>CANTUV010000031.1:73035000-83035000 GCA_947685225.1 Garcia nutans
TGTTCTTTGCACAGCTAAAGAAAACTTGAACATTTTTTTATGTTTATGGAAAATAAAATTATAATGTATACATTATCATCAACTATAGAAATGCCTAGCCAATGATAAATTCCTTAACTAAGACTAAAAAATATAATTAAATAATGTTAAAATATATTTTCAAGGCAAGATATTCAATCTCTCATAAAAAAAATTAAAAGCAAGATACTTAAACAAAATTAGTGGAATAATGATCATCGACCCTGAAACTAAAATTTAAGACTTTTCTTTAATTCTTTTTACTTTTTTGTATTTATATATGTAATAGTATAATTTTAGTTTTGAGCCATCCAAATAAAATTCTTATTTTTGTCGGGTCCCACGCACCGGTTGACATCTACCGCTTGCGAAAAAAATATATACATGCACATGCATAAAGAATGCTGAAAAAAAAAAGATAAGGAGCCTAACATATATTGCCCCTGATTTTGCCTTACTGATTAGAGGAAAATTTATATATTGCTAAATTTTTACACTAATAATCTCAAAATTTTAACTATTAAAATTAAAAAAGGGTATTTCTGTATTGATCATGAGCTTATTTTTAATTGATGTGAGTCTATTTTCTTTCATAGTATATTATATTAATATATAAGAAGTCATATCTTTATTTAGTGAGCATAGGGATTAAATGCAGGTGCAGGCACATTGATAATAATATCGTAATCCAAGAATCCAGTCACTCTGCACAGCCATGCCACAGTTGTGGGTCAATAAATTAATGGCACCACTTTTCCATCAAAAATCTTAGTATGGGCTGACTGAAAATACCACGAATTCAGATCCCATATGGTAAAAAGGTAATGTTCCAAAATTAATTAAACTTATTGCAATGAAATTGAAGATAAATAAATTTGTGAAAATACAAAAGGTCCAGGATTCTTCTAATTTCCTTTTTTGGACAACAGGTTGAGAGCTCTTTTATTTATATATATATATATATGAAAAATGCTAATTATAATTATTTTAGAGAGTGACTATTCATCAGTTTCTCTCTCATTAATTAAAAAATATTTATTATAAATTTATTTTAAGAGGTATTATAATAGATATTTTTTAACTAATAAGAATAAGATTGCTGAATTGTTACTTTTTAAAATAATTATAATTAACATTTCTCATATACATATATAGAAAATAGTTAAATATAATTAACAATTTTTAAATATATTCATATCATTTTTTGCATTATTGAAAGACTATTATTCATAACACCTTTTAAATCAAAGAATTTATAAGTAACGGTAAATAAAAATGTCAAAAATAATATTAGTTTATTGCATCAAAAACAAAAATTAATTAGTTATATTTTAAAAAAAAAATTGATTATCTAAAAAAATTGATTAATCCATAAAATATTAGAATTTATAATAATATAAAAGCGGCCTAGTAGTGGACGAAGAATGGCATGATTTAGACTAATAAAGAAGAAGATGATTTAAACAAACATTTAGAAGAAACATATTTTTATTATAGTTTTATGATTTTTTTTTCACAGCCTAACTACATCTACAATTTTTTTTCTTTAAAGATAATTAATTCTCAAATTATTTTATTTTGTTTGTGGATATTAACTAATTGATAAAAAGCGGTGTTACTAAAATGTGTAATTTTGATTCCCATTTCTCAGTTATTGTTTTATATTATAAGGTATTGTTTTATATTATAAGGTTAATAATTGATTTTGATTCTGATTTATATTAAGAACCTTTTAAATTATAGAAGTTATCGAGGTTACTTTTTTATTAGTTCATATGTAACTGTTCTAAAAATTCATGTATAATTCAATTGAGAACTTGGAAAAAAAAAACTTAGAAATATAGAATTTGAATAGAACGTAAATGATCTTAAATGAATTTTTTATTTATCTTTCAGTTTTCATTCTTCTATTTGTCAAGGGACGACAGTGGCGAACCTAAACAGAGTCGAATGGGGCTGACGACCCCATCCCTCCTCCTATATCGATGATCAAAAGCAAAGATATAAAGGAGGTATTGTTCTTTGGTGGCCGCCGGCCAATAATTTTTGCAAAAAGAAAAGGAAGAAGGCTGAGACTGTGACGAGAGTGCAGGGTTGAAGAAGATAATCCTCTCATATTGAATTATGATTTTGCCCTCAGCCATGAATTTTAAATTTTTTTTATTAAATTGACTATTAAAACGGCGCCGTTTAAAGAGAAGCCGTTTAAAGAGAAACGATTTTATTTCAACTTATAATGCATTAAAAAAAAAAAGACAAAACAGACGAAGGAGTGAGTAGCAGAGAGAGATGTCTGCATCAGCGGCAAGGACCAGAAGACCGACGACCGACGGCTGACAGCATCGACGACACCGACCACTAGTCTAGATTTTAAATATTTGCCCTCCTTTAGAGAGTTTCTAGTTTCGCCACACAACACCTTTTTTTTCAGACTTTACTCTTGCAATAATATATCTATATTTTTCACAACATAAATGTCAATATTTTTTTTCCCATATCATAAAAAGTTTTATTCAACACAAAATGTAGATATCGGTTATCAAAGTTAAATATGAAATTAACATTATAATTTAAAGTTAATACAAAAATACAAGGAAGCATATATATATATTTATATGTATATATATATGGTGGGAATCTTTTCTCGTAATCATTGCACTACTATTTTGTCTCTACTTTCACTTCACAGCCTCGAGTGAAAAAATGCATGCAGTATGTACATATATATATATAGTGATTAAAAATTACTACAGAAATTCTAATATTTTTTAAATTCCATAAATAAACAGGCCTATGCTATTTATAACTATGAAAACTTTAACAATTCAAAATTTCTGTGAATTTTATTAAAATCTTTCTATGATGTTCTTTGCGAATATATTTTTAAATCTTTTTTACTATGTTATTTATAATAATTTAATATTTTTTTTCTAAAAAATTAAGAAATAATTATTATTGCCTGTTCAATATAAAGACAGCATGGACCATTTAAGTTGATATTAATCTGAAGAAATAAGAATAGGCTTGTCATTACATATAATAATGAGAGATATAAAAGGCCGAGAAAAAATAAACAAAAAAAAAACGGAAAATACAAAATTCAAAAGAGTAGGGTCGACTGACAAAGCAGACTAGTCTTAGTCTATGGATAGTAAAGTTTTTTGCAGGCACTCCAATAAAGCCAGACAATCTTCCCTTTCTATGGCCCACTTTCGAAGATTTCCATTTTCTATTTATGTGCCTACCTACCCCCTCAGTGAAATTGCCGGTTTTGGGTTTTGACCTCTTTAATCTTATTCCTTTCATAATGACAATATTACCCTTATCTACTACGCTCATTCATAAACATTAAAGAAGGGTAATATAGACATACCAGTCCAGAGGCGACTTTGAGCTGGTAATAGTGAAGTTCAAGAGGCGTAGAGGTGACGTGTACGGCGAAAAATGTGGCCGGATTTCTGTAATTAATCCTGACCGTAGAATTCAACGACATCATATCCGTTGGCACTCCTGTCTGATCATTCCCGGCTTGTACATTAAAGTTCTCGAATACTATGTTCTGCTTTCAAAACAAACATACTTTTTTTCCAGTTACATTTTGCTTTGCTTTAATATTTTTATCATATATATTGATCATAATTAATTAAACTTCATTTAAGCCTTAAAATCAGGAATTAAAGAATTTAACAAAAATTTAGTATTATTAAAATGTACTTATTTTATTTAGCTTAAAATAAATAATAATAATAATAATAATAATAATAATAATAACAGATAGAAGTATTCATCGCACCTTAATGAAAATTTCAGGCTTGTAGGCTTTGCTAGCTCCCCACAAAATCAAGCAGAAGATGGAAAAAAGTAAGATGAAGAGCAAAAACCCACAGAAATAGAGTCTAACATTACGAGCATAGCCACGATCATCATCCCCCATTTCATCATCATCATCATCATCTTTATTAATCTGTACATGCTTCCAAGCAGAAAGGCTTCTGGGGTTTTTAAGAGAAGCAGAGAATCGAGAAGTAGAGGACTCACGAGAGTGATGAACAGGTGAACAATGGTAGTAATGATGAGCTGGTGACCCTGTTGGACTCGACCCATATGACATTTTCTCAACATCGTGGTTTGATGGACTTTGAACATAGTATACCGGCCGCCGTGGTGATCGTGGCGCCCAAGAGGTGTCGACGCTGGTTCCTTCGGAGTCCGTCTTGGCGTGCATTTTGCTCTAATTTGTTTTTCTCTTTAAAAATTTTTTAGGAAAAGGAGAGTGAAAGGGATATAGGGAATTCAACAGAGAAAAAAAGGAAGGCACAGGTAATGCTGAGGAAGAGAAGCAGAGAAATGGAGAAAAGGATTTATGAGAGGCTTTGGAATCACGAGACAGAGTAATTATTTGTGGGTTTGTTTGGGAAATTGGTATCAATGGGCTCTGTTTTGTTTTGTTTCTTTCTATGGGAAAAAAACGAAAAAAGTGTAGAAAATAGTATAAAATTTTAGTTTCCATAATATTAATATGGAATCCATTCATCGAAATTGATATGTATATCCATTTAATTACTGTATTAAATCTCTATTTTTTAAATTTAATATTATCTATTAAAAATATTTAATAAAAACATTTTACATTTAAATAAAAAATAAAAAAATATTTATTTATTTTATATTTTCAATAAAATTAATTATTTTTAATTTTATAAAAAATATATTTATCAATTCAAGATATATATGAAAATATAATTGAAAAATAATTATATCAGTTTAAAAAATTATTAATATTTTTACACAGAATAAAATAATAAAAATATATTTCTATAAACTTTAAAATATCCAATTTATAATTCCTTTTGTAATTAATTGAGATTAATAGGTAATTAGAATAGTTAAGAACATCCCTGCTAAGAAATGGCTCCTGGGAAGCACGACGTGCGTACTATTCACGCTTTCACCAATTCAAGGCCCTGGCAAGACTTTTTTTTTATTTTAGAAAATTTATAAAACTAACAAAAAATAAATAAAATTATTTTCATTTACATTGACGCTTTGAAAAATTTCAAGAATACCGTAGAAGCATTATTAATTATACAAATATAAAATTTATTAATTATAATATTGTTATTTCTTATTAAATTTTATATGTATATGAGATATAAAATGGCATATAACTAAACATAAATCAATATATAAAAAACATATAATATAATATATACATATAATATAAAAATTAAAGTACCAAAATAGATTGTGACACGCATTTACAATATAATAAATACATAAAATTAGCGAGATAGAATTTTTTCTTGACGGATTAATTTTAAAAACGAATCAACCTATTTACGATATAACTTTAAACAGATCATGTTGCGGCTGACACAAATTCTCTGCTACCCATTTCACTAAAATAATATAGTTTTAATGTCGCTTAAAATATTTTTATTTTATTATTATTTACTCTAAAAAATAAAAATAAGTCATATACTTATTGTATTATTATAATTCTTTTTATTGTATAATGTATTATTATTTTATTTAAAAATAATTTATTTAAATTTTAATTATTTTTATTAAAATTTCATAATTTCATCAAATTACTAAATTATTTTAATTATTTTATTTAATCATTTATGAATTTTTAGAAATAATTTTCTAAATAAAATATTAAAAATTAAATAAATTCTATGATTTAAATAATATGATCTTGTATATTTTATAACAATTAACTTTTTTAATTTATAATTTAGAATAAAATTCATAAAAAGAAAGTGAAATCGAAAATAAAATAAATTTCTCAATTTTTTATTGCAAAATTTGTATTGAAATATATATTATCTTCTCAACAATTTTTATTTGTTACTAAGTTCTAATACTAAAATATAATACACACTCATCATTTATTTCATATTGATTTATATCTTTTTTTATGTATTTTAAAGAAATTTATTCAATAAATTTATATTTTAAAATTATTTTAATTATAATTTTATTATATGAATAATTTTTTAATTAATTATTTAATAATATATGTTTTTTAGATTATAAATATTATATAGGTTAAACGGATTGTGTAGGGATATAGAACTCGTATATAACCCATTGAAAAATGTGTTAAAATAGCAATTCAAAAATCGAGCATCAAAAATTACTTTCATCATTCTCTTTAAAAAATAAAAAAAATTAAACTCATGCTTGAAAATTAGATTTTCTCAAAATGGAGATGAGAGAGAGAAAAAGATGTTTATACTTTTCACAACCGCTTAAATAGAAAGAGAAAGAGTTGATTTGCTATGGATTTCCTTCATCAGAGAGAAAACACAGTTTCCAATGAATTTTTGAAAAATTTGAGAGAAGTTAGGGTTTTGAAATAGAAAAAAAAAAGATGAGAAGAATAAGATAATCGTGAGTTTTGAAATAGGAAAAATTACATTCTCTGCCATATTTTTTAAATTTTTTATTTTATTACTACGGTTATTTTAGTTATTTTATTATAAACTTATTATAAACTCATTATGAATTCATTATAAACAAATAAAAATATGATATTTTGGTAAATAATTTATAAATATGGTAAATTTAATTTTTTAAAAAAAATTTCTTGTATTTTTATAAAATATCATTTGAAATAAAAAAATTATAAAGGCGTGTTTTTAAAAATAAGAAAGGGCGAGTTTTTTTTCATTAAAGAGTAATTTTATTAAAATAAGTATAATTAAGATGAGAAGAGTCTAAAATTTATTAGTTATATGTGTAGAGGTATTTTGTGATTAAATATGGGTGATATTTGAACCCCTAAAATTTAAGTGTTATATATGGATCTCATTTTTATACAGTAAAATTTTTAAAATTTTAATCACGTATTGGACCAATATAAATCTTGAGTTAAAATTTTTAATTTATTATCTTAAGTAGATTTCGTTTAATTCAAGACAAAATATTATCAAAAATAACTTAAAATGGTTAAATGTTTAAAATTTAAATTTTAATCATCGAGTTGTGCTATCATGCATCAATAAAATATGTATAAAGAAATATTCATAAAGCACCAAATCATCTTTTAAACCAAATAAAATATGTATGAAAAAAATATAAAAATAAACTCAACTCATAATCATATAGCTTATGAACCAACTCAGTTTTGAAATTAAAGTGATAAAATAATAATGCTTATTACATAAAAATTTGTTATAAAAAAATATTTTTAGTTAATTTTTAATGTATTATAAAAAAGTAAAAATATGTAAATATTATTCTAAATAAGATATATAATGTTACTATTTACACCAAAATAATTATTGGGCAAGCCTAAAAGAAATTAGTCCCAGAATTTGAGGAATATAGCTGGTGAGTGCGAATATGATTAAGGAGCGAAATTTGAGAAATGAAACATGGTGAATAGATAATAGAGATAATTACCTGTACCTTGAAAATTTTTACAAATTTAAAAATATTGTAGCGCATGTTTTATTTACGTAAATATGGAAGCGGGGTTTTTTTTTCAAAACGATATTTTTAACATTGATTTTTCTGTTTTTTTTTATTTTTTAATTTATTTATATTTTTTATTTAAATTTTTTTAATATCATATTTTTAATATATATATATAAATATATACACAATATATATATATATAACATATGCATAATATATATAAAATATATACTCAATATACATAATGCATCTACAACATCTACAATAAATTTACATAATATTTTTAATATTTTTTTAATTTATTTTTTTAAAATTTTTATTCTCACAACATTCACACAATATCCAAATAATATTCATACAACATTCAATAATTTTTACATAAAATACACACAATTTAAATAATAAAAATATAACATACATATAATATTTACAATATATCTACAATATCTACAACACATCTATATTACATCTATAGTGCATTTACATAACGAAATTATGTGTATTTTTATATAAAATACACACAATTTAAATAATAAAAATATAACATACATACAACATTTACAATATATCTATAATATCTACAATATATCTATATTACATCTATAGTGCATTTACATAACGAAATTGTGTTTATTTTTTTATTTTTTTATATGTAGAGTATTTAAAATTTATTTAAAAATAAATTTAATAATTTTTATTAATATATTTTATATATTTTACTTTTGTATATTTTTTGAGTGTTATTTATTTTTTATAATTAAAATTAAAAATGTTTTTCTTTATAAAAAATTATGATTTTATATGATTAAAAAATAATTTAAAATGTTAATTTTTTTTTATTTTATTATAATATTTTTTAAAAAAAATAAAAATTTGAAATAGAATATTGATTATAGTAAGAGAAGAGATATTTTTTAAAAAAAAAATTATTTTAGAGAGAAATAAAGTATTTTTAAAATTTTACATCAATTTTTTATAAAAGTGTAAATATATTTAGTTTTTATAGTATTTTTAAAATAAAAGTTATTTTTTTAGGGTAATTATGTAAATGTCCCTAAATAATAATATGGTTATGAAGAACCATAAAAAAATGGAGAAAATTTGGGTATAAATGGAGAGCACAAAAATAAGGAAATAGTAAGTCGATCAAAACTACCAGCAAATCCTAACAATTCTTATCTACTTATAATCCTTAGAAGTTAGAATTTTAAATTTATTTGTATTCATTTTATCATAGTTTAGTTATTAGAATGTCTAGTTAGTCTAAGTTTCACACTTAAAGCAAACACTCTTATTTGATTAATCAACTTCTCATTGTCCAAATTATTATTCTAAATCTAGTTACCAAGAGACACTTAGAACTAGGAGTAGGCAATTTTTAATTAACCGACTGAATATTCAGTTTAGTTAATTGATATTATTAAATTTAGTTCGGTTTGATTAATAAATTTTAATTAATTTGGTTAATAGTCAACCGATTCGGTTCGGTCGGTTAACCGTTAATCAAAATTTTTTAAAAAACTAATTTTTATTTAGTTATTTATTAATTTTTTATTTAATTTCTTAATTATATAAATTTTTTATTATAAATATATTTTTATTACAAAATAAAGTTATTTTCATTTACTTTTTAATAAATTTTATTTTATTATTTAATTATATTAATTTTTTATATTAAATATGATTTTTTATTATAAAATAAAAAAATTAGTTGGTTCGGTTAATTAACTAAACCGACCAAAACTAAAAATCGATCAATTCGGTTCAAAAATTTAGCTTTCAGTTAATTCAGTTAAAAATCAGTTCGGTCGATTAATTAATCGACAGACCGATTGCTCATCCCTACTTATAACCATGTGAGTTGTAAAGTTAAACACTTAGAACCAATTGAATTATAAAGTTAACTTGGAGACTTGATTATTTTTATTAGTTTTTTAAAGGATTAATTATATAAATAATTCTTAAACTTTCATAACTTTTTTATAAAAATTCATGAATTTTAATTGATAAACTTTAATTTATCAATTAAAAATTATTCAACTTTTAATATTATATCAATTAAATTTCTAAACTTTAATTTATCAATTAAAAATCTATCAACTTTTAATATTGCGCTAATTAAATTCCTGAATTCAGTTTTCGGTATTAGAAAATAACTTGATAAATACACTAGCAATACATAAATAAAAAAATAAAAAAAAAGATAAATAATTTAAATCATATATGTTGGATAACAATAAAAAATTCTTACATTTATTATTTATTAATTATAATTCAAATTCATTTAACTATCTTTTTCTCTATTTAATCGATCTTTCAATATTCACAATTTATTCTTTTCAATTTAAAACACAACCTAAAATTTAAAAACTATATGTTAATTTCATCTTCTCATCTTATTCTCTCATTTCATTCTTTGGTATTCGAAAATTAAATTTAGAGATTGAATTAGTATAATATGAGAAAGTTGGATGATTTTTAATTGACAAATTAAAAATTTGAGGATTTAATTGGTATAATATTAAAAGTTGAATGATTTTTAATTGACAAATTAAAATTCTTATTATAAAAAAGTTATGAAAATTTGAGGACTATTTATGTAATTTATCCTTCTTTTAAAAGATCCACAGTTCCACAGCTGTGTGAAGAGAAGTTGGGTTGAGGAATTGATTGAGAAATCATCAAGTTTTTTGGCATGCCTGCACAATTCTTAAAGCCCAGAACTCATCACTCACTAGACTAACGTTACTATATATTTCTATGTAAATAATAATTATTGGTATTGCGATAACTTCTTAAAAATATATCTCCCTGTTAATTAATATTTTTAGTTTTTTATATTAATATAAAAATTCAAATTATCAATTACAATAATTTTTTTTGATAAATTAAATATATGGAAAGGAATGATATTTAAAAAACTCGAATTCAAGACCTAAATTAGAGCAACACATGTTCTTAATTATCATACTATACCTTGATAATCAATTATAATAAATTTAATAAAAGAAAAAAAGAATTAAGAGAGAATATAATAAAAACAATTATATAGATTATAATGTGCTAAAAGTATTATATATTATCTTATAATTTTTTATTTTTATATTATAATTTTTTTATTTAATTCATGCAAAGAAGACTAATATATGAAAAATAAAAGTACAACTTTCATATTAAATGCCTTATTGATTATTTAATATTTATTTTTAGTTATTTTAAATACTTAAAATTATATACAAATTTAATTAATCAAATGATAAGTGTATAAAAAGTTTCAATTTTTTCTATATGCATTAAATCGACTCAAGACTTCTCGGTTTTTCTTGTTCCTTTTTTCTTTTCCAAGTCTCCCCACTTTAATTACAACTTTCTATTTTTCTTCCTTTTATTAAGCCTTCGATGGGCGTTAATGACTATAGTTGATATTTTTTTTTATTTTTTCAAAACTCTATCATAATTTGGATAACGAATATTCAATCAAATAGTACCCTCTCTGTTATGCTTTAAACGTCATATGAAAATAATATATAATAATTAATAATTATAACTTTTATAAAAAATTACACTATTAAAATTACTCGCAATATAGATAAATTTTTTTATTAATAATAAAAAATTATTTATCGATAATAATATTTACTGTATATGGGCATTACATTTATCGACCGAAAAAAAAATTACCGACAGATACCAACAAATTACCTACATAATATTTTGTGGTGATTAAGATAACTATGTCAAGAGAATGATTAATCTATCGGTGATTATCGATGAAATGTTTGTCGGTAAGTTAATGTTAGATTTTGTACAAAGTTTAAAAATTTGTCAGAATTTTATTGATAATGTATTTCATATTCTATCTGTAAATTAGTAAATTTGCCAATATGTTTTTAAAATTTTTAATTAGTATATTATATGTTAATATTTATAATTATTAATATTTAGTTGTTAACTATATTATTAAATTAATTATATTTAATAATTTTTATTTTATCTTAATAATATTTAATTATATTTAATAATTTTTATTTTATGACAATAATATATGAAATAAAAATAACTATAAATAAAGATTTTAAAAAAATTAATAATATATATATAACACAAATAAAAATAATATACAAATAAATGTTAGAATTATATATATAAATAAAAAAAAGAAAAAAAACTACTAGATAAAGAATGGAGGCTGATCTCCATTAGATAGAGCATGAGTGTAATATCCCAAAGTATATCCTAAAAGTTTTGAAATATTTATTGTTGTATTTGGATTAATTGTATATGTTTTATTGGAAAGAGAAAGGAAATAAGGGAGGAGTGTATATGTTATATATATGGTGATATATACTACATATACAAATCAAATTAAAGGAAGTCAAAAGAAGATTTTTATAATTAATTAAAGTAATTAAAAAAGAAATTTAAAATGAGTGGAAGAGAGAAAATTGAATATTTTAATATTATTTTTACTTGGAGGAGGTTTAAGAGGTGGAGTATTTGACTTTTCTTCTTCATTTTTCTTCTTCTTTTCTTTCCTTTTCCTTGTTGGCCGGCTCACCAAAGGCAATAGAGAGAAAGAGAGGTTTTGATTTCCAAGCTCAAAATTGAAGGAAGTTTCAAGTGATTAAGTTGGAAATTTAAGAAGTTTCATCAACTTTGGTAAGTTTCCTCTTGATTTCCTTGTTTTATTTTGAGTTGTAATTGAGTTTGATTGTTGATATTTGATAGTATGATTATGTTTGATTGTGGTGTGTTTGAAAGTGTTGAAATTGAATTAAAAATAAGAAGTTAGGTTGGTGTTGGTGTTGGAAGTGTATGAGTTGTGTTTGTGTTAGGGTTGTGAATTAGTGATTGTTATAGATGTTGAGTTTGAATAATTAGTCTTGTAGATCTTCATGATATTGGTGTTTAATGAAGTTAGAAGCATAGAATACATGAGTTTGGTTCGAAACAGAAGCATTTTGGATGCCACGCCCGTGGCCCTTGGCTACCATGACCGTGGCCATTGGAAGCCATGGCCGTGGGGGTTTTGAGCAAGGGAGGCAGATCCATTTGCTAACCCACGCCCGTGGGGGTTGGGAGGCCACGACTGTGGGGTCCTAGAGAGATATGTTGGCTTGTAGTTTATGATATATGGGTCTAGTATGATACTAATAGGTGAATAATTGTATTGGAATTCATGTGAATTTGTAATTAAGTGTGTATTATTCCTTTTGGATTAGGTTGTGAAGAGGTTGAATTGCCCTAACCTAAGTGTTGAGAATTCTTGGAAGGGGAAGTGTATAGATTGGTGTAAGTTGTTCTTGAGGTAAGTACAAACTTACATGGTTGCATTCATTTACATGATTTTGAGACTTAACACATTTGGTTACAAATGTGTTAAGTAATCTACTATATTAATATTACTATTTGATTAATGTTATGATTTGTATAATGTGAAAGATATAATGATTCAAATGAAATAAATGGGCATGTTTGCCTAGATGATGATGAATTCAAAATATATGTCCAATATAATTGGCTATGTATACTCTATTAATGAGATGTGAAGCCATTGTTGTTGGCTATAATGATGCAAATGAGATGATTGAGGCATGGATGCCTAAATGATGATGAGAAAATGAGAATGAAATTGATAATGAAATAATGAATGAATTGTGTGTCTAATATGTTATTCCATTTTCAGAGTTTTGTTGTTGGTGGCATGCCTAATAGTAACAATCTCTTGAAGCTAGGTTGGGCTTGATCCTTGAAGCCAAATTGGGTTGAAGTTGAGCATGCTTTACTCCCCTTGAAGTTTGGTTGGGTCTAGTCCTTGAAGCCTAGTTGAGATGTTACAACCCTTGAAGCTAGGTTGGGTTTGGTTCTTGAAGCCAAGTTGGGTTGATACTTAGCATGCTTTGTTCCCCTTGAAGCTTGGTTGAGCCTAATCCTTGAAGCCTAGTTGGGATAATGATAATGATAAATGTGATAATTGAACCAAAACATTAACTCTGAAAGTTGAATGGCATATTAGTGTCTTTTGGGCCCATGCTTGTCCTTATTTAAATGTGATTCATGAATGGTGAAGCAAATGAATAATGTGATTCAATGTAAGACTTTGAAATGTGATATTCTTATGTATTGTTTATAATGTTTGAACATATGACATGTATTGTTTATAATGTTTGAACATATGATATTGGCATTGCATTAAAACATATTATCATTGGGGTTTGTACCACTAAGCCGTTGGCTTAGCGCGATTATGGTTCATCGCGCAGGTGATAGGGTTGAGCCAGAGAGCTCATCTAGACCGAGTCAAGTCTAGATTTTAAAGTGTTGATTATGAGCTTAAAGATCAAAGATTGACTGCCAAACATGTATAAACTTTATATTTTGTAAAATTTGATTTTTATGTTTATGTATTTGTAAATACCTCTACATTTTTCGCTGCGTATTGAATGAACATTTTACTTACTGTGTTTTATGATATTAACTTAAATGTTTTAAGTTTACTCATGTTATTGTATAAAGGAATGTTTGGTTTGGTTAGTAAACCGTAGCATTCCTATATTCGGTATACGTATATTACAGGTGTGGTAGTATGTAGTGTGCGTATACGGGATATAGGAGTGTTACAATTGTTTTGGTATCAGAGCCTAGGTTTGAGATTCTCAACCTAGGTAAATTGTAAGGAAAAAAGAAAATTTTGATTTTAAAATGTGATTTTTAAATAAGATACATGCTTTGGTATTGGCAGTCTCTGATCTTTGATGAGGTATATTCTGCTTTATTTGCAGATATAGGTAGTGATGACGTCTCAGTCACGTCAGTCTATAAAAGGTAGTGCTGAGAGCGTAGCTCCTGAAGAGAGTAGAGATAGAGCTAGAGTTGAGAGAGCTAGTGAGGCCCCTGCTCCTGTGCTAGGGAGATCAGCTGCTGATGAGGTTCCGCCGGGCTGGTTACGACATGTGGTAGAATTGTTTAGGCGAGCTCCAGTGCAGCCGTCACCGCCACCACAGCCGCAAGTACCGGTGAGGCATTATGATAAATTGAGAAAATATGGGGCTGAGGATTTCTTGGGCACTACAGATCCTGCAGTAGCTGAGCAGTGGTTGGATAGAGTGCAGAGGGTATTTATCCAGTTGCAAGCTACTCCTGAAGAGAAATTTGATTATGCTAGATCCCTTCTACAGAAAGATGCTTATGATTGGTGGAAGACGGTTCTTCATGCTATGGATGATCCACCTACATTGTCTTATAGTGATTTTCTGTGAGAGTTTGAGCAGAAATATACTCCGAGTGAGTATAAGGATGCTAAGAAGATGAAATTTTTGAATCTGAGACAGGAGAATCGGACTGTGACATAGTATGAGGTAGAGTTCATCCGGTTGAGTCACTATGCCGGTTGGATTATTTCCGATGAGATTGACCGGTGCAGGAGATTTGAGGAGGGGTTGAGGCCCTCTATTATGTGCATTGTTGCTGGATCTCGGTATCAAGATTTTTCTCAATTGGTTTGCAACAGCTAGAAGTGTTGAGAGAGCACAATCTATTGCAACAGCTGCTACTGAGGAGGAGACCAGAGTTAGGAGGTCCCAGTTTGAGGCAGGGTCTTCATCTATTAAGAGAGGCTGAGGAAGTTTTATTCCAAGAATTAGTAGGAGCCAGAGGTAGTCAAGTAGGTTAGTTCAGTATCAGAGGCAGAGATCGAGACCTACAGTTTCTGTAGCGAGTGCTCCAACTCCAGTGGTTCAGAGATCTATTCTACCTGTATGTGTTCATTGTGGTAGGACCCATGGGGGTACTTGTTGGAAGACGGGTGGATCAGGAGTATGCTTTAAATGTGGGTCACAAGCTCATTTTATTAAAGATTGCCTTGAGATGCAGGATGATAGACAGACTGATACTGCAGCTTCTCGACCTAATTCCAGCAGAGGTGGTCGAGGGGGCAGAGATTTCAGTAGAGGTGGTCGACCCGGGATCAGTCAGAGAGGAGGCTCTACATCCGGAGGCAGTAGGCCAGATGAGGCTTGGTCTTCTCAGAGAGTGTATGTGATGCAGAGGCAGCCAGATGCTTCAGCAGTCATTGAGGGTACATTTTCTTTATTTGATATTTCAGTTCTTGCTTTGATTGATCCAAGATCTACTCATTCATACATAAGTGCATCTATCTTGCCTGTGTCTGAATTGCATTCAGTGTCCTTGGGATTTGATGTCTCGGTGACAAATCCTTTAGGACATAGTGTTGTGGTGAGTAAGGTGCATCGTGATAGTGCAGTGGTGGTACAAGGTGAAGAATTTTTGGGTGATTTGATTGAAATGCCTTTTAAGGAGTATGATTTGATCTTAGGCATGGATTGGTTGTCTAAGCATGGAGCTGTGGTAGACTGTCAAAAGAAGTGTGTTACTCTGAGAACCAGTGATCATAGAAGGGTGATAGTGTCTAGTGAGCAGAAACAACTTGCATCCTTGTTTGTGTCAGCTTTTGCAGCTAGAAAGTTAATTAGAAAAGGGTGTGATGCTTATCTTGCTCATGTTGTGGATACCAGAGTAGTGGGTTTTCAACTTGATAGTATACCCATAGTTGCGAAATTTTCAGATGTGTCTTCTAAGGAGTTGCCAGGGTTACCCCCTGAGAGAGAGGTTGAGTTTGGTATCGATTTGTCACCTGGTACCACTCCCATCTCTATTACTCCTTATCGAATGGCACCTCCTTATTTACTAGTTGATAGGCCTGTTTATAATGTGTTCTACTGCCACTCATATGTGTAGGTGATCTTGTACTATTATTAAGGCTATAAATCTTGTTATGGGAAGCAACTTGAGAATGCATATGTCCAATGCGCCTAAAGGGTAGCCTATAATTCATAACAAAATTATTTGGGTTGCTTATCTAATTATATTAAGGGAATTAATCAAGAAAATATCTTTTTATAAAATACTAATAAATTTTAGACTATGCTTATCTTAAATAGAACTTTTAGGATAATTTTGCCCTCTAACCTAAAAAAAATATTGCTTACAGTAAACTAAAATCTGACTTTTTTCTTTCTCTCTTTTTCCCAATCTCTTCTCTCTTTTCTCTTTCTCAATCCTCTTTCTTTCTTTATCTCGATCATCTCTCTTTCTTTTCAGTTCTCGAAGCTCCTTTCTCTATTTTATTTTAATAATTGTAGATTTGTTTTTCTCTTCCTTATTCTTGCGATCTGTAGCTGCTGGAACTACATGAAGATCCATTAAAATTGATAAAATTATTTCTTTAAGCTATATGTATTATGCTTTTATTTTATGAATACAAATTTGGTCTAAGCAAATATGATGAAATTCGAACAATATATATATGTTTTGGATGCAAATATGATGAAATCCAAATAATACATATATGTTTTGGGTTTTAAAAGTTCTATGCTCAAAGAGAACTTTTTTTATTTTGATTTAGTTTGCCGATATTAAAGTTTTTTCTTCTTGTGTTCCTCTATTTTTCATTTCTTTCATTATTTTATTTTATTTTGAGGAGGCTTGAAGGGTTTGAATGGTGTAGGGTGTAAAATACGTATAGATCTATCATGTTTTGTTAAGAAATAATATAGATTTTTAAGGAGTTTTTGCATTTGTTATGAGGTTGTTATAGGGTTGTTATGGGTAATTGCAATTAATGATTGCTTTTTTGGATTGTTAAGATTGTTGTGGATAATTATAATTAATGACTTCAGACTGTAAAAAAAATACTATTTAATGTGTGCTAAACAATATAAAATTACGTATTTGTACATTGATATGGATTGTTTTGAGTTGATATGGATGATATGTGTATTAAGGAATTATATTGAATTGAATTATTTTCTATTCTAAATGGTGAAACACTTTAGAATTGTGTATTTATATGTTGATTTGGGTTGATATGAATTGATATGGATTAATATAGATTGATATGGGTGATATGTGTATTAAATGATTATATTGGATTAAACCTTTTCTATTCTAAATTATATTTAGGTGTGCTAAATAGTCTAAAATTATGTATTTGTATGTTAATATGGGTTAATATTGATTAATATAGATTGATATGAATTAAAATGAGTGATATGTAAAGGAATTATATTGGATTGCATCATTTTCTGTTTTAAATGGTGTTTAAGCGTACTAAAGGATTTGTATGTTGATATGTTGATATAAATTGATATAGATTGATTTGTGCATTAAAGGATTATATTGTATTGAATCTTTTTCTATTCTAAATGATATTTAGGTGTTCTAGACAAATTATAATTGTGTATTTGTATATTGATATGGATTGATATGAGTGATATGTGTGTTAAGGCATTATATTGGATTAAATAATTTTTTATTTGAAATGATATTTAGATATACTAAATACTCTAGAATTATGTATTTTTATGTTGATATGCCTAGGGATGCATTCTTATGACTGCAGCAATTATGCGGTATGTTAAAATTTTAATTTTTTTTAAAAGCTATTTGCATTTAGATATTGTATATTTACATAATTATTACTTAAATAATGGGTTTTGTCATTTGGGCAAACAGACTCACTGAGAGAAATAGAAATTTTTTATTTGGGTTGATCCAAAGAATCTTGAACGAGCTACAAACATCATAAATGCTCTGTCGAGAAAAGTGGACAAGTTGGCGAAAGAGAAGAGAGAGTTAGAGAAGACAAATGCAATGCGTGAGTTGGATAGAATTTTTTTCATGGGTGTAGTAATAGTTACTATAGGAATACCTATCTTCTCTTGTATGACTATGAAGAAATAATGATAATAGTGTATTTTTTTCTTTGTTAGTGAGTTTTCACTAAAAGCTGGTATAATATATTATTAAAGACAATATATGGCTATTATTACTTAAAGTTGGTGTACTAGAAGTTGCTTTATTAATGGATATTATTATTGGCTTATATATTGGTGTAGAAAGTTGTTGATGTAGGGCGTATGGGTTAATATGTGTAGATATATTTATTGTGGGTTGATATATATTTGATATGTATTGATATGGATATATGTGAGTTGAAATAAGTTATTATACATTTGATATAGGTTGATATGAGTTTGTATGTGTAGAAATATGTATTTATATGGGTTGATATGTGTAGATATGTATTGATATGGGTTGATATATATTTTATATGTGTTGATATGGATATATATGGATTGAGATAAGTTATTATATATTTAATATGAGTTGATATGGGTTGATATGTGTTGATATGCGCTTATATGGGTTGATATGTGTAGATATGTATTGATATGAGTTGATATATATTTGATATGGACATATATGAGTTGGGATAAGTTATTATACATTTAATATAGGTTGATATGTGTATATATGTATTGATATGAGTTGATATACATTTGATATGGGTTGATATGTGTTGATATATATTTGATATGAGTTGATAAATGTCTCCATTGCAACTATTACATATAAACTGCTCAACAATCACACAGACATTTCAACCTGTCAAGCATGTCAATACACATTCAAAATATTGTCATTCAAAATATACTTTCCTCAACCTATAAAGTATTTATTCTATTTTACATATCTTTATAATCATTCAAAATATATCCATTAAACATATCTTTCCACAACTTTCCTCAACCTACAATACATATATCGATTTGGGATCCCAACAAACACACATCTAATAAATTTTACACACATATCCATCTAACACACAAATGAATAATAAAATAGTGAGAATTTTGATTTCATCTAATTTAAAATATATACAACCAATTTAAAATATATACATCAAATTTATCAACAATGATTGCTATTAACAATATAAATATTCAAAATGAAAACATAAATATTAAAGTAGTCGCATCCTTATTAGTTTACAAATCACTTGGCATCGCCATCATTGTCATCCTCATCATCCTCGTTATAATAAGCACCTTGTCTCTTATTTAAAGTATGGACCCATGTAAACATTGTTGTGTTGTATCTAAATGTCTCCATAAGCTGCTGTGTGCAGTGCTGAAAATTCAGGTTCTCCTTTAGTATTTAAAACAGCAAAATAATATGTAGAACACAATATGATTCATGCTTTGGCATTTTCATATCAACGCAAATCAACTCATATCAAAGTATATCAAGGCATATCAATACATATCAATACAAATCAATCTATATCGAGATATATCACACCATATCAAGATTTATCAACACATATCAGTTAATAAAATAATTTTATATACTATATAAAATATCTAAACAACATATAAAATTCAAATGCTATTTATTTTAAAAGTCTCACATCAACCCATATAAAAATATATCAACCCATATGAAAACATATCAATCCATATCAAGACATATCATCACATATTAAAACATATCATAGAATATCAATACATATAAGTCCAAAAAACCTTCATTTATTTACTGTCAAAAATATTTAAATATAGAAGTCAAATCTTATGTATTATAGAAGTCCCATATCAAGGCATAGGAAACCATATCAACCCATATCAAGACATATCACACCATATCAAGACATATTAACACATATCAGTCAACAAAATAATTTTATATACTATATAAAATATTTAAACAACATATAGAACTCAAATGCTATCTATTGTAGAAGTCTTACATCAACCCATATGAAAATATATCAACTCATATCAAGATATATCAACCCATATCAAGACATATCAACCCCATATCAAGACATATCAACCCATATCAAGACATATCATCACATATCAATCAACAAAACACTTTTATTTACTATATAAAATATCTAAACAACATATAGAACTCAAATACTATATATTTTAGAAGTCTCACATCAACCCATATAAAAATATATCAACCCATATTAACACATATCAACACATATCAGTCAATAAAATAATTTTATATACTATATCAAACATCTAAACAACATATCGAACTCTAATGCTATCTATTTTAGAAGTTTTACATTAACTCATATGAAAACATATCAACTTATATCAAGACATATCATCACATATCAGTCAACAAAATACTTTTATTTACTATATAAAATATCTAAACAATATATAGAATTCAAATGCTATATATTTTAGAAGTCTCACATCAATCCATATGAAAATATATCAACCCATATCAAGACATATCAACTCATATCAAAACATATCAACACATATCAGTCAACAAAATAATTTTATATACTATATAAAACATTTAAACAATATATAGAACTCAAATGCTATCTATTTTAGAGGTCTCATATTAACCCATATAAAAATATATCAACCCACATCAAGACATATCAACCCATATCAAGACATATCATCACATAGCAAAATATATCATAGAGCATCAACACATATAAGTCCAAAAAACCACATTAAAGTCATATCTTATGTATTATAGAAGTCCCATATCAAGACATAGGAAATCATATCAACACATATAAAGACATATCACACCATATTAAAACATATTAACACATATCAGTCAACAAAACGCTTTTAAGACATCTGAACAACATATAGAACACAAATGTTTGATATTTTAGTATGCTCATATCAATCAATATCATGACATATCAAGTCATATCATCACATATCAACCCATATTATAGATGTGCAACACTGATCAGACCATAAAACCACATTTATTCACTATTTAAGACTTTTGAACATCATATAGAATATTAGAATATTAACACATATCAGTCCACATAACCTTATTTCTTCACTATTTAAGACATATAAACAACATATACAACATCTTTGATTGATATTTTAGTAGACTCATATCAACCCACATTATGGCTTATCAAGGCATATCATTACATGTCACCCCATATTATAAAAGTGCAACACAGATCAGACCACAAAACCGCATTTATTTACTATTTAATACATGTGAATATCATAGAGAACACCATTATTGAATTGTATCCCATATCAAACCATATCAAATCATACCAAAACATATAAAACCATACAAACACATATCAACCAAAATCAACATATATCATTCCATATCAGTAGAAAAATCAACATTGGATCCAAACAAATACATAAAATAGTAAAATTAAAACACCTATAATGAAATTAAGGACTAAAAATAAATGACAACTAATTAATTAAGCAAAGACTAAGATGAAATTCTCCAAGCCTCCACAAAATAAAATAAAATAATGAAAGATATGAAAAATAGAGGAACACAAGAAGAAAAAACTATTATATCGGCAAACTAAATCAAAGTAAAAAAGTTCTCTTTAAGCATAGACCTTTCAAAAACCAAAACATATATGTATTATTCGGATTTCATCATATTTGCACCCAAAACATATATGTATTATTAAGATTTCATCATATTTGCTCAGATCGAATTTTTATTCACAAAATAAAAACATACATATAGCTTAAAGAAATAACTTTACCAATTTTAATAGATCTTTGAGTAGCTCCAGTCGCTGTAGATCACAAGAATAAGAAAAAGAAAAATAAATATGCAATTAATAAAACAAAATAGAGAGAAGAGCTTCGAAAATTGAAAAGAAAGAGAGATGATTGAGATAGAGAAAGAAAGAAAGAGGATCGAGAAAGTAAAAAGAGAGAAGAGATTGAAAAAAAGAGAAAAAGAAAAAAAAGTCAAACTTTAGTTTGATGTAAGAGAGATTTTTTAAGGTTCGAGGGCAAAATTATTCTAAAAGGTCTATTTAAGATGAACATAATCTAAACTTTATTAGTGTTTATAAAAGGTATTTTCTTGATTAATTTCCTTATATTAAATTCTAATTTTTTAATACAAAATAACTTAAATTCTAATTACCAAAATTGCCTAATCACTTATAATACCTAATTTTTTACAAAAAAAAAAATACCTCTAAATTTTTCTACAATAAACTCTAATTAATTTTCCATAATTAAATTGTTTTACAATAATATTAGAGGTTAAAAATTTTTACAATAATATTACACGTTAAAAATTTTCCAAAAAAATAAAATTTTATTTCTAATTATCTAAAATTCAAAATTTTAACCAATTAATCAAAAAACCAATTTTTTATTTAAAATACACCACATTATCCTAAAAATCAAATTTTAACATAATTATCAATAAATTTATAAATTTTATACAATTACATAAAATACAAAAATTATAGAAATTATAAAAAATTAATTTAATGATTACAGAAAATTACAAAAAGTACAAAAAATAAACCAATTACAGAAAATACAAAAACTATAGAAAATTAATTTTTTTTGATAAATTACATATACGAGGAGAGCGACACCTAAGAGACTTGAATTCGAAACCTAAATGGAAACAACACACACTTTTAGCCACCTTATGGTTCAGAAAATTAATTTTATGATTGCAGAAAATTACAAAAAATAAAACCAATTACAGAAAATACAAAAAATCAAACCAATTACAGAAAAAACAAAAATTACAGAAAATTAATTTTATGATTATAGAAAATTACAAAAATTACAGAAATTACAAAAAATCAAACCAATTGCAGAAATTACAAAAATTACAGAATTAATTTTTGTATTTGTGATTGAGTTTTGTATTACGGAAACTACAAAAACTTGAAGAAATTATAGAAAATTAAACTAATTCCATAATTTCTTCAAAATCCAAAAATAATCGAAAAGGAAAAATTATTTCTTGAAAATCCAATTGAAAAATTATTTCTTGAAAATCCAATTTACATATGCATATTAATATATTATCATCACAGATGCATGTTATCCAAAACAAGTGAATGTGTCAACATCGTTTTCCACGGCCTAACATCACTCTAGCCTGTCTAATTCAATGTGTTTATAATTCACACGTTCATCGTTTTGCCTAAGAAGAAAATCGGTAGAGATATTTATATTTATAAAGTGGGAGATCGCATATGCAAATCAATTTAAGCAATTAAAAGTAAAATGAAATACCAATTACTGTAGAAAAGAAAATGTAAAATAAGGGAAATAGTCTAAATGGTAGTATGTTGTGACCTTGACAGTGGGCTCTGAAGGCAATAAATGTAGAAGAAACGAAAATGAAAAAACAGAGAGAACTCTTCTTAGAAGAACTTCTAGGAGCTTATTAAAACTAAAAACAAATAAAATATTTGGATATTGTTGATTTTGCTCTTAGATCAGCTGCTTTGCTTCAACTTGGCCCACTGCACACTCTACCCCCAAATAATTCCCTTCATAATCTACAGATTATTGTATCTATTATCAACATAGCAAAGAGTCTGAACTACCATTAAAAGTCATAAAAATCAGGTGGAAAACAATACCAACCATTGAAAAACAGAGAAGCCCAGCAGAAGAACATAAGCAAGAACAAGGAGTTCATGATGATGATGAAGAAAAGGTTGAAAAGTTCTGCCTCAATGAAAGTTGTAAGTTATTGTCTATTGTTGGCCCCTATGGTAGAATCAGTCAGTTCAGCTTACACGAAACAGAGTCTTACAAGAGAAAGAAGATGGAAAGGAAGGCAAATGTACCTTTATCAGTATGGATACCATCATTTCCATTACGAGATTTTGGTGGGCTGGAGTTAGGTGATATAACTCAATCAAGTTGTTCATACATAGAACTCGAAAAAGCGAAGAAAGAAAAACTAGATCTAAACCGTACATCGTAAAAGAATGAGGTCGGGAACCATTTGATGCTTTGTTTCCTGCCTTGAAAATTTACTAATAAGTTTGTGCAAGATAGACTCAGTGAATGGTTAGATTTTTTGTGTGTGTGTGATTTTGTTACTGCTTTTATATGGAATTTTTATGTTTAAGGCTCAAAAAGTTTTCCTCAAGTGACTAAATGCACTCTACAATTTCTGAAATTAAAATTTTATATACCAAGCAGCATAGATTCTACAGATACAGAAATTTAGCAGAATGATGCATAGTAGTTGTATTTTTCAGTCATGAATCTTATACAACAATATATGTGAAAGTTTTACATGTAAGAGGAAAAAGAAGAATGTTGAGTAATTTTTGAGTAATGATTCAATGATGATGATTAGGCTGTAGGAATAAGAGCTGTAAATAGAACAAAATTATCTAACTAATTTTGAGTATTTTAGCTAGGGCAGTAACAGAGAATATTGAAAGAGTGGGTTATTCATTCTCTGATTATTCCTTTACTGGTTTGTCTCCTTCACTGGTTTGTCTTTTTGTTAAGTATTTAGAGTGGTGTAATCAGAAAAGAATCTCAATGAATATTTCAGTAACAAGTTTCTCTCATTCACCTTCTTCTCTCCCTTCTCTTCTTCCTCTCTTAACTACTCAGATTCTTTTTCTCTTCTCATCTTCTACTCTATTTTATTCTTTTCTGCTGCATTTACCCAAGTTATTACCCTGATTATCTGGTATAGTTGGGAGTGTGCTAGTTAATTACAGAAAGATTCTTTTTTTCTCCTTTTATCATGGATACTTCTATATCCAATATGTGGCATTCCTGTTACAATATGTTATTAAAGATGCAAACATTTATCAAAAAACTTGATAGAATCAAGTATTTTAATAAATTTGCTTTTGTACAATACAGAAAGAAAATTGAGAACAAAGTACCTTATCCACAAAGTACAACTAATCTTTGTTTTTCTTTTCCCAAAATTTCTTCATTGAAAACCCTAAAAACAAAATATATATAAAAAAAGGAGAAATTCTAATAAGGATGTCTCTTATCACCAGTAATCATTGCAAGAACAAAAGCCATCCTTAAAATGATGGAATCTATTAGCATCCCTCAAAATAATCTCCCTTTTCGTCACTTTAGCTATTAATTTGATTGCAGAATGGCAATCCCCACAAACCCGAAGGTTCTTCATGACACGGATGGTCATCCCTTTAGGCACCTTTAAGAGTCCATATGCCACAGCTAATTTCTCGCTATGATATCGTAAGCTATGAACCTTTTCTTCCTCATCCACATCATGCAGCACAAAACTGCCATCAGGACAATATCCAATATCTCTTAATAATCCACCTAATTTCTCCAACATTTTCAATATCACGGCATGCTCAGGATGACTAGTGCTATCTCCCCCAGTGAACATATGCACTTTCTTCTCCACTTCAATCCAACTACAACCAGGTGATTTGTTTAAATTCCTTGCTCTAAGAGATTTTCTCATTTTTGCAACATCTTCCCATCTTTCTTGGGAAGCATAAAGATTTGACAGCAAGATATGAGGGCCAACATTTTCTGGCTCAAGCTCTAAAAGTTTCTTAGCAGCAACTTCTGCAAAATCCAACTTCATGTGTAGTCTACATCCGCCTAATAAAGCACCCCAAACAATAGCATCTGGTTCCATAGGCATTCTTTCAATTAAACTCATTGCCTCACTTAGCCTTCCTGCTCGACCAAGAAGATCAACCACACAAGCATAATGCTCAGTTCTTGGATCCACTAGATATCTGGATTTCATTGACTCGAAAATTTCAAATCCTTCTTTAACTTTTCCACAGTAACTACATGCTGTCAACACTCCAATAAAGGTAATTTCATTTGGTGCAAATCCTGCATACAACATCTCATAAAAAACTTGCAAAGATTCATTTCCTAAACCATGTTGTGCATAACCCGTAATAATTGCATTCCACATAACAGTATCTTTTAAAGCAAACCTATCAAAAACCCTTTTTGCCTTCACAAGATCACCACACTTAATATACATCGTGATCAAACCTGAGGAAACATACGCATCATAATCAAACAAGGATCTCACTAACTGTGCATGAATCTGTCTACCTTGATCAAGGCTTGCCAAGCTACCACAGACAGAAAGAATACTTATTAGAGATGGAAATTTTGGCCTTATTCCTTCTCTTTGCATCAATCTAAATAAATCAATTACTTCCAATTCAAACCCTTTTCTCTCGTAAACTTTGATCATGGCGCTCCATGTCCCATCATCTTTCTCCCTCATTTGATAAAAAATCCACCTTGCTCTTTCTACCTCTCCATTCTGTCCAAATCCCGTTATCATCTCATTACATGCAGCCACTGGCTTCATAGGCATTGCCTCAAAAAGTTCAGCAGCTTCCTTAATCCTCCCACTCCGAGTATATCCTGTCAACATTGCTGTCCATGTCACCTCATTCTTATCCGGCATTATCTCGAACAACTTCCTAGCCACATCCACTCTATTATTCATTGCATACCCACTAATCATAGTTGTCCAAGCAATGACATTCCTTTTAGGCATCTCATCAAAAATTTCTCTTGCTTCACTTAATCTTCCCTCCATGCACAACCCACCAATCATGTTAGTCCTAGCAACAACATCTTTCCCCGGCATCATATCAAAAAGCCTTCTAGCTTCATCTACACGTCCATCTTCAATCAGACCACCTAACATAACAGTCCAAGAAATCACATTCTTCTCAGGCATTTCCCAAAAAAGTGATTCTGCCTCTTTTACCATTCCGTCTTGCACATATCCCCTGACCATGGATGTCCAAGAAACAACATTTCTCTCAGGCATATTATCAAACACTTTTCTTGCCTTAATAATCATATTATTTTTGATATAACCAGAAATCAATCCATTCCAAGAAACCATGTTTCTCTCAGGCATTTTATCAAACAAATTTTGGGCTTCATTGGGCTGCTTGTTTTGGAAGTGCCCAGCAACGATTGCATTCCAAGAAACAATATTTTTTGTTGGCAATTCATCAAAGATTCTTCTAGCTATACTAATTCGGCCGATACGGGAGAAATGGGTAATTTGAGAATTGGGGGAAATTGCAGATAAATTTGAACAGTAAGTTCGACAAGGAATAAACAAAAATCGCATTGATTACAAAGAACAAAGAGATTAGAGCCCTCACAAAAAGGAAGCACTGAAAATTTTGAGTCTTTAATGGTTAAGAACTTTAAGCCTTTTTTTACAACTTTCCTGCTGCTTGCTCTGTTGATTGAAGAAGGTGAGCTTGGGTTATTTATTTATTTATTTATCTCTGCAACAAAAAATCAGAACAACATCATGAAAAAATAAATAAATAAATAAAAAAGGCGCATTGCCTTTCAATGTAAAACGACCAAAATAGAAACAACAGTCGGTCGGTTGTTGACGTACAAAATTTTTTTGTAATTTTCGCAATTGTTCAGTTCTATACTTGTTATTATAGCATAGAATCAGATATGTTTAGGCTTACCTATGACAATTGTGTAGCAAAGTCAATTGTTTAGGGTTACCGGCATACTTAAAAACTCAATTTTTTTGAAAAATTTTAATTTAATCTAAAATTATAATTTGTCAAACTATGTATTTTTTGATTAATTTTATTCAACCAACTTGAAATGCATGACACAATGTAATGTAACACCTTAGGTGGCAAATAAATAATATAATTATATATATTATTACAAATATGACCTGTTTTTAATATTTAAATATATTATGACTTATTTTATATGTTTTGATAGAAATTATTAGGTGTAATTTAAAGATATATACTACAATATGAGCAAAGGTATCGTACCCATTACATCTTTAATTAGAAAAAGGTACATAATGGATAAAAGCTTAAAAAATTCTTATCAAATAATATTTTAACATGCATCTCAGACTAATTATATAAAATTGATCCAAAAATATAGAGTTTGGTATTTAATTATAATAAATTATAGTTTAGGATTAAACTTAAGACTTTTTAAAAAGTTTAAAAATTTTCTAGATATTAAACTTTAAATTTACAAAAAAAAAAATTAAAATAATTTCAAAGAAATTTAAAATAAACTATTTTTTGAATTAAATTTAACATATTAATATATAATGAGTTTAATAATATAATTTAAATAATTAATATAAATATATATAATATTTTAGAAATATATATGGTCATTTTATAACATTCTATATCAATTATACTGTCGGTGTATGCATATATACAAACACGTTCATACATATTCATATTATATTTTATATTAATATATAAAATATACATTGATAAAACTTCATTATCAATTATATTACATTAACTATAATTGCTTTCACAATAGTGCACGCTATATATATAATTAGACTTATATAGCAAATTATATTATGTATATAATTTATATTATTTTTTATATCAAATATGTTATATCATCTATAAATACGTTTATAATAATCAGTATATATATCTAGTAAACTTATTGCATATGACTTATAATATTCTCTATCAATTATGTTATATATATAATGTTTATTATAAATAGAACTTATAATATTCTTAGTCAGTTATGTATTTTTGTTGGAATATTTATATCACGTATATAAATTAGAATATTTCTATTAGTAGTACTAGCCAAGTATATTTTTAAAAAATATATATTTATTTTATATGTATGTACCGTAACTTTCACTACAACATTTTACACATCTAGCCATAAAATATATTGTAGCTAAAAGTGTAAACTTGTGTAGCTAAATGTTTTAGCCATAACTGTAATTTTTTGTAGCTCATTGTAGCTAGAAGTAGCGTAGCTAAAAATTAGCCATATAACTTTTTATTTTTGTGGCTAAAAGCTAGTACTTTTTGTCACATTTGAAATAATTATATAACTAAAAAGTTAAACCTTTTTGCCGTAATAATAATAAGTTTGTACCAAAAGCTTATTTCATTTAACCATAGTAAATAATATTTATAACAATGCTTGTATATTAGCCACAAGCATATATATTTATGACTAAAACTTGAAAAATATTTGCTACAAAAATAATAATTGTAGAAAACATGTCAAGTTTTTCACTATAGTCTTTTCTACTTTTATCAATCTAGGTCAAGAAACGTGACCACTGCCTTTATACTCAATCTTGCAAAACAACTTGTCGAATTATTAGTTATAATATCACTTATAGCCGGAGAGCTTACTTACTTGGAAGATTTTCTTCATGAATTTTGTGAGGGAACACACTTGCTTGCTGACTTGATATCACACTTCAACTAAAACTTTAATTATTTATGAATCTTTTTTACTTATATATCCCTTACTGAATGTATTTTTTTTATATAGGATTCCTCTCACAATTTTCAATAACATCAATTAGCTATGGATATGAAAATTTTGTAAATAAATTTAAATCTTTTGCTGTAGATATAATACATTATAAAATTTTTGATGGATAAATATTCATTTATCTATTACGACTAAAATATTATAGCTTAAAGGCTAATTATTGCTATTATAACTAAAAGTTAAAATAAAAGTTAAGGTTTTGCTTTAAGAGGCAAAGTTTCATAGAAAATGAAACTATAGTTAGTCACAAATCATATATTATGTAACTATTATTTTATTTTTTCAGTCGCAATTTAAATTTCATGACTAATAGTAAGAACTATTGCTATGAAAGTTTCACATCTATGGCGAAAACATTTGATATGCTCTTAGGGCCATAAAGTTGTAACCGCTAATTTTTGAGCTTGAGTTTGGCTTGGTATGAGATTGAGCCCATTCAAATGTTCAATGAGTCTAAGCTCGATGTAACAATGAAACAAGCTTGATATCAACTCTTGGTAAACTCAACCTCAAGCTCAAGTTCATTAATAGGATTGCAACGTATATATGACACATTTTTTTTTTAAAAAGAAAGCTAACAGTACAAATATTAGTGACTTTAAATAGAAATACAACCAACAACAACAATAATTAAACTCCAAGATCATTTCAAATTTGGAACAAAGTTTTAAAATTATTCAAGAAAATCAATAAGTTTTATAAAGTAAGTAATTTTAATAGATCCAACTTAAGGGCCTCCACCCAATACACTATATGAGTTCGATTAATGCAACTCCTACATAAATAAATTTTGTTAAAAAAATCAAATTGTTGGCACCAGAATTCCTTAGGCCCAACACCAGTGAAGCCTAACCATAGAGAAGGAGGCCCAAGAAGCCTTGATGCTAGTAAGAACGGTTATTAAAGAAGAAAATTGGTCTGGCACTAACATTTGAAGCAGGAGCGCTTATTGGAAGAAGAAATCACTCTCCATTACCTCCAGCACTAAAAGATAGTGCTGAGAAACTAGGTGTTGTCCCAAACTAGCAAACGAGAGGGGGGGGGGGAGTGAATTAGTTGATATGAAGAGTGATGCTAAATTAAAATTCAAAAGTAAGAGATGAAAAAGATGTAAATAAAGATTGAGTAGAGTAGAGTAGGGAAGGAAGAACACAAAGAGTTATAGTGGTTTGAATTTACCTCAATCATACATCCACTTCGTCAATAACTTGTTAAGATTCCACTAGTCTTGAGTTTTTATAAGCTCAACTCAAACTTGGTGTTTTCATTAGCTCATACCGGACTATTATAATAGTTTGAGATAAATCTTCACAACCCTTACAAGAGTTTTTCCTGACTCACTCTCACATTCTAAGTGTTTCTAAGTTCACACTTAAACTTTTGATGGTGTTTAATGCTCACACCTAACACTTCAAGATTTTAAATTTTGATCTTTAGAAAAGATAATGAAGAATGTTGTTCAATGAAATTACAATTACAATCAAAGTATTCTCTAACCATAAAAATGAAGTTCGATGTGGTATTTATAGCTATTTGGCTTAAACTAACCATTTGAGGTGGTTCCCATATGTTTAGTGCTTATCTTCATTTAATTTGGTGGTTGGAGCTAGGTGTGCGGTCACTCGGCTTAAAAGCTCTGTCTGTGTAATGACTAGTTCCAATGGTCGAATTTTGTTGTCTGATAGGATCCAGCTTGCCCATACCTATGTGCCGTGTGATCGCCTAACTGGGCATGCGATCGCTTGGTATAAAGTTACCGTTGAATATAAATTTCTTCATCCACGTGTTCGGTTATTATTAGTCTGAGGTATTTGGCGCTAAGATTCAAATCTGCCGTACTGGTGAGGTCACTCGGTTCTTCTGGGCAGTTGCACAAGGTTTTGAGCATCAAGGAGGAACTGTGAGAGCTAACCGCTATCTCTTTTTTTTCTTTTTAGATTTTTAGTCTTTGTTACGTGCGGATGCTCAGGCGTCTTGGGCAGTCGGATGAAGTTTTGGCTTCCTGACTTCACCTCTCACTGAGACCGCTATCCTTTCTGTGAGTTTATGAATTTTTACCTTGATTTGGTGCAGTCGCTCGGTGCTCGTGAACAGTTACATGCATACTGAGCATCCTAACTTCACCACTCACTGACAACATGAACTCTTCTATGAAAATTGTGTATTTAGCTTAGTTGCTCATAGTTGACTTGTCTAGCTCGGTGTAGAGTTGCACTACTTGCTTAGCTCGATTGTTCCATCGGGCTGCTTTTAGCTCGAAAGTTCAGTTATCTTAGCTCGGTAGTTCTATATCTAGCTCGACACTCTATATATCCATTCGATTATCTGCTTGACAAATCTATATGTCAATTCAGTTCTGTGCTCGTGCTGCATTTGTTCAGCCGCACAAAGGCGCTCGGTTTCTAACTTTGCAAAACAAACTTGTTTGAAATTATTAGTTCTTTATCAATTTGATTGTTAATGATCAAAATAGAGTTTGATTGTACAACAATCTCAATAATCTCTCCCTTTTTGACTTTGGCAATCAAATTGAATATAAGTTAAAAATAATCAAGTGCATGAAGCAATTAATATATTTTCTCCCCCTATGTTAAATAATTTCACAATTGATACATGTAATTTGTTTTCTTTTCAAGATACCAATTTGTTTTCTTTTCTTTTTATAATCAAGTTCTCTTCTCCCCTTTAATAATTATATTTATCTCCCCCTTTGGCAATTAAATCATATAAATTCAATCACATACATCTTTCTACCCCTTTGACAAAGATAAAAAGAAATATAAGGTAAAAGAAAGATAAAGTTCATTGATACCAATAAATGTGAGTACAAGATAAAAATAAATTTGATGCCAATTGAAAGAAAAATATAAGAAAATGATTAATCTAAAACTTTTTCTTTTCCTTTTCTTGATGGTGGAGGAGGATTTGGAGATCTTTCATCATCATTACCAAGAGAAGGAGTTAGGAGGAGTCATGTGAGGATGGTGAGGATCCTTCATAAGGACTTTCAATATGCTCACTCACATCACATTCACTTAAGTCATATTGAGGAAGATCAAATTTCCCTTAAGAGTCATATATGTCATGATGAATATGAAAAATGAGATCAACTTTTTTGTTGACTTTTGTGATTCTCTTTGTGGCATCCTTCTTAAGATGATTAAATTATTTTTGGAGAGAAAATAAGGCCTTGAGATAAATTTGAGAGTTTTGGATGATTCATCTTTTTCTTTAGTGGGCTTGGAAGGTCTAGGGGGGGGGGGTACTCAACTTCAACAAGGATAAGTTTACCTTCTTCTTCCATAATATGGTACCTAGGTCTCTTCCTTTCCCTTTGGATAACACCCTTGCTATCAAATGTATACTCATAGTTATTATCAACCTCTTGGATACATCTTGCATGTTCAAGGTAGTCTAGGTTGATGGAGTTTGTGGCTAGATCAAGGGAATTACTTAGGGTTGCAAGATTTTCAGGAGTTAGGAGTTCTAAGTGTCTAGTAAGTTGGGTAATTTGAGAGGATAAAAAGAAATTTTCTGCCTTAAATTTCCCATGATATATAAAAGTATCTATGAGAAACCTAACACTTTAGATTAGCTTATCATGCACAATGGCATACAAGAAAAATAAGTCATGTTGAGTAACCTTTTCATATTCATCACTTCTTTGGTGAATGGTGTAAGTGATAATTCTATGTAAGAGATAAAAGAGAAGGGTCCTAAAATAGATGGCTTTGGATGACCTATTGTTGTATTGAGTTTCAATGGATAGTTCACTCCCAAAAGATGAATAATTTTTTAAAGAAAAATCCGTATCATTGTATAAGAAATCTCCAAGAGTTTGGAATCCCCAAAATTCATCAAATTCTTCTAAGGCAAGAGCAAAATCTTAATCAAAAAGCCTAAAATAAACTCCATAAAGTCCTATAGATGTATTGTGGTTTTTCTCTACCCTTAGAGACATTAGAAATTCCCTTGAGAAGCTAGAGTAAACTAGCTTATTAGAAAATGCAAAATGTCTCCACCCAATTCTATCAAGGTAGCTATAGATATCACCTTGGTTGTTTAAAGCTAAGAGCATCCCATCCTCACGCATTTTGGTTGGTTCAAGGGTCTTTTTCTTGAGCATATAGTACTTGGTTTCTCATCCTCATTTTTGTATTTACGCTTGTGTAGTTGGACACTTTTTCTAGTGAAATATTTAGATATGGGTTGAGGTTAAGGTTGGGGTTCACTAATGACAATCCCTTTGCCTTTGGTTGTGTCTTTCTTTTAGGTGGTTTTGATTTTGGGTACCATATCCTCAATCAAAAAATAAAAGAAAAAGAGAATAGAAATGTAGAAGATTAAAGAAATGTAGAAATAAATAGATTATTGAGGATGCTTTGAGCAAACAACTTCAAATAGATAAAAAAAACCTTCAAAATCTTCTTCTTAATGATTAAATTCTTAGAATATTGTTTGAATATGTGTTTTTGAGTTTTTAAAGATATATTTTCATGCAAATAGAGGTATTTATAGATAAAATTTTGAAAACTAGCCGTTTTTTACTGTTTGGGTGTAGAAAATTTGAATTTTAAGAGTTCCAACGTGAAAAGAAAATTAGTTACACATGTTGTGCGGTCGCTCGACCTATTGAGAGACCGCCGACTCTATCTAGCTAGCTGTAATATCCCAAAGTGTGTCCTAGAAGTTTTGATATAATTGTTGTTTTATTTGAATTAAATATATATGTGTAATTGGAAAGAAAAAGAATTAAGAGAGAGTTTATATGTTGTATATATGAAAATATATATAAAATATATACAAGTCAAAATGGATGGTCAAAGGAAGAAGATATTTAATTTGTTATTTGTGAAATTACTAAAAAGGAAAGTAAGGGAAAGGGAGCTAAAATAAATAGAAGAGGGTATTTAAGTAATTTCTTATTTGGAATACTTGGTGGAGGTTTAAAGAGATGAGAAATTTGACTTTGTCTCTTACACTTTGTCATTTTCTTTTCTTTTCTCTTTGTGTTGGCCGAACATCAAGGAAGCAAGAGAGCAAGTGAGGGTTTTTGAATTTTAAGAGCTAATTGAAGGAAGAATCAAGTGATTGAGTTGGAAAATTTTAAAGTTTCATCAACTTTGGTAAGTTCTCTCTTGATTTCCCTTGTTTTATTTGAGTTGTGATTATGTTTGAAAGTGTTGAAATTGAATTAAAGATAAGAAGTTAGGTTGGTGTTGGTGATGGAAGAGTAAGAGTTGTGTTTAGTGAAGTTGAAAGCATAGAATACATGAGTTTGGTACTTTAACCATTAACTCCTTTTGAAATTTTTTTCTGTTTTACAATTAGTAAATGCTGTGACTTGTATGATTTTTAATTAAATATAAAAAAAGTTCTTAAAGTTAATTTTTGATATGTTGTGCGTCTATGAGTCTAGAATGACTGAAAAATATGTTGATTTGATTTTGGAATGGTTATGATTTTGGAAAGATTATTTTTATTAGACCTATTCCAGCAGGTACCTTGACTGAGACAGCTATCTTTCGGGATTTTTAATAAAATGTAGAAAAATAATATCCAATTGAATTTTGGATATGTTGTTTCTTAGTGAGTCTAGTATTTGAAAAAAATAATTTGGAACCACGTTGATTGAATTTAATTTACAGAATTCACAAAGTTCAGAACTGCTGCCAGGATGCTAGGCAATTGGAGCAGTATGGTTGGGTGAACTATTTGACCAAGATTTTGTGTTCAGTTTGATATGAAATTTTAAAGGAATGATTTTAAGATGTAAAACTAAATTCTGTAAAAATTTTAGAGTTTTTAGTCAAGTAGATTATTTTATACAATTTTTCAAAATAAGGAGGATCTTGCATAGTGAAGTAAGAGAAGCCTTGAAGTATATGAAAGTTGGTAAAGCTTGTGGCCCGGATGGTATTCCTATAGAGGTTTGGAAGAACCTTGGAGAGGTAGGAGTTGCCTGGTTAACTAAACTCTTTAATGCTATTGTGAAAGGACGTAAGATGCCGAATGCCTGGAGGAAGAGTATCATGGTACCCATATATAAAAATAAGGGAGACATTCAATGCTGTACAAATTATCGGGGTATCAAACTTATGAGCCATACTATGAAATTATGGGAAAGGATTATTGAACACAGATTGAGGAAGCTTACAAGAGTTTCGAAAAATCAGTTTGGGTTTATGCCAGGGAGATCTACCATGGAGGCTATTTCTCTTCTAAGAAGACTAATGGAATTATATCAAGAGAAGAAGAAAGATCTCCACATGGTATTTATTGACTTGGAGAAAGCCTATGATAGAGTACCAAGAGAAGTGTTATGGTGGGTTTTGAAGAGGAAAGGAGTCAACGACAAATATATCAACATCATCAAGGACATGTATGAGAATGCATCCACTAGTGTGAAAACACCTGGTGGAGACACTGAGGCTTTCCCTATTACTACCGGATTGCATCAAGGTTCGGCCATGAGTCCATATTTATTTACCCTGGTTATGGACGAGCTAACCAGAAGCATACAAGACGATGTTCCTTGGTGTATGTTGTTTGCTGATGACATTATTTTAATTGATGAGACTAGTGCTGGTATAAACCGTAAGTTGGAAGTGTGGAGAAAAACCCTCGAGGACAAGGGTTTTAAGTTAAGTAGGAGTAAAACGGAATATATGCACTGTGAGTTCAATCTAAGGAAGAAGCAGGAACATTAGGTTAAGTTGAATGGAGTTTTGGTTCCTAAAACCAAGCACTTCAAATATTTGGGTTCGGTGTTCCAGAATGATGGCCGTATAGATGAAGATGTGGCTCACAGAATACAGGTAGGGTGGTTGAAGTGGAAGGGTGCGACTGGGGTTCTATGTGATAAGAAAATACCTCTGAAAGTGAAAGGTAAATTCTATAGGACGGTTGTTAGACCTGCGATGCTCTATGGTAGTGAGTGTTGGGCACCAACGGGACAACATTTGCATAAGATGAGTGTGGCAGAAATGAGGATGCTAAGATGGATGTGTGGACATGCCAGACTGGACAAAATTAAGAATGTTCATATTCGACAAAAAGTCCAAGTAGCGGACGTCGGAGATAAGGTGAGGGAAGGAAGACTTAGATGGTATGGGCATGTTTTAAGAAGACCTCCTAATGCTGTGGTTCGTAAGTGTGAGAATTTGTTGATTGATGGGGCTAGAGGTCGTAGCAGACCTAGAACTGTGTGGAAGGAGGTGATAGCAAGAGACTTACGTGCCTTAGATCTTGATGCGGATTTGATTAATGACAGACTTGAATGGAGACGTAAAATCCGTGTCTTGGAAGGGGCCTAAGGCTGGAGTATCTTTTTTGGTGTCTTTTGAGCTTATTTTGTTGAGAATCCATACAGCCGACCCTAACTTGTTTGGGATTAAGGCTTAGTTGTTGTTGTTGTTGTTGTTTCAAAATAAGGATTAAGTTGAGTCCAAAACCAGAATTTACTATTCATATGGTCATTTTGCTAATATTCCTTTTGGATTAGGTTGTGAAGAGGTTGAATTGCCCTAACCTAGGTGTTGAGGATTCTTGGAAGAGTAAGTGTATAGATTGGTGTGAGTTGGTTTTATGGTAAGTACAAACTACATCATTGCATACATTCATATGATGTTGAGACTTAACATACATTTGATTGTAAATGTGTTAAGAAATCTAATGCATTGTTAATGCATATTAATAATGTATGTTTGGTATAATGAGATGTAAAACCAATGTGTTTGGTTATAATGATGTAAATAAGATGGTTAAAGCATATTTGCCTATATGATGATGAAATGAAATATGGAATATGAAATGTGAAAGATATGATGATTGTGTGCCTAATATGTTAATTCAATTTTTAGAGTTCTGGGTTTGGCGGCATGCCTATGAATCACTGGATAGGTGAAAAGACCGGGTCGTAAGCCGATTCCAGTTGAAAAATGTGAAATGATAAATGTGAAATATGATGTTTTTGGGGTGAAAAGCCTGGGTCGTAAGCCTCAAAAATAGTAACAGTCTAGCTGGGTTGAGGTCCAAGAGACTGGGTCTGTTACGCTATCCATGGATAGAGATATATATATATATATATTGCCTATGGGCTTGATGATTGTGATTATGGACCAAAGCAGTAACTTTGAACTTTGAATAACATATTAGTGTATTTTGGGCCCATGCTTGTCTTTGTTTTCAATGTGAATCATGAATGTTTTGATTAATTATTAAATAATGTAAGATTGTGAAATATAATATTCTTTTGAATTGTTTATGAAACTTGATTGTGTGACATTGGCATTGCATTGAGGCATAATATTATGGTTGTTTGTACTACTAAGCCGTTGGCTTAGCGCGATTGTGGTTTATCGCGCAGGTGACAGGGTGGAACCGAAGAGTTCCTCTAGGCCGAGTAGAGTTTAGATTCTGAAGTGTGAATAGTGGGCTTAAAGATCAAAGACTGACTGCCAAACATGTACAAACTTTATGTTTTGTAAAACTTGAGTTTTGATGTATATGAATTTGTAAATATTGTTACTTTCCGCTGCATAGTGAACAAATATTTTATCTACTGTGTTTCATAATAAACCTTTACTTTATTTTGTACTAGAAGTGTAAATCCTTTTTGCAGGTTATAGTTGAGGTTATAAGGGGGATTTATTAGGAGTGTACTGAGAATGATTTTGTTTGCATTGGTTTGTGTAAAAATGTTTTCAAAAATAAGAAAAAAACCAGTTTTGTCGACACTTGGGACTCAATTTCTAGGTGAAACTATGGCAAAATTTCTGTAAAAATCGGAACTAAAATTTGACTAAGTAAAATTGGTAGCAACATTAGGATAGTGTGGTGCCTCTACTCAGCTTACACACGTAGGTCGAGAAGGGGTGTTACACTAGCTCTCATGGTAGTGCGTGCTCGCACAAGCTTAGGAAGAGTGTAACAGTTGGAAAATTTTTGAAAATCTTTAATTTGATGGACCACATAAGCTATTATGCACTTACTGAAGAGAAATGCTTTCAAGCTCGGGCTAGGTAAAGATACATGTTAAAGCTCGAGAGATAATGACTTTTAAGGCTCGGGCTTGGGAAAGAGTAGGTGATGTGCAGTCACCCCAGTATACTGAGCGATCGCATAAAGTGAGTCATTTTGGGTCTTAAAATTTTTTTTAAGTGCATATGATCAAAATAGATTTTGGGAGAAATAAAGAATGATTGTGCAAGAGATTTTCCATCAATCATGCCTATATTTTATTTTATAAAATTCAATCTTTCTTCATTTAGGGGTTTTATAAAAATATCTGCAAGTTAATTTTGAGTTTCAACAAATTCTAAAACTATATTGTGATTTTGAACATTATCCCTTAAGAAATGATGTTTGTTGTCTATATGCTTAGACCTAGAATGCTGAATGGGGTTCTTAGATAAATTGATTGCACTAGTATCATCACATTTAATAGGAATGTGATCAAATATTTTTCCACAGTCAAGCAATTATTTTTTCATCCAAAGAACTTGTATGCAATAAAAACATAGAACAACGTATTCGACTTTCGCGATAGATAAAGCAACCGATACTTGTTTCTTGCTAAACTAAGAAACTAAGCATTCACCAAGAAAATGGCATGCTCCGGTGGTACTTTTTCTATTTAGTAGGCTACCGAAAAAATCTACATCGGAAAAGCCTAATATGTCAAATGATGCATTTCTAAGATACTATAGACCTAAATACAATGTACCACTCAAGTATTTTAAAATTTATTTAGTTTCATTTAAATGTGATTCCCTAGGACAAGATTGAAATCAAGCACATAATATACAATATACATTATATCCAGTCTAGAGACGGTTAAGTGAAGTAGTGATCCGATAATACCTTGATATTTCTTCTCATCTACTGCCTTACCACTTTCATCTTTGTCAAGTTTCTAGGATGTGCTCATCGGAGTCTTGCTAATTTTGCAACCATCCATTCCAAACTTCTTTAGGAGTTTCTTTGTGTACTTGGATTGGTTGATGAAGATCTCATCCTTGTATTGCTTGATTTGTAGTCCAAGGAAGAATTTTAGTTCACCCATCATGCTCATTTCAATTTCTCTAGTCATACAAGAAGCAAATTCCTAGCAAAAAGATTCATTAGTAGCACTAAATATAATGTCATTAACATAAATTTACATAATCAAAATGTTATACCTTTTCTTTTTAACAAAAAGAGTTGTGTCAACTTTATCTTTTGAAAAATCATTTTCAAGCAAATATATATTAAGTCTATCCTACCAAGCTCTTGGAGCTTGGTTCAATCCATATAGTGCTTTAGTAAGTTTAAAAATATGATTTGGAAATTTATAATCTTCAAAACCGGGAGGTTGTTCAACATAAACTTCCTCATTTATAAACCCATTTAGAAATGCACTTTTAACATCCATTTGAAAGGGTTTAAAATTCATGTGACATGCAAATGAAAGCAATATTCTAATTGCTTCTAATCTAGCAACGGGAGCAAATGTCTCATTATAGTCAATGCCTTCCTCTTGGTTAAAGCCTTTGGCTACTAATGTAGCATTGTTTCTAGTGATGAGACCATTTTTGTCAACCTTATTCCTATATACCCATTTACATCCTATAATTGGATGATGTTTTGGTTTAGGAATAAGTTCCCATACTTTGTTTCTCTTAAATTGGTTGAGTTCATCTTACATTGCAATCACCCAACACTCATCACTAAGAGCCTCCTCAGTGGTCCTTGGCTCAATTTAAGAAACAAAAGCAATGTTAGCATTCAAGTATTTAGATTGAGATCTAGTAGTTACTCCCTTTGAGGTGTCACTGATGATTAGTTTTTTTGGATGATTCTTCTTGTATTGCCAATATTTGGGTAGCTCTTGAGGCTCTTTTTCTTATTCATCATGATTACTCTTTGGAACATTGATTGTTTCTTGTTGTTCAAATGTACCTACAAAATCATCAAGAACATTATCTTTCTTTTGATCAAGTTTAGAAGATTCATCAAAAACAACATGCATTGATTCTTTAACTACTAGAGTTCTCTTATTAAATACTCTATATGCTTTGCTCTATAATGAATATCCTAAAAATATGCCTTCATCCGATTTGGATGAGAATTTTTTAAGATTGTCCATGGTATTCAATATAAAAAGTTTACATCCAAATACTTTAAGGTATGAAATTTTGGAATTCTTCCATTCCATAGCTCATAAGAAGTTTTATTTAACAAAGGTCTTTTGTAAACCCAATTTGAAATATAATACGCAGTATTAACGGCTTCCACCCAAAAGTAAGAAGGTAAATCATACTCATTGAGAATTGTCCTAGCCATTTCAATCAATGTTCTATTTTTCCTTTCAACCACACCATTTTGTTGTGGTGTTCTTGGAGCTGAAAAGTTGTGTGAAAGACAAACTCATTGCAAAAATTTTCAAAGTTCTCATTTTTAAATTCTTTGCCATGATCACTTCTAATAGATATGATTACATAACCCTTTTATTTTGAACTCTTTTTGAAAATATTTTAAAATGATTGAAAACTTCATTCTTTTAAGCTAAGAAATTAACCCATATAAACCTTGAGTAATCATCAACAAGTATAAATGCATATAACTTGCCACCTAAGCTAGCAACTATATTTGGTCCAAACAAATCTAAGCAAATGAGTTCTAATGGTCTAGAAGTGCTTATAATATTTTTAGATTTAAATTAACTTTTATGTTGCTTACCAAATTGAAAAGGTTCACAAGTCCTATCTTTATTAAATTTTACTTTAGGGAGACCATTGTGAGTGGGGATTTTTACTCCCACTCCCGGTGGAATGGTTCTTGCGACTTATGCACTTTTAAGCTCAGGGCCTTAGAGAACACGGACCTAAGTTCGGAGAAAATGGAGTCGCCACCTGGACGGGTAGAAAAAAAGGGTGGATGACTCGATTCCTAAGGAATTCCTAACCCCCTAATGGGTTCGGAAAGTTGGGTACGTGTGGGGAAGGTGAGAAATGGCCCAGCACTCCCACAACGCCCGGTTCATTGGAACTGGCCTCCTTTGCAGGTCTTAATATTATAAAATTCTTAAATATAATAATATTATCCATATTACATGCAACAATTAAAATAAAGCATCATTATATTAAAATCCAAGCAATGTCCAATACAAAGCAAATAAATGGACACCCATTCGAAGATGGAAACATGTCCTTTACATTGGTTCAAAATATAAAAGCAATTTAAATTACATGATATTTAGCTAATGAGGTACCCACAAAGTGGAAACATACCTCTTACACTTTTAATACTAAAACAAATAAATAATAATCATAATAATAAAGAAAATATCCATCAATGATAAATTAAATAAATCAAGTATTGAAATTAAATAAATCAACCATCAAAAAATATAATAAACTATATAATCAAATCTAAAATTAAATAAAGCAATAAATATATAAATTTAGGGTTTTAAAGAATTATCAATTGAATTTAGGGTTTCGGAACTTAGGGTTTTAGAAACTAAAGTTTTATAATTAGGGTTTTGAAATTAGGATTTTTAGGGTTTTTGAAACTAGGGTTTTTGGAATTAGGGTTTTAGATAGTTAGGGTTTTTGGATTTGACTTACTGCCTAAAAAAAAATATAATTTTGGATTTGGAAAAATAAATTAAGGTTATGGGAAAATAATCAATATTTTGGAGTTTAATAATGAAATGGTTTAGGCTTTTGGATAAAAATAGTTTGAGGTTTTGAGTTTTAATAAAATAACCTACGGTTCTTGAAGTTAAAGTAAACAAAATAAATTCTAACAATTAATTTAAATCCTCAAGGCTACTGGATAGTTATATGTTTTTTATGAAACATGCAAGTAGGGTTACGAATATCAACTGATCCATGTGTTAATTAAAGCAAACGATTAAAGTTATTAGAACAAAAATCAATTTACTGTGTATTCAAAGATGAAGGTACTGTGTGTTCAAAGATAAAGTTACTGCATGCATGTTTTTATTAATCAAAGAAACGAAGCTACTGTGATTATGAGTAATTTATAATTAAAGATCAAACTTCCGTTCGTTGGTTCCTCCAAATTGATTTCTGGATGAACAATGTGAAGACAGTATGTAATCTGCCTTCTTCTTTGGTTGTCTTGATATTTCTGTTTGTGATTTCCTTCGTCCTCCAAAAAGTTGCTGCTGTTCTTCTCTCCTTGTTGTCGTCACTTCTGCTTTGTGGTTTAATCCTCTGTTAATCTCATTGCCGACCCTTGTTCCTATTAATTCTCCCTTGTTAATCTTCCCTCCTCTTAGTTTGCCTCGGAAAGATTCAGTCCAATCCTTAGGATTTCTCCATTCTTTTTCTAGGGTTTTCTCTCCTTCTTCTTTAAGGTTTCTTTTGTGCTCTGTCCGTTTTTCTTTTCTAGGGTTTTTTCCCTTTTTTTTCGTCCTCCGATCCAATCAAAGTTCAAAGTCCAATTTAGTAACACCAATTTTCGATCCCCCTTAATTCTGAGTTTTAAAGTGTTATTTATAGAAAAAATTATAAGCCTAGTTCTAATTGTTTAAGGAAACTAAAATTAATTAGGAAAAGAAATCAAATCAAACAGAATTTGGTTTCGGAAAAAACTTCGTTGGAAATTTCGCTGGCAAAAACTGCGAGCTGCGAGGAAATTTGCGGGCGGGTGCTGGGCAGCTGGTCATTCTTGTGACAAAATGGCCCAAGGCCATTTTGCCCGCAGGAAATTCTTGCGGGCGAATTGGCCTTGGCTAATTTTACTTATTTTTATTTTTATTCATTTATTATTATTATTATTTTTGTTTATTTGTTTATTATTATTATTTATTATTATTATTTTCTTTATTAACTTCACCATTTTTATTTTTATTAAAAATTATAAATAATAAATACTAAAATAAATATTATTTAATTTAAATACCATAAAAATTATTTTGGACTATATAAAAAATATCAGATCGGACTGGATCAAAATTAAGGGTCTACAGTTGACCCCCTGCTTGAACGATCTGAGACTTTAGTAAAAGAGAGTGAAAAGCAATAAGACTTAATTTTTTGAGATGATTGAGGTTTTAGTTTCTGGACCCGGTTCGAGTTCTGGACTCAAGGGTAATCTGAATTCTCGATCCTAAACGAGATTTGGATACTCGATCCTAAAGTAGACTTGGATACTCAATCCTAAACTGGATTTGGATACTCGATCCTAATTGGATTTGGATACTCGATCCTAAATTGGATTCGGATACTCGATCCTAACTGGATTTGGATACTCGATCCTAAACTGGATTTGGATTTGGATATTCGATATTAACTGGATTTGGATACTCGATCCTAAAGTGGACTTGGATACTCGATCCTAACTGAATTTGGATTCTTGATCCTAAAGTGGACTTGGATACTTGATCCTAACTGGATTTGGATACTCGATCCTAAATTGGATTTAGATACTTAATCCTAACTGGATTTGGATTCTCGATCCTAAAGTGGACTTGGATACTCGATCCTAAACTGGATTTGGATACTTTTATTCTAAAGTGGACTTGGATACTCAATCCTAACTAGATTTGGATTCTCGATCCTAAAGTGGACTTGGATACTCGATCCTAATTGGATTTGGATACTCGATCCTAAATTGGATTTGGATACTCAATCCTAACTGGATTTGGATTCTCTATCCTAAAGTGGACTTGGATACTCGATCCTAAAGTGGACTTGGATACTCAATCCTAAACTAGATTTGGATACCCGATCTTAAATTGGATTTGGATACTTGATCCTAACTGGATTTGGATACTCGATCCTAAACTAGATTTGGATACTTGATCCTAAACTGGATTTGGATACTCAATCCTAAATATTTGAAAGTGAGTTTGAAAATATTTTGTATATGCATAAACTCAAAAATTAAAATGGAGAAACTTTGCCCCCTGTGTAGGCTTAAACCAATAATTCTTCTATGCGGGCTCTAATTGATGTTTGTCTTGCCTAGCTCTTCACACAAACACATATTTCTTCTTTTGCAAAATGACTGGAGCTTCCTCAAGAAATAGGCTTTCCATGCCTCCCTTGATTCAATATCTTCTTTTGATTCTTTACTTCGCAGGGTATTTGCTGTTCACTTTGACAAAGAATAGACAATACAAGACAAGAAAGTGCGATGTGATATGCTCATGTATGCATGATATGCATGATAATACTCACAGCGGTTTTATTGACTCACAGACCAAGGTGATTAGCAGAAACATTCTCATTGACACCTTTGAGATGCCCATTCAGGTCTTGCTTCGGAATGACAGGATGCTTCACATTTATGGCTTTTATCTTCAAGATGTTGAAAATATGAGTGGTGGATACCCCAAGCTGCAGAGTCAGGGATACATCCATTTCAATCTATGATTCAGTAGCTTCTTCATAACCTTGCCATTAAACATTTCCTTTGCCCAATGTGTCCTTCGAGGTTTGATAGTTCAACATACTCCCCTTAACTTGAAGGCTTTGTAATTTTTTTTTTAATTTTCAATTTTGAATTTTGATTTTGAAATCAAATGTTGGCTTTACCAAATTAATGTCAATGTACCTCAGGACTTGATTTTTCCAAATTAACATATCTATAACATGACAACCCTAGTTACCGTACTAAACTCGGGAATCATTTCTATTTAAGCAAGAATTGTTGCACTTTAGATAGGCACATACACATTACTTGGCCAAAGGTCTCATTGAGTTTCAATATTATCTATCTTATATGCATGCTTATTCAAACTATCTCCACTAATAGACTCTACCTACCAAGAGAGATCAACAGGTCTTTGATAGGCTTGAAATGGGGTCTATAAAGGACACGGGTTAAATGAAGGCCATTTGTAAGTTGGGGCCGATGTGACACAATGGACAAACCTTCACACTACAAATTTCTTGTTTAAACTTTAGGTAGCTAGGAGAAATCTTGCTAGACTCCAAAATCTTTTTTATCTTCTTGGCATTAATCTGGATCTTGATTAGGATAGTCTTTGCCCTTGCAAAAGGTTTGATACCCAAATTCATTCCCTTTACTTCTTCTCCCTTTTCTTTCTTTTTATTTTTCTTACTCATCCCTTTCTTTGAGCATTTTATCATTTTGTCCTTCTTCCTTGTAGGATTGTCAAGTACAAAACTTTTAAAAACTAGATGAATTTTTCTCCTTCGAAACTTTAGTTGGGATGGACCAATTCAAGTCAAACTGTCCTTATAGACTAAATGGAAGCCTTTTGCTTCTTTAGGAAAAAGAGAACTCAATTGGCTTTCTGAACCACCTTTTTTAAGTTTTATCTTTTTTTTTCTTCTCTTTTTTTCTTTCGTCCTTTTTTTCTTTTTTCTTTCGTCCTTTTTTTTTCTTTCCTTCTCTCTCTTTTTTTTCTTTTTTTTTGTTCTAGCTCTAAAAGAGTTGTCTTCTTTGTACCAACTTGGGTTTCCAAAAATGGATGAGTGGAGTGGTATTATTTGTTTTTTGAAAAGTTTTATGTCCCAAGACCATCTTGAAAAAGTTTTGAAAATAGCTTTGGTCTTTTGGACTTTAAAGAAAAATTTATTTTGAGCTCACAATGTATTTTGGTCATATTAGAAAAAGAACAAACCAAACAAGCCATGATTTAAGCCAAGATAAATTAACCATAGTCAAACAACAAGCATTTGGGGTAAAACCTAAGGAAAGTAACTAGGCTAATTATATGAGCTTTAGTCTTTGGGTTAAAAGGCTTAGGTTCCCATAGCAAGTATATACCAAATGGTACGAGGCTATGAGTGGTTATGCCATGCTCGATCTCCATACCTTGAGTGAAAGTATGATATCCCTTACATAACACAACACGGGTAACATGGGCATCCTTACTCACGCACACGATGCAATCTAATATGATGCAATGGATAATATCATTATAAGAAAGAATAGAATAATATAAAGACCAATGGAATCAACTTCTCTTATCCCCAGTGGAGTCGCCACTGTGAGCGGGGATTTTTACCCCTACTCCTGGTGGAATGTTTCTTGCGACTTCGGCACTGTTTAGGCTCGGGGCCTTAGAGAACACGGACCTAAGTCAGGAAAAAATGGAGTTGCACCCGGATGCGCAGGGAAAAAGAAAGGGGTGGATGACTAGATTCCTAAGGAATCCCCAACCCCCTAATGGGTTTGAAAAGTTGGCTACGTGTGAGGAAGGTGAGAAATAGCCCAGCACCCCCACAACGCCCTGTTCATTGGAACCGGCCTCCTTTGCAGGTCTTAATATTATAAAATTCTTAAGCATCATAATATTATCCATATTACATGCAACAATTAAAAAAAGCATTATTATATTAAAATCCAAGCAAATATGTCCAATACAAAGCAAATAAATGGACACCCATCCGAAGATGGAAACATATCCTTTACATCGGTTCAAAATATAAAAGCAATTTAAATTACATGATATTTAGCTAATGAGATACCCAAAAAGTGGAAACATACCTCTTACACTTTTAATACTAAAATAAATAAATAATAATCATACTAATAAAGAAAATATTCATCCATGATAAATTAAATAAATCAAGTATTGAAATTAAATAAATCAACCATCAAAAAATATAATAAACTATATAATCAAATCTAAAATTAAATAAAGCAATAAACATATAAATTTAGGGTTTTAAAGAATTATCAATTGAATGTTTGAAACTTAGGGTTTTAGAAACTAAAGTTTTATAATTAGGGTTTTGAAATTAGGATTTTTAGGGTTTTTGAAACTAGGGTTTTTGGAATTAGGGTTTTGGATAGTTAGGGTTTTTGGATTTGACTTACTGCCTAAAAAAATATAATTTTGGATTTGGAAAAATAAATTAAGGTTTTGGAAAAATAATCAATATTTTGGAGTTTAATAATGAAATGGTTTAGGCTTTTGGATATAAATAGTTTAAGGTTTTGAGTTTTAATAAAATAACCTATGGTTCTTGAAGTTAAAGTAAACAAAAGAAATTCTAACAATTAATTTAAATCCTCAAGGCTACTAGATAGTTATATGTTTTTTTATGAAACATGCAAGTAGGGTTACGAATATCAACTGATCCATGTGTTAATTAAAGCAAACGATTAAAGTTATTAGAACAAAAATCAATTTACTGTGTATTCAAAGATTAAGGTACTGTGTGTTCAAAGATAAAGTTACTGCATGCATGTTTTTATTAATCAAAGAAACTAAGCTACTGTGATCATGAGTAATTTATAATTAAAGATCAAACCTCCGTTCGTTGGTTCCTACAAATTGATTTCTGGATGAACAATGTGAAGACAGTATGTAATCTGCCTTCTTCTTTGGTTGTCTTAATATTTCTATTTGTGGTTTCCTTCGTCCTCCAAAAAGCTGCTGCTATTCTTCTCACCTTGTTGCCATCACTTCTGCTTTGTGGTTTAATCCTCTGTTAATCTCAATTGCCGACCCTTGTTCTTGTTAATTCTCCCTTGTTAATCTTCCCTCCTCTTAGTTTGCCTCGGAAAGATTCAGTCCAATCCTTAGGATTTCTCCGTTCTCCTTCTTCTTTAAGGTTTCTTTTGTGTTCTGTCCGTTTTTCTTTTCTAGGGTTTTTCCCTTTTTTTTTCATCCTCCGATCCAATCAAAGTTCAAAGTCCAATTTAGTAACACCAATTTTTGATCCTCCTTAATTCTGAGTTTTAAAGTGTTATTTATCGGAAAAATTATAAGCCTAGTTCTAATTGTTTAAGGAAACTAAAATTAGTTAGGAAAAGAAACCAAAAGTAAATAGAATTTGGTTTTGGAAAAAACTTCGTTGGAAAATTTCACTGTGAAAACTGCGAGCTGCGAGGAAATTTGCGGGCTGGTGTTGGGCGGCTGGTCAATTCTACTTTTCAGCGATGAATTTTTCGTCGACGAATTTTTTGTCGTCGATTTTTTCATCGTCGATTTTTATTTTTATTTATTATTTTTGTTTATTTATTTATTATTATTATTTTTATTATTAACTTCACCATTTTTAATTTTATTAAAAATTATAAATAATAAATACTAGAATAAATATTATTTAATTAAAATACCACAAAAATTATTTTGGACTATATAAAAAATATCGGACCAGATTGGGTAAAAAATTAAGGGTCTACAACCATCAACTAGTTCTTCTTTACTAATGCATTGTAAGTGATCCATACTAGTATGTCCCAGTCTTATATGCCATAGCCAAGCATCATTACTTATGGTAATTAAGTATTCAAATGCATTATTGGAATGTAAGTCAATTTTATATGTATTGCCAATTCTAAATCCTTTGAATACAAGTTCACCATTTGAATTGGTAGCTTTGCATCCTTTAGAGTCAAAACTTACATATACCCTTTATCACACAATTGACTTACACTAAGCAAATTATGTTTCAATCCATCAACAAGCCATATATTTTCAATTATGTTCTTACTAAGCATACCAATGGAACTAATGCCAATTATTTTACCTTTAGCACTATTTCCAAAGTAACATTACCTCCATGCTTGTAAGTGAGTGATGTAAAAAGCTTTGCATTACCCTTCATATGCCTTGAGCATCCACTATCCACAAGCTAATCATTTTCATTAATAATGGATTTTATGCATACCTATAAGATAATAATATTCATCTTCTTTTAAGTACCCAAATGAAGTTGGGTCCTTGGGGGTTAGTAACAAAGAAATCCTCTAACTTGAGATGAGCCTTCCTAATATAGCAAAATGTGCTTTTGTGTCCAAATTTCATACAATAAGTGCATTGAAACAAAGTTCTATACGTATGCACTATCCTATTGAAATTCAATGAACCATGCACACAATTGCAAGTGTGTGTTGAATGAGATTGCTTTTATGAATTTTTGTGTTCATGTACATGCCTTGTATACATGAATGCATGATTTGCTCTTGTAACTTTAGTTCTAGAGCCTTGTGAACCTAATGTAATCCTTTTAGGATTTTTTGGTTTGGCTTGTGCATTAGTGTTCTTCACAATATCATTACTAGATGTTTATATTGTAGAAGCTCTAACAAATGTTGGTGCATTAGGTAAAGTGTTAGATAAGCCAATGAACCCTAAACCATGTTTCAAGGAGGATGGTCTTTGATTATTGATCAATGTATCTAAGGCCTCTTTTCCCTTATGAAATTTTGAAATTGACTCTTTTAACTCATTCATTTCATCCTTCAATATTTTATTTTTCTTGATCACATTTTCTAAGCTATGTGAATTTTTAGCCATTTCATCAATTGATTTCAACATGTTTTCATTTAAGGTCCTCAATTCTAATGTAGAGTTTTTCAAAGACATAAAATCCTTTTCCAACTTGGAACATTTATCTTTATAAAATTTCATCTTAGAGAAATACTTTTCTCGTATAAGTTTCATATGTTCAATCAAAACATTTTCATCTATAGCATCATCAACATCATCATCATCTTCAATCAAGTTTAAAGATGAAGTAATTACCACATTGAAGTTATTGTTATCTTCAATAGCCATAAGACATAGATTTATAATTTCTTCCTCTTCTTCCTCTTCTTCTTCACTTGAGGAATCATCATCCCATGTAGCTTTGAGTGATCTCTTTTTTTTTTTTTTATCCTACTTTTTATTTGTTTTTCAATTTGAAGTAATCTGACTTAGTGTGACCAGATTTGCCATATTCATAACATTTTATTCTTTTTATCTTATCTTTGAAGGGGGATTTAGGAAATGTACCTTTGTTAGCTTGTAGTCTTATCTTTCTCTTCCAATCACCTATCCTTTTGGATAACACAACAAATTCTTCTTCATCATCACTATCTTCATCACTTGATCTCTCAACTTGTTTGATGGCTTTGAGAGCTATTACTTTCCTCTTATCCTTTTCACCTTGTTCTTCTCTTTCGGTATGTAATTCGAAGGTGAGTAGTTTTTTGACTAGTTCATTGGTTCTCAAAGAGCTAAGATCATGAGCTTCTTCAATTGAAGAAATTTTAGACTCAAAGTTCTTCTTTGTTCTAAGTGCTCTCAAGATTTTGCTATTGACATCCCCTTGATCATATATCTTGCCATACTTCTTTAATTTGTTGGTAATGGCAAGCAAGAGATTTGTCATGTCGGTAACATTTTCGTTGGGCTTCATCTTGAATAACTCATACTCATGTACCTTGAATAACTCATACTCATGTATATGTATTTGCTTCTTGGTGAACCTCACTTTAAGTAGTACCCTCATGATAGTTCTTAAGAGTTTTCCAAATGCAATGTGCATAAGTGTGATGTTGGACTCTCCCACCTTCTTCTCTTGATATTGAATTTATCAAGATGGAGGCCGCCCTATTATTCTTGAATCGATCTATCACATTTGCACTTGACCATTGGGATTTAAGAAGAGGAACTTGGACACCATCAACTTAATGAGTAGGAGGTTTCCACTTATTTTCAACAAATTCCCAAAGCTCAATCCTTTCACTATCTAGGAACAAGTACATCTTGTGTTTCTAATAAGAATAATCCATTCTATCAAAAAAGGGTCTAAGGGATGAGTTTAGGTTTCCATGTGTAAAGGTGTTTGTTGGTGGAATGGTTGCCATTTAGGATCAAATTTTATAATTAAGTTTAAAGAAATTTACTTGCTCTGATATGAATTGTTGTCCCAAACTAGCAACTAAGAGGGAGAGTGAATTGGTTGATATGAAGAGTGATGGTAATTTTAAAATTCAAAAGTAAGAGATGAAGAAGATGTATATGAAGTAAGAGATGAAGAAGATGTATATGAAGATTGAGTAGAGTAGAGAAGAAAGAACACAAAAAGTTATAGTAGTTTGGATTTGCCTCAATCCTATATCCACTTTCTCAATAACTTGTTAAGGTTCCACTAGTCTTGAGTTTTTACAAGCTCAACTCTAACTTGGTGTTTTCACTAGCTCACACCGAACTATTACAATGGTATGAGATCAATCCTCACAACCCTTACAAGAGTTTTTCCAAGCTCACTCTCACAACCTAAGTGTTTCTAAGCTCACACTCAAACTTTTGATGGTATTTAATGCTCACACCTAAAACTCCAAGATTTTAGATTTTGATCTTTAGGCAAGATAATTAAGAATGTTGTTCAATGAAATTACAATTAAAATCAAAGTATTCTCTAACCACAAAAATAAAGTTCAATATGGTATTTATAGCCATTGGGCTTAAACTAGTAGTTTGAGGTGGTTCCCACAAGTTTCGTGCTTATCTTCCACTAATTTGGTGGTTTGAGCTCAATGTGCGGTCGCTCTGCTCAGAGTACGGTCGCACGGTTTAAAAGCTATGTGTAATGGCTAGTTCTAACAGTCGAATTTTATTGTTTGACAGGATCGAGCTTGCCCATACCTTTGTGTCATGTAGTCGCCTGACTCGATGTGCGGTCGCTCAGCATAAAATTACCAATGAATATAAATTTCTTAATCCATGTGTTCAGTTATCATTTAAATCTTCCGAACTAGTGCGGTCGCTGGATTCTTCTGGGCGGTTGCACAAGGCTTTGAGCATTGAGGAAGCACCGCGAGAGGTGACCTCTATCTCTTCTGTTCTTTTTAGATTTTTAGGCTTTGTTATGTGCGGTCGCTCGGGCATCTTGGGTGGTTGCACAAAGTTCTGACATCTTGACTTCACCGCTCACTGAAACTGCTATTCTTTCTATGAGTTTATGAATTTTTACCTTGATTTGGTGTGGTCTCTCAGTGCTCGCGTATGGTCACACGCATACCGGGCATCTTAACTTCACCGCTCACTGACAACGTGAACTATTCTATGGAAATTGTGAACTAAGCTTTGTTGCTCGTAGTTGGCTTGTCTAGCTCGGTATCGAGCTACACTACTTGCTTAGCTCGGTTGTTCCATCGGGCTACTTTTGGCTGGACAGTTTGGTTCTCTTAGCTTGTTAGTTCTATATCTAGCTCGGTACTCTATATGTCCATTCGGTTCTCTGCTCGACAAATTTGTATGTTAGTTCAGTTCTGTGCTCATGCTGCATTTGTGTGGTCTCTCGATCATTCGTCCAGGCAGTCGCACAAAGGCACTCAGGTTCTAACTCTGTAAAACAGACATGTTTGAAATTATTAGTTCTTTATCAATTTGATTGTTAATGATCAAAATAGAGTTTGATTGTACAATAATCTCAACACTAGGAAATAAAGAATAAAAGGGGAGGTAAAAGAAGAAAGAAGGGACGAACAACTCTCCATAGAAATTCATTTAGAAAAACTAGCAATTTTTAGCATTTGGATTAGCTTTAGCTTAACTTAGATTAATTTCAAATTCCCTTGTTATTCTTAGTCTAATTTCATTTAGGCATTAGCTTTTCCTCCTTAGGTTATATCTAAATTAGTGTGATTGTAATCATTTCCATCAAAATTCATTTATATTGCCAAGGAATTCAAATGATTTGTTTCCATAGAGTTTGAGAACTTTGTTTTATTTTGTGGTGCTTAAAAAAAAATAACATAGTTACTTGATTATAAGTCAGGATATTTCCATTTATTTAAGGTTATAACACCTCTAGCACGCCCTTACCGAAAACCATTAAAGGCCAACAATGCTGTCTTTATGCCTTGACGAAATAATTTTGGCATGCCTAATGGGACCATTCAAGAGCAATGCCACCAAAAAAGAATGTCAAAGAATCTACTGGATCTAGTGATCCAGAGGCTACTACTGGAATAACAGGGCAGAAAGGTTATGTCTCGCTGATAATAGATCATATTGAAAAAGGGGGTCTTTCTTTGGTAGAGGTTCCCATAATGTGACAAGGTGGAGATAACACAAGAAGAGGGTCTGCTTTTGGCAAGGGAGGAGATCAATAAACCATGGCAAATATATTCAAATAGATTTTGGATTCATAGAAGAAACTTTAGGAGTCACAATCATAGATACTAGAGTGCCAGATGGAATCTCAAAGAAAGCCAGAAGAGATGCATGTTCATATATAAAAGCAACAAGAGATAATGCTATAGAATATAAGCGAAGAGATCCTAGCACTTGGTAAACAAAATGTGTTTTAGGATGCAAGTCCATCTTTTCAAAATGCTAGTGCATGGCCTTCTAAGTAGGCAGTAGAAGAACTAGAGGGGCATTTTGTTAATATGAAATTAAGAGATTGGCATAGGCCTCAGTGCCATGCTGAGAAAAAATATGTTCCTCCCCTTAGGAGAGAGGAAGTGAATGAGAATAGCAGAGTGACTAATGGGAATGGTCGAGTTAACGATAGGTCAAATCAAACACCATAGATTTTGGGAATAATGAATCCTCACGTGCAACCACAAGTTTATGATATAGACTTTTACAGCCTTTAGTTTGGAGAATTCCACAGGTGCCTCTATAGGAAAATAGGTACAGGGAAAATATTGATATGGATGCTCTAAAGGAGGCTGTTCAAGAGTTTTATGGGCCTGGCCTAAGATAGATAGATACAATTATGAAGCCTTATCCTAAAATAATAGATCAAGAGAATTGCTACCCAAAGGGATACTGTATCCCAGATTTTTCTTTATTCTCTGGTGGGGATGGTCAATCTTCTATAAAACATATTCCTAAGTTCACCATCTAGTGTGGTGAATTGGCAAATTATGACAACTTTTCTTTTTACAAGTTGAGGCTTTTCCCTAATTCTCTAACAGAGAATGCATTCACATGGTATACTATACTCCCTAGGAATTCTATTTTTACTTTGCAGGAGATGAAACTTAAATTCCATATCTAATTCTTCAAGGCTAAACCTGAAGTGTGTATAACAAAGTTATCTAGGGTTACCTAAAGGGCTGGTGAAACCACTGGCAAATTTATTGCTAGATTCAAGAAAATAAGGAATTGATGCAAGGTGTATTTGACTGAGATAGAGTTTGTTAAAATGGCACAGAGGGGTTTAAACTTGGAACTGAGAAAGAAATTCCAAGGGATATAATTTAGATATTTTTATGAATTGGCTACTAAAGTAATTAAATATGAAGAATTGCTCAGGAAGAGAGGTAGAGGAAAAAGAGCTCAATGGGAACTTATTTCTAAGAGATTAACTAACCAAAAGTGGCAGTGGCTGATATGCACATTTTGGCTTTTGTAATTTTCCCTCTATTAAAGAAAAGAATGATTGAAGGATGGAAAAAGGCACCTACTTCAAATGCATAGCCACAATATACAATTGATGTTTCAAAAATTGAGGCCATTTTTTACTTCACCTCAAGGAAAATTTCATAAAGCTTCCACCGGATCATCACATTCCTAGTCCTGAGGAATTGAAAGGCCAGAAGTACTGTACATTTTATAATTCTAAGAATCATTTCACTGGTTCCTATTGGGGATTTAAGAATGTATTACAAGATAGTATTAACAAGGGAATACTCAAATTTCCTAAGAAAAAAAGAAGCTATGCTAGTGTATGAAGACCCCTTTTATTTTTATGAATGTGGCCAGCTTTGACTTAAGGTCATTACTGGATGCTAAAAGAGGTAAAAGAGAACACAGAGATTTGAGAATAGAAATCAATAAAAGGAAGCAGAAAGTTTGGATACCAAAAGAATGCATGTCACAACAAAAGCTTGGAAAAGAAAAGGAATGGAGGGGAAAATAAAATGTCAAAGTAGGTGTGTCTAGGTAGAAACCCAAGTTTTAACACCTCCTCCAGTTTGTGGAGCATAAAAAGTTCCACAACCACTTACTAGAACATAAGAAAGGAGATTACTAAGGCAAAGAGCTACTGAAAGAAGATAAAATTTGGAAGAAGAGGAGAAACTTAGAGAGAAGAATATAGATAAAGAGAGTTCTATGGATAATGAACATGAACTCATAGTCATAAGAATAACTCATAGTCATAAGAATACAAAAATCAATGTCTAAGTTCAATCAAAAGGCGACTGAGGATGAGAAGTGTGATTTAACAAATGAAAAAGAAGTCTTTAGAGGTGGATTCTCTATTGGAAAAATTCATATTTCTTTCCAATTTTCAATTACAGAGTTACTGCTTCCATCAGATTCCTGGCACAAACTAAATCAATAAAAGTTGTGGTGGAAGTGAACTCGACTCGAGGGGTAGAACCAAGGATGGAAATAACAGATGATTCATGTGGGGATATTACTATTCAGACCACTAGGCTGAATAGTTCCAAGATGGTAGTGTTTGAGAAACCTTCTGTTGAAATGATAAAACATATTTGCCCGCTGTTTATTAAAGCAAATTTTTATTTGTAAAGTCTCAAAGGTTCTAATGGAAAATTGTTCAACAGTTAATATTCTACCATATAAAATGTTGAGGGCATTGGGAAAAAATGAAGATTTAATTGCAACTGATGTAACTATGTCAGCATTCACTGGTGAGGTAACATTTGTTGTTGGAATCTTACTAGTAAAATTATATGTAGGGAGCTTGACTTTAATGGAACATTTTTTGTAGCAATTTCTTTAGTTAGTTATAATGTTTTGCTGGTCAGAGATTGGATTCATGCAAATGCATGTGTCCCTTCCACTTTGCATCAGGACTTTTTTGCTAGAAAGGAAATGAAGTAGAGACCATTCAGGCTGAAGAAAAACCTTTTACTGCATCTGCAGAATATATCTATGCTAGATATTATGAACAAGGGTTTAGTCATATCTGTTTCAAAGGCAAAAAGAAGAATGGTACTCTAAGAGAAGTATACATGTCTTTGATGGAGAAGTAGCAAATTCAATATCAATCAAAGGGCCTCCTCAAACCCACTGCAATAATGCCTTTTAGGCCAGTGGGTCTGCCGATCATAGAGGAGGTAAATACTTAAGAGAACTGTAGAAGGAGAGGCAGTAGCTATAGCTGCCATGTGGAAGTGTTAGCTATAGCTCATGTGTGAAGAACTAGAAGAGATGGAAACTTATGGGACAAATGTTATTTTTGAAGGAAACCAAGAAGAAACCGATGTTGAGGGAATACAGCTTGAAGATTTGGGCCAGGCACTTAGCAAGTTTGAAGATGTTCAACCTGAAACTCAAGATGAGTTGGAAGAAGTTAATTTGGGAACACCAAAGAATCCTAAAGTAACATACATGAGTTTATTGTTTGCTGGGAACTTAAAGCAGGAATTAATAAGCCTGTTACATGAATACAAAGACTATTTTCTTTGGAGCTATGAAGATATGTCAGGACTAGATAGGAGACTGGTACAGTATCATCTTTCAATTAAGTAAGGTTTCAAGCCATTCCAGCAATCACCTAGAATGTCCAAAGATGTGAAAGCCAAGATGAATGAAGAAATAGAAAAATTATTGTAACACCCTTGTACCCTATATACGTACAATACATATTTCTAGCATAAATAAAATATGCATATACGGTATAAAAATATCACAGGCCGATTTACTATTTTTTTTTTACATTTTCAATTTAAAATTTCAAATTCTAAATATATAAAAATTAAATAGAATATAAATATTATTTACTTATTATAAGAACCCAAAATAAATAATATATATATAAATCTTTGGAAAAAATTCGCCAGAGTTTTGTCTGAATTTTGGATATCCCAAAATTTATCAAAACACAACCTGCAAAAAGAAAACACTCCCAAATAATTTCCAATCACCATCTCAACCATACTTCTCAATTTCACCAAATTTCTCAAACATTTATATATATATATATATAATTTAAAACACACTTACTCTCCCATTTCAAATACATTGACCCAAACATTCTTTATAATATACAATACGTAAAATTCAAAACATAATATATTATGCATAAAACTCAAAATGTACAATAACATAAAAATATATACATGTTGCTAGCAGTGTTTCTGATCTCGATAGCAACTCTACAAGCTCAACTACAAGTCTAGACCCGACCTGGTCTAGAAGAACTCTTTGGCTCAACTGGGTCTACCCTGTCACCTGCGCGAAGGAAACAATCGCACTAAGCCGAAGCCTAGTGGTACAAACTTTGATAATAACAATATATCTCAATGCAATACCAAATGCATAATGCATATAGATGTCACATCAATCCACTTTCTTATATTTTTTTAAATATTTCATAAGCACAACTCATAACATTATATTACTCAATTGTATCATAATTCATAATTCACATTAAAACAAAGACAAGCATGGGCCCAAAAAGGATCTAATATGCTATTCAAATTTCAGAGTTACTGCTTTGGTCCATAATGAGACCATGTGTCTAGTCCCGTAGGCAATATATATATCCATGGATAATTTAACAGCCCCAGTCTCTTGGACCTCAACCCGGCTAGACCTTTAGGCCCCAGTATCTTGGTCCTCAACCCGGCTAGACTGTTACAGTTTTTGATGCTTACGACCCAGTCTTTTCACCCCAAAAACATCATATTTATCAGTTGGCTTGGCTTACGACCCAGTCTTTTCACCATTCCAGCATATAGCCCGTAGGCAATCGTAGGCATGCCGCCAAACCCAGAACTCTGAAAATTGAATAGCATACTATGCACACAATTTATTCATATTTCTCATTATTAATCTCTTTCTCATTTTTACATATTCAATCTAGGCACATTGCCTTATTTTCACATTTTTTTATCACTTTTCTCATTTTTCACATCTTTCTCATTTTTCTCAATATCAATTCATTTCATTATTACACATATCTCATTTTTGCATTCACAACACATTACCCAATTACTTTGGATATTTTCACATAATATGCATATTTCACATGTTACACAAATTAGCTATTATCAATGGCTTTTCACAATGCATTTAACACATATATGACATTACAAATGTCATAGCATATTATTCATACACAATCAATGAACCAAGTAGCTTAACACATTTTTCAACAAAAATGTGTTAAGTCCAAATGTTATGCAAATATAGACATTATATTCAAAGTTTCTACATACCTCCACTAGCAGCCCAAAACAAGCTAAAAACAACCTCCAATCCAATCTTTCTAACTTGCCCTTCACCACTTGGATGAAGCAAATCAATCTCCCTCAATGCCTAAACCAAATGTGATAGCAAATAATCATTTAGTATCACATTTAATGGCATTTCCAACATTAAATCATAATTACACATCACTCCTACAAATTTTCAAAAATTTAGCCTTTCCTTACTTCAACATTGGAATTCCATTCTACTACAATTAAATTAGTGTTTTAAGTTTATTTATATTATTAAAAACATATTTTAATATATTTAAATCATTTACATTATAAAAATACACTCTTATACACAAAATCTCAAAAATGGCCTAACCTTCCCCCATTGAAGGTTTTCCATTCGAACACAATCCATTACTCATTCCAAGCTTATATTCATCACTTTTAACACTAAACAACATGCTTAAACAAATAAAATCACACAATTCAACCACTTTGGAAAATCACTTTTCCAAAACCCTAAATCTCCACTTCCATTCTCAAACTCCAACCCAACACCACCAAATCCAATATTGGACTTTAAAATACTTGTTTATGAATCAAAACAACTCATTTGGAAATAATTTGCACAATGAAAGTTTATGTTTTCAAAACCCCCAAAATCCATAACCCTAAATTCTCTCTCTTCACCATTCTTTAACCAAACTCCATCATCACTTCAATCTAACCTTAGAATCATTGTTAACTACCCAAAATAACATCATAAACACCAATTTCAACAATTATAACATCCTACATAAAAATCCAAATTCTCACATAATCTAAATTTCCAAGGAATTCAAAGAAAAGAGATGGAAACTTACTAATTTTGGTGGAAATCACCAAAAATCCACTTGAAACTTGTTAATTCCTTCAATTTATAGAGTATTCTTCAAACTTCCATGGAAGCCACGTTCTTGAGAAGAAGAAGAAGAAGAAGACTTTTAATATTCTTTCCTTTTCATCTTTTTTTTAACCACACATATATATATTAAAATAATTTAATATTTAATATTTAATTATTTTTTTAATAAATTAAAAGTCCTAATTTCCCTCTTCCATTCAAAATTAATTTATTTTTGAATTATTTTATTAATTTTGAATTTATAAGATTTAATTACTAAAATACCCTTTTCTTTTAAAAAGTGTGACTTTTATATATGTTATATATATTTTGCATATATATCACATATATATTCCACTTTTTCATTTAAAATCCCTTCATTTTTTTATTTAAAACCATAAATTATTTTATCCTTTTAAATTATAATTTATTTTATCCAATTTTCCAAAAATTAGAAATTTTCAAAAAAATTTTGGATGTTACAATTCACTCCCCATAAAACAAATTTTGTTCCCGAAATTACCTGTCCTCTAGTCTGGAACAATTGAAGAAATTAACTCTGCATCGCCTGCTCACTTTCCCATGTCGCCTCCTCAGTGGCATGGCTCCTCCAAAGGACTTTCACAAGTGTTACCCTCTTATTCCTTAATTCTTTAACCTCTCGTGCCAAAATCGCCACTGGTTCTTCCTCGTAAGTCAGATCTGGACTCACCTCAATGGACTCCACTGACAAGATATGAGATGGGTCAGACCTGTATCTCCGAAGCATCGAGACATGGAAAACATTATGTATTCGATCCAACTCAGGCGGCAAAGCTAGTCTATAAGCCACTGGACCAACTCTCTCCAACACCTCATATGGTCCTATGAAACGAGGACTCAACTTCCCTTTGCGGCCAAATCTCAAAATCTTCTTCCATGGAGATACCTTTAGAAACACTTTATCTCCCACACTGAACTCTATGTCTCTTCTCTTTAAATCTGAATAAGATTTCTATCAGTTTGAAGCTGCTTTCAAATGACCCCGAATCACCTTCACCTTCTCCTCTGTTTCCTTAATCAAATCGGGACCAAAAAGTTTACCTTCTCTAACTTCATCCCAACACAAAGGTGTCCTGCATCTCCTACCATATAAAGCCTCATAAGGAGTCATCCCAATACTCGACTGATGACTATTGTTATAAGCAAATTCAATTAATGGCAAAAATTTGTCCCAATTCCAGGCAAAATCAATGATACAGCTCCTCAACATATCCTCCAGAATTTGTATCACTCTCTCTGACTGTCCATCTATCTGAGGATGGAAAGCAATACTAAAATGCAATCGAGAACCTAGAGTATTATGCAAACTCTTCTAAAATCTCGAAGTAAACCGGGGATCTCGATCTGACACCAAAGAAACTAGGACTCCATGCAACCTGACTATCTCATTGATATACAGCTCAGCCAACCTCTCAAGAGAATAATCCATCCGAACTGGAAGAAAATGAGCTGTCTTTGTCATCCGATCAACTATCACCCAGATTGTATCATGCTTCTTCTGAGTTAAAGGCAGTCCAGTCACAAAATCCATTGTCACTCGCTCCCATTTCCACTCTGGCACTGATAAAGGTTGGAGCAATCCTGAAGGAACTTGGTGCTCAGCCTTCACTTTCTAGCAAGTGAGACATCTGGATACAAACTCTGCTATGTCCCTCTTCATACCTGACCACCAATAATGTCGCTTCAAGTCTTGATACATCTTGGTACTCCCAGGGTGCATAGCAAAAAGTGATTGATGTGCTTCCTCTAATATCATTCTTTTCAATTCTGCATCATCAGGAATACACAATCTATCTCTATACCATAGACTTCCATCATCCCTCACATAAAAGTCTCGACTTTCCCCTTTCTGACAAACCAACACAATTTTTTGAATTCTCTCATATGCTAATTGAGCCTCCCTAATATGATCCAACAAGACTGGCCTCAACTGCAATTGAGCCATCAAAGCACCATCATCAGAAGACTCAAATCTAGCATGCAATACTCTCAACTCAACAAGCAACGAGAGTGATAAGCAGTCAAACCTGCCAAAGATTTTTGACTCAAGGCATCAGCAATAACATTTGCCTTACCAGGATGATAATCAATCAAACAGTCATAGTCTTTAATCAACTCTAACCACCGTCTCTGCTGAAGATTCAGCTCTCTCTGAACACCCAGGTATTTCAAACTCTTGTGATATGTATAAATGAAACACTTTTCCCCATAAAAATAATGCCGCCAAATCTTCAAGGCAAAGACTATTGCTGCTAATTCCAAATCATGCGTTGGATAATTCTGCTCATGCGGTTTCAACTGTCGAGAGGCATAAGCAATGACTCTACCCTCCTGCATCAAAACACAATCTAAACCATTGGGTGAAGCATCACTATATATCACATATGGTTTACCTTCCACAGGCAGGGTAAGGATAAGTGCTTGAGTCAACATCTCCCTCAGCTGCTCAAAACTTGCCTGACACCAATCTGTCCACACAAATTTAACTCCTTTTCGAAGTAATCTAGTGAGTGGTGTAGCTATTATAGAAAAACCCTTCACAAATCGATGATAATAGCCTGCCAATCCCAGAAAACTTTTAACCTCTGTCACAGTCTTCGGTGGACTCCAATTCAAGATAGCCTCAACTTTACTCGGATAAACTCTAATACCCTCTATTGAAACCATATGACCAAGAAAAGCTACCTGATCGAGCCAGAACTCACACTTAGACAGTTTAGCATACAATTGCTTCTCTCTCAGAGTCTGCAATATGATCTGCAAATGCCTATCATGATCCTCCTCATTACGTGAAGATATCATCAATGAAGACCACCACAAACTGATCTAAATATGGTTTGAATACCCTGTTCATCAAATCCATAAAAGCTGCTGGTGCATTCGTCAATCCAAAGGGCATCACTAGAAACTCATAATGCCCATACCTTATAGAAAAGCTGTCTTGGGTACATCCACATCTCTGACTCTCAATTGATGGTACCCTGATCTCAGATCAATCTTAGAGAATACTGCTGCTCCCTTCAACTGATCAAAGAGACCATCTATCCGAGGCAAATGATACTTGTTCTTGATGGTCACCTTATTCAACTGCTTATAATCAATACACAATCTCATGGTGCCATCCTTCTTTTTCACAAACAATACAGGCGGTCCCCATGGGGACACACTAGGGCGGACAAATCGCTTATCCAATAACTCCTGCAACTGCACCTTCAACTCTCTCAACTCAGTAGGTGCCATCCGATAAGGGGTAATAGAGATAGGAGTGGTACCAGGCAACAAATCGATACCGAACTCCACTTCTCTCTCAGGAGGTACCCCTGGCAACTCATCAGGGAAAACGTTTGGAAACTCGGCAACTGTGGGTATACTTTCAAGTAGGGATCCCACTACTCTAGTATCTACAGCATGAGCAAGTTAAGCCTCACATTCCTTCCGAATCATCCTCCCAGCTGAAACAGTTGAAACAAACATAGATGAAAGATACCTCTACTCACTAGATATTATAACATCCTTACCATCCCATGTTCTCAAAGTAACACATTTCTTCTGACAGTCTACCACAGCCCCATGCTTGGATAACCAATCCATGTCCAAAATCAGATCATATTTCCTAAAAGGCATCTCAATAAGGTCACAGAGAAACTCCTCATCCTGAACAACAATTGGACTATCTCGGTGCACCCTGCTCACTACAACAATATGCCCTAAAGGATTTGTCACCAAGACATCAAATCCTAGGGACTCAGAATGCAATTCAGTCACAGGCAAGATGGATGCACTTATGTATGAATGCGTAGATCTAGGATCTAATATCGCAAGGACTGAAATACCAAATAAAGAAAATGTACCCGCAATGACGGCTGAAGCATCCGGCTACCTCTGCATCACATAAACCCGCTGAGATGGCCCAGCCTCATCTGGCCTACTGCCTCCGGATGTAGAGCCTCCTCTCTGACAAAACCCAGGGTGACCACCTCTACTAAAACCTCTGCCACCACGACCCCCTCTAACACTGGGTCGAGAAGATGCAGTATCTACCTGCCTAACCTCTGGTGGCTCGAAACAATCTTTGATAAAATGGTTTGATGACCCACATCTAAAACACACTCCTGAAACACCTCTCCACCAGCAGACACCTCTATGTACTTTACCACAATAAACGCAAGTAGGTGGAGTAGGTCTTTGAGCCACTGGGGTCGGAGCACTAGCCACTGAAATTGCAGGTCTCTGTCTCTGTCTCTGCCTCTGCTGCTGTACTAACCTGCCAAACTGCCCCTGACTCCTACTAAACCTCTGAAAATATCCCCCTCGTCCTCTCTTCACTGATGAAGACCCTGTCTCACTCTGGGGTCTCCTAACTCTGGTCTCCTCAACCCTGGCAGCTGTTGCAAGACTCTGCGCCCTCTCAATACTCCTGGCAGCTGCAACTAACTGGGAGAAATCTTGATACCGAGAGCCTGCGATGATGCACATGATAAAGGGTCTCAGTCCCTCCTCAAACCTCCTGCACCTGTCAAACTCGTCAGAAATGATCCCACCAGCATAGTAACTCAACCGGACAAACTCAATTTCATACTCGGTCACTGTCCTAGTATCCTATCTCAGACTTAGGAACTCCATCTTCTTTGCATCTTTATACTCTCTCGGAGTATACCTCTGCTCAAATTCCCGCAGGAAATCATCATAGGTCAGGACTGGTGGATCATCTAAAGCATGTGGAATCGTCTTTCCACCAATCATATGCATCTCTTTGCAGAAGAGATCTGGTATAATCAAACTTCTCTTCTGAACTAGCCTGTAACTGAATAAATATCCTCTAAACCCGGTCTAGCCACTGCTCTGACAGCAGGATCTGTAGTACCAATAAAGTCCTAGCCCCATACTTTTTCAATTTATCATACTGCCTCACCGGCAACTGCGGCTGCGGCTGTGGCGGCTGTGGAACTGGAGTCTGCCTCAACAACTCTACCATATGCCATACCCAGCCAGGAGAACCTCATCAGCTGCTGGTCTCACAGGCACAGAAACAGATACCTCACCAGCTGATACAACTCTAGCTCCATCTCTACCCTCATCTGGAGCCACACTCTCCGCACTACCCTTAGCAGCCTGATGCGATCGAGACGCCATAACAACCTATACTTGCAAACAAAGCGAAAAAATACTATATCAGAGATTAGAAACTGCTAGTGCTAATGCATGTATTACAATTAAAAACTATTTTTCAAATCCCCAATTTTCTCTCTCTATCATCCCACCTAGGTCGAGAAAATCAAACCTAGGCTCTGATACCAAAACAAATGTAACACCCTTATACCCTATATACGTACAATACATATTTCTAGCATATTTAAAATATGCATATATGGTACAAAAATGTCACAGACCGATTTACTATTTTTTTTTACATTTCCAATTTAAAATTTCAAATTCTAAATATATAAAAATTAAATAGAATATAAATATTATTTACTTATTATAAGAACCCAAAATAAATAATATATATAAAAATCTCTGAGAAAAATTCGCCAGAGTTTTGTCTGAATTTTGGATATCCCAAAATTTATCAAAACACAACCTGCAAAAAGAAAACACTCCCAAATAATTTCCAATCACCATCTCAACCATAAATCTCAATTTCACCAAATTTCTCAAACATTTATATATATATATATATAATTTAAAACACACTTACTCTCCCATTTCAAATACATTGACCCAAACATTCTTTATAATATACAATACATAAAATTCAAAACATAATATATTATGCATAAAACTCAAAATGTACAATAACATAAAAATATATACATGTTGCTGGCAGTGTTTCTGATCTCGATAGCAACTCTACAAGCTCAACTACAAGTCTAGACCCGACCTGGTCTAGAAGAACTCTCTGGCTCAACTGGGTCTACCCTGTCACCTGCGCGATGGAAACAATCGCGCTAAGCCGAAGCCTAGTGGTACAAACTTTGATAATAACAATATAACTCAATGCAATACCAAATGTATAATGCATATAGATGTCACATCAATCCACTTTCTTATATATATTTTTAAATATTTCATAAGCACAACTCATAACATTATATTACTCAATTGTATCATAATTCATAATTCACATTAAAACAAAGACAAGCATGGGCCTAAAAAGGATCTAATATGCTATTCAAATTTCAGAGTTATTCTTTGGTCCATAATGACACCATGTGTCTAGCCCCTTAGGCAATATATATATCCATGGATAATGTAACAGCCCCAGTCTCTTGGACCTCAACCCGGCTAGACCCTTAGGCCCCAGTATCTTGGTCCTCAACTGGCTAGACTGTTACAGTTTTTGAGGCTTACGACCTAGTCTTTTCACCATTCCAGCGTATAGCCCGTAGGTAATCATAGGCATGCCGCCAAACCCAGAACTCTGAAAATTGAATAGCATACTATGCACACAATTTATTCATATTTCTCATTATTAATCTCTTTCTCATTTTTACATATTCAATCTAGGCACATTGCCTTATTTTCATTTTTTTTTTCACTTTTCTCATTTTTCACATCTTTCTCATTTTTCTCAATATCAATTCATTTCATTATTACACATATCTCATTTTTGCATTCACAACACATTACCCAATTACTTTGGATATTTTTACATAATATGCATATTTCACATGTTACACAAATTAGCCATTATCAATGGCTTTTCACTATGCATTTAACACATATATGACATTACAAATGTCATAGCATATTATTCATACACAATCAATGAACCAAGTAGCTTAACACATTTTTCAACCAAAATGTGTTAAGTCCAAATGTTATGCAAATATAGACATTATATTCAAAGTTTGTACATACTTCCACTAGCAACCCAAAACAAGCTAAAAACAACCTCCAATCCAATCTTTCTAACTTGCCCTTCACCACTTGGATGAAGCAAATCAATCTCCCTCAATGCCTAAACCAAATGTGATAGCAAATAATCATTTAGTATTACATTTAATGGCATTTCCAACATTAAATCGTAATTACACATCACTCCTATAAATTTCCAAAAATTTAGCCTTTCCTTACTTCAATATTGGAATTCCATTCTACTATAATTAAATTAGTGTTTTAAGTTTATTTATATTATTAAAAACATATTTTAATACATTTAAATCATTTACATTATAAAAATACACTCTTATACACAAAATCTCAAAAATGGCCTAACCTTCCCCCATTGAAGGTTTTCCATTCCAACACAATCCATTACTCATTCCAAGCTTATATTCATCACTTTTAACACTAAACAACATGCTTAGACAAATAAAATCACACAATTCAACCACTTTGGAAAATCACTTTTCCAAAACCCTAAATCTCCACTTCCATTCTCAAACTCCAACCCAACACCACCAAATCCAATATTTGACTTTAAAATACTTGTTTATGAATCAAAACAACTCATTTGGAAATAATTTTCATAATTAAAGTTCATGTTTTCAAGACCCCAAAAATCCATAACCCTAAATTCTCTCTCTTCACCATTCTTTAACCAAACTCCATCATCACTTCAATCTAACCTTAGAATCATTGTTAACTACCCAAAATAACATCATACACACCAATTTCAACAATTATAACATCCTACATAAAAATTCAAATTCTCACATAATCTAAATTTCCAAGGAATTCAAAGAAATGAGATGGAAACTTACTAATTTTAGTGGAAATCACCAAAAATTCACTGAAAACTTGTTAATTCCTTCAATTTATAGAGTATGGAAGAAGCAAAATCCTTGGTCTTCAAACTTCCGTGGAAGCCACGTTCTTGAGAAGAAGAAGAAGACTTTTAATATTCTTTCATTTTCATCTTTTTTTTAACCACATATATATATATATATTAAAATGATTTAATATTTAATATTTAATTATTTTTTTAATAAATTAAAAGTCCTAATTTCCTCTTCCATTCAAAATTAATTTATTTTTGAATTAATTTATTGATTTTAAATTTATAAGATTTAATTACCAAAATACCCTTTTCTTTTAAAAAATGTTGACTTTTATATATGTTATATATATATTGCATATATATCACATATATATTTCACTTTTTCATTTAAAATCCCTTCATTTTTCATTTAAAATCATTAATTTAATTTATCCTTTTAAATTATAATTTATTTTATCCAATTTTCCAAAAATTAAAAATTTTCAAAATTTTTTTGGATGTTACAATTATGGCAGACCAAATTCATTAGGCCTGCTAGGTTAGCCACTTGGCTTTCTAATATTGTACCATCAATAAAAAAGAATGGTAAATTAAGAGTCTTTGTAGGTTTTAGAGATTTAAGTGTTGTCACTCCAAAAGATGTATATATTTTGCCTATGGTGGTTATGTTGATAGATTTTGTAGCTAGGAATGAACTGTTATCTTTTATGGATAATTATTCTGGTTATAATCAAATTTTAATTTTAGAAGATCATATTTCCAAAATAGCATTCAGATGCCCTAGTTCAATTGGAACTTTTGATGGCTAATAATGCCATTTGGGTTGAATAATGCTAGTGCAACATTGAATACTATTTTTCAAGATATGATTGGAATTTTTTTTTGAAGTATACAATGATGTTATAGTGATAAAATCCAAAAAAAACCAAAGACCATATCCATCACTTAATAAAAAGTTTTGAAAGAATGAGAATAAATAAATTGAAGTTACATCCATTGAAATGTGCATTTAGAGTTCAAGTTGGAAATTTCTTGGGATACCTGGTGCATCGAAGGGGTGTGAAAGTGGATAAAAAATAAAATAAGGGCAATAATAGAAGTAAAATCTCCATAAAATAAAAAAAAGAGTTGCAAAGGTTCTTAGGTCAAATTAATTACTTGAGGAAATTTATTTCTAATTTGACCTGTAAAACTAAAGTTTTCTCAAAATTGTTGAAGTTAAAAGATATTGAAGAATGTAACACCCCTTCCCAACCTACATGTGTAAGCTGAGTAGAGGTGCCACACTATCCTAATTGTTGCTACCAATTTACTTAGTCAAATTTTAGTTCTGATTTTTACAGAAATTTTGCCATAGTTCCGCCTAGAAATTTGGATCCCAAGTGTCGTCAAAACTTGTTTTTCTGATTTTTGAAAACATTTTACACATACCATTGTGAATAAGAATACCATCAAATTTAATGCACTCCCAATGAATCCACCTTATACCCTCAACTACAAACCTGCACGAAGAGTTCACACTTCTAATATAACATAAAGTAAAGATTTATGATTATTACATACTACTAACATACAATTATAACATAGAAAATCTCTTTTATATTTATTCATATACATGCCACAACTATCAACTCATAATGGAACTAAAAGATCTACCCCTGAGATTTGCTGTGGTCTGGTCGTTGCTTCCCCAAGATTTATCTACTGCTCCGAACCTACGAGTCAAGGAAAACTTAACTCGCTGAGCGTTGTCGCTCAGTGGGTACTTTACCAATAAAAATAAAAGTAGTACATGAAAGTATTCGAAGTAAAAAGGAAATAATAAAATCAACAATCAACCAACATTATACCAATAGAAATCGTGATACATTCAGTATGATATGTTTTCAATAATGTAAAATCATAATTCAAATTCATTTGCATTATATAGTTCAACGAAAAATAATATGTCTTTGATCCAGGCTCTACTGGTATATAGGGAACCATAGTGATAAGGCAGTGGCCCTCACCACCGTAACATAGGTGGCCCTCACCACCGATATCAGATCACAGGAATGGCCCTCACCATCCTGGTTATAACCAATGGGCCTCCCCATTGGCTTCAGTGGCCTCACCACTGAATAACATATCATATCACAATAATGAGCAGTACTGCATGCGTTAGTATAGTGCACCATACCCTTATCTACCACTCCCACTATCCAGTAGAGCATAAAGGTTAAAATGATTCAATTTAAGTTTCAAACTTCATTTTAGAATGATTTGAAAAATCATTTTAGTTCCCATCGCACTTTGCCATTTATGCCGCGCACCACATTCATTGGTCAAACCGTTACTTTTTTTTTACATATTTAACATCCACAATAAACAAATCAAACATTTCAAAGCATTCCTCAAAATATCACAAATTGACCAAATGAATAGTGTTGCGGCGAGAAAAATCGGCAACGCAAAATGGCATGACCAAATGAATAGTAAAATCTGGATTTTCGTCAAAATTTCAGTCCACTTAAATCATGCATTTGACCAAGTAAATGATCTTATTTTTGGCTGAAATTTTACAGAAAACTTATTTCATATGTTGACTAATTGCATGTAAAATTTCGTTGAAAAATTCCTTCGTTTGCTGCCTCAAACAATTTCCACAAAAAGGTCCAGAAAGCTGCCTTTTTGGGACCATTTCGGCCCAAACACATGAAATGCATAGGATAGTTTATTTTTCTTTTGCAAATCAATATTAAGGCTTCTTTAATGGTAAAGTGAAGATTCAAACACTTCCCTTTGACAACTTTTGCATGTTTAACTCAAATCAATATATTTAAGCATCAACAACAAAACTTTCATAAACCAAAGTTTGTAAAGCATCAAACCAAAATTAATTATTCAAAGGTAAAGTACCAAACTAATTATTCAAAGGTAGAGTACCAAACCTTATTTCTTTAATTCCTCTTGGCTTTTCTTTCTTCTCCTTCTTTAATTCTTTATTTCTCCTTCAATCAATTCAAGATACAACATAAACCTTAGAATTTCAAAATAATAAATTATCCTCTATTTCTTTTCCAACCGAAACCCCTAATCCAACCTTATTAATCTTTCTATATCTTGGTTCTTCCATTTAATCAATTAATCTTATTATTATTATTTTTTTCAATTCCATATAAGACTCTAATTCCCTATCTTCCAATATATATATAACTACCTAAAACTAATACTAAAATTAAAGTCTACACACTTAAAAACCTTAGAACTTACCTTAAAAATCAAAGTTTGGAAAAACTTGGAAGTCCCTTGGTATTTTCTTTTGTTGGCCGAATTTGGTGAGTGGAAAAAGAGAGAATTTGCTCTTCATATCACATATATTTATAGACAAAGGAAAAGATGATCACCTTGCCCACTTGTCCACTTTTTCTCTTTCTTCATTTATTACACATTTATTACACATGCTAAATGTTTTCTTTTGATTGGCCAACCTTTGATTTTTATAACTTCCTTTTTCCTTTACTTCTTTCCACTTGTCTCTCTTCCCATTGGATCTCATAAAGTTGTCCCGGGTTACTCATCCGGTCCCGACACGAAACCGGGCCCACATTACGTTCCGGCGATTAATCGATCATATCTTTTAAACCGTATAGCTCCACGAGTCAAACTATATATGGTTTTGATCCTCTCGACCTCTACTTTCTATTTATAAGGTCTATTTTAGGTTTCCAAGTCATTTTGAAAAATTACCGATAAGCCCTCAACTTTTTACAAAATTCCCTTTAGGTCCTATTTTTGCTCGGGTTTTCTCCGGCTTCGTTTCCACTGACGATCGTTTCATATTTAACCTCTCGCCATTCTCTACGTACTCACGTCTTTATTTCCTACCCTAAATTCATGTATAACTTTAATTGATAATGACCAAAATGCCCTTAGTCAACATTTCTTCATTTTTCTTTAACGGGACATTTCCTGGAAAAACCGTTACACGTCGTTGCGATCCGATTTTTCTCTACATTCCATTTTTGGAATCTGTTATATGCACTATTAAGAACATCCGGTGCAACTTTCTTTGAAATTACATCTACGTCCCCAACTTTATTAAAAATTACAATTATGTCCCTTTTGTCATACAACCTTATCTAGGGCTGTTATCAAGAATTATCTTCTCCTTTTCCCTACTCTCGCTATGCACGTCTCTACACTGCATAAATGCAGTAGGCGGATGTGACGAAGAATTTGTGTGGGACCCTCAGCACCAAGAAGCATTTGATAAAATTAAGGAGTACATGATGAATCCTCTAGTATTGGTGCCTCCGAGAGAAGGTTACCCCTTGAAGATGTATATCTCTATAGTAAAAAATTCCATAGGCTATTTGCTGGCGCAATATGATTCTCAAGAGAGATAGCAGACTATCTATTTCCTTTGTCGCTTGTTAATTGCCACAGAGGCAAAATATTTCCCTATTGAGAAGTTATGTTTAGCCTTATTATTTTCATGCACCAACTGTAGACCTTTGATTTTGGCCCTAGCTAATTCGATCTTAATTAAAGAAGGCCTAATCAAGTTTGGACCACTTTTAATGGCTTAAACCTATTTTTAAAGCCTTCAATTAGATTGGTATAATTTAATGAGGCCTAAAATAAGATGGTTCAACCTTTAAAACCCTAAATAAGTTTGTTTTGAAGTGTTGGTCAGCTCTAATTCGACGTGGGAGATTAATTGCACTTCATGGTTATACCTATGTTGAATTGAGCTTCCCAATTCGATATGGGACAACCTATATCGATTTGGGATGCCCCAATTTTATATGGGATAGTCCCATATATAATTGGGATCTTCCCACTTCGATATGGGAGGGCCTTCCCAATTCGATATGGGACCTCCCATATAGAATGGGAAGCCCCAATTCAATATGGGAGGTCCCATATCGAATTGGACCTTCCCCAATTCAATATGGGACCCTAATTTAGCATGAAAACTGATTTGGTGGATTCCATATCGAGTTAGGGCAATCCTAATTCGATATGGAGCTTATGGATTTTGATTCCATGTCGGATTTAAAGAATTTGAGTCTGACATGCTCACGGTTTGGCTTGAATTAAAATCAATCTAATTCGATATGCATCAGAAATCCATTTTTAAAACTGGAAGTTTTAAAAAGGTTTAACCTAATATACTCTCCTATAAATACTGGTTTAAGAAGAGAAGAGGAAAGGAACAACCTCTAGCACCATGGAATTATCACACTGTAACTAAACAACTATCAAACAAAAAATGATAAGCGATATAATATAGAGAAAACAAGACGACAACAACACTAAATTTAAAAAGCAATTAAGAACAAATCAAAGAGGGCAACCAAGGAGGTAGTAGAAGATTGTCTCAAGTTTGCTTCAATTCATCCAAGATCAAGTAGTAACATATCAATATTGGAGGAACCAATGAACGCAGGTTTTACTTTCTTAAAAACTCTATTTACTTCAAATATACGCTGGTCATATTTCTTTCTTTTTTCTTTAAACATTGAAGATTAATTGACGATTAAAATCAATAGCTAATTAATTCAAAGTTGCGCTTTTCCATAATACCTTAATAACAATCATTGAAATAAAAATATTCCTTTATCCTGCAGCCTAATAATTCCAATAACTCACATATATCGAATTTAGGCTCATCAATTCACATCCATTAGTTTAACATGTCCAGTAAGCCCTATCCCACACAAATATTTACCTAAAACCAATTATTTAAATAGTATAAAAGTTTTACAGTAGCTAATTCAATATTCCAAAACCCTAAATTATTTTCCAAAATTCCAAAACCTTAATTCAATATCTAAAACTCTAATTTATTATTTTCCAAACCTTAATTTTAAGAAACTCCAACATTATTTTCTAAACCCTAATTCTATTTTCCCAAAACCCTAGCTTTATTTTCTAAAAATCTTAAAATCCTAGATTTGTCTTCTAAAACCCTAAAAATCATAATTCATATCCCTAAAACCCAAGTTTGTATATCTATTGTTTAATATAATATTAAAGTGTAGATTTAATTATTTAAATTGTTAATACATGTTTATAATGAGTTATTTATTGATGTTTTATGATGGATAATTTGCTTTTATTATCGTAAATATTTGAATGATTTAATTCATTTCACTAATTATTTTAACGTTGATTATTTTAATTTCAATGATGTAAGAGGCATGTTTTCACTTTGTAAGTACCTCATTTGTTAAGTTTAATGTAATTTTATTTGCTTTAAGTTTTGGATTAATGTAAGGGGCATGTTTTCACCAAATGGCAGGTGTCCTATTTATTTATTTTATTTTTAAACATTAGACATTGTAAAGGCATGTTTCCATCCACGGATGGGTGCCTGTTTTATTTATTTTATTTTAATAAAGATGATGAACTCCACTTATACATGAGTTTCTTGTGTATAGCCGGTCCCAAGCCCGGGTAAAGGAGGAGGGTTGCGGTAGGTGACAACCAGCATAAAACTTTTATCACATCTCATGATATGGATTCTAATAATAATATCATTGAGACGTTCCCTACTTGCGACACGCTACATCGGAGCCCGGGTGTAGTGAAGAACAAGCAAGGGTGTAGGGTGTTCCCCGAATGCGACGCTCCATGTCGGAGCCCGGATGTGGTGCATAATAAACAAGGGTTCTCACATCATGGACGGGTGTGGGTAAAAAAGTTAGTCCAAAATACGAATAATAAGAGTAGTATGAGAGATACATGTTTAGATAATGGTAAAAGATTTTATAGGAAGAAGCATAGGAAAGAACAATTAGGAGTGAGATCAGAATAGGAACTTGGAATATTGGATCTCTTACAGGTAAATTGAGAGAACTTGTAGATACTATGGAGAGAGAGAAAATTAGTGTTGCTTGTATCCAAGAGACTAAATGGGTTGGAGGGAAAAGTAAAGACGTTGAAAATAATGGGTATAAAGTGTGGTATACAGGTACAGATAGAAGTAAAAACAGAGTAGGTATAATTTTGAATCGAAACCTAAAGGAGAAGGCTATATCAGTGAAAAGAGTAAGCGATAGGATTATTTCAATTAAACTTGTGATCCAGAATGAGACCATCAACATAGTTAGTGCATATGCCCCTCAAGTTGGATTGGATGGGGAGAACAAGCAAAATTTTTGGGATGACATGGATGAACTTATGCGAGGGATTCCAAATGATGAAAATATTTTTATAGGAGGAGACTTAAATGGACATGTAGGAAAAGACAGAGTAGGTTTTGAGGAGGTACATGGAGGGTATGGTTTTGGAATTAGAAATGAAGAAGGTAAGAGTATTCTTGATTTTGCTTTAGCCTATGGTTTGATTCTGGTAGATACATATTTTATAAAAAGGGAATCACATCTAGTGACCTTTAAAATGGGCAAAATAGAAGTCAAATTGACTTCATACTCACAAGAAAATCCAATCGAACTCGATGCAAGGATTGTAAGGTTATTCCAGGTGAGGCTTTGACCACTCAACATAGGTTAGTAGTTTTAGATATCATGTTTAAGAGGTTGACTAGTAGGCCAAGGAAGAACAATAGTCCTAAGATTAAGTGGTGGACTTTAAAAGGTGAAAAATAATTGTTATTCAAGGATGAGTTGGTCAAAGCTGGAGTGTGGGAGGAAGATGTGAGTATGTCATCAAATGATATGTGGATATGCATGTTTACAACTATTAGAAGAGTAGCTAGAAAGATTCTTGGAGAATCTAAAGGGTGTGGACATCCCTCGAAGGAGTCTTGGTGGTGGAAGGAGGAAGTACAAAAAGTGGTAAGAAGTAAAAGGGAAAGGTATAAGAGTTTGCCCAAGTGTAATAACAATGATGCTTTTGAGCAGTACAAACAAGCAAAAAAAGATGTTAAAAAGGAAGTTAGTCAAGCAAGAGCGCATTCTTTAGAGAGTTTGTATGAGAAACTTAGAACAAAGGAAGGAGAAAAAACTATCTATAAATTGGCTAAGATAAGAGAAAAGAAATGTCATGATTTAAACCAAGTTAAGTGCATTAAAAATAAAGAGAATAAGGTTCTGGTTCAAGAAGGGGATATTAAGGAACAATGGAGAAGCTATTTTGAGGAACTTCTTAATGGTAACCATAGTGATAACATTGAGGTTTTAAACATTAGGTAGGAGAAAAATGTGAAATACATTAGACGGATTAGATTTTCGGAAGTTAAAGAAGCTTTGAAGAGGATGAAAGTTGGTAAAGCCTGTGGAACAGATGAGATACCTATTGAGGTTTGGAAATGTTTGGGAGATATAAGAGTTACATGGTTGACATCTTTGTTCAATAAGATCTTAAGTTCAAAGAAAATGCCTAATGAATGGAGACAAAGTAATTTGATACCTATTTTTAAGAATAAAGGAGATATTCAGAATTGCTCAAATTATAGAAGTATAAAGCTTATGAGCCACACTATGAAATTGTGGGAAAGAGTTGTGGAATACCGTTTGTGGTTAGATACTTGTATCTCATCAAATCAATTTAGCTTTATACCTGGTTGATCAACTATGGAAGCTATTTTTCTTATTAGAGATTTGATGGAAAAGTATAGAGAGATGAAGGACTTACATATGGTTTTTATTGACTTAGAAAAGGCGTATGATAGAGTCCCTAGAGAAGTTTTATGGTGGGTCCTAGAGCGTAGGGAAATATCTATACGATATATCCAAGTCTTGAAGGATATGTATGAGGGAGCTACCACCAGTGTCCGCACCATGGGAAGGGATACTAAGGATTTTTTCGTTTCTATTGGATTACACCAAGGTTCAGCTTTGAGCCTTTATCTTTTCGCCTTGGTCATGGATGAGCTAACAAGACATATACAGGATGACATCCCTTGGTGTATGATGTTTGCAGATGATATTATATTAATATATGAGACTCAAGCAAGGGTAAATCAAAAGTTGGAGTTATGGAGAAGCACTTTGGAATCTAAGGGTTTTAAGCTAAGTAGGACTAAGACTGAGTATATACATTGTAGATTTAATAGTGAGAATAGAGAAAGAGGCAAAATTATTTTAGACGGAATAGCAGTGCCTCATAGTACTTATTTTAGATACCTTGGCTTAATTCTTCAAGAAGATGGGGGTTGTGAAGAAGATGTAAATCATAGGATTAAAGCTGGTTGGATGAAGTGGAGGGGTGCTATAGGAGTTCTATGTGATCAAAAGATGCCAATTAAATTAAAAGGAAAATTTTACCGCACTGTAATACGGCCTGCTATGATGTATGGTAGTGAGTGTTGGGCAGTAACAGGACAACACATGAGTAAAATGCATGTTGCGGAAATGAGAATGATAAGATGGATGTGTGGTCATACTAGGATGGATAGAATCCACAATGAGTGCATTAGAGAAAAAGTAGGGGTAGCACCTATTGAGGATAAGATAAGAGAGCATAGATTGAGGTGGTTTGGCCATGTGAAACGAAGACCTAGCGATGCGCCAGTTAAAAAAATCGAACAAGTTAGAGTAGATATAACTAAGAGAGGCAGAGGTAGGCCTAAACTGACTTGGTCAAAGGTGGTCCAAAATGATCTTATGATGTTACATCTATCAGAAGAGATAACCTTAAATCGTATTGAGTGGAAAAGAAGAATCCATATAGCCGACCCCAATTGACTTGGGATTAAGGCTTTGTTGTTGTTGTAAAGATGATGAATGATTATTTATTTTGATAATTGCATGTAATATGAGTGATATTATAATATTTAAGAATTTAATAATATTTAGACCTAAAAAAGAGACCGATTCCAATGGCGTTATGGGAGTGCTAGGTCATTCTCACCTTCCCCATACATACCTAACTTTTCGAATCCCATAGGGGGTTGGGGGTTCCTTAGAAATCGAGTCATCCACCTCTTTCTATTTTTTGGCCCATCCATATTCTCTAAGGCCCTGAGCCTAACAGTGCCGAAGTCGCAAGAACCATTCCATATAGGAGTGGGGGAGAAAATCCTCGCTCACAATGGCCACTCCAATGGGGATAAGAGAAGTTGATTCTGTTGGTCATTATATTATTTTATTATTTCTTATTATGATATTTTCTATTGCATCATTTAGATTTCATTGTGTGCATGAGTTAGGACGCCCGTGTAACCCATGTTGTGTTATGTAAGGGATGCCATACTTTTACTCAAGGTATGGAGATCGAGCATGGCATAACCACTCATAGCCTTGTACCTTTTGGTATATACTTGATATGGGAGCCTAAAGCTTTTTAACCCAAAGACTAAGGTTCATGTAATTGGCCTAGCTACTTTCCTTAGGTTTTTACCCCAAATGCTTGTTGTTTAACTATGATTAGTATATCTTGGTTTGAACTATGGCTTATTTGGTTTGTTCTTGTTTCTAATATAACCTAATCATATTGTAAGCTCAAAATAATTTTTTCCTTTAAACCAAGAGACCAAAACAATTTTCAAAATCTTCAAGTTGGTCTTTGGACATAAAATCTTTAAAGATGAGTAAAAAATCTTCTTCCACCTTATGGCCTGAACTTAAAAGTCCAAGGGCTTTGAAACAAATTTATTTTCTTAAAAAAGAGCTTACAAATATTTAGGTCAATTATGGAATACCAAAAATCAATTGTGGGCCTAATTTATATCAAGAATCAATAGTCATGAGCTTGTCTTTATGAATTATCAGTTACTTTTTCCAAATGAGAAACCTATTTATGATAAACCTATTAATTTTGTTTTAAATCCAATATAGGATAAAATTTATTTTAGTTGACATTCAATAGATTAAAGCCTAATTAATGGGAATTATCATAGACCGACTTCTATGTTTGAAAATATAATTATTGGTTAAAATCGTCCGAGGGAATTTTTTGAAAACAACATATCCCATGTTGATATTTTGTTGACCATATACCTAGAAAAAGAAACTCGCCATTCGTGTATGAAAGTTATAAGGTTGGAAGGAACATCCTAATTATCTTTGATTGTTTGATTACTTCTACATACATACATACATACATGCATGCATACACGCATTGCATTACATATCATTGATGGAGCCCGAATAGATAATTGAAGTACCAACTCAATTAGCTTCTCACCAAGAGCAATGGAGCCCGAATAGATTCAAAGGATGGTGGATGACACCCTCAATGCCAAGATGGAAGAATTGAAGTAGGCCCTGGCTAAGACTATGAAGAGCCAACTGTCTACACTTTTGGGGAACACTATTGAGGCATCTGCCAGTACTAAGAAGTCAAAGGATAAAGGAAAGGCTAAGATTGGCAAAGTAGCCTTCGATGATTACAAGGTAGTTTTTGATGATGATGATGACTGGGCTCAATACTTCCAAGATTCTCAAGATAAAAAGAAAGAGCCAAAGGTTGTGGAAAGATCAGCTATGAAAAAGACTCAAACTTTAGATGTTGTGAAGCTAATTGTAGATTTGGAAAAGATGTTTGAAAAGAAGTTGAAAACTCAAAAGATATTGGATATGGATAAATTGTTTGAATAAGATAAAGAAATCCCATACAAATTCAAGATGCCTTCCTTTGCCAAGTTCGATGGAACTGGAAATTCTCATCTCCATGTGAAGTAATACATCACTGTTATGCAGTCTGCCTGAGCTACTAAGGCTCAAACTCTAAGGTTATGCTTTCGTTGGACCTAGTTGTCTAGAATTGGTTCAACACCTTAGAGGATAGCACTCAAAAGAGCTGGGATTTACTATACAAAGCCTTCATCCAATAGTATGGGTATAATGCTGAGTTGGAGGTTACTTTGATGGAAGTTGAATCAATTAGACAAAGACCAAATGAGAACTTTGTAGATTATATGAAAAGGTGGAGAAATAAAGTTGTATTGCTCAAGAAAAGGCCTAATAAATCATCCCAGATTAGGAAGATTGTGAGAGGGGTGCTCCTAATCTTCATGAAAGGATGTCCCATACCCTTATTAGAGATTTTAAAAATCTCCTTCAAACTGGCTTGCAAATAGAAGAATGAAAAGAGAGAAAATTCATTTTTTTGCAAGAATAAATGAGAAAGGGAACTACCAGTCCAACAATCAGAGCACACAAAAAGCAGTCGATGTTAATGAAACTGGTCAAGGAGGAAGAAGGTAATTTTCAGAGTTGGGAAAGCCATTGTCTTGGGTTCTTAATAAACTTCAAAAGAAGGGATTATTACAACCTTGACTCCTCGCCCTTTTCCAAATCCTCTTCCACCTAACTTTGATGCTAAGGCATTCTGCCAATTCCATCAAATGCAAGGGCACGAGACAGATAAATTTTTGAGGTCAATCCATGAAATTCAAAATTTGATTGATAGTGGGAAGCTGCCCGAACCCAACAAGCCTAGCACAAAAGACAATCCATTGCCAAGGTTCAACAGAGTACCACCGCCGGCAACTTTCATGATTGGAGGAGGTTTGCATGAAAATTTTGTCATGTCTTCTTTCCAAGACAAAGATTGAGAGACAACTAAAGAAGAAGTGGTGCTAAGCAAAATGGAGCAAGTCGAAGTGAAAAGGGAAGTAGCCATTTATTTTATGAGCGAATTTTGGGACTCAACCAATAGTGATGATGATTTTGAGTCAAAGAAGGAGGAATAGACTTAGTCCAAGCTTGAAAAGGATGAGGTAATGAACACACACTCTAGTAAGCCTTATGCAAGGCCACCACTAAAAGAAGTAGAGGCTGACAAGGGGAAGGATGCTGAAAAAGAAGCAAAGGAAGATGAAGATGATATGGTCCTTAAGTAATTGAAAAGGACCCAAGCGAGTATTAGCATCTGGGATCTATTGGCTACATCCAAGAAACACCCTGAAACTATGGCCAAGGCTTTGGATAGCATGCCAATTTTTACTTCTATAACACCGGATGAGCTAGTTAATTTTGTAAAAATTGAAGGAGTGATGAAGTACAAAGATATTCAAAAGAAGAGCGAGATTGATGTGGGAATGGTATCATTTTTGAATGCAAATTTTCCAGAAGAGGGAAGAGATCACATCCACCCTCTCTTTATTAAGATATAGGTCAAAGGGAAAAGGACTCTATGTGTAATGATTGATGATGGGTTCATCATAAATGTCTACCCACTTAAGATCTTGCTAAAGCTCACTATGTCAATAAGGGATCTAAGCCCGACCAAGGTGACTATTAGGGCTTATGACAATACTAAGAGGCATGCCGAGGGAACTTTTAAAGCTATTGCGAAGGCTGGTCCAATTGAATCCATGGTTGAGTTTATAGTTTTGGATATACCATCACTTTCGCATTGCTATTGGGATGACCCTGGTTTCATCCTCTTGGTGGAGTTCCTTCTACACTTCATCACAAGATCAAGTTCCCAAATGGAGATGAAACAATGGTCATCGTGGCTGAGAATAATGAAGTAGTAAATGCGTTGATGATTGAGAGGCCTCTTAATGGTTTTCAAGTAGATGTTGTTTCTAATAATGAGATAATGGGTTCTAGAATTCTAGCTATGATGAAGAAAATGAACTATCTACCCAGCACTGGCCTTAGGAAGGGGAAGGCAGGTGTAACTGAGCTCCCAGATTTCAAGACTCAAACTTCCAAGAAAGGGTTGGATATGATGAATCAAATGGAGGTGATCTACTGAAAAAGAATGAGAAGATGAATTTTTCTCCACTTGAAGAAATATTTGTCAAAGCACTAGAATTGGGACCACTCCAAGGAAAGCCAAAACCAATCATGTGTTATGAAGAAGATGATCTCCGGGTTTGAGATCTTTGCTGATGTTGCTGAATTGGTGGAACATGAAAAGACAAAGCTTGACCTGCCAACTGACAAAGAGCCTAGCCTGAAAGAGAAGAAAGAAGCTACCTTGAAGATCTAAAAGACTTCGGAGGAAATTGCTGCCCTCATCGAAGAACAGTTTGAGGATCGTCTAGTTTATGATGATAACATTGATGTTAATTGTTATTTTGATTTTAATTTATCTGCTCTGTATGAGGATGATGATGCTTTTTTTTTCAAAATAAATGCAATAAAGTTTGATTTTGCTTGCTTGTGTGATATTTTCCTGATGGTTGCATACATTTAAATAGTGGTTACATGAGCATTTTTAATATTAACTCTGTTGATACACAATCATTAAAATTGTGAACAATTGATAATCCTAAAAATATTAGCATAGCATCCGACCTTACTCCTGATGAGAGAGAGAGAGATTAGAAAAAATATTTTAAAAAATATGAAGAAGTCTTTGCTTAGTGTTTTGTTAGTTTTTGTTATAGATTTGTGTCTTGTTTATTATAATAATTATTGTTTTATTTAGGTATTTTATTAGTTTAAATCGGTTTATTTAGTGTTTTTGTTAATTTTGTAATTTTAGTTTATTTCAGTGTTTATGTCGTTTTTGATCTAGTTTTTAGTATGGTGTTTATGTTTTGTTGGTTATTGTTTATTTACTTTTTGTTTAAAGTTTGTTTGAGTTTTGTTTTAGGTTAAAAAAGCCAGGAACCAAGACTGAAGAAAAGATATCATCACAGTAGGCGACACTGGCAAGCGACATGGCCATGTCAGGCGACACATGCAAGCGACATGGCCAAGTCACCTGGCCATGTCTCTCCAAATATGCTCAAACACGGCCAAGTCATCACAGTAGGCGACACTGGCAAGCGACATGGCCATGTCCGGCGACACTGGCAAGCGACATGGCCATGTCAGGCGACACTGGCAAGCGACATGGCCATGTCAGTTGGCCATGTCTCTCAAAAATGAAGCAACACGGCCAAGTCACCTCTGACTTGGCCGTGTCTCACCAATTCCAAAGGCAAAGAAGATTTAACACTCACAGTAGAGGACACTGGCAAGGGACACGGCCAAGTCACCTGGCCGTGTCCCTCCAAAAGCCACTCACACGGCCAAGTCACATCTGACTTGGCCGTGTCCCTCATGAAATATACGCGCACCGAATTTTAAAGCCGCGTTTCGTATAAAAGGAAGAAAGAAAGTTAGGTTTTGGGGGGAGTCGACGATTTAGAGCAGTTTTTGAGCCGTCAGAGATTAGAGCTAGGGTTTTAACTTTGTTTTCTTTGATTTTAATTTCATTTTGGATTAAACTAGATTAGATTAAATTGTTCTAGCCATCAAGACATCCTTCTTGCAAGATTGAACAAGAGATTCTTCAAAAGCTTCAAGGAGTTTGTAACTTGGTTTTGTTCTTGAACTTATTCTCTTTATTTTTATTGAATGGATATTATCATGTCTATTTTGATTTCTTTGAACATTAATAAGATGAATATGTTTAATTGCATTATGAACTAATTTGATCTAGTCTAGGGTTTGTATGGATCTGCTATGATTGTATGAATTGGTTTTTCTCTTAGCTAATAATTTCTATAGCCTTGATTGAATGAAACATTGTTAATATATAATTGATTGATCACCAATTATGTGTTTTAAGGTATTAGATGATGGATCGAGAGATGAAGTTTAATACTTGAACAATTCAATTAGGGACTTAGGTGAATTAGAGATATAACCTATTAAAAAGATTATTTCACTTGTAACAAGATTAGTTGAAAGAGGTTTGAATGCGAAAGCTTATTTCCTTGACTTGATTAGTTGAGTTGTTTGAGATTTAATCTTTGAAATTGAATTAGTTAAGAGGAATAACCGTTCATACATATAAGTAGTAGAGAAGTGCAAACCCTAGACCCTTTTATCAAGTGAATCAGTACATCAGTTCTTGTTTACTTTTATTGTTTTAAACTTTAATCAATCTTCTTCATTATTTAGCAATTTATAAATCTCTTTATTACTTGTTAAACATAATCTGATAAGCAATTAACCACTTTAGCTTCCTTGAGAGAACGACCTTGGGGCGATCACCTTTGCTACAGCTACCTCGTATACTTGCGAGTGACGCTTTGTGGTAGAGTTAATTTGAGCGCAACACTTAGTCTTATGAGAATATGTTTAGAATTGATCAAGATATAGCCGAGCATTTGATTCCCACTAACACTCATATGAAACTTGTCAAACAAAAGCTTAGACGGTTAAGGCCGGAATGGGTAGAATTGATCACAGAAGAAGTCACTAAACAAATACAAGCAAAGTTCCTTGAAGTAATAGATTATATAGATTTTCTAGCCAATATAGTTCCCATGCCAAAGAAAGATGGAAGAATTAGGGTCTGTGTGGACTATAGAGACTTGAACAAGGCTTCCCCTAAGGATTACTTTCTTCTACCTCATATAGATGTCTTTATTGATAGTACGACCTCTAGCATGCTACATTCATTCACAAATAGTTTTTTTGGATACATTGTTAATGGCCTAAGAGGATAAAGCTAAAACTGCCTTTATTACTACATGGGGTATATTTTATTATAGGGTAATGCCTTTTGGATTAAAGAATATTGGAGCAACCTACTTGAGGATGGCTACTACTTTATTTCATAACATGATGCATAAAGAAGTTAAGGTCTATGTTGATGATATGATGGTAAAGTATGATACAAGAGAACATCATTTCCAAAACCTAGAGATCTTCTTTGAGAGAGTAGTGAAGCATAATTTCATGTTGAATCCAAAGAAGTGTGTGTTTGGAGTTACTTTAGGTAAAGTGCTGGGGCATGTGATTAGGCCAAATGGTATTGAGATTGACCCTGACAAGGTTAAGGAAATGAGGGATATACCAGACCCTAAGACGGAGAGGGAAGTTCGGGGGTTCATTGGATGATTGCAGTACATTAGGAGGTTCATAGCAAAGCTTACCACAAACTGTGAACCTATCTTTAAATTACTTAAACAGAACCAGCCAGTCAAGTAAAATAAAGAGTGCCTAAAGGCCTTTGAACATATAAAAGAGTATATGCTGAATTCACCTGTTTTGAAACCACCTAAACCCGTTAAACCTTTATTACAATACTTAGCATGTAATATCCTAAATTTTTTTTGAAAATTTCTAATTTTTGAAAATTTGATAAAATATATTATAATTAAATTGGATAAGTTAAATTAATGGTTTTAAATGAAAAAAGAAGGGATTTTAAATGAAAAAGTGGAATATATATGTGATATATATGTAAAATATACATAACATATAAAAGTCAACACATTTTAAAAGAAAAGCCAAAAGTTAAAGTAAAAAGGGTATTTTAGTAATTAAATCTTAAAAAATTCAAAATTATTAAATTAATTTAAAAATAAATAATTTTTGAATGGAAGAGGGATTTTTGGACTTTTAATTTATTAAATAAATAATTATTAAATTATTATAATATATATATATGGTTATAATTAAAAGATGAAAGGAAAGAGAAATTAAAAAAAAATAGTCTTCTTCTTCTTTTTCTTCTTGGCCGAACCACCATGGGAGATAGCTCAAAGATTTTTGTTCTTCTTAGCTCCAAGAATTGAAGGATTTCAAAGGTTCAAAAAGGATTTTTAAAGATTTCCACTTGAATAAGTAAGTTCTTTAACTTTTTCTTTGGATTTCCATAGAAATTGTGAATATGTGAGTTTTGGATTTTTGAAGTAGTATGTTATAATTGTTGGAATTGGTGTGTATGAAGTTTTTTTGGGTAGTTATTAATGATTTTAAGGTTGGATTGAACAAATGGTTGAATTTGGATAAAGAACGGTGAAGAGAGAGAATTTAGGGTTATGGACTTTTAGGGTTTGAGAAATCATGGTTTTTAGTTGTATAAATTGGTTCTAAATGAGTTTTTTTGGTGCTTAAACAAGTATTTTAAAGTCAAATATTGGATTTGGTTGTGTTTGGTTAGAGTTTGAGAATGGAAGTGTGATTTAGGGTTTTGGAAAATGATTTTTCCAAAGTTGTTGAATTGCATAATTTTATTGGTTTAATCTTGTTGTTTGGTGATATAAGTGATGAATATAAGCTTAAAATGATTAATGGATTGTGTTGAAATGGAAAACCTTCAATGTGGGAAGGTTATGCCATTTTAGGGTTTTGTGTATAAGAGTATGTTTTAGTAATGTAAATGGTTTAAATGTATTAAAATATATTTCTAATAATATAAATAAACTTAATATATTAAAATGAATGGCCTAGTATGAGAATCCAAAGTTAAAGTGAGGTTAGCTTTAAATTTTGGATTTTTGCTTGGATGGGATTTAATTATGGTTTAATACTGAAAATGTCATTAAATGTGATACTAAATGATTATTTGCTATCACATTTGGTTTAGGCATTGAGGGAGGTTGATTTGCTTCATCCAAGTGGTGAAGGGCAAGTTGGAAGGATAGGATTGGAGGTTGTTTTAAGCTTGTTTTGATTGCTATTTGAGGTAAGTACAAACTTTGAATACATTGGTTATGTTTGCATGACATTTGGGCTTAACATATTTTGGTTGAAAAATGTGTTAAGATACTTGATACAATGGTTATGTATGAATAATGTGCCATGACATTTATAATGTCATATATGTGTTAAATGCATTGTAAAAAGCCATTGATAATGGCTAAATTGTGTAAAATATGAAATATGTGTATTATGTGAAAATGACCCAAAGTGTTTGGGTAATGCCATTTGTTGTATATACATTAAGTGTATTGTTAAAAAGCCATTGGTATTGGCTAGATTACATTAAATGTGATTAATATGTGAATTATGTGGAAATACCCAAAGTAATTGGGTAATGTGTTGTAAATGCAAAAATGTGGTATAATGTAATGAGATATGTGAAAACATAATGAAATGAATTGATATTGATATAAATGAGAAATATGAATAAATTGTGTGCCTAGTATATTATTCAATTTTCAGAGTTCTATGTTTAGTGGCATGCCTATGATTTGCCTACGGGCTAGATGTTGGGCGCCACTGTAAAAATATTTTTGAGGTGAAATGACCGGGTCGTAAGCCTCAAAAATAAGTCCTTGAAGCTGGGCTGGGTGAAATGACCGGGTCGTAAGCTCAGACCTAATTGGACTATTACATTGATATTTTGCCTATAGGGCTAGACACATGGTGTCATAATTGATCAAAACAGTAACTTTGAAATTTGAATAGCAAATTAGTTATCTTTGGGCCCATGCTTGTGTTTGTTTTTATGTGAATTGTGGTTTGTGAAATATTTGAAGAGTATGAGAAAATAAAATGATATGATATCCATATACATTGTGCATTGGCATTGCATTTGAGTTTTATTGTTATCAAGTTTGTATTACTAGGCTTTTGGCTTAGCGCGACTGTTTACATCGCGAGGTGACAGGGTAGATTTGGCTGAGCCGGAGAGTTCTTCTAGACCAGGTCGAGTCTAGACTTGTGGTTGTGCTTGTAGAGTTGATATCAAGAACAAAAACACTATCATCAACATGTATATATTTTATGCTATTGTATATTTTGGGTATTATGCATATTATATCATGTTTTTGGATTTTATGTATTGTAAACTATACAAAATGTTTGGGTTAAGTTATTTGAAATGGGGGTTTAAATGTGTTCTAAATTATATATATATATATAAATGTTTGAGAAACTTGATAAAATTGAGGAGTATGGGTGAAATAGTGATTTGAAATTATTTGGGAGTGTTTTCTGATGCAGGTTGTGTAATTGCTAAATTTTGGGATGTCCAAATTACAGATAAAATTCTGGCGAATTGTTTTCAAAGATTTTCATATAAAATATTTATTTTGAGTTCCTATAATAAGTAAAGAATATTTATATACTATTTAATTTTATTTATTTAGTATTTGAAATTTTAAATCAGAAATGTGAAAATTTTTATTAAACCGGTCTGTGACATTTTTATACTGTATATGCATATTTTACATATGCTGAAAATATATATATTGTATGTATATAGGGTATAAGGGTGTTACATAGCAGTAGAGGACGAGTCAATAGGAGCTATGCTAGCCCAAGCAGATGAATCAGGAATTGAGCACACAGTTTACTATTTGAGTAGAAAGCTCCTGCCTTATGAGATTAAGTATAGTATTATTCAAAAGACCTGTATAGCTGTGGTTTGGTCTTCTAAGAAGTTACGAAATTACTTTCAGTCTTATAGTATACAAGCAATTTTCAGGTTGGATCTGGTGAAATATTTAAGGAAGACACACTCTTTGATTTGGAAGTATGGACGATGGTTGATAATTTTAGAGAAATTTGAGATTGAATATGTAACCGGGAAAAGAATTAAAGGTAAAGCAGTAGCAGAATTCCTGGCTCAGCAACCATTGCTAGATAGTGAGGAAGTAATTTTAGAATTTCCTGATAAATATTTAAAGGCCATAGAAGTATAAGGATTAAAGATGTATTTTGATAGAGCAGTGAATAGAAAGGAAGCAGGTTTGGGAGTTATACTAGAATTGTAACATCCCTAATTTTTGATATAAAATAAAATAAATTAAAATTAAGTAAATAAATTAAATAAATGATTTAAAAGGAAAATGAAAGGATTTTAAGTGAAAAAGTAGAATGTATATGTGAAATATACCTAAAATATACCTAACATATACAAAAGTCAACTCTTTTAAAAGAAAAGTCAAAGTCAAGTGGCATTTTTATAATTATACTTTATAAATTTAAAATTATTTAAATAAATTAAAAATAAATTATTTTTATTTGGAAGAGATAAAATATGATTTTTAAATAAATAAATAAATAAATATTAAAAATAAAATAATAAATATATGGCTATATTTTTAAAGTGGAAAGAAAGAGAAAATTAAAAAAATTGGTCTTCTTCTTCTTCTTCTTCTTCTTCAAGGTGAGGCCGAACCTCCATAGCCAACAAGCCAAGTTTTTTCTTCTTCCAAGCATCCATAATTGAAGAGATTTCAAGGATTTAAATGGAGTTTTAGAAGTTTCTTCATCAATTGGTAAGCTTCTTTACCAATTTTGCTAATTCTATGGAAAAGTATGATATGTGAATTTTGGAATTTTATAGTAGCATGATTTAATTTCTTAATTGGATATGAATAAAGTTTTTTTGATTGGTTATTAATGATTTTAAGGTTAGATTGAAGAAATGGTTGAATTTAAGTTGAGTTTGGTGAAGAGAGAGAATTTATGGTTATGGAACTTTTGGGTTTGTGGAAACATGAGCTTTAATTGTGCAAATTAATTCCAAATGTGTTGTTTTAATGCATAAACAATGAATTTAAAGTCAAATAATGGATTTGGTTAAGTTTGGATAGAGTTTTGAAATGGTAGTGGTGATTTAGGGTTTTGGAAAAGGGATTTTTCAAGTATGGTGAATTGTTTGGTTTTATTGTTTTAATAATGTTCTTTAAGGATATAAGTGATGGAAATAAGATTAGATTAATAATTGGAATGAATTTGAATAGAGAACCTTCAATGGGAGAAGGTTATGCCATTTTAGGATTTGGAAGATAAGTATGTGTTATTGTAATGTAATTAGTTTAAACATATTAAAATATGTTTTTAATGATATTAATAAACTTGAAACACTAATTTAAATGGATTAAAATGGAAGTTCAATGTTAAAGTAAGGAAAGGTTAAATTTTGGAATTTTCTTTAGAGTGATGTTTAATTATGGTTTGATGTTGAGAATGCCTTAGAATGTGATATTAAATGTTTGTTTATGGTCACATTTGGTATAAGCATTGAGAGGAAGGAGTTTACCCAACCCTAGTGTTGAAGGGAAACTTGGAAGAAAAGGTTGGAGGGAGTTTTGAAGCTTGTTTTGGAGTGCTTTCTTAGGTAAGTATAAACTTTTGATAAATTAGATAAGTTGACATTATATTGGGCTTAACACATTTTGGATAGAAAATGTGTTAAGCTACTTGATACATTAAACATTCTTGAACATTGTGCTATGACTTGTAAATTGTTGTATATGCATTAAATGCATTATGAAAAGCTATTATTAATGGCTAAATTTAATAAAATGTGATTTATTTGCATTATGTGAGAATTACCTAAAATATTTGGGTAATGTGATTTTAATGGAAAATGAGGTACATTGTGATGAAATATGATGAATTTAAATGAAATGACATTGATATGAATGAGAAAAATGAGAAAATAAGGCAATGTGCCTAATTGAAAATGGGAAAATGAGAAAGAGATTGATGATGGAAAATATGAAATAATTGTGTGCCTAGTATATTATTCAATTTTCAGAGTTCTGTGTTTGGCAGCATGCCTATGAGGTTATCCTCATTATTTTCCTTTAGGGCTAGACGCTTGGTGTCACTGTGATATGATTTGCCTTCGGGGCTAGCTTTTGAGCATTACTTGATTTTCCTTCGGGGCTAGACACTTGGTGTCATTATGGAACAAAAATAATAACTCTAGGATTTGAATAATGTATTAGTTATTTGGGCCCATACGTGTATGTGTTTTTGTGAATTATTAAATGATGAAAGAATATGTTTAAAAGTGTGATTGGATGCCACATTATGACATGGCATAAGAGCATTTTTGCAGTAGCATTATTTTAAAGTTTGTATTGCTAGGCTTTTAGCTTAGCGTGATTGCATTTAATCGCATAGGTGACAGGGGAGATCTAGTTGAGCCAGAGAGATCTTCTAGACCAGGTCGGGTCTAGATTAGAGACTGCTTGTTGACATGATTTTGGATACATCATGATCAGAGCCACTTAGCCAGCACATATAAATTTTACATTAAAGTATATTTTAATATTATGTATATTATATTATATTTTTAGAGTATATATATTGTAAATCATAAAGAATATTTTGAATAATTGTAAAATGTGGGTTATGTACAGTGTTTTGATGTATATGTATATATGTAGATAGATGTAAATGTTTTGAGAAATATGGAGGATTTGAGAAGTTGGGGTGAAAATGTGTGAATTGTTTTATTGGTAGTGTTTTATGCAGGTTGTGAAATTATTGAATTTTTGGGATGTCCAAATTACAGACAAAACTCTGGCGAATTTTTTCTGTAGATTTTTATATGAAATATTTATTTTGGGTTTCTATAATTAATAAAGAATATTTTGTTTACTTTTTAGTTATACATTTTAAGGTGTTTGAAATTTTAAATCAGAAATATGAAAATTTTTATTAAACTGGGTTGTGACATTTTTATACTGTATATGCATATTTTACAAATACTGAATGTGTGTAATATACGTATATAGGGTATAAGACTGTTACAAGAATCACCTGAAGGGGAGCTCATTCCTCTAGCTAAAAAATTAAAGTTCAGGGGAACCAATAATATGGTGAAGTATAAAGTGTGTATCTTTGGTTTGAAAACCCTGATGATTATGAAGGTGGAGAAGGTGCAAGTCTTTGGTGATTCATTATTAGTGGTATCCCAAGTGAATGGAGAGTGGGAGTTAAAAGAAGAGAAGTTAAAATCATACCACTATTATTTGACCATGATGAAGAAGAATTTTAAGGAGTGCAGACTTATACACTTACCAAGAGAAGAAAACAAGATGGCCGATGCCATAGCCACATTGGCTTCGGTGTGGAAAAATCCTGTCAGCTTATTTCTTAAGCCTCTCGTTTTGACCAGTTCATTAACTCCTTGCTGTGAGTTTGAAACAATCATGGAAACTGATACAGACCATAATGCATGGTATGACACCATAAGACAATTCTTGGAGAATAAGGAATACCCGTTGGGGGCAACAAGGGAAGAGAGAAGAGCCATAAGGTAGTGGTCCTTATAATATGTCACCTTTCATGGAGAGTTATATCGAAGATGGCCTGATGGGGTGCACTTGAGATACTTGAGGAAGTCTGAAGTTGAGCAAATCATGTCAGAAGTATACGCGGGAAGTTGTGGACCACACATGAACAGATTAGCCTTGGTTAAGAAAATAATTCGACAAGGCTACTACTGGTTGACCATGCAGAGAGATTGTAATGATTTTGTGAAGAGGTACCGGCAGTGCTAGATGTACGGAAACCTAAATCACTTACATCCTGAAGAATTACAATCTATGTCTTCACCCTGACCTTTTGCAACTTGGGAGATTGACATTATATGAGAGATACATCCAACGACTTTAAACGATTACCATTTTATTGTAGTAGCAGTGGAATATTTTTCAAAATGGGTTGAGGCCGAATCTTTCAACAAGCTGGGGGGTAAGGCAAATGGCTAGGTTTATTGAAAAGAATATCATCTACAGATATGGGGTCCCACACAATGTGGTATCGGACAATGGGGTATAGTTTCAACGAGTAGTTAAGGACTTATTCTCGAAGTACCAATTCCATCATCACCGATCCTCCCCTTATAGACCGAAGGCTAATGGTGTAGTGGAAGCAATAAACAAGATAATTAAGCAGATTCTATCAAAGATGACCAAGATGTACAGGGATTGATCAAAGATTCTTCCTTTTGCTTTATGGGGATACAGAACAAGTGTGCGAACCACGACTGGAATGATGCCGTTTTTCTTAGTTTATGGGATGGAAGCGGTATTGCCAATTGAGATTGAGATCAAATCATTAAGGGTGGTCCTGGAAGCTGAATTGCTTGAGATAGAATGGGTAGTGAGCAGATACACATAGTTAACTTTATTAGAAGAGAGAATGTTAAAAGCATTGTATCATCATCAGCTGTATCAAAGAAAGATAGCTCGGGCCTACAATAGAAGGGAGTTTAAAGTCGGCAACTTAGTGTTGAAGCAGTGTAAGCCTAATGCCCCTAATCCAAGAGGAAAGTTTAGACCTAGTTGGGAAGGACCGTATGTAATAAAGCAAGTCATGAACAAGTGTGCAGTCAAGCTATCAGACATGAATGGGAATGAGTTTAGTGAGCTAGTAAACATTGATATGTTGAAGAGGTTTTATTTATAAAAAAAATAAAGAGCTCGCTAGATTGAAAACCCAAAAAGGGTAGCCTAGGCAAAAGTTAGAGCAGTTCGGTAGTTTCGAAAACCCAAAAGGGCGGGCTAGGCAACAATTAGGGCTAAATGAGAGAAAATTGTCAACTAAGAAAACACGAAAGGGCTCGTTGGTGACATGAGTAATCTTGTGTATGCTGCCTTTATGTTTGGTTATTTTCTAATTTAATAAAATAAAATTAATATTAAAATTATTCTATGTGCACTATTTTGAAATAATTTGACCATTAGGATAAAATAAATAACACAATAGTGAAAGGTGATGACAAATTATAAAAGGGAAGAAAACATCTATTATTATTATTCATCCTAACATCATTTTTTCTAAAGATTTGACAAGTGTAAAATCTATAGTAGACGATAAGTGTAGCATGCATGCCAACTTTGCTTTAGTCGATCCAAGAAGGCTTCAGTTAGGCGGGGCATGTCAAAATTACAAGTGAACTTAGAACCTCGAGGCTCGGCTCTATACTGGAGGTCAAGTTGATGAGGATCAAAGTAAGTACCTCGACGAAGCGCAACAAGAGGAACATACATTAGATACATCTGAATGGTGACATGGGTGATCTTCCACTAAGGTAGCAACCAACGAATGTTAATCACAGCTTGTGAGCAGACCAGTCAATCAAGTCGGCATATGAAGAAGCAGGATGTCATAGTTTTTTAGCAAAATGATGTCTTGGCAGATATCTGGCGAAGTCCATAGATGGAGTGTCGAATAAGAAGAGACACTCCTGTAGCCAGATATGTAAACATAAGCAATAATAAAAAAAAAAGTGTCTGCTAAGTTGAAAACTAGCAAGGGCGGCTTAGGAAAAAATTAGGACAGCTTGCTAGTTTCAAAAATCCATAAGGAAGGACTAGGCAAAAACTAGAGCGATAAAAACAAAAGGCCTAAATTGAAAACTCAAAAGGGCAATTTAGGAAATTATCTTAAGTAGCAAAGGACTTTCCACCAATCTCCTTGAAGATTATGTCTTGAATTGATCCAATCTGACTAGGGTTTCAGCCAAGATCACGGGTACTGGTGACAATCATCCTTCTATTTGGTTCATAATATCTAGTACTTGTGGATTGATGTCACCATCAAGGGAAATAAGCAAGAATTGACCAAGCAAAAAAAGACAAAACATGCACCCCCAAGTTTTGGTAGGAGCCAAATAGGAAGTGCAAAAGTCAATCAAGGGACCAAAGAAAATTTTCTCACCTCTCATCAAGTGCATAACTTCGGGTTTTGAAAGTTGAAACATCATCTACATCTTTTGATGAGTTTTGGAAGTCAGTATAGCCAATACCATTAGTTGATTGCTTGGATATCCGAGAATAGCTTCAAATTCTTTAATCATGGGACAAATTTCAAAATTGTCTATCTTGAAAGTCCTAGTTTTCACATCCCAAAAGAAAGCCATGGCATATAAAAGGAATGGTCTATCTTGACATTTTAGAATCACTTTAATATATTAAGTTGAGACTATGATGTTTGTTCCCAATGTATAGGCCTGATGGTCTTGAATAAATTCTTTATCTTTTTCAAATTAGACTCGGTCATTATACGCGTAACAATTGCAATTGATTTTGATTGTTAAAGACCAAAGCTGAAGTTAGAATTTGAGGTTGTAATATTGGAATTCAGTTACCTTGGATTTATTGGAGAATTACTGCTTCGAATGTCAAAGAAAAGCAAGCGGTTTATTGATTTTTATAGCCACTGGCCAAAGTCCAAATTGTTTAAGGAGACAGAAATCCATATCAAGTTGGGTTAAAATTCTAATCCATGTCGAAGTAAGTTTAGTTCTCTATGAAGTGGGAAATTGTTAAACCTAATCCATGTGGGTATTGCTTTTGTTGATTTAATTAATCCATATTGAATCATTTTAAATGAATTTTGACATGGTATAAATTTGTACATATATATGTAATACAAAAAAGTCAAACTAATTTTTTTTTTAAAATCTAGTTATAAAAAAAGTCATTTGAAAAGTGAAAAAAATTTATTTATTTATCACATTACATTATTTTTTGCAATAAGCTTCTCAATGTATTACAAGCAAAATTACTGTGAAGGAGGTGACAACCTATAGTTAAATAAAGCACTCAGAAATTCATCGCCTATTGGAGGAGGAGGCACATCACCTGCCCAGTTTCCTCCTGAGAAAAAAGTGCCTAGATCATGGTTATCTTAAGAATTGATCTATCATAATCAAAGCCTAAGAAGGGAGGTGGCACGTCATGGTCATCCATCCGAGGCCTCCTCGATGAAGATGCACCAGGATCTCTATAGTCTTAAAATCTAAAGTCTCGAAAGTTCCGTTCAAGATGATCCACATGCCAGAGACTAGAGGCCAATTCCTCCCGCAACTTTTGATTTTGCTCTTCAAGCATTCACTGTGAGACAGAAAAGGAAAAGTTAGGTTCATACATTTTCATGCATACATTCAGCATATGCAAAACTGAAACAGGAAATACAAACCAGATAGTTCAGATCGAAGCCTTGAAACCCGAAAGATGGATCAACATAAGGCACTACGGGCAGCATATCTGGCCGCGGTATAGCTACATGAGATGGACCAGCTACATCATGCCTGGGATCACCAGATTGCTACATCACCTGCAAAAATTCAAGTTAAATGAGTACAACGACAAGGCAAGTAAAAAAAAATCTGAATCAACCTGGGAGGAATCAACCATGATATCATCATGGGCAGCATTCCTTATACTACCATCCTCCTCATCATCTTCTTCCTCTTCATCCCCACTACCTTCCTCACCATCATCCTCTTCCTTCTCATTTTCCTCATTACCATCTTCCTCCATATTATCTTCTTCTTCTTCTTCGTATTAGAAGAATTTAAGTCCGACATGCTCACTGTTTGGGTTGAATTAAAATTAATCTAATTCGACATGCCTCAGGAATCCATTTTTAAAACTGGAAGTTTTAAAAAGTTTAACCTAATATACTCTCCTATAAATATAGGTTTAAAAAGAGAAGAGGAAAGGAACAACCTCCAGCACCATGGAATTATCACACAACAACTAAACAACTATCAAAAGGAAAATGAAAAGCAATCTAATACAGAGAAAATAGGACGACAACGACATTGAATTTAAAAAGCAATTAAGATCAAATCAAAGAGAGCAACCAAGGAGATAATAGAAGTTTGTCTCAAGTTTGCTTCAATTTGTCCAAGATCAAGCAGTAACTCTATTTAATTCAAATATACACTAGCCATATTTCTTTATTTTTTTAAACATTAAAGATTAATTGATGATTAAAATCAATAGCTAATTAATTTAAAGTTGTGTTTTTGCATACAATCGCTGAAATAAAAATATTCTTTTATCCAGTAGCATAATAATTCAAATAAATCACATATATTCAATTTATGTTCATCATTTCACATCCATTAGTTTAACATGTCCAGTAAACCCTATCCCACATAAATATTTACCCAAAACCAATTATTTAAATAGTATAAAAGTTCTATAGTAGCTAATTTAATATTCCAAAACCCTAAATCATTTTCCAAAATTCCAAAACCTTAATTCAATATCCAAAACCCTAATTTATTATTTTTCAAATCGTAATTTTAAAAAACTCCAGCAATATTTTCTAAACCCTAATTCTAATTTTTCAAAACCCTAGCTTTGTTTTCTAAAAATCTTAAAGCCCTAACTTTGTTTTCTAAAACCCTAAAAATCCTAATTCATATCACTAAAACCCTAGTTTGTATATCTATTATTGAATATAATATTTAAGCATAGATTTAATTATTTAACTTGTTAATACATATTTATAATGAGTGATTTATTGATATTTTATGATGGATGATTTACTTTTATTATCATAAATATTTGAACGATTTAATTCATTTTATTAATTATTTTAATGTTGATTATTCTAATTTTAATAATGCAGGAGGTATGTTTTCACTTTATGGGTACCTCATTTGTTAAGTTTAATATAATTTTATTTGCTTTAAGTTTTGGATTAATGTGAAGAACATGTTTCCACCAAATGGTGAGTGTCCTATTTTTATTTATTTTATTTTTAAACATTGGACATTGTAAAAGCATGTTTCCATCCATGGATGGGTGCCTGTTTTGTTTGCTTTATTTTAATAAAGATGATGGATGATTATTTATTTTGATAATTGCATGTAATATTAATGATATTGTAATATTTAAGAATTCAACAATATTTAGACCTGAAAAGGAGGTTGGTTCCAATGAACCGGGCGTTATGGGGGTGCTGGGTCATTCTCACCTTCCACATATGTACCCAACTTTTTGAACCCAATAGAGGGTTAGGGATTCATTCGGAATTAAACCATTCCACATGGGAGTGGAGACAAAAATTCCCGCTCACACCAAGCTTCATCACGACATCATTAGGAGCATGGCGTATGTAGTGTCATCCATAGATTTGATTAAGCATATGCTAAATAGACCTCTCATATCGGGAAGTAGGCTATAGCCTTAGCAGAGTTCTTTAATATATTTCCCTCAAAAGTTTATAAAAAAGGTTTAGATAGTGGCAGATTTTTTGGCAGATCACCCATCCCTTTTGCGGTCTGATGAAAATGACGAATTGCCCGTGTTCTCTGTGGAAAATAAAACTTGGATTTTTAAGTTTGATAGATCTAGCACCAGCATAGTAGTAAGGGTTGGGGTCTTTATCTTAGCACCAAATAGAGTCAAAACCAATTGTCATTTAATTTGGGGCCAATAAGCAAGCTGAGTATGAAGCATTGGTAATTGGATTAGAAATACTTCAGAATTTAAATGCCAAGAATGTGGTAATTATGGGCAATTCTCAAATGGTATTAAAGCAAATGGTTGGAGAATATAAATGTAACTGTGTCCTCTTAGCTCCATATTTTATAGTAGTAATCCAACTAATTAATAATTTTGAAGAAGTGAGTTTTATACATATTTCACGAGAAGAGAATTGGAAAGCAAATGAGTTTGCCCAAGTGGCATTTGTCTTGAGAATGACTTAAGATTAGTAGAAAAATTATTGTGGTGCAGAAGAAAAATAACCCTTCAATTAATGATAGAGGAATGCATGTGGAGTCTTTCATATTTTTGGTACTGGAGGCAAGAAATTAAGAGGTATTTGGAGTGCCCCAGTAGGGGAACTTTGTATCGAGTTAAAATTCAGGCATTGAACTATGTCCTGTTGAATGAAGAACTATACAGAAAAGGATAAGATGGATTGCTGTTGAAATGTTTAGCCTAACCTGAAGCCTTTGAGGTGATGAAACAAGTGCATGAAGGAGTATGTAAGGCATATCAGGCTGAGGTAAAATTGAGGTGGTTGATCCAAAGGCATGGCTATGGTTAGCCATCTATCTTGAAAGATTGTATTAGTTATGCTAAAAGTTGCCACCAGTACCAAAAATATGAAAGTATTCAAAGAGTACTAGTGATATGCATGAAATAGTTAAACCTGGCCTTTCTATGGGCGGGCTATTGATTTAATTGGGAAGATAAATCAAGCTTCTTCTAAAAGACAGTTTCCTGATTGTGGCAATATATTACTTTACAAAATGGGTGGAGGTTGTGCTAATGAAGAAATTAGAGCAGCAAGATGTTATACAGTTTATCAAGGAGCACATTATTCACTGATTTGGCATTCCTCATACCATAGCCACTGACCAAGACACAATATTTATAGGGAATGAGATGAAGGATTATGTTTAAGATTATGGTATTAAGTTGATAAATTCTACTCCACATTAACCCTAAGCAAATAGGCAAGCTGAAGCATCCAACAAAATCCTTATAAATATAATAAAGAAAATATTAGAAGATAATCTTAGAGATTGACACATGATTCTATTACAGATGTTATGGGCTTACATAACTTCAAAAAGGAGTGCCAAAGGAGTTTCTCCATTTTCTTTAATATATGGACATGATGTAGTCCTATCTATGAAAGTTGTAGTTCCTTTGCTTAGGGTGGCTTTGCAGAATCAGTTGGTGACAGACAAATATACGAAGGCAATGGCTATGGACTTGGAGGATCTAGAGGAAAAAAGATTTCAAGCACTCAATCATATGATGGTGCAAAAGAAGAGAATAGAAAAATCATATAATAAAAGAGCGAAGAAGAAATATTTTGAGGTTGGGGATTTGGTTTGGAAGGTGATTCTACCCATTGGTACTAAAGACGGTGAATTTGGGAAATGGTCTCCTAATTGAGAGGGTTCTTTTAAAATTCATAAGGTGCTTAATGGAAATGCATGCTGGTTGGCAAGCTGAGAGGGAGAACCACATCAAAGAGCAAATAATGGTAAATATTTGATGAAGTATTTTCCTTCAATATGGTAGCTTAGGGAATAAAGTAGCCATTATCCATTAAAGACTGTGGAAAATTGTAAGACTAAATTGTGGCATGTTTATTATGCAATTATATGAAGCTTAATTAAATTGAAAGTTGGCACAATGGCCATTGGAAATTATAAGTATTAATTTTTTTTAAAAAAATCATGGAAGTGCAATAATCTCATAATGCTTACAAATAAAATTAAGGTTAATCCATAGCTAAAGTAAAATTAAAACATTCCACAGTACTTAAAGAAAATAAAGGCTAATTTATGGCCATAGTACTATAAAAGTTCTAAATAAAGCAACCATAAACTAGAGGGAATATGATTGATTAGAGAGCAGTCCATTAGGCGTGACAATGGAATATGGCTTTTTGAGCAATGGATAGTTCTTTGGTCCAGTAGGTAGCATGTCCCTTTCGAGATTGAAGTGAATACTTGAATGCGTCTACTTTTTGCTTATGTTGGTGGAACTGGGCTTTAAGTTTTTGGGCTTTCTCCAACATTTCTTTTTGTTCAACCTTAAAGTCTATCGATGGTAGCCATGTGCTCTTTGATATAGCTATTATGGATATGGAAGTGGGACTTTAATGATTTAATATGTTTGGCACAGTCTTTCTTCAAATGTATTTAAGCCTCATTACTAGCCTAATCTTTCTATAATCGAGAAATCTTTTATGCATAATTTGCACTAATCTTGGTAGCAGAAACCATACATGAGAACATTGACTCAGCTTCTTTCATTAAAATAGTAATCACTTTTTTTAGTTATTCATTGGTCAATGAGGACAAGAGGCTAGACAGAGATGCTAAAAGGGCATCTCTCTTAAGAGGAGTCATGGAGACGATGCCTTTAGAGAGGCAAAACATTACAGAGAGTGAAAAGCAATCTGTCTTGATAGATTTTAGTTGATCTCGGATACTTTAATAAATTAGGGTTGGTTCGGATGCTTCAAATAAACCCGAGCTGGTTTGAATGCTTTAACAAATCTAAATTGGTTCGGGTGCTTTAAATAAACTCGAGTTGGTTTAGATCCTTTAACAAATCCAAATTGGTTTAGGTGCTTTAAATAAACCCGAGCTGGTTAGGATGCTTTAACAAATCTGAATTATTTCAGGTGCTTTAAATAAACTTGAGCTGGTTGGGATGTTTTTAACAAATCCAAATGTGTTGGGATGCTTCAAGTGGACCCCGTAATATCTGCAAAAATTAATTTCAAAAGTCAGCAAAAAATTTAGCTATTTTGTAGTTGTATGTTATATCAGGTATCTCCTTATATACCCTTGCCCCTGCATGAAAAAATATTTTTAGCAACAAATTTTTTTTAAACACGCATAAATTTAGGCAAATAATAAATATCAATTTACTGTGGGCATGTGACTCGTGCCCTGCAATTTCAGATGAATTATTTATTACTTATGTTTTTGGTCAATAATGGTTGAAGCTATCCATTTCTCCAATTATAATATGATTATCATCTTTTGCTTTATTCATATCTTTTCTTTTCCTTATTTTTTCTTCTATTTTTTTGTTCTTTCTTTTCTTTTACTTTACTTTTTCTCAATCCATCCTTTTATTGAAATAGCAGTGCGTTGCCATGTCCATATCAAAATTTCATTCTTATAAAAAATTCTATTGCTTCGTTCCTTAGCTTCCTCATTTCAAAGTCTCGGTCTTTTAAATTTTTATCTTCATTAACCAATCTAGTTCTTATATTTTGCAAATAGAGAGTTGTCAGCACACTTCAAAAATTGAAGTACGTTCAAATACTGAGCTGCTAGAATATATCGTGACTCATAAATGTGGAAGGATTTCTCTTTTAGCTGAGATGTAGCTATATCGCAGCGAGGGTGAAAAGACTTAAGTAAGCGTCACTTTGTTGTAATTTAATAACTTAATATCATAAAACTTATTAGTACAATTTATTAATAAATGTTAAATACAAAAAATATTTATGCATGAAAATTAATGTGAAATAAAATAAATTTATGGGACCTATTTAACAAAAATCATGATAAAAAGGACAAACCTAATATTAAAATAGAAAAGGAACTAATTATCACAATTAATTCTGAGAAAAAAAATATTAAGTTAAAATAAAATACAAGATTTTATACACAAAGACACAATTATTAAAGTACGAAAAAAAATTGTTAGGATCTATTTAGCAAAAATTCATGAGAAAATAGACAAACTTAATATTAGAGTAGACAAATTTATGTAGAGAAAGGAACTAGTTAGCACAATTATTTATGAGCGAAAAAAATAAAATATTAAATATTAAATTAAAATACTTCAATCAAAATGTTGTACTTCATGCATGAAGAGAAAATTATTTAATTACTAAAAAAAGGAGTAAATTTCTAGAGCCTATTTACTTACCTCATATTGCCTTACCTGTTTTGTGATAGTATGACAACTACGTTGTTCGTGATGAGGGGTACATCTACAAAGCTTGTCGATGGTATAATCATGCGCCTCATCTAATGAAGCGGATGATTCGAGAGTGCAGTTTTGAAGATTTCATTTTGTAGTTGCCATTAGAAGGATTTCAAATTGATAGAAACATGATCCAAGTGCTTGCGGAATGGTAGATGGACACCAATCATACTTTTTTTTGTCGGTGGGGGAGATGACAATTGGTACAGTATATTTTGTTGCTATAACAGGTGTTCGGTGTTATGAGATCCCAGTCCCTTTTACTGACAACCTTTTAACAGGAGATGAAATTCATCAATTGATCGGCATGAGACCCTTATTAAAGAGGCTGTTCAAGATAAAATATGAATCAATTTGGGAATATTGGATGAATTATACCTTGCCAGTGCTTGATGAAAGAGCCGAATAGTATGCTCAAGGGTTCTTATTATACTTACTGGGCTCTGTCATTCTGTGTAGTACTGAGTCTGCCATCCATTTGTCAGTGCTACGGGCCCTTGCTGATTTGAACCTAGTACTACTTTATAACTAGGGGGAGGCCGACCTTTCTTGTTTTTACCATGGGTTTGACAAGCTTTATTAGAAGAAAATACCATTTACCAGCTTCATTGTCATTTCCAAGGTATCATTAACCCTTACTATTTTTAATTCAAGAAATAAATTTTCATACTCTTGACCTTGATTGTCTTTGCAGGTTTGGACATATGAGCACAACCTTGTAAGGATACTTGGTATTTCCAGATGGCGAGTTTGGTACCCAAGGCTAAACTTCTGGCTATCATGTTGTACAGCAATGCCTGGCGCTTATCATGTGTATTCCCATCGCTATCACTTGAGCCACTTGATGTGAGACCAGGTAAAAGAAAATTAGTATTTATTAAAATTTATAATGAAGTCAACTTAACCCCTTTTGCAAGTTTGCTAGTGAACATTGCTTCGTGGAGTGTTAAAAGTGGGCCAACTTAGATCTCGCATTTCAAATCCTCCCTCTTTATTGTTATTGTAATAAATAATGTTTATTTTATTATTATGCATAATGATAATACATATATCACTACAAAAATATTCGGCATTTGCGACGGAAATCTGCGACGGACATGTTTCCGTCGCAAATTTGCTACGGATCTGCGACAGATTTGCGACGGAAGGACAAGTCAGAGGAATTTTGATAAATTGGTCGCAAATCCGTTGCAAATCCGTCGCAGATCTGCGACGAAAATCATTCCGTCGCAAATAATCGTCGCAAAAGTTGGCGCGGAAACTTGGCGCGAGAGAGAAAACACTAAAAAAACCAATTTGCAACGGAGATCTGCTACCGTCTATTGCCGTCGCAAATTTCACTATAAAAATATTAGGAATTTTGCGACGGAAATCTGCGACGGATATGTTTCCGTCGCAAAATTGCTACGGATCTGCGACGGATTTGCGACGGAAGGACGAGTCAGAGGAATTTTGAGAAATTGGTCGCAAATCCGTTGCAAATCCGTCGCAGATCTGCGACGAAAATCAATCCGTCGCAAATAATCGTCGCAAAAATTGGCGCGGGAACTTGCCACGAGAGAGAAAACACTAAAAAAACCAATTTGCAACGGAGATCTGCTACCGTCTATTGCCGTCGCAAATTTCACTATAAAAATATTCAAAATTTTGCGACGGAAATCTGCGACGGACATGTTTCCGTCGCAAATTTGCTACGGATCTGCGACGGATTTGCGACGGAAGGACGAGTCAGAGGAATTTTGAGAAATTGGTCGCAAATCCGTTGCAAATCCGTCGCAGATCTGCGACGAAAATCTGTCCGTCGCAAATAATCGTCGCTAAAGTTGGCGGGATTACTCCCGCCGAGAATTTTTGCGAAAAATGTTACGTCGCAAATCCGTCGCAGATCCGTAGCAAATTTGCGACGGAAACATGTCCGTCGCAGATTTCCGTCGCAAATGCCGAATATTTTTGTAACAGTAACAGTATCAATTCGAGGTAGAGGACTAAATGGAAAGGTTTATCTTTTTCAGAAATGAACAAAATGGTTTAATGGGTATATGTTTAAATTCTTGACATCTAGGTGGAAGGAGCAGCAAAGGAGGATGGTAGAACTCCTAGCGTTTGGGATACCTTTTCTCAAGGGCGTCAGTGTCTTCGTCTATAACTTAATTAATTTTTTTAATTTTTTTTGTAGTGTTTATGTGTGATTTTTTCCGTAATCAACAATAATATCAATCAAGGTGGAGATATGACAGTTGATCATTTTATATAATTAATTTTCAAATAATAATATTTCAGGTGGAGATGTGGCAATTGATCAGTATCACAAGTACAAGGTAAAATATGATATATCAGCTAGCACAGAGTATTTATGTTTAACTTAAATCGTAAAAGACATATTTGTGACTGGGTTCATACGTCTGTTTCAGGAAGATGTCAAACTTATGGCAGAAACTGGGTTAGAGGCCTATAGATTTTCCATCTCGTGGTCAAGGCTTATCCCAGGTATGGTTTGCTGACTGCAACTAATATGAAGCAGTAAACGGAAAGCGATTCTGGTTTATTTGATCTTAATTTTTTGTATATTATCTCTGTCAGATGGAAGGGGACCTGTCAATCCAAAGGGCTTAGAGTTTTACAACAACCTCATTAATGAACTTATTAGAAATGGTGAGACCTGAAATTTAAATAAGTTTTCTGGGAGTGCTTTCTCACCTTTAGCTAATAAAATGCTGTAATTCGTTAGTGTTCCTGTATATATAATTTTTTAACTGCTTTTTTATCCCCTTCTTTCTGATGCAGGTATCCAAGCACACGTTTCCTTGACCAATTATGATCATCCACAATCACTTGAAGATGAATATGGAGGATGGATTAGCAGAAAAATGGTGTATGACACTTCTGAGTCTTGCTCTTAAGTTTCTTCTCTATGCTAGGGGCACTTCCCTGCATCAGAGATAAAAAGAAGGTGGTGAAAATGATCAAATTTCTGTATGGATGCAGGAAAGACTTCACAGCTTATGCAGATGTGTGCTTCAGAGAATTTGGTGATAGGGTTTCATCCTGGAGTACTGTAAATGAGCCAAACATTTTTGATGTGGCAGGCTACGACCAGGGAGTAACACCGCCTGGACGATGTTCTTCTCCATTCGGATACTATAATTGCTCTAAAGGCAACTCCTCCTCTGAGCCATACTTAGCAGCTTATCACATATTATTGGCTCATGCATCAGCTGTTCGACTGTACAAGAGTAAATATCAGGTATCAATCACTTTGTTTCTTGCATTTATTTTCTAAAGAAAAATTTTGATGTTCGATTTCAAATAAACAGGGCAAGCAGCATGGAGTTATAGGTTTAACCCTCTTTGCTATTGGGCTTGCCCCACTAACTAATTCAACAGAGGATGTAGTTGCTACAGAAAGAGCTCAAGAATTCCTTTTTGGCTGGTATGTTAACAAGGGACGAATACAAATAAAGGGTGGCTAATACTTTTTCAACTTGATTTGACTACTGTTGAGCCTGGTCGGAAAGGACAAGGAATGATTTGAGTTACTATTGAGACTGGGGCAATAGTTCTGTTTTCAAGTAGGATACTCTTCTGAAGTTATGAATTGCATTTCTCTTTACTGTCATGCAGGTTTATAAATCCCTTAGTGTTTGGAGATTATCCAGAAATGATGAAGAAAACTGTAGGCTCAAGACTTCCAGCCTTCAACAGACAAGAATCCATTTCTCTTTACTGTCATGCAGGTTTATAATTTTTTGAATTCTGCTGTATTTTTGTGGTTTCATACTAGTTCATTTGGATGAAACTTTTGCTTTTGCGTTTTGGTTGCGTTGCTTAAAATTTATGGTGTTTGATATGGATGTATGGTACACTAAATTTGTTTAGAACTTCTCATTTTGTTTAGTTCTGTTTCTTTTGTACATGACATGGTTTTGGTTTTAGTTTTTATTGTGCCTAGACATGCTTTCTATGTATTCATACTTGCCTATTGAAAAACTTAAGCTTTTAAATTTAGGTTTTGGTTTCAGTTGTCTCACCAAGTTGTCCAATTGTGTTTTTTTCTGTTGTACCAAGCAATAGTTGTTTCTGCACTGTGATTTAGTTTCGTTTTTATCTTTTGTTTTTAATTTTTATTTTTCTTAATCATGATATCTCTATTTTGGGTTAATGTTACCCATTTTGATGATTTGGCTTTGGTTCCTTTAATGAACTTAGGCTTTTTTTATTTGATTTAGGTTCTAAATTTGCCTGTGGAAAGTGGGTATATTTTTTATTTGCTACTGTGATGAATTCTTTTTACTGTTTATCTACTTGGTTAGGTGAGATTTTGTGGAGAAGCTTATGAACATTATTTGCTTGTTGATTCACAATGAATTGGGTAATTATCTCTTTGTTATTATTTCATAATTAAACTCATTTATCCCTTGACTATGGCTATTATCATAATAATCACAACCCCATTTGTGCAAAATGGTAGCAAATTAAGTTACATGACTTGTTTTTGTTGCTGCATGCTGCTTTGAGAGTTTAGTTACTATAGTTTGATTATTAATGTCATTTATATTTTATGTGTTTCATGTTTATGGAGAGTTTATGCAAAAAATTATTAATATATTAGGGAGCTATGCTAGAATTCATTTAAAAACATTGTTTTTTACTTGCTGGTGAACTATTTGAATAGAAGATGAAATATAGCCTTATTATTTTTTTTTACACAATTTGATTTGTTTTTATATTGATTAACTTAAAATTGTAGCTATAATATTACCATTGCTTCAATATCTTCATGGTGACTCACATAACAAATGGTTAGACCATAACATTTTTCTACCACTATATACGATATGTATATTTAGTTTTTATGTGTGGATGGATTAGTAGTTTTATATATTGGTGTTGGGATCCTATATGGTATGCTGTTGGTTGATATTTTGCTCTGCATTTATGTTGACTTGTAGTTGTTTTTTACTAATAGGTTTACTAATTGGCTTGCTGCAATTCTTGATTGATAATGTGATAATTACTTTGGTATATGATTGATAATGGATTTATTGAAAATATTAGAGCTTGGTTTGACTATTGAAGTTAGAAGTATTATTTTATAATTTGATAATGTTGGAAAAAAAATTGATTTAAATTTATGCTACTATCAAAAGTTTATTTGACCATTATGTAACCGAGGAATGATCTGTGCCTGCACTCATATTTGGACAATATAATTGTAAGTTCATAAATAGAAATATATTGGTTCAAGGTCAATAATGCCCCTATTTTTCCTTTTTATGTTCATGACTGATATGTCATTGAATTATCGTAATTCCATTTTTAGAATTGCTATTGATGCTGGTGAAGTTTTGATATCAAGCTTTATGTTACATTTATTAGGAAATATATTAGATTCAAATTCAATATGTGTTGTGTGCTGTTTATGTTCTTTGATATAGAATTCTTGAGTCATCCAAAGAATGCCCGTGAAGCTGTGAAACACTTTGGCTCAGCTCCTGGTGTGCCACACAGCCATACTAAACCCTATGTGCGATCAAAGGGAAGGAAGTTAATTTGAGAGAGCTAGAGGAAGGAGGAACAGCAGAGGATTTAGAGTTTGATTTGTTTTGAGTTCTATATTGTGAGACACTTGTGTTACTTTTTCCCAAATATTGTTATTTTCAAGATAGATTATTTGTAGTAGTGTTCTTAACACATGCATAATTAAATTGTAAAATATTTTATTATATTGAAGATTAATAAAAGAATTATTTTTATCAATGTAATTAGTGTTTTTTTTAGATTGTGTTTAAATTTTCCAAATGTATTTATAAAGTTCTCATAAAATTAATTGATAATACAAATAGTTCCAATAAAAATCAATATTAAATTGTTACGGATTTGCCACGAATCTGTGACGGATATCTGAAATCTATGACGGAATCTGCGACGGAATCTGTGACGGCAATCTGCGACGGAATCTGTGACGAATTTGCGACGGAAATCTGTGACGGAATCTGCGAGGGAAATCTGCGACGGAAATCTGCGACGAAATCTGCGACGGCCCGTCGCAAATTGAAAATTGCGACGCCTTTTTTATTAACGGATCGTATCCGTCGCAGATCGGTCGCAGATCGGTCGCAAGACTTGATTTGCGACGGATCTGCGACGGATCTGCGACGGATTATGTCCGTCGCAGATAGCGTGTTTTTTTGTAGTGTATAATCAGATATATATGTAGTTAAAGGCCACTTGCATTTGTTTTGTATGGGGAATCTCTAATTCAAATTTAAATGTAAACCAATTTCATAAATGTATACCCATTTATGAACACTGCACTGCCTTTGCAAAACTCCCATCGGATCATTGCCAGGTCAGTTTCTAGCTACTGGTTCCTTGGCGAAAGGGTATACAACTGGTTTCTTGGCCCTGAACAGTGGAGGGTTCTTATGAATATTTTAGCATACACACTGAATAACATGTCCATGCAGGAGAACTCTTGGAGGCATGCTTAGAATGGATATGACATTAAAGCTTTTCTACTTTCATCTAATGAGTCATATGTCCAATTTATCTAGGATCAGCTTTTGAGTATTCAAGTGTCTCCTACTAGTGTCTGAGGAATTCATGAAGAAGAAGAAGAAGAAGAAGAAGAAGAAGGTGATGATGGCGAGGAGAAGAGAGAAGGATCTTCTTCCCATTTTCAAGGTGACACCAGGGGCGGCTCTTCTTAGGTTAGTAAAAAAACATACATCTTTTGTCCATGATTATTTCTTCCTCTTTGCTTGTCTAATTCTTTATGAAATTTGTAGGTGGCCATACAGTCAAGGGTTCCTTCAGTGATGAGCCCAAACCTTCTCACATAGCTCCGGTCAGCCACATGCTCCTTTTATGATTCCATCGCCTTATACTGATTTGTCCTTTGGTCCTCAAGGTTTTGATTTTGATTATCTAGTTTGTATCCCCATTTTCACATTTTTATGCTTTATGTATACATGATAAATGCATGTATTTACCTTTTTCCTTTTCTGGCTCATAGAGAATGCTCCAAGAATAAAATAGAAAATTGCAAGAGGAATTAGCTACCAGCGCTAAGAGCTAGATGCCACCCACCAAAGTGCTACTCATTTTGAGCACTTGTATCATTAATTGGAACAAGTGTTTTGGGACTATCAATTCTAGGGCTACAAAGATCCTAGCACTGGTTCTTCATCAAAGGGACCCTGGGCCAATGATCGTGAGATTCCTCTTCCCTTTTCAGGCAATAATTTTTTCAAAGCTCTATTTGATTAAGGACCACCTCCTCCTTCTTAGTGATCTTGCAATTTAATTACCTTGTATTTTATATGTGTTGTACAAAAACACTGTAATGTTTAATAAATTAATTTCCCACTTTTGACTTTTGATTTTTTTACAGAACCTCTTTTTGACTTATATCTATATATGTAAACATAGTCCATGAAAAATTCATTCAAATGAATTCATCATGGATTAGGATTTTCCTTTCCAAACCCACGACGAATCTACGTGGTACCACTTCCTTTTCCACTTTTGTTTTGTAATTCCAACACCAATATCAATTCGTCTTCCAAATTTCTTCTATTTAAACCTTCAATTCATGTTTGTGCATATCCATTAAATCTCATGTGACAACTTAATTTTCATCAGATCATACAACAATTTAATCTTCGACTAAATAACAATTTGACCTTTTGCAATATATATGAAGAAAATTTAAAGAAGGTGGAGAAATTATTTAATAGCATTTAATCTATTCATTGGAATCTAGTATCTTGGTCTCAAACTAGTGCTTTAAAGTACTTCTAAAATTTCAAATTGAATCAACCCTTTTTGCATGCCATGGCTTCCTTTTGGAATGTAGAATCAAGGACAATTAATAACTTTGAGTTGTGTCTTATGATCAAAGAATTTGAATCCATACTCAAATATCCAAGTGATCATCAAATAGCATTGCCAATATTGTCCTCCAACTTTCATCAAAAAATGCAGATGCTATTTCAAATATTAAAACTCGATCCAATTAGAAGAGCTGAAGTCAATGCAAGACAAATGTCCCAAGAGGAAGATCCATTTTGAATCTCCAAAGGGTGAAGATCCATTTTGAAGGGTGAAGACGATGTCCAAGGATAAAGATTCATTTTGAAGGGTGAAGACCTCATGTCCAAGGATGAAGATCCATTGTGAATGGTGAAGGCCTATAATCCATTGAAGAATAGAACCAATTGGCTCGAAGAAAGATAGAATTCTCAAACAACAAAGGAATAGTCAAGCTAGAAGAGCTCAAATCTAGTCTCGGGTTGAGAATCTAAAACCAATATGGGGTCCATAACTCAAATCTAGTTTAGGGTTGAGAATCCAAATCCAGTCTCGGATTGAGAATCCAAAACCAATCTTGGGTCCAAAACCCAAATCCAGTCTCGGGTTAAGAACCCAAAACTAATCTCAAGTTCAGAACCCAAATCTAGTCTCATTTCCAGAACCCAATCCAGTCTTGGGTCTAGAACCATTCCATATGGGAGTGGAGATGAAAATTCCCACTCATAGTAGCGACTCCATTCGGGATAAGAACAGTTGATTTCGTTGGTCTTTATATTATTTTATTCTTTCTTATTATGATATTATTTATTGCATCATTTAGATTGCAATGTGTACATGAGTTAGGATGCCCGTGTAACCCGTGTTGTGTTATATAAAGAATACCATACTTTCACTCAAGGTATGGAGATCAAGCATGGCATAAACACTCATAGCATTATATCTTTTGATATATGCTTGCTATGGGAGCCTAACTTGTCAACCTAAAAATTTAAGCTCATGTAATTGGCCTAGTTATTTTCCTTAGAGTTTTTACCCAAATGCTTGTTGTTTGACTATGATTGATATATCTTGGTTTGAATCAAGACCTATTTGGTTTGTTCTTTTTCTAATATGACTTAATTATATTGTAAGCTCAAAATAATTTTTCCCTTTAAATCCAAAAGACCGAAACTATTTTCAAAATCTTCAAGATGGTCTCTGGACATAAAATATTTGAAGATGGGTCAAAAATCTTCTTCCACCTTATGGCCTGAACTTAAAAGCCCAAGGGCTTTGAAACAAAATTATGTTCTTAAAAAAGAGTTTACAAATATTTACGTCAATTATAGAATATCAAAAATCAATTGTGGGCCTAATTTATACCAAGAATCATTAATCATGGGCTTGTTTTTGGCATGAATCATTAGTTACTTTTTCCAAATGGAAAATCTATTTATGATAAACTTATTAATTTTATTTTAATCCAATATACCATAAAAGCTATTTTAGTTGAGATTCAATGGATTAAAGCCTAATTAATGGAAATTATCATGGACTGACTTTTATGTTTGAAAATATAACTATTGGTTAAAATCGTCCGAGGGAATTTTTCAAAAATAGAATATCCCATGTTGATGTTTTGTTGACCATATACCGAGAAAAAGAAACTCGCTATTCACGTGTGAAAATTATAAGGTTGGAAGGAACATCCTAATTATCTTTAATTGTTTGATTACTTATGCACGCATGCATACACACATTGCATTACATATCATTAATCCTTTCTGGCTCACAGACCTGGAGTACAGCAGTTCGAGAGCCTATGACAACCCAACCTACGCCAGTGATGTAGACTCCAGTAGCAACTCAATTAGTTTCTCAACAAGAGCAATGTAGCCTGAATAGATTCAAAGGATGGTAGACGACACCCTCAATGCCAAGATGGAAGAACTGAAGGAGGCCTTTGCTAAGACTATGAAGAGCCAACTGGCTGCACTTTTGGGGAACATTGCTGAGGCATCTACTAGTACCAAGATGAAGGACAAAGGGAAGGCTAAGGTCAGCAAGGTAGCTTTCGATGATAACAAAGTAGTCGTTGATGTTGACGATGATGACGACTTGTAACACCTTTATACCCTATATATGTACAATACATATTTCCAGCATATGTAAAATATGCATATACGATGCAAAAATGTTACAGACCGATTTAATAAAAAAATTTCACATTTCAAATTCTAAATATATAAATATTAAATAGAATACAAATATTCTTTACTTGTTATAAGAACCCAAAATAAATAATATATATAAAAATCTCTGGAATAAATTCGCCAGAGTTTTGTCTGTATTTTGGACATCCCAAAATTTAGCAATTACTCAACCTGCAAAAAAAGAAAAAACACTCCCAAATAATTCCAACCACCATCTCAACCATACTTCTCAATTTCACCAAGTTTCTCAAATATTTATATATATAAATATATATATAATTTAAAACACACTTACTCTCCCATTTCAAATACATTGAGCCAAACATTCTTTATAATATACAATACGTAAAATTCAAAAACATAATATATTATGCATAAAACTCAAAAATGTACAATAACATAAAAATATATAAATGCTGCTGGCAGTGTTTCTGATTTCGATAGCAACTCAACAAGCTCAACTACAAGTCTAGACCCGACTTGGTCTAGAAGAACTCTCTGGCTCAACCGGGTCTACCCTGTCACCTGCGGGATATAAACAATCGCGCTAAGCCGAAGTCTAGTGGTACAAACTTTGATAATAACAATAAAACTCAATGCAATGCATATAGATGTCACATCATTCCACTTTCTTATATTTTTCAAATATTTCATATTTCATAATTCACATTAAAACAAAGACAAGCATGGGCCCAAAAAGGATCTAATATGCTATTCAAATTTCAGAGTTACTGCTTTGGTCCATAATGACACCATGTGTCTAGCCCCATAGGCAATATATATATCCATGTATAATGTAACAGCCCCAGTCTCTTGGACCTCAACCAGGCTAGACCCTTAGGCCCCAGTATCTTGGTCCTCAACCCGGCTAGACTGCTACAGTTTTTGAGGCTTACGACCCAGTCTTTTCACCCCAAAAACATCATATTTATCAGCTGGCTTGGCTTACGACCCAGTCTTTTCACCATTCCAGCGTGTAGCCTGTAGGCAATCATAGGCATGCCGCCAAACCCAGAACTCTAAAAATTGAATAACATACTAGGCACACAATTTATTCATATTTCTCATTATTAATCTCTTTCTCATTTTTACATATTCAATCTAGGCACATTGCCTTATTTTCACATTTTTTTTTCACTTTTCTCATTTTTCACATCTTTCTCATTTTTCTCACTTTTCTCATTTTTATCAATATCAATTCATTTTATTATTACACCTATCTCATTTTTTTTCATTCACAACACATTACCCAATTACTTTGGATATTTTCACATAATATGCATATTTCACATGTTACACAAATTAGCCATTATCAATGGCTTTTCACAATGCATTTAACACATATATGACATTACAAATGTCATAGCATATTATTCATGCACAATCAATGAACCAAGTAGCTTAACACATTTTTCAACCAAAATGTGTTAAGTCCAAATGTATGCAAATATAGACATTATATTCAAAGTTTGTACATACCTCCACTAACAACTTAAAGCAAGCTAAAAACAATCTTCAATCCAATCTTTCCAACTTGCCCTTCACCACTTGGATGAAGCAATTCAACCTCCCTCGATGCCTAAATCAAATATGATAACAAATAATCATTTAGTGTCACATTTAATGGCATTTCCAACATTAAACCATGATTATACATCACTCCTACAAATTTTCAAAAATTTAGCCTTTCCTTACTTCAACATTGGAATTCCATTCTACTACAATTAAATTAGTGTTTTAAGTTTATTTATATTATTAAAAATATATTTTAATACATTTAAATCATTTACATTATAAAAATACACTCTTATACATAAAATCTCAAAAATGGCATAACCTTCCCCCATTGAAGGTTTTCCATTCCAACACAATCCATTACTTATTCCAAGCTTATATTCATCACTTTTAACACTAAACAACATGCTTAAACAAATAAAATCACACAATTCAAAGAAAATCACTTTTCCAAACCCTAAATCTCCACTTCCATTCTCAAACTCCAACCCAACACCACCAAATCCAATATTTGACTTTAAAATACTTGTTTATGAATCAAAACAACTCATTTAAAACCAATTTGCACAATTAAAGTTCATGTTTTCAAAACCCCAAAAATCCATAACCCTAAATTCTCTCTCTTCACCATTCTTTAACCAAACTCCATCATCTCTTCAATCTAACCTTAGAATCATTGTTAACTACCCAAAATAACATCATACACACCAATTCCAACAATTATAACATACTACATCAAAATCTCAAAACTCACATAATCCAAATTTCCAAGGAATTCAAAGAAAAGAGATGGAAACTTACTAATTTTAGTGGAGATCACCAAAAATCCACTTGAAACTTGTTAATTCCTTCAATTTATGGAGTATGGAAGAATCAAATTCTTGGTCTAACTCCCATGGAAAATTCGGCCAAAGGAAAGAGAAGAAGAAGAAGAAGAAGAAGAAGAAGAAGACTTTTTTTAATATTTCTTTTCCTTTTCATCTTTTTTTAAAACCACATATATATATATATATATTAAAATAATTTAATATTTAATTATTTTTAATAAATTAAAAGTCCTAATTTCCCTCTTCCATTAAAAAATAATTTATTTTTGAATTATTTTATTAATTTGAATTTATAAGATTTAATTACCAAAATACCCTTTTCTTTTAAAAAGTATTGACTTTTATATATGTTATTTATATTTTGCATATATATCACATATATATTCCACTTTTTCATTTAAATTCCCTTCATTTTTCATTTAAAACCATTAATTTAATTTATCATTTTAAATTATAATTTATTTTATTTAATTTTTCAAAAATTAGAAATTTTCAAAAATTTTAGGATGTTACATGACTAGGCTCAATACTTTCAATATCCTCAAGATAAGAAGAAGGAGCCAGAGGTTGTGGAAAGGTTAGCCATAGAAAAGACTAAAACTTCAAATGTTGAGAAACTGATTGCCGATTTGGAAAAAGAATTTGAAAAGAAGCTGAAAATTGAAGAAATGTCATAAGTAGACAAGTTGTTTGAACAAGATGAAAAAGTCCTATACAAGTTCAAGATGCCCTCCTTTGCCAAGTTCAATGGAACTGGAATTCTCATTTCCATGTAAAGCAATACATCACTGCTATGCAATATGCTAGAACTACCAATGCTCAAACCCTAACGTATTTCATGCTCTCATTGGATCCTGTTGTGCAAAGCTGGTTCAACACCTTAAAGGAAAGTACCCAAAAAGATTGAAATATGATGTATAAAGCCTTTATTCAACAATATTGATACAATGTCAAACTAGAAGTAACCCTGATGGAGGTAGAAACTATCAGACAGAAGAAGAATGAGAATTTTGTTGATTTGAAAAGGTGGAGAAGTAAAGCTGCTCTTCTCAAAAAGAGGCCCGATGGGTCTGACCGGATCAGAATAATAGTGAGAAGTGTCCTACCCAACCTTCGTGAGAGATTGACTCACACCTTTATCAGAGATTTCAAATATCTTCTCCAAGTAGGCTTGCAAATAGAAGAGTGGGAACGGGAGAAGAATCTCTTTTCTGGAAGGAGGAATGAAAGAGGGAATTACCAATTTGGCAGTCAGAGTGCATAAAAAGAAATCGATGTCAATGCAACAACTAGTTAAGTAAGTAGAAGACAATTTTTAGAGTTGGGAAAACCTCTTGTCTTGGGTTTTCAATAAGTTACAGAAAAAGAGGTTATTATAGACGTTGGCTCTTCGACTGCTACACGATCCTTTGCCATCAAACTTTGATGCCAAGGCCTTCTGTCAATTCCATCAAATGCAAGGGCATGAGATAGATAAATACTCTTTATTAAGAAATGAAATTCAAGATCTTATTGACAGTGGTAAGCTACCTGAGCTGGATAAGCCCAATACCAAAAGTAATCATTTGCATAAATTTGGAAGAGTGCCACCCCCATCAAACTTCGTGGTATTGGGAGGATTGGAGGAAGGTTTTATTTTATCCTCTTTTCAAGATGAGAATGAAGGAAATATGAAGTGAGGGGAAACTCCATTCAACAAACTTCCCTTGGCTTGAATGTTGCTTTTTTATTTTTCTCTCTTTAGTATTTAATTGGAACAATTATGTTTTTCAAATTAAAATTGCTTGAATAAATTACTTTTATTGAATTTATAATTTTTTTGGCTTTTGATTTTATAGTGTTCAACCAATAATGAATCTAGCCTGATATTTATAAATTAGCATATCTATGCATCATGGTTGGAATGACTTTACTAGGTGAGGGAATTATTATATACCATTGAACTATGTATGCCTACTTAGAGAGGGCTCCTGCATAATTACCTTTGTCTAGGTCCTAATCCATCTTAGAACATGCTTTGAAGAACTTTCAAGGTGAAATTGAACTCTGCTTATTTAAGAGAGAGATGATATAGGCATTATTTGGTAAGCCTAGAACTAGTATCCACCCTATTATTATCAATCCCTAGTTGGTCCCTTTTGAGCCTTCATAAAATTTTAGTTTGCTTTTCATTAGCTTATAAATTCCGATAACCTACCCTGAGTTGTTATGAAACTGATGACAAGTCTGATGATCATTGAATTACCAAGCAAAAAGAAGATCGAGAAAAAGTATGTTGAAGTTTATCTGAACTAGACCTAATATCTCAAATCTATAACATTAGGACAACAAAAAGATCCATCCTCATTAAAGCAGGCTCGTGTTACTCCATAGTTAGAAGCATGAGATGGTACAAACAAGACGACTCTCTTAGGTCTAAGACACCAAAAATAAAGAAAAAATCCAAAAAGATGATTCAGAAAGCCAACCAAGTTCCTTTTTACCTAAAGCAGCAGAAGACTTCCACTTAGTTTACAAGGATAGTTTGTCTTGAATTGGTCCAATCCAACTAGAGATTTAACCAAAATCAAAGAGATAGGAGAAAGACCATCTAGTTCTTAAAATTTCTGCACTTGATAGCCCTATAAAGAAAAAGGACAAAATGATGAAATGCCAAAAGAAAAAAGAGAGAGAGAGAGAGAGAGGAAAAGAAAAGAATGTGGGTATCAAACTTTTTGCAAAAGCAAGGACTGTCCCAATCAAGATCTAGATTAATGCCAAGAAGATGGAAGAACATTCAAAGCTCTATCTTTTCATGCTTCCAACTATCTAAAGTTCCAATAAAAAGTTTATAGTGTGAAGGTTTATCCCTAATGTCACATCGGCTCCAATTTACAAATGGTATCCTCTTAAACCATGCCCCTTATAGACCCCTTTTCAAGCCTATTAAAGACCTAGTGATCTCTCTTGGTAGGTAGAGTTTATTAGTGGAGATAGTTTGAATAAGCATGCATATGAGATAGACAATATTTAAATTCAATGAGACCTTTGGCCAAGTAATGTGTATGTGCCTATCTAAAGTGCAATAGTTCTTACTTAAATGGAAATGATTCCCAAGTTTAGTACGGTAACTAAGGTTGTTATGTTATAGATATGTTAATTTGGAAACTTAAGTCTTGAGGTACAATGACACTAATTTAACAAAGTCAACATTTGATTTAAAAAAAAAAAAACTAATTTCTTGTTGCACGAGCCTTCAAGTTTATGAAAGTATGTTGTATTATCAAATTTCAGAGGATATATTGGGCAAATGTGGGATCACTTATAAGGTTATGTCATGAAGAAGTTGGCAACCAAATGTGTTAAAATAGATGTCTCTCATGTCTCTAACCCTATTGGGGCCCAAGTTACTCATACTTTGTACATCTAGAAGATAAAGACCATAAATATAAAGTCTTTTGCCATTCCAAGACCTGAACGAGCATCTGGAAGGAATCCATGGGAGTATTTCAGTTGATCACCTCAGTTTGTGAGTCAATAGAACCACTGTGAATATTATCCATTCATATCATTCAAACATAAGCATATCACACTGTTTTTTATCTTGCATTGTCTATTCTTTGTCAAAGTGAACAACATATACTCTATAAAGCAAATATAAAGCAGATATGGAATCAGGGGGCATGGAAGGCCCATTGCTTGAAGAAGATCTAGTCATTTTACAAAAATGGAGATGCGTGCTTATACAAAGAACTGAACAAAATGCAAACATCATTGTTGGCCTGCATGGGAACAAAATCATTGGTTTGAGCCTACACAGGAGGCAAGGTTTATGCTTTCTATTCTTGAGTTTCTATGTGTATAAAATATTTTCAGGCTCATTTTCAAATATTTTGCCACGCATGGGGCAAAGAGAAGATATAAGGACTAGCTAAAAAATAGCTAATTTTTTTTACAAAAAGAAGAACAAAAAAAATAAAATAAGAAGAAAGAAAGAATCCCAAAAGATTAAAGATGCAAAAAGGTAAAAGATCAGTCCAACTAGAAGAGCTGAAGTCAATGCAGGACAAATGTCCCAAGATGAAGATCCATTTCAAATCTTCAAAGGGTAAAGATCCATTTTGAAGGGTGAAGACTCGATGTCCAAGGATGAAGATCCATTTTGAAGGGTGAAGACCTGATATCCAGGGATGAAAATCCATTTTAAACGGTGAAGACCCATAATCCATTGAAGAATGAAACTAATTGGCCCAAAAAAAGCAAGAATTCTCAAACAACAAAGGTACGTTCGAGCTAGAAGAGCTCAAATCCAGTCTCAGGTCAAGATCCCAAAACCAATCTAGAGTCTAAAACCCAAATCCAGTTTAGGATTGAGAACCCAAATCTAGTCTTGGGTCGAGAACCCAAATCTAATCTCGGGTCCAAAACTAAAAACCAGTCTCAGGTTGAGAACCTAAAACCAATCTCGGGTCTAGAACTCAAAACTAATCTCAGGTTCAGAACACAAATCCAATATCGAGTCTATGACCCAAATTCAGTCTCAGGTCCAGAACCCAATCCAGTCTATGGTATAGAACCAAATCTAGTCTTAGGTCTAAAATCCAATCTAGTCTCAGGTTTAAAACCATTCCGTATGGAAGTGGGGGCTAAAATTCCCGCTCACACATATCCTTAGGGGTTGGTCTATAGCCCAAACCAAATGGTGGTTGGACTGAAAGATAATCTGGGAATTGTTGTATTCCCTGTTGATTCTTACCCAACCGCCATCCCAGGAAAATAATTCATGTGTTTAAGGATATTAGCAACCGTCAGGTTTCCATATGAGTAAAATTCAAAGGGAAACAGTTCTTTACTTGCCTCCTCTTCTATGAACTAAACTAATTCAAAGGTGAAACCAAACTGGGCTATGGTTGAAGGCTCTGGCTTGATTTCCAAAATTGGCACTTGAGGTGAGAGTTTTGACTTTCCACTCGGGTCTCCCTTATAGTGGTCACTCCATCCTTGTGTGGGAATTTAATTTTTTGATGAAGAAAGGATGGGATGGCCTTAGCTTGATGAATCCAGAGTCTTCCAATAATTAGGTTAAAGTAGGTTGCGACATCTAGAACTTGAAAAAGGATTTCTTGTTCCACCAAGCCAATTGTCACTGTGATGTTAGCCACACTCAAAACTTCTCTTTTCATGTTGTCATATGCCTTCACAATCTGATCTAAAGGCATTAACTCAACCAATTTTGATTCCCAGACAACTTTCCACCTTGACCGGGAAAACCTTTAATGTTGAGCCATTATAAATTAGCACCATTGGTATTGTCTGTTCACAAGCTAAGATTGTAATATAGAGAGCATGGTTATACCCACTCTTAAGTGGGAGATCCGTATCTAAAAAGTAGATGGCGGTTGAGTTGGTCATAAATGCAACCAAAGCTTCCAGAGTAGTTTCAACTAGAATCTAAATTTGACTCAAAGCCTTGCAAAAAGCTTGGCAATGAGGGTAACTAGATTGAAGGAGGCTGCAAATGGAAAGACTAGCTTGAGTCTCTTTGAGTTGCTTCAATATATGATCCTCACCTAGCTCAAGAGTGGGGTTTTTCTTTATTGGTATGACTGTCTTTGGTAGAAGCATTGATTGTGACAAGTCTAGCCATAATTGTGTGACCCTTCCACTTCTTATCATTGCATTGACCTTATCCACAAAATCATTGAAGTCCAACACGTAGCAATAATCATGAATTAAAAGTGTGGGATCCACTTCATCATTAACCAATGAGGTGATGATGTTGATGTTTTGGTGGGTTGGAAATAGGTTGGTGGCGATGTTAGGTTGCATAGGTGGGAGGATGGATCCATTTCAATGAGATCCTGGATCTAGTGTTTGAGGTTTCTCCACACATTGGTTCTATGGCCAACGCCCTGGTGATACTCACAATATTCATTAACATTCCATTTTCTTGGGAAGGGGATTTGGAGCTGACTTAGGTTCAAGAGGCTAAATCAAATGAGTTATTAAGTCCTTCTTATATACCAAGCTTAAGCGCATTCCCAAGTTAGTAAAAGTTCTTTGATGTTGGCTTCTTTCCAAATGAAGTTATAGTTATGGAGTAATACTGGCCACCTCACCTACTTTCTGACTGGTAACTTGAGGGTTATTAAAGTTTGGGCTCATTTTGAATCTTGAGGAAGAGATTGCCTCAACCTTAATTTGACCACTATGCATTAGATCTTCAATTTTGGTTGTTATAGCAATAAAGGCTTTGAACATGGGTAGATATTGGGTTTGCATGTGATTATGGTAGCCAGGCAATAGGTTTTTTATAATAATGCCAATTTGTTCTTGTTCTAAAGGGAGATTGACCTTTTGTGTTGTCTTTTCACTCCATCTCGTAAGGAGTGAGGTGAAGGACTCCCTTTGGTTTTGCTTAGTAGTTTCAAGATCTCTCCTTGTAACATCCACTTCTATGTTATAGTGGTACTATTTTGTGAAAGCATAATAGTCATCCTCCTATATTTGGTACTTTTTTATGCCATGGTCCATGAACATTTTGACAGCTATACCCTGTGAGGAACCTCTAGAACAGTTGAGCAAGGAGCTCATTATTGAGTCCCATAGGTTTGAAGGCGCCCATATACATCTTAAGGTGTATTTTGGAGAAAGTGGTGCCATTAAACTTGTCCATTTTAGGCAACTTGAACTTGGGTGGCTAGCGAGCCTCGCGATGACTCAAGGTCAAAGGTCTTATCACGATGCTTAAAATTCTCAATCCGCTTCTCCATTGCTTCTAACTTATCTACGAGAATGCAGGTTTTAGGGTGCTCCCCCTTTTGAAAAGGATTCATAGGGGGACCAAGTTGGGTAATTTTTGGTGTCTCAATTACAACTCCTTGTTGTGTGAGGTCAGCCATGGGTGGGGGTTGATTGGAAGATGAACTAATATCGGGCTGCTTTCCACGCAACATGTTATGTACCTCAGTCATGATGGAGTTGCACTGTGCACTCAGTGAATCAATCAATGTCTTGTTGAAGTCCGTCTAAAACTTTCCTCTTACTTCTTGAGGATGGCCTCAAAGAAAGCTTGCATTTCATGGGATTTAGTGGTTTGTTCCATGGGTACCTTAGGAAAATGAAAGAAAGTGGGGTTAGTGTTTTACATTTTATGATGCTAGGATTTTTCATGTTTTGGAACTATGGCCAAAGTATGCATGTTTGTGACAACTTTTAAAGGTAAGGTAAGAAAATCAAGGATTCTGAGTGGCCCATAGATTTGTTCAGGGAATTATTTTTAGATTTTACCAAAAAAAGTTTAACCATTAATGGTGGAGGGTCCTAAAATTATGGCTCATGTTTTGATGAGATTGATTTTTTTTTTTTTGAGGAAGCGGTTAGGCCAGCGGGCCTTCCCAGTTATTAGGTAACTAGGTTATTGTACCTTCTTTGATTTGTTTATGATAAGCACAATCGATGTGGCTGAAACTTAGGATGGGCTAAATTTTATCATTTTGAATAAAACATGATTGTAGGTTTTAGTAGAAGGATATATATGTGATGATGCATGGGTGCATGAATGAAAACCATTGCATAAAGGTATTATGGTGCATGCCACTTATGGGTAAGGTCTACGGCCTCTACATACAAAAAAAAATGGTTTAGTCCAAAGGTCTCATCACACTAGGATAATGATATACCTAACCACATGGCATATAATGAATCTAGTTTGAGTCCAGTAGTACGTGAATGTCCATTACAACTCAAAAGAATTGAGAATTCGCTATGGGTTGGATGCTTTCGCTATCTCCCAACATACCTAATGAAGGTTGCCAAGTGGATGCTACTCACTACCCAAAGCTTTCTAAAACTAAAGGGTAAGGAAACCTTATGCATGATGAAAGAGAAATTCAATCAAAGAGAGCAAATAGCTTTCTTAAAAAGTGCCCATTAAAAATTTTATTTTAAAAAAAGAAATTTTAGAGTCCCTAGTGGAGTCGCCAAGCTGTGAGGCCTAGTCTGAGTGCCAAGGGTCCACCCCGCCAATGAGGATGAGCCAAAGCATCTTTTGGACTTGGTCCCACTTGACAATGCCACGTACTTTCTCTAGTCGATAAGCATAGGTTTATAGTTATCTTTTACTTTGAAAAGATTTGTTTCTTTTATTGAAAGAAACTCTCCTTTTTATTTTGAAAAGGGGATGGTGGTTTTATTTTGAAAAGAAAAAATTGGAGAGTCGCCACATAAATTTTATTTAGTTATTGGGAAAATTTAAGAAAAAACCCATTTAATTGACTCCATTAAATTTGATTATTTTTTATCCAGAAAAAGGTCGCCAGTCCGAAACCAATCACGATGGGTCCTAGACTGAGTTTTCATACCAGTAAAAGAAAATGATTTTTTTTTATCTCTCTTTGATTAACTTTAGTCCTTCTTTTAATTAATTTAGTGAAAATATGATTTTTATGGACTATGCCACAAATAAATATTAATGACAAGATACCATGGTGCATGCACATTTAATAAGGATGACATCCACAACTGCAATGGCATAATAAAATATTATAACTCCTCCAAAATAATGATTCTAGGAGAGCTTTGACTCTAGCCCTTATGGGTCTTAGGTTGAGCACAGATCTCCAAATTAGTTAGCAAACTCAAAGAAAAGTAAAGAAGAAAACATGCATAATCACAGGGCATTTGTTTGTAAAACTCACCAAATTTGCAAACAGAGCCTCAAAATATTTAAAATCCAACAAGAAAATAAAAATAATATTAACGTGGAAAAATAATAATTAAAATGATAAAAAGAAAAATAAAAGAGAAAAGAGGTTGGTTATTAAGATGTGGACTCACTACTTAGAATGATAATCCAAGTGTGCCTACTTATCCCGTTCGAATGGAGTCCATGCCCTTTAATTGCAAAGGGGCTTTGAATTAATCAATTTTATGAGTTGATTAATTACCGAAGTTGAAAAATAATTTAGAGAGTAAAAACCTTACCTTGGGTAGGCACTTTCTCTTGACAACGGGTTGGAGAGTTTTACCACTTTAAAGCTCCACTTGCATGGGGAATGACTAAAAATCAATTATTTCTAGTCTAAAATATTCAAAATAAATAAGAAAAATATCAATCTTAATTAATTTGCTTCATGGATATATTTCGGTAGAGTTTTAGGATAGGAAACGTCAGATCCTTAGTCAAGAGGGGCGAACACTGAGCTGCTGGCAATGCAAACCAGCCACACTGTGAGTGGCCCACTGTGTATGCAACATGCCACGAGAGTTGTGGCGGGCTGCACCCTATGCAACCTAGCCTCGCCCTACTCGGGTTGCCTGCCGAGGTGTGACCTGGCCGCTCCTTACTTGGGTTGCCACTCTTCTTATGGTCTGGCCATGCACTGCACGTCCTACTGCTCTCAGAGTGGCTCGACCATGCATTGTGTGGCCAATCATTTAGCCTCAAAATATTTTATTATAATAATAAAAATAATGTATTTTTTTGAATTCCCTTTTTCCGAATTATGTAGGCCAGGTGCAAAACTAAGGATTTACAATGTGGAATTCAAATGATTTGTTTACAAAGAGTTTCAAAACTTTGTTTTCTTTTGTGGTCCTTTCAAAAAACTACATAGTTTCTTGATTAAAAGTCAGTATATTTCCATTTATTTAAGGTTATAACACCTCTGGCACACTCGTACCATAAACCATCAAAGGCCAATAGTGTTTTCTTCAGGCCTTGAGGAAATAATTTTGGCACGCTTAGAGGGACAGGTAGAAATTCACCAGAATTCCTTAGGCCCAACACTAGTGAAGCCCAACCATAGAGTGGGAGGCTTAAGAAGCCTTGACGCCAGTAAGAACTATTGTTGAAGAAGAAAAATGGCCTGACACTAACAGTTGAAGCACTGGCAATTATTGGAAGAAGAAACTGCTCTCTACTACCTCCACTACTAAAAGATAATGCCAAGGAACCAGGAAACAAAGATAAAAATGAAGGTAAAAGAAGAAAGAAGGGACAAACAACTCTCCACGGAATTCACTTAGCAAAATTAACAAAACTAGCAACCTTTTTTGCATTTAGATTTTCTTTAGCTCAACTTAGATTAATTAAAGATTTTCTTGTTATTCAGATTAATTTAAGATTTTCTTTTTTATTCTTAGCCTAATTTTATTTAGCCAGCTTTTCCTTCTTAGGTTGTGTCTAAATTAGTGTGATTGTAATCATTTCCATCAAAATTCATTTATATTACTGTGGAATTCAAATGATTTATTTACAGAGAGTTTGATAACTTTGTTTTCTTTTGTGGTCTTTAAGAAAACTACATAATTGCTTGATTAGTAGGCTAGGATATTTCCATTTATTTGAGGTTATAACACCTCTAGCACGCCGGCACCATAAACAATCAAAGATCAATAGTGTTTTCTTTAGGCCTTAAGAAAACACAAATAATAATTTTGAACAAACAATTAATTTTGATGTGTAAACTCACAAAATCAATGAAAAATAGGAATTTCATATACTAAAACAAATTCACAAATCCAAACAAACTCAATTTCCAAACAACACAGAAATGGCAATCAACATCATATTTCTTCATATTTTCTCCTTTTTATTTCACTTATTCCATAAGAGTTTTTTTCCTTATCATTCTTTTTATGCACCAAAGTTTTCCACTCTAGAATTATTGTCTATATCTATCTCTACTTAGCACATAAAATTTTTATTAATGTATAAAGAAAATTGAAATTAATCAATATTTATGTGTTATCTATATATTAGTATATAGCTACATCTTTTTATTGGTACAAATCATCCTTTTGGAGTCGAGCTTGGTAGGACCACAAAGGTGATAAAGCTCTTCCTTTCAAGTTTTAATGCAGCTGCATACTGATTTTTGGCTTGTCTTTTTCCTTAGCATCAAGTCTCAACATCTAAATAGAAATCCAATCAGTTTATTTCCTATAAGCAAATGACCTTGCAGATTTCACATAAGTGAAAATATACATACATGCATACATACATATATCTTGAGGATATATTGTTATCAAAGCCTAGGGGGTAAGGATTGATTAAATTTAATTAACAAAGTTAATGACAGTACCTAGTTTGTAAGTCCCATTTAGACCTAAGAGTATAATAGGCAAAGTGCAGTGATTCCTTTGGTAGGTTCCTTTGTTGGTTAATATTTAATTTTAAAAAGCTTATATGGATGATTTGTTGTGCAGAACAACTTCCCTTTCTGATTCTTCAACAGGTTCCTCATAACAATTAAGGATAATTAATAGTGAAGAATTCACTATTGAAAAATTTTCAAATGTAATTGATGATTGGGAAATAGCCAAGGTGCAGAAAGATCAAATATATAAAACTTCTAATTTTCAATTTCTTAAAAATGATTTCACAATTAAAATAACATAAAGAGATATACAGATTTCAAAATCTTTTAAAACTATTCATCTTCTTTCATCTTAGTCCTTGCAGAAACATAAAATTTTCAAATATATTCACATAGGACTAGTTCATGTAGGTATTAAACCTTCAATAAAAGAATGATTAAGTACTTCAATCCTATCCGTTCTTAGGGATACCAATTTCACCAATTTCCAAGACTCATTACTAAGCTCTATAGAATTCAGCTTATGTAGTGGTCCAATTCGCTTTAACTGTTACCCTAATTTCTCAATTTCCTTTAACGATAAAAACATTCTCCAGTCTTAAGTCCTCCAGATTAAGACTCACAATTACCAAATGATGGAAGGATACTTTCAGAGCACTAAAGGAGAAACTTTGCTTTTACAAATGAATCTATCCAAATCCAATACTGTAATTCCAAGAAAAATTCAATGGAAAGATATTAATCTTCCAGATGAATGGATTTTGGAAGGATCAATAAAGCCCAATATTCCTTCTAGCTCTAAGCCCAATACTCAGCTTAAGGAAATAACCCAATTTGATGATGGTTGAGTTAAACTGAGTTTCAATAGGTCCCTTAGTTCCATCCTTCCCACAGTTATATACTAGTCATCTTCCTAATTATAATAGGAGACCAGTCTTCCTCATGTTATACATTTACCCTTCATTAATCAATGTAATGTTCAATAGGAAAAAAATCCTCCTCCTGTAATTTACTTACATTTCCAAGTCAGAACACCAATAGCTTATATTCAATTCCTCATAAACATTCCACTTCTAGTGTACCTAATGCCACTTTTCAAAATGAAGATTACAACTCAAACATAGCTCAACCAGAACCTATAGAATATCAAGTTTTCCTACCAACTTCACTAACTCCTTGAGCTATAACAGAAAATGTAATTAATGAATTAAATTTTATAAAAAAGAAATTTGAAGTTGATAAAAAATTTCTTCATGATGATTTTTATTCAGTTTTAAACATAGAGAAAAGAAACTGGTTTTTTAAAAATTTCCTTGAATAAAGAAAGGAGATACAGTCAGAATATTATGACTTTATTTTTCAAAGTAAAGTCCATATTTTATTCTTTGATTGGTTTGAAATCCATGCCTAGCAGCAAGGAATTTCATATCATTTCTCAATTTTTGATTCAAAATCAATTAATCTTGCTACTATTAGGGAAAAAGTTCCAGAATGAGAACTGACTAATGGCAGAAAGATTCAGCTAGAACATCCACCTTTAAGACAAACAAAATTTGATTACTTTGAACAAAAGGTGGAAATAACCCCATTCAAAAGTGCAAATGATGATTCTTCTATCATCCTAAGAATCATGTCATTCAAAATAATTTTACCAATACCCTAGGAACACAAGTTACTAGGATTGAGAAATCATAGAACATAGATACTATTGAAACACAAATAAATTCAAAAGTAAAAGCCCCTATCTTCAAACCATTTCATATGTCTAAAACTAGTTAGTAACATATCCTAGACAATAGGTTAGAATTCTTACAGGCAGTTAATGACTAATTCTGTAGGATTAGTCATAACTCGAATACTGTTAGTGTCATGGAAAAATACTCTGAGTTAGAAGATGATAGTCAAAGCCCAATTTTGAATAAGCTTTATTGGCCTAAGAGTCAACCCTTAGCAATTTCTACAACACCAGATTTAGGATTAAAAAATAGACCCAATATCCTAAGTCAATCCAAATTCAATGCCTCTACCATTTATGAATGAAATTTTAATGGTATGGCATAATATAATATCCTTAGTTTCCTACATGAAATGACAATGGTAGCAAATGCCTATAAGTCTTAATCAGGAATCCTAGATAGAGCCATAGCTAAAATCCTTATAGTTGGCTTTTCAGGATAGCTTAAAGGATGGTGGGACCATTAGGATCAATCCATACCACTCGATGAACTAGGAGAAACTATTCTTGATGCTATAGCAACCCTAATTCTTACAATTTTTCCTGCATTTCATAGGTGACTCTTCACACCTTAAGGATAAAAATGCAGAACTCCTTTCAAACCTCAGGTGTAAGAAACTGAGTGATTTCCAATGGTACAAGAATACTTTTGTAATATCCCAAATTTTTTTGAAAATTTTTAATTTTTAAAAATTTGATAAAATATATTATAATTAAATTGGATAAATTAAATTAATGATTTTAAATGAAAAATGAAGGGATTTTAAATGAAAAAGTGGAATATATATATATGATATATATACAAAATATATACAACATATAAAAGTCAACACTTTTTAAAAGAAAAGTCAAAAGTCAAAGTAAAAAAAGGGTATTTTGGTAATGAAAACTTAAAAATTCAAAATTATTAAATTAATTCAAAAATAAATAATTTTTGAATGGAAGAGGGATTTTTGGATTTTTAATTTAATAAATAAATAAATAAATAATTATTATAATATATATATATGGTATAATTAAAGGATGAAAGGAAAGAGAAAATTAAAATCAGTCTTCTTCTTCAAAAAAAAAATGAAATTCCATGGCCATGGGAGTGATTTTTCTTCATTCAAATACTCATTTTGACAAGAATTTTCAAGAATTAATTGATGTTTTGGAGGATTTCCAAAAGGTTAGTAAGCTTCTTTTCTTAATTTTTTATTTTCTATGAAAGTATGAATATGTGGATTTTGAAATTTTCTATTAGCATGATTTAATTATTTAATTGGGTATGAATGAAGCTATTTTGATTAATTATTAATGATTTTAAAGTTAAATGGAAGAAAGAATCAAGTTTGGGATGAGTTGAGTGAAGAGAGAGAATTAAGGGTTATGGAAAATTTGGATTCTTGGAATCATGTGTTTTAATTGTGCAAATTGGTTCTAAATGAGTTTTTTTGGTGCTTAAACAAGTATTATAAAGTCAAATATTGAATTTAGTTGTGTTTGGTTGGAGTTTGAGAATGGAAGTGTGATTTAAGGTTTTGGAAAATGATTTTTCCAAAGTTGTTGGATTGTATAATTTTATTAGTTTAATCTTGTTTTTTGGTGATATAAGTGATGAATATAAGCTTAAAATGATTAATGGATTGTGTTGGAATAGAAAACCTTCAATGGGGGAAGGTTATGCCATTTTAGGATTTTGTGTATAAAAGTGTATTTTTGCAATGTAAATGATTTAAATGTATTAAAATATATTTCTAATAATATAAATAAATTTAATATATTAAAATGAATGGCCTAGTATGAGAATCCAAAGTTAAAGTGAGGTTAACTTTAAATTTTGGATTTTTGCTTGGATGGGATTTAATTATGGTTTAATATTGAAAATGCCATTAAATGTGATACTAAATGATTATTTGCTATCACATTTGGTTTAAGCATTAAGAGAGGTTGATTTACTTCATCCAAGTAGTGAAGGGCAAGTTGGAAGGATATGATTGGAGGTTGTTTTAAGCTTGTTTTGAAATATTTGAAAAGTATGAGGAAATGGAATGATGTGATATCCATATGCATTGTGCATTGGCATTGCATTTGAGTTTTATTATTATCAAAGTTTATATTACTAGGCTTTGACTTAGCGCGATTGTTTACATCACGCAGGTGATAGGGTAGACTTGGCTAAGCCGGAGAGTTCTTCTAGACCAGGTCGGGTCTAGACTTGTGTTTGTGCTTGTAGAGTTGATATCAAGATCAGAAACACTATCAGCAACATGTATATATTTTATGCTATTGTATATTTTGGGTATTATGCATAGTAATTATCTTTTTGGATTTTATGTATTGTAAACTATAAAGAATGTTTGGGTTAAATTATTTGAAATGGGAGTGTAAATGTGTTCTAAATTATATATATCTATATATAAATGTTTGAGAAATTTGGTTAAATTGAGAAGTATGGTTAAGATGGTGATTTAAAATTATTTGGGAGTGTGTTCTTTTTGTAGGTTGTGTTTTACTAAATTTTGGGATTTTCAAATTTCAAACAAAACTCTGGAGAATTTATTTTCCCAGAGATTTTCATATAAAAATATTTTTTTGGGTTCCTATAACAAGTAAAGAATATTTATATACTATTTAATTTTATATATTTAGTATTTGAAATTTTAAATCAGAAATGTGAAATTTTTATTAAACTGGTCTGTGATATTTTTGTACTATATATGCGTATTTTACATATGCTGAAAATATATATTGTACGTATATAGGGTATAAGGGTGTTATATTTATTTTGGTATCAAAGCCTAGGTTTGAGGTTCTCTACCTAGGTGGGTTGATAGAGAGAGAAAGTGGAAGATTTAAAGATGGTTTTAATTGTAATACATGCATTGGCACTGGCAGTTTCTGATCTCTGATATAATAATTTCTGCTGTGTTTGCAAATATAGGTAGTTATGGCGTCTCAGACGCATCAGGCTGCTAAGGGTAGTGTAGAGAGTGTGGCTCCGGATGAGGGTAGAGATGGAGCTAGAGTTGTGTCTGCTGGTGAGGGGTCTATTTTTGTGCCTGTGAGACCAGCAGCTGATGAGATTCCGCCTGGCTGGGTACGGCATATGGTAGAGTTATTGAGACAGGCTCTAGTTCAGCGGCTGCTACCTCCACAGCCGCAGTCGTAATTGTTGGTGAGGAAGTATGATAAGCTAAGAAAGTTCGGAGCTGAGGACTTTTTTGGTACTATAGACCCTGTTGTAGCAGAGCAGTGGCTAAAAAGGTTTAGAGAGTGTTCATGCATTTGCAGGCTAGTCCAGAAGAGAAGTTTGATTATGCCAGATCTCTTTCGCAGAGGGATCCATATGATTGGTGGAAGATAGTTCCACATGCTTTGGTTGATCCACCAGTCCTAACTTATGATGATTTCCTATGGGAATTTGAGAGTAAGTATACTCCGAGGGAGTATAAGGATGCAAAGAAGATGGAGTTCCTGAGTCTGAGATAGGATATCTGGACAGTGATAGAGTATGAGATCGAGTTTATCCGGTTGAGTCATTATGGCAGTGGGATCATTTCTGACGAGTTTGACAGGCGCAGGAGATTTGAAGAGGAATTGAGATCCTCTATCATGTGTATCATAGCAGGCTCTCGATATCAAGATTTTTCTGAGTTGGTTGCAGCTGCCAAGAGTGTAGAGAGAGCACAGAGTCTTGCAGCAGCTGCCCGGGTTGAGGAGACCAGAGCTAGGAGATCCTAGAGTGAGGCAGGGTCTTCATTAGTGAAGAGAGGCCGAGGGAGATATTTTCAAAGGTTCAGTAGGAGACAGGGGCAGTTTGGCAGGCCAGTACAGTAGCAGAGATAGAGACAGAGACCTGCATTTTTACTGGCTAGTGTATCGAACCTAGTGGCTCAGAGGCCTGCTCCACCTACTTTGTGTTTATTGTGGTGAAGCACATGGAGGTGTCTGCTAGAGGAGAGGTACTTTGGGAGTGTGTTTTAGATGTGGGTCGTCAGACCATTTTATCAGAGATTGTCCAGAGCCACCAGAGGATAGACAGGCAGATTCTGCAGCTTCTCATTCCAATGTCAGAGGGAGTCATGGTGGCAGAGGTTTTAGTAGAGGTGGTCGATCTGGGACTAGTCAGAGAGGAGGTTCTACAGCCGAAGGCAGTAGACCAGATGAGGCAGAGCCATCACAGTGGGTTTATGTGATGCAGAAGCAGCCAGATGTTTTAGCTATTATTGCTGATACTTTTACTTTATTTGGTACTTCAGTTCTTGCATTATTAGACCCTGGGTTGACTCATTCTTACATCAGTGCATTCATCTTGCCTGTGAGTGATTTGCATTCTGAGTCTTTAGGATTTGATGTTTTGGTCACAAATTCTTTAGGACATAGTGTTGTGGTGAGCAAGGTGCACCGAGATAGTCTAATTGTTGTTCAGGATGAGGAGTTTCTTAGTGACTTGATTGAGATGCCTTTCAAGGAGTATGATCTAATTTTAGGCATGGATTGGTTATCCAAGCATGGGGCTATGGTAGACTGTTAGAAGAAATATGTTACTTTGAGAACACGTGATGGTAGGGATGTGATGGTATCTAGTGAGCAGAGGTATCTTTCATCCATTTTATTTTAGCTATTACAGCTGGGAGGATGATTTGGAAGGGATGTGAGGCTTATCTTGCTCATGTTATAGATACTAGAGTGGTGGGGCCCCAGCTTGACAGCATACCCACAGTTGCCGAGTTTCTAGATGTTTTTCCTAATGAGTTGCCAGGGGTACCTCCTGAGAGAGAAGTGGAGTTTGGTATTGATTTGTTGCCTGGTACCACTCCTATCTCTATTACCCCTTATCGGATGGCACCTACTGAGTTGAGAGAGTTGAAGGTGAAGTTGTAGGAGTTGTTGGATAAAGGACTCGTCCCCCCTAGTATGTCCCCGTGGGGAGCGCCTGTGTTATTTGTGAAGAAGAAGGATAGCACCTTGAGATTGTGTATTGATTATAGGTAGTTGAATAAGGTGACCATCAAGAACAAGTATCCTTTGCCTCATATAGATGATCTCTTTGATCAGTTGAAGGGAGCCATAGTATTCTCTAAGATTGATCTGAGATAAGGGTACCATCAGTTGAGATTCAGAGATGTGGATGTACACAAGATAGCTTTTCTCACGAGGTATGGGCATTATGAGTTTCTGGTGATACCCTTTGGATTGACAAATGCACTAGCAGCTTTTAAGGATTTGATGAATAGGGTGTTCAGACCATATTTAGATCAGTTCGTGGTGGTCTTCATTAATGACATTTTGGTGTATTCACATAATGAGGAGGATCATGATAGGCAATTGCGGATTGTATTGCAGACTTTGAGAGAGAAGCAGTTGTATGCTAAGCTGTCTAAGTGTGAGTTCTGGCTCGATCAGGTAGCTTTTCTTGGTCATGTGGTTTCAGCAGAGGGTATTAAAGTTGATCCGAGTAAGGTTGAGGCTATCTTGAATTGGAGTCCACTAAAGAGTGTGACAGAGGTTAGAAGTTTACTGGGATTGGCAGGCTATTATCGTCGATTTGTGAAGAGTTTTTCTATGATAGCTACACCACTCACCAAATTACATCGAAAAGGAGTTAGATTTGTGTGGACAGATCAGTGTCAGGCGAGTTTTGAGCAGCTAAGGGAGATGTTGATTCAAGCTCCTGTCCTTACCCTGCCTGTGAAAGGTAAACCATATGTGATATATAATGATGCTTCACATAGTGGTTTAGGTTGTGTTCTGATGCAAGAGGGTAGAGTCATTGCTTATGCCTCTCGACAGTTGAAGCCACATGAGTTGAATTACCCGACGCATGATTTGGAATTAGCAGCCATAGTTTTTGTCTTGAAGATTTGGCGGCATTATTTGTATGGGGAAAAGTGTTTCATTTATACGGATCACAAGAGTTTAAAATACCTGGGTGTTCAGAGAGAGCTAAATCTTTGACAGAGACGGTGGTTAGAGTTGATTAAAGACTACGACTGTATGATTGATTATCATTCTGGTAAGGCAAATGTTGTTACTGATGCCTTAAGTCGAAAGTCGTTGGCAGGTTTGACTGCTTATTCGTTCTTGTTGCTTGTTGAGTTGAGAGCATTGCATGCTAGATTTAAGTCTTGTGATGATGGTGCTTTAATGGCTCAGTTGCAGTTGAGGCCAGTCTTGTTGGATCATATTAGGGAGGCTCAGTTGGCAGATGAGAGAATCCAAAAAATTATGTTGGTTTGTTAGAAGGGGGAGAGTCGAGACTTTTATATGAGGGATGATGGCAGTCTATGGTACAAAGATAGGTTGTGTATTCTTGATGATGTAGAATTGAAAAGGATGATATTAGAGGAAGCACATCAGCCATTTTATGCTATGCACCCTAGGAGTACCAAGATGTATCAGGACTTGAAATGACATTACTGGTGGTCAGGTATGAAGAGGAATATAGCAGAGTTTGTATCCAGATGTCTCACTTGCCAGAGAGTGAAAGCTGAGCATCAGGTTCTTTTAAAGTTGCTCCAACCTTTATCAGTGCCAGAGTGAAAATGGGAGATAGTGACAATGAATTTTGTGACTGGACTGCCTTTGACCCAGAAGAAGCATGATGCAATCTGGGTGATAGTTGATCAGATGATGAAGACAACTCATTTTCTTCTAGTTCGGAGGGATTTTTCTCTTGAGAGGTTGGCTGAGCTGTATATCAGTGAGATAGTGAGGTTGCATGGAGTCCCAGTTTCTTTGGTACCGGATCGAGATCCCCTATTTACTTTAAGATTTTGGAAGAGTTTGCATGATACTTTGGGTTCTCGGTTGCATTTTAGTATTGCTTTCCATCCTCAAACAGATGGGCAGTTAGAGAGAGTGATATAGATTCTAGAGGATATGTTGAGAGCTGTATCATTGATTTTACCGGAAATTGAGATAGATTTTTGCCACTAATTGAGTTTGCTTACAACAACAGTCATCAGTCCAGCATTAATATGGCTCCTTATGAGGCCATGTATGGCAGGAGGTGCAGGACATCATTGTGTTGGGATGAGGTTGGAGAAGGTAAACTAGTCGGTCCCGATTTGATTAAGAAAATAGAAGAGAAAGTGAAGGTGATTTGGGGTCGTTTGAAAGCAACTTCAGACTGACAGAAATTCTATTCAGATTTGAAGAGAAGAGACATAGAGTTCAGTGTGGGAGATAAAGTATTTCTGAAGGTCTCTCCATGGAAGAAGATTATGAGGTTCGGTCGAAAAGGGAAGTTGAGTCCTCGTTTCATAGGACCATATGAGGTGTTGGCGAGAGTTGATCCAGTGGCTTATAAACTAGCTTTGCCGCCTGAGTTGGATCGAATTCATAATTTCTTCCATGTCTCGATAGCTCAAAGATATAGGTCCGACCCATCTCATATCATATCAGTGGAGTCTATTGAGGTGAGTCAAGATTTGACTTACGAGGAAGAACCGGTAACAATTTTCGCACGAGGTTAAAGAATTAAGGAATAAGAGGGTGCCACTTGTGAAAGTCCTTTGGAGGAATCATGCCATCGAGGAGGCGACATAGGAGAGTGAGCAGGCGATGTAGAGTTAGTTTCTCCAATTGTTCCAGACTTGAGATCAGGTGATTTCGAAGATGAAATTTATTTTAGAGGGAGAGAATTGTAATATCCCAAATTTTTAAAAATTTTTAATTTTTGAAAATTTGATAAAATAAATTATAAATTAAATGGATAAATTAAATTAATGGTTTTAAATGAAAAATGAAGGAATTTTAAATGGAAAAAGTGGAATATATATGTGATATATATACAACATATAAAAGTCAACATTTTAAAAGAAAAGGTAAAAGTAAAAAAGTAAAAGGGTATTTTGGTAATTAAATCTTACAAATTCAAAATTATTAAATTAATCCAAAAATAAATAATTTTGGAATGAAAGATTGATTTTTGGACTTTTAATTTATTAAATAAATAATTAAATAATTAAATATTATAATATTATAATATATATATATGGTTTAAAATGAAAGATGAAAGGAAAGAGAAATAAAAGTTGTCTTCATTTCTTCTTCTTCTTCATCAAGGCCGAAACCACCACGGCAGGTTTTGATTCTTCCATACTCCAAAAATTGAAGAATTTAACAAATTTAAAGTAGATTTTTGGTGATTTTCATCAAATTTGGCTTTGAAGGAGGTTGATTTGCTTCATCCAAGTGGTGAAGGGCAAGTTGGAAGGATAAGATTGGAGGTTGTTTTAAGCTTGTTTAGGTTGCTATTTAAGGTAAGTACAAACTTTGAATACATTGGTTATGTTTGCATGACATTTGGGCTTAACACATTTTGGTTAGAAAATGTGTTAAGCTACTTGATACATTGGTTATGTATGAATAATGTGCTATGACATTTGTAATGTCATATATGAGTTAAATGCATTGTGAAAAGCCATTGATAATGGCTAAATTGTGTAAAATGTGAAATATGTGTATTATGTGAAAATGACCCTAAGTGTTTGGGTAATGTCATTTGTTGTGTATGCATTAAGTGCATTGTTAAAAAGCCATTGGTATTGGCTAGATTACATTAAATGTGATTAATATGTGAATTATATTGAAATACCCAAGGTAATTGGATAATGTGGTATAATGTAATGAGATATGTTGAAACATAATAAAATGAATTGATATCGATATAAATGAGAAATATGAATAAATTGTGTGCCTAGTATGTTATTCAATTTTCAGAGTTATATGTTCGGGCATGCCTATGATTTGCCTAAAGGCTTGACGTTGGACGTCATTGTGAAAATATTTTTGAGGTGAAATGACCGGGTCGTAAGTTCAGACCTAGTTGGATTATTACATTGATATATTGCCTACGGGGCTAGACACATAGTGTCATTATAGACCAAAATAGTAACTCTAGGATTTGAATAGCATATTAGTTATCTTTGGGCCCGTGTTTGTGTTTGTTTTATAAGAATTGTGAATTGTGAAATATTTGAAAAGTATGAGGAAATGGAATGATGTGATATCCATATGCATTGTGCATTGGCATTGCATTTGAGTTTTATTATTATCAAAGTTTGTATTACTAGGCTTTTGGCTTAGCGCGATTGTTTATATCGCGCAGGTGACAGGGGAAACTTGGCTGAGTCAGAGAGTTCTTCTAGACCAGATCGGGCCTAGACTTGTGTTTATGCTTGTAAAGTTGATATCAAGATCAGAAACACTGTCAGCAGTATGTATATATTTTATGTTATTATATATTTTGGGTATTATACATAGTATATTATGTTTTTGGATTTTATGTATCGTAAACTATAAAGAATATTTGGGTAAAGTTATTTGAAATGGGAGTGTAAATGTGTTCTTATATATATATATATATATGTATAAATGTTTGAGAAACTTGGTGAAATTGAGAAGTATGGTTGAGATAGTGATTTGAAAATATTTGGGAGTGTGTTCTTTTTGCAAGTTGTGTTTTGCTAAATTTTGGGATATCCAAATTACAGATAAAACTTTAGCAAATTTTTTTCTCAGAGATTTTTATATAAAAATATTTTTTTGGGTTCCTATAATAAGTAAAGAATACTCATATACTATTTAAATTTATATATTTAGTATTTGAAATTTTAAATCAGAAATGTGAAATTTTTATTAAACTGGTCTGTGACATTTTTATACCATATATGCATATTTTACATATGCTGAAAATATGTATTGTACGTATATAGGGTATAAGGGTGTTACAGAATATTTTTGCCTTTTTCGCGGCTCTACAAGCTATCGAATCAGAGTTTCCTGTTGATGCAGAGAGGAGTATGTGCATTGATGCCGCGGCTATTTCTACTTTTCTTCCCAGCTCTGATATTAAGGCAAAAGTCAAGGAAGAATTGTGAGCACCTGGGCTAAGATCTTCTAGAGCCCAATCAAGCTTTAAACTTTAAAAACATCTAAAGTGGGAAATGAGAAAAACTAAAAAAGAACAAGGTAGCTTTTTTTAACAGTTTGAATTCTCCGCTACTAAGATAGACCAAGGTTATGGAGAAAGCTATAGAAAAACCTATAGTTCCAAACCTTCCAAAAAAACCTTACCATTATAAGAAAAGGTATTCTAAACCTAGCAAAGAAGAATTTTATAGGAAACCATCCAAACCCTATAAGAAATTTTCTAGAAAATCTAAACCTCCTCTTCAAAATCAAATTTCAGAGATGTCACTTGCTACAAATGTGGCAAAAAAAGGCTATATTTCCAAAAATTGTAGAGTCAATAAGAAAATTCAAGAGCTCCAAATAGAAGAACTCCTAGGAAAAATCCAAGCACTTTTTATTGAATCTTCCAGGAGTTATTCTGAATCGAAACTCACTAGCAATAGTGAACCTCTACAGATAGATGAAATAGTAACCATTAGTGCAAGTGATCTAGATAGTGATTGAAAAACCAATTCCAAACAAATCAATATGTTAACTAAGGATCAAGGGTTTATGCCCAATATCCTTAAACATGTTGAGAATCCTAAATTTCAAAAGCAATTTTTAGAAACGCTTATGAAAACGTAAGGAGAAAATTCCAATTCCAAATCGTGAATTTCCAAACCTGTAGTCCTCAAAGAAAAAGAATATGAGGAATCACAAATACTTCAAACATTTCTTTCAAAAGTGTCTGAACAAACCTTGGCTGATGATCAAGAAGAAGAAGCGGAAAATAAAACTGAAAATGAGGAAGAATCCAAGAAAATTGAGACACTTCAAAATGTTCCTCTAGATTTTCTATTTTTTCTAAAACAAGTAACCTCTAGAAAGTATCTCATTAAGGTTACAATTGTCTTTTCTGATAATTTAAAATTAAATACAATTGCTCTTTTTGACACATGACCATATTCAAATTATCTTAGAGAAGATATTGTTCCTAAAAGATTTTATAAAAAAACTAGAGAAAAACTTGTTTCTGCTAATAACTCAAAATTACAGTTACCTCAAAAACCGATGCATCCATTGCTTCAGGAAATTTCCAAATTAAAATATCTTTTATTTTGGTAAAAGAAATACGTCAAAGTGTTATATTAGGGACGTCATTCATTAATTTGATAACTCCTTATATAGTTGACTACTATGGAATTTCTTTTAAAACCAAGAAAGAAAAATTAATTTTCCCTTTCATTGAAAAGCCTAAAACAAGAAATCTTAAATTCATAAAAGCCCATTAAATTTATGAAAATAAGATAAATTGTATTATTAGAGGAAAAGAAAAATAACTCTATTTTCTAAAACAAGAAATAATGTTACATAAAATAGAATATCAATTATAAATTCCCAAATTAAACAAAAAAATTCAAAATTTCCAAAATCTCATTGAAATAGAAATTTGTGTTGATTTATCAAATGCTTTTTGGAACAGAAAGCAACATATGGTGGATCTTTCTTATGAAAATAATTTTGACGAGAAACAAATACCAACAAAAGCTAGGCCTATTCAAATGAACCAAGAACCTAAAGCTCATTGTAGAAAAGAGATTTAAGATCTTGAATTCAAGGGATTAATTACAAATATCTAGGTCTCCTTGGAGTTGTGCAGCTTCCTATATGAATAAAAATTTAGAAATATAAAGAGGCACTCCTAGACTTGTGATCAATTACAAACCTTTGAATAAAGCTTTGAAATGGATAAGAAACCAAATTCCAAACAAAAGATATTTGTTACAAAAACAATATTCCTCTTTTATTTTTTTTCAAAATTTTATATAAAATTGGAATTTTGGAAAATTCAAATTCACCCAAAAGACCATAATAAAACTGCTTTTACTATTCCATTTAGATAGTATGAATGGATAGTAATGCCTTTTGGATTAAAAAAAGGCTCCTTTTGAATTTCAAAGAATTATGAGTGATATTTTTAATCCATATTCTAAATTTTGCATTGTCTACATAGATGATGTATTAATTTTTTCCAATTCATTAGAACAACATTTCAAACATCTTAAAACATTTTTCAATATTGTTAAGAAGAATAGACTTGTTGTTTCTAAATCAAAAGTTTCCTTATTTCATACTAGAATTAAATTCCGAGGGCACCATATTTCCTAAGGTGCAATTGTCCCTATTGAAAGATCATTAGAGTTTGCTAATAATTTTCCTGATAAAATCTTAGACAAATCACAATTACAGAGATTCTTAGGAAGTCTTAACTATATAGTAGATTTCATTCCCACTATAAATAGGTTTGCAAAACCATTACATGATCGTCATAAGAAAAATCTAATTCCATGGTCTGACCAGCATACAAAAATTGTTCAAACAATTAAAAAGAAGGTTCAAATCATTCCCTATCTTCATTTAGTTGATCCTCAAGCTCCTAAAATTGTAGAAACATATGCTTCTGATTTAGGATATAGGGTATACTCAAACAAGATAAAAAAAATAAAGATTAAATTATCATATTTACTTTTGCACATTGGAATGATTGTCAAAAAAATTATTCCACAATAAAAAGGAAATCCCTACAATTGACATATGCATTCAAAAATTTCAAAGTGATTTATTAAACCAAAAATTTTTACTTCCCATTGATTATAAATTTGCAAAAGATGTTTTGCAAAAAGATGTTCAAAATATTGCATTAAAACAAAATTTTGAAAGGTGGCAAGTAATTTTAAGTGTTTTTTATTTTAAAATCAAATTTATTAAAGGAGATTCAAATTCAATTCCTGATTTTCTAACCAGAGAGTTCCTCCATAAAAGGTCTCGATGCCTAAGGAATCAAAAGGAAAAGTAGTCCAAAAGGACCAAGAACCTCCAAAAACTTATCCTAACCTTCTTCCTTCCTTTGCTTTATCTATAAAACCATGGGTAGATATTGTCACTGAAGAGGAATCAAATTCCTCTAAGAAAGATTTCTAGATCCAACAATGGATTGAATCAATTTCTAAATCACCAGAGCTTGTAAAAGCTTTATAATAGAATTTCTAGGCCCAATAGTTCCAGCCCTCTCAAGGACAAATAATTCCATAATTACAGGCCCAGACCCTCCAGGGACACCTAATTTCAATTTCTCCAATTTCAGACTCACCAGTTCAGTCTCTACAGAAATAATTAATTTTCCAATTTTAGGCCTTACAAGCCTTATCAAGTATAATTTCTCAATCGATTTCAAAAATCAAGAAAGGAGAATTTTCTTCTCAAAAAACCCTTTCTCAAAGCCAAGCTTCACAGCTTATGATTTCTAAAAATTCTAAAATAGTTTTATCTCAAAAGAAATTTCAAAAATCAACTACAAATTATTTTGTAAATACTAATTATCAAAATATTTGGACATTTGAAGAAGGACTTTATAATCCTAATCCATTAATGACAATTTTCAATTTTTTTTCTCAAGGATGGTACTTCAAACTATGAGATCTTTCCAAAACCATAGAATATTATATTGCAAGTCAAACCTCAAAGCAAATAGTAAGAATGGTACAAAGACTTTGCATAATCATATAGAAAATTGTGGATGGAAAAAAATCAAAGTATAATCAATTGTTTAGAGAGACAAAAACAAATTGTTGTAGAAAAAGGGAATGATAGGAAGGTTCAATTTGGAATTTTTACGTTTGACCAAGAAAAATCAAGAAAAGAGTTAGCATGTGCAATAATTTTACATGAATATCATCTCTCAATTGTTGAGCATGTTGGGTTTCGAAGGTTTATTGATGGTCTTCAACCCATGTTTAAGATAGTTTCTCAAAATACTATTAACAAGGATATATTGAATATTTATGATATTGAATTTGGAAAGTTATATAAAGTATTAGAGTAGCTTAAGAGTCGTATTGCCATCACAATAGACGTGCGGACATCAAATCAAAAGAAATGTTACATGTTTCTCACCGCACATTTCATTGATGAGTCTTGGGTGCTAGAAAATCGTATCTTGAGATAAATTAAATTATGGATTCTCATTATTTGACATGTATTAAGTAATGTTAGTTCAATTTACTTATATATTAATTTTATATTGTTTATGATTTTATACGTATGTTTATGTGCCAACTCCTCACACCAAAGAAGAGCTTGCAAAGAATTTTATGGAGGCTTTTACTAAGTGGAATATTGAGACCAAGATTTCTATAATAATAGTAGATAATTTTTCTTCTAATGATGGTATGATTCCTATCCTTGTGGATAAATTATATGGTGATCTTTTGTGTGATGGGAATATCTTGTATATGAGGTATTATGCGCATATTTTAAATTTTATGGTGAAAGATAGGTTATCAATTATTGATAATGCACTTACAAAAATTAGGGATAGTTTCGCTTTTTGAGCAGCTACTCCACAAAGAGTAGAAAAATTTGAGGAAATGGCAAAATAATTGAAAATTTCTTATGGAAAAAGTTAAGCCTAGATTGTAAAACCCATTGGAACTCCACTTATTTAATGTTGCAAATGGTAATTTCATATAAAGAAGTCTTTCCTAGGTTGAAAATTATGGGAAAAAATTATAAATTTGTGCCTGCTGAGAATGATTGGATAATGGCATAAAAAGTTATGGAAAAGTTAGAGATGTTTTATTCCACCACTAAATTATTTTCTGGAAAAAATATCCAATTGTAAATTGTTTTTTATTTCTATTTATCAACTTAGAAATTCTTTGGTTGAATAGATGGGTTCGAGTGATGAAGTTTTATGTGCAATGTCCAAGAAAATGTTTGAAAATTTTGAGAAATATTAGAGTGTTGTTCATGTTGTTGTTGTTAAGTGTGGTGAGTGTGTGGTTGTTGTGTTGATGTGTAAAAATTCTACTATGTCTAACACTGCAAGTGCATGGTATCATAATATGTAGTAAAGTGGGAGCACGAGTATCATATCCATAGGGAAGGCGTGGTTTGATTAACTTCAATTCAATTAAACTATTATTCAAAAATAATCGATTTTCATAATTTAATTACTTAATTAAACTAAATCAACTAATCTCTCTAAATTGAATACTAAATAATAAATAATAAAAGAGTAGGATTAGGTTTCATTGAAGTTTTTCTAATGGGTTTAATTAATTTCTTTACAATTAAGTTTACTACTCAAATCATAAATATCTAAGTATCACTAAATTCATCCACTTCTCTCTTAAGCAAGGGGAATGTAATTGGGAATATTTAAATCTCTATTCTCATGAGAGTTAAACAATACCCAATTCATACAACTAAGATACCATTCATAGATCTTTGAGAAAATTATCTTATCTCTAAGACAATCACCTAAAGTTGTTGATTCCACATTCAAAATCATATTCAACTCTCATATTTTATATGATTCAATAGGTTTAACAATTGGTGGCCAATCAATTGCTAACAATCAAAACAAAATTAGCAAATCCAAGATTTAAGAAATACCTCAATATATTTATATATGTATAAAAATAAACCCATCATCCAAACATCCTAATCCACCTAATCCATAAAAGAGATTAGTTATTCATAGCAAAATTAAACATAATGGCTAGAGAAATGTGAAAACTAAATAAAGAATCCATAACCTTAATCTTTTCAATGAATGGAATAAAGAAAAATTAAAGAATTTTAAAATTGAAACTATAAACAAAAATAATTGCTTAGTCTTGATAAATGAATCTTTGTGGAAGTGGTTGAATCCTTCTAAAGCACTAGTATCTTCCCTTCTTCTTCATCTTTCTTTGTTGATGTAGATTTTAGAGAGAAAAAATGAGATGGAGAGGAAGTGTTCTATGGTGGTTGCTCCTTACTATCCAAAATGATGAATTTAAAGTGTCCCTCCAAGTTCTAAAAATGCCCCTAGGGTTTCTTTTTATTTTTACTTCAAAATTTTCCCTTTCAGCTCTTTCTAGATATGTATGGGTGTGCGGGTCCAATCAACACGCCCATGTCAAATTTGTCCTCATAACTTAGTGTCGAAGTTAAATGCACAGGATTGTTGTTTGAACTTGGCATGCTCGTGTTGTTCAGAATGCTACTGGATCTTTTCTTTGCCTTTGGTATTATTAGCATGAGCGTGTCATTTTGAACTGACATGCCCATGTTATTCAAAATGCTTATACTTTTGGATCTTTTCTCTGCTTCTGAAATTTCTTGTATGGGCGTGTTGTTTTGAGACAATATGCCTGTGCAGAAAAATCAGCTACTGTATCTCTTAACTCCTTGGCTTACAGCTTCAGTCTTTTTAGCATGGGCATGTCTGAGATAATTAGCATGCCCATGTTAATCATAAGGCTTCTAAATTTCACCATTTTCTTCGTTGAATGCTCTCCTTTTGCATCTTAAGCTATCAAAGATTTAGACTTGCAAATAGAAACATTTTTTACCATAAAAAATCTAAAATTCACAAGAAACAGCACAAAATGATAATCTTCTTAATGCTAAATCAAGAGTAAATATGGGTTCATCAATTGTTTTGGTTATGGATGTGGTATTGGATCCTAGATATAAAATGAAGATAGTTGAATATTATTTTCCTATGTTCAACGGTAATAATGCAAAAGTTGAAATTGAGGAAGTTAAGCAAACTTGTTACAAATTACTTGATGGGCTTCTAAGCAAAAACATCTTAGTACTTATAGTTTTCCTTTGTCAATTCCTCTATCTTCTAGTCAAAATTCTAAAAAAAGGACATGAATGATTTGGTGGCATATCTAAATTCTTCCTCTAGTAGTACTTATGTGAAATCTGAGTTAGATCATTATTTGGAGGAATTTGTTCTACCTTAGAGCATAGATTTTGATGTTGTTGGATGGTGGAAGACTAACAGGTTAAAATATCCAACTCTACAAATGATTGCTCGAGATTTTTTAATAGTGTCTGTGTCACAATTGCATCTGAGTTTGTTTTTAGTATCGGTGGAAGAGTTGTTAGTCTCCATAGAAGCAAAATTCATGAAAATACTTTAGAGGCATTAATGTGCTCTCAAAGTTGGCTGTGGGCAAATATTGAAGGTAATGTGATAATTTTCATTTTAAATAGTAAAATTAATTAAATAATTTTATTGTTAATATATATTTTTTTAAAGATTCTTGTTCAAGTTTAGACTCAAATTATTTATGTGCGGCTGACGATAATGTTGATTGTTGATAGGCTTCAATTTTTCAATGAATCATTTTACCTTGTAAGTATATATGTATATTTATTTTTTAATTATTGATAACATATTTTATTTTCAATGCACAAGAATCATTGATGATTTTATTTTTTTTAAGGTTGATGAAAATTTGAAGATGAGGAAGATGATGTTATGAAGACTTGGAATGCTCATTGGATAATAAAAATGTTAATTGTGTATTTTTTTTTATATTTGTTGTATTTTATTTATTGTCTTTTTAATTATAATGTTGTTGTATTATGTTTAATTATAGAATTGTGTGGTGTAAAATTTATTTAGTAAAATCCTAGTATCATTAAATTTTATTTATAATTATTTAAGTAAAAATATTATAATTATATAGTTTATAGTTTATTATATTTTAAATTTATATCTTAAATGGGTGTTTAAATATATATACTAAATCATGGTTTTTTTTTGTATTTTTTTATTATAATTATGATAGATGATATCCCATCATCCCCCCCCCCCTCTTTTTCATTTATATTCTACTGGAACTGTTGAAGTCATTAGATACCAATTCTAATAAAAAGTATTTCTTCTTTTTTCCGGGTAATGAATATATATTTATAATTGAGTTTGGGATAGTTATGAGTATTTTATGATCAATCGGGCTCGGGAATGGGTAGGGCACTTGTCGTGGGTACCCTACCCATTGCCACTCCTATCCAAAATCCATGTGAAGCTATAGTGAAGCCACAAAAAATCTTCATTGGATGCTCTCTTTCCAGCTGGATAGTCATTTCTGATAATAATTTTTTTTCACTTTCCTTCTCTGTAAATAGAGAAGCCATCTATTGAAAGGGGCAGAATTAGTTTTTGAGAAATTTTCATATTGAAAAATCCTCTATAAACACTAAACTCGTTCTCATAGAAGAATTTTTAGATCCTGTTCAATTCTCCTTGAAATTTTCAACTGCTATAATTAAAAAGTGAGTTTTCATTTCATATTTTCTAACTTTATTCTATTTTAATTTCATTTTATTTTGATTACATTTAAGTATGCTCTGCACCTGCAGCTTCTGTTGATCTCGTACATTAGAAATACTATTAAAATTTTCATATATAATGTTAATCTGCATCAAATATGCTTTGTTGAGTGCATACTATTTTCATTTCTTTAATTATTTGTGCATATTGTTTTAGATCATTTTCATATTGATTTCTTCATTTAGATTACCCTCAGATCTTAAGGATGTATTATATATATAGCATGACTATTGAGCCATTGTTGATAACTAAATTGTTAGTTTTCTCCTAAGAAATTAATGAAGATTCTAAGATCATGGAAAACAAGCCAATTTACATAGTTACATGTGATAGAGATTCTATATTATGATAAGAATCATACATTAGTTTAGTATTTATCACAACACGACCTTAATGCTTTTAATCTTTTTTTTTTCTTCATAATTTTCTATTCATACTCCCTAGTGATTTCCAAGCTCACATTCAGATAATTAGCATATTGTAAACCCTTAAATTTGGAGCGGTTTAAATTTAAAAGGTTTATGTTGCTCCATTATGAATTTAGATTTCTTAAACCTAATTTTCAATTAAATTGGAGATTATATTAAAATTGCAAAAATATTGGCTGAAAATTTGATTATTTTGGACAGGTTTCAGTCGAAATTAATGGTTTTAGTCGAGTTAGTTCTCCAAATTGATATGGGTACTGCCCATATCGATTTGAGCTTGCCAAATCGATATGGAAAGTGTCTCATATCGATTTGGCTAGCCCAAATCGATATGAGGTGCACTCCATGTCTCTAATTAACTTATGAGAGTTGGATTAGGTTTAGGGTTAAGGTAAGGTCTCCTATAAATACATAATTAAAAATGAAAATTGGAGGATGAATTTTTTTATTAACAAATTGGCAGTAAAAAAGACAGTAGCAGCCTGATAAAACGGGAATTATCAAAAAGCAATTGAGCAATATCAAGCAAGGAAGAAAACAATCTGAAAACAAAGAAGAAAGCAAAGCAAAGTGGCAGTGGCAGTGGCTGATCTTTGGATCACGAAGCCTTCAACCAAAAATCAATTATTCTAGGCATAAAGGAAAAGATAGCTTGGATCAACACATCAACTTGGTGGTGCCTACAATACAAATAACGTTCTTATTAACTCATCCAGTTAAATACATTGATTAATTTCAACACTTAACTCATTTAACTTATTGTGATAATAATTCATGAAATAGGATTTTGCAACAAATTTTATAATTACTTATAGTATCCAAAACCCTAATTACAATTTTATAATTGCAATAATCCGAAACCCTAATTACAATTTACACTTTAGAGTTACATCACAGTATCTTTTAATGGTAATCTACATTAAATCGTAATAGTGTATTATTTTAAATTTTGATTTGTATTTTAAATCTTTTTTTATATACATTAAGTCTTAGGTTAAGGAAAAACTCTAGAAACCCTAATTTCCCATCTGAAACCCTAAAAAATCATATTTCATGTTTAAAACTCTAGAAACCTTAATTTCCCATCTGAAACCCTAAAAAACCATATTTCATATTTAAAACCCTAGAAACCCTAATTCAAGATGTAAGCCCTAAACTTATCCATTTATTACTTTATTTAGTTTTAGATTGGATTATGTAGTTTAGTATATGTTTTGATGATTGATTTATTTGATTTTAATGTTTGGTTTATTTAATATATCATGGATGAATATTTTCTTGATCACTATTTGTTTATTAAAATTGTAAGAGGCATATTTCTATGATTGGGTACCTCATTAATTAAGCTTCATGTAATTTAAATTATTTTCAAGTTTTGGATTAATGTAAATGATACGTTTTCACCAATTGGTGGGTATCATATTTTATTTATTTTCTTTAGGACATTGGACAATTATAAAGGCATGTTTCCATCCATGGATGGATGCCTATTTGTTTGTTTTGTTTGGACGTTATTGTGATTTTAATAAAGTATTTATTTATTCTTATGATTACATGAAGCATGGATAATATCATATTAATTAAGAATTTTATAATGTTGAGACCTGAAAAGGAGACCGGTTCCAATGAACTAGGCATTGTAGGGGTGCTGGGTCATTCTCACCTTCCCCACACGTACCCAACTTTTGAACCTATTAGAGGATTGGGGATTCCTTAGAAATTGAGTGGCCTTTCTTTTTCCCGGACCATCTGGGTGGCGACTCCATTTTCTCCGAATTTAGGCTCGTATTCTCTAAGGCTCTAAGCCTAACAGTGCCAATATTGCAAGAACCATTCTATACGGGAGTGGGGGCAAAAATTCCCACTCACAGTGGTGACTCCTCTAGGGATAAGAGAAGCTGATTCCATTGGTCTTTTTATTATTTTATTCTTTCTTATTATGATATTATCTATTGCATCATTTAGATTACATTGTGTGCATGAGTTAGGATACCCGTGTTACCCATATTGTATCATGTAAGTGATACCATACTTTCACTCAAGGTATGGAGATCGAGCATGGCATAACCACTCATAGCCTTGTACCATTTGGTATATACTTGCTATGGAAACCTAAGACTTAAGCTCATGTAATTGAACTAGTTATTTTCCTTAGATTGTTACCTTAAATGTTTATTGTCTGACTATGGTTAATTTATCTTGGTTTAAATCATGGCTTATTTGGTTTGCCCTTTTTTTTTCTAATATGACCTACCTATATTGTAAGCTCAAAAATAATTCTTTTCCTTTAAGATCCAAAAGACCAAAATTATTTTCAAAATTTTCAAGAATGTCTTTGGACATTAAAACCTTTCAAGATGGGTCAAAAATCTTTTTACACCTTATGGCCCAAACAAACAAAATTATCTTTCACTTCATCTAAAAATATAACCTTTACTTACAAAGAGCTTTCAAATTATTTAGGTCAATTATGAAATACCAAAAATCAATTGTGAGCATAGCTTATATCAAGAATTATTAACCATGGGCTTATTTTTGGCATGAATCAATTATTGCTTTTTCAAAAAAGAAATCTATTTATGATAAATCTCTTAATTTAGTTTTAATCCAATATAGCATAAAAAACTGTTTAATTGAGATTCAATGGATTAAAACCTAATTAATGGGAATTATCATGGACAGACTTTTATGTTAGAAAATATAATTATTGGTTAAATCATCCAAGGGAATTTTTTAAAAATAAAATATCCCATGTTAGTATTTTGTTCACCACATACCTAGGAAAAGAGACTCGTCATTTGTGTGTGGAAGTTGTAAGGTTGAAAGGATTGTCCTAATTATCTTTGTTTGTTTATTGTTTGTGCATACATGCATACACGCATTGCATAGCATATCATTAATCCTTTCTGGCTCATAGACCTGGAGTACAGTAGTTCAAGAGCATACAACAATCCTACCTACGCCAGTGATGTAGAATCCAACAGCGACTCAATTACCTTCTCACCAAGAGCAATAGAGTCTGAACAAATTCAAAGAATGGTGGATGATGCCATCAATGCCAAAATGGAAGAACTAAAGGAGGCCTTGGCTGAGACTATGAAGAACCAATTGGTTGCAATTTTAGGGAACAATGTCAAGGCATCTACTAGCACCAAGAAGCTGAAGGACAAAGGGAAGGCTAAGGTTAGTGAAGTGGCTTTTGATGATGACAAGGTAATGATTGATGATGACGACTGGGAATGATACTTCCAAGATCCTCAAGATAAGAAGAAAGAGCCGAAGGTTATGGAAAGAGTAACTGTCGAAAAGACTGATATTTTTTATGTCGAGAAGCTAATTGCCAATTTTGAAAAAGAAGTTTGAAAAGAAGCTGAAAACTGAAGAAATGTCGAAGGTAGACAAGTTGTTCAAACAAGATAAGGAGGTCCCTTGTAAGTTCAAGATGCCTTCCTTCGCTAAATACAATGGTACAGGAAATCCTCACTTGCATGTTAAGCAGTACATCACTGCCATGCAGTCTGCTAGAGCTGCTAAGGCTCAAACTCTAAGGTACTTCATACTTTCATTGGACCCTATTGTCCAAAATTGGTTCAACACCTTAGAGGATAGTACTCAAAAGAGCTGGGATTCATTATACAAGGCTTTCATTCAACAATATGGGTACAATGTCAAGCTAAATGTTACCTTAATGGAAGTTAAGTCCATTAGACAAAGGCCAAATAAGAATTTTGTGGACTATGTGAAGAGATGGAGGAATAAGGCTGCTTTGCTCAAGAAAAGGATCGATGAATTTGATCAAATAAGAATGATTGTGAGAGGCATCCTTCCTAATCTCCATGAGAGGCTGTCTCACACCCTTATAAGGGACTTCAAAGACCTTTTGCATGCTGGCTTGCAAATCAAAGAGTGGAAAAGGGAGAAGAATCGCTTTATGGTAAGAAGGAATAAGAAAAGGAACTACCAATCGGGTAATCAAAGCACTCATAAGGAAGTTGATATTAATGTGACTGGTCAAGTAAATAGAAGACAGTTCTCAGAATTGGGAAAACCACTGTCTTGGGTTCTCAATAAGTTACAAAAGAAGGGATTGTTGCAACCTTGACTCTTCATCCTATGCTTAATCCTCTTCCACTTAACTTTGATGTTAAGGCATTTTGCCAATTCCATTAAAGGCCTGGATATGAAACGGACAATTGTATGAAGTTGAGGCATGAGATCCAGAATTTAATTGATAGCGGGAAGTTATCTGAGCCCGATAAGCCCAATAAAAAGGATAATCTTCTGCCTAGGTTAAACAAAGTGCCACCACCGGCAACCTTCATAGTAGGAAGAAGATTGGATGAAGATTTTGCCTTATCCTCCTTTCAAAATGGGAGTATTGAAGATATGGAATAAGGAGAAGCTTAACTCAACAAACTTCCTTTTGCTTGTTTGGTTTAATGTTTTATTTTCTTTATTTGGTATTTTTTTTTTGGAACAATTATGTCTTTAAAATCAAGATTATTTGAATAAACTATTTTCATTCAATTTTTGATGGTCTTCATTCATTTTGGTGCTCAACCGATGATGAATCTAGCTTGATAATCATAAATTAATATATTTGTACATCATGACTTGAATGACTTTACTAGGTGAGGGAATTTTTCTATAGCATTGAGTTGTGTATGCTTACTTTGAGAGGGCTCCTACATAATTATGAGTGTCGAGATCCTAGTCAATCTTAGAACATACTTTGATAAACTTTTGAGGTGAAATTGAATTTTCTTATTTAAGGGAGAGATGATATAGTCATTGTTTGGATAGCCGACAACTAGTATCCACCCAATTAAATATCAATCCCTAGTTGTCCCTTTGAGCCTTCATAAGATTTTAGCTTGCTTTTATTGGCTTGTAAACCCCTATAACCTACCATGAGCTGTTGTGATATTTGTGATAAATTTGATGATCACTAAGAGGAAGAAGCAAGGATAGACTCCAAAAAAAGGAGAAAGAAAATAAAAAGAAGAAAAATAAAATAAAATAAAACCCAAAATGATTCAGAAAGCCAACCGAGTGCTCTTTTACCTAAAGCAGCAAAAAGACTTCCATTTGGTTTACAAGGACAGTTTGACTTACATTGGTCCAACCCAACTAAAGATTCAATTAAAATCATAGAAAAAAGAGAAAGACCATCTAGTTTTTGAAAGTCCTATACTTGACAATCCTTCAGAGAAAAAGGATGAAATGATGAAATGCCAAGAAAAAAGAAAGGAATGTGGGTATCAACCTTTTTGTAAAGGAAAAGACTGTCCCAATCAAGATCTAGATTAATGCTAAGAAGATGGAAGAACATTCAAAGATCTATTTTTTCATGCTCCCAATTGCCTAAAGTTCCAATAAAAAGTTTATAGCATGAAGGCTTGTCCATAGTATCACATCAGCTCCAATCTCAAAGTGGCTTTTATTTAACCCGTGTCCCTTATAGATCCCGTTTCAAGCCTATTAAAGACCTGTTAATCTCTCTTGGTAGGTAAAGTCTATTAGTGGAGATAGTTTGAATAAGCATGCATATGAGATAGATAATATTCAAAATCAATGAGACATTTAGCCAAGTAGTGTGTATGTGCCTATCTGAAGTGCAACAGTTTTTGCTCAAGTGAAAATGATTCCCGAGTTTAGTACAATAACTAGGGTTGTCATGTTATAGATATGCTAATTTGGAAAATTGAGTCCTGAGGTACAATGACACTAATTTGACAAAGCTAAAAAATGATTTTAAGATTTTTTTTTAAAAAAATGTATTTTTGTCATACAAATCCTTCAAGTTAAGGGAAGTATGTTGCACTATCAAACCCCAAAGGAAATAATGGGCAAAAGAGGGCGAATGAAAGAATCACTTGCAAGATCATGTCATAAAGCAGTTATTAACCAAACAGGTATCTCCCATGTCTTTGGCTACCATGCTTGGGGCCTCCACTACTCATGTTTTTAACATCTTGAAGATAAAAGCTATAAATACGAAGCCTTCTGTCATTTCAATGCAAGACCTGAATGAGCATCTGGGATGAACCAATGAGAACACTTCAGCTGATCATCTCAGTCTGTGAGTTGATAGAACCACTATAAGCATTATCCATACATACCATGCATACATGAGTATATTACACTGCATTTTTGCCTCGTGTTATCTATTCTTGGTAAAAAGTAAACAACGATACTCTATGAAGCAAACATAAAGAGAGTATGGAATCAAGGGGCATGGAAGGCTCATTGATTGATGAAGCTCCGGTCATTTTGCAAAAGAAGAAATGCATGCTTGTGCAAAGAACTAGACAATATACAAATATCAAAATGAACCTGCATGGGAAAAATCATTAGTTTGAGCCTACATAGGGGGCAAAGTTTCTTCTTTTCAATTTTTGAGTTTATGAGTATACAAAATATTTTTAAATTCACTTCCAAATATTTTGCCATGCAGGGGGAAAGGAGAAGATATGAGGGCCAGCTAAAAAATAGCTAAATTTTTTTGTAAAAATGTTTTTGCAAAAGGAATAACAAAAAGAATGGAACAACCGAAACAACCAAAATTCTCAACTGATAAAAGGTCAGTAAAATTCAATCTCGGGTCCAAGTACCCAAATCAAATTTAGCCTTAGGTCCAAGTACCCAATCTCGGGTCCAAGTACCCAAATCAAATTTAGTCTCGGGTCCAAGTATCCAAATCAAATTCAGTCTCGGGTCCAAGTACCCAAATCAAATTCAGTCTCGGGTCCAAGTATCCAATTCAGTCTTGGGTTTAAGTACCTAATTCAGTCTTGGCTCCAAGTACCCAATCTCAGGTCCAAGTACCCAATTCAGTCTCGGGTCCAAGTACCCAATTTAGTCTCGGGTCCAAGTATCCAAATCAAATTCAGTCTCGGGTCTAAGTACTCAATCTCGAATCTAAGTCCCCAAATCAAATTCAATCTCGGGCCCAAGTACCCACTCTCAGATCTAAGTACCTAATTCAGTCTTGGGTCCAAGTACCCAATCTCTGGTCCAAGTATCCAAAACCCATTCAGTCTCGGGTCCAAGCACCCAATCTTGGGTCCAAGTATCTAAATCTTTTTCGAGAATCCACCCTCATCCAAAATTTACTCAAAATCATGTTGCTTTTCGCTCTCTTCTACCAAAGTCTCAGATCGCTCAAGTAAGGGGGCAAACTGTAGACCCTTAAATTTGGACCAGTTTAAATTTAAAAGGTTTATATTGGTTCATTATGAATTTAGATTTCTTAAACCTAATTTTACAATTAAATTGGAGGTTATATAAAAATTGCAAAAATATTGGCTGAAAATTTAATTATTTTGGATAGGTTTGAGTCGAAATTAATGGTTTTGGTCGAGTTGGTTCTCCCAAATTAATATGGGTATTGCCCATATAGATTTGAGCTTGCCAAATCGATATGGTCAAGTGCCTCATATCGATTTAGCTAGGCCAAATCGATATGGAATCTACCTCACATCCATTTGGCTAGCACAAATCGATATGAGGTGCACTCCATGTCGATTTTGGCCTTTAATCCGAGTCTTAAACACAATTGTACCTGCCATTTGACTTCCTAATTAACTTATAAGAGTTGGATTTGGTTTAGGGTTAAGGTAAGGTCTCCCATAAATACATAATTAAAAATGAAAATTGGGGGAGGAATTTTTTTTATTAACAAATTGGCAGTAAAAAAGACAGTAGCAACCTGATAAAACAGGAATCATCAAAAAGCAATTGAGCAACATCAAGCAAGGAAGAAAACAATCTGAAAACAAAGAAGAAAGCAAAGCAAAGTGGTAGTGACTGATCTTTCGATCACGAAGTCTTCAACCAAGAATCAATTATTCTAGGCATAAAGGAAAATATAGCTTGGATCAACACATCAACTTGGTGGAGCCTACAATACAAGTAACGTTCTTATTAACTCATCCAATTAAATACATTGATTAATTTCAACATTTAACTCATTTAACTTGTTGTGATAATAATTCATGAAATAGGATTTTGCAATAAATTTTATAATTACTTACAGTATCCGAAACCCTAATTACAATTTTATAATTACAATAATCTGAAATCCTAATTACAATTTACACTTTAGAGTTACATCATAGTATCTTTTAATGGTAGTCTACATTAAATCGTAATTGTGCATTATTTTAAATTTTGATTTGTATTTTAAATCTTATTTTATATACATAAAGTCTTAGGTTAAGGAAAAACTCTAGAAATCCTAATTTTCCATCTGAAACCCTAAAAAACCATATTTCATGTTTAAAATCTTAGAAACCCTAATTTCCCATCTGAAACCCTAAAAAATCATATTTCATATTTAAAACCCTCTAATTCAAGATGTAAGCCCTAAACTTATACATTTATTGCTTTATTTAGTTTTAGATTGGATCATGTAGTTTATTATATGTCTTGATGATTAATTTATTTGATTTCAATATTTGCTTTATTTAATTTATTATGGATGAATATTTTTTTTATCACTATTTGTTTATTAAAATTGTAAGAGGTATGTTTTCATTATTAGGTACCTCGTTAATTAAGCTTCATGTAATTTAAATTATTTTTAAGTTTTGGATTAATGCAAAGGATACGTTTCCACCAATTGGTGGGTATTCTATTTTATTTATTTTCTTTTGGACATTGGACAATTGTAAAGGCATATTTTCATCTATGGATGGATACCTATTTGTTTATTTTATTAGGACATTATTGTGATTTTAATAAAGTATTTATTTATTCTTATGATCGTATAAAATATGGATAATATCATATTAAATAAGAATTTTATAATATTAAGACCTTAAAAGGATATCGGTTCCAATGAACTGGGCGTTGTGGGGGTGCTGGGTCATCCACCCCTTTCTTTTTTTCAACCTATCCGGGTGGTGACTCCATTTTCTCTGGCTTTAGGCTCGTGTTCTCTAAGATCCTAAGCCTAATAGTGTCAAAGTCGCTAGAATCATTTCACATGGGAATGAGGGCGAAAATCCCCGCTCACACACATACTTGTTAATGCTAGCCTATATATGATAAAATTAATTTCCTTATTGCTAAAATTAATAATTAACAACAAATATATGACAAAATTCAACAAAAAAAAGAGAAAAACTAAAATAAAAAAAAGGCTTAAATGCATAATAATACACAACCTTTAGCGTGTTTTGTATATTTAAAATGACCTTCTATTTTTAGCAAATAAATACTTGACTTTTGAATTATTGGTAATTTGATACATCTATTAACTATACTATAACGGATGCAGCAAACAACTCATTAGTATGAGTTACGCAAATAAAAAATGTGGTATTCCATCTCAAAATGACTTTTAGAGTATTTTACATATTTAACATAATCTTTTAATTTTTGACAAATAAATATATGACCTTTGAAGTATTGACAAACAAATACATGACTATTTTTTATTTTTTATCAAATTCTATTTTACTTTATTTTGAGCTTAAAAAATTTTGATTTGAGAAAAGTTACTCTTTTTTAATTTTCTTATTATGACTTAAAAATAATTAAAACTTTTTAAAAAATAAACAAGGTATCAAAATCTATTTGTGAAAAAATTTCTCACTTAATTGCAAAGCTATATATGAAAAAAAGAGGTAAATTTAATTATGATTATCAAAATTTACACTTGAATTTTTTATATATAATTTTCCTTTCTCATTTTTCCCTAGTTTATAATACTTATTTTATTTCAAAAGTCATATATCAAAATTCAATAATTATAATATTGTCATATCACTAAAAATATGACATCTGATCAAAGAAAATATGTTATATCTATCAAATTAATTTAGAAGAAAATTCACTAAGATTTTAATCCGTAAATAATTTCTATTCAAATGAAATAAGGTAAGCACATATAACTATTTAAAGAGTTTATTTAAGTCATAGTTTGAAAAAAAATTAAAAATTCACTAATTTTATTGATATTGAAGTCTTCTTTAATTTTTAAAAATTTTCAATTAATTATTTTTTTAAGGCATAGTTTAAGAAAAAAATTTTAAAAAATTAACTTTTCTCATATCATAATTTTTTAAGCTCAAAATAGAGTAAAATAGGATTTGACAAAAACAAATGATAAGGTCATGTATTTATTTTTCAAAAAGTAAAAAGGTCATGCATTTATTTACGAAAAAATAAAAAGGTCATATTAAATATGCAAAACACTATAAAGGTCGTTTTGACGTGAAATACCATATTTTTTATTTGGGTGACTCATACTAATGAGTTGTTTGCCACATTAGTATTTGTTATAGTGCAATTAGTAGATGTATCGAATTGTCAATAATTCAAAGGTCGAGTATTTGTTTACCAATAATAAAAGATCATGTTAAATAAAAAACATGCTAAGGGTTGTGTATTATTATGCATTTAAGCACAAAATTTTTTAAAAAAAAATTGAGGATGCATCAGTTATTTGGAACGAGGATGGCTCCTTTGTTGTGTTGGCAATGGTGAGAGGCTGGCTTGAAGATGATGTTGGTGATTGGTCAGAGGCTGGGTTTTTGGGTTGGCAATGAAAAACTATTGAGAGGTTGAGTTTGTGAGATGGAGAGGTTAGGCTGGTGAGACTCTAGGCTTGCGAGAGTTTGAGAGGTGGAGATAGTGAGGATTGGTCGACAAAGATGGTAAGAATTTTAGCAGCACAAGCATTAATGGAGCTAGAGCCTATAACGATGAGACTGAGAGCTTAGAGGTTGCAACTAGTGTAGGTTAGTAAATAGTTTTTTGGTTTAGGATGATTTAGAAAATAAATATATACTCCCTCCATTCTAAATAAATTTCACAAAAATTAACAAAAATAATTAAAATTATATCCTCACTTTAGCATTAAATATATTTAATAAGTAATATTAAATCAACGTATTATAGAGATTTACCATGCGTTTAGTTTAAACTTTAAAATCAGAATTAGAATGAAACAGAATTGGAATGAGAATCAGAATTAGAATCAAAATAATTATTTATTCTTTTTATTTAATTTACTTTGAAATTAGAATCGAAATGATTATTTATTATTTTTTTAGAGATATTATAATTAAAAAATAAAAATAGATTTATTTTATTTTATTTTATTTTAAATTTTAAAAAGTTAAATTTTAATTTTATTAAGAAAAAATAAATTTATTTATTTAAAAATCTAGAGTTATTATAATTAGAAAAAATATGAAAAAATATTAAATTAATTAAATGTTATTTTAAAATTTTAATTTAATTTTATTAAGAAAAAAAGAAAAAAATCATTTTATTAATTTTATTCTAAAAATAAAATATATATTTTTTAATTTTTAATTCAGAAATCAAATCTGATTAACAGAAGAGAGCAGTAAGAAATTATTCATTTTCTTTTTGGAGAATATAATTCTCATTACCTCGTCCATTTTATCCAACCAAATAATATCAATGGAAATAATTCATTCACATTTTCACTCTCATCTCCGATCAAATGCTCCCTTATTTAAATAGTTAATGTGCTATAATTTGGGATGGACAAAAAATGACTGTGAATTTATCAATTTGAGATGTATTAGGCATAATATATAAATAAATAAGATAAGCAAAGCAACTAAATAAGGTTCATGCTTTTAATTTTTTTTATTTACTTAATTTTTATTTATTTTATATTTTAATGTTTATTTTTTACACTAACAAAATTTAATCCATATATATATTAAATTTCAAAAATTAAAATAAAATTATTTTTTAGAATATATTTAATAAAATTTTAATAAATATTTACAAAATAATATTCATGAATATTCTTTTATATTTATTATTAAAAATAGATTAATTTAATATTATATAAATATTCTTTTATATTTATTTATTAAGAAATTATTAAATATTAGTAACTATTAATATAAAATTCATATGTTTAGTAATAATAATAATTTAAAGCATAAATTCAAAATAATTTTTAAAATGTAATATGCTTTAAAAAAAACACTTTATATGAGTTCATTATCATAATTACTTTATATCTTAATAAGTTAAAATTTTTGTGAAAAAGTAATTGTAAAACTTCATTTCTTATAAATTATTTATTCGAAATATAATACTATAGTACTTTCAATGCATAATTATTCACATCACATAAGACAAATAGTACTAATAAACTGAAAAATAATTTTTTAAAGAGATAGTACCAATAATAAAATTAATAATTGTAGTATACTAATTTTTCATTTAAACTTGATCAAAGTATAGTACTATTTTATTTTTAAAACATAAGAGATATAGTACAAATAAGTATCAATTAAAACATAAATTTAATAAATAGTTTTATTAATAATATTAATAAAAATAATTAGGATAAAAATTTAAACTATTTAGTTTTATATATAATATATGACATAATTTAAAATTTATTTTCTATGTTGTTCAATTAAATTATTATTTATTATGAGATATACAAATTACTTTTTATATTATTTAATTTATTTATAATGTATAATAGTAAATTAGATAAATTAAATAGTGTTGAAATATGACAAATATGAGAGGATCGTACATTAAAATTAAATGAAATTAATGATGGGTATATAAGTATAAAGAACTCATAGATCCAATGCTTTAAAGTTTTGAGTTAGAATGAAGTGTCAAGACCGTAAGTGTATCACCTCACTAATAAGGCCCAACAAGCAACTCTCCCAAGTAATTAGACACTCAAGTGCCAGCACGTGGTATTAGAGCCGATAATTCAGTAGGATGAACATGGAGATAGTGGTCATATCTCGTGGTAGTCCATATCCCTCCACATGGAAGAACAAAAGTTACTTTCAGTGAACGCAAACCATGTTAAAGTATAAAGAGCTCCAAATAACGTTGTATACTCAAATCTAGATAAAAAAAAAAATCGCTTAAGGGATAGCCCATACCTAAATATAAGAGTTCACACTTAAGGATGAGATTATTGAAATACAGTAAGTGTAAGATGATCTCACACTGAAAATGAATTGGATTAATTAGGGATATATAAGTGCAAATGACTAAGCTTTTAGGGTTAAGGACTAATAGACATGCCTTAAGGTCTTTGATTAGATTATGACGTCAAGTTTATGATTGTATTCCCTCACTAAGGTCCATCTAACAGAGATTTCCCTGGTAATTGAATTCCCCAACGTCAACAAATAGTTAATAAATTAATACATTTAAATAAATACTTTAGAAATTTACAATAATTATTTAATAAAATCTATTACATAATATATGGTAAACAAGCTTGCAAATGAATATGTACTTATATTTAAACTAAATAACGAGTCTATAAAAAATCTAATTATTGAGCTAATAATGAATCTATTCCATGATAAATGAGTAGCTTGAACTCAACTTTTCCTAAGCAAGCTCAAGCTTAAAAGTATTTTTATTAAGTTGAGACCCAAGCTGAATTTTCTAATAGTTTGGCTTATTTACTGCTTTAGGCACAACACATTATGTAAAACATTCAAATGAGGCAAAATAATTTTAAAAAATAAATTTATTTGTCAAAATTATAATATGCTTCAAAATAACTACACAAATATTTAAATATATCTTATAAATTATAATACAATAAATGGCATAGAGTCATATATTATAATTATATTTATGTACATAATTTGAAATATTTTCTATATCAATATATTTCAATATCATTTAATGCAAAGTTGTAATTTTACATTGATAAAGTATGAATTTATTTCTATTAAAATTTTGAGAAATTTAATAATTTTGATATATATTTCTAAAATAAATAAAAATTTTTACTTTTAGAATTTTTTGAAAGAATGAAGAAAAAAACTATTGAATTTAGAAAACTCAATATCGGTTTTTCTTAATATGAAATATATCATATATAAAAAAAATATCTCATATAATACTTAATATAATAAATTTTAAAATAATAAATTTTAGGATCACTTTCACCAACTGCCCTTGAACTTTTTTATTATAATTACATCATTGGTCTATAAACTTTTTAAAATTTGATAGTTGAGTTGTTGAACTTTTCAAAATAATAATTAAGTTAATTAATAGGTAAATTATTTATAATTCAATTATTCTCGTAAGTTACAACAAAAAAGCTGATGAGTTAGATAAATATGTGGCGTTGTGGGACTTTTTTTACACGTGTCCCATTATTATTGGTTCTTAAATAAAATATTAAAAAGAGATTTCTAATAATTATTAAATAAATAAAATTAAAAAATTAACATTTGAAATTATAGTAGCCCATCATCATTTGCAACATTGGCCAAGAGCTCACTGTCTAGCAGCATTCATCGGCGTCCATGAGTAGAAAGCCAACATCATTGAAGCATGCCATCATTGTTCTTGATTTGGTTCTCCATTAATGCACCGTAGCTCTCATTCACCTTCTTTGCATGTCTTCTTCTTAAAAAAAGGCACTACTCTCTATTTTTAAATACCCATTTGGCATTTTATCAAATGCTTATACATCTTTTGACCAATAACTTTGAAAATCATAATTTATTTGTCAAAATAAAAGAATGCTTCAAAATAACTACACAAATATTTAAATATATCTTATAAACTATAATACAATAAATGTCATAGAGTTATATATGATAATTATATTTTATGTACATAATTTGAAATATTTTCTATATTAATATATTTTAATATCATTTAATGCAAAGTTGTAATATACATTGATAAAGTATGAATTTATTTCTATTAAAATTTTGAGAAATTTAAGAATTTTGATATATGTTTCTAAAATAAATCAAATTTTTTACTTTTACAATTTTTCAAAAGAATGAAGAAAAAAAAACTATTGAATTTAGAAACCTCAATATCGGTTTTTCTTAATATGAAATATATCATATATATAAAAAAAATATCTCATATAATACTTAATATAAAACTTAAAATAATAAATTTTAGGATCACTTTCACTAACTGCCCTTGAACTTTTTTTGTTATAATTATATCACTGGTGTATAAACTTTTTAAATTTTGACGGTTGAGTGGTTGAACTTTTCAAAATAATAATTAAGTTGATTAATAAGTAAATTATTTACAATTCAATTGTTCTCAGAAGTTACAACAAAAAAGCTGATGAGTTGGATAAATATGTGGGGTTGTGGGACTCTTTTTTACACATGTCCCATTCTTATTGGTTCTTAAATAAAATATTAAAAAAAGATTTCTAATAATTATTAAAAAAATAAAAAAATTAAAAATTAACATTTGAAAACATAACAGCCCATCATCATTTGCAACACTGGCCAAGAGCTTACCGTCTAGCAGCATTCTTCTTCATCCATGACTAGAAAGCCAACATCATTGAAGCATGCCATTCTAGTTCTTGATTTGGTTCTCCATTAATGCAGTGAGCTCTCATTCACCTTCTCTGCATGTCTTCTCCTTAAAAAAAGGCACTGCTCTCTGTTTTTAAATACCCATTTTGTATTTTATCAAATGCTTATACAGCTTCTGACCAATACCTTTGAAAATCATAATCTTCTTCTCAAAAATCTCATTCCTCCATTTTGCTTCTTTATTGAAAGAAGATAAATTAGAGCTTCTTTTGTTTCCTTATACTAACCCAAACATCTTAGAAATCCATAAATCATTAACAATTTCTAATTAAGAAAACACTTGCATTAAGACTAGTCCACCTCTGTTTCTTGAAAACCAGAGAACTCCATCCTTTAATAATAAGATTATAATCTTTAAATTTCTCTAATGGGATTTTGAATTCTATATTAGTAAACAATGCATTTGAATCAACCCACCATACTCACAGTTAGGATTATTTTCTTAAATACCCATAAATACTCACTTTGGACGGTGTACAATGATAATGAGATCCTGAATATTGGTACCAGTGAATTTAAAATCAAAATCCAAAGTACCCAGAAAATTGCATAGAAGGGTTTGTGAAAATGTCATTAAATCATAACTCCTTCCTCTTGAAAAAAAAAAAAAAAGAAGCTTAATCTAGAGGTATATGGGTCTTTGCACACAAATATTCCAAGTTATAATCCACTTCAGAATCACATTAAATGGTTGTAAATTTATTGACTTGTAACTAGAAAGCGACTTGTGAGAACAATTAAATTGTAAATAATTTACCGGTTGAACAATTTAATTATTATTTAAAAAGTTCAAGAATGAATTGTCAAATTTTAAATACCCTAAACTTTCATTTTGCTCTCATTAAAATCACTGACTCTATTTTTCTTAATAATTACATATAATGGAGGGGAACATTTGGAATTTAAACTCTAGATCTAAGCGGGAGCAACAAACGCTCTTAGCCACCAAGCTACAACTTGATAATTATCAATGCCTCTATTTTTTGGTGAGAGAAAAGCCCACGTGGTGCCACATGGACTTTTTTTGGAGCAGATTTTTTTAGATATGTGATACCATGTGAACTTCATAAATTCTCTATGTAAGTATTCCCTTAGTTGTGTTCATTATCTAGGATCCAGAATTGTTTTATGCATGAGTTGGGAAGGTGTGTAGGGGAATCATGGGTTTGGAATCTTACTTGGCGCAGGATATTTTTCAGTTAGAAAACTACTATTTTTGACAGTTTTATGCATGAGATTTCTGGTTATAGTCCCCAATCTTCTATTGCCGAAAAAATTATGGGAGGTACAACAAAAATGACAATTTTTTTTGTTAAATCATTTTATAAATAGTTTTAAAATCTTAATCAACCCCTCCCCCCTTCTTTTCTTACTTTCTTGGTGTTTTTGTGAAAAAGTTTGGCTCCACCAAAAATGAAAATAATTGTATGTGTTGCTATTTAAGGAAAATTAAATGTAAGATCCCAGCTGGTACACATTGGCTTCTAGCAGAGCCTTCTAACAATATATGTCCCTCATGTCTCTAATATCCTAAAGATGTCAATCATCTTCTTCTCACTTTCCCTATATCAATTCGTATCTAGTACAAGTACTTCAAGTGGTGAAAGTTAATTTAATGTGTTCCTTCTTCAATAAAAGAGCTTTATGAAAAATTATGCTTATTATCCGCAGACAAATTTCTCCACAAAGTATGGATTTCTTTGTTATTCTTTATATTTTGGGCAATATGGCTTGAACATAATAATATTGTTTTTAATAATCATGTGTTGAATGAGGAAAAATTATTTTATTTAATTTTTGTAAGATTGGCATATTGGACCTCCGCTTGTTATCCTCACTTTCCTTATACTGTGAATGACTTTATTGGATCTTCCAATTGTGTGAAATTTTGAAATCCTCCTTGGCACTCCAAGGATGTTATTTCTTGGTCTCCTCCACCCTTTGGTTTTATTAAATGGAATGTTGATGGTTTGGTAGTGGGTAAACCTGGTCTAGCTGGTATTGGAGGCATTCTTCAAAATCATGAAGGACTTTTTTTTGCTATGTTTTCTTGTTTTATTGGTTTAGTTGATTCTAATGATGTTGAAATTCAGGCAATAGCTAAAGCTCTCTCCATGTCTATTCATTATGAATGGGCAAGGAATTATCATATTATTATAAAGCCTGACTCATCTATTACTACCAGTCGGGTCAAGGATGAGATTTTCAATGCTCCGTGGCATATGCGGAATATTTTACTTAAAATAAAAAATATATTTCCTTGTTGCCTTTTGTTGAATTCTTTCATGTTATGCGTGAAGTAATTTCATTGTTAATTCTAGGGGTGTCAAAACGGATTAATGGGTCATATTCATATCGAGTTGACCCATTTTAGTGACACAATTAAGATTAATACGAACACGGCATATTTATTAATTGTGTTGACAGGAACACAATAAGAAAATTAAACGGATTGCACAAATACCATATATATTACATATTTACTTAAATGGGTTATATGCGGATCATTTAACTCGATATGACCGGTTTAACCTATATAATATTTTTAATCTAAATTAATTTTATATTCTTAAATAATCAATTAAAAAATTATTCATATAATAAAATTATGATTAAAATAATTTAAAATGTAAATGTATTAAAAATTTCTTAAAAATACACAAAAGATAAATATATAATACAATTAATAAGAAATAAATAATAAATGTGTATTATATTTTAGTATTAGAACTTAGTAATAAAGAAAAAAAAAAGTTAAGGAGATAATGTATAGTTATCAATAAATTTTTTTTGCAAATTTTATTTTATTTTCTATTCTATTTTTTTATAAATTATATTTTAAATTCTAAATTAAAAAAATTATTTGACATAAAATATAAAAGATTAGATTATTTAAATTATAAAAGTTATTCAATTTTTAACATTTGATTTAGAAAAATTATTTCTAAAATTACAAAGAATTAAATTTAAATTAATTAATAATTAAAATAATTTAGTAATTAAATGAAATTAATAAATTTTTAATAAGAATAATTAAAAATTTTAAAAAAATATTTCTAAATAAATAATAATACATTATGCAATAATAAAATTATAATAATATAATAATTATATAACACTTATTTTTATTTTCTTACAAAAAAAAATAATTTAATTTTGAGTTGTATTAAAACTACATCGTTTTAGTTAAACGGATTGCAATGGATTCGCGTGTTATACTACTATATGACCCGTTTAAAGATGTGTCATAAACAGGTTGACCCTTTTTCTAACATTAACTTTTTTAAAGTCAATACTAGCCCGCTAATTTTATGTATTTTGCTTATCTTATTCATACATCATGACCCATTTTGACACCCTAGATAATTATCTAGCTAAGTCAGGGGTTACGAGATCTGAAAATTTCATTGCATGGCTTTAGATTTCGGTACGAATGGATAGTTTAGTTCGGTTTGGGTAAGTTAGAATTACTATTCTTTCAGGTTCCTTGGACATGTTTTTGTATATCAATTCTATGCATTGTATTACTGACAATTGGCTGCAGATGGTGATTACTTGGCTGCAGATGGTGATTACTCTTAATCCTTCCTTGTGTTGGACCTATTATCTCTAGTTCATTTACAGGTTGCCATTAGAGGATTGGTTTTATGTATAAGCTTTGAGTTGATTGGTTGATGTCGTATATTCGTTTTCTATATACTCTTAGGGTTTTTTTATATGGTTTAGCGGCACTTTAATTTTGGGTGTATGGAGTAAGCCTATTGGCTTGGATAGTTTCACCTCTAAATCATATTTTTCCCTTTAATTATTATTATTATTATTATTATTATTATTATTATTATTATTATATAAAAAAAAGTACTCTCTAGCCAAAAAATAGAGACAAAGATTTTAATTAAGAAAATAAAATTGATAATTTTATCTTAACAAATTGAAATTTAAAAATTTTAATGAAATATATAATAAAATATATTGATGATCGGTACAATTAATCCGAATTTATGATGCCATAATTGTATTATGAAAAAAACAGTGATTACATAACCTTAATGGATGAAATGTTGAAGCTACACAAATCCTCAATTTTCATAATTAATCCAATTAATTGTAGTGTACGTCAATAACCGACTGTTGTTTCTATTTTGGTTGTTTTACATTGAAACACAATTTGCCTTTTTCTAAGATGTTTTAATTTTGCCTTCGAAAAAAAAAAGATGTTTTAATTTTTTTTTTGTTGCAGAGATAAAGAAATGAACTAAGCTTGTCTTCTTTAGCCAATAGAGCACGAAACAGAAAAGTTGTAAAAAAAAGAGCTTTTTCCTAACCACTAAAAACTCAAAATTTTTAGCGTTTCCTTTTAGCGAGTGCTCTAATCTCACAGGATCTTCGTAATCAATCCAGCTTTTGTTTAGTCCTTGTAGAACATAATATTCAAGTTTATCAGCAATTTCCAAATTACTCATGTCTTACATATCGGCCAAATTAGTATAGCTCGATGAATCTTTGAAGAACTTCCAAGAAAGAAATATCATTTCTTCGAATGCCATGGCTGTGGGCACGTGGGATAAAGCCAAATAAAAAGTAAAAGAAATCTTAAAATGTTTGGTTTGGATTAAGTAATTAGACAAAAGCCTTCATCAAGTTAACATTAAGCTCACAAATATTAATTGATATAATTATAGTATATATATCTTTCTTTATTTGGTTGGAGTTGGATTTAGTTTATTTTTTTCTTTATATGCCTTTAAAACAATAACTGAATTGAAAAATCGTGTTTGATTATTCTTTAAACCAATTCAACTGTAAAAAAAAAAAAGAAAGTAAAATTATGATTTCTAATTCGTTGAGTTTATTATATTTCACCTTTCCCCAGCCAAGGGCGGATGTAGGGGGGCACTGTTTGTGTGTATATATACATATATATAACAAATTCAACTGTTAAAAAAATAAGTAAAATTGTTATTTCTAATTCATTGAGTTGATTTATAATATATTAAATCTTTATAATATATATATATATATTAAATTGATAAATCTATTCTATATATTTATTACCTTCAATTATTTTTAATTTATATTCTAAAATTGATATTAATAATCATAGATTTAGTAATATTGTATATGTTTATATTAAAAAATTCAAGAATATATTTTACAAACCATATAATTTCACCACGTAAATATATATATTTTTTAAAAATTTAGAAGGATGACATAATATATTCAATGTAATATCTGTGGTTTTAGACAAATTAAATAAGTATATAGAGGCTAATTAGAGTATTGAGAGAGTTACATGTGTAACAATCCTAATTTTTGGAAAACTTAAATAAAATAAATTAAAATTAAATTGGATAAATTAAATTAATGATTTAAATGGAAAATGAAAGGATTTTAAGTGAAAAAGTAAAATATATATTTAAAATATATTTGAAGTATATATGACATATACATATACCTAACATATACATATATATATTGTATAATTAAGTGAACAGTGATTTATATATATATATATATATATAGATAAGCATGAATAAAAGAGAGATATTTTCTTTTCTTTCTTCTTGTTTCGTTGTCGTGAGTTGAGAGAGAGAGAGGCTAAAGGAGAGCTTTCTTCTTCCATACACCAAGAATTGAAGGAATTTCAAGGATTCAAGTGAAGTTTTTGAGGATTCTTCATCAATTGGTAAGTTTTTCTATCAATCTTCTAAGTTCTTTGGAATTCTATAGAAGAATATGATATATGGATTTTGGAATTGTGCATTATCATGTTTTAATGGCTTATTTGGGTATGTATGGAGTTGGTTTTGAGTAGTTAATAATGATTTTAAGGTTAGATTGAAGAAGTGATTGAATTTAAGTTGAGTTTTGAAGTGATTGTGTTGAATGGTTGAGTGTGCAAAATGCAGAAATTTTGCCTAATATAGCCATGTCATTGGGCGTGTCAACGGTGTTGAGTTCAATATTGATGATACGATCAGTAACACGGCCATGTCTTTGAGCGTGTCATAACTACTGTAAGGCAAAATAATTGGTACGGCCATTAACATGCCCATGTTGTTGGGCGTGTCAAAGTTTCTGTGAGGCATAATGAATGACACGGACAGTGACACGCCCATATTGTTGGATGCGTCAAAGCTTCTGTAAGAGTGGGTTAATGACATTTGGAATTCGTTTCTTTGTCGTTCATTTATAATACCTAATTTAAATGATTTGATGTTGAGAATGCCTTAGAATGTGATATTAAATGGTTCTTTATGATCACATTTGGTATAGGCATTGAGAGAGAGAGTAGTTTGCCCAACTCTAGTGTTGAAGGGCAACTTAGAAGAGAAGGTTGGAATTGGAGTTCTTTCTAAGGTATGTACAAACACTTGATAAATGGAATGTGATCGCATTATATTTGGCCTAACACATTTCAGATGAAAAAATGTGTTAAGCTACTTGATACATTAAGTATTCATGAACATGGTGCTAAGACATGTGAATTGCTATGTTTGCATTATATGCATTATAAAGAGCCATTGTTAATGGCTAGATTGAATAGAATGTGAATTATGTGCAAAATGTGAAAATAACCCAAAGTGTTTGGGTAATGTGGTTTTATTATGAAATGTTGAAATGAAATGACATTGGTATGAATGAGAAAATGGGAAAATAAGAAAGGAATTAAGGATGGAAAATATGAAATAATTGTGTGCCTAGTATGTTATTCAATATTCAAAGTTGTCATTATGGACCAAAACAGTAACTCTGAAATTTGAATAATGTATTAGTTGTTTGGGCCCATGCTTGTGTATGTGTTTCTGTGAATATTAAGTGATAAAATAATATATTTAAAATTGAGCTTGGATGTCACATTGTGTCATAACATATAATCATTTTGCATTGGTATTATTTTTAAAATGTTGTTATTATCAAAGTTTGTACTACTAGACTTTTAGCTTAGCGCGATTGTAACTCATTGCGTAGGTGACAGGGGTGATCCGGTAGAGCCGGAGAATTCTACTAGATCAGATCGGGTCTAGACTTGTGTTGGTTGAGACTGAAGTGTGTTGCTACATCAAGAACAAAGCCATTTTGCCAGCATGTATATATTTTTTATCATAGTACTTTTTGACAGTATGTATATTATATTATATTTTGGAGTATAAATATATATATTGTAAATTATAAAGAATGTTTTGTATAGTTGAGTAAGATGAGATTCATATATTTTGATATATATATATATATACATATATGTATAAACGTTTTGAGGAATGGGAATAAGAAATTTTTAATTAAACTAAATTGTGACATTCAAATGCCGTATATGTATATTTTATATATACGGAATATGTGTGTATTATACATATATAGGGTGTAAGGTTGTTACATTTATTTTGGTATTAGAACCTAAGTTTGAGGTTATCGACCTAGGTGGGTTGTTAGAGAGAGAAAATGAGGATTTTAAATATAGTTTTCAATTGTGATACATGCTTTGACACTGATATTTTTTTATTTTTGATGTGGCAATTTTTGTTGTATTTGCAGAAATAGGTGGTTATGGCATCTCGGATGCACCAGTCTACTGAGGGTAGTGCAGAGAGTATAGCTCCTGATGAGGGTAGAGTTGGAGCTAGTATTGAGTATGCTGGTGAGGCGTCTGCTTATGTGCTTATTGGACTAGCAGCTGAGGAGATTCTGTCTGGCTGAGTACAACATATTGTGGAGCTATTGAGATAGGCTCTAGTTCAATAGCCATAGCCGCCGCCACAGCCGCAGCAGCAGTTGCCAACGTAGAAATACGATAAGCTGAGAAAATTTAGAGCCACAGATTTTGTTGGCAATACAGACCCTGCTGTAGCAGAACAGTGGTTGGACAGGTCCAGAGGGTATTCATTCAGTTACAGGCTAGCCCAGAGGAGAAGTTTGATTATGCTAGATCACTTCTGCAGGGGGATACCTATGAATGGTGAAAGACGGTTCCCCATGGTACAGTTGATCCACCAGTTTTGACATATGCCAATTTTATACGGAAATTTGAGAAGAAGTATACTCCAAGGGAGTATAAGGATGCAAAGAAGATGGAGTTCCTGAGTTTGAGGCAGGACATGAGGACAGTGACTGAGTATGAGATTAAATTCATTCGGTTGAGTCACTATGCTAGAGAAATTATATCAGATGAGTTTGATAGATGCCAGAGGTTTGAGGAGGGGCTGAGACCCTCTATCATGTGTTTAGTGGCAGGTTCCCGGTATCAAGATTTTTCTTAGTTGGTTACAGCTGCCAGGAGTGTAGAGAGGGTACAAGGACTTGCAGCAGCAGCCAAAGTACAGGAGAGTAGATGTAGAAGATCCCAAGGTGAGGCAGGGTCTTCGTCATTGAAAAGAGGCCGAGGGGAATATCCTTAGAGGGTCAGTAGGAGTTAGGGACAGTCTGGCAGGTCAGCACAGCAGTAGAGGCAGAGACATGCAACCTCAGTGGCTAGTGCTCTGACCCCAGTGACTCAGAGGCCTACTCCACCTACTTGTGTTCATTGTGGTAGAACACATGGAGATGCTTGTTGGAGGACAGGTGCACCAGCAGTGTGTTATAGATGTGGATGACCAAAAATTGCCCAAAGCCACTAGATGATAGACAGAAAGATACAGCAGTTGCTAGACCTAGTGTCAGGGGGTCGTGGTGGCAGAAATTTTGGTAGAGGTAGTCGATCAGGATCTAGTCAGAGAGGAGGTTTTATAGTAGGAAGTAGACCAGACGATGTAGGACCATTACAGTGGGTTTATGTGATGTAAAGACAGCCAGATACTTCATTTGTGATAGCTGGTACTTTTACTTTATTTGGTACTTCAATTCTTGCATTGATAGACCCTGAGTCGACGCATTCATACATTAGTGCATCCATATTGTTTGTGAGTAGTGCATCCATATTGTTTGTGAGTGATTTGAATTGTGAGTCCTTAGGATTTGATATTTTGGTTACAAATCCTTTAGGGTATAGTGTTGCGGTTAGTAAGGTGCACCGAGATAGTTCAGTTATTGTCCAGGATGAGGAGTGTTTCGGTGACCTGATTGAGATGCATTTTAGGGAGTATGATTTGATTCTGGGTATGGATTGGTTATCCAGGCATGGAGCTATGGTAGACTGTCAGTAGAAATGTGTTACCCTGAGAACACATGGTGGTAGAGTTGTGGTGGTATATAGTGAGCGGAGATGTCTTTCATCCATGTTTATTTAAGCTATCTTAGATAGGAGGATGATTCGGAAGGGATGTGATGCTTATCTTGCTCATGTTGTAGATACCACAGTAGTGGGATTCCAACATGACAGTATACCTACAGTTGCTGAATTTTCAGATATTTTTCTTGAAGAGTTGTTGGGGGTGCCTCCTGAGAGAGAGAGGTGGAGTTTGGTATTGATTTGTTGTCTGGTACCACTCCTATCTCTACTACTCCTTATCGGATGGCACCTGCAGAATTTGAAGGAGTTGAAGGTGCAGTTGCAAGAGTTACTTGATAAATGATTTATTCATCCTAGTGTGTCTCCGTGGAGAGCACCTATTTTGTTTGTGAAGAAGAAGGATGGCACTTTGAGATTATATATTGATTACAGAAAATTGAATAAAGTGACCATCAAGAATAAGTATCCATTACCTCAGATAAATGATTTCTTTGATTAGTTGAAGGGAGCAGCAGTATTCTCTAAAATTGATCTGAGATCAGGGCACCATCAGTTGAAAGTTAGAGATGTAGATGTATCCAAGATAGATTTCCGCACGAGGTATGGACATTATGAGTTTTTGGTGATGCTCTTTGGATTGATGAATGCACCAGCAATATTTATGGATATGATACCATACTTAGATCAGTTTGTAGTGGTCTTTATTGATGATATTCTGGTGTATTTGCGTAATAAGAAAGATCATGTTAGGCATCTACATATTGTATTGTAGACAATGAGAGAGAAACAGTTGTAGCTAAGTTGTCTAAGTGTGAATTCTGGCTCGATCAATTAACTTTTCTAGGTCATGCGGTATCAGCAGAGGGTATTAGAGTTTATCCAGGTAAAGTTGAGGCTATCTTGAATTGGAATCTGCCAAAGACTATGATAGAGGTTATAAGTTTTCTGGCTTTTGCAGGCTATTATCATCGATTTGTGAAGGGTTTTTCTATGATAGCTACACCACTCGCCAGATTACTTCAGAAAGAAGTTAGATTTGTGTGGACTGATTGGTGTCAGGCGAGTTTTGAGCGGCTGAGGGAGATGTTGACTCATATTCCTATTCTTACCTTGCCTGTAGAAGGTAAACTATATGTGATATACAATGATGCTTCACATAGTAGTTTTAGGTTGTGTTCTAATGCAGGACGATAGAGTCATTGCTTATGCATCTCGATAGTTGAAATCACATATGCTAAATTACCCGACTCATGATTTAGAGTTAGCAGCCATAGTTTTTGTATTGAAGATTTGGCGACATTACTTGTATGGGGAGAAGTGTTTCATATATACTGATCATAAGAGTTTGAAGTATCTAGATATTCAGAAAGAGTTGAATCTTCAGCAAAGACGATGGTTAGAGTTGATTAAAGACTGTGACTATTCAATTGATTATCATCCTGGTAAGGCAAATGTTGTTGCTGATGTCTTGAGTCGGAAGTCTTTGGCAAGTTTGACTACTTATTCACTCTCGTTGCTTGTTAAGTTGAGAGTGTTGCATACTAGATTTGAGTCTTGTGATGATGATGCATTGATAGCTCAATTGAAATTGAAGCCAGTGTTGTTGGATCAGGTTAGGAAAGCCCAGTTGGCAGATGAGAAGATTTAGAACATTGTGTTAGATTGCCCAAAAGAGGAGAGTTGAGACTTTAATGCGAGAAATGATGGCAGTTTATGGTATAAAGATGGATTGTGTATTCCTGATGATGTTGGATTGAAGAGGATGATATTAGAGAAAGCACATCAGTCAATTTATGCTATGAATCCTGGTAGTACTAAGATGTATTAAGATCTAAACCAGTATTATTGGTGGTCAGGTATGAAGAGGGACATAGTAGAATTTGTGTCCAAATGTCTCACTTGCCAGAGAGTGAAAGCTGAACACCAAGTTCCTTTAGGGTTACTTGAGCTATTGTCGGTACCAGAGTGGAAATGGGAGCGAGTGATGATAGATTTTGTGATTGAATTGCTTTTAACCCAAAAGAAGCATGATGCAATTTGGGTGATAGTTGATCGGATGACAAAGACAGCTTATTTTCTTCCAGTTCGGATGGATTATTCACTTGAGAGGTTGGTTGAGCTGTATATCAATGAGATAGTAAGGTTACATGGAATCCCAGTTTCTTTAGTATCGGACCATGATTCCTGGTTTACATTGAGATTTTGGAGGAGTTTACAGGATGCATTGGGTTCTCGATTGTATTTTAGTGCCTCTTTCCATCCTTATATAGATGGGCAGTCAGAGAGAATGATATAGATTCTAAAGGATATATTGAGGAGTTATATCATTGATTTCACAGGGAGCTGGATAGATTTTTACCATTGATTGAGTTTGCATATAACAACAGTCATCAGTCCAGTATTGGGATGGCACCTTATGAGGCCTTGTATGGCAGAACGTGTATAACACTTTGTATTGAGATGAAGTTAGAGAAGGTAAACTAGTTGGTCCTGATTTGATTAAGGAAACAGAAGAGAAAGTGAAATTGATACGGAGTCGTCGGAGATAAAGTGTTCTGAAAGTGTCTCCATGGAAAAAGATTTTGAGATTTGGTCGTAAAGGGAAGTTAAGTCCTCGTTTCATAGGACCATATGAGATTTTGGAGAGAGTTGGTCTAGTAGCTTACAGGTTGGCGTTACCGCCTGAGTTAGACCACATACATAATATCTTCCATGTCTCTATACTTCGGAGGTACAGATCAGAGTTATCTCATATCTTGTCAGTGGAGTCAATTGAGGTGAGCCTAGATCTGAATTATAAGGAAGAACCAGTGGTGATTTTAGCACAAAAAATGAAAGTTAAAAAAATAAGAAAGTATCACTTATGAAATTTCTTTGGAGGAATCATGCCATTGAGGAGGCAACATGGGAGAGTGAGCAACAGATGCAGAGTCAGTATCCCCAGTTGTTCCAGAGTTGATAGCAGATAATTTCGCGGATGAAATTTTATTAAGGGGGAGAATTGTAACGCCCCTAATTTTTGGAAATTTTCAATAAAATAAATTAAAATTAAATTGGATAAATTAAATTAATGATTTAAATGAAAAATGAAAGGATTTTAAGTGAAAAAGTAAAATATATATTTGAAATATATTTGAAGTATATATAACATATACATATACCTAACATATACATCATATATATATATATATTGTATAATTAAGTGAACAGTGATTAATATATATATATATATATATATATAGATAAGCATGAATAAAAGAGAGAGATATTTTCTTTTCTTTCTTCTTCTTATTCCTTTGCCATGAGTTGAGAGAGAGAGAGACTAAAGGAGAGCTTTCTTCTTCCATACACCAAGAATTGAAGGAATTTCAAGGATTCAAGTGAAGTTTTTGAGGATTCTTCATTAATTGGTAAGTTTTTCTATCAATCTTGCAAGTTCTTTGGAATTCTATGGAAGAATATGATATGTGAATTTTGGAATTGTGCATTAGCATGTTTTAATGGCTTATTTGGGTATGTATAAAGTTGCTTTTGAGTAGTTAATAATAATTTTAAGGTTAGATTGAAGAAGTAAGTGAATTTAAGTTGAGTTTGGAAGTGGTTGTGTTGAATGGTTGAGTGTGCGAAATGCAAAAATTTTGCCTAACATGGCCATGTCGTTAGGCGTGTCAACGGTGCTGAGTTCAATATTGATGACACGACCAGTAATACGGCAATATCTTTGAGCATGTTATAGCTACTGTAAGGCAAAATAATTGACATGGCCATTAACACACCCGTGTTGTTGGGCGTGTCGAAGTTTCTATGAGGCATAATAAATGACAAAGGCAGTGACACGCTCATATCATTGGACCTGTCAAAGCTTCTATAAGAGTGGGTTAATAATATGATCATTAATACGCCCATGTTGTTGGATGTGTTACTTGAGGAAATTGTCCAAAATTACTCTTTCTTTGTCTTTCATTTGTAATTGCTAATTTAAATGGTTTGATGTTGAGAATGCCTTAGAATGTGATATTAAATGGTTGTTTATGATCACATTTGGTATAAGGATTGAGAGAGAGTAGTTTGTCCAACTCTAGTGTTGAAGGGCAACTTAAAAGAGAAGGTTGGAGGGAGTTTTAAAGCTTATTTTGGAGTGCTTTCTAAGGTATGTACAAACTCTTGATAAATGAAACGTGATTGCATTACATTTGGCCTAACACATTTTAAATGGAAAAATGTGTTAAGCTCCTTGATACATTGAGTATTCATGAACATGGTGCTAAGACATGTGAATCACTATATTTGCATTATATGCATTATGAAGAGTCATTGTTAATGGCTATATTGAATAGAATGTGAATTATGTGCAAAATGCGAAAATAACCCAAGTGTTTGGGCAATGTGATTTTGTTATGAAATGTTGAAATGAAATGATATTGGTATGAATGAAAAAATGGAAAAATGAGAAAGGAATTGAGGATTGAAAATATGAAATAATTGTGTGCCTAGTATGTGATTCAATTTTTAGAGTTCTGTATTTGGCGGCATGCATATGAGGTTATCCTTAATATTTGCCTTCGGGATTAGACGCTTGGCGTCACTGTGATATGATTTGCCTTCAAGGTTAGACGCTTGACATCATTGTAATATTATTTATCTTCGGGACTAGACACTTGGTGTCATTATTGATCAAAACAGTAACTCTGAAATTTGAATAATGTATTAGTTGTTTAGACACATACTTGTGTATGTGTTTGTGTAAATTATTAAGTGATAAAAGAATATATTTAGTAATGAGCTTGGATGCCACATGGTGTCATAAAATATAATCATTTTGCATTGGTATTATTTTTAAAATTTTGTTATTATCAAAGTTTGTACCACTAGGCTTTTAGCTTAGAGCGATTGTAACTCATCGCGTAGGTGACAAGAGTGATCCGGTAGAGTCGGAGAGTTCTACTAGACTAAATCGGGTTTAGACTTATGTTGGTCGAGACTGAAGTGTGTTGCTACAGCAAAAAAGGAGCTATTTTGCTAGCATATATATATTTTATGTCATAGTACTTTTTGATAGTATTATATTATATTTTTGGAGTATAAAGAATGTTTTGTATAGTTGAGTAAGATGAGGTTTCATATATTTTGATATGTGTATATATATATATATATGTATAAACGTTTTGAGGAATGAGAATAAGAAATTTTTTATTAAACTGAATTGTGACATTCTTATACCGTATACGCATATTTTACATATACTGGATGTGTGTATATTGTACATATATAGAGTGTAAGGGTGTTACAATATATGTGGTATATACCTAATATATACATAAGATATACATATTGTATACATGTTATATACCTAATATATACTTATTATAAATATTAGATACATATTATATACTTATCATATATATGATATATATATAGAAGTAAAGATATATATAATATATGCCTAAAATATATATTACATATACACATACATAAAAATATATATAACATATACAACAAGTATAAATGAAATATATATATAATTATGGATGGATGATGATAATTAAAATAAATAAATAATAAAAGAAAATAAAGTCAAAAGAAGAAGAAAAATGTATGGTTGAAAAAAAAAATGAAAATTAATTAATTAATTAATATATATGGATGGAAACAAAGAGAGAAAATCAAAAAGTGTCATCTTCTTCCTTCTTCTCCTATGGGAGATGAATTTTAGAGAGGGACAAGAGGAAATTTTACTTCATGATTTACACCAAATTTCATAAGATTTTCAAGGGTTAAGAGGTGATTTTGAAGATTTAGCAAAAATCAAGTAAGTTTCCTATGATTTAAGCCTTGTTTTCTTTAATTTTATGATTATGTAAGATTGGGTTAGAGAGAGAAAGTATGTTTAAATTGTTAAAATTGGTAGTAATGAAGTTAAAATGATGAATACATAATGATTTCTTAGTTGATTGGTTGAAATTGACATAACTGATGAAATGAGGATTATGGGATGTGTATGTAAAAATTAGGGTTTTAATATGGGTGGTCATACTTATTGTAATGGGATAATTTAATGTTGTTTTAATGTAAATGTTATTATTTTATGATTGGAACTTGGATATGAGTAGATTTTGGTAAAGTTAGGGTTTATAAGTAGGTTATATGAAATTAGAATTTTTAAAATGGGTTTTAATAATTGTAGAAATGAGTTGTTTTAATATTATATTGATGCATGTGTGATGAATTTATGGTTGGGTGATAAAAATGATTATGAATGGTTGAAGTTTGAATGAAGTAGCAAGGGGAAAAATTAGGGTTTTGTTAAAAATTAGTTGGAAATTGAGTAATTAGTAATTAATTTGAATAAAATTAGCATGTGAACGATTCTAAATGAACAATATTGCTTATTGTTTGGGTTATGTATGATTAGGCCAAAATAGATAAAGTGAAGGAGCTTAAAGTTTCATTAAATAAGGCTTGGGTAGTGGAATAAGTTTAGTACATATTTTAATGACTTGAGATTTCATTACATATAATTTGGCATATTCTTTATTGCTCTTTTGAAATGTGGATATTCACATAACCTATGCATAATTATGTAATGACTGTCACATTAGGCACTTGTTTAATGTAAAATTAATGCTTATACATGAAATGCATGAGGTATATTAATGTTAGGTAGTATAAGGTACTATACAGACATGTTTGTATAACGTGATAAAATGTGTGGAGTGAGTCACATTGAGAATGTGAGTCATGATTGTATAATGTGATGGTGAAATAGTAATGAAATATGATCAAATGTAAGGTGATCGCTTGGGAAGTGTGGAATTATAATAAGATATTGTATTTTTGTAATCTATACAATTACTTGTTCAGTGCTATTGAGATTGGTTATTTATACATTGATAGACCTGAACAGAGCTAAGTTCAAAGATTGAGAATGATGAAAAGCCTAAGCAGGGCTAGGTCTTGGACTGGACATGATAATTGTATAAAGGTTTTTAAGCCCAATGTGTGTGTGTGTGGATGTGTTGTATAAATATTGAAAGTTGCATCATGAGAAACGCATTTAGATATGTATATATATATATATATTATTTTTGAATATGTACTACTAAGCTATATGCTTAGCAAGGTTAGATGTATAGCACAGGTGACAGGTTTGTAGAGCAAAGTAGTCCAGATTGAGATTGAGATTGAAGTGTCAGTTTTTCCACGAGATCAGTTGTGTCAGGAGTTGCATACATGTATATTTTATGTTACTATATACTTTGATTTTGTAAAATATAAATCCATTATATGTATTCTAAACATGTTTTGGGAAACGTTACATGTATATGGATGTAAAATTTATGAAGTAATGATTTGAAGAATTTTGTGAAAATATTATTTTCGGAGTATTATTTTATTTGCAGATTGAGTTATTTGTTATTGATTTTGAGAATATTAAAATTACAGACAAAACTCTAGCGAAATTTTCTTAGAGAATTTCTTTTATAAATTTATAAATTATTTTAATTTTAAAGCAAGGGTTTTTATTTGTATTTATTATAATACCTTTGTATCCTAAATATGTATTTTACGTATACGTGGTATATATATTATATGTATTCATGGTATAGGGGTGTTACATTCATATATTTAATAATTTTTCTATATTTCATGAATAATAAATAAATAAATAAATATAAAAATTAACTTAATTAATAAAAAATTATTTTTTTATTGAATGAAATTTAATTCTCATGATGTCATTATAAATAAATAAATGAGATTTTTTTTAATTCATGAATGTTTTATTATTATTATTTTAATATTACACTAGGGGAGATGGAATCGATCTTGGGTCTATCATCTAGGAGAGGTGCATTTTATCGCTAGTGTCACGACCCAATCCTAAGGCACATGAATGACACTAAGGGGTAGCAAATTCAAGGCACCAAACCCCTCAATCAGCTTTATTTGACATAAAAAACAGTGACTTTCAAACTATCACATCCATCAACAGAAATAATAATAAATCCATAACATTTAAACAAATTAAAATGTATGGCATCTCTAAAGTAGAATTACAATCTAATACACAAAAACTACATATTTAGTAGGTTCATGCATAAATTCACTATCGGAGATGAAAAGCAGTGTCATTGGATAGAGATAATACTAATGCTCACCCTGGAACATCTCAACTCAGTGAATGATACCGACAAATTTTATTGGAATTTTTCTCACCGGCCCCTCGTCGGCTTTTCACCAGAAGATTCAAATAGTAAATTGGGTACCCACGCATTCGTCTTGAATTTTAAAAATATAATTCACTCTTCCTCACTCGCTGAAAACTAGCTGAAAAATCGGTCCAAAGATTCGGCTTTGGTCGGATTCCAATCAAATTTAAACTTACTCCAAAAATTGCAAATGATATACTAAAATGAAACTCGGGATGAGAAGAGTCTAATGATACCTGAATCGCCGTGAAAGGAGGTCAAAAATTTCGGTCAAAGCTGTTAGCGGTGGTACTATACAGGGAGTTTTGGAAGGCGCATGAGCTTTCATCCGGAGGCCGTTAACAGCAACACTGGTGGTGTTGGAAGCATCGTCAAGCGATAGTTCTCTTGGTCCAGTGCGTGTCAAAATCCGAGCACCAGACGACAATAGATCTGAAATTTTATCCGATAGCCTCTTTCCCTCTCTCTCTCTCTCTCTTCTCTGTCTTTTCTCTCTCTTCTTTATTTCTATTCTTTTTCTCTCTCTTTCTTTTTTCTCTATTTTCGTTACTCGTCTTATTATTATTATTATTTATTTATTTATTTTATTAGGCTATTACAATGCTATTTCTTGATGTATTTATAAATGTTTTAATTCTTATATGAATAATATATTTTTTATTGGGATAGCACGTATTTTAAAAAAAAGAAAATGATATTAATTTTGTGAGAATGGATTTAATAAAATTAAATTTATATAATATCATTTTAAACTATTACCATATAATCTATCAACAAATTAACTAGCATATAAAAATACTAAAAACTAGATGTTGACTCAAAGAATACAATTATTATTTTTCAATCGTGATTAAACTAAGAGAAAAAAATAGTTGTTACATTACTGTAATGTTAAAAAAATTATTTTTATTCAATTTTATCTTAATTTTTTTTCCTTTAAAATTTTGATATTCTTTACTTAAATTCTAATTCAGCTGCTGTCTCCAACAAATCAAAGAATCAATTTGGTTAATTTCTTAAGCCATGCTTATTCAATGTGAAACAAATGTGATTAATCTAAATTCATTTTTTTAATAAAATGAAATTGAGAAAATAAAATAAAATTAAAAAGTAAATTCATTTCATGATTGAGTTATACCTCTTCTCTTCGAAGGTCGAACTAAATATTTGAATTTTAAATGCACAGTTAAAGTTGTTTTTGTCTATATATCAATTTTTTGATCTGTTTGTCTATATATCAATTTAATCATGTAAATGTATATCTTTTACTTATGAGTTAATTTCACTATACAATTAATCTCATATCATGACAGAAACTTAAAATACTTTTATATATGATAACAAAAAAAAAATTATTTTATAAAGAGAGATGTCAATTTGGTCTAAAAAAGAATGTTTCATTTATTCATTGTCATATCAAATCAAGTGATTTTAGGACAATGTAGAGTATTAAAAATCAATTAATTTACTAAACCTATAAAAAAAGCTATATTTGTCATATTTCTAGTACTAGACGTAATTGACTAATTTGTATAGTATATATTTCACCAATTAATATTTTTTTAATATTTTAGATATATTATTTCATTTATTTCATGTATGTACGTAGATGTATATGGTCAAAACTTGTAGGGAATGGTAATGAAATTGAGCAGGCAGCAGCCATGAACCCTGTGTGATATAATTGACTCTGAATGTAATCCAAAAAATAAAATAAATAAATAATGCTGCAAGTCTGTAATTGTTTGAAATGAATTTTTTTTAATTTGTTATTTGTATAAAATCTTATTTGAAATGAATTTGTTAATTTGTTTTTGCAATGCCAGTGATCAAGCATTTAGTTTTATATCTAAAAAAATTAGTTTCATATTTCAAGTTGAAGTCATTAAAAATTATATTTTCAAATGTAAATATTCAATAATTTCAATTGATTATTATACAAATTATTTATTAATTTCATGATATTAATATATATACATTAAATAAATTTTATTAAATTTAATAAAATCTAAAATTAAGATTTGAACTTTAGATATTTGATTAAACTCAATTTAAAGGACTTCATAAAAAAAATTATACTTAACAATTAGAAAAATTAAATTAAATATGAAAAGTTATTTATAAAATAAAATTTATTTATAATAAAATGATATTCTCTGTTACTTTCACGAAGGGAATAAATATAAAATTTATATAATGTGTGAAAATTAAAGTGTATAATATTATTGAAAAAAAATTCAAAGTTACAATCAATTCACATAACAGCTATATGGAACTCCATATTCTAATTGCCACTTTTATAATTGCTGGCACCAGGAAAATTAGAATGTCCCAGAATTCAATTATTATTATTGTTGTTGTTTTTTTAGAAAAGTTCCATAATTTAATATTTTAATTACATTTTCCGCGTAAATTCAAATCCCATCCCGCCTGATAATTATTTTCCAAAAAATAAAATTCAAATTTCCCAGTCCCGTTCCCATTATTTTTATTTAACGAACGCAATCTCCGTCAATCACCACCATTGAAATTCAGTGGGTCCACCAAGAAAAACAAATACTGGCCGTTCAATCCACAGAAAAAGAGTTTTTCCGTTCGGTTGATCACATGGATTGTCCGTTTGTCGCGTCAGTAATCACGGACCTTTCAGCCATTTCCAGCACATGGATGTGAAGTCAAATGAAGCACGCGGTTCGCCAGGTTTCTATTGTCTATCCTAATCCACACCCTAATAATATAGTACTTGATTGCAATTTAATATTTATATAATAATTTCACATAATTCACACATTAGATCTCTATTTCAAATATAAATAACTCTTTAATAATTTATTTCAACTATTTAATTATTTTAATGTACAACATGACTACACATTTCAGAATTTTTATATTTTTTTTAAAAGACTAATATATTTTTTTTTATTTAAAGTTGGATTTATGTTCCACCACCATGAAACATTGAAAACAAAAGTAGATGGTGCGAAATTTACTAAAAAAAATTAATATAAAATATTTAAATTGTATTAGCATCTAATCCTTAAGTTTTATAGTAAATTACTGAGTAGTTTTTCAATTTAGACACATGATAATAATAAAATATAAATAAATATAATTTATAATAAATAAAAATAAATAATTTATAAATAAAATATTATAAAAAATTTTATTATAAAAAATATAAAATAAAATATTATAATAAATTTTACTTCGATTTTTATAATAATTTTATCGAAATAATATGTGTGAGCATATATAATCTTTTATTTAACAGCTTAACACTTTATTTAATCAAAAATAGAATATACACATATTTTTTGTTATGAAAAAAATCATAAATTCTATAAAAAATTAAAAAATTAAAAAAATTAAAATTCAATCTAACCTTTTTAAATAAAAAGAAAAATATAAATCATAGATCTATATTCGAATTTTTATCAATATTAATATCAATATTATTATTATACAAATTATTAATGTATAACTAATTTGTTAAAAATATTAAAAGTCATATATTTTATTGTTTAAATTTTTTTTTAAAAATATAAATTAATTATTAATATTATAAATAAATTATTTAAATAAATTATTGATCTATAATTAATTTATTAGAAATATCAATTGTCATATATTTATTATTTAATTTTTAAATTTTTAAAAATATATAAATTAATTATTTAATTTATAATTAATTTATTATAAAAATGATATTTTTTAATTTTAAAAAATATAAATCAATAAATTTTATTAAATTTATTAATGTATAATTAATTTATGAAAAATTAAAAATCATAAATATAATTTATTTAGTCAATATTATGAAATTATAGTAATATATAATTATTTAATAAAAGATTAAAATTCACTAATTTAAATTTATCAATTATTATATTTTAAATTTTTTATAAAATATTAAAATTAAATAAAAAATTTAATTTAAACAAAATAAAATAATATTTAAAAAAAACTGAGGTGGTGAAAGCTTTAGACCATTCCTTGTTATCTCAGTTTACATATATATATATATATTTTACATATATATATATATATGTATTAACCAAGTACTAATCATCATTTGGAGTTTATAATTTTAGAGAATAAATGTATAATAATTAATCATTAAATAAATAAACAAAAAATGAATGAGTGGAATAATTATATGCTTCTTCAAATAAAATGTTAATTCATATAAACTTATTCTTTAAAAAAATTGTTATTAATTTTAAACGTAAATAATAATTTATCCTATAAAAGAATTAATAGAGTTAACAAGAAAAAAATTTTAAGTGGAGCCCAGCACCGATTTTCTTATGTACTACACATAATATTGAACCGAGACGGCGACACCCAAAACAAGTAACACTAATTTTTTTTATTTTATTTTATTATCTTAGTAGCTTCCTTCCTGTGCTTTGGGTTGTCAAGTTGAGGCCACTTTAAATAAGTGCACCACCTATATATGTATCAGTTATCAGAAACCCCCCACTTCTACATTTAATTTTTCTATTTCTGCAAACTTCTCTTTTAACAGTACTACAGACTTCACAGACATCACTTCTCTCTTTTCTCTTCCAATTTCTCTCTACCATTTAATTTATCCTATTTAACTATTTTGTTAATATGGGGCCTGTAAGTTGGGTTATATGTGGAGTAGTCCTTTGTAGTTTTGTTATTGTTGGTGCTGAAGATCCTTACAGATTTTTTGATTGGAATGTTACTTACGGCGACATTTATCCACTTGGTGTTAAACAACAGGTTCGTTTGTTTATTATATATAATTAATAACACCAGTTATTCAAATAATTTTTTTTCTTCTTAAATATTGATCGAATATAATTTTCTGTTTGTGCTTTCAATTTCGTGTTGTAGGGAATTCTTATCAATGGACAATTTCCAGGGCCTGATATATATTCTGTCACCAACAACAATCTCATTATCAATGTACATAATAGCTTGCCAGAGCCTTTTCTCATTTCATGGTAAGAATGTTGTTTTTTCATTGCAATTTTACTTTTTCTTTTCCTATAATATTGTGGACTTTGCGGTCAATTGGAATATTTAAATTTACTGTTTTTTGTGTATACAGTATATAGTTAACATAACCAAATGATATTGGGTTAATAGATATATGTTATTAGAGTGTGATTTATATTAGAAACTCATAGATTTTAGATTCAAATCTTACCAACATTACAGGGATCTAGTAATAAATTATTTAATTATTTGATTTACAGTTAAAAAAAATTAAAAGGTGTTCATGTCTTGATAATTTAGCTCTGTTTAAAAAAAATCCCATTTTAAAATTTTTAATTTACAAAAAAACAACTAAATTATTATTTAGCCATGATAGTTAACTAAAAGCTCCATTCAGATTGAGCATAATATACATATGACATCAGTAGTACAAATAATACACCTTTACGCAACCATATTGTTTATTGCTTTTAAAATTGTGCATATTTCTAAAAGGCCTCATAATTATTATGATGTGTTTAATTGAAGTTTACACGGTTTTGCCAAATTGCAAATTCAACAATAACATCATCTTTCTTTTATGGAAAAACAAACGTCATTGCGTCAATGGTTGCATTTATTATGCATTTTTAGTTTTGAGTTATTGATAAACTTTCATCTGCACATTACATGCAAAAATGACAATCTAGATTCTGGCCCTTTAAGGACATGAGATCTAATTAAAAACCTGAATTTATCATGTCATAAAATAATTCTCAAACTATTTAATTTTCCAGCTAGAAGGTCATAAATTTAACTATTTAATAATATATATATTTTATTTAATTTTAATATAATATAAAATTAAATGAAAAATGAGAGAGAAAAAGAAAGATCGGTATGATTGTGGATTTGGATGTTATGGGAGAATAATGACCAACACATTCTGGTTTATTTAATCTTGTTGCACACCTTTATGCTTTTAGTTGTTTGATGGGGGCAGTGAGCAGTGTTTTCTTTTTATTAATAAACAACTGTAAAGTGTAACTCAACCTAAACTTTGACTTTATTTTTTCTAGTCCAAAAATGTGATTAGATTAATTGGCTGGCTTATTTATTGTCACGAGTCAAGTCCTTTTCGTCTTTCTCATTTTTTTCCATTTTAATTTCTCTTTCCATTTACTCTTATGTAAATGAAATCACCAATTTTGTACGACTTACAGTTTTTAGAATTTAAACATTATACAATTTGTATATTAATTGGATTTCAAATAATAAAATAAAAGATTTATCTAATTATACTTTTATATTTGACATTTGTGAGTTTGATATTAATGGTAAATTGCAAAAAATTGCAGGAATGGGGTTCAACAGAGGAGAAATTCATATCAAGATGGGGTATATGGAACAACTTGTCCAATTCCTCCAGGGAAGAATTTCACTTACACATTACAAGTGAAAGATCAAATTGGCAGCTTCTTCTATTTCCCATCTCTTGCTTTCCACAAGGCAGCTGGTGGCTTTGGGGGCATACGCATCCTTAGTAGGCCATTAATTCCTGTTCCTTTTCCTGAGCCAGCAGACGACTTCACTGTCCTTATCGGAGATTGGTATAAGACCAACCACACGGTAATTAATAAATTTTCTTTTCAATTTTAGATTGTAATTTTGTTCATAAAATTAATATATGAATTAATTATATATGAATTATCAAGTTGGTTAAGAGTATTAATTGTCTTTTTTTTTTTATAAAATATATACTAATAATTTAAATAATTGCATTATTTACTATTTCAGAAACTGAAGGCTATTTTAGATCGCGGTCACAGACTTCCTTTTCCAGATGGCATTTTGATTAATGGTCGGGGCCCCAATGCGACATATTTCACCTTTGAACAAGGTAAATTTTGAGTCGTTCGCTATTCTATAATTTACTATTATTTTTTTTTTCTTATGCAAATGAAGTTGTCTAATATTGAGCATCTTTTCTTGCAGGAAAAACTTACAGACTGAGGATTTCTAATGTGGGCCTCCGAAATTCACTCAATTTTCGAATACAAGGCCACAAGATGAAGTTAGTGGAAGTTGAGGGGACCCACACAGTTCAGACAACCTACTCATCACTTGATATCCACGTGGGCCAATCCTATTCAGTGTTAGTCACGGCTGATCAACCAGCTCAAGACTATTACATTGCTGTTTCAACTCGGTTCACCACCAAGGTTCTTACCACCACTGCCATTCTTCACTATAGCAATTCCGCCAAAAAAGTCTCCGGTCCAATTCCTGGTGGACCCACCACCCAGATCGATTGGTCACTTAATCAAGCTCGCACTATTAGGTACTTTTAATTTAAGATTTGATCTCAATTAGCACTATGAGACAATATACAACATACATTAATTTCTTCCATACCAAATAAATTGTTTATTTGTTATCATTTACCAGGACAAACCTTACAGCAAGTGGACCAAGACCAAATCCTCAGGGTTCATATCACTACGGACTAGTAAACATTAGTAGAACAATCAAGCTAGAGAGCTCAGCAGCTCAAGTTAATGGCAAGCAGAGATATGCTGTTAACAGTGTATCATTTATTCCTGCTGACACTCCCTTGAAGATTGCTGATTACTTCAACATTGGAGGTGTTTTTCGGGTTGGAAGCATCTCAGATTATCCAACTCACAAGAAAATGTATCTTGATACTTCAGTTATGGGTGCGAATTTCAGAGACTTTGTTGAGATTGTGTTTCAAAACCATGAAAACATCATCCAGAGTTGGCACCTTGATGGACACTCCTTCTGGGTTGTCGGGTAAGAATGAATTTTTTTTTTTCCAATTCCAATAATATAAACAAACTAAATGGAGGCATTATATATATATATATATATTTAATATACTATTTAAATTTGACTCAATTCACTCTTTCAAGTTTGAAATTAATTTAATGTGATATTTGAAACAGTCAAGTTCAGCTTGATCATCCTCAAAATAGCTTGACCAATTACTTAAAATACTTATCTTACAAATAAAATATGTGCAGAATGGATGGAGGAGTATGGACGCCAGCTAGTCGTAATCAATACAATCTAAGAGATGCAGTTTCACGTTGTACCACACAGGTGAGTTTTTTAATTTTTCTTAAGATTGTTTTTTTTTATTAAGCAATTGATTAGCCGAATGATAATTACTAATTAGTTAACATGATTGATTATTAATATAATTGGTGTAAATTGCAGGTATATCCAAAATCATGGACTGCAATATATGTAGCACTTGATAATGTGGGAATGTGGAATGTGAGAAGTGAATTTTGGGCAAGACAATACTTGGGTCAACAATTTTATTTGCGTGTTTACTCACCTGTAATGTCAATAAGAGATGAGTATCCCATTCCAAAGAATGCTCTTCTTTGTGGCAGGGCCAAGGGCAAAATTACAAGACCTTTATAAATAAGTTACTCCTAAAAAGTAGTAGACTTTTGTACAACTTTGTAATGATAATGATCCTATCTCAGGGTCTCATTCTTTGCTATTAAAATTTGTATGTTTATTATATAATAGAAGCATTTCTTTGTTTAAGAAAGTAAGTTAAAATGCAATTAATTTTAAAATTTTTAAGGTCAAAGTGCAACATAATTTAAAACATCTAGGACTAAATGTATAACAATAAACTATGTTATTTCAGAATGAAGATTTAAAGTGCAATGATTACTAAATCTTAAGAACTATTCTGTTACTCTATGCATGCATCTATAACGTCTGTGCAGTATAGGATACCTTGAGACTTGATCCGAGGTGTGAAGCAACGTACGTTGGTACTGAATGTGTTAGCAGTGGGAATGTATCCCACATTGGAAAAATGAAAGGAGGAAAATGGGCATATTAATTGGTAAGCTGGCTTAGACTAATTTGTCAAAGAAACCCAATAATTCAAAAAGTTCAACACTCTAATTTCAAGAAGCCTAAGCTAAAAAAATTGTCCATGAAATCCAAAATTCTAATGTGACATCAGAGCCTCAATTCTCTAACTAACGAAATCAAGCCCATGTGACAATACCTATGAGGAAGCATATTGCACTTGAAGAAAAAAATGGGTCATTCATCAAAAAGACCAAATTATGAATATGATGGACTATGGATAAATTTGAAGCATATTGTACTTGAGGAAAAAATGGGTCATTCATCAAAAAGGTCTTCACATTTAGCTTGTGACAAAAATATGAAGTTGAATCCTCTAAGTCCAAAGAATGAGCCAAGATTCAATCATCAAGCTAAAGACTGAAGTTGGATCGAAGTCGAGCACATGAGTCCAAAGCAAGAAAATTTAGGTGATAATTGGGCTTCAAAAAGAAATATGAAATCCAGCCTAGTTGCACTTGAAAGGGAGTGTTGTTAGTGAAAATATATCCCACGTCAGAAAAATGAAAGAAAAAGGGGCATATTAATTGACAAGTTTAAATGACAAAATGGCTCAAAGGAGACCATTTCTGAGAAGCCAACACTCCAATTTCAAGAAGCCCAAGTTGAAAATTGTCTATAGAGTCCAAAATGCTAACAAAATGTAGTCCTATGTCACATAAATGACATGAGGACCATACAGTAAGGCATCATATAGAATGGAGTTACAAGAATAACATATTTTTACCATACATAATAGAAGGCCATGGTTGTTGATTGTGTGTTAATGACGATTGTTGATGTTGAGAAATGAGTTTTCAAGAAATTAGGATCATAACAATCAAGTTTGGATGAAGGAAATCATATTAGATGAGATAAGATCGACTAGGACGAGGATATAATTTTGAAATTTGATAAATATGTTCAGTTGGCACTTATCTAGAAAGGATTGTCACGTGAATTGTTGAAACCACCATGCAATAGTCATGGATTGCTGTGCAACAGTCCATGACATATGGAACCGAGTTAGTTTCCCAAAATTCATACAATTCTTTCATAGATTCATGTAGTTGGTTCAAGGTTTGGGTAGAAAACTAGGTTCTAATTAAGCCCATTTGATATAAACCCTCCCCACTTATCCTAGTGTCCATTTATAGATCCAAAATAGGTCTAAATGATATGACGGGGGGCTTTGCCCTATGCACCCCCCCAAACGAGGTTAGTAGTGGGCCTTTAAGCTTGAGTTTATCGGCCCTCAGTCTCTGGCACAACCACATGCTTCAAAATAAATTCCATTCGGATTGTGCTAGTAAGATTTCAGGTAGGGATCATAAAATCGAGTCATAACTTAATCCAAGCCTAAATCCACATTTCAAAGAGAGTTCTTACTCATTCATTTGTTTTCGTTAGGAAAATATTTCTATTTTGAGACACAATTATGGTTTCTATCATCAAGTGTTATATAAGTAATTTTTTTAAAATTTTGAAAATGATTAATAAATTGAAATAAAATAATTTTTATGAACAATAAATAAAAAAGAAATCCAGGAAGCATATATTTTGAAAATTAAAATTATGTGGATTTATTTAATTATTCATTGACTATATTATTTGGTCTCTTTTGAAGCCTCTTAAATAATGGTTTAATATATAGGATTTAAATAGCATAGGAGAAATTGTTTAATTTTTTTTTCTTGAATGCTATAATTTGTATACATCCATGTGCTTTTTTTTTTTCTACAGCTTTGAGTTTCTTCCAATCGAATAATGCCCCAATCTGAGCCTTCATTTTTGTTGTCCCAAAATAGCAACCATGAGTTGGTTAGTTTCGAAAGTGATGACAAATTCAAAATCAAAAAGCAAAGAATGTAAAAAATGTAAAAGAAGATTAAGTAGAAGATGAGTCAATGAACACAAAGACTTATAGTGGTTTGAATTTACCTTGATCCTACATCCACTTCCTTAACAACTTGTTAAGGTTCCGTTAGCTTTGAGTTTTTATAAGCTTAACTCTAACTTGGTGTTTTCTTTAGCTTACACCAAACTAGTACAATGGTTTGAGATTAATCATCACAATCTTTACAAGAGTTTTTTCAGGCTCACTCTAACAACCTAAGTGTTTCCAAGCTTACACTCAAATTTGAAATGGTGTTTAATGCTCACACCCAACACTTAATCAATATAAAGTAAAATTTTGATGCAAAGAAAAGAAAGATGTTAAAATAGGCTCTTACAATCACAATGTTACATCAAAATAGAGCTACTTATGGTTTTTATAGCCTCCAGGTCATGAAATAGCCGTTTGAGACTGGGACCAATATATTTTATTCTTGTCTTCCACTAACTTCTTTGCCAAAGCAATTTCATGATCGGACTAGGCTAGGTCTGGTCAATATATTATGATGCCGGTCAAAGAACATGATGGTCCGGTCGAAATATTTGAGATTCTGCTAAATACTCTTCCAACGGTTAGTCCACATGGCTTTCACTTATTGAGTGGAGATGCAACATCTTCTGACTTAAGTATTTTTTAAATAGGCCAGTCATACTTGCACCAGGTCCTGTAGGAATATCTATGGTCCGTCCATTTTTTGAGTGTATCGTTGGTCGGGAACCATACTGGATGATTTGGAGAAAATTTCCTTCAATGGACTGGTCAAAATCCCTTGAAGTCCGGTCGGACTTCTTGTGGTACTCTTAGAAAGTGAGAGTACTTCTGACCATGAAACCTTCTATCTCTTTTGGTTCTTTTCTCATTCAATGGTTCGGTCATAATGATGAATAGTCCGATCAGACTGGATGTGGTACAGTGAGATTTTAGGAGTACTCTCCACCATGAAACTTTTTGTGTCTTTTAGCTCGTTTTGAACATGAGTGGTCCAGTCGGTCTTTTCAGTGGTCCGATCGGACTTTTCAAGGATTCTTCAAAGAAATAACTTCCTACATAATGTAACTTGATATAAGTGTTAGTTAAATTCAATTTGATTGCCTAAGATAAAAAAATAGGAGAGTTTGACTAACAATCTTTCCCTTTTTGACTTTGGCAATTAAATTGAATTTTGAAATGTCCAAAGATGTATTTATATGCTCCCCTTTAATGAATGCTTCATTTAGTTATTTAAAGATGTGTTTATATGCTCCCCCTTATCGAATACTTCATAATATTGTTGTTTAATTTGCCAATTTAAGTAATTTATTCAATTTCAAGTATATTCTCCCCCTTTGATAAAGGCAAAAGGAAATAGTTAAAAGCAATATAGAAAAAGCAAATTTATTGATTTAGAAAGCAATAAAAGACACAAAAATAGGAGTACAATGAAATAACAAAGAAGTCTTAAGCATCATTGTCACTTTCTTTATCTTCTTAATCCCCCTCTTCTTCTTCTTCTTCCTCTTCTCCATGTTCCCCTTACTCTTCTTTCCTTGGTTGAGAGGCAGCAACTTCTCCTTATTCTTCTTAGGGTATGAGCCATGGAAAGAGGGGGACAAGCTTGGTTCATCTTCAAATCACTTTGGCAATCCCAAAGCTTCTTGGATGGTTTGAATGTCAAGGTGAAGATGAGAGATATCATTGGTAATCTTATCTATCCCTGAACTTTGTGTGCTCATTTGTCCATTTATATCTTAAAGAAGTTGGAGGATGGAGGATTGAGGTCTAGGAGTGGTAGTTCTAGCGAATTCCATTTGGAAAGTCTCTTCAGCTTCCTCTATAATCCTTGGTCTCTTTCTTTGTTGAGCCCTAGCACTTAGTGGTCCTAAGATATAGACATAGTTCTCATCATCATTCCTAATACACTTGGCATGTTTAAGATCACCTATGTTTATGGACTTTTTAGTGGGATCAAAAGAATTGGAGAGTGTTGCTTTGTTTATTAGTGTAAGTGCACCAACATATTTGGTAATTTGTGTAACTTGTGAAGAGAGAAGAATAAGCCTGGATTTTATTTTCCTAATGTGTAGGAAAATGTCAATGAGGAATTTTTTGGTTTGGATTAGGTGACCTCTAATCGAGCAAAATAGAAAGAGTAGATCTTTTTGTGTAACTTTCTCATTGCTCTCACCCCTAGCACTAATTGTGTAAGTGATAATCCTATACAACATCCAATAGGTGAGAGTCCTAAGGTTTTTTGCATTTAATTGTTTGTGAAGTGAGGTTTCAATGGAAATTTCTTGTCAAAAATTCAATTGAACTTCAAGAGTGAGAGGAGTGGTTGAGATGTGAGATATACCTTCTATTTGAAATCCCCAAATGGATGAAAAATCCTCTAAGGTCATATTCTTGGTTGAATAACCTAAATGATATACCATAATAACCTAAGGGATTTGTGCTCTTCTTGCTAACAACCAAGGTTGTGAGAAGCTCCTTTGTCAAGGTCTCCCAACCAAGGTCATCATGCTCTAAGAACACAAAATTTTCCCATTCCAAGGTTCTAAGATAGCCCTAATGTCATTTTCAATACCTAAAGATTCTAGAGTTAGGGTAGAGAAGAGACGGTTTGGTTCTACGGGTTTGTCTTTGAGAATAGCATACCTTTGCCTTTTTTCCTCATTTATAAATCCAATCTTGTGGCTTCTTTTAGGAGGCTCTTCTTATTGAGAAGGGGCAGCAATATCCTTTCCTTTCTCAGCTCTTGAAACCTTCTTCTCTTGTTCTTTAGGAGTCATGACTTTGAGCAAGGAAATAGATGAATAAGAGAGTTGATTTTAGGAGAGTTTGAGTTTCTTTTAGTGATTAAGTGTTTAGACTTTGATAAAAGGATGTAAATACTGATATTAGAGGGTATTTATAGTGTTTAAGAAGAAAAATAGTTGTTTATAGCTATTGGAGGAGTAAATGCATGTTTTGATTGAGTTCCAACGGCTAGAAATTTTTAAATTCAAAGTGAAAGTCCGATCAAATTTTAAAAAATCTGGTGGCGAAGTTTGAAAATTTTGAAAATTTCTGTGGGACTTTATAAATTCCGAATAGGATATTGGTTTTAGGCACAACGATCATAAAATTTTAAAAAATTTCAATCATACCAATGGAAAGTATGGTCGTATTTTGACAAGAAGTTTGAAACCAAGAATTTTCAAATTAGTATGGTCGGACTTATAGGTGGTCCAATCAGGAATCATTCAAAAATCAGAATTTTTGAAAGATTAGAATGCTTTTAGTTGAAGATACAAATGTTTGATTGAAAATAGATATTAATGGGAGATTTGGATAAAGTAAAATAGGTTTTTAAACAATTTATAATATGGTGCTTCAATCTATCATTCTTAAATGATGTTTTATGAAGTTCATCCTTTCATTATTTAAGGGTTTTGTGAATATATCAGCAAGTTGATTTTGTGTATCAAAAAACTCTAATATAACATTTTAATTTTGGACATTGTCTCTTAAGAAATGGCGCCTAATATCTATATGTTTTGACCTAGAGTATTGAATTGGATTTTTAGATAGATTTATGACACTAGTGTTATCACATTTAATAGGAATGTATTCAAAAGTTTTTCCATAATCAAGCAATTATTGTCTCATCCAAAGAACTTGAGTACAATAAAAACATACAGCAACATATTTTTCTTTCACAGTGGATAAGGCAACCGACACTTGTTTCTTGCTAAACCAAGAAACTAGACAATCGCCAAGAAAATAGCATGCCCTAGTCGTGTTTTTTCTATCCAAAAGACTAACAGCATAATCGGTATTCGAAAAGCCTAAAATGTCAAATGATGTATTTCTAGGATATCAAAGCCCTAAATGCAATGTACCATTCAAGTATTTCAAAATTCTTTTAGTGGCATTCAAATGTGATTCTTTAGGGTGTGATTGAAATCTAGCACATAAACATACACTATACTTTATATCGGGTCTAGATGCGGTAAATTAAAGTAGATATCCGATAATACCTCAATATTTCTTCTCTTCTACTACCTTACAACTTTCATCTTTGCCAAGTTTCATGGATGTGTTCATGGGAGTCTTTCTAGTCTTATGACCGTCCATTTTCAAATTTCTCGAGGAGTTCCTTTACGTACTTGGATTGGTTGATAAAGATCCCATCTTTGCATTGCTTGATTTGTAGTCCAAGGAAAAATTTTAGTTCACCTATCATGCTCATTTCAAATTTTCTAGTCATACAAGAAGCAAATTCCTTGCACAAAGATTCATTAGTAGCACCAAATATAATATCATCAACATGAATTTGCACAATCAAAATGTTATGTTTATTCTTTTTAACAAAAAAGGGTTGTGCCAACTTTGCCTTTTAAAAAATTATTTTTAAGCAAATATGCACTAAGTCTATCATACCAAGCTCTTGGAGCTTATTTCAATCCATATAGTATTTTGGTAAGTTTAAAGACATGATTTGAAAGTTTATAATCTTCAAAACTGGGGCCTGTCCAACATAAACTTCCTCATTAATAAATCTATTTAAAATTGCACTTTTAACATCCATTTGAAAAAGTTTAAAATTCATATGACATACAAATACAAGTAGTATTCTAATAGTTTTTAGTCTAGCAACGGGGGCAAATGTCTCATCATAGTCTATGTCTTCCTCTTGGTTATACCTTTTGGCTACCAATCTAGCTTTATTTCTAGTAATGCGACTATTTTCATCAAACTTATTCCTATATACCCATTTACATCCTATAATCAGATAGTCTTTAGGTCTAGGAACAAGTTTCAACACATTATTTCTCTCAAATTGGTTGAGTTCATCTTATATAGCAATCACCTAATTTTCATCATCAAGAGCTTCATCAATGGTTATTGGCTCAATTTGAGAAACAAAAGCAAAATTAATATCTACATGTTTAAATTTGAATATAGTAGTTACTCCCTTTGATGTTTCACCAATGATGAGTTCTTTTGGATGATCCTTCTCATATTTCCAATCTTTAGGTAGCTCTTAAGTCTCATTTTCATGTTCATCGTGATTATTCTTTGAAGCATCAATTATTTCTTGTTGTTCAAATGTGCCTACAAAATCATTAAGAGCACTACCTTTCCTTTGATCAAGTTTAGAGGTTTCATCAAAGAAAATATGCATTGATTCTTTAACTACTAGAGTTCTCTTGTTAAATACTCTATATGCTTTGCTAGATGATAAGTATCCTAAAAATATACCTTCATCCGATTTGGATGAGAATTTTTCAAGATTATCCTTACTATTGAATGTAAAGTATTTTCATCCAAATACTCTAAGGTATGAAATTTTAGGTATTCTTCTATTCCATAGCTCATAAGAAGTTTTGTTTATCAATGGCTTTTTGTAAACACGATTTGAAATGTGAAAAGCAGCATTAACAGCTTCAGCCCAAAAATAAGATTGCAATTCATACTCATTAAGCATTGTCCTAGCCATTTAAATTAAAGTTCTATTTTTTCTTTCAACCACACCATTTTATTGTGGTGTTTTATGAGCCAAAAAGTTATGTGAAATACTAAATTCATTACAAAAGTTTTCAAAATTCTCATTTTCAAATTCTTTACCATGATCACTTCTTATAGATGTGATCACATAGCCTTTTTCATTTTGAATTCTTTTTGCAAATATTTTAAAATGGTTAAAAGTTTCATTCTTTTGAGCTAAGAAGTTTACCCATGTAAACCTTGAGTAGTCATCAACAAGTACAATGCATATAATTTGCCACTTAGGCTAGCAACTCTATTTGATCCAAAAAAAATCTAAGTGAATGAGTTCTAAGGGTCTAGATGTTCTTAAAACATTTTTAGATTTAAATAAACTTTTATGTTCCTTACCAAATTGACAAGATTCACATGTTCTATCTTTGTCAAATTTAACTTTAGGAAAACCAACAACTAGTTCTTCTTTACTAATGCATTGTAAATAATCTATGCTAGCATGTCCTAGTCTTCTATGCCATAACCAAGCATCATTATTGATAGAAATCAAACATTTAAATGTATTGTTGGAATATATGTCAATTTTATATGTGTTACTAACTCTAGCTCCTTTGAAGACAATTTCACCATTTGAATTGGCAACTTTGCATCCTTTGGAATCAAAACTCGCATCATATAATTGACTTACACTAAGTAAATAGTGTTTTAACCCATTAGCAAGCCAAATATTTTCAATTACATTTTTTCCAAGCATGCCAATGGAGCCAATGCTTATTTTGCATTTAACATTATTTTCAAAAGTAACATTACCTCCATGCTTATAAGTGAGAGTTGTAAAAAGTTTTGTATTTCCCATCATGCTTTGAACATCCACTATCCATAAACCAAGAACTCTCATTGATAGTTGATTTTAGACATACCTACAAAAATAGTGATGTTCATCTTCTTTTAGGTACCCAAATAAGGTTTGGTCTTTGGGGGTTAGTAGTAGAAGGATTCTCTAGCTTGAGATGAGTCTTTCTTATATAGCATAATGTGCTCTTATGCCCAAATTTCATACAATATGTGCATTGATACAATGTTCTATACTTATGCACTATTCTATTGAAATTCAATGAATTGTGCACACAATTACAAGTATGTGTTGAATGAGCTTGTTTTTGTATATTTTTGTTTTTATGTTCATGCCTAGTGTACATGAATGCATGATTTGCTCTTGGAAATTTAGTTCTAGAGCTTTGTGTACCCATTGCAATCCTTTTAGGACTTTTAGGCTTAGTTTGTACTTTATTGTTCTTTACAACTTCAATACTAGATGTTTGAGTTGTAGAAGCTTTTACAAATATGGGTTCTTTGGGTGGAGTATTGTATGATCCATTGAATCCTAAACCATGTTTCAAGGATGATGACCTTTGATTATCAATTAATGTATCTAATGCTTCTTTTCCTTTATGAAATTTTGAAATTGATTCTTTAAGTCCTTTTAGTTCATGTTTCAAGGTTTCAATTTTCTTAATCACATTTTCTAAGCTATGTGAATTTTTATTCGTTGCATCAATGGATTTCAACAATTCTTTATTTGAGGTTTTTAATTCTAAGGTAGAATTTTTTAAGCTTATAAAGTCCTTCTCTAGCTTAGAACATTTATCCTTATAAAACTTCATCTTAGAAAAATACTTTTCTATTATAACGTTCATATGTTCAATCATATCACTATCATCTAAAGCATCAATATCATTGTCATCACATCCAATTAAATTTAAGAATTGAGTACTTACCTCATTGGGATCTTTTTCATTTTCAATAGCCATGAGACATAGATTGACAATTCCTTTCTCTTCTTCTTCACTTAAGGAAGAGTCATCCCATTTAGCTTTGAGTGATTTCTTCTTTTCCTTATCCCACTTCTTTTTATTTTTTAATTTGAAGCATTCTGATTTGATGTGACCAGATTTGCCACATTCATAGCATTTCAACCCATTCTTTTTATCTTTATCTTTGAAGGAAGATTTAGAAAATGTACCTTTGTTGGATTGCAATCTTCTCTTTCTGTTCCAATCACTCATTCTTTTTTAAAACATTGTCATTTCTTCTTCATCATCACTATCTTCATTACTTGAACTCTCAACTTCTTTGATTACTTTGAGAGCTATTAGTTTCCTCATATCCTTCTCACCTCGTTATTCATCTCTTTCGGTGTGCAATTCAAGGTTGACTAGTTTTTCAACAAGTTTATCGGTTCTCAAAGAGCTAAGATCATGAGCTTCTTTAATTGAAGAGACTTTAGATTCAAAGTTCTTCTTTGTTCTATGTGCTCTCAAGATTTTGCTATTGGCTTCATCTTGATCATATATCTTACCATATTTCTTTAACTCATTGATGATGGCAAGCAAGCTATTCATCATGTCAGTAACATTTTCGTTGCGCTTTATCTTGAATAGCTCATGCTTATGTATATACATTTGCTTCTTGGTGAGTTTCACTTGGGTTGTACCCTCATGGTAGTTCTCAAGAGTTTTCCAAATGAAATGAGCACAAGTGAGATGTTGGACTCTCCCACCTTCTTCTCTTGAAATAGAATTCATCAAGATGGAGGCTTCCCTATGGTTTTTAAATTAATCTCTTACATTGGTATTCGATCATTGTGCTTTAGGAAGAGGAATTTGGACACCCTCAACTTCATGAGTAGGAGGTTTCCACTCTTTTTTAATAGAACCTCATAGCTCTAGTCCCTCACTATCTAGGAACAAAAACATTTTGTGTTTTCAATAAGAATAATTGGTTCCATCAAAGTAGGGTCTAAGAAGAGAATTAAGATTTTCATGAGAAATTGAGATAGATGAAGAAGAGGTTGCCATTTTGGATCAAATTTGTCAGTTAAGCTTAAGAAATTAACAGGCTCTGATACCAATTTTTGTCTAAGATAGCAACCAAGATGAGTGGGGGGTGGAGGTGAATTGGTTAGTTTGGAAAGTGATGGAAAATTTAAAATAAAAAAGCAAAGAATGTAGAAAATGTAAAAGAAGAATAAGTAGAAGATGAGGCAATGAACACAAAGACTTATAGTGGTTCAAATTTACCTTAATCCTACATCCACTTCCTTAACAACTTGTTAAGGTTCCAGTAGCTTTGAGTTTTTACAAGCTTAACTCTAACTTGGTGTTTTCTCTAGCTTTCACCAAACTAGTACAATGGTTTGAGATCAATCCTCACAACCCTTACAAGAGTTTTTGCAGGCTCACTCTCACAACCTAAGGGTTTCAAAGCTTACACTCAAACTTGAAATGGTGTTTAATGCTCACACCCAACACTCAATCAATATAAAGTGAGATTTTGATGCAAAGAAAAGAAAGATGTTAAAATAGGCTCTTACAATCACAATGTTACATCAAAATAGAGCTACTTATGGTTTTTATAGCCTTCAGGTCATGAAATAGCCATTTGAGGCTAGGACCAATATATTTGATTCTTGTCTTCCACTAACTTCTTTGTCAAAGCAATTTCATGATCGAACTGGGCTAGGTCTGGTCAATATATTGTGATGTCGGTCAAAGAACATGATGGTTCGGTCGAAATATTTGAGATTATGCTAAATACTCTTCCAACGGTTAGTCCACATGGCTTTCACTTATTGAGTGGAGATGCAACGACTTCTGGCTTGAGTATTTTTTAAATAGGCCAGTCATACTTGCACCAGGTTCTATTGAAATAACTATAGTTTGTCCAATTTTTTAGCATACCATTGATCGAGAACCTTACTGGATGATTTGGAGAAAACTTGCTTCAATGGTCCAGTCGGAATCCCTTGAAGTCCGGTCAGACTTCTTGTGGTACTCTGAGAAAGTGAGAGTACTTCTGATTGTGAAACCTTCTGTCACTTTTAGTTCTTTTCTCATCCAATGGTTCAGTTGTAATGATAAATGGTCCAGTCGGACTGAATGTGGTATAGTAAGATTTTGGAAGTACTCTCCACCGTAAAATCTTTTGTGTCTTTTGGCTCGTTTTGAACATGAGTGGTTCGATCGGTCTTTTCAATGGTCCAATCGGACTTTTCAAGGATTCTTCAAAAGAAATAACTTGTTGCAAAATGTAACTTGATACAAGTGTTAGTTAAATTTAATTTGATTGCCCAAGATAAAAAATAATGAGGGTTTGGCTAACAATTTTTGTTCTTTATTTGACTTACTATATCATATTCATTCTTCGATCAATTAAATATTTTCCTATTTTTTCTTATTTGAAAATTCATAAGAACAAAAATGAATAATTTTAAGAAAATGATAGTAATCCAAAAATTCAATTTAAATAATTTTATTTTCTATATTTAAAAGAAGATATTTGATATAATTTATTCTTAAGAAAAAAAAAATGATTTCAAAATAAATAGAAATTATATTATTCATAAAATTCTCATTTATAATTGATGCTACTCCTCCTTTTCTCAAGCCCGGTACCTGAGCTACTTATCCGATCATCCTTATGGTCGGGCTCCCAACAGTATGAAGACCTTGGTTTCGGGCACTACTAGTCCTACCGAGCTATAGATGTCCAGCAGACAATACATCCACAAATTGTGCTTATATGGGCCAGACCCTGTCCCCCCTGCATCAACTATAACAGGTAAAGGGTTCCGTTCACTCTCTCTTTCTCTTCTCTTTTAATTCAGAGCCCCAAACTAACTTAGGCATCAGAACATCAATGATGATAGGCTATCCTCGCTCACTGCACTAATGATGATGGGTTATCCTCAGGGATAGTCCTAGCTCCTGTAGCTCAGGCTCGGGTGCTGCCTATGCTCGAGTTATAACTTGCAAGATAAGAGAGAGAGTGGGGACCAGACTCCCCTTATCTTGCAGGCTATAACCCGAGCACAGCCAGCACCCAAGCCCGAGCTACAAAAGCTAGGACTACTCTTGAGGATAGCCCGTCATCATTGGCGAGGTGAGCGTGGAAAGGCTATTCCCTAACAGAGGCAATATGCCTCAGGTACGTCCCACAGCTTTTGCAAGAAGCACTATGATTGTAATTTATTCTATCATTATGTACAATGAATATTTCATGTGTATATTTTCTATGCCTCACTTTCACAATGAATGTATATAGTGATCACGAATAATAAATTTCATCCATAATATTCAATGCATCGAGCTTTAGAGCTCCTAGATCAAGCACTAAGCTCCTAATGCTATTCGCCATTTTTCTGTGCATAAATTCATTTTACCGAGCTATTTGATGCTTGCTCACATAATGAATTTCTTATTAATGACTTATAAAATGTTTCACTTACACCGAACTATTATAATGAATATGCTTCAATACAGTCATGCATCAAAAGTTATAACACACTCTCATTCTGAGTTTTCAAAACACACTAATGCATATAAAAACTTAACATAAATTATACAACTCAACGTACTTTGTAATCCAAGTTCATTGATGCCCTAGTCGCACAATAATTACAACTCATCATACCTTGTGCACCGAGCTCATCAATGTTTCAATCACAATGATTTTCAACATAAACAGTTCACCAAGCCTCTCACACCGAGCCTTATAGTGCCTTAGCTGCACAATAATTATTAGCACTTCAATCATGCATTTTATAGCTCCCTGATCGTGCATTGAGCTCTTAGCTCCTAATAGAGCCCTGGTCATGCATTGAGCTCTTAGCTCCTAATAACGCCCTAGTCGCTTACCAAGCTAAAAGCACAAATCATGCATACTATCGTGCCCTAGCCGAGCATCGAGTTACAATAACTAATCGTGCATATAATCGCACCCTGGTCATGCACCAAGCCTTGAGTACACTAGTTGTGTAAAACAGCACCTTAGTCGCGCCCTAAATTCTCCACAAATATCGCAAAATATGCCAATTCTATTTTATTTATAATACCAAATTGTTTAGTGTCATTGAGCACACCAAACATGTATTATTCATTTATATCTCATAGTGTCGCGCGTGCACCAAACTTGCATTATTGATTTGAATATTGTAAGTTCCATGGCTTATATCGAACTCATCATGCACAAACAAGCTTATTATAATTATAAATTAAACTAAAACCGAGCAATCGAAGAAGACTCCTTTCATTTATAATGTCGAACTGGTTAGTGCATTCTCACATATTTGTCTTATTTTATTTACAATATCGTACAATTTAATGTTTTATCATGCTTGCTTATAGCACCTGCCGGCACATTTTGTTATAGCCGCTTGTGGATGGCTAAGCTTCAATGCTCTAAACCGAGCATTAATGCTCTCATTGTATGTTACAATTTGTATTCATCTTTACAATTCTGTAAGTTCAGAGAGTTGTATAACATTACTCTTCGTATATGATCCCAAGCCCTACTTTTATGATTCTTTATTATTGTCTAAAAGACGTGTATATCAATGGACATAGCTAGGCATTTTGATAATTCTCTAATCGCTAGCCCAAGAGACTGCTTGACATGAATGTCAAGGCAATGGAGGAGGCACTGACATCCCTAATTACCTAGCATTGGCATCCCGAATAGTATGTCCCTAAGGGTTAAGCATACACTCAAGCTCATCAAAGACCCGAGCGCAGTCAAGCTCATCACAACGAAAAACTTCTCACTCTTACAAATCGAGCCATGATCAAAGTCAGTAGCATAGATAAATGAGCGACCTGAGCCAGACGTTCATTTCCAGAAGGCTCTCCCAAGAGCCATACTATAAAACAAGTCGAGTCAATCAACCATTACAGATGGTACCTCAAAATAGGTCACTCATACTTACTTTACAGCTTTATTCATTTTTTATTTTATAAAGTTCTTAAAGTGCATGTATACATAGCTCAGGCTATGTTGATAAGCCAAATTGTGATAATTACATGCTTGTTCACATACTATGATTGAGTAAGATTGAGCAGAGTCCATAGATAAGTCAATACAACACAACACAAAGCATTTATGCCATCATATAAAGTTTGGCTTTTGATCGAGCCCCAAAATCCATACAAATTTTATCACAGAAAAGAACACAAGTATTGAGTTTTAAAGAAAATATTTTATGGATCAGGAAAAATGAATTACAAAAAGTATGCTCGGTCTTTTCACCTATATAGATCAAGCATAAGTTTAACCTACAGTACAAAAGTTTATCAATTTTGGTTATCTTGGACCTCATCCTCTAGATCCAAGCTCTCGTCTTCTTCTTCATCCTCATCATCGTCTATCTCATGCTCGGACGCTAGCTGGTCAATGTCAATGTCCATCATCCGAGACAAAGTCCATGTCCGAGTTGTCTTTCTTCAACCTATCTGACACAACTTTTTAGTAAGCATAAACACCTAGAGCGTAGCACCTGTTGCTCCTCTCTTGTTCAATTGCAAGCCCTTATTGTACGGCTTCAAGGGTATCCTCTGCCAGGCGAAGCTCACCATCCTTGGTTTTTAGAGCTTCCTTGGTCGAGTGCAGCTCTTGGCTCTTAGCCCTTATAGTTTCCTTAGCCGAGCTAAGCTTCTCTGATTTCTTCCTCAAAGCTTCATAAACTTGCTTTAGCTCTTCATCTTTGGCCTTCAAGGATTCTTCCAGCTCGTTTCTTTTTTGCTTTCTCTTCATTGCAGTCTTTGATTGCTCGGTCTAAGTTGGTTGTTATACACATCACCCAATCCTCAATCGTGTGTGCGAGCTAGGTGACCTACACTTTATTATTTAGTTAGTTTCTTTACTAAACATTGAGTGTAACTTAAAATTCAAGTTATCCCTTACCATGTGAGGCATCGTCACCATCTCTTTTTCCACTTCCTCTGAGCTTTTGAGCGCATTCTCATGCCTCTCTTTTGGGATGGCTTTGTATATCTGTTTGAGCACTTTTTGAGGCTCGAGGTCTAACAAGGAGTATGTTATTTTATACGGGCCTGCCAATTTCTCATTTACATCCTCCACTAGCAGAACCATACTGTAACGGCGGGCTAGTGGTTCCTCTATTTCTCTCTGTGGCGAGGTCTGCTCCGCTCTACTTTGGTGAGGGGTCTCCTTCATCCTTCTATCAATTGGGTGCTCTGATATTTCTCTAGTTTCTTCAATTTATGGTGGTATCTCTGTGGAAAGCGTCAAGTCCAATATGGGCTCTTCCTTCCGAGCGAAACTGGTTCCAGCAGCTTGCTCGCCTATTGCTCCCGAGTTGTCTTAGCCTTTTTTTGAGCCACCTTTTTGGCTTCTCTCTTGGCCAATTTTTTTAGTTCCCCGCTAGCCAATATTGAGCCCCTCCCTAGTTCAACGAACTAAAAAGTTAATACCTAAATGCTACCAGTTGGTCTTCCGGTTGAATTTCTTTCAGAGCCCTACCAAGGGGAAAGTACTCCCTTATTAAGGCAATGACATTCCTTTTCTCTCTTAGAATGTCTTGTTTAATAGTTATAAATGTTGCGAGCTTGTCCTTGTTGTAATATTCTAATTTTTGATGTACTTTGGAATAGTAATTATGGGAGAGTATATTGGTGTAGTGGATAGAGAAAATATAAGATGAATATGTATGGTAGATGTAATATTTATGTCTTTGTTATATATATACTTGAAATATATTTGAAATAAACATGTCATATATATGACATATACATATACCAACACATATAAAAGAATTATATATCTATATAAGGATGGAAAGGAAGAGAAGTTTCTTCTTTCTTTTTCGTCTTGTTCCTTTACCATGAAATAGAGAGAGAGATGAAAAGAGAGGGAGCTCTTCTTATTTACACTAAGAATTAAAGAAATTTCAAGGATTCAAGTGAAGTTTTTGACGATTCTTCATTATTTGGTAATTTCTTTATCAATTTTGCTATCTCTTTAGAATACTATGGAAGAATATGATTTGGGGAAATTGAGATTTGTGTATTAGCATATTTTAATGGCTTATTTGGGTATGTATAAAGTTATTGTGAGTAGCTAATGATGATTTTAAGGATGGATTGGAAGAGAAGAGATTTCTTTTCTTTCTTCTTCTTTGAATGTGTTATTAGAGAAAGTGATGATTGATTGAATAAGATGACAGTATTGATATGTTGGAGTTATATAAGTATTGAATTGATGGGTGAATTATGGATATAAACTAAGATGATGATTAATGGTGTTGTAGTATTGAGTTTGGAATGATTGTGTTCATATAGTTGAGAGTTCAAAATGCAGAACTTTGCCTAACACAGCCAGTGACATGGCCATATAGTTGGGCTTGTCAACAGTACTGAGTTTAACATTGATGACACGACCATTAACACGGTCATGTCTCTGAGCGTGTCATAGCTACTGTAAGATAAAATACTTGACACGGCCATGAACATGCCTGTATTGTTGGGCGTGTCAAACTTTTTATGAGGCAAAATGAATGACACGGGCAGTGACACGCCCATGTTATTGGACATGTCAATGCTTTTGTATGAGTGAGTTAATGACATGGTCATTAACACGCCCATGTTGTTGGGCGTGTCACATGAGAATAACTCTTTTCTTTATATTTCATTTGCAATTCCTATTTAAATGATTTGATATTGAGAATGCCTTAGAATGTAAGATTAAATGATTATTTATGACCACATTTGGTATAGGCAATGAGAAAGAGTAGTTTGCCCAACCCTAGTATTGAAGGAAAACTTGGAAGAGAATGTTAGAAGAAGTTTTAAAGCTTATTTTGCAGTATTTTCTAAGATATGTACAAATTCTTGATAATTGGAATGTGATTGCATTACATTTGGCCTAACACATTTTGGATGAAAAATGTATTAAGCTACTTGATATATTATGTATTTATGAACATGATGCTAAAATATGTGAATTGCTATGTATGCATTATTATGCATTGTGAAAAGTCATTGTTAATGGCTAAATTAAATGAAATATGAACTATGTGCAAAATATGAAAATGACCTAAAATATTTGGATAATGTGGTTTGTTGTGTATACATTAAAGATATTATATAAAGCCATTGGTGATGGCTAGATTGTATAAAATGAGATACATTATGATTATATGATGATGTTGATATAAATGAGATAAATGAGGCAATGTGCCTAGCTTGATCATGAGAAAATGAGAAAGAGATTGATAATGAAAATATGAAATAATTGTGTCTAGTATATTATTCAATTTTCAGAGTTCTGTGTTTGGCGGCATGCATATATTTGCCTATGGGGCTAGACGCTTGGCATCACTATAAAAATATTTTTGAGGTGAAAAGACCGGATCATAAGCCTAAGAAACAAGTCCTTATAGTTGGACTGGGTGAAAAGACCGGGTCGTAAGCCTAGGCCTAGTTGGACTGTTACATTGATATTTTGCCTTCGGGGCTAGACACATGGTGTCATTATGGACCAAAATAATAACTCTGAGATTTGAATGATGTATTAGTTGTTTGGGCTCATGCTTGTGTATGTGATGTTGTGGTGTCTATTGTATATAAAACCTGTGATGGTTAAATGGGATATATGATGGTGATCATGGAATGATATGATCACAATACATATGCAATTTATTGAAAATGAATGTGACATGAGAAAATATGCTAAATGATGAGAAACGGGTTGTTGAAAGACTTGAGCAGAGCTAAGTCTTGATATTGAAAATGAGATTATGGAAATATAATGTGATGTGTAATATGTATATGTTTGTGAAAATTGAATGTGTTGTTTCATGAATGTTATGATAAGCCATTGAATTATGGCTTATGTTAAAGTTTTGTATAAATTATGAAAATAGTGAAAAGCTATGAAAAGTGCATTGAAAATGAGAAACATGATAAGAATATGATGATAAATGATGTTAGTAATGTGAGTGTGATTTTCTGGAATGTATGTATATGTTGTTTATATGTACCACTAAGCTTTCGAACTTAGTGCGGTTATGTAAATCGCGGTGAGTAGATTGTTGATCTGAGAGTTAAACAGTTGTGACACGAGAAGAGTAAAAATGTTTAGAGACCAACTAGAAGGGGTGCATACACGTATAATTTTATTATATTATATTTTGATAAAAATGTATATGTACATAAGTGGATTTTGAAAAAGACAATGTAAATTTATATATATGTAATCTAATGAATAGTATAATAATTTTGTAAATGTTTCTTTTAAAAGAATAAGATTTGATAATGAAAAATATTCTTTTATTAAAAATATAATTGATGTGGACTAAAGTAAGGGTTTAAATAATATTATAAAGTAATATTCTTATATTTTATATGCATCTTATATGTATACGGGGTATATGTATGATATGTATATAGGGTATAGGGGTGTTATACTTGTTGAGTTTTGCTCTAGTTACTTGTTCACCACTATGATTGACATACCAAATATTTTAACAGCCAACGTCCTCATATTCCAAAATAAAGAACCAGTCTTTTCAGGCTTTGATCGATTCTAGTTTTCCTTTGAACATAGCGAGCCTAGACCAACCTTGTAAGTATAGAAAATCTTCATCTGCTCCCTAGCATATTCTGAGCACGCTGAAAGCACTCAACACTCGAGAAGTATGCCAAGTGTTTTGAATGAGCTGACTAGGAGCTATCCTATGATAGTTCAGGAAAGCCTGAGGGAAGGAGCATAGAGGAAATCTCACTCCCGATCTCAAATCCTCTTCAAAAATAGTTAGCTGCTTTTCTAGTAGTGTATTGTAGGCTCGGACATCCTCTTCAGGAATGAGCATCTTAAATTCTTCTGGTATTTGATATTTCTTCCAAATCCTCACCAAGTCTGTCTCTGTCACCGAGGATCGAATGTCCCTTACCCGAGCCTTCTCCGAGCTCCGATTCACTGGTACTTCTACATCCTCTTCCTCCTCCTCATCAATTAGTCTAACAGCCCTAGCATTTTGCTCTACATGCTCGGTCATGGCCAATCCAACTTCATCCCGAGCCCCTTCCTCATGGTGAATCCCTTCACCAGCATTGCTAGGAGAGCCCATCTCTCTTGCCACTTCAGGCATAGTTGAACTAATTATCGCTTGCACCATATTTGCTACTAAAAATTTAACTAAACAACTTGAAAATAGAATTTCAAAATGACCTTTATCCCTGAGCTTTCAAGCTTTCACTCAGTAAATCAGATGGCCGAGCTTTGCCTTTTCTTGTTGTACGGCAAATGTTGTTGTCAAACTCTCTATTTATAAAGAAGATCTTGCCCATGTGAACCGACACCTCTCATTAATGCCACATCCGTTACGTCTTTTCTGGTTTCTATTCAACTGTTACCTCAATTTTCGAAGAGTCACCTCACCTTTGAGTGATATGTGTTCTTTTTGAGCTTTTTTCATTTTTTACTTGGCATGAATGCTAGGACTTCTCCGGAGAGACACTAGTGGCACTACCCACTATTCCTCAAGTTTTTGCCCTTTTTTCCCAAGCTTTCTCTTTTTAACAGAGCTCATCATGTTTTTTTAAATTTTATATTAGGATTCATTCATAGTTCCATTTTAAACATTTCAGTTTCTTTATAGCTCGTACCGAGCTCAACTTCATTCCTCTAAAATATTGTGCTTAATATGACATAAATATCTTGTTAATAGTTTCTCTTTTTTCAAGCTTGCTAATCGAGCTTTGTATATGACCGCTGCATTAATCATAATAGTCTCATTTACATGATGATTTAACATTTTCACTTGAGCTCGCTCGAGCTCCCATGCATGACTTGATTTCTCACAGTCACAAGTCTTAGTTTGACATAAATATTAAATGACCAGTGGAGGACTAGTGATAATACTCTTAATTACCGAGCTCAATTTTTGAGCTCCATATTTGAACACTGCATATTGTGATACATCTACTTCATTAGTCGGCACATACACTTTCAACTGGGTGCTTCCAAGCTCCTGTGTATGACTTTGACATAAATGTCAATGACTTTAAGGGGATTACTGACGCTACTCCTCCTTTTTCTGAGCTCGGCACCCGAGCTTCTTATCCGGTCATCCTTATAGCCGGGCTCTCAATAGTATGAAGACTTCGGTTCCAGCCACTACCAGTCCCACCGAGCTACAGATATCCAACAAACAACACATCCTCAAATTGTGCTGATATGGACCAGACCTTGTCCCCCCTCTCCTGCATCAACTATAAATAAGAGATTAACTCCCACATGTAAGGAGTTCTATTCACTCGTTCTTTCTCTTCTCTCATGATTTAGAGCCCCGAACTAACTTAGGCATCAGAGCTTCCCCAGAAGAGCCCGGTCCCTTCTCTCACTCTTGTCTTGTAGGCTGTAACTCGAGCATAGACAGCACCCGAGCCAGAGCTACATGAGCTAGGACTACCCCTGAGAATAGCCCATCATCAATAATTAAATTATTATATAATATAATAATTAAATACAAATGATATTTTCTTAGTAAGTAAACTCTTGTCCAAAGTTTTGATGTGAAACTTGAGGCCAGATTTTTGTTGCTCACGTCGGATGTCAATTGGTCATAAAATCTCACATCGAAAGATAGAGAAGAGATAAGAATAGAAAAACCATATAAAATGAAGTTTCCAAGACCACGCAAAGCATACCTTTCTCGGCTTTTTGGCTAAGATCAAGTGTAGTATCTGTTTTTATCAGTTTAATATCTTATACGAGGACCATTGGTCACCATGATATTAAATTCATTTTTTTAGGGGGAGGATCCACCACAGTAGCTTGCTGCTGGGGCTCTTGAGCGTCGCCTGTGCATTGCACTGCTGCATAGGCCTGGCGCACCCATCAACACTAGTTCAAGTTTTTTGTGGTGCTCTGAGGTCTAGAAAAGCCCCAAAGATGACCTGTGAAGACTAATTCTATAGTTCCCTTTACCATGCGTACCAGCAGCTACAAATAAAAATCACTAAAACTATTGTTGAATATCATTTTAATTTTTTTAAAATATAGATTTTTGTGTTATATTGTCAAATAATATTTGGTAAAAACTCACTTCCTTACTATTACAAATAATTTTAATAAATAATCTGGCTAATTAATTTTATAATATGGTAAAATTATAGTCGAATTAAAATTGAAGCTGAATATTAAAAATTTTAGATTTTTATTATAAATCTTTATAAATTTTTTTTACGAAAATAAAAAAATAAAAATTTCAATAAATTTTTAAAATTTAATAAATAATATAAAATTTTTATAAAAATATTATTTCAGGTGAGGATATTAAATTTTATAAAAAAATCTTATAAAGTATATTATTTTTTAATAAATAGTATTTATTATAGATGCTTTAATTGCATAAAAAAAAGTCAAAACTTTTTTTGTTTCATTATTGATACGTAAATACTGTACTATATTAAAGACTAAGTCCCATCTTATTGTAATTTTTATATTGTTTTACTATATTTTCTCAAAGCAAATATCATATAATTATATTTATAATTTATTTATTCTGAATTATAGTCTAGCAGTAAATATATTTTTCATTGAGTAAATAGACCAAAAATTATTAGATTCCTATTCTCCAATATAATGTTAAAAAAATTAAATATCTAAGTAGTCAACAAACCAAAAACGTGAGCAATTAATCTAGCTTTTCAAATAGAAATTCTAATTTATAAATTAAATCAAATAAATTTTAAAAAAATAATTAATTATTAAATTCAAATAAGAATTTTGATAAATAAAATTATAAATATAAAAATATTTTAAACTTGGACATTGTGTGTGCAATAATCAGTTATAAAAATTCTTTATCATTGATTATAAAAATTCCAACTCGTGACGTTTGCATTAGGAGTAAAATTATAATGTAAATACTGGTTATTGAATTATTTATTTAAAAACATTGAATGACATTCGATTGAGCAAAAGCATTTCATGTATATAATATATCAATCTAATGGTAATTATAGCATTTGAAGCATAATCTGACTATTAGAAATAATTTTAATAAATAATCTGACTAATTTTCCTTTAAAAGACTTGACTGTCTAATCGTGACATTTTCATAACAATTTATTCTATTAAGATTTTTAGAGAAACAAATTATATATATGTGTGTTATTATCACATATTTGCCGATTTGTGATATATATAAATTTAGGAAGGGGAGGGAATTATATTAATAGACACAAATGATTTTGTTAATTTTTCATATTCACTAAATTAAAATTATTATTACTATTGTTGTTATTGTTGATGTTGTATAATATTACTTTATTATAGCATGATATAAACGACAAAAATCTTATTATAACATAATTTAAATTTATTAATTTATAATTTTTTTAAAAAAATTCTATTAAATTTCTAATTAATAAAATTTTAAAGGTTTAATAGATTTTTCTTACACTCCATCCGTTCTACTTCAAGTATCATATAAAAAAAATTTTATTTTACTTTGATTGTTACTTTTATAAATTTAAAGTAGTATTATTTATAAAGTTTTAAATTTATTCTTAAAAAAAAAGATTAGTAATTAATAAGAAATGAATGGTTGAAAATGGTTATTAAGTAAAATATTATAATTTTTTTATAAAATTTAAAATTACTAATAATTACATTGATTTGTGTAATTATTTCTAAAGTGACGTTTGAAATAGAACGAAGAGGGTATTTGTTTTATTTAAATTCAAGTCTGCTATATTTTTTCATATTTTTATATCATGCTAGTGGCCTATATGACTTCAATTTATTATACTTTAATTATTTTAATTTTGAATTTTTTTATTATTGATCATTATTTTATATAATTATAATATATTATATTATTAAAAATCTATCATTATCCAAGAATTAAAACTATAGTATTGAATTTTCTCGCCTCAGTTTCAATGTTAATTTTTTTTTTAGTTTACATATATATAACTATTTTTCATACTGTGTTTTAATTAATTTTATATTTTTAATTCAATAAAATTAATCATGTATATCTTGCAAATTTGAAAATTTATGATTTATTAAAATATTTTATCTCACAAAATTAAATCTAGGCCATATGTAATTTTTTGTTGGAAGAGTTTGTTAAGTTATCACCAAAGGTTTTGATACTTTATTTGAATATTGATTGTTTTATATATTTATAATTTAATATTTTTTATAAAAAAATTTTAACAATGAAACTACAAATTAATGGAAGTTAGCCGTTCTCTATTCGAGGTATATTCTTCTCTAATGGAAGTTATATTTTTTTTCTCAAATAAATGTATTATTTCTGCTGATGTTAGATGGAATGAGTATCCAATTGAAAGTTATATTGCTCACGAAATATTATCATTATCCACTATCTGTATCTAAGAAGTTCAACGAATCAATAACTCCATTAGTTATGTACATTTTATGTACTTTAAAATTATATAATTTTATTTATATTTTATAAATATATTTTTTATTTATTAATAAAAACTTATTTTATACCTTGAGAGAGAATAAAACTGAATTTTCAAAGATATAACTAATATTTGAAGGGAATAAATTTAAGTTAATAATTTAGAAAAATCATAGAAAATCAATTAAAAAGATCTAACTTGAGAACTTGAATAGAAAAGTTAAGTTTAAATAAGTCAGTTTAATTAATTTAGTTTTAGAATTACATTATTTCAACACATTTGATTCTCCAAATAATAAACAATTTAGTATTTTGGTATTTGACCTCGTGTCTTCCTCGTAAAAATGATATTTTACTCGTTCTGCATTACTTGTTGCGATATTGTACACTTACAATAGAAATAAAACTAATTAAAGCACAATAATAATTTTTCATTTTAATTATTAAAAATAACATTTTTTTTTAATTTGTAACACTAATCCATTCAGCTTTATACTTAATAACATTAAAATTATTCTTTTTAAATTTATAACACTAATATAAATAATCTTATATTAGGATTTTAATCATATTTCAGTAATTCTTTAATCGAAAAACTAACGGAATTCGATTTTAAACTCTTTTTAGTTTAGATTTAATTTTTAAGTCTGCGATTTTGTTTGATTTTATGTTATTTTCTTATTTCCATTTTAGAGTTTGTAAAATGTATATAATTATTTATTGAATTATTTTTAAACTGACTGCTTGAGATTTTTTTTTCTGAACGTTTTGCGTGCTGCATCATATTACATCTGTTTTACTGTTAAAGGATTAATTTTTATAAAAATAATCTATTATGTTATTTTTTTTATTACTATTATAAATAGAAGAAGTTGATAAATATATGAGAGTATTAAGACCACAAATATGCAAAATATATATATATTAATATATTAGGTACTGTCATAATTAAAATATTTAATATTAAACTCTTAGGTGATAGAATGTATTAGACTATTCTTAATATTCACTGTTCTAATATCATGTTAATTTATTATTATTATTATTAATGAAAAAGTATTAGGATCACAAATACATATATAATATATTAATATATTACGTACCATTATAACTATAATGTTTAGTACTCTCACTATATATTAGACCTTATACTTGTTCATACCCAATCAATATGGGATTACCCTTAATATATTATTTATCTATTTATTGGTTTTAAGTATCAATAAAGATTTTTTAATTTTCAACAATAGTTTATAAGTGCAATTTTTCTTCAAATTAATGTGTTTGATGGCAATCTTGAAGAAAATTGTTAATTTTTTAGTTTCGTCTAGTTATGCTGAAATTTTTTACTTTTATTTTTGTAGAAAATTTGAGCATGTTAATTTAAAGCACAAAAAAATTAAAAAATTAAAAAAAAAATCGAAGAAGAAATTATGATTTTTTGATAAGAGAATAAGAGAAGTAATGAGAGAAATGATAGATATATTGTAAGATAAAGAAAGAAAAACTGGAGAGTGAATGAAAAGGATCTTATAAATAATTATGGAGAAAAAAAAAAGAAAAGAAAATTGCTATTTGTAGAAAAAAGAAAAAAGCACATTTAGTATGTAGCCCGAGCAAGAAATGGCAATAGGCCATCCCTAGACCCTAAATCCTAAACCTTAAACTGCGCTTAAACTTAAGAGACGACATGTGATATTTACTCGTAATGCTACATATATAAAAATTAATTAAGGAGTAAATATAATGAAATGTTAGATTTAATGCATGGGTTAAAGATCCCATAATATACAAATATAATTTCTCACAATCTCTTTGCAGTGGCAATAGCGCCACCCAATACTATTATTTGCTGCTTTTAAGCTTTTTTTTTTTAAATAACTTTTTTTTTTAAAAAAAATTCTTAAAAGAAAATTTTCTTAAAAAAACAAATTTTTAAGAAAAAAAAAAGAGAGTAGGCACTTTATGTTTACAAATAAAGATCGCATTTTTATGATTTTTTTTATAAAAATGTTCAATTAATTTCACAAAAGAAAAACAAACTTATTCTAATCAACTAATTAATTAAGAAAAGAATCCATCTCGAATTGTTTTCTTGGAAACAAAATTATTGACAATAAAACAAGAATCTATATTTTTATTAGTTTTTATTCTTAAAAGAAGAAAAATCGCTTATAATCATACAAAACACTTAGGGCATCTCTTACCCAATTAACTAGGGATTCCAGGACTACAAAATAAATTATAAATCACAGTATAACCTATCAAACATATAATTAAGGGAAACCAAAACATTTGGAATGGAATGATGACAGATTATAGTATCTAATTAGAAGAAAATTATGGCATCTCCTTTGAATGGAGAATCAAAATATTCCTTTCAAATTCTAATTAATAATGGGGAATTGTAAAAAGAAAATGAATATATATACCAATTATATACAATAAAATATCATAAATATTATATATATGTATTTAATTATGTGCTAAGAGTTAAAAATTTCAAATTTAAATAAATATTATAATATTTATTTAAATAAATATTGTGAGAGAGTTTTGCAATTTTATCCATTCAAAAATTATAATATGTTGATTTAGTTGATTATCCCTTCAAGGAATTGTGAACCTAGGTCTATTGAGATATTAGACCATATAAATTTAGTTATGTTGTTTTTATCCTTTTTTATCGCTGCTCTTGTGACTTTAATTCTTCCTAACAATTATCAGAGCTATTGGTTCTTGTTTTAGGTCTCAAGAGTTATTTTAAAGTATTGAAAAAAAAAAATTGAAGTTGAGAAATATGTGGATTCAAAGTTTGATGAAGAGCTAAGTCACCTCATTTTAAAGTCATGTAGAATGGTAAAAAAATCAAGGTAAGAAAAGATGAGAAGATGAGCACTAAGTTAAAAAAAATATAAAATTATGATGCTTCCTATTAGCTTGGATTACAATGATTAACTGGAATAATTGAAATTCTAAAGATATGAGAAAATTGCATGATTATTGAATTTGAGGTAAGATAGACTTTATTATTGTAATTGTAAAAAATTACAAGATTGTGAGATTTTTAGTTAAGGTGGAACTTATTAAAATTGTGACTTAAAATTTAATGAGATTTAGAAGGAGACATTTCACTTAGCAGAAGTAAAATAACAAAATGATATAATTACTATTAACTTATTTACTTTAAAAATGTCCAGGTAAATAGATAAAAGAGATAAAAGTTTCTCTGTTAGAGTTTTATTGAAATAAAAAACAAAATTGCTTGTCACTTCTAAAAGGTTATAATTCATATGGCTAGGGTCATAGAAACCCTAATTACAAATAATAAATTTTTGTAAAAAAAAATTACAACAATCTGTCTAAATAAGAGAAAATATATATACAGAAATAAAATATTTAATGAGATGACAAGTGTATAATAATTATTATTTAAATAATGTTGAAGATGACATAACACATTGTAAATTTAAGAATATGTTATGACACTTCTATTTTTGAATGAGATATAAGTATTAGTAGTGTACAATTAAAAGTGTAGTTATTATACGTGATATGTAAAGTGAGCCATTATAGAAGGCTATTGATATGCTTATGTGTAAAACGTATAAAATATAAGATATGTTTAAAGATGAGTAAAAAGATAAGAAATATATAATGTGATAAGTAATAATAAAGCAAATATGGGAAATAGTTATGAATATGAAAACTATGAAAAGATGTGGAAAAAGAGTAAATATGGTGAAACTTGATACATTGTGATGTAAAAGTGTGATAAGATAGTGTGTGTTTGTAACATATACAATTACTTATCTAGACAGTTGAGATAATAATGCATATATTGTTAGACCTGAGCAAAGCAAAGTTATGGTATTGAATTTAAAAATGGATCCCGGCATTTGTGTTTGTTCTAAGGTTTTTAGATGATTATGTATATATATATTATGGTTATGGTAAGTAATATTTTGAATTATGAGACTTGATTGTATTTTAATGAAGTAGTTGTTTAGTAAAAGAGTGAAAATTATGTTTTGAGAGTGTGATTTTCTCATGTAGGTTAGATATTTGATAATTTGGGACTTACTAAAATTACAGACAAAATTTTAGTAAAGTTTTTTTAAAAATTTTCTGAATAAATTTGTATTTTTGACAATTTACTATTTAAATGTATATTATTTATTAGTAATTTTTCTATATTAATTAAAATGATAATTTTTATTATAGAGTTTATTGTGACACTTTTATAATTTATATGCATATTTTAAATATATATATTATACGTATATAGAGTACAAGAGTGTTATACACTCTCTGTCTTTATCATTGTGCTTATAACTTTAATTTTCCCTAATAGTCATATTCTAACAAAAAATCATATTTTAAGAAAAATAAAAAGATCAAAAAAATATTTGAGATGTTGCACACAGAGTGATGAGGAGCCGACAAAATATAAAATTTAATTGATTTTAGTTGATTTTATGTTTAGTTGTTATTATTTTTGTTAAAAGTCGTCACTAATTAATTTTGAGGTTTGATTGGACACCTAGTAATGGTCTGCGTTTTTAGGTTCGGGGGGTTGATTACGTATAGAGAAGGAAAAATATCCTATAATGCCTAAAAATTGATAGTATAATTATTATGATTTTTATTATCTATTTTTTCTTTATTTATAAGAGGAATTATATTCACTGTCTGAATATAAATCCTAATTATATTTTCTTATTTTGATTTTGACTATTATATTCACTGTCTGAAAATAAATATTTTAATAAAATTTTATTATTTGATTTTATTATTTTAATAGTTTTATTGTCTCCATTGTTATATTTTTTTATTTATTAATTGATAACTTAATTCTTATATTCACTACATGAGCATAAGGATTTTATGGCTTAATATTTATTAAATTTATATTTATTATTTTTTAAAATTATGTCCATTCTCTGTAAAATAACTGTTCTAATTCAATATTTTTATTAAATATTTTTATATTTTATTTTACTATTTGTTGATTAATACATATTTATTATTTTTAAGAAAAATTATTTTTTATTGAGGTTAACTTGACTTCAAAATTTAATTTCGAATGTCTATGTATCCGCTTGATGAAATTAAAATTTATGTAGTTCGCATATTATTTTTTAATATTTTTGTTATTGTTGTTGTTATTATTATTATTTTGTTAATTTTTTGGATAAAATCTTTCAATGGATCATTTTATTTAGAAGTTAATAAATAAATAAATAAAAATTAATATTTGCGCCATAACATCATATGATGTTTCAAAAAAAATGTACTTATTTTTATTGCATTTATCCATTATTTTTAATAAAAAACGAAAAAAAAAATTGATACTTAAATAGTTATATAAAAGAAATAAAATAAAATAAACTTAAATGTGGAAAACATGGGTTACAACTGTGACCTATCAATTTCTAATTGCAATCTTCTGTAATATATATATATTACAAGTGACCCTGTAAAAAAATTAATATTACAAGTGGCCCGTTTAAAAAAAAGATTGGCACAACTACTTTATTTTAATATTTATTTTATTACTCTATTAGATAAAAGATAAAGAAAGAAAGAAAGAAAGAAAAAATAAAGTAATGAAATAAAAAAGAAAAAAGAAACAAATGAAATGAAGGGCAAGGGTTTCAGTGTAACGTGAATACTGAATATCATTACACTGCACTAGGTGATGTTACATGCCATATGTAACGTCACCTTCTCTTTTTTTTTATATATATATAAATAAATAAAAAGGAAAAGTAAAAAAAAAAAAAAAAAGAAAAAAGAAAAGGAGGGGCGCGCTATAATCAGTATAACAATAGTGTATTTTAGAGTCCCTAAATTGTAAAGGAAGGACACGACTCATGCTGCTGAGATATTTTTCTTTCTCGGAGTTCTTTTGAAAGAGAGTAAATGCATTTTTTCGCAAAACTTTTTAAAATCACAGAGCTTCTATTTTATTTTCACATATCAATGAGTCTTTTACTCTATGTATATACTACTCTTGACTCGAATTCTTATCTTTCAATGGCTTCCTCAAGATCTTTTTTTTTTGTTATGCATGTGGTAGAATCAAAATCTTTATTTTACCTTTTCTTTTCTAATTTCTTTTTCTCAATATATGGCTTTTGATATATACAGGGTGGACAGTGGACTCCCTTGGTTCCTTATACATATGTATATATATGCGTTTGTATATATATATATATATATATGTATTTTAAAAGAAAGAATAATTATTTTTTATATCGAATGTAGGGCGAATCCATACACTCAGAAGTCAGAATGTCTTTAAAAAAATTAGACAAAGAATCAAATATATTAAAAATTCGAGATACATATATATGTATACATATGCACACACACATATATATATATGTGTATATATGTGTGTATATTAAAAATAAAAATATAATTATTTTTTATTTTATTTTATTTTTATATAGAAAGTTTAATATCTAATTTAGATTTGGATAAAATTATTAGTAGTAAACCTACCTAAATAAATAAAATTCTTTAAAAAAAATTTTTTTGATATAATTTCATTACTTTTAAATTAACTCATATTTTTTTATATATAAAAAGTATTAAATTTTGCTATTTATATTTTTTCAAATATAAATATTGGTATAATAAAATTAAATTGAATTGAATTTTCTAAAATTTAAATATCTAAATAAAGATTTATTTGTAATTAAATATTAATTAATAAAATTATATTTTGAGATAAATTTTAATATTTTATTTATATATATTATATTACGTAAATTTATTTAAAATAATTAATTTAAACACTTTTTTTAAAATATCTCAAAAATATATTTAATAATTAAAATATCTTAAAAATATATAAAAATTATTTAAAAAATAATATATGGTGTAATTTATCAAAGTAGCATTTTATTATAATTTTTTTTATTTGAAAATTTTATCCCCTCTCAACAAACTCCTAATTCCGCCACCGGATATGTATTTCATTTCTTTAGTTTTGATTCTTGTTGCTCATAAGAATAAAATATTTATACTACTTTTTTTTAGTGAGTTAATCGTGTTTTTTTTAATCATTCATCTGTGTTTTTTATTTTATTTTTTTTATTATGGTGATAATTTTTTTTGTAGAATTTTTTTTTCTTACAATCAGATATGGTATTGTTGAATATTATAGCTAGATTAGGATTTTGAGTGCTTATGTGATAAAATGCATTTTATGAATTTTTTTATTTTTTTTATTTATAAAATAAGTATAATTACAACCTGACTATATTCGATTATATATATATATACTAAACTAAAATTAGAGTATAAATTCAAATCACAACAATACTATAAAAGGCCAAGATAATAATAGATAAATGAAAATTATAGTAGAGAATTAAAGCTTTCCTTAGTTTGAGAGTTTGATGCGTGATTTTTGATACTCACCAAATACACTACTTGTATTAGGTGAGATTTTGATTGCTCACTCCTTTTCAGAGTACGAATTCTGTACTCATAAAGAAATTTTTTTTTTGCGAATTTTCTGTGCTAGAAAATTTAAAATTTTCTTTTCTTTTCCTCTTTCTTTTCCTCTTTTTATGAATTTTTTGTACGGATTTTTCTTTTCTTTTTGCCTCCCCTACTTCAGTTCATTTCACCCTCTGTTTATAGAGAAAAATATTTCCATTCAATTTTCTCTTCTCTCTGTTTTTTATTATTTTAAGTCTCTAATCTTTTCAAATCTCATACCTCTCATACTCCATTTTCTATTCCTATGCTATGAAGGAATGGAGCTGCTATTGCTGCAGAAAATGCTTCATTTCTTGTTGATTTTGAACTCTACCTTATATATTCGGTATTCATGCATTAAGAATAATGAAAGGTTACAAATGCTTTATTAATAATTATTTTTTTAAATTACTATTTTCTTTCTTTCTGTTTAATTTTTTCTTCTTTCCTTATTACATTTTTTTAAAAGCACTTAATCCTTTCTTTTTGGTGTTTGCAAGTATAGGGCTATGGATTATCACATAGAGAAAGAGGAAGATTATTTTTAAAATTAAATTTTTTGTATTTTTTTTGTATGTGGATTGTATTTATTAAGAATATTAATTTTATTAATTAAATTTATTTATTGATATTTTCTTTATTTCTGCAAAAAGATGGTAACTACATGAGGTTAGCTTTATATAAACTTAATTGTGTGAAATATTTAATGCATGACCAAATTTTCTATATATAAATAACATAGCTTTTTCTTTTTTTTTATCAGGATATATATATATATATATATAAGATTAAACATACACAATTCTTCTGATTTCTAAAATTATATGTCTTGTCCATTCTCATGCCTCCACGCTCTCCTCTTTATTCTACAATATAATAACATATCTAGACAAATTATGTTACGTTTCGTTGGTTTTTTTTTTTGTCTTCGATTAATTAACATAAATGATTCCTTTGCAAAGAAGCAATATTGGTGCTTACATTGACAAATTAAGCATGTAAAAAGCAAACGAAACAGCCCACTGTTGTTTGTATCATACAAGTTATGGATGTTATTTAGAAGTTAGCACACAAAATTCATAGATTCTATACCAAATTCGACAATATATTGATTTAATTATGTTATGCAAAGACGGCAGCAGCTTTTATTTTGAACTTATTAAGGCCTACATTTTCATTCAACCGATTTTTTTTCAACTAAAACAAAAATCTAGTGTTAAATTCATTTATGATCACCAAAATTAATATTATAAATAGAAAATAACTGAAGTTAATTTGGTGCAATTTCAAATAAAAGTAAAATTTGCCCCATTTTTTTTGTAGAGAATAAAAAATATTCTCAAATTAACTTATACATTAATTGATTCTAAATCTCTTTTGATAAATTTAAGAATGTACCTTTGCTCAACTCCTAAACACAGGAATTATAGCTTATTATCATGTAAATATTAAAAAAATTACACCATTTGAAGAGTAAAAAATGGAGGTAATTTTTAGTCCAAAATAGAGGTATCTAACCTTTGGCAAAATTTCATCAATCCAATTTTGGCCAATATAAACTCTTAAGATCTCATTTTAAATTTATTTCAAAATTAGAAAATTAAAAAAAGTTTGAGAGAAAAACTTAAGGTTGAGTGTTTGCCATTAAAATACTATTGTAAGGTTTAGTGTGAGCTATAAACACTTGTTGAGTTTAACAGTTAGCCTAGAAAAACTCTTGTAAGAGGTTTGAGTGTCAGCCTTAAGAAAATACTTGTAAAGATCGGTGTGAGCTTGTGAAAATATCAAGTTGGGAGTGAACTTGTAAAACTCTAAGTATAGTGGAATACCCAATTGAGGTTTAGGAGTGAATGTAGGATTATTGAATCAGAACTACTATAAATTTATTTTTGGTATAATTGGGTGTAGGTTGTGAGTTGTGAATATTGTAAGCACTTTGTATACCTTTTCTCTTTAATAAAATAATCTCTATGGGTCCGGAGAAGTAGGCACAATTGGCCTAACTCCGTTATCAAATTGTATGTGTATTATTTTCGCTGTTATTTTGCATTATCACTAATCTGACTTATAAAAAAATCTGCGTAATTTTTTCAATAACCGGTATCAGAGCTGCTGGTTGAAAATTCTGTCAATTTTTTAATTGCCAGAAAAGATCCAGAGGAAATCATATTCGAGTGAAAGTGATGACTACAGATGAAGGAAAGGTGAATTTGAAGACACCATATTCAAGAAGTTCTGCTATGAGCAAGGGATCAGAATGGAGAGAACCGTGCCAGGCATGCCTCAACACAATGGTGTAACTGAGTGTAAGCACCGAACATTGACAAAAAGAGTCAGAAGAATTCGTATACAATCAGGTCAACCGAAGCAGTTCTGGGCAGAAGCAGTCAACACAGCAACTTACTTAATCAACTGAGGCCCATCGGTTCCATTAGAGCATAAAATACTAGAGGATGTATAGAGTCAAAAAGAGATGCTAGCAAGTAGGAGCTTGCTATGAGAAACGAGATAAAGTCTCTCATTCCTAATCAGACATGAGAACTAGCTGAGTTACCCATAGAAAAGAAGGCACTTCACAACAAATGGGTGTATCGGGTGAAAGAGGACTATGATGGTTCTAAGAGATACAAAGCCCGACTAGTTATCAAAGGATTCCAGAAGAAGGAAGGAATTTACTACAACAACATTTTTGCTCCCATTGTGAAGCTCAATACAATCAGATCAATGTTGAATATTGTTGCCATTGAAGATCTTCATTTTGAACAATCAGATGTGAAGACTGCATTTCTTCATGAAGATTTAGATGAAGAGATATATATACACTAGCCAGAAGGTTTTCAAGAAAAAAGGAAGGAAAACATGGTATGCAAACTTAAAAAGAGCTTGTATGGTCTGAAACAAGCTCCAAGACAGTGATACAGAAAGTTTGACGGCTTTATGCACAAGGAAGGATTTCAAAGGTGCAACGCCGACCACTGTTGCTACTTCAAGAGATATAGCTCAAGTTATATTATTTTACTACTTTATGTCAATGACATATTAATAGCAGGTTTAGATATGGAGAATATCAGAAGGTTGAAGTAACAATTGTCAAATGAATTTGACATGAAAGACTTAGGTCTAGCAAAGAAGATTCTTGGAATGCAAATCACAAGAGATAAGCAGAAAGAACTTTTGCAGTTATCACAGACAGAGTACATCAACCATATTTTACAAAGATTCAAAACAGGTGACGCCAAGCCAGTAAGCACACCCTTGGCTAGTCACTTTCGTCTATCTAAGGATCAATCCCCTCAGACAGAGAAAGAGAGAGAACTCATGACTAAGGTTTCTTACGCCTCAGCCATTGAAAGTTTGATGTATGCAATAGTCTGTACAAGGCCAGACATTGGCTATGCAGTGGGAGTTGTGAGTAGGTTTATGTCAAATCCAGAGAAAGCTCATTGAAAAACTGTAAAATGGATTTTGAGATATCTATGGGGTACCACAGAAAAGTATTTATACTTTGGTAAGGAGAGTTAAAAGTAAAAGGCTACGTAGATGTAGACTTTGAAGGTAAAATCGATCACCGAAGAAGCACTACCGGTTATATATTCACTGTTAAAAATATAGTTATTAGTTGGATGTCAAAGTTACAAAAGATTGTCACTCTATCCACAACACAAGTTGAATATATAGCAGTGACTGAAGCCAGTAAAGAGATGATATGACTTCAAGGTCTGTTAACTGAGCTAGGATTTAAACAGGAGAAAAATGTCTTATATAGTGATAGTCAGAATATGATACACTTGGCAAAGAATTCAGTATTTCATTCTCAAACCAAGCATATTGGACTTCGTTATCACTTCATCAGAACTCTGTTGGAGGATGATGTGTTAATACTGGAGAAGATCCAAGAAAGCAAGAATCCAGTAAATATGTTGACAAAGACGGTGGCTATTGAGAAACTAAAGTTGTGTTCAACTTCAGTTGGCTTATAAGATTAACAAAACTGAAAAAAATCTGACACACAGATCGATGTGTGGAGACAGATTGAAATCAGTCTTCAAGTGTGAGATTGTTAAGAAAATTACACCATTTGAAGAGTTAAAATAGAGGTAATTTTTTTTGTCCAAAATAGAGGTGTCTAACCTTTGACATAATTTCACAAACTCAATTTTTGAAGCCTATATAAACACTTAAAATCTCATTTAAAAATCATCCCAAAATTAAAGAATAAAAGAGAGTTTGAGAGAAAAGCTTAAGGTTGAGTGTTTGCCATTAAAATACTATTGTAAGATTTAGTGTGAGCCATAAACATTTGTTGAGTTTGAGAGTTAGCCTAAAAAAACTCTTGTAAGGGGTTTGAGTGTTAGCCTTAAGAAAACACTTGTAAATTTCGGTGTGAATTTGTAAAAATACCAAGTTGGGAGTGAATTTGCAAAATTCTAAGCATAGTAGAATATCCAATTGAGGTTTGAGAGTAAATGTAGAATTATTGAATCTGAACCATTATAAATATATTTTTGGTATAATTAGGTGTGTGCTGTGAGCTGTGAGTATTGTAAACACTTTATATGCCTTTTATCTTTAATAAAACAATCTTTAGGGGTCTGGAGACGTAAACACAATTGGCCAAACTCCGTTATTAAATTTGTGTGTGTATTATTTTCGCTATTATTTTATACTTTTACTAGTCTAACTTATAAAAAAATCTATATAATTTTTTCAACGGTAAATCCAATTCTAAATAAAAAATGAATTACTGACAAACACTTTCAAGAATGTAGCCGTTGGAGGAGTTATAATTTATACGCAACGTTTTACGATGAAACTGCGCGTGTTGTGCTAAAACGCTTCACTCAACTAAGACGGGTTAATAACATCGAAGCGCACCGTTTCACTTAGGCTAAAGCACTGCGTTTCCACTCTTTTCTTCTTCTTTCTTATTTTGCTCCTCCTACTGTAAATAACAGAAGTTAGTTAGATTAGAATAACAGATTTTATGATTTATAAGCTTGTAAAACTCTGCATGTAAACCAGCGATCTGTAACAAACTTGGCATAAGTAACAAGAATTCAGTTACTTTCATCTTCTTCTACACGTTTTTATTTTTTATTTTTGTCATTTGACGTTTTCATTTAACAGATTATAAAACAATCAAAAAATTAAAATCAAGCCGAGTTCCAGCTTATATCAATTCAAATTTATATATCATATATCTCGAGTTTGATTTAATTAAATTTAATGAATTTATTTTAATTTTTAATTTTTATTCATCTTTTCTTCTTTTTCAGAACAGAAATACTTAGATATATAAAATTTTTATGAAAGATGAATATGATTATATTTATATTAACAAAAATAAAATACTATATTACTATAAAATTTTATATTTTCTTATAAATTACTAAGTTATTAAATTATTTACATTATTTATATATACTTTATTAAAATTTAGTATATTTTAAATCATCATATTCTTATCATATTATTAATTAAATATTCATTTATTTTTATAATTTGTATTATATAAAAAATTAAAAAAAAATTATATAATGCAATTTATTCCTTTAAAGTAATAAATTTATTCTTCCAAAACTTTTAGTGATTCTTTTACTATAAATATTATATTAACATAAATTTCACTCACTATTAAATAAGTATCAATATTTATTATTTAAAAATATAATATATGGAAAAATTTTCAAATAGAGTTTATTGAATTGAATCATTATGTAATATCAAAATGATTTATTTTATATTATTTAATTTATTTATTATATATATGTAACATACAGTAATAAATTATCTAAATTAAATTAATTAAAGAATTAATATATTCAAATACATAATTTAATATATACATTGGATTATGTATATTTCTAATCCAATATAATAAAAAAAAAAGGTAGCTTACGAGTCCAACTTATGAGCTTGCTTTTTAAATAAGTCAGTTTGCGAGCTAATGAGTTGAGTGTTTCTTGGCTTAAACTTGATTCATTAAATAAACGAACAGCTTGAGCTCGAGCCTAAATGAACTTTTACAGTGCTGAGATCTAAGAAGAATTCGAGTAGCTTAACTCATTTACAAATCTAATTAATGTTTGAACTTTCTTAGTTTTGCTATTTGGTATGTCAACTTTTTTTTGTTACTTTAGTGTTTGGATTGTAGTTAATAACTTTACATTAGTTGCTTCGATCGATTTGGTGTTAACTACCTTGCTGATTTGCATTTATGGGGCTCAATTTTAGCCTCAAACTTTGTCACACCATATTATATTGATAAAGTGAAAAAAAAAAGAAGAAGAAAACCTAAGAATGAATTTAAGAGCTTTGTGATTAAGTTAGGGATTAAAATTTAATCAATTTCAATCTCTGCCTCTCTCTCTCGCTTAAGCATTCATAGTTGGAATCGAAGGATTTTTCCAAAGCGAAATAAAACTTAGAGGTTATGATGCAGATGGTAGGAGGCAAAAATGATACTAGTTTTAAATGCACCTTTTTTTCCCTACTATATGCACTAACTTGAAGTCTTTTGAAAAGTCTGCAGTCTTCTCCCTTCTCTTACTCATCTTGGCATAAAAAGAATCAATCCTAATGCCAAAATTACAAACAATAGTACATCCACAATTGATATCCAAACAACTCTCTTGCTAGTTACAATTTTTTTTTTCTCTTGAATTTGCCTCCTCAAATGAAGATGGCTCATCAACCTATTTACCTGATGTTTTCCTAGATGAGTAATGTTGAAGCACTAGAAAGTACTCACACATGTGATGATATCAATAGGGATGTTAGATGAGAAATGTAAAAAACAAGAAGAAGATTAATATTCTTCGATTTATTGATGATATTATTGTGATAAGCAGTGGAGTTTTGTGGAGTTTTCATCCATCTATTCAGATTTTCTTTTCTTCGATTTTATCTTTTGTTTATTCTTCTCCTTCTTTGATTTACATTTCAAAACCCTAATCCACAAAATTAAATGCAGGGTATTTTGGTAAGCTGATTCGATATAATTTGATGTGGCAAAACTTCATGTTGAAATCAGGTCCATAAATTTTAGTTAACAAGCTAGTGGGGACCAAATCGGTCGGAGTAACAATTTAAAATTATTGACTAAAATCAATACATTAAAGTGATAAAAAAAGTTCAAATACCAAAATAACAAAACAAAAATTCAGACACCAATTATATATATATATATATATTCATTTTTATATAATAATATATTGGTATTAAAAAAAATATATTATTTCAAATAACACAATAAATTTATAAAATTATTTAACGGTCATTTTATAAAAATGATAAAAAATGGTTTTTAAAAATTTTTATACCTTTCCTTTTTTGTCCATTACTTTCCATCAAATGAGTAAAATGCTAAATATTTTTCAAATAAAAATATTATATTAAACCTGAAATAAATAATACAAAATTGATTTGAAATGTAAATATTAAAAAAAAACTATAAATGAACTAGAATTCAAATTTTATATATTAAATATAAATTATTTCAAATTTGTAATATTATAAATTTAAAATTCATTTAAATTCTATCAATTTTTACAAAATTTAATTCAAATATAATCAAATTTTCTAAAATTAATTAATAAATATGACCTTCAAATTAAATTTTGTTTCATACAAAAATATATGTAGATTTGTAATTTATAATATGTATTATTACATATATATATACATATATATATGTATATATATATATATATATATATATATCTATTAGTGTCGTGTACTAGCTATTAATTATTAATTGGCCAAAGGTTTCAATAAACTCCTAAAATATTATCATTATCTCGACTCAATTCTTAATATTTTTTATAAACTAAATAAGCCATTTTTTTTATTAAAAATGATTCATTTGGACTCTTATAATTAAGAAAAGTTAGTTTACCGTTAAAAATACTGAGGTAGTGTGGAACCCATTTATTAACTTTATAATTTTTAAAATAATTAAAAATTTTAAAATTATATATTTTTAACTAATTTATAATACTAAATATATATATATATTTTTAAAAAATAAAATTAAAAATTAAATAATATAACTAATATATGTTATAAAGTTTCAAATAAAAATAATAATTATCTTTATTAAAAATAAAAATGTATACAAATCAGAATTTTTTTTCATTTTGCGACTGAGATCAAAGAAAATAATTAAACAATTTATGTAAAAAATCAAAATTTAATGAATATCATATATAAAAATTAGAATTTTTATTATATAGAAATTAATATTTCAATAAAAAATTATTATTTGTAATTTTTTTAAAAAAAATGATATAGATTATAAAATGTATATTTTTGTAATCTATATAAAATTAGTATTTGTTAAATATTTTTAAAAATATATAATTTAATATTTTTAATTATTTAAAAAATATTTTTTAATTATTTTAAAAAATATAAAATGAATAAATGGTCCAAAAATTCCACCTTAATATTTTTAATGCAAAGTTAACTTTACTTAACGGTAAGACAGTGATCTAACCAATTTTTAACAAAAAAAAAAGGATATATTAAAAACAATATTAACGACTGTGTCAAGATCATTAATACTCCAAGAATTTATTTAAATCTTTGGCTATTATTGAATCTAATAACATATATCAATGATTAAACTAATGTACTAATGAGCGTTGGTCCAAATAGACGAGAGTCTGAATTTTCTTAAACAACCTCCTGAGTTCGATTCTCATTATATATGAAAAAACGTTACTAGAAGGGTCGCTCTAGCCTCTGCAGTGCTCGAAACAGGATTAGTTCTAGACCATTACAGTAACAGGGGTACATGTGGTTTAACAAAAAAAAAAAAGGTTAAACTAATGTTGTTAAATAAATTAAAGAAAAATTTATAAATTAAAGAAAAATTTACTTGTATGCTGTGCATTGTGGAATATATAAAATAGAACAACATAATAGGTGAAATTCTCAATCAAACACATTGTAATCGTATAATTCTATGATCACATTATTATTGAAACCAGTTTGCAGGATTGTTATTTGTGTAGAAAAACAGATAGAAAATACTAATAAGTAAAGACAAGCTTTTGACATTTTCAATCCGGCATTCAATAGAACAATCCGCCTAATCAGATTCACGCTTCTTCTGCGTATAAATGCTCCAAGAAGGTGATGTTAAGTTGATTAATTAGTTATAAAATTAAAGAATCTTCTAATAGAAAAGAGAGAGAGAGATAGAGAGAGAGAGAGAGAAATTATAATTAAAAAGGATATACAGTAATTTAGGAGATACTTAACTTGGTCTATTCCTTAATTAATTATGGGAAAGGAAATAATTGTTACAGTCCTGTGCTTAGCCATTAATGTAGCTTTTATTATTAGTAAGGCAAATGCAGAAGTTCTAGCAGTGTTTATATTAGGAGATTCAACAGCAGATACTGGAACTAACAATTTCTTGCCTGCAAGCGCATTTAGGGCTGATTTTCCACCTTATGGCATTGATTTTCCCTACTCTAGACCAACCGGGAGATTCAGTAATGGCCTTAATAGTGCTGATTTTCTTGGTACCTATTCCTCACTTTCCAATCTTGGACCTTTTTTTTTATTGTGATTTAGATATAATGGAGAGAGGTACTTTAACTTTCGGTCTATTTTGAAATTGTGATATGCATACCATTATAATGTGACATTAATATAGCTTTTTTTTTCATTAATTGGTTTGTGGTCAGCTAAGCTAGTGGGATTCAAGAGAAGCCCAATGCCTTATTTCTTTCTGGTGAACAACACAAAACTCATCAAGAGGCCAAGCTTCAGAAGAGTAAACTTTGCCTCTGCTGGCTCTGGCATTTTTAACATAACTGGACAACCAACAGTAAGCATCATCTAAACTTATAAATTAATACGTTTACGACACGTTATTGGACAGGGAAAAAAAAAAGAAAAAAATTACCATGAAATTAATTTCGAAACTATTATATGTATTGCAGAATAGCACAAAGAATGTAATCCCATTGAGAGAGAAAATAGAGCAACTTTCAGCAGTTTGCAGTGAGCTTGTAGCTATTAAGGGTCGAGAGAGTGCTCAAACTTTTCTTTCCAAATCTTTGTTCTTCATCAGCATTGGTAGCAATGATATTTTTGCTTATTACCTTTCCAAAAGTGCTGTTCTTAAAGAAGACTTCTTTGCTTCTTTAGGACTTGCATATGAGACATAATTAAGGATGAGATTAATTTCTTCATAGTACTTATTATAATGCTTTATTAATTATATGAATAATATAGTTTTTAATGATTAATTGAATGTAAAAAACATGGGAACCTTAAACCCTATTTGAATGGTGGTTTTTCATGGTAATTTCATAGTTTGAAAATCATATATTTTCAAATCACCAATTTAGTAGTTTTCCATCATTTTATAATTTTATGTTTTATAAATATCCAAAATACAATTTTTAAATATAAAATATATGCTAACTAATTTTTCAATTCCATGTCATATTAAAATATTAAAAAAATCATCAAATTAAATAAATCAAATTAAATAAAAATATTTTTACTTAACCATACTATACTATTATTTTTCAAAATATAATAACATTATCATACCATATAATATTATAAAATATTATATATTACTAAATCACGATGACGGTTATCCAAACGAAAAGATTGAAGTGTGGTTGATATGCGTAGAGATTGTATGAACTAGGAGCAAGGAAATTTGGCATTTTAAGTGTTCCACCAATTGGGTGCTGTCCACTTATGAGGAGTCTAATTCTACAGGAGATTGTTTGGAGGACTTGAACTCTCTTGCTACTGACTTTTATTAAATGATCAGTGCCGTTTTGGTGAAGCTCACCTCTGAATACAAAGACATCATTTATTCCCTTGGAAATGCTTATGAGATGACTCTTAATGTGATCCATAATCATTCTTTCTTCGGTGAGTTATATTTTCTACATTTGCATATCATAAATTTATTAATATATTTCCATATTTTACTAATGAGCGCTAGATCAATTGGTAAGAAATGATTTACACAAAAAATTAATAAATTTTAATTGAGCTTAATTAATAGTTTAAGTTATTTTCTTGTTTTTATTCTTGCATTTTTTTTTCAATTGTATCTTAAACTTTTTTTTAAAGTGAAAATTAATACCGAAAATTTGGTGAACATATGATATTCAGGATTTGTGGATGTGAAATGTACATGTTGTGAAGATGGAAAGGGATCGTGCGGTCCAAACGCAACCATATGTTGGGATCGGCGACAATACTTATTCTGGGATATGTACCATCTGTAGGTTTTTGGATTCCCTCATATGTGAAAAACTCATATCTTGAGCCCACTTATTTTAGTCTATTTGGCTATTAATGTTTAGCATATTTATATACTAATATTACCCTAAGTTACAAGTGTGAGTGTCATTTTTTTATCAGCCACCAAAAGAGAAAAGAGAGAGAGAGAGAGAGAGAGAGAGAGAGAGAGAGAGAGAGAGAGAGAGAGAGAGAGAAAAGAAAGAGAGAAATTTCTGCTGGAAATTGTCAACAGAGCAGTTTTCGTTTTCCGCCAATCTAACAGTCATCCGTGCTCCGATCAGGCTGAAATTTGGATAGCAGTTAGAGAACTCATCGTTCTTCATTTTGAACGGTGAAGATCTATTTTTGACAGTTGGATTTCCGGCATTTGTTGCTCGAAGTTTACTGTTTACATGCAGTTCTGCAACCGCGACCAGTTTGCCTTTCTCCGACGATTGGACGGTCATTTGTGGTCGGATTTAGCTGAATTTTGGTGAGCACGTTTAGAATTGATTGTTCTTTAGTTTGGAAGGTGGAAATCAGATTTGAACAACCGGAGCTCATCCATTAGCATGAACAGTAGCTATTTTGGGTGATTTTTCTCTATTCTCTTGTTTATTTCTTGATGTTTGGTTGATTTGGTGTTGTTACTTTACTTGAGGGTTGTTGTAGTAGCTTGTAGTTGCTGTAAATATTAATTTTGATAGTTGAGCTCTTTTACTTGGACCAAGAGAGGTCCCGTGAATTTTATCCTTCACATTGAAGGGGTTTTCCACGTTAAAAATCTTTGTGTTTATGTATGAATGGTTTTGTGCATCTTGGGCAGAGTATGTGATATATGCTTGCTGAATTTTACTTAGTCACTCCTCATAAATTCATTTAAGAGGGGAAGAACTTATCCCGGTTCCTTTTCCATCACAGTGGTATCAGAGATAGTTCATTAGTTCATTGGTTGTTTGCTTGTTTGAATGATGGAGGTAAATGTGAGTAAAATGGTTTGCTTGGATGACACAAATTATCACAAGTGGAAAGGAAAAATGAAAGATTTTCTTATTGTGAAAAGATTACATTTACCTGTATTTGCTTTTTAAAAACCTGAGTCTAAATCTAATGAAGATTAGGAATTTGAGCATTTGCAAGTATGTGGTTTTATTAGGCAATGGGTAGAAGATAATGTATTGAATCATATTGCTAATGAAACAAATGCCAAGACATTGTGGGGAAAACTTGAAACTTTGTATGCTTCAAAGACTGGTAATAATAAGTTATTTTTGCTTAAACAAGCTATGCGCTTGCAATATAGAGAAGGCAGCTCTATACTTGATCATGTGAATGAATTTCAAGGTATCTTTGATTAATTATCTGGCATGGGTGTCAAATTTGATGAAGAAGTTATTGGACTTTGGTTGTTGAATACACTTCCTGACTCATGGAAAAACTTTCATGTATCTTTGACTAATTCTGCTCCTGAAAGTGGTGTAACCATGTCATATGCAAAGACTGGTGTTTTGAATGAAGAGATGAGAAGAAGAAATCAGGGGGCATCTAATTCATAGTCAGAAATTTTGGTTACTGAAAACGGGAGGAGAAGTAAAAGCAGGAGTCAAGATAAGAATAGAGGCAAGAGCAGGAGTAAATCAAAATCAAAGTATAAGAACATTGTATATCATTACTGTGGTAAACCAGGGCATATCAAGAAATATTGTTTCAAGTGGAAGAAAGAGAATAAGGCAGACAAAGGAAAGCAAGAAAGGAGAGTTAATGATAATAATACTAATTGTATTGTCGCTACTACTTCAGATGATGATTTGGCTATAGTTTATCAAGAGAATATGGTTAATATAACTTATGATGATACTGCTTGGGTTCTTGACAGTGGTGCATGCTTTCATGTTACATCAAGGAAGGAGTTCTTCACATCTTATACCCCGGGTGATTTTGGAGTTTTGAAGATGGGTAATGATGGAGTGTCAAAGGTGATAGGCATTGACACTATTTATTTAGAGACCCCAAAATGGAACAAAGTTAGAGCTGAAGAATGTTAGACATGCACCTGACATTAGGTTGCATTTGATCTCTACTAGTAAGCTTGATGATGATGGCTATTGCAGCACTTTTGATGATGGAAAATGTAAAATCAGCAAAGGCTCCTTAGTTGTGGATAGAGGAAAGATGGCTTCAGGCTTATATTGGTTGCAAGCTTCAATCTCTACAGTTCTTGTTAATGCAGTTAAATGTGATAGCTCTTCAGAATTATGGCACAAGAGGCTGAGTCATATCAGTGAGAAGGGACTAGATTGTCTAGCTAAAAGGAATTTGCTTTTAGGATTGAAAGGTGCAAAGTTAGACATGTGTATTCATTGCTTGGCTAGAAAACAAAAGAGAGTTTCTTTCAAACATCATTCTCCTTCCAGGAAAAATGATTGCTTGAGCTGGTTCATTCAGATGTATGTGGTCCGTTGAAGGAAAAGTCATTTGATGGTGCAATTTACTTTGTGACCTTTATTGATGATTATTCTAGGAGACTTTGGGTCCTTACCTTAAAGTCTAAAGATCAAGTTCTTAGTGCATTTAAAGAATTTCAAGCTTCTGCTGAGAGAGAAACTGGAAAGAAGTTAAAATATATTCGCACTGACAATGGTGGTGAGTATTGTGGGCTTTTTAATGCATATTGTAGAGAACATGGTATCAGACATTAGAAGACACCTCCCAAGACTCCTCAGTTGAATGGTTTGGCAGAAAGGATGAACAGAACATTGATGGAGAGAGTCAGATGTGTACTTTCAGAGGCTAAATTGCCTAACTCTTTTTGGGGTAAAGCTTTGTATACTGTTGCACATGTGATTAATCTAACTCCCACTATTGCATTGGAAAATGATGTTCCAAATTGGTTCTGGTATGGTAATGATGTTTCTTACGACCACCTATGAGTGTTTGGTTGCAAATGTTTTGTGCATATTCCCAAAGATGAGAGGTCCAAGTTAGATGCCAAGACTAGACAGTGTATCTTCATTGGCTATAGGCAAGATGAGTTTGGTTACAGATGCTATGATCCAATTCAGAAGAAACTTGTCAGAAGTCGTGATGTAGTATTTGTAGAAGATCAGACTATTGAAGATATCAACATAGTGGAGAAATTAAAGCCTGAGATTGGTGGTTTGATTGATTTAGACCCATCTCTTACAACTCATACGCTTGATGCAGTTGAGGTTCAGAATCATGATGATGTGCAAAATGATAATCAGAATGCAGATGAGGTTGGTGCTCCTGAATATGAAGCAGTTGATGATCAACAAGAGGTACATGTTGAGGAACCTGAAGTTCCACTTAGGAGGTCTACCAAAGTTCGAATGCATTCTACCATGTATTCGCCTAATGAGTATATACTCTTGATAGATGGAGAAGAACCTGAATGCTATGAAGAAGCTATTGAGAGTGAGCAAAAGGCAGAATGGATTGTAGCTATGAAAGATGAAATACAGTCTTTAGCTGATAATCACACCTTTGAATTGGTGAAGCTTCCTAAAGATAGAAAAGTCTTGAAGAATAGGTGGATCTGTAAAGTAAAGCAAGAAGAGAATTCCTCATGTCCATGATACAAAGCCAGATTAGTTGTCAAAGGCTTCAGTCAAAAAAAGGGTGTTGACTTTGAGGAGATTTTCTCACCAGTGGTTAAGATGTCATCAATTCGTGTTATTTTGGGATTAACTGCTACTCTTGATTTAGAGGTTGAGCAAATGGATGTTAAAACAGCCTTCCTTCATGATGACTTAGTGGAGGAAATCTATATGGAGCAACCTGAAGGTTTTGTAGTAAAAGGAAAAGAAAATTATGTTTGCAAACTGAAAAAGAGTTTGTATGGGTTGAAACAAGCACCTAGGCAATGGTATAAGAAGTTTGAGTCAGTTATGGTTCAACAAGGCTACAAGAAGACTACTTCTGATCATTGTGTTTTTGTGCAGAGATTTTCTGATAGTGATTTTATCATCCTGTTGCTATATGTTGATGATATGCTCATTGTGGGTTCTAGCTCTTCAAGAATTGATAGCTTGAAGAAAGAGTTGAGCAAGTCTTTTGCAATGAATAATTTAGGGCCAGCAAAGCATGTTCTTGGCTTGAGAATCATTCGTGATAGGAAATGCAAGAAGCTGTGGCTATCTCAAGAAAAATATATTGAGAAAGTATTACAGCGATTTAATATGGCTAAAGCTAAACCTGTAAGTACCCCTTTTGCCATGTCTTTCAAATTGAGTGGCAAACAATCTCCTTCTAGTGAGCAAGAGAAAGAATATATGCAAAAAGTTCCTTATGCATCTGCAGTAGGTAGCTTGATGTATGCTATGGTTTGCACTAGGCCAGATATAGCTCATGCAGTTGGTACTGTTAGTAGATTTTTGTCTAATTCAGGAAAAGAGCATTGGGATGCTGTGAAGTGGATTTTGAGATATCTCCGTGGCACTGCTAGTTTGAAGTTGTGTTTTGGGACTGGGAAGCCTATTCTCAGTGGTTATACAGATTCTGATTTGGCAGGGGATGCAGATTCAAGAAAGTTTACTTCTGGATATCTGATCACTTTTGCAGGAGGAGCTGTGGCATGGTAATCTAGATTGCAGAAATGCATTGCATTGTCTACTACAGAAGCCGAATTCATTGCAACAACTGAAGCATGTAAAGAATTGCTTTGGATGAAGAAGTTTGTGAATGAGCTTGGCTTTATACAAAAGAGATATGTCTTATTTTGTGATAGTCAGAGTGCTATTCATCTTGGTAAGAATCATACTTTTCATGGTAGATCCAAATACATAGATATGAGGTATCATTGGATTTGTGATGTTTTGGATTCTAAGCAACTTGAACTTGAGAAGATACATACTGATGATAATGGTTCTGATATGTGCACAAAGGCTTTACCAAGAGGACAGTTTAAGACATGTTGTAGAGTTGCCGATTTGGCAAACTCCTTCACATAGTCGGGAATGGGGAGAATTGTTAGGTTTTTTTGTTCCCTCCTATATGAAAAACTCATATCTTAAGCCCACTTATTTTAGTCCATTTGGCTATTAATGTGTAGCATATTTATATACTAATATTACCCTAAGTTACAAGTGTGAGTGTCATTTTTTTATCAGCCACCAAAAGAGAAAAGAGAGAGAGACAGAGAGAGAGAGAGAGAGAGAGAGAGAGAGAGAGAGAGAGAGAGAAAAGAAAGAGAGAAATTTCTGCTGGAAATTATCAACAGAGCAGTTTTTGTTTTCCGCCGATCTAACAGTCATCCGTGCTCCGATCAGGCTAAAATTTGGATAAAAGTTATAGAACTCATCGTTCTTCATTCTGAACGGTGGAGATCTATTTTTGACGGTTGAATTTCCGACATTTGTGGCTCGAAGTTTACTGTTCACGTGCAGTTCTGCAACAGCGACCAGTTTGCCTTTCTCTGACAATCGGACGGTCATATGCGGTCGGATTTGGCTGAATTTTGGTGAGCACGTTTAGAATTGATTGTTATTTAGTCTGGACGGTGGAGATCAGATTTGAACAACTGGAGATCATCCATTGGCATGAACAGTAGCTATTTTGGGCGATTTTTCTCCATTCTCTTGTTTATTTCTTGATGTTTGGTTGATTTGGTGTTGCTACTTTACCTGAGGGTTGTTGTAGTAGCTTGTAGTTACTGTAAATATTGATTTTGATAGTTGAGCTCTTTTACTTGGACCAAGAGAGGTCTCGTGATTTTTATCCTTCACATTGAAGGAGTTTTCCAAGTTAAAAATCTTTGTGTTTATGTATGAGTGGTTTTGTGCATCTTGGGACAGAGTATGTGATATATGCTTGCTGAATTTTACTTAGTCACTCTTCATAGATTCATTCAAGAGGAGAAGAACTTATCCCGGTTCCTTTCCCATCACCATCCTACTATGAAAGCTTCATGGATTGCAGCCATTACCCTCTACACTGGTAAACCAATATTTGCATCTCCCATTAACATCAAGTAATTGGCCTAGTCTTAGTTTAATTTCCATATGCTGAATTCTGATAATAAAGTGCTTTTCTCTTCTTTTTTCTTTTGTTAAAAATATATATATATACATATTTTTGAGAATTCAAGGCGGGAATTAATACTGAAAACTGTGTGGGCTAATGTTATTATTATCTAATAAACGAATCATTCTCTTATAATTTCTTTCACTGTTTGTATGATCAATACAATAATGAAATAAAATTCCTTATTCTTCTTTATATATCAATTTACAATGTAATAGCCAAAAAGGCTTTTTATTCAATGGCAAGTACCACACATTGTTATTATTATTATTTATGGATAGACTAATTATTCCAATCCAATTTATAATTTTTCATTATGTAAATCCTCCACAAAAAGAGTACCATAAATATGGTCCAAGTCATTTTGTCTCTATAGGCATGTTTCTTTGCTCTCTTGTATTTTTAGCCAATACCCTTTCTCTTCAAATAACCTCAATATCTGCTCATTTACAGCATAATTCTACTGATCTATTTTAAAGTTTGTTTGGTAATATGATTAGATTAAATTAAAACTATATTTGTTGGTCGTTATCAACTATTGTTGTATTTCTTTGACTAATTAAAAAAATAGTTGAAAATGGTTGTTGACCTAATTAAGTTAGGCCAATAACTACATAGGAATATCTATATATATGGTCTTTCCCTTCCTTTTCTAACACACTAAGAACATAAGCAAGAGTGTAAAAACGCTTGTGAGAAATATAAGCCAAAGTAAAATTACTTTGATGAGTTGAGTAAAAATTGAGAGATAATTATTTGGGGAATTACAAAATAGTGAAGTTTAACTTTTGGGGTGTTTGAGAAATACTTTAGTGCCACTATTTTGAATTTATCTTAATTGCAAATTATTGTACCTCTAGAAATTTTTTTAGAGAAATATCTTTCTTGTAATCCTACTATTTTCAATAGTGAAAGAATATTTTTCAGAATTTGGCCCGTGGACGTAACCCAAGTAAAAGGGTAAACCACGTTAAATCTGATATACTATTTTGTATCAATTTTATAATTATTATCAAGAGCAGTTATTTTGTTATATTGTGCTATTAATTATCCGAGTAAAATTCTGTCTAAGGAGACTGAGTTTTAAGCGAACCGTTTGTGATCCCTCCAGCCTTTTTTGTAATTTTTTTGATATTTATTTTTAGTATAATATTTCGTATACTATTTACTTATATAATAGCAAGCAATTTATGTGTTATTAACACCTGCTGTATAACAAGTGGTATCAGAGCCTTTTGGTTTGAAGAGATGGAGGCAAAGACAAGCAAAATGATAAACTTAAGTGGGACAAATTACCACATTTGGAAATCCAAGATGAAGAATCTCCTATTTGTGACGAAAATTTATTTACCGATGTTTAGTATTAGTAAACCCGACAACAAGACAAATGAAGAATGGGAATTTGAGCATGAGCAAGTGTGTGGTTTTATTCGATAATTTATCGAAGATAATGTGTATAACCATATATGTAGAAAGACCCATGCACAAACATTATAGAATAAGCTTGAATAGTTATATGCTTCAAAGACCGACAATAATAAATTATTTTATCTCATAAGATTAATACAAATGAAATACAAAGAGGGCAATTTCGTTGCAGATTACTTGAATGAGTTTCAAGAAATTATAGATCAGTTGTCGGGCATGGGCATCACCTTTGATGATGAAGTGCTTGCTTTGATGGTTCTCGCTTCATTGCTAGAGTCTTGGGAGACTCTGAAGATTTCATTAACTAATTCTGCTCCTAATGGTGTTAAAATAGAATCAGTGAATAGTGGCATCCTAAATAAAGAGATAAGGAGGCACTCACAAGGTGCTTCCTCTTCACATTCAGATATTATGGCTATAACCACTAGGGAGAGAAGCCAGAATAGGGGGCTTAAATAATGAAGATAAAAATAGAGAAGTTAGTTATGGCAAGTCTAATAAATTTGTTAATGTTGAATGTCATCATTGTCATAAAAAGGGGCATATTAAGAAATATTGCTGGAAATGAAAAAAGGATAAAGGGAAATATAAAAGGAAAGATGATAACAATGATGAGAGAATTGTTGGTACAACTGAACGTGAATTTCTCCTCATTTACAATGATGATGTGATCAATGTAGTTGATCATAAGACCAGTTAGGTGATTGATACCGGTGCCTCTATTTATGCTACAAGCCGGAGGGAGTCCTTTGCTACTTATACATTAGGTGACTTTGGAATAATTAAAATGAGTAATGATGATAGTGCTAAGATTGTTGGTATTTGTGATGTTCACTTGGAGACCAACAATGGCACTGGCTGTTGTTAAAAGATGTGAAGCATGTTCCTGACATCAGGCTTAATTTGATTTCTACTAAAAAGCTTGATGATGAACAATACTGCAATACCTTCCAAAATGGCCTGTGGAAACTCACCAAAAGGTTCGCTTGTTGTGGCCCGAGGCAAGAAATTCTCTACTCTTTATCTGATGCAAGCTAAAATCTCCAAGAGTATAGTTAATGTAGTAGAGAACTATGATGTAGCTGAGACTTGGCATAAAAGACTCGGACACATGAACGAAAAAGGAATGTCAATGCTAGTCGGAAAGAAAAATATAGCAGTTTTGAGCAGTGTTCATTTAAATAGATGTGTTGATTGCTTAGTAGGAAAACAGAACAGAGTTGTTTTTAAGAACTCTACCCATTATGAAAAGAAGTCAGAGATATTACAACTAATACACTATGATGTGTGCAGTCCTTTCAAAAACAGATCAATTGGTGGCCCCTCCTATTTCATGACTTTCATTTATGATTGTTCAAGGAAATGTGGGTTTATACCTTGAAAAATAAAGATTAAGTTATAAAGGTATTTAAACAGTTTCATACCCTAGTTGAAAGAGAAACTGGAAAGAAATTGAAGTGTATTAAGTCAGATAATGGAGGTGAGTATATTGGATCACTTCAGAGATATTGCAAGGAGCAGAGCATTCGACACAAGCTGACACCACCAAAAACTCCTCAGTTGAATGGTGTAGCTGAGAGAATGAATAGGACTCTCACTGATAGAGTTTGATGTTTGCTATCACATGCAAAATTGCCAAAGTCATTTTGGCAGAAACATTGAGTGCAACAGTTCACGTTCTAAATCTTTCACCGTGTGTTCCTTTAAAGTTTGATATTCTAGAAAGAATATGGTCTGGAAGAGATGTCTTTTATAATCACTTAAGAGTGCTTGGGTGCAAGGCATTTGTGCACATACCAAAAGATGAGCGATCAAAGCTGGATGCTAAACATAATAGTGTGTGTTTATTGGGTATAGTCAAGATGAGTTTGGCTATCGATTCTATGATCCAGTTCAGAAGAACCTTATTAGAAGTCGTGATTTAGTGTTTGTTGAAAATAAGACCATCGAAAATATTGAGAAGGCCCAAAAGAATGTTTTTATTTCCAATGGAAGTTCAATAAATCTTGAATTAATTTCTCCAAAAGCGGTGTCGAGGCAGATTGGAGATGAAATAGAAGATGGCCAGTAGAGTACTGCTGATGATGATGCTCTCTTCCAGAATCAATAAAATGAAGATTCTGATGAAGAAGTTTTTCAGTTAGCAATACCAAATACAGCTCAGAACCATCGATGAGATCTACTAGAGTCAGACAGTCCTCTACTAGATACTCTAGTAATCAATATTTGTTTCTTATTGATGAGGGAGAACCTGAGGATTACCAAGAAGCTATGGCAGATGAGAATAGGGTGAAAAGGATTGAAGTCATGCAAGAAGAATTGAAATCTTTGCATGAGAACAAGACTTTTGAGCTAGTGAAGTTGCCAACAGGTAAGAAGGCTTTGAAGAATAAATGAGTGTTTAGGATAAAGAATGAAGAACACGGTTCTTAGCCATGATTCAAAGCCATATTAATTGTTAAGGGATTCAACCAAAGAAAAGGGATTGACTTGATGAGATTTTTTCACAAGTGATGAAGATGACATCTATTCGTACAGTGTTGGGATTAACTACAAGTCTCAACTTGAAAATTGAGCAGATGGATGTGAAGACTATCTTTCTTCATGATGACTTGGAGGAAGAGATATACATGAATAGCCAGAGGGTTTCAAAGAAAAAGAAAAAGAAGATTATGTATGCAAGTTAAAGAAAAGCTTATATGGCTTGAAGCATGCACCGAGACAGTGGTACAAGAAGTTTGAATCAGTTATGGGGAAGCAAGGCTACAAGAATACCACTTCAGATCATTGTGTATTCGTAAAAAAAAATCTCTAATGATGATTTTATTATTCTGTTACTCTATGTGGATGACATGTTAATCGTTGGCTAGAATATTTTCATAATCAACAATCTAAAAAAGCAGCCGAGCAAGTCTTTTGTTATGAAAGACTTAGGGCCAACAACACAAATTCTTGGCATGAAGATAATCAAAGACAGAGGTACCAAGAAATTGTGGTTGTCACAGGAGAAGTACATTGAGAAGGTACTTCAAAGGTTTAATATGGACAAGGCAAAAGTGGTTAGTTGTTCTCTTGCTAACTACTTTAAATTAACTTTGAAATAGTGCCCTTCCATAAAAAAGAGAAAGAAGAGATGGACAAAGTTTCATATGCTTCAACAATTGGGAGTTTGATGTATGCCACAGTATGCACACGGCCAGATGTTGTTCACTTAGTGGAGTAATGAGTCGGTTTCTTTCTAATCCTATTAAGGAACATTGGGCTGCGGTGAAATGGATTATGAAATATCTTAGTGGAACCTCTAAAATATATTTATGCTTTGGAGGTGATAAACTTGTGTTAGTTAGATACACAGATGCAGATATGGCAGACGATGTTGACTCAAAAAAATCTATTTCAGGTTATTTAATTTCATTTGCAGAGGGAGCTGTGTCATGGCAGTCAAGGCTGCAAAAATGTGTTGCTCTCTCAACAACAAAAGCAAAATTCATTGCTACAACTAAAGCATGCAAAGAGCTTAGGTGGATGAAAAAATTCTTATAAGAACTTGGATTTCAGCAAGACAAATATTCACTCTATTGTATTGGTTAAAGTGTTATTTATCTTGGAAAGAATTCCTCCTTCCATTCTAGATAAAAGCATATTGATGTGAGATACCACTGGATCAGAAATGTGTTGGAGAAGAAGTTTTTACAACTTGAAAAGATTCATACTGAAGAGAATGGTGCAAACATGATAACAAAAATTCTTGCAAAAGAAAAGTTCGAGTTCTGTCGATCATCTGCAAGAATGACAGTTAATACATTTGGTTGGTAGGGGGAGAATTGTTGGTCATTACCAACCATTGTTGTATTTCTTTGACTAATTAACAAAACTAGTTAAAAATGGTTGTTGGTCTAATTAAGTTAGGCCAACAACCACATGGGAAGGCCTATATGTATGGCCTTCTCCTTCCTCTTCTAACACACCAAGGAGAGAAGCAAGAGTGGAAAAAAGCTTGTAAGACGTGTAAGCTAATGCAAAATTGCTTTGATGAGTTGAGTAAAAATTGAGAGATAATTATTTAGGAAGTGACAAAATAGTGAAGTTATTTAACTTTTGGGGTAATTGAAAAATACTTGAGTGTCACTATTTTGGATTTATCTTAATTGTAAATTATTGTACCTCTAGAAATTTTTCTTGAGAAGTATATCTCTTGTAATTCTACTATTTTCAATAGCGAAAGAATATTTTTTGGAGTTTGGTCCGTAGACATAACCCAAGTAAAAGGGTGAACCATGTTAAATCTAGTGTGCTATTTTGTCTCAATTTTATAGTTATTATCAATGGTAGTTATTTTCTTATATTGTGCTATTAATTATTAGAGTAAAATTCTGTCTAAGGAGACTGAATTTTAAGCGGGACCGTTTGTGATCCCTCCAACATTTACTGAAAATTTTCTTGGTATTTATTTTTAGTAAAATATTTCATACACTATTTACTTATATAATAGCAAGCAATTTATGTGTTATTAACATCCGCTGCACAAGAATATTGAGTGTACTTAGAATCAAATTCTGTAGAATTTGTTTTTATTAAAAACTTACTACTTTCATTGTTGGCCTCTTAGAGGATGATTGCATCAGGCAGAGGCAGGCAATGAACATCATAATTTTCATCTCTTCTTCTACATAATCTTCGCTTAAGCTAGGATCAATTTGACGTTCAGGTAGGCCAGAAATCATTAAAGATCTTGCCTGCAAGTAATCAAATTTAAACAACTATGACCTAAGATGAAGGTACGTAATTCTTTTTTCTTTTGTTTCGATTCATTTGATGAGAGTTAAATTAGTGATTTTGTTATGTTATATTTACCCATAGAACTTAACTTTCTTGTTTAGTCTGGTTTGTTTGAATAGCTCTTTCCCAGTGATAAGTTCCAGAAGTACAACTCCATAGGAGTAGACATCTATTTTCTCATCTACTTTTCCATACATCATGTACTCTGGGTCCAAGTAACCAAATGTCCCAACTACATTAAATAGCTTTTTGTTAGCTGACATTTCTTCTGATTGATTGTACACCATTGCTGCTCCAAAATCTGATAGCTATAAACAAAATTATAATAATAACTTATCGATACAGGAGAACATTTTCTTGAGTGTCTGCCTAGCTCGTATTGCAAGAGATCAAAGATTTAAATCTTGGACAATGCTTTCAAAATTACCAATGTACTAAAAACCAAAATGTATCAACAACACATACTTACTTGTGGTTGATAGTTGTCAGAGAGAAGAATGTTAGATGACTTCACATCTGTATGAATTATTGGAGGTTTCAAAGAATGATGAAGGTATTCCAACGCCTTCGCTATGCCAATGGCGACTCCCATTCACTCTCTGCAATTAAGCTGTTTCAGATATTGGTTTAAGCTTCCCTTTAGCAGATTATAAACAATTGCACACATATCCTGTTTGTCACAATACCCAATTATACTGATAATATTTTCATGTTTTATTCGAGAAAAAATCTACACTTCCCGGAGAAGTTCCTCCGCTGAAAACTGTGTTGTTTTGAGGACCTTTACAGCTGCAGCCTGACCATTTTCCAGTTTTGGACAATATACCTTACTATTCCCACATTCTCCAATAACCAATTCAGGCCTGAAATTATCAGTCACTATACTGAGTTCTTGCAACGTGATAAGTCTAATGGATGGCTCCAGTTCTAGGAGTACTAATCTGTGAAATAACTTCTTTGCTAACAATAATTCAGGAACTTCAATTGCTTTCCTGATACTGTACCCTCCCGTACTATCAATTTGTTGTTGCATTGGTGTTGATATTAAAGACGATGATGCAGCAAAGAAACTTTCTTCTGATGAAAATGCTGGGGAGGATTGGACTATTACTTGAGAAGAGACTTCTTGTGAGGTTCCTTGCCTCCGAAGTACAATTCTTACCACATTATTTATTATCAAGAGGCTGCAATTGGATAATTACTGATTACTGAATCTTTAGTCCTGCAACGCACATAAAAATTGAAAAAAAACTGTGAAAAACAATAATGTTAATATGTTGCTATTAAAAGATTAGAGATTCAAACCTTGAAATCCTGCATCCAATAGCAAGAATGGATGCATAGTTGATACGTACTTGATAGGTTAATTCAGAAACGAAAGAATCTCCAGTGCAAATTGTTAAGAAAAAATAAACTCAATATCAATGCTAAATTATAAATTTGATTTTTCATTAATAAGTTAAAAATGCATGGTATATATTTCAAATGCATGGAAATTTATGATAAATTTAGTTTTATTTTAAGGCCATTCATTAAATAGTTTATTGCTTTATTTAGCTTTCTAATTATGTAATGTTATGTAATATAAATACATAACAAATGGAGTTGTAAAATTCAGACAAAATATTGAATAGAATTATAATTCTTTTAAGTTTTTCCTCTTCCTTTCATCTTTTATTTTTGCATTTATATTAAGCCTATCACCTTCCTACAAATTGGTATCAGAGCTATCAGGAAGCGCGTTGGGACAAATACCCCTGCCACGTCTTACAAAGTTGAATTATGATAATTGGAGCATACAAATGCGATCATTACTAGGCGCACAGGATGTATGGGAGATAGTTGAGATAGGCTTTACCGAGCCAACAAATACTGTAGGCATGACTGCAAACCAACTAAAGGCGTTAAAAGAGACACGAGCAAAAGATAAAACTGCTCTGTATCTGCTATTCCAAGCAGTAGATGAGTCGGGCTTTGAGAACATTGCCAGTTCGACAACTTCAAAAGAAGCGTGGGATACTTTTAGAGAAAGTGTTCAAAGGAGCTGATCGTGTCAAGCAAGTTCGCCTATAAACGCTTCGGGGTGAGCTCGAAGGCATGAAGATGAAAGAGTCAGAAGGTGTATCAACTTATATCACACGTGTTCAAACTGTGGTGAATTAACTCAAGCAAAATGGTGAGACATTAAATGATTCTTGAGTTGTGGAGAAGATACTACGATCATTGACAGATAAATTTGAAAATGTTGTGTGCGCTATCGAAGAGTCAAAGGATCTCACCACATTAACAGTTGATGAGCTCGCTGGTTCTCTTGAAGCACATGAACAACGTAAGAAGAAAAAGAAGGAGGAGACTCTTGAAGAGGCTCTTCAAACAAAGGCAACAATTGTAGATGAAAAAGCATTTTATTCTCAAAACTCTCGAGGAAGAGGACGAGGCAGAAGAGGTCATGGAAATGTTCGTGGTGGTAGAGGTCGTGGTCAAAATGACTACTATGGAGGAAATGGGCAGACAAGCCAACAAAATTGGAGAGGCCGAGGCCGAGGATGTGGTAGAGGTGGTCGGATAAATCACTCAAACATTGAGTGTTACAAATGTGGCAAGCCTGGTCACTATGCAAAAGAATGTAATTCTGATAATTGTTAAAATTGTGGCAAGTTTGGGCACTATGCAAAAGGGTGCTATGCTGAGAAGAAAGTTGAAGAAAACACTAATTTGATCACAGAAGAAGGATCCAATGATGGGCTTCTCATGATGGCCCATGATAATGAGAATACCAATAATGAGACAATATGGTATCTCGATACTGCTGCAAGTAATCATATGTGTGGACATAAGCATTTATTCACAAAAATGCAAAATATTGATGGGCACGTTTCATTTGGAGATGAGTCTAAAATCCAGGTGAATGGTCTAGGCACAATTTCCTATCAGCAAAAGAATGGTCTGAAAGGATTAATTCAGAATGTCTATTATGTACCCGATCTCAAAAGCAATATTTTGAGCATGGGACAACTCATGGAGAAAGGATACTCAGTGTTGATGAAAGATCGAGATCTTCAACTAAAAGACAAAAATGGTCGTCTAGTTGCACGAGTCGAGATGGCAAAGAATCGGATGTACAAAATCAACCTCATGTATGTCAAGGAAAGATGCATGCAAATTAATGTTGATGACAAATCTTCTTTATGGCATTTGCGATTTGGTCATTTACATTATGGTGGATTACAAAAGTTATCAAAGAAGGAGATGGTGCATGGACTACCAAATTTAGACTATACAGAGAAATTCTGTGAGGAATGTGTTTTTGGAAAACATGCAAGGAACTCATTTCAGAAGAAGGCAGAATATCGAGCAAAAGCTCTTCTTGAAGTAATTACACTGATATTTGTGGGCCAATCACTCCAGAGTCATTCAGTGGCAAAAAGTACTTTATTACTTTTATCGATGATTTCTCCAGAAAGACTTGGGTTTACTTCTTAAAAGAAAAATCAGAGGCATTCGAGGTGTTTAAAAAATTTAAGATTATGGTAGAGAAGTCAACTGGCAAGTTTATTAAAACATTAAGATCTGATAGAGGTGGCGAATACAACTTAACATATTTTGTAAGCTATTGTGAGGAGTATGGAATAAGAAGGCTCCTAACTGCACCATATACTCCACAACAAAATGGCGTGGCAGAGAGAAAAAATCGGACTATTCTTGACATGGTTCGATCAATGTTGAAAACTAAGAAGATGCCAAAAGAATTCTGGGCAGAAGCTGTGCAGTGTGCAATTTATGTGCAGAACAGATGTCCACATGCAAAATTGGAAGATAGAACTCCACAAGAAGTATGAAGTGGTCAAAAGCCAATAGTTTCACACTTTAAAATTTTTGGCAGTGTGGCCTATGCACATATGCCAGATCAACGACGCTCAAAACTAGACGACAAAAGCAAGAAATTTGTGTTCATTGGCTATGATGAGAAAACCAAAGGCTATAAATTGCTTGATCCAATAAATCGAAAGGTAACGGTAAGTCGAGATGTTCAGGTAAATGAAGCAAGCAATTGGGATTGGAATAAATCTATAGAAATAGTAGTTGAAACAGAAGAATTATTAAGCATTCCATTATCGAGTTCTCAAATGAGGAGATCTTCTCCAGAAACAATGAGTCCACAAGCGACTGATAATGAAGAGGAACCAATTGAGCCGAGGATGCGAAGTCTGCATGATCTATATGATTCCACAACAGAAGTACATCTTGTATGTCTTCTGGCAGATGCTGAAAGTATAAGCTTTGAAGAAGCGGTGAAGAATGAAAAATGGTGAGCAGTTATGAATGAAGAGATCAAATCAATCGAGCAAAATAAGACATGTGTAACACCCTGATACTCCATATAAGTACTATACATATACCTAGTATACATACAATACGTATATAAAGTATAAGAATGTTACTTTTAGTTTCAATTTAAAAACCTTTATCCAGATTCATAAAATTGAACATTAATTTAAAACACATTTACAAAAGTCAGTATTCTTATTTATCAAAACTTCATTCATCCATATGAATATATATATTAACTCAAAAATACAATATAATTTAAAATCACACATGTATGCATCACCTTCTAGTTGGTCTCGAGACACTCATACCTTTCTCGTGGCAAAAAGCTGGACTTCCAGATCAACCGCAACCACCTGCGCGATTACACAACCGCGCTAAGCCCGAAAGCTTAGTAATATAAATAAGAATAAAATATACCTTACTAAAGAATCATACCTCATATTTTTAGCATCATATTTTACTTTCTTTCTCTTACCCCGTTTTCCTTTCTCAATGCATTCTTCACATATTCCTACTAATCTCATAAATTATACACATATTTACATAGAACATTCACCAAGCAATACTTACCATTTCTATCTCATACACATATCCATATACGTTATTTCAACAAGTCACCATTCAATGATTTATCCAAACCTTCATGAAAACAATTCTTACAAGTTCCACATTCATATACATTTACATATCATATTATATATCATACCAATCATGAATCACATTTGCAATAAAGGCAACCATAGATCTCATTTCTCATTTATTTCAACATTTAAATATCACACTGACAACAAAGACAGACTCGGGCCCAACAGACACTAATATGTTATTCAAAGTTCAGAGTTTCTGCATTGGTCCATAATCACAATGATCAAGCCCGTAGGCAATATATCTCATATCTCTATCCATAGATAGCGTAACAGACCCAGTCTCTTGGATCATCAACTCGGCTAAACTTGAGGAGATCCTTAACCCGGCTAGACTGTTACTACAATTCACATTTCACATTTTATCAAGTAACAGACCCAGTCTCTTGGATCTCAATTCATCTCAATGCAAAGAGATCCTCAACCCGGCAAGACTGTTACCTTTCATGTATTTCGTATCAATAATTCACATAGTGTAACAGACCCAGTCTCTTGGATCTCAATTCACTCAAATTGAAGAGATCCTCAACCCGGCAAGACTGTTACATTTTCACATTTTCTAGGCATGCCGCTAAATCCAGAACTCTGAAAATTGAATCAACATATTAGACACAAAATCTTTTCATTTTCATTTCATTCTCAATTGAATTATCATAGCCAATAACAATGGCTTGACATCATATCATGTCTCAAATCATACTATAATATTTCATTATTCAATTATACATAACCAATTATCTCATCATATCCTTTACATTATAAAGTACATCATTCATATAACACATTACAATTCACTAGATTCACAATGCATATAACATAACATTGTTTATATAATATCATATGCATCTTCATTACCATCAAAAGTATGATCAATCATTGATATACACATATATAATTTACCTTATTCATAGATTTGGAATCCTCAATATACATTAGTTTAGGTCATCTTTGTTCAAGTATATTTAAAGTGTAGATACAAAAAGACCTTTGGAGGATTCAACAATGTAAGAATAATCAAGAATAAATTTCCTTAGCCAACACACTCAAGGGACACGGCCAAGCTTGTGGCCGTGTCTCACAACACCAATTCAAACAGTAGCAAACACGGGCAATGGACACGGCCAAGCCAGTGGCCGTGTCTCTCAACACCAAAAATCCAGTAGCAGACACGGCCGTGTCTCTCAACATAAAATAGGCAGTGGCAAACACAGTCAAGGGACACGGCCAAGCCAGTGGCCGTGTCTCTCCAAAAACCATCCAACACGGCCAAGTTTGCCCTAACTTGGCCGTGTCTCTCATATCTTGGCCGTGTCCTTCAAGTATTTAAAGACCAAGCCCTTCAAAATTCATACCACAACCCTTTTAATCATCATCTTTAATCATATTTATCAATTCCCTATCACTTTAACATTTATACATCTTCATTATATCATCTTAATAATCAATATATATATATATACATCACTATAATCAATTATTCCAAATACCAATTTATTCATACTAAACCCTAACTCAACAATTCATCACCATCTTCACAATTACCCCAATATCATCACTTAACTATCAATTCAACACAATTACATACTTCAATCTTTCATTTCCATCATCTTATACACCAATCATAACCTCAATCCAAAAGAAATCCAAAACAAGAAGAGAAAGATTTATATATACATAATCAATAAAATCAACTAAAAAAATAAGTACTTACATGAATAGCTTGCCAAATCTTCAACTCCACTTGCAAATCTCTTGATATCCTCAATCTTTGGTGTAATTAGAAGCAAAATCATCTTTCTCTCTCTAGCTTCTCTCTCTCTCTCTCGTTCACTAAGAAAAAGAAGACGAAGGAGAAGAAGTAGAAAGAAAGATCTCGTTCTTTCTTTCATTCTTATCATATATATATATATATAATAATAATAATAATAATAATAATAATAATAACAATAATAATAATAATAATAATAATAATAATAATATTAATATTAATATTAATACAATTAAATCTCCACCACACACCATTTCTTTTGACTTTCCTCTTCTTTTTCTTTTTGTCCTTATTATCATTATTATTAATCACATATATATATATATATAACTCACTTTTCCTACACCATTATATATATCATGTATATGTGATGTATATGTAAGTATATGTATATGTTATATATATTGCATTTATATTTCCCCAAATCTTCTCTTCACTTCTTTTCTCTTTCCCTTCAATACACACATTGAATTCAAATACAACAATAACCCCAACACTTTTAGGGTATACTTTAGGATATTACAACATGGGAGCTCACAGAATTGCCAAAAGAAAGTCAGCCCATTGGAGTAAAATGGGTATACAAGAAAAAGATGAATGCTCAAGGAAAGATTGAGTGATACAAGGCACGACTTGTTGCAAAGGGTTACAGACAAAAGACAGGAATTGACTATGATGAAGTTTTTGCTCCAGTTGCAAGAATGGAGACAATTCGACTTCTAATCTCTCAAGCAGCACAATTTGAGTGGCCAATATTTCAAATGGATGTCAAATTAGCATTTTTGAATGGTATGCTAGAAGAGGAAGTCTGTCTTGAACAACCACCCGGTTACACAATAATCGGAAAGGAGCAAAAGGTTTTGAAATTGAAAAAGGCACTTTACGGGTTAAAGCAAGCACCTCGAGCTTGGAATACTCGCATCGATACGTATTTCAAGAAGAATGGGTTCATCCAATGTCCATATGAACATGCACTATATGTGAAGAAAGAAAAAGACAAATTGATGTTTGTTGCTCTTTATATTGATGACCTCATCTTTATGGGGAATAATGAAGAGATGATTAAAAGTTTCAAGGAGGAGATGAAGCGAGAATTTGACATGACAGATATAGGTTTGATGAAGTATTTTCTTGGTCTGGAAGTTAGACAAGGAAAGACAGGAATTTTTGTGTCACAAGAAGCATATGCAAAGGATATCCTACAGAGGAACAATATGGCAAATTGCAATCCAGTCTCGACACCAATGGAACCAGGTGCTAAACTCTCAAAGTTTGATGGTGGAGATCGAGTAGATACAACAAAGTATCGAAGTCTAGTGGGAAGCCTTCGTTACCTTACATGCACAAGACCAGATATATCCTATAGTGTTGGAGTAGTAAGTCGATTCATGGAAGAACCAGTTTATACACACTGGAAAGCATTGAAGAGAATTCTCTGATATATTCAAGGGACACAATCACTCGGATTATTTTACTCAAAGACAGGAGAATATAAATTAGTGGGATATTTGGACAGTGATTGGTGTGGAGACATAGATGATCGAAAGAGTACATCGGGATATGTATTTTTCATGGGAGACATGGCATTCACATGGAAATCAAAGAAGCAACCAATTGTGACACTATCAACGTGTGAAGCAGAATATGTGGCAGCATCATGGTGCGTGTGTCATGCAATTTGGCTTAGAAATCTGTTGTATGAGCTGAATCTTCAATAACATGAAGCAACAGATATTCGGGTTGATAATAAGTCTGCAATTGAGTTAGCAAAGAATCCTGTTCATCACGAAAGAAGCAAGCACATTGATATCAGGTTTCACTACATTCGAAAACAAGTGAAAACAGGACGAGTAAGAATGATTCACGTTGTGAGTCATGATCAAGTAGCTGATATATTCACAAAACCACTACCGATTGTTCTACTCGAAAAATATAAAGTGGCGATTGGGATGGAGAATGGAAGAGAATTGAGTTTAAGGGGGGAATTTGTTAAGAAAAAATAAACTCAATATCAATGCTAAATTATAAATTTGATTTTTCATTAATAAGTTAAAAATGCATGGTATATATTTCAAATGCATGGAAATTTATGATAAATTTAGTTTTGTTTTAAGGCCATTCATTAAATAGTTTATTGCTTTATTTAGCTTTCTAATTATGTAATGTTATGTAATATAAATACATAACAAATGGAGTTGTAAAATTCAGACAGAATATTGAATAGAATTATAATTCTTTTAAGTTTTTCCTCTTCCTTTCATCTTTTATTTTTGCATTTATATTAAGCCTATCACCTTCGTGTCTGAATTTAATACAATTATAAACAATTATAAACAAAAATATAATCGCCAAATCAATCTAATACAATTATAAACAAAAATATATAAACCATTAATTAGAAAATCAACAATGAATGAATTTTTTGTTCTATGGAGAGGTTAAAAAAATTTGATACCTGCTTGGACTTGCAGAGATCTTCATGAATATGAAAAGTGTTGGGATTAAAAGTATCAAATGGTTGTTGAACATGAATGGCTAGCACATTATCCCCAGGCATGACAACTACATTAAGTAATGTGAGTAGCAATTCTCTACCATGGTTATCTGATTTTAATCCAACTATAATTGTTCTCTTCTTGACTGTCTTCGTTGTTCTTCGAATTGAAAAAGAATTCCAGTCTATGCTTAATCCTCCAACCATATCTTAAAAAAAGCTACTGGTTCTGATTTCAGAAACCATTCCATCGCAGTACCAAGAAGAAGCAATGCCATGATTGTGTTACAGCTTTTTATTTCCTGCTTGTACGTGACATTGATAGGACCAGTAATGTATTTATTGCTTCTTGTAAGGCCATTCACATTAATTATCTAATTATGCATTCTCTTCCCTCTTTGGCAAATTGAAACAAATAGTTGTACTTGTAATTTTTGTCTAAGCTGTGTTAATACGGTTGATTCTGCAAAGCAAACACACAATTTATTCACTGTCAAAAATTGGGAATTCGGAATCTTAAATTGGATATAATTTATTGTTAAAATGTTTATCTAATTATAGATTTTGAAGGACAATTAAAATGATAGATATGAGTCTATTTTACTCTAATTAGGACATTACATACATATAGTAGTAGGGCCATCTTGATTTTAAGTTCTTAACAAACAATACACATATGCATGTGCTGTAGAATTTGTTTCAGTTATCCTTTCAAGAACTGCAGTGGTTCTAATTGAACCATCGTTCATGGTCTTTATGGTTTAGATTTTTTTGTTATTCGATTCTTTCTTTTTTCCCTTTGGTACTTAATTAGCTCTTTCATTCGAACTAACTTTAAATGCCAAACTTTATTACACTTGCAGAAAGCAAATTCAAGTGGTGCTTTACAATGACTTTGGAATCTGCCGGATCAGTCTTATTTCATTGGCATGGCCTGCCATGTGCTGTAGCCTCTAAAAAAGGGTAGGAAATTGGCGATTGCCCCCTTCATATAAGCTTCCCCAATTTGTTTTTTTTTTTTAAAAAACCCTTGATTTAGAAGAGAAAGAAAAGGACAAATATGCCTTTTAACTTTCCATGCAATTACAGCTTAGCTCTATTTCTTTTTCTCGGCTCAAATAAGCTCATATTTTTGAAAAATCAGTTTTTTAAGCCTCTTACTTAACATCAAAGTTAATGTGATTACATTATAGGAAAAATGTGCAGAGATGCCCATGAACTTCTCAAGCAGGTATAACTTGACCCTTTTTCTCTCAATTATGCATAATTTTTTGCAAAAACAATTATTTTAATACAACTCTACAGTGTTTCTTTTTACAGGATTAAATATGTTCAAATTTTTGTAAAACCATCTTTTTTATGCCCTCCACTTAGCTGTCAATTTAATTGTCATCTCTTGCCATTAATTAAAGATAAAAGTGGCAATAAAAAATCAATTAAAATAATAAACTTTTTAGATTCTTCCCGATACAACTCTGTTAATGTTCTTCAACACAATTTATAATACTAACGGATCATTGAAAATAATAAATTTAGCATTCATGCACATATATATAATAAAAATAAAAATTTTTATATTTCTCACTACTTATATTTTTTAATACAAAAAGAAAAGTAAAAAAAATAAAAACAACAAATATTGTACAATTGTGAATTAAGTCTGTTTCTTATTCTTTTCAATGCATCAAAATTGCTTGCAAAAAATGAATAACAGACAAAGAGTGATATAGTATATAGGGAGACTGTAATATCTTGTAAAACTTTAGTAAGTATATAGTTAAAGTTATTACTAGTGTAAAAAACTTTTAAGTTAAAACTTATTTAATAATCATAATAAAAAAAATAAGAAAATAAAGTTTAGTGGCAAATTAGTGGAAATGAATAAATAAGATATTATATATATAATAATAAAAATAGTGGTAGACAAAATAAAATGGTTTTAAATAAAATAATAAAAATAAAATAATAAATATTAATTATGAGTAAAATAATAATAATAATAAATAAAAATTAAAAGTTAAAATAATGTTTAAACTTTTTTTTTGTCCATTTAATGTTGAGAATGTTGGGTTTATTTTATATTTTGTGGGCTGTGTTTAAGAAGAAGAAAGTGTTGGAATTTTCAAAAATTGAAACAAAAGAAAAAAAAAGAAACAAAGAAGGAAAGAAAACAAAAAGGAGAGAGAGGGAGATAGAATTAGGTCTCGGATTTTGGATCAGAGATTGATCGGAGATGAGGAAATTCTTGGAGCAATAAATTTTTTCTGCTCCGTTCGTCGATTTTCGGTGATCTTTAAGTGTTACGTGCCAGCCATCGATGAAGATAACTCGCTAAACTTTAAAATTCCATCAAAACTGCCGCGATCTCACTCAGGCGTCATCTTCGAAAGCAATTTTCGGCTACTTTTAGATGACTTTTTTCGACAACTCGGGTATTTTTAAAATACTATCATCTTAAACTTCGATTTGATATATCATATGTGAATTATAGATAAGTATTTAAGAAATACTATATATATATTATGATAAATTAAACATAATTATAAAAAAAATAAAATAAAATAATTTTTAATTAATTAAGTTATGATTTAATAAAGAAATTAGGATTTTAATTTATATGTATAAATTATGATAAATTAGAAATAAATAAAGAAAATTAGATTTTAAATTATTACAAGAAAAAATTATAAATTGATAAACTAAAAAGGAATTAGTAAAAAAATTAGTGAAATTAGTAAATTAAAAATTATAATATTAATTGATTAATTAATTATAGTTATTAAAGGTGGAATTAAAGTAAAAGATAATTAGTTAATGTAGATAGTAAAAATATAAATAAAATATCAAGTATAATTAAAATAATTAAATATTATTAAGTTATAGAATAAATTAATAAAAGTAAATTGAATTAATAAAACTATAAATTAAGTAGTTATTAGTTAGTTATGAATTTTTATTAATATATGAAGATATATGTATATTAGTTTAAAGTAAATTTATTGAAGGCTAAATTAAGTTTAATTATTGAATTATAAAATTTGTTAATAAATTATAAAATAAATTTATAGTATTTTAGGTATAAAAATATAAATAAATATATTTGTGAGATAAATAAATTAATGGAAAGATAATGAATAAATAGTTTATTAAAAAAAATTAAAATAAGTTAATCATATTATTTATATATTATTTATAAATAGAAAAAGAGTTAATTAATTATTAAATGATTAAATTGGTGGTAAAACAAAATATAATTTAATTATAAATATATGATTAGTATTGATATAATTATAATAATTAGGTTATCATTATTTTTGCTTAAGAATAAATTATAATAATTGTAAAAAATATAAATTATGTTAAGTAATAATAAATTATTAATATTATTAGTGTTGTAGTAGTAAAATTTTATAAATAAAATTTTATAAATATTAGTAACTTTTAAAATTAGTATAATAATTAATACTATTAGTATTACTACTGTTATTATCAATATTAAGCATATATGTATAAATTTAAATGATTGTTTAACTAAAAGTTTATAACTATTATTATAATTAAATATTTACTATCATAACAATGTTTAAGAATATAATTATCACTATCAAATATTTACTTAAAATTTGTTATTATTTTAAATAGTCTACTAAATGTATATTTAAATAGTAATATTTTTATTATTATTATCATTGATATAACAGAATAATAAATTTAATATAAATTATTAATTTAAGATTGTAATTAAATAATTATTTAAATAATATTATTATTTTTAGTAACTTTATTATGAGTAATTATTAAAAAATAAAAATAAAATATTATTAAGTAAATAATATTATTACAATTTTCTTATTCTAGCATTGTTATTATTAGCATTAAATTATTTATTAAAGCTAAGAATATATAAATATATTCCAGATTAAAATTGATAATATATAATATATAAATGAATAAATTAGTTAATAAATATATATTATTATAGTAATAAATCATTTAAATGAATAAACTAAAATAATATAATATAATCGTATATAAAATTATTATAAATACTTAGTAAATTTTTATAGTTAAAATTTTATTGTTGAAAATATTTATTAGAAAATTTGATAGATAATTATACTTTAGAAATTAGATAAATACTCATTGTAAAGTTAATTTAGAAAATTTTAAAATTTCAAAATTTTTGAAACATCATTAGAGTTTAAGGGCTCGAAATTACACGTCATATTCATAGCATACATCTATAATGACTAAGATATATTAAATTAAATAATATCCTTATATTATTATATGAGCGAATCCAGTTGAAGCTATAGATTATCAAAGGAACACAGTTGATTAAATAAATACAGTATTTGGCCCAGGTGAGTGAGCAAATATGTAACATTGTATTTTTCTTAAAGTATTATATTTATATTAGATTTTGAGAAAAGTATTTATTAAATGAATTTATTCACAGTGATGATTTATTTTTGAATAATAATTATTTTCTTATTAAATGAGAACAAATAATAATAGTTTAAATTTTTATTTGTGTAAATGATTGATTTTATTATGTTTGATAAATTAGTTTATATACATTCTTTTATAAACTTGTCTGATCGCACCATGATGGCAGATGTTTAAATTTAATGATATCATAAAATTACTTTTGGCCAGGGTAATTTGCTCTGCACATGTGTATTGAAGTTATTTCTCCTTGGATTTGCGAGGTAAGTCATCATGCGCCCTTAGATTGAAGTTAGAACAGTAAGAATTTATATTTTAGTGTATATAAAAGATAACTGAGAATAAAATTATATTTATTAAGCTGAGTTATAGATAATGTTAATATTACATTTATTATTAAACTTTATTTATTTTTTCTTGTTACATATTTATCTATTCACTGAGTAGTTGTACTGACTCCCTTAAATATATAACATTTCAGATATTGGAGAATAAGTGTAATACCCTAAAATCTAGTAGCTTAAATGTTGTACAAATGAATGAATAAAGTGAGAAAAAAAAAATCTTTGATTGAAATAAAATTATAATGTGCCAAAGTAATAAACAAAAACTTTGAAGTATCTGAATTGAAAACTCTTCAACTGTGAATCAAATCAATTAACTGTAAGTTATTAAATAATTAATTATATTTGTATATAAACTATTAGAGAAACAAAATGACCTATTAGAGTGATAAAGAAATCATTCATATACAAAGAAGTAAAATTTATGTGTTACTAAAGTCATGGAAATGTAAATTTTAAAATACTTTAGCTATGTGAACCCGTATGTATAAAAATCTTAGGGTATTATACTTGAAATATACTATAACTTAATTAATAATATCTTAATATAATAATATACATTAAAACCATATAAGATAAATTAAAATTTAAAATTAGAAGTGAAAATAATTTTAAAGAAATTAATTACAAGTGTAGATAAAAAGTTATGGTGTAAAATGACTAAAAGGGCATTTGAGTTAATAAAAGAAATGTATAAGATTGAGGGGCAAAATGGACATTTCACTCACTTAATTCTCAGCCAATTTTCTGCCAAAATAAGTGGGTAACTCATCTATTTTGAATAGTAATAGGTGCTGGAAAATGTTGACTAAAAGATGATAGAAATTATTTTGGTCTTATCTTTTCTTCTTTCTCTTTTCTTGTTACTATCAAGAACACCTCTTCTTTATCACGACCCTCTTTCATTTCCAGCAGCTAAAAACCATTCCTAGGCTAGTTTCTTATGTTTAGAAGTGATCCAAAGTGAAAAATTAAATCAACAAAGTGATATAAAGGCAAAGAAGGCAAAAGAACTCCTAAAGGTAAGAATCTGAAAATTCTGAATCTTAATCTTTTATTTTGTTTTTCTAATTTTAAATCTATTATTTATTGAATCTGAGCTAAAAATTATCATTTGTACATATTAATTAAGTATTTAGGATGTTAGAAATCGATTTGTATTGAAAGAAATTGAAAGGAATGAAGCTAAAAACCCTAACACTCAAATCTGTCTAAATATTACAGCATGAATTCTCAATAAATTAGCTACTGTGTTTTATTTATTTTAACATGAAAACGAGCTTTAAAATTAATCAAAAATTACAGAAAGGTTTATTTGGATTTTGGGAAGGTTGTGGTAAAAGGCCAAGTCAAAATGATGAAGGAAGATGAGTGAGTAAATAAATAAACACAAGCTGCTCATTTTAATAGTCTGAATGAATACCATTGAGATTTTGCTGCTGTGTTTAAATTATTTACCTATATAAATAAACTCTATAAATTGTGAAAATTTACAGAGAGGTCATATATAATGTTGGGAATATGCTGGTAAAATTCCAGGGCAAATTAATTTAAATAAATTAATATATAATTAAATGAATACAAACTACTCAAATGCTGGAATTTAAGTATTTTGTTAATGTAGAATTGAATTGAGCATAATAAAATATATTTGATTTGGTCATAAATATAAGCATATTATAGATGAATATAATCTCTAGTATGTGTATTTAATGTTCTCAAAAGTATAAATATTAATTTAATAAATAAGTAAATTAAATAACATAAAGAAACCAATGTACATTGTTATAGGCATATGACACATATTTGAACTTACTCTATTATATAGCCCTATTATAATATAATTTGTAAAATTTGAATTCATAATTATAAAATAAATTTTAGGACATATTAAGATATTAAAACAGGGCATAGGTTCCTAATAAATAATTAAGACAAAAAAATGATAAATTAAACAAAATAAACCTAAATGTGTGATTTATATGTGGATGTGAATGTAGGTCGGGTATTGCCATCAAATCAATCAATTATTATCAATAACTTAGAGGAATCAAATTTGCATATTCAAGGTGAGTTATAGTGTCCAACCCTTGCTTTGTCACTTTTAGAATTATTTGATGAAAATTTAACCATTGTTGATATTTAAGCCATATGATATCATTTATTGTTTGTGATTCTGTATTTGTGAATTGTGAAAACCAATGTGGCCTCTTGGCCTATGTGATCATACCAAGCCATTTGATTAACCAATATGACAGAATCCCAACTTGATGGGGGCTATACCATCAGGCTATGTGCACATAGAAGTTTGTGATTTGTAGGGTAGAAGCTACCCTTATGTGAATGTGATGTGTGATAGCATTGGAATAATGATATATTGTTTTCAGTGTTATTGCTATGTGTTATCTGTCATATTATATAATTTGCTTTTGTGATTTTGGTCCAATTATTGTGGGTCTTTCTTGTGGATTAAATTTCATTGTTATACCTTTATTGTGCAGCCGCCTTATTTATTTATTTATTATCTTTGAACCCTGAAATATTGTTATTGCATATCCTACCCTTGTGACACTATAATTTCACTGAGTTGACGACTCACCCCATCGTCTATGGTTTCAGGTAGAGGTGACCCAGGACCATCAGCTTCTTGATTTCTTCTTCCAGCAAGAAGCTTGAGAATAATGTAATTAGTCAATACTATCATATGTAATTAAATAATAATGTTTGTGCTATACTCTAGTTGCTCCATAGTAATATTGTGAATAGCTTGATAAATTATGGAAATAAACCATAATGTAATAAATAAAAAAAAATATTTGTAAATAATGTATAATATAAAAAAAATACATGTGTTATTATGAGTAAATAATAAAGTTTTAAAATAAATTTATAATTTACTAGTTTAATAATTAATTTGTATAAATTCATAAATTAATTGGTTTTTACGTGGTGCCCGGTGGCCTTAAGCCTACCTGGACCCTAGGACCGTTACACTTCTAAAAATGGGGTGTGACAATAAGACAGTAGGGCATCTCCATCTTTTTCTCTTTCAACGGGTAGTTAAGGTTGGACTAATATAATTATCTTTTAGAATTATTTAATACTTATCCATATTATTATAGTAAATAATAATAAGTTTTATTTAAGAATATTGATATCTATTAGAGTGTGTAATTGAAGAATATTTAGTAAATTAAAATATGAGTGATGTTTATTTAGTAAACTAATATTATGATAGATTGTAAGATAAGTCCACCCTTAGAATTGAGAGAATGGAGTATGACATTTTATAGTATCAGAGCACAGGTTATAGATTCTATAGACTTTTATAAAAAGATCTATAGGAGATTAAATTTAGGTAACTAGAGATAAGAGAATTATTTTAAGTTGTTAGTGTATCTGATAAATTTTTCGAATTCAAGGGCAAAATTATTTTTAAGTTGCATATTTGGAAAAATTATGCATGAGTCAAAAGAAAATTTAAATTTAGCATTTCAGACATACATAATTAAAATCATTACAATTTTATTTGCCCAACAATTAAAGAAATTTAGCAGGATACACTAATATATAAATTTATATGTACTATAGTACATTAGTATAAGTTAGATATACAAGTGAGTCTCACGTAGATAACTTATGTTATACAATCTATTTTTGTAGAAAAATGTCGCTACGAATACGAGATGGTAGAGGCCGTGGTAGAAATACTGGCCGAAGAAATTGAATAGTTAGACTAGAAAATATTAGCCAACCTCATAGGGATCCTTTTCCACCTCTTTCCGACGAGTCAGTTGGTTATAAAGTATCCGAGAGTAGTGAACAAAAAACTTATACAAATACTTCTTCACAAGAGGACTCATCTGGATTAAATCCACCTGCTCCACCTCATGTACCTCTGGTTCCACCTGTTGCACCACCAATCCAGGTTGATGTTGGTGCTACTTTTGCTCAGGCTATTACAGCAGCTATGAATGCAAGAGAACAACAACAGAAACCATGGGCTATAATTTCTCATTGCTGTAATTGCAAAGCAAAAAATTTGATGGTACTCTAGACTCAGAAAAGGTGGATGATTGGCTTAAGAAATAGAAAAAAGTTTATTCTCTTATAGGGATTGTTGATGCTGAAAAGCTAAGATATATTCGGGCTTTCTTGGAAAATATAGTTGATGGTTAGTACACTCGATTAGTTTAATCCTTTGTTGCTGAGTTGACATGGAACACATTTGAGGTGGAATTCTGTAAGCAGTGCATCACTGGTAATTATAAAAGAGAAAAGAAGAGCATATTTTTCCAACTGAAACAAGATGGAATGACAGTCCTTCAATATGTGGATAACTTTAAATAATTGTATAGGTATATGGATCATATGGTGTCTAACGAGGAAGACAAGTGCAATAGTTAACAGATTCTATGAGGTCAAAACTTTTCGTGTTATGGTAGATGGTGCTTGCATATTGATATTCACAAAGGATTACCGTGGGATCAGGTCAGAACTTTTCGTGTTATGGTAGATGGTGCTTTAGAAAAGAGAAGTTATTACAAGAAGAAACAAAGTTCGAGAATAAAAAGAGAAGACAGACTCACAGTTCTTTTCAAGGATTTGCTGATAGACAAATTAAGAGTTGTGGTAGTTTCCACACTAGACCTTATCCTGAGAACAGTAAAGATTAATATGTGAGACCAAGTCAGCAGATAAACCAACTACAGATCAGCCAAAGTTTAGTACAACAATCGGTGGATAACTTTGCTAGTGCACCAAGATTGGATAGGATAGTAATTCATGAGTTAATTAGAGATCACGACCCTTATGTCCTACTTGTGGTAGACATCATAGTGGAGAGTACATGAAAAATTTTAGAGGATGCTATCAATATGGTGATACAAGTCACATTAGAGCACAAGTTATAGATTATGTGGACTTTTATAAAAAGATCTATAGGAGATTAAATTTAGGTAACTAGGAATAAGAGAATTATTTTAAGTTGTTAGTGTATCTGATAAATTTTTTTAATTCAATGGAAAAATTATTTTTAAGTTGCATATTTGGAAAAATTATGCATGAGTCAAAAAAAATTTAAATTTAAATTGCAATTGCATAACATTTCAGACATACATAATTAAAATCATTACAATTTTATTTGCCCAATAATTAAAGAAATTTAACAGGATACACTAATATATAAATTTATATGAACTATAGTACATTAGTATAAGTTAGATATATAAGTGAGTCTCACATAGATAACTTATGTTATACAATCTATTTTTGTAGAAAAATGCAGCCACGAATACGAGATGGTAAAGGCCGTAGTAGAAATATTAGACGAAGAAATTGAATAGTTAGACTAGAAAATATTAGCCAACCTCATAGGGATCCTTTTCCACCTCTTTCCGACGAGTCAGTTGGTTATAAGATATCCGAGAGCAGTGAACAAAAAACTTATACAAATACTTCTTCACAAGAGGACTCATATGGATTAAATCCACCTGCTCCACCTCATGTACCTCTGGTTCTACCTACTGCACCACCAATCCAGTTGATGTTGATGCTAGTTTTGCTCAAGCTGTTACAGTAGCTATGAATGCAAGAGAACAACAACAGAAATCATGGGCTATAATTTCTCATTGCAGTAATTGTAAAGCAAAAAATTTTGATGGTACTCTAGACTCAGAAAAGGCGGATGATTGGCTTAAGAAATAGAAGAAATCTTATTCTCTTATAGGGATTGTTGATACTGAAAAGCTAAGATATATTCAGGCTTTTTTGGAAAATACAGTTGATGGTTAATACACTCAATTAGTTTAATCCTTTGTTGCTGAGTTGACATGGAACACATTTGAGGTGAAATTATGTAAGCAGTGCATCACTGGTAATTATAAAAGAGAAAAGTAGAGCATGTTTTTCCAACTGAAACAAGATGGAATGACAGTCCTTCAATATGTGGACAAATTTGAAGAATTGTATAGGTATATGGATCATATGGTGTTTAACAAGGAAGACAAGTGCAATAGTTAACAAATTCTATGAGGTCAGAACTTTTCGTGTTATGGTAGATGGTGCTTGTATATTGATATTCACAAAGGATTGCCGCGGGATCAGGTCAAAACTTTTTGTGTTATGGTAGATAGTGCTTTAGAAAAGAGAAGTTATTACAAGAAGAAATAAAGTTCGAGAATAAAAAGAGAAGACAGACTCACAGTTCTTTTCAAGGATTTGTTGATAGACAGATTAAGAGAGGTGGTAGTTTTCACACTAGACCTTATCCTGAGAACAGTAAAGATTAATTTGCGAGACCAATTCAACAGATAAACCAACTACAGATCAGCCAAAGTTCAGTACAACAATCGGTGGGTAACTTTGCTAGTGCACCAAGAGTTGGACAGGATAGTAATTCAGTAGTTAATCAGAGATCACGACCCTTATGTCCTACTTGTGATAGACATCATAGTGGAGAGTGCATGACAAATTTTAGCGGATGCTATCAATGTGGTGATACAAGTCGCATTAGAAGGGATTGTCCAATATTACTGAGACCTAGTGAGTCTGTTCAAGCATCATCAATATTTGTGCCTCGAAATGGGGGTAGAACTCAATTACAAGGCAGAGGAGCTGGGAGTGGATTTGACGATGAATGATTCTGAAGTATTGTTAGCAATTTTCAAGGTTATTCCTTTGGTGAAAGTATTATGGAATAATTATTCAAGAAATAAAACAACTTGAAAAAAAGAGGAAGATATGATTGCTTGATATCCTCATTTGTTTCAATAGACGAATTAGTGAAAATTCAAGGACAAATTTTCTTAAAGGGGAGAATGTAATATCTTGTAAAACTTTAGTAAGTATATAGTTAAAGTTATTACTAATGTAAAAAAAAATTAAGCTAAAACTTATTTAATAATCATAATAAAAAAAATAAGAAAATGAATTTTAGTGGCAAATCAGTGAAAATGAATAAATAATATATTATATAATAATAATAATAGTGGTAGACAAAATAAAATGGTTTTAAATAAAATAATAAATAATAATTATGAGTAAAATAATAATAATAATAATAATAAATAATTAAAAGTTAAAATAATGGTTAAACTTTTATTTTTGTCCATTTAATGTTGAGAATGTTGGGTTTATTTTATAATTTGTGGGCTGTGTTTAAGAAGAAGAAAGTGTTGAAATTTTCAAAAATTGAAACAAAAGAAAAAAAAAAAGAAATAGAGAAGGAAAGAAAAGAAAAGGGAGAGAGAGAGATAGAATTGGGTATCGAATTTTGGATCAGAGACTGATCGGAGAGGAGGAAATTCTTGGAGCAATAAATTTCTTCTGCTCCGTTTGTCGATTTTCGGTAATCTTTAAGTGTCAAGCGTCGGCCATCGGTGAAGATAACTCGCTAAACTTTTCAAATCTATCAAAACTGTCGTGATCCACCACCGGGAGCCGCCTCACGCACCGTCTGATTGCCTCACCAGAGCTCACACCGACATCATCTTTGGAGGTAATTTTCGATCACTTTTCGGTAATTTTTTTAACAACTCGGATATTTTTAGAATCCTCACATCTTAATCTTCAATTTTGGTATATCATATGCGAATTATACATGAGTATTTAAGAAACAATATATATATATGTGTGTATTAGGATAAATTAAACATAATTATAAAATAAAATAAAATAAAATAATTTTTAATTAATTAAGTTATGATTTAATAAAGAAATTAGGATTTTAATTTATATGCAGAAATTATGATAAATTAGAAATAAATAAAGAAAATTAAATTTTAAATTATTAGAAGAAAAAATTATAAATTGATAAACTAAAAAGAAATTAGTAAAAATAATTAGTGAAATTAATAAATTAGGAATTATAATATTAATTGATTAATTAATAATAGTTATTAAAGGTGAAATTAAAGTAAAAGATAATTAGTTAATATAGACAGTAAAAATATAAATGAAATATTAAGTATAATTAAAATAATTAAATATTATTAAGTTATAGAATAAATTAATAAAAATAAATTGAATTAAAAATACTATAAATTAAGTAGTTATTAGTTATTAGTTAGTTATGAATTTTTATTAATATATGAATATATATGTATATTAGTTTAAAGTAAATATATTGAAGGTTAAAATAAGTTTAATTATTGAATTATAAATTTTATTAGTAAATTACAAAATAAATTTATATTATTTTAGGTATAAAGATATAAATAAATATATTTGTGAGATAAATAAATTAATTGAAAGATAATGAATAAATAGTTTATTAAATAAAATTAAAATAAGTTAATCGTATTATTTATATATTATTTATAAATAAAAAGGAGTTAATTAATTATTAAATGATAAAATTGGTGGTAAAACAAAATATAATTTAATTATAAATATATGATGAGTATTGATATAATTATAATAATTAGGTTATCATTATTTTTACTTAAGAATAAATATAATAATTGTAAAAAAATAAAAATTGTATTAAGTAATAATAAATTATTAATATTATTAGTGTTGTAGTAGTAAAATATTATAACTAAAATTTCATAAATATTAGTAACTTTCAAAATTAGTATAATAATTAATACTATTAGTATTACTACTCATATTATTAATATTAAGCATATATGTATAAATTTAAATGATTATTTAACTAAAAGTGTATAACTATTATTGTAATTAAATATTTACTATTATAATAATATTTAAGAATATAATTACCACTATTAAATATTTAAGAATATAATTATCACTATTAAATATTTACTTAAAATTTGTTATTATTATAAATAGTCTACTAAATATACATTAAATAGTTATATTATTATTATTATTATCATTAATATAATTGAATAATAAATGTAATATAAATTACTAATTTAAGACGATAATTAAATAATTATTTCAATAATATTATTATTTTTAGTAACTTTATTATGAGTAATTATTAAAAAATAAAAATAAAGTATTATTAAGTAAATAATATTATTATTTTCTTATTATAACATTGTTATTATTAGCACAAGATTATTTATTAAAGCTAAGAATATATAAATATATCATAGATTAAAATTGATAATATATAATACGTAAATGAATAAGTTAGTTAATAAATAAATATTATTAATAGTAATAAACCATTAAAATGAATAAACTAAAATAATATAATATAATCATATATAAAATTATTATAAATACTTAGTAAATTCTTACAATTAAAATTATATTTTTAAAAATATTTATTAAAAAATTTGATAGATAATTGTACATTAGAAATTAGATAAATACTCATTGTAAAGTTACTTTAGAAAATTTTAAATTTTCAAAATTTTCAAAACATAATTAGAGTTTAAGAATATGAAATTACATGTCATATTGATAACATATATCTATAGCGACTATGATATAATTTAAATTAAATAATATTCTTATATTATTATAGAAGCGAATCCAATTGAAGCTATAAATTATTAAAAGAACCCAATTGATTAAATAAATACAGAATTTGGTCCAGGTGAGTGGGTAAATGTGTAACATTGTATTTTTTTTAAAATATTATATTTATATTAGATTTTGAGAAAAGTATTTATTAAGTGAATTTATTCACAGTGGTAATTTATTTTTAAATGATAATTTTTTTTAAAGAATAAATAATAGTAGTTTAAATTTTTATTTGTGTAAATGATTGATTTTATTATGTTGGTTAAATTAGTTTATATATACTCTTTTTATAAACCTGTCTAATCGCTTCTTGATGATTGGTGTTTAAATTTAATGATATTATAAAATTACCCTTGGCCGAGGTAATTTGCTCTGCACATATGTATTGAAGTTATTTCTCCTTGGACTTGCAAAGTAAGTTATCATGCGCTCTTAGATTGAAGTTAGAACAATAATGATTTATATTTGAATGTATATAAAAGATAACTGAGAATAAAATTATATTTATTAAGCTAAGCTATAGATAATGTTTATATTATATTTATTATTACACTTTATTTGTTCTTCCTTGTTACATATTTATCTATTTACTGAGTAGTTGGGTTCACCCCCTTATATATATAATATTTCAGATATTAAAGAATAAAGCAGTACGACATTTTTATTTTTCCCTCTTTCAGTGGGTAGTTAATGTAGGGTCAATATAATTATCTTTTAGAATTATTTCATAATTATCCATATTATTATGGTAAATAATAATAAATTGTATTTAAGAATATTAATATCTATTAGATTGTGTAATTGAAGAATATTTAGTAAATTAAATTATGAGTGATATTTATTTAGTTAACTAATATTATTATAGAATATAAAATAAATCCACCCGTAGAATTGAGAGAATGGGGTGTGACAGAGATCTATAGGTTTTTTATAGCACTAGTTACCATATCAAGTCTACAAACAATTAAATCTCCTTTGTTTTGGGTGGCAAAACCAAATTTTTTTCCCCTAAAAGTCTCCACTCTTGCCAACTTACAATGGCGACGGTCGCTATTAGTAGTGAGGTTAAGAGCATTGATGAAGAAATCCGAGATATACACCATCAATGATCTTTCACCTAAGTCTTTTTTTACTCGTTTCATTTTTGGCCAATGATTTGATACATGGATTTCGAAACTTCAAGGAGCTAACTTGAATTTTTTGGAAGTCGATTATGGTGAAGATTATAAGATGTCTTCAGCAAAAGGAGAAGAAATGGAAATATATTCTCTTTCTCTTCTTTGTTTTTCTCAAACCTATTAAACAATCATATAATTGTAGAAAGTCAAAATAAAAATTTCCAATAATGAATAAATATATAGTTTTTTTTGTGATAAGACAATCAAGGGCCAAAATAGTTGTTTTTATAAAAATTTGGACATAATTAAGCAAAAAAATGTACCCAAGTTGTACCCACATGACAAGATCAAGGGCATATTTGCCTTTCCTTCTTATAATATAACAATGTTAACTTTGCTGTTAAATGAGGGGCCAAAAAGGTTGGTTTTTCAAAAATTTGGGCTTATTTGAGCCAAAATGGCTTAGTTGTGTCTGTGCGACAAGTTGGAGGGCATATCTACACCTTCTCCCTTTAGAAGAATCAAATTTGTTCCGCTTTAATTTCATCAGTACTTATTTTTATTTAAATAAAAATTTAAAATGGTAAAATGTGTAAATTAAAAAAAAAAGCTCATTTTGCACATGAGAACTAAATTAGCACATGAATAATTAATTAATTATATAAATATATATAATTCAAAAACTCAAAACTCCTTGCAATCGTTTCTTTTACTTTGAATTCTTATAGGTTTTTCCTTCTTCTTAATTTGAAAGTGGGGCTGTCATCAATTCATTGACAGGTGGCAAACTCATCCATCTTTCTAATCTATTTCTTGATTTTTGTGTTTTTTTTTAGTTTTATGTGTTTTTTGTTGTGTTATTTTCAAAATAATTTTCAGATCAATATAGATATGAAATTTAGTGTGTATTTTTATTTTCATGTTTCTTTATCTTTTTAAAATAAAATTGAATGCAATTTAAATTTTTGTTATGGAGTGTTGTCATTTCTTTTGTTTGAAGGTTTATCTCTTCTTCAAATGGAGGTTGTTTATCATTCTCAAATGGAGGGTCCTTTTCATATAGAAAGTAATTCAACATATTTCTGCATATAACAAATAAAATGAGTATTCAGCCGAAGTCATATTGCTCATAGCATGTTACTATTATCCACTCATTATTGTAGCTTATTTGGGATTTTGAACTATTTAAGAAGTTCTGTTATTCTCAATTACTCTTATTTTGAAAATTGTATTTCTTAATTAGAAATTAATTTTTAATTAAAAGTTGATTTTTCCAATTTGATATTATTTAAGAAGACTTATTGGATAAGATTTCAAATTTTTTTTTTACCAAATAATTAGATTTTTTTCCCAAATAAGTTTTCTATTTATTCTATTCAGTCAAACACACACACACACACACACATACTTAATATGTGGCTATTTTGTGTAAGTGACCATCTTGTAATTTTATTTTAGGCTCACAGTATAATTTGTAATTCTGTAAGATTGTATAAGACTTTTGAGTGTAATTAAGCTAATGGTTTTGAATGTTATTTTTTGTTCCTTATATTTAGTGGCAGAACCAGAAATTAAAAAAAAAAGGGGCAAAACTTTCAAGTAAATAGTTATCATTAATATTTATATTTCATTTTATTTTTATATTATTATATATATTTTTAAAATCCCTGGCTGAAATGGAATTTCAACTAATGATTTTAAATATATATATATATATATATATAATCTAGGCTGAAACAATATCGTTTCATCCAGAGATAAATTAAAAAGCTTAAGCCGAACGACATTAAATTTCTATTTATTCTTTTATTTTCTTAATTTTTATTTTGTTATTCCTATCAAGCCAACATATATAAATATTTTTGCAATCTTATTTCCTAACAAGTGGTATCAAAGTACAGGTTCATTGATCTAATATTTATTTTTGGTTAATTAATGGTGAGGATAAAATTTAAAATTGAAAAGTATGATCACAGTATTAACTTTGCCCTTTGGCAAGTTAAGATGAAGATACATAACAAATTACACAAAGTATTTATTTGGCAAAACTAACTACCTAAAAAATTGACAAAGGAGCATAAGCAAGATTTGGAGGAGAAGTTTGTGGTTGTCATTCAATTATACTTGTCTAATGAGATTTTGTGTGAAGTTATTAAAAAAAAATGGTCAAATACTTACGAGAAAAATTTGGATCGTTGTATGTGATGAAAAATTGCACAAGCAAATTAGTTGTGAAACATCGCATGCACATGCTCAATATGGCAAAAGGTACATATTTAAAATCTTATAATGATGAATTTAATTCTATTTCATAGATTTAGAAATTTTAGATATTAAGTATGATGAGGAAGATAAAACTCTTATATTATTCATGTCATTACCTCTATCTTTTAGAAATGTTAGAGAAATTCTAATTTATAGTTGAACTATTGAGAATGTTAAGAAAACTTTGTTTGCTAAAGACCTTGTTGATTAGGAGTTTTGTGGTAATAAAAATTGTACAATAAATATTTTAGCTTTAGAAATAGAAATAAACACATTAATTTGACATATAATTCATAATGTAAAAAGAAAAGAGTAAAATAAAGCAAATAATCTTAAGTTATAAAATTCTAAAAAAAAACTCGAGAAATTAATAATTCTATTGAGGCCGTTGTTGCACAAATAAATTTTATAATGATGTTTATGTTGTGACTGAAAAAGGTGTTAAAATCAATAGAAAATGATTTTTGAATTCTAGTTGTTCATACCATACAGTATAACTTGTAATTTTGTAAAATTATATAAAACTTTTAAGTGTAAATAGATTAAAAGTTTTAAACGTTTCTTTATATGTATTATACCTTTTTTACTTTTTAGTAAAATTTACTTTATTTTATCGATAGACATATACTTATACCAAATCACACTAAATTTTTATTTATTCTTTTATTTTCCATTTACTCTTCTATTTTCCTCGTGTCTTATTTTCTAACAATTCCTGTAACAACATTAAAACACTTATGCCATTCTAAGAGATTTTCAATCAACAAGTGGCGACGACCCGCTCACATTTTCAATGGAATTTTTTTCTTCTTCCATTATCATTTGTATTTTTCTTCCCCTTTTCATTAGTTTCTAAGTAAGAGCTTTTATTTATTTATTTATTTTATTGACAAGTTTTGTTCGCCTTTATGAGAGATTTCATTAATGACTATTTCCAACGTGATCCCAACACTCACTGGTATGGCAATGATATCCATCTTCCACATCACCGGTTGGTGATGTTCAATTATTTTGTCTCGATTAAATGAATTTTTATCATGTCAAATTGTTAGTATAAACAATGAATTCTTAAAAATAAATAAATGAACAATTCTTATACCAAAACTTACATTCCATCCTCAATACTAGGATGTACCGAACATGACAGAAAAGTGTCATCCAAAACTTCTCAACAACTTTTGTTTATACACTCCAATATTAATTTCAATATTTTTACCTCATTAATGGTGTTAACCAAATCAAGGATGCAGTGTATCACACAATTTAAATTTAAGTACACTGCACGTGATATGCATATCTTTAATATTGAAGGCATTATATCTTAAGCCCTTCAAAAGATGCAGTAAATGGTGCACGTTCCCTCTAAAAATCGGCCCATTGCAAAACAAAACTTCCCTATCATTCATCAAATGGTCTAAATTATCCAGTATCCACCGCCAGGGGAAATGAAGCCCTTGGAGACTAAGCAGCCGGCATTTGGTAGTTCAATGAAATGTGCAGAATATGAACGAAAGAACCGTCAAATGTCCGCCGGCTGAGTACCTTCATGGACATACACAAAAATCAAGGCAATAGCACATCGCAAATAAATATAGCAAGTTACTACTCCAACTTGCAGTACTCGCAGAAAAACTGCACGTCAACCATGATATAATTATTTTACAGGAATAGAACAAATATGTAAATAACCCCACCCAAAACAAGCACTCTTTTCAACGTGCTGCCTTCATCAGAAAAATAACTACCATTTCTTAGCAACTACACTAGTAGGTTCTTTGCTGCCATGGAAAAGAGAGTTGAAAAGAAGAAAAGACCTTATAACAAGACCAGTATAATGGCAACACGATCAACAGCCTCACTTCGGCCAAAGGATAGCATAAAATATTATTAATTTAATCAGGTTTTACAGTATGAGGAAACACTGCAAATGCACCAGGCAAACAATTACATACAAATTATAATCCACATATGCTCATGGAATTGCACAAGCTCCTTCACAATATGTCCATGGGATCACTCACTGAGCATAATCTTCAAGGAATTCTTATCCACTATCTAGTCTGAAAATGTGGCACCATTCACTCATTATTCTGCACCTATAAAATAAAATGAGTTTCACATATTGTAGTTCAGTGAGTGATTTCATAACTCACATACTAGCAAATAACTGTGGCATCCATTCAAACATGACTAATCAGTGCCACAACATGAAAGATTCTCTTCGAGAAATTAGGGAATTAGATATGCAATGACCAATATCACATATTCGTGAAATTAAAATTGCTGTTTCAAAGCATGAAATCGTGGTCCTTCTTAAATTCAATAAACAGATGTGAGGTCCAGCCTCATTAATGTTCTCTTTGGTGCCATGGAAACAAGCACTGAATATTGCTAGGAAGTGGCAGTTGATCGTTGTAGCATTGTCCATTTTGGACTTTGGCAGCCACCTTTTATTTATTTTGCAGGATATGCATGAGAAGGCACAACACATTAGAGCATAGAGCGATTTTCTCCATAGAGGAAAAAGGAAAAGGAGAGGAGAGCTGAGTTCTTGTGAGCAACAGCATTAGACTGAAAAATAGAAGTGTTCTATCTTTCCCAGTTTACATCTCAATACCCAAAGTTTGGGTAGTGTTTGAGAGAATCATATTAGTATTCTCTCATTATTTAATTAGTTTCCCTTGCAAAAGGTACCGTGTAAATTTAAGTATCCATTTACTAGTTCATTTTTGTCCTCATTTTATCTTTGTCTGTTGGAGTTTATAATATATATATATATATATATATATATCCAACACTGTTAATTATATTACCACTACAAATGTAGGGACATCATAAAAAACATAAAAAGAGGAAATGTGAAACTACACATAAAGTCTACATAATGAGAGATGAACCAGGGATGAGCTGATAACTAAAAGTATAGAACAACATTCAAATAGTGACTGAGAAGGTAAGTTCCAAAATGTACCTGATTAAGCGGATTGTCAGGAGATTTCTTCCATAACTTCCATATCATGTCCTTGTATTGGGTATGAGTAAGGCCTGGTTTCTCTTCCCTAAGTTTAGGAAGCTCAGCTTCTTCAAAAGCCTGCAAGCATTTAAAAGTTGACACACAATTAACAGAAGAAACAGTACATTATGCATAACATGATATATGCTCCGTACAGATTTTATTTCCTCGATCCTTCTTGGAGCATTCATAGGCTACAAATCTACAAAGTGTTCAATTTCTCATTTATTCTCTAGAACCCTTTAAAGAATTCATTCAGTGAATCTTGAAAATGGAATCAATTGAAAGAGAATCCTAGAATTGTACTCCATTATGTCCATTAGTATATAAAATCAAAATTTTTAATAATATTTTTGCATGTGCTTCACATTGATCTAGGAATACATGATATTCAATTTTCAGCATGCCTTTCAAACAATTAATTATCCTAACAATTGAATTCAAATAATAATCATAACGACTTTCACATTCTCACTTCATTTTCAAACATACCAAAGTGGCACTTTGGATTTCTTCCGATTAATTTTACACCCCCAACTCGTCAAAACAGATCATCCATATCTTCCCAAAATAAAAGTGAATTCGAATTCAGTAACCACCTAACCTCATATCTGGCTACTTTGTTCTGCAACCATAAAGCTCACTAATTTTTTAATAAATTGAACGATGTACCAACATGTAGTTAAACTTTCAATCTAAGACATTATATTCGAAAATTTTCAAATATTTTGACAAAGAATGTAAGATTATGCAAAAATGTAAAATCACAGCAGCAAAAAATAAGAACTCGACAAAAGCATTATCAAGCAACTTTAACTAGTATGCAACCAAACGTGCCTTAAACGAGGCCTTGAGCCTCCTCTCAGGATGCTTATCAGCTGGCAAGTTATCGGCAACTGTCATCTGCGCAATCGCATGCTCTACAGTTCTCGCCTCAATAATTGAATCATCACGGTTCGTATTTGTAACCAAGACCATTCTCTCATACTCCTCCGCCGCCGCAGTCCTGTTCTGCCTACGCTTCATTTCCTCTGATTTCCTTGCCAGCTCCGCCAGCTCCTCCTCCCGCTGTTTACTTAGCTCCGCCGCCGTCACCTTTGGAACTGGAATAGACACCCGATTCGCTTTCTTATCAGGCTTCTTTATGGATTTGTCGATTTCCTTTTCTTCCATCTCAGCCAATCGGCGAGCCTCAGCGCGTCGAGCCGCGGCTTCAGCTCGCTTCTCAGATTCTTCCTCGCGTTTCTTGGCAGCACGGGATCTGGAGCCTTCAGCATCGCGCCAGTACTGGTCTTCCTTCTCGCGGGCCTCGCGCTCCTTGCGCTCGGTCTCGGTGGCGGATTTCCGAGCCCGAGCGGCCTCGGCCTTGCTGTTGACGCCCATCTTATTCGGCATATTTGATTGAAAGGTCGTGAATAAATTAGCGAAGTTGGATTGCGAAATTTGGTGATTTGATTCGAGGTGTTGAGAGAGTTGTGATAAATTTAGGGATTATGAGATAGAAAAATTAAAGTATTAATAAGCTTTCTGTTTGTGTGTTTCGCGTCAGTGGATGAAAAAGGCGGTTATGGTATAAGATATTCTCAGTTCGATTTGGTTTTGTTTTGCGTCACTATTTGGTAGGCATGTATACGGGCCGAATTGGGGGGGTTCGGCCGTTGCCCACAGCCTAAAATATAAAGTCCAAAGCATGATTTTTGCCCGCGGCTCAGGCTACTTTGGCCAACGGGCTGAATTCGGACGACCTAATAAATTATATATATATATATATATTTTTAATTATTAATATTATAATTTTTATTAAATTTTTATATTTTACATATTATTTTTAAGTTATTAATACTATAATTGTTATTATATACATAATTATATATAAATATTAATATAATTATTTATAAATATTAATATATTTAATTAAAAATGAATTAATTTTATTTTTTTAAATACCTCAAGTTGGGCTGGCACAATATATTTATTCTCTGGCCCGAAATGCAATTTAAGGTAGCTTTTTGACTCGCCTCTTCTACGGTTTAAATTAAAAAAATTACACACTTCACTTTTTTTTTTAAAAATTATATTTTTATTAGAAATATTTTAGTCATTTTATAATAAACTCATAATAAATTTATAATAAATTTATAATAAATTACATAAATTCATAAATTCATAATAAAAATTTAATAAATTTATAATAAACTCATAATAAGCTATCTGCATATGGTATTTTTATAAAAAATTATAAATTCTGGTAAATCTAAAAATATTTTAAAAAATATGATAAATTTATTTTTTTTTAATTTTTTTTTTGATATTTTTATAAAGATCCCTTTAAATTAAGGAAATATTACATACCTAACCTAAAAAAAAATTTCAATTTAAAAAATACGGCGAAATAAAAAATATTTGCAAATTTATAAAAACACCTTCAAAAACCATAAAAGTACATCTCCTTTATTGAAACTGTTAGCTATAAATTTTAAACTATAACAAAATTCGTTAATTCATCCTTCATATTGATAAAAAAGCAAAAAACAAAAATAATCAACAAAAATAAAAAAAAAATAAAAATTACACTTGTATAACTAATTTAAATGTAGAGTATAATGAGATCCATAACATAAAAAGAAAAACTAAACTTACATAAAAACAAAGTAAAAAATATATACATTATTGTAAAACTGTATATGAAGAGTAGATATTATATGTATATTAAAAAAATACATTATTTCTATAATCAATATTTTATTTTAATTTTAATTTTTTTTAAACATTACTATTAAATAAAAATATCTCAATAAAATAATAAAAATTAATATTTTTAATTATATTTTAAACATATAAAATGCTATAAAAGAAAAATTTTAAATTTTGATTACAAATAATACTTAAAAATAACTTAAAAAAGCAAAATATATAAAAAATTATTAATAAAAATTATTAAATTTATTACAAATTTTATATATTATAGATAAAAAATAAAGTTAAAAAATATTAATTTCGTTATATAAATATTTGTGTATATTTAGTGTATGTTATGTAGAAATTATAGATGTTTGGTAGATATTGTATATATTTTATGTATTTATTATGTATATTATATAGATATTATATAAATATTGTGTAAATGTAAAATTAAAAAAATAAAATTAAAAAATATTATATAAATTATGTAAATATTTGATAAATATTCCGTGTATATTTAGTAAATTATAATATATAGATATTATAGATATTTAATAGATATTATATATATTTTATATATCTGTGAGAATATGACTTTTAAAAAATTATGTCTAGATAAAAATATTAAAAAAATATCTTAAAAAAAGATAAAAAATAAAAAAATTAATGTGTCATCATATAAATAAAAAATGAAAAATATAAAAATAAGGTGTACAAAAAAAAAGTAATCCACTTGCACAATGAAAATAAACGTCTCGTTAAATATACATGACGGAAAAATAAAACAGTATGTAAAAATGAAAGAATAAAACTGAAAAGAAAGAGAGATTTAAAAAAGAAAAGTTTTGCACTATCTTTAAAAACCAAATGTCAAAAAGAGGTAATTGATGTAAATTCCTCTTTTCCTTTCCTAAGAACTCAAATTAAAAACGATGTCGTTTAGAGGGTTATTTTATTTTTTTTTTGGAAAGACAAAATTTTGTACTTTGTCTCATTTGTGAGTCCCATGCATGAACAATAATCAATCTTCTTTCTATGTAGAAAACTGAAGAATGAAGATAAAACCAATCAAAATCCAATTTTTTCACTTTTCCATTATCCATTTGTAATTTATAGATTTTCCAAAAAAAATCCTATAGACAATTACAGAAAATATGATCTTATTAGAAAATTATATCTTGAATTAATTAAACAAATAAAAAAAATCTAACATGATCCTATCATTTTATTTATATACCACATAATTTATAAATTAAAAAGAACAATGTTCTATACAAACTAAGCCACTGAAATTTCTAGATCATGAAATTAATTAATGAAATTTGGTCTTTTCCTATCCAAATTATGAATTCACATAAATGTGTATTAGTATTATGTACTAAAAGACAGTAAATTTTATAAAATTTTATTTCTTAATTTTGTTTTACTAAATATTTATCCACAGATAAATCAATGTAAATTTAAAATTAAAATGTGTGATAAATATTATAAAAACACCAAAGTTAATTTTTGAAAATTAAGCTTATATTTTTTATAAAAAAAATGCTTAATTACAAAATCATGAATAAAATGACTTTTAATATTTAATATTATTAAAAATAAGATTTTTTTAAAAAAAATACCTCAGTTCTCAGTAAAAATAATATTTTGCTTCAATTTTTATCCTTTTCTTTTCAAACTTTACTATTAAATAAATATATTCTAATAAAATAATAAAAATTAATATTTTAAACTATATTTTTAACATATAAAATTTATTAATTTTAATAAAAAAATCAAAATTTGATTACAAATAATAGTCACAAAAATAATATGAAAAAGAAAATTATATAAAAATATTAATAAAAATCATTAAAATTATTTTAGACATATTTTACATATTGTAAATATAAAAATAAAGTTAAAAAATATTAATTTCATTATGTTGATGTTGCATGTATATTTTGTGTATGTTACGAAAATGTTGTGTGTATATTATGTATTTATTATATATATTATATAGATGTTGTGTGGATATTATGTGTATATAAAATTTAAAAAAATAAGTTAAAAAATATTAAATAAATTTTGTAGATGTTGCGTAGATGTTTGGTGTATGTTGTGTAGATGTTGTTTGTTGTATGTATATTTTGTATAATATATATATATATATATTGTATACATTGATAATATAAAAACAAAAAGGATAGTAGCCATAAAATTGAAAACCACATATCGATCTTCATAGTATGTGTAATTTCCTCCATAAGAAATTTTGAAGCAAAACTAATATGCTTATGGAGTGTATATTTTGCTTTATAGTATTGCCATACATTTCATAATCAATCATGACAAGCCCAAGTAAATTCTATATATAGAAATTTGAGATTTATAATTGCTTGATCTTAAATAATTGTCCATATTAGAACTAATTATTTTTAAATTACTTCATTATTATCATTAGTTTAATCATATTTATTATTGACATATTTAGGGGAATGAAGATTGATATTTTAATAAAATTTTCTTACATTCTGAACTAATCAAATAACATAGTATTTCTGGATCTTATTAACTTTTTCCGTGCAATCAATATAAAGTTAGCAAGTGGAGGGGGGAGAAATCATAGAACTTTACAATTTATCAGTAATATTCAATTTATCTAACATCAAATATAGTATTTTAGTTCAAATTATAGTAAAGCGACATGATTTAGTCGAAGAAGTGAGTCATGTCAAAAAAATTAAAAAGTAAAATAATTTGTATACACTAATTTTAATCATTATGAGTAAGATTAAGATTAAAATTAGTATTTCAATGTGATGCTAACAATTTTCGATTTAATATCATTGTAAGTAACAAACTGATGATCTTATTGGAAGTTTAAAGCTCTACCTATAACTTTTTTTTATATCATTTTCTAATTTTTTGTATGCTTTCGTATTGTTAATAAATGATTAAAAATATTTAATATTAGGTAGATATAAATATGGAGGTTATTATTGTCACATTGCTTATAGCTAGTGTTTTTTTTTTATCAAAATTATAAAAACTTGATATTGAAATCTAAATAATTGATATTAAAATTTTTTAATTTTTAAAACTATCAACGTGATTAGAATTATAAAACTTAATATTCAAATTTTATTAACTTATAATATCAATTTTTTACAACTTTTGAATTTATCCATAGCATCGCGTGGGTTTTATTTTAGTATGTATATATACACCTTAATTTCTTTTATTTTATATTTTATTGATCAAATATACAAATGTCACTGAAATATTTTTATAATATTTATTTTTAAACTATAAAAACTATTTTATTTTTATTCATAAATATTAATTTAAAAATAAGTGAATAAAAAATATGCTTAATACATTCATAGCCCTCTGTATTTAGACAATGTTATCACTTTACTTTGTGTACTTTTTGAGTATTCACTTTATCTCTTATACTTATTTATTTGCTTAACAATTAACCCTTTTTTGATGAGGTGGCAAGGTGCATGTAGTATATTTCCTTATAGTAGGTGAATACATTAAAACCTATTGTATCAATTATAAAATGACAATATTGCCTTTAGACCATTTTGGTATTTTCTTTCACTTTTCCTTACTCATCGGACAAACAAGCTCCCAAATGCAGCAAAAAATTAAATACACAAGAAAAAACAACAAATCCAAATACAATTTTGTCAAAAGATTCTAAAAGAATTAAGCAAAAACACAAATCTGAGAACTTGTAATGGAATTCAACAAAACTCAACATCCCCAATTCAAAATTCATGTCCAATTAAACTCCAATTAAAAACAACTCTCAAAACCCAAATAAATTGAATAGAAACCCAGAATAATTAGGAGAGAAGAATTGTATTTTGGATTTCACCGAGAATTCCTTTTTATTTTTCAATTTCCCCATCGATCCAAATCACAAAGCAATTGAAATCAAAGAACTCGGAATCTTGAAGAGTGTTGAATTCAATGGCAAGCAGGTGGTTTGTGAAATTATCTAAATCACTTGCATTGAGAAGACCTAAATACTGACTAGGAAAGAGCTTTCAGATCTTTTCAAGTTGAGAATGTAAAAGCAAGATTGAAATCAATACCCATAAAAAGCATGAATTGAAATGGAGAGGTATAAAAAGCATGACCCATTATTCTACCGGTTTCATTAGTTAAATAAAGAATACTAATTTTACCAATCTCTGCAGCTTCGTTTAAGGTTATGTCGGTTTTAAAATCCTTCAATAAATTTTTATGTTGAGCTGGGAAGAGATTGAAATTAGAAAGAAAATAAAAATAGAGAAGAGTTTGAAAAGATGAGCCATGTGTAGTAGATGATAAAGAAAAAGATCAAAATTCAAATTGGGTTTTGTTTATTATAGACAGATCTTGAAAAGAGTACTTGAAATTGAAGGTTAAGCAGGTTGAAATTGAATTTATAGAATAGAATTTGAAGGTTTTAATCAATTTTAGGGGAAATGATTTTTGAAATCAACTAGAAATTATTTTTTTCTTTGTTTTCATATCGATTCAAGCTTTCAAGTAAATTTTTTGCCTTTATTTATTGATGCAGAAGACCCATTATTGCTTTTGCTATCTATGCAAATATGTTTTTTAGGTGGATTTGGTTTCAACGTTGCTGAGCGTTGGAGAAGATGATGATGGAAGGTGAAATCCATATGGTTTCATATTTTTTAATTTTAATATTTTTTTATTATTAAAAATATAATTTTTAAGTTTTTAAATTTTTTTTATTTTAAATTAGTGATTGTAATACATGTGCTAAAAACTATTTGGTTATATTAAATTAATAGTCTATTTGCTATTTAAAGCAACAAGTTTAAGGGATAAAATAATTACTCGAATAGTACACGGGGCAAAATGATAAAATGATCTAAGTAAAGGGGGTCACAAATGTATTAAACCATATAAAAATATAATTAAGTAATTATTTTTTTAATTTAATTACAAAATAAAGTATAAATATGAATAAAAAATATAATTAATAGTTAAATTATATGTAATTTAAATTATATGCAATTAAAGTAAGTAAATATATATTAATTTATTACTAATCAAAATAATTTTATAATTTAATTTAAAAATAAATGAATAATAATAAAATATAATTTCTTAATTATTTATACATATAAGTCAAAATGTAATCTCCATACCTAATTGTTTAGAAAAATTGGAGCAATATAATACAAAAAGTTTTTAGTTTCAATTCCATTTTGGAGATGACATTATGGAAATGTCTAACATTTGGTTCTATTCTAGAGATTTTCCAAATTGCTTTGGATTGTGATCAGCTCTAAAAGTGAGTATATTTAAAATATCAAAAGTAAAGTAAATATTCTTATAATAATTAAAAAATGTATTTTAAAAAAATTTTGAATAAAAGGAGAATAGTAATCATATAATCAAGCTGAGTGTGAGAATATTGAGTTGTGGCTTGGTGTGCTCTAAACAAAGAAGCTCATTTTGTCTAAATAAAAATTTATAGATATTATATAAGGAAAATAAAAATAATATATCAATCAAGATTTTTTTATATATAAGATAATAATTTCATTGAAATTTCAAGTTTAGATTTGGCAACGTCTAATTAATATGTTTTTCAAATCTATTTATCTTTAATTATTATCAATTTTTCTCTTAATCTTTATTAGAGGTCAAGCTTCATAAATTTTCAAAATAAGATAATAATTTCATCGAAATTTCAAGTTTGGATTTGATAATATCTATTTAATATCTTTTTTCAAGTCTATTTATTTTATCTATAAATCTTGTATCATATTTGATGTCTCAAAATAATTAAAATTTAAAATTTTTTCATATATATTTACTTTAATTATTATCATTTTTGCTCTTAATCTTTACTATAGGTTAAGCTTCATTTTGAATATATTATTAGGCTTTTTCCTTAATTTGATGTTCTTTCTACTTGTACAAAAAAAATATATACATGTTCTTTATACGTGTAATTGACACATATATTACACGAATGAAAAAAAACTAAAAAGTTATTGCTAATAAAGAAGATTAACAAAATCTTATTTTATACATTATCTTATTTTATTTCGAATACTGCTATTATTAAAATCTATAAAAAAAACTATTATAAATTATCTTATTTAATATAAAAATAATAAATAAACAAATAATATTATTTGTGTTTTTTATATTTTTATTAACAGTTTTTAATGGGTTTAACATTGTGTGTTACATAATTGATTCTTATTATTAAATTATAGTGCCCATCAGCCCCGTTTCTGAGATTTTTAGGGCCCTAGGCGATTGAGATTTTTAGGACTCTAGGCGAATAATGAGAAAGAAAGCCCTAACATTGGGACCAACATCAAGAAACAATACAAGTTTTTCGGATTTTTTGTAGAAGACAAGTCGGAGAGGCTCTAAGGAATATGAAATGATATTTTGGCAGAAGAAAAAAGAAATAAAATTAACCCAGGATTTTATTTTATTTTTTGGCTGCTGTTGTGCTATTTAATGCAAGATTTTTTTTTGGGGATTTTGGACCCCTATTCTAGACTTTTTAGCATGGGCCCTAGGCGGTCGCACTTAGTGCCTACCCTCAGGGCCGGGCCTGGTGCCCATATTAATGTGAAATTGGATAACAGGTATGTAGTGCCATACAATCTTCTTATTATTAATATATGCTGCTCATATTAATGTGGAATGGTGTAATCAATCAAAATCTATTAGCATTTATTTAAGTATGTTAATAAAGAGCATGATTGGGTTACTGCTGCTTTTTCTCAAAGTACATAAGAGGAAAGTTCATCAAATGTTATAGATGAAATTAATATGTATTATGATTATCGATATTTATCACCTTGCAAAGTTGAACCTTCTATGTAAAGATTAGTGTTTCATCTTCTAAATAAACAAAATGTCATATTCTTTGATAATGATCGGTCCAATTGATGCTATTGTCAATAGACCAAGTGTCAATGAATCCATTTTTTTGCTTGGTTTGCAGCAAATAAAATATTTTCAGAAGAATAAGAATTAACTTATGCATAATTTCCCCTTAAATTTGTATGGAAACAAATATTGAAAAGATGGGAGAAAGGGAAAACTTTGAGATTTTCTGTTGGGAGGATTTTCTTTGTTGCACCTAGAACTGGTGAGCTATATTATTTGATATTATTGTTAAATATAATTAAAGGTATAACATGCTATGATAATCTTAAGATAATTGATAATTATAAATATCACACTTTAGAGATGCATGTTATGCACTTGGCTTATTGGTTGATGATAAAGAATATGTGGATGCCATAAAAAAGGCAAGTCAATGGGGGATGCCATTGTATCTTAGGCAATTATTTGCTATATTATTGTTGTTAAATTCTATGTCACGACCGGAATATATTTGGCAGGAAATATGTATAACACCTTTATACCCTATATATATAATACATATATTTTGTATATATAAAATACGTATACAAAATATAAATATGTCATAATTCTTATCATTAGAAAATTTTTCCTTAATTTAACAAAATGGATTATCCTTTATAGTTAAATAAACGTGTGTGTATATATATATATATTAATAAATAAATGTTGAAATATAAATTTTTAAAAAAATCTATAAAAAAATTCGCCAGAGTTTTATATGTAAATTGGACTTTTCCCCAAAAACAAATAATTACACAACCTGCAAGAAAAATTACACTCCCAATATATATACATTTACCCAAATCTCCAATATTTCTCTAAAAACATTTAACATCTTAAAATAACATGTTTTTGTATATATAAAAATACTTCAATTATTTACAACCCACAACCAAACATTTAAATTTTAATTCAACACAATTTATACATAATAGCATATTATATATAAACATAACATATTTAACCAAAAACAAATATTTACATGCTATGTAACAGGCTTTGGTCTTGTGGCAACCTAATAAACTTCAAATACTATCCAAAAATCTAGACCTAGTCAGGTCTAGCAAAACTCTCCTCCTCTATCCATCATTTGCACGATGAAATTCAATCGCGCTAAGCTACTAGCTTAACGGTATATACTTTGATAACAAAAGTAATTTTAAAACAATGCTATATGTTTTCCTTTCAAACATTAAATGTATTATGTATTAATACATGCATCACTCATATGAATCCTCTAGGTATCACAAGCACATGCATTAGGCTCAACTAACCCTACATAGTATTCAAGTTCTAGAAATATTGTTCTGGTCTATCGCGATACTAGAGATCTAAGTATCATGTCAAACCACCTGAAAGTGCATCCCAAGTTGATACCAATGTATCTAGCCCCAAAGGCAAATAAAGAAATCACCATAAGTGACACCACTGTGTCTAGCCCCAAAGGCAAATAATATCTCATCTCATATCAATGGCATGCCAATCCGATAGCACCAAATACAATTCTCTAGAGCAAAATACTATATAAGGCAAACAAACATACCAAACATACACTTTAGCACATTTTGTCCAATTCCATATCTTTTTCAATAGTCATATATAATTTCCAAATCCTCAACACAATTTAATCACATTACTCATAATCTTAGCCACATTTACAATGTGACTCCTTTTTTCCACATTCTTTAAGTGTATTTCACACTTTATTTCAAATAATGCATATCAATGTTATTAGCCATTCTATAATGGCTTATCATATCACATAGATACATTCTTCATTCAAAACAATGCATTTCACACATGAAAACCATAATTCAAGTAACATGACACATTCATCAATTCACAATGTTTAGTACCAAAAGCAATGCAATTAGAATAATAATTATCAAAGTATATATTAACCTCTAATTATACCAATTCCAAACCAATTTCACCTCCACTCATTCACTTTTCTAAAATGCCTTTCACTTCTTTAATTTTGGAAATTCTCTCTGCTCAATCTTAAATCAATTTTTAAGTTTAAATATAACATTATAATTCCATTTTAATACATTTTAATCAACTAAATTCCAATTACACTCATTTTAACTAAAAATCCCATCAAAACCTTAGTTACCCTTACATCAAACTTCCATCAAAACCATTCAATTCAATTATCTAGCCATAAAATCTCTACTTATATATTAAAATAACATCAAAACAATTCATATTTGAAATTATTGAAACCTCTATAAAAATCCCAACTTTCACATATTTAACCCTAAAACCTCAGCTTCACTATACAAGCTCACTTTAATCTATTAACTACCAAATTATCTTTTATTCATCATATTAGCTTTATTTCTTTCCATTTTAACAATTAACATCAATTTCTCTCTCTACCCAAAATCATACGTAACCTCAAAAAAAAAAAATCAAGAACAAGCTTAAAAGAGGAGATACTTACTTGAAACCTTGATCATTCTTAAAAACCAACTTGAAATTCTTTGATTTTTGGCAAGATTTGATGTAAATATTAAAGTAAAAATCTCTCTGCCTCTCTCTACAAAATTCGGTTATCAAGGGATGAGGAAGAAGGTGAAGACTTTTCTTTCTTTTCTTCTTCCTTTCTTATCCACTCATATATAAATAAATAATTATTTATTTATTTATTATTAAATTTAAATATTTTAATTCTTCCTTCCAATCCATAATTACATTTAATTACATTTAATTTTTTAATATTTAATATATATTTAACTTTTTATTTTTTTTTTCCTTTTTGACATTTGACATTTCAACTTTTTTATCTTTTATGAATATGTATATATTAGGTATATGTTAAATATATATCATATATATATATATATTGTATATATCCAATATATATTTTATGTATATTTTGTATATATATTAGGTATACCATATATATCCTTCCTCCATCACTCAAATCATCTCTCCTTATTAAATATTTAATTGTATCTAAAATCTTGGGTGTTACAAAATGATAATTATTGTAGGATGATCCCCTCCATGAAAAAAGAGTATTATTGAAAAATCTATGTACTAAAATAATCTTTTATTTATTTATTTTTGTTATAATATGATTTCTTTATACATAATTGTTATTTTAATTTTATAATATTTATCTTTGGCTCTTAGAGGCGAAGTTAACAGGTGGTGAATTGAAAATTAGTAAATTCCATTGTTTGTTTTTAAGCTATAATGATGAATTTGCTTTGATTTGAAATATTTATATACGAATAGGACTAGAGAATAGTGATGCAATGCAAAAATCAAGTAGCAATTAAATTTGGTGGAATAGTAGAAGATGTCATTGTAACCAAATTATATACTGGATAATTTAGAATTATGATCTTATAATATGGAATTTTTTGACATATTTGTGTTATTAAATTAGCTTCTGATCCGACATTCTACCCCAGAAGCATATAACTTTCCTAGAACAAAAAAAATCAAATTTCTTTAGCTACATATGTGTCCATGTTTAAGATATCATCAATCTTAATTTGTTTTGAGATTTGAAACTCTTGGAAAATTAAGACAATTTTTGGAAAGTCTAATGTTTAGACGTTAGATCAGTAAATACTTTATTATTATATGCTTAAATTGTTTGCTTAGTAGTTTTCACATGAAAAAATTTTATCGATTATAGTTGCTATTCTAAATTGTGCTGTGCAATTCCATCTTAGGTGTGATGCCTAATAGCCAAAGGACTTTCAAATGTGATGCTAAGATTTTTTTTTTCTGTTTCTTTTAATGCTTTTCTCAATATCTTTTGCAAATAATTTCTTTAATTTGTTTATTTTTTTTATTATCTATATTAGCCAAATCATTAACCTCTATTTTGATCTTAGGCAATCAAATTAAATAGAACTAATATTTGTACCAAGTTATATTTTGCAGTACTTAAATTTGTTAAAAAATTCTCTAGAGCGTGACCGGACCAACAAGCAGGCCGACCGAATTCAGAGAGTAGTTGGTCATACCAAGCATAGCTTATCTGTAGTACCCTTGTACCCCATATATATATAATATATACATTCAGTATATATAAAATACAATAATGTCACAATTTTCAGTCTTTCCAAAATGCTATATTTCCAAGAAAATATTTTAAACTTAAAAAGTAATTTAAACAACAAATAAAAATATTTATTATTAATTTTAAATAACTAAAAATGCATATTTTAAATAAAATTTGTCAGAGTTTTATCTGTATTTCGAATAATTTTAAATTTTAAATTTCACAACCTGTATTTAAAATACACTCTCAGATATTCATTCAACACACTCATTTCTCCAAAATAGCCTAATGGCTCAAATCCACCAATATTTCACAAAATATACATATATATATACATATATCTCATTTTTTTTTTTAATTTTTAACATTTAATACAAAAGAAAATCTTTATACTTTACACCATATACATATTTATAAATATAATGTATAATCTTAAATATGTTTCAAAAGTTTAAAGTATACACATAAAATGCATATGACACTGGTCCGTAGTAGCTCTATAATCTTCACAACAACCAACTATAGCCTCGACCTAGTGTGGTCTAGCAGTACTCTCCGAATCTGCCCTATCACATGCCCGATGAAATTCATTTGCGCTAAGCATTTCGTCTAGTGGTACACACTTTGATATAAAATAAATAATATTACATACATAATGCCCATAATGCACTATAATTCAAATGTCACTCAACACATATTAAAATTATTTTAACATATTATCTATCCACACACATTGGGCCCTAAAATCGTTATATAATGATCTAGTTTCAAAAATATTATCTTTGGCTATTTTATTCATCTGTGACACCAGCGTGTCCCACTCGAAGGTGTAATGAGCCTATGATACCAGTGTGTTTCACCTGAAGAACCCGAAGGTGTAATAAGTATATGACACCAACGTGTCTCTCCCGGAGGTATAAAAATCCAACAATAATAATCCATAACTAGATTTTAAAGGTGACATGCAAAAATAATTTCTCTTATAATTCACATTTCTCTTATTTTTTCACATTTCTCATTCATTTTCATATTTTTGAGCCATAAACCACATCAACATCACATTTAAATCAAATGTGGCTCACTTTCTCAATTTAGTGCATAACTTACACTTTTCACATTTTGCACACGCACCACATTTAGCTATTCTCCAACGGCTTATTATGCCATAATCAATGCAGACCAACCATTATTACTTTAAACAATGCCATACACACACATTCACAGTAATCAAATAACATATCAAATTCAAATAATGAAATGTATTATGCTTAAAATCAATGAAATCAACCATACTCAATGTCAAAGTATGCACTAACCTCTTTAATCCAAGAATGTGGGCCAAAGCTCCACTCCACTTCAAAACTCCTTATAGCCCAATATTATTAGGTTGAGAGAATTTTTATCTACTCAATAACTATTTAAAATGTGAATGTATATAATTAATTAGTATCACATTTCTAAATGTTTTAACTACTAAACTTTAATTAAAACACATTCTTTCAATTTTTCCTTTTCTTGCTCTAATGGACTTTAAACTTAAAAGTTAATTTTACTTATTTCCAAATTAAATTTAAAGCTTATGTATACTACTAGAATCACATTTTAACATTTTCTAGGCATTAAATTTCAATGTACCACATTTTCTTCAAAATTCTAAATAGTTACTCTAAACTTCTTTAATTTTTGTTCTTCATTCTACTTAATTCTAATTGTTAATTTGAGTTCATTTCTATCATTAATATCATTTAATAATATATTTTAAATCATAAAATCAAATGATTTTATATACTTTAACAAAACCCTTCCAAAACCCTAAATTCAATACTCTTCCAATCTCTAACCAAATCCATCCTTTTCTTTAATCTAACTTTAAAATCATAGTTCCACATCAAAAGAACACTTTCCTTATCCATATAACAAATTAAAATACACCCCATCAAAAGTCTAATTTCTACATATTTATATATTCAAAGAAAACTTAATAAAATTCAAAGAACCCTTACCTATTACTTTAAAATTCTTCAAAACCACCTTTAATCTTTAAGAACTTAGTGAAACTTTGAGTATTTGGAAGAAGAAAAATACTCCCCTAAAACCTTCAAAATTCGGCCAAATATGGAGAAGGAAGAAGATGGTGGCCTTTTATATTTTTACTTTCCTAAATTACCCCTTGCTTAGATACATATTTACTAAATAATTAAATATTAAAATAATATAATATTTTTTTTATCTTTTCTATCCATAATTATCTTAATTTTAATTTTAATTAATTATATTTAATTTTTTTATTATAATTTTTTTATTTTTTAACTTTTAACCTAACTTTTTTTTTCTTCTAAAAATGTATATGTTAGGTAGATATCATGTGTACATTATGTATCCAATGTATTTTCTGTATATCTTATATACATATTTTTATATTTTTATATTTCCAACACTTTATTTACCCTTTTAAATTATTTATTTAATTTTTTAATTTAATATTTTAACAAATTTACGAATGTTACAACTCTCTACACCTTAAGTAATTTCGTCCTCGAAATTACCTAATATTAATTCTGAAAAGTTAGGGATATTGGCTCTGCATAATCCGCTCACTCTTTCATATCACCTTCTCTATAGAATGATTCCTCCATAACACTTTAACTAATGACACATTTTTATTTCTTAACTCTTTTACCTCTCGTACTAAGATTACTACTAGTTCCTCTTCATAAGTTAAATATGGATTCACCTCAATAGACTCCACTTATAAGACATGAGATGGATCCGATCTATAGCTCCAAAGCATAGAGACATGGAAGATATTATGAATCTTTTCCAGTTCAGATGGCAAAGCCAATCTATAAGCCACTGGTCCTACTCTTTTCAGTATCTCATATGGCCCAATAAATCGAGGACTCAACTTTCCTTTCTGACTAAATCTCAGAATCCTCTTCCATAGAGATACATTCAAGAACACCTTATCCCCACACTGAACTCTATATCTTTTTTTTTTCAAATATGAGTAAGATTTCTGTAGGTCTGAAGCTGCTATCAATCTATCCCGAATTACCTTAACCTTTTCTTCTATTTTCTTGATCAAATCGGGACCTACCAACTTGTATTCTCCAACTTCATCCCAACACAATGGTGTCCTGCACTTCCTACCTTACAAGGCCTCATAAGGAGTCATCCCAATATTGGGTTGAAAGCTATTATTGTATGCAAACTCAACCAGAGGTAAATGTCTATCCCAACTCACAATAAACTCGATAACACAACTTCTCAACATGTCCTCTAGAACCTGAATCACTCTCTCTAACTGCCTATCCATCTGAGGATGGAAAGCGGTACTAAAGTGTAACCGAGAACCCAAGACATCCTGCAAACTCCTTCAAAATTTAGATGTGAATCTTGGATCTCGATCTAACATTAGTGAAACTGGGACACCATGCAACCTTACCACCTTATTAATATACAGTTCAACCAACCTATCAAGAGAGTAGTCGATCCTAACTAGAAGAAAGCGAGCTTACTTCATCAATCTATCCACTATTACCTAGATGGCATCATGTTTTCTCTGGATTAAAGGTAGTCCAGTCACAAAATCCATGGTCACTTACTCTCACTTCCACTCAGGCACTTATAATGGCTGTAACAACTCTGAAGGAACCTAGTGCTCATCCTTCAAATTAAAACACACCCCATCAAAATTCTGCTATATCTTTCTTCATACCTGAATACCAGTACTGCTTCTTCAAATCATGATACATCTTAGTACTTTTGGGATGCATAGCAAAAGAAGATTAGTGTGTCTCCTTCAAAATCCTCTTTCTCAATTCCACATCATTAGGAATACACAATCTATCTCTATACCACATACTACTATCATCTCTCATAAGAAAATCTCTACTCTCCTCCTTTTGGCATTCCTCTACAATCTTCTGTAATTTCAAATCTAACCTCTGTGCCTCTTTAATATGATCAAGTAATAATGGCCTCACTTGTAATTAAGCCATAAGAGCACCATCATCATAAATCTCAAATCTAGCATGCAATGCTCTCAACTCAACAAGCAAAGAGAGCGAATAGGTAGTCAAACCTTCCATGGACTTCTGACTCAAGGCATCTACAACTACATTTGCCTTGCCAGGATGATAATTAGTCAAACAGTCATAATCTATTATCAACTTTAACCACCACCTCTACCTAAGATTCAACTCTTTCTGGACATCCAAATATTTCAAACTCTTATGATTTATGTAGATGAAACATTTCTCTCCATACAAGTGGTATCGCCAAATCTTCAATGCAAAAATAATGGCTACCAATTCCAAATCATGAGTCGGATAGTTCAAATCATGAGGTTTCAATTATCTGGAAGCATATGCAATAACTCTATCCTCCTGCATAACACATAACCCAAACCGCTATATGATGCATCAATGTATATCACATATGGTTTGCCTTCTATAGGTAGAGTAAAAATAGGAGTTTGAGTCAACATATCTTTCAATTGCTTAAAGCTCGCCTAATATCGGTCCGTCCATACAAACTTCACATCTTTTCGAAGTAATCTGGTAAGTGGCGAAGCTATCATGGAAAATCTCTTCACAAACCGATGGTAATAACTAGACAATCCCAGAAAACTTCTAATCTTAGTCACATTCATTGGTGGACTCCAATTCAAAATTGCCTCATCTTTACTCGGATCAACCTTTATACCCTTTGTTGAAACAACATGTCGGAGGAAAATCACTTGATCTAATCAAAATTCACATTTGGACAATTTGGCATACAACTGTTTTTTCCTCAAAGTCTGCAACACAATTCGTAAATGTCTGTCATGCTCTTCTTTACTGCGGGAGTATACCAAGATATCATCAATGAACACCACCATAAACTAATCCAAGTATGGCCTAAACACCCGATTCATCAAATCCATGAATGCAGCTGGTGCATTCGTCGGCCTAAAAGGCATCACCAAGAACTTATAATGGTCATATCTCATGCAGAATGCAATCTTAGGCACATCTGCATCCCTAACCCTCAACTGATAATACCCTGATCTTAAATCAATCTTGGAAAACACTGCAGCCCCCTTCAACTAATTAAAGAGTTCATCAATGCGAGGTAAGGGGCACTTATTATTGATGGTCACTTTATTCAACTGTCGATAATCAATGCACAACCTCAAAGTGTCATTCTTCTTCTTTACAAATAACACTGGTGCTCCCCACGATGATACACTAGGGCGGATGAACCCTTTATCAAGCAGCTCCTACAACTATGACTTCAACTCCATTAATTCAATAGGTGTCATCCAATAAGGAGTAATAGAGTTAGGAGTGGTACCAGACATCAAATCAATACCAAATTCCACCTCTCTTTCTGGAGGTAACCCTGTCAAATCGTCAGGGAACACATCCAAAAACTCTGCTATGTAGGTATATTGTCCGGCTGAGACCCTACTACCCTGGTATCTGTAACATGAGCCAAATATACCTCATACCCCTTTCGGGTCATCTTTCTAGCTGATATAGTTAAAACGAACATGGATGCAAGGTGTCTCTGCTCACTAGAAACCACTACATCTTTCCCATCATGTATTTCAAAGTAACACATTTTTGCTGATAGTCTACCACAATCCTATATCTGAATAACCAATCCATACCTAAAATCACATCATACTCCCTAAAGGGCATCTCAATCAAATCACCGAGCAACTCTTCATCATGCACAACAACTAGATTATTTTAGTGTACCCTACCAACTACCATACTATGCTCTAAAGGATTGGTCACTAGCACATCAAAACCTAATGACTCAAAATGCATATCACTCACAGGCAGAATGGATGCACTGATGTATGAATGTGTTGATCCAAGATCAATCAATGCATGCATAAAAATACTAATTAAAGATGATTTACTAGCTACAACATCAGAAGCACTCGGCTGCCGCTGCATCACATATATTCTCTGCGATTACCCTACATGCTCTAGTCTACTATTCCTTACTATGGATCCCCCTCTTTGACTGGATCTAAATCTTCCACCCCTACCACCTCTGCCTCCTCGAACCCCTCTGTCACAGGGTTTAGAAACCGCTGTCTTAGTTTGTCTATCAACTCGTGGCTCTAGACAATCTTTGATAAAATGGTCAAGGGACTCACATATGAAATAGCTAGTTGATGACAGACTAATACCCCAACAAACACCCTTATGAATACGACCACACTGAGCACAAGTGGGTGGAGGAGATCTCTGTGTAACTGGGGTCCGAGTACTAGCCATTGAAGCAGCAGGTCCCTGTCTCTGCCTCTATTGTTGAGACCCCCTTCCAGGTTGCCTATGGCCTCTACCAGATCTCTAAGGAAAACTTCCTCAACCCCTCTTTGATGATGAAGACTCTGCCTCAGACTGTGGTCTCCTGTCTCTACTCTCTACTTTGGCTGCAACAACAATCCCCTGGGCCTTCTTAACATTTCTGATAGCAGATAACAATCTTGAAAAGTCCTCATACTATACATCCATCACCTGGCACATAATCAATGGTCTCAGACACTCCTCAAATCTTCGACACCTGTCTATCTCATTTGTCACAATCTCTCATGCATATTTACTCAGCCAGATGAAATCCTTCTCACACTCTACCACTGTCTTTGTATCATGCTTAAGACTCAAAAACTCCTTCTTCTTAGCATTTATATACTCTCGAGGGGGTGTACTTCTTCTTAAATTCCTGCATGAAGTCATTATATGTCAGTAGCGGAGGATCAGCCATTTCATGGAAATCTATCTTCCACCAGTCGTAGGCATACCCCTGCAGAAGAGACTTGGCATAATTAAACTTCTCTTATGCAGTATCTGAATAAAAATCCTCTGTTCTTTATCCAACCACTACTTTGCTACAGTTAGACCAATGGTACCGAAGAAATCTGTTATTGTTGTGGCTGTTGTATTGGAGCCTGTCATATTTGATCTGCCATCTGCTGCACCCAGACTGAAGGAACCTCCTCAACTGTCGGTCTAGCTAGCCCCGATGCCTCCCCAGTAATCACTGCACTAACTCCAATAACACCCTTTCTAGGGACAACACTCTCTGCACTCCCCTCTTCAGACTCGTACGTTTGAGACACCATATCAACCCATGTTTGTAAATATAGAAAGAATCGCCACATCAGGGATCAGATAAAATGCCAGTGCAAATATATATATGACTTGTTAAAATCACATTTAAAATCACATTTTCTATCTCCAAAAATCCACCTAGGTCGAGAACCTCAAACCTAGGCTCTAATACCAAAATAAATGTAATACCCTTATACCCCATATACATATAATACATACACTCAGTATATATAAAATACACATATACAGTACAAAAATACTACGATTTTTAGTCTTTTCAAAATTCTATATTTCTAAGAAAATATTTTAAACTTAAAATGTAATTTAAACAACAAATAAAAATATTTATTAATAATTTTAAATAACCAAAAATACATATTTTAAATAAAATTTACCAGAATTTTATCTGTATTTTTAATAATTCCAAATTTCAAATTTCACAATCTGCATTTAAAATACACTCCCAGATATTCATTCAACATACCATTTCTCCAAAATAGCCTAATGGCTCAAATCCACCAACATTTCGCAAAATATACATCCATTTATATATATAAACATATGCCTCATTTTTTTTAATTTCCAACATTTAACACAAAAGAAAATCTTTATAATTTACATCATATACATGTTTATAAATATAATGTATAATCCTAAATACTTTTCAAAACTTTAAAGTGTATACATGAAATGCAGATGACACTGGTTCATGGAAGCTCTATAATTGTTACAACAACCAACTATAGCCTAGACCTGGTGTGGTCTAGCAGTATTATCCAGATCTGCCCTATCACCTGCTTGATGAAATTCATTCGCGCTAAGCATTTCGCCTAGTGATACATAATATTACATACATAATGCCCATAATGCACTATAATTCAAATGTCACCCAACACATATCAAAATTTATTTAACATATTATCCATCCACACACATTAGGCCCTAAAATTCTTATATACCTGTCTAGCTCCAGAAATATTTTCTTGGGCTATTTCAGTCATTTGTGACACCAGCGTGTCTCACTCGAAGGCATAATGAGTCTATGATACCAATGTATCTCACCCGAAGGCGTAATAAGTATATGACACCAACGTGTCTCATTCGAAGATATAAAAATCCAACAATAATAATCCGAAACTAGAATTTATATAAGGTGACATGCAAATACATTTTCTCTTATAATTCACATTTCTCTTATTTTCCAAATTTCTCATTCTTTTGCATATTTTTGAGTCATAAACCACATCAACATCACGTTTAAATCAAATGTGGCTCACTTCCTAATTTTAGTGCATAACTTACACTTTTCACATTTTGCACACACATCACATTTAGCCATTCTCCAAAGGCTTATCATGCCATAATCAATGCAAACCAACCATTATTACTTTAAACAATGCCATACACACATTCATATTAATCAAATAACATATCACATTCAAATAATGAAATATATTATGCTTAAAATCAATGAAATCAATCACACTCAATGTCAAAGTATGTACTAACCTCTTTAATCCAAAAATGTGAGCCAAAGCTCCACTTCACTTCAAAACTCCTTATAGCCCAATACTACTAGGTTGATAGAATTTTTATCTACTTAAAATCTATTCAAAATGTAAATGTATATAATTAATTAGTATCACACTTCTAAATATTTTAACTACTTAACTTTAATTAAAACACATTCTTTCAATTTTCCCTTTTCTTGTTCTAATGGGCTTTAAACTTGAAAGTTAATTTTACTTATTTTCAAATTGAATTTAAAGCTTATATATATTACTAGAATCACATTTTAACATTTTCTAGGCATTATGTACCACATTTTCTTCAAAATTCTAAACAATTGCCCTAACCTTTTTTAATTTTGGTTCTTCATTCTACTTAATTCTAACTGTTAATTTGAGTTCATATATATTATTAAAATTATTTAATAATATATTTTAAATCATAAAATCAAATGATTATCCATACTTTAACAAAACCTTTACAAAACCCTAAATTCAATACTACTTCTTCCAAACTTTAATCAAATCCATTCTTTTCTTTAATCTAACTTTAAAATTATAATTTCCACATCAAAAGAACTCTTTTCATATCCATATAACAAATTAAAACACACCCCATCAAAATTCCAATTTCTACATATTTATATATTCAAAGAAAACTTAATAAAATTCAAAGAATCCTTACCTATTACTTTAAAATCCTTCAAAACCACCTTTAATCCTTAAGAACTTGGTGAAATTTTGAGTATTTAAAAGAAGAAAATCCTCCCCTTCAAAATTCGGCCAAATATGGAGAAGGAAGAAGATGATGGCCTTTTATATTTTTACTTTCCTAAAATACCCCTCACTTATATACATATTTATTAAATAATTAAATATTAAAATAATATGATATATTTTTTTATCTTTTCTACCCATAATTATCTTAATTTTAATTTAAATTAATTAAATTAATTTTATTTATTATATATATTTTTTATTTTTTAACTTTTAACATAACTTTGTCTTTTTCCAAAAGTGTATATGTTCGATAGATATCATGTGTATATAATATATCCAATATATATGTTAGGTAGATATCATGTGTATATTATGTGTCCAATATATTTTCTTTATATCTTACATATACATTTTACATTTTCATACTTCCAACACTTTATTTAACCTTTTAAATTATTTATTTAATTATTTATTAATTATTTTTAATATTTTAACAAATTTGCGGATGTTACATTATCATTCTTGACCGAACCTACTGAAAGTCAGAGTGCACCAATGCCAAACTGCCGAGCAATGAAGGGATAAGCACGAATGTTCCAAAACTATGCTGATCGAATTGGAGTGTACTATAACCAAGAACAAAGCATGAGCAGACTAGACAAAGCATGAGCTGATTAGACATAGCACGAATGAAATAAATCGAGCCTTAGCTGATAGAACCGAGGACGAGCAGAACAGACCAAACTTAAACCAAAGTATCCAAAAGAGCTCACGCTCAATGTCACTCTCACTTTGTGAACGGATTATATGTTCCGATCGGACCATTGTGATGTCCGAGCATACCAAGCTCTTGACAAATCCTCAGACCATCTAGTAGAGCTCACGGTCACTAATTACTCTGAAAACTTTAGCATACCATGGCAGGTACGACCGAACCTGATGTAACCTGACAGGACAGAGCCAGAGCTAAAAATCCAATATGTTCTAGTAGAGTTCACGGTCGCCAATACTTCCAAAATCCCAGCATACTGAAGGAGACCAACTAGACAAAACTGGTCCCTACCATATCAGTGGTACGAAGTTTAAAAATATAGTTGTTTCTTATCCACTCAATTAGTGAATGGCATGTATACTAGCTGTTGAAGAATTGTTGTAAAAAAGAATGGAAAGCACGATCGGAAAGAGCTTAGTCCTACCATGCTGAGCCCTGGCTGATCGGACCACAAGCAGTCTGACCATGAACTTGCTCAAAATAATGATTAAAGTGGGAGACAAGAATTAAACATATTGGCTCCCACTCCAAACCGCTAGTTAAAGACTTAAAGGCTACAAATACCACAAGAAATCACATTTTTCAGGAAGATTGTGATTGTAATAGCCAAGTTTAACATCTTTCATTTTCTTGCATCAAAATTTCTACTTGTATTCTTTGAGTGTTGGGTGTGATCATTGAAATACCATTGTAAGTTTGAGTGTGAGCTTTGAAATACTTAGGTTATAGAGTGAGCTTGGGAAAACTCTTGTTTGGGTTGTGAGGGAGATTCTCAAACCTTGTAAAGGTTCAGTATGAGCTTGTGAAAATACCAAGTTAGAGTTGAGCTTATAAAAACTCAAGATTAGTGGAACCTTAACAAGTTGTTAAGGAAGTGGGCATAGGATTGAGGTAATCTAAACCACTATAAACTCTTTGTGTTTGTTCTTCTCTACTCCACTCCTTTCTTGCTTTGTTTGATTTTAAATTTTTAATTTACCATCACTTCCTCAAATCAACCAGTTCAACCCCTTTTGGTTGCCATCTTGGGACAACAATTGGTATTGGAGTCTCAAAATTTCAAAAAGCTTAATTGTAAAATTTGATCCACAATGGCAACCACCTCTTCATCTATCTCAACTTCTTATTCTCATGGAAATCTCAACTCTTATCTTAGACCCTACTTCGATGGACCTGATTGCTCTTGTTGGAAATACAAGATGAATTTGTTTCTTGATAATGAGAGAATTAAACTTTGGAAATTTGTTAAAAAGAGTGTAAACCTCCTACTTATAAGGTTAATGGTGTTCAAGTACCTCTTCTTAGAGAAAAATGAATGGATTCTCAAGAAAGAGCTTACTACAAGAACAATAGAGCATCCTCCATCTTGGTGAGTTTCATATCTAGAGAAGAAGTTGGAAGAATCCAACATCTTACTTGTAGACATAGCATTTGAAAAACTCTTGAGAATTATTATGAGGGTTGGAAGAGTCCAACATTTTACTTGTAGACATAGCATTTGGAAAACTTTTGAGAATTATCATGAGGGTACTACCCAAGTGAAGTTCACTAAAACCCAAATCGTGTACATGAGTATGAACTCTTCAAGATGAAGCCCAATGAAAATGTCACTGAAATGACAAATTGATTACTTGCGATTGTCAACGACTTGAAGAAATATGAAAAATATATGATCAAGGTGATGTCAATAGAAAAATATTGAGAGCACTAACAACCAAGAATAACTTTGAATCAAAAGTCTCTTCAATTGAAGAAGTTCATGATCTTTGTACACTAAGAATTGATGAGCTAGTTGGCAAGCTCCTCACCTTTGAATTACATACCTAGAAAGAAGATAATAAGGGTGAGAAGGACAAGAAAAATCCATAGCTCTCAAAGTCATCAAAGAAGTTGAGAGCTCAAGTGAAGAAGATAGTGATAATGATGATGAAGAAATGGCCATGCTATCTAAAAGATTAAGTAAATGGAAAAGAAAGAGGAGATCGCAAGCAAAAGGTAATTCCTCCAAATTCTCTTTCAAAGATAAGAAGAAGAAGAATGGAGCAAAATATTATGAATGTAGAGAACCGGGTCACTTCAAAATGGATTGCTTCAAAACCAAGAACAAAAAGAAATGGAACAAGGTGAAGAAGAAATCTCTCAAAGCCTCATGGAATGATGATTCTTCAAGTGAAGAAGAAGAGGAGGAAGAGTAAGAAATTGCAAATCTTTGTCTCATGGCTATTGGAGATGATGATGATCACACCAATGAGGTAGGTACTTAATCCTTGAACTTGAATGCATATAGTGATAATATTGACAATGTTTTAGATAATAGTGAGTTATTTGATCTTATGAACCTAAGAGTCCAAAAATATTTCTCTAAGATGAAGTTTTATAAAGAAAAGTGTTCTAATCCAGAAAAGGACTTTATTTTTTTTTAAATAATTATACTTTAGAATTAAAGACTTCAAATGAACAATTAATGAAATCATTAGATAAAATGTCAAAAAATGCATGTATCTTAGAGAAAATTTCTAAGGAAAATAACACTTTGAAAGAAGAAATAAATGAACTAAAAAATTCTATTTCAAAGTTTCATAAAGGTAAGGAAGCCTTGGACACATTGATTAGTGTCCAAAGGTCACCTTCCTCCAAGCGTGGCTTAGGGTTTAATGGCTTATCTACACTTCATCTAAAGCGTCAACATTTGTTAAAGCATCTACAACTTAAACTTCTAGTGCTGAAGTTGTAAAAAATATACATGCACACACTAAGCCTAAAAATCCTAAAAAGATAACTCTAGGCTCACTAGGCTCTAAAACTAAGTTTCAAAGAGAAAATTATGCAAAAATGTACACAACGCATGAACACAACCACAAGTATGCACATAAACAATCCTCTCACACACATACATGTGATTGTCAATTTAATTCTTCAAGGTTCAATAGAAAAAGTATACAAAAACATTAAACCCTATATCAATGCCAATATTGCATGAAATTTGGACATAAAAGTACATTTTGTTGCATTAGAAAGGCTCACCTCAAATTAGAGGATCCTTCTACTACTAACCCCCAAGGATCCAAGTTTATTTAGGTACCTAAAAGAAGGTAAATTTTATTATTTTATAGGTATGCCTAAAGTATACTATCAATGAAAGTGTTTGGCTTGTAGATAGTGGATGCTCAAGGAACATGACCGGTGATAAAAAAAAAACTTTTTATAACATTTACTTACAAGCAAGGAGGTAATGTAACTTTTGGGAATAATGCTAAAGGAAAAATTTTAAGCATTGGCTCTATTGATATGATTGACAAAAATATGATTAATGATGTGTGGTTAGTAGATGGATTGAAACATAATTTTCTTAGTGTTATCAATTGTGTAACAAAGGATATAATGTTAATTTTAATTCTAAAGCATGCAAAATTAAATATTCTAGTGGTGAACTTGCATACGATGAAAGTAGAATTAGTAACATATATAAAATTGACCTACACTCTAATAATGCTTTTGAATGTTTAGTCACTATTAGCAATGATGCTTGGCTTTGGTATAGAAGATTGAGGCATGCTAATATGGATCAATTACGATGTCTATGAAAAGAAGAACTTGTAGATGGTCTCTCTAAAATAAAATTTAACAAAAAAAAATTGTGAACCTTGTCAATTTGGAAAACAACAAAAGAGCTCTTTCAAAACTAAGATCTTTGTAAGTACATCTAGACCTCTAGAACTAATGCATTTGGATTTGTTTGGTCCTAATAGAGTTACTAGACTAGGAGGCAAGTTGTATGCAGTTGTACTTATTGATTATTACTCAAGGTTTACATGGGTTTATTTGTTAGCTCAAAAGAATAAAGCTTCTATCATTTTAAAATTTTTGCAAAAAAAGTTCAAAATAAAAAAGGCTATGAAATCACATCTAATAGAAGTAATCATGCCAAAGAATTTAAAAATGAGAACTTTAAAATTTTTTGCAATGAACTTGGTATTTCATATAATTTTTCAGCTCTTAGAACACCATAACAAAATTGTATGGTTGAAAGGAAAAATAGAACATTGGTAGAATATTGGGTGAAAGCCGTTAATAACACATGTTATATTTCAAATTGAGTTTTCAAAAGAACTTTAATGAATAAAACTTCTTATGAGCTATGGAATGGAAGAAAATATAAAATTTCATACCTTAGAGTATTTGGATGCAAATGCTTTATATTAAATACCAAGAACAATCTTGAAAAATTCTCATCTAAATTAGATGAAAGAATCTTTTTAGGATACTCATCTTTAAGTAAAGTATATACAGTATTTAATAGGAGAACCTTAGTAGTTGAAGAATCAATGCATGTTATCTTTGATGAATCATCCAAGCTTGATCATTGGAAAGATAGTACTCTTGATGATTTTGTAGGTACATTTGAAGAACTTGAGACAAAAAATGCTCCAAAAGAAAACATCAATGAACTAGAACACATAATGGAACAAGAAGAACCTAAGATGGGAGAAACTCAAGAACTACCCGGAGATTACCATTATCAAAAGAATCATCCGAGAGAACTCATCATTGGTGATACTCCAAAGGAGTAACTACTAGATCAAAATTTAAATATTTACACACAAATATTACTTTTCTTTCTCAAATTGAGCCATGGACCATTGAAGCGGCTCTTAGAGATGAATATTGGGCGATTGCTATACAAGGTGAACTTAACCAATTTGAGAGAAATAAAGTGTGGGAACTTATTTCTAGACCCAATGATCATTCAATTATTAGTTGCAAATAGGTATATAGGAATAATCTTGATGAAGATGGTCTCATTACTAGAAACAAAGCTAGATTGGTAGCCAAAGGCTATAACTAAGAGGAAGGCATTGATTATGATGAGACATTTGCCCCTGTATCAAGATTAGAAGCAATTTAGAATTTTACTTGCATTTATATGTCATATGAATTTAAACTTTTTCAAATGATATCAAAAGTTCTTTTTTGAATGGTTTTATTAAAGAAGAAGTTTATGTTGAAAAGATTATAAACTACTAAATCATGTTTCTAAATTAACCAAGGTACTATATGGATTGAAACAAGTACCAAGAACTTAGTATGATAGACTTAGTGCTTATTAATTGAAAAATAGTTTTACAAAAGACAAAGTTGATACTACACTCTTTGTTAAAAAGAAATTGCATAACATTTTAATTGTGTAAATCTATGTTGATGACATTATATTTGGTGCTACTAATGAATCTTTATGCCAAGAGTTTACCTCTTGTATGACTAGAAAATTTGAAATGAGCATAATGGGTGAACTTAAATTCTTTCTTGGTCTATAAGTTAAGCAAAGCAAGGACGGTATCTTCATCAATCAATCCAAATATACAAAGAAACTTCTTAAGAAGTTTGACATGGATGGTTGTAAAGCAAGCAAAACTCTAATGAGCACATCTTTGAAATTAGACAAATATGAAAGTGGTAAGAAAGTTGATGAGAAGGAATATCGAGATATTATCAAATCACTTCTTATTTTACCGCTTCTACACCCAATATAATGTATAGTATTTATTTGTGTGCTAGATTTCAATTATGTCCTAAGGAATCACATTTTAATGCCACTAAAAGGATCTTAAAATATTTGAGTGGAACATTACATTTAGGACTTTGTTATTCTAGAAATACATCATTTAATATTTTAGGTTTTTCGGATGCGGATTTTTTTGGTAACCTAAATGATAGAAAAAGTACGACTGATGCATGCCATTTTCTTGGTGATTGCCTAGTTTCTTGGTTTAGCAAGAAACAAATGTTGGTTGCTATTTCTATTGAGGAAGCCTAATATGTTGCTGCATATTTTTGTTGTACACAAGTTTTATAGATGAAGCAATAATTCCTAGATCACGGTAAAAAAATTTGATCACATTCCCATTAAATGTGACAATACAAGTGCCATTAATCTATCAAAAAATCCAATATGACATTCTAGGTCAAAACATATAGATATTAGGCATCATTTCTTGAGAGATAATGTTCAAAATCAAAATGTAGTTCTAGAATTTATAAACATTCAAAATCAACTTGTTGATATTTTTACAAAACTCTTGAATGAAAAGAGATTAAATTTTTATAAAACAACATATAGGAATGATATATGGTAGCACTTTTAATTAAATTTGTTTTATATGCATATCAATGATGGAATTAGAATTACTTGCAAAAGTGTACTTAAACATGACCTAATTCTTCATTTACATCTATTTTGATCATACATTAAAGGTCACAAATTGAGATCTACAATCCTTTCTTTTTCTTTGAAAAATATCCTTAGCCCACTGGGACTGTGTCTCAGTGTGACCGGACTAACATAGGTCTGACTGTACCCTAGCTCATCCCGTGCAATCGAGCATGCTGAGACTTGGTTCGACTCAGCTCCTTTTAATTGTTATAATATAGTTTGCTCGATCTGCCCTAACTACCTTGTGCACGACTGAACACTCTTAAAATTTTTTTACCGTTATGTTGCAGTTAGCTCAGTCTGTTTGGACTCCTTTGTGCACGCTCGAGCTACCAAATTTATGATTTAGTTAGATTGTACTAACAATAGTCTACTCGAAAAACTCAAATTTTTTCAAAATTTCTAGCCATTGGAAGCTTTCTCAAAATGTGCATGCACCTCCTCCAACAACTATAAACAGCTAGTTTGACCTCCAAACTCTATATAAACCCACTTATACTCAAAGTTTATGATATTTCACATTTGATTTCACTTATAAACACTTAGAACATCAATTTCCCCTTCATTTTATCATCATCATTATCTTCATGGTTCCTAAAACTTCCAAGAAGAAAGCTTCAAGACATGAGAAAGGAAAAGGAATTGCCACTTCTTCCACTCTTATGGAAGAGTCTAGGCCTAGAATTCACAAACCTAGACACTTAAGTGAATAAGAAAAATAAAGGTATGCAGTCATCTAAAACAAAAAAAAGTGAACCAAGCAAAGTTTCTTCTTCTTTCACTCTAGAATCCCTAGGCATTGAATCCTATATACATGAAGCTTTGTCATATCTTGGATGAAAAAATTTATTTTCGTAAAAAATGAAGATCTAGGTTGGGAATCTCTAACCAAAGAATTTCTCACTACTTTGGTTGTCTAGAAGAGAGACTTTTAACCTCTAGGACCTTATTCCATCACATTTAAACTTTTTAATGTGTCTTATAAACTTTCTTTCCAATACTTTTCATCCATTTAGGGAATCAACACCAAAGGTATTTTTTATCTATCTGATGCTTCCGTTTCCAATGCTATTTTACTTGACTTTTGGAAAGAGATCTCCTTAGAAAATGATTTTCACAAACTATCCAATACTAAACACCTTAGAACCTTACCTCTTTGGATCCTTTATAGAATCATTACCTATACCATCAATGCAAGAGGACAAACCCTCCCACTACAAATTTTTTGTTTGAACTTTAGGCAGTTGGGAGCAATCTTGCTAGACTCTAAATTCTTTCTGTCTTCTTGGCATTAATCTGGATCTTGATTAGAACAGTCTTTTCCCTTGCAAAAAGTTTAAGACCCAAATTCGTTTCTTTTCTTCTTTTCCCTTTTCTTTCCTCTTTATTTTTCTTACTCTTCCCTCGTCTTTCTCTTTCCTTACTCTTCCCTTTCTTTTAACATTTTGTCCTTCTTTCTTGTAGGACTGTTAAGTACAGAACTTTTAAGAACTGAATGGTCTTTCTCCTTTTTCTCCAATTTTGATTGGGTTGGACCAATTCAAGTTAAAATGTCCTTATGAACCAAATGGAAGCCTTTTGCTACTTTAGATAAAAGAAAACTCAGTTGACTTTCTGAACCGCCTTTTTAGGCTTTATCTTTTTTCTTTTCTTTTGCTTTTCTTCTTCTTTTTTCTTTTCTCTTTTTTTTTTCTTCTTTTTTTCTTTTCTTTTGTTTTATTGTTGTTGTTTTTTTTTTGTTCAAGATCTAAAAGAGTTGTCTTGTTTGTACTAACTTGGGCTTCCAATAATGGATGAGTGGAGTAACATAAATCTTCTTTAACATGGATAAATCATTTGTTACTCTGATGTTGATGTTGTCTTGACATATTGGAGATATTAAGAAAACTTCAACTACCCTTATGATTTTGAGAACTTCAACTGTCTTGAAAACATTAACTAACCTTATGGTCTTGAGAACTTCAACTATCTTCATGGTCTTGAGAACTTCAATTGTCCTCATGATCTTGAGAACTCCAATTATCCTCATGATCTTGACTAATCATTGCTTTCTTTGATCTTCTTGCCTCTTCATCTTAGTGATCATAAGACTTATTAAAAGTATCACAATAGCTCAGGGTAGGTTGTTGGGGTTATATGACAATGAAAAAAGGCTAAAATTTTATGAAGGCTTAAAGGGACAACTAGGGATTGATATTTAATAGGGTGGATACTATTTGTTGGCTCGTCAAACAATGCCTAGATCATCTCTCCCTTAAATAAGCAGAGTTCAATTTCGCCTCGAAAGTTTGCCTAAGCATGTTCTAAGACTGACTAGGACCCAAACAATGGTAATTATGCAGGAGCCCTCTCTAAGTAAGCATACACAACTCAATGCTATAGAGCAATTCCCTCATCTAGTAAAGTCATTCAAGTCATGATGCAGAAATACATTAATTCATGTATTATCAAGCTAGATTCCTCATTGGTGGAGCACCAAAATGAACAAAGTCCAACAAAATTTTTGATGAAAATAATTTATTTAAAGCAACTTTAAGTTTGAAAAGCACAATAGTTCCAAAAATATTAAAGAAAGTAAGATTGAAAAGCAACATTCAAGCTAAGGAAAGTTTGTTGAGTTGGAGTCGAAGATGGTTCATTTATTTAGACATCTCAAGGGCAAGGATTTTCTCCATCATCAAGGATCATTGCTTCATCATCCACAGTTAGTCCAAGCTTGCTTAGTAGCATATCATCTTTAGCAGCTTCTCTATCCATATCATGACAAGGTGACAAGATAAAACTCTTCATGAAGGTTGTAAGCGATGATGCCCTTCCAAATTTAGGCTGAGGATTATTCTTAGTGTTGGGCTTATCAGGCTCAGGCAGCTTTCCACTGTCAATCAAATCTTGGATTTCATGCCTTAATCGAACACATTTATCTGTCTCATGCCCTTGCATTTGATGGAATTAACAGAAGACCTTGGCATCAAAATTTGGCGGTAGAGGCTTTTGTAGAGGCCGAGGTGCCAATGGTTATAGCAAATCCATTTTCATTAGATTTTCTAACATATTTGACAAAGGCTCCCTTAAGTTTGAAAATTTATGCTTCTTTGTAGGCTCAGTTGTTGCATTTTTCTCAACACTTCCTTTTTCCCTTTGACTTTGCCCACTAGGGTGATAGCCGCTTTTATTGCTCTACTTAGATAGCACATGGTTCGGTTGGTCTTGTAGAATAGGGATTGATCTTTCATTTTTCATTCGATCTCTATCAGTAGACACATTCCTTATTAATGCTGCCTTTTTCTTCTTTCTTATGTCAATGGGAGATGCCTTATTAGCATTGTTGATGATCTCCAGAATTTGAATCAACTGGGTCCTCATAATTTCAACCAATTGATCTCGTAGCTCGACCATCCTAGCTTTGACAACTTCATCAACTATGTCCCTTAGCTGGTTTGCATCCATCCTTGAAATATTGTAGGTGGTATCGTTGTATGCTCTTGAATTATCGTATTCTAGGTCTGTGAGCCAGAGAGGATCAAGGATATGAGATGCAAATGTATGTATGCATGTACATGTATGCACAAACAATCAATAAAGAAAAATAATTAGGACGTTCCATCCAACCTTATAACATCCACACACGAATGGCGAGTCTCTTTTCCTAGGTATATGGTACCAACATGGGGTATCTTATTTTTGAATATTTCCCTCGGACATTTCAACCAATAGTTATATTTTCGAAAATGAAAATCAATCCATGATAATTCCCATTAATTAGGTTTTAATCCATTCAACCAACTAAAGTAGCTTTTATGCTATATTGGATTAAAACTAAATTAAGAGGTTTATTATAGATAGATTTCTCACTTGAAAAGAGTAACTAATGGTTCATACCAAAAACAAGCCCATGGTTAATTTATTCTTAGTATAAATTAGGCCCCCAATTAATTTTTGGTATTTCATAATTGACCTAAATATTTTTGCAAGCTCTTTGTAAGAAAAGGTTGGGTGAAAATAGTTTTGTTTCTAAGCCCATTGTAAAAAGATTTTAGAAAAAATGGATTTTGGGCTATGAGCAAAAGAATTTTTGGATTTGTTTTTAGAAAAGTTTTATGTCCAAAGACCATCTTAAAAAGTTTTGAAAATAGCTTTGGTCTTTTGGATTTAGAGAAAATTTTATTTTAAGCTTACAATATACTTAGGTTATATTAGAAAAAGAACAAACCAAATAAGTTATGATTTAAGTCAAGATAAAATAACCATAATCAAACAACATGCATTTGGGGTAAAACCTAAGGAAAGGAACTAGGCCAATTACATGAGCTTTAGTCTTTGGGTTAAAAAGTTTAGGTTCCCATAGCAAGTATATACCAAATGGTACGAGGCTATGAGTGGTTATGCCATGCTCGATCTCCATACCTTGAGTGAAAGTATGGTATCCCTTACATAACATAACACGAGTAACACGGGCATCCTAACTCACGCACACAAATGCAATCTAAAATAATGCAATGGATAATATCATTATAAGAAAGAATAGAATAATATAAAGACCAACGGAATCAACTTCTCTTATCTCTAGTGGAGTCGCCACTGTGAGCGGGGATTTTTGCCCCCACTCCCAGTGGAATGGTTCTTGTGAATTGGGCTGCCGCGCGACGCTTGCCGATTCATCCGATTTTTTATTTTTTATATTTTTTAAAAATAACTATGAAATAATATTAGTAATTAAAATATTATTAAAATAAATAAAATACCACAAAAAATTATTTTAGACTATCGAATTTGAATGGGTCAAAATTTAAGGGTCTACATAATGCTATGAGATATAATATCCTTTTGTGTTCTGTATTGGCATTGCATTTGAACTATATTGTTATCAAAGTTTGTACCACTAAGCTTTTGGCTTAGCATGATTGTGATTCATCGCACAAGTGACATGGTAGATCCGGTTGAGCCGGAGAGTTCGTCTAGACCTAGTTGAGTCTAGACTTGAGATCTTGAGTGCAGAGTTAATTGTTGGACATCAAGATCAGAGACAAACTGCCAGCATGTATATATTTTATATTTTTGTACATATTGATGTCATGTATATTATGTTATATTTTGATGTATATATATGTATATTCTGCAAACTATCAAAAATATTTTGGATAAACATTTGGTAATGAAGTATACATATGTGTTTTAGCAAGTAATATCTCAACTATTATTTATATGATATCGATTGAATGTTTTAAGATTATATAGATTTTATAAATGATGATTTGATTGTTTAAAATGGTTGTGACATTGTTATATCCTCTTTACGTATATTACATATTGTTTTATTAGTTTTTGTCATAGAATTGCAACTTATTTATTATGATGATTATTGTTTTCTTCATGCATTTTGGTAGTTTTAATTTGTTTATTTAGTGATTTCATCAATTTTGGTAGTTTTAATTTATCCCAGTGTTTATGTCATTTTTGTATTAGTTTTTAGTGTGATGTTTATGTGTTTTTGGTTAATGTTTCATTTGATTCTTGTTTAAAGTTTGTTTCAAGTGTTTGTTTTAGGTTAATGTGCAAAAACTCCCTTGGAAGATCAAAACAAAGAAAGAAGAGCATGAAGCAGCAAGACATGGCCAAGCCAAATCAAGCTTGGCCGTGTCACCTCAAGCAAATTTTTGGCAGATCATGACACTGGCAGGAGATACGGCCAAGCCACTGGCCGTGTCTCACCTAAAGGGTAAAACCAAGGGAACCAAGAAAGAAAGAAAAATTTGGCAGAAGCTAACACTGGCAGGTGACACGGCCAAGCCACTGGCTGTGTCACATGACACAGCCACAAGCTTGGCCGTGTCCCATATTAAGCCAAGAAAGAAGAGCAAAGAAAGAAGAGAATCAGTAGGTGACACTGGCAGATGACACAGCCAAACCATTGATTCTCTTCCAAACCACTGTTGCACTTCAGATAGGCACATACCAGGAGCTTAGCCGTGTCACTCTCATCTTCAAAGAACAAAGAAGACCAAAGGAGAAACAGAAGATGACACACCCAGGTGACACGGCCACAAGCTTGGTCGTGTCATTCCATGGAGCTAAGGAAAGAAAGAAAACGTGGATTTTGAGCGAGGGTTTTGAATAAATAAGAAGATTAGGGCAAGATAAAGAGGTTACACACTTCCAGCCATCCAACACAAACTTTTAAGCTATTCTTCACTTTTCTTTTGAATTTTGATTTCACTTTCATGCAAACACTCTAGATTAAATTAGTTTTAGCCATTGCATTATTCTTTTAGCAAAAATCTGAGCAAGAGATTCTTCAGAAGCCAAAGGAAATTTGTAATTTTGTTTTTTTCTCAAACTCTATCTCTTAAGTTTCATTGGAATTGTATTTATGAATTCACTAATGTCTAAATTAATTTCTTTGAATTTTAATGAGATGAATTTGTTTGATAGCATCATTATGAACTAATTTTGATCTAGTCTAGGGTTTGTATAAATCTACTATGATTGTATGAAATGGTTATTGCTCTTAATATAATTAACAATCATTATTATAGTTATAGTAAATGACATTGAAATATGATCTAACTTTTTATTTTTATATAATAATAGTTTCATATAATAAATTCTGGGACATAAATAATATATAAAAAGATAAATAACTATACCACGTGATATTTCTGTATTGTATATAAATATTACGTGATAATGTACTTTTCATTTATTTTTAAATTTTGATCAACAAATTTTTTATATGTAAAATTTTTTATCATAATATATTAGTAATTTATCAAATATTTAATCTTTTATTTTCAAATATATTAACAGTTTCAGTTAAAATTTTTATTAAATATATAAACTTTGATATTTATATATTAATATTTTCAGTTATTAAATTTATATTAATAATATAATAAATATACAAATTAATAATTTAAGTTAAAAATAATATTAATAATTTATTAAATATATAATCTTTTATATTCATATACTGATAAGTTATTTTACTAAATACAATAAATACTATTTTTTATATAATCTAAATATGTATTTTATGGCACCATATAATACTTTTATTTTTCTTGACTTATATATATGAAAAATGTCAAAGATCACATGTTTTATTGTTCAATTTTTAAATTTTTTTAAAACATATATGTTAATTATTATTATAAATAAATTATTTTATTTAAAATTAATTTATTATGAATATTAAGAGTTATATATTTTTTAACTTTTTAAATTTCTAAAAAAATATAAATATATTATTAAATTATATTAATGTGTAATTTTATAAAAGATTAAAAGTTATAAATATAATTTATTAATTATTACATTTTAAATTTTATATAAATTATTGAAATTAAATAAAAAATTAATTAAAAAAGAAAAAAATTAAATTAGCCATTTTTAAAATTTGATGATGTGGCAACCTTAATTTATGATAAATTTATTATGAATATTAAGAGTCATATATATTTTTTAACTTTTCAAATTTTTAAAAAGTCTAAATGTATTATTAAATTATATTAATGTGTAATTAATTTATAAAAGATTAAAAGTCACAAATATAATTTATTAATTTTTAAATTTTAAATTTTTTACAAATTATTGAAATTAAATACCAAATTAATAAAAATATGGATTAGTATTTTTAAAATTTGATAATGTGGCAACCTTAATTTATAATTAATTTATTATGAATATTAAGAGTCATATATATTTTTTAAAATTTTAAATTTCTAAAAAATATCAATCAATCAATATTATTAAATTATATTAATATATAATTAATTAATAAATATTTAAAAATTAAAATATAAATTAGTTAATTAATATTATTAAATTATATTAATATATAATTATTTATTGGAGAAAGATTAAAAGATAAATATAATTTATTAATTATTAAATTTTAAATTTTTTCTAAATTATTAAAATTAAATAAAAAATTAATTTAGAAAGAAAAATGTGAAGTAGCCATTTATAAAAAATGATGAGGTGGCAACCTCAAAACAATTCTATTTTTCTTAGCTTTTACATTTATAATTAATTTATTATGAATATTAAGTATCATATATTTTTTTAATTTTTCATATTTCTAAAAAATATCAATTAATCAATATTATTAAATTATATTAATATGTAATTAATTAAATAAAAATTTAAAAATAAAAATATAATTTAATTAATTAGTATTATTAAATTATATTAATGTGTAATTATTTATTAGAAAAAGATTAAAAGACAAATATAATTTATTAATTATTAAATTTTAATTTTTTTAAATTATTAAAATTAAATAAAAAATTAATTTAGAAAGAAAAAATATAAAGTAGCTATTTATGAAAAATGATGAGGTGGCAACCTCAAAATAATTCTATTTTTCTTAGTTTTTATATTTTATAATTAATTTATTGTGGATATTAAGAGGCATATATTTTTTTAACTTTTAATATCAATCAATCAATATTTTTAAATTATATTAATATGTAATTAATTAATAAAAATTTAAAAATAAAAAATATTATTTAGTTAATTAATATTATTAAATTATATTAATGTGTAATTATTTATTAGAGAATGATTAAAAGATAAATATAATTTATTAGTTATTAAATTTTAAAATTTTAAAATTATTAAAATGAAATAAAAATTTAATTTAGAAGGAAAAAAAAGTAGTCATTTATAAAAAATGATGAGGTGACAATCTCAAAATAATTATATTTTTTTAGTTTTTGTTTAATAATATAAAAAATTAATCTCAAATTCATTTAAATGAAATTTTATAAAAAAAAAAAATACGAATAGAATTTTATTTTGCTATACATTAATTTTCAAACTAAAGAAAAAGTGCAATTCTATAATTTTCTCAAGCCTCTTCAGCGTTTAAAATCCGTGGCCACGCCCGGTCGTACGACTTATGTTTCCATTTCTCAATTCTCAGCTAATTTTCCCTCACCTTTCCGGGAAAACCAGTCCTGGTGGAATGGCTGAATGGACCCAGCTCCCAAGAGACCTTCTAGACCAAATCTCCAAGTGCCTGGAGACCTCCATTGATCTCCTTCGATATCGCTCCGTTTGCTCTTCCTGGCGATCCGCTATCTCTCCAAAACCTCGCTGCTTATCCGGCACTTTCAGGATTCTTCCAAACGATGGAATTTCCCGAACCTCGTTCGGTTTTTATCTTTCCAGGCGCACTTTATTCCTCATTGGGTTACCCAATTCCCATCCCCATACGGACCAAGATGGCTGGCTAGTCAAAATCGAAGAAGACGTCCCAGATAGAAAGCATTTGTTGAATCCTCTGTCAAGGTATCAGTTAAATTCATTACCCGATTACTTCCCTCGCGTGTTGAATATATTGAACTTTAGGGCGTGTGAATTGGGTCAAGAATATGTTTTGCATCACGTTAACTACAAATCGAATTCGACTTCATTCACTGATGCTGGTAATTTGTATATGGAGAAAGTGGTTATGATTTGGCTAAATTCTGAAAGTGATTTTATGTTGCTTACAATCCATGTTTCGGGAAAATTGGCTGTTTTGAAAAGTGGTGATAAGAAATGGACTATAATACAAGATATGCCTTCTCCTTATGATGATGTGATTGTTTATAAAGGAAAATTTTATGCTGTTGATAACACAGGGAGAACTGTGGTTGTGGGTTTGAATACAGAGTTGAATTTGACCGCAAATCCTGTTTTTGGTGGGGATAAGAAGTATTTGGTTGAGTCCAGTGGTGAATTATTGTTAGTTGATATGTATTTGAGTATTGATACTGAGGAAGGGAGTTTGAGTTTTGGCGAGGAATTTTTGGAGCACCTTGCACAGTATATGAGTGAAAGGACTGTTAGGTTCAAGGTTTTTAAATTGGATGAAGAAGTGCAGAGCTGGATTGAGGTGAGAAGCTTGGGCAATCGAGTGTTGTTTTTAGGTGATGATTCTACCTTTTCTGCATCAGCTTCGGATCTTTCTGGATGTAAAGGGAACCGTATATTTTTTATGGATAATTTCTTCTATTCAAGGGATGAGTACCCAACAGGAGGAGAGGATGGAATGTTGGCAGGTCGAGACATAAGTGTTTTTGATTTGGAGAGTGGCTGCATCGGACCTTTAGGGAATTACCCAGAACATGCCAAGATGTTTTGGCCACCTCCTCCTTGGGTTACTTCAGTGTCTATGGAGGTAATCCTTCTCCTTTATCGTTTGTGTGATTATGTTTCTGAGATTCGTTTTTAGTGTTGTTCTTTAATTTCGTTTCGTTCTTCTTTATCCATTGTTTTTTTTTTCTAAACTTGTTTGGTTGGCATTTTGTAAATGTTTACACTAATAGCCTCTCTGTCCGTTAAGTTTTAGTTAAATTTTTTTCAGAGTCAAATTGACCCCGAATGTGTAATAACATACAAGCCATCATCAATTTGATAAATAACTAGTGTTCGCTTTGATAACCTTCATAATTTTGTTATATGGTCTGCAGTGTGTGAGCATTTTGTTTTTCACTAGCAGGTTATATGCTGGGATTAGTCTGCTAAGGTGATTACAGAGTTCATTACTTATATTTTGCCCGCAATTTAAATGTTTTGTCGAATATCGTAGATTTATGTGTTCTGCTATTTAGTAGGGGAAAAACAAGCATAGTGAAATAGAAAATATTATTTGAAACCAATAAGTGAATCCCTAAATGAACAGGTGTTGATATGCTCGTTTAGTGTTGGCGATGTTGTTGGCTTTTTGTTTTCTATTTTCATTTCTCAATTATTAAAACAAATCTATTATTAATAGATATTTTCTTGTTATATGCTGGGATTAGTCTGCTAAGGTGATTGCAGAGTTAATTACTTATATTTTGCCTACAATTTAAATGTTTTGTCGAATATTGTAGAGTTATCTGTTCTGCTATTTAGTAGGGGAAAAACATGAATAGTGAAGTAGAAAATATTATTTGAAACCAATAAGTGAATCCCTAAATGAACAGGTGTTGATATGCTCGTTCGGTGGTGGCGACGTTGTTGGCCTTTTGTTTTCTATTTTCATTTCTCAATTATTATAACAAATCTATTATTAATAGATATTTTCTTGTTATCGGGCGTTTGAGAACAAAATAACATGTCACAACAAAGCAAAACTGCAAGTGGTTTTCCTTTGCTTTTTCAACCTCTTGTCCAGGACATGTATATAGAAAACAGAAATAAAAAACTAAGAACAGAAAATGATGCCAAAAATCTCAATTTTTGAGTTCTTGAATTTTCGAATTAAGTTATGGTTTGCATTATTAAATTTACTGGTTAACTGAAAACCATATAAGTCAATTGATTAACTGAATTTGCTCTAGTTATATATAATTTTAATGTTTATATATGTAGATTTGTATACTGAAAAGCTTATTTAGTAGCTGATGATGTTGCTACTGATTCGCTTAAAGCCATAGACAAAAGTAGTGAATGAACCTGCAGTTAATGAGTGTAGAAAAATCTTTGGCAGATTAGTACTGATTTTAAAGCATATCTTTCCACTCTTTAATGCAAATTCTATACCTTTCATTTCTGTTAGAAGCAAAAAGCAAAAAGTTTTGTGTTTGTTTTACCTTGTATCAAGGAGGCTCAATTGGTGCATTTTGGTGGTTGCAAGACGAGCAATTTCATAGTGCATTTTGGTGGTTGCAAAATGAGCGATTTGATAGATAGAGGATTTATTTTTTAACACTAGAACCGCTTTACCTTAGGTGCAAAAGCCCATGGAATGAACTTGCTACTTTTGGTTAACTTCTTGCTACATTTGACCATTTTTGTACAATCTGTTTTTCAGTTGTGGCATACCATTTCAGGTGTTTGTGATTATAGATTAAGCTTTCTATTTCCATCTGCATAAATGAGCCTTCTGCTATGCCCATCCCTAGTTCAACTTTCTAGGCTATCCAATAAATATCAGATGCAAAAACATGTTTTACCATTTAGCTCCATTGAAACATTGAGCCTTTGGTGACAGCTGTCTTGAGGAAGCAAAATTTTTGGGCCCCTCCGCTCCTTTTGCTTTTGAGAGACAGGGTTGTTGCCCCATTTAGTTAGCTACAACATTCAAACTAACATTCAAACTATCTCTGATGGCCCATGGCACAACAGTTGCTACTTGAAATTGATAAATAAAGTTGATTTAAATGTGAGCATTATTCAGCTATACCCCTTTTTAAAAGCCTGTTTGATGTAAGCCGTTGAGATAGACCATTCTTGGGGCATGAAACCTGTAAATGGTAAGTTTAGAACTTTTTGAAAATTACTTAAGGTTCCATTGGATGACTAGTCATTTAAAATGATCGAGCATTTGAAATTTGGCACTGCACTAGTTTTTTTTGTAATTTTAAACTGTACAAGTTTCAAATGCTCAGCCATTTCAAATAATTAACTATCCAAATGGACCCTTGTAAAGAATGGGTACTCTACTCCACTCCAACCAATTCCTTAACCTTGCCCTTCAAGAATCTGGTTCCCATGGCTAAATTAGAGGACCTTGCTCTTCATCCCATTTTCACAGCGCGACAGTCATATGTGACTGGTAGGCATAAGACCACCAATCACGTGAAGAATCTGATCACAAGTTTTTATTCATCTAGTTAGCCTGCATTATTCGGAGAGGAATTAGATCCTTTGCATACATAACATGCTTTTTTCAAAAGCTTCTATATTTCACGTCTTCTATATCCTATCTCGGATTGGTTTATTTCATTCACTTTTGTTCACACTTATAATCATGCATTTTTCTTCCTCAGTGAGCCCTATCATTTCATAAGTTATCTAAATCTATATTATGTAAATTTATGTTACATCATTATTTGCATGTTTATACATTATATACAAAAAGTTTTTAACCTTTGACACAACATTTAACCCAAAATGTACACACTACCATGTGCAGAATTGCGCACTACCATGAAGCTCTAGAATGTACATGTATATATTTTTACACACACAAAAATAGAGCCACAAGATATATGTACGCAAAATTATTTTCTTGGCAGAAGAATTTAAGAACCTGATCTGTCCCTGGGTCTTGAACTAGCTTTTCCAATTCTATTTGTTGGTTGTACCTTGTGATAAGACACAATTAGTTAAGATCAGCCCTACAAAGTCCTTCCAAGAGATGTCAATTCCCTTTTTAATTAGGCCAACTATGTTTTCCTTGTACCGTCCACATATTTCTCCTTCCAGAATTTCAAATGCTTTAGTAGTTGGTTGACGAAGAGCAACAGCATTCTTGCTCATGATTGTCTTAATTCCAATAACTTAAAATTGTGATTAATTCGAATTTGGTTGCAACTTGGATCAACTTGATTCCCATTGGATTGTACCAGTATGTAGTCACAGGGTGGCCACCAACTTAGTGAGTTGTAGAGCCACAATCATTTTGATTGATTATGGTTCGTTTGCCTGTTTATATAATAAATTTTTATATTGATTTTATGAATGGCATTACAGATACTGATTTTATGGATGTGACAGGTGCAAACTCAAAATTGACTTGAAGAGCTGTCCTTGTAAATTAATGATTAATTTTTCTGCTTCACAGCCACCCTGTTAATTCTAGTCATAGCCTTGGTACCTTGGTATCTCTCACTGGCCTAGGTATCTCTCACTGGATCTTCCAATGATCTCGGACATGTTGATGGTAGAAGAAAATTGTGGAGATAATACCAGTTCTATAATTAAAGAATATGAACAGAATATTTTTGGATCTTTTACGAGTTTGATCAGTTCTATTGTGAATACCTGAAATTTCTGAGACAGATTTGATATTCTCATCCTATAATGGTTGGAAATTAATCAAATCATACTTTCTTCCATCTAGCAAGGAAATGAAATTGCGTTGCTCTGAAGCTACATCATAAATGTGGGTGGACATCCAGTCAATTCTCTTATTGTGGTGCAACTGGTGACTGCTGGTGCTGGACTGCTCCAGTTTTCTGGACTGGTGATTCAATACTGAATTTCCCTTGTAATTAGGGAATGTAATTTAATTTCATGGTGTTGTGCAGTTTGTCTTTAACAAGTCGTTGCTTTAAAAAGTTTTGAGTAAAAAGCTGAAGCAATATGTTCTCTTGTTAAAATTCTTGATGTTTCTTTTATTACTGTAAAAAGCTGAAGCAATATGCTGGGTGTGGACTACCATTTTTGTGACTGGATAACTGTGAGATATTCAGATTCATTGCATTGACCAGGGATGATGTTTAGTGCCTTGCAACATTCTGTCATTCAGTTGCCTATTACTTTCAAATTCTTGGCCCCTTGAATGGCTTAAGAATTCAAGTGTCATCTGTTTTTGCCCAGCAATTTTATCATTAGGAGGTGTTTCCCTGATTTGGATTAGCAGCTGCATATTATTGGTTGGATACACAATTCAGGATGATGTGCCTGACAACACATCCTTTTGAATAAAAAAAAAGTTAAATGGTTAAGGCAGTTGGTTTAAGAGTTATCCGAGCTAAGATTTATAGATATATTTTAAATCTTGTGCAGATTCCAAGACTGAAAAAAAACCCCTCTTCTTCTTGCCTTGTATTCTTTTTTTTTTTTCAGAAAAATCTGCTCTAATTATTTTGCTTATTCAACTAATACATTAGTTGTCTATAACCGGGGAATATAACATAATTTCTTGAATAGATAGTAATTTTTGGTCAATTACAACTTGGATATAGAAAATATAATAGAGGCATGGTCAAAACTTAAGAACATTATCTTTCTATAGCTAAAGAATATACAAAGGTTAGATACCAACTCTAGGACCCTGACAGCTACGAGGTTCCTATTCACATCCGTGGGACTTGAAGATGCTTGAGACGGTCAATTTTTCAAAACTCAATCTCGCTCAGGGGCGTCTCCAGAAACTCTTCTTGAACTTAGGTTGCCAGTATATGACCAAACCTTTTCAAACTCAACTGGACTTGGTTTCTCAAACTTCTGATCAAGTGCTTCCTCAAGGTTGATCCTATTTAAAGAGAGCGGTGCCCTTCTCGGGCTTCCAGCCACAGGAGTAGAAGAAAAAAATGTTGGGGTTGCAAATGGAGAGGTGAAGGGGCTATGTTGGATGGAGAAGGGGCTAGGAGACATCCGCTTCTGAATGGGAAGACCACCCAAACCATTTCTATTGAACAAGGACATTGACTCTGCTGTAGCACATCGCTTGGTGGCATCATCCACAAACAGAACATCATCTATCCTTGCCATAATGTTGAAGGCCAAGCTCTCCATTACTCTCGAATAGCTTTCAAGAATTGACTGTCCAACGTCCTGCAGTAAAATAATTCTCATCACCTGTCATTTCTCTTTTCAATTTATCAACAATATTAAGCAAGGACAAATCTATTCTTGAACGGTCTAAAACAAGGAACACAAGCCATAAACATAGATAAATCTCTGACCAAAAAAGGAATATCATTTTAGCACATCTTTCCCTCCAAAATGGTTATTCCATGAACATTTAATATAAGCAAGTCAACCAGATATTCCTATTATCCACATCGTTCAATATCATGGCGTTTTCCAGTGGTCTACCTATATGCTCTATTGATACTCTAGTGAAAAATAAAAATGATGTTAAACTATTTTCAGTAAAAGCTTTTCCAGATTGTGTCAAATGAATCTGCTCCAAGAGACTGATTTACCATGTATTGTTTGATATTCGCAGACGAGATTAGTTGTTACTTATGTGACATTGGTGAAGCATTGAAGCAAAATACCTTGTTATATTGAATCTTGTTCATATCCAGTGCTGTCTGTGGAAGGCCAGGAAAACGAAGCCTCAGACTCTGTAACAGGGCCTCAGCTCTTTGGGCCATGAAATGATTCCTTTTAGTGTCTGCAACAAGGCCCTTGACCTTGCCACCCCACGATGAGTGCCGAACTTTGGAGTCATTTGTGTGTTTTCTCTGATCTTTCTGCTTCCAGACATGCACTGCTGCTTCAATCCTGTTGGCTATTTCCAGTGTTTGATGCTCTGTTGAGAGGTCTAGGCAATCAAGAAGACATTCTGGCTTTAACTGCTCAGCAGTTATGTAGCGGTAGATGATATCTCCCAGGCAAGCTTTTCCACTCTGATTGTGATTACAGAATAAAAGGCAACAAGGCAAAAAGTATTAATCCATCATACATAGATAGACAGAAAATAAGGAAAAGTACAAGGACCAGAAAGGAAATTGTAAAATTTCACTCCTATTAGTCACCCAAAATTAGTTCGGATATATACTATTATTAATAGGGCATGAAAACTTATGTAGTTCTATTTTGTGCAACAAGTCCATAAATTTGTTCTATAATTCCATTATCAGATATTCCCAGACATGTATACATTTAAAATAACTATCTATTATTTTCCAGATCTATGTATCAGACTACTAGATTTCTACAAATAAAATTGAAGAGCACCAAGAATTTAAGATGTTAACGGTAACACATATTGTCGACCAATTTGAGAGAGAGAGAAAATAGGGTTTCAAGATAAGAATGAAGTTCCACTTCAACATGTTTACGATAATGTTGTTGAATCATGTTTAGCCAAACACAATGATGCTAATCCATTAACTTGAGCACAGGAAAATTAATTGTGCATTACCCTTGAGTCCTCAAGGAGAAATTTTTCTTATTTTCTTATCTGCATTGGCGTGCCTTTTAACTTTTTGACGCAACACCCAATTCAACATATATAAAAAAGTAAAGAAATCAAAAAAGGGGAGGCCAACAAAATGAAGTGCCAAAATTTGCATCAGAGCAATTCTTTATCCATTCCTGTTAAATTTTTTTTCACATTATATCGGACAAGCATACAGCGGACCACTATCTTCTATCCAGTCCTTTAGCAGGACTGAGATATATCTTTTGCCTACACTATACTGTATTCTTTATAGTTGCTAATCATTTTGAATTCTTTCTAAAACATATAACTTAAAGGAATCAAGGAACATGATTATTGTAGTTTGGAAATAAAAATAGGTGACATTGTGAACCATTGTCACAGTGCTTCCAGCATCCAAAGTCCAGTGACTACTACAATAAAGCCTTTTATGTTCACCTGAGAGCCAAATAAGTGGCAGTTGCCAGCAATGTGAATCCGACAATTACCTTGTAGAACCTCAATTAATTACAGAAAAAGAAGATTTTGACGGAACAAACAAAAATAATATAGCAAACTAATAAGATAAACAGTTATCAAAATGAAGCTAGACAACACAGCGAATATACTAGTCATACAGACGTTTTAATTAAAGAGAATCCCTACCTTGGGTAAGGTTTCCAAGTATGCACTAGGTATCTCCATCTCAGCAAGCACACTACTATTAATTGCCATTGCCGCCTTTAGTATCTGATTTGTGCAATCCCTGCACTGCTGCAACCTTTTTCTTGCATCCTCAGACAACCCATTTGAAGGTACTTTCGGACATGGCAACCACCATTTCTCTTCCTGCCTAATTGAAGGCCTCCCACTAGAAACACTTGAAGGATATACATCACAATCACCGCCATCAGCCACAATTATCCCCCGATCAACATACCAGAACTCCGTATCAGAAAACCCATCAAGCATACTAATCAACATAGCATCAAGCTTCTTCAGGGCAGGAAGATTCATGTATAAATCTGAGCGTGGTCGAGTAGCCATGACCTCGTAGGTGCCTCCACCAGGGAATTGCTGTATTGAAGGAACAAGCTCCACAATTGAATCACTCACACATAAAAGCCATTCCAATTCTCTACGCCACATTGAATTCTTTTGTGGGGCCAATGGCTCTAACCTCCATAGCTCACCAAACACAGTTGCTATAACAACCAACAAAAATACAGTTTAAAGCTATACAAACTATTCACAAGCACACGAAAATCATTAATTGTCATATATACATTTGTGGAAAGTGAATTTAATACAAACCAGAAAGATTAGTGATAGCATTTGAAATGGCAAGCGCAGTACATACTCCTTTACCACCCCCGGACATGTCCTCTCCCAGCAGAAGCTTAGCGAATCTCTCTTTCATCATCTCAACTTCTACAAAAATGTTTCATATGAAAATAAAATTCCTAAATATAGAAATAATTAAGATCGGTAATTCTAAAAGGACACGAAATTTACTGCAACTGGCAATAGATATTATAATTCCTTCCCTATTTGTTGGAAATAATCTACAGTCCCAAAGAGAAAATACAGTAAATTGTGAATTTAAGAAGTCCCAGAAAACCTCAAAATTCATTTTTTTTCTGTTTAGCTCATATTTCTCAGCAACCAAACAAGCAATTTCCATACACATAACAGCCAAAAAAATAAAAACCCACGTCACAATAACTCCCTCATTGACCTCCAATCTCACAAAATGCACCATAAAAGACATACAAACACCGCAAAATATGAATTAAATAACTAATTAAAAAATAATAAGAAGTACCAGACAAATCAGTCTCGCGTTTTTCAGGCTTGACATCCCAAATCATCAATTCCTTTCCTCCAATAACCGGAAGCACGACCGGTGGCTGAAAACAGAAATCGGAAGCCATCACCGGACGAGGAGACGAAGTAATAGAAGTAGAAGCGCCTTCATGATCAAAGAGCCGACAAGAGAAACTACTACAACTCTCAGACTCACTGACGTCAGCACTCAAACTATAGCTTCCATGTCTCTCACTCTGCTGATCAGAACCATCATCCGAGCATATACTTCCCATATCGATCCGACGTCGCTTCAAACAGATATAAACAACAAAAAAATTGACAAGAAAGATCTTTAAAACTAAGAAAATTAAGTAATCACATCTCATAAAAATTGAGAGAACTGGACAACAATGCGGCAGCGGAGCAGGCGGGTAGTGGTGGTGGTGGTGATAATAATTGATTGTTAAAAAAAGAAAAAAGCATGCGCTGGGTCTCTCTTTCAATCAGGTTTTGCTCACATTTTACTCTATCAGTCTTTGTCTCTCTGTTTTCTCAATTTCTCTCTCTAAAATAACAACTATTGCTGCTTTTTCTCTGTATTTAATATAGTTTTTTGTTATTTCATTTTGTGTGTTCTTTTTCTCACTCTACTTCTTTCTTTCTTTCTTTCTTTCTTTGTCTATCTTTCTACCTCCTGAACAGTGAAAATAGAGAAATAGACGGCCGTTTATAGTGGGGTAGGTTGTCGTTTTCCCCTAAAAGAAGACCAAGCGCCCGACACGGTCCTTTTTCTGTGGGCCCAAATTCCTTACATCTTTCTTCTTTTCTTTTTCCTCTGTTGCCTCTGTATTAGGATACGCTCCAATTTCTTTCTATACAATACAAAATTAAAAATACATACTTACAATGGAGATTTAATTTATTATATTACTAAATATTATTGTATATTTTGTATATAAATTTGCTTTTGAAATAATACATTTTTTTAAAAAAATAATAAAAAAATAATATTACATTATGCAAACAAAATTCTGCTGCTAAAGAAGGAAATAATAATATTTTTATTCAATCATATATATAAATTTTCAATTTTGCCAATTTGCTAAGCAATATATATATATATATATATTTAGAAAAAAAAAAACAGATTTTTTTTTTATTGCGGAGCTATCCATTCAAAAATGTCCTGTTAGTTTAAAGAAAATTCATTCCCTTATTAATCATATTACCGTTAAATTTTTTAAACAATAAAGTGCAATAAATTATTAGTTTACTATTAAAAGTATATTTATTCTATGAAGTGCGTTAAATCATTAATTTATTAAAAATATATTTATTGATTTTAAAAGTTAATTTAATTTATAAATAAATTTATGCTTTAATTATCAATTGAGATTTATTTTAATTTGATCATAAATTAAAAAAGTATTATTGATATATATATTTTTAAATCATATAATGTGTATTATTTATCTTTAATTAGATAATTAGAAGTTGGTTTATTATTTATAAATTGGAAAATATCACTTGTAAATAAAAAAGAAATTAAGACAATTAAATATTTTTATTACATTATAATTTATCGATCGAGTACAAAACTTTTAATTCCACGACGAGACAATCAAAGTGATTTGGAGCGTGACGGAGGGAACTGGCGAATCGCGTGTGGGTTAGACGAAATGCAAACGGCGGTTTGTTGGTTTGTGAATTTTTTCGCGGGAGAGTTATCCAAAGCGGTTGTCCTCAGTTCATCAGCATGGGCTCTTTGTTCGAATCGTCAAATCGTGATTAGATTAATTACTTTAGAGATTTAATGATTAGATTTTTTCATCTATTTCAGTGCACAGTTTATGTAATCGCCTGATTAGTTTAAAAATCAAAATGAACTTAATGTCGGGGTTAGATCATATGTGGTAGAGTGCACTATAGCATTCTCGGAGAGGCCAATTGGACGGGATCGATCATCGAGATCGGAATTCGATAGTCTAACAATGTGCGAAGAAAAAGTTATACGGTGTCGAATAAGGGTAAGTGTGCACTGAGTACAGCCGAGACTACGTTATACGCATTTCCATTTTCATATTACTGCAGATAGCGGTGATGTGCGGTCTGAGATTAACAGTTGGATTATGTTTGAATAAGATGAATACGTATCGTTTGATGATTTGTTTTGATCTTGTGAAGCAGATTGCTTTTTGCGTCGCTTAAATCATTAGATCGAATGCTGCGGATGATTTGCCTTTTTATACGCTTTTTGACCGGTTGTCATGTCATTTCTATCATTCTAAAATGAGTCATTAATAATATAATAAGACTTGATTACTCATTAATTAAAATTAAGTCTGCAACCAAACTCCATTACCGTCTCCACCCACCAATAATATTAACCAAGAAAAATAGGCGAGGAAAATAAAATTTTATTAGAATCTGAAAGTGAAGTAAAGAAATCATGAAAAAATATATATTGTATATATTTCTGAATGAGTACGATCAATTACAATGTTTATTTTCATATTACTTATTGAGTTGTAATTTTAATTTATTGGATAACATTTAAATTTTACAAACAATCAAACAGATTATTTATTTTGAAATATCCAGATTAGTTTATTTGATCAGCAAATTTATTTCTAACTTTAGTTCAATATTTAAAATTATACTATAAATAAAAAATTTTCACATTAGGGATGCCAAAAAAGCCAAATATTTTTAGATACTTGTATTTTATTAATAGATTTAGATGAATATATGTAATATTTTTACTATTTATAGTAAATTTAGATACATATTCTTTGGGAGTCATTATTTGAATCTGATTATATGTATTAATTATATTTTATTATATTTTATTTATATTTTATTTATATTTTTTTAATTAAAAAATTATATAATATGAAATTATTTTAATTAAATTATATTAATATTAAATTTTTATTTGTAATTATATAATTCAAAAATTATAATTTTATAATTAGAATTTAAATTTTTCTATTTAAATAGATGTATGGATAATAAATTGGTAGTTTTAAAAAATAGGCACGGATAGTAAAATGATAATTATAATCATTTTTGAGAAAAAAAATATGGATAATTTAAATTTAATTGAGTTAGAGTTTTGGTATATTAATTTTTGTGGATATCCTACCTATTGCTATCAATTATATATAATTTTATTTAATTTAGTTTCATACAATATGATTTTTTTATATGAAATAGTAGAGGGAAAACTTATTTTTCACTTCAGACTGATCCAATAGAGCAAACATAGAAAGACATATCTATTATGTGAAATAAAAGAGTTAATACGTCTGTATTATAAAGATTCTGTATTTTGTATTTTATATAATATCCATAAAGTATGCAATAATGATGAATAGTAAATTAACACTCAAATAGTTATATTTTGGGATTATCTACTTTAAAATTCACAATTTTAACTCATTATGATTATTGAAAAATTTTTAAAAATCAAAATTTTCACAATATAATAAATAAAAATAAAAAGAGAAAGAGAAAGAGTTTTGATTTTTTTTAAAAAAAAAAACAATAATTAAAGGTTTTAGCTAACTTAAAAATATGTAAATAATGAAAATTTCAGAATTGATAAATGAAAATATAGTTTTTTTTTTATATAAATTATATTTTTATAGTTGGAACGGAAAAGAATAGTCAAGATGAAAAGACTCTTCTCATTGAGTTTCAATGGAGTTGTATATTAAAAAAATATAATTTAAGATTTTTATTAAGCTAGAATGGAAATTTAGTTTTAATGACTTTAAAATATCTTTTAAGCATTGTAACAACCGATAATACAAAGCAGTTTGATGGTAATGTATGGTGGAAGCAGGAGACAGAAGAGTGGCTGGTTGCCTCACAGCCTGGTACAGTGATGTTGGAATTATTTGAGGATAATAAGCCCACAAAAGCAAAGTAAGTAGCGTGGAGGAGAGGACGGAGAGGACTATTTTGTTTGACTCTCCAACACATGCTTCCTTCTCATGCTTATCTTGATTACCCAAATCAAGAACTTTTCATTTCTGCAATTCATGCCTACCAGTAATGGTTTCCCAGCTCTTTTTTTTTTCTCGGGTTATGTATCAATAGAATTGAACCGACTCCAATGATTTGGTTTATTTGTTATTTAATACTTTCCTAATACTATTTGTTATTTTTATTAATTTTTATATATAATATATATCAAAAATTTGCACTATCAATGTCAAATACAAACTAAAACACAATTTCGACTTAATATAAATCAGTAAATATAGATAGATTAAAGATTATCATTTTAGCGTTGTGTCAATCCAATTATAATATGAAAAATAATTGCATGTATGTTATGAATTTATTAATTGATTTTTTGAAAATTTTACTCCAATTAAAATTTAAAACTAATATATTTTAATTCTAAAAATAACTTTATTTCCCCCTCTTTCCTTCTCTTTCCTTAGTTTTAAAACTAATCCTCTTTACTATTTTCCCTACCACATTAGCACTCATACTTTATTTAGAAATGGTCCACCAATTAACTAACCAAGCACAAGGCAGATTGATTGAAAAATTTGAGTTTTTCTGGGAGTCAATTTGTATAATATTAATTAATTTTAAAAATAATAAATTATAAAATAAACATTAACATAAAATAATAATTTTTGAGTTCTTTGTGTTGGAAGTTTGGAGTTAGTGACCACAAAAGAAAAAGATTTAAGAAATATAAGAAATAAGAAACAACGAACGGCAATTACGGAGTTAATATATGAAAACGAGTGTGATAATGGTGATTCACGTGTTTGATGCAACACTGGAGCTAATGATACTACCATTTTAACATGCTCCTAATTTTTTATTATTTATTATTTTGGTACATTCATTCATATATAATTGTTATGCCCACATGAGAATTATTTTTTTAAATCGGTTAATGCTATTTTAAAGTCAATTTTTATATTAATAAGAATTAAAATTTTTTAATTTATATATTAAAGATGTAATATAATTCAATTTATATATTTAAAAATTATTTTATAAATATTAATTTCTAAAAATTGAATCTTAATTAATAATAAAAAGAGTAAATGCCTTGTGATATCTTGATTTATACTATAACAATGTGTTTGATACATTAATGAGAATATATTTTACAAAAATTTATTACTAAAATTATATTTATTAAAAAATTATATTATCATGTCTGAAATATACAATAAAATATTAAAAAATTTGATTGAAAAAATATTAACTTACTTTATTACAATTCAATTTTTTTAGAAAAGTATGAGCAATACTTAAACTACTCTTATAATATATATTTTTTTGTTTATAATATTCTAAAGCAATGATATGATTATTTTTTAACATGAGATCTTTTAATTCTCTTTTTCAATAAAATAATTTTTCCTACTCTTTTCTATGTAAAATATTTTACCAACTAGTTAGTAAAATTTAGTGGCCCAACATTTTATTATATATATATATTATTTACAAACAAAAATGATATTATTGGTTAAAAAGAATTATGTAGTTATTTTTTTTTTTGAAAATTTGGTATAATCAAACGCACTATAACTAGACAGATGAGAATGTCAATGAATCTTAAATTTGCATGTTTTCTCAATTTGTTTGTCTCATGGTAAATTTTTTATTATTTTTTGGTGAAGATTTAAAAAAAATAAAAAAAAATAATTTATGTTATAAAAAATTGTCTTTTCTTGTAAATCCTTCCTACTATATATTCATATCTAAACTTAAAAATATTAATTAAAAAAAGTTAATTATTTAATATAATTTACTTATGTTTCTCATCATTGTCTTCTCCAAATTTGTATTTCAATTTTGTAAATGTTGGACGATTAGATTTGTTAATTATTGTTGGGATTCCAAAATATTTATCCAAACCTCCGATATGATTTTTACTAAACTTAATTATTTTCTTAACCTTGAAAGAGTATTTTTGCTAAAAAAAAAATAATATTGATTTCTTCATATGTATTTCTTGCCCACTTACCTTGCTATATCAGTTAAGGAGTTTTCTAATGCTCCCTCTTAAATATTGCTATAATATATTTTTTTTATGTTCCATTTTTAAAGGTATTTTTTATTTATTAGTTGTTTGATTTTCATTTTAGTTTAATATTTCTATATTAAGTTTGTCATTTTAGTTTTATAAGGAATTTATTGAAGAATAAATAAAAGCTATAGAGCAACACCATGTCAACAATACCAGAGTGTTTTCCAACAACACGCCTGCGTTAAAAATCAACACAAGCATGTTGGAAGTGTTTGATTTCAATAGCATATTGTGTATGCTATAGTTAATAAAATAGGAAGCTATTACTCAAAAAATAAAAACTTTTGAATCAAATTAAAAGGTTATATTCAAGGTAGATTTAGGAGATTTTTGGATGCAACAAAAAAGTTTGGAAAATTGATTTATTATTTAATTAGCAATTGCAATTGTTAGTGATGACGAGGTGGACTTCAAGGAGTTCTGTTTGGGTTTGGATTCTGCTACAGTTGGCTCTCCTACTTGCAAGACAATAGGAAAACGAGGCTCCAACGGGGGAGCTTTAATGCCTAAGTCAGTAATCGGTTTGTTGCCAAATAGAAAAGCTTAAAGAGTGAAAAAAAAAATCATTTATCTGTGAGAATTCACTCCTATTTATAGTTGAGAGGTAGGGGATGATACCTACACGTGTCTGTAGATGTTCTAGATGTGTCAGCGTCGTATACCTACTGTATCAAAGGTTTATCTTTTATACATAGAGGAGTTTGGTAGAGGATGCGAACTTGGTACCTAGGTCCAAACCTCGAAGAGAGCTCGGTCACAGCGCGATAGAGGTACCAACACTACAAGAAAAACTGAATCAGACAACGGTCATCAGACAACGGTTAAGGAAAAAACCATTGTCTGAAACAAACAGACAACGGTTTTTTTTTTCCAAAAAAGCGTTGTCTAATTAGTTTTCAGACAACTGTTTTTGGTTTTTTTTAAGCGTTGTCTATTAGCTGTCATTTTGGTCACACCAGACAACGGTGTTTTAGGGACCGTTGTGTAATATATGTTCAGACAACTGTTTTTCTGGTAATACAAAACCGTTGTCTGATATGATATTTCAGACAACGGTTTTTTCGAATGTGTTGTATAATTCAGCGTTTCAGACAACGGTTTTAAAAAACCGTTGTCTGAATTAAGCATACAGACAACGGTTTTAAAACCGTTGTGTAATATACGTTCAGACAAGTGTTTTTTTGTAAAAAAAAACCGTTGTCTGATAAGATGTTTCAGACAACGGTTATTTAAAAAGTTGTCTGATTAACTGTTCATACCATTGTATAATATATGTTCAGACAACGGTTTTTCGTAAGAAACCGTTGTCTGATTAACTGAGTGTGAAAAAAAAATGCCTTCATTCAAGAGGGTAATCCCTATACACAAATGAATCCAAAAACACAAATCAAATGAAATCCTCCACTGAAAAGTGTTAAACCAAATCCACCAGCATGGTGTCAGAGCAAAAACCACATGATTCAATAAATTATATAACCAAATCTTTGAACAAATGTCAAATAAAGATACAAATCGAATGATAGGTACAAATGAAACTTTCAACAAATTTAAATAAGAAACACAAAACTTTCAACAAAGCGTCCAAACAATCTTTTATTAAATTGTGAATGATATAAACAATTTATTCTACAGGCAGTAGGGAGTTGTGACAGACATTAAGGATGTTGGACCTGCAAGTATAAACGATGGAAAAATTAATGGCAGGATATAATTTCAAAATAGAACTTAAAACAAATGAAATTATTACCATCATGACAGCTGAATCAATTCTTCTTCCTCCCGCATGTAACTACTGTTTTCTTGATCGAGTTCATCAACATATGGGAACGTTGGCAAATGTAGCTCATTCTCAAGTTCTATTTCTATATATCCCTCATTTTCATCATCACTTTCATCATAGTACTTGTCAGGTAATTTTAAGACAACTGACCATAATTTTTCAAGAGGGTCATCTATGTAACAAACTTGCTTGACATGTTTTCCTAACACAAAAGGATCGTTTAGAAAACCTAATTTGTTCAAATTAACCAATGTATATCCCAAGTCATCTACTTTAACCCCTTTGTTCATATCTACCCAATTACAACGAAAGATAGGAACCCTAAAGTGGTTATAGTCCAACTCCCAAATACTTGTAATAACTCCATAAAATGTATGTGAAGTATGCTCGATATTTTTATCCTTACCCTTCACAAGCATTGTATCGGCATCTACACAAACACCGCTGCACTGAACTTGCCGAGTATCATCACGTTCTTTGGTGCTGAAGGTAACACCGTTGATTCTATAGCCACTGAATGTAGCTACATCCTTGTTAGGCCCTGCTGCAATCCACATTATATCCTTAGTTATTGTATTCTTCTCATCAAGTAATTCTGATGCAATCTGTCCAAAAAATTAAATTGGCCATAAGTATGATATAGCCTTTGAGAGAAGATAAATATTGTAGTATTTCAAAAGAATTCACAAGTACAGGGCATTCATTATTTTCAGTAAAATATATAAAGAAACAAGCCTATTTTTGATGCAAATTGTAGCAAAATACTTGGGCTATAAGATTTAACCTTTTTATGAAACCACTTAGGGAATGTTTCATTTTGCATGTTCTTTAGCCACTCTTCATCATTTTCATGTTGTGGATATATTTTCACCAAAGAAGCCATATGTTCACTGCAAGTAAAATCAACTTTATTAATTTTTGAAACAAAATGCAGAAAATAAGGAAATAACAAAAACAAATTGAAGTAACTTACTCAAAATATTGTAATATCCCAAAATATACCCTAAAAGTTTTAGAGTTATTGTTGTATTTGGATTAAATGTATATGTTTGATGAAAAGAGAAAAGAAATGAAGAGGTAGATGTATTTGAGGGATGAGATGTATATTTGGTATTTGGAAAATATATGGGAAATATAAAAGGAATATACATATACCCACATATACACCACATATACATAATGTATAAAGTGGTGTAGGAAAAGTGAATATATATATATATATAATATTAATTAATTAATAATAATGATAATAATATTTATAAAAGAGAAAGAAGAAAAGAAAGTCAAAGGGTTGAATGAAGGTTGTGGTGGAGAATTTTTAGAAATAATTAATATTATTATTATTATATATATATATATAGGATAAGTATGAAGAAAAGAAGAAAAATCTTCTTGTCTCCTTCTTCTTCTTCTTCTTACGAGAGAGAGAGAGAGAGAAAGAGAGAAAGGAGATTTTAATTATGCACATCAAAATTTTTTAAGGGCTTAAAGAGAATTGAAGTGAAGATTGAAGATTTGGCAAAGACTACTCAAGTAAGTATTCATTTCTTTGAATTGATTTCCATTGATTGTGTTGATATGGGATGTAGTTAGTATGTTAAGATGATAATAGTGAAAGATTGAAAGATATGTGTAGATTTAAATGGTTATTTGTGAGGATGATGATGGATTATTAAATTGGTTAGTAAGGGTTTGATATATATATGAGTTGGAAAATGGAATAATTGATGTATGTTTGTGTTTAGTGAAATTGTTTCTGTTTTACAATTAGTAAAGGCTGTGATTTGTATGATTTTTAATTAATTATAGAAAAATGTTCTTGAAGTGAATTTTTGATATGTTGTGCCTCTATGAGTCTAGAATGACTGAAAAATATGTTGATTCGATTTTGGATAGGTTATGAGTTTAGAAAAATTATTTTTATTAGATCTGTTCCAGCAGGTACCTTAACTGAGACAGCTATATTTCGGGATTTTTAATAAAATTTAGAAAAATTATATTCAATTGAATTTTGGATATGTTGTTGCTTAATGAGTCTAGTATTTGAGAAAAATAATTAGGAACCAAGTTGATTGAATTTAATTTATGGAATTCACAAAGTTTAGAACTGCTGCCAGGATGCAGGGCAATTGGGGCAGTCTGTTTGGGTGAATTATTTGACCAAGATTTTGTGTTCAGTTTGATCTGAAATTTTAAAGGAATGATTTTAAGATGTAAAATTAAGTTCTGTAAAAATTTTAGAGTTTTTAGTCAAGTATATTATTTTATACAAATTTTCAAAATAAGGATAAAATTTAGTCTAAAACCAGAATTTACTATTCATATGGTCATTTTGCTAATATTCCTTTTGGATTAGGTTGTGAAGAGGTTGAATTGCCCTAATCTAAGTGTTGAGGATTCTTGGAAGAGTAGGTGTATAGAGTGGTGTAAGTTGGTTTTAAGGTAAGTACAAAGTTTATATGATTGCACTTATTTACATGAATTAAGACTTAACACATTTGTTTGTAAATGTGTTAAGTGAATTACTATATTGTCAATATAATTTGATTAAGGTTATGATTGGATGATGTGAAAGATATGAAGATCATTCAAATAGGTAAGTACAATGCAATTTGTTATGATAAATATTGTAATGATGAATTGTGCTAATGTGTTTTGAGAAATGATGAAATGTATTGTAATTGTGGTTGGTAATAATGATTGAAATGAAATAAATAGACATGTTGATTATATGATGATGAATTTAAGATATATGCTCAATATAATTGTTTATGTATACTTGAATGATGAAGTGCTATAACGTGAATTGAAATATGATAAGAGGTGAAGCCATTGAGATTGGCTATGATGAATCAAATGAGATGTGAAGCCATTGTGTTGGCTACGAGAATGTAAATGAATTATAATTGAGGCATGGTTGCCTGTTTTGAAAATGAAATGAATTGAGAAAGAAATGTACAAAGATATAAATGAAAAGAGTTGTGTCTAATATGTTAATTCAACTTTCAGAGTTCTGGATTTGACGGCATGCCTATAACATATGAAATGTAACAGTCTAGCCGGGTTGAGGATCTCCTCAAGTTGTTGAGTTGATGGTCCAAGAGACTGGGTCTGTTACACTATATGAATTATAAATGTGAAATATATGAAAAGTAACAGTCTTGCCGGGTTGAGGATCTTCTCGATTAGTCGGGTGGATGGTCCAAGAGACTGGGTCTGTTACACTCTCCATGGATAGAGATATGATATATGTTGCCTACGGGCTTGATTATTGTGATTATGGATCAAAGCAGTAACTCTGAACTTTGAATAACATATTAGTGTTTTGGGCCCGAGTCTGTCTTTATTGTCAATGTGAAATGCAAGTATTGAAATATTGATTGTGAGTATTAATAATGAATTATGCTTGGTGGATTGTGAATAATATAATGTTATTAAGTGTAATAGGAAAATGAATTGTGGTTGATGATAAAGGTTGTCTTTATTGGAAATATGATTTATGATTTATATGATATGTAGATTGTGTATTGCAATAATGAGTGATATGATGTGTAATGTGTGTATTGCAATAATGGTTGGTATGGTATATATATAATGTAGGGGTATTAATATATTGGTTTTGAGTATTGGTGATGCATTGGGGTTGGTGATAATATTATATATATATATACATCTTATATGAAATTAGCTAGGATATATTAAAGATAAAGTTAAAAAGAAAAGAAGATATGATAAGAACTAATTATATATTGAATCGATGTATCATTACATATCAATACTTCTATACTATATGTTTATATTTTATATTTGGACTACTAAGCTCTCGGGCTTAGCGCGGGTGTTTATTCGCGCAGGTTTTTAGATGGAAGATATGAAGTCTTTTGTTATGCCACAAGAAGAGTAAAGTTTGTCGAGACCAACTAGAGGGTTATGCATACATGTATAAATTTTAATTATGATGTTTTTCTGACGAGAGAGTATTTATATGTATAAATCTAGTAATGTATAATAACTGTATGGTTTTAAATTGAGTTGGATTGTGAATATAGAAGTGTGAATTCTTCTTGCAGGATTGTAGTTGAGGTTATAAGGGTGGATTATTGGGAGTGTACTTGAGTTGAATTGTGAAACAAAATGTTTTTCAAATATAAGAAAAATCAATTTTGTCGACACTTGGGACCTAGAATTTTAAGGGAGACTCCGTCAAAATTTTTTTGAAAAAAATTTTTATAAGGAACATTAAGTAAGCTGACATAACCAGAGCTCGTATCTTGATGTAGCATTCCTCCTCGGCTTATTATAGGTCGGGAAGGGGTGTTACAATTGTTTTGGTATCAGAGCTTAGGTTCGAGATTCTCGGCCTAAGTAAATTTAAAAAGGAAATGTTTTAAAAAGAAAAATGATGATGAATGAAAATGAAAAGAATGAAATTTTTGATACATGCATATGCATTAACATCTAGGTTGGTCTCGAATGTGGTATTATATGAATTGAAATGTATTGAATTGTATGAAATGGATAATAATGTGTGGATGAAGTTCTATATGAATGGAAATTTAAAGAAAGCAATGAGATGGAAAAATTTATGTAAGTTTAAGTGATAAATTAAAGAATGGTAGTTTCCTTGAGGAAAGAAAATGTGAAATATGATTATAATATAAAGAAATGATCAGGAAAATAAAGTTAAAAAAAAAATGAATTAAAAACAAAATCAAAATCAAAGTATGTAATCTTTCCTCTATTATTTGAATCTCTTTCTAATAAAGTTTATGTTTGGATTGCAAGGGAGAGGAAATATTGTTGATGGATAATATGGATGGATATGTAATTATAATGAAGAGAATATGGGGGAATATTGAATGAGTTGATTGATATAGACAAAGTGTGATAACTTAAGGTTTGAATATGTAAAGTTAAGATTAAAAAAAAAAAAAATGATAGGGGTTAAGCAAGGAGATAAAATGGTGTTGTTAGTATTGTTAATTTAATGTAAACATTGTGGTTTGAATGGTAGGAATATAATATGCTTGAGTATTGTTAAAGCTCATGTTAATGGTGATAATGTGTAATATTTGGATTTTTGAAATGAGCTTTAATGATTGTAAAAAAGATATATTTTGATGTTGCTTTGTAGTATGTATATATAAGATGTTTACTTAAGTTTATATTAATAAAACGAGATGAGTAAATTGAAGTTTAAGCAAAGTAGTAAGAGGAGAATTTATAATGTTAACGGAATTTGGATAAAGATTATTTAAATATCGAAAATTTAATGTATAGTACGTATATGAGTTAAGTGGAATGAAAATTTTTGCATATTAAGAATGACTTACAGATATGTAATTTGATGAACTAAAAGTTGGCAAGTGATGAAGTAATCATGATAAGGTTGACTACTTGGAAGGTGATAATGGGATGTAAGATGCTAGTGATCAAGGATTGAGTTGATCACTTGAAAGTGTAATGTACGCATAGTATTGCGTGTTTGTAACCTATACAACTACATATCTATTAGTGTTGAGAATGAGTACTCTTGCATTGATAAACTTGTGCAAAGTTAGGTCATGTGATAATATTAATAGTGAGAATTGGATTGAGCAATGTTAGTTCAAGAAATTGAGATTTGTGATAACGAAATTTGGAAATTTTATAGGGATTAATGGGCGATGTGTATATGATTGGATGTAAGGGACATATGTATAAATATGTGAGATATATATAAATAATTTAAGTCATGTAAAAAAAAAAAAAAAAAAAAAGAAGAAGAAGAAGAAGAAGAAGATGAAAATGGTGTTGTTCAATGAAAAATAATAAATGTTAAATGTGTATTGATGGTATGAAAAAGAAGAATTAAATATAATTGTAAAGTGTAAGAAATATGAAAGCAAGTCACATTGTGAACGTGACCTATGTATGTGAATGTGGTATAATTATTTGTATAGTGGTATGAAGAATGATATGGCATGTATTAGTGGATCTATGAGAAATTAAGTTTTGATTTATGAAGAGTTAGACTATGGATTGTAATGGAAAGTGAAAAAGGACTCGAGTAACAATGGACGATGAAATTGTTATGATAATAACTGAGCTAGACTATCATATAATGCTTTCTGGTTGAAGGATTATGCTTGTGGAAATATATTATATGTATATGTGTTTAATAAAGATGGAAAGTATAATGTATGAAAAGTTTTATAAGAGATAGGTTAGAAATGGAAGTTGTATAAAGTTTGTATATGATTGAATGTTGTACACATAAGTGTTATAAGTAATATTGTTGATGTGAGTTAGGCTAATGATAATCATATGATCAAGAACAAATTGTTTTGGAGACAAAGTTGAATTATGTCAACTTTTGAGATAGTTGGAAATGTTTGAAGAAGAATAATAGAGGAACAATATTGATTTATAAACTACATATGTGACTATTAATATACTCTGGCTATATAATTTGTTTAGTGTAATTGGCTGGTTAAGTTTGTTATCAGCAGATTTGGGCCTAAGGTGATATGATTGTAGTATTATGTGGGTGAGATTGATAATTTTGTTTCAAGAAATATGGTTAGGAGTTGTGATTGGTAAAGTGGTATCTTATCAATTCTATGTTAGAAATTTGTTTATAATTATGAAAAATATGAATAGAGAAGAGAACCGTGTAAATGTCTTGAATTGTGAAGAATGAATAAAAAGTGATTATGTAATCATAGTAATGGTATGATAATGTGAGAATATGATAAATGGGAGAAATTTATGAAATGTGATTGAAAATGATACTGAATATATTTTTGTTATAAGATGAATTAATTGATGGAAACAATGTTAAGTGAATGAACTATGGGTAATAATTATAGTATGAGAAAAATTATGAGAATTATGGGAGATTGCACTGCTATTATTGAAAGCAGAAGATATATATGAATATTGAAAGATAATTTGAAGTAATTTGTTAGTAAGGAGTTGAACAGATGGATCCTAAGGGATTAGAAGTTGAGAATGAGTTTGACCTAATAGAATTGTGTTATGTATATTGATATGTGATGATAAACTTAAATAAGTTAATGGTTGGTTTGAATGGAATAAGATTGAAATGTTGTTATTTTATGACAGCTAGATCAATTGATCTAGAATTCATTAAGATTGTGAATTATTATCGAGATTTAATATGTATAGTTATGCTAAGAGTATAAGATATATATGATAATGTATATATGAAGTGATATGCTGATACATGAATGAATTATGATATATCAGTTATTAAAGATAATGAAAGGAAAAAGGTTGATTATCTGTAAAGTAAATTTATAAAGATTGTATCGATATTAATATTAAGTGAAAAACATGGTAAAGAGGGATTTAAGTATAAGAAATGAAAATATTGTTATCAATCAAGGTTTGATAAGTGGTTATTTTCAAAAGTGATTGTAATAACAGGATAATCTATAGTAAGATTTAATTCAATAATTTCCAAGATTAAAGTTAAAAGATTGCCTACAAAAAAATGAAGTGATAAATATCTTGAATGTAATAGATGAATGGTATATTTATAGATTATAAGATGATTTGATTATTGTATAAAAGAAAATTTCTTTGAAATGTAATGAGTTATTTTGGGTGTTTTGTTGAAAAAGTAATAAGATAAATATAGCTATATAATGATAAGTTGTGAATTGGAAAAGATGATTGACTAAAGGTGGAAGAGTAAAAGTTATGTAATTTGATGAAATCATAATATAAGAATACGATTACCTTCATATGAATTAAGATGGTGTTTTATTATAAATGAATTGTTATTGTGCTGGATAATTTCGAGGACGAAATTATTTAAGGGGGAGAGAATTGTAATATCCCAAAATATACCCTAAAAGTTTTAGAGTTATTGTTGTATTTGGATTAAATGTATATGTTTGATGAAAAGAGAAAAGAAATGAAGAGGTAGATGTATTTGAGGGATGAGATGTATATTTGGTATTTGGAAAATATATGGGAAATATAAAAGGAATATACATATACCCACATATACACCACATATACATAATGTATAAAGTGGTGTAGGAAAAGTGAATATATATATATATATAATATTAATTAATTAATAATAATGATAATAATATTTATAAAAGAGAAAGAAGAAAAGAAAGTCAAAGGGTTGAATGAAGGTTGTGGTGGAGAATTTTTAGAAATAATTAATATTATTATTATTATATATATATATATAGGATAAGTATGAAGAAAAGAAGAAAAATCTTCTTGTCTCCTTCTTCTTCTTCTTCTTACGAGAGAGAGAGAGAGAGAAAGAGAGAAAGGAGATTTTAATTATGCACATCAAAATTTTTTAAGGGCTTAAAGAGAATTGAAGTGAAGATTGAAGATTTGGCAAAGACTACTCAAGTAAGTATTCATTTCTTTGAATTGATTTCCATTGATTGTGTTGATATGGGATGTAGTTAGTATGTTAAGATGATAATAGTGAAAGATTGAAAGATATGTGTAGATTTAAATGGTTATTTGTGAGGATGATGATGGATTATTAAATTGGTTAGTAAGGGTTTGATATATATATGAGTTGGAAAATGGAATAATTGATGTATGTTTGTGTTTAGTGAAATTGTTTCTGTTTTACAATTAGTAAAGGCTGTGATTTGTATGATTTTTAATTAATTATAGAAAAATGTTCTTGAAGTGAATTTTTGATATGTTGTGCCTCTATGAGTCTAGAATGACTGAAAAATATGTTGATTCGATTTTGGATAGGTTATGAGTTTAGAAAAATTATTTTTATTAGATCTGTTCCAGCAGGTACCTTAACTGAGACAGCTATATTTCGGGATTTTTAATAAAATTTAGAAAAATTATATTCAATTGAATTTTGGATATGTTGTTGCTTAATGAGTCTAGTATTTGAGAAAAATAATTAGGAACCAAGTTGATTGAATTTAATTTATGGAATTCACAAAGTTTAGAACTGCTGCCAGGATGCAGGGCAATTGGGGCAGTCTGTTTGGGTGAATTATTTGACCAAGATTTTGTGTTCAGTTTGATCTGAAATTTTAAAGGAATGATTTTAAGATGTAAAATTAAGTTCTGTAAAAATTTTAGAGTTTTTAGTCAAGTATATTATTTTATACAAATTTTCAAAATAAGGATAAAATTTAGTCTAAAACCAGAATTTACTATTCATATGGTCATTTTGCTAATATTCCTTTTGGATTAGGTTGTGAAGAGGTTGAATTGCCCTAATCTAAGTGTTGAGGATTCTTGGAAGAGTAGGTGTATAGAGTGGTGTAAGTTGGTTTTAAGGTAAGTACAAAGTTTATATGATTGCACTTATTTACATGAATTAAGACTTAACACATTTGTTTGTAAATGTGTTAAGTGAATTACTATATTGTCAATATAATTTGATTAAGGTTATGATTGGATGATGTGAAAGATATGAAGATCATTCAAATAGGTAAGTACAATGCAATTTGTTATGATAAATATTGTAATGATGAATTGTGCTAATGTGTTTTGAGAAATGATGAAATGTATTGTAATTGTGGTTGGTAATAATGATTGAAATGAAATAAATAGACATGTTGATTATATGATGATGAATTTAAGATATATGCTCAATATAATTGTTTATGTATACTTGAATGATGAAGTGCTATAACGTGAATTGAAATATGATAAGAGGTGAAGCCATTGAGATTGGCTATGATGAATCAAATGAGATGTGAAGCCATTGTGTTGGCTACGAGAATGTAAATGAATTATAATTGAGGCATGGTTGCCTGTTTTGAAAATGAAATGAATTGAGAAAGAAATGTACAAAGATATAAATGAAAAGAGTTGTGTCTAATATGTTAATTCAACTTTCAGAGTTCTGGATTTGACGGCATGCCTATAACATATGAAATGTAACAGTCTAGCCGGGTTGAGGATCTCCTCAAGTTGTTGAGTTGATGGTCCAAGAGACTGGGTCTGTTACACTATATGAATTATAAATGTGAAATATATGAAAAGTAACAGTCTTGCCGGGTTGAGGATCTTCTCGATTAGTCGGGTGGATGGTCCAAGAGACTGGGTCTGTTACACTCTCCATGGATAGAGATATGATATATGTTGCCTACGGGCTTGATTATTGTGATTATGGATCAAAGCAGTAACTCTGAACTTTGAATAACATATTAGTGTTTTGGGCCCGAGTCTGTCTTTATTGTCAATGTGAAATGCAAGTATTGAAATATTGATTGTGAGTATTAATAATGAATTATGCTTGGTGGATTGTGAATAATATAATGTTATTAAGTGTAATAGGAAAATGAATTGTGGTTGATGATAAAGGTTGTCTTTATTGGAAATATGATTTATGATTTATATGATATGTAGATTGTGTATTGCAATAATGAGTGATATGATGTGTAATGTGTGTATTGCAATAATGGTTGGTATGGTATATATATAATGTAGGGGTATTAATATATTGGTTTTGAGTATTGGTGATGCATTGGGGTTGGTGATAATATTATATATATATATACATCTTATATGAAATTAGCTAGGATATATTAAAGATAAAGTTAAAAAGAAAAGAAGATATGATAAGAACTAATTATATATTGAATCGATGTATCATTACATATCAATACTTCTATACTATATGTTTATATTTTATATTTGGACTACTAAGCTCTCGGGCTTAGCGCGGGTGTTTATTCGCGCAGGTTTTTAGATGGAAGATATGAAGTCTTTTGTTATGCCACAAGAAGAGTAAAGTTTGTCGAGACCAACTAGAGGGTTATGCATACATGTATAAATTTTAATTATGATGTATTTCTGACGAGAGAGTATTTATATGTATAAATCTAGTAATGTATAATAACTGTATGGTTTTAAATTGAGTTGGATTGTGAATATAGAAGTGTGAATTCTTCTTGCAGGATTGTAGTTGAGGTTATAAGGGTGGATTATTGGGAGTGTACTTGAGTTGAATTGTGAAACAAAATGTTTTTCAAATATAAGAAAAATCAATTTTGTCGACACTTGGGACCTAGAATTTTAAGGGAGACTCCGTCAAAATTTTTTTGAAAAAAATTTTTATAAGGAACATTAAGTAAGCTGACATAACCAGAGCTCGTATCTTGATGTAGCATTCCTCCTCGGCTTATTATAGGTCGGGAAGGGGTGTTACAAATATGGTCGAACGTCATTACAATTTTGGAGAAGACACAAATGTGCTAGGTGCAAGTCCTTCTTACTTGGCGTTATCACTGTTGCACCAGATAAGGGTCTGTATTTTGCGTCGTTCTTATCCCTACTATTTTTCGGCAATCCAACAGTTGCTTCTTCAAAGTTGACCAAACACTCAACGGCCTCTTCTGCAACATAGGCCTCAGCAATGCACCCTTCCGGACGAGCCCGATTTCGTACATAACCCTTGAAAGTCTTCATATATCTCTCGAAAGGGTACATCCAGCGAAGGAAGATTGGCCCACAGAGCTCAACCTCTCTCACAAGATGAATTGAGAGATGGATCATTATATCAAAGAAGGAAGGGGGGAAGTACTTTTCTAGCAAGCATATGGTCTCCACCAACTGAGCTTGCATTTTTTCTAGTTTATCCACCTCGATGACTTTACTGCAAATTGCCTTGAAGAAGAGGCAAAACCTAATAATAGTGCACCTAACCTGTTTTTGTAGTACTGACCGAATTGCGATGGAGAGTAAGTGATGCAACATTGTATGGCAGTCATGAGATTTCATTCCAACAAGTCGAAGATTTTCCATTGATACTAGACCTTTAATGTTTGAACAAAAACCATCAGGTAACTTCATGCCAACCAAGGAGGAGCAGACAATCTTCTTTTCTTTATGCAATAAGTTCCAAGATGCCGTCGGCAACTTCTCTTTTTTTTTTCCGGGAGTTTTTGGCCTCAGCTCCGTTCTTATTCCCATTTTAGCCATATCAAGACGGACAGACTCCTTATCTTTTGACTTCCCTGGTATATTTAGCAAGGTACCAGTCAAAGCTTCACATATATTTTTCTCGATATGCATCACATCAAGGACATGCCTAACCGGCAAAAATTTCCAATACTCAAGTTGGAAAAATATAGACATCTTCTTCCAAATAGGTCGAGGTTCACATTTATTCAATCGAGGTTGGCGTTGTGTCTTACCATAGACATGGCCCCTTAGTGGTTGTACCCTTTCAAAGACCTCCTCTCCAGTTAACAGAATAGGAGCCGACAACTTCTCCACGGTGTTATCAAAGGCTAATTTTTGCCTTCGATATGGATGATAACGGGGCAACCACCTACGATGCCTCATAACCACCGTCTTACGATAATTTGCCAACCTGGTAGCTTTTGTTTTATCAACACAGACAGTACAAGCATTATACCCTTTAATGATATTGCCCGACAAGTTGCCTAAGGCTGGATAATCACTAATTGTCCACAACAAAATTCCCCTTAGTATGAATAACTCTTTCTTATATGCATCATACACTTGTTTCCCATTCCATAACACTTGAAGATCTTCTATAAGTGGCTGAAGGAACACATCAATATCATTTCCGGGCTGATTCGGTCCGGATATCAACAAACTTAACATAATATACTTTCTTTTCATACAAAGCCAAGGTAGTAAGTTGTAAATACATAGCAAAACAGGCCAACATGAGTAATCAGTTGATAATCCACGGAAGGGATTGAATCCATCGGTAGATAAAGCTAACCGAAGGTTTCTTGTCTCCGAAGCGAACTCAGGCCACTTTTGGTCGACCACCTTCCATGTTTGTGAGTCTGCCGGATGTCTAATTTTACCATCCTTTTGTCGCCCGGTGTCATGCCAAGTCATTTCCTTTGCAATTTGAGCTGTATTGAACAAATTCCTCAACCTTGGTATTAATGGAAAATACCATAGAACCTTAGCAGGGACCCCTTCCAATTCTTTTCCTTTCTTGTTCAGCTTCCATCTAGAGGCTCCACATATGCGGTAAATTGTCTCATCTTCATCTCTCTCACCACGATATAAGAGACAATCATTCGGGCACACGTGTATTTTTTCATACTCCATACCCATAGCACATAAGGTTTTCTTGGCTTCACTGAAGGAAGAAGGGATACTATTGCCTTCTGGAAGCATTGACCCAAGCAAAAGAAGAATATCAGAGAAGCATGTATCAGAAATGCCATGCTTTGCTTTCAAGTTATATAACTTGACTAAAGCTTTCATCTTAGTATAACCCTTGCATCCCAGATAAAGGGGTTCATGTTCACCTTCAACATGGTTAATGAAATCAGAGGAATCTAATGAAATATCGTCATCGTCGACATTATCATGCCCCGTTCTTATACCAGTTTGATCAATTGATTCTGAGAAACAATCGGTTTCAGCAACTAAAGGACTCCCTTCTGGATTTGACTCTCCGTGCCATATCCAGCAAGTATAGGTTTGATCAATACCATATTGGAAAAGATGATCCCTAACAGTTTGAGCCTTCCACGATTTACTGTGAGCGCATCTTAAGCATGGACAACTAATTTTTGTTTCATCAAACCCATTCTCAAATGCAAACATTAACAACTCTTCCACACCTATTTGAAACTCTCTTGTTCTTCTATCAGCCTTCAACCAAGATCTATCCATCTTTGAGTTGGACCAGTTCTGCAATTTGAGCAATAATTCAGTTAGTTGGACCACTGAATTATGCCCAAAAGTCAAATAGAACCTGGAAGGGAAGTATATTCACCTCAGATGCGAGAGCAGATGTTGCAGCTAACTTCTATGAAGGTTTCTCGAGGACAGCTATCATATGGTTGTTGTGGTTTGAATAAAGTTGCATGAGGAAGCTTGGACTGTTATGTAATTGTTCAACCTGAAGGAGAAAGAAAAAGGGTTCACATATAGAACTTAAAAGTTGTCATTGAAAAGAAAAGCTAGCACCAAGAGCAAGGAAAGGCGTATTTCTTGGTTACAAGTCAGGAGTGAAAGGTTTTCTGTTTATAGATCTCACAACAAAATAAATTTTAATAGACGTTTTAACAGACATTCAACTTCATTCAGAAAAACCTGAATCCACAAATAATCCTCAATTCACTGACACAACTCAACATACCATTTCAACTGATAGGCATCAAATTTTAGCCAAAGACTTATAAACAAGCAGAGACATCAGAAGCATGGACACATACTGTAGATCTTGAAATTTAAGCAGAAAATTGAAGGACAGAACAACATTATAGTAACCTGAAAATATCAATGCAACATTATAGTAATCTGAAAATACAATGCAATAATTCAATTAGATTAAACAGAGGAATGAATTCTATGGGACGATCTTTATGGGACGATTACTTACGGCTCATAAGTAAAAAAATAATCTTCTTTCGACTTAATTGGGACAATGCAGTTACTGACAAAGGAGACGGCCGACAGCAAGGAGACGGCCGGTAGTAAGGAGACGGCCGGCATTAATGAAGACCGCAGCAAGGAGAGTGGTGCTTAGGAGAGTGGTGCTTAGGGTTTGGCAGCGAGAGAACCACGACTAATGAAGCTGAAAGAGGAATGAGAGATGAAGCAGAAATAGAAGCTTGGACGTTTAATGGAAGTTAGATTTTCTTATAATAATAACATGTTTAATGGCTATTTGCAATGTATGGAAGTTAGGCTTTCTTTAAGCCAAATAAACTTGACTAAGTATTAAAAGCTAAGGTTTGGATTTATAAATATTTCATAAACCCATTAGAAATTTTAAAGTCCACCGTTAAATAATGATTTAGATATAATATGATATTATATAAGTAGGAATACAAGTATATATTATAAATATATATAAGTATATACAGGTATATACTTATATATATATAAATATATACAAATATATATTAGTATATATACAAGTATATATATTAGTATATGTTAGTATATATACAAGTAAATATATTAGTATATATATTAGTATATGTTAATATATATACTTGTAAATATACAAGTATATATAAGTATATATACAAGTATATACAAATATATACAAGTTTATATTAGTATATATACAAGTATATATAAGTATATATTATATTAGTATATAATATATATATATTAGTATATGTTAAATAATGATTTAGATATAATATGATATAATATGATTTAGATATAATATATACAAGTTTATATTAGTATATATACAAGTATATATAAGTATATATTATATTAGTATATAATATATACTTATTAGTATATGTTAAATAATGATTTAGATATAATATGATATTATATAAGTAGGAATACAAGTATATATTATAAATATATATAAGTATATACATGTATATAGAAGTATATATATAAATATATACAAGTATATATACAAGTATATACACAAGTATATATATTAGTATATGTTAGTATATATACAAGTATATACAATTATATATTAATATATACAAGTATATATATTAGTATATACAAATATATACAAGTTTATATTAGTATATATATAAGTATATATAAGTATATATTATATTAGTATATAATATATATATTAGTATATGTTAGTGTATATACTTGTATATACAATTATATATTAGTATATACAAGTATATATATTAGTATATACAAATATATATACTTGTAAATATACAAGTATATACAAGTATATATATTAGTATATACAAATATATACAAGTTTATATTAGTATATATACAAGTATATATAAATATATATTATATTAGTATATAATATATATATATATTAGTATATGTTAAATAATGATTTAGATATAATATGATTTAGATATAATATATACAAGTTTATATTAGTATATATACAAGTATATACAAGTATATATTATATTAGTATATAATATATATATATATATATATATTAGTATATGTTAAATAATGATTTAGATATAATATGATATTATATAAGTAGGAATACAAGTATATATTATAAATATATATAAGTATATACATGTATATAGAAGTATATATATAAATATATACAAGTATATATACAAGTATATATATTAGTATATGTTAGTATATATACAAGTATATACAATTATATATTAGTATATACAAGTATATATATTAGTATATACAAATATATATACTTGTAAATATACAAGTATATATATTAGTATATACAAATATATACAAGTTTATATTAGTATATATACAAGTATATATAAGTATATATTATATTAGTATATAATATATATATATATATATTAGTATATGTTAGTATATATACTTGTATATACAATTATATATTAGTATATACAAGTATATATATTAGTATATACAAATATATATACTTGTAAATATACAAGTATATACAAGTATATATATTAGTATATACAAATATATACAAGTTTATATTAGTATATATACAAGTATATATTAGTATATACCTGTGAAACCTACTGCCCTTGCACTCAAATTTTCCAATACAATTAACTGATAAAAGAACACAATCACAAATACAAATATATATACAAGTATTCTTGTGGACTTGCTTATTCATATATACAAGTATATATAAGTATATACAAGTATTCGTTAAAATTTTTCAATGTTAGACTTATTTAGTTTTTGCTCAATCTAATTTACATCAACACTAAATTTTATAATTATATAGGGTTCCATAGAAATTTATCACTACTAATTATTTAAATTGTATTGCCTTAAGCACTTATGGATGAATTATAAATTGAATTTTATGAGTCATCTATATAAGTGAATTTGTAAAGTTAATTTAACAAAAATTTGAAAAATTCATTTTGTTTCAAAAGAGGGATGTCAAAACTTGAGCAATATTTTGAACACTTAAATTCCCCCCTTTATTTCCCAAAAAAATTTTCATTTGCCCCCATTTTGCCCAAAACACGGCCGTTTTGAAATTTAACAATAAACCTAAACAGACCCTCTTTCGATTTCTCTCTCTCTCTGTCCTATCTCCTCCTTCCCTCTTTCGATTTCTCTGTCCTATCTCCTCCTTCCCTCTTTCGATTTCTCTGTGTATACCTAATTTGTTTCCATTTTCACGGGTAGAAAGCTTCAGAAACTAAACCCAAATTTGTTCTCCTCCTTCCCTCTTTCCATTGCTAGACCTAACTTTGTTCTCTTCCTTCCCTCTTTCGAAATCTTCAGTCTTGACCTAAAAATGCACGGCACATCCATATTTCTTCTTCCTCTTATACCTTTCTCTCTAACCCGCCCGCCACTCACTGCGGCTCTGCATTCACTCCCTCAGTTCCAGCCTTTGAGGTTCGTTATATACTTTTGTCGCTCTGCAATTTTTTTTAATTTTATCTGTTATTATGTTATTGTATAATATTTTTCTTCCTCTTCTTAGTTCTTAGAAGTTTGTTTTATAAACCATTTTCATGAGACTTAGTTGCTGTTGTATATGCTGCTTCTTTTTGTTTCCGGTTGCAATGTGTAGAATACTGCAAATGTCGCTGTTAATATTTTTTCCTGCTCCAAAATACAGCCCATGTCCTGTTTGTTAATCTTTGACTAAATTTTAGCCATGTGAATATTTTTTTACTGGAAGAGATAGATAAGCCTTTCACTGGTTTGGACAGAGGAATTTGAAATATTGAGATTTGACTTAAATAATGCATAGGTTTTCTTTGATTTGATACAGTTCAGGTTCATGGTTGTGGACACAGGTCTTGTTGAATGTGGCTTTAGAATAGGTGTCATTTCAAATGCACCTGAAATAAGTCCTTAACCACTTTCATTAATCTAATCGACTAAAGAACTTGTAGCTATCTTGTCTGTTGTGCAAGCTATAGTTTATTTTTTACTAATTCTGTTTTGTTTTAGTCTCATAGTAGGATTTTAGTTTAGCCGTGTCCCAATTAAATTATGAGTTATTTGCTTAGCAACGTGATGAAATGCAGGCTTACATCAACATTCTACAAAAATGCATTTTCACATATAATTCTTACCTGTTGGCTGATGGTTATCAAACCTGCAGCTGTTTCCTGTGATTTCCAATGTTTAAACTGGATGATTTCGTACAAAATGTAACTTTTAATTTGTGAATGCAGGTGCTGATTATGGCTCCTTCGAAGAAGAAACAATCGTATCAACTACCCACCCGTTCTTCTCCCCGTGTATGTAAACAACAAGCCCGGTCTTCCCCAAATCCAGCCACAATGAGAGTGGTGAAGGCTATCTCCAGGACACGGACAATGCACCCAGAAAAGCCATCGACTTCTTCCCCCGTATCTTCGAAGAGGAAGTCAATCTCTGAAAACTTGGAAAAAAAACTGTCCAAGAAAAGAAAGCGAGTGGATAAGGTTAAGCTGAAATCAAACGAGGACGATGTTGCAGGATTAAAACTGCTGAAACGAGGGTGTGTCTCCATGCACCGAATTGTTAGACGGAAGATCAGTAGTCAAAAGCCTACAGTTACATTTAATGCAAAAGGAGCACCATTTGGCAGGGCTGCTTCAGAGATGCAATCATATATCGGAGTTTTAGCAAGGTCTAAAGCCCCGATATGGCATGATTCCTGGAAGGAAGTTGCTGAAGACGTCAAAACAAAGATTTGGGATTGTGTCCAGGTTATGCAAAATCCTTCCCACACAATTAATTTATATACATTAGTTTTTCAATTGCTTTATACACGTTGGGTTTTCAGTAACTTATTCATCTAATTTTATTTTTGTGGTTTATGTATGTAGATGGCTTTCGTTGTACCACCGACTTCCAAGAAAATGGTACTGCAGTCTGCTGGTAAAAAATGGAGGGAATTCAAATGTCGGTTGACGAGACTCTATGTTCTTCCACACCGTGATGAACCAGAGAAGCTGCGGTTTCCTCCAGCTGACTTCACATTCATTGAGCAGTCGCACTGGGACATTTTCGTTGCTGATCGTCTGGGAGTCGAGTTTAGCGTAAGGAAATCTTCAATTTTCTTGTTTCTTAATTTAGTTCCAAATGGTAATCTGGATTCCTTTTTCATACTTATGATGTTTTGTTCCTTTTTGTCTTAGAAAATTCATGAAGAACAACAAAAGAGAAGTATGCAGAACGAGTATCCTCATCGTTTGTCTCGAAAAGGATACGCGAACTTGGAAAGTGAATGGGTTAGTGTTGACTTGTGTATTTAATTTTGCTTTCTATGACTTGTGTATCGTCAATATCGATTTATAATGCTTCTTAAAACATGTTTATATTACTAATAAGTTCATCCTCTATATATATACATGCAGACTGAATCTCATCCTGAAGGGATTTCAGAGATCGATCGATCGAAGGCTTGGATCCTTGCAAGGCAGGACAGACAAGGAAAGTTTAAAGATGAGAGAGTGAAGCACAAAGCTGAGGAAATCGTAAGTTCTGATTTTCGATTCAAGTTTCAACTCAATTAATCAGCTTTTATTGTTTACTAATTTATTAACTACATCCATTTTGGGTCTATTTTTTAGGAGTCATTAAAGGAGCAAGTTAGTTCAGGTGAAGTAGTTGAACAAGGTGCTGATGATGTGTTATCGAAGGTGCTTGGTAAACCGGAGCATTCTGGAAGAGTACGTGGCCAGGGAAGGCACGTGAAGCAATCTGTCTATTTTGGTCTCCCAAGACAGAGAAAAGCAAAGAATTTTGATGAAAAGATACGGGAGGGGGTTCAAATGGTCATGGAGGAGGAGACCAAGAAAATTATAGCACAGAGAGATGCATTTTGGGCTGCTGAAATTGCCAAGATTAGAGCAGAATTTTTGTCAAAGCCTGTGTCTAGTCCAAACATGCCTTCCCAACAAGCAAGTTGCTCCAATTCCATTCCTATTGTGAAGGATCAAGAGGTGCAAGTGCCGGTTGTGAGGAAGAATTTGAGTCCTGAATTTGATGCAAATTCTGTTGAAGCAAAAAGGAGTCTCAATTCAGATAAAGTAAAAAGGAGCCTCAATTCTGTTGATGATGAGAAGGTCTTTGCTTTGGAGAAACTGGAGGTGCTTGATAAGGATGATGTTCATGAGGTTGCTGCTGAGATTGTTGCAGATGTTGATGAGGTTGCTGCTGCTGAGGAGGCAGAACGTATTGAGGTTGTTGCTATGGTTGCTGATGCTGAGGAGGCAGAAGGTATTGAGGTTTCTGCTGATGTCAAAGGTCCCAATAATGAGGAGGTTGAAATAAAAAATGATGACATTGTTAAAAAAAATGATGATGATGGGTTTGATAATCAAGTGAAATTGGCGAAGCTGGCCATAGGATCACCGAGCAATATTGTTGCTTATGCAAATGTTGTTGAAGTCTCGGTTGTTGAAGGACATGAGCCATCTCTCCATGGAGTTAAGATTGCACAAGAGAATGCAAGAGTGTCGATCACTCGTACAATTCAAGGTTTGAGGATACTACTTAATATTTATTCAAACTTATAATGATTATATTCAAACATATAAATAAATGTAATTTTTCCATGTTTTTTATATTTACAGACGTCAATATCCCATTCCCAGTCAGCGATGAAATTGTTACTGTGGACCAAGCCGTGGGTACTTTTATAGCATGGCCGAGAAATTTGATTGTGCTGGATGGGGTGTCTAATCCAAAGGTTAAGTTTTGAGAAATGAAACTTTGCATAATTGCTTTTTTTTTTGCTATTTACTGTGTTCACATGCCCCCCTTTATTTTCAGAGTTTTAAAAAAGCTTGTGTGAAGAAAAAAGCCTCCAAGAAATTAAAGAAGCCTGTTGTTATAGAAGCTGATATGTTTGAGGAGGAGCTACATGTTCAAATGGGTGCTGATTATCCAGCATCTTTGAAACGTTTGTGGCTGTGGGCGAAGGATGCCTTAAGCGATGATCGAACAGTTAGTTTTGCCCTAAGTGAAGAAGCATTTGGTGTGAGCAAAAAGCAAGTTGTGTTCTTACAAGATCTACATGCTGTGTGCGCCGGAGGTGAAATGTCCGGATCCATACTTACCATATTTATTCAGTAAGTTTCCAAGTACAATAGCCTTTTATTTTCTTTGTTAATTGTACTGGAATTAAACTGATAATATGTACCAACTATTACTTCATTTTGTATGCAGCTACTTGTATGAATATGTCAAAAGGCATAAAATGGTTGATATGATTGGCTTTGTGGATCCCAGCATGATTGGTGCCATTGGATGTGGTAATTCAGGGGGGAGGTCACGTATACTTTTGAGTCGATTTAAGGGGGCTAAAGAAGGGCAATACTTTCTCTTGCCTTTCAACGATGTGTGAGTATTTCTTTACCTTTCTTTTTTATCTGCTATTGTAGCTAATGAGAGTTAGTAGCTAAATAACGCTGCTTCTGTATGTGATTGTGATTGATGTTATGAATTGAGCCTTTGTGATTGCTATTTTGGTGATTGAAATCACTGTTTCATTGTCAGTTCTGTATTTATTCAGATCTTTTTGTTCAATGAATTGTTTGGCGTTATGTTCTTCCAAATATGAAGAATTGCTTGTATTTTATTTTGTTATTTCGTAGGAATCACTGGGTATTGACTGTTGTAAATCCGACGGGAGAGGTAGTCTACCACATGGACCCTCTTAAACGTCGCATTGCTAGCCAGGAATGGATAGAGGTTGTTGACAAGTAAGTTGCGACTCTGCCTATTTAGTCTTAAGTTGTTAAATTTGGGGAAAATGCAATTTTGTTAACTTATATTGTGTTTCTTGTAGTGCCATAAAGTTATACAAAGAGAGTGTCAACAAGAATGTGAGGAGGAAAATTTTATGGGAGAACATGGCGGTATTGTTTTTCTCATCATTTCTGATTTATACAATTTATACAATATGTTAATTACTTGTTCTATGAAAGAAATATTGCAAAATTTGGACTGCATTTTTTCATTTCAGTACAAACTTGGAGTCCACAAAGCATTTTCAGTTGGTCTGCATTTTTTCATTTCCAATTGCAGCACTGCTGGCATTACTTGTATACTTGCTCGTATATATTTGGATTGCATTTTTTCAGGTTAGATTGTGTGATTAGGTTGATGTGTTGGTTTGCATATGGGTTTACATATGGATGTAACATGTGGTACTTCATTTTTGTTTTCATTTGCTATTTCAGGGGGTTCCTGTGCAGAAAGAGGCCACGGACCGCGGCCTCTTTGTCATGAGGTACATGAAGGAAATCTGTTATGACAAGGAGCTTCAGTTTGCAGCTAAGGTGAGAATTTTAATTATTTTCATTTTTTATATAATAGTTTTGTATTTACCACATGTGGCTAACCAAAATTTTATTCATTTTTCAGTGGCTACGCAGAGGCAACTTGGAGTATAGTGATGCCGACATCAACGAGATTAGGATTGGCTTTGCCAAATATTTCATGAAGCGTCATTCAAGTTGAAGTTAATAGTATAATTCAGTGATATATGTATAGTGTTGATTTTTTTTTAGTTTTTTAATATGTTGAATGGTTGAATTTGTGGAGGTTTTTTTATTCCCAAATTTGCAATCCTCCATTGTAAAGTGTTGTCTTATATGTATAATGTATAGTTTAACAGACAATGGTGGTGAAATGAAAATGAACATTGAAACTATTGTCTAATATTCAGTGTGCACATATTAATCAGACAACGATTTTTAATAAGAAAGCATTGTATAAACCTTAATCAGACATCGCCTCAATAGACAACGGTTTTTATCTTCATCAGACAACGGTCAAAAAGCGTTGTCTAAACCTTCATCAGATAAAACTAAAAACCGTTGTGGAAACTATCTTCAGACAACGGTTATAAACCATTATCTGAAATGCTATCAGACATCGCCTCAATAGACAACGGTTTTTGTCTTCATCAGACAACGTTCAAAAAGTATTGTCTAAACCTTCATCAGACAATGGTTAAAAATTGTTGTCTGATAAAACTAAAAGCCGTTGTGGAAACCATCTTCAGACAACGGTTATAAACCATTGTCTGAAATGCTATCAGACATCGCCTCAATAGACAATGGTTTTTGTCTTCATCAGACAACGGTCAAAAAGCGTTGTCTAAACATTCATCAGACAACGGTTAAAAACCGTTGTCTGAAAATTTAGAAACCGTTGTCTGAAAATTTACAAACCGTTGTTGAAACCATCAGACAACGGTTAAAAACCGTTGTCTAAAAAATTAGAAACCGTTGTCTGAACTATCATCAGACAACGGCCAAAAACTGTTGTCTGATAAAATTAAAAACCGTTGTGCAAACTAACATCAGACAACAGTTTTAAAACCGTTGTCTGAAATGCTATCAGACATCGCTTCAATAGACAACCATTTTTGTCTTCATCAGACAACGGCCAGAAAGCGTTGTCTGATTCAGTTTTCCTTGTAGTGCAAGTTCAAGCACCTAGCTTGGGTAAAGTATGGATAGTACCACTAGTCCCCCGCTAGACATCTAACATTTATGTCAGAGAGATAGGTATTGACATAAGAGCTCAATTTGGTACGTGTTACCCCTAGGAGAGGGGTAATGCCTTGACTACTGTGAAGCAAAAAAGGCAGGAAATGGAAACCGCATTTCCCCCACAAAGCATTAAATGCTCTGACTTCTATAAATAGGGGTAAAGTCATAATCATTTTTCACCTGTGTAAAGCGTGAGAGTTCAGTTTGTCTTGGAAACTTGGCATTTGTTATTAGTTTTGAAGGAATAAGTTTGGCAATAGTGGCTCGGTGCTTTCCTATCATCTAAGGTCTCGATCTGCTCTGGATTGCTATAGGTGAGCACTTGTAATTTTAAGCCATATTCTTTTTATTAATTTCAATAAAAATGAGTTCGGGGAATGAGAATGTGTTAATAGACGAGGTGAGAGTGAGTGAACGATATATACAATATAGTGACCCTACTCCATCAGAGAGCGATAATAACGCTGAGAGTTCCTCACCTACCGAGGAGTCAGTAGGGGTGGTATGGGAGATGTTCACATGGTTGAAGAAGTAGGGTCGGGAACTACTGCAAGTCCGTCTCTAATAGATGAAGATGAATAAGAGGAAGAAGGGGCTCAGGTTTCTGTAGACTAAGCTTGGGTTAGGGATATACCATGTGCTTTAACGACTGAGGAATTACAAGTCATCAGAGAAAAGTGCAAAGTTCCCAAGGGGTATCAAATGATTATACCAGAGATAAGTGTTCTCGGTCATGACAACTTGGGAAAGGATTGGCTCATAATATATGAGGAAGATTTTCGAGCGGGAGTTTGATTTCTTGTAATATCCCAATGTATGACCTAGAAGTTTTGAATATTATTGTTGTTTTAATTGGATTGAATGTATATGTTGATTTGAAAGAGAAAAGAATTAAAAAAAAAGAAGTGTATATGTTGTATATATATGGTAGTATAAATAACATATACATAAGTCAAAATGGATGGTCAATGGAAGAGGATATTTATTTGTGATATGTGAAATTACTTAATTGGGCATATAAGTGACAAGAGTTAAGTTAGATGGATGAGGGCATTTAGGTAATTGCTTTGTTAGAATTGCTTGGTGGAGATTTAAAGAAGAAGAGAAGTTTGACTTGTCTTCATTTTCTTCTCTTTCTCTTATGTTGGCCGGCCCTCCATAGCAAAGGAGCAAGAGTGAGATTTGTTTATTTCTAAAATCAACTTGAAGGAAGAATCAAAGGATTAAGTTGGAGATTTGTGAAATTTCTTCAATTGTGGTAAGTACTCTCTTGTTTTCCTTTGTTATTTTTGAAGTTGTGTTTGAGGTGAGTTATGATTTGTTGTAATTATGATTAGGTGTGTTTGAGATGTGTTTATAAGTGTTGAAATTGATTGTAAGTTAAGAAGTTAAATTGGTATTGATATTGGAAGTGTTGAAGTTGAGTTTGTTTTAAGGGTTTGAAGTGATAAATGATGTTTAACTTGAGTTTGCTTAATTATTTTCATAGATCTTCATGTTGTTTGTGTTTGTTGGAGTTGTAAGCCTTGGAAATGAGAATTTGGCCGAAGGCAGTAGCTTAATGGATGCCACGCCCGTGGCCTTGGTTGCCATGGCCGTGGCCATTTGTAGCCATTTGAAGCCATGGCCGTGGAGGATGGGAGCATGGGTGGCAGAACCATTCTTTAACCCACGCCCGTGGGGGTTGAGGTAGCCACGGCCGTGGGCTCTAGCATGAGGTGTTGGTTTGTAATGTGTGTTATAAAGGTCTTAGATGAGGTTATTAAGTGATAAATTGTATTGGAATTCATGTATTGTATCATTTTGGATTAGGTTTTGAAAGAAGGTGAGTTGCCCTAATTTGGGAAGTGAAGAATTCTTGGAAAAAAGGGAAGTGTTTAGATTGATGTGAGTAGTTCTTGAGGTAAGTACAAACTTACATGGATGTATTCTTTTATATGATTTTGAGACTTAACACATTTAGTATAAATGTGTTAAGTAAATTACTATATTGTTAATACAATGTGACTAATGTTATTATTTGTATAGTGGGAAAGCTATAATGATCATCCAAAAAGGTATGTGCAATGCAATTTGTTATGATAAATGTTTTGATAATGAATGGTGTTAATGTGTCTTGAGAAATGATGAAATGTGATGTTATCATGGTTGATAATAATGATTGAAATGAAATAAATGGACATGTGGTTTATATGATGATGAATTTAAGATACATGTGCAATGAAATTGATTATATATGCTTGAATGATGAAGTGTATAATGTGAATTGAGACATAAAGAGATGTGAAACTAATGTTCTGAGTTATAATGATGTGAATGATATGATTAAAGCATGCCTAGATGCTATGATTGAATAATGATATATTCGTTTAGTTAATGTAATTGATGTTGTATATATATCAATGATGAAATATGAAATGTGATTTGAGATATAATGTGATGTGAAGCCATTGTGATTGGCTATGATAACTCAAATGTGATGTGAAGCCATTGTGATTGGCTATGATGATTCAATTGAAAGAAATAAGGCCTATTTGCCTAGATGATGATGAGAATTGAGAATGGAAATGATAATGAAATAATAAATGAATTGTGTGGCTAATGTGTTATTCCATTTTCAGAGTTTGTTGTTGGTGGCATGCCTAATATTAGTAACAATCTCTTGAAGTTAGGTTGGATGAAATCTTTGAAGCCTAATTGAGATGTTACAACCCTTGAAGCTAGGTTGGGTTGGTTCTTGAAGCCAAGTTGGGTTGATACTTAGCATGCTTTGTTCCCCTTGAAGCTTGGTTGAACCTAAATCCTTGAAGCCTAGTTGGGATAATGATAATGATAATGTGATAATAAAACCAAAGCATTAACTCTGAAAGTCGAATGGCATATTAGTGTCTTTTGGGCCCGAGTCTGTCTTTGTTGTCAATGTGATATACAAATGTTGAAGTAGATGAATAATGAGATCTATGGTTGACTTTGTTGGAAATGTGAATCATGATTGTTGAATTGCGAATAAAATAATGTTATGAAGTATGATGTGTAATGTGTGTATTGATATATTGATTGTGAGTATTGGTGATGGATTATGATTGTTGAATTGTGAATAAAATAATGTTATGAAGTATGATGTGTAATGTGTGTATTGATATATTGATTGTGAGTATTAATGGTGGATTGTGGTTGGTGATAATGATATGTAAATGTGTATATAATATATGAAATTAGTCGAAATATATGAAAGGTGCAATTCGAAAGGAAAAACATGATAAGAAATTAATGGTACATGGAATTGATATATCATTATATGTTAGAATTTCTATAATGTATGTTTATATGTTATCTTTGTACTACTAAGCTTTCGGGCTTAGCGCGGATGTGTAATCGCGCAGGTGACTAGGTGGAAGATATGAAATCTTTCGTTATGCCACGAGAAGAGTAAGAGTTTGTCGAGACCAATTAGAGGGTGATGCATATATGTATAATTTTTAATTATGATGTATTTCTGACAAGAGTGTATTTATATGTATAAATGAAGTTTTGATAAAGATAAGATTATTATATATATGTAAAATCATTAAAAGTATAATGATTTTGTAAATGTTCTTTAAATTAATGTATTGTGTTTGGAACTCTGTTAAAGGTTTTTAAATTGTAACGAAAAGTGACATCCTTATACTTTATATACTTACTGTATGTATACTAGGTATATGTATAGTACTTATATGGAGTATCGGGGTGTTACATTTCTACTATGTCCATTTCTAGCATAATTCTTATCAACAAATGGTATATCTCATGGGCAACTAAGCCCGAATGCATGGCGAACCGTGGTAGGGTTTGAATTGTTGAGCAAGTTGCTGGGTGTAGAGCCTTCCCCTAAAGTTCTGGAGGCACTTTGTCTCATTAAGGCCCAGCCAAGGGCGGATGAAGATTTTTTATTCCTTCAAGCTCGCCCAGGACTAGGTCTCTTCACAGAGAAGCTGGACTCAATGAAGGGCTAGAAGGGTAGGTTTTTTTTTTTTTTAGAAAAGGAAAGGGGCTTCAAATGTCTAACCAGGTGTAGTAGGGGTGCGACATGGCCCATGTTAAAAATAGGAAATTTAGAGGCTACTAAAAAAGAGATTTTTGATATTATTGTTCAAGACATTTAAAAGAATAAATTGAATGTGTTAAATCTAATAAAAATATATTTTCCCCTTTGGAAAGATCCCATCGACCCTAGTCCGGAGGACCAGACTGGTAATAATCTTTGAACTGTTAATGTTATATTTGCTCGGTAGTAATTTTTTTAATTGTTGTTTTTTGTGCAGAAATGGATAAAGGAAAAGGGCGAAGCTTGAAGGACAAAGTAAAAAGAGCTAAAGAAGAAAAAGCTCGGATGGAAGAGGAGAAGGCTCAAAAGGCTGAGCAGAAATTGACCAAGCAAAAAGCTGTTGCTGTCTCTACCAATGAGAGAATAGAAGGTGTTCCTCAGAAGAGGAAGAGGAAGGGGAAAGAGATTGAGGTGTCGACCAAAGTTTAGGAGGTTTCGAATGAACCAGCTATGACAGCAGGGGCCAGGGCCCATGGCCATTCTAAGGTGCGAGACTAGACTTTGGTCCTCCATGATGCTATTGTCTGCGAGCCCTCAACATAAGCATTTGCTAGAGGAATTAGGAATTCTAAGAGCTGGGGGCCCGTGCTTAAGCTGTTAGATGTTCAAGAGGCTTTTCGCCATGAGTTCCGAGCTCATTATAACGATAATTTTTTTTGTAAGTGCACTCGAGGTCGGGTTGTTCTACCGAGGTCTCCTAAGGGGAATTCCTTGTCAAAATAAGGCATACCTGAAGATGAGCATGAATGCTCTACTGGAGAAGTTTCGAGCTGATTCTACTAAGGTATTCATATTGTAGAACTTAGTTGAACATGCTGTGAAGTTCATTAGTTTATGTTAACTTTTGTTATTTAATGAAATAGTATGCACTTCTTTGTCAACACATTGGGGATCGCCTCAATGGAACAAACTATAGTTACAGAGATTGCAAGTAAGAGGTTGCATCTCTGAAGGAGAAGTTAGCTAGAATGGAGAGCTAATCCTAGGCTGCCGAACAACAAGCTGCTAGGACTGCCGATGCTGAGCACCGCGCAACTCAAGCATATAAGAAGGCTACTGAGGCTAAACTGTAGCTAGAGCTCACCAGGAAAGGAGCTCAAGAGGCAAAGCAACTTGCTAAAAATGTCGAACAATAGCTGGCCACTGTGACCATTGACCTCACCCAGATGCGCAAGCTTTTGACTGATGAACAGGAGTCTCTACTCTCTCTCCAAGATCAACAGGGGGATAAAATTGATGAGGGTATTGTTAGATATCAAGAATAAGTTGTGGAGACATTAAAGAAGAAATATCCTGAAGCTAAGTGGGATTGGATTGAAGGAAAAGGAAGAAGGAAGAGCTCAAGACATGGTGAATGAGGCTTAGGGCAAGGTTGCCTACTTTTTGTATAACTCAATAGTGTTTTGCTTCTCTCTCTCTCTCTCTTGTGCGTTAGATTGCCGTTTTATAGCTTGATAAAGAGTGTAGTTAGCTTAGGGGAGAGCTTGGCGAGCTTTATATAGAGCTAAAACACTTTTGCTTTTGCTCAACTTTCATAGATATAGGATGCTATACCAATGCCATTCCAATGTTTATGTATGGACGGGCATAATTGCCTATGTATTTTTGAGATGAATGAAATGAAATGCTTCTTTTTACCAATTTAACTTTTTTTTTATTAGTTATTGATTTCAATTATTGATATTCTAATTGGAGTTCGGTGGTATATAATAACCTATTATGAATTTAACACATAATTGTATATATATATATATTTATGGATTGGTACGCAATTAAGATTCATGTTTATACCTAATTTAAATGCTAAGAGTTCGGTGCGCGATTAGGATGCCATGGGGTGTACGATTAGTGTTAATAGCTCAATGTGCGACTAAGCCATAGTGAGCTACATAATACGTGCTGAAAATCTGTGTGTGGCTATGGCACTATAAGGCTCAGTGCGTGACTAGGGCATGGTGAGTTGCATGGTATGTGTTGAAAATTGTGTGCAGCTAGGGCACTATAAGGCTCAGTGTGCAACTAGGGCATAATGAGCATGGTATGTACTGAAATTTGTGTGATTTTAGGGCACTATAAGGCTTAGAGCGCAACAATATGAATACAGATACAAGTATATGAAGAACACAAGAAAAGTAAAAAAAAAATAATAAAAGTTTACAATTAAAATCATCACTTGGAAGGGCTTACTGAAAGTACTTTCTCAGATTGTTGGTGTTCTAGGCTCTCGGGATCTCTTTGCCATCGGTAGTGTACAGTTTGTATGCAGCTACCCTAAATACCTCGGCAATCCTGTATGATCCTTCCCAGTTAGATCTGAGCTTCCTTGGTCCAGCAGATCCATGTGTGGAAATGGTTCTCCTCATGACCAAAATCTCCTTTGCATAGTTGTTTATGGCAAACTCTCTTATTATAAAAATTGGCCACCCGAGCCTTGTAGGCCTCAGCTTTGATGCTAGCCTACTCCCTTTTAAACTCTAACATGTCAAGGTTGTACCTAGAATTTGATTCATGTTCTTCTAAAAAATTAAGAGTTCTGGCTGGGGGGAGTCCAATCTCTATAGGAATGACAGCTTCGGTGCCATAAGCCAATGCAAAAGGTGAATCTCCAGTAGAAATCCTTGGGGAAGTGCGGTAAGCCAATAAAACATTATACAATTCTTCATCCCAAAAACCCTTGACTTCATCGAATCTCTTCTTCAACCCTGTCAAGATTGTTCTGTTGGTGACCTCGGCTTAACTGTTGGTCTGAGGGTGATAAACCGAGGTAAACCAAAAATTAATCTTAAGCTCGGTACAATATTCTTTGAACTTCCTGTAATCAAATTGTTTACTGTTATCAATAATCAGGGTGTGAGGGATGTCGAACCTTATGATGATCACCTTCATAAGGAAATTAATGATTGCAGTTGGAGTGATGGAGGCAAGGGGCTCTACTTCCACCCATCTAGTGAAAAGATCAACCGCAACCACTAAGAACTTCTTTCGAGCCGGGGCTTGGGGGAAGGGACCTATGATGTCCATTCTCCACTGAGCAAAGGGCCATGGGATTCTGATGGGTCTTTGCTCTATGGAGGGTTGGTGCTGTAAGTTAGCATATTTATGGTATTTCTCACATTTTTCAACTAAGTTTTTTGCATCATTATCCATGGAAGGCTAAAAGTAACCTTATAGCAGTGCTTTTTAGCTATGGTCTAGGCTCCTTCATTGGCTCCACAGATTCCCTCATGAATTTCCCTTAACAAATAGTTACCTTCATCTTTGAATACACATATGCTCCATGGATGAGAAAAAGACATCCTCCGCCATGAATGGTATACAAGCATGACTATCTGACAATCTTCTTAGCTTCTATTAGGTCTTCTGGAAACTCACTAGAGTCAAGAAACTTGTAAATCAAAAGTCTCTATCCCTCCATTGGCTCAGCTGTCATTATCAGTAAAGTCTCATAGCTCGAGCTCTGAATAATCTCAAAGAGAACTCCTTGTTCAGGGACTCCCTCTTTGGCAGTAGCGGCTTTAGCCAGCTTGTCAGTCTGCTCATTTTTTGCCCTCATTATTTGGTGAATCTCTTAAGAGCGACCACTCTTTTTCACAACAATCAGGAGCTCAGCTATGTGTTCTTTGTAGCTAAAAATGCTTAGTTCTCAGGCTTCATATTTTCCAATTAGCTGACTAGCTACTAATTGAGAATCCAGGAAGACTTGCTAGGACTCTGGCTGAACTTCTAGACTAAGTCTCAGCCCCAAACAAATGGCCTCATATTCTGTTACATTGTTTGAAGCTGTGAAGTTAAGCTTTGTTGAATATCCGACTTGAATCATACCCGTGCTTCTAAAGATTACCCTGATACCAGCTCCTTTAACACCTGAGGCTCCATCCACTTTTAAGAATCCATGCTTCCTTAGGGGCTAAATCAGGAGATTGTTCATATAGCTCTGTGATAAAGTCTACTAAAATCTGTGCCTTTATGGCCTGCCTAGGCTCATATCTAACATCAAATCACCCTAGTCATGTTGCCCATTCTGTCAGACGCCTTGAGGTCTCTAACCGTTGAAGAATTTTCTTCAAATATGAGTTAGTGCACACAATGATAGTATGTGAATCAAAATACGGAAGAAGTCTCTCTAAAGCAGCTCAGAGTGCCAGGGCTAGTTTCTTTAGTGAAGGGTACAAAAGCTCGAGTCCTTTCAAGGCATGACTGGTATAGTAGACTGGGTATTGCTGACCATTCTCTTCTCTAATTAGGATTAAGCCCACAGCCGCAGGCGATGCTGAGAGGTACAAATAAAGTACTTCGCCTTGAACATGTCGATTGAGGAGTGGAGGCGAACTTAGGAACTATTTTAGCTCAAGGAAGGCCTACTGGCATTCGTCATTCCATTGAAAGTGCTTCAAATTCTTCAAACTCTTGTAAAATAGTAGGCATCTCTTTCACCAAACATGATATGAACCTTCCCAGAGTAGTAATTCTGCCATTCAACTTTTGTACTTCCTTAATGCTCTTGGGTGGCTCTATTTCCATTACTGCTTGTATCTTCTTAGGATTATCTTCAATGCCCCTTTCTGATATGATAAACCCCAATAATTTTTTGAACTAAACTCTAAAGGCGCACTTCTCCGGATTGTGCTTCATATTTGCTTACCTAAGTATTGCAAAGACTTATGCTAAATCTTTGGGGTGTTTGACAGGAGTTCAGGACTTAATGATCATATCATCTATAGTAAAGTCAACAAGCCAATTAATGTTGGGAAGTGGATATGAGTCTTTAGGGCATGCCTTGTTTAGATCTATGAAATCTACAAACATCCTCCACTTCCCATTAAGTTTCTTCACTAGCACAACATTGGCCAACCAACCTGGGAACAAGATTTCTCGAATGAAGCCAGCCTTTAAAAGCTTTTCAACTTCCTAGTCTACAACAACTTGTCTCTCAGGTCTTAGGTTCCTTCTCTTCTATTTCACTGGGGTTGCCTTAGGGTTCACGTGAAGTTCGTGAACCATAAGTTTTGGTGAAATACTTGTGACATTAGTAGAATCCTAAGCAAAGACATCTTGGTGCTCTTCTTAACATTTGAGTTAAGGCGAGCTCTTTTTCACTCTTCAAGGAGCTTGTAATCTTGAAAGTTCAGTTCGCCCTAACTTGTATTTCTTTTAACATGTATACTGGCTCAGTGCAAGATCCTGAGTCACAGGGGAGATCAAGGGAATCTACTAGGAGCAGCATGTTTGCATCCTTAAGGAGAACTACCTAAGAATCCTGGGCTATTTGTTGATTCCCTCTCAAAATTGCTACTCCCTAATGGGTTGGGACCTTCAAAAGCAGGCTTTTCATTGAAAAATATGCATCCACTCTAACCAGAAGTGTTCTTCCAAATATGGCATTGTAAGCAAGATTCATGTCCGATACCATAAAACATGCTTGACAATTTCTTACTGTTGAGTCATCACACAACTGTACATCCAACATGGTGGACCCCTTTACTGGTATTGTATGTCCCGATAAACCAACCAAGGGTGCGAAAGTAGGCTTCAAGGTATTAGGTGACAGACCAAGCTTCTTATAAGCATCTAGGGTCAATCAATTTATGGTACTATAAGTGTTAACTAAAATTCATTGTACTAGGTAGTCTTAAATTACAGCTTTGACCACTAATGCATCAATATGGGGACCGATAACCTAGTGTGACTCTTCAAAGTTAAAAGTGATAACCTAGTTTCTAGACTTTGGTATCTCTATTATAGAAAAGACTTCTTTGGCCTTGCACTTTCGTGAAGTGCTTATCACATAATAATGCTCACTTCTTGCTATAACATGTGTTACCCCAACTAGGGTCTTTTTTGAAGTTCCTGTGGGTTGAGTGTTCTGTCACCCTGGTCACTTTTGCCCGGTAATGGTGGCAACAAATTGTTTTAGCTAGCCCTTATGAATCAACCACTCAATTTCTCGCTTCAACTTAGTATAATCATTGGTTCTATGGCCATGATCCGTGTGGAAGCTATAATACTTCTCTTGATCTCTATTAAGGTCTTCTTTTAAGGGTTGAGGCCAATTTACCTCAGTATTTTGTTTGAGCCAATGCAAGATGATGGCTCTTGAAGTCGTTAGAGGTGTGAATTATTCAGGGAATGTAGTGATGTGGTAAGTGCAGTTGGGATAACATTGGCCTAATGGCCTTGTTGGGTTTGAATTTGAGCTTCTCCAAGGAGTGATTGGTTTAAATTGTCTAGGGGCATATGGGTTAGATGAGTTTTGTTTAGATGGTTCGGGCTTATGGGCTCTTCTAGAGGTTTTTGTGTTTGGTCTTAGCTTTGGTGGTTAGGGTAAAGCTCCTCCCATGCCCAACACTCTCATCAGCATGAATATACTTATATGACCGAGCCATGAGCTCTATAAAGGCTTAGGGCAGTTTTTACTCAAAGATTGTGAAAAATGATCACATTCAGTGTTCCGGATTAATGCCTCTAGTGTTATCTCAAAGTTTACCTTTGAAATCTTACCCACTTTTTCATTGAATCTATCAACATATTCCTGCAATGTTTTTTTGGGTTTTGTATGACGTTGAATAAATCTGTTGAGGTTCGATCGGGATCAATGAAAGCCACAAATTTGTTTATGAAGAGCTCGATGAACTGGCTAAAATTATGAATGGAGTGCAGTTCTAGGTTCTTATACCATATCTGAGCATTGCCATTTAAAGTCTTTAGGAATAGTTTACGTGGAGCAGCATCTTAAGTTGTGTATATGAGGGCAGTAGTGTAGAAATTGTCAACATGTGAGCGATGATTCATTGTTCCATTGTACTCTTTCAACTTTGGTATGTGAAAGTTTAAATAAACATCGTTGAGAATCTATTTAGATAGAGGGGAACAAAAGGTAGTGTTATATTGTAGCATTGCACCTTGGTGCATGCACTTAAGCTTGTCCTCAACCAAGGCGTTAATATCCTCCGCCGTCATCACTACCTCTTTCCTCTTAGGCTGAGATTGGGTGTGTGCTAATATTGGGTGGGTTGGTGTATAAGATGTTGAATGTTCAGGTGAATGAATCCTTCTCTGGGCCTACATCTCTGATTTAGAGGAGGTATTCGTGGGTTCATACTATTGGTTAGGCTCAAGGTTATATTATGGGGGATAATATGGGGGCGATGTTTGATAAGTTGTGGGTGGGGGTGATGGGGTATTATATATCGAAGGAGGAGAAGGAGGTTTATGCTCTGACAATGTAGGTCTTTGTTTGGGGTTATTGTGTGTTTCTAGCAGCTTGCGGTCTAAAAGTTGTAACGAAATCTCTGAGGGTAGAGGTGAGCTCTCTAATTGTTTGTTCGATTGGGTTAGAGGATTGTAACATTGTTGAAGCCATTCAAGCTAGTGGGGCGAATGGAGTAGAGGGCCTGACAGAGGTTGATTCTACTATTAAATAGGCTGATGAAGGTCCAGGAGGAGAAGATCCTGTTGTTGATGGTCCGATTTGATAATTGTTTGTAATGCTTTGAGTTGTGTGGTATTGAGCTGTGTATGGTGGTGGGGGTAATCTATTATTTGGAGTTTGAATGTGGTTTTATAAACATTGGGTTAGATCTTGAGTCATATTGTCCATTTTCAGGGATTAGCTAGTCCACGCTCACCGCACCACTGATGAGGAGGTGGACTTCAAGGACTTCTGTTCAAGTTTGGGTTCTGCTATAGTAGGCTCTCCTACCTGTAAGACAAGAATGGAACCGAGCTCCAGTGGAAAGGCTCCGATGCCTAAGTTAGTGATCCATTTGTTTGCCAAATAGAAGAGCTTGAAGACTGGAAATAAATATTTTACCTGTGAGGATCCACCCATATTTATAGTTGAGGGATAGGGGACAATACCTGCTCGTGTTGGCAGATTTTTTGGATGTGTCAGTAGAATTTTCAGATGCATCGTACACCTATTGTGTCAGAGGTTTTTCTTTCATATATAGAGGAGTTTGGTAAAGGATGAGAACTTGGTACCGAGGTCCAAACCTCAAAGAGAGCTCAGCCACAGTGCGACAGAGGTACCAAGTTTAAACACCTAGCTCGGGTAAAGTACGGGTAATACCAATTAGTAATGAATTTTTTTTATGAAATTGTTTATCTTATTTTGACATTAAGCCCGATACTTTTATTATAGTGATAGAATATATCTTTTCATGCTAATTATTCCAATTTAATGCAAATAATTGATTTATATATTTGTTATTTATATAATGTTAGGATGGGGACAACTTATTTTGATAAATTTCCTTAATGACTTTAATGTAAGAATACTATATTCCAATTTAAAAAATATTAAGGCTATAGATTTATTAGTCTTTCACGGTCCATTCTTAATCACTTCTTTCTAATGTGGGAATTACCACTTGAAATCCTAATATTTATATTATTCTAGTAATTATTAAATGTAATTGTTTGACCAATAATAGCATATTTCACATATTAAATGAAGAGTCAAGAGGCTAAGTTTGGTTTTAATCGTTGAATGACAAACATAAATGTCTAAGAAATATAAGAACTTGTATGATTAAGCTTTTCATTTAGGTTACAAGATTAATTTGAGTATTTGCATTTTTTGAATGTGTAGGCTAAATAGATATAATACTTGTTTAATTTTAAGAAGATGATTTTTGAGTTAAGCTAATTGATATATGTCCATTTTATAGATATTTTAGTATTATTATTTCTTGTGTTTAGTGTGTTTTTATTATGTTTTATTATGTTATTTGTTTTATTTTTATTGTTATGTGTTTTAGTCCTTATGTTAGTTATTTTGTTTGTTTTGTAGTGTTTTTGGTGGGGAAAAATGGCTTGGAAAGGAAGTAGAAGCATAAGGAAGAGAGAGCTAGGAGGGCAGAATGTTTCACAAGGATTCTGTGAGATTGCTGGCAGCCTGTGAGATCTGGACGGCTCACATTTTAAAAAGACCTAATATTCTAATCCAAAGGCCACGAATTAACACATGTTTTGGAAGCCCAAAATAGACCTAAAAGAAGACAAACACGCCAATTTAAAAGGGATTTCACGTTTTGACACTAGAGGGATGTATGGGGGCGACTTCCAAAAGAGAAAAACACAATTTTGAAGCTTTTCCTTGGAGATTTGGGATTCTTGAAGAAGAACTTTGGATTTTCTTGCATTAGAGTTTGATTTTCTTCTTCCTTTTGTTATTTTACAATGAATTCTTATTCAAATATGTGGTTTCTTGATTTCTCCATGGAGGAGTAATTCTTTTTGTTAGGGGAAACATAACCCTTTGATTTAGCAGGATGCAATATTCTTAGTTTTATTATTTCAGATTGAGATTTATGTCAGAATTGATATTTTTTTTCTTAATGCTTGAATGAATGATTTAATTCTTTTACTTGATTGTTTCCTGTTAGGAGATTAGGTTTTGGGGAATAATTTATTTCATTCATGATTTATAATTCTTTCATAACAGTTTGATTTGGGTGTTTTCTGATAGAAGCCTAGGTTGGATTGTGGGTTTAATTTGTTTCCTGTGAGGAGGGTTATTAAATTAGGTTTTAATTTATGCAATTCTTGTACTAATTTTCCGGATAGGAGTTAGGCATGAATTGGGTATTTATTTCCGGATAGGATAAATTGGCTTTAATTTTATAAACCTACCAATCTCAATGTTGATGTTTTTGTGTTAATTGTGCATCCTAATAAGTCAAGGGGGAGTGTGGATCCTAACCTTTTAAATCATTGAAGTTTTTCTCCAAAGTTGTTCAATTGCTTGCTTTGTTTAATTTAATTATTTATTTTCGAATCAATCACTTAATTTTTTTACTCAAATAATAGTAATAGTAGTAGTGAGATTGGCTTCCAAACTTTGGTCTCTTGGGATACGATATTGGGACTCCAAGTCCTATACTACTTGATCGACTAGTACACTTGCTAGTGTTTGCTAGGACGCGTCAAGTTTTTGGTGCCGTTGCCGGGGACCATAGATTTGGTTGAAAATTTTCTATTATTTGTCTGTTACTTTGAGATTTAATAATCGTTTGTTCGAGTTTGTTTCTTTTAGGCCTTTGACTGGTCTATGACCAGAGCTAGCGGTTGGCCACTAGTAGAGTTTGATCCAAAGCCTGAAAAAAGTTCACACTTAAGGAGAAGGTTAGCTAGACAAGGTACTATGGCTGATCCACCGAATGATCTTGTGGATGTGGAAGGTGGCAATGGTGGCAATAGGAATCAAAGACCACAACGTACAATGCAAGACTATGTGATGGCTCAACCGAGTGGAGCATTACCATCCATAGTTAGACCTGCCATTCCCGCTAATAATTTCGAGATTAAGCCTCAAATCATCCAAATGATTCAGAATGATTATCAATTTGGAGGCTTAGATCATGAAGACCCTCATCAGCATATTGCTAACTTTCTTGAGTTGTGTGCTACTTTTAAGTACAATGGAGTTCCTGATGAGGCTGTTTGGTTGAGACTTTTTCCCTTTAGCTTAAGGGATAAAGCAAAGCGTTGGCTTACTTCTTTACCATCCGGTTCGATAAGGACATGGGATGACTTGTTAAAGAAGTTTTTAGGTAAGTATTTTCCACCCGCGAAAACTATGAAGCTTTTAAATGAAATTTCTTCTTTTATGCAGGGTGAGACAGAGTCTTTCCATGAGGCTTGGGAAAGATTTAAGGATCTTTTGAGAAGGTGCCCTCATCATCAAATTCCTTTATGGATGCAAGTGCAGAATTTTTACAAAGGAATCAACATTCATGCAAGGAATATGATTGATGTTGCTGCTGGAGGTTCTATAAATAGGAAGACACATGAAGAATCCTTCGAGCTCATTGATGAGATGGTAGCTAATATGTTTTTGTATCATGATGCAAGAGCTCAACCAAGGACAGCAGCAGGGGTGTATAATGTGGATGCTAGGACATCATTGGCAGCTCAAGTGGAGGCATTAAATAAGAAGATTGAAGGGATGCAAATTCAGACACCTCCAGCGGTTACAATAGCTTGTGACTTTTGTGGAGGAGGCCACCCTAATCATGAATGTCAAATAGGTAACATGTTTGCTGTTAACCAAGTTACTGATCAAGCTAATTTTGTGAATAATTTTCGCAGGCAAAATGATCCTTACAGCAATACATACAATCCTGGGTGGAGGAATCATCCAAATTTTTCTTGGAATAACAACAATGTGCAAAGACAACAACCACTAGGATTTCAAACTCAAGCTTCTTTACAACAACAATGAGCAAAGAAGCCTTCTATGGAAGATTTGATGTCGCAGTTCATAAAATCCACTGAGACAAGATTGCAGAATCAAGATGCATCGATCAAGAACTTGGAGGCGCAAATTGGGCAAAATTGCAAATGCGATTTCTGGAAGATCACAAGGCGCATTACCAAGTACATCTGACATAAACCCCAAGGAACATGTGAAGGCAGTCACATTGAGGAATGGAAGGGAGTTGGAGGATCCAAAGCCAAAAGAGAAGCGTAAAGTTCAAGAGGACAAGGCAGGCTTGGATGAGACACCTAAAGAGGAAGTGAGCAAGGAAGAGGTAAGTAAGCATTCTGACAATGCGAAGAAAGGTAAATCTTCTAACACTACCTCTGCGTCTAACTTAGATTTGAAGAAATTTCCATATCCTGATAAGATTAGGAAAGAGAAGTTAGATGCTCAGTTTTCAAACTTTGTAGAAATCATTAAGAAAATTCATATAAATATTCCATTTGCTGAAGCTTTGGCTCAAATGCTGAAGTATGCTAAGTTTCTTAAAGATATTTTGTCTAACAAGAAGAAGTTAGAGGATCTAGGCACTGTAACATTGACTGAGGAGTGTAGTGCCATTGTGCAAAATAGGTTGCCTAAGAAAATGAAAGATCCAGGGAGTTTTACCATTCCCTGTGATATTGGCGATGTTGAGTTTGAGAAGGCATTGTGTGACTTAGGTGCTAGTATTAATTTGATGCCTTTAGCTTTATGTAATGAGATGAATCTTGAGCTTAAAGAAACAAGTATTTTTTTGCAACTTGTTGATGGTTCCACAAAAGTCCCAGCTGGGATTATTGAGGACCTCTTAGTGAAAGTTGGGGAATTTATTTTCCCCGTTGATTTTGTTGTGCTAGATATGCGAGTTGATAAAGTAACTCCTCTCATTTTAGGAAGGCCATTTTTGGCCACTGCTGGTGCTTTAATAGATGTGAGAGAGGGGAAGCTTACATTGAGATGGAATGAGGAGAAGATTGTCTTTGATATCAATAGAGCCATGAAATATCCTTCTTTACATGATAATGATGTATGTCTTTCTATTGATTGTTTGGATGAATGTTTGAATGAGTATAAGCAGGATACATTTTTGACAAATAAGGAGGAGCAAACAATGGAGCAATGCATGGTCTTAGGAAGTGAAGATCATGGTGAGCATTCAGATGAAGAAGTCAAACTAGAGGATGAATCTCCATTGCCATTGGAGCTTGAAAAGGAAAAGGATTCAAAGGATTTATCCAATGAATCACCTAAACTTGAGCTTAAACCTTTACCTTCTCATTTAAAATATGTTTTTCTTAATGGTGAAAATAATCCTGTTATTATTTCTGCTTTGTTGACAGATCAAGAAGAGAATGAGATTATTGAGGTGTTGAAGAAGCATAAGAAAGCAATTGGTTGGAGTTTGTCGGACATCAAGGGGATAAGTCCAAGTGTGTGCATGCTCAAAATTTTGATGGAAGATGAATATAAGTCCACCATTCAACCACAAAGGAGGTTGAATCCTGCTATGCAAGAGGTAGTAAAGAAAGAGGTGATCAAGCTACTTGATTCAAGTATTATCTATCCTATTTCTGATAGTGCTTGGGTAAGCCCTGTGCAGGTAGTACCTAAGAAGGGGGGTATGACTAGTAAAAAATGAGAATAATGAATTGATACCCACTGGGACAGTGACTGGATGGAGAATATGCATAGATTATAGGAAGTTAAATTCTGCAATTAGAAAAGATCATTTTCCCTTAACTTTTATTGATCAAATGCTAGAGAGGTTAGCAGGAAATAAGTTTTATTGCTTCCTAGATGGTTTTTCAGGGTATTTCAAATACCAATAGCCCCTGAGGATCAAGAGAAAACAACCTTTACGTGTCCCTATGGTACATTTGCCTATAGGCGCATGCCGTTTGGGTTGTGTAATGCACCTGCTACTTTTCAGAGGTGTATGATGTCCATTTTCCATGATATTCTTGAGAAGTGTATGGAAATTTTCATGGATGATTTTACTGTTTATGGGCTAACTTTTGAATCATGCTTGCAAAATCTTGCTTTAGTTTTGCAGAGATTTGAAGAATCCAATCTTGTGCTAAATTGGGAGAAATGTCATTTTATGGTAAATGAAGGAATTGTTCTAGGGCACAAGATTTCTGAAAAGGGCATTGAAGTAGACAAGGCGAAGGTTGAGGTGATTGAGAAATTACCTCCACCAACAATAGTTAAAGGAGTGAGAAGTTTTCTTGGTCATGCAGGTTTTTACCGAAGGTTTATCAAGGATTTTTCTAAAATGGCAAAACCTTTGTGTAATTTGCTTGTGAAAGATGCTAAGTTTGTCTTTGATGATGAATGTTTGCATGCTTTTAATGTTTTGAAAGAAAAGTTAATTTCAGCACCTGTGATTGTAGCACCAGATTGGAGTAGTCCGTTTGAACTTATGTGTGATGCTAGTGATTATGCTTTAGGTGTATTTTTAGGGCAAAGGAGGGAAAAGATGTTTAGGGTAGTGTACTATGCTAGTCATACTTTAACTGGACCCCAGTTGAATTACATTACTACTGAAAAGAATTTTTAGCTGTGGTTTATGCTTTTGAGAAATTTAGGCCTTATTTGATAGGGTCTAAAACAATTGATTATACTGACCATGCAGCTCTTAGGCATCTTTTTGCTAAAAAGGACTCAAAACCTTGATTGATTCGATGGGTGTTGTTGTTACAAGAGTTCAATCTGGAGATTAGAGATAAGAAGGGGGTAGAGAATGTAGTTGTTGATCATTTATCCAGATTGGATAATGACCCTTCTTCTAAGAAAGATATTATTTCTGAGTTTTTTCCTGATGAACGAATATGTGCTGTTAAGTCTATTTATACTAATGTTCCTTGGTTTGCAAATATTGCTAACTACCTTGCAGGCAGATGGATACCAAAAGAATTTACATTTCAACAGAGGAAGAAATTTTTAGCTGATGTGAAGCATTATTTTTGGGAAGACCCTTACCTTTACAAGTTGTGTGCAGACCAAGTGATAAGAAGGTGTGTGTCTGAGGAGGAAAGTAGAGCTATCTTGAATCATTGCCATGATAGAGAAGCAGGTGGACACTTTGGAGCAAATCGCACTGTAGCAAAAGTGCTCGAATCAGGTTTTTTCTGGCCTACTCTTTTTCGTGATGCTAGGGATTATGTGTCTGCTTGTGATAGGTGCCAACGAATGGGAAATATTTCTAAGAAAGATGAGATGCCCCTTAATAATATTCTTGTGTGTGAGTTATTTGATGTTTGGGGTATTGATTTTATGGGACCGTTTCCGTCATCGTATGGGAATGAGTATATCTTAGTAGCTGTAGATTATGTGTCTAAATGGGTAGAAGCAGTAGCTACTAAGACTAATGACTCAAAAGTTGTGCTTCAATTCTTGAAGCGAAACATTTTTACTCAGTATGGGACCCCTAGAGCTATTATAAGTGATGGTGGTAAGCATTTTTGCAATCACCAATTTGACTTACTTCTTAAGAAGTATGGGGTGAGACATAAGGTTTCTACACCTTATCATGCACAAACAAGTGGTCAAGTAGAAGTGTCCAATAGAGAGCTTAAGAGAATCCTTGAGAAAACTGTTAGTATGTCTAGGAAGGATTGGGCTATCAAGTTAGATGATGCTCTTTGGGCATATAGGACTGCCTACAAAACACCGATAGGCATGTCACCATTTAGGTTGGTTTTTGGGAAAGCTTGTCATCTACCTGTTGAATTAGAGCATAAAGCATTTTGGGCAACTAAATTTTTGAATTTTGACATGGATAGTGCAGGAAAGACTCATTTGTTGCAGGTTAATGAATTGGATGAATTCCGTTGGTGGGCATATGAGAGTGCTAGTCTTTACAAGCAAAAGACTAAGCAATGGCATGATAAGCATATTGTGAAGAAAGAGTTTATGCCGGGCCAAAAAGTACTACTATACAATAGTAGGCTTCGATTGTTTCCAGGTAAGTTAAAATAGAGATGGCAAGGTCCGTATGAGGTAGTGGAAGTTTCAAATTTTGGAGAGATTTTGATAAAGCACGTGAAGTCGGGAGAGACATTCAAGGTAAATGGTCATAGGTTGAAACCCTATGTGGCGGATCGGTTTGAACCGAATCTCGCTATTGTGACGTTTATGGAGTAAAGGTGATGAAAGTCGAGCTAGGACTATAAACTAGAACTAATTGTATATTATTTTTTTTTCTTGATTTTACTTATTTATTTATTTGTTTTGTTTTAATTAGTGTTGCTATTTTAGGTTTCCAATTTTAAGTTTGGGGTGTTTGGAGTAAAAAAAATGTGTTTACTAAAATTTTCATGAAGAAATTATATGGTTGTCATAGGTTGTGAAAAGAGAGACAAGGGTGTGAAACATTTAATTTTGTATGAGTTTTGGACAGCAAGTTTCACACCCTGTATGTGAAATTTGGCACTTTATGAGTTTTGGACAGCAAGTCTCACAAGGAGACTGTAAAATTTAAAGATTTTGGGCTGTTTTGGACAGCAAGTCTCACAAGGAGACTGTGAAATTTAAAAATTTTGGCTGATTTGGGCAGTGAGTTTCACGGCTTGGTTGTGTAATTAGACACCAATTTTGGTTTGTTTATTTTTCTTTTATTTATTAAATTTTTTAAAATACAAAAATAGAAAAAATCGATTTTTTCCCTTTCTAATGCGTTTCTCTCTTCAGTAGAACCCTAACCCATTCTTGCAGCAATCCAAACGAGCTCAACCACGAACCACCAGCAAATCACCGCCGGCGATCCCTTCTTGTCAGTCTCCAATCGAGTCCCATCCATCACCATTCATAAATTCCAGTTCAAACTACGCCATTCTTTCTTTTCTTCGTTCAGTCGACCAAGCACCAGACCCGCCTCCATTCTCCTCCATTCGATCGACATACAATCAGCAGCAGGAGGCGTTTTCTTTTCAGTTCATTCGAAAATGAACCAGACGCGGACCAAACCCATGCTTTTCTTCCTCTTTCGAGCGCACAGACCAGAATTCTACTACATTGTTCCTCCATTGCAGAACCAGCCCCTAGGCTTGTTTTTCTTTTCTGTTCGTCCAGAAAATCAGAAACAACACTTCACACGTTCACTTCAGTCGAAAGTTTCTTTGCTTTCAGGTACAAATTCGGTTTCCTTTTGCTATTGGTTTTGTTACATCAAACCAGGTTTGAATTTTTATATTCATTTTTATATTTCATAAGGTTTGATTGGGTTATTCATTGTTGTGTTGCTTCCTATTGATACCCATCCTCTTTGCTTTGTTATTATTCATTTTGCTATTCTAATTTTGTGAGTGGTGTTGGTTTTTGTGGAGATTAAGAACTTGTTAAGCTCATATTGGTTAGTAACTCTGTTTGTTTGGAAAGACAAAGTTGTTAAGTTGTTGCTTTGCTTTATATTGTGAGCTGTGTTGTTTTCTCTCCTTGATTATTATTAAGCTTGTTTGAGAATGGCGCATGCTAAGGCAGCCACTGCTGCCTCCTCTTCGAAGGCTACTAAATGGTCATCGAAACTACGGGTCTCTACTCCTAAGGGTAAGACTAAAGGTAAGAAGAAGACACTTGTCTTCGATGCTCCAGCTGATTTAATATTCAAGAATGATGAGCAAAAGCGCAGGTACGCTTCCTTAACTCATAGAAAGTTAGAATCTACAAAGTATGTGGATGACTCTGCATTGCATGCTATAGGTTTGACCACTGAAGTTCATAGGTTGATTAATAATATTGGTTGGTCTACATTCATGAGTCTTAAACATCCTACATATGTTGACATCACTAGGGAGTTTTTGAGCTCTTAGTCTTGTGTGCATAAACCATACACTGATGAAAAATGGTTCATGACATTTCGGTTGAAAAATGTGACTGTCACAACATCTTTGTCTGAATTAAATGCTTATTTTGGTTTTTCTAATGATGGTCATAGGCGAAAGGCAGTTGGTTTTAAAGCTTCTGATGCATGGAAAGAGTTATGTGATGGGCCAGTGTCTGCATCCCGTAGGGCGTCTAGTTTGAAACCTGCTCATCGGTATATGCATCGTGTGCTTTCTAGGACACTTTTTGCTCGTAGTAGTGTGAGCCAAGTTAATGAAATTGAAATCTTCTTTTTGTGGGCTATGGAACGTAGTGAAAGTGTGAATACTGGTGTTTGGCTTATGAGAAGTTTTGAGCATATTGTTAGGGATCATGGTCCTATAGTTATTGGCAGTTTGATTACTACTATTACATTAGCCATGCATTTTGATAATTTTAGAAAACTAGTGGGCAATAGCGATTTAGTTGATTTGCATATGTGTACATCCATGAAATTATGTGGAAATTTTTCTGCTGATGATGTTCAGAGTTTAGGTGATGCTCACAGTGAGAGTGCAGAAGTTGAGGAGATCGAGGATAGTGCGAATGATGAGCTCGAAGGGCAACTAGTTCTAGAATCCACACCTGAGGAGGTGACTAATGAGATGATTATGCAGTAATTGAGGAAATTAGAAGAGAAGATCGATGCTCTATAAGCAGATTTTAGCGCGTATGTACAGCGCCATTCTCCACCAGCAGATGATTGATGTTTTCAGCATGTCCTCACATGCTGTCAGGGGGTTTTCTCAACCTTCTTGTTATTATTTCTACTTTTATGCATTAAGGACACTGCTAATTTTAAATTTTGGGGTAGGGGAATGTTTTTGTTTGTGATTTTTGTTATGTTTTGTGTAATGTGAGTTTTTGTTTTGTTATGTTTTGTGTCTTGTTTAGTATATGTTCAATATTTGTTAGTTGTGTCTAGTGTTGTGAGTGCTCAATTTGTTAATTGCGAAATTCTTGAATGATGCGATTGCTGAGAGATAAGATTTGAACTTGAAAATGACCGTTATTGCACTTATAGGAACTGAATAAACTTGTTTATACTTTACAGTCTATAATGTGTTTAATGCTTTGTTGAGTTTTTTTCGATGCATGTTTTAGATGGTGGTTGTCAAAGATTGTTTTTGAACTTAAAATGTGAAATAGCTTCTAAAGAATGCTAGAACTCTTTTGATGTTCCCTTGAGGCGAAATCCTAGATGAATTAGGATGAAGGAAATGATTTAGGCCATCTTTTGGACGGATTACATTGGACCTTTTATATATTTATCATACCTTTTACATTACCATTCTTTAACCCCTTCTAGTCTACAAAGTATGCTAAATGTGTAATTCAAAAATTCTTTTGTGTACCTCATTATAACCATATAACCCAAAAGCCCTTTGCCTACCACCCCATTTACAAGAAAATGACCCGTTCCTTTTGTTTGTTGAGCATATGCATGTGATAATGGATTTAGTAGTATTGCATTTAGAGAGCAAAAATAAAAGCTAGCTAGAATGTGGTTTGAGGTTTTGTTTGTAACCCATGTGTTCCATTAATTATCTATTGGGTTAAATTTATTCGTATTGTCAATAGTTCATTATGTCAAAAAAGAAAAAAAGAAAAAAAAAACAAAATATAAAAAAAAGGTGAAAAAAAATAATAGAAAAGAAAAAAAAAGAAAGAAAGCAAGCAAGTAAATAGTTGGGTAGAGTGAAATAATTATCTTGTTAACATGTTTGTGATTCGAGCTAGTAAGTTTTAGGAAGTTGCCTTTTGGTTAGTGCATTTTGGGAATTACAAAGTTTATTGCATTGCTCATTTTGAGGTTTATTATGGAATGACTTGTTTTCTTGTTTCTTTATCCTTACGCTTTACCCCTCATTTGTAACCTCACCAAGCCTACCCATAATTAAAGACCTATTGATCCTTCATTTTGATTTGTCTACATTAGTGGAGAGGGAATTGAAAGGAGAGCTTATGGCTATTCTTCATATTTTGTTTTATCTTAAAGAAGCTAAAAATGAATTTTTACCTCTTTGATTATTGCTTGACGAAGCGTGCATTGATTCAAACTTGACTAGGGCCGAACGCTTGTGGACTTTTTAGTGTAACCTTGTTGATTTGATCTCTATGATGATGGAATGATTTGGATTGGTTGAGTCTGTGATTAAAGTGGTTAAGTTGTTTGGGAGGCTTGCGAGCTATGGATTGAGCATATTCGTTGTGTGTTATGTGTTGTGTCTATGTTTTGTTTTTGTGTTGGTTTTACTCGAGGGCGAGTAAAATCTAAAGTTTGGGGTAGTTGATATATGTCCATTTTATAGATATTTTAGTATTATTATTTCTTGTGTTTAGTGTGTTTTTATTATGTTTTATTATGTTATTTGTTTTATTTTTATTGTTATGTGTTTTAGTCCTTATGTTAGTTATTTTGTTTGTTTTGTAGTGTTTTTGGTGGAGAAAAATGGCTTGGAAAGGAAGTAGAAGCATAAGGAAGAGAGAGCTAGGAGGGCAGAATGTTTCATAAGGATCCTGTGAGATTGCTGGCAGCCTGTGAGATCTGGATGGCTCACATTTTAAAAAGACCTAATATTCTAATCCAAGGGCCACGAATTAACACATGTTTTGGAAGCCCAAAATAGACCTAAAAGAAGACAAACACGCCAATTTAAAAGGGATTTCACGTTTTGACACTAGAGGGATGTATGGGGGCGACTTCCAAAAGAGAAAAACACAATTTTGAAGCTTTTCCTTGGAGATTTGGGAATCTTGAAGAAGAAATTTGGATTTTCTTGCATTAGAGTTTGATTTTCTTCTTCCTTTTGTTATTTTACAATGAATTCTTATTCAAATATGTGGTTTCTTGATTTCTCCATGGAGGAGTAATTCTTTTTGTTAGGGGAAACATAACCCCTTGATTTAGCAGGATGCAATATTCTTATTTTTATTATTTTAGATTGAGATTTATGTCAGAATTGATATTTTTTTTTCTTAATGCTTGAATGAATTATTTAATTCTTTTACTTGATTGTTTCCTGTTAGGAGATTAGGTTTTGGGGAAATAATTTATTTCATTCATGATTTATAATTCTTTCATAACAGTTTAATTTGGGTGTTTTTTGATAGAAGCCTAGGTTGGATTGTGGGTTTAATCTGTTTCCTGTGAGGAGGGTTATTAAATTAGGTTTTAATTTATGCAATTCTTGTACTAATTTTCCGGATAGGAGTTAGGCATGAATTGAGTATTTATTTCCGGATAGGATAAATTGGCTTTAATTTTATAAACCTACCAATCTCAATGTTGATGTTTTTGCGTTAATTGTGGATCCTAATAAGTTAAGGGGGAGTGTGGATCCTAACCTTTTAAATCATTGAAGTTTTTCTCCAAAGTTGTTTAATTGCTTGCTTTGTTTAATTTAATTATTTATTTTCGAATCAATCACTTAATTTTGTTGCTCAAATAATAGTAATAGTAGTAGTGAGATTGGCTTCCAAACTTTGGTCTCCTTGGATACGATATTGGGACTCCAAGTCCTATACTACTTGATCGACTAGTACACTTGCTAGTGTTTGCTAGGACGCGTCACTAATTAATTTAATTATTTTACATAAAGCCTACGAAAATTATTTAGAGAAATTCAATTCCCTAAAAGTCTTTTCTTCATTGATTACATTACAAATTCATTTTAGTCTTGGTAAATCTACATGTATCTACTTTGTTTCGTTTTCTTTTACAAAATTGAGTTAGAGTTTTTAAAACTCTGTTTTAATTGAACCAATTAGTTTAGTCAGTTAAAATCTATTTTTTTCTTATAAATGACCTTGAAATCTTTTATTCTTACCAATAACAACTTAGAGACTAAGTAGGAGATTTTAGTCATTTCCTAGGTCATTTTCAACATGCTCTTTCAAAGATCAACAATCATCAACAAACTATAAATTTTACATTGTTATGTATTGGTAGTTAAGTTGGACATTTATAATTTTTGATTTCCTCACAACTTGTTTGAACACATGTTAAAACCTTCCTAAATAAATAGTAAAGAGGTAAGGGGCAAGAGGAGGAGGTGTGCATGGATCAAGACGAGCTGGTTTACTAGCTCACCGACAACCCTATCTAAGATAACTTCAGGCCCTTTGAAGAGTCTATAACCTAGGTTGTAGCTTGAAGTAAACTCCGGCTATTTGAGTTTTCAAGTTGGATTGACCGGGTTAGAACACACAAAGAAAAATTAACCAAAAAATAAAAAATAAAGTAAACCACAAAATAAATAAATCCATAAAATTAAAAAACATAACAAGAAAACAAAAATAAATAAAAATAACAAGTCAATAGAAACGAGATAAAAACCAACTAATAAAATTAATCAAAAAATTCAATAAACAAACCCATAAATTAATAAAAAATTAACAAAAATAAAATATTTTAAAATTCGAGGAAGATGAAATGTACGTGCCTCTGAGGGAGAAAGAGAGAGAAAAAGGGAAAGATATATATATATATATATATATATAGAAATGGAGAGGAAGAGAGACAGATTGTTGGAAAACAAATGAGACAATGAGAGAAAGAGAGAGGGGAAGGGTAGCGATACAACGAAAGATAGAATGTAACACCCTTATACCCTATATATGTATAATATATACACTCGATATATATAAATTACGCATATATAGTATAAGAATGTCACAATTATAGTCTTTTCAAAATTTTCATAGATTCAATAAAATATTTTAAAATTTATAATGTACTTTAATGAATAAATAATATTATTCTTTAATAATTTAAATACCAAAATACATAATTATTTAGTAAAATCTCTGTGAAAAATTCTCCAGATTTTTATATGTATTTTGGATAATCTCAAAATTTCAATTTACATAACCTGCGTAAAACAAACACTCCAAAATATTTTCATACATTCAAATCACTAAAATCTCCATCATTTCACATATCTCACAAACATATATATATATATATATCAATACATATCCCACATCTCAAATGTTGAACGTCTAAAACCCAAAAAAAAATCCTTTTAATTTACATCAAATACATATACATATACATAATGTAAAAGCAAGTTCTCAAAATATGATATTTACATGCTCACAATTGGTCCTGGTTTGTGGTGGCCAAAGTCAACACCTAAAATGAGCAGGAAACCTCTACTCCTGCTCAGGTACCGCAGGGCCCTTCATACCAACCCTATCACCCGCGTGATAAACAAATCACGCTAAGCAAAATTGTATAGTAATACATACTTTGATATAAATAAAAACTTAAGAATGCAGTAAGAATGTATATATATATATATTTTTATTTTATGAAGTGACATACACTTACATGTACCAATACAACATTTATTATTTTTAATTTATCACATTATACATTCACATGCATTGGGCCCAAATGACCTTATATAATATTCAAATAATCAGTATATCGTATAACACCAAACACAATACTCTGAAAGTTGATATTACATAAGGTTTCACATATAACACAAATAATTTCACATTTTTCTCATACTTTGGCAATTATGCCAATTTCCATTCTTTTTGCACTTTTTCAACTTTTTACAATATTTCTACACATTTTTGCAAACACATCGATAAATATTTTTAGCCATTTTGAAATGGCTTAATCAATTGCACATTATGCATTTCACAACATAAACATATATCTATGCTCTTTTCATGTGTATTCACATATCAAAATAGCATACTCATAACTTTTACATATAATGCAACATGCCAATCAAATGCATATAAATACAATTCAATCAAAGTATGTACTAACCTCTTACCAAAAGCACTTCCAAGCCAAAAATCACCCTTTATTCCTCACTTTCAAAATGTCATTCACTACTAGTTTTAGGCAATTATTATCTACTCAACACCTAATCACATTTTGAATTTAAATGCTTTATTAGTATCACATTTTTATATATTTTAGCTAATAAAATTTAATTTAATACATTTCCTTCAAATTTTCATTTTCTTACCCTAATATACTTTAACTTTAAAATTTCATATTAACCAATTCTAAATTACATTTTAAGTTAATTTCTATCATTAAATTCATAATTCTATACATTTTAACAATTCAAACTTTAAATTCTACAATTCTAACAAATTTTTAAATTTTAGCCCAAATATACTTTAATTTTAGAAAACTATATTAATCAATTCTAGATTGAGTTTTAAGTTTATTTCTACTAATAAAATCATATTATAACATGATTTAAACAATTAAATTCAATTTTCATTCATTCTTTACAATTTCTTTATCAAAACCCTAATTCACTCTTTTCTTCTTTCAAACTATCATCAAACCTAACCATTCTAATCATCCAACCTTAAAATCTTTATTTACACATTAAAATAACATAATTCTATACCATTTAAACAATTATAATATCCTCCTTCAAAAATTGAAATTTTACATAATTTTTTCATAAATTCTAACTTTACCATAATAAATTCTTTTCTAAAAATCAATCTTAAAATCTTCATATACACATGAAAATAACTTCAAAACCATTTACTTAACAATTATAAATACTTCATCAAAAATTCAAATTACACATAATCTAAAATTTCAATAAAACTCCTTAAATTTTCAAGAAAACTTACCTAATAGTTAAATTTTCTTCAAATTTTCCTTATTTCCTTTGAATTCTCCATGAAATTTGGTGTTGGATGAAGAAAATCTCCCCCCTTTTCTCTCTAAATTAGTTCATGGGGATGGTGAGAAGAAGAAGAAGGCTTTTTAATTAAAATTTTCCATCTTTATCCCTTAAAATACTTTTAATTACTTAAATAACTAAATATTATATTATATTTTTTTATTTTAATTTTTCACTACAAATATCTTCATCTTATTTTTACTTTTAAATTATTTATTATTTATTTATTTTGATTCTTCCAACAAAAAATATGTATATATGTATATGTGTATACATTATGTATATGTCATATATATATCCTTATATATTCTTGTTTATATCACGTATATATTGTATATACATTATGTAACATTGTAGATTTTTTTATATGTATTATATTTATATCTTGTATCTCTCTCTCTTCTACATATTAATTAATCCTCCAATTTAATTATTTAATAATATTTAAAATTTATGGTTGTTACAAAGAGAGGAGAGAGAGAGAGAGAGAGAGAGGACAATAGCAAGGGAAGAGAGCAGAGGTCAAAAGGAGTAAGAGAGCTAGGGAGTGTGGGATAATAAAGAGTGAGACACCACATGATAGCCAAAAAGGACAGGGTTAGCTGAGAGTTGTCATGGCCACGGTTTGGTTTCAAATAAAAATCAAATCAGTAAAAAACAACTTAGAATTAATCAAAATTGAAATAGCAGTCAAATCGGTACTTGAATCATAATATATTATTTGGTTCAAATTCTTGGTTTTTAAACCATTGAACCGTTAGTTCTGAATTGAAACCGAAATCGATGATTCAATAGTCCAAATCAACGATTTAAACCTTTTGTTCAAAATATTTTATAATTTATTTTGAGCAAATTTAATATTATAATTAGCAACTATATTATACGCAATATGTTTAGAAAAAAAGGAACACTTTTAAATGTATAAAATTTTTTATAATTTATTTTGAGTGAATTTAATATATATATGTTGGCCAATTCTATACTATTTTGATCTTTATCAACATAGTTGAATTGTGCTAATGGTTTGATTGAGTGAGTTTCTCAAAACTTAGTAAATTTCAGAAACTCTTTTGAACCTATAAATCACGATTAGTTTCTTGAATGTCTGACAATAAGATAAAGTGCATAATTGAACCAAAGTCACAAAAGATATCACAGGGGCTGTTGCATAATACGAAAGTAATCTCAGACCGTACTGTAGGTTTTGCGACCAGCTCAAAATAAGAGGAAAATCACCAAAGTCACGAAGAATATCGTGTCTAATATTGCGAGTCTTCTTCTTTGTTGTGATGATGATCTCGCAACTGTGAAAGCAAAAGTGCAAATGCAGGATCATTTGACACCTTATTTGAAAAAAATGGCAAAGAAGATCGCAGTAAGCTACGCAGTGTGCTTCTTGGCACAAGGAATCTTATTTCACCGCGGGTGCCACAAGGTGCGATCTTGAGATTCAAAGAGTTAGAAATCATAGGCGACAAATTGACTATCTAATGATCCATCGCCACATGGCAAGCACTTTTAAAATCCTAATCCAATACACCCCATAAGTTTATGTAAATTTGTCTTTTCCATTACCTTTTGTTAGATTCTTTATTTTTAACTAATATTCGTTACAACCTTTGAATAGAAATTTTCATATTTTATTCTCATTATCTCTCATCTTGTGTTGAAATTTTTTTCTTTTTTTTGGTGAAACGTTGAGTACAAATATTGAAATGGTATGCTTTTTTATCTTTTTCCATTGATATTGAGTTATTATTTTTTTAATTTAATTTTTCAAGGAACACTTCACTTGCGCCTAATAAACACCGTGGAACTTGGATAGGTCAGATGGAGCTACCCTTGTAGTGACCCCTCCTATTTTTTATTTTCTATATATATATATTATAAAATTTTAAAAATGGGCCTCTCCCATTGAATACTTTTTTATATATATAAATATGGTCCAAGTCTAAAATTTTAACCCAAATATATTTACTTGACCCAAAACTAAATATATATTAGTCCAAAATCAACTTTTATTTTATAAGAAGAAAAAAAAGAAAGCTTGTAGGATAAGTTTACTATTTTTTACTGTACTAGCTACCCTCACAAATTGAAAAGTGAGAAATTTCATCAAGTCATCAACTATGGTCGGGGCGTAGGATCACGATTCCACAACATATGTGAGTCTTTTTTTTTTTTTTAATTTTTTTGGTTAACTTGATTTTTTTAGTTAAAGTTTGGTATTAGTTTCAGAATGACTACGATTTAGGGTTTTTTTTTTCTTATTTTTCTATAATTATTTAAAATTTTTCTCTTTAGTTCTCAATCACTTAAAGTGAGACACTATTATCTATAATTTTCTTAAAATTAGTGTTTAGAATTAATAATATTTTAGTTTTATTTTTGTAATTTAATTGTTGATAGGAGATATCAAACTTTAATTTGTATTTGCTTAAAGTTGTTAAAGCAAAAAGTTATATTTATTATTGTTTTGTGAATTATGACTGCTCATTATTAATTGTTTACTAATTATTATTAGTAATTCTTTTTCAAAAAAAAAGTTTTTTAAAGAAAAAATAAACTTAAACTCATGATAGAAAAATAATAAAACTTAAATTTTTATCAATGTTTTTATACTATTTGCCTTAACTGATTGGCCTCCTAATACTTTATCATGATTCCATCCATGAACTTGGACTCAGGAATCCAAATCCAAAGCCATAATTATTGACTCACAATAGTTTAATCAAAGAAATAATTTGCATAGAATACAATAACAAAAAACACAATAACTCAGGACATTTATGCATCCTGTCAAAGGTAAAAAGAAAGGCTAGAAGGAACTCACAGTCAATTCATTGGACACTACTTTTATTGAGTTATTATTTATTTCTTCAAGATATGCTAGTTTGTTAAAACAGTGATGCTATTTTTTTGTTGATTCTTATTTTCTTTTTTTATTTAAATTCAATATTGGATTACAAAGACGAATAATGATCAAGTGGTCATGGTTGCTCAAAATGGAGGTAACAATCAAAACTCAAAAGAATTTGATGATAATTTATTAGGAAAGATTGTTGATATTGAAGATGAAGCTTATAATTTATACAACAAACATTCTTTGAGAGTTGGCCTTAGTGTATGAAAAGGAAAATACAAATATAATTAGGCTAAAATTTCTCAGCATGATTATTTTTGTTGGAAAGAAGGTTTTAAATTATATGATGATGATCCTTGTGAAACACAAAAAGCAACTAGATTAGATACAAAAGACATGTTGTAAAGCATTCATTAGGTTCACTTGGAGAGATGAATATAGATTGTTAAACACTTTAATCTAGAACACAATTATAGACTTGCATTACCATCTGAGAGACATTTTCTCAAATCAAGAAGAAAAATAGCAAAATCTAAAGCAAAATTAATAGATACAATAATAGATGTTGGTAAAAATAAAAAAATGTTTTCTCTTATTACATAAAGAAGTAGGCAATATTGAGAATATTGAATTCACAAAGCTTGATTGTTACAATTATGCCAATAGTAGAAAGTTAGCTCTTGTTTAGGGGGGTGATGCTCAAGTTTAATGGACTATTTTACACATAAGAATGCACTATTTTAGACATACAAAGGCATAAAATCTAATGTTCTTTTATTAAGTGCGAGTGGACAATGAAAATCACATGAATGATTTTTTTTGGAGAGCTGTTAATATAAGAACCTGTTATGATTGTTTTGGTGTTGTATTGGAGTTTGACACCACATATCATACTAATAAGTATAATCCAATTTGTGCTCTTTTTGTTGGTTCTAATCATCATTGGCACAATATAATTTTTGGTTGTGCATTTTTATCAGATAAAATTATTTCTTCTTTTACATGGTTGTTTATGTCATTTTTAGATTCTGTGGGAAATTGAGCACCTAAAAAGATTATGACAGATTAAGATTAAGCAATGTCAAATGCCATAGAACAAGTTTATTTTGATATTTATCATCGTCTGTGTATGTGGCATATTGCTAACAAAGCTCCATCTTACTTGGGGACACTCAATATAGTGTCTCAATTTAGACATGTAATATCCTCATATATGGTCTAGAAGTTTTGATTATGTTGTTGATGTTGTTGTTATTGTTGTTGTAGTGATATATTGGATTGAATATATGTGTTAAATTGCAAGAGAAAAGATATTGGAAAGTGAATGCTTGTGTATATGTGTTTTGGGGAAAAGAATTAGGGTTTAGAGAGAATGGTATATGTTGTGTATATGATGATATATATAACATATAAATTGGTCAAATGAAGAGTCAATGGAAGAGATATTTATTTGTGTTGAGTGTGTAATTACATATAAGGGCTTATATGAGACAAAGTTAGTTATATGATTGAGGGCATTTTGGTAATTGCTTGGATAAGATCACTTGGTGGAGATTAAAAGCAAAATTTGACTTTGCTTCTTCATATTTTCTTCTTCTTTTCCATTGTGGCCGGCTCCTCCTTAGACAAAAGGAAGCAAGAGGCAAAGAGAAGATCTTGTTGAGTGAAGCTCAAATTGAAGAAAGATTAAATGATCAAGTTGGTGATTCAAGAAGTTTTGTAACTTTGGTAAGTTCTCTTGTGATCTTTGTGTTTATTTGAAATGATATTTGAGTTTGATAGATTTTTAAGAGTGTGTTGGTTGATTTTGAGATGTGAGAAGTGTTTGAGTGATTGGATGATGGATGTTGAGTATGGATTGAAGAAAAGAGTAAGTGGTTGGAAGAGATGAGGTTGTATATGTGGTAAGGGTTTTGAGATGATTTTGTGTTTGGTGTTTGATGTGTGTTTTGGTTTGTTTTGGGTGTGTTGCAAGTTTGAGATGAGTTTTGAGTATGTTTTGTTAAGTTTATTTGAAGAGGATGTTAATGTATAGAAGTGTGTTGTTGAGTGTATGGTTGTTTTTGATCGGAGTCTTGATTTGTGGCCGGACACGCCCATGAACACGTCCAGGGTTTTTAGGCGTGTCAATTGTGTTGGAGGCAGTAGGTTTGACACGACCAGTAGCACGCCCGTGTTATTGAGCGTGTCATAGCTACTGTAAGATTTGAGAATTTACACGCCCAGGAACACGCCCATGTTGTTGAGCGTGTAAATATTTCTGTGTTGTGGAGTTAGGACACGGCCATGAACACGCCCGTGTGGGTGAACGTGTCAGGGTTGAGGTTTGCCCTAATTAATTCCTAATTGGATTATCTCTTGTGTATCCCTAAACAAGTATATGCTATTACTTTTGATTTAAGTCTTGAAGATAGTGATTGATCATTGATCTAAGAGGTTAAAGAATCTTGGACAAGGAAATGTTAGGAGTTGTATGAATTGTTAGTAAAATAAGTACAAATCTTGTATTATTGCATTGTTGCATATGATGATAATGGCAATGTATATGATACTATGTGAACAATGTGATATTTCATGTATTGTGACTCATGTGATGAGTAATGTGTTTGGTTATGTTTATATCAATAATGCTATATGCATAATGTGATGGAATAAAATGCCATTGTGATTGGCTATGGTAACTTATATGTGATATGAGGCCATTGTTATTGGCTATGATGAGAGTTGAGAATGGAAATGATAATTAAATAATAAATGATTTGTGTGGCTAATGTGTTATTCCATTTTCAGAGTTTGTTGTTGGTGGCATGCCTAATAAGTGTAACAATCTCTTGAAGTTAGGTTGGATTGAATCCTTGAAGCCTAATTGAGATGTTACCACACTTGAAGCTAGGTTGGGTTGGTTCTTGAAGCCAAGTTGGGTTTATGCTTAGCATGCTTTGCTCCCCTTGAAGCTTGGTTGAACCTAATCCTTGAAGCCTAGTTGGGTTTATGATATTGATAAATGTGATGATAAAACCAAAACATTAACTCTGAAAATTGAATGGCATATTAGTGTGTTTTGGGCCCATGCTTGTCTTTGTTTAGTGTTGATTATGAATGATTAAATGAATACTAATGAGGTATATAATAAGATGTTGAAATATGATATGTCTATTTATGTTGAGTTATGAAATGTAAAGGTATGTTGTTAGCTTTGCATATATGATGTTACATGTATAATATGGATTGAGAATTGGCATTGCATTGCATTAAAGCATAACATTAGCATGAATTATCTTACTAAGCCGTTGGCTTAGCGCGATAGTGTTCAATCGCGCAGGTAATAGGGTTGAACCCGAGAGCTCTTCGAGACCGAGTGAGAGTAGACAGTGAAGAGTTGATTTTGGGAACTTAAAGATCAGAGGAGACTTGCCAATCATGTATAACTCTTTTATATTTTGTAAAGTAATGATTTTAATGTACATATGTGTATATTTGTAAATATGAAATTAAATGTTTTCATATATGTAAATATTTGATAAATTCCACTGCGTAACAACTAAATGTATCTATATATATATATCTATTTAGTTTTGTATTACAAGTTAACTACTTATCTTTATATAATGTATACAATTGAAAAATTATGGTATCATTTAAAATGTTTTGAATGTTAAAAAAATCCGTAGCATCTCTATGTTTAGTGCATGTATACTACATTGTGGTGTTTGTAGGGTGCATGTATTGAATGTAGGGGTGTTACAAGACAATTATTTTACAAGTGTTTTAAAGATTGTGAATCTGAATCCAAATTTGAAAGTACTTGGAATGAGATGATACAAAAATTTATTTCTGATGCTAATAATTGGTTGAATTATTTATATAAAATTTGAAGAAAATGGTCTTCAACATTCAATGGAGATACTTTCTCTGCTGGGATAATATCTTCTCAAAGGAGTAAAAGTACAAATAATGTTTTGGAGTGCATAAGCACTGCAACAATAAGTCTGACAAAGTTTGCATTAGATTTTTATAATATTATGAATGAGTTAGAAGCAGATTTTTATTACAGCTAAGGTGATCCTCAGGTCAAAAAAGTAAAATTTTATATATTTATTGCTTTATTTAATTTTATATTTGATTATGTAGTTTATTATATGTCTTAATGATTAATTTATTTAATTTTGATATTTGGTTTATTTAATTTATCATGGATGGATATTTTTTTCAATTATTATTTTTTATTAAAATTGTAAGAGGTATGTTTCCATGATTGGGTACCTCATTAATCAATTTTTATGTAATTTAAATTATTTTTATATTTTGGGATTAATGTAAAGGATACGTTTTCACCTTTTGGTGAGTGTCCTATTTAGTTTTAGACATTGGACAATGTAATGACACTTTTCCATCCTCGGATGGGTGTCCATTTACTTATTTTGTTTGAACATTACTTTGATTTTAATATAATGATGCTTTATTTTAATTATTGTATGTAGTATGGATAATATCATTATATTTAAGAATTTTATAATATTAAGACCTAAAAAGGAGGCCGGTTCCAATGAACCTGGCATTGTGGGGGTGCTTGGCCATTTCTCACCTTTCCCACACGTACCCAACTTTTCGAACCCATTAGGGGGTTGGGAATTTCTTAGCAATAAAGTCATCCATCCCTTTCTATTTTTTCGGCCCGTCTGGGTGGCAACTCCATTTTCTCTGGGCTTAGGCCCGTGTTCTCTAAGGCCCTGAGTTTAACAGTGCCGAAGTCGTAAGAACCATTCCACTGGGAGTGGGACGAAAATCCCTGCTCATATATGTTCAAACAATCTCATCCCATATTCACATGCATTGGGCCCAAATGACCTTATATAATATTCAAGCTCTAGAGATATTGCTTTGGACTCATAGTTGACACCCAGTGTCTATCCCGTAGGCAAATAACAGTGATGCCTAGCATCTTGCTTGAAGGCAGCATAATAGTGATGCCTAGCATCAGACCTGAAGGCAATCATCTGCATGCCATATAACACTAACACAATACTCTAAAAATTGATATTACATAGGGTTGCACACATTACATAATCCATTTCACACATTTTTTTATGCTTTGGCAATTATGCCAATTTCCATTCTCTTTGCCCTTTGCCAATCCTTTCTTCTTATTTCCATACATTTTCATCAATTTAACCAATTTTCTTGCCACATCTTCAATGTGGCTGAATTATGCATATATTATTCATAATTACAAACTTTTCGCAATCTTAACATTCAATGCTCTTAGCCAACTTAAAAGGGCTCACTCAATCATACATTATGCATTACATAGCTTAAACATATATCTATGCACTTTTTACGTGAATTCTCACATCAAAGTTGCATAGTCATCAGATTATACAACAATGTAGCATGCCAACAAATGCAATTTGACACATTTCATTCAAAGTATGTACTTACTTCTTTACTCAAGCACTTCTAATCTAAAAATTCTCACTTTTCCCCAATTATTCAATAAGTCTTTTACTACTAAGTTATTGGAACAACAACTTTCTCAATACCTAACTAAAATTTGAAGATAAACCATACATTAGGATCACATTTTAAGGTGTTTAAGCTCTTAAACATCAATTAAAGCACATTCCAACATTTTTCCCCTTTTATTAGCCCTAATGCACACTAACTCTAGAAATCTAATTCAACTTGTTCCAAATTGAGTTTTAAGCTTAAATATGTCTAAAATAATATATTTTAACATATTTCAAACATTATAACTCAATTTAAAAGCATTCCCTCCAAAACCCTAAAATATGCCCTAACTCACTTTAATTTTAGTTCTTCACCTCAATCACTTCTAAATGGTAATTTAAGCTTATTTACATCATTAAAATCATTAAAGAACACAATTTAAATCATAATATCAAATGCACCATCAATCCTTAACAAGGCTCTTTCCAAAACCCTAATTTACAAACTTTCTCTTCCAAACCCTAACCACACCTAAACTTTTCTTCCTTCCAACCTTAAAATCATTATTTACTTATCAAAAGAACATCTTTCATACCCATAAATCAAATTATCCCATCACCCATCAAACTTCATTTCTCACCTAATCATGTACTTCCATGAACTTGAAGAAATAGCTAAGAAAGCTTACCTTTGATGGAAGAATCTTCAAAGCCACCCCAAAACCTTTTGAAAACTTGAAGAATGTGATGATGGAAGAAGCAAAAAGCTCCCCTTTTTCTCATATAGAGAATCAGCACACTTGAGAGGAAGAAGAAGATAATGAGTTGATATTTTCACTTTCTTTTCTCTTTAAATTTCTATCCATATATATTATTTTAATTAATTATTTAATTAATTAATTTTTAAACCCCAAATTTCCTCTTCCATCCAAATTTATTTTATTTTATAAATTCTTTAATTAATTTTCATTTTTATAAACTTTATTTACCATTTTGCCCCTTATTACTATTCATCTTTTGTCTTTTTTCTAACTCATGTTTGACTTTATATGTTATGTATATTTTTATTATATTTCACACACATATATATAATATTTCCTCACTTCCAAGACCTCGTTTAACCCTCCAACTTATTAATTTAATTTAATTTAATTTTAGCAAAATATCAGATGTTACATCAGACCTATCCCACTCTTCTTCCTTGGCTTCTAATTCCTCATCACTATCAGTTGAATCCCAAAATTTGTTCACAGTGCAAATGGTCAATGTATTCTCACCCTGGGCAGATTTAGCAAGCGAAACCTCCCCTTTTGTAGTTTCCTCACCTATGTCTTGGAAAGATGATAAGACAAACTTCTCATTCAATCCTTCTCTTATCATGAAAGTTATTGGCGAAGGTACTCTATTGAACTTAGGCAAAGGATTGCCCTTCGTACTAGGTTTGTTAGGTTGAGGAAAATTTTCACTGTTAATGAGATTTTGGACCTTGTGCCTTAACAGCATGCAATTATCTATCTCATGTCCTTGCATCTGGAGGAATTGGCAGAAGACTTTGGCATCAAATTTTGGTGGGAGTGGATTTGGTAAAGGTCGAGGGTCTAATGGCTATAATAGCCCTTTCTTTTGTAGCTTATTGAAAACCCAAGAGAGAGGTCTCCTCGGGTCTGAAAACTGTGTTATATTCCTTTAGCTAGTGGTTGCATTAACATCTACTGCCTTTCACATACTCTGACCATTAGATTAGTAATTTCCCTTCTTATTCTTCCTTCTTTTCACATAATCAACAAAATTTCCATTATGCTTTTGTTTGATAGTCTCCACCTCCATCATGGTCACTTCCAGCTCAACATTGTACTCATATTACTGAATGAAGGCTTTATACAGCAAATCCTAATCTTTTTGGGTGTTTTCCTTTAAGGTATTGAACTAATTTTGCACAACAGGATCCAGAGAAAGCGTGAAATTTGAGCCTTAATAGCTTTAGCAAATTGCATGGCAGTGATATACTACTTGACAAGTAAGTGGGGATTTCTAGTTCCATCAAACTTAGCAAAAGGAGGCATCTTGAATTTATAAGGGATCCCTTCATCATCATCAAGTAGCTTGTCCACTTCTCACAATCTTTTAGTTTTCAGCTTCTTTTTAAATTTCTTTTCTAGGTTAGCGATCAATTTTTCAACATCACCAGATTCAGTCTTCCCCATAGCCTTCTTTTCCTTCTTATTTTCTTATTAATCTTTGAAGTATTAGTCCCAGTCATCATCATCATCAATCACCACTTTTTCTTCATCAAAGGCTACCTCACACACCTTAGACTTCCCTTTGTCCTTCTACTTCCTTTATAGTGGACCAAAATTTCTTAAGAGGGGGTTATAAGTAGTTGGGTTAATTATGGAATATTAAAATCAATTGTAGAACATATTTGTGTCAAGACTTGTCAATTATGGGCTTGTTTGTGGCATGAATCAATAGTTGCCATTCCAAATAAGAAATCTATTTATTATAAACGTATTTATTTAGTTTTAATCCATAATATGGTAGAAATGTTGTTTAAATTTTTCAATGGACCTTGAGGATTAAGGCTTAATTAATAGGGATTATCATAGATCGACTTCTATTTTTGAAGACACAATTAATGATCAATTTGTCTAAGACATCCTTGAGAATAAAGTATCCCCTGTTGATGTCTTTGATAACCATGACATCTAGGAAAAGAGACTCACTATTCATGTGTGGAAGTTATAAAGGTTAGTAGGATTGTCCTAATTCTCTTTGTTTGATTGTTAATCATGTATATATGCATTACATTACATCAAATTAATCCTTTTTGGCTCACAGACCTGAAGTACAGTAGTTCAAAGGCTTATGACAATCCAACTTATGTCAGTGATTCAGAGTTCAACGAGAATTCAACCAACTTTATACTGAAACCAATGGATCGTGAGCATGTTCAGAACCTAGTGAATGAGGCCCAAGCCTCAAAGATGGAAGAACTGAAAGGGGCCCTAGCTAAGGTTGTGAGAAGTCAGTTAGCTACACTATTGGAGATGACTATCGAGCATCTTCCAGTACCAATAAGAGCTTGGTTTAGAAAAAGCAAAGGACAGTTTTTAGGCCTTCTTTAAAAAAATACTACAAAGCCCATTGTAAAAATTTGTTTCAAAAATCAATTTTGGGCTTTATACTTGGGCCGTAAGTAATTATTGACCCAAATTTTGTTGAAAAGATTTCAAGCATATGAAAATGATTTGGGCTTTGGGCTTAAAAGAATTTTTGGACCATAAAAATATTTTTGGGCTCATAACATAATTAGGTCATATGAGAAAAAGACAAACCAAATGGGCCATTACTCAAACTAAGACATTTTAATTATAGTCAATCAACAAGCAATAAGAGTAAACCTAAGGAAAGTTACTAGCCCAACTACATGGGCTTTAGTCTTCGGAGGTAAAAAAAGGCTTAGGTTCCTATAGTAAATATATACCAAAAGATATAGGGCTATGAGTGATTATGCAATGCTCGATCTCCATAATCAATAAATAAGATTGCACATAATAATAAAAAGGACTATATTAATAAAATTAAGGTTTCATCATCAAATCATGGTTAGATTGCAAAACTAGGGTTTTAGGGTTTTTACTAATCAAATTAGGGTTTTCACATGCAAACTAAAATTAAAACATGCAAACTAGTGTTTGAGATGCAATTCCAGGGTTTGATATGCAAACTAAGGCTAAAACATGTAAAGTAGGGTTTTGGAAAATAAAAAAAGGCTAAAACATGAAAGTTAGGGTTTTGGAAAATAAACTAAGGTTTTAGAATTGAATTAAGTTTACAATTTCAAATTAGGGTTTCAAATCTAAGATTTGGGTTTCAATTATCAAATTAGGATTTCAAGTCTAAGATTAGGGCTTCAATTATCAAATTAGGGTTTTAGATTTTACAAAACTTAGATTAAATCATGCTATTAGGGCTTGGATCATCAAACTAAGATTAAGAGCACATAATTAGGGTTTGGATCAAACCATAGTTTACTGGATGAAATTTACAAAACTAACATACAAGAAAAAGTAACACATTTGAATAAAATTAATGAATGAAGTTAATTAATTAAAGTCTTAGCCGATGCTCCAATGAAGGAAGTAAATCATACCAACATTGTTTGGAGAGCCTAGATTAATTAAAGTCTTAGCCAATGCTCCAATGATTCGAGGATCAATTTTGGTTTTGTTATTGCCTATCTTTTGTTTAATTGCCTTCTGTCTCTCTTGTATTTAATTACACCCATTCTCGTGCTTTTTTTTCCCTTTTTTCATACTTGGTTATTGTTTCTGCCTAATTCCCTCTCTCTTTCAATTGCTAATTGTGGCTTTGTATTTATAGGCCAGCTATTAGGGCGTCTCTTTGGCTCATTAATCCTAATGCCTTTGAATTTAGGCTTGATTAGGATACCTGATGTTGCATGAAACTGAATTAAGCTAGAAATATGTACTCACATCGAATTTGGCCTAACCAATTCGATGTGAGCTTGCTCACATTGAATTGGACAAGGCCAACCGAACTGAGTTGGCCCATTTATTAAAAGAAATCGGCTCAACTTTAATTTGGACTTAATTTAAGCTTTAAAATTCAAACTGGATTTAATTCAAATATTAAAAATTGGACTGGATTTAATTTGGACCTTTTTATTGAAACCAAACTTGATCCAGCCTTTTAATTAGAACCAAATTTGAACTAGGCTAAAATTAAGGGTCTATAAAATGAGTTTACCAATTTCCTATAAGAGCATAAGGTACGTCATCGATTTACATGTGTCAACACTCCAAAGCAAAATGGAGTATCAGAGAGAAAGAATATACATATTGCAAAAATATGTAGAGTCATGCTTCATGCTAAAAGTATACTAGGAAGATTTTGGTTGAATCAATAAGGACGGTTACCTATATAACAAATAGTCTTCCACTGTAATATCCCAAACTATACCCTAAAAGTTTTGGAATGATTATTGTTGAAATTGGATTAAATGATTTTAAAGTGTGTATAAAAGATTAAGAGGAAAGAGAAGTGTGTATATGTTATATATATATAGATATATACAACATATACAAGTCAACTAATGAGATGGTCAAATGAGATTTATTAATTATTTAAAATGAAAATTAATTAAGTGGATGATGATATTTGTAATATTTTATTATTATAATTGCTTGGTGGAGATTAATTATAGAATTGCGTGGTTTAAAAGGTATGAATGGGTTGACTTTCATTTTCATTTTCTTCTTTCTTCTCTTTGGCCGGCCATCATCATAGCAAGAAGGAAAGGGATTTTGTTGCTTTTTAACTCAAAATTTGAAGGTGTTTCAAGAGATCAAGTTGGAGTTTGAAGGGTTTTCATCACTTTTGGTATGTTTTCCAACTTGATTCTTTAGTTTTATTTTGAGTTTAAGAATTGAGTTTGGTGAATGGTTGTTGTTGATATGTGTATGGTTAATTTTGATGTGTTTGAGATTGTGCTGTCTATTTGATTTTGATTTTGGGGTTGGTTTGAAGGAATGCTAAGTTTGGTGAAAGAAAGCAAGAGTTGTGGATTGTGTATGGGTTGAGTTGTGATTGTGTTTGATGCTTGTTTTGAGTTGTTTTGGTGTTTATGCAAGTTTAATATGGTTTATTGATGGTTTTGGGTAAGAATGTTTGGAGTGGAAAAGGGTAAAGTATGATATTTGTTGGATGTGGTGTTGTTGGTGTCGGAATCAAGGTTTTTGGCCTGACACGCCCATGAGCACGATCAAGTCTTTGGACGTGTCAATGGTTCTATTTTCTGGATGGGTGACATGACCAGTGACACGCCCATGTCACTGAGCGTGTCACAGCTTCTGTGTTGGAGTAGTGTTGACACAAGCAGTGACACGCCCATGTCACTGAGTGTGTCATAGCTACTGTGTTGGAGGAGGATTGACACGGCCAGTGAGACGCCCATGTCACTGAGCGTGTCAAAGCTTTTGTGTTGTGAGTTTAGGACACGGTCAGGGACATGCCCGTGTTGTTGAGCGTGTCATGTGTAGAGTTTGCCCTAGTTGGTTCTTATCCTTATTATCTTATGTGTATCTCTAAGTGACTGTGTATAATCACTTTTGGATTAGGTTTTGAATAGATTGAGTTGTGCTAATCCAAGTGTTGAAGGATTCTTGGAAGAGGAAGTGGTTAGATTGGTGTTAGTTGCTCTTGAGGTAAGTACAAACCTTACATGGTTGCATACACTTACATGACTTTGGGACTTAACACATTTGGTTGTAAATGTGTTAAGTAATCTATTACATTGTTGATACATTTGATCAATGCTATGATTTGCATAATGTGAAAGATATAATGATCATTCAAAATGTATGTACAATGCAATTAGTTCTGCATGCCCTAATGATGAGATGTGAAGCCATTATTGTTGGCTATAATGATGCAAATGAAATAATTGGGGCATGGTTGCCTAGATGATTATGAGAAAATGAGAATCAAATTGATAATGTAATAAAAGAATTGTGTGCTTAATGTGTTATTTAATTTTCAGAGTTTTGTTATTGGTGGCATGCCTAAAAGTAACAATCCCTTGAAGCTGGGTTGAGCTTGGTCCTTGAAGCCAAGTTGGGTTGATGCTATGCTCCCCTTGAAGCTTGGTTGGGCCTAGTCCTTGAAGCCTAGTTGGGATGTTACATATGAGATGTTTCTCATTGTGATAATGATTTGCCTACGGGCTTGATAAATGTGATTATTGGACCAAAAATTAACTCTGAATTTGAATGACATATTAGTTTCTTTTGGGCCCATGCTTGTCTTTGCTTGAATGTGAATCATGAATGATGAAACAATTGAATAATATAATGAAATGTAATGTTATGAAATATGATATTCTTGTGTATTGTTGATAATGTTTGAAAGTTTGACATTGGCATTGCATTTGAAGCATATTGTTGTTATGGTTTGTACCACTAAGCCTATGGCTTAGTGCGATTGTGGTTCATCGCGCAGGTGACGTGGTAGATCTGGTTGAACCGGAGAGTTCAGCTAGACCGAGTCGAGTCTAGGCTTGTGAAGTGTTGATTGTGGACTTCAAGATCAAAGACGAACTGACAAGCATGTATAAACTCTATATTTTTGTAGATATTATTTTTATTATATATATATATATGTATATTCCGCTGCATAATAAACAAATGTTTTATTTATTATGTTCTATAATATAATTTAAATATTTTAAGTTTTCTCATAAAGAATGTTTGTTTAAAGTAGCCTGTGACATTCTTGTATCCGGTATACATATATTACATATGTGGGTGTATGTGATGTACGTATATTGGGTATAGGGGTGTTACATCCACAATAGAGATTACATTTTCTTTCACCAGTTGAGAAATTGTCAAACATGAAACCTAATGTTAGCTATTTTCAAGTCTTTGGATGTGTTTATTATGTATTTGTACTTGATCATTTACGTAGTAAGATGGATAAGAATGTTATTAGATGTATCTTTGTAGGATAAGATAGTTAAAGAAAAGGATGGAGATGTTGTGATCCTATGTACAAATGGAAAGTGCTACACATCGTGAAGTGTAAAGTGTCCTCATGGTAGTCTCCAGAAAAGGAGATATTACCAGATTCAAATATTTTTAAAGATAAGCAACAACTACTTAGATCCAGTTAGGTTTAGGTGAAGTTGAAGATGTCAATAATGATAGTGTTCTCAAAGAAGGTACAACTCAAAGTCTTTATAAAACTAGTGTCTACAAACAACCAAGTGAAGAAGATGAGCTTACTAAAGTAGAAACTCCAACTCCACTCAGAAGGTTAATAAGAATTAGGAAGCCAAAACCCAAATATGTCAAAATAGCCATATTAGAACAATCAAATGTATGAGAACTAGAGAAATTTGAGAAAGCAGTTCAAAATGCAGAATGGACAAAAGCCATGGAAGAAGAAATTATTTCTTTTAAATGAAATCGGACTTGGGAGCTTATACCAAAGCCTAGAGATGTTAAGCTTATTTCTTGCAAATGGGTTTGTAAAATAAAGTGTCCAACAAATGGATCAATTTAGAGGCATACGACTCATTTGGTATCATGAGGTTTCTCTTAATAATATGGACTAAACCATGATCAAACATTTAGTACAATAGCAAAGGTTACAACTATTAGAGTTTTACTTGCACTTGTAGCTAGCAAAGATTGGAACTTGTGTAAATGGATGTGAGGAATGTTATCTTACATGGGGAATAGGATTAAAGCCTACCCTACATGTGTCAAACAATAATGTAACACCTTTATATTCTATATACATACAATACATACACCTCATGTACGTATAGTACATATATAGAATACAAGAGCGCCACGAAATTGAACTGAAGAAATTCTCTCATTTGATAATATAAAAACATAACACTATAAATGTATATACCACATTCGAATAAATTTACTAAAAATATAATTTGATTAATTTATAAAGAGAATCTATGAAAAAAATTGGCTAGAGTTTTGTCTGTTTTTTTTAATAAATCTCAAATCAACAAAAACCAAACCTGCATAAGAAATCACAATTTCCCCCAAACACCATTTCCCTATACATGATCAAGTATTTAACAAGTAAAAAAATGTACATTATATATATTCTCAAAACTATACAAAACGTCCTTTGTTTCAAATACATTCACATTTGGTAATTATATTATACAAAACTAGTGTGCTTTTAAAACAAAATTATACATATATGCAACACTACTGGTCTGGTCTCATGGAAAACCCTACATTCACGGTTAACCAAACACAACGTTTGAACCTACTTAGGTCTATCTAGACCTCACTGTTCTACAGTCCTATCAGTTACGCGATAAATTCAATTGCCTTAAGCCCGATGGCCTAGTGGTATATACTTTGATAACAAATAATAATTTCAAATAAATACATAACTTCATGCCATAAAAATTTACTATGTCACATTCAAAATTCAATGATTACTTAATGCTCATCAAACTCTCATATTTAACATACATGTCAAAAACACACACACATTGAGCCAACAAGTCTCTACATAATGTCCAAGTTCTAGAACAATTGGTTTGGTCTATATCAACATCAGTTTCATGACCTAGATCTACTCAGGTCAATCTTTGATCTCAACCTCGAAACCCAGCTCTGCTCAGGTTTCCAATCCATTCACAAAGCCTAGCTCTACTCAGGTCTGTCAACATATAAACACCAACATCAATTTTCTGGAATAAGAAATCATACAGAGTTACCACACAATACTACATTACATTTACATATTCTCATCTCCATTATCAATTTTCTTTCCAATTTCAACATTTTCCATATTTTCCACATATTTAATGACATTCCACATATTTCTTAGTCACATTTACAATGTGACATCTCTTTCACATTTTCTAAGCATTTACCATACTTTTCATATCCATTTCCCTAGTTTCCAATCACATTACATAATGCAGATCATTTTCACATCTGTGAGCAGGGATTTTCGCCCCCACTCCCAATGGAATGGTTCTTGCGACTTTGGCACTATTAGGCTATAGGCCTTAGAGAACACGGGTCTAAACTCAGAGAATTTGGAGTCGCCACTCGAATAGGCCAGGAAGATAGAAAGGGTAGATGACTCGATTCTTAAGGAATCCCCAACCCCTATTTGGGTTCAAAAAGTTGGGTACATATAAGAAAAGTGAGAATGACTCAGCACCCCCATAACGCCAGTTCATTGAAACCGGCTACCTTTTCAGGTCTAAATATTATTAAATTCTTAAATTATTATAATGTTATTCACATTACAAATAATTAAAATAAATAACATCATACCATTAATCAAATGAATAAAATGGGCACCCATACTAGATGGAAACATGCCCTTACAATATCCAAGTCTAAAATACAAATAAAATAGGACACCCACCAAAAGGTGAAAATATATCCCCTACAATTGTCCTAAAAATAAAATAAGCAACATAATAAAAGAAACAATTTAAATAAACTAAGGCACCTACCATAAGTAGAAACATGCCTTTTACAATCTCAAAATTCCAAATAATAAGAAATTGCAATCCATAAGCATATAAAGAATTATAAAATTAGGTCTAAACTAATGAAATTAAGATCAATCACAACAATTATAGTGTGCCATGCATACGGTGGTCCAACTAGCTAGTTAGCGGGAGGTGGTTAAGAGAGCAGCGCCCCTTGCGGGGGTGATCGGGAGCAACACCTTAGAAAGGTAAACAATTTACAAGATAGGGTTTTGTTGGGGAATTTGGATTTTACTAATGAAACTAAAGTTAAACATGCGAAATTAGGGTTTTATAATATGATTAGGATTTTGGGTGGCTAATTAGAGTTTAAACCTAGGACTAGGGCTTTGTTATCAATAGTAAGATTAATCCTAAGCTAATATGCAATTCGGCAAGGTTTAGGGTTTATGAGAATAATGGCAGGTCATATGTTGATACTACTGTCTATTTTTATTCAAATCTATAGCTTATTATGGATGATTTGCAACTCAGTTTATTAATAGGATAATTCAATAGATTGACAATTAAGAGTAAACAATTGAGTTGGCTTAACCTGCATTGGTCGACTCCACCAATAATAATCTGTTGAACGAAGCTTCCTAATCCATTTTCTGAGTCAATTTTGATCTTGGTCGAGCGAAGCAATCTGAAGACTATTGCTACTACCTTTTTGTGTGTTGATTGTATGTCTTTGTTTCCTATGTATTGATTGCCCTCTTTTGTTAATTCTTATTGTTAGCTCCTTATTTGTTTTATTAATTCTATATTTATAGTGGTTAATTAGGGTTACTTTGGCCGTTTATCATACTCTAATTCGGACTCTTCATCAAAATCTGAGGTTTACCTAAGTTAAACCTGATTAGAGTTTTGATTTAAGCAAAAAACCGAAACCATGTTGATTTGGCCTCAGCTAATTCGATATGGGAGTGTCCCATATCAAATTTGTTTGGCCAATTCAATATGGGACACTCCAATATCGAATTTTACATGGACCAAATCAAAATTTAACCACATTGGCCCGATTTGACTTGAACTAACCTAATTCAAATTTTAAATAATTAGACTTGATTTAATTTGGGCCTTGTTATTAAAACCAAACTTGTTCCAGCCTTTAAATGAAAACCATATCTGAATTGGTATAAAAATTAAGAGTGTACAACATCTTTAATCACATTTTATCATTTTTCATAATATTTCTATAATGCACACAACATTATCATTTCTCACATTAGTTTCAACTAACACATCATAATTGCAAAAACATACTCAATTTTACATGAAGTTACTTTAAAGAATGTCTTCATTATTTAAAGAACGCCCATATGTGTAATGCCATGCTTAAAAAATTAAACTAAATGTTAACAAAGTATGTACTACCTTTTTAGTTCTAACACCAACACAATTTCACCCTCTAAACCTTTGTTTCTTTCAAACCTTAATTTCCTTCACTTGGCAACTTTGACTTATTCTCTCCTAAACCAAATAGTAAATAAAACTATTACATTAAAACTATATCTATACTCATTTTACTCAAAATCACTGATTGTACAATTCTAACCAAACTCATACCAAAACCCTAATTTTCTCCTCACTACCTTTCTCAATCTTCATCCTACCAAACTTATTTCCATTATCAAATCATAAAATCATTATTTATACATCAAAACAACCTATTAAAACACCTCCACCAAAAACCATATTTCACATAACCAACCCCTAAAACTCTAACTTCACCAAAACTTAATCTTTTCTACCATCTAACCATAAAATCACTACATTCTCATCCAAATAACCTCAAAACCAACCATTTCAACAAAACGTATTCCACCCATAAACCTAATTTCACCAATTAAGATCATCTTAACCAACTAATCACCAAATCATCATATTTTCATTATTTTAGCTTCATAACCATCTATTTTAACAATTAAAACCCAATCTCTCTCTACCTCAAATAATTGCATAATCTATATTTTAAAGAAAATCAAACTTAAAAGAAATATACTTACTTGAAACTTTGGTTATTCTTCAAAATCTTTTTGAGTTAATTTGATTTTTTGTTAAATTTTGAGTAGTTGATGAAATCCATCTCTTCCCCTTTCTCTTTCTCAAAAATTGGCTATCACGGAAGAAGAAGAATAAGATATTTTAATTTCTATTTCCCACCCTTATCTCATTTTATTTTAATAATTGAAATATTTAAATATTATATTACTTTAATTCCTAACCATAATTAATTTCTTTCTTACTTTTTGACTTTCATTTTTTTTCTTTTCTTTCTTTTCTTTTCCCATGTTTTTATATGTTACCCTTTTCTTTTCTTTTTTATTTTTTTATTTCCCATCTTTCAACTCACATATATATACATACATATATATATATGTCATGTATACTTTATGTATATGTGATATATCCTTATATAATCTTGTTTACAACATGTATATATTGTGTATACATTATCTATACAATATATATATTTCTATATATATTATGCTTATACTTTATATATCTTTTTTCCAACATATTAACTAATCCTCTATATTAATTATTTATTGTATTTAAATTTGTAGATGCTACAAATAGTCTTTCAGAGTCAAGACCACCCCGAATATGTTTGTAAGCTACGAAAGGTGAATATGGATTAAAGCAAGCTCCAAGAGCTTGGTATGATAAAATTCCTAAATTTCTAACTCATAGTGCTATTTAGTGACACCTGTAGATTCTATTTATATGTTAAGTGTGAGCAGGGATTTTTGCCCCCACTCCCGGTGGAATGGTTCTTGTGACTTCGGCACTGTTTAGGCTCAGGGCCTTAGAGAACACGCGCCTAAGCCCGGAGAAAATGGAGTTGCCACCCGGACGGGCCAGAAAAAAAGAAAGGGGTGGATGACTTGATTTCTAAGGAATTCCTAACCCCTTAATGGGTTTAAAAAGTTGGGTACGTGTGGGGAATGTGAGAAATGGCTCAGCACACCCAAAACATCTGGTTCATTAGAACCGACCTCCTTCACAGGTCTTAATATTATAAAATTCTTAAATATAATGATATTATCTATACTGCATGCAACAATTAAAATAAAGCATCGTTATATTAAAATCAAAGCAACGTCTAAACAAAATAAATAAATGGACACCCATCTGAGGATGGAAACATTTCCTCACATCGCCCATGTCTAAAACTAAATGGGACACCCACCGAAAGGTGGAAACATGTCCTTTACATTGGTCCAAAAACTTTAAAATAATTTAAATTACATAATATTTAACTAATGAGGTACCCACAAAGTGAAAACATACCTCTTAGAATTTTAGAACTAAGACAAATAAAAGAATATTCGATTATCTAATTATAAATAAAAGCAAACCATTCATAAAATAAAATAAATCATTCATCATTAACATATAACAAATCACATAATCAAATAAATAAATAAAATTAGAATTCAATCCATTAGATAAGCAAAGTTAAGGTTTAAGATTTAGGATTTAAGAAATTAGGGTTCTGGGATTTAAAGTTTTAGAGTTTTTGGTTTTTATTTATGGGGGTACTAGATGTTATTTTTTTATTTCTAAATTTTAGTTTTGAAGAATTAAGGTTTTTGGCATTTAGAATTAGTGTTTTAAAGAATTAGAATTCGGGAAAAAGGATTTAGGATTTTTGTCAAAACATAATTATTATAAAACTCTAAGACTATTTTAACATGAATTTTTGATAAATACTTATATGTAATATAACTATTGGATGTTTAAAACATTATTTGAATAATCTAATACTATAGTGATTTAATGGAATAGGCTACTATGATGATAATAAATAATAATTGATTAATGTTTTAACCAAATAAGTTAGGGTTTAATTTAAATTAGAATTAGGATTTCTAAGAAAACTATCACTATCATATTCAATTTTGAAAGAGGAGGCTACCGTGAAGATTTTAGAAAATTGATTTGATTAGGGTTTTTAAGAAAATAGATTATTATAGTTTTTAGAAAAGTGTAATTAGGGTTTGTGATTTCAAAAATATGTGTTACGGGCATTAAGGCATTAGGGTTTTGGAAAAACTCTTTCTAGAGTTTTTAAATAAAGTTTGGAAAATAAACATAACCATTAATCAAGTAACAAAAATATGCACGCTTGAACAATTTATCAAATTGTATAATGAAGTTACTATGAATATAAGCAAAAAAATAAAGATTCAAACCTCCATTGTTGGTTCCATCACAATCTTTGAATTCTGGTTGAACAATAATAAAGACAGTATAGGCTACCTTTGATGGATTGGTGTTGCTTCCTTACTACCTCTTGCTTCTTTAAGGTTTTCTTTTGGCCGAAAGAATTTAAGAGTCCCAAGTCCGATTAAAATTTCGGTTCCAGAATTTTTTCCTCTTTTTTAAAGATTAATGTCCCTTTCTGTGTGTTTTAATGTGGTATTCATAGAAAAAATAAGAAACCTACTTCTAATTATCTCAGGAAATAAAAACCAAATAGAATTGGGTTTCGAAAAAAACTACGCTGGTAAAAATTGAGTTGGCCAAAATTGCTGAGGGCTACGGGCGGGCCAACTACGAGAATTTGCGAGAATTGCAGGAGAGCCGTGGGCACGAGCCAGCCAATTCGCCGTAGGAATTTCCTGCGGTGAATTGGCCTAAGCCAATTCATCTTCGATGATGAAATATTTTCATCGCCGATTCTTCCGTCGTCGATTTTTATTTATTTATTTTATCTTTTTTTACTGTTACCTTTTTATTTTTATTAAAAATAAATATTGTAAGTAATGAATATTAAAATAAATATTATTTAATTAAAATACCACAAAAATTATTTTGGACTGTTTTAAAAAATATTGGACTGGACTGGGTCAAAAATTAAGGTCTACATTAAGGCTAATGGAGTGAAACTAGTTATCATACTAGCATATGTAGTTGACTTAATCCTAATAGAAGATTGTAAAGAAGAAATTCTCAAAAAAGGAGAATTTGTCCATTCATTTTCAGATGAAAGAACTTTGGCAGCTTCAACACTTTCTTAGTCTAGAGATTGATCATACCTAAGAGGGAATATTTCTTCACCAGTAAAAATATTCTAGAGATTTGTTAGAGAATTTAGGAATGCTTATATGTAAACAAATTTTGACTCTAATTGAGCTAAATGCTAATATGTATGCCTGTAAGTGGGGATTTTCGCCCCCACTCCCATGTAGAATGGTTTTTGCAACTTCGACACTATTAGGCTCAAGGCCTTAGAGAACATGGGCCTAAACCCGTAGAAAATAAAGTCACCACCCGGATGGGCTGGGAAGATAGAAAGGGATGGTTGACTCGATTCCTAAGGAATCCCTAACTTCCTATTGGATTTGGAAAGTTAGTTATGCATAGAGAAGGTGAGAATGACCCAACACCCCCATAGCGCCCGGTTCATTGGAACCGGCCTCCTTTTTAGGTCTAAATATTATTAAACTTTTTAACTTATTAAAATATCATCTATACTACATGCAATTTAAAATTAATAAACATTCATTATATTAAAATCAAAGGGGATTCAAACAAACAAAAAATGGGTATCCATACATGATGGAAACATGCCCTTACAATAATGTCCAATGTCCAAAACTAACCAAAATAGGACACCCACCATTTGGTGAAAAGATACCCTTTATATTAATCCCAAAACTTGAAATAAATAAAATTACATTAAACTTAATAAATGAGGTACTCACGAAGTGAAAACATACATCTTACATCTTTGAAGTTTAAATAATTAACCAAATGAAATTAAGTCATTCAAACATTCATCATAAGAAAAAATAGAACAATCATCAATAATTAAAAAAAACATCAATAAATCATTCATCATAAACATAAAACAACCAAATCTAAATTTTCATCTTAAATAAAGCATCAAATATACACATTTAGGGTTTACATCTTAAATTAGGGCTTATTGGGTTTTTAATTTGGGATTTAGGGTTTTGATTTAAAAATTAGGGTTTTTATGGTTCTAATTTGAAAATTAGTGTTTTGATTTAAAAATTAGAGTTTTTAGGGTTTTAATTTAGAAATTAGGGTATTAATTTGAAAATTCTAATTTTAGGGCAAAAAAAACTAGATTTTAGGGTTTTAGAAATAAGATTAAAATTTTATAGATAAAAATTAGGATTTTATTATTGAATTAGGTTTTGGAGGTTTTTTGAAACAAAATTAGGGGTTTTAAGTGAAAATTAGGATTTTGGGATATTTTAAAACAAAATTAGGGTTTATAAATGAAAATTAGGATTTTAGGAATAAAGCTAGGGTTTTATGGTTAAAACATGATTTTAGGATTTTGAAAAACATGATTAAGGTTCTAGAATGACAATTAGGGTTTTGAATATTGAAAACTAAGGTTTTTATGAGATTAAGGTTTTAAAAATGTGATTTAAGATTTTATTTTTTCAAAGTAAGCAAACTAGTATTTTGAGTAATTAAATAAATGGTTCAAATTAAATCTTAAGTTACATGAATCTAAAACAAATAAAAGTTGGCTAACTATGCGACTAGATAATTTTAAACTGATGAGTATATACTGATGAATATATACTGGATATGTCTAAGCTACTGGATATGTAAACTAGGTTTAATAAAATAAATATGAATTGAAACTAATGAATATAACTACTGGAGCTATTTAGACAAAGAATAAATATGATCAATGTTAAAAAACATCATCAAAGCTTCTTCTGTTGAATTTAAAAGAATTTAAACTTAGAGAACATAATTTCATTTGTTGGTTCTACCAAAATTATAATTTGATCCAATCTTTTGCTTGCACCAATCTGGAATTTTGGCCGAGCCAAATAAACACAATGGCTACTGCCTTTATATTGTGTATTGTTTTATGAGTTGATAGTATTTTGTGTGTTAATGGTTGCTCTTTATATTTTTGATAATTCTTGTTGCCTCTTTGTTAATTTTTGTTATCCCCCGTGGCCGTCTAGGATTTTGTATTTATAAACAACAACTAGGGCAACCTAACTAAGCCATCCGAATCGGAATCAAACATGTTTTGCCACTCCTCCTGGTCTTTTTAGGATTTTACTATAATTTGACTTATTCTCAGATAAACCAAGTGTGGTGCCTGCCCATATGGAATTGGCCTTGGCCAATCCGATATGGTTCCCCCCCATATCGAATTGACCAAGCCAATTTGATATGGGATCGAATTGGCTTGGCCAATTTGATATGGAGGCATTATATATCGAATTAGCTTTGTCTTGATTTAAACTGAACAAAACTAATTAGAATTGATTTAATTTGGGCTTTGTTATTAGACTCACTTGATCTAGCCTTCAAATGAAAATTATATTTAGACCGGTAGCAAAATATAAGGGTCTATAGTTTTACCCCCTGCTTGAATGATATTGAATTTATTTAAAAAGTGAAAAGCAATTTAATTTAAAAATATCAGGTTGGTTTGGATTCCGGACCCAAGAATTGGCTCGAGTTTTGGTCCCAAGGCCGAATTAGATTATGGACTCAAGACTGGTTTGGGTTCTAGACCCGAGGTTGGCTTGGGTTCTGGACCCAGATTGGGTTTGGTTTTGGACTGGAATTGAGTTCTGGACTCGAAAATGGTTTGGTTTCTGGACCCAAATTGGTTTGGGTTATGGACCCGAATTGAGTTATGGACTCAAAAATAATTTGGATTATGGACCCAAATTGGTTTGGATTCTGAATCCGGATTAAGTTCTGGACATGAAAATGGTTTGGATTTTGCACCCGAATTGGTTTCATTTCTAGATCTGGATTGAGTTCTGAACTCAAAAATTATTTGGATTTTGGGTCGAGATATCTGTGAAAAATAATTTCAATAGCCAGTTTTGCGAAAACATTTGGGTATTTTTTACTGTATCCATGCACTCTTGCCCCATGCGAAGAAAAAAATATTTGTAAGTATAAAAAATATTTTTTATACATGTAAAAAATATATGAACACAATAATTATCAATTTACTATGTGTACGTGTGCTGTGTCCGAACAAAAATGAATTATTGAAATGAAAAGCAAATAATGAATTATTGATCTGAGAAAGAAATTATTGAAATGGAAAGCAAACAAATGAATTATTGGTTTGAGATAGAAATGAATAATTGATTTGAACATGTGAATTTACTATTTTTTATACTTTTTTATACTTTAGTTTATCGTATTGCATAACTGATGCTGAATGTGACTTAACTTGTCCTATCATTCATTCCATGCCCTCCTTCTATAAATATGAATCAATATTAACATTTCTGCATTCAGAGCCTCATTAAAACTATCTATCTTTCAACCTTCTTCTAATATTGTAAACTCATAAAAACAATAACCTTTCTTATAAATGGCAATTAATCAACATTCTTCTAGGACAAGACCCCGTTCAAATGCCGAACTGCTTAATCATATTTGGGTACATGAGCATGAAAGAGTATCATTATTAGTTGGCAATATGCTACATCGTAGTTCAAATGAGAAAACTGAGATAAATATATATATTTTTTATTACAAACTAGTTATTTAATTGCACAAAAAACACAAAAAATAACTAAATATGATAAGGGATGTGCTGTTGATTTATATTTAGTGTTATATATATGTTTAAATTTTTATCTGTATCTTATTATTTTTATTATTTATTTTTATATATTTATTTACATTGTCATATATTTTATTATTTTTTATATTAATTTATATTTTATTATTGCACAAAAAATATGAATAAAAGTTATTTAATTGCATAAAAAATATGAATATCATTATTATTTTAATTATTGCTAAAAAAATATGAGTATCATTATTATATTTAATTATTGCAAAAAAAAAATATGAGTATCATTATTATTTTTACCTGTATCTAGTTATTTAATTGGATAAATTTTTTTTTATATTTAGTTATATATATTTGATAAGTACACAATTAATGATATTTTATTCCCATTTCTTAATATGATTATTATCAAATTGAGTTTAATTTGTTTGTTTAAAGTGCAATTTAAGGATAATTTCAGGAATTCTCGATAAATTGAGGCTTTTGGTCATTTCGGAGCAATTACGGATGAAAGTAGAAGAAAAAAAAGCAAAATCAGCCAATGGACACTCCCACGAACACGGGCGTGTCGTTAGGCGTGCCCCTTTTACTACATTCAGTGGATATGACACGCCCAGTTGCATAGGCGTGTCACCAAACGTGCCATTTGTCCAGAGTCACAGTAGCTTCAACACGCCCAGGACCACGGGCGTGCTCATGATCGTGCTATTTACCCAAAGTCACAGTAGCTGTCACACGCCCGGGACCACGGGCGTGCCAAGGAACGTGCCTTTTATTCAGACTTACAGTAGCTATGACACGCCCTGGAACACGGGCGTGTCAGTGGACGTGCCTTTGGTTCAAGATCACAGTGCCTATAACATGCCCAGGAACACGGGCGTGTCAGTGGTCGTGTCACCTGTCGAAAAGTGAGATTCTTTGCACTGATTGGGGAATAAGTGGGGGACAATAGCTGGCCTTTGTCAAAAAGAAAGAACAAGAAAAGGAGAGCTTGCCTAAATCAGGGAAAAGGGTGATGAACCAAGGGAAAGTGGTAGACAATGGATGGGATTAGTGAGCTGGAAGCATGGGCTAGAGATTTGGAGGGAAATAAAAAGAGAAGAGGGGGAGAAGAACATCAGTTTTTGCTGGAGCATTGCTGGAAACAGAGAAGAAAGAAGAGAAGGAAGAGCCATCTGCTGGAGCAAGGAGAAGGGTCTTGAGCTGAGATTGAAGGAAGAACAACACCATACTCAAGTCCTAAACCAAGAATCAAGAGCTCAAGTGAAGAAATACAGATTCACTGCCATGAATTGTTTGGTTTCTCTTACTCATTTATCTTACTCTGTTTTTGTAGCTGTTAATATGAACTAAATCTTTCTCTATCTAGATATTGATGAACCCTAGCCAATTTGTATGAATTAAAACAATTGTATTCAGTTGAATCAATTAATTGAGTTGTTTTATTCTTATGATACTTGTTGTTATTTCCAATTGATAATAGCATGCTTGTTGATTGGTTATTATTTTCATATTATTGACTTGAGAAAGCTTGATGTGAATTGAATACTCATAAGGATTGAGGATTGATTGGGGTGCTAGAGTTAGACCTACAAGATCCTTTGGTTTATAGTTCCTTGTCCTTAATGCATGACCTATTTAATTGTGTTTAGAGAAGAGATTCCGGCACTCTACTTAGTAATTAGGGATTAATCCACTCGAGAGAGGCTTTAATCTAAGTTAGAGGAATGCCAATTCAATTTGATTAAACGGTTTAGTTGAATGGATTGTTTATAAATATTATTGAGGCTAGGGGGATTCAATATCTGGATAGTTCTATTAATATCATTATAAATCTTTTGTGCACAGCATTTAATTTCCTTTCATTCATTAATTAGTTGATTTTAGTTACAACACATCACACAACTATTAATTCACTAAACAACGATTAAGTTTTGCACTAGTACTTGGCCTTGTCCCCAAGGAACGACACTCACTCACTACTATATTACTTGAGCGACCCGTGCACTTGCGGTAATTGCATATAGCTAACGGCACGCATCAAGTTTTTGGCCCCGCCGCCGGGGACAATGGTTTCAATATTAGTAATATAATTAAGATTGTTGATTTAGTTTTCTTTTTAATCGTTTTTAACTTTAGTTCTTGCTGGTTCACTATCATTGTAGGTATTTCTTATTGTTTATGACCAGATCTAGCTCATCTCAACTACTGGAGTTAGACCCGGAACTTGAGAGAACGTTGAGGAGAAAGCAAAAGGAAGAAGAGGAGGCAGATCTAGAAGACATAAGTTCAAAAACAAATCTGGAAATTGAACAAGAGAAAGTATTCGAAGTGATGGAAGAACCAAGAACAATGCAGGAGTTTGCTAAGCCAAATTTAAATGGGGCTGAATCGAGTATCCGGAGGCCGACAGTTGCTGCAAACAACTTCGAAATAAAGGCGAATGTCATTCAAATGGTGCAGAATACTTGTCAATTCGATGGGTTCCCTGATGAAGATCCTAATGCACATCTTGAGAATTTTCTGGAGATTTGTGACACATTTAAGATAAACAATGTCTCAGAAGATGCAATTAGGCTGAGGTTGTTCCCATTTTCTCTTAGAGACAGACCAAAGAAGTGGCTGAAATCCTTTCCTCCAGGAACTTTTACCACCTGGGCCCAATTGGCAGAGAAGTTTTTAGAGAAATATTTTCCACCATCAAAAACTGCCAAGTTGAGGAATGACATCTCATCCTTTTTGCAACAAGATGGTGAGACTCTTTATGATGCCTGGGAGAGATTCAAAGACTTGCTGAGAAGATGTCCGCATCATGGGCTTCCACTATGGCTCCAAATTCAAACATTTTACAATGGATTGAATTATGTAAGTAAACAATCCATTAATGCAGCAGCTGGTGGTACCATCAACAATAAGACACTTGAACAGGCAAGGGACTTAATTGAAGATATGGACATCACCAATTATCAATGGCAAGCACCAAGAGAGCAAGGGAAGCTGAAGGCCATGGGATCACACCAATTAGATCCGGTGGTGGCATTGACAGCTCAATTAGAAGCATTAAATAAGAAGTTTGATTCTTTGGCTTCTTCTTCATCTGGAAAAGTTATGCAGGTGATGTCTTGTGAATGGTGTGGAGGTGGACACCAAAGTCAAGATTGCCAAAGTGGCAACATGTTTGCCAAGCAAGAGCAGGTAGATTATGTTGGAAATATGCCAAGGCAACAACAAAATAATCCATACAGCAACACATACAATCCGGGGTGGAGGAATCATCCAAATTTCTCATGGACAAATCAAAATAATCCAAGACCTCCCCCTGGATTCCAGCAACCCCAACATCAACAAGCTGCCCCTCCAAGAAAGAGTAGTTTGGAGGACATGATGGAGAAATTTGTAGCAGCTTCTGAAACAAGGTTTCAATCAACTGAAACCTCCCTTAGAAATCAACAAGCCTCCATTCACAATTTGGAGAATCAAGTGGGGCAAATTGCCAAATTGCTCAGTGAGAGACCACAGGGAAGTTTACCTAGCAACACTGAGGCCAACCCTAAGGAGCAACTGAAGGCAATTACGCTAAGGAGTGGTAAAGAGATCAATGAAAATGTGGAAAAGAAGAGGGCTGGAGAACAAGAAAAAGAAAAAGAAGATGATCCTCCTACCACTTCCGGAGAGAAAGCTGCACTTGAAGGAGAAAGAGAGAAGCAGCCACAAGCAAGCAGCCCCAATGTGAAGGAATACCGACCTAGAGTACCCTATCCGGCAAGACTGAACAAGGACAAGATTGATGCTCAGTTCGGTAAGTTCCTTGAACTTTTCAAACAATTGCATATTAACATTCCATTTGCTGAAGCTCTGTCACAAATGCCTAAGTATGCTAAATTTTTGAAAGATATTCTTTCTAACAAAAGGAAACTTGAAGAAGTATCTTTAGTGCACTTATCTGAAAAAAGTTCAGCAATTTTGCAAAGAAGATTACCTAAGAAATTAAAAGATCCAGGTAGTTTTACCATTCCATGTTTTATAGGTAATCTAGAGGTTAAAAGTGCTTTAGCTGATTTGGGGGCTAGCATAAGTGTTATGCCCTATAAAATGTTTAAAGAGCTAGGCATTGGTCAACCTAAACCAACACTCATGACCATCCAACTTGCCGATAAATCAGTAGTCCACCCTCGTGGCATAATAGAGGATGTGTTGGTAAAAGTCGGGGATTTCATTTTCCCCAATGATTTTGTTGTCATTGATATTGATGAGGATGTGGATGTTTCGCTTATTCTTGGTAGGCCATTTTTGAATACAGCCCGTGCTCTCATTGATGTTCATGACGGCACATTGACTTTGAGAGTGGGTGAGGAGAAAGTAATTTTTAGGATACATGATGCCATGAAACATTCACTTTCAATTGATGAGGCGGAATCATGCAATGATGTTGTTGAGCATGAGACCGTAAACTGTTTAACTAACATTGTTTCCAAGGATCCCTTTGAGTTGTGTTTATTGCAGGAAAATATTGAGGGTGAAGAAGCAATGGAGCAGCTTGCTTTTCTTGAAGCAAGCAAATCATTCAAATGCAGGGCATATGAAACCATTGAAATGCCCAAGGAAGAAAAGCCAAAACCGTCGGTGATTGATCCACCAAACTTGGAACTGAAGCCTCTTCCGGATCACCTTGAGTATGGGTTTTTGGCAGAGAAAAAGAGATTGCCCATAATTCTGAGTTCCCACCTATCTTCTAAGCAGAAAGAAAAACTCATCCAGTTGTTGCAAAAGCATAAGCAAGTGATAGCTTGGAAGATAGCGGATATAAAGGGGATTAGTCCATCCTATTGCACTCACAAGATACTAATGGAGGATGAATTCAAGCCAGTAGTGCAACCACAGAGGAGACTGAACCCAAAGATGAAGGATGTTGTTAAGGCTGAAGTGATAAAACTACTTGATGCAGGGATTATATATCCGATCTCGGATAGTTCTTGGGTGAGCCCAGTTCAAGTAGTACCAAAGAAGGGAGGGATAACTGTGATCCCTAATGAAAATGATGAGCTGATTCCAACAAGAACAGTTACTGGTTGGAGGGTTTGCATTGACTACAGAAAATTAAATGATGCAACTAGAAAGGATCACTTTCCTTTACCCTTCATTGATCAGATGTTGGAGAGGTTATCCGGCCATGAATACTACTGCTTTTTGGATGGCCTTTCAGGCTATTTCCAAATTCCCATTGCACCGGAAGACCAAGAGAAAACTACCTTCACCTGCCCATATGGGACATTTGCATATCGAAGAATGCCATTTGGGTTGTGTAATGCACCTGCAACTTTCCAAAGGTGCATGATAGCAATCTTTGATGAGCTAATAGAGGATATTATGGAGGTGTTTATGGATGATTTCTCAGTCTATGGCAGCTCATTTGAAAAGTGTTTGGAAAACCTTGAGAGGGTTTTGATGAGATGTGAGGAAACAAATTTGGTGCTGAATTGGGAAAAGTGTCATTTCATGGTTCAAGAAGGAATCGTGTTGGGACACAAGATTTCAAGCAAAGGCATTGAGGTGGATCGGGCAAAGATAGACATTATTGAGAAGCTACCACCACCCACATCTGTGAAAGCCATCAGAAGCTTCCTAGGGCACGCGGGTTTTTATCGAAGGTTTATTCGAGATTTCTCTAAGATAGCCCGTCCATTGACAAGACTCCTTGAGAAGGATGTCAATTTTATTTTTGATGAGGAATGTCTGAGAGCATTCACGACCCTGAAGGAGAAATTGACCCATGCTCCAATCATGGTAGCTCCTAATTGGAATCTACCATTTGAACTGATGTGTGATGCAAGTGACTTTGCAGTAGGAGCAGTCTTGGGCCAACGCAAAGAGAAATACTTCCAGCCAATCTACTATGCGAGCAAAACCTTGAATGCAGCTCAAGCCAATTACACAACTACAGAGAAAGAGCTGCTAGCTGTGGTTTTTGCCTTTGACAAGTTTAGATCATATCTAATCTTGTCAAGGGTGATTGTGTATACAGACCATTCAGCTTTAAGGTACTTATTCGCGAAAGTTGATGCTAAACCTAGACTAATCCGATGGGTTTTGTTGTTGCAGGAATTCAACTTAACAATTCAAGATAAGAAGGGAGCCGAAAATCTTGCAGCAGATCATCTCTCTCGCCTGGAGAATCCAACCCTAGAGAGACTTGAAGAAGGGGACATTGATGATCACTTCCCCGATGAACAGCTATATGCTATGGTAAGTGAGGTAAGTGGTTTAAATTTTGAAACACCATGGTTTGCAGACTTTGCAAATTACTTAGCTGTTAGGGAACTCCCTAAGAACCTAACTTATCAAGCAAAGAAGAAATTCTTTTCTGATCTAAAGTATTATTTTTGGGAGGATCCCTTTTTGTTTAAGTTATGTAAGGATCACATGATCCGAAGATGTGTGGCATGGCCCGAATCAATGAACATCCTTAGTGAATGCCATGCCGGACCAGCTGGTGGTCATATGGGGGCCAATAGAACTGCTCAAAAGGTGCTAGAATCAGGATTCTATTGGCCCACTTTGTTTAAAGATAGCTACGAATTTGTAGTTCGCTGTGATCAATGCCAAAGGGCTGGAAACATTTCCTCTCGTGATGAGATGCCCCAAAATGGGATCCTAGTTTGTGAAATTTTTGATGTTTGGGGAATTGACTTTATGGGACCATTTCCAAACTCTTTTGGCAATAAATATATTCTGGTAGCTATTGATTATGTGTCTAAATGGCCTGAAGCCCAAGCCTTGGCAACCAATGATGCTAGGGTTGTAGTGCAATTTTTGAAGAAATTATTTTCTCGATTTGGCACGCCAAAAGCAATTATCAGTGATAGGGGTACTCATTTTTGTAATACTCAGCTTGAAAAGGTTTTAAATAGATTAGGAGTTACACACAGGTTTGCTACTCCCTATCACCCCCAAACTAGTGGCCAAGTCGAGAACACAAATAGGGAGATCAAAAGAATTCTGGAAAAATCTGTTGAGCGATCCCGAAAGGATTGGTCCAAGCAATTGGACAATGCCCTATGGGCTTTCAGAACTGCTTTTAAAACTCCCTTAGGCACTACACCATTTAGATTAGTATATGGAAAAGCTTGCCATTTACCTGTTGAGGTAGAACATCATGCATATTGGGCAATAAAACAGATTAACCTTGATCTAGCTTGTGCAGGTGAAAAGCGAAAATTACAGGTGAATGAACTAGACGAGTGGAGGTTGCAAGCGTATGACAATGCAAGGATGTACAAGGAACGTACCAAGAGATGGCATGATGCTCACATAAAGAAACAGAAAGAGTTTCAAGCAGGAGATCAGGTATTGCTGTATAATTCAAGGATCCGACTCTTTCCAGGTAAGTTGAAATCTCGTTGGTCCGGTCCTTTTACTGTCAAGGAAGTTTTCCCTTACGGAGTGGTTGAAATAAGCCACCCGGAAAAAGGAGTTTTCAAAGTCAATGGGCATAGGCTCAAATCTTATTTTGGAGGGGAAATATAGGCCTTCAAGAGGTTTTGCACCTCCAAGATTAGGGACATTCGTCCAACCGTCCAACTAATACGACGTTAAAGAAGTGCTGGGTGGGAGACAACCCACCGTCTTTATGTTTTTGGTTTGTTTTGTCATTTTGTTTTAACTTTCTTTTCTTGAAGGGGAGGGTGTTGTTTTACCTAATTTGAAGTTGCAAAGAGAATTTGATTTTTGGTGAATAAATTGATAACACGCCCGTGTCTGTGGGCGTGTGATTAGGTTTCTCAGGCAGTAGCTATTACACGCCCATGAACACTCCCGTGCTAGTGGGCGTGTAAATTATCTTTTCAGACAGTAGCTACTACAAGCCCATGGACACGCCCGTGTCAATGAGCGTGTCGTTTCATTTTTTAAAACAGAAGCCATTACACGCCCATGGACACAACCGTGTCCATGGACGTGTCGCATTTATGAAAAAAAAAAATTTGAAATTTGAAATTTGAACTGAACACGCCCCCAGGAACACGCCCCCAGGAACACGCCCAGGCTAGTGGGCGTGTAGCTTGAATGAGTGTCACAGAATGAATGACACGCCCATGAACACGCCCGTGTTTATGGGCGTGTAAATTGAAATTTCATCCAGTACCTGTGACACGCCCATGGACACGCCCGTGTTCAAAAGCGTGTCACGTAAACTGGCTTTTAAATCGAGGGACACGCCCATCTACACGGGCGTGTCTCTGGGCGTGTTGACGTTTTCTATATATAGCCCCACGCCCATTTTTCCGAAAAAATAAAAATTTTCTCTCATTCTCTCTCGTTTTCTCTCAAATTTTCTGCGTTTTTCTCGGCTAATTCGCACACCCATTCAGTTTTGACCGATTTTTACTCCCGGGCTTGCATTATTTGTGTGTGCTCTCTCGTTTTTCCATCGGATTTGCGATTTCAGATTTATCAAAAATGGGCCCTCGCAAGCAATCATCGTCACAGCTTCCAGCCAAACGGGCCCGAGGGGAGGGCAGTTCCAGCCAGCCTGCTACCCGCCCAACTTCTAAATTCATGGCGGGACATAAGTGCCTCAAATTCTCCAACAGCGAGGAACGACGACGGTTCGAGTTGTTTGGCAACAAAGAATGGTCGGCACCTCGGTACCTAGATTGGGAGGCTATGGAAATGGTTAATATTGCTGCAGAAGTGAAAGAGATGATTGATCAACCGGGGTGGGGACAACTCTTCTCTATCCACGAGCCTTCATACCGAGAGCTTACACTTGAGTTTTACTGCACCTTTCAGTTCCAGAAGACCAAAATCTCCATCACTGAGCCGACAATTAAATTCCGACTGGGAGGACAGAGGTTCCACATGAGCATAAACGACCTTGGGGTACATCTCGGGTTGTATACTGCAGAGGAGGTCCAAACCACCGATCATCTCAGTTCCGAGGTGGATTTTGTTGAGTATGATGTTGTTCCGCCTCGGGTTTGGCATGACTTTGCACCCACTGCAGATAGATATCAGCCTAAGGTCTCCAAAGCATCCAACTTCAGTTCTTTCCCATGCCGGGTGGTGCATAACTTGTTGGTTCACACACTTACAGCCAGACTGAGCAGTACAGGGGTGGTGACCTTGAGGGATCTGTTCTTTCTGCACTGCATGCAACATAAGACCCGGTGCAATGTGGCCCATGCCATCACCCATTTCTTCCATGAGCAGTCTAGGAAGGGAGCTTCAGGTGCTTTACATGGTGGCATGTATGTCACGAGACTTGCTCAACGGCTGGGAGTGTTAGATGGTTGCCTCCCGATGACGGTGGACGGTATGCCCAAGATATTGGGTATGGACACACTAAAGAGGTTGAACAGGGAACAGGTAGCTGGGCTGCGGGCTGCTCCTATGGATTCAGATTTACCAGAGGCAGCTCCTTCCGCTCCTCCCTCCGATATACCACCACCTCCACCGTCGGATTATCCTGCTGGACCTTCTGCTGCTGGACCATCTGATGCTGCTGCACCTTCTTCTTCTGCCGGGCCTTCCTTTGTCCAGCCTCTTGCATTCTGAGATTGGCGCCAGTCAATCAATGAGGAGTGGGATGATGACAGGAAACCCACCGAGTTTGAGCGTCAGATGTGTCGGATGGAAGGTATGATAAACAATATCGCTCTAAACCAGAATATGATTCTAATCCAGCAGGAAGACTTCCAAACCCAGTTAGATCACGAGATCTTGAGGCGACAGTGGCTAGAGCAATCCATGTTGGAGTTCTGGCGGTATCAGGGATTTCACCCTTCGCAGCCACCACCTCCACCCTATCAGCCACCTGCCCGTGCACCAGCACCTGCACCTACACCTGCACCGGAACCCTCTCCACCAGTTGATGTCTCCGATGATGATGAGACCAGCAGTGATTAGCACATTTTTGTTTTATTTTGATGTCGTCCTTTATTTCTTTACTTATTTAATATGCTTTTTAGTTTTTCTTCTTTTACGTGCTTTTGGATTAGTATTATTATTATTTTCTTTAGCATTATTTCGTTTCTTTATTTATTTATATATATTAACCTTGTTTTGAGTGCATTGTAGAATACTATTTTGATGCCAAATCTACTTCACCGCACTCTTGGCACCGTACTCATTTTCATCCACTCATGGACTTGGAAAAGGGCAGTAATTATCTCTCTTCATTGTTTCATGTTTTGCGCACACATTGAGGACAATGTGCATCTTAAGTAAGGGGGAGAGGTATACTTTATTGAAATACTTTATTGAATAAATTTCTACTTCATTTTTTTTTGATTCATTCGTCTCAATCAATGCCTGCTAAGTAAGCTAAATTGTTATGATAAGTATAATTTGATGTGATTTCCCTTTACATGTTAAACTAATTTGAAATTTCCTAAATGACAATTTCTTGTTGAGGTTAACTTAGTAATTTCGATCAATTGTTGAGGATCGATTGTAATGGATATAGTTAAGTTGTGGATCGATGGAAATTGGAACATTACTAAAATTTGAAACCTTAGTTACATTTTTGAGCATAATACAATTCTGTAGATTCTTGAGTCGGACTTGGTACGACCCTTAAGTTTATAACCCTTGAATAAAAATAAATAATTCTAAGGAGCTTTGAAAATTTTTCCCTGTTCCGCTGATTTTGACTACAAATGAGTTAGAATCATGAATAGTGCTAGTAGCCATTTGAACGGTGATTCTGGCTGAGTAACCGGGGGTCGGCATCACAAATGTTTACCTTCACGTCAAAAGGCTAGTATCAGTTCAAACAAGTCGGGCTCCTTAAAACATATAAAAAATAATAAAAATAAAATAAATAAATAAATAATAATAAAAATAAAATAAAAATAAAAATATAATAATACTAATAAATTTGAGGGTTAGAATGCTTAAGAGAAAACTCACATTTTTCGCACTTTGTTCATGGCATTTGAATTTGCTGGAATTTTATGCTCAAATTTTTAACTCTGGATTTTTAGGTTTTAGGTATGTGAAATTTTTATTTTGAAACTTCTTGATTCAGCTGTTATGATTGTGAATTATTTTGATTGAGAAAGTGAGGTTATCCGATTCGAGTATTGTCAAAAACTTTATTTTTCTTTTTGAATATAGAGGGAGTCTGTCATTTATGCTTATTACAGTAATTTAGTTTGCTTGAGGACAAGCAAAAACTCAAGTGTAGGGGAATTTGATAAGTACACAATTAATGATATTTTATTCCCATTTCTTAATATGATTATTATCAAATTGAGTTTAATTTGTTTGTTTAAAGTGCAATTTAAGGATAATTTCAGGAATTCTCGATAAATTGAGACTTTTGGTCATTTCGGAGCAATTACGGATGAAAGTAGAAGAAAAAAAAGCAAAATCAGCCAATGGACACGCCCACGAACACGGGCGTGTCGTTAGGCGTGCCCCTGTTACTACATTCAGTGGATATGACACGCCCAGTTGCATAGGCGTGTCACCAAACGTGCCATTTGTCCAGAGTCACAGTAGCTTCAACACGCCCAGGACCACGGGCGTGCTCATGATCGTGCTATTTACCCAAAGTCACAGTAGCTGTCACATGCACGGGACCACGGGCGTGCCAAGGAACGTGCCTTTTATTCAGACTTACAGTAGCTATGACACGCCCTGGAACACGGGCGTGTCAGTGGACGTGCCTTTGGTTCAAGATCACAGTGCCTATAACACGCCCAGGAACACGGGCGTGTCAGTGGTCGTGTCACCTGTCGAAAAGTGAGATTCTTTGCACTGATTGGGGAATAAGTGGGGGACAATAGCTGGCCTTTGTCAAAAAGAAAGAACAAGAAAAGGAGAGCTTGCCTAAATCAGGGAAAAGGGTGATGAACCAAGGGAAAGTGGTAGACAATGGATGGGATTAGTGAGCTGGAAGCATGGGCTAGAGATTTGGAGGGAAATAAAAAGAGAAGAGGGGGAGAAGAACAGCAGTTTTTGCTGGAGCATTGCTGGAAACAGAGAAGAAAGAAGAGAAGGAAGAGCCATCTGCTGGAGCAAGGAGAAGGGTCTTGAGCTGAGATTGAAGGAAGAACAACACCATACTCAAGTCCTAAACCAAGAATCAAGAGCTCAAGTGAAGAAATACAGATTCACTGCCATGAATTGTTTGGTTTCTCTTACTCATTTATCTTACTCTGTTTTTGTAGCTATTAATATGAACTAAATCTTTCTCTATCTAGATATTGATGAACCCTAGCCAATTTGTATGAATTAAAACAATTGTATTCAGTTGAATCAATTAATTGAGTTGTTTTATTCTTATGATACTTGTTGTTATTTCCAATTGATAATAGCATGCTTGTTGATTGGTTATTATTTTCATATTATTGACTTGAGAAAGCTTGATGTGAATTGAATACTCATAAGGATTGAGGATTGATTGGGGTGCTAGAGTTAGACCTACAAGATCCTTTGGTTTATAGTTCCTTGTCCTTAATGCATGACCTATTTAATTGTGTTTAGAGAAGAGATTCCGGCACTCTACTTAGTAATTAGGGATTAATCCACTCGAGAGAGGCTTTAATCTAAGTTAGAGGAATGCCAATTCAATTTGATTAAACGGTTTAGTTGAATGGATTGTTTATAAATATTATTGAGGCTAGGGGGATTCAATATCTGGATAGTTCTATTAATATCATTATAAATCTTTTGTGCACAGCATTTAATTTCCTTTCATTCATTAATTAGTTGATTTTAGTTACAACACATCACACAACTATTAATTCACTAAACAACGATTAAGTTTTGCACTAGTACTTGGCCTTGTCCCCAAGGAACGACACTCACTCACTACTATATTACTTGAGCGACCCGTGCACTTGCGGTAATTGCATATAGCTAACGGCACACATCAATATTTATTTGTTATATATGAGTAAATGTGAAATCTATTTTAAAATTTTGGAGTTTACATACTTTTTTTCGACTTACCTGTATTGTGGCAGTATGACGGTTGTGTCATTCATGGCGGTGGAAACATCCACAAAGCTCATCAATATCACTCTCTATCTCGAGTAATGTGAATGATCTGACAGTGTGGCTTTGAGTACTTTATCATGCAGTTGTCGTCGAAAGGATACCAGATAGATAGGAGCATAATCCAAGCACTCGCAGAAAGGTGGATGGATACCGCCCATACCTTCCACTTGCCAATGGGAGAAATGACAATCGGCCTGATCGATTTTACTGCTATAACCGGTATCTCGTGCTATAGAATCCACGTCTCCTTTACTGACAACATCTTGATGCGCAATGAAATCCAATAACTAATAGGGAATATTTGATGAATTATACCCAACCGGTTCGTGGAGAAACAACTAAATAATATGCTCGAGGATTATTGCTCTATTTGTTGGGAATGACCATTTTGTGCAGCACTGAGTCCGTTATCCACTTATTAGTATTATGGGCTCTTGCTGATATCGATCTTGTATCGCTATACAACTGGAGAGAGGCTGGTCTGGCTTGCTTGTATCACTGTTTTTGACAAACTTTGTCAGAGGAAAAGATCATTTTCCAGCTTCATGGTGGTTACAAAGGTATTAATTCTAACCATTTGTTGAGTCAATTAAAATATTTGCATGAGTCTGACCTTCATTATTCCTATAGGTTTGGACATATGAGCATAATCTTGCAGATATCCAAGACTGAACCTTTAGTTAGTGGGTCGCACAATGACATCTGGTTCTCATCACATGCATTCTCATCGCTATCATTGGAGTCGGTTAACCTAGGATCATGTAGAAAAAAAATTAAAAACTATTAAAATTTATGAAGAAATTAACTTACCTTCTCTTCTTGGTTCTATAGGTAGATATCGCGTGGTGGGAAATGACGAGTGAGCCAAATAGACCCTTTTCATTAATGTCGCCTTGCCTCTTTAAAATTCCCACCGAGTTGTTGATGGTCCAGTATCTAGTGGGTGGTTCCTCGGTGAAAGAGTGCATAATTGGTTTCTTGGCCCCGAGGAATAGAGAGTTCCTACGGATATCCCAGCATAGACAGTAGACATTACGTCCATACCGAAAATATGTGCTTGGAAAGGATAAGATTTTGAATGGTATCTTCTCTCTCCCACTGAGTCATACACCCAATTTATCCGAGAGCAACTTTTGAATTTTGAAGTTTCTCCTATTGGTGTTCAGAGACTTCCCAAAGGAGAAGAAGAAGAAGAGGAAGCCGAAGGAGAGGAGGCATGAAATGATGGTAGGGAGTCGTCTGTCCCTCCTCGTGGTCATTTTGATGCCAGTACTTCTTACGTAAATGCCATCATGCCTTCCGTCATAACTGTTCATTCGTAATGTTTCTGACTCTCTTTATGATTATTTGAGGCTGCTGGTTCTCTTAGTCATGAAGTTGTCCCACCATTTGCTACTCCAATACAATGGTAATTCTTGTCGTTTCATCCTTATTCTCATCTAGATATGCCAACTTATCATCAGGGCTTCGATTTGAGTTACCTGGTCTATCATCCTGTTCCATAATGATATATGCTATATGTATGCATGAAATGGTAAGAGCTTACCCTTTCCATGTCTGGCTCACAGCGGATGCTTGAGGAATAGAATAGAAAGTTGCAGGAAGAATTAACTGGCAGTCGTGAACATGTTGCACATTTTGAAGGGTTATATCGTCACTCAGAATGGGACTTCTAGTTTCAAGGCATGAGGGATCCTAGTGCATCTTCATCAAGGAGGCCCTGGACTGATGACCATGATGTACCTCCTCCCTTCTTAGGCATTGACTAATTTTTAAGATAACCGGGATCTAGGTCCTTGGGAGGAAACTGGGCATGTAATGTGCCTCTACCTCCGACAGGTGATGCATTTCTTAGAGCTTTATTTAATTATAGACCGCCTCCCCATTCGCAATGATGAACTTAAATTAAACTTGTGTTAAATGTATTATGTATGTACATAATAATAACAAAAATAATAACGTTTACTTTTCATGCTATTTTGACTCTTTTTTTGACTTTTCTATATCTTTTTTTAACATGTATGGCACAGTGTCCATGACAAATTCACAATTCCAAACTCATCATGGACTAGTATTAGGATACACAAAACAACGACGAATTCACTGCACATTCCATGCATAAATTGTTTTCCTTGTGCACTTTGGCTCCCAATCGTTCATCTATTTAAATCAGTCACGATTCTCAATTCACAACAATTTTAGGCATCCGCTCGCTACAGCTCTTAATCTCAAGACAAGTAAATTCATCACCCATTCCAACCACCACATTTTCTCACGAATTTTGTCATAGCAACAGAAATAAATTTTCCCCAATCAACTCAAACAGTTTTAACTTTTCTCAAACCCTATCAATGACTGAGCTTAATTTAAAGAAAATCAAAGGTTTATTTAAGACCATTAATGCTACACACTGGGAACAAATATCTTAGTCTTAAATTAATGCTTTAAAGTGCTTCCAAAATGTCAAGTTGGAAAATTCCTTCTTACATGCCAAGGCCTCCTTTTGGGATGTGAAAACTAGGACTTTCAAGATAAACAACTTTGAAGTATGTCCTACGATTTAAGAATTTGAAGTCATTCTCGAATATCCAAGCAATCATCCAAAGGCATTGCCCATATTGACTTTAAAGACTCATCAAAAGATGCAGATGCTATTTCAACTCCCAAAATCTGAAGTTCTGCAATTGACCAGAGATGAGAAGATCTTGCTTGGTCCATTGATCGATTTTTGTACTTCTCACTTGGCTCCAGGGGTCACATGTTTTGTCTTTGCTTGCTTGGTTAGTTCCTTCTTGTTTCTTCTGATGGCGACATCGATTCTTGAGCACTGGATATTATAGACCAAATGGAGGAAGGATTGTTACCAGTACCCATTTTCTTAGCTGAAACCCTAGTTGGACTGGATCAATTCAAGATAGATTCTTTGAGGAGTTTAGCTAGAAGTCCTTTGCTGCTTCAGGTAATTACCTAAATTGCCCTTTTAGGTTTTCAATTTAGGCCCTTTTTTATTTATATTGGTTCTAATTTTTACTTAGACCGCCCTTGTAGATTTTCAGAGCTAGCGAACCACCCTTATTTTTGTTTAGGTCACCCTTGCGAGTTTTCAACCTAACGAGCTCTTTTTTTATATTGGTTCTAATTTTTTCTTGGACTGCTCTTGTGGGTTTTTAGAGCTATCGAACTGCCCTATTTTTTGCTTAGGTAGACCTTGCCGGTTCTCAACCTAACGGCCTTTTTTTTTAAAAATGAATTATTGTTCGTCTTTATAAATCTGGCTATAGGAGCGCTTCTGCTTGCTCGACACCCCATCTATGGACTTTACCAGATAATTGCCACGACATCATTCTACAAGGAAATTGCTTCATCCTGCTTCCTTATAAGCTAAATGGGTTGATTGGATCTACTCACGAACTATGGTTAACATCTGTTGGTTGGTCCCTTGGTGGAAAATTACCTATGTCAGCATTTGAACGTATCCGATGTATGTTCCTCTTGCTGTTCTCCGTCGAGACACTTGTTATGATCCTCATCTACTTGATTGCCAGTATGGAGCCAAGCCTCAAGGTTTTGATTTTACTCCTAATTTGGACATGCCCCATTTGACGAAAGCCTATTTGGATCGACTGAGGCAAAGCTGGCCCGCACGTTACATTTATCATTTGCCATAAATTCTGCATTTGTCAATTCTTTATAAATGATGTTAGGATGAATAATAATAATAATAATAATAATAATAATAATAATAATAATAATAATAATAATAATAATAATAATAAGATGTTTTCTTTCCTTTTATAATTTGTCATCACTTTTTGCTATTGTGTGATTTATTTTACTATATTTGGTCAGATACTTAGAATAGTGCACATATAACAATCTTATTATTAACTCTATTTTATTAAATATGGGAAGAACCAAAAACATAAATCTAGCATACACAAGATCATCCCTGTCACCAACCAGCCCTTGCGGGTTTTTTAATTGACAATTTTCTCTCATATTAGCCCTAATTGTTGCCTATGCCACCCTTTCGGATTTTCGAAACTAAGAGACTGCTCTAATTTTTGCCTAGGCTGCCTTTTTGGGTTTTTAACCTAGTGAGCCTTTCTCTTTTTTTAAATAAAAAACCTCTTGAACCTATCAATGTTCAATGGCCCACTAAATTCGTTTCCATCCATTTCTGATAGTTTGACCGCATCCTTATTCATGACTTCTTTCACGACATATGGCCCTTCCCAACTAGGTCTAAACTTTCCTCTTAGATCAAGAACATTGGGATTGCATTGTTTTAACACTAAGTTACCAACTTTAAGCTTCTTAATCTTAACCTTTCTATTGTAAGCTGGAGCTATCTTTCTTTGGTATAACTGATGATGATACAATGCCTTCAACCTTCTTTCTTCTAATAAGGCCAGCTGCGTATATCTAGTCACTACCCTTTCTATCTCAAGCAGTTCGGCTTCTAGGATTACTCTCAGTGACTTTATCTCAATCTCAATTGGCAACATTGCTTCTATTCCATAAACAAAAAAAAAATGATGTCATTCCATTCGTCATTCGCACACTTCTTCTATACCCATATAAAGTGAAAGGGAGCATTTCTAATCAATTCCTATATGTCTTGGTCATCTTGGATAGAATCTACTTAATTATCTTATTCGTTGCTCCCACTGCACCATTAGCCTTTAGTCTATAAAGGGAGGATCTGTGATGATACTACACTATATGGGACCCCATACATACATATGAGATTTTTCTCAACAAATTGAGCCATTCGCATTGCCCCCAGCTTATTGAAAGATTCAGTTTCAACCCATTTTAAAAAATAATCCACTACAACGACAATGAATCGATGACCATTTGAAGCCATTGGATGTATCTCTCAAATAATGCCAATCCCCCAAGTTGCAAAAGGCCAGAGTGAAGACATAGAATGTAATTCTTCAGGAAGTAGGTGATTTAGGTTTCCGTACATCTGGCACTGATGGAACCTCTTCACAAATTAAATACAATCTCTCTCCATGGTCAACCAGTAGTAACCTTATCGAATTATCTTCTTAACCAAGGATAATCCATTCAAGTAGGGTCTATAACTTCCTGCATGTATTTCTGACATGGTCAACTTCAGACTTCCTCAAATATTTCAAGTGCTTCCTATTAGGCATCTTCGATACAACTCTCCATGAAAGGTGATATATTGCAAGGGCCATTGCCTTACAGCTCTTCTCTCTTTCCTTGTTCCCCCAACGGGTATTCCCTACTTTCCAAGAACCGTATTATAGTGTCATACCACGCATCATGGTCCATGTCAGTTTCCATGACCATTTCATACTCATAGCAAGGAGTTAATGAACTTTTTAAAATCAATGGTTTAAGGAATAGCTTTAATATGATTTTCCCATGCCGAAGCCAGGGTGGCTAATGCATCAGCCATTTGGTTTTCCTCTATTGGTAGATGTATAAATCTACACTCCTTGAAATTCTTCTTCATCATAGTCAAGTGATCGTGGTATGGCTTTGGGTTTTCTTCCTTCAAATCCCATTCTCCATTTACTTGGGATACCATTAACAATATATCACATAAAACTTGCACTTTATCAACCTTCATAATCATCAAGGTTTCCAAACCAAAGATGCATGCTTTATATTCCACCATGTTATTGGTTGACTTCTTAGCTAGGGGGATGAGCTCTCTTTCAGATGATTCCAATATCACTCCCAAACCTGTTCCCTTTCTATTTACTGCTCTGTCAAAATACATCTTCCATCCTTGTACTTCTATGGCCTCTAAATATTCATCTGAAAATTCTAAAACCACTTTCTAACTATCCAGTAATGGTTGTTGAGCCAAGAATTATACTACTCTACCTTTGATGGTTTTCATGGTTACATATCCAATCTCAAATTATTAAAAAATTATCAATCATCAAGCATACTTCCCAATCAATGAGGGTGTCTCCCTTAAATATTTCACTAAATCCATTGTCACATTCGTGATTTTGGAGAAATTAAATAAGTAATTGGAGTTATAAAAATTGTATATACTCAATATATATATCTAGAGTATATATAACATATACATATAGTATATTAATTGTATATATTGGATTAATACATTACATACTTAATATATCTAATACACATATAAAGTACATTTGATGTGTATAAAAGATACACATTACTTGTGCATATTTGTAATATCCCAAAATTTAGAAAATTTCTAATTTTTGAAAATTTGATAAAATAAATTATAATTTAAATGGATAAATTAAAATAATGGTTTTAAATGAAAAATGAAGGGATTTTAAATGAAAAAGTGGAATATATATGTGATATATATGTAAAATATATACAACGTATAAAAGTCAACACTTTTTAAAAGAAAAGTCAAAGCAAAAGGGTATTTTGTAATTAAATCTTAGAAATTCAAATTTTATAAAATAATTCAAAAATAAATTATTTTTGAATGGAAGAGGGATTTTGGGCTTTTAATTTTTTAATAAATAATTAATTATTAAATTATTTTAATATATATATATGGTTATAAATAAATATGAAAAAAAATAAAAATAAAAAGCCATTTTCATCATCTTCTTCTTCCTCCTTGGCCGAACCTCTATTGTTGTGGAGCCAAGGATTTTGCTTCTTTCATACTCCACAAATTGAAGGATTTCAAGTATTCAAAGTGAATTTTCCACCAAAATTAGTAAGTTTTCAACTTCTTTATTTGGATTTCATGAAAGTTTGAATATGTGTATTTTGGATTTTTGAAGTTCTAAGATTTAATTGTCTATTTGGGTATGGATGAAGTTATTTTAAGTAATTAACAATGATTTTAAGGTTGGATTAAAGAAATGGTTAAGTTTGAGTTAAGTTGGTTGAAGAGAGAGAATTTAGGGTTATGGAACATTTGAATTTTTGAAATCATGAGTTTTAATTGTGAAAATTGGTTCCAAATGTGTTTTTTTCATGCATAAACAAGGATTTTAAAATCAAATGATGGATTTAGTTAAGTTTGGATAGAGTTTGTGGATGGTAGTATTGATTTAGGGTTTTTGAAAAAGTGAATTTTCAAAGAATGATTAATTGTTTGATTTTAATGCTTAAATCATGTTATTTAATGATATAAGTGGTGGAAATAAGATTGAAATGATAATTGGATTGAGTTGGAATGGAGATCCTTCAATGGTGAAGGTTATGCCATTTTAGGATTTTGAGCATAAGCATGTGGTTAATTAATATAATTGGTTTAAACATGTTAAAATAAGTTTGTAATGATATAAATAAACTCAAAACAATAATTTAATGGGGGTAATATGGATTTGCTAAGTTAAAGTAAGGAAAGACTTAATTTTTAAAATTTTGTAGGAGTGTTATTAAATTAAGGTTTGATGTTGAGAATGCCTTAGAATGTAATATTAAATGATTATTTATGATCACATTTGGTATAAGCATTAAAAGGAAGTAGTATGGCCAATCCAAGTGTTGAAGAAAAACTTGGAAGCGAAGGTTGGTGAGAGTTTTAAGCTTGTTTTGGTTGCTATTTGAGGTAAGTACAAACTTTGAGTACATTGGTTATGTTTGCATGACATTTGGGCTTAACACATTTTGGTTGGAAAATGTGTTAAGCTACTTGATGCATTGGTTATGTTTGAATAATGTGCTATGACATTTGTAATGTCATATATATGTTAAATGCATTGTGAAAAGCTATTGATAATGGCTAAATTGTGTAAAGAGTAAAGTATGTGAATTATGTGGAAATACCCAAAATAATTGGATAATGTGTTGTGAATGCAAAACAAATGTGGTATAATGTAATGAGATATGTGGAAATATAATGAAATGAATTGATATTGATAAAAACAAAATGAGAAAAGTATGAAAAAAAATGAGAAAATAAGGCAATGTGCCTATTTTGATTATGTGACAATGAAAAAGAGATTGATAATGAGAAATATGAATAAATTTTGTGCCTAGTATGTTATTCAATTTTCAGAGTTCTGTGTTTGGAAGCATGCCTATGATTGCCTAAGGCTAGACGCTAGGCGTCATTGTGAAAATATTTTTAAGGTGAAATGACCGGGTCATAAGCCTCAAAAACAAGTATTTGAAGCTAGGCTGAGTGAAATGACCGGGTCGTAAGCTCAGACCTAATTAGATTATTATATTGATATATTGCCTACGGGGCTAGACACATGGTGTCATTATAGACCAAAACAGTAACTCTGGAATTTGAATAGCATATTAGTTATCTTTGGGCCCATGTTTGTGTTTATTTTTATATGAATGGTGGATTGTGGAATATTTGAAAGGTATGAGAAAATGGAATGATGTGATGTTCATAAGCATTGTGCATTGGCATTGCATTTGAGTTTTATTGTTATTACCAAAGTTTGTACCACTAGGCTTTGGCTTAGCGTGATTGTAATTTGTCGTATATGTGACATGGATATTTTGGTAGAGCCGGAGAGTTCTACTAGACCTGGTCGGGTCTAGGTTTGTATTTATTGAGCTTGAAGAGTTGTTTTTTGGTACATCAAGATTAGAGCCAGTTGCAACATGTACATATTTGATATTATAGTATATTTTGATATTGTGTATGTTATGATATGTTTTTGAAGTATATATTGTAAATTGTAAAGAATGTTTTGAATAATTTGTTTAAGATGGGATCTTATATGTGTTGTTGATATATGTACCTATGTATAAGTATTTTGAGAAAATATGGATAAATTGAGAAGTATTGGTGAAATGGTGAATTGATTTTATTGGGAGTGTTTGTTTTATGTAGGTTTTGTTTTGCTGAATTTTGGGAACGTCCAAATTACAGACAAAAATCTAGCGAATGTTTTCCAGAGATTTTTATATAAAATGTTATTTCGGGTTACTATAGCAAGTAAAGAATATTTATATACTATTTAATTTTATATATTTAGCATTTGAAATTTTAAAACAGAAATTTGAAAATTTTTATTAAACCAGTCTGTGACATTTTTGTACCGTATATGCATATTTTATATTTGCTGAAAATATGTATTGTACATATATAGAGTATAAAGGTGTTACATTTATTTTTGCATCAAAGCCTAAGTTTGAGGTTCTCGACCTAGGTGGGTTGTTAGAGAGAGAAAATTTGGATTTAAAAAAATTATTTTCAATTATTATACATGCATTGGCATTGGCAATTTATTTGATCCTTGATGTGGCAATGTCCATTTGATATAATGGATATGAGTTGAGATGATGTCTGGGTTATATAGATCAGAGTGGCACAATAGAAGTGTCATTTTGGACCTTACGGATTAAGAATTTTTAGAACTTCTATTCGAAATTAAGATTCATAGTTGATTGAATTGATGAATAAGTGAAATTTAGAAAAAATAATCTAGAAAATGATTTAAGATGTGAAATAAAAAGTTTGAGAAATGGGCAAGATAAATACAGAAAATTTTATATGTGTGCTACAACGTGGCATTATTCAAATTTTTGGATAAATCTAAGAATTTTGGATAAGTTTGAAAATTTAATGGAAAGTTATTCTATACGTTAGAATCCAATGAATAAAAAAACATGGATAACCGGCTGCTCCTAGAGAAATTATTAAAGAGACAAATTCTGTGGGTTTGGAAGATTTAATTTTTAAATATAGTAAATCAGCTTGGAAAAAATCTAAAATTTTAAGTATAAATCCATATATGTGTCAAGTGCACATGTCTCAAATTTTACAAGTTTTTATAAATAATTGGTAAGTAATATAAAAATTGAAAGTGAGATTGACTTGAAACTAAGGAAGTCATACAACTTTGTGTACATGAGGAATAAATAAATTTCATGATATAAATGAATAAGAAAAATTATGAAAATTTATATACAGACGGGTAGAAGTATGAAGAAGGAATATGGAGTTTTTAATAATTTAGAACAAAGAGTTCATAATTAAAAAAAATCAAAGAGGGAAATGGTAAGTGATAGTGAATTGTTTATTATGAAAAAAATAATAATGCATGATTTAGGGATTGAGTATGTAAAATTAGGATATCTAAATGGATGAGATTTGGTGAGGTTCATGTTGTTGTTGCATTATATGGAATTTGAATTTTTGAAATGGGTTTTCATAATTGTGAAAGTGATGTGTTTTGATGTTATATTAATATAAAAATAATGTTTATAAAGTTAGCTCTTGAAAATGAGATTAATAGAATGAAGTTTAAGTAAAGTTGTAAGTTGGAAATTTAGAGTTGTAAGGGAATTCCAATGAAGATTGTTTAGATATTGATAGTTTAATGTTTAATAAGCATGGGAGTAATTTTGAATGAGCAATATTATTTATGAAAGTACTAACTAAGGTGTAATGTGGTTGATAATATAGAAATTTGTTATGAAATAAAGGGAAATGACTAAGCAAGTAAAAATGAGATACTTTAGGTAATTGAATTGGAAATGATGAAAATGGATATGAAGGGTATAATAATTGCAAAAAAAAAAAAATGTGAGAGAGATGTTACATTGGAAATGTGACTAAGATTTATGTGAAGTGTTAAAAAATATATATATAATAAGAAACTTATTTAAGAAATGGGCGATTAAATAAGAAAGATGTTAATTATGTTGTGGTCAGAGTGTATATATATGTTGTGTAATATCCCAAAATGTACCCTAGAAGTTTTAAATATTATTGTTGTTTTAATTGGATTGAATGTATATGTTAATTTGAAAGAGAAAAGAATTTTTAAAGGAAGTGTATATGTTGCATATATGGTAGTATAAATAACATATACAAAAGTCAAATGGATGGTCAATGCAAGAAGATATTTATTTGTGATTTGTGAAATTACTTAAATGGGCATATAAGTTAAAAGAGGTTAAGTTAAATGGTTGAGGGCATTTAAGTAATTGCTTTGTTAGAATTGCTTGGTGGAGAATTAAAGAAGAAAAGAAGTTTGACTTATTTCATTTTCTTCTTTTCTCATTTTGGTGGCCGGCTATACCAAAGGAAAGAGAGAGCAAGTGAGGTGTTTTGATTTCTAAAATCAAATTGAAGGAAGAATCAAAGGATTAAGTTGGAGATTTGTGAAATTTCCTTAATTTTGGTAAGTGTTCTCTTGTTTTCCTTTGTTCTTTTTGAAGTTGTGTTTGAAATGAGTTATGATTGGTTAATATTATGATTAGATGTGTTGTGATATGTTTATAAGTGTTGAAATTGATTGTAAGTTAAGAAGTTAAATTGTTGTTGATTTTGGAAGTATTGGAGTTAAGATTGTTTTAGGGTTTTGAAGTGATAAAGGATGTTTAACTTGAGTTTGCTTAATTATTTTCATAGATTTGCATGTGATTGATGTTGGTTGGAGTTGTAAGCTTAGAAATGTGATTTTGGCAGAAGGCAGTAGCATTGTGGATGCCACGCCCGTGGCCTTGGTTGCCATGGCCGTGGCCAATTGTAGCCATGGCCGTGGAGGTGTGGAGCATGGGAGGCAAAATCATAACCTAACCCACGCCCGTGGGGTTGAGGTGGCCATGGCCGTGGGCTATAGTGTGTGATGTTGGGTTATTATTTGTAATCTAAAGGTCTATGATGAGGTTGACAAGTGTTAAATTGTATTGGAATTGATGTATTGTATCATTTTTGGGATTAGGTTTTGAAAGAAGGTGATTTGCCCTAATTTGGGAAGTGAAGAATCTTGGAAAAGGAAAGTGTTTAGAGTTGTGTAAATTGTTATTGAGGTAAGTACAAACTTACCTAAATGCATTATTTTATATGATTTTGAGACTTAAAACAATGTTAAGTAATTTATTATATTGTTAATATAATGTGACTAGTATTATGACTTGTATAGTGTGAAAGAGATGAGGATCATTCAAAAAGGTATGTGCAATGCAATTTATTATGATAAATACTTTTATGACGAATTACTTTAATGTAAATTGAGACTTAAAGAGATGTGAAACTAATGTTCTGAGTTATAATGATATGAATGATATGATTGAAGCATGCCATTGTGATTGGCTATGATAACTCAAATGTGATATGATGCCATTGTGATTGGCTATGATAACTCAAATGTGATGTGATGCCATTGTGATTGGCTATGATAACTCAAATGTGATGTGATGCCATTGTGATTGGCTATGATAACTCAAATGTGATGTGATGCCATTGTGATTGGCTATGATATCTCAAATGTGATGTGATGCCATTGTGATTGGCTATGATAACTCAAATGTGATGTGATGCCATTGTGATTGGCTATGATAACTCAAATGTGATGTGATGCCATTGTGATTGGCTATGATAACTCAAATGTGATATGAAGCCATTGTGATTGGCTATGATGATTCAATTGAGAATGAAATTGATAAATGAATTGTGTGGCTAATGTGTTATTCCATTTTCAGAGTTTGTTGTTGGTGGCATGCCTAATAATAGTAACAATCTCTTGAAGTTAGGTTGGATTTGATCCTTGAAGCCTAATTGAGATGTTACAACCCTTGAAGCTAGGTTGGATTGGTTCTTGAAGCCAAGTTGGGTTGATACTTAGCATGCTTTGTTTCCCCTTGAAGCTTGGTTGAACCTAATCCTTGAAGCCTAGTTGGGTTAATGATATTGATGAAATGTGATAATTAAACCAAAGCATTAACTCTGAAAGTCGAATAACATATTAGTGTCTTTTGGGCTCGAGTCTGTCTATGTTGTCAATGATTGAATGTGATATACAAATGTTGAAATGAATGAGTAATGAGATCAATGATTGCCTTTGTTGGAAATGTGATTCATGATTGGTGAATTGTGAATAGAATAATGTTATGAAGAATGATATGTAATGTGTGTATTGATATATTGATTGTAAGTATTAGTGATGGATTGTGGTTGATGATAATGATTGCCTTTGTTGGAAATGTGATTCATGATTGGTGAATTGTGAATAGAATAATGTTATGAAGTATGATATGTAATGTGCGTATTGATATATTGATTGTGAGTATTGGTGATGGATTGTGGTTGGTGATAATGTTATGTATATATGTATATAATATATGAAATTAGTCGAGATATATGAATGGTACATGGAAGTGATATTTCATTATATGTTAGAATTTCTATAATGTATGTTTATATGTTATATTTGTACTACTAAGCTCTCGGGCTTAGCGCAGATGTGTAATCGCGCAGGTGACTAGGTGGAAGATATGAAGTCTTTCGTTATGCCACGAGAAGAGTAAGAAATTGTCGAGACCAACTAGAGGGTGATGCATACATGTATAACTTTTAATTAGGATGTATTTCTGACAAGAGTGTATGTATATGTATAAATGGAGTTTTGATAAAGATATGATTATTATATATATGTAAGATCATTAAAAGTATAATGATTTTGTAAATGTTCTTTAAATTTTTGGTAATGTGGTTTGAACTCTGTTAAAGGTTTTTAAATTGTAACGAAAAATGACACCCTTATACTTTATATACTTACTGTATGTATACCGGGTATATGTATAGTATTGGGGTGTTACATGTTGAATTGAGGAATAATTTAATTAATGTCAAAAGAATGAAGAAATGATAATGTTCTTTGAAAGTTGATAAATGTTAACTTTGTATAGGTTGTATGTAAAAGAGGAATTGATTATAATTGTATGATATGTGTGATGAGATTTTTCAATATGAACGAATTGTGATATGAAAGAAAATGTGGAAAGTAAGTCACATTGTGAATATGACTTACGAAGGTGTATGTGGATGATTAAAAAAAATATTATCGAGTGTTTGTTACCTTATACTATTACTTGTCTAGTGATATTGAGAATGATATTGCATGTATTAATAGACCTAAGAGAGATTAGGTCTTGACCTGCGTAGAGAAAGGTCATGTGATAAAATTGATATTGAGAATGGACCCGAGTAGCGTTGGATGGTGAAATTGTAATTGTAACAACTAAACTTAATGATTGTGTAGTGTTTTGTGCCCAAAGTATATGCGTGTAAATAAGAGATTATAAGGAAAAGGAAAGTATAATGAAGAAAGTATGGAAGTGAAAAAAAATGAATGAAAATTTTTATAAGAGATAGATTAGAAATGGAGTAATAAATGGAAATTGTGTAAAATTAGCATATGAACGAATGTGTATATGTATGAGATGTTAATGATAATATTGTGGAAACATGAGTTAGGCTGATGATGATAAAGTGATCAAAAGTAAATTGCTTTGAAACAGAGCTAAAATGTGTTAACTCTTCATGTAGTAAGAGTTTAAAGAACTAATATGTGATTTTAAAATGCGACGGGTGTGTGACCATTAAGACATGGGTGTAATTTCGAGATAAGAGCTATTTGAGAAAGAATTATAGTAAAGGCGGTGTTTATATGTAATCCACAGACGTGGGCTTAAGATGATACAATTGTGAAATATATTAGTGAAATTGATAGTTTTTGTTTCATGAGATACAAGCAAGATTTATGGCTAGTATAGTTGGACTCATAACCTTGTGTAGAAATTTATCTATGACCATGGATAGTGTGGAAACAAAAGAGAATTGTGAAAATATGATAAGCTATAAATGATGTGTAAGAAAAGTGATTTTTGTAAATATGGTAACTATAAGGAATGTGAGAAAAGGATAAATGAAAAGAATTATGAAATGTGAGTAAGAGTTGTATTGAATGTGTTTCAAAGTGGTATAAAATGAAAAAGTTGATGAAAATGACGTTTAAAGTGAATGAGATTAGGGAAAATGAATATTATATGTAATGATGAATTTGAAGAGAATTAATATTTGAGAATAAATTTGACCTAATAGAATTAGGTCATGAATTGAAAATAGATTGACGAATTTAAAATAGACTAAAAGTTGGTCAGAATAAAATAAGGCTGTGATGCTTATATTGTGATAGTTAGATCAATTGATCTAAAATGTAATAAGTTTACAAGTATTTATTGAAATTCAATATGTATAGTTGTATTAAGAATATGCAAGCTATATAATAATATGCATAGTACAGCGTTCTGATATGTATATGCACATGAAAGGAGCTAAGTTATGTTAGTTTCAAATAATTATAAGAGAAAAATGTTAGTTATAGTATAATTGGAATGAATCTTACTAAGGAAATAAGATTTTGTTGTTATATAATGGTGATATTAAATTAATATGCGGTAATTGTATAAAGAGTAAGATCAAAGTGAAGGTGTGTAAAATTATGGTGTTAAGATATAAGTTATTAACATTTGAATTTAATGTTATGAGAGTATATTTTTAAGATAATGAAGTGATAAAATATCTTGAGTGCAATAGGTGTGTCATGTATATATATTAAAGAGATGAACTAATTTTGTCTACTGACAATTTGATTGATGACATGATAATCTATTGTGATTGTTTGAGTAAACAGACAGTATAATGATGAGTTATGGAATGGTAAAAAGGTATTTGAGAATGAACCTAAGGGACAAAATAGAAATTATGTAATTTGATGAAATAATGATTTGATGAGATGATTAATTTAATATGAGATTTTAAGATTTTGTTTTATTTGGATGATTTATTACCATTATGGATAATTTCGAGGATGAAATTATTTAAGGGAGAGAAAATTATCACATTCGTGATTTTGAAGAAATTAAATAAGTAATTGGAGATATAAAAGTTGTATATACTCAATATATATATATCTATAGTATATATAACATATACATATGGTATATTAATTGTATATGTTGGATTAATACATTAAATACTTAATATATTTAATACGCATATAAGGTACATTTGATGTATATATAAAATACATATTACTTGTGCATATGTGTAATATCCTAAATTTTTTACAATTTCTAATTTTTGAAAATTTGATAAAATAAATTAAAATTTAAATGGATAAATTAAAATAATAGTTTTAAATGAAAAATGAAGGGATTTTAAATGAAAAAGTGGAATATATATGTGATATATATATAATATATACAATATATAAAAGTCAACACTTTTTAAAAGAGAAGTCAAAGTAAAAGGGTATTTTGGTAATTAAATCTTAGAAATTTAAAATTTATAAAATAATTCAAAAATAAATTATTTTTGAATGGAAGAGGAATTTTGGACTTTTAATTTAGTAAATAAATAAATAAATAATTAAATATTAAATTATTTTAATATATATATATGGTTATAAATAAAGATGAGAGACGTATAGAATCTTTATACCTTTGCTAGGGTTTCGCAACATCCTTCATCACGGCTGAATTATCACCGTCGGCGGCTCCCCATGAGCCGGCCGACAAGCCTCCTCTTTCTTTTGTGGAAATACTTAAGCTGGATCATTCTCAGATTAATCGTTCCTTCATGCCAGCTATAGCTAGGGCTCCAAAGATGATTTCGAAACAGCATCATACTTTAAAGGAGTTCCTGCAATTTCCTTTACCAGGGAAGAATCAGAAATGCTAGCTCAGCCATTGCGGTTTGCTTTGATTGGTACTTTCTCCCATGGCAGGCCTTCTATTAAACTTTTGACAAAACTTATGGATCAAATTGGGTTCAATGGGAACTTCACTATTGGTCTTCTGGATACCAATCACATGCTAATCCGTTTTGAACAAGAAATAGATTACCATTGGTTCTGGCTTAAGCAATCTTGGTCTTTTAACTGTTTTATTATGCGTATCTCTAAATGGAGTCGAGATTTTTGAGCTGATATGGATAGTCCTATCGTACCTGCATGGATTTCATTAGATGGTTTACCTGTGCATCTTTTTGAAAAGTCGGCTCTATTCCTAATTGCAAACCTAATAGGCCATCCATTGAAAGTAGATGCGGCAACGGCAGTTCTTTCCCAGCCCTCTACTGCACGTGTTTGTGTTGAGCTCGATTTATCTACAGAATTGCAAACAAAAATCTGGACCGTATGAAGGTTTGCCTGAATATTGCTCAAGTTGTTGCAGGATTGGTCATGGTTTATCTTCTTGCCCTTCTCATTCCAAAACAAATCAGGAAACTAATGTTGCTCTTCCTATACCAAAACCGGTGTTTGAAACAAAAAAGTGGGTTCCAAAGGATGTCAATAAACCTACTTCTGCTGTTCCAGAGATTTCGGCAGCAGTGTATATTCCTGTTCCAGTTCCTTTGCCTGGCCAACAAAAAATTGAAGTGCAGAAGCAATGCTCAAAAGATTCGATGTCCCATAATCCTTTTGAGGCAGTTAACTCAGCTAATGTTCAATTGGATGATACTGTTAAATCTGATGTGGAATCGAAAGCTTCAGAAGAAAGTCAGGCAAAATTGCAGGATAAATCCAATTTGCCATCTACGTTTGATTCTGATCCTGAGGCATTATTGGATTCTGATGGTGAAGCTATGGTACACAACTCAGATTCTGAAATTCCCTTGCATGGATAAGAGGTTTCGATTCAGGAACTAGCCTCATCGAGTACTCAAATTGCTTGAAAACTGAAAGTGGTCAATACTAATCCTGCCAGGAATGATGATTCTGCTAATGTCTCATTTACAGTTGTTAAAAGGAGAGGTAGACTGAGGAAACATGCTCGAGTTCAAAGGCAACTTACTCATGTTGATCAATTGCAAGATTCCCCCTCAATCCTGATTTCATGAATCTCCTGCAATGGAACATTCGAGGTTTGAATTCATCCTTTCAAAAGTTGTATCGTATTTGCTCTAGATCAAGAATTTCAATTTTAGTTTTGCTTGAACCTATGGTTGATAATAAAAAGAGTATTACCCATGCTCTTAGGTTGGGATTCAGTCATGTTTTTTGCTCTAGCAATAATAAAATTTGGGTTCTCTGGAAGGATCATATTGCTCATATATCTACTTTTGTTGATATGCCGCAAATTCTTAATTATTCTGTTGAAGTTTATCCTTTGGCTTTCAAGTTTACAATGTCATCCGTGTACGGTTTACACTCAAGGGCTTCAAGGCAGCCACTGTGGAATTCTATGAATATATTGTCTTCATAGGTGTTTGGATCATGGTTAGTGGGTGGTGATTTGAACATAATCAAAACCCCAGCTGAATATAAGGGAGAAGCTAGCCCTTGCTATCATAGTATGCAGGACTTTGTTTCATGTTCTGATGAATGTAATCTTATGGATATTCCGTATCATGGTTTGATATTTACATGGACAGGGATGAGATCAACTGGTCGGGTGTGGGAACGACGCGATCGGATAATGGTTAACTCTGATTTTCTAGATAATTTTACTGATGTTTTTGTCAAGCACCTTGGTAGGGCAACATCTGATCATTCTCCTCTTCTACTTTCATGTTCGAAGGCTGAATTTTCATCTCCTAAACCATTCAAATTTCAACATATGTGGTTGAAGGATGCTACGTTCAAGTCAATGGTTGAAAGACAATGGAAGTCTCGGTTCTTTGGTGGTGGCATGGTTGGCTTGTTTAAGAAACTTCAATCACTTAAACAAGTGATCAAGGTTTGGAATAAAGACTCTTTTGGTAATGTTTTTGATGATATTGCTAAGGCTGAACAAGAAGTTTTAGAGGCAGAATAGCAATACTTGACTGATTCTTCTCCTATCAATAGATCTCATTGGCAAGCAAAGCAAGCTCTCCTTCTACAAAAATATAAGCTGGAGGAAACTTTTTGGAGGCAGAAAGCTAGAATTAAATGGTTGAAGGAAGGGGAAGCAAACATGAGGTTCTTTCATAATTATGTCAAGGTGAAAAGAAAGATGTTCAGAATATCCGCAATTAAAAATTCTGAGGGTTCATGGATAACAGACCAGAATAGTACTGGTAATGAGGCAATTTCCTACTTTCAATCCTTGTTTTGTGGTACTGAAGAAGTTAACTTTGATGCCTTGTTAGACAATATTCCATCTCTTGTTTCATTGCAGCAGAACACACTCTGGAAGCTATTCCAGATGATAAGGAAATTAAAGCAGCAGTCTGGCAATTGGACCCATCTAGTGCTCCCGGTCCAGATGGTTACGATGGCATGTTCTTTCGTCCGTGTTGGGATATTATTGAATGGGATGTGTGTAGTGCTATTAAGGAGTTTTTTCTTGGTGTCCCGATCCCTAATTCTTTTAGCTCTGCTGAGATTATCTAATTGCCTAAGATTGATAACCCTTCATCTTTCAGTCACTACAGGCCTATCTGTCTTGCTACTTTTATTAGTAAAGTCTGCACCAGAATTTTGTCTAATCGGCTTGCTCCCTTACTTGTTGATATTATTTCAGAAGAACAGGCTGGTTTTATGAAGGGTCATTCTATTCATGATCAAATTTTATTGGCCAATGAGCTCATTCATGATATCAACAGGAAGACTAGGGGTCATAATCTGGCAATAAAACTTGACATGGCAACAACCTTTGATCACGTTTTATGGTCTTTTTTGGAAGCTGTCTTACTCAGGTTTGGTTTCTCAAGCAAATTCTACTCTCTAATCATGTTAAATCTTAAAGCAACTAAGCTTTCAGTCAATATCAATAGGGTTTCACATGGATTTTCAGTCCTTCGCATGGTTTCAAGCAAGGGGATCCTCTTTCTCCTTACTTGTTCATCATTGCCTCAGAATGTTTCTCTCGAGGGCTCAAGAAATTAATTGGAGATGGTCGCATTGCCCCTTACAAGTCTGCTCGTAATTGTCCCATCATTTCTCATCTTGGCTTCACGGATGATCTATTAATTTTTATTAATGGTGATGTCAAAAGTGTACGGCAGTTCAAGAGGTTTCTTCTTTTGTATCAAGCAGGTTCTGGTCAAGCAATTAATTTTGAGAAGTAGGCTTTTTATTGCTCAGGCAAGGCAAGTAATGAATAGATTTCATCCGTGAGAAATCGAGTAAACTACTTTCTTTCAGTAGTGTTTGGGACTCTTGGATTCCATAAAAATAGTCAATCTTTGCATGGCATTTGCTCCATCAAGCTTTGCCACTTCCTAGTCATCTTCAGCGTATGGGAATCCATCTCTGCTCACAATGCCCATTTTTTCGTTCAGATGAAGCAAGGCTTGACCATGTGTTCTACCACTGTCCTGAAATTGCCTCTCTTTGGTCATTCTTCAAAACTTCAATTCTTGGTAATGGAGAAAGACAACCAACTCTTAGACATGAGCTGATGTTATGGTGGTTAACGGCTCCTAATCATTCGGCTAAAGGTAGATTTTTTAAATTGATTGATGTTATTGATAAAAAAAACAGCCAAGTTACAGGAGTTCCAAGAATTTTTGCCGCCATTTTTTGATAGCAGAGTCAGTCTGAAACCAGCAATTGTTCATTGGCTATTTCCACCTGATGGTTACTATAAAGCCAACGTGGATGCATCATTTGCACGGGAGCAGTCTGCCGGTGGAATGTTGGTCAGAGATAGCAGGGGCAATTTTCACTTTGGTATCTCTTTTATGCTCGCTTCAAGGACTGCATTAGAAGCAGAAATTCACTCCATTATTGTCGCAATTCAGCATTTAATCCATCACAATTACTTGCCCGCAATCATTGAGACAGATTCGGCAATTGTTTTTGAACAGGTTAATGGCTTTTCATTTCCCAACCAGTCCATTCAACAAATTCGTTATTTGCTAGCTGCTCATCATTCAAAATTGGTTCACATCTACAGAGAAGGAAATCAAGCTGCAAACTTTTTAGCAATAAATTATAGACTTAGAGCCCAAGATAGTTTTTATGTCAACTTTTCTTCTCTTCCTAATTTGTTAAAAGGGATTGTACTTACTGACAATATGTCACCCTACTTGAGATTCAAATAATAATACAAATGCATATTTTGATAAAAAAAAATAAAGATGAAAGAAAAGAAAAAAAAATAAAAAGCCACTTTCATCATCTTCTTCTTCCTCCTTGGCCGAACCTCCATTGTTGTGAAGCCAAGGATTTTGCTTCTTCCATATTTCACAAATTGAAGGATTTCAAGTATTCAAAGTGGATTTTTAGTGATTTCCACCAAAATTAGTAAGTAAAATATACTCCACACTTTGAATGATAAAATATCACATATATATTTTGCTTCTTCCATACTCCACACTTTGAATACTTGAAATCATTGAAAAGTTTAATAAAATAAGGCAATGAAAAAGTGGAATATATTTGTGAAAATTTTTATTAAATCGGTCTGTGATATTTTTATACATTATATGTGTGTTTTACATATGTTGGAAATATGTATTGTACGTATATAGGGTATAAGGGTGTTACATCCATCATGGAAATCGCTTGCACACTATAAGTCTAAAAGTAATGACGCAACTTCTTAGATGACCAAACCATAGCTATATAGGTCTTTTCAATGATATTGTACATAATATCATAAGGTAGGAGCTTTACACTCAAATAGTAAATTGTGTACTCAACCCCTAATTCATCTGTTTGGGCTAGCATTGCTCCTATCGACTCTTCCTCTACTACTAAGTATAGTAACAACGGTTTACCGGCTTTAGGTGGTTTCAAAACAGGTGGATTCATCAAATACTCTTTTATTTGCTCAAAGGCCTTTTGACATTCTTCATTCCATTGGACTGGCTGGTTCTTTTTAAGTAATTTAAAGATAGGTTCACAAATTGGGGTAAGCTTTGCTATGAATCTGCTAATGTACTGTAGCCTTTCAATGAACCCCCAAACTTCCTTCTCCGTCTTAGGAGCTGGCATATCCCTGATTGCCTTAACCTTGTTAGGGTCAATCTCAATGCCATTTGGGCCAATCATGTGTCCCAGCATTTTGCCTGAAGTAACTCCAAATACACACTTGTTTGAGTCCAACCTTAAATTATACTTTACTGCTCTCTTAAATAATATCTCTAAGTTTTGGAAATGTTGCTCTCTTGTATCCGAGTTCACCATCATATCATCAACATAGACCTTAACTTCTTTATGCATCATATCATGAAACAAGGTGGTAACCATCCTTTGGTAGGTTGCTCCAACATTCTTTAACCCAAACAACATCACTTTATAACAAAATATACCCCACGTAGTAATGAAGGTAGTTTTAGCTTTATCCTCTCAGGCCATTAACACTTTATTGTATATGAAAAATCTGTCTACAAAAGAGTATAGCGTGCCAGAGGCTGCACTATCAATAAGGACATCTATATGGGGTTAAGGAAAGTCATCCTTAGGGGAAGCCTTGTTTAAGTCTTTATAGTCCACACAAACCCTAATTCTTCCATCTTTCTTTGGCATGGGAACTATGTTGGCTAACCATTCTGGATAATCTATTACTTCAAGGAACTTTACTTGTAGTTGCTTAATGACTTCTTCTTTGGTTAATTATGCCCATTTTGGCCTTAACCGTCTAAGCTTTTATTTGACAAGCTTCATGTGAGTGTAAGTGGGAATCATGTGCGTGGCTATATCTCGATCAATTCCAGGCATATAATCATAAGACCAAGCAAAGACTTCTTCATATTTTTTAAATATTTTTTCAAATCTCTCTCTCTTTTCATGAGTAAAGTCAGATGCTATGCTAATATTTTTAGGATTGTCAGTTATTCCCAAATTTAGTAATCGTGTATCAAAAGAATTAATATTAAAAATGCTCATGTAATCACTGCTTGAATGTATGCAACCATTAGGCAAAACATCACACAAATAAGCAAAATCAAACTTTATTACATTTATTTTGGAAAAGAAAAAATCATCATCCTTATACAGAGTAGACAAATTAAAATCAAAATAAGAATCAACATCAATATTCTCATCATCATAAACTGCAAGGTTCTTAAATTGTTCTTCGATGAGAGCACCAATTTCCTCTGGAGTTTTCTAGATTCAGGGTAGCTTCTTTCTTTTCTTTTGAGCTGGATTCCTTATCAGTTGGCAAGACAAGCTTTTTCTCACTCTATTCCACCAACTCAGCAACATCAACAAAGATCTCAAAACCTGGAATAAGCTTCCCCATGAACATGATTGGCTCCGACTTCCCTTGGAGTGGTCCTATATCTGGAGCTTTGACGAACACTTTTTCTAATGGAGGAAAACTCATCTTCTCATTCTTTTTCAGCAGAACACCTTCATTTGCTTCATCATATCCCAACCCTTTCTTGGAAGTTTGAGTCTTTAATTTTGGGAGCTTAGTTACACTTGCCTTCCTCTTTCCAAGGCCATTACTGGGTAGATAGTTCATTTTCTTCATCATAGCCAAAATTTTAGAGCCCATTATCTCATTATCAGAATCAACAACCACTTAAAATCCATTGAGAGGCCTCTCAATCATCAAAGCATTTACCATTTCATTATCTGCAGCATCGATAACCACAGTCTCATCTCCATTTGGGAACTTGATCTTCTAATGGAGCGTAGAAGGAACTCCACCAAGAGGATGGAACCAAGGTCGACCCAACAGTAATGCAAAAGTGACAGGTATATTTAGGACTACAATTCCATCATGGATTCAATCGGGCCAACCTTCACAACACTTTAAAGGTTCACTCAGCATGCCTCTTAGTATTGTCATAAGCCCTTATGGTCACCTTGGTCGAGCTCAAATCTCTCATTGACATAGCTAGCTTCGTAGGATCTTGAGTGGGCATACATTTATGGTAGATCCATCATCAACCATGACACATGAAGTCCTTCTTCCTTTGACTTCTACTTTGACGAAAAGAGGGTAGATGTGATCTCTTTCCTCTTTTGGTAAATCTGCATCTAAAAATGACACCATTCCCACATCAATCTTGTTCTTCTTCTAAACATCCTCACACTTCATCGCTTCTTCAACTTTAACAAAATTAACCAGCTCCTTTGGTGTTACAGAAATGGATATTGGCATGCTAGCTAAAGCTTTGGCCATAGTTTCACGATGTTTATTGTACATGACCAATAGATCCCAAATGTTGATGCTTTCTTGAGTCCTTTTTAATTGCTTAAGGACTGTATCATCTTCATCTTCCTTCACTTCTTTTTTAGCATTTTCCCCCTTATCAGCTTTGACTTCCTTTAGTGGAGCCCTTGAATAAGGCTTTCCAGATTGAGTATTTAGCACTTCATCTTCTTCGGGCTCGGACCAGGTCCACTCTTTTTTCTTTGGTTCTAACTCATCATCACTTTCAGTTGAATCCCAAAACACTTTTACATCATAGATGGCTACATCCTTCTTAATGATAATTGGTTTTATCTCGCTATACACCTCTTCTTCTTTAGTTGCTTCACCATTTACACCTTAGAAAGAAGACAAAACAAACTTCTCATTAAATCCCCCTCTTATCATGAAAGTTAGTGGTTGTACTCTGTTGTATCTTGGCAATGGATTGTCCTTTATGCTAGGCTTGTTAGGTTTAGGAAACTTTCACTGTCAATCAAATTCTATATTACATGCCTCAATCTCAAACATTTGTCCATCTTGTGCCCTTGCATTTGGTGGAATTTACAAAATGCATTAGCATTAAAGTTAGATGGTAGAGAAATTGGTAACGTGCGGGGAGTCAAGGGTTGTAACAGTCTCTTCTTTTATAGCTTATTAAGTGTTTATGTAACGCCCCTATACTTCATATAAGCACTATAAATATACCTGGTATACATACAATGCATATATAAAATATAAGAATGTCACTTTTAGCTTTTATTTAAAAATCTTTATCCAAGGTCAAGCAATATTATATTAAATTAAGAAACATTTATAAGAATCATTATTGTTATAAAAAATAAAACCTAATTAAAATTACACATGTATGCATCACCTTCTAGTTGGTCTCGAGACACTCATACCTTTCTCGTGGCATAGCAGCTAGGCATCCAGATCATCCGCATAAATACCTGCTCGATTACACAACCGCGCTAAGCCCGAGAGCTTAGTAGTACAAATAAATAATAAAATATACATTACAAAATAATCATACCTTATAATTTTAGCATCATGTTTTATTGTTCTCTTACCACGTTTTCCTTTCTCAATGGATTCTTCATATATTGCCACTAATCTCATAAATTAAATACATCATTACATAGCATATTCACAACACAATACTTACCCTTTCTATTTCATATACACATATATATGTATATATTATTACAACAAAACACCATTCAAACCTTTATAAGAACAATTCTCACAAATTCCACATTCACAAACATGTTACACATGATACAACAATTCCATAACCTCATATCTCAACAAAATCAATACATATACTACAAACTCATACTTCATAGCATCACTTTATTCATAATTCATTAATCATGAAACACATTTCCATCAAAAGCATTCATAGATCTCATTATTCATTTGTTTCAACATTGTTTCCATATATCTTATTTATCAATCATGTTACCATTCATGACTCACATTACACAAAGACAAGCATGGGCCCAAGACACACTAATATGCCATTCAATTTTCAGAGTAATGCTTTGGTTTATTCATCACATTTATCATTATCATAGACCCAACTAGGCTTCAAGGATTAGGCTCAACCAAGCTTCAAGGGGAACAAAGCATGCTAAGTATCAACCCAACTTGGCTTCAAGAACCAAACCCAACCTAGCTTCAAGGGTTGTAACATCTCAATTAGGCTTCAAGGATTAGACCCAACCAAGCTTCAAGGGGAGTAAAACATGTTAAACTTCAACCCAACTTGGCTTCAAGGATCAAATCCAACCTAACTTCAAGAGATTGTTACTAATAGGCATGCCACCAACAACAAACTCTGAAAATGGAATAACACATTAGTCACACAATTCATTTATTATTTCATTATCATTTCTATTCTCAATTCTCATCATCATTTAGGCAAACATGCCTTATTTCTTTCAATTGCATCACCATAGCCAATCACAATGGCTTTATACCACATTTGAGTCATCATTGCCAAGAACAATGGCTTTATATCACATTATATCTCAAATCACATTTCAAGTTTCATCATTGATATATGCAACATCAATTACATTACTAAACAAACATATCATGAATCAATCATACCATATAGGCATGCTTCAATCATAACATTAAAGTAATTCATCATCAATAATCTCATGATATTCCACATTATACACAACATGCCATTATTCATATGCATCTTCAATCTACATATAGCACAATACAATTCATAAGATTGACAATGCATAAAGCATAACATGATTCATATAATATCAACATTATCATCAAATCATATTGATCAATTCAATTCATCACTCAAGTATACATATACATAACAATTTACTTTATTCATGGATTTAGAGTCTTCCATATACATTTGGTTGGATCATTATTGTTTTAAGTATGTTTAGGTATAAAAGACATTTGAAGATCCAACAATGTTTGAAGACCAAATAACAAACACATTTGCAAACACCCTCAAGGGACACGGCCAAGCTTGTGGCCGTGTCTCCCAATATAAACATCCAGTAGCCAACACGCCCAAGGGACACGGCCAAGCTTGTGGCCATGTCACTCAACACCAATTCAAGCAGTAGCAAACACGGGCAATGGACACGGCCAAGCCTGTGGCCGTGTCTCTCAACACCACAATTCAGTACCAGACACGGGCAAGGGACACGGCCGTGTCTCTCAACATAAATCAGACAGTAACAAACACAGGCAAGGGACACGGCCAAGCTAGTGGCCGTGTCTCTCCAAAACTCATCCAACACGGCCAAATTTGCCCTAACTTGGCCGTGTCTCTCATAACTTGGCCGTGTCCTACAATAATTTAAAGACCAAACACTCGAAATTCATCCAAACCAAACCCCAAATCAACATTTCATCATTTTCCTTACAATTATCTCAACCAATCATCACTTAGATGTTAATTTCACACATTTATATACTTCAATCTCTTGTTATCATCCATTTACACACCAATCAAACCAAACATAACCTAAATCCAAAAGAAATCCAACTAAAAAGATAAAAACTTATATATATCAGTATAATCAATAAATTCAACTCAAGAGATGAGTACTTACTTGAATATGTTGCCAAATCTTCATCTCCATCTTCAATACTCTTAAAATCCTTAAGAAATTTTGATGAAGATCACCTTTCTCTCTCTCTCTCGTGCTCTCTCTCTCTCTCGTGCTCTCTTGTCCACGAAGAAGAAGAACAGAAGAAGAAGAAAGAAAGAAGGTTCTCCTCCCTTCCTTCGTTCTTATCCCATATATATATATATATATAATAATAATAATAATAATAATAATAACAATAATAACAATAACAATAATAATAACAATAATAACAATTATACCATTAAATCTCCACCACACACAATTCCTTTTGACTCTCTTCTTCTTTTCTCTTTCCTTCAATACTCACATTGAATCCAAATATAACAATAACCCCAACACTTTTAGGGTATATTTTAGGATATTACAGTTTAGATCATATTTGTACTAGTTTTCAGTATGATTTTTATGTGTTTTTAGTTAATGTTTTGATTGATTTTTGTTTTAAGTTTGTTTAAAGTGTTTATTTTAGGTTTGAGTGCACCTTGGAAGATCAAAACAAAGAAAGAAGAGCATGAATCAAGCAAGACATGACCAAGCCAAATCAAGCTTGGCCATGTCCCCTCAAAAGAAAATAGGCAGTACTTGACACACTCACATGACATGGCCATGTCGCTTGAAGCTTGGCCATGTCTGATAGTCTTGGCCATGTCGATTGAAGCTTGGCCATGTCTCATTGTCTTGGGCGTGTCCCTCAAAGAAATAGAAGGCAGAAGGCGACAATGGCAAGCGACATGGACAAGCCACTGGCCATGTCACATGACATGGCCAGGAGCTTGGCCGTGTCACCACTTGAGAACAAAGAAAAGAAAGAAGGCAGAAGGCGACACTGGCAAGCGACATGGCCAAGCCACTGGCCATGTCACATGACATGGACAGGAGCTTGGCCGTGTCACTCCATGAAACCAAAGAAAAGAAAGAAAAGAAAGAAGGTAGAATGCGACACTGGCAAGAGACATGGCCTAGCCACTGGCCATGTGGCTTGAAGCATGGCCATGTCAGCTCATCTTGGGACCAAAGAAAAGAAAAAGAAAGAAAAGGAGCAGCAAGAGACACGACCAACTAGCTTGACCGTGTTCCAAAGAAAGATGAGAGACATGGCCAAGCCACTCATGGCTTGGCCATGTCACCTATTAAATGTTGAATTCTCTTGCACGAGGTGTGGACAAAGTGGGGAACAAGGGTATTATTTTTTCCAAAAGTAATATTAAACAAAGAGAATGTGGGGAACAAGGGAGAGTGGTGTGAGTTGAAAGGCATGGGTTGAGTTTTGAATGAATTAAAAATAGGAAGAAGGAGGGAAGTTGGGGATATACACGTTTTTGAGGAAGAGAGGGACACTCTCCTTGGCTATTCTTCATCTTCATCCTCCATTTCCATCCTCTTCATCTTCTCCATCTTCCATACACAAGATCTTTGAGGTTCTTTGGGATAAGTTTGGTTAACAAGCTCTTGAAGGTTGAAGAAGCTTCATTCCAAGGTTTGGTGACTTGAGAAAGCTCCATTCCATCTACCAAAGGCAAGCTCCATTCCAAGGTTTGGTGACTTAAGAAAGCTCCATTCCATATTGCAAAGGGGAATCAACCATTGAAGAGGGCTTAAGTTCTTCATCATACATCAAGTGGAGCTAGGAGGAAGACTAGTAATCCTACTCTTGGCATTTTCACAAGGGATTTTTCTATTCTCTCTTTTAATTCATTTCTATTGTTATTGTTGTATTAAGAGAATTGATATTACAATGAACAATTTGTATTTGTTTTATATTGAGATGAATGAATGCTTTAAATTGATGATGTTGAGCTAAATACCCATGCCAAGGGTTTGTAGTATATTTGATTGAATGCTTTGATTTGATATTTACATTGATGTACCTTTTTATTGGTTGATTGCATTGGATTGTATGCTAGGTTGATAGATTAGCTACCTATTGATCTCTAGATATTGAATGAAGGACCGAGAGGTGAAATTTGATATCAGAATTATGCAATCGACTACCCTATGAATGAATTAGAAATATAAGTTCTAGGGTTTCATTAATTTGATAATGTGAAATAATTGGTTATTGCTAATTCATGAATGTGAGAACTAACGGATTGATAATTGACTAATTAACCTTAAGGAATAAATTAATTTACAAGGTTATGTTAATGGGTAAATTGAGAATTGAGCTTTGATTGAATGGACCTATAACCCTAGGCACCTTCCCAAGAATCGATTTGATCTTGTACAACCTTCATGCACCAACCCTACGCGTGTTAATTTTAGGTTTAAATTATTCTCGCACCATCCCAACACAACAAACTCTCGCATTTAAATAATTTGTCAATCAAGCTATTACGAACTACATCTTTCATGGGAACACAACCTTGGGGCGATCACCGTTGCTACTGCTACCTCGTATACTTGCGAGTGACACTTTGTAGTAGTACTTAATTCGAGCGCAACAAGTTTTTGGCGCCGCTGCCGGGGAAGGCTGTTTAAGTAGTGATAGTTTGATATTTTTTTTTAAAATTGTTTGTTTGTTTTCTTTGAGCTACTAAGTGTTATTTTTTGTAAAATAATAATAAGTTGATTGTTTTTGTTTTACTTAATTGTTTGTTTGTTTTGTTTTATTTTTCTTTAAGTAAATTATTTGTTTGTTTTCTTTAAATTGCTGAGTGCCTTTTGTAAATATGTAGTTTTCAAGGTACGAAGGGGTTTATGATGATAACCCTGACTCTGACATGACATGGCAATTAGCAGAATTAACAAACCAACTTAAGATGCTAAATGCAAGAGGAAGAACACCTATGCCTACTCGTGAAGTATGTTCAGCATGTGGCATTACAGGACATAGTGCAAACATGTGTTCATTTGGTTATGGACAATACCAAGAGAGGCAAGAGGAAGAATATGCCTATGAAAGTTTCCAGCAAATGAGTGGAAATTACCCATATCCCAGACCTTATAATTCAAGCTAGGGAAGCCATCCAAAATTTTATTGGGAAAATCAACAACAAATTCCACCTCAAAAATTTTTTTAACCTTACCAAAGAAATCCTTACTCTCAAGAACAATATTCAAATCAAGAGTACCTTAAGCCACCCATATTAGAAGCTAGTTTGAATGCCTTCATTCAAATTAGCTCACGAAACCAAGATCACCTTAAGGAACCCACCTTAGAAGATAGTTTGAATGCCTTCATTCAAACTAGCATGCAAAATCAAATCACCTTAAGGAACCTACTTTGGAAGATAGTTTGAATGCCTTCATTCAAACTAGCACACAAAATCAAAATCCATTCGAAAAATCCACAGTGGAAGATGATTTGAATGCTTACCTTCAAATTAACACACATAATCAGGAAGGGAGTAATGAGAGGTTTGATTCTTTGGAGTAATCGTTGAAGAGAGTGGAAATTCAAGTTAGGCAACTGGCACACCAACTCCAAGCACACTAAGAAGAGGAATTTCCTAGCCAACTGGAGCAAGTCAAGGTAATCACAAATTTGAGGAGTGAACAGGTGATATATAATAGTTCTTGTGATTCCTTTGATGCAGGAACTAATCAAGAAGAAGATGGTGAGGAAATACAACCATACATAGAGGAGTTAATTCAATCAAAGGAGGAGGAGAATTTGGAAGCATCAACTTCCACAAAATTGCATGAACCTCCAAATCCTTGTATGCCACCAATCCCATTCCCAAACAGGCTGAATGAAGAGAAACAAGGTATGCAACTTTCTAAACTTTATGACATGCCCTATAGTGAAGATAGTGAAGATAAGCTTGAGGTAGCCATGACCTTAGGAGTAGAGCCTAATTTTTCCAATTTTGAAATTGAGGAGAGCAATTTACTATTAAATAATGAGATTGTTAAGGGGGAGCTTCAAATTGCTAAAGAGGATGAAGAAGTGGTTTAACCAAACTTGGTTAAACTTAAAAAGACCCTAAGAATTTTGAAAGATGTTTTGGTTGGGGAGTACAGTATGCAACAAATTATCATCTCTCCCACCCTTGGTGGTGAGAACGAGCAAAAACCATATATAACCATGTTGCAAAGTGAAAAAGGTTCTTACCACGTCCCTATAGCATTAGAGGATCAAGTTAAGACAACCCTCACATGTTCTTTTTGGACAATTGCTCATCCAAGGATGCTACCTAGGCTTTTCAATACAATAGGCACAATTCAAAGTTGCATGTTGTTCATCCTCTCATACATGGGCTCCAATTGCATTATGGGTGGAAGGAGCCCTACACATCGTATATGGGAACGATGGAAATCAGGTATCATCTAAACTCTCTCTGTAGTATGCATGCTCACATTGAGGACAATGTGAATCTTTAAGTGTGGGGCACATTATGTGTTTTGTGTTTTTACTTTTAAGTTATTTTTGTTTAAGTTTAGTTAATGTTTTTAATGTTTTTCTTTGAATAAATGAATTTTGGAAAGTTCAATTGTTATAAATTGTTGATTGATGACCTTTGAATCTTTGAAGCATGAATTTGAGAATTGAGTAGAATTGGTGCTTATTGTTAATTTTGTTGGTTTTTCCCTTGCATTTCCATTAACCTAGTGAGGAATTGAGCCATCGACTTATCATTATTGTTGTAGGTGAACATCTTTGATTGATGAATTGCTAGAACTTGCTTTGAAATGCATTTTAAGATTGCATAAAAATTTTCAATTAGGCATCAAGATGATTAAGGAAATTAGGTGAACCCACTTTGGCTTAAAAAGACCAACCCTATCTTTAACCTTAGTTAGCCAATTTTGAGCCTATTTTATTTTTCCTTTTCTTTCTTTTTCACAACACCATTAGCTTGAACCTTGTTGTTTAACTCTTATTCTTTTATTAGGTCAAGAGCATTTTAAGAGCGTTTATGATCGAGAGTTGTGTTGAATTAAGTGTGGGGTTAAATTTAGTAGGTTTAAGATTGCAAAGCAAAATAATAAAAATTAAAAAAAAGAAGAAAAAGAAAAAGAGAAAATATATATATAATAATAATAGTAAGAATAATTGTTGTTCTTGTTGAAAGGGTTGGAATAAGTTGAAAATATCATTGCAACATTTAATAAGTGAGTTCCCTTGAAAAGCTCTTTAATGTCAAGGGGTAGATGAGAGGAAGGTGTTTTGGGATTGTTAGTGTATACATATGATTGGTTACTTCATTCTTGAAGTGCTCTTGAACTTAATGATTAAGCTTACATTTCCTAAATGCCATGCCTTTACCTTAGCCCCATTAAAACCCAATAAAGACCTTTTGATTGATGCTTGATTGTAATTTTGTGGTGGAGATTTGATTGATAAGCAAGCCTATGGCAATAATCTTTCATTGATTATTATGAGTGTAAACACCACCATGATCAAACACTTGTAAGAGTTGGTGAGGGAGTGACAACATAGGTTATGCATGGAAAACCACTTAATTGCATGGGTGTTGATTTTGTTTGATTCGATATTGATTGCGGATTTAGGGATAGGGAACTCTTGATTCATCTTTATAACTCTTGAACTTAACAAAATTTATCTTGTTAGTGTGTTTTGATTTTAGCCTTGTTTGGGGACAAGCAAGGAATTAAGTGTGGGGTATTTGTTTAGATCATATTTGTACTAGTTTTCAGTATGATTTTTATGTGTTTTTAGTTAATATTTTGATTGATTTTTGTTTTAAGTTTGTTTAAAGTGTTTTTTTTAGGTTTGAGTGCAAAAACACCCTTGGAAGATCAAAACAAAGAAAGAAGAGCATGAATCAAGCAAGACATGGCCAAGCCAAATCAAGCTTGGCCATGTCCCCTCAAAAGAAAATAGGCAGTACTTGAAACACTCACATGACATGGCCATGTCACTTGAAGCTTGGCCATGTCTGATCGTCTAGGCCATGTTGCTTGAAGCTTGGCCATGTCTCATTGTCTTGGGCGTGTCCCTCAAAGAAATAGAAGGCAGAAGGCGACACTGGCAAGCGACATGGCCAAGCCACTGGCCATGTCACATGACATGGCCAGGAGCTTGGCTGTGTCACCACTTGAGAACAAAGAAAAGAAAGAAGGCAGAAGGCAACACTGGCAAGGGACATGGCCAAGCCACTGGCCATGTCACATGACATGGACAGGAGCTTGGCTGTGTCACTCCATGAAACCAAAGAAAAGAAAGAAAAGAAAGAAGACAGAATGCGACACTGGCAAGAGACATGGCCTAGCCACTGGCCATGTCACATGACATGGCCATGTTGCTTGAAGCTTGGCCATGTCTGCTCATCTTGGGACCAAAGAAAAGAAAAAGAAAGAAAAGGAGCAGCAAGAGACATGGCCAACTAGCTAGGCCATGTCCCAAAGAAAGATGAGAGACATGGCCAAGCCACTCATGACTTGGCCATGTCACCTATTAAATGTTGAATTCTCTTGCACGAGGTGTGGACAAAGTGGGGAACAAGGGTATTATTTTTGCCAAAAGTAATATTAAACAAAGAGAATGTGGGGAACAAGGGAGAGTGGTGTGAGTTGAAAGGCATGGGTGGAGTTTTGAATGAATTAAAAAGAGGAAGAAGGAGGGAAGTTGGGGATATACACGTTTTTGAGGAAGAGAGGGACACTCTCCTTGGCTATTCTTCATCTTCATCCTCCATTTCCATCCTCTTCATCTTCTCCATCTTCCATACACAAGATCTTTGAGGTTCTTTGGGATAAGTTGGGTTAACAAGCTCTTGAAGGTTGAAGAAGCTTCATTCCAAGGTTTGGTGACTTGAGAAAGCTCCATTCCATCTACCAAAGGCAAGCTCCATTCCAAGGTTTGGTGACTTAAGAAAGCTCCATTCCATATTGCAAAGGGGAATCAACCATTAAAGAGGGCTTGAGTTCTTCATCATACATCAAGTGGAGCTAGGAGGAAGACTAGTAATCCTACTCTTGGCATTTTCACAAGGGATTTTTCTATTCTCTCTTTTAATTCATTTCTATTGTTGTTGTTGTATTAAGAGAATTGATATTGCAATGAACAATTTGTATTTGTTTTACATTGATATTTACATTGATGTACCTTGTTATTGGTTGATTGCATTGGATTGTATGCTAGGTTAATAGATTAGCTACCTATTGATATCTAGTTATTGAATTAAGGACCGAGAGGTGAAATTTGATATCAAAATTATACAATCGACTACCCTATGAATGAATTAGAAATATAAGTTCTAGGGTTTCATTAATTTGATAATGTGAAATAATTGGTTATTGCTAATTCATGAATGTGAGAACGAATGGATTGGTAATTGACTAATTAACCTTAAGGAACAAATTAATTTACAAGGTTCTGTTAATGGGTAAATTGAGAATTGAGCTTTGATTGAATGGACCTATAACCCTAGGCACCTTCCCAAGAATCGATTTGATCTTGTACAACCTTCATGCACCAACCCTACGCACATTAATTTTAGGTTTAAATTATTCTCGCACCATCCCAACACAACAAACTCTCGCATTTAAATAATTTGTCAATCAAGCTATTACGAACTACACCTTCCGTGGGAAATGACCTTGGGGCGATCACCTTTGCTGCAGCTACCTCATATACTTACGAGTGACGCTTTGTAGTAGTACTTAATTCGAGCGCAACATTAAGAACCCAGGATAGTGGCTTTCCCAACTCGAAAAATTATCTCCTACGTCCTTGACCAGTTGTATTAACATCGACTGCCTTTTGCATGCTTTGATTGCCAGACTAATAATTCCCTTTTTCGTTCCTTCGTGCAGAAAAATAGTTCTTCTCTCTTTTCCATTCTTTTATTTGCAAACCAACTTAAAGGAGATCTTTAAAATCTCTGATAATGGTGCGGGATATCCTTTCACGAAGATTAAGGAGCACTCCTCTCACAATCATCCTAATTTGGTCTGACTCATCTGGCCTTTTCTTGAGCAATGCACCCTTGTTTCTCCATCTCTTCACATAGTCAACAAAGTTCTCATTTCGTTTCTATCGGATTGATTCTACCTCCATCAAAGTAACCTTCAACTTGGCATTATACCCATACTGCTAGATGAAGGCCTTATACAATGAATCCCAATCCTTTTGAATACTATCCTCTAAGGTGTTGAACCAATTCTACACAACTGGATCTAATGAGAGCATAAAGTGCCTAAGAGTTTGAGCCTTAGTAGCTCGAGCAGACTGTATGGCTGTGATGTATTGCTTGACATGTAGATGATGATTGCTAGTTCCATCGAACTTAGTAAAAAAAGGCATCTTGAAATTATAAGGAACTTCCTTATCCTGTTCAAATAGCTTGTCCACCTTTGACATCTCATCAACCTTCAGCTTATTCTCAAACTTCTTTTCTATATCAGCAATCATCTTTTCCACATTTGATGTTTCATTCTTTTCCAAGGTTACCTTCTCCACGGTCTTTGCTTCTCTCTTCTTATCTTGAGAATCTTAAAAGTACTGAGCCCAATCATCATCATCCATCATCACTTAGTCATCATCCATAGCCACTTCACTAATTTTGGCCTTTCCCTTGTCTTTCTACTTTTTTATACAAGTAGATGCTTCAACAGTGTTCTTCAATATTGTAGCCAGTTGGCTCTTCATGGTCTCAGCTAGGGCCTCCTTCAGTTCTTCCATCTTAGAGTTGATTGCATCATCCACCATCTTTTGAATCTTTTTAGGTTCCAATGCTTTTGGTGAGAAGCTGACTGAGTCATTTTTGGATTCTACGTCACTGGCATAGGTCAGATTTTCATAACCTCTTGAATTGCTATACTCCAGGTCTATAAGCTAGAGAGGATCAATGTCATGTAAAGCAATGCATGTATGTTTGTATGCATGGATGCACAAGTAATGGATAAACAAAGACAATTAGGACATTCCTTTCAACCTTATATCTTCCACACATGAATGGTGAGTCTCTTTTTCTAGGTATATGGTCAACAAAATATCAACATGAGACATTTTTTTTTCTAAAAAAATTCACTCAAACAATTTAACCAATAGTTGTATTTTCAAACATAGAAGTCAATCCATGATAATTTCCATTAATTAGGTTTTAATTAATTGGATCATCTAAAAATAACTTTTATACTATATTATGGATTAAAACTAAATTAAAAGGTTTATCATAAATAGATTGCCTATTTCGAAAAATATCTAATAATTCATGCCACAAAAAAGCCCATAATTAACAATTCTTAATATAAATTAGGCCCATAGTTGATTTTTGGTATTCCATAATTGACCTAAATAGTTGTAAGCCTATTTAAGGAGAAGGTTAAGAAAAGTTGTAATTCGAATTTTGTTTCAAAGCTCATTGTAAAAAAGGCTTATTTATAAATGAATTTTAGGCCTTGTGTTTAGGCCATGAGGTAGGAAAGAATCTTTGACCTATTTTAGAAAAATTTTATGTTCAAAGACCATCTTGAAAATTTTGAAAATAGTTTTGGTCTTTTAGACTTAAAGAAATAAAAATTATTTTGAGCTTACAATATAGGTAGGTCATATTAGAAAAAGAACAAACCAAATAAGCCATGGTTCAAACCAAATATATCAATCATTGTCAAACAAAAAGCATTTGAGTAAAAATATAAGGAAAGTAACTAGGCCAATTATATGAGTTTTAGTCTTTGGGTTAAAAAGCTTAGGTTCTTATAGCAAGTATATACCAAAAGGTATGAGACTATGAGTAGTAATGTCATGCGCGATCTTCATACCTTAAGTGAAAGTATGGTATCCCTTACACAACAAAACACGAGTTACACGGACATCCTAACTCACGCACACAATACAATCTAAATGATGCAATGGATAATATCGTAATAAGAAAGAATAAAATAATAAAGAGACCAACATAATCAATTTCTCTTATCCCCACCAGAGTCGCCACTGTGAGCAAGAATTTTTGCCTCCACTCCCATTTGGAATGGTTCTTGCGACTTTGGCACTGTTAGGCTCAGGGCCTTAAAGAACACGGGCCTAAACCCGAAGAAAATAGAGTCACTTCTCGAATGGATCGAGAAGATAGAAAGAGGTGTATGACTGGATTCCTAAGAAATCTATAACCCCCTTTTGGGTTCAAAAAGTTGGGTACGTATGGGGAAGGTGAGAATGACTCAGCACCCCTATAGTACTCGGTTCATTAGAACAGGCCTCATTTTCGGGACTAAATATTATTAAATTCTTTAACTTATTAAAAATTATCCATACTACATGCAATTTAAAATAAATAAACAATCATTATATTAAAATCAAAGAGGATCCAAACAAACAAAAAATGGGCATCCATACATGATGGAAACATGCCTTTACAATATTGTCGATTGTCCAAAACTAATCAAAATAGGACATCCACTGTTTGGTGAAAATATTCCCTTTACATTAATCCTAAAATTTGAAATAAATAAAATTATATTTGTCACGACCCAATTTGTACATATGTACAATACATCCATGTACCGTACATCCGCGTACAGTAACAGGAGCCGTCCCGAGTAATCACCAAAGAACACGAAGTGAAAGGAAGCTCTATAGGACAAAAAGGACCTAACTGAAAAGATTGTAAAAGTTTTGGGGAGGTGACTGTAATTTCAAAAAGTTTTGGGGAGGTAACTATAATTTCCAAAAGTTGTACTGGAGGTTCTTAATAGTGCATATAACAGACTCCAGAAATGGAAAGTAGAGAAAAATTGGGTCGAAATGGAACACCACGGTTTTTCCCGAAAACGCATAGTTTGAGAGATACAGTGGATTCTTGACCAAGGGTATTTTTGTCATTCTTGTGATAATAATGTATACACTGGAAAACAAGACACGTAAAGGTATCCGAAGTAAACGGAAGGACTCCGCAGTGATCGATGTTGAAGAACGAACCTAAGTGGAGACCCGAATCACGTAAGGACCTAAAGGGAATTTTTACAAAAGTCAAGGGCATGAGTGTAATTTTTATAAATTAGTTCAAAATCAAGAATGAATGTCGGAAATGGAAACGAGAGGTTGAAAGGAGGAGAACGGTACATTTTACGCGTCGTAAAACCACCCGGGTACGAAGAAAAGGCAAAACCTTCCATTGAAGGGTATTTTGGTCTTTTCACTTCCATCCATTTTCTAGAAAAGGGACACATGGCATAGTAATTTTCTAGAAAAGGACACATGGCAAAATCTTGTTTAAAGACACTTTTGGGTTGGATTAATCTTAACCCTCCATATGGCACCATCCTAGTTAAAGATACTTTTGTGGTGGTTACATCTTAACCCTCCAAAATGAAATTAATTAAATAAATGGAAAATGGAAAAATATAAAAAGGGAGAGAAGGATGATTAAAGAACAAAGAACACATTTTTCTCTCCATTTTTGAGAGGTATGGCCGAAATTCTCTCCATCAAAAAAGGGAAGGAATTTTTCAAGTGTTCAAGTGGATTTTTGGAAGGAAAAGCTTAATTTTAAGGTAAGGATTCCAATTCTAGCTTTAGTTTATTCATTTGATTGATAGTTTTCAAGTTATCAATGAAAGAAAAGTTATGAAAATTATAGGAAATCAAAGGGATAAAGAAGAATAAGGGAAGAAAGTATAGGACAAGCAAGGAACAAAGCAAATAAACAAGGTTTGGTACTTAAATCATTGCCCTTTTCAATTAATTCACATATTTTGCATTATGGGACTTTTGAAATGGTTTTGAAATAATGTTATTTTGTGTGGTAAATATGTGGGAAAGTGCTCTTGAACCATTTGTAATCAATTGATTGTGAAAAGAATGAAAACAAAACAAACTAGCTAAACTTTGCTCAATTATCCATAAACTTTGATGAACTTTTAATCACTCCTTTGGTTTGATTTTTGGGAGAGGGACCCTTAGTCCTTCAATGGTATCACAAAAGGATTCTAAAAATCAATTTTGCAAGAAAAAAATGAATTTCCCTCAAGTTTGGAAAATTGGGCCGAATGGTCCCTTTTGGACACCATTCTGCAGCTTTCATTTTGGGCAGTCCGTTGAAGGGGCAAACGAAAGAATTTTTCGACGAAATTTTACATGCATTTAGTTAACTTATGAAAGTGTTTTCCTGCAAAAATTCAGCCAAAAATAAGTTTGTTTACTTGGTCAAAACCGTTGCCAAAGTTGACTGATTTTCAGCAGTAAAAACAGATTTTACCATTTAGTTGTCGCGCGCTATTGCGTTGCCGATTTTACGCGCCGCGCTACTATTCCTTTGGTCATTTTTCTAAATGTGTTAAAACTTGAATATTATGATATGGATTGATGTTAAATCATATAAAATGACATGAAGGAGAATTGGAAATGATCAGAAAGGCATTATGACAAGCTATTCCGACAATACATGCATGATGGACAAATCATGGCTTATTGAATATCATGATCAAAGTAATTTAATAAATTATTTATGCTCTACTTGGTTATGACAGAACCCTTGAGATAAGGGTATGATGCATCATACTATTACTGCAGTACTGCTTATGACATGATATGATATTCCGGCTGAAGGCCGATGATTACAATGACATGATCAATGATGCAATGATAATGGCCATTGGCACATGTGCAAGAATTATGATGAATGATAATGAAATATGATCATGACAAGATATGTTTATCATGACCCTTCCTTATCCGCTGACGTTCTGTTAAACCAGTAGAGCAACCAAAATGATAAAAGCAAGAAAAATGATTTAAATTCAAATTATTCAGTCAAGCCTTTTTACCATATGTGTTTTGTATTTATTCCTTTCAAGTATTTAAAGTATATAAATGTATGTTCAAATCATTCTTTCTTTTTATTTATTTATTGCAATGATTTAAGTACCCACTAAGCAATTGCTTAGCGAGTTTAGTTTCCCTCTAAACTCGTAGGTTAAACGAGGAGACGAGATTGCAGCATGTCCTGCGCAGCTGGCCTTGACTACTACTTTGGGTAGGAGTTTGGATATGATTGATTGTAGTAATATGGCATGTACATAAGCTTGTATGATCTAGCAAATAAATGTATAATAATGAAATGCTAGAACACGTACACTGCTAGTAATTTAATAAATCTTATTTGGGTTTAGCACTTATGTATGCAAGTATAGAAGTGTGAATTCTTCTTGCAGGATTGTAGTTGAGGTTATAAGGGTGGATTATTGGGAGTGTGCTTGAGTTGAATTGTGAAACAAAATATTTTTCAAAAATTAAAAAAATCAGTTTTGGCGACACTTGGGACCTCCATTTTTAGGGGAGGTTCTGGCAAAATTTTTTTAAAATCTGCACTTAAAACTGGCTAAGTAAAATGTTAAGACACAACCACCATGAAATAACAGTCCATCTTGGTCTATAAACGTAGGCTAAGATGGGGTGTTACAATATTAAATTTAATAAATGAGGTAACCACGAAGTGAAAATATATCTCTTATTTCTTTGATGTTGAAATAATTAACCAAATGAAATTAAGTCATTCAAACATTTATCATAAGCAAAAATAGAACAAATCATCCATAATTAAATAAAACATCAATAAATCATTCATCACAAATATAAAACAATCAAATCTAAATTTTAATCTTAAATAAAGCATCAAATATACAAATTTAGGGTTTACATCATAAATTACAGCTTATTGGGTTTTAAATTTGGGAATTAGGGTTTTGATTTGAAAATTAGGATTTTTAGGATTTTAATTTAGAAATTAAGGTTTTGATTTGAAAATTATAATTTTATGGCAAAAAAAACTAGAATTTAGGGTTTTAGAAACAAGATTAAAGTTTTATGGATAAAAATTAGAATTTTATTCTTGAATTAGGGTTTTGGGGTTGGAAACAAAATTAGGATTTTTAAGTGAAAATTAGAATTTTGGGATTTTTTAAAACAAAATTAGGGTTTATAAATGAAAATTAGGGTTTTAGAAATAAAGCTAGGGTTTTAAGGTTAAAACCTGATTTTAGGGTTTTGAAAGGAGAAGCTACTTGAAAGGAGGTTTATGCTTGTGTATTAATAGTTTGCCATTATTTAATTTTCTTTTGATTTTTAATGCTTATGGAAGCTAATTGAACCATACCAATTGAATTAATTGTGAAGTGTTTTTTGTCTCAATTTTTAGACTAACCTAAATGGTTAAAAAATTATGAAATTTTATTTCAGAGTTTATATATATGTTAGTAGATTATGTATAAAATTTCATAATTTTTAAATACAATTTAATATGAAAGAAAAATAAAAGAATACAAGATGGCATGACTGTGCTAATAGAGTCAGAATTTTAAGATTTAAGAAAATAATTGGAAACCATAGTAACATAATCCAAAAAAAAATTACAATTTTACATCTAAGATCATATAAAATATGTTAAAATTTCATAAATTTTAATATAGGTTTAATAATAAAAAATAAAATAAAAAATTAAAACTGTCAGAATAGTGGCTGTAAAACCAGAATCTGTAAGATTATGTAAACATAATTTAAAAACAAAGGAAATGAGTGTATAAAATTATGGAATTTTAGTTAAATGCTCCTTTGTATGTTTATGTTATATAGTAAAAATTTCATGAATATTTATAAAGGTTTGTTATCTAAATAAAATTAAAAAATGGGTACTGTTAGTAATGTTATTGTAAAAACATAATATGTAAATTTGGGAAACAAAATTTTTAAACATATTAAAGGAACTTAGAAAAAATAGGAAACTTTAAATATACGTATATGTATGTGCCTAAGACTTATGTTTAAATCTATAAAATTTTAATGGGGATTTAGTACTAAGAAATTTAAGTTTTTAAAATTAAAATGATTATTTAAAATATGTTATATGTTTGAAATACAATGTATTTAAGTTTAATTTAATAAGTATTAAAGTGCCCATCGAACTCGTAAAAAATCTAGTTATTGGATTAAATGGCTAGCCAGAAGGGATGGGCGTCCATAGTGTTAGTGTGCACTTTGTACCATTATTAGACACTTTGTGTTTCTTGTAGTAATGGATACTCGTGCTATTAGTGGACACTTTCTATCATTTGTGATAGTGGGCATTTAATGTCATCAGTAGGCCATTGGTCATATTCTCTACAGTGGGCATTTACTTATTGTTAGCGACCCATTATCTAAATATGGGATTTTAAAATCAGTATACGAGGGTAAAATAATAAAATGAGATTTAATGAAAATGAGCAAAGTATAATATAAATGTTTATAAAAATTGTGTGAAAAATTTGATTGTGTTATGGAACTTTTATCTTTGTTAATAACTTTTTAATCACTAGCTATAAAGTGAATATTCTTTTATCTTAGTTAATAATATTTTAACAACTAACTACAAAGTGATTATTTTCTTTTAAATTTAATTTAAATTTTAGAGCTTATTATGAATTAACTAAGTAATTTGAATATAATTGATTAAATTAATTATTAATTTACTTTATGATTAAAGTGAAGATTTTATTTTCATTTGTTATTATAAATATTTTCTTTACATTATAATGTTGGTAAATTATGAGTATGCAAGCACCACTAAGCTTCACTCAACATGTTAGAATTATTTCTGAGCGCAAATCAGACGCGCATGGTAGATTTAGTTAAGTGAGTTCTAGCATTTTAAGATTAACTATAAATCAGAAGGTGGTTAATGAAGTATTTTGTATTATGTATTTAATTTTGTTCACATAGTAGTATTGTACCTACAATGACAGTTGTATAAATATGAATAACCTAGAGTATTGCATACTTTATATCTATAGTCTGGGTTAAACTTTATATTAAAATATATTAGTTGTAGTAATATCTAATGAACTAAAATATGAATAAAATCAAAGGTATTTGTTTTAAATTGTAGATGATAGATGATGGATTATAGAAATTGGAGTTGAGATTGAATGAATGAAATATTGGGAGTGTTTTCGTCTGCAGATTATGTTTTGATTAGAGAAGTTGAAAATTATCAAATTTTATAGGAGACTCTGCCAAAATTTTTATTGATATTAGATTTAGTTTTATTTAAAATTAAATGTATAAGTGTATAGACATTGTGTGATATCTCTTGATAATTCATAACATGATTGTCTAGGCGTGTTACATATAACTTCAAGAATTGAATAACCACTTTAAAAAGGTGAATGCTGAGTTATTATTGTCAATGCCATGTATTGATTCATGTTATTCTGACCATGTTAAAGCTAGTGAGGTTAAATTAAGCATAGCTAATTTTATTATGGTTCAGAGTAATATCATTTTCCTACATCCGCTCTCCCAATACTATTACCACTTAGTATTCCACTAGTTCAAATGGGATTATGCTCAAAACAACCATAATAGTTAGAATTAGGAATTTCATTCTTAGTTAAACTCTAGGATTTTTCCCTTACAACTGCACAAATCATATATACCGAGATTTATAGTCTTACAAGACTAGTACAATGAAAAGCTCGCAAGATAATAGAAATGAAATTCTTAAGCTTTTCACAAGATTATATTCAGTAGAGTGTTCTATGAATATCACTATATTTTCAATGAGAAAAATATGGGTTGGAGTGTAAGCATAATAAGATGGGAATATAAGTTTCTAGGGTTGGAAATGGGGCGGGGAAACCTCGCTCCCTGTGGTGATTTGCCCCTAACGGATATTTATCTTATATAATTATTATAAATTATTATAAATATTAATTATTAATTATCCGTTCATATTATCTTATATAATTATTATAAATTATTAATTTTTTATACTATTAAATTTTAATTTAAAAAAAGAATATAAATTTTCGCCGGAATCCTTGTGGGGGCAGAGATTTCTGAGGGAACGGGGGTGGAGATCCCATGGGGATTCCCCATATTGGCAGAGATGGGGATGGGGAACGTCCCCATGCCCCACCTCACCCGGCCTCGTTGCCAACTCTGCCCTGCTCTGCCCGCCCCATTGCCAACTCTATATGTTTCTTTATGTTTTCTCCAAAAGTTTTTTTTTTGTTTGAACACAACTCCTGCTATGGCCTTTGGCTTTTAGTCCAACAAATTTTATTTTTTGGCCCTGTAGGTGGGCACAATGGCTACCAGATCATGTTTAGATTCTGTACTTTTCTGTCAGTGTTTGTCATTACACTTTGGGTAACAGATGTTAGTTTCCCTTCTACAATAGATGCATGTAACATATTTCAATCAGTACGTTCCACTAACTGAACAGGCGTGGCAATTTCTTTTGCCTAAAACTATTTTTGTTCCAAGTTAAACTAAATAGATATTCTTCCTAGTGAACAAGTGTTTTTAACTGTCTTCTATCTAATGTCCATTTGATTTGAACGAACGTTAAGTCATATAAAAGGACATTAAGCTTCTTTCTGTTTGAATCTCAATTTTTATTCATCTTAGTTAAAAAAACATTCTGATTCTCCAATGGACATTCCAATAGCTTCTGTATAAAGATGGCTGTACTTCCAAAATTCAAGTTACAAATATTTCAAAAAGTAACGGGCATTTATGAAGGTGAACGGATTACAATTGTTACGGTTTATAGTGTGCCTTGGTCTGGCTTCAAGCTCTTCAAGGTGCAATGAGTGTTCATTTTATTTGAACATGTGTTAAAATATTTTATGTTTGATTTACTTGAAATGCTTCTCTGTCTCAGTTTGTTGACATCCTCCATTAACAAGCATTTTATTGATGAACAGATATTACTTTACTTTTGCGTGAAATGTCTATCATGATAATGGTAGTTCATTGTTTACAACGTGCATTAAAATCTGTTCGTCCTAAAACGCAATAAGCACTTTCATATCTCTTTGTATTAGTAAGATGAAAAATATAAGAAAAGTATTTTAATAACAAATGTTTTTATATATAAATTATTTTTGCTTTTCATTGGATGAGCTATACAAATGAAACTTTTTTAATCAAATAATGAAAAAAAAAAGAAGAAGAATTATACTAGGAAAATATATAGAGATCCCGCGATGTTTATTGGTCACCATTAGCTCTATCATTTCCTTCACTTGTTAAACCTGCAAGTCGCTTTTGCTTGAAACAAGAAAACCATACTAAACTATGAAAACCAAAACAAGCGTAAGGGAGAAGGTACAAAAATGCTCATAATATTTGCGTTAAGGTACGAATTGGTATTGAAAAGTATTTTGAGCTCATTTATGCAATTAAAGTGTTAAAAATAAATTAGTTTATTTTTTAATGGAATGCTAACTATTTTTAACTGTTGGGTTAGTTAGTTGAAGAATCTATAAATATATCTCTTAAATTTGTGTGACAATACGGATTAATATTGATTTTTTTTGCTCAATTATATATTAAAATAATATTTATTTTTATTTATAAATGAATCAAACATATTTAAGAACATTTTATACTAAAGATTATTTTAATTAAAATTATTATTTAATACTTACTCTAATGAATCTTTAAATTCACTTTGATTAAAATTATTTTCAATTAAAATTATCTTTTATTTTAAAAATATCAAATTTTAATTAGCTTTAAAAATATATCATATAATTAATCAATTCAATTTATTTTTTTATTTTAAAAAATATCAATTTTTTATTATCTTTAAAATATACCCTATAACTGATTAATTGAAATTATTTTTTTATTTTAAAATATCTCTTTTAAAATTTGAAATTGAAAGTAAAAGGAAAATTTTCTTTAAAAATGGATTTTTAAAAATATGTTTATTTTTTTATATTTTAAAGAAAATCTCTTAAATATATCATTGTAATAATACAACACATCTGATGCAATATGTACATATATAATATGAATTAATGATTTTAAAAGTTCATTAAAAAATTATTAAATAATAATTTTAATCAAAATATTATTTAGGATAAAATGCTCTTAAATATTTTTAATTCATTTACAAGTATGTACAAATATCATTTTAGTGTATAAGTGAATAAAAAGAATATTCAATTGTAATTTAAACTTTTGCACAAACTTAATAGGTATATTTATATATTTTCCTACTAACTAACGAAATAATTAATGACAATTAATTTTTTTTTGAAAGCGAGCTAATTTGTGAGCTTTTTAACACTTTTAATGAGCCAAAAAAGAAAAAAAACTTTTAGTACTAATTCATATTTTCGCGCAAACTCAATAGACAATTTTATATCTTCTCCCTACATAAAAATGAAGATATACAAAAATTATACCAAATACTCAATAAAGAAAGATAAATTATTATCAAATCTCTATACCAAATACTCAACAAAGAAAAATTATTATCTAATCTCTCTACCAAATACTCAATAAAGAAAGATAAATTAATATCTAATCTCTATACCAAATGCTCAATAAAGAAAGACAAATTATTATCTAATCTCTAAAGTATAACAAAACATATTTGTCAAGATCTATATATTAAAAAATTAATTAAGTCGACCTCATATTTAACTCAAATGAATGAAATAATCATTATACGTTCTATTAATCAATTTTTAAAAATCAACTAAAAAATCATAACAATATCTTTCTTTCCCCTAAATATCTTTAACACAAAGCCACGCACAATAAAAAATAAAAATAAAAAATCTATAAGTTACTTCATTCAAAATAGGGCATCACATTTGTTAAGTATAAAAACGTGGTCTTAGCCATTTCTTTGGACAATTGTGATATATGTCATTACTTAAATCTCCTTTTTTTTAGAGGAAAATAGAAATTTATTGATCAGAAATTAGTGAGTTAACAATCCATTGAGGAGGGTTATTAAACCACACCTCATATTGTGACTCTCAAAATGCAGCCCTTGCTAAAGAATAGGCTATAGCATTCGCAGAAGGGTAAACAACATTCGCAGAAATAGAAATCTCCTATTTATTTATGAACAAGCAATTAAAAAAAACAACTCCAACTAGCACGAAAAGGCCAAACAAGGGACTTTATATAGATCTTGTGGTTGAGCTGATTTAGATTAGTACTATTATTTAGACAGGAAGTGTTTAAAATTTAGAAGATTTAACATGTAAAAAAGTGTAAAGGATGGATTTAGGTTCCTTTTTTTTTTTTTTTGATACATTAGTGGTTGGTTATGTGGATTCCTTGAGATTTAGTGACCAAGAAGTTTAATGTTGAATAGTGGATAATATATGGGTGGCTAATAGTTATCTATTAGTAAATAGATCTACAAAAGTTCAATTTTTGTTGGAATAAAAAAAGAAAGAAAATTAGGTAGTCCAAAAATATTTTCAATTAAAAGAAGGTTTCATATTATCACTCTTTTAATAGATTCATATTCACTGAGTGTGTATATACTCGGTCTAGATAAAAATTATCAATAAAAAAATCTAAAGCGGAATTGAGGGTAAAAATCATATTTCAGTCAATTTAACAGAAAATCAAAGAAAAGGAAATCATAATTGGCAGAGATAAAATATATATATCCACTAGTCTATTACTTTATTAAACTAAAAGAATCAAATAGTAATAATCCAATAAATAAAATAAAATAAAATAGGCTTGCCAATAATGAAAGTCCATACAAATTTGTATAAAATTGAAATTCATTTAGCCTTTTTAAGAAAAAAAAAAGATAAAGGAGAGAAGAGAATATAAATAACTTCCTTCCATTTTCCTTAAACATCTAAAACATTTTCCCATCAATTTAGAGAAAAAAAAACAAAATGAAAAATAAAAAGATATAATTTAATTAGAAGGTTTAATTTATCTTTCATTAACTCAGAATGATGAGAGTATAATAGTAAAATTAAATTTTATAAATTTTACTTGCTTTCATATTTTAATTAAATACTCAAATAAGAGAAATGAAATATAAATTTAATTCTCTTCTTCTCTTTTGCTTTTCCCCTCCCAATGTTTTTCTTTTCTTTTCCACTATGCTTTTAAGAAATCAAACACAGGCTTAGAGTTCGGTTAGATACAAGCCTGGTTATATGTATATATATAGGTGGATATTTAAAATTATTGTGAATTTATATTTTAGTTTGAAAAATAAATCATAAAAACTAAGTTTAATGATATATTATAAATGTTCGATCATTTTTAAATGAATCCTGATGTCGTAATTCAATTTATGTAACGTGTTGATTCGATTTGAATGTGATATATTTCATATCAAATAATTTAATATAAATATATAAATTTCAAAAATTTTGAAATTTATTTTTAAAAGTTAATAAATAAACAAACGTAATCAATGCTGAAACTCCTAAATTTTTCTAAATTTGATTGAAAAATCTATATATATATATATATAAATAACCTAATTCATAATCTATAAAGTACAAATAAAACTATATAATCGAAGCCAATGGAAAAACACTCATTTTTCTTAATAAAAAATAAATTTTCATTAATAAATTAAAAAATAATCTACAAAATACAAATAAAATTATATAATTTTAAAGTACATAAGATGTATATAACTACTAGAGTTAATTCAATCAGTGAATAATGATAACATGTTACAAATAATCTAGCCTTCAGCGGAACAATTATTTCATCTGTCAATTGTAGAAAAATATCAAATCGTATTCCATACGAGAAGAATAAACTTTCACTAGAAAATGACAAATCCACCTTAGAAAATGATATATAACTTTCAAATAAGAAATTATAAAATTTCATAACAAAAACTTAAATTACATTCAACTTTAATAATAAAATATAAAGAAAACAAAAATAAGAATAAATGTTAAAGACAAGAAAACATACAAAAAAAAAAAAGACAAAACTAAAAAAAGAACAATAAAAGTCTAGTGTACACCGAAACATAATCTAACAATAAGTGCACATCCCCTAAAGTCAATAGATCTATGATCAATTATCCCCACCCAAATATAACATTTAGAAAAAAAAATAAAAGTTATATGAGAAATAAAGGAGAATAAAGCCTGACGGGGTGGTCATTCATTAATGGACTGGCGGTAGCTCCACTCTTAAATTAAAAAAAAAACGTATGAAAATTTTGAGAAAAAAAATGTGACTTGGGTTTTTAGTAAGAAAATTGTAAGTTAGTATTGGTGTAACTAATTCTTTAAATGTGAAATCAATTATGAATAAATATTTTAAAATTTTATCATATATAAATACTTATTATCTTATTCAGTGTTTATATCTTCATAATATTCATTTTTAATTTTCAAATTGTACATACTTTTAAAAAGATAGAAGATTTTAAAAATTAAAATGTTATATTATGTAATTATCTATTCCCTCTATATCTAATAGATTATCCACTTTTCTTTTGCATACGTATTAAAAATTAGTTATTCTCATGTAAAAAAGGTTTAAAATACCCCTAATCCTTAATAATAAACATGAATTTATATCCTTTGTTCAATATAAACATATACAGTAATTATACAATTAATCAATATACAACTAATAAAGGATAATATATAAATTATTTTATAAAACTAATATCTAAAATCGTAAATAATCTAAATTTTAGAAGAGATGAAAAAGAAAAATTAGACTATTAATTTGGGATAAACTTAATATTATAAATATATAATATATATATGGAAGTCCAACATTTATTAAATATAAATAAATTGAAATGTTAACATAAAAATGCATGGAGTCTCCAATATCTATATAAATATATAAAAGCCAAGGAAATGAGAACCCTTCTAGGTTTGCCATGTCATTTATTTCTAAGAATACTTCAATGTCATCATTTTATAATTTCTCAATTTCATATTAAATTTTCAAATTCACTTTTTCTCCTCTTGATAAAAAAAACTTAAATCATTCAATTTGATATTGATTTAATATTGAATACTTTATTCTTTAATTAATTTTAGTAATTTATATAAAATTTAAAATTTAATAATTAATTATACTTGTAACTTTAATCTTCTATTAAATAATTATATATTAATACAAATTTATAATATTAATTAAATAAGTTACATTTGTGACTTTTAATTTTCTATAAATTAAATACATATTAATATAATTAAATAATATTGATTAATTTATATATTTTTTTAGAAATTTAAAAAGTTTTAAATAGTATATGACTCTTAACTTTATAATAAATTAATTATAAATTAAATAATTAATTTATAATAATGATTAATCTATAAATATATTTAACAATTAAACAATAAAATATATAATTTTTAACATTCCTAATATAAATTATCATACATTGATAATTTATGTTATAATAATATATATATCTATATTATATATATAAAAGCAAAGAATATAAGAAATATTAAAAGAGTGATACGTCATCAATTTTTTAAAATAATGCTTTCTTATTTTTTCACTTTTTAATTAATTTTTATTTAATTTTAATAATGTAAATAAAATAAAATATTTATTATTTATTATATTTGTGAATATTAATCTCCTATTAAATAACTACACATTAATATAATTTTATAATATTAATTAAATAAATTATATTTGACTTTTAATTTTCTAAAAATTAATTACATATAAATATAATTAAATTAAATTAATTATACATTAAAATAATTTAATAATATATTTATATATTTTTTAGAAATTTAGAAAGTTAAAAAATATAAAACTCTGAATATTCATAATAATTTATAGATATATCTAGGATAAAAACTAATAATTTATTAAATATAAATATATGACTTTTTATCTTAATGCATTAATTAATAATTTTAATTTTAAAATTTATTAGTAATTATTAATTATTAAAATTATTAATTTATTACTAATATAATAAATATGACTTTTTATCTTTACATGTTAATAGTTTCAATTAAAATATGTACCAATAATTACTTTTTCATTAATAATTCATTAATATATTAAATATTTAACCTTTCATCTTCATCATGTAATTCATTTATAAAAATTTTCTTAATTTAATTATGCATTTAGATACTATATATCCCTTTAAATTAGCTTAAATTGTTTAAAATCCTTTCTAAATTTACCATTAGAAATTAAATGGGAAGTAATATAATAAAAATTTTCATGAATTTACAAATTCTTCGAGTTATAGAAATTTATTTTATAAAAAATATTATTTAGAAAAACTATGTTAAATGCAAAGAGACACAATTAAGATAAATTCAAAACTCTTACTTTCAATATTTATTTTCTCTATTTTTTTAATTTACAACAATGTTATAATTAATTTTTTTATTCTAATATTAATTTTATAATTAATTTTTCTTACAAAGTTATCACAAACTCGTTATATCTTATATAATTTATAGTCTTTTTCTTAGTATTGTTATAAATTATTTTTTTTTCTTTTAGGTATATATTGGACAACTATCTTTATAGTGGAAAAAAAAAACACCATAAATTAATATATAAGTATTAATTTTTAATTTTTAATTTAATTCAAATTATATATTTTATATAAAATTAAAATTTATCTTTTATATATGTTTAGAATTAAATAGTCATAAATAAAATTAAAAAAATACCAGCGATGTTTTTTTAAACAAAAATCAAATCCATTACTTATTTTGCTAGATAATTATATTTCATTTTATGCAAATTTTTCATTTCATAATAATGAGAGAAATTAGTTAACTTTATTAAAAATATGAAATTACATAATATTTCTTTATTATATATATTTTTAATATAAAAACAAGAATGTGTTTGTTTAAATAAAATTTTACTTGGGTGAATTTCAGTGGGTTCTTCGCCATTGGAATGACGATGACTGTATACAAATATTAAAGAACTGTAAAGAAGCAATTAGAGAAGACAATGGGAAAGTGATAATTGTTGATGTTGTGATTGGAAAAAATAAAGATGATGAACTTGAGTTTGTGCGGCTGATGCTAGACATGGTGATGCTGGCTCATACTAACTCTGGTAAAGAAAGGACCTCAACAGAATGGGATTACATTCTTAGGGAGGCTGGCTTTACCCACCACACTATAAAATATATTGGAGCCGTTCAATCTATTATTGAGGTTTTCCCTTGAATATCTATAAACCAAATGCTTGTCTTATATTCCATTATTTAAATTTCCTTTTACTTGTAAAAATGCTGTTAGGATTTGGGTTTTAATGTTTTGTGCTTTTTCAATTGTCTTCGCCTGTATTATGATCGTAGCAAGTACTGTATCTTATTTGCATGAGAACTAATTAATAACAATAAGTGGGATTCGAGTCTCCATGATCACGACTCATATAATTTGATTGCGAATTATATCTTGAAATTATTAGTTACCATTGAGATAAGAGAGTGAGAGTGCAATTATATATAAATCGATAAAAGAATTTAGTGGATGGCAAACCATAATTGACAAATAGTCAAACCATAGATAACAAATGAATGAAAAAGATTCGATGAAATCCAATATAACGTGAACTTGAGTGAAAATTAAGCTCATTACTCATGTTACACCTTTTTTTTTTTTTATGAAAAGGGCCGGGAATATATTGATCAAAAGACAGAATCCAAAATCAGATCAAGTTCCATATGACTTGGAACCTTTTCATTCAATACACATAAATTGTCCAAAGAAACAGACCATTGGGCTATCTTATGAGCTATGATATTAGCTTCTCTGGGCACATATCTGAAAACAACCTCCGCAAAAGAGTTTACCATTTGTTTGATATCGTCCACCAAAAAACTGTATATATCCAAAGAAGGTTCTTCAGTCATTATTCGTTGAATCACCATCTTTGCATCTGATTCGATCTGGATGTCATAAAAACCACAAACAACGGCTATTTGAAGCCCAAGTAATATAGCCTTTGTTTATGCAAAGAAGATATATGGGCAATTGGGCAGTGGACTACCTGTTGACACCATCACTTGACATACAATTTCGTATAATGATTCCACAACCAGCTCCATCCTTCCTTACTGTTGCATCAACATTAAGTTTATAACAATTTGTAGGTGGAGGAAGCCACACATCTGTTCTGCTGCTTTGTTGTTTCTGATGTAGGAAATTATGTTCATGAAGGCTAACGACTCTATCAGCAGCCAGCTACAACAATCTGCTAACAGTTAGACCTTCGTTTCCGTGTTGTAGCTGATTTCTATCAAATCATAAATACCAAAGGAGATTAACAAATATCTCAAAATCAACTCTGGATATTGATTTTGCTGCCATTTTGCACCAGTCCCCAACCTCATAAGCGATCAATTTATCCATGCGCACCAACCAAGGAACCCCTTTCTATACTTCTTTAACCCAAGGGTATTCTTTAAAGATATGGATAATCGATTCCTCAAAATAGCCACACTTAGAGCATTTTATATCAATAGCAATACCTCTTTTGCTCAAATTTGAAGCACAAGGCAAGATGTTTTTAACTAATCTCCAAAAGAAGTGTTTTGTTTTAGGAGGAGCTGTAAGCTGCCACACCAATTGCCAGAATTCACTATCAGTGTATGAAGAAGTGATGCATAGGGAAGCTTTTCGCTTTTGTTCTACCATGTAGTAGCCACTTTTGACAGTGTACAGTCCCTATTTTGAGTGCACCCAGAATAGTTGATCATCAAGGAGTCTAAAGCTGATTAGAATGTTGAGAATTGTTTCCACCTCAGAAGGCAGGAAGCTTTGTCGAACCAAGTCTCTTTTCCAACTTTTAGATTTCGTATCAATTAAGTAGCGAGCCTTCTCAGTTGGAGGGATTTCATTGTGTACTAATGGTTTTAGGTATGTCTGCCCAAACAGCCAGTTGTTTCTACAAATATGTACTGAATTTCCATTACCAATGCGCCAACAGAGCCTATCGCCAAGTAGAGTCCTTGAACCCCATATACTTCTCCAAAAATAACTAGGTTGATAACCAATGGGGGATTCTAAAAGTCAAGTTTTAGGCAATATTTAGCCTTTAGGACCTGAGCACAAAGAGATTCAGGATTAATAGTAAGCCTCCAAGCTTGTTTAGCTAATAAGGCTTGATTAAAAGATGAACAGAGAGATTCCCAGTTAATCCAGTGTAATCGTCTCCCACTTGTGTTATTTTCCCACCAAAATTGACATATCATTTATTCCAACTCAACACAAAAGGTGTTTGGTATTGCAAAAAGCTCATTATATACTGTAGGATGGCTTGAGCTACTGACTTGATTAGAATTTTCCTACCAGCCGAAGACAAGATTTGTTCTTTCCAACCTTTCAGTTTTTTCCAAATCCTTTCCTTAAGAAAACCAAAAATTTCTTTCTTTGATCGCCCTATCATGGTTGGAAGACCAAGTTACTTTGTGTACTGCTCCACTTCATTTACTGTTATACAACTTTTAATTCGGCTTCTCAAATCTAGGGGAAAATTGGAACTAAAAGATATGTCAAATTTATCAAGATTAATACCCTATCCTGAATCAACTTCACAAGTGGCCAGAATGTGTTTCAACTGTTGACATTCAGTAGTTATAGCTCTTGAAAATAGCATACTGTCATATGCAAAAATTAGGTGAGAAATTGGTGGACTTCGCCTGCTTGCTTTCACTCCATGTATGTCACCATTACGTTCAACTTTCCTAATCAAAGCTGACAACCCTTCTGCACATAACAAAAATAAATAGGGCGAGAGAGGGTTCCCCTGGCGAAGGCCTCTATTTGGCTTAACATAGCCTTTAACTTTCCCATTAATTAATAAGAATGGGAGAATGAACTAATGCATGACATAACAATTAAATTAAAGTGTAAAGGAAAGCCCATTTTATGCATGACCTGCTCTAAGAAAGCCCATTCTACTCTATCGTATGCCTTGCTCATGTCGAGCTTTAAGGAAAAAGACCATTGTCTACCCTTTTGACATTTTCTCATGAAATGTTGAGTTTCAAAGGCAATCAGAGCATTATCAGTAATAAGACAGTTAGGAAGGAATGCACTCTGGGTGGGAGAAATCAGACTTGGGAGAACAACTTTAAGGTGATTAGCAATTACTTTAGTTGCAACTTTATAGAGGACATTACAAAGACTAATTGGGCGTAGGTCTTTCATAGTAGAGAGAGCTATAACCTTAGAAATCAGGGTGACCCATGTATGATTAAGATACTCAGGCATTATTGCTGACTAAAAAAACTTCAGAATAAAAGAGGTAACATCATTACCTACTAAATTCTAAAAGAAGTGAAAAAATAAGACAGACATACCATTGAGTCTTGGAGCTTCGTTGGGATGCATTTGTCTTAATGCCTCATGGATTTCATCTTTTGTGAAAGGAGAGGAAAGGCCTTGAATAGATGTAGGAGATGGGAGACTAGTAATTGCTTTAATAGTAGTGGAAGGCGACCCTAGGTTTGGGCTGGTGAAAAGCTCAAAATAGTATTCTACCACTATTCGTTCAATTTCATCTACTCCCTCTCTCCATATGTCAGTTTTGTCTTTAAGTCTATCTAGGGAGTTCAATTTATTTCTATTTGAAGCTTTTGTATGAAAAATTTAGTATTTTTATCACCCGCTTCTAGCCATAATACTTTTGATTGTTGTTTCCACATTATCTCTTCCCGAAGTAGGAACTCTTCCACTTTACATTGTACCATATTAATTCAAACTCGGACCTCATTGGAACTGGAATCAGATCTCAAATTTAGCATTTCAATTTCATTTAGCTTTTCTTTAGCTTATTTTCCAACATTGCCAAAGTTTTCTCTGTTCCATCGTGATAACTCTTTAGCACACTACTTTACTTTCATTTAGACATCTGCAAAGACATTAGGCCCTTCCCAAGTAGATTGGATTAATTGCTCACAATTATGCTCCCTTAACCACATTACCTTAAACCTGAATATTTTACCTTTTCCAATTTGATTCCTTATCAGTCCATTACTATGCAATAAGATTGGTGAGTGATCTGAATTGATCCTTATTAGGTGTCAAACTTTAGCCTTTGGAAAGAGTTCATCCCATCCAAGGTTACTTAGAAAATGGTCAAGCCATTCTCTAATTAAGGCTGATCCGTCCCTTCCATTATCCCATGTAAATTCCAAACCTATAAAACCAAGATCATGGAGACCACATGAGTCAAAATTTTTTTGGAAACCTTCCATTTGTGTAATAGACTTTGGGTTACCCCTTTCTTTCTCATGACTGAAGAGAACTTCATTGCAGTCTCCAAAGAAGAGCCATGGATGTTGATATAACTCGGCAAGATGCAATATTAAATCCCAAGTAAGATGTCAATTATGCCTTTAGGGCCATCCATAGGTACTTGTTCCTTGCCATTGAGTCATGCCATTTGTGTTAGGTATAAGGAAATATATGCAGTGTTGTGAATATTTAACAATCTCTAAGTTCATCTCCCCTTTCCATCCTAAGATTAAGCCACCCGATCTGCCTATAGGATTAACAACAAAAAGATTCAACTAAGGAAAAGCAAATTTGATACCATCCATCTCATGATTATTAATTTGAGTCTCCATGAGATAGAAGATATATGGACAGCTGGCCTTAATAATATACTTTAGGGTCCTAATCATCCAGGGTTGCCCAGTCCTCGGATGTTCCAACTTAGGAGCTTCATGGGGCTAGGTGGGACTGCCCATTAGTCTTTGCCTCTGCTAAAAGGATATTCTGATTATCAGACAATAGCCTTATTCTCTTCTAACTCTCATCAATTTTCATTAATACTTTATCCCCACTATGTTTTTTAACTCCTCTTACATTCATTGATTGGATAGCCAGAGGTTTACCTATGTTCTGACTAATACCAATTGTCCTACCTCTACTCTTTGTACTGATCTTGCTTATCATGCCTCTGCCCGACCTTCCTTCCCTCACACTTAAAACAGGAACTTCTACGGCATTTGGAAAAATGATTTATTCTTTCTTTACTTTCCCCTTATTTGTTTGCTCTTTACTTTGCAACCCTAGGGAGAAGTCTTAAGTATTGGGATTAGGTACCCAACTAGACTGAACCGAATGTTCCTGCATCACCAAGTGTCATCGTGTATTGCAACAAATATTTTCATTCCTACCTCATCCCTATTAGACGGGGTTTTGGTAGCACTATCCCCATTTTTATTCGAGGAGATTATAAAGCTATTCTTGTTCCTCATTGGTGATCCCGTAATGCCGGATTATATGGCCACTCCTCTACCTCGTCGTCCTTAGATTTGTTGTAACACCCCTTGACAATCCTAAATATATATATATATATATATATAAACTAACAAAGGATGTCACATAATGCCTATACACTTACTTATTCAATTATTATATTTTTTAATAATATTAAAAATCAATGCCAATAAAAATTTTGGCAGAGTTTCATCTAAAAATTTGACACTGCCAAATCTTCATCAATCAAAACACAACATGCAGAAGAAAAACACACCCAATAATTTTTTTTTTCAATCTCAACTCCAATTATAAACTCCCCAATGTATCATCTATAATGTATTTTAAATATCTATACTTTTACCAATATATTTTAATATTAAATATGTATTATCTTTATCAATATATATATATAAAGTCATACTTCAAGTAACTTATAAATTATAATTCACACAACAAAGTATTTAAAAATCTTTAACTACCCATAATTATACAAATACCTTTTAAAATTTAAATACTGTTATATGAACTGAACAAAATATATTATAGATAGTTCTTCGTATAATACCTTCTTTGATGTAGTGGATTTGAGGCTTTAAAATCTCACTCTTCTAGATCCAATATGCCTATTTGATCTGCGCGTCAAAAAATTGAACACTCTAAACTTATAGTTTAATGGTGCTTATATATACATACTTTGCTATTTAATTTCAATATAAATAATTGTAACGATAAAATAGTAAATCACAATTTTTGAAAATAAATCAATAAAATAAATATTTCTAGTAAAACTTATTTTACCATAAAAAATACAATTTAAGTTTATATTAATAACAATAAAATCTCTTTGTAATTATTTTTTTAAATAACACTATTTATTATAAGATCTATATTCTTACATTTCAAACTTAATTAAAATATACAAATAATAATATATAACTATATAGCAATTGTCTAGAATTTATTTTATAATAAAGATTGCATTTGTAACATCAATATTTTCTATTTACATTTAATATTTTTCATTTGTAATTTACTTTATTAAATTTATAAATTCACTACAGTTGTCAATATTTTATTAATAAAATTTATATCTTATGTTTTCAATAAATTTCATTTTATTATAATGAGAACTTTCATTCAGTTAATACTTTTATTCTACTTAACACTTTAAGCATTATGATTTAAAATAATATTCCAGGATATTTTCAGTCAACATACAATTTAACACTTTGGGCACATTCATTATGTTTGATTCAGTAATATTCAATTTCATAAAACTTTATTAAATCTTACTTTTTATTATGACTACTATATACTTTCAGTACATGTTTATATATAATTTCTTATAATCCAATAATTTAATATGAACAATCATTAACACACACACACACACACACATATATATATATATATATAATATAGTAAGTTTTTCTTATCTTTACACTTTTTCCCTCATATATTGATTTTTAAATTCTAGGTTCGGATAACAGATCACTGATGGCAAGTAAATGCCTACTGTAAAGAATATGGCCAATGGCTCACTGATGGCATGAATGCCCACTATCTTTGATGGCACAAAGTATTCATTAATGGCACAAAGTATCCATTGATGGTACATAGTGCCGACTAATACTATAAATGTCCCTCTCTGGCCAACCATTCAATTCGAAGACTAAATTTATTATCAATATAATGGAGCAATTCAGTTATTTTTTCATTTTTAGACAATTTCACAAATCAATAATAAAAATATTTTTAATAATTTTTAAAATAACAACCATTTTTCTCATTAACCAACTGACATTAAAAATTTATCAATTCAATTTAATAAAATTTACTTTATCCATTTGTTATACAAAATTTAATTTATTTCTCAACTCTTTAAAATATGTCAGATTCATACTTTCTCTGACAGTCTCTATTTTTCAATTCTTTCTTAGTATTAAATCTCCATTAAAACTTATACAAATTTAAACATAAGTCTTAGACATATACATAAACTTATATTTAAAATTTTATATTTTTCTATGGTTCTTTACTATGTTTAAAAATTATGTTTTCCAAACCTTAATATTCTGTTTTTACAATAACTTTACTGGCAGTACCCATTATCCAATTTTTTTTAGGTATAAAATCTTCATAAAAATTCATAAAATTTTATCCTTTTAACACAAACATATATATAAACTTTTACCTAAAATTTTTATAATTTTATACATTCATTTACCTTATTCTTAAATTATGATTACTTAATCTTATAGATTCTAGTTTTATAGTCACTATTCTGGCAGTTTTATTTTTTTATTTTATTTTTATATCTAACCCTTTATTAAAATTTATAAAATTTTAAACATATATCTTAAATATGTATATGATCGTATATGTAAAATTTTAGATTTTTCTGGGTTATTTTACTATAGTTTCCAATTGAGTTTCTTAAATCTTAAAATTCTAACTCTACTGGCATAGTTATGACAGCTTGTGTTCTTCTATTTTTATTTCATATTACTTATCTTTAAAAATTGTGAAATTTTATTCACCATCTTTTAACACATAGATAAATTTCCAAGTAAAATTTCATAATTTTTAAACCTTTCTAGGTTAGTCTAAAACTTCAAAAAAAAAAAAACACTTCACCATTAATTCAATTAATATGGTTCAACTAGCTTGCATAAGCATTACAAATCAAAAGAAAATTATATAATAGCAAAATATTAATACAAAAGTACAAATATCCTTTCAAAGTATCCCTTTATTTCTCTTCCTCAATTTTTCTTGAATTTATGGTGATGGTTTGAGGATTTTTCACCCATTCTAATGTATTCAACTAAAATTTTTGTGTTGTATGTGAAATTTCCTTTATTTTTAACTATGTTGATGGAAGAAAGAAGAAAAAGAAAATATGGTTATGGTGGAGAGAAGAGGAATTTCGGTTTGGATGGAGGAAGAAGAAAGAAAATTCTAATTATATGTATATTTATATATATATTTTAGGATTTTATAAGGTGTAATGCTCACACCAAAGCATCAGTATACCTACTTTCTTAAATTGTTTCAAAATCTAACTTTTAATTTTGTAAAAGTATAAAAAAATTTCTTTAATTATTTAAAAACCTCATTATCCATATTTTATATTCCAATTACAGTAGATTTAGTTCTAGGGTCACAAGGGTATTTTCATAATTTTTACTACTTAAAGTTTCATTTTTCAAAAATATCGATTTTGTCCATACCCAGATTTAACTTTCAACTTTTTAAGATTTAACTAACCCTATTTTTCCATCCATTTCAAATATTCGAGTCACTCTCAATATTATACACAATCTAATATCTATATAATTCAGAAATTTACTACTTAAAAATTCAAGACATTGCATTTGTCATCACACTCATCATGATTGTATCCTAGTTTCCCACTCCAGTAACAAAAATTGGGCAATTTCTCATATCTAAAGTAAGTCCATACCTCCTCATTCATCTTACTCCTCAACATTGCTCCCCTTCACAAGGGCTCACTTACATTAACTGCCACCCTCACTCTAACCCATTTGCCTTATGAGTCAACATCACTTGCATTTATTTCATGTGGTACTCCTATCTTCCCTGTAACCAACTCCACAGATTTCCTATCTCATCTATTCAGAGGCAGATTACATATTCGGATAGAAAATGGACACCAGGTCAGCTACACATCAGATGGTTGTTCAGAGCCATTCAAATCTGATAGAATTACTAGTTGTCTATCTAAGTGCCAAGGACTTTCCTTTAACATATCGATTTGATTCAAATTCACATATAAACAATCCATTACCCACATCCTTTAGCTTAAAACCCTTTTTAATCCTCCAAGATCTCATAAAAGCATTAGAAATTGTCTTTAGATTTAATGGCTTGTTTGATAAGATCCGTCAAGCCACACAACAACGTTTCTTTACTATCAGTTCCTCCCTACCATCATCCTCGAACTCTATAGCGTCCTCCTCTGAGCTTGTTAATGAAAACTTGTTCCATAACTATTCTAATTCTTGAGCCTTACTAACCACAAACCCAACGTCTTGCTAGATCTATTAAAATAATACAAAGACTAGAAAGAGTGATAGAAGAAAAGAAGAAAAGAGAGGAGGAATAGAATCAAAGAACGAAAAGAAAGACTAAAAAAGATCCAAGGAGGAAATAAAAGAAACTGAAAGACACTCAAGGGAACCCTAGTCGTCTTCAGAGAGAACTGTCCACAACAGGGAAAATCTAATATAATATGAAGGAAAATTTTCCTTCTTAAACATATTTTAAATAGTCTAAATGAGATAAATTCCAAATTATTATACAAGCATTGTTCTATGGATTATTTTTTTGACTTTGTATACAAATCAATTCTAACTCTAATATGATAGGGCAAGGTTATAAATTTACACTCCCCTAAAAATATTAACACATCCCAATTTATTATCATACTCTACGATAAAATTTCAACAATTTTAATTTATTATTATTACATCCCATCAAAATATCATATTACCTTTTATATATTATTATATCCATTTTTTATTTATACACCCCACCATTTACTTATTTATTTAAAAATTCTCACTGATTAATCTCTCTCAAAAACTAAGCAGCAAAATAAGAAACTCACCTTCTCTCTTGAGAATCCAACAACAAAGGAAGAAAAAACTCAGCATCAAAGGAAGAAAAATTCAACAGTAAAAGAAGAAGCCCACATTTTCTCTCGAGAATACAACAACAAAGAAAGAACTAGTACTGAATAATGTAATAATATTCAGCAGTCAATTAATAAATACAATGCTTTGTTAGGTAGGATAGTGATTAAAAATGGCTTTTTTTTTCAATGAGACAAAATTGAATAAAACTGATATTTTATCATCATAAACTGAATAATAAAATATATTCTGTAATATACAAAATTTCAAACAAGAAACTTTTTAATTAATATTGATAATTGATAGTGTATAGTGATAAAAGTAACGTGGATAAATGCTATAAGTAGAGAATAGCGAATAGTACATCTCAAAAATTTAATGAAGAAATTATTCTTATGGTTTTACAAGATTAAAAATCGAATTAGAATCAAAGGTTAAGAGTGAGGGTGTACCATAGTTAAAATGAGATTGCCTCATCTGATTAAACTATATATATGGACATGTGTGTGTGTAGAAGACTCTTCTCTCTTCTTCCATCTTCCACGCCATCTACCACCACCATCACTATCTTCTCTATTTTCTTCTTCCTTTCATCAAAGAATCAAGGGAAATCCATCTTTTGCAATAATTTTTTTTTAGAGAATTAGTTAGAGTTGGTGAGATGATCAAAGAAAAAGAGAGAAAAGAGAGAAGAAGAGAGATTTTGAAAGAGGTATGTGCTTGTGTATGAGTAATTTGTAAATATTTAGTTTTCTTTGAATTTTAATGCTTGAATAAGTTAATTGGATCATTTTAATTGAGTTATTTGCTAAAGAATTGAATAAATGAAATGTTGTGCAAGGAAAGATTGAAGAACCTCTATATGAATTTTACTTCAATTTTGTAAGAAATAAGTGTGATGATATTATTCTTGGTTAAAGAGTGATGGTTATGGAGTGTTAATAACTAAATTTATTACTAAAGATTTGATTAATTGAGGATTGAGTAAAGTGTTTGATTTGGATTCTTCTTATTTAAAAGTTTGGTGTTTGGTTCGTTTTTATGATGGTTATTAAATGTGCTTAGGTTGTTTTAACTTAAAATGCAAGTTGGAACAACTTTGGCTCATAAAAAAGTGAATTTTTAAGTTTGGCAGATGCTGGAAATCCACACGGGCATGTGGCTTTGATCCACAAGGCCGTGTAAATTATTCAGCTTCTGTAACTCTACTTTCAGTAATGTTTTGGTACACACGGGCGTGTGGACTTCTTAGGCACGCCCATGTCCACTCTGCAACCCTAATTTTCTTCTTTTTCAACCCCAAAACACTTCATTTCTTATGTTAATATAATTTTATTGTTCAATTAACATTTATAACATAATTAATCCTTAAAAATATGCAAGTTTGTCAAATTAAAGGTTAAAATTTTGAAAATGTCTACAAGTTAGTTTGCAAGAAGCGTTAGAATTTTGTAAGTATTAGATAAGGATTATAGTATCATTTTATTGACGTGATATGTAATTAAATGTTATTAGAGATGAATAAGTAATAAATTTCCCAAAACATACTGATTTTAGATCTCGCTTGAAATTAAATAGCTAGCCAGAGGGAGGATATCCATAGTGATAGTGGGCACGTCGTGTCATTAATAGACACATTGTGTCATCAGTAATAGTGGACATATTTTCCATTATACATTCTTGAGATTTCGCATTAAAATTGCTACAGTGACCCATTATCCAAACCTATTATCTAAATTAAGTGTGTATGGATATATTTAATGAAGTTACCTATATTGAAAATATATGTGAATATAATATTATGTTTAAAATATTGAGTTGATCAATAACTTTCTAAGTGTTATCATGATTGAAAGTGTATATAATGATATAGGATACAAAGTTCTCCAAAGTATAGTACTAAAAAAGTGCCAAAATATAAATTGAATAAAATTATCCAATATGTGAAACTGAAAAGTAAGACTTATTGAAAAATAAAATAAGTGTAATATGAGAAATGATAGCAAATGAGAAAGTATGTCTTAACCGGAATGAATCAAAAAGAGAAAAGTTGCAATACCGAAAGTGTAGTATAGTTTGATGATTTTTTTTATAAAGTTAAAATTATTATTTTGTGTAATCAAAATATTGTGTTGGTTTATTATTGAGAATATTTAATATATTAAAATATTTATTAAAACTGAGTGTTATTACTATATTTTTGTAAGTATTTTTTTAATATTAAGTGACAAAATATGTTTATACAAGTACCACTAAGCTTTGCTTAGCGAGTTAGAATTATTTTCTGACACGCAGGTATCGTGCCATTGGAGCAAGTTAAGAAATGGAATTAAAGATCTTAGAAATTATCTACAGTACATATAGAAATCTTTTATATATTGTACTTGTAAGTTATGAAGTATATATATATATATATATGCAAATTATCTTGGCTATTTGAGAGATTGTATAACGTGAAAGAAATGCATATATTTAGAGAATGAAGTCTTAAATTTTAGTGAATGATTATCAAATCAAGTAAAATATTGTATATTTATTTTAGAATGACAAACTTATGATGGTTATCTAATTTATAATCAGTATTTGGTTTATTGGAGATATTAGAGATTGGTTTAAATGTTGGATTTATAAGTGTTGTATTATACAGATTGTATTATTATTTGAAAATTTTTTTTAGTAACACTTTGAAAGGAAACTTTATCAATGAATTGATTAGAGTACTGATGGTATATTGAGTAACATTCTCTGATAGATTTTATTAGAGAATTGTCAGGGGATGTTACATTTAGTGGTATCAGAACAGGTTTAGGAATTTTTGACATGTTGACTTATAGGAGAAGTGAAATGCAATTGTCTAAGTTATGTGAATTGAATAAGTGGATCTGTGTTTTGATGCAATTGATATTTCATATGTTTATTGTAGTATAATGTTTTCTAATAATTGATTCATAGTGTATTGTTTGGAGTGCACTAGACCTATTTGTAAAAAACAAGGATATGAAAAGAAAACAAAATATGAGTAGTTAAAGAGATATATTATAGTAACACAGTGGAAGTGTAATAATTTATTGGAATCTGAGGAATGAATTATAAAAGATAAATAAATTTTGAGGATGAAAATTCTTTTAAGAGTGAGAATTGTAATGCCCTAAAAATTTTAAGTACTGATTTTCTGCATTAAGTGAATATATGAGTGTAAATTGGATTGATTATGATATTATGTGTAGCTTGAGTATTAAGAATTGATAGTAATAAGGTTGACTATGACCTAATAGAAGTAACTTTAAATCGAAGTATCGATAATATTGGTATTTCTGGAAAAGATTTCTAGTGTCTTCTATTGCCTTTTAAAACATCATACTTATTATCTCCACTTCAATCTTCATCTTTTTTTTTCTTCTTCTTCTCATCTCTTTTTCGTCTTCTTCTATTTCTGTGCTCGACTTATACTAGTACAAGTGATACTCACAAGTATATGAGGTAATTGTAGCAATGGTGATAGCTCTAAGGTCGTCTCACAAGGAAAGAATTATTTTGCAATAGTTTGATTAGCAAGAAATTTAAAAACAAGAGTGTGATGTTTGAAGTAGTGGTGAAAAGCAATTAAAATTAAAAGGAATGTGTGTAATGGTCGTACAATATTATTTCAATTCTAGGAATGGTGCCTAGGGTTGTAGATCAATTTAATCGAAGCTTAATTCTCAAATTATCCATTAATATGACCTTGTATTTTAATTTTTTCCTTGAGTTTAATTAGCAATTACCAATTCATTAGTTTTCATATTCATAAATTAACAACAACCAGTTGTTTTAAAATTCCAAATTAATAAAACCCTAGAACTTATATTTCTAATTCGTTCTTAGGGTGGTTGAATGCATAATTCAAATATCAAATTTCAACTCTCGGTCCTTCATTCAATATCTAGAGATCAATAGGTAGCTAATCTATCAACCTAACATTCAATCCAATGCAATAAACCAACAACAAGGTATATTAATGGGAATATCAAATCAAGTCATTCAATCAAATCTACTACAAACCTAGGCATGAGTAATTTAGCTCATCATCATCAATTTAAAATAAATATTCATCTCAATATGAATCAAGTCACAATTGTACATTGAAATATTAATGTTCTTAACAAATAATAACAATCTAGAAATGAATTAAAAGAGAATATAAAAACCCCTTTGAAGATGCTAAGAGTTGAACTTCTAGTCTTCCTCCCAGCTCCACCTTGAATATGATGAAGAACTAATAATCCTTTTTCAATCAATGGCTCTCCTCTTGAAAGATGGAATGCTCACTCTCTCCAGCCCCCAACTCCTCAATCAAGCTTTCTTCAAACCCTAACCTTCACAAGAGCTTGCTCACCCAATTTTATCCCCAAAAATATTAAGAATCTTATTTATGGAAGATGAAGATGAAGGTGATGTTCATGTTCTCTCTCAAGACTAAGAACAAGATGATGAACCAAGAGAGAACTAGCCTTGAAGCCTCTAAATCATGTATATGTATATCCCTTTCCCTTTCTTTTTAATTTCTTAAGGCACAAAGCATGCTTTCCAACTCAGACACTCCACTTTATCTCCCACTTTCTCATTATTTAAGTCTTCATCCCATGAATTAGGCAACCTTTTTCTTCTTTTATTATTTCTTTTTCAAAAATGGCACTTGTTGTCCCACATTTTGTCCCTTATTTCATGTAAAATAATTGAAAGAATTTTTACAAGACACGGCTAAGTCATGAGTGACTTGGCCGTGTCACTCATTTTCTTGTGGACACGGCCAAGCCATGTGGCCGTGTCCATGGCTGCCTAAATATTTTCTTTTTTTTTTTCAAGTGGGACATGGCCAATGGCTTAGCCATGTCTCTTGAGTGTTTTCTCCACTGCAATTTGATAGAGTGAAATTATAATCATTATTTTATATTTTAACTCTGATTTTTAACTATTCTCCAATTGAATTTGATGAGATTGATTATTTGAGTTAGAATTACACTTTTTGAGCATGGAAGACAAGATTAAAGGTTTTTGATGATTAGTGATGTAAAATTCAAGAAAAGCAAGCAAAAATGGAGGCAAAACACATGCAATGACCATGGCACTCCACATGCCATGACCGTGGGTTTCATTTCCTCACTACCTGAGCGAAGGAAAAGAAGAAAATAAGTTTTGTAGATTCACTTTCAAAGACACGACCGTGGCAATCCAAAGGCCACGACCATAGCCCATCAGACCGACCTTGGCAGCTGAAAAGTTTGACGAAACAGTCAGAGTTCACACATGCCATGATCGTGGCACTCCAAAAGCCATGACCGTGGCCTTTATTTTATGATTTGTGAGCTGCAAATGTTGAAGATGAACTCACCAACCAAGTCTTGTTTAAACCTTTTTCAGTTTTCCTCCACTAAAGAAGTTTCCAAGCACTCTATATAAACACATTTCCTCCAAGGATTCAAGAGAGCATGGATTGATAGGAAAGAAAGAATTAGATTAGATTCATCCAAATAAATTTAGTTTACAGTTTCTTAGAAAAGAAGTGTGAAATTCTGCTTCAAGGAGGAGTTCAAGATCCAAGTCAAGATCTTCTTCAAAGAAATAGAGTTTGATATTTCTTGTTTCTTTTAATTATGTCTTTATTTACCATTTTGAATATTTGTAATGTTTTTATTTCAATAATGAAGAACTAATCCTTTTTTAGGGTTTGTCCCTTTAATTGAATTTATCATGGAGTTATAAATGCCTATTTGAATTAATTTAGTTATCGTTTAATTATTTTATTGTCTTTAATCTTAATGCTTTGATTATCTTGCCAATGATTAATTGATTTGAGATGTTGTGTGATGGAGCGAGAGTGGAAGCATGACATTAGTCCAAGGAGATAATAATCTTAAGTAAGTTTCTCACTTAGAGATAAGGTTAAACCCTTAAGAGGTTGATTCAAGATTCTCATAAAACTTAATGAATTGATTTAATTACTAATGATCATGAGAGTAGATGTAAGGATTAAAGTCGATATTAGTTCTAGTACTTGAGAGAGACTTGAGTTTAATTTAGGAGAATCTAACCATTAATCAAAGGAAAACTAAATTAAATCAATACATTAGAAAAACCATGATAAATCAATAAAGATGATCAAATCCTAAGTCTTAAATTATTAGAAATTAATTCTTGATTTATTGTCATTTTAGCTAGTTACATCATAAAATCGAATTTGATTATCCAAATATTAATCAGTTTAATTGTTTGGTACTTAGAATTAACCTTCTCGTGGGAACGATACTCTACTCATCATATCTTACTTGTTAACGATCTGTATACTTGCAGATAGCTAGGCTAAGTCCGTAATAAGTTTTTGGCGCCACTGCCGAGGAGGCAATCATTCTGATATTGATAATATTAAACTGTTATTACTTTGGATTTTTATTTTATCTGCATTATTTCTTTAAATTTTTAAGGGTTACATGAGTAGCAATCCACATACTCAACTTGTACCCTATAATCCTGAAATTAAAAAATTTTATAGAAAGCAAAGTAAGGAAAGAAGAGAAAGTCAAAGAGGAGAAGGAACTTCAACTGAAATCCATTTAGAAGAAGTAGCATTTTCTTCAGAAGAAGAAGAAGAAATCATGGGAGATCCACAGAACATGACCTTGAAACAATCTGCTATGCCGTCTGCTCACCCAAGATCTAGCATAGTTAAACCTCCTATGCAAGCCAACACATTTGATCTAAAGCCAGCACTTTTTAATTTAATTCAGCTATTTGTTTTTCATGGCTTACCACATGAGGATGCTTATGCTCATATTTCAAATTTCTTAGAAATGTGTAATACATTTAAAATTAATGGTGTATCTGATGATGCTATTCGGCTGCGGCTTTTTCCAGTTTCATTAAGAGATCAAGCAAAAGATTGGCTCATTTCTAAGGCATCGGGTACATTCTCCACATGGGATCAATTAGCCGCTGTGTTTTTAGCAAAATATTTTCCACCTGGAAAGACGGCTAAATTAAGGAATGATATCACCAGTTTCGTTCAACAAGATAGGGGGAGCTTATATGAAGCTTGGGAGCGGTTTAAGAATTTGCAAAGAAAATGTCCTCACCATGGAGTCCCAGAATGGATTTTGATTCAAACCTTTTATAATGGACTTCATCCAAATATTAATGGAATGATTGATGCAGCAGTAGGAGGTGCAATAATGAACAAAGCTCCTTCTGAAGCAACCGATTTAATTGAAGAAATGGCAGCAAATAATTATCATTGGACTTCAGAATGAGGTATGCATCAAAGAGTTGCAGGTTTACATGAGATTGACAATTTTTCTTTATTTGCAGCTAAAGTGGATACAATTGCCAAGAAATTAGAGCATGTCAATTTTTCATCATCATCTCAAATTTGTGAAGGATGTGGAGGTAGCCACGATGTAGCTAATTGCAAAATTATGGAGCACGTCCAGTTTTTGGGGAATCAAAATAGAGGTCCAACTTTCCCACAAGGAAACACTTACAACCCCACATGGAGAAATCACCCTAACTTGGCATGGGGAAATCAAGGCAATCAAAAAGCACCATATCAACCACCATACATGAAAAATCAAAATCAAGGCTTCCATCCTCCTGAAAAGCCATCATATGAAGTAGCATTGGAAAAATTCATTGGAGCAAAATCGGAAAGATTTGATAGAATGGAATAGCAACATGAAGTAGCATTGGAAAAATTCATTGGAGAAATTGCCTAGCACTCCCACAATGCCCAGTTTATTGGAACCGGCCTCCTTTGCAGGTCTTAATATTATAAAATTCTTAAATATAATGATATTATCCATACTACATGTAACAATTAAAATAAAGAATTATTATATTAAAATCAAAGCAATATCCAAACAAAAAAAATAAATGGACATCCATCTAAGGATGGAAACATGTCCTTACATCATTTATATCTAAAACTAAATAGGACACCCACCGAAAGGTGGAAACGTGTCCTTTACATTGGTCCAAAAAATTTTAAAATAAAATAACTTACATGATGCTCACGACATGAGGTACCCAAAACATGGAAACATACCTCTTACAATGCTTAATAAACAAATAATATTTGGAAAAAATATTCATTCATGATAAATTAAATAAATCAAGCATTGAAATTAAATAAATCAACCATCAAAACATATAATAAATTACATAATTAAATCTAAAATTAAATAAAGCAATAAATATATAAATTTAGGTTTACATCTTAAATTAGGTTTTTTTAACAAAAATTAGGGTTTGGAATACTTATGAAAACAATTTTAGGGTTTAGATGAAAAATTGTGATTTTATAGACACTTGGAATCAAACTAGGATTTTGACTAACAAAACAAATATTATTATTATTATTATTTTAAAAATATTAAACTACTGTGAAGGTATGAAATATAGAATTAATTGTGATTTTAGATTTTAAGAAAACAAAATTTAGAGTTGGAAGTTTTAAGAAGTGATTAGGGTTTGAGAAAACAGATTATGGTTTTGGAAAATAAGGCTAGGATTTTGAAAAACAAGGTTAGGGTTTTTAGTTTTAGAAATTAGGGTTTAGGACATAGTTTTGGTTTTGGGATTTAGGTTTGGAAGAGATTAGGTTACTGTAAAGGTTTTGGAAAAATATAATTAATTAGGGTTTTCTAGTTTGAAGAGAATAATAGGGAAATTAGGGTTTCGAATGATTGGATGATGAGTCCATAAGTAATAATAAAAATTATTACAAAATCCTATCCATGAATTATTAACACAATAAGTTAAATGATTTAGTGAAATAATGAAGATGTACCTGCGTCGTAGGCTCCCCCAAATTGTTGTGTTGATTCAAAATCAATATTTATCAATTGCCTTAATCAGCTTATAATTGGTGGAGGGAAACAATTGCCTGGGATAGTTATTATGTTCTTATTGTTACTCAATTGCTTTTTCAGGATTTCCTCAAACTGCTCTCGTCTCTGCCAATTTTTTAATCGAAGTTGCTACTGATCTCTTCCACTTAGTTTGCCTCGGAAAGATTAAGTCCAAAGTTTCTTCAAAAAATTCCTCCAATCTGTGTGTTTAATGTTAGTATTTATAGGAAAACAAAAAAAAAACCTAATCCTATTTTAATAAGGAAATACCAACTGTTTAGGAAAAATTACAAAACCAGGTAAAACAAGATTTTGTCAAAAAAATTGCAGCGCGAGCAGGTTGCGCTGGCGAACTGGGCAAGCCAGTTACTTGTGGCAAACTGGGCGTCCAGTTGACTATGTGCGGTGAATTGGGCAGTGCCCAATTTGCCGCAGACAATTGCTGCGGCGAAATTGCCATGCCGAGCGGCAGCACGGCAGCGCTGCAGTGCATCGCTCGCCTATCCGTCAGATTTTTTTATTTTTTTATTTTATTTATATATTTTATTTATTAAAAATAACTATTAAATATCATAAAGATAAATATTATACCACAAAAATTATTTTGGACTATCGGATTGGACTGGGTCAAAAATTAAGGGTCTTCAGTTTGCCCCCTTCTTGAATGATCTGAGACTTTTAGTAGAAGAGAGTGAAAAGCAACATGACTTTGAATTTATTTTGCATGAGGATAGGTACTTGGATTGGGTTTGGATACTTGGAGTCGAGACTGAATTTAATTCAGGTACTGGACCCATGATTGAATTGGATTTGGGTACTTGGACCCGAGATTGGGTACTTAGACCCATGATTGAATCTAATTTGGGTACTTGGACCCAAGAATGGATTTGATTTGTGTATTTGGACTCGTGAATGAATTAGATTTGGGTACTTAGACCCAAGATTGGGTACTTGGACCTGTGACTGAATTTGATTAGGCTACTTGGACCCAAGACTGGGTACTTGGACCCGAGGCAGAATTTTATTTGATTGAATTAGATTTAGGTACTTGGACCCGAGATTAAGTACTTGGACCCGTGACTAAATTTGATTAGGGTATTTGGACTCAAGGCTGGGTACTTGGGCCTGAGGCTGAATTTTATTTGGGTACTTAGATTCGAGACTGGGTACTTGGACCCGAGATTGAATTTTATTTGGTACTTGGACCCGAGGCTAAATTTTATTTGGGTACTTTGACCTGAGATTGGGTACTTGAACCTGAGATTGGGTACTTAGACCTGTGACTGAATTTGATTAGGGTACTTAGACCCAAGACTGAATTTTATTTGGGTACTTGGACCCGAGATTGGGTGCTTGGACCCGGGACTGAATTTGATTTGGGTACTTGGACTCAAGACTGGGTACTTGGACCCGAGACTGAATTTTATTTGGGTACTTGGACTCGTGACTGAATTTGATTAGGGTACTTAGAGTCAAGACTGAATTTTATTTGGGTATTTGGAGCCAAGATTGCGTGCTTGGAACCAGGACTGAATTTGATTAAGGTACACGGACCCAAGACTGGGTACTTGGACCCGAGACTGAATTTTATTTGGGTAGTTGGACCCATGACTGAATTAGATTTGGGTACTTGGACCCATGACTGAATTAGATTTGGGTACTTGGACCAGAGATTGGGTACTTGGACTCGAGATTGGGTTGAGTTTGAGTACTTGGACCCGAGATTGAATTTGATTTGGGCACTTAGACCCGAGAATGAATTGGATTTGGGTACTTGGACCCAAGACTGAATTTAATTCAAGCACTTGGACCCATGATTGGATTGGATTTGGGTACTTGGACTCGAGATTAGATTGAGTTTGGGTACTTGGACCCGAGATTGGTTACTTGTACCCTATATTGAATTGGATTTGGGTATTTAGACCTGAGACTGAATTTAATTTGGGTACTTGGACCCGTGATTGGATTGGATTTGGGTACTTGGACCCGAGATTAGAATGAGTTTAGGTACTTGGACTCGAGATTAGGTACTTGTACCTGAGATTGAATTAGATTTTGGTACTTGGATCTGAGATTGGGTACTTGGACTAGGGATTGGATACTTGGACTTGAGATTTAATTTGATTTGGGCACTTGGACCCAGGATGAATTGGATTTGACTAACCTTTTATCAATTAAGAATTCTGGCTTAACTGGTTGTTCCATTCTTTTGTTCTTTCTTTTGCAAAAAATCAGCTATTTTTTAGTTGGCCCTCATATCTTCTCCTTGCCCCCTGCATGAAACAATATTTGAAAGGTAGTTTGAAAATGTTTTGTACTCATATAAACCCAAAACATTGAAAAGGAGAAACTTTGCCCCCTATGTAGGCTCAAACCAATGATTTTTTTCATGCAAGCTTTAATTGATGTTTTTATTGTCTAGTTCTTCGCACAAGGATGCTGTGAGCGGGGATTTTTTCCCCCACTCCAGGTGGAATGGTTCTTGCAACTTCGGCACTGTTTAAGCTCGGGGCCTTAGAGAACACGGACCTAAGTCCGGAGAAAATGGAGTCGCCACCCGGACGCCGGGAAAAAAGAAAGGGGTGGATGACTAGATTCCTAAGGAATCCCCAACCCCCTAATGGGTTCGGAAAGTTGGGTACGTGTGGGGAAGGTGAGGAATGGCCCAGCACCCCCACAACGCCCGGTTCATTGGAACCGGCCTCCTTTACAGGTCTTAATATTATAAAATTCTTAAATATAATAACATTATCCATATTACACACAATAATTAAAAGAAAGCATCAATATATTAAAATCAAGGCAATGTCCAAACAAAGCAAATAAATAGACACCCATCCAAGGATGGAAACATGTCCTTACATCACATGCCTAAATAGGACACCCACCAAAAAGGTAGAAGCATGTCCTTTACATAGGTTCTAAAATAGAAAAGCAAATTAAATTACATGATGTTTAACTAATGAGGTACCCACCAAGTGGAAACATACCTCTTACAACTTTTGGAAATCTAAATTAATTGATAAAAGTAAATGATCATTCATCATAAATAAATCATTCATCAAAGCTATTAATCAAGATATAAAATAAACATCCATCCATGATAAATTAAATCAATCAAGTATTGAATTCAAATAAATTAAAGCATAAGAAATAAATCAAAGCATAATCAAGTATGGAATTGAATAAAGCAAATAAAAGTTCAAGTATAGCTACTATTTCCATTTAGGGTTTTTTATCTCATGTGTTAAGGTTTTGGAAATTTCTAAAATTAAGCTACTGTGACTTTTTATGGAATTAAAATAAATTAGGGTTTTATGTTTTAAAAGATTGATAAGACTCTTTGATTAAACAAATTAAGGTTTGAATGATGAAATCATGAAACTAGGGTTTTAAATACCTTAAAATACTTTAATTTGTGATTTTTGGTTATTGAATTTTAAGCTACTATGCAATTTTTGGGTTTTCATGTTTTTATGTTTTTTAATGTTTTAAAAGGATTAGGGTTCATAAAAATTAGGGTTTAAGGTTTTAAAAGGATTAGGATTCATTATTTTAGGTTTAAAAGTTAAATTTTGGATTTTAGGGTTTTGAAATTTGGGTCTCTGGTAATGAAGAATTTTTAGGGTTTTAGAAATCAATTTGATATTTTATGAAGTTTTATGAATTTAAACAAAAGGATTGAAGTTTTTATAAGTAGAAAAGATGTCTTTTAAGGCTTTTTGAATGAAATAGAACCTACATTAAAATCTTAAAAGAAACAGAATTTGATTTTGGTTTTGTTGAAAAATATGTTCAATTAGTGTTTTAAGGTCTTTAAGAAGAAAAAATAACAATTTTAAGTCTGTTTAGAAAATAAGGTCACTTTTTAGTGTTTTAACTTTGGAAAACTAAATTAAAGTTCTAATATTTTAACTTTTGAAAAATACAAAAAAAATCCTAGTTTTAGCTACTATGTAAAAAAAATTAGAATTTAGAATTTCATACATTCTTTTGTAAGTTGCTCCAAAATTGCTTCTTCTTGGATGAACTAGCTCCAAAGACAATCCTTTTTTGCCTTTGGAATCCCTTTCCTCGTGATGCAGCTGTCCAGAAAAGATTTAAATTGAATTTCTTCTTTTCCTTCCTTGATTTGGTTTCAAACTTTCCAAACTCCCTTTGGATTTCCTCTCTCTCGGCCACCTCCTTTTTTCAATGCCTTTTTCCTTATTTATAATGGTTTAAGGGTATTTATTCCTAATTAATTAAGGTAAGTAATATTAATAAAAAAAAAGAAATTAAAACCTAATTGGATTAGGTTTCAAAATTTTGGGTCAAAAAATTTTGCGCTGGCGGCTAGGGCTAGTGGGCATGCCAGCCCGCAGGAATTTCCTGTTGGCGAAATAACTCGCCCGCAGGAAATTCCTAGGGGCGAAATGCCCGCAGGCCTGCGGGTGAAATGCTGGGCCTACGGGCGTGCTGCGGGCAAAATGCCCACGGGCCCGCACGACTGCTTTTCGCTGCCGATTTTTTTTTCCGACTCCGATTTTATTTTTATTTTTTATTTTTAATTTTTATTTATTTATTTTCATTTTTTATTAATAAAAATTAGATACTAAGGTAAAAATTACTTAATTAAAATTATTTTGGACCAATTAGACAACAAAAATCATTTTGGGTTAAATAAAACATATTAGATCGGATTGGGTCAAAAATTAAGGGTCTACAGTTTGCCCCCTGCTTGAATGATCTGAAACCTTAGTGAAAGAGAGTGAAAAGCAAAAAGACTTAATTTTTTGAGATGGCGACTTGTTTTGGGTACTTGGACCCAATTTGAGTTCTGGACTCAGAAAAATTCTAGGTTCTGGACCTAAGGCAAATTTGGGTTCCGGACCCGGATTTGAGTTCTGGACTCGAGGATATTTCTAGGTTCGGGACCTAAGAAAAATTTGGATTCTGGACCCGGATTCGAGTTCTGGACTCAAGGATAATTCTAGACTCTGGACCTAAGAAAAATTTGGGTTTTGGACCCGAGAAAATTTATAGGTTCTGGACCTAAGGAAAATTTGGGTTCTGGACCCGGTTCGAGTTCTGGACTCAAGGACAATTATAGGTTCTGGACCTAAGGAAAATTTGGGTTCTAGACCCGGTTCGAGTTCTGGACTCAAGAATAATTCTAGGTTCTGGACCTAAGGAAAATTTGGGTTCTGGACCCGGTTCGAGTTCTGGACTCAAGGATAATTCTAGGTTCTGGACCTAAGGAAAATTTGGGTTCTAGACCCGGTTTAAGTTCTGGACTCAAGGATAATTCTAGGTTCTGGACCTAAGGAAAATTTGGGTTCTTGATTTAGGTACTTGGACCTAAGATTGGGTACTTGGACCCGGGATTGGGTACTTGGACCCGGGATTGAATTGATTTTGGGTACTTGGACCCGGATTGGGTACTTGGACCCGAGATTGATTTGATTTGGGAACTTGGACCTGAGATTAAGTACTTGGACCCGAGCTTGGGTACTTGGACCCGAGATTGATTTGAATTTGACTAACCTTTTAGTTGGGAAGTCTGACTGCTCTGGTTGTTTTATGTATTGTGATTCTTCACCATCAAATTGGATCTTCATCCTTTGAAACTGGGTCTTTATCCTTGAAAATGAATCTTCATCTTTTGACATCGGGTCTTTACCCTTGAAACATTGATCTTTATCCCTTGGAGGTCGGGTCTTTACCCTGGCTTCAGCTCTTTAGCTCGATTGATCTTTCATCTTTTGCATCTTCATTCTTTTAAGGGTTTTAATTGTTCCATTCTTTTGTTCTTCCTTTTTGCAAAGATTTAGCTATTTTTAATTGGACCTTATATCCTCTCCTTGCCCCCCCCCCCCAAAGATTTTTTCCATGCAAGCTTTGATTGATATTTCTCTTGTCTAGTTCTTCACACAAGCATGCATTTCTTCTCTTTACAAAATTACTGGAGCTTTCTCAAGCAATGGGCTTTCCATGGCCTCCTGATTTGACATCTTCTTTTGATTCTTCACTTCACAAAGTGTTTGCTGTTTACTTTGATAAAGAATAGACAATACAAGACAAGAAAGTACGATGTGATATGCTCATGTATGCATGATATGTATGCTCTTACCTTTTTCCTTCTTGGCTCACAGCGGATGCTCGAAGAACAAAACGAGAAGCTTTAAGAAGAGTTATATGCAAGTCATCAGCAGGCTTCTCATTTTGAAAATTTATATCATCAATCCAGACAAAATTTTCGTGACTTCCGATTTCAAGGAATGAGGGATCCCGGTGCTTCTTCATCGAGAGACCCCCAGACTGATGACCATGAGATCCTTTCATCTGCTTCTGATGACAAATCGAAACTCCAAGGCGATAGGGATTTTAGTGCTTCTGCTTTGGATGATCCAGGGATGAGTAATTTGCCCCCTACTCCAACAGGCGATGACTTTTCCAAGTCTTTATTTGGTGACCTACCACCACCCCCTTAGTGACATGTAAACATTATAGAAATTATACAATAATGAAAAATATGCTCTCTTTCTTTTTTTTTCTTTTTTTTCCGCTACTGCCATTTTTTTTAGTTACTGCCAAAATTTTTTTTATTTTTTTATTTTTTATATATATAATACATCATAATTAATATCCACTTCTTTTGTTAAACCAAATTTAATATGGTAAAGGAAATCCATTACCACTTCCTTTCCTTATGCCATATGGTCTTATCCTTTCCCATCATCTTTTCCTTTTCACTTTTGGAAAAGGTTTATCTTCTTCTATATAAATCACCTTGCATGCCATATTTCAATTCATAAACCAAAAATCTCTCTCCTTCAACGTGAAGACTTCCTTTAGCAATTTTGGTTCCCCTTTATTCATCAACCATGACCGAGCACCATTTAAAGAAAATAAAAATTCTATTTAAGAATATGGATGCCAACCATTGGAATTAAATTTCATGGTCCAAGCTTGATGTTTTAAAATGCTTTCAAAATGTCAAATTGGACCACTCTTTCTTACATGCCGTGGCTTCCCTGTGGGATATGGGTTCTAGGGTATTTAGAATTAATGGCTTTGAAATGTGTCCCTTGATTGAAGAATTTGATGCCATCCTTGGACATCCCAATAATCAACGAATGGTGTTACCCACATTGATTTCCAAAACTCAACAAAAGATGCAGATGTTATTTCAAATTCTGAAACCTAAGATTCTTCGGTTGATGAGAGGTGAAAAAATTTTACTTGCTCCTTTGATTGACTTTTGTCTTTCTCATTTGTCTCCTACTAAGGCCTGGGGACGCATGCTTTGTCTTTGCTTGCTCAGCCAATTCTTGCTTGTTTCTTCCGACGGAGATATTGATCCACGAGTATTGGATATTATGGACCAAATGGAAGGAGGCTTGTCGCCGGTACCTGTGATCTTAGCCGAGACCTTAGTTGGATTAGACCGATTTAAATCAGGATTGTCAAAGAGACTGACTGGGAGCCCGTTGCTGCTTCAGGTAATTACGTAAACTACCCTTCCGGGTTTTCAATTTAGGTTTTTTTTATCGCTCTAACTTTTGCCTAGTCCGCCCATGCGGGTTTTCGGAACTAGCGAGCCGTCCTAATTTTTGCCTAAGCTGCCCTTGCGGGTTTTCAACTTAGCGGACCTCTTTTTTTTTTAATTCTTTCTTCACATATTTGGCTTCAGGAGCGTCTTTGTTTGCTTGATACTCCCTCCATGGATTTTTCTAGATACCTGCCACGTCATCATTCTGCTAGGAAGCTGCTCCATCCTGCTTCTTCATATGCTGACTGGGTTGATTGGATCCACTCACACTCCGAAGTCAATATCCGTTGGTTAGTACCTCGGTGGAAGATTTCTCATATTACCATGCGGACATACTTTATGTACATTCCTCTTGCTGCACTTCATCAAGGTACATTGTAACACCCCTTCTCGGCCTACATGTGTAAGCCGAGTAGAGGCGCCACACTATCCTAATGTTGCTACCAATTTTACTTAGTTAAATTTTAGTTCCGATTTTACAGAAATTTTGCCAGAGTTTCGCCTAGAAATTTGGGTCCCAAGTGTCGACAAAACTGATTTTTCTTATTTTTGAAAAATATTTTATTTCACAATTCAACTCAAGCACACTCCCAATAATCCACCCTTATAACCTCAACTACAATCCTGAAAGAAAAGTTCACACTTCTATATCATTTCTCAAGATTACATATCATTTGCTAAGTTTCATTACCATACCACTGTTTATTCTCTTGTTCCATACACCATAATACTTAATATGTTAACAAACCTTTACAATAGATATAATGTAAATGCCATACTACTATTTTATGTCAAAAGTCCTATCCTAATCACCGTCGAGCTGATGCAAGCCGCTGCAGAAATGCTGATCTTCTATACACTACCTGCGAGTTAGACATATAACTCATTGAGCAACTTATTGCCCAGTGGGTACTTTAACCATTGCCATACAATGTCTACTCGATATCACATATAAAAGTAGAATACTGCATAATTAAACTATTTTCATACAATCATCATATTTATATTTTCTAATTAAGTTAAGATTCACATTCTGTATGTAAACAACATGTAATATAACTTCATTATAATTACGAGTTAATCTGCTCCACTCGGTAATTATGAATACACCGATCTCGAAATGAGGCCTCATATAGAGTTACGCGTGGTCTTGACCTCACATGAATAATTGTCATGGTCCTGGTCTCACACGATATAGAATAACTGCGTGGTCTTGGTCTCACACGACTAGTTGCCATGATCTTGACCTCACACGATATAACCGCGCGCGCGTAAGTAATATCTCGACCGAAGCCGTTAAGACAGTACTTGTAACGACCCTCCCCAACCAGGTCGGTATTCCAAGGTCGGTTGCCCAGCCCACTGGGTCCGCATGGTCAGCAGGAGGCAAGCGATCGCTACAGTACTGGACAGCCCTCGCGGCCCACCCAGCAGGATTTGTTTATTTGGTTTAATTCCTTGGAATTAAGTCGCCTCCCTGGATCGAACCCCTGACCTCCCACTTAAGAGAGCCAGCGAGAACCATCCAGTACCATTTCTGCTAAGTACCCACTAAGCAATTGCTTAGCGAGTTTAGTTTCCCTCTAAACTCGTAGGTTAAACGAGGAGACGAGATTGCAGCATGTCCTGCGCAGCTGGCCTTGACTACTACTTTGGGTAGGAGTTTGGATATGATTGAATGTAGCAATATGGCATGTACATAAAGCTTGTATGATCTAGCAAATAAATGTATAATAATGAAAAGCTAGAACACATACACTGCTAGTAATCTAATAAATCTTATTTGGGTTTAGCATTTATGTATGCAAGTATAGAAGTGTGAATTCTTCTTGCAGGATTGTAGTTGAGGTTATAAGGGTGGATTATTGGGAGTGTGCTTGAGTTGAATTGTGAAACAAAATGTTTTTTCAAAAATTAAAGAATCAGTTTTGGCGACACTTGGGACCTCCATTTTTAGGGGAGGTTATGGCAAAAATTTTTTTAAAATCAGCACTTAAAATTGGCTAAGTAAAATATTAAGACACAACCACCATGAGTTAACAGTCCATCTTGGTCTATAAACTTAGGCTAAGATGGGGTGTTACATTTAGTGGTATCAGAGCCAGGTTTTTTTAACTGTAATGACCCTCCCCAACCAGGTCGGTATCCCAAGGTCGGTTGCCCAGCCCACTGGGTCTGCATGGTCCGCAGGAGGCAAGCGATAGCTACAGTACTGGACAGCCCTCGCGGCCCACCCAGCAGGATTTGTTTATTTGGCTTAATTCCTTGGAATTAAGTCGCCTCCCTGGATCGAACCCCTGACCTCCCACTTAAGAGAGCCAGCGAGAACCATCCAGTACTTTTTATATGTGAATACTTTGGGACTCTAAATATCATATAATCATCAAATTTAAAGCTCACCAACAATTTCCACTGTCCACTATTACTCAAGTCCATTTCATACTTACTTTTATCATATAATCCAATTAGCTTTACCCAGTTCCAGACCTACTCTCTCTTAGGTCCACTTATACATACAACATCATTTCCATATCATTAATTCTATAATTATACCATATACATATTCATAAGTCATCTACAAAACATGATTCACACCTTTATGTATATATATGTATAATTTCATTCACATGTCATATACATGTACACACTTAATTATATACTCTTATTTTATTTTCCTTTTTCATACATTCAATACAAATTTAATGTTCATCACTTTCTTTTAAACACTATCATTCTCATTCTTCCAATATAATATAAAGTATTTATTCACACTACAAAAATATATATATTTATGTATTCTAACTACAATAGCACTTCACATCCATCTTGGTCATCTTCCAAATGCGACATCTCTTTCCCTTTCGTCTTTAAAAGCATTTAATACACTTCCATATCCATTTTACCCTTTCCAGTAGTGTGGCTTAAAATAGCTCACTTTCATTTACTCCTCCACTACCCTTTTTACATCAAAACAAATTCTCATACTATCAATCACATTACTCAATTCATAATACTTTCATGTGCAATATAAGTCATTTCACCTAGCTCATGTATTGAATATACATTAAACTATCAATATCCAAATAATCTTTATCAAATTCCACTAGAACTTTAACTTTTCAACTTACTACGCTGCTTAAACTTCAATTTGCCAAACTCATCTTTTCTTAATATCACTTTAAAAACATCTTACATACATATATATATATATATCACAAAGCAATATCAAAACATATAATTTTCACAATTACCAAGCTCATTTCAGAATCTCAAATATCGTATATTACCACCATTACCATGAGCTTTCACCATATTCAAGCATCTCACATTTCTAACATTAAATTCACAATGTTTGCATTAAAATAACAATACCAATTTATATTCCTACTTAACCAATATCATCTCTTTTTCCTTTAAACAAAACCTTAACTGTATATACATCCCAACTTTACATAATCACACTTTGTCTCTACTAATCAACTCATTCAATATTCCCCCATACTCTCCTCATTTAAATAACATAACTTTCAATATTAATAATTCGATATTATTTCCTCTGTCTAGCAAACTCAACATTAGCAAACCCAACATAAACTTTATTATAAAGAGGTTCAAAGTATAGAAGAAAAGTACATATTCTTATCTTGATTTGATTTTCAACTCATTTTCAACTTTATTCTCCTTTTCATTTCTTTATGTTTCAATTCATATTATGTCCTACATAATATTGCTCATAAACATCAACATTACATTCCATGTTGCACACGACATAACATTTTTCATATGCATCATCAATATGCATATATCACATTACATTTCACAATTCGTTTCTCATAATTAATTAGGCACTATGCCTCAATTATAATTCATTTCCAACATCATTGCCAACAATCATGGTTTCTCATCGCATCAACATAGTATACACATATATCATCAACTATATTGAACATCTCATATAACACAAATATTCTACAAGTCATATTATGCCACATCCGAGACCAACCTAGGTGTTAATGCATACGCATGTATTACAAATTTCATTTCAAAACTTTTCCTTTTTACTTCTATTTAAACTTTTCAAAATTTTTTTTTAATTTCACTTAGGCCGAGAATCTCGAACCTAAGCTCTGATACCAAAACAATTGTAACACCCCGATACCTTATATAAGTACTATACATATACCTGGTATACATACGGTAAGTATATAAAGTATAAGGATGTCACTTTTCGTTACCTTTTTAAAACCTGTAAAAGAATTCCAAACCATAATACATTAATTTAAATAACATTTACCAAATCATTATCTTTATCAAAAACTTCATTTATACATATAATTACTTTCTCGTCATAAATACATCAATATAAAAGTTATACATGTATGCATTTCCCTCTAGTTGGTCTCAACAAACCTTTACCCTTCTCGTGGCATAACGAAAGACTTTGTATCTTCCACCAAGCTACCTGCGCGATTACACATCCGCGCTAAGCCCGAAAGCTTAGTAGTACAAATATAAACTATAAACATACATTATAGATATTCCATTATATAATGATAAATCAACTCAATGTACAATTAGTTCTTATCATGTTTTTCCTTCCTAATTGCAACTTTCATATATCTTGACTAATCTCATATATTATATATGTTTATATATAACATTACCACCAACCATAATCCATTACTAATACTCACAATCAATGTATCAATATACATACCTTATATATATCATACTAATCAAAAATCACATTTTCCAAGGAAGACAATCCTTATTACCAAACACAATTCATCATTAATACCCACAATCAATACACACATCACATATCATACTTCATAACATTAGTTTGTTCACAATTCATTAATCATACATCACATTTCTCACAAAGGCAATTATTATCACCAACCATCATCCATCACTAATATCCACAATTTATATATCTCATTACTCATGTATTCCAACATCTGTATATATATATATATATATATATCATATTTAAAACAAATGACAGACTCGGGCCCAAAAGACACTAATATGCTATTCGACTTTCAGAGTTAATGCTTTGGTTTAATTATCACATTCATAAATATCCCAACTAGGCTTCAAGGATTAAGTTCAACCAAGCTTCAAGGGGAACAAAGCATGCTAAGTATCAACCCAACTTGGCTTCAAGAACTAATCCAACCTAGCTTCAAGGGTTGTAACATCTCAATTAGGCTTCAAGGACTAGACCCAACCAAGCTTCAAGGGGAGTAAAACATGTTAAACTTCAACCCAACTTGGCTTCAAGGATAAAGCCCAACCTAACTTCAAGAGATTGTTACCATTAGGCATGCCACCAACAACAAAACTCTGAAAATGAATAACACATTAGATACACAATTCATTGTTTATTTCATCATCAATATCATTTTCAATTCTCATCATCATTTAGGCAAACATGCCTTACATATCTCAATTGAATTATCATAGCCAATCACAATGACTTCATATCACATTTGAGTTATCATTGCCAAGAACAATGGCTTCATATCACATTATATCTCAAATCACATTTCATGTTTCATCATTGATATATGCAACATCAATTACATTACTAAACAAACATATCATTAATCAATCATACCATTTAGGCATGCTTTAATCATATCATTCAAGCATACATAATCCATTTCTTTGCACATGTATCTTAATTTCATTGTCATATAATCCATATGTCCATTTATTTCATTTTGATCATCATTATCCATCATGATAACATCACATTTCATCATTTCTCAAGACACATTAAAACCATTCACTATTAAAACATTTATCCTAACAAATTGCATTGCACATACCTTTCTTTTGGATGATCATTATAGCTCTCACACTATACAAATGACAATATTAGTAACATTGAATTAACAATATAATAATCTACTTAACACATTTATACCAAGGGTGTTAAGTCTCAAAATCATATAAAAGATTACATCTATGTAAGTTTGTACTTACCTCAAGAACTATTTCCATCCATCTATACATTTTCTCTTCCAAGAATTCTCAACATTTAGGTTAATGCAACACAATCTCTTCAAAACCTAATTCAAAGATCATTATTCATAGGTTTAGAATCATCCACATACATTTGTTTAGGTCATTCTTTGATTACAAAGTATTTAGAGTGTATATAAAATGTTTAGGAACAAAAGACTTTTGAAACATCAAACAATGCATGAAGAACCAAAAACCATCACAGTAGCAAACACCTTCATGGGACACGGCCAAGCTTGTGGCCGTGTCTCTCAAAACCAATTGGCAGTAGAAAACACATGCATAAGACACGGCCGTGTTCCTCCAAAATCAATCCAACACGGCTCAATTTTCCTTGACTTGGCCGTGTCTCTCATGAATTGGCCGTGTCTCTCCTTGCTTTTGGCCGTGTCACTCAAGAACACAACCCCTAATTTGGCCAAAGCTCTTTCACTTGCATTTTCACACTTTTTGCACAACAATAATCTCATTCAATTGGTTCTAATCAATGTTGTTAACACATATCTTAAATATTCATTACATTAATCACTTAAACAACACATTAACATTACATTTTAAACACAAACCATCTCAAAACCCTAAAACCAAATTCCACTTAACTTACCATATTCAAAACCAAACCAATACCAATTCAATCTTATAACTTACAATCCATTTTAAAACTTATAAACACATCACAAACACATTTAATCATCAAATCAACAAACCCTAATTCACTTAAAACACCACTTCACAAGAATAGAAGAAATCAAGGAAAAGAACTTACCAAAGTTTGTTGAATTCCACAAATCTTCAACTAAATTCCTTGATTCTCCCTTCAATCTTGATGTTAGAAACCAAAACACTTCAATTGCTCTCTCTTCTCTTTGGATAGCCGGCCACCACTTCAAGCAAAGAAAAGAAAATAACAAGTCAACCCTTCTTTCCTTCTTTTAATCTCCACCAAGAGATTTCCAAAAGAGAATTACCTCAATGCCCTTATCCATTTACTTTAGCTCTCTTTTAACTCACATGTCCTTTATAGTAATTTCACATATCATAAATGAAAATATCTTCTTGCATTGACTCTCCCTTTTGACCAACTTATATGTTATATATATTACCATATAATCAACATATACACCTCTCTCTAAACCCTATTTTCTTTCCCAAAACACATATACATAAACCTTCTCTTCCCATTTCTTTTCTCTTCATATAACATATACATTCAATCCAACTTACAACAACAACATAATCAAAACTTCTAAGGCAAACATGAGGATATTACAATTCTCTCCCCCTTAAATAATTTCGTCCTCGAAATTATCTAGTATAATTGTAATCCATTCATAATACCATACCATCTTAACTTCCATATGAAGTTAATTATACATTTAAGTCATTATATCATCAAATCATATAGCTTCAACTCTCCTCTTTAGAATCAACCACCTTCTTTAAATTCCATAACTCATCATTCTATATGTTTATACATCTTGTTACTTCCTTAATCAAACATTCAAAAGAGCTCATTACATTTCTTGTTAATGTCTTTATATAAGAATCAGATCATTTTATAGTACACTTATACTCCATCTAATCTTTATATTTAATATATTTTGTTCTTTCACTTCTTTGTAATTACTCTCTTAACTTTAACCTTAAAAACCATTGATTTATATCTGAGCATTAATTATCCCTTCATTACAATCACTGTCTAAATAGACATTTATCAACCCTCAATGGATAACAAGATCCTTATTTCCACAAATAAAGTTACTTCTTTAACATGCATTTCACTTAACTTACATATTAATACTTTACCTTTTTATTTATTTTATAAATAACCCATCTTTACCCCTTTTTATCATGATTTATAACTACTATAATTCCATTCGTTCATATTCATTCACACTTTAACATTTTACATCATATACATTATCATGTAAATAATTACACTATTGGTACAACTACACACATTAAATCTCAATAATGATTCATAATCTTAGTCAAATCTAGATCAATTGATATATTTGTCACTATATACCCACATTCCAATCTTGTTCAATTCCAACCAACGATTAATTTACTTAACTTATCATAAAATTTCATAATATTCATATATGTATATATATAACTTCATTCCATTAGGGCAAACTTATATTCAATTCCTGATCTCTTCCGATCCATTTTCAGTCAAATCATCATGATAACAAATCACTTCAAATTATCTTTTAATATACACATAGTTTATTCTGTATTATCTTACTATAATACCCACCAATTCTCATAAAAATTTTATACCATATTTACTATCTATAATTCATTCACTCAAACCTTGAGTTATATACCTTAAACATATTCTATAATTTCTCCCTTTTTAATATCTCTTCACATTTCATATCATTGTTATATATATATATATTTATATTATCCACAACTCAACACATTTCCATAATTTCCTCTTTCTCTCTTTATTTTCACAATTATAACCAAGTTTTTAACATAAAATGATAAAGTACAACTTTATCCATCATAACTTTTAACTATACTCCTCCAACATAATTTCAATCTCACCAAATCTGTATTACAATCCTTTTATCTAAGATCCAAATTCATGGATAACAAAATTAACCTATCAAATATGCTGAACAAAACACATGGCTTTAAGAGATTAATATTCAAGCCTGAGACTTTCAAATCAATATTGTTCTTCTCATAATTTTATTCTCAATCTATACAAATACAAGGCTAAGGTGTATCTCAAAAATTACATATTCCTTCTTTACATTTTTACTATATCAGAAGTTAACACATTCCAACTCCGTTTCAACTAAATTTGCATTCGATTATATGATCTTTATCAACTTAAGTCACGTTTCAACAATATTATTATATACATATTCAATCATATACAGTTCTTATACAATTCCTATTCGTCACTTCATTTCTAATCCATTCACAATCTCTTATAATATAATTACATAGAACTTTTTATATGTGAATACTTTGGGACTCTAAATATCATATAATCATCAAATTTAAAGCTCACCAACAATTTCCACTGTCCACTATTACTCAAGTCCATTTCATACTTACTTTTATCATATAATCCAATTAGCTTTACCCAGTTCCAGACCTACTCTCTCTTAGGTCCACTTATACATACAACATCATTTCCATATCATTAATTCTATAATTATACCATATACATATTCATAAGTCATCTACAAAACATGATTCACACCTTTATGTATATATATGTATAATTTCATTCACATGTCATATACATGTACACACTTAATTATATACTCTTATTTTATTTTCCTTTTTCATACATTCAATACAAATTTAATGTTCATCACTTTCTTTTAAACACTATCATTCTCATTCTTCCAATATAATATAAAGTATTTATTCACACTACAAAAATATATATATTTATGTATTCTAACTACAATAGCACTTCACATCCATCTTGGTCATCTTCCAAATGCGACATCTCTTTCCCTTTCGTCTTTAAAAGCATTTAATACACTTCCATATCCATTTTACCCTTTCCAGTAGTGTGGCTTAAAATAGCTCACTTTCATTTACTCCTCCACTACCCTTTTTACATCAAAACAAATTCTCATACTATCAATCACATTACTCAATTCATAATACTTTCATGTGCAATATAAGTCATTTCACCTAGCTCATGTATTGAATATACATTAAACTATCAATATCCAAATAATCTTTATCAAATTCCACTAGAACTTTAACTTTTCAACTTACTACGCTGCTTAAACTTCAATTTGCCAAACTCATCTTTTCTTAATATCACTTTAAAAACATCTTACATACATATATATATATATATATCACAAAGCAATATCAAAACATATAATTTTCACAATTACCAAGCTCATTTCAGAATCTCAAATATCGTATATTACCACCATTACCATGAGCTTTCACCATATTCAAGCATCTCACATTTCTAACATTAAATTCACAATGTTTGCATTAAAATAACAATACCAATTTATATTCCTACTTAACCAATATCATCTCTTTTTCCTTTAAACAAAACCTTAACTGTATATACATCCCAACTTTACATAATCACACTTTGTCTCTACTAATCAACTCATTCAATATTCCCCCATACTCTCCTCATTTAAATAACATAACTTTCAATATTAATAATTCGATATTATTTCCTCTGTCTAGCAAACTCAACATTAGCAAACCCAACATAAACTTTATTATAAAGAGGTTCAAAGTATAGAAGAAAAGTACATATTCTTATCTTGATTTGATTTTCAACTCATTTTCAACTTTATTCTCCTTTTCATTTCTTTATGTTTCAATTCATATTATGTCCTACATAATATTGCTCATAAACATCAACATTACATTCCATGTTGCACACGACATAACATTTTTCATATGCATCATCAATATGCATATATCACATTACATTTCACAATTCGTTTCTCATAATTAATTAGGCACTATGCCTCAATTATAATTCATTTCCAACATCATTACCAACAATCATGGTTTCTCATCGCATCAACATAGTATACACATATATCATCAACTATATTGAACATCTCATATAACACAAATATTCTACAAGTCATATTATGCCACATCCGAGACCAACCTAGGTGTTAATGCATACGCATGTATTACAAATTTCATTTCAAAACTTTTCCTTTTTACTTCTATTTAAACTTTTCAAAATTTTTTTTTTAATTTCACTTAGGCCGAGAATCTCGAACCTAAGCTCTGATACCAAAACAATTGTAACACCCCGATACCTTATATAAGTACTATACATATACCTAGTATACATACGGTAAGTATATAAAGTATAAGGATGTCACTTTTCGTTACCTTTTTAAAACCTGTAAAAGAATTCCAAACCATAATACATTAATTTAAATAACATTTACCAAATCATTATCTTTATCAAAAACTTCATTTATACATATAATTACTTTCTCGTCATAAATACATCAATATAAAAGTTATACATGTATGCATTTCCCTCTAGTTGGTCTCGACAAACCTTTACCCTTCTCGTGGCATAACGAAAGACTTTGTATCTTCCACCAAGCTACCTGCGCGATTACACATCCGCGCTAAGCCCGAAAGCTTAGTAGTACAAATATAAAATATAAACATACATTATAGATATTCCATTATATAATGATAAATCAACTCAATGTACAATTAGTTCTTATCATGTTTTTCCTTCCTAATTGCAAATTTCATATATCTTGACTAATCTCATATATTATATATGTTTATATATAACATTACCACCAACCATAATCCATTACTAATACTCACAATCAATGTATCAATATACATACCTTATATATATCATACTAATCAAAAATCACATTTTCCAAGGAAGACAATCCTTATTACCAAACACAATTCATCATTAATACCCACAATCAATACACACATCACATATCATACTTCATAACATTAGTTTGTTCACAATTCATTAATCATACATCACATTTCTCACAAAGGCAATTATTATCACCAACCATCATCCATCACTAATATCCACAATTTATATATCTCATTACTCATGTATTCCAACATCTGTATATATATATATATATATCATATTTACAACAAATGACAGACTCGGGCCCAAAAGACACTAATATGCTATTCGACTTTCAGAGTTAATGCTTTGGTTTAATTATCACATTCATAAATATCCCAACTAGGCTTCAAGGATTAAGTTCAACCAAGCTTCAAGGGGAACAAAGCATGCTAAGTATCAACCCAACTTGGCTTCAAGAACTAATCCAACCTAGCTTCAAGGGTTGTAACATCTCAATTAGGCTTCAAGGACTAGACCCAACCAAGCTTCAAGGGGAGTAAAACATGTTAAACTTCAACCCAACTTGGCTTCAAGGATAAAGCCCAACCTAACTTCAAGAGATTGTTACCATTAGGCATGCCACCAACAACAAAACTCTGAAAATGAATAACACATTAGATACACAATTCATTGTTTATTTCATCATCAATATCATTTTCAATTCTCATCATCATTTAGGCAAACATGCCTTACATATCTCAATTGAATTATCATAGCCAATCACAATGGCTTCATATCACATTTGAGTTATCATTGCCAAGAACAATGGCTTCATATCACATTATATCTCAAATCACATTTCATGTTTCATCATTGATATATGCAACATCAATTACATTACTAAACAAACATATCATTAATCAATCATACCATTTAGGCATGCTTTAATCATATCATTCAAGCATACATAATCCATTTCTTTGCACATGTATCTTAATTTCATTGTCATATAATCCATATGTCCATTTATTTCATTTTGATAATCATTATCCATCATGATAACATCACATTTCATCATTTCTCAAGACACATTAACACCATTCATTATTAAAACATTTATCCTAACAAATTGCATTGCACATACCTTTCTTTTGGATGATCATTATAGCTCTCACACTATACAAATGACAATATTAGTAACATTGAATTAACAATATAATAATCTACTTAACACATTTATACCAAGGGTGTTAAGTCTCAAAATCATATAAAAGATTACATCTATGTAAGTTTGTACTTACCTCAAGAACTATTTCCATCCATCTATACATTTTCTCTTCCAAGAATTCTCAACATTTAGGTTAATGCAACACAATCTCTTCAAAACCTAATTCAAAGATCATTATTCATAGGTTTAGAATCATCCACATACATTTGTTTAGGTCATTATTTGATTACAAAGTATTTAGAGTGTATATAAAATGTTTAGGAACAAAAGACTTTTGAAGCATCAAACAATGCATGAAGAACCAAAAACCATCACAGTAGCAAACACCTTCATGGGACACGGCCAAGCTTGTGGCCGTGTCTCTCAAAACCAATTGGCAGTAGCAAACACATGCATAAGACACGGCCGTGTTCCTCCAAAATCAATCCAACACGGCTCAATTTTCCTTGACTTGGCCGTGTCTCTCATGAATTGGCCGTGTCTCTCCTTGCTTTTGGCCGTGTCACTCAAGAACACAACCCCTAATTTGGCCAAAGCTCTTTCACTTGCATTTTCACACTTTTTGCACAACAATAATCTCATTCAATTGGTTCTAATCAATGTTGTTAACACATATCTTAAATATTCATTACATTAATCACTTAAACAACACATTAACATTACATTTTAAACACAAACCATCTCAAAACCCTAAAACCAAATTCCACTTAACTTACCATATTCAAAACCAAACCAATACCAATTCAATCTTATAACTTACAATCCATTTTAAAACTTATAAACACATCACAAACACATTTAATCATCAAATCAACAAACCCTAATTCACTTAAAACACCACTTCACAAGAATAGAAGAAATCAAGGAAAAGAACTTACCAAAGTTTGTTGAATTCCACAAATCTTCAACTAAATTCCTTGATTCTCCCTTCAATCTTGATGTTAGAAACCAAAACACTTCAATTGCTCTCTCTTCTCTTTGGATAGCCGGCCACCACTTCAAGCAAAGAAAAGAAAATAACAAGTCAACCCTTCTTTCCTTCTTTTAATCTCCACCAAGAGATTTCCAAAAGAGAATTACCTCAATGCCCTTAACCATTTACTTTAGCTCTCTTTTAACTCACATGTCCTTTATAGTAATTTCACATATCATAAATGAAAATATCTTCTTGCATTGACTCTCCCTTTTGACCAACTTATATGTTATATATATTACCATATAATCAACATATACACCTCTCTCTAAACCCTCTTTTCTTTCCCAAAACACATATACATAAACCTTCTCTTCCCATTTCTTTTCTCTTCATATAACATATACATTCAATCCAACTTACAACAACAACATAATCAAAACTTCTAAGGCAAACATGAGGATATTACAACTATTGCCTTGCAGGTATGCCTAAAATCTACTATCAACGAAAGCACATGGCTTGTAGATAGTGGATGCTCAAGGCATATGACTGGAAATGCAAAGCTCTTTACAAGTATTACCTACAAACATGGAGGTAATGTAACTTTTGGAAACAATGCTAAAGGTAAAATTCTTGGTGTTGGCTCCATTGGTTCTATTGGTAAGAATTTAATTGAAGATGTATGGCTTGTTGATGGTTTGAAACATAACTTGCTAAGTGTTAGTCAACTTTGTGATAAAGCATACTTTGTCAATTTTGATTCCAAGGAATGCAAAATCACAAATTCAAATGATATTATCATATTTAAGGGTACTAGAACAAACAACACTTATAATATCAACATTCATTCAAATCATAAATGTTTAATGTCCACTAATAATGATGCATGGTTATGGCATAGAAGACTAGGACATGCTGGTATGGATCAATTGAAATATATTTGTAATGAAAACTTAGTTGATGGCCTACCTAAAATAAAATATGACAAAGACAGGATTTGTGAACCTTGTCAACATGGTAAGCAACACAAAAGCTCATTTAAAACAAAGAGTGTTATAATCACTTCTAGACCTTTAGAGCTCATTCATTTGGATTTGTTTGGACCAAATAGAGTTACAAACTTAGGAGGCAAATCATATGCATTTGTTCTTGTTGATGATTACTCTAGATTCACATGGGTTAATTTCTTAGCTCAAAAGAATGAAGCCTTTAATTACTTCAAAACGTTTGCAAAAAGAGTTCAAAATGAAAAAGGATATGTGATCACATCTATTAGAAGTGATCATGGCAAAGAATTTGAGAATGAAAATTTTGAAGGCTTTTGCAATGAACTTGGCATTTCACATAATTTTTCTGCTCCTAGAACTCCACAGCAAAATGGTGTAGTTGAAAGGAAAAATAGAACTTTAATTGAAATGGCTAGAACAATGCTCAATGAATATGATTTACCATCTTATTTTTGGGCAGAAGCCGTTAATACAGCTTGTTACATTGCAAATCGTGTTTACAAAAGGCATTTAACTAATAAAACTTCTTATGAGCTATGGAATGGAAGAATACCCAGAATTGGATATTTTAGAGTATTCGGATGCAAATGCTTCATATTGAATACCAAGGATAATCTTGGAAAATTTTCATCCAAATCAGATGAAGGCATATTCTTAGGATATTCATCATATAGCAAAGCATATAGGGTATTTAACTTGAAAACTCTAGTTATAGAAGAATCAATGCATGTTGTATTTGATGAATCATCTAATCGTGATCAGAAGAAAGGTATTACTTTCAATGACCCTGCAGGTACTCTTGAACCTCTTGAATCTATTGATGCTCCAAAGATAAATCAGTATGAACTTGAAGAAAAGACTCAAGATCTACCTAAGGATTGGCAATACAAGAAAGATCATCCTAAGGAACTCATCATTGGAGAAACATCTAAGGGAGAATTAATCATGTAGATGTTAATTTTGCTTTTGTTTCTCAAATTGAGCCAAAGACTGTTGAGGAGGCTTTAAATGATGAAAATTGGATAACTGCAATGCAAGATGAACTTAATCAATTTGAAAGAAATAATGTTTGGCAACTTACTCCTAGACCTACAGATCACTCTATAATAGGATGCAAATGGGTCTATAGGAATAAACTTGATGAAAATGGTCACATTATTAGAAATAAAGCAAGATTGGTAGCCAAAGGCTATAATCAAGAAGAAGGTATTGACTATGATGAAACCTTTGCCCCCGTAGCCAGATTAGAAGCTATTAGAATATTACTTGATTTTGCATGTCATATGAACTTTAAGCTTTTTCAAATGGATGTTAAAAGTGCATTTCTAAACGGACTTGTAAGCGAAGAAGTTTATGTAGAACAACCTCCTGGTTTTGAAAACTACAAATTTCCTGATCATGTTTTCAAACTTACCAAAGCTTTATATGGATTGAAACAAGCACCTAGAGCTTGGTATGATAAACTTAGTGCATATTTACTTGAAAATGGTTTTGCAAAAGGAAAAGTAGACACAACTCTCTTTGTTAAAAAGGATAAGCATAACATTTTGATTGTACAAATTTATGTGGATGACATAATATTTGGAGCTACTAATGAAGCCTTGTGCAAAGAATTTGCTTCTTGTATGACTAGGGAATTTGAAATGAGCATGATGGCTGAACTCAAGTTCTTCCTTGGAGTGCAAGTCAAGCAATGTGAAGATGGGATCTTCATCAACCAATCCAAATATACGAAGGAACTTATCAAGAAATTTGGAATGGATGGCTGCAAAACTAGCAAAACTCCTATGAGCACATCCTTGAAATTAGGTAAAGATGAAAATGGTAAAGCAGTAGATGAGAAGAAATATCGAGGTATCATCGGATCACTACTTTACTTAACTGCTTCTAGGCCTGATATAATGTATAGTGTATGTCTTTGTGCTAGATTTCAAACTAGTCCTAAAGAATCACACTTGAATGCCACTAAGAGAATCTTGAAATATTTGAGTGGTACAATGCATTTAGGACTTTGGTATCCTAAAAATACATCATTTCATATCATAGGTTTTTCAGATGCAGATTATGCTGGTAGTATTTTAGATAGAAAGAGCACTACAGGAGCATGTCAATTTCTTGGTAATTGTCTAGTTTCTTGGCATAGTAAGAAACAAGCATCAATTGCTTTATCCACAACGGAAGCCGAATATGTTGCAACATGTTTTTGTTGCACACAAGTATTATGGATGAAACAACAATTGCTTGACTATGGTAAAGTGTTTAACAATATCTCCATTAAATGTGACAACACTAGTGCTATCAATTTGTCTAAGAATCCTATCCAACACTCTAGATCCAAACATATAGATATTAGACATCACTTCTTGAGAGAAAATGTACAAAAATCAGAATATAATCCTAGAATTTATAGATACACAAAATCAACTTGCTGATATCTTCACAAAACCCTTGAATGAAGATAGACTTAACTTCATTAAACTCAATTTAGGAATGATTGATGGAATCACTTTGAATTAATTAAAACCTTTGCCTTTTAATAAAGTTTCTTTGTGCATATATGTATATTTTTGCCTAAACATTAGAAAAATCCTCCATCTTTCCTTGAATCTTTCATTTCTAAGTTAGTCGCGTTCGCTCCAGTGTCTATAGCGACCGCTATCGTGTCTGCCAGATTCATTCAAACAAATCACTCTGTGACCGGTCGAGAAAAATTATGCGCGGGCGCAAAAATTTGAACAGTTTCGACCGTTACAGATAGTTTCTTCACCCGCGAGCGTACTGATCATGCTAATGGTCGCTAGACTGAACTTCGCGATCGCACCCTGTTGAATATGCGACCGCACGCTATACACTCTGCTTGAAATTTTGTAACCGTTGGCTGTGTGACAGGTCGCAACTCTTAACTTTCAACAGTCATAAACGGCTATTTTCTTAATTTCACCTATTTAAGAGTATGTTACATCAGTTTCTTTGATATTTTGCTTATTAAAACATACAAACTTCCCTCTGAATCTCTAAAATCTTCTCAAAATCATTTGTTTCTCAATCACCCTCTGTTTTCCAGTTTTCTTCTCTTTCTTTCTGTTCTAATGGCTCCCAAAAAGAAAACCACTTCCAAAATAAAAGGACAAGCAAAGAGAGTTCTAGGAATCACAATAAGAGAACCCATAGTTGATCCTCCATCTCCTCCACAGTCTAGAAGGGGTGAGAAAATTCACAAACCTCACCACCAAACTTCTGAGAAAGATATTAGGTATGCCATGCTGAAGAAAAAGAAAGTTGAGGGAACCAAATCTCCTTTTGGTGGGATGCTTTCTGCCCTAAGTATCAAGGACAAAATTGAGAGATTGCTAGATGTCCTTGGATGGAAAAAGTTTGTATTTCCTGAGGAGGTAGGATATTCCAATTTAAGCAAGGAGTTTCTTATGTCCTTTCAAATAGAAAAGAGTGCTAACTCTGCACTAGGATGGTATGGGGTTAGGTTTAAACTCTTTGATCAATACCAATCCTTAACCCTAGAAGATTTTGGCAGCATTTGGAACTTTCCTACTGATGGTATAACCTCCTACAATGACCAAATCTACTCAAACCAAACTCTTTCTGAATTCTGGCAAGAAATTTCTGTGGAAACTTCTTTTGAAAAGGAATCAAAAGCCAGACACATCAAATCTCTCACCCATTGGATGCTCCATAGGATTATCACCTACACCATCCATCAAAGAGCAGATGGGAATGAAAAGGTAACCAAGAGAGACCTCATCTTTTTATATGCTTTCACCCACAACATTCAAATGAACACAACCAAGTTCTTGATTGACACCCTCTATCATCTTGCTGTTACAAGAACTGGAACTTTCTTCCTATCCTCACAAATTACTCAAATAGCTAGGCACCTAAACCTACTAAATGATTTGAACTTAGCTACTTTGAGAAACCCTTTCAATCTTGCCTCTAGTGCCATCACCATTGACTACTTAGAGCATGCTGGATGTGTAAGGAAGATTGAAGGCTCATATGTGTATTACTTTGGCAAGAAAGGAGTTGTGGATAGACAGAAGAAAAGGCCAAGGTACACAATTGAGGAAGAGGGAGACTCTGTGGAAGTTGCTGTGGAATTACCTCCAAAAGCTACTTCATCAAAAGCTGCTCAAGAAACTACCTCATCCTCTACACAACTCATCCTCCATGATATCAAATCTCTCTCCAGGAAACTCTCTAAGTTCAAGAAAAGTGTCTCCAAAAGATTCCAGCACTTGAACAAGAGAATTGACCTTATATCTCACATGCACCATGACCTCTATGATATGCAAGGCAAACTGGACTTGCCTCAATGCAATCTTGAAGATTGGGATATAAGTGATCATACTCAAAGCCTACCTGAAGAAGATAAGTCCATTAGCACAAGCTCTACCTCTTTTGCTCCTCAAGGTAAAGGAAAAGCACCTTTAGTAGAAGAAGAGATAGATGAGGATGATGAATCTGAATAGCTTAACTGTTTAGTCTTAATAGTTTGCATTTTTCATTTTATGTCTTAAATATGTTTGTTGCCTTAATAGTTATGCCTTTGTACTTTCCTTTAATGCTTAATAAACATAATGCTTTAGTATCCTTTGATTGTTTCGTTTAAATAAGCATTTGATTATTTAATCTGCCATTGTCCTTTCACTTTCATTGTTTTATTTTGCCTATGACAATGGGGGAGAAAATAGTATACATAATGGGGGAGAACATCTACACAATGGAATGATTGTTTAACCATAACTCAATGCACCAAGATACTCAAAAAATATCAAATTGCTTAACTATGATTTATGCATATGTTAAGGGGGAGCATTTTAGACTTATTATTTTTTATCATTCCATTTGAATTGTCAAAGTCAAAATGGGGGAGATTGTTAGACAAATGATCTCTATTTTGATCCTTGACAACTCAAATGAATGATCCATTTAACATGTGTTTGAAGAATCTTGTTGCAGGCTTAGGTTACTTCAAATAAAGGTGAACAGAACACTTCTAGCGGTCGCACCACACATGAATACGACCGCACCATGCAATTACAGGATGAAACCTTATCACAGTAGGTTTCGTGGTCAAAAGTCCGACCTCAGTCATGACCACGCCTAAAGAAGAGCGTCCGTCCCAATTTATGGACGACCTCTAACCAAGGAACTCAAATCTTTCTAATCACAGTAAGGTTCGCGGTGACAAGAATGGTGAATGACACGGCCTCACTTGCTGCTGTGGCGACCGCCCATTAAGAGTCGCGACCGCTCTACCAATTCAAGAAGAATTTTCTTAAAGAGACAGTAGTGTTTGCGTCCTCAGGTGCGTCCAGAAGTTTGACGCAAGAATCTCAATTCGACCGCGAGATGCTACCTAAGGCGACCGCGACATTCAAATTTTGGCAGACATCTCTTCTGCCCTGTCAGAGAATGCCACGTGACATGACCGTTAAAAACCCACTTCAACATTCAAAAAGGGCGACCGCACCATGGTCATGCGCGACCGTCCCGACAATCGCAGCATGGGCAAGATTCCAGCTGCAGAGCACTCAAATTTGACCGTTGAAGCTTGTTTTAAATTCAGCGACCGTGCCTTGTCCAAGGACGACCACGTGAGATATGAGCGCGACCATCCTTGTATGAAGGACGACCGCGAGAAGCTTCGAACAGTTTAAGTAAAGAAGGTCTAAACTGCCAAGACTTTCTTCTTACTATCAATAACGGCTAGTAAGACCACATTGGCTATAAATACAATGGTTCTACAAGAAAAGAAGAACAAGAAGCAAGAGAAAACGGATTTTGATAGCCAAGCAACAAATTTTCTTTTACTTAAACTTACATTTGAATTGTAATGAATGTTAGGTGTTAGCATTGAAAACACTATTGTATAAGTTTGAGTGTGAGCTTGGAAAAACACTTGGGTTGTGAGAGTAAGCCTTGTAAAACTCTTGTTTGGGTTGTGAGAGTGAGCATCAAAAAATCCTTTAAAGGTTCTTGAGTGTAAGCCTTAGAAAACACTTGTGAAGTTAGGTGTCAACTTGTGAAAACACCAAAGTTGGAAGTGAGCTTGTAAAAACTTCAAAGATTAGTGGAACCTTAACAAGTTGTTAAGGAAGTGGATGTAGGATTGAAGTAAAATCCGAACCACTATAAATCTTGTGTGTTCTTTATTTCTTCCATTACTCAACCATCTCTTAATTCCGCACTTCTATTTTTGTTGAGTTTTTTAATTGTCATTATTTCTTGAGGAAACCAATTCACCCCCCCCCTCTTGGTTTCCATCTTGGGATAACACCGTACATCTGACATTGTTGGCACTTATTGATGAACTCAATACAGTCTCTCTCCATGGTCAACCAATAGTAACCTTGTCGAATAATCTTCTTAACTAGGGCCAAACCACACATGTGTGGACCGCAACTTCTCGCATGTATTTCTTACATGATGCGCTCCACTTCGGACTTTCTTAAACATCTCAAATGCACCCCCATTGGGCCATCTTCGATATAACTCCCCATGGAATGTGGTGTATTGCCATGACCACCGCCTTACGGCCCTCCTCTCTTTCTTTGTTGCCCCCCGCGGGTATTCTCTTTCCTCCAAAAATCTCCGTATGGTATCATACCATGCATCATGGTCTGCATCAATTTCCATGATTGTTTCATATTCATAGCAAGGTGTTGATGAACTAGTCAAGACCAGAGGCTTAAGGAATAAGCTAACAGGATTTTCCCATACCGAAGCCAATGTGGCTAGGGCATCAGCCATCTGATTTTCTTCTCTTGACAAGTGTATAAACCTACACTCCTTAAAATTCTTCTTTATCATGGTCAGGTAATGATGGTATGGTTTCAATTTTTCTTCTTTCAACTCCCACTCTCCATTTACTTGGGATACTACTAGCAATGAATCACCATAAACTTCCACCTTATCTACCTTCATAATCATTAGGGTTTCCAAACCGAAAATACAAGCTTCGTACTCCACCATATTATTAGTTGCCCTAAATTTCAACTTTTTGGCTAAAGGGATGAGTTCCCCTTCGGGCGATTCTAGTATAACTCCCAAACATGCTCCTTTCCTGTTTGCTGCTCCATCAAAATACATTTTCCTCCCTTATACTTCAATTGCTTCTAAATGTTCATCTGGAAATTCCAAGATTACCTCTTCACTTTCTGGTAATGGTTGTTGAGCCAGAAATTCTGCCACCGCTCTACCTTTGATTGTTTTTCTGGTTACATACTCGATCTCAAATTCTTCTAATATTATCAACCATCGACCATATTTCCCAATTAAAGAGGGTGTCTCCCTTAAGTATTTCATTGGATCCAACCTGGAAATTGCTTGCACACTATATGATTGAAAGTAATGCCGCAACTTCTTAGAGACCAAACCACGGCTATGCATGTCTTTTCAATAATACTATACTTAATTTCACAAGGTAGGAGCCTTCTACTTAAGTAGTAAACGGCATGCTCAATCCCTGACTCATCTGCTTGGGCTAGCATGGCTCCTATCGACTCTTCTTCTACTACTAAGTATAGTAATAGAGGTTTGCCAGGTTTAGATGGTTTCAAAACAGGTGGATTCAACAAATACTCTTTTATTTGATCAAAGCCCTTTTGACATTCTTCGTTCCATACGACCGGCTGATTCTTCCTAAGCAACTTGAAGATAGGCTCACAGATTGTTGTGAGCTTTGCTATAAATCTACTAATGTACTGTAGTTTACCAATGAATCCCCGAACTTCTCTCTCCGTCTTAGGGGCCGGCATATCCCTGATTGCTTTGACTTTTTCAGGATCTATCTCGATGCCATTCGGGCCAATTACATGTCCCAACAATTTACCTGAGGTAACACCGAATACACACTTCTTCGGGTTTAATCTTAGCTTATACTTCAAAGCTCTATCAAAGAATAATTCTAAATTCTGGAAGTGTCGGTCCCTTGTATCTGACTTAACCATCATATCATCAACATATACTTCAACTTCTTTGTGCATCATGTCATGAAATAATGTGGTGGCCATCCTTTGGTAAGTTGCTCCATCATTCTTTAAGCCAAAAGGCATCACCCTATAACAAAATATACCCCATGTAGTAGTGAAGGCAGTTTTGGCTTTATCCTCTTGGGCCATTAACACTTGATTGTATCCGAAAAATCCATCCACAAATGAGTGTAGCGCGCTAGAGGCTGCACTATCAATGAGTACATCTATATGAGGTAAAGGAAAATCATCCTTAGGGGAAGCCTTATTTAAATCTCTATAGTCCACGCAGACCCTTATCCTCCCATCTTTCTTTGGCACAGGTACTATGTTGCTAGCCAATCCGGGTATTCTATCACTTCAAGGAACTTCACTTGTATTTGCTTAGTGACCTCTTCTTTAACCAATTCAGCCCATTCAGGTCTTAATCATCTAAGCTTTTGTTTGACAGGTTTAATGTGAGTGTAAGTAGGAATATGATGCTCGGCTATGTCTCGATCTATCCTCGGCATATCTTCATAAGACCAAGCGAACACCTCTTCATATTTTTTGAATATTTTTTCAAATCTCTCTCTCTCATCAGGAGTAAGGTCGGATGCTATGCTAATGTTTTTAGGGTTTTCATTTGTTCCCAAACTTAATGATTGTGTGTCAACAGAGTTAATATTAAAGATGCTCATGTAACTGCTATTTGAATGTATGCAACCATCAGGAAAAATATCACACAAGTAAGCAAAATCAGACTTTATTGCATTCATTTTGGAAAAGAAAACATCATCATCCTCATACAAAGCAGACAAATTAAAATCAAAATCAAAATCATTGTTCTCATAATCATAAAGCAGGATGTCTTCAAACTTTTCTTCAACCAGGGCAGCAATATCTTTTGGAGTTTTCTCAGCTTTCAAGGTAGCTTCATTCTTCTCTTTTGGAGTGGATTCTTTGTTGGTTGACAGGGTGAGCCCTTTCTTCACTTGCTCTACTAGCTCAGCAACATCTGCAAAAATTTTAAAACCAGGGATTAACTTACCCATGAACATGATTGGCTCAGGCTTTCCTTGGAGCAGTCCCATATCTGGAGCTTTGAAGAAGACTTCTTCAAGTGGTGGGAAGCTCATCTTCTCATTCTTCTTTGGTTGGACATCATAGGCTTCATCGTATCCCAAACCCTTCTTGGAAGCTTGAATTCTAAAATCTGGCAACTTTGTTAAACTGACCTTACCCTTTCCGAGACCTGCTCCGGGAAGGTAATTCATGTTCTTCATCATATTCAATACTTTGGAGTCTACTACTTCATCATCAAAAATTGCAGCCACTTGAAAACCATTGAGAGGCCTCTCGACCATTAGAGTATTAACAATCTCATTATCTTCAGCTTCAATGACCACTGTCTCATCTTCGTTGGGGAATTTGATCTTTTGATGAAGGGTGGAAGGAACTCCACCAAGAGGGTGAAACCATGGTCATCCCAAGAGTAAGGCAAAGGTAACTGGTATGTCTAAAACAACAAACTCCATAATAGATTCAATTGGACCAACCTTGACGGCCGCTTTGAAAGTCCCTTCGGCATGCCTCTTAGTGTTGTCATAAGCACGAATTGTCACCTCGGTTGGGTTTAGATCTCTTGTTGACATGGCTAGCTTTGGCAGTATCTTAAGTGGACAAACATTTATGGCAGACCCATCATCGACCATTACACATGGAGTCCTTTTCCCCTTGACTTCTATTTTGATAAAGAGAGGGCAGATATGGTCTCTCCCCTCCTCCGGTAAATCTGCATCGGAAAAAGAAACTGCTCCTATGTTAACTTCACTCTTCTCTTGAACCTCTTCACACTTCATTACTTCCCCAATTTTTATGAAGTTGATTAGCTCCTCCGGTGTTGTGGAGGCAGAGATTGGCATGCTAGCCAAGGCTTTGGCCATAGTCTCTCGGTGCTTTTTAGAAGTAGCTAACAGGTCCCAAATGCTAACACTTGCTTGGGTTCTTTTTAATTGCTTGAGTACAACATCATTTTCTTCCACTTCAACTTCCTTCCCCTTATTAGTTTCTACCTCCTTAGGTGGTGGCCTTGCATAAGGCTTACCGGATCTAGTATTCATCGCCTCATCTTCTTCGGGCTCGGACCAAGTCCACTCCTCCTTCTTGGGTATAATATCATCATCACTGTCACTTGAATCCCAAAACCTGTTTACAACACAAATTGCTACTTCTCTACCTATCATAGCTTGTTTAATTTTGACAAACACCTCTTCTTCTATTGTTTCATTTTCATCCAACTCTTGAAAAGAAGACATGACGTAGTCCTCATGTAGACATCCTCCAATCATGAAGGTTGCCGGTGGCGGTACCCTATTAAATTTTGGCAATGGGTTATCTTTAGTGTTTGGCTTGTTGGGCTCAGGTAGCTTCCCATTATCAATTAGATTTTGAATCTCATGTCTCAACCTCACACATTTATCTGTGTCATGCCTTTGCATTTGGTGAAATTGACAAAATGCATTGGTGTCAAAATTAGGTGGGAGAGGGTTAGGCAAAGGACGAGGATTTAAGGGTTGAAGCAATCCCTTTCTTTGAAGCTTGTTGAGAACCCAAGACATTAGTTTTCCCAATTCCAAAAATTGTCACCTTGTTCCTTGGTTAGTAACATTAACACCGACGACCATTTGCATGCTTTGGTTACCAGATTGATAGCTCACTTTCTCGTTCCTTTTTGTTGCAAAGCGGCTCTTCTCCCTTTCCCATTCTTTAATTTGTAAACTAGCTTGAAGAAGGTCTTTGAAATCATGGATGAGTGTATGAGACATCCTCTCACAAAGACTAGGTAACACCCCTCTCACAATCATCCTTATTTGATCGGATTCATCGGGCCTCTTCTTGAGTAAAGCAGCCTTGTTTCTCCATCTCTTGACATAGTCCACAAAATTCTCATTCGGCCTTTGCCTAATGGACTCCACTTCCATCAAGGTAACTTCTAACTCAACATTATACCCATATTGTTGGATGAAGGCTTTGTAAAGTAGATCCCAAATCTTTTGTGTTCCATCTTCTAAGGTATTGAACCAATTTTGGACAACAAGGTCCAATGAGAGCATAAAGTACCTTAGGGTTTGAGCCTTAGTAGCTCGGGCAGATTGCATGGCAGTGATATATTGCTTCACGTGGAGATGAGGATTTCCGGTGCCATTGTACTTAGCAAAGGAAGGTATCTTGAATTTATAAGGGACTTCTTCATCTTGTTCAAATAACTTGTCAACTTCGGACATCTCTTCGGTTTTCAGCTTCTTCTCAAATTTCTTTTCTAAATCAGCAATCATCTTTTCAACATCAGATGTCTCAGTCTTTTCAATAGTTGCCTTCTCGACAGCCTTCGGTTCTTTCTTCTTTTCTTGAACCTCTTGGTAGTATTGAGGCCAATCATCATCATTATCAATGACCACCTTTTCATCATCAAAAGCTACTTCATTAATTTTAGTCTTCCCTTTGTCCTTTGGTTTCTTAGTGCTAGCAGATGCCACGGCATGGTTTTCTAATATTGTAGTCAATTGGTTCTTCATGGTCTCAGCTAGGGCCTCTTTGATTTCTTCCATCTTGGCATTGAGGGCCTCATCCACCATCCTTCAAATTTGTTCGGGCTCCATTGTTTTTGTTGAGCAAGTGATTGAGTCGTTGCTAGATGCTTCATCTCCGGCATAGGTCAGATTGTTGTAAGCTTTAGAACTATCATAATCCAGGGCTGTGAGCCAGAGAGGATCAATGAGATGAGATGCATATGTATGCATGAATGCACCAACAACAAATAAGGATAAATAGGACATTCCTTCCAACCTTATAACATCCACATACGAATGGCGAGTCTCTTTTCCTAGGTATATGGTTAACAAAATACCAACATGGGGTATCTTGCTTTCGGATAATTCCCTCGGATGTTTCAACCAATAGTTATATTTTCGAAAATGGAAATCAATCCATGATAATCCCCATTAATTAGGTTTTAATCCATTCAACCAACTAAAGTAGCTTTTATGCTATATTGGATTAAAACGAAATTAAGAGGCTTATTATAAATAGATTTCTCACTTGAAAAGAGGCAACTAGTGGTTTATGCCAAAAACAAGCCCATAATTTATTCTTAGTGTAAACTAGGCCCACAATTGATTTTTGGTATTTCATAATTGACCTAAATATTTTGCAAGCTCTTTGTAAGAATTTTGTTTTTAAGCCCATTACAAAAAGATTTTTAGAGAAGTGGATTTCGGGTTTAGTATCTGGGCCATGGGCCAAAGAATTTATTTATTTATTTTTTAGAAAAGTATTATGTCCAAAGATCATCTTGAAAGATTTTTTAAAAATAGTTTTGGTCTTTTGGATTTTAGAGAAAAGTTTATTTTGAGCTTACAATATACTTAGGTCATATTAGAAAAAAGAACAAACCAAATAAGCCATGATTTAGACTAAGATAAACTAACCATAGTCAAACAACATGCATTTGGGGTAAAACCTAAGGAAAGTAACTAGGCCAATTACATGAGCTTTGGTCTTTGGGTTAAAAGGCTTAGGTTCCCATAGCAAGTATATACCAAATGGTACGAGGCTATGAGTGGTTATGCCATGCTCGATCTCCATACCTTAAGTGAAAGTATGGTATCCCTTGCATAACATAACACGGGTAACATGGGTGTCCTAAATCACGCACACGATGCAAACTAATATGATGCAATGGATAAAATCATTATAAGAAAGAATAGAATAATATAAAGACCAACGGAATCAACTTCTCTTATCCCTAGTGGAGTTGCCACCGTGAGTGGGGATTTTCGCCCCCACTCTCGGTGGAATGGTTCTTGCGACTTCGGCACTGTTTAGGCTCGGGGCCTTAGAGAACACGGACCTAAGTCTGGAGAAAATGGAGTCACCACCCGGACGGGCCGGGAAAATAGAAAGGGGTGGATGACTCGATTCCTAAGGAATTCCCAACCCCCTAATGGGTTCGGAAAGTTGGGTACGTGTGGGGAAGGTGAGAAATGGCCCAGCACCCCCACAACACCCTGTTCATTGGAACCGGCCTCCTTTACAGGTCTTAATATTATAAAATTCTTAAATATAATAACATTATCCATATTACACACAATAATTAAAAGAAAGCATCAATATATTAAAATCAAGGCAATGTCCAAACAAAGCAAATAAATGGACACACATCCAAGGATGGAAACATGTCCTTACATCACAAGCCTAAATAGGACACCCACCAAAAAGGTAGAAACATGCCCTTTACATAGGTTCTAAAATAGAAAAGCAAATTAAATTACATGATGTTTAACTAATGAGGTACCCACCAAGTGGAAACATACCTCTTACAACTTTTGGAAATCTAAATTAATTAATAAAAGTAAATGATCATTCATCATAAATAAATCATTCATCAAAGCTATTAATCAAGATATAAAATAAACATCCATCCATGATAAATTAAATCAATCAAGTATTGAATTCAAATAAATTAAAGCATAAGAAATAAATCAAAGCATAATCAAGTATGGAATTGAATAAAGCAAATAAAAGTTCTAGTATAGCTACTATTTCCATTTAGGGTTTTTTATCTCATGTTTTAAGGTTTTGAAAATTTCTAAAATTAAGCTACTGTGACTTTTTATGGAATTAAAATAAATTAGGGTTTTATATTTTAAAAGATTGATAAGACTCTTTGATTAAACAAATTAAGGTTTGAATGATGAAATCGTGAAACTAGGGTTTTAAATACCTTAAAATACTTTAATTTGTGATTTTTGGTTATTGAATTTTAAGCTACTTGGCAAATTTTGAGTTTTCATGTTTTTATGTTTTTTAATGTTTTAAAAGGATTAGGGTTCATAAAAATTAGGGTTTAAGGTTTTAAAAGGATTATGGTTCATTATTTTAGGTTTAAAAGTTAAATTTTGGATTTTAGGGTTTTGAAATTTGGGTCTCGGGTAATGAAGAATTTTTAGGGTTTTAGAAATCAATTTGATATTTTATGAAGTTTTATGAATTTAAACAAAAGGATTGAAGTTTTTATAAGTAGAAAAGATGTCTTTTAAGGCTTTTTGAATGAAATAGAACCTACTTTAAAATCTTAAAAGAAACAGAATTTGATTTTGGTTTTGTTGAAAAATATATTCAATTAGTGTTTTAAGGTCTTTAAGAAGAAAAAATAACAATTTTAAGTCTTTTTAGAAAATAAGGTCACGTTTTAGTGTTTTAACTTTGGAAAACTAAATTAAAGTTCTAAGATTTTAACTTTTGAAAAACACAAAAAAATCCTAGTTTTAGCTATTGTGTAAAAAAAATTAGAATTTAGAATTTCATACCTTCTTTTGTAAGTTGCTCCAAAATTGCTTCTTCTTGGATGAACTAGCTCCAAAGACAATCCTTTTTTGCCTTTGGAATCCCTTTCCTCGTGATGCTGCTGTCCAGAAAAGATTTAAATTGAATTTCTTCTTTTCCTTCCTTGATTTGGTTTCAAACTTTCCAAACTCCCTTTGGATTTCCTCTCTCTCGGCCACCTCCTTGTTTCAATACCTTTTTCCTTATTTATAAAGGTTTAAGGGTATTTATTCCTAATTAATTAAGGTAAGTAATATTAATAAAAAAAGAAATTAAAACCTAATTGGATTAGGTTTCAAAATTTTGGGTCAAAATATTTTGCGCTGGCGAAAACTGTGGCAGCGGGCCCGTGGCTGGGGCCAGTGGGCAGGCTAGCCCGCAGGAAATTCCTGCGGGAAGTTATTTCACCCGCAGGCCTGCGGGTGAAATGCTGGGCCTACAGGCGTGCCGCCCGCAGGAAATTCCTGCGGGCAAAATGCCCACGGGCCCACACGACTGCTTTTCGCTGCCGATTTTTTTTTCGACTCTGATTTTATTTTTATTTTTATTTTTTAATTTTTATTTGTTTATTTTCTGTTTTTATTAATAAAAATTAGATACTAAGGTAAAAATTACTTAATTAAAATTATTTTGGACCAATTAGACAACAAAAATCATTTTGGGCTAAATAAAACATATTAGATCGGATTGGGTAAAAAATTAAGGATTTACAGATGCATTTCTTCTTTTTGCAAAATGACTGGAGCTTCCTCAAGCAATGGGGCCTTCCATGCCCCCTAATTCCATTCCCACTTCATGTTTGCTTCATGGAGTATTGCTATTTACTTTTGACAAAGAAAAATGCAGTGTGATATGCTCATGTATGCATGATATGTATGAGTAATACTTACAGTGGTTTCATTGACTCACAGACCAAGGTGATCAGCTGAAGTGTTCTCATTGGTTCCTTTCAGATGCTCGTTCAAGCCTTGCATTTATGGCTTTTATCTTCAAGATGTTGAGGACATGAGTGGTTGAGACTCCGAGCGGCAGAGTCACAGATACATCCATTTCAAACTATGATTCAGCACATCAATTGGTAGCTTCTTCACAACCTTGCAAATAATTCTTTACTTTGCCCAGTGTGTCCTTTGAGGTTCGACTGTTCAACATATTCCCCTTAACTTGAAGGCTTTGTAAATTTGTTTTTTGAATTTTGATTTTGAAATCAAATGTTGGCTTTGCCAAATTAATGTTAATTTACCCTAGGACTTGATTTTCCAAATTAATATATCTATAACATGATAACCCTAGATACCATACTGATCTCAAGAATCGTTTCTATTGGAGTAAGAACTATTGCACTTTAGATAGGCACATACACATTACTGGGTCAAAGATCTCATTTGAGTTTGAATATTATTTATCTCATATGTATGTTTATTCAAACTATCTAAATTAATAGGCTCTACCTATCAAGAGAGATCAACAGGTCTTTAATAGGCTCGAAATGGGATCTATAAGGGACACGGGTTAAATGAAAGCCATTTTGAAATTGGAGCTGATGTGACATAATGGACAAACCTTCATACTACAAACTACTTGTTGGAACTTTAGATAGTTGGGAGCATGAAAAGATAGAGCTTTGAACATTCTTCTTTCTTTTTGACGTTAATCTGGATCTTGATTGAGATAGTCTTTGCCTTTATAAAAAGTTTCGTACCCATATTCATCATCATTTTTTTCTTTTCACTTTTCTTTTGCTTTCTTTTCTTACTCCTTTTCTTTGAGCATTTTATCATTTTTTCCTTCTCCCCTGTAGGACTGTTAAGTACAGAACTTTCAAGAATTGGATAGTCTTTCTCTTTTTTATCTTATTTTGATCAAATCTTTAGTTGGGTTGGACCAATTCAAGTTAAACCGTCCTTATAAACCAAATGGAAGCCTTTTGCTATCTTAGGTAAAAAGAGAACTCGATTGGCTTTTTGAATCATCTTCTTGGGTTTTATTTTATTTTCTTCTTTCTTCTTCTTTTTTTTTCTTTTTGTTTCTTTTCTTTTTCCTTTCTTTTCTTTTTTCTTTTTTTTTTGGGTTCTAGCTCTAACAGAGTTGTCTTGTTTGTACCAACTTGTATTTCTAATAATAGATGAGTGGAGTGGTATTAATCTGCTTCAGTCTTAATGTTTAGTTCATTTTTGTACTTGTTTTTAGTATGATTTTATGTGTGTTTTAGTTAATGTTTTGATTAATTTGTGTTTTAAGTATGTTTAAAGTGTTGTTTTTAGGTTTAGGAGCAAAAACACCCTTGGAAGATCAAAACCGGGCAAGAAAAGCATGAATCAAGCAAGACATGGCCAAGCCAAGCAAGACATGGCCATGTCCCTCAAAATTTCTTCAAGGTAGTAGCTGACACACCCAGAGACACGACCAAGCCTCTGGCCGTGCCTCATTCAAAAGGCAAAACAAAGAACAAAGAAAAGAAAGAGCAAAAAAATGAAGGCAGGAAGAGACACACTCAGAGACATGGCCAAGCTTGTGGTCGTGTCACATGACATGGCCAAGCTTGTGGTCGTGTCACATGACACGGCCAAGACAAAAATGGCTTGGCCGTGTCCCATTCATGCCAAGAACAAAAGAGCAAGCAAAAAGAAGCAAAAATGGACACCGTCAAGGGACACGGCCGTGTCCTCTGGCCGTGTCTCAATCTGTATCAAAGAGAGTGAGGGACACGGCCAGGAGCTTGGCCGTGTCCCAAAGAAAAAAATCAAGAGACACGGCCAAGTGACACGGCCGTGTCCCATGAAAAATCAAGAGACACGGCCAAGCTACTCTTGGCTTGGCCGTGTCACCTCAAGGAAGAGACCAAGAGACACAGCCAAGACACTCTTGGCTTGGCCGTGTCCCACCTGAAAAGTCAAAATTCTTTCAACAAAGTGGGGAACAAGTGGGAGACAAAGACTTATTACTTGCCAAAAGAAATATTAAACAAATAAAAAGTGGGGGACAAAGGGAAATGGGATGAGTTGGAAGGCATGGGTGTGTATTTTGAATGAATTAAAAGGAGAGGAAGAGGAAAATGGGGGGACTTCTTAGCTTCTTGGAGCCAAATTTCTGCAAAAAATGTGGGAGAGGGAGAGAGTGACACTCTCCCTTGTCCCTTCACCTCCAAACCTCCATTTCCATCCTCTCCACCTTCTCCATCTTCCATTGATAGGATCTTTAAGGTTCTTTTGGGATAAATTGGGTTAACAAGTTCTCAAAGGTTGAAGAAGCTTCATTGAAGTGAGTGGTGACTTGAGAGAGCTCCATTCCATCTTCCAAAGGCAAAATCAATTGAAGGGTTGGTGACTTGAGAAAACTCCATCCAAAGGTTTGGTGACTTGAGAAAGCTCCATTCCAAATTGCAAGGGAAATCAACCATTGAAGAGGGCTTGAGTTCTTCATCAAATACATCAAGTGGAGCTAGGAGGAAGACTAGCAATCCTACTCTTGGCATCTTTACAAGGGGTTTTTCTATTCTCTCTTTTAATTCATTTCTTATTGTTGTTGTTGTATTAAGAGATTGATATTACAATGGACAATTTGTATTTTTTTTATATTGAGTTGAATGAATGTTATAAATTGATGATGTTGAGCTAAATACCCATGTTTAGGTTTTATAGTACATTTGGTTGAATGCTTTGATTTGATATTTAAATTGATGTTCCTTGTTGATTGGTTGATTGTATTGCATTAAATGCTAGGTTGATAGATTAGCTACCTATTAATCTTTGAATATTGGATGACGGACCGAGAGGTGAAATCCGATATCGGAACTATATAATCGACCACCCTATGAATGAATTAGAAATATAAGTTCTAGGGTTTCGTTAATTTGGCAATGTAAAAAAATTGGTCATTGTTAATTCATGAATGTGAGAACTAATGGATTGGTAATTGACTAATTAATCTCAAGGAACAAATTAATTTACAAGGTTATGTTAATGGACAATTGAGAATTGAGCTTTGATTGAATGGACCTATGACCCTAGGCACCTTCCCAAGAATCGATTTGATCTTGTACACCCACACACATTACTCTCTATGCACATTAATTTTAGGTTTAAATTAATCTCGCACATCTCATACAACAAACACTTCCGCATTTAAATACTTGTCAATCAAGCTATTACGAACCACACCTTCTTGGGGAAATGACCTTGAGGCTATCACCTTTGCTACAGCTACCTCGTATACTTGCGAGTGACGCTTTGTAGTAGTACTTAATTTGAGCGCAACAAGTTTTTGGCGCCGCTGCCGGGGAAGGCTATCACAGTAGTAATAGTTTGATTTTTCTTTTCATTGTTTCTTTATTTACTGTTAATTGTTTGTTTGTTTTATTTTTCTTTCAATTTAATTATTTGTTTGTTTTATTTAAGTTGCTGAGTGCCTTGTGTAAAGATGCAGTTTTCAAGGCACGAAGGAGTTTACGATAGGAACGACGATTCTGAAATGGCATGGCAATTAGCAGAATTGACGAATCAACTTAAGGTGCTAAATGCAAGAGGAAGAGCACCTATGCCACGCCAAGAGATATGTGCAGCATGTGGCAATGCAGGCCATAGTGCAAACACGTGTTCCATGGGTTTTGGACTATACCAAGAATGGCAAGAGGAAGAATATAACTACCAAGGTTTCCAGCAAATGGGTAGAAATGACACATATTTCGATCCTTATAATCCCAGCTGGAGAAGCCAACCAAATTTTTCTTGGGAAAATCAACAGCAAATTCCACCTCAAAATTTTTTTCAACCTTACCAAAGAAACCCTTACTCTCAAGAACAATATTCAAATCAAGAGTACCTTAAGCCACCCACATTAGAAGATAGTTTGAATGCCTTCATTCAAACTAGCGCGCAAAATCAAAATCACCTTAAGGAACCCACTTTGGAAGATAGTTTGAATGCCTTCATTCAAACTAGCTCACAAAACTATGATCAATTTGAGAAATCCACAGTGGACGATGATTTGAATGCTTACCTTCAAATTAGCACACAAAATCAGGAAGGAAGCAATGAGAGATTTGATTCTTTGGAGGAATCCTTGAAGAGGGTGGAAATGCAAGTTGGGCAACTGGCACATCAACTCCAAGCACAACAAAAGGAGGAATTTCCTAGCCAATTGGAGCAAGTCAAGGTAATCACAAATTTGACGAGTGAACAGGTAATATATAACAATTTTTATGATTCCTTTGATGCAGGAACTAATCAAGAAGACAATGGTGAGGAAATGCTGCCCAACATGGAGAAACAAAGTCAATCAAAGGAGGAGGAGAATTTGGACTCATCAACTTCATCACATTTGTATGAACCTCTGAATCCTTTGCAATCAATTCCATTCCTAGGTAGGCTAAAAGAAGAGGAGCAAGGTAAGCAACTTTTTAACATCTATATTATGCACTCCCAAGGAAAAAGTGAAAATAAGCTTGAGATGGGTATGTCTTTAGAAGAAGAACATGAATTGCCCAATTTAGAACTTGAGGAGTGTAAGCTAGTTTTAGATGTTGAGGTTGTTGAGAGGGGACTTGACATTATTAAAGTGGATGAAGAAGTGATTCAACCAAACTTGGTTGAACTTAAAGAGTTCCCAAAAATCATCTCCTCTCCTCTTGAGGGTGAAGAAGAGCATACAATGGATAGAACCATGCTGCACAATGAAATAGGATTTTACCACGTTCCTATAACACTGGAGGATAACCCCGAGGTGACCTTCACATGTCCCTTTGAGACATGTTCCCTTCAAGGAAAAATATTTAAGGGTTGCCGTACATCGGGTGCATTTCAAAGTTACGTGTTGTTCATCCTCTCAGTCCTAGGCTCCAATTGCATTATGGGTGGAAGGAGCCCTACACATCGTATATGGGAATGATGGAAATCATGTTTCATCTAAACCCTCCCTGTGTATGCATGCTCACATTGAGGGCAATGTGAATCTTTAAGTGTGGGGTGCAATTTGTGTTTTGTGTTTTTACTTTTAAGTGCATTATGTGTTTTGTGTTTTTACTTTTGTTTTGTGTTTTTACTTTTAAGTTATTTTTGTTTAAGTTTAGTTAATGTTTTTAATGTTTTTCATTGAATAAATGAGTTTTAGAAGTTCAATTGTTATAAAAATTGTTGATTGATGACCTTTGAATTTTTGAAGCATGAATTTGAGAATTGAGTAGAATGGGTGCTTATTGTCAATTTTGTCAGTTTTTCCTTGCATTGCCATTAACCTAGTGAGGAATTGAGCCATCAACTTTCATTATTGTTGTGGGTGAACATCTTTGATTGATGAATTGCTAGAACTTGCTTTGACATGCATTTTAAGATTACATAAAAATTTCAATTTTGCATCAAAATGATTAAGGCAATTAGGTGAAACCACTTTGGCTTAAAAAGACCAACCCTATTTTTAACCTTAGTTAGCCAATTTTGAGCCTATTTTATTTTTCCTTTTCTTTCTTTTTCACAACACCATTAGCTTGAACCTTGTTGTTTAACTCTTATCCTTTCATTAGGTCAAGAGCATTTTAAGAGCGTTTATGACCGAGTGTTGTGTTGAATTAAGTGTGGGGTTAAATTTAGTAGGTTTAATGTGGCAAAGCAAAATAATAAAAAAATAAAAAAAAGAAAAAGAAAAAGAAAAAGAAAAATATATATATATATATATATATAATAATAAGAATAAATGTTATTCTTGTTGAAAGGGTTGGAATGTATCATTACAAGATTTAATAAGTGAGTTGCCTTGAAAAGCTCTTTAATGTTAAGGGGTAGATGAGAGGAAGGTGTTTTGGGATTGTTGGGTTATATATATAAAGGGTTACTTCATTCTTGAAGTGCTCTTGAACTTAATGATTAAGCTCACATTTCCTAAATGCCATGCCTTTACCTTAGCCCCATTACAACCAAAATAAGACCTTTTGATTGATGCTTGATTGTTATTTTGTGGTGGAGATTTGATTGATAAGCAAGCCTGTGGTAATAATCTTTCATTGATTGTTATGAGTGTAAACACCACCATGATCAAACACTTGTAAGAGTTGGTGAGGGAGTGACAACATTGGTTATGCATGGAAAGCCACTTAATTGCATGAGTGTCGATTTTGTTTGATTCGATATTGATTGTAGATTTAAGGATAGGGAAGTCTTGAAACATTCTTTATAACTCTTAAACTTAACAAAATTCATCTTCTTTAATGTGTTTTGATTTTAGCCTTGCTTGGGGACAAGCAAGGAGTTAAGTGTGGGGTATTTGTTTAGTTCATTTTTGTACTTGTTTTTAGTATGATTTTATGTGTGTTTTAGTTAATGTTTTGATTAATTTGTGTTTTAAGTATGTTTAAAGTGTTGTTTTTAGGTTTAGGAGCAAAAACACCCTTGGAAGATCAAAACGGGGCAAGAAAAGCATGAACCAAGCAAGACATGGCCAAGCCAAGCAAGACATGGCCATGTCCCTCAAAATTTCTTCAAGGCAGTAGCTGACACACCCAGAGACACGGCCAAGCCTCTGGCCGTGTCTCATTCAAAAGGCAAAACAAAGAACAAATAAAAGAAAGAGCAAAAAAATGAAGGCAGGAAGAGACACACTCAGAGACACGGCCAAGCTTGTGGCCGTGTCACATGACACGGCCAGGACAAAAATGGCTTAGCCATGTCCCATTCTTGCCAAGAACAAAAGAGCAAGCAAAAAGAAGCAGAAATGGACACGGCCAAGACACTGGCCGTGTCACATGACACGGCTGTGTCTCAATCTGTATCAAAGAGAGTGAGGGACACGGCCAGAAGCTTGGCCGTGTCCCAAAGAAACAAATCAAGAGACACGACCAAGCTCCAAATGGCTTGGCCGTGTCACCTCTCATAACCAAAGAGAAGAAAGAAAGAAAAGAAAGGTCCAGTGAGGGACACGGCCAAGTGACACGGCCGTGTCCCATGAAAAATCAAGAGACACGGCCAAGCCACTCTTAGCTTAGCCGTGTCACCTCAAGGAAGAGACCAAGAGACACGGCCAAGACACTCTTGGCTTGGCCGTGTCCCACTTGAAAAGTCAAAATTCTTTCAACAAAGTGGGGAACAAGTGGGAGACAAAGACTTATTGCTTGCCAAAAGAAATATTAAACAAATAAAAAGTGAGGGACAAAGGGAAATGGGATGAGTTGGAAGGCATGGGTGTGTATTTTGAATGAATTAAAAGGAGAGGAAGAGGAAAATGGGGGGACTTCTTGGCTTCTTGGAGCCAAATTTCTGCAAAAAAAACGTGGGAGAGGGAGAGAGTGACACTCTCCCTTGTCCCTTCACCTCCAAACCTCCATTTCCATCCTCTCCACCTTCTCCATCTTCCATTGATAGGATCTTTGAGGTTCTTTTGGGATAAATTGGGTTAACAAGTTCTCAAAGGTTGAAGAAGCTTCATTGAAGTGAGTGGTGACTTGAGAAAGCTCCATTCCATCTTCCAAAGGCAAAATCAATTGAAGGGTTGGTGACTTGAGAAAGCTCCATCCAAAGGTTTGGTGACTTGAGAAAGCTCCATTCCAAATTGCAAGGGAAATCAACCATTGAAGAGGGCTTGAGTTCTTCATCAAATACATCAAATGGAGCTAGGAGGAAGACTAGCAATCCTACTCTTGGCATCTTCACAAGGGGTTTTTCTATTCTCTCTTTTAATTCATTTCTTATTGTTGTTTTTGTATTAAGAGATTGATATTACAATGGACAATTTGTATTTGTTTTATATTGAGCTGAATGAATGTTATAAATTGATGATGTTGAGCTAAATACCCATGTTTAGGTTTTATAGTACATTTGGTTGAATGCTTTGATTTGATATTTAAATTGATGTTCCTTGTTGATTGGTTGATTGTATTGCATTAAATGCTAGGTTGATAGATTAGCTACCTATTAATCTTTGAATATTGGATGACGGACCGAGAGGTGAAATCCGATATCGAAACTATATAATCGACCACCCTATGAATGAATTAGAAATATAAGTTCTAGGGTTTCGTTAATTTGGCAATGTAAAAGAATTGGTCATTGTTAATTCTTGAATGTGAGAACTAATGTATTGGTAATTGACTAATTAATCTTAAGGAACAAATTAATTTACAAGGTTATGTTAATGGACAATTGAGAATTGAGCTTTGATTGAATGGACCTATGACATGAAGAAGATGGAGTTTTTGAGCTTAAAGCAAGACAGCCGGACCGTAACAGAATATGAAGTTGAATTTATCCGGTTGAGCCAGTATATTGGGGGCATTATATCTGATGAGATAGATAGATGCAAGAGATTTAAGGAGGGATTGAGGCCCTCTATCATGTGTTTGGTGGCTGGATCTAGATATCATGATTTTTCCCAGCTTGTGGCAGCAGCTCGGAGTTTGGAGAGAGCTCAAGTTATTGCAGCTGCTTCAGAGGAAGAGGTCAGGGTTAGGAGACCCCAGTTCGAGGCAGGGTCTTCATGTAACACCCCTTCCCGACCTACATGTGTAAGCTGAGTAGAGGCGCCACACTAACCTAATGTTGCTACCAATTTTACTTAGTCAAGTTTTAGTTCCGATTTTTTTTCAAAAATTTTGCCATAGTTTCGCCTAAAAATTGAGTCCCAAGTGTCGACAAAACCGGTTTTTTTCTTATTTTTAAAAACATTTTACACAAACCAATGCAAACAAAATCATTCTCAGTACACTCCCAATAAATCCCCCTTGTAACCTCAACTACAACCTGCAAAAAGAATTTACACTTCTAGTGCAACATAACATAAAGGTTTTGTGACAATCCCTATATTTAAATATTACACAGCGGAAGTTATAAAATATTTACATATTTACATACTAAACATTTCTTTACAAAATATAAAGAAATATACATGATTGGCAGTCTACTCTGATCTTTAAGCTCCCAAAATGGATTCTTCAAGGTCTACTCTCACTTGGTCTTGATGAACTCTCGGGTTCAACTCTATCAACTCTATTACCTGCGCGATTAAACACTATCGCGCTAAGCCAAGGGCTTAGTAAGATAAAACATGCTAATGGTATGCTTTAATGTAATGCAATGCCACATATGTTATTGATAAGATCAACATCATAAATATAAAGTTAATCACATAATTATGCATTTCACAAATCATAGTCATATGAGTATACCCCATTTCAACATCTTTCCACATTCAACATTACTCAATCATACTCAATAACCAACATCTCATTTCATTAACTCATAACATTATTTAGGACATTCATATAACCTTGACACCTATGGGCCCAACAAGTATTTAATAGGATATTCAGAGTTCAGAGTTACTGATTTGGTTCATAGTCACAATAATCACGCCCGTAGGCAATGTATATACATGTATCTCTATCCATGGATAGTGTAACAGACCCAGTCTCTTGGACCATCACTCAACACATATGAGGAGATCCTCAACCCGGCAAGACTGTTACAAATCATATATCTTATATTCACAATTCTCATAGTGTAACAGACCCAGTCTCTTGGACCATCAACTCAACACATATGAGGAGATCCTCAACCCGGCAAGACTGTTACCTTTCATCATTTCTTAGGCATGCCACCCAAATCCAGAACTCTGAAACTGAATAACATATTAAACAAACAATTCATTTATTATATAGTTACCATTTCCATTCTCAAATTCTCATCACATTTAGGCAAACATGCCTTCTTTCTTTCAATATCATCATCATAGCCAATCACAATGGCATTGTCTCATATCATGTCTTATTTGAATTATTATTTCAATTTCAATGTATATTATTCATGAAACACATAACCATTCACAATGCATAACATAACATTGTTCAATCTCAACAATGCAATTAGGGCAAAGAACAATTGATATGATTCATATGAATAATACATTCTGGTTTTAGACTCCATTTTATCCTTATTTTGAAAAATTGTATAAAATAATATACTTGATTAAAAATTCTACAATTTTTACAGAATTTAGTTTTGTATCTTAAAATCATTCCTTTAAAATTTCAGATCAAACTGAACACAAAATCTTGGTCAAATAGTTCACCTAACCAGACTGCCCCAATTGCCCTGCATCCTGGCAGCAGTTCTGAACTTTGTGAATTCCATAAATCAAATTCAATCAACGTGGTTCTAAATTATTTTTCTCAAATACTAGACTCACTAAGCAACAACATATCCAAAATTCAATTGGATATGATTTTTCTACATTTTATTAAAAATTCCGAAATATAGCTGTCTCAGTTAAGGTACCTGCTGGAACAGTTCTACTAAAAATAATCTTTCTAAACTCATAACCATTCCAAAATCGAATCAACATATTTTTCAGTCATTCTAGACTCATAGAGGCACAACATATCAAAAATTCACTTCAAGAACATTTTTCTATAATTAATTAAAAATCATACAAGTTACAGCCTTTACTAATTGTAAAACAGAAAAAGAATTCACTAAACACACTCTTACTCTTCCATCACCAACACCAACCTAGCTTCTTATCTTTAATTCCATTTCAACACTTGAGAATAAATCATAAACACATCTCATCATCAAATCATCAAACCCTAATTAACTTCCCATACCACTTCAAAAGTAGGAAAGAAATCAAAGGAAAGATCTTACCTTAGTTAAAACTTCTTGAATCAACACTTAAACACTTAATCTTCCTTCAATTTGAGCTCAACACATCAAGATCCTCTCTTCACCACTTGCTTTCCTTTCTCTATGGAGGAGCCGGCCACACACATGAAGAAGAAGAAGAAATTATGAATAAACCAAAGTCAACTCTTCTTTTAAATCTCCACCAAGAGTTCCAATTCAAGCAATTACTTAATTACCCTTAATCATTTAATTTAACTTTTGTCTCATGTATGCCCATGATAGTAATTACACATATCACATAAAAATATCTCTCTTCCTTTGACTCTTCCTTTGACCCATTTATATGTTATATATATCCTCATATACACAATATATACCATTCTCTCTAAACCCTAATTCTTTCCCAATACACATATACACAAGCATTCTCCTCCCAATTTCTTTTCTTATCCCATCATATACATTCAATCCAATTTATAACAATAACAACAACAATAATATGCAAAACTTCTAGGGCATAAATGAGGATATTACAATTCTCCCCCTCTAAAAAGAAAATTTCGTCCTCGAAATTACCTGATATTAAAGCTGAAACAATTGCGGATATTGCTCTTGCATGGATTGTTCACTTTCCCAAGTTGCTTCTTCTTTTCCATGATTCTTCCACAAAATCTTCACAAGTGGCACTTTCTTGTTTCTCAACTCTTTCACATCACGTGCCAAAATAGCAACTGGTTCCTCTTCAAATGTCAAATCAGGATTTACTTCAATTGACTCAATCGGCAACACATGAGATGGATCCGACCTATACCTCCTCAACATAGAAACATGAAATACGTTATGAATACGATCCAACTCAAGTGGCAGAGCAAGTCGATACGCCACTGGCCCAACTCTTTCTAACACTTCATACGGCCCAATGAAATGAGGACTCAATTTTCCTTTCCGACCGAACCTCAAAATCTTCTTCCAAGGAGACACTTTCAGAAATACCTTATCTCCAACATCAAACTCTATATCTCTCCTTTTCAGATCTACATAAGATTTCTGTCGGTCTGAAGCTGCTTTTAACCTGTCTCGAATCAACTTTACTTTTTCTTCAGTTTCTTGAATCAAATCAGGACCAATCAACTTATTATCTCCAAGCTCATTCCAACAAAGAGGTGTCCTACACCGTCTGCCATACAATGCTTCAAACGGTGCCATACCAATGCTGGATTGGTGACTGTTGTTGTATGCAAACTCCACCAGAGGTAAAAATCTATCCCAACTTCCAGTGAAATCAATGACACAGTTTCTCAACATGTCCTCAATAATCTGTATCACCCTCTCTGACTGTCCATCCGTCTGTGGATGAAAAGCAGTGCTGAAATGCAGTCGGGAACCCAAAGCACTATGCAAACTCTTCCAAAATCTTGAAGTAAACCTGGGATCTCGATCAGATACTAAAGAAGTTGGAACACCATGCAACTTCACAATCTCATGGATATACAGCTCAGCCAACTTCTCCAAAGAGTAATCCATCCGCACCGGAAGGAAATGAGCTGTCTTAGTCAATCTATCCACAATCACCCATATGGCATCATGTTTCCTTTGTGTCAATGGCAACCCAGACACAAAGTCCATTGTCACTCTTTCCCACTTCCATTCTGGCACTGACAACGGTTGAAGCAACCCGGTGGGAACTTGATGCTCTGCTTTAACCTTCTGACAAGTGAGACATTTTGATACAAACTCAGCAATGTCTCTCTTTAACCCAATCCACCAATAATGCTGTCTCAAATCATGATACATCTTGGTATTGCCTGGATGCATAGCAAACATCGACTGATGAGCTTCTTCCAAAATAATCTTCTTCAAATCAGCATCATCGGGTACACATAATCTGTTTTTAAACCATAGGCTCCCATCACTCTTCACAACAAAATCTCTACTCTTTCCACTCTGACAATCTGAAATAATCTTCTGAATCTTCATATCAGTCATCTGAGCCTCTTTAATCTGATCTAACAAAACTGGCTTCAATTGCAACTGTGCCAACAATGCACCATCATCACAAGGTACAAAACTGGCATGCAATGCTCTAAACTCAACAAGCAACGAGAGCGAGTAAACTGTTAAACCAGCTAAAGACTTCCAACTCAAGGCATCAGCAACAACATTTGCTTTACCTGGATGATAGTCAATCAAGCAGTCGTAGTCTTTAATCAATTCTAACCATCTCCTCTGACGAAGATTGAGTTCTTTCTGGACACCCAAATACTTCAAACTCTTGTGATCAGTGTAGATGAAACATTTCTCCCCAAACAGATAGTGGCGCCAAATCTTTAATGCAAACACAATGGCAGCCAATTCCAAATCATGGGTCGGATAGTTAAGCTCATGCGGTTTCAACTGCCTAGATGCATAAGCTATAACTTTACCTTCCTGCATCAATACACACCCCAAACCTCTATGTGAAGCATCACTGTAGATCACATATGGTTTGCCTTCCACAGGTAAAGTAAGAACAGGCGCTTGAGTCAACATATCTCTCAACTGCTCAAAGCTAGCCTGACACTGATCCGTCCACAAAAACCTCACTCCCTTACGAAGCAATCTGGTGAGTGGAGTAGCTATTAAAGAAAACCCTTTCACAAACCGCCGGTAATAGCCTGCCAAACCTAGAAAACTTCTAATCTCTGTCACAGACTTAGGTGGACTCCAATTCAGAATAGCTTCAACTTTACTTGGATCAACTCTAATGCCTTCTGCTGAAACAATATGTCCGAGAAAAAGCTACTTGATCCAACCAGAACTCACACTTCGACAATTTAGCAAACAACTGCTTCTCTCTCAAAATCTGCAACACAATCCGCAGATGCATATCATGTTCCTCTTCATTCCGCGAATACACCAGAATGTCATCAATGAAGACCACTACAAACTGATCCAAATAGGGCCTAAACACCCTATTCATCAAATCCATAAAAGCTGCAGGTGCATTCATTAGACCAAAAGGCATAACTAGAAATTCATAATGCCCATACCTGGTCCGAAAGGCGGTCTTCGGAACATCCTCAGCTCTGACTCTCAGCTGATGGTACCCAGATCTCAAATCAATTTTAGAAAATACAGCTGCACCCTTCAATTGATCAAAAAGGTCATCAATTCTAGGCAAAGGATATTTATTTTTAATAGTCACCTTGTTCAATTGCCTATAATCGATACACAACCTCATAGTACCATCTTTCTTTTTCACAAATAGCACAGGAGCTCCCCAAGGAGAAACACTGGGGCGAATAAATCCTTTGTCCAATAACTCCTGTAATTGCACTTTCAACTCCCTTAATTCTGCTGGTGCCATTCTGTAAGGAGTAATCAAGATAGGAGTGGTACCAGGCAACAATTCGATACCGAACTCCACCTCTCTCTCAGGAGGCAATCCTGGCAACTCCTCTGGAAAAACATCAGGGAACTCTGCAACTGTGGCAATACTATCAATAGGAGAACCCTTCACTCTAGTATCCACCACATGAGCAAGATAGGCTTCACACCCCTTCCTAATCAATCTTCTAGCTGCAACAGCTGAAACAAATAAGGAGGCTAGCTTTTCCTGCTCATTAGATACTATCACATCTCTACCATCAACAGTTCTCAAAGAAACAATTTTCTTTTTACAATCAACTACAGCTCCATGTCTAGCTAACCAATCCATGCCTAGGATCACATCATATTCCTTAAATGGCATCTCAATCAAATCTCCAAGGAACTCCTCACCCTGCACCCTCACTGCACAATCCCGGTGTACTTTACTAACCATCACACTATGCCCTAACGGATTTGTCACCAACACATCAAATCCTAGGGACTCAGCATGCACATCAAACATAGGCAAAACAGATGCACTAATATATGAATGTGTGGAACCCGGATCAATCAAAGCAAGTACTGAAATATCAAATAAAGAAAAAGTACCAGCTATGACTGCCGATGCATCTGGCTGCCTCTGCATAACATACATCCTCTGGGAAGATCCAACCTCCTCTGGTCTACCCTCCCTGGATGTAGCACCTCCTCTAGAACTGAACCCTGGTCTACCTCCTCGGCTGGCACCTCTGCCTCCTCGGCCTCCCCTCGCACTAGGTCGAGAAGCTGCTGTATCAACTGACATCTGTTCCTGTCTCTCAGGACAGTCTCTCACAAAGTGATCAGGCGATCCACACCTGAAGCATACCCCTGATCTACTATACCTCCAACAAACGCCCCCATGTCTTCCACCACACTGGTTATACACAGGTAAGGTGGATCTCTGAACTCCAGGAGTAGGAGCACTCGCTACTGAAGCTGCAGGTCTAAATCTCTGTCTCTGTAACTGCACTGACCTACCCACTGGTCTCTGGCTCCTACCACCCCGAGGAACAAAACTCCCTTTTCCTCTCTTTGCAGAAGAAGACCCTGCCTCAAACTGGGGCCTCCTAACTCTAGTCTCTTCCTCTGAAGCAGCTGCAATAACTTGAGCTCTCTCCACACTGCGAGCTGCTGCCACAAGCTGAGAAAAATCATTATATCTTGAACCAGCCACATGACATATAAGAGAAGGCCTTAACCCCTCTTCAAATCTCCTGCATCTATCTATCTCATCAGCAATGATACCCCCAGCATACTGACTCAGTCGAATAAACTCAACTTCATACTCAGTAACAGTCTTACTGTCTTGCTTCAAGCTCAAGAACTCCATCTTCTTCATGTCTTTATACTCCCTAGGAGTATACTTCAACTCAAATTCCCTCAGAAAATCAGCATATGACAAAGTTGGTGGATCATCCATAGAATGGGGCACTGTCCTCCACCAATCATAGGCATCCTTCTGCAGCAAAGATCTTGCATAGTCAAACTTTTCCTCAGGGGTGGCTTGCAACTGAACAAATATTCTCTGAACTTTGTCTAACCATTGCTCAGCCACAACTGGATCAGTAGTACCTATAAAATCCTCTGCTCCAAACTTCCTTAGTTTATCATATTGCCTCACTGCTACCAAAGGCTGTGGGGGTGGTGGTGGTGGCTGTGGTTGCACTGATGCTGGCCTCAAAGCCTCTATCACATGCCTAACCCAAGCTGGCGGAACCTCCTCCCCAGCTGATCTCCCTGACACCGAAGCAGGTGCCTCCTCAACACTAACAACCCTAGCTCCATCATCAGGGGCAATACTCTCGGCACTACCCTCAACCGACTGTCGTGAGTGAGAATCCATCACAACCTAAGTCTGTAAACACAACATACTACATCTTATTAAAGATCAGAGGTTGCCAATCCCAAACATATATGTTATTCAAAAACCATTTTTTTTTAAATCAAAATAGTCTTTTTATCACATTTTACCTAGGTTGAGAATCTCAAACCTAGGCTCTGATACCAAAACAATTGTAACACCCCTTCCCGACCTACATGTGTAAGCTGAGTAGAGGCGCCACACTAACCTAATGTTGCTACCAATTTTACTTAGTCAAATTTTAGTTCCGATTTTTTTTCAAAAATTTTGCCATAGTTTCGCCTAAAAATTGAGTTCCAAGTGTCGACAAAACCGGTTTTTTTCTTATTTTTAAAAACATTTTACACAAACCAATGCAAACAAAATCATTCTCAGTACACTCCCAATAAATCCCCCTTGTAACCTCAACTACAACCTGCAAAAAGAATTTACACTTCTAGTGCAACATAACATAAAGGTTTTGTGACAATCCCTATATTTAAATATTACACAGCGGAAGTTATAAAATATTTACATATTTACATACTAAACATTTCTTTACAAAATATAAAGAAATATACATGATTGGCAAGTCTACTTTGATCTTTAAGCTCCCAAAATGGATTCTTCAAGGTCTACTCTCACTTGGTCTTGATGAACTCTCGGGTTCAACTCTATCAACTCTATTACCTGCGCGATTAAACACTATCGCGCTAAGCCAAGGGCTTAGTAAGATAAAACATGCTAATGGTATGCTTTAATGTAATGCAATGCCACATATGTTATTGATAAGATCAACATCATAAATATAAAGTTAATCACATAATTATGCATTTCACAAATCATAGTCATATGAGTATACCCCATTTCAACATCTTTCCACATTCAACATTACTCAATCATACTCAATAACCAACATCTCATTTCATTAACTCATAACATTATTTAGGACATTCATATAACCTTGACACCTATGGGCCCAACAAGTATTTAATAGGATATTCAGAGTTCAGAGTTACTGATTTGGTTCATAGTCACAATAATCACGCCCGTAGGCAATGTATATACATGTATCTCTATCCATGGATAGTGTAACAGACCCAGTCTCTTGGACCATCACTCAACACATATGAGGAGATCCTCAACCCGGCAAGACTGTTACAAATCATATATCTTATATTCACAATTCTCATAGTGTAACAGACCCAGTCTCTTGGACCATCAACTCAACACATATGAGGAGATCCTCAACCCGGCAAGACTGTTACCTTTCATCATTTCTTAGGCATGCCACCCAAATCCAGAACTCTGAAACTGAATAACATATTAAACAAACAATTCATTTATTATATAGTTACCATTTCCATTCTCAAATTCTCATCACATTTAGGCAAACATGCCTTCTTTCTTTCAATATCATCATCATAGCCAATCACAATGGCATTGTCTCATATCATGTCTTATTTGAATTATTATTTCAATGTCAATGTATATTATTCATGAAACACATAACCATTCACAATGCATAACATAACATTGTTCAATCTCAACAATGCAATTAGGGCAAAGAACAATTGATATGATTCATATGAATAATACATTCTGGTTTTAGACTCCATTTTATCCTTATTTTGAAAAATTGTATAAAATAATCTACTTGATTAAAAATTCTACAATTTTTACAGAATTTAGTTTTGTATCTTAAAATCATTCCTTTAAAATTTCAGATCAAACTGAACACAAAATCTTGGTCAAATAGTTCACCTAACCAGACTGCCCCAATTGCCCTGCATCCTGGCAGCAGTTCTGAACTTTGTGAATTCCATAAATCAAATTCAATCAACGTGGTTCTAAATTATTTTTCTCAAATACTAGACTCACTAAGCAACAACATATCCAAAATTCAATTGGATATGATTTTTCTACATTTTATTAAAAATCCCGAAATATAGCTGTCTCAGTTAAGGTACCTGCTGGAACAGTTCTACTAAAATAATCTTTCTAAACTCATAACCATTCCAAAATCGAATCAACATATTTTTCAGTCATTCTAGACTCATAGAGGCACAACATATCAAAAATTCACTTCAAGAACATTTTTCTATAATTAATTAAAAATCATACAAGTTACAGCCTTTACTAATTGTAAAACAGAAAAAGAATTCACTAAACACACTCTTACTCTTCCATCACCAACACCAACCTAGCTTCTTATCTTTAATTCCATTTCAACACTTGAGAATAAATCATAAACACATCTCATCATCAAATCATCAAACCCTAATTAACTTCCCATACCACTTCAAAAGTAGGAAAGAAATCAAAGGAAAGATCTTACCTTAGTTAAAACTTCTTGAATCAACACTTAAACACTTAATCTTCCTTCAATTTGAGCTCAACACATCAAGATCCTCTCTTCACCACTTGCTTTCCTTTCTCTATGGAGGAGCCGGCCACACACATGAAGAAGAAGAAGAAATTATGAATAAACCAAAGTCAACTCTTCTTTTAAATCTCCACCAAGAGTTCCAATTCAAGCAATTACTTAATTACCCTTAATCATTTAATTTAACTTTTGTCTCATGTATGCCCATGATAGTAATTACACATATCACATAAAAATATCTCTCTTCCTTTGACTCTTCCTTTGACCCATTTATATGTTATATATATCCTCATATACACAATATATACCATTCTCTCTAAACCCTAATTCTTTCCCAATACACATATACACAAGCATTCTCCTCCCAATTTCTTTTCTTATCCCATCATATACATTCAATCCAATTTATAACAATAACAACAACAACAATATGCAAAACTTCTAGGGCATAAATGAGGATATTACACTTCAACTGCTAAAAGAGGTAAAGGAAGTTTTGTTCCTCGGGTTAGTAGGAGTCAGAGACCAGCGGGTAGGTCAGTGCAGTTTCAGAGGTAGAGATTTAGACCTACAGTGTCAGTGGCGAGTGCTCCGACCCCAGTGACTCAGAGATCCACTCTACCCATCTGCATTCATTGTGGTAGGCCACATGGTGGTCCTTGTTGGAAGACTGGTGTAGCAGGGGTATGCTTCAGATGTGGATCACCAGATCACTTTGTTAGGGATTGTCCTGAGAGGCAAGAGCAGATGTCAGTTGATTCTGCAGCATCTCGACTTAGTGTGAGGGGAGGTCGAGGAGGTAGGGGTGTCAGCAGAGGAGGTAGATCTGGGTTCAGTTCTAGAGGAGGTTCTACATCCAGGGAGAGTAGACCAGAGGAGGTTGGATCTTCCTAGAGGATATATGTTATGCAGAGGCAGCCAGATGCTTCGGCAGTCATAGCTGGTACTTTCTTCTTATTTGATACTTCAGTACTTGCTTTGATTGATCCCGAATCCACACATTCATATATTAGTGCTTCTGTTTTGCCTGTGTCTGATATGCATGCTGAATCCCTAGGATTTGATGTATTGGTGACAAATCCTCTAGGGCATAGTGTGATTGTTAGCAGGGTGCACCGAAATAGTGCAGTAATGGTGCAAGGTGAGGAGTTCCTTGGGGATTTAATTGAAATGCCTTTTAAAGAATATGATGTGATACTAGGCATGGACTGGCTATCTAGACATGGAGCTGTGGTAGACTGTAAAAAGAAAATTGTTTCTTTGAGAACTGGTGATGGTAGAGAGGTGATAGTATCTAATGAGCAAGGACAGCTAACATCTTTGTTTGTTTCAGCTGTTGCAGCCAGGAGGTTGATTAGAAAGGGGTGTGATGCCTATCTTGCTCATGTGGTAGATACTAGAGTAACAGGTTCTCAAATTGATAGCATTGCCACAGTTGCAGAGTTCCCAGATGTGTTTCCAGAGGAGTTGCCAGGGTTGCCTCCTGAGAGAGAGGTGGAGTTTGGTATTGAATTATTGCCTGGTACCACTTCTATCTCTATTACTCCTTACAGAATGGCACCTGCTGAACTGAGAGAATTGAAAGTGCAATTACAGGAGTTGTTGGATAAAGGGTTTATTCACCCTAGTGTCTCACCTTGGGGAGCTCCTGTTTTATTTGTGAAGAAGAAAGATGGTACTATGAGATTGTGTATCGATTATAGGCAATTGAACAAGGTGACCATTAAAAATAAATATCCTTTGCCTAGAATTGATGATCTCTTTGATCAATTGAAGGGTGCAGCTGTGTTTTCAAAAATTGATTTGAGATCAGGGTACCATCAGTTGAGGGTCAGAGCTGATGATGTTCCTAAGACAGCTTTTCGGACCAGGTATGGGCATTATGAATTTCTAGTTATGCCTTTTGGTCTGACGAATGCACCTGCAGCTTTTATGGACTTGATGAATAGGGTGTTTAGGCCCTATCTGGATCAGTTTGTGGTAGTGTTTATCGATGACATTCTGGTGTATTTGCGTAATGAGGAGGAACATGATAAGCATCTACGGATTGTGTTGCAAATTCTGAGAGAGAAGCAATTGTTTGCTAAACTGTCGAAGTGTGAGTTTTGGCTTGACCAAGTAACTTTTCTCGGTCATATAGTTTCAGCAGAGGGTATTAGAGTTGATCCGAGTAAAGTTGAAGCTATTTTGAATTGGAGTCCACCAAAGTCAGTGACTGAAGTTAGAAGTTTTCTGGGTTTGGCAGGCTATTACCGACGGTTTGTGAAAGGATTTTCTTTGATAGCTACTCCACTCACCATATTGCTTCGAAAGGGAGTTAGATTTGTGTGGACAGATCAGTGTCAGGCTAGCTTTGAACAGTTGAGAGAAATGTTGACTCAAGCACCTGTTCTTACTTTACCTATAGAAGGCAAACCATATGTGATCTACAGTGATGCTTCACATAGTGGTTTGGGTTGTGTTCTGATGCAAGAAGGTAAAGTTATAGCTTATACTTCTAGACAGTTGAAACCGCATGAGCTTAATTATCCGAGCCATGATTTGGAGCTAGCAGCCATTGTGTTTGCATTGAAGATTTGGCGACACTATTTGTTTGGAGAGAAATGTTTCATATACACTGATCATAAAAATTTGAAATATTTGGGTGTCCAAAAAGAGCTTAATCTTCGGCAGAGGAGATGGTTGGAGTTGATTAAAGACTACGACTGTTTGATTGATTATCATCCAGGTAAAGCAAATGTTGTTGCTGATGCCTTGAGTCGGAAGTCTTTGGCAGGTTTGACTGTTTATTCGCTCTCATTGCTTGTTGAGTTGAGAGCATTGCATGCCAGTTTTGTATCTTGTGATGATGGTGCATTGTTGGCACAGTTGCAATTGAAACCAGTTTTGTTGGATCAGATTAAAGAGGCTCAGTTGGCTGATGAGAAGATTCAAAAGATTGTTTCAGATTGCCATAATGGAAAGAGAAGAGATTTTATTGTAAGAAATGATGGGAGTCTCTGGTTTAAGAACAGATTGTGTGTACCCGATGATGCTAATTTGAAAAGGATCATTTTGGAAGAAGCACATCAGTCAGTGTTTGCTATGCATCCAGGCAATACAAAGATGTATCATGATTTGAGACAGCATTACTGGTGGTTTGGTTTGAAGAGAGACATTGCTGAGTTTGTATCTAAATGTCTCACCTGTCAAAAAGTAAAAGCAGAGCATCAAGTTCCAACTGGGTTGCTTCAACCGTTATCAGTGCCTGAATGGAAGTGGGAAAGAGTGACAATGGATTTTGTGTCTGGTTTGCCATTGACACAAAGGAAGTATGATGCTATATGGGTGATTGTTGATAGATTGACTAAGACAGCTCATTTTCTTCCGGTTCGGATGGATTACTCTTTGGAGAGATTAGCTGAGCTGTATATCCATGAGATTGTAAAGTTGCATGGTGTCCCAATTTCTTTAGTGTCTGATCGAGATCCCCGGTTTACTTCAAGATTTTGGAAGAGTTTGCATGGTGCTTTGGGTTCTCGATTACATTTCAGTACGACTTTCCATCCGCAGACAGATGGGCAGTCAGAGAGGGTGATACAGATTATCGAGGACATGTTGAGAAGCTGTGTTATTGATTTCTCTGGAAGTTGGGACAGATTTCTACCACTTATGGAGTTTGCTTACAACAACAGTCATCAATCCAGCATTGGTATGGCACCATTCGAAGCACTGTATGGTAGACGGTGTCGGACACCTCTTTGTTGGAGTGAACTTGGAGATGGTAAGTTGATTGGGCCTGATTTGATTCAAGAAACTGAAGAGAAAGTAAAATTCATTCAAGGCAGGTTAAAAGCAGCTTCAGACCGACAGAAGTCTTATGCAGATCTGAAAAGGAGAGACATAGAGTTTGATGTGGGAGATAAAGTATTTTTGAAAGTGTCTCCTTGGAAGAAGATCTTGAGGTTTGGTCAGAAAGGGAAATTGAGTCCTCGTTTCATTGGACCGTATGAAGTTTTGGAAAGAGTTGGGCCAGTTGCTTATCGGCTTGCTTTACCACCTGAGTTGGATTGGATCCATAATGTATTCCATGTTTCTATGTTGAGAAGGTACAGATCGAATCCATCTCATGTTTTGCCAATTGAATCAATCGAAGTGAGTTCCGATTTGACGTTTGAAGAGGAACCAGTTGCTATCTTGGCATGTGATGTGAAAAAGTTGAGAAACAAGAGAGTGCCATTGGTGAAAGTTCTATGGAAGAATCATGCAAAAGAAGAAGCAACTTGGGAAAGTGAGCATACCATGCGAGATCAGTACCCTCAGTTATTTCGGACTTGATATTAGGTAATTTCGAGGACGAAATTTCTTTTTAGAGGGGGAGAATTGTAATATCCCCATATATGCCCTAGAAGTTTTGAATGTTGTTGTTGTTGTTGTTGTTGTTGTTGTTTTAAAAATTGTATTGAATGTAGGTGTCAATTTGCAAGAGAAAAGAAATTAAAGGAAAGTGTATATGTTGATTATATTGTAATATATATAACATATAAGTTGGTCAAATGAAGAGTCAAGGGGGAAGAGATATTTATCTTGTTGAGTATGAAATTACCTAAATGGGCTTATAAGTTAAAAGAGAGTTAGAACAAATGGTTAAGGGCATTGAGGTAATTTTCTTTTGGAAATCTCTTGGTGGAGATTTAAAGAAGAAGAGGAAGTTGACTTGATTTATTTTCTTTTCTTCTCTTTTCCTTAGTGGTGGTCGGCTCTCCAAAACCAAAGAACAAGAGTTGATTTTTGTTGTTCCAAAATCAAGATTGAAGAGAGAATCAAGGAATCAAGTTGGAGATTTGTGGAATTCAACAACTTTGGTAAGTTTTTTTCTTTGATTTCTTTTATTCTTTTGAAGTGGTATTTGAAGTGAATTAGGGTTTGTTGATTTGATGATGAGAGGTGTTTGTGATGTGTTTTCAAGTGTTAAATTTGGTTTTAAGTTAAGAGGTTAAATAGGTGTTGTGTTGGAAGTGGTGGATGTTGATTTTGAAAGATTATGAATGATGTTGGATTTAGGGTTTTGAAGTGGTTATGTTTAAATGTAATGTTAATGTGTTGTTAAAGTGATGATTGTGATGATTGTGTAAGATATGTGTTTATGTTATTGATTGTATCCATTTGAATGAGATTAATGTTGTGCAAAAAGTGTGTAAATGCAATTGAAAGAGTGTTGGCTTTGGTTAGGGTTTTGTTCATGAGTGACACGGCCAAAAGCAAGGAGAGACATGGCCAAGTCATGGAAATTTTGGACGTGTTGGGTTGATTTTTGAGAGACACGGCCGTGTCCCATGCCAGTGTCTGTCAGTGCCAAAATTAAGTTGAGAGACACGGCCACAAGCTTGGCCGTGTCCCTCAAGTGTGCTGCCCGTGTCCCTCAAATGTGTTAGTTAATGTTTTTGTTCTTTGCTCTTCATGCAATGTTGTGATTCTTTAAGGGTCTCTTTGCACCTATACATGAAAATGAACATTCTAAATACCCTTAAAACAATAATGATTCAATCAAAGGCATATGGAAGATTATAAATCTATGAACAATGTTATGTTATATACATTGTGAATGGTAATGTGATTCATGAATAATGTACCTTGAAATGTTATAGCAATGATGCTATATGTATAAAATGAGTTGAGATATAATTGTGATATGAAGCCATTGTGATTGGCTATGATGATGAGAATTGAGAATGGAAATGATAACTAAATAATAAATGAATTGTGTGGCTAATGTGTTATTCCATTTTCAGAGTTTGTTGTTGGTGGCATGCCTAATAAGTGTAACAATCTCTTGAAGTTAGGTTGGATTGAATCCTTGAAGCCTAATTGAGATGTTACCACCCTTGAAGCTAGGTTGGGTTGGTTCTTGAAGCCAAGTTGGGTGGAAACTTAGCATGCTTTGTTCCCCTTGAAGCTTGGTTAAACCTAATCCTTGAAGCCTAGTTGGGTATATGATATTGATAAATGTGATAACAAAACCAAAACATTAACTCTGAAAATTGAATGGCATATTAGTATGTTTTGGGCCCATGCTTGTCTTTGTTTAATGTGACTCATAAATGGTAACATAATTGATAAATGAGGTATATGATATTGAGAAATGTGATATGTTCATATATTGTGGTTTATGGAATGTAAAAGTATGTTGTTAGCTTTACATCTATGATGTTGTTCTTTTTATAAAGGTGTGTGGCATTGCATTGCACTAAAGCATAATATTAGCATGATTTGTCTTACTAAGCCGTTGGCTTAGCGCGATAGTGTTGATCGCACAGGTGATAGAGTTGAGCCTGAAAGCTCTTCGAGACCTAGTGAGAGTAGACACTGAAGAGTTGATTTTGGGACTTAAAGATCAGAGAAAGCTGCCAATCATGTATAACTTCTTTATGTTTTGCAAAGTATTGTTTATAATGTAAATATTTTATAAATTCCACTGCGTATTAACTAAATGTATTTATATATCTATTTTGTTTTGTATTACAAATTGATTACTTAATTTCTATAATGTATAGTGATAAGGATTATGGTATAATTTAAAATGTTTTGAATGTTAAGGAAATCCGTAGCATCCCTATGTTCAGTGCACGTATAGTACATTGTGGTGTTTGTAGTGTGCATGTATTGAATGTGGGGGTGTTACACCACTTCACCAACTTTATCCTTCCCTTTATCTTTCTTGGTGCTTACGGATGCTTCGGTATTGTTCCCAAACATTGTAGTCATTTGATTCTTCATGATCTCAGCTAGGGCCCCCTTTAGTTCTTCCAATTTAGCATTGAGGGTATCGTCCACCATTCTTTGAATTTGTTCGGGCTCCATTGCTTTTGGTGAAAAAGTGATTGAGTCGCTTCTAGATTCTTCGTCTTCGGTGTAGGTCGGATTGTCGTAAGCTTTTGAATTGTCATAATCTAGGGTTGCAAACCAGAAAGGATTAATGATATTTGATGTGATGCACGTATACATGTATGTACAAACAAACAAGGATAAATAGGACGTTCCTTCCCACCTTATAACTTCCACACATGAATGGTGAGTCTCTTTTCCTAGGTATATGGTTAACAAAATACCAACATGGGGTATCTTTTTTTCGAATAATTCTCTCGGACATTTCAACCAATAGTTATATTTAAAAATGGAAATCAGTTCATGATAATTCCCATTAATTAGGTTTTAATCCATTCAACTTACTAAAGTAGCTTTTATGCTATATTGGATTAAAACTAAATTAAGAGGTTTATTATAAATAGATTTCTCACTTGAAAAAGTAACTAATGATTAATGCCAAAAACAAGCCCATGATTAATAATTCTTAGTATAAACTAGGCTCATAATTGATTTTCGGTATTTTATAATTGACCTAATTATTTTGTAAGCTCTTTGTAAGAAAAGGTTGGATGAAATATTAAAATAATTTTGTTTGAAAAACCCATTGTAAAATGTTTTTTAGAAAAAATAGATTTTTAACTTTATATTTGAGTCATGAGAAAAGAATTTTTGATTTATTTTTAGAAAAGTTTTATATCCAAAGACTATCTTGAAAAGTTTTGAAAATAGCTTTGGTCTTTTGGACTTTAAAGAAAAATTTATTTTGAGCTTACAAATGGACTTGGGTCACATTAGAAAAAGAACAAACCAAATAATTCATGATTTAAGCCAAGATAAATTAACCATAGTCAAACAACAAGCGTTTGGGATAAAAACCTAAGGAAAGTAACTAGGCCAATTACATGAGCTTTAGTCTTTGGGTTGAAAAGGCTTAAGTTTCCATAGCAAGTATATACCAAATGGTACAAGGCTATGAGTGGTTATGCCATGCTCGATCTCCATACCTTGAGTGAAAGTATAGTATCCATTACATAACATAACACGGGTAACACGGGCATCCTAACTCACGCACACGATGCAAACTAAATAATGCAATGGATAATACCATGACAAGAAAGAATAGAATAATAAAAAGACCAACGGAATCAACTTCTCTTATCCCTAGTGGAGTCGCCACTGTGAGTAGAGATTTTCGCCCCCACTCCCAGTGGAATAGTTCTTGCGACTTCGATACTGTTTGGGCTTGGGGCCTTAGAGAACACGAGCCTTAGCCCAGAGAAAATAAAGTCCCCACCCGAACAGGCTGGTAAAAAGAAAGGGATGGATGACTCGATTCCTATGAAATCTCCAACCCCCTAATGGGTTCGAAAAGTTGAGTACATGTGGGGAAGGTGAGAAATGGCCCAGCACTCCCACAACATTCATTTCATTGAAACCGGCCTCCTTTGCAGGTCTTAATATTATAAAATTCTTAAATATAATGATATTATCCGTACTACATGCAACAATTAAAATAAAGCATTATTATATTAAAATCAAAGCAATGTCCAAGCAAAATAAATAAATGGACACCCATCCGAGGATGGAAACATGTCCTTACATCATTTATGTCTAAAACTAAATAAGACACCCACCGAAAGGTGGAATTGTGTCCTTTACATTGGTCCAAAAAATTTTAAAATAAAATAACTTACATGATGCTCACGACATGAGGTACCCAAAATATGAAAACATACCTCTTACAATGTTTAATCAACAAATATTATTTGGAAAAAATATTCATTCATGATAAATTAAATAAATCAAGCATTGAAATTAAATAAATCAACCATCAAAATATATAATAAATTACATAATCAAATCTAAAATTAAATAAAGCAATAAATATATAAATTTAGGTTTACATCTTGAATTAAGATTTTTTAACCAAAATTAGGGTTTGGAATTCTTATGAAAACAACTTTAGGTTTTAGATGAAAAACTGTGATTTTATAGATACTTGGAATCAAACTAGGATTTTGACTTGCAAAACAAATATTATTATTACTATTTTAAAAATATTAAGCTACTGTGAAGGTATGAAATATAGAATTAATTATGATTTTAGTTTTAAGAAAATAAAATTTAAGGTTGAAAGTTTTAAAAAGTGATTATGGTTTGAGAAAATAGATTATGGTTTTGGAAAACAATGATAGGGTTTTGGAAAACAAGGTTAGGGTTTTTAGTTTTAGAAATTAGGGCTTAGGATATGGTTTTGGTTTTGCGATTTAGGTTTGGAAGAGATTAGGTTACTGTAAAGGTTTTGGAAAAATATAATTAATTAGGGTTTTTTAGTTAGAAGAGAATAATAAGGTTTAGGTTAATTAAATTAGGGTTTTGGATGATTGGATGAAGAGTCTGTAAGTAATTATAAAAATTGTTGCAAAATCCTATCCATGAATTATTAACACAGTAAGTTAAATGAATTAGTGAAGCAATGAAGATGCACCTGCATCGTAGGCTTCCCCAAATTGATGTGTTGAATCAAATTCAATATTTATCAACTGCCTGAATCAGCTTGTAATTGGTGGAGGGAAACAATTGCCTGGGACAATTGTTATGTTCTTGTTATTGCTTAATTGCTTTTTCAGGATTTCCTCAAACTGCTCTCGTCTCTACCAATTTATTAATCAAAGTTGTTGGCGATCTCTTCCTCTTAGTTTGCCTCGAAAAGATTAAGTCCAAAGTTTCTTCAAAAAATTCCTCCAATCTGTGTGTTTAATGCTAGTATTTATAGGAAAACAAAAAACCTAATCCTTTTTTAATAAGGAAATACCAACTGTTTAGGAAAAATTACAAAACTGGGTAAAACAAGATTTTGTCAAAAAATGGGCAGCGCGCGCGGGCTGCACTGGCAAACTGGGAAAGCTAGTTGCTTGCGGCTAACTGGGAGCCAAGTTGACTATGTGCGGTGAATTGGACAGTGTCCAATTTGCCGCAGATGCTAGCTGCAGCGAAATTGCCATGCCTTGCGGCAGCGCTACCGCATCTCGCTCGCCGATCAGTCTGATTTTTTATTTATTTATTTATTATTATTAAAAATAACTATTAAATATCATAAAGATAAATATTATATCACAAAAATTATTTTAGACTATCGGATTGGACTGGGTCTAAAATTAAAGGTTTACACTGCCCAAATATTTTCTTTCTTTTTCAAGTGGAACATAACCAAGGCCTTGGTTGTGTCATGTGACACGGCCAATGGCTTGGCCTTGTCTCTTGAGTGTGTTCTCCACTGCATTTCCTCCTTGGCCGTGTCATGTGACACGACCAGTGGCTTGGCTTTGTCTCTTGGGTGTGTTCACTTCTGCCTTTGCTTCTTCCTGTTTTGTTCTTTGGCTTCATTTGGTGAGACACGACCAAGGCCTTAGCCATGTTTTGTGATACCGCCGGTGGCTTGGTGGTGTCTCTTGCTTGTGTCAAGCTCTGACAAAATTTCCTGCCTCTTTCCTTGGATGAGGGACACAGCCAAGCCATGAAGTGTCTTGGCCGTGTCTCATATTTTTCCACCTTAATAATCCATCAAATTGAATTAACGCTCCATCATTTTGTTTTTCATCCTGGATCAAATACTTCAAACAAGCTTTAAACACAAATTAAAAGAAAAATCAATGAAAAGCCAATAAAATCATACTAAAACTAAACACATAAATGATCAAAATAATTGTTCACCTTAGAAATCATGGAGAATTGGTAGAAAAACCAAGTTTTGATGGATTTTAGCTAATTTAAGCTTGATCTATCGAGAAAAACATCATCAAAACAAAAAATTGAAAGGAAAAGTGATGAAAGAGTATTTTGAAAGAGGTTAGTGCTTGTATAATACTTATTTTGCTATTTATTGAATTGATATTGATTTTTATTATGTAAACAGATTTGTGAATTGGTCAAACACCATTACTTGTGAAAGATATTGTGCATTGAATAATTGTGAAAAATATGAGTATAAAACTTTACTTCTGTGATAGTAAAGTTATTATTGCAATATGTAAATGTATATTTATTGATTATTAACAGAAATAATGTTTAAATCCATCATTAAATCATTTATGAGTTGATTTAAGGTTGTGGAAGAAAATAAGGTTTTGAAAGATTTTAGGGTTATGGAAGTTTAGACTTGAATTTAATTGTGCTTTAAAGGGCTGGATCATGTTTTCTTAATTTGTTTGAGTTGAAGTATTGATAACTTATTGATTAAATCATGAAAAGAAATACCTGCAGTAGTATGCATGATCATTCACATGATCATGCATATGCCTATATATATTTTTGTTCCTTCAAACTTTGAAAAGAAATTTTAGTAGAGATGTACATGATCATTTTCATGGTCATGCATATGCTTGTGCATATGTCTATTCTTCAAAATTTGAGAAGAAATCCCAATAGTGAGGTGCATGATCATTCATATGGACATGCATATACTTGTGCCCTTAAAATTTTGAAAGAAAATTGCAGCAGAGATGTGTATGACCATTAGCATGGTCATGCATCTGGCTATGCATACTTCTGTTCTTCAAAACTTAAAAAATAATTCAAGTAGTGATGTACATGATCACTTGCACGGTCATGCATTTACCCATGCATATCTTCTTATATCTTCACAAAGTAGGGTTTATGGGTGGAATTAGTAGTGAATTATTGAATACATCTTGGAAAGAGTTATAATTGATGAAAGATTGCTTATAAGATTGAAATGAAATCAATCCATTAAATGATGAAACTTAGTTGTGGAGAAAACTTGAGGAAAGTTTGGATAAATGTAATTGGATATTTGAAATAAGTGTAAGGTTAGAGAAAAGATAAAAGATAATTACAAGTGATTAGTAGATTTCACATTATTCATGAAGAAATAAGATAATTTATGAAGCAAGGTAAGAAGAATAATATATTGATGAATCATTGATGATTTTAAATAGTTTGAAGAGTAAGATAAAGAAAACAAAGAGCTGTATAGAAAACAAAGAGGTGTATATACGAATTGATTGAGTAATGAAAGTAAGAATGTGAGATTTACATATTGTGTACTTTTGGAATACTTGATAGTAACATTATTTGGTGATTGAAGACAAGTTATAGATTATATATATAAGTGTTAAAGAGTTAACCGATACTAATTGATGACAATAGAAAGAAAGGAATTGATAATGTGAAAAGGAAAGAATGTAGTGAGATTTGAAGGTAGTTTAACCCTTCTAGTAAAATGATGTATTATGGATCAAGTTAGAAATATATATGTGTGTGTGTGTGTGTGTGTTAAACATAGTGAATACATTATATATATGTACATATACTCTTAAAGTGAAAGAATAGTTGTGAACACTTAATATGTTAAGAAAAGAATTAAACAAGTAAGAGTGGAAATCAATTTAGATTTCATTATTACAATGGAAACATGGAAGTGACTTGAAAGATAAAGATTGATGAATAAATAAAATTAGTCGAACTAATTAAAAACAAATATAATTATATATGTTCATATGATAAATGTATTTGAAATAAATGCTCATATCTTACAAATTCACAATAATAAGCAAACAATTTAAAAAGAAAATTTTCTATATCAGAAGATATTATGATTGAAAATAGCTTGAAACAGTGAAATAAATATATTGTCCTATTATACTGATATTAATCTAGTTTCTGAATTACCTAAAGGGTGAATATCCAAAGTGACAGAGGGAATTTTATGCCATAGTGACAGTGGGCACTCTGTGCCATAAAGGACACATTTTATGTCCCAATGATATTGGCTTTTATGCCAATAGTGGACACTTTGCTTTATAGAGCATCTTTGATCCCATTATTTTTACAGTGGATATTCGTGCCATAGTGGGCCTTTGGCCATATCATTACAATGGGCATCCGTGCCATAGTGAGCCTTTAGCCATATCATTACAATGAGCATTTACATGCCATCAATGACCCGCTTTTCAAAACTAGGATTTAAAGTTTAGTATATGAGGGAAAGAAAGAGATATATATATATATAACAGTGGAATGTAATGACATAAATTATATTTTTAAAAAATTATAAAAAGAGTTAAAGGCAATTACTGAATTGAGCTTAAATAGTATAAGTGTGTAGAGCTGCATCTTCTGCAGTTCTATAATAAGATTATTCTAAAAGTGTTACATTGAATGATATCAGACATAATAAAAATAATAATAATAAATAAAAGCATGTAAATTAATAAATAATTGATTTTATGTGAGATTTAAGATTAGTTATGAATTAAATTTAAATAATTAATGAATTAATTAGTTAGTTATGATTTATGAATTAATAAATAATTAATTTATGAATAACAGGTAAATTTTGAGGATGAAATTTCTTTAATGGTGGAGAATTATAATGTACAAAATTTCAAACATGAAACTTTTAATAAATATTGATAATTGATATTATATAGTGATAAAAGTAACGTGGATAAATGCTATAAGTAAAGAATAATAAATAGTATATCTCAAAAATTTACTGAAAAAATTATTTTTACGGTTTTACAGAATTAAAAATCAAATTAGAATCAAAGGTTAAGAGTGAGGGTGTAACGACCCTCCCCGACCAGGTCGGCTGCCCGGCCCACTAGTGGCTTACGGCCCGGCCTTTTCACCACCTGGGCACGGAGTCCGCAGGAGGCAAGCGATCGCTACAGTACTGGACAGTCCTCGCGGCCCACCCAGCAGGATTTGTTAATTTGGCTTAATTCCTTGGAATTAAGTCGCCTCCCTGGATCGAACCCCTGACCTCCCACTTAAGAGAGCCAGCGAGAACCATCCAGTACCATTTCTGCTAGGAATTAAGCCAAATTAACAAATCCTGCTGGGTGGGCCGCGAGGACTGTCCAGTACTGTAGCGATCGCTTGCCTCCTGCGGACTCCGTGCCCAGGTGGTGAAAAGGCCGGGCCGTAAGCCACTAGTGGGCCGGGCAGCCGACCTGGTCGGGGAGGGTCGTTACAGTTAAAAAGGTGCCTTTTTAACTGTAACGACCCTCCCCGACCAGGTCGGCTGCCCGGCCCACTAGTGGCTTACGGCCCGGCCATTTCACCACCTGGGCACGGAGTCCGCAGGAGGCAAGCGATCGCTACAGTACTGGACAGTCCTCGACCCAGCAGGATTTGTTAATTTGGCTTAATTCCTTGGAATTAAGTCGCCTCCCTGGATCGAACCCCTGACCTCCCACTTAAGAGAGCCAGCGAGAACCATCCAGTACCATTTCTGCTAGGAATTAAGTCAAATTAACAAATCCTGCTGGGTGGGCCGCGAGGACTGTCCAGTACTGTAGCGATCGCTTGCCTCCTGCGGACTCCGTGCCCAGGTGGTGAAAAGGCCGGGCCGTAAGCCACTAGTGGGCCGGGCAGCCGACCTGGTCGGGGAGGGTCGTTACAGTTAAAAAGGCGCCTTTAACTATCTTGTCTGCTTTCTACACGCCATCTTCCACGCCATCTACCACCAATATCACTATCTTGTCTGCTTTCTTCTTCCTTTCATCAAAGAATCAAGGCAAATCCATCTTTTGCAACAATTTTTTTTAGAGAATTAGTTAGAGTTGGTGAGATTATCAACAAGTGATCAAAGAAAAAGAGGGAAAAGAGAGAAGAAGAGACATTTTGAAAAAGGTAGGTGCTTGTGTATGAGTAATTTGCAAATAGTTGGTTTTCTTTGAATTTTAATGCTTGAATAAGTTAATTGGATCATTTTAATTGAGTTATTTGTTAAAGAATTGAATAAATGATATGTTGTGCAAAGAAAGATTGAAGAATCTCTATATGAAGTTTACTTCAATTTTGTAAGAAATAAGTGTGATGATATTGTTCTTGGTTAAAGAGTGATGGTTATGGAGTGCTGATAACTAAATTTATTACTAAATATTTAATTAATTGAGGATTGAGTAAAGTGTTTGATTTGGATTCTTTTTATTTGAAAGTTTGATTTTTTGGTTCATGTTTATCATGGTTATTAAATGTGTTTAGGTTGTTTTAACTTAAAATGCAAGTTGGAAAAACTTTGGCTCACAAAAAAGTGAATTTTTAAGTTTGGAAGATGCTGAAAAATCCACACGGGAGCGTGGTTTTGATCCACAAGACCGTGTAAATTATTTAGCTTCTGTAACTCTACTTCCAGTAATGTTTTAGTACACACGGGAATGTGGACTTCTTAGGCACCCCCATGTCACTCTGTAATCCTAAGTTTCTTCTTTTTAAACCCCAAAACACTTCATTTCTTATGTTAATATAATTTTCTTGTTCAATTAACATTTATAACATAATTAATACTTAAAAATATGCAAGTTTGTCAAATTAAAGGTTAAAATCTTGAAAATGTCTACAAGTTAGTTTGTAAAGTAGACTTGGAATTTTGTAAGTATTAGATAAGGATTATAGTATCATTTTATTGACGTGATATGTAATTAAATTTTATTAGAGGTGAATAAGCAATCAATTGCCCAAAATATACTGATTTTAGATCTAGCTTGGAATTAAATAGCTAGCTAGAGGGAGGATATCCATAGTGATAGTGGGCACATCGTGCCATTAATGGACACATTATGTCATCAGTGATAGTGGGCATATTTGCCATTATACATTCTTGAGATTTGGCATTAAAATTGCTACAGTGACCTGTTATCCAAACCTATTATTTGAGTTCAGTGTGTATGGGCATATTTAATGAAGTTACCTATATTGAAAATATATGTGAATATAGTGTTATGTTCAAAGATTGAGTTGATCATTAACTTTCTAAGTGTTATAATGATTGAAAGTGTATATAATGATATAAGATACAAAGTGCTCCAAAGTATAGTACAAAAAAAGTGCCAAAATTATAAATTGAATGAAATTATTCTGTGTAAAACTGAAAAGTAAGACTTACTAAAAAATAAAATAAGTGTAATATGAGTAATATTAGCAAATGAGAAAGAAAGTCTTAAATGAAATGATTCAAAAAAAAGAAAAGTTGCAATACCGAAAATGTAGTATAATTTGATATTTTTTTATAAAGTTAAAATTATTATTTTTCGTAATAAAAATATTGCGTTGGTTTGTTATTGAGAATATTTAATATATTGAAATGTTTATTAAAACTGAGTATTATTACTATATTTTTGTAAGTATTATTCTTTAATATTAAGTGACAAAATAAGTTTATACAAGCACCACTAAGCTTTGCTTAGCGTGTTAGAATTTTTTTCTGACACGCAGGTATCACGTCAACGGAGCAAGTTAAGAAGTGAAATTAAAGATCTCAAAAATTATCTACAATATATATAGAGATCTTTTGTATATTGTACTTGTAAGTTATGAAGTATATATATATGCAAATTATCTTGGCTATTTGAGAGATTATACAAATTTGTAAACGTGAAATAAATATATGTATTTAGAGAATGAAGTTTTAGATTTTAGTAAATGATTATCAAATCAAGTAATGTATTATATATTTATTTTGGATTGACAAACTTATAATTGTTATCTGATTTATAATTTGTATTTGGTTTATTGGAGATATTGGAGATTGGTTTAAATGTTGGATTTATAAGTGTTGTATTATACATATTGTATTATTATTTGAAACATTTTTGTTAGTAACACTTTGAAAGGAAACTTTGCCGATGAATTGATTGGAGTACTGATAGTATATTGAGTAATATTCTTTGATATTTTTTATGTGAGAATTGTCGAGGGATGTTACATGTTCAATAAACATTAGCAAAAATTTAGATCCAGCTCATCGAATTAGAGTTCAATATTTATTTAGTTTTCCATAGTTTGATGAACAACCTAAAATATTCAACAATATGCATCTAAATACATTTATTTGTTCAATCACATTTGGCTGAATTAGTCCAATAACATAATCACTTAATCCTAATATTTGAAAGTTATAGAAAAGTGAAAAAAATGATAGAAATGAAATTGATTGAAGGGTTTTTAGATAGGTTTTATGATGAAGTAAGTATAGTAACTTGAGTGGATGAGGTATAAATATAAATAATAAAATTGTAAATATTATAATTTAATATATCATTTAATGTAATTTTACTTGATGGTATTTTAGAGAAAATATATTGGGATATGTTTATTATTTTTATAGGGTGCAAATATATTGGGAGCATGTTTATTAAATCATTTTGTTTGTCATTTTGAACAAACAAAATTAATAGCATGTTGTACACTAATAATTTAGGAAATACTAGTAACATGTTGTATGTTAATATAATTTTTAATGTTTTTTTTAGATTGGCTATCTACATATTAGATGGGAAAGCAAGCTTGGCCCATCTTCTATTGGATGACAACATTAAATGTTTGCTCACACCATAGATTGTACTAGTCAGGGAACATTCCCATACTGAAGGCCTTAGTAAAGACGTGATGGCACACCACTGCTATCCTCCATTCTATGCAACGAGCTGACTTTCATGTGCTCTAAACTATATATTTTGATGGGCATCTGCTTTAGTTCCCAAGAGTTTGATTTGTATGATGAATGGAGGACTATGTTGGGTAATAGTGTTCCTAACTTGTTTGGTGTTGAACCTCTTAGGAAGAGCATCTTTATTACATGAACCTGTATGCACTCTCATGTGGTTAGCATGTTGGGGATGCTTGTTTTGATCAAATATGTATGCATGTTTAGGTTAATTTTATTGGTTTTTAGTTAATTTTTCTTTTAATTTGTGTTTAAAGTTTTCTTGAAGTGTTTAATTTAGATGGAAGTGAAAAAGAATGGATTGATGGATCGAAATGGTGGAAAAACATGAGACACGACCAAGACACTTCATGGTTTGGCCGTGTCCCTCATCCAAGGCAACCACTCACATGACACGGGCTGAATCAATAAGGCTTGGTCATGTCCTTCAGAATAATTGGGCAGAGACAGACACTGGCAGAAGACACGGCCAAGGCCTTAGCTATGTCCCACTTGATGAAACCAAAGAGCAAGAGAAAGGCAGCAATAGAGAACACAGTCAAGAGACATGGCCAAGCCACTGGCCGTGTCACATGACACGGCCAAGGCCTTGGTCGTGTCTCACTTGAAAAAGGAAGAAGACATTGAGGCAACCATGGACATGGCCACATGGCTTGGCCATGTCCCAAGAAGAATGAGTGACTGTAGACCCTTAATTTTTGACCCAATCCGATCCAATATGCTTTATTTAGTCCAAAATGATTTTTATTGTCTAATTGGTCCAAAATAATTTTAATTAAATAGTTTTTGCTTTATTATCTAATTTTTATTAATAAAAAATAAAAATAAACAAGTAAAAATCAAAAAAATAAAAATAAAAATGAGAGTCGGAAAAAAAATCGGCAGCGAAAAGTAGTCGTTCGGGCCCGTGGGTGTTTTGCCCACAGGAATTTCATGCGGGCGGCACGCCCGTAGGCCCAGCTCCTCACCCGCAGGAATTTCCTGCGGGCTGGCACGCCCACTGGCTGGCCAGCCACGGGCCAGCTGCCGCAAAATTTTTTTGACCCAATTTTTAGAAACCTAATCCAATTAGGTTTTAATTTCTTTTTCTATTAATATTAATTGTCGTGTGTAATTAGGAAAAAACAACTTAAAACCAATATAAATAAGGACCAATAGAACCAAATTAGGAGAGGAGGAAAAATTTTTCACAGTGAGCTTGGGATTGGAAACCAAATCAAGGAAGGAAAAGCAATAATTCAATTGAACTGATTTTTAAGGGAGTAGCAGCACGAATTAAGGATTTCAAAGGCAAACAAGGCTTGTCTTTGGAGCTAGTTCATCCAAGAAGAATTATTTTTGGAAGAATCAACAAAAGAAGGTAAGTGATTTTCTTTAATTGATTTATGTTACACAGTAGCTAAATTATGGAATTAGGATTTTTTAAATCAAAAATATTAGAAATTTAATTTAATTCTTCCAAAGTTAAAACACTAAAACATGACCTTCTTTTCTAAAAAGACTTAAAATTGTTATTTTTTCTTCTTAAAAATCTTAAAACTCTAATTGAACATATTTTTCAACAAAATCAAAATCAAATTCTGTTTCTTTTAAGATTTTAAAGTAGGTTCTATTTCATTCAAAAAGCCTTAAAAAACATCTTTTCTACTTATAAAAACTTCAATCCATTTGTTTAAATTCACAAAACCTCATAGAATATCAAATTGATTTCTAAAAACCCTAAAAATTCTTCATTACCCGAGACCCCAATTTCAAAACCCTAAAATCCAAAATTCAACTTTTAAACCTAAAATAATAAACCCTAATCTTTTTAAAATCTTAAACCCTAATTTTTATGAACCCTAATCCTTTTAAAACATTAAAAAACATAAAAGCATAAAAACCCAAAAATTGCACAATAGCTTAAAAATACAATTTAAAATCACAAATCAAAGTATTTTAAAGTGTCTAAAACCCTAGTTTCATTATTTCACCATTCAAATCTTAATTTGTTTAATCAAAGTGTCTTACCAACCTTTAAAAAACATAAAACCCTAATCTATTTTAATTCCATAAAAAGTCACAGTAGCTTAATTTTAGAATTTCCAAAACCTTAACATATGAGATAAAGAACCCTAAATGGAAATACTAGCTATACTTGAACTTTTATTTGCTTTATTTAATTCCATACATGATTATGCTTTAATTTATTTCTTATGCTTTAATTTATTTAATTTCAATACTTGATTTATTTAATTTGTCATGGATGGATGTTTGTTTTATATCTTGATTAATAACTTTGATTAATGATTTATTTGTGATGAATGATTATTTATTTTTATCAATTAATTTAGATTTCCAAAAGTTGTAAGAGGTATGTTTCCACTTGGTGGGTATCTCATTAGTTAAACATCATGTAATTTAATTTGCTTTTCTATTTTAGAACCTATGTAAAGGGCATGTTTCTACCTTTTGGTGGGTGTCCTATTTAGGCATGTGATGTAAGGACATGTTTCCATCCTTGGATGGGTGTCCATTTATTTACTTTGTTTGGACATTGCTTTGATTTTAATATAATGATGCTTTCTTTTAATTATTGTGTGTAATATGGATAATGTTATTATACTTAAGAATTTTATAATATTAAGACCTGTAAAGGAGGCCGGTTCCAATGAACCGGGCATTGTAGGGGTGCTGGGCCATTTCTCACCTTCCCCACACGTATCCAACTTTCCGAACCCATTAAGGGGTTGGGAATTCCTTAGGAATCGAGTCATCCACCCCTTTATTTTTCCCGGCCCGTCCGGGTGGTGACTCCATTTTCTCCGGACTTAGGTCTGTGTTCTCTAAGGACCCGAGCCTAAATAATGCCGAAGTCGCAAGAACCATTCCATCGGGAGTGGGGGCGAAAATCCCCGCTCACAGTGGCGACTCCACTGGGGATAAGAGAAGTTGATTCCGTTGGTCTTTATATTATTCTTTTCTTTCTTATAATGATATTATCCATTGCATCATATTAGATTGCATTGCGTGCGTGAGTTAAGACGCCCGTGTTACCCGTGTTATGTAATGCAAGGGATACCATACTTTCACTCAAGGTATGGAGATCGAGCATGACATAACCACTCATAGCCTCGTACCGTTTGGTATATACTTGCTATGGGAACCTAACCTTTTTAACCCAAAGACTAAAGCTCATGTAATTGGCCTAGTTACTTTCTTTAGGGTTTTACCCCAAATGCATGTTGTTTGACTATGGATAATTTATCTTGGTTTAAATCATGGCTTATTTGGTTTGTTCTTTTTCTAATATGACCCAAGTACATTTGCAAGCTCAAAATAAATTTTTTCTTTAAAATCCAAAAGACCAAAACTATTTTTAAAACTTTTTAAGATGGTCTTTGGACATAATACTTTTCTAAAATCCTTTAGCTCATGGCCCAAATACTAAGCCCAAAATCCATTTTTTTACAATCTTTTACAATGGGCTTAGAAACAAAACTATTTTCACCTAACCATTTTTACAAAGAGCTTGCAAAAATATTTAGGTCAATTATGAAATACCAAAAATCAATTTTGGGCCTAGTTTACACTAAGAATAAATTAACCATGGGCTTGTTTTTGGCATGAACCATTAGTTACTCTTTTCAAGTGAGAAATCTATTTATAATAAGCCTCTTAATTTTGTTTTAATCCAATATGGCATAAAAGCTACTTTAGTTGGTTGAATGGATTAAAACCTAATTAATGGGAATTATCATGGATTGATTTCCATTTTCAAAAATATAACTATTGGTTGAAACGTCCGAGGGAATTATTCGAAAGCAAGATACCCCATGTTGGTAATTTGTTAACTATATACCTAGGAAAAGAGACTCGCCATTCGTGTGTGGATGTTATAAGGTTGGAAGGAACGTCCTAATTATCTTTCTTTATTGATTTTTTGTGCATACATGCATACATGCATCTCATATCATTGATCCTTTTTGGCTCACAGCTCTGGATTATAATAGTTCAAAAGCTTACAATCCGACCTACGCCAGAGACGAGATATCTAGCAACGACTCAATCACTTGCTCACCAAGAACAATGGAGCCCGAACAAATTCAAAGAATGGTAGATGAAGCCCTCAATGCCAAGATGGAAGAAATAAAAAAGGCCCTAGCTGAGACCATGAGGAACCAATTGACTGCAATCTTGGAGAATTATGCCGAGGCTTCTGCTAGCACTAAGAAGCCAAAGGACAAAGGGAAGATGAAAGTTAATGAAGTGGCTTGTGATGATGAGAAGGTGATCATTGATGATGATGATTGGGCTCAATACTACCAAGATCTTCAAGATAAAAAGGAGCCAAAGGTTGTTGAGAAGGCAACTATTGAAAAGACCAAGACATCCAATGTTGAGAAGATGATTGCTGATTTAGAAAAGAAATTTGAGAAGAAATTGAAAACCGAAGAGGTGTCCGAGATTGACAAATTGTTTGAGCTAGATGAAGAAGTCCCGTACAAGTTCAAGATGCCATCATTTGCTAAGTACAATGGCACCGAAAATCCTCATCTTCATGTGAAGCAGTATATCACTGCCATGCAGTCTGCCTGAGCTACTAAGGCTCAAACTCTAAGGTACTTCATACTCTCTTTGGATCCTGCTGTCCAAAATTGGTTCAATACCTTAGATGATGGAACACAAAAGAGTTGGAATCTACTTTACAAAGCCTTCATCCAACAATATGGATATAATGTTGAGTTGGAAGTTACCTTAATAGAAGTGGAGTCCATTAGACAAAGGCTAAATGAGAATTTTGTGGACTATGTGAAGCGATGGAGAAACAAGGTTGCTTTGCTCAAGAAAAGGCCCGATGAATCTAATCAAATAAGGATGATTGTGAGAGGGGTCCTACCCAATCTCTGTGAAAGAATGTCTCACACCCTTATAAGGGACTTCAAAGATCTTCTCCAAGCTGGTCTACCAATTTAAGAATGGGAAAGGGAGAAGAATCGCTTTTCAATAAGAAGGAATGAGAAAGGGAACAACCAGCCTAACAATCAAAGCACACAAAAAGAAGTTGATGTTAATGTAACCGGTCAAGGGAATAAAAGACAATTCTTAGAAGTGGGGAAACCTCTATCTTAGGTTTTTAGCAAGCTGCAAAAGAAAGGGTTGTTACAACCATTAGCTCCTCGACCTCTACATAATCCACTGCCACCAAACTTCAATGCCGAGGCCTTCTGTCAATTTCATCAAATGCGAGGGCATGAAACAGATAAATGTTGTAACACCCCCACATCCAATGCACACACACTACAACTACAACCATGTAGCATAAGTGCACCAAACATAGGGATGCTACGGTTTTCTTCAACATTCAAAACATTTAAATAGATACAATACTATTATCATTATATAATATAGAAAAGTAGATCATTTACTTTTAAAATAAAACACATTAGATATATATATACATACATATAGTTATTTCACAGCGGAAGTCATAAAATATTTACATATTTGAAAACACTTAATTCCATATTTACAAATATACAAATATGTACATTTAATCAATACTTTACAAAATATAAAAAGAGTTATACATGATTGGCAAATCTCCTTTGATCTTTAAGTCTCCAAAATCAACTCTTCAATGTCTACCCTCACTCGGTCTCGAAGAGCTCTCGGGTTCGATTCTAACAGTTCTATCACCTGCGCGATTAAACACTATCGCGCTAAGCCAAGGGCTTAGTAAGATAATCATGCTAATGATATGACTTCGTGCAATGCAATGTCATTTCTCAAACCATAATATATATGTAACATCATATATGCAAAATTAACAATATACTTTCACATTACATATCACATTTTATTATCTTTTCATATACCTCATTAGTATTCATTTAATCATCAATACAAAGCAAAACAAACATCATTCATGACTCACATTAACCATAGACAAGCATGGGCCCAAGACACACTAATATGCCATTCAATTTTCAGAGTTAATGTTTTGGTTCTATCATCACATTTATCAATATCAATATCATAGACCCAACTAGGCTTCAAGGATTAAGTTCAACCAAGCTTCAAGGGGAGCAAAGCATGCTAAGCTTCTACCCAACTTGGCTTCAAGAACTAACCCAACCTAGCTTCAAGGGTGGTAACATCTCAATTAGGCTTCAAGGATTCAATCCAACCTAACTTCAAGAGATTGTTACTATCATTAGGCATGCCACCAATAACATACTCTGAAAATGGAATAACACATTAGCCACACAATTCATTTACATATCAATTATCATTTCCATTCTCAATTCTCATCAACATTTAGGCAAACATGCCTTCATTCTCTTAATATTATCATCATAGCCAATAACAATGGCATTGTCTCATATCATATCTTATTTGAATTATCATTTCATCTTTGATACAACATTTCAAGGTACATTACTCATAAAATACAATACCTTTCACAATGCATAACATAACCTTGTTTAAATCTCAACAATGCAATTAGGGCAAAGAACAACTTATATGATTCATAGCTTTAGGATCTTCCTTATGCATTTGATTAGTTCATTCATTGATTCAAGTGTGTTTAAAGTGTTTAGGGTTAGGTTTAAGAACCAACCCACCTTTGAAGAACCAAAACAATGCAAAAAAACAAAGAAACAAAACCCTAACCAACTCATTTGATGGACACGGGCAGCACACATGAGGGACACGGCCAAGCTTGTGGCCGTGTCTCTCAATTCAACTTTGGCAGTAGCAAACACGGCTTAGGGACACGGCTGTGTCTCTTCAACCAAAACTCACAGTAGCTCACACGGCTTGGGAACACGGCTGTGTCACCCAAAAATTAATCCAACACGTCCAAAATCATATGACTTGGCCGTGTCTCACATGGCCTTTGGCCGTGTCTCCCAAAACCAAAACCCTAATTGTAACCAACTCTCTTCCAAATGCATTAAAACTCAATATACATCATACCACATGCTTCAAATGAACATCATCAATGTTCTAAATACATAATCATTACAATAATCACTTTAAAACACCTTAATATCACAATTAAACAAACACCATCTCAAAACCCTAACTCAAACTCTACTCTTGATTTTCCACTATCAATCTTCACTTATTTTTCCATAATCACAACCAAACCAACACAACCTCCAATTTTTAACTTACAATCAACTCTAACACTTATAAACACACATCAACACACTAAATCATCATCTCAACAATTCTCAATACACCTTAACCACAATTTCCAAATTAATAAAAGAAAACAAGAAATTACTTACCTAAAGTGAAGAAATTCCACAAATCTTCAACTTGATTCTTCAATTCTCCCTTCAATCTTGATCTTACTATCAAGAACACTTCTCCTTCCCTTTTGCTAATGGAGAGCCGGCCACTACCATCAAGAGGAAGAGAAAATGATCAAGAATCACAAAGTCAATCTTCCTTTTAATCTCCACCACAAAATTTCCAAAAGTAAATTACCTCAAGGCCCTTAACCATATAACTAACCTTTTGTCTTATATGAGCCCATATATGAACTTTCACACTCAACAAGAAGATATCTTCTTCCACTAACCAACACTTTGACTCTCCCTTTGACCATTTTATATGTTATATATATCACAATATACACAACATATAAACTTGTCTCTAAACCCTAAATTCTTTCCCAAAACACTTATACTTTTCTTTCTCAATTTAAACCAACAATCCAATAACAACAACAACAACAACATGCAAAACTTCTAGGGCATAAATGAGGATATTACAAATGTGCTCGTCTAAGGCATGAGATTCAAGACCTAATCGATAGTGGCAAACTACCCGAGCCGGATAAGCCCAACACCAAAGACAATCCATTACCAAGGTTCAATAGAGTACCTCTACCGGCAACCTTCATGGTGGGAAAATGATTGGAAGAATATTTTGTTTTATCATCCTTTCAAGATGGGGATATTGAAGATGTGAAAGGAAAAGAAGCCTAACTCAATGAACTTTCCTTAGCTTGAATTATGCTTTTCAATCTTACTTTCTTTAATATTTTGGAACTATTGTGTTTTTCAAATTTAAATTTGTTTGAATAAATTATTTTTATCATAAATTTTTATTGGTCTTTGTTCATTTTGATGCTCAAACAATGAGGAATTTAGCTTGATGTTTATAAATTAATGTGTCTAAGCATCATGACTCGAATGACTTTACTAGATGAGAGAATTACTCTATAGCATTGATTTGTGTATGCTTACTTAGAGAGGGCTCCTGCATAATTATCTTTGTCTAGGTCTTAGTCAGTCTTAGAACATGCTTTGACAAACTTTTGAGACGAAATTGAACTCTGCTTATTTAAGGGAGAGATGATCTAGGCATTGTTTGATTAGCCAACAACTAGTATCCACCCAATTAAATATTAATCCCTAGTTGTCCCTTTGAGCCTTCATAAAATTTTAGCTTTCTTTTCATTGGCATATAACCTCAACAACCTACCTTGAGCTGTTATGATACTTTTGACAAGTCTTATGATTACTAAGATGAATAGGCAAGAAGATCAAAAAAAGCAATGATTAGCCAAGATCATGAGGATAGTTGAAGTTTCAAGACCATGAAGATAGTTGAAGTTTTCAAGACCATAAGGATAGTTGATGTTCTCAAAACCTTAAGGGTAGTTGAAGTTCCCTTAATGTCTCCAATATATCAAGACAACATCAACATTAGAGTAACAAATGATTTATCCCTATTGAAGAAGATTTATGTTACTCCACTCATCCATTATTGGAAGCCCAAGTTGGTACAAACAAGACAACTATGTCTGAGCTAGAACCAAAAAAAGGAAAAAAGGAAAAAAGAGAATAGAAAAATAAAAGAAAGAGAAAAAAAGAAGAAGAATAATAATAAAAAAAAAGATAAAACCTAAAAAGGCGGTTCATAAAGCCAACTGAGTTATCTTTTACCTAAAGCAGCAAAAGGCTTCCCTTTGGTTCATCAAGACATTTTTACTTGAATTGGCCCAACGCAACCAAAGATTCAATCAAAATTGGAGAAAAGGAGGGAGACCATCCAGTGCTTAAAAGTTCTGTACTTGACAGTCCTACAAGGAAGAAGGATAAAATGACAAAATGATCAAAGAAAGGGAGGAGTAAGAAAAAGAAAAAAGAAAAGGGAAAAGAAGAAAAGAAACAAATTTGGAAACTAAATTTTTTACAAGGGCAAAAACTGTCCTAATCAAGATCCAGATTAATGCCAAGAAGACAAAAAGAATTTGGAGTCTAGAAAGATTATTCCCAACTATCTAAAGTTCCAACAAGAAATTTATAGTGTGAGGGTTTGTCCATTGTGTCACACCAGCTCCAATCTCAAAATGGCCTTCATTTAACCCATGTCCCTTATAGACCCCATTTCAAGCCTATCAAAGACCTATTGATCTCTCTTGGTAGGTAGAGTCTATTAGTGGAGATAGTTTGGATAAGCATGCATATGAGATATACAATATTTAAACTCAATTAGAACTTTGGCCAAGTAGTGTGTATGTGCCTATCTGAAGTGCAACAATTCTTGCTTAAATAGAAATAATTCCCGAGTTTAGTACGGTAACTAGGGTTTTCATGTTATGGATATGTTAATTTGGAAAATCAAGTCCTGAGGTACATTGACATCAATTTGGCAAAACCAACATTTGATTTCAAAAAAATAAAAGAAAATGTTTTGTCATACAAAGCCTTCAAGTTAAGGGGAGTATGTGGAACCTCCAAAGGGCACATTGGGCAAAGGAAATGATTATTGGAAAAGTTATGAAGAAACTATCAACCGACATGCTGAAACATAGTTGGAAATGGATACATCCCTGACTCTGCTGCTTAGGGTCTCCACCACTCATGTTTTCAATATCTTGAAGATAAAAACCACAAATAGAAAGCTTTTAATCATTCCAATGCGAGACTTGAACAAGTGTCAAAAAGGGAACTAATGAGAACACTTATGCTGATCACCTCAGTCTGTGAGTCGATGGAGTAACTGTAAGTATTATTCATGCATATCATGCATACATGAGCATATCACATCGCACTTTCTTGTCTTGTGTTGTCTATTCCTTGTCAAAATGAACAGCAAGCAATCAAAAAAAGATATCAAATCAGGGGGGCATAGCAAGCCCATTGCTTGAGAAAGCTCCAGTAATTTTACAAAGAGAAGAAATACACGCTTGTGCGAAGAACTAGACGGAAAAAAAACATCAATCAAAGCTTGCATGGATAAAATCTTTGGTTTAAGCCTACACAGGGGGCAAAGTTTCTCCTTTTCAATTGTTTGAGTTTTTATACCAAATATTTTTAAACTCACTTACAAATATTTTGCCACACAGGGGGCAAGGAGAGGATTTAAGGTCCAATTAAAAATAGCTAAATCTTTGCAAAAAGGAAGAACAAAAGAGTGGAACATTAGAACTCTCAAAAAGAATGAAGATGTAAAAGATAAAAGACTAATCCAGCTAAAAGAGCTGAAGCCAGGGTAAAGACCCGACCTCCAATGGATAAAGACCCATGTTTCAAGGGTAAAGACCCAATCTCAAAGGATGAAGATCCATTTGCAAGGGTGAAGACCCGATCTCAAAGAATAAAGATCCATTTTTCAAGGGTAAAGACCCGATGTCAAAAGATGAAGATTCATTTGCAAGGGTGAAGATCCAATCTCCAAGGATGAAGATCCATTCTGAGGGTGAAGAATCACAATGCATAGAACAGCCGGAGCAGTCAGACTTTTCAACTGATAAAAGGTTAGTCAAATTCATTCTCGGGTCCAAGTACCCAAATCAAATCTAATATCGGGTCCAAGTACCCAAATTAAATCAAAATCAATTCAAATCTCAAGTCAAAGTACCCAGGTTAGGATCGAGTATCCCAATCAAGTTTAGGATTGAGTATCCAAATCCAGTTTAGGATCGAGTATCCCAATCCAATTTTGGATCGAGTATCCAAATCCGATTTATGATCGAGTGTCCGAATCTAGTTAGGATCGAGTATCCCAATCCAATTTAGGATCGAGTATCCAAATCCAGTTAGGATCGAGTATCCCAATCCAGTTTAGGATTGAGTATCCAAAGCCAATTTAGGATCGAGTATCCAAATTCGATTTAGGATCGAGTATCCAAATCCAGTTTAGGGTCGAGTATCCAAATCCAGTTAGGATTGAGTATCCCAATCCAATTTTGGATCGCGTATCCGAATCCAGTTAGGATCGAGTATCCGAATCCAGTTTAGGATCAAATATCCAAATCCAGTTAGGATCGAGTGTCCGAATCCAGTTAGGATCGAGTATCCCAATCCAGTTAGGATCGAGTATCCAAATCCAGTTAGGATCGAGTATCCCAATCCAGTTTAGGATCGAGTATCCAAAGCCAATTTAGGATCGAATATCTAAATCCAATTTAGGATCGAGTATCCGAATCTAGTTAGGATCGAGTATCCGAATCCAGTTTATGATGGAGTACCCAAATCCAGATAGGATCGAGTATTCGAGTCTAGTTTAGGATTGAGTTTCCAAAATCTCTCGGGTCCAGAACCCAAAACCTCAAAAATTAAGTCTTATTGATTTTCACTCTCTTTCACTAAGGTTTCAGATCATTCAAGAAGGGGGCAAACTGTAGACCTTTAATTTTTGACCCAATCCGATCCAATATGCTTTATTTAGTCCAAAATGATTTTTATTGTCTAATTGGTCCAAAATAATTTTAATTAAATAGTTTTTGCTTTATTATCTAATTTTTATTAATAAAAATAAAAATAAACAAGTAAAAATCAAAAAAATAAAAATAAAAATCGGAGTCGGAAAAAAAAATCGGCAGTGAAAAGTAGTCGTTCGGGCCCGTGGGCGTTTTGCCCACAGGAATTTCCTGCGGGTGAGTTATTTCGCCCGCAGGAATTTCCTGCGGGCTGGCACGCCCACTGGCTGGCCAGCCACGGGCCCGCTGCCGCAAAATTTTTTTGACCCAATTTTTAGAAACCTAATCCAATTAGGTTTTAATTTCCTTTTTTATTAATATTAATTGTCGTGTGTAATTAGGAAAAAACAACTTAAAACCAATATAAATAAGGACCAATAGAACCAAATTAGGAGAGGAGGAAAAATTTTTCACAGTGAGCTTGGGATTGGAAACCAAATCAAGGAAGGAAAAGCAATAATTCAATTGAACTGATTTTTAAGGGAGTAGCAGCACGAATTAAGGATTTCAAAGGCAAACAAGGCTTGTCTTTGGAGCTAGTTCATCCAAGAAGAATTATTTTTGGAAGAATCAACAAAAGAAGGTAAGTGATTTTCTTTAATTGATTTATGTTACACAGTAGCTAAATTATGGAATTGGGGTTTTTTAAATAAAAAACTTTAGAACTTTAATTTAATTCTTCCAAAGTTAAAACACTAAAACGTGACCTTCTTTTCTAAAAAGACTTAAAATTGTTATTTTTTCTTCTTAAAAAATCTTAAAACTCTAATTGAACATATATTTCAACAAAATCAAAATCAAATTCTGTTTCTTTTAAGATTTTAAAGTAGGTTCTATTTCATTCAAAAAGCCTTAAAAAACATTTTTTTCTACTTATAAAAACTTCAATCCATTTGTCTAAATTCACAAAACTTCATAGAATATTAAATTGATTTCTAAAAACCCTAAAAATTCTTCATTACTCGAGACCCCAATTTCAAAACCCTAAAATCCAAAATTCAACTTTTAAACCTAAAATAATAAACCCTAATCTTTTTAAAATCTTAAGCCCTAATTTTTATGAACCCTAATCCTTTTAAAACATTAAAAAACATAAAAACCTAAAAATTACACGGTAGCTTAAAAATACAATTTAAAATCACAAATCAAAGTATTTTAAAGTGTCTAAAACCCTAGTTTCATGATTTCACCATTCAAATCTTAATTTGTTTAATCAAAGTGTCTTACCAACCTTTAAAAAACATAAAACCCTAATCTATTTTAATTCCATAAAAAGTCACAGCAGCTTAATTTTAGAATTTCCAAAACCTTAACATATGAGATAAAGAACCCTAAATGGAAATACTAGCTATACTTGAACTTTTATTTGCTTTATTCAATTCCATACATGATTATGCTTTAATTTATTTCTTATGCTTTAATTTATTTAATTTCAATACTTGATTTATTTAATTTGCCATGGATGGATGTTTGTTTTATATCTTGATTAATAACTTTGATGAATGATTTATTTGTGATGAATGATTATTTATTTTTATCAATTAATTTAGATTTCCAAAAGTTGTAAGAGGTATGTTTCCACTTGGTGGGTATCTCATTAGTTAAACATCATGTAATTTAATTTGCTTTTCTATTTTAGAACCTATGTAAAGGGCATGTTTCTACCTTTTGGTGGGTGTCCTATTTAGGCATGTGATGTAAGGACATGTTTCCATCCTTGGATGGGTGTCCATTTATTTACTTTGTTTGGACATTGCTTTAATTTTAATATAATGATGCTTTCTTTTAATTATTATGTGTAATATGGATAATGTTATTATACGTAAGAATTTTATAATATTAAGACCTGTAAAGGAGGTCGGTTCCAATGAACCGGGCGTTGTGGGGGTGCTGGGCCATTTCTCACCTTCCCCACACGTACCTAACTTTCCGAACCCATTAAGGGGTTGGGGATTCCTTAGGAATCGAGTCATCCACCCCTTTCTTTTTCCCGGCCTGTCCGGGTGGCGACTCCATTTTCTCCAGACTTAGGTCTGTGTTCTCTAAGGCCCCGAGTCTAAACAGTGTCGAAGTCACAAGAACCATTCCACCGGGAATGGGGGCAAAAATCCCCGCTCACAGTGACATGACCAAGTCACTCAAGGCTTGGCCGTGCCTCATATGGTCCCTTGAATTATTTTTGCATGAAGTGAGGGACAAATGGGGGACAAAAGTCTCTTTCTTTTTAAAAATGAATTATTAAAAATGATTAAAAGGTGAATGGATTTATGGGAAGAAATATAAAACAAAGAAAAAGTGGGAGACAGGGTGTGGTGTGTGAGTTGGCAAGAGATGGTTAGGGTCTTAAAAATGAAAAGGAATTGAAAGTGGAGGGATGGAGGGACATACACGTTGGTTCTTATTTGATGAAATATCTATCTTGTTATTTTTTGATTCTTGGTTTTCAAGAGGAGACACCATTCTTTCTTCATCTTCAAATTTATTCATCTTTCATTTCTTCCATAGACAAGATCTAATTAAGATTGGAATAAAATTGAGTGAGCAAGCTCCTTAGAAGATTAGGGTTTGAGAAAGCTTGATTGGAGTTGGAAGCTTGAGAGAGTTACCATTTCATCTTTCAAGAGGAAAACCATTGATTGAAGAGGGCTTGGAAGTTGTTCATTAGACATCAAGGTGGAAGCTAGGAGGAAGATAAATAGTTCAACTCTTGGAGTCTACAAAGGGGTTTTTCATATTCTCTCTTTTAATTCATTTCTAAATTGTTGCTGTTTTATTATGAAAATTAATATTACAATGTATAATCTTGATTTGATGAATATTGAGATGGATATTTATTTTAAATTGATGATGAGCTAATTTACTCATGCCATGGATTGTAGTAGATTTGATTAAATAACTTGATTTGATAATTCCATTAGTATACCTTGTTATTGGTTGATTTCATTAGACTTATAGATTGGCCACCTATAAATCACTTAATATTGAATGATGAATCAAAAGGTGAAATTCAATATTGGAACTATATAATCAACCACCCTAATAATGAATTAGAAATATAAGTTCTAGAGTTTATTCATTTTGCAATTTCAAAACAATTGGTTGTTGTTAATTCATGAATGTGAAAACTAATGAATTGGTAATTACTAATTGAACTCAAGGGAAAAATTAAAATACAAAGTTATATTAATGGATAATTTGAGAATTAAGACTTAATTAAATTGATCTACAACCTTAGGCACCATTCCTAGAATTGAATTGATCTTACTCAACTACTACTCATTTTTACTTTCAAATTTTAATTACAACTCACCAATTCAACAACACACACTCAAGTTTAATTTATTTGTTAATCAAAATATTGCAAAATAATTCCTTCCTTGTGAGACTACATCGGGGCGACCACCTTTGCTACAATTACCTCGTATACTTGCGAGTATCACTTTGTAGTAGTACTTAATCGAGCGCAGCAAGTTTTTAACGCCGCTGCCGGGGAAGGCAATTGTTCTTTGTAGTTTGATTCTTTTATTTTAATTGTTTAATTGTTTAAAGTGTTCCTTTTCGAATTGCCTAGGTGGTTTATACAAGGATGAAGGTCTCAAGGAAATGAACTTGTTCCATATCTAGATGATATTCATAGACTCCCAAGAACCGAAGGAGTAGATCCCTTGGGACAAGAAGGAGAAGAAACTGATGAGCAATTTGAGGAGGACACAAAAGTAGAAATGGGTGACATAGAAGAACCACCTATGAAGGAGTTTGCTCAACCAATCATTGGAGTAACGACATCATGTATCCGGTTGAGCAACGCAGTAAGAAATTATGTCCTAAAAAACACTCATTATAGTATGTCGCCATCCTTCCATGGATTTCCGAATGAAGATCCTTTCAACTTCATTCAAGATTTTTACACAACACTGCATATTTTTTCTTTGTAAGCATTAACAGAGGATGAACTCAAAATGAGATATTTCCCATATAGTTTGAAAGATAGGGAAAAAGCATGGTTGATGACCATATCGGAGAACTCCATGACAGCTTGGACTGAAGTGTATAACAAATTCATGGGAAAATTTTATTCACACCATAAGACAAAGGAGCTTAGGGAGAGTATTGCAAGTTTCACCCAATTTGATGGGGAACCATTTCATGAGGTGTGGGATCGCTTCAAATCTCTATTGTTTCAATGCCCTCATCATTATTATCCACAATAATTGCTCAATTAGTTCTTCTATGATGGGTTAACTCAACAATGTTAAAACACAGTGGATAATGTTGCAGGAGGGGCAATGGGTGAGAGAATAACTGCTAAAATGGCTGCATTATTTGAAATGTTGGGAGAAAATTCTCAACAAAAGAGTATTGGGGAAGTGAGAAGAGAAGCATATGAGCTGAATGCAAACTCAAAAATGGCAAGGCAAATTGCCGAGTTGACAAGGCAAGTTAAATTGTTGAATGTTAGAGGAAACTTGTCGATGCTGTCACATCCGTGATTTTATAGATATAAAATTTTATATATACTCAATATATATATATATAGAGTATATATAACATATACATATGGTATATTAATTATATATGTTGGATTAATACATTACATACTTAATATTTGATACAAATATAAGGTACATTTGATGTGTATATAAGATATAAAATACTTGTGCATATGTGTAATATCCCAAATTTTTGAAAAGTTCTAATTTTTGAAAATTTGATAAAATAAATTATAATTTAAATGGATAAATTAAATTAATGGTTTTAAATGAAAAAGTGGAATATATATGTGATAAATATGTAAAATATATACAACATATAAAAGTCAATACTTTTTAAAAGAAAAGTCAAAGTAAAAGGGTATTTTGGTAATTAAATCTTAAAAATTTAAAATTAATAAAATAATTTAAAAATAAATAATTTTGGATGGAAGATAATATTTTGTGGTTTTAATTAAATAAATAAATAAATAAAAATATATTAAAATAATGATATATATATGGTTGAAAATGTGAGTGGGAGGAAAGAGAAAATCAATTTCTTTTCATCTTCTTCTTCTTCTTTCCTTCAAGGCCGACTTTCATGGCTTCAAGAGAGGGATTTGCTTCTTCCATACTCCAAAAATTGAAGGATTTCAAGTATTCAAAGTGAATTTTTGGGGATTTCCACCAAAATTAATAAGTTTTCAACTCTTTTCTTTGAATTCTATAGAAAATTGGATTATGTTGAGTTTGGGGTTTTGATGTAGCATATTATAATTATTGGAATGGATGCGTATGATGTTATTTTGGGTAGTTAACAGTGATTTTAAGGTTGGATTAAAGAAATGGTTGAATTTAAGTTGAGTTTGGTGAAGAGAGAGAATTTAGGGTTTTGGAACATTATAGTTTTTGAAATCATGAGTTATAATTGTGCAAATTGGTTCTAAATGTGTTGTTTTGATGCATAAACAAGGATTTTAAAATCAAATGATGGATTTAGTTAAGTTTGGATAGAGTTTGAAGATGGTAAAATTTATTTAGGGTTTTGGAAAAGTGAATTTTCAAAGAATGATTAATTGTTTGATTTTAATGCTTAAATCATGTTATTTAATGATATAAGTGGTGGAAATAAGATTGAAATGATAATTGGATTGAGTTGGAATGGAGATCCTTCAATGGTGAAGGTTATGCCATTTTAGGGTTTTTAGCATGCTAAAACATGCTAAAACATGTTTCTAATGATATTAATAAACTTAAAACACTAATTTAAATGGCTTGATATGGTTTTTCAAGGTTGAAGTGAGGTGAAGCTTAATTTTGGAATTTGGTTTAGAGTGATGTTTAATTATGGTTTGATGTTGAGAATACCTTAGAATGTGATATTAAATGATTATGTATGATCACATTTGGTATAGGCATTGAGGGAGGTTGATTTGCTTCATCCAAGTGGTGAAGGGCAAGTTGGAAAGATAGGATTGGAGGTTGTATTAAGCTTGCTTTGGGTTGCTAGTATAGGTATGTATGAACTTTAAATATATTGTTTATATTTGCATGACATTTGGGCTTAACACATTTTGGTTGAAAATGTGTTAAGTTACTTGGTTCATTAATTGAGTATGAATAATGTGCTATGATATTTGTAATGTCATATATGTGTTAAATTTATTGTGAAAAGCCATTGATAATGGCTAAATTGTGTAGAATGTGAAATATGTATATTATGTGAAAATACTCAAAGTAATTGGGTAATGTGTTGTGAATGCAAAACTGAGATATGTGGAATAATGAAATGAATTGATATTGATAAAAATGAGAAAAGTGAGAAAAATGAGAAAGATGTGAAAAATGAGAAAAATGAGAAAAAAATGTGAAAATAAGGCAATGTGCCTAGATTGAATACGTGACAATGAGAAAGAGATTGATAATGAGAAATATGAATAAATTGTGTGCCTAGTATGTTATTCAATTTTTAGAGTTCTGGGCTTGGCGGCATGCCTATGATTGCTTATGGGATAAACGCAGAAATGGTGAAAAGACTGGGTCGTAAGCCAGGCCAGCTGATAAATATGATGTTTTTGGGGTGAAAAGACTAGGTCGTAAGCCTCAAAAACTGTAGCAGTCTAGCCGGATTGAGGACCAAGATACTGGGGCCTAAGGGTCTAGCCGGGTTGAGGTCCAAGAGACTGGGGCTGTTACATTATCCATGGATATATTATTTATGAGGCTAGACACATGGTGTCATTATGGACCAAAGCAGTAACTCTGAAATTTGAATAGCATATAAGATCCTTTTTGGGCCCATGCTTGTCTTTGCTTTAATGTGAGTTATGAATTGTGATACAATTGAGCAATATAATACTATGAGTTGTGATTAAAAATATTTGAAAAATATAAGAAAGTAAAATGATGTGACATCTATATGCATTGTGCATTGGCATTGCATTGAGTTTTATTGTTATTATTAAAGTTTGTACCACTAGGTTTCGGCTTAGTGCGATTGTAATTCGTCGTGCAGGTGATGGATGATTTGGTACAGCCGGAGAGTTCTACTAGACCTAATCGGGTCTAAGTTTGTATTTATTGAGCTTGAAGAGTTGTTTTGGGTACATCGAGATCAGAGCCAGTTGCCAGCATGTACATTTTTTATATTATAGTATATTTTGATATTATGTATGTTATGATATGTTTTTGAAGCATATATTGTAAATTATAAAGAATGATTTGAATAATTTTTTTTAAGATGGGATTTTATATGTAATGTTGATATATATATACCTATATATATAAGTATTTTGAGAAAATATGGAGAAATTGAGAAGTATTGGTATATTGATTTTATTTGGAGTGTTTGTTTTATGCAGGTTCTATTTTGTTGAATTTTGAAAACGTTCAAATTACAAACAAAACTCTAGCGAATTTTTCCCAGAGATTTTCATATAAAATATTTTTTTGGATTCCTATAATAAGTAAAGAATATTTATATACTATTTATTTTATATATTAGTATTTGAAATCTTAAAAAAGAAATGTGAAATTTTTTATTAAATCGGTCTATGACATCCTTATACCGTATATGCGTATTTTACATATGCTGAAAATATATATTGTACGTATATAGGGTATAAGGGTGTTACAGGTGCCAAGCCAAGAATCATGTGCTTCATGTGGTGTGGTAGGCCATAATACAAATGTATGTCCATCAAACTTTGACCAATTCCAAGAAGGGCAAGAACAAGCTTTTTCTTTTGAAGGGTTCTAACAAAGAGGAAGGAATGACCCATACTCAAATTCTTACAATCCTGGTTGGAGAAATCACCCTAATTTTTTATGGAAGAACTAACAACAAGTTTCACCTCAACATTAATTCCAACCTTATCAAAGGGGACACCAATTTCAAGGGCAAAGTTCAAATTATGAGCAAGTTAAGAAACCTTCACTTGAAGACAATTTGAATGTTTTTATTCAAATAAGCACTCAAAATCAAGAGGTGAACAACAAATGATTCCACTCTTTGGAAGACTCACTTAAGAAGGTAGAAACTCAAGTGGGTCAATTGGCAAATCAACTACAAGCTAATCAAAAAGAAAAATTTTCAAGACAACCGGAGCAAGCCAAAGCAATCACAGTCTTAAGAAGTGGTAAGGTACTTGATAATAAAATCAGCGATAATAACAGTAATGATTCTTTGGATGCAGGAACGTTTGAAGAGAATGGTGGGGAAATACAAGAAGGCAAACCACATCCAATTGAGCTGAAGGAAGATAGTGAGGAGTCATCAGTTGCACCAAAGCTTCACAAATATCCAAATTTGTACAGACCGCCAAGTTCTTTTACAAGAAGGTTAAAAAATGAGAAGCATGATAAGCAATTTTCTGAAATTTATAATATGATCTCCAAGGTAAGTATTAACCTCCCCTTACTTAAGGTGATTAAAAACATGCCATCATATACCAAATTCTTTAAGGAGCTTAACACAAAAAAGAAAAAGTATGAGTTGAATGAGAAGGTAATAGTCTCGGAAGTAACAAGTGGTGTTTTACAACACAGGTTACCTTCAAAACTAAAGGATCCTGGAAGCTTTATAGTTAGCATCATATTGGGGAATGGGAAAGAAACTATTGGTATTTATGATTTAGGAGCAAGTATTAATTTGATGCCATACTCTGTTTATTTGAAATTAGAGCTAGGGAAATTCAAACCAACTAAAATAGTTTTAGAACTCTTAGATACCCTAAGAGAATCGTAGAAGATGTTCTAGTTAAGGTAGGTGGTTTGATTGTACCCATTGATTTCATTGTCTTAGATATGGGGGAAGAAATTTCTAGAGATTCTGAACATGTAATTTTGTTAGAGAGACCTTTTATGGCCACAACTAACACATTAATTGATGTTAAAAATGGAAATTGACCATGACTATTTTAGTTCAAACAGTAGAATTTTCAATTTTTAACACTTCCCCTATTCCCATACTGCTTTGTATAAGTACTGCTCTTTCATTGATTGTACTGATAATATTGTTGAAGAAGTTTTCTTGTAGGAGAGTGGTGAAGAAAAGTTAGAAAGGGCTTTAAATTTGGAGGAAGAAGTTGAGGCTCAAATGAGGAGATTCAACCAAAGGGGGTTGAACTTAAAGAACTTCCAAAGAACTTAAAGCATATTTTTCTTAGGGAGAACAACTCACAACCAGTGATAATTTCTGCTACTCTTAGTAGTGAGAAGGAAGATAAACTTATGAGCATGTTAAAAAAATTCAAGAGAGCTATTGGTTGGGGGTTGAGTGATATCAAGGGTATTAGTCCCTCTATGTGCATGCACAAAATAGTTTTAGAGGAAGGGGCTAAACCGGTGAGAGAGGCTCAAAGGAGGCTTAACCCTAATATGAGCAAAGTAGTGAAAAATGAGGTTCTAAAATTGCCTGATGAAGGGTAATCTACCCCATTGTTGATAGTGAATGGGTTAGTCTTGTACACGTCATGCCAAAGAAAGCAGGTTTGACTGTAGTCCAGAATAAGAAAGGAGAGTTGGTACCTACACGAACACAAACCAGGTGGCAAACGTGCATAGATTATATGAAATTAAATAATGTCATAAAAAAGATTACTTTCCTTTACCATTTATTGATCAAATGCTTAATAGGTTATCTGGACACGCTTTTTACTATTTTCTTAATGGTCTTTCAGGTTACTACCAAGCCTCAATAGCATTGAAAGATCAACCAAAGACAACTTTTACTTTTTCCTTTGGGACATTTGCCTTTAGGAGGATGCCATTCAGACTTTGTAATGCACCGAGTACATTTCAAAGATGTATGCTTTAAATTTTTTTCAATATGTTGGACAAATGCATTGAGATATTTATGGATGACTTCTCTATTTTTGGTAATTCTTTTGATTATTGTTTGCAAAAGTTGACTCTCGTGCTTGAAAGTTGTATTGAATGTAATCTTACCTTGAGTTGGGAAAAGAGTCATTTAACGGTTGATCATAGGATTGTTTTGGGTCATGTTGTTTCTCACAAAGGGATTGAGGTAGACAAGACTTAGGTTAAATTAATCATGAATCTACCTCCACCCACATCTGTTAAGGGGATTAGAAGTTTTTTGGGACATGCTAGATTTTATAGGAGGTTCATAAAAGATTTTTTAAAAATTTCACGTCCTTTATGTCATTTGCTGGGAAAAGATGTCCCATTTGTTTTTTATGAAAAGTACTTAGAAGCTTTTGAAATTTTGAAGAAAAATTAACTTTCGCTCCTATAATTGTTGCCCCAAATTGAGATTTGCCATTTGAAATCATGTGTGATGCATCATATTATATCATTGGAGCTATTTTGGGCCAAAGAGTGAATAAATTGATGTGTGTAATTTATTATGCAAGTTTATCTTTAAATGATGCATAAGTAAATTACACAACCACTGAAAGGAAAATTTTAGTTGTGGTATTTGCACTGGATAAGTTTAGATCTTACTTGATAGGTTCTAAGGTCATAGTATTTTCGGACCTTATGGCCTTGAAATACCTATTGACCAAACCACAAGCTAAACCTAGGCTTATTAGGTGGGTATTGATGTTGCAAGAATTCAATGTTGAAATCAAGGATCGGAAGGGAAGTGAAAATGTAGTAGCCGACCATCTTTCTATATTGAACTCTCATGATAATGATGCAGAAATTATTTGTAAAAATACTTTTGGAAAATTTTTGGATGAACACTTGTTTACTTTAACTCAAGCACCTTGGTATGCAGGTATTGCTAACTATCTTTCTTGTGGTGTTGTGAGAATGGATTTGAATTTCCAAGCAAAGAAGAGGTTCCTGCATTCATGGAAGTACTATTTTGGGATGAGATATATTTGTTTAGAATTTGCAGGGATGAAATCATAAGAAGATGTGTACCGGAGGAAGAACAAAAATAAATGTTGCAATTTTACCACAACATATATTGTGGAGGGCATTTTAGAGGAAAGAAGACCACTGAGAAAGTTCTTCAAAGCGGTTTATATTGGCCTACTTTTTTTAAGGATGCTTTTAATTTCTGTACAAGATGTGATAAATGCCAAAGAGTAAGCAACATTAGAAAAAAGAATGAAATGTCTCTCAATATTTTTATTGTGGTAGAAATTTTTAATGTATGGGGAATGACTTCATGGGGCCATTTTCCAAGTCCTTTAGTTTTGAATATATTCTTCTTACAGTGGATTATATGTCTAAGTAGGTGGAGGCTATCCCCGCTAGGACTAATGATGCTAATATTATTTTGAAATTTTTGAAAGAGAATATTTTGAGCAGATTCGGAATCCCAAAGGCAAGAGTGAGTAATGGAGGAAGCCACTTTTGCAACAAATGGTTCGAGAAGTTGATGTACAAGATGGGCATCCGATACAAAGTGGCAACTCCATACCACCCTCAAACATCTAGACAAGCCGAGATCTTCAACAAGCAAATTAAGGTTATCTTAGAAAAGATCGTGAGCACAATTAGAAAATATTGGTCAATCTAGCTCCCAGAAGCATTATGGACTTATAGGACTGCTTTCAAAACACCATTAGGAATGAGTCCATATAGGTTGGTCTTTGGCAAGGCTTACCACCTACCGGTGGAATTGGAGCATAAGGCTTGTTGGACAATAAAGACCACAAATATGGACTTAGAAGGATCAAGGGAGCAAAGAATGTTGCAAATTTCTAAGCTTGATGAGCTTAGGAATGAGGCATATGAGAGTTCAAGAATCTATAAGGAAAAGACAAAAGCTATACATGATAGGATGATTCTTTGAAGGACTTTTAAACCGGGAATGAAAGTCCTCCTATTCAATTCCAGAATGTGATTGTTTCTAGGGAAATTGAAGTCTTATTGGAGCGGACCATTTCAAGTAATTCAAACATTCACATATGGGGTTGTTGAGTTACTCAATTTGAAAACCAATGAGACATTTAAGGTAAATGGACAAAGGGTGAAGTCCTACTTTGAAGAAATCGATGTTGCAAAAATTGTTGAAAGTTTGGTGTTTATCGACAAATGATGCAACAATGTCCAGCTACATGACATTAAAGAAGCACTCAATGGGAGGCAACCCATCGGTTTGTATTTCTTTTCATAGTTAAATTTTCGTGTTTTGGAATTTAAATTTTGTTTTAATTTTAAGAGAATAGAATGGGTGCATTGATCAATTTTTATTTTTTTGATGGAGTTTCAGGGTGAAGCCAAGAAGAAAAATTTCATGTATTAGACTTGGGTGACACATTTGTTAAAAAAAAACTCAAAAAAAATGAAAAGGCAAAAAACTAGCAATGACGGACGCAGCCACTTGACATGGCCAAGCCACTGGCCGTGTTAAGCAAACCCAGAAAACCTAGGCATGGACACGACCAGAAGGCTTAGTCGTATCCTTAGCCGTGTCACCCAGACATGACCAAGTGCCCAACCCATGTCCCCATTTCTTTCACCTGCCAACACCATACAATAGTGGACACTCTCATGGGACATGACCAAGCCACTGGTCGTGTCCCTCCTAAAAACTCCAACATGGCCAAGCCAATCCCAGCTTGGTCATGTCACCCCTTTTAAAAACCCAAAATTTCACCCGATTTCATCACTTTCAAAACCCTAGCCTTCATCTTCCTCTCTTCTTTCTCTCGTCTCTCTCTCTCTCTCTAAAACCTTCATTTCCATCCCTAAAAACCTTAAACTTTCACCAAATCTTCCATTCTTCTTACCTAAAACTCAATTAAACCCACTCAATCTTCTAATTTTGTAATCAAAACTCCATAAAATTCATCAAAGCTTCACTTTCCACTAAAGAATCAATATGCCTAGAACAAAAATGGTGTCCCACCACAAGAGGAGGCAACCTTCATCATCCTCTTCATCATCTTCAAAGAGATTGACTCTTCTAGCATGGGGTTTCATTCCAACGAGGTATGTAAGCGAAGAATCCCTTGATACTCTCCAAACTAGAGAAAATTTTACTAGATATGTTCAAAACCTTGGATGGAAGAAATTAGTTTCCCTTAAACCTTTGCAATTCCAAGAACTTACCATAGAATTTCTAGCCTCTCTTAAGGTTGAAATAAATGAAATAAAGATTTACACTAGGTTTAGCTTTAAATTGCTTAGAAAACCATGTGTTCTTAATATTGAACAATTGAATGCTATTTTGGGTTTCCATCAACAAGGGAAAAAATGTCTGCCTAAAGGTTTTAGACAACAATTTGCATGGGGAGCAATAGGCTCGGGTGGAATGTATGTGGCCAAATCAGCTAAGGAAACAAAATTCATCAATCCCACCTTGAGGTATTTACATAGATGTATGTCATGTGGGTTCTTTGCACGGAAAGAAAGTATGGGTGTGGTGGAACTAAGCGAGCTATTTTTTTCTTTGATTATGCTAGCAATGCTATAATTGTGAGTATCGGCTATTGGTTAGCTGATGTTTTTGATAGCATAGCAAATCAAACAAGGGGCGCAATTTGTATAGGTGGATTGGTGACCACCTTAGCTATGACATTTATTGATGGTTTTGACCCGAGTGCTTGTCAATTGACTAGAATTTCTTAAAGTGATTCATTAGACCTTGCGACCCTTGAGAAGATGCACATGGTTATAAAAAGGGAGGGGCTTATGTGATGAGTTTAGATGAGCAAGTTGCACTAGTGAACCGGCAAAAGAGACCATGAGATGATGAGAAGTCCGACTTGGATTCACTTGATTTGGATGAAGATGCTCCAGCTGCGGAAAATCAGGAGATTATTAGTAAGATTGAAGCATTGAAAAGCAAGGTAGATCATAATCATACTGAAATCCTTTTCCAGTTGGAACAAATCAATAGCAACCTTGCCAAGATTCTTAACCTCCACCCTTCAACAGCATCATCGTCACACCCTCCATCACTATAGAGCATATCAGCTTCTGCTTTTTGAGAACACTTCTTATTTTTCTTATTTTTAGTTGTTGAATATATTAGTTGCTATTTTTTGTTACTGTTGTTTGTTATTAAAACTTTATGTTTTTGGTTATTTTATATTTATTGATTTTTAATCTTGAACAATTAATGTTTTATGAATGAAAGGTAGCACTTGCCTCACAAAGAAAATAATAAAAATTAGGTTGTACTTTAACTCTTTCTTCTTTTAAATTATTCTAGTTTCCATTGAGGACAATGTCAATCTTAAAGTGCAGGGTGCTAAGTTTTTGTTCATAAATGGAAGCTTTTGTTTTTCTTAATTTAATTGTTGTTTTTAAGTCTTTGTTTTGAGTAATTGTTTTAGTCATTTTTGTTAAGTGTTTTGCCTTACTTTACATATTATTTTGAAGTATATTTTTTAAGTTCAATTGTTATAAGTTTCTTGATAGATGACCTTTTAATTTTTGAAGCATGAATTGGAGAATTGGATAAAATTGGTGCTTATTGTTGATTTGGTGGATATTCCTTGCATTGCTTTTTTAAAACTTGTGAGGAATTGAGCCCATTAAGTTGGATATCAACTTATTATTCTTTATTATGTGTAAACATCTTTGATTAATGAATTGCTAGAATTTGCTTTGACATGCATTTTGAGACTACATAAAAATTTCAATTAGGCATCAATATGATTAAGGCAATTAGGTGAACCCATTTTGGCTTAAAAAGACCAACCTTATATTCAACCTTAGTTAGCCAATTTTGAGCCTATTTCATTTCTCCTTTTATTTCTTTTTCACAACACTACTAGGTTTGAACCATGCTATTTTGTCTCTTACACTTTCGTTAGGTCAAGAGCATTTTAAGAGCTTTATGATTGAGTGTTGTATTGAATAAAGTGTGGGGTTAAATTTAGTGGGTTTAAGATTGTAAACCATTATGTTCTTTAGTTTCAAATCATAATTTATAAAAAAAAAAGAGAAGAAAAAAATAAATAATAATAAAAATAAAAAAAATTATTGTTCTTGTTGGAAGGGTTAAATTGAGTTTGGGAATGATCTTTACAAATTTGATAAGTGGAGTTCCTAAAAAATTCTTTAATGTCTAGTGCTAAGTGATTGGGAGGTACGTTGGGATTGTTAGGTTTTATCACGTTGTTTACTTCATTCTTGAAGTGCTCTTAAACTTAGTGAATAAACTCACATTCCCAAATGTCATACCTTTACCTTAGCCTCATTACAACCAAATGAAAGACCTTATGATTGATGATTGATTGGAATTTAGTGGTGGAAGTTTGATTGATAAGCAAGCTTATGGTGATGATCCTTCATTGAATGTGATGAGTGGAAACACTACCTATTTAAACACTTCAAAGAGTTGGTGAGGGGGTGTCAATATTGGTTATGCATGGAGAACCACTAAATTACATGAGTATTGATTTTATTTGGTTTGATATTGATTGCAGATTAAAGAAATTGGCAGTCTTGATATATTCTTATAACTCTTGAACTTGGCTAAATTTTCTTGTTTAGTTTGTTTTGATTTTAACTTTGCTTAGGGATAAGCAAATGATTAAGTGTGGGGTAGTTGTTTTGATCAAATATGTACACCTGTTTAGGTTAATTTTATTGGTTTTTAGTTAATTTTTCTTTTAATTTGTGTTTAAAGTTTGCTTGAAGTGTTTGATTTAGATGGAAGTGCAAAAGAATGTATTGATGGATGAAAATGGTGGAAAAACATGAGACACGGCCAAGACACTTCATGGCTTGGCCGTGTCCCTCATCCAAGGCAACCACTCACATGAGATGGGCTAAATCAACAAGGCTTGGCCATGTCCTTCAGAATAATTGGGCAGAGGCAGACACTGGCAGAAGACACGGCCAAGCCACTGGCCATATCACATGACACGATCAAGGCCTTGGTTGTGTCCCACTTGATGAAACCAAAGAGCAAGAGAAAGGCAGTAGAGAACACAGTAAAGAGACATGGCCAAGCCACTAGCTGTGTCACATGACATGGCAAAGCCACTAGCCGTGTCACATGATACAGCCAAGGCCTTAGTCGTGTCTCACATGGAAAAGGAAGAAGACATTGAGGCAGCCATGGACAGGGTCCTAAGAAGAATGAGTGGCACGGCCAAGTCACTCAAGGCTTGGTCGTGTCTCATATAGTCCCTTGAATTATTTTTGCACAAAGTGATGGACAATTGGGGGACAAAAGGCTCTTTCTTCTTAAAAAAGAATTATTAAAAATGAGTGAAAGGTGGATGGATTTATGGGAAGAAATATAAAACAAAGAAAAAGTGGGAGACAAGGTGTGGTGTGTGAGTTGGCAAGAGATGGTTGGTGTCTTAAAAATGAAAAGGAATTGAAAGTGGAGGGATGGAGGGACATACACGTTGGTTCTTATTTGAAGAGTTATCTTTCTTGTTATTTTTTTGGTTCTTGGTTTTCAAGAGGAGACACCATTCTCTCTTCATCTTTAATATTCATTCATCTTTCATTTCTTCCATAGACAAGATCTAATCAAGTTGGGAATCAAATTGAGTGAGCAAGCTCCTTAAAAGATTAGGGTTTGAGAAAGCTTGATTGGAGTTGGAAGCTTGAGAGAGTTACCATTCCATCTTTCAAGAAGAGAGCCAGTGATTGAAGAGGGCTTGGAAGTTATTCATCATACATCAAGGTGGAAGCTAGGAGGAAGACAAGTAGTTCAACTCTTGGAGTCTATAAAGGGGTTTTTCATATTCTCTCTTTTAATTCATTTCTAGATTGTTGTTGTTTTATTATGAACATTAATATTACAATGTATAATTTTGATTTGATGAATATTGAGATGGATATTTATTTTAAATTGATGATGAGCTAATTTACTCATGCCTTAGGTTGTAGTAGATTTGATTAAATAACTTGATTTGATAATTCCATTAGTATACCTTGTTATTGGTTGATTGCATTAGACTTATAGATTGGCCACCTATAAATCACTTAATATTGAATGATGAATCAAGAGGTGAAATTCAATATTGGAACTATATAGTCAACCATCCTAATAATAAATTAGAAATATAAGTTCTAGGGTTTATTTAATATGCAATTTCAAAACAATTGGTTGTTGTTAATTCATGAATGTGAAAACTAATGAATTGGTAATTACTAATTGAACTCAATGGACAAATTAAAATACAAGGTTATATTAATGGATAATTTGAGAATCAAGACTTAATTAAATTGATCTACAACCCTAGATACCATTCCTAGAATTGAATTGATATTCACAACTACTACTCATTTTTACTTTTAAATTTTAATTACAACTCACCAATTCAACAACACACACTCGAGTTTAATTTATTTGTTAATCAAACTATTGCAAAATAATTCCTTCCTTGTGAGATGACCTTGGGGCGATCACCGTTGCTACAATTACCTCATATACTTACGAGTGTCGCTTTGTAGTAGTAATTAATCGAGTGCAACAATGCTTGATGCTATCTTATATTCTCTTGAGCAAAGTATCAAATGTCTCATGTTGTTGATTCGGGGATACTTCTTATAGCACTCAAGGTGGCATAATATCAACCTCATCAACATCCTCTAGAGTCTAGAGGACTTGGGCTTGGTCAGTTAGTATGATCAAGAAGGTGCCCTTCATGTACAAAGAGATAAGTTACCTCTATTGAGGTGTTTTTACCTCATTGAGCAAGACCTACCTTATCTGGGAGGTATGTTTGATTTAGTAGTTTAATTATCTATTTTTCTTATTTATTTGATTTGGCATGTTTGATGTTTAATGTGTTTAGTGAATTCTGAATGGTTGATTGATATTCTGGCTCAATTCTCTGCTCTAGCTAAATCATTTACACTAATTCATCTTTTTTGTTTGAAATTATGTGGTTTGTTTAATATGATGTGATTTGGTCTGATTTGTCCGCTAATAGTTTGATCTTAAAGCATCCCTACTCAGATGTGAGCATATGAATATCTTTTGTATATGAGTTTAAGGTTATGGGTGCCTTATTTAGAAGCTCTTCTAGTATGTCAAAGATGGCATCGATAATTGGGCCAATTTTGAGGTCCTAAATTTTGCTACTCTACATGTATTCTTCGGTTAAGTTATGTTAAGGAGCTATGTCTGCAGAGTTTTATATTAGCTGTAGATTGATATTCTTCTGTAATTTCTCCTAGAAATCAGCTAACTAATTGATTGTTTTTATATTTAACTGTAAGAATATTTAATTCCCTTAGATAGGCTTTATTTCCTTTTCTTATAGGATGTATTTTGTGTATATATAGCCTTCAGTCTTTGAGAAATAAAAATAGAAAATAGAATTCATAATTCATTGTGTTGTCATGGTATCAGAGTGGATCCATTCATAAAAAAATAAAAAAAAATTTGTGATAACCATTTTGAAATTTGAAATCCGTAAACCTATTGTGAGAATGGCCATCACTATAAGTGAATCAACTGAATTAGTCTGAACACCAACACCACAAATTATTGTCCATCAAGACAATTCCACTTTTCCTACTAGCATTACTTTGGATGAGACTAACTTCACACTATGGTCTCAACTCATGGAGATGCGGATTGGCGCTTGTAAAGCAGGATATCTCACTGGAGATGCAAAAAAACTATAACTAGGAGATCCTCTTCTCAAAACATGGATTACCAAAAATCATTAAGTGAAAAGTTGGTTGATTCACTCGATGAGTCCATTACTGATGCAGCGGTTTATTCGTCTACCAATAGCAAAAGATATATGGGAGGCTGTATCGAAAACTTTCTATGATGGATCATATGAAACTTGTATCTTTGAATTGAATCAAAGATCTTTCTAGACCAAACAAAATGGTCGACCATTATCAACATATTATAATGAACTTGTTGTTATTTTTTAGAAAATTGATCACAGAACTATATCACAGGAAAGAACAATAGAAGGAGTAGTTCATTTGCACACTGCAATGGCTAAGCTTCGAGTTCATATCTTTCTAAATGGACTTGACCCTGAATTTTATCAAGTCCATGGAGAAATTCTGAGAAAAGACCCAAAACTTGATTTAGAGAGTACATACTCATATGTAAGAAGAGAGTACCAACAGAGACAAACAATGGGAGGCTCCCATCCAATTTTTGAAAGTTCAACTATGTTAGCTAACCAAACCTGACAAGTATAGTCATCTGGCTCTCCAAACAGTTGCAGTAATAAATCAGCTAGAAAATCTGGCAATCTGGTATGCTCTTATTGTGGTGAAACAGGTCATTCAAAACAATGATGTTATGAAATTATTGGCTATCCTGAGTGGTGGGACTTCACAAAGAAACCTCGAAAGAAAATTACAGGTAAAGCTATGATAACCTCTAAGGAAGAAGATCAATTGCAGCCTATAGCGAATGTTGTTTACCAAGGAATAAATGGTAAGGTCTCTGTATTTTCTTCAACTTCTAAGAATAGTACTTGGATAATTGATACAGGTGCATCTAATCACATGATTAGGGACTCAACTCAGTTACATTCTATTTTCCCATGTTCACAACCCTTTATTTCCACAGCTAATGGCAGTACATGTTCAATAACAGGAGAAGGATCTCTTACTCTTTTAAAAAATCTTACATTAGATATTGTTCTTGTTGTTCCATCTCTTGAATATAATCTCTTATCTGTCAGCCAAATAACTTTCGCCCTTGCCTGCACAGTGACTTTTTGGCCTTCATTTTGTATTTTTTAGGACATTCTGACCCGAAAGATTCTTGATTATGTTGTTAGGCAGGGCAAACTCTACTACTTGGAACTGACAAAAAATGGAGAACTGAAACTCGGTCAAGCGAATCAAACTAGTAGTGAAGATAAACATTGAAGGGATATATGGCTCTGGCACCAAAGATTAGGACATCTTTGATTTTCATTGTGATACTTGTGAACTTGCTAAGAGTCATTGTGTTGCTTATTTGCCAAGTTTGAATAAAAGTCCAGAACCATTTATAGATATTCATTCGGATGTTTAAGGTCCTGCAAAAGTGTCTTCTATTTCTAATGCTTGTTTCTTTGTTATGTTTATTCATGAATGTACCAAAATGACTTGGGTATCTTTGCTTAATAAAAAAAAGTGATACATTTACAGCTTTTTAGAAATTTCATAAGATGGTGGAAACACGGTACTAAAAGAAGATTCGTGTGTTGCAATCTGATAATGGTACCGAATTTATGGATGCATTATTTGGTCATTTTCTAAACCACCATGGGATTTGCCATCAGATATCTTGTACTTATACATCGCAGCAAAATGGATTAGCTAAAAGAAATAACAAACAATTATTAGAGGTGGTTTGTGCCTCTTTGTTTGGTATGAATATGCCTCGTTTTTATTGGGGAGAAGCTATAAAATCTGCTGCATATCTCAGTAAACGAATACCCTCCCAAGTAATAGATTTCCAAACTCCTTTGCAAAAGTTAAAATCTTTACTCTCCATTCCACATCTCCCAAACCTTGAACCATGAGTCTTTGGCTCTACAACATATGTTCACATACCAAAAATTCTTCGCATTAAACTTGACCCATGTGCGATGTGTCTTTGTTGGATATTCTGATTTTCAAAAGGGATATTGATGTTATGACCCCCAAACTCGCAGGTTACATGTAACTTTGGATGTTTCTTTCCATGAATCAGAACCTTATTATTCTGGTGGTGTTTCTCTTCAAGGGGAGAACTCTAGTGAAGAGAATAAATTGTAAAAAGAAGATGGAGAAAGTGGTTTTATAGAATTGGAAGAAGTGCATAAGTTTTTTGAAGAAAATAATAAACAAGGCTGTGATAGTATTCCTAAAATTGAAAATAAGGTGTCAATTCTTCATGAAAATGTACAAGAGTTGCCCATGTCTACACCATCAATTGAAGAATCAACCCACCAGAATGTTCCGCCTCAGGTAATTCCAAATCCCACATCTGATGTAACTAATGAAATTCATGTTTATCCTCAAAGGCCAAATAGAGGGGTCCTAAAGAAACAATATGAACCTAACCTACATGCTAAAGACAAATACACAATTAACAATTATGTGTAGGCCCATAGGTTAACTAATTCTCATGCACTTGTTATTAATCAATTAACCAGTGTATCTATTCCTAGTCATGTGCAGGAAGCATTGGTAGATAAAAAATGGAGAGAGGCAATGAATGAAGAAATGGAAGCACTTCAAAAGAATGGCACTTGGTAACTTGTTCCATTACCGAAAGGAAAAAAGAAAGTTGGATGTCGGTGGGTGTTCTCGGTGAAACTTAAAGCAGATGGAAGTATAGAAAGATATAAGGCAAGATTGGTTGCGAAGGGATATACGCAGCAGTATGGGGAGGATTATTAAGAAATGTTTTCCCCAGTAGCCAAGATTTATACAATTCATATTATTATGTCTTTAGTAGCAAATCGATATTGGTCCCTTAAACAATTTGATGTAAGAAATGCTTTTCTCAATGGGGATTTGGAGGAAGAAGTCTACATGGAGTTGCCACCTGGAATCAAACCTGAATCTTCATGTACGAATAAAGTTTGGAAATTAAAAAGGTATTGTATGGGTTAAAGCAATCACCTAGAGCATGGTTTGGGAGGTTCTCCTTTACAATAAAGGCATTTGGTTATAAACAAAGTAATTCATATAATACTTTGTTTATAAAACATAAAGAAGGAAAGGTAACAGCTTTAATTTTTTATGTTGATGATATGGTTTTGACAAGCGATGATCCATATGAAATGAAGGCATTACAAGAGTATTTGACTACTAAATTTGAAATGAAGGATCTAAGACAACTCAAGTACTTTCTAGGAATTGAAGTTTCAAGATCAAAGCATGGGATTGTTCTTTCACAACGAAAATATGTGCTAGACCTTTTAACCGAAACTGTAATGCTATCTTGGAAACCAATGGAGACGCTCATTGAAGTGAATCATCAACTTGGAATTTTTCCAGATCAAGTTCCAACAAATAAAGGTTGGTATCTGCATTTAGTTGGAAGATTAATCTACCTATCTCACACGAGACCAGATATAGCATATGCCGTAAGTGTTGTAAGCCAATTAATGCATGAACCAAGTGAAGAACATATGAAGGCTGTGTATCAAATCTTAAGATACTTAAAGAGTTGTCCAGGAAAGGGGTTATTTTTCTCAAAAAATGGTGACTTCAACATTGAAGGATACACAGATTCAGATTGGGCAAGGGACCAAACTGATAGAAAATCCACATCCGGCTACTTTACCTTTGTAGAAGGTAATCTTGTAACTTGGAGAAGTAAGAAACAGAAGGTGGTAGCAAGGTTGAGTGCTAAAGCTGAATTTCGAGGTATGGCTCATGGTATATGTGAACTATTATGGATTAAGAATGTGCTAAAAGATTTAGGGATTGAATACAAAACATTTATGAATCTTCACTGTGATAATAAGGCTGCCATTCAGATTACATAAAATCCTATCCATTCAGATTATCAGGTTGTCCTTTGTTCAGTCTGAAAGATAGTTAGCAGATGTACTCGTAAAAGTAGTTTCAGGAAAGGTGTTTCATGATATAATTTGCAAGTTAGGCATGATGGACATCTATACTCCAACTTGGGGGCAGTGTCTGCAGAGTTGTATATTAGCTGTAGATTGATATTCTTTTATAATTTCTCCTAGAAATCAGCTAACTAATTGATTGTTATTATGTTTAGCTATAAGAATATTTAGTTCCCTTAGATAGGCTTTATTTCCTTTTCTTATAGGATGTATTTTGTGTATATATAGCCTTCAGCCTTTGAGAAATAAAAATAGAAAATTGAATGCAAAATTCATTGTGTTGTCAAGCTATATTCCTATTCTTACTGTAATCTTGATCTTTTGATTGCTCTTACTTTGAATATTATATGGGGTGTTAGTTTCTTACCACATACGTATGGGCTTGGGATTTGTCTTAGCGTCACCTTTTGCTTCAATCACCATAGCTTTAAATGTACTATCTTGGTGAGAGGTCTAAAGGTAGATAGATGGTATGAGGACCATTCTAGGCCTTCCCCCAATCGATATGAAAGCTGGCATAGAGATTCAAGGCAATGAGGTCTTGATCATTAGGATTCCTGTTAACCATTTCTTCTACCTAGATCCTGACTAAGACCAATTTTTTTGGAGTAGTATGATGCCTTGACTTGGGACCTCTAGTAAGGGCATCTCAACAGATGCGTTCAGGTGCTAGGACTCATTTCACTTCTAATGCTTATGTGAGGCCTGCCTTTACTTCAAGTTAGGCCACTACTAGCAAAGTTGATACTACTTCTAGCATAGTTGGGTTGCATCCTAGTCATTGGCTCTCAGATTCCATGATGTATTCAAGTATGGCAAGCCTAGTCTTGGAGTCTTACTAAGTCCATAATACTCACTTCTTTTGGCTATCAAAAGTCGTGATTGAGGTAATACAAATTTTATCTTTATCTTTCAAGGAATTTGATTTACTAATTAAGCTGAGCTATCTTTTGCAGTATGGCCTAATACATCTGCAGCCCTCTGAACTTGGCAGCTTTGGTTATTTTGCCCCATGTATTTATTTTTTTGCCAGATTGCCCCCTATACTTATCTATTTTGCCATAATAGACACTTATATAATCAAATACTGATCATTTTGCCCCTTGTATTTGCCTATTTCTTACTCAACAGATACCTAGACAAAGATAGTACTATAGTTATATGTAAGTATCTTTTTGATACAAAATATACAAGTACAAGGTATAAAGTGATCGATATGTGAATATATAAGTGTCTATTGGAACAAAATGGACAAGTACAGGGGGTAATCTAGCAAATGCATAAATACAAGTGGCAAAATGACCAAAACTGTCAAGTTCAGAGGGCAATTGATGTATTAAGCCTTTGCAGTATCTTAAGTTTATGGAGCACACTTATGCCATGCATGGTGAGGAGGTACGAGTTTTCCTTGTCGATGGCATTGATCTCTAAGGGGAGAGATAAGGGTGTAAAATGATGACCCATCTCCCCATCGAAAGGAAGAGGCATGATATGCAATAAATAGCGTTCTTCTTTTCTTATTTTCCCCTAAAATGTTAGCTTAGAACAAACGATAGAATGATATGTATGCATTTGGATGATTATGACTTATATGATAGTCTATGGATGAAAATTTGGATGCAAAATGTAAGTTTGAATATATTAACCTTCTAACTTTGCATTTGCGTTAGTTGAATATTAAGTTATTATTGTGCATGTCATGTTATGATTCAAGTGATTAATTATTATTATTTGATAAAAGAAAGTTGATTTGATTTGCTGAATTTCAATAGTGGAGTTAATAACACTTGTATCGACTATGTGTGTTCAAATGATCAATTTTCTAATATTACGAGTATTATTAAACTTTTCAAGAAATTTAAACTTTTCAAGAAATTGGTACGATTGAAAAAATATCACATTTATCATTAGTATATTTTAGTGAAATTAAATTTGACCTTTATGTTGCAACAACAAATTGTTAAAAGAGTTTTCTTTATAATAAAATTTGTCAAAGAATTCATTATGCAATTGGGTTGGAGGTGAATTGACAAATAATTATTACTAATATCGAGAAAAAAAATGTAATGAATTCTATAATTGCAAAAGTTTCAAAATATAGCATATAGAGAAACGTTATTATGATAAAAAAAAATAATTTTTATTTTTTTCACATATTATAGATTTTAAATAAATGCAATTCGTATATTGTTAGTAAATCTCCATGTAATAAATAATATATGCTCCCTCTATTTTAAATTAATAATTTTTTTTTTATTTTTGTATACATATTAAGAATATTAGTTATTATCATATATATTTCCTAAAATAGGCTTAATCCTTATAAATTACATATTAGTTTTATATAATTTGTTATATACACACACATATAGAAGAAATTTCATAGATTACATTAAATCTGTGCTTTCTTTTCAAATTCACACTACCAAAGGTTTTTTTTTTAAGTGAGGCGTGGGATTTTTTTTTATTTCTACATTTTTAAGGTGTTGATTTTTGTTAATTTTCTTTGTTATACTTTTTTTTTTCATTTTCATTTTTATATTTGTTTTTTACTTATAAATATTTTTTTTGATGTCATATGTTTAATATACACAAAAAATAAATAAACATACATATAGCATATATGCAACATATAAATAACTTATATAAAATACACACAACTATTAATTAAATATACACAATATATACCAAGCATCCACTAAACATCTACCACAAACATCAATCAAATATCTACCAAATATTTATCAAATATCTACAAAGTGTTTTTAATATTTTTTTAACTTTATTTTTTAATTTTATATTCATACAACATATATAAAATATCCACACAATATCTGCATAAAATATACATAATATATACAAACAAATACATAACATTCATACAACATCTACCAAACATCAACAATATCTATAAAACATATACCAAACATACATAACTTTTATTAAACATCTACACAACATTTACATAACAAAATTAATATTTTATTTTTAATTTTTTTATGTTTGTAATATGTAAAATTTGTTGAAAAAGAAATTTAATACTTTTATTAATATATTTTTAAATATTTTACTTTTTTATTTTTTATTTGTGAGTGTTATTTGTTTTTTGTTATTAAAATTAAAATTTTTTCCTTATAAAAATTAATTATTTTTATATGCTAAAAAATAATATAAAATATTAATTTTTATTATTTTTATTATAATATTTTTATTTAGTAGTGTTAAAAAAAGATAAAAATTGAAGAAAAATATTGAGTATAGTGAGAAAATATATGTTTTTAAAAGAAAAAAAAAACCTTGTTTTATTAAGGAATGAAATATTTTTGAAATATTGCTATAACTTTTTGTATAGGTATAAATATCTTTTTTTTGTAATATTTTTGGAATAAAACTTCTTTTTTTAGGTAGTTTTGTAAATGTCTCAATATATATACACCACTAATCAATACAGGTAATAAATGATAATATATAAATTTTCTTATAAAACTTATATTTAAGAAATAGACTAAATTAGATTAAAATTTGGGATAGACATACTATTATTAACAATATGTGAAAGCCAACATTTATTAAATACAGATAAATTGAAATAGTAACATAAAATGGACCAGTCTCCATTATTATTAATGATTAATTAGCTTATAGAATCACTCATCTAAATGTTATTCATCTTCTTTTTTTTTTTTAAAGCTCGACCCTCGGAAATACGTTTTTGAGGATTGAACCCCTGCCCTCCCATAGAAATAACAACAGGTGGCCCGCTGGGCTAACTCCAGCGGGTTATGTTATTAATCTTCTAAAAGGGAGCATCAATTATTTTATCACTTATAATTAATTGATCACATGAATCATTTGGGTACATTTTTTTAAGTTAGGAAAAAAGAAGGATAAAAGCATACAAACGAGTAGTGTTTTTGAATTATAGACAACCATTTGTTGGAAATACAAGGGGTAACCAAAATATATATATGTTTATAAATATCACCAACTTTAAAGCTTTCCATAACCGGATTTTAGATTAAACCAATCCAAAAATCCAAAAGAATATAGATCAAAGTGAGAAACACACAAAAAATTGGAGATTCGAAAATGAAAGATTCAACATCAAAAGAAAAAGAAATAGAAGAATTACAAACAGAAATAGAATTGTGGAAACATATATTCGCTTTTACAAATATCGGAGCAATAAAGTGTGCTATTGAGCTTGGAATAGCCGATGCTATTGAAAATCATAACGAACCCATTTCACTTTCTCAGCTATCATCAAAACTTGGATGTTCCCTCTCTTCTCTTAAACGAATTATGCGATTCTTAGTCCATCAAAATATTTTCAAAGAGCAACCCACCATTAATGGCACCACAGGCTATACACAGACTCCTCTCTCTCGCCGTTTACTCTCTTCTGGCGAGAACAGCATGGCTGCTCTATTTTTACTAGAGAGCAGTGCAGTGATGCTAGCTCCATGGCATTTTCTTAGTTCTCGTGTCCGATTAAATGGCTCTGCAGCATTTGAGGCGGCGCATGGAGATGATATATGGAAATACTCAGCAGCAAATCCTGAGCACAGCAAGCTAATTAATGACGCTATGGCTTGTAATGCGAGAATGATTATTTCTGCTATAGTTGAAAGGTGTGCAGATGTTTTTTATGGGGTAAAAACATTGGTAGATGTTGGTGGAGGTAATGGAACTAGTTTAAGTCTGCTGGTTAAAGCTTTTCCTTGGATTCATGGGATTAATTTCGATCTTCTTCATGTTGTTTCTGTTGCTTCTGAGTTTGATGGTGTTAAGCATGTTGGTGGTGATATGTTTCAATGTGTTCCAAAAGCTAATGCTGTTTTCATCATGGTAAGCATGTGTTTTATCTTTAGAATAGAAAATCTCCAAATTTTATAAAATATATGTAAGATTTTAAGAAAAATTTTACGAGTTTATATGATTAAAACTTATTATGAAAATCAATGGATAGAATTGATAATAATGAGAATGTGTTTGGCTTTAAATAAATTAAATTGACTTGTGTGAATTGCAGTGGGTTCTTCATGATTGGAGTGATGATGAGTGTATCCAAATCTTAAAGAACTGTAAAGAAGCAATCAAAGAAGACAATGGAAAAGTGATAATTGTTGATGTTGTGATTGGAAAAAGTAAAGAAGATGAACTTGAGTTTGTGAGGCTGATGCTGGACATGGTGATGATGGCTCATACTAACTCTGGTAAAGAAAGGACTTCAACAGAATGGGAATACATTCTTAGGGAGGGTGGCTTTACACACCATACTATAAAATCTATTGGAGCCGTTCAATCTATTATTGAGGCCTTTCCTTGAATATCTATAAATCAAATGCTTGTCTTTGTGTTCCATTATTTTAATTTCCTTTTACTTGTACCAATGCTGTTATGATTTTGGTGTTCATGTTTTGTGCTTTTAATAATATAATATTCGCCATTATTATGCTTGTCTCCAAATCTCTGTAGTCACAACTCCTATAATATTAGTTTATAATTTTATAAGGTAAAATGAATTTGAAGGAACCATACCTTAAAATTAATTACCATTTTCATATGTACCTTGCAATATTTTTATATATTTCAATCTTATTTCCTTTGGATTGAATAGTATTCGTTCTTTTCCCATCTTTTTAAAATCTCGAAGCACTGCATGAGAAGTCTATTAACAGAAGAAATATGTATGTATATATGATAAGTGCAAACAACGTCAACGAGAGTGAACATTATAAGCTGATTCTTGCCAGACATATATTAAATAGTCTAAAATGAGATAAAATCCAAATTACTATACAAGTATGGTTCTATCGATATTTTTTTTTTGTTTCAAAATTTACGAATCAATTTTAAATCTAATTATATGATATCATAGTGTTCAAGAACCCGACTCCTTGTATATCTTACAACATTTTCGTTTTTATATATCCCCGACAGGTTTGATGGATACAATTTGATAACAATTCAATTTCACATCAAACATTATATTGAATAAACTAAGAAAATTATCTGTTTTGTCTTGTTTTATCCCCTTTTTTTAAATATACTTAATAATTATTTACTAGTAAAAGGCTTTTTAATCTATCAATAACATTGGCTTTAGAATAAGGAGAAGGCCTAAATTTTCCATCTTGTGGTTAAGGGCCACATCATCATACTTTGATTATTAAGGGGGTTGCACCAAGCAGTGAAAGATAATATAACAAATAAAACTAAATTGCTATTAATCTTCCCTCAAAAAAAATTTGCTATTAATCTACATAGTCTACCAAGAAAATAGATAAAGAGAGAAAACCTCTCCATTAAAATTTTTATTTAATTCAAAAAAAAAAAGTTATGGTTATATTTTAAAAGTTTACAATATAAATGACTTAAGTATCTAAAAACCCTAATAGCAAAAATAAGGAAATTATTTTTTTAAAAAAAGCAACAAACTGTCAAAAAGAAAAGAGAAAAAATAATAATTAAAATAAAATATTGGATGAGACAGCTAAAATGTCATTAAAGATTCCTTGATCCAAAATTCCTATCAAAAATAATTTTCAAAAAACTTTATTAAAAGTTTCTGTAAATATAAAAATGTGTTTTCAAAAACCAAAATGTTAAAATTTGGCAAAAAAAAAAAATGATAGAATATGTCAAAAGTTTGCATTCATTGGACACAGAAAATGCTCAAATTCAAATTTTAATTTTTGATAAATATTATTAAACTTTTACTAAAGTAATTTTCGGACAAACATTTCTATGAATATTACGACTGCATGGTCTACCATCTGTTTTGTACTGTATAAAACATTAAACTAAAATCATTATAATTATTTTTATATAATATTTTTTTATATACATCCTTCTTTTCCAAAGATACTTTGCAAGTATACTTTATAATAATTGCTACTTAAAATTATTGGATTATATTTTCATTTTTTTAATTGAATCCAAATCATAGCTGAGGCACAATTTATTTTCTTAAACTCTACTAAGGTATTAATTATATAATTAGTAAAGTTGCATAATCAATTATTTTAAGTATGCATTTGATTTCCCTTTAGATAATGAAACATATTTATGCCATGTAATTCTCCTTTACGTCACTTAACCGCCGCCATCATTATCATACTTGAAGCTTAACCAAATTTAATAATAAAGAACAATTGATTTCTTGAATTAAATTTGGTATTGGATATTTTATAATATACATAGTGAAAAAAAACATTAATATTGAAATAGTGAGGTAGTTCGAAAAAAAAAATGTATGGTTGGTGTGTGTGTATGTACAATTAACCACTTGTATTATATTTAAAAAGTATAGTGTTTTTTTTATGGTTTAGTATTTTTGTATACAGTGCTCGTTATTTTTTTTATAAGAAAGATATTAAACTTTGCGTGTTAAAAAATAATATGGGTTGTATTGTCGCATTTCATTATTTGGTTTAAAGCTGCTTTAGCATAAAAGAGCGATACAGAAGATACTTGTCACGTGTAATTGTCGATTGAAAAAAGTAGAGAAAAGATAAAAGAAAATTATAAACTTATGAGAGTTGACAGATTGCATGACGTATCTAAATAATTATATCCCACTTGTCTAAATCAGTCCGATAAAAAATTGATCACCTAAAGAATCCATCTGTTTCGAAGATGTAAGAGTGGAAGGATCCACCTGTTTCGAAGATGTAAGAGTGGGTTCGGTAGGTCCTTGGCATAATATGCTTTGAATTAAAAAATAAATAAATATCACTCTTCCTAATTTTATTTAAAATTTTTATTTTTTAGTAAAAATATTTTAAATATTTTACTATATAAACTCATTATAAATTATATAAAATTTATAAATTAATAATAAATTTATTATAAACTAACTATAAATTTATTGTAAATTAATAAAAATCTTATATTTTAGTAAATATTTTATAAATTCTGATATTTTGATAAATAATTTATAAATTTGATAAATTTAAAATTATATTCGATGTTTCTAATATTTTTATTAAAAGCTCAACTCAACTCAACAAAAACTCTCTCATACATATTTTTCAAGACTTGGATATATCGTATAAATATTCTCCTACGCTCTATGACCCATTATAAAATTTCTCTAAGGACTCTATCATACGCCTTTTTCAAATCAATAAAAATCATATGTAAGTCTTTCATCTCTCTATACTTTTTCATCAAATTTCTTATAAGAAAAATAGCTTCTATAGTTGATCGACCAAGCATAAAGCCAAACTGATTTGAGGAGATACAAACATCTAACCGCAAGCAGTATTCCACAACTCTCTCCTATAATTTCATAGTGTGGCTCATAAACTTTATACCTCAATAATTTGAATAATTCTAAATATTTTTTTTATTCTTAAAAATATGTATCAAATAACCTTGTCTCCATTCATTAGGCATTTTTTCTGTACTTAAGATCTTATTAAACAAAAATGTCAACCATGCAACTCATGCATCTCCCAAATATTTTCAAACCTCAATAGTTATCTAATCTGGTCCTCAAGTTTTATTAACTTTCATCCTCTTCAAAGCTTTTTTAACTTCCGAAAACCTAATTTGTCTAGTATATTTTATATTTTCCTCTGGCCTAACGTCTAAACTCTCAATGTTATCACTATAGTTACCATTAAGAAGTTTCTCAAAATAGCTTCTTCATCGTTCTGTAATATCCTCTTCTTGAACCAGAACCTTATTCTATTTATCTTTAATGTACTTAACTTGGTTTAAATCACGACATTTCTTTTCCCTTATTTTAGTCAATTTATAGATAGCTTTTTTTTTCTTCCTTTGTTTCAAGTTGCTCATACAAACTCTCTAAACATTGTACTCTTGCTTGACTAACTGCCTTTTTAGCATCTTTTTTTGCTTGTTTGTAATACTCAAAAGCATCATTGTTATTACACTTGGGCAAACTCTTATGTCATTCCATTTTACTTCTTACCGCTTTTTTGCACTTTCTCATTCCACCATCAAGACTCCTTCGAGGGATGTCCATACCCTTTAGATTCTCCAAGAATCTTTTTAGCTACTTCTTTAATTGTTGTAGATATGCCTATTCACATATCATTTGATGATATACTCACATCTTCCTTCCACCCTCCAGCTTTGATCAACTCATCATTGAATAACAATTATTTTTCACCTTTTAAAGTCCACCACGTAATCTTAGAAATATTATTCCTCCTTGGCCTACTAGTCAACCTCTTAAACTTGATATCCAAAATCACTAATATATACTGAGTGATCAAAGCCTCACCTGGAATAATCTTATAATCCTTGCATCGAGTTCTATTGGCTTTTCTTATGAGTATGAAGTCAATCTGACTTCTATTTTGCTCACTTTTAAAGGTCACTAGATGTGATTTCTTTTTTATAAAATATGAGTTTTCCAGAATCAAACCATAGGTTAAAGTAAAATCAATGATACTCTTACCTTCTTCATTTCTAATTTCAAAACATACCCTCTATGTACCTCATCAAAACCTACTCTGTCGTTTCCTACATGTCCATTTAATTCTCCTCCTATAAAAATATTTTCATCATTTGGAATTCCTCGCATAAGTTCATCCATATCATCCAAAAAATTTTGCTTGCTCTCTCCATCCAATCCCACTTGAGGGGCATATGCACTAACTATATTGATGGTCTCATTCTGAAGCATATGTTTAATTGAAATAATTTTATCGCTTATTCTTTTCACTGCTACAACCGTCTCCTTTAGGTTCCAATCCAAAATTATATTTTCTCCATTTTTACTTAAATCTATACCTGTATATCACATTTTATACCCAGTATTCTTAGCTTCTTTACTTTTTTCTCCAACCCATTTAGTCTCTTGAATATAAGCAATACTAATTTTTCTTCTCTCCATAGTATCAACAAGTTCTCTTAGTTTACCTGTGAGAGATACAATATTCCAAGTTCCTATTTTAATCTTACTCCCTAATTATTTTTTCTTATGCTTCTTCTTATAGATTTTTTTACCATTATCTGAACCCATATCTCCCGTATTACTCGTATTTTGGACTAACTTCTTTATCCACACCAGTCCATGATGCAAGAACCCTTGTTTATTAAGCACCACATCTGGGCGCCGACATGGAGCGTCATATTCGGGGAGCGCCCTATACCCTTGCTTATTATTCACTACACCCGAGCTCCGATGTAGCTTGTCACAAGTAGGGAATGCCCCAACAATATTATTATTAGAATCCATATCATGAGATGTGACAAAAAATTTACACTGGCTGTCACCAACCGCAACCCTCCTCCTTTACCTGGGTATGAGACCGGCTATACATAAAAAACTCATATATAGGCGGAGTTTTGTCAAAATCCCAAAAAAAATAATTTGTGCTAATCGATCGAATTGGGCTCATAATTTTCATATGAATTCGAGTCCGATCGAGTAATATAACTATATATATAATATATTTATTTATAAAACAATGTGTCATTTTTTATCCATATATAAGCATCATTATCTTTAACCCTAAAACCCTTCAGCTGCACATTTTTATTTACTATTTAAAAAATTCTCTCAACTCTCTTACTTTTCTCCCTTTCTTTCTCTGTATTTTTTTTTAAGTTTCTTTGTCATTTATAATCCATTTCTCACCCATCCATCTCTTCAGAATAAGGAAGATAGAAATGAATCAACAAAGATGTATAAGGTTCAACTACATTGAAAGAAGAAAATTAGTCCTTTCAATAAGATGTTTTAGATTTAAAAACATTTTCTTCTAATTCTTCATAAATTTGTTATCTTGTTTGTAAATACTGTTAGATTTGACTTAGTTTATGTGAAAATTTTATTGTGATTTTTAGTTTTAAGGCTTGTATTTATTGTTTTTATTTTATATTTCTTGTATATCTATTGATCTTCATCTTACAATTTTGTGAGTTTTGGAATTTGTTTGGGAATCTTATTTGGAAAACTTCCCTATGACTGTTTGTGTAAAATTTATGAATCTAGTATTTTAATGAAAAGCAAGTTTTTTTATTATTTTATAATCTCAATCCAAGCATACCCACTTTCAACCGACCGAATTAGAGTTTGCGTGGGTCAATTGAAAAATTACTCTTTTCTGTTAACGTCGATTGCAAACTTTTCTTATTATATCGGATTCAGTCGTTTGAGAAATTTTTCAAATTCGACTGAACTTAACCCGTGCACACCCTTAAATAGCATTGCAAATTGAAAGGAAATGTGTGTTTTATCCACTTGTCCAAATCAGTCCAATAACAGTGTAATTTATATTATTAAATTAATTAAAGAAAATCTTAAAGAAAGATATGCATTAACCAAATGCAATCTTTATATATATATATATATATATAATTTATTTATTTATTTTATTGCAATATAGTGATTAAATGAATTACTAATTTTCCTATAAAATAAACATTCATTTTCACATGTTAAATGATTTAAAAGGTTTCCAAATTCGAATTCAAATTTGAAATATTATCTTTACTCAATATATAAGTATTTAATATTAATAAATTAAATGGGTCCTTTCAATAAGATTGATTTCAATATTAATGAATTAAATTCGACCTTTCATCATAAGATATGGTAGAGCTCATTTTATTATTCCTATTTAATTTGAAGGAAGAGAAAATAGAAACTGAATATTATATATTTCATGTGAAGTAGATTACATATCATAGCTTTTTATAGACAATGAAGTAGCTTGTAGAAAAAGCTTGGTGAACATCTGATTTATCTACTACTGCTAGCTAACTAACTGAAGAAAAATGAAGCTAAAAAAAATGAAAGTTGTACAATGTTGTAAGTGGTACGGTGCATATCATTAATAAAAAAACTTCTCAAGTAAAACATAAAGCTTCACTACAAAATGTTGTGGATAACTTATAACGGCTATATTCTATTCACCCCCCCCCCCCCCCCCCCAAGTTGGTGTTTGGTAACAAATTCACGAAACCCAACTTGCAGCAGAAATGATTGAAAATAGGGGTAGAGAAAGGCTTAGTAAAGAAATCAGCGAGCTGAGCATGAGAAGAAATATGCTTTAGAGCAACAAAACCATCTGTGTATTTCTCACACATGAGGTGGCAATCAATATCCAGATGCTTCATTCTTTTATGGAAAATAGGATTAGCCGTGATGTAAAGAGCTGCTCGATTATCACACCACAAAGGAATCGGCACCTGAAGAGGAAGATGCAAGTCACTAAATAGATATCCACTCGTCATACTTGTCCAAATCAATATCCACTTGTCCTACTTTGGTACTCAGCCTCTGCTGAAAAGCATGCAACCGTGTTTTGTTTCTTGGTTTTCCAAGAAACCAAGTCATCAACATAAAAAAATATAGAAACCAATCTGCATTGCTGAAGGCCTGCAACTGAGGAGTTTCATATTTGGGATAAAAGAGTCCATGACTAGAAGTTCCTTTAAGATACTTAAGAACATGAAGAGCACAATGCTAGTGAGGTTCTCTGGGAGATTGAACAAATTGACTCAATTGTTGCACAGAGAAAGTTACATTAGGATGAGTGAAACCAACATACAATAATCGACCGATCAGTCTACGATAAGGCTAGGGATCTAACAATAATACTCCTTTATAATCAGATAAAGTGTAGCCTTTAGTAATAGGAGTTGCAGTAGCTTTGCATTCAAATAAACCAGCATCATTTATAAGGTCAGTGATATACTTTCATTTATTAATAAACAACCCATTATTTGACCTTGCTATTTTAATTCCCAGAAAAATACTTGGCCATACCCAAATTCTTAATTGTGAATCGTCGATGGAGATAACCTTTCACCTTAGAAATTTCTTGTTCCAAATTGCTAGTAATAAGCACATTATCCACACACATAAGGAGTGCAACAAAACAAGAGTCTTTTGTAAGTGTGAACAAACAATGATCATGAGCAGATTGTTTGAAACCATATTGTTGAAGTTTGGCAGAGAATTCTAGGTTCCATTGCCTGAATGCTTCTTCAGCCCATATAAAAATCGAGCTAATCCGCATTTTTGACCCTTTTGTGCCTTTGTGTAGCCTTCAGGAGGCAATATATAAACTTCCTCATCCAAATAGCCATGAAGGAAGACATTGTTCACATCAAGCCAATGTAGTGACCAAGATTTTAAAGCAGTCAGTGCCAAAATCAGTCTGATAGTAACTTGCTTAGCAACAGGTGAGAAATTTTCTTTGAAATCAATCCCTTCTACTTGATTATGTCCTTTAGCTACAAGCATGGCCTTATAGCTCTCCATTGTGCCATCTACATTTAATTTGAGTTTGAATGCAACCTATGGGCTTTTTCCCTTTAGGCAAGTCAATAACTGGCCAAGTGTTGTTTTTCTGCAAAGCACAAATTTCAGCCTCCATGGCCTACACCCACTCTAACTGTGTTATTGCTTCTTTATAAGTTCTAGGTTCCTGTATTGAAGAGAGTTTAGCCAAAAAAACACAAATTTAAATGATTAGTAGCATCATTAGTTATAAGGTTGGTTTGAAAGTCATTAAGATGGGGTGGTGGTTTGGTATGTCTGAAACTGCGTCTAGGTTGAACAGGAAGAGAAGAGTGATCACTAGGACTAACAGAAGTGTCAATAGAGAAAGAAGTAGAAGAAAAAGGAAAAACAGAAGGAGAATAAGGAAAAGAAGAAGGAAGAGCAGTAGGTAAAATATCAAAAACAATAGGAAAGTTAGATGAAGATGTATCAGGAGAAGAACAAGGTAAAGGACAACTAGTATCAATAATAGAGACAATAGACTGATAAGGAAAAGTTGCTTCAAAGAATTGGAGATCCCTGGATGAAAAAATAGTGTGAGTTTAAAGATCAAATAGTTTAAATGCTTTTTGCCAAATATAGACATTTAATGGCTCTAGAATCAAGTTTATGTTTATGAAGAAGGTTATTTTTGGCAAATGCTAAACAACCAAATGACCTTAACACTGAATAGTCTAGCTTCTTATGAAAAAGTAACTCAAATGGACTTTTCCACTTAAGCACAACAGTAGGTAATCAGTTAATGATGCATGTAGCATGTAAAATAGCTTCCACCCAAAACTAATTAGGTAAAGATGATTGAAAAAGACGGGCTCTAGCAATTTGTAAAATGTGTCTATGCTTACGCTCAACAATACCATCTTGTTGAGGTGTAAATGGGCAAGTTTTCTTATTTAAGGTATCAAAAGGAGCAAGAAAAATATGACACTGAGTGCTTAAAAATTCTACACCATTGTTTGTCCTTAAAATCTTGATTTTCATATGAAATTGAGTATGAATTAGGTGAAAAAATTTAATAGCTTGTGATTTATGATTCTTGAGATAAAATCAAATTACTTTATTATTAGCATCCACCAATGTAAGGAAATAATGTGATTCTGATAAAAAAAAATCTTGCACATTAGGCCCCCCATATATCAACATGTAACAGGTCAAAAGGTTTTTCTGCTCTGGAATTACTCATTGGAAAAAGGTAAATGACATTGCTTAGCCAAAGGACAAATTTCATAAGAAATTTGATGAGATATATTATTTAAGAAATCTAAATGATGTAGTACAGAGTTTGATGGATGTCCCATTTTGTTGTATCATATAGACACAGAATTGGAAACAACAATATTTATAGAACATATCTTATTGTCAATACTAGTAGGTATAAATATTTTTGAAGGATTACAAATAGTAATCAAAGATTTAGGATCTAGAATATAGAGACTATTAACTACTCTTCCAGTAGCCACCAATGTATCACTCTTCAGGTCCTGTATCATACAACAATTAGAAAGAAAGGTTAATTTTAGTTGATTATGTTGTGTATGTTTAGTAACAGATATGAGATTATGGGTAAAAGTAGGTATATATAGGACATTAGTGAATATTAGTTTAGGATGTAAGGTCATTATGCCAACAAGATAAACTGAAATCTTGTTTCCATTTGGTAAGTGAACTTTAATTGGGTTGATCAAAGGAATTATGATACTAAATATCTTAACATCTGTACATATGTGATTAGAAGCCCCACTATCTACAATCCAAAAATCTAAAACATTTATAGGAGTCTTAGCATGCCAAATTACCTGCAAAATCCTCACGTTGAACAAAATTCATGTAAATGTCTAAATCAAGTTGTTTTCCTTTCATCAACTTGGACAATTCTTGCTTTACCCCTTTGTGAGCAATCCATCTCTTTTCATCAGTAACAGTCACTCAATTATTACCAAAATCAGTTGTGTTCTTAACCATATGCACTTGAACTTGATCCTTCTGCCTCTTCTTGACTAAATCAGTATACCAGTCAGGTGTTCCCACAAGTTTGAAACAATTTTCTTTGACATGACCTAGCTTCTTACAAAAATCACAAAACCTTTTCTCATTTCTACCAAAATCCTTCTTTCTAAAACCTCCTTCACCATATCCTGATTTATTAGCAGCAAAAGTTCGAGTCAGCAAAACACTGCTATCTGCCTGTTCTTCTATATGAATATTTGTTAAACGTTGCCTCTCAACTCTTAGAATTAATGAATGTGCCTTACTAATAGCAGGCAAAGGATCAAACATCAATATATGATTCTTAGCTCCATCAAATGACTCATTTAGCCCCATAAGGAATTGCATTAACCTAGTTAAAGAGACTGCCTCATCCATTGATTTGTTATCACCACAATCACATTTACCATAACTATAATGAGAAGTAGGGCTCAAACAATTCAACTCATCCCAAAGTTTTCTCAATTTAGTAAAATAAACATTCACAAAGAGATTACCTTGCTTAATTAGTGTAATTTCTCTTTGTAACTGGTATAGTTGTGGTCCATTGCATTCACCAAAATTATCTTGCAATTCTCTCCATAAGTCCTTTGCTAAAGCAGTATAGATGAAAGCTTCTGCAATCTCCTTACTCATTGAATTTAGGATCCAGGAAATCACCATTAAGTTAGTTCTTGTCCATACTTTGAATTCATCTGATTCTTCATTTGGAACTTTAGCATTCTCATCGACAAAACTCATTTTGCTCTTCACCATTAATGCAATTTTCATTGATCTACTCCAGGTCAAATAATTGTTGCCATTGAGCAAATTTGTGACCAAAACCATGCCAGGATTATCAGAAGATTGTAGATAAGCAGGATCTCCATTATTAACACTCTTATGGATCTTAATTTAATGAGTTGTTTATTTCTGTAGTTCTCTCATAGTTGTATTCAGTAAACATAATATAGCTAAAATATCTAAAAAAACTTCAAGAAGAAATTAATCAGTAAACATGCTCTAATACCATAAAGGAAGAGAAAATAGAAACTGAATATTATGCATTTCACGTGAAGTAGATTACAGATCATAGCTATTTATAGACAATGAAGTAGCTTGTAGAAGAAGCTTGGTGAACATCTGATCTATCTACTGCTGCTAGCTAACTAACTGAAGAAAAATGAAGCTAAAAGAAAAACGAAAGTTGTAAGTGATACGGTGTGTATCATTAATAAAAAACTTCTTAAGTAAAACACAGAGCTTCGCTACAAAATGCTGCAGATAACTTATAACGGCTATATTATGCTCATAATTAATATCTTAAAATATTTTTTTTTCTTTTCGGAGAGATTATTAATCAAAAAATTTTCTTTCTTAGACATATTTTTTTATACAAGTTTTCTTATAAATCTGATTTATTACAATAAATAATCTGTTTTTACTAGATTAGAGAGTTGAATTTAATATAATACATTAAAATTTACCCGCGTAATATCATTTTATAAAAATTAAAAAATAAATAAATATTCTTTATTTAATTCAGAATAAGGAATTTATACTGATTATTATTTTTTAGAAAATAGAATCCTTTAAAAATTTAAAATTGAATTCCAAGATATACAATATTTTTAATTTATTTAGATACCCTTATACCATAATGCATGGACATAATAAGTTAAGAAGGGGAAGGGAACATATATTTGAAGGAAAGGAAAAAGGAAAAGATATGGAACATGATGACATAATATTTAAATTATTGTATTTAATAAAATTAAAACTTAATAATAAGGAGAAGGGAAGAAAAATAGTTCTATTTTATTTGGATGAGGGGAATCTACATAATTATGAACTAACGCTAAAATTTTGAGGATTTTTTAACAGAATAATTTTACAGAATTCCTTCATCATTAGATTAAGAAAAAGGAATATGCAAAATAGTTTGAATCTAACCGATTATATTGCAACTCGATCAATCCAATCAGCCATGTTGATTTAAATCGATTAAGTTGATCGATTTTGACTTATATATTTACTAGTAAAATTGATCTAACTCGATCGAACCGACTAATAATAATTAATTTAAAAAATTAATTTTTTCGATCGATTAATAGTGATGGGGTTTACCACTCCCTAAAACTCGATCAAACTTACTGATCCCTAAAAAATAAAATGATAGCTAATAATTATTGATAGCTCACAAAGATGTTGATTTGATAAACTTTTGAAAGTTTTTTCTAATAGATGGTAGTGATTTTAAATTTGGTCCATCATGCTCCTAATAAAAAATTATTACTAAAAAATATATTGTTTGAAATTAATTTTTATATAACTATATTAACAAATTTATTAAAATGGTATAAATAAAATGTGTAAACAATATATCATATTTAGAAGGAAAAAGTGTCAATATATAATAAAATAATTAAGTACATTTATTAATTTATTATTCTTATGATTTATATCATTTCAATATATATTCTGAATTTAACAACTTAAACTCAAAATCCATACCAAATTATATCAAAAAAAGATAAAAATAACTAAAAAATCTAACTAGATTTATATCATTTATATAAATAGTCTGATTTGAAATCTTTATCCAAACCTGAATTGAGCTTCAAATTGAATTGGATTAAATTTTCTGAACAATAAAAAAGAAAACTAAACTGTTAATTGTATATATTATTATTTTCTATTTTGTAATTATTTTTACATGTATATAGGTTTATGCTAAAAATATCAAAATTCTATTGATATTACATTGTATAAATAAAATACAAATATTATGTTTAATATATAGTTATGATTAATATTGTTAATTTTTTTTAATTTCTTTATATAATATTTTTATTTATTTTATATCATAGTTCATTATGCATTTAGAAATTAAAAAAATTAATAATTAATTAAATAGTAATATCATTATAATGAATTTAATATATACTAGCAAATAAAGGTGCAAATATTATTCTTCTTCTATCTCTTCCCCATTATTGTATCAAGACATTCATAATTGAGAAAAGATTAATGTTTAGGGTTGATGGCATGATATTTTGGTGTATTTTTCCATTATTGTGCAAGTTAATTATAAGAATTGAGATAGCAACAACATCAATAGAATTGGGTTTAATTAAGGTTCAACCTTTTTTTATCTCGTCAATGTTGAACTGGCATTATAAATTCAAAGAATTAATGAAATTGGTTCCTTGGTTATTGAGAGTGGTGGTGAATGTTAAAATAAAAGAGAATACTGTAGAAAAATATTTTGTATTTGTTTCTCTTTCTTTGAGGTATACAAGAAGGCCATTATATTCTATCAGATGTAGCTTGAATATATAGGTAGAAAGTAATAAAACAACTTGACAAGCTAATGCAAATAAAAGAGAAGCAGATAAACATCAACAACTGATGAGGGGATAAACTATAATCCTAACACCACCCACCCAACACCCCCCCCCCCCCCCCCCCCCTCAAGTTGAAGGTGGAGGTAAGCGAAGTCGAATCTTGGGCCGATGATGATGAACCAATTGAAGATTAAGTGGTTTTGTTAAAATATCTGCCAATTGATTTGAACTTGAAATGAATTCGAATTAATCCTAATTTTAACTGATCTCTAATAAAATGGTAATCAAGCTCCATATGTTTGGTTCTTGCATGAAAAACGGGGTTTGAACAAAGATGAATGGCACTGATATTATCACATGACATGAGAGCAAGGAAGAATGAAAACCAAGTTCGATGAGAAGTGAAGTTAAGCACATGACTTCTGCAGTTGCATTGGCAAGGGACTTGTACTCGCTTTCTATTGAAGAACGAGCAACTGTGGGTTGATTCTTTGATGACCAGGATACCAAATTAGCACCAATATATAAAAGATAACCACTGATGGAGAGACGATCGTCTGGATATCCTGCCCAATCATTGTCTGAGTAGCATTAAAGTTGCAAAGATGAATTTTTCCTAAGAAATAAAGCTTCAGATTTAGTGCCATTTAGATAGCGAAGAAGTCTTTTCACATATTACCAATGGACATCTGTTGGGCAATTCATAAACTGAGCGAGCTTATTTATAGAGAAAGCTATATCTGGCCTTGTTAAAGTAATATACTGTAATACACCTATAATCTATTGATACTGCTCGGGTGTAGAGAGAAGCGAGCCCATTGTCTTGCTTAAATTTGGTGTTGTACTCATTGGTGTGGCACAAGGCTTTGAATTAGACATATTAGTTTCACAAAGCAAGTCCTCAACATATTTTTGTTGAGAAATGGACAAGCCTGCAGATGAATGAATAATTTCTATACCAAGAAAATAATGTAAATCACGTAAGTGTTTGATGGGAAACACTTGTTTAAGAGTTGAGATGAACCATTCAAGCTTATAAGAGTATAAGCATGTAATCAAAATATCATCCACGTATATAAGTACAAATAAACGGATATTTCCTTTAACAAGAATAAACAATGAAGTATCCGCTTTAGATGCAGTGAAACCAAGACCCGAGAGATACTGAGAAAGGAGAGAAAACCAAGCTCATGGAGCTTGTTTTAGGCCATATAAAGAGTGGCATAACTTACTAACATGATCTAGATATGAAGAGTACTTGAAACCCTATAGCTGCTCCATGTATATTTCAGTGTCAATGAACCCCTGCAAGAAAGCATTAAACATGCTTAATGCTCTATTGCTTAATCCTAAGTCAATACATTATTGAAGCTTGTTGAATGGTAAAAGTCTTTTTATAGTTGAATTTTTGAGTCATAAGGGTGGATGTGAGAATGTGGAAGGATAGGAAATGGTGCTTAGGATTTATGGATAAAGGGCAAAAATAAGTTTAGGGTTATGGTATTTAATATTAAGGCTTTTGGACGAAGGGTAAATGTGTTTTATGTGTTGGATTAATTTAAAATCTTAAATAGTTATCCTAAATAATTATTTTAATTATTTTTATAATATTATGATAAGATATTTTAAATTTTACTCTTGAGTGATCCTTGTCTAATAATTCACTGTAAATTTACCAATATATCTTTATGAAAAGGTATATAATGGAGTTTTATTTATTTATTTGCATGTGCAAGTTCTCTAACTAAAATTTGATAGTAGGTATAGTTTTCTGAAAGTATACAGATAAAAAAAGTGGGCTATAGGTCATAACTTTTTCTACCACGGTGAAAAAATTTATTGGCAAAATCTACTTTTTAATTTAATTTCACAGGCTTCCATTTATTTTAATTTTCTATCATAACTAAAGGTACACAGTTTGTATTTTCACTTCTTAATCTATTATATAATGTCATTAGGTATATTTTATTTGTTATCATGGATTTTATTATTATTATTATTGTTATGTTTAATTACATGGAGAATTTGAGTTTTATGTTACAGTGATATCGAAGCCTTTGTTTTACCTTTATTTGGTATGATTATTTTTATATTTAACATTATGCTTATGGTTGAAATTTATATGGATTTATTAGCTTGTAATTGAATATTTTATAATGGATATTTATGTTTTCTTATTTCAAATTTTATTTATTTATTTATTTTTATTTTTGGGTTATTTTGGACCTATTAAAGATTTGTTTTAATTAATTTTAAGGGTCTAAAATAATTAATTGTGAATCCAAAAAAAAGTGAAATTTTTTTTCCAATTTGAGTTTGATTTAATTTTTTTCAAATTGTATATTGGAACTAAATAATATTGGAGAAAATATAATGGGAGAATTTTTAAAAAATAAAGTTACATAAACTTAGTTAACTAATGAATTAATTAATTCTCATAAAATAATTACTTCATATAATTATCTAAATGCACATAATTAGTTTAGATATTTTGTGATTAGCATATTTAATTAAGGAGTAGTCACAATATTCTCAAATAATTATGAATATGCATATTTAATTTGTTCCAATAAACATAAAAATCACATGAGGATCTAAAAACATCAATTATAATTAATAGTTGTGAACACTCGAATTTTGAGGCTCGGAAAGCCGATTTTCTCAAACCGCAGACGACTGAGCCGGACCGAAAGTCCACGGTAAAGTTCACCGAAAATATATCAATATGGTACTTGAAACGTCCGGGACGACGTGAGGATCACGAATATGGTCCTGGAATAATTTTTGGAGGTCTCTAGCTCCCGAAAAATCAGTTTGAGCGAAAACCAGACAAAACCGGCGGCCCAGCCGCCGTAATTCCGGCGGCCGAGCCGCCAAAACTTTCCGTCTTTTCAGCTTGTCACATCCACGGCGGCTCGGCCGCCGTCTAGCCCGATTTTGCCTATAAATAGCCTTCAAGTGTTCAGAAAAAGAGGTTGGCTTTTGGAGACTCCGGGCCTCATGCTGACGAATTTAATCCGTAATCAAGAATCATAATCTAAGGTCCAAGAAAACGAGATCTGGAACTTCGAAGTGGAAAAATCCTAAGCAAGGTAATATTCTAATCAATTCTTTGTCAATTTAAACATTTCATAAGCATTCCATCTTCTTCTCAATTTCTTCTTGGTCAAAGACCTAATCCTTTTAGGTCTAAGGCCTAATGGACTAATTAATCAATATGTTGGCACGAAGCCCAAATTACATCTTTCCGGTACAAAGTACCTAAATTTCACAATTAAAATCAACTTTTTGGCACGGAGCCTAAATCGCACCTTTTTCGGTACCAAGTACCTAAATTTCACCATTTAGCACTAAGTGCTAAATCTCACCAATTTGGCAGAAAGCCCGACAATGCAGGCCAAAGGCCCAAAATTTACATCCTTTTGGTACTAAGTACCTAAAATTGCACCATTTAGCACTAAGTGCTAAATTTCACAAATTTGGCAAAAAGCCCGATCAATACTTGGCATGAAGCCCGACACCAGCACGAAGCACTAAGTGCTCAAAATCTCACTTTTTGGCACGGAGCCTAAATTGCACTCCTTTGGTACAAAGTACCTAAATTTCACCATTTAGCACTAAGTGCTAAATCTCTCAATCCTTGGCATGAAGCCTGACAAATGCACGAAGCATACACACACACATGCATGAAGCATAAATTTCATCGCCTTTAAATAGGCTTTTCCGAACTACATGGGCTTTGATCTCCCATTCAAACGGTAGTATGTAGGCATGTTTGGGATTCACCCCAAATAGCAAGTCCACAATTTACTAACAATCTGTCTCTTCTTTTCTTCATTCCTTTTAGATTTGTTCTTTTTGCAAGTTAGTCAAATGCATGACATAGTCCCCGAATCCTCCTTGGGTTCGTAGATCAGAAGCCTTTACATTGGATGCATTAATTGGAGTCAAACAAGGGTTTTCTTAGTTTTTCCCTTCGAACAAAATAAACTGAGTGGCGACTCCCGACAACGAGTGAACTTTCACCCGGATCCTTTTCGGGCGGAAAACCGAGGTTCACAGATTTGGCGACTCCACTGGGGACCATAAAAATAATTTATGGGATCTTAGTGGACTACAATTGTTTATTTGACTAACTTGCCATTCTTTATGGTGCTTTTATTTATTTTGCAGGGTACCTTAGCAATGATTATCCTTTCTTTAAGGATATTGGAATTGAAAGTTGACAAAAGAAATCTTTCTAGGGACCATAAAAAATAATTTATGGGACTCTAGTAGACTACTATTGTTAATTTGACTAACTTGCCCTTCTTTAGGGTACGTTTATTTGTTTTGCAGGGTACCTTAGCAATATATATCCTTCCTTTAAGGATATTGGACTGAAGATTGAAGAAAGGAATCTTTTTCCTTTGATGGATCTATTGTTTGACTACTTGTGCATTTATTTTGTCATTCAGAGAATCTTTTTCTCTTGCATATATGGGGGAATCATTTTCCTCCATTGCATAAAAAATGGTTTTCAAATGAATTTCTTCTCTTTCTGTTCAAAGTTCTGAGTCTGGATAGCAAGTAGCGCTGACCGGCAGGTCTCCTTGATTATGCCGGCGGACAGCCAAAGCGTCCTCCCTGTTGTCGCAAACCATTCCAATCCTTTTGGAGTGGCCCATGAGTAATCGTACTGTTGGACCCACGCGAAACTCCTTGTTTCACATGTGGTTAGGTATATCTTACTCAAGACTCAAGGGTCCCTATTATAAGCTGATTCTCTATTTTTTCATGTGCCAATAGAACCTTCCCTTAGGTTGTATGTACCCAATGATAGTGCCACATTCCATTAAAATGAATTGTGATGTGATGAGGTGCATTCATGCAACATAACAACACGGGTTTGGGGAAAATCTTTTGATATGTGCAAGTGGACCAAGAGTTTTCCTACCCTACACACTACCCTAATCCTTTACCCTTGACCTTTTCAGGTATCCACCATCCGTGTGCCGTCACCTACACAAACTACACCAACTCCAACTGGGCAATCACCCACAAGCTCTACCACTCCAACTTCACCAACCACTCCAATTCCTGAAATGGCTACTATTGAACAAATTAAGGCTTTGCTAGATGGACAGGCTAAGGAAATTGAAGCTAGAATGCAAGAAAGAATTGATGAAGCTTTAGCCGCCCAAAGGGTAGCCATCCTGGCTGAATTAGGAGGAGCACCAAAGACAGTCCCTACTCCTGGAAATTTAGGGAAGGAACCTATTGTGGGGCAAACTAGTACCCCCATGACTGTTGAGAATAATACCCCTGTCATCAATTTGGAGGATCCACCCTCTAAGAATGTCACTGAAACTGATGAACTGAAAAGAAAACTTGAATTGCTGGAGAGGTCGATCACTGCCATGAAAACTCATAAAGAGGTGGTAGACATGGATTCTTTATCCTTGTTTCCCCAAGCTAGATTGCCTCCAAAATTCAAGATGCCTGGGATGGACAGATTTGACGGGACTACTTGCCCTAAAACTCACCTCAAGATGTATGTGGGGGCATTAAGCCCTTGGGGTTTAAATGATGAGCTCTTTGCTCAATTATTCCAACAATCTTTGACTGGTGCTGCCCTCAAGTGGTTTGTAAGCCTGGACCATGCCAAGATTAAGACCTGGGAAGACATCTGCAATGCATTTAACTCTCAATACCACTACAATATTGAGGTGGATGTCACCAGAAGGGAACTTGAGACCACCAAACAGAACAACAATGAACCCTTCTCCTCGTTCCTTACGAGGTGGAGGGCAAAAGCCGCCCAGATGATCAATCGCCCTTCAGAACAAGAGCAGATTGATATCATAATCAGGAATTTAAGGCCTACATATCAAGCCCAACTGCAAACCCAATACCTACCTACTTTCAAATCGCTCATTGCGACTGCAACCAAGGTAGAAGATCTGATACAATTGGGTAAGATAGTAGATGAAGAAGCTATCTCAAAGTATAAAAAACAAGGCCAAGCTGCTTCCTCAAGCGAAGTAAATGAAGTGGCCAATATTGCCCCTGCAAATCCTTTACGTGTGGGCAATCTTGGGCAAAGAAATCAGCCAAGAAGGCAATATACCGACATTGGAATGCCCCTTCATCTAGTGTTTAAAAAGGTAGTGGAAGGGAAATATTTGAAGCCTTTGGACCCAAGGCCTCCTCCGAACCCATTACCCTCCAATTATAGGGCCGATGAGTACTGTGAGTACCACCAAGGAAATGGGCACAGAACAGATGCTTGCTGGACTTTGAAAAACTGCATCCAGGATTTGGTGGATAGTGGTGATATCATTCCTCTCATGAGGCAACCAAACATTAACACTCACCCCTTGCCCAATCATTCCATCAATGCCATCACTGTGGAAGATTTCATGTAGCCTAGTCTCTTTGATGAGGATGCTATGATAACCAATGTCGAAGACAAAAGGGACTTCACAAAGCTGATCAAGACCACAGATGGACCGCTGAGAAACTGGTACGCCGAGGAGGGACAAGCTGCTGAGGTTAAACCTAGTCCTGTGTCACACCCTGAACTTGAGTCTTGTACCGAGTCTTGTACTAATTCTGAGTCAAACACCGAGTCAGAGTCTAGTTCTGAGGCCTCTATAGCTTCAGATTTAGAGAACCCAAATGTCACATTTAATGTAATCTTGGAGAATGACTCCACCATTATCAATGAAACTCTTCAAATTCTTGGTTACCCTGTGTCTTTTGCTTTCCAAGTATTATCTAGAAAAAATGATATAAATGAAATAAAAGAAATAAATGAAAAGATAATAATTGGCAAAGAAAATGACCATACATACATTGCATGTGATTGTGTAAATAAGGAACAGGTTCTCGAGTGCATCAGAAAGTATGCCAACTATTTCATGTAGAAGACAAGTGATGTCACGGGAATAGACCCAGCCATAGCAGTTCACAAGATTCCGCTATACCCAGATGCAAAGCCGGTTAAGCAAAAATTGAGCAGAATGAAGCCAGAATGGTCTTTGAAGATTAAAAAAGAGGTTGCCAAACAACTGGACAATAAGTTCATAGAACCAATTGCCTACCCTTTCTGGTTAGCAAACATTGTACCGGTCCCGAAGAAAGACGGAAAGGTCAGGATGTGTGTTGACTACAGATATCTGAATAAAGCTTGTCCCAAGGACGATTTCCCGCTACCACGCATCGATTTGCTAATAGACGGGATGGCAACGACAATCTTTCATGACATGATTTACAAAGAAGTAAAAGTGTATGTTGATGATATGATTGTCAAGTCAAAATCTCCAGAAGAGCACGTCTAAGCACTTGAGAAGTTCTTCCTTAGACTTCGCAAGTACAATTTGAAGCTTAAATCCTGCAAAGTGACTCTTTGGTGTAACATCAGGCCAATTTGGGATATTATTGGTCCACCATGAACACAGACTGTGTGGCATTTGTGCAAGGATGGCATCAGTGTCAGATATTTGCTGAGCTGCAGAAGCAACCTCCCATTGCCCTGAATCCAATCACTTCTCCATGGCCCTTCGCTACTTGGGGAATAGATATAATTGGCAAAATACATCCAAAAGCATCAAATGGACATCAGTTTATCTTGGTAGCAGTGGATTACTTCACAAAGTGGGTTGAAGCAGCTTCCTATGCAAAATTAGACGCCAAAAAGGCAGCACAGTTTGTCCGAACCAACATCCTTTGTCGGTACGGAACGCCATTTTGAGATTATCACTGATAGTGGAACTCATTTCCAAGCAGAATTTGCTAAACTCTTGCAGGATAAGAAAATCCAACATCATAAGTCCTCTCCTTATAGACCCCAAACAAATGGAGCTGTAGAAGCAGCGAACAAGTCTATAAAGGTGATCATACAAAAAATGATCAAGGAACATAGGCGTTGGCATGAGAAGTTACCACTGGCTTTGTGGGGATACAGAACATCAGTTAGAACTCCTACTGGGGCAACCCCGTATTCACTGGTATACGGAATGGAAGCAGTACTCCCCATTGAACTGGAAGTTCAATCGGCGAGGATAATTCAAGAAAGTCAGATAAATGAAGCTGAATGGATCAGCAATTATCATCATCAGTTGTTGAGTTTGGATGAAAAAAGACTTCAAGCTCTATATCAGATTCAAGGGTATCAAAGGCGAATGGCCAGACATTTCAACAAAAAGGTCAAAGATCGAAAGTTGGAAGAAGGTTGTTTGGTTTTGAAGGAGATCAGAACACCTGTTACAAATCCTCGTGGGAAGTTTCGTCCTCATTGGGCGGGACCCTACATTTTGAAGAAAATACTTTCCGGCGGAGCCGTCATCTTGTCTGATTTGGATGGTCTGGAGTTCACAAACCCATGCAATCTGGATCAACTGAAGAAATATTATGTATGATTATGCATTCCAAAAGGAACTACATTAGACCTGATTCTCGCAAACTAATTCGAGATATGTAGGCAGCTCTCCTTGAGCACGGTCTAAATTTTAATAAAAATCATTGGTTCATTTTTCTTTTGCCAACAAAAAAAAATATCCCGCTAAGTCGAAAACCCACAAAGGGCGGCTTAGGCAATAGTGGGGCCCGCTAAGTTGAAAACCCGCAAAGGACGACTTAGGCAAAAATTAGAGCAAATAAATAAAGTAGATAATGCTTGGAAAGCAAAAGAAAAAAGTCATGCCAAGAAGGGTCATTCATTCCCAAGGGAGTCATTCATTCAAAAAGAGTCATTCCTTTCATAAAGTACCAAAAACCAACCAAAAAGAGTCAAACCAAAAAAAAAAAGAGGAAAAGAAAAAAAGAGTCAACCCTAGAGTCTAAATCCTGCGTCTCCTACGTGGGGCAGAGTCTTCGGTATCTTCCTTAGTTCCAGAACTCTCTGCAGCATCTGTCTCCCCCTCATTAAGAGGAACTACCTCCTCTCCCTCCAGCTTCTGCAGTAATGCATGCCTCCTTGGCTTTTCAATTGGTCAAACTTCAGCTATAAACCAGGTCCTATACCCTGGAGTAGTCTGAACAAGGGAAGGCTCTGCAAAAAGGCCTGATCATCTGTAGTTCCTAACCCAAGTTTGAAGAACAGCTCGAGTAACTCCGGGAATAATTTGGGGGCAACTTCAGAAAAATTCAAGTTTCTTCCCCAGTAGAGTCGAACTTCCTAGAGGATTATTTCTAAGTTCTTTACTAGAAATAATTACTGGTAGCTTGAGCTTGAGGCCTTGTAAAATTGAAAAGCCTCTGAAAAGCCTCACATAGCCAATTTGAACCTCATGCCTTACAAGGGGGGGCATTTGAGTCACATCCAATGATTGAGCAGAATTCCTCAAAAAGAGGACACATCTCGTCCATCCGGGCACCAAACCTGAAGACGTGAGCTTGTGGAACCCAAAATTTGGTACAAGCGTGCAAGGAATCCCAATCCACCAATATCTCTCTAAGAATAGCAACAGCTTTCAATCCATATCTTCCCATATTGATCCTTTCAACCTTATGGAGACTTTTGGTCCAGTTGTGCATACAACGGTTGCAAAAAAAAATCCTTTTTGAAAATAAAAGAGGACATCATGCATACATATGTACTGTTTGTGCTAAAAGAAAGTGCAGATACAGAAAAAATCAGAAGTGTTGCAAGCAATCCGGAAGTGCCAAAAGGCGTATCTTTTACCCCTCGCTCAAAATTAGCTCTTCAGAAGACCACTGGGCTCCATAAATCATTTTTATGGACCCCAGTGGGGGGCAATTGTGAACACTCGAATTTTGAGGCTCGGAAAGCCGATTTTCTCAAACCGCAGACGACTGAGCCGGACCGGAGGTCCACGGTAAAGTTCACCGAAAATATATCAATATGGTACTTGAAATGTCCAGGACGACGTGAGGATCACGGATATGGTCCCGGAATAATTTTTGGAGGCCTCTAGCTCCCGAAAAATCAGTTTGAGCGAAAATCGGACAAAACCGGCGGCCCAGCCGCCGTAATCCCGGCGGCTCAGCCGCCAAAACTTTCCGTCTTTTCGGCTTGTCACATCCACGGCGGCCCGGCCGCCGTCCAGCCCGATTTTGCCTATAAATAGCCTTCAAGTGTTCAGAAAAAGAGGTTGGCTTTTGGAGACTCCGGGCCTCATGCTGACGAATTTAATCCGTAATCAAGAATCATAATCCAAGGTCCAAGAAAACGAGATCTGGAACTTCGAAGTGGAAAAATCCTAAGCAAGGTAATATTCTAATCAATTCTTTGTCAATTTAAACATTTCATAAGCATTCCATCTTCTTCTCAATTTCTTCTTGGTCAAAGACCTAATCCTTTTAGGTCTAAGGCCTAATGGACTAATTAATCAATCTGTTGGCACGAAGCCCAAATTACATCTTTCCGGTACAAAAGTACCTAAATTTCACAATTAAAATCAACTTTTTGGCACGGAGCCTAAATCGCACCTTTTTCGGTACCAAGTACCTAAATTTCACCATTTAGCACTAAGTGCTAAATCTCACCAATTTGGCAGAAAGCCCGACAATGCAGGCCAAAGGCCCAAAATTTACATCCTTTTGGTACTAAGTACCTAAAATTGCACCATTTAGAACTAAGTGCTAAATTTCACAAATTTGGCAAAAAGCCCGATCAATACTTGGCATAAAGCCCGACACCAGCACGAAGCACTAAGTGCTCAAAATCTCACTTTTTGGCATGGAGCCTAAATTGCACTCCTTTGGTACAAAGTACCTAAATTTCACCGTTTAGCACTAAGTGCTAAATCTCTCAATCCTTGGCATGAAGCCTGACAAATGCACGAAGCATACACACACACATGCATGAAGCATAAATTTCATCGCCTTTAAATAGGCTTTTCCGAACTACATGGGCTTTGATCTCCCATTCAAACGGGAGTATGTAGGCATGTTTGGGATTCACCCCAAATAGCAAGTCCACAATTTACTAACAATCTGTCTCTTCTTTTCTTCATTCCTTTTAGATTTGTTCTTTTTGCAAGTTAGTCAAATGCATGACATAGTCCCCGAATCCTCCTTGGGTTCGTAGATCAGAAGCCTTTACATTGGATGCATTAATTGGAGTCAAACAAGGGTTTTCTTAGTTTTTCCCTTCGAACAAAATAAACTGAGTGGCGACTCCCGACAACGAGTGAACTTTCGCCCGGATCCTTTTCGGGCGGAAAACCGAGGTTCACAATAGTATAGGTATAATATATCTTTTCCCACAAGTAGATGGTTATAACTTTATATTAATTAGAATGAAATAGAAATTGCTTTATGTTTTCTAAGTAGCCTTGGGATGAATAATATCAACTTATCAAATTAATTTCTATCAAAAGGTAACCATAAAGATATGCATTATAGATCATGTTCCTTTTGAATTATCAATTATCATGCTAATTATCATATGATCTCATCATTCCAAGTGAGAAACCTATTTATGGCTCCAACAGAAGATTGTAGTGTGAAGGTTTGTCAACAGTGTCACATTAATTTCAGTTTAAAAATGACATTTGTTTAAACCATGTCCCTTGTAGACTTCATTTCAAGCCTATTAAAGACTTATTGATCTCTCTTAGTTGCTAGAGTCTATTAGTAGAGATAGTTCAAATAAGCATGCATATGAGATAGACAATATTTAAATTCAATGAGACATTTATTCAAGTAATGTGTATATGCCTATCTAAAGTGCAATAGTTCTTGCTTAAATGAAAATGACTCCCAAGTTTAGTATGGTAACCAAGGTTGTTATGTTATATATATGTTAATTTGAAAAATCGAGTCCTGAGGTACTATGACATTGATTTGATAAAGTCAACAATTGATTCAAAAAGAAAAAAAAAAGAAGAAGAAATACTATTTTCTTGTTGCATAAACCTTCAAGTTAAAGAAAGTATGTTGCACCGTCGAACCTCGAAGGGAACATTGGGCAAAATAAAGAATTATTTGCAAGGTTATGAAGAAGTTACCAACTGGCATGCTGAATCATAATTTGAAATGGATGTATTTCTACTGCCTGGGCCCCCACCACTCATGTTTTTAACATCTTGAAGATAAAAGCCATAAATGCGAAGCCTTCTGTCATTACAATACAATACCTAAATGTGCATCTGGAAGGAACCAATTAGAACACTTCAGCTGATCACCTCTGTCTGTGAGTCGATAGAAACACTATAAGTATCATCCATGCATATCATGCATACATAAGCATATCACACTGTATTTTTTATGTTGTATTCTTATTCTTTGTCAAAGTAAACAACAATACTCTATGAAGCAAATATGAAGCAGATATAAAATCAGGAGGCAAGGAAGGCCCATTGCTTGAGAAAGATCTAGTCACTTTACAAAAATAGAAATGTATGCTTGTACAAGGAACCAAACAATACACAAACATCAATCAGAGCCTGCATGGGAAAAAATCATTGGTTTGAGCCTACACAGGGGGAAAAACTTCTTTTTAATTTTTGAGTTTTTGGGTGTACAAAATATTTTTAGACGTACGTTTAATATTTTGCCACGCAGGGGACAAAGAGGGGATATGAAGACTAACTAAAAAATAGCTTAATTTTTTACAAAAAGAAAATAAAAAGAATAGAACAAGAAGAAAATTAGAACTCTCAAAATAAATAAAGATACAAAAGATAAAAGATCAAGACAACAGCCCAAGATAAAGATCAGATTAATCCAGCTAGAAGAGCTAAAGTTGAGACAAGACAAAGGCCTATCCCTACGAATAGAGAATCAAGATGAAGATTCATTTTATGTCAAGGTAGACACTTTCAAGTGGATTTGTTGAAGTATCCTAATAGCCCAATCTCTAACCTATATTGGATTTGTTAAAGTATCTTGATGGCATAGCTTTCCTTGAAATGTTGAAATATCCAAGTTTTTTTAGTGATATATTAGAGTCGCTCACTATCCTACTAAGATATTAGAGTCGCTCGATGACCGTTTTGATTTACCAAGATATTAGAGTTGCTTGGTAGATTTCATCGGGATATTAGAATCGCTCGATGGTTTTATTTCAGTCACCAAGAAATTAAAATTGCTCGGTGATTCTATGGAGATATTAGATTTACTTGATAGGCCCATTGGGATATTAGAGTTGCCTAATGACTCGTTGAGATGTGAGAGTCGCTCAACAGTTTTTGGTCATCAAGATATTAGAGTTGCTTAATGAACCCATTAGGATATTAGAGTTACCTATTGACCCGTTGAGATATTAGAGTCGCTCAATGGTTTTGTCACTTTGTAATTTCATCAGGATATTAGAGTCTCCTCATGAACTTATTAGGATATTAGAGTTCCCCAAATTCAGTTTTGGGTCCAGAGCACAACCAACCCTGGGTCTAGAACCCAACCAATCCAGTTTTGGATCTAAAACCCAACCAATCCAATCTTGGGTCCAAAACCCAAACAAATCTCAGGTCCAGAATCCAACCAATTCAGTATCGGGTCAAGAACTCAACCAATCCAATCTCGGGTCGAGAACCTAACCAATCTAATCTCGGGTCCAGAATCCAAATAAATCTCGGATCTATAATCTAACCAATCCAGTTTTGGATCCAGAACCTAACCAAACTCGGGTCCAGAAGCCAACCAATTCAGATTCAGGTTGAGTATAGGGTCAAGAACCCAAAGTCCTAACTCAAGTCGAGAATCTAGATCCAGCCTCGGGTCGAGAATCCAAATCCAGTATAGGATCGAGAACCCAAAGTCCAACTCAGGTCGAGAACCTAGATCCAGCCTCGGGTTGAGAACTCAAATTCAGTTCACAGGTCCTGAACCTAATCCTTATCTAATATTAGCTCAAAATCATGTTTCTTTTCACTCTCTGAATAAATTTTGGATAATTCAAGTAGGGAGGCAAACTGTAGATCTTTGATTTGGCAATCTGATCCTAATTAAAGAAGGCCTAATCAAGTTCGATCCACTTTTAATGGCTTAAACCTATTTTTAAAGCCTTTAATTAGATTGGTATAATTTAATGAAGTCTAAAATAAGATGGTTCAACCTTTAAAACCCTAAATAGGTTTGCTTTGAAAGTTTGGTAGGCTCTTATTCTATATGGGAGATTAATTGCACATCATGAGAGTACCCATGTCGAATTAGGCTTCCCAATTAGATATGAGAGTCAAATTGGGCTTCCCAATTTGATATGGGACTCCCATATCAAATTGGGAAGCACCAATTCAAAATTTTCAAGGTCTTTGGACATGAAAACCTTTTAAGATGGGTTAAAAAATTTTTTTCCTTATGACCTAAGTTCAAAGCTCAAAAAATCATTTTTAACAAACCTTTTGAATGGGTTTTTAAAAATTTGTTAAAACCTTTTCTTAAATGAGCTTACAAATTATTTAGGTCAATTATGGAATACCAAATCCCATTGGGGGCTTAGTTTATACCAAGAATCATTAATCATGGGCTTGTTTTTGGCATGGATTATTAGTTGTTTTTACAAATAGGAAATCTATTTATGATAAACCTATTATTTTTGTTTTGATCCAATATAGTAAAAAAGCCATTTTTTAGTTGATTCAATAGATTAAAGCCTAATTAATGGAAATTATCATGGACTGACTTCTATATTTGAGAATGTAACTATTGGTTAAAATCGTTTGAGGGAATTTGTAACACCCTTATGCCCTATATACGTATAATACATATTTTCAGCATATGTAAAATACGCATATACGGTATAAAAATGTCACAAAACGATTTAATAAAAATTTTCACATTTCTGTTTTAAGATTTCAAATACTAATATATAAAATAAATAGTATATAAATATTATTTGCTTATTATAGGAATCCAAAATAAATATTTTATATGAAAATCTCTGAGAAAAATTCGCCAGAGTTTTTTTTGTAATTTCGACGTTTCCAAAATTCAGCAAAATACAACCTGCATAAAGCAAACACTCCCAATAAAAATCAATTCACCATTTCACCAATACTTCTCAATTTCTCCATATTTTCTCAAAATACTTATATATAGATATATAAATTAACGACACATATAAAATCCCATCTGAACAAATTATTCAAAATATTCTTTACAATTTACATTATATACTTCCAAAAACATATCATTACATATATAATATCAAAATACATTGTAATATCAAATATCTACATGCTGGCAACTGGCTCTGATCTCGATGTACCAAAAAACAACTCTTCAAGCTCAATAAATACAAACCTAGACCCGACCAGGTCTAGTAGAACTCTCCGGCCCTATCAAATCATCCATGACACCTGCGCGACGAATTACAATCGCGCTAAGTCGAAGCCTAGTGGTATAAACTTTGATAATAACAATAAAACTCAATGCAATGCCAATGCACAATGCATATAGATGTCACATCATTCTACTTTCTTATATTTTTCAAATATTTCATAATCACAACTCATAGCATTATATTGCTCAATTGTATCACAATTCATAATTCACATTAAATCAAAGACAAGTATGGGCCCAAAAAGGATATAATATGCTATTCAAATTTTAGAGTTACCGCTTTGGTCCATAATGACACCATGTGTCTAGCCCCGTAGGCAATATATCCATGGATAATATAACAAACCCAGTCTCTTGGACCTCAACCCAGCTAGACCCTTAGGCCCCAGTATCTTGGTCCTCAATTCGGCTAGACTGCTATAATTTTTGAGGCTTACAACACAGTCTTTTCACCCCAAAAATATCATATTTATCAGCTGGCCTGGCTTACGAGCCAGTCTTTTCACCATTCCAGCGTTTATCCCATACGCAATCATAGACATGCCGCCAAATCCAGAACTCTAAAAATTGAATAATATACTAGACACACAATTTATTCATTTTTCTCATTATTAATCTCTTTCTCTTTGTCACATATTCAATATAGTCACATTGCCTTATTTTTACATTTTTTTTTTCACTTTGCTCATTTTTCACATCTTTCTCATTTTTCTCACTTTTCTCACTTTTCTCATTTATTATCAATATCAATTCATTTCATTATTCCACATATCTCATTTTTGCATTCACAACACATTACCCAATTACTTTGGGCATCTTCATATAATATGCATATTTCACATTTTACACAATTTAGCCATTATAAATGGCTTTTCACAATGCATTTAATACATATATGACATTACAAATGTCATAGCATATTATTCATACACAATCAATGAACCAAGTAACTTAACATATTTTTCAACCAAAATGTGTTAAGTCCAAATGTTATGCAAATATAAACATTATATTCAAAGTTTGTACATACCTCCACTAGCAACCCAAAACAAGCTTAACACAACCTTCAATCCTATCCTTTCAACTTGCCCTTCGCCACTTGGATGAAGCAAATCAACCTCCCTCAATGCCTATACCAAATATGATCATACATAATTATTTAATATCACATTCTAAGGTATTCTCAACATCAAGCCATAATTAAACATCACTCTAAACTAAATCTCAAAATTAAGCTTCACCTCACTTTAACTTTGAAAAACCATATCAAGCCATTTAAATTAGTGTTTTAAGTTTATTAATATCATTAGAAACATGTTGTAGCATTTTTAAACCAATTACATTAATTAACCACATGTTTATGCTCAAAACCCTAAAATGGCATAACCTTCACCATTGAAGGATCTCCATTCCAACTCAATCCAATTATTATTTCAATCTTATTTCCACCACTTATATTATTAAATAACATGATTTAAGCATTAATATCAAACAATTAATCATTCTTTGAAAATTCACTTTTCCAAAACCCTAAATCAATACTACCATCTTCAAACTCTATCCAAACTTAACTAAATCCATCATTTGATTTTAAAATCCTTATTTATGCATCAAAATAACACATTTGGAACCAATTTACACAATTAAAACTCATGATTTCAAAAACTCAAATGTTCCATAACCCTAAATTCTCTCTCTTCACCAAACTCAACTTAAATTCAACTATTTTTTAAATCTAACCTTAAAATCATTGTTAATCACTTAAAATAACTTCATCCTTATCCAAATAGATAATTAAATCTTAGAACTTCAAAAACCCAAAACACACATATTCAAACTTTCATGGAAATCCAAAGAAAAGTGAGTAAACTTACTAATTAAAAAGGAAAACCTTAAAAATCCACTTGAAACTTTGTAAATATTTCAATTAAATGAGTTTGGAAGAAGAAAATCCCTCTCTTGAAGCCATGAAAGTCGTCCTTGAAGGAAAGAAGAAGAAGAAGATGAAAACAAAAAGTGATTTTCTCTTTCCTCCCACTCACATTTTCAACCTTATATATATTATTATTTTAATATATTTTTAATTAATTAATTAATTAAAACCCCAAAATATTATCTTCCATGCAAAATGATTTATTTTTGAATTATTTTATTAATTTTAAATTTTTAAGATTTAATTACCAAAATACCCTTTTACTTTAACTATTCTTTTAAAAAGTGTTGACTTTTATATGTTGTATATATTTTACATATATATCACACATATATTTCACTTTTTCATTTAAAATCCCTTTATTTTTTATTTAAAATCATTAATTTAATTTATTCATTTAAATTATAATTTATTTTATTAAATTTCCAAAAATTAGAACTTTTCAAAAAATTTGGGATATTATACATATGCATAAGTAATGTGTATCTTATATACACATCAAATGTACCTTATATGCGTATTAAATATTATTTATGTAATGTATTAATCCAACATATACAATTAATATACCATATGTATATAATATATATACTCTAGACATATATATTGAGTATATATAATTTTATATCTCCAAATACTTATTTAATTCTCCAAAATCACGGATGTTACAGAATTTTTGCGAAAATAAGATATCTCATGTTGGTATTTTATTGACCATATACCTAGAAAAAGAGATTCGTCATTCGTTTGTGGATGATATAAGGTTGGAAGGAACATTTTAATTACTTTTGATTGTTTGATTACTTGTACATACATGCATACATGCATTGCATCACATGTCATTGATTCTTTCTGGCTCACATACCTAGAGTACAACAATTCAAGAGCATATGGCAATCCAACCTAAGCTAGTAACGTAGAATATAGTAGCAACTCAGTTAGCTTTTCACTGAAAGCCATGGAATTTGAACATATTCAAAGAATGGTGGACGACGTCCTCAATGCCATGTTGGAAGAATTGAAGGAGTTCTTGGCTGAGACTATGAAGAACCAACTAGTTGCACTTTTGGAGAACATTATTGAGGCATATGCCAGCACTAAGAAGCAGAAGGACAAAGGAAAGGCTAAGGATGGAAAAGTAGCCTTTGATAATGACAAAGTGGTTATTGATGACGATGATGACTGGCTCAATACTTCTAAAATCCTCAAGATAAGAAGAAAGAGCCAAAGGTTGTGGAAAGATCAACCAGAGAGAAGACTGAGTCTGCTGGTTTTGAAAAAATATTACTGATTTGGAAAAGAAGTTTGAAAAGAAGTTGAAAGCTGAAGAGGTGTCAAAAGTGGACAAGCTATTTGAGCAAGATGAAGAAGTTTCTTACAAGTTCAAGATGCCATCTTTTGCTAGGTAGAATAGTATAGGAAATTCTCACTTACATGTTAAGCAGTACATTGCTGCTACGCAGTGTGCTAGAGCTACTAAGGCTCAAACTCTAACGTATTTCATGCTTTCACTAGATCTTGTTGTGTAGAATTGGTTCAATACCTTAGAGAAAAGTACTCAAAAGAACTGAGATTTGTTGTACAAAGCCTTATCCAGCAGTATGGATACAATGTTGAGTTGGAAGTGACCCTGAAGGAGGTAGAGACTATTAGTCAAAAACAAAATGAAAGTTTTGTTGATTATGTGAAGAGATGGAGAAATAAGGCTACACTTCTCAAAAGGAGATCTGATGAGTCTGACCAAATCAGGATGATAGTCAGGGTGGTCCTACTTAGTCTACATGAATGGATGTCTTACATCCTTATAAGGGATTTCAAAAATCTTCTCTAAGATGGCTTGTAAGTAGAAGAGTGGGAATGGGAGAAGAATAGCTTTTTCATAAAGGAGGAATCAAAGAGAAAACTACCAATTTGGCAGTCAGAGTGCACAAAAATAAATGAATGTCATTGCAAAAAATTGGTCAAGCAAGTAGAAGACAGTTTTTAGGGTTGGGGAAGCCTTTGTCTTGGGTTTTCAATAAGTTGCAGAAAAATAGGCTATTACAGCCATTGACTTCCCGACCTTTTTTGAATCCTCTGCCATCATGCTTTGATGCCAAAGACTTTTGTCAAATCCATCAAGTGAAAGGGCATGAGATAGATAGATGTGTTCGCTTAAGGCACGAGATCCAAGATTTGATTGAAAGTGAAAAATTTCCTGAGCCTGATAAGCCCAACATCAAGAATAATCCTCTGTCTAAATTTGAAAAAGTACCTCCACCGGCAACCTTCATGGTAGGAGGAGGATTGGAGAAAAATCTTATCTTATCCCCCTTTCAAGAGAAGAGTGTAGAAGACGAGAAGAGAGAAGAGGCTTGACTTAACAAACTTCCCTTGGCTTGAGTGCTGCTCATTTAATTTTTCTTTCTTTAGTATTTTATTAGAACAATTATGTTTTTCAAATTAGAATTGTTAGAATAAATTACTTTTATTGAATCTATAATATGTTGGCTTTTGATATAATAGTGTTCAACCAATGATAAGTCTAGCTTGATAATCATAAATTAGTATATCTATGCATCATAATGACTTTACTAGGTGACAAAATTATTCTATAGCATTGTGCTATGAATACTTATTTAGACAGGGCTTCAGCATAATGACCTTTGTCTAGGTCCTAGTCCATCTTAGAACATGCTTTGATGAATTTTTGAGGCAAAATTGAACTCTGCTTATTTTAGGGAGAGATGATTTAGGCATTACTTGGTAAGTCAACAACTAGTATCTATCCATGTTAACATCAATCCTTAATTTGTCCTCTTGAGCCTTCATGATATTTTAGCTTGCTTTTTATTGGCTTATAAGTTCAATAACCTACCCAATATTGTTGTGACTCTTATAACAAATCTAATGACCACTAAGATAAAAAGGCAAGAAGATCAAGGAAAAGATGCATAGTCAAGACCACAAAGATAGTTAAAGATTACTTGAACTAGATTTAATATCTCTGGTCTCTTTCACCATTGAGATAAAGTCAGAACAATGACGTATTTATCCTCATTGAAGTAGACTCACTCTACTCCACTCATCCATAGTCAGAAGTATAGAATGGTGCAAGCAAGATAATTCTTTTGGAGCTTGGACCCAATAATAACAAAAAAAAAAGAAGAGAGAAAGAAAAAAAACAAAATTAAAAAAATACAATAAAAAAATGGGTCTTGAGTTTGTACAAAAGCAAAAAAGATAAGATAAGTCCTAATCAAATCTATATTTCTTCCATTGAGATAGAAGGAAATTGAAGACTATCATGTCGTGAAGCAAGATAACAAGACGCCCAGAGTTTAGTATTGATCCCAGCTACTTATGGCTCCAACAGAAGATTGTAGCATGAAGATTTGTTAGTAGTCTCACATCAGCTACAGTTTAAAAATGGCATTCGCTTAAACCATGTCCCTTATAGACTCCATTTCAAGCCTATTAAAGACATGTTGATCTCTCTTGACAGGTAGAGTCTATTAGTGGAGATAGTTTGAATAAGCATGCATATGAGATAGACAATATTTAAATTCAATGAGACCTTTCGCCAAATAATGTGTATGTGCCTATCTAAATTGCAACACTTCTTAATTAAATGAAAATGATTCTCAAGTTTAGTACGGTAACTAGAGTTGTTATATTATAGATATGTTAATTTAGAAAATCAAGTCCTGAGGTATAGTGACACTAATTTGATAAAAGTCAACAATTGATTTGAAAAAAAAAAAGAAAAAAAGAAGAAGAAATATTGTTTTCTTATTGCATAAACCCTCGAGTTAAGGAAAGTATGTTGCACCGTCAAACCTCGAAAGACACATTGGGAAAAATAAAGAATTATTTGCAAGGTTATGAAGAAGTTACCAATTGGCGTGCTGAATCATAATTTGAAATGAATGTCTCTCTGCTGCTTTGGCCCCCACCACCCATGTTTTCAACATCTTGAAGATAAAAGTCATAAATATGAAGCCTTCTGTCATTCCAATGCAAGACCTAAACGAGCATCTAGAAGGAACCAATGAGAACACTTCAGCTGATCACCTCAGTCTGTGAGTCGATGGAACCACTGTAAGTATCATCATGCATATCATGCATACATAAGTATATCACACTGCATTTTTTGTCTTGTGTTCCTATTCTTTGTCAAGGTAAACAACAATACTCTATGAAGCAAATATGGAATCAGGGGGGCATGGAAGGCCCATTGCTTGAGAAAGATCCAGTCACTTTATAAAAATAGAGATGTATGATGTATGCTTGTATAAGGAATCGGATAATACACAAATATCAATTAGAGTCTGCATGGGAAAAAAGCATTGGTTTAAGCCTACACAAAGGGTAAAACTTTCTCTTTTCAATTTTTGAGTTTATGCGTGTACAAAATATTTTTAGACTTACTTTCAATATTTTTTTATGTAGTGGGGCAAAGAGAGGATTTGAGGACTAGTTATAAAATAGCTAATTTTTTTGCAAAAAGAAGAACAAAAAATAGAACAAGAAGAAAATTAGAATTGTCAAAATAAATGAAGATACAAAAGATAAAAGATTAAGACAACGACCTAAGATAAAGATCAGATCAATCCAACTAAAAGAGCTAAAGTTGAGGTAAGACAAAGGCCCATCCCCAATAATAGAAAATCAAGATGAAGAATCATTTTATATCAAGGCAGACAATTTCAAGTGGATTTGTTGAAGCATCCACTATACAGCCTATATTGAATTTATTGAAGTATCCTGACAGCACAATCTCTAGCTTATATTGGATTTGTTAAAATATCCTGATGGCATAGCTTTCCTTGATATGTTGAAATATCCAAGTTTACTTTTAGTGAGATATTGAGTCGCTTACTATCCTACCAAGATATTAGAGTCTTTTGGTGGTTTTCATCAGGATATTAGAGTTGCTCGATGATCGTTTTAATATACCAAGATATTAGAGTAGCTTGGTGGATTTCATTGGGATATTAAAATCGCTCGATGGTTTTTTTTCACTCACCAAGATATTAGAATCGCTTGGTGATTCTATGGAGATATTGGATTTACTCGATAGACCCATTAGGATATTAGAGTTGCCCAATGACTCGTTGATATATGAGACTCGCTCAATAGTTTTTTATCATCAGAATATTAGAGTTGCTTGATGAACCCATTGGGGTATTAGAGTTGCGCATTGACCCATTGAGAGATTAGAGTCGCTCAATGGTTTTGTCACTTTGTCATTTCATTAGGGTATTAGAGTATCATGATGAACTTATTAGTATATTAAAGTGGTCCAAATCCAGTTTCGGGTCTAGAACCCAACCAATCCAGTTTCGAGTCCAAAATCCAACCAATCCAATCTTGGGTCTAAAACCCAAACAAATCTCGGGTCCAAAATTGAACTAATTCAGTCTCAAGTCCAGAACCCAACCAATCCAATATTAGGTCTAGAACCTAAATAAATCTCAAGTCTAAAACCTAACTAATCTAATTTCGAGTCCAGAACCCAATCAACCTCGGGTCCAGAACCAACCAATTCAGATTAGGATCGAGAACCCAAAATTCAGTCTTGGGTTGGGGATCCAAAATTCAATCTTGGGTCGAGTACCTAAATCAAATCTAGTCTCGAGTTGAGAACCCAAATCTAGTCTTGGGTTGAGAACCCAAATTCAGTCTCATGTTGAGAATCCAAATCCAGTTTAGGGTCGAGAACCCAAATCCAGTATAGGGTCGAAAATCCAAAGTCCTAGCTCAGGTCGAGAACGTAGATCCAACCTCGGATTGAGAACCCAAATTCAGTTCACAGGTCCTGAACCTAATCCTTATCTAAAATCAGCTCAAAATCATGTTGCTTTTCACTCTCTGAATAAATTTTAGATCGTTCAAGCAGGGGGCAAACTATAGACCTTTGATTTTGCCTCACCACTCATGTTTTCAACATCTTGAAGATAAAAGCCATAAATGCAAAGCCTTATGTCATTACAATGCAAGACCTGAATGAATATCTAAAAGGAACAAATGAGAACACTTCAGTTGATTACCTCAGTCTATGTATCGATGGAACCACTATAAGTATCATCCATGCATATCATGTATACATAAGCATATCACACTGCATTTTTTATCTTGTGTTCCTATTCTTTTTCAAGGTAAAAAACAATAGTCTATGAAGTAAATATGAAGCAGATATGGAATCAGGGGGCAAGGAAGGCTCATTTCTTGAGAAAGATCCAGTCACTTCACAAACATGTAGATGTATGCTTATACAAGGAGCCAGACAATACATAAACATCAATCAGAGCCTGCATGAGAAAAAATCATTAGTTTGAGCCTACACAAGGGGAAAACATACATGAGAAAACATCAATCACAAAATATTTTCAGACATACTTTTAATATTTTTCCACGCAGGGGGCAAAGAGATGATATGAGGACTAGCTAAAAAATAACTTAATTTTTTTGCAAAAGAAAGAACAAAAAGAATAGAACAAGAAAAAAATTAGAACTGTCAAAATGAATGAAGATATAAAAGATAAAAGATCAGGACAATGACACAAGATAAAGATCAGATCAATCCAGCTAGAAGAGCTAAAGTTGAGACAAGACAAAGGCCTATCCCCAAAAATAGAGAATCAAGATGAATATTCATTTCTGTCAAGATAGACATTTTCAAGTAGATTTGTTGATGAATCCTAACGGCAAAATCTCTAGCCTATATTGTATTTTTTAAAGTATCCTGATGGTATAGCATTCCTTGATATGTTGAAATATCCAAGTTTGTTTTTAGTGAGATATTAGAGTCGCTCACTGTCCTACCAAGATATTAGAGTCGCTTGGTGGTTGTCATAAGGATATTAGAGTCGATCGATGACCGTTTTGATTTACCAAGATATTAGAGTCGTTGGTGGATTTCATCAGGATATTAGAATCGCTCGATGGTTTTTTTTTCACTCACCAAGATATTAGAATCGCTTGATGATTCTGTAGAGATATTGGATTTACTCGATAGACCCATTGGGATATTAGAGTTGCCCAATGACTCGTTGAGATATGAGAGTTGCTTAACAGTTTTTGGTCATCAGAATATTAGAGTTGCTTGATGAACCCATTGAGATATTAGAGTTGCCCATTGACCCGTTGATGAACTTATTAGAATTGTCACTTTGTCATTTCATCAAGATATTAGAGTCCCTTGATAAACTTATTAGGATATTAGAGTTACCCAAATATAGTTTCAGGTCTAGAACCCAACCAATCCAATCTTGGGTCCATAACCTAAGCCCAACTAATTCAGTCTTGGGTTTAGAACCCAACCAATCCAATTTTGGGTCCAAAATCCAAATAAATCTCAGGTCTAGAACCTAACCAATCCCGATTTAGGTCCAGAACCCAACCAATCTTTGGTCCAAAACCCAACCAATTCAGATTCGAGTCGAGAACCCAAAATTCAGTCTTGGATCAAGGACCCAAAATTCAGTCTCGGGTCTAGTACTCAAATTAAATTTAGTCTCAGGTCAAGAATTCAAATCTAGTCTAGGGTCGAGAATCCAAATTCAATCTCGGGTAAAGGATCCAAATTCAGTTTAGGGTCAAGAACCCAATTCCAATATAGGGTCGAGAATCTAAAGTCCTAGCTCAGGACGAGAACCTAGATCCAGCCTTAGGTCGAGAATCCAAATTTAGTTCACGAGTCCTGAACCCAATCCTTATCTAAAATCAAGTCAAAATTATATTATTTTTCACTCTCTGAATAAATTCTAGATCGTTCAAGCAGGGGGTAAACTGTAGATCTTTTATTTTGGCCCTAGCTAATCTGATCCTAATTGAAGAAGGGCTAATCAAATTTGGTCCACTTTTAATGGCTTAAACCTATTTTTAAAGCCTTCAATTAGATTGGTATAATTTAATGAGGCCTAAAATAAGATAGTTCAATCTTTAAAGCCCTAAATAGGTTTGTTTTAAAGGTTTGGTCGGCTCTAATTCGACGTGGGGATTATTACACTTCATGAGAGTACCCATGTCGAATTGGGCTTCCCAATTTGATATGGGACCTCCCCATATCGAATTAGGGCTTCCCAATTTGATATGGGAGTCCCATATCGAATTGGGACCTTCCTAATTTGATATGGGGAGGTTCCTTATCAAATTGGGCATTTCCTAATTCGATATGGGACCCTAATTCGGCATGAAAACTGCTTTGGTGGACTCCATATCGAATTAGGGCAATCATGTTTCGATATGGAGCTTATGGATTTTGATTCCATGTCATATTAGAAGAGTTTGAGTCTGACATGCTCATGGTTTAGGTTGAATTAAAATCAATCTAATTCAATATGCCTCATGAATCCATTTTTAAAACTGAAAGTTTTAAAAGATTTAACCTAATATACTCTCCTATGAATACATGTTTAAGAAAAGAAGAGGGAATGAACAACAAGATGGAGCAACCTCTAGTACCGTTGAAGTATCACACAACAACTAAACAATTATCAAACAGAAAATGAAAAAGCCATAAAACACAGAAAACTATAAAACAAGGCAGTATCTAATGTTTTGACCATATTCAACCAAGAATTTCATATTGGTGCAAGTAAAGAGTTTGGATCAACATTTAACTATTGGTGGAACCATCAAACGGAGGTTTGTTATCCATTATTCAGTCTGTTTTAAATTTATAGTAATTCATCCATTCTCGTTTCATTATATTACTTCATTTTTTGCACTTTTATAAAGTATCCAGTAGGTAGCACCCATTAGTTTTAATTCATATAAGTTTTATTTGAAGATTGATGAGTTACTGTTGAATTCATAAATTAACAATAAACTGTATGTTTGAATTTGTTTCATCCAGTGACTAGCTTGTTTAACCATCCAACAATTAGTTTATGTCCAATAAAATGTTTTAGCATCACAGTAGTCTACTTAATCAAATTAACATTAAATATATAATATCACAGTAACTATGTTTCTCTAAAACTTTTCCAAACCCTAATTTATTTTTCTAAATTCTCCAAACCCTAAATTGCTTTCCAAAATTCCAAAACTAGTTTTACAAATTCCAAAACCTTAAATTAGTTTTTTAAATATCCCTAATCCAAAATCCTAATTTCATAAACCCTAAAAACTTTATTTTATCTAAAAACCCTAGTTTTAAATCAAAACCCTAAAAACACTAATCTTGTTTTTCTAAACCCTAAAAATATCAATTTTCATCCCTAAAACCCAAAGTCTTAATTTTCATCCTAAAAACCCTAATTTAATCATAAAAGTTTTAAAACCCTAATTTGAAATGTAAACCCTAAAAGTTGTATATTTATTACTTTATTTAGGTCTAAAACTTAGATGTGATCCTTTTATGCTTTGAATGGATGATTAATTAATGTTTTACTTTTATGAATGATATTTTTATTTTGCTCATGGTGAATAATTGAATGTTTTAGTTTGATTAAATATTTAAGTCTTAAAGATGTAAAAGGTATGTTTCCACTTTGTAGGTATCTTATTTATTATGTTTAATGTAATTTTATTTACTTTAAGTTTTGAATTAATGTAAAGGACATATTTTCACCAAATGGTATGTGCTCTATCTTATTTATTTTTATTTTTGAATATTGAAAATTGTAAAAAACATGTTTTCTTCTATGAGTGGGTGCCTGTTTCATTTGTTTTATTTTAATAAAGTAATGGATGTTTATTTCTTTTCATAATTACATATATTATGGATTATATTATAATAATTAAAAATTTACCAATATTTATACCTAAAAAGAGACCGGTTCTAATGAACCGGGCATTATGAGAGTACCGGGTTATTCTCACATTTTCCATACGTACTCAACTTTCTAAATTCATTTGGGAATTGAGAATTTTCTAGGAATCGAGTCATTTACCCCTTTTTTTTGCCCATCCGGGTGCTGACTTCATTTTCTCTGAATTTAGACCCATATTCTCTAAGGTCCTGAGCCTAACAATGCCGAAATCGCAAAAATCATTCCACATGAGGAGTGGGGCAAAAATCCCTGCTCACACAAGGCTAATCTAGTTGGATTTCTAGTGTTTTAATATAAAGATTGTTCGGTGTAAAAGGAAGGACTACTTCCATGTACATTGAATTAGATTTATCTTGGTTGGTAGCTTATGTTATGGAACCTATGTTAGCTGTAGGGATGATCTTTGTTAGTTTGCCTAATTTTATTTATTGTTATTGTTTACTATTTGATTTTTATTTCTTTGATTGCAGTGGCAAAACTAATATTTTGGTAAAGGAGAGGCAAAATTTTTACACAAAAAAATAAAGGTGAATTTATATTTAATTTTATTTTCATATTAAAAAATTAATGTAAATAGATGGCATTAATATTTATATTCAATTTTATTTTTATATTTAATATTTAAATTTTAATCATTTTTATTTTAATATTAAAATATTACTTTGAAAAATTACACAATATATATTATTTTTATATAATATTTATATATTTTTTGAAATTTTTTAAAATATATATTTAAATTAATTAGTTTTTAATAAATTTATATAATAGAATATTTTTTGCAAAATAATTAACCTAATCACAAAACCTAAATTTATAATCAAATTACAAATACTTAACCTAATCATAAAATCATATATTTTCAATTCATTTCATAATCAAATTTTAAAATAATTAACTTAATTATCAAAATAATAAACTAAAATTTATAAATTAAATAATAATTATAAATAATTATAATTCGCACATGTCTGTGTTGGTTTATGTTTATTAATTTCGTTATCCTCCCTGTGTTGGTTGCGTTTGGGATTATATATAGCGGTTAGTTTGTCTAGTCCTTGGTTTTTCTGCTTCAATTAGGTTGTACTCCACCCTTATTGGGGTTCTGTAATGTTCTTCTGTGTTTAATGCATAGTTTGCTTTTACTGGCTAAAAAAAAGTCAACAATCAATTATATTATTTTAATATTTGATATTCCATAGTTATTGGATGATAAAGTTCAACCTAGATATATAGGCAAATTGTATATATTTAAGGGTGTTAAAATATATTATGACACCTGAATAGAATACACAAAATATTATATATAAAATACATAAAATTAGAAAATTAATATTAATCTTAAATAAATTAGTGACATAAACAGATTATCCTATTTATGACATAACTTTAAATGAATCATATAGCGGATTGACACGTAACCCTCCTATAATTCATTTAAATAAAACAACGTTGTTTTATATCACTCAAAACTATATTATTTTATTATTATTTAGTTTAAGAAAATAAAAATAAGTATTATATATTTGTTATATTATTATAATTTTATTATTATATGATGTATTATTATTTATTTAGAAATAATTTATTTAATTATTCAAATAAAAAATTTATTAATTTTATCTAATTACTAAATTTTTTTAATTATTAATTAATTTAAATTTAATTCTTTATGAACTTTAGAAATCATTTTCTCAAATCAAATGTTAAAAATTAAATAATTTTATGATTTAAATAATCTAATATTTTATTTCAAGTAATTTTTTTAATTTAGAATTTAGAATAAAATTTATAAAAAAATAAATAAAAAATAAAATAAAAATTTTAAAAAAAATTATATAAAATTTATATTGACAGCTATATATTATCTCCTTAAATTTTTTTCTTATTAAATTCTAAAACTAAAATATAATATAAACTCATCATTTATTTCATATTAATTATGTTATATATTTTATTTTTTATGTATTTTAAAGAAATTTTTAATACATTTATACTTTAGAATTATTTTAATCATAATTTTATTATATGAATTAATTTTTAATAGATTATTTAAGAGTAAAAAATTATTTTAAATTAAAAATATTATATGAATTAAAAAAATTGTATCGAATTACGTGATACATATATAATATATTTTTAGCAAATATATTATACATATTATATCCGTATAACCTATTTAATTTTTATGTCGTGTGTATGTCGGCACGATTAATAAATAAGTTATGTTCGTATTAATTTAATAGTGTCGTCAAAATAGATCAATCCGACGCGAACATATCCCATCAATCCATTTTGACAACCTATGCATATTCAATTTTTTTCCTTCCTACAAAATCTTGTTGATTCTCAAAGAGATTTGGATTAATTTTTTCTTTTTCTTTTTTATTATTATTGATTCTGAAAAGAGACGTAACTAAGCACATGCATTTACGGCAATGTGTGTTTCAGAGAGACAAGAGAAAGGCATGGTAGACCTTCACTTGAATAGTAGGTTTTGCCAATAGTTGGTGCATATACCAACACAAAATTAAAATATATGAAATAAAACAGTATATCCGTATTTTTTTATTGTATAAAAAATTATATACACTAAAATATTTCATTACTAAATATATAAAATAAGACTGTATTTAATGTAGATAAATATTTAATGTATGTAATTAACTTTTTATACATTATTATTGACAACAATAACAATTTTATTAGGCTTTCGAACTTAGCATCAAAGTGAATTGGTAAGATTAATGCTAAAACAATAACATCTTGATAAATTAATTTTATATTCCACTTGTGTTTGTCTTAGATTCAAATTATATTTTTAATTTGATAGTTAAATCGATATTCTTTGCATGCATTAATTATCATAATCTAACTCATATTTGAATTAATTATAAAATTTATTTTGAATATACGATTTTATTAGCCTATATTTAAATATTTATTAATTTTAGTAGCTTATATTTCTTTTTTAACAAAAAGTTTAATTATAAATTTTACTAATTTCACTAATCTATTTGATTAAAGTATAACCACTTTCATAAAATTAAAAAATTAAAATTTCAAATTAATTTCCATGTAATAAATATAAATTAAACATAGATTTGTAAATAAAAGTATGTATATATTGTTGGGAATGTGAATCCCACATTGGTAAGGAATGAGCAGCTCCAGTCACTTATAAGACTGGGCAATCCTCTTCTTGTCAACTCGGGTTTTCAGGATGAGTTAGGCCCAGCTCTAATATGGTATCAGAGCAATTAATGCCCAAACGGGCTAGATCCTGAGCCAAACCCCCACATGACCGAAATTGATGAAGAGATGCCAGTCGGTCCGCCCAAACGGGCTTGTGTTAGCAAGTGTCAACCGAAAGGTCCGGTTGCACTTGAGGGGGGATGTTGGGAATGTGAATCCCACATTGGTAAGGAATGAGCAGCTCCAGTCACTTATAAGACTGGGCAATCCTCTTCTTGTCAACTCGGGTTTTCAGGATGAGTTAGGCCCAGCTCTAATATATATATATATATGAGAATTATTAAATAATAGTTGAAATATGAGAATTTGACATTTGAACTATTAAATAATAAGAATAATAAATCCACGACGCATCAATTTTAAAGCATGAGCCTATAATTAATATTTGATAAATTCTTATTGGATATGTATGTTAAATACTGACTGATAACACCTCAATTATTAGTTTTAAGACTATATTAAAATTTTTTTTATTGGAGATTTTATTTTTTTAATGCTAAATTATAAAATATATTTAGATTTACTATATTTACATAAAAATATTATACTTGTATGAATTTATTCAAGTTTTTTAATTAAAGCTGAACTCTCTCTAGTCAAATGCAGCATCCTTTAATGTACAAGCATATCCCTATTTATTGTATATCAGAGTTTGTCTGTGGAGATTATATTTTGTTTTGAAAATTTTTTTTACAAAGTTTTTATTAGATTGAACAATGACAAAAATTAAATATTATTAAAAGAAGAAAAAGAAAAAATAAGAATTATAATAGGACGGTGGAGACCCGTGATGGTAATTGGCAGCTCAATCATTTCCTTTACTTTTTAAGCCTGCAACTTGCTATTGCTCGAAAATAGGAAAACCATAAGAAAATTACGAAAACCAAAATTTAAAAAAAAATTATGCCAAATATTTAAATAAAGGAAGAGAGACTTTTTTTTTCTCAGTAAATAGGAAGCATATATTAAGAAAAGGAAAAACCCCATATAACAGAATAAACTCATTCATGGAGAGAGGAACTATGATGAGGCAAAAGCTTACAGATAAAACAGAAAGAGGCTTAACAATCAAAATCCTTGAATTTTTTAAAGCTAAAGAAACCTTCTAGGATGAGGAACTCAAGCTAGATAGCATAGAGGGACAGCCTATCGTGATTCTTTTGTAAGAAGCCCTGTGATACCACATGAATGAAACTTCATAGCTTAAGCATACAGGGGGCAAACAAATAGAATGAGCTATATATAACCAGACGTGAGAGGCTCCGTTGAGAAGAGGGGACAAACTAGCATGTTGTCCAAACGATTTAGACTTGAAAGACTCCAAAAAGACATAACGATTGAAGAATGTGAAAAAAGATAAGCAATCCAACTGATGTATGACTGGACTAACAGGGGTAGAGTCCAGAAAATAATAAAATGGTTCCATAGCTTGAAGTCCCTTAAGCACAATGATAGAGATTGGCATTCTTCTGCCTATAACCCATAAGCAACAAAAAACCAGCAATTGATAAATTGCCATAAGCAGCGACTTGCTGCAACAGAACATGAGAAGCGTGATAAAGCCATATTTTGTACATAATTCAGTGATTAGTTATATTTTTATTATTATCTATTAAATTTGTTTAATTTTTATTTTAAAAGCTAAAATATTTATTATTTCAAATATGATCTAAAAAGTAAGAAGATAAAGCTTATTTTGGCTTAAAAATTATGAAAAATTAAAAAAAAAAAAAGAGAAAAGACATTCTAAAAAAAAAGAAGAAAAGATTCTTTTTTTCTAAAAAGTTCCATCCTAAAAATAATTTCTAATCAAGAAAGGAGTTCTTAAGTCCGCCCTAATTATATTATTAATCAAATTAAAATTTTCTAAATTTGTCATAAATTTATTCCTAATTAATTTAGGACCTGTTTGGTTTAGCTGTTCATAGCAGCTGGTAGCTGATAGCGGTTCCTGATAGCTGATAGCTGGTGGCGGATAGCTGGTAGCTGATTCGGGTTAGTGTTTGGTAAAAATACAATAGTTGTTGCAGTTTAAATGTAAAATTACTAATAAGCATATCGTTATCTAATAAATATTAATTTTTATTTTATTTTATTTTAATAGGGTTAATATAGTCTTAATATGAATCAGCTATCAGCTGATATGAAAAAGCTCTGAGTAGGAGCTTATTGAAACAGTAGTTGTTTGAGGTTCCTAACAGCTATCAGCTGCTGTTTTAAAATTTTACCAAACATCAAATTTTACCAAACAGCTGCTGTTTGGGTTCAAACCTCTATCAACTGCATCAAACAGCTAAACCAAACACCACCTTAGAAGTCTCTTAATTCAATTCATAATTAGTTTATGAAATTTTAAACCCCTATATAAAGAAGTCTCCACCCTTATTCTCTATCATCATTAATTTTCCATAAGTTTTTCAATCTTTTCAAAATTTTCTTTGGAGGGAAGGAGGAAGAGGCTTAGTTATCATTCAATTCAAGTTATATTTTTCTTATTTCTACATTTTTATTCAAGTCAATTTAAATTTAATATTTCAATTCAATTTATTTTATTCCTTTATTCTTTTATTTTCAATTGAAGGAAAACCTTAACGGAATGGTAAGCGTTGTCAACGTGTGACTTGAGGTCACGGGTTCTAGTCGTGGAAATGGCCTCTTGCAATTATAAGAAAATATATAAAGATCCAATAGATCCGACATTTTCTCAAACTTTGCACGTAGCAGAAGCATCAATTGCTTTTTAAAATAATTATTAATTTAATTATTTAGTACTTAAATTTAATCTTTTTTCATAAAAAATAATATTCAACTAATTCTTTACTACTTGTTGACGATACTTAAGTATAGCGCAACAAAGCACAGTGACTCACTGATTATCTTACTAAGGCACCAAGAAAAAGTTCTAATGAGCTCAAAATAAAACAAAAAGAAGGCGATTTGAAATTCAGTAATAAACCCCCAACAAGCCATGGCTTGCCCCCAACTAGACCTCCTTATAGACAGGGGCGGAACTACTATGGGGTCGTGTGAGACAGGGGCGGAACTACTATGGGGTCGTGTGGGGTCACACGACCCCCCCTCACCGGCAGCCAGAAGGAGGGAGGCGTGGAGGAGTCTGAAACTCAGCCCCCGCTGAGTTTGGCTGAGTTTCAAAAACTTAACGCAGCGAGGGGTAGACGAACCCCTCGCTGCAATTTCAATTTTTTTTTATAAATTAGTCCCTGGCGAAACGGCGTCGTTTCGCCAGGGACTAATTTTTTTTATAATAAACCCCTGGCGTTTCGCTTGGGCCGGTTCAAAAAAAATAAAGGGCTGCGTTAAAAACGCAGCCATTCCTTCTTCTTCTTCTTCTTCTTCAGTCTCTCAGATCAGATCCCTCTCCCTCTCCCTCTCCCCAAACCCACTGCCAGCAGCACCATGCCACCACAGCCAGCCGCCGCCAACCGCCGACCGCAGCACCGCCGACCCCCCCTCGGTAAATTCCTGGTTCCGCCACTGCTTATAGACTTCATGGCTCTACGGTGGCTTCTAGTAAGCCCCCTTCGCCTGGGGGAAAAGCAGACCAAGAGGGACCTTTAAGCAGAATCTCTTTATTTCTAGCTAGCGCCTTTCATTTAGTGCTTGGCTTCGAATGGTTCGATGATTGGGACGACGCGATAAAGTCCAACTATCCTTTTCTTAAAGGAGAGCAAGCTAGAGGGCCTCAACATATCGGTGGAAGTTGATCCAGAAAGGGCTCAGCATATGCTAAGGGCTCCAGCTCATAAGCTTTTTGGGTTTCAGCTTTGGGCTTTTCTATGGGAGAGCTTGGGTATGCCTCAGAAGATAACGATCTCTTGAAAAGATGGCTGGGTATAATGTATGAGAAAAAGGGCTTAGAAAGTGGGCCTGGCCGGATAGGAGGAGAATGGTCTGAGTCTACTTAGAGTTTAATTGTAGTTTGTGGGACCGGGTCTGTTTGGTTTATAACTAAATCTGACACTTCATTAATTATCTCGATACTTCGTACCATTTGCTCGACTTGAGGACTATGCTTTGCCGCTAAACACGCAATAGGATGTTCTGAAATGGTGATTACCGCTGCTGTAGTAGTGTAATTTTTGCCAGGTGTAGGTATGGGAGTGGAGTTATCTGCCACCATCGCAAGGAGGTTAACTGGGTAGAGTTGGCGGTGATGAGTACCAGTGCAGGAAGAGTCATGGCCTCAGGGCTCTCACGCTTTGGTTCTTCCTCCAATTTATCCAAACGGCCTAGAGTTTTCTGACAATAAAAAAAAGGGTCATCCGGATTAGCTCTGAATTTAGGGCCATAGCATGGCTTTTCCACATTGATAATCCCCTTGGGATTTCTTGCAACACAAAATCTCATCAAATACCCCAATTTTCCATAGAGATAGCAACAATCACATAATTTCTCATACTGGATTGAGACCCATTCAAAGGTGGCTTTGGAGCTTTTATAGCAAAAGCCAGTGAGCAACGAGTTTTTGACATTAACCAGGGCTTTTAACCGGAAGAACGTATCCCAACCTACTATTGTCTGAAAATTTTCTTCCATCTCCAGTAAACCATGGAATAAGTTACCAATTTTTGTTGTATTTTCAATTGTCATAAGACTGGGCGGACGCTTATATATGGATTTGAATCCAAAAGGGAGATCTGGAGAGGTCTAAGCTTTCTAAGGTTTGATTTGGTTCCCAATATCTCAAAATAAGCAGGGAACCAGAAATATTCTAGGGAGCTCTTTCACGGATCCAAAGGTATCAGCTTCATATTTAAATTCAAAGACAAAAACATTGAAATCTTTTTTGGTGATGTTGAAATCATGATGGATTTTCTATGCTTTGTCAAGGATAGACTTGACCGATCCTACACCAAAAGATAAAATTTTACTAACAAGAACCACTTTTAAAGAGGTAGGTGACAAATTTAGGTCTGGCTTCAAATCTAGAATGATATCAGAACATGCCAAAAGGTTCATTTTCGCAATCATATCCTCAATATCCTTAGAAGTGGGTTTCATGGGAGTAAATAATAAAGGGTCAGGAGGGTTGATGAGGGTGGAATAATGGTAAAACAAAGTAAGTGACAAGAAAGAAAATGAACGAGACTAAGAGTAAAACAAACTAAGAGAGAGCAGGCTTCTGAAGATACAGATACTACAAACCATAAGGTAGATAGAGAGAGCTCTACCATAGAGAGCATAATTATCGATTAATAAAAAGAAACTTGCCAAGAAGTTGTTACTATTTATAGTAGTAAAAACTATAAAATAATATGGCTAAAACCTATAATTATTATTATAAGAAGTTGTTACATTTAACTTGATATAAACCTATATTATAAGAAATGTTGTAACTAAAAGCTAACCAAAAAAACTTATTATTTTTTGTAACTAAGAACATATTTATTTTGTTTCATAAAATTATTTATTGTAACTAAAAGGTTGAATATTTTGCTACAAAATAAATAAACATATAGCAACTAATTGATTGTATTAGATACACTAAATTAACATTTATAACTATATCTACATTAGTTATAATATTAAAAAATTTGTGATTAAAAAAATGGATTTGTGATTAAAAAAATGGATGAGCTTGCTACAACTACGTACAATATTGTAGTAAATATGTCAATATGTTAACTACGAATCCAATAAATTTATGGTTAAAATACTAATTTCTTTTTATGATAAAAATATTTTAGCTAACAGTATACATGTTTTAGCTACAAAAATATAAAGTCATAACTAAATAGTGAAAGTAATTTGCTATAGACATAATAAATTTATAACAAAAATAAATAGCAAATTGTTTTGAATAAAAACTAATTAGGTACAAGTTAACACATGACTAAATTAAAAATAAAAATAATAACCGCAAGTAGGATAAACTTTTAACTAAAATATTATTTTATTTAAATTTTAAATTATATGTCTTTAAATATTAATGATGAATAAATTGTAATAAATTCATTTTAATATATAATTTTAGATGAGAAGATTTTATGGTAATTTTTTTCTATTACTTAAACATAGTAAAAATATCACAAAAATATTAATAACGTATAGAAGTTATTTATAAACAAAAAATATCTAAATAATTGGATATATTATTTAATACTGAATACTGAATTATTCTTTTAATACATAAACAACAAAAACTTTCATCTATTAATTCCTAAATACAACTAATTTTCTAAAAATAAACATAGTCCAACTCCCAAACAAGAATTCTTGACAACATCTAACAAACTTTCTTGATTATCTAAGAGTTTTTATTAATATAAAATAGTAACAAAATTAATATATATATTTCTTAAATTAATTTAAAAGCAAAATTATTTGTATAGCATATAAATAATTGTTATAAATGAATAAACAAACAACCAAGTCAGAATTGAAATAAAGATCAAAGAAAAGAATATATTATCTTTAAAAGCTCTGCAATAATATATGAAAAATAATATATGAAAAATAATACCTTCTACCATATTTTTTAAAATTTTTATTTTTTGACCTGTAGTATTTTAGTTATTTTATTATAAACTTATTAAAAACTATGTAAAATTTATAAACTCATAATAAATTTATTATAAACTCATAATAAATTCGCTGTAAACTATAAAAATTTGATATTGGTAAATAATTTATAAATTCTAGTATTTTAGTAAATAATTTATAAATTTTGATTTTTTTTATAAATAATTTATAAATATAATAAATTTATAATTTTTTTTTAATTTTTCTTATATTTTTTTTATCGAAAGTCCAATAAACAACAACTATACAATTATTATCTCCTCCATGTCCCCGTTTGGTTCATACAGAAATTAAATCTCTTTAAGATGCTTAATCATTACTCTCCCTCACACACAAAGGTTTAATTCAGCCACATTAATTTTCATTTATTAAATAATTAATTTTTTTAAAATAGGAAAATACGTATCACACAATAAATTAACTTTTTCTTTCATATCAGATGTAGAGATTAACTTTTTTTTTTAAATAGTAAAGATTAACATTAATATAATAAAAAAACAAATTTATCAAAAAAGAAATTAAGTTTTTTAATAAAAGGAATTAAGTATAAATTACATTGAAACACTGAATTTTTTTTAAATAAAAGAAATCTTATAAATATATATATATATATATAATCACGCATTGAAAAAATACAAAATTTTCACCCCCTCGTATATTATTTTGTGCTTCTGAGCTTGTAAAGTGGGGAAAGAAAGATAAGTTTCGCACACATGAGAAATGAACCAAAAATTGGTAAATTTTCCTTTTGTGTGTGAGATGCACGTGAGGTCCAATACAAATCCACTTTTTATGAATTTTTTTTTCTTAATAAACTCTTTTTACGTTGCCTTTTTTATTTCCATAACAAACTCTCCATCAATATTAATATTAAATTAGTCTCACCCTTATCTCCACTTTTCTCTTGTGAATATTTATATTAATTTTCACAAAATTCACCAATAAAAATCCGTGCCTGGAAGCTGAAATATTTCTTCTTCTTCTAAGGACAGTGTCCTGCAACACGTCTCATGCTACTAATTTTTATTTTGCTCACACTTGTACAACAAAAACTAGAAATGCAACATTGAATCTTTTAAATTCATACATATAGCTACAGTAAGTTTATAAGAGCAAAAAATTTTTGAATTGAATCAATGAAAATATTATTAAATCAATATGTTGAGTAGAAATATAATAGATGAAATCCAAAATTGATAATGAACTTTTTTTATATGAATCCTTAATCCTTAAGTAATAACTAAATCTTCTAAAAAAATTAAGTTTATAAAGACAAATTCAATTGGAAAAATATAAATCCTCATTTAACATATCTATGTATCATATATTATAATTCAATTATTCATATGAAGGAAAAAAGACGAGAGATGAGTTCTTTTTTTTTTTCTTCTATTATGGACCCTCTCTGTCTCTCTCTCGCTTTTTGTTACTGTAAGAACTATTAGTATTGTTGGTATTTAGTCCCTCTATTGTTAGACTATGTTAAAATGTCGTAGCATGTAATTTTATTTATTTTAACATTATATAATACGCAGTCAGGTATAATTATTGATAGATGTATACATGGTTTGAGAATAAATTCATACTTATATTTATATGATTATAAATAGTATGTATTAAATCATTTTAAATAATTTGATTATTTAGTTGATCAAAATAAAAATTCATGATAAACTTTTAAAAAATGAGGGTTTTTTTTAATAGGTTTAAAGTTTATAACTTAATTAATTTATTTAGTGGCAATTGGTGAATTGAATTCAAACAATTTGTTGATTTGATTCAAATATATTCCGTTTGATATGATATAAATTAGTAATAATATAATTTTTTTTGAAAAAAAATTCAGAAATATTTTAGAAAAATTCAAACCTTCTAAAAACTCGTCATAAAAATATATATATACCTAAATATGATTAATTAAAAAATCTTTTTCTACAGTTAACCTAATTCATAACCAGGCCTATTTGCAATTCAAATTAATGCAACGCAAATTTGGCTGAACATAAAAAAAAAAAAAAAAGAACACTCGAAATTACCTGAAGACAAATTAAAAATTAAATCCAAATCATCCTTCCCAATATGTTATATCAGTATAATTTTCATATTAAATAAAAAATGAATGAGTGAAATTTTTTTTAAAATATTAAAAATTTAAAATTCTTAAAATTAGATAAAATGTAAAAAATAAATACTGAAATTTTATTTTCCATTTAATTATGTCTATTACATTCAAAGATAGAGTGAGGATAAAAAAATTAGGGGGCCAACCGGCTAAGATAAATATTTAAAAAAAAATAATTAATCATAAACTCTGAGTAAAAAAAATTATACATAATGGTGTCTTAACTCTCAATTCAAGTGATTGAAAACTAAAGAGAAATTTTTTTAATAATTATAGAAAAAAATATAAATTGTAATCAATCTAAAACTAATATCAAATCTTAAGCAAAGAAAACAAGGTTACAAAAAAATAAATAAAAAACTTAAAAAAGATTCACTTGTGTTGTGAAAATTATGGTTTTACGTGTCAGTTGTGATTGATGAAATTGCTTAACTTCTAATTTGTGATAGTAGGTACTAACGTGGCTTCCTGATTACATTAACATGATCTATCATCAATATTATAAGGTTCCAATAAAATATGGGTAGAGTTTGATTTGGTAGAACACCAATAAATTCAAGAGATATTTTTGAATGTTTTGGTTCATCAATAGATCAAATGTTTCTCTAGTATTCCTGGATTTCAGAAGATCTATTTTTGGTTTCAAAATATGGCTTTTTTAATTTATTTTTTTCCAATTTCAATGAAAAATTTTATAACAGTTGTATATATGCTAATTGGTACTATCTGTACTACACCTATTTACCGAGCTTCTTTACTGAGTTCCACACTTGAGCACTGCATATTGTGATACAACATCTATTTCATGATTCAATACATACACTTTCTACTGAGCTTTTTGAGCTCCTATGCATGACGTTGAAATAAATGTCAAATGATTTGAGGGGGACTACTGATGTTACCCTCTCCTTTTTCCTCGCTCGACACCCGAGCACCTTATCCGATCATTATCATGGTCAAGCTCTCAAGAAGACCCAACCTTGGCTTTGGGCACCCCTGTCCTATCGAGCTCACTTGATATCCTCTGATACAACAGGCGCACAGTCCTGATGTGGCAAGTGCACCATCCCGACATTTCAAATATTCTCTGACACATACATATTTTGTTTCCCATGCACCATCTATATTTAGGGGCAGACTTCCACAGGTATGACATCTTTATTACTCTTCTCTACACAATTACTCTTCTTATGATCAGACAGACCCAGCCTGACTTAGGCATCGGAGCCTCCTCCGCAGAGTCCGATCCTCCTCTCTCTCTTGTCTTGTAGGCTGGAGCCAAAGCATAGGCAGCATCCGAGCCCAAGCTCAGAAAGTTAGGATGACCCCTTTGAGGTGGCCCCAACATCAGTGGTGTGGTGAGCGTGGACAGGCTACTTCCCGATATAAACGGTAGAGCCTCAGGTACTTCCTACAAGTCCCATAAGGGAAACACCCTAATACTGCGATACTTCAATAGTTCATGTTATAATGCCATGTGGCTCTAGCTCTTACGGCACCCTTGCGTGCCCTATGCTATCTTGGTGCCCTTATGCGCCTCGAGCTATTACAGTGCCCTCACGGGCACTTAACATATATTATAGCTTGCCATGCCTCGAACATCAAGCCCCTTAGTGCCCTTGTCTTGCTTAAACTTTTTAAGCACTTACCATGCATATCAACATGCTCTCGTCATGCTCAAACTTTTTAAGCACTTACGGTGCATATCAATGCGCCCTCATCGTGCTCAAACTCTTCATCACTTACAGTGCATATCAATGCACCCTCATTATGCTCAAGCTCTTAAGCACCCATGGCGTGCTCAAAGCTCTTAATCATGCATATTAAACTCCCACGTGCAACTTAAGTTATCATATCGCTCTTGCTGCACACCAAGCTTTGATCACCATGATTAAGCATTAAGGTAAGCGCTTTAGCCGTGCATCAATTTTTACTATAACAATATCTTTAAGTTCCTATTTTTAATATAATGCTAACTCTTTATTACCGTGTACGGTTCCTTTGTAGCACATCGAGCTCATCAAAAGCAAATGAGCTAATAACAACAATGAATTCAACTAAAATTGAGCAGTATAAGAAGCCTTCCATTTATAATACTGAACCATTTAGCACCTTCTCGCACATTTGTCTTATTTTATTCATGATATCATACTGTTTAATGCTTTATCATTTACCAGTTTGCTTATAGTGCCTACGCGTGCCTTTTATTATGGCCCCTTATAGAGGGCAGAGCTTCAATGCTCCAACTAAGCTTCAATGCTCCAACTAAGCATCAATGCTCTCATTGTACATTGCAATTTATATTCTCCTTTACAATTCTGTAAGTTAGGGGGCTAATGTAATATTACTCTGTACATGTTCCCAAGCCTCACTTTTCTGATTTTTTATTATTGTACAAGAGATATCCGTATTAATGTACATAGTCAGGCACTTTGCCAGCCCTCTGAAATCTAGTCTAGGAGACTACTTGACATAAATGTTCAAGCAATAAAGGGAGGCACTAACACCCTTGATATTCGAGCATTAACACCCCTAATATCCGAGGAAGGGCATCCCCAAGAGCTGAGTATAGTGCCGAACTGGCATTCAAGTTAAGTTCATCAAAGAGGAACTTCCTACTCCCATGACTATGATCACACTAACATCACAGACAAATGTCTTACATCGTAAAGAAAGTAAGAATCTGGTTGAGCACAGAGCTCAAGCAGCTTGGCCGAGCTCTTAAGAAAATGGTCACCAGAACACTCTTGTTAGGTTTGACATCACACATAGCGCATCTTTAACCAGGTGCTCACTCTTTATTCTCTAATTTTATAGCTTTCTTGGTTGCTCTGCACGTGAGTGCTCACGTACCAGTGCCCCCGAGCGTGTTAAGTAAAATCGTGCCTAGGGCACATTGTTGTAGGATGCTCAGGTGCATCTTGTGCATAAATATGTTAACATCACACAACATATCACAAGCTCGGTTGACGACCGAGGCAAATATGTAATTCATATAACATATAAAGTAATGATTCAAATCAAACACAAGTATTGAATTCGAGCTGAAAAGAAAGACTTTTCATTAATTAGAAAAAGTTTATTACATGCATAGCCCTGTCCTTACAACAGTAAAGGACAAGCGTAAGCACCCTATAGCTACTTTATAAATTTTCACAACTCTTAGACCTTGTCATCCCAAACCTCATCTTCTTGGTCCAAATCCTCCTCTTCTTCTTCATCTTCTGCCTCTTGCTTGGCAGCTAGCTCATCGATGTCTATCTCCATTATCTAGGACAAGTACATGTCCGAGTTCTCTTTTTTCAACCGGTCAGACACAGCCTTCTGATAGGCATAGACACCCCGAGCATAGCGCCTATCACTCCTTGCAGACTCGGCCACCAATCCTTGATGGGTGGCTTCCAGAGTTTCCTCTACCAGGCGTAGTTCTTCATCTTTAGATTTGAGAGCTTCTTTTGCATAGTGTAGCTCTTCATTTTTTGCTCCAAGAGTCTCTCTGATTGAGATCAACTGCTCTATTTTTCTTTTCAGAGCCTCCTAAGTATTCTTCAGTTCTTCATCTTTGGCCTCTAAAGATTTTTCTAGTTCCAGCCTTTTGGCCCGCTCCTCGTCAGCATCTTTGGTAGCTTGGGCAAAGTTGGCAGCCATGCCCTTGGTATGGGCGAGCTGGGTAACCTATAATATTTCTTTTTGTTAGCATTTATGATAAATTTTAACCCAAGTCTAGCATTCGGATTTATACTTACCGCATGAGACATTGTTACCATCTCCTTCGTTATGTGTTCCGAGCTCTTTGGCGCATTCTCGCGCCTCTCATTTCGGTTGGCTTGGTATATTTGCCCAAGCACCTTTTGAACACCTGCGTCTTACACCGAGTATAGGGTGTTGTGTGAACCCACCAGCTTCTCATTAACCGCCTCCACCAACCGGAACAAGCTGTACCAATGGGTTATTGGTTCATCCACCTCTCTCTGAGGCAAGTCTTCTTTCACTTGGGTCTGAAGTAGGTTCTCATCCACCCCTACATGGTGCAAGCTTTCCTTCCCTTCCTTGTATGACTCAGTTTCTGGCATTGCCACTGTGGGGAGAGCCTAATCCACCATCTTCTTCTCTAGAGAAACTGGCCCCAGCAGCTTGAGAGCCAGCCTGCCCTTCTTCTGAGTCTCTCTTCTTGCCTCCTTCTTTGCCAGGCGTTTGAGTTCTCTGCCCTTTGACCCAGAGACCCTCCTTGTTCAACCAAGCCACAAGTTAACCAAACACTTAAAATCAAATACTTAACACATTAATCTTGAGCAAAAAACCAAGTACTAAAGCATAGAGCATACCTATTTGGTCTTATGGCTGAACTTCCTTTGGAGCCCTCCCAATGGGGAAGTACTCCCTTATCAATATTATGACATTTTTCTTCTCTGTCAGAATGTCTCACTCTACTATCTCGAAGACAACAAGCTAATTCTCATCTAGTCCCCTAGTCATGTTCGCCACGGGGATTAACCCACCATATGTTTTGGCAGTCAAACCCCTGGCTATTCTCTAGAATGAAAAATTGGTCCTTTCATACCTTTATTGAGTCCGGATTTCCTGCAAACATTTTGAGCCCCAACCTTCCTTGTAGTTATAGAAAATCTCTGTATGCTTTTAAGCGTATTCTGAGCACGTTGAAGACACTCAGCACTTGAGAGGTAGGCACAACCCCGAGTAACCTACAGAGAATCTCAAACCCTGTGATTGTTTGCCATGCATTTGGACTAAGTTGATCGAGAATGATATTGTATTATCACAGGAAAGCTAGAAGGAAGGGGCACAGAGGAAACCTGACCCCCAACCTTAGATTCTCTTCATAGATCGTCAATTGGTGTTCTGGTGGGGTGTCATAGGCTCTAACATCCTCTTCAGGGATAAGCATTTTGTACTCATTGAGTGTTTGGTACTTTTGCCGGATCCCAACCAGGTCCATCTCTATTATTGTGGATCGGATGTCTCTTAACTGAGCCTTCTCTAAGCTTGGTTGCACTTCCTGGACTTTAGTCACATCTTCTTCCTCATCAACTAGTTGCAGACGTCTCCTTGTGTTTGGCTCGGTAGCCCCCGACCTGGCATCGATGCAACCCCCCTCTTAATGGTGAGTCACCTCACCCTGTATTTTAGGAGAGCCCCTCTCTCCCAACTCCTATGACAGTGCTAAACTAATAGTTGCTCGCACCATTTTTTCTACTAAAACTTTAAATTAAAAACCTGAAAACTGAAATTTAAAACTAACCTTTGAAACCGAGCTCTTAATCCTTACTAGTTAGATGAACCAAGTTTTTCTCTCTTGAGTTATGTATCGAACGCTGTCCTACTACCCTCTATTTATAGAATACACTTTTGGTCATGTGAACCGACGTCTTTTTTTAATGCCGTAGATGTTACGTCTTTTCAGTATCCTCCCAACCGTTACCTCAATTTTCAAAGCATCACCTCACTTTCTCTTGACGTGTGTCCTTCTATATCTCAACCGGCTCCTCTTGGCATAAATGCCAAGACTTCTCAAGAGATACTAGTGATACTATTCGTACTACACCCACTTACAGAGCTCCTTTATTGAGCTCCACACTTGAGTACTGTATATTGTGATACAACATCTATTTCATGATTCAGTAGATACACTTTCTACTGAGCTCTTTTGAGCTCTTATGCATGACTTTGACATAAATGTCAAATGACTTGAAGGGGACTACTGATGCTACCATCTCATTTTCTCGAGCTCGGTACCTGAGCACCTTATCCGGTCATCATCATGGTCGGGCTCTCAAGAAGACTCAGCCTCGGCTCTGGGCACTCTTGTCCTACCGAGCTCGCTAGACATTCTTTGACACAGCAGGCGCACAATCCCGATGTGGCAGGCACACCATCCCGACATTCCAAATATTCTCTGACATATACATATTTTGTCCCCTATGCACCATCTATTATAGGGGTAGACTCCCACATATATAACATCTTCACTACTCTTCTCTATACAAATTACTCTTCTTATGCTCAAACAGATCGAGCCTGACTTAGGCATCAGAGCTCCCCCCCGGAGCTCGATCCGCCTCTCTCTCTTATCTTGCAGGCTGGAGCCGAGCCCAGACAATATCTGAACCTGAGCTCAGAGAGCTAGGATGACCCCTGAGGTTGCCCCATCACTAATATTAACAAATAACACAATATTGTAATAATATTTATATGCTAATATTAAATTTATCATTAATTAAAAATTGACATTTATTATCTTTCTTTATAAAATAAATTTAGAGATCTTCATTTGGAACTTGTAATAATTATTTCCATTCATTCGGTGTTTCAAAAAAATAATAAAAATAAATTAGTTTCTTTTTTTAATGCAAAATCTTAGTTTCAGATTATAAATTCAATATATAATTCTTTCATTAATCATTATGTTATGTTTATTTTTAAAATTCAACTAAAAGTGAATATATTAAAGAATTCGCAAATGAAAAAAAAATCTCATTTATAATTTTTTAAATTGAATTTTCATTTAATTGGTGTGAAGCAAATTCATCCAATACTAATTAAATTCATTCTTTAAATATAACAAATATTAGATTTCCAAGAATGAAATAAATAAATTATTATAGTGATATTAAAGATGATAATTTTTTATTAATGGACAAATCCAAATTCACACACATAATTTTGTCTGGCAGCTAAGTGAATTTGTATAAAATATAAAATAATCTGAACTGCAACATAACAAATTAGAATAAATTATTCAAATACTAATATACACACAAATAATCCAAATCCATAAAGTTGCATGCTAAATTTTATATCAATTAAATATTCAACTTTTATTTTTAAATTTTAAAATCTCATGTTTTGGAATAAGACTCATCCACTTGGGCCTTAACAATCAAAATGCATGACCCGAAGGAAAAAGAGCTTTTACAAAAATACTATAAATTAAAAAAATATTTATGCTTTTACAATGAGTTTGGTTAAATTTTCAAAAATATCTCACTATTTAGTAAAATAAATTATTTTTTTTAAATACCTCATCTCTCACTATAAAAATTATTTTACTTCAAATTTTATTTTTTTTTCAAACTTCATTTAAAATAAATATTTTAAATAAAATAATAAAAATTAATATTTTAAATTATATCTTTAAAATATAATATGTATAAATTTTTTATAAAGAAAAAATTTTAATTTTTATTACAAATAATAAATAACACTCATATAAAATAATAAAAAATAAAAAAATATATAAATATATAAATAAAAACCATTAAATTTATTTTTGAACAAATTTTACATAATATACACATAAAAAAAGTTAAACAAAAAATATTATTATTGTTATGCAGATATTTTATAGATATTATGTATATGTTTGATATATGTTATGTAGATATTGCAGATATTATGTATATGTTATATATTTATTGTGTATGTCGTATGTATGTTATGTAGATGATAATATGAATATTGCGTGTGTATGTAGTGTGAATATAAAATTTAAAAAATAAAATAAAAAAATTTAAAAATTTTTGTAGATGTTTGGTAGATTTTCTATATATGTATGGTAGTGTTATGTAGATATTGTATATGTTTAATAGATATTACATATATGTTATGTATTTATGAGATTATGATATCAAAAAATTATTCTTTATAAAAAACATAAATGAGAAAAATGAGAAAAAAGAAAATAAAAATAAAAAATCACCATGAATAAAAAAGTAAAATTGAAATAACTTATTCGCGCTACCACACAATTGAAAAGAAAAACTTATGCCTGTATATTTGATAATGTAACACTCTTATACATTATACATGCATAATATTTATACCCGGTATATATAAAATACATATATAAAATATAAGTATGCCACCATTCATAATGTCATGAAATTCTTTGTAATTTAAGCATAATAACTTATTCTTTTAGAAGATAATTTCATTAGTTAATAACTGTGTGTGTGTGTGTATATATATATATATATACTAGTTGAAGCTACCCCTCCTTTTTTGAGCTCGGTACCCGAGCTCCTTATCCGGTCATCTTTATGGCCGGGCTCTCAATAGTATGCAAACCTCGGTTCTGGGCACTCCCAGTCTATCGAGCTTTAGATGTCCAATGGACAACATATTCGAAAATTACGCTGACACATATCAGACTCTGTCTCTCCACTGTCTCCCCACGTCAACTATAAATAGGAGTCACCCCCACAAGTAAAGGGATTCCATCCCATTCTCTCTGACTCTCTCTCTGTGTATTTCTTTTTCTCTCTCTTATTCTGTAACATCCTGTTTTAATAATTTATGTGTTTATTTTTAGTGTGATTTTATTAGCTTTTGATTGATTTTTCTTTTAATTTGTGTTTAAAGTTTGTTTGAAGTATTTGATTCAGGTTGAAGAACAAAACAATGGAGCTTGAATTCAATTTGATGGATTCTTAAGGTGGAAAAATATGAGACACGGCCAAAACACTTCATGGCTTGGCCGTGTCTCTCATCCAAGGAAAAAGGCAGAAAATTTTGGCAGAGACGAACACACTCAAGAGACATGGCCAAGGCACTGGCCGTGTCACATGACACGGCCAAGGCCTTGGCCGTGTCTCACCAAAAGAACAAAATAAAGACAAACCATAGAAGCAAAGGCAGAAGTGAATACACCCAAGAGCACGGCAAGGCCTTGGCCGTGTCCCATCTAAAGATTAAAGAAAAGATAGCAAACAGTGGAGAACACACTCAAGAGACACGGCCAAGCCACTGGCCGTGTCACATGACATGACCAAGGCCTTGGCCATGTCCCACTTGGAAAATGAAGATGGTATTGAGGCTTCCATGGACACAGTCACATGGTTTGACTGTGTCCATAAGAAATTGAGTGACACGGCCAAGTCAGTCTTGTGAGAATTCTTTCAATTATTTTATATGAAATGGGGGACAAAATGGGGGTCAACAAGTACCATCTTTTAAAAAGAAATATTAAAAGAAGAAAAAGATTGACTAATTCATGGGATAAAGACTTAAATAATGAAATAAGTGGGAGACAAGGTGGAGTGTGTGAGTTGGAAAGCATGCTTTGTGTCTTAAGAAATTAAAAAGAATGGAAGAGGGATATATAAATACACATTTTGGAGGCTTCAAAGGGAGCTCTCTCTTGGTTCATCATCTTGTTCTTGGTCTTGAGAGAGACAAAGAACATCACATTCATCTTCATCTTCCATTTCTTACATAAATAAGATTCTTAACATTTTTGGGGATAAATTGGGTGAGCAAGCTCTTGTGAAGTTTAGGGTTTGAAGAAAGCTTGATTGAGGAGTTGTGGGATTAAGAGAGTTATCATTTCATCTTTCAAGAGGAGAGCCATTTATTAAAGAAGGCTTGTTAATTCTTCATCACATTCATAGTGGAGCTAGGAGGAAGACTAGAAGTTCAACTCTTAGCATCTTCAAAGGGGTTTTTATATTCTCTCTTTTATTGTTATTGTTTGTTAAGAACATTAATATTTCAATGTACAATTGTGATTTGATTATATTGAAATGAATATTTATTTTAAATTGATGATGATGAGCTAAATTACTCATGCTTAGGATTTGTAGTAGATTTGATTGAATAACTTGATTTGATATTTCCATTAATATACCTTGTTGTTGGTTGATTACATTGGATTGAATGTTAGGTTGATAGATTAGCTACTTATTGATCTCTAGATATTAAATGAAGGACCGAGAAGTGAAATTTGATATTGGAATTATGGAATCAACTACCCTAAGAATGAATTAGAAATATAAGTTCTAGGGTTTGTTAATTTGTAATTTAAAATAATTGGTTGTTGTTAATTCATGAATGTGAAAATTAATGAATTGGTAATTACTAATTAAAATCAAGGAACAAATTAAAATACAAGATCATGTTAATGGATAATTTAAGAATTAAGCTTTGATTAAATTGATCTACAATCCTAGGCATCATTCCTAGAATTGTATTAATCTTCTACAACCATTACACACATTACTTTTAATTTTAATTGCTTTTCACCACTACTTCAAACATCACACTCTTATTTTTAAATTTTCTGCTAATCAAACTATTGCAAAATATGTAATATCCTCATATATGCTCTAGAAGTTTTGATTATGTTGTTGTTATTGTTGTTGTTGTTATATTGGATTGAATATATGTGTTAATTGCAAGAGAAAAGAAATTGGGAAAGAAAATAGGGTTTAGAGAGAATGGTATATGTTGTGTATATGATGATATATATAACATATAAATTGGTCAAATGAAGAGTCAAGGTGATGGTTAAGTGGAAGAAGATATTTTTGGTTGTTATTGAAATTACTATAAAGGGCATGCATAATGAAAAGAAGTTTAACTATGTTAAAGAGGGCATTTTGGTAATTCTTCTTTTGAAATTGTGTGGTGGAGATTAATAGAGAGTTTGACTTTTATTTTGATCAATTTCCTTTCTTCTTTTCACGTGTGGCCGGCCAACCTAAAGAACAAGAGAGAAAGCAAAGGTTTGATGATATTTTGAGCTCAAATTGAAGAAGTTCTAAGTGGTTAAGTGGAAATCCAAGAAGATTCACTATATTTGGTAAGTTACTCTTGATTCTTTTAAGTTATTTAAGTTGTTTGCGAGTTGATTGTGGATTTTAAAGTGGGGTTGTGTTGATTGTTATATGTTGGATTTAATTGGTTGTGGTGTTGGTTTTGGATTTGAAGATGATAAGTTAAGAGTGATGTTGGTTTAGGGTTTTGGAAATGGTAAGTGATAAATTATATTGTGTTATTTTGGATTAGGTTTTGGAAGAAAGTGATTTGCTCTAATTTGAGAAGTGAAGAATTCTTGGAGAAAAGAAAGTGTTTAGAGTTGTATAATTGGTGCTAAAGGTAAGTACAAACTATATGGTTACAAACATGCATATGTTGTTTAATCTTAAAACACTTTTATTTGTAAATGTGATAAGGTATCAAATGTATTGTTAATGAATGTTGGTGATGAAAATATTGTGATGAGCATGTAAAATAATTGCTAATGATGTTGATTATGTCCATTTGAATGAGGTTATGTTGTGTACAATGTGTTTTAAGTTAACCAAAAGAAATTTGGCTACATTTAGGGTTTATGTATGAGAGACACGTAATTTGGGACGGTCGCTATTATTCATGTGCGGTCGCGACTTAGGTCGGGCTTCTGGCCGCGAAATCTACTGTAATAAGGTTTCATCTTTTGATTGTGAAGTGCGGTCGCGACTTAGGTCGGGCTTCTGACCGCGAAATCTACTGTAATAAGGTTTCATCTTGTAATTGTATGGAGCGGTCGTATTCAGGTGAGGCGCGACCGCTAGAAAGGTTCTGTTCATCTTATTGGAAGCAACCTAATTCTGCAACAAGATTCTCAAATATATGTTAAATAGATCATCCATTTGAGTTGTCAAGGATCAAAATAGAGATCATTTGTCTAACATCATTGTTGAATCATGAAATGTGAGATGATATGGAATTGATAATGCATATGATATTACATGAACAAGGTTATGTATTATGTATTGTGAGGCTTGTGAATGGTGATGTGTATTATGAATAATGTACTTTGAAATGTGATACCAATAATGCTATATGCACCATATGAATTGAGATATGAAATGCTATAAAGCCATTGTGATTGGCTATGATGATGCAATTGAAAGAAATAAGGCATGTTTGCCTAAATGTTGAGGAGAATTGAGAATGGAAATGATAACTAAATAATAAATGAATTGTGTGGCTAATGTGTTATTCCATTTTCAGAGTATGTTATTGGTGGCATGCCTAATGATAGTAATAATCTCTTGAAGTTAGGTTGGATTGAATCCTTGAAGCCTAATGAGATGTTACAACCCTTGAAGCTAGGTTGGGTTGGTTCTTGAAGCCAAGTTGGGTTGAAGCTTAGCATGCTTTGCTCCCCTTGAAGCTTGGTTGAACCTAATCCTTGAAGCCTAGTTGGGTATATGATATTGATAAATGTGATAACAAAACCAAAACATTAACTCTGAAAATTGAATGGCATATTAGTGTGTCTTCGGCCCAATGCTTGTCTTTGTTTAATGTGAGTCATGATTTGTTTAATGTTGTTCATGAATGGTTAAATGAATAACTAATGAGGCATATGAAATGTAAAGGTATGTTGTTAGCCTTGCATATATGATGTTACATGTATATTATGGATTGAGAATTGGCATTGCATTGCACTGAAGCATAACACTAGCACATTTTGTCTTACTAAGCCGTTGGCTTAGCGCGATAGTGTTTGATCGTGCAGGTAACCGAGTTGAACCCGAGAGCTCTTCGAGACCGAGTGAGAGTAGACAGTGAAGAGTTGATTTTGGGAACTTAAAGATCAGAGGAGACTTGCCAATCATGTATAACTCTTTTATATTTTGTAAAGTAATGATTTTAATGTACATATGTGTATATTTGTAAATATGAAATTAAATGTTTTCATATATGTAAATATTTGATAAATTCCGCTGCGTAACAACTAAATGTATCTATATATATCTATTTAGTTTTGTATTACAAGTTAACTACTTATCTTTCTATAATGTATACAATTGAAAGATTAAGGTATGGTTTAAAATGTTTTAAATGTTAAGAAAATCCGTAGCGTCTCTATGTTTAGTGCATGTATACTACATTGTGGTGTTTGTAGTGTGCATGTATTAAATGTAGGGGTGTTACAATTGTTTTGGTATCAGAGCCTAGGTTTGAGATTCTCAACCTAGGTAAAATGTAAGAAAAAGATTATTTTGATTTTAAAAAGTGGTTTTTGAATAACATATATGTTTGGGATTGGCAATCTCTGATCTTTAATAAGAAGTATTCTACTGTGTTTGCAGTGTTAGGTTGTGATGGATTCTCACTCACGCCAGTCAGTTGAGGGTAGTGCTGAGAGTATTGTCCCTGAGGATAGAGCTAGAGTTGATAGTGCTGAGGAGGCACCTGCTTCGGTGTCGGGGAGACCAGTTGGTGAGGAGGTTCCACCAGCTTGGCTTAGGCATGTGGTTGAAGCTTTGAGGCAAGCACCAGTGCAACCACCACCACCCCCTCAGCCTGTGGTATCAGTGAGGTACTATGATAAACTAAGGAAGTATGGAGCAGAGGATTTCCTTGGTACAGTTGATCCAGCTGTGGTTGAGCAATGGCTTGATAAAGTACAGAGGATCTTTATTCAGTTGCAAGCCACATCAGAGGAAAAGTTTGACTATGCAAGATCTTTGCTACAGAAGGATGCATATGACTGGTGGAGGACAGTGCCCCATTCTATGGATGATCCACCAACCTTGTCATATGTGGATTTTCTCAGAGAATTTGAATTGAAGTATACTCCTAGGGAGTACAAGGACATGAAGAAGATGGAGTTTTTGAGCTTGAAGCAAGACAGCAGGACTGTAACTGAATATGAAGTTGAGTTTGTTAGATTGAGCCATTATGCTGGGGGCATTATAGCTGATGAGATTGACAGATGCAGGAGATTTGAGGAGGGATTGAGGCCCTCTATCTTGTGCTTAGTGGCTGGATCTAGATATCATGATTTTTCTCAGCTAGTGGCAGCAGCTCGAAGTGTAGAGCGAGCTCAAGTTATTGCAGCTGCTTCAGAGGAAGAGGTTAGGTTTAGGAGGCCCCAGTTTGAGGCAGGGTCTTCTTCAGCTAAGAGAGGTAAAGGAAGCTTTGTTCCTCAGAGTAGTAGGAGTCAGAGATCAGCTGGTAGGTCAGTGCAGTTACAGAGGCAGAGATTTAGACCTGCAGCTTCAGTGGCAAGTGCTCCGACCCCAATGACTCAGAGATCCACCCTACCCATCTGCATTCATTGTGGTAGGCCACATGGTGGTCCTTGCTGGAAGACTGGTGTAGCAGGGGTTTGCTTCAGATGTGGATCACCTAATCACTTTGTGAGAGATTGTCCTGAGAGGCAAGAACAGATGTCAGTTGATACTGCAGCTTCTCGACCTAGTGTGAGGGGAGGTCGAGGAGGCAGAGGTGTTAACCGGGGAGGCAGATCTGGGTTCAGTGCCAGAGGAGGTTCTACATCCAGAGAGAGTAGACCAGAGGAGGTTGGGTCTTCCCAGAGGGTATATGTTATGCAGAGGCAGCCAGATGCATCGGCAGTCATAGCTGGTACTTTTTCTTTATTTGATACTTTAGTACTTGCTTTGATTGATCCGGGTTCCACACATTCTTATATTAGTACATCTGTTTTGCCTGTGTCTGATATGCATGCTGAGTCCCTAGGATTTGATGTGTTGGTGACAAATCCTTTAGGGCATAGTGTGATTGTGAGTAAGGTGCACCGAGATAGTGCAGTGAGGGTGCAAGGTGAGGAGTTCCTTGGAGACTTGATTAAGATGCCATTTAAGGAATATGATGTGATTCTAGGTATGGACTGGCTATCTAGGCATGGAGCTGTGGTAGACTGTAAAAGGAAAATTGTTTCTTTGAAAACTGTTGATGGTAGAGAGGTAATAGTATCTAATGAACAGGAACAGTTAGCCTCCTTATTTGTTTCAGCTGTTGCAGCCAGGAGGTTGATTAGAAAAGGGTGTGATGCTTATCTTGCTCATGTGGTAGATACTAGAGTAAGAGGTTCTCCTATTGATAGCATTGCCACAGTTGCAGAGTTCCCAGATGTGTTTCCAGAGGAGTTGCCAGGATTACCTCCTGAGAGAGAGGTGGAGTTTGGTATTGAATTGTTGCCTGGTACCACTCCTATCTCTAGTACTCCTTATAGAATGGCACCAGCAGAATTGAGGGAGTTGAAAGTGCAATTGCAGGAGTTGTTGGATAAAGGATTTATTCGCCCCAGTGTTTCTCCTTGGGCAGCTCCTGTGTTATTTGTGAAGAAGAAAGATGGTACTATGAGGTTGTGTATCGATTATAGGCAATTGAACAAGGTGACTATTAAAAATAAATATCCTTTGCCTAGAATTGATGATCTCTTTGATCAATTGAAGGGTGCAGCTGTGTTTTCTAAAATTGATTTGAGATCAGGGTACCATCAGTTGAGAGTCAGAGCTGAAGATGTTCCTAAGACAGCCTTTCGGACCAGGTATGGGCATTATGAATTTCTAGTTATGCCTTTTGGTTTGAGGAATGCACCTGCAGCTTTTATGGATTTGATGAATAGGGTGTTTAGGCCCTATCTGGATCAGTTTGTGGTAGTGTTTATTGATGATATTCTGGTGTATTCACGTAATAAGGAGGAACATGACAAGCATCTGCGGATTGTGTTGCAGATTTTGAGAGAGAAGCAGTTGTTTGCTAAACTGTCGAAGTGTGAGTTCTGGTTGGACCAAGTAGCTTTTCTCGGTCATATAGTTTCAGCAGAGGGTATTAGAGTTGATCCAAGTAAAGTTGAAGCTATTTTGAATTGGAGTCCACCCAAGTCTGTAACTGAAGTTAGAAGTTTTCTGGGTTTGGCAGGCTATTACCGACGGTTTGTGAAAGGATTTTCTTTGATAGCTACTCCACTCACCAGATTACTTCGTAAGGGAGTTAGATTTGTGTGGACAGATGTCAGACTAGCTTTGAGCAGTTGAGAGAAATGTTGACTCAAGCACCTGTTCTTACCTTACCTGTGGAAGGCAAACCATATGTGATCTACAGTGATGCTTCACATAATGGTTTGGGTTGTGTACTGATGCAAGAAGGTAGAGTGATAGCTTATGCTTCTCGTCAGTTGAAACCGCATGAGCATAATTATCCGACCCATGATTTGGAGCTAGCAGCCATTGTGTTTGCATTGAAGATTTGGCGACACTATTTGTTTGGGGAGAAATGTTTCATCTACACTGATCACAAAAGTTTGAAATATTTGGGTGTTCAAAAAGAGCTCAATCTTCGACAGAGGAGATGGTTGGAATTGATTAAAGACTACGACTGTTTGATTGATTATCATCCAGGTAAAGCAAATGTGGTTGCTGATGCCTTGAGTCGGAAGTCTGTAGCTGGTTTAACTGTTTATTCGCTCTCGTTGCTTGTTGAGTTGAGAGCTTTGCATGCCAGTTTTGTACCTTGTGATGATGGTGCATTGTTGACACAATTGCAATTGAAACCAGTTTTGTTGGATCAGATTAAAGAGGCTCAGTTGGCTGATGAAAAGATTCAGAAGATTGTTTCAGATTGCCAGAATGGGAAAAGTAGAGATTTTATTGTGAGAAGTGATGGGAGTCTCTGGTTTAAGAACAGATTGTGTGTACCGGATGATGCTAATTTGAAAAGAGTCATTTTAGAAGAAGCACATCAGTCAGTGTTTGCTATGCATCCGGGTAATACAAAGATGTATCATGATTTGAGACAGCATTACTGGTGGATTGGTTTGAAGAGAGATATTGCTGAGTTTGTATCGAAATGTCTCACATGTCAGAATGTAAAAGCAGAGCATCAACTTCCAACTGGATTACTTCAGCCTTTGTCAGTGCCTAAATGGAAGTGGGAAAGAGTGACAATGGATTTTGTGTCTGGGTTGCCATTGACACAAAGGAAGCATGATGCTATATGGGTGATTGTGGATAGATTGACTAAGACAGCTCATTTCCTTCCGGTTCGGATGGATTACTCTTTGGAGAGGTTAGCTGAGCTGTATATCCATGAGATTGTAAAGTTGCATGGTGTCCCAATTTCTTTAGTGTCTGATCGAGATCCCCGGTTTACTTCAAGATTTTGGAAGAGTTTGCAAGGTGTTTTGGGTTCTCGACTGCACTTCAGCACTGCTTTTCATCCACAGACGGATGGGCAGTCAGAGAGGGTGATACAGATTATTGAGGATATGTTGAGAAGCTGTGTCATTGATTTCTCTGGAAGTTGGGATAGATTTTTACCGCTTGTGGAGTTTGCTTACAATAACAGTCACCAATCCAGCATTGGTATGGCCCCATTTGAAGCATTGTATGGCAGACGGTGTAGGACACCTCTTTGTTGGAGTGAACTTGGGGAAAGTAAATTAATTGGGCCTGATTTGATTCAAGAAACTGAAGAGAAAGTGAAGTTGATTCGAGGCAGGTTGAAAGCAGCTTCAGACTGACAGAAGTCTTATGCAGATCTGAAAAGGAGAGACATAGAGTTTGATGTTGGAGATAAGGTATTTCTGAAAGTGTCTCCTTGGAAGAAGATTTTGAGATTTGGTCGAAAAGGGAAATTGAGTCCTCGTTTCATTGGACCGTATGAAGTTTTGGAAAGAATTGGGCCAGTTGCTTATCGACTCGCTTTGCCACCTGAGTTGGATCATATCCATAATGTATTCCATGTTTCTATGTTGAGGAGATACAGATCGGATCCATCTCATGTGTTGCCGATTGAATCTATCGAGGTGAATCAAGATTTGACGTTTGAAGAGGAACCAGTTGCTATTTTGGCACGTGAAGTGAAAGAGTTGAGGAACAAGAGTGTGCCATTGGTGAAAGTTCTATGGAAGAATCATGGAAAAGAAGAAGCAACTTGGGAAAGTGAACAATCCATGCGAGAGCAATATCCTCAGTTGTTTCAGCTTTGATATCAGGTAATTTCGAGGACGAAATTTTCTTTTTAGAGGGGGAGAATTGTAATATCCTCATATATGCTCTAGAAGTTTTGATTATGTTGTTGTTATTGTTGTTGTTGTTATATTGGATTGAATATATGTGTTAATTGCAAGAGAAAAGAAATTGGGAAAGAAAATAGGGTTTAGAGAGAATGGTATATGTTGTGTATATGATGATATATATAACATATAAATTGGTCAAATGAAGAGTCAAGGTGATGGTTAAGTGGAAGAAGATATTTTTGGTTGTTATTGAAATTACTATAAAGGGCATGCATAATGAAAAGAAGTTTAACTATGTTAAAGAGGGCATTTTGGTAATTCTTCTTTTGAAATTGTGTGGTGGAGATTAATAGAGAGTTTGACTTTTATTTTAATCAATTTCCTTTCTTCTTTTCACGTGTGGCCGGCCAACCTAAAGAACAAGAGAGAAAGCAAAGGTTTGATGACATTTTGAGCTCAAATTGAAGAAGTTCTAAGTGGTTAAGTGGAAATCCAAGAAGATTCACTATATTTGGTAAGTTTCTCTTGATTCTTTTAAGTTATTTAAGTTGTTTGCGAGTTGATTGTGGATTTTAAAGTGGGGTTGTGTTGATTGTTATATGTTGGATTTAATTGGTTGTGGTGTTGGTTTTGGATTTGAAGATGATAAGTTAAGAGTGATGTTGGTTTAGGGTTTTGGAAATGGTAAGTGATAAATTATATTGTGTTATTTTGGATTAGGTTTTGGAAGAAAGTGATTTGCTCTAATTTGAGAAGTGAAGAATTCTTGGAGAAAAGAAAGTGTTTAGAGTTGTATAATTGGTGCTAAAGGTAAGTACAAACTATATGGTTACAAACATGCATATGTTGTTTAATCTTAAAACACTTTTATTTGTAAATGTGATAAGGTATCAAATGTATTGTTAATGAATGTTGGTGATGAAAATATTGTGATGAGCATGTAAAATAATTGCTAATGATGTTGATTATGTCCGTTTGAATGAGGTTATGTTGTGTACAATGTGTTTTAAGTTAACCAAAAGAAATTTGGCTACATTTAGGGTTTATGTATGAGAGACACATAATTTGGGACGGTCGCTATTATTCATGTGCGGTCGCGACTTAGGTCGGGCTTCTGGCCGCGAAATCTACTGTAATAAGGTTTCATCTTTTGATTGTGAAGTGCGGTCGCGTCTTAGGTCGGGCTTCTGACCGCGAAATCTACTGTAATAAGGTTTCATCTTGTAATTGTATGGAGCGGTCGTATTCAGGTGAGGCGCGACCGCTAGAAAGGTTCTGTTCACCTTATTGGAAGCAACCTAATTCTGCAACAAGATTCTCAAATATATGTTAAATAGATCATCCATTTGAGTTGTCAAGGATCAAAATAGAGATCATTTGTCTAACATCATTGTTGAATCATGAAATGTGAGATGATATGGAATTGATAATGCATATGATATTACATGAACAAGGTTATGTATTGTGTATTGTGAGGCTTGTGAATGGTGATGTGTATTATGAATAATGTACTTTGAAATGTGATACCAATAATGCTATATGCACCATATGAATTGAGATATGAAATGCTATAAAGCCATTGTGATTGGCTATGATGATGCAATTGAAAGAAATAAGGCATGTTTGCCTAAATGTTGAGGAGAATTGAGAATGGAAATGATAACTAAATAATAAATGAATTGTGTGGCTAATGTGTTATTCCATTTTCAGAGTATGTTATTGGTGGCATGCCTAATGATAGTAACAATCTCTTGAAGTTAGGTTGGATTGAATCCTTGAAGCCTAATTGAGATGTTACAACCCTTGAAGCTAGGTTGGGTTGGTTCTTGAAGCCAAGTTGGGTTGAAGCTTAGCATGCTTTGCTCCCCTTGAAGCTTGGTTGAACCTAATCCTTGAAGCCTAGTTGGGTATATGATATTGATAAATGTGATAACAAAACCAAAACATTAACTCTGAAAATTGAATGGCATATTAGTGTGTCTTCGGCCCAATGCTTGTTTTTGTTTAATGTGAGTCATGATTTGTTTAATGTTGTTCATGAATGGTTAAATGAATAACTAATGAGGCATATGAAATGTAAAGGTATGTTGTTAGCCTTGCATATATGATGTTACATGTATATTATGGATTGAGAATTGGCATTGCATTGCACTGAAGCATAACACTAGCACATTTTGTCTTACTAAGCCGTTTGCTTAGCGCAATAGTGTTTGATCGCGCAGGTAACCGAGTTGAACCCGAGAGCTCTTCGAGACCAAGTGAGAGTAGACAGTGAAGAGTTGATTTTGGGAACTTAAAGATCAGAGGAGACTTTCCAATCATGTATAACTCTTTTATATTTTGTAAAGTAATGATTTTAATGTACATATGTGTATATTTGTAAATATGAAATTAAATGTTTTCATATATGTAAATATTTGATAAATTCCGCTGCGTAACAACTAAATGTATCTATATATATCTATTTAGTTTTGTATTACAAGTTAACTACTTATCTTTCTATAATGTATACAATTGAAAGATTAAGGTATGGTTTAAAATGTTTTAAATGTTAAGAAAATCCGTAGCATCTCTATGTTTAGTGCATGTATACTACATTGTGGTGTTTGTAGTGTGCATGTATTAAATGTAGGGGTGGTACAAAATAATTCTTTCCTTATGAGACGATCTTGGGGAGATCACCGTTGCTACAATTATCTCGTATACTTACGAGTGTCGCTTGTAGTAGTAATAAGTCGAGTGCAACACATTCCTTGACAATTCTCACACAAAACTATTATAGAATGTTACTCAATATACTGTTAATACTCTAATCAATTCATCGTCAAAGTTTCCTTTCAAATTGTTACTAACAAAACTTTTCAAATAATAATACAATATGTATAATACAATACTTATAAATCCAACATTTAAACCAATCTCCAATATTTCCAATAAACCAAATACTAATTATAAATCAGATAACTATCATAAGTTTGTCAATCCAAAATAAATATATAATACATTACTAGATTTGATAATCATTCACTAAAATCTAAAACTTCATTCTCTAAATACATATATTTCTTTCACGTTTACAAATTTGTACAATCTTTTAAATAACCAAAATAAATTGCTTATATATATATTTCATAACTTACAAGTACAATATACAAAAAATCTCTATATGTACTATAGATAATTTCTGAGATCTTTAATTTCACTTTTTAACTTGCTCCGATGACATGATACCTGTGTGTCAGAAAATAATTCTAACACGCTAAGCAAAGCTTAGTGGTGCATGTAAAAATATATTTTGTCAGTTAATATTAAAGAAAATACTTACGGAAATATAGTAATAACACCCAGTTTTAATAAATATTTTAATATATTAAATATTCTCAATAACAAACCAACATAATATTTTGATTATACAAGATAATAATTTTAACTTTATAAAAATTATCATGCTATACTACACTTTCAGTATTGCAACTTTTCTCTTTTTGAATAATTTCATTTGAGACTTACTTTCTCATTTGTTAACATTGCTCATATTACACTTATTTTATTTTTCAGTAAGTCTTACTTTTCAGTTTCACATATAGGATAATTTCATTCAATTTATAATTTTGGCACTTTGATTTAGTACTATACTTTGGAGCACTTTGTATCTTATATCATTATATACACTTTCAATCATTATAACACTTAAAAAGTTATTTATCAATTCAATATTTTGATCATAACATTTCTATTCTATGCATTAGAACTTTCAACTTTCACTTGAAATATTATTATATACATTATTTATCACTTTCACATTGTAACACTAATTAACTTATATTATTGTTTTGTATTTCTACCATTATTCATAACATCATATTCACATATATTTTCAATATAGATAACTTCATTAAATACGTCCATACACACTGAACTTAGATCATAGGTTTGGATAATGGGTCACTGTAGCAATTTTAATGCCAAATCTCAAGAATGTATAATGACAAATATGCCCACTGTCACTGATGACACAATGTGTCCATTAATGACATGATGTGCCCACTATCACTATGGATATCCTCCCTCTGGCTAGCCATTCAATCCCAAGCTAGATCTAAAATCAGTATGATTTGGGCAATTCATTAGTTTTTAATTAACATTGAATTATGTATATCCGTTAAATGGAATAATTCTTTGATCAACACTTGGTATTACACATATTTATCATATATTCAAAATTTATTGCACTACTTGTTAGGGTTGATTTCAAAAATATTTTACACTTCGAAGCCTTATAGTTATTTAGGCCGGAATCACAGATGAAAAACAAGAAAAAGATATATTTTGGGAAAATTCTTCAAGTGACATGCCCAACGGCATGGGCGTATCAATGACCGTGTCATTTATCCATCTTACTGAAGCTTTGACATGTCCAACGATATGAGCATGTCACTGCCCTTGTCATTACTCTTGCATTACAAAAACTTTGACAAGTCCAATGACATGGGCATGTCACTGGCTGTGTTATTAATCCTGCATTACAGTAGCTACGACATGCCCAGGGACATGGCTGTGTCACTGGCCATGTCATTAACGTTGAAAAATAGCATTATTGACACGCCTAGTGACACGACCGTGTCAGGTAAAAATTTAGTATTTCTCACACTCAACCACTTAAACACAATATATTCAAGATCTATGATAAAAATGAATCAAAAACTAATTTTTTTGACATAACAAGAGTCTATATCAAATACTTTACTCAAACATCAATTAATCAATCTTTAACCATCACTCAAGGCTAAAAACAATATCAAACCACTCAATTCTTATAATGATTGAATTAAGAATCATACTCATCACTTATAAGTTCCTTTAACTCATTTTTCACTCATCAATCCATTTAAACAATACTTTTCAATAATATTTCATTATAGATGCCTCAATCAACCAATTTAAACATTAAAATTTATAGAAATTCAAATATTTGCAAATTAAAATATATATGCACATACCTCTTTCAAAATCCCTCTTCTTCTCTCTTTTCCCTCTTTTTCTTTAATCATTTATTGATAATCTCACTTACTTTAACTAATTCTCTTAAAAAATAATTGCTGCAAAAGATGGATTTCCCTTGATTCTTTGATGAAAGGAAGAAGAAAGTAGAGAAAATGGTGATGGTGGTGGTAGATGTCGTGGATAATGTAGAAAAAAAAATTTCTGCACATATGTATATATATAATAAGTTCAATCTAGTGTGGTCAATCTTATTTTAACTATGGTGCACCCTCTCTCTTATTCTTTGATTCTAATTCGATTTTTAGTCACGTAAAACTGTAAAAATAATTTTTTGAGTAAAATTTTGAGATATATTATTTACTATTATCTACTTATAGCATTTATCCACGTTACTTTTATCACTATATACTATCAATTATCAATATTAGTTAAAAAGTTCTTTATTTAAAATTTTAAATATTACAATTCTCCCCCACTAAAGAAATTTCATCCTCAAAATATACCTGTTATGGCAATAAGCAATTTAATTCATCACTAATCTTAAATCTCACATAAAATTAATTATTTTATTAATTTTCTTAACTTTTTTTTTCTTATGCCTGATATCACTCAATGTAACACTTCCAGAATAATCTTATTATAGAACTGCAGAAGATGCAGGTCTACACACTTATACTATTCAAATTCAACTTAGTAATTGCCTTTAATTCTCTTTAGAATTTTTTAAATATAATTTGTATCATTATATTCCACTGTTATATATATATATCTCTCTTTCTTTCCCTCATATACTAAACTTTAAATCCTAGTTTCAAATTGCGGGTCACTGATGGTAAGTAAATGTCCATTGTATAAATATGGCCAAGGCTACTATGGCACTAATGCCCACTGTAATGATATTGCCAAAGGCCCACTATGGCACGAATGACCACTATAAAAATAATGGGATCAAAGATTCTCTATGATGTAAAGTGTCCATTGTTTGCATAAAAGCCAATATCACTAGGACATTAAACGTGTCCTCTATGACACAGAGTGCCCACTGTCACTATGACATAAAATGCCCACTATCACTTTGGTTATTCACCCTTTAGCTAATCCGAAAACTAGATTTAACATCAGTATAATCTGGCAATATATTTATTTCACTGTTTCAAGTTATTTTCAATCATAATCTATTCTGGTATAGAAAATTTTCTTTTTAAATTGTTTACTTATTACTGTGAATTTATAAGATATGAGTAATTATTTCAAATACATTTATCATATGAATATATATACACATTATATGTGTTTTCGATTGGTTCAACTAATTTTATTCATTCATCAATCTTTATCTTTTAAATCACTACCATGTTTCCACTGTAATAATGAAATATGAATAGATTTTCACTCTTACTTGTTTAATTCTTTTCTTAACATATGAAGAATTCACAACAATTCTTTCACTTTAAGAGTATATGTACATATATATAATGTATTCACTATGTTTAACACACACACACACTGTAGACTCTTAATTTTTGACCCAGTCTGGTCCTATATTTTTTATAGTCCAAAATAAATTTTGTGGTATTTTAATTAAATAATATTTATTTTAGTATTTATTATTTATAATTTTTAATAAAAATAAAAATGGTAATATTAGTAAAGTTAAAAATAAATAAATAAATAAATAAAAATTGGAGACGAAAAAATCGGCGACGAAATTTTTCATCGCCGAAGGTGAATTGGCTGGCCCGCCCAGTGATTCGCTCGCAATTCTCGCAATTTTTGCCTGTAGCAATTTTTTTTGCTAGCGCAATTTTTCCACGCAGTTTTTTCTGAAACCAAATTCTATTTGGTTCTGGTTTCTTTTCCTAATTAGTTTTAGTTTCCTTAGACAATTAGAAGTAGGTTTATGATTTTTCCTATAAATATCACATTAAAACACAATAATTAAAGGATCAAAAATTTATTTTTACTGAGCAAAACTTGGGACTTCTGACTTGGGAGGAAAAAGAGGGCAAAAACCCTAAGGAGCAAGAGACATTAGCAACAAGAAGCAATAAAAAAAGGCAGCAACACTGCCTTTATCATTGTTCATCCAGAAGCCAATTATGGAGGAACCAACGAACGGAGATTTGATTATAAATCTTTGATTTGATTATATTTACAATGTTATTGCCATATTTTCTTTTAAATGTTTTTATCATTTATTTTGGTATTAAATCAATAACCTAAATTATTAAACTTAGTAATATGTTTTATAGATTAAATCGTCCATTCATCCAGCAACCCTAAATCATTCTTCTGTTTCCAAAACTTTAAAAACCCTAAATTACTCTTCTGCTTCCAAAAACCTTAAAACCCTAAATTTTTTTTCCCGAACTATTTTCTTAATCATTTAAACTCTAACTTTTTGTCCAAAATTTCCAAATGTCTTCTTAAATCTCCAAACCCTAATCTTCTTTACAGTTTCTAAAAACTTTAATAATCATAATTGTTTCTATAAAACTCTAAACTATATTCTTAAATCCTAAAGATCAAATATGTTTTTCAAAATATCAAAAATCCTAATCCAGTAAACTCTAGCTTTCCTAAACCCCAATTCTTTAAACATCAAAACTTTATGACAAGTTCATTAACACCTAAAACCATAATCCAGTGAACCTAAAACCCAATCTTTTAAATTATAAACCCTAATGTTTTAAAAAATCCTAATTTCATGATGTTTGCTTAAAACCCTAACTAAACCTACCTTTTAAAGTCACGGCAACATTATTTTCATAAAAACATCCAAAACCTTAAATCTTTTTAACATTTAGTAGCTATGTTATTACTTTAAAAAATTTCTCAACAAATTAAACTAGTATATGCAAAACCCTAGTTATTGAACATAAAATCCTAGAAACCCTACTTAATGCATGAACCCCTAAAATTAATATATTTACTGTTTTATTTAAATTGGATGAATGTTTATTATATATTTTGATTGATGTTTGATATCTTTGATGAATGATTTATTTATTAGGAATGGTTATTTACTTTTATTAATTTATTTTGATTTCCAAATATTGTAAAAGGTACATTTCCACTTTGTGGGTACCTCATGTCATGCGCATCATGTAATTTATTTTATTTTAAAATTTTTGGACCAATGTAAAGGGCATATTTTCACCTTTCGGTGGGTGTCCTATATAGTTTAGACATGAATGATGTAAGGACATGTTTCCATCCTAGGATGGGTGTCCATTTATTTATTTTGTTTGGACATTATTTTGATTTTAATATAATGATGTTTTATTTTAATTGTTGCATGTAATATGGATAATATTATTATATTTAAGAATTTTATAATATTAAGACCTGCAAAGGAGGCCGGTTCTAATGAACCGGGCGTTGTAGGGGTGCTGGGCCATTTATCACCTTCCCCACATGAACCCAACTTTTTGAACCTATTAGGGGGTTGGAGATTCCTTAGAAATCGAGTCATCCACCCCTTTTTTTTTCCAGGCCCGTCTGGGTGGTGACTCCATTTTCTTCGGGCTTAGGCCTGTGTTCTCTAAGGCCCCGAGCCTAAACAGTGCAGAAGTCGCAAGAACCATTCCACCGGGAGTGGGGGAGAAAATCCCCTCTCACAGCGGCGACTCCACTGGGGAATAAGAGAAGTTGATTCCGTTGGTCTTTGTATTATTATATTTTTTTCTTATCATGATATTATACTTTGCATCATATTAGATTGCATTGTGTGCATGAGTTAGGACGCCCGTGTTTACCGTGTTGAGTTATGTAAGGGATACCATACTTTCACTCAAGGAATGGAGATCGAGCATGGCATAACTACTCATAGCCTCGTACCATTTGGTAAATACTTGCTGTGGGAACCTAGGCCTTTTAACCCAAAGACTAAATCTCATGTCATTGGCCTAGTTACTTTTCTTACGTTTTACCCCAAATGCTTGTTGTTTGACTATGGTTAATTTGACTTGGCTTAAATCATAGCTTATTTGGTTTGTTCTTTTTCTAATATGACCTAATTACATTGTGAGCTCAAATAATTTTTTTCTTTAAAGTCCAAAAGACCAAAACTATTTTCAAAACTTTTCAAGATGGTCTTTGGACATAAAACTTTTTTTAAAAACAAATCAAAAATTCTTTTGCTCATGACCCAAATACTAAGCTCAAAATCTATTTTTTCTAAATTTTTTTTACAATGGACTTAGAAACAGAATTATTTTCATCCAAAAGAGCTTACAAATATTTAGGTCAATTACAAAATACTAAAAATCAATTATGAGCCTAGTTTATAATAAGAATAATTAACCATGGGCTTGTTTTTGGCATGAATCATTAGTTACTTTTTCAAGTGAGAAATCTATTTATAATAACCCTCTTAATTTAGTTTTAATCCAATATAGCATAAAAGCTACTTTAGTTAGTTGAATGGATTAAAGCCTAATTAATGAAAATTATCATGAACTAATTTTCATTTTTGAAAATATAACTATTGGTTGAAACATCCGAGGGAATTATTCAAAAAATAAGACACCCTATGTTGGTATTTTGTTAACCATATTACCTAGGAAAAGAGACTCACCATTCATGTGTGAATGTTATAAGGTTGGAAGGAACGTTCTATTTATCCTTGTTTGTTTAATGTTTGTGCATACATGCATACATGCATCACATGACATATCATTAATCCTTTCTGTCTCATAGACTTGGAGTACGGCAATCCAAGGGCATACAATGATACCACCTACAACATTGATTTTTGATTAAAGTGCTTCATTGGGAGGATGGATGCAAACCAGCTAAGGGATATAATCGATGAAGTTGTCAAAGCTAGGATGGCTGAGCTACAAGATCAATTGGTTGAAATTATGAAGACCCAGTTGATTGGAATTCTGGAGCTCATCAACAATGCTAAGGGAACATCCATGGAGAACATAGATCGAATGAAAAATGAGGTACCGATCCCTATTCTACAAGACCAGCTAAATCATGTGCTATCTAAGTGGGGCAATAAGGGCGGCTATCACCCCAGTGGAAAAAGTCAAAGGGAAAGAAAGAAGAACCACTTTTCTGCAAAATGGAATTATCAGCTTAGCAATCAAAATACACAAAAGGAAGCTGATGTTAATGCCACCGGTCAAGGAGGAATGAGGCAATTTTCAGAATTGGGGAAGCCGCTATCTTGGGTTCTCAATAAGCTACAAAAGAAGGGATTGTTACAACCCTTGACTCCTCATCCTTTGCCTAATCCTCTTTCACCTAACTTTGATATTAATGCATTTTGCCAATTCCATCAAAGGCCTGGACACGAAACGAACAATTGTATGAAATTTATGAAGACCCAGTTGATTGAAATTCTGGAGCTCATCAACAATGCTAAAGGAGCATCCATGGAGAACATAGATCGAATGAAAAATGAGGGACCGATCCCTATTCTACTAGACCAGCTAAATCATGTGCTATCTAAGTGGGGCAATAAGGGCGGCTATCACCCCAGTGGAAAAAGTCAAAGGGAAAGAGAGAAGAACCACTTTTCTGCAAAATGGAATTATCAGCTTAGCAATCAAAATACACAAAAGGAAGCTGATGTTAATGCCACCGGTCAAGGAGGAATGAGGCAATTTTCAAAATTGGGAAGCTGCTATCTTGGGTTCTCAATAAGCTATAAAAGAAGGGATTGTTACAACCCTTGACTCCTCGTCCTTTGCCTAATCCTCTTCCACCTAACTTTGATACTAATGCATTTTGCCAATTCCATCAAAGACCTGGACACGAAATGAACAATTGTATGAAGTTAAGGCATGAGATCCAGAATCTAATCGATAGTGGTAAATTGCTTGAGCCTGATAAGCACAACACTAAGAATAATCCTCTACCTAAATTTGGAAGGGCGCCACCGCTTACAACCTTCATGAAGAGTTTTATCTTGTCATCCTGTGATAATATGGATAGAGAAGCTGCTAAAGATGATGTGCTACTAAGCAAGCTTGGACTAACTGTGGTTGATGAAGCAATGATCCTTGATGATGGAAAAAAAATCCTTGCCTCCAACTCAATAAACATTCCTTATCTTGAATATTACTCTATTTATTTTGCTTTCTTTAATATTTAATTAGAACAATATTATTTTTCAAATTTAAAGTTGTTTGAATAAATTACTTTCATAAAACTTTTGTTGGTCTTTGTTCATTTTGGTGCTCAACTAATGAGGAATCTAGCTTGATTTTCATAAATTAATGTGTCTAGGCATCATGACTTGAATGACTTTACTAGGTGAGGGAATTGCTCTATAGCATTGAGTTGTGTATGCTTACTTAGAGAGGGCTCCTGCATAATTACCTTTGTCTAGTTCCTAGTTAGTCTTAGAACATGCTCTGACAAACTTTCGAGGCGAAATTCAACTCTGCATATTTAAGGGAGAAATGATCTTGGCATTGTTTGGTTAGCCAACAACTAGTATCCACCCAATTAAATATCAATTCCTAGTTGTCCCTTTGAGCCTTCATAAAATTTTAGCTTTCTTTTCATTGGCTTACAAACCCCAACAACCTACTCTGAGCTATTGTGATACTTTCGACAAGTCTTATGATCACTAAGATGAAGAGGCAAGAAGATAAAAAAAAAGGAATGAATAGTCAAGACCATGAAGATAGTTGAAGTTCTTAAGACCATAAGGGTAGTTGAAGTTCTCAAGACCATAAGGGTAGTTGAAGTTGTAACATCCGTGATTTTGGAGAAATTAAATAAGTATTTGATAATGAGATAAATGAATTAATTGTCTGTCTAGTATGTTATTCAATTTTCAGAGTTCTGGGTTTGGCAGCATGCCTATGAATTGCTGGGCAAGTGAAAAGACCGCGTCGTAAGCCGAGCTCAGCTGATAAATGATAAATATGATGTTTTTGGGGTAAAAAGACTGGGACGTAAGCCTCAAAAACCATAGCAGTCTAGCCGGGTTGAGGACCAAGAAACTGGGGCCTAAGGGTCTAGTTGGGTTGAGGTCCAAGAGACTGGGGCTGTTACATTATCCATGGATATATATTGCCTACGGGATAGACACATGGTGTCACTATAGACCAAAGCAGTAACTCTAAAATTTGAATAGCATATTAGATCCTTTTTGGGCCCATGCTTGTCTTTGTTTTAATGTGAATTATGAATTGTGATACAATTGAGCAATATAATGCTATGAGTTGTGATTATGAAATATTTGAAAAATGTAAGAAAGTAGAATGATGTGACATCTATATGCATTGTGCCTTAGCATTGCATTGAGTTTTATTGTTATTATTAAAGTTTGTACCACTAGGCTTCGGCTTAGCACGATTGTAATTCGTCGCACAGGTGTCATGGACGTTTTGGTAGAGCCGGAGAGTTTTACTAGACCTGGTCGGGTCTAGGTTTGTATTTATTGAGCTTGAATAGTTGTTTTGGATACATCAAGATCAGAGCCAGTTGCCAGCATGTAGATATTTGATATTACACTATATTTTGATATTATATATGTTATGATATGTTTTTGAAGTATATAATGTAAATTGTAAAGAATGATTTGAATAATTTGTTTAAGATGGGATATTATATGTGATGTTGATATATATACCTATATATAACTATTTTGAGAAAATATGGAGAAATTTGGTGAAATGGTGAATTGATTTTATTTGGAGTGTTTATTTTATGCAAGTTGTGTTTTGTTGAATTTTGGGAATGCCCAAATTACAAATAAAACTCTGGCGAAGTTTTTCCAGAGATTTTCATGTAAAATATTTATTTTGGATTCCTATAACAAGCAAAGAATATTTATATACTATTTATTTTATATATTAGTATTTGAAATCTTAAAACAGAAATGTAAAAATTATTATTAAATCGGTCTGTGATATTTTTATACCATATATGCGTATTTTACATATGCTAAAAATATGTATTGTACGTATATACGGTATAAGGGTGTTACATTTATTTAGAAGAAATGGTACTCGTTCAGCTCGCAGTTTCCTCTTAAGGGAGGAGGTCGCGTGTTCGAATGAGGGAGGCGACCTCATTTGAGGCCAAATAAACAAATCATTGCTCGGAACCGTGAGGTAAACTGGTACTGTAGTAGACCCCCGACAGACTAGGACGGTTTGTTCACCGAGCCCACTGGTGATAACAGGGGGATGCTACATCAAGGTTACTGTGTAAAATTAAAATATTTGTGGTTTTATGATTTTTAAAGTTTAGAAAAAGTTAGGGTTTAAGGTTTTAAAGGGGTTAAAGTTTACTATTTTAGGTTTGGAAGTTGAATTTGGGTTTAGTATTTTTAAAATTAGGGTCTCGATGATGCATGAAGCTTTTGGAATTTGAAAATCAATTTGATACTTTTATGAAGTTTTATGAAGATAAACAACACGATTTAAAATTTATAAAAGCAAAAAAGATGTTTTTAAGTCTTTTGAAAGGAAACAGAACACAATTTAGAGTTCTGAAAATTTGGAAAACAAATTTTGGTTTTGGGGTTTTGAAGAAATAAAACTAATATCTTTAAACTTTTAGAAAATAAAGCCACGATTTAAGATTTTTAAGCCTTAGAAAAAGTGAATTGAGGTCCTAAAATTTTTGAATTAAAAGAAACAAAGTGATGATTAAGCTACTGTGAAAAAAAACAAAAGAAATTAAGAATTCAAACCTTATTTTGTAAGTTTCACCAAAAATTGCTTCTTGGATGAACACGGTCAAATACAAGCCTTTTTTCCTTTGAATTGCTTGAATCGTTTTTCTACTCCCTCAAAAAATCAGCTTGATTCAAGGTTTTCCTTCACAATTTTGGTTTCCACTTTTATTCAAGCTTCTGTCCAAATTTCCTTCCTTTTTTCCTCCCTCCCTTTTTTTGTGTGTTGTTTAGTCCATATTTATAGAAGTTTTATATCCTTCATTCCTAATTATTCATGGCATCTTTATTGAAAAAGAAAAGGAAACCGAAACCTAATTGTATTAGGTTTCGAAAAATTTGCGTCGAAAAAATTTTGCTGGCGAAAAAAAACTGCTGCGAAAAAATTGCGCTGGCAAAAAAAACTGTCACAGCTGGCTGCGGCAGCACATGAGGAACGGGCCCATAGGCCATTTCGACCAGCAGGAAATTCCTAGCCATTTCGCCCGTAGAAAAATTCTGCGGGCGAAATGCCCACGGGCCCGCGCTGACTTTCAGCGACGGTTTTTTCATCTCCGATTTTTCCGTCGCCGATTTTTTTTTATTTTTTATTATTTTTGAATTTTTATTCATTTCACCATTTTTACTAAAATAAATATTAAAATTAATTAAGATAACATAAAAATTATTTTGGACTAACTAAAATATATCGGACAACACAAATTATTTTGGACTAATTAAAATATATTGGACCGAACCGAGTAAAAAATTAAGGGTCTACACTACCCTTTCGGGTTTTCAAAACTAGCGGACTACTCTAATTTGACTAGGCTGCCCTTTTTGGGTTTTCAACCTAGCGAGCTCTTTTTTTTTTATATAGATAAAACTTCTTCAACCTGTCAATGTTTACTGGCTCACTAAACTTGTTTCCGTCCATGTCTGATAACTTCACCGCACCTTTGTTCATGACTTGTTTCACGACATATGGCCCTTCCCAGCTAGGTCTGAACTTTCCTCTTGGATCAAATACATTAGGCTTACATTGCTTCAACACCAAATCTCCGACTCTGAGTTTTTTTTTTTATTTTAACCCTTCTATTGTAGGCCCAAACTATCTTCTTTTGATCAGTTGGTGATGATACAACGCTTTTAACCTTCTCTCTTCTAGTAAAGCTAACTGTGTGTATTTGCTCGCTACCCATTCCGTTTCAGGCAGTTTAGCTTCCAAGACTACTCTTAATGACTTGATTTCTATTTCAATTGGCAACACTGCTTCCATCCTGTAAACCAAAGAGAACGATGTCATTCCAGTAGGCATTCGTACACTTGTCCTATATCCCCATAAAGCAAAGGAAAGCATCTCTGACCGATCCCTGTAAGTCTTGGTCATCTTGGATAAAATTTGCTTAATTGTCTTGTTTGTTGCTTCTACTGCACCATTAGCCTTTGGTCTATAAGGAGAGGACCTATGATGATTGATTTAGTACTTTGAAAATAAATCCTTAACTGCTCCTTGAAACTGTACCCCATTTTCTGATATCACACTGTGCGGGACCCCGTACCGGCATATGATGTTCTTTTCAATAAATTTAGCCATTTGGCTTGCACCCGGTTTGTTGAAGGATTCGGCTTCGACCCATTTTCAAAAATAATCTACTGCTACCACAATGAATCAGTGACTGTTTGAAGCTGTCGGATGTATCTCTCCTATAATGTCAATACCCCAGGTGGCAAATGGCCAGGGTGAAGACATAGAATGTAATTCTTCAGGAGGCATGTGATTCAAGTTACCATACATCTGACATTGTTGGCACTTCTTGACAAACTCAATACAATCTTTCTCTATGGTCAACCAGTAGTAACCTTGTCGAATAATCTTCTTAACTAGGGCCAAACCACTCATGTGTGGACCGCAACTTTCCGCATGTATTTCTAACATGATATGCTCCACTTCAGGCTTTCTTAAACATCTCAAATGCACTCCATCAGGCCATCTTCGATATAACTCTCCATGGAAGGTGATGTATTGCAATGACCACCTCCTTATGGCTCTTCTCTCTTTCTTTGTTGCCCCTAGTGGGTATTCTCTTTCTTCCAAAAATTGCCTTATAGTATCATACCACGCATCATGGTCTGTATCAATTTCCATGATTGTTTCATATTCATAGCAAGGAGTTGATGAACTGGTCAAGATCAGAGGCTTAAGGAATAAGCTGATAGGGTTTTCCCATACCGAAGCCAATGTGGCAAGGGCATCAGCCATCTGATTTTCTTCTCTTGATAGGTGTATAAACCTACACTCCTTAAAGTTCTTCTTCATCATGGTCAAGTAATGGTGGTATGGTTTTAATTTTTCTTCTTTCAACTCCCATTCTCCATTTACTTGGGACACTACTAGCAATGAATTGCCATAAACTTCCACCTTATCCATCTTCATAATCATTAGGGTTCCAAACCGAAAATACAAGCTTCGTACTCCACCATATTATTGGTTGCCCTAAATTTTAATTTTTTGGCTAAAGGGATGAGTTCCCCTTCGGGTGATTCTAGTATAACTCCCAAACCTGCTCCTTTCCTGTTTACTGCTCCATCAAAATACATTTTCCACCCTTGTACTTCAATTGCTTCTAAATGTTCATCCGAAAATTTCAAGATTACCTCTTCGCTTTCTGGTAATGGTTGTTGGGCCAGGAATTCTGCCACCGCTCTACCTTTGATTATTTTTCTGGTTACATACTCAATCTCAAATTCTTCTAATATTATCAACCATCGACCATATTTCCCAATTAAAGAGGGTGTCTCCCTCAAGTACTTTATTGGATCTAACCTGGAAATTGCTTGCACACTATACGATTGAAAGTAATGCCGCAACTTCTTAGAAGATCAAACCACTGCTATACAGGTCTTTTCAATGATACTATACTTAATTTCATAAGGTAGGAGCTTTCTACTCAAATAGTAAACTGCATGCTCAATCCCTGACTCCTCTGCTTGGGCTACCATGGCTCCTATCGACTCTTCTTCTACTGCTAAGTATAGTAATAGAGGTTTGCCGGGTTTAGGTGGTTTTAAAATAGGTGGATTCAACAAATATTCTTTTATTTGCTCAAAGGCCTTTTGACATTCTTCATTCCATATGACCGGCTGATTCTTTTTAAGCAATTTGAAGATAGGCTCACAAATTGTTGTGAGTTTTGCTATTAATCTACTAATATATTGTAATTTACCAATAAATCCCTGAACTTCTCTCTCCGTCTTAGGGGATGGCATATCCCTGATTGCTTTAACTTTGTCAGGATCAATTTCAATGCCATTTGGACCAATCACATGTCCTAATAATTTGCCTGAAGTAACACTGAACACACACTTTTTTGGGTTCAATCTTAGCTTATATTTCAAAGCTCTATCGAAGAATAATTCTAAGTTTTGGAAGTGTTGTTCCCTTGTACCCGATTTAACCATCATATCATCAACATATACTTCAACTTCTTTATGCATCATGTCATGAAATAGTGTGGTGGCCATCCTTTGGCAGGTTGCTCCAGCATTCTTTAAGCTGAACGACATTACCCTATAACAAAATATACCCCATGTGGTAATGAAGGCAGTTTTGGTTTTATCCTCTTGGGCCATTAACACTTGATTGTATCCAGAAAATCCATCTACAAATGAGTGTAGCACACTAGAGGCTGCACTATTAATGAGAACATCTGTATGAGGTAAATGAAAATCATCCTTAGGGGAAGCCTTGTTCAAATCTCTAGAATCCACACAGACCCTTATCCTTCCATCTTTCTTTGGCACATGTACTATGTTGGCTAGCCAATCTGGATATTCTATCACTTCAAGGAACTTCACTTGTATTTGCTTAGTGACCTCTTCTTTAACCAATTCAGCCCACTCAGGTCTTAATCGCCTAAGCTTTTGTTTGACAGGTTTCATGTGAGTGTAAGTAGGAATATGATGCTCGGCTATGCCTCGATCTATACCAGGCATATCCTCATATGACCAAGCAAACACTTCTTCATATTTTTTGAATATTTTTTCAAATCTCTCTCTCTCATCAGGAGTAAGGTCAGATGCTATGCTAATGTTTTTAGGATTTTTGATTGTTCCCAAATTTAATGATTGCGTGTTAACATAATTAATATTAAAGATGCTAATGTAACTGTTATTTGAATGTATGCAACCATCAGGAGAAACATCACACAAGTAAGCAAAATTAGATTTATTGCATTCATTTTGGAAAAGAAAACATCATCATCCTCATACAAAGCAGACAAATTAAAATCAAAATCATTGTTCTCAAGATCATAAAGCAGGATGTCTTCAAACTTTTCTTCGATCAGGGCAGCAATCTCCTCCGGAGTCTTCTCGGCTTGTAGAACAACTTCATTCTTCTCTTTTTTATTGGACTCTTTGTTGGCTGACAAGGTGATCTCTTTCTTCACTTAGTCAACTAGCTCAGCCACATCTGTAAAAATTTCAAAACCTGGGATTAACTTACTCATGAACGTGATTGGCTCGGGCTTTCCTGAGAGTGGTCCCACATCTGGAGCTTTGACGAAGATCTCTTCAAGTGGTGGGAAGCTCATCTTCTCATTCTTGTTTGGCTGGACATCATTGTCTTCATCATATCCCAACCCTTTCTTGGAAGTTTGAGTTCTAAAATCTGGCAACTTTGTCAAACCGGCCTTACCCTTTCCAAGACCAGCTCCGGGAAGGTAGTTCATGTTCTTTATCATATTCAAGACTTTGGAGTCCACTACTTCATCATCAGAAATTGCAGCTACTTGAAAACCATTAAGATGCCTCTCAATCATTAGAGCGTTAACAATCTCATTATCTTCAGCTTCAATGACCACTGTTTCGTTTCCTTTGGGGAACTTGGTCTTTTGATGAAGGGTGGAAGGAACTCCACCAAGATGATGAAACCATGGTCGTCCCAAGAGCAAGGCAAAGGTGACTGGTATGTCTAAAACAACAAACTTAACAATATATTCAATTGGACCAACCTTGATAGCCGCTTTGAAAGTCCCTTCGGCATGCCTCTTAGTGTTGTTATAAGCACGAATCGTTACCTCGGTCGAATTTAGATCTCTTATTGACATGGCTAGCTTTGGCAATATCTTAAGTGGACAAACATTTATGGTGGACCCATCATCGACCATTACACATGGAGTCCTCTTCCCCTTAACTTCTATTTTGATAAAGAGAGGGCGGATGTGGTCTCTCCCCTCCTCCGGTAAGTCCGCATCTAGAAAAGAAATTGCTCCCATATTAACTTCACTCTTTTCTTGAACCTCTTCACATTTCATTACTTCCCCAATTTTTATGAAGTTGATCAACTCCTCCGGTGTTGTGGAGGTAGAAACTTGCATGCTAGCTAAGGCTTTGGCTATAGTTTCTCGGTGCTTTTTAGAAGTAGCTAATAAGTCCCAAATGCTAACACTTACTTGGGTTCTTTTCAATTGCTTGAGCAGAACATCATCTTCTTCTTCTTTATTTCCTACTTCAACTTCCTTTCCCTTATTAGTTTCTACCTCCTGAGGTGGTGACCTTGCATAAGGCTTACCGGATCTAGTATTCATTACTTCATCCTCTTCAGGCTCGGACCAACTCCACTCCTCCTTCTTAGACACAAGATCTATAACGACCCCACCTGCACGGTCTTACGACAGCTGGTCTATTAGGTCTTTTCTCCCGTACGTGGACCGTGGTCCCAGCCCTCAACCCGGCAGGCCGCCACAGTACTGGACTGCCCTCGCGGGCCCTCCAGCAGGATTTGTTTATTTGGCTCCCAAAGGAGTCACCTCCCCGGATCAAACACCTGACCTCTCCCTTAAGAGAGTCAGCGAGCATAATCCAGTACCATTTTGGTACTGGATTGTGCTCGCTGACTCTCTTAAGGGAGAGGTCAGGTGTTCGATCTGGGGAGACTCCTTTGGGAGCCAAATAAACAAATCCTGCTGGAGGGCCCGCGAGGGCAGTCCAGTACTGTGGCGGCCTGCCGGGTTGAGGGCTGGGACCACGACCAGCTGTTGTAAGACCGTGCAGGTGGGGTCATTACAGTTAAAAAGGCACCTTTTTAACTGTACGACAGCTGGTCTATTAGGCCTTTTCCCCCGTAGGTGGACCGTAGTCCCAGCCCTCAACCCGGCAGGCAGCCATAGTACCCATTCACCTCACGGCTCCCGAGCAGGAATTTGTTTATTTGGCCTCAAATGAGGTCACCTCCCTCATTCGAACCCGTGACCTCCTTCCTTAAGAGTAAACCATGAGCTGAACGAGTAACATTTCTACCACTGGATTGTGCTCGCTGGCTCTCTTAAGGGAGAGGTCAGGTGTTCGATCCGGGGAGGCGACTCCTTTGGGAGCCAAATAAATAAATCCTGCTAGAGGGCCCATGAGGGCAGTCCAGTACTGTGGCGGCCTGCCGGGTTGAGGGCTGGGACCACGGTCCACCTACGGAGAAAAGGCCCAATAGACCAGCTGTCGTAAGACCGTGCAGGTGGGGTTGTTACAGTTAGAAAGGCACTTTTTTAACTGTAAGAACCCCACCTACACAGTCTTACGACAGCTGGTCTATTAGGCCTTTTCTCCCATAGGTGGACCGTGGTCCGAGCCCTCAACCCGGCAGGCCGCCATAGTACTGGACTGCCCTCGCGGGCCCTCCACCAGGATTTGTTTATTTCTACCACTGGTAGAAATGGTACTGGATTGTGCTCGCTGGCTCTCTTAAGGGAGAGGTCAGGTGTTCGATCCGGGGAGGCGACTCCCACTAGTGGTAGAAATGGTACTAGATTGTGCTCGTTGGCTCTCTTAAGGGAGAGGTCAGGTGTTCAATCCGGGGAGGCGACTCCTTTGAGAGCCAAATAAACAAATCCTACTGGAGGGCCTGCAAGGGCAGTCCAGTACTGTGGCGGCCTGCCGGGTTGAGAGCTGGGACCACAGTTCACCTATGGGAGAAAAGGCCCAATAGACTAGCTGTCGTAAGACCGTGCAGGTGGGGTCATTACAGGATCATCATCACTATCACTTGAATCCCAAAATCCATTGACAACACAAATTGTTGCCTCTTTATTCACCATAGCTTGTTTAATTTCACCAAATACCACTTCTTCTTTGGTTGTTTCTCTACCCATATCTTGAAAAGAAGACAAGACAAAATCCTCATGCAAACCTCCTCCAATCATGAAGGTTGCGGGTGGTGGTACCCTATTGAATTTTGGTAATGGGTTGTCTTTAGTGTTTGGCTTATTGGGTTCGGGTAGCTTCCTATTGTCAATTATATTTTGAATCTCATGTCTCAACCTCACACATCTATCCGTGTCATGCCATTGCATTTGGTGAAATTGACAAAATGCTTTAGTGTCAAAATTAGGTGGGAGAGGGTTAGGCAAAGGATGAGGATTTAAAGGTCGCAGTAATCCCTTTCTTTGAAGTTTATTGAGAACCCAAGACATCGGCTTCCCTAATTCCAAAAATTGTCTCCTTGTTCCTTGATTAGTAACATTAACTCCGACTGCCTTTTGCATGCTTTGGCTACCGGATTGATAGCTCCCTTTCTCATTCCTTTTTTTTGCAAAATGGTTCTTCTCCCTTTCCCATTCTTCAATTTGCAAACCAGCTTGGAGAAGGTCTTTGATATCACGGATGAGTGTATGAGACATCCTCTCATGAAGACTAGGCAGTACCCCTCTCACAATCATCCTTATTTGATCGGATTCATCGGGCCTCTTCTTGAGCAAAGCAGCCTTGTTTCTCCATCACTTCACATAATCCCTAAAGTTCTCATTCGACCTTTGCCTAATGGACTCTACTTCCATTAAGGTAACTTCCAACTCGACATTATACCCATATTGCTGGATGAAGGCCTTGTATAGCAAATCCCAATTCTTTTGCGTTCCATCATCTAAGGTATTGAACCAATTTTGGACAACAGGGTCCAATGAAAGTATGAAGTACCTTAAAGTTTGAGCCTTAGTAGCTCGGGCAGACTACATAGCAGTGATATACTACTTCACATGGAGATGAGGATTTTCAGTACCATTGTATCTATCAAAGGAATGCATCTTGAACTTATAAGGGACCTCCTCATCTTATTCAAATAGTTTATCGATCTTGGACATCTCTTTAGTTTTCAGCTTCTTCTCAAATTTCTTTTCTAAATCAGCAATCATCTTTTCAATATCAGAAGTTTCGGTCTTCTCTATAGTTAATCTTTCAACAATCTTTGGTTCCTTTTTCTTCTCTTGAGCATCTTGGTAGTATTGAGCTCAATCATCATCATTATCAATGATCAGCTTTTCATCATCAAAAACCACTTCACCAACTTTAGTCTTCCCTTTGTCCTTTGGCTTCTTATTGCTAGCAGATGCCTCGGCATGATTCTCCAAGATTGCAGTCAATTGGTTCTTCATGGTCTCAGCTAGGGCCTCTTTTATTTCTTCCATTTTGGCATTGAGGGCTTCATCCACCATTCTTTAAATTTGTTCGGGCTCCATTATTTTTGGTGAGCAAGTGATTGAGTCGTTGCTAGATACTTCATCTCCGGCGTAGGTCGGATTGTTGTAAGCTCTTGAACTATCGTAATCCAGGGCTATGAGCCAGAGAGGATCAATGATATGAGATGAAAATGTATGCATGTATGCACAAACAATCAACAAACAAGGATAATTAGGATGTTCCTTCCAACCTTATATCATCCACACACGAATGGCGAGTCTCTTTTCCTAGGTATATGATTAACAAAATACCAACATGGGGTACCTTGCTTTCGAATAGTTCCCTCGGACATTTTAACTAATAGTTATATTTTCGAAAATGGAAATCAGTTTATAATAATTCCAATTAATTAGGTTTTAATCCATTCAACCAACTATAGTAGCTTTTATGCTACATTAGATTAAAACTAAATTAAGAGGTTTATCATATATAGATTTCTCACTTGAAAAAGATAACTAATGATTCATGCCAAAAACAAGCCCATGGTTAATTTATTCTTATTGTAAACTAGGCCTACAATTGATTTTTGGTATTTCTTAATTGACCTAAATATTTTTGCAAGCTCTTTGTAAGGAGAGGTTGGATAAAAACAATTTTGTTTCTAAGCCCATAAAAAGATTTTAGAAAAATAGATTTTGGGCTTAGTATTTGGGCCATGAGCCAAAGAATTTTTAATATGTTTTTAGAAAAGTTTTATGTCCAAAGACCATCTTGAAAAATTTTAAAAATAGCTTTGGTCTTTTGGATTTTCTAAACAAAAATTTAGTTTGAGCTTACAATGTACTTAGGTCATATCAAAAAAAGAACAAACCAAATAAGCCATAGTTTAAGCCAAGATAAATGAACCATAGTCAAAGAACATGCATTTGGGGTAAAAATCTAAGGAAAGTAATTAGGCCAATTACATGAGCTTTAATCTTCGGGTTAAAAGGCTTAGGTTCCCATAGCAAGTATATACCCAATGGTACGAGGCTATGAGTGGTTATGCCATGCTCGATCTCCATACCTTGAGTGAAAGTATGGTATCCCTTACATAACACAACACGAGTAACACGGGCGTCCTAACTCACGCATACAATGCAATCTAATATGACGCATTGGATAATATCATTATAAGAAAGAATAGAATAATATAAAGACCAACGGAATCAACTTCTCTTATTCCCAGTGGAGTTACCACTGTGAGCGGGGATTTTTGCCCCCACTCCCGGTGGAATGGTTCTTGCGACTTCGGCACTGTTTAGGCTCGGGACCTTAGAGAACACAGACCTAAGTCCAGAGAAAATGGAGTCACCACCCAGATGGGCCGGGAAAAAGAAAGGGGTGGATGACTCAATTCCTAAGGAATCCCCAACCCCCTAATGGGTTCGAAAAGTTGGGTACGTGTAGGGAATGTGAGAAATAGCCCAGCACCCCCACAATGCCCGGTTCATTAGAACCGGCCTCCTTTACATGTCTTAATATTATAAAATTCTTAAATATAATAACATTATCCATATTACACACAATAATTAAAATAAAGCATCGATATATTAAAAATCAAAATAATGTCCAAGCAAAACAAATAAATGGACACCCACCCGAAGATGGAAACATGTCCTTACATCCTATGCCTAAATAGGAAACCCATCGAAAGGTAGAAACATGTCCTTTACATTGGTTCTAAAATAGAAAAGCAATTTAAATTACATGTTATTTAACCAATGAGGTATCCACCAAGTGAAAATATACCTCTTACAACATTTGGAAATCTAAATAATTTGATAAAAGTAAATAACCATTCATCATAAATAAATCATTCATCAAAGGTATTAAACATCAATAGAAAGTAAACGTCAATCCATGATAAATTAACTGAACCAAGCATTGAACTTAAATAAATTAAAGCATATAAAATAAATCAAAGCACAATCAAATACAGAATTGAATAAGGCACTACTATTTCCATTTAGGGTTCTTTATTTCATGTGTTTAGGGTATTGAAATTTATGGAATTTGGCTATTGTGAGTTTTTTAAGGAATTAAAATAGATTAAGGTTTTATGTTTTAAAAGGTTGATAAAGTTCTTTTATTAACCAAATTAATGTTTGGATGGTGAAATCATGAAACTAGGGTTTGAACACTTTAAAATACTTAGATTTGTGATTTACGGCTATTCATTGAATTATGGTTTCAAGCTTACTGTGTAAAATTGTAAAATTTATGTTTGTATGGTTTTTAAAGTTTTAAAGGATTAGGGTTTAGAAAAAATTAGGGTTTTAGGTTTTAAGGGGTTAGGGTTTACTATTTTGAGTTTTGGGATTAAATTAGGGTTTTAGGATTTTTGAATTTAGGGTTTCGGGTAATGAATTTAATTTTAGGATTTGGAAAGACAATTGACAATTTCATGAAGTTTTATGAATTTAAATAAAACGATTTAAAGTTTATAAGAGCAAAAAAGATATTTTTAAGGCTTTTGGAAGGAAACAGAGCACAATTTAAAGTTTTGATAATTTGGAAAGCAAATCTTAGTGTTGGGGTTTTGAAGAAATAAAACTAATAGCTTTAAACTTTTGGAAAAATAAAGCCAAGATTTAAGATTTTCATACTTCAGAAAAGGTGAATTGAGGTTATGAGGTTTTTAATTTAAAAGAAACAATTATATGATCTAGCTACTGTGAAAAAATAAAAGAAGTTAAGAATTCAAACCTTCTTTTGTAAGTTACACCAAAAATTGCTTCTTGGATGAACAAGGTCAAAGACAAGCCTTTTTGCCTTTGAATTGCTTGAATTGTTTTTCTGCTCTCTCAAAAAATCAGCTTGATTCAAGGTTTTCCTTCACAGTTTTGGTTTTCACTTTTGTTCCAGCTTCTGTCCGATTTTTTCCTTATTTGTCCTTGATTTTTTGTGTTGTAATTGTACTTATTTATAGAAGAATTACTAATTAATTCTAGTTGCTCATGACACACATTATTCATTAAGAAAAGGAAATCGAAACCTAATTGCATTAGGTTTCAGAAAATTTGCGTTAGAAAAATTTCGCTGACGAAAAAAAACTGCTGCGGAAAAATGCTCTTGCGGCAGTGGGCGCGCGAGCTGGCCTGCGGGCGAAGGCCATTTCTCCCTCAGGATTTTCCTGCGGGCGAAATGGCCCACGGCCATGCCCCGCGCTGGTTTTTGGGGATGATTTTTTTGTCGCCGATTTTTATTTTTATTTGTTTATTTTTATCTTTTATTAATAAAAATTAGATACTAAAGCAAAAATTATTTAATTAAGATAACAAAAATTATTTTGGACCAATTAAAATATATTAGACAACACAAAAATTATTTTGGACTAAATAAAATATATTGGACCGGACTAGGTCAAAAATTAAGGGTCTACACTTCCCTTAACTTGAAGGCTTTGTATGACAAAAACATTTTATTTTTGATTTTGATTTTTGATTTTGAAATCAAATGTTGGCTTTGCCAAATCAATGTCAATGTACCTTACGACTTGATTTTTCCAAATTAACATATCTATAACATGACAACCCTAGTTACGGTACTAAACTTGGGAATCATTTCTATTTAAGCAAAAATTGTTGCACTTCAGATAGGCACATACACATTACTTGCCCAAAGGTCTCATTTGAGTTTAAATATTGTCTATCTCACATGCATGCTTATTCAAACTATCTCCACTAGTAGACTCTACCTACCAAGAGAGATCAATAGGTCTTTGATAGGCTTGAAATGGGGTATATAAGAGACACGGGTTAAAGTGAAGGCCATTTTGAGATTGGAACTGATGTGACACAGTGGATAAACTTTCACACTATAAACTGCTTGTTTGAACTTTAGGCAACTGGAAGCAATCTTGCTAGACTCCAAATTATTTCTATCTTCTTTGCATTAATCTAGATCTCGGTTGGAACAGTCTTTGCCCTTTCATAAAGTTTGGCACCCAAATTCATTTCTTTTCTTCTTCTCCCTTTTCTTTCTTTTTATTTTTCTTACTCTTCCCTTTCTTTGAGCATTTTATCATTTTGTCCTTCTTCCTTGTAGGACTGTCAAGTACAGAATTTTCAAGAACTGAATAGTCTTTCTCTCTTTTTATTTGATTTTGATTGAATCTTTGGTTGGGTTGGACCAATTCAAGTCAATCCGTCCTTATAAACCAAATGGAAGCCTTTTGTTGTCTTAGGTAGAAGAGAACTCAGTTGGCTTTTTGAACCGCCTTTTTAGGTTTTTTTTTTCTTCTTCTTTTTTTTCCTCTTCTTTTTTACTTTCTCTTTTTTCGTTTCTTTTTTCCTTTTCCTTTTTTTTTGTTTTTTGGTTCTAGCTCAAACAGAGTTGTCTTGTTTGTACCAATTTGGGTTTCCAATAATGGATGTATGGAGTGGTATAAATCTTTTTTAATAGGGATAAATCATTTGTTACTCTTATATTATCTTGATAGATTGGAGATACTAGGTAAACGTTGACTATCCTTATGGTCTTGAGAACACCGACTGTCCTTATGATATTGACTATTCATTCCTTTCTTTAACCTTCTTACCTCTTCACCTTAGTGATCATAAGACTTGTCAAAAGTATCACAATAGCTCAAGGTAGGCTATTGAGGTTATATGCCAATGAAAAGAAAGCTAAAAAATTTTATGAAGGCTCAAAGAGACAACTAGGAATTGATATTTAATAGGGTGGATACTAGTTGTTGGATAACCAAGCAATGCCTAGATCATCTCTCCCTTAAATAAGCAGAGTTCAATTTCACCTCGAAAGTTTGTCAAAGCATGTTCTAAGACTGACTAGGACCTAGACAAAGGTAATTATGCAAGAGCCCTCTCTAAGTAAGCATACACAATTCAATGCTATAGAGAAATTCCCTCATCTAGTAAAGTCATTCAAGTCATGATGCCTAGATACATTAATTTATGAACATCAAGCTAGATTTCTCATCGGTTGAGCACCAAAGACCAACAAATTTTTTGATAAAAGTAATTTATTCAAACAAATTTAAATTTGAAAAATACAATAGTTCCAAAATATTAAAGAAAGTAAAATTGAAAAGCAACATTCAAGCTAAGGAAAGTTTGTTGAGTTGGAGTCGAAGACACTTCATTTATTTAGATATATCAAGGGCAAGGATTTTTTCATCATCAAAAGTCATCACTTCATCATCCACAGTTAGCCCAAGCTTATTTAGTAGTACATCCTCTTTAGCAGCTTCTCTATCCATATCATGATGAGATGACAAGATAAAACTCTTCATGAAGGTTGCAAGAGGTTGCACGCTTCCAATTTTAGGCAGAGGCTTATTCTTAGTGTTGGGCTTATTAGGCTTAGGCAGTTTACCATTATCAATTAGATCTTGGATCTCATGCCTCAATCGAGTACATCTATCAGTCTTATGTCCTTGAGTATGATGAAATTGACAAAAAGCCTTAGTATCAAATTTTGGGCGTAAAGGATTTGGCAAAGGTCGAGGAGTCAAGGGTTGTAACAATCCTCTCTTTTTTAGTTTATTGAGAACTCAAGATAGTGGCCCAATTTCAAAAACTTCCTCATTCCTCCTTGACCGGTGGCATTAATATTAGCTTCTTTTTGTGTATTTTGATTGTTGGGCTAATAATTCCATTTTGCAGACAAATGGTTCTTTTCTCTTTCCCCTTGACCTTTTCCATTGGTGTGATAACCGCCCTTATTGCCCCACTTAGATAGCACATGGTTCGGTTGGTCTCGTAGAATAGGGATTGGTCCCTTATTTTTCATTCGATTTCTACTAGTGAACATGTTCTCCTCGGATTCTGCCTTAGCATTGTTGATGATCTCTAGAATTTCAAACAACTGGGTCTTCATGGTCTCAGCTAGGGCCTGTTTTATTTCTTCCATCTTGACATTGAGGGCATCATCCACCATTCTTTGAATTTGTTCAGGATCCATTATTTTTGGTGAGCAAGTGATTGAGTCATTGCTAGATTCTTCGTCTCCGGCGTAGGTCGGATTGTTGTAAGCTTTTGAACTATCATAATCCAGGGCTGTGAGCCTGAGAGGATTAATGATATGAGATGCGAATATATGCTTGTATGCACAAACAATCAACAAAGAAAGATAATTAGGACGTTCCTTCCAACCTTATAACATCCACACACGAATGGCGAGTCTCTTTTCCTAGGTATATGGTTAATAAAATACCAACATGGAGTATCTTATTTTCGAATATTTCCTTCAGACGTTTCAACCAATAGTTATATTTTTAAAAAATGGAAATCAGTTCATGATAACTCCCATTAATTAGGTTTTAATCCATTCAACCAACTACAGTAGCTTTTATGCTATATTGGATTAAAACTAAATTAAGAGGTTTATTATAAATAGATTTCTCACTTGAAAAAAGTAACTAATGATTCATGCCAAAAACAAGCCCATGATTAATTATTCTTAGTATAAACTAGGCTCACAATTGATTTTTTGTATTTCGTAATTGACCCAAATAATTTGCAAGCTCTTTGTAACATAATTTTATTTATAAGCTCATTGTAAAAAGATTTTAGAAAAAACATATTTTGGGCTTTGTATTTGGGTCATGAGCAAAAGAATTTTTGATTTCTTTTTTAGAAAAGTCTTATGTCCAAAGACCATTTTGAAAAGTTTTGAAAATAGTTTTGGTCTTTTGGACTTTAAAGAAAAATTTATTTGAGCTTGCAAATGTACTTAGGTCGTATTAGAAAAAGATTAAACCAAATAAGCCATGATTTAAGCTAAGATAAATTAACCATAGTCAAACAACATGCATTTGGGGTAAAACCTAAGGAAAGTAACTAGGCCAATTACATGAGCTTTAGTCTTTGGGTTAAAAGGCTTAGGTTCCCATAGCAAGTATATACCAAATGATAAGAGGCTATGAGTGGTTATGTCATGCTCGATCTCCATATCTTGAGTGAAAGTATGGTATCCCTTACATAACAAAACATAGGTAACACCTGTGTCCTAAGTCACACACACAATGCAATATAATATGATGCAATGGATAATATCATTATAAGAAAGAATAGTATAATATAAAGACCAATGGAATCAACTTCTATTATCCCCAGTGGGGTCGCCACTATGAGTGGGGATTTTTGCCCCCACTCCCGGTGGAATGGTTCTTGCGACTTCAGCACTGTTTAGGCTCGGGGCCTTAGAAAACACGGACCTAGGTCCAGAGAAAATGGAGTCGCCACCCGGACGGGCCAGGAAAAATAAAGGAGGTGGATGACTCGATTCCTAAGGAATCCCCAACTCTCTAATGGGTTTGGAAAGTTGGATACGTATATGAAATGTGAGAAATGGCCCAGCACCCCCACAACGCCCGGTTCATTGGAATCGGCCTCATTTATAGGTCTTAATATTATAGAATTCTTAAGTATAACAATATTATCCATATTACATGCAACAATTGAAATAAAGCATCGTTATATTAAAATCAAAGCAATGTCCAAGCAAAACAAATAAATGGACACCTATCCGAGGATGGAAACATGTCCTTACATCATCCAGGACTAAACTAAATAGGACACCCGCCATGAGGTAGAAACATGTCCTTTACATTGGTCTAAAATATAAAAGCAATTTAAATTACATGATATTTAACTAATGAGGTACCCACAAAGTGGAAACATACCTCTTACAATATTTGGAAATAAAAAATAAATCGATAAAAGTAAATAACCATTCATCATAAATAAATCATTCATCAAAGATATTAATCAAAATATAAAATAAACATTCATCCATGATAATTTAAATAAATCAAGCATTGAACTTAAATAAATTAAAGCATATAATAGACTACGCAATCAAATTTAAAAGTAAATAAAGCAAGTAAAGATACAAATTAAGGTTACTATTTTTATTTAAGATTCTTTATTTAATGTTTAGGGTTTTGGAATTTATTTGTTTAAGCTACTGTAAATTTTAAGGAAATTAAAATGGATTAAGGTTTTATAATTTAAGAGATTGATAAGGTTCTTTAATTAACCAAATTAGGGTTTGAGGTGTAAAATCATGAAATTAGGGTTTTAGAATATCAAAACATTAGGTTTATGATTATTAGCTATTGGATTGTTGTTTTTAGGTTTACTATATTGGGTTTGAATGTTTAGGTTTATAAGGTTTTAAGGTTTTAAGGATTAATAGGTTAGGGTTTAGGAAAACTAGGGTTTAAGGTTTTAAGGGAATTAGGTTTTAAGAAAACTAGGGTTTAAGGTTAGCTAGTTTGGGGTTACTGTCTTGGTTTTGAAGTTGAATTAGGGTTTTTAGTGTTTCAGAGAATGTATTTGATTTTAGAATTTGGAAAAACAATTTATAGTTTTATGAAGCTTTATGTGATTTTTAGAAACTGTAAATTAAATTTAGGGTTTTAAGGTTTTGAAAAATTGAAAAACAGATTAGGGTTTTGGTAAATTAATGAAACGATTTAAGGTTTTGAAAAATTGAAAAACAGATTAGGGTTTTGGTAAATTAATGAAACGATTTAAGGTTTTGAAAAGTTGGAAAGTAGATTAGGGTTTTAAGAATTTGAAGAAATAGATTAGGGTTCTTAGATTTTAGAAGAAACATAAACAACAATTTTAAGATTTTTGGAAATAAAGGAGACGATTTAAGGTTCTAAGCTTTAGAAAAAGTAAATTAGGGTTCTAAGGTTTTTTAAAATCAAAAGAAATAATTTAATAATTCAAGCTACTGTAAAGAAAAAAGAATTTGATATTCATTCCTTCGTTTGTTGGTTCTACCAAAAATTACTTATTGGATGAACAAGGACAAAGGCAAGATGGCTGCCTTTGATGGATTGATTATTTGGTTGCTTATTCTTCTCTCAAAAAGTCCGATTGATTTCACTGCCAAAGGTTTCTCCTAGTCCGATCGTTCCAAAGTTTTTCAGTTCACTCGATTGTCCTCCCCCTTCTGTGTTGTTTTTGGTCTTATTTATAGAAAGTTTCGATGATTAATTCAACTTGTTTATGAAAACTATCATTAATTAGGAAAAGAAAATTGAAACCAAATAGAATTTGGTTTCGAAAAAAAATTGCGTTGGAAAAATTTCGCTAGCGAAAAAAACCGCTGCGGAAAAATTTTGCTGGCAAAAAAGCTGCTGTGAGGATTGCCGTGGAAACTTGTGGGCTGCGGGCCATTTCACCCGCAAGCCTGCGGGCGAAATGGCTTTGGCCATTTCGTCCAACCTTTTTGACAACGAAATTTTTCGTTGTCGATTTTTCCGTTGCCGATTTTTATTTTTATTTATTTGTTTATTATTATTATTATTATTTATTATTAATTATAAAAACTAAATACTAAAGCAAATATTATTTAATTAAGATAACACAAGGATTATTTTGGACTAATTAAAATATATTGGACAACATAAAATTTTTTTTGGACTAATTAAAATATATTGGACCGGACTGGATCAAAAATTAAGGGTCTACAGGCATAATGACTCAACCAGATGAACTCAATCTCATACTCTGTCACCGTCCGGTTATCCTGTCTCAGATTCAGAAATTCCATCTTCTTAGCATCCTTATACTCCCTCGGAGTATAATTTTGCTCAAACTCCCGCAGAAAATCACCATAAGACAAGGTCGGTGGATCATCCATGGCATGAGGAAACGTCTTCCACCAATCATAAGCATCTCTCTGCAGAAGAGATATAGCATAATCAAATTTCTTTTCAGGAGTAGCTTGCAGCTGGATGAATATCCTCTGAACTCTATCCAACCACTGCTCAGCTACAGCAGGATTGGTAGTACCAAAGAAGTCCTCAGCTCCAAACTTCCTCAATTTATCATACTGCCTCACCAGTACTTGCGGCTGCAGCTGCGGTGGTGGCTGCTGCACTGGAGCCTGCCTCAACAAATCTACCATATGCCGTAACCAAACTGGCAAAATCTCATCAGCAGCTGGTCTCTCTGGCACAGGAGCAGGTGCCTCTCCTGCAATCTAAACCCTAGCTCAATCTCTCCCCTCAACAGGAGCTACACTCTCAGCACTACCTTCTACAGACTGACATGACTGAGATGAAATCACTACCCATATCTGCAAACACAGCAGAAATACATCATCAAAGATCAGAAACTGCCAGTGCCAATGCATGTATCTTATTTAAAAACCATATTTTAAAAATCAAAATTTTCTTTTTCTTACAATTCACCTCAAACCTAGGCTCTGATTCCAAAACAATTGTAACACCCTGTACCCCATATATGTACACCGCATACACCCACACAACATGTGATACACGTATAGAGGATATAAGGGTGTCACAGTTCATTTTAAAACAAACAAACCAATCCTTACAATAAAATCAAAGTAATCATTTCTAACATCTGAATAAACTAAAAACATTTAACTTAACATTATAGAAATCAATAGGGAAACCATTTCTCGTTAAAATACATATATAACATTAGTACCCAAAAGTTTATCCAAAATATTTGTTTAATAAGCAGCGGAAAAATACATATGTTTACATCAAAAATCAAAATCAATAGGTATAAAAATATGAACTTTATACATGCCGGCAGTTCGTCTATGATCTTGATGTCCACAACTATCTCTAATCTCAAGCCTAGACTCGACTTGATCTAGACGAGCTCTCCAGCACAACCGGATCTACACTGTCATCTGCGAGATGAACCACAATCGCACTAAGTAGAAAGCTTAGTGGTACAAACTTTGATTCAATATAGATCAATGTGATGCTCATGCACAATATATATGAATATGCCAACTCATTGCATTATATCTCAACATATTAATCATTTGCATCATATTTCATAATTCACATTAAAACAAAGACAAGCATGAGCCCAAATCGAATCTAATATGCTATTCAAAGTTCAGAGTTACCGCTTTGGTCCATATTGACACCTTGTGTCTAGCCCCGTAGGCAATATATATATCCATGGATAATGTAATAGACCCAGTCTCTTGGACCTCAACCTGGATAGACTTTTGTGCCCCAGTATCTTGGTCCTCAACCCGGCTAGACTGTTACAGTTTTTGAGGCTTATGACCCAGTCTTTTCACCCCAAAAATATCATATTTATCATTTATCAGCTGGGCTTTACCCAGACTTTTCACCTGTCCAACAATTCATAGGCATGCCGCCAAACCCAGAACTCTGAAAATTAAATAACATACTAGGCACACAATTAATTCATTTATCTCATTATCAAATACTTTCACAATTCATTTCTCATTTCTTTTCTCATAATCAAACTAGGCTCATTGCCTTATTACATCATCATTTTTCTCACCTTTCTCATTCTTCTCTTTTGTATCCATATCAATTTGTTTCATTATGATTTCACATGTCTTACCACATTATTCCATATTTCTTTTCATATACAATACATTACTCAATTGCATTGATACATCAACATAATTCACGTCATGCATATCATAACATATAACTCATTCATCAACAATATATCAATTAATTTAACACATTTCTCAACTAAATGTGTCAAGTCCCAATGTCATGTAAATGTATACAATCATTCAAAGTTTGTACTTACCTCTAAGAGCAACAACACCACTCTATCAACTTCCTCTTCCATGATCTCACTCAAACCTTGGCTTGGGTAACTCAATTCTCTTCAAAACCTAATCCAAAGGTGATTAACAATACTCACTTAGTGATACACGAGAATAAGGAAGAGAATTATCTAGGGAAAACTATACACTTGACACGCTCAACAACACAGGTGTGTCCCTGATCGTGCCCTAAACCCACAACACAGAAGCTTTGACACGCTCAGTGACATGGGTGTGCCACTGCATGTGTCAATTCTCCTCCAACACAGAAGCTATGACACACTTAATGACTTGGGCGTGTCACTGGACGTGTCAATCTTCCCACAACACAGTAGCTATGACACGCTCAGTAACATGGGCGTATCACTGGACGTGTCAATCTACCAACAACACAAAAGCTGTGAAACGCTTAGTGACATGGGCATGTCACTGGACGTGTCACCAGCCTAGAAAACAAAACCAACGACACACCCAAAGACATGGCCGTGCTACTGGGCGTGTCAGGCCAAAACCCTGAAATTGACACCAAAACGCCACATCCAACAATCATCTTTCAAAAACCTTATCAACACCAAACAAACTTAACCAAATCCATCAAAAAACCATATAATACTTGAGTAAACCTCAAAACAACTCAATCATAAACATCAAAACACAAACACAACCATATTACATAACTCAAACTTACACAATCCACAACACTTGTCTCTTTCACCAAACTTAACCCTTTCTCTCTTCAATCCAACCCCAAAATCAAAATTAACAAAACAACACAATCTCAAATATACCAAAACAACCATAAACACATCTACAACAACCATTCACCAAACTCATTAACTCAAACTCAAAAGAAAACAAAGAAACAACTTGGAAACTTACCAAAAGTGAAGAAAATCCTTAAAACTCCAACTTTATCTCTTGAAAACCTTCAATCTCTTGAGTTTGGAAGCAACAAAATCTCTCCCTCTTGAAGATGGTGGTGATGGCCGGCCAAAGAAGAAAGAAGAAGAAGAAGAAGATGATGATGATGAAGCAAAGTCAACCTCTTTTAACCAAACACTCTCTCGTCAAACCACTCTCCACCAAGCAATTAAACAATATAATATAAACTCACTTACATCATCTTCCGCTAACAAAATAATAATAAATCCATTTAAATACTAAAATATCTCATTTGACCAACTCAACTTGTTGACTTGTATATAATATATATATATATCTCCATTTACAAAGCATATACACACTCCTTTCTCTTATCTTTTCACTTAATCAAATATACACTTTAAAATCATTTAATTCAATTCAACAATTAACATATCCAAAAATTTTAGGGTAGCACTTGGGATATTACAAGGCTTCTTTATTTGCTCTTAATTTGAAGTTTATCCTTGGAAGTGAGGTCCTCTTTGATAAGGTTGAAAGGACTGTTGAGGTGGCATTTGTTGTTGATTTTTTCCAAGAAAATTTTGGATAGTTCCTCCAACCAGGATTATAAGAATTGGAATATGGGTCATTCCTACCCCTTTGTTGGAAATCCTCAAAGGCATATACTTTTTCTTATCCGGCTTAGAATTGATCAAAGTTTGAAGAGCATATATTTGCACTATGCCCTACCACACCACATGAGGCACATGACATAGGTAAGTTTTCTCTTATGTTTAATAATTTGACTGGCCTTGTCAACTCTGATATTTGTCTTGCCATCTCTAAATTTGAGCTCACCTCATGAATTCCTCTACGCCTTTCCCCAAAGCTTTTCTGCTGTGAATTTGCTCCCAACATCTCAAATAATCTAACAGTTTCAGCAACCATCTTCTCCCTCATTGCACCTCCAGCTGCATTGTCTACTAAATTTTGGCTTTGTTGTGTGAGCTTATCATAAAAGAATTGATTAAGTAATTGCTAAGGATAATGATGATGAGGACATTGAAACAATAAAGATTTAAAATGGTCTCATGCTTCATGAAATGGTTCTCCATCAATTTGAGTGAATGTTATAATATTCCCCTGAAGTTCTTTTATTTTCTGATGAGAATAGAATTTGGTCATGAACTTATTGTAAACTTCTATCCATGTTATCAATGAATTCTCCAGAAGAGTCATCAATCATGCCTTTTCCCTATCCTTCAAAGTATAAGGAAAGCATTGCATCTTAAGCTCATCCTCCGTCAATGTTTGCAAAGAAAATGTGTGCAAAGTTGAATAAAAGTCATGAATGAAGTTGAGAGGATCTTCATTCGGCATACCATGAAAAGATGGCAGCATGCTATAATGAGTCAATTCATAATTTCTTATTGCATTGCTCAACCATATGCATGATGTAGTTATTTCAATAATTGGTTAGGCAAACTCTTTCACGGGTGGTTCTTCTGCTTCCCCCATCTCTACTTCTATGTTCTTTTCAAATTGCTCTTCAATGTCTTCCCCTTCTTGTCCTAAAGGATCCACTCCCTCAGTTCTAGGAGGTCTATGAATATTATCTTCAAATAGAACAAGTTCGTTGCCTTGGGACCTTCATCCTTGCATAAATCACCAGGGCAATGCAAAAGAATCACTTAAACATTTAAATAATTAAACATTTAAATAAAAGAATCAAATTATCACCTAAATAGCCTTCCTCGGCAACGGCGCCAAAAACTTGTTGCGCTCTACTTAATACTACTATAAACGACTCTCGCAAGTATACGAAGTTATTGTAGTTATAGTTGAGAGTCCCAAGATCGTCTCACAAGGAAGGTGTTTATTTATAATAATTTGATTGAAACAGCAAAATTTAAAATTGATTGTATGTTGTTGGAATGGTAAAAGAAATCTAAGATTAAAGGTGAAATAACTAACGGTTGCACAAAATTGATTGAAACTTTCAAAAGGATACCTAGGATTTATAATTTGATTTAATAAAATGTTTAATTCTCAAATTATCCATTAATATAACCTTGTAACTTAATTTGTTTCTTGTGATTAATTAGCAATTATTAATTCATTAGTTCTCACATTGATGAATTAACAACAACCAATTATTTTGAATTTTTAAATTAAGAGAACCCTAGAACTTATATTTCTAATTCATTCTTAGGGTAGTTGAATACATAGTTCTACTATCAAATTTCACCTCTCAGTTCTTCATTCAATATCTAGAGATTAATAGGTGGCTAATCTATCAATCTAATATTCAATTCAATGTAATCAACTCACATAACAAGGTAAATTAACTGAAATACTTGAACTAAATTATTTAATCAAATTTATTGCAAATCCTAGGTAATGATAATTTAGCTCATCATCATCAAATCAAAGCACATACTCGTCTAAATTGAAATCAAATCACAAATATCCATTGAAATATTAATGTTCATAACAAATCAACAAAAATCTAGAAATGAATTAATTAAACTAATTTAAGGAATAACAAAACCCGGTTTGAAGAAGACTATAGCTGATCTTTTATTGTTCTTCCTCCACCTTTGCTTGAGTTTGATGAAGAATCCTTAAACCTGTAACACCCTCATACCCTATATACGTATAATACATATTTTTAGCTTATGTAAAATATGCATATACAGTACAAAAATGTCAGAGACCGGTTTAATAAAAATTTTCACATTTCGGTTTTAAAATTTCAAATACTAAATATATAAAATTAAATAGTATATAAATGTTCTTTAATTGCTATAGTAACCCAAAATAACATTTTATATGAAAATCTCTAGGAAAAATTTGCCAGAGTTTTATCTGTAATTTAGACGTTCCCAAAATTCAGCAAAACACAACTTGCATAAAACAAACATTCCCAATAAAATCAATTCACCATTTCACCAATACTTCTCAATTTCTCCATATTTTCTCAAAATACTTATATATAGGTATATATATCAACAACACATATAAGATCCCATCTTAAACAAATTATTCAAAACATTCTTTACAATTGACAATATATACTTCAAAAACATATCATAATATACATAATATCAAAATATACTATAATATCAAATATGTACATGCTGGAAACTGACTCTGATCTTGATGTACCCAAAAATAACTCTTCAAGCTTAATAGATATAAACCTAGACCCGACCAAGACTAGTAGAACTCTCCGGCTCTACTAAAATGTCCATGTCACTAGCGCGACGAATTACAATCGAGCTAAGCCGAAGCCTAGTGGTACAAACTTTGATAATAACAATAAAACTCAAATGCAATGTCAATGCACAATGCTCATGAACATCACATCATTCCATTTTCTCATACCTTTCACATATTTCACAATCCACCATTCATATAAAAACAAACACAAACATGGGCCCAAAGATAACTAATATGCTATTCAAATTTCAGAGTTACTGTTTTGGTCTATAATGACACTATGTGTCTAGCCCTGTAGGCAATATATCAATGTAATAATCCAACTAGGTCTAAACTTACGACCCGGTCATTTCACTCAGCCTAGCTTCAAATACTTATTTTTGAGGCTTACGACCCGGTTATTTCACCTCAAAAATAGTTTTACAATGACGTCCAGCGTCTAGCCTGTAGGCAATCATAGGAATGCCTCCAAACACAGAATTCTGAAATTTGAAAAACATAGTAGGCACACAATTTATTCATATTTCTCATTATCAATCTCTTTTTCATTGTCACATAATCAAAATAGGCACATTGCCTTATTTTCTAATTTTTTTTCTCACTTTTCTCATTTTTTTCACTTTTCTCACTTTTCTCATTTTTTTATATCAATATCAATTCATTTCAGTATATTTCCATATATCTCATTACATTATACCATATTTTTTGCATTCACAACACATTACCCAATTACTTTGGGTATTTCCACATAATTCACATACTTCACACTTTACACAATTTAGCCATTATCAATGGCTTTTCACAATGCATTTAACACATATATGACATTATAAATGTCATAACACATTATTCAAACATAACTAATGTATCAAGTAGCTTAACACATTTTCCAACCAAAATATGTTAAGCCCAAATGTCATGCAAACATAACCAATGTACTCAAAGTTTGTACTTACCTCAAATAGCAACCAAAACAAGCTTAAAACTCTCACTAACCTTCTCTTCCAAGTTGCTCTTCAATACTTGGATTGGCCAAACTACTTCCTCTCAATGCCTATATCAAATGTGATCATAAATAATCATTTAATATCACATTCTAAGGCATTCTCAACACCAAACCTTAATTTAACAACACTCCTACAAATTTTCAAAAATTAAGTCTTTCCTTACTTTAACTTAGAAAATCCATATTAACCCATTAAATTATTATTTTGAGTTTATTTATATTATTACAAACATATTTTAACATGTTTAAACCAATTATATTAATTAACCATATGCTTATGTTCAAAACCCTAAAATGGCATAATCTTCACCATTGAAGGATCTCTATTCCAACTCAATCCAATTATCATTTCAATCTTATTTCCACCACTTATATCATTAAATAACATGATTTAAGCATTAAAATCAAACAATTAATCATTCTTTGAAAATTCACTTTTCCAAAACCCTAAATCAATAATACTATCTTCAAACTCTATCCAAACTTAACTAAATCCATTATTTGATTTTAAAATCCTTGTGTTTGCATCAAAATAACACATTTGGAACCAATTTTCACAATTAAAACTCATGATTTCAAAAATCCAAATGTTCCATAACCCTAAATTCTCTCTCTTCAACTAACTTAACTCAAACTTAACCATTTCTTTAATCCAACCTTAAAATCATTGTTAATCACTTAAAATAACTTCATCCATACCAAAATAGATAATTAAATCTTAGAACTTCAAAAATTCAAAATACACATATTCAAACTTTCATGAAATCCAAATAAAGAAGTTGAAAATTTACTAATTTTGGTGGAAATCACCAAAAATCCACTTTGAATACTTGAAATCCTTCAATTTGTGGAGTATGGAAGAATCAAAATCCTTAGCTCCACAACAATGAAGTTCGGCCAAGGAGGAAGAAGAAGATGATGAAAATAGCTTTTTATTTTTTTTCTTTTCTTTCATCTTTATTTATAACCATATATATATTAAAATAATTTAATAATTATTTATTTAATTATTTATTTAATAAATTAAAAGTCCAAAATTCTTCTTCCATTCAAAATTAATTTATTTTTGAATTATTTTATAAATTTTAAATTTTTTAAGATTTAATTACCAAAATACCCTTTTAATTTGACTTTTCTTTTAAAAAGTGTTGACTTTTATATGTTGCATATATTTTACATATATATCACATATATATTCCACTTTTTCATTTAAAATCCCTTTATTTTTCATTTAAAACCATTATTTTAATTTATCCATTTAAATTATAATTTAGTTTATCAAATTTCCAAAAATTAAAAATTTTTAAAAATCTGGGATATTACACATATACACAAGTAATGTATATCTTATATACACATCAAATATACCTTATATGTGTATTAAATATATTAAGTATGTAATGTATTAATCCAACATATACAATTAATATACCATATGTATATGTTATATATACTCTAGATATATATATTGAGTATATACAACATTTATATCTCCAATTACTTATTTAATTTTTCTCAAATCACGGATGTAACAATTTTCTCCCCCTTAAATAATTTCGTCCTCGAAATTATCCAGTATGGTAATAAATCATCCAAATACAAAAAAATCTTAAAATCTCATATTAAATTAATCATCTCATCAAATTACATTATTTCTATTCTCCCCCTTAGGTTTATTCTCAAATACCTTTTTACCATTCCATAACTCATCATTATACTATCTGTTTACCCAAACAATCACAATAGATTATCATATCATCAATCAAATTGTCATTAAATAAAATTAGTTCATCTCTTTAATATATATACACCACACACCTATTGCACTCAAGATATTTGATCACTTCATTATCTTAAAAATATACTCTCATAACATTAAATTCAAATGTTAATAACTTATATCTTAACACCATAATTTTACACACCTTCACTTTGATCTTACACTTTATACAATTACCACATATTAATTTAATATCACCATTGTACAATAACAAAATCTTATTTCCTTAATAAGATTCATTCCAATTATACTATAACTAACATTTTTCTCTTATAATTATTTGAAACTAACATAACTTAGCTCTTTTCATGTGCATATACATATCAGAACGTTGTACTATGCACATTATCATATAGCTTGCATATTCTTAATACAACTACACACATTAAATTTCAATAAATACTTGTAAACTTATTACATTTTAGATAAATTGATCTAACTATCACAATATAACCATCACAACCTTATTCTATTCTGACCAACTTTTAGTTTATTTTAAATTCATCAATCTTTTTTCAATTCATGACCTAATTCTATTAGATCAAATTTATTCTCAAATCTTAATTCTCTTCGAATTCATCATTACAGATAATATTCATTTCCTCTGATCTCATTCACTTTAAACGTCATTTTCATCAACTTATTCATTTTATACCACTTTCAAACACATTCAATGCAACTCTTACTCACATTTCATAATTCCTTTCATTTATCCTTTTCTGACATTTCTTATAGTTACCATATTTACCATATTTTCACAATTCTCTTCTGTTTTCACACTATCCATGGTCATAGATAAATTTCTACACAAGGTTATGAGTACAACTATACCAACCATAAATCTTGCTTGTATCTCATGAAACAAAAACTATCAATTTTACTTAATATATTTCACAATTGTATAATCTTAAGCCCACGTCCGTGGGTTACATATAAACACCGCCTTCACTATAATTCTTTCTCAAACAGCTCTTATCTCGAAACTATACCTGTGTCTTAATGGTCATACACCCGTGGCATTTTAAAATCACATATTAGTTCTTTAAACTCTTACTACATAAAAAGTTAACACATTTCAGCTCTGTTTCAAAGCAATTTACTTTTGATCACTTGATCATCATTAGCCTAACTCATGTTTCAACAATATTATCATTAATATCTCTTATATATACACATTCGTTCATATGCTAATTTTACATAATTTCCATTTATTACTCCATTTCTAATCTATCTCTTATAAAAATTTTCATTCATTTTTTTTCACTTCCATACTTTCTTCATTATACTTTCCTTTTCCTTACAATCTCTTATTTATACGCATATACTTTGGGCCCAAAACACTACACAATCATCAAGTTTAGTTGTTACAATAACAATTTCACCGTCCAATGCTGCTCGGGTCCATTCTCAATCTCAATTTCATCACATGACCTATCTCTACGCAGGTCAAGACCTAATCTCTCTTAGGTCTATTAATACATGCAATATCATTTATCATTAGCCTAACTCATGTTTCAATAATATTATCATTAATATCTCTTACATATACACATTCGTTCATATGCTAATTTTACAAAATTTCCATTTATTACTCCATTTCTAATCTATCTCTTATAAAAATTTTCATTCATTTTTTTTCACTTCCATACTTTCTTCATTATACTTTCCTTTTCCTTACAATCTCTTATTTATACGCATATACTTTGGGCCCAAAACCCTACACAATCATCAAGTTTAGTTGTTACAATAATAATTTCACCGTCCAACACTGCTCAGGTCCATTCTCAATCTTAATTTTATCACATGACCTATCTCTACGTAGGTCAAGACCTAATCTCTCTTAGGTCTATTAATACATGCAATATCATTCTCAATATCACTAGACAAGTAATTGTATAAGGTAGCAAACACTCGATAATATTTTTTTAATCATCCACATACACCTTCGTAAGTCATATTCACAATGTGACTTACTTTTCACATTTTCTTACATATCACAATTGCGTTCATATTGAAAAATCTCATCTCACATATCATACAATTATACTCAATTACTCTTTTACATACAACCTATACAAAGTTAACATTTATCTCCTTTTAGAGAACATTATCATTTCTCATTCTTTTGACATTACTTAAATTATTCATCAATTCAACATATATATACACTCTGACCACAACATAATTAACATCTTTCTTATTTAATTGCCCATTTCTTAAATAAGTTTCTTATTATATATATATATATATATATTAACACTTCACATAAATCTTAGTCTCATTTCCAATGTAACATCTCTCTCACATTTTTTTTTTGCAATTATTATACCCTTCATATCCATTTTCATAATTTCCAATTCAATTACCTAAAGTAACTCATTTTTACTTTCTTAGTCATTTCCCTTTATTTCATAACAAATTTCTATATTATCAACCACATTACACCTTAGTTAGTACTTTCATAAATAATATTACTCATTCAAAATTACTCTCATGCTTATTAAACATTAAACTATCAATATCTAAACAATCTTCATCGAAATTCCCTTATAACTCTAAATTTTCAACTTACTACTTTACTTAAACTTCATTCTATTAATCTCATTTTCAAGAGCTAACTTTATAAACATTATTTTTATATTAATATAACATCAAAACACATCACTTTCACAATTATGGAAACCCATTTCAAAAAATTCAAATTTCATATAATGCAACCAATAACATGAACCTCACCAAAATCTCGTCCAGTTAGATATCCTAATTTTGCATACTCAATCCCTAAATCATGCATCATTTTTTTTTCATAATAAACAATTCACTATCACTTACCATTTTCCTCTTTGATTTTTTTTTAATTATGAACTCTTTATTCTAAATTATTAAAAACTCCATATTCCTTCTTCGTACTTCTACCCGTTTGTATATAAATTTTCATAATTTTTCTTTTTATTTGTCTCATGAAATTTATTTATTCCTCATATACACAAAGTTGTATGACTTCCTTAGTTTCATGTCAATCTCACTTTCAATTTTTATATTCCTTACCAATTCTTTAAAAAAACTTGTAAATTTTGAGCCATGTATACTTGCACATATATGGATTTATACTTAAAATTTTAGATTTTTTCAAGCTGATTTACTATATTTAAAAATTAAATCTTCCAAACCTACAGAATTTGTCTCTTTAATAATTCCTCTAGGAGCACCCGGTTATCCATTTTTTTTTATTCATTGGATTCTAACATATAGAATAACTTTCCATTAAATTTTCAAACTTATCCAAAATTCTTAGATTTATCCAAAAATTTGAATAATATCACGTTGCAGCACACATATAAATTTTTCTGTATCTATCTTGCCCATTTCTCAAACTTTTTATTTCACATCTTAAATCATTTTCTAGATTATTTTTTTTTCTAAATTTCACTTATTCATCAATTCAATCAACTATGAATCTTAATTTCGAATAGAAGTTTCAAAAATTCTTAATCCATAAGGTCCAGAATGACGCTTCTATTGTGCCACTCTAATCTATATAATCCAGACGTCATCTCAACTCATAACCATTTTATCAAATGAACATTGCCACATCAGGGATCAAATAAATTGCCAGTGCCAATGCATGTATCATAATTGAAAATTATTTTTTTAAATCCAAATTTTCTCTCTTTAACAACCCACCTAGGTCAAAAACCTCAAACCTAGGCTCTGATATTAAAATAAATGTAACACCCTCATACCCTATATACATACAATACATATTTTCAGCATATATAAAATACGCATATACGGTACAAAAATGTCACATATCGGTTTAATAAAAATTTTCACATTTCTGTTTTAAAATTTTAAATACTAAATATATAAAATTAAATAGTATATAAATATTCTTTACTTGCTATAGTAACTCGAAATAACATTTTATATGAAAATCTCAGAAAAAAATTTGCAAGAATTTTATCTGTAATTTAGACATTCCCAAAATTCAGCAAACCACAATCTGCATAAAACAAACATTCCTAATAAAATCAATTCACCATTTCACCAATACTTCTCAATTTCTCCATATTTTCTTAAAATACTTATATATAGGTATATATATATCAACAACACATATAAGATCCCATCTTAAACAAATTATTCAAAACATTCTTTACAATTAATAATATATACTTCAAAAACATATCATAACATATATTATATCAAAATATACTATAATATCAAATATGTACATGCTGGCAACTGACTCTGATCTTGATGTACCCAAAAATAACTCTTCAAGCTTAATAAATACAAATCTAGACCTGACTAGGTCTAGTAGAACTCTCCGGCTCTACTAAAACGTCCATGTCACCTGCGCGACGAATTACAATCGCGCTAAGTCGAAGCCTAGTGGTACAAACTTTGGTAATAACAATAAAACTCAAATGCAATGCCAATGCACAATGCTCATGAACATCACATCATTCCATTTTCTCATACCTTTCAAATATTTCACAATCCACCATTCATATAAAAACAAATACAAACATGGGCCCAAAGATAACTCATATGCTATTCAAATTTCAGAGTTACTATTTTGGTCTATAATGACACCATGTGTCTAGCCCCGTAGGCAATATACCAATGTAATAATCCAACTAGGTCTGAGCTTACGACCCGGTCATTTCACTCAGTCTAGCTTCAAATACTTATTTTTGAGGCTTATGATCCGGTCATTTCACCTCAAAAATATTTTTACAATGACGCCCAGCGTCTAGCCCGTAGGCAATCATAAGCATGCTGCCAAACACAGAACTCTAAAAATTGAATAATATACTAGACACATAATTTATTCATATTTCTCATTATCAATCTCTTTTTCATTGTCACATAATCAAAATAGGCACATTGCCTTATTTTCTCATTTTTTCACACTTTTCTCACTTTTTTCATTTTTTTTATATCAATATTAATTCATTTCATTATATTTCCACAAATCTCATTACATTATACCACATTTTTTTTTGCATTCACAACACATTACCCAATTACTTTGGGTATTTCCACATAATTCACATACTTCACACTTTACACAATTTAGCCATTATCAAAGGCTTTTCACAATGCATTTAAATTATATATGACATTACAAATGTCATAACACATTATTCAAACATAACTAATGTATCAAGTAGCTTAACACATTTTCCAACCAAAATGTGTTAAGCCCAAATGTCATGCAAACATAACCAATGTACTCAAAGTTTGTACTTACCTCAAATAGCAACCAAAACAAGCCTAAAACTCTCACCAACCTTCTCTTTCAAGTTGCCCTTCAATACTTGGATTGGCCAAACTACTTCCTCTCAATGCATATACCAAATGTGATCATAAATAATCATTTAATATCACATTCTAAGGTATTCTCAACATCAAACCTTAATTTAACAACACTCCTACAAAATTTTTAAAAATTAAGTTTTTCCTTACTTTAACTTAGCAAATCCATATTAACCCATTAAATTATTATTTTGAGTTTATTTATATCATTACAAACATATTTTAACATGTTTAAACTAATTATATTAATTAACCACATGCTTATGTTCAAAATCCTAAAATGGCATAATCTTCACCATTGAAGGATCTCCATTCCAACTCAATCCAATTATCATTTCAATCTTATTTCCATCACTTATATCATTAAGTAACATGATTTAAGTATTAAAATCAAACAATTAATCATTCTTTGAAAATTCACTTTTTCAAAACCCTAAATCAATACTACCATCTTCAAACTCTATCCAAACTTAACTAAATCTATCATTTGATTTTAAAATCCTTGTTTATCCATCAAAACAACACATTTGGAACCAATTTGCACAATTAAAACTCATAATTTCAAAAATCCAAATGTTTCATAACCCTAAATTCTCTCTCTTCAACCAACTTAACTCAAACTTAACCATTTATTTAATTCAACCTTAAAATCATTGTTAATCACTTAAAATAACTTCATCCTTATCCAAATAGACAGTTAAAGCTTAGAACTTCAAAAATTCAAAACACACATATTCAAACTTTCATGAAATCCAAATAAAGAAGTTGAAAACTTACTAATTTTGGTGAAAATCACCAAAAATCCACTTTGAATACTTGAAATCCTTCAATTTGTGGAGTATAAAATAAGCAAAATCCTTGGCTCCACAATAATGGAAGTTCGGCCAAGGAGGAAGAAGAAGATGATGAAAATGGCTTTTTATTTTTTTCTTTTCTTTCATCTTTATTTATAACCATATATATATTAAAATAATTTAATAGTTAATTATTTATTTATTTATTTAATAAATTAAAAGTACAAAATTCCTCTTCCAATTAAAAAACAAAAATTTGAATTATTTGATAAATTTTGAATTTCTAAGATTTAATTACTAAAATACCCTTTTACTTTGACTTTTTCTTTTAAAAAGTGTTGACTTTTATATGTTGTATATATTTTACATATATATCACATATATATTCCACTTTTTCATTTAAAATCTCTTCATTTTTCATTTAAAACTATTATTTTAATTTATCCATTTAAATTATAATTTATTTTATCAAATTTTCAAAAATTAAAAATTTTTAAAATTTTGGGATATTACACATATGCACAAGTAATGTGTATCTTATATATACATCAAATGTACCTTATATGTGTATTAAATATATTAAGTATGTAATGTTTTAATCCAATATATATAATTAATATACCATATGTATATGTTATATATACTCTAGATATATATTGAGTATATACAACTTTTATATCTCCAATTACTTATTTAATTTTTCCAAAATCACGGATGTGACAAAACCTCCGTCCAACGCCTTGCAAAAATCAGTCTTTGTGTTAGAAATAGATCATTGAAATTAATGACTAGCTCTCCTCTCCATAAAAAATCCTCCTAAAACTAATTGTAAAACCTCCTTCCCCAAACCAAGATGAAGCCAACCCCCCTAAATCCCTCCTCCAATCTCTTTTTTTTTAATCCCCACTCTCTCCACTTCCACTCAATTCCAAATATTTTTTTATTTAAAACCTATGATCCACTTTTATTTGTTCTCTCTTTTCCACTTTTAAACTTTTTTTTCCATAAAAAACAACTCACTTTTTTATTTTTAAAGACAATATTCTTGTTGTCTCCTTAGTCTTGCTCCACAAAATGTAAAGGAATATTTCTTAGACACAGCCAAGAAGGAGTTGTCTTAGCCATGTCTCTCAGACTTTCCTTGGACACGGCTTGAGACACGGCCAAGTCCTATGGCCGTGTCTGCTTCTGCCTTCTCTTGGGCCTTATTTTCTTGAGTTTGTATGGAGTGACATGGTCAGAGACACAGTTGTGTCCTCTGACCTTGTCTGCTTCTGCTTCTTCTTCTCTTGTATCTTGGGGAAGGAGAGGGCCAAACAAGTTTCTTGTCTTGGTCGTGTGTTGTGACATGGTCAAGAACACAGTTGTGTCCTCTCCATGTGTCCAGTTCTGTGTAAACTTTTGGTTATTCTTATGAAAGACATGACCAAGTCTCAAATTTATCCTGGCCATGTCATGTGACACGGTCAAAGATACAGCTAAGACAGTGAGTGTGTAACACCCCTATACCCTGTATATGCATACTACATACTACTACACTTGTAATATACGTATACCGAATACAGGAGTGCCACGGTTTATATTAAACAACCCAATCTTTCAATTTAACAACAAAATAAGAAAACTTAAAACATTCAAATTATATTATAATATATCTTTATGTTATAGAACATAATTGATAAAACGTTTATTTATTACGCAGCGGAAAATATAGTGGTATTTACATATATATATATATATATATATATTTAACAAAGTTAATATTTACAAAACATAAAATTTATACATGTTTGGCAGTTCATCTCTGATCTTTAAGCCCACAATCAACACTTCAGAGTCTAGACTCGACTCGGTCTAGAAGAACTCTTCGGTTCTACCCTGTCACCTGCTCGACGAACCACAATCGCGCTAAGTCAACAGCTTAGTGGTACAAACTACAATAATAACATGCTTCAATGCAATGCTAATGTCACACATTCATATATAATAAACAATACATATAACTATCATTTTTCAAAACCTTACGTTAAATCTTTTAAGTCATTTATTTCACCATTTATGATTCACATTTAAACAAAGACAAGCATGGACCCAAAAGAAACTAATATGCCATTCAACTTTCAGAGTTAATGTTTTGGTTCAATTATCACATTTATCATTATCCCAACTAGGCTTCAAGGATTAGGCTCAACCAAGCTTCAAGGGGAACAAAGCATGCTAAGTATCAACCCAACTTGGCTTCAAGAACCAAACCCAACCTAGCTTCAAGGGTTGTAACATCTCAACTAGGCTTCAAGGACTAGACCCAACCAAGCTTCAAGGGGAGTTAAGCATGCTAAACTTCAACCCAACTTGGCTTCAAGGATCAAGCCCAACCCAGCTTCAAGAGATTGTTACTATTAGGCATGCCACCAACAACAAAACTCTGAAAATTGACTAACATATTAGACACACAATATTATTTCATTATAATTTCCATTCTTATTTTCTCATAATCATCTAGGCAGCCATGCCCCAATTATTTCATTTGCATCATTATAGCCAACAACAATGACTTCACATCGCATCATTAGAGTATACATAAACATTTGCATTGAACATACATTCTGAATGATCATCATTTCTTTCACATTATGCCATTCATGATATTAATCAAATGCATCAACAATGTAATAGATTACTTAACACATTTATAACTAAACATGTTAAGTCCCAAATGTCATGTAAATGTATACAAGAATGTAGGGTTTGTACTTACCTCAAAAGCAACTCACACCACACCAAACTTCTCTTCCAAGAATCCTTCAACACTTGGATTATGGCAACTCAACTCTCTTCAAAATCTAAACCAAAGGTGATCATACACACTCACTTAGAGATACACATGAGATAAAATAGATAAAAACCAACTAGGGCAACTCTACACATGACACACTCAATAACACGGGCGTGTCCCTAACCGTGCCCTAAACTCACAACACAGAAGCTTTGACACGCTTAGAACCACGGGCGTGTCACTGAACGTGTAATATATTCTGTCTCACAGAAACATTGACACGTCCAACAACACGGGCATGCTCATGGCCGTGTCAAACCTTCACCAACACAGTAGTTATGACAAGTTCAATAACACGGGCGTGTTACTGGCCGTGTCAATGCTACTACAACACAGAAGCTGTGACACGCTCAGTGACATGGGCATGTCACTGCTCGTGACACCCATCCAAGAACACAGAACCATTGACACGCCTAAAGACCTGGTCGTGCTAATGGGCGTGTCAGGCCAAAAATCCTGATTCCGGCAACAACAACATTACATCCAATAATCCTCTTACTTCCACCACTTTTCACTTCAAACAAACTTAACTAAACTCACCCATAAACCATAACAAACTTGTAAAAACACCAAAACAACTCAAAACATACATCAAACACAAATCATAATCATCACCACAAACCCAAAACACAACCACAACACTTACTCTTCCAACAATCTTACTCTTTCCTTTAATCCAACCCCAAAATCCATAATCAATAGACCAAACACACTCAAACACACCACAATCAAACAAACTCATATTAACCATAACCTCAACTCACAAACTCAAAGAAAATCAAAGAATCAAGTGGAAAACTTACCAAAGATGAAGAAACTCTTAAATTTCCAACTTGATCACTTGAAAACTTTTTTCAATCTTGAGTTTGGAAGATCAAATCTCTCTCTTGCTCTCTTGCTATGGAGCGCCGGCCAACATAGAAAAGAAAAGGAAAGAAGATGAGCCACGAAGAATAAAGAAAGAAAGAAGAAAACAAAGAAAGCAAAGTCAAACTCTCCCAACCACTCATTTCCTCAAAATCCTCTCCACCAAGCAATAAACAATAAAATAATCAAATATCTTCTTCCACTTCCACTAACTCAATTTCCAATTAATTAATTTAATTAATTTAAAATAATTAAATAATCTTTTTGACTTCCATTAGTTTGACTTGTATATGTTATATATATCTCTATATATACAACATATACACTCTTCCCTTACCTCTTTCTCTTACCACTAAAATAAATACACTTAATCCAAATACAACAATAAATACTCCAAAACTTTTAGGGTATACTTTGGGATATTACAGAGTGTATCTAGTTCTGCTAAAATTTTTAATTTTCTTGATGGAGGACACGGCCAAGCTTGAACTATCTTGGCTGTATTCAATGCTTTTCCTTCCCATTTAACTTCAACAATTGAATTTTAAGCTCCACTTTATCACATGTTCATGGTACAACCTAAATCGTCAAAAGCCTTCAAACAACATAACAAACATGTTAGAAAAATAACTAAAAAGCAAATATAATTGTCCTAAAAACATATATAAAAATTATCATAATAGGCAAGTCACCACAAAGAGATCCTTTGCAGCTTCTTTTGTTCATCTCCACACAAAATCGGATCTAGATGCAAAAAAACACGCTCTGTAAAGGAGGGCACAAAAGGCCTTAGAAGGCTAGATCTAGAGCCAAACCAAACCTAACCATAAAAAACATAGGAAAACTAAAAGGAAACAAACAAGAATGGTAGATTTAGAGCTGCTGCTAGCTAGTAGGCTTTGTGGTAGTCCTAAATCAAAAGTCGGAAGGAACAAGTAGAAACCCTAGAAGAGAAGGGGGAGAAAATAAAAAAAAACTAATAAATCGTAAATTCATGCTTTAGAGCTACTTGTGTTGAAACAAACAACAAAAAAATAAATAATACTTAAAAAACTAATATATTTTTTATAAAATCTTAAATTTTAACTAAATTAATTAATTCCTAAAATTGCTTGAACAAATACAATAATAAGTTAATTATTTCTTTCTATCTTATTATCATAATGGGTATAACTATGATATTACTATTAGTAAAAATTATGATAATGCCACTTGTTTAAAATTACAATTATGTCATTAAACAAAAATTACAAAACATGTCTTTATCTTCAACCTCCAGCAACTAGGTTTTTAACATTAAAAAAATTCTATAATTTGTTGCCACTTGAAAAATTCAATAATTTTGTGCCTCCACATTAAAAAAACACACACACACAACACTAGAAGCTACTATCTCACACAACAACACCTAGTGTTGCGCCATTACAACGACAATAGTGTTAGTTGTTACTCTAGGCTACTACACACAATAGCGCCCAGCGCTGCTACTTCACGCAATAATGTTGGGTGGTAGCATGCCTCTACAACTAGCAGTTGTTGGTTATAGGGGTTTTTAGCCCTAACATCTACAGCCAACAACAGCTAGTTGTAGGGTTTTTTTATTAGAAAATAATAGAAATTTTGAATGCTTTTTTATCTCTATCCCAAAAGTTGGCCATTTTGAGTTGATCTTGAAGATGGTGTTCTTGAATTTGGCCATCTATAGCTATTTTAATTATTAGGGATTTGTTGAAATAGAAGAAATAATCAAAGCTCACAACAAATATGATGTTGACAAAAATCAAAATAATAAGTTGGTTGATTGAATTTAGGTTTGTTTTTGTTGGTAATTTTTGTTTATTTCATTACTAATTAATTTTAATTCAACACAATCAAATTATTTAAATAATATTTTTTTGAATTTAAAATTATTCAACAAGTTATTTTGAACTAATTATGTAAAATTATATTCCAATTAAATTTGTATAATCATAAATTTAAACTAACTATTTTTAGGAGCAATAATCAAATTCAACATGTAATTTTAAAAATATAATATTTGTAATTATTTAAATTTATTGATAAGAAATCTTACCAATTAATTCTTGAATAATCTTTGTACTCTTTAAGAATCTCATAGCAAGATTGTCTCAAAGCCATAAGATATCCAAACCTTTACGAATACCACAGAAAAAATCCTTGAGAAATTATGAATGATGAGAGAGTTTGACAACTAATTTGTATATTTTTAAATTGCTTTTGCAATAAGAGAATTGTTTTAGTTCTACTAAAATTCATCTCATAATTGTATTGGGAATATATTGAGAACAATAAATATATTGGTCTCCAATAATAATAATAAATTTTTATTTTTTAATTTCTATTAAAAGTTATTCCCTATTCTAAAAATGTATTGGGGACAATAAATATTTTTGTCCCTTAAAATACAAAAAACAAATGATTTGGAGACCATAAAAAATAATTATCCCCAAATATTATTCCCAAAACTCATCAATTTTATAGTGATAAACACATAATGGTCATTTTTCCTCTTATATTTGTATATTATAATAAATAGACACTCACACACACACACACACACACACACATATATATATGTAGTATTATCTTTATTTGAGTGTCTATTGAGTACAAAATAGATAAAAATAAAGGAAAAAGTAACCAATATGTGTGCACATATCTATTAGTACAAAATAGGCAATACAAGAGGCAAAATAGAAAGTGCACAAGTACAATAAGTGAGCAAAATATGTAAGTATAGAGGGTTGAGAATGTATTAAGCATTTTAAATTTTTTTTTACGAGAAAATCCCCCTTTTTTCCTCCTAGAGGCCTATATATGAGCCTCATCAATAGCTCATTTATACATATGAAAAGCCTTCGAGAAAGCTCTTGCCAAAAGAACATCACCTCTTCCTTTTTCTTTTAACTTATTAATGTTGTTTAATTATATATGTTTAGGCTTAGATTTATTGCTTGTAGTTTACTTTATCCATGTTTAAGTGGTTTATAACTTAGACTATTTGTTTATATTTTGAAATAGAAGATCTAATGCATGGTTAGGTGAATAACCATAAACTGAGTTCTTGAGAATCAATGATGGCATTATTAGCATTAGGTTATTTTAATTTGCTTTAGTGGATCAAAATTGCTTAGAAACATGTTTTGGAGTGAGTAACAATGAAATGTTGAATTTAACAACTAAAATTTTGGATTTGAAGTCTATAATATCAAAACTGAAGATATTGAAGAGGATGATTTATAAGGAGACCTGTCCCTACGGGTGTCAAAGGGTTGGATGCCCTTTCCCTAGCCGTTTTTTTTTTTTTTGCTTGGTTTTTGGTGGTTTAGTGAAATCTCAAAGCTTAGATGGACCCTTCAGGCTAGACTTGACTTGGAATTGAGATAAGCTTACTATGAACTTTGTTGGAATGGTATTTATATTAATTGTTGGATTTTAGGATGATTTGAGAGCTACTATTTACATTATTGCAATTTTACTTGTTTGTGCACACCTTATGGTTAAATTACTACAAATGCATCAAAATCTTTTTTGAAAAATCAATATGGAAAGATAGGCATATTATTTATCGACAAATCACAAAAGTAGAATTCAACTCTTGAATTCAAATCTCTAGGGATTTGTAACACCCTTATACTCTATATACGTACAATACATATTTCTAGTATATGTAAAATACGCATATACGGTATAAAAATATCACAGGCCAGTTTAATAAAAATTTCATATTTCTAATTTAAAATTTTAAATACTAAATATATAAAATTAAATAGTATGTAAATATTCTTTACTTGTTATAAGAACCCAAAATAAATATTTTATATGAAAATCTTTAGAAAAAATTCGCTAGAGTTTTATCTGTAATTTGAACATTCCAAAATTTATCAATTACACAACCTATATCAGAAAACACTTCCAAATAATTTCAAATCATCATTTCACCCATACTCCTCAATTTCACCAAGTTTCTCAAACATATATATATATATATATATAATTTAGAACACATTTAAACCCTCATTTTAAATAACTTAATCCAAACATTCTTTATAGTTTACAATACATAAAATTCAAAAACATGATATAATATACATAATACCCAAAATATACAATAACATAAAATATATACATGCTGCTGATAGTGTTTCTGATCTTGATATCAACTCTACAAGCACAACTACAAGTCTAGACCTGACCCGATCTAGAAAAATTTTTCAGCTCAGCTGAATCTACCCTGTCACCTACGCGACGTAAACAATCGCGCTAAGCCAAAAGCTTAGTAAAATAAACTTGATAACAATAAAACTCAAATGCAATGCCAAATGCACAATGCATGTGGATATCACACCATTCCATTTTCTCTTACTTTTCAAATATTTCACAATCCACAATTCATATAAAAATAAATAGAAACATGGCCCAAAAATAACTAATATGCTATTCAAATTCTAGAGTTACTATTTTGGTCTATAATGACACCATGTGCCTAGCCCCATAGATAAAATATCAATGTAATAGTCCAACTAGGTCTAAGCTAACAATTCGGTCATTTCACCCAGCTTCAAGGACTTATTTTTGAGGCTTACGACCTAGTCATTTCATCTTAAAAATATTTTCACAGAGACGCTCAACGTCTAGCCCGTAGGTAAATCATAGGCATGTCGCCAAACACAGAACTCTGAAAATTGAATAACATACTAGGCACACAATTTATTCATATTTCTCATTTATATCGATATCAATTCATTTCATTATGTTTCTACATATCTTATTACATTATACCACATTTTTGCATTTACAACACATTACCCAATTACTTTGGGTATTTCCACATAATTCACATATTAATCACATTTAATATAATCTAGCCAATACCAATGGCTTTTTAACAACACACTTAATGCATACACAACAAATGACATTACCCAAACACTTTAGGTCATTTTCACATAATACACATATTTCACATTTTACACAATTTAGCCATTATCAATGGCTTTTCACAATGCATTTAACACATATATGATATTACAAATGTCATAGCAAATTATTCATACATAACCAATGTATCAAGTAGCTTAACACATTTTTCAACCAAAATGTGTTAAGCCCAAATGTCATGCAAACATAACTAATGTATTCAAAGTTTGTACTTGCCTCAAATAGCAACCATTTCTTCAATCCAACCTTAAAATCATTAATAACTACCCAAAATAACTTTATACACACCAATTTCAACAATTATAACATACTACTTCAAAAATCCAAAACTCACATATTCAAAATTTCTATGGAAATTCAAAGAAAAAGCTAAAGAACTTACTTTTTCAAGTGGAAATCACTAAAAATCCTCTTTGAACCTTTGGAATCCTTCAATTTTAAAAGCTTGGAAGATCAAAAATCCTTGAGCTATCTCCCATGGTGGTTCGACCAAGAAGAAGAAGAAAAAGAAGAAGACTATTCTTTAATTTCTCTTTCCTTTCATTCTTTCGTTATAACCATATATATTATTTAATATTTTAATAATTATTTATTTAATTATTTATTTAATAAATTAAAAGTCTAAAAATCTCTCTTCCATTCAAAAATTATTTATTTTTGAATTAATTTAATAATTTTAAATTTTTAAGATTTAATTACCAAAATACTCTTTTTACTTTAACTTTTGACTTTTCTTTTAAAAAGTGTTGACTTTTATATGTTATGAATATTTTACACATATATCACATATATATTCCAATTTTTCATTTAAAATTTCTTTATTTTTTATTTAAAACTATTAATTTAATTTATCCAATTTAATTATAATATATTTTATTAAATTTCTAAAAATTAGACATTTTTAAAAAAAAATATTTGGAATATTACAGGATTAATGTTTGGTAAGTGGGCTGAGGATTATAAGATACCTCCTAGCTAATTTGTTATCCAACCACAATCTCACTTTTAAGTACTTAGCCTATGGTAAGCTGGGTTAAAGTGTCAAAGCACATACAAAAAATTGAGTATGGTGTCCAATAGCCCCTTATAAATATCTTTTTATAAGTAAGAGTAGCTTAAAGCAAATAAGTTTTGTCCTCAAAGCTGCTCTCTATTCTTGGTATAGAGATTGTAATTTGTGGTGCCATAAGGAGACATATGGGTGAAAAAGGATCACAATCATGTCATATGTAGCTCCATTGCCACAAGGAGACATATATGAGGGAGAACTAGGGTTGCATCACATTATAATAGAACAATGAAACTTGCAAGTTAGTAGGTTCATATGTCAACCTCTACGCTTTGTATCTATTTAACCTATTTCATATTTTTCATCTTATATTAATAGTCTTGAACTATGTGCATGCAATATGCTTAGAGGAGAGGTGTTGGTGATTTTTCTTTGGAGAGAGACGAGATGTGAAGTTACCTGTAGGCAATGCAGGTAAGAAAAACTCTAACAAATTATTTTTGTTCGAGTGATCAAAGGCAACATATTTTCACTAACTATAATATATATACCATACTAAAATAACTAACATTGTCATAATATTATGACACATGTCGTTGCCTCAATCTTGCAACATGTTTTGATTTTTTAACATTTCAAATTAAATTTATTATTTATTATTTATTATTTAACACTGGCGTAATATTGTGTCCTGTATCGTTGTCTCAATCTTGTCACGTGTCCTAATTTTTTAATATTTTAAATTAAATTTATTATTTATTAGTATATAATAAATACTTATTTGATATTTATTTGGAGATTTCAAATAAAATTATGATATCTTATTTGATATTTATAATAATTATATTTATTTGAAAAGTACAAATAGGATTATAATATCTTATTTGATATTGATAATAATTAGTTATTTACACACACGCGCGCAAATCATAACTACTATGCTTATCATATTTTTCCACAATACTATTTAGTTTCAAAATCATAATCCTATTATTCAAGTACTATATTATTATTCAACTAATGTATAGGTAATATATAGTATTTTTTTTAAAATTTTTAAAATTTTTACTTTTATTTTTAATAATTTTTTATATTTTGTTTGATCTATTATTTATTTTTTTTGTTTAATCATTAGGTTTGCAATATGATGGAGAATATTGTCATTCTTTCTTTCATTGTCGTCCCCCTTTCTCTTTCTTTCTTTTTCTCCACCATTGGTTGTTGTTCAATACAGTTTTTTTTAGTATTTTCTATTATGTGATTATTTTTTAAATAATTTATTATATTGTTTGATTTTGATTTTTTTTTGTTATTGAATTTTTTTTTCTTTTTGGTATGCTCATTGATTTTAAAGTATTTTAATATGAGAAAATAATAATTTGCTTAAAATTATAATAAGTTTTGAAATTAGTATATATAGAGAGAGAGACAAAGTAAAAATATCCATAGTATAAGACAAAGGCCTTTTATAGTTATTTAAAAAAAAGGATACAATGCTTACTCAGAGGGAAAGGCATAAAACATAATGGAAAAAAAGTGAAAAAAATTATTTTCTAATAATAAAAATAACATTTTTATTAGATTTTTATAAAAAATTATTTTATAATAATAATAACAACATTTTTATTAAAATTTTATAAAGAAATATAAAAATTTATTAAATATTCCTTTTCACAATCATATTTTTCTAAAATGAAAAAAAAATACTTTTGTAAAATGAAAATGAAAATTTTAAAAAGAAATTCAATCAAATATTATTTTACCAAATAAAAAATTATTAATAGCCAAGTAAAAAAGGTATATATAACATGCATGTATTGTAACCTGTACAAATACACCAAGTTCGGTTCTTGGCTTCGATTCCTGGAGCAGGCTAAGCATTACAATTGACGAGTTTTATTACCCGTGTCAAAACCTAACTCTGACCGTAACCCAAATGGAAACAACGCCAGACCTTCACCCAGACCCTTCCTACAATCCTAACAACATTGCCTCCGACGACTCTTCGCCGGGAACCGACCTCACTCTCTCTCCAAACCAACCCGAAAACCACATTAACGATCCCCAAAATTTTTTCGAAAATCATCTCCCAAACTCGTCTGAAACCCAGTCTCCACCACCCAATACGACACTCGATGTCCCCGTTTCGGACTCTCAAGACGATTCTTCCGACCCAATCCCCGAAGACACCGTCGACGAACAAACCCCAAACCCCAATTCTGCAGATCCTGCTCCTCCTCCAAAAAGACGCCACCGTAGGAAACGGTTCTTCACTGAAATCAACAGCAATCCATCTTTCCGCCGCCACAAGGTAGCTAAAGGAGTATCTAAAGAAGTCGATGTAGAAGCATTAATTGCAATTTCCGTAGGTTTTCCGGTCGATTCGTTGACGGAAGAAGAAATTGAAGCAAATGTGGTGTCTACAATTGGGAGCACCGAACAAAGCAACTATATTGTTGTGAGGAACCACATTCTTACTCGCTGGAGATCAAATGTATCGCATTGGCTAACTCGTGATCACGCCCTTTTGTCCATTCAATCTGACCACAAACACCTAGTGGACTCAGCTTATTACTTTCTACTAGAACATGGTTATATTAACTTCGAGCTCACGCCTGCTATTAAAGAGGCTCAAATGGGTTTAATTGAGCGGGCTGAGAGAGCCAATGTGGTTGTTATAGGTGCAGGTCTCGCTGGACTAGTTGCTGCGAGGCAGCTAGTTGGTATGGGGTTTAAAGTGGTTGTTTTGGAAGGAAAAGCGCGGCCAGGTGGTCGTGTAAAAACTAAGAAAATGATGGGTGATGGTGTGGCGGCTGCAGTTGACGTAGGTGGCAGTGTTCTTACCGGAATAAATGGAAACCCGCTTGGAGTTCTTGCACGGCAATTGGGTTTACCTCTTCATAAGGTGAGAGATATTTGCCCTTTGTATTTATCGGATGGCAAGGTGGTAGATTCAGAGATCGATTCTAAGGTAGAGGTTTCATTTAACAAGTTGTTAGATAGAGTTTGTAAGCTTACGCAGGCTATGATTGAGGAAGTTAAATCTGTTGATGTTAATTTAGGAACTGCACTTGAAGCTTTTAGGCATGCTCATAAGGTGGCTGAGGATCCTCAAGAGAGAATGCTTTTGAATTGGCATCTTGTGAATTTAGAATATGCAAATGCTTCATTAATGTCTAATTTGTCTATGGCATATTGGGATCAGGATGATCCATATGAGATGGGAGGTGACCATTGTTTTATACCTGGAGGTAATGATACTTTTGTTAGAGAGCTTGCGAAGGACCTTCCTATTTTCTATGAGAAGACTGTGGAGTGTATTAGGTATGGAGTCGATGGGGTTATTGTTTATGCTAACGGATAGGAGTTTCGTGGTGACATGACCCTTTGTACGGTGCCATTAGGAGTGCTTAAGAAGGGATCAATTGAATTTGTCCTCGGGCTTCCGCAAAGAAAGAAAGATGCAGTTCAGAGATTAGGATATGGGCTGCTAAATAAGGTGGCTCTGTTGTTTACCTACAATTTTTGGGGAGGAGAGATTGATACATTTGGGCATTTGACAGAAGATTCGAGTATGAGAGGTGAATTCTTTCTGTTTTATAGTTATTCTTCTGTTTCAGGCGGCCCTCTTCTAATTGCTCTTGTTGCTGGGGATGCTGCTGTTAAGTTTGAGACTATGTCTCCTGTGCAATCTGTTAAAAGGGTACTAGAAATTTTGCGTGGAATATTCCATCCAAAAGGGATTGTGGTTCCTGATCCAGTTGAAGTAGTCTGTACTCGCTGGGGGAGAGATTGTTTCACGTATGGATCTTATTCTTATGTTGCAGTTGGATCTTCTGGTGATGATTATGAAATTCTTGCCGAGAGTATTGGAGATGGAAGAGTTTTCTTTGCAGGAGAGGCAACAAATAAGCTGATAGAGAAGTGAATGTAAAACCACAATTCCAGCAGAGACACAAAAGAATTAAAGAGTAGATTTGTGGAGAAGAGAAATGAAATTAGTATTCCAAGTCAAGAAGGAATTATAGATGAAGATGATAACAAAATTAAAGATAAGAAAAGGTTGTAACAACCTCCCAGGCCAAGGCCAGTACAGAATAATCTGTCCCAAAAGCAGAAACAACAAAAATGATACCCAATATTCCCATCATTCTCCTATATATATCCTAAGCTGCACATAACTAACTGCTGAGGTGTCCCTTTCCCTTTTCTTGCTTTCCAATCTTGCTCCTTCCGGTATAAACCAGATAGGGCCTTGGGCTTACATTCCTATCATTACCGCCCTTCGGAGAAACTGCTTTGTCCTCAAGGCGGAAGTGAGGAAATTGAGCAATCAGATCAGACTCATCAATCCAGGTTGCATTGTCTTCAGACTGTCCCTGCCATTGCACTAATACTTGGGAAACCTGTTCACCATTCCGGTTAACTATTTTTCTTTGACGAACCTTGGATGGTTCCAGCAACGGTTCATGAGGAATAGATAAGGAGTCTGGAAGCTCTTCCACTACTGGATGATTGCCCACCACTCTTTTCAATTGTGAAACATGAAATACCGGATGGATTTTAGATGTTTCTGGCAGCTTAAGCTTATATGCAACAGCACCAATTCTTCCAATTACTTCAAATGGCCCAAAGTACCTTGCTGCCAGCTTAGCTGAAATGCGATTGGTGACGGACTGCTGGCGATATGATCTTAACTTAAGGAACACCTTGTCTCCTAAGCCATACTGAACATCCCTTCAGTGCTTGTTGGCATACTTGATCATGAGCTGCTGTGATCTAGTTAAATTGTGTTGCAGCTGCCGTAGTACATCATCCCTATCTTGCAAATGTTGTGAAAGAGCCTCCACGGGTGTCTCTCCGGGTAAAAAGTGTTGGAGAACAGGTGGTGGTCTGCCATACACTACCTCAAATGGTGTCTTCTTGATAACCCCCTGAAAGTTTGTGTTATACCAATATTCCGACCAACAAAGCCATTTAGACTAGCTTTTAGGCTGCTCGGAGGAGAAACACCGCAAATAGGACTTAAGGCTGCGATTAAGGACCTCCATTTGACCGTCACTTTAAGGATGGTAGGCAGAGCTGAAGGAGAGTGTCGTGCCCTGGAGGCGAAATAGTTCAGTCCAGAAGTGGCTTAAGAAAATAGGATCTCTGTCACTCACTATAGAAGTTGGTATCCCATGAAGTCTCACTATCTCTCTAGCAAATACTTCAGCCACTTTAACTGCTGAAAATGGGTGCCTTGGTGCCAAGAAGTGAGCATATTTAGATAATCTATCCACCACAACAAGTATACAATCAACACCATTTGATCGAGGTAACCCAGTAATGAAGTCCATTGATATATCTTCCCATATTCGTTGGGGAATAGACAGAGGTTGCAGCAAACCAACAGGGGACATGGCTTCGTATTTGTGTGTATGACAAACGAAGCAAGATGCAACAAATTTCTGGATAGTCTTGATCATTCCGGGCCAATAAAAATTTGCAGCAATTCTTTTATAAGTTCTGAATGCTCCAGAATGGCCCCCCACAGAAGTGGAATGGAACTCATTGATTAGTTTAGGAATCCACAAAGAAGAAGGAGAGAGCACTAACCTGCCCTTGTAGTACAACCGGCCATGGATGAGAGAGTAATGTGTATGTTTCTCACTGTTTGCCATAAGATCGGATGCAATACAAGATAAGGGAGTGTCTTGCTGAATTTCAGTTTGAATGGCATCCCAATCAATCCATTGAAGCTTGGATAAGTCCTGGAATTCCACCAATGCATTGCATCGAGATAACGCATCAGCAGCTTTATTACTCTTGCCTGGCTTGTATTCAATAGAAAAGTTATAACCCATTATCTTTGCAAGCCAATACTGCTGGGCTGGAGTAGAGACTTCTTGATGTAAAAAATGTTTGAGACTTCGTTGATCAGTCCGGATAATGAATTTCTTGCCAATGAGATAGGGTCGCCAATGTCTAACTGCTAGTACCAATGCTTTGAGCTCATTTTCATATGCAGATCGGGAGAGAGCAGGATCACCCGTAGCTTTGCTAAAATATGCTATTGGCTTGTTATCTTGAAGTAGTACAGCTCCCACACCTGACTTGGAGGCATCCGTCTCAATAACAAATTCTTTAGAAAAATCAGGCATGACTAGTACCGCGCGAAGATGTGACAGCCGCCTTGATTTTGTCAAAGGATTCTTGAGCCTCATTTGTCCATTTAAAGTCCTCTTGTGTCTCCTTCTTCAAAAGAGAAGTCAATGGTCGGGCAAGCAAGCCATAGTTGGCGACAAAACGCCTATAATATCCAGTAAAACCAAGGAATCCACGAACACCCTTGACTGATTTTGGGGTAGGCCATTGAAGGATACTAGATACTTTGGATGGATCCATGGCCACACCCGCAGCTGAAATAGTGTGCCCCAAGTAATCCACTGAAAGCCTACCGAAAGAGCACTTTTTCTCATTAAGATGCAATGAGTTCTCTCGAAGTAACTGTAGGACTAACTTGAGGTGAACCATGTGAGACTCCCAATCTTTGCTGTAAGTGAGGATATCATCGAAAAACACAAGAACAAACTTCCGTAAGTAAGGCCGAAAGATATCATTCATCACTGCCTGAAAAGTGGCTAGAGTGTTTGTTAGCCCAAACGGCATTACAATGAATTCATAGTGTCCGGAATGAGTTCGGAAAGCTGTCTTCTTAGTATCAGAATCATGTACCCGGATTTGAAAGAATCCCGACTTAAGGTCAAGCTTAGAGAAATATGTGGAACCATGCAATTCATCAAGGAGCTCTTGTATAATGGGAATGGGGTATTTATGTGGAATGGTTACTCTATTAAGCTGTCTATAATCAACACAGAATCGCCAACTGCCATCTTTCTTCTTAACAAGCAATACTGGACTAGAATAAGGACTTGTACTTGGTTTGATAATTCCTGCACTGAGCATGTCTTGAACCAGCTTTTCTATTTCATCTTTTTGTGTATGGCCATAGCGGTAAGGTTTAACCGATACAGGGCCCAGATTTGGTTGCAATAGAATTCTGTGATCAGCAGCCCAACGAGGAGGAAGTGCTGAAATTTCAGAAAAGACATCTCTATGGGTGTTAAGCTCAGTTTGCAGTTCTTGTTGCTGTTGCTGAGGCAGAACACATGAATATGAGGGCTGATGTACTTCATGAGAGATTTCCCAGAGCAAGGCCGAAAATTCTGGTTGAGGAAGCTTCCTTATAGACTTAAGGGAAACTGGTTTTCGAGTAAGAGAAGGATCACCTATAAGCACAATCTCCCTACCATTATGTTGAAATTTCATGGTTAATTTAAGCCAATTAACATTTACATCACCCAATGTTTCAAGCCAAGCAACTCCCAATATTAGGTCAACACCACTTAGTGGAAACACATAGAAATCACCACTGTAATCCATGTTACCTAAATTTAACTTTAGGTTGATGCAAACTCCTTGAGAAGTCATCCTATGGCCATCACCAAGTTTCACAAAGAAAGGGGAAGTATTACTTACAGTGAGTGTTAAAGCTTTCACTAACTCTGTAGAGACAAAATTGTGGCTTGCTCCACTATCAACCATCACAATGACAGATCGGTTGTTTAATAATGAAGAGAATTTCATGGTTTTAGGCCTAGATATTCCCCCTCATTGAAAATATTGGCAGCTCCAAGAGAGAAAAATGAGCTTCATTAACGTCAGCTTCAATTTCAGGTGAGAACTCATTGTCGTGTTCCAATTGATGAGCATCAATCTCAGTCTCGAATTCATCTTCTCCTGCAATAATAGCCCTCAAAGATTTGTTCGGACAGACATGGAGTGGAGAATATGGTTGTTTACATCGAAAACAAAGCCCTTTTGCCCGCAAGTCTAGGTAATCTTTATGAGAGTAATGTCGTACTCCACAGTTTCTGGTAGGTTCTGTGTCAGGTTTTGGTGGTGGAGCTGGTAGGGCAAGAGGTCGGGCAAAAGGTCAGGTTTTGGTGGTGGAGCTGGTAGGTTCCATGAAGACGGGTCGGGTTGTAGTTTGTGGAGTTGGGTTTGTTAATCTGTTGGGTAATTTGATTTGGGCGGATGGTAAGGGGTGGACAGATTTAGGGTTTGGGCTAGATATTGGGCTATAAGAGACATTGCTGGAATGAAGTCGGCCGAATGGTTGGTGCGGCAAAGAATGAGCGATTTCTTGCTCAATTTCCTTCGCGACTCTCATTGCGCGATAAAGGTCGGTGGTATCTGTCGACCTCATTCGAACCCTAATATCTCTCTGAAGTCCGTTCAAGAAGTAACCAATCAATTGGGAATCAGAGACATCAGGAGTTTGCGCTGCACGAGAGATAAATTCATTGATGAAGTCTGTAACAGAACCCATTTGTTTTGGGGAAGCAAGTATTTCAAACAGATTTGTAGAGAGGTCACCACCATATTGTTGGAAAAGTTCTGTTTTAAATGAAACCGAATCCAGACTGGGATTACGATGGCGTATGAATCGGAGCCAATGAAGAGGATGGCCCTGCATGCCTACAAAAGCTTGAGAAATCTGTTCATGGGGTGGGATTTTATAAAGTTCAAAAAATTGTTTAGCTCGAGCGACCCAACCTACTGGGTCTATTCCATCAAAAATCGGCATGTCCGATCGTTGCTCAGTGAAATGGGAATCAGAATTGGTGTTTGAGTGAGTGGGTAAGGTTTGGGTGTGATTTCGGGATGAGGATGGAGATTGGGAAAAGCTATTGTGAATCGGTGGTGGTATTGGTATTTGTGTGTGGGAAGTGGGTGCTGATTCAGCAGTGGGTTCCACTAAGGATTTGTTTTTAAGTAGCAGGTTATGGAGATCTGTGAATTTTTGGTTGAGTTCAGAAAGTTGTTTTTGGTTTTCAGTGAACTGTCGTTGGGTGTCAAGTTTGAGAGAGGAAAGAGTTTCATCAATGGTGGCTACATTCTTCTCTAGAGATTCAACACGGTTATCCATTCTGGTGTTTGGCATGGAAAATTTGAGCGCCGGCAGGTCGGACCAATGATAGAGAAGTGAATGTAAAACCACAATTCCAGCAGAGACACAAAAGAATTAAAGAGCAGATTTGTGGAGAAGAGAAATGAAATTTGTATTCCAAGTCAAGAAGGAATTACAGATGAAGATGATAACAAAAATAAAGATAAGAAAAGGTTGTAACAACCTCCCAGGCCAAGGCCAGTACATAATAATCTGTCCCAAAAGCAGAAACAACAAAAATGATACCCAATATTCCCATCATTCTCCTATATATATCCTAAGCTGCACATAACTAACTGCTGAGGTGTCCCTTTCCCTTTTCTTGCTTTCCAATCTTGCTCCTTCGGGTATAAACCAGATAGGGCCTTGGGCTTACATTCCTATCATAAGCAGTATCCAGCAACGATGCATGGAGCTTTTCTTAGTGGGATGAGAGAAGCTGCTAACATATTGAGAGTAGCCAAGAAGAGGTCTATGGCTCTTACTGATAAATCAAATAATGACATTGAGAATAATGATTTGACTAAATTATATGAGACCCCTGATCTGACATTTGGTAGCTTCTCTATTCTGTATGATCCCAGGTCAAGTGATCTTGAAACTCTTTCATTGCTAAGGGTCAAATTCCAAGGACAAAAATTGGATTCTTGCTCTCTCTGTCTTTATGGTTTGATTTCCAGGAAGCACGCCATTGAACTGAGTAAGTTGGATGATGATAGAAAGAGAATGGAAATGTTATATCACAAGTGTAAGCTAAGGTTGGTTGGGAGGAAAGGCCTACCGAATGCTGGGGATTCCTTAGTCGCCCACATCAAGGCGGCTAAATCTTGAGTAAGTGTTGGGAGTTGAGATTGATGTTAGGAATTGAAACAGAAGTTCTCTGGTTTCCTCTATTCTATCGAGTGAAAGTGACTAACAGATAGGCTTCTCAAAAATGTCAACTTTCTTTCCATTGGAGCTGGATGAATGAGTTTGAGTCAATTATGTGGATAATAGTTCAGGTACTTCCAAATTGATTTTTTAGTCAATCATACTTAACCTGGTTTTGGGTGTTGATGTATTTTATTTGGATAGACTTGTTATGGGCTGTAATCCATACATTTGATTTGTGCATAAATATATTTCTCAAGGTAGAACAAAGTTTAAGTCTACCTTTCCAGAAACAATAGCCCTTTTATAAGAAACTTACAAATGAGAGTTCAGATTTCTTTTATCTTTTGCATTATTATAATGTACATCTGAGTTATTTTTGAGAAAGAATGCAAAGAGTGCTTCAGTTGCTCACAAAATATTTGGAGACGAATGAAACTGATTCTACAACATAACTTAGTCATTACAGTTTAGTGTATACTTGTGGTATCCATCAATACATGTAAAAGGGAAGCTCAAATTACGCAAAACTCATCTTATAAGGTAATTTATACAAACTTTATCACGATAAATAATTCATTCAAATAATTTAGACGATTGTTAAAAAACTAAAGAAGGCTCAAACTTTTCCTTATTGCTGTGATATTTGAAGTGAGATTATCAAACTTTTGTAGTTTCATTGAGGCAGTTGCCCTTCAGTTGCCACCTGTTAACTACGTACACGTTTTAGGGAGCTGCTACGGAAATTTGGCAAAGTTCATTTTGTCCAGTCTTTGATTTTAGTTCAATAAGGAAGAGAAGAATTCAGGTGCAGAGTTGGTGTTTAGCATGAATTGGCTTCTCCTCCTGCTGAAGATTCACTTATTTCTTTTCCACAAATTCCTAAATATGCAATTGCTGATTTGGAGATTCACTTCTTTCTATTTTTGAATGTGATCAAAACACTGGTATTGTAATTTGTAACTTTGATGGCTTGAAAAGTTTGCAAACAAGGAAAGGAAAGTTGAGGATAGCGTGCAAAACAATCTTGCATTCACGCTCTAGTTTGTACAGTTTTGGACTTATTTGGCAGTGTTTGCACTATTGTTGAAAATTTTTATGTATAGAATATATTGATTAAAGATCAAGTGAATTTCATACGTTCTAGTTACAAAATATTCAAAACTAAATTGGACAATTAAATAAAAAATTTTATATGAAGTCAGGTTTAGTTTCTTAAAGGGCTAATCGGCTTTATTTAAAATTGATTTTTGTATCTGACTGGACAATTAATTTAAACTTTAATCCTTTTAATTTCTCAGGTTGTTGGCTATAGGCATTTTTGGTTGAAGTTTTAGTTCAACTAAGTTGTTTTGGGTGGTGTGATGATAATGTAAAGTAATGGTAGGTTGAGAATCTTTATCTTAAATTCAATGATAAATTAAAATATTAATAAATTTTTGCTTTTAGTATTTATTGAATAAATTGTATTAGAATAAATTATTTTATAAATTTTGATTTCAATTATTAATATTACTTTAAGATTTTTAAAAATCTGTTCATTTTTTCCATCCTACTGTGATTCTGAAATGTTCTGGTTGCTTCATTTTAGTTGCTTAAGTGCACCTCGTACACATATTTATTTTTTCGAAAATATTTTTAAAAATAATTTTTTTTAAAAATATCTATTTTTCCTATAAGTTACTTTTTTATTTTTTATTTTCAAAAATATTTCACTTATTTTATATAATTTTGATATATTAAATATATACTAAGTATATACTTTTCAAGGTGCAAGGGGGCGTATATTTTTATAATAATAATAATAATAATAATAATAATAATAATAATAATAATAATAATAATACACCTTTAAAATGGGCATTTTTTGAAATTTAAAGTTGAAAAATGATATTTTAAAAAAATAAATATTTTTGAAAATAGATATTTTTTAAGAAATTTCTTTTTTAAATATTCAATTTTTAACTTTTAATTTTAAAAATCTCACTTTTAGAGATATATAAGCAAATAATTTTGTCCCCGTTTTGCTACAATTTATGATATTTTATATAATCTTAGATGAAGAAATAATTTATTTATTAGTATATAATTAGTACATAAAAAATAATATTATACATATAAATACACATAGTATTAAAAAATTTAATATTTACATATTATAAAAATATTTAAGATAATTTTTGAATTTATTTGATATTTGATCAAAAAGATGATCAAAATATTAATTTTTAATTTTATTGTTTTGATTAGAAAGAAAAATCAAAATTAATAACTTGAAAGAAAATTATTATTTATTAATTTTTTAAAAAGAAAAATATATAAATTTAATAAAAAAATGATATGATTAGATAAAATATGAAAGCGGTAGAAGAATAAATAAATATATTAAAATTAAACTAAGTTGGTATAATAAAAATATTTTTAAGTGGGTAAAAAATCTATTAAAAAGGCATTCAAATAATACAAAATTATAAATCCAATCATAATTAATAATATATACATTTTAGATTATTTTTAAAATAATTAAATTTATATTATCCATTTAAAATTTAAAATAAAATAATAATAAAGCTTAAAAATTTTTAAAAATATTATTCTAAAAATTAACTCATAAAATCCATTAAAAGTTAAATAAAAAATTAAAAATAAAATTTGAGAAGTCACTTTTATTCAAACAATAACTTTTAGAGCATTTTAATAATAATAATACCTAATGAGTTATAGAACAAAAAGAATCAATTAATAAAAAAAATATAATGGCTCATAAGTTAAAGAGAAAATAAAACTAATTAAGAGCAAAAACATAAATATAATACTTGAAATTCAATATTTCACTAAATTAAAATTGATTATTGTCATAATTTTAATTGATAGATGCATACAAATTTCATCTTAAATATATTCATGCATATTATATTTTATCTTATCAATTAAGTTAAATTTTGATTAAAATTTTAACTCAAATTACACTAATTTCATATAAATTAACACTAAAAATCATATCCATTAACTTAATAATGATATAAAAAAATCAATAAAATATTTATATGTATTAAGTAGATATTATTATTGTTATTTTTTTATCACAATTTTGTAGTTTAAGAGATAATTTCAGTATTATTATATTAAATTTAATTGATAAATAATTTGTATTTATAATAATCACAAGATAATTAATAATAAAAAGATTAATAACTATACTTAATTTAGTTGAATATATAATAAATATAATCAAAATATCAATTTACAAAAAACCTTTTAGAAAATAAAAAAATTAAAGAAAAGGCAAAAAAAGAAAGAATGGATATTTGCAAAAATAACGTAAAAAGAAAAACTCCTTTTCAAATTTACGATATTTGAAAAATGTTTTTAAATTTACACTATTTTCACTTTTTTCTGATAAAAGAGACGTGAACCGCTTTTTTTAACTTTTTTTTTTTTTGTTGTAATACTATTATACTATTTTATCGAAACCCACACCTTTTAAAATTGTACCATTTCATTGAATTTTTATAATTGGCTCAAAATATTTTTTTTTATCTTTTTTTATTTCTCTTACTCATTTATTAATATTTTAAAATTTTATATAATTAAAAACTAAATAATTAATTAACTTAAAATATAATTTATATTAATTATTTTTTATACATCCGCTTTTATATATTTTTTTCATTTATATTTTTTAAAATAACATATATTATAAAAAAATTTAAAAATATTTTCTTATAATTACTAATAACATATTTTTTTAATATTTTTTAATTTATATTTTTTAAGTTCCTATTTATATGTAATGTACCAAAAATATAAAAAATATTTATTTTATATAGCATATATGAACATATAATAATATATAGTAATTAATTTATAATAAAAAAATCAATATACAAACTAATATATAATGTTATATGTTTACATATGTTACAAATGATAACATATATTAATTAATTTATAAAATAAATATCAGTATATAATTAATATTTTGTTATATGTTTATATTTTACATAAAATAATATATATCAGTTGATTTGCAATAAAATATCAACATTCAAACTAATATATGTTGCTATATGTTCATATATGTTATAATAACAATATATATTAGTTGCTTTACAAAAAAAAAATATCAGTATACAATAAAATATATGTTGTTATATATTTATATATTACATATAATAATATATATTAATTGATTTACAATAAAAAAATTAATAAACAAATTAGTATATGTTGATATATGTTATGTATAACAACATAATTAGTTAATTTACATAAAAAATATTAATATATAACTGATATATGTTATATATAATAACATATATTAATTAATTTATAACAAAAATATCAATATACAAATTAATATATGTTGTTATATGTTCATATATATTACATATAACAATATATATTAATTTATTTGCAAAAAAAATATCAGTATACAGCTGATATATGTTGATATATATTGTCTATAACAATATATATTAGTTGATTTACAAAAGAAATATTAATATACAACTAATATATATTGATATACGTTATATATAACAACATATATTAATTGATTTAAAAATATTATTAATATGCAATTGATTTATCTTGATATATATTACATATAATAATATATGTATTAGTTGATTTATAATAAAAGTATCAATATACAAACTAATATATATTAATATATGTTACGTATAATAATATATATTACTTGATTTGCAAAAAAAAAATATTAGTATATACCTAATATATGTTAATATATGTTGCATATAATAACATATATTAGTTAATTTACAATAAAAATATTAATGTATAAACTAGTATATGTTATTATATATTTATATATATTATATATAACAACGTATATCAGTTAATTTGTAAAGAAATACCAGTAGATAACTGATATATATATTATATATATAATAATATATAATAGTTTATTTGTAAAAATAATATCAGTATACAATTAATACATATTAATATATAAACTAATATATATTATCATATATTCATATATGTTACATATAATAATATATATCTCTTGATACATATTCATAAAATTTATATATATATAACATATACTATTATTTTTTTACAATATGTACCCTTATTTACTGTTATTCTTTAGTTATTGGTATGTAAAATATATTTACATGTAAGTTGATATACTTTGTTAAATTTATTGAAAAATTATTTCTTTGAAGTATTTTATTAAATATGTGATGTACATTTATATTAAAGAACAAAAAAAAATTACATTCATTACAATTAAATAAAAAAAAATAATAAAAGATTTACAATCAAAAATCAAAATAAAAAAATCATTACAATTACTTAAAAAGGAAAGAATATTCAGTACAGACACCAACTTCAATAGTCTTCTTTGCATTGACCATCTTCAATAGTGATGCTTTTTTCACATTACTGTTGTTAAGAAAACGATTATGTTAATACTTTTAAATGGAAAACTAACAATGCATTGAAATTGATTTTCTTAAAAACATGATGGAACCTTTCAAAAAAATACAATTAATAGTCTCAATTGCAAATAATTACTGTTCACAAAACGTATAATTTTACAGATGCATTATAGTTGCCAACTTAAAAACCTGCCTTGATTCGTAAGAACTAAAAATGAATATGCATGAGACAAAATTTATATAATACATAAGCTAGCATTCTTGGCAAGAATTGATTAAGCTTTGATTGGTGCTGTCTAGATACAGGAGTTGGAACCAAGCATTGAGAACTAGTATCCACATTCCACAACCAAATATATATATATATATATAGTTGAGCCGCAGCAGTCACACAAGCAAACAAGTAATGGAAAAATTGTGCCAGTTAACCACTATAAAGAGCCAATGATCTGGGAAAAATGATTATGGGCATGACGCAAGGAAAAAACAATTTTAATGTCAATCACTGGTGATTAACTACGTCCACTAAACAGTCTGAAAATCTAAATATCAACAAAGAAAATTATCTAAATAGAACTTAATCAGTCTAAAAGCACTCAACATTTGTAAAAAAATCCCATCTAATCTTTAGCCTATAATTGGAAATCTTTTAACACACAAGATAAGAGGGACTAATCTTCATCTTCAGTGATCCTGGTGCCCGAACCTTTCAGTCCCTTTGCTGGGATTTCAACAACAGTGACAAGAAAGTAGAGCTCTTCCTTAGCATCTTCATCATCATTCCTTCTTCGTGCAATGTGAACCCTAATCCTCCTTGGGACACTCCTTCTTCGTGCAATATGTTTGTTCGCTTTCCAAGCGTTATGATTGTTTTTCTTCCCTTTCAAACAAATATTGTATTCGAAGTGATAATCAACCAAACCTAGACGACATTAAGTAATGAATTTCATATATATATATATATATATATATTCAACAATCCATTAAATTTCACAATCAGAAATAATAAAACTACAAAAATTCAACGTAAATAAGCCAAATCAAAAAACAAAAACAAAAACAAAAATCAAATACAAAGTAAACAAATCAATAAAATTTTTTAAAAAATTACTGACCTGAATTTCGTTTTCTTCGACAATTGTTGATGAACCCTAAGCTTTGATTAACCGAGACAAATTCAAAGTCTATGAATATTGGTGATGCTCCTAATTACCTTTAGAGTAAAAAAGATCTCTTTCTCTTTTGTTTTCGATTAAAGAAAGCGAGAATATTAAAGACATTGGAAAAATCGTATTTTTGAAAAAATAAATAAAAGATAATATAAAATTGAAAAAATAAAAAGTTAAAAATAAAAAAAATTAGAAGTAAAATTGAAAAAGAGAATTTAAAAATAGTAAATGATGCAATTTCCTCAAGAAAGAACTCAAGAAGCTTGTGAAAGGTGGGCCATGCTACTATTCTTATTTTCGGTGTAAAAAAACAAAAAACAAAAACCAAATAATAAAAGGGGTAAAATTGAAAATAAAAAAAAAATCTTTGGAGCTCTTTTAGTATAGTATAATAACAAGCAAAATTTGCTTGCGTTACGCTGCTGCGTTTTATCATATTTTATATTATTTTAAATAAAAAATAATTTATTTACTATAATTAATATATAAAAAATATAAATGAACATAGCATTAAAAAATTATATATTCTCATATTATAAAATATTTATAATAAGATATATCTAATGTATTAATTTTTAAAAAAAATATTCAAAAATTCGTTGATTAAAAGAAATAAACAAAATATTAATTGTTAATTATATTTCTGTAATTAAAATGATAAATTTTGAAAAATAATTGAATTAGCAATTAATTTAAAAATTAAAAAATATGTAAATAATTATTACTTGTTGATATTTTGAATATAAATAAAAATTATAAATTTACCGATACATATAAAGAGAAATATAAAAGTGATAGAAGAATAAATACATATATTAAGATTTAACCTATGTCGATATAATAAGAACATCTTTAAATATGATCAAAGATAATTACTTTATGGATTTTAATCTTCCATCAAAAAAGTGAGTAAAAACATATTAAAAATAAAGTCAAATAATATAAAACTTTAAATTCAAATATAACTAATAACATGTTCATTCTAAATTATTTTTAAAATAATTAAATTTATATTTTCAATTTAAAAGTCAAAATGAAATTATAATAAGAAGAAGTCATTATTTTAAAAACTATGAGTTACAAAGTTCATTAAAAATTAAATTAAAATAAAATAAATAAAAGTTTGAGGAGTCACTCTTGTTGATACAATGATTTCTAGTGACTTCTAGAGCATCTTAATATAGTAGTAGTTGTTGTAATAAGCTTATGACTTAATTAATTAATTAACTAATAACTTTCAATATTGTATTTTTATAAAGCAAGATTAAAAAAAAGGAGGGAGAGAGGGTTTATTAGATCATTTACATTTTAAATCATGATGATATTTAAAAAAAAAAGCTAAATTGTGTTATTATTTTTATTTTAAATTCAATTTAAGCTAAAATTGTAACTAAATTTAAAATCAAATTAAATATTGATAAATTATAGTAAAAATGTTGATATTTTGTATGTAATCAACATAGAGAAAATACATGATATATAACTTAAGTCACGATCATAATATGAAAATAATTAAATATGTATTTGATTATGTAATTCTATTATTATAGAATTTAAAATTCTTTGTTCATATATTGATTTGAAACTTTAAAAGAAAGAAAACAACAAATCGATAATTTATAAAATTTTCTATTCAAAAAAGTACTAAACACATTATTAGTTTGTAAAGATCAGTTAGATTTGATTATTATTTTTTAGTTCTCAAGTTCACATTTTCCCAAGGTTTACCAAAATTTAAACATTTAATATTTATTAGAATTATTATCAGATGTTAAAAGTTTATATTAATTTATTAGAGTTTAAATTCATTCTCTTCCAATTCTTTTTTAATATAATAAATGGTTTTTTTTGTTAATTTTAAAAATAAAAATTATTGAATAATTGTAAAATGTATTAGTTAATTTGAAAATTACTATTTATCAATGAAAATGAAAATGAAAGAATGAAAATATAGTTCAAAGGTTAAAGAAACTAATGCCAAAAACCACTTTTATAAACCATATCAATTAAAGTTTTCCCAAGCTCAAAAAAATAAAATAAAATAAAGTGATCAATAATTTGACAATAAGAAATGCGAATATATTATTATTGTTATATAAAAGCAGGTTATAAATAATCGGTGGAAGAGTAGATGTATTTAGAATTGGTTTTGACACTGTTAAGGTTGATTCTAATGAATGGCAGAAACAAGTTAATGAGGAAAAAACAAAAAGCAAGATACAATTGGGAAAAAAAAAAAACAAATGAGACTTAGTTTTTTAGAGACTTAATTACAACCGTCGTCTCTAAAGAATTAACTAATGACCATTGTCATTCCTAATCTTTCATTTGCCACACCGTAGTCCATAAAGTTCTTAATTTGCTCCCACTTTCATCATTCCATCAATAAGACATCTAAATCCCTAACAAAAATGTGATGTGGCACCATGTAATCTTCCTTGTCAGTGTTCCACATCATTTCCTCTCTCCAATCAACTTATCTAACCTTTATTTAAACGATCTTCATCACTTTCAGCACATATTGAAAGCTCTCTTCACCTTCTCCCCCTTTCCCCCTTCTCTCGCTGCTCTTTCTTTTTCATATTTTGATTCTTTCAAAACCGATTTATTCTTGTCAAAAAGGCAAAGTGCTTAGTTTGCAGATTTCTCTCTCTCCAAAATTTTGTCTATTATGCAATGTCAGACGTCCAATATGAATATTCTAGCCCTATATATGAATGTGGTGAGTTAGTTCCCCTTTGAAATTCATGGACAGAAGATAACCTAGGGAGGTACTTTTATGGATGCAAATTCTATGGTGTATGTATAGATCTTACTTTTTACTGATTGTATTCTTGGGTATTTGTGTGGTTTTTATATTATTTACTTTTTTTTTTGTATGCATGCAGACTCCTCAAGGGAAATGTCAGTATTTTGTGTGGGTCATAGTGAATATCCTGAACATGCTAAAAATGTCCTTAATTATCAATAAGATTGACAGACTGGAGAATGAGAAGAAAGAGCTTTTAAAGAAGAATACAATGATGAAGAAGGGTAGATTGTTTGCTTATGGGGTGATAATTGCAATTGTAGGTGTAACATCCCAATGGCCCTGGGCTTATGGCCCGGCCATTTCACCCAGCACGCTTCAAGAGACTGCTACAGTACTGCTTTTCCTCACGGTTTCACAGTAGAATTTATTTCTAAGGCTTACGACCCAGTTATTTCATCCTAGATATTTGGCCCAATTAATAGTCGCCTCCCTCTTTTCGATCTCAATACCTCCTTTAAGAGTCTTTTTCACTCAACGAGTACCATTTCTTCTACAATATCCTAAATTTTTAAAATTTTTAATTTTTAGAAATTTGATAAAATAAATTATAATTTAATAGGATAAATTAAATTAATGGTTTTAAATGAAAAATGAAGAGATTTTAAATGAAAAAGTGAAATATATATGCGATATGTATGTAAAATATACATAACATATAAAGTCAACACTTTTTAAAAGAAAAATCAAAGTCCAATTGTATTTTTGTAAATAAATTTTAGAAATTTAAATTTAATAAAATAATTCAAAAATAAATTATTTTTGAATGGATGATGGATTTTTAGTCTTTTAATTTCTTTAATAAATAATTAAATAATTAATTATTAAATTATTATAATATATATATGGTTATAATTAAAAGGTGAAAGGAAAGAGAAAAAAATAGTCTTCTTCTTCTTGGCCGAACCACCATAGGAGAAAGCTCAAGGATTTTTCTTTTTCTTAGCTCCAAGAATTGAAGGATTTCAAAGGTTCAAAGAGAATTTTTAGTGATTTCCACTTGAAAAAGTAAGTTATTTAGTTTTTTCTTTGAATTTCCATGAAAATTTTGAATATGTGAGATGTTGGATTTTTAAGTAGTATGTTATAATTGTTGGAATTGGTTTGTATGAAGTTATTTTGGGTAGTTATTAATGATTTTAAGGTTGGATTGAAGAAATGATTGAATTTGGATAAAAAAAAATAGTGAAGAGAGAGAATTTAGGGTTATTGACTTTTAGGGTTTGAGAAATCATGGTTTTTAATTGTGCAAATTGGTTCTAAATAAGTTGTTTTTTGGTGCATAAAAAAGTATTTTAAAGTCAAATGATAGATTTGGTTGTGTTTGGTTGGAGTTTGAGAATGGAAGTGTGATTTAGGGTTTTGGAAAATGATTTTTTCCAAAGTTGTTGAATTGTATAATTTTTTTTGTTTAATCTTGTTGTTTGGTGATATAAACGATGAATATAAGCTTAAAATGATTAATGGATTGTGTTGGAGTAGAAAACCTTCAATGGGGGAAGGTTATGCCATTTTAGGATTTTGTATATAGGAGTGTATTTTTATAATGTAAATGATTTAAATGTATTTAAAATATGTTTCTAATAATATAAATAAACTTAATATATTAAAATGAATGGCCTAGTATGAGAATCCAAATTTAAAGTGATGTTAGCCTTAACTTTTGAATTTTTACTTAGATGGGGTTTAATTATGGTTTAATATTGGAAATACCATTACATGTGATACTAAATGATTATTTGTTATCATATTTGGTTTAGACATTGAAGAAGGTTGATTTGCTTCATTCAAGTGGTGAAGGGCAAGTTGGAAGGATAGGATTTGAGGTTGTTTTAAGCATGTTTGGGTTGCTATTTGAGGTAAGTACAAACTTTGAATGCATTGGTTATGTTTACATGACAGTTGAGCTTAACACATTTTGGTTGGAAAATATGTTAAGCTACTTGATACATTGGTTATGTATGAATAATGTGCTATGACATTTGTAATGTCATATATGTGTTAAATGCATTATGAAAACTCATTGATAATGACTAAATTGTGTAAAATGTGAAATATGTGTATTATGTGAAAATGACCCAAAGTGTTTGGGTAATGCCATTTATTGTGTATACATTAAGTGCATTGTTAAAAAGCATTTGTATTGGCTAGATTACATTAAATGTGATTAATATGTGAATTATATGGAAATACCCAAAGTAATTGGGTAATGTGTTGTAAATGCAAAAATGTGGTATAATGTAATGAGATGTGTGGAAACATAATGAAATGAATTGATATCGATATAAATGAGAAAAATGAGAAAAGTGAGAAAATGATGAGAAAATAAGACAATGTGCCTAGCTTGATTATGTGACAATGAGAAAGAGATTGATAATGAGAAATGTGAATAAATTGTGTGCCTAGTATATTATTCAATTTTCAGAGTTTTGTGTTTGGAGGTATGCCCATGATTTGCCTTCGGGCTATGTGCTAGGTATCACTGTGAAAATTTTTTTAAGGTGAAAAGGTCGGGTCGTAAGCCTCAGAAACAAGTCCTTGAAACTGGGCTGGGTGAAAAGATCGGGTCTTAAGCTCAGACCTAATTGGACTATTACATTAATATTTTACCTTCGGGGCTAGACACATGGTGTTATTATAGACCAAAACAGTAATTCTGAAATTTGAATAACATATTAGTTATCTTTGGGCTCATGCTTGTGTTTGTTTTTATATGAATTGTGGATTGTGAAATATTTGAAAAGTATGAGAAAATGGAATGATGTGATATCCATATGCATTGTGCATTGGCATTGTATTTGAGTTTTATTTTTATCAAGTTTGTATCGCTAGGCTTTTGGCTTAGCGCAGGTGACAGGGTAGATTAGGTTGAGCCGGAGAGTTCTTCTAGACCAAGTCGGGTCTATACTTGTGGTTGTGCTTGTAGAATTGATATCAAAATCAGAAACACTATCAGTAGCATGTATATATTTTATGTTATTGTATATTTTGGGTATTATGCCTATTATATCATATTTTTAGATTTTATGTATTGTAAATTATAAAGAATGTTTGGGTTAAGTTATTCGAAATGGAGGTTTAAATGTGTTCTAAATTTTATATATATATATATATTTGAGAAACTTGGTGAAATTGAGGAGTATGGGTGAAATGGTGATTTGAAATTATTTGGGAGTGTTTTCTGATGCAGATTGTATTTTGCTGAATTTTGGAAACATCCAAATTACAAACAAAACTCTAGCGAATTTTTTCCAGAGATTTTTCATTTAAAATATTTATTTTGAGTTCCTATAATAAGTAAAGAATATTTATATATTATTTAATTTTATATATTTAGTATTTGAAAATTTAAATCATAAATGTGAAAATTTTTATTAAATCAGTCTGTGGTATTTTTGTACCGTATATGTATATTTTACATATACTGAAAATATGTATTATACATATATAGGGTATAAGGGTGTTGCAGTAGGCATACCTTTACTATCTTCCTTGATGGCCCTAAAGAAAGAAGAATGAAGATAATTATGGAATTGGAGAGGTTTTAAATGTGTTCTATGTTGTTTATTGTTATGTGATATTTTTCTTAGTTGTTTTCACGTAAGCAGTAGCTACTCTAATTAATAGATGTAATATTTATTTGGTTTAAATGGAAATGCTATTGAATGACTATGAATTTATTAAATTTGTTGCATTTATATACAATGGCCACTGAGATTGATTGGACATAGTTCAAAATGAGTTAATTACAAATGAAACTGACATTGCACTATAAATGGAAACATTCAAAATAATTGATTTTAACTTTTTTGGATTGATTACACTATATGTGCACTATAGTTTATTGGATAAAAAATTACACTGAGAGTGCACTACAATCGGTTTAGATAAAAAATTATAGTGTTTGTGCACAGCAGTTTGTTGGAAAAAAAAAATACACTGTAGGTGCACATTATAGATATGAGAACAAAATTACATTTCGTTATCCATCTAAAACAAAACAAAACATTCAACTGAATAGTTTATGAACAAAACATGTTGAGTTCCTGATCATTTATGCTGATCATTGAGTTGGTTGGGTTAATTCAGTGATGGTGATGTCCTGATTTTATTATATTACACTTGGATTACTCTGCTACAAATGGACAAAAGACCTGCAAATGGACAAAAGACTGAGTCACTAAATACTTGGACAATTGTGTTGCACTTGCACTTGTCATCCCTAAACTTTATGAATCTTAGGCATCCCTAAACTATCAAATATATACACACAATCACACAACTAAAAAAATAATAATCTTAGATAATAATACTCACTGCCTGACTGCTAGTACTCCTTCCCAGACTTTGACTTTGTCTCCGAAATCGTAGAAGAGCAAGTTAGTCTTCAACATAATATCAACTATCAATTATGCAAAAAAAACAATTGTCAAAGACAATGGCAGCCATCAGAAACACTCAAACTATCAATTATGCAAAAAATATATATATATCACACAACCACTGTATTATATATTTAGCAAATGCATCTGAATGTTAGGAGCATTTTTGTCCAATTTGTGTGAGCATTTATTATGACCAATTAGTCCAGAATGACTGCACTTTACTTTTTCCTTCCCCCTCATCTTAAAAGTTAGACTTCCAGTTTCTTGTGCTTTCGTTGCCTCATTTGTATTTTCAGCAACCTTTGTATGTACAACAACCTTCTTTTTTTCTTGCAGCTTCCTCAAGTTCACCACCCTCCTTTCTTCTATTATTTGGTCTTCTACCTCTTTTCTTTGCTACAACGGGTGGTGGGATGATTATGTTCTTTCTATCAGCTTCAGTGGTATGGCTTAAACCTTTCTCACAGTGGATACATGGTAATAACTATCAACCTAAATCTGAGGAAGTTCATTTTGACCTATAATGCATGCAATGACATGGCCACATGGGATACTAGTTAAATCCCATCTTCTGTAGCCATAGGTTTTTGCATCTAAATCACCAACAAATTATTGACCTTTACCATGCACCTATGCTCTATTTGATCCACTAAAAGTTGGAAACTAATCACCAGAAAAATCCTTTAATTTTTCAAGTTTCTTTTATATCTTAGGGAATAAAAGGTTTTGAATCCTCTCCATTTCACTCTTCTTCTTTGCTACTCTTCTCATTAGTTGATTTCTAACCATCTCTAACATAGTGATGATTGGTTTTATTCTTGCTTCTAATATATATCTATTGAAGCACTCATATAAATTGTTGAGGAGGATGCCTGTCACGACCCAACTTATACATATGTACAGTACATCCATGTACAACAAGAGGAACCATCCCGAGAAGATACTCAAGAGCGCGAAGTAAAGGGAAGTTCTGTATAACTGAAATGACCTATTTGAAAAGATTGCAAAGTTTTGTGGAGGTGACTGTAATTACCAAAAGTTGTTCCGGAGGTCCTTAATAGTGCATATAACAGACTCCAGAAATGGAAAGTAGAGAAAAATCGGGGTAGCAACGGCGCGACACGGTTTTTCCCGAAAAAGCACGGTTTGGAAGATATAGGGGATTTTGACCAGGGGCATCATGGTCATTTTTAAAAGTGTCTCGAAAGTAATAATGGATCTCAAAAATAAAAAGTAGAGGAAAAACTGAGTCAAAAAGTGTACCACAGCATTCGGCGGAAGTGCGCGGTTTAAAAGTTACGAACGAGTAATCGTCGGAGGGTATTTTAGTCTTTTCACATCTTCGACCATAAAATTACAGCACAAGGAGGTTGAGGGGCCAAAATATAATTAAAAGAAAGTCCAAGGGCTTGGGTTTTAAATAAATAAAAGAAAGAGACATTTGGACCAATGAGAATTAGCCATTTTTCCACTTAAGTGTACCAATGGGAAATCAACACTTACACCATCACATCTTAACCTCTCTTGGCTGCCATTTGGAGGAGAGAACACCAAATAAATAAAAGCCAAGAGCTCTCTTTGTTCTTGCTTGGCCGAATAGAAGAGAAAGGGAAAAGAGAGAGAGATTGTTTTTCAAGTAGCTAATTTTGGTTGCAAACTTGGGTGGAGAATAAGACTTTAAGGTAAGGAAATTCATCTATGGTCCTATTTCTTTCATTGGTTATATTATTTGCAAGATACAAATGAAAGAATAAATATGATGATTATAGAAAATTTAAGAAGTTGAAGAGAAAGTGAAAGAGATGATTTGCACATATAAGATTAAGGATAAAAAGGATGACTAGTAGTATTAGTTAGCAAAATAAGGCATGAAGTACTTAAATTTTATTATGTTCTTGATGTGGATTTTATGAAAATTATAGGAAATCAAGAAGTGAGAGAGAAGGAAGCAAAGAAGGCATAAAAGAACTAGAAACAAGTGAAAAGAATTAAGGTTTGGTACTTAAATCATTGTCCTTTTCAATTAATTCACATATTTTGAATTATGGGACTTTTGAAATGGTTTTGAAATGATGTTATTATGTGTAGTAAATATGTGGAAAAGTGCTCTTGAACCATTTGTAATCAATTGATTGTGAAAAGAATGAAAACAAAACAAACTAGCTAAATTTGCTCAATTATCCATAAACTTTGATGAACTTTTAATCACCTCTTTGGTTTGATTTTTGAAAGAGGGACCCTTAGTCCTTCAGTGATATCACAAAAGGAGTCTAAAAATCAATTTTGCAAGAAAAAAATGAATTTCCCTCAAGTTTTAAAAATTGGGCCGAATGGTCCCATTTGGGCACCATTCTGCAGCTTTCATTTTGGGCAGTCCGTTGAAGAGGCAAATGAAGGAATTTTCCCATGAAATTTTACATGCATTTAGTCAACTTATGAAAGTGTTTTCCTGCAAAAAATCAGCCAAAAATAAGTTTGTTTACTTGGTCAAAACGGTTGCCAAAGTTGACTGATTTTCAGCATTAAAAATAGATTTTACCATTTAGTTGACGCGCGCCATTGTGTTGCCGATTTTACCCGCCGCGCCACTATTAATTTGGTCATTTTTTCTAAATGTGTTAAAACTTGAATATTATGATATGGATTGATGTTAAATCATATAAAATGACATGAAGGAGAATTGAAAATGATCAGAAAGGCATCATGACAAGTTATTCCGACAATACATGCATTATGGAAAAATCATGGCTTATTGAATATCATGATCAAATTAATTAATAAATTGTTTACGCTCTACTTAGTTATGACAAAATTCTTGAGATAAGGGTATGATGCATCATACTACTATTGCAGTACTACTCATGACATGACATGATATTCCGGCAAAAGGCCGATGATTACAATGACATGATCAATGATTCAATGAACAATGGCTATTAGTACATGTGCAAGAATTATGATGAAGGATGATGAAATATGTACCATGACGCATATCATCCTGTAATATCTCACCATGAAGAGATATGTTTATCATGACCCTTCCTTATCCGCTGATGTTCTGTTAAACCAGTAGAGCACCTAAATTGATAAAAGCAAAACAAGAAATTTCTAAATTCAGAATATGGGATTTAATCTTTTATCATTATGTTTAGATCTTATTCATTGATTTAAAGTATTCAAATACATGTTTTTAATTACTCTTTTAATCTATTTATTTAATGCAATGATTTAAGTACCCACTAAGCAAATGCTTAGCGAGTTTAGTTTTCTTTTCTAAACTCGTAGGTTGAGCGAGAAGCTATTTTCTGCAGTGTCCCGAGCAGCTGGTGTTGGCAACTTTTCGGATAGAAAGTTATTATAAGTAATGTAACTAGAATGGCATGTACATATGTTAGCGTAAACTAAGAATTGTATGTATGGCTAGTAAAAGACCAAAGTACGTGTGCTAAGTATATTAACTATTGTATGTTGGTATGAATTAGTGTGTATGGATGTTTGTGTAGAAGTGTGAAATTTTAATGCAGGTTTTGGTGGAGGATATAAGGAGGTCGACTATAGAAGTGCTTGAGATTGATTGAGATTGATTGGTTGAGATAAAAAAATGTTTTCATTAAATAAAAAAAATCAGTTTTGGCGACACTTGGGACCACCAATTATAGGGGAAACTCTGGCAAAATTTTTGTAAAATGTGTTTTATAAATTGACTAAGTATAGAACCAAGACTCGAATATCATAAAATAGCATTTCATCTTGGTCTATAAACATAAGCTAAGATGGTGTGTTACATTTAGTGGTATCAGAGCATTGGTTTAGTCGATTCTGGGTAGTTAGTTGAATCAAACTGTGAATGCATGACACATAGGTTTAGGAAGAGAATTTTAATAAGCTGATGTGTATGTTTATGATGCTTATTAATAATATTATGGTATTGATAACAGGAGTGAGGATGAGTGATTCAAAGCAACCAGCTAAATTGGCTTTAGGTCCTAGACCTTATCCTCGGGCCAGCACAAGTGAGAAACAAGCCATAGATAAGAAGCTTTTTTGAATTGGGGAAGGAGAATCTGCGCTAGAAAATTAAAATGGAAGCCAGAGAGCGAGAAATAGCAGAGTTAAAAGAAGAATTAGTTAGAATGAAAGGGAAACAGGAGGAGCAAGAGGAAGTAATAGATCAGTTGAGAGACTTGAGACTCCATGACCGGGAAGACTTAGTGTTAGCCCTGGATAATAGTAGGCTCTTGATGGAAGATGTTAGGGCATTACAAGTGGATAAGAGGCAAACTACAGTAGAGCTTGAGAATGAGAATCGTTTGGCTAGGACCTTGCAAGGAAGGGTAGAGATGTTACAGGATAGAATGGATGAACTCCCTCGTAACCTTCCTAGAGTTCAGTCTAACGAGGTAGATCCGGATCCGATGGAGCTTGCTTTAGATAGTGCTACCTCTCCCCGAGCTCCTACTTATTGAGCTGTGATGGGCTGATGATTTTGCTCCCCCTTTGGTTATGTATATAGGCGGATAAAAATGCAACAATAGATAGGCCATTTTGTTGTAAATAGATATAAATAGGCCATAAGTAGGAGTATGTGATGATGTATGTTAAATATGTATGAAAACGTGATTATGTGAATAAATAAGGTTATGTTTATATTAAGTGTATGATCTGAAATTATGATTGGAATTTATCTATGTACATGCCATATAGGAAATTTAATATGCCAAGCCAAACCAGCTGCTAACTTTATTATGATATACATGTATATGATTGTAGAATGTCGCAAGAAGTTGAATCACAGAGAGCCGTAGACGAGGAGGGCGAGTCACGTGCCTTCGTGCCTACGAATGTAGAGGAGAGTCTTGGAACTATGCCCCAACCAGCAGCGGTGGCCACGGAAGGCCCCGATGCTTATTTATGACAGATGGCAGCAGCATTTCAACAAATGGCAGGAATGGTACCTACTGCTGCCGAAAGAGAGAGAAAGCCCCCAATTGAGAAATTAAGGAAGTATGGGGCTAAGGAATTTAAAGCCAGTAGGGAAGAAGGATCTGAGGAAGCGAAATACTGGTTAGATAGTACCATTAGAGCGTTGGATCAATTAAGGTGCACGCCAGAGGAAAGATTTATTTGTGCCACGTCTCTTTTGGTTGAAGAAGCGTACATTTGGTGGGAGACTATACAGCAGCGCGTGCCACCAGAACAGCAGACATGGGAATTTTTCCAAACCGAGTTTAAGAAGAGATATATCACCGAGGCGTACTTAAATGCAAAAAGGAATGAATTCACATACTTAAAGCAAGGAAGAATGACAGTATCCGAGTATGAAAAAGAGTTCACTCGTCTTAGTAAGTACGCGAGGAGAATGATAGAAACAAAACAGGAACGATGCCAGAGATTCTTAGAAGGATTAAACAATGAAATCAAAGTGCAATTGGTAGCCATAGATATATCAGAATTTTCCAAGCTTGTTGCAAAGGCTTTGGACATTGAGAAAGTACAAGTGGATGAGAGGAATAGACATCAGCGCATGCAGCAAAAAAAGGACGCAAACTCGAGGCCCGGGAGGACCTCAGCAGGCCCGAAAGAGATTCATGGGAGGAAGTAGTTCTATACAACAAGGCCGACGATCTCAGAATCAGAGGTCATGCCGAGGTATGAGTTATCAAACATCTGTAGCCGGTGCACCAGGGTCATTTGGAAGAGGCTTCGGAAGAGGATTAAGTAGAGGCAGAGGAAAAAGTAACAATCCAGAAATTAGTGGAGGATTTGGAAGAAACACGGGTTTTGAAGGATATAATTTTCCCCTATGTGAGCATTGCGGACGAAAACATGGGGGTGAATGTTGGTATTTAACCGAAGGATGCTGGGAATGTGGAGCACCAGACCATATAAAGGTGAACTGCCCTAAAATACAGATGAATACTCCTGCACCAACGGAGAGGTCACAGCCTACCTTTGGCAGAGGCCGAGGTAGAGGAAGAGGAGGTAATCCAAATTTTCATAAGGCACAATCAGAGACTGTTAACCAGCCTAGTACAAGTGCACCAGCAAGGGTATATGCAATGAGAACCCGAGAAGAAGAAGAAGCACCAGACGTCATTGTTGGTATGTTTTATATGTTCAGCAAACCTGTACATGCTTTAATTGATCCCGGATCCACACATTTGTACATATGCATGCATAGTGAGAATTTAGAAGGATTACCAGTAGAATATGTCAAGTCCGGTATACTAGTTACAAACCCTATAGGAGATGAAGTAGTTACGAACAAAGTAATCAAAGAATGCCCTATAGAGATACACGGAAACGTATTTCCTGGAAATTTGATGGAATTACCATTTCGGAAATTTGATGTAATTTTAGGAATGAACTGGTTAGCAAAGCATAAAGCAATAGTTGACTGTGAGAAGAAAAGAGTGACACTCCATACCTCTCGCGGAGAGGAAGTGACAGTAGTAGGAAAAAGAGGCGACTATTTGAACAACATAATATCGGCAGTGACGGCAAGGAAACTAATACAAAAGGGATGTGAGGCATATCTAGTAAGCGCCATGGAAGCAAAGAAAGACGCTACTAAGATCCAAGACATACCGACGGTGCGTGATTTTCCCGATGTTTTCCCAGATGAGCTACCCGGACTACCACCTAAAAGAGAAGTGGAATTCACCATAGATGTTTATCCGGAAGCCGCACCAGTGTTGATTGCCCCATACCGAATGGCGCCAGCGGAACTCAAGGAATTGAAGACGCAATTACAAGAGCTACTCGACAAAGGCTTTATACGACCAAGCCTTTCCCCATGGGGCGCACCGGTACTTTTCGTCAAGAAGAAGGATGGATCCTTAAGGCTATGCGTGGACTATCGACAGTTGAACAAGCTCACAACCAAGAACAAGTATCCACTACCACGCATTGACGATTTATTCGATCAACTCAAAGGAGCTAGTGTATTTTCAAAGATAGATCTCCGATCGGGATACCATCAGCTGCCAATTAAGGAGGGGGACATTCCAAAGACTGCTTTCAGAACTCGGTACGGACATTATGAGTTTATTGTAATGCCTTTTGGGCTTACAAATGCACCAGCAGTATTTATGGATTTGATGAATCGAATTTTCCATCCGTACCTCGACCAATTCGTAGTGGTGTTTATAGACGACATTCTTGTTTATTCAAAGAACAAAGAAGAGCACTCTGCATTGTTTTGCAAACATTGAGAGAAAAATAACTATATGCCAAGCTCAGTAAGTGTGAATTTTGGCTGGAAGAAGTGACATTCTTGGGACACATTGTATCTGCTGAGGGCATCAGAGTGGATCCTAAGAAAATAGAAGCTATTTTGGATTGGAAACCGCCAAGGACAGTAACAGAAGTGAGAAGTTTCTTAGGATTGGCAGGATACTATCGACGATTTGTGAAAGGATTTTCCATTATTGCCGCCCCAATGACCAAGTTGCATCAGAAGAATGCTAGATTTCAGTGGACAGATGAATGTCAAAGAAGCTTCGAGAAACTGAAAGGAAAGCTAACAAATGCCCCGATACTCATGCAACCAGTGTCCGGTAAGGACTTTGTGATATACAGCGATGCATCGCACATTGGCCTAGGTTGTGTACTCATGCAAGAAGGTAAAGTGGTCGCGTATGTTTCCCGGCAACTTAAACCATACGAGAAGAATTATCCAACACATGATTTAGAATTGGCGGCTATTGTTTTGGCATTCAAGACATGGAGACATTATCTGTATGGAGAAAAATGCTACATTTATACGGATCACAAAAGCTTGAAGTATCTGCCAACACAAAAGGACCTCAATTTGCGACAAAGGAAATGGATCCAAATTTTGGAGAATTATGACTATGTCATAAACTATCATCCAGGAAAGGCGAACGTCGTGGCCGACGCACTTAGTAGGAAATCAATGCAATCCTTAAGTGCTATGAGGATCAGTTTGAGACCAATAGAAGAAGAAGCACTGCTAGCAGAAATGCAAACACGACCCATGCTTTTTTAGGAAATCCACCAAGCACAAAAAAAAAAAGATAAACAAGTCCAAAAATGGATCAAGCAAGTACAAGAAGGAAAAAGTACAAAGTTTCAAATTTCAAAAGACAGCAGGTTATATTACGAAAGTCGGATAGTAATACCAGCAACAGGAGATATAAAGAAGAAGATTCTTCAGGAAGCCCACAGTAGTCCTTACGCAATGCACCCAGGGGCTACAAAAATGTACCAAGACTTGAAGAAATTCTATTGGTGGCCAGGAATGAATAGAGACATCGTAGATTTCGTAACTAAGTGTTTGACATTCCAGCAAGTGAAAGCAGAACATCAAGTACCATCAGGACTATTACAGCCAATTACAATTCCGACATGGAAATGGGATCGCATCACTATGGATTTCATCACAGGACTGCCAATGACGAGAGATAAACATGATGCTGTATGGGTAATTGTCGATCGATTAACTAAGTCAGCTCATTTTCTGCATGTGCAAATGGACTATTCAATGGATAAGTTGGCAGAAATATACGTCAAAGAGATTGTACGATTGCATAGAGTCCCAACATCTATTATTTCGGACAGAGATCCACGGTTCACTTCAAACTTTTGGAGAAAGCTCCAAACAGCCCTCGGAACCCAAGCAAGCTATAGCACTGCTTTCCATCCTCAAACGGATGGGCAATCTGAAAGAGTAATTCAGATTTTGGAGGACATGTTGAGAGCGTGTGTTATGGAGTTTAAAGGCAGCTGGGATAAGTACCTAAGCCTAATGGAATTCGCATATAACAACAGCTACCAATCCAGCATACAGATGGCACCCTATGAAGCATTGTACGGAAGAAAGTGCAGAACGCCAGTATGTTGGACATAACTAAGTAAGGAAAAAGTTCTTGGACCTGACATTGTGAAGGAGACTTAGGAGAAAGTGGACATCATTTGAGAAAGACTAAAGGTTGCATCAGATAGACAGAAGTCGTATGCAGACCTGAAACGAAAAGACATAGAATTTGCAGTAGGGGACAAAGTTTTCCTTAAAGTTTCTCCATGGAAGAAAGTACTGAGATTTAAGCAGAAAGGCAAGTTAAGTCCCAGATTCATTGGACCGTACAAAGTCATCGAACGTATAGGCCCAGTAGCTTATCGGCTAGCCCTACCACCCGAACTGGACAGGATACATAATGTTTTTCATGTTTCGATGTTACGACGATATCGTTCAGACCCTGCACATGTCATCAAGACACAAGATATCGAGGTCCAGCCCGACTTGACTTATGAAGAGGAGCCTGTGAAGATTTTGGCACGAGAGGTTAAAGAATTGAGAAATAAGAAAATTCCTCTGGTTAAGGTATTGTGGAGAAATCATAAGGTAGAAGAGGCAATCTGGGAAAGAGAAGAAACTATGAAGCAGCAATACCCGCACTTGTTTACAACTGACCAGCTTCGGGATGAAGCCTAAATTTTAGAGGGGAAGAAATGTCACGACCCTACTTATACATATGTACAGTACGTCCATGTACAGTAAGAGGAATCATCCCGAGAAGCTACTCAAGAGCGCGAAGTGAAGGGAAGTTCTGTAGAACTGAAAGAACCTATTTGAAAAGATTGCAAAGTTTTGTGGAGGTGACTGTAATTACCAAAAGTTATTCCGGAGGTCCTTAATAGTGCATATAACAGACTCCAGAAATGGAAAGTAGAGAAAAATCGGGTAGCAATGGTGCGACACGGTTTTTTCCGAAAATGCACGGTTTGAAAGATATAGGGGATTTTGACCAGGGGCATCATGGTCATTTTTAAAAGTGTCTCGAAAGTAATAATGGATCTCAAAAATAAAAAGTAGAAGAAAAACTGAGTCAAAAAGTGTACCACAGCATTCGGCGGAAGTGCGCGGTTTAAAAGTTACGAACGAGTAATCGTCAGGGGGTATTTTGGTCTTTTCACATCTTAGACCATAAAATTACAGCACAAGGAGGTTGAGAGGCCAAAATATAATTAAAAGAAAGTCCAAGGGCTTGGGTTTTAAATAAATAAAAGAAAGAGACATTTGGACCAATGAGAATTAGCCATTTTCCCACTTAAGTGTACCAATGGGAAATCAACACTTACACCATTACATCTTAACCTCTCTTGGCTGCCATTTGGAGGAGAGAACACCAAATAAATAAAAGCCAAGAGCTCTCTTTGTTCTTGCTTGGCCGAATAGAAGAGAAAGGGAAAAGAGAGAGAGATTGTTTTTCAAGTAGCTAATTTTGGTTGCAAACTTGGGTGGAGAATAAGACTTTAAGGTAAGGAAATTCATCTACGGTCCTATTTCTTTCATTGGTTATATTATTTGCAAGATACAAATGAAAGAATAAATATGATGATTATAGAAAATTTAAGAAGTTGAAGAGAAAGTGAAAGAGATGATTTGCACATATAAGATTAAGGATAAAAAGGATGACTAGTAGTATTAGTTAGCAAAATAAGGCATGAAGCACTTAAATTTTATTATGTTCTTGACATGGATTTTATGAAAATTATAGGAAATCAAGAAGTGACAGAGAAGGAAGCAAAGAAGGCATAAAAGAACTAGAAACAAGTGAAAAGAATTAAGGTTTGGTACTTAAATCATTGCCCTTTTCAATTAATTCACATATTTTGCATTATGGGACTTTTGAAATGGTTTTGAAATGATGTTATTATGTGTAGTAAATATGTGGGAAAGTGCTCTTGAACCATTTGTAATCAATTGATTGTGAAAAGAATGAAAACAAAACAAACTAGCTAAATTTGCTCAATTATCCATAAACTTTGATGAACTTTTAATCACCCCTTTGGTTTGATTTTTGAAAGAGAGACCCTTAGTCCTTCAATGGTATCACAAAAGGAGTCTAAAAATTAATTTTGCAAGAAAAAATGAATTTCCCTCAAGTTTTGAAAATTGGGCCGAATGGTCCCTTTTGGGCACCATTCTGCAGCTTTCATTTTGGGCAGTCCGTTGAAGGGGCAAACGAAGGAATTTTCCCATGAAATTTTACATGCATTTAGTTAACTTATGAAAGTTTTTTCCTGCAAAAATTCAGCCAAAAATAAGTTTTTTTACTTATTCAAAACGTTTGCCAAAGTTGACTATTTTCAGCAGTAAAAATAGATTTTACCATTTAGTTGGCGCGCGCCATTGTGTTGCCGATTTTACGCGCCGCGCCACTATTCATTTGGTCATTTTTTCTAAATGTGTTAAAACTTGAATATTATAATATGGATTGATGTTAAATCATATAAAATGACATGAAGAAGAATTGGAAATGATCAGAAAGGCATCATGACAAGCTATTCCGACAATACATGCATTATGAAAAAATCATGGCTTATTGAATATCATGATCAAATTAATTAATAAATTGTTTACGCTCTACTTGGTTATGACAGAACCCTTGAGATAAGGGTATGATGCATCATACTACTATTGCAATACTACTCATGACATGACACGATATTCCGGCTGAAGGCCGATGATTACAATGACATGATCAATGATTCAATGAACAATGGCTATTAGTACATGTGAATGAATTATGATGAAGGATGATGAAATATGCACCATGACGCATATCATCCTGTAATATCTCACCATGACGGGATATGTTTATCATGACCCTTCCTTATCCGCTGATGTTCTGTTAAACCAGTAGAGCACCTAAATTGATAAAAGCAAAACAAGAAATTTCTAAATTCAGAATATGAGATTTAATCTTTTATCATTATGTTTAGATCTTATTCATTGATTTAAAGTATTCAAATACATGTTTTTAATTACTCTTTTAATCTATTTATTTAATGCAATGATTTAAGTACCCACTAAGCAAACGCTTAGCGAGTTTAGTTTTCTTTTCTAAACTCGTAGGTTGAGCGAGAAGCTGTTTTCTACAGTGTCCCGAGCAGTTGGTGTTGGCAACTTTTCAGATAGAAAGTTATTATAAGTAATGTAACTAGAATGGCATTTACATATGTTAGCGTAAACTAAGAATTATATGTATGACTAGTAAAAGACCAAAGTACGTGTGCTAAGTATATTAACTACTGTATGTTGGTATGAATTAGTGTGTATGGATGTGTGTGTAGAAGTGTGAAATTTTAATGCAGGTTTTGGTGGAGGATATAAGGAGGTCGACTATAGAAGTGCTTGAGATTGATTGAGATTGATTGTTTGAGATAAAAAAATGCTTTCATTAAATCAAAAAAATCAGTTTTGGCGACACTTGGGACCACCAATTATAGGGGAAACTCTGGCAAATTTTTTGTAAAATGTGTATTATAAATTGACTAAGTATAGAACCAAGACTCGAATATCATAAAATAGCATTTCATCTTGGTCTATAAACATAAGCTAAGATGGGGTGTTACAATGCCACACTTGCAATCTACTTTAAAGAAAGCCCTACTCCAGTTTTTACAAGGCCTATTCCTCAACCACTCTCTGAACTCAACTGATTTTTTGTTACAATCTACAAGTGAATTTTCTAACCTTGTAATTTTCTATGTTCAAAATTAAGAAACATTTGTGATATCACATTGACCAACCCTTGCAACAAAAAAATTAAAAATTTTTTGAACATTTTAAATAGTTTTTGCAACATAAATAAGTTAATCATATGTACATACATACCTTTTGTCTATCAGACATTAATGTGCAATTATGTGAGTTATGCATACATAGATCTTCCTTCAGGTTTCTCAAAAACCAAGACCAGTTTTCTATATTCTCTGTCTTTAACACATCATATGCAATAGGGTAGATACAGTCATTTGGATCAATGCTTACTGTTGATAGAAGCTAACATCCATATATTCCTTTTACCCAACAACCATCCAAACATATAATGGGCCTACAACCAGCTTTAAAACCCTCTTTCAAAGCATCCAAACAAATATATATTCCTTCAACTGACCCTTTTTCTTCCTTAAATTCAACTTTAGATCCAGGGTTAGACTTCAAAATCTCTAACTTGTAATCTTGTAATATTTCATATTATTTAGCCTCATCTCCATTTATCATTTTCAAAGTCAAATTTCTTGCCCTCTAGGCCTTCATTCTTGTAATGGTTACTCTATAATCTCTTTGCACTTTATCAATGAAAGCACAGAGAAGTTTGTTGTCCTAAATTAGTAACCACGAGGGGGGTGAATTGGTTGATTCAAGCAGTGATGATAAATTAAAACTTTAAAAGCAAAATGAAGAGAATCAAGATGGAGATGAAGTAAAGAAGAATGAGCACAGAGATTTATAGTGGTTATGATTTACCTCAATCTTGCATCCACTTCCTTAACAACTTGTTAATGTTCCACTAATCTTGAGTTTTTACAAGTTTAACTCTAACTTGGTGTTTTAACAAGCTCACACCAAACTTTACAATGGTTTGAGATTAATCCTCACAACCCTTATAAGAGCTTTCTCAAGGCTCATTCTAAAATCTAAGTGTTTCCAAGCTCAAACTCAAACTTTTAATGGTGTTTAATGGTCACACCCAACACTCAAGGATTATAAGTTTTTAGATTTTGATACAAGAAAAATGAAAGATATTGTTCAAAACAAATACATTCACTATCTAACTACAACAATGAAGTTTATTATGGTATTTATAGCCTTTGGCTTAAGCTAGACGTTTGAGGTGGTTCCCATATGTTTAGTGCTTGTCTTCCACTAATTTGATAGCAGAAGCTTGATGTGCGGTCACTTGGCTCGGTGTGTGGTCGCACAATTTAAAATTATCTATAACGGCTAACTCCAATGGTTAGATTTTATTGTCTGACAGAATCTAGCTTGCCCATACCTTTGTGTCTTGCGGTCGCATAACTCGGTGAGAGATCGCTCAGCATAAGATTACCGTTAAATTTAAATTTCTTCATCCATGAGTTTGGTTATCATTGGTTTGAGCTATTTGGCACTAAAATTCAAATATGCTGGTCTTGTGTGGTCGCTCAGGCTTCTTGTGAGCAAAACTCCCTCTGCCACTCTTCCGAGATGAAGACCCTGCCTCAGCCTGGGTTCTCCTTTCTCTACTCTCCTCTGCTCTGGCTGCCATTGCTAGTCCCTGGGCTTTCTTTACATTTCTGGATGCAAAAACCATTCGAGAAAAATCTTCATACTGAGATGCTACCACATGACACATGATCGATGGTCTTAGACCTCCCTTAAATCTCTAGCACCTATCTATTGCGTCTGACAATAAATCTCCTACATACTTACTCAACTGGATGAAATCCTTCTCATACTCGATAACGGTCTTCATGTAACACCCTTATACCTATATATGTACCGTACATATATACCTTATATGTAAAATACGCATATAAAATATAAGAGTGCCACAATAAACTCCTTAATAAAATTTCTATTTCAAATTATATAAATAAATGTTAATAGTTAAAGAGATACTCTAGTAGTACGTTGTTAAAAATACAAATGTATAAAGAAAATCTCTGAAAAAAATTGCCAAAATTTTATATATTTCCCCAATTTCATCAAAACACAACCTGTACAAAATTGAACACTTCCAAAAATATAGTTTTCGCCAATTCTCCAAATCACTAATTTATAAATACATATTCAAATTTATAGTTCAAAATATTATTTGCAACCAATCATCCAAATCACTATTTCATTAATTTATGTAACAAGATTTTTTATCCAAGACATTTCTCACCATAAATATTTATACATCAAAGTCTATTATGCTCAAGAATTAAAGTACACCAAAATCAACTTATACATGGATGCAACACTGTCCAAGTTGGTCTCGTGGCATAGAAGAACTTCAAGCCTCAACCTCAATCCTAATCTACACTTCTAATGACATGCATGATACACACTACCGCGCTAAGATTTACTGCTTAGTGGTACATATTTATAAATAATAAATGTTACACACACACTTTCTTATTACTCATTTTATTCATTATGTATATATAAATATGTATATCTCTTTAATTTCCAATACACACTATATCGATTTCATGACCCAATTATGCTTAGGTCATCTCAGTCTTTAGACCTAGCTTTGCTCGAGTCTATCAACATATGCATTTTTAGTCATATATCTTTATTCATATCACAATTAATTCATCATATTTTATTATCCACGACACAACACACATATACATATAAACATATCAAAAACACACACATTGGGCCCAGATATCCTTATATAATATTCAAATTTCAGAAATATTATTTTGGACCAATTTTTGACACCCAGTGTCTGGCCAGAAGGCAAATAATAATGACCCCCAGCATCTGGCCTAAATGTAATATAATAGTGATGCCTGACATCTAGCCCGAAGGCAATAATAATGATGCCTAGTATCTGGCCCGTAGGCAATCATCGGTATACCGTAACACCAAATACAATACTATGGAGATTGATATTACATAAGGTGACATATATTCACTAAACAATTTCTCATGTTTCTCATTCTTTGGCACTAATGCCAATTTCCATTCTTTAAGCACTTTTTCTTCATTTCTAATTATTTTCACACATTTTCAATAATTTTATCAATTTTCTTACCACAAACTCAATGTGACCGAATTATGCATTTATTAAGCAAAATTACACATATCAAGTATATTAACCATTCTACAATGGCTTATATTTCACAATTCAAGCATTTCACACGATTTCTCTTATTTTTCATATTCTTTTACTATTTTTCACACTTTTCAAGTGATCAACTCAATCCTTGATCACTTTCACATTACATCATGTTTTTCACATTATTTCATATTTTATTACTTTTCATATTTTTTTAGTTCATCAAATTTCATATCCGTAAGTCACATTCACAATGTGACACACTTCCCGAATTTTCTTGCAAGCCACAAATGTGTCCATATTGGACAACACACCATATATGTCATATATATATATATATCCAAATTGGATTATTGCCAATGTGACACCCAACACATAACTATGCCACAATGTATAGATTATGTGCAAAACCATATTTTACAATAATATTAGACATTCATAATGCTCACTTATATTTAATAAAAATACAAGATTTAGTAATATGTACTAACCTTTGTTTTCCTTCCCAAGCCAAATTTTAAATTCCACCTCTTTTATCACTTTAACCTACACATACATAATCTATCAATAAGCAATATTATCTATTTAAAGTTACCTACATGCTCATTGATTATCAAATTACCATTATTTATTCAATTCTCATCAAAACCTCATTATTACTCTAAGTTCACCATTCGCTACTTTACTTAAACTTCATTCTACCAATCTCATTTTCAACATTTAATCTTAAAAAAATTACTTATATATTAATATAATACTAAAACAATTCAATTTCACAATTATGGAATTCTCCTTCAAAAAACCAAATTTCACATAATACAACCATCACCATGAACTTCACCAAAACTTATCCATATCACATTTCCAACCTTAAAATCACAACATCTACATTAAAACAACACTAATTCATCTCATTACAACAATTAACATCATCCATATTAGAAACCCTAATTTTACATAAGCAAACCTTAAATCCCAACTTTATCCAAACTTGCCCATAATTAATTTCTAACCATATAATTATTACATACATAGTGAAATAATATTAATTTTATCCATTCCAACAATTATCTTAATCTATATGGAAAATCCTAATTGCACATAATCATTTCAAAACCATAATTACATCAACTTTGTTCTTTTCGAGCAATCAATCATCAATTCATTATATACTGATCATTTTAGCATCATTTCTATCTATTTTAACAATTTAACATCACTTTCTCTCTTTAGCAATTCCAAACATAACCATAAAACTAAGAAATTAAAGCTTTAAAGAAAGGAAACTTACTTGATTTCTTGATTTCTTTCAAAAATCTATTTGATTTCTCCCTCTCTTTCTCTTCTTCAATTTCTTTCACCACCATGGAGGAAGGAAGAAGATAATATTTTATTTTTGTTTCTTACAATTTCTATCCATAAATATGCATATATTAATTAATTACTTATTCATTTTAAGTTAAATATCTGCCAAGTATTTTTCTTTCCTCCTTTGACTTTTTTTTTAATTATTATAATTATCTCTTTCCCTTTCATAATTATCCACTATCTATATATACCTTCATTATACAACTCAACTCAACTCAACAAAGCCTTAATCCCAAGTCAATTAGGGTCGGCTATATGGAATCTTCTTTTCCACTCAATACGATTTAGAGTTATCTCTTCTAATAGATGTAACATCATAAGATTATTTTGGACCACCTTTGACCAAGTCAGTTTAGGCCTGCCTCTGCCTCTCTTAGCTATATCTACTCTAACTTGTTTAGCTTTTCTAATCGGTGCATCGCTAGGTCTTCATTTCACATGGTCAAACCATCTCAATCTATGCTCTCTTATCTTATCCTCAATAGGTGCTACCCCCACTTTTTCTCTAATGCACTCATTGCGGATTCTATCCATCCTAGTATGACCACACATTCATCTTATTATTCTCATTTCGGCAACATGTATTTTACTCATGTGTTGTCCTTTTACTGCCCAATACTCACTACCATACATCATCGCAGGTTGTATTGCAGTGCGATAAAACTTTTCTTTTAATTTAATTGGCATCTTCCGATCGCATAGAACTCTTGTAGTAGCCCTGCACTTCATCTAACTAACTTTAATCCTATGATTTATATCTTCTTCACAACCCCCATCTTCTTGAAGAATAGAGCCAAGATATTTAAAATAAGTACTATGAGGTACTACTATTCCGTCTAAAATAATTTTGCCCCTTTCTCTATTCTTGCTATTAAATCTACAATGCATATACTTAGTTTTAGTCTTACTTAGCTTAAAACCTTTAGATTCCAAAGTGCTTCTCCATAACTCTAACTTTTGACTTACCCCTACTTGAGTATCATCTATCAATACAATATCATCTGCAAACATCATATACCAAGGGATATCATCCTATATATTTCTTGTTAGCTCATCCATGACCAAGTTGAAAAGATAAGGGCTCAAAGTTGAACCTTGGTGTAATCCAATAGAAATGAGAAAATCCTTAGTATCCCCTCCCACAGTTCTGACACTGGTGATGGCTCCCTCATACATATCCTTTAAGACTTGGATATATCATATAGATATTCCCCTACACTCTAGGATCCACTATAAAACTTCTCTAGGGACTCTATCATACGCCTTCTCCAAGTCAATAAAAACTATATGTAAGTCCTTCTTCATCTCTCTATACATTTTCATCAAATCTCTTATAAGAAAAATAGCCGGTCCCAAGCCTAGGTAAAGGAGGAAGGTTGCGGTAGGTGACAGCCAACGTAAAACTTTTATCACATCTCATGATATGAATTCTAATAATAATATACTTTCATTATACGTTACATATATTTAATGTATATGTATATGCAATATATATGTAATGTATATGTCAAATATACATAATGCATACATAATAAATATACATCATGTTTATATTATATATATAATATAAATCCAGCACATTATAAGCTTGGTATAAACTATGCATACACTAGCTATACATCAGGTGTAATATCCCAAAATTTTAAAAATTTTAATTTTTGAAAATTAAATAAATGATTTAAAAAAATAAAAAAAATATTTAAGTGAAAAAGTAAAATGTGTATATGATATATATATGAAGATATACATAACATATACAAGTCAATATTTTAAATGGGTCAAAGGTTATTTTAAATTATTGAAAAGTAAATTGTATGTTAGTGGAAGATGATTTTTGATATTAATTAAGTAATAATATATTTTACTTGGTGGATAATTAATGTGGAAAATTATGTGGCTAAAAGGGGTAGTAGCTGGATAGAGATGAGATTGGAACATCTTCTTCTTCTTCTTTCTCCATTGAAGGCTAGTTTATTCCATTAGAGGAAAGGAGGGATTTGCTTCTTCCAAGCTCAAGTAATTGAAAGATTTCAAGTGTTCAAGTTGGAGTTTTAGGAATTTTCTCCATATTTGGTAAGTTTCTAACTTGTTTCCTTGATTTTCTATGAAAGTTTGTATAAGTGTGAATTGGATTTTGGTGTAGTATGTTTTAATGTTTGGTATCAGTATGTATGAAGTTGTTTTGAGTAGTTAACTATGATTTTAAGGTTGGATTGAAGAAATGGTTAAGTTTGGTGAAGAGAATAAGAGTTTTGGGTTATGTAACTTTTGAGTTGTAAAGTCATGGTTTAAATTGTGTATTTTACTTTTAATTGAGTTGTTTTGATGTATATACAAGTATTTAATGGTAAAATGATGGATTTGGTTAAGTTTGAATAGAGTTGGAAAGGGAAAAGAAAGATAACTTTAGATGTGACAATTATGTATTGATATCAGAAATTTGGCTTGACACATCCAGTGACATGGCCATGTCTTTGGGCATGTTGATGGTTCTATTTTCAGTGTTGGTGACACGTGAAGTGACAATCCCATATCACTGAGTGTTTCACAGCTTCTGTAATGATATAGTATTGACACATGCAATGATGCACCCATGTCACTGAGCGTGTCACAGCTACTGTGATGTAGGAGTTTTGGCACAGGCAAGGATACGCTCATGTCTCTGGACGTGTCTTATCTGCTGTAATACAGAGCTAAGGACATGATTATTGACATGCCCATGTCACTAAGCGTGTCAAAGCTTCTATGTTGTGGGTTTAGGGCATGGTCATTGACACGCCTGTGTTGTTGAGCATGTCATTTATAGATTTTGCCCTAGATAGTTCTTTTTCTTATTTTTCTTTGTGTTCCTTATCCTTCTGTTGAGAGGTTTTGTATATGCCTTTAAGTGTATTACTAAGTGATTATTTATAATCACATTTGGTTTAGACTTTGAGGAGACTTGAGTTACTCAATCCAAGTGTTGAGGGATATCTTGTAAGAGAAGGTTGAAAGTGGTGTTTGAGCTTGTTTTGCTACTTTTAAAGGTAAGTACAAACTTTGAATAATTGATTATATTTGCATGACATTTGGACTTAACACATTTTAGCTGAAAAATGTGTTAAGTTACTTACTACATTATTTATGCATACTATGACTTGTGTAATGTCATAAATGCATTATATGTAATGTAAGAAGCCATTATTAATGGCTAAATTGAATGAAATGTGAACTATGTGCAAGATATGATAATCACCCAAAATATTTAGGTAATGTGGTTTGTTGTGTATATATTAAAGATATTATGTAAAGCCATTTGTGATAGCTATATTGTATAAAATGAGATACATTATGACTATATAATGATGTTAATATAAATGAGGCAATATGCCTAGCTTGATCATGAGAAAATAAGAAATAGATTGATAATGAAAATATGAAATAATTTTATGCCTAGTATGTTATTCAATTTTCAGAATTCTGTGTTTGGCGGCATCCCTATGACGTAGTAGTCCCTTGAAGCTGGGTTGGACCTAGCCCTTGAAGCCTAGTTGGGATGTTACATAGGAGGTTATTCTCATTGTGATATGATCTGCCTTCAGGGCTAGCTTTTAAGCAAATACTTGATTTGCCTTCAAGGCTAGACACATGGTGTTAACTTGAACCAAAATAGTAACTCTAGGATTTGAATAACACATTAGATCCTTTGGGCCCATGCTTGTGTTTATTTTATTGTGAATTATGAATTGTGGAACAATTGAGAAATATGTTAAGGTAAAGTGTTATGAGATATTATATCTATATACATTGTGCATTGGTATTGCATTTAAACTGTATTGTTATCAAAGTTTGTATTGCTAGGCTTTTGGCTTAGCATGATTGTGATTCATCGCGCAGGTGACAGGGTAGATCCGGTTGAGCTAGAGAGTTCGTCAAGACCGAGCCAGGTCTAGGCTTGAGATCTTGAGTGTAGAGTTGATTGTTGAACATCAAGATCAGAGACAAACTGCCAGCATGTACATATTTTATATTTTTGTACATTTTGACTTCATGTATATTATATTATATTTTAATGTATATATATATATCAAACTATCAAAAATGTTTTGGATAAAAATTTTGTAATAAAAGTATGTATGTGTTTTAGCAAGTAATATTTTATTTATTATCTAAATTATATCAGTTAAATGATTTAAGTTTATGCAGATTCAAAAAGTAAGGTTTTTTTTTATTAAAATGGGTTATGGCATTCTTGTACCATATATTCATATATTACATATATTGGGTGTATGTATTGTACATATATAGGGTATAAGGGTAGTATGTTAGGTATATATAACATATTTCTCAATTCCTTAACTTCTCGTTCCAAGATCGCCATTAGTTCCTCATCGTTGGTTAGATCCGTGAATTCACCTCGATAGACTCCACATGAGATGGATCCTATCTATACCTCTGAAGCATAGAGACATGGAAGACATTATGAATCTTTTCCAGCTTAGGCGACAAAGTCAATCGGTAGGCCACTGGTCCTACTCTCTCCAGTATCTCATACGACCTAATGAATCGAGGACTCAACTTTTCTTTCCATCCAAATCTTAGAATCCTCTTCCATGAAGACACCTTCAGGAACACCTTATCTCCTACACTAGACTTTATATCTTTTCTCTTCAAATTTAAGTAGGATTTATGTTGGTCTGAAGCTGCTTTCAAATGATTCTGAATTATTTTAACCTTTTTCTCCGTTTCCTTGATAAAATCGGGACCTATCAGCTTTCCTTCTCTAACCTCATCCTAAAACAATGATGTCCTGCACTTCCTACCAGATAAAGCCTCATATGGTGCCATCCCAATACTAGACTGAAAGCTATTATTATATGCAAACTAAACTAGAGATAAATGTCTATCCTAGCTCCTAGTGAACTCAATGATACAACTTCTCAACATATCCTCTAATACTTGTATCACACTCTCAGACTGTCCATCTATCTATGGATGGAAAGCAGTATTGAAGTGTAACCGTGTACCCAATGCACCCTGCAAACTCCTTCAAAATCTAGATGTGAACATGGGATCTTGGTATGACACTAATGAAATCGGGACTCCATACAACCTCACAATCACACTGATATATAGCTTAGCGAGCCCATCAAGAGAGTAGTCTATCCTTACTGGAAGAAAATGAGCTAACTTGGTCATTCTGCCAACTATCACCCATATTACATCATGTTTCTTATGGGTCAAAGGAAGTCCTAATACAAAGTCCATAGTCATTCGCTCCTACTTCCACTCGGGTACTGATAAAGTCTGTAATAACCCTAAAGGAACTTGGTGCTCAGCCTTCTCCCTTTGACATGTGAGACATTTTAATACAAACTCTTTTATGTCCTTTTTCATACCAAACCACCAATAGTGTTATTTCAAATCCCGATACATCTTGGTACTTCCATGATGTATAGTATATGAAAATTGATGTGCTTCCTCCAAAATCCTCTTTCTCAAATCCATATCCTCAGAAACACACAGTCTATTTCTATACCATAAGTTGTCATCATCTCTCATATGAAAATCTTTACTCTCCCCCTTTTTACAATTCTCCACAATTTTTTAAAGTTTCATATTTAACTTATGTGCTTCTTTGATCTGGTCAAGTATTAATGGCCTTACTTGTAACTCAGCCATAAGAGCACCGTCATCACAAACTTAAAATCTAGCATGCAAAGCTCTCAACTCAACAAGCAACGCGAGAGCATAGGTAGTCAACCCTGACACTGACTTTCGACTCAAGGCATCTACAACTACATTTGCCTTGTTGGGATAATAATCAATCAAATAGTCATAATCTTTTATCAACTCTAACCACCACCTCTGCCAAAGATTCAACTCTTTCTAGACACATAAATACTTCAAACTCTTGTGATCAGTGTAAATAAAACACTTCTCTCTAAACAAATGGTGTCGCTAAATCTTTAATGCAAATACAATAGCTGCCAATTTCAAATCATGAGTCGGATAACTTAGCTCATGAGGTTTCAACTGTCTAGAGGCATATGCAATTACTCTATCCTACTGCATCAAAACACAAACTAAACCATTATGTGAAGCATTACTATAAATTACATATGGTTTACCTTCCACAGGTAGAGTAAGAACATGAGCTTAAGTCAACATATCTCTCAACTGCTCAAAGCTCGACTGACATCAGTCCGTCTATACAAATTTCACATCCTTTCAGAGCAAACTAGTGAGTGGTGAAGCTATAATGGAAAATCCCTTCATAAACCGATGGTAATAACCAACCAATCCCATAAAACTTCTTATCTCTATCACATTCTTTGGTGGACTCCAATTCACGATTATCTTAACTTTACTCGAATCAACTTTAATATCTTTTGCTGGAACCACATGCCCGAGGAAAGTAACTTGGTCTAACCAGAATTTACACTTAGGTAACTTGGCATACAACTATTTCTCTCTCAAAGTCAGCAATATAATCCATAAATGTCTATCATGCTCTTCTTTAGAATGGGAGTATACCAAGATATCATCTATGAATACCACCATAAACTGATCCAAGTATGATCTGAACACCATGTTCATCAAGTCTATAAATATAGCCGGTGCATTCGTCAGCCCAAAAGGCATCACTAAAAACTCATAATGGCCATATCTCGATCGAAATGAAGTTTTAGGCACATATGCATCCCTAACCCTCAGCTGATGGTACCATGACCTCAAGTCAATCTTGGAGAAAACTACTACCCCTTCAACTGATCAAATAGGTCATCAATGCAAGGCAGTGGGTACTTATTCTGTAACATCCGTTATTTTATAAAAATTTAAATTAAATTAATAAGTTGGGGAGTTAAATGAGGTGTTAGAAGTGAAAAAATATTATATATATATATGTGAAATATAATAAAAATATAGATTACATATAAAGTCAAACATGAGTTCGAAAAAACCAACAGTGGAATAGTAAAAGAAGAGTAAAATGGTAATTTTATCTTAAAAATAAATAAATTAAATAATTCAAAAATAATTTTATTTTTGAATGGATGTTGGAAATTAAAGAATTAAAAATAATAAATAAAAATTAATTAAATATTTATATATGGTGGAAAAAAATTTTTAAGAAAGAAAAATTAAAAAAATTAACTATTTATCATCTTCTTCTTCTCTCTCTCCACCACGAAATTTAACTATATCCAAGGATGGTTTTTGCTCCAAACACCAAATTTTGAAGTATTTCAAATGATCAAAGTGATTTTTGGTGATTTTTCCAACAATTAGTAAGCTTTCTTTATTATTTTTTTAAGTTTTATGGAATTTTTAGATTATGTGTAATTTGGGGTTTTGATGGGCTGGTTATTTTTTGTTCTAATACATGTTAAACATGTTATTTTAATAAGTAGGCAATGATTTTATGGTTGAATGGTTGATAGGTTTAAATTTTGGTTAATTTTGAGAAAGGTAGTAAGGTTTGGGTTATGAAAAAGGGGTTTGTTCAAGATTGTTGTTTATTTGGTTTTATCATTTAAATCATGTTGTTTAATGATTTCATGATTTAAATGATAGAAATGAACTTAAATTAACAATTGAAATTGGTTAGGATGTTGAACCAAAATCAAAGTGGCTTAGGGTTTGAATTTTGGAATTTTAATGGAAGAAAGATACATTGTATTTTAATGCTTTGTATGTGTTAAAATATAATGTTTGTAATATATTTAAGCTTTAAAATCAATTTAGAAATTTTGAGAAAGAAGTTTTAATATTAAAGTATGTGTTTAGTCACATTTTAGTATTTTTGAAAGGAATACCTTTAAATTGAGTTTTATAGTTTAACATGTGTTTAAATGTGTTGTTTAAGACATAATTAAGCTTAAAACTCAATTTTGTATTAGATGGATTAGAATTTCAAAGTTGTAGTGCCTTATGGCTTAAGAAAGGGAAAATTGAAGAATTGGATTTTAATTGATATTTGGTAGCTTAAACACCTTAAAATGTGATGCAAATGTGTGTTTGTTATTCACATTTTGGTTAGGTGTTGAGTAAGTTGTTATTCCATCAACTTAGTAAGAGATGGAATTTTGGTGAAGCTGTAAAATTGGTGTTTTTGCCTTGAAAGTGCCTTTGCATAAAGGTACGTACATACTTTGATTGTTATTCATTAAATTACATTTGTTTAACATATTTATGATTGAATAATTTGGTGACTATGCCACTTTGATGTGTGAATTCACATAAAAAGTGCATAGATATTTGCTTAAAATTGAAATGTATAATGTATGCGTTTATAAGCCACTTTGAGTTGGCTAAAAGCATTGTGATGAATCTTTGTGAAAAATGCATTAAAATATGTGAAATAAATGAGAAATAATAAAAACAAAAATTAAAATTGGCATATTTGCCAAAGATTGAGAAGAATGTGAAATGGTTTAAGTAATGTATATAACCTTATGTAATGTCAAATTTCAGAGTATTGGGTTTGGTGTGATACGGCATACTGGACATTTGTCTTTGGGCCAGACGCTGGATGTCATTATTATTGCCTTCAGGCCAGATGCTGGGCATCATTATTATTACCTACGGCCAAACGCTAGGCATCAATATATTTGCCTTCAGGCCAGACACTGAGTGTCAAATGTGAGTCCAAAATAATATCTCTGAAATTTGAATAATATATAGGGTCATTTGGGCCCAATGCATGTGTATGAGAAATGTGTTAGTTTGAAAGTGTTAATTGAGTGACTTGCATTATGGAAATGCATATCAAGTTTACATTTTGGAAGAAATGCATTTTTCATTATTCATGTGATTTTCTTTATTTAAAATTATGTAATTACATTGGTAATTTTGCTTAGCGCGATTTGTGTATTGCGCAGGTAACAAGGTTATTGCAAAGAGCCCTATTGGACCAGAGCAGGCAAAGAGCATTCCTTCTTTCTGGAGTTTTGAGTTGGCCACTACATACAGGGACCGTGCAAACATGTAATATGTTCATTTTGACAACTTAACTTTTAAATATGTATGTTATATTATAAATATGTAAATGATATAATTTAGAAAACTTGGGGTTGTATTTTTGTAAATAATGGTTATGTATTTGTATATATGTATGTTTAAGTATTTTGGGAAAATTGATGGAGTTTTGGAAGTGTGGGATGTTGAAATTATTTTGGGAGTGTATTTTCTGCAGGTTATGAAATGTTGAAATTTTTGGGATATCCAAATTACAGACGAAACTCTGGTGAATTTTTTTCAGAGATTTTTCATTAAATTTTGTATTTTTAGAATATAATTACTAAATATTTTTATTTAATTATTAAGGTACATTTTAAGTTATAAAAATTGTAGTAAGATTAAGCTATGACATATTAGTACTGTATATGCATATTTTACATATATCGAGTATATGTATTAAACATATATAGAGTATTAAGGTATTACATTTATTTTAGTATCAGAGCCTAGGTTTGAGGTTCGACCTAGGTGGGTTTTTGGAGAAAGAAAAATGATATTTTTAATGTAATTTTAAAATGTCATATATGCTTTTGCACTGGTATTTGAACTGGTCTTTGATGTGGTAATTTTTTCTGTATTTACAGACATGGCATCTCAGACGCATCAGTCTAGAGAGGAAAGTGCATAGAGTGTTGCTCCTAGTGAGGGTGTTGTAGGAGCTAGTGTTGAGAATGCTGGGGAGGCATCTGTGCTAGTTAGACTAGTAGTTGAGGAGGTTCCGCCAGTATGGGTGTGGCATATGGTGGAATTATTACGACATGCTCTGGTACAGGCAATTGACGACTTGGAAATATGATAAGTTAAGGAGGTATGGAGCTACAGATTTCTTCGGTACTACTGATCTAGCTGTAGCAGAGCAGTGGCTGGATAGAGTACATATAGTGTTTCTTCAGTTGCAGGTTAGTGCAGAAAAGAAATTTGATTACGCTAAGTCTCTTTTGTAGGGGGATGTTTATGAGTGGTGGAAGACAATTTCCCGTGGAATGGTTGATCCTCTGGTGCTGACAAATGATGATTTCCTACGAAAATTCGAGAAGAAGTATATCCCTCGGGAATATAAAGATGCCAAGAAGAAGGAGTTTTTGAGTTTGAAGCAAGAATCAAAGACAGTGACAGATTATGAGATAGATTTCATCCGGCTGAGTAAGCATGCAGGGGGGATTGCGACAGATGAGTTTGATAGGTGCCAAAGATTTGAGGAGGGTTTGAGGCCATCCATCATGTGCTTCGTGGCAGTATCACGGTGTGAAGATTTCTCTAAATTGGTTGCAGCTGCTAGAAGTGTAGAAAAGGCGCAGGAACTTACAGCAGTTATCAAAGCAGAAAGCAGAGACATGAGACCACAAACTGAGGTGGGGTCTTCATCATCAAAGAGAGGTAGAGGAGGTCCTTCATAGAGGTCTGGTAAAGGCCAGGGACAGCCTGGTAGGGGTTTTCAGCAGCAGAGACAGAGACAGGGCCTGCAGCCTTTGTAGCTAGTGCTCCTACTCTAATTACTCAGGGATCTACTCATCTAGTTTGTGCTCAGTGTGGTAGGGCACATGGTGGAGTTTGTTGGAGATCTAGTGCATCAGCAGTTTATTTTAGATGTAGGTCACCAGACCATTTTATCAGAGAATATTCAGAGCCACCAGAGGTTGGACAGACAGATACAGCAGTGTCCAGGCCTCGTATCTGAGGGGGTTGAGGTGGCAGAGGTAGTGGTAGAGGTGGAAGATTTGGATCTAGTTAGAGAGAGGCATCCACGGCAGGGACCAGTAGACCAAACTAGCTAGGATCATCACAGAGAGTACATGCACTACATAGTAGGTAGATACTTCGGATGTTGTGGTCGATACATTTCTTTTATTTAACACTTCTATGCATGCATTGATTGATCCTAGGTCAACACATTCATACATCAGTGCATCCATCTTGCCTGTGAGTGATATGCATTCAGAGTCCTTAGGGTTTGATGTGCTAGTTACCAAGCCTTTAGTGCACAGTATGGTGGTTAGTAGAGTGTACCAGGACAGTTTGGTGGTAGTGCAGGATGAGGAGTTTGTTGGTGACCTGACTGAGATGCCCTTTAGGGATTATGATCTCATTCTGGGTATGGATTGATTATTCAGACACGAGGCTATAGTAGACTATCAACATAAATGTGTTACCTTAAGAACACATGATGGTAGAGATGCAGTGGTATCTAATGAGCAGAGACAACTTACATCCATGTTTGTCTCAACTATATCAGCTAGAAGGATGATTCAAAAGGGATGTGAAGCTTATTTGGCTCATGTGGTAGATACCAGAGTGGTGGGATCTCAGCTTCACAGTATACCTACAGTTGCAGAATTTCCAGATGAGTTGCCAGGGCTACCACCAGAGAGAGAGGTGGAGTTTGGTATCAATTTGATGCCTGGTACCACTTCCATTTTTATCACCCCTTATCGGATGGCACCTGCAGAATTAAAAGAGTTGAAGGTACAGTTGCAAGAGTTGCTTGATAAAGGGTTTATCCACCCTAATGTATCACCGTGGGGAGCACTTGTTCTGTTTGTAAAGAAGAAGGATGACACTTTGAGGTTATGCATTGACTATAGGCAGTTAAATAAAGTAACCATCAAGAACAAATATCCATTGCCTCATATCAATGATTTGTTTGATCAGTTAAAGGGGGCAGCCATATTCTCTAAGATTGACTTGCGGTAAGGGTATCAACAATTGAGGGTTAGAGATGCAGATGTACCCAAGATGGCTTTTCGCACGAGGTATGGGGACTATGAGTTTTTAGTGATGCTTTTTGGATTGACTAATGCACCAGCCGCATTCATGGATTTGATGAATTGGGTGTTCTCCATACTTGGATCAGTTTGTGGTAGTATTCATTGATGATATTTTGGTGTACTCTCGTAGTAAAGAAGAGCATGATAGGCATCTGTGAATTGTATTATAGACATTGAGGGAGAAACAACTATATGCCAAGTTGTCTAAATGTGAGTTTTGGTTAGATCAAGTGACTTTTCTTGGACATGTTATTTCAGTAGAGGGTATTAGAGTTGATTTGAATAAAGTTGAGGCAATTTTGAATTGGAGTCCACCGAAGAATGTGACCGAGATTAGAAGTTTTCTAGTATTGGCTGGTTATTATCATCGGTTTGTGAAGGAATTTTTAATGATAGCTTCGCCACTCACTAGATTACTATGAAAAGATGTGAAATTTATATAGACGGATCGATGTCAGGCGAGCTTTGAGCAGTTGAGAGATATGTTGACTCAAGCTCTAGTTGTTACTCTACCTGTAGAAGACAAACCATATGTGATATATAGTGATGTGTCAAATAATGGTTTAGGTTGTGTTTTGATGCAGGAGGGTAGAGTGATTGCATATGCTTCTAGACAGTTGAAGCCTCATGAGTTGAATTATCCGACTCATAATTTGGAGTTGGCAGCCATTGTTTTTGCATTGAAGATATGGCGACATCATTTGTATGGGGAGAAATATTTCATCTACACTGATCATAAGAGTTTAAAATATTTGAGTGTCCAGAAAGAGTTGAACTTGAGTTAGAGGCAATGGGTGGAGTTGATTAAGGATTATCATTGTCTGATAGCTTATCACCTTGGTAAGGTTAATGTTATTGCAGATGCCTTGAGTCGGAAGTCTTTGGTAGGATTAATTGCCTATGCTCTCATGTTGCTTGTTGAGTTGAGAACTCTGCATGCTTGATTTGAGCTTTGTGATGATAGTGCTCTTATGGCCCAGTTGCAGGTGAGGCCATTATTATTTGATCATATCATAGGAGCACATAGAGGACAGATGTGAAATTCCAGAAGATTGTAGAGGACTGCAAAAAAGGGGAGAGTAAAGATTTTTATGTGAGAGATGATGACAACTTATGGTATAAAAATAGATTGTCTGTTCCTAATGATATAGATTTGAAAAAGAAGATTTTAGAGGAAGCACATCAGTCTTCATATGCTATGCACTTTGAAAGTACCAAGATGTATCAGAATTTGAGGTAGCTTTATTGGTGGTCTGGAATGAAGAGAGATAGTAGAGTTTATGTCGAGATGTCTTACATATCAGAGAGTGAAGGCTGAGCACCAAGTTCCTTCGGGTTGTTGCAGCCTTTATCAGTACCTGAATGGAAGTGGGAGCGTGTGACCATGGATTTTGTGTCAGGGTTCCCTTTGACCCAGAAGAAACATGATGCAATCTGGGTGATTGTTGATAGGATGACCAAATCAGCACATTTTCTTCCAGTGAGGGTGGACTACTCTCTTGATAGGCTGGTTGAGCTTTATATCAGTGAGATAGTGAGACTACATGGAGTCCTAGTTTCATGGTGTCAGATCGAGATCCTAGGTTCACATTTAGATTTTGGAAGACTTTGCAGGATGCTTTGGGTATTCGGTTGCATTTTAGTATTGCTTTCCATCAGCAGACAGATGGACAGTCTGAGAGAGTCATACAGACATTAGAGGATATGTTGAAGAGTTGTATTATTGATTTCACAGGGAGCTAGGACAGACATTTTCCACTGATAGAGTTTGCATATAACAACAGTTTTTAGTCCAGCATTGGAATGGCACCATTTAAGGCTTTGTATGGCAGGAAGTATAGGACACCTTTATGTTGTGATGAGGTTGGAGAAGAAAAATTAGTAGGTCTAGATTTTATTAAGGAAATAGAGAAAAAGGTTAAAGTGATTCGGGATTGTTTAAAAGTAACTTCAGACCGATAGAAGTCCTATTCTGACCTGAAGAGGAAAGACATTGAATTCAATTGGGGGATAAGGTGTTCCTAAAGGTGTCTCCATGGAAGAGGATTTTGAGATTTGGTTGAAAAGGGAAGTTGAGTCATCACTTCATTGGTCCTTATGAGATTCTGGAGAGAGTGGGACTAGTTGCTTATAGATTGGCCCTGTTGTCTGAGTTCAAGCGGATCCATAATGTCTTCCATGTCTCGATGCTTTGGAGGCATAGGTCCATCCCATGTGTTATCAGTTAAATCTATTGAAGTGAATATGAATCTGACTTACGAAAAAGAATCGGTGGCGATTTTGGCATATGAGGTGAAAGAGTTGAGAAACAAAAAGGTGCCATTAGTAAAAGTTCTTTAGAGGAACCACTCCACTGAGGAGGCGACATGGCAGAGTGAGCAGACGATGCGGGGCCAGTATCCCCAGCTATTTCAGAGCTGGTGTTAAGTAATTTTGAGGACGAAATTACTTAAGGGGGAGAGAGTTGTAACATCCATTATTTTATAAAAAATTAAATTAAATTATTAAGTTGGGGAGTTAAATAAGATGTTAGAAGTTATAAAATATCATATATATATGTGAAATATAATAAAAATATATAGATTACATATAAAGTTAAACATTAGTTAGAAAAGTCAACAGTGGAATAGTAAAAGAAGGATAAAATGGTAATTTTATCTTAAAAATAAATTAATTAAATAATTCAAAAATAATTTTATTTTTGATTGGATGTTGGAAAATAAAGAATTAAAAATAATGAAATAAATAATAAAAAAACATTAATTAAATATTTATATGTGGTGGAAAATTTTTTTAAGAAAGAAAAATTAAAAAAAATTAATTATTTATCATCTTCTTCTTCTTCTTTTCTCTCTCCACTACGAAATTTCACTATAGCCAATGATGATTTTTGCTCCAAACACCAAATTTTGAAGGATTTCAAAGGATCAAAGTGATTTTTGGTGATTTTTCCAACAATTAGTAAGCTTTCTTTATTATTTTCTAAGTTTTATGGAATTTTTAGATTATGTGTAATTTGAGATTTTGATGGGCTGATTATTTTTTGTTCTAATGCATATTAAACATGTCATTTTAATAAGTAGGCAATGATTTTATGGTTGAATGGTTTAAATTTTGGTGGAATTTGAGAAAGGTAGTAAAGTTAGGATTACAAAAAAGGAGTTTGTTCAAGATTATAGTTTATTTGATTTTATCATTTAAATCATGTTGTTTAATGATTTAAATGATAGAAATGAACTTAAATTAATAATTAAAATTGGTTAGAATGTTGAACCAAAATCAAAGTGGCTTAGGGTTTGAATTTTGGAATTTTAATGGAAGAAAGATACATTGTATTTTAATTCTTTGTATATATTAAAATATAATATTTGTAATATATTTAAGCTTTAAAATCAATTTAGAAATGTCGAGAATGAAGTTTTAATATTAAAGTATGTTTAGGCACATTTTAGTATTTTTTGAAAGGAATGCCTTTAAATTGAGTTTTATAGTTTAATATGTGTTTAAATGTGTTGTTTAAGACATAATTAAGCTTAAAACTCAATTTGGTATTAGATGGATTAGAATTCCAAAGTTGTAGTGCCTTATGGCTTAAGAAAGGAAAAATTGAATGATTGGGTTTTAATTGATGTTTGGTAGCTTAAACACCTTAAAATGTGGTGCTAATGTGTGTTTGTTATTCACATTTTGGTTAGGTGTTGAGTAAGTTGTTATTCCAACAACTTAGTAAGTGAAGAAATTTTGGTGAAGTTTTAAAATTGGTGTTTTTGGCTTGGAAGTGCCTTTGCATAAAGGTACGTACATACTTTAATTGTTATGCATTAAATTGCATTTGTTTAACATATTTTGTGATTGAATGATTTGGTGACTATGTAACTTTGATGTGTGAATTCACATAAAAAGTACATAGATATTTTCTTAAAATTGAAATGTATAATATATATGTTTATGAGCCACTTTGAGTTAGCTAAAAGTATTGTGACGAATATTTGTGAAAAATGCATGAAAATATGTGAAATAAATGGGAAATAATGGAAAAAAAATTAAAATTGGCATATTTGCCACGGATTGAGAAGAATGCGAAATGGTTTAAGTAATGTGTGTAACCATATGTAATGTCAAATTCCAGAGTATTGGGTTTAGTGTGATACGATATACTGGACATTTGCCTTCGGACAAGACGTTAAGCATCATTATTATTACCTTCGGGCTAGACGCTGGGCGTTAATATATTTGCCTTTGGGCCAGGCACTGAGTGTCAAATGTGAGTCCAAAATAATATCTCTGGAATTTGAACATTATATAGGGTCATTTGTGCCCAATGTGTGTGTATGAGAAATGTGTTAGTTTGAAAGTGTTAATTGAGTGACTTGCATTATGGAAATGCATATCAAGTTTACATTTTTGGAAGAAAATGCATTTTTCATTATTCATTTGATTTTCTTTATTTAAAATTATGTACCACTAGGCAATTTTACTTAGCGTGATTTGTGTATCGCACAGGTGACAGAGTTATTGCAGAGAGTCCTGCTGGATTAGAGCAGGTATAGAGTATTCCTACTTTCTGGAGTTTTAAGTTGGCTACCACAGACAAGGACCGTGCAAACATATAATATATTCATTTTGACAACTTAACTTTTAAATATGTATGTTATATTATAAATATGTAAATGATGTAATTTAGAAAAATTGGGGTTATATTTTTGTAAATAATGGTTATGTATATATATATATATATGTATGTTTAAGTGTTTTGGAAAAATTGATGGAGTTCTGGAAGTATGGGATGTTGAAATTATTTTGGGAGTGTATTTTCTGCAGGTTGTGAAATGTTAAAATTTTGGAATATCCAAATTACAGATAAAACTCTGGCGAATTTTTCCCAGAGATTTTTCATTAAATTTTGTATTTTCAGAATATAATTACTATATATTTTTATTTAATTATTAAGGTACATTTTAAGTTATAGAAATTTTAGTAAGATTAAACTGACACACTAGTACTGTATATGCGTATTTTACATATACCCGGTATACGTATTAAATGTATATAGAGTATTAAGTTGTTACATATTCTTGATGGTCATCCTATTCAACTATCAATAATCAATATACAACCTTAAAGTTTCATCCTTCTTCTTTACAAATGACACCAGTGCTCCCCAAGGTGACATACTAGGGCAGATGAAACCTTTGTCAAGTAGCTCCTGCAACTGTACCTTCAACTCTTTTAATTCAATAGGTGTCATCCGATAAGGGGTAATAGAGATGGGAGTGGTACCAGGCATCAAATTGATACCAAACTTCACCTCTCTCTGGAGGTAGCCCTATCAAATCATCAGGGAATACAATCGAAAACTCTACTATTGTAGGTATACTGTCCCATTGGGATCCTACTACCATGCTATCTGTAACATGAGTCAAACTTGCCTCACACCCCCTTTCAGATCATTCTTTTAGCTGATACAACTGAAACCAACATGGATGCGAGGTGTCTCTACTCACTAGATATTACTACATCTCTTCCATCATGTATTTTCAGAGTAGCACGTTTCTGCTGATAGTCTACCACATCCCCATATTTGGATAACCAATCTATACCTAGAATCAAATCATACTCCCTAAAAGGCATCTCAACCATATCACTGAGAAACTTCTCATTATCTATAATAACTGGACTATCTCAGTATACCCTACTAAGAACAACACTATGCCCTAAAGTGTTAGTCACCGGCACATCAAATCCTAATGACTCAGAATTCATATCACTCACAAGAAGAATAGATGCACTAATATATGAATGTGTCGACCCAGGGTCTATCAATGCATGCGCTGAAATACCAAGTAAAGAGAATGTACTAGCTGCTATATCAAAAGCAAACGATTGTCGATGCATCACATACACTCTCTGTGATAACCCTGTCTGCTCTGGTCTACTAGTTCCTGCCGTGGATCCCCCTCTGTGACTGGACACAGGTCAGCCATCTCTACTATCACCTCTGCTACCTCAACCCCCCTCTGTTACTGGTCTAGAAACTGTTATTTCTGTCTGCCCTCAGGTGACACTGGATAATCTCTAATATAGTGATTATAGGACTCACATCTAAAACATCCCACTGAAGCACCAGTCTTCCAACAAACACCACCATGTGCCTTACCTCACTGAGCACAGACAGGTCGGGTAAATCTCTGTGGAACCGGGATCAAAACACTATCCACCGAGGATGTAGGTCTCTGCCTCTATTTCTAAAATGATCTTCCAGGCTGACCCTGGCTCCCACTAGACCTCTGAGCAAAACTCCTTCTGTCTCTCTTCCCAAATGAAGACCCTACCTCAGCTTGGGTTCTCTTGCCTCTATTCTCCACTGCTCTGTCTGCTGCTACTAGCATATAGGCTTTCTCTACATTTCTGGCTATTGAAACAATCCAAAAAAAAATCCTCATGCTGAGATACTACCACATGACACATGATCGATGGTCTCAGACCACTCTCAAATCTCTAACACTTATCTATCTCGTCTGACAATAAATCTCCTGCATACTCAACCCGATTAAGTCCTTCAAACTCTATAATAGTCTTCATCCCTTGCTTCAGATTTAGAAACTCATTCTTCTTTGCATCCTTATACTCCCATTGTGTATATTTCTTCTCAAATTTCCACACGAAATCAATGTAGGTCAACACCGATGGTTCATCCATCCCATGAGGTACAGTCTTCCACCAATCATAGGCATCTCCCTGAAGAAGAGACATGGCATAATCAAACTTCTCCTCTGCAGTGGCCTGTAACTGGATAAAACTCTTTGTACTCTATTCAGCCATAGCTCTGCCACAACTGGATCTATATTGCCGAAGAAATCTGTAGTATCAAATTTTCTGAGCTTGTCATATTTTCTAGTCGATAACTGTTGCTGCTGCAACGGCTACTGCTGTACTGAAACCTATCTCAGCAGCTCCGCCATCTGCTGCATCCAAACTTGCGGTATACCTTGTGCTGCCGGTTGGGCTGGTACTGATGCCTCCCCAGCAACCTCAGCACTAACTTCCACTCTGCCCTCTTATAGAGCAGCACTCTCTGCACTACCCCCTCCAAGCTCATGCGTCCGAGATGCCATATCTGTCTATGTCTATAAACACATTAAGAATCGCCACATCAAAGACCAGTCCAAGTACCAGTGCAGATGTATGTATGACATTTTTAAATCACATTTAAATTCCCCCAATTCTCTCTCTAAAACCCACCTAGGTCTAAAACCTCAAAATTAGACTATGATATCAAAATAAATGCAACACCCTTATACCCCATATACGTATAGTGCATACACCAGGTATATATAAAATACGCATACATAATACAAAAATGCCACAATTTAGTCTTTTCAAAAGTTTTCCATATTTCCAGAAGAAATATTTAAAGACTTCAAATATATTTTAAAAATAAATAAATAAAAATATACTTCAAAAATTTTAGGTGCCAAAATAAATATTTTATATAAAAAAAATCTCTGAAAAAAATTAGCTAAGGTTTTTTCTATAATTTGGACATTCCCAAAAATTCAAATTACACAACCTGCATAAAGATTTAACACTCCCAATACTTTCAAACATTCTACTCTCCCAAAACTCTATCATTTCTACAAAATACTCAAACATACTTTTATATATACATATCAACATTTCACCAAACTTTAATAATTTACATCATTTATATAAGTACAAATTTAATGTATCTAATAAAAAGATAAGTTTTCAAAATGAACTCATTACAACTGGTCCTGGTCCTAAGCAGTAGAATAAAACTCCAAAATGAGCAGAAACACTTTACACCTGTTATAGTCTCGTAGGGCTATCAGAATCAACCATGCCACATGCGCAATAAACAAATTGCGCTAAGCAATACTGCCTAGTAGTATATTCTTTAATATAAACCAAAAACTAATGATTACTGCATAAATGGTTTTCTTTTCAAAATCTTAACTTGGCATGCAATTCCACAATGCAAGTCACACTTTTAATATTGTCGAATATTCACATTTCATATTTATATATATTGGGCCCAAATGATCCTATATAACATTCAAGTTCCAGACATATTGCTTTGAACTCATATTTGACACCCAGTGTCTAGCCCAAAGGTAAATATCAGTGACGCCCAGCTTCTGGCCCGAAGGCAATATAAAAATGATGCCCAACATTTGGCCACAAACTCATTATTTCTCATTATTTCCATATATTTTCATTAATTTCATCAATTGTCTTGCCACAAAACTCAATGCGACTAAATTATATATTTCTCAAGCATATTCTTATATTTTTCACAAACACATATTTCAATGCTTTTAACCACCTTGAAATGGCTCATTTAACCACACATTATACATTTAAAAGCTTAAACATATATCTATATACTTTTATGTGAATTCTCACATTAAAGAAGCATGGTCTTCAATAAGTGTAAAAAAAATGCTCTCTAACCCTAAAACTAAGTTTTCTCCCTCGTGACACGGCTACTGATTCTTCCTCACCGGAGGCGGCTCCTCCTGAGCCAGTCATCCGGTCATATGCAGCGGCTGTATCAGGTTCAACTGTGAGCCACTCCTCTTTGGATGATTCCAGATCGTTTGCCTCTTCTCTACAGCATCGTTTTCTTTCTAAACCAGCAATTGGGAAATTTAAAGGTATGCCATCAATATCGTTTACTGATGAGGATATTGTTAAGCTTTCAGAACCTTTCAATTTTGCCTTAATTGGAACTTTTAATTCCGGTCGGCCAGCGATGATTTCTTTACGAAAATCCCTAGAAGCAGTTGGGTTTAAAGGTTCTTTCCACCTGGGTCTTATTGATGCTTCTCATATCCTAATTTCTTTTGATTTGGAAGTCGATTTCCTTCGCTGCTGGTTAAGGAATACATGGTATTTTAATGGTTTCGCCATGGTTGTTTCTAAATGGACTCCTTTCTTCAGATCTAACGTTGACAGCCCCCTTGTCCCTGTATGGGTTTCCATGGAAGGCCTTCCTGCTCATCTTTTTCAGAAGGAGGCATTATTTAATATTGCATCTGTGATCGGTTTTCCTCTAAAAGTAGACAATGCCACTGCTTCTCTAGTGCGCCCTTCGTCAGCTAGTGTCTGCATTGAAATTGATGTTTCGAAAGACTTGCCCTCCAGGATTTGGATTAATAATGGGTCCAGAGGTTTCTCCCAATCGGTTTTCTATGAAAATTCGCCTTCATTTTGTTCCCATTGCGAACGATTAGGTCACAATGATGCTTCTTGTGGCTCTGTTATTGCAGACAAAGAAACAGAGCATCAAATGGATCATCAGAAATTAAATGGGCCAAACCTAATTCAGAAAAAGGAATGGGTGGTTAGACAGAAACCCAGAAATGGCTCTATCATTCCTAAATCTGCATTAGACAAATCATTAAATGTTATAAATTCTGAACCAGATACTGTTGCGAATGATGTCCACAACATTTCTTCCTTGCCAACCATTAAGGATCAATGTCCCACTTCTCATGCAGTTGCTACAAATCCAGAAGTTACAACTGAATTCTTCCCTGTGGTTGATAAATCTCCAGTGGGTATTTCTTTAACTGTGGATCTTATGGTTCCTCGAGACTCAAATTTAGCAAATCATGGCAGTCATTCTGATATTGAAAGACCTGAATCCCATGAGGAATTTAATTCTATTGGCCACATCTCAGAAGGCGAAGAACAGATTGAAAATTTTATCTCTGTGGATCAGCTGCGACATTCAAGTTTGTCAATTGAACGCAAGCTACAAGCTGCTACAGGGGATGAAGATTTTGTTCCAGTTACTAAGAAAAAGAGAGGGCGCAAGAAAGAGAAAGCTTCAACTTGCATTATGTTTACTCGTGGCTCCTCTAAAACTTTAGCTGCTGAATCTTCATCCTTTTTATGAATATCTTATGCTGGAACACTAGAGGTATCAATTCCTCTTTTCCCCGTCTCCATAAATTATGTTTTGAATTGAAAATTGGTTTACTAATTGTGATTGAGCCTATTTGTGGGCATAATAAGTTATCATCTTTTGCTACTCGTTTGAATTTCTCTCATTTTTATGGCAACTCTAATAATAAGATTTGGCTCATGTGGAAGGACAGTATGTTTTATTTGTCCAATTTTGTGGATAAAGGTCAATTTGTTCAGGCTTCGATTAATGTTTTATCTTTAAACCTTCATTTTATCTTGGCTGCGGTTTATGGGGCTCATTCTCGAGCTGCTCGCAAGGTGCTTTGGAACTTTTGTGATCAATTTGCGGATAATACTTCTGATCCATGGCTGATAGGAGGAGACTTCAATATTGTCAAATGTCCGTCGGAATATAAGGGTTCAGCTTCTCCATGTCTGTTAAGTATTCAAGATTTCTCTGATTGTACTGATCGATGTGGCTTGATTGATCTTCCTTATATTGGCAATACTTATACTTAGACAGGTAACCGATCTTCTGGTCGAGTGTGGGAACGCCTTGACCGATTTTTGGCTAATACCGCTTTTTTGGATGTTTTTGATGAGATTTTGGTTAAACATTTAGGGAAGACATCTTCTGACCACTCCCCTTTATTTCTTGAATGTAAGCAAAGATCGACTAAAATTGCTAAGTCTTTTAAATTCCAGCATATGTGGTTGTCTCACAGCTCTTTCAAGCCATTGGTTCAAAACACTTGGACAAAAACTTTTCATGGTGGTGGAATGAAAAGTTTGCTTATTAAGCTTAAAGAGTTGAAGGCTGCAATATGTCATTGGAATAAAGAGGTCTTCGGAAACATCTTCTCTCTAGTTAAAGCTGCTGAAACTGAAGCTGAGGTGGCAGAGCTTAACTATGTTCAAAACCCTTCTGAGATAAATCGCTCAGCTTGGAATGAAAAACAGGCTCAATTAATTTCTAAGCTTCGTCTTGAAGAGTCCTTTTGGAAACAGAAGGCTCATTTGAAATGGCTTGATGATGGCGATGCTAATACAAAATTTTATCACACTTATGTGAAGACAATTCGGAAGGTACAGCGTATCAATTCCATTAAAGACTCTTCTGGGGTTTGGCTTTCTTCTCAACAAGATATTGGTGAGGAAGCTGTCAAATTTTTTTCGGCTCTTTTTCAGGCAGATCAATCTTCTAATTCAGACTTTACTTTCATGCTAAATTTTCTTCCTTCCATTATGACAAATGAGCAAAATTCCCTTATGAGTGCTGTTCCATCTGACTCTGAAATTAAGCAGGCAGTCTGGAATCTTGATCCTAGCAGTGCCTCCGGACCAGACGGTTTTGATGGGAAATTTTACAGAGATTGCTGGGATATTATCAAATGGGATGTGTGTAGCGCAGTCAAGGAATTCTTTTTGGGTCTTCCTATTCCTCAATCTTTCAACTGCTCTCAGATCATCTTAATTCCTAAAGTAGACAATCCATCCAGTTTTAATCAATTCATGCCCATTTGTCTTTCTAACTTTACCAGCAAGGTTTGTACTCGCATTCTAGCTGACAGACTATCTTTATTTTTGTGTGAGCTTATTTCTCCTGAGCAGGCAGGATTTATGAAAGGCAGATCGATCCATTCCCAAATTCTTCTTGCCAATGAAATGATTCATGAGATTGACAAAAAAACCAGGGGAAATAATATTGCTATTAAATTGGACATGGCGAAGGCTTTTGACCGAGTGTCCTGGCCTTTCCTTGAAGCCATTTTATTACGCTTTGGTTTTTCTCCTTTCATTGTGCGATTGATTATGCAACATCTTTCATCCACCAGACTCTCTGTTTGTGTTAATGGTCGTAGCTATGGCTTTTTCAGGCCCAGTAGGGGAGTAAAGCAAGGTGATCCTCTATCTCCATTTCTCTTTATTCTGACATCGGAATGTTTTTCCAGAGGCTTATCTCACTTAATTGTTGCTGGACATATTAAACCTTACAAGCTTGCTCGATATTGCCCTCCGGTTACTCACTTGGCTTTCGCAGATGATCTGCTTATCTTTATCCGGGGAGATCAAGCTAGTATCAAGAACTATAATGATTTTCTCAAACGCTATCAAGCTATTTTTGGGCAGCAAATTAATCTTGAAAAATGTTCTTTATTTGTTTCTAAACGGGTCTCCAATGTTGTGATCTCTCGTTTGGAATCTTCCTTGGGTATTAAGCGAAAGCGCCTTCCTTTCACTTATTTAGGAGCTCCGATTTACCAGGGTATAAATCGTACCTCTTATTGCAGTGATCTTATCAAAAATTTTGATGCCAAGCTCATGGAGGACGCCTTCTTCTAATCAAATACGTCTTAAACTCTTTGCCCATTCATATTATGGGGGCCATGAAAATCCCTGCTGAAGTGATTAAAATTCTAGAAACAAAAATGGCTTGCTTCCTCTGGGGGGTAACAATGCTCATGATCGTTATCATTGGGTAAGTTACAAAAAATTATGTTTTCCATCAGATGAAAGGGGCCTGGGGACTCGATCCTTACTGTCTATTCAAGAAACTTTCTCTGTCAAGCTTTGGTTTTCTTATAAATTCGAAAGATCTCTGTGGTCAAGATATATGGAAAAGAGGTATGGTAGAGACGGAGAGATGAAATACCAGATTATTGATTCTCCTTCCTGGAAGCGTATTTTCCAAATCCATTCTCTAGCAAGTGATCTTCTTGATTCTCACAATTTATTCCCTGATGACTATGATTCCGATATTACTAAGTTTCCTTTTTCAACCTTTTATGAGCTGATCAGAAATCATAGAAGTAAAACTTTGTCTTTTTCTATATTGTGGGATAGTGCTTTTCCATTAAAGATATCTTTTTTTGCTTGGAGAATTCTCCACCAGGCTTTACCTCTGCATCATCATCTTCAGGTCTTTGGCATTTCGGGTCCATCCTATTGTCCGTTTTGCCACTCAAATGAGGCTTCCCTTGATCATGTTTTTTATTTTTGTTCAACTATCCAAGAGGTATGGAGGTTTTTCGGTTGCTACTTTTTGAGCAATAATTCGACTCAAAGATCTTTACGGCAAGAGATCATGAGTTGGTGGTTAGTTTCTAAGCCTAAATCCCTTATGGGAATGCTTTGAAGGTTAATTCCTCAAGCTATTATGTGGCACATTTGGAGAATTTATTGTAATTTAACTTGGGGTGAAGGTGATCTATTTGTCTCTATCATTCACCCTCAAGTTGCTCGGTTCGTTTATTGCTAGGGTGTTACTAATTCACACCGCAAATTTGCTCGGACAGATTGTGCACCAATTGCCAACCTGTTACCGTCTGGTTTTGGCTCCTCTCTTCGTAAACCAACTTTGGTGCGATGGTTTCGTCCCTCCCTCCCTTTCAAGGTAAACGTTGATGCCTCCTACACATCTCTTTTGGCTTCTGAAGGAGCAATTATTCGTGATGTTCATGGCCGATTTGTAGCGGCATGCTCCTTCCCTATTAAAGCTAACAATTCTTTTCAAGCTGAACTGTATGCTACGCAATACGCCATTGCTTGGAGTTCTTCTTTTATTAGCCCTCCTTTGCATATTGAAGTTGATTCCCAAGAGGTAATCTCTTTTCTTCAGAGGCATCCTTCAACCAATTCATCTCCTTGCAGTATATCGTCCTTCCTTCAATCCTCAGGTTCTTGCATCACTCATATATTCAGAGAAGGCAATCAAATCACTCATGGTCTTGCTCAAATGGGGAGGATTTCACAAGCTTTGTTAGTTTTTTATAGCTTTAAATCTTTACCGAATTTTTTCAAAGGTTTGGTGAACACTGAATGTATGGGCATTCCGTTTTTGAGATATAAATAAAATTTTTTCTTTAAAAAAAAAAAAAAGCATGGTCATCAAATCAAACAACCATGCAACATGAGAAACAAATGCAATTTAATTCATTACATTCAAAGTATGTACATACCTTAATTCAAAGCAAACTCCAAACTAAAAATCACCCCCTTTATCCCTCACTTTCAAAATGCTCTTTACTACTAGTTTTGGGTAATTATTATCCACTCAACACACAATCACATTTTGAATTTAAATACTTTATTAGTATCACATTTTTATATATTTTAGCTAATAAAATTTAATTTAATACATTTCCTACAAATTTTTATTTTCTTCCCTAATACACTTTAACTTTAAATTTTCATATTAACCAATTTCAAATTAAGTTTTAAGTTAACTTCTATCATTAAAATCATAAATGCCACTTATTTTAATAATTTAAACTTTAAATTTTACAATTCTATCCAATTTTTTAATTTTTTTGCCCTAACCTTCTTTAATTCTAGAAGTCCATTCTAACCTATTCTAATTTCTATTTTATGTTCATTTCTATTATTAAAAGCATATTATAACATAATTTAACCATTTAAATTAAATAAACATCTATTCTTCACCAATTTCTCATCCAAACCCTAAACCATCTTCTTATTTCCAAGCTTACACCAAACCTAAACAAATTCATCATCTAACCTTAAAATATTTATTTATACACCAAAATAACATCTTACAAGCTCATTTAAATAATAAAACACACTACCTCAAAACACACATATTCTTATTTCCAAAGAATTCCATAAAACTTCAAAATAAAAAAAATAAAAAAAAACTCGCCTATTTATTGAAGATTCACCCAAAATCACTTTAATCCCTGTAAATTCCTCAAGAATTTGATGATGGTGAAGATGAAAATCCTTTCCCCTATTTGGCTATGGTGTCCATAGCAAGAAGAAGAAGAAAGAAAAAAAAAGTTTAAATTTGACGTCTTTTTTTCCTCCTTTATTAATTACACATATATATCATTTAATTATATTAACTAATAAATAATAATTATATAAATTTCCCATCATCACCTACTAACTTTTATTATTATTTAATTATATTAATTAATAAATAATAATTATATAAATTTTTCATCATCTTCCACTAACTTTTATTATTATTATTATTATTATTATTATTATTATTATTATTATTATTATTTTTAAATTCAATTTTTGTCTTCCAACCAAAAATAATTTTCTTTTTAAATTATTATATTAATTTTTAATTTTTATAAACTTTATTTATCATTTTACCCCTCCTTTTACTATGTTATATTTGAATTTATATGTTATGTATATTTTTTATATTTCACATTTTTCTCACTTTCAACACTTTATTTAACCCTCTAACCTATTAACTTTACTTAATTTAATTTAATTTTAATAATTTAGCGGATGTTACAGGGTTAGGGACCAAAAAGTTCAATTCTATATACATTAGAGACTGCAAAGTTCACTTCTTTATACAATAGGGACCCCAAAGTTCAATTCTTTATACATTAGGGTCCACATTGTGTGCATATCTGCTGCAAATTCATTTTAAAAATGTATGTCTTTGTCTCTGTTAGACTGTTTCATTAAATATGGTACTTTTAGACAATATCTTTAAACCTAAAAATGCCATGCACTAACATACAAAATAACTAACTTGATTACTACTAAAAAACCCAAAAAATAACTCATTCATCAAACTCAATGAAACCCTAACCATTTGCAAGTTAACCCAACATATAGATAAAAAAAAGTGTAATTTTTAAATTTTAAATTACCTCTACTTCTTGTCCCCATCTCCACTTGTTGGTCCACCGCAAGAATATTTTTTGATCTTGCAATGGTCCACCACAATCAATGCATACAATTTATTATTAACTAAGTTCTAAAATATTCACTGATACAGACACTAAAGTTCCGCTAGAAAGAACAATTTTGTGCTTTAAAGGTTGTCAGAAAAACATAAACAAACAGTAAAGTTGTTTCAATTTCCTTCTTCGGTAAAGAGAAATTGATTTAGAAATGGTAAAGAGAAAGATGACAGAGAAAATGATGGTTTTAGAGAGAGAATATGATTAAAGTAACTGTTGATGGAAAAGAAGAAGAGAGGGAAAAGAAGCACGTGAAATTAAATTTTTATTCAATGCATTGATTGGAGAGAGGAAATGACAAGGAAGGTTACGTGGCGCCATGTCACATTTTCGGTAAGGGTTTAGATGTCTCATTGACAAAAGGACGAAAGTGGAAGCAAACTAAGAGCTTTAGGGACTACGGCGTGACAAATGAAAGATTAGAGACGACAATGGTCATCAGTCAATTTTTTAGGGACGGTGAGTGTAATTAAGCTCTTTTTTAGGAAATTAATTGCCACAAGATATAGGTTCCTTATGGCAATTTTAGTATATAATATAATCTACAATATATATTTAATGTACTTCACTTATACATATATATATAAGATATTTTTTAAATAAAAATGACAAATTGACATATGATAAGCAGTATATCTAATGAAAATTTAGATAAAAGATTGGGCTAAAGAAAGGGCCCATCACTTAGTGTTTAGACTCTAAGCAGTTCACTAATCATGTTGGCTATTAACTTGTATCCTTTATTAGGTTAAGCAGTGTAGATTATTATTAGGAGTCATTTACAAAACTACCTAAAAAATAAATTTTATTTCAAAAATACTATACGAAATAAAAAAATAATTACACATTTATAAAAATTTAGAGTAAAATTTCAAAAATACCTTACTCCTCACTAAAATAAGGTTTTTTTTAAAATACCTCTTCTCTCACTATAATCAATATTTTATTTAAATTTTCGTCTTTTTTTTACAACACTATTAAAAGAATATTCTAAAAAAATAATAAAAATAATATTTTAAATTATTTTTTCAGTATTAAAATTTATTAATTTTATAGAGGAAAAATTTTAATTTTAATTATAAAAAATAAATAATTCTCATAAAAAAAGAAAATTATATAAAAATATATTAATAAAAATCATTAAATTTATTTTTAAATAAATGTTACATATTATACATATAAAAAACTTTTTAGAAAAATCATTAATTTCGTTACGTAGATGTTTGATAGATATTCTATATATTTAGTAAATTTTTAATAGATCTTGGGTGGATGTTATATATTTATTTGTGTATGTTATATGTATTTTATATAGATATTGCGTGGATATTGTGTATGATGTATGAATATAAAGTTAAAAAATATTAAAAAATTATATAGATGTTTAGTAGATGTTTGACAAATATTTGGTAGATATTTGATAAATATTTGGTAAATTTAGTAGATATTCGATAGATGTTTGATATATATTATATCTATGTTATTATTTATTGTTTATATATTTTTGTGTATGTTATATATAATATGTATATATTTATTTTTTGTATGTGTATATTGAGAATATGACATCAAAAAATTATTTATGAATAAATAAACATAAATAAATATAAAAATTAAAAATAAAATGAGAAACATTAAAAATCAATGAATTTAAAAATAAATTTGAAAAAAGAAACACGCTTCACCAAAATGAAAAAAAAAAAATTGATGGTCGTAATTTCAAAAATCCGCCTTATAAATTATGTAAAGAATGTAATTTCCTCTATTATTAAAGGTATTTATGCTAAATACATTATTTAGTTATTCACTATTTAAGTATATGGCCCGTTAACTTTTTTTTATTAGTGATTATTTGCATTCTCTTTATTTTATTTTTACAGGAAAAAAATTGGTGTTTTTTATTTTTTTTATTTTTTAATTTTAATTATATTTATATTTTTATTCATAAATAGTTTTTTTAAATCATAATCTCAGAAATATATAGCATACACATTATATCTATCAAACATGTATAATATCTATATAACATCTACTAAATATACACAAAATATCTACTAAATATACATAGAATATCTACTAAATATCTATAAAATTTATTTAATTTTTTTAACTTTATATTCGCAAAACATTTATATAATATATACATAATATATACAACAAATACATAATATGTATACGTCTACTAAATATCTATAATATCTATATAACATATACAAAATATATGCAAAATATCTACCGAATATCTATACAACATCTGCATAACGAAATTAATAATTTTTTTAAAAAAATATTATGTCTATAATATGTAAAATTTGTTTAAAAATATATTTAATATTTTTATTTAGATATTTTTATATTTGTTTTCTTTTTTATATTTTGGTGAGTGTTATTTGTAACCAAAGTTAAATTTTTTTCTTTATAAAATTTGAAAATATAATTTAAAATATTAATTTTTATTATTTTATTAAAAATATTTATTTTACAATGAAGTTTGAAAAAAAATAAAAATTTAATTATAATATTATTTGTAGTGAAAAATGAGATATTTTTTAAAGATAAAACTTTATTTTAGTAAGGAGTGAAGCATTTTTTAAAATCTGACTCAATTTTTTCTAGAAGTATAAAAAAATTTTATTTTGTAGTATTTTTGCAAAAAAAAAATTAATAGTTTTGTAAAATCCCCCTATTATTAGAGGAAATCATATCATTTATTATTTTTTTACTTTTACTGTTTTTATTTTTTATTTTTATTTTTATTTTTTAATATGTACTATTCATTAGAATTTTCTTTTAAAAAATACGTCTCTCCCTCTCTCTCTTTTTCTTCTATATTTCTTCATCTTCCTCTTGCTTTTCCCTCCTCTTTTTTTTATCTTTCTTTTGTTTTTATTTATTTTCATTATTTACTCCACTATTGCCTTCTCATCCTCCATCACTATCAATTCTTCCCCACAATTGGTGTCTCTTCTTCTCCATCACCAATCTCTCTTTCTGCTTCTTTTGATTTTTTTATCTTTTTTTTTTTATGAAAATCAAATCATTTTTTATTTTGTTAATCACTATAAGATGAAGAAGAAATAAATTTTAAATTGGTAAGATCTTCCAGTAATTTTTGTTTGTAAATATTTTAATTTTTTTGATTGTTTTTTGCTTTCAACTATAACGATTGTTGATTTTTTTAACCGTAACGCACTAAACATATTCGATAAAATGCTCTAAATGAAGAGTCTTTTCAATTTTTTTAGTTTACCTACATTCTTTAAAAAAAAAATTCTCCATCTTATCATAGTTATCAAAGTATATGCAACATATATATATATATATATATATATATAATACTACATAAATTTTTTTTCTATGCTTCTTAATCTATTTAACAAAATATATATAATATCTAAAACAACATAGAAATATTTGGAGTTCACATTTTATCAAATTATATGCAACATATATAACATATAAATATTTTTTTAATTTGAAATCCATTACGTTTAGCAAATTACATGCAACATATATAACATATAAAAGTTTGTATATATTTTTTTATATGGAATTCATCATATTTAATAGATTATATAACACATATAATATATAACTATCATATAAAAGTTTGTATATATATTTTCATCTATATTTCATCATATTTAACAAAAAAAAAATATAACATATAAATATCACATGTATATAAATTTGGAATCTATCACATTTAACAAATTATATACAACATAAAACACATAAAAGTTTATATATGCTTTTTGTAGAGCTTTGGTTTATATATGCTTCTTAATATGAAATTCATCATATTTACATATTATATGTGACACGAATAACATATAAACATAATTATAAAAGTTTATGTATACTTTTTATCTACATTTCATCATATTTACAAATTATATATGCAACATATATGACATGTAAATTTGTAATCTATCACATTTAACATATTATATAAAACATATATAACGTAAAAAAGTTTATATATGCTATTTAATATGGAATCTGTCATATTTAGTAGATCATATGTAACATATGTAACTTATAAAATGACATAAAAGTTTGTGCACAATTTTTTTAAATCTAGATTTCATCATATTTAATAGATTATATATAGGCTAAAAAAAAACTTAAACTTTATTTATTTTTTTCACTTTTATCACGAATTTGTTTTTGATAAATTTGGTAATGAACTTATTTTTTTATTTTCAACTATATCTTTTGACCATTTAGGGTTGACTATATCTTTTGACTATTAACATATCGGTTATTTTCTAATATTAAAATAATGAATGGGCATTACTTTCACAAGACATGAAAATAACGCCCCTTAAATTTTTTTTAAAGATTCAAGCACCAAATTGCAATTTTACATAAACCCTAGTGAATGAGAATTTATAAATCCTGATCTCATTTGAAAGTATTTTCAAACAATTAGATCTTAATTTCAATTATCTTCTCCCAAAATTAATCAATTTGAAATTTATTACAAAAACTTCCATTTCCAAATCAGATACAAAAAGAGAGAAATAGAGGGAGAGGGAGGGAGAGAGAAAGGTTAAGAGAGAAATTTCTGTGTTTCTTGTTATATAAAGCATAAAGAAGAAATTATATCATTTTATGGAGACGATTGAAATTCAGATCCTAATAATCCTCAAAATATCTTGCTTGATTACATATTTGGCCATTGAACACAGCAATAAGAGAATATTTAAATAATGAACAACTTCAGAAAGGAAAGCAAATAGATGAATTATGAAGAATTGTGGCGAAAGTTAAACTTCTCTCAATTTAATTGCAAGTTGGATTTTATTTATTTTTCATAATAAAGTTCTTTTTAGTGATTAGAATTGGAAAACTGTTGTTAAATATCAAGCCTTTTGATACAAAAGAATTCTATAAAAACTCTTTAATTTGCTCTTATCTCTTCCCTTTTTTCTTTCTCCTTCTTTTTCTCTCTTTATCTATCTCCATTTTCATCCTTTTTTTTTCATTTCCTTCTCTTCCATCCAATTTTGTCAAACATTTCAATTTGAGTGTTTGAGGGTATTTTCCTTTTTTGGAGTTGGGATTCAGTACAAAAATTTGAGTCTTAAATGAGACCCAAATTGAAGACTAACCATAGCCAAAAGAAGAATCTAGAAGAAATAGTTATGGTTGTAGCAATGATATTGAAGCCTTGAATTTGAGATCAAATGGTGTTGGTGGTCAGTGGCGGAACCAGGAACTTTTTGAGGGGGGGTCAAAATTTTCCGTGGTGCGGTGGTCGGCGGCTGGTGGCGTGGTGGTGGTGGCGTGGTGCTGCTGGCAGTGGGTTAGGGAGAGGGATCTGAGAGAGGCAGTGAATGAAGAAGAAGAAGAAGAAGAAGAAGAAGAAGAGGGATCTGAGAGGGCTGCGTTTTTAACGCAGCCCTTTATTTTTTTTGAACCGGCCCAAGCGAAACGGCGTCGTTTCGCTTGGGCCGGTTTATTTTTTTTTAATAAACCCCTGGCGAAACGGCGCCGTTTCGCCAGGGGTTTATTTATAAAAAAAATTAGTCCCTGGCGAAACGACGCCGTTTCGCCAGGGACTAAATTATAAAAAAATTAAATTAAATTGCAGCGAGGGGTTCGTCTACCCCTCGCTGCAATTTGCTCTGAAACTCAGCGGGGGCTGAGTTTCAGAGCAGGGGCCGGCAAGTGTGCATCCTCCACGTCTGGCTGCCGGTGAGGGGGGGTCGTGTGACCCCACACTACCCCATGGTGGTTCCGCCGCTGTTGGTGGTGGTTGTGGCTATAGAGAAACGGGCATTACTTTTGGAGTCATATTTTATCCTAAAAAATTAACAGATGCTACTTTCATATCTTGTGAAAGTAACACTGTAAAATCTGCATAATTGTTAAATAAAATAAATTTTAATTTAATTTAATAATATTAAAATAAATATTTTGAGGGAGAAATGGAGAGTTGGAAGTGTGAAAAGTGAAATGCATATGTTATATATATGTGAAGTATGAGTAACATATAAAAGTCAAAGGTAAAACTAAAAGTCAAAATATAAATAGTAAAAAGGAGAAAAAAGTTATAAAATAAATAAAACAATAATAAATAATAAAATCAATTTTTGAGGGAAGATGAAAAATTGAGAAACAAAAATAATTATTTAATTAAAACATTTAAAAAATATATATGGTTGGAAATTGAAGAAAGAAAAGTCAAAAAACCATATTTATCATCTTCTTCTTCTTCTTCTCTCCAAGCCATGGCCGAATTTTGAAGGATTTTAAAGGATTGAAGTGGGTTTTGGTGATTTTTCATCAAGTAAGTTTTCCTTTCTTATTTTGGTGTTTTAATGGAAATATATGAATATGTGAAGAATGAGATTTCTTATGGGTGATGTTTTAATTTGTTCTAAGGGTATGGATGAAGTTATTTTACTAGGTAGGTAAGGATTTTATGGTTGGATGGTGGATTAGGTTAAGTTTGGTTAGAGTTTAGAAGAGGAAGAATGAGATTTAGAGTTTTGGAAAGGTTTTTGTTTGAGAATGAATGCTCATTTGATTTCTTTGTTTTAATCTTGTTGTTAATGATTTTAATGATAGTAATAAATTCAAATTACCATTTGGAATTGGTTAAAATAAAGAACTAAAATTAAAGAGGCTTAGGGCAAAATTTTGAAATTTTAAAGAAAATATGATACATTGTATTTTAATGCTTATAATGTGTTAAAATATAAAAATTGAGATGTAATTAAGCTTAAAACTCAATTTAGAGTTGGTTGAATTTGGTTTCCAAAGTTAAAGAGCATTAGGGCTAGAAAAAGGAAAATTTGAAGGAATATGCCTTAATTTGTGTTTTATACTTGAAACAATTTAAAATGTGATTCTAATGTATGTTATGGATTTATATTTTCAATAGGTGTTGAGTAGATAGTTATTCCATCAACCTAGTGGTAAAGGGCATTAGGGAGTTTTGAGATAGAGTAGAGTTCTGACTCCTTTCTTTGCTTGGAAGAGGTTCGTACATACTTTGGAATTGAATTTAATTGATTTCATTGATTTTAAGCATGATACATTACATATATTAATTGTGTTATGTACCTTAATTAATGTGAATGTGTGTAGGGCATTGTTTGAAGTAACAATGCTTTGATATGTATTGATTATGGTATAAAAAGCCATTTGAGAATGGCTAAATATGATGTTTGTGCAAAATGTGAGCAAATGCAAGTGGAGCACTAAATTGTAGAAGTGAGCCACATTTGCATTATATATGATAATGATGTTGATTTTTTTATTGAAAAATGGAAATAAAAATGTTAAATACGGGAAAAATATGAGAAAGAAATATGAGAAATGTGATTACATGTTTACTTTATATTGAGTTTAGTTCCGGAATATTATTGTTAGAAATCTTTTACGCCTTTGGGTAAGACACGTTGGTGTCATATATTTATTAGGCCTTCGGGTGAGATACGCTGGTGTCATAAAGTTATTACGCCTTTGAGTGAGACACTCTGGTGTCACAGATAAATGAGATAGTCTAAGATAATATTTCTGAAACAAGAGCATTATATAAGAAATTTTTGGGCCCAATGTATGTAAATGAGTAATATATTATTTAAAGTGTGAAATCATTGCTTGACATGTATATTGTAAATCATTCATGGCATTACATATTAAATGTCATTTATTTTTTTTATCAAAATATGTACCACTAGGAGAAATGCTTAGCGTGAATGAATTTTATCGTACAAGTGACCGGGTAGATCCGGAGGTTCCGAAAAGTTCTGCTAGACCACATTAGGTCTCGATTGTAGTTGATAGCTTTTGGAGATTGGTGAGCTGCCATGGACCGGAGCCATATGTATTTCATATATACATTTTAAACTTTGACAAATTTACTTAAGTATGTACATTATGTTTTCTTTACATGTATATGATATGAATTAAAAGGGATCTTTGAGTTTTAATGTTGAAAACCAAGATATGGAATATATGTATTGATATATATATATATATAAATACCTATGAATTATGTGAAATGCTGGAGATTTTGGAGAATTGAATGAATGAAAATTTTGGGAGTGTTTGTTTTAATGCAGGTTGTATAAATTGAAATTTGGGAATATCTGAAATACAGACATAACTCTAGCGAATTTTTTTCAGAAATTTTTTCCTTTAAAATATGTCTTTTTAACTTTTAAATCACTAATGAATATTTTTATTTATTTATAAAAATACATTTTAATTGTTTAAAATAATTATTTTGGAATTATAGAAATTTTTGGAAAGACTAAGAACTGTGACATTCTTATATTCTGTATGCGTATCTTATATATTCCGAGGGTATATATTATACATACATGGAGCATAAGGGTGTTACAAATTCTCATTTATTAATCTTTTGAAATAAAATACTAGGAAATAACCAACACGTCAGCATTTTGTTAGGTTATATAACCCAAGTGATCAAAAAATATAATTGCAAATAAAAAATAAGTTTATTATCTACTTGTAGACCCTTGATTTTGGCCCTCACTTGTCCGATCCTAATTAAAGAAGACCTAGTCAAGGTTTCTTTATATTAAACATATTTACTCCAATAATCCAGTAGTTCCAGTAGCTTAAATACATTCAATTTATGCTCATCAAAACACAACCATTAGTTTAAACATGTCTAGTAAGCATATCCCATTTAAATATTTATCCAAAATCAATTGTTAAAATAGCTTGAAAGTTTTTACAATTGCTGAGATTTTTCTAAACCCTAATCTATTTTTTCAAATTTTCTAAACCCTAAATTGCTTTACAAATTTCCAAAAGTAGTTTTACTATTTGCAAAACCATTATTAGTATCCCAATTTCCAAAATCATAAATAAGTTTTCTAAATAGTTAGTAAACCTAAAACCATAAATTCCAAAAATAGTCGGTAAACCCTAATACAGACCCTAATTTTAAAAATCCAACCTAAACCATAATCCAAATCCTAAATTCCAATAATAGCCAGTAAACCCTAATTTAAAACCCTAATTGTCTAAACCCTAAAAAACTCCAATTTTATCCAAAAACCCTAGTTTTTAAATCAAAATCCTAAAAACCCCAATGTTATCCAAAAACCCTAGTTTTTAATCAAAATCCTAAAAACCCTAATTTTATTTTCAAAACTCCAAAAATCTCATTTTTTATCCATAAATCTTAAAACCCTAATTTTATACTAAAAATCTTAATTTAAGATGTAAAACCCTAAATTCATATATTTATTGTTTTATTAGAATTTAGATATGATGAACGATTTCTTAATGTTTTACTTTTATGAATAATTTGTTTTTATTTTGCTTATGGTGAATGATTAAATGATTTAATTTGATCAATTGTTTAAATTTTAAAATGTAAGAGATATGATTCCACTTCGTAGGTACCTCATTAGTTAAGTTCAATGTAATATAATTTAGTTTGAGTTTTGGATTAATGTAAAGGGCATGTTTCCACAAAATGGTAGGTGTTCTATTTTTTTTAGTTTTGGACATTAGACAATTATTGTAAAGACATGTTTTCATCCTTGGATGGGTACCTATTTTATTGCTTTATTTTAATAAAAGTGGTGGATGATTATTTATTTTGACAAATTCATGTAATATGGATGATATCTCAATAAGTTAAGAATTTAATAATATTTAGACCTGAAAAGGAGGTCGGTTCCAATGAACCGGGGGTTATGGGGGTGCTGGATCATTCTCACATTTCTCATACGTTTCCAACTTTTCGAATCCAATAGGGGGTTAGTGATTCCTTAGGAATCGAGTCATCCACCTCTTTCTATTTTTCTAGCTCGTTTGGGTGGAGACTCCATTTTCTCTGAATTTAGGCTCGTGTTCTCTAAGGTCTTGAGCTTAGCAGTGCCGAAGTCGCAAGAACTATTGAACATGGGAGTGGGGCAAAAATCTCCACTCACAGTGGTGACTCCACTAGGGACAAGAGAAGATCATTTCATTGTTTTTATATTATTTTGTTCTTTTTTATTATGATATTATCCATTGCGTCATTTAGATTGCATTGTGTGCGTGAGTTAGGAAGCCCGTATAACTCGTGTTGTGTTATGTGAGGGATATCATACTTTTACTCAAGGTATGGAGATCGAGCATGGTATAACCACTCATAGCCTTGTATCTTTTGGTATACACTTGTTATGAGAGCCTAAACTTTTCAACCCCAAGATTTAAGCTGTAACACCCCCACATCCAATACACGCACACTACAACACCACAATGTAGCATACATGCACCGAACATAGGAATGCTACGGGTTTTCATCAACATTCAAAACATTTTAAAAGATACCATAATCTTTCTTAATATACATTATAGAAAATAGGTAATTAACTTGTAATATAAAACAAAATAGATATATAAATACATATACTTAATACATTTTCTTAATACGCAGCGGAATTTATAAAATATTTACATATAGGAAAACATTTTAATCCATATTTACAAATTTACATATATTCACTTTATAAACAATACTTTACAAAATATAAAAAGGATTATACATGATTGGTAGCTTTCTCTGATCTTTAAGTCCCAAAATCAACTCTTCAATGCCTACTCTCACTCGGTCTCGAAGAGCTCTCGGGTTCAACTCTATCACCTGCGCGATTAACACTATCGCGCTAAGCCAACGGCTTAGTAAGACAAATCATGCTAATGTTATGCTTTAGTACAATGCAATGCCACACACCTTACTAATAAAAACAACATCATAGATGTAAAGTTAACAACATACTTTTACATTCTATAAACCACACTATATGAACATATCACATTTCAACATCCTTCCATATACCTCATTTATCAATCATGTTATCATTCATGAATCACATTAAACAAAGACAAACATGGGCCCAAAACACACTAATATGCCATTCTATTTTCAGAGTTAATGCTTTGGTTTTGTTATCACATTTATCAATATCATATACCCAACTAGGCTTCAAGGATTAGGTTCAACCAAGCTTCAAGGGGAACAAAGCATGCTAAGTATCAACCCAACTTGGCTTCAAGAACCAACCCAACCTAGCTACAAGGGTTGTAACATCTCAATTAGGCTTCAAGGACTAGACCCAACCAAGCTTCAAGGGGAGTAAAACATGTTAAACTTCAACCCAAATTGGCTTCAAGGATCAAATCCAACCTAACTTCAAGAGATTGTTACTATCATTAGGCATGCCACCAACAACAAACTCTGAAAATGGAATAACATATTAGCCACACAATTCATTTATTATTCAATTATCATTTCCATTCTCAATTCTCTTCATCATTTAGGCAAACATGCCTTATTTCTTTCAATAGAATCATCATAGCCAATCACAACATTAAGGTAATTCATCATCAATGATCACATTATATCCCACATAGCATTATTCATAAATATCAACATTTCATTCCACATTGTACACAAAATATCAATATTCATATGCATCATCCATATCATCAAATGTAGGTTAAATCTCAACATCATATGAATGTATGCAAGTATGTACTTGTACTTACCTCAATCACAAATCACACAACCCTAAATACTTTCCTTTTCCAAGATTCTTCACTTCTCAAATCAATGATCAATCACTTGCTTCAAAACCTAATCCAAAAGTAATAACATACACTTGCTTAGAGATACACAAGAGATAATCCAATTAAGAGTTAACTAGGGCAAACCCTAAACTTGACACGCTCACCCACACGGGCGTGTTCCTGGCCGTGCCCTAACTCCACAACACAGAAGCTTTTACATGCTCAACAACACGGGCGTGTTCATGGGCGTGTAGTACCTTCTGCCTCTCAAACATAACAACACGTCCAACAACATGAACGTGCTCCTGGCCGTGTAAATTCTCAAATCTCACAGTGGCTATGACACGCTCAATAATACGGGCGTGTTACTGGTCGTGTCAACCCCACTGCCTCCAATACAATTGACACGCCTAAAAACCCTGGACGTGCTCATGGGCGTGTCCGGCCACAAATCAAGATTCCGGCCAAAATAACCAAACACTCAACAACACACTTCTATTCATTAACATCCTCTTCAAACAATCTTCACAAAACATACCCAAAAAACCATCTTAAACTTGCAACAACACCAAAAACAAACCAAAACACACATCAAACATAAAACACCAAATCATCTCAAAATCCTAAACACAACACAACATCATCTCCTCCAATCAACTTACTCTTTCCTTCAACTTATCCTTAAAATCCAAGATCAAACTAATCAAACACCCTTAAACATATCAAAATCAAGTAACACACTCTTAGATCATCTATCAAATCCAAATATCATATCAAATAAACAAAAAGATCAAAAGAGAACTTACCAAAGTTATAAAACTTTTTGAATCATCAACTTGATCACTTAATCTTCCTTCAATTTGAGCTTAACTCTTCAAGATCTTCTCTTTGTCTCTTGCTTTCCTTTGTCTATGGAGGAGCCGGCCACACAAAGAAGAAAGAAGAAATGAACCACAAGAAACAAAGTCAACTCTTCTTTTAATATCCACCAAGTGTTTCAATTCAAGCAATTACCAAAACACCCTTCATCCATTTAATTAACCTCTTGTCTCTTATATGCCCACTCAAGTAATTTCACCTATCACAAATGAAAATATCTTCTTCCCTTGACCACTCTTTTGACCAACTTATATGTTATATATATATATCATATAAGTAACATATACAATTTTCTCTAAACCCTCTTTTCTTTCCCAAAACACATATACACAAGCATTCTCTTCAAATTTCTTTTCTTATCACATAACATATACATTCCATTTAAGCAAACAAAAACAATATGCAAAACTTCTAGGGCATACATTAGGATATTACAATTCTCCCCCTCTAAAAAGAAATTTCGTCCTCGAAATTACCTGATATCAAGTCTGAAACAACTGAGGGTACTGATCTTGCATAGCTTGCTCACTTTCCCAAGTTGCTTCTTCTTTTGCATGATTCTTCCACAAAATTTTCACAAGTGGCACTTTCTTATTCCTCAACTCTTTCACTTCACGTGCCAAGATAGCAACTGGTTCTTCTTCAAATGTCAAATCTTGACTCACTTCGATTGATTCAATTGGCAACACATGAGATGGATCCGATCTATACCTCCTCAACATAGAAACATGGAATACATTATGAATACGATCCAACTCAGGTGGCAAAGCAAGCCGATAAGCAACTGGCCCAACTCTTTCCAAAACTTCATACGGTCCAATGAAACGAGGACTCAATTTCCCTTTCCGACCAAACCTCAAAATCTTCTTCCAAGGAGACACTTTCAAAAATACCTTATCTCCAACATCAAACTCTATGTCTCTCCTTTTCAGATCTGCATAAGACTTCTGTCGGTCTGAAGCTGCTTTTAATCTATCTCTAATCATTTTCACTTTCTCTTCAGTTTCTTGAATCAAATCAGGCCCAATCAGCTTACCATCTCCAAGTTCACTCCAACATAGAGGTGTCCTACACCGTCTACCATATAATGCTTCGAATGGTGCCATACCAATGTTGGATTGATGACTGTTGTTGTAAGCAAACTCCACAAGTGGTAGAAATCTGTCCCAACTTCCAAAGAAGTCAATGACACAGCTTCTCAACATGTCCTCAATAATCTGTATCACCCTCTCAGACTGTCCATCCGTCTGTGGATGAAAAGCAGTGCTGAAGTGCAATCGAGAACCCAAAGCACTATGCAAACTCTTCCAAAATCTTGAAGTAAACCGGGGATCTCGATCAGACACTAGAGAAATTGAAACACCATGCAACTTCACAATCTCATGGATATACAACTCAGCTAACCTCTCCAAAGAGTAATCCATCCGAATCGGAAGAAAATGAGCTGTCTTAGTCAATCTATCCACAATTACCCAAATAGCATCATGTTTCCTTTGTGTCATTGGCAAACCAGACACAAAATCCATTGTTACTCTTTCCCACTTCCATTCTGGCACTGACAAAGGTTGAAGCAACCCGGTTGGAACTTGATGCTCTGCTTTTACCTTCTGACAAGTGAGACATTTAGATACAAACTCAGCAATGTCTCTCTTCATACCGAACCACCAGTAATGCTGTCTCAAATCATGATACATCTTGGTATTGCCTGGATGCATAGCAAATACTGACTGATGTGCTTCTTCTAGAATAATCTTTTTCAAATTAGCATCATCAGGTACACACAATCGGTTCTTAAACCAGAGACTCCCATCACTTCTCACCATAAAATCTCTACTCTTTCCACTCTGGCAATCTGAAACAATCTTTTGAATCTTCTCATCAGTCAACTGAGCCCTTTTAATCTGATCCAACAAAATTGGTCTCAACTGCAAATGTGCCAATAATGCACCATCATCACAAGATACAAACCTAACATGCAACGCTCTCAATTCAACAAGCAACGAGAGAGAACAAACAGTTAAACCAGCTAAAGACTTCCGACTCAAGGCATCAGCAACAACATTTGCTTTACCTGGATGATAATCAATCAAACAGTCGTAGTCTTTAATCAATTCCAACCATCTACTCTGCCGAAGATTTAGCTCTTTCTGAACCCCCCAAATATTTCAAACTTTTATGATCAGTATAGATAAAACATTTCTCCCCAAACAAATAATGTCGCCATATCTTCAATGCAAACACTATGGTTGCCAACTCCAAGTCCTGGGTCGGATAATTGAGCTCATGCGGTTTCAACTGTCGAGAAGCATAAGCTATAACTTTACCTTCTTGCATCAAAACACAACCCAAACCACTATGTGAAGCATCACTGTAAATCACATATGGTTTGCCTTCTATAGGTAAAGTAAGAATAGATGCTTGAGTCAACATTTCTCTCAACTGTTCAAAGCTAGCCTGACACTGATCCGTCCATACAAATCTAACTCCCTTCCGAAGCAATCTGGTGAGTGGAGTAGCTATCAAAGAAAATCATTTTACAAACCGTCGATAATAGCCTGCCAAACCCAGAAAACTTCTAACTTCAGTCACAGACTTTGGTGGACTCCAATTCAGAATAGCTTCAACTTTACTCGGATCAACTCTAACACCTTCTGCTGAAACTATATGACCGAGAAAAGTTACTTGGTCAAGCCAAAACTCACACTTCGACAACTTAGCAAACAATTGCTTCTCTCTCAAGATTTGCAACACAATCCGCAGATGTTTATCATTTTCCTCTTCATTACGTGAATACACCAAAATATCATCTATAAAGACCACAACAAACTGATCCAAATAGGGCCTAAACACCCTATTCATCAAATCCATAAAAGTTGCAGGTGCATTCGTCAAACCAAATGGCATTACTAAAAACTCATAATGCCCATACCTGGTCCGAAAGGCTGTTTTAGGAACATCTTCAGCTCTGACTCTCAGCTGATGATACCCAGATCTCAGATCAATTTTAGAAAACACTGCTGCACCCTTCAACTGATCAAAGAGATCATCGATTCTAGGCAAAGGATATTTATTTTTAATAGTTACCTTGTTCAATTGCCTATAATCGATACACAATCTCATAGTACCATCTTTCTTCTTCACAAATAAAACAGGAGCTCCCCACGGAGAAACACTGGGGCGAATAAATCATTTATCCAACAACTCCTGTAATTGCACTTTCAACTCCCTCAATTCTACTGGTGCCATTCTATAAGGAGTAATAGAGATAGGAGTGGTACCAGGCAATAATTCAATACCAAACTCCACCTCTCTCTCAGGAGGCAACCCTGGCAACTCCTCTGGAAACACATCTGGGAACTCTGCAACTGTGGGTATATCATCAATTTGAGAACCCCTTACTCTAGTATCTACCACATGAGCAAGATAAGCATCACACCCCTTTCTAATCAACCTCCTGGCTGTAACAGCTGAAACAAACAAGGATGCTAGTTGTCCCTGCTCACTAGATACTATCACCTCTCTACCATCACCAGTTCTCAAAGTAACAGATTTCTTTTTACAATCTACCACAGCTCCATGTCTAGATAGCCAGTCCATGCCTAGGATCACATCATATTCCTTAAAAGGCATTTCGATCAAATCTCCAAGGAACTCCTCACCTTGCACCATTACTGCACTATCTCGGTGCACCTTACTAACAATCACACTATGCCCTAGAGGGTTTGTCATCAATACATCAAATCCCAGGGATTCAACATGCATATCAGACACAGGCAAAACAGATGCACTAATATATGAATGTGTGGATCCAGGATCAATCAAAGCAAGTACTGAAATACCAAATAAAGAAAAAGTACCAGCTATGACTGCCGAAGCATCTGGCTGCCTCTGCATAACATATATCCTCTGGGAAGATCCAACCTCCTCTGGTCTACTCTCCCTGGATGTAGAACCTCCTCTAGAACTGAACCCAGATCTACCTCCTCTGCTGACACCCCTGCCTCCTCGACCTCCCCTCACACTAGGTCGAGAAGCCGCAGAATCAACTAACATCTGCTCTTGCCTCTCAGGACAATCTCTCACAAAGTGATCAGATGATCCACATCTGAAACACACCCCTGCAACACCAGTCTTCCAACAAGGACCACCATGTGGCCTACCACAATGAATGCAGATGGGTAAGGTGGATCTCTGAGTCACTGGGGTCGGAGCACTCGCCACTGACACTGTAGGTCTAAATCTCTGCCTCTGAAACTGTGCTGACCTACCTGCTGGCCTCAGACTCCTACTAACCCGAGGAACAAAGCTTCCTTTACCTCTCTTAGCAGATGAAGACCCTGCCTCAAACTGTGGTCTTCTCACTCTGATCTCTTCTTCTGAAGCAGCTGCAATAACTTGAGCTCTATCCACACTCCGAGCTGCTGCCACAAGCTGGGAAAAATCATGATATCTCGATCCAGCCACAAGACACATGATAGAGGGCCTCAATCCCTCCTCAAATCTCCTGCATCTATCTATCTCATCAGATATAATGCCCCCAGCATACTGGCTCAACCGGATAAACTCAACTTCATATTCTGTTACGGTTCGGCTGTTTTGCTTTAAGCTCAAAAACTCCATCTTCTTCATGTCCTTATACTCCCTTGGAGTATACTTCAATTCAAACTCTCTTAGAAAATCAGCATAGGACAAGGTTGGTGGATCATCCATAGCATGTGGCACTGTCTTCCACCAGTCGTATGCATCCTTCTGTAGCAATGATCTTGCATAATCAAATTTTTCCTCTGGGGTAGCTTGCAACTGAATGAAGATTCTCTGTATTTTATCAAGCCACTGCTCTGCTACAGCTGGATCAACAGTACCTAAGAAATCTTCTGTTCCATACTTCCTTAGCTTATCATACTGTCTCACTGATACCAAAGGCTGAGGGGGTGGTGGGGGTGGTTGCACTGGTGCTTGCCTCAAAACCTCTACCACATGCCTAAGCCAAACTGGTGGAACCTCCTCACCAGCTGGTCTCCCCAATACAGAAGCAGGTATCTCTCCAGCACTATCCACTCTAGCTCCCTCTCTAATCTCATCAGGAGCTATACTCTCAGCACTACCCTCAACTGACTGACGTGAGTGAGAATCCATCACAACCTATATCTGCAAACATAGCAGAATACCTCTCATTAAAGATCAGAGACTGCCAATCCCAAACATGTATGTTATTCAAAAACTCATTTCATTTTTTTAAAGTAAAAATATTCTTTTTCTTACATTTTACCTAGGTTGAGAATCTCAAACCTAGGCTCTGATACCAAAACAATTGTAACACCCCCACATCCAATACACGCACACTACAACACCACAATGTAGCATACATGCACCGAACATAGGAATGCTACGGGTTTTCATCAACATTCAAAACATTTTAAAAGATACCATAATCTTTCTTAATATACATTATAGAAAATAGGTAATTAACTTGTAATATAAAACAAAATAGATATATAAATACATATACTTAATACATTTTCTTAATACGCAGTGGAATTTATAAAATATTTACATATAGGAAAACATTTAAATCCATATTTACAAATTTACATATATTCACTTTATAAACAATACTTTACAAAATATAAAAAGGATTATACATGATTGGCAGCTTTCTCTGATCTTTAAGTCCCAAAATCAACTCTTCAATGCCTACTCTCACTCGGTCTCGAAGAGCTATCGGGTTCAACTCTATCACCTGCGCGATTAACACTATCGCGCTAAGCCAACGGCTTAGTAAGACAAATCATGCTAATGTTATGCTTTAGTACAATGCAATGCCACACACCTTACTAATAAAAACAACATCATAGATGTAAAGTTAACAACATACTTTTACATTCTATAAACCACACTATATGAACATATCACATTTCAACATCCTTCCATATACCTCATTTATCAATCATGTTACCAGTCATGAATCACATTAAACAAAGACAAACATGGGCCCAAAACACACTAATATGCCATTCTATTTTCAGAGTTAATGCTTTGGTTTTGTTATCACATTTATCAATATCATATACCCAACTAGGCTTCAAGGATTAGGTTCAACCAAGCTTCAAGTGGAACAAAGCATGCTAAGTATCAACCCAACTTGGCTTCAAGAACCAACCCAACCTAGCTACAAGGGTTGTGACATCTCAATTAGGCTTCAAGGACTAGACCCAACCAAGCTTCAAGGGGAGTAAAACATGTTAAACTTCAACCCAACTTGGCTTCAAGGATCAAATCCAACCTAACTTCAAGAGATTGTTACTATCATTAGGCATGCCACCAACAACAAACTCTGAAAATGGAATAACATATTAGCCACACAATTCATTTATTATTCAATTATCATTTCCATTCTCAATTCTCTTCATCATTTAGGCAAACATGCCTTATTTCTTTCAATAGAATCATCATAGCCAATCACAACATTAAGGTAATTCATCATCAATGATCACATTATATCCCACATAGCATTATTCATAAATATCAACATTTCATTCCACATTGTACACAAAATATCAATATTCATATGCATCATCCATATCATCAAATGTAGGTTAAATCTCAACATCATATGAATGTATGCAAGTATGTACTTGTACTTACCTCAATCACAAATCACACAACCCTAAATACTTTCCTTTTCCAAGATTCTTCACTTCTCAAATCAATGATCAATCACTTGCTTCAAAACCTAATCCAAAAGTAATAACATACACTTGCTTAGAGATACACAAGAGATAATCCAATTAAGAGTTAACTAGGGCAAACCCTAAACTTGACACGCTCACCCACACGGGCGTGTTCCTGGCCGTGCCCTAACTCCACAACACAGAAGCTTTTACACGCTCAACAACACGGGCGTGTTCATGGGCGTGTAGTACCTTCTGCCTCTCAAACATAACAACACGTCCAACAACATGAACGTGCTCCTGGCCGTGTAAATTCTCAAATCTCACAGTGGCTATGACACGCTCAATAATACGGGCGTGTTACTGGTCGTGTCAACCCCACTGCCTCCAATACAATTGACACGCCTAAAAACCCTGGACGTGCTCATGGGCGTGTCCGGCCACAAATCAAGATTCCGGCCAAAATAACCAAACACTCAACAACACACTTCTATTCATTAACATCCTCTTCAAACAATCTTCACAAAACATACCCAAAAAACCATCTTAAACTTGCAACAACACCAAAAACAAACCAAAACACACATCAAACATAAAACACCAAATCATCTCAAAATCCTAAACACAACACAACATCATCTCCTCCAATCAACTTACTCTTTCCTTCAACTTATCCTTAAAATCCAAGATTAAACTAATCAAACACCCTTAAACATATCAAAATCAAGTAACACACTCTTAGATCATCTATCAAATCCAAATATCATATCAAATAAACAAAAAGATCAAAAGAGAACTTACCAAAGTTATAAAACTTTTTGAATCATCAACTTGATCACTTAATCTTCCTTCAATTTGAGCTTAACTCTTCAAGATCTTCTCTTTGTCTCTTGCTTTCCTTTGTCTATGGAGGAGCCGGCCACACAAAGAAGAAAGAAGAAATGAACCTAAAGAAACAAAGTCAACTCTTCTTTTAATCTCCACCAAGTGTTTCAATTCAAGCAATTACCAAAACACCCTTCATCCATTTAATTAACCTCTTGTCTCTTATATGCCCACTCAAGTAATTTCACCTATCACAAATGAAAATATCTTCTTCCCTTAACCACTCTTTTGACCAACTTATATGTTATATATATATCATATAAGCAACATATACAATTTTCTCTAAACCCTCTTTTCTTTCCCAAAACACATATACACAAGCATTCTCTTCAAATTTCTTTTCTTATCACATAACATATACATTCCATTTAAGCAAACAAAAACAATATGCAAAACTTCTAGGGCATACATTAGGATATTACATAAGCTCATGTAATTGGCCTAGTTATTTTTTTTAGGATTTTACTTGGTTTGAACCATGGCTTATTTAGTTTGATCTTTTTCTAATATGACCTAATTATATTATACGCTCAAAATAATTTTTCCTTTAAATCCAAAAGACCAAAATAATTTTTAAAATTTTCAAGATAATTTTTGGACATAAAACTTTTCAAGATAGGTCAAAAATCTTCTTCAGCCTTATGGTCCAAGCTTAAAAGCCCAAGTGCTTTGAAACAAAATTATTTTTCACTTTAAAAATTATAAACTTTTTCTTAAAAAGAGCTTACAAATTATTTAGGTCAATTATGGAATACCAAAATCAATTATGGACCTAGTTTATACCAAGAATTATTAATCATGAGCTTGTTTTTGTATGAATCATTAGTTATTTTTTCAAATGAAAAATCTAAGATAAACCTCTTAATTTAGTTTTAATCCAATATAGCATAAAAGCTATTTTAGTTGAGATTCAACGGATTAAAGCCTAATTAATGAAAATTATCATGGACTGACTTCTAAGTTTGAAAATATAACTATTGGTTAAAATCGTCCGAAGGAATTTTTTTGAAAATAAGATATCTCATGTCGGTATTTTGTTGACCATATACCTAGAAAAAGAGATTTTTCATTCGTGTGTGGATGATATAAGGTTGGAAGGAATGTCTTAATTATTTTTTATCATTTGATTACTTGTGCATACATGCATACATACATTGTATTACATGTCATTGATTCTTTCTGGCTCACAGACCTGGAGCACCACATTTTAAGAGAGTACGACAGTCCAACCTATGCTAGTGACATAGAATTTAGTAACGACTCGGTCAGCTTCTCACCAAGAGTAATGGAACCTGAATAGATAAAAAAAATGGTGGATGACGCCCTCAATGCCAAGATGGAAGAACTGAAGGAGGCTCTAGCTAAGACTATAAAAAGCCAACCGGATGCACCTTTAGGGAACACTGCTGAGGCATCTACTAGTACTAAGAAGCATAAGGACACAAGAAAGGCTAAGGTTGGTGAGGTAGCCTTTGATAATGACAATGTAGTTGTTGATGACGATGTTGATTAGGCTCAATACTTTCAATATCCTCAAGATAGGAAGAAAGAGCCGAAGGTTGTGGAAAGATCAATTATGAAAAAGACTGAAACTTTAGATGTAGAGAAGCTAATTACTATTTGGAGAAGAAGTTTGAAAAGAAACTGAAAACTAAAGAGATGGCGAAGGTGGACAAGTTGTTTGAACAAGATGAGAAAGTCCCGCAAAAATTCAAGATGCCTTCCTTTGCCAACTTTAATGTAACTGGGAATTCTCCTCTCCATGTGAAGAAATATATCACTGCTATGCTGTCTGCCCGAGCCACTAAGGCTCAAACTCTAAGGTACTTTATGCTTTCATTAGATCCTGTTGTGCAAAATTGGTTCAACACCTTAAAGGATGGTATTCAAAAGAACTAGGATTCATTATACAAAGCCTTCATAAAAAAGTATGGGTATAATGCTGAGTTGGAGGTTACTTTGATGGAAGTTAAGTCAATCATGCAGAAATAAAATAATAATTTTGTTGACTATGTGAAAAGGTGGAGAAACAAAGTTGCATTACTTAAGAAAAGGCCTGATGAATTAGATCATATTAGGATGATTGTGAGAGGGGTGCTACCTAGTCCTCATGAAAGGCTATTGCATACCCTTATAAAGGATTTCAAAGATCTTCTCTAAGCTGGTTTGCAAATAGAATAATGGGAACAACAGAAGAATCTCTTTTTCTAGAAGAAGAAGTGATAGGGGAAGTTATCAATCTAGCGGTCAGGGTACACAGAATTCATTGGATGTCAACTGGTCAAGCAAATAGAAGATAATTTTTCAGAGTTGGGAAAACCTCTTTCTTGGGTTTTCAATAAGTTGCAGAAGAATGGGCTATTATAGCCATTGGCTCTCTGACCTTTGCCAAATGCTCTGCCATCAAGCTTTGATGCCAAGGCCTTTTGTCAATTCCATCAAGAGCAAGGACATGAGATAGATGTGTTCGCTTAAGGTACGTAATCTAAGATTTAATTGACAATGGAAAGTTACCCGAGCCTGATAAGCCTAATACCAAGAGCAATTCTTTATCTAAATTTGGAAGAGTACCTCCACCAGCAACTTTCATGGTAGGAGGAGGATTAAAGAAAGATCTTGTCTTGTCCTCCTTTCAAGATGAGAGAATTGAAGATGTAAAGAGAGAAGAGGCTTAACTCAGCGAACTTCGCTTGGCTTGAATGTCGCTCATTTTATTTTGATTTCTTTAGTATTTTAATGGAACAATTATGTTTTTCAAATTAAAATTGCTTGAATAAATTACTTTTATTAAATTTATAATTTTGTTGGCTTTTGATATTATAGTGTTCAACCGATGACGAGTCTACCTTTATATTCATGAATTAGTGTATCTATGTATCATGATCCGAATGACTTTACTAGGTGAGAAAATTATTCTATAGCATTGAGCTATGTATGCTTACTTAGAGAGAGCTTCTGAATAATTACCTTTGTCTAAGTCCCAATCAATCTTAGAATATGCTTTGATGAACTTTCGTGGTGAAATTGAACTCTAGTTATTTAAGAGAGAGATAATCTAGGCATTGTTTGATAAGCCAACAACTGAAATCCACCTTGTTAACATCAATCTTTAGTTTGTCCCATTGAGCCTTCATAAGATTTTAGCTTTTTTTTATTGGCTTTTAAGCCCAATAACCTACCCTATGCTATTTTGACACTTATGACAAGTCTGACAATCGCTAAGATACTAAGGACTAAAGAAGATCAAAAAAAGAATATATAGTTAAGACTATAATGATAGTTGAAGGACACTTGAATTAGACCTAATATCACAGACTTATTAAGATAAAGTCAGGACTGAAGCAGACTTATACCACTCCACTCATCCATTATTAAAAACACAAGTTGGTATAAACAAGATAACTCTTTTAAAGCTAAGACCTTAAAAAAGAAAAAAAGAAGAAGTCAGAGTAAAAAGAAAGAAGAAGAAAAAAAAGAAAAAAGAAAAAAAGAAAAGGAAGGGAAAAATAAAACCCAAAAAGGTTGTTTCGAAAGCCAACCAAGTTCTTTTTTTACCTAAAGCAAGCAGAAAAATTCCAGCCAGTTTACGAGAATGATTGACTTGAATTGGTCCAGTCTAGCCAAAGACTCAAATACATAGGGGAAATACCATCTTTTATTTTATCCAACATAGCTCCAAGTCCGCAATCTTGAAGACTTAATATTTCAAAAGGGAAAAGGATAAAAAGAAAGAGGAAGAAAAAGGGTAGTCTAAAGATCAAGATAGTACTGATTGGATCAAGATAGTACTGATTGGATCCAGATTTATGCAAAGAAGAAGGAAGGACATTCAATCTTTGTATTTTCATGAAGTCAAAAGATAAAAGTGATGCCCAGAAGGTGAAAATGGTTCCAACAAGAAGATTGTAGTATGAAGGTTTTGAATCAGTGTCACATAAGCTCTAATCTAAAAATAGCCTTCATTTAACTCGTGTCCCTTATAGACCACGTTTCAAGGCTATTAAAGACATGTTGATCTCTCTTGGTATGTAGAGTCTATTAGTGGAGATAGGTTGGATAAGCATACGTATGAGATAGACAATATTTAAACTCAATCAGACCTTTGACCAAGTAATGTATATGTGACTATATGAAGTGTAACGGTTCTTGCTTAAATGGAAATGATTCCTAAATTTAGCACGGTAACTAGGGTTGTTATGTTATAGATGTGTTAATTTGGAAAGTTGAGTCCTGAGGTACAATGACACTGATTTGACAAAGTTGACATTTGATTTTTTTTTAAAAAAAAACTATTTCTTGTTGCATAAAACTTTAAGTTAAGGGAATTATGTTACACGCTCAAACCTCGAAGGATACATTGGGAAAAATAAATGAGTATTTGCAAGGTTATGAAGAAGCTACCAACTGACGTGTTGAATCATAGTTTAAAATGGATGTATCTCTGACTATGCTTCTTCGGCCCTACCACTCATGTTTTCAACATCTTAAAGATAAAATCCATAAATGTGAAGTCTTTTGTCATTCCAATGCAAAGCATGAATGAGCATTTGGAAGAAATCCATGAGAGCACTTCAGTTGATCACCTCGGTCTGTGAGTCAATAGAACCACTGTAAGTATTATTCATGCATATCATGCATACATAAGCATATCACACTGTATTTTTTTTTTTGTCTTACGTTGTTTATTCTTTGTCAAAGTAAACAACATATACTCTATGAAGCAAACATGAAGCAGATATAGAATCAAGGGGGGCATGGAAGGCTCATTACTTGAGGAAGATCTAGTCACTTTACAAAAATGGAGATGCATGCTTGTACAAAGAACCAGAAAAAATTCTAACATCAATCAAAGATTATATGGGAATAAAATTATTGGTTTGAGCCTACACAGGAGGTAAAGTTTCTCTTATGATTTTTTGAGTTTATGCGTGTACAAAATATTTTTCAGACTCACTTTTAATATTTTGCTACACAGGGGGAAAAGAAAGGATATGAGGACTAGCTAAAAATAGCTAAATTTTTTGCAAAAAGAAGAGAACAAGAAGAAATTAAGAACCCCAAGCGAATAAAGATACAAAAGATAAAAGATTAAGACAAAGGCCCAAGATATATATCATATCAATCCAGCTAGAATAGCTAAAGTTGAGGCAAGAATAGAGAATAAAGATGAAAATTCATTTCTATCAAGGCAGACATTTTCAAGCAGATTTGATAAAGCATCCACTACCCAACCTATATTGGATTTGTTAAAGTATCCTGACGGCATAGCTTTTCTTGATGTGCTAAAATATCCAAGTTTATTTCTAGTGAGATATTAGAGTCGCTCACAATCCTACCAAGATATTAGAGTCACTTGGTGATTGTCATCAAGATATTAGAGTCGCTCGATAACCATTTTGACTCACCAAGATATTAGAATCTCTTGGCAATTTTATCGAGATATTAGATTCGCTCGATAGACCCATTGGGATTAGAGTCGCCCAATGACCCGGTGAGATATGAGAGTCTCTCAACAGTTTTGTTGCTTAGTCATCAGGATATTAGAGTTGCTTGATGAACCCATTGGGATATTAGAGTTTCCCATTGACCCGTTGAGATATTAGACTCGCTCAATGATTTTGTCACTTCGTCATTTCATCAGGATATTAGAGTCGCCTGATGAACCTTTTGGGATATTAGAGTTGCCCAAATTCAACCTCAGGTCCAGAACCTAACCAATCCAGTCTCGGGTCCAGAACCCAACCAACCTCAGATTCATAATCAACCAATCTAGTTTTGAGTCTAGAACATCACCAACCTCTGGTCCAGAACCCAACCAATCTAGTTTTAGGTCCAAAACCTAACCAATCTAGGTCTCGAGTCCAGAATCCAAAACAGTCTTAGGTCCAAAACCCAAACTAGATCTCGGGTCTAGAATTTGATCCTTATCCAAAATCAGCTCAAATTCATGTTGCTTTTCACCGTCTGAATAAAATTTTAGCATTATGCATTGGTATTGCATTTGAGTTTTATTGTTATCAAGTTTATATTACTAGGCTTTTGGCTTAGCGTGATTGTTTACATTGCGCAGGTGGCAAGGTAGATTCAGCTGAGCCGAAGAGTTCTTCTAGACCAGTAAAGACAAAACTCTGGCGAATTTTTTTTAGAGATTTTCATATAAAATATTTATTTTGGGTTCCTATAATAAGTAAAGAATATTTATATACTATTTAATTTTATATATTTAGTATTTGAAAATTTAAATCAGATTTGTGAAAATTTTTATTAAATTTGTCTATGACATTTTTGTACCGTATATGTGTATTTTACATATGCTGGGAATATATATTGTACATATATAGAGTATAAGGGTGTTACATTTATTTTGGTATCAGAGCCTAGGTTTGAGGTTCTCGACCTAGGTGGATTGATAGAGAGAGAAAATGGGAGATTTAAAAATAGTTTTCAATTGTAATACATGCATTGGCACTAGCAGTTTCTGATCTTTGATATAGTAATTTTTGTTGTGTTTGCAGATATAGGTAGTTATGGCATCTCAGACGCATCAGTCTGCAGAGGATAGTGCAGAGAGTGTGGCTCCTGATGAGGGTAGAAATGGAGCTAGAGTTGTGTCTGCTAGTGAGGCATCTGTTTCTACGCCTGTGACACCAGCAGCTGATGAGATTTTGCCTGGCTGGGTACGGCATATGGTAGAGTTGTTGTGGCAGCCTCTAGTTCAGCAGCCGTCGCCGCCACAGCCGTAGCCGCAGTTGTCGGTGAGAAAGTATGATAAGCTGAGAAATTTTGGAGCTGAGGACGTCGTTGGTACTACAGATCCTGCTGTAGCAGAGCAGTGGCTAGACAGGGTTCAGAGAGTATTCATTCAGTTGCAGGCCAGTCCAGAGGAGAAGTTTGATTATGCTAGATCTCTGTTGTAGAGGGATGCCTATGAGTGGTGAAAGACGGTTTCACATGCTTTAGCTGATCCACCAGTCCTGATTGTTAGGAAATCAAGGAGATCACTGCAAACAAAACACGCAGCGGAAAAAAAATTTTTATCTCTGATTTCCCACCAAGATCCATGCTGTTTGTTTAATTCGACGAAAGTGTACAAAGAACTAACCTGTTGATGATTCAAAATCACAGTTTGGAATAGATGCCTCGATCGCAAAACACCCTCTATCGCGTATCTACACGAATGCTACCGTCTGGAGTGCTAGCTCTCTGCAACGGTGAAGGCTGAAAAATGTTTTCTCTAAAACGTATTAGGGTTTCTTTTTCGTTCTCCTTTTATTTTCTAATGTTACCTATATGAAGACTTAACTTCTAGAGAGAATATAATCACTCTAGAATCCAATTCGAAATTGGATAAGGTAAGTCAAATTCAGAATCCAAATCTAATTAGGATTATGAATATATTATCTAATAATATATATAATTGGATAAGGTAAGTCAAATTCAGAATCCAAATCTAATTAGGATTCTGAATATATTATCTAATAATATATATATATAAACGAAAATAATAATAATAATAATAAATATTAATATCTAATATTAATATTATTAATATTATATCCAGCCCAAAGCGCATTCTTGTGTGTGACCCGATAGGCCCATATTAATTGGCAGTCAATTTAATCTCTATTAAACCAACAAGTCATAATTGGCCTCTAGCAAGGCGTTACAACTACCCAATTAATATAAGAAATGTCCAATTTGCCTAATAATAGTACATGCATTAATCCCTTTGTCACACGATATCTAGCTTGAACATAAGTCATGGTCAACGTCATACTTATATTGTCCAAACTTATGATTACTCGATCTCCAAGTAGACTGATAAAAACAAATGAAATTGATCACACTATCAATTCATTTGAGCACGGCCATGCATTTCACAGTCTCACTTATCGAGGGGCCCAAAAGATATCTCTCTCAAAGAGAGGGACAAATTCTATCTTGATTGCTCATTATCCTCTACATAATTTCTATCATATATGATCGTAACCTTTATTACTATCCAGTTACGGATAATGTTTGATCATGTCAAAATATAATAGTCCTTATATTGGAAACTATGACAATCTCAAGTCAAAGAATTAATATATAACTATCATGAGATTTACTTATGACACTAACCCATGTAGTAATCTCATGATGGGTCTATCCAATACATTGTTCTTTAACAAGTATCTATGAAATTGATTTGTATCACTATACACATAACCATCTGATGATTATCAAATCAATGTTCATACTGGTTAAGAATTTTTTTATTTTATCTCTATAACAATAATAAACTAGGGACAAATATCAAAATTGTATAACATGCAAACAAACAATAATGATAATAAAACCTCATTTATTAATAATGAATGTATAACATAAAGATCCAAATAAATGGCCTAGGGCACATACACTAACATAAAAAAAAAATGAGGTTTGATTATGCTAGATCTCTGTTGCAGGCCATTTATTTAATAATGATTATGCTAGATCTCTGTTGCAGAGGGATGCCTATGAGTGGTGAAAGACGGTTTCACATGCTTTACCTGATCCACCAGTCCTAATCTATGATGATTTTCTGCTGGAATTTGAGCAGAAGTATACTCCGAGGGAGTATAAGGATGCAAAGAAGATGGAGTTTTTGAGTTTCAGATAGGATACCAGGACAGTGATAGAGTATGAGATCGAGTTTATCCTGTTGAGTCATTATGCTGGTGGGATCATTTCTGACGAGATTGATAGGTGCAAGAGATTTGAAGAGGGACTGAGACTCTCTATCATGTGTATGGTAGCAAGCTCTCAGTATTAAGATTTTTCTCAGTTCGTTGCAGCTGCCAAGAGTGTAGAGAGAGCACAGAGTCTTGCAGCAGTTGCCAGGGTTGAGGAGACCAGAGCTAGGAGACCCCAGAGTGAGGCAGGGTCTTCATCAGTGAAGAGAGGCCGAGGGGGATATTTTTAGAGGTACTGTAGGAGCTAGGGGCAGTCTGGCAGGTCAGTACAGTAAGAGAGATAGAGACAGAGACCTGCAGTTTCAGTGGCTAGTGCTCGACCCTAGTGGCTCAGAGGCCTACTCCACCTACTTATGTTCATTGTGATAAAGCACACGGAAGTGTCTACTGGTGGAGAGGTGCTTCAGGAGTGTGTTTTAGATGTAGGTCATCAGACCATTTTATTAGAGATTGTCCAGAGCCACCAGAGGATAAACAGGCAGATATTGCAGCTTCTCGACCCAGTGTCAGAGGGGGTCGTGGTGGCAGATATTTTGGTAGAGGTAGTCAATCTAGGACTAGTCAGAGAGGAGGTTCTATAGCCGGAGGTAGTAAACCAGATGAGACAGGGCCATCACAGCTGGTTTATGTGATGCAGAGGCAGCCGGATACTTTAGCTATTATTGCTGGTACTTTTACTTTATTTGGCACTTTAGTTCTTACTGTTGTCCCAAGATGGCAACCAAGAGGGGGGGGTGAATTGGTTTCTTCAAGAAATGATAGCAAATTGAAAAACTTCAACAAATAAGAAATGTAGAAGATGTAGAAGATTGAGTAGAGAGTAGAAAAATCAACACAAGAGATTTATAGTGGTTCGGATTCAACAATCCTACATCCACTCCCCAACCTCAATTGGGTATTCCACTATACTTGAAGTTTTACAAGCTCACTTCCAACTTTGGTGTTTTTACAAGCTCACACCTAACTTGACAAGTGTTTTACTAAGGCTAACACTCAAACCACTTACAAGAGTTTTACTAGGCTCACTCTCACAACCTTTACAAGAGTTTTTCTCAGGCTCACTCTCACAACCTTTACAATTGGTGTTTTAATGGCTAACACTCAACCTTACATGAAGAGATAAATAGATGAATGCTTAAGTAAATAAATTGCAAGAGTTTGGACAATATTAATATTTATTCTCTTGCTAGAAGACTTGTTTGAGGTGGTATTTATAGGCCTCAAACCAGTTATGCCCGTTGGTGAAGTGGGTAGAAAAGTGCAACTCCAACAGCCACAAAATCTTCTTGGATTTTTGTGTCAGACTGTTGGGATGGTCGCGCACCACCTTGGGGCGGTCGCGCATCTGTTTGTGCGGGCATCCCAGCAGTCTGGTGCGGTCGCGCAATTCAAATCTCTAACGGCTACTTGACACATGGCATCTTCTTATTAATTCTTTAACTAGCCGTTGAAGCCCACCAACGGCTATATAAATGTAGCGGTCGCGAAGCCACATTGGGCGGTCGCGCATTGTCTTGCGTCGAGTCATTCACCGTTCTTGTCACCGCGAACCTTACTGTCAAACCAAGACAGTTTGGATGGTCGCGCAACCCCTTGGGGCGGTTGCGTGTTCTTGGATGGTCGCGCAAGGCCTTGGGGCGGTCGCGCATCCCTTCAAAGACAGATTTTCAGCACTTAGGAAATCTTCAAATTTCTTTGCATTTCAGCTCATTCTAAGTTGCTTTCCTGCCATATAAACACTCATTGAAGCCATTAGATCACTTCAATTTGTTTGCCAAGATCAAAAACAAGATTGACCTAAATCTAGGTCAACAATCTCCCCCTTTTTGATTTTGGCAATCAAATTGAATTTGAAATAAAAATAATCAACAAAAATAGGCAATACTTCCCATTATGGAAAAACATAAGAAAATTCAAAAGATAATGTTCAAATTCATCAAATTCTCTCCCCCTTTGCCAAAATTCAAAAAGAGGAGGGGAGAGATGAAGAGTAATCAAGCCAATGGCCAAGACAAGATCAAAATCATTGTTTGTGTGACTTTATAATAGAATTCAAAGCCAATGGCAATCACCATAAACAAAATTCACAAATCTAAGTCATATACTTAGAAAAAATAAAAGTACCAATCAATGAAAATATCAAAATCAATGAAAAATATGTTAAGGATACCAATTGATTGGATTATACTCCCCCTCAATTGATGATCTCCCCCTCAAGAAGTGAAAAACTTAGAAACAATTGAGATCCATTTTTATCAAAATATTCAAGTTTTCTCCTCTCTTGTTGGAGTCAAATCAAGAGGAATATAAAAAGAAAATTAAATACAATTCAAGAAAGTGATTGACTTAATTATGAACAAATTTAAAATATAACAAAAATAATTTAGTCAACCATAAAATCATTTTTCAACCTTAATGTCAAACATAACATGTAAAGTAAAAATTAAAAGTATAAAATTTCAAATGTTGTAAGGCAAGAATTGTTACCAATTTTTTTAATGCCAATTGCCTTACTATTAGCATTGTTGGACTTGGTTTGATGGAGTACTCATTCTCCTCCATCTTCATGCCATTTGCCCTTGTCAATTAAGGGATTTTCCTTGATAACCTTTTCTAAGCTATGTTTGCTTTTAGATATTTGTTCATTTGAGGTTTTTAATTCTAAAGTAGAATTTTTTAAACATACAAAATCCTCTTCTAGTTTAGAGCATTTGTCCTTATGAAATTTTATCTTAGAAAAATATTTTTCTACTCTAAAGTTCATATGTTCAATTATATCACTATCATCTAAAGCATCATCAATATTGTTGTAATTTAAATTCATGTTTAAAGATTGGGTACCTACCTCATTGGAGTGTTCATCATCTCCCATAGTCATGAGACATAGATTTTCAATTGCTTGCTCTTCTTCTTCTTCTTGCTCTTCTTGCATTTCCATTGCCATCTCATGTGTGAGTAATTTTCCAATGAGGACATCCGTTGGAAGCTTGCTCAAATCATGTGCTTCCTCAATGGATGATACTCTTGCTTTAAATTCCTTCTTTGTAAGAATTCTAAGGATTTTGCAATTTATGTCTTCCAAAGAGTATACTTTGCCAAATTTCCTCAAATCATTGACAATGGCAAGAAGTCGGTTGGTCATCTCCGTGACATCTTCAAAGGACTTCATTTTGAAGAGTTCATACTCTTGAACAAGCATTTGGGCCTTCATGAATTTTACTTGATTAGTACCTTCATGATAATTCTCCAAGGTCTTCCAAATACTATAGGCATTTGAGCATCCAAGAATTCTTCCACATTCTTCCTTTGGCAATGAGCTTAGAAGAATGAAAGAAGCCTTTTTATCTCTCCCATTGCTTCTTCTTTGTTCTTCATTCCACTCTTTTCGTGGAATCTCTTTTTCTACACCATCAACCATTCTTGTAGGAATCTTCCACTCATTTTCAACATAATCCCAAAGCTCTATTCCTTCACTATCTAGGAGCAAAAACATCTTGTGTTTCCAATATGAATAATCAAAGTGAGGTATAACAAGGGATTTTGAGTTTCCATAATAATGAGCCATGGAATTGGAAGAGAAAGTTGATGTAGAGGTATTAGTGGGTGTGGTTGCCTTTGAGGATCAAATTTCACAATTAAGTTTAAGAAATTTCAAAGCTCTGATACCAATTGTTGTCCCAAGATGGCAACCAAGAGGGGGGGTGAATTGGTTTCTTCAAGAAATGATAGCAAATTGAAAAACTTCAACAAATAAGAAATGTAGAAGATGTAGAAGATTGAGTAGAGAGTAGAAAAATCAACACAAGAGATTTATAGTGGTTCGGATTCAACAATCCTACATCCACTCCCCAACCTCAATTGGGTATTCCACTATACTTGAAGTTTTACAAGCTCACTTCCAACTTTGGTGTTTTTACAAGCTCACACCTAACTTGACAAGTGTTTTACTAAGGCTAACACTCAAACCACTTACAAGAGTTTTACTAGGCTCACTCTCACAACCTTTACAAGAGTTTTTCTCAGGCTCACTCTCACAACCTTTACAATTGGTGTTTTAATGGCTAACACTCAACCTTACATGAAGAGATAAATAGATGAATGCTTAAGTAAATAAATTGCAAGAGTTTGGACAATATTAATATTTATTCTCTTGCTAGAAGACTTGTTTGAGGTGGTATTTATAGGCCTCAAACCAGTTATGCCCGTTGGTGAAGTGGGTAGAAAAGTGCAACTCCAACAGCCACAAAATCTTCTTGGATTTTTGTGTCAGACTGTTGGGATGGTCGCACACCACCTTGGGGCGGTCGCGCATCTGTTTGTGCGGGCATCCCAGCAGTCTGGTGCGGTCGCGCAATTCAAATCTCTAACGGCTACTTGACACATGGCATCTTCTTATTAATTCTTTAACTAGCCGTTGAAGCCCACCAACGGCTATATAAATGTAGCGGTCGCGAAGCCACATTGGGCGGTCGCGCATTGTCTTGCGTCGAGTCATTCACCGTTCTTGTCACCGCGAACCTTACTGTCAAACCAAGACAGTTTGGATGGTCGCGCAACCCCTTGGGGCGGTCGCGCGTTCTTGGATGGTCGCGCAAGGCCTTGGGGCGGTCGCGCATCCCTTCAAAGACAGATTTTCAGCACTTAGGAAATCTTCAAATTTCTTTGCATTTCAGCTCATTCTAAGTTGCTTTCCTGCCATATAAACACTCATTGAAGCCATTAGATCACTTCAATTTGTTTGCCAAGATCAAAAACAAGATTGACCTAAATCTAGGTCAACACTTACATTATTAGACCCTGGGTCGACTCATTCTTACATCAGTGCATCCATCTTGCCTGTGAGTGATTTGTATTCTAAGTCCTTAGGATTTGATGTTTTGGTCATAAATCATTTATGGCATAGTATTGTGGTGAGCATGGTGCACCGAGATAGCCCAATTGTTGTTCAGGATGAGAAATTTCTCAATGTCCTGATTGAGATACCTTTCAAGGAGTATGATCTGATTTTAGGCATGGATTGGTTATCTAGACATGGGGCTATGGTAGATTATTAAAAGAAATGTGTTACTCTGAGAACACGTGATGGTAGGGATGTGATGGTACCTAGTGAGCAGAGGTATCTTTCGTCCATGTTTGTTTCAGCTGTTTCATCTAGGAGGATGATTCAAAAGGGATGTGAGGCTTCTCTTGCTCATGTTGTAGATACCAGAGTAGTGGGGTCCCAGCCTGACAGTATACCCACAGTTGCCGAGTTTCCAAATATTTTTTCTGATGAGTTGTCAAGGGTACCTCCTGAGAGAGAAGTAGAGTTTGGTATCAATTTATTGCCCATAACCACTCCTATCTCTATTACTCCTTATAGGATGGCACCTGCTGAGTTGAGAGAGTTGAAGGTGCAGTTGCAGGAGTTGTTGGAAAAAGGTTCGTCCGCCCTAGTGTGTCCCCGTGGGGAGCGCCTGTGTTGTTTGTGAAGAAGAAGGATGGCACCTTGAGATTGTGTATTGATTATAGGTAGTTGAATAAGGTGATCATCAAGAACAAGTATCCTTTGCCTCGGATAGATGATCTCTTTAATCAGTTGAAGGGAGTAGGAGTATTCTCTAAGATTGATATGAGATTAGGGTACCATCAATTGAGAGTCGGAGATGTGGATGTACCCAAGACAACTTTTCTCACAAGGTATGGACATTATGAGTTTCTGGTTTTGCCCTTTGGATTGATGAATGCACCAGCAGCTTTTATGAATTTGATGAACAGGGTGTTCAGACCATATTTAGATCAGTTTATTGTGGTCTTCATTGATGACATTTTGGTGTATTCACATAATGAAGAGGATCATGATAGGCATTTGTGGATTGTATTGTAGACTCTGAGAGAGAAGCAGTTGTATGCTAAGCTATCTAAATGTGAGTTCTGGCTTGATCAGGTTCAGCAGAGGGTATTAGAGTTGATCCGAGTAAGGTTGAGGCTATCTTGAATTGGAGTCCACCGAAAACTGTGATAAAAGTTAGAAGTTTTCTGGGATTGGCAGGCTATTATCGTCAGTTTGTGAAGAATTTTTCTATGATAGCTACACCACTCATCATATTGCTTTGGAAAGGAGCTAGATTTGTGTGGACAGATCAATGTCAGGCAAGTTTTGAGCAGCTGAGGGAGATGTTGACTCAGGCTCTTTTCCTTACCCTACCTATGGAAGGTAAACCATATGTGATATACAGTGATGCTTCATATAGTGATTTAGGTTGTGTTCTAATGCAGGAGGGTAGAATCATTGCTTATGCCTCTCGACAGTTGAAGCCACATAAGTTGAATTATCCGATGCATAATTTGAAATGAGCAACTATAGTTTTTGCATTGAAGATTTGGCGGCATTACTTGTATGGGAAAAAGTGTTTCATTTATACGGATCACAAGAGTTTGAAATACCTGGGTGTTCAGAGAGAGCTGAATCTTCGGCAGAGACGGTGGTTAGAGTTGATTAAAGACTATGACTATTTGATTGATTATCATTCTGGTAGGGCAAATGTTGTTGCTGATGCCTTGAGTTAGAAGTTTTTGGCATGTTTGACTACTTATTCGCTCTCGTTGCTTGTTGAGTTGAGAGCGTTGTATGTTAGATTTGAGTCTTGTGATGATGGTGCTTTGCTGGCTTAGTTGCAGTTGAGGCTAGTCTTCTTAGATCATATTAGGGAGGCTCAGCTGGCAAATGAGAGAATTCAGAAAATTGTGTTGGTTTGTTAGAAGGGGGAGAGTCGAGACTTTTATGTGAGAGATGATGGCAGTCTATGGTATAGAAATAGGTTGTGTATTCCTGATGGTGCAGAATTGAAAAGAATGATATTAGAGGATGCACATCAGTCTCTTTATGCTATGCACCCTGGGAGTACCAAGATGTATCAGGACTTGAAGAGATATTATTGGTGGTCAGGTATGAAGAGGGACATAGAAGAGTTTGCATCCAGATGTCTCACTTGCCAGAGATTGAAGGCTGAGCACCAGGTTCCTACAGGGTTGCTCCAACATTTATCAGTGCCCGAGTGGAAATGGGAGCGAGTGACAATGGATTTTGTGACTGGAATGCCTTTGACCTAGAAGAAGCATGATGCAATCTAGGTGATAGTTGATTGAAAGAGGAAGACAGCTCATTTTCTTCCAGTTCGGATGGATTATTCTCTTAAGAGGTTGGCTGAGCTGTATATTAGTGGATAGTGAGGTTGCATTGAGTCCTAGTTTCTTTGGTGTCGGATCGAGATCCCCGGTTTACTTCGAGATTTTAAAAGAGTTTGCATGATGCTTTGGGTTCTTGGTTGTATTTTAGTACTGCTTTTCATCCTCAGATAGATGGGCAATCAAAAAGAGTAATACAGCTTCTAGAGGATATGTTGAGGAGCTGTATCATTGATTTTACCGGGAATTGGGACAGATTTTTGCCACTAATTGAGTTTGCTTATAACAATAGTCATCAGTCCAATATTGGGATGGCTCCTTATGAGGCCTTGTATGGCAGGAGATGCATGACACCTTTGTGTTGGGATGAGGTTGGAGAAGGTAAATTGGTCGGTCTCGATTTTATTAAGGAAATAGAAGAGAAAGTGAAGGTGATTCGGGATCGTTTGAAAGCAGCTTCAGAATGACAGAAATCCTATTTAGATTTGAAGAGAAGAGATATAGAGTTCAATATGGGAGATAAAGTATTTCTGAAGGTGTCTCCATGGAAGAAGATTCTGAGATTTGGCCGCAAAGGGAAGTTGAGTTCTCATTTCATGGGACCTTATGAGGTGTTGGAGAGAGTTGGTCCAGTGGCTTATAGACTAGCTTTGCTACCTGAGTTGGATCGAATTCATAATGTCTTCCATGTCTTGATACTTCGAAAATACGGGTCTAACCCATCTCATATCCTATCAGTGGAGTTTATTGAGGTGAGTCCAGATTTGACTTACAAGAAAGAAATAGTGGCGATTTTGGCACGAGAGGTTAAAGAATTGAGGAATAAGAGGGTGTTACTTGTGAAAGTCCTTTGGAGGAATCATCCCATGACGGAGGCGACATGAGAGAGTGAGCAGACGATGCAGAGTCAGTTTCTCAAATTGTTCCAGACTTAAAAGCAGATAATTTCAAGGACGAAATTTATTTTAGGGGGACAGAATTGTAATATCCCAAAATTTTTTTTGAAAATTTCTAATTTTTAGAAATTTGATAAAAATATATTATAATTAAATTGGATAAATTAAATTAATAGTTTTAAATGAAAAATAAAGAGATTTAAAATGAAAAAGTGAAATATATATGTGATATATATGCAAAATATACATAACATATAAAGTCAACATTTTTTAAAAGAAAAGTCAAAGTAAAAAGGGTATTTTAGTAATTAAATCTTAAAAATTTAAAATTATTAAATTAATTCAAAAATAAATAATTTTTGAATTGAAGAGGGATTTTAAAACTTTTAATTTATTAAATAATTAATTAATTATTAAAATATTAAATAATATATTCACATGGTTATAAATAAAAGATGAAAGGAAAGAGAAGATAAATTTTTTTTTTCATCTTCTTCTCTCCATCAAGGGCCGAAATCTCCATGGATGCCAAGAGAGGATTTTGATCTTCCAAGCTTCCAAGAATTGAAGGATTTCAAAGGCTCAAAAAGGATTTTTAGAGAATTTCACTTGAAAAAGTAAGTTCTTTAGCTTTGTCTTTGGATTTTCATAGAAATTTTGAATATGCGAGTTTTGAATTTTTGAAGTAGTATGTTATAATTGTTGGAATTGGTGTGTATGAAGTTATTTTGGGTAGTTATTAATGATTTTAAGGTTGGATTGAATAAATGGTTGAATTTGGATAAAGAATGGTGAAGAGAGAGAATTTAGGGTTATGGACTTTTAGGGTTTGAGAAATCATAGTTTTTAATTGTGAAAATTGGTTCTAAATGAGTTATTTTGTTTCTTAAACAAGTATTTTAAAGTCAAATATTGGATTTGGTTGTGTTTGGTTGGAGTTTGAGAATGGAAGTGTGATTTAGGGCTTTGAAAAATGATTATTTCAAAGTTGTTGAATTGTATATTTTTATTAGTTTAATCTTATTGTTTGGTGATATAAGTGATGAATATAAGCTTAAAATGATTAATGGATTGTGTTGGAATGAAAAACCTTCAATGGGGAAAGGTTTTGCCATTTTAGGATTTTGTGTATAAGAGTGTGTTTTTGTAATGTAAATGATTTAAGTGTATTAAAATATATTTCTAATAATATAAATAAACTTAATATATTAAAATGAATGGCCTAGTATGAGAATCCAAAGTTAAAGTGAGGTTAGCCTTAAATTTTGAATTTTTGCTTGGATGAGGTTTAATTATGGTTTATTATTAAAAATGCCATTAAATATGATACTAAATGATTATTTGCTATTACATTTGATTTAGGCATTGAGGAATGTTGATTTGCTTCATCCAAGTGGGGAAGGGAAAGTTGGAAAGATAGGATTGGAGGTTATTTTAAGCTTGTTTTGGTTGCTATTTGAGGTAAGTACAAACTTTAAATACATTGGTTATGTTTGCATGACATTTGGGCTTAACACATTTTGGTTGAAAAATGTGTTAAGCTACTTGATACATTGGTTATATATGAATAATGTGCTATGGCATTTGTAATGTCATATATGTATTAAATAATAATAGCTAAATTGTGTAAAATGTGAAATATTTGTATTATGTGAAAATAACCCTAAATGTTTAGGTAATGACATTTATTGTGTATGCATTAAGTGCATTGTTAAAAAGCCATTGGTATTGGCTAGATTACATTAAATGTAATTAATATGTGAATTATGTTGAAATACCCAAAGTAATTGGGTAATGTGTTGTAAATGCAAAAATGTGGTATAATGGAATGAGATATGTGGAGACATAATGAAATGAATTGATATCGATATAAATGAGAAATATGAATAAATTGTGTGCCTAGTATGTTATTCAATTTTCAGAGTTCTGTATTTGGCAGAATGCCTATGATTTGCCTATGGGCAAGACGCCGGGCGCCACTGTGAAAATATTTTTGAGGTAAAATGACCGGGTCGTAAGCCTCAAAAATAAGTCCTTGAAGCTGGGTTGGGTGAAATGACCGGGTCGCAAGCTCAGACCTAGTTGGACTATTACATTGATATTTTGCCTATGGGGCTAGACACATGGTGTTATTATAGACCAAAATAGTAACTCTAAAATTTGAATAGCATATTAGTTATCTTTGGGCTCATGCTTGTGTTTATTTTTATGTGAATTGTGGATTGTGAAATATTTGAAAAGTATGAGAAAATGGAATGATGTGATATCCATATGCATTGTGCATTGGTATTGCATTTGAGTTTTATTGTTATCAAGTTTGTATTACCAGGCTTTTGGCTTAGCGTGATTGTTTACATCGCGCAGGTGACAGAGTAGATTCTGCTGAGCTGAAGAGTTCTTCTGGACCAGTTCGAGTCTAGATTTGTGATTGTACTTGTAGAGTTGATATCAATATCAGAAATACTATCAGCAGCACGTATATATTTTATGTTATTGTACACTTTGGGTATTATGCATATTATATCATGTTTTTGAATTTTATGTATTATAAATTATAAAGAATATTTGGGTTAAGTTATTTGAAATGGGGGTTTAAATGTGTTCTAATATATATATATATATATATACATATAAATGTTTTGAGAAAAATGTGGAAAATTTTAGAAGTTAAGGTGAAGATGTGGTTTATTGTTTATTGGAAATGTTCTTTTTGCAAGTTGTGTAATTGATAAATTTTAGGATGTCTAAAATACAGACAAAACTCTGGCAAATTTTTTTCAGAGATTTTCATATAAAATGTTTATTTTGAGTTCCTATAATAAGTAAAGAATATTTATATACTATTTAATTTTATATATTTAGTATTTACAAATTTAAATCAGAAAAATGAAAATTTTTATTAAATTGATCTGTGACATTTTTGTGCCATATATGTGTTTTTTACATATGATGAGAATATGTATTATACATATATAAGGTATAAGGGTGTTACAAATGTAATCTAATTTAGTTTGAGTTTTGGATTAATGCAAAAGGCATGTTTTCATCAAATGGCGGGTGTCCTATTTTATTTAGTTTTAGACATTAGACAATTATTGTAAAGACATATTTTCATCCTTGGATGCGTATCTATTTTGATTACCTTATTTTAATAAAAGTAATGGATGATTATTTATTTTGACAATTGTATGTAATATGGATGATATCTCAATAAGTTAAGAATTTAATAATATTTAAACCTGAAACGGAGGTGGGTTCCAATGAACTAGGCATTATGGAGATGATGGATCATTCTCGCCTTCCCCATACGTAACCAACTTTCTGAACCCAATCGGGGGTTGAAGATTTCTTAGGAATTGAGTTATCCACCGCTTTTTATTTTCTCAGCCCGTGTGAGTGGTGACTTCATTTTCTCCCAGTTTAGGCTAGTGTTCTCTAAGGCTCTAAATTTAACAGTGCCAAAGTCGCAAGAACCATTAAACATGAGAGTGGAGGCAAAAATCTCCGCTCACACTAATTTTTCAAAAAAAAATTTGTGACAAAAATGAAAAATTGGATAAGGTTTTAAGTTTTTTCTTTTTTTATTTTTGGATTTTGGCCTTATATGTAACATATATGACATATAAATCTAGAATCCATCATACTTAACATATTATATGTAACAACGTATAAAAAGTTTATATATGCTCATTAATATGGAATTCATCATATTTAATAAATTATATGTAACATATATGACATATAAAAGTTTGTATATGCTTCTTTATCTAGATTTCATCATATTTAATAGATTATATGTAATATATATAAAATATATAAATCTAAAATTTATCAAATTTAACATACTATATGAAACATATATAAGATATAGTAGTTTATATATATTTTTTTAATGTGGAATTCATCATATTTAACATATTATATGTAATAAATATAAAATGACATATAAAAGTTTGGAGTTCACATTTTATCAAATTATATGAAGCATATATAATATTTAAAAACTTTATATGCATCATTATCTAGAATTCATCATATTTATTAAATTATACATATAAAATGACATTTAAAAACTTTATATGTTTGTTAATCTAGAATACATCACATTTATTATTATATGTAGCATATATAATTTATAAACGATGCATAAAAATTTCTATATACTTCTTCATTTGGAATTCATTATTTTTAACAAATTATAGCAACTTATATAATGTATAAAACGAGAAACAAAATTTTATTTTTTGATTTATAATTTTTATATGTTGAATATGTCATTTATTTGTTGATTTATATGACTTGTATATTATTTTATATGTCTTGTATGTTAATTTTATGTCTTACATATTGTTTTATATGTTTTATATATTTTTTTGTAAGTTTTATATGAAACATATATAGCATAAAACTTAATAAGAAATGATAGTATTATAATTTATATTTCTTATTTTAGTAATTAAATGTTCCGCAACCGAATTCTTGAAACGTTTTCAAAATCACTATAGTGAAAACAACTTTTATTTTTTAGTTAATTTTGTAAATTTCCCTTATTATTATTAACGTATCTAAAATTTCAATGACAAATATATATAAATTGAAAATAAATTAAAAATGATTTTATTTAAATAAATAACAAAATATCTTTCATTTATCAAATATACTTGTTCATAATGTCCAACAAAAAAAATTATATTTATCCATATATTTTGAATTATAAAAAAATATAATTTTGAAGAGTGTTTGAACAAGACAAAAGTGAATAAATTTAAATAAAATATTTTAATTATATCTTGAAATTATTTTCTTATTAATATTAATTCTCTAATTTATGAAATTATTGCTAAAATCTTTTAGATTATGATTCAATTTTTCTTAAATGATCATACAGATAGAAATTTTATCTAATGATAATTATAATTAAAGAGAGAGTCTAAATTAAAGAGAGTGAGTGAATTTCTCTTTAAGTAATTATATAGATAAACTAATTTAATCAAATATTATAATTAAAGAACCACATAAAGCCTTTCAAAGTGTAAAAACCACACGGATCTTAAGAGCATTGGGTTAAATACACAATAGTGATCATATAAATGGGGTTAAAATTTCATATTATGTAAAATTAATTATCTTATATTAAGGTTCAATCTACACTATTTACAGTGGCGGAACCAGAAATTTACCGAGGGGGGGTCTTGAGTGCAGTGGCCGGTCGCGGTGGTCGATGGTGGACTGCTGGTGGTGGCTGGCTGCGCTGGTTAAACTTGGGGAGGGAAGGGGGAGAGGGAACAAGGAGAAGGAAAGAGGAGAAATGACTGCGTTTTAACGCACTCCTTTTTTATTTTTGAACCGGTCCAAGCGAAACGGTGTCGTTTCGCTTGGGCCGGTTTTTTTATAAATTGCCTATGGCGAAATGGCGCCGTTTCTTCGCCAGGGGTCAATTTATAAAAAAAAATTAGTCTAATTTATAAAAAAAAAATAAACGAATTTGCAGCGAGGGGTTCGTCTACCCCTCGCTACAAATCGTCTGCATCTCAGCCCCTGTTGATGAGGGCTGAGTTTAGGTCGCTCTCCAAGCCTCCACCGGCTTTACTCCTTCTGGCCGCCGGTGAGGGGGGGTCGTGTGGTCATTCCGCCGCTGACTATTTATATATCACTATATTTTATTTATATACTTTTAATATAATATTTATTCATATTCTCCAACACTCTCCAAATTGCACTTGATAAACATGAAAGACAACCTATTTTTTAGGTCTATTATAAATTATTTAGGCCTATTTTTTTTTGAGGTCATAGGTTAATAATAGGTCTAAATTTTCTATTAGACCAAATTTTAGTCCAGATATTGTAACAGTTAATCTATTATATGGCTGGCCTCTGAATATCTAATATTGTAGAGAAAAAATATAGGCCTTAAAAGTGTTGGATCAAATATACAATAATTGATATATAAATAGAGTTAAAATCTCATCTTATACAAAACTAATTAATTTATGTTAAGATTCAATTTACACCATTTATATGTCATTATATTATTTTATATTTTTTTAATATAAGATTTATTTATATTTTCCAACAATAGCTAATTTTGCATTGCAATACGTGAATCTTATTTTTTCAACTCAATAATAAAATAAAAAAAGCCTTTAAATATTAAATTTTAGTACATTAATTTTGCATAACTAGCTTAAAACTGGTTAATTAGTCTCTGTTTTACCTTTTTTCTTCCTCGTTCTACCTTACAGTGTTTTATTTTCTATTTTAATAAGAAATTATAACTTTTAAAATATATATATATAAAACAATGATTTAAATTATAAATAGATCAATATGTTATTTGGTTTTTATTAAAATTTTCATTTTTTTAGAAAGAAATATCGATTTTATTTATACATTATCGTGTCAATCTAGTTTTTTTTTATGATTTATAAATATCTATTAATTTAATAAAAAAAAAAGTATTATTCATAAGAGAATTTTTAAAAATGTTGGGGGTGAGTGGCAGTGAGGATCCATCATTGTCTGCAAACTTTTTTCATGCCAATGCTCGGTAAGGATAGAAATGCTTGATTCCAATTGATCAATTGTTATTGAATACTGTTGGATGGTCATATATATATATATAGAACGAGATATTAATAATGTTAAAAAAAAAAGATCACAAAATCTTCCTTAAGATTATGTCTAAGGGAATCTTCGTCTTCATTCTTAGACAATATTATAATAATGTTCTAAACAGGTAAGATTCTATCAACTGTTGTAACAATAAATAATCTGCTAAATTGGACAGGTCAGCCTTGGAAGCAATTGAATTGCACCCGAAAAATCAGCCATTCGTTATCAAAAGTCGTTGAATTCATTCACACAATAATAAATGGATAATACCTTATCCAATAAAATATCAACACATACCTTGTATGAATGTCCAATTATATGCATAGATGATGTTGACTTGACCTATCATATTATTATCAATATTCAAGCTGTTGAATTTGAAGTTCTACTGGAAATTTAAATTTATTATTTAGATGAAATAATAAAATGCAGAATTTATTTCAGATAAAATAATAAAAAATATATAAACATATTACTAGAAATTTCGTGTTTTGTAACAGAATTTTACAACAGATACATCTGTTGCAAAATTAATAATAAATTTATAACAGAAAAAACAAAAATAATTTTAAGAAAAAAAACAAAGAATTTTTGCAATGGAGTAAACCATTATAAATATTGCAACAGATTAATGTCTTTGTATCGGATTTATAGCGGATACTTACCATAAAAGTACTTTCATTATAAAATAAGGCACAAAATTTTAACGTACAATTTTATAAAAAAAATTTGCAACCAATTAACTCTATTGCAAAACTCGATACTTTTCCATCTCAAAATTATTCAAAAAATAGAAAAAAATTTTGCAACGGATATTTAGTTGCAAAATTCATTACAAAATTTGAAATAATATAAATATTAATTAAAATAAAAATACTTGCTAATAAATCATTAATTAAGTATTTTACAATTATATTGATATTCAGCATATTTATGTAAATAATTGATATCCCTAGTCTAATTATAGTAATTTATACTTAATAAAATAATTTAATATAATAATATTAGTAGTTTTTAATAAAAAATTTATTTTATTTTGATTCATAAATATTACTTCAAAAATAAGCAAATTAAGTAATTATTTTTCTAATTTAAATTAATTGAAGTAAATAATTAAAGTAATTTTCTAATTAATTTAACTATAAAGTAAAATAAATATAAATATAAACAAAAAATAGCTAATAGTTATATTATATATTGATGACGGGACGTACTTCGGGGGGGTGCTAGCTCGAGCTCAGGCTCTTCTGTTACTGGCTCTCCTACCTGCAAGATAATAGAGAATAAAGGGATTGGGCTGTCTGGGGAAGACTTTGATGCCTAAATCAGAGCTCGGTCGGTTTGGATGTAATGAGAGTAAAAGAGAGAGAGAGAAAGAGGAAGAGAAGGAATACCTATAGGGTTTATCCCTATATATAGTCGATGGAGGGAGACAACCTCTGATAAATGTCAGCAAGAATCATGGATGTTATTATCGTACGGCGGCTAGAGGTGGACATCGGTCAGTTCAGTTAATTAACCGACCGAACTGGTCGGTTAACCAAATCGAAGCACAAGAAAATTACTAACCGAACCGACCTAATTTATATTTTGGTCAGTTTGGTTAATTAATCGAATCAAATTGGTCGGTTTGGTTAATTAACCGAACTGACCAATTTTTTTAAAATTATAAAATAAAATTATATTTATAAAAAAATTAATATAATTAATTAAATAAATAAAATTTATTATAAAAATAAACAAAATATAACTTTATTTTGTAATAAAAATTTATATTTATAATAAAAATTTATATAATTAAAAAATTAAACAAAAAATAATAAATAAATAATTTTTTTAAAATAATTCGGTTAATCAGTTAACCGACTGAACCAAATTGATTAACTATTAACCAAACCGAAAGTCAAAATATTCTAAATTTTTAACCGAACCAACTAAATTATACTATCGATCGGTTAACCGAAAATTTTATCAGTTAACCTAATTTTGCCCACCCCTAACGGCGGCTGTGTCAAGAGACTGTCCATCTGGACATTAGGAACTTGATCATATTGAGATGTCGGGAACCAAGGTCCACATTTCCTCTGAGAGTTCAGTCATGGGAATGATACTGGATACAGAGCTCCCCTGGGGAGCTCGAGAAGTGGGAGGTACTATTACTAATCCCCCTTGGTCATTTGACATTCATGTCAGATTAAGACATGTGTCATGCTGAGGAGCTCGGTAGAGCTTGGTTGGGACCACTAACTAAATATGAAAGGAAAGGAGGAGGGACTAGTGGTGCTCAAGTACCTAGCCACTGAACTTGATGTTCTAAAAGTAGTACCACTAGCCCCTCCCGAGAGTCTTGGTATTCATATCAAGTGGTGTCAATTGAGGTTCACAAAATGACATCGGTTCATCTGCTCGAGGTTTGCCTCTATAAATAAAGGCTGGGGCAATCGATATTCTTCACTCAATTGAGGATGAATAGCTCGATTTCTCTAAAGTGATAGTGCGTTTGTAGTTTCTGAAGGCCTTAGAGTGTGGATCGGTGCGCTTCTCAGAGCTCGACAAATCACAAAGTTTAGCTTGAATTTGGTATCAAAGATTTAACAGTAAATATGATGCAAGCAATTATTAGTTCAGCTTCGCCAAAGGAGTCAGGAGAGGGGGGCTCTCTTACTGCTCTGGGGAAGGTTGCCTATTATGAAGAAGAGGCTCAAGTTCATACTGGGTGAATAGAGCCAGTCACAGGAAGACCTCCCATGTTGGTCAATGAGAAGGAAGAGGACATGGTCGAGGGTAGTGAGGTCCCTGTGATCTCTGAGAAAGCTCAGATAAGATTCATCCGATCCTCAATGACTGATAACGATCTAGAGGGGATCTACAAGGAGTCTCTTATACCCAAAGGGTATAACATGCTCATTCATGGAGAGAAATTCCAAGCCTACAATGATCTTTCTACCAACTAGTTGATGATATATGAGGAAGATTTGAGGTTCCCGTGTGCTTCCCCTTGCATTACTTCCTCTTGGCATTCCTTTGCTATCACCAAATAAGCCCTGCCCAGCTCATCCCAAATGCATGGCGAATTGTTACAAGGTTCAAGATCTTATATAGGTTCCTGAAAGTAACCTATCTCCCCGAGTGTTGAGTGATTTTAGCATTCTCAAACTACATTCGGGTGCTGACGAAGATTTCCTATACTTACAGGGAAGATCGGGCAGGGCGAGCTCATAATGTTTGAGACTGTGGAGCACAACATTTTAAAGGAAAAAAGGAATGACATGCTGTTAATAAAGGAGTACTTCCCTCTCAATCGAGGTCACAAAGAGATTCATCCAAAGAAGTGGGCTAGTAAATATTGTTCTTCTAGCACTTTATGCTTTGTTCAATGTTCATTTATTGAATTTTTTGTTCTTCTGTAGAGATGGGTTTGAGGTTAGCCACCAAGGAGCTCAAGCACCAAAGAAGTGTGCACCACCATTACATATTTCAAGTCTAATGTGTAATGCCCTCAATTCAGCAAGCAAAATGAGAGAATATGCAATTAACCCTGCCATGGACTTTCGGCTTAAAGCATCTGCAACCACAATTGTTTTACCAGGGTGATAATCGATCAAGCAATCATAATCTTTAATCAATTCTAGCCACCATCTCTGTCGATGATTCAACTCTTTTTGATTACCCAAATACTTCAAACTCTTATGATCCGTATAAATAAAAAATTTCTCTCCATACAAATAATGTCAAATCTTCAATGCAAAGACAATAGCTGCCAACTCTAAATCAGTAGTCGAATAATTCAACTCATGAGGCTTCAACTGTCTTGAAGCATAAGCCACAACCCTACCTTCTTGCATTAATACACACCCTAAATCGTTATGGAAAGCATCACTATATATCACATATAGCTTACCTTCCACTAGTAGAGTAAGGACAGGAGCCTGAGTCAGCATATCTCTCAATTGACCAATAGTCACTTGGCACCAGTCCACACAAATCTCACACCTTTCCAAAGTAATCTGATGAGTAGCATGGTTGTCGTGAAAAATCCCTTTACAAATTGATGATAATAACTTGTTAATTCCAGAAAACTCCTAACTTCTAGAACATTCTTCGGTAGACTCCAATTCAAAATTGCTTCAACTTTATTTGAATCCACTTTAATACCTTCTATGGAAATAACATGACTAAAAAAAGTCACTTGATCCAACCAAAACTCACATTTAGACAACTATGCATACAATTGCTTCTCTCTTAAAGTCTGTAACATAATCTATATATGTCTATCATGATCCTCCTTACAACGTGAATATACTAAAATATCACTAGTAAACACCACCACAAATTGATCCAAATACGGTTGAAAAATCTAATTCATTAAGTCCATAAAGGCTACTGGTGCATTTGTCAAACCATAAGGCATCACAAGAAATTCATAATATCCATACCTCGTACGAAAAGCATTCTTGGATACATCCACATCTATAACATTCATTTGATGTCCTAGTTCCCCAACAAACACCTCTATGCTTCCGGCCACACTGTGCACACTTAGGTGGTGGAGATCTTCGAGACCCTAAGGTCAGAGTACTAGCTACTGAAGTACAGGCCTCTGTCTCTACTATTGTGATCCACCAAATTGTCTTTGGCCTCTACCAGACCTCTGAGAAAATCCCCTTTTACCTTTTTTCGATGATGAGGACCCATCTTCATCTGAGCTCTTCTCACTCAGCTCTCTTCTACTCTGGTTGCAGCTGCAAGTCCTTGAGCTTTCTCTACATTCCGAGTAGCTAATACCATCTTAGAAAATTCATCATACTGAACCACTGCTACTTGGCACATAATAGATGGCTTCAAACCTTCTTCAAATCTATGATATCGGTCTACTTCATCAGTCAAAATCCCGCTAGCATATTTACTCAAATGAAAAAAATTCTTTTTCATACCCATCTACTGACTTATCTCCTTATTTCAAGTTTAGAAATTCATTCTTTTTCTTATCTTTATAGTCCCAAGGAGTGTACTTCTTTTCAAACTCCTTTAAGAAATCATCATATGATAATACTAGAGGATGCTTCATCCCATTAGGAATAGTCTTCTACCAATCGTAAGCAACTCCTTGCAAAAGGGATAAGACATAATCAAACTTTTCTGCTAAAGTAGCCTGCAATTGAATAAACACTCTTTCCACCTGGTCCAACCATTGTTTGGCCATGGCTGGATCAAGAGTAGCAAAGAAGTCAGTAGCCCCAAACTTTCTCAGCTTATCATACTTCCTGGTCGATTGTTGTTGTTGATGCTACTATTGTTGTGGCAATTCAGGGGCTTGATGAAGCAAATCCACCATTTTCAGTACCCAGGCTAGCGGAACTTCATGAACTACCGATCTGACTGGTATTGATGCCTCTCCAGCAATTTCAGCACTAGCTCCAGCTCTACTTTCTTCTGGAGTTACACCCTCTGCACTACCTTCATTAGACCATGTGTCTGAGATGTCATCTCTACCTATATCTGAAATCGCCACAATTATTACCACATCAATGACCATTTCCAAAAGCTAATGCATATACATGTATAATACTTTAAAATCAATCTTTAAAATCTCTTTTGTCTTCCTTTTTTTTAAAAAAAAACTTACCTAGGTCGAGAACCTTAAACATAATCTCTGATACCAAAATAAATGTAACCCCCTTATACTTTATTTACATATAGTACATACTACCTCAAGTGCATAAAATATGCAAATAAGACATAAGGGAATCACTAATTTTCCATTTAACAACCTTAATAATCGTATACGAAAAATAATTAGACTTTAAACACCAAATGTACGAATATACATATGTATAGTTATAGATAAATAACTTATAAAACATAATAAAGATGAAAATCCCTTTACAATATTGTAAAGTATTCATAACCATAAACCAGTTAACATAGTGGAAAAGTATATACATTACAAAACCAAGTTTTGTATTATATGCTAATACACCATGTCAAAATATTCTAAATACTAAAGTAGTTGACCCAAATGAATATTTACATGCAATGCCAAAGGCTCTGGTTTAGTGGCAATAGTGGAGCTTCTAGTACAAATCCAACTAGCTAGACCTCTCCTGATTTAAAAGGGCTCTTAGCCTCCACCCTGACACCTGCGCGATAAATAAATCAAGCTAAGCAAATTGCTCAGTGGTACATACTATGATAGTAACAATATTTATATAATTAAGATAGTATAAATATGCATCATGATAATGTCTCAACAACAACATCTTTATTGAACTTACAACATATACACACCACACATGCAATGGGCCCAACTATCCTTATACAATATCCTAGTCCCAGAAATATTGCTTTAGCCTATCTCATCAATAGTGACACCTATATATCTCGCTAGTGGACATAAATATATTTATGACACCTAGTGTCTCATCTACAGCGTAATCATCTCTTGGACACCAAATATGTTTCAATCAGTGGTGTAGTAACATCTCTATGATACCCATTGGCTCACCCTACAATGTAAGGTAATGCCAAATCTCCAAACCCAACTTTCTGGAACTAGTTAAAGTAGGTACACACAATACTCATTCATCATTTCATAACTTTTCTCATTTCATATTCTCATTATGTTTGTCATATACCATCATCATAGAACCATATTACATGATTATTAACATCACAAACATCTTTTCCTTATAATTGGGTGCCACGATCGTGCCTACCTGAAGGCCATGCTCGTGAACTCAAGAACAATTATGTTCAACCACTAGAATAAGCCCATGGTCGTGCCTACCTGAAGGCCACGCCCATGTCTATCAATCTGATTTTGCCATAATTAACTAAACAAGCACACAGCAGTGGCATTCCAATGCCACACCTGTGGCTTTCAATCCAACATTGTCACTTCATGAATTCTATATCGGCAAACCCAATTTAAAGCCCACGACCATGCCCTCCACATGGCCACTCCTGTGGGTCACCAAATTTGCACAAAACCACAATTATTCAATCAAAATAATGCAAACTACAAAAGAAACACATTATTAAGTATGTACTCACCTTTTGATGTTCAAAATGAAAAGATATCCAAGTCTACTCCACCAAGCTTCCCCATTTTCTCAAAATGGTTCTCTTCTCTCTAATGGTCAATCACTTCACTCTTAATCAAATTATAGGTTCAACACCACATTAAAATACATATAAACACACTAGAATTCAATAACTACACCAAATCTCAAATTAGACACAACCCTAACTTCCACCTCACTTCTCCAAACCTTAATTAATTTCACTCAATCTACAGTCCAAGTTTAGAATTATCATCATATATCCATTAATTTCATTCTCATATATTAAAATAATCATACCATAACTTTCTCAAGATTCCATCTAAAGAAACTTACCACAAGATAAAAAAAACTTACCTATTATGCCAATTGTCACCAAAACTATCTTCAACTCTTGGAAAATATTATTAAAACTTGATATTTAGTAGAATTAAAATTTTCTCTCTCTCTTGTTGTATATGGAGGTCAACCAAGAAAAGGAAGAAAGAAAAAGATGATCAAGTTCTAGAGATTTCCTTTTCCTACATCATCCACTAACCATATGCCTTATTATATAATTAATTAATGTTATAAGATAGTTATAATAAAATATTATTATTTATATTTTTGACTTTCTACTTTAACTTTTTACACCATTTATTTATTTTTACAATTTATATGTTATTTATATCCTTTATATTTACATATTTGTCTCAACCAAATCTTCCTTAACCCTATCAATTAATGTATATAAATAAGTTAACAAAAATAGGGCATTACAATAGGTGTCCGTATCATACGGCGGTTGTATCAGGAGACTGTCCATCCAAACACTAGGAGCTCGATCAGATTGAGATGCCAAGTACCGAGGCCCACCTTTCCTCTGAGAGTTTAGTTATGGAAGTGACACTAGACATAGAGCTCGCGTGGGAATCGATTAATACACATATTTTTATAGTGACAGAATGTGGAAAGTGACAAAGTATATATAGCATAAAGCATCTCCCTTGTACTCGTATAGACAGGAAATTAAATTTATTAAATACGTAAGTTGGCTAAGGATTACTCAAAATTGTTTAGATGAAAAAACAAAAATAAAAAGGAACTAGAAATTTATTCAATAATAGATATTGGAGTTAAAAGATCTCATATTGAAAATATGATCAATGTATCAAAGGTTTAATAAATTGTTTGATCTTTATTACCTATCAGTTTAGATTTTTTTTTTGTTAGATTCGAGGTTTTAATATAGCATTTGATCTCATATTGAAATTATATGTTATTAGATAGAATTGCTCATGCTTTAATGAAGTAGAAAAACCATCTCTTTCGGTTTAAAAAAATCTTAATTTGCAATTATATATCATAAATAAATGACTAATCAATTTTCAATTAAGTATGTAAAATAAATTATTAATTTTTATATTTTCTATATATATATAATCCAAAATTTAACCAACTATATATATAACAAAAGAATTAAATATAATTTATTACAATAATAAATTTTAGTACAAAAACAAGATTAAAATATAAATACATATTTTCCATCCAAACATAATCAATTAAAATAATTAAAATTTATAATTTATAATTTCTATGTTTATAATCTGTAATTTACAAAATTTATAATGTATATATTATAATTTTTTGTATATATATATATATATATAAATTATTTGATTTGATTAATCAAATCTGCCACTTTGTTACACAATCTAGGAGTAAAGCCAAAACTATAACTCACAAAACATTCCCTCATAAAGATAATATCTCTTCAAATTGGCATTTCTGTAGTTTATGGTCCCTAGCTTTCTTGACCTCAATATGAAGTGCATGAGCTTTATTAAATAGAGGGGAAGAAGAATTTATCATGTAGGCAACTCCATAAATAAGGGTACCTCAATGGTCTCTAAAAATCACAACTACACCAGCTTGTGTAGTATCCCTATTATTGCTCGCATCAACATTTGTCTTTATTAATTCTTATGAAGAAGGCATCCATTTTTGTGGAAGATTAGTGTTGATAAAAGAGCCTCCTAGACTGAGAGAAGTCTCTATATGTAATTTCCAAACGGAGGTGCATAAGTGAGAGGCTCTAAATACAATGGTTTTTGAATGAGGTATGATGTTCTTGAAGCAGTAATCATTTCTGGATTTCTATATGCTCCAACATTGGTAAGACACTTGGCTTAGGAAATCTTCTTAATTTACTAATTTTGAAAGGAAGTAAATGAACCACCATTACTTGAAAGAACATGTGTTCAAAGCTGTAAGGAAGAAATCCAAGTTAGATCCAAACCATGAAAGTTTAGCATGATCACATAGAAATAACATATGTATAACAACTTTATCCTCGACTCCACAACAGGGAAAGAGGGTTTTGACTAAGCCTTCTTCTGTATAAATTAGCATGACATCCATAGCATTCACACATAAACCTAAATAAAGCTTCATTTTTAGGTTAAACATTAAGTTTCCGTATAGATCTCCACACACTACTATTCAAAGAAGAAGCCATAAGTAGGGGGTTGTTAAATTCCTCCCTAATCTTGCACAAATAGTGATATACAGATTTAACAGTTATTTCACCTGCCGTTCATGATGTCAAATGATTTTATCTTCGTCCTTGCTAAGAGAGATGGGAATTCTCAGAATAGCCGACACAATATCACTAGGAAGAGTAACATTGATGACTTCCCTCTTCCATCTATACTACAAATCAATTAATTTAGAAACTCATATTTCATTCATATTGAGCATAATTGAGACAAAATTTTGTAAGATGAGGAATCCATGGGTCCTCCCAAATTCAAACCTTGTTTCTGCTTCTAACTAACTATCTGAAGCCTCCTTTAATATGATCCCTCACTTCTATCATGCTTCTCTACCCTCAAGAAGGTCTAAAACTCAATTTGACTTCTAAAAAGGAACAGTTATGGAAATGTAATGATTTTAGAAGTTGTACTCATTTACAATTACTATCCACTATAAAATATATCACTAAATATATATCACATGTATACTCTTATTCTTTTAAAATTTAACGCGTATTTATTATTATTTGTAATATATATCAACATATTACTAAATTTTAAAACATGAGGAAAGGATAAAAACTTAATTCTAGTTGAGCCATAATTACTATTTTTTTTTACATTGGTTAACAAGGAAATTAAAATAATTTTCTGTTAATTGTTTAATTTTTTTTCATATCATATAAAAAAAATTTCCACACATGGGTAATATCACTACAACAAATCTCATATACAACTATAGATTCTTAGTTACAATACATAAAAATGTGGCTAAAAGTTTATACTAACTACAAAAATTAATATTTTGAAGCTATATATAATTTAATTAAATTAGTTAGTTATAAAATTAATTATTCATAGCAAATATCTTATTCTTATTATGATATGTTATAACTGTAACAATAAACTTAAATTTAACCACAATAGTTTAGCCACACTAAAATAATATAGCTATTTAATCTAATTAGTCACGAAAACTTAAATTTCATAGCAACAGTAATTAAAAATTTCAATTCTAGCCACATAAATAAATTTGTAACTAATAATAATTTATGGCTATATAAATGGTTGATATGTGGCAAACCAAAATTTTTAATAATTGATTTGTTATAAGATATAACATGTGTAGCTAAAATTAATTTGATATGTCTTGTAGCTAATATTATACACTTTAGCTACACTCAAATAATGTAGCTAATTAATCCAATTAGTCACAAAGATTTAAAGTTTATAGCAATAATAAATATAAAATTTTAATTATAGCAACATAAATTAATTAGTGACTGATGATAATTTATAGCTATACAATTATAATGAATGATTTGTTATAAAATATAATATATGTAGCTATAATTACTTTTGTACAATTCATACATAACTTATAACTATAAAAAAATTTAAATGTGGCAAAATAATTTGTAGTTAATTAAAATTTCAACATGACAACAAAAATAATATGGTAAAATCTTGAAATATTAGTTAAAAAATAATTTTGCTTAACTATTTAGCATAAACATAATGTATATGATAAATAAATTATTCATAATAAAGACTTCATTATGAAATAAATTAGAACAGCAAAAGTTCAATGTTATTAACAAAATCCAATTAAAAAAATATCATCATCCATTATAACTATACAGGGCATTATAATAGTAAATCTTTATCATCAGTATTAGAATCAGATTATATATCTTCAACTAAAACTCGATAAGCAAGAATTTATCTCAATAGTGAAAACATTTATATGATTTCTAGCCCAATTTGTTAAGTCCTCCTCCTCATTCTCGAGAAATTATACAGTACAACAGTTATTCTAATTAGGCATTCTAGTTAGAATATCAAACTAATTACACCACTAGAAATTTCACATTTTGTAACAGATTTATCCCTTGCAAATTTAGTAACGATTTTGCAACTAATTAATAATGGAAAAAACATATAAAAAAATTTAGAAAAATTGCAATGAATTTTTGCAACGAAAGATTCCGTTGCAATATTTGTAATGAATTTGCAACAAATTTTTGCAGCGAAAGAGTTTCAGTTGCTAAATAAGGGGCAAAATTTTACCGCAAATTTTTATAATGAATTTTGCAAGGGAATATATCTGTTGCAAATATTGTAATGAATTTTGCAACAAAAACAAAATTTGCAACAACACTTTCCATTGCAAAAATATTTAAAAATAGAAAAAAAAATTTGGCAACGAATAAATCATTAAATTAATATAATACTAATTAAAATTAAAATATATTTATTAATAAATTATTAATTAAATATTTTAAAATTTAATTGATATTTAACTTGTTTAATGTAGTCCCCTTGGAGGTAGGGGGTCCAAGAGGCAATGGACTTAATTATTAGTACTTATTATAGTAATTTGTACTTAATAAAGTAATTTATTATAATAATCTTAGTAGTTTTTAATAAAAATTATGAATATGAGTATTGACAATAATTAATAATATTAGTGGTAGTGAAAATAAACAATATTGATTTACAATTATAATAGAAGTTATAATACACTGATTAGTACTTTAAAGATTATACTAGTGAAATAATCATTAAAAAAATTAAATATACATAGAATAAATTAATTAGCATTTACTAATAAAGTAGTAAAAATAAAATAATCAATTCATTGCATCCTAAGATTAGTATTATAAAAATATGTTTTATTATATTTTGATTTAATATTTAATATATGTACATGATAAAAATTATTTTATAATTTAACTATAAAATAAAATATAAATATAAATTATACTATACATTAAAGTGAACTCAAGTTATAAACAGTAACTTGAGCCCACTTTCGTCATTTTCTTTTATTCTATTTAGTATAACCAGTATCTTGAATAATGAGAGTTGGATATGTACAATATTTTTGTACAAAATAGATCATAAAAATATTTTTTATTTTGCGTAACCAGTAACTTAAATGTAAGAGCTAGACATGTGCAATATTTTTATCCAACACAGATGGCAAAAATATATTCTTCATATAATAAATGTTGGATATAAATATTACAGATAAAAAACATGGTGGTTAGTAATCACACCATTAGTGAATCCTCATCCCCTAAAAAAATATAATATAATATAATATTATGATATATAATATAATATTACAAAATGTAAAATGTTGATAAGTATGCATATATGTTAGCTACATTGCATATTTTATAAAGTTACACTTCACACTGCTAAAGAATAAAAAATTACAGAATAAGTGAACTCATAACTTGAGCCCACTTTTTTTATTCCCTTTTATTTTATTTTGTATGTCCAGTTAGATATGTGCAGTCTTTTTTTGTCCCAAAATAGATGGCAATACAATATTTTTCATATAACAAATGTTGAATATATAATATGACACATCATAAGCATGGTGATTAGTAATCACATTATTACTAAGTATTCATTTCCTAAAAAAGATATAACATAATATAGTATTACAAAATATAAACCGTTGACAAATATACATACAAGTGAGTCATACGGCATATTTCAAAAGCTACTTCATACAATTAGTGAGTACTCATTTTCTAATGCTTTTAAGCTCAAAATTATATTAATCTTTTTTAATTCACACACAATGCTTTTGATATTTGAATGAGCCTTTAAAGATTATTATAGTAAGTGTTTCTCTTCTTTTTGTTCTTTCTTTTTTGGATATTTTGTGCATCATTAGATCATTCTAATAGTATGTTAATATGGATTAAAAATAAGTAAATATATTTTTTTTAGACTACACAAATCTATTAAAGAAATTACTTATTACAAAAAAAAGAGGTGGGTATGTAAGTATGGAAAGAGAGAGATCAAAGGATCTTTGAAGTTTGAATAACCATTTAGCATGGAAAGAGAAATAAACAAAAATCTAAACTTCAAACTCACCTCCAGAAGATCAAATTACTACTCAAATTTAACAAAATCTTTAAATTCAACCCAACAAACATCAACACCCTGATACAAAGATTTGAGAAAAAAATTAACATGCCAATTATATAAAAGTCAAAAAATACTATAAGCAAAGAGATTAAATGAAAGTAAATACACTATTAGAAAAATAGGTTGCATAAATGAGTTTAAAAAAGACCAAACAAAGATTAACTGAATATGAAAAATCAATTTAGCTTTTTAAGGTTACACACAAATGATGAAGAAAAAGAACATATGTGAGGAGGGAGAAGGTTAATACCCATACTGAGAGATAAACCAGCCTAAGTGGTGTGAAAAGTGGAGTGGAATCACCGAACATCGGTTATACTACCTCCAACATTAGTTAAGTTCATTGAATTATTATGAAAAAATAATTACCTTACCAGAAGGCACCTTTGTAACATAATCCATTGAATTAGAGCATCTTGAGTATTATTATTTGCCTAGCTCCTATTTTTTGGCTAACTTCTTTTGAGTGTTTAAGCAATTAGCTTCAAAAGATAATAGCAATATAACTTATTGCTATTGTAAAAGTCTTTGAATAAAAAAAATGGTAGAGAGAAGGTGTTGGTGGTTAAACGAGATAAGTGAAAAGAAATATGAATATGAGGGATGATTTAATTGTATTTATTTATTTATTTATTTTGCATCCATTGTGTTGGACTTAAGAAATAAGTATTTAAAAGAAAATAGTTAAATTAAAATATATATTAATATTATTCACAATAAAAAATTACATTTATGGATAAATCCTGATATGAATTTGAACTTAAGAGTTTTAGTATAATAATTATTATATTGCGATTATTGGGTTTTGATAAAAAAAAAAATAGTTTTGAAATGACATATGTGCAGAGTTTTTTTTATTTTTGGACAGAAGATGACATAACTAAATAGTTAAATTCCATTTACTACTATAGCATGCCAACACAAAAAAGGAGAATTAAAAAAGCAAAATTTAGTGGAAAGAGCACTTTTTGAATATTTTAAAACTAAATTTATAGTTTTTATTAATATGTAGTTTTAAATAAGAAATTGATATATTATTAATTGTTAATTTCAAAGTTATATTTAAATTGTTTTTAAGTTGAAGGAATATAAAATAAGATTAAATGGAAGGAAAGAGAAAGAGATTATATGTTGAAAATATATAAAATACTCCTCTCTAATAGTAAATTACTAACTTTTTATTTAATTTTAAATATATGTATGTGTATATATGTATGTGTGTTTAAATAATAAATCGAGTTAGGTCTAGATATTAAAATATTATAATTTAATAGTAAATTATTTATATTTTATTAAATTTTAAATATATATACATGTGTGTGTATGCATGCATATATGTGTGTATAATATTATATCTAAATAGTATTATATCATGTATTTTAAAATATCGATTTGAGTGCGAATTTGATTAGATTTAGGTATTAATTCAAAATAATAAAAAAAATTGAATTTGTATTAATTATTAACTCATATCGGGCCAAATTTAAATATTTAAAACCTGTTATTAAGTCATTAAATTTAAACCTGAAGAGAATAAAGAATCAATAAGTTTTTTTATATAATTTTTTTTTGTAATTTGTATGTGCATTATTTTTCTTAAATTGGTAAAGAATCAATAATTTTGATGAAAAATTGCTTCTTTATAATTTTTATGTGCATTATTTTTCAATAAATAAATAAAGAATCGATCGGGTTTTGATGTGAATTTTTTTTTTTGATAATTTGCATGTGCATTACTTTTCAATAAATATACATTAATGATTCTATCAACTAATTGATGTATTTATATTTGCATATTAATTGATAGGTTAATTAGAAACATCTTACATTTTGTCAGCTTCCTCTACGTTTGAAGGTGTGATATGAAATTATAATTATATTAATATAATAATATTTATATTTATATTTATATGAAAAGTTAATAAATCTTATCTATTATATAGATATGAAGTAATATGGTAATTTCTTCTTCTATTTTTTACTAACATACTTTAAGTAACTAGATGTCAGTAAGAGTTTTTTTTAGTATAGATTGATTAAATAGGTGTATAAAATAAGAACTTTTTAGAAAAAAATGAGTATAAAGATTTTAATAAATTACAATTTATTCTGTAGGAGATGACTATGGCTCATTTATCTTTTAAAAATATACTTCAGCAAATGGTACATCAGTTAAATTTGTCTGTACCATTTTATGAAGTTTATGCAAGAGAAGCTAATTTCTTTCAGGCTAGAGTTAGTTGGAAGTATCAAGATGAAAACAACTATATAGAGTTGGAAGATACTTGGAAAAATATATGTGTAAGTGTTTTCGCCGCTGAAGAATCAGTTGCAAAAACAATAATTAATATGCTCAGAAATAAATTTAATTTAGAAATAAAGGATCCAAGTCAGGAATAGATAACTAAAAAAAGAGGAATTGTTGTTACAAGGAGAAATTGTAAGAAAAAATTTGCATATGCAATTAGGTGCAAAAAAATATATATTGAAACATTAATAAAAAAAATGTGATAAATTACAAAAAAGAAATAGAAATCTGCATCAATTGCATATACAAATTGTACACCAGAATGAGAAATTAAAGCGACAACTTAATCAGTTTGATGAAAATTCTTCTGAAGGAGAAAGTTCGTAATAGGATATTTGATTTTTATTTATTCTATTTAATAGTTGTATATATATAATTTGTATTTTCTTTTATTATCTTGCATAATAGATTTATGTTTTTTTCTTGAATAAAGTTGGTATAATAAATTTGTGAATATATTAATATATTAGTTCACATTGATATAGAGATATGTTATAGTTTATTCTCTTATTATGTCTGAAAGTTTAAAAAATACAAAATATTATATAATTTGTATATGATAAATAATAAAATCTTTATATTATATATAACATATCAATATTTTGAAAGTAATTTATATATATTATTTATGTACATTTCATGTTGTATCTATTTATATGAATATATTTTTTTTTCAATTTTAAATATCGACTAATTAAATTATTATTTCTTCAATCAAATATTTCATTTACAAATTTTTTTATTATCATTGGATTTTTCATCTGGTTTCTAATGAATTATCTGCTAAAAATATACTACAAGAAATAATATAAGAGGTTGGTCTTCCTGATCCCATCTATTCTCTTAATATGCGGAATAATAGCAGAATAAAAGTTGCAGTTTTAATACATTATAGAGTTTCTGATCAATTAGAAGTAAAAAATATCTGGGGACATATGTGTGATAATCGTACACTAGCTGAAGAATCGGTAGCAAAAGCATCAATAAGTTTCTTGACAGTGATGAATCTTACATTTGATGATGTGATTGAAAGTCAAAAAATGGATTATGTTAAAAGATCTCGAGATATAAATGGAGAAATTGAAGAATTAGAGTATGCAATTGGTATTGAGCGATTACAATAAGAAAGTTTACTAGAAGAATGTCAATTCTTAGAAAATGAAAATAACAATATTAGTAGTACTTGTAAAAATGAAATAAGAAAAAGGAAAAGACTTAGAGAGGTATTGCATCGTTTTGATACCGAATCTTGTACAAGAATATTTTGAATATGTTATATATTGAAACTTTGTTTATGTGTATGTAAGTAAAGAAAGGAGAAGATTCAGAAAAATATGAATCATTTTGATTTTGAATCTTTTTCAAGAGTGTCTTAAATATGTTATATATATATATATATATATATATATATATTTGATTTTGTATCAATAATAGAGAAAATGATATATGTAATAATATAAACATATGTATATTATTATTGTTATGCATAAGTTTTATTTAATTACATGATAATATGGATGTTATAAAAAAAAGTTTGGTATATTTATTAGTTTTTATTATTGTTACATATAAATATTTCAACCATGAGAGAGATATTCAATAAAATTATGAATTGAATTTTCTGTGTGATCAAATTACTAGATTATACAGTTCAAAGTAGAATAACAAGTTGCGCAGGTATTTAATAATTTATGTTTTAGTAAATATTATATTATTTCACTATGATATCTATTACATTATCTTATAGATCGATATTAGCATAAATAACAGAAAAATTAGATTTTTCTCTGCCAATATATAAGTATCAATTAGAAGATGTGTGTGAGTCTTAAGTGACTCAAAGTCACCTGTGATGATTAATGCCTTTCTTATTCCAAACGGTGCGTTTTGTGTTTGTGCAGTATTGAAGAGCTGCCTCGTGTGGTTCTCCTGTGCACGGGTCTAGGGTTGATATAAATACCTTTGTTAGCTGTGTGCTGTGTAATTTTTTTCTCTCTCTCTCAGCCGTCAGTGCGTTCTAGAGTATTCTTTTGTTTTTTCCTTCTCTGGTTCTCTGTACTGAGTTTTCTTGATCTGTTTTTGAAGTCGATTTCTCTGTGATTTTATTAGAGAGAGAGAGAGAGAAACGATCTGAGACTTTGGCTTGTAACAGTTTCTGCCGATTCTAAGTTTCTAAGGGATTGACTGAGGGGTTTGTCTCCTCGCCTTGGATGTAGCCTTTACTGTGTGTAAAGGTGAACCAAGTAAAACGACTTTGTTTGTTTGTTTGGTTTGATGCTTGTTTGTGTTCTGGTGTGTGGCGATTTCTGTTAGGTTTTCGCTTTTGACTCTTATTTCGTCACAAGTGGTATCAGAGCCTTCATTAGAAGAAGATCGAACAGGTGGTCTCTTTTTTTTCTTTTCGTTAAATTTTCTCTTTGATTTCTTGTTTATCTGTTTTAGGGTTACTGTTTGGTTAAGAGTGCTTGTTTCGTAAAAGATCGAGTTTCTTTCCTTGTTTTCTGTTTAGATCTGGTACTGTTGTTGTTTGTTTTTGTGACAGGAAAGATCGATTAAAAAGGAAGTGAACCGAGGCTCTCTTGGAAAAACCCTAAGTTTGTGAAGCATGTCTTTTGCCAAGATAAACTTAGAAAAATTCGATGGTAAAGCCGATTTTACCATCTGGAAAGAGAAAATGACCGCGATCCTGGTACAACAGAAGTGCAAAAGAGCACTTAGTGGCATCGAATCATTGCCTGAGACTCTCAGTGCGGATGATAAGCAAGATATGATGGATCTTGCGTATAGTACAATAGTACTTAACCTTTCTGATGCAGTACTCAGAAAGGTCAGAGGTATAAAAACTGCTCCTGAACTCTGGACTAAATTGAATTCTTTATATCTGGTTAGATCTGTGTCAAGAACTGCCTATTTGAAAGAACAGATATTTAGTTTTAAAATGGACCCTTTAAAATCTGTTGATGATAATTGTGATAATTTTCAAAAACTTGTTTTAGAGCTAGCTGACAATGGTGAAGAGTTAAGTAATGAAAACCAGTCTATAATATTACTTAACTCTATACCAGAAAACTTTCAGAATGTGAAAGATGCTTTAAAGTATGGTAGAACTACTATAGAAGTTGAAGATATTACGAATACTTTGAAGCTTAGGGAATTGGAGATGAGAAACAGTGAAAAGAATAGTAAGTCAGAGAGTCTAGTAATTAAGGAGAAATCTAAAATCAAAAAGAAAAGGGATAAGTTTAAAACTGGAAATGGTAAGCCTAGTCAGTCTAATAACAGTACTCAATCTAGTAATGTAACTAGTCAAAATAATAACAATAGTTCTAAATTTGAAAGAACTTGTTATTATTGTAAAAAGAAGGGACACATTAGAAGATTTTGCAAGAAAAGGTTAGAAAAGTTAGGGCTGAGTAGTGGTGAGGTTGGAGCAGTCAATACATCATCTCAAGATGATGATATTGAAGCTCTAACTATAACTAGTACAAAAAATACTGAAGTCTGGATACTAGATTCAGCTTGTTCATATCATATGACCCCTAACAGGGATTGGTTCTCCAGTTATAATAGTTTAACTGGTTCCAATGTTCTAATGGGTAATAATTCTTCCTGTAATGTCATTGGTATAGGCACTGTGAGGTTACTGTTAGATGATGGGAGGCAAATAGAACTAGGGCAGGTTAGGCACATTCCTGACCTTAGGAGAAATCTCATTTCCTTAGGGTTTCTAGAAGAAAAAGGTCTATACCATACTGCAAAAGATGGGATTTTGAGAGTATTTAAAGGGGACAAATGTATGTTAACTGGTCATAGAGTAAATAGATTATATCACTTAGATGGCAGAGTTGCTACTGGCATTGTTAATGCTACTGTGTCAACAGCAAATGACACAGTTCTTTGGCATAAAAGGTTAGGTCATATAGGGTTTAAAGCCTTAGAACACCTAAGTAGGAAGAGAAATCTGGAAATCACACAGTTCATGAAACCAGATTCCTGTGAAGGTTGTATTTTAGGTAAATCACACAAACATAGCTTCACATCATCAAGCTATAGAGCTAAAGAGTGTTTAGAATATGTACATAGTGATTTGTGGGGCTCTACTTATGTTCCAAAGTCTCTGTCAGGTTCACAGTACTTTATAACCTTCATAGATGACTTTTCTAGGAAGGTATGGATCTATTTCCTAAAGAATAAACATGATGTGTTTAAAACTTTCTGTGAGTGGAAGTTATTAGTTGAAAACTTAAAGGATAAGAAGATTAAAGTACTTAGGACTGACAATGGGCTTGAATTTGTTAATCAACAGTTCAATGACTTCTGTAAATCAAATGGGATCCTTAGACATAGGACATGTACCTATACTCCACAGCAAAATGGAGTAGCTGAGAGGTACAATAGGACTATTTTAAACAAGGTCAGATGCATGCTTGTTGAATCAAGCCTAAGTACCAAATTCTGGGCTGAAGCAGCACATACTGCTTGTTACTTAATTAATAGATCTCCAACATCTGTTCTGAGTTTGAAATGTCCTAATGAGGCTTGGAGTAATAAACCTATAACCTACACACACTTGAGGGTATTTGGATGTATAGCTTATATTCATGATACACAAAGCAAACTTGATCCTAGAGCTAAGAAATCTATATTTTTAGGTTATCCCAGTGGGATCAAGGGATATAAAGTGTGGTTACCAAAGGAAAATAAGGTTGCTGTTAGTAGAAATGTTACATTCAATGAATTATTGTTTCCTAGTACTAACATGCAGGAGTTCAAATCTGAGGTACAATTAGAGAAGTCTCAAATTGAGGTGGAGCTAGACAGGTTTGTACAAACTGATCAAAATCCACCTCAAGTAATTAATGCAGGTGCAGAGAGAGATATACAGCCACAGGACAGATCAGATGAATCTGATCATGAAGAGGAACAACCTGAACAGGTTCCTGAGCCTGAACTGGATAACTACCAGTTAGCAAGAGATAGACAGAGGAGACAGACCAGAAGACCAGTCAGGTTTGAGGATTACTCCTACAATGTTGTTAATTCTGAACTGACCTCCTTTGCTCTAGTTACTGCAGCTGCTGTTGAAGAGGATGAACCTCTTGATTACAAAGGTGCAAAGCAGAGTATATACTGGGATAAGTGGAAAATGGCAATGGAAGAAGAAATGTCTTCCCTAAGGAAAAATCAAACCTGGAAATTAGTACCTAAACCTTTTGACAGAAAGATCATTAAATGTAAGTGGATCTTTAAGAGAAAACCACCTATTCCTGGTCTTGAGAAGGAAAGATTCAAGGCCAGATTAGTTGCTAAGGGTTTCTCTCAAAGAGAAGGTATTGATTACAATGAGGTATTTAGTCCTGTTGTGAAACATGTTTCTATTAGACTGCTATTAACAATTACTGCTTTGCTTGACCTTGAGCTTGAACAATTGGATGTTAAAACTGCCTTTCTCTATGGTAATCTGGAGGAAGAGCTGTATATGTCACAGCCTGAGGGTTTTGTTGAAAAAGGTAAGGAAAGTCATGTGTGTTTGCTATTAAAATCCTTGTATGGTCTTAAACAGTCCCCTAGGCAGTGGTATAGAAGATTTGATGATTTTATGCTTAGTCATAATTTTAAAAGAAGTAGTTTTGACCCTTGTGTGTACTATTCTGTTGTGTCTGAAAAAGTGTATGTATACTTGCTTCTCTATGTTGATGACATGTTAATTGCATGCAAGAATATGAATGAGATTGTTAAGTTGAAAGGTATGCTTAATACTGAATTTGACATGAAGGATCTTGGTCCTGCTAAAAAGATATTAGGCATGAACATAGAAAGAAATAGAAATAAAGGCACACTATTTTTAAATCAAAAGGACTATATATTGAAATTCCTAGAAACTTTTGATTTAAATAAGGGAAAAATTGTTTCTACTCCTATTGGTGCTCATTTTAAGTTGTGCTCAACCATTAAACCTTTGAACTTAACTGAATCAAGCTACATGTTAGGTGTTCCATATCAGAATGTGGTAGGAAGTCTTATGTATGCTATGGTCTGTACACGACCTGATTTAGCCTATGGGGTGAGTCTGGTTAGCAGATTCATGTCTAACCCTTGTAAAGAACACTGGTCAGCTGTTAAATGGTTGTCTAGGTACCTTAAAGGGTCAAGTAATGTTGGTTTGCTGTTTAAAAAGACTGACTGTAATGTGTATGATATTGCTGGATTCTGTGATTCTGATTTTGCAGCAGATCTTGATAAAAGAAGATCTTTGTCTGGCTACTGTTTTACCTTTGCTAATAATGTTGTAAGTTGGAAAAGCAGCTTGCAGCATATTGTAGCTTTATCTACAACTGAAGCTGAGTACATTGCCTTGACTGAGGCAATTAAAGAAGCCATTTGGCTGAAAGGTATAGTTACAGAGTTGGGTCTTCTGAATGGTAAGGTTTGTGTGTTTTGTGATTCTCAAAGTGCCATACATTTGAGCAGAAATAATATGTTTCATGAAAGAACAAAGCATATAGATGTCAGGTTGCATTTTATAAGAAATATAATTGCAAAAGGTGAGGTAAGTGTTGAAAAAATTCATACTAATATTAATCCAGCTGATGTTATGACTAAACCTGTTTCTGTTTCAAAATTTCAGGATGCCTTGCGCATGCTTGGGGTTTTGAAAGCTTAAAAAATTATGTTTCTGATGGTGATTACCCGTGAAGAGGCAAATTTCCTGATGGCATTCCCTTTTGGAGACTTGGAGTCAAGGTGGAGATTGTGTGAGTCTTAAGTGACTCAAAGTCACCTGTGATGATTAATGCCTTTCTTATTCCAAACGGTGCGTTTTGTGTTTGTGCAGTATTGAAGAGCTGCCTCGTGTGGTTCTCCTATGCACGGGTCTAGGGTTGATATAAATACCTTTGTTAGCTGTGTGCTGTGTAATTTTTTTTTCTCTCTCTCAGCCGTCAGTGCGTTCTAGAGTATTCTTTTGTTTTTTCCTTCTCTGGTTCTCTGTACTGAGTTTTCTTGATTTGTTTTTGAAGTCGGTTTCTCTGTGATTTTATTAGAGAGAGAGAGAGAGAAACGATCTGAGACTTTGGCTTGTAACAGTTTCTGCCGATTCTAAGTTTCTAAGGGATTGACTGAAGGGTTTGTCTCCTCGCCTTGGATGTAGCCTTTACTGTGTGTAAAGGTGAACCAAGTAAAACGACTTTGTTTGTTTGTTTGGTTTGATGCTTGTTTGTGTTCTGGTGTGTGGCGATTTCTGTTAGGTTTTCGCTTTTGACTCTTATTTCGTCACAAGATGGATACCATCTGTCGAAAGTTATAATAAAAATATCGGGTTTAGATAAAGAAGAAGAAATAATTTCAGTTGTCGAAAATTTATATAATGGAATTTTTGAATCGGAAGAATTATTATTTAAATGAACAATTTGGGTGTTGCAACATCAACTGAAATTAAGGATTGTAGATTTGAACTACTATGACATGGTTGAAAATAATATTTTATATTCATAAATGAAGAATATAAATATAAAATTAGAATATAAATTAATAAAAATAAAAAATAAATACAACTAACTAAAATAAGTTGTTGATGAACTGAATAAAAAATATCAACAATCAAAGCATAAGATATGTGAGTTGAAATCAATACTAAATACAAATTGTCAAAGTGATAAATCATCTTGCAATTAAAACAAATAGAGATAATTAAAAATATTATATAAGTTTTCTAATAAAATTTTATAATTTTTGTGATATATTTATAATAAAAGCTAAAGTATAATAGTATTGATATCGTACATTATCAATATTGTATACAGATTTAAAGTTTTTGTAGCATTATAGATGGATAAAATATATATAATGATATTAGTATTATATTAATATAACAATGTAAATTCCAGTTATCTGTAGTATTGCGAGTTGAAACTTTTATAATAGGATAATGTAAAATATTATTTTTTATGTGAAAAATTTTATGCTGTAATTATATTGTAATTTGTTGATTTATATTATTATTATGTTGTATGGTTAGAATGGTAATTAATAATATATGCTATATAAAATATGTGTTTAAATGAACCAAATAATTTTAAAAATTAACATATAAATAGTATTTAATATATATTAAAAAAATATCAATTATATATTTTTTTTGAATGATAAATTAGATACTTCAACTTGCATCTTTTTATTATTTATAATCATATATTTTAAATTGATTTTAGAAATGTAAGTGTATATAAATTCCTTTTTTGTTTTATTCATTCTCCCAAAATTTCAATCTTTTTCCTTTTTTATTAAAATTAATGAAATTTAGTATGCATAAAATATGTAAAATCTAATTCCTTTTTATATAGGCTTGAAAAAATTTATAAATAGCAAAAACAAGATACAGGTTAATATATTAACTTAGTTAGATGTATAAGTTATATTTAATTAATGTATCCATCTACCATATGTCTATATTTTTCATTTTTCATAAATCTTTTTTGCCATTTTCCTATTTGAATCTTTTTATGAGTATGTAATATAATATTATCTTTTTTTTTTATCAGACTATTTTGAAAGTAATTATTTTTTGCAACTTTTTTGTTATACTTCTTGATTTCTTTTTAATCTTTAATCAATTATTTTTTTTTTCAATCTAAATAATTCTAATTTTTTTCATGTTTTTTATATTTTAGTATTTAAATACTTTTTATAGTTACCATTTCAATTATCATTTTATAGTTACCATTTTAGTTACCATTTTAAAGGGTTTCAACAAGAATTTGAAATATTTTTTATTTTTTTATTGAATTTAGTTAGACTTCACATGTCTAAAACAAATATGATTTTTTTAAAATATTTTAAAAAAAAAACAAAAACAAAAACCATGTAAGTATAAAAATTATTATATCATATTCTCCATCCATTTTTAACAATATGTAAATTATATTTACAATGTAATTTTTTTTCTGCAGAGTTGATATTCATGAGAAAGAGAAACAAGACTAAAGCTAAGAAGTACAACTTTCTCTAATATCTTTTTAGTGTAAAAATATAAAATAATAACTGTTATATATTTTCCGTGTATACAATTATCTAGTAAAATATTATACTCATTTAATGTAAAAAAGTATAAGTATCAAATAATAATGCAACTTTAGTTTTTTATATTAAGTTTTTATATAAAATAATATATATTTAATTACAAAACTATAATTTTATTTATTTCATATTTTAAATTACAATTTGTTTATACCCGCAGCAAAGCACGGGTACCATTCTAGTATACATAAAAGTATAATTAATGTTTAAAATGATAAAACTTATTAAATGTGTGATTAATCAAAATAAGTTTTAATTTAACTAAAAAAATAATTAAATAATAGAATAACTAAATATAATTAATATTTTTATATATATAACCAAAAGCACGTCGTTTTTGGTTTGTATAGAATCCAACTATTCTCAAACCTAAGTTGGCTCTCCTCTCCTCCCTATCTGCGCCACTCATTTAGCACCTCACTCCCTCTGTTCTCTCTCTCTCAAACTCTCACCATCATCATCGATGCTGCCAAAGCTTGTTGCTCACCTTCGACTTTTTCGTTAGCCACTTGCTCACTGCCAAAGCTTGTCTCACAGCTTGAGAGTTGAACAGAGGATCTTCTATTTGAGTTTTGTTTGGTTTGTTGTTTATTGATTTAGGTAAAACTTAATTTCTTTCTTGTTTGAAGAATTTGATGGTTTCTCCACATTTTTTTATTATATGCTATTTCTTAATTCAGTAGCTATCACGATTTAACTTTCTGTTGATTCTCATATTCTTTACTTTTAAGATTAACCTCTAACAAAGCAACAAATTAAGATTAATCTCTAGCAAAGCAATAAATTTTTCTTCTCCTCTTCTCTTAAAAATGGGTTTTCACATTTTATTTAATTTTTGATTTTGATGTAATGGGTGGCAGCTATAAGGAAATCTTGCTTGGTCTCCCTATGTATATTAAATCACCATCCCTAGAGAGGTAAATCTTCATGACAGTAATTATTTATTAGCATAAACTCTTTCCATTTATTGTTTATTATCATTCCATTGAGCTTATTGTGGTCGATTGTTTGTTTTATATTAGAAATTTGGTTACTATTGATAGTACATCTCTTTAATAATTTTCAATCGAATCAAAAGATTATTTGTTATTTTACATTTACTCCACAAATTATATGCCATGCAAGTCATTCATTATCTTTAATTTTGGCTTAATAATGATTATCAGAAGATGCTACAAATGAAGAATTTTGGGCACTAGACACACGTACTATGGCTGTAATTTGAAGGGCTTCCTTTGAAGTTGATGATTATTGGAGAATTGTAGACATTATGCACAAAAGGTATTCCACGATAATTTTAAATATTAGCAATTTTCTCCAAGTGGGTTTTGATTTTTTTTTCACAACAACAATTTTTAGTTATTATGTCTTTGTTGTATATTTTATACATGTAGTGGGTCATTCACAAATTTTCAGCTAATTAATTGTATGGGTTTTTATTTGCTAAATATAACAATTCAGTGATGAGATATTTTTCTATTTAGACATAGATTTGAATTGGAATATTTGCTCTAGTACTTGAAAATTTTAAGTTGAAACATAATGACTATATTCACTTGATGGTGGCAATAGTCTTGCCACTTGTAACTTCTAGAATGAATTTTAGCTCATGGTCATTGTGATTCGTGAGTGGCTTTATTCAAACTACATAATGGCATGTCGATTTTCATAACCCAATTCATTGTTTCCTTAATACTCTGCCCAATAACGTGTTGCTTATCACGAATTCATTCATGGGCTTGGTACGACTCATTCAACAAATAAGTCAAACATATAGATAGTGACAATGGTTACTGCTTGCCAGAGAAAGCTTTTATTTAATATTTAAAATTTTTTGTAATTTGATATATATGTCTAAAAAAATTAAAGCAATAAAAAAATAAAAGAAAATAAAAGTATTTGTGTTATTTATTTTGTTTTTTATATTTAATTTTTTTTTATCGATACAATAAAGTGGCCAAACCCTAAATCACTAATCAGAAAAGAACTAACGAAATAAAACTCCTAAACCTAAGCACCGTCACTTCTCACCACCATATCCATCCCCCCCCCCCCCCCCCCCCCCCCCCCCCCCCCCTTCTCAAGTTTCACCATCTCCAAAAAGCAAGTAAAAACAGTTATGGAAGACCCCATATCTAAAACCGCTCTCAAACAAGTAGGTACGAGCATCGATCGGGTTAGTCGAGTTTTAGGACTCAACCAACCCGACCACTTAATAGCAGTTAGAAAAAAATTTTAAAAATCAACCAATAATGATCGGTTCGGTTGGTTTGGTTGAATTTTTGTCGGATTTATCGATTTCGGTCGGTTTTTTCAACAAAATATACAAATTAAAATCGACTAACTCAGTCGGTTGAAATCGATGTGGTCAGTCGGGTGGCAGTCAGATCGGTCGATTTTTGGTTTTTTTGCTTATCCCTACAAACAAGGACAACAACAAATAGGTATTCAGTTTTTCTCTCAATCATTTAACAACTACCAGTCCAATGATCGACCATGGGTACAAGGGATGGCCTCTAATTTTTAATTTTTAATTTTCAACTTTGGTATTTGGGCTTTTAATTAATTTTCAATTGCTATCATTTCCACTTTCATTTTTTTGCAGGAGATTATCTCTTTATTCCAAAGGGAACAAGAAAATACATGACGATAGTTTCATATCTCTGTATTTGGTACTTTCTAAATTAAATGCATTGCCCTTACATAAGGAGGTTAATGTGAGCTTCAAATTATTTGTTTATAATCAAATTCAAGACAAGTATTTGTCTCTTCAAGGTATTGGCTTGTTTTTTATGTATACACTTAGTCAAAATTGAAATTTTTGTTTCATTCAATTTATTGAATTGGTCTTATGCATTGGTCTTTATTTGGATAGATTGAAGATGGAAGACGAATGAAAGATGGAGAATGAGTTGGCTCATCTTCAACAAGAGCAGCCGAGTGCCAATACATACAAGAATTATTTCAGAGATGAGATGGTGAGGCAATGAAGATAAGCTTGGAACTCAAGGAATTATTTCAACATTATTTAGACCAATTGTAGATAATGAGTATTTTTCCTCTTTTTTTATTGCACATCGCAAATATAAAATGTTTTTCTTTATTGGATTTGTACTAACTTTTTCAATATTGAATTTATGTATATTATTAGTATAGTCTAATTTTACATTCATTTTTAAATATATATATATATATCTCAATTAAATCTGTAAAAAAAAGGTTTTTGAGAAACTTTTCTCAACGAAATATTTCGTTGCGAAATCTGTTAAAAATTTCATTCATTTTGCAGTGGAATATTTGTTGCAAATTTGCAAGGATGACGGAATGGATTGTAAACTGATTGGTGATGCCACTTTTAGTAACAGATGATGTCCGCTGCGAAATCCATTGCAAACTGGATTTCGCAGCAGATTTGTCAAGTTTTGCAGTGAATTTTGTCTGTTGCAAAATGTAAAATTTCTAGTATTTGTATTTATAATTTTGTAGCTAAAATATATATATTGTTAGCCACACTATTTTAATTATAACAAAAAGTTAGTATTTTAGCCATGAATTTATTTGATTCATAGTTAACATGCTAATATATTTTTCACAAATTTATAGTTAACATGATCTTATAGCCATGGCAAATTCATTTATTTTTTTAGTCACAAATTTATTAATATCATAACTAATATATATAGTTACAAATATTAATCTAGCGTGTCTAATACAATTAATTAATTGTTACAAGTTTATTTATTTCATGAAAAAATATTCAATATTTTATTTACAATGAAATTACTTATGTGACAAAATAAATATGATCTTAGCTACAAAAATAAAAAATTGTGTGGCTAACCTTTTGTTATGTCATTTCTAGTAATACAAGTTTATATAGTGGCTAACTATTTTAGCCACACAATTTTATAGTTTTAGTTACTATTTTTACCGTAATTAGATATGTCTTTTCTACTTGTCAACAACATTAACCATATTAAAAGTTACATTATTTGGTTTAACACCTTCCATATGCATTTGATAAAAAAGTCTCCATTACCACTTAATCCATATGTCAAAATCAAAGAGCTCCATTAACCATCCCAACTTATCACAAGCCAAAAAAAAAACTCACCATAACAATCCTATCAAGCTTAATACCAAAATTAACCATTTCCTTAAGAACTTTTAAACCCAACATTGATTCCCCATGCTGAGTATACCCAGCTAGCATTGTAATCTACAACACCGAATCTCTCTTAAGCATTTCATCAAATAACACTCTAGCATTAAACAAATTACCAAAAGTCACGTATATAAAAACCAACGCAGATGCAACAAACAGACTCAAAAGACCAACCCATTTTCCCGAACCCGCACAAGCTCGCAAAACAAGATGGAAAAATAAAGAAGGTGTATCACCATTTGCACTTTTTCTTATCATCATCTTCTTCTTCTAATCTACTGTTCATCAATCACCATCTTCTTCTATTTTTCCTTGACTCAATAAAATGATTATGCCAAAGATAAAAACAAATGATAAACCATCGTGAAATCATTTTTAACAGCTTATATCAACAATAACAGGAAATGATGTACAAATGGTGCAGTCATTGACAGACTGCAATAAAGATTATATAAAATAAAAATAAATAAATAACAAACTCTAACAAAGAGGTAGCAACAAGCTTGAACTCATTTCTAAATGTTTATGCATCAAATAGACAAATTTAGCACTTTCAAAATAATCATGTTTTAATTAAAATGATTCATTATAAGAAATAGCAGATGGATGATATAATCAAATATAGAAGAAAATTTGAAAAAATAACAGAGAGAATCGAAGGATTTACCATATGTTTTAAAGTTATAAGTCATAGCACTCTATGTCAACCAAAATTTGCCATGATATTCAAACCCAATCAATGCCTTAGACAAAGGCAACTCAAAATTGATGTTTCAATCAGAATTTGATTTCTCAACAAGAATTATCCTACCATCCCATCCAGTCTCATTAAGGGCTCTAATTCTTGCATCCGCATCTTCATCCCTTTCTAATGATAAAAAGCCAAATTCGCGCAGATCCCTAGACCTGTACATGCAGAAAAGAAATTTCAACATTCAATTGACATGTGTCAAATGCATGTCCAAATAAGAAATATATCAAAGCTGAATTTCAAGTGCTCCCATTCATTTATCAGTCGTATATTAGCATAATTGGGAATCAACAGATAGCGAACCTCGATCTAAATTGAAATTTAGAGAAGACAACAAATATTAATTCCATTAATGGAGAGGAGGAAACAATGATTGGCGAATGAAGTGAGGGTTAAATTGCTTTTGTTGATAAAAAAAAATAGGATGAAAAACGATAGAAAGAAATGAAATAGACAAAAGAAAGAAAGGAATAAGATGTGGTAAAAAAGAAATACAATATTTTTGAAAAAATAAAATATAAAATAAGTTAAAAAATTAAAAATTAAAAGGTCAAAAATATAAAAAAAATAATAGTAGTAAAATTAAAAATAAAAGTTGAAATATAATATATGGTGTAATTTTCTCTATTATTTATGGGTTATGTTGTACTCCTACATTAAATATATATTTTTAATATATTAAATTTATATCTCAGAAAATGGAAAATATTTTTAATATATAAAATATATATTATATGTATACTTCTTAAAATATGAAATTTTTAATATTAAAAATTAATATATTTATAAAAAATTGAATATTTTTAAAAATAATTTTGTTTTTTTTTTGTTAGGAAATCCCAGCGCTCCTTGTTAGGACATGACCTCCACCATGTAATGGGATTCACTCTTTTTATCGAAAATCCTAAGATCCTAAAATTATAATTAGTTATAATCATGGGCCTACTGTTCGAAAAGTCGAAAAGCTATTATACAGTATATCCCAATTTGAGTTTTCAATTTCAAATACGCGTCATAAGTTTTTTTTTCCACTTCTACTGTAGCGTTGCACCTTTTTTATTTTGAAGTTTTTTATACGGTGATTTTTGCTTTTTTTTCTTTTTTTTATTTATATTTTTTATTTTTAAAAAATTGATTTCATATTCTAAATATTTACAACAAAAAATAAATATATATATATATAAAATATACATAATATATATAAAATACATACACAATAAAACAATATATCTCCCAAATATTTACTATATATATATATATATATAATATTTTTAATATTTATTTAATTTAATTTTTAATTTTTTATTTACACAGTATTTACATAATATCCACATAAATTTTATATAAGGGAGGAGACTGGAGTCCGAGGAGGCAATGGACTCCCCTCTCCTCCTCCCATCCTTTATAAATATATATACATATAAATTATATATAATTATATATATAATTATAAAATATATAAATATATATATTTGACTTTTTGCACTATATATATTTTTATTTTTTAATTAGTAGATATTTAAAATTTTGTAATTAGATATTTAGGTTAATACTAAAATTTCTTTAATTTGATTATGAATTTGGCAAATTAATAGTCTTATTTAAAATAGTATTTTTATAAAATTTAATTTAATAAAATCATCTAAATAAATTAATATATTTAAAAATTAAAATAAAAATACATTCAATAAATTTTAGAATTTAATAAATAATATTAAATAATAAAAATCTAAATTTTACTATAATATTAAATATTTAGTTTTATCTTTATTAGCCTGTAATTTTTTTGCTTAAAAAATTTATCCTCCTTTATTTAATTTCTGGTTTCGTCATTACTTTTATATAAAATATACACAACATATATAATAAGTATATAATATACAAATAAAATCTACCAAATATTAATAATATCTATTAAATATACACAAAACACATATACAATATTTACATAATAAAATTAATATTTTTTTAACTTTATTTTTATGTGTATAATATATAAAATTTGTTTAAAAATAAATTTAATAATTTTTATTAATATATTTTATATATTTTACTTTTTTTTATTTTTTGAGTACTATTTGTTATTTGTAATTAAAATAAAAATTTTTTTTATAAAAATTAATATTTTTTTATACTGAAAATATAATTAAAAATATTAATTCAGTAAAATATTGATTACAGTGAGAGAAGAATTAATTTTAAAAAAATTTTATTTTATTTAAAAGTAAAGTATTTTTAAAAATTTATCCTAACTTTTTATAATAAATTTAAATATTTTTATTTTTTATAATATTTTTAGATAATTTAGCATATATTTCTAAAAAAAAATTGCTATTCATGCGCCTGGGATTCTGTCCGACCCGCCCTGGCAAAAAGTTCAGCTTCCACAGAGAATATTTCTTCTTCTTTTTTTTTTGGCCAATCTTAGCATTCTAATAATATATATATATATAGATATATATATTAAAATAATATGTCGTCGAGATTGAGAATGGAGGGAAAAATGCAAATTTCATTTTCTGTTTATTTCATGAAGTATATTGCACTTTATTATTTTCTTAAATGTATAAAAATAATTTTGATATTACAAAAATTGGTTATTACACCCTCTTTTCATTAATTCTCAATTATTCTTATATTAGTTATAATATATTTTATTCAGATAATTTTTATTAAGTAAAATTTCAATTTTAAATAATTAATTTTTAAAATTTTTACTTGTGATGTGATTTTACATTTTTGTATATTTAGAAAATTAAAATAATATTAAAAGCTATAAATGAAAAATTAAATATTAAGTAATAAAATAGAATGTATGTGAACAGAAATATAAAATTTAAATAAAAATAAAAACCGCATTACCAACAAGTTTTTTTTTTTGTCTATTTCAGTTACAATGTGGACTGCTTCATACCCAGCCTAAAATTTTAATTTTAAAAATGAGTTTGAATTTAGACATAGTTTTAGGATAAATTAAGAGCTTGAATTTGGACATAAGTAGAGGCTTAGATTAATCGAAAGACGTTAGAGCTGAGGCTTAACAGAGAAAAAAAAAATTTTCTTATTGGAGTTGACCCGAACCGAAGCCGTCCGACTCTTAGAATGGATAGTCTAATCCAAGTGAGAAGCTGGCAGTCCACTTACTACATATGCATTTCTGATTCCCAATTTTGACTTTTCCCTTTTTTAAAATTTTTTAATTTTAAATGCTGCAATTAATATTAAAAAAAAAATTAGCAGGCTATACGCCATGTTTGGATAGGATTAAATAATACTGAATCTCATCCCTATAAACGCGAGTTTTTTTTTTTTTTGAATAACTTTGCTCGGGTGTATTTAGTTGTTTACTTTATTTCAGGAGTGATCGCCGCTTCGCTGTCAAAGCTCAAAAATGGCTTTTGGACACTGCGAGAAGCCCTTTTTCCACATCATCCAATGTTATCTTTCCACGTGCAAATCACCATCCAATTAGGATTGCCCGGTTTATACCCTGGATAATGCGAGGTCAACTCCCTTCCCGACCAAGTGATATTTTATGACGAAGTCTTATTTGGATTTTATACCTACATTAATTAATAAAATTAAAATATATAAATTAAAAAAAATATCATGTCTTTTATTAACTAAAAAATATAGTAAAAAATTCATCATTTAAAATATCTTATTATTCATTAATTTAATATATGAAATAAGTCTTTCTATTTAATTTATAGAAAAATCTTTCATATTTTTTATTTTCTTATATTTTTATCACATACTTTTTAATATAATAATAATAATTGTGGCCATTTATTGTAAAAAAAAAATAATAAGTAATTTCGTAAGGAGTAAGGACATCATGTGATTCTCATTTATGAGTTAAGCTGAACAATTTGAAATCTAATCCTTATTATATTAGTAGGTATTTTAATTAATTAGATTATCTTTACAACCCCGTGCATGAATGAGAACTTTTGTGTTTATTATTATTTTAATCAATATTTATATGCCATTATTCAAATCTTTACTAATATAATTATTCTTCTCTAATGTTAAAAAAAATCTCAATAAGAATAAAAACTTTAATACATAGAACATAACTAATTTTTTAGTTTCAGTAATATTATATATATGTATATATGTATGTATATGTATACAAAGAAAAAAAAAAGGTTCAACAACTTGGACACTAGTACTATATATATCCGATTGTAGATCCACGATTTGCATGTTTAACTTGCGCCGCTAATGACCTGGTAGTGCATAGACACATGTAATTAACTTGTGCTACTTAATTTATGAGGTGTTAATAATTTAGATTTTATTCACGTAATTATAATATAATTAACATATTTTTTTTATTTTACTTGTAAAGAAAAGAGAGAGAGCGGAAGGTGGTATAAAAATAAGCGTGACTTTGCCTCTTGCATCAGTCATTTTCAAACTGAACAATCATCATAAACCCCTACAAATTCATGCTGCATGCCGAAAGATTAATTTATTTCATTTAACACAAATGTACTTTTGAGTATACATAAAATTTTCATTTTTCATCTAATATATATTTTATGTAAGCGTTTGGAAGATAACATTTTAAAATGTAGTTTTTAAAATTAATTAAATTTCTAATAAAATTTGGTTGTTGTCCAGGTCTAAATTAAAAATAAAATAAAATTTTTAAAAATTAACTATTAATCCGGCCGTAATTTTCCTTTTCAATTTAACTAAGTATTAGAAAAAAAACCTTACATTACTTTAGGGTGTCTATATATTTTTTTTATATTTTTATTATTGTTATTTTTTTTATTAAAAATGTAATATGAAATTTTTTACATTAAATGTATTTTTTATCTTATTAATTAGATAATAGGAAAGAGAAAATTAATGTAAAATTATTAATAAAAATATTATGTAAAATTATTAATTACTATATTTAATTTTTCACATAAAATATATTATAGCATGAATAGAAAATAAATAATAATATATTTGATATTTTACGTAAAATATAAACATGAATAGAAAATTATATTTCAGTTTTAAATTATAAAATTTAGTGTAAATTTAATATTTTATATAATATAAACTGTAGCATGAATAAAAATTTTATTTATAAAATTAAAGGACATATTTGATATTTTACATATAAGTTATTATAGCATAAATAGAGAATTCTGCTTCAATATTTAATTATAGATATAGATATGGGTAAATTTATTTTTTATATATATAAAAATAATCCTTTTAAAATTGAGTGTGATAGAATTAAAAAAAATACTATAAAATTTTGAGATAAGTACGTTTTGAAAGCTTGATTAAATTAGAATAGTTTCTAACATATGCGGTCAGTCGGCGGTTGGGCAATTCCATCTTCTTAAGCTTACGGGAGATGCTAATCACAGATATTTTGAACGAACAAGCGGTAATATATGTCAATTGGTGGTCCGTGAATTGAAAGGTAATTTTAAAGTATCTTCTGCTTAATAAGGCCAAGTGGCAGAGATTAACCATCAAATGATTGTGACCTTTGACTCTTTCCGGTTAGGCTTCAATTAACACTGAAAATTTTACGTAGCTAGGACGCTAATCTATAAGGCTGCATTTGGTTTCAGATTCAACTATAACATAATTTTTTTTACAGTAAAATATTTGAATTATAATACTACTAGATACAATAAGTTAAAACTATAAAATTAATTTAAAATAACAATAATTCAAACAAACAATCAATTTCATCTAAACAAAAAATGTAGCTTAATTTAACTCTCAATAAATCATCAATTTCCAATTATTCAGTGCATCCATCTACATATACATGGATATTTATCAAAATATTTTTATTATAATCAGAATATTTTTATTATAATTCCAAAATATTAATTGAGGTTTTCTCTTAATCAGAATATTTATATTTTAATTCCATTCAAATTATTAGCATATCCATAGTCTTTCTGGTTTTTTTAACTTTCAAAATAAGACATATTTATTTAGGATACAAAAAAAAAATTATTTGCTTTTTTGCAAGAATTATTTGAATGTTATATATAATTGTCTTGAATCAACGAAAATATATAATATATATATGTTTGTGGAAAACTAAATATCCTGTATGTAAGAAATATTCTATCATATTATATTTGAAATAACTTGATGTATATAAAAATCATTTGATTTATAAATCAATTTCTCTAAAAAAAGTTTATTTATAGACTAATTCTATAAGGTGATGTTCGGAGTTCAAACTTTAAAATTAGAATCGAAATTGAAATCAAAATGAAATAAGATAAAAATTAGAATTGTTATTTATTTATTGTTTAGTTCAATATGAAATTGAAATAATGAGATCCAAAAAGAAATCAATAACAATTTTTTTTTTGTTACAAGAGAAGAAAAACAACTTAAACAGAATTACAAATCATTCTTGGGTCAAAAACACCCACCATATCATGCTCAATCCAAATCTTCAAATTAGGAGGGAGGTTGTCCAAAACATGAAGACCAATGAGAAGACTTTCTTCAAAATCAACAAGCCCTGTCAGCTGGACGACACACAAACTATCCACTTCCACCACTAACTTCTTGATTTGAAGACGTCTGGCCAGAACTAGCCCCAAAAAGCCCTCTAAGCTTCGCTTTCATAATAGTGCAGCGCCCATATTAATAGGGAAGCCTTTTATCCAACAGCCCCTTGCATTTCTAATGACTCCTTCAGCTGAAGCTTTACTTTCTGAGCCTTTACATGCTCAATCTGTATTTAACTTGAACCAATCCATGGGGGGAGGGCTCCAACCCAATTATACTACTTCCTTATTCTCTAAAGGATGAGCAAAACTAGACAAATACTGTTTGGCCTAGGTGATAGATGAGACATATGCCCCAACATTAGCTCATATTCTCCCAATTCCCTGGTTCTTCTTTGCAAAAATAAAAGCAATTCTTGCATGCCAGAGATGCCAACACGTGACAACAAAACAATCTTTCCATTCCTGTTGCACGGCCACTACAAGATTTGATGCCATGTTCCTAACAATCCACAAACAGAGGTTGCTTTGGAAAAAATCACTGCAGAAATCTTTGGCTATGATGCAATCTCTAAGCACATGTAAAACTGATTCTAGATACAACCTGCTGATTGGATAGAGATCATTGGGAGCAAGATGCCTTCTAACTCTCTCGCAGTTAGTTAGCAAATAATCATTCATGGCAACCACAGAAACGTGCTAATTCGATGAGGCCCTTTCCATTTTCAAATTAGTTTCTAGCCCTGATTGCTATCATTCTAGCCCTGGGCTACTAAGGATTTATAAGCTATTCGAAATCAATAACAATTTTAATATATATATACAACATATATCTATTCGAAGTATTTTATTTGACAAATTAAATATCACCAAAAAATATTATAATAAATAATTAATATGTCATCCATAAATATTTTAATTATTCAAAAAGTTTGAATTAAAATTGATATGAAAAATTAAATACTTCTACAGAAATATAAATATAACTTTTTGAAAATTTTCAAATATAACTTGCCACATTTGTTTTTATTATTGTTATTTTTTATTAGATTTGAAATTTTTCAAATTTAATTTTTGATATTTTGCCATATATATAAAAAAATTGTTAGAATTCGTTTATCATAATATTATTAATATTTCAATGAAAATGTTGCTCTTGGAAGTTGGATATTTCTTTTAGGGGTGTGCATATCTTGGTTAACCGACCGAAATTATCGTTTCGGTTAACCGATAATGTACATATCGATCAGTTCGATTATATATATTGAGAATTTTGATTATCGGTTCGGTTAACGATTAACTGATTTTGTTTCTTTGGTTAACCGTCAATCGAATATTATTAAAACTCATTGTTTTATGTTATTTGACATTTTCATTTTACTGAAAAAGTGAAAATTTAATACACCCTCTCTGCCTCTGGTCTGGTCTTTGTCTCTCATTTCTTAACACCAGTCGATCCCTCTCTTTTCTCTTTGACTTTCCTCTCGAACATCATCGTCATCAATGGACAACATCCACCAGTAGCAGCGAGTAGTGGCAGCAGCCAGCAGGAGCAAGCGAGCAGCCTCGTTAATCGTCACTAGTCGCCAATAGTCACTGGTCACTAACAGTCACAACCAGTAGCAGCAAAAGGCAGCATCGAGTAGCAGCAGCAACCATCAGAAGCGGCCTCATCAATCGTCACTGGTCGCCAATAGTCACTGCAACCTCGCAAATTATTTACTTTTGGGTTAGTTTTTTGCTTATGCTATGGTGATTTGTGAAAATGATTATGAGTGCTTGTTTGAATTTTATTTTCTTGGATTATATTCATTAGATCTATAAATTAAACTTACCAAAAAAAAAAGAATGACTCATCATATACCACAGATTTTTCAGTTATTTGATTAACATATCAAAAATAATTTATTGAATTTTACTTTTTAGTGGAAAATGATACCTAAGCTTGATGCCAAGTCTTAATTTTAGTTTGCTGTCATTTTAACGAATAGTATCAAAATAATTTATTGAATATGTATAATAATTTTGACCTGCTGGTTTGCTTCTGCTACTCCTATTGATCTGGCTCATGGTTACTGGTTTGCTGGTCTACGTGTGCATAATGGACTACTTGATGTAATATGTTGGTCTACTCTTTTATTGGTTTTAATTCTGCATTATGACTTAATTGCTGGTTTACTCTTCTGCTTGTTTCAATGTGTACATGGATTTTGCTTAGTGGTTTTTTGGGTTTTGGGTTTATCAAATATTGTTTCTAGGTTTTATATTGAATATAAGGGGTTAATAAAATTATTGGTTGTGTAATTATATTAAAAAAATATATAATATAAATAATTTTATTTTTAAGTTTATTAATTACAGTATGCAGAGATTCTTTTAATATTATTAATTAATTTATATAAATTTAATTTGAATTTAAATAATAATTAAGTGAACATATTTAAATATTTAGTAAAATCTAATTGAATTTATTCAATTTAATTTATTCAATTCAATTAGATAGTTTTGTAATTAAAATAGTAAAAAAATATGTATTTTGGAAGAAGAAGAGGAGTCTAAGCTATGTACTGTCTGTAAATATAACTTTAAAAAAAAATTACAAATTCGGTTAAATATCTGATTCGTTAATTAACCGAATTGATTAAGCGAATTCGGTTAATTAGTTAAACCGACCGAGCTGGTTTAATTAATTAGTTGAACTGATCGAATTCATTATTCAGTCGATTCGGTCAGAAAAATGTGTTTTTAGAATGGTCGGTCAAATTTTTGTTCGGTCGAGTAATTAACCGATTGACCGAATATTCACCCTTAATTTCTTTAAATACTATATTAGAAAAGGATGAAATAGATTTTAAATCTATTAATTTTTTAAAAATATATTTATCGCTATATTATATTTCTAAGTATTAAAGTTGGATATTTGATAATATGGATAGTTGTATGTATTCTGTTAGCATCCAACCAAGCATAATATAAAAAAATGTCAAGAAGAAGAGGTCAAAATTTTTAAAATTATCATGCTTATTTTTCACCTTTCAAGCCATCCCAAATCATCAGAAGAGGACGAAAAAGTTTTTCTTTTTTCTTTTTTTTAAATAAATTTTTTCTGTTTGGCATACATTTCAACAGTTTTCTCCTGAATCTCATTACTCACTGTAGAAAAACCAAACCGACCAACTGATTCTACTATCTGTTGCTAAATGGTCCCTATAATTAAGACAATTTACTACTAAACTCTTTGGTAAACAAGTCCAAGAAACAAATTAAGTGAAATTACAGTCATACCCTTAATATTTGACTTCCAAAGGTTGGGGAGTCGCAGTCTTCTTGGCTCTGATTTTATCCTTTTATATTGTCTTACCACTGACTACCAAAAAAATAAGAACGTTGGTTGGTGTCCGCATCTAATGTGTATGATCAGGGATATTATGGTCTTTTCAATCAAAGCTTATCCAAATTAGTGGGCTCACAGAATATGCCACTATGTCCATTTTGAACGTAGTGGACTCTTTGAGAAAAATGGTGAATGAATCTCATTGGGCAAAAAGAAAGGTGAAATGCTGCCATCGCCGATGATATAAAAAGCATATTATCTTTTGTAAAATAGTATAACAATACCATATGATTAATTGATTTACATTATTGTCGTGACTTATGAGAAACATTGGATAATCACATTTTTCTATAAACCTCCACTTTCTAGTTCTACTTTCTAGCATATTTTTTTTATTGTTAATGGAAATAATTTTGTATATTGTATATATTGCTAAAAAATATTTATACCATATAAATATTAATTACAAATTATAAATACATTAATATATAATCTAATATTTTTACAATCCTAAATTAATAGATATATTTTTTATTTTTTAAATTATAATTTATTTATCATTTTAATGAAATTAAGTAATATATATTAAAATTTCATTATATCTATATTTAGTATTATTTATTAAAAATATTTAATAAATATATATGAATGTATAATAGAAAATATGTATATAAATTTATATTTTTAATTAAAATAATTAATTTTAATTTTTATGAAATAAAATATTTTTTTTGAAAACCATGAAATAAAATATTTATTAATTTATAAAAAATAAATTAATATAATAACCTAATATAGCCAAATAAAAAGTGAAAACATAGTTTCAAAAAAAAGGTGAAAACATCAAAATATGATTGAAAATTGGATTCTCTCTTTCGAGTTGAAAAAAAATCAATCTTAATTATCTCATTAATGTTATTATTTTATTTTATTCTCTCATTAATATCATTATTTTATTAAAGGGTAATCAAATCAAAACCTATTGGGGAAAGCAAAGGAGATTAGCTTCCCCCAAAATCCACGTCGGCGTGATTTCATCTGTTTGCGCACTACGCCCGTTAAACATTCCTTGAACTCACACACAAATTGAAAAAAAAAAAAGAAAATATTTTATATCTATAAAAAATATAAATAAATAATAAAAAACATAAAAAACACATACAAATACAGCACACAGGCAGCAAAACCAACCCAGCCCTCTTCTCTTCTCTCCAATACATCAAAATCCATATATTTTTTTTAAAATTTTTAAAATTTCTTCTTCTTAAATCTGCGTCTCCAATATAAACCCTGCCAGCTCCTTGTAACGTATAATACACATAATATCTCACATTTTTTTTCTTCTTCTCCAAATAGTGGTTATGATGGAAGATAATGACAGTTGTGGTAGCAGAGTTCACGAGACAACGACGACGTCGTCTTCTTCTTTGCCATCACCGACGCCGACGCCGACGTTATCACTTGCGCATGGACGGCAACAGAGACTGAAGTTAGAGGTGTATAATGAGGTTCTCCGTCGACTCAAAGAAGCCAATAATGAAGATTCTAACCGGCCTGGCTTCGATGATGAACTCTGGGCTCACTTTCATCGTCTTCCTACTAGGTACCTTTACCTTTTCCTTTCATGCGTGTACATTTTCATGTGCGTGTATTTGTAGTGATGCGTTTGTGTTATTATCAGTCTTGAAGATTTATGTTTTTGCTTGATTGATGGAAATTACGCTATCTCTTTTAAAACTTTTATTGACTAAGCTATTGGAGGCTTACTGTGTTGGTTATATGTGTGAAAGAGTTTTGTGAATTAATTTTGTATTTTGTAGTTAATTTAATTTACGGCGTTTGAAGATTTGAACAGACTTTGAAAAGAACGGTTAGATATGTTTTCCAATATGTTTTGCTTTGTTTGATTACATATATTACTGAATTTTAGAGGTTTCATGGGCATTTTTTCAGCGCTTGTACTCTTCTCTCTCCCTCTCTCTTTCTCCCCTCTTGATTATTGTTTAACTGCCTGATCTTATAATGTTAATTGCAGATATGCATTGGATGTAAATGTGGAAAGGGCTGAAGATGTACTTATGCACAAGAGATTACTGCAATTGGCTCATGATCCTGATAATAGACCTGCTATTGAAATCCGCCTTGTACAGGTGATAATTTGATCCAATTATTTTACAATTACTCCTTTACATATAAGATTTTTGTTGCTAGAAAAATACATCTTTTATTGGAATAACTGCATGTACTTGATATTTGGAGATTAATACAATTAATATACTACAATTTATACATGAACTTTTCCTTCCTTGTTTTAATTTTTTTATTTCTTTATACTCATTTTAATTTATTTGGTAAAGGATATTCTCAAGGATGATTAGATGTTTTGTTTCTTGATGATATTTGAGAGTACAAGAAGAATCTATAATATCACTTTGAAGTTGGTTTCTTGTCCTTATTCCATCACCTCTAATTCCACAATATTGCTAACACAGGATAAAAGAGATTTTTCCTTTTATTTAGAATTGTGATACTCCTTAAGTTACCAACCATCAAACATCTGGGTTGTGGATAGTTAATGAATACATTGAGCTGCAGTCTTCGAGTTTCACTTTATTTATTGATTATGATATAAAATTGTTTTCATGGAGTTGACTTGGCTTGACTCAGATGAACTGAATTTGCTTTTGGATGGTCTTTGATGCTTGTAATTTACTCGAGCAAATTGCATTGTCAGCTGGATGTTCATCTTGAATTATCTACTTAGCTACTAAAATTTTTAAATTATAATTTTGTATGCCAAAGAAAGCTTCAATTCCTGTTGGGATGTTGTCATCTTATCAGATTGGTATATGAAGGTGAGTAGCTTCTTGTGCTGGAGAGTGGTTTAAAAAATATATCATTTTCAATGACTTGGTAATGAGTCATGTAGGATGACCCATGAGTTCTTAATTATGTTACTTAGAGTAGGAGTTTATATAATCGAAAGATGAAATTTTATTCACAAATTTAATTTGCTGTCAAAAAGTTTACCACAGCTACTACTTACAAAAATTAGGAGCTTGTAACTAATTGGTATCATCCTTTCAGAATGGAAAAAGTTTATTCCTTTTTGGATAAAATTATTTAGTGTTACTTTTAATGCTTATTCTTGGTGTTGGAATATTAGTACTGTATTATTTTTTATTCCATTGATACTTTTCTGAAATGTTTATTCTATTTGAAATGTATGTGTAATACTCTCTCTCTCTCTTTCTCAAGAGTGCTTAAGAGTGAGTTTATCACTTAAAATTTTTCTTGTATATTGATGTTATATAGGATTTAAGTTCTAATTCATAGATGACATATGGCAATAGCCAATCTATTGGGTTAGTCTCAGTGAGTGGTGAATCATTAAGCTAAGAAGTCAAATTGATGAAAATTTTAGGGTTTAGGGTTGGTCTCTTGATGAAAATTTTTGTTTGCAATCCTAATCTGTGTTCCTAATTGTAGTCTGTGTTCCTAATTGTTGCATGTGTCTGGGTGGCAATTTTTTCTTTGTTGAATTCACAATATAAACTTTATTTATGTATGTTTCTCCCTCCTAAGTCTCCAACTTTACTGAATATCACTGTCATGATTTCTCAACCAATTCATCTCCTTTGCAGGTTCATCCTGTTTGTGATGGGAACTCAGCTGATTATGACCTTCTAGACTCTCCTAATAAAGGAGCTGCCCAAAGCTGTAGAAAGAGGTGCAGTATCCCCCATTAGATCATTGTGTTTTCCAGAGTCCAATTAACATTTGTAAAATTTGTGCATGAAGTTTATTGTCTTTGCCTTGTGTCATTGTGTTTTTTCCTTGAATGATTTTCATTGACATCTCCAGTTTGTTTCAATGTTCAGCATACATCCACCGCCTGCCTTTGGTTCATCACCTAATCTTGAAGCACTTGCACTTGAAGCTACTACATCTGAAAATGAAGATGCTGATAATTCTGTACATGCGAATTCAAAGTTCTTGCGGTAGTTTTCTTATCTAAACATGTCCTTAAGTATACTTGGCAAAGTTGTGAAACAACTACCTAGTTAAAAAATTTCTAATCTGCTTCCTTAATGAACTGGTTAGAGGAAAAAAGGGTTTCAGAGAATGCATCATGCTATTTTGTCCTTTTTCTTGTTAACGATGTGGTCGTGCAGGTAGTGGAGGGGCATATGTTGTTACATTGTCATTGAGGCAACTTTAAATTGTTTGAATTCAGACAGGGACTGATTCTCTTATGCTAGTTCTTAGGTCATCAACATGCTATGAATTACTGTTATCCCTTGACCTCAATTATGTTATTTCATATGATCTAATATTTTTTCCATCTAGGTTCATGATCATTCTCATCAGTTATTTCATCCAACTTTGGTAGAATGGCTATTGTGATCTCTATATCATTGTGTATGAGATGCAACATACTTTAAATGGAAGTGCAATCTGATTGATTATGTACTCTTTAAGTTTTTGGGGGTTAATTTACTTCCATTTATGCTCATTGCTTGTGAGTTGCTTCTTTGGTTGCCCAATCTGAGCAAAAGCTCCTTGAAGCTGGTTGAATATGATTTGTATATCTATTTCATTGTATATGAGATCAATGTATTTGTGATGGAAGTGCAATCTGGCTGCACTTGTTGTCTTCTGTTTTTAGTATATTTATTTTGTGAGCAAATATCATATATATTGGTTGTTACTTGAAATGAATATGACTGGTGTTTCTGTTTTTGCTTAAGTATGCTATATCATATTCTGTCATTCTTTCATACTATATCAGTTTTATGTTATATATACCTTCAATGGATATTAAAGAATTTTATCTTCTTTCTGCAATGCTTCGATGCAGGCCCCTGCATGAAATTACTTTTTCATCAGATGACAAGCCTAAACTTCTTAGTCAGGTAATATATGTGTGCATGTTTGAGCTTGCTAAATTATTCTTCACAACTTTATTTTTTTTTTACTTTTGTTTGATTAAGTTGGGAAAGTCATGACATATGCTATTTTCTTTCAATTTTAGTGCTCTTTCAGCATGCAATCTAATGATTGCAAACCGAGATTAGTTTTAATTTTAGCTCTTGATTCATTCAGCTGGCAACTAAGCTGGCTGGTCATGTTGCATAAAATAGCTACAACTACTGAACATCAAGAGATTCGTAATTCTTATTTGTATATTAGCCATTGAAAATGATCATATATGGGATCTATTTTCACGGTTAAAGCAGCTTCCGTGGACAAAAGCTTGTTCCAAAATTATCAAAAGCTATTAAAAATTAATTTAAAGGTATTTTGGCTTGCTTTGACTGCTATAAATTCTAAAATGGCTCAACTACCGTCACAAAAAAAAAATGCTTACATGGGGAAAGAATCTTAAAGAATGTTTTTCCAAACAACAGTTTCAGAAGCAATCAAATGCGCATTTAGTTCTTGGTTGAATGAACCTCCTGCTTGTTGAGTTTGACTAGGTTATTTTCGAGAAGGCCATACACCTGTATTTGATTTGGTTATTTAAATGAGAATGCCATACACATATGTATATGTGCATGCTTGGTTAATTATTTTTATAAATTCACGGAGTCATAGTTCTTGTACATAATCTGCAGTTGACTTCCTTACTTGCTGAGATTGGGTTGAACATCCAAGAAGCACATGCATTCTCCACTGTTGATGGCTACTCCTTGGATGTTTTTGTTGTTGATGGTTGGCCATTTGAGGTACTACATTTTTCACCTATTTAGTAGGGTTATAGTTGAATAATTAAGTTTCATAAATATGGAAGATATTTTAAACACAAAAATACCTGCTTGAGACAGTGTTGGAAATTTTCAGGAAACAGAACAACTCAGAGTTGCATTGGAAAAGCAAGTTTTTAGGATTGAGGTAATAACTTGGTCCTCATTGCTTGTAATGACAAGTATCTCTTAATTGCTTATGGATTTGACAGGGTTCGGAATTTATGTTCCTTCAGATGCTTACTGTAAAATGCTGTTCTATTCTCATTCTGAAGTTGCTTATCTTTCGTGTTAGCTTAATGCATGGTTTTGATGGAGACCCAAGCATTGTTGATGTTGCATAAGTATTAAATGAACTTATTTGCAGAATGCTGAATGATTATTTGGACTTTCTAAATTTTAGCTATGTGACAATTCTTTGAATTGGAGGAATCTTCTACATCTTTAACCCAAGATGGTATGATGGAGGAAGTGAGGAGAATGCTGGTTTCTTGGCCTTCATACCGTCGAGGCAAAGCATTAACCATTGTATTGGACTTTTCTTTTTTTTTTTTTTATACGGAATGCAGTAATCCAGTCCTAATAATTTTGTAACTCCTCTTTGCTGTATGTATGTGTGGAGCTTCTGTTGTAGCAAGTGTTTGATGCTCTCATGGTCAGTTTTTATTATGAATTTGCTCTGCTCCAAGTAATGGTGCCACTTAGTAACTGCATAGACAATGGCCACGAGCTCTCTTTCATAAGCTGACAAGGCTTGATTCCTGTAGCTAAGAGCTTTAAAGAAGTATGCTATCGGTCTTCCTTCTTTTATCAACACTGCTCCAATGCCAGTGCCATTAGTGTCACACTCTTAAGATAAATTGCTTAGAGAAGTCTGATAGTGCTAGGACTGGAGCTTGCATCATTGCATCTTTTAGTTCTTGGAAAGCAACTGCTGCCTGTGAATTCCATTGAAAACCTCCCTTTTTAAGCAATTCTGTCAAAGGCATGCTTATGCTCCCATAATTCTTTATGAACCTTCTGCAGTAGCCTGTCAATCCTAAGAACCCTCTTAACTGTTTCAAGGTTTTTGGAGTAGGCCAATTTTTCATAGCTTCCACGTTACCCTCAGCTGTAGCTACCCCTTCAGCAGTTATGACATGTCCTAAATACTCAATTGAGTTGCAGCCGAAAGAGCATTTTTCCCATTTAGCAAACAACTTCTGATCACTCAAAATTCTGAAAACCTCCTCTAGCTGTGAGAGGAGCAATTTTACAGATTTGCTATAAACCAAGATATCGTCAAAAAACACCAAAATAAACCTTCTTAACATAGGTTTGAATATCTGGTTCATCAAGCTTGAAATGTCGTTGGGGGCATTGGTGAGACCAAATGGCATAACAGTGAACTCGTAGTGTCCTGAGTGAGTGCGACAGGCTTTTTGTGAATATCTTTAGGTTCCATTCGAATCTGATGATACCCTGACCTCAAATCGATTTTAGAGAATATCTTAGCCCCCTGAAGTTCATACAATAAATCTTCAATTATTGGAATGAGAAATTTGTTCTTCACTGTGGGGTTGTTCAGCTGCCTGTAATTAATACAAAACCTCCAAGTATTGTCCTCCTTTTTCACCAATTAAGCAGGGGAAGCAAATGGACTGTTGCTAGGTTGAATAATGGAGGAGTCTAGCATTTCCTGTGTAAGCTTTTAAATTTCATTTTTTTAGATGTGAGGCTAACGGTAAGGTCTACTGGTTCAGCATTGGGTTTGAGTGGAATACTGTGGTTATGAGACTTGAATGAGGGAAGGTTGTTAGACTTTTGGAAAATGTGTTGGGATTTAGTGGGTAAGGATTGAAAGGAGTTCTTAATTGGAGAAGGAGGCTGGCAAAATTCTGGAGTGTTTAGGGTAGTTAAGCTAATTGCAAACAACCGAGTGGATATTCCCTGCCATTCTCCCTGGATCATCTTATACAAGGACTTGTCACTCAACAATTTGGCCGATACATTGTCAGTCATACCCTTCAACTCTACCAATTTCCCTTCTTTTTGAATGTAAGCTTGTAGGCATCAAAATCGAAGGTCGGGGGGGGGGGGGGGGGGTGAGTCTTCATCCAATCCACCCCAATAACGATGTCGTAATCGCCAATGTCAAGGACCCTCAAATCAAATTGAAAGCGATGCCCTTGCATCTACTAGGAGCACCCAAAACACTTTGCCCTGACCACAATCTTTCTTCCATTGGCTATTGTTACAGTAGCATGATTAACATGGGTGGTAGGCAATTTGAGTTCCTCAACCACCTTATTATCAATAAAGTTGTGCCTACTGCCGCTGTCTATCAATATTATCAACACTTTGTTCTTGATTTGCCCTTTCAACTTGATTGTATTGTCAGCAACACATCCCTCTATAGCATGCAATGACAACTCTACTCTCTCCATTGCCTCTGTATCGATTGGGTCTGTCTCAACATCTTGCCAATCATCTTATGTTCCTAGCTCATCTTCTTCTTCGGTTCCCAAAACAACCATGGTGGTTTTTGGTTAGCACCGGTGGCCTGGGTAATATCGATCTCCACACCGAAACAAGTATTTGTGGATTTCTTTTGGGTTGAGTAAGGGATGATAGCGTTTCTAGAATTGTGGTGTTGAAGCTTTGGGGCTGATGTGTTATGGGTTTTGGATTTAGAATTTGGTCAGTGTTTGTGGCAATGTTGGGTATTTTTGATGGGCCTGGGTTTGGGTTATTTGGTCGGTGGGTAAAGGATGGTCAGTATCATATGGGTGGTTTCCAGAGTCCACTCTTGTATTCTCGCCTGCTCAAAGGCTTCATAAATGGTCTGTGGTCGGAGCAGTCGCACTGCTCCTCCGATCTCTGGTCGCAAATCATCGATAAGGCTAGATATGTGTTAACACAGCAGAGAAGGAAGAATTCTCTATATATTTGCTCAAAGGTTACAAGAATTTATATATACAAGTAGAGACTCTAAAGTGGGGAACAAGTCCTATATTTACTCCTAAAAACACTCCTAATATTAAGGATCCTTGCTTTATTCTGTACCAAAATATATCTAACACTCCCCCTCAAGTTAGAGCATATATGTCGAGCATGCCTAACTTGTTACAAAAGTAACTAACCCGAGACCCATTTAAAGCTTTTGTAAAGATGTCACCAAGTTGTTCTCCCATCTTGACATATTCTGTAGAGATGATGCCTTGTTGTATCTTTTCTCGGATAAAGTGACAGTCGATCTCAATATGTTTGGTTCGTTCATGAAATACTGGGTTAGAAGCAATATGAATAGCCGCCTTGTTATCACACCACAACTTTGCTGAGGATGTTTTGAAACCTATTTCCTCTAGGAGCTGACGAATCCAAATAACTTCACAAGTAGATTGTGCCATAGCATGGTACTCGGATTCAGCGCTGGAGCGAGACACCACATTTTGTTTCTTGCTTTTCCAAGATACTAGGTTTCCTCCTACAAACACACAATATCCTGTAGTTGACCTTCTATCAACTTTCGAACCTGCCCAATCTGCATCAGAGAAACACTCAACATCCAAATGACCATGATTGCTGTAGAGAATTCCTCTCCCAGGAGCACTCTTCAAGTAACATAAAATCTATCCCAACGTTTCCCAATGTGCAATAGTTGGAGCAGACATGAATTGACTCATGATACTAACTGAGTAAGCAATGTCTGGTCGTGTTACAGTAAGATAGTTCAATTTGCCAATCAGCCGCCTATACATCTCAGGGTCAGAAAATAATTCCCCATCAGTTGTTAGCTGGACATTAGGTGTCATTGGAGCACTACATGGTTTTGCACCTAATTTACCAGTGTCTTCCAGAAGGTCAAGAACATACTTTCTTTGAGATAAGAATATACCCCGCTTACACCTAGATACTTCAATGCCCAAAAAGTACTTCAAGAGACCCAAATCCTTTGTTTGGAATTGGGATTGGAGAAATAGTTTAAGTGATGAAATGTCAGCTGAGTCACTCCCCGTAATGACAATATCATCAACATAAACTACAAGTAGAATTACTCCAGCACTCGACTTTTTGAAAAACACTGAGTGATTACACATACTCTTTGTCATGCCAAAAGTTTGTACTACTTCGCAGAACCTCCCAAACCAAGCCCGAGGACTTTGTTTTAAACCATATAGAGATTTGCGAAGCCTACATACTTTACCATTCTCCCCCTGAGCAACAAAGCCAGGCGGTTGCTCTAAATAGACCTCTTCTTGAAGATCACCATGAAGAAAAGCATTTTTAACATCAAGCTGGTGCAAGGGCCAATCATGTCGGGCTGCTAACGAGATAAACAAACGAACAGAAGATAATTTTGCCACAGGAGAGAATGTATCAGAATAATCAATACCATACACTTGAGCATACCCCTTTGCAACTAAGCGAGCCTTAAGACGAGCCACAGAACCGTCTGGTTTAACTTTAACAGAGAAAATCCACTTACACCCAATAGCCTTCTTCCTTGAAGGAAGGGTTACAAGATCCCAAGTACCATTTGCTTCCAAGGCGGCCATTTCCTCTGCCATTGCTGCTTGCCAATCAGGATGAGATAAAGCTTGGGTAACAGTTTTGGGGATAGATACTGAATCCATATTACTCACAAAACACCGAGACAAGGAAGACAAATGGTCATAACTCACAAATGAGGAAATGGGATGAGTACATGAACGTTTACCTTTTCTAATAGCAACAAGAAGGTCAAGATCAGACTGTGGAAGAACTGAAGGAGCTTCCAACGAGGCGACAGGTGGAGGATGTGAGTCAGTAATGGCCAATCTTCTGGAGTACACCTGGTCAAAACGAGGGCGAGAGGGAGTTGGTATAGGAATAGGAACCGGTTCATTATTAGTGGACTCTGGAATATGAGTAGGATCGATAGTGGAATCAGGACTCCTATGAATAACATAAATTAAAAGATCATCTTCCTCCCCCTGACTGGCATATGTAGATGGTGAGGGAAAAAATGGAGTTTTCTCAAAGAAGGTAACATCTACAGAGACAAGATATCGTTTCAATTCAGGAGAAAAACAACGGTACCCCTTTTGTTGTCGAGAATACCCAAGAAAGACACACCGAAGAGATTTGGGATCCAATTTGGTAACATGTGGACGGACATCACGCACAAAGCAAGTGCACCCGAAGATACGAGGAGTAATAGGAAACAATGCTCTGGAGGGAAACAAGACACTGTATGGAGTTATACCCTTGAGAACAGCGGAAGGCATTCGGTTGATCAAAAAACAAGCCGTAGAAACGGCATCAGCCCAAAAACGTTTAGGTACCTTCATTTGAAAAAGGAGTGCACGAGAAACCTCAAGGAGATGTCTATTTTTTCTTTCGGCGACCCCATTTTGAGAGGGTGTATCAACACAAGAAGTTTGATGAACAATACCGTTCTGAGACATATAGGACTGAGATGAACTAGACATGTATTCTTTTGCGTTATCACTGTGCAGGATACGAATAGTCCTATTAAATTGAGTTTTAATTTCAACACAAAAGGAGCAAAAAATCGAAAACAACTCAGAACGATTTTTCATTAAAAATAACCAAGTACACCGAGAGTGATCATCCATAAAAGTAACAAAGTACATAAAACCAGCTTGGGAAGTGACCAGACAAGGACCCCAAACATCAGAATGTACTCTCTCAAAAGGGAACTCAGCCCGTTTAATCACTCGAGGAATTAAATGTGAACGATGATGTTTCACAAACTGACATGACTCACAATCTAAACTAGACAAAGACTGAAATTGTGGATACAACTTTTTTAAGGAAGACAACGAGGGGTGACCAAGGCGACAATGAACTTCTGAAGGAGACAGGGAACCATCACACACCAACGAAGTGGAAATTTGATCATCAAGAAGATAAAGGCCATTCGACTTGTGTCCTCTACCAATAATCCGCCTCGTCAAAAGATCCTGAAATACAACATTGACAGGAAAAAATGTAACACAACAATTTAATGTTTCAGTAATTGTGCTAACCGACAACAAATTAAATGAAAACTTAGGTATACACAAGACTTTTGACAACGGAAGAGATGGAGTTGGGTTGACAGTACCAATACCAGTAGTACAAGTTTTAGATCCATCGGCTAAAGTAACATAACGATGAATATCGGGTTTCTTTAACGAAGATAAGAGACTCGGGTTACCTGTCATGTGGTCTGTGCAACCAGAATCAATGACCCAACCTGGTGTGCTAGAGATACCTGATTTAGCAGCAGCAGCAACGGAAGAGTCCACAAGCTTGGAAGCGATATTTAGAGAGCTCAGCAAATTCTGCTGCAGATATTGTCACAGTATCTGAAGAGCTGGATGCACATTCTTGACTAGCCATATTGGCTCGAGACTGCTTGTCTAACAGCTTCTTACAGAAACGTTTAGTATGGCCTGGTTCATGACAGTAGTAACATATAACATTTGAGTCCCAATGACCAGTACTCCCACGATTATTCCCCCCTTTACCCTGATTTCCATACTGTCCTGAATCTCGACTCACGAGAGCACTAGGAGCGGATGTCATTGGATTTGAACCTTCACTTCGGAGCACTCGAGAAAATGTTTCCCTCAAATTAGGAACTTCACTACCAGAGAGAATTTGGGACTTAGCCGTTTCAAATGCTGGAGATAGACCTGCAAGAAAACATATGACACCCATCTGCTCTCGTTGACTCTGTTGGACCTTAATGTCTGGACTAAAGGGCATTAAGACATTAAGGTCCTCAATAATCCTTTTTACCTCCCCAAAATACACTGTAAGAGGCTTGTCCCTTTGCTCAGCTCGATATAATGCCACACAAGTATCATACATACGGTTCAAATTTCCTTTACCCGAGTACAAAAATTCGAGATACTCCATTAAGTCTTTGACAAACTCACAATGACCAATCAAACCAACCACATCACGACCAATACAGTTTTGTATTTGCAAAAATAATCGTGCATCTTCTCTTACCCAAAGTTTTCTAGCATCACCTTGTGGTGGATCATCCGTCAGATGGTCATCCTTATCTACACTTCTCAAATAAATTTTAATAGTCTTATGCCATTCTAGGAAATTGTTTTCATTCAACTGGTGTTCTGTGATCTTATTAACTACTGGAAGCACATCAATAGTTTTCTTATAATCCATGACGAAATGCACCACAAGTTAAATGCAACAACAAATCCAAAATAATACCCAAAGAGTATTACCAAAAACAATTCCACAAGACCAGAACTTCAAAAAATCCAACGGAATCAGCAGTTAAAAAAAAATGCAGAAAAACAGAAGACTAGGAACCTGATTACTGTTCACAGGTCTGATTACTGTTCACTGATTACTGTTCACAGGTCTGAAATCACCAGAATGCCAGAACCGACCACCGGGATGGGCAGCTGGGTCCACTGCGATGCCGGAAACACAGAAGCCGTTCGCCGGAAATACAGCCACGCGCTCCCATGCGCCGACGCGTGAAACTGCAGGAAATGGTTCTTCGGCGCGTGACCACCACTCGCCGGTAGGATGGCCGCCGGACTTCGGGTACCGGCCGATACGACCCCTGTGCTACTTCTGAAGGTGGAGGTGAGAACTAAAAATGGTCCTAGGTGTATATCCTAGACCCCAAACCAAACTGCCCCCAAAGAAGAACCCTAAATTTTCCAGCCCCTCACTGGAGGAAGCTCACACACAGAGAACAGCCTAAGGAGGCTCTGATACCATGTTAACACAGCAGAGAAGGAAGAATTCTCTATATATTTGCTCAAAGGTTACAAGGTTACATGAATTTATATATACAAGTAGAGACTCTAAAGTGGGGAACAAGTCCTATATTTACTCCTAAAAACACTCATAATTTTAAGGATCCTTGCTTTATTCTGTACCAAAATATATCTAACAATATGAAATAGGTTTCCGTTAGGAATGGGTGTTGCTCCTCCATCTGAGCTTTCTTGTCTTCAAAATCCTCCTGAAATTCCAACATTGTGCCCTTCTGTCTCAATTGGTTGAATTCCATAACTGTCTTCCATGGCCAAATCTCGGAATTGCAACAACAAAGCCGCCGAGAATTGCTCCCAAGTGGCGTTAGGGTGAATTTTAGCCCATCCTTAAAACCATTTCTCTAGTTGTTCTCCTAAATAGAGTGGCCCGAGTTTCATTTTACGTTCCTCTATACACAAGGAAGTACTTGTTACACTTCCATAACCAAGACTGAGGGTTTTTACCTTCAAAAAGGGGAAGCTCCATCTTCGGCAAAAGACGGCCTAGGTATCCTCTTTGGTTTCCTTCAAATTGCGTGAATCGATTGCCCTCTGGTTCTCCGGCTCTAGGTGTTGGAAGAAGACCTCTGGTCAGAGGAAATGCTGGTCTATCAATGGGGGATGTATTCTCAGAAGTTGACTTCTTGCCCTTACCCAGGTTAGTCATCATCTCCATCATTTTTGAAATATTACTGCTGAGTTTCAATTGTTCGGACTGTAGTTGGTCATACGTCCGTTGTTGTTCAGCTCTAGCGCTTTGGCATTCTTTTTGAATCACATCAATTTGCAGATAGACATTGGAAAGTTTTGCTTCGATTTCATCTGTTTCATCTATTTCAGAACCTTCTCCAGTAGCTGGGTTTTGTGGTTTCCTTGCTGTTTTACTCAGTAAAGAATATTGTGCCTAGATCGAAGCTTTGATACCAGTTTGTAATGTATCCAAAGAATCAATCAGAACACACAGCAATCAAATGAGAAGAATAAGAAATTACAGATGAGAAGTTAGAACAGATTAGAATAGAGAAGAGAGAAGAGAGATAGAGAATTCTGATAGTATTCACATCCTTTGCATCAGGTACTGCAATTCTTATATCATTAGCTACCCAATAATTCACGGCTTACTGATTCACAATATTCCCTCACTGCACATTCTCTGATGCAGGTGATTACCCTTTTGTCCCATATACACTTCAGCAGTCTCAAGTGATTTCTCTTTCGTATCCTTACCCTGATTGTTGCTCTCAATACCCCCTAATTTCTTTAATTTCCTCTCTTTTCTTCTCTTATATGTAGCAGGTTGCTAACTAGTAATTTTAGAACCTTAATTGGTCGGCATTTATTTTTTATCAACATAATTTGTAATTGGATTTGGATGGATATCTTCCTTTCAAAGTCCTATGAATGGTTTCTTCAAATTCAGATGTTTGCCTTGCAGTTGAAATGCAAATTGTAAAAACCACAAGCAAATGTTTGAAATTTTCGGGAAAAAATCGCTTGAATTCAGAGACTGAACTAGAATTTGATATATATATTTTTTCTCTTGTAAGGTAGGGGAGGGGAGGTGGTGTGCATGTTATACTTGAAAAAAATTCGAGTGAAAAAAAAAAAATAAAATTGTGGGGCAATATGAAAAATTTTCAAATTTTGGGATGTTATAGTTTGCATTAAACGTTCTCAATTAACTGGAATTTGCTAACTCTGCTCCACTCTTTGTTTTGAAAATTGATGATATCTGGTTCATATAGTGATCTTCTTTTATTATGGTAATTACATAAAAAAAAATTGAGCTTCTTAGTTTGTTATTTCATTCCTCATGTCTCCTTTCCCAAATACATTTTTGGTTCACTTTGAATGTGTTTTGAAACAGAAGCAGGCTTGGCCAAATCGTCATTCTTCATCACCTACTAGTGGTCTTGAGCAAACCCAGATCAAATGTGATCCTGATCAGGTGGCAATACCAAATGATGGGACTGATGTCTGGGAAATTGATCCTAAGAACTTGAAGTTTGAGAACAAAGTTGCATCTGGATCATATGGTGATTTGTATGTGTACGCTCTCTCAAATGCACATGTTGATCATGTTGGAATTTCCATTTAATTGCCCCAGCAAACTGGTGTAGGTACAAGGGTACATACTGTAGTCAGGAAGTGGCTATAAAAATCCTCAAGCCTGAACGTGTAAATTCAGATTTGCAGAAAGATTTTGCCCAGGAAGTCTTCATAATGAGGTTTGTTGTTATATCTTGAGGCTGCACTATTATCTGCATGGCTATGCTGCTTGCATATTCCAAGGATTTAAGTATTGCAGAGGAAGTCAAAGTTGAATCATTGTGGAAGTCAAGTTTGAATCATGTATCTTATTACTACAAATTAAGTTTGATATATTCCTTTCCCAGTTTTTACATAAGCTTTTGTGAATTTGCAGGAAGGTTCGACATAAGAATGTTGTACAGTTTATAGGTGCATGTACCAAGCCTCCGAGTTTGTGCATTGTAACAGGTAACTACATTTTAAATGTTCATTACAGGACAAATTTATACTTATATGTTCTCATTTGCCCTGTCAAATTTTAATCTCTAATTGTAAGTTTCATTATCTTCTCATTGTTATTTTCCCTTGTTAAATAGAATTTATGTCTGGCGGAAGTGTGTATGATTACCTACACAAACAGAAGGGTGTTTTTAAGCTCCCAACCCTGCTTAAAGTAGCAATAGATGTTTCGAAAGGAATGAACTATTTGCACCAACACAATATAATTCATAGGGATTTGAAGGCAGCAAATCTGCTGATGGATGAAAATGAAGTAAGATTTTTCCCTAATTTTAAATTGCCATTCTGTCGATTTCATGCACTTGTTTTGTTTATTATCATTGTTATTATTTTGTTTTGTTCTAAGACTGCTTATTTAGTTGAATGAAGAATTTAGCTACTGATTATTGTGGAATTGTACTTAATACACCTAGTCAATTTAAGTGAAAAAAGAGTTTAGTGGATCAGGAAAATCTAGAGTTCCTTGGCCAATCAACCCCAGCACCCCTCACACTAAAAACCAAAAAAAAAGAGGATGTCCAGTTAATCGAAAATGTGAAGTGTTTGGCTTGCTGCTTCTTGAAGTTCAAAAGCTTAGTTTTCATACTTATTTTCCGTACTATGATTATTGGTCGAGTTTTGATCTTTGTTTTATCCGATTGTATGACATAAAAGTATTACATTCTTATGGTTGGTTGAGAAATTGTGATATGGTACCAATCGAGGACGAGTTTGGGGGCTTGAGTCTTTTATCAACCCATAATATTATCATGCTGCAAGAAGTAAACACAAAATTACTTATTTTTGGTGGCGATTTTGGGCAAGGAATAAATACAAAATAACTATGGATAGCATGAGAGAGAGAAAAACGCCAGAAAATAAGCTTGTACCTAAGAGACAATGCACTCTTACACCTTGTTTGTTTCATGGTTTGTTATGGTTTCATAATGTATGGTATGATTTGATTTCTTATTTTTTTTGACTTCTATCTGTCATGGTATAGTTTTTCACGATAACCTCATGGTTTAAAAATCATGAATTTTTAAACCATAAATTTCATGATTTTTCTATGATTTTACAATTTTATAAACTCAGCTCAACTCTTGATCCAACTCAATAAAGCCTTAATCCCAATTTAATTGAGATCGGCTATATGGATTTTTATTTTCCACTTGATTCTATTTAGGGCTATATCTTCTGATAGATGTATAACTGTAATATTATTTTTGGACTACTTTTGTCCAAGTTAGTTTGAGTTTATTACTGCCGCTCTTAACTATATCTACTCTAACTTGCTTAGTTTTTTTTACTGTCGCATCATTAGGTTTTCATTTCACATGATCAAGTCATCTCAATCTATATTTTCTTTTTTTTATCCTCGATATACGCTACTCTTACTTTTTTTTTCTAGTACACTCATTGCGGATTCTATTCACCCTAGTGTGTCCACACATCTATCTTATCATTCTCATTTCCGTAACATGTATTTTACTCATGTGTTGTCCTTTTACTGTTTAAAAAATATTCAAAATAAATTTCTTAAAAATACTAAATGTATGCTAATAAATAATTTTTTTTATTTTTTTTATTTCTATAGCATATTATCATCAAATCAAATAACATATCATCAAATATAGCATATTTTATTTTATAAAATATCATTAAATCAAATAAAAATATTTTATTTAAATATAACCATACCATTTTTCTAGACATAATAAGTATTATTTACAATACCTATTATACAATGCTATATTATACCATATATTAATAAATCATGTTGCTAGTCATCCAAACAAGGGGTTAGGAGAGCAAAATAGGAGTCTAGATGTGCAGCAAAATGATTGGGTGAGGTCATAAACATACTGAAAAAGAATGTGCGAATCGGAGAGAAGATCAGAGGGACTGCCATCGGTTCATGCACCACCACCTATTAGTGTGTGAAGGAAGTCATCAGTAGCAAGAATAGCGTGTGTGATCCATGTGCAGCTGTTCTAGTAGCTGGACTCTGGTGAGGGGTTGAACTTGATATTGGGCTACTTTTGAGAGAGGTGATGAGGGAAATTGATCACTCCTTGATGGCACCTTGACAAACAAAAAGCGGAAGTGAGGAAGAATAGAGCTGAGAATGAAAGACCAGAAGCAAAGTGACTAGGGAAAGGAAGAACAAAGTTGGGATTCACAACCCAGGCTCTGCTACCATTAGAAAAGAGCGAAAATAGAGAAAAGAATACAACAACAACAACAACAAAAACTAAACCTTAGTCCCAAACAAGTTGGGGTCGGCTGTATGGATCCTCAACAAAATAAGCTCAAAAGACACCAAAAAAGATACTCCAGCCTTAGGCCCCTTCCAAGACACGAATTTTACGTCTCCATTCAAGTCTGTCATTAATCAAATCCGCATCAAGATCTAAGGCACGTAAGTTTCTTGCTATTACCTCATTCCACACAGTTCTAGGTCTTGCACGACCTCTAGCCCCCTCAATCAACAAATTCTCACACTTACGAACCGCAGCATTAGGAGGTCTTCTTAAAACATGCCCATACCATCTAAGTCTTCCTTCCCTCACCTTATCTCCGACATCCGCTACTTGGACTTTTTGTCGAATATGAACATTCTTAATTTTGTCCAGTCTGGTATGTCCACACATCCATCTTAGCATCCTCATTTCTGCCACACTCATCTTATGCAAATGTTGTCCCGTTGGTGCCCAACACTCACTACCATAGAGTATCGCAGGTCTAACAACCGTCCTATAGAATTTACCTTTCACTTTCAGAGGTATTTTCTTATCACATAGAACCCCAGTCGTACCCTTCCACTTCAACCACCCTACCTGTATTATGTGAGCCACATCTTTATCTATACGGCCATCATTCTGGAACACCGAACCCAAATATTTGAATTGCTTGGTTTTAGGAACCAAAACTCCATCCAACTTAACCTCATGTTCCTGCTTCTTCTTTAGACTGAACTCACAGTGCATATCATCCATTTTACTCCTACTTAACTTAAAACCCTTGTCCTCGAGGGTTTTTCTCCACACTTCCAACTTACAGTTTACATCAGCACTAGTTTCATCAATTAAAATAATGTCATCAGCAAACAACATACACCAAGGAACATCGTCTTGTATGCTTCTGGTTAGCTCGTCCATAACCATGGTAAATAAATATGGACTCATGGCCGAACCTTGATGCAATCCGGTAGTAATGGGGAAAGCCTCAGTGTCTCCACCAAGTATTTTCACACTAGTGGATGCATTCTCATACATGTCCTTGATGGTGTTGATATATTTGCTGCTGACTCCTTTCCTCTTCAAAATCCACCATAACACTTTTCTTGGTACTCTATCATAGGCTTTCTCCAAGTCAATAAATACCATGTGGAGATCTTTCTTCTTCTCTTGATACAATTCCATTAGTCTTCTTAGAAAAGAATAGAGTGAATAATTTCTCTTATTTCTATTATGAATTAATCCCTAATGTACAAGGGTTTATATACAAATTTATACACCTTAATTAGGAAATGTACTGCTAGCAAATCCCTTTATCACAGCCTTTCAATTTAATTACAGCAATTCAATCCCCTGATTACTGTTATCATCTTACAAATTAATTTGTGAAATAAGTAGTCATTATTTGTTAATTTATATAACTAACCAAAGTGAATGGTCACCTAATATGTTTTGTGAAATCAACAAGTTATTATATCATGTGCTTCATTCAGTTATTTATATGACTATGCATTTATATGTTTTAATTCATCATTTATTAATATATATGTTTTATTTACTTTTAACAATGAGCTATTATTCCTATGATGGTATATGGGTATCTAAAAATGGAGATTATAAAAAATTCCATGTGTCAGAAGGATCTTCATATTTGTTCTTTGCATTTCAGGTGGTTAAGGTTGCTGATTTTGGGGTTGCTCGAGTAAAGGCTCAGTCTGGAGTTATGACATCTGAAACTGGGACCTATAGATGGATGGCCCCTGAGGTGCCAAATTTTCATCATTAGGCTTTAATTTCGAAGTGTTTTGTGCATACTATTATACTATTAGGTGCAGGGCTTGAAAGTAGCAATTTATAGCTTTAAAGTTTTTAATTTCTCAACTAACTAAAAAATGCGACTCAAACCTGCTATAAAATATGATGCTGCTAAACAAATGCAACTCTGTTTAATAATCATCTTCATATATATGCACTTAAAACAAATTAATATACACATTATAAAAATAGATTTTAAAGATGCAAAAGCAAATGATAAATTAAAGTATTTTAGACCATAAGACAATATTTACAGGCTTAGATAAACTAAATTATATCATAAGCTTACTTTGAGAGTTAGTTAATTTTGGTTTGCTTATTTATTGTAGAATGGAAGACTAGACTTTAAGATTTATACTTATGCTTATTATCTATTAGCAAATTTCTTTTCAACATCTCTGGAATTTTATCTTGTGATATACAATCCTTTCAACTATATCATTTTTTTAAAATATTTTTTTTTGCTTTGTTAAATCAAAATGTGAGAATATTTTGTACGAATAACACATTTCCTTCTTTACTTAATATGATTTATTGTACTACTTAATATATATATATTTTTCAGAATACTAGCTTAATTTTGTGGGCAACTTACCTTAGTCGACTAGAACTCTCTGTCTATTTCTTTTAGTCCCACTGAATGAATGATTTGTGATTGACTACAAAGCCTTCTTGACTACAAAGTAAAAAAGTGATACCTGAAATAGCGGGATTTGCACCATTTTGGCCTGGTTTGATTTAATTGTTTCCTTGTCTAGCTGCAATTACTTGTAGGCATCTGATTAATGCAATCCTTATTTTGATGCAACCCTCCTTGCACTGGCATGCAGGGAGTGGCCCTAGCTCCCTATGAATTTCTTTAATACTTATTTTTGCACCCTCTTTTCTCAAATTTGGCCCACAATCTGACAAAAAAAGTTCTGTTATCACATTTGCATATTATTATTTTTGTGGTGCAATCAAACAATTTGTAAAGAATAATTCAGTTAATTGTTGTTAAAATCCTAGTAACAATCAATTATATGACTTCAAAGTTTTAGGTTTTTTGGCACAATGAATTCTCGTCACTTAGAAAATTTTAATGTTAATATATATTATTCTTAAATCATCAGTTTTTATTTTTTACAGCGAAACCATAAATATTTCCTTGTAAAGTAAAATCATTGAGTTTTGCCTCCTTAACAATACAAATATTTTGCAGTAAAACAAATGTTACATCATTTGTTTTCCTATATTTACTTATTTGAGTGTTTACATAGAAAAAATATTGTTCGGTAATTGAAATTTTTATTTTGGTTGATTTGGTTAAAATATATGCGTGATTTATTTTTGGGTGTCTAATTCTTTTGAAGTTGCCATTTCTCATATAAACTCATGTTTATATTTATGTATTAGTTATATTATAAAATATATTTCTTTACTTCTGTTTATAAATTTTTTAGAATACTTGTATGAATAACAAGATCCTTTCCATGATAAAACTAGTGAAATGTATGTCGCCACCTATAAATCAAATTCTTGGCTCTGCCACTATTTCCTTTGTAACACTAAGCAGTGACATTTTGAGTGTAAGGCTTTATGTTATTAGTGCTGTATAAATGGGATTTAGCGCTAATTTTTTGGTCCATATGGGAGTGTTTATTGTATACTTTCCTTTTTTGATAGGTGCAACTATCCTATTTACATTAAGGTGGTTTTCACCCTTATCTAGGAAATTTTTTTTTACTGGGTCTATTAGGAAACTGTACAAGAAGCAATGGAGGGGACCTTCGGCCCACGACCCCTCTTTAACTTTCAAAAGTCTAATATAGTGTAATTTTACTAAAATTTTGTTTTACATTGAATTTGACCCCCTTTTTTTGGTGAAAAAATTTCCCCTAATCTAAATATATATTGCACTTGAATGTATATTATGATATACACAATTTGGCCTGCTGAAAAAAATTTGGAGAAGACGGGTAATTGTGTATAGATTGTAGCCTTCTCCACTTCTCTCAAGCAAAATAATTATCATTAATCCATGCTGTTTATTTTCTAATTCTGAAGTGAATATCAAATTTGTTTCTTTGGTGTGAAAGCTTTTTCTAATTGGTTCCTCATTTTACCATTTTCTTACGAACAGTTCTTTTGCATTGAAGGTCATAGAACACAAACCATATGACCACAAGGCTGATGTTTTCAGTTTCGGAATTGTGTTATGGGAATTGTTAACTGGAAAGGTAATTGTATGCTCATCCGTACACTATATTGTTACATTGGAAGTATTTTGTCTCTCAACTTATTTTTTTTGCATTTTTGGCTCACAGCTCCCATATGAGTTCTTAACCCCATTGCAAGCGGCTGTTGGTGTGGTCCAAAAGGTACCTTTGTGCAGTTGGTCTGCATCACTGAATCTTGTTTTAAATCATGACTATTTTCAACACTATTTGAAACGATGCAACTACTTTATGACTTATGTCACACGCTGCTCTCACTAATGTGGTTTCAGGGTCTAAGGCCTATAATTCCGAAGCGCACACATCCAAAACTAGCTGAGCTGCTTGAGAAATGCTGGCAGCAAGATCCAGCACTACGCCCTGATTTCTCTGAGATTATAGATATGTTGCAGCAAATAATAAAGGAGGTATCTACTATCTACTGGTCATGCTTGGTCATTGTTGTGTTATTTGGAAATAAGTACTAGAATACTCCTTGCTTGACTCATTTTCAACCCATTTCCTGATATGCTTAGTCTTACCAATAAATTATCATTACCATCACCACTATTTATATTTGGCTGCTCAAGTAAGAAATATTTGCCATAGTAGCTGGGACTTAATTGTGTTTGATCCAGGTTGGGGACGAAGGCGATGGTCGCAAGGATAAAACATCTGGAGGATTCCTATCTGTCCTTAGGAGGGGGCACCACCACTGAAGTAGATATAAAGATGTCCTTAACCTGGTGAACATTGGTTTTATTTATTCCGAAGTCTTTCATCCATGTTGTCATGATGCTGTACAGTATTTTCTCCAAATGTTCATTTTTTTAATTATTTTTTTTCTTACTCATAGGCCAAATATAGAACCAATCATTCGTTTTTAACAGTCTGATCTCAGCATTAATCTGTAATGAGTGGTCGTGACACAGATCATCTTTGTAAGTACTGTAACTGACCAAATGTCGAGCGGCTTTAAAGTAACTAATAGTGATTTGAGCATTTATACGTCAGCAATTCCTATCTTTTAGTTATATATCAATTGCATGATATAGAAGCTAGGAGTTTTGCACGAAAAGTTTTTGAGTAATCAATTATGAATTATTCAGTATATGCAGTCCTGCTGTATTATCAGAGTTAATAGTATAATTTTGCTATATAAATAGCCAAATAGTATGCTTGTAAATTGTGATTAACGTTGCACCAATGAAATCTTTACTATAAGTAGAGCTGCCAATTGGAGTATCAGAGTGATTGAATGTAGTTCGATTACATATGATTGAGCGCAAGCTGTAATTAATGCATCGAGCTTGTAAAATTATTCGAGATTGATTTGTTGATTTTTGAGTGAGCTTGAGCTCATGGACAGGTACATTTATTTTATTAAAACTATCAACTTTAATGTTTTTATTTGATAACATTTTATTCTAAGAATGTGTATTAGTAGCTATTATATATGTTCAAATTTCATTTTATATCTACTTATGTTTGAATTCGTAGTAAGCTTTATCAAATACTAATAAAAAAAATTATAATAGTTATATGATTCGATTGTAAATTTTATTATCAACAAAACTATTTTATTCAGATTTTCAAATAACAATAGGAATAATCAAATTATTCGTAAAAAATAATTAAATCATTTTATATTTGAAACTGATTTGAGTAATTATCAAACGAGTTTTTCTTGACTGATAAGTCTGATATTCCAACTGAGCCTGGGTAATTTTTAATTGTTTTATTGCTCAAACTGTGGAAAAGACTCCACTCAATTAAAAAAAAAAGATATTCTTAAAAATGTTTTGAAGTTCTAGTTGTTATATGAACAAGACAAGTTTTGAGGCCCCCCAAAATGGTAAGGAGGATTTGTAGAGGTCTTTAGAACTTTTTGCATGAAAATAAAAAAAAAAAAATATATATATATATATATATATTTATCAAATCAGCTGGGTAGCTCAGCTAGCCACATATTGTTATTGTCAATTGAGAGGGCAGGGATTCGATCCCCATAAAAATAGTATTTCGGGGTCGAGCTTTTTTAAAAAAGAAAAAATATATATATATATATTTATCAGTTTTGCTTGGAAATATTTGTTTCTCCTCGTCTGTGGTGCATGGTAAAGTTGGAAATTTGCATGAATCTCGTGACCAACATCAGGTGGGTGATAGCTTTGTTTAATTTAAATTTTATTAACTTTTGAATCGTGAGCTCACAGTCAAAGAACTGTTGAAAATGACTAGGCTTTAATATAAGGGATATTTACATAAATAACTATAAAACAAAAGTCAATTTCAATAATACGGTGCATAACAAAAATTTCGCTTTTACTGAATCTTAATTTTAGGCTTTCAAAAATACGGCAGCCCTTTGATGTTTATTGAAAAATGTCTATACAATTTTTTATACACAAGTAAAATTTATTTATTCCACTAAAAATATCTATTTAATATTATTTTAAATTATTTTTAACATTTAATTATAATATTATTAATTAATTAATTAATATCAACAAAAGCTTAATTTCTAAAATTATAAAATATTTAAACTAAAATAAATTTCATAATTTTTCATGAAAAATTTTTTCTATTAAATTAATAAATGCTACAAAAGTTAAAACATAAAATCAGTTATAATTAAAAAACATTTCTCTTACTCATTTATTAATATTTTAAAAATTTTTATATAATTAAAAATAAATAAATAATTAATTAACTTAAAACATGATTAATGTTAATTAATTTTAAATTATATTTTATACATATAATTTTTATATATTTTATTTAATTTATATTTTTTAAAATAATTTTAACATATAATATAAAAATTACTTAAAAATAATTTTTTTTTAAAAATAACATAATTCACACTTTTATGCATGTATATCTAGTTATATATAATATACATCAATATATAACTAAACATATACCGATATATATTGAGATATATTGATATATATTTACATATACTGTTATTCTATAACTAACATATTCTGACGTATACTACTATATACTCATATTTTGTTATAACATATACCGATATATATCAATATATATTGATACATATCAACATATATCAACATATTCTGATATATACCAATATATTCTTATATATACCAATATATATTGTTAGCTTATAACTAACATATATGCACATATATATAATATATATCTAGTTATATATAATATATACTAACATATACCCATATATCCACATATATATTATTTTTCAGTTAAAACATATATAACATATACTGATATATATTAACATATACTTATATATATATATAATATAAATTATTTTTTTTAGAATATATTTTGGCATGTACTGTTATTCTTTAGATATTTATATATAAAATATACTCATATATAAGTTGACGCAATATGTTAAATTTGTTAAAAAATTAAAAATTATTTATTTAAAATATTTTATTAAATATGTGATGTGCATTACGTTAGAAGAACAAAAAAAAAAATCCTTAATTAAGATGATTGATTTTCATTTACCTCAATTAATTATTATCTGTTAATTCTTTATATACTGTGTATTAAAAACATATATATTACATGTAAATATAAAAAAATCACTTGAAATTATTGAAAATGAAATTTCTTAGGAGTCCAAGTTAAAATACAATGCAACGGACATAAAATATAATAGACATATCTTATAAATTAAATGCAACTATACACACATGAGGAAAATAAGTAAAAAGAATTTGTAATATTCAAATCGTGTAATTTGGATTACGTGAGATGAAATAGAACAAGGAAGCTGAAAGCAGAGTTGGTCGCAGGGGAAAGTTAAGGTTTCAACAACTGGAGACCGGCTGCCACCTTCAATTACAATTTTTTTTAAAAAAAATATTTATAATACACATATATATTAAATATTAATTTTATGTTGGTTTTAATTACAAAAAATTCGGAGATTTTGTTAATTAATAGCAATAGACATAGGTAACAACAATAGGCAAAGATGAAGAAGCTTATAATACGGGATTACATTCATTAAAAAGGCAGCCCTTATTTTTGAAAAAAAAAATAAAAAAAATAAAAAAAAGGTAAAAGTGAAAAATAAAAAAGATAAAAATTAAAATAAAAGATATATGCAGTTTTTTTTTTTGAAAATAAAGCTTAAAAAGTAATAAATTGTACAATTCTTATGTAAAAACTATCAGAGAATGTTATACGATACACTATTCACGCTCCAATCAATTCTGAGAAAACTCTCTTCATAATTAAAATTTTTCAAAAATTAATACAATCTGCATATCTCAACACTTATAGGTCCAACATTTAGACCAATTTCCAATATCTCTAATAATACGAATAGAAATTATAAATCAAATAAACTTTATAAATTCATCAAATCAAATAAATAAACAATACATTTCTTTCAATATACTCATTCACTAGAATCTCAAACTTCATTCTCTAAATACATAAATCTTCTTATGTTTACAAAATTTATACAAGCTCTTAATTAGCTAAATTGAATTATCTATATACATACACCTTATAACTTATAAATACAATAAACACAAGATCTTCATGTGTTCTTAACTTGCTCCAATGTCCTGATACCTGCGTGTCAGAAAATAATTCTAACACGCTAAGCAAAGCTTAGTGGTGCTTGTATACACATATTTTATCACTTAATATTAAAGAAATATACTTATGAAAATATAGTAATAACACTTAGTTTTAAGAAGTAATTCAATATATGAACTAATTTTAGTAACAAATTAACATACCATGCTGATTACACAGAATAATAGTTATCCTTGTATAAAAGTTATCATATAATACCATACTTTCGGTACTGCCTCTTGTCTCATTGAGAAGCAGTTTATTCAAGACTTGTTTTCTTATTTGATAACATTGTTCACAATACACTTATTTTATTTTTCAATAAGTCTTCTTTTTCAAGTTCACATATAGGATCATTTCATTCAATCTATACTTTTCAGCACTTACATATAGTACTATACTTTAGAGCACTTTGAATCTCATATCATGTTATACACTTTCAATCATTTGATATACTTTGGAGCACTTTGTATCTCATAGCATTATATACACTTTCAGTCATTTGATTAATTCAATATATTGAGCATAACATTTCCATTACGTTCATTAAAACTTTCACTTGTAAGCATTAATATATATATTAACAATCACTTTTACACTGGAATACAATACTTCAATTTCAAGTAATTGACTTATATTACTATTTGACATTTCACAACTATCATGTTCACATATAATTTCATTAATTATGCCCATACATACTAAACTTAGATCATAAGTTTGGATAACATGTTAGTGTAGCAATCTGAATGCCAGATCTCAAGAATTTATAATGGCAATTATGCCCACTATCACTGATAACACATTGTGTCCATTAATGGCACGAGGTGCCCACTATCACTTTGGCTATCCATTCTCTGGTTAGTCATTCAATCCAAAGCTAGATATAAATTTAGTATGATTTGGGCAATTCATTAATTTTAATGAATACTACATTGTTTATTTCATTTCATTAGTACTATACTCTTATCAACATTTGGTATATGTGTGTCACTTGTCTAAAGTTTATCACTCGTTTTCATACGTTTAACACATTAACACAAAAGTATGGACTATAACATATATTAGTCTCATGTTATTGATTAACACTTGTTTATATAAACACTCACTTGTTTATATAAGCACTTGTTTATATCATTTCACTTGTTTATATCATTTCACTTGTTTATACCATGATCTTGGTACATTACTCTTAGCAACATTTAGTATGATATATATTTGTCACTTATCTAAAGTTTCTCACTCTTTTTCATGCATTTAACACATACACATGAAGTCTCAATACAATTATTCACATATTAGTCTCATACTAGGCCTGTAGATCACAAATTACAAGCCAAAAATATTATTTAGGTACCCCTTCATAGTTAATCAATCAATTAAATCATTTAAACTTGTAAAAAGTCATATTTTTATAAAATATAAATCAAAAGCACATACCTTTTTGATAATCACCACTTTTCCAACCTAATTTTAAGTTTTTATTCAACTCATAGAAAGAAAGAAGAAGAAAGAAGTGAAGATGGTGGTGATGGCGTGGAGAGAAGAAGAAATCAGAAACTTCTCCACACACACACATATGCACACACACACACACACACACACACACACACATATATATATATATTTAATCTAGTGAGGGTAGGCTCATAATAACTATGGTGCATCCTCATTCTTAACCGTCGATTTTAAATCGAGTTTTAATCTCGTAAAACAGTAAAATACTCTTTTCAGTAAAGTTTTAAGATACACAATTTACTCTTCTCTACGTATAGCATTTATCCACAATAATTTGTTTACTGTATACTATGCATTTTTCAATATTTATTAAAACGTTCCTGTTTGAAAACTTGACCATTACAATTCTCCCCCACTAAAGAAATTTCATCCTCGAAATTTACATACTATAGCAATAAGCTATTTACTTTTTAAATAATCTCATATGTCACATAAAATTAATGATTTTATTAACTTATATAACATTTCTTTCTATCTGATATCAATCAATATAACACTTTCAGAATAATCTTATTATAGAACTGTAGAAAATTATTCAACTCTACACACTTGCACTTTTCGAGTTCAATTTTGGATTTGCCTTTATTCCTCTTTAATTTTAATTTTTTTTATCTCATTACATTCCACTGTTATATATATATCTCGTTCTCTCTTATATACTGAACATTAAATCCTAGTTCCGGATAGAGGGTCACTGATGGCAAATAAATGCCCACTGTATCAATATGGCCAAAGGCCCACTATGGCATGAATGCCCACTGTATATGATGTCACGGAGTGACCACTGAGAGAAAGGAACCAAAGGTTCTCTATGACGCAAAGCGTCCACTGATGGCATAGCTGCCTATATCACTGGGACATATAAAAAAAATGTCCTCTATGGCACAAAATGTCCACTTTCGATATGGAACATAAATGTTCTCTATGGCATAGAGTGCCCACTGTCAATATGGGACATAAGTGTCCTCTATGGCACAGAGTGCCCACTGTCAATATGGCATAAAATGCCCACTATCACTTTGAATATTTACCCTTTAGCTAATCCGGAAACTAGTTTTAACATCAGTATCATTTCTTTCAATGGTACAAAGTATTGTCAATTATATTATACTTTATTCTCTATGTCTCATACACACATTCACACACACACACATATATGTATATATTACTAACTTGTTCTACCATACATCATTTCACTAGAAGGGTTCACTACCTTCACATCTCACTACATTCTTTTCGTTTTACATTATCACTTCCTCTTTTTTTTTTTTCCATTTGCAATCAATTAGTATTAAGTAACTCTTTAACACTTCTATATATATAATCTATACCTTGGCTTTAATCACCAAATAATGTTACTATCACGTATAAATACACAATATGTAAATTTCACATTCTTACTTTTATTACTCAATCAATTTGTATATACCTCTTTAGTTTCTTTAACTTGCTCTTCACATTATGTACAATCATTACTGATTTATCATTCTATCATGCTTTTCACTTTACTTCAGAAATTATCTTATTTCATCATGAAGATGTTAGATCCACTAATCACTTGTACTTGTCTTTTATCTTTTCTCTACCTTTACACTTCTTTCACATCTCAATTACATTTATCCATACTTTCCTCACGTTTTCTCTCACATTTCAGTTTCATCACTTAATGGATTAATTTCATTTCACTCTTATAAGCAATCTTTTATAACTATGTTTCAGATGTATTCAATAACTCTCTACTGATTTCCACCCATAAACCCTACTTTGTGAAGGAATAAGAAGGTAGAAATATGCATAAGTAAATGCATGAATGCACATCACTGCTTCAATTATTTTTAAAGTTTTGAAAAATAGAAATATGCATAGGCAAATGCATATCCATATGAATGGTCTTACATGTCTCTACTGAAATTGCCTTTCACAATTTTAAGGACACAAATATATACATGTCCATATGAATGATCATGCACCTCTATATTGGAATTTCTTCTCAAAGTTTGAAGAATAGAAATTTACACAAGCATATGCATGACTATACAAATAATCATGCGTATCACTACTAGAATTTATTTTCATGTTTTAATCAATAAGTTGTGGAGAATGCAACTCATACAAATTGAGGAAACAAATCCAACTCTTTAAGGAACATTCAAATTCAAATCTCAATTTCCATAACCCTTTCAACCTTATTTTCTTTCACAACCGTATATTAACTCATAAATGAGTCAATGATAGATTGAATTATTGTTCCAAATAAATAAGATATAACACATGTACATATTGCACGAAGAACTTTACTATCATAGAAGTAAAGTTTTCACAATTATTCGTTACACCTTATCTTTCACAAGAAATAGTGTTTTATCAATTCATAAATCTCTTTTCATAATAAAAATCATGATCATTTCATTAAATAGCACTCAGTAATATTCAAGCACTAACCTTTTTATCAATACTCTTACATTACTTTTCATTTCAATCTTTTGTTTTGATGACCTTTTAGAAGACAATAGAAATCTTTCAATAAGTTTTAGGCTTGTTATCCAATATACTCACTTATACAATAGTTTCAATACATTCACGTACTTTCATTTAACTATCACTTCAATCCTTAACGTCGAAACATTATAAAAATAATTACTTTTGACACTTTAAAACTCCATTATCCATATTTCACATTCAAAGTATAGCTAGAATTCATTTCGAGCTATAAGGGTATTTTCAAAATTTCTTACCTCTTCAAAATCTTTTTCCACTATACGGATATTATCCATACTCAGATTTAATTTTACTCTTATTAAGGCTTATATAACCTTATCACTATCAGTTTCAAATACTCTCATATCATAATCACTCCACTTTGACACTCATATATTCACTCACTTAATGTAGAACATCAATACTTAATGTTGTACAACATGACAATTCTCATTCTCGTAAGAAATTTCATGCTCAAAATTTATCTCTCTGTCATAATTTATTCCTCTGATTCCAATAAATTATTACACTTCCACTGTGTTACTTTGACATATCTCTTTCACTATTCATATCTTGTTTTCTTTTCACATCTTTCTTTGTCACAAATAGACCTAGTGCACTCCAAACAATACACTATGAATTGTCAATCAATTTTTAGCAAACATTCTATTACCATAAACATATGGAATATCAATTGTGTCACAACACATATCCACTTATTCACTTCACATAATTTAGAAAATTACATTTCACTTCTCCCATAACTCCACATTCCAATTTCAAGTAACAATACTTCAATTTCAAGTAATTGACTTATATTATTATTTGACATTTCACAACTATCATGTTCACATATAATTTCATTAATTATGCCCATACATACTAAACTTAGATCATAGGTTTGGATAACATGTTAGTGTAGCAATCTGAATGTCAGATCTCAAGAATTTATAATGGCAATTATGCCCACTACCACTGATAACACATTGTGTCCATTAATGGCACGAGGTGCCCACTATCACTTTGGCTATCCATCCTCTGGTTAGTCATTCAATCCAAAGCTAGATATAAATTTAGTATGATTTGGGCAATTCATTAATTTTAATGAACACTACATTGTTTATTTCATTTCATTGGTACTATACTCTTATCAACATTTGGTATATGTGTGTCACTTGTCTAAAGTTTATCACTCGTTTTCATACGTTTAACACATTAACACAAAAGTATGGACTATAACACATATTAGTCTCATGTTATTGATTAACACTTGTTTATATAAACACTCACTTGTTTATATAAGCACTTGTTTATATCATTTCACTTGTTTATACCATGATCTTAGTACATTACTCTTAGCAACATTTAGTATGATATATATATTTGTCACTTATCTAAAGTTTCTCACTCTTTTTCATGCATTTAACACATACACATGAAGTCTCAATACAATTATTCACATATTAGTCTCATACTAGGCCCGTAGGTCACAAATTACAAGCCAAAAACATTATTTAGGTACCCCACGGCCGTGGCATCTCAACCCCACGGCCGTAGGATCCAAAATGAAGCTGTAAAATAAGTTTGAAGACCCCACGGTCATGGCCTTCAAGGGCCACGGTCGTGGCATCTAAAACTCTTCTGTTCTCTCGAATATTTTTGAAGAAACAATATCACTTTCAATCCCACGGTCGTGGCACTCAATTGCCACGGCCGCGGCATTGATTTTGGGACTGTTTTCGGAGTAAAATCATGTATTCTGCACTTTTAACTTCATCAAACACAAACATGTTTAAGATCTAAGATCAAAATGTATCAAACTCAAAGTTTTGATAGAGAAAGAATTCATATCAAATACCTTCACTTAATTAAACTTTTAACCATTTCATATGGATAAAAACATGATCAAATCCTTCACTTCTCATCAATATATCTTTATACATAACTTAATCAATCAATTAAATCATTTAAACTTGTAAAAAGTCATATTTTTATAAAATATAAATCAAAAGCACATACCTTGTTGATAATCACCACTTTTCCAACCTAATTTTAAGTTTTGATTCAACTCATAGAAAGAAAGAAGAAGAAAGAAGTGAAGATGGTGGTGATGGCATGGAGAGAAGAAGAAATCAGAAACTTCTCCACACACACACATATGCACACATACATATATATATTTTTAATCTAGTGAGGGTAGGCTCATAATAACTATGGTGCACCCTCATTCTTAACCGTCGATTTTAAATCGAGTTTTAATCTCGTAAAACAGTAAAAATACTCTTTTCAGTAAAGTTTTAAGATACACAATTTACTCTTCTCTACGTATAGCATTTATCCACAATAATTTGTTCACTGTATACTATGCATTTTTCAATATTTATTAAAACGTCCCTGTTTGAAAACTTGACCATTACGTAAATCATGTAATTTTCTATTAACATAAATACTTTTGCTTAATTAGAAGCTCCACCTAAACTTTTATTTTTGATATGTCAAAATGGAAGGTCATGATTTTGGACCACGTGAGTATTATTATCCTAAGAGGTCTTTTTTTTTTGTTGAAAATGAATAATCTATTAATCAATGGAAAACTCTAACATAAAGAAAACCAAGGATCAAAAACTAATTCCGATCAATAGGTCTCCCAAATACACCCAACTTATGATCCTTAGAATTCCCTTCAGACATGATAACATAAGAAATAAAATTCGGAGCTGCACTATAGTAAAAAAGGCTTGCAAATTGAAAAACAGATAGTGCTATCAAGTGAGCTGTTCTATTAGCTTGCCTACACGTCCAAGAGAAAGAAAGGTTATGAATATCCTTTCCAATAATAATGTTTAGAAGGAATTGGTAATTTAATTTTATTTAATGAGAATACATCCGTATATATATACAACTATGTTGGTAACCCTAATCTAAGTAAGAGATATATACAAAGTAGGAAAGGATAAGTATAATTGTGCTAACAGAATTATAAACCGAGATTAATGTTATCTCCTAATACACCCCCGCAAAGATGGCAGACCATGAGGAGATGGCAATCTTAGACCGAAGCCGATCAAATTCTTGTGTGGAAAGAGCTTTAGTGAATAAGTCAGCCAATTGATCTTTGGAGGAAACATTAGAAACCCGTAGTGTCCCATTTTGAACTTGAGTATTTATAAAATGGTAGTCAACTGCTATATGCTTCATGCGTGAGTGAAATACTGGATTTGCAGCAACATATGTAGCTCCTAAGTTATCACAATAAATAACTGGTATAGCAGGAATTGAGATTGTAAGTTCCTGAAGAAGGTTTCGTACCCAAGTTAATTCTGCCGAGGTCGATGCAACAGATCGATATTCAGCCTCAGTAGATGATCTTGCCACTATTTTCTGCTTCTTAGACGACAATGCCATAGGATTTCGACCCAAAAATATGATATGAGCATTAGTGGATGTTTGGTCATCCGGATTGCTAGCCTAATTCGCATCAGAAAATGCATGTAATACACAAGGTGAGTTTTTATGAAGAAACAAACCTGCATCACAAGTGCCATTCAGATAACGTAGGAGTCATTTAACCGCTGACCAATCGTTAACCGTGGGCCGAGATATGAACTGAGATAACTTGTTGACCACAAATGCTATGTCAGGTCTAGTTAATAAAAGATACTGTAGCTTGCCTACCACAGTCCGAAACTTTTGAGCATCTTCAAGGTGAGCTGAATCATCCAACCTTAAAGACATTGTAGTGGCCAATGGTGTTGGTACTGATTTTGCTCCTTCCATTTGAGCAAGCTTAAGTAACTCTCAAACATAGTTCTGTTGAGATAAAAAAGAGACCTGCAGTAGATCGTTTAACCTCAACACCAAGAAAGAAATTCAAAATTTCCAAATCTTTTACAAAAAACCGAACTTTCAACCTCTCAATAAAGGCTTCCACATGATCTGGCTTATTTCCTGTGATGATAATGTCATCAACGTACACTAATATATATAGAATTACCCCAGCCTTAGAATAAATAAACAAACAGTTAACTGACTGAGAGTGGATGAAACCACTAGAGAAAAGAAATTGCCACAATTCATGATACCAGGCCCGTGGTGCTTGTTTAAGACCATATAGAGACTTTTCCAATCAACACACTGCAATGGGGTCTTTATCATCAATATAACTTGGAGGTTGCTCCATACATACAATTTCTTTCATTTTTTCGTATAGGAAAGCATTATTAACATCCACCTTTCTTAATGGCCAATCATGAGTTACAGCAAGAGACAATATAATCTGAATAGTGGGATGTTTTGTAACAGGAGAATAAGTATGATCATAATCCAAACCTGGCCGTTGTGTAAACCCTCGAGCAACTAACCGTGCTTTGTAGCGTACAGGAACCCCATCAGAGTCATATTTGATGCGAAACAGCCACTTACAACTACTATATTAGATGCCATAAACGAAGGAACTAGAGTCCATGTTTGTTGTTTTTGTAGGGCTTTGTATTCTTCATCCATTGCAGCCCTCCATTTTAGGTCTTTTAGAGCTTGCGCTACCGTTTTAGGGACAAATGGCTTGGACTTATCCACTGCTTCTGTAACAAAACACAACTTGTTAATAGGTTTGTAAATGTTGTTCTTGCTGCGCGTTGTCATGGGATGAGTGGACTGAGGTTGCTGGAATTCTATGATTGGATAACTTAAGCTGGCTGTCTCATTGGACTTGCTTTGTAACATAATTGGAACTAGTTCAATAGAGCTGGAATTCAGTGGTTTTGTTAGAGTACTTGATGTTGCCGAAGCTAATTGTCCAGGATTGCTTTGAGAAGAAGTTGGCAACAAGGTTACCGTCGGTGAAAGAGGAGCCCTTGGAGAAGATAATTGCACACTTGAATGATTATTTGTGACAGATAGAATATAGTGAAGGGGAGACCATGTTGTGAGAGTTGACTCATTTGGACGTTCAGAATTATTGTCAATATTAGAAATGGGAAACAAATCTTCAACAAAATCAACATGATGAGATAGATAAAGACGGGATGTAGCCACATTGAGACACTTATAGGCACTTTGATTTGACGAATATCCTAAAAATACATAAGGAGATGAATGTGGTTGAAGCTTGTTGTTATTATAAGGACGAAGCCATGGATAACAAAGACACCCAAAGACACGTAGTTTCGAATAATTTGGGACATAACCATGTAACCTAAATAATGGAGATTCATTGTCTGAAATTGGAGTTGGCATGCGATTTATTAGATAAGCAGCGGTAAGAAAAGCATGGGTCCAAAATTTTAATGGTAAATGTGCAAAATGAAGCATCGTCAGACCAGTTTCAACAATATGGCGATGATGACATTCAGCAGTAGCATTATGTTTCGGTGTATAAGGTGGAGTCAAAAAATGTGAAATTCCATGTTCTTGGAAAAACGATTTAAGATGAATAAATTCACCACCATTATCGGAATATACAGAAATATTGGCTTTTTAAATATTTTTCAACCACTTTCTTGAATGAAGGAAACACAACAGAAACATCAGATTTCTTTTTCAACGGAAATAGTCATATGTATTTTGTGAAGTGATCAACAAGAATTAAATAATAACGAAACCCATCTAAAGAAGAAACAGGGGCTGGACCCCAAACATCACAATAAAGCAATTCTAAAGGTTCTGTACTTCTAACAGATGACTCAGAAAAGGAACTTTATGCATTTTATTGCATTTACAAGAATCACAATAAAACAAAGAATTAAACAACATAGAAGACTGATTAACATGCTTGAGAATATTATGCAAAATAGGAGTGGACGGATGACCAAGATGCCGATGCCAAGCCGGTTGGGACATACTAACTGTATGATAGACAATTGGAGATTGAGGTGTTGACACTGGAAGAACAGGTGGCCATTCATACATTCCATCCTTAGGCTCTCCTTTCGCCAGAAGTATTCCCGTGTGCAAATCCTTCACACCAAATGAAACGGGATTAAAATAAACTTCAACATTATTGGTATCATAGAATTGATAAACCGAGATTAGATTCTTATTCAAGGCAGGAACACACAAAACATTCTTTAAAAATAAATTTCTGGATGGGGCTTTGAATGATACTGAACTAGTATGAGTAATTGAATGATTTGTTCCATCACCAATCATTACATCTTCACCACCGTTATACTCGGAGTGAATCGATAAATTCTAAATATCCTGAGTGATATGTTGGTTAGCAGCTGAATCCAGCAACCACTTAGAGTCTACAGGTTAACTGGATGATGAGTTTGTTGCATAGTTAACCTGCGGTTTTGGAGCTGATGGAAGATTTGATTGAACCAGCCATGGACATAGCTTCTGTAGCTTTCGACACTGTTTAGTAGTGTGACCTGGTTTGTCACAAAATTGACACACAACACGTGGTCTATTTCCTTAATATGCTTGATTACCAGAGAAGTGCCAATTACCATTTTGAGATTGCTGCATTGAGTTTGGTCGATAATTGCGTGACCTAGTAGCACCTGCACCTGACTTATTTGCAGCATAATTGACATTGACTTGATTAGCAATCATAGATGACTCCTGAAGCAGTTGTGATTCAACATCAGTTAATTTTTCATGGAGTTCTTCAAATGAAACAGGAGTGTCACGTGCTCTCAAAGAAGCAGCTATCTCTTTGTATTCAGGTGGTAAACCATGAAATACATACAATACCAATTTGGCCATGGAAATTGAAACACCTGTAGAAGCAAGTTGAAAAGTTATAGATTTGGCTTTTTGAAGAAACTCAGTAATGGTTGAGGTGCCCTTTTTCATCGTAAGCAGCTGCTCATGGAGGCTCATGATTCTCCCTTGAGATGGATTTGCATACAGAGCAGCCAACGACTTCCAGACTTCATAGGATGTCTTGCCCCCAACAACAAACGTAGCAACATCAGGCGACAAGGAAGCAATTAACGCGCTTCAGATGAACTGGTCTTGAATAAACCAGAGGTAGTTCTCAAAAAAATCAGAATTGGGTTATTTTTCAACAAAATTAAGGAAGTCATATCCTATCAACAATGAATACCACTGTGTATACCAAGTTTGGTAATTGGTGGACATGAGTTTAATTGGTGCTTGAGCATATGCATTTATCGATATTAATTGATTCTTGGAATTCAAATTGATATTGGTTGAAGGAGAGGAAATAGCAGAGTCTACTGGATCGGCCATGAGCGTAGCTAGGATCATTATTCAACCTGAGAGGGTTTTCTCATGCTCTGATACCATATAATGTTTAGAAGGAATTGGTAATAAAATTTTATTTAATGAGAATACATCCATATATATATACAACTATGTTGGTAACCCTAATCTAAGTAAGAGATAGATACAAAGTAGGAAAGGATAAGTATAATTGTGCTAACAGAATTATAAACCGAGATTAATGTTATCTTCTAATATCCAAACTCTAAAGAATCACAAATTATTAAATCAAACTCTGAAAACTGAGTAGGATTATTCATAAATTCTTTATAAACTTCTAAGAAATCTGTTTGTATAATCACTTTGCAGTAGGTATTGACCTTAAGCCATAAGAGTGCTTCTTGGATACCTAAAGCTTATGTAATCCTTGGTTCAAAATTGCCATCCAGACATGTGAAAAAGCTTAGAGAAAGAGACCATGGTGATCTCTTATAACAACATCCATACCTGATTGATTGTTATGCTTGAAGACTGCTGCGTCTATGTTACATTTGACAAAGCTTTAGGGGGGTGAGTTCCAAGTCTAATCATCTCAGCGTGAATGATGAATATTCTGATGACTTACGTGAGCCACATTTCTTAAGTGATTCTTCATAGATTCCCACTCTAGCCAATTACATATAGCCATCTAAACAATATAGGATGAGTCATAAAAAACCTTCTCCCATATCCACTTATTCCTGTAAAACCATAGAAACCATATAAGAGAGCATAGTTGCCTAATAGTTTGAGCATTGGAATTCGAAACATGCCATGCAAGAAGATGCTCGAAATTATTAAAATCATAGTTGATGCTTAATTGGTTCCAGCTTGTAACAACACTATTACTAGACAGTAAGGCATGAGGGATTGTTTCATCGCACAAACAAAAAGGACAACACAAATTTATATTAATTCCTTTGGTGGCCAACGTAGCTTTGTAGGAAGAATCCCATGTATTGCCCTCCAAATGGTATGTTTAATCTTAGGGGCAATATTTGTATTCCAAATCTTAAACCTCAGAATACCATGATTAAATGTATGAGAAATAGGATTTAAAGAAGTAGCAATATGGTAACCATTTTTAACCGAGTAAATCCTATTCTTAGAATGATGTCGGATAAGCATATCATTGAAATTTAATTTACTCAATGGTACTTGGAAGATATTGGCTGCATCAAAGCTCAGAATGCATTTTATAACATAAACATCCCAACTTCTAGATTGAGGGTGAATTAAATCACTAACTCGCATATTCTCTCTACCTTATCACTAGGGAAGAACCCATAAATTCAGGAGCACTGGGAATCCATGGATCATGCCACACAATAATAGAAGAGCCATCTCCAATTCTCCATATAACACCTTTCTTTAGAACCTCTTGGATATGTAATTGACTCCTCTAAACATAGCTAGGGTTATAACAATCTTTACCTTTTAAAAATCCATATCTTGGAAAGTATTTATGATGTGGAACAGAGAACTTTGACTTTCATAGAATAGTTTGATAGAAACTAACATAGTAGCAATTTGGTAATTACTACCAAAAGCTGACATTGCAAACTAGGTATTCTAAGGGCCTAGCCCAATGAGAAGTGGGCCAACGAGTTAGAATCACTGCTTTATAGTGAGGTTCGTAATTTTTCTGTCAAATTTCATCGTTTAGGCCCCCAAAAATATATTTTACTGTTATGGCAGCTTAGCGCATATTTTTATTTTCTTATTTAGGACCCTTAGATCGAGGCGCCATTTGGATATTTTTTCTACCTCGTTAAATAATATTTTTGTATACTTGTAATTCTTTTAATTTTAACAATATGTTATATTTTGAAAAATTTTCTTATTTGGAATTAGAATTTCTGTAATCCTAATACTTTATATTGTAATGTTTGAAGAAATGTGAATTAGCTTTGATATTTTAATAAAAACTCAGTATAAAAATTTTCTCTTATTTTGTATTTATTATCTGGGCATTCTCATACTAAACATGAATAACACCCTTTTATCCTTTGTTCGTTTACCTTCCGCTGCATCAATTTAGCTTTGAAAAATCTTTGAAAAAAAGAGTATTTGGGCTAGAGAGTAGTTTCCAACCCTGCTTACCCAACACAACCAAATTGAAATAGTGAAGATTTCTGAAACCAAGGCCACCATCTCTCTTATTAATATATAGCCGATCCCAAGAAAACTAGTGTAGGTCTCTGCTTTATCCTAACTTTGAATCCCACCAAAATGAGTTCATCATCTTCTGAAGATCATTACAGAGAAAAATATGGATTAGGAAAACCCCCACATAATAAGTAGGGATTGATTGAGCTACTGTCTTTAATAACACCTCCTTGCTTGCTTTGGATATAATTTTATTTTTCCAATTTAAAATACATTTTCCAATTCTTTTCTCTAGAAAAGAAAAAATCTATCCTTTGTTTCTTCCCATCAATGAAGCGAACCTAGATACTTACTATAGTTAAGTGGGGTATTGATGCCCAGAAGGTGCTAGATATCATCCCTCACAATAGAGTTTACATTTGAGCTAAACATAATGCCAAACTTGTGAAAATCGATAACTTGACCAGATGCTTATGCAAGATCCTTTTCACCTCCCTGCATTCCTCTTTGTTTGCTTTGAAAAAGAAAAAAACTATCATTTGTAAATATATAAAGGTAAGAGACGCTAGGGCTATGCCTACAAATTTTGTATCCATGAATTTGTCCTAGTCTCTCCGCCTTGGAAAATAAAGCAAACATAACTTTAACACAGATGATGAAAAGATAAGGGGATAATGGGTTGCCTTGTCTGAGACCCTTTTAGGAACCATAGGGTCCACCTCCACTCTATTAATTGAAACACTATAAGTGACTGAAGTGACACAGAGCATTAATAGTTTAACCCAATTCTCATTAAAACCCAGTTTTAAAAACATTAGCCTCATAAATTCCTAGTCCACTCAATCGTAAGCTTTACTAATATCAATTTTTGTTTTAACTTCACCCCTATTTCCATTAGTTTTTCTTTATAGAAAATGTATTATCTCAAAGGTTACCATTGCATTATCTGTAGTTAGACAGCTCAGAATAAAAGCTGATTAAGATGGGGATATAATAGAGGGAAGAAATCTCTTGAGCCTGTTAGCTAGCACCTTAGACATTATCTTATATATAACATTACAAAGTGCGATAGGCCAGAGATCCCGCATATTATTAGGACAAGCAACCTTTGGAATTATGACTAATATAATATCATTTAGCATGACAGGAAACTCATAATTAGAAAGCCAATAGTCATAACTTTTAACCACATACGCATTAATATTATGGCAAAACTTCTGAAAAAACCACGAGTTATCATGGTGCATTTAAAATAATGCTTCCTTGAATTCAAATTGCAATAAGAAATCATTCATGGTAATATTAACTTTTTGATTTATGAAACTTAACTTTTCATCGTACTGACTATTAGGTTTATCAAAAAGCTTTATAAAATAATCATAGATAACAGAGAACATGCCTGCCATATCTAAATGATAAATTCCAGAATCATCTTTAAGCACCCTAATAGAGTTAGCTCATTTTCTCGTTGAAGCTTACTAATGAAAGAAATGGGTGTTAGCATCTCCATTTTCCAACCAAAAATAGAGAGACCTTTACTTCCAATAGCACTATTCTTGGGCAAGAAAAATGTTATATTCCTCGTAGAGATCTTTAAGTCGATCCTAATTATATAGCATGCTCGCGATGTAAGTAATTCTTGCCTAAATTTTATTTCTTCTTTTGAAAATTACCATGAATTATCTTGCTCCATTTTGATAAAGCAATGTCACTAGCAGAAATTTTATCAAGATAGAAAAAGAAGAATTATAATTCCTTGCAGAACTAACACTATAAACAACATCATCACGTAGTATCCATAGATTTTCAAACCTTAACCTTTCTTCACAATTCTTTGAACCGTTTTGTCCACCACTAATTTTAATGGCATGTGATATAAAACTGCAGCTACAAGATTGAAGGCTACGTGTTGAGGGCATTTTCTAGCCAATAGTTTGTAGCAAAGTAATGATCTAGCTTTTCCAATAAATGTTGCTCCGAACGCATAATTCTACTCTAAGTATATTTAAAACCTATCAGAGGAATGTTGATCAATCGACATCTATATAATTTATCATTAAAACCTTGTATAAGGGTTATTAGGATGCTCATTCCCTCCTAATTTGTCTCTTGCAAAATCAAGTCATTAAAGTCCCCCATGATAGCCCAAGGTAGAGATGACAAACTTGACAAAGCCTCTAAAAATCTCCAAGCATCCTTTCTTCTATTTCTTTCCGGATATCCTTAAAAGCTTATTAGCCTCCACCTTGACATAACTTGTTGAGATATTTCCATGTCAATATGATTATTGGAAAACCCTCTTATTGTAACATCAACTACATCTCTCCATAATACTACTAACCCACCTCCTCCCCCAATCTATCAACACAGAAGCTGCCCACAAACCCTAAATCTTTAGCAATCTTATCAATAACGTCCTTACATACCAAAGTCTCAATGAGGAAAATTAGATTTGGCTTGTGAGTGATAACTAAATCTCTAAGTGCACGAACTTCATAAGGTTTCCCCATCCCTCTGCAGTTCTAGCTTATAGAGATCATTACTGTTGGTTGGCCTGATCATCGGAACCAGCTGTTGTCAAAAATTCTACAGAGAAAGTTGCATGGGTGTAGAAGAAGATTATGCACTTTCCCAACTTCTTTTCCTACCTTAGGCACTTCTTAGTTTCATCCACAAGCATTAAGTCATCCTTATCATCAATCCCGTTATAAAATGGCCCTTTTTTGAGTCATTTGCTAAGTTGGAATTGGCTGCTGATTTTTCATCTATTATAACGGACCCTATTTGGTTAACTGAAGATATTCCCACATCCGGGCAGGTATTAATAAGAGATAGATTCCTTGGCCAATTTGTTGCCCCATTTCAATTTGAATTTGCTATTGATTTGAGGCTATAATCTCAAATATTGATTTGCCATTCAGATTCTACAACCATTGATTGATTGGTTGTTCTCGTCGGACACTGTCCCTACCTGGCACCAAACACCCCAACCCTTTTTCAATTTTGCTGATGGATCATTGAAAAGAATCTCACAGTCCATATTTGCATATCCCACAACACCGTAGATAAAACAAAAAAAGGGAAGCTTCTCATATTTGAATTTTACTAGTACCGTGCTATAATCATGTTTATGAATCATCTTGCCCCATTTCAAAGGTTTCTTGAGGTCCAGATGAACGCTAATCCTCAAGCAGCGTCTATTAATTACTAGGGTGCTTTTTAAATCATATTGTATAAACTCACCAATAAAATTTCCAAGTTGGATTTCTAATTGTTTTGACATATATCTCATTGGCAAATTAACTACTTGTACCCAAATAGCTGAAAAATTGAAAGCAAGCCTCTAAGGATCCTTACCATTAGCCACCCTTCGCAGAACCAGTGGGTGATTTTTAATGTCTATGGCATTCCATTCTTAACTCTTTGTAAATCCCGCTGATGAGAAAAATTGAAAGGGAAACATTTTCTCTCCCACCTCCTTCACCACCATTCCCCTACCAGGCCGTCACATTGAAGCCATAGTCTCTTGAAAAGCTTCAAAATTTATGCGCCTAGCTATCAATGTATATTTTACCTACCGGGCAACGGTTATAGACAAAATCATCGACCACATCCTCAGTTGGATTCACTGAAAAAGCTTCTAACTCATCACCTTCTAGATTCATACCAGATAACGCTTCCTCAATTTTGATGGTTAACCGAATGAAGTTTGAGAAAACATAGAATACAATAAACCCTAATAAAACCTTGAAACTCACAAACATACACTGGGCATGACAGAGAACATGCACTGGGCATGACTTATTTTGATTAGAATTTTTATTCTAAGATATCATAAATAAATAATATAATGTGAATATTGTATCCGCAGATGGATATGTTTTAAAAATATTTCTATTTAAAAATACTTTAGTCATAAAATATATTTATTATTTAAATTATGTTTTAAATAATATAATTTAGCAAATTTTACTATGAATTTTCTTTTATATTTAACTTATAATTTTGTTTTAGATGTCTACATTCTGCTTGATCCTTAACTCTCTCAAAACTTATTTAAAGTTTTTTTTTGAGTTCTCACCATTTTTATAAAAAAAATATTTATGTTTATTATTAGCATTAGCAAGAGATATTTTAATATGGGTGGCAGGATGCAAACCTTAATAAATTATTGCTATTTATAGAACTTCGTAAAAAAAAAACTATATTAATAATAATACAATTATTAGACATAATAAAATAATTACATGTAGTATATGGTTAATTAGTTTTAATATTGAAGTTTAACCTAAATAGCTTTTTGACGTCCACTTGTTTCTCAATTTCACGTGAATCTCTCTCAATGTCTCAACATCTTCAAACCTTATTAACCATGCAATTATCTCTACTATATTTGTCTTCCTCTAGCTCTCTCTCTCTCTCTCTCTCTCTCTCAAACCTGAAACCCTTCTTTTCATTTCTTATTTTCATGCTTCTCGTAATTTTCTCTGAAATTAAACCTTCAAGAAAATATATGGTTTCTTAGATTCCAAACAACCATGTTTTCATCATTAATTCCTCTCTGAAACACAAATTTTTACGAAGAGAGGAATTAAAACAAAAAATAAGAAATGAAAACCCATTATTCCGTGCCATATTAAGAAACAAAAAATGGATTATTCTCCTTTGAAACATTCATTCAAAACCCATAACTCCTACAAAAATGCAAAGAAAGATTCAGAAATCGGAGCTTCAACAACTGGTCATCATCATCACTCCAATAACCATGAAGAATTACCGATTCTTTCTTCCCATCATCATCGAGAAATTCCAAGAGCACCATCTGTAATCGTCGACCAGAATAACAACAACAACAACGAGGTAATTGTCAAAGTGGACGCCTCTGGCAGCAACAGCAGCGTTGGTAGTAGTAGTAGTAGCAGCAATAATTCAAACTGTAGCGGCAATAAAATTCGAAGGGAACCGAGTTTTGGTTACCTACGAGGTGACATGGAAGAAGATCCACCATCAAAGCTAATTAATCAATTTTTAAGAAAACAAAAGAATTGTGGTGGGGAAATATCGTTAGAAATAGATATGGAAATGGATGAGCTAATGCGTGAATTGCATGATAAAAATTTACCACCATCAAGAGAAATTCGAGTTTCTTTTGAACCGTCCCTTTCGAAAATGGATAGTAGCATAGAATCCGTTAGAAGAAGGTGTAAAGATTTACAAGATAAACAAGAAGATCAGCCTGCTTTTAGTGGATCGCAGCAAAACCAACAACAACACCAAAACCAACAAAGAAGCACTGGAGATGAAGTTTTAAAATGCACATCAAATAGATTATCAAGATTGAAAACGAAGTCAAGACTTTTAGATCCACCCCGAGATGAATTAGAAAGAATGTCTGTGAGATTACCACCAAAATCAGGACAACTAAAATCCGGAATGATTGGTAAAGACACAGATAATGAGGACGAAGATGACCCATTAGATGATGATTTTGATTTCCCTGGAGAGTATAAAAGTTCAAATATTAGTACAATGACTGTACTTCAATGGGTAAGTTTAATTGCAATTATAGCTTGTTTGATTTGTAGTCTTTCCATTTCTGGTTTGAAGGAACAGAGACTTTTAGAGCTTAAATTATGGAAATGGGAAGTTTTATTGTTGGTTTTGATATGTGGGAGATTGGTTTCTGGTTGGGGGATTCGAATAATTGTGTTTTTCATTGAAAGGAATTTTCTTTTAAGAAAAAGGGTTTTGTATTTTGTTTATGGGTTAAAGAATGGTGTTCAAAATTGTTGGTGGCTAGGGCTTGTGTTATTGGCTTGGCACTTTTTGTTTGATACGAAGGTTAAAAGAGAGATGAAAGGTGATTTGCTAAAATATGTTACTAAAATCTTGGTTTGCTTTCTAGTAGCCAATTTCATTTGGTTACTTAAAACTTTAATGGTTAAGGTTCTTGCTTCATCTTTCCATGTTAGCACTTATTTTGATAGGATTCAAGAATCTCTCTTTAATCAATATGTAATTGAAACATTAGCTGGTCCGCCATTGATTGAAATGCAAAGAAATGAGGAAGAGTTGGAGAAAACTGCTTCTGAAGTTAGAAAACTGCAAAATGCTGGAGCTACTGTGCCACCTGAATTAAGGGCAGTAATTTTTCCAAGCCCAAAAAGTGGGAAAATCAATATTACGAGTGATCGAACAGAAAAAAGTTTTAGAGGAATGAAAAGCTTCAAATGTTCTAAACAACTTTCGAAAAGAGGTGGTGATAAAAAAACAGATACTGGGATCACAATTGATCGCTTACATAGATTAAATAATAAGAATGTTTCAGCTTGGAATATGAAGCGATTGATGAACATTGTTCGACATGGTTCTTTGTCCACTTTGGATGAGCAAATCTTAGATGCAACCACTGGGGATGAATCTGCTACAATTATTAGAAGTGAATATGAGGCTAAAGCTGCTGCAAGAAAAATTTTTCATAACGTGGCTCGTCATGGATCAAAGTAAGCTTTTATTTAATCTCTAATATGTTATTAATTTATAAATAGTTAATTGCTAACTAATAAATACACTCGGAAGGTACATATATTTAGAGGATTTATTGCGATTCATGCAAGAAGATGAAGTTCTGAGAACAATGAGTTTCTTTGAAGGAGCACGAGAAAGCAGCAGGATTAGCAAAGTTTCTTTAAAGAATTGGGTGGTAAGTTATATATATTCATGTATTTAATAAGAAATGACAATTGAATTGGGTTTAGGCCAGATTTACTTCGAGTCTGAGTTATTTCGTGTTCAAGTTAATTATTTCATGTGCTTTTTTTTTTTTGGTAGATATGAATTGGGTCAATTTATATTGTGTGGTTATATATTGAGTTGGTACTTGGATTTTGAAAAAAAAGTACATTACCACTTTTTATATTCTTTTAATATACTAATATATATTAGATGTATATATATAAATATATACTAGATATAAAAGTGAGCTATTTTTGAAATTGAAAAATTGAAAAGTGATATCTTTGAAAGACAAAAAAAAGTTGGGTATTTTTAAAAATAATTTTATTTTTAGATTTTTTTTGAAGAAACTCTAGATTTAATTGAATTTCATGAGTTATGGATCATGTAAGATCATATTGAATTTTTCTAATAAAAATTCTAAAATTTGTATATAATTTATTTATGTTTTATACAAAATGTATTTAATAATATCTTGCAAGTAATAGGATTAATTTGTTTTTTTTTGGTTACTTTGGAAACTATGATTACTATAAAAATAAAATAATAATGGATTTTGATATTCATTTCTGTAGGTAAATGCTTTTAGAGAGAGGAGAGCACTTGCATTGACATTAAATGATACAAAGACGGCAGTGAACAAACTCCATCAAGTGGTAAACATAATAGTTGGTGTTATCATAATAGTGATTTGGCTACTCATACTTGGAATTGCCACAAGTAAATTTGTAGTCTTCATGGGATCACAAATCGTTGTTGTTTCCTTCATTTTTGGAAACACTGCCAAGACTTTGTTTGAGTCTATTATCTTCCTCTTCTTGGTCCACCCTTTTGACGTGGGTGATAGGTGCGAAGTTGATGGAAATCAGGTAAAAAAAATGCTGCTTCCATTGATTTCCTGGAACAGTTTTCAGAGTTGATATAGACTTTTATTAGAATTTTAATGAACCTTGTTATTAATAAACGATGAATAATTGCTAAGATATGTTAATTTCAGTTGGTGGTTGAGGAGATGAACATCTTAACTACTGTTTTCCTAAGAGCTGACAATCTTAAGATTGTGTACCACAACAATATTCTTGCTACTAAAGCCATTGGTAATTACTATCGAAGTCCTGAAATGGGTGATGCAATTGAATTCTTTATCCATATATCTACTCCAATAGAAAAAATTGCTCTTATGAAGCAAAGAATAATAAGGTAAAAAACATTCAATTATCCATCTTTCTTATATGAACAATTATGTTCTCAAAACCCATGTTAATTTTTTACTTTTTGTTTTCTTTGAATGTCATTGCAGTGTTGTTGAGGCTAAGAAAGAGCATTGGTTAACAAATCCTATGGTTATAGTAAAGGAATTCGAAGATTTGAGCAAAGTAAGAGTGGCATTGTGGTTAGGACATAGAATAAATCATCAAGACATGGGAGAAAGATATGAAAGAAGAGCAATGTTAATGGAAGAGATGGTGAAAATATTCAAGGAGCTTGACATCCAATACCGCTTATACCCTCTTGATATCAACATTCATTCTATGCCTTCTTTCAACTCATTCTGCCCTTCATAAAAATTAAGATATTGTAAATTAATACTTGATTATTGCAGCACTTGCAGACTTAGCCTAGTAGTAGTGTATTTTTCTATTTTGCAATAAACCCAGAACCTATTTTCCTCCCCGATACTCAAAAATTTGATCTTGGAGTGAGTTGCTATCCTTTTTGTTTTTTTTACTATCTTTTTTCTTTTAACTTAATCCATAGGTGGGTTTCTACTTTGATTCTATTTGAATTATACACTCTTCTTCATGAAAAGCTCTTTTTTTTTGTTGTTGTTATAGATAGATAAGTTGTTGGAATAATAAATTTAGTCTTAATAAAGATCTATATACTTCTATATTTTTTGTATTTTGTTAAGTAGGTGTCATGAATATTAATTAAATAAAATTTGTATATCAAAAGATGCATATATACATAAATTAAGAAAAATACATTAATTTATTAATCATGGATAAACCTTACCGTCCTATATGTAACCTTATACCAACGTCATTGAAGACGTCAAGTAATTGTGTTTCTTATCTAAACTGTGTCCTGTTTGAATTGCATCGATTGGACGTCGAACAATCCCGAAACGAGCCTAGAAGTGAAAGATCCGCAAAAGCCAAGGTTTCCTAGTGACCATATTGTTATCCAATGGTTGGTCAGGTGAGGATATTTCAGCGACAAGACCGACCACCAGTGACTTGCCGGTGATTGCAAGACTATCGTCCAATCATCGATGCCTTGGCATGCTTACCTATAAATATTGGGTCCTTTTTAGCCTCAAGGACAACTTTTGGCACTTCTACACACCTTGTGAGAGATTTAAACATCATCTTATTATATTTTAGAGAGATTTTGTGTTGATTTTACTTTAAAATATATATTTTCTAACAAATCAAGGCAATCAAATTTGCTTTTTTCCAGCATTCTCATCTTCTCAAGCGTTCTTCCATTTTTCAAGCTTCAAAAGTTGGAATTGCAATCCGATAAAAAAGCCCATGAATAAACACAACTTTGTAAAGTACATGCCAAAAAGGCATGTACCCTAAATTGCATCATTTTTACAAATATGGTTATTGTTAGGTTGTTCTTTCTGAAATTAATCTTAAAATTGACCTAAAATCACGATTAGGTTAAGATTTGTTTTGATCACTTTAAATTTAATTCAAGTTTAATTCAATCTTAATTTAAAATTAGAATTAGGTCTAAACGACGACTTAAGTTTAATTGCCTTTTTTCAAAATTAAGTTAAAAGTCATTTTATAATCTTATATTAACCTAGATTCAATCTCAGGTCTAACTATATTGTTTCTCATTAAAATTCAACCTATAATTAAACTTAGATTAAAATCAATGCTTTTCTTAAAATAAACCTTAGAACATAATTAGGTTTATTCATGTTGATTTTCTTATAATAAACCTTAGAAGCAAAATTAGGTTTATTCATGTTGTTTTTCTTTTCTTAAAATAAACCTTAAAATAGAATCAGATTTATTCATATTTTTTTAAATTAAAATAAACCTTAAATCAAAATTATGTTTAATCATATTGTTTGTTCATTCAAATTAAACCTTGAATCATAATTGGGTTTATTTATATTACATTTTTTAACCTTGAAAAAAAAACTTATTTTAAAATCAATCTTCGTTTTAGTTTAACCCAAAATCAAAACTATTTTTTCTAAAATGAACCTAAAATCAATCTTCATTTTAGGTGCTTGGGGGAGGTCTCATAGAAAGGGTTATCAGAGCTTAATTCTTTGCAAGAAAATGGCAACAAAAGGCATACTCATTTAAATTTCCTTGAGTTGAAAAAGAAAATTTTGACAATTGGGCAATCTGAATGAAGCTGCTACTTAGATCACAAGATGCTTGAGAGATTGTTGAAAAAGGATACAAAGAGTCTCAAGATGAAGCCACTTTGACTAAACCACAAGGATGCTTTGGTCAAGACAAAGAACAAGGATCAACAAGCTGCTACTCTTATATATCAAGCTTTGGATGATGTCATGTTTGAGAAAGTGAGAAATGTAACCACCCAAAGCAAGTGTGAGAAATTCTTCAAATCTTTTATAAAGGGGTTGATAAAGTGATGAAGATTCACCTTCAAACTTTGAGAGGAGACTATGAAGCACTTCACATGAAGAAGTCTGAGTCAATTTCAGTGTATTTTAATAGAGCCTTGGTAATCGTAACCTAAATGAAAAGGAATGGAGAAAATATTCAAGATGTAAGATTGATACAGAAGATCCTTCATTCTTTAGAGACAAAATTTGAATATGTCACGACCCAATTTGTACATATTTACAGTACGTCCATGTACAGTAAGAGGAGCCGTCCCGAGTAATCACCAAAGAACACAAAGTGAAAGGAAGCTTTATAGGACAAAAAGGACCTAACTGAAAAGATTGTAAAAGTTTTGGGGAGGTGACTGTAATTTCAAAAAGTTTTGAGGAGGTAACTATAATTTTCAAAAGTTGTACTGGAGGTTCTTAATAGTGCATATAACAGACTCCAGAAATGGAAAGTAGAGAAAAATTGGGTCGAAACGGAATACCACGGTTTTTCCCGAAAACGCATAGTTTGAGAGATACAGTGGATTCTTGACCAAGGGTATTTTTGTCATTCTTGTAATAATAATTTATACACTGGAAAACAAGACACGTAAAGGTATCCGAAGTAAACGAAAGGACTCCGCAGTGATCGATGTTGAAGAACGAACCTAAGTGGAGACTCGAATCACGTAAGGACCTAAAGGAAATTTTTACAAAAGTCAAGGGCATGAGCGTAATTTTTATAAATTAGTTCAAAAGCAAGAATGAATATCGGAAATGGAAACTAGAGGTTGAAAGGAGGAGAACGGTACATTTTACGCGTCATAAAACCACCCGGTTAGGAAGAAAAGGCAAAACCTTCAATTGAAGGGTATTTTGGTCTTTTCACTTTCACCCAAGCATCAAGTGGGACATGTATGATAATTTAAGGACCATTTTGGTAATTTTCCAAGGAAAGACACATGTTGCAATCTTATCCAATTAACCTTTTTTTTTTGGCAAAATCCCATCCACATGCTAAAAAGGCAAAGAAGGATACATGTTGCAATCTTATTCATTTAATCTTTTGTTTTGGCAAAATCCCATCCATTAAAAGAAAAAGAAACAAAAAGAAATAAATTTATATGTACAAACGTGTACATATATGATCCATGATCTTGAAATATATAGAATACAAAAAAAGCCAAAACACCTTCTCCTTCTCCAAGCAAAGGCCGTGGCCTCCAACAAAAACATTCAAGGAATTTCCAAGTTTCTAGGTGAAAGTTTAGAAGAAAGTTACCAATTTTAAGGTAAGGATTCCAATTCTAGCTTTAGTTTATTCATTTGATTGATAGTTTTCAAGTTATCAATGAAAGAAAAGTTGGGAAGATTATGGGAAAGTTAAGAAAGTGAAGAGAAATTAGATTAAATGATCCATACATGTAGAAGTGATGAGTAAATGGTAATTAGTAGCTTTAGATAGTAAGAATCAAGGCTTGAACATATAGTTTTTATCACGTTCTTATTATGGAAGTTATGAAAATTATAGGAAATCAAAGGGATAAAGAAGAAGAAGGGAAGAAAGAATAAGACAAGCAAGGAACAAAGCAAATAAACAAGGTTTGGTACTTAAATCATTGCCTTTTCAATTAATTCACATATTTTGCATTATGGGACTTTTGAAATGGTTTTGAAATAATGTTATTATGTGTGGTAAATATGTGGGAAAATGCTCTTGAACCATTTGTAATCAATTGATTGTGAAAAGAATGAAAACAAAACAAACTAGCTAAACTTTGCTCAAATATCCATAAACTTTGATGAACTTTTAATCACTCCTTTGGTTTGATTTTTGAAAGAGGGACGCTTAGTCTTTCAATGGTATCACAAAAGGAGTCTAAAAATCAATTTTGCAAGAAAAAAATGAATTTCCTTCAAATTTTGAAAATTGGGCCGAATGGTCCCTTTTGGGCACCATTCTGCAGCTTTCATTTTGGGCAGTCCGTTGAAGAGGCAAACGAAAGAATTTTTTGACGAAATTTTACATGCATTTAGTTAACTTATGAAAGTGTTGTCCTGAAAAAATTCATCCAAAAATAAGGTTGTTTACTTAGTCAAAACTGTTGCCAAAGTTGACTAATTTTCAGCAGTAAAAACAGATTTTACTATTTAGTTGTCGCGCGCCATTGCGTTGCCGATTTTACGCACCGCGCTACTATTCATTTGGTCATTTTTCTAAATGTGTTAAAACTTGAATATTATGTTATGGATTGATGTTAAATCATATCAAATGACATGAAGGAAAATTGGAAATGATCAGAAAGGCATCATGACAAGCTATTCCAACAATATATGCATTATGAAAAAATCATGACTTATTGAATATCATGACCAAAGTAATTTAATAAATTATTTATGCTCTACTTGGTATATCAGAACCCTTGAGATAAGGGTATGATGCATCATACTATTACTGCAGTACTGCTTATGACATGATATGATATTCCGGTTGAAGGCCGATGATTACAATGACATGATCAATGATGCAATGATAATGGCCATTGGCACATGTGCAAGAATTATGATGAAAGATAATGAAATATGATCATGACGAGATATGTTTATCATGACCCTTCCTTATCCGCTGACGTTCTGTTAAACCAGTAGAGCAACCAAAATGATAAAAGCAAGAAAAATGATTTAAATTCAAATTATTCAGTCAAGCCTTTTTACCATTTGTGTTTTGTATTTATTCCTTTCAAGTATTTAAAGTATATAAATGTATGTTCAAATCATTCTTTCATTTTATTTATTTATTGCAATGATTTAAGTACCCACTAAGCAATTGCTTAGCGAGTTTAGTTTCCTTCTAAACTCGTAGGTTAAAAGAGGAGACGAGATTGCAACATGTCCTGTGCAGCTGGCCTTGACTACTACTTTGGGTAGGAGTTTGGATATGATTGATTGTAGCAATATGGCATGTACATAAGCTTGTATGATCTAGCAAATAAATGTATTATACTGAAAAGCCAGAACACGTACACTGCTAGTAATCTAATAAATCTTATTTGGGTTTAGCACTTATGTATGCAAGTATAGAAGTGTGAATTCTTCTTGCAGGATTGTAGTTGATGTTATAAGGGTGAATTATTGGGAGTGTGCTTGAGTTGAATTGTGAAACAAAATGTTTTTCAAAAAAATTTTAAAAATCAGTTTTGGCGACACTTGGGACCTCCATTTTTAGGGGAGGTTATGGCAAAATATTTTTTTTATAAATCAACACTTAAAATTGGCTAAGTAAAATATTAAGACACAACCACCATGAGATAACAGTCCATCTTGGTCTATAAACGTAGGCTAAGATGGGGTGTTACAAAATATATAATTGTTGCTATTGAGGAGACTAAAGATGTGGAGTCCATGACCATTAACATACACTTGGGGTTCATTAAATGCCCATAAGGAGAGATTGAATAGATAAAAGGATGATGTTGTTAATAAACTTTTACAAACAAAGCTCTCCCTCTATATGACAAAGGACACTAAGGAGCAAAGTTCAAATAAAAAAGGTCAAGGTTGAGATCAAGGTCAAGGTCAAGGTCAAGGTTGAGGTCATGGTCGTGGTCGTGATAAAGGAGAAAGAAGTGTGCAAAATACATTCTCTAAAAGAAGGAGTCAAAGAGGATGTGATAGAAGATATGACAAGTCACAAATCAATTGCTACAATTACTATAAGTATGAACATTATTCTTATGAATATTGAAGTAGAAGAGATGATCATAAAGGTAAAGCCAATCTTGCAAAGGAACATGAGAGAGTGAATTAAAATTACACTCATGGTATTTAGACAATGCAGTTAGCTACCAAAAGCAAGGAAGCAAAGATTATAAACTTTGATGAGAAGGTTCAAATGGAACATCACATTTAGTGATTCATTAAACATCCCAATCAAAGAAAAATGTATAATTCTTATTTGTTATAAGAATAGAGATTAAGGAATCATCTTAGATGTGTATTATATGCCAAACCTTAAGAGCAACATCTTGAGTCTATAGCAATTTTGTAAAGAATGTTTATGAAGTATGCATAAAGGATTACAATGAGATGAAAGTAAGAATCTAAATGTTAAAGTTCCAATATTGTGTAATATAATGTTCAATTTGAATCCCCAAGCCGATGCTCCCATATGCTTAAAAGCTTGTGTTCAAGATAGTTCATGGTTATGACATATAAGGCTTGATCATATACACTTAGATGTGTAAAAGATATTGAAAGAGAAGAATATGGTGATAGACTTCCTTCCACAAATCATCCAAATTTACTATATGAAGGCCAAAATAGTTTCGAAAAAGTTTTCCCAATGAAGCTACTTTAAGAGCTAAGAAGCTATTGGAGCTTGTGGATGCATACTTATATAGGTGGACTTATCAAGCTAGCTTCTTTTAAAAGAAGTCTTTAGTTTTTACTCTTCATTGATGATATCAGTCATAATATATTGCTTGAAAAGAAAAACTAAGACTTACAAAGTCTTTTTTAAATTCAAAGATTTTTATGGAGAAAGAAGGTTATCATATCAAAACTCTAAGATTTAATAGAGGAGGTGAATTCATATTTAATGAATTTACTATTTATTGTGAGAATATAGTGGAATTCATTCATCCACGATTGGCTCGTAGATCACTACAAAAAAATGGTGTAGTCAAATGGAAGAATATATTTATTTTGAAGATAGCGAGAAGCCTATTAAAGTCTAAAAATATGCCTAAGGAGTTCTACAACAAAGCAGTTATATGTGCAATCTATTTGTAAAAAATAAGCCTTGTTAAGAGTGTTAAAGATATGACATCTTAAAAAGCTTAGAGTGAAAAGAAGCTAACTATTTCACACTTGTGAGTCTTCAAAAGCCTTGGATATATTCACATTTGAGATAAGGAGATAACTAAAATTGATGATAAAAGTTAAAACTATGTTTTTTGTTAACTATCATGGAAACTCCAATAGTTACAAACTTAATAATCTAAGCCCATGCAAGTTGTTTATCAGTTGTGATGTTAAATTTAATGAAGAAGATCTTTAGAGTGGAATAATAAAAAGAAAGAAACTTATGATTTGGCTAAATATATATGTAATACCATGAACTTATATCGTATATTCTCTTTGTCCCCTGAACTTACATTTTAACCACTTAGCCCTCTGAACTCAATTTTTTTTATGGCATTTAAACACAAATCAACTGAGCCAGCTAATGCATGTAGTTCATGCAAGAAATAATGAGTGAGCCCCATGCATGATATGCACATGAAATGACAGATGAATTTGTTGAGTAATGGGATGATAACGATTATTTTCCCATTATAGGTCTTAAAATCCCTAATTTCCTAATGTTAAAACTTTCTTTTTTGTAGGAGTTCTTCTTCTTCTCATGTTCCTTTTGAGATTTCATGTTAGTATTCTTCTCATTCAATTAAAGTAGTCTTCAAATAGCTTATATTTTTAATCAAATGGATCATACATCCTCTGAAAACCTAATTCCTAGATGTCATTGTAGTGAAGTAACCACTGTTAGGGCTTCCTAGACTTAAATGAACCATAGGAGAAGATTTTTTTTTTGATGTTCTCATTATGAAGTAATTTGAATTTGCCTTTTCATTTCTTAAAATTTTTTGATTACATATTTTTGATTTTTGTATTTTCATTCAATTTGGGAATTTTTGTATAATTTGGGGATTTTTGGTTAATTTAGGAATTTTTGTTGATTTTTAGGGTGGTGAGGCCTGTGGCTTCATCTTATGGCTAGATCCCCCTATGATTGATCATTCAAGAAATGAAAATTTTGGCTTACTTTAAAAGATTAAAACTTCTAAAGAGAAAGAATGAGAAAAGATGTACGGAGGGAAGACTGTACTCTATTAGGGATTTTGTTTTTTCTTAGGATTATCAATTGGGAAGATGTTATAATATGATATGGGTTGCTATTGATTCCGTGTAGATTGTAATGCTAAATTAACTTGAAGTTGATAAAATTAGAAAATTTCTATTTTGGGTTTTTGTAAGGAAAATTGCTATTGTGTAGTGTAATGAACTTGATATTGCTTAATAAATCAGTAGCTATTTTTGGTATATTATTTGTTATATTATTGATTTTCAATTGTAAGGTTTATTGTGGTATGTGATTTGATATTCTACGGATTGGTATATTTTGTGGTTGAAATAGCACTAAAATTGTAATATAGAACAACTGAGTTTGGAGATTTATTAGGCCTCAATTTGAGGTAATGTGTATAATGTGGAACAATAGGCTTTACTGGAAATGGTAAAAGTTAAATGGTGTACAACAACCAAAATATGAAAATGTAAAAACTACAATAACCAAAATTGCAACAAGAAATAAAGACATATATAATTTAATCTTGACCAAATTTCAAAGAATAACTTCAACTAATAGTATCAATTGATAGAAATCAGAAACCAAATACTTTCAACATCTTTAAGAAACATCCAACCAACTGATAACTTCAAATAATAGGTTTAAAACATTATGATTAAAAAAACATTGTTCAACAGTTAGAAATATGCCTTAAAAACATTGAATAAAACCATAGACATAAGCAACTGCAAACTCCATTGTTCAAATCCAACACTTACAAAACAATAACCAACACTTACAAATCCTTACATATTAACTAACTTAATACTAACACACTAACATAAAAAATATTGACATTCACATCTTATTTGGATGAGCAACTGTTGTAAAGCTTGATTGTGATAAAATTGCTTCTCTTATAGCAATTCTTATGGTTCTTTTGGTAACAACTTCTTATTTTAGGGTTTTTTTTTTGTCACAACAATATGAGAAGGCTGAACAGAATCGCCACTTGGTACAGAATAAGAATGTATATCTCTAAAGATGTGCTGACTTAACAGATGATCCCAGGTGAAGAGGGGCATTTTAATTCTTTATACTGGGATTGATAATGATAAATTATTAGTTACTAGACTAAGTACATCTATATGGACCACTCTTTGCATTTGCTTGGAAGCCTTTATAATTCAAATCTAATGAAAATTGTATATACATATAAAATAAACAAGTAGGGATGATGGGACGAGCAATATATGGTCATATTATCATGAACATTAACAAATATTAAAGAAGCATGTTCATATAATAAACTATAATGAGAACGAAACACATAAAAAACTGAACTCAAGTATTAAAAATTATCACAATTATACTTTATATACAATAAATAAACATATATTTGCTAAGCAAACAACATCAAATTATACATGGAAAACATGTTATCAACAATACAATCTATCATGCCAAGTCTATGTGATTTCATCTTTCTTTATGAATAATATATTCGAAAATCATATTAGGGCAACATCTAATTAATCAAAATAACTTCAAAAAAAGTAGTTTAAATTTGATGAAAAGGCTTGATAGGTTTGAACCCTCATGTTTTACCAAATTGGAATTATGATTCTTTCAATTGGAGTTAATTTTCATGATTAAATTCACAAAATCAATGGAATAAATGAGAAAGGATAGATAACCGACCTAACTTTTATGAACATAACAAGTGGCTTAGCTTTATGGTATGGATTAAATTAGTTCTTTGAGTTTCCAATGAATCAAAGTTGTCACTTTTCGTATTTGGGCCAAAGATTACGCCAAACACCAATTTGGACTTATTTTTAATAGTCTTTTTGGTTTTGGAATTGCATATATAGCTACTGGAATTAATGACAAAGCCTTTGGAGTAAAAAGGCTTTTGGCTACTTAGTATAGCTTTTAGTGTTTTTTAAGTGTCATTCCCCTTTGATAGATGGCTTAGGATGTATTTGTATGCTTGAAGAGCTTCCTAAATGTATTAGGGTTGATTTTAAGGAAATAAATTGGAAAAGATCAAGTTGGAAAAGGTAGAATCCTATAAAATCTCAAAAAGCTTATTTTCTGCCTTATCTGATGTAGGACATCCATGCAGATATTCAAACTATCCGTATGGATGCTTAGTGCAACTTGCGTTATAGTTGGTGAGGATAACCTACCTGGGCCAGGAGACATCCACGCGGATGCACTAGATATATAAGTGGATGGTTCATTAGGGGCTTGCTGAAGCTTCTCCTATTAAGCTCTTTTTTTTTTATAAACAATTTTAGGAATCTTTAGGCCATGTTCGTCACAATTAGGTCCATTTTCATCCAATCAAACTTATTCTATCAACATTATAAGTTTGACTAAGAAAACTAACCCAAACCGAAAGAGCAACTTGGTTTCATCATCGAGTTATGAGTTGTGCCAATCCTTTGGCTAAAACTAGGTGCTAATAGTTTACCCTAACTTTAATGGAATTCAATTAAGGTTCAACTTTTGAATTTTGTTAATGTTTGTGGAGAAACTAAAAACAATTTCAACAAACCAATTAGCAAGTTAAAATGCAATTCATGAACTTGTCATTCACTCGGGATTGCCAAGGGCTTTCAACCACTCGAGATTGAAAGGTATGGCCCCTCAGGACCACTAGCTAGATAACCATTCAAGTTTCTAACCAAAGTTTACCACTCGGGTTGAAGAAAAGCCTAAAAAAAAGGGATGGATCACTTGGGATCTAGACTCTTAGGCACTCAAGACCTAAAGAGTCAAAATATGTTAAGGACCACTCGGGGACTTAGCGTCAACCACTCAGGGTTCAGAAAGCCTAAAAAGGGTGGGCCACTTAGAATCTAATTCTCTAGCCACTCAAGGCTTGTAGAATTAAAACACATTAAGGACCACTTTGGGCCTAGCATCGACCACTCGGGATCTAAGTTCCTTGCCACTCGAGGCCTATAGAACCAAGACATGCAAAGAGTTAAGTTTAGGTTACCTACCTGGTCAATCAAAGATCATTTGCAATGGTTGCTTCCATGGAATGCTTCTCGATGCAGTCCTCAACATGGTAAGGCCACTCCTCAGTCCTTTTCATGCCTAAAATCTCATTCATTTTATGTATGACTTCCAATGGAAGTGTTATCATTTCTTTTCGATAGTTAGGCCCATCGAGCCCAATGGCTATATATATACTTCTTTCATAATCTCACTGTCTTCACCTTTGTTTGAACACATTCTTTTCTTTCTCTCAAAAATTTTCAAGTCTCCTTCTAAATTTCCAATGATTGTGCGATATGTCTGGCAGTCTTAATGAGTATTGCGCCATTGAATGAGAACTTTACTTACGATATAGTGTTTTTCTCCTCAAGATGTCAGTCTCTTTGTGAGTGGTGTGGTTCCACATCTACTCTAGCAATCTGTCCTAGTGACCATGATCCTTACTATGTAATGAAGTTGCTGGATAACTCAATTATGTGGTGCGACAACATCATCCATGGTTAGGAGAGAGCTTAAAATGTTCAAAGTCTTGAGGAAAAAGTACTTAATGCAAACATTAATACACTTTAATTTGGTTTTCAAAGATCAAAATAAAGTTTATTGCCCAAGAATTTGGCTAACAATCTCCTCCTTTTGACTTTGGCAATCAAATTGAATTTAAAAGACAAAGATAACTTTTAAAGAAAAAATAAGTTATGAAATCAATACAAATTTATCTTTACAACTCCTCCACAATTTATGCTTACTCAAAGTTTAAAATAAATTTTATCATTCAATTTTACTCTCCCCCTTTGTCAAAGGCAAAAGCACAAAATATAAAGAGAGAAAGGTTGTAAAGAAACATAAAGGCATGAATGCGAGAAGAAACTAATATTTCACTAGAATGAAAGAAAAGTACATAAGAACATATATGTATGATCATTCCACGAAGGTCCACAAAAACAGAGAAGATCACACATCAAAAGTACAAAGAAAAAGAAAAATACAATTAAAAATAGAAAACAAAACCAAAAGAAAAAAGATTTGTGGTTCAATTAGAATCACTTTCTTCAATAGGCTCAACCATTTTCTCTTTGCCCTTACTCTTTTGGGTAACCTCCCCCTCATTAGCACTTGCTTCCATTTAGTCATGGCCATGGTTTAGGAATAGCTAGTTTTGGTTCCTGAACCACCGGTTCCAGTTTACAAAGTTCCTAATCCTAAACCAAAATGTTTTATAGGACGGTCCAAAATTCACCAGTTTCAGTTTGAACCGTGGTTCAAGAAGCAATTAAAGGAGGTGGTTCAAATGGGTATTTAAAAGAGGTTTGGGGCAGTTCAAGGCAGTTTGAAACAATTCATAATATGGTTTACATGTGATTTTAATTTAAAAATTAGAGAAAAATTATTAGAAATTAAAATTAGTAAAAAAAAATAAAAATATTAAGATTAATTTATTAATAAATAAATAAGTTGCCTACATATTGTTTTGGGGTTTAAAGTGGAATCAAAGTCCGCATAGTTCTCTTATCTTATATTGTAAAACCCCTTTACCTTAGTCGCTTCCTCCACTGGACTTTCCAATTGTTCCTTCAGTCATGTCATATAAATCATCTTCACTTTTTTCATGGATGTCTTGTTCTCTTAAGCTCGCTTTGGTCCAATCGGCTAAGCATGCTTGAGCTTCTAAGGATTCTAGAATTGTTTTGGATCACCTATCATATAATATATTGCCTCATTGACTAAAAGCTTATTCTACAACAATTGTTGAAACTGGTGTTGCTAAAATTTGTCTCAATCATGAAAAAAGTGAGAGTGTTGGAAATGTATTTGTTTACCGATGTCATCAATCAAGAATATGAGAATTGCATATTCATTGCTATCACCAAACTCAAAAACAAATATTAGATATATATGAAATTCAAAATTATCACTAATTGATCCTCTAGAACTTTTTTGCCTTTGTGCTATGAGACGATCACCCATTTTTAATTTTTGCTGATTATTTTGTAATTCACTATATTGAGAAGATTGGCTAACTATTTGATGACCATGAGAAAAAAAAATTTAGTACATAAATTATTATCATTTTTCAAACTTCAAGAACTATTTTAGAAATATCAACGTTTAAAAATTTAGTGCATACTCTACTTATCACTTTATTACTTAATTATGACCTGTGCACTTGTAGATAGCTGGGTTAGGACCTAAAACGTTTTTAGCGCTGATGTTGTGAAGGCAATCATTCTAATATTAAAACTATTAAACTGTTATTGCTTTGGGTTTTTATTTTTATATTAATTCTTATTGAAAAATTTTGGTTTATATGCAATGAAATCCAAATATAATACTTGAGCCATATAATCTAGAAATTGAATGGTTTTGTAGGAGGAAGAACAAGGAGAGGAAAGAAAAGCAAAAGGTGTAAGGAGCTTCAATAGAAATTCTTAAGATAGATAATCCTACAGATTCATCTGAAAAGAATCAACTATGGGAGATCCTCAGAACATGACTCTTAGGCAATATGCTATGCCTTCTACTCAACCAAAGTCTAGAACAATCAAACCACCAGTGCAAGCCAACACTTTTAATCTTAAGCCAACACTTATCAATTTAACTCAACAATCAGTTTTTCATGGTTTTCCATATGAAGATGCATATACTCACATCTTTAATTTTTTGGAGATGTGTGATACTTTCAAAATCAATGGAGTGTCTGATGATGTAATCCGTTTGCAACTTTTCCCAGTTTCATTAAAGGATCAAGCAAAGGATTAGCTAACTTCTAAAGCACCAGGCACATTTAGACGCTGCTTTCTTAGTAAAATATTTTTCACCTGTAAAAATGGCTAAATTGAAAAATGATATTACGAGCTTTATTCAACAAGGTGGAGAAAGTTTATATAAAGCTTGGGAACAGTTCAAAAATTTGCAAAGAAAATGTCCTCACTATGGAGTCCCAGAATGGCTTTTGATTCAAACTTTTTATAATGGTCTTCATCTAGATATTAAAGGCACAATAGACGCAGCAGCCGGTGGTGCTATTATGAACAAAGCTCCTTTTGAAGCAAATGATTTAATTGAAGAAATTGCAACAAATAATTACTATTGGACTTCAGAACGTAGTATTCATAAAAAGGTTACCAGTTTACATTAAATTGACAATTGTTCTTTGCTTGCAGCTAAGGTAGATATGATAACAAAGAAATTGGAGCATTTTAACCTATCATCATCAACTTCAACTTGTGAAGGATGTGGAGGAAGCCATGATGTAGTAGAATGAAGAATTATGGAGCAAGTTTAATTTTTAGGCAATCAAAATAGGGGTCCAAATTTTTCTCAAGGGAACACATACAACCCAACATGGAGCAATCATCCTAACTTGTCATGGGAAAATCAAAGCAATCAAAAAGCACCTTATCAACCTCCATATATGAAAAACCAAAATCAAGGTTTTCCCCCTCCAGAAAATCCATCATATGAATCTGTATTGGAGAAATTCATTGGAGCAACATTAGAGAGATTTGACTAATTTAAAAAGCAAAATGATAAGCCTGAGCAAAAAATTGAACGTCTCTCAACTCAAAATAGGAATTTTGAGACACACGTAGGTCAAATTGCAAGTTTTCTCAACACTCAAAATTAAGGAACTCTTCCTAGCCAAACGGAGATTAACCCAAGGGAGCATTATAAAGCTGTAACCTTAAGAAGTGGTTTGCAACTTGAAGTTCCTCAACCAAAAAAAACTCCAAATTTAGTTAAGGAGAAAGAAAAGGAAGAAAAATCAAAGAAAAGGAAGCACTAAAAGAGATTGTTAACCCATATGTGCCTCCAATTCCTTTTCCTCAAAGGCTAAAGAAGCAAAAATTAGATAAGCAATATGAAAAATTTTTAGAAGTATTTAAACAACTTCACATAGATATTTCTTTTGCATAAACACAAGCGCAAATGCCCACTTATGTGAAGTTCCTTAAGGAGTTACTATCTAATAAGAGGAAGCTAGAAGACAATGCCAAAATTGTACTTATAGAAGAACGCAGTGCAGTAATCCAAAATAAACTTCCTTCAAAATTAAAAGATCCAGGGAGTTTTTTCATTCCTTGTACTATTGGAGAAGTAGATTTCTATAAAGCTTTGTGCAATTTTGGTGCTAGTGTTAGTCTAATTTCTAGTTCTATTTACATGAAACTTGGCTTCACATAACTTCAACTAATGAAGATGTCTCTTTAATTAACAGATTGTTCAATAAATAATCCGGTTGGAGTGGTAGAAGATGTCCTTATGAAAGTGGATAAGCTCTATATTCCATTAGACTTTGTGATTCTAGAAATGGACGAAGATGTAGAAATTCCATTTATTTTAGGAAGGCCATTCTTGGCTACAACTGAAGCTATGATTGATGTTCATGGAGGAAAACTCACTTTACAAGTAAGAGAGGAAAAAGTGGAATTCAACTTGACAAAAGCAGCCAGACATCTTGCATTTCTAGATGATTATTTTTTTGGTTGATGTCATAATGAATATGTGAATCAATATTTGAGTAAAATGTTAAAAAATTCTTTAAAAACTTATCTTGCATAGAGTTCCACTCCAGATGATGAGAATAAAAAAGTTGTTGCTTATGCTTCAGCATTGGAAACATCTCCAATGATGTACTTTCAAAAATTTGAACCACTTGAAAAAGGTAAAAGCCTACCTCCTCCTTCTATTTTAAGAGCTCCAGAATTGGAATTAAAACCTCTTCCTAACTATCTAAGGCATGCATTTCTTGGACCTAATAATACTTTGCCTATTATTGTAAATGCAAATCTATCTAAAAATCAGTTGAGTCAAACCTTAGATTTGCTTAGGAAATATAAAAAGGTGATGGGTTGGACTATATATGATATTAAAGGAATTAGCCCTTCAATATGTATGCATATGTTTTTATTAGAAGAAAACTCTAAACCTGTGATAGATCAACAGATGATATTGAATCCAAATATGAAAGGGGTAGTAAAGATAGAAGTGACAAAGTTACTAGATGCAAGAATAATTTATCCAATATCTGATAGTTCATGGGTGAGTCATGTTCTTGTAGTTTTTCAAAAAGGGGGAATGATTGTTATAACAAATAAAAATAATAAATTAATTCCCTCAAGAATAGTAATTGAATGGCATGTTTGCATAGATTATAGGAAGTTGAATAAAGCTACCCGCAAGGATCGTTTTCCTTTTCCATTCATTGATCAAATGCTAGAAAGACTTGCAGGTAATGCTTATTTTTGCTTATTAGATGGATATTCAAGATATTTTCAAATTCCTATAAAAGATCAAGAGAAGACCACATTCACATGTCCATATGGAAATTTTGCCTATCAAAGAATGTCCTTTGGACTATGCAATGCACCATCATCTTTTTAGAGATGCACGATGGCTATATTTTTTGATATTGTAGAATTAATTGTTGAACTTTTTATTGATGATTGCATTATTTATGGTTCCACTTTTAATAGTTGCTTATAACATTTGGAATAGACTCTAAACCCTTATGTAAATTATTAAATAAAGATGTTGTTTTTTATTTTTCTAATGATTGTTTAATTGCTTTTAACAGGTTAAAGATAACTCTTACGACAACTCTTATTATCTCACAACTAGATTGGTCTTTACCATTTGAGCTTATGTTTGATGCCAGTAATTTTGTGATTGGAGCTGTTTTGAGTCAAAGAAAGGATAAGTAAAGTCATGTTATTTACTATACAAGTCAAACTCTTGATGACACTCAAAATAATTATGCTACAATATAAAAGGAAATGCTTGCTATAGTTTTTGCTCCTGATAAATTTAGGTCTTACCTTTTAGGTTATAAAGTTATTATTTACACTGACCATACAACAATCAAGTATTTTATGAGCAAAAAAGAAGCTAGCCAAGATTGATTAGGTGGATTTTGCTCTTTCAAGATTTGATATGGAAATTAAAGATAAAAAAAGGAGCTAAAAATTTAGTGGCAGATCACCTTTTGAGATTGGAGAAACAAATGAATAAAGAAGCAATGCCCATTAATGAATCATTCCCTGATGAACAACTTTTTTCTGTTAAAAATTATATTCCCTGGTATGCTAATTTTGTTAATTATTTGGCAGGTGTTATTCTTCCATCAAAAATATCTTATGCTCAAACGAAGAAATTTCTTGTTGATGTAAAACATTATATATGGGAGGGTCCTTTACTGTTTAAGTACTGTGGGGATGGAATGATTCATAGATGTGTGCTGGAAGAGGAGATAAAAAGTATCTTGGAATTTTGTCATTTGAAAGAATGTGGAGGTCACTCAAGCACTTCAAAGACAATTGCTAAAATTCGACAATCTGGATTTTTTTGGCCTACCATGCATAAAGATACAAGAGCTTTTGTTCAATCATGTTATTGATGTCAACGAGCTGAGAATATTTCAAGAAGACAAGACGTGCCACTCAATTCAATCCTTAAGTTGAACTTTTGATGTTTGGGGATGACTTCATGGGACCTTTTCCACCATCATTCAATAATCAATATATTTTAGTAGCAGTTGATTATGTATCAAAATGGGTCGAATGAATAGCAAGTCCAACTAATGATTCGAAAGGGGTAACTAAGTTCATTAAAAAGAACATTTTCACAAGGTTCGGCGTTCCTATAGCTATGATCAGTGATCGAGGTACTCATTTTTATCATAAGAGCTTTGATTCTCTTCTTAAGAAATATGGAGAACACCATAAGGTTGCCACACCCTATCACCCTTAAACTAGTGAACAAATGAAAATATCTAATAGAGAACTTAAATAAATTTTCGAGAAAATAGTTAGCACTTTAAGAAAAGATTGGTCTCTTAAACTAGATGATGCACTTTGGGCTTATAGAACAACATTCTAAACTCCAGTTGGTATGTCATCTTATCGACTTGTCTTTGGAAAAGCATGTCATTTACTAGTTGAGCTAGAGCACAAAGCATATTGGACTATCAAACAATTGAACATGGACTTAAAAGTAGTCAGACATAAAAGACTTCTGCAAATAAACGAGTTGAATGAAATTCAATTCCAAGCTTATGAGAATGCCAAAATTTATAAGGAAAGAAATAAAGAATGGCATGACAAGTTTATCCAAGAAAAGCAATTCCATGAAGGATAACAAGTTTTTTTGTACAATTCAGGATTAAGGCTTTTTCCTAGAAAATTAAAGTCTTGTTGGTCGGTACCATTTAAAATTCTAAAGGTTTATCATCATGGAATAATGGACATTCAAAATCAAGGAGGAGAAACCTTAAAAGTAAACATCCAACATTTGAAGCCCTATTATATTGGTGATCCAATAAACATTGGAAGTGTCTATCATTTCAACAAATAAACCTTTGAGCAAAGAAAGTCGAGCTATCGACTATAAACTTTGCACTTATTGGGAGGCAACCCAATTAATTTTATATTTCTATTTATTTTCATTAGTTTGGATTGAATTTCTTTTAAGATTATAGTTAATATTGTTTTAAATTTGTTGTTTAGGTGATTTGGACTGCAAAACCACAAGGAATTAAAGGAAAATGGGAGCCACGCCCATGGTGAATCAATCGTGGGATTCAATTTAAAACTGTAAAAATTAAGAAGTGTCAAAAATTTTGAAGTTGTAGTGGCTGAACCAATCCCACGACCGTGGCTCAAGAAGGCCCATGGCCATGGGTTTAAACCTAAAACTGCCAAATTACAAGAGTGATTTCAAGATGAACTGACAGAGGCAAAACATATTCTACAATTGTGGCTATCAAAAGCCATACCTGTGGCATGCATTTCAAAACTATTTGGAGAAGTTCACAAAGCCATTTGACAAGTCAAAAGAGACCCCATGACCATAGCATTAAGGGCCATGCCATGGCACATCTGATGGTAGATAAACATCATATTTTCTCTCTCTTTTCATTTTTTGCAAACCCTGACTGCTCATATTCAAAACCCACAACCTTAACATCTCAACCCTTGCCCAAATACTACTTTTAAACTCAATTTTCATCAATCAATCAACCAAAAATGCTAAGAAGAAAGAATTTAGCAAAGAAATCTTGAGGAGAAAGTTCAAAAAGGAGGAGACAAGAAGAATCATCATCATCAACTCTATCTCCACTTCATCACCACCTCTTAAAATTTGAAATAAGCACTCAAAAATTCGCTTTCTTGATGAGGTTCAATGAAAAAGGTACAATGACCTTAGTTTCAAAAAAATTATTCCTTCTTGTTTTAGTGATGGAGATTTTATTAGAAAATTAGGATGGTGTGAGTGGGGATTTTTGCCTCCACTCCTGGTGGAATGGTTCTTGCGACTTCGACACTGTTAGGCTCGGGGCCTTAGAGAACATGGGCCTAAACTCGGAGAAAATGGAATCACCACCCGGACGGGCTGGGAAAAAGAAAGGGGTGGATGACTCGATTCCTAAGGAATTCCTAACCTCCTAATGGGTTCAAAAAGTTGGGTACGTGTGGGAAAGGTGAGAAATGACCCAGCACCCCCACAATGCCCGGTTCATTGGAGCCGGCCTCCTTTTTAGGTCTTAATATTATAAAATTGTTAAATATAATGATATTATCCATAATACATATAATAATTAAAATAAAGCATCATTATATTAAAATCAAATCAATGTTCAAACAAAATAAATAAATGGACACCCATCCGAGGATAAAAAAGTGTCCTTACATCGTCCAATGTCTAAAACTAAATGGAACACCCACCAAAAGGTGGAAATGTGTCCTTTACATTAATTTCAAACTATAAAAATAATTTAGATTACATAAAAATTAATTAATGAGGCACCCAATCATGAAAATATACCTCTTACATTATTAATATCAAGATAAACAAATGATAATAATAATAATAAAGAAAATATCCATCCATGATAAATTAAACATTGAAATTAAATACATCGATCATCAAAACATATAATAAACTACATTATCCAATCTAAAAATAAATAAAGCAATAAAAATATAAATTCAGGTTTACATCTTGAATTAGGATTTTTTAATCAAAATTAGGGTTTGGAATTCTTATGAAAAAGAATTAAGGTTTATTAAAATAAGATTAAATGGAATTAGGGTTTAACTAATTTTAGGTTATGATCTACATATTAGGGTTTGAAAAATAATTTTAGGATTTTAAATAAAGGCTAGGGTTTTGGTTAATTAAATTAGGGTTTTATAAAGTATAGAATACTTAAACTAAGACTTTAAGCTTTTTGGAAAACTTAATTGGCTTTTACAAGCGAAAATTAAGACCTTGAATTATCTGATTATGGTTGGACTTTATGATTTAAGATTCAAATTAAATTAAATGCTAAAGATAAGATTTGTTGAATGAAATTTCTGAAGTTATGTTTAAAGCAATAACAGTATGCATAATTTACAAAGTAAGGGAATGGACATTTAAACTGAATGAGTTAATGAAGATGTACCTGCGTTGTAGGCTATCCCAATTTGAATGTGCTGAATCAAGCTCAATATTTATCAATTGCTTGAATCAGCTTGTAATTGGTGGAGGGAAACAACTGCCTGAGACAATTGTTATGTTCTTACTATTACTCAATTACTTTTTGAGGATTTAATAAAACTGCTTTCGTCTCTGGCAATTTATTAATTAAAGTTACTCCTTTCTTACTCTCTGTCTTTATTGCTTTTTTTTTTTATAAATAGGGCTTTGTAAAACTGCTACCGTATTTTTCTTTACTATCAAATTGTTAATCCCTGTTCCCTTGATTTTTGATATTGCTCTCTCTCTTTTACTGCCAATCTATTAATTCCAGTCGCCTCCCGATCTATTCCTCCCTTGCCTATCTGTGTTAATCACGTATTTATAGGGAAACCAACACTTCAACCTAAACCTAATCCAACTCTCATAAGTTAATTAGGAAGTTAAATGGCTGGTGCAATTGTGTTTAGACTCAGATTAAAGGCTGAAATCGACATGGAGTGCACCTCATATCAATTTTGGAGGCTCAAATCGATATGAGGCCTCCCTCATATCGATTTTGGCTGCCCAAATCGATATGGGGGAGCCTCATATTGATTTTGGCTGCCCAAATTGATATGAGGTCTTCCCCATATCAATTTTGGTAGCCCTGACCCAAACCGAACCCCAATTTTTAATTACTTTCAGACCGAACTGATTATAACATTTAATTTGGGCTTCTATAAATTAGACCATCTAATATTTAAGCTTTAAAATTAGGTTTAGGTTCTTTAAGATTATAACGGAATAAGATAAGCTTCTTAATCCTAATCTGTGCCAAAATTAAGGGTTTACAGATGGAATAATGATTTATTGAAAATTTTCACTAACATGTTATGGATTCTTTTTGCTTCAATGCATTTTTCCACTTATGTTGAACTGATTGTAGAATTTTTAATTGCCATTAAATTTATTCCACCAGATAAAAATGTTGCTTATAATGTTAAGGTGAAATTTATACTATCCAAACAAAATTATAATTGGAGTATGATTGAATTTGGAGGTGCAATTGGCTTAGTCAATAGAAAAGGTACTAGTAGAAAAACTTATGGATTTGATGAAAAGGAGACTTGGACTAGATTAGGTGGATTGGGTAGGTTTAATAGAAAAATCTCTAAGGCTTCCAATTTTACAAATCCATTTTATAGAAACAATCATGTTGCCTTAACTAATACCATTTTTGGTAGAGGTGAAAGTCAAGGCACTATAAATTCTAAGGAGTTGCATTTCTTTTACTGTGCTATGAAGGAAACTCCTTTTAATTCTTGATTTTGGTTTGCAAAACATTATGAGGAAGTTGTTAAACAATCCAAAAGTTTTTTATTGGTGGAATGATCACAAAAATTGCAGATTATTTGAATATTAGAGTTGATCATCTTATCCCTGTGCTTGGAAAGACAACCATTGATATGAGTACTGTCTTTGCCATGAATTAGCAGAAAAGAAGGGTAGGTGTTATGTGCTTTAAGGACATACTAATGCCAACATTGAAATAGCTGAAGGAGATTTATTTGGAGAGACAGATAATTTGGAGGAACCTACAGAAAAACACCATTCACCTCGCCTATCCGAGGCTAGTCCTTCTGTTCCACCTAATTCTTTTGAATATTTATCTAACGAGCTTAACTTTTTTTGAAAATGAGATGAACCACAGGAATGTTGCCTAAGAGCAGTGATTTAACAGCATGGAACAAAGATTTGGAGGCGTCAAGAATGAGGTTTGCATAGTCTCAATGCAAATGACTGGGTTAAGCTAGCAGATCAATACTTTTTTGCCCAGTTTGGATTATACTACCCACCTCCACAGCAGTCTCCTCCTCCTAATTTTGGTGACCACTGAGGACAGTGGTATTTAAAGTTTGGGGGAGTTTCCCTCAACTTGTTTTCAGAGTTAAATTTATATGTGGTACTTTATTTTTTATTTTAATGTTTGTTTATTTTGGAATAATTTATTCAGTATTTTTATGCTAGTTTTACTAGAACTTATATTGGGGTTTATATTGGATTTTATGTGATTAAATGTATTTTTAACTACTTATATGTGTTTTTAGGAAATATTAAAAGATATATGAAGTATATGTGATTTTGTGCATGAATATTGGATTTCATAATAGATTACTTATATGTGATTTCATATATTAAAATTTTTCTACTAAAATTTTTGAAATTTAAGGTCAAAATTTTGGTAAAATAGTTATATTTTAGGGATTTTAAACCAAAATGAGCTTTTAAATTTAATTGAAAGTAATTGATTATTAATATTTAGAAAAATCTTATATTCTTTACATTATTTTTTGCCTAGGCCTGGAACATGTTTAAAAGAGCTTTTGAGGTGAAATTGAACCTTACTAAGTAGAGGAAAAAAATGATTTAGGCATTGTTTGTCTAGCCAAATTCTAATATCCACCAATTTTAAACATTGCCCCTAGTTTTTCCCCTTTGAGCCTAAATTAAATTTTTAGCTTGAGTTCTTCTTTGTCAAAATAACCAAAAACAACTACCCTTTTTAAAGTTAATTATCTTTTGCAAAGTTTCTAAAGCAATATGCTTAATTATGGAGGATAAGAATAGAAAATCTCTTTTTAAATTTACAATAGACTCTTAAGTTTAAAGTTTGGGGGAATAAAAAAAAGGGTCCCCAAGGAAATAGAAAATGAGGCAAATAAAGAGAAAAAGCCAAAGGATTCTCCACGCGTACAAGAGTTATATTCAAAGATATGAGAAAAATTTAGCTTTATTTCAACCTTCACCTATATAGATCCCATTATAAGCCATTAAATGTCCTATTGATTTTTCTTAAATTAGTAAGGTCTATTAGTGGAGAAAGCTCAATTAATCATGCATATGAAAATAGGCTAAGTTTTCATAAAAGAATATTTGCTTATCTAAAGTTAAATAATTTATTGCAATCAATTAAATTTCTTGAATAAAAGAGGTGAGAATGAAGTAAATAGAGTTATGCAGCTGGATTTAAGATCTAAATTTTTAAAGTTTTAATTGTTTAAATTTTTGTATATAAATTCAATATATAAGGAATTCTATTGCTTGAGGACAAGCAATGATTTAACTTTGGGGGAGTTTGATAGAGTGACATTTTGATTAATATTTTGGATAACTCTAATCATGATCTAAGTCATTTTCCAATTGAATTTGATGGATTTTGTTAGTTTGAGCAAGAATTCTCTTATTTTAGCTTGGAAAGGGAAGATATAAGGTTTTTAATAATAAGTGGTACAAAATTGAAGAAAAATATGCAAAAATGAAGAAAATACAAAAGCAACACCCATGGCTCTTCAATGCCACATCCCTGGACTTCAAATTAAATCTGCCTTGAAGAAAAAAATGAATTCCATAAGCAAAATGAAACCCACGGTCATGGCAATCCAAGGCCATGCCCATGGGATGAGTTTGCCTACTGTCTAAATGAGGAGAAGGAAGAAAAGTCAGAGTTTGCAACTTGTATAAAAAAGCCACGACCGTGGCATTCAAACTCCACTCTCGCATGGTCTACTAGCCACCATTTACAGCTGGAAAATTGCTCAAAATAGTCCATTCCAACTCAGGCCACAATCATGGCACTCATATGCCACGATCATGGGGCTAAAATTTATGACTTTAAGCTGGAAAACTTTAAAATTGAAGAACCAAATAGCTGTAAATAGTTGTACTCCAGCATTTGCCAACTTATTTCCACCAAGAAGATTCCAAGCACTCTATATAAACACACATCCTCCAAAAGTTTCATAGGAGAGGAGAGATTGAAATGAGATCTAAGATTTCATTAAACTTTTGATTATAGTATGTATTAGGTAAATTCTAGTATTTCATTGGCAAGGAGAGTGAAGCTGGGTTCAAGGTAGAAATTCAAGATTCCTAGTGGAGTTCTTCAATCCAAGAGAGAAATAGAGTTTGATATTTCTTACTTATTAAATTAAATTTTTAATTTTATATTTGATTTTTATAGTGTTTTTATTTCAATTTTAAAGGAACTAAGTCTAATTTAGGGTTGGTCCCTTACATTGAATCTATTATTAAATAATATATGCTATCTGATTTAATTAAGATTGTCCTGTAATTATTTTATTATCTTTAATCTTAATGCTTTAAGTATCTGGCCAATAATTAATTGAATTGAGATGTTGTGTGATGGAGTGAGAGTGGAAGCACAATATTAGTCTAAGGAGATAAAAATCTTAAGTAAGTTTTCACTTTTAGATAAGGTTAGCACTTAAGAGGTTGATATAAGATTCTCACAAAACCTAATGATTTGGTTTATTTCCTTATGATCATGAGAGTAGACATAAGGGTTAAATTGATATTCATTTTAGTACTTGAGAGAAACTAAAACTTTACTTAGGATAATCCAACCAATAATAAAAATGGAAACTGAATTAAATCAATACTTTTGAAAAACCATAATAAATCAATAAAAGTGACTTAACCTTAAGCTTGAAATTATTAGATTTTAATTCACTTTACTTAAGTTAGTTTAATCAAAGGAACAAATTCTAGTATTCAAATAATAGTCTGTTTGATTGTTTGGTACTTAGAATTACTCTCCTCATGGGAATGATACTCTACTTATCACTTTATTACTTGATTACAACTTGTGCACTTGCAGATAGCTGGGCTAGGACCTAACAAATTCTAATTTCATCATTATTATGCACATATAAATCAGTCAAAGCACAAATTATCAAGGAATACAAGGTAATCAATCTAGAGTTCTTCCATCTATCATGCCAATATGTTATTTTATGAAGTTTAATCTTTCTTCATTTAACGGTTTAATAAAAATGTCTACAATTTGATTTTAAGTATTAATAAATTATAGCACAACATTTTGGTTTTGAACATTGTCTCTTAGAAAATGATGCCTAATATCTATGTGTTTTGATCTAGAATGTTGAATTGGATTTTTGGATAGATTTAGCAAACTAGTGTTATCATACTTAATAGGAATATGATCAAACACTTTACCATAATCTAGTAGTTGTTGCTTCATCCATAAAACTTGTGTGCAATAAAAGTAAGCTGCAACATATTCGATCTCTACGGTAGATAGCGTAATTGACACTTGTTTGTTGCTAAATCACGAAACTAGACAATGACCAAGAAAATGACATGCTCCGGTTGTGCTCTTCCTATCTAGTAGGATATCGACATAATCCACATCTAAAAAATCTAAAATGTCAAATGTTGTGTTTCTAGGATACCAAAGTCCTAAATGCAATGTTCCATTCAAGTACTTCAAAATTATTTTAGTTACATTCGAATGTGATTCCTTAGGGCATGATTAAAATCTAGCATATAAGAAAACACTATACATCATGTTGAATCTAAAAGCAGTTAAGTAGAGAAGTGTTCCCATAATACCTCGAAATTTCTTCTCATCTGTAGTATCCCAAAATTTTTTAAAAATTTTTAATTTTTAGAAAGTTGATAAAATATATTATAATTAAATTGGATAAATTAAATTAATGATTTTAAATAAAAAATAAAGGGATTTTAAATGAAAAAGTGGAATATAAATGTGATATATATATAAAATATACATAACATATAAAAGTCAACACTTTTTAAAAGAAAAGTCAAAAGTCAAAGTAAAAAGAGTATTTTGGTAATTAAATCTTAAAAATTTAAAATTATTAAATTAAATAAAAAATAAATAATTTTTGAATGGAAGAGGGATTTTTAAACTTTTAATTTATTAAATAAATAATTAAATAATTAATTATTAAAATATTAAATAATATATATGGTTATAATTAAAGGATGAAAGGAAAGGGAAATTAAAAAATAGTCTTCTTCTTCTTCTTCTTCTTGGCTGAACCATCATGGGAGATAGCTCAAGGATTTTTGTTCTTCCAAGCTTCCAAACTTGAAGGATTCCAAAGGTTCAAAAAGGATTTTTAGTAATTTCCACTTGAAAAAGTAAGTTCTTTAGCTTTTTCTTTGGATTTCCATAGAAATTTTGAATATGTGAGTTTTGAATTTTTGAAGTAGTATGTTATAATTGTTGGAATTGGTGTTTATGAAGTTATTTTTGGTAGTTATTAATGATTTTAAGGTTGGATTAAAGAAATGGTTGAATTTGGACAAAGAATGGTGAAGGGAGAGAATTTAGGGTTATGGACTTTTAGGGTTTGAGAAATCATGGTTTTTAATTGAGCAAATTGGTTCTAAATAAGTTATTTTGGTGTTTAAACAAGTATTTTAAAGTCAAATATTGGATTTGGTTGTATTTGGTTGAAGTTTGAGAATGGAAGTGTGATTTAGGGTTTTGGAAAATGTTTTTTCCAAAGTTGTTGAATTGTATAATTTTATTGGTTTAATCTTGTTGTTTGGTGATATAAATGATGAATATAAGCTTAAAATGATTAATGGATTATGTTGAAATGGAAAACCTTCAATGGGGGAAGGTTATGCCATTTTAGGATTTTGTGTATAAGAGTGTTTTTGTAATGTAAATAGTTTAAATGTATTAAAATATGTTTCTAATAATATAAATAAACTTGATATATTAAAATGAATGGCCTAGTATGGGAATCCAAAGTTAAAGTGAGGCTAGTCTTAGATTTTGGATTTTTGCTTGGATGGGGTTTAACTATGGTTTAATATTGGAAATGCCATTAAATGTGATACTAAATGATTATTTGTTATCACATTTGGTTTAGGCATTGAGGAAGGTTGATTTGCTTCATCCAAGTGGTGAAGGAAAAGTTGGAAGGATAGGATTGGAGGTTGTTTTAAGCTTGTTTTGGTTGTTATTTGAGGTAAGTACAAACTTTGAATACATTGGTTATGTTTGCATGACATTTGGGCTTAACACATTTTGGTTGAAAAATGTGTTAAGCTACTTGATACATTGGTTATGTATGAATAATGTGCTATGACATTTGTAATGTCATATATGTGTTAAATGCATTGTGAAAAGCCATTGATAATGGCTAAATTGTGTAAAATGTGAAATATATATATTATGTGAAAATGCCCAAAGTGTTTGGATAATGCCATTTGTTGTGTATGCATTAAGTGCATTGTTAAAAAGCCATCGGTATTGGCTAGATTACATTAAATGTGATTAATATGTGAATTATGTGGAAATACCCAAAGTAATTGGGTAATGTGTTGTAAATGCAAAAATGTGCTATAATATAATGAGATATGTGGAAACATAATGAAATGAATTGATATTGATATAAATGAGAAATATGAATAAATTTTGTACCTAGTATGTTATTCAATTTTCAGAGTTCTGTGTTTGGCGGCATGCCTATGATTTGCCTACAGGCTAGACGCTGGGCGTCACTGTGAAAATATTTTTGAGGTGAAATGACTGGGCCGTAAGCCTTAAAAATAAGTCCTTGAAGCTGGGCTGGGTGAAATGTCCGGGTCGTAAGCTCAGACCTAGTTGGACTATTACATTGATATTTTGCCTACAGGGCTAGACACATGGTGTCATTATAGACTAAAATAGTAACTCTGAAATTTGAATAACATATTAGTTATCTTTGGGCCCATGCTTGTGTTTGTTTTTATCTGAATTGTGGATTGTGAAATATTTAAAAAATATGAGAAAATGGAATGATGTGATGTCCATATGAATTGTGCATTGTCATTACATTTGAGTTTTATTGTTATCAAGTTTGTATTACTAGGCTTTTGGATTAGCGCAATTGTTTACATCGCGCAGGTGACAGGGTAGATTCGGCTGAGCCAGAGAGTTCTTCTAGACAAGGTTGGGTCTAGACTTGTGGTTATACTTGTAGAGTTGATATCAAGACCAGAAACACTATTAGCAACATGTATATATTTTATGTTAATGTATATTTTGGGTATTATGCATATTATAACATGTTTTTGGATTTTATGTATTGTAAACTATAAAGAATGTTTGGGTTAAGTTATTTAAAATGGGAGTTTAAATGTGTTCTAAATTATATATATAAATGTTTGAGAAACTTGGTGAAATTGAGGAGTATGGGTGAAATGGTGATTTGAAGTTATTTGGGAGTGTTTTCTGATGCAGGTTGTGTTTTGCTAAATTTTGAAATGTCCAAATTATAGACAAAACTCTGGCGAATTTTTCTTAGAGATTTTCATATAAAATGTTTATTTTGGGTTCCTATAGTAAGTAAATAATATTTATATACTATTTAATTTTATGTATTTAGTATTTGAAATTTTAAATCAGAAATGTGAAATTTTTTTTAAACCGGTCTGTGACATTTTTGTAACGTATATGCATATTTTACATATGCTGAAAATATATATGGTACGTATATAAGGTATAAGGGTGTTATATTTATTTTGGTATCAGAGCCTAGGTTTGAGGTTCTCGACCTAGGTGGGTTGATAGAGAGAGAAAATGGGAGATTTAAAAATAGTTTTCAATTATAATACATGCATTAGCACTGGCAGTTTCTGATCTCTGATATAGTAATTTCTGCTGTGTTTGTAGATTATGTAGTTATGGCATCTCGGACGCATCAGTCTGCAGAGGGTAGTGCATGGAGTGTGGCTCCTAATGAGGATAGAGATGGAGCTAGAGTTATGTCTGCTGGTGAGGCGTCTGTTTCTATGCTTGTGAGACCAGCAGCTGATGAGATTCTGCCTGGCTGGGTACGGTATATAGTAGAGTTATTGAGGCAGGCTCCAGTTCAGCAGCTGCCGCTGCCATAGCCGCAATGTAGTTGCTGGTGAGAAAGTATGATAAGCTGAGAAAGTTTAGAGCCGAGGACTTCGTAGGTACCACAGACCCTGCTGTAGACCCTTAATTTTTGACCCAGTCCGATCCAATATATTTTAATTAATCCAAAATAATTTTGTATTGTCCAATATATTTTAATTAGTCAAAAATAATTTTTGTTATCTTAATTAAATAATATTTGCTTTATTATTGAATTTTTATAATTAATAAAAAATAAAAAATAATAATAATAAACAAAAAAATAAAAATAAAAATCGGCGATGAAAAATTTCGTCGCCGAAAAGGGTTGAGGCCCACAGGCAAATTTTTGCCCCGCAGTCTATAGCCAGCTGTGGCAGCTTTTTCTCTAGCGTAATTTTTCCGCAGCAGTTTTTTTGCCAGCGCAATTTTTCTTCAGCAGTTTTTTTTTGCCAGCGAAATTTTTTCGACACAAATTTTTTCGAAACCAAATACAATTAGGTTTATGTTTTCTTTTCTTAATTAATGTTAGATTCCGTGAATAACTAAAATTAATCATAAAAATCTTTTATAAATAAGGACTAAAACAATACAAAAAGGGGGGGAGGTGAAATCTGGGATCGAAATTCAGGAAAAAAAAAGGAACAATCGAGTGAATTGAAAAACTTTGAATCAATCGAACTTTTTGAGAGAAGCAAACAAGCAAATTCAATCCATCAAAGGCAACCATCTTGCCTTTGTTCTTGCTCATCCAAGAAATAATTTTTGGTGGAACCAACAAACGAAGGTATGAATTTATTTATTTATTTTTCTTTACAGTAGCTTCATCACTCAAGATTAAAAAATTGTTGTTTCTGTTTCTTCAAAATCTTAAAACCCTAATCTACTTTCTAGCTTTTCAAAACCTTAAATCGCTTCAAGATTTACCAAAACCCTAATTTGCTTTTCAATTTTTTAAAACCCTAAATTGAATCTGTTTCTTTCCAAAAACCCTAAATTGAATATGTTTATTTAAAAAACCCTAAAAATATCTTTTTTTTTCTATAAACCTTAAATCGTTTTGTTTATTTTCATAAAACTATAAATTGTTTCTCCAAATTCTAAAATCAAATACATTCTCCGAAAACACTAAACCCTAAATTCAACTTTAGAATCAAGACAGTAACCTCAAACCAATTATTCTAAACCCTAGTTTTCTTAAACCCTAATTCCCTTAAAACTTTAAACCCTAATTTTTCTATATCCTAATCTTTAAAATCTTGAAACCTTATAAATTTAAATATTAAAATTCAATATGGTAAATACAAAATAATGATCCAGTAACCGTAAATCATAAATCTAAATGTTTTAAAGTGTCCAAACCCTAATTTCATGATTTCACTCCTCAAACACTAATTTGATTAATTAAAGAACCTTACTAATCTCTTAAATTATAAAACTTTAATTCATTTCAATTCCTTTAAAACTCACAGTAGCTTAAACCCATAAATTCCAAAATCCTAAACACATTAAATAAAGAATCTTAAATAGAAACAGTAGCCCTAATTTTAATCTTTATTTGCTTTATTTGATTTTATATTTGATTTATTTTATATGCTTTAATTTATTTAAGTTCAATGCTTGGTTTATTTAGTTTATCATGGATGGATGTTTATGTTCTATTGATATTTAACATCTTTGATTAATGATTGATTTATGATGAATGGTTATTTACTTTTATCGATTTATTTAGATTTTCAAATGTTTTAAGAGATATGTTTCCACTTAGTGGGTACCTCATTAGTTAAATATCATGTAATTTAAATTGCTTTTCTATTTTATAACCAATGTAAAGGACATGTTTCTACCTTTCGGTGGGTGTCCTATTTAGGCATGGATTATGTAAGGGCATGTTTCCATCTTCAGATGGGTGTCCATTTATTTGTTTTGCTTGGACATTGTTTTGATTTTCAATATATCGATGCTTTATTTTAATTATTGTGTGTAATATGGATAATATTGTTATATTTAAGAATTTTATAATATTAAGACCTGTAAAGGAGGCCAGTTGCAATGAATCAGGCGTTGTGGGGGTGCTGGGCCATTTCTCACCTTCCCCACACGTACCCAACTTTTCGAACCCATTAGGGGGTTGGGGATTCCTTAGGAATCGAGTCATCCACCCTTTTCTTTTTCCCAGCCCGTTCGGGTGGCGACTCCATTTTCTCTGGACCTAAGTCCGTGTTCTCTAAGGCCCCGAGCCTAAACAGTGCGAAAGTCGCAAGAACCATTCCACCGGGAGTGGGGGTAAAAATCCCCGCTCACACCTGCTGTAGTAGAGCAGTGACCAGACAGGATTTAAAGAGAGTTCATTCAGTTGCAGGCTAGTCTGGAAGAGAAGTTTGATTATGCCAGATCTCTTCTGCGGAGGGATGCATATGAGTGGTGGAAGATGGTTCCCCATGCTTTAGCTGATCTACCAGTCCTGACTTATGATGATTTCCTGTGGGAATTTGAGCAGAAGTATACTTCGACGGAGTATAAGGATGCAAAGAAGATGGAGTTCCTGAGTCTGAGACAAGATACCAGGACAGTGATAGAGTATGAGATCGAGTTTATCCGGTTGAGTCATTATGCCGGTGGGATCATTTCTGACAAGATTGACAGGTGCAAGAGATTTGAGGAGGAACTAAGACCCTCTATCATGTGTATCATAGCAGGCTCTTAGTATCAAGATTTTTCTCAGTTGGTTGCAGCTGCCAGGAGTGCAGAGAGAGCATAGAGTCTTACAGTAGCTGCCAGTTGAGGATGTAACACCCCTACACCCTGTACACGCACACTACACAACACCACAATGTAACATACGTGCACGGAATATAGGAGTGCTACGGTTTTCTTTACAATTTAACACATTGGAAAAGATACCATAATCTTCCTCATTATACATTATAGAAAATAAGTAATTAACTTGTAATATAAAATAAAATAGATATATATATATATATTTACTACTATGCAGCGGAATTTATAAAACATTTACATATATGAATACATCCAAAACCACATTTGTAATTATACACATATTTACATTAGAATCCATACTTTATAAAACATAAAGAAGTTATACATGATTGGCAACTCTTCTCTGATCTTTAAATCCCAAAGATAGATTCTTCAATGTCTACTCTCACTCGGTCTCGAGGAACTCTCGGGTTCTAATCTGTCACCTGCGCGATCAACACTATCGCGCTAAGCCAACGGCTTAGTAGTACAAAGTATAAAAACATTATGCTTTCATGCTATGCAATGTCACACATATGACTAATGAATACAACATCATAGGTGGAATTATAATACCACACTTTTACATTTCACCAATCATACTCACATAAGCATATCACAATTCAAAGTCCTTCCATGGATCTCATTATTCAATTATTTTACCATCAATAAATCACATTTAAACAAAGACAAGCATGGGCCCAAAATACACTAATATGTCATTCAATTTTCAGAGTTAATGCTCTGGTTTTGTTATCACATTTATCATTATCATATACCCAACTAGGCTTCAAGGATTAAGTTCAACCAAGCTTCAAGGGGAACAAAGCATGCTAAGTATCAACCCAACTTGGCTTCAAGAACCAACCCAGCCTAACTTCAAGGGTTGTAACATCTCAATTAGGCTTCAAGGACTAGACCCAACCAAGCTTCAAGGGGAGTAAAACATGTTAAACTTCTACCCAACTTGGCTTCAAGGATCAATTCCAACCTAACTTCAAGAGATTGTTACTATCATTAGGCATGCCACCAACAACAAACTCTGAAAATGGAATAACACATTAGTCACACAATTCATTTATTATTTCATTAACCATTTCAGTCTCAATTGAATCATCATCTAGGCAAACATGCCTCATTTATCACAATTGAATCATCATAGCCAATCACAATGGCTTTATATTCCATCACAACTCAATCCACATTATAACAATTTATATTTCATATATATAATCATTTACATCATTATATCCTTCATTGATATAAACATAACAAAGCACATTATTCATATAGGTAAACAATGTAGTAATGAAACATTTGTACTTACCTCAATAACAATTTACACAACTCTTAACACTTCCTTGTCCAAGATCCTTTTTCCTCTTATATCAATGATCAATCACTTTCTTCAAGACCTAATCCAAAAATAATAACATATACTTGCTTAGGGATACACAAGAGACAATCCGATTAAAAGTAAGCTAGGGCAACCCTAAAATTGACACGCTCAGCCACATGGGCGTGTCCCTGACCATGCCCTAACTCCACAACACAGAAGCATTTACACGCTCAACAACACGGGCGTGTTCCTGGGCGTGTAATACCTTCTGCTTCTAAAACATAACAACACGCCCAACATCATGAACGTGCTCCTGGCCGTGCCAATTCTCCAATCTTACAGTAGCTATGACACGCTCAATAACACGGGCGTGCTACTGGTCGTGTCACACCTACTGCCTCCAACACAATTGACACGCCTAAAGACCCTGGACGTGCTCATGGGCATGTCCGGCCACAAATCAAGATTCCGGCCAAAACAACCAAACACTCAACAAAACACTTCTATCCATCAACATCCACTTCACACCATCTTAACAAAACATACCCAAAAACCATCTTAAACTCACAAAAACACCAAAATAAGCCAAAACACAAATCAACTATAAATCACAAATCTCATCACAGAGTGAGGCAGGGATAGACAGGCATATACTAGAGTGAGGCAGGGTCTTCATCAGTGAAGAGAGGCCGAGGGGGATATTTTCAGAGGTTTAGTATAGCTAGGAGTAGTTTGGCAGGTCAGTACAGCAGCAAAGATAGAGATAGAGACCTGCAATTTCAATGGCTAGCGCTTTGACCCCAGTGGCTCAGAGGCCTCCTCCACCTACTTGTGTTCATTGGGGTGAAGCACACGGAGGTGTCTGCTGGTGGAGAGGTGCTTCGAGAGTGTGTTTTAGATGTGGGTCATCAGACCATTTTATCAGAGATTGTCCAGAGCCACCAGAGGATAGACAGGCATATACTACAACTTCTTGACCCAGTGTCAGAGGGGGTGGCGGCGGCTAAGATTTTGGTAGAGGTGGTCGATCTGGGACTAGTCAGAGAAGAGGTTCAACAGCCAGAGGTAGTAGACCAAATGAGACAGGGCCATCATAGCAGGTTTATATGATGCAGAGGCAGCCAGATGCTTCAACTGTTATTGTTGGTACTTTTACTTTATTTGGTACTTCAGTTCTTGCATTATTAGACCCTGGGTTGACTCATTCTTACATCAGTGCATCCATCTTGCCTGTGAGTGATTTATATTCTGAGTCCTTAGGATTTGATGTTTTGATTAGAAATCCTTTAGGGCATGGTGTTATGGTGAGCAGGGTGCACTGAGATAGCCCAGTTGTTGTTTAGGATGAGGAATTTCTCGGCGACCTGATTGAGATGCCTTTCAGGAAGTATAATATGATTTTGGGTATGGATTGGTTATCCAGGCATGGGGCTATGGTAGATTGTCAGAAGAAAAGTGTTACTTTGAGAACACGTGATGGTAGGGATGTGATGGTATCTAGTGAGCAAAGGTATCTTTCATCCATATTTGTTTCAGCTATTTCAGCTAGGAGGATGATTCAGAAGGGATGTGAAGCTTATCTTGCTGATGTTGTAGATACCAGAGTAGTGAGGTCCCAGCTTGACAGTATACCCACAGTTGCCGAGTTTCCAGATGTTTTCCCTGATGAGTTGCTAGGGATACCTCCTGAGAGAGAAGTGGAATTTGGTATCGATTTGTTGCCTGGTACCACTCCTATCTCTATTACTCCTTATCGGATGGCACCTGCTGAGTTGAGAGAGTTGAAGGTGCAGTTACAGGAGTTGTTAGAAAAAGGGTTCGTCCGCCCTAGTGTGTCTCCATGGGAAGCGTCTTTGTTGTTTGTGAAGAAGAAGGATGGCACCTTGTGATTGTGTATTGATTATAGGCAGTTGAATAAGGTGACCATCAAGAAAAAGTATCCTTTGCCTCGGATAGATGATCTCTTTGATCAGTTGAAGGGAGCAACAATATTCTCTAAGATTGATCTGAGATCAGAGTACCATCAGTTGAGAGTCAGAGATGTGGATGTACCCAAAATAGCTTTTCGCACGAGGTATAGGCATTATGAGTTTTTGGTGATGCCCTTTGGATTGATAATGCACCAGCAGCTTTTATGAATTTGATGAACAGGGTGTTCAGACCATATTTAGATCAGTTTGTGGTGGTCTTCATTGATGATATTTTTGGTGTATTCACGTAATGAGGAGGATCATGATAGGCATTTGCGGATTGTATTACAGACTCTAAGAGAGAAGCAGTTGTATGTTAAGCTGTCTAAGTGTGAGTTCTGGCTCAATCAGGTAGCTTTTCTTAGCCATGTGGTTTCAACAGAGGGTATTAGAGTTGATCCGAGAAAGGTTTAGGCTATCTTGAATTGGAGTCCATCAAAGTCTGTGACAGAGGTTAGAAGTTTTCTGGGATTAGCAGGTTTGACTGCTTATTCGCTCTCGTTGCTTATTGAGTTGAGAGCGTTGCATGCTAGATTTGAGTCTTGTGATGATGGTACTTTGATGGCTCAGTTGCAGTTGAGGCCAGTCTTGTTGGATCATATTAGGGAGGATCAGTTGGCAGATGATAGAATTTAGAAAATTGTGTTGGTTTCTCAGAAGTGGTAGAGTCAAGATTTTTTTGTAAGGGATGGTGGAAGTCTATAGTACAGAGATAGGTTGTGTATTCCTGATGATACAAAATTGAAAAGGATGATATTAAAGGAAGCACATCAGTCACTTTATGCTATGCACCCTGAAAGTACTAAGATGTATTAGAACTTGAAGCGATATTATTGGTGGTCAGGTATGAAGAGGGACATAGCAGAGTTTGTATCCAGATATCTCACTTGCTAAGAGTGAAGGTTAAGCACCCGGTTCCTTCAGGGTTGCTCCAACCTTTATCAATGCCCGAGTGGAAATGAGTGCAAGTGATAATGGATTTTGTGACTGGACTACCTTTGACCCAGAAGAAGCATAATGCAATCTGGGTGATAGTTGATTGAATGATGAAGACAACTCTTTTTCTTCCAGTTTGGATGGATTATTCTCTTGAGAGGTTGGCTGAGCTGTATATCAGTGAGATAGTGAGGTTGCATGGAGTCCCATTTTCTTTAGTGTTGGATCGAGATCCCCGGTTTACTTCAAGGTTTTGGAAGAGTTTGCATGATGCTTTGGATTCTCGATCGTATTTTAGTACTGCTTTCCATCCTCAGACAGATGGGCAGTCAGAGAGAGTGATACAAATTTTAAAGGATATGTTGAAGAGCTGTATCATTGATTTTACCAGGAATTGGGACAAAATTTTGACACTAATTGAGTTTGCTTATAACAAAAGTCATCAGTCCAATATTGGGATGGCTCCTTATGAGGCCTTGTATGGCAGAAGATGCATGACACCTTTGTGTTGGGATGAGATTAGAGAAGGTAAACTGGTCGGTTCCGATTTGATTAATGAAACAGAAGAGAAAGTGAAGGTGATTCATGGTCATTTGAAAGCAGCTTCAAACCAACAAAAATCCTATTTAGATTTGAAGAGAAGAGACATAGAGTTCAGTGTGGGAGATAAAGTGTTTCTGAAGGTATCTCCATAGATGAAAATTTTGAGATTTGGCTGCAAAGGGAAGTTGAGTCCTCGTTTTATAGGACTATATGAGGTGTTGGAGAGAGTTAGTCTAGTGGCTTATAGACTAGCTTTGTTGCTTGAGTTGGATCAAATTCATAATGTCTTCCATGTCTCAATGTTTTAGAGATACAAGTCTGACCCATCTCATAGCCTATTAGTGGAGTCTATTAAGGTGAGTCCAGATTTGATTTACGAGGAAGAACCAGTGGCGATTTTGGCACGAGAGGTTAAAGAATTGAGGAATAAGAGGGTGCCACTTGTGAAAGTCTTTTGGAGAAATCATGCTACTAAGGAGGCAACATGGGAGAGTAAGCAGACGATGCAGAGTCAGTTTCTCCAATTGTTCTAGAATTGAGAGAAGGTAATTTCGAGGACGAAATTTGTTTTAGAGGGAGAGAATTGTAATATCCCAAATTTTTTTTGAAAATTTCTAATTTTTGGAAATTTGATAAAATATTTTATAATTAAATTGGATAAATTAAATTAATGGTTTTAAATAAAAAATGAAGGGATTTTAAATGAAAAAGTGGAATATAAATGTGATATATATGTAAAATATACATAACATATAAAGGTCAACACTTTTTAAAAGAAAAGTCTAAAGTCAAAGTAAAAAGGGTATTTTGGTAATTAAATCTTAAAAAATTCAAAATTATTAAATTAATTCAAAAATAAATAATTTTTGAATGGAAGAGAGATATAAGTGTTGCCAATTCTATCTCTTTTGAATGCAACTTTACCTTTAGAAGGGGTAATTTTTCATTCTTTTAAGTAAAAATTAACATTGTATCCCTTATCACACAATTGAATAACACTAAGAAAGTTATGTTTCAAATCATCAACCAATGACACATTATGAATTAAATTCTTACCAAGTGTACGAATAGAACCAATGTCAACTATCTTACCTTTGCATTATTTCCAAAAGTTGCATTACCTCTTGGCTTGTAGGTGATAGTTGTGAAGAGTTTTGTATTATCAGTCATGTGCCTTGAGCATCTACTATCTATAAGCCAAATGTTTTCATGGATTTTAGACTTTAGACACACCTATAAGGCAATAAGGTTTATCTTCTTTTAGGTACCCAAATGAACAAGGGGTTAGTCATTGAAAGGTCCTCTAATTTGAGGTGAACCTTCATAATATAACAAAAATGTACATACATGACCAAATTCATGAAATAATGGCATTGATATAAGGTTTTATGCCTTTGTATCCTTTTTCGATTGAATTTCGAGGGATTATGTTGATAATTACAAGTATGTATGGGATGGAATTATTTTTGTGCATACTTGTGATTGTGTTCATGCTTTGTGTACATATGTGCATAATTTGCTTTTGGCAACTTAATTTTAGAGCCTAGAGTAGTTTTCTATGTCTAGCTTGGCCGTGTCACGTGCTTTTCTCCAACAAGGCTCCATCAAATTTTAGTTAAAGCTCCATCAATTGCACCTCAACCTGGATCAACCACTTCAAACAAACTTAAGCACAAATTAACATGAAAATTAACTTAAAATCAATAAAAACATCATAAAAGTTATATACAAAATTGATCCAAATACTAAACATGCTCAATTGATGTTTGTCAATGCATGATTATTTAATTTAAAAATATCTAGTAGCTCCATTCTATATAAATATTTACCGAAAATCAATTGTTAAAATATTTGGCAGCTTCTTACAGTAGCAAAAATATTTCCTAAACCCTAATTTATTTAAACCCTAAAAATTATAAAACTCTAGCATCCAGAAATCAAACCCTAATATGTTCTCTCAAATTTCTAAAACCCTAATTCTAAAAAACCCAACATTTATATATCTATTGCTTTACTTAAGTTTGGATGTATGCTTAGTATATTTGTTGATGGATGATTTGTTTTTATTTGATTTTATAGTAAATGCTTGAATGTTTGTTCATTGATTTATTTTTAGCTTCAAGTAATTGTTAGTGGTATGTTTCCATGTTATGGGTACCTCATCTGTTAGATCTCATGTAATATAATTTATTTATGTTTTAGGTTAATGTAAAGGATACGTTTCCACCAATTGGTGGGTATCCTATTTTATTTGTTTTCATTTGGACATTGGATGATTGTAAAGGCATGTTTCCATCTATGGATGGGTTCTTATTTATATATTTTATTTTGAACTTATTGTGATTTTAATAAAGTGATTTTTTATTTTTATTATTGCATGTATTATGGATGATATAATGTTAACTAAGAATTTTATAATAGTAAGACCTGAACAGGAAGCCGATTCTAATGAATCAGGCGCTGTAAGGGTGCTGGGTTATTCTCACCTTCCCCACGCGTACCCAACTTTCTGAACCCAATAGGGGGTGAGGGATTCCTTAGAAATTGAGTCATCTACCCTTTTCTTTTTACCAATCCATCCGGATAGCGACTCCATTTTCTCCGGGTTTAGGCTCTTGTTATCTAAGGCCCCGAGCCTAACAGTGCTAAAGTCGAAAGAACCATTCTACATGGGAGTGGGGGTAAAAATTCTCGCTCATAGTGGCGACTCCACTGGGGATAAGAGAAGTTGATTCTATTGGTCTTTATATTATTTTATTCTTTCTTATTATGATATTGTCTATTGCATCATTTAGATTTCATTGTGTGCGTGAGTTAGGATGTCCATGTAACTCATGTTGTGTTATGTAAGGGATATGATACTTTAAGTCAAGGTATGGAGATCGAGAAAGGCATAACCACTCATAGCCTTATACCTTTTGGTATACACTTGCTATGGGAGCCTAAAACGTTTCAAACAAAAGACTTAAACTCATGTAGTTGACGTAGTTATTTTCCTTGGGTTTTTACCTCAAATGCTTGTTATTCGACTATGGTTAATTTATCTTGGTTTAAATCATGGCTTATTTGATTTATTCTTTTTCTAATATGACCTACCTATATTATAAGCTTGAAAAATAATTTTTTTTCCTTTAAATCCAAAAGATCAAATCTCAAATTTCAAAATTTTCAAGTTGGCCTTTCAATGTAAAGTCTTTCAAGATGGGTCAAAAATCTTCTTCCATCTTATGGCCCAAAACTTTCAAAGCCCAAAAGTTTTGCAACAAAATTATCTTTCATCAAAGATTACAAAAGAGAGCTTACAAACTATTTAGGTCAATTATGAATACCAAAAATCAATTGTAAGCCTAATTTATACCAAAGAATTATTAATCATGGGCTTGTTTTGACATGAATCACTAGTTACTTTTTCAAATAGGAAATATATTTATGATAAACCTCTTAATTTAATTCTAATCCAATATAGCATAAAAGCTGTATTAATTGAGATTCAATGGATTAAAGCCTAACTAATGGGAATTACATGGACTGACTTCCATGTTTGAAAATATAACTATTGATTGAAATAGTCCGAGGGAATTTTTTCAAAACAGAATATCCCATGTTGATATTTTGTTGACCATGTACCTAGGAAAAGAGACTCGCCATTCATGTGTGGAAGTTATAAGGTTAGAAGGAATGTCATAATTATCTTTGTTTGCTTATTGTTTGTGAATACATGAATACATGCATCGCATTATATATCATTGATCCTTTCTGGCTCACAGACGTGGAGTACAGTAGTTCAAAAGTGTACGACAACCCAATCTATGCCAGTGACATAGAATCTAGAAGTGACTCAATTAGCTTCTCGCCAAGAGTAATGGATCCTGAATAAATTCAAAGAATGGTGGACTCTAAGGTATTTCATACTCTCATTGGATCCTGTTGTGCAGAATTGGTTCAATACCTTGGAAGAAAGTACCCAAAGAGATTGGAATACACTGTATAAGGCCTTCATCCAGTAGTATGGGTATAATGTCGAGCTGGAAGTAACCTTGATTAAGGTGGAGACTATCAGGTAAAAACAAAATGAAACTTTTGTTGATTATGTAAAGAGATGGAGAAATAAGGCTGCACTTCTCAAAAGAGGGCTTGATGAGTCAGACCAAATTAGAATGATAGTCAGAGGCGTCCTGCCCAATCTCCGTGAAAGGCTGTCTCACATCCTTATAAGAGATTTCAAAGATCTTCTCCAAGCTGGATTGTAAATATAAGAGTGGGAAAGAGAGAAGAAACATTTTTATTCAAAATGGAATTATCAGTCTGGAAATCAAAGTACACATAAGGAAGTCAATGTTAATACAATTGGTCAAGGAAACAGAAGACAATTTTTAGAATTGGAAAATCCTCTGTCTTGGGTTTTTAACAAGCTACAGAAAAAGGGATTATTACAACCATTGGCTCCTCGACTGAATCCTTTACCTCTAAACTTTGATACTAAAGCTTTTTGTCAATTTCATCAGACTCAAGGACATGAGATAGATAGATGCACCTAATTAAAGCATGGGATCCAAGATCTAATCGACAGTGGTAAGTTGCCCGAGTCTAATAAGCCCAATACAAAGGACAATCCTCTGCCTAGGTTCAACAAAGTGCCACCACCAGCAACCTTCATGGTAGGAGGAGGATTGGAGGAAGATTTTGCCTTATCCTCCTTTCAAGATGGGAGTATTGAAGATTTGGAGTAAGAAGAAATTTTATTCAACAAACCTCCCATAACTTGAAGTGTTGCTTATTTTATTTTTCTTTCTTTAGTACTTATTTAGAACAATTATGTTTTTAAAATTAAGATTGTTTGAGTATATTACTTTCATTAAATTTTTATATTGATCTTTGTTCATTTTGGCGCTCTACCGATGATGAATCTAGCTTGATATTTATAAATTAGTGTATCTATGCATCATGATCCAAATTTTACTAGGTGAAGGAGTTATTTTATAGCATTGAGTTGCGTATACTTACTTAGAGAGGACTCCTGCATAATTATGAGTATTTAGGTCCAAGTCAGTCTTAGAACATGCTTTGATGGACTTTCAAAGCAAAATTGAACTCTGCTTATTTTAGGGAGAGATGACCTAGGCATTATTTGATAAGCCAATAACTATTATCCACCTATGTTAACACCAATCCTTAGTTTGTCCCCTTGAGCCTTCATGATATTTTAGCTTGCTCTTTATTGACTTGTAAGCCCGATAACCTACCCCGAGCTATTGTAACTTCTATAACAAATCTAATGATCACTAAGGTGAAGAGGCAAGAAGATCAAAGAAAGGAATGCATAGTCAAAACCATAAGGACAGTTGAAGTTCTTAAGACCATAAGGGTAGTTGAAGTTCACCTGATACTAGACCTAATATCTCCAATTTATTAAGATGAAATTAGGGCAATAAATAATTTATCCTTGTTGAAGCAAACTCACTCTACTCCATTCAGCCATAGTCAGAAGCATATAATGGTGCAGAGAAAATAATTTTCTTAGAGTTAGACTCAAAAGAAAGAAAAACAAAAAAAATACAAAAAAAGAAAAAATACAAAAAAAAGAGAGAGAAAAAACAAAAGAAAAAAGAAAAAAATGGGTCTTGAGTTTGTGCAAAAGCAAAAGGAAAGGATGAAGATCATTTTAATTAGTTCTATATTTCTTCCAAGGAGATAGAAGGAAATTGGAGTCTGGCAAGATTCCTCCCAGCTACCTATGGCTCCAACAGAAGATTATAGTGTGAAGATTTATCAGCAGTGTCATATCAGCTCTAATCTAAAAATAGCCTTCATTTAACCCATGTCCCCTATAGACCTCATTTCAAGCCTATTAAAGACTTGTTGATCTCTCTTGGCAGGTAGAGTTTATTAGTGAAGATAGTTTGAATAAGCATGCATATGAGATAGACAATATTTAAACTCGATGAGACCTTTGACCAAGTAATATATATGTGTCTATCTTAAGTGCAATAGTTCATACTCAAATGGAAATGATTCCTGAGTTTAGTACGATAAATAGGGTTGTCATGTTGTAGATATGTTAATTTGAAAAATCAAGTCCTGAGATAGAATAACACTGATTTGACGAAGTCAACATTTGATTTAAAAATTAAAAAAAAAACTATTTTCTTGTTACATAAACCTTCAAGTTAAGGGAAATATGTTGCACCGCCTGTAGACCCTTAATTTTTGACCCAGTCTAGTCTAAAGATTTTAAAACAGTCCAAAATAATTTTTGTGGTATATATTATTTTATTTATTATTTATTATTTATTTTAATAATATAATATAATATTTATTATTTATTTATAACATTTATTTTATTTAATATTTATTATTTGTTTTGATAATATAATATTTATTTTACTTATTACTTATTATTTATTTTATTGTTTATTATTTATTTATAATATTTATTATTTATTAATTATATTAATTATATTAATTATTTATTTTACTTCTTAATTATTATTTATTTTATTTTAATAATATTTATTATTTATATTTAAAAAATATATATATAAATAAAAAAATAAAAAAAGAAATCAGCGATGAAATGTGCCTTCAGCGAAATGAGCCCTAGCCCGTTAAATCCTTGCACAATAGCTTGTCTTGCTCGCTAGCCCGCAGCACCTGCACGTTAGCGTTGCCAGCCAGTGGCAATTCTCGCAGGCCCAGCAGCATAGTCTGCACGCCAGTCTCGCTCAATAGCCCGCGCGCGCTGTCGATTTTTGCCAAAACCTTATTTTACTCGGTTTGAATTTTATTTCCTTAATAGTTTTTAATTTTCTTAACATACTAGATTTTTTCTTTTAATGGTCTATAAATAGCACATTAAAAACACGTAGAAAGGGGATTGGACAGAAGAATTATTCGAACTTTTTCTTAGCAATTGATCCAGGGACTAGACTTTGAAAATTTAAAAGCAAAAATCAAGCAACAAAAAAGCAAGAATAAGCAATCAAGGCAGCAAGCAATCTTCTGCCTTGGTTTTAAGCTCATCCAAGAATTTCATCAACAATTTTTGGTGGAGCCTTCAAACGTAGGTATGTCTCATTAATTTTATTTATTAAAATTAATTATCATCACAATAGCTCACTCTCTTTAAACATTTAAGTTTTTAGCCTTGTTATCATAAGCTTTAATCTATTTAATTCAAAACCCTAATCACTCTTTAAAACCTAAATCTTAAATCATGTTTTCTTAAAGTTTAAAAACCCTACTATTTTCTTAAAACTTAAGGCCTTAGTTAAAATTCTATTTCTTTCTAAATTACACAGTAGCCCTAGTTTTTTTAAGAAGAATAATGATTATGTTTTCTTAAAGCTCAAAACCCTAGTTCAAATCTAAAACCCTAGTTTCTATGTTTATTACTTAGATGTATATTTATGATATATGTTGATGGATGATTTATTGCATATCTCAATGGATGATTTATTCTTACTTGATTTTATTAGAATGATTTGATTTATTTTTAGTTTCAAGAAATTGTAAGAGGTATGTTTCCATAATTGGGTATCACAAATTATTAAATATCATGTAATTTGATTTATCTTTAAGCTTTAGACCTATGTAAAGAATACGTTTCCACCAATTGGTGGGTATCCTATTTTCTTTATTTTCTTTTGGACATTGGACAATTGTAAAGGCATGTTTCCATCCTCGGATGGGTGCCTATTTGTTTGTTTTGTTTGGACCTTGCCATGATTTTTAACAAAGTATTTATTTATTCTATTGATCGTATGTAGTATGAATAATATTGTGTTAATTAAGAATTTTATAATATTGAGACCTGAAAAGGAGGCCGATTCTAATGAACTGATCGTTGTGGGGGTACTGGGTCATTCTCACCTTCCCCACACATACCCAACTTTTTGAACCCATTAGGGGGTTGGGGATTCCTTAAGAATCGAGTCATCCACCCCTTTCTTTTTCTCGGTCTTTCGTGGCGACTTTATTTGCTTCGGGCTTAGGCCCGTATTCTTTAAGGCCCCAAGCCTAATAGTACTGAAGTTGCAAGAACCATTTCACGTGGGAGCGGGAACAAAAATTTCCGCTCACATCGCCGAAACTTGAAGTACACATTGGGCAAAATAAAGGATTATTTGCAAGGTTATGAAGAAGTTACCAACTGGCGTGCTGAATTATAATTTGAAATGGATGTATCTCTACTGATTGGGGCCTTCACTACTCATGTTTTCAACATCTTGAAGATAAAAGCCATAAAAGCGAAGCCTTCTATCATTCCAATGAAGACCTAAATGAGCATTTGGAATGAACCAATGAGAACACTTTAGCTGATCACCTTGGTCTTTGAGTCGATAGAACCACTATAAGTGTCATTCATGCATATCATGTATACATAAGCATATCACATTGCATTTTTTGTCTTGTGTTCCTATACTTTGTCAAAGTAAACAACAAATATTATATGAAGCAAAGATGAAACATATATAGTGTCAGGGGGGCATGGGAGGCCCATTATTTGAGAAAGATCCAGTCATTTTGCAAAAGAAAGAAGAAATGTATGCTTGTGCAAAGAACTAGACAATACACAAACATCAATCAGAGCTTGCATGGAAAAAATCATTGGTTTGAACCTACACAGGGGGTAAAGTTTCTCCTTTTCAATTTTTAAGTTTATGCATGTACAAAAAATTTTCAAACTCACTTTCAAATATTTTGGCATGCAAGGGGCAAAGAGAGGATATGAGGACCAGCTAAACTAGCTAAAAAATAGCTGAATTTTTTGCAAAAGGAAGAATAAAAAGAATGTAAAAAGAAGAAAATTAGAACACTAAAAAATAATGAAGATGCAAAAGACAAAATGATCAGTCTAGCTAGAAGAACTGAAGCCAATATAGGACAAATGTCCAAGGATGAAGGTCCATTTTGAAGGGTGAAGACCCGACTTTGAGCGGGGATTTTCGCCCCCACTCCAGGTGTAATGGTTCTTGCGACTTCGGCACTATTTAGGCTCGGGACCTTAGAGAACACGGGCCTAAGCTCGGAGAAAATAAAGTCAGCCACCCGGACGGGCCAAGAAAAAGAAAGGATGACTCGATTCCTAAGGAATCCCCAACCCTCTAATGGGTTTGGAAAGTTAGGTACGTGTGGGGAAGGTGAGAAATGGCCCAGCACCCCCACAATGCCCAGTTCATTGGAACCAGCCTTCTTTGCAGGTCTTAATATTATAAAATTCTTAAATATAACAAAATTATCCATACTACATGTAACAATTAAAATAAAGCATCATTATATTAAATTCAAAATAATGTCCAAACAAAACAAATAAATGGACACCCATCCGAAGATGGAAACATGTCCTTACATCGTCCATGTCTAAAACTAAATAGGACATCCATCGAGAGGTGGAAACATGTTCTTTACATTGGTCTAAAATATAAAAGCAATTTAAATTAATAAAAATTAATTAATGAGGTACCCACAAAGTGGAAACATACCTTTTACAATTTTAATACCAAAACAAACAAATAATAATCATAATAATAAAGAAAATATCCATCCATGATAAATTAAATAAATCAAGCATTGAAATTAAATAAATCAACCATCAAAATATATAATAAACTACATAATCAAATTTAAAATTAAATAAAGCAATAAATATATAAATTTAGGGTTCGCATCTTAAAATAGGGTTTTAGAATTTTAATTACTAAATTAGGGCTTTGGAAAAAGGAAAGTTAAATACATGGACTCATAATACACAAATGAATATTGACCCCTTCGACGAGCCTATACGGCGATCCCGCTAGCCGGTTAGTAGACGAGGGTCAAGGGGGCAGTGCCCCAGAAAATTTTAGAAACTGGCTTTTAGGGTTGTAGGTTTGGTATTGAAAATTAAGATTTTAGGGTTTAGTATTTAGAAAATACCCCTTGCGGGGTCGGGGGCAGCGTCCCAAAAAATTTTAGAAACTGGCTTTTAGGGTTGTAGGTTTTGGTGTTGAAAATTAAGATTTTAGGGTTTAGTATTTAGAAAATAGGGTTTTGAAACTAGAGTTTATAATTTTAAAAGATTGGAATTAGAGTTTAAGATTTTTTAGGTTTGGCCAGTGGAATTAGGGTTTGAGGTTTTTTAGGTTTACTGGATGGGGGTTTGAAAAAATGAGGTTTTGGAATTTTAGGAATAAATTAAGGTTTTCTTGGATTAGGGTTTCGGGAACTAGAGTTTTGCAATTAAGGTTTTGGTGGCTTTAGGTGGAATAGTTTGGGATAAGGGTTATGGGGTGATAAGCTTTAAAATAAATTAAGGTTTTGATTTATCTTTTTAGAAGAAACATTGATTCTGGGAAAACAATTAGGGTTGTGAGACTTTAATAGAATAATTTAAGGGTTTTGATAGTTTAATCAAAGATTTAGGCTACTGGATGATTTTAATTTTTTAGTTTTTATAAAACATGGAAGTGGAGTTTTGAAAACCAACTGATCAATGTATTAATTAAAGAAAACAATTAAAATTATTAAAACAAAGATCAATTTACTGCATGTTCAAAGATCAAGTTACTGCACGTTCAAAGATCAAGTTACTGCATGTTCTTATTAATAAAAGAAAATGAAGCTATTGTGAGCATGAATAATTTATGATTAAAGATCAAACCTGCGCAGTCGGTTCCACCAAAAAATTGATTTCTGGGTGAACAATGTGAAGATAGTATGTACTCTGCCTTCTTCTTTGGTTCTCTTAATATTTCTGCTTCCTGTTTCCTTCGTTCTAAAAAAAAAACTGCTACTGTTCTTCTCTGTTTGTTGTTTAATCTCTCATAATGTTAATTGTCACCATTGTTAAAGTATAAAATGTTATTATTTATAGGCCCTAACCTCACTCAGAATCTTTAACCCTAATATTAATCCATCCTTAAAACAAATTTTTGTTCAATTAGGAAACTCATTGAAACCATGTCGATCGGGGGCAACCAGGTCGACATGAGTTAAGACCATGTCGACTTGGTTGCCCTAGGTCGACATGAGTCTAACCTCATGTCAATCCGGGCTGCCAGATCGACATGAGCCCAGATTGACATGAGGCATGCTCATGTCGACCTGGCCGTCCTGACTCGAATTATTCTTGCCTTTTTAAACTTATGGATCAAAAAGTTTTAATTTGGGCTGATTCAACTTGATTTTAGGGTTTTACAATTGAATTTATGCCTCTTTAATCCAAACCAACTTATTAGAAGTTATAAATCAGATCAAATTTATTTTGGCATTCTTTAATTAAGACCGTACCAACTTAGGGTGTAACACCCCCATATCCAATGCACACGCACTACAATCACAACAATGTAGCATAAGTGCACCAAACATAGGGATGCTACGGTTCTCTTAACATTCAAAACACTTTAAAACTTGATACAATACCCTTATCATTATACATTATAGAAAAGTAGATCATTTACTTATAAAACAAAACATACTAGTTATAAATATATATACACTTAAATATTACACAGCGGAAGTTATAAAATAAGTACATATTTACGTATTAAACATTTCTTTACAAAATATAAAGAAATATACATGATTGGCAAGTCTGCTCTGATCTTTAAGCTCCCAAAATGGATTCTTCAAGGTCTACTCTCACTTGGTCTTGATGAACACTCGGGTTCAACTCTATCAACTCTATTACCTGCGCGATTAAACACTATCGCGCTAAGCCAACAGCTTAGTAAGATAATCATGCAAATGATATGACTTAGTGCAATGCAATGTCATTTCTCAATCCATATTATACATATAACATCATATATGCAAAACTAACAACATATTTTCACATTACATATCACATTTCAATATCTTTTCATATACCTCATTAGTATTCATTTAACCATTCATACTCAACACTAAACAAAGACAAGCATGGGCCCAAGACACACTAATATGCCATTCAATTTTCAGAGTTAATGCTTTGGTTTTGTTATCACATTTATCAATATCATATACCCAACTAGGCTTCAAGGATTAAGTTCAACCAAGCTTCAAGGGGAGCAAAGCATGCTAAGCTTCTACCCAACTTGGCTTCAAGAACTAACCCAACCTAGCTTCAAGGGTGGTAACATCTCAATTAGGCTTCAAGGATTCAATCCAACCTAACTTCAAGAGATTGTTACACTTATTAGGCATGCCACCAACAACCAACTCTGAAAATGGAATAACACATTAGCCACACAATTCATTTATTATTCAATTATCATTTTCATTCTCAATTCTCAACAACATTTAGGCAAACATGCCTTATTTCTTTCAATCACATCATCATAGCCAAACACAATGGCATTGTCTCATATCATGTCTTATTTGAATTATCATTGCATCTTTGATATACATTTCAATGTATATTACTTATGAAACACATTACTATTCACAATGCATAACATAACATTGTTCAATCTCAACAATGCAATTAGGGCAAAGAACAATTGATATGATTCATAGCTTTAGGACCTTACACATGCATTTGATTATATCATTCATTGATTCAAGTGTGTTTAAAGTGTTTAGGGTTAGGTTTAAGGACCAACCTACCTTTGGAGAACCAAAGCAATGCAATAAGATCAAAGAATGAAAACCCTAACTATCACACTTGAGGGACACGGCCAAGCTTGTGGCCGTGTCTCTCAAACCAAAACTCACAGTAGCTAACACGGCTTGGGAACACGGCCATGTCACCCAAAAACTAATCCAACACGCCCAAAATCCCTTGGCTTGGCCGTGTCTCACATTGCTTTTGGCCGTGTCTCCCAAAACACAAACCCTAATATGCACAACTCTCCTCCAATTGCACTCAAACTCATCAAACACCATATAACATGTTTCAAATGAATGGAATCAATGTTCTAAACACAAATTCTACATGTTTAACACAATATTCCTTATTAAAACACATCAACCAAAACATTTAAACACATACCATCTCAAACCCTAAAACCAACTTTACACTTGAACTTCCACTATCAAAATCCATTTAAACTTACAACCAAACCAACCTCAATTCAATCTTTTAACTAACAATCAACTTTAACACTTGTAAACACATATCAAACACACCAAATCATCACATCAACAAATCACAATTCAATATAGACATAACCTCAAAATTACCAAAGGAATTCAAGAGATTTCTTACCTAAGATGAAGAAATTCCACAATTCTCTTGTCAAATCCTTTGATTGCTTCTTCAATTTGCTTCTAGCACCATGAATACCTCTCTTGCTCTCTCTTCTCTTCAATGGCCGGCCTCTTCAAGAAAGAAAGAAGAAAATGCACAAGTCAAACACCTTTTCTTCTTTTAATCTCCACCATGCATTCCACTTCAAGCAATTACTCAAATACCCCTCATCATTTAACTTAGCTTTTGTCTCTTATAAACCCAATTAAGTAATTTCACATGCCATATAAAAATCTCCTCTTGCATTGACTCTCTCCCTTTGACCATTTTATATGTTATATATATCATCATATACACAACATATACCATTCTCTCTAAACCCTATTTTCTTTCCAAAACACATATACACAAGCATTCTCCTCCCAATTTCTTTTCTTAACACATCATATACATTCAATCCAATTTATAACAATAACAACAACAACAATATAACCAAGACTTCTAGGGCATACATGAGGATATTACAATTGGCCAAAATTAAGGGTCTACACCGATGTCCAAAGGATGAAGATCCATTTTGATGGGTGAAGACCCGATCTCCAAGGATGAAGATCCATTTTGAAGGGTGAAGACTTGATCTCCAAGGATGAAGATCCATTTTGAAGGGTGAAGATACAATGACCAAAGATGAAGATCCAAGGTCCAAGGATGAAGATCCATTTTGAGGGTAAAGCACAATCCATTGAAGAATGGAAAACCGGCTAGAAGAAACCCAAAATTACTAGATGATAGAAGGTCAATTTAGCTAGAAGAGCTGGAGTCGATCTATTGAAGAATGGAGTAAGTGGCTAGAAGAAAGCCATGATAGAAGATCAATCAGCTAGAAGATCTAAAATTAATTGGCTAGAAGAAAGCCATAATTCTCAAACTGACAGAAGGTAAATCAAATCTAGTCTCGGGTACAATTACCCAAATCCAATTCAGTCTGGGGTCCAACTACCCAGTCTCGGGTCCAATTACCCAAATCAAATTCAGTCTCGAATCCAAGTATCTAATCTCAGGTCTAAGTACCCAAATCAAATCCTATCTCAGGTCAAGAAACCAAATCACATCTTGGGTCTAGAGCCCAAATCCAATCACATCTCAGGTCTAGAACCTAATCCTATCTTGGGCTGAGAACTTAAAATCCATTCTTGGGTTCAGAACTTAAACCAATTCGAGTCCAGAACTCAAATCATTTTTTGGTCCAGAACCCAAATCAACCTTGGATCGAGAACCCATCCTCATCCAAAATAAGCTCACAAACATGTTGATTTTCACTCTCTTCTACTAAAGGCTCAGATCATTCAAGCAAGGGCAAACTGTAGACCCTTGATTTTGGCCCTGACTTGTTCATTACTAATTAATGAGGCCTGAGTCATAAATCTTTTGATTATATGGTATAATTTAATAGGATGGTTGAACCTTTAAAACCCTAAAGAGGTTTATTTTGAAGGTTTAGTTGAGTCTAATTTGATGTTAGGGCATTTAGAGATGTATCCAAGTTAAACTGGGCCTCCAATTCATTAAGGGATAGCCCATATCAAATTAGGATGCCCCAATTCGATACAGGATAGTCCCATATCGAATTGGGAGCTTTCCAATTCAATATGGGACCTTAGTTTGGCTCCCATATCAAATTGGGAAGCCCCAATTCGATATGGGGAGGTCCCATACTGAACTAGGACTTCTCTAATTTGATATGGAGCTTATTAATTTTGATTCCATGTCAGATTAGGAGATGGGGGAGTCTGACATGGTCTCAACTTGCCATGAATTCAAGTTGTTTTAATTTGATATGCTTCAGGAAAACCGTTTAGAAATAGGAAGTTAATACTCAGTTTTTAACATAATATATTCTTATATAAATATAGGATTAAAGAAGAGGAATGAGGGAGCAACTTTGATTAATAAATGGGCAGTGAAAAGAAATTGAAAGACAAAAACCCTAGCAGAATAAAGCCAAAAAGGAAAGAAAGATACATAAATATTAAAAAGAAGACACAGAGAGGTAGCAACCCAGAAGTAATAGATATACAATAAGAATACAGAGAGGAAAGGATGAGGATTAAACTTTATCAGCTCATTAAGAAAGAAGATAGAACATTAAACCATCAAACCAAGAAGGCATTAAACAACTGTCTTCATTCCATTCAACCGAGAATTTACAATTGGTGTAAGCAAAAGTTTGGATCAACATTTAATTATTGATGATGTCAACAAATGAACGTACATCTTCTGAATTAAATTCATTTAAGCTCAGCATAAGAAGCTTTGATGATGTTGTTTGTGCTTCATACAAAGTAATCCCAGTAACCTAGACGTGTTCAATTGATGTTTGTCAATGTATGATCATTTAATTTAAAAATATCTAGTAACTTTGTTCTATATAAATATTTACCAAAAATCAATTGTTAAAATTATTTGAAAGCTTCTTGCAATAGCAAAAATATTTCCTAAACCTTAATTCATTTAAACCTTAAAAACTATAAAACCCTAGTATCCAGATATCAAACCCTAATATGTTCTCTCAATTTTCTAAAACACTAATTCTCACAAACCCTACAATTATATATCTATTGCTTTAATTAAGTTTGGATGCATGCTTATTACACATGTTGATGGATAGTTTATTTTTATTTGATTTTATAATGAATTCTCGAATGTTTGTTCATTGATTTATTTTAGTTTCAAGAAATTGTAAGAGGTATGTTTCCATATTATGGGTATGTTTCCATGTTATGGGTACCTCATTTGTTAGATCTCATGTAATATAATTTATTTAAGTTTTGAATTAATGTAAAGGATACGTTTCTACTAATTGTTGGGTATCCTATTTTATTTTTTTTTTGATATTGGACGATTGTAAAGGCATATTTTCATCTATGGATGGGTGCTTATTTATTTATGTTATTTTGAACTTGTTGTGATTTTAATAAAATTATTTTTAATTTTTATGATTGCATGTTGTTGACCCTTAATTTTTTATTCAGTCCAGTCCAAAGATTTTAAAATATTCCGAAATAATTTTTATGTTATATATTATTTATGTTAATATTTAATATTTATTTTGATTTTTTTTACTTATTACTTATTATTTATTTTATTTATTATTTATAAATATATATTATTTATTATTATTATTATTTAAATATAATATTTATTTTACTTTTTACTTTTTATTTATTTTTAAAATATATATATATATATAAATAAAAATAAAAAAATCGGCGACGGCAGAATTGGTGACGAAAGTAGCTAGCGACGAATTGGCCACGGGCCAATTTGCTGCAGGCAAAACCTGCGGCAAAATTGTACCCCTCGAGCAATTTTTCCCCCAGCTCGCCCAACGCCAGTCTCGGCCGGGCTCGCATACAGTTTTCGCCGAAATCTTATTTTACTTGGTTTTTGATTTTATTTCCAAAATAGTTTTTAATTTCCTTAAGATACTAGGTTTTTTTTTATTTTAATTACCTAAACATACCACATTAAAAACACACAAAGAAGAGGAGGGACGAGCTCTTTTTTTAGCAATTTACTCAGAACCTTGGATTTGTAAAGGAGCAAGAGGCAGCAAACAACAAATAATTCATAAAAGGCAGTACACACCGTCTTTGTTATTGTTCAACCAGAATCAAAATTGTGGTGAAACCAACAACGGATGTTTGAGTTTTCATTAAATTTTTTATATTTATAGTGGCCTCATTATTCAATTTGATCAATTATTTGAGCATACGATAGATGGGTTTTTATTTAAGCACATTGATTAATTATTTTTATTTATCATCTAGTCTCTATTTAAAATCCTAAAAACTATTTTTCAAAACCCTAGTATCCTAATACCCATTAGATTAATTTTTGAAGTCTAAAACCCTAATTACATTTGTTTAATGCCACAAAACAATAATCTGTTTTCTCAAAACCATAATCAATTCTATTTTTCTAAAAATCACATTAGCCTATTCTTTCAAAAGACCTAACTTTTAATCTTATTTTCATGATCTTCGATTTTATTTACTTAAACCCCAAACCTTAATATTAGATTCATACAACTTTCGAAACCCTAAATTCAAAACATCTATTCTTGAGATTTAAACCCTAATTTATTTCAAGCCTAATCTTTAATTCAAACATCCAATAGCCATATTATTTCTTTTATATTAAATATTTCTCAATTGACTAATCTAGTAATTAAAAAACCCTAATTGTTAAACATAAAACCCATGAAACCATAATTTTATTCAAGAAACCCTAATTGATGCATAAACCCTAAGTTTATATATTTACTGCTTTATTTAGTTGGATAAATGTTTATTATATATTTTGATTGATGTTTCATATCCTTGATGAATAATTTACTTATGATGAATGATTGGTTATTTTTATTTATTTGCTTTGGTTGCAAAACATTATAAGAGGTATGTTTCCATATTTTGTGTACCTCATGTTGTGAGCATCATGCAATTTAGTTTATTCTAAAGTTTTTTGGATCAATGTAAAGGACATGTTTCCACCTTTCGGTGGGTGTCCTATTTAGTTTTAGATATTAGATGATGTAAGGACATGTTTTCATCCTCGGATGGTTGTCCATTTATTTGTTTTGTTTTGATATTATTTGATTTTAATAAAGTATTTATTTATTCTTATGATTGCATGTAGTATGGATAATATCATTATATTTAAGAATTTTATAATATTAAGACCTGCAAAGGAAGCCGGTTCCAATGAACCGGGCGTTGTGGTGGTATTGGGCTATTTCTCACCTTCCTCACACGTACCCAACTTTTCGAACCCATTAGGGGATTGAAGATTTCTTAGGAATAGAGTCATCCACCCCTTTTTTTTTCCCGGCCCGTTCGGGTGGTGACTCCATTTTTTTTGGGCTTAGGCCCATGTTTTCTAAGTCCCCGAGCCTAACAGTGCCGAAGTCGCAAGAACCATTCCATCGAGAGTGGGGGTGAAAATCTCCGCTCATAGTGGCGACTCCATTGGGGATAAAAGAAGTTGATTCTGTTCATCTCTATATTATTCTATTCTTTCTTGTCATGATATTATCCATTGCATCATATTAGATTGCATTGTGTGCGTGAGTTAGGATGCCCGTGTAACCCGTGTATTATGTAAGGGATACCATACTTTCACTCAAAGTATGGAGATTGAGCATGGCATAACCACTCATAGCCTTGTACCTTTTGGTATACACTTGCTATGGGAACCTAACCCTTTCAACCTAAAGACTAAAGCTTATGTAATTGGCCTAGTTTCCTTAGATTTTACCCTAAATGCTTGTTGTTTGACTATGGTTAATTTATCTTGGTTTAAATCATGGCATATTTGGTTTGTTCTTTTTCTAATATGACCTAAGTACATTGTAAGCTCAAAATAAATTTTTTCTTAAAGTCAAAAAGACTAAAGTTATTTTCAAAAACTTTTCAAATTGGTCTTTAGACATAAAACTTTTCCAAAATAAGTCAAAAATTCTTTTCTCATGACCCAAATACAAAGCCTAAAATCCATCTTTTCTAAAAATCATTTTATAATGGGCTTAGGAAAAAATTATTTTCGCAACCTTTTGAAATATCTTACAAATATTTAGATCAATTATGGAATACCAAAAATCAATTGAGAGCCTAGTTTATACTAAGAATTATTAATCATGGGCTTGTTTATGGCATGAATCATTAGTTACTTTTTTCAATTGAGAAATCTATTTGTAATAAACCTTTTAATTTAGTTTTAATCCAATATAGCATAAAAGTTGCATTAGTTGATTGAATGGATTAAAGCCTAATTAACAGAAATTATTATGAACTGATTTCCATGTTCTAAAATATAACTATTGGTTGAAATGTCTGAGGGAATTATTCTAAAACAAGATACCCCATGTTGGTATTTTGTTAACCATATACCTAGGAAAATAGACTCGCCATTCATGTGTGAAAGTTATAAGGTTGGAAGGAACATCCTAATTATCTTTGTTTGTTTGTTATTTGTACATACATGCATACATACATTTGCATAACATATCATTGATCCTTTCTGGCTCACAACCCTAGACTACAATAGTTCAAGAGCGTACGACAACCCCACCTACGCCAGTAACATAGAATCTAGCAGCGACTCAATTACCTTCTCACCAAGAATAATGGAGCCTGAACAAATTCAAAGAATGGTGGACATCGCCCTTAATGCCAAAATGGAAGAACTAAAGGAGACCCTGGCTGACACTATGAAGAACCAATTGGCTGCAATTTTAGGGAACATTGTTGAAGCATCTACTAGCACCAAGAAGCCAAAGGACAAGGGGAAGGCTAAGGTTGGTGAAGTGGTTTTTGAGGATGACAAGGTAGTCGTCGATGATGATGACAACTAGGCTCAATACTTCTAAGATCCTCAAGACAAGAAGAAATAATCGAAGGTTGTTGAAAGATCAGCTATGGAGAAAACTAAAACTTTAGATGTTGAGAAGATGATTGTTGACCTGGAAAAGAAGTTTGAAAAGAAGTTGAAAACTGAAGAAATGTCCAAAGTTGACAAATTGTTTGAGCTAGATGAAGAAGTTCCATACAAGTTCAAGATGCCATCCTTTGCAAAGTTTAATGGAACTGAAAATACTCACCTCCATGTGAAGTAGTGTATCACTGCTATGCAGTCTGCCTGAGCTACTAAGGCTCAAACCCTAAGATACTTCATGCTCTCATTGGATCCCATTATCCAAAATTGGTTCAATACCTTAGATGATGGCGCACAAAAGAGTTGGGATCTGCTATACAAGGTCTTCATCCAACAATATGGATACAATGTTGAATTGGAAGTTACTCTAATAGAGGTGGAGTCCATTAGATAAAAGGTCGAACGAGAACTTCATGGATTATATGAGGAGGTGGAGGAATAAGGTTGTATTGCTCAAGAGAAGGCCTGATGAATCCGATCAAATTAGAATGATTATGAGAGGAGTGTTACCTAGCCTTCGCAAAAGGATGTCTCATACACTCATTCGGGATTTCAAGGACCTTTTGCAAGTTGGTCTACAAATTAAAGAGTGGAAAAGAGAGAAGAACTACTTTTCAACAAGAAGGAACGAGAAAGGAAACTACCAGTCTAGTAACCAAAGCATGGAAAAGGCAGTTAATATTAATGTTACTGGCTAAGGAGGAAGAAGACAATTTTCAAAATTAGGGAAGCCACTGTCTTGTGTCCTCAATAAGCTATAAAAAAAAAGGATTGTTACAACCCTTAAATCCTCATCCTTTGCCTAACCCTCTCCCACTTAATTTTGACACTAAGGCATTTTGTCAATTTCATCAAATGCAAGGGCACGACACGGATAGATGTGTGAGGTTGAGGCATGAGATCTAGAATTTGATTGATAGTGGGAAGCCAAACACCAAAGACAATCCACTGCCAAGGTTCGATAGAGTAACACCACCGACAACCTTCATGATTGAAGGAGGTTTGCATGAAAGTTTTGTCATGTCTTCTTTCCAAGATGTGTATGGAGAAGTAACCAAAGAAGAAGTGGTGTTTGGCAAAGTTGAACAAACTGTGGTTGGAAAAGAAGTAGCAATCTGTGTTGTGAGTGAGTTTTGGGATTCAAGCAATAGTGATGGTGATCTTGGACCCAAGAAGGAAGAATGGACCTGGTCCGCGCCTGAAGAAGATGAAGTGATGAACACTAGATCTGGTAAGCCTTATGCATGGCCACCACCTAAGGAAGTAGAGGCTAATAAAGGAAAGGAAGCTGAAGTTGGGAATAAAGAAGAGGAAGATGACACGGTGCTTAAGCAGTTAAAGAGAACCTAAGCAAGTGTCAGTATTTGGGACTTATTGGCCACTTCTAAGAAGCATCGTGAAACTATGGCCAAGGACTTGGCTAGCATGCCAATTTTCACCTCTATAACACCGGAGGAGCTGGTTAACTTCATGAAAGTTGAAGGAGTGATGAAGTGTGAAGATATTCAAAAGAAGAGTGAAGTTAATATGGGAATGATATCTTTCTCAGATGCAAATTTACTGGAAGAGGGGAGAGATCACATCCACTCTCTCTTTATCAAAGTAGAAGTCAAAGGAAAAAGGACCCCATGTGTGATGATTGATGATGGGTCCACCATAAATATTTGTCCACTTAAAATTTTGCCAAAGCTAGCTATGTCAATGGGGGATCTAAGCCCAACCGAGGTAACCATTAGGGCTTATGACAATTCCCAAAGGCACGCTGAAGGGACATTCAAAGCTATTGTGAAGGTTGGTCCAATTGAATCTATTGTTGAATTTATGGTTTTGGACATACCTGTTACTTTTGCTCTACTTTTGGGATGACCATGGTTTCATCCTCTTGGTGGATTTCCTTCCACCCTTCATCAAAAGATTAAATTCTCAAACAGAGAAGAGACGGTGGTCATCGAGGCCGAAGATAATGAGGTGGTTAATGCTCTAATGATTGATATGCCTCTCAATGGTTTTTAAGTAGCTGCAATTTCTGATAATGAAGTAGTGGACTCAAAGGTCTTGAATATGATGAAGAACATGAGCTACCTTCCTGGTGCTGGTCTTGGAAAGGGCAACGTCGGTATGATAAAGCTTCCAGATTTCAAGACTCAAACTTCCAAGAAAGGGTTAGGGTATGAAGAAGCTAGCAAAGATTTTCATCTAAAGAAGAATGAGAAGATGAGCTTCCCACCACTTGAAGAGATCTTTGTTAAAGCTCCAAACATGGGACCACTCCAAGGAAAGCCTGAGCCAATCATGTTCATGGGAAAGTTGATTCCGGGTTTTGAAATTTTTGCTGATGCTGTCGAGTTAGTGGAATAAATGAAGAAAGAGCTCACCCTGCCAACCAACAAGGAGCCCAATCCAGAATGGGAGAAGGAAGTTATTCTGAAAGCTGAGAAGACTCCAGAGGAGATTGCTTCCCTGGTTGAAGAGAAGTTTTAAGATGTTCTGCTTTGTGATTTTGAGAACAGTGATTTTGATTTTAATTTGTCTGCTCTGTATGAGGATGATGATGTTTTCTTTTCCAAAATGAATGCAATAAAGTCTGATTTCGCTTACTTGTGTGATGTTTCTCCTGATGGTTGCATACGTTCAAATAATGGTTACATGAGCATCTTTAATATTAACTCTGTCGATACACAATCATTAAATTTGAGAACAACAGAAAATCATAAAAATATTAGCATAGCATTCGACCTTACTCCTGATGAGAGAGAGAGATTTGAAAAAATATTTAAAAAATATAAAGAAGCATTTGCTTGGTCTTATTAGGATATGCCTGGAATAGATTGAATTCCTACTTACACCCACATGAAGCCTGTCAAACAAAAGCATAGGCGATTAAGACCGGTGTGGGCTAAATTGGTTAAAGAAGAGGTCATTAAACAAATACAAGTAAAGTTCCTTGAAGTGATAGATTATCCAGATTGGCTAGCCAACATAGTACCCGTGCCAAAGAAAGATAGAAGAATTAGGGTCTGTGTGGATGTAGACCCTTAATTTTTGACCCAGTTTAGTTCGATATTTTTAAATAGTTCAAAATAATTTTGTGGTATTTTTAATAATATTTATTACTTATAGTATTTATTTTTAATTAAAATAAAAAATAAAAAAAGAAGAGGAAAAGATAAAAATAAATTAAAAATAAAAATCGGCGATGAAATTTTTCATCGCTGGCGACGAATTGGCTTAGGCCAATTCGCCGCAGGAAAAACCTACGGCTAATTGGCCACAAGCCAATTCATCACAGGTTTTTCCTGCAACGAATTGGCATGTGGCCCTCGCCCAGCCCAGGAGCCCAGCCCGCAGGAAATTTTTGCCAACGCAATTTTTTTCGAAACCCTATTCTACTTGGTTTTGGTTTTTAATTTTATTTCCTAAATAGTTTTTATTTCCTTAACTAATTAGTATTAGGTTTTTATTTTTCTTATAAATGACACATCAAAACACACATAAAGGGGACTTGGAGACTGGGGGATCTTTTGGAGAAGGAGATCGGACTTTTGGGATTAGGACTTTTGGAATTTTATTCAAGAACTATCCGAATTTCTTTTGGCAATGGATTGACAATCTCAAGCTTGAAGGATCAAGAGGCAACAAACACTCCATCAAAGGCAGCCCACACTATCTTTGTTATTATTCAACCAAAATTCAAAAATATGGTGGAACCAACAACGGAGGTTTGAATCTCTATTTACTTGTTTATGTTTACAGTAGTCTCATCACTCAATTGGATTAATTGTTTAAACGTGCAATAGATGATCAATTGTTCTACTTACCATTTAAACTTTATTTGAAATCCTAAAAACTATTTTTCAAAACCCTAATGCCTTAATACCCGTAAAATATATTTTTGAAATCTAAAACCCAAATTACACTTTTCTAAAACCACAAAACAATAATTTATTTTCTCAAAACCATAATCAATTCTATTTTTCTAAGATTTACAGTAGTTTGTTTCTTCCAATTATAAATTTTCTAAATCTTAAACCCTAAAAATCTTAATTTTCAACACCAAAATCTACAACCCTAAAAGCCAGTTTTTTAAAATTTTTAGAGGCACTGCCGTATGGGCTCGGCAAAATTTCACCCTGCGCCAGTCTGCAATTTTGCTCCAAGCTCACCCAGTGCCAGTCTAGCCAGGGCCCGCTCGCAGTTTTCTTCAAAATCTTATTTTAATTGGTTTTTTATTTTATTTCCAAAATAGTTTTTAATTTCCTTAAGATACTAGGTTTTTTATTTTAATTACCTAAAAATACCACATTAAAATACACAGAAAGAAAAGGAGGGATTTTTGGAGTTGAAAGAATTATTCAGACTCTTTTCTTAGCTATTTACTCGAAACCTTGGATTTGTCAAGGAGCAAGAGGCAGCAAAAAACAAACAATTCATAGAAGGAAGCACACACCGTCTTTGTTATTGTTCAACCAGAATCAAAATTTGTGGTGGAACCAACAACAGAGGTTTGAGTTTTCATTAACTTTTTTATATTTATAGTGGCCTCATTATTCAATTTGATCAATTATTTGAGCATACAATATATGGGTTTTTATTTAAGCACATTGATTAATTATTTTTATTTATCATATAGTCTCTATTTAAAATCCTAAAAACTATTTTTCAAAACCCTAGTATCCTAATACCCATTAGATTAATTTTTGAAGTCTAAAACCCTAATTATATTTTTCTAATGCCACAAAACAATAATTTATTTTCTCAAAACCATAATCAATTCTATTTTTCTAAAAATCACAATAGCCTATTCTTTCAAAATATCTAACTTTTAATCCTATTTTTATGATCTTCAATTTTATTTACTTAAACCCCAAACCTTAATATTAGTTTCATACAACTTCCAAAACCCTAAATCCAAAATATCTATTCTTTAGATTTAAACCCTAATTTATTTCAAGCTTAATCTGTAATTCAAACATCCAGTAGCCATATTATTTCTTTTATATTAATATTTCCAATTGACTAATCCAGTAATTAAAAAACCCTAATTGTTAAACATAAAACTCATGAAACCCTAATTTCATTCAAGAAACCCTAATTGATGCATAAACCCTAAATTTATATACTTACTGCTTTATTTAAGTTGGATGAATGTTTATTATATATTTTGATTGATATTTCATATCCTTGATGAATAATTTACTTATGATGAATGGTTGGTTATTTTTATTGATTTGCTTTGGTTGCAAAACATTGTAAGAGATATATTTGCATATTTTGGGTACCTCATATTGTGAGCATCATGTAATTTAGTTTATTCTAAAGTTTTTTGGATCAGTGTAAAGGACATGTTTCCACCTTTCGGTGGGTGTCCTATTTAGTTTTAGATATTAGATGATGTAAGGACATATTTTCATCCTCGGCTGGGTGTCCATTTATTTGTTTTGTTTGGACATTATTGCAATTTTTAATAAAGTATTTATTTATTCTTATGATTGCATGTAGTATGGATAATATCATTATATTTAAAAAATTTATAATATTAAGACCTACAAAGAAGGCCGGTTCCAATGAATCGGGCGTTGTGGGGGTGCTGGGCCATTTTCCACCTTTTCCATACGTACCCAACTTTCCGAATCTATTAGGGGGTTAGGGATTCCTTAGGAATTGAGTCATCCGCTCCTTTCTTTTTCTCGGCATGTCCGGGTGGCTACTCTATTTTCTCCAGGCTTAGGCCCGTGTTCTCGAAGGCCCCAAGCCTAACAGTGCTGAAGTCGCAAGAACCATTCCACTGGGAGTGGGGCCAAAAATCCCTGCTTACACATGCATTATGGATAATATTGTGTTAACTAAGACTTTTATAATATTAAACCTGAAAAGAAGGTCGGTTCCAATGAACCGGGCATTGTGGGGGCGCTGGGTCATTCTCACCTTCTCCACACGTACCCAACTTTTTGAACCCAATAAGGGGATGAGGATTCCTTAGGAATCGAGTCATCCACCTCTTTCTTTTTTTTGCTTTATTCGGGTGATGACTCCAATTTTTTTGGGTTTAGGCTTGTGTTCTCTAAGGCCCTGAGCCTAACATTGCCGAAGTTACAAGAACAATTCCATATGGGAGTGGAGGAGAAAATCTCTGCTCACACATTGCATCATATAGATTGCATTGTGTGCGTGAGTTAGGGCACCTGTGTTGCCCATGTTGTGTTATGTAAGGGATACCATACTTTCACTCAAGGTATGGAGATCAAGCATGGAATAACCACTCATAGCCTTGTACCTTTTGATATATACTTGCTGTGGGAGCCTAAACTTTTCAACCCAAAGACTTAAGCTCATGTAATTGGCCTAGTTATTTTCCTTAGGTTTTTTTTACCCCAAAATGTTTGTTGTTTGACTATGATTAATTCATCTTGGTTTAAGCCATGGCCTATTTTATTTGTTCTTTTTCTAATATGACCTAATTTTATTGTAAGCTCAAAATAAATTTTTCCTTTAAATCCAAAAGACCAAAACTATTTTCAAAATTTTCAAGATGACCTTCGGACACAAAACTTTTCTAAAATGGGTAAAAAAAATTCTTTTATCCCATGACCCAAATACAAAGCCTAAAATTCATTTTTAAACAAATATTTTTTTAAAATGGGCTTTGAAACAAAATTATTTTCCCTAACCATCTTTTTGAATGATCTTACAAACTATTTAGGTCAATTATGGAATACCAAAAATCAATTGTGGACCTAATTTATACCAAGAATCATTAATCTTGTGCTTATTTTTGGCATGAATCATTAGTTATTTTTTCAAATGGGAAATCTATTTATGATAAACCTCTTAATTTTGTTTTAATCCAATATAGCATAAAAGCTATTTTTTATTGATTCAATAGATTAAATCCTAATAAATGGAAATTATCATGAATTGGCCTCTAAGTTTGAAAATAAAATTATTGGTTAAAATCGTCTGAGGGAATTTTTTGAAAATAAAATATCCCATGTTGGTATTTTGTTGACCATATATCTAGAAAAAGAGACTCGCCATTTGTATGTGAAAGTTATAAGGTTGGAAGGAGCATCCTAATTATTTTTGTTTGCTCATTACTTATGCATACATGCATACATGTATACATATATTGCATTACATGGCATTGATCCATTCTAGCTCACAGACCTGGAGTAGAACAGTTCAAGAGCATATGACAATCCGACCTACATCAATGACTCAGAGTTTAGTGAAGATACAATTAATTTCACTCCCAGAATCATGAATCCCGATCAAGTTTAGAATCTGATAAATGAAGCTCTTGCATCTAAGATGGAAGAGTTAAAGGGGCTCCTAGCTGTGACCGTGAGAAATCAACTAGCTGCACTATTGGAAGGAAACACTATGGAAGCATCTGCTATGACTAAGAAGCAAAATGACAAGGGATAGGCTAAGGTATGTGAGGTAGCCTTTGATGATGACAAGTGATAATTGATGATGATGATGATTGGGCTCAATATTTCCAACATTCTCAAGATAGGAAAAAAAAGCCAAAGGCTGTGGAAAAATCAATTATCGAAAGACTGAAACTTCAGATGTAGAGAAGATGATTGCCGATTTAGAAAAGAAGTTTAAAAAGCAGCTGAAGGCTGAAGAGGTGTCGAAGGTGGACAAGCTATGTGAGCAAGATGAAGAAGTTCCTTACAAGTTCAAAATGCCTTCTTTATCTAAGTACAATGGTATAGGAAATCCTCACCTGCATGTTAAGTAGTATATCATAGCTATGTAGTCTACTAGAGCTACCAAGGCTCAAACTCTAAGATATTTCATGCTCTCATTATATCCTAACTGGTTCAACACCTTAGATGAAGGTAGCCAAAAAGATTGGGATATGCTATACAAAGCCTTCATCCAGCAGTATGGGTATAATGTAGAATTAGAAGTGACTCTTATGGAGTTAGAATCAATAATGAAAAAGCAGACTGAAAATTTGGTTGATTATGTGAAGAGATGGAGAAATAAGGCTACATTGCTTAAGAAGAAGCCCGATGAATCTGACTAGATCAGAATGATCGTGAGAGGTGTCATGCCCAACCTTTGTGAGAGACTATCTCACACCCTTATAAGAGATTTCAAAGATCTTCTCTAAGCTGGCTTACAGATAGAAGAATGGGAAAGAGAGAAGAATCATTCTTCTGAAAAAAGAAAAGGTAGGAGAAATTATCAGTCTGGCAGTCAAGGTGCACAGAAGTCAGTGGATTTCAATGCAACAACTAGTCAAGCTAATAGAAGACAATTTTATGAGTTGGGTAAATATCTATCTTAGGTTTTTAATAAGTTGCAGAAGAATGCGCTATTACAACCAATGGCTCCTCGACCTTTGCCGAATTCTCTACTATCAAGCTTTGATGCCAATGCCTTTTGTCAATTCCATCAAGTGCAAGGGCATGCGATAGATAGATGTGTTTGTTTAAGGCATGAGATCCAAGATTTGATTAACAGCGGAAAACTGCCTGAGCCTAATAAGCCCAACACCAAGAATAATCCTTTGCCTGAATTTGGAAGAGTACCTCCACCAATAACTTCATGGTAGGAGGAGGATTGAAGGAAGATCTTGTCTTATCCTCCTTTCAAGATAAGAGTGTAGAAGACATGAAGAGAGAAGAGGCTTGACTTATGAAACTTCCCTTGGCTTGAGTATTGCTCATTTTATTTTGCTAAAAAAATTATGTTTTTCAAGTTAGAATTGTCGAAATAAATTACTTTTATTGAATCTATAATTTTGTTTGGCTTTTGATATAATAGTGTTCAACCATTGACGAATCTAGCTTGATATTCATGAATTAGTATATCTATGCATCATAATTTGAATGACTTTACTAGGTGAGAGAATTGTTCTATAGCATTGAGTTGTGTATGCTTACTTAGAGAGGGCTCCTGTAAGCTCGATGACCTACCCTATGCTGTCGTGACTCTTATGACAAGTCTAATGATCACTAAGGTGAAGGTGCAAGAAGATCAAAGAAAGGAATGCATAGTCAAAACTATAAGGATAATTGAAGTTCACTCAAACTAGATTTAATATCTTCGATCTCTTTCATCATTAAGATAAAGTAAGGACAACGAAGTATTTATCCTCACCGAAGTAGACTTACTCTACTCAACTCATCTATAAACAAAAGTATACAATGGTGTAAGAAAGACAATTCTTTTGGACCTAGGACCTAACAAAAAATAAACAAAAAAAGAAAAAGCAAAAACAAAAGAGAGAAGAAAAAAAAAATGAGTCCTAGGTTTGTGCAAAAGCAAGAAAAGATGAAGATCGTCTTAATCAGATCTATATTTCTTCCAAGGAGATAGAAGGAAATTGAAGTCTAGCAAAATTGCTCCCAGCTGCCTATGGCTCTAATAGAAGATTATAGTGTGAAGATTTGTTAATAGTGTATCAGCCCCAGCTCAAAGATGGCTTTCATTTAACCCGTATCCCTTATAGACCCCATTTTAAGCCTATCAAAGACCTATTGATCTCTCTTGGTAGGTAGAGTCTATTAGTGGAGATAGATTGGATATGCATACATATGAGATAGACAATATTCAAACTTAATGAGACCTTGGCCAAGTAATGTTTTTGTGCCTATCTGAAGTGCAACAATTCTTGCTTAAATGAAAATGATTTCTGAGTTTAATACGATAACTAGGGTTGTCATGTTATAGATATGTTAATTTAGAAAATTGAGTCCTGAGGTACAATGATAGTGATTTGACAATGTCAACATTTGATTTAAAAAATAAAAAAAAACTGATCTCTTGTTGCATAAACCTTCAAGTTAAGGGAAGTATGTTGCACTGTTAACCTCGAAGGACACATTGGGCAAAATAAAGGATTATTTGTAAGGTTATGAAGAAGTTACCAACTGGCATGCTGAATCATAATTTGAAATGGATGTATCTCTGCTACTTGGGCCCCCGACACTCATATTTTCAACATCTTAAAGATAAAAGCCATAAATTCAAAGCCTTCTGCCATTCCAATGCAAGACCTGAACGAGCATCTAAAAGGAACCAATGAGAACACTTCAGCTGATCACCTCAGTCTGTGAGTTGATGGAACCATTGTAAATATCATCCAGGCATATCATGCATACATAAGCATATCACATTGCATTTTTTACTTGTGTTCCTATTCTTTGTCAAGATAAACAACAATACTCTATGAAGCAAATATGAAGCAGATATGGAATCAGGTGGCATGGAAGGCCCATTGCTTGAAAGATCTAGTCACTTTACAAAATGGAGATTCATGCTTGTACAAGGAATCAGACAATACACAAACATCAATCATAGCCTGCATGGGAAAAAATCATTAGTTTGAGCCTACACAGGGGGTAAAACTTTCTCTTTTCAAATTTTAAGTTTATGCATGTATAAAATATTTGCAGACTCTCTTTTAATATTTTGCCACGCAGGGGTCAAAGAGAAAATATGAGGACTAGCTAAAAAATAGCTGAAATTATCTGAGTGGAGATTTTCACCCCTACTCCTTAGTTAGATTTTAGAATGAGAAGAGATATTTTTCATCTGGTAGTGAGAATCATGAAGAAGAAAATCTCAATTCTTATCATGAATTTACAGAAGGAAGTAGTGATGATGATGATTTTGAAAGTAAGAGAAGCTCGATTAGCAAAAATGAAGTGATAAAATCATTCTGGGAATGTTCCCAACCTTATAAAACCTCTACTTAAGACCGGCAATGACATTAATCGAGTGGAGACTGAGAGCTTTATTCGTGAAGAGAAGGAGGCGGAACCGTCGGTTACCTTTTGAATCAAAGTAGCGACAAGACTACGGGGGAAGCAAAGCTTCTATGATAGCTTCGCTTCCTCGTCGTCATGTGCAATGATTTTTGCGACTTCGGCACTATTAGGCTCAGGGCCTTAGAGAACAGGGGCTTAAACTTGTTGAAAATGGAGTCGCCACCCGGATGGGCGGGGAAAAAGAAAGGAGTGGATTACTCGATTTCTAAAGAATTCCCAAACCCTTAATGGGTTTGGAAAGTTGGGTACGTTTGGGAAAGGTGAGAATGATCCAACACCCTCATAATGCCCTGTTCATTGGAACCAGCCTCTTTTTTAGGTCTAAATATTATTAAATTTTTAAGCACTATGGTATTATCCATACTACATGCAATGGAGATAAAGAGATATTCATTTTATTAAAATCAAAGAAAATTAAAACAAACATATAAAATGGGCACCCATACAAGGTGGAAACATGCCCTTACAACCATGTCCAATGTCTAAAAACTAAATAAAATAGGAAACCAACCATTTGATGGAAACATGCCCTTTACATTAATGCTCAAAGCTTAAAATAAATTAAGTTACATTAAACTTAACTAATGAGGTATCCACATAGTGGAATACCTCGTACATCTTTAAAACTTAAACAATTAGCCAAATTAAATTATTTAATCATTCACCATTAGCAAAATAAAAAGCAAATCATTCATAGAAATAAGATATTGATAAACCATCCATTAAAACATATAATAAATCACAAAATCTAGGCTTTAATGTCACATTGAGTAATAGATGTATAAAATTAGGGTTTTTATTTATGAATTAGGGTTTTAGGAGGATATGGTTTTGGGGTTTTGCAAAGTAGGATTAGGGTTTTAATTATTTGGAAATCAGTGATTAGGAAATTAGGGTTTAAGAAATTAGGTTACTGGTTTTACATATTTAAAATTAGGAGTTTAGGGTTTGGGAAAGTATGTTACTGTTTATCATAGCTAGGGTTTTACAGAATTAGGGTCTTTACTACTGTTTATTAAACTTATTGCATGGATTAATATTTAATGATAGACATTACAATTATAAACTTAAGACTTCTAGAAAATCTTTAATGAATCAAACATAGAAAGATGAAATAATAAAACAAAACATTGGATGAAACTAAAGGTAGCTACAATAAATTTAAATAAATTAAACATAGAAATCAAACCTCCATTTTGTTGGTTCCTCCAAATTAAAATTGTTGAATCAAGCACCTTACCCTATTGATGTTGTCTGGATCAATTATCTTTTTGGTTGGAACGAAGCCAACAAAACGGAGGTTTTATTTCTATGTTTAATTTATTTAAATTTATGGTAGCTATCTTTAGTTTCATCTAATATTTTGTTTTATTATTTCATCTTTCTATGTTTGATTCATCAAAGGTTTTCCAGTGGTCTTAAGATTATAATTGCAATGTCCATCATTAAATATTAATCAATACAATAAGTTTAATAAACAGTAGTAAAGACCCTAATTCTGCAAAACTCTAGCTACGATAAGCAATAACCTAATTTCCCAAACCCTAAACTCCTAAATTTAAATATGTAAAACCAGTAACCTAATTTCTTAAACCCTAATTTCCTAATCACTGATTTCCAAATAATTAAAACCCCAATCCTACTTTGTAAAGCCCCAAAACCCTAATCATATCCTCCTAAAACCCTAATTCATAAATGAAAATCCTAATTTTATACATCTATTACTCAATGTGACATTAAAGCCTAGATTTTGTGATTTATTATATGTTTTAATGGATGATTTATTAATATCTTATTTCTATGAATGATTTTTTTTTATTTTGCTCATGGTGAATAATTGAATAATTTAATTTGGCTAATTGTTTAAGTTTTAAAGATGTAAGAGGTATGTTTCCACTATGTGGATACCTCATTAGTTAAGTTTAATGTAACTTTATTTATTTTAAGCTTTGAACATTAGTATAAAGGGTATTTTTCTACTAAATGGTGAATATCCTATTTTATTTAGTTTTTAGACATCGGATATGGTTGTAAGGGCATGTTTCCATCTTGTATGGGTGCCCATTTTACTGTTTATTTGAATTTTCTTTGATTTCAATAAAATTAATCTCTTTATCTCCATTGCATGTAGTATGGATAATATCATAGTGCTTAAGAATTTAATAATATTTAGACCTGAAAAGGAGGCCGGTTCTAATGAACCGGGCACTATGGGGATGTTGGGTCATTCTCCCCATACGTACTGTAGACCTTTAATTTTTGACCTAGTTTAATCCGATAGTCCAAAATAATTTTTATGGTATTTTAATTATTTTAATAATATTTTAATTACTTAGAATATTTAATAGTTATTTTTAATAAAAATTAAAAATTAAAAAAATTAAAAATTAAAAATTAAAAAAATCAAAATCAAACGAATCGGCAAACGACACGCGGCATTACGGTTCGCCGCAGAAAGTGTCTGCCCAATTCATCACAGCTGGGCTTGCCTAGTTTTGTGATAAACTAGCTTACCCAGCTCACCTGGCCCATGCCCGTAGCCTGTAGCAATTTTTACCAGCACAGCCTGCAGGCCCGGCAGGCCATGCACGTTGCCGAATTTTTGACCAAACCTTTGTTTTACCTGGTTTTGTAGTTTTTCCTAAATAGTTAGTATTTACTTATTAAAATAGGATTAGGCCTTTATTTTTTCTTATAAATACCACATTAAAACAAAAAAAAGGAGGAGACAAAAAAGAAAACACTAGAGACAGAAGAGAGACAGACAGAAAACCCTAGAGACAGAAGGGAACGGAGAGAAAAACCCTAGCAATGGAGTAAAAATTTTAAAGCTTACAATCAGGAAGCTAAAACCTTTAAACCACCAACAACAATTGAGCAATCAAAAAATTGAACACTGTCCAATTCACAAGGCAGCAAAGTCTTGATATTGCTCGGCTAGAAATTAAGCATTGAGGCAGGCAGAAGCTTGGATCAATCTCTTGAATTTGGTGGAGCCTTCAAATGTAGATAAGTTCTCTAAATTCATTTTATTAAATCAAAAATCACTTCCACTTTCAAACTCTCATCACAACATACTGATTACTCAATTTCTTTTTTAATTCAATTCATACAGTAGCTAAGGTTTTAGTTAAAGTGAATAATATAATAATTCAAAACTCAAATCTAATTTCTTGAACCCTAATTAATTCAAACCCTATTTCTTAATTATTTTTTTTCAAACCTTCACAATAGCTATTTTTTTATAATTTTATTCAGTGAGTTATTTTAATCTTTCAACAATAAATTTGACTTTCTATATTTGTTTCACCTAAAAATACATAAGTAGTTGGTATAGTCAATATTAAAACCATACTTAACTTTGATCACGGTAAAGTTTCAAATCCTAAATTCAAAATCATAATCTACAAAATCAAGGTTTCAAACCATAAAACTCTAATATCTTAACCGGGATTCCTAAACCCTAATATCTTAAGGTTCCAAGACCCTAATTTCATGATGTTAGCCCTAAACCCTAATTTGATTAACCAAAAACCTTTTTACTTTCTTAAAATTATAAAACCCTAATCAATTCCATTTTTCCAAAAACCCTCACAGTAGCCTAAATAATAATAATAATAATTCCAAAATCCCAAAACCCTAAATGTTAATTAAAGAACCCTAAATTGAGACATAAATCTAAATTTGTATCTTTATTTTCTTTATTTAATTTTATATTTGATTACATAGTTTATTATATGTTTTGATTTATTTAATTTCAATGCTTGATTTATTTAATTTATCATGGATGGATATTTTCTTTATTATTATAATTATTATTTGTTTGTTTTGGTATTAAAATTGTAAGAGGCATGTTTCCACTTTATGGGTACCTCATTAGTTAAATTTTATGTAATTTAAATTGCTTTTATATTTTGGACCAATGTAAAGGTTATGTTTCCACCTTTCGGTGGGTATCCTATTTAGTTTTAGACATGGACAATGTAAGGACATGTTTCCATCCTCGGATGGGTGTCCATTTATTTATTTTGTTTGGACATTGCTTTTATTTTAATATAATGATGTTTTATTTTAATTGTTGCATGTAGTATGGATAATATTATTATATTTAAGAATTTTATAATATTAAGACTTGCAAAGGAGGCCGGTTCCAATGAACCGAGCGTTGTGGGGGTGTTGGGCCATTTCACACCTTCCCCACACGTACCTAACTTTTCGAACACATTAGGGGGTTGGGGATTCTTTAAGAATCGAGTCATCCACCCCTTTCTTTTTCTCGGCCCATCCGGGCGGCGACTCCATTTTCTCCGGGCTTAGGCCCGTGTTCATCCCAACCAAAGATTCAATCAAAATTGGAGAAAAATGAGAAAATTCATCCAGTTCTTGAAAGTCTTGTACTTGACAGTCCTACAGGGGAGAAGGACAAAATGATAAAATGCTCAAAGAGAAAGAAAAGGGAAGAGTAAGAAATATAAAGAGAAAGAAAAGGGAAAATAAGAAAAGAAATGAATTTGGGTACCAAACTTTTTGCAAGGGCAAAGACTGCCCCAATCAAGATCTAGATTAATGCCAAGAAGATGGGAGAACACTCAAAGCTCTATCTTTTCATGCTCCCAACTGCCTAAAGTTCAAACAAGAAATTTATAGTGCGAGAGTTTATCCATTGTATCACAACGGCTCCAATTTACAATTGGCCTCCACTTAACCCAAGTCCCTTATAGATCCGATTTCAAGCCTATCAAAGACATGTTGATCTCTCTTAGTAGGTAAAGTTTATTAGTGGAGGTAGTTTGAATAAGCATGCATATGAGATAAACAATATTCAAACTCAATGAGACCTTTGGCCAAATAATGTGTATGTACCTATCTAAAGTGCAAGAATTATTGCTTAAATAGAAATGATTCCTGAGTTTAGTACAGTAACTAGGGTTGTCATGTTATAGATATGTTAATTTGAAAAATCAAGTCCTGAGGTAAATTGATATTAATTTGGCAAAGCCAACATTTGATTTCAAAATCAAAATTTAAAATTTAAAATTCAAATATATATATATATAAAGCCTTTAAGTTAAGGGGAGTATGTTGAACTATCCAACCTCGAAGGACACATTGGGCAAAAGAAATGATTACTGGCAAGGTTATGAAGCTACTAATTGACATGCTGAATCATAATTTGAAATGGATGTATTTCTGCCACTTGGGGTCTCCGTTATTCATGTTTTCAACATCTTTAAGATAAAGCCATAAATGTGAAGCATCCTATCATTCTAGTGCAAGACCTGAACGGGCATCTGAAAGAAATCCATGAGAACATTTCAGCTGATAACCTCAATCTGTGAGTCGATGGAACCATTGTAAGTATTATTCATGCATATCATGCATACATGAGCATATCACATCGCACTTTCTTGTCTTGTATTGTCTATTTTTTGTCAAAGTGAACAGCAAACACCTTGTGAAGTAAAGAATCAAAAGAAGATATTGAATCAAGGGGGCATGGAAAGCCTATTGCTTGAGGAAGCTCCAGTCATTTTGCAAAAGAAGAAAGACATATTTGTGTGAAGAGCTAGACAAGACAAACATCAATTAGAGCCCGCATAGAAAAATCATGGGTTTGAGCCTACACAGGGGGCAAAGTTTATCTTTTTCAATTTTTGAGTTTATGCATGTACAAAGCATTTTCAAACTCACTTTCAAATATCTTGCCACGCAGGGGGCAAGGAGAATATATGAAGGCTAGCTAAAAAATGGCTGAAATTTTTTGCTTTGCAAAAAGTGCAAAAGAAAAACAAAGAGAATGGAAAAAGATGAAAATTAGAACTCTCAAAAGAATGAAGATGCAAAAAGACAAAAGATCAATCTAGCTAAAAGAGTTGAAGCCAGGGTAAACTCCAATGGATAAAGATCCATGTTTCAAGGGTAAAGACCCGATCTCTAATGGATAAAGATCCATGTTACAAGGGTAAAGACCCGACATCCAATGGATAAAGATCCATGTTTCAAGGGTAAAGACCCGATCTCCAATGGATAAAGATCTATGTTTCAAGGGTAAAGACCCGACCTCCAATGGATAAAGATCCAAGTTTTAAGGGTAAAGACTCGATCTCTAATGGATAAAGATCCATGTTTCAAGGGTAAAGGCCCAATCTCCAATAGATAAAGATCCATGTTTCAAGGGTAAAGACTCAATCTTCAATGGATAAAGATCCATGTTTCAAGGGTAAAGACCAGATCTCCAATGGATAAAGATCCATGTTTCAAGGGTAAAGACCCGATCTCTATTGGATAAAGATCCATATTTCAAGGGTAAAGACCTGATCTCTAATGGATAAAGATCCATGTTTCAAGGGTAATGACCCGATCTCTAATGGATAAAGATCCATATTTCAAGGGTAAAGACCCGATCCCCAATGGATAAAGATCTATGTTTCAAGGGTAAAGACCCACAATCCATAAAAAAAATGGAACAACCAGTCAAGCCAGAATTCTCAACTGATAAAAGGTCAGTCAAATCAAATTTAATCTTGAGTCCAAGTACTCAGTCTCTGGTCCAAGTACCCAAATCAAATCCAAGTATCCATCCTCATCCAAAATCTGTTCAAAGTCATGTTGCTTTTCACTCTCTTCTACTGAAAGTCTCAAATCATTCAAGCAGGCGGCAAACTGTAGACCTTTAATTTTTGACCTAGTCAAATTCGATAGTCCAAAATAATTTTTATGGTATTTTAATTATTTTAATAATATTTAATTACTTATAATATTTAATAGTTATTTTTAATAAAAATAAAAAAATATGAAAAATATAAAAAAAATAAAAAAATAAAAATTGGACGGATCAGCGAGCGATGCACGGCAGGGCATTTCTCCGCAGAAAGTGTCTGCGGCGAATTGGGCATTGCCTGCAGTAATTTTTGCCAGCGCAGCCCTCAGACCCGGCAGCCAGCGCGCGCTATCGATTTTTTGACCAAACCTTGTTTTACCCAGTTTTGTAGTTTTTTCCTAAATAGTTAGTATTTCCTTATTAAAATAGAATTAGGTCTTTATTTTTTCTTATAAATATCACATTAAAATAAAAGAAAAAATGGAGGAGAAAGAAATAAAACCCTAGAGACAAAAGAGAGACAGACAGAATACCCTAGAGGCAGAAGGGAACGGAGAGAAAAACTCTAGCAATGGAGTAAAAATTTTAAATCATACAATCAGGAAGCTAAAATCTTTAAACCACCAACAACAATTGAGTAATCAAAAAATTAAACATTGTCCAATTCACAAGGCAGCAAAGTCTTGATATTGCTCGGCCAGAAATTAAGCATTGAGGCAGGCAGAAGCTTGGATCAATCTCTTCAATTTGGTGGAGCTTTCAAACATAGGTAAGTTCTCTAAATTTAGTTTATTAAATAAAAAGTCACTTCAACTTTCAAACTCTCATCACAACATACTGATTACTCAATTTCTTTTTTAATTCAATTCATACAGTAGCTAAGGTTTTTATTAAAGTGAATAATATAATCATTGAAAACTCAAATCTAATTTCTTAAACCTAATTAATTCAAACCCTATTTCTTAATTAATTTTATTTTCAAACCTTCATAGTAGCTATTTTGTTATAATTTTATTCAGTGAGTTATTTTAATTTTTTAACAATAAATTTGGCTTTCTATATTTATTTCACCTAAAAATACATAAGTAGTTGGTATAGTCAATATTAAAACCATACTTAACTTTGATCACGGTAAAGTTTCAAATCCTAAATTCAAAATCATAATCTGCAAAATCAAGGTTTCAAACCATAAAACTCTAATATCTTAATAGGGAGTCCTAAACCCTAATATCTTAAGGTTCCAAGACCCTAATTTCATGATGTTAGCCCTAAACCCTAATTTGATTAACCAAAAACCTTATTACTTTCTTAAAAGTATAAAACCCTAATCAATTCCATTTTTCCAAAAACCCTCACAGTAGCCTATACAATAATAATAATTTCAAAATCCCAAAACCCTAAATGTTAATTAAAGAACTCTAAATTGAGACATAAACCTAAATTTGTATCTTTATTTGCTTTATTTAATTTTAGATTTGATTACGTAGTTTATTATATGTTTTGATTTATTTAATTTCAATGCTTGATTTATTTAATTTATCATGGATGGATATTTTCTTTATTATTATGATTATTATTTGTTTGTTTTGGTATTAAAATTGTAAGAGGTATGTTTCCACTTTGTGGGTACCTCATTAGTTAAATTTTATGTAATTTAGATTGCTTTTATATTTTGGACCAATGTAAAGGACATGCTTCCACTTTTCCGTGGGTGTCCTATTTAGTTTTAGACATGGACGATGAAAGGACATGTTTCCATCCTCGGATGGGTGTCCATTTATTTGCTTTGTTTGGACATTGCTTTGATTTTAATATAATGATGTTTTATTTTAATTGTTGCATGTAGTATGGATAATATTATTATATTTTAGAATTTTATAATATTAAGACTTGCAAAGGAGGCCGGTTCCAATGAACCCGGCATTATAGGGGTGCTGGGCAATTTCTCACATTCCCCACACGTACCCAACTTTCCAAACCCATTAGGGGGTTGGGGATTCCTTAGGAATTGAGCCATCCACCCTTTTTTTTTTGCCCATCCGGGTGGTAACTCCATTTTCTCTAGGCTTAGGCTTGTGTTCTCTAAGGCCCCGAGCCTAAACAGTGCCAAAGTCGCAAGAACCATTCCACCGGGAGTGGGGGCGAAAATCCCTGCTCACACATACCCAACTTTCCAAACACATTAGGGGGTTAGGAATTCTTTAGGAATCGAGTCATTCACCCTTTTCTTTTTCCCGACCCATCTAGATGGTGACTCCATTTTCTCTGGATTTAGGCCCTTGTTCTTTAAGGCCCTGAGCGTAACAGTACTAAAGTTGCAAGAACCATTCCTCATGGGAGTGGGGAAAAAATCTCCGCTCACAGTGGCCACTCCACTGGGGATGGTCCTTTGTCTTGCCTCAACTTTAGCTCTTCCAGCTGGATTGAAATGATCTTAATCTTGGGTCGTTGTCCTAATCTTTAATCTCTTGTATCTTCATTCCTTTTGAGAGCTCTAATTTTCTTCTTGTTCTATTCTTTTTGTTCTTCCTTTTGCAAAAAATTTAGCAATTTTTTAGCTATCCTTATATCCTCTCTTTGCCTCTATGTGTGGCAATCTATTGAAAGTGAGTCTGTTAATTTTTGTACATGGATAAACTCAAAAATTGAAATAAGGATGTTTTGCCCCCTGTGTAGGCTCAAACCAATGATTTTTTTCCATGCAAGCTCTGATTGATGTTTGTGTATTGTCTGGTTTCATGTACAAGCATGCATCTCCATTTTTGTAAAGTGACTGGATCTTCCTTAAGCAATAGGCCTTCCATGTCCCCTGATTCCATATCTGCTTCATATTTGCTTTATAGAGTATTGTTGTTTACCTTGATAAAGAATAGGAATGCAAGAGAAAAATGCAGTGTGATATGCTTATGTACGCATGATATGCATGGATGATACTTACAGTGGTTCCATCAACTCACACACTGAGGTGATCAGTTGAAGTGTTCTCGCCCAAACAATAGAGATACATCCATTTCAAATTATGATTCAGCAGCTAGTTGGTAACTTCTTCATAACCTTGCAAATAATCCTTTATTTTTCTTATGTATCCTTTGAGGTTCGACAGTGCAACATACTTCCCTTAACTTGAGGGCTTATGCAATAAGAAAACAATATTTCTTCTTTTCTTTTTTTAAAATCAATTGTTGACTTTATCAAATCAGTGTCATTATATCTCAAGACTAGATTTTCCCAATTAATATATCTATAACATAATAACCCTAGTTACCGTACTAAACTTGGGAATCATTTTCATTTAAGCAAGAACTATTGCACTTCAGATAGGCACATTCACATTACTTGGCCAAAGGTCTCATTGAGTTTAAATATTGTCTATCTCAATAGGCTTGAAACGGGGTCTATACGGGATACAGGTTAAATGAAAGCCATCTTTGAGCTGGGGCTGATGTGACACTGCTAAAATATCTTCACACTATAATCTTCTGTTGGATCCATAGGCAGCTGGGAGCAATCTTACTAGACTTCAATTTCCTTCTATCTCCTTGGAAGAAATATAGATTTGATTAAGATGAACTTCATCTTTGTCTTTTGCTTTTGCACAAACTTAGGACCCATTTTTTTGTTTTTATTTTTTTGTTTTGTTTTTTTCTTCTCTTTTTTGTTTTTGCTTTTTCTTTTTTTTTTGTTTTTTTTTTGTCGGGCCCTAGCTCCAAAAGAATTATCTTGCTTTAACTATTCTATACTTCTATTTATGGATGAGTGGAGTAGAGTGAGTCTACTTTAGTGAGGATAAATACTCCGTTGTCCTTACTTTATCTTAATGATGAAAGAGAGCAGAGATATTAAATCTAGTTTGGGTGAACTTCAACTATCCTTATGGTCTTGACTATGCATTCCTTTCTTTGATCTTCTTACTCCTTCACCTTAGTGATCATCATACTTGTCACTAGAGCCATGACAGTATAGGGTAGGTCATCGGGCTTACAAGCCAATAAAAAGCAAGCTAAAATATTATAAGGGCTCAAGGGAACAAATTAAGGATTGATGTTAACATGGGTGGATACTAGTTGTTGGCTTACCAAACAATGCCTAGATCATCTCTTTCTTCAATAAGCAGAGTTCAATTTTTCCTTGAAAGTTCATCAAAACATGGACTAAGATCTAAACAAAGCTCATTTTGCAGGAGCCCTCTGTAAGAAAGCATACACAACTCAATGCTATAGAATAATTCCCTCACCTAGTAAAGTCATTCAAATTATGATGCATAGATACACTAATTCATGAATATCAAGCTACATTTTAGCCATTGTTTGGACACTATAATATCAAAAGCCAAACACAATTATAGATTCAATAAAAGTAATTTATTCCAACAATTCTAACTTGAAAAACATAATTTTTCTAGCAAAATAAAATGAGCAATACTTAAGCCAAGGGAAGTTTGTTAAGTCAGGCCTCTTCTCTCTTCACGTCTACTACACTCTTATCTTGAAAGGAGGATATGACAAGATCTTCCTCCAATCCTTTCCTACCATGAAGGTTGCTGGTGGAGGTACTCTTCCAAATTCAGGCAGAGGATTATTCTTAGTGTTGGGCTTATCAGGCTCATGCAGTGTTCCACTGTCAATCAAATCTTGTATCTCATGCCTTAAGCAAACACATCTATCTGTCTCATACCCTTGAACTTGATGGAATTGAGAAAAGGCCTTGGCATCAAAGCTTGATGGCAAAGGATTCGGCAATGGTTGAGGAGCCAATGGTTGCAATAATCCATTCTTCTGCAACTTATTGAAAACCCAAGACAGAGATTTCTCCAACTCTAAAAATTTTCTTCTTTTCACTTGACCAGTTGTTGCATTAAAATCCATTAACTTTTGTGCACCTTGACCGCTAGACTGATAACTTTCCCTATCACTTCTTTTTCTAGAAATATGATTCTTCTCTCTTTCCCATTTTTCTATCTGTAAGCCAGCTTGGAGAAGATCTTTGAAATCTCTGATGAGGGTTTGAGACAGTCTCTCACGAAGGTTGAGCATGACACCTCTCACTATCATTCTGATCTGGTCAGATTCATTGGGCCTCTTCTTAAGTAGTGCAGCCTTATTTCTCCATCTCTTCTCATAATCAACAAAATTTTCATTCTACTTTTGCCATATTGATTCTACCTCAAGAGTCACTTCTAATTCTACATTATACCCATACTACTAGATGAAGGCTGTGTATAACATATCCCAATCTTTTTGGGTACCTTTCTTTAAGGTGTTGAACTAGTTTTATACAATAGGATTCAGTGAGAGCAGGAAATACCTTAGAGTTTGAGCCTTGGTAGCTCTAGCAAACTGCATAGCTGTGATGTACTACTTAACATGCAGGTAAGGATTTCCTGTACCATTGAAAACCCAAAGACAAAGTTTTTTCAACTTTGAAAACTGTCTTCTACTTGCATGACCAGTAGTTGCATTGACATCCATTTCTTTTTATGCACTCTGACTGCCAGATTAGTAGTTTCCTCTTTCATTCTGCCTTCCAGAAAAGCGATTCTTCTCCCATTTTCACTCTTCTATTTGTAAGCCATCTTGGAAAATATCTTTGAAATCCCTTATAAGGGTGTGAGACATACAATCATGCAAACTAGGTAGGACACCCCTGACTATCATCATGATCTTGTCAGACTCATCAGGTCTCCTTTTGAGAAGTGCAACCTTATTTCTCCATCTCTTCACGTAATCAACAAAACTTTCATTTTTTTTTTGCTTGATAGTCTCTACCTCCATCAGTGTCACTTCTAACTCAACATTATACCCATACTGCTGGATGAAGGCTTTGTACAACAAATCCCAATTCTTTTGAGTACTTTTCTCTAAGGTATTGAACCAATTTTGCATAACAGGATCTAGTGAAAGAATGAATTACCTTAGAGTTTGAGCATTGGTATCTCTAGCAGGCTGCAAAGCAGTGATGTACTGCTTAACATGCAAGTGAGGATCTCCTATACCATTGCACATAGCGAAAGAGGGCATCTTGAACTTACAAGGAACTTCTTCATCTTGCTCAAATAGCTTGTCCTCTTTTGACACCTCTTCAACTTTCAACTTCTTTTTGAACTTCTTTTCCAAATTAGAAATCATTTTTTTCAAAACTAGTAGACTTATTCTTCTCTCTAGTTGACCTTTCCACAACCTTTGGCTCTTTCCACAACCATCTCTTCACATAATCAACAAAATTTTCATTTTGATTTTGCCTTATTGATTCTACCTCTATAAGAGTCACTTCTAATTCTATATTGTACCCATACTGCTAGATGAAGGCTTTGTATAGCATATCCCAATCTTTTTTGGGTACCTTCCTTTAAGGTGTTGAACCAGTTTTATACAACAGGATCCAATAAGAGCATGAAATACCTTAGAGTTTGAGTCTTGGTAGCTCTAGCAGACTGCATAACTGTGATGTACTACATAACATGCAGGTAAGGATTTCCTATACCATTGAAAACCCAAGAGAGAGGTTATTCTAACACTAAAAATTGTCTTCTACTTGCGTGACTAGTAGTTGCATTGACATCCATTTCTTTTTGTGCACTCTGACTGCCAGATTTGTAGTTTCCTCTTTCATTCTTCCTTTTAGAAAAGAGTTTCTTCTTCCATTCCCACTCTTCTATTTGTAAGCCAGCTTGGAGAATATCTTTAAAATTCCTTGTAAGGGTGCGAGACATTCATCCACGCAGACTGGGTAGGACACCTCTGACTATCATCATGATCTTGTTAGACTCATTAGGTCTCCTTTTGAGAAGTGCAGCCTTATTTCTCAATCTCTTCATATAATCAACAAAACTTTCATTTTTTTTGCCTAATAGTCTCTACCTCTATTAGTGTCACTTCTAACTCAACATTGTACCCATACTGCTGGATGAAGGCTTTGGACAACAAATCCCAGTTCTTTTGAGTACTTTTCTCTAAGGTATTGAACCAATTTTAAATAATAGGATCTAGTAAAAGCATGAAATACCTTAGAGTTTGAACCTTGGTATCTCCAGCAGACAGCAAAGCAGTGATGTACTGCTTAACATGCAAGTGAGGATTTTCTGTACAATTATACATAGCGAAAGAGGGCATCTTGAACTTGCAAGGAACTTCTTCATCTTGCTCAAATAGCTTGTCCTCTTCCGACACCTCTTCAGCTTTCAGCTTCTTTTCAAACTTCTTTTCCAAATTAGAAATCATTTTTTCAACAACAACAGACTTAGTCTTCTCTCTGGTTGACCTTTCCACAACCTTTGGCTCTTTCCACAACCATCTCTTCACATTATCAATAAAAATTTTATTCTGCTTTTGCCTTATTGATTCTACCTCCATAAGAGTCAATTCTAATTCTACATTATACCCATACTGCTAGATGAAGGATTTGTATAGCATATCCCAATCTTTTTGGGTACCTTCCTTTAAGGTGTTGAACCAGTTTTATGCAACAAGATTAAATGAGAGCATGAAATACCTTAGAGTTTGAGCCTTGATAGCTCTAGCAGACTGCATAGCTGTGATGTACTACTTAACATGCAGGTAAGTATTTCCTGTACCATTAAAAACCCAAGACAGAGTTTTCCCCAACTCTGAAAACTGTACTCTACTTGTGTGACCAGTAGTTGCATTAACATCCATTTCTTTTTGTGCACTCTAACTGCCAGATTAGTCATTTCCTCTTTCATTCTTCCTTCTAGAAAAGTGATTCTTCTCCCGTTCCCACTCTTCTATTTGCAAACTAGCTTGGAGAATATCTTTGAAATCCCTTATAAGGGTGTGAGACATCCGTTCACGCAGACTGGGTAATACACCTCTGACTATCATCATGATCTTATCAGACTCATCAGGTCTCCTTTTGAGAAGTGCAGCCTTATTTCTCCATCTCTTCACATAATTAACAAAACTTTCATTTTTTTTGCCTGATAGTCACTACCTCCATCAGTGTCACTTCTAACTCAATATTGTACCCATACTGGATGAAGACTTTGGACAACAAATCCCAGTTCTTTTGAGTACTTTTCACTAAGGTATTGAACCAATTCTGCATAACAAGATCTAGTGAAAGCATGAAATACCTTATAGTTTGAGCCTTTGTATCTCTAGCAGAGTGCAAATCAGTGATGTATTGCTTAACATGCAAGTGAGGATTTCCTGTACCATTGTACATAGCGAAAGAGGACATCTTGAACTTATAAGGAACTTCTTCAACTTGCTCAAATAGCTTGTCCTCTTCTGACACCTATTCAGCTTTCAACTTCTTTTTGAACTTCTTTTCCAAATTAGAAATCATTTTTTCAAAAGCAACAGACTTAGTCTTCTCTCTGGTTGACCTTTCCACAATCTTTGGCTCTTTCCAGTACCATCTCTTTAGATAATAAAAAAAAATTCATTCTGCTTTTGCCTTATTGATTCTACCTCCATAAGAGTCACTTCTAATTCTACATTATATCCATACTATTAGATGAAGGATTTGTATAGCATATCCCAATCTTTTTGGGAACCTTCCTTTAAGGTGTTGAACCAGTTTTATACAACATGATCTAATGAGAGCATGAAATACCTTAGAGTTTGAGCCTTGCTAGCTCTGGCAGACTGCATAACTGTGATGTACTACTTAACATGCAGGTAAGGATTTCCTGTACCATTGAAAACCCAAGACAAAGGTTTCCCCAACTCTGAAAACTGTCTTCTACTTACGTGACCAGTAGTTGCATTGACATCCATTTCTTTTTGTGCACTATGACTGCCAGATTAGTAGTTTCCTCTTTCATTCTTCCTTCCAAAAAAGTGATTCTTCTCCCATTCCCACTCTTTTATTTGCAAGTCAACTTGGAGAATATCTTTGAAATTCGTTATAAGGGTGTGAGACATCCGTTTACGCAGACTGGGTAGGACACCCCTGACTATCATCATGTTCTTGTCAGACTCATCAGGTCTCCTTTTGAGAAGTGTAGCCTTATTTCTCCATCTCTTCACATAATTAACAAAACTTTCATTTTTTTTGCCTGATAATCTCTACCTCCATCAGTGTCACTTCTAACTCAACATTGTACCCATACTGCTGGATGAAGGCATTGTACAATAAATTCCAGTTCTTTTGAGTACTTTTCTCTAAGGTATTGAACCAATTATGCATTAACAGGATCTAGTGGAAAGCATGAAATACTTTACAGTTTGAGCCTTGGTATCTCTAGCAGACTGCAAAGCAGTGATGTACTGCTTAACATGCAAGTGAGGATTTCCTGTACCCTTGTACATAGTGAAAAAGGGCATCTTGAAATTGTAAGAAACTTCTTCATCTTGCTCAAATAGCTTGTCCTCTTCCGACACCTCTTCGGCGTTCAGCTTCTTTTTAAACTTCTTTTCCAAATTAGAAATCATTTTTTCAAAACCAGCAGACTTAGTCTTTGCTCTGGTTGACCTTTCCACAACCTTCGACTCTTTCCACAGCCATCTCTTCAGATAATAAAAAAAATTCATTATGCTTTTGCGTTATTGATTCTAGCTCCATAAGAGTCACTTCTAATTCTACATTACACCCATACTGCTAGATGAAGCATTTGTATAGCATATTCCAATCTTTTTAGGTACCTTCCTTTAAGCTGTTGAACCAGTTTTATACAACAGGATCCAATGAAAGCGTGAAATACCTTAGAGATTGAGCCTTGGTATCTCTGGCAGACTGTATAGCTATAATGTACTAGTTAACATTCAGGTAAGGATTTCCTGTACAATTGAAAACCCAAGACAGAGGTTTCCCCAACTCTGAAAACTGTCTTCTACTTGCGTGACCAGTAGTTGCATTGACATCCATTTCTTTTTGTGCACTATGACTGCCAGATTAGTAGTTTCCTCTTTCATTCTTCCTTCCAAAAAAGTGATTCTTCTCCCATTCCCACTCTTTTATTTGCAAGTCAACTTGGAGAATATCTTTGAAATTCGTTATAAGGGTGTGAGACATCCGTTTACGCAGACTGGGTAGGACACCCCTGACTATCATCATGTTCTTGTCAGACTCATCAGGTCTCCTTTTGAGAAGTGCAGCTTTATTTCTCCATCTCTTCACATAATTAACAAAACTTTCATTTTTTTTGCCTGACAATCTCTACCTCCATCAGTGTCACTTCTAACTCAACATTGTACCCATACTGCTGGATGAAGGCATTGTACAACAAATCCCAGTTCTTTTGAGTACTTTTCTCTAAGGTATTGAACCAATTCTGCATTAACAGGATCTAGTGAAAAGCATGAAATACCTTATATTTTGAGCCTTGGTATCTCTAGCAGCCTGCAAAGCAGTGATATACTGTTTAACATGCAAGTGAAAATTTCCTGTACCATTGTACATAGTGAAAGTGGGCATCTTCAACTTGTTAGGAACTTCTTCATCTTGCTCAAATAGCTTGTCCTCTTCCGACACCTCTTCAGCTTTCAGCTTCTTTTTGAACTTCTTTTCCAAATTAGAAATCATTTTTTCAAAACCAGCAGACTTAGTCTTCTCTCCGGTTGACCTTTCCACAACCTTTGGCTCTTTCCACAAACATCTCTTCAGATAATAAAAAAAAAATTCATTCTACTTTTGCCTTATTGATTCTACCTCCATAAGAGTCACTTCTAATTCTACATTATACCCATACTGCTAGATGAAGCATTTGTATAGCATATCCCAATCTTTTTAGGTACCTTCCTTTAAGCTATTGAACCAGTTTTATACAACAGGATCCAATGAGAGCATGAAATACCTTAGAGATTGAGCCTTGGTATCTCTGGCAGACTGTATAGCTGTGATGTACTAGTTAACATGCAGGTAAGGATTTCCTGTACAATTGAAAACCCAAGACAGAGGTTTCCCCAACTCTGAAAACTGTCTTCTACTTGCGTGACCAGTAGTTGCATTGACATCCATTTCTTTTTGTGCACTATGACTGCCAGATTAGTAGTTTCCTCTTTCATTCTTCCTTCCAAAAAAGTGATTCTTCTCCCGTTCCCACCTTTTATTTGCAAGCCAACTTGGAGAATATCTTTGAAATCCCTTATAAGGGTGTGAGACATCCGTTCACGCAGACTGGGTAGGACACCCCTGCCTATCATCATGTTCTTGTCAGACTCATCAGGTCTCCTTTTGAGAAGTGCAGCTTTATTTCTCCATCTCTTCACATAATGAACAAAACTTTCATTTTTTTTGCCTGACAATCTCTACCTCCATCAGTGTCACTTCTAACTCAACATTGTACCCATACTGCTGGATGAAGGCATTGTACAACAAATCCCAATTCTTTTGAGTACTTTTCTCTAAGGTATTGAACCAATTCTACATTAACAGGATCTAGTGAAAAGCATGAAATACCTTATATTTGAGCCTTAGTATCTCTAGCAGCCTGCAAAGCAGTGATATACTGCTTAACATGCAAGTGAAAATTTCCTGTAACATTGTACATAGTGAAAGAGGGCATCTTCAGCTTGTTAGGAACTTCTTCATCTTGCTCAAATAGCTTATCCTCTTCTGACACCTCTTCAGCTTTCAGCTTCTTTTTGAACTTCTTTTCCAAATTAGAAATCATTTTTTCAAAAACAGCAGACTTAGTCTTCTCTCCGGTTGACCTTTCCACAACCTTTGGCTCTTTCCACTGCCATCTCTTCAGATAATAAAAAAAAAAAATTCATTCTACTTTTTCCTTATTGATTCTACCTCCATAAGAATTACTTCTAATTCTACATTATACCCATACTACTAGATGAAGGATTTGTATAGCATATCCCAATCTTTTTGGGTACCTTCCTTTAAGGTGTTGAACTAGTTTTATACAATAGGATCCAATGAGAGAATGAAATACCTTAGAGTTTGAGCCTTGGTAGCTCTGGCAGACTGCATAGCTGTGATGTACTACTTAACATGTAGGTAAGGATTTCCTGTATCATTGAAAACCTAAGACAGAGGTTTCCCCAACTCTGAAAACTGTTTTCTACTTGCGTGACCAGTAGTTGCATTGACATCCATTTCTTTTTGTGCACTCTGACTGCCAGATTAGTCGTTTCCTCTTTCATTCTTCCTTCTAGAAAAGTGATTCTTCTCCCATTCCCACTCTTCTATTTGCAAGCTAGCTTGGAGAATATCTTTGAAATCCCTTATAAGGATGTGAGACATCCGTTCACGCAGACTGGGTAGGACACCTCTGACTATCATCATGATCTTGTCAGACTCATCAGGTCTCCTTTTGAGAAGTGCAACCTTATTTCTCCATCTCTTCACATAATCAATAAAATTTTCATTATTTTTGCCTGATAGTCTATACCTCCATCAGTGTCACATCTAACTTAACATTGTAGCCATATTGTGGGATGAAGTCTTTGTACAACAAATCCCAGTTCTTTTGAGTACTTTTCTCTAAGGTATTGAACAAATTCTATATAACAAGATCTAGTGAAAGCATGAAATACCTTATAGTTTGAGCCTTGGTATCTCTAGCTGACTGCAAATCAGTGATGTACTGCTTAACATGCAAGTGAGGATTTCTTGTACCATTGTACATAGCGAAAGAGATCATCTTGAACTTGTAAGGAACTTCTTTAACTTGCTCAAATAACTTGTCCTCTTCCAACACCTCTTCAGCTTTCAGCTTCTTTTTGAACTTCTTTTCCAAATTAGAAATCATTTTTTCAAAACCAGCAGACTTAGTCTTCTCTCCGATTGACCTTTCCACAACCTTTGGCTCTTTCCACAACCATCTCTTCATATAATAAAAAAAAAATTTCATTCTGCTTTTGCCTTATTGATTCTACCTCCGTAAGAGTCACTTCAAATTCTACAATATACGCATACTGCTAGATGAAGGATTTGTATAATATATCCCAATCTTTTTGGGTACCTTCCTTTAAGGTGTTGAACTAGTTTTATACAACAGGATCCAATGAGAACATGAAATACTATAGAGTTTATGCCTTGGTAGCTCTGGCAGACTGCGTAGCTGTGATGTATTACTTAACATGCAGGTAAGGATTTCTTGTACCATTGAAAACCCAATATAGAGTTTGTCCCAACTCTGAAAATTGTCTTCTACTTGCATGACCAATAGTTTCATTGACATCCATTTCTTTTTGTGCACTCTAACTGCCAGATTAGTAGTTTCCTCTTTAATTCTTCCTTCCAGAAAAGCGATTCTTCTCTCGTTCCCACTCTTTTATTTGCAAGCCAGTTTGGAGAATATCTTTGAAATCCCTTATAAGGGTGTGAGACATGCATTCACGTAGACTGGGTGGGACACCCCTGACTATCTTCATGATCTTGTCAGACTCATCAGGTCTCCTTTTGAGAAGTGCAGCCTTATTTCTCCATCTCTTCACATAATCAACAAAAATTTCATTTTTTTGCCCAATAGTCTCTACCTCCATCAGTGTCACTTCTAACTCAACATTGTACCCATACTACTAGATGAAGGCTTTGTACAACAAATCCTAGTTCTTTTGAGTACTTTTCTCTAAGGTATTGAATCAATTCTGCATAACAGGATCTAGTGAAAGCATGAAATACCTTAGAGTTTGAGCCTTGGTATCTTTAGTAGACTGCAAAGCAGTGATGTACTGCTTAACATGCAAGTGAGGATTTCCTGTACCATTGTACATAGCGAAAGAGGGCATCTTGAACTTGTAGGGAACTTCTTCATCTTGCTCAAATAGCTTGTCCTCTTCTAACACCTCTTTAGCTTTCAACTTCTTTTCGAACTTCTTTTCCAAATTAGAAATCATTTTTTCAAAACCAGCAGACTTAGTCTTCTCTCCGGTTGACCTTTCTACAACCTTTGTCTCTTTCCATAACCATCTCTTCTCATAATCAACAAAATTTTCATTATGCTTTTGCCTTATTGATTCCACCTCCATTAGAGTCACTTCTAATTCTACATTATACCCATACTGCTAGATGAAGGGTTTATATAGCATATCCTAATATTTTTGGGTACCTTCCTTTATGGTGTTGAACCAGTTTTATACAACAGGATCCAATGAGAGCATGAAATACCTTAGAGTTTGAGCCTTTGTATCTCTAGCAAACTACATAGCTGTGAATTACTACTTAACATGCAGGTAAGGATTTCCTGTACCATTGAAAACCCAAGACAGAGGTTTCCCCAACTCTAAAAACTATCTTCCACTTGAATGACCAGTATTTGCATTGACATCCATTTCTTTTTGTGCACTCTAACTGTTAGATTAGTAGTTTTCTCTTTCATTCTTCCTTTCAGAAAAACAATTCTTCTCTCGTTCCCACTCTTTTATTTGTAAGCCAGCTTGGAGAATATCTTTGAAATCCCTTATAAGGCTGTGAGATATAAGTTCATGCGGACTAGGTAGGACACCCCTGACTATCATCATGATCTTGTCAGACTCATAAGGTCTCTTTTTGAGAAGTGCAACCTTATTTCTTTATCTCTTCATATAATCAACAAAACTTTTTTTTTTGCCTGATACTCTCTACCTCCATCAGTGTCACTTCTAACTCAACATTGTGCCCATAATGTTGGATGAAGGCTTTGTACAACAAATCCCAGTTCTTTTGAGTACTTTTCTCTAAGGTAATGAACCAATTTTACATAACAGGATCTAGTGAAAAGCATGAAATACATTAGAGTTTGAGCCTTGGTATCTCTAGAGGACTGCAAAGCAGTGATGTACTACTTAACATGCAAATGAGGATTTCCTGTACCATTGTACATGCGAAAGAGGGCATCTTGAACTTGTAAGGAACTTCTTCATTCTGCTCAAATAGCTTGTCCACTTCTGACACCTCTTCAGCTTTCAACTTCTTTTCGAACTTCTTTTCCAAATTAGAAATCATTTTTTTCAAAACCAGTGGACTTAGTCTTCTCTCCAGTTGACCTTTCCACAACCGTTGGCTCTTTCTTCTTATCTTAAAGATCTTGAAAGTATTGAGCACAGACATCATCATCATCAATAACCACTTCATCATCATCAAAGGCTACTTTGCCAACCTTAGCCTTTCCTTTTTCCCTCTGCTTCTTAGTGTTGGCAGATGCCTCAACAGTGTTCCCCAAAAGTGCAACTAGTTGGCTCTTTATAGTCTCAGCCAGGACCTCCTTCAGTTCTTCCATCTTGGCATTGAGGGCATCGTCCACCATCCTTTGAATCTGTTCAGGTTCCATTGCTTTCGATGAGAAGCTAACTGAGTTGCCACTGCATTCTACATTACTAGCGTAGGTTGGGTTGTCATACGCACTTGAACTACTACACTCCGGGTCTGTGAGTCAGAAAGGATCTATGGCATGTGATGCAATGTGTGTATGCATGTATGCACAAGTAATCAAACAATCAAAAGTAATTAAAATGTTCCTTCCAACCTTAAAACTTCCACACACGAATGACGATTTTATTTTCCAAGGTATATGGTCAACAAAATATCAACATGGGATATTCTATTTTTAAAAAATTCCCTCGGACTATTTTAACCAATAGTTATATTTTCAAACAAGGAAGTCAATCCATGATAATTCCCATTAATTAGGCATTAACCCATTGAATCTCAGCTAAAATAGCTTTTATGCTATATTAGATTAAAACTAAAATTAATAGGTTTATCATAAATAGATTTTTCATTTGGAAAAAGTAACTAATGATTCATGCCAAAAACAAACCCATAATTAATGATTCTTGGTTTAAATTAGGCACACAACTGATTTTTGGTATTTCATAATTGACCTAAATATTTGTAAGCTCTTTTTTAAGAAAAAGTTTGTTTCAAAGCCCTTGGGCTTTTAAGTTCGGGCCATAAGGTGGAAGAAGATTTTTGACCCATTTTTAAAGGTTTTATGTCCAAAGACCATTTTGAATATTTTAAAAATAGTTTTGGTCTTTTGGATTTAAAGAGAAAAATTATTTGAGCTTACAATATAATTAAGTCATATTAGAAAAAGAACAAACCAAATAGGCCATGGTTTAAACCAAGATATATCAATCATAGTCAAACAACAAGCATTTGGATAAAAACCTAAGGAAAGTAGCTAGGCCAATTACATGAGCTTTATTCTTTAGGTTGAATGGTTTTAGGCTCCCATAGCAAGTATATACCAAAAGGTACAAGGCTATGAGTGGTCATTCCATGCTCGATCTCCATACCTTGAGTGAAAGTATGGTATCCCTCACATAACACAACACGGGTAACACGGTGTCCAATCTCACGCATACAATGCAATCTAAATGATTTAATGAATAATATCATAATAAGAAATAATAAAATAATATAAAGACCAACAGAATCAACTTCTCCTATCCCCAGTGGAGTCGCCACTGTGAGCGGGAATTTTCGTCCCTACTCCTATATGAATAGTTCTTGCGACTTCGGCACTGTTAGGCTCAGGGTCTTAGAGAACACGAGCCTAAACCTAGAAAAAATGGAGTCGCCACCCGGATGGGCTGGGAAGAAAGAAAGAGGTGGATGACTCAATTCCTAAGGAATCCCCAACTCCCTATTGGGTTCAGAAAGTTAGGTACGTATGGGGAAGGTGAGAATGACCCAGCACTCCTATAATGCTCGGTTCGTTAGAACCGGCCTCCTTTTCAGGTCTAAATATTATTAAATTCTTAAATATTATAATATTATCCACAATACATGCAATAATCAAAATAAATAATCATCTATCATTTTATTAAAATGAAACAAACAAAACAGGCACCCATCCATAGATGGAAATATGCCTTTTACAATGCCCAATGTTCAAAAATAAGATAAATAAGATAGGGCACCCACCATTTGGTGGAAATGTTCCCTTTACATTAATCCAAAACTTAAAGTAAATAAAATTACTTTAAACTTTAACAAATGAGGTACCCACAAAGTGAAAACACACCTCTTACATCTTTAAAACTTAAATATTTAATCAAGCTAAATCATTTAATCATTCACCATAAGCAAAATAAAAACAAATTATTCAAAAAAATAAAACATTAATAAATCATTCATCATATCTAAATTTTAATAAAGCAACAAATATATAAATTTGGGGTTTACATCTTAAATTAGGGTTTTTAGTATAAAATTAGGGTTTTAGGGTTTATGGATACAAAATGAGAATTTTGGAGTTTTGAAAACAAGATTATGGTTTTTAGGGTTTTGATTTAAGAACTAGGATTTTTAGATAAAATTGGGGCTTTTAAGGTTTAGGTTGGATATTTGAAATAGAGTTTGGATTAGGGTTTTGAATTAGGGTTTACTGACTATATTTGGATTTTAGGGTTTTAGGTTTATTGACTATTTAGAAGACTTATTTATGATTTTTTGAAGTTGGGACACAGATTATGGTTTTGTAAATTAGAGAAGACAGGCTTTAGGGTTCTTGGTCTTTAGGAGCATAGATTATGGTCTATATAAAAAAAAACTCTAAAACCACTTTATCATGGATTTTTTATAAACACTTATATGTAATAAAGCTATTGTACATTTAAAATATTGTGTGAATTCTAGTGCTATGGTGATTTAATGGAACGAGTTATTGGTTATACAAATAATAAAAAGCGATACTGTGTATTCGTGTATAAATTAAAATTAAAAGAGTGAACTTTAAACCAAGATAGATTAATGGATGAAATAATAATAAGTTAACTTACTACAAATTTAAATGAATTAAGTTAGAAAAACACACCTCCGTTTGTAGATTCCACCAAAATTGGATGTTGATACAACTCTTTTACTTGCACCGACCTCATACTTCTTGGTTGAATGAAATCACGATAGTAAGCTATTGCCTTGTTTGATTATGCTTTCTCTGTATTAGATTGCTTTTTATTTTCTATTTGATAATTGTGTAGTTGTTGTGTGAAACACGACAACTTATCTGATCTTATCAATTGCTATAATTTTTTTGTCAAATAAATCATGAATTATTCTAGGACAGTATTAAAGATCTCATCGAAAACTTACAGCAGCTTGCCAAACAAAAGCTAATAGAAAAAAGAGTACAGGGATTACTGGCATAACATCTACGATTGGATTTAAAAAGGCGTAGGCTTCGGGCAATTTTGTGAAGAAAAAATTGCTTAAATAAAGGGCAGAATTAAGACAGATGCAAATGAAATTAAAAATATTAAGCATAACAAACATTTTGTTCTTGAAGATAATTGTATTTTGACTGAGTTATTAATATGTTATTGAGTTATTAATATGTTATTGATAGAAAATTTGATAGAAAATAAAGTCAGGTAGATAAAAAACCCTTCTTTATTAAATTCACCCAATCAAAAATCCTTCAATTCTCAAATAAAAAAAGAATAGAGGAAATCATATTTTTATACAATATCTTAATTGAATTCTATATTATGATCAACAAATTCAGTTTAATTCTATATCTACACATACTAAAATCCGAACAACAAGCTAATATATTTCCTAGACATTTGGCGGGAATTGACAAAGAATCAATACCGATATTAGTTTTTATTAGTGTTGAATAGAAATAGAAATGGGGCGTGGCCAAGTGGTAAGGCAACGGGTTTTGGTCCCGCTATTCGGAGGTTCGAATCCTTCCGTCCCAGCTATTCTATTATTCTATATATAAATATATAGAATATATATATAAATAGAAAATATTCTATATATATATATATAAATATATATATAAATAGAAAAATATTCTATATATAAAAAAATATAAAAAAAAGGATCCTTCCTTTTTTATTTATCATTCATCATTGATGACCAAAAACAGTTGATCGACTCTCATATCACAATGAGTCATTGGGCAACTCTAATATCCTAATGGGTCTATTGAGTAAATCCAATATCTCTATAGAATCACTAAGCGATTCTAATATCTTGGTGAGTGAAGAAAACCATTGAGCGATTCTAATATCCAATGAAATCCACCAAGTGACTCTAATATCTTAGTAAATCAAACGGTCATCGAACAACTCTAATATCCTGATGACAACCACCAAGCAACTCTAATATCTTGGTAGGATAATGAGCGACTCTAATATCTCTTAAAAAAACTCATATATTTCAACATATCAAGGAAAGCTATGCCGTCAGGATACTTTAACAAATCCAATTATAGGCCAAAGATTGTGCCGTCAGGATACTTCAACAAATCCCATATAGGTTGGATAGTGGATGCTTCAACAAATCCACTTGAAAATGTTTGCCATGAATCTTCATCTTGATTCTCTATTCCTGGGGATGGGCCTTTGTCTTGCTTCCACTTTAGCTCTGCTAGCTGGATTGATCTTATCTTTATCTTGGGTTGTTGTCCTGATCTTTTATCTTTTATATCTTCATTCATTTTGAGAGTTCTAATTTTCTTCTTGTTCTATTCTTTTTGTTCTTTCTTTTGCAAAAAATTTAGCTTTATTTTAGCTAGGCCTCACATCCTCTCTTTGCCCCCTGCATGGAAAAATATTGAAAGTGAGTCTGCAAATATTTTATACACATATAAACTCAAAAATTAAAAAGAGAAAGTTTTACCCCCTGTGTAGGCTCAAACCAATGATTTTTTTCCATGAAGGCTCTGATTGATGTTTGTGTATTGTTTGGTTCCTTGTACAAGCATACATCTTCATTTTTATAAAGTGACTGGATCTTTCTCAAGCAATGGGCCTTCCATGCCCCCTGATTCCATATCTACTTCATATTTTCTTCATAGAGTATTTTTGTTTACCTTGACAAATAATAGGAACACAAGACAACAATGTAGTGTTATATGTTTATGTATGCATGATATACATGGATGATACTTACAGTTGTTCTATCAACTCGCAGACTGAGGTGATCAGCTAAAGTGTCATTGGTTCTATCCAAATGCTCGTTCAATTCTTGCATTGGAATGGCAGAAGGCTTCGCATTCATGGCTTTTATCTTCAAGATGTTGAAAACATGAGTGGTGGGGGCCCAAGCAGCAGAGATATATCTATTTTAAATTATGATTCAGCACGCCAGTTGGTAACTTCTTCATAACCTTATAAATAATCCTTTATTTTTCCAAATGTGTCCTTTGAGGTTTAACGGTGCAACATACTTCCCTTAACTTGAAGGTTTATACAACAAGAAAATATTTTTTTATTTTTAAATCAAATATTGACTTTGTTAAATCAGTGTCATTGTATCTCAGGACTTGATTTTCCAAATTAATATATCTATAACATGACAATCCTAGTTACTGTACTAAACTTAAAAATCATTTTTATTTAAGCAAGAACTATTGCACTTCAGATGGGCACATACACATTACTTGGCCAAGGTCTCATTGAGTTTGAATATTGTCTATCTCATTTGCATGCTCATCCAACCTATCTCCACTAATATACTCTACCTACCAAGAGAGATCAACAGGTCTTTGATAGGCTTAAAATGGGGTCTACAAGGAATATAGATTAAATGAAAGCCATCTTTGAGCTGGGCCAATTGGACATTGCTGATAAATCTTCATACTATAATCTTTTGTTGGAGCCAGAGGGAGCTGTGAGAAATCTTGCTAGACTTCAATTTCCTTCTATCTCCTTGGAAGAAATATAGATCTGATTAATATGATCTTCATCTTTTCCTGTGGCTTTTTCATAAACTCAAGACCTATTTTTTTTTTGTTTTTTTTTTGTTTTTTTGTTTTGTTTTTTTCTCCTTTTTGTTTTTGCCTTTTCTTTATTTGTTCATTTTTTGCTCCAAAAGAATTATCTTGCTTGCGCCATTCTATACTTCTATTTATGGATGTGTGAAGTAGAGTGAGTCTACTTCAGTGAGGATAAATACTTCATTGCCCTTACTTTATCTTAATGATGAAAGAGATCGGAGATATTAAATCTAGTTTGGAGATATTAAACCAAGATAAATTAATCATAGTCAAATAACAAGCATTTGGGGTAAAACAAACTTAAGAAAAATAACTAGGGAAGCCACAATTCAATATGGGACCTCCCCATATCGAATTAGGGAAGCCACAATTCGATATGGGACCTCCCCATATCAAATTGGGGCCATCTGAATTCGATATGGGGTGTCTCATATTGAATTGGGGCATACCAATTCAACATGGTACACCCATGAATTGTAATTAATGTCACATCGAATTAAACCCAACTAAACCTTCAAAACAAACTTATTTAAGGTTTTAAAGGTTGAACTAGATTATTTTAGGCCTCAATAGATTGTACCAATCTAATCAAAAGCTTAAAATAGGTTTAAGCTTTTGAAGAATGGACCGATTATAACTTAGGCCTTTCTTTAATTAGCATCGGACTAGCTAGGGTCAAAAACAAGGGTTTATAGTTTGCCCCCTGCTTGAATGATTTTGAATATGTTTAGAAAGTGAAAAGCAACATGACTTTGAGCAAATTTTGAATAAGGATCAGATTTTAGACCTGGGATCTAGTTTGGGTTCTAGACCTGAGACTGGTTTGGATTATAGAACCTAGACTGAATTGGTTGGGTTTTGGACCCAAAACTGGATTGGTTAGGTTATGGACCCGAGGTTGGGTACTTGGACCCAAAACTGGATTGGTTGGGTTTTAGACCCGAGGTTGGGTACTTAGACCCAAAACTAGATTGGTTGGGTACTTGGAGCCGAGACTGGGTACTTGGACCCGAGACTAAATTTGATTTAAGTACTTAGACTCGAGACTAGGTACTTGGACCGGAGACTGGATTTAATTTTGGTACATGGACTCAAGACTGGGTACTTGGACTCGAGACTAGATTTGGGCAACTCTAATATCCCAATAAGTTCATCGGGGGACTCTAATATCCTAATGAAATGATGACATGACAAAACCATTGAGCGACTCTAATATCTCAATGGGTCAATGGGCAACTCTAATATCGCAATGGTTCATCAAGTAACTCTAATATCCCGATGACCAAAAACTACTGAGCGACTCTCATATCTCAATGGGTCATTAGTCAACTCTAATATCTCAATTGGTCTATCGAGCGAATCTAAAATTCGATAAAATCACCAAGCAATTTTAATATCTTGTTGAGTGAAAATAGCCATCGAATAATATCCCGATGAAATCTACCAAGCAACTCTAATATCTTGGTAAATCAAAATGATCATCAAGTGACTCTAATATCCTAATGACAATTACCAAGCAACTCCAATATCTTGGTAGGATAATAAGCGACTCTATTATCTAACTAGAAACAAACTTGGATATTTCAACATATCAAGGAAAGCTATTCCATCAGGATACTTTAACAAATCTAATATAGGCTGGGTAGTGGATGCTTCAACAAATCCGTTTGAAAATATCTGCCTTGATAGAATCTTCATCTTGATTCTCTATTCTTGGGGATAGGCCTTTGTCTTGCCTCAACTTCAGCTCTTCAAGCTGGATTGATATGATCTTTGGACCTTTGTCCTGATCTTTTATCTTTTATATCTTCATTTGTTTAAGAGTTTTAATTTTCTTCTTATTATATTCTTTTTGTCCTTCCTTTTGTAAAAATTCAGCTATTTTTTAGCTAGTCCTCATATCCTCTCTTGTCCCCTACGTGGCAAAATATTGAAAGCGAGTCTACAAATGATTTGTACATGCATAAACTCAAAAATTGAAAGGAGAAGTTTTGCCCCCTGTGTAGGCTCAAACCAATGATTTTTTCCCATGCAGGCTTTGAATGATGTTTGCATTTTGTCTAGTTCCTTACACAAGCATACATCTCTTCTTTCTTTTGCAATGGCCCTTTCATACCTCCTAATTCCATATCCACTTGTGATTGTTTACTTCACTGCATATGTTGTTCACTTAAACAAATAATAGGCAATGTAAAACAAAAATATAGTGTGATATGCTCATTTATGCATGATATGCATGGGTGATACTTATAGTGGTTCTACTGACTCACAGACCAAGGTGGTAAGCCAAAGCACTCTTATTGGTTCTTTCAGATGCTCGTTCAGGTATTGTGTAACACCCCGATACCCTATATAAGTACTATGCGTATACCTAGTATACATACAGTAAATATATAAAGTATAAGGATGTCACTTTTCGTTACCTTTTAAAAACATGTAACAGAGTTCAAACCATAATACATTAATTTAAATAACATTTACAAAATCATTATCTTTATTAAAACTTCATTTATACATATAAATACTCTCTCGTCAGAAATACATCATAATTAAAATTTATACATGTATGCATTACCCTCTAGTTGGTCTCGACAAACTTTACTCTTCTTATGGCATAACAAAGACTTCATATCTTCCATCTATATACCTGCGCGAATAAACACCCGCGCTAAGCCCGAGAGCTTAGTAGTCCAAATATAAAATATAAACATATAGTATAGAAGTATTGATATATAATGATACATCGATTCAATATATAATTAGTTCTTATCATATCTTCTTTTCTTTTTAATTTTATCTTTAATATATCCTAGCTAATTTCATATATGATGTATATATATACATAATATTATCACCAACCCCAATGCATCACCAATACTCAAAACCAATATATTAATACCCCTACATTATATATATACCACACCAACCATTATTGCAATACACACTTTACATATCATACCAATTATTATTGCAATACACACATTACATATCATACACTCATTATTGCAATACACACATTACACATCATATCACTCATTATTGCAATACACAATTTACATATCATATAAATCATAAATCATATTTCCAATAAAGACAACCTTTATCATCAACCACAATTCATTTACATATTACACTTAATAACATTATATTATTCACAATTCACCAAGCATAATTCATTATTAATACTCACAATCAGTATTTCAATACTTGCATTTCACATTGACAATAAAGACAGACTCGGGCCCAAAACACTAATATGTTATTCAAAGTTCAGAGTTACTGCTTTGGTTCATAGTCACAATCATCACGCCCGTAGGCAATGTATATACATGTATCTCTATCCATGGATAGTGTAACAGACCCAGTCTCTTGGACCATCAACTCAACACATATGAGGAGATCCTCAACCCGGCAAGACTGTTACAAATCATATATCTCATATTCACAATTCTCATAGTGTAACAGACCCAGTCTCTTGGACCATCAACTCAACACATATGAGGAGATCCTCAACCCGGCAAGACTGTTACCTTTCATCATTTCTTAGGCATGCCACCCAAATCCAGAACTCTGAAACTGAATAACATATTAAACAAACAATTCATTTATTATTTCATTATCAATCTCATCATCAATTAGGCCAACATGCCTTATCTCTTTCAATTGAATTATCATAGCCAATCACAATGGCTTCATATCATATCATATCTCAATCCATATGATACATATAGCATCATTGATATCACATTTCAAAGTATATTATTCATATAATACATTGCCATACACAAGATTCACAATACATATAACATAACATTTTCTCACTTCTCAAAACACATTAACATCATTCATTACTAGAGCATTTATCATAACAAATTGCACATACCTTAAGAATGATCCTCATTTCTTCCTACCTTTCCCATTTCATATTTCATCCTTTATATATATTCTTCATTTACATTCACAATATAATAGCTTATTTAACACTTTCATCCCAATGTGTTAATGTTCAAAGACATATAAGGATATACAATCAAATAGGGTTTATGCTTACCTTGTTAATGATCTTCACATCCTTCACATCATTCAATCATCACCTTAGTCCAATTATGTTAACAATATAATAGATCACTTAACACATTTGCAAACAAATGTGTTAAGCCTCAAATTATGTAATTAAATACAATCATATGTATTGGTACTTACCTCAAGAACTAGTCCCATCAATCTATACATTTCTTTTCTTTCCAAGAATTCTCCACATTTAGGTTAATGCAACCCAATCTCTTCAAAACCTTTGAGGGACACGGGCAGCACCACTTGAGGGACACGGTTAGGGCAATTCAACCTCTTCACAATCTAATCCAAAAGGAATATTAGCAAAATGACCATATGAATAGTACATTCTGGTTTAAGACTCCATTTTATCCTTATTTTGAAAAATTGTATAAAATAATCTACTTGACTAAAAATTCTAAATTTTTACAGAATTTAGTTTTGTATCTTAAAATCATTCCTTTAAAATTTCAGATCAAACTGAACACAAAATCTTGGTCAAATAGTTCACCTAACCAGACTGCCCCAATTGCCCTGCATCCTGGCAGCAGTTCTGAACTTTGTGAATTCCATAAATCAAATTCAATCAACGTGGTTCCAAATTATTTTTCTCAAATACTAGACTCACTAAGCAACAACATATCCAAAATTCAATTGGATATGATTTTTCTACAATTTATTAAAAATCCCGAAATATAGCTGTCTCAGTTAAGGTACCTGCTGGAACAGGTCTAATAAAAATAATCTTTCTAAACTCATAACCATTCCAAAATCGAATCAACATATTTTTCAGTCATTCTAGACTCATAGAGGCACAACATATCAAAAATTCACTTCAAGAACATTTTTCTATAATTAATTAAAAATCATACAAGTCACAGCCTTTACTAATTGTAAAACAGAAAAAAATTCACTAAACACAACTCTTACTCTTCCATCACCAACACCAACCTAGCTTCTTATCTTTAATTCCATTTCAACACTTTTACACACACCATACACAAACACACTCCATCAAACTCAAACAAAATTCCAAATAGAACAAGAGAAATCAAGAGAAAACTTACCTTAAATGAAGAAATTCCACAAATCTCTAACCAAAACCCTTGATTCCTTCTTCAATTTGATTATAGAACTTCAAACACCTCCCTAGCTCTTTCTCTTCTTCAATGGCCGGCCTCTTCAAGAAAGAAAGAAGAAAATACCAACAAGTCAACCACTTTTCTTCTTTTAATCTCCACCATGCAACTTAACCAAAGAAAATTACCTCCATGCCCTTCATCCATTTAATTAATCTTTTGTCTCATATATACCCATATATATAATTTCACATGCCACAAATAAATATCATCTTGTATTGACCAACCCTTTTGACCAATGTATATGTTAGTTATACAACCATATAAACAACATATACACTTCTCTCTACACCCTCTTTTCTTCTCAAAACACAAATACCTATACATTCTTTTCCCAACTTCTTTTCTCTTGTAATTTAACACATATATTCAATCCAATATATAACAATAACATAATCAAAACTTTTAAGGTATACATGAGGATATTACATATTGCATTAAAACTATAGAAGTCTTCACATCTATGGCTTTATTTCTAGAATGTTGGAGACATGAGCAACGGCGGCCCAAGCATGGTAGCCAAAGACATGGGAGATATCTGTGTCAACACATTTGGCTGGCAACTTCTTCATGATATGGCCTTATAGGTGATTCTTAGCCTACTTTTTCCCAATATGTCTGTTGAGGTTCAACAATATAACATACTTCCCTAAACTAGAAGGTTTTGCATGATAAAAACATTTTTTTAATCTTAAAATCATATTTTGGCTTTGTCAAATCAGTGTTATTGTACCTTAGCACTCGATTTTACAAATTAACATATCTATAACATAATAACCCTAGCTACAGTACTAAACTTAGGAATCATTTCCATTTAAGCAAGAACTGTTGTACTTCAGATAGTCACAAACACATTACTTGGCCAAAGGTCTCATTGAATTTAAATATTATCTATCTCATATGCATGCTTATTCAAACTATCTCTACTAATAGACTCTACCTACCAAGAAAGATCAACAAGTCTTTAATAGGCTTGAAATGGGGTCTATAAGAGACATGGTTTAAGCGAAGGCCATTTTTAAACTGAAGATAATGTGACACTGCTGACAAACCTTCACACTACAATCTTCTGTTAGAGCCATAAGTAGCTAGGAGCAATAATAAACTCTAGATGTCTTGTTATCTTGCTTCACGAAAAGATAGACTTCAATTTCCTTCTATATCATTGGAATAAATATAGATCTGATTAGGACTTATCTTTTCTTTTTGCTTTTTCACAAACTTTGGACCCATTTTTTTGGATTTTTTTTCCTTTTTCTCCTTTTTTATTGAATTTTTTTCTTTTTTATTTTTATTTTATTTTTGTTCATGTTTTTATTTTGTTTTTCTCTTTCTCTCTTCTTTTTCTTTTTTTTTTTATCATTGTTGTTGGGTCCTAGCTCCAAAAGAATTATCTTGCTTGTACCATTCTATACTTCTGAGTATGGATGACTGGAGTAGCATAAATCTGCTTCAATCATGACTTTATCTCAATAAGTTTGTGATATTAGGTCTAATTCAGGTGTCCTTCAACTATCATTATAGTCTTTACTATGTATCCTTCTTTTGATCTTCTTCCCCTTTTATTCTTTAATGCTCATAAGGCTTGTTAAAAGTGTAACAACAGCTCAAGATAAGTCATTGGGTTTGCAAGGCAATGAAAAGTAAGCTTAAAATTTTATGAAGGCTCAAAAGGACAAACTAGGAATTGATATTAATAGGGTGGATAATAGTTGTTAGCTAACCAAACAATACCTAGATCATCTCTCCCTTAAATAAGTAGAGTTCAATTTTGCCTCAAAAGTTAATCAAAGCATGTTCTAAGATCAATTAGGACCTAGACAAAGGTCATTATGTAGGAGCCCTCTCTAAGTAAGCATACACAACTCAATGCAACAAAATGACTTCCTCACCTAGTAAAGTCATTCAAATTATATTGTATAGATACACTAATTCATGAATATCAAGCTAGACTCATCATTGGCTAAGCGCCAAAATGAACAAATACCAACATAAATAAAATTTTTGAAGAAAGTAATTTATTCAAACAATCTTAATTTGAAAGAGAAAATTGTTCCAAATAAGTAATAATGAAAGCAAAATAAAATTAGCAATACTTCAAGCTAAGGGAGGTTTGTTGAATGAAATTTCTCCTTACTTTACATCTTTAATACTCCCATCATGAAAGGAGAATAAGATAGAATTTTTCTCCAATCCTCCTCCTACCATGAAGGTTGTTGATGGTAGCATTCTTCCAAATTTAGGCAAAGGATTGCTCTTGGTATTGGGCTTATCCGGCTCAGGTAGCTTACCACTATCAATAAGATCTTGAATTTCATGTCTTAATCAAGCACACTTATCTGTCTCATGCCCTTGCATTTGATGGAATTGACAGAAGACCTTGGCATCAAAGTTTGATGGCAGAGGATTGTGCAGCGGTCGAGGAGCCAACGGTTGTAATAATCCTTTTTCTGTAACTTGTTGAAAACCCATGACAAAGGTTTCCCCATATCTGAAAATTGTCTTCTATTTCCTTGGCTAGTAGTTGCATTAAAATCCATTTCTTTTTGTGCACTTTGACTACCAGATTAGTAGTTCCCTCTTTCATTTATCCTTCTAAAAAAGTGATTCTTCTCCCGTTCCCACTCTTCTATTTGCAAGCCAGCTTGGAGAAGATCTTTGAAATCCCTTAAAATGGTATGAGACATATGTTCATGCAGACTGGGTAGCATCCCTCTCACAATTATCATAATCTAATATGATTCATCAAGCTTTTTCTTGAGCAATGCAGCTTTATTTCTCCATCTGTTCACATAATCAACAAAGTTCTCATTTTATTTTTGCCTAAGTGATTCAACTTCCATCAAAGTAACCTCCAACTCAGCATTATACCCATACTATTGGATGAAGGCATTGTATAGTAAATCCTAACTCTTTTGAATACTATCCTCTAAGGTGTTGAACCAATTTTGCACAACAGGGTCCAACGAAAGCATGAAGTATCTTAGAGTTTGAGCCTTAGTAGCTCGGGCATACTACATAGCAGTGATGTACTGCTTAACATGTAAGTGATGATTTCCTATACCATTGAACTTAGCGAAAGAAGGCATCTTGAACTTGTAAGTGACTTCTTCATCTTGTTCAAATAATTTGTCCACCTTCGACATCTCTTTAGTTTTTAGCTTCTTTTCAAACTTCTTTTCCAAATCTGCAATCAGCTTCTCTACATCTGAAGTTTCAATCTTTTACACAGCTGATCTTTCCATAATCTTTGGCTCTTTCTTATTATCTTGAGGATCTTGGAAATATTGAGCCCAGTCATCATCATCATCAACAACTACCTTATCATCATCGAAGGCTACTTCACCAACCTTAGCCTTTCCTTTGTCCTTCGACTTCTTAGTGCTGGCAGATGCCTCAGTAGTGTTCCCCAAAAGTATAGTCAGTTGGCTCTTCATAGTCTCAACCAGGGCCTCCTTTAATTCTTCCATCTTGGCATTAAGGGCATCGTCCACCATCCTTTGAATTTGTTCGGGCTCCATTACTCTTGGTGAGAAGCTAATTGAGTTGCTACTGGAGTTTACATCATTGGCGTAGGTTGGGTTGTCATACATTCTCGAACTGTTGTACTCCAAGTCTATGAGCCAAAAAGGATCAATGATATGTAATGCAATGCATGTATGCATGTATGCATAAGTAATCAAACAATCAAAGATAATTAGGACATTCCTTCCAACCTTATAACTTCCACATATGAATGGCAATTTTCTTTTCCCAGGTATATGGTCAACAAAATATCAACATGGGATATTCTATTCTTAAAAAATTTCCTCGGATGATTTTAACCAATAGTTATATTTTCAAACATAGAAGTCAGTCCATGATAATTCTCATTAATTAGGCTTTAATCCATTGAATAGCTTTTGATGTTATATTAGATTAAAACAAATTTAATAGGTTTATCATAAATAGATTTCAAATTTGGAAAAAGTAACTAATGATTCATGCCAAAAACAAGACCATGATTAATAATTCTTGGTATAAATTAGGCCCATAATTGATTTTTGGTATTCCATAATTGACCTAAATATTTGTAAGCTCTTTTTTAAGAAAATAATTTTGTTTCAAAGCCCTTGGACTTTGAAGTTTGGGCGATAAGATGGAAGAAGATTTTTGACCTATCTTTAAAGGTTTTATGTCCAAAGATCATCTTAAAGATTTTGAAAATTGTTTTGGTCTCTTGGTTTAAAGGAAAAATTATTTTTGAGCTTACAACATGATTAGGTCATATTAGAAAAAAGAACAAGCTAAATAAGCCATGGTTCAAACCAAGATATATCAATCATAGTCAAACAATAAGCATTTGGGTAAAAACCTATTGAAAGTAGCTAGACCAATTACATGAGCTTTAGTCTTGAGGTTGAAGGGTTTTAGGCTCCCATAGCAAGTATGTACCAAAAGGTATAAGGCTATGAGTGGTCATGCCATGCTCGATCTCCATATCTTGAGTGAAAGTGTGGTATCCTTCACATAACACAACACGGGTTACACGAGCATTCTAACTCATGTACACAATATAATCTAAATGATACAATGGATAATATCATAATAAGAAAGAATAAAATAATATAAAGACCAACGGAATGAACTTCTCTTATCCCCCAGTGGAGCTGCCACTGTGAGCAGGGAATTTTGCCTTCACTCCCATGTGGAATGGTTCTTGCAACTTTGGCATTGTTAGGCTCAATATAGTTAAGGATATGAAGACTAGATGAAAAATAGCTAAATTTTTTGCAAAAGGAAGAACAATAAGAATAGAACAATAAGAAAAATTAGAACTCTGAAAATAAATGAAGATACAAAAGATAAAATATCAGGACAACAGCCCAAGATAAAGATTAGATTAATCTAGCTAGAAGAGCTAAAGTTGAGGCAAGACAAAGGCCCATCCCCATGAATAGAGAATCAAGATGAAGATTCATTTCTGTCAAGGCAGACATTTTCAAATGGATTTTTTGAAGCATCCACTATCCTGCCTATATTGGATTTGTTGAAGTATCCTGATGACACAATCTCTAGCCTTTATTGGATTTTTTAAATTATCCTTGATATGTTGAAATATCCAAGTTTGATTTTAGTGAGATATTAGAGTCGCTTACTAACCTACCAAGATATTAGAGTCACTAGGTGGTTGTCATCAGGATATTAGAGTTGCTCGATGACCATTTTGATTTACCAAGATATTAAAGTTGCTTGATGGATTTCATAAGGATATTAGAATCGCTCGATGGTTTTTTTCACTTGCCAAGATATTAGAATCACTTGGTGATTCTATGGAGATATTGGATTCATCAATAGACTAATTGGAATATTAGAGTTGCCCAATGACTCATTGAGATATGAGAGTCGCTTAATAGTTTTTGGTCATCAAGATATTAGAGTTGTTTGATGAGCCTATTAGGATATTAGAGTTTACCATTGACCCATTGAGATATTTGAGTCGCTCAATGGTTTTTCCACTTCATCATTTCATTAGGATTTTAGAGTCCCCTGATGAACTTATTAGGATATTAGAGTTGCCTAAATCAAGTTTCGGGTCTAGAACCTAACCAACTTCGGGTCCAAAACCCAACCAATCCAGTTTTAGGTCTAGAACCCAACCAACCTAGGGTCCAAGTACCCAATCTCGGGTCAAGTACCCAAATCAAATCCAATTTTAGATCATGAACCCAAATCTAGTCTCGGGTCGAGTACCTAAACCAAATTCAATCTCGGGTTGAGAACTCAAATCCAGTTTTGGGTCGAGAATCCAAATTCAATCTCGGGTCGAGAACCCAAATCCATAAAAGGGTTGAAAACCCAAAGTCCTAGCTCAGGTTGAGAACATTGATCTAGCCTCGGGTCAAGAATCCAAATCCAGTTCATGGGTCTTGAACCCAATCCTCATCCAAAATTAGCTCAAAAGTCATGCTGCTTTTTGCTCTCTTTTGTTGAAGTCCTAGATCGCTAAAGCAGGGGACAAACTATAGACCATTGATTTTGGCCCTAGCTAGCCTGATCCTAATTAAAGAAGGCCTAGTCAAGTTTAGTCCATTCTTAATGGCTTAAACCTATTTTAAAAATTTTGATTAGATTGGTATATTTTCATAAGGCCTAAAATAAGCTAGTTCAACCTTTAAAACCCTAAAGAGGTTTGTTTTAAAGGTTTGGTTGGGTTTAATTCGATGTAGGACATTATTTGCACTTCAAATTAGATATGGGTATACCAATGTTGGATTGGGATGCCCCAATTCAACATGGGGTGTCCCCATTTCAAATTGGGGCCTCCCCAACCCATATTGTTTCGGATTAAAATTTTTTTACTTTGATATAGCCTTGGTTTGCCTCTAAATAAATTGTTTTTAATCTGACATGCTCATAGTTTGTCTCGAATTAAAAACAATCTATTTTAATATGCCTCGGTAAACCTTTTCTAAACAGAAAACTTAAGGACTCAGTTACAAAGGTTTTAACCTAATACGTTATTCTATAAATATAGGTTTAAGGGGGGGATGATGGGGAGGAATATCTCAATTAACATAGAAAGAACAACATGGGAAATTTGACAGAGCAACGAAGTAATAACAAAACATTATGAAATAGCTAAGAAAAAAGATCAAACACTATCAAGGCAGCAACTCACTATCTTGGCTTCATTCCAACCAAAAAGAAGATTGATCCAGGCAGCATCAATAAGGTAAGGTGCTTGATTCAACAATTTTAATTTGGAGGAACCAACAAAATGGAGGTTTGATTTCTATGTTTAATTTATTTAAATTTACAGTAGCTACCTTTATTTCATCTAGTGTTTAATTTTATTATTTCATTTTCTATGTTTGATTCATCAAAGATTTTCCAGTAGTATTAAGTTTATAATTCAATGTCCATCATTAAATATTAATCCATGCAATAAGTTTAATAAACAGTAGTAAAGACCCTGATTTTGTAAAACCCTAGTGTGAGCGGAGATTTTTGACCCCACTCCCGGTAGAATGGTTCTTGCGACTTCGGCACTGTTTAGGCTCGAGACCTTAGAGAACACGGACCGAAGTCCAAAGAAAATGAAGTCGCCACCCGGACGGGCCGAAAAAAAAAGAAAGGGGTGGATGACTCGATTCCTAAGGAATCTCCAACCCCCTAATGGGTTTGAAAAGTTGGGTACGTGTGGGGAAGGTGAGAAATGGCCCAGCACCCCCACAACTCCCGGTTCATTGGAACCGGCCTCCTCTACAGGTCTTAATATTATAAAATTCTTAAATATAACAACATTATCCATATTACACACAACAATTAAAATAAAGCATCGATATATTGAAAATAAAAACAATGTCCAAACAAAACAAATAAATGGATACCCATCCGAAGATGGAAACATGCCCTTACATCCCATGCCTAAATAGGACACCCACTGAAAGGTAGAAACATGCCCTTTACATTGGTTCTAAAATAGAAAAGCAATTTAATTTACATGATATTTAACTAATGAGGTACCCACCAAGTGGAAACATACCTTTTACAACATTTGGAAATCTAGATAAAACAATAAAAGAAAATAGCCATTCATAATAAATAAATCATCCATCAAAGATATTAAAAATCAATAGAAAGTAAACATCTATCCATGATAACTTAAATAAACCAAGCATTGAACTTAAATAAATTAAAGCATATAAAATAAATCAAAGCATAATCAAATATAGAATTGAATAAGGCAAATAAAAATCTAAATTATGGCTAATGTTTCCATTTAGGGTTCTTTATTTCATGTGTTTAGGGTTTTGGAATTTGTGGAATTAGGCTACTGTGAGTTTTTAAAGGAATTAAAATAGATTAAGGTTTTATGTTTTAAAAGGTTGATAAAGTTCTTTGATTAACCAAATTAGTTTTTGAATGGTGAAATCATGAAACTAGGGTTTGGACACTCTAAAATACTTAGATTTATGGTTTACGGTTACTTATTGAATTATGGTTTCAAGCTTACTGTGTAAAATTATAATATTTATGTTTATATGGTTTTTAAGGTTTTAAAGGATTAGGGTTTAGAAAAAATTAGGTTTTAAGGTTTTAAAGGGGTTAGGGTTCTTTTTTTTATTTTGGAGTTGGATTAGGATTTTAGGATTTTTGATTTGGGATTTCGGGCATGAATTATTTTTTTAGGATTTGAAAATCAATTGATAATTTTATGAAGTTTTATGAAAATAAACAAAACGATTTAAAGTTTATAAAAGAAAAAGAGAAGTTTTTAGGGCTTTTGGGAAGAAACAAAACTCAATTTAGGGTTTTGATAATTTGGAAAGCAAATTAGGGTTTTGGGGTTTTGAAGGAACAAAACTAACAACTTTAAACTTTTTAGAAAACAAAGCAACGAATTAAGATTTTTAAACCTTAGAAAAAGTGAATTGAGGTTCTAAAATTTTTGAATTAAAAGAAAGAATGGAATGATTTATCTACTGTGAAAAAATAAAAGAAATTAAGAATCCAAACCTTCTTTCATAGGTTACACCAAAAATTGCTTCTTAGATGAACAAGGTCAAAGACAAGCTTTGCTGCCTTTGAATTGCTTGAATTTTTTTTCTGCTCCCTCAAAAAATCAGCTGGATTCAAGGTTTTCCTTCTCAGTTTCGGATCCAATTTTTTATCAATTTCTCCTTTGATTTCTTGATTATTTTTTGTGTTATTTTTGGTCTTATTTATAGAGGATCTCTATAGTTCATTCCTAATTACACGGAACATAATATTGATAAGAAAAGGAAACTGAAACCTAATTGCATTAGGTTTCGAAAAAATTTGCATCGAAAAAATTTCGTTTGCCAAAAAAAACTGCTGCGGAAAAATTACGCTGGCGAAAAAAATTGCCGCAGTTGGTTGCGGTAGGGGCGAGGGACTGACCTACGGGCCATTTCACCCACAGGAAACTCCTGCTAGCGAAATGGCCCACGGCCATTCGTACCGCGCTGGTTTTCGGCGATGATTTTTTCATAGCCGATTTTTATTTTTATTTTGATTTTTATTTGTTTATTTTTATTTCTTATTAATAAAAATTAGATACTAAAGCAAAAATTATTTAATTAAGATAACAAAATTATATTGGACTAATTAAAATATAATGGACAACACAAAAATTATTTTGGACTAAATAAAATATATTGGACCGGACTGGGTCAAAAATTAAGGGTCTACAGTTTGCCCCCTGCTTGAATGATCTGAAACTTTAGTGAAGGAGAGTGAAAAGCAATAAGACTTAATTTTTGAGATGGTGGAGGTTTTGGGTTCTGGACCCGGTTCGAGTTCTGGACTCAAGGATAATTCTAGGTTCTGGACCTAAAGAAAATTTGGGTTCTGGACCCGATCTAAGTTCTGGGACTTAGAAATAAATTCTAGGTTCTGGACCTAAGGGTAATTTGGGTTCTGGACCCAGGCTAAGTTCTAGACTTATAAGAGATTCTAGGTTCTGGACCTAAGGGCAATTTGGGTTCTGGACCCGAGCTATGTAACACCCCTACACCCTGTACACGCACACTACACAACACCACAATGTAACATACGTGCACGGAATATAGGAGTGCTACGGTTTTCTTTACAATTTAACACATTTGAAAAGATACCATAATCTTCCTCATTATACATTATAGAAAATAAGTAATTAACTTGTAATATAAAATAAAATAGATATATATATATATATATATTTACTTACTATGCAGCGGAATTTATAAAACATTTACATATATGAATACATCCAAAACCACATTTGTAATTATACACATATTTACATTAGAATCCATACTTTATAAAACATAAAGAAGTTATACATGATTGGCAACTCTTCTCTGGTCTTTAAATCCCAAAGATAGATTCTTCAATGTCTACTCTCATTCGGTCTCGAGGAACTCTCGGGTTCACTTCTGTTACCTGCGCGATCAACACTATCGCGCTAAGCCAACAGCTTAGTAGTACGAAGTATAAAAACATTATGCTTTCATGCCATGCAATGTCACACATATGACTAATGAATACAACATCATAGGTGGAAATATAATACCACACCTTTACATTTCACCAATCATATAAGCATATCACAATTCAAAGTCCTTCCATGGATCTCATTATTCAATGAATTTACCATCAATAACTCACATTTAAACAAAGACAAGCATGGGCCCAAAATACACTAATATGTCATTCAATTTTCAGAGTTAATGCTTTGGTTTTGTTATCACATTTATCATTATCATATACCCAACTAGGCTTCAAGGATTAGGTTCAACCAAGCTTCAAGGGGAACAAAGCATGCTAAGTATCAACCCAACTTGGCTTCAAGAACCAACCCAACCTAGCTTCAAGGGTTGTAACATCTCAATTAGGCTTCAAGGACTAGACCCAACCAAGCTTCAAGGGGAGTAAAACATGTTAAACTTCTACCCAACTTGGCTTCAAGGATCAATTCCAAACTAACTTCAAGAGATTGTTACTATCATTAGGCATGCCACCAACAACAAACTCTGAAAATGGAATAACACATTAGTCACACAATTCATTTATTATTTCATTAACCATTTCAGTCTCAATTGAATCATCATCTAGGCAAACATGCCTCATTTATCATAATTGAATCATCATAGCCAATCACAATGGCTTTATATTCCATCACAACTCAATCCACATTATAGCAATTTATTTTTCATATATACAATCATTTACATCATTATATCCTTCATTGATATAAACATAACAAAGCACATTATTCATATAGGTAAACAATGTAGTAATGCAACATTTGTACTTACCTCAATAACAATTTACACAACTCTTAACACTTCCTTGTCCAAGATCCTTTTACCTCTTAGATCAATGATCAATCACTTTCTTCAAGACCTAATCCAAAAATAATAACATATACTTGCTTAGGGATACACAAAAGATAATCCAATTAAAAGTAAACTAGGGAAACTCTAAACTTGACACGCTAAGCTACACGGGCGTGTCCCTGACCGTGCCCTAACTCCACAACACAGAAGCATTTACACGCTCAACAACACGGGCATGTTCCTGGGCGTGTAATACCTTCTGCTTCTCAAACATAACAACACGCCCAACATCATGAACGTGCTCCTGGCCGTGCCACACCTACTGCCTCCAACACAATTGACACGCCTAAAGACCCTGGACGTGCTCATGGGTATGTCCGGCCACAAATCAAGATTCCGGCCAAAACAACCAAACACTCAACAAAACACTTCTATCCATCAACATCCACTTCACACCATCTTAACAAAACATACCCAAAAACCATCTTAAACTCACAAAAACACCAAAACAAGCCAAAACACAAATCAACTATAAATCACAAATCTCATCACAAACCCTAATCACAAACACAACATCATCTCTTCCAACCAACTTACTCTTTACTTCAATCCACCCTTAAAATCCATGATCAAAACAATCAAAGACTCTTAAACATCTCAAAACCAAACAACACACTCTTAAATCATCTATCAAACTCAATCAAAACTTCAAATAAACAAAGAAATCAAAAGAGGACTTACCAAAGTTACAAAACTTCTTGAATCACCAACTTGATCACTTAGATCTTCCTTCAATTTGAGCCTAGCACATCAAGATCCTCTCTTGTTCTCTTGTTTCTCTTGTCTATGGAGGAGCCGGCCAACAACAAAGGAAAGAGAAGAAGAAAAGAAAAACAAAGACAAGTAAAACTTCTCCTCTTCTTTAAATCTCCACCAAGCAATTCTAACAAAGCAATTACTTAAATGCCCTCATCCATTTGTTTAGATTTCCTTAAAAACACTTACCCCTTTTTAGTCATTTCACAAAACACAAATAAATATCTTCTTCCCTTGACCACTCTTTTGACTTATGTATATGTTATATATATTATCATATAAACAACATATACATTTCTCTCTACACAATCTTTTCCTTTTTAAAACAATACATACACATTCTCTTTTCAATTTCTTTCTTATCAACATAACATATACACATAATTCAAACAAACAATAATTATATCCAAACTTCTAGGGCACACATGGGGATATTACAAGCTAAGTTCTGGACTTAGAAGAGATTCTAGGTTCTGGACCTAAGAAAAATTTGGGTTCTGGACCCGAGCTAAGTTCTTGGACTTAGAAATAAATTCTAGATTCTGGACCTAAGGGTAATTTGGGTTCTGGACCCGAACTAAGTTGTGGACTTAAAAGAGATTCTAGGTTCTGGACCTAATGGTAATTTGGGTTCTGGGCCCGAGCTAAGTTCTAGACTTAGAAGAGATTCTAGGTTCTGGACCTAAGGAAAATTTAGGTTCTGGATCCGAGCTAATAATTTTTTATTTCAAAAAGTTTGGCTAATTTTTATGCATATGTCCTCTTATTGCCCCATGCGTGTAAAAATATTTATATACACGCAATTTTTTGAATGATTAAAGTGAATAATTGAATTTATTATTTATTTACTTGTAGTCACTGTTCATGCGCTATTCACTGTTCATAAATAGTAACTTTACTATTTGGAAATAGTAACAAATAGTATTTACTATTGAAGATAGTACTTTTACTATTCATCAATAGTAATACTATTTATAAATAGTAAAATTTACTATTTTTCAATTGTAATACTATTCATAAATAGTAAATTTACTATTTATCAATAGTAAAGTTACTATTTATGAATAGTAAAATTTACTATTTATGAATAGTTTTGAATTTTATTTTTTTTACTTGTCGTTTCTCTGTAAAAACCCATCATTCCTTCATTTCATTTCCCAGCAAGATTTCTCAAGATTTCTCAAGTTATATAATTCTCTCAAATTTTTTTAAATTTATCACATAGTTTTCAAAGAAATACATGCTTCAAGGTCAGGTACTCATTCTAATGCCGAGTTATTGGAGTTTATTCGGCATCATGAAGATGAAAATATAGATATACTGGCCGGGATGCCGCTCCATCGTAGTTCCAATGAAAAGGGCACGGTAATTTTTTCTTTTCTCTTGATTTTTCGTCTCTGGGTTTTTTTTATATGATTATTATTATTCTTTTTTTGATTTTTTATTTATGATTATTTTTTATTTTTGGTTTGATTATTTTTTATTATTGTGTTTGCCTTTATTATTATTTTGTATGTTTATTTTGTATTATTATTTTTTTAGAAAAATAAATTAATTTAAGTAGATGGAATAATATGTACTTACCTGGTATTAACTTAACTGGGTCTGTGTTAGCATGATCGTTGCGTTATTCGGGCTGGAGGGTGTATTTACAAAGCCTGACAATGGTACGATGTAGTGCCTTCTCGGGTAAGGCGAATTATCCGAGATTGCGGCTTTGAGTAGTTCATCTTACAATTGCCATCTGAGGAATACCAGATAGACCGAAGCGTAGTCCAGGCGCTTGCAGAGTGATGGTTGGACACAACCCACACTTTTCACTTGCCCATTGAAGAGATGACAATTGGTCCGGTCGATTTTACTGCTATAATCGGCCTTCAATATGATGGTGTTCTGGTTCCTCTGACCAACGATATTTTAACATTTGAAGAAATTCAAGAATTAATTGGTATGGAACCATCATATAAAGGGCCTTTTAAAATAAAAATGGAGTCAATTCGTAGTTATTGGATGAACTATGAAGGACGGGTTGGCAGAGACACGGCCGAACAGTATGCTCGAGGATTTTTGTTATATCTGCTCGGGTCGACCATCTTAGGCAGCACTGAATCCTCCATCCACTTGTCAGTGTTGAGTGCCCTTTCTTATTTTAGAATGGTACCATCTTCTGGCTGGGGTGAAGCTGGTCTCGCGTGTCTTTATCATGATCTTGATAAACTTTGCCGAAACAAGAAGTCTTTTGTCGGCTTGATGGCGGTTGTCGAGGTATTCTTTCTTCCACCAATGTCATTTCCACTCTTTTCTTGCATGAATGTGATCTTTATTGTTATTGTAGATATGGGCATATGAACACAACCTCGCAAGGGTACCCGGTATTTCCCGAGAGAGAATCGGGTATCCGAGATTAAATTACTGGTTGTCCGATCATGTGGACGTTCCCGGCTCTCATCATGTGCATACTCATCGCTTTGTGTTGAGCCGCTTAACCTGGGATCAGGTAAAATAATATTAGTATGCTTTAAATTTTATATGAAAGTTTACTTACCTTATGTTATTTTGCAGGTGAATTTGGCCTGGTGGAGCCCAGAAGAGCGAGCAAATTGGTCTCCTTTGATGAGGGCTGCACTGTCTTTCCAACATTCTCACCGAGTTATTGCTGGCCTAGTGTCTAGTGGTTGGTTTCTCGGGGAGAGAGTTTATGAATGGTTTTTCGGTCTAGAGCAGCGGAGGTTCCCATGCAAATCCCGAAATATACTTTAAATATTATGTCAATGCCGGAGGATGCATGGTGGCCAGCCCGGTATGGTTATGGTGACGAGTTATTTCTCCATCTACCGGGTCCATTTTATGCCCATTTTATTCAAAGAAGACTCTTGAACTTTGATGTATCTCCTGTTGGTGTGCGGGAGATTTTTGACGAAAATGAGAGTAGAGATGAAGAAGAACATCACGAAGCTGCAGGAGAGCCTGTTCCACATCTCGAGACTAGTACTTCTCAGGTAAAACTTTTACCACTTTTCCCTTGCAATTGCTTTTTTCTTTCTTTGATTCTTTAATGATTGTTGCAGGCTATTGGCTCATTTGATCATGAGGCTGGACCTTCTTTTACTGCCCCTTCATTTGCTCGTTCTAGCCCGCCAGATATGCCATCTCATCCGCAGGATATTGATTTGAATTACCTAGTATGTTCCTTATTTCATTTTAATTTATGCAATATGTATGCATGATTATGTATGCTCTTACCTTTTCCTTTTTGGCTCACAGCGGATGCTCAAAGAACAAAATAGGAAACTTCAAGAAGAGTTGGCTGCAAGTCGTCAGCAGGCTTCTCTTTTTGAAAGTTTTTCTCATCAATCCGAACAACATTTCCAAGACTTCCAATTTTAGGGGATGAGGGATCCCGGCGCTTTTTCATCAAGAGGCCCCTAGATTGATGACCATGAGATCCTTTCATCTGCTTCTGATGAGGACCATGATGGATTGTAACTTCAAGGTAATAAAGATTTTGGTGCTCCTGCTTCGGGTGATCTCGGGATGAGTAATGTGCTGGATTTTGGTGCTTCCGCTTCGGGCGGACTCTGGACGAGTAATTTGCCCCCTCCTCCAACAGGCGATGACTTTTTCAAGGCTTTATTTGATGACCTACCACCACCCTCTTAGTTATATGTAAATATTGTAGCAATAGTAAAATATTGTACAATAATAAAAAAAAATACAATTTCCATCTTTACTGTATCTTTTTTTTTTGCCACTTTTTTTTATCACATCATAAACAGTGAATCACAATTTCACAGCCGCACCATTTGCTAAAGCCAATTCTAACGCGGTAAAGAAAATTGTCTCCAATTCCTTTCCTTATGCCATATGGTCTTACCCTTTCCATCACCTTTTCCTTTTCACTTTAGGAAAGGCTTATTTCCTCTATATAAATCACCTTTCATGCCTAATTTAATACATAAGCCAAAATTCTTTCCAATTCAACGTGAGGACCCCTTTAACAATTTTGATTTTCCTTTATTCATCAACCATGGCCGAGCATCATTTAAAGAGAATAAAAATTCTATTTAAGAATATGGATGCCACTCATTGGAAGCAAATTTCATGGTCAAAACTTGATGTTTTAAAATGTTTTCAAAATGTTAAATTGGACCACTCTTTCTTACATGCCGTGGCTTCCTTTTGGAATACGGATTCTAGGGTATTTTAAATAAATGGCTTTGAAATATGTCCCTTGATTGAAGAATTTGAGGCCATCCTTGGATATCCAAATAATCAATAAATGGCATTACCCACACTGATTTCCAAGACTCAACAGAAGATGCAGATGTTATTTCAAATTTCAAAACCCAAAGTTCTTCGGTTGATGAGAGGTGAAAAAATTCTACTTGCTCCTTTGATTGACTTTTGTCTCTCTCATTTGGCCCCTACTAAGGCATGGGGACGTATGCTCTGTCTTTGTTTGATCGGCCAATTCTTGCTTGTTTCTTTTGACGGCAATATTGATCCACGAGTATTGGATATTATGGACCAAATGGAAGGAGGCTTGTCGCCGGTACCTGTGATCTTAGCCGAGACCTTAGTTAGGTTAGACAGATTTAAATTAGGACTATCAAAGAGACTGACTGGGAGTCCGTTCCTGCTTCAGGTAATTACCTAAATCGCCATTTCGGGTTTTCAATTTAGGTTTTCTTTTTTCTTATTTTCTTTATTGCTCTAATTTTTGCCTAGTCCGCCCAAGTGGGTTTTCGGAACTAGCGAGCTGTCCTAATTTTTGCCTAAGCTGCCTTTGCGGGTTTTCAACTTAGCGGACCATTTTCGTCCTCTTTTTTTTTAATTAATTCTTGCTTCACAGATTTGGCTTCAAGAGCATCTTTGTTTGCTTGATACTCCATCCATAGACTTTGCCAGATACTTGCCACGTCATCATTCTGCTAGGAAGCTACTCTATCCTGCTTCTTCATATGCTGATTGGGTTGACTGGATCCACTCACTCCCTGAACTCAATATCCGTTGGTTGGTACCTTGGTGGAAGATTTCTCGTATCACCATGCGGACATACTTGATGTATGTTCCCCTTGCTGCTCTTCGTCAAGGTACATGCTATGATCCTCACCGACTTGGCCACTGTAACACCCCTATACCTCGTATACGTACACCGCATGCTAGTACGATCGTAATATACTTATACTGAATATAGGTATGCCACTGTTTATAAAACATACAGATAATCTCTTTTCAATAATATGAATAAATTTAAAACATTTAAAGGAATTTATAAAACACAATAGACAAAATGTTTATTAAAAACGCAGCGGAAAATATAACAAATATTTATAATTACATATACATCAAAATTCAAGTAAAACATAAAATATATACATGTTTGGCAGTATCTCTTTGATCTTTAAGCTCCAATATCAACACCTCAAAATCTAGACTCTACTCGGCCTCGAGGAACTCTTCGGTTCTTCCCTGTCACCTGCACGATAAATTACACTCACGCTAAGCCAACGGCTTAGTGGTACAAACTACAATACTATTATGCTTCAATGCAATGTCAATGCCACACAATCAATTTTCATACATCATTCCACATAACTTTCCATACCACATTCATTTTCTATAATATAATTATGTAATATAATCATTCATAACATTATATTTCACAAATAGGTATCTCATCATTCATTGTTTCACCAGTTAAGAATCACATTGAAAACAAAGACAAGCATGGGCCCAAAGACACTAATATGCCATTCAACTTTCAGAGTTAATGTTTTGGTTTAATTATCACATTTATCAACATTATTATCCCAACTAGGCTTCAAGGATTTAGGTTCAACCAAGCTTCAAGGGGAACAAATCATGCTAAGTATCAACCCAACTTGGCTTCAAGAACCAAACCCAACCTAGCTTCAAGGGTTGTAACATCTCAATTAGGCTTCAAGGACTAGACCCAACCAAGCTTCAAGGGGAGTAAAATATGTTAAACTTCAACCCAACTTGCCTTCAAGGATCAAGCCCAACCTAACTTCAAGAGAGTGTTACTATAGGCATGCCACCAAAAACAAAACTCTGAAAATGGAATAACATATTAGACACACAATTCATTTATTATTTCATTATCAATTTCATTCTCATTTTCTCATTATCACTTAGGCAACCATGCCTCAATCATCTCATTGGCATCATTATCATTTTAGCCAACAACCATGGCTCCACATCTCATCAAGAGAGTATATATATATATATCATCAATTGCATTAACCATCATCATTTAGACAAACATGCCCCACTTATTTCATTTAAATCATCATTACCAATCACATTGACTACACATCTCATTATATCTCAATTCACATTAATTCAATTCATCATTCATATTATACCAAACATAACATTATTAACAAGCATCAACAATGCATTAGATTTCTCAACACATTTATAATCAAATGGATGTTAAGTCTCAACATCATATGAATATATGCAATAATGTAGTTTGGACTTACCTCAAGAACACTCACACTACTCTATACTCTTCCTCTTCCCACACTTCTTCACAACTTGAATTAGGGCAAATTATCTTCTTCAAGACCTAATCCAAAAATGATAAAATATATCAATTCCAATGCAAATATTCACATAATAACCTCTTACTAGACCCTTAAATCACAAATTACAATTCAACACCACTAACTAAGGCCCACGGTCGTGGCCACCCCAACCCCCACGGGCGTGGGTTAGAAAACAATTCTGCCCCAAATTATTCAACACCCCCATGGCCATGGCATCTAAGGGCCACGGGCATGGCATCCAAGATGCTACTGCCTCGAACCAAAATCATGTGTTCTAAACTTCTAACTTCATAAAACACAAACAACTTGAAGATCAACAAAAATAATTAACCAAACTCAACATCTACAACAATCACCAACTCAAAACCCTAATACAAACTCAACTCAAACACTTCCAATACCAATACCAATACCAACTTAACTTCTTATCTTAAAATCAATTTCAACACTTATAAACACACCACAACAACCCTAATCATACTATTAACAACAATTCATCCACTTCAAACACAACTTCAAAAAGAACAAAGGAAATCAAGAGAAAACTTACCAAAGTTGATGAAACTTCATAAATTTCCAACTTAATCACTTGAATCTTCCTTCAATTTTGAGTTTGGAACAAGCAAAACTCACTCTTGCTCTCTTGCTTTGGATGGCCGGCCAACAAAGGAAAAGAAAAGAAGAAAAAGAAAAATGAAGATGAAGCAAAGTCAAACTTCCCTTCTCTTTAAACCTCCACCAAGCAATCTAAAAAGAAAATTACTTAAATACCCTCTTCTATTTATTTTAACTCCCTTTCACTTACTTTCCTTCTTAGTAATTTCATAAATAACAAAATAAATATCTTCTTCCCTTGACCATCACATTTGACTTATATATATGTTGTATATATTTCCATATACACAACATATACACTCACTTTTAAATTTCTTTTCTCTTCCACATTTAACATATACATTCAATCCGATTACAACAATAATATCAAAACTTCTAGGGCATACTTTGGGATATTATAATTCTCCCCTCTAAAAAGAAATTTCGTCCTCAAAATTACCTGATATCAAGTCTGAAACAGTTGAGGATGTTGATCTCGCATTGCTTGCTCACTCTCCCAAGTTGCCTCTTCTCTACCATGATTCCTCCAAAGAACCTTCACCAGTGGCACTTTCTTATGTCTCAACTCTTTCACTTCATGTGCCAAAATAGCAACTGGTTCTTCTTCAAATGTCATATCCGAACTCACCTCAATAAATTCAACTGGCAAGATATGAGATGGATCTGATCTGTACCTCCACAACATAGAAACATGGAATACATTATGGATTCTATCCAACTCAGGTTGCAAGGCAAGTCGATAAGCAACTGGCCCAACTCTTTCTAAAACTTCATATGGTCCAATGAAACGAGGACTCAACTTCCCTCTTCAACCAAATCTCAATATTTTTTTCCAAGGAGACACTTTCAAAAAGACTTTATCTCCAACATCAAACTCTATATCTCTCCTCTTCAAATCTGAGTAAGATTTTTGCCGATCGGAAGCTGCTTTCAATCGATCTCGAATTATCTTCACTTTCTCTTCAGTTTCTTTAACCAAATCAGGACCAATTAACTTGCCCTCTCCAATTTCATTCCAGCATAAAGGCGTTCTACATCTTCTACCATATAATGCCTCAAATGGTGCCATACCAATACTGGATTGATGACTGTTGTTGTAAGCAAATTCCACAAGTGGAAAAAATCTGTCCCAACTTCCAGAGAAATCAATGACACAGCTTCTCAACATATCCTCAATAATCTGTATCACTCTCTCTGACTGCCCATCTGTCTGTGGATGAAAAGCAGTACTAAAGTGCAATTGAGAACCCAAAGCCCTATGTAAACTCTTTCAAAACCTCGAAGTAAACCGGGGATCTCGATTAGACACTAAAGAAATTGGGACTCCATGCAACTTTACTATTTCACATATATCCAGCTCAGCCAATCTTTCAAGAGAATAATCCATTCTAACTGGAAGAAAATGAGCTGTTTTCGTCAACCGATCAATAATCACCCAAATAGCATCATGCCTCTTCTGAGTCAATGGCAAACCAGACACAAAATCCATTGTTACTCTCTCCCATTTCCATTCAGGCACTGTTAAAGGTTGAAGCAACCCTGTTGGAACTTGATGCTTAGCTTTCACCCTCTGACAAGTGAGACATTTGGACACAAATTCCGCTATGTCTCTCTTCATACCAGACCACCAGTAGTGCTGTTTCAAATCATGATACATCTTTGTACTTCCCGGATGCATAGCAAAAACCGATTGGTGTGCTTCCTCTAAAATAATCTTTCTCAAACTATCATCATCAGGAACACACAACCTATCCTTGAACCAAAGGCTACCATCACTTTTCACATAGAAATCTCGGCTCTCCCCATTTTGGCAATCTGACACAATCTTCTGAATTTTCTCATCAGCCAATTGAGCCTCTTTTATCTGATCCAACAATATTGGTCTCAACTGTAGCTGAGCCAATAATGCACCATCATCACATACTTCAAAACTAGCATACAACGCTCTCAACTCAACAAGTAATGAGAGTGAATAAACAGCCAAACCTGCCAAAGATTTCTGACTCAAGGCATCAACAACTACATTCGCCTTGCCAGGATGATAATCAATCAAACAATTGTAGTCTTTAATCAGTTCTAACCATTGCCTTTGCCGAAGATTCAGCTCCTTCTGAACACCTAAATATTTCAAACTTTTATGATCCGTAAAGATAAAACATTTCTCCCCATACAAGTAATGTCGCCAAATCTTCAAAGCAAACACTATAGCTGCCAACTCCAAATCATGAGTCGGATAATTAAGCTCGTGCGGCTTCAACTACCGAGAAGCATAAGCTATGACTTTACCCTCTTGCATCAAAACACATCCTAAACCATTATGTGAAGCATCACTATAAATCACATATGGTTTATCTTCCACGGGTAAAGTAAGAACAAGTGATTGAGTCAACATTTCTTTCAACTGCTCAAAGCTAGCTTGACACTGATCCGTCCACACAAATCTAACTCCCTTCTGAAGCAATCTGGTGAGTGGAGTGGCTATCAAAGAGAAGCCTTTCACAAACCGTATGTAATAGCCTGCCAAACCCAGAAAACTTCTAACTTCAGTTATAGACTTTGGTGGACTCCAATTCAAAATAGCTTCAACTTTACTTGGATCGACTCTTATACCATCTGTTGAAACTATATGACCCAGAAAAGTAACTTGGTCAAGCCAAAATTCACACTTCGACATCTTAGCATACAACTGCTTCTCTCTCAAGATCTGTAATACAATCCGTAGATGCTTGTCATGCTCCTCCTTATTTCATGAATACACCAAAATATCATCAATGAAAACCACCATGAACTGATCCAGATAGGGCCTAAACACCCTATTCATCAAATCCATGAAAGTTGCAGGTGAATTTGTCAACCCAAAAGGCATCACTAAGAACTCATAATGCCCATAGCTTGTGCAGAAGGCTGTCTTAGGAACATCTTCAGCTCTAACCCTCAACTAATGATACCCTAATCTCAAATCAATTTTGGAAAACACTGCTGCTCCCTTCAATTGATCAAAGAGATCATCAATTATAGGCAAAGGATACTTATTCTTGATAGTTACTTTGTTCAATTGCCTATAATCAATGCATAACCTCAAAGTACCATCCTTCTTCTTCACAAACAACACAGGAGCTCCCCACGGTGAAACACTAGGGCGAATAAACCCTTTATCCAACAACTCCTGCAACTGCACCTTCAACTCTCTCAACTCAGCAGGTGCCATTCGATAAGGAGTAATAGAGATGGGAGTGGTACCAGGCAACAAATCAATACCAAACTCGACCTCTCTCTCAGGGGGTAACCCTGGCAACTCCTCAGGAAACACATCCGGAAAATCTGCAACTGTGGTTATATTATTAAGTTGAGAACCCACTACACTAGTATCCACCACATGAGCAAGATAAGCATCACACCCTTTTCTAATCAACTTCCTAGCTGTAACAGCTGATACAAACAAGGATGCAAGTTGTCTCTGCTCACTAGATACCATTACACTCCTACCATCACTGGTTCTCAAAGTAACACATTTCTTTTGGCAATCTACCACAGCTCCATGCTTAGACAACCAATCCATGCCTAAGATTAAATCATACTCCTTAAAAGGCATTTCAATTAAATCACCACAAAACTCTTCACCTTGCACTACCACTGCACTGTCACGATGCACCTTACTCACCACAACACTATGTCCTAAAGGATTTGTCACCAAGACATCAAATCCTAAGGACTCTGAATGCAATTCAGACACAGGCAATATGGATGCACTTATGTATGAATGAGTAGATCATGGATCAATCAAAGCAAGAACTGGAATATCAAATAAAGAAAATATACCGGCTATAACTGCTGCAGCATCCAGCTGCCTCTGCATCGCATATACTCTCTGAGAAGATCCAGCCTCATCTGGCCTACTGCCTCTGGATGAAGATCCTCCTCTCTGGCTAAATCTGGGTCTACCACCTCTACTGAAACCTCTGCCCCCTCGACCACCTCTGCTGACACTGGGTTGAGAAACTGCAGTATCAGTTTGTCTATCATCCTGCATCTCAGGGCAATCTTTAATAAAATGATCTGGTGACCCACATCTAAAGCATACTCCGGGTACACCAGTCTTCCAACAAACACCCCCATGGGGCCTGCCACAATGAACACATACAGGTGGAGTAGACTTTTGCATCACTGGAGTCGGGGCACTCACTACAAAGACTGTCGGTCTCGGCCTCTGCCTCTGATACTGCACTGATCTGCCTGACTGCCTCTGACTCCTACTAATCCTCGGAACAAAACTTCTTTTACCCCTCTTCACAGATGAAGACCCTGCCTCAAACTGGGGTCTCCTTACTCTAGTCTCCTCCTCAGAAGCAGCTGCTGCAATGCTCTACGCTCTCTCAACACTTCTAGCTGCTGCAACAAGCTGAGAGAAATCCTGGTATCGAGAACCAGCCACAATGCACATGATAGAGGGCCTCAATCTCTCCTCAAATCTTCTGCACCAATCTATTTCATCAGAGATAATTCCCCCGGCATAACGACTCAACCGGATGTACTCAATCTCATATTCTGTCACCGTCCGGTTGTCTTGCCTCAAATTCAAGAATTTCATCTTCTTAATATCTTTATACTCCCTCAGAGTATATTTCTGCTCGAACTCCCTCAGAAAATCACTATAAGATAGTGTAGGTGGATCATCCATGGCATGAGGAACTGTCTTCCACCAGTCATAGGCATCTTTCTGTAGGAGGGATCTGGCATAGTCAAATTTCTCATCTGAAGCAGCTTGCAACTGGATGAATATCCTCTGCACTTTATCCAACCACTACTCAGCCACTGCAGGATCAGTAGTGCCCAAGAAATCCTCAGCCCCATATTTCCTCAACTTATCATAATGTCTTACTGGCACCTGAGGCTGTGGTGGTGGTGGCTGCACTGGAGCTGGCCTCAATAGTTCTATCACATGCCTTAACCAACCCGGCGGAGCCTCCTTTGCAGCTGATCTCTCTGGCACAGAAACAAGTGCCTAACTAACTCTATCAACTCTAGCTCCATCTCTACTCTCTCCTGGAGCTACACTCTCAGCACTTCCTTCTACAGTCTGACGTTAATGGAACTCCATTACTACCTATATCTGCAAACACAGCAGAATATTCCTCATTAAAGATCAAAGACTGCCATACCAAAACATGTATTTTACTCAAAAACCAACTTTTAAAATCAAAATATTCTTCTTCTTACAATTCACCTAGGTTGAGAATCTCAAACCTAGGCTCTGATACCAAAATAATTGTAACACCCCTATACCTCGTATACGTACACAGCATGCTAGTACGATCGTAATATACGTATACTGAATATAGGTATGCCACTGTTTATAAAACATACAGATAATCTCTTTTCAATAATATGAATAAATTTAAAACATTTAAAGGAATTTATAAAACACAATAGACAAAATGTTTATTAAAAATGCAGCAGAAAATATAACAAATATTTATAATTACATATTCATCAAAATTCAAGTAAAACATAAAATATATACATGTTTGGCAGTATCTCTTTGATCTTTAAGCTCCAATATCAACACCTCAAAATCTAGACTCTACTCGGCCTAGAGGAACTCTCCGGTTCTTTCCTGTCACCTACGCGATGAATTACACTCACGCTAAGCCAACGGTTTAGTGGTACAAACTACAATACTATTATGCTTCAATGCAATGTCAATGCCACACAATCAATTTTCATACATCATTCCACATAACTTTCCATACCACATTCATTTTCTATAATATAATTATGTAATATAATCATTCATAACATTATATTTCACAAATAGGTATCTCATCATTCATTGTTTCACCAGTTAAGAATCACATTGAAAACAAAGACAAGCATGGGCCCAAAGACACTAATATGCCATTCAACTTTCAGAGTTAATGTTTTGGTTTAATTATCACATTTATCAACATTATTATCCCAACTAGGCTTCAATGATTTAGGTTCAACCAAGCTTCAAGGGGAACAAAGCATGCTAAGTATCAACCCAACTTGGCTTCAAGAACCAAACCCAACCTAGCTTCAAGGGTTGTAACATCTCAATTAGGCTTCAAGGACTAGACCCAACCAAGCTTCAAGGGGAGTAAAATATGTTAAACTTCAACCCAACTTGGCTTCAAGGATCAAGCCCAACCTAACTTCAAGAGAGTGTTACTATAGGCATGCCACCAAAAATAAAACTCTGAAAATGGAATAACATATTAGACACACAATTCATTTATTATTTCATTATCAATTTCATTCTCATTTTCTCATTATCACTTAGGCAACCATGCCTCAATCATCTCATTGGCATCATTATCATTTTAGCCAACAACCATGGCTCCACATCTCATCAAGAGAGTATATATATATATCATCAATTGCATTAACCATCATCATTTAGACAAACATGCCCCACTTATTTCATTTAAATCATCATTACCAATCACATTGACTACACATCTCATTATATCTCAATTCACATTAATTCAATTCATCATTCATATTATACCAAACATAACATTATTAACAAGCATCAATAATGCATTAGATTTCTTAACACATTTATAATCAAATGGATGTTAAGTCTCAACATCATATGAATATATGCAATAATGTAGTTTGTACTTACCTCAAGAACACTCACACTACTCTATACTCTTCCTCTTCCCACACTTCTTCACAACTTGAATTAGGGCAAATTATCTTCTTCAAGACCTAATCCAAAAATGATAAAATATATCAATTCCAATGCAAATATTCACATAATAACCTCTTACTAGACCCTTAAATCACAAATTACAATTCAACACCACTAACTAAGGCCCACGGCCGTGGCCACCCCAACCCCCACGGGCTTGGGTTAGAAAACAATTCTGCCCCAAATTGTTCAACACCCCCACGGCCATGGCATCTAAGGGCCACGGGCGTGGCATCCAAGATGCTACTGCCTCGAACCAAAATCATGTGTTCTAAACTTCTAACTTCATAAAACACAAACAACTTGAAGATCAACAAAAATAATTAACCAAACTCAACACCTACAACAATCACCAACTCAAAACCCTAATACAAACTCAACTCAAACACTTCCAATACCAATACCAATACCAACTTAATTTCTTATCTTAAAATCAATTTCAACACTTATAAACACACCACAACAACCCTAATCATACTATCAACAACAATTCATCCACCTCAAACACAACTTCAAAAAGAACAAAGGAAATCAAGAGAAAACTTACCAAAGTTGATGAAACTTCACAAATTTCTAACTTAATCACTTGAATCTTCCTTCAATTTTGAGTTTGGAACAAGTAAAACTCACTCTTGCTCTCTTGCTTTGGATGGCCGGCCAACAAAGGAAAAGAAAAGAAGAAAAAGAAAAATGAAGATGAAGCAAAGTCAAAATTCCCTTCTCTTTAAACCTCCACCAAGCAATCTAAAAAGAAAATTACTTAAATACCCTCTTCTATTTATTTTAACTCCCTTTCACTTACTTTCATTTTTAGTAATTTCATAAATAACAAAATAAATATCTTCTTCCTTTGACCATCACATTTGACTTATATATATGTTGTATATATTTCCATATACACAACATATACACTCACTTTTAAATTTCTTTTCTCTTCCACATTTAACATATACATTCAATCCAATTACAACAATAATATCAAAACTTCTAGGGCATACTTTGGGATATTACAGCCGCCAGTATGGAGCTGGGCCTCGTGATTCTGACTTTACGCCCGACTTAGACATGCCTTGCTTGACTGAAGCCTACTTGGATCGGCTGAGGCAAAGCTGGCTTTCACGTTTCATTTATCGACTGCCATAGATTTTCTATTTATCAATTCAGAAAGTGTATTGTTAGGATGAAAAATTAATCAAAGTAATAAAAAGATGTTTTTTTTTTCATTTAAAATTTGTCATCACTTTTTGCTATTGTGTTTATTTATTTCATCCATATCTGGTCAAATACTTATAACAGTGCACGTAGAACTATTTTAACATTAATTCTGTTTTATTAAATTAGGGAACAACCAAATATAAAGCCAGCATATACAAGTTCACTCCCGTTGCCAACTAGCCCTTTCGGGTTTTCTAATTGACAATTTTCTCTCATTTAGCCCTAATTGTTGCCTAGCCTGCCCTTTTGGATTTTAGGGACTAGCGGACTGCTCTAACTTTTGCCTAGGCCGCCCTTTTTGGGTTTTCAACCTAGCGAGCTATTTATTATTATTATTATTATTTATCATACATAAAACCTCTTCAACCTGTCAATGTTTACTGGCTCACTAAATTCATTCCCATCCATGTCTGACAACTTCACCGCACCTTTTTCATGACTTGTTCCACGACATATGGCCCTTCCCAGCTAGGTCTGAACTTTCCTCTTGGATCACATACATTAGGCTTACATTGCTTCAACACCAAATCCCCAACTCTGAATTTTCTAACTTTAACCCTTCTATTGTAGGCCCGAGCTATCTTCTTTTGATACAGTTGGTGATGATATAGTGCCTTTAACTTTCTCTCTTCTAGTAGAGCTAACTGTGTGTATCTGCTTGCTACCCATTCCGTTTCAGGCAGTTCAGCTTCCAAGACTACTCTCAATGACTTGATTTCTATTTCAATTGGCAACATTGCTTCCATCCCATAAACCAAAGAGAATGGTGTCATTTCAGTGGGCATTTGCACACTTGTCCTATATCCCCATAAAGCAAAGGGAAGCATTTCTGACCAGTCCCTGTAAGTCTTGGTCATCTTGGACAGAATTTGCTTAATTGTTTTGTTTGTTGCTTCTACCGCACCATTAGCCTTCGGTCTATAAGGAGAGGATCGATGATGATGGATTTGGTACTTTGAGAATAAATCCTTAACTGCTCCTTGAAACTGTACCACATTGTCTGATATCACACTGTACGGGACCCCGTATCTGCATATGAGGTTCTTTTCAATAAATCTATCCATTTGGCTTGCACCTAGCTTGTTAAAGGATTCAGCTTCGACCCATTTTGAGAAATAATCTAATGCTACCACAATGAAACGGTGACCGTTTGAAGCTGTCAGATGTATCTCTTCTATAATATCAATACCCCAGGTGGCGAATGGCCAGGGTGAAGACATAGAATGTAATTCTTCAGGAGGCATGTGATTCAAGTTAACATGCATCTGACATTGTTGGCACTTCTTTACAAACTCAATACAATCTCTCTCCATAGTCAACCAGTAGTAACCTTGTCGAATAATCTTCTTAACTAGGGCCAAACCACTCATGTGCGGACCACAACTTCCTGCATGTATTTCTGACATGATACGCTCCACTTCAGGCTTTCTTAAACATCTCAAATGCACCCCATCGGGCCATCTTTGATATAACTCCCCATGGAAGGTGATGTATTGCAATGACCACCACCTTATGGCTTATGGCTCTTCTCTCTTTCTTTGTTGCCCCCGACGGGTATTCTCTTTCCTCTAAAAATTGCCTTATAGTATCATACCGTGCATCATGATCTGTATCAATTTCCATGATTATTTCATATTCATAGCAAGGAGTTGATGAACTGGTCAAGATCAGAGGCTTAAGGAATAAGCTGATAGGGTTTTCCCATACCGAAGCCAATGTGGCTAAGGCATCAGCCATCTGATTTTCTTCTCTCGATAGGTGTATAAACCTACACTCCTTAAAGTTCTTCTTCATCATGGTCAAGTAATGGTGGTATGGTTTTAATTTTTCTTCTTTCAACTCCCATTTTCCATTTACTTGGGATACAACTAGCAATGAATCGCTAAAAACTTCCACCTTATCCACCTTCATAATCATTAGGGTTTCCAAACCCAAAATACAAGCTTCGCACTCCACCATATTATTGGTTGCCCTAAATTTCAACTTTTTGGCTAAAAGGATAAGTTCTCCTTCGGGTGATTCTAGTCTTGTTTACTGCTCCATCAAAATACATTTTCCACCCTTGTACTTCAATTGCTTCTAAATGTTCATCCAAAAATTCCAAGATTACCTCTTCGCTTTCTAGTAATGGTTGTTGGGCCAGGAATTCTGCCACCGCTCTACCTTTGATTGTTTTCCTGGTTACATACTCAATCTCAAATTCTTCTAATATTATCAACCATCAACCATATTTCCCAATCAAAGAGGGTGTCTCCCTCAAGTACTTCATTGGATCCAACCTGGAAATTGCTTGCACACTATACGATTGAAAGTAATGCCGCAACTTCTTAGAAGACCAAACCACAACTGTACAGGTCTTTTCAATGATACTATACTTAATTTCATAAGGTAGGAGCTTTCTGCTCAAATAGTAGACAGCATGCTCAATCCCTGACTCATCTGCTTGGGCTAGCATTGCTCCTATCGACTCTTCTTCTACTGCTAGGTATAGTAATAGAGGTTTGCCGAGTTTAGGTGGTTTTAAAACAGGCGGATTCAACAAATACTCTTTTATTCGCTCAAAGGCCTTTTGACATTCTTCATTCCATAGGATGGGCTGATTCTTTCTAAGTAATTTGAAGATAGGCTTACAAATTATTGTGAATTTTGCTATGAATCTGTTAATATATTGTAATTTATCGATAAATCCCCTAACTTCTCTTTCCGTCTTAGGGGCTAACATATCCTTGATTGCTTTAACTTTGTCAGGATCAATCTCAATGCCATTCGGACCAATCACGTGTCCCAATAATTTGCCTGAGGTAACATCGAACACACACTTCTTCGGGTTCAATCTTAGCTTATATTTCAAAGCTCTATCGAAGAATAATTCTAAGTTTTGGAAGTGTTGTTCCCTTTGATCCGATTTAACCATCATATCATCAACATATACTTCAACTTCTTTATGCATCATGTCATGAAATAGATAGGTTGCTCCAGCATTCTTTAAACCGAACAGCATCACCCTATAACAAAATATACCCCATGTAGTAATGAAAGTGGTTTTGGCTTTATCCTCTTGGGCCATTAACACTTGATTGTATCCAGAAAATCCATCTACAAATGAGTGTAGCACGCTAGAGGCTGCACTATCAATGAGGACATCTATATGAGGTAAAGGAAAATCATCCTTAGGGGAAGCCTTGTTCAAATCTCTATAGTCCACACAGACCCTTATTCTCCCATCTTTCTTTGGCACGGGTACTATGTTGGCTAGCCAATCTGGGTATTCTATCACTTTAAGGAATTTCACTTGTATTTGCTTAGTGACCTCTTCTTTAACCAATTCAGCCCACTCAGGTCTTAATCGCCAAAGTTTTGTTTGACAGGTTTCATGTGAGTGTAAGTAGGAATATGATGCTCGGCTATGTCTCAATCTATTCCAGGCATATCCTCATAAGACCAAGCAAACACTTCTTCATATTTTTTTAATATTTTTTCAAATCTCTCTCTCTCATAAGGAGTAAGTTCAAATGCTATGCTAGGATTTTTGGTTGTTCCCAAATTTAATGATTGTGTGTTAACATAATTAATATTAAAGAATGTATGCAACCATCCGGAGAAACATCACACAAGTAAGCAAAATCAGACTTTATTGCATTCATTTTGGAAAAGAAAACATCATCATCCTCATACAAAGCAGACAAATCAAAATCATTGTTCTCAAAATCATAAGGCAGGATGTCTTCAAACTTTTCTTCAACCAGGGTAGCAATCTCCTCCGAAGTCTTCTCGGCTTTCAAGACAGCTTCATTCTTCTCTTTTGGATTGGATTCTTTGTTAGCTGACAAGGTGAGCTCTTTCTTCACTTGGTCCACTAGTTCGGCCACATCTGCAAAAATTTCAAAACCTGGGATCAACTTACCCATGAACATGATCGACTCGGGCTTTCCTTGGAGTGGTCCCATATCTGGAGCTTTGATAAAGATCTCTTCAAGTGGTGGGAAGCTCATCTTCTCACTCTTGTTTGGCTGGACATCGTTGTCTTCATCATATCCCAACCCCTTTTTGGAAGTTTGAGTTCTAAAATCTAGCAACTTTGTCAAACCGGCTTTACCCTTTCCAAGACCAGCTCCGGGAAGGTAGTTCATGTTCTTCATCATATTTAAGACTTTGGAGTCCACTACTTCATCATCATAAATTGTAGCTACTTGAAAACCATTGAGAGGCCTCTCAATCATTACAATGTTAACAATCTCATTATCTTCAGTTTCGATGAACACTGTCTCATCTCCGTTAGGGAACTTGATCTTTTGATGAAGGGTGGAAGGAACTCCACCAAGAGGATGAAACCATGGTCGCCCCAAGAGTAAGGCGAAGGTAATCGGTATGTCTAAAATAACAAATTCAACAATAGATTCAATTGGACCAACCTTGACATCAGCTTTGAAAGTCCCTTCGGCGTGTCTCTTAGTGTTGTTATAAGCCCGAATTGTTACCTCGGTCGGGTTTAGATCTCTTGTTGACATGGCTAGCTTTGGCAATATCTTAAGTGGACAAACATTTATGGTGGATCCATCATCGACCATTACACATGGAGTCCTTTTCCCCTTGACTTCTATTTTGATAAAGAGAGGGCGGATATGATCTCTCCCCTCCTCTGGTAAATCTGCATCTGAAAAAGAAACTGCTCCCATATTAACTTTGCTCTTCTCTTGAACCTCTTCACATTTCATTACCCCTCCAATTTTTATGAAGTTGATCAGCTCCTCTGATGTCGTGGAGGTAGAGATTGGCATGCTAGCCAAGGCTTTGGCCATAGTTTCTCGGTGCTTTTTAGAAGTAGCTAATAAGTCCCAAATGCTAACACTTGCTTGGGTTCTTTTCAATTGCTTGAGCACAGCGTCATCTTCTTCTACTTCAACTTCCTTACCCTTATTAGTTTTTATCTCCTTAGGTGATGGCCTTGCATAAGGCTTACCGGATCTATTGTTCATCACCTCATCTTTTTTGGGCTCAGACCAAGTCCACTCCTCCTTCTTGGATACAAGATCATCATCACTATCGCTTGAATCCCAAAACCCATTAACGACACAAATTGCTACTTCTTTATCCCCCATAGCTTGTTTAATTTCATCAAATACCTCTTCTTCTTTGGTTGCTTCTTTATCCACATCTTGAAAAGAATACATGACAAAATCCTTATGCAAACCTCCTCCAATCATGAAGGTTGCCGGTGGTGGTACTCTATTGAACTTTGGTAATGGGTTGTCTTTGGTGTTTGGCTTGTTGGGCTCGGGTAGCTTCCTATTATCAATTAGATTTTGGATCTCATGTCTCAACCTTACACATCTATTCATGTCATGCCCTTGCATTTGGTGGAATTAACAAAATGCTTTAGTGTCGAAATTAGGTGGGAGAGGGTTAGGCAAAGAACGAGGATTTAAGGGTTGTAGCAATCCCTTTCTTTGAAGTTTATTGAGAACCCAAGACATCGGTTTCCCCAATTCTGAAAATTTTCTCCTTGTTCCTTGGTTAGTAGCATTAACACCGACGGCCTTTTGCATGCTTTGGCTACTAGATTGATAGTTCCCTTTCTCGTTCCTTCTTGTTGAAAAATGGTTCTTCTCTCTTTCCCATTCTTCAATTTGCAAACCAGCTTGGAGAAGGTCTTTGAAATCCCGGATGAGTGTATGAGACATCCTCTCACGAAGATTAGGCAACACCCCTCTCACAATCATCCTTATTTGATCGGATTCATTAGGCCTTTTCTTGAGTAAAGCAGCCTTATTTCTCCATCTCTTCACATAATCCATAAAATTCTCATTCGACCTTTGCCTAATGGACTCCACTTCCATTAAGGTAACTTCCATCTCGACATTATATCCATATTGTTGGATGAAGGCTTTGTAAAGCAGATCCCAACTCTTTTGTGTTCCATCATTTAAAGTATTAAACCAATTTGGACAACAGGGTCCAATGAGAGCATAAAGTACCTTAGGGTTTGAGCCTTAATAGCTCAGGCAGACTGCATAGCAGTGATATACTGCTTCACATGGAGATGAGGATTTCCAGTTCCATCAAACTTCGCAAAAGATGGCATCTTGAACTTGTACGGAGCTTCTTCATCTAGCTCAAATAATTTGTCAACTTCGGACATTTCCTCGGTTTTCAGCTTCTTCTCAAATTTCTTTTCTAAATTGGCAATCATCTTTTCAATATCAGAAGTTTCAGTCTTCTCCATAGTTGATCTTTCAACAATCTTCAGTTCCTTTTTCTTCTCTTGAGCATCTTGGTAGTATTGAGCCCAATCATCATCATCATCAATGATCACTTTTTTATCATCAAAAACCACTTCGCCAACTTTAGTCTTCCCTTTGTCCTTTGGCTTCTTAGTGCTAGCAGATGCCTCGGCATAATTCTCTAAGATTGCAGTCAACTGGTTCTTCATGGTCTCAGCTAGGGCCTGTAACACCCCTATACCCATATACGTACACAGCATGCTGATATGATCGTAATATACGTATACTGAATATAAAAATGCTACGATATACTTAACAAATGACTCATCCCTTTTTCCAAAAACCTAAACAAATTTAAATCATTTAAAAGAAATTATAAAAGTCAAAAGATAAAATGTTTATTTAAAACAGCGGAAAATGTAACAAATATTTACAAATATATATACATCAAAATTCAAGTTTTACAAAACATAAAATATATACATGTTTGGCAGTACTTCTTTGATCTTTAAGCTCCACTATCAACACCTCAAATCTAGACTCTACTCGGCCTAGAGGAACTCTCCGGTTCTTCCCTGTCACCTGCGCAATAAACCACAATCGCACTAAGCCCATGGCTTAGTGGTACAAACTACAATGTTATCATGCTATAATGAAATGTCAATGTCATACTTTTCAATATACAAGTGATTCTCAAGAATCTCATAATTATTTATAAATCATTTATAAATCACATGGAAAACAAAGACAAGCAAGGGCCTAAAAGAAACTAATATGTTATTCAAAGTTTAGAGTTACTGCTTTGGTCCATATCATAATTATCAAGCCCATAGGCTATTTTCACATATATATCTATCCATGGATAGGGTAACAGACCCAGTCTCTTGGACCTCTACTTGGTTAGACTCAAGGAGATCCTCAACCCGGCAAGACTATTACCATAACAATTGTAACAGACCCAGTCTCTTGGACCTCAACCCGACTAATCTCGAGGAGATCCTCAACCCAGCAAGACTGTTACTATAATTCATATTTCACATTTATCATTTCACATTTTTCAACTGGAATCGACTTACGACCCGGTCTTTTCACCTATCCAGTAATTCATAGGCATGCCGCCAAACTCAGAACTCTGAAAGTTGAATAACACATTAGGCACACAATCTTTTTCATTTATTTATATCTTTGTACATTTCTTTCTCAATTCATTTCATTCTCATAATCAATTAGGCAACTATGCCTCAATTATAATTTATTTGCATCATCATAGCCAACAATCATGGCTTCTTATCACATCTAGATATTATCATAGCCAACAATCATGGCTTCTCATCATATCAAAATAGTATACATCTATATCATCAATTACATTGAACATCATCTAGAAAAACATGCTTCAATCATATCATTTACATCATTCAATGTTCACATTATATCAAACATAATATTATTAATAAACATCAACAATACATTAGATTTCTTAACACATTTACAATCAAATGTATGTTAAGTCTCAACATCATATGAATGTATACAATAATGTAGTTTGTACTTACCTTAAGCACCACTTATACAAATCTATACACTTCTTTTTTCCAAGAATTCTTCACTTCTTAAATTAGGGCAAATCACCTTCTTCCAAAACCTAGTCCAAAATGATACAATACATGAATTCCAATACAATTTATCACTTATTAACCTCATCTTAGACCTTTAGATCACAAATTAAAACTCAACACCACTAATTAAAGCCCACGGCCGTGGCCACCCCAACCCCCACGGGCGTGGGTTAGAAAATGGGTCTGCCTCCTTTGCTCCTAACCTCCACGGCCATGGCTACAAATGGCCACGGCCATGGCTACAAATGGCCACGGCCATGGCAACCAAGGGCCACGGGCGTGGCATCCAAAATGCTACTGTTTTGGACCAAATTCACATATTCTAGGCTTACAACTCCAACAAACACAAACAACATGAAAATCTATGAGAATAATTGATCAAACTCAAGTTAAACATCACTTATCACTTCAAAACCCTAACGCCAACATCACTCTTACTCTTTCAATGCCAACATCAACTTAACTTATTATCTTCAAACCAAAATCAACACCACAATCAATTAAATCTAACATATTCCAACATATTACAATCAACACAACCCTACTTTCAAACATCAACAATCAAACTTTTACACAACTTCAAATAACAAAAGAAATCAAGAGAGAGAACTTACCAAAATAATGAGACTTCTTGGATTTCCACTTAATCACTTGAAAACTCCTTCAATTTTTGAGCTTGAACACAAAACTCACTCTTGCTCTCTCTTGCTTTGGATGGCCGGCCAACAAAAGGAAAAAGGAAAGAAGAAGAAATGAAGCAAAGTCAAATTTCCCTTCTCTTTAAACCTCCACCAAGCAATTTAAAAAGAAAATTACCTAAATACCCTCTTCCATTTGTTTTAACTTCCTTTCACTTACATGCCCTTTTTAGTAATTTCATAATTAACAAAATAAATATCTTCTTCCTTTGACCATCACATTTGACTTGTATATATGTTATATATATTTCCATATACACAACATATACACTTTCTTTTAAATTTCTTTTCTCTTCCAAATTAACATATACATTCACTCCAATTAAAATAATAATATCAAAACTTCTAGGGCATACATTGGGATATTACAGGGCCTCTTTTATTTCTTCCATCTTGGCATTGAGGGCCTCATCCACCATCCTTTGAATTTGTTTGGGCTCCATTGTTTTTGGTGAGCAAGTGATTGAGTCGTTGCAAGATATTTCATTTCCAGCGTAGGTCAGATTATTGTAAGCTTTTGAAATATCATAATCCAGGGTTGTGAGCCAGAGAGGATCAATGATATGAGATGTAAATGTATGCATGTATGCACAAACAATCAACAAATTAGGATAATTAGGATGTTCCTTCCAACCTTATATCATCCACACATGAATGGCGAGTCTCTTTTCCTAGGTATATGGTTAACAAAATACCAACATGGGGAATCTTGTTTTCTAATAATTCCCTCGGACATTTCAACCAATAGTTATATTTTCAAAAATGGAAATCAACTCATAATAATTCCCATTAATTGGGTTTTAATCCAATTAACCAACTATAGTAGCTTTTATGCTATATTAGATTAAAACTAAATTAAGAGGTTTATTATAAATAGATTCCTCACTTGAAAAAAGTAACTAATGATTCATGCCAAAAACAAGCCCATGATTAATTACTCTTAGTATAAACTAGGCTCACAATTGATTTTTGGTATTTTGTAATTGACCTAAATATTTTGCAAGCTCCTTGTAAGAAAAGGTTGAAAATAATTTTATTTCTAAGCCCATTGTAAAAATATTTTAGAAAAAATGGATTTTGGGCTTAATATAAGCAAAAGAATTTTCGATTTGTCTTTAGAAAAGTTTTATGTCCAAAGACCATCTTGAAAAAATTTTGAAAATAGCTTTGGTCTTTTGGATTTTTAAAGAAAAATTTATTTGAGCATACAAATGTACTTTGCTCATATTAGAAAAATAATAAACCAAATAAGCCATGATTTAAGCCAAGATAAATTAACCATAGTCAAACAACATGCATTTGGGTTAAAACCTAAGGAAAGTAACTAGGTCAATTACATGAGCTTTAGTCTTTGGGTAAAGGGCTTAGGTTCCCATAGCAAGTATATACTCAATGGTACGAGGCTATGAGTGGTTATGTCATGCTCAATCTCCATACCTTGAGTGAAAGTATGGTATCCCTTACATAACACAACACGGGTAAAATGGGTGTCCTAACTCACGCACACGATGCAATCTTAATATGATGCAATGGATAATATCATTATAAGAAAGAATAGAATAATATAAAGACCAACGGAATCAACTTCTCTTATCCCCAGTGGAGTTACCACTGTGAGTGGGGATTTTTGCCCCCACTCCCGATGGAATGGTTCTTGCGACTTCGGCACTATTTAGGCTCGGGTCCTTAGAGAACACGGACCTAAGTCTAGAGAAAATAGAGTCGCCACCCGGACAGGCAGAAAAAAAGAAAGGGGTGGATGACTCTATTTCTAAGGAATTCCTAATCCCTTAATGGGTTCGAAAAGTTGGGTACGTGTGGGGAAGGTGAGAAATGGCCCAGCACCCCCACAAACGCCCGGTTCATTGGAACCGGCCTCCTTTACAGGTCTTAATATTATAAAATTTTTAAATATAACAATATTATCCATATTACACACAATAATTAAAATAAAGCATCGATATATTAAAAATCAAAATAATGTCCAAACAAAATAAATAAATGGATACCCATCCGAAGATGGAAACATGCCCTTACATCCCATGCTTAAATAGGACACCGAAAGGTAGAAACATGCACTTTACATTGGTTCTAAAATAGAAAAGCAATTTAAATTACATGATATTTAACTAATGAGGTACCCACCAAGTGGAAACATACCTTTTACAACATTTGAAAATCTAGATAAAATAATAAAAGTAAATAGCCATTCATAATAAATAAATCATCCATCAAAGATATTAAATATCAATAGAAAGTAAACATCCATCCATGATAATTTAAATAAACCAAGCATTAAACTTAAATAAATTAAAGCATATAAAACAAATCAAAGCATAATCAAATATAGAATTGAATAAGGCAAATAAAAATCTAAATTATGGCTACTGTTTCCATTTAGGGTTCTTTATTTCATGTGTTTAGGGTTTTAAAATTTGTGGAATTAGGCTACTGTGAGTTTTTAAAGAAATTAAAATAGATTATGGTTTTATGTTTTAAAAGGTAGATAAAGTTCTTTGATTAACCAAATTAGTGTTTGAATGGTGAAATCATGAAACTAGGGTTTGGACACTTTAAAATACTTAGATTTATGGTTTACGGTTACTTATTGAATTATGGTTTCAAGCTTACTGTGTAAAATTATAATATTTATGTTTATATGGTTTTTAAGGTTTTAAAGGATTAGGGTTTAGAAAAAATTAGGGTTTAAGGTTTTAAAGGGGTTAGGGTTCATTGTTTTTTGTTTTGGAGTTGGATTAGGGTTTTATGATTTTTGATTTAGGGTTTCGGGGAATGAATTATTTTTTTAGGATTTGAAAATCAATTGATAATTTTATGAAATTTTATGAAAATAAATAAAACGATTTAAAGTTTATAAAAGCAAAAGAGAAGTTTTTAGGGCTTTTGGGAAGAAACAAAACTCAATTTAGGGTTTTGATAATTTAGAAAGCAAATTAGGTTTTTGGGGTTTTGAAGGAACAAAACTAACAACTTTAAACTTTTTAGAAAACAAAGCAACAGATTAAGATTTTTAAACCTTAGAAAAAGTGAATTGAGGTTCTAAAATTTTTGAATTAAAAGAAAGAATGGGATGATTTAGCTACTGTGAAAAAATAAAAGAAATTTTCAAACCTTCTTTTATATGTTACACCAAAAATTGCTTCTTGGATGAACAAGGTCAAAGACAAGCTTTGCTGCCTTTGAATTGCTTGAATTGTTTTTCTGCTCCCTCAAAAAATCAGCTTGATTCAAGGTTTTCCTTCTCAGTTTCGGATCCAATTTTTGATCAAATTCTCCTCCAATTTCTTGATTGTTTTTTGTGTTGCTTTTGGTCTTATTTATAGAAGATCTCTATAGTTCATTCCTAATTATTCACGGAACATAATATTGATAAGAAAAGGAAACCGAAACCTAATTGCATTAGGTTTCGAAAAAATTTGCGTCGAAAAAATTTCGCTGGCGAAAAAAAACTGCTACGGAAAAATTGCGCTGGCAAAAAAAATTGCCGCAGTTGGCTCCGGTAGGGGCGAGGGACTGGCCTAGGGGCCATTTCGCTCGCGGGAAACTCTTGCGGGCAAAATGGCCGAAATGGCCCACGGCCATTCGTCCTGCGCTGGTTTTCGGCAACGATTTTTTCTTCGCCGATTTTTTCGTCGCCGATTTTTATTTTTATTTTTTGATTTTTATTTGTTTATTTTTATTTTTTATTAATAAAAATTAGATACTAAAGCAAAAAATTATTTAATTAAGATAACAAAAATTATTTTAGACTAATTAAAATATATTGGACAACACAAAAATTATTTTGGACTAAATAAAATATATTGGACCGGACTGGGTCAAAAATTAAGGGTCTACACCTAGCTACGATAAACAGTAACCTAATTTCCCAAACCCTATACTCCTAAGTTTAAATATGTAAAACCAGTAACCTAATTTCTTAAACCCTAATTTCCTAATCACTGATTTCTAAATAATTAAAACCCTAATCCTACTTTGAAAACCCCTAAAACCATAATTCATAAATGAAAACCCTAATTTTATACATCTATTATTCAATGTGACATTAAAGCCTAGATTTTGTGATTTATTAAATGTTTTAATGGATGATTTATTAATATCTTATTTCTATGAATGATTTGTTTTTATTTTTCTCGTGGCGAATGATTGAATAATTTAATTTAGCTAATTGTTTAAGTTTTAAAGATGTAAGAGGTATATTTCTACTATGTGGATACCTCATTAGTTAAGTTTAATGTAACTTAATTTATTTTAAGCTTTGAGCATTAATGTAAATGGCATGTTTCCACCAAATGGTGGGTGTCCTATTTTATTTAGTTTTTAGACATTGGACATGGTTATAAAGGCATGTTTCCATCTTGTATGGGTGCCCATTTTATTTATTTGTTTGAATTTTCTTTGATTACAATAAAATGAATATCTCTTTATCTCCATTACATGCTTAAGAATTTAATAATATTTAGACATAAAAAGGAGGCCAGTTCCAATGAACCGAGCACTATGGGGTTGCTGGGTCATTCTCACATTCCCCATGCTTACCCAACTTTTCGAACCCACAGGGGTTGGGGATTCCTTAGGAATTGAGTCATCCACCCCTTTCTTTTTTCCGGCCCGTCCAAGTGGTGACTCCATTTTCTTCGGGTTTAGGCTCGTGTTCTCTAAGGCTCTTAGCCTAATAGTGCTAACGTCGCAAGAACCATTCCATATGGGAGTGGGGGAGAAAATCTCTGTTCACAACTGTCATCTTTTCATGGAATGCCGAATGAAGATCCTCTCATCTTCATTTGTGATTTTTATTCAACTTTGCACACGTTCCCTTTGCAAATGTTGATAAAGGATGAGCTTAAGATGCGATGTTTCCCTTATACTCTAAAGGATAAGGCCAAGGCATGGTTGATGACTCTTCTAAAAAACTCATTGACTACATGGATGGAAGTTTACAAAAAGTTTATTACCAAATTCCATTCACATGAGAAGACAAGGGAACTTCGAGGAAATATTACAACATTCACTCAAATGGATGGAGAACCATTTCATGAGCCATGGGATCACTTTAAATCTTTGTTGTTCCAATGCCCTCATCATCATTATCCACAGCAGTTGCTTAATCAATTCTTTTATGATGGACTCACACAATAAAGCCAGAATTCAGTAGATAATGCAGCAGGAGGTATGATGGGTGAAAGAACAATTGCTAAAACTATAAGATTATTTGAAATGCTTGGAGCAAATACACAATAGAAAAGTGTAGAAGAAAGGCATAAAGGAATTCATGAGGTGAACTAGAATTCAAAGATGGCAAGGCAAATAGCAAAATTGACAACACAAGTTAAAATACTAAATGCAAGAGGAAACTCACCTATGTCAAGTCAAGAAGTATGTGCAGCATGTGGCATTACAAGACATAGTGCAAATATGTGTTCTCCAAACTTTGACCAATACCAAGAGGGCAAGAGCAAGTGAATGCCCTAGAGGGTTCCAACAAAGGGGAAGAAATTATCCATATTCTAATTCTTATAATCTCAATTGGAGAAGCCATCCTAATTTTTCTTGGAAAAATCAACAACAAGTTCCACCTCAATAATCCTTTCAGCTTTACTAACCAGGTCCTCACTTTCAAGGACAATCTTTAAATCAAGCTCACTTGAAGAAACCCACACTGGAAGATAGTTTGAATGCTTTTATTCAAATTAGCACACAAAATCAAGAAGCAAACAACAAAAGGTTTGATTCTTTAGAGGCATCATTGAAAAAGGTTGAAACTCAAGTTGGGCAATTGGCAAACCAACTTCAAGAGCACCAAAAAGGAATATTTCCAAGTCAACTAGAGTAAGCCACAACAATCACAATTTTAAGGAATGAAAATTAGATTGATAACAAAGTTGGTGATTCTTTGGATGTAGGTACAAATTAGGAAGGAAATGGCGAGGAGATACAAGCCAATCTTGAGCAACCAAGCCAATCAAAGAAGAAGGAGAGAAAGGAAGCATCAACTTCACCAAAGTTGCATAAGTCTTCCAACCCTTACAAACTACCAATTCCTTTCCCAAGTAGTTAAAAATGAGAAGCAAGATAAGCAATTTTCTAAAATTTATGACATACTTTCCAAGGTAAGTATAAATCTTCCCTTATTTGAGGTAATTAAGAATATGAGAGCTTATGCCAAATTTTTCAAGGAATTAAATACCAAAAAGGAAAGATTTCAGCTAAATGAAAAGGTGATAGTTCAGAGGTAGCAAGTGTTGTCAACATAAGTTGCCTCCTAAGCTAAAGGACCCTGGAAGTTTTATCATTAATATCTTTATGGGGAATGGGAAGGAAATGACTGGCATATGTGACTTGGAAGCTAGTATAAATTTGAAGCCTTATTCAATTTATTTGCAGTTAGAACTTGGAGAACTTAAACCAACCAAAATAGTCTTATAATTGGTGGATAGAACTCTTAGATTCCCTAAGGGAATTATAGAGGATATCACAGTTCAAGTTAGGGGTTTAATTGTTCTTGTTGATTTCATAGTCTTGGATATGGAAGAAGAGATTCCTAGGGATGTTGAACACATAATTTTGTTGGGAAGACCTTTTATCGCTACAACCAATACTCTAATAGATGTTAAAAATGGAAAATTAATCATGACTATTTTAGGACAAACTGTGGTATTTTCAATTTTTAACACATCCCTTATTCCCACTACTACTTTTTATGAAAATTGTTCTTTTATATATTGTACTGATCTTGCTGTTGGAGATGTTTTCTTGCAAGAAAGTAGTGATGACAAACTAGAAATGGCTTTGACCTTAAGAGAAGAAGTTGAAATTTCTGATGTAGAAATTGAGGAGTGCAAGTTGATATTAGATGGTGAGATTGATGAGAAAAGAATTCAGGGTATTAAGTTAAAAGAAAAGGAGACTAAACTCAAATTGGTTAAACTTAAAATATATTTTTCTTAGGGAGAACAATACATAACCAGTGATCATTTCTACGACTCTTAGTAGTAATGAAGAGGAGAAGGTTGTGAGAGTACTAAAGAAACTTAAGAAGTCATTTGTTGGGGATTGAGTGATATTAAGGGTATTAGTCCTTCCATGTGTATGCACAAAATAGTTTTAAAGGAAGGAGCTAAACTAGTGAGAGAGGCCCAGATGAGATTAAATCCAAACATGAGTGAGTTAGTTAAGAAGGAGGTTCTTAACTCCATGATAAGGGGTGATCTACCCTATAGCTGATAGTGAGTGAGTTAGCCCTGTACATATAGTTCCAAAGAAAATTTGCTTAACCATGGCTCAAAATGAGAAAGGATAGTTAGTACCAACACGTACACAAACTAGGTGGAGAATGTGAATAGGCTATAGGAAGCTAAATCGTGTTACCAAGAAAGATCATTTTCCTTTACCATTTATTGATCAAATGCTAGATAGATTATCTGGGCATGCTTTTTATTATTTTCTTAATGGTCTTTTAGGTTACTACCAAATTCCTATAGCACTGGAGGACCAATCCAAGACAACTTTCACATGTCCTTTTGGAACATTTGCTTTTAAGAGGATGTCATTTGGGCTTTGCAACTTGTTAGCCAAACTATTTGTCTCTATTTTGATCTTAAACAATCAAATTAAATATGACTAATATTTGTACCAAGTTACATTTTGCAGGACCTAAATCTATTGAAGTACTCTCCAAAGCCCGACCGGACCATCAGCCAGGCTGACCGGACTTAGAAAAGTAGCTTGCCATACTGTGATGAGGAATGATAATACCGAGCTAAGCATGTTAGCCCTAACCAAACCCACTGAAAGTCTACCTAACTAATAAGCAACAAAGTAACAAGCATGAACATTCTAAAATTGAGCTGACTGAACTGGAAAATGCACCAAGGATGAGCTGATCAGACAAAACACGAGCTTATTAGAAAAAGCATGAACTGACAAGGTAGAGCACAAGCTGAGCAACGAACAGAGCATACTGAACCTTAAGCTGATAGAACCAAGGATGAGCAGATCAGACAACTTAAGACGAAGAATCTAGAAGAGCTCATGCTCAATGTCACTCCCACTTGATGAATGGACTACATGTTCTGACTAGACTATTGTGAAATCTGAGCATACCGAGGTCATGATAAATCCTCAAAAGTTCTAGTAGAGCTCACAATCACTAAATATTCTGAAAACTTCAGCATACCAAAGAAGGTACAACCGGACCTGATGCAGTCTGGCCGCACCGAGATAGAGCTAAAAATCCAAGAAGTTTCAGTAGTGCTCACGGTCGTCAATACTCTCAAAATCTCATCATACCAGACGAAGATCGACCAGACCAAGCTAGTCCCGAGCATACCACTGGTATGGAGTTTAAAAAATATAACAGTTTTTTATCCACTCAATTAGTGGATGCCACATGTACTAGCCATTGAAGAAATTTTGTCAGAAAATATGAAGAGCATGCCCGGACCGAGCTTAGTCTAACCATGTAGAGCCCGAGCTGACCTGACTAAACGCAGTCTGACCATGCCGAGCCAGAACTGATGGGACCAAAGCTAGTTCGACAATGACCTAGCTTGGAAAAGTTATTAAAGTGGGAGACAAGAATCAAACATGTTGACTCCCACTCCAAACGGCTAGTTAAAGACTTGAATGCTATAAATACCACAATAAATCATATTTTTGTGTAAGATTGTGATTACAATAGCCAAGTTTTAATCGTTCATTTCTTTACATCAAAATTTATACTTGTATTCTTTGAGACATCATTGTAAGTTTGAGTGTGAGCTTTGAAACACTTAGGTTATATTTGGGTTGTGAGGAAAAATCTCAAACCTTGTAAAAGTTTAATGTGAGCTCGTGAAAACACCAAGTTAAAGTTGGGCTTGTAAAAACTCACGATCAGTGGAACCTTAACAACTTGTTAAGGAAGTGGATATAGGATTGAGATAATCATAACCACTATAAACCTCTTGTGTTCATTCTTCTTGTAATATCCCAATGTGTGCCCTAGAAGTTTGGATATAATTGTTGTTTGTTTGAATTATGTGTATATGTTATGTTGATAAGAAAAGAAATTGAAAAGAGAATGTTTAGGTATTGTTTAAAAAGGAAAATAATGTGTAGAGAGAAAGTGTATATGTTGGGTATATGGTAATATATATAACATATATGTTGGTCAAAATGAGGAGTCAAGGGAAGAATATATTTTATTTGTGATATGTGAAATTACTTAAATGGGCATATAAGTGAAAAGAAGTTAAGTTAAATGGATGAAGGGCATTTAGGTAATTGCTTTGTTAGAATTGCTTGGTGGAGATTTAAAGAAGAAGAGAAGTTTGACTTGTCTTCATTCTTCTTTTCTTTGCTTGGTGTGGCCGGCTACCAAAGGAAGAAGAGAGCAAGAGAGGTGCTTTGATTTCTAAAATCAAATTGAAGGAAGAATCAAAGGATTAAGTTGGAGATGTGTGGAATTTCCTCAATTTTGATAAGTACTCTCTTGTTTTCCTTTGTTATTTTGAAGTTGTGTTTGAAGTGAGTTATGATTTGTTGATAATATGATTTGGTGTGTTTGAGATGTGTTTATAAGTGTTGAAATTGAGTGTAAGTTAAAAAGATTAAATTGGTGTTGGTTTTGGTTTGAAGATGGTAAGTTAAGTGGATGTTGATTATAGGGTTTTGAAATGGTAAGTGATTAAATGTATTATTGATGTATTGTTAAGGTGAATATTGTGATGAACTTGTAAAATAAATGTTAATAACATTGATTATATCCATTTGAATAAGGTTAAGTTGTGTATAATGTGATTTAATGCAATCAAGGAGGCTTGGCCGTGTTTGGTTTTGAATTTGTTGGGAGACACGGCCAAATCTAAAGGAGAGACACGGCCAATCTATGGGAGACATGGCCAAGTTAGAGGAGACACGGCCGTGTTAGGTCATTTTTGGAGAGACACGGCCACTGGCTCAGCCGTGTCCCTTGCCCGTGTCTGCTACTGGATTTTTGGTGTTGAGAGACACGGCCACAAGCTTGGCCGTGTCCCTTGAAGGTGTTGGCTACTGTGATTGTTCTTTGCCTTTCTCACATTGTTTTGATTCTTCAAAGGTCTTTTTGCACCTAAACATAAAAATAAACACTCTAAACACATTTAATACAAAGAATGATCTAAACAAATATATGTGGAAGATTCTAAATCTATGAATAATGTTATATTGTGTATAATGTGGGACACAATGTGAGTAATGATGATGCATATGATACTATATGAACAATGTTATGTTTTATACATTATGAATCGTGTGAATGGTAATGTGTTATATGAATAATGTACTTTGTAATGTTATATCAATGATGCTATATGTAAAATGTGAAGGATATGATGGGGTAATTGATTAGGTGTACTATGAAATATTATAATATGAATTGAGACATGACATGATATGAAGCCATTGTGATTGGCTATGATAACTCAAATGTGATGTGAAGCCATTGTGATTGGCTATGATAACTCAAATGTGATGTGAAGCCATTGTGATTGGCTATGATGATTCAATTGAGAATGAAATTGCTAAATGAATTGTGTGGCTAATGTGTTATTCCATTTTCAGAGTTTTGTTGTTGGTGGCATGCCTAATAGTAACAATCTCTTGAAGTTAGGTTGGGCTTGATCCTTGAAGCCAAGTTGGGTTGAAGTTTAACATGTTTTACTCCCCTTGAAGCTTGGTTGGGTCTAGTCCTTGAAGCCTAATTGAGATGTTACAACCCTTGAAGCTAGGTTGGGTTGGTTCTTGAAGCCAATTTGGGTTGATACTTAACATGCTTTTTCCCCCTTGAAGCTTGGTTGAACCTAATCCTTGAAGCCTAGTTGGGTAATGATAAATGTGACAATTGAACCAAAACATTAACTCTGAAGGTTGAATGGCATATTAGTGTGTTTTGGGCCCATGCTTGTCTTTGTTTAATGTGATTCATGAATGGTATAATGATTGCCTTTGTTGGAAATGTGATTCATGATTGGTGAATTGTGAATAAAATAATGATATGAAGTATGATATGTAATGTGTGTATTGATATATTGATTGTGAGTATTAGTGATGGATTAAGGTTGGTGTTAATGATATGTATATATGTATATATAAAATATATGAGATTAATAGAGATATATGAAAGGTGTAAATAAAAAGGGAAACCATGATAAGAAACTAATGGTACATGGAATTTGATATATCATTATATGTTAGAACTTCTGTAATGTATGTTTATATTATTTATTTATACTACTAAGCTCTCGGGCTTAGCACGGATGTGTAATCGCGCAGGTGACTAGGTGGAAGATATGAAGTCTTTCATTATGCCACGAGAAGAGTAAGAGTTTATCGAGACCAACTAAAGGGTGATGCATACATGCATAATTTTTAATTATGATGTATATCTGACAAGAGTGTATTTATATGTATAAATGAAGTTTTGATAAAGATAAGATTGTTATATTTATGTAAGATCATTAAAAGTATAATAATTTTGTAAATGCTCTTTAAATTAATGTATTGTGGTTTAAACTCTGTTAAAGGTTTTTAAATTGTAACGAAAAGTGACATCCTTATACTTTATATACTTACTGTATGTATATCAGGTATATGTATAGTACTTATATGGGGTATCGGGGTGTTATAATTATTTTGGTATCAGAGCTTAGGTTCGAGATTCTCGACTTAAGTGAAATTAATTTTAAAAAATTTTGAAACGCTTAAAATGAATTAAAAAGAAGAGTTTTGAAATGCAATTGGTAATATATGCATATGCATTAACACCTAGGTTGGTCTCGGATGTGGCATTATATGATTTGCAGTATATATGTGTTATATGAGATGGATGCTAGAGTGTGAATGATGTTTTACCTGAAAGAAAAGCTAGAGAAAGTAATGATATGGATTTATATAAGTTTAATTGATAAATTAAAAAAAATGGAAATTTATGCAAGTAAAGTGAATTGTTAAATGTGTTGAAGAATAAAGAAATGAAAAGGAGAATAAAGTTGAAAATGAGTTGGAAACAAAATCAAGATTAAAGTATGTACTCTTTCCTCTACACTTTAAACCTCTTTATAATAAAGTTTATGTTGGGTTTGCTAGACAGAGGAAATATTGTTGGATTGTTAATATTGAAAGATATGTTATTAAAATGAGGAGAGTATGGTGGAATATTGAATGAGTTGATTAGTATAGACAAAGTGTGATTATTTAAAGTTTGGGGTATATATATATAAAGTTAAGGTTTTGTTTAAAGAAAAAAAAGATGATATTGGTTAAGTAAGAATATAAATTGGTATTGTTATTTTAATGTAAACATTGTAAATTCAATGTTGGAAATGTGAGATGCTTGGATATTGTGAAAGCTCATGGTAATGGTGGTAATATGTGACATTTGTATTTTTTTTTTGAAATGAGCTTGATAATTGTAAAAATTATATGTTTTGATATTGCTTTGTGATATATATATATATATATATAAGATGTTTTTAAAGTGATATTAAGAAAAGATGAGTTTGGCAAATTGAAGCTTAAGCGAAATAGTAAGTTGAAAAGTTAAATTTTTAGTGGAATTTGATAAAGATTATTTGGATATTGATGGTTTAATGTATATTCAATACATGAGCTAGGTGAAATGACTAATATTGCACATGAAAGTATTATGAATTGAGTAATGTGATTGATAGTATGAGAATTTGTTTGGAAGTAAAAAGGGAAGTGGATAAGCAAATGAAAATGAGCCATTTTAAGTCATTTTACTGCAAAGGGTAAAAATGGATATGGAAGTATATTAAATATTTTTAGAGACGAAAATGAAAGAGATGTCACATTGGGAATGTGACCAAGAAGGATGTGAAGTGTTAGTATAGTCAGAATATATAATTGGAGTGTAAATAGATACTTTATATCATATTGGAAGAATGAGAATGATAGTGTTTAAAAGAAAGTGATAAACATTAAATTTGTATGGAATGTATGAAAAAGGAAAATAAAATAAGAGCATATAATTAAGTGTGTACATGTATATGATATGTGAACTGAGTTTTTCAATATGAATGAAATTATGATATAAAAAAAATGTGGATCACATTATGAAGGTGACTTATGAATATGTATGTGGTATTATTATAGAATTAGTGATATGGAAAAAGATGTTGTATGTATTAGTGGACCTAAGAGAGATTAGGTCTTGAACTGTGTAGAGCTAGATGGATTATGTGATGGAAGTGAGAAGGGAATGGACTTGAGTAATATTGGACAGTGGAAATTGTTATGGTGAGCACTGAACGTGATGATCATATGATATTTAGAGTCCCAAAGTATTCACATATGGAAAGTTCTATGTAATTATATATTATAAGAGATTGTAAATTGATTAGAAATGAAGTGATGAATAGAAATTGTATAAGAACTGCATATGATTGAAAATATATATAGTAATATTGTTGAAACATGATTTATGTTGATAAAGATCATATAATCGAGTGCAAATTGGTTTGAAACGGAGTTGGAATGTGTTAACTTCTGATATAGCAAAAATGTAAAGAAGGAATATGTCGTAAAGATTGAGAAATAAAATTATAAAACAAAACAGTATTGATTTGAAAGTCCCAGGCTTGAATATTAATCTCTTAAAGCCATATGTGTTGTTCAGTATATTTGATCAGTTAATTTTGTTATCCATAGATTTGGGTCTTAGATAAAATGATTGTAATACAGATTTGGTGAGATTGAAAATTATGTTTGAAAAGTATAGTTAAAAGTTATGATGGATAAGGTTGTACCTTATCATTTTATGTTAAGAATTTGGTTATAATTATGAAGGTAAAGAGAGAAAAGGAAATTATGGAAATGTTTTGAGTTATGGATAATATGACAAAAAGGTAATCAAAATAAATATAACAATGATATGAAATGTGAGGAGATATTAAAAAGGGAGAAAATATAAAATTATTATGAGAATTGATGGGAAATATAGTAAAATAATAGAGAATAAACTATGTGTATATTAAAAGATAATTTGAAGTGATTCGTTATTATGATAATTTGTCTGAATATGGATCGGAAGAAATCAGGAATTAAATATAAGTTTGCCCTAATGGAATTAAGTTATATATATACATATATGAAAATTGTGAAATTTCATGATAAGTTAAATAAATTAATCGTTGGTTGGAATTGAACAAGATTGGAATGTGGGTATATTGTGACAAATAGATCAAGTGATCTGGATTTGGCTAAGATTATGAATCATTATTGAGATTTAATATGTATAGTTGTACTAAGAGTATAATTATGTACATGATAATGTATATGATGTAAAATTTTAAAGTGTGATTGGACATGAATGAATGGAGTTAGTAGTTATAAATCATGATAAAAAGGGGAAAAGATTGGTTATTTATTAAATAAGTTGAAAGGCAGTGTATTAATATGTAAGTTAAGTGAAAAGCATGCTAAAGAAGTAATTCAGTTTGTGAAAAAAATAAGGATCTTGTTATCCATTGAGGCTTGATAAATGTCTATTTAGACAGTGATTGTAATGACGGGATAATTAATGCTAAGATATAAACCAATGATTTTTTTTAAGGTTACAGTTAAGAGGGTAATTACAAAGAGATGAAGGAACAATATATACTAAATATAAAGATTTGACGAAGTATAAAATGATCTGATTCTTGTATAAAGATATTAATAGGAAATGTAATGAGTCCTTTTGAATGTTTGATCAAGGAAGTAATAAGTTATATAAACATATAGAATGATGAGTTATGGAATTTTGAAAAGATGGTTGATTCTAAAGGGGAGAGTTGAAGTTATATGATTTGATGACATAATAACTTAAGCATATAATTAACTTCATATGGAAGTTAAGATAGTATTTTGTTAAGAATGAATTGTTACGATACTGATAATTTCGAGGATGAAATTTCTTTTTTTGAGGGGGAGAATTGTAATATCCCAATGTGTGCCATAGAAGTTTGGATATAATTGTTGTTTGTTTGAATTATGTGTATATGTTATGTTGATAAGAAAAGAAATTGAAAAGAGAATGTTTAAGTATTGTTTAAAAAGGAAAATAATGTGTAGAGATAAAGTGTATATGTTGGGTATATGGTAATATATATAACATATATGTTGGTCAAAATGAGGAGTCAAGGGAAGAAGATATTTTATTTGTGATATGTGAAATTACTTAAATGGGAATATAAGTGAAAAGAAGTTAAGTTAAATGGATGAAGGGCATTTAGGTAATTGCTTTGTTAGAATTGCTTAGTGGAGATTTAAAGAAGAAGAGAAGTTTGACTTGTCTTCATTCTTCTTTTCTTTGCTTGGTGTGGCTGGCTACCAAAGGAAGAAGAGAGCAAGAGAGGTGCTTTGATTTCTAAAATCAAATTGAAGGAAGAATCAAAGGATTAAGTTGGAGATGTGTGGAATTTCCTCAATTTTGGTAAGTACTCTCTTGTTTTCCTTTGTTATTTTGAAGTTGTGTTTGAAGTGAGTTATGATTTGTTGATATTATGATTTGGTGTGTTTGAGATGTGTTTATAAGTGTTGAAATTGAGTGTAAGTTAAAAAGATTAAATTGGTGTTGGTTTTGGTTTGAAGATGGTAAGTTAAGTGGATGTTGATTATAGGGTTTTGAAATGGTAAGTGATTAAATGTATTATTGATGTATTGTTAAGGTGAATATTGTGATGAACTTGTAAAATAAATGTTAATAACATTGATTATATCCATTTGAATAAGGTTAAGTTGTGTATAATGTGATTTAATGCAATCAAGGAGGCTTGGCCGTGTTTGGTTTTGAATTTGTTGGGAGACACGACCAAATCTAAAGGAGAGACACGGCCAATCTATGGGAGACACGGCCAAGTTAGAGGAGACACGGCCGTGTTAGGTCATTTTTGGAGAGACACGGCCACTGGCTCAGCCGTGTCCCTTGCCCGTGTCTGCTACTGGATTTTTGGTGTTGAGAGACACGGCCACAAGCTTGGTCGTGTCCCTTGAAGGTGTTGGCTACTGTGATTGTTCTTTGCCTTTCTCACATTGTTTTGATTCTTCAAAGGTCTTTTTGCACCTAAACATAAAAATAAACACTCTAAACACATTTAATACAAAGAATGATCTAAACAAATATATGTGGAAGATTCTAAATCTATGAATAATATTATATTGTGTATAATGTGGGACACAATGTGAGTAATGATGATGCATATGATACTATATGAACAATGTTATGTTTTATACATTATGAATCGTGTGAATGGTAATGTGTTATATGAATAATGTACTTTGTAATGTTATATCAATGATGCTATATGTAAAATGTGAAGGATATGATGGGGTAATTGATTAGGTGTACTATGAAATATTATAATATGAATTGAGACATGACATGATATGAAGCCATTGTGATTGGCTATGATAACTCAAATGTGATGTGAAGCCATTGTGATTGGCTATGATAACTCAAATGTGATGTGAAGCCATTGTGATTGGCTATGATAACTCAAATGTGATGTGAAGCCATTGTGATTGGCTATGATGATTCAATTGAGAATGAAATTGCTAAATGAATTGTGTGGCTAATGTGTTATTCCATTTTCAGAGTTTTGTTGTTGGTGGCATGCCTAATAGTAACAATCTCTTGAAGTTAGGTTGGGCTTGATCCTTGAAGCCAAGTTGGGTTGAAGTTTAACATGTTTTACTCCCTTGAAGCTTGGTTGGGTCTAGTCCTTGAAGCCTAATTGAGATGTTACAACCCTTGAAGCTAGGTTGGGTTGGTTCTTGAAGCCAATTTGGGTTGATACTTAACATGCTTTTTCCCCCTTGAAGCTTGGTTGAACCTAATCCTTAAAGCCTAGTTGGGATAATGATAAATGTGACAATTGAACCAAAACATTAACTCTGAAGGTTGAATGGCATATTAGTGTGTTTTGGGCCCATGCTTGTCTTTGTTTAATGTGATTCATGAATGGTATAATGATTGCCTTTGTTGGAAATGTGATTCATGATTGGTGAATTGTGAATAAAATAATGATATGAAGTATGATATGTAATGTGTGTATTGATATATTGATTGTGAGTATTAGTGATGGATTGTGGTTGGTGTTAATGATATGTATATATGTATATATAAAATATATGAGATTAGTAGAGATATATGAAAGGTGTAAATAAAAAGGGAAACCATGATAAGAAACTAATGGTACATGGAATTTGATATATCATTATATGTTAGAACTTCTGTAATGTATGTTTATATTATTTATTTATACTACTAAGCTCTCGGGCTTAGCGTGGATGTGTAATCGCGCAGGTGACTAGGTGGAAGATATGAAGTCTTTCATTATGCCACGAGAAGAGTAAGAGTTTATCGAGACCAACTAAAGGGTGATGCATATATGCATAATTTTTAATTATGATGTATATCTGACAAGAGTGTATTTATATGTATAAATGAAGTTTTGATAAAGATAAGATTGTTATATTTATGTAAGATCATTAAAAGTATAATAATTTTGTAAATGCTCTTTAAATTAATGTATTGTGGTTTAAACTCTGTTAAAGGTTTTTAAATTGTAACGAAAAGTGACATCCTTATACTTTATATACTTACTGTATGTATATCAGGTATATGTATAGTACTTATATGGGGTATCGGGGTGTTACACTTCTATACTCTACTCCTCTCTTACTTTGTACCATTTTAAAATTTCAATTTACCATCACTTCTTCAAATCAACCAATTCACTCCCCTCCCCCCCCCCCTCTTGGTTGCCATCTTAGGACAACAATTAGTATTAGACCCTCAAATTTTCAAGAAGCTTAATTGTGAAATTTGATCCATAATGGCAACCACCTCTTCATCTATCTCAACCTCTCATGTAAATCTCAATTCTTTTCTTAGACCCTACTTTGATGGAATGGATTTCTCTTATTAGAAATACAAGATGAATTTGTTTCTTGATAGTGAGGGAATTGAGCTTTTAAAATTCATACAAAATGAGTGAAAACCTCCTACTCATGAGGTTGATGGTATTCGAGTGCCTCTTCCTAGAGACAAATGGACGGATGCCCAAGAAAGAGCCTACTTCAAGAACAATAAAGCATCCTCCATCTTAGTGAATTCCATATCTAGAGAAGAAGTTGTAAGAGTCCAACATCTTACTTGTGCACATAGCATTTAGAAAACTCTTGAGAATCATCATGAGGGTACTACTCAAGTGAGGTTCACCAAAACCCAAATGCTTGTACATGAGTATGAGCTCTTCAAGATGAAGCCCAATAAAAATATCCTTGAAATGAAACATCAGTTGCTTGCTATTGTCAATGACTTAAAGAAATATGGAAAAATCTATGATCAAGGTGATGTCAATAGAAAAATATTAAGAGCACTAAGAGCCAAGAAGAACTTTGAATCAAAAATCTCTTCAGTGAAGAAGCTCATGATCTTAGTACTCTAAGAACTAATGAACTAGTTGGCAAGCTTCTTATCTTTGAGTTGTATACCAAAAAGGAGGAAGATAAGGGTGAGAAGGACAAGAAGAAAGCCATAGCTCAAAATCACCAAAGAAGTTGAGAGCTCATGTGAAGAAGATAGTGATGATGAAGAAGAAGAAATGGTCATGTTATCTAGGAGACTAAGTGAATGGAAATGAAAGAAGAGATGGCAAGCAAATAGAGGTAATTTCTCCAAATCCTCCTTCAAAGATAAAGAGCAGAAGAATGAAGTAAAATGTTATAAATTTGGCAAACCGAGTCACATCAAAATGGATTGCTTCAAAATCAAAAACAAAAAGAAATGGGACAAGGAGAAGAATAAATCTCTTAAAGCCACATAGGATGATGACTCCTTAAGTAAAGAAGAAGATGAGGAAGAGCAAGGAATTGCAAATTTATGTCTCATGCCTATTGGAGATGATGGTAATCATACTAATGAGGTACGTACTCAATCCTTAAACTCTAATGCATATAATGATAATAGTAGTGATGCTTTGGATGATGATATAGTTAAGCATATGAACCTAAGAGTCCAAAAATATTTTTCTAAAATGAAATTTTATAAGGAAAAGTGTTCTAAGCTAGAAAAGGACTTTATTTCTTTGAATAATTCTACTTTAGAGTTAAAAACTTCAAATGAACAATTAATGAAATCTTTAGATGAAATGTTAAAAAGTTCATCTAAGGAAAATCACAATTTGAAAGAAGAAATAAATGAGCTAAAAATTATATTTTAAAGTTTCATAAGGGTAAGGAAGCCTTGGATACACTAATTAGTGTCCAAAGACCACCTTCCTCCAGCTTTGGCTTAGGGTTCAATGGCTCATCTACTACTCCATCTAATGCACCTACATTTGTTAAAGCCTCTACAACTCAAACTTCTAGTGTTGAAGTTGTAAAGAATGCACAAGCACATACTAAGAAAAATTTATTAAAAAGACTACTCTTAGCTCTAGAACTAAAGTTTCAAAAGCAAATTATGCATTTATGTACAAAAGGCACGAACGTAACCACAAGTATACATATAAACAATTCTATCACATACACACATGTTATTGTAAATTTAATTCTTCAAGGTTCAATAGAAAAAGGATGTAAAAACACAAAACCTTTTATCAATGCCAATATTGCATGAGATATGGACATAAAAGTACATTCTGTTATATTAGAAAGGCATACCTCAAATTAGAGGATCCTTCTACTACTAACCCCTAAGGACGCAAGTTCATTTGGGTACCTAAAAGAAGGTAAAATTTTATTGTCTTATAGGTATGCCTAAAGTCTACTATCAATGAAAGTATTTGGCTTATAGATAGTGGATGTTCAAGGCACATGACTTGTGATAAAAAAAACTTTTTACAACACTCACTACAAGCAATGAGGTAATGTAACTTTTGGAAATAATACTAAAAGAAAAATTATAGGCATTAGATCTATTGGTATGCTTGGCAAAAATATGATTGATTATGTGTGGTTAGTTGATGGATTGAAACACAAGTTACTTAGTGTTAGTCAATTATGAGACAAAGGATATAATGTCAATTTTAACTCTAAAGGATGCAAAATCACTTATTCTAGTGATGAACTTACATTCAATGAAAGTAGAATTATTCACACATATAAAATTAACCTACACTCTAATAATACTTTTGAATGTTTAGTCACTATTAGCAATGATGCTTAGCTTTGGCATAGAAGATTAGGACATGCTAATATGGATCAATTACAATGTCTATGCAAAGAAGAACTTGTAGATGGCCTTCCCAAAATAAGATTCAATAAAGATAAAATTTGTGTACTATGTCAACTTGAGAAACAACATAATAGTTCTTTTAAAACTAAGCATCTTGTTAGTACATCTAGACATCTAGAACTAATACATTTGGATTTGTTTAGTCCTAATAGAGTGGTTAGTCTAGGAGGAAAGTTATATGCATTTGTACTTATTGATGATTACTCAAGGTTTACATGGGTCAATATCCTAACTCAAAAGAATAAAGCTTTTAATCATTTCAAAATTTTTACAAAGAGAGTTCAAAATGAAAAGGGGTATTTGATTACAACTATTAGAAGTGATCATGGCAAAGAATTTGAAAATGATAACTTAAAAACTTTTTTGCAATAAACTTGGAATTTCACATAATTTTTCAGCTCCTAAAGCACCACAACAAAATGATGTGGTTGAAAGGAAAAATAGAACATTGGTAGAAATGGCTAGAATAATGCTTAATGAGTATAATTTACCTTCTTAATTTTGGGCGAATGCCGTTAATACCGCATGTTATTTTTCAAATCGTCTTTTCAAAAGACCTTTAATGAACAAAACTTCTTTTGAGCTATGGATGGAAGGAAAGAAAACCTAAAATCTCATACCTTAGAGTATTTGGATTCAAATGCTTCATATTAAATACCAAGGACAACCTTGAAAAATTCTCATCCAAATCGAATGAAGGAATCTTTTTGGGTTACTCATCTTCTAGTAAAGCATATATAGTATAGAACTCTAGTAGTTGAAGAATCAATACATGTCATTTTTTATGAATCATCCAAGCTCGATCATGGGAAAGGTAGTATTCTTGATTAATTTGTAGGTACATTGCAGAGCTTGAAATAAGCAATGTTCCAATAGAAGAGAATGATGAACTAATTTTGGAACAAGAGGAGACTCATAAACTACATAAAGATTGGCATTATCAAAACGATCATCCAAGGGAACTCATTATTAGTGACACTTCAAAGGGAGTAACTACTAGATTAAAATTTAAATACTTAGACTCTAATATTGCTTTTGTTTCTCAAATTGAGCCAAGGATCATTGAGGAAGCTCTTAATGATGAATGTTGGATGATTTCTATGCAAGATGAACTTAATCAATTTGAGAGAAACAAAACGTGGGAACTTGTTCCTTGACCTAAGGATCATCTAATTATTGGTTGCAAATGGATATATAGGAATAAGCTTGATAAAGATGGTCTCATTACAAGAAACAAAGCTAGATTGATAGACAAAGGCTATAACCAAGAGGAAGGCATTGATTATGATGAGACGTTTGCCCCCGTAGCAAGATTAGAAGCAATTAGAATTTTACTTGCATTTGCATATCATATGAGTTTTAAACTTTTTCAAATGGATGTCAAAAGTGCTTTTTTGAATGGTTTTATTAATGAAGAAGTTTATGTTAAACAACCCCCTAGTTTTGAAGATTATTAATTTCCAAATCATGTTTTTAAATTAACCAAGGCACTATATGGATTGAAACAAGCTCCAAGAGCTTGGTATGATAGACTTAGTGCTTATTTATTGAAAAAAGGTTTTGCAAAAGGCAAAGTTGACACTACAATTTTTGTTAAAAAGAAATTACATAACATTTTAATTGTGCAAATCTATGTTGATGACATTATATTTGGTGCTACTAATGAATCTTTGTTCTAAGAGTTCTCTTCTTATATGACTAGGGATTTGAAATGAGCATGATGGGTGAACTTAAGTTCTTCCTTGGTCTATAAGTAAAGCAATGCAAGGATGGTATCTTCATCAACCAATCCAAATATACAAAGGAACTTCTCAAGAATTTTGGCATGGATGGTTGCAAAGCAAGCAAGACTCCAATGAGTACATCCTTGAAATTGGACAAAGATGAAAGTAGTAAGAAAGTTGATGAGAAGAAATATCGAGGTATTATTTGTTCACTTCTTTATTTAACCGCTTCTAGACCCAATAGAATGTATAGTATTTGTTTGTGTGCTAGATTTCAATCATACCCTAAGGAATCACATTTAAATGCCACTAAAAGGATTTTAAAATATTTGAGTGAAACACTGCATTTAGGACTTTGGTATCCTAGAAACACATCATTTAACATTTTAGGTTTTTCAAATGTGGATTTTGCTGATAACCTATTGGATAGAAAAAGCACGACCGGTGCATGCCATTTTCTTAGTAATTGCCTAGTTTCTTGGTTTAGCAAGAAACAAGTGTCGGTTGCTCTTTCTACCACAGAAACTGAATATGTTACTGCATGTTTTTATTGTACATAGTTTTTATTGATGAAGCAACAATTGCTAGATTAAGGTAAAACTTTTAATCACATTCCCATTAAATGTGATAATACAAGTGCCATTAATCTATCAAAAAATCCAATCCAACATTCTAGGTCAAAACATATAGATATTAGGCATCATTTTTTGAGAGATAATATTCAAAATCAAAATGTTGTTCTAGAATTTATAAACACTCAAAATCAATTTGTTGATATTTTTACAAAACCCTTGAACGAAAAAGATTGAATTTCATAAAACAACATATTGGCATGATAGATGGTAGTACTTTTAATTAAATTTGTGTCATATGCATATCAATGATAGAATTAGAATTGCTTGCAAAAGTATAATTTAACATGACCTAATTCCTCATTTTTATTTATTTTGATCATGAATTAAAAGGCCACAAATTGAGATCTATAAATCTTATTTTTCTTTGAAAAATTTCCTTAGCCCCCCCCCCCCTCCCCTCAACTAGCACTGGGCAGACTATACCACAGTTCGTCCCACTCAACCGTGTATACTGGGACATGGTCCGACTGAGCTCCTTCAAAAATTTCTGACCATTTTATTATAGTATGCTCGATCCTTCTGGACTACATTGTGCATGACCGAGCACTCTTAAAATTTCTTTTTACCATTATGTTGTAAGCTCGCTTGGTTCACCCGGACTCATTTGTGCACGCTCAGACTACCAAATATCTAGCTCGGTCTAACCGTACTAAAAGTAGTCCGCCCGGGCAGACTCAAAATTTTCAAAATTTCTAGCCATTGAAAACCTTTCAAAACATGCATAACTCTTCTCTAACAGCTATATACAACTAGTTTGACCTCCAAACTCTATATAAACCCCTCCCCCTTACACTCAAAGTTTATGATATTTTACACTTGATTTCACTTATAAACACTTAAAATAGCTATTTCTCATTCAATTTCATCATCTTCATGGCTCCCAAAACCACCAAGAAGAAAGCTTCAGGACTTGAGAAGGGCAAGGGAATTACCACTTCTTCCACCCCTATGTAATAGTCTAGGTCAAGAACTCACAAACTAAGGCACATAAGTGAAGAAAAAAAAAAAGCAAAGGCATGCTATTATCCAAAACAAGAAATGTGAACCAAAAAAAAATCCTTCTTCATTCACTCTAGAATCCCTAGGCATTGAATCCTACATTCATGAAGCCTTGTCATATCTTGGCTGGAAAAATTTTATTTTCTTAGAAAAGGATGATCTTGGATGGTAATCTCTAACCAAAGAATTTCTCACTATTTTGTTGTTGAAAAGAGAGACTTGGTACCTCTAGGACCCTATTCTCTCACATTTAAACTCTTCAATGTGTCTTATAAACTTTCTTTCCAAGGATTTTCCTCTATTTCAGGATTCAACACAGAAGGTATCTTTTATCTATCCAATCCCTCCATTTTCAATGCTATCTTACTTGATTTTTGGAGAGAAATTTCCTTAGAAATTGATTTCCACAAGCTCTCCAATGTTAAACACCTTAGAAACTTACCTATTTGGATCCTTCATAGAATCATCACCTATACCATTAATGCTAGAGGTGAAAGTAATGAGAAAGGAACTCACAAAGATCTTTTATTTCTCTATTGCTTTAAAAAAAGGTGAAAATTCAAACTGATAAGTTTCTAATTTACCAATTTCTCATTCTCTGAAACAAATCCACTAGGACAATTATGATCACATCTTTTATTACCCATATTGAAAAATATGTTAATGCTATTATCCCTACAAATTTAGGCACTCTTTCCAATTCCCTTGATCTGGGCAAAACTCCCATCGACATCAAATACTTGAAACACTCAAAATGTATAGTGGAAGTTGATGGCACATACCATTATGCTTCTGGTGCTCAAGGTATTAGAACACAACAAAGAAAAAGGCCAAGAATTTTTTATGAGAGTCAAGAGACTTTTCAAGTGGAATTTCCAAGACGTCACACCTCTAGAACTCATGGTTCAATCCTTGACGTCCTCCATCAAATTTAAGACCAAATTTCCTCCTAAACCTCTCACATTGATGATCTTACCAAGAGAGTCTCTCACCTTCATATGGACTTTAGGGATATGCAAGAGTTCATGGGCATTCCTAAATGTCCTCCATCAAACGAAAAAGGAGAAGAAGGAGAGATAATCGGATTCTTTGATGAAGGGGATAAAGAAGAGGAAGAGGGACATGGAAATAGTGATGATGATTTTAATGATTATCCTCCTTATGCACCACTACCTTAACTATGTTTTTTCATTTTTTTTTCTCTCCTCTTTTGTATGATCTCTATATATGTTGTTGGTCGTTAAATGAAAATGATCATACATAAATGCTTTCTTGTCATTTGTTTAATTTTAATAAAAATTTTAACTTTATTACTTAATGTTTGCATTCTTTTTATCTTTATCAAAGGGGGGGAGATTATTTGAATTGTTGCATATGTTCAGGGGGAGTAAAAGCACATACTAAGGGGGAGCAAAAACACTCATTAGACATGAAAACTTTTAATGCTCATTTTTTTTAACAATTCAATTTAATTGCCAAAGTCAAAAAGGGGGAGATTGTTAGCCAAACTATTGGCCTCTATTTTGATCTTAGATAATCAAATTTAATAGGACTAATATTTTTACCAAGTTACATTTTGCAGGACCTAAATCTATTGAAGAATTCTCCAGAGCCCAACTAGACAATTAGCCAGGCTGATTGGACTCAGAAAAGTAGCTATCGAGCTAAGCTTGTTAGTCCTGATTGAACCCACTGAAAGTTTACCAAACTAATGAGCAATAAGCATTGAGCATACTGAACCTTAAGCTGATAGAACTAAGGATGACCATATTAGACAACTTAAGGAAAAGTATCCAGAAGAGCTCACACTCAATGTTTCTCACACTTGATGAATAGACTACATGTTTCGACTGGACTATTGTGAAGTCCGAGCAAACTGAGCTCATGATAAATCCTCAAAAGTTCTAGTAGAGCTTACGTTCACTAATTACTCCAAAAACTTCAGCATACCATGATAAGTACGATCGAATCTGATGTAATCTGACCGCACCGAGATAGAGCTAAAAATCCAAGAAGTTTAAATAGTGCTCACGGTCGTAAAAACTCTTAAAATCTCAGCATACCAGACAAAGAATGACCAGACCATGCTAGTCCCGAGCATACCACTAGTACGGAGTTTAAAAAATATAGTTGTTGTTTATCCACTCAATTAGAGGATGCCACATCTACTAGCCACGGGTATTCTTTGAGTGTTGGGTATGAGCATTGAAACACCATTGCAAGTTTGAGTGTGAGCTTTGAAACACTTAGGTTATAGAATAAGCCTGGAAAAACTCTTATTGGGTTGTAGGGAAATTCTCAAACCTTGTAAAAGTTTGGTGTGAGCTTGTGAAAATATAAAATTAAAGTTGAGCTTGTAAAAACTCAACATTAGTGGAACCTTAACAAGTTGTTAAGGAAGTAGATGTAGGATTGAGATAATTCAAACCACTATAAACCTCTTGTGTTCATTCTTCTATACTCTAATCCTCTCTCGCTTGGTGTGAGCGGGGATTTTCGCCCCCACTCCTAGTGGAATGATTCTTGCGACTTCGGCACTGTTTAAGCTCGGGGCCTTAGAGAACATGGGCCTAAGCCCGGAACAAATGAAGTAGGCACCCGGACGGGCTGGGAAAAAGAAAGGGGTGGATGATTCAATTCCTAAGGAATCCCCAACCCCCTAGTGGGTTCAGAAAGTTGGGTACGTGTGGGGAACGTGAGAAATGGCCCAGCAGCCCCACAATGCCCGGTTCATTGGACCCGACCTCCTTTGCAGGTCTTAATATTATAAAATTCTTAAATATGACAATATTATCCATATTACATGCAACAATTAAAATAAAGCACCATTATATTAAAATCAAAACAAGGTCCAAACAAAGCAAATAAATGGACACCCATCAGAGGATGAAAACAGGTGCTTACATCATTCATGTCTAAACTAAATAGGACACCCATCCAAAGGTGAAAACATGCCCTTTACATTAGTCCAAAAACTTTAAAATAAAATAAATTACATGATGCTCATAACATGAGGTACCCAAAAATATGAAAACATACCTCTTACAATTTTAATACTAAAACAAACAAATAATAATCATAATAATAAAGAAAATATCCATCCATGATAAATTAAATAAATCAAGCATTGAAATTAAATAAATCAACCATCAAAACATATAATAAACTATATAATCAATCTAAAATTAAATAAAGTAATAAATATATAAATTTAGAATTTGCATCTTAGAATATGGTTTTTGGAACTTAGGATTTTGGAACTTAGGGTTTTAGAAACTAGGATTTTGTAATTAGGGCTTTGAAATTAGGGTTTTTTTGAAACTAGGATTTTAAAATTCAGGGTCTGGATTTTAAGGTCTAACTTACTACGAATGCAGGGTTTGGAATTAGGGTTTTTAGGGTTTAACTTACTGCCTTAGAAAATAATTTTGGATTTGGAGGTTTTGGAAAAATAATCAATATTTTGGAGTTTAATAATGAAATGGTTTAAGCTTTTGGATAAAAATAGTTTTAGGTTTTGAGTTTCAATAAAATAACCCACGGTTCTTGAAGTAAAGTAAAAAAAATAGATTCTAACAATTAATTTAAATCCTCAACAGCTACTGGATAGTTTTAAGTTTTTTATGAAACATGCAAGTGGGGTTACGAATACCAACTGATCAATGTGTTAATTAAAGCAAACGATTAAAGTTATTGAAACGAAGATCAATTTATTGCATGTTTGAAGATCAAGGTACTGCGTGTTCAAAGATCAAGTTACTACATGCATGTTCTTATTAATCAAAGAGTTCTTATTAATTAAAGAAATGAAGCTACTATGAGCATTAATAATTTATGATTAAAGATCAAACCTGCATCATTGGTTCCTCCATAATTGACTTCTGGATGAACAATGAACAAAGGCAATGTTGTTGCCTTTGAAGGATTGATGATTGATGAATGTCTGCTGCTAATCTTCTCTGTTTGTTGCCGTCTCTTCTATTTTGTTGTTTAATCTCTCATAATCTTAATTGCCAACCCTTGTTAATGTTAATTGTTGTTCTTGTTAATGTTCCTCCCTCCTCTTCTAAATTCTGAAATGTTATTATTTATAGGCCCTCACCTCACTCAAAATCCTTAACCTAATATTAATCCGTCCTTAAAACAAATTCTAGTTCAATTAGGAAACTTATTAAAACCATGTCAATCTGGGGCAACCAGATCGACATGGACCAAAGCCATGTCAACCTAGTTTCCCTAGGTCGACATGAGTCCAACCTCATGTCGATCTGGGCTGCTAGATCGACATGAGGCATGCTCATGTAGACCTGGTGTGCCCAGGTCAACATGAATCCAACCTCATGTCGATCTAGGCTGCCAAGGTCGACATGAGGCATGCTCATGTCGACCTTGTCCCTCCTGGTCAACATGAGCAATTGCTCAGGCCAGCCTATTTTGAATTATTATTGCCTTTTTTAACTTATGGACCGAAAGGTTTAATTTGGGCCGATTCAACTTGATTTTAGGGTTTTGTAATTGAATTTATGCCTCTTTAATCCGAACCGACTTCTTTAAAAGTTATAAACTAGTTTTAAATATTTTAAAGTCGGATCAAATTTATTTTGGTATTCTTTAATTAGGACCATATCAAATTGGGGTCAAAATTAAGGGGTCTATAGTTTGCCCCCTGCTAGAACAATCTTGAATTAATTCAGAGAGTGAAAAGCAACAAGTCTTTTAATTTTGGCAAAAATAGACTTAATTTTCTTGAGATGGTTTTGGTTTTGGGTTTTGGACCCCAGATGGTTTGGGTTCTGGACCCGGTTTGAGTTCTGGACTAAAAAAAGATTTGGATTCTGAATCCGAGATGGTTTGGATTCTAGACCCAGTTCGAGCTCTGGACTAGAAAAAGACTTGGGTTCTGGACCCGGCATGATTTGGGTTCTAGACTCGGTTTGAGTTCTGGACTCAAAAAAGACTTGGGTTCTTGACCCGAGATGGTTTGAGTTCTGGACCCAGTTCGAGTTATGGACTCAAAAAAGACTTGGGTTCTGGACCCGAGATGGTTTGGGTTCTGGACCCGGTTCGAGTTCTGGACTCGAAAAAGACCCGAGATGGTTTGGGTTCTGGACCCGATTTGAGTTCTGAACTCGGAAAAGACTAGGGTTCTAGACCCGGGATGGTTTGGGTTCTGAACCCAGTTCGAGTTATGGACTCGGAAAACACTTGGGTTCTGGACCCGAGATAGTTTGGGTTCTAGACTCGATTTGAGTTATGGACTCGAAAAAGACTTGGGTTCTGGACTCGAGATGGTTTGGGTTCTAGACTCGGTTCGAGTTCTGGACTTGAAAAAATTTGGGTTCTAGATCTGAGATGGTTTGGTTCTGGACCCGGTTTGAGTTTTAGACTCGAAAAGGACTTGGATTCTGGACCCGGTTTGAGTTCTAGACTCAAAAATAATTTGGGTTCTGAACCCAAGCTAAGTTCTGAACTTAAGGATAATTTTGGGTTCTGGACCCGAGCTAAGTTCTGGACTTAGGAGAGAATTTAGGTTCTGGACTAAGCTAAGTTTTGGACTTAAGGATAATTTTGGGTTATGGACCCGAGCTAAGTTCTGGACTTAAGAATAATTTTGGGTTCTGGACCCGAGCTAAGTTCTGTACTTAAGAGAGATTTTAGGTTCGGGACCTAAGCTAAGAGAGATTTAATTGTCTGCAAAAAATAATTGTAGTCAGTAGTATACTAAAGGAATTTGCAAAAAATGCACATATCTTCTTGCCCTCTGCGTGTAAAAATATTTTAAAAGTGCAAAAATATTTATATATACGCAAATATCTGAATGATTGAATTGAATAATTGAGTTTTCTATTTATTTACTGTGTAGTACTATTTATGCACTATATTAACCAACTATTCATTTACTATTTGTAAATAGTAATTTACTATTCATCAATAGTAACATTTACTTTTTCTTTCTTTTTTTTCACAAGAATACTGTTTTTCTCTTTATGATTTTTGTCTTTTTCCTTTGCCATTTCTCTATATAAACCTTGCAGCTCATTTCTTCATTTCATTCTTTATAAATAGGTCGTATTGTTTCTCTCCTTGCAAACTAAATACTGTCACTCAAAATTGTAAGATTCTTAAAGCTCAAGCACTTACTATGGTAGGCATCCAACACTCTTCAAGGCATAGGATTCGATCAAATAATGAATTGATTTCTTACCTTCGAGATAATGAAATTGTGCAAATTCCGATATTACCTGGCATGCATCTCCATCGGAGTTCCAAAGATAAAACATCGGTAAGTGGTACTTTTTCATACATATAAATAATTTATTGCAAAATTTGTTAGTGTAATTATGTTCATATAGATTATACAAGAATAAGTATGAAAAGTTAATATGCAAAAATATCTATGTAGCATAATTTTATTTGTATAACAAAATCTATAAATTTATGCACGAAACTTATGATGTACTAAAATGATTGTATAAGAATGAAACACATATAACTGTTGTACTAGAAATTATTTGTCTATGTTTTTTTATTTTTATTTTTATTATTTTTTATTTTTTATTTTTTATTTTTTATTTTTTATTTTTTATTTTTTATTTTTTTATTTTTATATTTTATTATTATTTTTATTATTATTATTATTGCTTCATATATTTATACAAAATTATTTTATTTTTTACTATTTTATATATTTTATATTATTTACTATTTTATGTTACTATTATTACTTTTTATTTATTAATTATTATAGTTATACTTTTTCAAAAGTGTGTGAGGAAAATTACTTGTATACTTACCTGGACTTACCTGTATTTAGATAGCATGATGGTTGCGATATTAAAGTGGGAGAAAATATTCACAAGGCTCGTAAGTGGTATGACCAGGCACCGCCTGCAGTAAAGAGAATGGTGCGGGAAAGTGGTTTTGAGGACTTCGTTTTGCAATTACCAGCACGGGGCTATCAAATAGACTAGAGCGTGATCCAGGCACTTGCAGAATGATGGTTGGACACAACTCATACTTTTCATTTGCCCATTGGAGAGATGACAATTGGTCCGGTTGACTTTGCTGCTATAACCGGCCTCCACTGTGATGGAACCCCCGTCCCTTTGACCAGTAATATTTTAAAAGAAGAAGAAATTCGACAGTTGATCAGTGTCAAGCCCCGATATAGGAGGTCGTATAAGATTCGATATGAGCCCATCCGAGAGTATTGGGTAAAGTACACTTGACCCATGCAGGGTGAGAAGGCAAAATAATATACTCGGGGGTTTTTGTTATATTTGTTGGGGGAAACAATTTTAGGTAGCACCGAATCTGTCATTCACTTATCTGTGTTGCGCGTCCTTTCTGACTTGGATCACGTATCTTCTTATACATGGGGGGAAGCTGGTCTAGCTTGTCTTTATCACGGTTTTGATGTGCTCTATAGGAAGAGAAGATCCTTTATTAGTTTCGCGGCCATTGCTGAGGTGCTACTTCCTTTAAATTTATTAATCCACACAATGCATGTGCATAGGCTTGATTTTCTCTTTCATGTACAAGTCTGGACATATGAGCATAACTTGGTGAGGGTTCCAAACATTACACAGCCACGAGTCAATTTTCCAAGGTTGGGTGTTTGGTTGTCGGGTCGTAGGGAAGTGTCTGGGAGTCACTATGTGCACTCTCACCATTACCACTTGAATTGTCTGACCTGGGATCAAGTAAGAAAAATGTTAATATTAATATCAAACCTATGATAAAAGATAAATTACCGGTTTGCTTTTCTGCAGGTGGATACAGCCTAGTGGAGAGCCGAAGAGAAAAATGTCTGGATTAGATACATGACTGATGCAATGCCTTTGCACAACTCTCATCGAATTATTGCTGGCCTAATCTCTAGTGGGTGGTTTCTTGGTGAGAGAGTACATGACTGGTTCCTTGGACCTAACCGGCGCAAAGTACCATTTGATTTTCCATCATTTGTTCTGAACATTATAGCAATGCCAGAGCCCTTTTGGAGTCATTCCCGTATTGGTTTCGATATTCATGACTTCCTACTCTTACCAGACGTGTCATATGCTCAATTTATCCAGGATTATCTGCTAAGTTTTGAAGTGACACCTGTTGGAGTCCGTGGGCTGTCTAGAGTTGAAGAAGAAATAGAAGTGAAGCGAGGAGAAGATGAAGAAGATGAGGAAGAGGATGAGGATGAGGAAGAAGATGAGGAGGAGCCTTCTTCCCAATCCCATGGCAATTCTGGGGCTGGCACTTTCCAGGTAACCATCACTTTGTCATTACAACTGTCTCTTCGTTTATCTATTCTGATTATTTATATGATCATTGTAGGCAGCTGGTTCCTCTGACTATGGGGTTGTCCCTCTGTATGATACCCCGATACAGTGACAGTTTTCTCCATTTGCCCCTTCTCATTTAGATGTGCCATCTAATTCGCAGAGCTTTGATATGAGTTACCTGGTCGGTCATTCTTATCCCATAATGATGTATGCTTGCATGTATGCATGAAAATGTATGAATTTACCCTTTCCTTTTTTGGCTCACAACGGATGCTTGAGGAGCAAAATAGGAAGCTTCAGGAGGAATTAGCTGCGAGTAGTCGACATGCGGCCCATTTTGAGGAAATGTATCAACAAGAGGCACGGGACTTCCGATACTTTCAATTTCAGGGCATAAGGGAACCAAATGCCTCTTCATCAAAAGGATCATGGACTGTTATCCATGACATACCACCTCCCTGTTTAGGTGATGATAGAACCAATTTTTGAAGTCCTGGAGGTTTAGATATTCCTTCTTCAAACGGATATTGGACGGATAATATGCCCCCTCCTCCAATGGGTGATGATTTTTTAGGGCTTTGTCTGATTATGAACCATCTCCTTCCTCGCAGTGACAAAAATATAAAACTTGTGATAAAAACTTGTAATAAAACTTGTAATTAAGCCAAAAATGGTAATGATAATAATAATTTTTTGTTTTGTACACTTTTTTTTACCTTTGCTCTTTTTTTTTCTTTTTAATTAGATATAGTGGCTTTATCAAATCAGTACCATAGTACCTCAGGACTTAACTTTTCAAACTAACATATCTATAACATCACAACCCTAGTTACCATACTAAACTTGGGAATTATTTCTATTTAAGCAAGAACTGTTGCACTTTAGATAGGCACATACACATTAAGATCTCTTTTGAGTTTGAATATTGTCTATCTCATATGTATGATTATCTAAACTATCTCCACTAATAGACTCTACCTACCAAGAGAGATCAACAGGTCTTTGATAGGCTTGAAATGGGGTCTATAAGGGACATGGGTTAAATGAAGGCCATTTGTAAGTTGGAGCCATTGTGAAACTATGGACAAACCCTCACATTACAAATTTCTTGTTTGAACTTAGGCAACTGGGAGCAATCTTGCTAGGCTCCAAATTCCTTTTATCTTCTTGGCATTAATCTGGATCTTGATTAGGACAGTCTTTACCTTTGCAAAAAGTTTGGTACCCAAATTCATTTCTTTTCTTTTTCTCCCTTTTATTTCTTTTTATTTTTCTTACTCTTCCCTTTGTTTTGAGCATTTTATCATTTTGTCATTCTTTCTTGTAGGACTGCTAAGTACAGAGCTTTCAAGAACTAGATGGTCTTTCTCCCTTTTCTTTGATTTTGATCGAATCTTTGGTTGGGTTGGACCAATTCAAGTCAAACTTTCCTTATAAACCAAATGGAAGCCTTTTGCTGCTTTAGGTAAAAGAGAACTCAGTTGGCTTTTCGAACCGCCTTTTTAGGTTTTATCTTTCTTTCTTTCTTTTTTTTTCCTTTTTTCTTTTTCCCTTCTTTTTTTCTTTTTTTTCTCTTTTTTTTCTCTTTTTTTTGTTTTCTTTTCTTCTTCTTTTTTTTTGGTTCTAGCTCTAAAAGAGTTGTCTTGTTTGTATCAACTTGGGTTTCTAATAATGGATGAGTGGAGTGACATAAATCTCCTTTAACAGGGATAAATCATTTGTTTCTCTGATGTTGTCTTGATAGATTGGAGATTCTAGGTGAACTTCAACTATCCTTATGGTCTTGATAACATCAACTATCCTTACAGTCTTGGCTATGCATTCCTTTCTTTGATCTTCTTGCCTCTTCACCTTAGTGATCATAAGACTTGTCAAAAGTATTACAACAGCTAAGGGTAGGTTGTTGGGGTTTGTAAGCCAATGAAAAGAAAGCTAAAATTTTATGAAGGCTCAAAGGGACAACTAGGGATTGATATTTAATTGGTTGGATACTAGTTGTTGGCTAACCAAATAATGCCTAGATCATCTCTCTCTTAAAATAAGCAGAGTTCAATTTCACCTCAAAAGTTTGTCAAAGCATGTTCTAAGACTGACTAGGACCTAGACAAAGGTAATTATGCAGGAGCCCTCTCTAAGTAAGCATACACAACTCAATGCTATAGAGAAATTCCCTCACCTAGTAAAGTCATTCAAGTCATGATGCATAAATATATTAATCCATGAATTATCAAGCTAGATTCCTCATTGGATGAGCACCAAAATGAACAAAGACCAACAAAAATTTTGACAAAAATAATTTATTTCAAGCAACTTTAAATTAGAAAAACACAATTGTTCCAATTAAATATTAAAGAAAGAAAAATAAATAGAGCAATATTCAAGCTAAGGAAAGTTTTTTGAGTTGGAGGCAAGGATTTTTTCCATCATTAAGGATCATTGCTTCATCATCCATAGTTAGTTCAAGCTTGCTTAGTAGCACATCATCTTTAGCAGCTTCTCTATCCATATCATCACAGGATGACAAGATAAAACTCTTCATGAAGGTTGTAAGCGGTGGCGCCCTTCCAAATTTAGGTAGAGGATTATTCTTAGTGTTGTGCTTATCAGGCTCAGGCAGTTTACCATTGTCGATTAGATCTTACATCTCATAACTCAATCGAGTACATCTATCAGTCTCATGTTCTTGAGTCTGATGAAATTGACAAAAAGCCTTCGCATTAAAGTTTGGTGGCAGGGGATTATGTAGCGGTCGAGGAGCCAACGGTTGTAATAATCCCTTCTTTTGTAGCTTATTGAGAACCCAAGATAGCGGCTTCCCCAATTCTTAAAATTGCCTCATTCCTCCTTGACCTGTGGCATTAACATCAGCTTCCTTTTGTGTATTTTGATTGCTAGGCTGATAATTTTGTTTTTCAGAAAAATATTTCTGCTCTCTTTTACTTTGACTTTTTCCACTAGGGTGATAGCCGCCCTTATTGCTCCACTTAGACAGCACATGGTTCGGTTGGTCTCGTAGAATAGGGATTGGTCCCTCATTTTTCATTCGATCTCTATTAGTGAACATGTTCTCCACAGATGCTGCCTTAGCATTGTTGATGAGCTCTAGAATTTCAATCAACTGGGTCTTCATAATTTCAACCAATTGATCTTATAGCTCGACCATCCTAGCTTTGACAACTTCATCAATTATATCCCTTAGCTGGTTTGCATCCATCCTCCCAATGAAGCACTTGAATCAAAAATCAATGCTATAGGTGATATCGTTGTATGCTCTTAAATTGTCGTACTTTAGGCCTATGAGCCAGAAAGGATTAATGATATGTCATGTGATGCATGTATGCATGTATGTATGTATGTATGCACAAATAATAAACAAACAAGGACAAATAGGATGTTTCTTCCAACTTTATAACATCCACACATGAATGGCGAGTCTCTTTTCCTAGGTATATGGTTAACAAAATACCAACATGGGGTATCTTATTTTTGAATATTTCCCTCGGACGTTTCAACCAATAGTTATATTTTCGAAAACGTAAATCAGTTCATGATAATTTCCATAAATTAGGTTTTAATCCATTCAACCAACTAAAGTAGCTTTTATGCTATATTGGATTAAAACTAAATTAAGAGGTTTATTATAAAAAGATTTCTCATCGAAAAAGTAATTAATGATTCATGCCAAAAATAAGCCCATGATTAATTATTCTTAGTATAAACTAGGCTCACAATTGATTTTTGGTATTTCGTAATTGACCTAAATATTTGTATGCTCTTTTGTATGAAAAAAATTTTGTTACTAAGCCCATTGTAAAAAAGATTTTAGAAAAAATAGATTTTGGGCTTAGTATTTGGGTCATGCGAAAAAGAGTTTTTTGATTTGCTTTTAGAAAAGTCTTATGTCCAAAGACCATCTTGAAAAGTTTTGAAAATAGTTTTGGTCTTTTGGACTTTAAAGAAAAAATTTATTTTGAGCTTACAATATACTTAGGTCATATTAGAAAAAGAACAAACCAAATAAGCCATGATTTAAACCAAGATAAATCAACCATAGTCAAACAACAAGTATTTGGGGTAGAACCTAAGGAAAGTAACTAGGCCAATTATATGAGCTTTAGTCTATGGGTTAAAAGGATTAGGTTCCCATAGCAAGTATATACCAAATAGTACAAGGCTATGAGTGGTTATGCCATGCTCGATCTCCATACCTTGAGTGAAAGTATGGTATCCCTTACATAATATAACACAGGTAACACGGGCATCCTAACTCACGTATACGATGCAATCTAATATGATGCAATGGATAATATCATTATAAGAAAGAATAGAATAATAAAAAGACCAACGGAATCAACTTCTCTTATCCCCAGTAGAGTCGCCACTGTGAGCGGGGATTTTTGCCCCACTCCCGGTGGAATTGTTCTTGCTACTTCGACACTATTTAGGCTCAGGCCTTAGAGAACACAAGCCTAAGCCTGAAGAAAATGGAGTCGCCACCTGGACGAGCCGGGAAAAAGAAAGGAGTGGATGACTCGATTCCTAAGGAATCCCCAACCCCCTAATGGGTTCGGAAAGTTGGGTACATGTGGGGAAGGTGAGAAATGGCCCAGCACGCCCACAGCGCCCGGTTCATTTGAACCGGCCTCCTTTGCAAGTGTTAATATTATAAATTTTTAAATATGACAATATTATCCATATTACATGCAATAATTAAAATAAAGCATCATTATATTAAAATTAAAACAAGGTCCAAACAAAGCAAATAAATGGACACCCATCCGAGGATGGAAACATGTCCTTACATCATTCATGTCTAAACTAAATAGGACACCCATCGAAAGGTGGAAACATGCCCTTTACATTAGTCCAAAAACTTTAAAATAAAATAAATTACATGATGCTCATAACATGAGGTACCCAAAAATATGGAAACATACCTCTTACAAATTTAATACTAAAACAAACAAATAATAATCATAATAATAAAGAAAATATCCATCCATGATAAATTAAATTAATCAAGCATTAAAATTAAATAAATCAACCATCAAAACATATAATAAACTACATAATCTAATCTAAAATTAAATAAAGTAATAAATATATAAATTTAGAATTTGCATCTTAGAATAGGATTTTTGGAACTTAGGGTTTTGGAACTTAGGGTTTTAGAAACTAGGATTTTGTAATTAGGGTTTTGAAATTAGGGTTTTTTTGAAACTAGGGTTTTAGAATTCAGGGTTTGGAATTAGGGTTTTTAATGTTTAACTTACTGCGAATGCAAGGTTTGGAATTAGGGTTTTTAGGGTTTAACTTACTGCCTTAGAAAATAATTTTGGATTTGGAGAGATAAATCAAGGTTTTGGAAAAATAATCAATATTTTGGAGTTTAATAATGAAATGGTTTAAGCTTTTGGATAAAAATAGTTTTAGGTTTTGAGTTTCAATAAAATAACCTACAGTTCTTGAAGTAAAGTAAACAAAATAGATTCTAACAATTAATTTAAATCCTCAACAACTATTGGATAGTTTTAAGTTTTTTATGAAACATGCAAGTGGGGTTACGAATACCAACTGATCAATGTGTTAATTAAAGCAAACGATTAAAGTTATTGAAACGAAGATCAATTTACTGCATGGTTAAAGATCAAGGTACTGCGTGTTCAAAGATCAAGTTACTGCATGCATGTTCTTATTAATCAAAGAGATCTTATTAATCAAAGAAATGAAGCTACTATGAGCATTAATAATTTATGATTAAAGATCAAACCTACGTCATTGGTTCCTCCACAATTGACTTCTGGATGAACAATGAACAAAAGCAATGTTGCTACCTTTGATGGATTGATGATTGATGAATGTCTGCTGCTAATCTTCTCTGTTTGTTGCCGTCTCTTCTGTTTTGTTGTTTAATCTCTCATAATCTTAATTATCGACCCTTGTTAATGTTAATTGTTGTTCTTGTTAATGTTCCTCCCTCATTTTCTAAATTCTGAAATATTATTATTTATAGGCCCTCACCTCACTCAGAATCCATAACCTAATATTAATCTATCCTTAAAATAAATTCTAGTTCAATTAGGAAACTTATTAAAACCATGTCGATCTGGGGCAACCAGATCGACATGGACCAAAGCCATGTCGACCTAGTTGCCTTAGGTCGACATGAGTTCAACCTTATGTCAATCTAGGCTGCCAGATTGACATGAGGCATGCTCATGTCGACCTGGTGTGCCCAGGTCGACATGAGTCCAACCTCATGTCGATCTGGGCTGCCAAGGTTGACATGAGGCATGCTCATGTCGACCTTGTCCCTCCAGGTCAACATGAGCAATTGCTCAGGCCGGCCTAATTCAAATTATTATTGCCTTTTTTAACTTATGGACCGAAAGTTTAATTTGGACCAATTCAACTTGATTTTAGGGTTTTGTAATTGAATTTATTCCTCTTTAATCCGAACCGACTTCTTTAAAAGTTATAAACTAGTTTTAAATATTTTAAAGTTTGGTATTCTTTAATTAGGACCATATCAAATTGGGGTCAAAATTAAGGGTCTACACTTGGTACCATTTTAAAATTTCAATTTACCATCACTTCTTCAAATCAACCAATTCGCCCCCCTCTTGGCTGCCATCTTCGGATAACACAATGCACTAGGTACTTTTCAAAGATGTATGTTATCCATATTTTCTAACATGGTGGATAAATTCATTGAGGTGTTTATAGATGATTTCTCTATTTTTGGCACTTCATTTGATTATTTTTTACATAAATTGAATTTTATGCTTGAAAGATGTATTAAATGTAATTTAACTTTGAGTTGGGAGAAGAGTCATTTTATGGTAGACAGTGGTATAGTTCTGGGCCACATTGTGTTTCAAAAAGGAATTGAAGTGGATAAAGCTAAAGTTGATTTGATTGCTAATTTACCACCTCCCACAACTATTAAAGGGATTAGAAGTTTTTTGGGATATGTTGGGTTTTATAAGAGGTTCATAAAGGTTTTTTTAAAAATATCACATCCTTTATGTAATTTGCTTGGAAAAGATGTTCCATTTGTGTTTTATGATAAATGCTTGGAAGCATTTAACATTTTAAAAAGAAAATTAACTTCTGCCCATGTGATTGTTGCTCCTAATTAGGGTTTACCTTTTGAGATTATGTGTGATTCTTCAAATTATGCTATTGCGGCTGTGTTGGGCCAAAGGGTAAATAAACACTTGTGTGTAATTTATTATGCAAGTTTATCTTTGAATGATGCATAAGTAAATTACACAACCACAGAGAGAGAAATGTTAGTCATTGTGTCTGCACTTGATAAATTTAGATCTTATTTGATAGGATCTAAAGTCATTGTATTTTCAAATCATACAGCTTTGAATTATTTGTTGCCCAAACCACAAGCTAAAGCTAGGCTCATTATGTGGGTTCTTATGTTACAAGAGTTTGATATGGATATCAAGAAGAGGAAGGGTAGTGAAAATGTAGTGGCTGACCATCTTTCTAGGCTACCTTTCAATGATGATGACGCACAAATTTCTCTTGAAAATGCTTTTGAAAAATTTCCTGATAAGCACTTGTTTGCCATAACACAAGCATCATGGTATGCAGATATTACTAATTTTCTTTTTTGTGGTGTTTTGAGAAAGGAGTTGAATTTCCAGGCAAAGAAAAGATTTCTACATTCCTGCAAATACTATTTTTGGGATGAACCATATTTGTTTAGAATTTGCAGGGATGAGATCATTAAAAGATGTGTGCCAAAGGAAGAACAATTGCAAGTGCTGCAATTTTGCCATAACATGCATTGTGGAGGACATTTTGGAGGGAAGAAAATAGCTGAGAAGATTTTTCAAAGTGGATTGTATTGGCCTACTCTTTTTAAAGATGCTTATAATTTTTGTATAAGATGTGATAGGTGCCAAAGAGTAGGAAACATAAGTAAGTGGAATGAAATGCCTCTCTCTACTTTTGTTATGGCAAAAATTTTTTATGTATGGGGGATTGATTTCATGGGGTCATTTCTAAAATCTTTTGAATTTGAATACATCCTTCTTATTGTAGCTTATGTATCCAAGTGGGTGGAGGATTTTCCCACTAGGACTAAGGATGCTAGCATTGTGTTGAAATTCTTGAAGGAGTATATTTTGAGTAGGTATGGGACTCCAAAAGCAATAGTCAGTGATGGAGGAAGCCATTTGTACAACAAATGGTTTGAAAAGTTAATGATCAAATTGGGCATTCAACATAAAGTGGCAACTCCATATCATCCCCAAATATCTGGTCAAGTTGAGATTTCCATCAAGCAAATCAAAGGAATTATAGAAAAGACAGTAAGCACAACAAGGATTGGGCTTTTCATCTTCTAGAAACACTTTGGGCTTACCGGACAGCTTTCAAAACACCTTTAAGAATGAGTCCATATTGTCTAGTCTTTGGCAAGGCATGCCACTTGCTTGTTGAATTGGAGCATAAAGCCTATTGGGCAATTAAGACTACAAGTATGGACTTAGATGGAGCAAACTAGCAGAGAATGTTGCAAAGTTCTAAGCTAGATGAGCTTAGAAATGAAGCCTATAAGAGCTCAAAGATATACAAGGAGAAGACCAAAGTAATGTATGATAAAATGATCCTTAGGAGAACGTTTGAACTATGAATGAAAGTCCTCTTGTTTAATTCAAGAATGAGGTTATTTCCCAAAAAACTAAAGTCTCGTTAAAGCGGACCGTTTCAAGTATTCAAGTATTCCCATATGGAGTCCTAAAACTGTTGAATTTAAAGACCAATGAGAGTTTTAAGGTAAAAGGTCGAAGGGTTAAACCTTGTTTGGAAGAGCTACAAGTTGCGAAAGCCATAAAAAATATGGTATTCATTAATGCATAAGCAACCACGTCCAGCTATTACAATGTTAAAAAAGCTCTTGATGGGAGGCAACCCATTGGTTTGGAATTCTTTATTTTATTTACTTTCAGAGATTTTTAATTTCTAATTTGTTTATGCTAGTTTATTGAAAGTTTGAATAAATTAAAAAGGAATATGTCCTATGATGGGTTATTTTTATTGTGGTTGAGTTTTAAGAGAAAGAAAATAAAGGAGAAGGATTAAGCAAAATTGGGCAAAAGCTGACACACCCAGAGACACGGCCAAGACAAGAACAACACGGGTTGAATATCAAATTTTCAAAAATCCTAAATTTGGGAAGTAGCAGACACGGCCAGATGTCTTGGCCATGTCCTTGACTGTGTTAAACCAAAAAAATTAGGGTGTGACACAAAAGCATACTCGGCTAAAGGTCTTGGTAAAAAATTTCATAAAATTTCTTTTTGGTAGAAAGGAATATAGAATGATGACTTGGTTGTGTCCTGTACAACCAAATGACGACCCGATTTACACAGAACCAGACACGGCTACACAAATTGTCCATGTTTGTGGTCGTGTCTCCTTCAAAAACTCATATCAGTTCGTCTTTGAACACTGACACGGCCAAGACAAGACTAACTTGGCCATGTCACCCATTTTAAAGCCTTTAAAATACCGACCCTCTCCATCATTTCTCCCTCATTCAAACTCTAAATATCATTTTCCCTCTCTACAATGCCTCCCTTACATGGCCAAGACACCATTCATCCCTCAAATCTCCAATTTTTCTCCAAATTTCTTCATTTTTCTTCTACAAAACACCATCAAATCTTCTTTAATTCCATTTCCATCAAGATTAAGATGCCAAGAACCAAGCAAGTTTCTCACCATAGGAAGAAGCAACCATCATCATATTCTTCATCTTCTTCAAGGAGATTGGCCATCCAAGCAAGGGGATTTTTCCCTTCAAGGTATGTGAGTGATGATTCTTTGAAAGTTTTGATTAGGGAAAACTTTGAATTGTATATGAAGAACTTGCATTGGGAGAAGTTTATCACTCTTAAACCTTTGAAATTCCAAGAATTAACTTTTGAGTTTGTTTCCTCCCTTAGTGTAGAAAGAGATGACTCTAAGCTTTGCACTAGGCAAGGGTTTAAATTGGATGGGAAACAACACATTATTACTATTGATCAATTGAATGAAATATTTTGTTTCTCTAAAGAGGGGTATAGGACTATTTCTAATGATTTTAAGCAACAATTTGCATAGGGTGAATTAGGGTCAGGCGGGACATATATGGCTAAATCCACCAAAGCAACTCAATTGACAAACCCCGCAATGAGATACTTGCACAAGTTTATAGCCTGTAGTTTCTTTGCTAGAAAGGAAAATCCTAGGTTATTTGAACCTAATGAGTTATTTTTCTTAGATTATGTCATCAATGTTATACCTGTAAGCACTGGTTATTGATTAGCTGATGTTTTGGATAATGTGGCCCATAAAAGAAAAGGTGTAATTTATATTGGTGGATTGGCCACCACCCTTGCCATTGCTCTTGATAGAGACTTTGATCCTAATAGTTGCAGTATGCAAAGAATTTCAGGAAGTGATATATTGGATGTAGCCACCCTAGAGAAAATGCATATCATAACTAAGAGTAGAGGAGCTTTTGTGATGGCTTTTAGTGAGCCAAGCACACAGGGAGTTGATGATGAATCTGATTCTGATTCACTGGATTTAGATGAAGATGCCCCAGTTCCATATAATTATGAGTTGATTAGCAAGATAGAGGCCCTAGAAGTAAAGTTGATTGGAATCAAGCTGAAGTGCTCAATCAACTAGAACTCATCAACATCAACTTGGCCAGGATTCTTAGCCTTCACCCTTCATCTGCATCATCTTCACAACCTCCGCCGCCATAGCTTTAACCAACTGTTTGAAAGTTTTATTTTTTTTTTGGATATTTTGGTTTCTGTTTTTAGTAATTGATATTTTATGTTTTTCTTTCGTTAATTTTCTATCATCTTTATTGTTTTTTGAAAAAATTAATGTTTGTTTTTGGTAAGGATGAAGTAGCTCTTTGTCTCACGTTGTGGAACAATGCGAATATTTAAGTGTGGGGTGTAAAGTCTTACTTTTAACTTATTTTGTTGAGTTTAGTCATATAATGTTTTCTTTGAATAAATGAGTTGTAAAAATTCAATTGTTATAAGATTGTTGATAGATGACCTTTGAAATTTTTGAAGCATAAAATTGACAATTGAATAGAATTGATGCTTATTGTCAATTTCAATGGCTATTCTTTGCACTACCTTTAAACTTGTAAGAAATTGAACCTTTGAAGTTGGTTACCAACTTGTTATTCTTTGAGTTCGCATTCTTGATTGATATATTACTACAAATTGCTTAAATATGCATTTTTAGACCATATTAAAATTTCAATTAGTCATCAATATGATTAAAGCAATTAGGTACACCAATTTATCTTAAAGGCCAACCTTCTATATATATCTTTAGCAAGCCAATTGTGAGCCTATTTCTTTTTCCCATTTCTTTCTTTTACACAATAACATAGTTGTGAACTGCTTCTTTCCATTTGTTGTCCTTTCATTTGGAACAAGAGCACTTGAGGGATTTAATAATTGGGATGTTGTGTCAATTAAAATGTGGGGTTAAATTTGGTGATCTAAGGTTGAGACTTTTCTAGTAAGAATCTTCTTGTTAATTTTGTGGCTTTCATTTAATTGTCCTCCTCTTATTGTGATTTATGCCTAAAAAAAGTAAGATTATTGTTTAGTTGGTTAAATTATTGTTTAGTTGGTTAAGGTCATAATAATTTTGTTGTGATTTTTGCAATAATTCTTTTATAAAGGGTACTTATCATTAGTATGGAAGTGGGTAAATTTTGCTTTGAGATTTTTGGGAAATAATTGTGTTTGGTGGGTTGTCTTAGAGGTTCTTTTGAACTTAATGAATAACTCACATTCCCAAATGTCATATATTTACCTTAGCCCCATTACAACCAAATGAAAGACCTTATGATTGATGCTTGATTGTAATTAAGTGGTGAAGATTTGATTGATAAGCAAGCCTGTGGAGATATTCTTTCACCGAATGTTAAAAGTACAAACACTACCCAGATCAAACACTTGAGAGATTTTTGTAAGGGAGTGATATCTTGGCGTGCATTGAAAAGCTGTTGAATTGCTTAAACATTGATTTTATTTATTTTTCCTAAAATATTTGTTTAAGTTTGCTTGAAGATTTTTTGTTTTAGGTTGAGGCATGAACATTTGCAAAATAGGGCTAAAGTGATAAAATTCACTTGTTGAAGCTAATTTTGAAGAAAGAATATTGAACATTGCCAAGATGTCTTTAAGCTTGGTTGTGTCCCTCATCAAGAAAAGTGGAAATTTTTAGACCTGGCCATGTCTATATGAGATGCCTTTTTATTTTTAAAACATTTTATGGGATAGAGACAGAAGAAATGTTTTTTAAAGTTAAAATGTGAGCTATTTTTTTTTTTAAGAAAGTTTTAAAAATTTAAAAAAATGAAGCAAATGGAAGTGGAACGTGTTGGTACAAGGTTGGAGAGCATGTTTTAATTCAAAACAATTTTAATGGAGACTATTAAGTGTGGGTAGAAAGTGATTATTGAGGGGACATAAGAGATACATAGGCATGAATTTTGAGGAGTTGGGGATGAATTTTTGAAGGAAGAAAGAACGAGAGGAGTTTTGATGAGTCCAGAAAAGAAAATTAGTTTTAGGGAGATTTTCATTCATGGTTTTTCTGCACAAAACTTATTTTGCAAAGCTTTTGGAGGAGGTTTGCTTCATCAAACTCAAGCAAAGTTGGAGGAAGAACAAGAGAAGATCAACTCTAGTTATCTTCAAACCGGTTTTTCTATTCCTTGAATTAGTTTAATTTTCAGAATTTAATAGTTAAGTACATTAATATTTCAATGAAATTTTGTAATTTGAATTCTATTGAAGTAATTTTCTATATTTTTATGATGAGTAACTAGATTGTTTATGCCTAGGATTTCCAATAGATCTAATTGGATGTTTTAATTCAATAGTTTCCATTAAATAGCCTTTTATGAGTTGATTGCATTGAATTGAATGGTAGATTAATAGATTGGCCACCTATTGATCTCTAGATATTGAGTAAAACCGAGAGGTAAAACTTGATGTTGGAACTATGCATTCAACAACCCTAAGAATGAATTAGAAATATAAGTTCTAAGGTTCACTTAATTTGCAAGATTCAAAATAATTGATTTTTATTAATTTATGAATGTGATAACTAATGAATTGATGATTGTTAATTAATATTATGAAATTAAGTTACAAGATTATGTTAATGGATATTTGAGAATTAAACTAGATTAGATCGATTTGTAAATCCTAGGTATTCTCTTAAAAGATTAATATAATTCTTGCAAATCCCATTGTTTTATCTTTTTTTTTTCATTTTAATTTTCTTCATCAATCTCAATATTACCAATTTATTCTTTAGTTTATATTTCCTTTTTAATCAAATTATTACATATAAATAACTTCCTTGAGAGATGACCCTGGGGCGATCGCCATTATTATAACAATTTTGTATACTTACGAGAGTCGCTTTTTAGTAGTGTTAAGTAAAGCGTAACAGTATAACTTTGATATATTTAGATATATGTCAATATATATTACATATAACTCGCTATATGTATTGAATTGCAAAAGAATAATAGTATATAGCTATTATATGTTTAGTTATATACATATGTTACATATAACTAGATTTATGTGTTGAATTACAAAAGAATAACAACATATAACTGTTATATATTTAATTATATATGGGTATGTGTTACATATAATGAGATATATGTGTTAAAATTTAAAAGAATAAAAGTACATAATTATTATAAGTTTAGTTACATGTGGGTACATATAACTAGATATGCATATTGAATTTAAAAAGAATAAAAGTATAAAACTGATATAAGTTTAGCTATATGTAGGCTATATGTTAAATATGACTAGATATATCTGTTGAATTACAAAAGACAAACAGTATATATGTAATGTCTGAAAATTTTAAGTACTGATTTTCTGTATTAAGTGCATACATAGATATATGTAACAGACTTATTATGACATTATATATGGTTTGATTATTTAGAATTGGTAGAAATAATGTTGATTAAGCCCTAAAAGGTGAAAAATTAAATACGGCTATGGATTTAATCGGTATTTCTAGAAAAAGATTTTTAAAGGGGTAAGAAATTATAAAAATGCCCTTATGGCCACAAAATGGAATTGTACTATAATTGGAATATAAAATATGGCTAATGAGACTTTAAAATAGTTAAAGTAATTATTTTTGCAATTTTACGAAATTCAAAATCGGATTAAGAGTTAATTAGTACATAAGATTAAAACCCTAAATATTATATGAAAAGGATTTCTAGAGCTTTCTTCTTCCTTCTTCCAAGCCTTGGTCAAATTCTTCATGTCTCCACCATTATTTTCTCTTTTCTTCTTCTTCTTCTTCCATTCTTTAGCTTAGAAATCATGAGAATTTTAGAGAAAAATTAAGTTTTGGTGAAAGTTGGCTACTTTAAGCATGAATTTTCAAGAAAAAAACATCATCAAATCAAATGATTGAAGGGAAGAATGATGGAAGTGCTACTTTAATGAGGTTAGTGCTTGTGTATCATATACTTTGCTATTATTTAAGTTTTATTTGAATTTTAATTGCTTAGATAAACATTTGATTTGATTAAATGAAATTATTATGAAAGAAATTGTGTATTGAATGATTTTGAAGAATTTGAATATGGAACTTTACTTCTATGATAATATAGTTATTTTTTGTAGCATATAAAGTGTGTATTTATTGGTTATTAAATTGAAACAATGATTAAAACAACCATTGAATAATTGATGTGCTAATTTAGGGTTATGGAACAAACCAGGGTTTTAGTAAGTTAGGATTTTGGAGGATTTTAAGATTATGGAATTTTCTATCTTTAAAGGTTGATGATATTTGTGGTAATATAGACCCTTGGTTTTGGCCCTAGCTAGTCCGATGTTAATTAAAGAAAGGCCTAATTCATAATTGGTCTATTCTTAAAAGGCTTAAACCTATTTTAAGCTTTTGATCATATTGGTACAATTCCATGGGCCAAAAAAAAAGCTTGTTCAACCTTTAAAACCCTAAATAGGTCTGATTTGAAGGTTTGGTTGAATTTTATTCGATGTGGGCCTTATATTGCACTTCAAATTTGATATGGGTGTACCCATGTCGAATTGGGATGCCCCAATTTGACATGGGATGTCCCTATGTAAAATTGGGGCACCAATTCGACATGGGGAAGTCCCATATCGAATTGGAGCTTCCCCGATTCGATATTGGGACCTCTCTATAAAGGCAATCCTAATTCGATATGGAGATTGTCCATGTCAAATTAGGATTGCTAATTCAATATGGACTTTGATTCCATGCCGAATTAAACTTATTTTAGTTCAATATGGTCTTGGTTTACCTCGAATTGAATCGGTTTTAATATGACATGGTCACGGTTTCTCTCAAAATAAAAAATAATAATTTAATTAGATATGCTTCAGGATACCATGTTTAAATAGAAAATTAATATTTGGTTACACAATTTAACCTAATATCTCTCTATAAACACAGGATTAAAAGAACGGAGAAAGGGGGAGAATTATTTGTAAGACAACAATAGAAAGGCAGCAACAAAGAGAATTAAAAACCTTAGCAATAACCATTACCAAGAAAGCAATTAAAACACCCAGAACCACAAAAAACCAGAAGGCGGTAGCATACTATCTTCAACTTTTGTTCAATCGAGATTTTACAACCGGTGCAAATATAAAGCTTGTATCAATGTGAAATATCGGAGGAACCAACAAATAGAGGTTTGCAATCCTTTACTTAATCCGTTTTAGATTCACAGTAACTGCATTATTATTTATTTTGTTGAAAGTCTTTTACTTAGTTCTTGTGTTTCTTTTTAAAATATCTAGTAGACTATTTGAATATAGTTTACATCTAGTAGCTTATTTCAATGACTAGTAAACTACTTAATTTAATATCACATCAGCTTGTTCAATCCAATTGGCATTAAAATCTTAAGATCACAGTAGCATTAGCAACTTATCTCATTATAATATTAATTTGAATTAAAAATCTAGTAGACTCAAAGTTTATTAATAATATCTCAATAGCTAAGTTTTCTTTCTAAATGCTCAGAATCCTAAACATATTTTTCTAAAACCATAAAACCCTAGATACCTAACTTCTATTTTTTTTAAGATCTTAATTTTCAAAACCATACTTTCTCAGAACCTAAACTTGAAAACCTTAAATATATTTTTATAAAATCTTAAAAATCCTAATTGTATTTTACCAAAAATCCTAAATTCTATAAACACCTAAACCCTAATTGTATTTTCTTAAACCCTAATTCATAAAACCCTAGTTTGTACATCTATTGTTTAACATGATATTTAAGTGTAGACTTGATTATTAATGCATGTTTATTTATTATATGTTTTGATGGATAATTTATTTTATTTGTTTTTTGATGGATAGTTTACTGTTATGATAACTAGTTGAATGTCTTTTATTGGTTTATTTTAGTTTCAAGGATTGTAAGGTATGTTTCCATAATATGGGTACCTCATTAGTTACATTACATGTAATTTAATTTATTTTGAGTTTTGGATTAATGTAAAGGAAACGTTTTCACCAATTGGTGGGTGTCCTATTTTATTTAGTTTTGGACATTGGACATGGTTGTAAGGGTATGTTTCCATCTTGTATGGATGTCCATTTTATTTGTTTGTTTGAACTTTCTTTGATTTCAATATAATGAATATTTATTTCAATAATTGCATGTAGTATGGATAATTTTATAATATCTAAGAATTTAATAATTTTTAAACCTAAAAAGGAGGGTGGTTCCAATGAATAGGGCTCTGTGGGGGTGCTAGGGCATTCTCACATTCCCCATGTGTACCTAACTTTCTGAACCCATTAGGAAGTTGGGGATTTCTTAGGAATCTAATCATTCACCCCTTTCTTTTCTCGACTTGTCTGGGTGGTGACTCCATTTTTCTTTGGGTTTAGGTCTGTGTTCTCTAAGACCTTGAGCCTAACAGTGTTGAAGTCACAAGAACCATTCCACATGGGAGTAGGGGCGAAAATCCCAGCTCATAGGTACTTGGAAGTGTATTTATTAGGTATTTAGTTTAAAATAATGTTTAAAGGAATCTTTGAATTGAATGTATGCGGAATTGTTGGATTATGAAAATTTTGTTAAATAAGAGAGAAAAACCTGATTCTAGTTAAATATGATTTAAATGATACTTTGAGTTATTGGTATATTAAATTAATTGATTATATAGTGAATTGTATTTATGAAACTAATGGCTATTTGAAGTGTATTAGTTGAAGTATGGAAATGTTGAATTACTTGTTTATGAAATTGGAAAAAATGTAAGTGGAGTTAAAGTGTTATATATATGTACTAGACAACTTTGGTGTAAATGAGTTATGTCTAAAATTAAATGTAATAGCAATTATGAAAATCATATAGTTAAATTATGCATAGGTAAGAGGATGTGAGGAATGGAAAAGAAAAGTTTTATTGAATGAGAATTGAAGTGAAAAAAATTAATTGAGTAAGAAAGACAAGTATTTAGCTTAACATAATTTAAGTAAGATTAGTAGTAAATTGTTTATTCAATCTTGAAAGTATTTATGATTAATGGTAGATTGTTTATAAGATTGAAGTGGAATCAATCCATTAAAGGGTGAAGCTTAGAAAGTGAGAAAAATATGAGCAAAGTATTGGTAAATGTTTTTGGATATTTAAAGTAGATGTAAAGATTAAATAATGGATAAATAGTGATTACATATGATAAGTGGATTATGGATTATTTTTGGAGAAAGAAGGTAATTTGAGGACCAAAATTAATATATTGCATTATCATTGGACTTGAATGAAGTGGTATTATATGGATTGAGCTAAGTGTATAAGTAAATAGATATTATGTTAAAAGAAAATAATAAAGTTTATCGCAAAAAAATGTATCAATCGCAAAATATATTTATAAAAGTGAAGTGATATTTTATGGATTGCTCATGTGTTCTTTAACCCATCCCGACTCAAACCAGCCAAAAATTTTAATCTTCAGACCAAACAAATTTAATTTAGGCTTTTATAAGTTTAACCAATTTAATTTCAAGCTTTTAAATTATGTTTAGGCTCTTTAAAAATATAATGGACCGAGATAAGCTCCTTGAATTTAAATCGGCCTAAATTTAAGGATCTACAGGATACCACGGCTGTAGGGTTGGTTTAGTGATGTTTACAACTGTATTTCTCACTATATGGGTATGGCACATGGCTTGCATGGCTATATCTTTTTATATTATGTTGATTATATTAAATGGAAGTGTATGTATGTGAATTGAGTCATATGATAAGTGTGGCTCATATATGCATGATGTGAATAATAATGTGAAGTGATCATGAATAGCGGTGATCACTAGAAAAGTATAAAGTAAAGGATGTTATATGTGTGTAGCTTATACAATTACTTGTCCAGTTGTGTTGAGATTGATTGGATATGCATGAGAAGTCCTGAGCAGAGTTAGGCCTTGAGGTGCATATGTTGATGGACCTGAGCAGAGCTAGGTCATGAGATTGAGACTAGTGATGAATTCGAGCAGAGCTGGACTGTGAGATTGTGCTAACTGGACATGATAATTATATAAAAGTGTTGGGACCAATAGTGTATTTGTGCATGTGTATAATATATGTGTATGAGTATGTGATACGAGATCAATGTATGTATATGTTGTTTATATGTACCACTAAGCTTTCAAGCTTAGTACGGTTGTGTGAATCACGCAGGTGAGTAGATTATTTATATGAGAGTCGAACGGTTGTGTCACAAGTAGAGTAAGAGTGCTTCGACCAACTAGAAGGTGGTGCATGAATGTACAATGTTGTTATGTTGTATTTTGATCATCTGTATATATGTATTAGTGGATTTTGGAAAAGACAATGTATATTTGTATACATGTAATCAAATGAAATGTATAATGGTTTTGGAAATGTTAGTTTTAAAAGAATGAGATTTGATAATGGGAAATGTTCTTTTATTAAATATATAATTGATGTGGAACTAAAATAAGGGTTTAAACAACATTGTAACTTGACATCCTTATATTTTATATACGTATTGTACATATATGGGATATATGTACAGTACATACATAAGGTATAGGGGTGTTGCATTTATTTTGATATCAGAGCATAGGTTTGAGATTCTTAGCCAAAGTATATTTTCAAAAAGAAAGGAAAATAAAGCTTTGAAATGTGAAATGAGTTATAGTACATGCATATGCATTGACACCTAAGTTGGTCTCTGATGTGGCACTATATTTGTTTGATGAAAGATATAGGTTGTGATTACATCTAAAGGATGTAGACCAGATGATAGTGTGAAGAGTGTGGCTCCACATGAGGGTAGAGCTAGAAGTAGAATTGATGTTGGAGAGGCCTCTAGGGCAGTTAGGCCAGATGTGTAGGATCCTCTAGTATGGGTACAACAGATGGTGGGATTATTCCATCAGGACCCAGCACCACTGTAATACCCCGATTTTTAATGTACTTTGGAATAGTAATTGTGAGAGAGTATGTTGGTGAAATATGTAAAGAAAATATTATAAGAGATAGATGTATATGAAGGATAATATGTATATATTGTATTTGAAAAATATAGGAAATATAAATACAATATATAAGACATATACATATATCAACATATACACCACATATACATGATGTATATATTGGTGTAGGAAAATTAAATTGTAAATAATTAATTAATAATAATAATGATAATAATGACAAAAGAAGAAAAGAAAGTCAAAAGATCGATCAATATTTGTGGTGGAGAATTTTTAGGTGGAAATAATTATATTATTATTATTATATATATATATATATATAAGATAAGGATGAGAGTTTGACAAGAGAGCTTCCTTTTTCTTTCTTTCTTTCTTTCTTTCTTCTTCTTCTTCTTCTTCTTTTTGAATGTGGGAGAGAGAGAGAGAGAGAGAGAGAGAGAGAGAAGTATGATTTTGTTCACATACACATCAAATTTATAAGGGTTTTAAGAGAATTGAAGGTGGATATTGAAGATTGGCAAAGAATTCAAGTAAGTGTTCTTTTCCTTGTGTTGATTTCTATAGATTGAGTTTATATTTTGATATGGTTAGTGTGTGAAGGTGATGATAATGAAAGATTGAAGTATATATATATATATATATATGTTAAATTGGTATTTAGATGATGATAATATGGTTATTTGTGAGGATGATGATGAATTGTTGAAATTGTTTAGCAAGGGTTTAGTGTAAATGAGTTGGGAAAATTGAGTAATTGATACATGGATGATGTATATAATGATTATTATTGCGATATGTTGAAGTTATTTAAGTGTTGAATGGATAGGTGATTTATGAATATAAATTAAGATGTTGATTAAGGGTGTTGTAGTATGGATTTTGGAGTGATTATGTTTACATGGATGAGAGTTCGAAATGCATAATTTTTGCCTGACATGGCTGTGTGACACAGCCATGTCGTTGGCGTGTCAACGGTACTGAGTTTAATGTTTGTGACACGATCATTAACACGGCCATGTCATTGGACGTGTCATAGCTACTAAGAGATAAAGTAATTGACACGGCCATGAACACGCCCGTGTTGTTGGGCGTGTCAATGTTTCTGTGAGGCAGAATGAATGACACATCCAGTGACACGCCCATGTTACTGAGCGTGTCAAAGCTTCTGTGTTGTTGGTTTAGGGCACGATCAGGGACACGCCCGTGTTGGTGAGCGTGTCATGTGTAGAGTTTGCCCTAGTTAGTTCTTATTCTTATTTTCTTATGTGTATCACTAAGTGAGTGTGTATAATCACCTTTAAATTAGGTTTTGAAGAGATTTGAGTTGCCCTAATCCAAATGTTAAAGGATTCTTAGAAGAGGAGTTTGGAATTGGTGTGAGTTGCTCTTAGAGATAAGTACAAACCTTACATGATTGCATTTATTTACATGACTTTGGAACTTAACACATTTGGATGGAAATGTGTTAAGTAACCCACTACATTGTTGATGCATATGAATAATGCTATGTTTTGCATAATGTGAATTAGGTGAATTATATGTTGAGGATTCAAAATATATGAACAATGTAAGTTGTGATGTGCACTCAAATGATGATATGTGAAGCCATTGATGTTGGCTACAATAATGTAAATGAAGTATTGAGGCATTGTGCCTAGATGTTTATGAGAAAATGAGAATGGAATTGATAATGAAATAATAAAAAAATTATGCGCCTAATGTGTTATTCAATTTTCAGAGTTTTGTTATTGGTGGCATGCCTAAAAGTAATAATCCCTTGAAGCTGGGTTGGGCTTGGTCCTTGAAGCCAAGTTGGGTTGATGTTGAGCTCCTTTTGAAGCTTGGTTGGGCCTAGTCCTTAAAGCGTAGTTGGGATGTTACATATGAGATGTTTCTCATTGTGATAATGATTCGCCTACGGGCTTGATAAATGTGATTATTGGACCAAAATAGTAACTCTGGAATTTGAACGGCATATTAGTTTCTTTGGGCCCATGCTTGTCTTTGCTTTAATGTGAATTATGGAATAAGATATAATGTTATGAGATATATGATGATAATTATGGAATGATATGATCACAATACATAAGCAAAATTACTGAAAATGAATGTGGCTTGGGAAACTATGCTGAATGATGGGAAATGAATTGTTGAAAGACTTGAACAGAGCTAAGTGTAATACCCCTAGTAAGTGTAATGATGGGAAATCAACTCTTATACCATCTGCTGAAACTATATGACCTAGAAAAGTAACTTGGTCAAGCCAAAACTCACACTTCGACAGTTTAGCAAACAACTGCTTCTCTCTCAAGACCTGTAACACAATCCGCAAATGCTTGTCATGCTCCTCCTCATTACGTGAATACACCAAAATATCATCAATGAAAACCACCACAAACTGATCCAGATAGGGCCTAAACACCCTATTCATCAAATCCATGAAAGCTGCAGGTGCATTCGTCAACCCAAAAGGCATTACTAAAAACTCATAATGCCCATACCTGGTGCGGAAAGTTGTCTTAGAAACATCTTCAGCTTTAACCCTCAACTGATGGTACTCGGATCTCAAATCAATCTTGGAAAACACTGTTGCTCCCTTCAATTGATCAAAGAGATCATCAATCCTAGGCAAAGGATATTTATTCTTGATAGTCACTTTGTTCAATTGCCTATAATCAATGCATAACCTCATAGTACCATCCTTTTTCTTCACAAACAACACAGGAGCTCCCCAAAGAGAAACACTGGGGTGAATAAACCCTTTATCCAACAACTCCTGTAACTGCACCTTCAACTCTCTCAATTCAGCAGGTGCCATGCGATAAGGAGTGATAGAGATGGGAGTGGTACCAGGTAACAAATCGATACCAAACTCAACCTCTCTCTCAAGGGGTAACCCTGGCAACTCCTCAGGAAACACATCTGGAAAATCTGCAACTGTGGTTATATTATCAAGTTGAGAACCCCCTACTCTAGTATCCACAACATGAGCAAGATAAGCATCACACCCTTTTCTAATCAACCTTCTAGCTGTTACAGCTGATACAAACAAGGATGCAAGTTTTCTCTGCTCACTAGATACTATCACATCCCTACCATCACTAGTTCTCAAGGTGACACACTTCTTTTGACAATCTACAACAGCCCCATGCTTAGACAACCAATCCATGCCTAAGATCAAATCATATTCTTTAAAAGGCATTTTAATTAAATCACTAAGAAACTCCTCACCTTGCACCACAACAGCACCATCACGATGCACCTTACTCACCACAACACTATGTCCTAAAGGATTTGTCACTAAGACATCAAATTCTAAGGACTCTAAATGCAATTCAGACACAGGCAAGATAGATGCACTAATGTATGAATGAGTAGATCCTGGATCAATTAAAGCAAGTACTGAAATGCCAAATAAAGAAAATGTACTCGCTATAACTGCTGAAGCATCTGGCTGCCTCTGCATCACATACACTCTCTGAGAAGATCCGGCTTCATCTGGCCTCCTGCCTTCGGATGATGATCCTCCTCTATGACTATACCCGGATCGACCACCCCTACTGAAACCTCTGCCTCCTCGACCACCTCTGCTGACACTGGGTCGAGAGGCTGCAGACTCAGCCTACCTGTGCTCCTGCATCTCAGGACACTCCCTAATGAAATGGTTAGGTGATCCACACCTGAAACATACAGCTGATCTACTACTCTTCCAGCAAACACCCACATGGTTTCTACCACAAAGCTCACATATAGGTGGAGTAGACCTCTGAATCACTGGAGTCGGAGCACTGGCTACAGAAGCTATAGGTCTCGGTCTCTGTCTCTGATACTGCACTAACCTACTCGGCTATCTCTGACTCCTACTGATCCTCGGAACAAAAATTCCTTTACCCCTCTTCACAGATGAAGACCCTGCCTCAAACTGGGGTCTCCTTACCTTGGTCTCCTCCTCACTAGCAGCTGCTGCAATGTTCTGCGCTCTTTCAACACTTCTAGCTGCTGCAACAAGCTGAGAGAAATCCTGGTATCTAGAACCAGCCACAATGCACATGATAGAGGGCCTCAATCCCTCCTCAAACCTTCTGCACCGATCTATTTCATCAGAGATAATTCCCCTAGCATAACAACTCAACCGGATGTATTCAATCTCATATTCTGTCACCGTCTGGTTGTCTTCCCTTAAATTCAAAAATTCCATCTTCTTAAGATCTTTATACTCCCTCGGAGTATATTTCTGCTCGAACTCCCTCAGAAAATCCCTATATGATAATGTAGGTGGATCATCCATTGCATGCAGGACCGTCTTCCACCAGTCATAGGCATCTTTCTGCAGGAGGGATCTGGCATAGTCAAATTTCTCATCCGAAGTGGTTTGCAACTGAATGAATATCCTCTGTACCTTATCCAACCACTGCTCAGCCACTACAAGATCAGTAGTGCCTAAGAAATCTTCAGCCCCATATTTTCTCAACTTGTCATAATGTCTTACTGGCACTTGAGGCTGTGGTGGTGGTGGCTGCACTGGAGCTCCCCTCAACAGTTCTACCACATGCCTTAACCAACCCGGCGGAGCCTCCTCAGCAAGCTGATCTCTCTGGCACAGAAACAGGTGCCTCACTAACCCTCTCAATCCTAGCTCCATCTCTACTCTCTTCAGGAGCTACACTTTTCGCACTACCCTCAACAGAGCGATAAATCACAATCGCTCTAAGCCAACGGCTTAGTAGTACAAACTACAATAACAATATGCTTCTATGCAATGCCAATGTCACACATTCCAACAATTAATATAATATTCACAAATGATATTTTTATATGGTTCATAAGACTACATTTCATCATTTGATTCAATTATTTCATCACTTATGATTTACATTGACACAAAGACACATATAGGCCCAAAAGACACTAATATATTATTCAAAGTTCAGAGTTACTGCTTTAGTCTATAATCATAATCATCAAGCCCGTAGGCAATACATATATATATCTCTATCCATGGATAGTGTAACAGACCCAGTCTCTTGGACCTCAACCCGGCTAAACTCGAGGAGATCCTCAACCCGGCAAGACTGTTACCTGTAACAGACCCAGTCTCTTGGACCTCAACCCGGATAAACCCGAGGAAATCCTCAACCCGGCAAGACTATTACTATTTTACATTTCACATTGATCAACTAGAATCGGCTTACGACCCGGTCTTTTCACCTATCCAGTACTTTATAGGCATGCCGCCAAACTCAAAACTCTGAAAATTGAATCAACATATTAGGCACACATCATTTCATTTATCTCTTTCCATTTCATTCCCAATATCAAATAGGCAACTATGCCTCCATTATATTTCATTTGCAATACCATAGCCAACAACCATGGCCTCATATCTCATAATCACATTAATACAATTCATCATATCATCATATCTTTCACACTTCATATTTCATATTTCATATAAACAAACATGCTTTAATCATCTCATTATGTCTCAATTCATCATTTAAGTACTCACAATCAATTACATTGAACATCCATTAAGAATGATCATCATTGATATATATATACATAGCAATTTACCTTATTCATAGATTTAGAATCTCCAACATACATTCCACATAATCCACATTGTGCACAACATAGCATTATTCATATGCATCATCAATGTTCACATTATATCCAACATAACATTAGATGTCTTAACACATTTACAATCAAATATATGTTAAGTCTCAACATCATATGAATGTATGCAATAATGTAGTTTGTACTTACCTTAAGCACCACTTATACAAATCTATACACTTCTTCTTCCAACAATTCTTCACTTCTTAAATTAGGGCAAATCACCTTCTTCCAAAACCTAGTCCAAAAATGATACAATACATGAATTCCAATACAATTTATCACTTAATAACCTCATCTTAGACCTTTAGATCACAAGTTATAACTCAACACCACTAACTAAAGCCCACGGCCGTGGCCACCCCAACCCCTACGGGCGTGGGCTAAAGAATGGTTCTGCCTCCTTTGCTCCAAACCTCCACGGCCATGGCAACCAAGGGCCACGGGCGTGGCACCCAATATGCTACTATTTCTAACCAAATTCACATATTCTATGCTTACAACTCCAACAAACATCAACAACATGAAAATCTATGAGAATAAATGGTCAAACTCAAGTTAAACATCACTTACCACTTCAAAACCCTAAAACCAACAACACTCTTACTCTTTCAATACCAACATCAACCTATCTTTTTATTTCAATTCAAAACCAACACCACAATCAATTTAAATCAAACACACACCAACATACTACCATTAACACAACCCTACTTTCAAATATCAACACTCAAATTCATAAACAACTTAAAATAAAACTAGAAAATCAAGAGAAACTTACCAAAATAATGAATCTTCTTGGATTTCCAACTTAATCTCTTGAAAACTCCTTCAATTTTGAGTTTGGAACAAGCAACACTCACTCTTGCTCTCTTGCTTTGGATGGCCGGCCAACAAAAGGGAAAGAGAGGAAAATGAACAAGTGAAAGAGACAAAGTCAAACTTCTCATCTCTTTAAACCTCCACCAAGCATTCCAAAAAGAAAATTACTTAAATACCCTCATCTATTTATTTTAACTTCCTTTCACTTACATGCCCTTTTTAGTAATTTCATAATTAACAAAATAAATATCTTCTTCCTTTGACCATCCATTTGACTTGTGTATATGTTATATATATTTCCATATATACAACATATACACTCTCTTTTAAATTCTTTTCTCTTTCCAATTACACCTATACATTTTAATTCAAATAAAACAACAATTATATCAAAACTCCTAAGGCACACTTTGGGATATTACACTAAGTCTTGATATTGGAAATGAGATTATGAAAATACAATATGATGTGTAATATGTATATGGATGTGGACATTGTGAGTATTATTTCATGAATGTTCTGATAAGCCATTGAATTGTGGTTTGTTGTAATGATATATGTGTATATGAATATAAATTATGAGATTAGTGGAAATATATGAAAAGTGCATTGAAAATGGAAAACATGATAAGAAAATGATGATACATGATGTTAATATATGAAGTATGATTTTTCTATAATGTATGTTTATAATATTTATTTGTACTACTAAGCTTTCGAGCTTAGCGCGGTTGTGTAAATAGCGTAGGTGAATAGATGGTTGATCTGGGAGTCAAAACGTTATGCCACGAGAAGGGTAAGAGTATTTCGAGACTAACTAGAAGGTGGTGCATACATGTACAGTATGATGATGTTGTATTTTGATAAAAAAAATTATATATACATAAGTGAATTTTGGAAAAGACAAGGTAATTTATATATATGTAATATTATCAAAAGTATAATGATTTTGTAAATGTTCTTTAAATAAAATGTATTTTTGTGTGGAACTAAGGTAAAGGTTTTAAACAGAAATGAAAAGTGACATCCTTATATTTTATATACGTACTGTATGTATATGAGGTATAAGTATAGTACTTATATAGAGTATAGGGGTGTTACAATTATTTTGGTATCAGAGCTTAGGTTTGATATTCTCAGCCCAAGTAGATTTAAAAAGAAAAGAGGAAAATTTTTGAAAAGTGAAATTTGTGATACATGCATATGCATTAACACCTAGGTTGGTCTCGAATGTGGCATTATGTGATTTGTGATGTATTTGAATTACATGAGATGGATGATAGTGTGTGAATGTGGATTTACATGAAAGTAAAGATAGAGAAAGAAATGATATAAAAAAAATGTATAAGTTTAATTGATAAATTAAAGAATCGGAGTTTACTTAAGCAAATTTTGAAATATTTGATTATTGAAGTGTGCTTGTGAAATAGGTCATAAAGAAATGAATAGGAGAATAATGTTGGAAATGAGTTAAAAAAATCTAGAGTTATAAGTACTCTTTTCTCTAAAATTTGGATCTCTTTCTAATAAAGATTATGTGTGGATTACTAGAGAGAAGAAATATTGTTCGATTGTTAAAATGGATAGATATGATATTACATTGAAGAGAGTATGGTGGAATATTGAGTGAGTTGATTGGTATAGACAAAGTGTGAAAATTTAAGATTTGGTTATGTAAAGTTAAGATTTTTTTTTAAAAGGGGATGATGTTGGTTAAAGTAAGAAGATATAATAGTGTTGTTTTAATGCAAATATTGTGATTTTAATGTTAGAAAGGTGATATGCTTAAGTGTTATTAAAGTTCATGTTAATGGTGGTAATATGTGAAATTTGGATTTTTGAAATGAGCTTTAATAATTGTGAAAATGATATGTTTTGATGTTACATTATGGTATATATATAATGTTTTTAAAGTTAATATTAAGAAAATGAGATTAGTAAATTGAAGTTTAGGTAAAGTAGTAAGTTGGGAGTTTAGAGTTTCAATAGAATTTTAATGAGGATTACTTAGATATCAATAGTTTAATATATTAAGCATATGAGCTATTTTGAATGAATATTATTGCTTATGAAAGTACTATGAATTGGGTAATGTGATTGATAATACGAAAATTTATTTTGAAATAAAGGGAAAATGACTAAGCAAGTGAAAATGAGTTACTTTAAGTAATTGGACTGGAAATGATGAAAATGGATATGAAGGGTATGCTAAATGCATTTAAAAAAATGTGAGAGAGATGTCACATTAGAAATGTGACTAAGATTTATGTGAAGTGTTATTATGGTTAGAGTGTATATATATGTTGAGTTGATGAATAACTTAAGTCATGTCAAAAGAATGAGAATGATAATGTTCAATGAAAAGCAATAAATGTTAAATTTGTATAGATTGTATGTAAAAGAGGAATTAAATATAATTGCATGATTATGTGTATACATGCATATGATATGTGAGATGAGTTTTTCGATATGAACGCAATTGTAATATGTAAGAAAATGTGGAAAGTAAGTCACATTATGAATGTGACTTATGAATGTGTATGTGGAAGAAGAAAAAAAAATGTTATTGTGTGTTTGTTATCTTATACAATTACTTGTCTAGTGGTATTGAGAATGATATTGCATGTATTAGTGGACCTAAGAGAAATTAGGTCTTGACCTGCGCAGAGCTAGACTATGTGATGAAATTGAGAGTGAGAATTGACTCGAGTAATACTAGACAGTGAAATTGTTATTGTAATAACTGAACTTGATGATCATATAATGTTTTGGGCCCAAAGTAAATACGTGTGGAAATGTTTTATGTATATGTGTATAAGAGATAGATTAGAAATGGAGTAATAAATGGAAGTTGTGTAAAATTTGCATATGATTGAATGTTATGCGTAAGAGATGTTAATGATAATATTGTTGAAAAATGAGTTAAGCTAATGATGATCAAATGATTAAGAGCAAATTGTTTTGAAATGAAGTTGAAATGTGTTAACTCTTGGTGTAGCAAAAGTTTAGAGAATGAATATGTAATATTTGCAATACAAACTTAGCATTGTAATTGGAAATGTTTGAAGAAGAATAATAGAGGGGCAGTATTGATTTATAAGCCACAGGCGTGACCATTAATCTATTGTGGCCATATGTTTTGTTTAGTATTTTGGCCGGTTAGTTTTTTTATCCACAGACATGGGTTTGAGATGACATGACCATAGGATAATTTTGGTAAGATTGATAGTTATGCTTCAAGAAACATGGTCCAGAGTTATGGTTGGTATAGTTGTACCTTATAATGTTATGATAGAAATTTGATTATAATTATAGAAAGTATGGAAAGAGAAGAGAACTGTGAAAATGTATTGAGTTATGGATAATGTAATAGAAAGGTGATTATGTAAATATAGTAATGGTATGAAAATGGGAGGAGATGATAAATGGGAGAAATTACAAAATGTGATTGAAAGTTATACTGAATATGTTCATAATGGTATAAGGTGAATAAGTTGATGGAAATAATGTTTAAGTGAATGAACTATGAGTAATAAATATGGTATGAAATAATCATGAGACTTATGTGAAAATTGTACTAAGATAATAGAAAATAAAATATATGAATATTGAAAAAAATAATTTGAAGTGATTTGTTATAAATAATCATAATTTCAGAAAATTGAAAAGATGGATCCAAAGAGACTAGAATTTGAATATAAGTTTGACCTAATAGAGTTACATCATATATTGAAATCTAATGATAAGTTTAAATAAGTTAATTGTTGGCTTGAATCGGATAAGATTGAGACGTTGGTATATTGTGACAGATAGATCAATTGATCTAGATTTCGCTAAGATTGCGAATTATTATTGAGATTTAATATGTATAGTTGTACTAAGAGTATAAGATATATGTGATAATGTATATAATGTAATATTCTGATATGTGAATGGTTATGAATGAGTTAAGATATATCAGTTGTAAATGATGATAAAAGGAAAAAGGTTGATTATCTGTAAAGTAAGTTTAAAGGCATTGTATTAATATTTATGTTAAGTGAAAAACATGTTAAAGAAGGAATTAAGTGTATGAAAAATAAGAATATTGTTATAAATTAAGATTTGATAAGTGTTTATTTTGAAAATGACTATAGTGGCAGGACAGTCAATACTAAAATATAATTCAATAACCTCTAAATTTAAAGTTAAGAGAATATCTATAAAGAGATAAAGTGATAAAATATCTTGAACGTAATAAATGGGCGAGGTATATGTATATTATAAGATGAGATAATTCTTATATAAAGATAAATTAATTGGGAATGTAATAAGTTATTTTGATTGTTTTGTTGAGAAAGTAAAAATATATATAGATATATATAATGATGAGTTATGAAATTGGGAGAAGATGATTGACCTAAGGGCGAGAGTAAAGGTTATGTGATTTGATAAAATAATAACTTAATAATATGATTAACTTCATATGAAAATTAAAATGGTATTTTGTTAAGAATGGATTATTACTGCACTGGATAATTTCGAGGACGAAATTATTTAAGGGGGAGATAATTGTAATACCCTGATTTTTTATGTACTTTGGAATAGTAGTTGTGAGAGAGTATGTTAGTGAAATATGTAAAGAAAATATTATAAGAGATAGATGTATATGAAGGATGATATGTATATATTGTATTTGAAAAATATAGGAAATATAAATACAATATATAAGACATATACACCACATATACATGATGTATATATTGGTGTAGGAAAAGTAAATTGTAAATAATTAATTAATAATAATAATGATAATAATGAAAAGAAAAAAAGAAGAAAAGAAAGTCAAAAGATGGATCAATATTTGTGGTGGAGAATTTTTAGGTGGAAATAATTATATTATTATATATATATATAAGATAAGGATGAGAGATTGACAAGAGAGCTTTCTCTTTCTTTCTTTCTTTCTTTCTTTCTTTCTTCTTCTTCTTCTTCTTCTTTTTGAATGTGGGGGAGAGAGAGAGAGAGAGAGAGAGAGAGAAGTATGATTTTGTTCACATACACATCAAATTTATAAGGGTTTTAAGAGAATTGAAGGTGGATATTGAAGATTTGGCAAAGAATTCAAGTAAGTGTTCTTTTCCTTGTGTAGATTTCTATAGATTGAGTTTATATTTTGATATGGTTAGTGTGTGAAGGTGATGATAATGAAAGATTGAAGTATATATATATATATATATATATGTTAAATTGGTATTTAGATGATGATAATATGGTTATTTGTGAGGATGATGATGAATTGTTGAAATTGTTTAGCAAGGGTTTAGTATAAATGAGTTGGAAAAATTGAGTAATTGATACATGGATGATGTATATAATGATTATTATTATGATATGTTGAAGTTATATAAGTGTTGAATGGATAGGTGATTTATGAATATAAACTAAGATGTTGATTAAGGGTGTTGTAGTATGGATTTTGGAGTGATTGTGTTTACATGGATGAGAGTTTAAAATGCATAATTTTTGCCTGACACGGCCATGTCGTTGGGCATGTCAACGGTACTGAGTTTAACGTTTGTGACACAACCATTAACACGGCCATATCATTGGACGTGTCATAGCTATTGAGAGATAAAGTAATTGACACGGCCATGAACACGCCCGTGTTGTTGGGCGTGTCAATGTTTCTGTGAGGCAGAATGAATGACACGTCCAGTGACACGCCCATGTTACTAAGCGTGTCAAAGTTTTTGTGTTGTTGGTTTAGGGCACGATCAGGGACACGCCTGTGTTGGTGAGCGTGTCATGTGTAGAGGTTTCCCTAGTTAGTTCTTATTCTTATTTTCTTATGTATATCACTAAGTGAGTGTGTATAATCACCTTTGAATTAGGTTTTGAAGAGATTTGAGTTGCCCTAATCCAAATGTTAAAGGATTCTTAGAAGAGGAGTTTGGAATTGGTGTGAGTTGCTCTTAGAGGTAAGTACAAACCTTACATGATTGCATATATTTACATGACTTTGGAACTTAACACATTTGGATGGAAATGTGTTAAGTAACCCACTACATTGTTGATGCATATGAATAATGATATGTTTTGCATAATGTGAATTAGGTGAATTATATGTTGAGGATTCAAAATATATGAACAATGTAAGTTGTGATATGCACTCAAATGATGATATGTGAAGCCATTGATGTTGGCTATAATAATGTAAATGAAGTATTGAGGCATTGTGCCTAGATGTTTATGAGAAAATGAGAATGGAATTGATAATGAAATAATAAAAAAATTATGTACCTAATGTGTTATTCAATTTTCAGAGTTTTGTTATTGGTGGCATGCCTAAAAGTAATAATCCCTTGAAGCTGGGTTGGGCTTGGTCCTTGAAGCCAAGTTGGGTTGATGCTGAGCTCCCCTTGAAGCTTGGTTGGGCCTAGTCCTTGAAGCCTAGTTGGGATGTTACATATGAGATGTTTCTCATTGTGATAATGATTCGCCTACGGGCTTGATAAATGTGATTATTGGACCAAAACAGTAACTCTGGAATTTGAATGGCATATTAGTTTCTTTGGGCCCATGCTTGTCTTTGCTTTAATGTGAATTATGGAATAAGATATAATGTTATGAGATATATGATGATAATTATGGAATGATATGATCACAATACATAAGCAAAATTACTGAAAATGAATGTGGCTTGGGAAACTATGCTGAATGATGGGAAATGAATTATTGAAAGACTTGAGCAGAGTTAAGTCTTGATATTAGAAATGAGATTATGAAAATACAATATGATGTGTAATATGTATATGGATGTGGACATTGTGAGTATTATTTCATGAATGTTCTGATTAGCCATTGAATTGTGGTTTGTTGTAATGATATATGTGTATATGAATATAAATTATGAGATTAGTGGACATATATGAAAAGTGCATTGAAAATGGAAAACATGATAATAAAATGAAGATACATGATGTTAATATATGAAGTATGATTTTTCTGTAATGTATGTTTATAATATTTATTTGTACTACTAAGCTTTCGAGCTTAGCGCAGTTGTGTAAATCGCGTAGGTGAATAAATAGTTGATCTAGGAGTCAAAATGTTATGCCACGAGAAGGGTAAGAGTATTTCGAGACCAACTAGAAGGTGGTGCATACATGTATAGTATGATTATGTTGCATTTTGATAAAAATGTATATATACATAAGTGAATTTTGGAAAAGACAAGGTAATTTATATATATGTAATATCATCAAAAGTATAATGATTTTGTAAATGTTCTTTAAATAAAATGGATTTTTGTTTGGAACTAAGGTAAAGGTTTTAAATAGAAATGAAAAGTGACTTTCTTATATTTTATATACGTACTGTATGTATACGAGGTATAAGTATAGTACTTATATAGAGTATAAGGGTGTTACAACCACATCAGACTAGGAAATATGAGAAGCTTAGGAAGTTTGGAGCTACTGATTTTATAGTTACTGTAGATCCAATGCAAAGCAATGGTTGAATAAGGTCGAGAGAGTGCTTATTTAGTTGGAAGCTACTGTAGAAGAAAAGTTTAATTATGTAGTTTCTCTTTTGCAGGGAGATGTATATGATTGGTGAAAAATGGTTCCATATAGATTAAATAGACCACCAGTGTTAAGTTATGAGGATTTTCTTAAGCAGTTTGAGAGGAAATATATGCCAAGAGATTATAGAGATAAGATGAAGAGAGAATTTTTAGATTTAAAGCAAGGAAAGAAGATGGTAGATGAGTATGAAAAAGAATTTTTTCAGTTGAGTAGGTATGCAGGAGGAATTTTGACTGATGAGGTGAATAGATGTAGGAGGTTTGAAGAGGATTGAAGCCATCGATTATGTGTCAGGTGGCTACAGTACAGTATGAAGATTTTTCTAGATTAATGCCGGCTGCAAGGAATGTGAAAAAGGCTCATAGAATTGTTGCGGCTGTAACATTAGAAGAGAGTAAGAGTAAGAAAGTCCAGAGTAAGGAAGAGTTGCCATCTCGCAAGAGGGTGCAAGAGGATTTTATGCGGGATGATAGTGAGGGTCAGGGGCAATCTAGTAAGACTATTTAGTCAGGGCAGAAGCCCAAATCATCAAATATTAGTACCCCTACTTTTAGCTCTTCGAGACCTGTTCCATCAACATGCAGCCAATGTGGTAGAGTTCATAGAGGTGTTTGTTGGGGAGTCAATTCCCGAGGATATTATAGATGTGGATCGCATGAACATTATGCAAGGGATTGTCCATAGCCACCAATAAAAAGACATATGGAGACTATTGATTTTAGATCTAGTTTTAGAGGAGGCAGAAGTAGTAGAGGTGGTAAGGCAGGATTTAGACAGAGAGTCCACGGCTATAGATAGATCAAAAAGAGCTGGAACATTGCAAAGGATGTATGTGATGCAGAGAGAGTAGGATGCTCTAGAGATAGATGAAGGTAAATTTTGTTGTTTGATATTATTAGTCATACAATGATTGAGTGTTTAATTTCTTTGGTGATTGAATTAATGGAATGTATTCACTGAAATAGATAATTTCGAAGACGAAATATTTAAGGGGGAGAGAATTATAATATCTCAATTTTGGTGTACATTGAAATAGCAAATATGGGAATATAAATAGTTGTGATGGGTAGAGAAAATATGAGATGAATATGTAAGATAGATGTAATATATATTTATATGTTATATATACTTGAAATATATTTGAAATAAACATGACATATATAAGACATATACATATACCTAAGATATACATCACATATATATTATGTATAATTGGTTGTAGGAAAAGTTGATTTTAATTAATTAATAATAATAATACTAATAATAACAAGAGAAAGAAGAAGTGAAAGTCAAAACAAGGGAGAAAGAGATTGGTGGGAATTGATTATTTTATTATTATTATTATTATTATTATTATTATTATTATTATTATTATTATTATTATTATTATTATTATTATTATTATTATTATTATATAAGGATGGAATTAAAAAGGAAGAGAGAGTGATTTTATTCATATACACATCAAATTCACAAGGATTTCAAGAGGTTTAATGGTGGATATTGAAGGTTTAACAAGGAATTCAAGTAAGTGTTCAAATTTAAGCTTATTTTTATGTGATTTTCAGTATATATTTAATATGGCTAGAGAGAGAAAATGATGATTAATTGAATAAGATGTTAGTTATGATATATTTGAGATGTATATGTGTTGGTTTGATAGATAAATCATGGGTAAGAACTTAAAAGATGAAGTTAGGGTTTTGTTGATGTATTTGCCTAGTTAGGGTGTATATAGAGAGTGAGATAAATGTATAAATGAGTTGTTTGATTGTTGTATTTATGTACAAATGATGAAATATGATTAGATGTTGAGGATGATGATGGATAAAAGGGTGTTAAGAAAATAATAAGGTTTTGTAAGGAATGAGTTGGAAATTGAGTAAATAATGATAATTATTGTTGTGGATTTTGTATTTTGGCCAAGAACCACTAAGTGAGGAAGAATAAAGCTTGGAAGTGGCTAGGGTTTGTACATATTTTCTTCCTTAACTGATATGTGTGTTGTATTGATGAAAATTGTGTGAAAGAGAGATTCTGAGATGCCATGGGCGTGGCCATGAAGGGCCACAGCCGTGGGCTTTGAAGTGAAGTTGTTTCGTGTGAAAATGGTGAAGAGGCAGAAGCAAATTGCATGCCATGGGCGTGGCCCTTAAATGCCACGATCATAGGGGTGTTCAAAGGTGTTTGACAACTTTGTTTTACATCCCACAGGCGTGGCTATTGGATGCCATGGCCGTGGGGTTGGTTTAGTGATGTTTACAACTATATTGCACGCTATATGGGTATGTCATGTGGCTTGCATGGCTATATTTTTTTTATATTATATTGATTATATTAAATGGAAGTGTATGTATGTGAATTGAGTCATATGATGAGTGTGGCTCATGTATGCATGATGTGAACAATAATGTAAAGTGATCATGAATAGCGGTGATCACTAGAAAAGTATAAAGTAAAGTGATATTATATGTGTGCAGCCTATACAATTACTTGTCCATTTGTGTTGAAATTGATTGGATATGTATGAGAGAAGTCTTGAGCAGAGCTAGGCCTTGAGGTGCATATGTTGATGGACTTAAGGAGAGCTAGGTCTGGACCTAAACAGTACTAGGTCATGAGATTGAGACTCTCCTTCTGTAGCCATATTGGTAACTCGATCATCTCTTCTGCTATGGCTAGTAAATAGTGTATTCAAAGAATTTATTAAGAGTGGATTCCATTACTTTGGTTTATTCAATTTTTAGGATTCAATTTTAGCCCTAAAATTCCTCTTGCTCTTGAATCTTTCAAGGCCACATCAACTAACTTTGAGGCAATGATGATGCTGGTTTGGTGATGATGTGCTTGCCTTGGCTGACTTCAATGGCAATATGCATGGCTAGAGGATAGATCATCGGCCATTAATGGCGATGATGATGTTGGGTTCAAGAGGTATTTGATGATATTTTTTTTGTTTTTCTTTATTTTTTAATTTTTATTTAAATTAAATTTATTTATAATTATTATTTAATTTGTAAATTTATAAATAAAACTATTTTAATTAAATTTTCATTTGTTTAATTAAATTTTAAATTTATTGTTTCAATAAAATTTACCCTGGTTATGGACGAGCTAACCAGAAGCATACAAGACGATGTTCCTTGGTGTATGTTGTTTGCTGATGACATTATTTTAATTGATGAGACTAGTGCTGGTGTAAACCGTAAGTTGGAAGTGTGGAGAAAAACCCTCGAGGACAAGGGTTTTAAGTTAAGTAGGAGTAAAACGAAATATATGCACTGTGAGTTCAGTCTAAGGAAGAAGCAGGAACATGAGGTTAAGTTGGATGGAGTTTTGGTTCCTAAAACCAAGCAGTTCAAATATTTGGGTTCGGTGTTCCAGAATGATGGCCGTATAGATGAAGATGTGGCTCACAGAATACAGGTAGGGTGGTTGAAGTGGAAGGGTGCGACTGTGGTTCTATGTGATAAGAAAATACCTCTGAAAGTGAAAGGTAAATTCTATAGGACGGTTGTTAGACCTGCGATGCTCTATGGTAGTGAGTGTTGGGCACCAACGGGACAACATTTGCATAAGATGAGTGTGGCAGAAATGAGGATGCTAAGATGGATGTGTGGACATACCAGACTGGACAAAATTAAGAATGTTCATATTCGACAAAAAGTCCAAGTAGCAGACGTCGGAGATAAGGTGAGGGAAGGAAGACTTAGATGGTATGGGCATGTTTTAAGAAGACCTCCTAATGCTGCGGTTCATAAGTGTGAGAATTTGTTGATTGAGGGGGCTAGAGGTCGTGGCAGACCTAGAACTGTGTGGAAGGAGGTGATAGCAAGAGACTTACGTGCCTTAGATCTTGATGCGGATTTGATTAATGACAGACTTGAATGGAGACGTAAAATCCGTGTCTTGGAAGGGGCCTAAGGCTGGAGTATCTTTTTTGGTGTCTTTTGAGCTTATTTTGTTGAGAATCCATACAGCCGACCCCAACTTGTTTGGGATTAAGGCTTAGTTGTTGTTGTTGTTGTTGTTGTTGTTTCAATAAAATTACTTTTTAATTTGTAGTTTAATATAATATTATAAGTAAATTTTAATTTAATTAATTTTTAATAATAATATTAAAATGATTGAAGGCCATTTTTGAAAGTAAATATTAATATTATAAATAAATTTTGTTTCTTATTTATTCTATTGTTTAAAATGATTCTAATTGAAATAAAATTTTAGAAGTAATAATTTTATAATTTGAAGGGCATTTTTGACATTTTACACTGCATATCAACAAGTTCAATCATGTTCGCGCATTTAGGAAGTGAACTACACTCGTTTTACCACATTAACAACTAAGGTTTAAATTGTTATGAAAAAAGTCATGTTAGAGTGTCATATTAGTTAAAGTGGAAATAGAGAGGACAAAATGACTAAGTACAGGGCGCGGGGGATGTATTGAGCCATAAATTATCATTGAAGACCATAACATAATCAATCCCAGAAACTTCCTTAATATAATATGAACCAAATTCTGTTGTGAATGGAGATCTAAGAATGGTTAATGGTTTAATATTGCTTTTAACATTAACATCAGCATTATCAAGACCAGGAGAAAAATTAAGACCATTTGATTTACCATAAACAAAAAAAAAAACAAAAATATATGTCAAATATATTAACATATACTTGTTATACTAAAAATATCTTCAATATAAATCATATAAAACAATAAAACATGACATTAATAACATATATGTTAAATATAAGATCATTCATTACATATACATTGCATATAACATTATTATAATTTCACATATATGTCAAATATAATAACATACACCTAATATATGCTCAGCATAAATTAATAAAAAATATAGTCAAATAAAAATTTTACCTCACTAGGCTTCAAAGATATAACCAATTCAGCAGCACTTGCAATATTTTCCTTAATAACATTAAACATTTTCTATTAAATAAAAAATAAAAGCAATCAATTATAATATAATATATATAACTTCTCAAAAATTTCATTTTATAGTTCATCAATTTCAGCCAAAGAAAGAATCAAAATCATAAGTAATTGACGTAGAATTATTACTAATTTTAATATAATACCATCACTAGCAACGAGACCAACAACAATGTCAATTTTAGCAAAAAAAAAAAACAAGAATTAAACACTGAAGAACTTGAAGCAGGCTTATTACTAAGTTTAATATCATCCCCATCACCAACAATAGGAACAACAACATCAATAATATTTAAAACACCAACAATTTCATAAACAACAATATTTGTATTTTGATCCTCAACAACCTCAAAATCACTTTATCTTTATCACCAACACCAACAACTTAAGAAACAACAATATTTTTTTCTTCATCACCAACAACCTTTGAACCACAAATTACTTTATTTTATTACCATGAAAAACTTTGTTTTTACCACCACAACCTTTAGAAACAATCTCTTTATTAACTGTGATGTATGAAATTCTTAAGCAATGATTTTCTGAACTATATAGATATTGGACTGTGTATAATGTTGAGAATGACCTTGGTATTTGAAATTGTTGGAAGAATAGGGTTGGTTAAGCCTTAAAAAATTAAAAGTTAAATTCGTGTATGGACTTCATCGGCATTCTTGAAAAAGAATCATTAAGAAGTAAAATTTTATAGAAACGCCCCTATAAATCTAGAATTGGATTTTTATTGTAATTGGGATGAGAGATATGGGTAATAGGGTGTTAAATTAATCAAAGTAATTATTTTTATGATTTTATGAAATTAAAAATTAAATTTACAAACAATTAAAGAAAATAGGTATACCGAAGTTTGTGTATGAGCATCACATATATAAAACCCTACATAATATATATACATATAAGTAGAATTTTCTTTTTCTTCTTTCCACCCAAACCGACTTCATCTTCATCACCATCACCATAACTTTCTTCTTTCTTCTTCCATCACCATACATAAAAACCAAAGTATCTTTACACATAACTCAAAATTTTTAAGAGAATTCATTAGTTTATATGATAGTTACTAAAATCATCACCAAATAATCAAAGGAAATTGAGAAAGAGGGAGAAAAAACTACTTGAAAGGAGGTTTGTGCTTGTGTACTGATAATTTGCTATTACCTTGCTTCCTTTTTTTTTTTATTACTTATGGAAGTTAGTTAACATATATTAATTGAATTATTTGTGATGGAATCAATTAGTTGAACTTGTTAAGAAGGAAATCGAATATGGAACTAAGTAAATGAGAAATTGATTAAAGGATTATTTTTGAATAGTTTTAAATGTGTTTGCATAATTTTTAGCTTAAAATTATGTTTAAAACAATTTTTGATTCATAAAAGAATTGATTTAGTATTTTGGAAAATTTTAAGGTTAGAATTGGATATAGAACTAAATTATGATGGAATTGATTATAAGTTCATTATTAAGTAAGAATATATGTATGTGTGTAGTTTTTAATTTAACATCATGCTTAAAGAAACTTTGGAAAAAAAAATAAAGTGTTAATTTTAGGGTTTTAGAAAATTAGGATTTTGGGAAAGTTTAGGTTTTGATAGAAAAGTGATTGTTTATTGTATATTTGATAAATAGGTTTTAAAAGAAATATGTTTAGTTTAAATTGAAATATAATTACATCAAGTGTATTGTCAAAGTTTGCAAAACAATTGAATGATAAAGAAAAGAATGGTTACTTTAAAGAAATATTTTTAGCAAAAATGGATATTCTAAGTATATAATTGATTAAAAAGAAGATAAAGAAATGTTTACTTAAAAGTAATGTCTTAGCAAAATTGACATAATTAAAAAATTGATTGGAATGAGAAAAAATAATTAAAATGCCCAAATGTACTAGTGAAAAACCTAGTATCGGAATGAATAGCTAACCAGAGGGTGAACATCTATAATATTAATGAGCATTTTGTGCCATTAGTGGACATTTTGTGTCATTAGTAATATTGGGCATTTGTGCCATCAAGGGCCTCTGGCTATTTTTAATCTTTGAAAGTGGACATTTATTTGCCAATAATGAATCTATTATTCAAATTTAAGATTTTAAAATCAGTATATGAGGGTAAAAAATAAATGAAATTTAATGTAAATAAGTAATGTCCAATGTAAGTATTTACAAGAATTATATGGAAAAGTGAATGTGAAATGGAATCTTTATCTTAATTAATTATATTTTAGCAATTAACTACAAAGTGATTATTTTCTTTTAAATTAAGTTAAATTTTGGGGCTTATAATCATTTCTATAAGTAATTTGAATTGAATTGATTAAGTTGTTTATTTATTTATTTTATGTTCAAAGTTATAACTTCATTTTTTATCTATTATTGCAATTATCTTCTTATGTTATAATTTTGAAAAATTATAAATATAAAAGCACCACTAAACAATAACTTAGTGTGTTAGATTTATTTCTTACACATAGATCAGACAGACAGGATAGATCCAGCAGAGTGAGATTTTAGAGTTTCAAGATCAACTGATCTCCAAAGGTGTTAAAATATAGGTTTTGTATTATGTATTTTGTTTTGTTCACATATCAATGTTTTAATTTTTAAATGAGTTTTATAATCATGGGTACCTAGAGATTTTGTATACTTTATAGTTGTGGTTTATTCTTTGTAAATATGGTTTGGGTTATAACTTTATGGTAAATTATGATAATTATAGAAAATGTTTAATATGTAAACAAGTTGATAAAAGTATAGGTATTTGAACTAAATTGTGGTTGATTGTTGATGAATTGATGAGACTAGAGCTGAGAGTGAATGAGAGGATATTAGTAATGTATTCTTCTGCAGGTTGTATTTGACTGGAGAAGATGTTGGCAGTGACAAATATAGGGAATATTCTGCCAAAATTTTGTTTGAATTATTTTTAGTGTTTTTTAAATATAAATTGTATAAATTGTAGATTGTATAAACACTATATAGCATCTTCTAACAATTTTTTGACAGAATTATCAGGGTGTGTTACTTTAACTCCCTCAACAATAACACTATCTCCATCTTTAGCATCACTAGCAACAACTACTTTACCAACATCAGCAACAATAATACACACATTAAAATTAACATTAGCTTCAACTTTAATATCATCATTATCAACATCATAACTCTTAAAAACAACATCACCTCTAAAATCATCATTGCGACTAAGATCTACAACTGAAACATCATTTAGAACATCAGAAACAAACCTTATTAACAAAATCTATATTATCTTTTTAAGCACCATCGCCTTCTTTATAAACAAAAACCTCACCATCAAAATCCTTCCTAACACTTCTCTCTTTTATCTAAATAAAAAATAAATGCAAAAAAAAAAATAAACATATAAAACACAACATGAAATAAAAACAAAATGAATAAATATATTACAACTATATGTTCAGTTATATGTAGGTATATATTACATATAACTAGATATATATATTGAATTTGAAAGGAATAATAGTATATAAGAGTTACATGTTTAGTTACATGTATGTATATGTTATATATAACTATATATTTGTGTTGAATTCGAAAAAGAATAATAATATATAACTATTATAAGTTTAGTTTTATGTGGGTATATGCAACATATAACTAAACATATATGATGATTTTGAAAAAGAATAATACAATATGATTGTTATAAACTTAGTGATATGTGAGTATATATTAAATATAATTAAAAATATGTGCTGAATTTGAAGGAATAACAGTATATAATTATTACAAGTTTAGTTATATGAGAGTGTATGTTACATATAACTAGATATATATGTTAAAATTGAAAAAGAATAATGGTATATAACAAAAAAGGATGTACCTCAAACACTTAGAGCATCATCTTTAACAACATTAGAATCAACATTATAATAAACACCAAAAACAATATGTTCAACATCATCATTAACATTAGCCTTCCAAAAAAAAGAAAGAAAATGAAAAAACAAAATTTAAAAATTAATTATAAAAATAAAACATAAAAAATAGAAAGAAAAATAAAAATACCTCAAACACAAACTTCTTTGATATACTAACCAACAAATTTAGAACTTTTGTCAATCTCTTATCGAATAATAACATCATTTAATTAACTTCTTTCTTCAAAGAGTTAAAATCCTTTTGCAATTTATCTTGTTTAGCACAAACATTTCTCATTTCCTTTTGCAATTTATTGAAACAATCATTCACACTACTATTTAGCTTTCTCTTAACAAAATGACTTGATATCTCATCATTCTTACTCCTTTCCTTATCAATATCAACAACAATAATATTGTCACCAACATCATCAACATCAATATCTATCTTCTTCACATTATCAGTAACATAACCACCTCTATTAACCTCTTTATACTTAAAATATTATAGAATTTATCCAACTTCAATTTCTCCATTTCTTCTTCACTAGGATAAACATTTTGTAATTCCAATTGCCAAAAAAAAAAAGAAAGAAAAACATATAAAAAATAAGCAAAATAATAAAGAATAAACAAAATATATAAATAATATAATAAAAAAATACATACCATTGAAAAGGACGGGAAAAAAAATCTTCAAAATCCTTAAAATAAGGAGAAGATTCAAAAAACCAACAAATAATCCGATGAAATTGATTCTTAGATCTTAAACCAAACTTGCCTCTAACCAACGCGCAACACTCATAAAACCAAGTTTGAAGAGCAAGTGGGAATCCAAATCCATCTATAAAACTTAGTAGAACCTTTTTTCAAATTCTCACTAAATTTCTTTTTAAACTATTCATAGTAATATAAAAAAATATCCAAACTAAAAGGATATTCAATATAATTATCACTATCAATAATATTTAAATCTTCCATAGAAGCCAACTTATCCTTAAGAGATAATAAAAAATATGAAGAACATATAAAACAATATCCTTACAACATCTTCATCGGATCTCCATTTTTTGTTAAGAAAAAATTCTCAATATCAAATTTACATATCTTTGCATTACCACCACAATAATTAAATACCAACTCATTATCATATTTGGAAACACAAAAACTTATTTCGATCATCAACACATTTCAAACCAGTAATCAAACTAAATTCACGAATATCAAAAAGCAAATTAACACCATCAAAATTAGACATCTCTTTAGGATTGGATGTTTCATCTCTCTCAATACCAATGAATGAATAAGTTGAGTTTAAATTTAAAAGGAGATATATCCAACAAAAACTAAGCGACGTCTCACGAAACAAAACCAATTGATTTGAAGACAAAACACACTATAAATTATTGATAACTTTGTACTTCAACTCACAGCCAATTTTTGTAGAATAAAAACACCATCATTATTTTTTGAAGTCAATTTCTACAAATAAACATAAATACAAACATAACTATCATCGATAAAAACAAAAATATCAACTTATATATCTATATATCTTACATATACTTTTCAATATATGATATATAAAATAGTAAAATCAACTTATATATCTATATATATTACATATACTTCCCAATATATTATACATAAAACAAGAAATATAAACTTTTATATCTATAAATATTACATATACTTTGCAATATATGATAAATAAAACAGCAATATCAACTCATATATCTATATATATTACATATACTTTCCAATATATGATACATAAAATTAAAATATCAACTTATATGTATAGATGTATTATATACACTCTTCAATATATGATAAATAAAAAAATAAAAAAAGAAATATCAACTTATATGTAATATATATTTTGGATACTAAAATGTAATATAAACACATTTATATATAAACTAAAATGTAATATATATTTTGAATACTATAAAAAAATAAAAATAAATTCACTATAACAAAATAATACAAAATAATAAACTGCCAAAAACAAAAAATAAATCATCAAAAATAATAAAAAAATAATAAAAAATAACAAAAAAGATAAACATGTAGAACAAAAAACAGAAGAAAAATAATTATCAAACCTTTTCATCGATTTCCTAGCCATTGCAACTTTTTTCATAAATTGAATAACATATAAAAGAATTCTATGAAGCAGAATAATAATAAAAAAATACTATGAACCATTTAGAGGGTGTTTCTCAAAACTTAAAAGCTGGTCAAAACTGCTTATAAGCTGTTTTTAGATTATAAGTTGTTTATTTAAGTGTTTCTGAAAACTTAAATAGTAGATTATAATCTGATTTTAATCAGTTTTTTAAAAGTTGGGTTTTGCTAATTTTTTTTTAAGCACTTATTTTTTAAGCAGTTTTGACCAAGTAAAAGACCATACTATCCCTACCTAATATTCAATATTCCAAATTTACCTACCTTATACAATTTAGTTCCCATCAAAGAAATTTTATTATTATTATTATTATTATTATTATTATTATTATTATTATTATTAAATTTTATTATTATTATTATTATTATTGCAAAATAAATTTTGAATTGACATTTAAAAAATTATTTTTATACAATAAATAAACTTATGGACAGTTTGGTCATTTTGACAGTTTCTACAATTAAAAACTGATTATAAGCTGATTTTACAGAAACACTTAACTGATTATAAACTGATTATCAGCTGATTATTAGCTAGTTTATAGAAACGCTTAACTGCTTATTTTTAATCTGATTATAATCTAAAAATCACTTATTCACAATAAGCTGAAAAGCTCCAGTTTTGAGAAACACCCTCTTAAAAAAGAAAGAAAAACCGAAACGGAAAATGCAAGAAAATATGAACAACAAATTCGAAAAACCAATAAACCTACTAACACAAAACAAAAAAAAATTTAAGAGAAAATGGAAACAAGATATGAAATAGTTGAAAACCTAGAACAAACAATGCTGAAATCGATGACAAATGAAAAGTAAAAGAAAATGGAAAGAAGAAGAAACTGATTAGCGTGAAAAATAAAATTAGTATATTTTTATAAAAATAAAATATAAAATAAGAATAAAATAAAAGTAAACGGTTAGAAGTGAAAAGAATAAAAGAAAATAAAGTTTAAAATGTAGCAAATCGGTGTAATTTACTCCAAACGAAACCTGGATCCGTTTGGGCACTGGCCCGTTTACGGTCCTGCTGTGGACTTCTTCGTAGTGTAGCAACTGAAAACATTTCGAATTTGTGAGGGAAGTGGGAGCGAAGAGCTAGAGAGAGCAAAAATGGGAATGCAAGTGGCGAGTAACCTGTCGAGCTTAGTACACGAACTCCGAGAACACATAGCGGCAAGCTCTTCAACGCCGCCAAACAACGTCGACGACGATGCCTTAGAGATCAGATTTCGCTCTGTCCTTCCTAATCTCCTTCACGCCTACGTCGTTCCCTCTTTCTCCGGTTAGTAAACCCTAATTTTTCCCTTTCGTTCCTGAGACATTATGATGATGAAAACACAATAGAGATGTTCAACAGATTTAAGGTTAAGCTTAAAAACAATGCCAAAAAGAATAAGAGTTTCGATTATACAGCGATTCATTTTTTTCTTTTTGAAAATTTTTTGAGTTGGAAATTTTGCATTTTGTGCAGCCACCGAGAGAGAGGTTATTGCTGTACTGAAGCTAATTTCTCACACTGCAAGGAATTTTCCTGTCGTGTTTTACCATGGGAAGGCTAGTGCTTTACTGCCGGTGATTGGTAGGATATTGCCATTCTTTACAGAACCTGCATTTCGGTGACTGATTATTGTTGTTGTTATTATTATTATTATTATTATTATTATTATTATTATTTGCTAATAGTTATTTTATAGGCTTTCCTGTTAACATTATGCTCTGCTTCAGTTATATCTTAATGATTTACTGTGGAACAAAAGAAGAATACTTAAAATGAGGATTTGTAACTTGACAATCTAGCATGTATAAGAAGTATTTTTTAATTGAAATTCCATGAAACATTTTTTTTGTCGCAATTATGATTTAACTGGACTTTCATGTGTTGAAATCTGTTTTCAATCGGAATCCCATGAAGTACTGCTGCTTTGTGCTTGTTTAAGAGACAATAATGGTTGAAAGTTCAAAGCAAAAGGAGGTTTGCTTTAAAATGCCAAAGACACTATCACTCTGATGTAAACTTTAGTTCCTGAGATTGAAAGAATAATACCATAAGAACATTTTGATTAAATATAAAGGATTTTGACCTCTGGTATATGCATAAGAAAATGTTAACTTCCTTCCCTTTAGGTGTCCAGAGTGAATTTATGTCCATTTGTTTTATTAATTGTCTCTTAACTACCTGACTACTTTTAGAAGGACTTCTTCATTTAAAATTCTTATAAAATCCAATATTTCCAGTTTTTATGAATTTCTCTTTTCGGCATAATATAGGAAAATAACTACTATTTGTGCTTTTTTCATGCATGTTCGAGCCAAAGCTCTATTTTAAATTTCCTTTATCATTTTCTTGTCAAACCATACATGCACACATGATTGTATATATGTCTTGTTAACCATCTATTTGAAAACCACTGTGTTTCAGCTCACAACATGGAATAATCTTTGAAACTGTTGGATCTCTATTATCCTTGCTTCGTATTGGAGCGCGAGATGCGTACTGTAAATTTTTCAGTGATGCCATGTCAGCTGTTGAGGGTAAGGAACAGTTTTGTGTAAATGCCTTTTCATTAATAGATGGTGTAACCATTTCTTTCAGATTGTTGACGGACCTTACTATGTGGCTAAAGGTTTGAGCATATGGACTGCCCCTATAATTAGGAAAAATCTAATGCCACCTTTTCCTGTCTTTTGTATCCTGTGTGTTCACTATTCTTTAATAATTTCATCAATATGGTATAATTACATTGAAGGGGAGCCTTGGCGCAACGGTAAGTGTTGTCGCTGTTTGACCTGAGGTCACGGGTTCGAGTAGTGGAAACGGCATTTTGCAATTAATTGCAAGGGAAGACTACGTACAAAGACCCAATGGGTCCGACCCTTCCCCGAACCCCGCTCATTGTGGGAGCATTCGTGCACCGGGCTGTCCTTTTTTATAGTATAATTACATTCATAAATTTGATATTTCTTCATCTGTGCACAGATATTTTGTATGCAGCATCACTTTCTTCTGGAAATACAAGCGTTTCAGGTTCTGCTATATTAACGTTGAAGTGTTTTTGCAAGTCCTTTAGTGGAGTTTTTGGTGATCCTACTTGTTTTAGTGATCTTCCTGCAAGTAGTGAACCTGTGGATTGCCCTGGTATCTTGATTAACATTATGGGCAAAAAGAGGTGGCAACCTTTTGCGACTTGGATGATTAAGTTTCTTAGTAAATGTGTAACTGAAGGAACACTATATGTGGAGGGACTCATCAATATGTCAAATGTTTCTGCCGTTTGTTCTCTCTTATGCTTTGGAGATGCTGACTTGCATATGTTGGGTAGAAACATTTTTTCACCTTGATGATATTAGTTTTTTCAAGTTTGATGTTTGCTGGGAAATTATTATTTCTTTTGGTTGATTAATATCAATTGTGATTATTTGTTGTCACAATTGTCTGACAGTTAAAATTTTGTGGAAGGCATGCTTTGACTTTGCACGCATCATTGGATCAGTGATTGATGGTGACATCATTCCTTATCAGAATTTAATCCAATCAGTAGCTGTTATACTAAGTGAGGACAGAGAGGGACCTCCTGCATTAAGGTATGTGTTTAGATAAACCGAGAGAAGTCTCATTGACTAATTTTTGTGTTCAAAGAGGGCTTAAGGGATCATCTATATGATACGTCAATATCTAATTTTTGTATTCAAAGAGGGCTTAATGGGTCTTGCTGCATTTTTTGCTGTATTCTGGTGTCAGGTTCTTTTCTCCCTTATTATCCTTGTTGTCATATGTGCATGGAAATGTCTACTGAAGTCATTCAAAACTTACCTCTAATTAATTTGGCCATGCAGAAACATGGCATATGATTCCTCCATTGGCAGTTGCCTTACTGTGTTGCTCTCTAGTTGTCCCGATGACGTTGTAAAAATAACAGCTGCAGATCTAATGAATGTATTCTCTTGGTCATTGTGGAGAACCAAAAGCCATGAGCTTAAGGTTAGATGCTGAGCTGGTTCTAATTTACAATAGCGACAAGCTTGGTCATTTTCGCGAGGCATTCTTTTGTCTTATACTTGGCTCATTCAATTGGAAATTGACATGCATGAAGCAGTTACACGATCGTATTCACGTTTCTTTTTCTTTTTTACTCAGGTGGCTTTGTGCATTTCATTCACGTGAATTTGCCCTCCTCATGTTTGGAGGCCAGAGTGTCTGATACATATGCTGTGTTTTCCAGAACCCTGCCCTTCCTTGATTGATTGCTTTCATGTAACTCTCTCAATTCTTGGTTTCGAGAAGGTTGGAGGGAGGGTGATGATGAATGATAGTGCAAGTTTAACAACACCATGTGATATATCAGCTGAGAATTTGAGGATTGGGCAAAAGAGGCATGTAGAGGATATAGATTTTATAGAGATCCAGAGGCAAAAGGTAGATGAAGATATTAAGGATTTTGATGCTAACGCTCTCAAGGAGAGTAAGCTTACTCGTATAGTTAGTTTTGAAAAGGAAGAGCAAGAATATGCAGATCATATGCATACATCTCTTCTTTCATTTCTTGAACTTTTTAAACCTCCTTCAGCTAACCCTGATTCTTTAAGACCAGATGTTGCATTGGCATCTCTTAGCATGCTTTGTATTGCTTTCTGTAGATACCCATTGACCAGTATATCAGTTTGCATCTTCCAGCAGATGCAGTCATGGATCTCATGGATATGTGAGCAGGTAGGCTTAATTTGTGCAATTCTAATCAATATATTATTTTCCCAATGGTGATAGAATTTTGCATCTTGCAGGTGAAACGAGGAAGTTCAATCACATTTGACATTTCCCTCTACCTGGAAGGAATTCACAGCATATTGCTTATGCAAAGTAAGACAAGAAACCTACTCTATGTTATATGGCACTAAAATTTAACGGGAAATCAGGGATTTCTTGTTGATTTTTCTTGTTTGTGTGAAAACTCCATCAAAGATTATTGATACTTTTATCAAAGATTATTCGTTGTCCTTGAATTGTTGGAGTCCGTATTGTGTTTGGTTGCTGTTGCTTAATAGTCAAAAGAAAATTAAGAAATGTTTGTTCTTATTATTTCATATCTTGAGGAGACAAACCAGTTGCTACAACAAGTTAAAGCCGGAAAAGTGGTTTTCATTTGTTTTATCAACTTACTTATCACAGGTGTGATCACATACTAATGAAGCAACGGTAACCGAAAAAAAAAATAAAAAAACAATATGGATATCAAGTGGACCTTTAGTTTTTGATTGTCCAATGTCCATATAATATTGTTGATTGTTACTCATTAATAATCTTGATACTCTTTAATCGACTTATGCTGTTGCCTCTGCAACTTTATAGTTGTACCTTTATTTATGATGTTATTCCATTTGATTCATGAGGCTATCTTTTAAATTAGGTGTATTTCTCATGGAAGACAAGCCTTTCAAACTTAAGGGTGATGATGTGGATCTTATACACATGATGCTAAAGATTCCATGGACTCATTCTGACATAGTTACTGGACCACATCCTCCATGGAAAACAAAATGTGCCTCTGTTCAAGTTGTGTCTAAGCTGGGCAGTAGCTTGAAATCTGAAACTGTTTTGGAAATCTTGGATATTGGTCTTCATGATGACGCTGAAGAAGATAGGCTGGAAACTATTATTTCCATGCCACTGATTGTCTTGTGGTTTTGGTCTTGGTATACTTCCACAAATGTTCAAAAGGCTAGAGTAAGTGAACCATAGAAGATTGCCTATTTATTTTTTGACACACAGATATTTTATTCTGTGGGTGTGATTGCTAAGGTCTGTATCACATATTTGAAAATTTTAGCTGTATTTTAGAACCTGGATCAAAGTAGGGAAATGGTCAATCCCACTGAAAACTTGGTTACCTGGTCTGTCAGTAGGCTAACTAGTTGAGATGGGCTAGTTTAGGTTGTATGATTTCTTGGTTGTGCTACTTTAGACTGCTGATTGATCAATCTACTCTCGTGTATATTGGACTGGTTTAGTTAGTCTGATTTTCAAATTTCATCCTGTTTAGATAGTATGCTTCTGGTCCTGGGGGATCTGGCAACTATAGACCTTCCACATTTTCCTTATTTTGAAAAGATTAAAGATTCAGTTGTTCAACAAGAGGTTAAATCTTGAACCTATAACCTTGCGCTTGCACCATAAGATGGCAGGTAGGCAACCATTGAGTTCCATCTTTTTTTTACAGAACGTTACCATTTTCAACAATTAACTTTCAAAAATATCCTTAAAGAAAGTTTGAGGTTGACTGTATTATTTTAACTCCTATGCATTTATTACCTTATTTGTTCAATTCAACGACTGATTTCATTCTGAAACCATTGATTTTGAGCTGATATACTCACAAAATTCCGGAGCTTGTTTTAGTTAGAAAAAATTTGAAAAGACTGTACTTAAATGCTTTGTTGCTGGTAGACTACTATCTAAGTGATGATTCAACTTCAATAATTCAATTTTATTGAAGTACTGCTGGATTCGTTGATGAATGGTTTAGTGTATAAGATATATCTGTGTATGCATGACAACCAGAACATGAAGAGATTTTAGTGGTGCTGTGCTTTGCACATATATGTGTATATTTGCATTCACATGTTTATAGACATATTGCATGTATGCTTGTTCAGTTTAATTTGTTCACTTGGAATAATGGGATTCTGTGCTTTAATTTCAAAAGATCAAATAAATCTTCTATGCTACGTCTTAATGGAATGATTTTAAATGAGGGGATTTGGATGTATTTTAACTTTTTTTAAAATGAAAATTAGCACATTATTTAAATTTGGTAGATTTCAGAATGTGGATGAGAGCCTATTTGCGGTAGATTTGAAATTATATCTTTTTATAGGTATTTCAAATCTACCCTAAAACAAGGTTTTGATTCACATATATTATGAAATCTTAATTTCCAATTTCAAATCCCTCCATCCTAATGTGCTAACTTGTTTTGATGAGATTTAGTATTAAGTGTACTAGATAAAGCACTTGCCTCAAATTGGCAAAAGTTAAAACAAAATCTGGTCTTGGTCACCTTAGGCTTTTCACATCACTCATTTTTATTTTTTCATTTTTTGGCATTCATTTTTTTTGGTGATATGCCCTTAAGTCGTTCATTTTATTCTTTTTATTCTGAAGTTTGTTTCCTTCATCTATCATTTATGTGATAATTTGTGAACTTAACTGCTTAATGTCCATCAATAATTACTCAAGATTACATTAATGATGTGGCTGTAACCAGTAATTGGAGGATCAATATATGCAATGTTGGGCTGATTTAAATTGTTTAAAAGAACAAACTGACCTAAAATTTGATTAAGGAACCTGTTTAAAAATTCTGGGGCATGCAGTAGCTTGGGTTTTGACTGAATTGGAAGCACCAAGTGTGATCTTTTTGGGCTATATTTAAAACTTAATTAGTTGGCCTGCTTGAATTCTTAGTCAAACAGTGAGAAGATGGCTGAGCTGGATAGTACTAGTCGATCCAGTGCTTGCCAATAGCAGAACTAAAAAGTTTCAATTTTGGGTTGAGTTATATGGCTTCTCCTATGTGGTATGGAGGTTTGCAAGCTTTCCAGGTTAACTGGTAATCTTCTTCAGATATCACACAATATAACTATCCCAATTATTCTTTAAGTGGTGCATGGTGTCAACTGACTCATTTTTGTGACCATGATATGATGTTTGTGTACAAACACTGAGGAAAATAGTCAGTAGTTGTAGCACTTGGAATCTCCCATGAACACAATTGTTTTTCATGCATCATTTAATTACTGATTTTTAATTGTGGTCAAGGCAGAGGCGTTAGAAGTGATGTCAAAGAAGCTTATTGGGAGTTCAGAAGTGATGTGTTAGGTAGAGGTGTTAGGCTTTTGAAAATTCATGGTCAAGGTACTCATGTCATTGGTTGGGTTTACCAGCCTTGCCGAAGAGTAGCAGACAGTTTGTTGATGTGAAAGAAGGATTCATATAGTATCCTTTGTCTGATGGGACAGCCAAACAAGGCTTCTGTGGAAATGAAAGTTTCCATGTAAAAAATAATTTTAATGGCATTTTTACACATAATAAGCAAGTCTGCTTAATTTACTATTTTGTTTCAAGGTTTTCAATTTCGTGGAGTGCTGCAGAAATAAAAAGTCATTGTCAAATTGATGTTGGCTAAGCAGAGTTAAGTTTCTGCTGCATTGGGCAACAACAACAACAACAACAACAACAACAACTAAGCCTTAGTCCCAAACAAGTTGGGGTCGGCTGTATGGATCCTCAACAAAATAAGCTCAAAAGACACCAAAAAAGATACTCCAGCCTTAGGGCCCTTCCAAGATACGGATTTTACGTCTCCATTCAAGTCTGTCATTAATCAAATCCGCATCAAGATCTAAGGCACGTAAGTCTCTTGCTATCACCTCCTTCCACACAGTTCTAGGTCTTCCACGACCTCTAGCCCCCTCAATCAACAAATTCTCACACTTACGAACCGCAGCATTAGGAGGTCTTCTTAAAGCATGTCCATACCATCTAAGTCTTCTTTCCCTCACCTTATCTCCGACATCTGCTACTTGGACTTTTTGTCGAATATGAACATTCTTAATTTTTTCCAGTCTGGTATGTCCACACATCCATCTTAGCATCCTCATTTCTGCCACACTCATCTTATGCAAATGTTATCCCGTTGGTGCCCAACACTCACTACCATAGAGCATCGCAGGCCTAACAACCGTCCTATAGAATTTACCTTTCACTTTCAGAGGTATTTTCTTATCACATAGAACCCCAGTCGCACCCTTCCACTTCAACCACCCTACCTGTATTCTGTGAGCCACATCTTCATCTATACGGCCATCATTCTGGAACACCGAACCCAAATATTTGAACTGCTTGGTTTTAGGAACCAAAACTCCATCCAACTTAACCTCATGTTCCTGCTTCTTCCTTAGACTGAACTCACAGTGCATATATTCCGTTTTACTCCTACTTAACTTAAAACCCTTGTCCTCAAGGGTTTTTCTCCACACTTCCAACTTACGGTTTACACCAGCACTAGTCTCATCAATTAAAATAATGTCATCAGCAAACAACATACACCAAGGAACATCGTCTTGTATGCTTCTGGTTAGCTCGTCCATAACCAGGGTAAATAAGTATGGACTCATGGCCGAACCTTGATGCAATCCGGTAGTAATGGGGAAAGCCTCAGTGTCTCCACCAGGTGTTTTCACACTAGTGGATGCATTCTCATACATGTCCTTGATGATGTTGATATATTTGCCGCTGACTCCTTTCCTCTTCAAAACCCACCATAACATTTCTCTTGGTACTCTATCATAGGCTTTCTCCAAGTCAATAAATACCATGTGGAGATCTTTCTTCTTCTCTTGATACAATTCCATTAGTCTTCTTAGAAGAGAAATAGCCTCCATAGTAGATCTCCCTGGCATAAACCCAAACTGATTATCCGAAACTCTTGTAAGCTTCCTCAATCTGTGTTCAATAATCCTTTCCCATAATTTCATAGTATGGCTCATAAGTTTGATACCCCGATAATTTGTACAGCATTGAATGTCTCCCTTATTTTTATATATGGGTACCAGGATACTCTTCCTCCAGGCATTCGGCATCTTACGTCCTTTCACAATAACATTAAAGAGTTTAGTTAACCAGGCAACTCCAACCTCTCCAAGGTTCTTCCAAACCTCTATAGGAATACCATCCGGGCCACAAGCTTTACCAACTTTCATATACTTCAAGGCTTCTCTTACTTCACTATGCAAGATCCTCCTAGACCAGCTGATATAACCATTTGTTGCAAGAAGATCTTGAAAATCTTGTTCATGTTCAGGGTTGAATAACTGCTTAAAATAAGCCTTCCACCTCTCCTTAATCTCAACATCTCCTGTCAACACCCGTTGATCTTCATCCTTTATACATTTGACTTGGCTTAAATCTCTGCTTTTCCTTTCTCTCATCCTTGCAATCTTATAAATGCCCATCTCTCCCTTTTTAGTACCTAACTTTTGATAAATCCCTTTTAAGGCTCTGCCACGAGCTACACTAACAGCCTTCTTTGCCTCTTTCTTAGCCCTCTTATATTCCTCAAAGGCCTCGCTATTAACCGCATTCGGTAACTTTTTATACCATTCCCTCTTAGCCTTAATAGCCTTTTGAACCTCCTCATCCCACCACCATGCATCGTGCGGTCGAGGCCCTGCCCCTTTAGAGATCCCAAGCAATTTACTACCTGCTTTCTTAATGCCACCTTCCATTTTTGTCCACAAGTCCTCTGCACTAGCCTCAAGGTTCCAAATGTTTTCCTTTAGTAACTCCTCCTTAAAGGTATCTTGAGCTAGGTCTTTCAATTTCCACCATCTTATCCTTGGTTCCAATATTTTCTTATCATTCCTCCAGCTACTTTTATTCTTAACATCTAAAACCACAATACGATGTTGCGCCGTCAATGTTTCACCCGGAATGACCTTGCAATCCTTACACTTACTTTTGTCCCGTCTTCGAGTAAGTATGAAGTCTATTTGACTTTGGGTTCGTCCACTCTTAAAGGTAATCAAGTGTGACCCCCTCTTTTCAAAGCAGGTATTTGCCAGCACTAGATCATAAGCCACCGCAAAATCCAAAATGCTCTTTCCCTCCTCATTCCTGTTGCCAAAACCATAACCCCCATGGACCCCGTCATAACCATTACTGTCCTTACCAACATGCCCGTTAAGGTCCCCACCAATGAAAATTTGCTGATTATCCGGAATACTTTGCATAATTTCATCCATATCTTCCCAGAATTGAACCTTGGATGCTCCGTCCAAATCTACTTGGGGAGCATAAGCACTAATAACATTAATAGTGTCATCTCCCAAAACAAGCCTCAAAGAGATAATCCTGTCTCCCTTTCTCTTCACTTCCACCACCTTGTCTTTAAGCGTAGGCAAATTTGATATTTTATTTTACATTTATATTGCATGCTTACTTTTAAGAATCCTATAGATAGGCTTTTTGTTAGCAGAGAAGTAATGTTCATGGGAGGCTATTTCTAAACTAATTCTGATATGCCTAAACTAATTCTGACAGCTTGTGGTTAAATCAATAGGATGACTTTTGACTTTATTTTGGTTGTTATCTCTCAATTTGCAGGTTCTTGGGGAGAGAGGAGCAGGATAGAGTCAAGAAAATCATCCCCTTTTCTCTTGGCTTTTTGTCATGCTTTTATGGATGTTGCAGTAGCATCGATGGTCTTGATAAGGGTGAATGCAAGTTATTTTTGGATGACAATAATGAGAAACACAGTCAGACAGTAGATTACTTACTACAAGGATTTTGGTGCTCAAAGTGTGACAAAATTGTTTTGCCTCATCATGAAGCATGCTCTAAAATAATACAAATACGTAATATGCAAAGTGGAAAGTTGGTTTGAATTGTGATTTCATTCATCTCCAAAGCTTATTCTTTAAATTTCTTTATGATGATTCTTTGGAAGAGGTTCAAGTTGGCTGTGTGAGAATTATTCGACGCATCCTTTTTCATGGTACTGCAGATATTCTAATTAAGACCAGGTTTCACTGTATTAGATGTATTGAATTTTTATTGCTTAATAAAAAGAGGCTTGTAAGGGAGGCGTTTTGCACTCCGATCAGTTCCTTCCTTGATACTTCTGTATTAAGTTTATTTTCAGATGGGGATTCATCAAATGAAACTAAAGAACATAAATTTTTGGATGTAATGAAAGATGCTATGGTGGCAGCTGAGGATTCACAGATCATTGAGACTCTTCTGGAATCAACAGCTCAAATTATGATTGCAGCTGATATCTCCAGTCAACTTTTCTTGTATTCTCTTATCTTGTTGGTTGATCAACTTGATAATCCACATATGATAATAAGAATAAGTGCATCAAGGTTAATACACAAGTCTTGTCTCTTCCATCTTAATGGAGGTTTGAACTAATCCTTTCAAAAGTTGTTCATATCCAAAGTGAACTCTTTGATTATCTAACTATGAGCCTCACTAGTTGTCCAGAACTGGTTAGAGAGTTTGCAGAAGCTGTATTTGGTGTTGAGACAGAAGAACTAGTTAAAAAAATGATTCCCATAGTTCTTCCGAAGCTCGTGGTGTCTTGCGAAGATAATGACAAAGCATTTCATACATTATTGGAGTTAGCCAAGTGTTTGAACACTGATATGGTTCCGTTGATAGTTAATTGGCTACCTAAAGTGCTTGCTTTTGCCCTCCATCGAGCAGATCGGCAGGAATTACTCTCTACTTTGCAGTTTTACCATGATCAAACAGGTTCTGACAACCAGGAAATATTTTCTGCTGCATTGCCTGCACTTTTGGATGAACTTGTATGCTTTCTTGATGGTGGTGATTTAGTTGAGATAAGCCAAAGGTATAAACCTCTGAACACGGTTCAGATAATTTGAAGAAAATAAGAGCCCTACACCCACATGCAAAAAAAAGGATACAGATAGATATATTTAATAGATTTTGTCCAAAACTTCTGATTGTGTTTTATGTGTTAATTTTAATGCTTTTACATGAACAATCTAGTCTTATTTATCCTAAAAAATTGCTACTGAGTTTGACAAATCTGCAGCAGCTACATCTCTATTTGAGTTCATTTTGTAAAATTTTTATGGTTCATTTTGGAAAATTTTTATGTTTATCTTAGCTAAATTGCTTATCATGAAAGAATATGCAAGTTGGAGGCCTTAAATTAGTCGATTCACGCAAAGCTTTTGGGCAAAACCCTCTACAGTTTTTCCTTCTCTGACTACTTTAGTTTGGCCATAACTAAATGATACTTTTAATTTCTGCACTCGCTTTTTCAATACTGAGCTAGGAATTGATTTCTAAATGTATTTAGTTATATTTCTTTATTTCTTGGCAATTCACTAATGATTTTAATGTTGCCAAATGTGCAAGCATCATTTGGTCATTCTGCCAATTATCAAAATTTTCATTTGGTATTCAGGTTATCAAGAGTGCCTGAGATGATAAAAGAAATTGCCAGGGTTCTGACTGGTGCAGAAGAACTTCTGGCGCTTTTTGAGGAATCATTTTGTTGGCCTCCTCAACAGTATAGATAGAAAAATGCTTCGTTGAGAGGATTTTTCACTGCAGAAACAAGCTTTAAGACGTATTAAAATGCTGATTGAAATGATGGGCTCTCAGATTAATACTTATGTCCCAAAAGTAATGGTTCTTCTTATGCATGCTATTGATAAAGAACCACTGCAAAGTGAAGGTCTCTCTGTCTTGCATTTTTTCATTATGCAATTGGCAACCAAATCGCCATCTAGTACTAAACATGTAATTTCTCAAGTTTTTGTTGCACTTATTCCCATCTTGGAAAGATATAAAGAAAATCCTTCTACGCATTTGAACAAAGTCGTGAAAATTTTGGAAGAACTTGTGTTGAAGAACAAAATCATCTTGAAGCAGCATATTTGTGAATTCCCTCCACTTCCCAGTATTCCTGCGCTAATAGAAGTAAATGTAGCTATTCAGGAAGCACACGGTTCAATGAATTTAAAGGATTAACTACGAGATTTTGTTGATGGTTTGAACCATGAAAACTTGAATGTGAGGTATATGGTAGCATGTGAGTTAAGCAAGTTGATGAACTTGAGAAAGGAAGATATTACAGCTTTGATCACTGGTGAAGTTGCTGCAGACATGGATGTTCTGAGCTCGCTTATCACATCCTTACTAAGAGGATTTGCAGAAGAGTCGAGAACTGCAGTGGGACAGCAGCTTAAGTTGGTTTGTGCTGATTGTCTTGGATCATTGGGTGCAGTTGACCCCGCCAAGGTCAAAGGTTTTTCATGCCAACGCTTTAAAATTGAATGTTCAGATGATGACCTCATCTTTGAGTTGATCCATAAACATCTGGCTAGGGCTTTCAGAGCTGCACCTGATACTGTTGTTCAAGACTCAGCTGCACTGGCTATACAGGAACGGCTAAAGATTGCAGGCTGTGAGGCATCATTGGACAAGAATGTTGGTGCTTCTTTGTCTCAAACACTGAAGGAGAAGAGTACTGGAAATAGTAGTGGGATGAATAGTAGGGGTCAGAGATTGTGGGACCGATTTTCTAACTATGTCAAAGAGATAATAGCCCCTTGCTTAACTTCTAGATTTCAGCTTTCTAATGTTGCTGATTCAACATCAGCCAGTCCAATTTACAGTCCTACTATGTCATTCAGAAGATGGATATTTTGTTGGATTAAAAAACTGACTGCACATGCAACTGGATCTCACGCAAGCGTATTTATTGCTTGTCGAGGTATTGTCCGTCATGATATGCAAATAGCAACCTATCTGCTGCCTTATTTAGTTCTAAATGCTGTTTGTCATTGTACAAAGGAGGCACACACTGGAATAGCAGAGGAAGTCCTATCTGGTCTTGATGCTGCTGCCTCTGAGAACAGTGGTGCTGCAGTTCATGGTGTCAGTGGTGGCCAAAGTGAAGTTTGCATTCAAGCTGTGTTCACTCTCCTCGATAATCTTGGCCAATGGGTGGATGATGTTGAGCAAGAACTGGCTCTTTCACAATCTCTCCAATCATCAGCTTCTAAGAAGCAAGCATCCAGGTTCACAGATCAAAATTCAACTTCTTTGACAGATCAGGATCAACTTCGTACACAATGTAAATATGTTTCTGAGCTTTTGACTGCAATTCCAAAATTAACCCTTGCTAGGGCCTTCTATAGGTGTCAGGCTTATGCAAGGTCTTTGATGTACTTTGAGTCTCATGTGCATGAAAATTCTGGCTCCTTCAACCCTGCAGCTGGGAGAAGTGGCATTTTTGAGGATGAAGATGTTTCCTATCTAATGGAAATATACAGCTGTCTGGATGAACCTGATGGTTTATTTGGCTTGGCATGTTTACGCAAGTCATTAAGCTTACAGGACCAGCTCTTAATAAACAAAAAGGCAGGAAATTGGGCAGAGGTTTTAACTTCTTGTGAGCAGGCTTTGCAGATGCAGCCCAATTCAGTTCAGAGGCACTCAGATGTCCTCAACTGTCAACTGAACATGTGCCACCTTCAGGCCATGGTCACTCATGTTGATGGTTTAATTTCTCGGGTTCCTCAATATAAGAAGACACGGTCGTGCAGGCAGCATGGAGGCTTGACAAATGGGACTTGATGGATGAGTACCTTTGTGGGGCTGATGAAGAAGGCTTAGTATGTAGCGGCTCTGAGTGTAATGCTTCCTTTGATATGGATGTTGCAAAGATTCTGCAGGCTATGATGAAAAAGGATCAATTTTCAGTTGCTGAGAAGATTGCTCTGTCCAAACAAGCTCTGATTGCTCCTCTTGCTGCCGCAGGCATGGATTCCTACATGCGTTCTTACCCATATATTGTGAAACTTCACTTGCTAAGGGAGCTGGAGGACTTCCATACTTTTCTTGGCGATGCCTCTTTCTTGGAGAAGACATTTGACCTAAGTAATCTGGAATTCCCAAAATTAATGTATAACTGGGAAAATAGGCTCAGATTTACCCGACCATCACTTTGGGCAAGAGAGCCACTTTTATCTTTTTGGAGACTGGAATTTGGTGCTAGTGGTCTTGGTGGTCAAGTTGGGAATTGCTGGCTTCAATATGCAAAGCTCTGTCGCTTGGCCGGTCATTATGAGACAGCAAATCGAGCAATTCTAGACGCTCAGGCTTCAGGTGCACCAAATGTTCATATGGAGAAGGCCAAACTTCAGTGGAGTACTAGGAGAACAGATGGTGTCATTGCAGAATTGCAGCAAGCTCTCCTACACATGCCTGAGGAGGTTGTAGGCTCTGCTGCAAGGTCATCAATTACTAGTCTTTCATTGGTTCCGCTGAATCCCCAACCTTCTGTTTGTGATGCTCAATCTTCAAATGAGAATCAAGATATTGCAAAGACTCTCCTTCTGTACACCAGATGGATTCCTAACACAGGACAAAAGCAGAAGGAAGATGTCATCGCACTATATTCCAGGGTGAGGGAACTGCAGCCAAAGTGGGATAAAGGATTCTTCCATTTAGCTAAGTATTGTGATGAGGTACTTATTGATGCCTGGAAACGTCAGGAAGACAATTCTGAACTAGGTCCTAGATTGGTGCCAGTGGCTTCTGCTGTTATTTCTCCTTCCAATGCTGAGAAGTCTTGGTGGTATTATGTACCTGATGTACTATTGTTCTATGCCAAGGGGCTTCATAAGGGACACAAAGAACTCTTTCAAGCTCTTCCAAGGCTACTAACCTTGTGGTTTGACTTTGGGAGCATTTATCAGAGACAAGGTTCATCATCCAATGTAGATTTGAAAAAGGTTCATGAGAAGGTACTATATTATTTTAGGACAAAAAAATTTTAGTTTATTTTAGTTTTTACTTGTAATTTTATTTGACACCCCTTTCCTCTTATTTTGTACACTTATCATATTTTCTCTTGTTATTCTTTTATAGGTAATGAATATCATGCGGGGTTGTTTGAAGGATTTGCCAACATATCAATGGTTAACAGTGTTGCCTCAGTTGGTCTCTAGAGTGTGCCATCAGAATGAAGAAATTGTTAAATTGGTCAAACACATTATTACCTCTGTCCTCTGGCAATACCCACAAGCATTGTGGATCATGACAGCTGTTTCAAAGTCTACAGTCCCTTCAAGACGAGAGGCAGCTGCTGCAATCATACAAGAGGCTAAAAAGGGGTTCAGCCAAGGGAACAGTGGCAGCAATTTGTTTGTTCAGTTTACTAACCTGATTGATCATCTGATAAAGTTGTGCTTCCACCCAGGCCAGCCAAAAGCAAAGACAATAAATATTTCAACTGAATTCAGCTCCTTTAAAAGGATGATGCCTTTGGGAATCATTATGCCAATTCAACAATCTCTTACTGTTAGTTTACCTGCCTATAGCACCAGTTTTCTGACTTTCTTACCTCTGGTATATTTTCTACCTCAGATCTTCCAACAATTTCAGGAATTTCTGATGAGGCTGAGATTCTTTCATCTCTTCAACGACCTAAGAAGGTATGCTCTTTTATGATAGTTGAAAAAAAAAAAAAAAGCATGGATAGAATATTGTGCATGTTCCTTTATTTATTACCTTATAGGCACATGTGTTTGTGAAGCATTCGTTCATAGCATGTCACATAAACATGCTGTCCACAGCCTGTACAGGATTTTGTTTGAGATGATCCTAAATCCTGAAAAGGTCTCCTCACTTTTGGAAAGAAACTTCTTTCTAGAAAGTTATCACACAATGCTGTAGGTGTATCTTTTATTTGCTGTTTAGGTGGAAAATATATTCCATTCACTTGAATCCAATCAAAAGTTTGTGGGTTACATTAAACGGAATGAGTTTACATTTTTTTTCTAGATATTTAGGTTGGTTTTATTTGGTTGTATAGCCAAAATTAAGTTTGCAAAATTAGTGTGGATCCCTTATCCTATGAGTTTTTCATCATAGATATCTTTTGCCAATACCCCTAATTTTAGTCATTCCATATCCATGTTCTTGAGTGAATGCTGAATTGTCCTTACAACATGTTGCTCATTACTTGCATAACTGCTGGCCTATTTCATTTCTTCAGATTGTTCTATTGGGTAGTGATGGTATTGAACGTCCATTTCTCTGCAAACCCAAAGATGACCTTAGGAAGGATGCTCGTATGATGGAGTTCAATGCAATGATTAATCGGTTATTATCCAAGTATCCTGAAAGCCGCCGAAGGAAACTCTATATTCGAACTTTTGCAGTGATTCCTCTAACAGAAGAATGTGGTATGGCTGAATGGGTGCCCATACTCGTGGACTGCGGCATATTCTTCAAGACCAATATACAAACTGCGGAAAGTTTGATAGACAGAAGACTAATCCTCAAATTAAACGGCTTTATGATCAATGCCACGGTAAAATTCCAGAAGATGAGATGCTGAAGAATAAGATCCTTCCAATGTTCCCTCCAGTTTTCCACAAATGGTTCTTGGCCACATTTTCTGAGCCAGCTGCTTGGTTTAGGGCTAGGGTTGCTTATGCGCACACTACTGCAGTTTGGTCAATGGTTGGGCATATTGTCGGGCTAGGAGACCAGCATGGTGAAAACATTCTCTTTGACTCTACTGCAGGTGATTGTATTCATGTTGATTTCAGTTGCCTATTCGATAAAGGCTTGCAGTTGGAGAAGCCTGAGCTTGTGCCTTTTAGGCTAACCCAGGTAACCTGTGTTTGCATTTTTACAGTAGCGTCTACTTTTATTTATATTTCTTGAAGTGTTCCAGGAATATAGTTATATTTTGTAAGTGAAAGAAATGTAAATACCTCAAACAAATTGGTTTGCAGTTCATGGCTGGATTATATTATGTGAGCATATTTTTAGAGTAGCATCTACTTATATTTATATTTCTTGAGGTGTTCTGGGAATATGGTTATATTTTATGTGTGAAAGAAATGTAAATACCTCAAACTAATTGGTTGGCAGAAGGCTGAATTATATTATGTGAGCATATCTACTGTATCTTCCAATGATTCTCTAGATTTGGATAACATCTTGTCACGCGGTTTTCCAAGCCTGTTTTTTTTATTCTTGTGAGGGCTTTCTGATGTCCTGCAGAGCATGATCGATGGCTTGGGCATCACTGGGTATGAGGGCATCTTCTTAGGAATATGCGAAATCACACTTTCTGTACTAAGGAGCCACAGGGAGACTTTGATGAGTGTTCTTGAGACTTTCATTCATGATCCTCTTGTGGAGTGGGCAAAATCTCATAAATCTGGGGTGGAAGTTCAAAACCCACATGCACAGGTTACAATCTTCAGTATTTATTTCAGTAATGGTGAATCTAATTTGGCCATCTATCTGTAGGATCTGAGACAATCTTGAGTTACTCGGAGGATATGCCTGAGCAAAATCATATTTCTAATATTTCTAATTTATGCTTCGTTTCCACCATGTGATTTTTGGTTAAAAGTTTGAACTATGATCTAATTGTGGAATCATGTTGTGATTATTGCAGCGAGCCATTAATAATATTGAAGCAAGGCTGCGAGGTGTAGTAGTTGGTGTTGGAGCCGCGCCCTCTTTACCTCTATCTGTGGAAGGTCAAGCTCGTCGATTAATTGCTGAAGCAGTGTCGCACAAAAATCTTGGAAAGATATATATATATGGTGGATGCCATGGTTTTAGACATGGTTATTAAAAGTGCTCGGCACATCACATCAAGCAGTAAAGGGGTCCTGGAACTCCATGTGCGAGGCGAGGGCCTGCGCGCAGGGCTCACAGTAAATAACTATGATAATATAATGGGTTCAGTTGTATATGTTTCTTATGGGAATGATAATTTCCACTGCATAGCAATGATTAAAACAGCCAATGAGCTTTTATTGTATATTCTTCTCGTTGTATATCTTCTATATAGGTTGATACTGCATACATGTGTATCAGTGAATGCTGCAAATAGTAACCATCTCCAATATATAATCTCTTGAGTTGTTTTGAAGTCTGGGTGCCTGGTTTTAACTAGGGGTGGGCATCGGTCAAGTTCTGTAGAGTTTGAGATATATTTTAATTCGACCGAACTCAATTAAATACAAAAAATTCAAATTGAATTTGACTGAAATTATATATATTTTCAATCGATAAGTATATTTTTTGGTTTTGATCTAATTCGGTTGAGTTGAATTGGATATACATTATATATAATATATGTTATAAAAATATTTAATATATATAATATTATGTATATATTAATTTAAAGTTCGGGTTGGATTGGATCGGGTTGAGTTAGATTATACATTGTATATTATAAATAAATATGTATAATATATGTTTGTTCGTCAGGTTAGAGTTTAAAGGTTAGAGTTTAAATAGAAAAATAAATTTCAAATTGACCATCAGACCGAGTTCGATTTTTTTCTTTTAATATAAATTTGATTTCATATGAATACACATTATAAAACTGATCAAATTCGATAAAAAACTATTCATTTCGGTCGGTTTCAAAAAATTTATACACCCCTAGACTTTTAACTGGACTATCATTGCTTAATACGATCAGTTGCTGCAATTTCTATTTATATTCGCTATAGATTCCCTAAATTTTACATGGCGATGAAGTGAAAAGTTTAGGAATGGGAAGAACCAGAAAAGTTTATTATCATTGCAAATGTCTTATCTCGGTAGACCTTTGAAGCTATACAAGCAAAAACGGGAAATATCAGGTTGCTTATGGTAATGCTGTAATAAAATGTCAAATGATTTTATGTTAAAAATGCATAAAATTAACCAAGAGAAGTAGCTCGGCTGAAGCAGAGTTAAACAAGTGAGAGAAAATAAAAGTTTGAATTTCATTAAATATACTATTGAAAAGGGACATAAAAATCTTAATATGCAAGTTACGCACTGATAATGATTAATCTTACACCTAGACCGTTAAACGGATAGACGTAGCGTAACCTGTGGGATAAAAAAAAATACATATTATTATATTATTATGCTCCAATGATCTCAAATTGATAAACACCTTTTATTTATTACTTGTCTTAAATTATAGCTTTTTTTTCAATAAGTTAATTAATATGTAAATTTTTATATATTTTATTATGACATAAACGAATATTATCATATATTTTATCATGACAACCTGGACAATGCCTTAATGGTATCAAGTACCCATGCTTTGTAAGTGCCCCTGGGCATTTCATGCTCATACTAAGATAAGCTGTGCAATGCGAAAAAATTTCTGTAAATTAACACAGCCATTCTTTAACAGTTTTTCCTTTTGCAATAAAACAGCCAATGTTTTTCCTATCGATCCTCATAGGGCTGCCAGTTTGAACCACAATCTCTTTGATCATACGCTTGACAGGAGATTCCCCTCTAACAATGCTATGATTTCCTGAACCACAAACCACTGCTATCTCTGCTGGAATCACATAATTTCCACTGTTAAATCTCTTTTTCATCTCCTCAATCCAAAGCAACATTATCAAATAAGCTGAACCCAAATGCATTCCATGCAAATCCAACTTACCCTCTAATGCGTCCCATTTCATTGCCTCCTTCAAAACTGAAGATTCAGCCAATTCCTTAACCAACATACTCTCATCTTCACTCAAAATCTCTACTAAATCTTGAATAGAAATCGGATAAGCATTCGAGTTTTGCATCATTGACATTATTGTAGGACACGAATTCAATACCGAATTGCAAGTCCTTAATGAGAATGGAATCCCCAAAACTTTCATCTTTTGAAGCCATAATACCATTTCTGGAAGTGCATTGTAAGTTCCATAAGAAGAAAGAATCATATTTGAACACACTGTATCAACTTTAAATCCTTCAATTTCCATTTTATCAAGAATCCTCTGCATTTCTTGAAACAATCCGAATCTTCCAAACGCATATACAACACACCTAAACTCAAACAATAATGGCTTCAATCCTTTCCCTTTCATCTCTTCAACCAAATCTGCTGCTTCTTTAGGCCTACCCATTTCACACAACCCACTAATCATCGATTTATAGCCCTGTTTTTGTACATAAACAGAGTTAGAATTGGAAACCATATTAGCCAAACGAGCAAAACAATCATCAAAACCTGAGATCCAATTCAGTTTGGAGTGAGACTCAACCAAATTGCAATAAAAGAGAGCGAGATCTCGTTCTCTATACCCTAATTTAGAAATGGAGTCAGAGATTAGAGTTACTGATTCACTGTGTTGGCCTTGTTTATCAAGCAAGGCAATAACATTAGCAACTAGTTTCGGGTTCCAATCAAACCACTGCGCTTCTGTGATCTTCAAATACAGCTGCGAAAAAAAAAAACCAAATTTGTAAGAGCTTGTTTCTGAAAGAGAGAGAGAGAGAGAGAGAGAGAGAGAGAGAGAGAGAGAGAGAGAGACCTACAGGGAAAGCGAGAGAGGAGAGGCGAAAGTAATTGGAATGAGGAGAAAGGAGATGAGATAGTGCATCGAGAGCAATAGATTTAGGTGATGCTGCCACGAATTTCTTGATCAAACGATTGGTGGCTGTGGTATCTCCGGCAGCTGCAGCGGTGGCAAGAGAAGACAGGAATCGCTGCCCTTGTTTGCTTAAAGCTGCACATTCAAATATCGGCCGTTCAATAGATAAGTTCTTCTTTAATGGTGCCATTGGCTGCGAAAGAAACGGTACAATTGGCAGGTGGTGGTAGTGGTCATGGCGGCGCCGCTGCCGGTTTCGTGGAACTCTCAAGGTGGTTATTGTTAGCTGATCCCGCACGCTCGCGTACATATTTTGTTGCGGTTGGAGGGCTGGGGGTGTCTGTTTCATATGAAATGATACATGTAAAGAGTTTACATGGAAGAAATAATTGGCCAAGTCAATTAGATCTAATTTTTTTTTTAAAAGAACAACTAATTTTATATTTTAATAATTATTATTATTTAAAAATATAAAAATTGTTTATAAATGTCCGTTTCATTGTTAGTCTCTCAAAATGCTATGTTGTTTTCTTAGAAAATGATGTCAAATAACCGTTTCCCCATCAAATAGAGGAGTACATAAAGGCCAGGAAAGGCATACGAAAGATGGACAAGTTGTCCATCTCCCTTATCTTTTGACTCGATGCAACTCATCTATAAGGATGAGATACCTCTACTTCATGGTTTTGACTTATCTTTTTTAGGGAGGGCTCATATTGGTCAACTCATGATAAAAATGTTTCAATGTCGAGGGTGGTGACATACCCTATCTCTGACGGTCCTTCCTCTACCATGGTTTCGATGATTCCGTCCTTGCCAATCATCCTGTAATTGACTGAATTTGCTTCTCCCTTTTTCTCCTAACTCTAGCTTTTAGTTGTACTTTTTTTTTTATTTATAAGATAGCATATTTACAACAACTACTATTAGAACTGTTCTTTAATTTTGATGTAACCAAAGAGCTAATCACATCTAAGTCCATGGATCCACTTCACTTACCCAGTGGATCTATACAAAAGAATGCTTGAACAAGTTCAAGGAAGCTTTGTTGATTATGATTCAAGTCCTATGGATAGATTTAGCTACTATTGAAGAGTATAATGAAGATTCCAACTACAAGCGTGGACTTTAGCATGTAGATCAAGGCCTGGTTCAACTTTATAAAGTCATAGTGGATATAGTGGTCACACCATCCATTACACAGTCGCACTTCTAATCTCGACCTCAAACTCGCGGTTGCGTGTCCCACTGTGAACTACATTGCCTTATGATGAATCAATTTTTGTATTTTACACTATTTTGATATTTTATATTTTAATAAGTATTTATTTAAGGTAGACATATTATTTTATGTTAATATCAGATGTAATATTAACTTAAGAGTGATTTACTCTAGTTGCTTTAAGTTTTCTAGTTAGATTAGAAGAGCAATAATTATTTCCTAAATACTCTTTGTTTCCTTTTAGGGTTAGGTTTTCTTTTTATCCTATATAAGGCATTCTTTTCTACATTGTAAGGTTAGACAAAATTTTGATCAATAAAATCTAAAAACTTTGTTCTTGTTCAAAAGAGGTTTATCTCTTGTTCTTGATTCTTGTTTGAATCAACTTCCACATAGAGTATAATTACTTCAGTGTGATAATACGAAGGTTCTCTCCTACATTGTTAGGTTTGGGTCAAGGTCTTGGATAAAGAATCTGATTTGGCTTTCCAAGAAATCGCTTTCAAGCGTATTTAGGTCTCAAGTTGCTACTTGGGGTTCGCATAAGTTTAGTATCAGAGCTAGGCTCTAAATCTAGTTCCCCATATTATCTATCTATCCTATCTATTTGTCTATTTAATTCAAAATATATATAAGAAAAATAAAACAAAACAAAAAAAAAGGAAGAAAAGAAAAAGAAAATAAAGAAAAAAATATAAATATATAAAAAAAGAAAAAGGAAAAAGAGAAAAAATTTGTTATTATTACTCAGTTACATTTGTGTACAATCGAAAGGAAGTACTTCAGAATTCTAGAAACTGCAAATTTGGCATAATGCTACAAAATTGCTATACCTAGCTATTCCAAAAAGAATATTTACACTTTCATGTGGTTGCCCATTGCTTTTGTGCAGTTGCTATCTCTGTTGCGGTTGCTCAACCCACCGTACCTCAGACTGTGAACTCTACTGCCATATTTCAGGACTCAGTTCCAACCATCTAACAGTCACTACAACATCAGCACGTTCGCTACAATAGCTAATATGGTCGCACCTCATACCATGAACCCTACTGCCAGATTTCAGGACTCTGTTTTAACTGACTAGCAATTGCTAGAACATCAGCACAGTCGTTACAATAGCCAGTAGAGTCATACATTTGACAACAAAACATTATGTAAGATTGACCCAATCTTCAATAATTTGGTATTTTAACCTATTCTTGTGGTTTAACACCTTGTGTTGATTTTGATCCTATACAATAGTTTTGACAAGAGATTTTTTTAGTGGTAAAATGCAAGAGTGTGAGTTCATCTAGAGAAAAAGCCAAAACAACTTGAGTGCAAATACAAGTGAACTTGAGTGACATCTTACTTGAGTGAAACACATGAGGGAGTGAAGTAAGGAAATTATAAACAAAAGTTTTCTTCTTTTACTAACCTTTGTTGCAGCTCATAACCAAGCTTTGAGATGAGTGGTGAAGGTAGAAGAAATCAAGGACCGGTTGATCGGATGGATACAATGACTAAATCCATAAAGCTTTTAAGTCGGCGAGTTGGAGAAATAATGGATCAAATGGAAATAGTAAAAGCTTCAGTAGCAGGGAGATAACCTAATAATGTTCCTAATGCCCAAAGAGGAGGAGGTAATAGGAGAAATCAAGTGAAAGAAGATTCAAAAGGAGAAGAATCTTATGGAGATAATGGAGAAGAGGAGGAAGTCAGACCTAGAAGAAGACACGTTAATAGAGATAGTGGAGGAGCAAAGCTAAAAATTCCATCCTTTCATGGCAAGATGGACCCGGAAGCATACCTTGATTGGGAAAAGAAGATTGAACTAGTGTTTGATTGTTATAAGTATATTGAATCTTAAAAGATTAAGCTTGTTGTAGCCACCTTTGAAGATTTTGCAATAACATGGTGGGATGATACAAAGAAAAAGAGAAGAAGAAATAGGAAAAGACCTATTGAAGAATGGAGAGATCTTTAACCAATTATGAGGAGATGGTTTCTACCAAGTCACCACTATAGAAAGTTATACAACCGTCTTCAAAATCTTACTCAAGGGTTAAGAGGTTTAGGAGAGTGCTTAATAGAAAGAGATAAAAGTTTCTATGATTTAAGCCAATATAAAGGAGGATAGAGAAGCTACTATGGCTAGATTTCTCAATGGGCTTAATAGGAAAATTTCTAACATAGTGGAGTTACAACTATACATAGAGTTGGAGGAGTTATTGCACCTTGCAATAAAAGTAGAAAGGTAATTGAAAAAGAAAAACTGATTTATCACTACTTCTACTTAGAAGCCTTCTTGGAAGAAAGAAGAGAAAGCTACCTCATCAAAGGTCAAGCTAGAGTCCACATAAGCACCTAAGACAACTACACCTACCAAGGATAAGGGAAAATTGGAATCATTTTCTAGTTCCAAAATTAAGTGTTTTAAGTGTAAAGAGTTGGATGCTTCAAATGAGATTACCCTAATACTAGGATCATGTATATGCTCAGTGGAGAGGTATATTCAACTGGTGACAATGAAGAAGATGAAGAAGAGAAACCTACTCATGAGGAAGAGGATGAAAGTGAAGATAAGACAATAACCATTGATGAAAGTGGGAGATCATTAGTGACTAGAAGAACTTTAAGCACACATATTCAACAAGAAGAGTGCGATTAAAGGGAGAACTTGTTTCATACTAGATGCCTAATTAAAGACAGACTGGGTGATATGGTCATTGATGGAGGAAGTGTTACCAATGTTGCAAGTACAATCCCAGTAGGGAAATTAAGATTGCCTATCTTTAAACATCCCCAACCACATAAGTTGAAGTACTTGAATGATTATAGAGAGATTAGAGTTACCAAGCAAGTATTGATGGCCTTTAAGATTGGCAAGTACAAGGATAAACTATTGGTTGATGTAGTACCAATGCAAGTTGGTCATTTTTTGCTAGTGAGGCCTTGGCAATTTGATAGGAGGGTCATGCACAATGGATACATCAATTATTATATATTTGAGAAAGATGGAAAGTAGATCAACTTAGCACCTCTTTCACTAAGAGAAGTTTATAAGAATGAGTTGAAAAGAATTCAAAGAGAAAAATAAAATAATAGTGAAGATAAAAAAATAGAGAATTAGTTATGAGCAAAAGAAAAAAAAGAGAGTTTTTATGTAAAAAGGAGTGAAATTAGGGAGGCTTTATATTAATAAATAAATATACTTGTACTTATGTATAAAGAAAATTTTCTTAAAAAAAAAAAACTAACCTTGATCCTTCCTTGCCAAGTGTTTTTGTTTTTCTCCTATAAGAATTTGAAGATGTATTTCCTAAAGAAGTTCCTAATTGTTTGCCACCTCATAGAGGTATTTAGCATCAATTAGACTTCGTCCCTAGAGCTACCATTCCAAACAAGCCAGCTTATAGAAGTAATCCGCAGGAGACCAAAGAACTTCAACGACAAGTAGAGGAATTGATGACTAAAGACTACGTGAGGGAGATTGTGAGTCCTTGTGCCATTCTAGTTTGCTTGTTCCAAAGAAAGATGGATCATGAAGGATGTGCGTGAATTATAGAGCAATCAACAACATAACAGTAAAGTATCACCATCCCATTCCTAGGATTGATGATATGTTAGATGAGTTACATGGTAGTATTATTTTTAGTAAAATTGATCTCAAAAGTGGCTACCATCAAATTAGGACCAAAGAAGGAGATGGAAGAAAAACAACTTTTAAAATAAAATATGATTTATATGAATGGTTAGTTATTCCTTTCGGTCTAATTAATGCACCTAGTAATTTTATGAGATTAATGAACTATGTTTGGAAAGATCTAATTGGCAAATACATAATTATGTACTTTGATGATATTCTTATTTGTTCAAAATACTTAAATGATCATGTTTTTCATGTACATAATGTCTTGAATATTTTGAGAAAAGAAAATTTATTTGCTAATTTGAAAATTTGTTATTTTTGTATAGAAAAGGTTGTTTTTTTAGGATTTGTCATAAATACAGACGATGTTGAAGTTGATGAGGAAAAATTAATGCTATTAAGAAATGGCCAACTCCTAAATCCATTAGTGAGGTTAGAAGTTTCCATGGATCGGCTAGTTTTTATAGAAGATTTGTTCAAGATTTTAGTATCATAGCTACAATTTTAACTACTGTAATTAAGAAAAATTAATCTTTTGTTTGGGGTGTAGATCGAGATAATGCTTTTACTCTTTTGAAGAAAAATTATTCAATGTACCATTTTTATCTTTACCTGATTTTACTAAAACTTTTGAAATTTAGTGTGATGCTTCAAGTTTAGGTATAAGAGCTATTCTTATGCAAGAAAGGAAATAATTACTTTAGTGAAAAGATCAATGGTGCAACACTAAATTATCTAACTTATGACAGTGAGTTATATGCATTGGTGAGAGCATTAGAACATTGACAACATTACCTTTAGCCTAAGGAATTTGTAATTCATAGTGATAATCAATCTTTGAAGTTTATAGAAGGTCAAGGTAAGTTAAATAAGAGACATGCTAAATGGGTTGAATTTATAAAATCCTTTCCACATGCTATAAGGTATAAGAATGGAAAAGAGAATGTGGTACTTTCTAGGAGATATACTCTATTAAACATGTTAGATGCTAGGATACTTGGTTTTGAATTTCTTAAGAACTTGTATGGTAAGTGTGAGTGGGGATTTTTGCCCCCACTCACAGTGGAATGGTTCTTGCGACTTTGGCATTGTTTAGGCTCGGGGCCTTAGAGAACACGGACCTAAGTCCGGAGAAAATGAAGTAGCCACACAGACGGGCCAGAAAAAAGAAAGGGGTGGATGACTCGATTCCTAAGGAATCTCCAACCCCCTAATGGGTTCAGAAAGTTGGGTACGTGTGGGGAAGGTGAGAAATGGCCCAGCACCCCCACAACGCCTGGTTCATTGGAACCAACCTCCTTTACAGGTCTTAATATTATAAAATTCTTAAATATAATAATATTATCCATATTACACACAATAATTAAAAGAAAGCATCATTACATTAAAATCAAAGTAATGTCCAAGCAAAACAAAATAAATTAATGGACACCCATCCGAAGATGGAAACATGTCCTTACATCCCATGCTTAAATAGGACACCCACCGAAAGGTAGAAACATGTCCTTTACATTGGTTCTAAAATAGAAAAGCAATTTAAATTACATGATATTTAACTAATGAGGTACCCACCAAGTAGAAACATACCTCTTAGAATATTTGGAAATCTAAATAAAATAATAAAAATAAATAACCATTCATCATAAATGAATCATTCATCAAATGTATTAAATATCAATAGAAAGTAAACATCCATCCATCATAAACTAAATAAACCAAGCATAAATTAAAGCATATAAAATAAATCAAAGCATAATCAAATATAAAATTGAATAAGGCAAATAAAAATCTAAATTATGGCTGCTGTTTCCATTTAGGATTCTTTATTTCATGTGTTTAGGGTTTTGGAATTTATGGAATTAGGCTACTGTGAGTTTTTAAAGGAATTAAAATAGATTAAGGTTTTATATTTTAAAAGGTTGATAAAGTTCTTTGTTTTAAAAGGTTTGGACACTTTAAAATACTTAGATTTATGGTTTACGGTTATTCATTGAATTATGGTTTCAAGCTTACTGTGTAAAATTATAACATTTATGTTTATATGGTTTTTTAAAGTTTTAAAGGATTAGGGTTTAGAAATAATTAAGTTTTAAGGTTTTAAGGGGAGTTAGGGTTCACTGTTTTAGGTTTGGAAGTTGAATTAGGGTTTTAGGATTTTTGAATTAGGGTTTCGAAGAATGAATTAGTTTTTAGGATTTGAAAATCAATTGATAATTTTTTGAAGTTTTATGAAAGTAAACAAAATGATTTAAAGTTTATAAAAGCAAAAAAGAAGTTTTTAGGGCTTTTGGGAAGAAACAAAACTCAATTTAGGATTTTGATAATTTGGAAAGCAAATTAGGGTTTTGGGGTTTTAAAGGAGCAAAACTAACAACTTTAAACTTTTTAGAAAACAAAGCAAAGAATTAAGATTTTTAAACCTTAGAAAAAGTGAATTGAGGTTCTAAAATTTTTGAATTAAAAGAAAGAATGAGATGATTTAGCTACTGTGAAAAAATAAAAGAAATTAAGAATTCAAACCTTTTTTCGTAGGTTACACCAAAAATTGCTTCTTGGATGAACAAGTTCAAAGACAAGCTTTGTTGCCTTTGAATTGCTTGAATTATTTTTCTGCTCCCTCAAAAAATCAGCTTGATTCAAGGTTTTCCTTCTCAGTTTCGGATCCAATTTTGATCAACTTCTCATTCGATTTCTTCCTTTCCTTTTTGTGTTGTTTTTGGTCTTATTTATAGAAAAATTTAATGGTTCATTCCTAATTATTCACAGAACATAATATTCATTAAGAAAACGAAACCAAAACCTAATTGCATTAGGTTTCAAAAAATTTGCATCGAAAAATTTTCGCTGGTGAAAAAAAAACTGCTGCGGAAAAATGCTCTGGCGAAAAAAATTGCCGCAGTTGGCTGCGGCAGGGGGCGAGGACCGGCCTGCGGGCCATTTCTCCCTCAAATGCCATTTCGCCCGCAGAAAAATTCTGCGGGCAAAATGGCCCACGGCCATCATCCTGCGCGCTGGTTTTCGGCGATGATTTTTTCATCGCCGATTTTTCCGACGCTGATTTTTTATTTTTATTTTTTATTAATAAAAATTATATACTAAAGCAAAAATTATTTAATTAAGATAACAAAAATTATTTTGGACCAATTAAAATATTTTGGACAACACAAAAATTATTTTGGACTAAATAAAATATATTGGACCGGATTGCGTCAAAAATTAAGGGTCTATAGTTTGCCCCCTGCTTGAATGATCTGAAACTTTTGTGAAAAAGAGTGAAAAACAATAAGACTTAATTTTTGAGATGGTGGAGGTTTTGAGTTCTGGACCTGGTTCGAGTTCTGAACTCAAGGATAATTCTAGGTTCTGGACTTAAGAAAAATTTGGGTTCTGGACCCGATCTAAGTTCTGGGACTTAGAAATAAATTCTGGGTTCTAGACCTAAGGGTAATTTGGGTTCTGGACCCGGGCTAAGTTCTGGACTTAAAAGAGATTCTAGGTTCTGGACCTAAGGATAATTTGGGTTCTGGACCCGAGCTAAGTTCTGGACTTAAAAAAGATTATAGGTTCTGGACCTGAGCTAAGTTCTGGACTTAGAAGAGATTCTAGGTTCTAGACCTAAGGAAAATTTGGGTTCTGGACCCGAGCTAAGTTCTTGGACTTAGAAATAAATTCTAGGTTCTGGACCTAAGGAAAATTTGAGTTCTGAACCCGAGCTAAGTTCTGGACTTAAAAGAGATTCTAGGTTCTAGACCTAAGGATAATTTGGGTTCTGAACCCGAGCTAATAATTTTTTATTTCAAAAAGTTTGGCTAATTTTTATGCATATGTTTTCTTATTGCCCCATGGGTGTAAAAATATTTATATACACGCAATTATTTGAATGATTAAAGTGAATAATTGAATTTATTATTTATTTACTGTGTAATCACTGTTCATGCACTATTCACTGTTCATAAATAGTAAATTTACTATTTAAAAATAGTAGCAAATAGTATTTACTATTAAAAATAGTAATTTTACTATTTATCAATAGTAATACTATTTATAAATAGTAAAATATACTATTCATCAATAGTAAAATTTACTATTTATGAATAGTAAATTTTACTATTCATGAACAATTTTGAATTTTATTTTTTTGCTTGCCGTTTCTCTATAAAAACCCACCATTCCTTCATTTCATTTCATAACAAGATTTCTCAAGCTATATAATTCTCTCAAATTCTTTCAAATTTAGCACATAGTTTTCAAATGCATACTTCAAGCTCAGGGACTCATTCTAATGCCGAGTTATTGGAGTTTATTCGGCATCATGAAGATGAAAATATAGATATACTAGCCGGGATGTCGCTTCACCGCAGTTCCAAAGAAAAGAGCGCGATAATTATTTTTCTTTTCTTTTCTCTTGATTTTTTCATTTTTTATATTTTTTATATTTTCGTTATTTTTTGTTTTTGATTTATTATTATTATTATTATTATTAATTATTTTTTTGTTTATTTTGTATTATTATTTTTTAGAAAATTTAAGAAAAATATATTAATTTAAGCAGATAGAATAATATGTACTTACCTTGCATTGACTTACCTGGCTCCGTGTTAGCATGATCATTGCGTTGTTCGGGCTGGAGGGTGTATTTACAAAGCCGACAATGGTACGATGTAGTGCCTTCTCGGGTAAGGCGGATTATCCGAGATTACAGCTTTGAGCAATTCATCTTACAATTGCCATATGAGGAATATCAGATAGACCAGAGCGTAGTCCAGGTGCTTGCAGAGCGATGGTTGGACACAACTCACACTTTTCACTTGCCCATTGGAGAGATGACAATTTGCCCGGTAGATTTTACTGCTATAACCGGCCTTCGATTTGATTGTGTTTCGGTTCTTCTAACCAATGATATTTTAACATTTGAAAAAATTCAAGAATTAATTGGCATGGAACCATCATATAAAGGGCCTTTTAAGATAAAAATTGAGCCAATTCGTAGTTATTGGATGAACTACGAAGGACGGGTTGGCAAAGACATGGCCGAACAGTATGCTCGAGGATTTTTGTTATATCTGCTCAGGTCGACCATCTTAGGCAGCATTGAATCCTCCATCCACTTGTCAGTGTTGAGTGCCCTTTCTTATTTCAGAATGGTACCATCTTCTGGCTGGGGTGAAGCTGGTCTCGTGTGTCTTTACCATGGTCTTGATAAACTTTGCTGAAACAAGAAGTCTTTTGTTGGCTTGATGGCGGTTGTCGAGGTATTCTTCTTCTACCAATGTCAATTCCACTCTTTTCTTGCATGAATTTGATCTTTATTGTTATTGTTGTAGGTATGGGCATATGAACACAACCTCATGAGGGTACCCGGTATTTCTCGAGAAAGAATCAGGTATCTGAGATTAAATTTCTGGTTGTCTGATCGTGTGGATGTTCCCGGCTCTCATCATGTGCATACTCACTGCTATGTGTTGAGCCGCTTAACCTGAGACCAGGTAAAGTAACATTAGTATGCTTTAAATTTTATGTGAAAGTTTACTTACCTTATGTTATTTTGCAGGTGAATCTGGCCTGGTGGAACCTAGAAGAGCGAGCAAACTGGTCTCCTTTGATGAGGGCTGCGCTATCTTTCCAACATTCTCGCCGAGTTATCATTGGCCCAGTGTCCAGTGGCTGGTTTCTCGGGGAGAAAGTTTATAAATGGTTTCTCGGTCCAGAGCAGTGGAGGATTCTGATACAAATTTCGAAATATACTTTAAATATTATGTCAATATCGGAGGTGCCTGGTGGCCGGCCCAGTATGGTTATGGTGCTGAGTCATTTCTCCATCTACCGAGTCCATTCTATGCCCATTTTATTCAAAGAAGGCTCTTAAACTTTGATGTATCTCCTATTGGTGTGCGGGAGATTTCTGAAGAAAATGAGGGTAGAGATGAAGAAGAACATCACAGAGATGTAGGAGAGTTTGTTCCACATTTGGGGCTAGTACTTCTCAGGTAAAACTTTCACCGCTTTTCCCTTGCAACTGCTTTTTTCTTTCTTTGATTCTTTCATGATTGTTGCAGGCTGTTGGCTCATTTGATCATGAGGCTAGACCTTCTTTTACTGCCCCTTCATTTGCTCGTTCTAGCCCGCCAGATATGTCATCTCATCCGCAGGGTATTGATTTGAATTACCTAGTATGTTCCTTATTTCATGGTAATTTATGCTATATGTATGCATGATTATATATGATCTTACCTTTTCCTTTTTGGCTCACAGCGGATGCTCGAAGAACAAAATAGGAAACTTCAAGAAGAGTTGGCTGCAAGTCGTCAGCAGGCTTCTCATTTTGAAAATTTATATCATCAATCCGAACAACATTTCCGAGACTTTCGATTTCAGGGATGAGGGATCCCGGCGCTTCTTCATCAAGAGGTCCCCAGACTGATGACCATGAGATCCTTCGTCTACTTCTGATGAGGACCATGATGGATCGGAACCTCAAGGTAATAGGGATTTTGATGTTCCCGCTTCATGTGATCCCGGGATGAGTAATTTGCCGAGTTTTGGTGCTCCCGCTTCGGGCGAACTCGGGAAGAGTAATTTGCCTCCTCCTCTAACAGGCGACGACTTTTTCAAGGCTTTATTTGATGACCTACCACCACCCTCTTAGTGATATATAAATATTGTAGCAATTGTAAAATATTGTATAATAATGAAAAAAAAATACAATTTCCATCTTTACTGTAACTTTTTTTTTTCACAGCGCCACTTTTTTTTTCGTTACTGCATAATCATTAAACTTTCTTTTCCATATTTCAATATTCATACAGTTACCACCGAAAAACCAAATGCAATAGGGTAAAGTAAATTCGTCGCCAATTCCTTTCCTTATGTCATATGGCCTCACCCTTTCCATCACCTTTTCCTTTTCACTTTAGGAAAGGCTTATTTCCTCTATATAAATCACCTTTCATGCCTAATTTAATATAGAAGCCAAAATTCTTTCCAATTCAACATGAAGACCCCTTTAACAATTTTGATTTTCCTTTATTCATCAACCATGACCGAGCATCATTTAAAGAGAATAAACCTTCTATTTAAGAATATGGATACCACTCATTGGAAGCAAATTTCGTGGTCAAAACTTGATGTTTTAAAATGTTAAATTGGACCACTCTTTCTTACATGCCGTAGCTTCCTTTTGGAATAAGGATTCTAGGGTATTTAAAATTAATGGCTTTGAAATATGTCCCTTGATTGAAGAATTTGAGGCCATCCTTGGATATCCAAATAATCAACAAATGGCATTACCCACACTGATTTCCAAGACTCAATAGAAGATGCAGATGTTATTTCAAATTTCAAAACCCGAAGTTCTTCGGTTGATGAAAGGTGAAAAAATTCTACTTGCTCCTTTGATTGACTTTTGTCTCTCTCATTTGGCCCCTAATAAGACATGGGGACGCATGCTCTGTCTTTGCTTGCTTCGCCAATTCTTGCTTGTTTCTTCTGATGGTGATATTGATCCACGAGTATTAGATATTATGGACCAAATGGAAGGAGACTTGTCGCCGGTACCTATGATCTTAGCCGAGACCTTAGTTGGATTAGACCGATTTAAATCAGGATTGTCAAAGAGACTGACTGTGAGTTCGTTGCTGCTTCAGGTAATTACCTAAACTACCCTTTTCGATTTTCAATTTAGGTTTTCTTTTTTTCTTCTTTTCTTTATTGCTCAAATTTTTTCCTAGTCCGCCCAAGTGGGTTTTCGAAACTAGCGAGCTGTCCTAATTTTTGCCTAAGCTGCCCTTGCAGGTTTTCAACTTAGCGGACCTTTTTCTTCCTCTTTTTTTTTTAATTAATTCTTGCTTCACAGATTTGGCTTCAGGAGCGTCTTTGTTTGCTTGATACTCCATCCATGGATTTTGCCAGATATCTGCCACATCATCATTCTGCTAGGAAACTACTCCATCCTGTTTCTTCATATGCTGACTGGGTTGACTGGATCCACTCATGCTCTGAAAGTCAATATCCATTGATTGGTACGTTGGTGGAAGATTTCTCGTATTACTATGCGGACATACTTGATGTATGTTCCCCTTGCTGCTCTTCGTCAAGGTACATGCTATGATCCTCGCCGACTTGGCCGCCAGTATGGAGCTGGGCCTCGTGATTCTGACTTTACTCCCGACTTAGACATGCCTTGCTTGACTGAAGCCTACTTGGATTTGCTGAGGCAAAGCTGGCCTGCACGTTTCATTTATCGACTGCCATAGATTTTGCATTTATCAATTCAAAAAGTGTATTGTGAGGATGAAAAAAATAATCAAAGTAATAAAAGATGTTTCTTTTCCATTTAAAATTTGTCATTATCTTTTGCTATTGTGTTTATTTATTTCATCCATATCTGGTCAAATACTTATAACAGTGCACATAGAACAATTTTAACATTAATTCTGTTTTATTAAATTAGGGAACAACCAAACATGAAGCCAGCATACACAAGATCACTCATGTTGCCAACTAGCCCTTTCGGGTTTTCTAATTGACGATTTTCTCTCATTTAGCCCTAATTGTTGCCTAGCCCGCCCTTTTGGGTTTTCGGGACTAGTAGACTGCTCTAACTTTTGCCTAGGCTGCCCTTTTTGGGTTTTCAACCTAGCGAGCTATTTATTATTATTATTATTATTATTATCATACATAAAACCTCTTCAACCTGTCAATGTTTACTGGCTCACTAAATTCATTCCCGTCCATGTCTGATCACTTCACCACACCTTTGTTCATGACTTATTTCATGACATATGGCCCTTCCCAGCTAGGTCTGAACTTCTCTCTTGGATCAGATACATTAGGCTTACATTGCTTCAACACCAAATCCCCAACTCTGAATTTTCTGACCTTAATCCTTCTATTATAGGCCCGAGATATCTTCTTTTGATATAGTTGGTGATGATATAATGCCTTTAACCTTCTCTCTTCTAGTAGAGCTAACTGTGTGTATCTGCTTACTACCCATTTCATTTCAGGCAGTTCAGCTTCCAAGACTACTCTCAATGACTTGATTTCTATTTCAATTGGCAACACTGCTTCCATCCCATAAACCAAGGAGAACGGTGTTATTCCAGTGGGCGTTGCACACTTGTCCTATATCCCCATAAAGCAAAGGGAAGCATTTCCAACCAGTCTTGGTAAGTCTTGGTCATCTTTGACAGAATTTGCTTAATTGTCTTGTTTGTTGCTTCTACTGCACCATTAGCCTTTGGTCTATAAGGAGAGGATCGATGATGATGGATGTGGTACTTTGAGAATAAATCCTTAACTGCTCCTTGAAATTGTACCCCATTGTCTGATATCACACTGTGTGGGATCCTATATCTGCAGATGAGGTTCTTTTCAATAAACCTAGCCATTTGGCTTGCACCCAGTTTATTGAAGGATTCGACTTCGACCCATTTTGAAAAATAATCTACTGCTACCACAATGAATCGGTGACCGTTTGAAGCTGTTGGATGTATCTCTCCTATAATGTCGATACCCCAGGTGGCAAATGGCCAGGGTGAAGACATAAAATGCAATTCTTTAGGAGGCATGTGATTCAAGTTACCATACATCTAACATTGCTGGAACTTCTTTACAAACTCAATACAATCTTTCTCCATGGTCAACCAGTAGTAACCTTATCGAATAATCTTCTTAACTAGGGCTAAACCACTCATGTGTAGACCACAATTTTCCGCATGTATTTCGGACATGATACGCTCCACTTCAGGTTTTCTTAAATATCTCAAATGCACCCCATCGGGCCATCTTCGATATAACTCCCCATGGAAGGTGATGTATTGCAATGACCACCGCCTTATGGCTCTTCTCTCTTTCTTTGTTGCCCCCGGCGGGTATTCTCTTTCCTCCAAAAATTGCCTTATAGTATCATACCACGCATCATGGTCTGTATCAATTTCCATGATTGTTTCATATTCATAGCAAGAAGTTGATGAACTGGTCAAGATCAGAGGCTTAAGGAATAGGCTAATAGGGTTTTCCCATACCGAAGCCAATGTGGCTAGGGCATCAGCCATCTGATTTTCTTCTCTTGATAGGTGTATAAACCTACACTCCTTAAAGTTCTTCTTCATCATGGTCAAGTAATGGTGGTATGGTTTTAATTTTTCTTCTTTCAACTCCCATTCTCCATTTACTTAGGATACAACTAGCAATGAATCGCCAAAAACTTCCACCTTATCCACCTTCATAATCATTAGGGTTTCCAAGCCAAAAATACAAGCTTTGTATTCTACCATATTATTGGTTGCCCTAAATTTTAACTTTTTGGCTAAAGGGATAAGTTCCCCTTTGGGTGATTCTATTATAACTCCCAAACCTGCTCCTTTCCTGTTCACTGCTCCATCAAAATACATTTTCCACCCTTGTACTTCAATTGCTTCTAAATGTTCATCCAGAAATTCCAAGATTACCTCTTCGCCATCTGGTAATGGTTGTTGGGCTAGGAATTCTGCCACTGCTCTACCTTTGATTGTTTTCTTGGTTACATAATCAATCTCAAATTCTTCTAATATTATCAACCATCGACCATATTTCCCAATCAAGGAGGGTGTCTCCCTTAAGTACTTCATTGGATCCAACCTGAAAATTGCTTGCACACTATACGACTGAAAGTAATGCCGCAACTTCTTAGAAGACTAAACCACGGCTATACAGGTCTTTTCAATGATACTATACTTAATTTCATAAGGTAGGAGCTTTCTACTTAAATAGTAAATTGCATGCTCAATCCCTGACTCATTTGCTTGGGCTAGCATGGCTCCTATTAACTCTTCTTCTACTGCTAAGTATAGTAATAGAGGTTTGTCGGGTTTAGGTGGTTTTAAAATAGGTGGATTCAACAAATATTCTTTTATTCGCTCAAAGGCCTTTTGACATTCTTTATTCCATATGACCGACTGATTCTTTTTAAGTAATTTGAAGATAGGCTCACAGATTGTTGTGAGCTTTGCTATAAATCTGCTAATGTATTGTAATTTACCAATAAATCCCCGAACTTCTCTCTCCATCTTTGGGGCTGGCATATCCCTAATTGCTTTAACTTTGTCAGGATCAATCTCAATGCCATTCGGACCAATCACATGTCCCAATAATTTACCTGAGGTAACACCGAACACACACTTCTTTGGGTTCAATCTTAGCTTATATTTCAAAGCTCTATCAAAGAATAATTCTAAGTTTTGGAAGTGTTGTTCCCTTGTATCCGATTTAACCATCATATCATCAACATATACTTCAACTTCTTTGTGCATCATGTCATAAAATATTGTGGTGGCCATCCTTTGGTAGGTTGCTCCAGCATTCTTTAAGCCGAACGACATCACCCTATAACAAAATATACTCCATGTGGTAATGAAGGTAGTTTTGGCCTTATCCTCTTGGGCCATTAACATTTGATTGTATCCAGAAAAACCATCTACAAATGAGTGTAGCACACTAGAGGCTGCACTACCAATGAGAACATCTATATGAGGTAAAGGAAAATAATCCTCATGGGAAGCCTTGTTCAAATCTCTATAGTCCACACAGACCCTTATTCTCCCATCTTTCTTTGGCATGGGTACTATGTTGGCTAGCCAATCTGGGTATTCTATCACTTCAAGGAACTTCACTTGTATTTACTTAGTGACCTCTTCTTTAACCAATTCAGGCCACTCAGGTCTTAATCGCCTAAGCTTTTGTTTGACAGGTTTCATGTGAGTGTAAGTAAGAATATGATGCTCGGCTATGTCTCGATCTATTCTAGGCATATCCTCATAAGACTAAGCAAACACTTCTTCATATTTTTTGAATATTTTTTCAAATCTCTCTCTCTCATCAGGAGTAAGGTCGGATGCTATGCTAATGTTTTTAGGATTTTCGGTTGTTCCCAAATTTAATGATTGTGTGTTAACATAATTAATATTAAAGATGCTCATTTAACTGCCATTTGAATGTATGCAACCATCCGGAGAAACATCACACAAGTAAGCAAAATCAGACTTTATTGCATTCATTTTGGAAAAGAAAACATCATCATCCTCATACAAAGCAGACAAATTAAAATTAAAATCAAAATCATTGTTCTCAAAATCATAAGGCAGGATGTCTTCAAACTTTTCTTCAACCAGGGCAACAATCTCCTCTGGAGTCTTCTCTTTTGGATCGGATTCTTTATTGGCTGGCAAGGTGAGCTCTTTCTTCATTTGGTCGATTAGCTCAGCCACATCTGCAAAAATTTCAAAACCTGGGATTAACTTACCCATGAACATGATTGGCTCGGGCTTTCCTTGGAGTGGTCCCGTGTCTGGAGCTTTGACAAAGATTTCTTCAAGTGGTGGGAAGCTCATATTCTCACTCTTCTTTGGTTGGATATCATTGTCTTCATCATATCCCAACCCCTTCTTGGAAGTTTGAGTTCTAAAGTCTGACAGCTTTGTCAAACCGGCTTTACCCTTTCCAAGACCAGCTCCGGGAAGGTAGTTCATGTTCTTCATCATATTTAAGACTTTGGAGTCCACTACTTCATCATCAGAAATTACAGCTACTTGAAAACCATTGAGAGGCCTCTTAATCATTAGAGCGTTGACAATCTCATTATCTTCAGCTTCAATGAACATTGTCTCATTTTCGTTGGAGAACTTGATCTTTTGATGAAGGGTGGAAGGAACTCCACCAAGAGGATGAAACCATGGTCGCCCCAAGAGCAAGGCGAAGGTAACCAGTGTGTCTAAAACAACAAACTCAACAATAGATTCAATTGGACCAACCTTGACAGCCACTTTGAAAGTCCCTTTGGCATGCCTCTTAGTGTTGTCATAAGCAAGAATTGTTACCTCGGTCTGGTTTAGATCTCTTGTTGATATGGCTAGCTTTGGCAATATCTTAAGTGGATAAACATTTATGGCAGACCCATCATCGACCATTACACTTGGAGTCCTCTTCCCCTGGACTTCTATTTTGATAAAGAGAGGGCGAATGTGGTCTCTCCCCTCCTCCGGTAAATCCGCATCTGAAAAAGAAACTGCTCCTATATTAACTTCGCTCTTCTCTTGAACCTCTTCACATTTCATTACCCTTCCAATTTTTATGAAGTTGATCAGCTCCTCCGGTGTCATGGAGGTAGAGATTGGCATGCTAGCCAAGGCTTTGGCCATAGTTTCTCGGTGCTTTTTAGAAGTAGCTAATAAGTCCCAAATGCTAACACTTGCTTGGGTTCTTTTCAATTGCTTGAGCACAGCATCATCTTCTTCTACTTCAACTTCCTTACCCTTATTAGTTTCTACCTCCTTAGGTGGTGGCCTTGCATAAGGCTTACCGAATCTAGTGTTCATTACCTTATCTTCTTCGGGCTCAGACCAAGTCCACTCCTCCTTCTTGGATACTATATCATCTTCACTATCGCTTGAATCCCAAAACCCATTGACAACACAAATTGTTACTTCTTCACTCATCATAACTTGTTTAATTCCATCAAGTACCTCTTCTTCTTTGGTTGCTTCTCCACCTACATCTTGAAAAGAAGACATGACAAAATCCTCATGCAAACCTCCTCCAATCATGAAGGTTGCCGGTGGTGGTACTCTATTGAACTTTGGTAAGGGATTATCTTTAGTGTTTGGGTTATTGGGCCCGGGTAGATTCCCATTATCAATTAGATTTTGGATCTCATGTCTCAACCTCACACATCTATCCGTGTCATGCCCTTGCATTTGGTGGAATTAACAAAATGCTTAAGTGTTGAAATTAGGTGGGAGAGGGTTAAGCAAAGGATGAGGATTTAAGGGCTGTAGCAATCCCTTTCTTTGAAGTTTGTTAAGAACCCAAGACATCGGTTTCCCCAATTTCAAAAATTGTCTCCTTGTTCCTTGGTTAGTAGCATTAACACCGACGGCCTTTTGTATGCTTTGGCTACCAGATTGATAGTTCCCTTTCTCATTCCTTTTTGTTGAAAAACGGTTCTTCTCCTTTCTCATTCTTCAATTTGCAACCCTGCTTGGAGAAGGTCTTTGAAATCATGGATGAGTGTATGAGACATCCTCTCACGAAGATTAGGCAACACCCCTCTCACAATCATCCTTATTTGATCGGATTCATCAGGCATCTTCTTGAGTAAAGCAGCCTTGTTTCTCCATCTCTTTACATAATCCACAAAATTCTCATTCGACCTTTTCCTAATGGACTCCACTTCCATTAAGGTAACTTCCAACTCGACATTATACCCATATTGCTAGATGAAGGCCTTGTATAGTAAATCCCAATTCTTTTGTGTTCCATCATCTAAGGTATTAACCAATTTTGGACAACAGGGTCCAATGAGAGCATGAAGTACCTTAGAGTTTGAGCCTTAGTAGCTCGAGCAGACTGCATAGTAGTGATATACTGCTTCACATGGAGTTGAGGATTTCCAGTACCATTGTATCTAGCAAAGGATGGCATCTTGAACTTATAAGGGACCTCCTCATCTTGTTCAAATAGTTTATCGATCTCGGACATCTCTTTGATTTTCAGCTTCTTCTCAAATTTCTTTTCTAAATCAGCAATCATCTTTTCAAAATCGGATGTCTCGGTCTTTTCAATAGTTGCCTTCTCAACAACTTTCAGTTCTTTCTTCTTCTCTTGAGCATCTTGGTAGTATTAAGCCCAATCATCATCATCATCAATGATCACTTTTTTCTCATCAAAAACTACTTCACCAACTTTAGTCTTCCCTTTGTCCTTTGGCTTCTTAGTGCTAGCAGATGCCTCGGCATGATTCTCTAAGATTGCAGTCAATTGGTTCTTCATGGTCTCAGCTAGGGCCTCTTTTATTTCTTCCATCTTGGCATTGAGGGCCTCATCCACCATCCTTTGAATTTGTTCGGGCTCCATTATTTTTGGTGAGCAAGTGATTGAGTCGTTGCTAGATACTTCGTCTCTGGCGTAGGTCAGATTGTTGTAAGCTTTTGAACTGTCGTAATCCAGGGCTGTGAGCCAAAGAGGATCAATGATATGAGGTGCAAATGTATGCATGTATGCACAAACAATTATCAAACAAGGACAAATAGGACGTTCCTTCCAACCTTATAACATCCACACACGAATGGTGAGTCTCTTTTCCTAGGTATATAGTTAACAAAATACCAACATGGGGTACCTTGTTTTCGGATAATTCTCTCGGACGTTTTTAACCAATAGTTATATTTTCAAAAATGAAAATCAACTTATGATAATTCCCATTAATTAGGTTTTAATCCATTCAACCAACTAAAGTAGCTTTTATGCTATATTGGATTAAAACTAAATTAAGAGATTTATTATAAATAGATTTCTCACTTGAACAAGAGTAACTAATGGTTCATGCCAAAAACAAGTCCATGGTTAATCTTTTCTTAGTATAAACTGGGCTCACAAGTGATTTTTGGTATTTCATAATTGACCTAAATATTTTGCAAGCTCTTTGTAAGAAAAGGTTGAATGAAAATAATTTTGTTTCTAAGCCCATTGTAAAAAGGTTTTAGAAAAAATGGATTTTGGGCTTAATATTTGGGTCATGAGCCAAAGAATTTTTAATTTATTTGGGAAAATTTTATGTCCAAAGACCATCTTGAAAAAGTTTAAAAATAGCTTTGGTCTTTTGGATTTTAAAGAAAAATTTATTTTGAGCTTACAATATACTTAGGTCATATTAGAAAAAAGAACAAACTAAATAAGCCATGATTTAAGCCAAGATAAATTAACCATAGTCAAACAACATGCATTTGGGGTAAAACCTAAGGAAAGTAACTAGGCCAATTACATGAGCTTTAGTCTTTGGGTAAAAAGGTTTAGGTTCCTATAGCAAGTATATACCAAATGGTACGAGGCTATGAGTGGTTATGCCATGCTCGATCTCCATACAATGAGTGAAAGTATGGTATCCCTTACATAACATAGCATGGGTAACACGGGCGTCCTAACTCACGTACACGATGCAATCTAAGCTGATGCAATGAATAATATCATTATAAGAAAGAATAGAATAATAAAAAGACCAATGGAATCAACTTCTCTTATCCCCAGTGGAGTCGCCACTGTGAGCGGGGATTTTTGCCCCCACTCCTGGTGGAATGGTTCTTGCGACTTCGACACTGTTTAGGCTCGGGGCCTTAGAGAACACGGACCTAAGTCCGGAGAAAATGGAGTCGCCACCCAGACGGGCCGAGAAAAAGAAAGGGGTGGATGACTCGATTCCTAAGGAATCTCCAACTCCCTAATGGGTTCGGAAAGTTGGGTATGAGTGGGGAATGTGAGAAATGGCCCATCACCCCCACAACGCCCGGTTCATTGGAACCGGCCTCCTTTACAGGTCTTAATATTATAAAATTCTTAAATATAACAACATTATCCATATTACACACAATAATTAAAAGAAAACATCATTACATTAAAATCAAAGCAATGTCCAAGCAAAACAAAACAAATAAATGGACACCCATCCGAAGATGGAAACATGTCCTTACATCCCATGCCTAAATAGGACACCCACTGAAAGGTAGGAACATGTCCTTTACATTGGTTCTAAAATAGAAAAGCAATTTAAATTACATGATACTTAACTAATGAGATACCCACCAAGTGGAAACATACCTCTTACAACATTTGGAAATCTAAATAAAACAATAAAAATAAATAACCATTCATCATAAATGAATCATTCATCAAAGGTATTAAATATCAATAGAAAGTAAACATCCATCCATCATAAACTAAATAAACCAAGCATAAATTAAAGCATATAAAATAAATCAAAGCATAATCAAATATAAAATTAAATAAGGCAAATAAAAATCTAAATTATGGCTACTGTTTCCATTTAGGATTCTTTATTTCATGTGTTTAGGGTTTTGAAATTTGTGGAATTAGGCTACTGTGAGTTTTTAAAGGAATTAAAATAGATTAAGGTTTTATGTTTTAAAAGGTTGATAAAGTTCTTTGATTAACCAAATTAGTATTTGAATGGTGAAATCATGAAACTAGGGTTTGGACACTTTAAAATACTTAGATTTATGGTTTATGGTTATTCATTGAATTATGGTTTCAAGCTTACTGTTTAAAAATATAATATTTATGTTTATATGGTTTTTTAAAGTTTTAAAGGATTAGGGTTTAGAAAAAATTAAGGTTTAAGGTTTTAAGGGGAGTTATGGTTCACTGTTTTAGGTTTGGAAATTGAATTAGGGTTTTAGGATTTTTGAATTAGGGTTTCGGAGAATGAATTAGTTTTTAGGATTTGAAAATTAATTGATAATTTTATGAAGTTTTATGAAAGTAAACAAAATGATTTAAAGTTTATAAAAGCAAAAAAGAAGTTTTTAGGGCTTTTGGGAAGAAACAGAACTCAATTTAGGGTTTTGATAATTTGGAAAGCAAATTAGGATTTTGGGGTTTTGAAGGAACAAAACTAACAACTTTAAACTTTTTAGAAAACAAAGCAACGAATTAAGATTTTTAAACCTTAGAAAAAGTGAATTGAGGTTCTAAAATTTTTGAATTAAAAGAAAGAATGGGATGATTTAGCTACTGTGAAAAAATAAAAGAAATTAAGAATTCAAACCTTCTTTCGTATGTTACACCAAAAATTGCTTCTTGGATGAACAAGGTGAAAGACAAGCTTTGCTGCCTTTGAATTGCTTGAATTGTTTTTCTGCTCCCTCAAAAAATCTGGTTGATTCAAGGTTTTCCTTCTCAGTTTCGGATCCAATTTTTGATCAACTTCTCCTCCGATTTCTTCCTTTCCTTTTTCTGTTGTTTTTATCTTATTTATAGAAGAATTTAATGGTTCATTCCTAATTATTCACGGAACATAATATTCATGAAGAAAAGGAAACTGAAACCTAATTGCATTAGGTTTCAAAAAATTTGCGTCGGAAAATTTTCGTTGGCGAAAAAAAACTCCTGCAAAAAAAATACGCTAGCAAAAAAAATTGCCGCAGTTGGCTGCGGCAGGGGGCGAGGACCGGCGGCCATTTCGCCCGCAGGAAACTCCTGTGGGAGAAATGGCCCACGGCCATCGTCCCGCGCGCTAGTTTTCGGCGACGATTTTTTCGTTGCCGATTTTTTATTTTTATTTGTTTAATTTTATTTTTTATTAATAAAAATTAGATACTAAAGCAAAAATTATTTAATTAAGATAACAAAAATTATTTTGGACCAATTAAAATATTTTAGACAACACAAAAATTATTTTGGACTAAATAAAATATATTGGACTGGACTGAGTAAAAAATTAAGGGTCTACAGTAAGGATCATGATTACTTTGATATTTTTTTGAATTGTGAAAAGGGAGCATATGGTGAATTCTATAAATTAGATGGATTTCTATTTAAGGAAAATAAACTATGTATACCTAATTGTTCCATTAGACTTTTGCTTGTAAAGGAATCTCAATGTGCAGGCTTAATGGGTCACTTTGGAGCCACAAAAACTTTGGAAGTATTAAATGAACATTTTTACTGGCCCAAAATGAGAAGTGATGTGTAGAATTTTTGTAATAAGTGTATTAGATGTAAACAAGCTAAGTCTAGAATTATGAATCATGGTGTATATCGCCTTTTGCCTTTTCCTAATGATCCTTGGACTGATACATCTATGGATTTTGTGTTAGGATTGCCTAGGTAAAGGAAAGGTAAGGATTCAATCTATATTGTGGTTGCTTGTTTTTAAAAAAATAGCACATTTCATACCTTACAATAAAACGGGTGATGCCACACACATAGCAAAATTATTTTTCTAAGAAATAGGAAGATTACATGATATACCTAGAACTATTGTTAATGATAGGGATGTTAAGTTTCTTAGTCATTTTTGGAAAGTTTTATAGAATGAACTAGGAACAAAATTACTATTTTCTACAACTTGTCACCCACCAATTGATGGACAAGTTGAAGTACTTAATAGGACACTAGGAATATTGTTACGTGCAATCATTAAAAAGAACTTAAAAAATTAGGAAGTATGCATACCATTAGTTAAATTTTCATATAATAGGGTTATGCATTCTATCATAGGTTATACTCCTTTGGAAATTGTTTATGGTTTTAATCCTTTAACACCTTTGGATCTAGTTGTTTTGCCTTGTAATGAAAGGTCCAACTTAGATGGTAAAAAGAAAGCTGAATTGGTGAAGAAGGTCCACATGAATGTAAAGGCCCATATTGAAAGGAGGAACCAACAAGTTGCAAATCATAGGGTTTGGATACATATAAGGAAAGAGAGGTTCCCAAATTAAAGAAAGTCTAAACTTCACCTAAGGAAAGATGGACCTCTCTAAGTCTTGGAGCGCATCAATGATAATGCTTACAAGATAGACTTGCTAGGTAAGTATAATGTTAGTGCTACTTTTAATATTGATGATTTATCTTCTTTTGACTATGAAGGTGAGGATTTGAGGATGAATCTTTTCAGATAGGGAAGGAATGATGCATCCAAAGAGCCAACTACACCCAAGTCTATGGATCCACCTCACTTACCTAGTGGTCCAATCACAAGAGGATGCTTGAAGAAGTTCAAGAAAGCTTTGTTGATTATGATTCAAGGCCTATGGACACATTCAACTACCATTGAAGAGTGCTAGGAAGATTCCAACTATAATATTGGACTTCAGCATGTAAATCAATGCCTGTTTCAACTTTGTAAAGTAACGATTATTAAGTATCAGTGTAGACCCTTAATTTTTTTCCAAATTCAGTCCGACCCTAATTAAAAATAGGTTAGGTCAAGTCTAAAGGTTTAAAATAGTCCGGAATAATTTTATAAAATTAAAATTAGTCTGGTATGATCTTAAAATCTCAATACATAATAATAAAATAATAAATAATAAAAAAGAAAAAAAATATAATATTTATTTTATTTTATAATATCAATATAATAATATAATTAATAATAAAAATAAAAATAATAAAATATAATAATAAAAAATAAATAAGAATAATAATTTGACTGAGACCCGACCTGGCGAATCAGCCTATAAATAAGAGAGTTTAACAAAGAATTTAGGGGGACCGAAGTTTTTTATTAAAACAAATCAAGAGAATTTTCTTAGCAAGAACAAAAACAAGGAACAAAAATACTCCAAAGGCAGTCGCATACTGCCTTTGTTTCTGCTCAGCCAGAGTTCAAGCCGTTCAATTGTGGTGGAGCCTTTAAACGTAGGTGCAATTTTGTAACTCAATTCATTTAATTAACAGTTATAAATGTTTTTTTAAAACATCATCACTGTAGTTTGCTTATCTAAAATATTACTTAGTTTCATAACTTGAATTTACAAAACCCTAAATTACTTTCCAAATTTCCTAACTCCAAAAAACCCGAAACCCTAGCCCTAGGCACCTAACACCAAATCTCAAAAATCCAAAACTAGAATACTGAGTTCCAAAACCCTAAACCTTGCCCGGTAGTCCCAATTCTTTTCAAACCAAAAAAACCTAAACTTGTTTTCTCTAATTTAGAAAACCATAATTTATTTATCAATTTCTAAAACTGTTAAATAAGTTTGCCAAATATCCAGTAAACCTAAACCCTAATATCCAGTAAACCCTAACCTTAATTCAAAATCCTAGTTTCATAAACACTAATCCAAGCCCTAATTCTAAAACCTTAATTCAACCTAAACTAAAATTCCTAAACCCTAATCCTAGAAACTTAAAACCCTATTCTGTAAAATCATAACCTAATTTTCAAAACCAAATTTCTGTAACCCTAATTCCCTAAATTTTATCTAAAACCTTAAAATCTCAAATACCAACATCAAAACCCTAATTTTATATATTTAATAATTTATCTAAGATTTAACCCTAATTTTAGTTATTTAATTTATTATGTGCTTATGATGAGTGATTTATCAACGTTCTATTTGTTTTGATGATTTGTTATTAATCATCATAAATGTTTAAATGGTTTAATTCATTTTATTAATTATTTTAATATTGATTATTTTAGTTTCATTATGTAAGAGGTATGTATCCACGTTGTGGGTACCTCATTAATTAAGTTCCAATGTAATTTAATTTATTTTGAATTTTTCTTTAATGTAAAGGGTATGTTTTCACTAAATGTTGGATGTCCTATTTTATTTAGTTTTAGACATTGGACACTTTAAAAGGCACGTTTTCATCTATGGATGGGTGCCTATTTTGTTTGCTTTATTTTAATAAAGTAATGGATGTTTATTTCTTTTGATAATTTCATATAGTATGGATGATTTTATAATATTTAAGAATTTAATAATATATAGACTTGAAAAGGAGGTCGGTTTCGATGAACTGGGCACTGTGGGGGTGCTGGGTCATTCTCACCTTTCCCACTCATACCCAACTTTCCAAATTCATTAGGGGGATTGGAGATTCTTTAGGAATCGAGTCATCCATCCCTTTCTTTTTTTGGCCCATCCGGGTGGAGACTTAATTTTCTCTGGGTTTAGGCCTATGCTCTCTAAGACCCTGAGCCAGATGGGTGCCAAAAATTCCCGCTCACAATCAATTTTCAAAAGTGAATAGAAAGAGTTGCTCGTTAAGCAAGAGATGGTTGATAGAAGTGTCATGTAGGTTCTCGAGGAGTCTATTGAACCGTCTTTAGCATCTTTTCATCAGGAAAAGTAGAGATATATTCAAGGGGAAAAACATTATAGTAAGAAGGAATGTGAACAAATCCTTTCTTATTTCTAAACCATAGAATAAAAATTCTTTATAGAAAGATTCTATGCCATCCTCAGTTAAGGTATGAAGTCACTCAATTGAGTTGGAGAAGAGGGGATGCAAAGAGGAGATCTATACTTTGACTCTTTTGAGATAGCCATATAGAAGAGGTTTGATAATTACTTTTGCTATAAGAGATGCTAGTCCTTTCTATTGAAAAGGTAAATCTTTTGTGTGGGCTATTTACAAAGTAGTGTATTTCTTTCCTCGTCTAGTTGCCTGCAAGGTAGAACTCTTAAAGTAGTGAAGGAAGGAATTGAGTGAATGTAAGTTCTTCACTTGTAAGGACTTTAAAGTTGTCATCAATGCCACATCGGTTTGGTGTTGAATCCAAGACAAGAGCAGATATTTCCCAAAGAAAGGAAATGGGGCCAACAACTCTTACTACATGCTTCATGTATTTTCAGTCTAACTTACCCAGAGAAAAATATTTGTAACCCAAAGGAAAGGGGCTTACACCCCCTATTCAAGGTAACTGAAATACCTATTAGGGAGAGATTGACATTGGCTCGCAAGCTTGACTTGCTTACAGTATGAAAGTCATTGATTAGATAAAAGTAGGAATCGATGATCCCTTTTTCTATAAAGAATCCAATCACAACTCACACCCTAATGAAGGCAATGACTCAGAGGAGGGGTTGACAAATATATAACCCATTGGCGCTCATGCTGAAAATATAATGTTAGCCTCTGGGGTAGAGACTAGAATCTTAGAACCTCATGGTAAACGAGACTAGGTAAGACTATGTTATTAATGGTTTAAAATTATAGTTAATAATAAATTAATCCATATTTAGTTTATAGATATAAATAGTAAAATATTTTGGATGGTTAAAATTTCTAATGATTTAATGTCTCTAATATTTTAGTTCAAAAACCATATGGAAAAAGTATAATTCCCATTTATTTTGAAAATCAATGCAAAACATTTTATATATATTAGAGAGAAAAAACTTAAAAGCTTTTGAGAAAGAATTTTGGTAAAATATTTTTAGGTTTTGTGTTGTGAATTTAAGTGTTATAAACATTTTATACAATTTTCCCTTATTATTAAAAGATCTATAATAATCTGTGGACATAAGCAATATTGTGGCGAACCACATAAATTTGTGTGTCTATATTTCTTCCCTATTATTTCACATTCTACTAATATGATTTATTGAAATTGCAAAATTGCACAATTTTTTCTTAACAATTGGTATCAGAGTATTGGCTATGAATTTTGTCAATTTTTTGGTCAAAACTTGTATCGGTCTAAATCATTGACAATAGTATTCCACTACATGATGGTTCACGAAAATAATCAGACGTGATCCAGAGAAAATTATATTTGAGTGAGAGTGATGGATGTAAAAGAAGGAAAGGTGAAAATTGAAAAGTTTGAAAAATGTGAACTTTGAATTTTGGAAAATGCGAATAGAGGATTATCTACATCAGAAAAACATGTATCAATCTCTCTTAGGAAGTAAACTAGAGAGCATGAAGGATGAAGTTTGAGCTCTTCTTGATAGATAAGCCCATGGAGTTATCCAATTGTCACTATATTGCAATATTGCTTTCAATATAGCAAAGGAAAAGACCACAACGGGTCTTATGGTGGCTCTTTATGGTATGTATGAGAAGACATTAGCCTTAAATAAAGTTCATTTGATGAGGTGATTATTCAATTTGAGAATGATAGAAGGTGCATCGGTAGCTCAACATTTGAATGATCTTAACACAATTACAACCTAGTAGAGTTCAATGGAAATTGAATTTAGTGATGAAGTATGAGCATTGATTCTCTTATCATCCCTACTAGATAGTTGGAATGCTACTGTCACAGTAGTCAGTAGTTCATCACGAAATGGTAAATTGAAGTTTAACAATGTTAATGATATGGTATTGAGTGAAGAAATTCGGAGGAGATAATTAGGTAAAGCTTCGACCTCTTCAACTTTGTACACAACATCAAGAGGGATAATTTTTAATAGAAATTTAAATCATAGTAGATCAAAATCTAGAAGAGGAAAATCTAATTTTGGAAGAAAGATGCAGACAACTATAATTGCGGTAAAAAAAGGTCATTTCGAAAGAGATTGTTAAATACTGAAGAAAGATGTTGGTGTATAGGACTCTACAAATATGATTGAGAAGGCTAGTGATGCTATGATTCTAACATCAACAGTCCGATTGAATCCCAAATTTTGGATTCATAGGCATCTTTCCATTCCCCTCCATAATGAGAAATTATGGAGAATTATATCAATACTGATTTTGGATTTTGGAAAGGTTCATCTAGCTGATGATGAAACATTGAAAATCATAGGAAAGGGAGATATTAATATAAAGCTGACAAATCAAACCATGTGGAAGCTACTATGAGTGTGGCATATTCTTGGTCTTAAAATGAATTTTATCTCTGTGGAACAACTTGATAGCAAAGGTTATAGTATAACCTTTTTCAGCCTGTGAATGAAAGATTACTAAAAGAGAAATCATCATTGCTCATCATAAAAAGAATGGCACTCTATATGTAACCTCAAATTTAGAGAATATCATCATATTAGCAGATGATGATGGAAAATCATTCTTATGGAACCAAAGGCTTGGCCATATGAGTAAGAAAGGAATGAAGACGCTTTTTTGAAAAAGAAAGTGTCAGGCCTTGTTTGAGCACCAGGTCCAACCCGCCAATGAGGAGGGGCCGGCTATGGAGTCAAAATGCTCATTTAGGCTTAGTCTTACATGATACAACCTCATAAAATCTCTAGTCGGTTCAGTAAGCACGAGTTTAAAAAATGAATTTTCTATTTTGAGAAAAAATAATTTTGCTCTCCTTTTGTTATCAAAAAGATAAAATGTCTTTTATTTTGAAAGCATGATTCAGAGAGTTGCCACCTTAATTTTATTTTCTTGTTGGGAAAATTTAAGGAAAAAGCCTTTTGATTGACTCCATTAACTTTGATTAATTTTACACAAAAAGACACTAGTCCGAAATCAATTATGATGGATCTCAAGCTAAGTTTTCATACTAATTTTTTTCTATAAAAAAGGCTTTTTTTTCTCTTTGTGATTACTTTAACCTTTGTGGTGATTAAAATATAATTTTTATGTTTTATGCCAGGATTGTTTATGAATGATGTAATAATAATGCATGAACGTGATGACATTCATAAAATGCAGCACAAGAGAAATAAAGATTACAACTCCATCAAAATAATGATTTTTAGGAGAGTTTCGACTCTAGCCTTTATGGGTTCTAGGTCGAGCACAAATCCCCCATCAATTAATAGAGGAAGCAAATAAATAATAATAATAACAACAAAACAAACAAATAGCAACAATAATAACAACTATTGTAAAACTAATCAAATTTGCAATAATTGTCCAAAATCTAATAAAAAAAGGCAATAGTAGAGGAATAATAGAAAAAAAATTAAAATAAAAAGAAAAACACCATTTGAAATTATTTAAGTGAGGGCTTGCCACTCGGAGTGATATTCTGAGTATGCCTACTTATTCCGTTTGAATGAGAATCAGAGTCGTAAGTAGTTCATGCCTTTGATTGTAAAAGACTTAAATTAACCAATTTTTAGTTAATTTAAATTACCAAATTGACAAGAGCAAAGTGAGAAACTTTGTACCTCGCGTAATCATTTTCTTTGAATGTATGGTTGAAATGAATGCCAAAATGATTTTGAGTCCCAAAAATTATAAGAGAATCGAATTTAATTTGTTTAAATTGATCCAAGATTAAATTTGTTGTGCTTTAGTGTCAGAATTAAATTTGACAGAGTTTTAGTATGAAAAACTATGGATCCTTTTTTTGGAGAAGAAAACCTTAATTTATACTGAAAAAGTCAGAAAAATGATATGCTTGTCGCGCTCACCAAGTACTATTTTTGTTGTTTTGGGCCAGTTTAACCCTCAATTTGCATGATTCAAGTTGCATTGAATTTGTTATCATGTGGGATTTCATTTAAGGTCAAAATTGATAATTTTTTCTCATATCCAAAATAGAGGATTTTTTAGAACCGTTCAGGCTGGTCTAGGCCCGTTCAACCATTTTGAATTCCGAATCATGCGATTCCATTTTTGTCGGAACCGCACTCATATTCACCCTAATGTAGGTGCAAAATTAGGGGTTTATAGAATGTTACCAAATATAAAGGGTGTAGACATTGGCCTATGTGAGGATTATATCTTCGACAAATAAAAGAAGGTTAGTTTCTAGAAAGTTGGTATGACATCCAAATCATAAAAATTAGAATTGGTTCATATAGATGTATGGGTACCATATCTAGTTCAATATTTTGCAAGCTCGCTATATAATGTCACCTTCATTGATGATACTACAAGGAAGGTATAGGTTTATTTTTTGAAGAAGAAATAAAAGGTCTTTGATACTTTTAGAAAATAGAAAGCTATAGTAGAAAATGAAACTAGTTTGAAAGATAAGGGTCTGAGGTCTGAAAATGGAGGATAATATAAAGATCATAGATTCAAAGAATTTTATACAAATAATGTGATCAAGATAGAGAAAATAGTTCACATGACGCCATAATAGAATGGTATAGTAGAGCGCATGAATAAAACTATAAATGTATATATTTGAGAGAAAAAGCTTAAAAGTTTTTGAGAAAGAATTTAGGTAAAAAGATTCTTGGGGTTTGGGTTGTGAGCTTAAGTGTTATAACTAATTTGTACAATTTTTTCTTATTATTAAAAGATCTGTAATAATCTGTGGACATAGGCAATATTGTGCCGAACCATGCTAAATTTATGTGTCTATAATTTTTTACTTTTATTCTGTATTCTCACTAACATGATTTATTGAAATTGCAAAATTTCTTAACATAGGAAATTGGTCGAGATTAACAACAAGGGCAACTACTATTTTGATTTAGCTTTGTCCCATTCACTTACTGGGAATTAAAAATGACTCCAATGGAGGCTTTCTTGTAGTAAGGAATTCGTCCCTAAAAGATTTGTTGATTATAAACTAGTTTGATAAAAATTAAAATTAAAATTTAATTAGACTAATATTTAAATATTGAGAAATAATTTAATACTAAAATTATGAATTTGAGCTTTTGTACTTTTATAATTTTGAAATTAAGTTGAAAATGTGGTTACAATTTCTTATAATTTATGCTTATTATTCAGTTTGTTTCCCTTTCCTCTGTAAATTACTTTTGTTTGAATGGTGATATGTATATAATAAATACCTTAAGTTTGAGTTAAATATAAATTTCTCTTTTATTTTTTGGATTATAAGGCAATTATTTTCAAGGTTTCTTTTACTTTTCAATTTTCATTTATTTATTCATTTAAATTATGTTATAAATCAATTATAAATTATGTTCAACTATTGGCTTAGCTAGCATTAATTTAATATGAGTGATATTCAATTATGATATGGCTTATATTATGTTATAGTACTTAAATTTAAAATTGTATTCGAAATGCATAATATAAGGCGTTTGGTTCAAATTCCGGAATCGAAAACGGAATCAAAATTGGAATAAAATAAAATCAGAATTAGGTTGATTATTTATTCTTTTTTATTTAGTTTAATCTAGAATAAGAATCATATTTCCTTTAAAATTGTTTGGATTACAATGGAATAGGAATTGGATAATCAAATATCAACGAAAAATGTCATAATATATAATTAAAATGCATAATTAATCAATTTATTTAATTTTTAGTTCCAATCAGGAATCAAAACTAATTGATAAGGAAGTGGTAAGAAATGACTCATTTCATTTTCCGGGATAATGGGAATCACATTCTCTTGTCTGTTTAATCTAACCAAACAGTAACAATGGAAATAATACACTCTCATTTCGATTCTCACCTAAATCAAACGCCTCATAAATTATATTTTATCATAGCTGTATTATTGTTTTGATTGTAGGAATTTTGTTAATTTGATGTGTTGTTGGAACAGACTTGATGGTAGGGATTTTTTATTAGCATAAATTAAAATTTAAAGATATTAGTGCTATAAATAAAAAGCTTGAGGGACGATTAGTAAAAGTTAACTCGTATTTTTAATATGTAGCTCTGCGTGGTAACATGTGGAATCCACATAAGAATACTCTGATTGAAAAACAAAGTAGAGGCTTTTATGGAAAAAAAAGTTGAAATTGGAGAATTTTATCAAAATAATTAAAATTTAAAATCTTAGTTGCTCAAATTAAAAAAAAAAAAGGATGATAAGTGAAATTAACTTAAAAAATCTCTATCTTACTGATATTGTACTTAAATATATGAGATTCATATATTGTTAATTAGTTAACACCTTTATTCTCCTTTCTAATTATTGTTTAAAATGAATAGTTCTTTTTTCTTTAAGAAGTCATTCATAGAGGTAAAGCTAAGATTTTGATTTTTTTTTGTTTTTATTATGATAAAATATTTTAATTTTTTTGAAACTAATTTTTCAATATTTTTTATTTTTATTAATATAAAAATCCAAACACAATTTTTAGTGACACACGGGTTGTGATCTCCAAAGCATATTGTACAACAATTGTTATCGCCAAATTCTCTTGTAATCACGACTTAAAAATTCACTAGACAACTTTGTAAATTTCTTATTTTGTTTTTAAATATAAATATTTATTTAAAATATTAAAACATTTCAATTTGATTGTATTAGATCAATAATAAAATAATTAAACTAATACCTACTCATCAAATGACTAGTTAAATACAAATCAATAAGTTGAAAGTCTAAAAAGTTAAACAAAAATCAACATGTTGAAAGTTAAAAAAATAATATAAAATATAAGAGATCATTCTGAGTGACTTAAATTTTGAATGTATACTTTATGCTTTTAAAAATTAAAAATATAACATTTTATTTTTAATGTAATATGTTAGTCTCTCATTTTATATTGGAAAATAAAAAAAACCTCTCTCAACTTTTTTTTTTCTCTTCCTTTCAAGAAAAACTCTTTTTCTTGCGGTGATTCCCAATTTTAGATCTAGGGTTGCCATCCACGGGCAAAGGCCAAATTGCACACCTGGAAGGGCCAAAACCATATATTGAAATCACAAAAATTCTAATAAATTTTTATAATGAAAATTCTTTCCAATTTCATTAAATATTTTAGTCAATAAAATAGAATATATAATATTTTTTTATAAAAATAAATTCTAAATTATTATTTTTAATTCATTTAGTTACAAAAATGAAAAAATCTATGTTACAATTAATCTCATCCCATTTTCATGCTTTAATAATTAATTGCAACATCTAGATATACATAATTCAAAGAAAATCTAATTGAAGTGAAGAAATTATTTAAAAACTTAAGATTGAAAATTTAGGATTTTTAATGAGAATTTTGATAATCTAATGAATTTTTAGCAAAATTCTTTACTTTATGATATTAATTTATTCTTTTACTATAACTCAATTTTACAAATAAAACTAAGAAAAACTCATATTTAAATCAAATAGAAACTAAGATTTATAAAGAAAAAATCAGAATAAATTAAAACTATCATTTTTATTATCATTTTTTAATACATAAAAACATTATTTTCTTCAAAAATTATTTTAAAATTATTATTAAGAAAAATGAAAGAAAAGACACAACAAAAGAAAATGAATAAAATGGAAGAATTATTTTTCACTTAATTTAATTAACAATATATAACCGCTATGATTATAGCATTCTGATGAGTTTCTCTACCATAAAATATCTATTTGTTTATTCCAACTAATCTTTTATTATATTAAATTGGTAATGTTTAAAATTAAGGGAGGCCAACATTTATTTATTTTCAACAATTATAAAAAGGAAATATATAAAAGAAGTTTAAAAAAATGGGGGAGAGAGGGGGAAGGGTGAGGAAGGCACTCTTACATATAACTTGGTTCTTCCTGGTCGACGACAGCCTTAGATCTCTATTCTCTTCAATTTTATACAGTTTTTTTTTTAATGTTCTCGTGCTTTTATTTGTTATATTTTTTTTCATATGTAACCTCTTAAAGCTCTTTTTTGGTCTCCACTTCCATGGTGATCAATTTATTTTTGTGCATTTAATAGCTTGGAGAAGATTTATGTTCAAAGCTCCAAAAGATCTCATTTATGTAGCCGGCTTTTCTAGGTGTTCAAGATTTATTTGTCCTTCCCTTCATTGGTTTTTTTCTTCTCACACATTGTGGACAAGGATGGTTGACGACTTCTTCCTTCTAAGGTTATAAGCTATTCAATTAAGATCATTGACTTGGTTTTGGGGGGTCTTGCTACTATCAAGCCATTATTTGTCCATATTTGAGGCTTTTAAGTCTCTGCTCAACCTCTTCTATAGAGCCTCATTTGGTCCTTTATCTACAGCTCCGAGGCATTATTAAGACTAAAGTTGTTAATGTAATATTTAGTGCATTATATATATGTTTTTTGTCTTTTATTTATTCTGGAAGATTGTTATAGGCTTATTCTCTTGGTTTTATAGCCTATCCCCCTTGATTTGTAAGGTCCTCCTTTGATCTTGTTTGTTTTGATTTTATGTAATGTGCCACTCTTTTTTAGTTTTAGAATCTTTTTTATTAATCATTTCTTTATATAATGTATGTATAATTAAAGATATATCATCGTCTAACATTTTATTTTTACTTTCAAAATATTTTCAATTAGATCACAAATTTCAATGAAATTACTCATATTGTTTCATAAATAAAAATAAATTAAAATTATATATTTATAATATCATGAAAATTATTAAAATATCATTAATCTATATCTATATCTATATATCTATATAAAAGGAGAGTAGTTTTCATAGAATTAAGTTATGTGTAAGAATATTAAATTGCCATTTGGTGTGTTCTCAAGGAAGGGAGAGAAATAAATGAATGGATTGGATGCTTCTAATCTTATTTAAATTTACAAGTATAAATATTAAAATTATACACTTAAATATAATTTAAGACAAAAAAATCCCTTGATTCTTAATCTTACATTAAGAATTAGTGTTTTACGTTTTAAAGTTAAAAAATTTGAAGGCAAACCTTCTCCCTTTTGCTATTTAGAACCATTGAGCCATGAACCAAAGGCTTTTCAACATCTACATTCACCCTAACTCATACATATTTACCCAGGGAATTCACATCCTCTATATCAAGCATAACAGCCTCTCCTGCCTTAGCTGCAACTGTGATCAAAGAAAATTCATCATGTCGATTTAAAGGTAGATTACACATCCTAATCCAAAATGGACACTTGTGCAGTATAACCTCTGAAGGTTGTTCATCTCCATCGAAGTTCCTTACGATAAGCAATTGATGATTAAAGTGCCATGGGTTGTCCCATAAAATACTCATTTTATCTTGATAAGATTCAAACTCACATACAAATGTAATCTGCCCTATCGCCTACATCCTAAACCCTCTCTCTAGATTCTAGGCACCTTTCAGAGCATTTGACATTGCCTTCAAATTACAAGGATTAGCAGACAACATGTAGCCCGCAAGACACTTTTCATACTTATGTTATGAATCCTCATTGCCACTATAAACCCTTAATTTTTGACCTAGTCCGATCCAATATATTTTAATCAGTCCAAAATAATTTTTGTGTTGTCTAATATATTTTAATTAGTCCAAAATAATTTTTATGGTATCTTGATTAATTTTAATATTTATTTTAGTAAAAAATGGTGAAGTGAATAAAAAATCAAAAATAATAAAAAATAACAAAAAAAATCGGCAACTGAAAAATCGTCGCCGAAAGTCAGTGCGGGCCCCTGGGCATTTTGCCCGCAGGAGTTTCCTGTGGGCGAAATGGCCCACAGGCCAATTCACCCACCGCTGCCACAGCCAACTGCGGTCCTTTTTTGCCAGCGCAATTTTTTCGCAGTATTTTTTTTGCTAGTGCAATTTTTCCGCAACAGTTTTTTTTTTGCTAGCGAAATTTTTTCGACGCAAATTTTTCAAAATATATACAAGACAATTTTGGTCAAGAGATATTTTGATTATATTATTAAATATTGTTAGTGGAAGAAGATGTAAGTGAGTTGATTATTTTATTAGTATAATACTTGGTGGAGAGTGATTTGAGGAGAGAGTATTGAATATCACTTATTTTCTCATTCTTCTCTTTTATATCAATTATTTTATTACTTGGTGGAGAATGAGAAAATATTGAATGATGTGATGAGATATGTGAAAACATAATGGAACAAATTGATATTGATATAAAAGAGAAGAATGAGAAAATATGAGAAAAATGTTGATATAATAAGGCAATGAGCCTAGTTTGATTATGAGAAATGAAATGAGAATGGAATTATGAAAGAAATTGATAATGAGATAAATGAATAAATTGTGTGCCTAGTATGTTATTCAATTTTCAAAGTTCTAGGTTTGGCGGCATGCCTATGAGTTGCTGGGCAGGTGAAAAGACCGGGTCGTAAGCCGAGCCCAGCTGATAAATGTGATATTTTTGGGGTGAAAAGACAGGGTCGTAAGCCTCAAAAACTGTAACAGTCTAGCCGAGTTGAGAACCAAGATATTGGGGCCCAAGGGTCTAGCCGGATTGAGGTCCAAGAGACTGGGGCTGTTACATTATCCATGGATATATATATATATATATTGCCTACGGGGCTAGACACAAGGTGTCATTATGGACCAAAGCAGTAACTCTAAACTTTGAATAGCATAGTAGATCCTTTTTGGGCCCATGTTTGTCTTTGCTTAAATGTGTATTAAGAAATGTGATGTGAATGATTAATATGTTGAGTTATAATGTAATGAGTTGATATATTCATATGTCTTGTGCATTAGCATCACATTGATCTATATTGAATCAAAGTTTGTACCACTAAGCTTTCTGCTTAGCGCGATTGTGGTTCATCGCGCAGGTGACAAGGTAGGTCCAGTTGTGCCGGAGAGCTCATCTAGATCGAGTCGAGTCTAGGCGTGAGATTAGAGATAGTTGTGGACATCAAGATCAGAGATGAACTGCCAGTATGTATAAATTTCATATTTTGTACTTATTGATTTTGATATATATACATATGTATTTTCCGCTGCTTATTAAACAAATGTTTTGGATAAACTTTTGGGTGCTAATGTTATATATGTATTTTAAAGAGAAATGTTTTCCCTATTGATTTCTATAATGTAAGTTAAATGTTTTTAGTTTATTCAGATTTTAGTAATGGTGACCTTGGTTTTCTATTTATGAAGGATGGGTTGGTTTGTTTTAAAATGAACTATGACACCCTTATATCTGGTATACGTATATCGCGTGTTGTGTGTATGTATGCGGTGTGTGTATATGGGGTACGGGGGGTGTGACAGAGCTGATGTGACACTATGGACAAAATTTCACACTACAAACTTCTTGTTGGAACAATTTTCACCTTCTAGGCATCACTTTTATCTTCCAACTTCATGAAATTACAAGGCTTAAATGTCCTTCCTTATTCTTTATAGAAATTTGGATCCAATCAGTACCTTTTTTCTTCCTCTTTCTTTTTGTCCTTTTCCCTTTTGGAATATCAAGTCTAAGACTTTTAATATTGCTAACTTGAAGTTACATTGGATAAAATGAAAGATGGTCTTTCCCCTAATTCTCTGATTTTATTTGACTCTTTGACTGGACTTGACTAATTCAAGTCAATATGTCCTTATAAACTAAGTGGAAGTCTTTTGATGCTTCAGGTAAGAAGAACTTTGTTGACTTTCTAAACAGGCCTTTTGGGTTAACTGCCCCTTTTTTTGGGTTTTTTTTTTAATTTTTTTTCTTTTTTCTTTTCTTTTTTCTTCCTCTTCTTTTTGCTTTTTGCTTTTTTTTTTCTTTCTATTAGTCTAACTCTAAGAAAATTATTTTGTATGCACCATTCTATGCTTCTGACTATGGATGAGTAGAGTAGAGTGAGTTTGCTTCAATAAGGATAAATCATTTATTTCCCTAATGTCATCTTAATGAATTAGAGATATTAGGTCTAATATCAGGTGAACTTCAACTACCCTTATGGTCTTGATAACTTCAACTATCCATATGGTCTTGACTATGCATTCCTTTCTTTGATCTTCTTGCCTCTTTACCTTAGTGATCATTTAAATTTGTCAAAAGTGTAACAATAGCTCAAGGTAGGTCATTAGGTTTACTAGCCAATGAAGAGTAAGCTAAAATTTTATGAAGGCTTAAAGGGACAACTCAGGATTAATTTTAATAGGGCGGATAATAGTTGTTGGCTAACCAAACAATGCCTAGATCATCTCTCCCTTAAATAAACAGAGTTCAATTTCGCCTCAAAAGTTTGTCAAAGTATTTTCCAAGATCGACTAGGATCTAGACAAAGGTTATTATGTAGGAGCCCTCTCTATGTAAGTATACACAGTTCAATGCTATAGAACAATTCCCTTACCTAATAAAGTCATTCAAATCATGATGCATAGATATACTAATTTATGAACATCAAGCTAGATTCGTCATCGGTTGAGCACCAAAATGAGTAAATACCGACATAAATAAAAATTTTGATGAAAGTAATTTATTCAAACAATCTTAATTTGAAAGACATAATTTGTAACACCCTTATACCCTATATACGTACAATACATATTTTTACAATATTTAAAATATGCATATACGGTACAAAAATATCACAGATCGATTTAAATAAAAAAATATTTCACATTTCTGATTTAAAATTTTAAATGCTAAATATATAAAATTAAATAGTATATAAAAATTTCTTTACTTGTTATAGAAACCCAAAATAAACATTTTATATGAAAATCTCTGAGAAAAATTCGTCAGAGTTTTGTCTGTAATTTGGACATCCGAAAATTTATCAATTACACAACCTGCAAAAAGAACACACTCCCAAATAATTTCAAATCACCATCTCAACCATACTCTTGAATTTCACCAAGTTTCTCAAACATTTATATATAGATATATATATAATTTAGAACACATTTACACTCCCATTTCAAATAACTTAACCCAAACATTCTTCATAGTTTACAATACATAAAATCCAAAAACATAATATACTATGCATAATACCCAAAATATAAAATAACATAAAATATATACATGCTGCTGACAGTGTTTCTGATCTTGATATCAACTCTACAAGCACAAATACAAGTCTAGACCCGACCTAGTCTAGAAGAACTCTCTGGGTAAGCCAAATCTACCCTGTCACCTGTGCGATGTAAACAATCGCGCTAAGCCAAAAGCCTAGTAATATAAACTTTGATAATAATAAAAATCAAATGCAATGCCAATGCACAATGCATATGGATATCACATCATTTCATTTCCTCATACTTTTCAAATGTTTCACAATTCACAATTCTCATAAAACAAACACAAACATGGGCCCAAAGATAACTAATATGCTATTCAAATTCCAGAGTTACTGTTTTGGTCTATAATGACACCATGTGTCTAGCCCCATAGGCAATATATCAATGTAATAATCCAACTAGGCCTGAGCTTACGACTTGGTCATTTCACCCAGCCTAGTTTCAAGAACTTATTTTTGAGGCTTACGACTCGGTCATTTCACAAAAATATTTTCACAGTGACGCCCAGCGTCTAGCCTGTAGGCAAATCATAGGCATGCCGCCAAACACAGAACTCTGAAAATTGAATAACATACTAGGCACACAATTTATTCATATTTCTCATTTATATCAATATCAATTCATTTCATTATGTTTCCACATATCTCATTACATTATACCAAATTTTTTGCATTTACAACACATTGCCCAATTACCTTGGGTATTTCAACATAATTCACATAGTAATCACATTTAATGTAATCTATCCAATACCAATGGCTTTTCAACAATGCACTTAATGCATACACAACAAATGGCATTACCCAAACACTTTGGGTCATTTCCACATAATACACATAATACACATTTTACACAATTTAGCCATTATCAATGGCTTTCACAATGCATTTAACACATACAAGACATTACAAATGTCATAGCACATTATTCATACATAACCAATGTATCAAGTAGCTTAACACATTTTTCAACCAAAATGTGTTAAGCCCAAATGTCATGCAAACATAACCAATGTATTCAAATTTTGTACTTACCTCAAATAGCAACCAAAACAAGCTTAAAACAACCTCTAATCCTATCCTTCCAACTAGCCCTTCACCACTTGGATGAAGCAAATCAACCTCCCTCAATTCCTAAACCAAATGTGATAGCAAATAACCATTTAGTATCACATTTAATGGCATTTCCAATATTAAACCATAATTAAACATTACTCCTAGAAATTCCAAAAATTTAGCCTTTCCTTACTTCAATATTAGAATTCCATTCTACTACAATTAAGTTAGTGTTTTAAGTTTATTTATATTATTAAAAACATATTTTAATACATTTAAATCATTTACATTCTAAAAATACACTCTTATACATAAAATCTCAAAAATGGCATAACCTTCCCCCATTGAAGGTTTTCCATTCCAACACAATCCATTACTCATTCCAAGCTTATATTCATCACTTTTAACACTAAACAACATGCTTAAACAAATAAAATCAAACAATCCGACAACTTTGGAAAATCACTTTTCCAAAACCCTAAATCTCCACTTCCATTCTCAAACTCCAACCAAACACAACCAAATCCAATATTTGACTTTAAAATACTTGTTTATGCACCAAAAAAACTCATTTAGAACCAATTTACACAATTAAAAACCATGATTACTCAAACCCTAAAAATTCATAACCCTAAATTCTCTCTCTTCACCATTCTTTATCTATACTCCATCATCTCTTCAATCCAACCTTAAAATCATTGTTAACTACCCAAAATAACATCATACACACCAATTCCAATAATTATAACATACTACTTAAAAATCCAAAATCACACATAATCCAAAGAGTTGGAAAGTTACCAAATTTGATGGAAATCACCAAAAATCCATTTTAAACTTGTTAAATCCTTCATTTTGTGGAGTATGGAAGAATCAAAATCTTGGTCTATGCTCCCATGGTGGTTCGGCCTTGATGATGAAGAAGAAGAAATGAAGACAACTTTTTTAATTTCTCTTTCCTTTCATCTTTTATTTTAAACCATATATATATTATAATATTTTAATAATTAATTAATTAATTAATTAATTATTTAATAAATTAAAAGTCCAAAAATTCATCTTCCATTCAAAAAATATTTATTTTTTGAATTAATTTAATAATTTTGAATTTGTAAGATTGAATTACCAAAATACCCTCTTACTTTTTACTTTTGACTTTTTTTTAAACGTTGACTTTTATATGTTGTATATATATCACATATATATTCTACTTTTTTCATTTAAAATTTCTTCATTTTTCATTTAAATCCATTAATTTAATTTATCCATTTAAATTATAATTTATTTTATCAAATTTTCAAAAATTAAAAATTTTCAAAAATTTGGGATATTACATAATTGTTCCAAATAAGTACTAAAGAAAGCAAAATAAAATGAGCAACACTTTCATGCTAAGGGAGGTGTGTTGAATGAAATTTCTCCTTACTTCACATTTTTAATAGTCCCATCTTGAAAGGAGGATAAGACAGAATTTTCCTCCAATCCTCCTCCTACCATGAAGGTTCCTGGTGGTGGCATTCTGTTAAGCCTAGGCAAAGGATTATTCTTTGTGCTGGGCTTATCAGGTTCAGGTAACCTATCACTGTCGATCAGATCTTAGATCTCATGCTTCAATCTGGTGCATCTATCTATCTCATGTCTTTGAGTATGATGAAATTGACAAAATGCCTTCGTATCAAAGTTTGGTGGTAAAGGATTCGACAAGGGTCGAGGAGCCAATGGTTGTAATAACCCTTTCTTTTGTAGCTTGTTAAAAATTGAAGACAGAGATTTTTCCAATTTTGAAAAATGTCTTTTATTTCCTTGACTAGTTGCATTAACATTGACTTCCTTATGTGTACTTTGATTGCCAGACTGATAATTTTGTTTTGCAGAAAAAAGATTCTTCTCTCTTTCCCACTCTTTTATTTGTAAGCCACCTTAAAGAAGATCTTTGAAATCCCTTATAAGGGTGTGAGACAGCCTTTCATGGAGGTTGGGCAGGATGCCTCTGACTATCATCCTGATCTGGTCTAACTCATCAGACCTCCTTTTTAGAAGTGCATCCTTATTTCTCCATCTCTTTACATAATCAACAAAACTTTCATTTTATTTTTGCCTGATAGTCTCCACCTCCATCAACGTAACTTCCAGCTCAACATTGTACCCAGACTACTGAATGAAGGCTTTGTATAGCATATCTCAATCTTTTTGGGTACTTTCCTCTAAGGTGCTGAACCAGTTCTGCATAATAGTATCCAATAAGAGCATGATATACCTTAGAGTTTGAGCCTTGGTAGCTCTAGCAGATTGCATAGCAGCAATGTAGTGTTTAATACGCAAGTAAGGATTTCATGTACCATTGTACCTAGCGAAAGAGGGCATTTTGAACTTGTAAGGAACTTCTTCATCTTGCTCAAATAACTTGTCTACTTCAGACACCTCTTTGGCCTTCAACTTCTTCTCAAACTTTTCTCTAAATTAGCAATCATCCTTTCTACATATGATGTTTTAGTCTTTTCCACAGTTGCTCTTTCTGCAACCTTCAGCTCTTTCTTCCTATCTTGAGGATCTTGGAAGAATTGAGCACATTCATCATCATCATCAATAATTACTTTGTCATCATCAAAGGCAACTTTGTCAGCCTTAGCCTTTCCCATATCCTTCTGCTTCTTAGTATTTGCAGATGCTTCAACAGTGTTTCCTTCCAATAGTGTAGCTATTTGATTTCTCACAATCTCAGCTAGGACCCCCATTAACTCTTTCATCTTGGAAGCAAGAGCTTCATTTATCAGATTCTGAACTTGATTGGATTCATGGTTCTCGGAGTGAAATTAATTGTATCTTCACAGAACTCTGAGTTACTGACATAGGTTGGGTTGTCGTACGTCCTTCAACTATTATACTCCAGGTCTGTGAGCCAGAAAGGAGTAATGCCATGTAATGCAATGCGTGTGTAGACCCTTAATTTTTGACCCAGTCCAGTCCGATATTTTTAAAATAGTCCAAAATAATTTTTATAGTATTTTAATTAAATAATATTTATTTTAATATTCATTACTTATAATATTTATTTTTAATAAAAATAAATAATATATAAAAAAATAAATAAATAAAAATCGACGACAGAAGAATCGGCAAAGAAAAATTTTCGTCTCCAAAGATGAATTAGCTTGGGCCAATTCGCCACAGGAAATTCTTACGATGAATTGGCTGGCCTGCGCCCCAGCTCACACGCAATTCTTGTAGATTCTCATAGCTGGCCCGCCCGTAGCCTGTAGTAATTTTTGCCAGTTCAATTTTTTCTTGCATAGTTTTTTTCGAAACCCAATTCTATTTTATTTTTATTTCTTTTCCTAAATGATTTTTATTTCCTTAGGTATGTTTCCACTTTGTGGGTACCTCATTAGTTAAATATTATGTAATTTAAATTATTTTAAATTTTTTGGACCAATGTAAAGGACACATTTTCACCTTTCAGTGGGTGTCCCATTTAGTTTTAGACATGGGTGATGTAAGGACATGTTTCCATCCTCGGACGGGTTTCCATCCTTTGGACATTGCTTTGATTTTAATATAATGACATTTTATTTTAATTGTTGCATGTAATATGGATAATATTATTATACTTAAGAATGTTATAATATTAAGACCTGCAAAGGAGACCGGTTTCAAAGAATCGGGCGTTGTAGGGGTGCTGGGCCATTTCTCACCTTCCCCACACATACCTAACTTTTTGAACCCATTAAGGGGTTGGAGATTCCTTAGGAATCGAGTCATCCACCCCTTTCTTTTTCCCAGCCTATTCGGGTGGCGACTCCATTTTTTTTTCCGGGCTTAGGCCCATGCTCTCTAAGGCCCTGAGCCTAAACAGTGCCAAAGTCGCAAGAACCATTCCACTGGGAGTGGGGGCGAAAATCCCTGCTCACAGTGGCGACTCCACTGAGGATAAGATAAGTTGATTCCATTGGTCTTTATATTATTCTATTTTTTCTTATAATTATACTATCCATTGCATCATTTAGATTGCATCGTGTTCGTGAGTTAGGACGCCCGTGTTACCTTTGTTATGTTATGTAAGGGATACCATACTTTCACTCAAGGCATGAAGATCAAACATGGCATAACCTCTCATAGCCTTGTACCATTTGGTATATACTTGCTATAGGAACCTAAGCTTTTCAACCCAAAGACTAAAGCTCATGTAATTGGCCTAGTTACTTTCCTTAGGTTTTACCCCAAATGCTTGTTGTTTGACTATGGTTAGTTTATCTTGGTTTAAATCATGGCTTATTTGGTTTGCTCTTTTTCTAATATGACCTAAATACATTGTAAGCTCAAAATAAATTTTTTTCTTTAAAGTCCAAAAGACCAAAGCAATTTTCAAAATTTTTCAAGATGGTCTTTGGGCATTAAACTTTTCTAAAAGACAAATAAAAAAATTCTTTTCTCATGATCCAAATACAGAGCCCAAAATTTATTTTTTCTAAAATCTTTTCACAATGGGCTTAGAAACAAAACTATTTTTATAATCTTTTGAAAGAGCTTACAAATATTTAGGTCAATTATGAAATACCAAAAATTAATTGTGAGCCTAGTTTACACTAAGAATTATTAATCATGGGCTTGTTTTTGGCATGAATCATTAGTTACTTTTTCAAGTGAGAAATTTATTTGTAATAAACCTCTTAATTTATTTTTAATCTAATATAGAATAAAAGCTATTTTAGTTAAGATTCAATGGATTAAAACCTAATTAATGGGAATTATCATGAACTGATTTCCATTTTTAAAATATAGCTATTTGTTGAAACGTTCGAGGGAACTTTTTGAAAACAAAATACCCCATGTTGGCATTTTGTTAACCATATTACCTAGAAAAAGAGACTTGCCATTCGTGCGTGGATGTTATAAGGTTGGAAGGAACGTCCTATTTATCCTTGTTTGTTTATTGTTTGTGCATACATGCATCACATGACATATCATTAATCCCTTCTAGCTCACAGCCCTGGATTACAATAGTTCAAAAGCTTACGACAATCTGACCTATGCCGGAGATGAAGAATCTAGCAACGACTCAATCACTTGCTCACCAAAAGTAATGGAGCCCAAACAAATTCAAAGAATGGTGGATGACACCCTCAATGCCAAGATGGAAGAAATAAAAGAGGCAATGGCCGAGACCATGAAGAATCAATTAGCTACAATTTTAGGGAATAATGCCGAAGCATCTGCTAGCACCAAGAAGTCAAAGGACAAAGGGAAGGCTAAGGATGGTGAAGTGGTTTTTGATGATGACAAGGTAGTCCTTGATGATGATGACGACTAGGCTCAATACTTCCAAGATCCTCAAGACAAAAAGGAGCTAAAGGTTGTTAAGAAGATAACTATTGAAAAAACCGAGACGTCTGATGTTGAGAAGATGATTGGTGATTTAGAAAAAAAATTTGAGAAGAAGTTAAAAACCGAAGAGATGTCCGAGATCGACAAAATATTTAAACAAGATGTGGAGGTCCCTTATAAGTTCAAGATGCCTTCCTTTGCTAGATACAATGGTACTGGAAACCCTCATCTCCATGTGAAGCAGTACATCACTGGCATGCAATCTGCCCGAGCCACTAAGACTCAAGCTCTAAGATATTTCATGCTCTCATTGGATCCTGTTGTCCAAAATTGGTTCAACACCTTAGAAGAAAGTACTCAAAAAGATTGGGACATATTGTACAATGCTTTCATTCAGCAATATGGGTAAAACGTCGAACTGGAAATTACCTTATGGAAGTTGAGTCCATTAGACAAAGGCCAAATGAGAATTTTGTGGACTATGTGAAAAGGTGGATAAATAAGACTGCCCTTCTCAAAAGGAGGCCTGATGAGTCAGACCAAATTAGGATGATAGTCAGAGGTGTCCTGCCCAACCTCCATGAAAGGCTGTCTCACACCCTTATAAGGGACTTCAAAGACCTTTAGCAAGCTGGCTTGCAAATCGAAGAGTAGAAAAGGGAGAAGAATCGCTTTTCGGCAAGAAGGAATGAGAAAGAGAACTCCCAGTGGGGTAATCAAAGCGCGCAAAAGGAAGTTGATGTTAATACAACTGGTTAAGGAAATAAAAGACAATTCTCATAATTGGGGTAACCTCTATCTTGGGTTTTCAACAAGCTACAGAATAAGGGGTTGTTACAACCGTTGGGTCCTTGACCGCTACATAATCCTCTGCCACCAAACTTCAATGCCGAGGCCTTCTATCAATTTCATCAAATGCAAGGGCATGAGACGGATAAATGTGCTCATCTAAGACATGCGATCCAGGATTTGATTGACAGTAGTAAGCTACTCGAGCCGGATAAGCCCAATACCAAAAGCAATCATCTGCCTAAGTTCAACAGAGTGCCACCACCAGCAACTTTCATGGTAGGAGGAGGATTGGAGGAAGATCTTGTCTTATCCTCCTTTCAAGATGGAAATATTGAAGATGTGAAAGAAGAAGAAGCTTAACTCAACAAACTTCCCTTGGCTTGCTTGTTTCTTTGTTTTATTTTCTTTATTTGGTATTTTATGGAACAATTATATTTTTTAAAATTAAGATTGTTTGAATAAATTACTTTCATCAAAATTTTTATTGGTCTTTGTTCATTTTGGTGCTCAACCAATAAGGAATCTAGCTTGATATTCATAAATTAATGTATCTAGGCATCATGATTTGAATGACTTTACTAGATGAGGGAATTGCTCTATAGCATTGAGTTGTGTATTATTACTTAGAGAGGGCTCCTGCATAATTACCTTTGTCTAGGTCCTGGTCAATCTTAGAACATGCTTTGACAAAGTTTCAAGGCGAAATTGAACTCTTCTTATTTAAGAGAGAAATGATCTAGGCATTGTTTGGTTAGTCAACAACTAGTATCCACCCAATTAAATATCAATCCCTAGTTGTCCCTTTGAGCCTTCATAAAATTGTAGCTTTCTTTTCATTGGCTTACAAATCCCAACAACCTACCCTGAGCTATTGTAATACTTTTGACAAGTCTTATGATCACTAAGGTGAAGAGGCAAGAAGATCAAAGAATGGAATGCATAGCCAAAGCCGTAAGGATAGTTGATGTTTTCAAGACTATAAGGGTAGTTGAAGTTCACCCAATATCTCCAATCTATCAAGATAACATCAGAGTAACAAATGATTTATCTCTATTAAAGAAGATTTATGTCACTCCACTCATCCATTATTAGAAACCCAAGTTGATACAAACAAGACAACTCTTTTAGAGCTAGAACCAAAAAAAAAAAGAAAAAAGAAAAGAAAAAAGAAGAAAAGAAAAGAAAAGAAAAGAAAAAGACAAAAGAAAAAGAAAAAAAAGAATAAAAAAGAAAGATAAAACCTAAAAAGAAGATTTAGAAAGCCAACTGAGTTCTCTTTTACCTAAAGCAGCAAAAGGCTTCCATTTGGTTTATAAGGACAGTTTGACTTGAATTGGTCCAACCCAACCAAAGATTCAATCAAAATTAGAGAGATAGAAGAAAGGTCATCCAATTCTTAAAAGTCCTGTACTTGACAGTCCTACAAGGAAGAAGGACAAAATGATAAAATGCTCAAAGAAAGGGAAGAGTAAGAAAAATAAAAAGAAAAAAAGGGAGAAGAAGAAAAGAAACGAATTTGGGTACCAAAATTTTTGCAAGCGCAAAGACTTTCCTAATCAAGATCCAGATTAATGCCAAGAAGATAGAAGGAATTTGGAGTCTAGCAAGATTGCTCCCAGCTGCCTACACTACAAAAATATTCGGCATTTGCGACGGAAATCTGCAACGAAAAATTTTCGTCGCAAATTTGCGACGGATCTGCAACGCATTTGCGACAGAATAACAAGTTGAAGGAATTTTGAGAAAGCCGTCGCAAATCGGTTGCAAATCCGTAATAAATCTGCGACGGATTTTTGTTTGTCACAAAGTTTCGTCGCTAAAGTTGGCGGGGATTACTCCAGCCGAGGATTTTTGTGGAAAATTTTTACCGTCTCAGATTGGTCGCAGATTCGTTGCAAATTTGCTACCCATTTGCTATGGATTTGCGACGGAAATAAGATTTGACTATATATATATGTATCCGTTGCAAAGCAGTGGCATTGCGACAGAAAATAGTCGTCGTAAATTTCCGTCGTAAAACTGAAAGGGAATTTTATCTGTGAGAACTGTTGTACTCGTTCCTGAATTTTAATTTCATATTATGAGAAAAACTTATGAGAAAATAAATTTATGTTATGCTATCTTATTCAGTAAAAAAAAAAACTTATGAGAAAATAAATTTTTTATCAAATAGTTTACATGATTAGAAATTTTAATAAAATATTTCATTAAATGTATAAATAAGTTATTTTAATATGATCATTATTCAGATAATTTTTTGAGGAAATTATTCAAATAATTTTAGTTTAATTTTTTTTCTAAAAATTAATATACATTTGGGGTAAAGTTTTGGAATTTCAATACACCGAGAATAAAAAATAAAAAAAAAAATAAAAAAGGCATAAATGAAAATTAGGAAGCGGTTCATTCATTTATACGTCCGTTTTTATTTTGTTTTCTATTTATTTAAATTAAATATTTTAGTATTTATTTTTTATTTTTATTTCTCAGTTTATTGAAACAACGAAACCCTAAATCAAACCTAACCTTGGATCCATTTCCCAAACTAGCAGCTGCCTCTCACCATCTTCATCGCTAAATCCAGCCTGCTCGCCGCTATCTTCATCGTAAACGCATTTCGACCATCTATCTTCAAGCCAGCCTCTCACTATCACCGTCCTCGCCAATCAAGCAGGCTACAATCATCTTCATTGCAAATTCAGCCTCTGACCATTATCTCCAAGCCAGCCTCTCAACATCACCATCATCGCCAACCCACAGCGCTCACCATATTCACAGCAAGGTCGCTATCGTCAATCCACCATCTCCAGTTCCAGATCACACGAGCTTGGTTTGGCTGCTGGTATTTTTTTATTTGATGAATTCTGTACACTTTAAAAAAATTCAGTCTCTTTCTTCACTTCCAATAATGGAGTTGGACCCTGACGACATCTTCAAAGACGACGAAGATGATCCCGAATACGACTTCTCTCAGGTTTTCTTCACTACTTATCAGCTTTCACTTTCTCTGTAAACAAATACAAATTGCTTAGTGTTTTTCTACTTCGCAGCAAACTGAAACCTCCAAAGAATTCGTGGTGTACCTTGTCGATGCTTCTCCCAAAATGTTTAGCACCACTTGCTCCGGCGTCAGTTTTCTCTCTCTTTCTCTTCCAATTTTATTGCATTCTTTAATTTTTCCTGATTTATACATATTAAATTTGATTTTCTTAGCATATTATTTGATTTTTGCAGTAATTGTTAGTTATTTATTTTCATTGAATTAGCTAATTTGCTAGAGTTATAATTAAATGTTTTATTAGGTTGCTAATCTATTGCTAATTAACTAAAATTTATTTATCAGAGTGATTACTAATTTTGTATGGAAACCACGAACTCGTTTATTTGAAAGTATGTGTTTGAAATTTTAGCATTTGTAACTTATAGCCATCGCTTGCTGTAGGATTCTATATAATATCATTTCTAGCTTATGAATTGGTAGCATACTGTATCATTTCAAGTGCTATGAAATGATGAGATTAAAATTCTGGACCTGTCCCTCTTAGTGATGCATAATTCAATTAGTTACTTTTTGTGTACTCTGCATAATTATGCTGGCATTAGAAAATGCTGTTGCCTTTTGCTTTTATGATGTGATTTGTTTGACATTTCATAGTTTATTTTAATATTGGCAGGAAGATCAAAAGGATGAAACTCATTTCCACATTGCTGTCAGCTATATTGTAGAGTCTTTGAAGACTCAAATCATTAATAGATCATATGATAAAGTTGCTATCTGCTTCTTTAACACTGTACGACATAATTCTGATGGCTAAATTTCATGTTTTCTTTGGATAATTGCGTACTGACAAGTTGTTGAGTATTAGATGTGGTGTAGTAGTATTGATGTTAAGTAGTTATCAGATTTAGCTCATCCTTATTTTATGAATCACTGCAGAGGGAAAAGAGAAATTTACAGGACTTAAATGGTGTTTTTGTATTCAATGTTGCTGAAAGAGAGTATCTAGATAGACCAACTGCTAGGCTTATAAAAGATTTTGATTGCATAGAGGGTAAGAATCTGTTTCTCTCAGTTTTTTTTAAATTATCTTTTTTGTAGGAGGAATTGTAATTTGTTTTGTTTTATTTATTTTTTAATTGAGGAGTCTAAGTTTCTTGCCGTTAATTTGATCTTGGGCCAATAATCCAATAACTCCTTAACTTTGATGATTTAATTGATGAAGTGAAGACAAACACCTTGTGTATATACAAAATTCCTGAGCAGCTACACGAGTTGAATGAAAAAGCCTACACACCACGGTTAGTATTACTTTGTTAACGTGTATCATATTATTCTTTTTCATTTACTCTTTTTAATATTATTTGCAGGTTAATAATGATGATGCAAGTCATGATTCAACGGAAAATGATAATTGAAGATCTATATTGTTATTTTCAAGATAGATTATTTATAGTAGTGTTCTTAACACTTGTATAGTTAAATTGTAAAATATTTTATTCTATTAAAGATTAATAAAAGAATTATTTTTATCAATGTAATTAGTGTTTTTGTAGATTGTGTTTAAATGTTCCAAATGTATTTATAAAGTTCTCATAAAATTAATTGATAATACAAATAGTTCCAATAAAAATCAATATTAAATTACTACGGATTTGCTACGAATCTGCGACGGATATTTGAAATCTATGACGGAATCTACGACAGATGCTGCGACTACAATCTACGACGAAATCTGTGACAGCAATCTGCAACGGAATCTGCAACGAATTTGCGACGGAAATCTGTGACGAAATCTGCGACGGCTACCCTTTACCCGCAAAAATTTAAGCGCGAGATTTGCAACCACCGAGTGGTTGCAAATCCGTCGCAATCTGCGATGGCCTATCGCAAAATTAAAAATTGCAACGCCTTTTTTATTAACGGATCGTATCCGTCGCAGATCGGTCGCAAGACTTGATTTGCGACGGATTTGCTACGGATCTGCGACGGATTCTGTCCGTTGCAGATAGCGTGTTTTTTTGTAGTGCTAAAGTTCAAACAAGAAGTTTGTAGTGTGAAGGTTTGTCCATTGTGTCACATTAGCTCTAATCTCAAAATGGCTTTCACTTAAACCCGTATCCCTTATAGACCCCATTTCAAGCCTATCAAAGACCTTTTGATCTCTTTTGGTAGGTAGACCTTTTGATCTCTCTTTTGACCTTTTGATTTTAATTAATTAATTAATTAAGTGGAATTTGAGTGAGTGGAAGTGGATGGAGATATTTTGAGTATTTTAATATTAATTGCTTGGAGGAGAGGGTTTTCAGGAGAAAGTTATTAAGAGTTTGACTTTGCTTTCTTTCTTTTCTTCTTGTTTCTTTCTCCTTCGTGCACCTTCACTTCTTTTCTTTCCTTCTCTTTTCTTTTCTTTTCTTTTGGCCGGTTATCAAAGAAGCAAGAGAGCAATAGAGAGTTTTATTTTCCAAGATCAAATTGAAGAAGATTTCAAGTAATCAAGTTGGAAATTTGAGAAGTTTCATTAACTTTGGTAAGTTTCTTCTTGATTCTCTTGTTTTATTTTAAGTTGTGTTGAGTTTGGTGTTGGATTATTATGAGCATGAATATGTTTGATTGTGGTGTGTTTGATAGTGTGGGTTTAATTGATTGTGATTTTGGAGTTGAATGGAAGAGTAAGAGTTGTGTTTATGTTATGATTTTGGATTTGGTAATTGATGTATGTTGTGAGTTTGATCAATTATTTTGGTATATCTTCAAGATGTTTGTGTTTAATGAAGTTAAAAGCATAAAATACATGAGTTTGGTCCAAAACAGAAGCATTTTGGATGCCACGCTTGTGGCCTTTGGATGCCACGACCGTGGGGTGTTGGAAAAATTGGACAGATTCATTTTCTAACCCACGACCGTGGGGGTTTTTGAGGCCACGACCGTGGGGGTTTGTGAGACCACAACCATAGGGATGTGAGGCCATGACCGTGGGACCTAGTTAGGGGTTTTGGTTTGTAATTTGTGATCCATGGGTCTAGTATGAGACTAATAGGTGAATAATTGTATTGGAATTCATGTGTATGTTTATATAAGTGTGTATTATTCCTTTTGAATTAGGTTGTGAAGAGGTTGTTTTGCCGTAACCTAAGTGTGGAGAATTCTTGGAAGAAGAAGTGTATAAGTTGGTGTGAGTTACTCTTGAGGTAAGTACAAACTTACATGGTTGCATTCATTTACATGATTTTGAGACTTAACACATTTGGTTACAAATGTGTTAAGTAATCTACTATATTATTATTACTATTTGATTAATGTTATAATTTGTATAATGTGAAAGATATGATGATCATTTAAAAGGTATGTGCAATGCAATTGGTTATGATGAATACTTTAATGATGAATTGCTTAAATGTGAATTGTGATATGATGAGATGTGATGCCATTGTGGTTGGCTATAATGATTTAAATGAAGTAAATGGGGCATGTTTGCCTAGATGATGATGAATTCAAAATATATGTCCAATGCAATATTATGTATACTCTCTTGATGAGATGTGAAGCCATTATTGTTGGCTATAATGATGCAAATGATATTATTGAGGCATGGATGCCTAAATGATGATAAGAAAATAAGAATGAAATTGATAATGAAATAATGAATGAATTGTGTGTCTAATGTGTTATTCCATTTTTAGAGTTTTGTTGTTGGTGGCATGCCTAATGGTAACAATCTCTTGAAGCTAGGTTGGATTTAGTCCTTGAAGCCTAGTTGAGATGTTACAACCCTTAAAGCTAGGTTTGGTTTGGTTCTTGAAGCCAAGTTGGGTTGATACTTAGATGCTTTGTTCCCCTTGAAGCTTCGTTGAGCCTAATCCTTGAAGCCTAGTTGGGATAATGATAATGATAAATGTGAAAATTGAACCAAAACATTAACTCTGAAAGTGGAATGGCATATTAGTGTCTTTTGGGCCCATGCTTGTCTTTGTTTCAATGTAATTCATAAATGATGAAACAAGGGAATAGAATAATGAAATGTATTGTTATAACCAATATAAGGATATCAATTGTGAATATTGTCTTAATTGTTGAAATGTATGACATTAGCATTGCATTGAAGCATGTTGTTATTGTAGTTTGTACCACTAAGTCATTGGCTTAGCGCGATTGTGGTTCATCGCGCAGGTGATAGGGTAGAGCCAGAGAGTTCATTTAGACCGAGTCGAGTCTAGACCTTGAGGTGTTGATTGTGGGCGTAAAGATCAGAGACGAACTGCCAAACATGTATAAATGTTATGTTTTTGTAAAAATTGATTTGGATGTTTATGTATTTTGATGTATATAAATATATGTAAATATAACTATATTTTCTGCTGCGTATTGAATGGACGTTTTTATCTATTGGGTTATATTATGACCTAATTGTTTAAATTAGTTCATATTATTGTATAAAGGGAGGATTTGTTTATTTGAAAGAAAAACTGTGGCATTCCTATATTCAATATACGTATATTACGATCGTGGTAGCATGCAGTGTACGTATACGGGGTATAGGGTTGTTGCAAGCATGCATATGAGATAGATAATATTCAAACTCAATGAGACCTTTAGCTAAGTAATGTGTATGTGCCTATTTGAAGTGCAACCATTCTTGCTTAAATGGAAATGATTCTCGAGTTTAGTACGGTAACTAGGGTTGTCATGTTATAGATATGATAATTTGAAAAATCAAGTCCTGAGGTAAATTGACATTAATTTGGCAAAGCCAACATTTGATTTCAAAATTAAGATTTGAAAGTGAAAATTTAAAAAAAAAAATGAAGTTAAGTGGAGTATGTTGAACTATCGAACCTCGAAGGACACATTAGGCAAAGTAAATGATTATTGGCAAGGTCATGCCAAAACATAGTTTGGAATGGATGTGTCCATGACTCCGCTGCTTGGGTCTCACCACTCATGTTCTCAACATCTTGAAGATAAAAGCCATAAATGTGAAGCATTCTGTCATTCCAAAGCAAGACCTGAATGGGCATCTCAAAGGAGTCAATGAGAACACTTATACTGATCACCTCGGTCTATGGGTCGATGGAACCACTGTAAGTATTACTCATGCATATCATGCATACATAAGCTTATCGCATTGCACTTTTTTTTGTGTTGTATTGTCTATTCTTTGTCAAAGTGAACAACAATCATTCTGTGAAGTAAAGAATCAAAAGAAGATATTGAATCAGGGGGCATGGAAGACCCATTGCTTGAGGAAGCTCTAGTCATTTTGCAAAAGAAAGAAGAGATGCATGTTTATGAAAGGAACTAGACAAAATACAAACATCAATTAGAGCCTGCATGAGAAAAATTATTGGTTTGAGCCTACACAGGGGGAAAAGTTTCTCCATTTTAATTTTTGAGTTTATGCGTATACAAAATATTTTCAAACTCACTTTCACATATTTAGGACCGAGCATCCAAATCTAGTTTAGGATTGAGTATCCAAATTCAGTTTAGGATTGAGTATCCAAATCCAATTTAGGATCGAGTATCAAAATCTAGTTTAGGATCGAGTATCCAAATTGTGAGTGGGGATTTTTGCCCCCACTTCCGGTGGAATGGTTCTTGCGAGTTCGGCACTGTTTAGGCTCGGGGCCTTAGAGAACACGGATCTAAGTCCAGAGAAAATGGAGTCGCCACTCGGATGGGCCGGGAAAAAGAAAGGGGTGGATGACTCGATTCCTAAGGAATCCCCAACCTCATAATGGGTTCGGAAAGTTCGGTACATGTAGGGAAGGTGAGAAATGGCACAGCACCCCCACAACGCCCAGTTCATTGGAACCGGCCTCCTTTACAGGTCTTAATATTAAAAAATTCTTAAGTATACCAATATCATCCATTTTACATGCAACAATTGAAATAAAGCATCGTTATATTAAAAATCAAAGCAATGTCCAAGCAAAGCAAATAAATGGACACCCATCCGAGGATGGAAACATGTCCTTACATCGTTCATATCTAAACTAATAGGACACCCACCAAAAGGTAGAAACATGTCCTTTACATTGGTCCAAAATATAAAAGCAATTTAAATCACATAGAAATTAATTAATGAGGTACCCACAAAGTGGAAACATACCTCTTACAACATTGGAAATCAAAATAACTCGATAAAAGTAAATAACCATTCATCATAAATAAGTCATTCATCAAAGATATTAAACATTAATCAAAATATATAATAAATATTCATCCATGATAAATTAAATAAATCATGCATTGAAAATAAATCAAAGCATATATTGAACTACATAATCAAATAAAGCAAGTAAAGATACAAATTGAGGTTTACTGTTTCCATTTAAAGTTCTTTAATTAATATTTAGGGCTTTGGGATTTTAGTATTATTATGGTTATTTGTTTAATCTACTGTAAGTTTTAAGAGAATTGAAATGTATTAGGGTTTTATAATTTAAGAAATTAATAAGGTTCTTTGATTAATCAAATTAGGGTTTGAGGGGTAAAATTATAAAATTAGGTTTTGGACACTTTAAAACATTTAGCTTTATAATTCTTAGCTACTGGATTGTTATTTTGGATTTACTATATTGGGTTTGAATGTTTAGGTTTATAAGGTTTTAAGGTTTTAAGAATTAGGGTTTAGGAAAACTAGGGTTTACGGTTTAGTTTTGGGGGAATTAGGGTTTAGGAAAACTTAGGGTTTATATTAACTAGTTTGGGGTTTACTGTCTTGGTTTTGGAATTGAAGAAAATAGTTTAAATTTTTATAAAGTAATTGTGATTTTTAGAAAATGTAAAGTGAGTTTAGAGTTTGGATATTTAACAAAGCATTTGGAAAATTTGGAAAAGAATTAGAAGAAAACAATTTAGGGTTTTTAAAAGCTTTTGGAAATAAGAAAAACAATTTAAAGTTTTTGGAAACAAAGAAACGAATTAGGGTTTTTAAGGTATTTGGAAACAGAAGAAATCATTTAAAGTCTTTAGAAACAAAAGAAACGAATTAGGGTTTTTAAGATATTTGGAAACAGAAGAAATCATTTAAGGTCTTTGGAAACAAAAGAAACGAATTAGGGTTTTTAAGATATTTGGAAACAGAAGAAATCATTTAAGGTTTTTGGAAACAAAAGAAATGAATTAGGGTTTTTTTTAAAGTATTTGAAAATAGAAGAAATCATTTAAGGTTTTTGGAATGAAGATCAAATCATTACATCTTTAAAGATCAAAGTTTTGTATGTATATTATTATGAATCAAAGAAACAAAGCTATGAGTAGTTTATGATTAAGGATCAAACCTGCGTAGTTGGTTCCACCAAAATTAACTTCTGGATGAACAAAGACAAAGGCAAGATTGCTGCCTTTGATGGCTTGATTGCTTGCTTGCTTATTCCTCTCCTCTAAAAAGTTCGATAGCTTCACTGCCAAATTTTTAAAGTCGGATCTTCGTTTTTTTTAAAGTCCCCCTTTTTACTGTGTTTTTTTAGTGTTATTTATAGGAAATTTAGAAGATTAATTCCAATTGTTTAAGGAAACTATATTTAATTAGGAAAAGAAAACTGAAACCAAATAGAATTTGGTTTCGGAAAAAATTGCGTTGGAAAAATCTCGCTGCGAAATTTGCGACAGGCTGCGAGGAATTGCGAGCAAGAATTGGCGTTGGCGGGCTGCTAGACCATTTTGTCCAATTACTTTCGGCAACAAATTTTTTCATCTCCGATTTTTCCATCGCTGATTTTTATTTTTATTTTTATTTTTTTATTACTATAATTATAAAAAATAAATACTAAAACAAATATTATTTAATTAAGATAACACAAAAATTATTTTGGACTAAATAAAATATATTGGACTGGACTGGGTCAAAAATTAATGGTAAAAAATTAATGGTCTATACAAATCCAGTTTAGGATCGAGTATCCAAATCCAGTTTAGGATCGAGTATCCAAATCCAGTTTAGGATCGAGCATCCAAATCCAGTTTAGGATTAAGTATCCAAATCTAGTTTAGGATCGAGTATCCAAATCCAGTTTAGGATCGACAATCCAAATCTAGTTTAGGATCGAGTATATAAGTTCAGTTTAGGATCAAGTATCCAAATTTAGTTTAGGATCGAGTATCCAAATCCAATTTAGGATCGAGTATCCAAATCTAGTTTAGGATCAAGTATCCAAATCTAGTTTAGGATCGAGCATCCAAATCCAGTTTAGGATCGAGTATCCAAGTCCATTTTAGGATTGAGTATCCAAATTCTGTTTAGGATCGAGTATCCCAATTCAGTTAGGATCGAGTATCCAAATCTAGTTTAGGATCGAGTATCCAAATCAAGTTTAGGATCGAGTATCCAAATTCAGTTTAAGATCGAGCATCCAAGTCCAGTTTAGGATCGAGTATCCAAATTCAGTTTAGGATTGAGTATCCCAATTCAGTTTAGGATCGAGTATCCAAATCCATTTTAGGATCGAGTATCCAAATCTAGTTTAGAATCAAGCATTCAAATCTAGTTTAGGATTGAGTATCCAAATTTGGTTTAGGATCGAGCATCCAAATACAATTTAGGATCGAGTATCCAAATCCAGTTTAGGATCGAGTATCCAAGTCCAGTTTAAGATCGAGTATCCAAATTGAGTATCCATGTCTAGTTTAGGATCGAGTATCCAAATTCAGTTTAGGATTGAGTATCCCAATTCAGTTTAGGATCGAGTATCCAAATCCAGTTTAGGATCGAGCATCCAAATCTAGTTTCATGTCGAGCACCCAAAATCTAGCTCGGGTCCAGAACCCAAATTACCCTTGAGTCCAGAGCTTAGCTCAGGTCCAGAACCCAAATTACTCTTAAGTCCAGAACTTAGCTCGGGACCAGAACTCAAATTACTCTTAAGTCCAGAACTTAGCTCGGGTCCAGAATCCAAACTACTCTTAAGTCCAAAACTTAGCTCGGGTCCAAAATCCAAACTACTCTTAAGTCCAGAACTTAGCTGGGGTCCAAAACCCAAATTACTTTTAAGTCCAGAACTTAGCTCGGGTCCAGAACCCAAATTATTCTTAAGACCAGAACTTAGCTTGGGTCCAAAACCCAAATTATTTTTGAGTCCAGAGCTCAAACCAACCTTGGGTATGGAGTTCAATATGACTCTAAATCCAGTCAAAAATCGTATTTCTTTTCACTCTCTTTTGCTGAAGTCTCAGATCTCTCAAGCAGGGGGCAAACTGTAGACCCTTAATTTTTTACTTAGTCCAGTCCGATATTTTTAAAACAGTTTAAAATAATTTTTGTGGTATTTTAATTAAATAATATTTATTTTAATATTCATTACTTATAATATTTATTTTTGATAAAAATAAAAAATATATAAAAAATAAAAAATGAAAAAATAAAAATCGGCGATGAAAAATTTTCGTCGCCAAAGATGAATTGGCTTTGGCCAATTTGCTCAGGAAAAACCTGCGGCGAAGTGGCCATAGGCCAATTCGCCGTAGGAAATTCCTATGGCGAATTGGCTGGCACACGTCCCAGCTCGCACGCAATTCTCGCAGATTCTCGTAGCAGGGCCCGCCAGTAGCCCGCAACAATTTTTTCCAGCGCGATTTTTTCTAGTGCAGTTTTTTCCGAAACCCAATTCTATTTGGTTTTTATTTCTTTTCCTAAATGATTTTTATTTCCTTAGACAATTAGAATTAGGTTTTCATTTTTTCCTATAAATACCATATTAAAACACACAAAAAGGGACTGTGGATCTTTTAAAAAAGAGAGAAAATTCTTGAGTTGAAATTTTTAACCGGACTTGGGACTCTTGAATTCTTTTGGCAAAAAAAAACCTTAAATAAGCAATAGGTAGTGAGGAAGCAACACCAATCCATCAAAGGCAGCCTACACTGTCTTTATTATTGTTCAACCAGAATTCAAAGATTGTGGTGGAACCAATAACGGAGGTTTGAATATTTATTTCTTGGCTTATATTCATAGTAACTTCATTATACAATTTGATAAATTGTTCAAGCATGCATATTTTTGTTACTTGATCAATGGTTATGCTTATTATCCAAACTTTATTTAAAAAACCCTAGAAAAAGTTTTTCCAAAACCCTAATGCCTTAATGCCCGTAACACATATTTTTGAAATCACAAACCCTAATTACACTTTTCTAAAAACTATAATATTCTGTTTTCTTAAAAACCCTAATCAAATCAATTTTTCAAAATCTTCACAGTAGCCTCCTCTTTCAAAATTGAATATGATCGTGATAGTTTTCTTAGAAACTCTAATTCTAATTTTAAATTAAACCCTAACTTATTTAGTTTAAACCTTAATCAATCATTATTTATTATCATCACAGTAGCCTTATTCCATTAAATCACTATAGTATTAGATTATTCAAATAATGTTTTAAAATGTCCAGTAGTTATATTACATATAAGTATTTATAAAAAATCCATGTTAAAATAGTTTTAGAGTTTTATAATAATCATGTTTCGACAAAAACCCTAAATCCTTTTTCTCGAACCCTAATTCTTTAAAACACTAATTCTAAATGCCAAAACCTTAATTCTTCAAAACTAAAATTTAGAAATCATAAAAAATAACATCTAGTACCCCCAGTAGCCTAAAGCCATAAATAAAACCAAAAATTCTAAAACTTTAAATCCCAGAACCCTAATTTCTTGAATCCTAAATCTTAAACCTTAACTTTGTTTATTTAATGGATTGAATTCTAATTTTATTTATTCATTTGATTATGTGATTTGTTATATGTTAATGATGAATGGTTTATTTTATTTTATGAATGGTTTTCTTTTATTTATAATTAGATAATCGAATATTCTTTTATTTGCCTTAGTTCTAAAATTGTAAGAGGTATGTTACCACTTTATGGGACCTCATTAGTTAAATATTATATAATTTAAATTATTTTAAAGTTTTTGGACCAATGTAAAGGACACATTTCCACCTTTCGGTGGGTGTCCCATTTAGTTTTAGACATGTGCGATATAAGGACATGTTTCCATCCTTGGATGGGTGTCCATTTATTTATTTTGTTTGGACATTGCTTTGATTTTAATATAATGATGTTTTATTTTAATTGTTGCATATAATATGGATAATATTGTTATTCTTAAGAATTTAATAATATTAAGACCTGCAAAGGTGACTGGTTCCAATGAACCGGGCGTTGTGGGGCCATTTTTCACCTTCCCCACACGTACCCAACTTTTCAAACCCATTAAGGAGTTGGGGATTCCTTAGGAATCGAGTCATCCACTCCTTTCTTTTTCCCGGCCTGTCCAGGTGGTGACTCCATTTTCTTTGAGCTTAGGCCCGTGCTCTCTAAGGCCCCGAGCCTAAACAGTGCAGAAGTCATAAGAACCATTCTACCAGGAGTGGGGGCAAAAATCCCTGCTCACAGCGTGTATTCTTGTATGCATGTATGCACAAGTAACAAAAAAATAAAGATAATTAGGACGTTCCTTCCAAGCTTATAACTTTCACACATGAATGGCAAGTCTCTTTTCCTAGGTATATGGCAAACAAAATACCAATATGGGATATCTTTTTTTTTTTTTTTTGCAAAAATTCCCTTGAATGATTTTACCCAATATTTGTATTTTCGAACATAGAAGTCAGTTCATGATAATTCCCATTAATTAGGCTTTAATTCATTGAATCAACTAAAAAAAGCATTTATGCTATATTGGATTAAAACACAATTAAGTTTATCATAAATAGATTTCCCATTTAGAAAAACAACTAATGATCCATGCCAAAAACAAGACCATGATTAATGATTCTTGGTATAAACTAGGCTCATAACTTATTTTTTGTATTCTATAATTGATCTAAATATTTGTAAGCTCTTTTTAAGAAAATAATTTGTAATTTTTAATGAAGCAAAAATAATTTTGCTTCAAAGCCTTTAGGCTTTTAAGGTTTTTGGCCATAAGGTGGAAGAAGATTTTTGACCCATCTTGAAAGATAATCTTAAAAATTTTAAAATTTTTAGATTTAGTCTTTTAGGCTTAAAAGAATAAAACAACTTTGAGATTACAACATAGGTAGGTTATATTAGAAAAAAGAACAAACCAAATAGGCCATGGTTTAAATCAAGACAAATTAATCATAGTCAAACAACAAGCATTTGAGGTACAAACCTAAGAAAAATAACTAGGCCATTTACATGAGCTTAAGTCTTTAGGTTGAAAGGTTTTAGGCTCCCATAGCAAGTATATACCAAAAAGTTCAAGGCTATGATTGATTATGCCATGTTCGATCTCCATACCTTGAGTGAAAGTGTGATATCCCTTACATAACACAACACATGTTATACGAGCATCCTAACTCACGCACACAATGCAATCTAAATGATGCAATGAACAATATTATAATAAGAAATAATAAAATAATATAAAGACCAACAGAATCAACTGATATGAGTCTTAGCTCATGTCGACTTGGACACTACAAATTGACATGGGCATGACTCATGTTGATTTAGAAGGTCCAAATCGACATGAGTCATGCCCATGTTAATTTGAGTCCAGTCCAACTCAAACCGAATCCATTTTTATAATTTTCAGATAGAACATGTTTTATAAATTTAGTTTGGGCCTTTATAAATTGGACCAGCTTGATTAAACTACGTTTAAGTTCTTCAAAATTGTAACGAATCAGGTTCAAGCTTCTTAATTTTAATCCATGCCAAAATTTAGGTCTACATTTTTATACATGCATAAAATCAAAGATTGAAAAGGAGAAGTTTTGGCCCTTGTGTAGGCTCAATTATTGATTTCTTTTTCCATACAGGCTCTGATTGATGTTTGCATTTTTTTTATTTCTTGCACAAGCATGCCTCTCTTTTTTTGCAAAGTGCCCAGATCTCTCTCAAGCAATGAGCCTTCCATGCCTTCTGATTCCATATTTGCGTTTAATTATTTACTTCACAGGGTGTTTACTGTTCACTTTGACAAAGAATAGGTAATACAAGACAACAAAATGCAATATGATATGCTCATGGATGCATGTATGCATGATATGCATGGATGATACTTATAGTGTGTAGACCCTTAATTTTGGTGCCGATCCAAATTTATATTTTTCATTTGAAGACCAAATCAAGTCTAAATATAATAATTGGTCATAAAATAAACCAAATAGAATTATTTAATAGTTGGATTGCAAATTATAATTATTAATGTTTTGATTTTGGATGGCCAATTATTTAATATTTGGATTGTGTCTATTCAATTTAAACGTGATTTGATCGGATGGTTGGCTCAAGCCATGCCAATTCGATATGAACAATAGCTCATATCAAATAAGCATGAGCTAATTCATTATGAGCCATATTGCTCAAATTGAATTGGCCCATGCCAATTCGACATAAGCAATTGCTCATGCCAAAATTGGCGGGAGCCAATTCAATGGGCTTGATTAATGCCTAATTGCACGCGGTCTTCACACTGGAATTCTCCGAGGCTGTTTAGGGTTTATTTATCCTAAGTTTAAAAGGACTCAGGGGATGCCCTAATATCCGATATAAAAAGGCAATTAATTGTCAAATTGGGGGGGGGGGGGATTAGCAGTAAGAGAAAAAAAGGAAATAAGAAAGATCAAAGAAAACTAAAAAAAGGGGTCAATAACCATAATCAAGGCAGTGCCTAGGCAATTGCCAAATTGCCAAAGCTCGATCAAAGAACTAAGGTTGATTCAGGCAATATAAAACAATAAGCTTGGTTCAAACTCTTTCAATTTGGTGGAGCCGGCAAATGAAGGTTTGTTTCCTATGTTTAATTCATTCAAATCACAATAGTTATGTTATCATAATCTCATGCAGTAGTTTGTAATACATTCAAATGATCCAGTAGCAATGTTTATGTTTTCCAAATAAATTTGTTCATCATAGTAGCCAATGTTAAACCTTGATCCTAAATTCCATAAATCCTAATTCATTTCATCCCTAAATTTCATAAACCCTAATTCACCTAAATCCTAATTCACCCCAACCCTAAATTTACCCAAACCCTAAATACTTAACCCTAATTCTTAAAAATCCTAATCCAAAATACTAAATTATAGAATCCTAGACATACCTAGTAGCCCCAATTTCTTCCAAACCAAAACCCTAAACCTTGTCTAATAGCTTTATTTCCTTTCAAACTAGAACCTTAAATCTCATCCAACAACCCTAATCTTACTTCTTAAAACTCTAAAACCATGATTTAAATCCATAAACCCAAACTTAATATGTAAATAATAATTTTATACATTTAATACTTTAAACCCTAGTTTTGACTATTTAATTTGTTGCATATTTCTATAATGGATGATCTTATTTTATTTTGTTTATAATGGATATTTTATTTTTAATTTTCATGCTCGAATGATTTAATTCATTAGGTTCATTATTTTAATGTTGATTATTTTAGTTTCCATAATGTAAGAGGTATGTTTCAACTTCATGGGTACCTCATCAATTAAGATTAATGTAATTTAATTTATTTTGAGTTTTGGATCAATGTAAGGGGCATGTTTCCACCAAATGGTGGGTGTCCTATCTTATTTAGTTTTAGACATTGGACATGGTTGTAAGGGCATGTTTCCATCTTGTATGGGTGCCCATTTATTTTCTTATTTGGACTTTCCTTGATTTTAATATCATGTATGATTATTTATTTTGATAATTGCATGTATTATTAATGATTTTATAATATTTAAGGATTCAATAATTTCTAGACCTAAAAAGGAGGCCAGTTCCAATGAACCCGGTGCTGTGGGGCTGCTGGGTCATTCTCACCTTCCCAATGCTTATCCAACTTTCTGAACCCATTAAGAGGTTGGAGATTTCTTAGGAATCATGTCATTGACCCCTTTCTTTTTCGGGCCTGTCTAGGTGGCGACTCCATTTTCTCTGGGTTTAGGCCCTTGTTCTTTAAGGCCTTGAGCCTAACAGTGCTGAAGTCGTAAGAACCATTCCACATGGGAGTGAAGGTGAAAATCCCCGCTCACAGTGGTGACTCCACTAGGGATAAGAGAAGTTGATTCCATTGGTCTTTATTTTTTTTATTTTTTTCTTATTATAATATTGTCTATTGCATTATTTAGGTTGCATTGTGTGTGTGAGTTAGGACACTCATGTAACCCATGTTATGTTGTGTGAGGGATACCATACTTCCACTCAAGGTATGAAGATCGAGCATGTCATAACCACTCATAACCTTGTACCTTTTAGTATATACTTGCTATGGAAGCCTAAACTTTTCAATCCAAAAGACTAAAGCTCATGTAATTGTCCTAGTTACTTTCCTTAGGTTTTTACCTAAATACTTGTTGTTTGACTATGATTGATATATCTTGGTTTGAACCATGACCTATTTGTTTTGTTCTTTGTTCTTTTTCTAAAATGACCAAATTATATTGTAAGCTCAAAATAATTTTTTTCTTTAAATCCAAAAAACAAAAACTATTTTCAAAATTTTCAAGATGGCCTTTGGACATAAAACTTTTCTAAAATGGGTCAAAAATTCTTTTCTATCTCATAATCAAAATACAAAGCCCAAAATTCATTTTTAAACAAACATTTTTTTACAATGGGCTTTGGAACAAAATTATTTTCTCTAACCATCTTTTTGAATGAGCTTACAAACTATTTAGGTCAATTATGGAATACTAAAAATCAATTGTGGGCCTAATTTATACCAAGAATTATTAATCATGGACTTGTTTTTGGCATGAATCAATAGTTGTTTTTCCAAATGGGAAATCTATTTATAATAAACCTCTTAATTTTATTTTAATCCAATATAGCATAAAAGCTATTTTTAGTTGATTCAATGGATTAAAGCCTAATTAATAGAAATTATCATAGACTGACTTTTATGTTTGAAAATATAACTATTGGTTAAAATTGTTCGAGGAAATTTTTCAAAAATAGAATATCCCATATTGATATTTTGTTGACCATATACCTAGGAAAAGAGACTCGCCATTCATGTGTGGAAGTTATAAGGTTGAAAGGAACATCCTAATTATCTTTGTTTGTTTGTTACTTGTGCATATAGGCATACATGCATACACACATTGCATTACATGGCATTGATCCTTCCTTGCTCACAGACCCAGAATACATTAATTCATGAGCATACGATAATCCAACCTACGTCAGTGACTCAGAGTTCAGTGAAGATAAAGTTAATTTCACTCCTAGAATTATAAATCTCGATCAAGTTCAAAATTTGATAAATGAAGCTCTTGCATCCAAGATGGAAGAGTTAAAGGGGCTCCTAGCTGAGACCATGAGAAATCAACTAGCTGTACTATTGGAAGGAAACACTGCTGAGCCATCTGCTAATACTAAGAAGCAGAAGGATAAAGGAAAGGCTAAGGTTGGCGAGGTAGCCTTTGGTGATGATAAAATAGTTGTTGATGACGTTGATGACTGAGCTCAATACTTCAAAGATCCTCAAGATAGGAAGAAAGAGCCAAAGGTTGTGGGAAGATCAATAGTAGAAAAGACTAGAACTTCAGATGTAGAGAAGATGATTGCCGATTTAGAAAAGAAGTTTAAAAAGAAGCTGAAAATTAAAGAGATGTCAGAGATAGACAAGTTGTTTGAACAAGATGAGGAAGTCCCGTACAAATTCAAGATGTCTTCTTTTGTTAAGTTCAATGGAACTGGCAATCCTCATCTTCATGTCAAGCAATACATTACTGCTATGCAGTCTGTCCGAGTTACTAATCCTCAAACTCTAAGGTACTTCATGCTTTCATTGGATCTTATTGTGCAATGGTTTAACATCTTAAAGGATGGTACTCAGAGGAACTGAGATTCATTATACAAAGCCTTCATCCAACAATATGGGTATAATGCTAAGTTAGAGGTTACTTTGATGGAAGTTGAGTCAATCAGGCAAAGATAAAATGAGAACTTTGTTGACTACGTGAAAAGGTTAAGAAACAAAGTTGCATTACTCAAGAAGAGGCCCGATGTATCAAATCATATTAGGATGATTGTGAGAGGGGTGCTACCTAATCTTTGTGAAAGGATGTCCCATACCCTTATTAGAGATTTTAAGGATCTCCTTCAAGCTGGCTTATAAATAGAAGATTGGGAAAGAGAGAATAATCATTTTTCTAGAAAAAGAAGTGATAGAGGAAGTTATCAGTTTGGCGGTCAGGGTACACAGAAGTCAGTGGATGTTAATGCAACAACTGGTCAAGCAAGAAGAAGATAGTTTTCAGAGTTGGGGAAACCTCTATCTTGGAATTTCAATAAGTTACAGAAGAATGGGCTATTATAGCCATTGGCTCCCCAACCTTTACCGAATCCTCTGCCATCAAGCTTTGATGCCAAGGCCTTTTGTCAATTCCATCAATTGCAAAGGCATGAGACAGATAGATGTGTTTGCTTGAGGCATGGAATTTAAGATTTGATTGATAGTGGAAAGTTACCTAAGCCTGATAAACCCAATACCAAGAGCAATCCTTTGCCTAAATTTGGAAGAGTACCTCCACCAGCAACCTTCATGGTAGGAGGAGGATTGGAGGAAGATTTTATCTTATCCTCCTTTCAAGATGAGAGTGTAGAAGGTGTGAAGAGAGAAAAGGATTGACTCAACAGACTTCCCTTGGCTTGAATGTTGCTCATTTTATTTTGCTTTCTTTGCTATTTTATTGGAGCTGTTGTCCTAAGATAGCAACCAAGAGGGGGGGGGTTTGGTTGGCTTAAGAAAAGATGGTTAATTCAAAAAATTTAAAGATTAAAAAGAAGTGTAGAAGATGTAGAAGAAGATTATGTAGAAGATGAAACATAAAGATTTATAGTGGTTCATATTTACCTTAATCCTACATCTACTTCCTTAACAACTTGTTAAGGTTCCACTAGCTTTTAGTTTTTACAAGCTTAACTCTAACTTGGTGTTTTCTCTAGCTTACATCAAACAACTTACAATGGTTTGAGATTACTTCCTCACAACTCTTACAAGCATTTTCCCATGCTCACTCTCACAACCTAAGTGTTTATAAGCTCACACTAAAACTTAAGATGGTATTTAATGCTCACACCCAACACACAATTAATACAAAAGGTGATTTTGATGCAAATAAAAGAAAGATGTTAAAGAAGGCTATTACAAATCAAAAATTTCTTAAACATGAAGTTGCATAAGGTATTTATAACCTTTAACTCAAGAATTTGCTGTTTGAAGTTGGGTCCAACATGTTTGATTCTTGTCTTCTACTAATTTCTATGCCAGAGCAATTTCCTAGTAGGACTTATAAAGGTCCGGTCAGAAGTTGTGTGGTCCAATCAGAATTATGCAAAGTCCAGTCAGAGTATTTGAAATTCTTCTCAATGCTCTTCCAACGGTTAGTCCAGGTGGCTTCCACTTATTGAGTGGAGATCCAATGGCTTTTGTCGGTCTTACATGAGGTCTGGTCAGACTTTCCTTGGTCCATTCAATCTTTAGGCTTGCCCTCGACTAGGAAACCTACTAGATATTTTATAGGAAATTGGCTTGTATGGTCCGGTCAGAATGTCATTGAGTTCAGTTGGACTTTTGTGGTACTCTGAGAAAATAGAAGTACTTCTAGCCGTGAATCCTTCTATGTGATTTAGCTCTTTTCTCATTCAAGGATTCATTCGGTATGACATATGCTTTGGTCAGACTTCTCATGGTATGGTGAGATTTTTGGAGTACTCTCCACCGTGAAACCTTTTGTGTCTTTTTGGCTCATTTGGTCATCAATGGTCCGGTCGGTCTTTTATGTGGTCCGATCGGACTTTTCATATTTCCTTCAAAGGAAATAACTTCCTGCAAAATGAAACTTGGTGCAAGTGTTAGGCAAATTCAATTTGATTGCCTAAGATAAAAAAAAGGAGGGTTTGGTTAACAATCTCCCCCTTTTTGACTTTGGCAATTAAATTGAATTTGAAACTCTAAAAGTGTAACAAATGTTTAAAATGCTCCCCCTTAATGAATGCTCCATTTGAATTGATTATTTTACAATGTCTTTGTTTAATTTTTTAATTCAAATGTAATTAGTGCATTCAAGTTTGCTATTCAATTCAATTTCTTAAGTAGTTCTCCCCCTTTGATAAAGGAAAAAAAATAAAGGAACCATGCAATATATTGAGTTAGACACCAAAATCAATTTAATAAAGCACAATTCAATAATAATTTCATTAATTTAAACAAACATAAGTACAAATGAAAAAAAAAATCTAAGGTCTAATCATCATTTTCACTTTCTTCATCCTCTTTTTCTTCTTTTTCATCTCCCTCTTCTTCTCCATGTTCGTCTTCTGCATGATCTCCTTCCTCAACTTCCCTTGATTGAGAGGCAGCAACTTCTCCTTCTTCTTTTTGAGGATAGGATCCATGATTAGAGGGTGACAAACTAGGTTCATCTTCAAAGCATTTTGGTAATCTTAATGCTTCTTGCATGGATTGAATGTCATGGTGAAGATGGGAGATTTCACTTGTAATCTTGTCTATCCTTGAGCTTTGTGAGCTCATTTGACCTTGAATGTCTTAAAGAAGTTGAAGGATGGAGGATTGAGGTCTAGGAGTTGGGGTTCTTAGGAATTCCATTTGGAAAGTCTTTTCACCTTCCCCTAAAATCCCTGGTTTTTTTCTTTGTTGAGCCCTAGCACCTAATGCTCCTAGTATGTAGACATAGTTTTCATCATCATCCCTAATACATTTAGCATGTTTGAGATAGCCTGTGTTTATGGATTTTTTAGTGGGATCTAGAGGATTGGAGAGGGTTACTTTGTTTATTGGTGTATGTGCACCAACATATTTTGCTATTTGTGTGATTTGTGTAGAGAAAAGGATGAGTCCTGACTTGGTTTTCCTAATGTGTAGGAAAGTGTCAATTAGAAATTTTCCCATTTGAATAGATTGACCTCTAATCAAGCAAAAGAGGAAAAGTCCTTTTGGGTGACTTTCTCATTGCTAACAACCAAGATTGTTAGGAATTCCTTTATCAAGGATTCCCAACCAAGATCATCATGCTCCAAGAACATAATTTTTCCCATCCCAAGGTTCTAAGACAACCCCTAATGTCATTCTCAATCCCTAATGATTCTAGAGTGAGGGAGGAGAAGAGGCGGTTTGGTTCTACGGGTTTATCTTTTAGGATAGCATACCTTTGTCTTTCTTCTACATCTTTGAATCTTATCTTATGGCTTCTTTTATGGGCTTCTTCTTATTGAGAAGGGGCAGCAATTCCCTTTCCTTTTTCAGCTATTGAAGCCTTCTTCTTGTGTTTTTAGGTGCTATTTCTTAGTTTAAGAAAGAATAGATGAAGAAGAGAGTTTGATTTAAGTAAGTTTGAGTGTTTTTAGTGTTTGAGTGTTTAGAGTTTGATAAAAGAATATAAAAAACTGATATTGAGGGGGGTATTTATAATGTTTAAGATGTAAAATAGCCATTTATAACTGTTGGAGACAAAATATGCACATTTTGATTAAGTTCCAACGATTAGAAATTTTTAAATTCTGAGGTAAAGTCCGGTAGGACTTCGAGAAGTCCGGTGGTGAAATATGAAAAGTTTGAAAAGTATGGTCAGACTATGTAAGGACCAAATGAAATTTTAACTTTTAAGCTTAACGGTAATAAAATTTTGAAAAATTCATGTCGTACCATAGAAAGTATGGTCATACTTTTGCAGAAAAAAATAGAATCAAGAATTTTCTAATAAGTGCAGTCGAACTAATGGATGGTCTAATCAGGAAACTCTCAAAAATCTAGAATTTTTCAAGGAAAAGGATATTTTTAAAGTGAAGATACAAATATTTGATAAAAAATATATATTTATTTGAAATTTTAGATTAAGTTGATTTTTTCAAGTAGCTTTGAGCATATGAAATTGTGTTCCCATCCAACATTCGTAAGTGATGTTTTATGAAGTTCAACCTTTCTTCATTTAGGGGTTTGGTGAATATTTCAGCAAGTTGGTTTTGTATATCAATGAACTCTAGACCATTATTTTGGTTTTGGACATTGTCTCTTAAGAAATGATTCCTAATATCTATATGTTTTGACCTAGAATGTTGAATTGGATTTTTGGATAAATTTATGGCACTAGTGTTATCACACTTAATAGGAATGTGTTCAAAAGATTTTCCATAGTCAAATAATTATTGTTTCATCCAAAGAACTTGTGTACAACAAAATCATGCAGCAACATAATTGGCTTCCAAGGTAGATAGGGTAACCGACACTTGTTTCTTGCTAAACCAAGAAACTAGGCATTCACTAAGAAAATGACATGCCCCAGTCGTGCTCTTTCTATCCAAAAGACTACCGGCATAATCGGCATCCGAAAAGCCTAATATGTCAAATGATGTATTCCTAGGATACCAAAGTCCTAAATGCAATGTGCCATTCAAGTATTTGGAAATTCGTTTAGTAGCATTCAAATGAGATTACTTAAGGCATGATTGAAATCTAGCACACAAACAAACACTATACATTATATCGGGTCAGGATGCGGTTAAGTAAAGTAGAGATCTGATAATACCTCGATATTTTTTCTTATCTATTACCTTACCACTTTCATCCTTGTCAACCTTTAGAGATGTGCTCATGGGAGTTTTGCTTGACTTGCAACCATCCATTCCAAATTTCTTAAGGAGTTTCCTTATGTACTTGGATTGGTTAATGAAGATCCCATCTTTGTATTTCTTGATTTATAGCCCAAGAAAGAATTTGAGTTCACCCATCATGCTCATTTCAAATTCCCTAGTCATACAAGAAGCAAATTCTTTGCACAAGGATTCATTAGTAGCACCAAATATAATGTCAACAACATAAATTTGCACAATTAATATATTATGCCTATTCTTTTTAACAAAAAGAGTTGTGTCTACTTTGCCTTTTGAAAAATCATTTTCAAGCAAATATGCACTAAGTCTATTATACCAAGCTTTTGGAGCTTGTTTCAATCTATATAGTGCTTTTGTAAGTTTAAAAACATCATTTGGAAATTTATAATCTTCAAAATCGGGAGGTTGTTCAACATAAACTTCCTCATTGATAAATCCATTTAGAAATGCATTTTTAACATCCATTTGAAAATTTTTAAAATTCATGTGACATGTGAATGCTAGTAATATCCTAATAGCTTCTAATCTAGCAATGGGGGCAAATGTCTCATCATAGTTTATGCCTTCCTCTTGGTTATACCCTTTGGCTACCAATCTAGCTTTATTTCTAGTGATGGAACCATTTTCATCAAGCTTATTCCTATATACCCATTTACATCCAATAATTGGATGATCCTTAGGTCTAGGAACAAGTTCCCACACATTATTTCTCTCAAATTAGTTGATTTCATCTTACATAGAAATCACCCAACATTCATCGCTAAGAGCCTCATCAATTGTCCTTTGCTCAATTTGAGAAGCAAAAGAAAAATTATCATCTAAGTGTTTATGTTTGGATCTAGTAGTTACTCCCTTTGATGTTTCACTAATGATGAGTTCTTTTGGATGATCTTTCTTGTATTCCCAATCCTTAGGTAGCTCTTAAGTCTCCTCATTTTGTTCATCATGATTGTTCTTTGGAGCATCAATTTGTTCAAGTGTACCTACAAAATTATCAAGAACACTACCTTTCCTTTGATCAAGTTTAGAAGATTCATTAAGAACAACATGCATCAATTCTTCAACCACTAGAGTTCTTTTATTGAATACTATGTATGCTTTGCTAAATGATGAATATCCTAAAAATATGCCTTCGTCTAATTTGGATGAGAATTTTTCAAGATTATCCTTGGTGTTTAATATAAAGAATTTGCATCCAAATACTCTAAGGTATGAAATTTTGGGTATTCTTCCATTCCATAGCTCATAAGAAGTTTTGTTTATCAAAGGTCTTTTATAGACAAGATTTAAAATGTAACAAGCAGTATTAACGACTTCCGCCCAAAAGTAAGATGGTAGTTCATATTCATTGAGCATTGTTCTAGCCATTTCAACTAAAGTTCTATTTTTTCTTTCAACCACACCATTTTGTTATGGTGTTCTAGGAGCCGAAAAGTTATGTGAAATACCAATTTTAATGCAAAAGTTTTCATAATTTACATTTTCAAATTCTTTGTCATGATAACTTCTAATAGATGTGATAACATAGCTTTTTTTTTTCATTTTGAACTCTTTTTGTAAATGTTTTAAAATAGTTAAAAGCTTCATTCTTTTGAGCTAGGAAATTTACCCATGTAAATCTTGAGTAGTCATCCACAAGTACAAATGCATATAATTTTCCACCTAGGCTAGCAACTCTATTTGGTCCAAACAAATCTAAATGAATACATTCTAAAGGTCTAGATGTACTTAAAACATTTTTATATTTAAACGAGCTTTTATGTTGCTTACCAAATTAACAAGGTTCACATGTTCTATCTTTATTAAATTTGACTTTGGGAAGACCATCGACTGGTTTTTCTTTACTAATTCATTGCAAATGATCCATACTAGCATGTCCTAGTCTTCTATGCCACAACCAAGCATCATTATACATAGAAATCAAACATTCAACTGCATTGTTGGAATTTATGTCAATTCTATATGTGTTACTGATTCTAGCTCCTTTGAATGCAATTTCACATTTTAAATTTGTAACTTTGCATCCTTTGGAATCAAAATTTACAAATTATTCTTTATCACACAATTGGCTTACACTAAGCAAATTGTGTTTCAACCTATCAACAAAGCCAAACATTTTTAATAAAATTTTTTCGAAGCATGCCAATAGAGCCAATGCCAATTATTTTACATTTAGCATTGTTTTCAAAAGTAACATTACCTCCATGGTTATAAGTGAGAGTTGTAAAGAGCTTTGCATTCCCTGTCATATGCCTTAAACATCCACTATCCATAAACCAAGAACTCTCATTGATAGTAAATTTTAGACATACCTACAAAAGCAATAATGTTTATCTTTTTTTAGGTACCCAATTGTAGTTGCATCCTTGGGGGTTAGTAGTAGAAGGATCCTCTAACTTGAGATGAGCCTTCCTAATATAGCGAACTATGCTCTTATGACCAAATTTCACACAATATGTGCATTGATACAATGTTCTATACTTATGCACTTTTCTATTGAAATTCACATAATTACATGTATGAGTTGGTTTTTGTGTATTTTTATGTTGTGTTCATGCCTAGTGTACATGAATGCATGATTTGCTCTTGGAACCTTAGTTTTAGAGTTTTGTGTACCTAATGTAATCTTTTTAGGATTTTTAGGCTTAGTTTGTGCATTGGTGTTCTTTGCAACTTCAACACTAGAGGTTTGAGTTGTAGATGCTTTTACAAATATGGGTGTTCTAGATGTAGCATTGAATGATCCATTGAAGCCTAAACCATGTTTCAAGGAAGGTGACCTTTGATTACCAATTAATGTATCTAATACTTCTTTTCCTTTATGAAATTTTGAAATTGATTCTTTAAGTTCCTTTAGTTCATGCTTCAAATTTTCATTTTCCTTGATCACAGTTTCTAAGTTATGTGAATCTTTATTCATTGTATCAAGTGATTTCAACAATTGTTCAATTGAGGTCTTTAATTCTAAGGCAGAATTTTTTAAGCTAATAAAGTCTTTTTCAAGCATAGAGCATTTATTCTTATAAAATTTCATCTTAGAAAAATATTTTTCTACCCTAAGATTCATTTGTTCAATCATAACATTATCATCTAAAGCATTATAATCATATTCAATTAAATTCAAGGGTGGAGTACCTATGTCATTGGAGTCTTTTTCATCCTCAATAGCCATGAGACATAGATTAGTAATTTCTTCCTCATCATCTTCTTCTTCTTCACTTGAGGAAGAGTCATCTCATGTAGCTTTGAGTGATTTCTTCTTTTCTTTATCCCACTTCTTTTTGTTCTTCAATTTGAAGCAATCCGACTTGATATGCTTAGATTTGCCACATTCATAGTATTTTACTTCATTCTTTTTATCTTTGAAGGAAGTTTTAGAAAGTGTAAATTTGTTAGTTAGCAATCTTCTCTTTCTCTTCCAATCATTCATCCTTCTAGAGAACATTGCCATTTCTTCTTCATCATCACTATCTTCATTGCTTGAGCTCTCAACTTCTTTGATTCCTTTGATTGCTTTGAGAGATATTGCTTTCCTCTTTTCCTTCTCACCTTGTTCTTTATCTCTTTCGGTGTGCAATTTGAAGGTATGTAGTTTTTCGACAAGTTAATTTGTTCTCAAGGAACTTAGATCATAAGCTTCTTCTATTAAAGAAACCTTAGACTCAAAGTTCTTATTACCTCTAAGTGCTCTCAAGATTTTTCTATTGACTTCATCTTGATCATATATTTTACCATATTTCTTTAATTCATTGATGATGGCAAGCAAATGATTTGTCATATTGGTAACATTTTCATTGGGCTTCATCTTGAATAGCTCATTGTAGACCCTTAATTTTTGACCCAGTCCAATCCAATATTTTTAAACAGTTCAAAAATAATTTTTGTGGTATTTTAATTAAATAATTTTTATTTTTAATAAAAATAAAAAAGTAATAATAAAAAGAATAAATAAATAATAAATAAATAAAAATCGGTGATGAAAGAATCGGTGACGAATTGGCTTGGGCAAATTTGTCGTAGGAAAAACCTATGGTGAATTGGCCACAACCCAATTCACCGTAGATTTTTCTGCGGTGAAATGGGCATAGGCCAATTCATTGTAGGAAAATCCTACAGCAAATTGGCCTGGCCCACGCCTGAGCCAACAGCACCCAAGCCTAGCGCCTGCAGATTTTCTTCGCCAGCGCACTTTTGCACGACCGGCCCGCACGCGATTTTGCCAAAACCCTATTCTACTTGGTTTTTAATTTTATTTCCTAAAAGGAATTTTATTTCTTTAGCCAATTAGTATTAGGATTTTATTTTTTTTCCTATAAATACCACATTAAAATACACAAAAAAGGACTTTTTGACTTTTGATCTTAAAAGAGGATCTGGACCTTTGGAGTTCGAAATTGCTTTTGGCAGTCTATTCATAATCTCAAGCTTGAAGAATCAAGAGGAAGCAAACAATATACAACACATCAAAGGTAGCCCATACTGTCTTTGTTATTGTTCAACCAGGATTCAAGATTGTGTTGGAACCAACAACGGAGGTTTGAATCTCTATTTCTTTATTTATGTTCACAGTAGCTTCATCATACAATTTGATCAATTATTTAGACATACATGTTTTTGTTATTTGATTAATTATTCTATTTATCCTCTAAACTTTATTTAAAACCCAAAAAAGTATTTTTTCAAAACCCTAAAACCTTAAAACCCATAAAACTAACTTTTAAAATTTAAAACCCTAATTACACTTTTCTAAAACCATAAAATAATAATCTATTTTATTAAAACTGGCCGAGTGGCTCTGAAGTACTGCTTCATGTCCCATAGGAAGTTATCTAGTTCCTTTGCATCTCGGGTGCCATTATAGCACGTTCAGGCACCCCAATCCGACTTGGTGCATCCACGTCCCCAACTCAGCCATTCCCAATGGCCCTCTTAACCACGTTTACTTCTGTGGTAAGGTCCGCAATCTGGGCCTTGAGCACCTCAATGGAACTCAAAATATCCTAGCCAAAACCTTAAATACTTTTTGCCACTTAAGGTGGCCTTTCTCAATGGACTCTACCCAAGAGTCCAAACCTACGATGCCCTCAATGAACGCCCTCAATCTCATCTACCCTTCCTCTAGACGAGTAACATGTTCATGGGTATGTAGGTATGTACCTTTCTTTGGTAGCTCCCCACCAGCGATTTCCATAGTCGACATCGTCGCTTCACACCGAGTGACTCTGACTACCAAATCTATTTTTCTAAGATTTACAGTAGCTTGTTTCTTCCAATTCTGAAACCCTATTTTCTAAATCTCAAACCCTAAAATCTTATTTTTCTATACCAAAATCGACATCCCTAAAAGCCAGTTTTCAATATTTATGGGCTAGTCGAAGGGGTCAATATTTATTTATGTATTGTAAGTCTTTATGTTTAACTTCCTTTATTATGATTATTCAAAATATAGTAGCTTTATTCAAAATACAAACCTAAACCCTAATTTATTCAAACCATAAATCTTAATTAATTCTATTTTTCAAATCATCACAGTAGCTTGTTCCTTTCAAATATCTAAAGATTTTATTTTATTTTCATAAGCTTCGATCTTATTTACTTAAACCCTAATTGTTAAACATAAAACCCAAGAAACCCTAATTGATACATGAACCCTAAAGTTATATACTTACTATTTTATTTAAATTGGATGAATGTTTATTATATATTGTGATTGATGTTTGATGTCTTTGATGAATGATTTATTTATGATGAATGGATGTTTACTTTTATTGATTTGTTTTGATTTTAAAACATTATAAGAGGAATGTTTCCATATTTTGGGCACCTCATGCCGTGAGCATCATGTAATTTATTTTATTTTAAAGTTTTTGGACCAATGTAAAGGACACGTTTCCACCTTTCGTGGGTGTCCTATTTAGTTTTAGACATTGATGATGTAAGGACATGTTTCCATCCTTGGATGCATGTCCATTTATTTATTTTGTTTGGACATTGCTTTGATTTTAATATAATGATGCTTTATTTTAATCGTTGCATGTAGTATGGATAATATTATTATATTTAAGAATTTTATAATATTAAGACCTGCAAAGGAGGCTGATTACAATGAACCGGGCGTTGCGGGGGTGCTGAGCCGTTTCTCACCTTCCTCACATGTACCCAACTTTTCAAACCCATTAGGGGGTTGGGGATTCCTTAGGAATCAAGTCATCCACCCCTTTCTTTTTTTTTTCGACCCGTCTGGGTGGCGACTCCATTTTCTATGGGCTTCGGCCTGTGTTCTCTAAGGCCCTGAGCCTAAACACTGCCGATGTTGCAAGAACCATTCCACCGGGACTGGGGGGCAAAAATCCCCACTCACACTCATACTCATGTATATTCATTTGCTTCTTGGTGAGCCTCACTTGGGTAGTATCCTCATGATAGTTCTCAAGAGTTTTCCAAATGCAATGAACACAAGTGAGATCTTGGACTCTCCCACCTTCTTCTCTTAAGATAGAATTGAACAAGATAGAGGTTTCCCTATGGTTTTTGAATCTATCTTTTGTGTTGGCATTTGACCATTGTGATTTGGGAAGAGAAATTTGGACACCCCTAACTTTATGAGTAGGAGGCTTCCACTCACTTTCAGCATAGTCTCAAAGCTCTATTCCCTCACTATCTAGAAATAAAAGCTTTTGTGTTTTCAATAGGAATAATTGGTTCCATCAAAGTATGGTCTAAGAAGAGAGTTAAGATTTCCATAAAAGGATGAAGAAGAGGTTGCCATTTTGGATCAAATTTCACAATTAAGTTTAAGAAATTGATAAGATCTGATACCAATTGTTATCCCAAGATAGCAACCAAGAGGATGGGTGAATTGGTTGGCTTAAGAAAAGATGGTTAATTCAAAAAATTCAAAGATCAAAAAGAAGTGTAGAAGATGTAGAAGAAGATTAAGTAGAAGATGAAACACAAAGATTTATAGTGGTTCGGATTTATGTTAATCCTACATCCACTTCCTTAACAACTTGTTAAGGTTCCACTAGCTTAGAGTTTTTACATGCTTAACTCTAACTTCGTATTTTCTCTAGCTCACACCAAACTACTTACAATGGTTTGAGATTACTTCTTCATAACCCTTACAAGAGTTTTCCCAGGCTCACTTTCACAACCCAAGTATTTCCAAGTTCACACTGAAACTTAAGATGGTGTTTAATGCTCACACCCAACACTCAATTAATACAAAAAGTGATTTTGATGCAAATAAAAGAAAGATGTTCAAGAAGGCTATTACAAATCAAAAACTTCTTAAACATGAAGTTACATAAGGTATTTATAGCCTTCAAGTCAAGAATTAGCCATTTGAAGTTGGGTCTAACATGTTTGATTTGTGTCTTCCACTAATTTCTCGGCCAGAGAAATTTTCTGGTCAGACTTACAAAGGTCCAGTCAGAAGTGGTGTGGTTCGGTCAAAATTATGCATGGTCTGATTGATGTATTTGAAATTCTGGTCAATGCTCTTCCAACAGTTGGTCGACGTGGCTTCCACTTATTGAGTGGAGATCCAGCGACTTTTGACTTGAGTAATTTTTAAATAGTCTAGTCGATCTTGCATAAGGTATGGTCTAACTTTTCTTGGTCCATCCAATCTTTGGTCATACCCTTGATCTGGAAACCTACTGGATATTTTAAAGAAAATTGGCTTGTATGGTCTGGTCAGAATGTCATTTAGTCCGGTCAAACTTTCTTGGTACTATGAGAAAATGGGAGTTCTTCTGACCGTGAATTCTTCTGTGTGATTTAGCTCTTTTCTCATTCAAGGGTCCATTTGGTATGACATATGGTTTGGTCAGACTTCTCGTGGTATGTTGAGATTTTGGGAGTACTCTCCACCGTGAAACCTTCTGTGTCTTTTTGGCTCGTTTGGTCTTCAATGGTCCGGTCGGTCTTCTATGTGGTTCGATAGAACTTTTCATATTTCCTTCAAAGGAAATATCTTTCTGCAAAATGAAACTTGATGCAAGTGTTAGATGAATTCAATTTGATTGCCTAAGATAAAAAATAGGAGGGTTTAGTTGACAGGAACACTTATGTTTTTCAAATTAAAATTGCTTGAATAAATTGCTTTTATTGAATTTATAATTTTGTTGGCTTTTGATATTATAGTGTTCAACTAATGATGAATCTAGCTTGATGTTCATAAATTAGTGTATCTATGTATCATGATTTGAATGACTTTACCAGGTGAGGAAATTGTTCGATAGCATTGAGCTTTGTATGCTTACTTAGAGAGGGCTCCTACATATTTACCTTTGTCTAGGCTCTAGTCTATCTTAGAACATGCTTTGATGAACTTTTGAGGTGAAATTGAACTCTGCTTATTTTAAGGAGAGATGATCTAGACATTGTTTGGTAAGCCAAGAACTAGTATCTGCCCTATTAACATTAATCCCTAGTTGTCCCTTTGAGCCTTTATGAGATTTTAGCTTGCTCTTTATTGGCTTGTAAGCTCGATAACCTACCCTGGGCTATTGTGACTCTTATGACAAATCTAATGATCACTAAGGTGAAGAGGCAAGAAGATCAAAGAAAGGAATGCATAGTCAAGACCATAAGGATAGCTTATGTTCTCAAGACCATAAGGGTAGTTGAAGTTCACTTGATACTAGACTTAATATCTTCAATCTATTAAGATGACATCAGGGCAACAAATGATTTATCTTTGTTGAAGCAAACTCACTCTACTCCACTCATCCATAGTCTGAAGCATATAATGGTGCAAACAAAACAACTTTCTTAGAGTTAGAGCAAAAAAAACAAGAAGTAGAAAAGAAAAGAAAAAGAAAAAGAAAAAGAAAAAGAAGAAGAAGAAAAAAAAAAGGAAAATGAAACCCAAAAATGTGGTTCAGAAAGCCAACCTAGTTCTTTTTTACCTAAAGCAAGCAGAAGACTTCTACTTAGTTTACGAGGAAGATTGACTTGAATTGGTCCGGTCCGATCAAAGATTCAAATAAAATCAGAGAATTAGGGGAAAGACCATCTTTCTTTTTATCCAACATAGCTTTAAGTCAGCAAATATTAAAAGTCCTAGACTTGATATTCCAAAAGGGAAAAGGACGGAAAGAAAAAGAAAAAAGAGGGTGGTCTAAAGATCAAGATAGTACTGATTTGAACTAGATTTCTGCCAAGAAGATGAAAGGACATTCAAGCTTTATATTTTCATGAAGTCAGAAGATAAAATAGATGCCCAGAAGGTGAAAATGGGACCTCTAACAATATATATTTCCAGCAAGAAGATTGTAGTGTGAAGTTTTGTCAATAGTGTCACATTAGTTTTAGCTCAAAGATGGCCTTCATTTAACCCATGTCCCTTATAGACCTCATTTCAAGCCTATTAAAGACCTGTTGATCTCTTTTGGTAGGTGGAGTCTATTAGTGGAGATAGTTTGGATAAGCATGCATATAAGATGGACAATATTTAAACTTAATGAGACCTTTGATCAAGTGCGGTGTATGTGCCTATCTTAAGTGCAATAGTTCTTGCTTATATGGAAATTATTCCCAAGTTTAGTACGATAACTAGGGTTATCATGTTATAGATATGTTCATTTGAAAAATTAAGTCCTGAGATAGAATGACACTAATTTGACAAAACTAAAATATGATTTTTAAGACTAAAATAATAATAATAATAAATAATAAATAATAAAAATGTTTTGTCATACAAAACCTTCAAGTTAAGGGAAGAATGTTGCACCATCGAACCTCGAAGGACATGCTGGGCAAATGAGGATTATTTGCAAGGTTATGAAGAAGCTACTAACTAACGTGTTGAATCATAATTTGAAATGAATGTATCTCTCACTATGCTGCCTAGGCCCTACTGCTCATGATTTCATCTTGGAAGATAAAAGCCATAGATATGAAGGCTTCTACTGTTCTAATGCAAGACCTGAACAAATGCTTTAGCTTATCACCTTGGTCTGTGAGTCAATGGAACCAATGTAAATATTATTCATACATACATGCATACATGAGCATATCACACTGCATTTTTTTGTCTTGCATTGCCTATTCTTTGTCAAAGTGAGCAACAAATACTCGATGAAGCAAATATGAAGCGGATATGGAATCAGGGGGCATGGAAGGGCCATTGCTTAAGGAAGATCCAGTCACTTTACAAAAATCGAGATACGTGATTGTATAAGGAACCAAACAATATACAAACATCATTCATAGCTTGCATAAAAAGAAGAATAATTGGTTTGAGCCTACACAAGGGGTAAAGCTTTCCTTTTTAATTTTTAACTTTATGCATGTAAAAAATATTTTCAGACTCACTTTCAATATTTTTCCATGCAAGGGGACAAAGAGAGGATATCAGGACTAGCTAAAAAATACCTAATTTTTTTTTTTGTAAAAAGAAGAACGAAAGAATAAAATAAGAAGAAAGTAAGAAATCTCAAATGTATGAAGATACAAGATACAAAAGATAAAGGTCCAAGATAAAGATCAGATCAATTCAGCTAGAAGAGCTGAAGTTGAGACAAGACAAAGGCCCATCCCCAAGAATAGAGAATCGAGATGAAGATTCATTTCTGTCAAGGCAGGCATTTTCAAGCTAATTTGTTGAAGCATCCACTACCCAGCCTAAATTGGATTTGTTAAAGTATTCTGACGGCACAATCTCTAGCTTATATTAGATTTGTTAAAGTATCCTAACGACATAGCTTTCCTTAATATATTGAAATATCCAAATTTGTTTATAGTGAGATATTAGAGTTGCTCTCTATCCTACCAAGATATTAGAGTCGCTTAGTGGTTGTCATCGGGATATTAGAGTCACTCGATAACCATTTTGACTTACCAAGATATTAGAATCACTTGATGATTTTATCAAGATATTGGATTCATTCGATAGACCTATTATGATATTAGAGTTGCCCATTGACCCATTGAGATATTAGAGTCGCTCAATGGTTTTGTCACTTCGTCATTTCATTAGGTTATTAGAGTCGCTTGATGAACCTATTGGGATATTAAAGTTGTCCAAATTTAGTCTCGGGTCTAAGTATCCAATCTCGAGTCCAAAACCCAAATCAATATTCGGTCTAGAACCCGAATAAATCATGCGCAGGTTCAGAATCCAAGCAAACCAATCTTAGGTCCAGAACTCAAATAAATCTTGGGTCCAAGTACCCAGAACCCAATCTAGTCTCGGGTCAAGAACCCAATCCAATTTTTGGTCCAGAACCCAATCAATCTCAGGTAGAGAACCTATCCTTGCCCAAGAATAGCTCAAAGTCATGTTGCTTTTTCTCTTCTACTAAAGTCTCAGATTGTTCAAATGGGGGCCAAGAGTATATAGGTACGGTAAAAAATAACCAATTTTTTTTTGCAAAACTGACTCTTTTAAAATTATTTTTTTGTAGATATCTCAAGTCCAGAACCCAAACCTTTTATCTGAGTCTAAAATCCAAATTATTTTTCTAGTCCAAAACTCAATTCGGTTTCTGAACCCAAATTAGTTTTCTAGTCATGAACTCAATTCGGATTTAGATCCCAAATTACTTTTCAAGTCCAGAACCCAAACCAATTTGGGTCTAGAACCCAAATTATTTTTTGAGTTCAGAGCTCAATCTACGTCGAGAATCCAAACCAATCTGATTCCAGAACCAAAATTATTTTTTTGTCCAGAACCTAAACCGATCTAATCTCTTCAAAATTAAATTGCTTTTCATTCTCTGAATAAATTCAGTATCATTCACGCATGGAGTAAGACTATAGACCTTTAATTTTGATATCGATCCAAATATATATTTTTCATTTGAAGACCAGATCAAGTCTAAATCTAATAATAGGTCACAAAATAAACCAATTATAATTATTTAATATATTGATTGCAAATTATAATTATTTAATGTTTGGATTTTGGATGGCCAATTATTTAAAATTTGGATTGTGTCGGTTCGATTAAAAGGTGATTTGGTTTGATGGTTAGCCTATGCCATGCCAATTCAATATGAGCCTCATATCTAATTGGTATGAGCCAATTCAATATAAGCTACACTGAACCAATTCGACATGAGCAATTGCTCGTGCCAAAATTGTTGGGAGCCAATTCAACGGGCTTGATTAATGCCTAATTGTGCGCAGTCTTCACACTGAAATTCTCCGAGCTTATTTAGGCTTTGTTTATTCAAAGTTTAAAAGGACTTAGGGGATGCCCTAATATCAAATATAAAAAGGCAATTAATTGTCAAATTTTTTTGGAGGGGGGGGGGACATTTAGTAGTAAGAGAAAAAAGGGCAATAAGAAAGATCAAAGAAAAAAAAAGGGGGTCAATAACCACAATCAAGGCAGTGCCTAGGCAATTTCCAAATTGCCAAAGCTCGATCAAAGAACTAAGGTTGATTCAGGCAGTATAAAACAATAAGCTTGGTTCAAACTCTTTCAATTTGGTGGAGCTGGCAAATGAAGGTTTGTTTCCTATGTTTAATTCATTCAAATCACAATAGTTATGTTATCATAATCTCATGCAGTAGTTTGCAATACATTCAAATGATCTAGTAGTAATGTTTATGTTTTCCAAATAAATTTGTTCATCATAGTAGCCAATGTTAAACCTTGATCCTTGACTCCCAAAATCATAAATTCCATAAACCTTAATTCACCTCAACCCTAAATTCCATAAACCCTAATTCACCTCAACCGTAAATTTACCTAAACCCTAAACACTTAACCCTAATTCTCAAAAATCTTAATCCAAAATACTAAATTCTAGAATCCTAGACTTACCCAGTAGCCTTAATTTCTTCCAAACCAAAACCCTAAACCTTATCCAATAGCTTTATTTCCTTTCAAACTAGAACCTTAAATCTCATCTAGCAACCCTAATCTTACTTTCTAAAACCCTAAAACCATGATTTAAATCCATAAAACCAAGCTTAATATGTAAACAATAATTTTATACATTTAATACTTTAAACCCTAGTTTTGACTATTTAATTTGTTGCATATTTCTATGATGGATGATCTTATTTTATTTTGTTTATAATGGATGTTTTATTTTTAATTGTCATACTCGAATGGTTTAATTCATTTGGTTCATTATTTTAATATTGATTATTTTAGTTTCCATAATATAAGAGGTATGTTTCCACTTCATGGGTACCTCATTAATTACAATTAATATAATTTAATTATTTTGAGTTTTGAATCAATGTAAGGGGCATGTTTCCACCAAATGGTGGGTGTCCTCTCTTATTTAGTTTTAGACATTGGACATGGTTGTAAGGGCATGTTTCCATCTTGTTTGGGTGCCCATTTATTTGCTTGTTTGGACTTTTCTTGATTTTTAATATAATGAATGATTATTTATTTTGATAATTATATTATGGATGCTTTTATAATATTTAAGGATTTAATAATACTTAGACCTGAAAAGGAGGTTGGTTCTAATGAACCGGGCGTTGTGGGGGTGTTGGGTCATTCTCACCTTCCTCACGCGTACCCAACTTTTCAAAACCTATTAAGGGGTTAGGCATTCCTTAGGAATCGAGTCATCCACCTCTTTCTTTTCTCGGCCCGTTCGGGTGGCGACTCCATTTTCTTCAAATTTAGGCTTGTGTTCTCTAAGGCCCTGAGCCTAACAGTGCCAAAGTCGCAAGAACTATTCCATATGGGAGTGGGGGAAAAAATCTCCCTCTCACATAGTGGTTCCATTGACTCACTGACCGAGGTAATAAACCAAAGCACTCCCACTGGTTCTTTCTATATGCTCGTTCAGGTATTGCATGAGAACAACATAAGCCTTTGCATCTATGGCTTTATTTTTAAGATGAAAACATGAGTAGTAGGGACCAAACAACATAGTTAGAGACATCAATTTGAACACATTTGGTTGCCAACTTCTTCATGACATAACCTTGCAAGTGATCCCACTTTTGCCTAATATATCCTCTGAGGTTTGACAGTACAACATACTTCCCTAAACTTGAAAGCTCTTATGATAAAAAATATTCTTTTTTATTTTTTTTTCAAATCACATTTCGGCTTCATCAAATCAGTATCAATATACCTCAGGGCTCGATTTTTCAAATTAATATATTTATAACTTGATAACCCTAGTTAGCATACTAAATTAGAAAATCATTTTGAGTTAGAACTGTTGCACTTTAGATAGGCACATACACATTACTTGGCTAAAGGTCTTATTGAGTTTAAATATTATCTATCTCATATACATGCTTATTCAAATAATCTCCACTAATAGACTCTGCCTACCAAGAGAGATCAACAGGTCTTTAATAGGCTTGAAATAGGGTCTATAAGGGATATGGGTTAAGCAAAGGCCATTTTTAGATTGGAGTTAATGTGACATTATGGACAAAACTTCACACTACAAACTTTCTACTAGAACCATATGTTGTTGGAGGTATTCTTAAACTCTGGGCAACACTTTTATTTTCTAGGCATTTTGTTATCTTGCTTCATGAAAATATAGTGCTTATCTTCTTGGTAGAAATCTAGATTTGATTATAATGACCTTTTCTTTTGCAAAAAGTTTAAAACCCTATTATTCTTCCCTCTTCTTCTTTTATTTTTCTCTTTTTCGTTTTTCTTTCCTTTTCCTTTTTTCCTTTCTTTTTGTTGTCCCAAACTAGCAACCAAGAGAGGGGAGGAGGGTGGAGTGAATTGGTTGATATGAAGAGTGATGGTAAATTTAAAATTCAAAAATAAAAGATGAAGAAGATGTAGATGAAGATTGAGTAGAGTAGAGAAGAAAGAACACAAATAGTTATAGTGATTCAGATGTACCTCAATCCTACATCAATTTTCTCAATAACTTGTTAAAATTCCCCTAGTCTTGAGTTTTTACAAGCTCAATTCTAACTTGTTATATTCACTATCTCACACCGAACTATTTCAATGGTTTAAGATCAATCGTTATAAACCTTACAAGAGTTTTCCCAGGCTCACTCTCACAACCTAAGTGTTTCTAAGCTCATACTCAAACTTTTGATGGTGTTTAATGCTCACACCCAACACTCCAATATTTTTTATTTTGATCTTTAGACAAGATAATGAAAAATGTTGTTCAATGAAATTACCATTACAATCAAAGTATTCTCTAACCACAAAATTTAAGTTTAATGCGGTATTTATAGCCATTTAACTTAAACTGGCCATTTGAGATGGTTTTCACATGTTTAGTACTTGTCTTCCACTAATTTGGTGGTTGGAGCTCGGTGTACGGTCGCTCAACTTAGCATACGGTCGCACAATTTAGAAGCTTTGTGTAACGGCTAGTTCCAACAATTGGATTTTATTGTCTAATAGAATCCAGCTTGCCCATACCTTTCTATCGTACTATCATCCAGGCTCGACGTACAGTACCTAGGCACAAAGTTACCATTGAATACAAATTTCTTTATCCACATGTGTTGTTTCTTGGTTCTTCTGGGAATTGCATAAGGTTTTGAGCATCAAGGAAGCACCACGAAAGCTGACCACTATCTCTTATGTTCTTTTTAGATTTTTAGGTCTTTGTTATGTGCAGCCGCTTGAGCATCTTGGGCGGTTGCATGAAGTGCTAGCTTCTTGAGTTCACGACTCACTGAGACCACTATCCTTTCTGTGAGTTTATGAATTTTTACCTTGATTTGGTATGGTCACTTGGTGTCGTGTATGGTCACATGCATACTGGGTATCCTAACTTCACTGATCACTAACAATGTGAACTCTTATATGGAAATTATGGACTTAGCTTAGTTGCCCGTAGTTGGCTTGTCTAGCTTGGTGTAGAGCTGCACTACTTGCTTAGTCGGTTGTTCCATCGGGCTGCTTTTAGCTCGACTGTTCAGTTCTCTTAAGTCGCTAGTTCTATATCTAGCTCGACACTCTATACGTCCGTTCGGTTCTCTGCTCGACCAATCTATATGTCAATTCAGTTCTCTGCTCATGTTGTATTTGTGCGGTTGATCAGTCGTTCTTTTGGGAAATTGCACAAAGGTGCTCGATTTCTAACTCTACAAAACAAACTTGTTTAAAATTATTAGTTATTTATCAATTTGATTGTCAATTATCAAAATAGAGTTTGATTGTACAACAATCTCAACAATCTCCCCCTTATTGACTTTGGCAATCTAATTGAATTTAAGTTAAAAATAATCAAGTGCATGAACCAATTAATAAATTTTCTCCCCCTATGTTAAATAATTTCACAATTGATACATGCAATTTGTTTTCTTTTCTAGATGCCAATTTGTTTTCTTTTTCTTTTTATAATCAAGTTCTCTTCTCCCCTTTGATAATTAAATTTATCTCCCCCTTTGGCAATTAAATCATTTAAATACAATCACATACATTTTTCTCTCCCCTTTGACAAAGGTAAAAAGAAAATTAAGGTAAAAGAAAGATAAAGTTCATTGATACCAATAAATGTCAATGCAAGATAAAAATAAATTTTATGCCAATTGAAAGAAAAATACAAGAAAATGATTAATCTAAAACTTTTTCTTTTCCTTTTCTTGATGATGGAGGAGGAGTTGGGGATCTTTCATCATCAATACCAAGAGAAAAGAGTTGGAGAGGAGTCATGTAAGGATGGTGAGGATCCTTCATAAGGACTTTTCAATATGCTCACTCACATCCCATTCACTTAACTCAGATTAAGGAAGAACAAATTTCCCTTGTAAGTCATATATGTCATGATGAATGTGGGAAAGGAGATCAACCTTTTTATTGAGTTTTGTGATTCTCTTTATGACATCCTTTTTAAAATGATTAAATTATTTTTAGAGAGAAGATATGGCATTGAGGATAAGTTTAAGAGTTTTTGATGATTCACCTTTTTCTTTAGTATGTTTGGAAGGTCTTGGGGGTACTCAACTTCAACATGGATAGGTTCACCTTCTTCTTCCATAATCTGGTACCTAGGTCTCTTCCTTTCCCTTTGGATAACTCCTTTGCTACCAAATGTATACTTAACTTATAGTGATTATCAACCTTTTGGATACATCTCACATGTTCAAGGTAGTCTAGGTTGATGGAATTTATGGCTGGATCAAGGGGATCGCTTAGGGTTGCAAGATTTTCAGGGGTTAGGAGTCCTAAGTATCTTGCAAGTTGGGTAATTTGAGAGGATAAAAAGAAAGTTCCTGCCTTAAACTTCCCATGAAAAATAAAGGTCTCTATGAGAAACCTAGCACTTTGGATTGGCTTATTATGCACAATGGCATACAAGAAAAAAAAGTAACATTGAGTAACCTTTTCATTTCCATTACTTCTTTGGTGAATGGTGTAAGTGATGATTCTATGTAAGAGCCAAAAGAGAAGGGTCCTAAAATGGATGGCTTTGGATGACCTATTGTTGTATTGAGTTTTAATGGATAGTTCACTCAAAAAAGATGAATAATTGTTTAAAGGAAAATCCATATCATTGTAGGAGAATGCTCCATGAGTTTGGAATTCCCTAACTTCATCAAATTCTTCTAAGGAAAGAGCAAAATCTTGGTCAAAAAGCCTAAAATAAACTCCATAAAATCCTATTGGTGCATTGTAGTTTTTCTCAACACTTAGAGACATTGGAAATTTCCTTGAGAGGCTAAAGTAACCTAACTCATTAAGAAATGCAAAATGCCTCCATCCAATTCTATCAAGGTAGCTATAGATTTCACCTTGGATATTTAAAGCTAGGATCATCCCTTCTACAATTATTTTGATTGGTTCAAGGGTCTTTTTCTTGAGCATATAGCACTTGGTTTTCTCATCCTCATTTTTGTATTTGGGTTTGTGGGGTTGGGCACTTTTTCTAGTGAAATGTTTAGATTTGGGTTGAGGTTGAGGTTTGGTTTCACTAATGACAATCCCTTTACCTTTGGTTGTGTCTTTCTTTTTTGTGGTTTTGGTTTTGGGTGCCATATCCTCAATCAAAAACAAAAGAAAAAGGAAATAGAAATGTAGAAGATTGAAAGAAATGTAGAAAGAAATAGCTTGCTGATGATCCTTTGAACAAACAACTTCAAATTGATGAAAAACCTTCAAAATCTTCTTCTTGATGATTAAATTCTTGGAAGATTGTTTGAATATGTGTTTTTTGAGTTTGTAAATATGTATTTTCATGCAAAATAGAGGTATTTATAGACAAAATTTAGAACACTAGTCATTTTTTACCATTTCTGGGTAGAAAAAAATTGAATTCTGAAAGCTCCAACGTTAAAAAAAATTAGTTACATATGTTGTGCGGTCACTCGACCTATTGGGTGACTGCTAGCTCTATCTGGTGAGTTTTCATGGCAGTGTGTGCTCACACAAGCTTGAGAAGAGTGTAATAGTTGGAAAAATTTTAAAGTTCTTTAATTTCACTGATCGCACAAGCTGTTGTGCGCTTATTGAAGAGAAATGCTTTGAAGCTTGTTGTAACGACCCCACTAGCACAGTCTTACGATAGCTGGTCATATTGGGCCTTTTCTCCTGTAGGTGGGCCGTAGTCCCAGCCCTCAACCCAGCAGGCCGCCACAATACCCGTTCACCTCACGGCTCCCGAGCAGGAATTTGTTTATTTGGCCTCAAATGAGGTCGCCTCCCTCATTCGAACCCATGACCTCCTCCCTTAAGAGGAAACCATGAGATGAACGAGTACCATTTCTACCACTAAAATAAATGTAACACTCTTATACCCTATATACATACAATACATATTTTCAGCATATGTAAAATACGCATATATGGTATAAAAATGTCACAGACCGATTTAATAAAACTTTGTACATTTCTGTTTTAAGATTTCAAATACTAATATATAAAATAAATAGTATATAAATATTTTTTGCTTGTTATAGAAATCCAAAATAAATAATTTATATGAAAATCTCTGGGAAAAATTCGCCAGAGTTTTGTTTGTAATTTGAACGTTTCCAAAATTCAACAAAACACAACCTGCATAAAACAAACACTCCAAATAAAATCAATTCACCAATTCACCAATACTTCTCAATTTCTCCATATTTTCTCAAAATACTTATATATAGGTATATATATATCAATATTATATATAAAATCCCATCTTAAACAAAATTATTCAAATCATTCTTTACAATTTACAATATATGCTTCAAAACATATCATAACATACATAATATCAAAAATGTACATGCTGGCAACTGGCTCTGATATTGATGTACCCAAAACAACTCTTCAAGCTCAAGATTACAATCGCGCTAAGCCGAAGCCTAGTAGTACAAACTTTGATAATAATAATAAAAATGTAAAGTAATGCCAATGCACAATGCATATAGAGGTCATATCATTTCACTTTATTATATTTTTCAAATATTCACAACTCATAACATTATATTGCTCAATTGTATCATAATTCATAATTCACAGTAAAACAATGATAAGCAAGAGCCCAAAAAGGATCTAATATGCAATTCAAATTTCAGAGTTACTGCTTTGGTCCATAATGATACCATGTGTCTAGCCCCGTAGGCAATATATATATATCCATGGATAATGTAACAGCCCCAGTCTCTTGGACCTCAACCCGGCTAGACCCTTAGGCCCCAGTATCTTGGTTCTCAACCCGGCTAGACTGCTATGGTTTTTAAGGCTTACGTCCCAGTCTTTTCACCCCAAAAACATCATATTTATAATTTATCAACTGGGGTCGGCTTACGACCCGGTCTTTTCACCTGCCTAGCAATTCATAGGCATGCCACCAAACCCAGAACTCTGAGAATTGAATAACATACTAGGCACACAATTAATTCATTTATCTCATTATCAAATACTTTCACAATTCATTTCTCATTTTATTTCTCATAATCAAACTAGGCTCATTGCCTTATTTTCACTTTTTTTTTATTTTTCTCATTTTTCACATCTTTCTCATTTTTCTCACTTTTCTCATTTTTTCTCATTTTTATCAATATCAATTCATTTCATTATTCCACATATCTCATTTTTTCATTCACAACACATTACCCAATTACTTTGGGTATTTTCACATAATATGCATATTTCACACTTTACACAATTTAGCCATTATCAATGGCTTTTCACAATGCATTTAACACATATATGACATTACAAATGTCATAGCACATTATTCATACACAATCAATGAACCAAGTTGCTTAAAACATTTTTCAACCAAAAAGTGTTAAGTCCAAATGTCATGCAAATATAAACATTATACTCAAAGTTTGTACATACCTCTACTAGCAACCCAAAGCAAGCTTAATACAACCTCCAATCCTATCCTTCCAACCTGCCCTTCACCACTTGGATGAAGCAAATCAACCTCCCTCAATGCCTATACCAAATGTGATCATACATAATCATTTAAGATCATATTCTAAGGTATTCTCAACATCGAACCATAATTAAACATCACTCTAAACCAAATCCCAACATTAAGCTTCACCTCACTTTAACTTTGAAAAACCATATCAAGCCATTTAAATTAGTGTTTTAAATTTATTAATATCATTAAAAACATATTTTAATACATTTAAATCATTTACATTATAACAATACACTCTTATACACAAAATATCAAAAATGGCATAACCTTCCTCCATTGAAGGTTTTCCATTCCAACACAATCCATTACTCATTTCAAGCTTCTATTCATCACTTTTAACACTAAACAACATGTTTAAACAAATAAAATCATACAATTCAACCACTTTGGAAAATCACTTTTCCAAAACCCTAAATCTCCACTTCCATTCTCAAACTCTAACCAAACACAACCGAATCCAATATTTGACTTTAAAATACTTGTTTATGTATCAAAACAACTCATTTGGAATCAATTTACACAATTAAAAACCATGATTTCAAAATCCCAAAAATTACATAACCCTAAATTCTCCCTCTTCACCAATCTTACCCAAACTCAACCATTTCTTTAATCCAACCTTAAAATCATTAATAACCAATCAAAACAACTTCATTCATATCCAATTAAGCAATTAAATCATGCTACTATAGAATTCAAAAATTTACATAACACACTTTTTCATAGAATTTGAAAATTTGGTAAGAAAGCTTACCAATTGATGAATAAACTTCTAAAACTCCACTTGAATCCTTAAAATCTCTTCAATTTTTGGAGTATGGAAGAATAAAATCCCTCTCTTGAAGCTATGAAATTCGGCCTTGAAGGAAAGAAGAAGAAGACTTTATTTTTTTTATTTCTCTTTCCTTTCACCCATTAATTTTAAACCACATATATATATTAAAATAATTTAATAATTATATATTTAATTATTTAATAAATTAAAAGTCCTAAATTTCCTCTTCCATTACAAAATAATTTATTTTGAATTATTTTATTAATTTTAAATTTCTAAAATTTAATTACCAAAATACCCTTTTACTTTGACTTTTCTTTTAAAAAGTGTTGATTTTTATATGTTATGTATATTTTACATATATATCACATATATTATCCACTTTTTCATTTAAAACCCCTTCATTTTTCATTTAAAATCATTAAATTAATTTATCCATTCAAATTATAGTTTATTTTATCAAATTTCCAAAAATTAGAACTTTTCAAAAAATTAGGATATTTCACATATGCACAAGTAATGTGTATCTTGTATACACATTAAATGTACCTTATATGTGCATTAAATATTAAGTATGTAATGTATTAATCCAACATATACAATTAATATACCATATGTATATGTTATATATACTCTAGATATATATATATATATTGAGTATATACAATTTATATCTCCAAATACTTATTTAATTTCTTCAAAATCACGGATGTTACAATTTTCTCCCCCTTAAATAATTTCATCCTCGAAATTATCCAGTATAGTAATAAATCATCCAAATCATTATTTTACCAAATTACATAATTTCTATTCTCCCCCTTAGGTTCATTCTTAATTTCCTTTTTACCATTCCCTAACACATCATTATACTGTCTATTTACTTAAACAGTCACAACAGATTATTATATCTTCAATCGAATTGTCATTAGACAAAATTAGTTCATCTCCTTAATATATATACACCACACATCTATTGCACTCAAGATATCTAATCACTTCATTATCTTAAAAATATACTCTCATCACCTTAAATTCAAATGTTAATAACTTTTATCTTAACACAATAATTTTACACATCTTCACTTTGATCCTACTCTTTATACAATTACCACATATTAATTTAATATCACCGTTATACAACAACAAAATCTTATTTCCTTATTAAAATTCATTCCAATTATACTATAACTAACACTTTTTTCTTATAATTATTTGAAACTAATATAACTTAGCTCCTTTCATATGCATATACATATCAAAATGATGTATTATGCACATTATCATATAGTTTGCATATTCTTAATACAACTACACACATTGAATTTCAATAAATATTTGTAAACTTATTACATTTCTGATCAATTGATCTAACTATCACAATATGACCATCACAACCTTATTCTATTCTGACCAACCTTTTGTCTATTTTAAATTCATCAATCTATTTTCAATTCATGACCTAATTCTATTAGGTCAAATTTATTCTCAAATTTTAATTCTCTTTGAATTTATCATTACAGATAATATTTACTTCCCCTAGTCTCATTTACTTTACACATCATTTTCATCAACTTATTCATTTTATACCACTTTCAAACACATTTATTATAACTCTTACTCACATTTCATAATTCCTTTCATTTACCATTTTCTCACATTTCTTATAGTTACCCTATTTACACAAATCACTTTTCTTATACATCATTTAAAGCTCATCATATTTTTACAATTCTCTTTCGTTTCCACACTTTCTATAATTATAAACAAATTTATAGTATAAAATTACAAGATACAACTATGCACCATGTTTCTTGAAGCATAACTATCAATCTCACCAAAACTATTCAACAGTCATGCCATAATAATGATCACATCCGTGGCTTATAAATAAATACTGCCCTTTTATCATTCTTCTTTAAACATTTCCAATCACAATGTTAAGTTTGTATCGCAAAAATCACATATTCATTTTCTAATCTTTTGATACAGAAAAAGTTAACACGTTTCGGCTCTATTTCAAAGCAATTTACTCTTGATCACTTGATCATCATTAGTCTAACTCATATTTCAACAATATTATCATTAACATCTCTTACATATACATATTCGTTCATATGCTAATTTACACAATTTCCATTTATTATTCCATTTCTAATCTATCTCTTATAAAAATTTTCATTCATTTCTTTTTTTTTCACTTCCATACTTTCTTCATCATACTTTCCTTTTTCCTTACAATCTCTTATTTATACGCATATACTTTAGGCCCAAAACACTATACAATCATGAAGTTCAGTTGTTAAAATAACAATTTCACCGTCCAGCTCTGTTCGGGTCCATTCTCAATCTCAATTTATCACATGACCTAACTCTACACAGGTCAAGACCTAATCTCTCTTAGGTCTATTAATACATGCAATATCATTCTCAATATCACCGGACACGTATTTGTATAAGGTAGTAAACACTCGATAATATTTTTTTTAATCATCCACATACACCTTCGTAAGTCATAATCACAATGTGACTTACTTTCCACATTTTCTTACATATCATATTTGTGTTCATATAGAAAAAAAAATCTCATCACACAAATCATACAATTATACTCAATTCCTCTTTTACATACAACCTATACAAAGTTAACATTTATCACCTTTTAGAGAACATTATCATTTCTCATTCTTTTGACATTACTTAGGTTATTCATCAATTCAACATATATACACACTCTGACCACAACATAATTAACATTTTCCTTATTCAGTCGCCCATATCTTAAATAAGTTTCTTATTATATATATATTTTTTAACGCTTCACATAAATCTTAGTCACGTTTCCAATGTGACATCTCTCTCACATTTTTTTTTTTGCATTGATCACACCTTTCATAACCATTTTCATCATTTCCAATTCAATTAACTAAAGTAACTCATTTTCACTTGCTTAATCATTTCCCTTTATTTCATAATAAATTTCTATATTATCAACTACATTACACCTTAGTTAGTACTTTTATATGTAACATTACTCATTCAAAATTACTCCTATGCTTATTGAGCATTAAACTATCAATATCTAAACAATCCTCATCGAAATTCCCTTACAACTCTAAATTTCCAATTTCCAATTTTACTTAAACTTAATTCTATTAATCTCACTTTCAAGAGCTAACTTTATAAACATTATTTTTATATTAATATAACATCAAAACACATCACTTTCACAATTATGGAAACCCATTTCACAAATTCAAATTTCATATAATGCAACCAACAACATGAACCTCACCAAATCTCACCCATATCACATTCTCAATCTTAAGATCATAACATTTACTTTTTAAACAATACTAATTCATTTCCTTACACTAATTAACATCATCCATTTAGATACTTTAATTTTATACACTCAACCCTAAATTATGCATCATTGTTCCATAATAAATAATTCGCTATCATATATGATTTCACTGTTTGATTTTAATTATGAACTCTTTGGTGAAAATTATTAAAACCTTCATATTCCTTTTATACTTATACCCATATGCATATAAATGTTTATAATTTTCTTCATTCATTTGTCTCATAAAATTAATTTATTACTTACTTACACAAAACTGCATGACTTCCTCAGTTTCATGTCAATCTCACTTTTAATTTTTATATTCCTTACCAATTCTTTATAAAAGCTTGTAAACTTTTATCAATGTGCACTTGACACATATATGGACTTATATTTAAAGTTTTAGATTTTTCCAAGTTGATTTAATATATTTAAAAATTAAATCTTCCAAAATCAGAGAATCTGTCTCTTTAATAATTTCTCTGTCAGCACCCGGTTGTCCATTTTTTTCAGGTACAAACCTTAATAAAAATTCATGAAATTTTAACCATATGTTACAGGAATACATATGATATTGTGTGTAAATTTTTAGATTTTTCTGGGTTGGTTTACCATAGTTTCTAGATTTATTTTTTTTTTCAATTTTTACAGATTCTGAGTTGCTGAAATTTCTCCAACAATTTGTGCTCTTCTATTTTTCTTAATTAAAGATCCATCTTTAAAATTTATAAAATTTTATACATTTGGATTCTAACATATACAAAAACTTTCTATTAAATGTTCAAACTCATCCAACATTTCTAGATTTGTCCAACAATTCAGACAATATCACTTTACAGTACATCTATAAAATTTTTTGTAACTATCATGCTCATTTCTCAAACTTTTTATTTTATATCTTAAATTATTTCCTAGATTTTTTTTCTAATTTCACTTATTCATCAATTGAATCAGCTATAAATTTTAAATTTCAAATAAAAGTTACAAAAATTCTTAATCTATAATCTCTAGAATGACGTTTCCACTGCGCCACTCTGATCTATGCAACCCAGACACCATTTCAACTCATATCCATTATACCAAATGGACATTGCCATATTAGGGATCAGATAAATTACCAGTGTCAATGCATACATTACAATTGAAAAATTATTTTTTTATTTCAATTTTCTCTCTCTATCATCCCACCTAGGTCTAAAACCTCAAACCTAGGCTCTGATACCAAAATAAATGTAACACCCTTATACTCTATATACATACAATACATATTTTCAGCATATGTAAAATATGCATATATGGTACAAAAATATCACAGACCGATTTAATAAAAATTTGTACATTTCTGTTTTAATATTTCAAATACTAATATATAAACTAAATAGTATATAAATATTTTTTGCTTGTTATAGGAATCCAAAATAAATAATTTTATATGAAAATCTCTAGAAAAAATTCTCCATAGTTTTGTTTGTAATTTGAATGTTTCCAAAATTCAACAAAACACAACCTGCATAAAACAAACACTCCAAATAAAATCAATTCAATAATTCACCAATACTTCTCAATTTCTCCATATTTTCTCAAAATACTTATATATAGGTATATATATATATCAACATTATATATAAAATCCCATCTTAAACAAAATTATTCAAATCATTCTTTACAATTTACAATATATGCTTCGAAAACATATCATAACTTACATAATATCAAAAATGTACATGCTGGCAACTGGCTCTGATCTTGATGTACCCAAAACAACTCTTCAAGCTCAATAAATACAAACCTAGACCCGACCAGGTCTAGTAAAACTCTCCAGCTCTACCAAAACTTCCATGACACCTGCGCGACGAATTACAATCGCGCTAAGCCGAAGCCTAGTAGTACAAACTTTGATAATAATAAAAATGTAAAGTAATTCCAATGCACAATGCATATAGAGGTCATATCATTTCATTTTATTATATTTTTCAAATATTCACAATTCATAGTATTATATTGCTCAATTGTATCATAATTCATAATTCACAGTAAAACAAAGATAAACATGGGCCCAAAAAGGATCTAATAAGCTATTCAAATTTCAGAGTTACTGCTTTGGTCCATAATGACACCATGTGTCTAGCCCCGTAGGCAATATATATATCCATTGATAATGTAACAGCCCCAGTCTCTTGGACCTCAACCCGGCTAGACCCTTAGGCCCCAGTATCTTGGTCCTCAACCCGGCTAGACTGCTACAGTTTTTGAGGCTTACGACCCAGTCTTTTCACCCCAAAAACATCATATTTATAATTTATCAGCTGGGCTCGGCTTATGACCTGGTCTTTTCACTGCCCAGCAATTCATAGGCATGCCGCCAAACCCAGAACTCTTAGAATTGAATAACATACTAGGCACACAATTAATTCATTTATCTCATTATCAAATACTTTCACAATTCATTTCTCATTTTATTTATCATAATCAAACTAGGCTCATTGCCTTATTTTCACATTTTTTTCATTTTTTTCATTTTTCACATCTTTCTCATTTTTCTCATTTTTCTCATTTTTTTTCTCATTTTTATCAATATCAATTCATTTCATTATTCCACATATCTCATTTTTGCATTCACAACACATTACCCAATTACTTTGGGTATTTTCACATAATATGCATATTTCACACTTTACACAATTTAGCCATTATCAATGGCTTTTCACAATGCATTTAACACATATATGACATTACAAATGTCATAGCACATTATTAATACACAATCAATGAAACAAGTAGCTTAACACATTTTTCAACCAAAAAGTGTTAAGTCCAAATGTCATGCAAATATAAACATTATACTCAAAGTTTGTACATACCTCTACTAGCAACCCAAAGCAAGCTTAATACAACCTCCAATCCTATCCTTCCAACTTGCCCTTCACCACTTGAATGAAGCAAATCAACCTCCCTCAATGCCTATACCAAATGTGATCATACATAATCATTTAAGATCATATTCTAAGGTATTCTCAACATCGAACCATAATTAAACATTACTCTAAACCAAATCCCAAAATTAAGCTTCACCTCACTTTAACTTTGAAAAACCATATCAAGCCATTTAAATTAGTGTTTTAAGTTTATTAATATCATTAAAAACATATTTTAATACATTTAAATCATTTACATTATAACAATACACTCTTATACACAAAATCTCAAAAATGGCATAACCTTCCTCCATTGAAGGTTTTCCATTCCAACACAATCCATTACTCATTTCAAGCTTATATGCATCACTTTTAACACTAAACAACATGCTTAAACAAATAAAATCACACAATTCAACCACTTTGGAAAATCACTTTTCCAAAACCCTAAATCTCCATTTCCATTCTTAAACTCCAACCAAACACAACCAATTCCAATATTTGACTTTAAAATACTTGTTTATGTATAAAAAAAAACTCATTTGGAATCAATTTACACAATTAAAAACCATGATTTCAAAACCCCAAAAATTACATAACCCTAAATTCTCTCTCTTCACCAATCTTAGCCAAACTCAACCATTTCTTTAATCCAACCTTAAAATAATTAATAACCAATCAAAACAACTTCATTCATATCCAATAAAGCAATTAAATCATACTACTATAGAATTCCAAAATTTACATAACACACTTTTCCATAGAATTTGAAAATTTGGTAAGAAAGCTTACCAATTGATGAAGAAACTTCTAAAACTCCACTTGAATCCTTAAAATCTCTTCAATTTTTGGAGTATGGAAGAAGCAAATCCCTCTCTTAAAGCCATGAAATTCGGCCTTGAAGGAAAGAAGAAGAAGAAGACTTTATTTTTTTTTATTTCTCTTTCCTTTCACCCTTTAATTTTAAACCACATATATATATATTAAAATAATTTAATAATTATATATTTAATTATTTATTAAATAAATTAAAAGTCCTAAATTCCCTCTTCCATTACAAAATAATTTATTTTGAATTATTTTATTAATTTTAAATTTTTAAGATTTATTTACAAAAATACCCTTTTACTTTGACTTTTCTTTTAAAAAGTGTTGATTTTTATATGTTATGTATATTTTACATATATTTCACATATATTATCCACTTTTTCATTTAAAATCCCTTCATTTTTCATTTAAAATCATTAATTTAATTTATCCAGTTAAATTATAATTTATTTTATCAAATTTTCAAAAATTAGAACTTTTCAAAAATTTAGGATATTTTACATATGCACAAGTAATGTGTATCTTATATACACATTAAATGTACCTTATATGTGTACTAAATATTAAGTATGTAATGTATTAATCCAACATATATAATTAATATACCATATGTATATGTTATATATACTTTATATATATATATAGTATATATAATTTATATCTCCAAATACTTATTTAATTTCGTCAAAATCACGGATATTACAATTTTCTCCCCCTTAAATAATTTCCTCCTCGAAATTATCCAGTATAGTAATAAATCATCCAAATCATTATTTTACTAAATTACATAATTTCTATTCTCCCCCTTAGGTTCATTCTTAATTTCCTTTTTACCATTCCCTAACACATCATTATACTGTCTATTTACTTAAACAGTCACAACAGATTATTATATCTTCAATTGAATTGTCATTAGACAAAATTAGTTCATCTCCTTAATATATATACACCACACACCTATTGCACTCAAGATATCTGATCACTTCATTATCTTAAAAATATACTCTCATCACCTTAAATTCAAATGTTAATAACTTTTATCTTAACACAATAATTTTACACATCTTCACTTTGATCCTACTCTTTATACAATTACCACATATTAATTTAATATCACCATTATATAACAACAAAATCCTATTTCCTTATTAAAATTCATTCCAATTATACTATAACTAACACTTTTCTCTTATAATTATTTGAAACTAATATAACTTAGCTCCTTTAATATGCATATACATATCAAAATGTTGTATTATGCACATTACCATATAGTTTGCATATTCTTAATACAACTACACACATTGAATTTCAATAAATATTTGTAAATTTATTACATTTCTGATCAATTGATCTAACTATCACAATATGACCATCACAACCTTATTCTATTCTGACCAACCTTTTGTCTATTTTAAATTCATCAATCTATTTTCAATTCATTACCTAATTCTATTAGGTCAAATTTATTCTCAAATTTTAATTCTCTTTGAATTCATCATTACAGATAATATTCACTTCACCTAGTCTCATTTACTTTACACATCATTTTCATCAACTTATTCATTTTATACCACTTTCAAACACATTTATTATAACTCTTACTCACATTTCATAATTCCTTTCATTTACCATTTTCTCACATTTCTTATAGTTACCCTATTTACACAAATCACTTTTCATATACATCATTTAAAGCTCATCATATTTTTACAATTCTCTTTCATTTCCATACTTTCTATAATTATAAACAAATTTATAGTATAAAATTACAAGATACAACTATGCACCATGTTTCTTGAAGCATAACTATCAATCTCACCAAAACTATTCAACAGTCATGCTATAATAATGATCACATCTATGGCTTATAAATAAATACTGCCCTTCTATCATTTTTCTTGAAACATTTCCAATCACAATGTTAAGTTCGTATCGCAAAAATCACATATTCATTTTCTAATCTTTTGGCACACAAAAAGTTAACACGTTTCAGCTCTATTTCAAAGAAATTTACTCTTGATCACTTGATCATCACTAGCCTAACTCATATTTCAACAATATTATCATTAACATATCTTACATATACACATTCGTTCATATGCTAATTTACACAATTTCCATTTATTACTCCATTTCTAATCTATCTCTTATAAAAATTTTCATTCATTTCTTTTTTTTTTCACTTCCATACTTTCTTCATTATACTTTCCTTTTCCCTTACAATCTCTTATTTATACGCATATACTTTAGGCCCAAAACACTATACAATCATGAAGTTCAGTTGTTAAAATAACAATTTCACCGTCCAGCTCTGTTCGGGTCCATTCTCAATCTCAATTTATCACATGACCTAACTCTACACAGGTCAAGACCTAATCTCTCTTAGGTCTATTAATACATGCAATATCATTCTCAATATCACCAGACACGTATTTGTATAAGGTAGTAAACACTCGATAACATTTTTTTAATCATCCACATACACCTTCGTAAGTCATAATCACAATGTGACTTACTTTCCACATTTTCTTACATATCATATTTGTGTTCATATAGAAAAAAAAATCTCATCACACAAATCATACAATTATACTCAATTCCTCTTTTACATACAACCTATACAAAGTTAACATTTATCAACTTTTAGAGAACATTATCATTTCTCATTCTTTTGACATTACTTAGGTTATTCATCAATTCAACATATATACACACTCTGACCACAACATAATTAACATCTTCCTTATTCAGTCGCCCATATCTTAAATAAGTTTCTTATTATATATATATATATTTTTTAACGCTTAACATAAATCTTAGTCACGTTTCCAATGTGACATCTCTCTCACATTTGTTTTTTGCATTGATCACACCTTTCATAACCATTTTCATCATTTCCAATTCAATTAACTAAAGTAACTCATTTTCACTTGCTTAATCATTTCCCTTTATTTCATAATAAATTTCTATATTATCAACTACATTACACCTTAGTTAGTACTTTTATATGTAACATTACTCATTCAAAATTACTCCTATGCTTATTAAACATTAAACTATTAATATCTAAACAATCCTCATCGAAATTCCCTTACAACTCTAAATTTCCAATTTACTATTTTACTTAAACTTAATTCTATTAATCTCACTTTCAAGAGCTAACTTTATAAACATTATTTTTATATTAATATAACATCAAAACACATCACTTTCACAATTATGGAAACCCATTTCAAAAATTCAAATTTCATATAATGCAACCAACAACATGAACCTCACCAAATCTCACCCATATCACATTCTCAATCTTAAGATCATAACATTTACTTTTTAAACAATACTAATTCATTTCCTTACACTAATTAACATCATCCATTTAGATACTTTAATTTTATACACTCAACCCTAAATTATGCATCATTGTTCCATAATAAATAATTCGCTATCATATATGATTTCACTGTTTGATTTTAATTATGAACTCTTTGTTGAAAATTATTAAAACCTTCATATTCCTTTTATACTTATACCCATATGCATATAAATGTTTATAATTTTCTTCATTCATTTGTCTCATAAAATTAATTTATTACTTACTTACACAAAACTGCATGACTTCCTCAGTTTCATGTCAATCTCACTTTTAATTTTTATATTCCTTACCAATTCTTTATAAAAGCTTGTAAACTTTTATCAATGTGCACTTGACACATATATGGACTTATATTTAAAGTTTTAAATTTTTCCAAGTTGATTTAATATATTTAAAAATTAAATCTTCCAAAATCAGAGAATCTGTCTCTTTAATAATTTCTCTGTCAGCACCCGGTTGTCCATTTTTTCAGGTACAAACCTTAATAAAAATTCATGAAATTTTAACCATATATTATAGGAATACATATGATATTGTGTGTAAATATTTAGATTTTTCTGGTTTGGTTTACCATAGTTTCTAGATTTATTTTTTTTTTCAATTTCTACAGATTCTGAATTGCTGAAATTTCTCCAACAATCTGCGTTCTTCTATTTTTCTTAATTAAAGATCCATCTTTAAAATTTATTAAATTTTATACATTTGGATTCTAACATATACAAAAACTTTCTATTAAATGTTCAAACTCATCCAACATTTCTAGATTTGTCTAACAATTCAGACAATATCACTTTACAGTACATCTATAAAATTTTCTGTAACTATCATGCTCATTTCTCAAGCTTTTTATTTTATATCTTAAATTATTTCCTAGATTGTTTTTCTAATTTCACTTATTCATCAATTGAATCAGCTATAAATTTTAAATTTCAAATAAAAGTTACAAAAATTCTTAATCTATAATCTCTAGAATGACGTTTCCACTGTGCCACTCTGATCAATGCAATCCAGACACAATTTCAACTCATATCCATTATATCAAATTGACATTGCCACGTCAGGGATCAGATAAATTGCCAGTGTCAATTCATGCATTACAATTGAAAAATCATTTTATTATTCTAATTTTCTCTCGCTATCATCCCACCTAGGTCTAGAACCTCAAACCTAGGCTCTGATACTAAAATAAATGTAACACCCTTATACCCTATATACATACAATACATATTTTCAGCATATGTATCATACGCATATATGGTACAAAAATGTCACAAACCAATTTAATAAAAAAATTTACATTTCTGTTTTAATATTTCAAATACTAATATATAAAATAAATAGTATATAAATATTTTTTGCTTGTTATAGGAATCCAAAATAAATAATTTTATATGAAAATCTCTGGGAAAAATTCGCCAGAGTTTTGTTTGTAATTTGAACGTTTCCAAAATTCAACAAAATACAACATGCATAAAACAAACACTCCAAATAAAATCAATTCACCAATACTTCTCAATTTCTCCATATTTTTTCAAAATACTTATATATAGGTATATATATATATATCAACATTATATATAAAATCTCATCTTAAACAAAATTATTCAAATCATTCTTTACAATTTACAATATAAGCTTCAAAAACATATCATAACATACATAATATCAAAAATGTACATGCTGGCAACTGGCTCTGATCTTGATGTACCCAAAACAACTCTTCAAGCTCAATAAATACAAACCTAGACCCGACAAGGTCTAGTAAAACTCTCCAGCTCTACCAAAACGTCCATGACACCTGCGCGATAAATTACAATCGCGCTAAGCCGAAGCCTAGTAGTACAAACTTTGATAATAATAAAAATGTAAAGTAATGCCAATGCACAATGCATATAGAGGTCATATCATTTCACTTTATTATATTTTTCAAATATTCACAACTCATAACATTATATTGCTCAATTGTATTATAATTCATAATTCACAGTAAAAACAAAGACAAGCATGGGCCCAAAAAGGATCTAATATGCTATTCAAATTTCAGAATTACTGCTTTGGTCCATAATGACACCATGTATCTAGCCCCGTAGGCAATATATATATATCCATGGATAATGTAACAGCCCAAGTCTCTTGGACCTCAACCCGGCTAGACCCTTAGGCCCCAGTATCTTGGTCCTCAACCCGGCTAGACTGCTACGATGTTTAAGGCTTACGACCCAGTCTTTTCACCCCAAAAACATCATATTTATCATTTATCAGCTGGGCTCGGCTTACGACCCGGTCTTTTCACCTGCCCAGCAATTCATAGGCATGCCGCCAAACCCAGAACTCTGAGAATTGAATAACATACTAGGCACACAATTAATTCATTGATCTCATTATCAAATACTTTCACATTTCATTTCTCATTTTATTTTTCATAATCAAACTAGGCTCATTGCCTTATTTTCACATTTTTTTTCATTTTTCTCATTTTTCACATCTTTCTCATTTTTCTCACTTTTCTCATTTTTTTTCTCATTTTTATCAATATCAATTCATTTCATTATTCCACATATCTCATTTTTGCATTCACAACACATTACCCAATTACTTTGGGTATTTTCACATATATGCATATTTCACACTTTACACAATTTAGCCATTATCAATGGCTTTTCACAATGCATTTAACACATATATGACATTAGAAATGTCATAGCACATTATTCATACACAATCAAAGAACCAAGTAGCTTAACACATTTTTCAACCAAAAAGTGTTAAGTCCAAATGTCATGCAAATATAAACATTATACTCAAAGTTTGTACATACCTCTACTAGCAACCCAAAGCAAGCTTAATACAACCTCCAATCCTATCCTTCCAACTTGCCCTTCACCACTTGGATGAAGCAAATCAACCTCCCTCAATGCCTATACCAAATGTGATCATACATAATCATTTAAGATCATATTCTAAGGTATTCTCAACATCAAACCATAATTAAACATCACTCTAAACCAAATTCAAAAATTAAGCTTCACCTCACTTTAACTTTGAAAAATCATATCAAGCCATTTAAATTAGTGTTTTAAGTTTATTAATATCATTAAAAACATATTTTAATACATTTAAATCATTTACATTATAACAATACACTCTTATACACAAAATCTCAAAAATGGCATAACCTTCCTCCATTGAAGGTTTTCCATTCCAACATAATCCATTACTCATTTCAAGCTTATATTCATCACTTTTAACACTAAACAACATGCTTAAACAAATAAAATCATACAATTCAACCACTTTGGAACTTTTCCAAAACCCTAAATCTCCACTTCCATTCTCAAACTCCAACCAAACACAACCGAATCCAATATTTGACTTTAAAATACTTGTTTATGTATCAAAACAACTCATTTGGAATCAATTTACACAATTAAAAACCATGATTTCAAAACCCCAAAAATTACATAACCCTAAATTCTCTCTCTTCACCAATCTTACCCAAACTCAACCATTTCTTTAATCCAACCTTAAAATCATTAATAACCAATCAAAACAGCTTCATTCATATCCAATTAAGCAATTAAATCATGCTACTATAGAATTCCAGAATTTACATAACATACTTTTCCATAGAATTTGAAAATTTGGTAAGAAAGCTTACCAATGGATGAAGAAACTTCTAAAACTCCACTTGAATCCTTAAAATCTCTTCAATTTTTGGAGTATGGAAGAAGAAAATCCCTCTCTTGAAGCCATGAAATTCGGCCTTGAAGGAAAGAAGAAGAAGAAGACTTTATTTTTTTTATTTCTCTTTCCTTTCACCCTTTAATTTTAAACCGCATATATATATATATATTAAAATAATTTAATAATTATTTATTTATTTAATAAATTAAAATTCTAAATTCCTCTTCCATTAGAAAATAATTTATTTTGAATTATTTTATTAATTTTAAATTTCTAAGATTTAATTACCAAAATACCCTTTTACTTTGACTTTTCTTTTAAAAATTGTTGATTTTTATATGTTATGTATATTTTACATATATATCACATATATTATCCACTTTTTCATTTAAAAATCCTTCATTTTTTAGTTAAAATCATTAATTTATCCATTTAAATTATAATTTTTTTATCATATTTCCAAAAATTAGAACTTTTCAAAAATTTAGGATATTTCACATATGCACAAGTAATGTGTATCTTATATACACATTAAATGTACCTTATATGTGTATTAAATATTAAGTATGTAATGTATTAATCCAACATATACAATTAATATACCATATATATATGTTATATATACTCTAGATATATATATATTGAGTATATACAATTTATATCTTTAAATACTTATTTAATTTCTTCAAAATCACGGATGTTACACTTCTGCTAAGTAAAGATACATGTTAATGCTCAGGAGATGATAAATTTTAAGGCTTAGGTTCAAGAAAGAGCAGGTGATGTGCGGTCACCCTAGTATACTAAGCAATCACACAAAGTGAATCATTTTGGGTCTTCAAAAATTTTTAATTGCATATGATCAAAATAAATTTTGGGAGAAATGAAGAATGATTATGCAAGAGATTTTCCATCAATCATGCCAATATTTTATTTTATAAAATTCAATCTTTCTTCATTTAGGGGTTTTGTAAAAATATTAGTAAGTTGATTTTGAGTTTCAATGAATTCTAAAATTATCTCTTAAGAAATGATGTTTGATGTCTATATGCTTAGACCTAGAATGCTGAATGAGATTCTTGGATAAATTAATTGCACTAGTGTTATTACATTTAATTGAAATGTGATCAAATATTTTTTCATAGTCAAGCAATTATTGTTTCATCTTAAGAACTTGTGTGCAACAAAACATTCATCAACATATTCAGTTTTTGCGATAGATAAAGCAACCGACACTTGTTTCTTGCTAAACCAAGAAACTTAGCATTAATCAAGAAAATGACATGCTCCGGTGGTGCTTTTCCTATCTAGTAAGCTACCAGCAAAATCCACATCGGAAAAGCCTAATATGTCAAATGATGTGTTTTTAGGATACCATAGACCAAAATGCAATGTACCACTCAAGTATTTTAAAATTCTTTTAGTTGCATTTAAATGTGATTCCATAGGACAAGATTGAAATCTAGCACACAAACATACACTATACATTATATCTGATCTAGAGGCAGTTAAGTAAAGTAGTGATCCAATAATACCTTAATATTTCTTCTCATCTACCGCCTTACAACTTTCATCTTTGTCAAGTTTCAAGGATGTGCTCATCAGAGTCTTGCTAATTTTGGAGCCATCCATTCCAAACTTCTTTAGGAGTTTCTTTGTGTACTTGGATTGGTTGATGAAGATCCCATCCTTGGATTGCTTGATTTATAGTCCAAGGAAGAATTTTAGTTCACCCATCATGCTCATTTCAAATTTCCTAGTCATACAAGAAGCAAATTTCTCACACAAAAATTTATTAGTAGCACTAAATATAATGCTAGCAATTTAAATTTTCACAATTAAAATGTTATGCATTTTCTTTTTAACAAAAGAGTTGTGTCAACTTTACCTTTTGAAAATCTATTTTTAAGCAAATATGTACTAAGTCTATCATACCAAGCTCTTGGAGCTTGTTTCAATCCATATAGTGCTTTTGTAAGTTTAAAAACATGATTTGAAAATTTATAATCTTCAAAACTGGGAGGTTGTTTAACAAAACTTCCTCATTTATAAACCTATTTAGAAATGCACTTTTAACATCAATTTGAAAAAGTTTAAAATTCATGTGATATGCAAATGCAAGCAATATTCTAATGGCTTCTAATCTAGCAATGTGAGTAAATGTCTCATTATAGTCAATGCCTTTCTCTTGGTTATAGCCTTTGGCTACCAATCTAGCTTTGTTTCTAGTGATGAGACTATTTTCGTAAAGCTTATTTCTATATACCCATTTACATCCTATAATTGGATGATCTTTAGGTTTAGGAACAAGTTCCCATACTTTGTTTCTCTCAAATTGGTTGAGTTCATCTTGCATAGCAATCACCCAACACTCATCACTAAGAGCCTCGTCAATGGTCCTTGGCTTAATTTGAGAAATAAAAGCAATGTTAGAATTCAAGTATTTAGATTGAGATCTGGTAGTTACTCCCTTTGAGGTCACTAATGATTAGTCCTTTTGGGTGATCCTTCTTGTATTGCCAATCTTTGGGTAGCTCTTGAGGCTCTTCTTCTTGTTCATCATGATTACTCTTTGGAATATTGATTGTTTCTTGTTGTTCAAATGTACTTACAAAATCATCAAGAACACTACCTTTCTTTTGATAAAGTTTAGAGGATTCATAAAAAAACATACATTGATTCTTCAATTACTAGGGTTCTCTTATTAAATTACTCTATATGCTTTGCTAGATGATAAATATCCTAAAAATATGCCTTCATCCGATTTGGATAGAATTTTTCAAGATTGTCCTTAGTATTTAATATAAAGCATTTGCATCCAAACACTCTAAGATATGAAATTTTTGGTATTCTTCCATTCCATAGCTCATAAGAAGTTTTGTTTATCAAAGGCCTTTTGTAAATGTAATTTGAAATATAACATGCGGTATTAACGACTTTGGACCAAAAGTAAGATGGTAAATCATATCATTGAGCATTTTCCTAGCCATTTCAATTAATGTTCTATTTTTCCTTTCAACTACACCATTTTTTTGTGGTGTTCTTCAAGCCAAAAATTTGTGTGAAATACCAAACTCATTGTAAAAATTTTCAAAGTTCTCATTTTCAAATTCTTTGCCATGATCACTTCTAATAGATGTGATTTCATAGGCTTTTTTATTTTGAACTCTTTTTGTAAATATTTTAAAATGATTGAAAGCTTCATTCTTTTGAGCTAAGAAATTAACCCATGTAAATCTTGAGTAATCATCAACAAGTACAAATGCATATAACTTGCCACCTAAACTAGCAACTCTATTTGGTCCACACAAATCTAAGTGAATGAGTTCTAATGGTCTAGAGGTACTTACAATATTTTTAGATTTGAATGAATTTTTATGTTGCTTACCAAGTTGACAAGGTCCATAAGTCCTATTTTTATTAAATTTTACTTTACGGAGACCATCAATTAGTTCTTCTTTACTCATACATTGTAAGTGATCCATACTAGCATGTCCTAGTCTTCTATGCCATAGCCAAGCATCATTACTTATGATAATTAAGAATTTAAATGCATTATTGGAATGTCAGCCAATTTTATATGTATTGCCAATTCTAGCTCCTTTGAATACAAATTAACCATTTGAATTGGTAATTTTACATCCTTTAGAGTTAAAACTTACATCATACCCTTTATCATACAATGGACTTACACTAAGCAAATTATGTTTCAATCCATCAACAAGCCATATTTTTTCAATCATGTTCTTACCAAGCATACCAATGGAACCAATGCCAATTATTTTACCTTTAGCATTATTCCCAAAAGTAACATTACCTCCATGCTTATAAGTGAGTGTTGTAAAAAGCTTTGCATTACCCGTCATATGCCTTGAGCATCCACTATCCACAAGCCAATCATTTTCATTGATAGTGGATTTTAGGCATACCAATAAAATAATAATGTTCATGTTCATTTAAGTACCCAAATGAAGTTGGCTCCTTGGAGGTTAAATGTAGACTCTTAATTTTAGACCTAGTCTGGTCCGATATTTTTTATATAGTCCAAAATAAAATTTTTGGTATTTTAATTAAATAATATTTATTTTAGTATTTATTATTTATAATTTTTAATAAAAATAAAAATGGTAAAGTTAAATAAATAAAAAATAAAAATCGACAATGAAAAAATCGGCGAAAAAAACATTTGTCACCGAAGGTGAATCTACCACAGGCCGATTTGCCCGCAGGAATTTCCTACGGGCGAATTGGCCATAGGCCATTTCGCTGCAGGAATTTCCTATGACGAATTGGCGCCTGCCCGCAATTTTCCCTTGCAGCTCTCGCAATTTAGCCCGCAGCAAGTTTTTTGCCAGCGCAATTTTCCAATGCAGTTTTTTCCGAAACCAAATTCTATTTGGTTTCTTTTCCTAATTGGTTTTAATTTCCCTAAGCAATTAGAAGTAGGTTTATTATTTTTTCTATAAATACCACATTAAAACATAGAATTAGGGGACTTTGGACTTTTGATTTTGGATCAAAAATTTATTTCTACTAAGCTAAACTTGGGACTTCTGACTTGGGAGGAAAAAAGGACAAAAACCCTAAGGAGCAAGAGACATTAGCAATTATCAACCCATCAAAGGCAGTATCACTGCCTTTGTCTTTGTTCATCCAGAAGAAAATTGTGAAGGAACCAACGAGTGGAGGTTTGATTATAAATCTTTGATTTGATGTTATTTACAATGTTTCTATTGTTTGTTTTTGATATTAAGTCAGTAACCTAAATTATTAAACTTAGTAATATGTTTTACATTAAATCGTACATTCATCCAGTAGCCTTAATCAGCGATCAAAACTTCAAAACCCTAAAACTATTCTTCTCTTTCCAAAAACTTTAAAACCCTAAATTGTTTCTTTTGTTTCAAAAAAACTTAAAACCTGTAAATTGTTTCTTCTATTTCAAAAAACCTTAAAAACCCTAAATTGTTTCTTCTGTTTCCAAAAACCTTAAAAATTCTAAATTGTTTCTTCTGTTTCCGAAAACCTTAAATACCCTAAATTGTTTCTTCTTTTTTCAAAAACCTTAAAAACCCTAAATTTTTTTACTCGAACTACTTTCATCTAAACTCTAACTTTTTGTCCAAAATTTTCAAATGTCTTCTTAAATCTCTAAACCCTAATCTTCTTTACAGTTTCTAAAAATCATAATTATTTTCATAAAACTCTAAATTGTTTTCTTAAATCCTAAGATCAAATATGTTTTCCAAAATATCAAAAACCCTAATTTTCTCAAAACCCAACACAGTAAACCCTTGTTTTCCTAAACCCTAAATTCTTAAAGCATCAAAACTTTATGACAAATTCATCAACACCCTAAACCCTAATCCGGTGAACTTAAAACCCAATCTAGTAAATCTAAACCCTAAAGCCATAATCCAGTAAACCTAAAATCACAATCCATTAAACATGAATTATAAACTCTAATGTCTTAAGATTCCAAAACCCTAATTTCATTATGTTACCCCTAAGCCCTAATTTGATTAACCAAAAAACCTTACTACTTCTTAAATTTATAAAACCTAATCCATTCCAATTTTCCAAAATCTTCACAGTAGCCTAAATAACAATGATAATAATTTCAAAATCCCAAAAACATAAATGTTAATTAAAGAATTCTAAATTGAGACATAAACCTAAATTTGTATCTTTATTTGCTTTATTTAATTTTAGATTTGATTATGTAGTTTATTATATATTTTGATGGTTGATTTATTTAATTTTGATGCTTGATTTATTTAATTTATCATGGATGGTTATTTTCTTTATTATTATGATTATTATTTGTTTGTTTTAGTATTAAAATTGTAAGAGGTATATTTTCACTTTGTGGGTACCTCATTAGTTAAGTATTATGTAATTTTAATTGCTTTTACATTTTGGACCAATGTAAAGGATATGTTTCCACCTTCTGGTGGGTGTCCTATTTAGTTTACACATGGACGATGTAAGGACATGTTTCCATCCTCGGATGGGTGTCCATTTATTTATTTTATTTGGACATTGCTTTGATTTTTATATAATGATATTTTAATTTAATTGTCATATGTAATATGAATAATATTGTTATATTTAAGAATTTTATAATATTAAGACCTACAAAGGAGGCCGGTTCCAATGAACCGAGCATTGTGGGGGTGCTGGGCCATTTCTCACCTTCCCCACACATACCAACTTTCCGAACCCATTAGGGGGTTGGGGATTCCTTAGGAACCGAGTCATCCACCCCTTTCTTTTTCCCGATCCATTTGGGTGGTGACTCCATTTTCTCTGGGCTTAGGCCCATGTTCTCTAAGGCCCTGAGCCTAAACAGTGTTGAAGACGCAAGAACCATTCCACCGGGAGTAGAGGCAAAAATCCCCGCTCACAGTGGCGACTCCACTGGGGATAAGAGAAGTTGATTCCGTTGGTTTTTATATTATTCTATTCTTCCTTATAATAATATTATCCATTGCATCATATTAGATTGTGTCATGTGCGTGAGTTAGGACGCCCGTGTTACCCGTGTTGTCTTATGTAAGGGATACCATACTTTCACTCAAGGTATGGAGATCGAGCATGTCATAACTACTCATAGCCTTGTACCATTTGGTATATACTTGCTATGGGAACCTAAGCCTTTTAATCCAAAGACTAAAGCTCATGTAATTGGCCTAGTTACTTTCCTTAGGTTTTACCCCGAATGCTTGTTATTTGACTATGGTTAATTTATCTTGGCTTAAATCATGGCTTATTTGGTTTGTTCTTTTTCTAATATGACCTAAATACATTGTGAGCTCAAAATAAATTTTTTTAAAATCTAAAAGAGCAAAGCTATTTTCAAAACTTTTCAAGATGATCTTTAGACATAAAACTTTTCTAAAAATAAATCAAAAATTCTTTTGCTCATAACCCAAATACTAAACCCAAAATCCATTTTTTCTAAAATCTTTTTACAATGGGCTTAGAAACAAAATTATTTTCATCTAGCCTTTTCTTACAAAGAGCTTGCAAATTATTTAGGTCAATTATGAAATATCAAAAATCAATTGTGAGCCTAGCTTATACTAAGAATAATTAATCATGGGCTTTTTTTGGCATGAATCATAGTTACTTTTTCAAGTGAGAAATCTATTTATAATAAACCTCTTAATTTAGTTTTAATCCAATATAGCATAAAAGCTATGTTAGTTGGTTGAATGGATTAAAACCTAATTAATGGGAATTATCATGGACTGATTTCCATTTTTGAAAATATAACTATTGGTTGAAGCATCCGAGGGAATTATTCAAAAAACAAGATACCCCATGTTGGTATTTTGTTCACCATATTACCTATGAAAAGAGACTCGCCATTCGTGTATGGAAGTTATAAAGTTGGAAGGAACGTCGTATTTATCTTTCTTTGTTGATTGTTTATGCATACATGCATACATTTGCATCTCATATCATTGATCCTCTCTGGCTCACAGCTCTGGATTACGATAGTTCAAAAGCTTACGACAATCTGACCTACACCGAAGATGAAGAATCTAGTAGCAACTCAATCACTTGCTCACTAAAACCAATGGAGCCTGAACAAATTCAAAGAATTGTGGACGACGCCCTCAATGCCAAGATGGAAGAAATAAAAGAGGCCCTGGCTGAGACCATGAAGAACCAATTGGCTGCAATTTTAGGAAATCATGTCGAAGCATCTGCTAGCACTAAGAAGCCAAAGGACAAAGGGAATACTAAAGTTGGTGAAGTGGTTTTTGATGATGATAAGGTGATCATTGATGATGATTGGGCTTACTACTTCCAAGATCCTCAAGACAAGAAGAAAGAACCGAAGATTATTGAAAGATCAGCTATGGAGAAAACTGAGACTTCTGATGTTAAAAAGACAATTGCGGATTTAGAAAAGAAATTTGAGAAGAAGCTAAAAACAAAAGAAATGTCCGAAGTTGAGCTAGACGAATAAGTGCCATACAAATTCAAGATGCCATCTTTTGCAAAGTTTGATGGAATCAGAAATCCTCATCTCCATGTGAAGCAGTATATCACAGCTATGCAGTCTGCCTGAGCTACTAGGGCTCAAACTCTAAGGTACTTTATGCTCTCATTGGATCCCGTTATCCAAAATTGATTCAATACCTTAGAAGAAGGAACAAAAAAGAGTTGGGATCTGCTATACAAGGCCTTCATCCAACAATATGGATACAAAGTTGAGATGGAAGTTACCTTAATGGAAGTTGAGTCCATTAGACAAAGGCTAAACAAAAATTTTGTGGACTATGTGAAAATATGGAGAAATAAGGCCGCTATGCTCAAGAAGAGGCCCGATGAATCTGATCAAATAAGGCTGATTGTGAGAGGGGTGTTTCCTAGTCTTCGTGAAAGGATGTCTCATACACTCATCCGTGATTTCAAAGATCTCCTCCAAGCTGGTCTGCAAATTGAAGAATGGGAAAGAGAGAAGAACCATTTTTCAATAAGAAGGAATGAGAAAGGAAACTATCAGTCTGGTAACCAAGGCATGCAAAAGGCTATTGGTGTTAATGCTACTAGCCAAGGAACAAGAAGACAATTTTCAGAATTGGGAAAACCATTGTCTTGAGTTCTCAATAAGCTTCAAAGGAAGGATTGTTACAACCCTTAAATCCTCGCCCTTTGCCTGACCCTCTGCCACCTAATTTCGACGCTAAAACATTTTGTCAATTTCATCAAATGCAAGGGCACGACACAGATAGATGTGTGAAGTTGAGGCATGAGATCCAAAATTTGATTGATAGTGGAAAGCTACCAGAGCCCAACAAGCTGAACATAAACGACAATCCATTACCAAAGTTCAATAGAGTACCACCACCGGCCACCTTCATGATTGGAGGAGGTTTGCATGAAAATTTTATCATGTCTTCTTTCCAAGATGTGGGTGGGAAAGTAAGCAAAGAAGAAGAGGTATTTGACGAGATTAAACAAGCTATGGTGGGTAAAGAAGTAGCAATTTGTGTTGTGAATAGGTTTTGGGATTCAAGCAATAGTGATGACGATCTTATACCCAAAAAGGAGGAATGGACGTGGTCCAAGCCCAAGGAAGATGAAGTAATGAACATTAGATCCGGTAAGCCTTATGCAAGGCCACCGCCTAAAGAGGTAGAAGTTAATAAAGGAAAGCAAGTTGAAGTATGGAATAAAGAAGAGGAAGATGACACTGTGCTCAAGCAATTGAAAAGAACCCAACAAGTGTTAGCATTTGGTATTTATTGGCTATTTCTAAAAAGCACCGAGAAACTATGGCCAAGGCCTTGGCCAGCATGATAATTTCCACCTCCATAACACCGAAAGAGCTTATCAACTTCATAAAAATTGAGGGAGTAATGAAATGTGAAGATATTCAAGAGAAGAGAGAAGTTAATATGGGAGCGATATCTTTCTCAAACGCGGATTTATAAGAAGAGGGGACAAATCACATCCGCCCTCTCTTTATTAAAATAGAAATCAAAAGGAAAAGGACTCCATGTGTAATGGTTAATGATGGGTCCTTTATAAATGTTTGTCCACTTAAAATATTGCCAAAACTAGCCATGTCAACAAGGGATCTAAACCCGACCTTGGTAACCATTCGGGCTTATGACAACACTAAGAGACTTGCCGAAGGAACTTTCAAAGCTCCTGTCAAGATTGGTCTAATTGAATCTATTGTTGAATTTATTGTTTTGGACATACCTATTACATTTGCCTTACTCTTGGGATGACCATGGTTTCATCCTCTTGGTGGAGTTCCTTCCACCCTTCATCAAAAGATTAAGTTCCCTAAAAGAGATGAGACAGTGGTCATCGAGGCCGAAGATAATGAAGTTGTTAATGCTCTAATGATTGAGAGGCCTCTCAATGGTTTCCAAGTAGCTGCAATTTCTGATGATGAAGTAGTGGACTCTAAAGTTTTGAACATGATGAAGAGCATGAACTACCTTCCCGGAGCTGGTCTTGGAAAGGGTAAGGTCAGTTTGACAAAGCTACCAGATTTTAAAACTCAAACTTCCAAGAAGGGGTTGGGATATGATGAAGCCAATAAAGATGTTTAGCCAAAGAAGAATGAGAAGATGAGCTTCTCGCCACTTGAAGAGATCTTTGTCAAAGCTCGAGACTTGGGACCACTCCAAGGAAAGCTAGAGCCAATCATGTTCATGGGAAAGTTGATCCCGGATCTTGAAATTTTTGCAGATGTTGCTGAGCTAGTGGAGCAAGTGAAGAAAGAGCTCACCCTGCCAGCCAACAAGGAGTCCAATCCGGAAGAAAAGAAGGAAGCTGTCCTAAAAGCCGAGAAGACTCCGGAGGAGATTGCTGCCCTGGTTGAAGAGAAGTTTGAAGATATTTTGCCTTACGATTTTGAGAACAATGATTTTGATTTTGATTTGTCTGCTTTGTATGAGGATGATGATGTTTTCTTTTCCAAAATGAATGCAAAAAAGTCTGATTTTGCTTACTTGTGTGATGTTTCTCCTGATGGTTGCATACATTCAAATAGCAGTTACATGAGCATCTTTAATATTAATTCTATTGACACACACTCATTAAATTTGGGAACAATTGAAAATCCTAAAACATTAGAATAGCATCGACCTTACTCCTGATGAGAGAGAGAGATTTGAAAAAATATTCAAAAAATATGAAGAAGTATTTGCTTGGTCTTATGAGGATATGTCTGGAATAGATCGAGACATAGCCAAACAACTTATTCCTACTTACACTCACATGAAACCTATCAAACAAAAGCTTAGGCGATTAAGACCTAAGTGGGCTAAATTGGTTAAAGAAGAGGTCACTAAACAAATACAAGTAAAGTTCCTTGAAGTGATAGAATATCCAGATTGGCTAGCCAACATAGTACCCATGCCAAAGAAAGATAGAAGAATAAGGGTCTGTGTGGACTATAGAGATTTAAGCAAGGCTTCCCCTAAAGGTGATTTTCCTTTACCTTATATAGATGTTCTCATTGATAGTGCAGCCTCTAGCATGCTACACTCATTTGTAGATGGACTTTTCGAATACAACCAAGTGTTATTGGCCCAAGAGGATAAAGCCAAAACTGCTTTCATTACTACATGAGGTATATTTTTTTATAGGGTGATGTCGTTCGGCTTAAAGAATGCTGGAGCAACCTACCAAAAGATGGCCACCACACTATTTCATGACATGATGCACAAAGAAGTTGAAGTATATGTTGATGATATGATGGTGAAATCAGATACAAGGGAACAACACTTCCAAAATTTAGAATTATTCTTCGATAGAGCACTGAAATATAAGCTAAGATTAAACCCAAAGAAGTGTGTGTTTGGGGTTACCTTAGGTAAATTGTTGGGACATGTGATTGGTCCGAATGGCATTAAGATTGATTCTGACAAAGTTAAAGCAATAAGGGATATGCTAGCCCCTAAGACAGAGAGAGAAGTTTGGAGATTCATTGGTAAATTACAATACATTAGTAGATTTATAGCAAAACCCACAACAATCTGTGAGCCTATCTTCAAATTGCTTAAAAAGAATCAGCCAATCCTGTGGAATGAAGAGTGTCAAAAGGCCTTTGAGCAAATAAAGGAATATCTACTAAATCGACCTATTTTTAAAACCACCTAAACCCGGTAAACCTATTTACTATTCTTAGCAATAGAAGAAGAGTCAATAGGAGCCATGCTAGCCCAAGCAGATGAGTCAGGGATTGAGCATGCAGTTTACTATTTGAGTAGAAAGCTCCTACCTTATGAAATTAAGTGTAGTATCATTAAAAAGACCTGTATAGCGATGGTTTGGTCTTCTAAGAAGTTGAAGCATTACTTTCAATCTTATAGTGTGCAAGCAATTTCCAGGTTGGATCCAATGAAGTACTTAAGGGAGACACCCTCTTTGATTGGGAAGTATGGTCGCTGGTTAATAATATTGGAAGAATTTGAGATTGAGTATGTAACCAAAAAAACAATCAAAGGTAGAGCAGTGGCAGAATTCCTGGCCTAACAACCATTACTAGATAGCGAAGAGGTAGTCTTGGAATTTTTGGATTAACATTTAGAGGCCATTGAAGTACAAGGGTGAAAAATTTATTTGTTGGAGCAGTAAACAGGAAAGGAGTAGGTTTGGGAGTCATACTAGAATCGCCCGAAGGGGAATTTATCCCTTTAGCAAAAAAATTGAAATTCAGGGCAATGTATCTTTGGTTTGGAAAATGATTATGAAGGTGGATAAGGTGGAAGTTTTTGGCGATTCATTGCTAGTAGTATCCCAAGTAAACGGAGAGTGGGATTTGAAAGAAGAAAAATTAAAACCATACTACCATTACTTGACCATGATGAAGAAGAACTTTAAGGAGTGCAGGTTTATACACCTACCAAGAGAAGAAAACCAGATGGCTGATGCCCTAGCCACATTGTCTTCGGTATAGGAAAATCCTATCAATTCATTCCTTAAGCCTCTGATTTTGACTAGTTCATCAACTTCTTACTATGAATATGAGACAATCATGGAAACTGATACAGTCCATGATGCATGGTATGATACTATAAGACGATTTTTGAACGAAAGGGAATACCCGTCGGGGGCAACAAAGAAAGAAAGAAGAGCCATAAGGCGGTGGTCTTTGCAATACATCACCTTTCATGGAGAGTTATATCGAAGATGGCCTGATGGGGTGCATTTGAGATGCTTGAGGAAGCCTGAAGTGGAGCATATCATGTTAGAAATATATGCAGAAAGTTGCGGTCTGCACATGAGTGATTTGGCCCTAGTTAAGAAAATAATTTGACAAGGTTACTACTGGTTAACCATGGAGAGAGATTGTATTGAGTTCATAAAGAAGTGCCAACAATGTCAGATGTATGGTAACTTGAATCACATGCTTCCTGAAGAATTGCATTCTATGTCTTCACCCTGGCCCTTTGCCACTTGAGGTATCGACATTACAGGAGAGATACATCCGACAGCCTCAAACGGTCACCATTTCATTATAGTAGTGGTAGATTATTTTTCAAAATGGGTCAAAGCCGAATCCTTCAGCAAACTGAGGGCAAGTCAGATGGCTAGATTCATTGAAAAGAACCTCATCTATAGGAATGGAGCCCCACATAGTGTGATATCAGACAATGGGGTACAGTTTCAAGGAGCATTTAAAGACTTATTCTCGAAGTACTAAATTCATCATCACCGATCCTCTCTTATAGACCAAAGGCTAATGGTGCGGTAGAAGCAACAAACAAGACAATTAAGCGGATCATGTTCAAGATGACCAAGACATACAGGGAATGTTTAGAGATGCTTCCTTTTGCTTTGTGGGGATATAGAACAAGTGTTCGAACACTGACTGGAATGACACCGTTCTCCTTGGTTTACGGGATGGAAGTAGTATTGCCAATTGAAATTGTGATCAAGTTGTTAAGAGTGGTCTTGGAAGCTGAACTCCTTGAAAAGGAATGGTTAGTGAGCAGATACACACAGTTAACTTTACTATAGGAGAGAAGGTTATCATCAACTGTATCAAAAGAAGATAGCTCAGGCCTACAATAGAAGAGTTAAGACCAGAAAACTCAAAATTGGTGATTTAGTGTTGAAACAATGTAAGCTCAATGTATCTAATCCAAGAGGAAAATTTAGGCCTAGCTGGGAAGGGCCAGATGTTGTGAAACAAGTCATGAATAAGGGTGTAGTGAAGTTATCAAACATGGACAGGAACGAGTTTAGTGAGCTAGTGAACATTGATAGGTTGAAGAGGTTTTATATATATATAAAAAAGAGCTCGCTAGGTTGAAAACCCAAAAAGGGCAGCCTAGGCAAAAGTTAGAGCAGTCCGCTAGTTCCAAAAACCCGAAAGGGTGGGCTAGGCAACAATTAGGGCTAAAAGAGAAAAAATCATCAATTAGAAAACCCGAAAGGGCTAGTCGGCAACAGGAGTGATCTTGTATATGCTAGCTTTATGTTTGGTTGTTCCCCAATTTAATAAAATATAATTAATATTAAAATTATTCTATGTGCACTGTTATAAGTATTTGACCATATATGGATGAAATGAATAAACACAATAGCAAAAGATGATGACAAATTATAAAAGGAAAAGACGCATCTTTTATTATTTCTTTTATTACTTGTGCATCCTAACAATGCGCTTCCTAAAGAAATTGACAAATGTAAAATTTATGGCAGACGATAAGTATAACGTGCAGGCCAGCTTTGCTTCAGCCGATCCAAGTAGGCTTCAGTCAGACAAGGCATATCTAAATTAAGAGTGAATTCAGTACCTCGAGGATCAGCACCATACTGAAGGTCAAGCCGGCGAGGATCATAGCAAGTACCTCGATGAAGAGCAGCAAGAGGATCATACATCAAGTATGTGCACATGGTGATACGAGAAATCTTCCACCAAGGTACTAACCAACGGTGTTGACTTCAGCGATTGAGTGGATTCAGTCAACCCAGTCAGCAAATGAAGAAGCAGGGTGGAGTAGTTTTCTAGTAGAATGATGTCGCGGAAAATATCTGATAAAATCCATAAATGGAGTATCAAGCAAGCAGAGATGCTCTTGAACCCAAATCTGTGAGGAAAAATTAGAAATTAAAAAAAAAGAAAAAAAAAGAAGAAGAAGGTCCGCTAAGTTGAAAACCCGCAAGGGCGACTTAGGCAAAAATTAGGACAGCTCGCTAGTTCCGAAAACCCACATGGGCAAACTAGGCAAAATTTAGAGCAATAAAAAAATAATAAAAAAAGAAAAAAAAGGTCTGCTAAGTTGAAAACCCACAAGGGCGGCTTAGGCAAAAATTAGGATAGCTCGCTAGTTCCGAAAATCCGCATGGGCGGACTGGGCAAAAATTAGAGTAATAAAAAAATAAAAGAGGAGAAGAAGAAAAACCTAAATTGAAAACCCAAAAGGGCAGTTTAGGTAATTACCTAAAGCGACAATGGACTCCCGGTCAGTTTCTTTGATAATCCCAATTTAAGTTGGTCTAATCCAACTAAAGTCTCAACTAAGATCATGGGTATCGATGATAAGCCTCCTTCAATTTGGTCCATGATATCCAATACTCGTGGATCAATATCGCCATCAGAAGAAACAAGCAAGAATTGGCCAAGCAAGCATAGACAAAGCATACGTCCCATGCCTTAGTAGGAGCCAAATGAGAAAGGCAAAAGTCAATTAAGGGATCAAGCAGAATTTTCTCACCTCTCATCAACTGTTGAACTTTGGGCTTTGAGATTTAAAATAACATCTGCATCTTTTGTTGAGTCTTTAAATCCAATATAGGTAATGCCATTTGTTGATTATTTGGATATCCAAGGATGGCCTCAAATTCTTCAATCAAGGATGGCCTCAAATTCTTCAATCAAGGGACATATTTCAAAGCCATTAATTTTAAATGTCCTAGAATCCACATTCCAAAAAGAAGCCATGGCATGTAAAAAAGAATGGTCCAATTTAACATTTTAAAAACACTTCAAAGTATCAATTTTTGACCAAGATATTTGTTTCCAATGAATGACATTCATATTCTTAAATAGAACTTTTATTTTCTTCAAATGGAGTTCAATCATTGTGAAAGGGTGAAGGAAAATTAGAATTGTTAAAAGGAGTTTTTACGTTGAAGTAGAAAATCTCTTGGCTTCTGTATGAAATTATGGTGTGAAAAGTGATTTATATAGGAGGATTGTGCTATTCCAAAATTGATAAGGAAAGCATGAGATTGAGATGCATGAGAAAAGGGAATTAGCGATGAAAGTTCTTTAATTGTCGTGTTGCATTTGGTTTTAATTAATTGGTATGACTGTGAATCTGAAAAGGAAAATTGTAGCGCAATAATGATGATATAAAAAAAGAGGAAAAAAAGAAAAAAAAGAGTTGCAGTAAAGATAAAAATTATATATTTTCATTAGTATTTTTATACTTATTATACATTTCCTCAATTGATACAATACTCATACATCACTAAGAAGGAGGTGGTAGATCATCAAATAAAGCTCTGAAAAAATCATCGCCTGTCGGAGGAGGAGGCAAATCACCCATCCTGAGTTCGCCTGAAGCAGGAGCACCAGAATCTCCATTACCTTGGAGTTTTGATCTGTAACGGTCCTCATTAGAAGTAGATGAAAGGATCTCATGGTCATCAGTTTGGGGGCCTCTAGATGAAGAAGCACCAGGATCTCTCATCCCCTGAAACCTGAAGTCCCAAAACTTTTGCTCTGACTGATGGTACAAATTTTCAAAATGGGAAACCTATTGATGACTAGTGGCTAGCTCTTCTTGAAGTTTCTTGTTTTGTTCTTCAAGCATCCGCTGTGAGCCAGAAAGGAAAAGAGTAAGAGCATACATAATCATGCATACATATAACATAAATTATCATGAAACAAGAAAACTTACCAGGTAATTCATATCAAAGCCCTGTGGATGAGATGTCGTCTCCGGTTGATTAGATTGAGCAAATGGACGAGTAGTAAAAGAAGGTCCAGCCTCATGACCAAACGAGCCAGCAACCTGCAATAATAATTAAAAAGTCAAAATAAGTTAAGAAAGAAGCGATTGCAATGGAAAAATGGTAAAAGCTTACCTGAGAAGTGCTAGCCCCGAGATGTGGAACAAACTCTCCTTCCTCTCCATTATATTCCTCTTCATCTCTATCCTCATTTGCTTTAGGAATCTCCCATACACCAATAGGAGATACGTCAAAGTTCAAAAGCCCTATTTGAATAAACTGGGTATAAGATACATTCGGTAGATAGAGAAATGTTTCAACATCATAACCGTGCTGAGCCAACCACCATGTATTCTCCAGCATTGATGTGATATTTAAAGTATATTTTAGGCAACGCATCGGGATCCTCCACTGCTCAGGACCAAGAAACTGCTCATATACTCTCGCTTCGAGAAACCAGGCACTAGACACAGGGCCAGCAATGACTCGATGGGTATGTTGAAAAGGCAGTGCGACATTCATGGAGGAAGTCCAGTTTGTCCACTCTTCTGTGTTCCACCAGGCCAAATTGACCTACAAAAGACATAAGGTAAGTGAACTTTTATATAAAATTTAAAGTACACTAATGCTATTTTACCTGGTCCTAGGTTAAGCAGCTTAAGACAAAGCGTTGGGTATGCATATGGTGAGAGCTGAGAACTTCTACACGATCTGACAACCAAAAATTTAATCTTGAATACCTAACTCTCTCTCGGGAAATACCAGGCACCCTCACAAGATTGTGCTCATATGCCCATGCCTACAACAATAATAAAAATCAAATTCATGTAAGAATAAGAATGGAATAGACATTGGTGGAAGAAGAATACCTCGACAACCACCATAAAGCCAACAAAAGACTTCTTATTTCTACAAATTTTGTCAAGTCCATGGTAAAGACAGGCAATACTAGCTTCACCCCAGCCGTAAAGCGGTACCATCCTCATATCAGTAAGGGCCCTCAACACCGACAAATGGATGGCAGATTCGGTGCTCCCTAAAATGGTCGACCCAAGCAAATACAGCAAAAATCCTCGAGCATATTGTTTAGCTGTATCTCTGTGAACCTGTCCTTCGTAGTTCATCCAATAACTACGAATTGACTCAATTTTTATCTTGAAAGGCCCTTTAAATGATGGTTCCATACTAATTAATTGTTGGATTCCTTCGAATGTCAGAATATCATTGGTAAGGGGACCGAAAGGCCATAGTACCGGATACCAGTTATGGCTATATAATCGACCGGACCAATGGTCATTTCTCCTATAGGTAAGTGAAAAGTATGGGTCATGTCTATCCACCGTTCTGACAAAGCTTGAACTACACTCTTGTCTATTAGATACTCCTCAGATGGTAATTGCAAGATGAAGCTTTTAAAACCGCAATCTCAGATAATCTGCCTTACCCGAGAAAGCGTTACATCATACCATTGTCGGGCTTTATAGACACACCCTCCGCCCCGGATAACGTAACGATCACGCTAACACGGAGCCAGGTAAGTCAACACGAAGTAAGTATATCATTATATCAATACCACCGATTTTTAGGCTAAATTTATTTATATCTATTTTTAGTCTATCTATTTACTTAAATTCTTAAATATATTCATCTAATTAATTTATTTTTCTTAAAAAATAAACAAAAAAAAAACACAAAAAAAAAACAACAATAAAAATATAAAAAAAGAAAAAATATAAAAAGGAAAAAACAAACAAAAAAAACAACAAAAAATAATAATTTGTTGTTAAAATAAATAATTAAATAATTACCTTGTTCTTTTGATTTGAACTGCGATGAAGCGGCATCCCGGCTAGTAGACTTATATTTTCATTTTCATGCCGCCGAATAAACTACAATAACTCAGCATTAGATTGAGTTCCAGATCATGAAGCATATTTTTTTTAAACTCTATGCTAAACTCTCTAAAATGAAAGATTTATAGCTATAAATGAATGAAATGAAGAAATCTGCTGTGAATAAAATGAAGAAATCTGCTACCTTTATATAGAGAAACGGAAAAGGAAAAAGACAAAAGAAGAACAGTGTTCTCGTAAAAAAAAAAAGAAAAAGTAAATTTTACTATCGATGAATATTAAGTTACTATTTATAAATAGTAAATGAATAGTAATAAATAGTGCATAAACAGTAAATACACAGTAAATAAATAAGTAACTCAATTATTCAATTCAATCATTCAAATACTTGCGTGTATATAAATATTTTTGCTCTTTTAAAATATTTTTACACGCATGGGGCAAGGAGAAGATAAAAATTAGCTAAATTTTTTGCAAATTCCTTTAGTATACTACTGACTACAATTATTGTAACATCCTACAATTTTTGAAAATTTCTAATTTTTGGAAATTTGATAAAATAAATTATAATTTAAAAGGATAAATTAAATTAATGGTTTTAAATGAAAAAGTGAAATATATATGTGATATATATGCAAAATATACATAACATATATAAAAGTCAACACTTTTTAAAAGAAAATGGTATTTTGGTAATTAAATATTATAAATTCAAAATTAATAAAAAAATTCAAAAAAATTGTTTTTGAATGGAAGAGGGAAATTAGAACTTTTAATTTATTAAAAAAATAATTAAATAATTAAATATTAAATTATTTTAATATATATATATATATGTGGTTATAAAAAAGATGAAAGGAAAAGAAATATAAAAGTCTTCATCTTCATCTTCTTCTTCTTCTTCTTCAATGATGTTTCCATGCGAGCTTGAAGACCAAGGATTTTTCTTCTTCCATACTCCATAAATTGAAGGAGTTAACGATTTTTAAGTGGATTTTTGGCGATTTCCACCAAAATTAGTAAATTTCCATCTCTTTTCTTTGAATTCCTTGGAAATTTGGATTATGTGAGAATTTGGATTTTCATGTAGTATGTTATAATTATTGGAATTTGTGTGTATGATGTTATTTTGGGTAGTTAACAATGATTCTATGGTTAGATTGAAGAGATGATGGAGTTTGGTTAAAGAATGATGAAGAGAGAGAATTTAGGGTTATGGATTTTTGGAGTTTTGAAAACATGAACTTTAATTGTTCAAATTGTTTCCAAATGAGTTGTTTTGATTCATAAACAAGTTTTTTAAAGTCAAATATTGGATTTGGTGATGTTGGGTTGGAGTTTGAGAATGGAAGTGGAGATTTAGGGTTTTGGAAAAGTGATTTTCCAAAGTGGTTGATTTGTGTGATTCTATTTGTTTAAACATGTTGTTTAGTGTTAAAAGTGATGAATATAAGCTTGGAATGAGTAATGGATTGTGTTGGAATGGAAAACCTTCAATGGGGGAAGGTTATGCCATTTTTGAGATTTTGCGTAAAAGAGTATATTTTTATAATGTAAATGATGTAAATGTATTAAAATATGTTTTTAATAATATAAATAAACTTAAAACACTAATTTAATTGTTGTAGAATGGAATTCTAATGTTGAAGTAAGGAAAGGCTAAATTTTTAGAAATTTATAGGAGTGATGTGTAATTATGGTTTAATGTTGGAAATGCCATTAAATGTGATACTAAATGATTATTTGTTATCACATTTGGTTTAGGCATTGAGGGAGGTTGATTTGCTTCATCCAAGTGGTGAAGGGCAAGTTGGAAAGATTGGATTGAATGTTGTTTTTAGCTTGCTTTGGGTTGCTAGTGGAGGTATGTACAAACTTGAATATAATGTCTATATTTTCATAACATTTGGACTTAACACATTTTGGTTGAAAAATATGTTAAGCTACTTGGTTCATTGATTGTGTATGAATAATATGCTATGACATTTGTAATGTCATATATGTGTTAAATGCATTGTGAAAAGCCATTGATAATAGCTAATTTGTGTAACATGTGAAATATGCATATTATGTGAAAATACCCAAAGTAATTGGGTAATGTGTTGTGAATACAAAAATGAGATATGTGTAATAATGAAATGAATTGATATTGATAAAAATGAGAAAAGTGAGAAAAATGAGAAAGATGTGAAAAATGAGAAAAGTGAGAAAAATATGTGAAAATAAGGCAATGTGCATAGATTGAATATGTAAAAATGAGAAAGAGATTAATAATGAGAAATATGAATAACTTGTGTGCCTAGTATGTTATTCATTTTTCAGAGTTCTGGGTTTGGTGGCATGCCTATGATTGCCTACGGGCTAAACGCTAGAATGGTGAAAAGACTGGGTCGTAAGCCAGGAAAGCTGAAAAATATGATATTTTTGGGGTGAAAAGACTGGGTCGTAAGCCTCAAAAACTGTAGTAGTCTAGCCATGTTAAGGACCAAGATACTAGGGCCTAAGGGTCTAGTCGAGTTGAGGTCCAAGAGACTGGGGTTGTTAAATTATCCATGGATATATATATATTGCCTACGAGGCTAGACACATGGTGTCATTATGGGCCAAAGTAGTAACTCTGAAATTTGAATAGCATATTAGATATTTTTTGGGCCCATGCTTGTCTTTGTTTTATTGTGAATTATGAATTATGAAATATTTGAAAAATATAAGAAAGCGGAATGACGTGACATCTATATGTATTATGCATTGGCATTGCATTGAGTTTTATTGTTATTATCAAAGTTTGTACTACTAGGATTCGGCTTAGCGTGATTGTTTCCATCGCGCAGGTGACAAGGTAGACCCAGCTGAGCCAGAGAGTTCTTCTAGACCAGGTTGGGTCTAGAATTGTAGTTGAGCTTGTTGAGTTGCTATCGAGATCAGAAAACTACCAGCAGCATGTATATATATTTTATGTTATTGTACAATTTGAGTATTATGCATAATATGTTATGTTTTGAATTTTATGTATTGTATATTATAAAGAATGTTTGGGTTAATGTATTTGAAATGGGAGAGTAAGTGTGTTTTTTTTTAAAGGCGGGCGGCACCGTCGGGATTATTTTATTTATATCTAAAAAATGGTAAACCAATACATTCAGTTCTCACTAAGCATCTTATAACATGAGGTAGTGAAGCTTCAGAATCAAAATAAAAATGACACAAATTAAGCCTACTTAAGCTAGCAAGAGAGTGGGAGATTTGATTAATTTCCCTATAAACATGACTAACAGTAGATCCAGAGGAGATCAGAAAATCACGAATAAAGCAAAGTCTATGATCAGTTGACCTTAAGTCCCGCAAGCCAAGGAAAAGTTGAGCAAGAGCCAAGGAATCCACTTTAATTTCCACCATGCAATTGTAAGCATTTGTAAACCAGAATGTAGCAACATATAAAGCTTGAATTTCTGCTTGAAAAGGAGATGAGGCATTCAATAGGAAACCTTGGCCGATAATAAATTTGCCTAAGGAATCTCGTAATATAAAACCACCAGACTTTGTATGCTTAGTGTAGGAACCATCCACGTTCATTTTTAATCTAGCACGAGTAGGCCTCATCCATTTTACAAGCATTGGTTTCTTTTGCAAACTACCAAAACCTTCGGGCAACAAATCAACAAGCTCAGAAGGGAGTTGCTTACCATATTTTTTAGCCGAGACAGCAACCCCCCAACTGTAGAGATAAGACTCTATTTGCTGATGCAATCCACCAATCCATATGCTGCCTTCACCCCACCTACAAGAACAGTACATTTTCCAAACATGCCAAATAATGATTTGAGGAATGAACCTTCTCAGCAAGCTCACAATAGAACCCGTATTCTTAACTAACCACCAACTAATCAAAGTTTGTCTGGTTGAGGGACCAGTATTAATGACATCCAGGAAAAAAGAACCATAGTATCTCCATATGTTTATCACATATTTGCAATTAAGAAAGAGATGATCCATAGAGTCCGAATCTTCATTGGATAAAGGGCACACTGACGGTCCAGAAATACCAAACAGGTGCAGATTCACATACAATGGTAGAGCTTGATGCAGTACTCTCCAAGTGAAGAAAGATATAGTCTTTGGAATTTTTGAGTGCCAAACCGAGGAAAAGGATAAACGAGTTGCATTACAACTTCTCATAAAATTGTAAACAGAAGCACAATGGAATTTGGCCTTGAGGCGATCACGATGTTGATAATTTTCCTGAGATTCACAGAAAAAACCAAGAGCCAGATGATGTACCTTGTAGATGCGCTTCCAAATGTTGGAATCAATAATCTGGAAGCTCATGTCACCTTTCCTATAATAACGATGCATCATGTAGTCAGCCCAAAGAGACTCTTTTCATTAATAGCCACCATAGCTTTACTGAGAAGGTTGTTTGAATCACATTTAGAGAGTGCAAACCGATGCCTCCTTCATCAACCGGTTGACATAAAAGAGAGAACTTCACCCAATGCTTTTTGTCTGATCCCCATAAAAAATTTTCCATTTTTTGCTCCATGATACGGATGACACTCTTAGGAAGAGACATGGCAGCCATAACATGAAGAGGAATAGTGGATAAAACATGCTTAATCAAAGTAATACGACCTCCAACAGACAAATATTTTTTAGTCCAACCGGGCAGTTTGTCATTCAATTTCCTAAGAATGTCACCACAATAGGAAATATGGTTAATTCCCTGATAAATTGGGGCTCCCAAATAAATGAATGGAAAATCCTTCTTTTTAATGGAAAAAGCATGCTCAATGCGATGAATACCAGCATTAGTCATATTTTTAGAACAATAAAAGGAGCTTTTGTTGAAGTTAATACATTGACCAGAAGCACTTTGATATTTGTTGAGGAAAGTTGTGAGCTATTTAATACTATGAAGATCACCCCTTGTAAAAATCAACAAATCATCTGCAAATCCAAGATGAGTGACAACCGGACAGCCACGGCCTAGGTGATAAGGCAAAATCTTTCTACTATCCACCAAGTTTTTAAGGCCCTTAGAAAAAGCTTCAGACATAATAATAAACAAATAAGGCGAGAGAGGGTCACCTTGCTTAACCCCTTTGGAAGGAGCAAAGAAACCATAAGAAATACCATTCACACAAACAGAAAGCTTAGATGAAGCCAAGTTATCCATAACAATGGAAATAAACCTACTAGAGAAGCCGAGCTTACCAAGCAGTTCCTTTAGAAAAACCCATGAAAGTCTATCAAACGCTTTTGCCATGTCAAGTTTGATAGCAATGTTTCCTCCCTTTGCTTTGCGATCAATATCGTGAATAAGTTCATTAGTTAGAAGGATTTGAGAGTGAATTAACCTTCCTTGTATGAACCCAGCTTGTTCAGGAGAAATCAAAGTGGCAAGGATAGGAACCAATCTTGAAGCTAAAATCTTTGTGCAAGCTTTACTAACAAAATTAGTAAGACAAATAGGACGGAATTCACCAAAGGTAGTCGGACAACTGACTTTGGGAATCAGGATAATTTGAGTGCAGCTGAAGGACTGCAGGATAGAGAGTCTGAGAAAGAATTCTTTCACTGCGCTACACACATCCCAACAAATAATATCCCAACAAGCTCTGAAAAAAGAACCATCATAACCATCCGGACCAGGGGCGCTATCAGGATCAAGTTGCCAAACAAAATTCTTAATTTCCAAGTCAGATGGAATAGTAGTGAGGGAAGCATTTTGATCTTTGGAAATCATGGTCGGAATATGAGCAAGCATATCAGAAAAGTCATAATGGCCATCATCGCCACGAAAAAGCTCTTGAAAATACCGAATTGCTTCCGAACCAATATCCTCTTGAGAAGTCAACCAAGCGCCATCTGAAGATTTAATACGAACAATACGCCTAAAATTCCTGGAAATTTTGACATATCGATGAAAAAAGCGGGTATTGGCATCCCCATCTTGAATCCATTTAACTCTCGCCTTCTGCTTCCAATAGATTTCTTCTAACCGAAGCTTTTGGGCAAGGTTAGCTTGAAGTTCTTTCAGACGTTTCCTGTTTATATCTGAAGGGTCATCAATATAAGCAGATTCAACCATAGCAGCCTCACATTCAGCCTCCTTCACACCCTCAAAAATGTTTCCAAACACCTCTTTATTCCAATTTCGTAAAGCTTTTTTCAGTTCTTTGAGTTTCAAGTGAAGTCCCTTCATACCACCTCCATAAAAGCTCATTGACCATTGATCCTGCACAAAAGGAATAAAAGACTTGTGTTCAAGCCACATTTTCTAAATTTTGAAAGGCTTAGGAAGCTGAAATTCAGTCTTGTTACAGTAAAGAAAAAGCGGACAATGGTCCGAAGTAGTAGAGCCCAGATGCCTCACCAATGTAACATCAAATTGTTCAAAAAATAAATCATTGGCCATGAACCGATCAAGCTGCTTCCAAACTATACCACTATTTCGATTCCCAGACCAAGTAAATGCCGGTTCCATAAAAGGAAAATCCATAAAGCCACAAGTATCACAACAGGAATTGAAGTCATCAATACCGGCTTGATTAGGAACAGAAGAGCCTTTGTATTCATCAATGCCATGAGTAACATTAAAATCTCCTCCAATAAGAAAAGGACAATCAATATTATACTCAGTCAAAGCCTCCCATAAATTACTTCTCTCATGCCTTGAGTTCTTGCCATACACTATAGCTAAGGTAAAAGAAAAATTAATGGATAAACATTGAGCCATGCAAAAAGTAACTTGCCCCTTATCAAAGAAATTTTGGAGAGTTATTGATTGAATTTTCCAGAATAGCCAAAGTTTATTATTATCATTGCCAAAAAATTGATCAAAACCCAACCTCTTAGCAAACACAGGACCTTGCTCAACATTAACCATAGGTTCAATTATTATAACTGATAAGAATTTATGAGAAACACATAAACTTTTGAGCCTAATGAAGGATAATGAAATAGCTCTAATGTTCCAGCACAAACAATTCATTGATTATTGTTATTATCCAAAGAAGCATTAAGACATGATCGACGCGTAGCAATTGGAGAGTCACGACCAAATTTCTGCTTGCCTTTCTTCTTCCTAGTGACTTCAATAAAACCATCATCATTAGCATTCAACAATTTCCTTTCAATGATGGTAGCATCCTTCTTCAGCTGATTGATATCTTTGAGCGAAGCTGAGCCATCATCAGATTCATGACCCAACACCTCATCTCCTTGACCCGTATCTTCAGCATCAGATGAAGAAACTTTAGTCTATTGACTCATCACTACTTTATCAACATTTGAACAACTTGCAATTCCATGGATTACCCCATTGACAGCCATGGACAAATTGCAAGGCTTCACAGCCATATCCAAATTATTAGCATCATCTTTTTTATCTCTATCAGAAGTAGGCTCCTCCTTATCATCAACCTTATCCTCAACAGTCATAACTAAAACTGCAGTATCACCATTATCGTTTTTAGTAGTCATAGCCTCCTTCCCGGACAAAGATTGATTGTTAGCTCTATTATCTACCGTAGAAACATTCTTATCATCATCATTCTGTTGCTGCAAGGAAGCAGAAATCTTATCATTAAAAACCTGATGCTTCACAGACGGAATAGGAACCCAGGCCAAAATAGCTTTCTTAGGCGGAGCTGCAGGATGATTAGATGAAGGGACAGCCTGAACATGGAGCTTGATCTTCTCCATATCACCATAAACTTGCTGATCCTTGACATCCAAATCATGAGAGCAATCATTATCCAAGTGGCCAAACCTCTCACATTGAGAACAATAAAGAGGCAATTCCTCATAAGTAATGGATTGAGGGAAAACCATTCTGGCATTGTCAATCCACAGTCTCGTTGGGAGCTCTTTAGAAATATCAGTTTCCATACAGATGTGAGCAACTGATGCCCGAGTTCACTGCACAGTAGCCGAATCTAATTTTAATGGATTTCCAATCAGATGAACAATTTTAAACAAAGCTTCCTTATCAAAAAAATGCACTGGCAATCCCTCCATAGTAATCCAAATTGGCACAATGGGACAATCAACATTTGGTCTGAAATTTGGGGACCATTTAAACACGAACATGTGAAATTGATTAAACTGCCAAGATTTCTTGAGTCAACATTGGAGAAAATCCATTTCCAAATCAAAATTGATTAAAACACAATGCTCATCAAGCAAACCCAAGGTAAAAGATCCCTTGAAACCAATGGCATCAAGAAATTTTTTCAGGAGTAACATACCAGGCCTCTTAAGGCGGAATTTACCGACCAGAGCATAACGGAAAGGGGAGGATAAGATTGATACATCATCCTTTGAGAAAGAGATTGAAGGAGAACCCCTAAACTTGCCAACTGTCTCAGACAAACGGAAACTAGATTGAATTTCAGCAAAAGATCGGGCATCATCAAGATGATTTGCTGCAATTAAAGACGATGTTAGCCCTGATTTGAGAGCAGTCGCAAAAGAGATGCCGGACAGCCCAGCAGGGGCCGCCGACGGGAAGTTTTCAGTTGCCGTGTTGGAGATCTAATGAAGGGAAAAACCTTGGACTGTTTCTTAATGATTTAAGGTTTATAGAAAAAATTGGGAGAGTAAGTGTGTTTTAAATTATATATATATCTATATATAAATGTTTGAGAAACTTGGTGAAATTGAGAAGTATGGTTGAGATGGTGATTGGAAATTATTTGGGAGTATTTTCTTTTTGCAGGTTGTGTATTGCTAAATTTTGGGATATCCAAATTACAGACAAAACTCTGGCGAATTTTTCCCAGAGATTTATATATATATTATTTATATTCTATTTAATTTTTATATATTTAGAATTTTAAATTTTAAATTGGAAATGTGAAAAAATTTTATTAAACATGTCTGTGACATTTTTGTACCATATATACATATTTTACATATGCTGGAAATATGTATTACACGTATATAGGGTATAAGGGTGTTTCAATTATTTTTTTATGACAATTAAATCTCTCTCAGCTTAGGTCTAGAACCTAAATTTCCTCTTAAATCCAGAACTTAGCTCGGGTTTAGAACCCTAATCTCTCTTAAGTCCAGAACTTAGCTCGGGTCCAGAACCCAAATTACCCTTAGGTCCAGAACCTAAAATCTCTCTTAAGTCCAGAACTTAGCTTGGGTCCAGAACTCAAATTATCCTTAAGTCCAGAACTTAGCTCGGGTCCAGAACCCAAATTACCCTTAAGTCTAGAACTTAGCTCAGGTCCAAAACCCAAATTACCCTTAAGTCCAAAACCTAAAATCCCTCTTAAGTCCAGAACTTAGCATGGGTCCAGAACCCAAATTACTCTTAGGTCCAGAATCCAAATTACCCTTAAGTCCAGAACTTAGCTTAGGTCCAGAACATAAAATCCCTCTTAAGTCCAGAACTTAGCTCGGGTCCAGAACCCAAATTACCCTTAAGTCTAGAACCTAGTTCAAGTTCAGAACCCAAATTATCCTTAAGTCCAGAACCTAAAATCTCTCTTAAGTCCAGAACTTAGCTCGGGTCCAGAATCCAAATTATCCTTAAGTTGAGAACTTAGCTCGAGTCCAGAACCCAAATTACTCTTAGGTCCAGAACCTAAAATTACCCTTGAGTCCAAAATTCGAACCGGGTCCAGAACCCAAAACCTAAACCATCTCAGAAAAATTAAGTCTTATTGCTTTTCATTCTCTTTTGCTATAGTCTCAAATCGTTCAAGAAGGAGGCAAACTGTAGACCCTTAATTTTTGATCCAGTCTGGTTCGATATTTTTTATATAGTCCAAAATAATTTTTATGGTATTTTAATTAAATAATATTTATTTTAGTATTTATTATTTATAATTTTTAATAAAAATAAAAATGGTAAAGTTAAATAAATAAAAATAAATAAATAAAAAATAAAAATTTGCGACGAAAAAATTCATCGCCGAAGGTGAATCGGCCACAGGCCGATTCGCCCGTAGGAATTTCCTGCGGGAGAATCGGCCATAGGCCATTTCGCCGCAGGAAATTCCTGCAGTGAATTGGGGCCCGTCAGCAATTTTCCTCGCAGCTCTCTCAATTCCAGCCCGCAGCAAGTTTTTCGCCAGCACAATTTTCCAATGCAGTTTTTTTCGAAACCAAATTCTATTTGGTTTTTGTTTCTTTTCCTAATTGGTTTTAATTTCCTTAAGCAATTAGAAGTAGGTTTATTATTTTTCCTATAAAAACCACATTAAAACACAGAATTAGTGGCCTTCGGACTTTTAATTTTGGATCAAAAATTTATTTCTACTAAGCTAAACTTGGGACTTCTGACTTGGGAGGAAAAGAGGACAGAAACCCTAAGGAGCAAGAGACATTAGCAATTGTCAACCCATCAAAGGCAGTATCACTGCCTTTGTCTTTGTTCATCCAGAAGCAAATTGTGGAGGAACCAACCAGTGGAGGTTTAATTATAAATCTTTGATTTGATGTTATTTACAATGTTTCTATCGTTTGTTTTTGATATTAAGTCAGTAACCTAAATTATTAAACTTAGTAATATGTTTTACATTAAATCATACATTCATCCAGTAGCCTTAATCAGTGATCAAAACTTCAAAACCCTAAAACTATTCTTCTCTTTCCAGAAACTTTAAAATCCTAAATTGTTTCTTTTGTTTCAAAAAACCTTAAAAACCCTAAATTGTTTCTTCTGTTTCAAAAAACATTAAAAACCCTAAATTGTTTCTTATGTTTCCAAAAACCTTAAAACCCTAAATTGTTTCTTTTGTTTCTAAAAACCTTAAAAACCCTAAATAGTTTCTTCTATTTCCAAAAACCTTAAAAACCCTAAATTGTTTTCCCTGAACTATTTTCATCTAAACTCTAACTTTTTGTCCAAAATTTCCAAATGTCTTCTTAAATCTCCAAACCCTAATCTTCTTTACAGTTTCTAAAAATCATAATTATTTTCATAAAACTGTAAATTGTTTTCATAAATCCTAAGATCAAATATGTTTTCCAAAATATCAAAAACCCTAATTTTCTCAAAACCCAACACAGTAAACCCTAGTTTTCCTAAACCCTAAATTCTTAAAGCATCAAAACTTTATGACAAATTCATCAACACCCTAAGCCCTAATCAGGTGAACCTAAAACCCAATCTAGTAAATCTAAACCCTAAAGCCATAATCCAGTAAACGTAAAATCACAATCCATTAAACATGAATTATAAACTCTAATGTGTTAAGATTCCAAAACCCTAATTTCATGATGTTGCCCCTAAACCCTAATTTGATTAACCAAAAAACCTTACTACTTCTTAAATTTATAAAACCCTAATCCATTCCAATTTTCCAAAATCTTCACAGTAGCCTAAATAACAATGATAATAATTTCAAAATCCCAAAAACCTAAATGTTAATTAAAGAACTCTAAATTGAGACATAAACCTAAATTTGTATCTTTATTTGCTTTATTTAATTTTAGATTTGATTATGTAGTTTATTATATGTTTTGATGGTTGATTTATTTAATTTCGATGATTGATTTATTTAATTTATCATGGATGGTTATTTTCTTTATTATTATGATTATTATTTGTTTGTTTTGATATTAAAATTGTAAGAGGTATGTTTCCACTTTGTGGGTACCTCATTAGTTAAGCATTATGTAATTTAAATTGCTTTTTTATTTTGGACTAATGTAAAGGATATGTTTCCACCTTCTGGTGGGTGTCCTATTTAGTTTAGACATGGACGATGTAAGAACATGTTTCCATCCTCGGATGGGTGTCCATTTATTTATTTTGTTTGGACATTGCTTTGATTTTTATATAATGACGTTTTATTTTAATTGTTGCATTTAATATGGATAATATTGTTATATTTAAGAATTTTATAATATTAAGACCTGCAAAGGAGGCCGGTTCCAATGAACCGGGCATTGTGGGGGTACTGGGCCATTTCTCACCTTCCCCACACGTACCCAACTTTCCGACCCCATTAGGTGGTTGGGGATTCCTTAGGAATCGAGTCATTCACCCCTTTTTTTCCCGGTCTGTCCGAGTGGCAACTCCATTTTCTCCGGTCTTAGGCCCGTGTTCTCTAAGGCCCTGAGCCTAAATAGTGCCAAAGTCGCAAAAACCATTCAACCGGGAGTGAGGGCAAAAATCCCCGCTGACAGAGTAATACAAAGATCTTCTAACTTGAGATTAGCCTTCCTAATATAGCAAAATATGCTCTTGTGTCCAAATTTCATATAATATGTGCATTGAAACAAGGTTTCATACTTATGCACTTTCCTATTGAAATTCAATGAGCCATGCACACAATTGCAAGTGTGTGTTGAATGGAATTACTTTTATCCATTTTCATGTTTATGTAAATGCCTTATATATATGAATGCATGATTTTCTCTTGGAACTTTAGTTATAGAGCCTTGTGAACCCAATGTAATCCTTTTAGGATTTTTAGTTTTAGTTTGTGCATTAGTGTTCTTCACAATATCAACACTAGATGTTTATGTTTTAGAAGCTCTAACAAATGTTGGTGCATTAGGTGAAGTGTTTGATGAGCCAATGAACTCTAAACCATATTTCAAGGAGGGTGGTTTTTCATTATTGATCAATGTATCTAAGGCCCCTTTTTCCTTGTGAAATTTTGAAATTGACTCTTTTAACTCAATTTTTATCCTTCAATATTTTATTTTCCTTAATCACATTTTCTAAGCTATGTGAATTTTTAGTCATTTCATCAATTGATTTTAACAAGTTTTCATTTGAGGTCTTCAATTATAATGTAGAGTTTTTCAAGGACACAAAATCCTTTTCTTAAAGAAATACTTTTGTACTCTAAGTTTCATATGTTCAATAAAATCATTTTCATCTAAACCATCATCAACAACATCATCATATGCAATCAAGTTTAAACATGAAGTACTTACCTCATTGGATTTATTGTTATCTTCAATAGCCATGAGACATAGATTTGCAATTTCTTCTTCTTCTCTATCTTCTTCTTCACTTGAGGAATCATCATCCCATTTAGCTTTGAGTGATCCCTTCTTTTCCTTATCCCACTTCTTTTTGTTTTTCAATTTGAAGCAATCCGACTTGATGTGACAGAATTTTCCACATTCATAACATTTCATCTCATTTTTTTTATCTTTATCTTTGAAGGAGGATTTAGAAAATGTACCTTTGTTGGCTTGTAGTCTTCCCTTTCTCTTTCAATCACTTATCCTTTTGGATAGCATAGCCAATACTTCTTCATCGTCACTATCTTCATCATTTGAGCTCTCAACTTCATTGATGGCTTTGAGATTTATTGCTTTCCTCTTATCCTTTTCACCTTGTTCTTCTTCTCTTTCATTATGTAATTAGTTCATTGGTTCTCAAAGAGCTAAGGTCATGAGCTTCTTTAATTGAAGAAACTTTAGACTCAGAATTCTTCTTTGCTCTAAGTGCTCTCAAGATTTTTCTATTGACATCACCTTCATCATATATCTTGCCATACTTCTTTAATTCGTTGACAATGGCAAGCAAGTGATTTGTCATATCGGTGACAATTTCGTTGGGCTTCATATTGAATAACTCATGCTCATGTACATGCATTTGCTTCTTGGTGAACCTCACTTGGGTAGTACTCTCATGATAGTTCTTAAGAGTTTTCCAAATGTAATGTGCACAAGTGTGATGTTGGACTCTCCCACCTTCTTCTCTTGATATAGAATTTATCAAGATGGAGGCTATCCTATTGTTCTTAAACTGATCTCTCACATTGGCACTTGACCATTGTGATCTAGGAAGAAGAACTTGGACAACATCAACTTCATGAGTAGGAGGTTTTCACTCATTTTCAACAAATTCCCAAAGCTCAGTCCATTCACTATATAGGAATAATTACATCTTGTGTTTCCAATAAGAATAGTCCATTCCATAAAAAATGAGTCTAAGGAATGAGTTTAAGTTTCCATGTGTAGAGGTGTTTTTTGGTGGAATGGCTGCCGTTTTGGATTAAATTTCATAATCAAGTTTAAAGAAATTTACTAGCTATGATACAAATTATTGTCCCAAACTAGCAACCAAGAGGGGGGGCGGGGTGAATTGGTTGATATGAAGAGTGATGGTAAATTTAAAATGCAAAAGTAAGAGATGAAGAAGATGTAGATAAAGATTGAGTATAGTATAGAAGAAAGAACACAAAGAGTTATAGTGATTTGGATTAACCTAAATCCTACATCCACTTCCTCAACAACTTATTAGAGCTCCACTAGTCTTAAGTTTTTGCAAGCTCAACTCTAACTTAGTGTTTTCATTAGCTCACACCGAACTATTACAATGGTTTGAGATTAATCCTCACAACCCTTACAAGAGTTTTCCCAGGCTCACTCTCACAACCTAAGTGTTTCTAAGCTCACACTCAAACTTTTGATGGTGTTTAGTGCTCACACCTAACACTCCAATATTTTTTATTTTGATCTTTAGTCAAGATAATGAAAAATATTGTTCAATAAAATTACCATTGCAATCAAAGTAATCTCTAACCATAAAAATGAAGTTTAATATGATATTTATAACTATTTGGCTTAAACTAGCCGTTTGATGTGGTTCCCACATGTTTATTGCTTGTCTTCAGCTAATTTGGTGGCTGAAGCTCGGTGTGCTATTGCTCGGCTAGGCGTGCAGTCACACGGACTGTGTAATGACTAAATCCAATGGTCAAATTTTATTATCTGCCATAATCTAGCTTGACCATACCTTTGTTTCATGTGGTCATCTAGGCTCACTGTGTAGTTGCTTGACACAAAGTTACCATTGAATATAAATTTCTTCATCCACGTGTTCGGTTATTATTGGACCAAGGTATTTGGCACTAAGATTCAAATCTGCCAGACTTGTGTAGTTGCTTGGTTCTTCTGGGAAGTTGCACAAGGTTTTGAGCATCGAGGAAGTACTGTGAGAGCTGATCATTATCTCTTCTATTCTTTTTAAATTTTTAAGTCTTTTTTACATGCTCGGGTGTCTTGGGTAGTTGCATGAAGTTTTGGCATCCTGACTTTATCGATCACTGAGATTGCTATGCTTTCTATGAGTTCATGAATTTTTACCTTAATTTGGTGCAGTCGTTCAGTGCTCTCTTATGGTTGCAGGCATACCGGGCGTCCTAACTTCACAGTTCACTGACAACGCAACCTCTTCTATGGAAATTGTGGACTTATCTTAGTTGCCCGTAGTTGGCTTGTCTTGCTCGGTGTAGAGTTGCACTACTTGCTTAGCTCAATTGTTCCATTAGGTTGCTTTTAGCTTGGCAGTTCAATTTTCTTAGCTCGGTAGTTTTATATCTAGCTCGACACTCTATATGTCCATTCAGTTCTCTGCTTAGCCAATCTGTATGTCAGTTTGGTTCTCTGCTCGTACTGCATTTGTGCGGTCGCTTGGTCATTTGTTTGGGCAGTCACGCAAAGGCGCTCTGTTTCTAACTCTGTAAAATAGACTTGTTTGAAATCATTAGTTTTTTTTTATCAATTTGATTGTCAATGATCAAAATAGAGTTTGATTGTACAACAATCTCAACACTTTTTTTGCTTTTTTCTTCTTTTTCTTTTTCCTTTTTTTTCTCGATTTGATTTCTTTTTCTTTTCTTTTTTTAGGTCCAAGCTCAAAAAGAGTTGTCTTATTTGTACCAACTTGTATTTTTGATAATGGATGAGTGCAGTGGCATAAGTCTACATAAGTGAGGATGAATCCTTTGTTGCCCTGACTTTATCTTAAAAAGTCAATGATATTAGGTCTAATTCAAGTTTCCTTCAACTATCTCTATAGTCTTGACTATATATCCTTCTCTTTGATCTTCTTTCCCTTTTCCTCCTTAGTGATGATCAGACTTGCCATAGGTATTACAATAGCTCATGGTATGTTATCAGGGTTTACATGCCAATAAAAAGCAAGCTAAAATCTCATGAAGGCTCAATGGGACAAACTAGGGATTGATATTAATAGGGTGGATACTAGTTGTTAGCTTACCAAACAATGTTTAGATCATCTCTCTCTTAAATATGCAGAGTTCAATTTCACCTCAAAAGTTCATCAAAACATGTTCTAAGACTGACCAGAACCTAGGCATAGGTCATTATGCAGGAGTCATCTCTAAGTAAGCATACACAGCTTAATGCTATAGAATAATTCCCTCACCTACTAAAGTCATTCGAACCATGATGAATAGATATACTAATTTATAAAAATCAAGCTAGATTCATTATTGGCCAAGCACTAGAATATCAAAAACCAACAAATTAATGCAACAAAAGTGATTGATTCAAACAATTTGAATTTGAAAAACATAATTGTTCCAATCAAATACCAAAGAAAGCAAAATAAAATGAACAACACTCAAGCCATTGTAGGTTAGTTAAATTGAGCTTCTTCTATCTTCACATCTTTTATACTCTCATCTTGAAAGGAGGATAAGACAAAATTTTCCTCTAAACCTCCTCCTACCATGAAGGTTACTAGTGGAGGTTCTCTTCCAAATTTAGGCAAAGGATTGCTCTTAGTATTAGGCTTATCAGACTCAGGTAACTTTCCATTGTTAATTAAATCTTGGATCTCGTACCTTAAATGAGCACATTTATCTGTCTCATGCCCTTGTATTTGATAGAATTGATAGAAGGCCTTGGCATCAAAGTTTCATGGCAAATGATCGTGTAGCAGTCAAGGAGCCAATGGCTATAATAACCCCTTTCTCTGTAACTTATTAAAAACCCAAGATAGAGGTTTACCCAACTCTGAAAATTGTCTTCTATTTGCTTGACTAGTTGCATTGGAATCTACTACCTTATGTGTATCTTGATTGCTAGGATGGTAACTCCCCTTCTCATTCCTTCTCCTAACAAAATGGTTCTTCACCCTTTTCTATTCTTCTATTTGCAAGCCAGCTTGGAGAAGATCTTTCAAATCTCTGATAAGGATATGAGATAGTCTCTCACAAAGGTTGGGCATGACACTTGCCACTATCATTCTAATCTAGTCAAACTCATCAAGCCTCTTTTTGAGAAGAGCAACCTTATTTCTCCACCTCTTCACATAGTGAACAAAATTCTCATTATGCTATTGTCTGATGGTCTCCACCTCCATCAGGGTCACTTCTAACTTAAATTTGTGCCATACTGCTAAATAAAGGCTTTGTACAGCAGATCCTAATTTTTTGGCTGTTCTCCTCTAAGGTATTGAACAAATTTTGCACAACATGGCCCAATGAGAGCATGAAGTACCTTAGGGTTTGAGCTTTAGTAGCCCTAGGAGACTGTTAGTGTATGTGCCCTAGGCCATTTGTTTGGATCTTTATGTTATACATTCATTATTAATAAATGAGGTTTTATTATCATTATTGTTGTTTGCATGTTACACAATTTTGATATTTGTCCCTGGTTTATTATTGTTATAGAGATTAAAAAAAAATAATTCTTAACCAGTATGAACATTGATTTGATGATCATCAGATGGTTATGTGTATAGTGATACAAATCAATTTCATAAATACTTGTTAGAGAACAATGTATTGGATAGACCCATCATGAAATTACTACATGGGTTAGTGTCATAAGTAAATCTCATGATAGTTATGTAATAATTCTTTGACTTGAGATTGTCATAGTTTCCAATATAAGGACTATTATATTTTGACATGATCAAACATTATCCGTAACTGGATAGTAATAAAGGTTATGTTCATATATGATAGAAATTATGTAGAGGATAATGAACAATCAAGATAGAATTTGTCCCTCTCTTTGAGAGAGATATCTTTTGGGCCCCTCGATAAGTGAGACTATGAAATGCATGGCCGTGCTCAAATGAATTGATAATGTGATCAATTTCATTTGTTTTTATCAGTCTACTTGGAGATCGAGTAATCATAAGTTTGGACAATATAAGTATGACGTTGACCATGACTTATGTTCAAGCTAGATATCGTGTGACAAAGGGATTAATGCATATACTATTATTAGGCAAATTGGACATTCCTTATATTAATTGGGTAGTTGTAACGCCTTGCTAGAGGCCAATTATGACTTGTTGATTTAATAGAGATTAAATTGACTGCCAATTAATATGGGCCTATCGGGTCACACACAAGAATGCGTTTTGGGCTGGATATAATATTAATAATATTAATATTAGATATTAATATTTATTATTATTATTATTTTCGTTTTTATATATATATATTATTAGATAATATATTCAGAATCCTAATTAGATTTGGATTCTGAATTTGACTTACCTTATCCAATTATATTTATTATTAGATAATGTATTCAGAATCCTAATTAGACTTGGATTCTGAATTTGACTTTCCATATCCAATTTTGAATTGGATTCTGGAGTGATTATATTCACTCCAGACGTTAAGTCTTCTTAGAGGTAACAATAAAAACAAAGAGGAACGAAAAAGGTAACCCTAATACGTTTTTAGAGAAAACGTTTTTCCAGCCTTCGCTGTTGCAGAGAGCTAGCACTCCAAACGGTAGCATTCGTGTGGATACGCGATAGAGGGTGTTTCGCGATCGAGGCATCTCTTCAAAACTGTGATTTCGAATCATCAACAGGTTAGTTCTTTGAACACTTTTGTCGAATTAAACGAACAGCATGGATCCTGGTGGGAAATCAGAGATCAAATATTTTTCCGCTGCGTGTTTTTGTTTGCAGTGATCTCCTTAATTTCCTAACAGTGGTATCAGAGCCACTTGTTGTTTTCGTTTAAGTCGAAAATGCCATGTTGATATGATTACATGAGATATATTGATTTCGTATGGCATGTTAACTATAAAACCTTAATTCGTTTTTCATATGATGAGAAAGGATTGGTTTTTGGTTTCGTTTCTGTAAAACCTTAATTCATTTTTTATATGATGAGAAAGGATTGGTTTTTGGTTTCGTTTCTGTAAAACCTTAATTCGTTTTTCATATGATGAGAAAGGATTGGTTTTTGGTTTCGTTTCTGTAAAACCCTAATTCGTTTTTCATATGATGAGAAAGGATTGGTTTTTGGTTTCGTTTCTGTAAAACCCTAATTCGTTTTTCATATGATGAGAAAGGATTGGTGTTTTTAATTTCGTTTTCATGAGATGATCACGTATATATGATTGGTTGATTAAAATGATTTTCATATGATGAAAACGATTAAGTTTATATGTGATATAAACATTTGGTAATGATTCTGTAATGGGTTGTACATATTCGAAATAAAACAGTAAGAAGGTTAATGAGATTAACGGTTCTGTTTTAGGGTTTCGCCAAAGAAAAATGTTAATGAGATTAACGTTTCTGTTTGGCTTCGAGGGGCGCTGCCCCTCGACCCCGCCCAGGGGCGCTGCCCCTTCGGAACCCCGCCCGCTGACCGGCCAGCGGGAGCCCCGCCCGCTAACCGGCTAGCGGGACCGCCGTATGTTCGCGCCCTATAGTTCGTTACCGCGACATTAAGAATGTCAATATATTTGTTTCTATTTAACATGTTGGTGATGAATATGTTATGTTTGTTTGATGTCTTGGCATGGTGCATAGCATGGCCTTATGACCTATGTGATTGGTTTATTCATATCTTTATTTTGGGTAAATACAGCCTGCGTGTCGTTTATTTTGTTGTAATTTATTTTACTAGTAGTTAGATTTTCTTTTATTGTAATATATGAAGATTCAAGCTACAATGTTTGTGATGGAGATTCATACCAAGGAGAAGATGGTTCCATGGTGATGGAAGCACAAGCTCAAGTTTTGAAGATATGTAATATTGCAAGTGTTGTAATAGATAGGTTTTTCACCTAGGGTTGCCTTTATGATCTTCATTTGGTCTCTTGAAGATCATATTTAGTTTGGCCATGCTATGTCACGTTTACATATTTTGTCATTTGGTATATGATGCTTATGTGATAAATTATATATATGCATATAGGATGCTAAAATATAATGATATGTAATGCAAGACATGATAATAATTTAGTTGAACCCTCATTAATAATTTAAGTCTAAATGCCATCCACGTTTTGAACACCTATCAAAACTAAGATTGTATTAAAGTAGGTATTGCCAAAGCAATATGCTTTAAACATTCCTAGCTAAGTAGGATGAGTAATAGTGCTACTCATATGTTTTAAAATTGGTTAGACTTAATTAGGCTATCAAAATGGTTTTGGGCCTAAGGCATTAGATGGAATTCAACATGCTATGATATATGATGTCAATATTCCATAATTACTAAGAGTTACATGAGATGTAATTGGTAAAGATGTTACCTACCTAAATAACTTGATTTTAAGCGTCACGCCAAAGCTGAGTTTAGAATTAAGTGAAATACGGATCTTAGCCTACTAAAATATTTCTTTAGAGGGTTATATTTTTTAGTAGGAGTTTAAATAATTTTAACCTCATTATTAATTAAAATTTGACTTTGCATATTTATCAACAGATGGCTGCTAATAACAATTCCACCTTATCACTGCGATCTATCCTTGAGAAGGAAAAACTGAAAGAATGTGGGACTAATTTTGTTGACTGGTTTAGGAACCTGAGAATTGTTCTCAAACAAGAGAAAAAGTCCTACGTGCTTGATGAAGCTATCCCTGACCCACCTCCTGCCGATGCTTCTAATGCTGCTAAGAGTAAGCATAAGAAGCATGTAGATGATTCCAATGACATAGGATGTCTTATGTTGGCTACTATGTGTCCAGGACTTCAGAAGGATCTGGAACACTTAGAGGCTTATGAGATGAGTGTGCATCTCAAACAAGCTTTCCAACAACAGGCTAGGCAAGATAGGTTTAACACCGCTGTTGCATTATTTGACTGCAAAATGTCTGAAGGTGAATCTGTTAGTGCTCATGTTTTGAAGATGAAAGGCTATCTAGATCACCTTGCTAGACTTGGATATCCCCTGAGTTTAGAACTCTCCACGGATTTGATCCTACATTCATTGCCTAGCAGTTTCTCACAGTTTGTCATGAACTATAACATGAATGACATGGAGAAATCCATTCCTGAGCTACATGGTATGCTCAAAACTGCTGAGGGGAATATCAAAAAGCCTACCCAAATATTGAATGTCAATATTAAACAAATGAAAAAGAAAGCCAAAGATACTAAAGGCAAGGGTAAGGCAAAAGGTGCTAAAGGGTCCAAGGGACAAGCTAAACCAAAACCTGTACCTAAGGCTAAAGTTCCTAAGGAAGGGACTTGTTTCCATTGCAACAAGCCTGGGCATTGGAAGAGAAATTGTCAACTCTATTTGGATGAGTTAAAGAAGTTGAAGGGTAGTGCGACTACATCTTCAGGTATTTATGTTATAGAAATTAATTTATCTATTCCTTCTTCCTGGGTATTAGATACCGGATGTGGATCTCATATTTGTACAAATATGCAGGGACTCAAAAGGAGTAGGATGCTGAAGAAGGGCGAAGTGGACCTACGTGTTGGCAATAGAGCAAGAGTTGCTGCTATAGCTGTAGGAACTTATGAGCTTGTTATGCCCAATGGGTTTTTGTTAATTTTGAACAATTGCTTTTATGTTCCTACTATGAGTAGGAATCTTATTTCAGTATCTGTTTTGGATGATGAAGGTTATTCATTTTTGATTAAGAATAAGAAATGTTCTATTTTTGATAAAAATGATCTGCTTTATGGTATTGCAAATTCTTATAATGGCCTTTATATCCTTAATCTTGATGATTCTAATGGTAATTATATCTATAACATAACTTCTAAGAGAACTAAGCCAAATGAGTTAAACCCTACTTATTTATGGCATTGTCGCCTTAGCCATATAAATGAGAAACGCATTTCTAAGCTCCATCAAGATGGATTATTAGATTCATTTGATTTTGAATCATTTGAAACATGTGAGTCTTGTTTGCTTGGTAAGATGACAAAGGATCCTTTTACTGGTCATAGTGAAAGGGCTAATGATTTATTGGGCTTGATACATACAGATGTATGTGGTCCTTTTAGCATTAGTGCCAGAGGAGGATTTCGATACTTCATTACTTTTACTGATGATTTCAGTAGGTATGGCTATGTCTACCTAATGAAACATAAGCATGAGTCTTTTGAAATGTTTAGAACTTTTCAAAATGAAGTACAAAATCAACTTGGTAAAACAATTAAACTACTTCGATCAGATCGAGGTGGTGAATATTTGAGCCAAGAGTTTGATGATCATCTAAGGGATTGTGGAATTGTTTCACAACTGACTCCTCCAGGAACTCCACAGTGGAATGGAGTTTCTGAAAGGAGAAATCGAACTCTATTAGATATGGTTCGATCAATGATGAGTCAAGCGGATCTTCCTTTATCTTTTTGGGGTTATGCCTTGGAGACAGCTGCATTCATTCTGAACCGTGTACCATCTAAGGCGGTTGAAAAGACACCATATGAGATATGGACAGGTAAGACACCTAGTTTGTCTTTTCTTAAGATTTGGGGTTGTGAAGCTTATGTGAAAAGACCAGTTTCAGATAAGTTAGCTCCAAAGTCTATCAAATGTAATTTTGTGGGGTATCCTAAGGAAACTAAAGGATACTATTTCTATACTCCTTCAGAGAACAAAGTGTTTGTTGCTCGAAATGGGATCTTTTTGGAAAAGGAATTTCTTTCTAAGAGAACTAGTGGGAGTATAGTAGAACTTGAGGAAACTCAAGTACCACAAGAAATCATTGAGCCGTCTATAGAGCCTATTTCAGAACCACAAATAGTTGTGGAGTCTGAAGATGTAACACAAATCCCTCGCAGGTCTGATAGGACACGTCGTCATCTAGAGAGATATGGATTTCTTGTGACTGATGATAGTGAAGTAATGCTCATAGATCAAGATGAGCCTACTACCTATCAAGAAGCTGTGTCAGGTCCAGATTCAGACAAATGGCTTGGAGCCATGAAATTTGAGATGCAATCTATGTTTGACAACCAGGTTTGGTCTTTAATTGATCCTCCAGAGGGTATTAAGACTATTGGTTGCAAATGGGTTTTCAAGAAGAAAACTGACATGGATGGGAATGTGCAGACCTATAAAGCAAGGCTTGTTGCAAAAGGTTTCAAGCAAACTCATGGTATAGACTATGATGAAACCTTTTCACCAGTTGCTATGCTTAAGTCTGTTAGAATTCTCATTGCCATTGCAGCATACTATGATTATGAGATATGGCAAATGGATGTCAAAACCGCTTTCCTTAATGGAAACTTGCTTGAGGATGTGTATATGACACAACCTGAGGGTTTTGTAAATCCTGAGAATTCTACAAAGGTTTGCAAGCTTCAAAGATCCATTTATGGATTGAAGCAAGCATCTCGAAGCTGGAATCTTTGTTTTGATGAAACAGTTAGGAACTTTGGTTTCATCAAGAATGAAGATGAACCTTGTGTTTACAAGATGGTTAGTGGGAGTGCAGTAGTGTTTTTAGTCTTATATGTGGATGACATATTACTCATTGGGAATGATATCCCTACCTTGCAAAATGTTAAGACTTGGTTAGGGAATTCTTTCTCAATGAAAGACTTAGGTGAGGCTGCCTATATCCTTGGTATAAAGATCTATAGAGATAGATCTAGAAGGATAATTGGCCTGAGTCAAAGTACATACATAGATAAAGTGTTGAAGAGGTTCAACATGCAAGATTCCAAAAAGGGATTCTTGCCTATGTCTCATGGCATTCATCTCAGCAAGAGTCAATGTCCTATGACATCTGATGAGCGAGATCGAATGAATAAGATTCCTTATGCTTCTGCTATAGGATCTATTATGTATGCCATGTTATGTACTAGACCAGATGTCTCATATCCATTAAGCGCAACTAGTAGATTTCAAGCTGATCCTGGTGAAGGTCACTGGACAGCTGTCAAGAATATTCTTAAGTACCTTTGAAGGACTAAAGATGTATTCTTGGTTTATGGAGGTTTGGAAGATGAGCTAGTTGTAAATGGTTACACAGATGCTAGTTTCCAAACTGACATAGATGATTTTAGATCGCAGTCAGGTTTTGTATTCACATTGAATGGTGGAGCTGTTAGTTGGAAGAGTTCAAAACAAAGCACTGTGGCTGATTCTACAACAGAGGCTGAGTATATAGCAGCATCAGATGCAGCTAAGGAAGCAGTCTGGTTGAAGAAATTCATCACTGAGCTAGGAGTGGTGCCTAGCATTGCAAATCCTGTGGACATTTATTGTGACAACAATGGTGCCATAGCACAGGCAAAAGAGCCTAGATCTCATCAAAGATCTAAGCATATACTCAGGCGTTTTCACCTCATTCGAGACATTATCGATAGAGGAGATATCAAGATATGCAAAGTTGACACAAATGATAACATAGCAGATCCATTAACAAAGCCTCTCTCACGGGTCAAGCATGATCAGCACACTAGATCTATGGGTCTTAGATATTTGTAGGCCTAGTGCAAGTGGGAGATTGTTAGTGTATGTGCCCTAGGCCATTTGTTTGGATCTTTATGTTATACATTCATTATTAATAAATGAGGTTTTATTATCATTATTGTTGTTTGCATGTTACACAATTTTGATATTTGTCCCTGGTTTATTATTGTTATAGAGATAAAAAAAAAATAATTCTTAACCAGTATGAACATTGATTTGATGATCATCAGATGGTTATGTGTATAGTGATACAAATCAATTTCATAAATACTTGTTAGAGAACAATGTATTGGATAGACCCATCATGAGATTACTACATGGGTTAGTGTCATAAGTAAATCTCATGATAGTTATGTAATAATTCTTTGACTTGAGATTGTCATAGTTTCCAATATAAGGACTATTATATTTTGACATGATCAAACATTATCCGTAACTGGATAGTAATAAAGGTTATGTTCATATATGATAGAAATTATGTAGAGGATAATGAACAATCAAGATAGAATTTGTCCCTCTCTTTGAGAGAGATATCTTTTGGGCCCCTCGATAAGTGAGACTGTGAAATGCATGGCCGTGCTCAAATGAATTGATAATGTGATCAATTTCATTTGTTTTTATCAGTCTACTTGGAGATCGAGTAATCATAAGTTTGGACAATATAAGTATGACGTTGACCATGACTTATGTTCAAGCTAGATATCGTGTGACAAAGGGATTAATGCATATACTATTATTAGGCAAATTGGGCATTCCTTATATTAATTGGGTAGTTGTAACGCCTTGCTAGAGGCCAATTATGACTTGTTGATTTAATAGAGATTAAATTGACTGCCAATTAATATGGGCCTATTGGGTCACACACAAGAATGCGTTTTGGGCTGGATATAATATTAATAATATTAATATTAGATATTAATATTTATTATTATTATTATTTTCGTTTATATATATATATATTATTAGATAATATATTCAGAATCCTAATTAGATTTGGATTCTGAATTTGACTTACCTTATCCAATTATATTTATTATTAGATAATGTATTCAGAATCCTAATTAGACTTGGATTCTGAATTTGACTTTCCATATCCAATTTTGAATTGGATTCTGGAGTGATTATATTCACTCCAGACGTTAAGTCTTCTTAGAGGTAACAATAAAAACAAAGAGGAACGAAAAAGGTAACCCTAATACGTTTTTAGAGAAAACGTTTTTCCAGCCTTCGCTGTTGCAGAGAGCTAGCACTCCAAACGGTAGCATTCGTGTGGATACGCGATAGAGGGTGTTTCGCGATCGAGGCATCTCTTCAAAACTGTGATTTCGAATCATCAACAGGTTAGTTCTTTGAACACTTTTGTCGAATTAAACGAACAGCATGGATCCTGGTGGGAAATCAGAGATCAAATATTTTTCCGCTGCGTGTTTTTGTTTGCAGTGATCTCCTTAATTTCCTAACAGAGACTGCATGGCAGTGATGTATTGCTTGACATATAAATGATGATTTCCAGTTCCATCAACTTTGGTAAAAGATGGCATTTTGAACTTATAAGGATCTTCTTCATCTTACTCAAATATATTGTCCACTTCTGACACTTCCTCAGCTTTCAACTTCTTTTCTAAATCAGCAATCATTTTTTCATAACCAGCAGACTCAGTCTTCTCTCTGACCTTTTTCTCTTTCAACTTTTCTTGTTGGTCTTGGAAATACATATCCCAATCAACATCATCCATTACTACCTTGTCTTCATTAGGAGCTGCCTTTGTTATATTTTCTTTTCCTTGTCCTTTTCTTCTTTTTACTAGCATATGCTTCAATATTATTGTGCTCTAGCAGTGAAAGTAGTTTGGTTCTCACAGTCTCAGCCAGGGCCCCCTTTAGTTCTTCCATCTTGGAGTTAAGGGCATCATTCACCATCTTTTGAACTTGCTTAAGTTCCATTAGCCTTGATATGAAGTCAACTAAACCTGTGAGCGGAAAGTTTGCCCCCACTACCATGTGAAATGGTTCTTACAACTTCGTCACTTTAGGCTAAGGGCCTTAGAGAACACGAGCCTAAATCTAGAAAAAATGGAGTCACCATCCGGACGAGCAGGAAAAATAAAAAGGGGTGGATGACTCGATTCCTAAGGAATCAATAATTCCCTAATGGGTTTGGAAAGTTGAGTACGCGTGGGGAAGGTGAGAATGACCCAGCACCCCCACAGCGTCCAATTCATTGGAACCGACCTCCTTTTCAGGTCTATATATTATTAAATTCTTAAATATTATAAAATTATCCATACTACATGCAGTTATCAAAATAGATAATCATTGCCTTAAAATCAAACAATCCAAAAAAAAATAAATGGGCACCCATACAAGATGGAAACATGCCCTTATAATGCCCAATATCCAAAACTAAATAAAATAGGATACCGACCATTTGGTAGAAACTTTCCGTTTACATTAATCCCAAAGTCTTTAAATAAATTAAACTACAGAAAAAATAAATTAAACAAATAACGCACCCATGAGCGGAAACATGCCTTTTACAAGTCTTTTTAAAAATATATATAAATATAAGAAAAAGAATAAAGCAAGTGAAAAATAATATAGCATATATGAAAATAATCAAATAATTAAAAGGAAAATAAACACAACTTAATATTACCCCTATTAAGGAAATATAGTGTGTGATGACATAAGTCGAGCTTACGGCGGTTTCGCTAACCGGTTAGCGAGCAGGGGTCAAGGGTTTTATGTTTATAGAAATTAGGGTTTTTCAAAAATAGGATTTTAAGATAAAAAAAATTAGGATTTTTATGGTTTTGAAAACTAGAGTTTAGGTAAATTAAGGTTTTGAGGTTTTGCAAACATGTAAACAATGGTTTTGAATGATATAATTAGAGTTTTAGTAATTAATTTAGAGATTAAAATTAAACCCTAAGCTACTGTGAAATTGAAACAACTTAACATAAAGTGAGTGAGCTACTGGAAGAATACATTTTGAATAAATAAATTGATAAAACTACTAGATAAATAATGAAATTAGAAGACTGAACCTGCTTTTGAAGACTCCACCAATATTTTTTGTTGATTCAAGTATTCTGCCTACACCATTGTTAATTCTTGGTTGAGTGGAATGAAGACAGTAACTACTGCCTTCCCTTTGTTTGTGTATTCTCGTTGTTTACTTTCCCTCTTTTCTATTTGTTGTTCTCGTTCTTATCCTTCTGTGTGTTGCTAGGAGTTTTCTTGATGCTTTTATCTCTTTTCTTTTTTGTGTTTCTTTTCTCCTTTCTTGGCTGCCAATTCACTAATCCAAGTTACCGTCCCCCGTGTTTAACCTATTAATCACAAATTTATAGAAACAAACTAGCTTAAAATTGTTTATACCGAGCTTCATCTGGATCAAACTCATAAAATTTTATCCATGTTGTAGACCCTTAATTTTTTACCAAGTCCAATTCCATATTTTAAAATCAATCCGAAATAATTTTTGTGGCATTTATTATTTTATTATTTATTTTAATATTTATTTTAATATTTAATATTTATTTTATTTATTTTTTAAAAATATATATTTAAAATAAAAAAATACAAAATAAAAAAATGGATGGACCAATCGATGAGCGACACGCGACAAGGTAGTTCGCCGTAGGTCGAAAGGGCTTGCAGCGAATTGGCTTGGGCCAATTCGCAGCAAGCGTTACCTGCGGTGAATTGGCCTACCCCAATTTGCCACAGCTGCAAACTGCGGCAAATTGGCCTGCCCCAATTTGCCACAGCTTCAAACTGTGACAAATTGGACAGTGCCTCATAGGCACTCACCCAATTGTTCACGTCCCAGCCCGTTGCTCTCGTCTCAGCAGCCTGTGCCAATGCGTTGGTCGATTTTTGCCAAAATTCTATTTTTACTCAAAAACTCGAATTAATTTCCTAAATAATTTTAATTTCCTTAACATATTAGATTTTGTTTGAAATTACTATAAATAATAGTTTTAGACACAGAAAAAAGGATGGCAAAAAATTACTCAAGAATTATGATTTGACTTTTAAACCTTGAAGCAACTAGAAGCAGCCAAGAACAAAAAAAAAATACTCCCATCCACAAGGCAACAAGACTGTGTTGTCTTGATTGAAGTCTCCCCATAATTTCAATGGTACAATTGTGATGGAACCAAAAACGAAGGTTTGGTCTTAACCAATAATTTTTTATTCACAGTAGTCATAACATGCTTTATTTTAAATGTTTCATTGATGTGTTTTGATATTAATTTTTCCAGTAGCATAAAATTGTTGAATCTGAATTATATGTTTTATAAACCAAAATCCTAATTCATTAAACCCTTAAACCTTAATGTCCCAGTGGCTATGTAATCCCTAAAACCCTCAATTATTTTGTTAAAATTCAAAACCCTAAACTATTTTTGTCTGAAACCTTACATTATTTCATTAAATCCCAAAACCCTAATTATTTTTCCAAAACCATAATTTATTTCTCCAAATTACTATTTTTCTAAAATAATAAATTAAAACCTTAGTCTCTTTTAAAACTTGTCATCCAATAACCCTACCTTCAAATTATTCTACCCAAAACACCAAAACTGTAATCTAGTAAACTTAAAACCCTAATTTGAGAAAAACCCTAATTATTCCCAAAGTATCAAAACCCGATTCTCCCAAACTCTAATCAAGGAGCCTTAAAGTTCTTAAAACTATAATTCCCAAAACCAAGACCCTAAAACCTAAAACCCTAATTCCAGTGACTCAATTCTTGAATTTAAGTCCAAACCCTAATTCCAATAATTTAAAACCATAAACCCTAGTTTCCTAAATTATAATTCATAAAACCCTAGCTTGTATATTTAATCTTTAATTGTTATTTGAATCATGCTTTACATACATAGTTTACATCTTCATATCTTGATATTTATTTGGCTTATAATGAATGGTTTACTTTCATGTTGAATGGCTTTTATTGGTTTACTTTATTTTTCATTATGTAAGAGGTATGTTTTCACCTTGTGGGTACCTCATTAACTTCATGTAATTTAAATTATTTTCATATTTTGGGATTAATGTAAAGGATACATTTCCATCTTTTGGTGGGTGTCCTATTTAGATTTAGACTTTGAACAATAAAAGTGCATGTTTCCATCCTTGGATGGGTATCCACTTATTTATTTTGTTTGAACATTGCTATGATCTTTAATAAAATATTTATTTATTCTTTTGATCGCATGTGGTATGGATAATGTCATTATATTTAAGAATTTTATAATATTAAAACCTGAAAAGGAGGCTAATTCCAATGAATCGGGCATCATGGGGGTGCTAGGTCATTCTCACATTCCCCACACGTACCCAACTTTTTAAACCTAATAGGAGGTTGGGGATTCCATAGGAATCGAGTCATCCACCCCTTTCTTAATTCAACATGTGTTAGGAGGGATTTTTGCCCCCCACTCCCACATGGAATGGTTCTTGCGACTTTGACACTGTTAGGCTTAGGGCCTTAGAGAACACGGGTCTAAATCTAAAGAAAATGGAGTCACCACTCGGACGGGCAAGGAAAAAGAAAGGGGTGGATGACTTGATTCCTAAGGAATCCCCAACCCTTTAATGGGTTCAGAAATTTGGGTACGTGTGGGAAAAGTGAGAAATGGCCCAGCACCCCCACAACACCTAGTTCATTGGAACCGGCATCCTTTGCAGGTCTTAATATTATAAAATTCTTAAATATAATAATATTATCCATATTACATGCAACAATTAAAATAAAGCATCATTAAATTAAAATCAAAGCAATGTCCAAACAAAGTAAATAAATGGACACCCATCCGAGGATGGAAACATGTCCTTACATCGTTCATGTCTAAACTAAATAGGACACCCACCAAAAGGTGGAAACATGCCCTTTACATTGGTCCAAAATATAAAAGAAATTTAAATTACATAAAATTTAACTAATGAGGTACCCAATAATGGAAACATACCTCTTACAATTTTAATACCAAAATAAAAATAATAATCATAATAATAAAGAAAATATCCATCCATGATAAATTAAATAAATCAACCATCAAAACATATAATAAACTACATAATTAAATCTAAAATTAAATAAAGCAATAAATATATAAGTTTAGAGTTTATGTCTCAATTTAGGGTTCTTTAATTAACATTTAGGGCTTTGGGATTTTGAAATTATTATATTTATTATTTAGGCTACTGTGAAGATTTTAAATTTTTGATTTAATTAGGGTTTGAGACTAACATCATGAAATAGGGTTTCTAGGATTTTATGTTTAACAATTAGGGCTTTAGAAAAAGAAAAGTTAAATTCACGGACTCATAATTCACAAATGAATATTGACCCCTTTGGAAAAAGCTAATGTTACTTTTTAAAAAATAATGCTTACCATGGGACAACTAGGGATTGATATCTAATAGGGTGGATACTAGTTGTTGGCTAACCAAACAATGCCTAGATCATCTCTCCCTTAAATAAGCAGTGTTCAATTTCGCCTCGAAAGTTTGTCAAAGCATGTTCTAAGACTGACTAGGACCTAGACAAAGGTAACTATACAGGAGCCCTCTCTAAGTAAGCATACACAAGTCAATGCTATAGAGCAATTCCCTAATATATTAAAGTCATTCAAGTCATGATGCCTAGATAGATTAATTTATGAACATCAAGCTAGATTCCTCATTGGTTGAGCACCAAAATGAACAAAGACCAACTAAAATTTTGATGAAAGTAATTTATTCAAATAATTTTAAATTTGAAAAAAACATAATTGTTCCAATTAAATATTAAAGAAAGCAAAATTGAAAAGCAACATTCAAGCTAAGGAAAGTTTATTGAGTTAAGGTTCTTTTCCTTTCACATCTTCAATATCTTCATCTTGAAAGGATGATAAAACAAAATCTTCTTCCAATCCTTTTCCTACCATGAAGGTTTCCAGTAGAGGTACTCTTCCAAACTTAGGCAATGGGTTGTTCTTGGTATTGGGCTTGTCTGGATCAGGTAGCTTACCAGTGTCGATTAAATTTTGGATCTCATGCCTCAACTTCATACAATTGTCCATTTTGTGTCCAGGCCTTTGATGGAATTGGCAAAATTCATTAGTATCAAAGTTAGACGGAAGAGGATTAGGCAAAGGACAAGGAGTCAAGGGTTGTAACAATCCCTTCTTTTATAGCTTATTGAGAACCCAAGACAGCGGCTTTCCTAATTCTGAAAACTGCCTCATTCCTCCTTGACTAGTGGCATTAACATCAACTTCTTTTTGCATGCTTTGATTGCCCGACTGGTAGTTCCCTTTCTCATTCCTTTTTATTGAAAAGCAATTCTTCTCCCTTTCCCATTCTTCAATTTGCAGATCAGCTTGGAGAAGATCTTTGAAATCATGGATGAGTGTATGAGACATCCTTTCACAAAGAGTAGGCAACAACCCTCTCACAATCATCCTTATTTGATCATATTCATTGGGCCTCTTCTTGAGCAAAGCAACCTTATTTCTCCATCTTTTCACATAGTCCACAAAATTCTCACTTGACCTATGTCTAATGGACTCAACTTCCATTAAGGTAACTTCCAGCTCGACATTGTACCCATATTGCTGAATGAAAGTCTTGTACAACATGTCCCAATCTTTTTGAGTACTTTCCTCTAAGGTGTTGAACCAATTTTGGATAATAGGATCCAATGAGAGCATAAAATACCTCAGAGTTTGAGCTTTAGTAGCTCGGGCAAACTGCATAGCAATGATGTACTGCTTCACATGGAGATGGGGGTTTTCAGTACCATTGTATCTAGCGAAGGAGGGCATCTTGAACTTATAAGGGACCTCCTCATCTTGTTCAAACAGTTTATCGATCTCGAACACCTCTTTGGTTTTCAGTTTCTTCTCAAATTTCTTTTCTAGGTCAGCAATCATCTTCTCAACATCAGAATTTTTAGTCTTTTCAAAAGTTGTCTTCTCAACAACCTTTGGCTCCTTCTTCTTGTCTTGAGGATCTTGAAAGTATTGAGCCCAATCATCATCATCATCAATGATCACCTTGCCATCATCAAAAGCCACTTCACCAACTTTAGCCTTCCCCTTGTCCTTTGGCTTCTTAGTGCTAGCAAATACTTCGGCATTGTTCCCTAAAATTGTAGCCAATTGATTCTTCATGGTCTCGGCCAGGGCTTCTTTTATTTCTTCCATCTTGGCATTGAGGGCGTCGTCTACCATTCTTTGAATTTGTTTGGGCTCCGTTGCTTTTGGTGAGCAAGTGATTGAGTTGCTACTAGATTCTTCGTCTCTGGCGTAGGTCAGAGTCGTAAGCTTTTGAACTATCGTAATCCAGGGCTGTGAGCCAGAAAGGATCAATGATATGGGATGTTATGTATGTATACATGTATGCACAAATAATAAACAAACAAGGATAAGTAGAACGTCCCTTCCAACCTTATAACTTCCACACACGAATGGCGAGTCTCTTTTCCTAGGTAATATGGTTAACAAAATACCAACATGGGGTATCTTGTTTTTCGAATAATTCCCTCGGACGTTTCAACCAATAGTTATATTTTCAAAAATGAAAATCTGTTCATGATAATTCCCATTAATTAGGTTTTAATCCATTTAACCAACTAAAGTAGCTTTATGCTATATTGGATTAAAACTAAATTAAGAGATTTATTACAAATAGATTTCTCACTTGAAAAAGTAACTAATGATTCATGCCAAAAACAAGCCCATGATCAATTATTCTTAGTATAAACTAGGCTCACAATTGATTTTTGGTATTTTCATAATTGATATAAATAATTTGCAAGCTCTCTGTAAGAAAAGGTTGGATGAAAATAATTTTGTTTTTAAGCCCATTGTAAAAGGATTTTAGAAAAAAAATAGATTTTGGGCTTTGTATTTGGATCATGAGAAAAGCATTTTTGATTTGTTTTTTAGAAAAGTTTTATGTCCAAAGATCATTTTAAAAAGTTTTGAAAATAGCTTTGGTCTTTTGGACTTTAAAGAAAAATTTATTTTGAGCTTACAATATATGTAGGTCATATTAGAAAAAGAACAAACCAAATAAGTAATGATTTAAGCTAAGATAAATTAACCATAGTCAAACAACAAGCATTTGGAGTAAAATCCTAAGGAAAGTAACTAGGCCAATTACATGAGCTTTAGTCTTTGGGTTAAAAAGCTTAGGTTCCCATAGCAAGTATATACCAAATGGTACAAGGCTATAAGTGGTTATGTCATGCTCGATCTCCATACCTTGAGTGAAAGTATGGTATCCCTTACATAACACAACACGGGTAATACGGGCATCCTAACTCACACACACGATGCAATCTAAATGATGCAATGGATAATATCATTATAAGAAAGAATAGAATAATATAAAGACCAACGAATCAACTTCTCTTATCCCCAGTTGAGTAACCACTATGAGCAATGATTTTTGCCCCCACTCCCGGTGGAATGGTTCTTGCAACTTCGGCATTGTTTAGGCTCGGGGCCTTAGAGAAGACGAGCCTAAGCCTGGAGAAAATGGAGTCTCCACCTGGACGGGCCAGGAAAAAGAAAAGGGTGGATGACTTGATTCCTAAGGAATCCCCAACCCCTTAATGGGTTTGGAAAGTTGGGTACGTGTGGGGAAGGTGAGAATGGCCAAGCACCCCCACAACGCCCGGTTCATTGGAACCGGCCTCCTTTGTAGGTCTTAATATTATAAACTTCTTAAATATAATAATATTGTCCATATTACATGCAATAATTAAAATAAAGCATTATTAAATTAAAATCAAAGCAATGTCCAAACAAAGCAAATAAATGGACACCCATTCGAGGATGGAATCATTTCCTTACATCGTTCATGTCTAAACTAAATAGGACACCCACCAAAAGGTTGGAAACATGCCCTTTACATTGGTCCAAAATATAAAAGCAATTTAAATTACATAAAATTTAACTAATCAGGTACCCAATAATGGAAACATACCTCTTACAATTTTAATACCAAAATAAAAAATAATAATCATAATAATAAAGAAAATATCCATCCATGATAAATTAAATAAATCAACCATCAAAACATATAATAAACTACATAATTAAATCTAAAATTAAATAAAGCAATAAATATATAAGTTTAGAGTTTATGTCTCAATTTAGGGTTCTTTAATTAACATTTAGGGCTTTGGGATTTTGAAATTATTATATTTATTATTTAGGCTACTGTGAAGATTTTAAAAAATTGATTTAATTAGGGTTTGAGACTAACATCATGAAATAGGGTTTCTAGGATTTTATGTTTAACAATTAGGGCTTTAGAAAAAAAAAGTTAAATTCATGGACTCATAATTCACAAATGAATATTGACCCCTTTGGAAAAAGCTAATGTTACTTTTTAAAAAATAATGCTTACCGTGTGATTTTGGAAAAAAGAATTAATTAGGGTTAAAGATTTTGATATTTGAAAAATAAGGTTAGTGGATGTTTGAATTAGAGATTAGGTTAAGGTTTTAAGAAAACTATTTATTATTTTATGGTTTTAGAAAAGTGTAATTAGGGTTTCAGATTTCAAAAATATGTTTTACAAGTATTAAGGAATTAGGGTTTTGAAAAATAGTTTTTAGGTTTCAAATAAAGTTTGGATGGTTTGTAGAATAATTGATCAATTTGTATGATGAAATAATTAATCCGATTTGATGAAGATACTGTAAATATAGACAAAGAAAATAGAGATTCAAACCTGCGTAGTTGGTTCCACCAAAAACTGATTTCTGGATGAATAATAACAAAGGCAATGTTGCTGCCTTTGATGGATTGATGAATGCTTCTTGTTCTTTCAAGCTTGAGGTTGGCCGAAGAAAACCAAAAGTCCAAGGTCAAGTCAAAAATTTCTCCTCGATCAAAAGTCCAAATTTCTCTCCAGTAAAATAAATTTTTCACCTCCCAATTCTATGTTTTAATGTGTTATTTATAGGAAAAATAATAAACCTACTTCTAATTGCTTAAGGAAATTAAAGCCAATTAGGAAAAGAAACCAAAACCAAATAAAATTTGGTTTCGGAAAAAACTGCATTGGAAAATTTATTCAGCGAAAAACTTGCTGAGGGAAAAAATTGCGAGAGCTGGCGGGCCAGCGCTGGGAGGCCAGCCTGAGGCATAATGGCCCAAGGCCATTTCACCCATAGGAAATTCCTGCAGCGAAATGGCCTTGGGCCAAAGCTGATTTTTATTTATTTTTTATATTTTATTAACTTTACCATTTTATTTTTATTAAAAATTATAAATAATAAATACTAAAATAAATATTATTTAATTAAAATACCACAAAAATTATTTTGAAATATATAAAAAAATATCGGACTAGACTGGGTCAAAAATTAAGGGTCTACAAATATGAACCAGAATTAAGAGTCCAGAATCAATACATAATGGCCCATATCAGACAGATAGCCAACTAATTTGATAAAGACCCAAATCCATATCAAATTGGTGGACCAATTCGAAATGGAATGGTCCATATAAAATTAGTTGGCCACCTATTCGATATGGACTTCCTTCCATATTGAATTGGTAGCTAACCAATTAAATATGGACCGTGTCCATATGGAATCGGACACTCCAATTCGAATTGGACATGTCCCATATCGACCAGGATCAACACCCAACTAAATTCAAATCAAATCATTTTTATGGCATTCAAAATTGAATCAACTAATTTTATGCCTAATAAAATTGAACTAATCTAATTAAAGGCTTTAAAATAGGTTTAAGCCATTAAGAATGAGCTGAACTTGACTATGCCTTCCTTAATTAGGATCGGACTAGCTTAGGTAAAAAATTAATGGTTTACAGTTTGCTCCCTGCTTGAACGATCTGAGACTTCAGTAGAAGAGAGTAAAAAACAACATGAATTTGAGCTGATTTTGGATGAGGATGGGTTCTCAACCCGAGGTTGATTTCCAAAATTGGATTGGGTTTTGGAACCGAAAATGGATTGGTTTGGGTTTTGGACCTAGAATGAGTTCTAGTCTAAAAAAATATTTGGGTTCTGGACCCGAATTATTTTGGGTTCTGAACCCAGAATGAGTTCTAGACTAGAAAAGGATTTGGGCTCTGGACCCTAGGCTGGATTGCTTGATTTGGGTACTTAGACCCTAGTCAAATTTGATTTGGGTACTTAGACCTAAGACTAGGTACTTGGAAATGAGATTGAATTGGATTTGGGGACTTGGACCCGATACTGAGTACTTGGACCTGAGACTAGATTTGATTGACCTTCTGTCAGTTTGAGAATTATGGCTTTCTTTTAGCCAATTAATTTAGCTCTTCTAGCTGATTTTATGGCATTCGACTTGGATCAACACCCAACCCTTTTAAATTCGAATCAAACCATTTTTATGGCATTCAAAATTGAATCAGCTTATTTTATGCCTGATAAAATTGAACTAATCTAATTAAAGGCTTTAAAATAGTTTTAAGCCATTAAGGATAAGCTAAACTTGACTATGCCTTCCTTAATTAGGATTGGACTAGCTTAGGTAAAAAATTAAGGGTCTACAGTTTGCTCCCTGCTTGAACTATCTCAGACTTCAGTAGAAGAGAGTAAAAAATAACGTGATTTTGAGCTGATTTTGGATGAAGATGGGTTCTCAACCCGAGGTTGATTTGGGTTATTGACCCAAAACTGGATTGGGTTCTAGATCCAAAAATGGATTGGTTTTGGGTTCTAGACCCAGAATGAGTTATGGACTAAAAAAAGATTTGGGTTCTGAACCCAGAATGAGTTCTGGACTAAAAAAATTTGGGCTCTGGACTCGAGGCTGGATTGATTGATTTGGGTACTTAGACCCAAGACTAAATTTGATACCCGAGACTAGGTACTTGGAAATGAGATTGAATTGGATTTGGGGACTTGGACCTGATACTGAGTACTTGGACCCGAGACTAGATTTGATTGACCTTCTGTCAGCTTGAGAATTCTGGCTTTCTTTTAGCCAATTAATTTAGCTCTTCTAGCTGATTAATCTTCTATCATGGCTTTCTTCTAGCCACTTGCTACATTCTTTAATAGATAGACTCTAGCTCTTCTAGCTGGACTAACCTTCTATCATCTGGGAATTTTGGCTTTCTTCTAGTCGGTTATTCTATTCTTCAATGGATTATGGGTCTTTACCCTCAAAATGGATCTTCATCCTTGGACCTCAGATCATCATCCTTGGACCTCGGATCTTCATCCTTGGACATTGGGTCTTTACACTTCAAAATGGATCTTCACCCTTGGGGATTGGGTCTTCACCCTTGAAAATAGATCTTCATCCTTGGACCTCAGATCTTCATTTTTGGACATTTGGTCTTCACCCTTCAAAATTGAATCTTTATCCTTGGGGATCGGGTCTTCACCCTTTAAAAAAATGGATCTTCATCCTTGACATCGAATCTTCAGCCTTTAAAATGGATCTTCATCTTTTGGACATTGGGTCTTCACCCTTTAAAATGGATCTTCATCATTGGACATCAGGTCTTCACCCTTCAAAATAGATCTCCGTCCTTGGCATCGGGTCTTCACCCTTCAAAATGGATCTTCATCCTTTGGACATTTTTCCTATATTGACTTTAGCTCTTCTAATTGGACTAATCATTTTGTCTTTTGTATCTTCATTCTTTTGAGAGTTCTAATTTTCTTCTTTTTCCATTCTTTTTGTTCTTCCTTTGCACCTTTTCAAAAAATTTAGCTATTTTTTAGCTAGTCCTTGTATCCTCTCTTTGTCCCCTGCGTGGCAAAATATTGAAAGTAAGTCTGAAAATATTTTGTACACGTATAAACTCAAAAATTGAAAAGAGAAAATTTTCCCCCATTATAGGCTCAAACCAATGATTTCCTTTTTCCATGCGGGCTCTAATTCATGTTTGTGTATTATCTAGTCTCTTGCATAAGCATGCGTCTCTATTTTTGTAAAGTGACTAGATCTTTCTCAAGCAATAGGCCTTCCATGCTCCCTGATTCCATATATGCTTCATATTTGCTTCAAAGAGTATATGTTGTTCACTTTAACAAAGGATAGGTAATATAAGCGAAATGCATTATGATATGCCAATGTATGCATGATATGCATGGATGATACTTATTGTGGTTCCATTGACTCACAGACTGAGGTTCTCAGCTGAAGTGTTCTCAATGGTTTCTTCTAGATGCTCATTTAGGTCTTGCATTGGAATGACAAAAGGCTTCTTATTTATTGCTTTTATCTTCGAGATGTTGAAAACATAAGTAGTGGAGGCTCCAAGCATGGTAGCCAAAGACATGGGAGATATCCGCTTGGTTGATGACATGACCTTGCAAGTGATTCTTTCATTAGTCCTCTTTGTCCCATTGCAACATACTTCTCTTAATTTGAAGGTTTATGTGACAAGAAAATGGATTTTTTTAAAAAAAAATCTTCAATTTTTAATTTTAAAATCAAATTTTGGATTTGCCAAATTAGTGTCAATTTACCTCAGGATTTGACTTTTTCAAAATTAAAACATCCATTACATCATATCTCTAGTTACCGTACTAAACTTGGGAATCATTTTTATTTGAGCAAAAACCGTTGCACTTCATATAGGCACATACATATTACTTGGTCAAAGGTCTCATCGAGTTTAAATATTGTCTAATTCATATGCATGCTTATCCAAACTATCTCCACTAATAGACTCTATCTACCAAGAGAGATCAATAGGTCTTTAATAATCTTGAAATGTGGTCTATAAGTGACACAAGTTAAATAAAAGCTATATTTGAGTTGGGGCTGATTTGACACTGCTGATAAATCTTCACACTATAATCTTCTGTTGGAGCCACAAGCAGCTGGGAGTAATCTTGCTAGACTTCAATTTCCTTCTCTCCTTAGAAGAAATATAGATATGATTAAGACGATCTTCATTTTTTCCTTTTACTTTTGCACAAAGTCAGGAGCCCTTTTTTGTTTCTTTTGTTTTTTTCTCTTTCTCTTTTTGTTTTTTCTGTATATTTTTTGTGTATTTTTTCCTTTTTTTATTTTTTTGTTGTTGGGTCCTAACTCTAAAAGAATTATCTTGCTTGCACTATTTTATACTTCTGACTATGGATGAGTAGGGTAGAGTGAGTATACTTCAGTGGGGATAAATACTTTGTTGTCCTAACTTTATCTCAATGATTGATGATAGAGACCAGAGATATTAAATCTAGTTTAGGTAATCTTTAACTAGCCATGAGATCTTGACTATGCATTCCTTTCTTCGATCTTCTTTCCCTTTTGTTTCTTGATGATTATAAGACTTGTCAAAAGTGTAACAACAGCTCAAGGTGGGTCATTGGGTTTGCAAGCTAATAAAAAGTAAGCTAAAATTTTATGAAGGCTCAAAGGGACAACCAGGGATTGAGATTTAATTGAGTGGATTATAGTTGTTGACTTACAAAACAATGCCTTTATCATCTCTCTCTTAAATAACCAGAGTTCAATTTTACCTCAAAAGTTCATCAAAGCATGTTCTAAGATGGGCTAGGACCAAGATACTCATAATTATGTATGAGCCCTCTCCAAGTAAGCATACATAACTCAATGCTATAGAACAACTCCCTCACTTAGTAAAGTCATTCAAATCATGATGCATAGATATGTTAATTTATAAATATCAAGCTTGATTAATCATTGGTTGGGCATCGGAATGAACAGAGACCAATAAAAATTTAATGAAAATAATTTATTCAAACAATCTTAATTTGAAAAACATAATTATTCTAGAAGATACCAAAGATAAAATAAATAACCCAATAAACTAAGAGAAGTTTGTTGAGTTGTAGTCAAAAAATGCTCCATTTATTTAGACATATCAAAGGCAAGGATTTTTCCACCATCAAGGATCATTGCTTCATCATCCACAGTTAGTCCAAGATTTCATAGTAGCACATCCTCTTTAGCATTTTCTCCATCCATATCATGACAAGATGACAAGATAAAACTCTCTTTCAATTCTCCCTCCATCATGAAGGTTGCAAGTGGTGGTGCCTTTTTAAATTTAGGTAAAGGATTATTTTTAGTGTTGGGCTTATCAAGCTCAGACAACTTTTCACTATTAATTAAATCTTGGATCTCATGCTTTAATCAAACATATTTATCTGTCTCAAGCCCTTGCACTTGATGGAATTAAAGAAGACCTTGGCATCAAAATTTGGTAGCAGAGGCTTGTGTAGAGGCTGAGGTACCAATGGTTATATAAAATCCATCGTCATTAGATTTTCTAACATCTTTGACAAAGGTTCCTCCAAGTCTAAAAATTTACACTTTTTTGCTGGTTCAGTTGTTGTATTTTTCTCAACACCTAAGGGTGGTAGCATGTAATATCCCAAATTGTTTTGAAAATTTTTAATTTTTAGAAATTTGATAAAAATATATTATAATTAAATTGGATAAATTAAATTAATAGTTTTAAATGTAAAATGAAGGAATTTTTAAATGAAAAAGTGGAATATAAATGTGATATATATATAAAATATATATAACATATAAAAGTCAACACTTTTTAAAAGAAAAGTCAAAAGTCAAAGTAAAAAAGGGTATTTTGGTAATTAAAATTTAAAAATTTAAAATTATTAAATTAATTCAAAAATAAATAATTTTTGAATGAAAGAGGGATTTTTGAACTTTTAATTTATTAATTAAATAAATAAATAAATAATTATTATAATATTATAATATATATATATGGTTATAATTAAAGGATTAAAGGAAAGAGAAAATCAAAAGCTATTTTCATCATCTTCTTCTTCCTCCTAGGCTGAAACATCCATTGATGGTGTCCAAGGAATTTTGCTCTTCCATACTCAATTTATTGAAGGATTTAACAAGTTCAAAGTTAATTTTTAGTGATTTCCACTAAATTTGGTAAGTTTCCAACTCATTTCTTTGAATTCCATGGAAATTTTGATTATGTGTGATTTTGAATTTTTAAGTAGTATATTATAATTATTGAAATTGGTGTGTATGATGTTATTTTGGGTAGTTATTAATGATTTTAAGGTTTGATTGAAGAAATTGTTAAATTTGGATAAAGAATTGTGAAGAGAGAGAATTTAGGGTTATGGAAAATTTGGATTCTTGGAATCATGTGTTTTAATTGTGAAAATTGATTCCAAATAAGTTTTTTTTTATGCTTAAACAAGTATTTTAAAGTCAAATATTGGATTTGGTTGTGTTTGGTTGGAGTTTGAGAATGGAAGTGTGATTTAGGGTTTTGGAAAATGATTTTTCCAAAGTTGTTAAATTGTATAATTTTATTGGTTTAATATTGTTGTTTGGTGATATAAGTGATGAATACAAGCTTAAAATGATTAATGGATTATATTGGAATGGAAAACCTTCATTGGCAGAAGGTTATGCCATTTTAGGGTTTTGTGTATAAGAGTGTGTTTTTGTAATGTAAATGTTAAAATATGTTTTTAATAATATAAATAAACTCAATATATTAAAATGAATGGCCTAGTATGAGAATCCAAAGTTAAAGTGAGGTTAGCCTTAAATTTTGAATTTTTGCTTGGATGGGATTTAATTATGGTTTAATTTTGAAAATGCCATTAAATGTGATATTAAATGATTATTTGCTATCACATTTGGTTTAGGCATTGAGGGAGGTTGAATTGCTCATTCAAGTGGTGAAGGCAAGTTGGAAGGATAGGATTGGAGGTTGTTTTAAGCTTGTTTTGGTTGCTATTTGAGGTAAGTACAAACTTTGAATACATTGGTTATGTTTGCATGACATTTGGGCTTAACACATTTTGGTTGAAAAATGTGTTAAGCTACTTGATTCATTGGTTATGTATGAATAATGTGCTATGACATTTGTAATGTCATATATGTGTTAAATGCATTGTGAAAAGCTATTGATAATGGCTAAATTGTGTAAAATGTGAAATATGTGTATTATGTGAAAATGACCTAAAGTGTTTGGGTAATGCCATTTGTTGTGTATGCATTAAGTGCATTATTAAAAAGCCATTGGTATTGGCTAGATTACATTAATGTGATTAATATGTGAATTATGTGGAAATACCCAATATAATTGGGTAATGTGTTGTAAATGCAAAAATGTGGTATAATGTAATGAGATATGTGGAAACATAATAAAATGAATTGATATCGATATAAATGAGAAATATGAATAAATTGTGTGTCTAGTATGTTATTCAATTTTCAGAGATTTGTGTTTGGCGGCATGCTTATGATTTGCCTACGAGCTAGATGCTGGGCATCACTGTGAAAATATTTTTGAGGTAAAATGCCCGGATTGTAAGCCTTAAAAACAAGTACTTGAAGCTGGGCTGGGTGAAATGACTAGGTTGTAAGCTCAGACCTAGTTGGACTATTACATTGATATTTTGCCTACAGGGCTAGACATATGGTGTCATTATAGACCAAAACAGTAACTCTGGAATTTAAATATCATATTAGTTATCTTTGGACCATGCTTGTGTTTGTTTTTATGTGAATTGTGGATTGTAAAATATTTAAAAAGTATGAGAAAATGGAATGATGTGATATTCATATGCATTGTGCATTGGCATTGCATTTGAGTTTTATTGTTATGAAGTTTGTATTACTAGGCTTTTGGCTTAGCGATTGTTTACATTGCGTAGGTGATAGGATAGATTTGGCTGAGCCGAAGAGTTCTTCTTGACCAGGTTGGGTCTAGACTTGTGATTGTGCTTGTAGAGTTGATATCAAGATCAGAAACACTGTTAGCAGCATATATATATATTATGTTATTGTATATTTTGGGTGCTATGCATATTTTATCATGTTTTTGGATTTTATGTATTGTAAACTATAAAGAATGTTTGGGTTAAGTTATTTAAATTGGGGATTTAAATGTGTTCTAAATTATACATATATGAATGTTTGACAAACTTGGTGAAATTGAGGAGTATGGGTGAAATGGTGATTTGAAATTATTTGGGAGTGTTTTCTGATGCAGGTTGTGTAATTGATAAATTTTGGGATGTCCAAATTACAAACAAAACTCTGGCGAATTTTTCTCAGATATTTTCATATAAAATATTTATTTTGGGTTCCTATAACAATTAAAGAATATTTATATACTATTTAATTTTATATATTTAGTATTTGAAATTTTAAATCATAAATGTGGAAATTTTTTTTAAATCGGGTTGTGACATTTTTGTACCGTATATGTGTATTCTACATATACTGGGTGTGTGTATTATACGTGTATAGGATATAAGAGTGTTACATAGCCACCTTTATTGCTCCATTTGGACAACACATGGTTCGACTGGTCTTGTAGAATAGGGATTGACCCCTCATTTTTCATTTGATCACTATCAGTGGACATGTTCCTTATTAATGTTGCCTTTCCCTTCTTCTTTATGTCAATGGGAGATGCCTCATTAGTATTGTGAGATGCCTCATCAGCATTGTTGATGATCTCCAAAATTTCAATCAACTGGGTCTTCATAATTTCAGCAAATTATTCTCGTAGCTCAGCCATCCTAGCTTTGACATATTCATCGACTATTTCCCTTAGCCGGATTGCATCCATCCTCTTAATGCAATGCCATGTAATGCAATGCGTGTATGCATGTATGCATAAGTAACAAACGAATAAAGATAATTAGGACATTACTTCCAACCTTATAACTTCCACACTTGAATGGCGAGTTTCTTTTCCTAGATATATGGTTAACAAAATATCAACATGGAACATTATGTTTTCAAAAAATTCCCTCGAACAATTTTAACCAATAGTTGTATTTTCAAACATAGAAGTCAAACCATGATAATTCTCATTAATTAAGCCTTAATCCATTATGTCAATAGAAGGATAGCTTTTATGCTACATTGGATCAAAACTAAATTAAAAGACTTATCATAAATAGATTTCCTATTTGGAAAAGCAACTAATGTTTCATGCCACAAACAAGACTATGATTAATAAATCTTAGCATAAATTAGGCCCACACTTGATTTTAGTATCCCATAATTGACCTAAACAAATTGTAAGCTCTTTTTATGATTAATTTTGTTTCTAAGCCTTCGGGCTTTTAAGTTTGGGTAATAAGGTGGAAAAAGTTTTTTTTTTACCCATCTTGAAAAGTTTTATATCCAAAGACTATATTGAAGATTTTGAAAGTTTGAAATTATTTTGAGCTTACAATATGATTAGGTCATATTAGAAAAAGAACAAACCAAATAAGCCATGGTTCAAACCAAGATATATTAATCATAGTCAAACAACAAGCATTTGAGGTAAAAATCTAAGAAAAGTAACTAGGCCAATTGCATGAGCTTTAGTTTTTGGGTTGAAAAGTTTAGGCTTCCATAATAAGTATACACCAAAATGTACAAGACTGAGTGGTTATGCCATGCTCGATCTCCATACCTTGAGTGAACGTATGGTATCCCTTACATAACACAACATGGGTAACATGGGAGTCCTAACTCATGCACACAATGCAATTTAAATGATGCAATTGACAATATTATAATGAGGAAGAATAAAATAATATAAAGACCAAAGGAATCAACTTCTCTTATCCCCAGTAGAGTCGCCACTGTGAGCAGGGATTTTGGCCCCCACTCACATGTGGAATTGATGCAAGAAAGGATCCCTTGAAGCTAGCAAGTGGACCAATCACTAGGAGCAAGGCAAAGAGATATCAAGCTAGTATGGTTTTGCATATTCAAGAAGAGATTTCCAAAGAGCTTCAAGAATTATCATTCAAGAAGATGGAGATAGAGCTTGAAGAAGGCATACCAAAGCTAATTATGATGCTTAGTGTGGAAGCTAAAGGCTAGCTAAAGAAAGGTCCAACGTGCAAGAAAGGTCCATGGGGGTTCATATAAAGCCTTGGGAAGTAATTTAAGGCACATGGACAGCCTAAATAGTGTGGGGCATTTTTTATGTTGAAGGGATTAGTTTGGTTGTTTCCATACTTTATATTTTCCTTATTGGATTAGGATTTTGTTTCCATACTTTATATTTTCCTTAGTGGATTAGGATTTTGTTTCCATACTTTATATTTTCCTTAGTGGATTAGGATTTTGTTTCCATACTTTATGTTTTCCTTATGCAATTAGGAATGTTTTAGTTTTCCATATGCAATTAGGAATTTTGTAACCCTTATTTAAGGGCACTATTAGGCTGAATTTCAGACAACAACAATTAATAAAAATTTTTGAATTCTTCTACAAGTTCTTCTTGTGAATTTTCGCGTGAGAGAGATTAGAGTGGATTCTTTAATTCTTTCTTTGCATCAAGAATTAGGTTTACTTATCAACAAGAGTTGTGGCGTTTTCCTTCTTCTTACCAACTAAATCCTTCAATCATAGTGAGTTCGCATCTTGTTTTAGGCGTTGGGTTCCTTAGGAGGTGATTATCAAGTTTCAAGGAGTTCTTTACCATTGTTATACGTTGGGTTTGTTGCCATCATTGCTAAGGGTCCGCGTCATTTGGTATCAGAGCCTTGCTACAAGGTAATTTTTATCTACTTTGTCTTTCTAGGGTTTGTTAATTTAGGTCTTTTAAATTTCTGCGTTTTAGGGTTCTTAGAGAGTCTAGTCTTTAATTTTTGAAAAAGAGTCATATATCAATTCTGATCAAGGCCGAATTAAAGGAGGGTATTCTTAGGGTGAAAACGAAACCTAGGACAGGATTCTTGGAGAATTTTGAAACCAAGAATTAGGGTTCTTGAAAGAAAGCAAAAGCTAGAGTTTGTGTTCAAGTTTGATTTCGATTTGGTCTTGAGTGAATCTGGGGTTGCGAATTAAGTCCAGATTTCGAAAAGTCATTGGGAGTAAATTAAGTCCCGAATCAAGGGGATAGTGAGAGGAAGCAAAAAAAAGAGAGTACAAAACCACCTCAACAAAAATTGTTTGGTATTCTTTCTATTTGGGTGCTAAGGATCAGATCTAGGTGGGTGAGAAGTAATAAAATTTTTGGGCGAAAAATTTCACCTTTCGAGGGGCTTTTGGAATTCGAAAATCAGACCTTAATATTCATGTTATTTGAGTGTTATAGGTGGGAATTAGAGTCTAGAAGCTAGCGTTTTGGGTAGAATTGATTAGATCCATAAAGCAGCTTGCCAAGTGTGGGTTGTTTTTGATTCATTATATCCAAATTTGTCTTGTTTATTGTCTTCATTGTTTTTGATTTCTTTATCTAGCTTTTAATTCCATTACATTGCTAAGTATCATTTGCTTGTGTCGATACTTGGTTTTATATCGTGTAGTGCAAATTACCTTGCATTGCGTCCAAATACTTGTCTTGTTTTCTATCTAGTTCTAGGATTTAGGTTCTAGTTTCTTGAACGACTTGACAATTGTTGGTTGGTGAGCTTGGTTCTGAAGTGCAATCAAGGAAGACAAGAAAAGTGAGGTAATTCTAAACACTTGAGTGAATTTTGATTATTACTAATCTTGTTTCTTTGAGTTTGTTTGTTTGTTAACATGGCTGGAAAAGGAGAAGAGACTAGCAAAGAAGGAGCTATGGCCGAAAGCTTGGCTAGGCTTAATGAAACTTTGGCAGCAATGCTTGGTCGAATGGAGATGATGGATACTAGATTGCAAGAGAATGCAGCATGACAAGCACAACAAATTCAGCAAGTGCAACAAGGGCAGCCAGCCGCACATCCAAATCTCATAATGTGAGCTAGAAGAGTGCTTAGGAAAGAAGGGCAAGGAAATCTTGAAGCCCTAGAAGCAGCCGAAAGGGTAGAAGATGAAGATGAAGGTGGAAATCAACCTACCACTGATGGTGACCTTACTTCCATCAAGATGAAGATTCCTTCCTTTGAAGGGAAGAACAATGCAGAAGAGTTCATAGAATGGGAGAGGAAAGTTGAGCAGATTTTCGAATGCCATAACTACACCGAAGAGAAGAAATCAGTTTTGGCAGCCGTAGAGTTCAAGGGGTATGCTACCTTTTGGTGGGATCAATTGAAAGCTAATAGAAGAGGGAAAGGTATGAGGCCTATTCCTGAATGGTCAACCTTGAAAGAACTAATGAGGAGCCGATTTGTACCATCTCACTACATTCGGGATTTGTACAATCGACTAGCAAGACTGTAACACCCCTATACCCTGTATACGTATACAGCATGCTAATATGATCGTAATATACGTATACTGAATATAGAAAATGCCACAGTTTACAAAACAAACGACTCATTCCTTTACAAAAATATGAACAAATTTAAATCATTTAAAAGAAATTACAAAAGACAAAAGATAAAAATGTTTATTTAAAAGCAGCAGAAAATATAACAATTATTTACAAATACTTATACATCAAAACTCAAGTTTTACAAAACATAAAATATATATACATGTTTGGCAGTATGTCTTTGATCTTTAAGCTCCACTATCAACGCCTTAAAATCTAAACTCTACTCGGTCTAGAGGAACTCTCTGGTTCTTCTCTGTCACCTACGCGATGAACCACAATCGCGCTAAGCCAACGGCTTAGTGGTACAAACTATAATAAAATTATACTTTAATAATCTCAAACATATAAACAATTCTCAAGAATCTCATTATTTATTTATTTCATCATTTATGATTTGCATTGACACAAAGACACATATGGGCCCAAAAGACACTAATATGTTATTCAAAGTTCAGAGTTACTGCTTTGGTCTATAATCACAATCATCAAGCCCGTAGGCAATATATATATATCTCTATCCATGGATAGGGTAACAGACCCTGTCTCTTGGACCTCAACTCGGCTAAACTAGAGGAGATTCCTCAACCCGGCAAGACTGTTACCTGTAAAAGACCCAGTCTCTTGGACCTCAACTCGGATAAATCAAGGAGATCCTCAACCCGGCTAGACTGTTACTATAATTCACATTTCACATTTATCAACTGGAATCGACTTACGACCCGGTCGTTTCACCTATCCAGTACTTTATAGGCATGCCGCCAAACCGAGAACTCTGAAGGTTGAATAACACATTAGACACATAATCTTTTCATTTATATCTTTATACATTTCTTTCTCAATTCATTATAGCCAACAACCATTGCTTCATATCTCATAATCAAAATAGGCACCCATGCCTCAATCATCTTATTAGCATCATTGTAGCCAACTACGATGGCTTCATATCTCATCAAGATAATATACAATAACAATTGCATTAACACCATCATCATAGCCAATCACATTAGATTTTATATCTCATTATATCTCAAATCACATTAAATCAATTGATCATTCAACTATACACAACCAATTGCATTAACATACCTTTCATATTTCATCAAATGCTTTAACCCTGTAATCAATTGCTTAGAATATGTATAATCAAATATGTCAAGTATCAAATCTTGTGAGTGTATGCAACAATGTAGTTTGTACTTACCTTAGGAACAACTCACACCAATCTATAACCTTTCTCTTTCAAGAATTCTTCACCACCTAGGTTAGGACAATTCAACCTCTTCTATACCTAAACCAAAGGTGATAATACATACTCACTTAGAGATACACAAGAGATAATAAGACTAAGAACCAACTAGGGCAAACCCTAGACATGACAAGCTCATCAACACGGGCGTGTCCCTGACCGTGCCCTAAACTCACAACACAGAAGCTTTGACACGCTCAGAACCACGGGCGTGTCACTGAACGTGTAATACATTCTGTCTCATAGAAAAATTGACATGTCCAACAACATGGGCGTGTTCATGGCCGTGTCAATTCCTCACCAACACAGTAGCTATGACACGCTCAGTGAGATGGGCGTGTCAATACTACAACTACACAGAAGCCGTGACACGCTCAGTGACATGGGCGTGTCACTGCTCGTGCCACCCATCCAAGAACACAGAACCATCGACACGCCCAAAAACTTGGTCGTGCTCATGGGCGTGTCAGGCCAAAAATCCAGATTTCGGCAACATCAACAACACAACCAACAAATCACTTCCTTTAACCACATCCACTTCAAACAAACTTAGCTCAACATACCCAAGAACCATAACAAACTTGCAAAAACACCAAAACAACTAAAAACATATATCCAACACCAATCAAAATCATCACCACAACCCAAAACACACCCACATCACTTTCTCTTTTAACAACTTACTCTTTCCTTCAATCCAACCCCAAAATCCAAAATCACTTGAACCAAACACTCTTAAACACATCTTAATCAAACATATTCACATACCATCAACAATCAACCAACAAACTCAAACACATCTTAAAAGAAAATCAAGGAATCAAGAGGAAACTTACTAAGGATGAAGAAACTCTTAAATATCCAACTTGATCACTTGAAAACTTCCTTAGATCTTGAGTTAGAAGATCAAATCTCTCTATTGCTCTCTTGATTCTTTGCTAGCCAGCCAAAAGGAAAGAAAAGGAAAGAAAGGAAAATGGCCACGGCAAGAGAAAGAAAGAAAGAAGAAAAGATAGAAAGCAAAAGTCAAATCATCTCCTCAAAACCCTCTCCTCCAAGCATTTAACTATTAAAATATTCCATTTAATCTCTTCCACTCATTTTAAATTTCCTTCTAATTAATTATTAAAACAAAATACATAAATATCTTCTTTAGTTGACCATCCATTTGACTTGTATATATGTTGTATATATTTCCATATACACAACATATAAACTCTCTCTTCACTTCCTTTCTCTTTCCAAAAACACATATACATTAAATTCAATTAAAATAACAATTATATCAAAACTTCTAGGGCACATTTTGGGATATTACAATTCTCCCCCTCTAAAAAGGAAATTTCGTCCTCGAAATTACCTGATCTCAAGTTCGAAATAGTTAAGGATACTGATCTCGCATTGCTTGCTCACTCTCCCAAGTTGCCTCTTCTGTATCATGATTCTTCCAAAGAACTTTCACCAATGGCACTTTCTTATTTCTCAATTCTTTTACTTCATGTGCCAAAATAGCAATTGGTTCTTCTTCAAAAGTCATATTCGAACTCACTTCAATAGATTCAACTGGTAAAATGTGAGATGGGTCTGATCTGTATCTCCGCAACATAGAAACATGGAAGACATTGTGAATTCTATCCAATTCAGGCGGTAAAGCAAGTCGATACGCAACTGGTCCAACTCTTTCCAATACCTCATACGGTCCAATAAAATGAGGACTCAGTTTTCCTTTACGACCAAATCTTAAAATCTTTTTCCAAGGAGACACTTTCAAAAATATTTTATCTCCAATATTAAACTCTATGTCTCGCCTCTTCAAATTTGAATAAGATTTCTGTCGGTCTGAAGCTGCTTTTAACCAATCCCGAATTATCTTCACTTTCTCTTCAGTCTCTTTAACCAAATCAGGACCAATTAGTTTGCCTTCTCCAAGTTCATTCCAACATAAAGGCGTTCTACATCTTCTACCATACAATGCCTCAAATGGTGCCATACCAATACTGGATTGATGACTGTTGTTGTAAGCAAATTCCACAAGTGGCAAAAATCTGTCCCAACTTCCAGAGAAATCAATGACACAACTTCTCAACATATCCTCAATAATCTGTATCACTCTCTCTGACTGCCCATCTGTCTGTGGATGAAAAGCAGTACTAAAGTGTAATCGAGAACCCAAAGCACCATGTAAACTCTTCCAAAACCTCGAGGTAAACCGGGGATCTCGATTTGACACTAAAGAAATCGGGACTCCATGCAATTTCACTATTTCATTAATATACAGCTCAGCCAGTCTCTCAAGAGAATAGTTCATTCTAACTGGAAGAAAATGAGCTATCTTTGTTAATTGATCAACAATCACCCAGATAGCATCATGCTTCTTCTGAGTCAACGGCAAACCAGAAACAAAATCCATTGTCACTCTCTCCCATTTCCATTCAGGCACTTTTAAAGGTTGAAGCAACCCTATTGGAACTTGATGTTCAGCTTTCACCCTCTGACAAGTGAGACACTTTAATACAAATTCCGCTATGTCTTTCTTCATACCTGGCCACCAATAATGCTGTTTCAAATCATGGTACATCTTTGTACTTCCCGGATGCATAGCAAAAACTGATTGATGTGCTTCCTCCAAAATAAATTTTCTCAAATTAGTATCATCAGGAACACACAACCTATCTTTAAACCAAAGGCTACCATCATTTCTCACATGGAAATCTTTACACTCTCCATGTTGGCAATTTGAAACAATCTTTTGAATTTTCTCATCAGCCAATTGAGCCTCTCTAATCTGATCCAATAATACCGGTCTCAACTGCAATTGAGCCAACAGTGCACCATCATCGCATGATTCAAAACTAGCATGCAATGCTCTCAATTCAACAAGCAACGAGAGTGAATACACCGACAAACTTGCCAAAGACTTTTGACACAAGGCATCAGCAACAACATTCGCCTTACCCGGATGATAATCAATCAAACAGTCATAGTCTCTAATCAACTCCAACCAACGTCTCTGCCAAAGATTAAGCTCTCTTTGAACTCCCAAATATTTTAAACTCTTATGATTTGTATAGATAAAACACTTTTCCCCATACAAATAGTGTCGCCAAATCTTCAAAGCAAACACTATAGCCGCCAACTCTAAATCATGAGTCGGATAATTAAGCTCATGCGGTTTCAACTGCCGAGAAGCATAAGGTACAACTTTACCCTCTTGCATCAAAACACATCCTAAACCATTATGTGATGCATCACTATAAATCACATATGGTTTATCTTCCACAGGCAAAGTAAGAACAGGCGCTTGAGTCAACATCTCTTTCAACTGCTCAAAACTAGCTTGACACTGATCTATCCACACAAATCTAACTCCTTTTCGAAGTAATCTGGTGAGTGGAGTAGCTATTAAAGAAAAACCTTTCACAAAGCGTCGATAATAGCCTGACAAACCCAGAAAACTTCTAACTTTAGTCACTGACTTTGGTGGACTCCAATTCAAAATAGCTTCAACTTTACTCGGATCAACTCTAATACCATCTGCTGAAACTATATGACCAAGAAAAGTAACTTGATCAAGCCAAAACTTACACTTCGACAGCTTGGCATACAATTGTTTTTCTCTCAAGATCTGCAATACAATCCGCAGATGCTTGTCATGTTCCTCTTCGTTACGAATACACCGAGATATCATCAATGAAGACTACCACAAACTGATCCAGATAGGGCCTAAACACCTTATTCATCAAATCCATGAAAGCTGCAGGTGCATTCGTCAACCCAAAAGGCATCACTAAGAACTCATAATGCCCATACCTTGTGCAAAAAGCTATCTTAGGAACATCTTCAGCTCTAACCCTCAACTGATGGTACCCTGATCTCAAATCAATCTTGGAAAACACTGCTGCTCCCTTCAATTGATCAAAGAGATCATCAATCCTAGGCAAAGGATACTTATTCTTGATAGTCACTTTGTTCAATTGCCTATAATCGATGCATAATCTCATAGTACCATCCTTTTTCTTCACAAATAAAATAGGAGCTCCCCATGGAGAAACACTAGGGCGAATAAACCCTTTATCCAACAACTCCTGCAACTGCACCTTCAACTCTCTCAACTCAGCAGGTGCCATTCGATAAGGAGTAATAGAGATGGGAGTGGTACCAGGCAACAAATCGATACCAAACTCAACCTCTCTCTCAGGGGGTAACCCTGGCAACTCCTCAGGAAACACATCTGGAAAATCTGCAATTGTGGTTATACTGTCAAGTGGAGAACCCACTACTCTAGTATCCACAACATGAGCAAGATAAGCATCGCACCCTTTTCTAATCAACTTTCTAGCTGTTACAGCTGAAACAAACAAGGATGCAAGTTGTCTTTGCTCACTAGACACCATCACAATTCTACCATCACCGGTTCTCAAGGTAACACACTTCTTTTAACAATCTAACATAGCTCCATGCTTAGACAACCAATCCATGCCTAAGATTAAATCATACTCCTTAAAAGACATTTCAATTAAATCACCAAGAAACTCCTCACCTTGCACTACCACTGCACTATCACGATGAACCTTACTCACCACAACACTATGTCCTAAAGGATTTGTCACCAAGACATCAAATCCTAAGGACTCTGAATGCAATTCAGACACAGGCAATATGAATGCACTTATGTATGAATGAGTAGATCCTGGATCAATCAAAGCAAGAACTGAAATGCCAAATAAAGAGAAAGTACCCGCTATAGCTGCTGAAGCATCCGGCTGCCTCTGCATCACATAAACTCTCTGAGAAGATCCGGCCTCAGCTGGCCTATTTCCTCCGGATGTCGACCCTCCTCTCTAACTAAACCCGGGCTGACCACCTCTATTCAAACCTCTGCCCCCTCGACCACCTCTGCTAACACTCGGTCGAGAAGCTGCAGACTCAGCCTGTCTATACTCCTGCAACTCAGGACAATCTTTAATAAAATGAGTTGGTGACCCACATCTATAACACCCATGAGATCCACCAACCTTCCAACAAACACCCCCATGGTTCCTGCCACAAAGCTCACATACAGGTAGAGTAGACCTCTGAACCACTGGAGTCGGAGCACTAGCTACAGAAGCTATAGGTCTCAATCTCTATCTCTGATACTGTACTGACCTACCAGGCTATCTTTGACTCCTACTGATCCTCGGAACAAAACTTCCTCTACCTCTCTTCACAGATGAAGACCCTGCCACAAACTGGGGTCTCCTTACCCTAGTCTCCTCCTCGGCAGCAGCTACTGCAATACCTTGTGCTCTCTCAACACTCCTAGCTGCTGCAACTAGCTGAGAGAAATCCTGGTACCGAGAACCAGCAACAAGGCACATAATAGAGGGCCTCAAACCCTCCTCAAATCTTCTGCACCGGTCAATCTCATCAGAGATAAGCCCACCACCATAGTGACTCAACCAGATAAACTCAACCTCATATTTTGTCACAGTCCGGTTGTCTTGCCTCAAATTCAAGAATTCCATCTTCTTAATATCTTTATACTCCCTTGGAGTATATTTCTGCTCGAATTCCCTCAGAAAATCACCATAAGATAATGTAGGTGGATCATCCATGGCATGAGGAATCGTCTTCCACCAGTCATAAGCATCTTTTTGCAGAAGGGATCTTGCATAATCAAACTTCTCATCCAAAGTAGCTTGCAACTGCATGAATATTCTCTGCACTTTATCCAACCACTGCTCAGCCACTGCAGGATCGGTAGTGCCCAAGAAATCTTCAGCTCCATACTTTCTCAATTTGTCATAATGCCTCACCGGCACTTGAGGTTGTGGCGGTGGTGGTTGCTGCACTGGAGCTCCTCTCAACAAATCTACCATGTGCCTAAACCAACCCGGCGGTACCTCATCAGCATCTGATCTCCCTGGCATAGGGGTAGGGGCCTCACTAATTCTATCAACTCTAGCTCCATCTCTACTCTTTTCAGGAGCTACACTCTCAGCACTACTCTCTACAGATTGTCATGACTGAGACGCCATTACAACCTATATCTGCAAACACAGCAGAATATACCTCATTAAAGATCAAAGACTGCCAATACCTTAACATTTATCTTACTTAAAACCATATTTTAAAACTCAAAATTTTCTTTTCTTACAATGAACCTAAGTTGAGAATCTCAAACCTAGGCTCTAATACCAAAATAATTGTAACACCCCTATACCCCGTATACGTACACAACATGCTAATACGATCGTAATATACGTATACTGAATATAGAAAATGCCATGGTTTACAAAACAAACGACTCATTCCTTTACAAAAATAAGAACAAATTTAAATCATTTAAAAGAAATTACAAAAGACAAAAGATAAAAATGTTTATTTAAAAGCAGCGGAAAATATAATAATTATTTACAAATACTTATACATCAAAACTCAAGTTTTACAAAACATAAAATATATATACATGTTTGGCAGTATGTCTTTGATCTTTAAGCTCCACTATCAACGCCTTAAAATCTAGACTCTACTCGGTCTAGAGGAACTCTCTGGTTCTTCTCTGTCACCTGCGCAATGAACCACAATCGCGCTAAGCCAACGGCTTAGTGGTACAAACTATAATAAAATTATACATTAATGAAATGCAAATGTCATAATCTCAAACATATAAACAATTCTCAAGAATCTCATTATTTATTATTTCATCATTTATGATTTGCATTGACACAAAGACACATATGGGCCCAAAAGACAGTAATATGTTATTCAAAGTTCAGAGTTACTGCTTTGGTCCATAATCATAATCATCAAGCCCGTAGGCAATATATATATCTCTATCCATGGATAGGGTAACAGACCCAGTCTCTTGGACCTCAACTCGGCTAAACTCGAGGAGATTCCTCAACCCGGCAAGACTGTTACCTGTAACAGACCCAGTCTCTTGGACCTCAACCCGGATAAATTAAGGAGATCCTCAACCCGACAAGACTGTTATTATAATTCACATTTCACATTTATCAACTGGAATCAGCTTACGACCCGGTCTTTTCACCTATCCAGTACTTTATGGGCATGCCGCCAAACCCAGAACTCTGAAGGTTGAATAACACATTAGACACATAATCTTTTTATTTATATCTTTATACATTTCTTTCTCAATTCATTATAGCCAACAACCATGGCTTCATATCTCATAATCAAAATAGGCACCCATGCCTCAATCATCTCATTAGCATCATTGTAGCCAACTACCATGGTTTCATATCTCATCAAGATAATATACAATAACAATTGCATTAACACCATCATCATAGCCAATCACATTAGATTTTATATCTCATTATATCTCAAATCACATTAAATCAATTGATCATTCAAGTATACACAACCAATTGCATTAACATACCTTTCATATTTCATCAAATGCTTTAACCCTGTAATCAATTGCTTAGCATATGTATAATCAAATATGTCAAGTATCAAATCTTGTGAGTGTATGCAACAATGTAGTTTGTACTTACCTTAGGAACAACTCACACCAATCTATAACCTTTCTCTTTCAAGAATTCTTCACCACCTAGGTTAGGACAATTCAACCTCTTCAATACCTAAACCAAAGGTGATAATACATACTCATTTAGAGATACACAAGAGATAATAAGACTAAGAACCAACTAGGGCAAACCCTAGACATGACACGCTCATCAACACGGGCGTGTCCCTGACCGTGCCCTAAACTCACAACACATAAGCTTTGACACGCTCAGAACCACGGGCGTGTCACTGAACGTGTAATACATTTTGTCTCACAGAAACATTGACACATCCAACAACATGGGCGTGTTCATGGCCGTGTCAATTCCTCACCAACATAGTAGCTATGACATGCTCAGTGACATGGGCGTGTCACTGGACGTGTCAATACTACAACTACACAGAAGCTGTGAAACGCTCAGTGACATGGGAGTGTCACTGCTCGTGTCACCCATCCATGAACACAGAACCATTGACACGCCCAAAAACTTGGCCGTGCTCATGGGCGTGGCCGTGCTCATGGGCGTGTCAGGCCAAAAATCCAGATTCCAGCAACATCAACAACACAACCAACAAATCACTTCCTTTCACCACATCCACTTCAAACAAACTTAGCTCAACATACCCAAGAACCATAACAAACTTGCAAAAACACCAAAACAACTAAAAACATACATCCAACACAAATCAAAATCATCACCACAACCCAAAACACACCCACAACACTTTCTCTTTTAACAACTTACTCTTTCCTTCAATCCAACCCCAAAATCCAAAATCACTTGAACCAAACACTCTTAAACACATCTTAATCAAACATATTCACATACCATCAAAAATCAACCAACAAACTCAAACACATCTTAAAAGAAAATCAAGGAATCAAGAGGAAACTTACCAAGGATGAAGAAACTCTTAAATATCCAACTTGATCACTTGAAAACTTCCTTAGATCTTGAGTTAGAAGATCAAATCTCTCTATTGCTCTCTTGATTATTTGCTAGTCGGCCAAAAGGAAAGAAAAGGAAAGAAAGGAAAATGGCCATGGCAAGAGAAAGAAAGAAAGAAGAAAAGATAGGAAGCAAAAGTCAAATCATCTCCTCAAAACCCTCTCCTCCAAGCATTTAACTATTAAAATATTCCATTTAATCTCTTCCACTCATTTTAAATTTCCTTCTAATTAATTATTAAAACAAAAAATATATAAATATCTTCTTTATTTGACCATCCATTTGACTTGTATATATGTTGTATATATTTCCATATACACAACATATAAACTCTCTCTTCACTTCCTTTCTCTTTCCAAAAACACATATACATTAAATTCAATTAAAATAACAATTATATCAAAACTTCTAGGGCACATTTTGGGATATTACAAAGACTAGTTCAAGGTGGAAGAAGTATGGAAGAGTACCACAAAGAGATGGAGATGATCATGGCTAGGACAAATATTGATGAAGATGAAGACAAGAAGATGTCACGATTTCTTGGGGGATTGAATTTGAACATAGCCAATGAATTGGAGATGTATGAATTCAACACAATGGAAGAGTTAGTTCAAAAGGCCATGAAGATAGAGAGAAGATTGAAGAATAAAGCTATTTCAAAAACTGGCTACTCTAAAGCTAGTGGAAAATTTTCAAACTTCAAGGGTTCAAGTTCGAGTGGAGGTTCCTACAAAGGGGATTACAAGTGTTCTTTCCAAAACAATTCTTCCTACAATCCTAATTTTAAGAAGCCGAATGATGGGGATGCAAAAACAGCCAAGGAAACACCTTCTAGACCTACTCCAAGTAGAGAAATTAAATGCTACAAGTGTTTGGGAAGTGGACACATTGCTTCTCAATGTTCGAATAAGAGGGTAATGATTGCTATCCATGAAGGGGAAATTGAATCAGAATCTGAACATGAAGAAGAAGAGGAGGCCAAATGTGGTGATAGGGCCAAATATGATGAAGAGGTTTGAGAGAATCAAGTCTTGAATGTTGAACATGGAGAGATGCTTATTACTAGAAGAGCCTTGAATATTCAAGTCAAGGAAGAAGGCTTGGATCAAAGGGAGAATCTTTTCCACTCTAGGTGTTTGGTGAATGGTAAGGTTTGTACACTTATCATTGATGGTGGAAGTTGTACCAATGCTGCTAGTACTACAATGGTGGATAAATTGGGGTTAACTTGTTTTAAACATCCCAATCCTTACAAGTTGCAATGGTTCAATGACGCTGGGGAAGTAAAAGTGTTGAAGCAAGTCAAGGTACCATTCTCCATTGGGTGGTATAAAGATGAGGTTTTGTGTGATGTAGTGCCAATGCAAGCTGGACATTTGCTATTAGGAAGACCATGGACGCATGATAGAAGGGCACAACATGATGGCTTTTCTAATAAGTATACCTTTACTTATGAAGGAAAGAAGGTTGTTCTAGCACCATTATCACCTCAAGAGGTGTATGAAGATCAGAAGAGGATGCTAGAGAGGGAGAAAGAAGTTTCGGCCAACATGAACCAAGGGGATTCAAATTCGGCCAATGATGTTTTTTCAACACCCAAGGGTAATTCTAAGGGTAGGGAGAGAGAAAATAATAAAGTGAGTGAGTGCAGAAAGGGAAAAGAGGCCGAGAGTCAAAAGAAAGTAAGCAAACAAATAAATGGCCCATTGGTGAGAGAAAATAAGCAAGGAGAAAAAGCAAAACATACTTTTTATGTAAGAGCAAGAGAGATAGATGTAGGGCAGCCTATACTCATTATTATGTATAAAGAATTGTTACTTGCTGACAATGAAGAATCTCTTGATTCTTTACCTTCTAGTTTTGTGTCTTTGTTGCAGGATTTTAAGGATGTGTTTCCTGAAGACCTTCCTAGTGGTTTGCCACCATTAAGAGGGATTGAACATCAAATTGATTTCATACCCGGTTCTACAATTCCAAACCGGCCAGCATATAGGAGCAATCCTATGGAGGCAAAAGAGATGCAAAGACAAGTTGAAGAGCTTTTGGAGAAAGGCTTGGTTTAGTCCTTGTGCCGTTCCAGTCTTATTAGTACCCAAGAAAGATGGTTCTTGGAGGATGTGTGTTGATTGTAGGGCTGTGAACAAGATTACTGTGAAGTATAGACATCCCATTCCTAGACTTGATGACATGTTGGACGAATTGCATGGGGCAAAATATTTCACAAAGATTGATCTTATGAGTGGTTATCATCAAATTCACATGAAGCCTGGAGATGAATGGAAGGCTGCCTTTAAAACGAAATATGGTTTGTATGAATGGTTAGTTATGCCTTTTGGTTTATCTAATGCACCTAGTACTTTCATGAGATTAATGAACCATGTTTTGAGAGCTTATTTAGGCAAGTTTGTGGTAGTTTACTTTGATGATATTCTGATTTATAGCAAAACTGAGGAAGAACATGTTGAACATGTTAGGAAAGTGCTTGAAATCCTTAGGGAGCAAAACCTTTATGCTAAGCTTAAGAAGTGTTCTTTTTGTCTAGATAGGGTTGTTTTTCTTGGTTTTGTTGTAAGTATGCAGGGAATTGAAGTTGATCAAGAGAAGGTGAAAGCTATCCAAGAGTGGCTGAATCCTTCAAGTGTGATAGAAGTGAGGAGTTTTCACGGATTGGCAAGCTTCTATAGGAGATTTGTCCCTAATTTCTCTACATTGGCAGCCCCCTTGACTAGCATAATCAAGAAAGAAGTGGGATTCGTTTAGGGCAAGGAGCAACAAGAAGCATTTGATGATTTGAAAGAGAAGCTTTCTACTACACCCGTTTTAGCTTTACCTAACTTTGATTCTACTTTTGAAATTGAATGTGATGCTTCTGGTGTAGGTATTGGAGCTGTTTTGATGCAAGAGAAGAAGCCCATTGCATACTTTAGTGAAAAGCTTAATGGAGCAAAGCTAAATTATTCAACTTATGACAAGGAGCTATATGCTTTGGTGAGAGCATTGGAAGTATGGGAGCATTATTTGCTGGCCAAGGAATTCGTGATCCATTCAGACCATGAATTATTGAAGCATTTGAGAGGGCAAGGCAAGTTGAATAAAAGACATGCAAAATGGGTTATGAAGATTGAGAAGTTTCCTTATGTGATCAAATACAAGCAAGGTAAAGACAATGTAGTGGCAGATGCACTTTCAAGGAGGTACGCTTTACTTAATGTTTTGAGTACTAAATTGCTTGGATTTGAATGTATAAAGGACTTATATGTTGGTGATTCTGATTTCGGCAATGTTTATGATGCTTGTGAGCATGGTGCTTTTAATTCTTTCTATAGACATGATGGGTTTTTGTTTAAGGGTTTGAAATTATGCATGCCTAGATGTTCTATGAGAGATTTGCTAGTATTAGAATCACATTGTGGGGGTTTAATGGGGCATTTTGGAGTTGATAAGACTTTAGACATGCTGAATGAACACTTTTATTGGCCAAATATGAAAAGGGATGTAATTCGGATTTGTAAGCCTTGTTTGGCTTGTAGGCAAGCTAAGTCTAAATCTATGCCTCATGGTTTGTATATGCCATTACCCGTTCTTAGTTCTCCTTGGATAGACATTAGTATGCACTTTGTTTTAGGATTACCAAGGACAAAGAGGGGGAGAGATAGCATATTTGTGGTTATTGATAGGTTTAGTAAGATGGCACACTTTATCCCATGTCATAAGAGTGATTGTAACACCCCTTCCCAACCTACATGTGTAAGCTGAGTAGAGGTGCCACACTATCCTAATTGTTGCTACCAATTTACTTAGTCAAATTTTTGTTCCAGTTTTTACAGAAATTTTACTAGAGGTTTGCCTAGAAATTTGGTCCCAAGTGTCGACAAAACTGGTTTTTATGATTTTTGAAAATAATTTTTACACAAACCAATGCGAATACAATCAATCTCAATACACTCCCAATGAATCCACCTTATACCCTCAACTACAACCTGCAAGAAGAGTTCATACTTCTAAAATAAAGTAGAGGTTTATTATTATTACATACTACTAACGTACAGTATAACATGGTAATTCTCCATCTTATATATATACATATACATGCCACAACTAGCTATCTCATAATGGAAACTAAGAGATCTACCCTGAGATTGCTGTGGGTCTGGTCATCGCTTCTCAAGAAATAGCTACTGCTCCGAACCTACGAGTCAAGGAAAACTTAACTCGCTGAGCAATGACGCTCAGTGGGTACTTTACCGATGAAAATATAGTAAAACATGAAAGCCTTTGAAACAAAACAAAATAATTAATTCATAAATCAACCAACCTTAAACCAATGGAAGTTTTTGTACATTCAACGTAAATATGCTTCCAACAAATGTAAAAACCATAATTCAAACTCATTTTGCATTACGTGGTTTAAAAGAAACAAGACTTTGGATCAAGCTCTACTGGTATATAGGGAACCATAGTGATAAGGCAGTGGGCCTCCCCACTGTAACATAGGTGGGCCTCCCACCGATATCAAATCACAGGAATGGGCCTTCCCATCCTGGTTAACCAATGGGCCTCCCCATTGGCTTCAGTGGCCACCGATATCAGATCACAGGAATGGGCCTCCCCATCTTGGTTAACCAATGGGCCTCCCCATTGGCTTCAGTGGCCTCACCACTGAATAAAATATTATATCACAATAATGAGCAGTACTGCATGCGTTAGTATAGTGCACCATACCCTTATCTACCACTCCCACTATCCAGTAGAGCAAAGAGATTAAAATGATTCAATTTAAGTCTCAAACCTCATTTTAGAATGACTCGCGAAATCATTTTAAATTCCCATCTCACTTTGCCATTTATGCCGCGCAACACATTTTTTAGTCAAACCGTTACTCTTTTTCACATATTTTAACATCCACAATAAACACATCAAACATTTCAAAGTATTCCTCAAAAGATCACAAATTGACCAAATGAATAGTGTTGCGGCGATAAAAATCGGCAACGCAAAATGGCATGACCAAATGAATAGTAAAATCTGGGTTTTCGTCAAAATTTCAGTCCACTTCAGTCATGCATTTGACCAAGTAAATGATCTTATTTTTGGCTGAAATTTTACAGAAACCTTATTTCATATGTTGACTAATTTCATGTAAAATTTCGTTGAAAAATTAATTCGTTTGCTGCCCCAAATATTTTTCCCAAAATAGTCCAGAAGCTGTCACTTTGGGACCATTTCGGCCCAAACATTTGAAATGCATAAGATAGTTTATTTTTCTTTTGCAAATCAATATTAAGGCTTCTTTAATAGTAAAGTGAAGATTCAAACACTTCCTTTTAATAATTTTTGCATGTTTAACTCAAATCAAACTAATTAAAGTCCAAACAACTTACCAAATCAACTTTCCAAATTTTCTCAAAACATTTGGTTTCAATTAAATTTTACAACCCAAATTGCCATAAGAAAACAAAAACATAACTCAAATATTTAATTTAAATTCAATCAATATATTTAAACATCAACTTCAAAACTTCAATAAACCAAAGTTTGTAAGCAAATAGAATTTCTTTTATGGTAAAGCACCAAATCAAAAGTAATTATTCAAAGGTAAAGTACCAAACCTTGCTTTTCCTTGCTCTTCTTATCTATTTCACTTCCTTTCCTCTCTAATCTCCTTGATTTCCTATGAATTTAATATGTCACATATGTAAGAACAAACCCTAGATATGAACATGATGCTACCTTATGATTTTCTAACAATCCTTTACTTATTCTTACTAATAATCACCATTTTCATCATTTCCTTTAAGTAGTTTATCATTTTTCACCATAATCATCAACTTACTAATTCTTTCCCAACACGAACATAATATCAAATCTTCCTAAACATAGCCTAATACCTAATTCTAATGAAAGAATAAGACTTAGGATGGTATCTTACCTTATTTCCTATTGAATTTCACTTGAGAAATGGCTTAGACTTGAAACTTGTCTCCTTGAAAATGGAAGGGAGGGGGAGCACGACTTAAAGAAGAAGAAAAGTGGTGATGGTGGTGTCTTTTTGATCCTTACTTGTGTATGGAAGACCATAATTAGTTATTTATAATTTAATTTTCATTTAATTAATTTATTTATTTTCAATGGCCATGATTTGTCCAACACATTTGGATTTAATGGCTAGGATTTGGTTTATTTTCAATGGCCATGATTTGTCCAACACATTTGGATTTAATGGCTAGGATTTGGCCACTTGAAAGTGGTTTTTTTGTTCTTTTAATATTTTGCCCCCAAAGTTATATTTAATTACAAAATTGCCCCTCCAGTGGAAATGTCCAAAATGTCCTTATCAGAAAATCGCCCGTAACTTACAAACCGTGCGTTTTCAGGAAAAATTGAAACCCACGGTTATGACCCGATTAATCTCGAGAATATTCTTCCGGGTTCGGATATGGGCACTATTAAGAACTTCCGACACTTAATTTTTAAGTTTACATAGTTGCCCCTAACTTTTGAGAAATTTCCACTTAGGTCCTTTTGATATCCCTTCTTGAACTTGCTGTCTTTCTTTATTAATATCTTTTTACTCACAACTCCAAATTAAGTAATTCTTATTCCCACTGAAACTAGACATCCGGGGACATATTCTTTCAAAATTTCAGGTCGATCCAAGCTATATCTGATTTTTGACGGTCCTTTGAAGTCAAGCCTACTATGCTGTCCTGAGGCAGCTTGCACATTGTCTAGTAAATCCATCATATGTTATTCTGTACAACTCCAAATTGAGTAATTTTAAGTTATACGTCTAGCTAAGACACAAATAAACAATTAAGTCTTCTTTAAGACTCTCTAATTCTGTGATTGACTTGGATGAAATTCGAGTTCAATTTATAGGTCATGTTCTAAACTCCTTTGCTCTAAGCCTAATTCATATCCTCAATGTCTGTTTCTTACCAATCTGGAATTCGGGATGTTACAATTCTATCCCCCTTAATTTAAGTTTCATCCCGAAACTTACTCATTCTATATACTTGATGTTCTTTAACTACTGTCTATTGCTTTTGCCACTCTTTCACCTTATTAACTTGATTGCTCTTTGTCATCTTTCTATATTGTTTACGTATTGCCTTATTTTGACTGAGATTAACTATTTTAAGATTCAACATGTTTTACCTTTTGTATTCTGTTTTCTTCCCATATCTGTTCACTTGCTATTTATTATTCTACAAGATTATCCAATAGACTATTATGTGGTTCAACATGCTTTGAATTTTGTCACGATTTGTCATTTGAAACATCACTATTACTCTCTTGTATTTCCTTCAACTTTGATTCAGGTTTGTTCTTTCTCATTCCTTCTTGTATGTTTTTCACTTTCTAATGTATTCATTTCTAAGCTTCCTTCTCTTTGCATTGTGATTATTCTTTATTTACTTCTTACTGAATTTGTATGTCCTATGTATATTCGTGCAGTGTGGTAGCATTCCTTAAGTATCAACTCATTTGACTTTCCTTGTGTTGTCATATATACATCTCGAATAATAGCTCATGGGTGATCAGTCCATGATACCATTATTCTCGAAGTACTATTTATTTCATTACGTGTCTCGCTCTATGTTGGTTACGACCGATCCCAACATAAGGTGAGAACATCTTCTTTTTTTTATTACATTTAAAACTCTTTCTTTCCTTTCTTTTTCGAATATGTTTCAATTCACTTTCTGTTTATTTTCATATATACTTTTTTTTTCATCTGTATATTATCACATATTTTTCTTACTTAGATCCTCAAGGTAATGACAATAGAATCAAAGTGGGATGAGACAATACCATATGGAACCAGCATGACATGCGTGGCCCTCACCACCGTTTCATTCCATGGCACAGGTGGCCCTCACCACCTTTTTCATCAAACCAATGGCCCTCACCATTGGCCCCCAGTGGCCCTCACCACTGAGTATATATATCGGTGCCAGATAAATATCCCCACCACTGGTGTAACACCCCTATATTCAATACATGCACACTACAAACACCACAATGTAGTATATATGCACTAAACATAGGGATGCTACGGATTTTCTTAACATTCAAAACATTTTAAACGATACCATAATCTTTCAATTGTATACATTATAGAAAATAAATGATTATCTAGTAATATAAAACAAAAATAGATATATAGATACATTTAGTTAATACGCAGCGGAATGTATAAAATATTTACATATATGAAACATTTAATTCCATATTACAAATGTGCATATATTTACATTATAAATATTACTTTATAAAATATAAAGAAGTAGTACATGATTGGCAAATCTCTTCTGATCTTTAAGTTCCCAAAATCAACTCTTCAAGGTCTATTCTCACTCGGTCTCGATGAACTCTCGGGTTCAACTCTATCAACTCTATCACCTGCGCGATTAAACACTATCGCGCTAAGCCAACGACTTAGTAAGACAAATCATGCTAATGTTATGCTTTAATGCAATGCAATGCCATACATATTATTAATAAACATACAACATAGGTGAGAAGCTACATCTTTGAATTTCACCATTCATAATCATATAAGCATATCATATTTCAACATACTTTTACATTTCATAAATCACAATATATAAACATATTACATTGCAACATCCTTCCATATTCCTCATTTATCAATTATGTTATCATTCATGAATCACATTAAACAAAGACAAGCATGGGCCCAAAATACATTAATATGCTATTCAATTTTCAGAGTTAATGCTTTGGTTTTGTTATCACATTTATCAATATCATATACCCAACTAGGCTTCAAGGATTAGGTTCAACCAAGCTTCAAGGGGAGCAAAGCATGCTAAGCTTCAACCCAACTTGGCTTCAAGAACAAAATCCAACCTAGCTTCAAGGGTGGTAACATCTCAATTAGGCTTCAAGGATTCAATCCAACCTAACTTCAAGAGATTGTTACACTTATTAGGCATGCCACCAACAACAAACTCTGAAAATGGAATAACACATTAGCCACACAAGTCATTTATTATTTAATTATCATTTCCATTCTCAATTCTCATCATAGCCAATAACAATGGCCTCATATCACAAATAAGTTACAATAGCCAAACAAAATGGCATTATATTCCATCACATTTCAAATCACATTACAATACTTCATCTTTCAAATACACAACCATATCCTCAACATATCCATCACTTTATACATATAGCATTATTGATATAAACATAACAAAACACATTACTCATCACATAAGTCACAATACATGAAATATCACATAGTATCATATGCATTACCATTATCATCATATATATGATCAATCTCAACTTCATATGCATCATCAATGCAATGTCACATGTATGCATCAACACAAGATTTGTACTTACCTCAATCACAAGTCACACAACTCTAAACACCTTCCTTCTTGCAAAGTTCTTCACTTCACAAGTTAGGGCAAAACACCTTCTATCAAACCCTAATCCAAAGAATGATATAATCCATCAATTCCAATACCATTTAATCACTTAATAACTTCATCTTAAACCTTAAATCACAAAATTACACTTCAACATCATTCATTATAGGCCACGGTCGTGGCCACCATAACCACCACGGGCGTGGGGTACAAAACAATTCTGCCACCCAAGCTTCCATCCTCCACGGCCATGGCACCAAAAGCCTACCAATGGCCACGGCCATGGCCAATCAAGGCCACGGGCGTGGCATCCAGAAGCCTACTGCCCTCGGCCAAAATCCCATTCCAAGTCCAAAATTCCAACAAACACCAACCACAAGAAGATCTTTGAAAATAATGAAGCAAACACAAGGAAAACATCATGTAACACTTCAAAACCCTAAAACAATATCAACTCCAACACTTCCAACAACAACACCTCTTAAACTTCTTCACTTAAAATCAAAAACAACATTTAAAAAAACTCATCACAAACACATTTAATCATCATCTCAACAAACCAAAAATTCATTTCCAACTCCACTTCAAAAGAACAAAAGAAAATCAAGAGAAAGGACTTACCAAAGTTGATGAATTTCACAAATCTTCCACTTAATTCCTTGAATCTCCTTTCAAATTGAGTTTAGAACTTCAAGCCCTCTCTAGCTCTTTCTCTTCTTCAATGGCCGGCACACACATGAGAAAAGACAAGAAAATAAACTCAAGTCAACCACTTCTTCTTCTTTTAATCTCCACCATGCAATTCCTACAAGGAAAATTACCAAAACACCCTTAACCATTTGTTCTAGCTTTTGTCCCTTGCATGCCCATATATGTAATTTCACAACCTCAAATAAAATATCTTCTTGCATTGACTCCCTATTTGACTTATGTATATGTTAATTATATCATCATATAAACAACATATACATTTCTCTCTAAACCCTCTTTTCTATCTCAAAACACATATACACAAATATTTCCTTTCTAATTTCTTTTCTCTTGCCATTAGACACATACATTCTAACCAATTTAAACAACAACAACAACAACAACGTTCAAAACTTCTATGGCATATATGGGGATATTACAATTCTCCCCCTCTAAAAAGAAATTTCGTCCTCGAAATTACCTGATATCAAGTCTGAAACAACTGAGGGTACTGATATCGTATGATTTGTTCACTCTCCCAAGTTGCTTCTTCTTGTCCATGATTCTTCCACAAAATCTTCACAAGTGGAACTTGCTTGTTTCTTAACTCTTTCACATCACGTGCCAAGATAGCAACTGGTTCCTCTTCAAACGTCAAATCTGGATTCACTTCAATTGATTCAATTGGCAACACATGAGATGGATCCGATCTGTATTTCCTCAACATAGAAACATGAAATACATTATGGATACGATCTAACTCAGGTGGCAAAGCAAGCCGATAAGCAACTGGCCCAACTCTCTCTAAAACTTCATACGGTCCAATGAATCGGGGACTTAATTTCCCTTTTCGACCGAACCTCAAGATCTTCTTCCAAGGAGACACTTTCAAAAATACCTTATCTCCAATATCAAACTCTATGTCTCTCCTTTTCAGATCTGCATAAGACTTCTGTCGGTCTGAAGCTGCTTTCAACTTGCCTCGAATCAATTTCACTTTCTCTTCAGTTTCCTTAACCAAATCAGGTCCAATTAACTTATTTTCCCCAAGTTCGTTCCAACACAGCGGTGTTCTACACCGTCTACCATACAGTGCTTCGAATGGTGCCATACCAATGCTGGATTGGTGACTGTTGTTATAAGCAAACTCCACAAGTGGTAGAAATCTGTCCCAACTTCCAGAGAAATCAATGACACAGCTTCTCAACATATCTTCAATAATCTGTATCACCCTCTCTGACTGTCCATCCGTCTGCGGATGAAAAGCAGTGCTGAAGTGCAGTCGAGAACCCAAAGCACTATGCAAACTCTTCCAAAACCTTGAAGTAAACCGGGGATCTCGATCAGATACTAAAGAAGTTGGAACCCCATGCAACTTCACAATCTCATGAATATACAGCTCAGCCAACCTCTCCAAAGAGTAATCCATCCGAACTGGAAGGAAATGAGCTGTTTTAGTCAATCTATCCACAATCACCCAAATGGCATCATGCTTCCTTTGTGTCAATGGCAAACCAGACACAAAATCCATTGTCACTCTTTCCCACTTCCATTCAGGGACTAACAACGGTTGAAGCAACCCAGTTGGAACTTGATGCTCTGCTTTTACCTTCTGACAAGTGAGACATTTGGATACAAACTCCGCAATGTCTCTCTTCATACCAGACCACCAGTAATATTGTCTCAAATCATGATACATCTTGGTATTGCCCGGATGCATAGCAAACACTGACTGATGTGCTTCTTCTAAAATGATCCTTTTCAAATTAGCATCATCAGGTACACACAATCTGTTCTTAAACCAGAGACCCCATCACTTTTCACAACAAAATCTCTACTCTTTCCATTCTGACAATCTGAAATAATCTTCTGATCTTCTTATCAGCCAACTGAGCCTCTTTAATCTGATCCAACAAAACTGGTTTCACATGCAACTGTGCCAACAATGCTCCATCATCACAAGATACAAAACTAGCACACAATGCTCTCAACTCAACAAGCAACGAGAGCGAGTAAATAGTTAAACCAGCTAAAGACTTCCGACTCAAGGCATCAGCAACAACATTTGCTTTACCTGGATGATAATCAATCAAGCAGTCATAGTCTTTAATCAATTCCAACCATCTCCTCTGTCGAAGATTGAGCTCCTTCTGAACCCCCAAATACTTCAAACTCTTGTGATAAGTGTAAATGAAACATTTCTCCCCAAACAGATAATGGCGCCAAATCTTCAATGCAAACACAATGGCTGCCAATTCCAAATCATGGGTTGGATAGTTAAGCTCATGCGGTTTCAACTGTCTAGATGCATAAGCTATAACTTTACCTTCCTGCATTAGCACACACCCCAAACCATTATGTGAAGCATCACTGAAAATCACATATGGTTTGCCTTCCACAGGTAAAGTAAGGACAGACGCTTGAGTCAGCATATCTCTCAACTGCTCAAAGCTAGCCTAACACTGATCCGTCCACACAATTCTCACTCCCTTACGAAGCAATCTGGTGAGTGGAGTAGCTATCAAAGAAAATCCTTTCACAAAACGTCGGTAATAGCCTGCCAAACCCAGAAAACTTCTAACTTCTGTCACAGACTTGGATGGACTCCAATTCAAAATAGCTTCAACTTTACTCGGATCAACTCTAATGCCTTCTGCTGAAACTATATGTCCGAGAAAAGCTACTTGATTCAACCAGAACTCACACTTCGATAATTTAGCAAACAATTGCTTCTCTCTCAAAATCTGCAACACAACTCGCAGATGCATATTATGTTCCTTCTCATTCCGCGAATACACCAAAATATCATCGATGAAAACCACCACAAACTGATCCAAATAGGGCCTAAACACCCTATTCATTAAATCCATAAAAGCTGCAGGTGCATTCATCAGACCGAAAGGCATAACTAGAAATTCATAATGCCCATACCTGGTCCGGAAAGCTGTCTTCGGAACATCTTCAGCTCTGACTCTCAGCTGATGGTACCCAGATCTCAGATCAATTTTAGAAAACACTGACGCTCCCTTCAATTGATCAAAGAGATCATCAATTCTAGGCAAAGGATATTTATTTTTAATAGTCACCTTGTTCAATTGCCTATAATCGATGCACAATCTCATAGTACCATCCTTCTTCTTCACAAATAACACAGGAGCTCCCCAAGGAGAAACACTGGGGCGAATAAATCCCTTATCCAACAACTCCTGTAATTGCACTTTCAATTCTCTCAATTCTGCTGGTGCCATTCTATACGGAGTAATAGAGATAGGAGTGGTACCAGGCAACAATTCAATACCAAACTCCACTTCTCTCTCAGGAGGCAATCCTGGCAATTCCTCTGGAAATACATCTGGAAACTCAGCAACTGTAGCAATGCTATCAATAGGAGAACCTCTTACTCTAGTATCTACCACATGAGCAAGATAGGCTTCACACCCTTTTCTAATCAACCTCCTAGCTGAAACAAATAAGGAGGCTAGCTGTCCTTGCTCACTAGATACTATCACCTCTCTACCATCACCAGTTCTCAAAGAAACAATTTTCTTTTTACAATCCACCACAGCTCCATGTCGAGATAGCCAGTCCATGCCCAAAATCACCTCATATTCCTTAAATGGCATCTCAATCAAATCCCCAAGGAACTCCTCACCCTGCACCACTACTGCACTATCTCGGTGCACCTTACTCACAACCACACTATGCCCTAACGGATTTGTCACCAACACATCAAATCCTAGGGACTCAGCATGCATATCAGACACAGGTAAAACAGATGCACTATTATATGAATGTGTGGAACCCGGATCAATCAAAGCAAGTACTGAAGTATCAAATAAAGAAAAAGTACCAGCTATGACTGCTGATGCATCTGGCTGCCTCTGCATAACATACATCCTCTGAGAAGATCCAACCTCCTCTGGCCTACTCTCCCTGGATGTAGCACCTCCTCTAGCACTGAACCCAGATCTGCCTCCCCGGCTGCTACCTCTGCCTGCTCGACCTCCCCTCACACTAGGTCGAGAAGCTGCAGTATCAACTGACATCTGTTCTTGCCTCTCAGGACAATCTCTAACAAAGTGATCTGGTGATCCACATCTGAAACAAACCCCTGCTACACCAGTCTTCCAGCAAGGACCACCATGTGGCCTACCACAATGAATACAGATGGGTAGGGTGGATCTCTGAATCATAGGGGTCGGAGCACTTGCCACTGAAGTTGTAGGTCTAAATCTCTGCCTCTGTAACTGCACTGACCTACCAGCTGACCTCTGACTCCTACTAACTCTAGGAACAAAGCTTCCTTTACCTCTCTTAACAGAAGAAGACCCTGCCTCAAACTGGGGCCTCCTAACCCTAACCTCTTCCTCTGAAGCAGCTGCAATAACTTGAGCTCCCTCTACACTTCGAGCTGCTGCCACTAGCTGGGAGAAATCGTGATATCTAGATCCAGCCACTAAGCACATGATAGAGGGCCTCAATCCCTCCTCAAATCTCCTGCATCTATCTATCTCATCAGCTATAATGCCCCCAGCATACTGGCTCAATCGAATAAACTCAACCTCATACTCAGTTACAGTCTTGCTATCTTGCTTCAAGCTTAAGAACTCCATCTTCTTCATGTCTTTGTACTCCCTAGGAGTATACTTCAACTCAAACTCTCTCAGAAAATCCGCATATGACAAGGTTGGTGGATCATTCATAGAATGGGGCACTGTCCTCCACCAGTCGTATGCATCCTTCTGTAGCAAAGATCTTGCATAATCAAACTTTTCCTCCGAGGTGGCTTGCAACTGAATAAAGATCCTCTGCACTTTGTCAAGCCACTGTTCTGCTACAGCTGGATCAGTAGTACCAAGGAAATCCTCCGCTCCATACTTCCTTAGTTTGTCATAGTGCCTCACTGGTACCACAGGCTAAGGGGGTGGTGGCACTGGTTGCACTGGTGCTTGCCTCAAAGCTTCTACCACATGCCTAACCCAAGCTGGCGGAACCTCCTCCCCAGCTGGTCTCCCCGACACCGAAGCAGGTGCCTCCCCAGCACTAACAACCCTAACTCCATCATCAGGGACAATACTCTCAGCACTACCCTCAACTGACTGGCGTGAGTGAGAATCCATCACAACCTAACACTGCAAACACAGTAGAATACTTCTTATTAAAGATCAGAGATTGCCAATCCCAAACATATATGTTATTCAAAAACCACTTTTTTTTAAATCAAAATAGTCTTTTTCTTACATTTTACCTAGGTTGAGAATCTCAAACCTAGGCTCTGATACCAAAACAATTGTAACACCCCTACATTCAATACATGCACACTACAAACACCACAATGTAGTATATATGCACTAAACATAGGGATGCTACGGATTTTCTTAACATTCAAAACATTTTAAACGATACCATAATCTTTCAATTGTATACATTATAGAAAATAAACGATTATCTTGTAATATAAAACAAAAATAGATATATAGATACATTTAGTTAATACGCAGCGGAATGTATAAAATATTTACATATATGAAACATTTAATTCCATATTACAAATGTGCATATATTTACATTATAAATATTACTTTATAAAATATAAAGAAGTAGTACATGATTGGCAAATCTCTTCTGATCTTTAAGTTCCCAAAATCAACTCTTCAAGGTCTATTCTCACTCGGTCTCGATGAACTCTCTGGTTCAACTCTATCAACTCTATCACCTGCGCGATTAAACACTATCGCGCTAAGCCAACGGCTTAGTAAGACAAATCATGCTAATGTTATGCTTTAATGCAATGCAATGCCATACATATTATTAATAAACATACAACATAGGTGAGAAGCTACATCTTTGAATTTCACCACTCATAATCATATAAGCATATCATATTTCAACATACTTTTACATTTCATAAATCACAATATATAAACATATTACATTGCAACATCCTTCCATATTCCTCATTTATCAATTATGTTATCATTCATGAATCACATTAAACAAAGACAAGCATGGGCCCAAAATACATTAATATGCTATTCAATTTTCAGAGTTAATGCTTTGGTTTTGTTATCACATTTATCAATATCATATACCCAACTAGGCTTCAAGGATTAGGTTCAACCAAGCTTCAAGGGGAGCAAAGCATGCTAAGCTTCAACCCAACGTGGCTTCAAGAACAAAATCCAACCTAGCTTCAAGGGTGGTAACATCTCAATTAGGCTTCAAGGATTCAATCCAACCTAACTTCAAGAGATTGTTACACTTATTAGGCATGCCACCAACAACAAACTCTGAAAATGGAATAACACATTAGCCACACAAGTCATTTATTATTTAATTATCATTTCCATTCTCAATTCTCATCATAGCCAATAACAATGGCCTCATATCACAAATAAGTTACCTTAGCCAAACAAAATGGCATTATATTCCATCACATTTCAAATCACATTACAATACTTCATCTTTCAAATACACAACCATATCCTCAACATATCCATCGCTTTATACATATAGCATTATTGATATAAACATAACAAAACACATTACTCATCACATAAGTCACAATACATGAAATATCACATAGTATCATATGCATTACCATTATCATCATATATATGATCAATCTCAACTTCATATGCATCATCAATGCAATGTCACATGTATGCATCAACACAAGATTTGTACTTACCTCAATCACCAGTCACACAACTCTAAACACCTTCCTTCTTGCAAAGTTCTTCACTTCACAAATTAGGGCAAAACACCTTCTATCAAACCCTAATCCAAAGAATGATATAATCCATCAATTCCAATACCATTTAATCACTTAATAACTTCATCTTAAACCTTAAATCACAAAATTACACTTCAACATCATTCATTATAGGCCACGGTCGTGGCCACCATAACCACCACGGGCGTGGGGTACAAAACAATTCTGCCACCCAAGCTTCCATCCTCCACGACCATGGCACCAAAAGCCTACCAATGGCCACGGCCATGGCCAATCAAGGCCACGGGCGTGGCATCCAGAAGGCTACTGCCCTCGGCCAAAATCCCATTTCCAAGTCCAAAATTCCAACAAACACCAACCACAAGAAGATCTTTGAAAATAATGAAGCAAACACAAGGAAAACATCATGTAACACTTCAAAACCCTAAAACAATATCAACTCCAACACTTCCAACAACAACACCTCTTAAACTTCTTCACTTAAAATCAAAAACAACATTTAAAAAAACTAATCACAAACACATTTAATCATCATCTCAACAAACCAAAAATTCATTTCCAACTCCACTTCAAAAGAACAAAAGAAAATCAAGAGAAAGGACTTACCAAAGTTGATGAATTTCACAAATCTTCCACTTAATTCCTTGAATCTCCTTTCAAATTGAGTTTAGAACTTCAAGCCCTCTCTAGCTCTTTCTCTTCTTCAATGGCCAGCACACACATGAGAAAAGACAAGAAAATAAACTCAAGTCAACCACTTCTTCTTCTTTTAATCTATACCATGCAATTCCTACAAGGAAAATTACCAAAACACCCTTAACCATTTGTTCTAGCTTTTGTCCCTTGCATGCCCATATATGTAATTTCACAACCTCAAATAAAATATCTTCTTGCATTGACTCCCTATTTGACTTATGTATATGTTAATTATATCATCATATAAACAACATATACATTTCTCTCTAAACCCTCTTTTCTATCTCAAAACACATATACACAAATATTTCCTTTCTAATTTCTTTTCTCTTGCCATTAGACACATACATTCTAACCAATTTAAACAACAACAACAACAACAACGTTCAAAACTTCTAGGGCATATATGGGGATATTACAACTGGCCCCAATGGCCCTCACCATTGAGTATAAATGTTAATGCCATATAAATACACTCATCCCAACTCTGATTCAATCTGAATTACCAAGGTAAGCATATCTTTCTAATATTTTATTCTCTTTCCTTCATTCATATCAATGCACACATAGGCACAAAAATTCTCAAGTTGTCAGAACACATTACCAAACATTTCCAACACAAGTATAAATAGTTCATTATATAAGGAACACATGATTTCAACCAGGTAAAGCATTAATCCTGGAGAATCTAACTAGTTTTGCTTCCTTTTCTTAGTTCTCAATTTTATTTTCTATGATTTTTTTTTCTTGTCGTACTATTATTCTTCCCTCTTTCAATTTTAGACTCTTGTATTATGGTCGGTATTCTATTCGTTATTATTCTTTCGATGCTTTTACTACTTACCTCTCATAATTGCCTTAACCTTTATTGCATATATTTCTCAATTTTTTTTTCGTGCATATATATGAGTGTGAAGAACCCAAATCTATTAAAACGTAAAGCAGAACTCCAAACATAGACAACTGACCTGCAATCACGTCTAGCGCTTCTTGCGACATCTAAGAACAGAGCAAAATGTATACAATCCCATCATACGTAACGACCCAGACCAACAGCATTATCTTATCCTAGGTGGCATGTATATAAATATAAAATTCTTAAATAACACATATACAACACAACTTTTATTTATTTCTAAACACAAAGTTTTACAATACTATGAAGTCCTTATGTACATTCCAAAATTTAGGACTCCTTACTATTATATCATCATATTATACTACCATACAATATTTACATGATACCTCTATGTCACACATATATATAACTAAAATAACCGCCAAACACAACACATCTCAAGACTCAGTGAGTAGGTGCCCTAGGTGAAGTGGCACTATCTGAAAAATACTCTTCTATCTCGGGATCAAAATCTGGGTCATGTGATGCTTTACTAGGTAAGTACTGGCCTTGAACCCTCTCCTGTAAAGTCGAATCTCTTGATGTGCTACCCCAAGGCTTCTACCGACACTATCCAACTCCGCTCTATAACTAAGCCTTTCTTCTTTTACCATCTGCACGTCATCTATCAAGGAGGAAATCATCTCATCTTTTATTCTCAAGTCTTCACGATCTTGTATACTTCTATCAGCCAAAATTTCTATAGTCTCATCTTGCTCCCGCACTAGCTGTCTCAACCTCTCTACTTATATCCTTAGCTCCCTCACCTCGTTTAGATCACCCATTATTACTCTTGTATAATTTCAATAACATAACTAACAATAACACACATATGTATAGCTATATAATTAAAACCCCTATTCTAACCCTATGTGTCCTACATTTAAGGTTTAGTTCAATTAACTACCCAGAACCGGCTAAACCTCGCTCTGATACCACTAATTGTAACACCCCTTCCCAACCTACATGTGTAAGCTGAGTAGAGGTGCCACACTATCCTAATTGTTGCTACCAATTTACTTAGTCAAATTTTTGTTCCAGTTTTTACAGAAATTTTGCCAGAGGTTCGCCTAGAAATTTGGTCCCAAGTATCGACAAAACTGGTTTTTCTGATTTTTGAAAATAATTTTTACACAAACCAATGCGAATACAATCAATCTCAATACACTCCCAATGAATCCACCTTATACCCTCAACTACAACCTGCAAGAAGAGTTCACACTTCTAAAATAAAGTAGAGGTTTATTATTATTACATACTACTAACGTACAGTATAACATAGTAATTCTCCATCTTATATATATACATATACATGCCACAACTAGCTATCTCATAATGGAAACTAAGAGATCTACCCTGAGATTGCTGTGGGTCTGGTCGTCGCTTCTCAAGAAATAGCTACTGCTCCGAACCTACGAGTCAAGGAAAACTTAACTTGTTGAGCAATGACGCTCAGTGGGTACTTTACCGATGAAAATATAGTAAAACATGAAAGCCTTTGAAACAAAACAAAATAATTAATTCATAAATCAACCAACCTTAAACCAATGGAAGTTTCTGTACATTCAATGTAAATATGCTTCCAACAAATGTAAAAACCATAATTCAAACTCATTTTTCATTACGTGGTTTAAAAGAAACAAGACTTTGGATCAAGCTCTACTGGTATACAGGGAACCATAGTGATAAGGCAGTGGGCCTCCCCACTGTAACATAGGTGGGCCTCCCCACCGATATCAAATCACAGGAATGGGCCTCCCCATCCTGGTTAACCAATGGGCCTCCCCATTGGTTTCAGTGGCCACCGATATCAGATCACAGGAATGGGCCTCCCCATCCTGGTTAACCAATGGGCCTCCCCATTGGCTTCAGTGGCCTCACCACTGAATAAAATATCATATCACAATAATGAGCAGTACTGCATGCGTTAGTATAGTGCACCATACCCTTATCTACCACTCCCACTATCCAGTAGAGCAAAAAGATTAAAATGATTCAATTTAAGTCTCAAACCTCATTTTAGAATGACTCGCAAAATCATTTTAAATTCCCATCTCACTTTGCCATTTATGCCACGCAACACATTCTTTAGTCAAACCGTTACTCTTTTTCACATATTTTAACATCCACAATAAACACATCAAACATTTCAAAGTATTCCTCAAAAGATCACAAATTGACCAAATGAATAGTGTTGCGGCGATAAAAATCGGCAACGCAAAATGGCATGACCAAATGAATAGTAAAATCTGAGTTTTCGTCAAAATTTCAGTCCAGTTCAGTCATGCATTTTACCAAGTAAATGATCTTATTTTTGGCTGAAATTTTACAGAAAACTTATTTCATATGTTGACTAATTGCATGTAAAATTTCGTTGAAAAATTCATTCGTTTGCTGCCCCAAACAATTTTCCCAAAATAGTCCAGAAGCTGTCACTTTGGGACCATTTCGGCCCAAACATTTGAAACGCATAAGATAGTTTATTTTTCTTTTGCAAATCAATATTAAGGCTTCTTTAATAGTAAAGTGAAGATTCAAACACTTCTTTTTAACAATTTTTGCATGTTTATCTCAAATCAAACTAATTAAAGTCCAAACAACTTACCAAATCAACTTTCCAAATTTTCTCAAAACATTTGGTTTCAATTAAATTTTACAACCCAAATTGCCATAAGAAAACAAAAACATAACTCAAATATTTAATTTAAACTCAATCAATATATTTAAACATCAACTTCAAAACTTCCATAAACCAAAGTTTGTAAGCAAATAGAATTTCTTTTATGGTAAAGCACCAAATCAAAACTAATTATTCAAAGGTAAAATACCAAACCTTGCTTTTCCTTGCTCTTCTTATCTATTTCACTTCCTTTCCTCTCTAATCTCCTTGATTTCCTATGAATTTAATATGTCACATATGTAAGAACAAACCCTAGATATGAACATGATGCTACCTTATGATTTTCTAACAATCCTTTACTTATTCTTACTAATAATCACCATTTTCATCATTTCCTTTAAGTAGTTTATCATTTTTCACCATAATCATCAACTTACTAATTCTTTCCCAACACGAACATAATATCAAATCTTCCTAAACATAGCCTAATACCTAATTCTAATGAAAGAATAAGACTTAGGATGGTATCTTACCTTATTTCCTATTGAATTTCACTTGAGAAATGGCTTAGACTTGAAACTTGTCTCCTTGAAAATGGAAGGGAGGGGGAGCACGACTTAAAGAAGAAGAAAAGTGGTGATGGTGGTGTCTTTTTGATCCTTACTTGTGTATGGAAGACCATAATTAGTTATTTATAATTTAATTTCCATTTAATTAATTAATTTATTTTCAATGGCCATGATTTGTCCAACACATTTGGATTTAATGGCTAGGATTTGGTTTATTTTCAATGGCCATGATTTGTCCAACACATTTGGATTTAATGGCTAGGATTTGGCCACTTGAAAGTGGTTTTTTTGTTCTTTTAATATTTTGCCCCCAAAGTTATATTTAATTACAAAATTGCCCCTCCAGTGGAAATGTCCAAAATGTCCTTATCAGAAAATCGCCCGTAACTTACAAACCGTGCGTTTTCAGGAAAAATTGAAACCCACGGTTATGACCCGATTAATCTCGAGAATATTCTTCCGGGGTCGGATATGGGCACTATTAAGAACTTCCGACACTTAATTTTTAAGTTTACATAGTTGCCCCTAACTTTTGAGAAATTTCCACTTAGGTCCTTTTGATATCCCTTCTTGACCTTGCTGTCTTTCTTTATTAATATCATTTTACTCACAACTCCAAATTAAGTAATTCTTATTCCCACTGAAACTAGACATCCGGGGACATATTCTATCAAAATTTCAGGTCGATCCAAGCTATATCTGATTTTTGATGGTCCTTTGAAGTCAAGCCTACTATGCTGTCCTGAGGCAGCTTGCACATTGTCTAGTAAATCCATCATATCTTATTCTGTACAACTCCAAATTGAGTAATTTTAAGTTATACGTCTAGTTAAGACACAAATAAACAATTAAGTCTTCTTTGAGACTCTCTAATTCTGTGATTGACTTGGATGAAATTCGAGTTCAATTTATAGGTCATGTTCTAAACTCCTTTGCTCTAAGCCTAATTCATATCCTCAATGTTTGTTTCTTACCAATCTGGAATTCGGGATGTTACAGTGATTATGCTAGTTTAGTGGCCAAACACTTCTTTAGGGAGGTGGTTCAAATTCATGGGATACCAAAATCCATAGTTTCTGATAGAGACACCAAGTTTTTGTCTCACTTTTGGCGTGTGCTTTGGGGAAAGTTAGGTACCAAGTTGTTATTTTCCACCACTTGTCATCCTCAAATGGATGGACAAACAGAAGTAGTAAACAGAACTTTAAGTACCAAGTTGAGAGCTTTAGTGGGTAAGAATTTGAGTTCTTGGGAAGATTGTTTGCCATTTATTGAGTTTGCTTGTAATCGTGCTATTCATTCTTCTACAGGATATTCACCTTTTGAGCTTGTTTATGGTTTTAACCCACTAACAGTTTTGGATCTTGTTTCTTTACCTTCTCATGAGCTTGTTAGTTTAAATGGTGAGAAGAAAGCTAAATTGGTGAAAGAGATGCATGAGAAAGCAAGGGCGAATATTGAGAAAAGGAACAAGAGATATGCTGATTCTGCAAATAGAGGGAGACGTGAGATTAAGTTTCAAGTAGGAGATTGGGTTTGGGTGCATTTTCGAAAAGAGAGGTTTCCTAACCAAAGGAAGAAATAGTTGCAAACAAGGGGAGATGGCCCATTCCAAGTGCTGGAGAAGATTAATGACAATGCCTACAAGGTCGACTTACCAGGTACGTATAATGTTAGTGCTACTTTCAATGTAAGTGATCTTTCTCCTTTTGATGATGCAGATTTGGGGACAAATCTTTTTGAAGAGGGGGAGAATGATGCAAGAAAGGATCCCTTGAAGCTAGCAAGTGGACCAATCACTAGGAGTAAGGCAAAGAGATATCAAGCTAGTATGGCTTTGCATATTCAAGAAGAGATTTCCAAAGAGCTTCAAGAATTATCATTCAAGAAGATGGAGATAGAGCTTGAAGAAGGCACACCAAAGTTGATTATGATGCTTAGTGTGGAAGCTAAAGGCTAGCTAAAGAAAGGTCCAACATGCAAGAAAGGTCCATGGGGGTTTATATAAAGCCTTGGGAAGTAATTTAAGGCCCATGGACAGCCCAAATAGTGTGGGGCATTTCTTATGTTGAAGGGATTAGTTTGGTTGTTTCCATACTTTATATTTTCCTTATTGGATTAGGATTTTGTTTCCATACTTTATATTTTCCTTAGTGGATTAGGATTTTGTTTCCATACTTTATATTTTCCTTAGTGGATTAGGATTTTGTTTCCATACTTTATGTTTTCCTTATGCAATTAGGAATGTTTTAGTTTTCCATATGCAATTAGGAATTTTGTAACCCTTATTTAAGGGCACTATTAGGCTGAATTTTAGACAATAACAATTAATACAAATTTTCAAATTCTTCTACAAGTTCTTGTGAATTTTCGTGTGAGAAAGATTAGAGTGGATTCTTTAATTCTTTCTTTGCATCAAGAATTAGGTTTACTTATCAACAAGAGTTGTGGCATTTTCCTTCTTCTTACCAACTAAATCCTTCAATCATAGTGAGTTCGCGTCTCTTTATAGGCGTTGGGTTTCTTAGGAGGTGATTATCAAGTTTCAAGGAGATCTCTACCATTGTTATACGTTGGGTTTGCTGCCATCGTTGCTAAGGGTCCGCGGCAGGAATGGTTCTTGCTACTTTGACACTGTTAGGCTTAAGGGCCTTCAAGAACACGAGCCTAAACTCAGAGAAAATGGAGTCACCACCCGGATGGGCCAGGAAAATAGAAAGGGGTGGATCACTTAATTCCTAAGAAATTCCTAACCCCCTAATGGGTTCAGATAGTTGGGTATGCGAGTTGGGTATGCGTAGGGAAGGTGAGAATGACCCAGCACCCCCACAGAGCCCAATTCATTGGAATCGGCCTCCTTTTCAGGTATATATATGGGAGCGGAGATTTTTGCCCCTACTCCTGGTGGAATGGTTCTTGCGACTTCTGCACTGTTTAGGCTCAGGGCCTTAGAGAACACGGACCTAAGTCCTGAGAAAATGGAGTCGCCACCCGAACGGGCCGGGAAAAAGAAAGGGGTGGATGACTCGATTCCTAAGGAATCTCCAACTCCCTAATGGGTCGAAACGTTGGGTACGTGTGGGAAAGGTGAGAAATGGCCCAGCACCCCCACAATGCCCGGTTCATTGGAACCGGCCTCCTTTATAGGTCTTAATATTATAAAATTCTTAAATATAACAACATTATCCATATTACACACAATAATTAAAAGAAAGCATCATTATATTAAAATAAAATCAATGTCCATGCAAAACAAATAAATGGATACCCATCCGAAGATGGAAACATGTCCTTACATCCCATGCCTAAATAGGACATCCACTGAAAGGTAGAAACATGTCCTTTACATTAGTTCTAAAGTAGAAAGGCAATTTAAATTACATGATATTTAACTAATGAGGTACCCACCAAGTGGAAACATACCTCTTACAACATTTGGAAATCTAAATAAATCGATAAAAATAAATAACCATTCATCATAAAGAAATCATTCATCAAAGGTACCAAATATCAATAGAAAGTAAACATCCATCCATGATAAATTAGATAAACCAATCATTGAACTTAAATAAATTAAAGCATAATCAAATATAAAATTGAATAAGGCAAATAAAGATTCAAATTAGGGCTACTGTTTCTATTTAAGATTCTTTATTTCATGTGTTTAGGGTTTTTGAATTTGTGGAATTAGGCTACTGTGAGTTTTTAAAGGAATCGAGATGGAGCCAAGTTTTAGAATTTAATAGGCTGATAAAGTTCTTTGATTAACCAAATTAGTATTTGAGTGGTAAAATCATGAAATTAGGGTTTGAACACTTTATAACACTTAGATTTATGATTTACGGTTACTCATTGAATTATGGTTTTAAGTTTACTGTGTAAAATTATAACATTTATGTTTATATGTTTTTTAAAGTTTTAAAGGATTAGGGTTTAGAAAAAAATTAGGGTTTAAGGTTTTAAGGGGGGGTAGGTTCACTGTTTTGATTTTTGGAGTTGAATTAGGGTTTTAGGATTTTTGATTTAGGGTTTCGGGGAATGCATTAGGTTTTTAGGATTTGAAAATCAATTGATAATTTTATGAAGTTTTATGAAAATAAACCAAACGATTTAAAGTTTATAGAAGCAAAAAAGAAGTTTTTAGGGCTTTGGGAAAAAAACAGAACTCAATTTAGGGTTTTGAAAATTTAGAAAGCAAATTAGGGTTTTGGGATTTTGAAGAAACAAAACTAACAACTTTAAACTTTTTGGAAAACAAAGCAACGAATTAAGGTTTTTAAACTTTAGAAAAAGTGAATTGAGGTTCTAGGGTTTTTGAATTAAAAGAAACAATGGGATGATTTAGCTACTGTGACGAATAGAATTTAGACAATTGATGCATATCTCCGTTTGTTGGTTCCACCAAAAAAAATTCTTCTTGGATAAACAAAATCAAAGACAAGCTTTGCTGCCTTTGAATTGCTTGAATTGTTTGTTTCTCTAAAAAAAAAAAAAGAAATCAGGTTGATTAACTGCCTTTCCTAGTTTCAGATCCAATTTTTGATCAATTTCTCCTCTGATTCCTTCCTTGATTTTGTGTTGTTTTTTGGTATTATTTATAGAAGAATTTTTTGGTTAATCATAGTTATTTATAGAAGCTAATATTGATAAGAAAAGGAAACCGAAACCTAATTGCATTAGGTTTTGGAAAAATTTGAGTCGGAAAAATTTTGCTGGTGAAAAAAAAACTGCTGCGAAAAAATTGCGCTGGCGAAAAAAAAATTGCCGCAGTTGGCTGCGGCAGGGGTGAGGACTGGCCTGTAGGCCATTTCACCTGCAGGAAACTCTTGCGGGAGAAATGGCCCATGGCCATTCGTCCCGCGCGCTGGTTTTCGTCGCCGATTTTTTCGTTGTCGATTTTTTTTATTTTTGTTTTTTGATTTTTGTTTGTTCATTTTTATTTTTTATTAATAAAAATTAGAAACTAAAGCAAAAATTATTTAATTAAGATAACAAAAATTATTTTGGACTAAATAAAATATATTGGACAACACAAAAATTATTTTGGACTAAATAAAATATATTGGACCAGACTGGGTAAAAAATTAAGGGTCTACAGTTTTCCCCCTGCTTGAATGATCTGAGACTTTAGTGAAAGAGAGTGAAAAGCAATAAGACTTGATTTTTGAGATAGTTGAGGTTTTGGGTTCTGGACCTGGTTCAAGTTCTAGACTCCAGGATAATTCTAGGTTCTGGACCTAAGAAAAATTTGGGTTCTGGACCAGATTCGAGTTCTGGACTTTAAAAGAGATTCTAGGTTTTGGACCTAAGGGTAATTTGGGTTCTGGACCCAAGCTAAGTTCTTGGACTTAGAAATAATTCTAGGTTCTGGAACTTAGGAAAATTTGGGTTCTGGACTCGAGCTAAGTTCTGGACTTAAAAGAGATTCTAGGTTCTGGACTTAAAAGAGATTCTAGGTTCTGGACCTAAGGGTAATTTGGGTTCTGGACCTGAGCTAAGTTCTTGGATTTAGAAATAATTCTAGGTTCTGGACCTAAGGAAAATTTGGGTTTTGGATCCGAGTTAAGTTCTGGACTTAGAAGAGATTCTAGGTTTTAGACCTAAGGAAAATTTGGATTATGGACCCGAGCTAAGTTCTGGACTTAAAAAAGATTCTTGGTTCTAGACCTAAGTGTAATTTGGATTTTGGACCCGAGCTAAGTTCTTGGGCTTAGAAATAAATTCTAAGTTCTGGACCTAAGGATAATTTGGGTTCTAGACTCGAGCTAAGTTCTTGGACTTAGAAATAATTCTAGGTTCTGGACCTAAGGAAAATTTGGGTTCCAGGCCCGAGCTAATAATTTTTTATTTCAAAAATTTTGGCTAGTTTTTATTCACTTCTTTTTTTTTTTGCCCCCTGCGTGTAAAAATATTTATATACATGCAAGCAGTTGAAGGATTAAATTGAATAATTGAATTTACTGTTTATTTACTATGTAGTCACTGTTCATACACTGTTTATTATTCATAAATAGTAAATTTACTATTCGTAAATAGTGGTAAATAGTATTTACTATTGGAAATAGTAATTTTACTATTTATCAATAGTAATACTATTCATAAATAGTAAAATTTACTATTAATGAATAGTAAAGTTTACTATTCATAAACAGTAAAGCTTACTTTTGGATTTTTTTTCCTTGCTGTTTCTCTATAAAAACCCATGAATCCTTCATTTCATTTCACAGCTAAATCTTAATTTCTATAATTCTATCCAATTCTTTCAAATTTAGCACATAGTTTTAAAACAAAAATGTATGCTTCAAGTTCAGGAACGCATTCTAATGCCGAAGTATTAGAGTTTATTCGGCATCATGAAGATGAAAATATAGATATACTAGCCGGGATTCCGCTTCACCGCAGTTCCAACGAAAAGAGCGCGGTAATTATTTTTCTTTTCTCTTGATTTTTCGTCTTTCTTCTTCTTCTTTTATATATATATATTTATATTTTTTATGTTTCTATTATTATTCTTTATTATTTTTATATTTTATATTTATGATTAATTTTTATTTTTCTTTAATGATTATTTTTATTATTATTGTGTTTGCCTTTATTATTTTGTATATTTATTTTGTATTATGATATTATTATCTTTTTAGAAAATTTAGGAAAAATATATTAATTTAAGCGGATAGGATAATATGTACTTACCTGGTATTAACTTACCTGGCTCTGTGTTAGCATGATCGTTGCGTTGTTCAGGCTGGAGGGTGTATTTACAAAGCCTGACAATGGTATGATGTAGTGCCTTCTTGGGTAAGGCGGATTATTCGAGATTGCGACTTTGAGTAGTTCATCTTACAATTGCCATCTAAGGAATATCAAATAGACCAGAGCGAAGTCCAGGCGCTTACAGAGCGATGGTTGGACACAACCCACACTTTTCACTTGCCCATTGGAGAGAAAACAATTGGTCCGGTCGATTTTACTGCTATAACCGGTCTTTGATATTATGGTGTTCTTATTCCTCTGACCAACGATATTTTAACATTTGAAGAAATTCAGGAATTAATTGGTATGGAACCATCACATAAAGGGCCTTTTAAGATAAAAATCGAGCCAATTCGTATTTATTGGATGAACTACGAAGGACGGGTTGGCAGAGACACGGCCGAACAGTATGCTTGAGGATTTTTGTTATATCTGCTTGGGTTGACCATCTTAGGCAGCACTGAATCCTCCATCCACTTGTCAGTGTTGAGTGCCCTTTCTTATTTTAGAATGGTACCATCTTCTGGCTGGGGTCAAACTGGTCTCGCGTGTCTTTACCATGGTCTCGATAAACTTTGCCGAAACAAGAAGTCTTTTGTCGGCTTGATGACGGTTGTCGAGATATTCTTTCTTCCACCAATGTCATTTCCACTCTTTTCTTGCATGAATGTTATCTTTATTGTTATTGTAGGCATGGGCATATGAACAACACCTCGTGAGGGTACCCGGTATTTCCCAAGAGAGAATCGGGTATCCGAGATTAAATTGCTGGTTGTCTGATCGTGTGGACATTCCCGGCTCTCATCATGTGCATACTCATCGCTTTGTGTTGAGCCATTTAACCTGGGATCAGGTAGAATAACATTAGTATGCTTTAAATTTTATGTTAAAATTTTACTTACCTTATGTTATTTTGCAGGTGAATTTGGCCTGGTGGAACCCAGAAGAGCGGACGAACTGGTCTCCTTTGATGACGACTGCGCTATCTTTCCAACATTCTCGCCGAGTTATCGCTAGCCCAGTGTCTGGTGGCTGGTTTCTCAGGGAGAGAGTTTATGAATGGTTTCTCGGTCCAGATCAATGGAGGGTCCCGATGCATATTCCGAAATATACTTTAAATATTATGTCGATGCCGGAGGATGCATGGTGGCTGGCTGGTATGGTTATGGTGCTGAGTCATTTCTCCATCTACCCGATGCATTTTATGCCCATTTTATTCAAAGGAGGCTCTTGAACTTTGATGTATCTCCTGTTGGTGTGCGAGGGATTCCCGAAGAAAATGAGGGTAGAGATGAAGAGAAACATCAGGGAGATGCAGGAGAGTTTGTTCCACATCTCGGGGATAGTACTTCTCAGGTAAAACTTTTACCACTTTTCCCTTGCAACTGCTTTTTTCTTTCTTTCATTCTTTAATGATTGTTGCAGGCTGTTGGCTCATTTGATCATGAGGCTAGACCTTCTTTTACTGCCCCTTCGTTTGCTCATTCTGGCCCGCCAGATATGCCATCTCATCCGCAGGGCATTGATATGAACTACCTAGTAAATTCCTTGTTTCATAGTAATTTATGCTATATGTATGCATGATTATGTATGCTCTTAACTTTTTCCTTTTTGGCTCACAGTGGATGCTCGAAGAACAAAATAGGAAACTTCAAGAAGAGTTGGCTGCAAGTCGTCAGCAGGCTTCTCATTTTGAAAATTTATATCATCAATCCGAACAACATTTCTGAGACTTCCGATTTCAGGGATGAGGGATCTCGGCGCTTCTTCATCAAGAGGCCCCCAGACTGATGACCATGAGATCCTTTCATTTGCTTTTGATGAGTACCATGACGGATTGAAACTTCAAGGTAATATGGATTTTGTGCTCTAGCTTCAGATGATCCCAGGATGAGTAATTTACCGGATTTTGGTGCTTCCGCTTCTAGCGGACTGTAGACCCTTAATTTTTGACCCAATCCGGTCCAATATATTTTATTTAGTCTAAAATAATTTTTTTTTGTCTAATTTGTCCAAAATAATTTTTATTAAATAATTTTTGCTTTAGTATCTAATTTTTATTAATAAAAAATAGAAATAAACAAATAAAAGTAAAAAAAATAAAAATAAATATAAAAATCGGAGTCAAAAAAATCGATGACAAAAAAAATCATCGCGTGGGCCCGTGGGCATTTCACACGCAGAAAAATTCTGCCTGCGAAATAGCCCACGCAGAATTTTTCTGCCTGCGAAATGGCTACGGGCCCGTTCCGCGCGCGCTGTCGCAGCCAACTGCGGCAGAATTTTTTTGCCAGCGCATTTTTTTCTGAGGCAATTTTTTTCGGCAGTGCAATTTTTTCGACGCAAATTTTTTGAAACCTAATTCAATTAGATTTCGTTTCTTTTTATATTAATATTACTTACCTTAACTAATGAGAAAAAAACCACATCAAACCACTATAAATAAGGACCAAAGGCAATTAAAAAAGCGGAGGCCGAGAGGGACAAGAAAAAAAGAAAATCCAAATTTATAAAGGAAAAGCTTGAATTCAATTGATTTTAAAGTAGCAGAAACACGATTTAAGGGATTAAAAAGGCAAAAAGGCTGGTCTTTTGAGCTTGCTCATCCAAGAAGCAATTTTGGTGCAACTTACAAAAGAAGGTATGAAATTCTAATTTCTTTATTTTTTTTTTCACAGTAGCTAAAAGTAGGATTTTGTGTTTTTCAAAAGTTAAAATCTTAGAACTTTAATTTAGTTTTTCTAAAGCCAAAAAAACCTTATTTCATTGGTTTATCTTCCAAAAGGCTTAAAATTGTTATTTTTACTTCTTAAAAATCTTAAAACTCTAATTGAACATATTTTTCAACAAAACTAAGATTTAAATTCTGTTTCTTTTAAAATTTTAAAGTAGGTTCTATTTCATTCAAAAAGCCTTAAAAAAATCTTTTCTACTTATAAAAACATTAATTTGTTTGTTTAAATTCATAAAACTTCATGAAATTATCAAATTGATTTCCAAATTCTTAAAAATCATGCATCACCGTGACCCTAAATTCTAAAAATCCTAATTCAACTCCAAAATCTAAAATAATGAACCCTAACCCTTTTAAAACCTTAAACCCTAATTTTTATGAACCCTAATCCCTTTTAAAACATTAAAAAGCATAAAACATAAATATGTTAAATTACATAGTAGCTTAGAAACCGAATAACCGAAAATCATAAATCAAAGTATTTTAAAGTGTCTAAAACCCTAGTTTCATGATTTCACCATTCAAATATTAATTTAGTTAATCAAAGAGTCTTACCAACATTTTAAAACATAAAACCCTAATTTATTTTAATTCCATGAAAAGTTACAGTAGCTATAATTGGACTTTTATTTTCTTTATTCAATTCCATATTTGATTTTGCTTTGATTTATCTCTTATGCTTTAATTCATTTAATTTCAATACTTGATTTATTTAATTTATCATGGATAGATGTTTATTTTATATTTTGATTGATAGCTTTGATGAATGATTTATTTATGATGAATGATTATTTATTCTTATTAATTAATTTAGATTTCCAAAAGTTGTAAGAGGTATGCTTCCACTTGGTGAGTACCTCATTAGTTAAACATCATGTAATTTAATTTGCTTTTCTATTTTAGAACTTATGTAAAGGGCATGTTACTACCTTTTGGTGGGTGTCCTATTTAGGCATGTGATGTAAGGACATGTTTCCATCTTCGGATGGGTGTCCATTTATTTGTTTTGTTTTGTTTGGACATTGCTTTGATTTTAATATAATGATGCTTTCTTTTTATTGTGTGTAATATGGATAATGTTATTATATTTAAGAATTTTATAATATTAAGACCTGTAAAGGAGGTCGGTTCCAATGAACCGGACGTTGTGGGGGTGCTGGGCCATTTCTCACCTTCCCCACACGTACCCAACTTTCTGGACCCATTAAGGGGTTAGTGATTCCTTAGGAATCGAGTCATCCACCCCTTTATTTTTCCCGGCCTGTCCGGGTGGCGACTCTATTTTGGTCCGTGTTCTTTAAGGCCCCGAGCCTAAACAATGCCGAAGTCGCAAGAACCATTCCACTAGGAGTGTGGGGGAAATCCCCTCTCACAGTGGCGACTGCACTGGGGATAAGAGAAGTTGATTCCATTGGTCTTTATATTATTCAATTCTTTCTTATAATGATATTATCCATTGCATCATCTTAGATTGCATCGTGTTCGTGAGTTAGGACGCCCGTGTTACTCGTGTTATGTTATGTAAAGGATACCATACTTTCACTCGAGGTATGAAGATCGAGCATGGCATAACCACTCATAGCCTCGTACCATTTGGTATATACTTGCTATGGGAACCTAAGCCTTTTAACCCAAAGTCTAAAGCTCATGTAATTGGCCTAGTTACTTTCCTTAGGTTTTACCCCAAATGCATGTTGTTTGACTATGGTTAGTTTATCTTAGTCTAAATCATGGCTTATTTGGTTTGTTCTTTTTCTAATATGACCTAAGTATATTGTAAGCTCAAAATAAATTTTTCTTTAAAATCCAAAAGACCAAAGCTATTTTCAAAATTTTTCAAGATGGTCTTTGGACATAAGACTTTTCCAAAAATAAATCAAAAATTCTTTGGCCCATGGCCCAAATACTAATCCCAAAATCCATTTTTCTAAAATCTTTTACAATGGGCTTAGAAACAAAATTATTTTCAACCATTTTTTACAAAGAGCTTGCAAAAATATTTTGGTCAATTATGAAATACCAAAAATCAATTGTGGGCCTAGTTTATACTAAGAATAAATTAACCATGGGCTTGTTTTTGGCATGAACCATTAGTTACTCTTTCCAAGTGAGAAATCTATCTACAATAAACCTCTTAATTTAGTTTTAATCCAATATAGCATAAAAGCTACTATAGTTGGTTGAATAGATTAAAACCTAATTAATGGGAATTATCATGGATTGATTTCCATTTCCAAAAATATAACTATTGGTTGAAACGTCCGAGGGAATTATTCGAAAGCAAGATACCCCATGTTGGTATTTCGTTAACCATATACCTAGGAAAAGAGACTCGCCATTCGTGTGTGGATGTTATAAGGTTGGAAGGAATGTCCTATTTGTTCTTATTTTTTGATTATTTGTGCATACATGCATACATTTGCATCTCATATCATTGATCCTCTCTGGCTCACAGCCCTGGATTACGATAGTTCTAAAGCTTACAACAATCCGACCTACGCCGGAGACGAAGTATCTAGCAACGACTCAATCACTTGCTCACATAAAATAATTTAGCCCAAACAAATTCAAAGGATGGTGGATGAGGCCCTCAATGCCAAGATGGAAGAAATCAAAGAGGCCCTAGCTGAGACCATGAAGAACCAGTTGACTGCAATCTTAGCGAACCATGCCGAGGCATCTACTAGCACTAAGAAACCAAAGGATAAAGGGAAGACCAAAGTTAGTGAAGTGGTTTTGATGATGAAAAGGTGATCATTGATGATGAAGATTGGGCTCAATACTACCAAGAGGTTCAAGAAAAGAAGAAAGAATCGAAGGCTGTTGAGAAGGAAACTATTGAAAAGACAGAAACATCCGATGTTGAAAAGATTATTACTGATTTAGAAAAGAAATTTGAGAAGAAGTTGAAAACCGAAGAGATGTCTGAGATCGACAAACTATTTGAATAAGATGAAGAAGTTCCATACAAGTTCAAGATGCCATCTTTTTCCAAGTACAATGGTACCAGAAATCCTCATCTCCATGTGAAGCAATACATCACTGCCATGCAATTTTCCCGAGCTACTAAGGCTCAAACCCTAAGGTACTTTATGCTCTCATTGGATCTTGTTGTCCAAAATTGGTTCAATACCTTATATGATGGAACACAAAAGAGTTGGGATCTACTTTACAAAGCCTTCATCCAACAATATGGATATAATGTTGGGTTAGAAGTTACCTTAATGGAAGTTGAGTCCATTAGGCAAAGGCCAAATGAGAATTTTGTGGACTATGTGAAGAGATGGAGAAACAAGGCTGCTTTACTCAAGAAGAGACCCGATGAATCCGATCAAATAAGGATGATCGTGAGAGGTGTCTTGCCCAATCTCCGTGAAATGATGTCTCACACCATTATAAAGGATTTCAAAGATCTTCTCCAAGCTGGTCTGCAAATTGAAGAGTGGGAAAGGGAGAAGAATCACTTTTCAATAAAAACGAATGAGAAAGGGAGCTATCAACCTGGTAGCCAAAGCACACAAAAAGAAGTTGATGTTAATGTGACCGGTCAAGGAAATAAAAGACAATTCTCAAAATTGGGGAAACCTCTATCTTGGGTTTTTAGCAAGCTGCAAAAAAAAGGGTTGTTGCAACCGTTAGCTCTTCGATCGTTACATAATCCATTGCCACCAAACTTCAATGCCGAGGCCTTCTGTCAATTTCACCAAATGCAAGGGCATGAAATAGATAAATGCACCCGTGTAAGGCATGAGATCCAAGATTTAATCGACAGTGGCAAGCTACCCGAGCAGGATAAGCCCAATACCAAACAACCCTTTGCCTAAATTTGGAAGAGTGCCACCACCGGCAACCTTTATGGTGGGAGAAGGATTGGAAGAAGATTTTGTTTTATCATCCTTTCAAGATGGGGATATTGAAGATGTGGATGGAAAAGAAGCCTAACTCAATGAACTTTCCTTAGCCCGAATGTTGCTTTTCAATCTTACTTTCTTTAATATTTTGGAACTATTGTGTTTTTCAAATTTAAAGTTGCTTGAATAAATTATTTTTATCAAAAATTTTGTTGGTCTTTGTTCATTTTGATGCTCAACCAATGAGGAATCTAGCTTGATAATTCATGATTTAATATATTTATGCATCATGACTTAAATGACTTTACTAAATGAGGAAATTTCTCTATAGCATTGAGTTGTGTATGCTTACTTAGAGAGGGCTCCTGCATAATTACCTTTGTCTAGGTCCTAGTCAGTCTTAGAACATGCTTTGACAAACTTTCGAGGCGAAATTGAACTCTACTTATTTAAGGGAGAGATGATCTAGGCATTGTTTGATTAGCCAACAACTAGTATCCACCCTATTAAATATCGATCCCTAGTTGTCCCTTTGAGCCTTCATAAAATTTTAGCTTTCTTTTCATTGGCTTACAAACCCCAACAACCTATCCTGAGCTGTTGTGATACTTTTGACAAGTCTTATGATCACTAAGATGAAAAGGCAAGAAGATCAAAGAAAACAATGATTAGTCAAGATCATGAGGATAATTGAAGTTCTCAAGCCCATGAAGATAGTTGAAGTTCTCAAGACCATAAGGGTAGTTGATGTTTTGAAGACATTTAAAGTTCTCAAAACCATAAGGGTAGTTGAAGTTTTATTAATATCTCCAATATGTCATGACAACATCGGAGTAACAAATGATTTATCCCTGTTAAAGAAGATCTATGTTACTCCACTCATCCATTATTGGAAGCCCAAGTTAGTACAAACAAGACAACTCTTTTAGAGCTAGAACAAAAAAAATAAAACAAAAAAAATAAAACAAAACAAAAAAAGAGAGAAAAAAAAAGAAAAAAAAAGAAAAAAAAGAAAAGAAAACCTAAAAAGGTGGTTCAAAAAGCCAACTGAGTTCTCTTTTACCTAAGCAGCAAAAGGCTTCCATTTGGACAGTTTGACTTCAATTAGTCCAACCCAACCAAAGATTCAATCAAAATCAAAGAAAAAGGAGAGAGACCATTCAGTTCTTGAAAGTTATGTACTTAACAGTCCTACAAGGAAGAAGGACAAAATGATAAAATGCTCAAAGAAAGGAAAGAGTAAGAGAAAAATAAAGTGAAAAAAAAGGGAAAAGAAGAAAAGAAACAAATTTGGGTCTTAAACTTTTTGCAAGGGCAAAACTGTCCTAATCAAGATCCAGATTAATGCCAAGAAGATAGAAAGAATTTGGAGTCTAGAAAGATTGCTCTCAATTGTCTAAAGTTCCAACAAGAAATTTATAGTGTGAGGGTTTGTCCACTGTGTTACATCAGCTCCTATCTCAAAATGGCCTTCATTTAAACCTGTGTCCCTTATGGACCCCATTTCAAGCCTATCAAAGACCTGTTGATCTCTCTTGGTAGGTAGAGTCTATTAGTGGAGATAGTTTGGATAAGCATGCATATGAGATAGACAATATTTAAATTCAATGAGACCTTTGGCCAAGTAATGTGTATGTGCCTATCTGAAGTGCAACAATTCTTGCTTAAATAGAAATGATTCCCAAGTTTAGTACAGTAACTAGGGTTGTCATGTTATAGATATATTAATTTGGAAAATCAAGTCCTGAGGTACATTGACATTAATTTGGCAAAGCCAACATTTGATTTCAAAATTAAAATTCAAAAAATTTAAAAAAAATTCAAATAATAAATGTTTTTGTCATACAAAGCCTTCAAGTTAAGGGAAGTATGTTGAACATCCAAAGGACACATTGGGCAAAGGAAATGATTATTGGCAAGGTCATGAAGAAGCTATCAGCCGACATGCAATGGATGCATCCCTGACTCTGCTGCTTAGGGTCTCCACCACTCATGTTTCCAACATCTTGAGGATAAAAGCCACAAATGCAAAAGCTTTTGATCATTCCAATGTGAGACTTGAACGAGCGTCAAAAAGGAACCAATGAGAACACTTCTGCTAATCACCTCTGTCTGTGAGTCGATGGAACAACTGTAAGTATTATTCATGCATACATGGGCATATCACATCACACTTTCTTATCTTGTATTGTCTATTCTTTGGCAAAATGAACAGCAAACACCCTGCGAATTAAAGAATCTAAAGAAGATATCAAATCAGGGGGGCATAGAAGCCCATTGCTTGAGAAAGCTCCAGTAATCTTGCAAAGAGAAGAAATACATGCTTGTACGAAGAACTAGATGGCAAAAACATCAATCAAAGCTTCCATGGATAAAATCTTTGGGGGCAGGAGAAGATATGAGAGCCAACTGAAAATAGCTAAATCTTTGCAAAAAGAAAGAACAAAACAATGGAACATTTGAACTCTCAAAAGAATGAAGATGCAAAAGACAAAAGACCAATCCGGCTAAAAGAGCTGAAGCCAGGGTAAAGACCCGACCTCCAATGGATAAAGACCCGATGTTAAAAGATGAAGATTCATTTTCAAGGATGAAGACCCGATCTCAGAGGATGAAGATCCATTTTGATGGTGAAAAACCACAATGCATAGAATAACTAGAGCAGTCAATTTCTCAAATGATAAAAGGTCAGTCAAACTCAATCTTAGGTCCATTCTCGAGTCCAAGTACCCAAATCAAGTCCAGTTAGGATCGAGTATCCGAATCCAAGTTAGGATCGAGTATCCAAATCAAGTTAGGATCAAGTATCCCAATCCAATTTAGGATCGAGTATCCAAATCCAGTTTAGGATCGAGTATCCAAATCCGATTTAGGATCAAGTATCCAAATCCAATTAGGATCGAGTATCCAAATCCAGTTAGGATCGAGTATCCCAATCCAATTTAGGATCGAGTATCCAAATCCAGTTAGGATCGAGTATCCAAATCTAGTTTAGGATAGAGTATCCCAATCCAATTTAGGATCGAGTATCCCAATTCAGTTAGGATCGAGTATCCAAATCCAGTTAGGATCAAGTATCCTAATCCAGTTTAGGATCGAGTATCCAAACCTTTCGGGTCCAGAACCCAAATTTTCCTTAGGTCGAGAACCTAGAATCTCCCTTGAGTCCAGAATTCGAACCGGGTCCAAAACCCAAATTTTTCTTAGGTTTAGAACTTAGAATTTATCCATGGGTCCAGAACTCAAACCGGGTCCAGAACTCAAAACCTCAACCATCTCAAAAATGAAGTCTTATTGCTTTTCACTCTCTTTCACTAAGGTTTCAGATCATTCAAGCAGGGGGCAAACTGTAGACCCTTAATTTTTGACCCAATCCGGTCCAATATATTTTATTTAGTCTAAAATAATTTTTGTTGTCTAATTGGTCTAAAATAATTTTTATTAAATATTGCTTTAGTAACTAATTTTTATTAATAAAAAATAGAAATAAACAAATAAAAGTCAAAAAATAAAAATAAAAATAAAAATCGGAGTCGAAAAAATCGGTGATGAAAAAATCATCACGCGAGCCCGTGGGCATTTCACACGCAGAAAAATTCTGCCTGGCATAATTTTTCTGCCTGAGAAATGGCTAGGGCCCGTTCCGCGGGCGCTGCCGCAGCTAACTGCAGCAGAATTTTTTTGCCAGCGCATTTTTTCCTGCGGCCATTTTTTTCGGCAACGCAATTTTTCCGACGTAAATTTTTCGAAACATAATTCAATTAGGTTTGTAACACCCCTTCCCGACCTACGAATAAGCAGGGGAGGAATGTCACATCGGGATGCGAGCTCTGGTTACAATGTCTTAATTAAGAATTCTTATGAAAAATTTTTCGAAAAATTGGGTGGAGTTTCCCCTAAAAAGTGGGGTTCCCAAGTGTCGCCAAAACTGATTTTTTTTTAAAACACTTTTGTTCACAATTCAACTTAAGAACACTCCCAATAATAATCTCCCTTATATCCTCAACTACACCCTGCAAGAAAATTTCACATTTCTATATCGTTTCTCAAGATCGCATATCATTTGCTAAGTTTCATTACCATACTACTGTTTATTCTCTTTTTACATACACCATAATACTTAATATGTTTAACAAACCTTTACAATAGATATAACGTACATGCCATACTACTATTTTATGTCAAAAGTCCTACCCTATTCACCGTCGAGCTGGTGCGGGCCGCCGCAGAAATGCTGATCTTCTATCCACTACCTGCGAGTTAGACATATAACTCGCTGAGCAACTTATTGCCCAGTGGGTACTTTAACCATTACCGAATATAAATAGTGCAAGGAAGGTTGTTGAAACACATATAAAAGTAGAATACTGCATAATTAAACTATTTTCATACAATCATCATATTTATATTTTCTAATTAAGTTAAGATTCACATTCTATATGTAAACAACATGTAATATAACTTCATTATCATTACGAGTTAATCTGCTCCACTAGGTAATTATGAATACACCGATCTCAAAATGAGGCCTCGTATAGAGTTATGCGTGGTCTTGACCTCACACGACTAATTGCCATGGTCTTGGTCTCACACGATATGGAATATACAACATAACTGCGTGGTCTTGGTCTCACACGGCTAGTTGCCATGATCTTGACCTCACACGATATAACCGCACACACGTAAGTAATATCCAGACTGAAGCTGTTAAGACAGTACTGCTGGTAGGATGGCATGCCAAACCCCCATTCCAGACCGATTTTACCCATTTACCGAGTAGAGCATATATAACATTTCATATATACCCATTCACTTCGTATATATACCACATATTCTCCATGTATATACAATATATACTTACACAAATACCACATATACTCACATATATATCATATGTATTCACATATATACCATATACACGCATATATATACCATATATACACGTATTCCCCACGTATATACCTTATCTATATATTCACATGATAACGAACATGTATTCCATCACGTGACTTTTATCATGGTTATGAAATTCAGATTGATTTTTTCCTCTTTTCCATCTAATTTATTCTTCATATTCATACTTAAACTCAATACCAAAAATAAAATGATAAAACACCCACACCAAGTTTTTGATCAAGTTAATAATGAAAAATTACCATATGAACAATAAACTCTGGTTCTTGACCCAACTTGATCCTTGTTTTAGAAAATTTGTATAAAATAATCCACTTGGCTAAAAACTCAAATTTTTTTACAGAATTTATTTTTTCATCTTAAAATCATTCCTTTAAAATTTTATATCAAACTGGGCATAAAATCTAGGTCAACTAGTTCACCCAACCAGACTGCTCCAGTTGCCCTGTATCCTGGCAGCAGTTCTGAATTTTGTGAATTCCGTAAATTAAATTCAATCAATGTGGTTCCAAATTATTTTTCTCAAATACTAGACTCACTAAAAAACAACATATCCAAAATTCAATTGGATATTATTTTTCTACATTTTATTAAAAATCCAGAAAATGGCTGTCTCAATCAAGGTACCTGCTGGAGCAGATCTAATAAAAATAATTGTTCCAAAATCATAACCATTCCAAATTCAACTCAAAATATTTTTCAGTCATTCTAGACTCATTGAGACACAACATATCAAAAATTCAACTCAAGATAATTTTTCTATATTTAATTAAAAATCATACAAGTCACAGCATTTTACTAATTGTAAAACAGAAAAATTTAAAAAGGAGTTCAATGGTTAAAGTACCAAACCTTACTATTTCTTAGTCCTTTATCTATATCACTTCCTTTCCTTCCTTGTCTCCTTGATTTCCTATGAAATTTAACATCACATATACAAAGGTAAGAACCCTAGGTATAGACATAGTCTTATCTTATGATTTTTCTAATGGTTGCTAGCTTATTTTCACCATTAAAAACCATTTCTATTCATTCTCCAACTATTTTGCTATTCTCCATCATATTCATCAACTTTCTAATATTTTCCCTAATTAAACATGACTTTAAGTCCTTCCATACAAAGCCTAATACTCAAATTAAATGAAAGAGAAGAAGTTAGCTTGAAGAATTACCTTAATTTCTCTTAAAAAAAAAACTTGATAGATCACTTAGAAATTGAAACTTTCCCTTGGCTCTTTTGAAAGAAGCCCACGGCAATGGAGTCCCAAAACGAAGATAATGGAGTTTTCTAGGTGTTAGGCATGTGTCTTATGCTTTAAGACAAAAAAATTAGATGTTAGATAATTATTTAATTTATTTATTTATTATTTTTAACTTGAATGGTCTTGATTTATCCACCAAAATTGAACAAATGGCCATGATTTGGCCACTTGAAAGTTACTTTTCCTTCTTTATAATTTTTCCCCTCAAATTGGTTCTATTTACAAAATTGCCACTTCGGTGGAAATGAATAAAATGCCCTTGTTGCAAAATCATCTGTAACTTTCAAACCGTGCGTATTCGGAAAAAATCGTGCGCCACCGTTACGACCCGATAAATCCCGAGAACACATCTATTACATCCATTATGGGCACTATTAAGAACCGACGTAACTTTTTGGAAAAGTACATTTAGGTCTCAGCCTCTTAAAAATTTTTAATTAGGTCCCGTTAGCTCCACTATGTACACCAATTTCATATTTGACTATCCCGAGCCTCTATTTGACCACTCGTTCATGTCCTCCTTGCCTATTACTTGATTATCTAGCCTTTGGGATGTGACAAGGTTTCGGTTTATTTTTTTATTAATATTACTTACCTTAACTAATTAGAAAAAAACCACATCAAACCACTATAAATAAGGACCAAAGGAAATTAAAAAAGGGGAGGCCGAGAGGTATAAGAAAAAAAGAAAATCCAAATTCATAAAGGAAAAGCTTTAATTCAATTGATTTTAAAAGTAGCAGAAACACGATTTAAGGGATTAAATAGGCAAAAAGGCTAGACTTTTGAGCTTGCTCATCCAAGAAGCAATTTTGGTGCAACTTACAAAAGAAGATATGAAATTCTAATTTCTTTATTTTTTTTCACAGTAGCTAAAACTAGGATTTTGTGTTTTTCAAAAGTTAAAATCTTAGAACTTTAATTTAGTTTTGTAAAGCCAAAAAAACCTTATTTCGTTGGTTTATCTTCCAAAAGGCTTAAAATTGTTATTTTTACTTCTTAAAAATCTTAAAACTCTAATTGAACATATTTTTCAACAAAACTAAGATTTAAATTCTGTTTCTTTTAAAATTTTAAAGTAGGTTCTATTTCATTCAAAAATCCTTAAAAAACATCTTTTCTACTTATAAAAACTTTAATTTGTTTGTTTAAATTCACAAAACTTCATGAAATTATCAAATTGATTTTCAAATTCTTAAAAATCATGCATCACAGTGACCCTAAATTCTAAAAATCCTAATTCAACTCCAAAAGCCAAAAAAATGAACCCTAACCCTTTTAAAACCTTAAACCCTAATTTTTATGAACCCTAATCCCTTTTAAAACATTAAAAACCATAAAACATAAATAGGTTAAATTTATACAGTAGCTTAGAAACCCAATAACCGAAAATCATAAATCAAAGTATTTTAAAGTGTCTAAAACCCTAGTTTCATGATTTCACCATTCAAATATTAATTTAGTTAATCAAAGAGTCTTACCAACCTTTTAAAACATAAAACCCTAATTTATTTTAATTCCATGAAAAGTTACAGTAGTTATAATTGGACTTTTATTTGCTTTATTCAATTCCATATTTGATTTTGCTTTGATTTATCTCTTATGCTTTGATTTATTTAATTTCAATACTTGATTTATTTAATTTATCATGGATGGATGTTTATTATATATTTTTATTGATAGCTTTGATGAATGATTTATTTATGATGAATGATTATTTATTCTTATCAACTAATTTAGATTTCCAAAAGTTGTAAGAGGTATGTTTCCACTTGGTGGGTACCTCATTAGTTAAACATCATGTAATTTAATTTTCTTTTATATTTTAGAACCTATGTAAAGGACATGTTTCTACCTTTTGGTGGGTGTCCTATTTAGGCATGTGATGTAAGGACATGTTTCCATCTTCGGATGGGTGTCCATTTATTTGTTTTATTTTGTTTGGACATTGCTTTGATTTTAATATAATGATGCTTTCTTTTTATTGTGTGTAATATGGATAATGTTATTATATTTAAGAATTTTATAATATTAAGACCTATAAAGGAGGCCGGTTCAAATGAACCGGCCTTTTTGGGGGTGCTGGGCCATTTCTCACCTTCCCCACACGTACTCAACTTTCTGGATCCATTAAGGGGTTGGGGATTCCTTAAGAATCGAGTCATCCACCCCTTTCTTTTTCCGGCCCGTCCGGGTGGCGACTCCATTTTCTTCGGACTTAGATCCATATTCTCTAAGGCCCCGAGCCTAAACAGTGTCGAAGTCGCAAGAATCATTCCATTGGGAGTGGGGGCAAAAATTTCCGCTCACAAGGACTCGGGATGAGTAATTTGCCCCCTCCTCCAATAGGCGATGACTTTTTCAAGGCTTTATTTGATGACCTACCACCACCCTCTTAGTGATATGTAAATATTGTAGCAATTGTAAAATATTGTACAATAATGAAAAAAATACAATTTTCATCTTTACTGTAACTCTTTTTTTTCACTGTGCCACTTTTTTTTTATATCACATCATAAACAGTGCATCACAATTCCCTTTTCACAGCCGCACCATTTGCTAAAACCAATTCGACGAGGTAAAGAATTTCGTTGCTAATTCCTTTCCTTATGCCATATGGTCTTATTATTTCCAATCACCTTTTCCTTATCACTTTTGGAAAAGGTTATTTCCTCTATATAAGTCACCTTTCATGCCATATTTCACACAGAATTCAAAATTCTTTCCAATTCAACATCAAGACCCCTTTAACAGTTTTGATTTTCCTTCATTCATCCACCATGACCGAACATCATTTGAAGAAGATAAAAATTCTATTTAAGAATATGTATGCCATTCATTGGTAGCAAATTTCGTGGTCAAAACTTAATTTTTAAAATGTTTTCAAAATGTTAAATTGGACCACTCCTTCTTACATGCCATGGCTTCCTTTTGGAATACGGATTTTAGGGTATTTAAAATTAATAGCTTTGAAATATGTCCCTTGATTGAAGAATTTGAGGCCATCCTTGGATATTCAAATAATCAACAAATGGCGTTACCCACATTGATTTTCAAAACTCAACAAAAGATGCAGATGTTATTTCAAATTCCAAAACTCGAAGTTCTTCGGTTGATGAGAGGTGAAAAAATTCTACTTGCTCCCTTGATTGATTTTTTTCTTTCTCATTTGGCTCCTACTAAGGCATGGGGACTCATGCTTTGTCTTTGCTTGCTCGACCAATTCTTGCTTGTTTCTTCTGATGGCGATATTGATCCACGAGTATTGGATATTATGGACCAAATGGAAGGAGGCTTATTGCCGGTACCTATGATCTTAGCCGAGACATTAGTTGGGTTAGACCAACTTAAATCAGGATTGTCAAAGAGACTGACTAAGAGTCTGTTGCTGCTTCAGGTAATTACCTAAACTGCCCTTTCGGGTTTTTAATTTAGGTTTTTTTTTCTTTTTTTTTTTCTTTGCTCTAATTTTTGCCTAGTCCGCCCATATGGGTTTTCGGAACTAGTTAGCTGTCCTAATTTTTGCCTAAGCTGCCCTTGCGGGTTTTCAACTTAGCGGACCTTTTTCTTCTTCTTTTTTTTTTATTTAATTCTTTCTTCACATATTTGGCTTTAGGAGCATCTTTGTTTGCTTGATACTCCATCCATGGACTTTACCAGATACCTGCCACATCATCATTCAGCTAGGAAACTACTCTATCTTGCTTCTCATATACTGATTGGGTTGACTGGATCCACTCACGCTCTGAAATCAATATTCGTTGGTTGGTACCTTGGTGGAAGATTTCTCGTATCACCATGTGGACATACTTGATGTATGTTCCCCTTGCTGCTCTTCGTTAAGTTACATGCTATGATCCTCACCGACTTGGCCGTTAGTATGGAGCTGAGCCTCTCGATTCTGACTTTACTCCCGATTTAGACATGCCTTGCTTGACTGAAGCCTACTTGGATCAGCTAAGGAAAAGTTGGCCTGCACGTTACACTTATCGTCTGCCATAGATTTTACATTTGTCAATTCAGAAAGTGTATTGTTAGGATGAAAAATAATTAAAGTAATAAAAGATGCTTCTTTTGCATTTATAATTTGCCATCACCTTTTGCTATTGTGTTTATTTATTTCATCCATATCTGGTCAAATACTTATAACAGTGCACATAGAACAATTTTAACATTAATTCTGTTTTATTAAATTAGGGAACAACCAAACATAAAGCCAGCATACACAAGATTACTCCTGTTTCCAACTAGCCCTTTCAGGTTTTCTAATTGACGATTTTCTCTCATTTAGCCCTAATTGTTGCCTAGCCCGCCCTTTTGGGTTTTTAGGACTAGCAGACTGCTCTAACTTTTGCCTAGGCCGTCCTTTTTGGGTTTTCAACCTAGCGAGCTCTTTTTTTTATATATAAAATTTCTTCAACCTATCAATGTTTACTGGCTCACTAAACTCGTTCCCATCCATGTCTGATAACTTCACTGCACCTTTGTTCATGACTTGTTTCATGACATATGGCCCTTCCCAGCTAGGCCTAAACTTCCCTCTTGGATCAGATACATTAGGCTTACATTGCTTCAACACCAAATCCCCAACTCTGAATTTTCTTATTTTAACCCTTCTATTGTAGGCCCGAGCTATCTTCTTTTGATACAGTTGGTGATGATACAGTGCCTTTAACCTTCTTTTTTCTAGTAAAGCTAACTGTGTGTATCTGCTCGCTACCCATTCCGTTTCAGGCAGTTCAGCTTCCAAGACTACTCTCAATGACTTAATCTCAATTTCAATTGGTAACACTGCTTCCATCCCATAAACCAAAGAGAATGGTGTCATTCCAGTGGGCATTCACACAGTTGTCCTATATCCCCATAAAGCAAAGGGAAGCATTTTTGACCAATCCCGGTAAGTCTTGGTCATCTTGGACAAAATTTGCTTAATTGTTTTGTTTGTTGCTTCTACCGGACCATTAGCCTTTGGTCTATAAGGAGAGGATCGATGATGTTGGATTTGGTACTTTGAGAATAAATCCTTAACTGCTCCTTGAAACTGTATCCCATTGTCTGATACGACACTGTGTGGGACCCCATACCGGCAAATGAGGTTCTTTTCGATAAATCTAGCCATTTGACTTGCACCCAGTTTATTGAAGGATTCGGCTTTGATCCATTTTGAAAAATAATCTACTGCTACCACAATGAATCAGTGACTATTTGAAGCTGTCAGATGTATCTCTCCTATAATGTCGCTACCCCAAGTGGCAAATGGCCAGGGTGAAGACATAGAATGCAATTCTTCAGGAGGCATGTGATTCAAGTTACCATACATCTGACATTGTTGGCACTTCTTTACAAACTCAATACAATCTTTCTCCATGGTCAAACAGTAGTAACCTTGTCGAATAATCTTCTTAACTAGGGCCAAACCACTGATGTGTGGACCGCAATTTCCCGCATGTATTTCTGACATGATACGCTCCACTTCAAGTTTTCTTAAACATTTTAAATGCACCCCATCAGGCCATCTTTGATATAACTCCCCATGGAATGTGATGTATTGCAAAGACCACCACCTTATGGCTCTTCTCTCTTTCTTTGTTGCCCCCGGAGGGTATTCTCTTTCCTCCAAAAATTGCCTTATAGTATCATACCACGCATCATGGTTTGTATCAATTTCCATGATTGATTCATATTCATAGTAAGGAGTTGATGAACTGGTCAAGATCAGAGGCTTAAGGAATAAGCTGACAGGGTTTTCCCATACTGAAGCCAATGTGGCTAGGGCATCAGCCATCTGATTTTCTTCTCTTGATAGGTGTATAAACCTACACTCCTTAAAGTTTTTCTTCATCATGGTCAGGTAATGATGGTATGGTTTTAATTTTTCCTCTTTCAACTCCCATTCTCCATTTACTTGGGATACTATTAGCAATGAATCACCATAAACTTTCACCTTATCCACCTTCATAATCATTAGGGTTTCCAAACCGAAAATACAAGCTTCGTACTCAACCATATTATTGGTTGCCCTAAATTTCAACTTTTTGGCTAAAGGGATAAGTTCCCCTTCAAACGATTCTAGTATAACTCCCAAACCTGCTCCTTTCCTATTTACTGCTCCATCAAAATACATTTTCCACCCTTGTACTTCAATTTCTTCTAAATGTTCAGCCGAAAATTCCAAGATTACCTCTTCGCTATCTGATAATGGTTGTTGGGCCAGGAATTCTGCCACCGCTCTACCTTTGATTGTTTTCCTGGTTACATACTCAATCTTAAATTCTTCTAATATTATCAGCCATCGACCATATTTTCCAATCAAAGAGGGTGTCTCCCTTAAGTACTTCATTGGATCCAACCTGGAAATTGCTTGCACACTATACGATTGAAAGTAATGCCGCAACTTCTTAAAAGACCAAACCACAACTATACAGGTCTTTTCAATGATACTATACTTAATTTCATAAGGTAGGAGCTTTCTACTCAAATAGTAGACTGCATGCTCAATCCCTGACTCATCTGCTTGGGCTAGCATGGCTCTGATTGACTCTTCTTCCACTGCTAAGTATAGTAATAGAGGTTTGCCGGGTTTAGGTGGTTTTAAAACAGGTGGATTCAGCAAATACTCTTTTATTCGCTCAAAGACCTTTTGAAACTCTTCATTCCATATGACCGGCTGATTCTTTCTAAGCAATTTGAAGATAGGCTCACAGATTGTTGTGAGTTTTGCTATGAATCTGCTAATGTATTGTAATTTACCAATAAATCCCCAAACTTCTCTCTCCGTCTTTAGGGATGGCATATCCCTGATTGCTTTAACTTTGTCAGGATCAATCTCAATGCCATTCGGACCAATCACATGTCCCAATAATTTTCCTGAGGTAACACCGAACACACACTTCTTCGGGTTCAATCTTAACTTATATTTCAAAGCTCTATTGCAAACTTTATTACATTCATTTTGGAAAAGAAAACAGCATCATCCTCATACAAAGCAGACAAATTAAAATCAAAATCAAAATCATTGTTCTCAAAATCATAAGACAGGATGTCTTCAAACTTTTCTTCAACCAGGGTAGCAATCTCCTCTGGAGTCTTCTTAGCCTTCAGGATAGCTTCATTCTTCTCTTTTGGATTGAATTCTTTGTTGGCTGATAGGGTGAGCTCTTTCTTCACTTGGTCCACTAGCTCGGCCACATCTGCAAAAATTTCAAAACCTGGGATCATCTTACCCATGAACATAATTGACTCGGGCTTTCCTTGGAGTGGTCTCATATCTGAAGCTTTGACAAAGATCTCTTTAAGTGGTGGGAAGCTCATCTTCTCACTCTTGTTTGGCTGGACATCATTGTCTTCATCATATCCCAACCCCTTCTTGGAAGTTTGAGTTCTAAAATCTGGCAAATTTGTCAAACCGGCTTTACCCTTTCCAAGACCAGCTCCGGGATGGTAGTTCATGTTCTTCATCATATTCAAGACTTTAGAGTCTACTACTTCATCATCAGAAATTGAAGCTACTTGAAAACCATTGAGAGGCCTCTTAATCATTAGAGCGTTAACAATCTCATTATCTTTAGCTTCGATGGCCACTGTCTCATCTCCGTTGGGGAACTTGATCTTTTGATGAAGGGTGGAAGGAACTCGACCAAGAGGATGAAACCATGGTCGCCCCAAGAGTAAGGCAAAGGTAACCAGTATGTCTAAAACAACAAATTCAATAATAGATTCAATTGGACCATCCTTGATAGCAGCTTTGAAAGTCCCTTCGACGTGTCTCTTAGTGTTGTCATAAGCCCAAATTGTTACCTCGGTTGGGTTTAGATCTCTTGTTGACATGGCTAGCTTTGGCAATATCTTAAGTGGAAAAACATTTATGACGGACCCATCATCGACCATTACACATGAAGTCCTCTTCCCCTTGACTTCTATTTTGATAAAGAGAGGGCGGATATGATCTCTCCCCTCCTCCGGTAAATCCACATCTGAAAAAGAAACTGCTCCCATATTAACTTCACTCTTCTCTTGAACCTCTTCACATTTCATTACCCCTTCATTTTTTATGAAGTTGATAAGCTCCTCCAGTGTTGTGGAGGTAGAAATTGGCATGCTAGCTAAGGCTTTGGCCATAGTTTCTCGGTGCTTTTTAGAAGTAGCTAATAAGTCCCAAATGCTAACACTTGCTTGGGTGCTTTTCAATTGCTTGAGCACGGCATCATCTTCTTCTTCTTCTTTATTTCCTACTTCAACTTCCTTTCCTTTATTAGTTTCTACCTCCTTAGGCTTACCGGATCTAGTGTTCATCACCTCATCTTCTTTGGGCTCAGACCAAGTCCACTCCTCCTTCTTGGATACAAGATTATCATCACTATCGCTTGAATCCCAAAACCCATTGACAACACAAATTGCTACTTCTTTATCCCCTATAGCTTGTTTAATTTCATCAAATACCTCTTCTTCTTTGGTTGCTTCTTTATCCACATCTTGAAAAGAAGACATGACAAAATCCTCATGCAAACCTCCTCCAATCATGAAGGTTGCCGGTGGTAGTACTCTATTGAACTTTGGTAATGGGTTGTCTTTGGTGTTTGGCTTGTTGGACTCAGGTAGCTTCCCATTATCAATTAGATTTTGGATCTTGTGTCTCAACCTCACACATCTATCCATGTCATGCCCTTGCATTTGATGAAACTGACAAAATGCTTTAGTGTCAAAATTAGGTGAGAGAGGGTTAGGCAAAGGATGAGGATTTAAGGGTTGTAGTAATCCCTTTCTTTGAAGTTTATTGAGAACCCAAGACATCGGTTTCCCTAATTCCAAAAATTGTCTCCTTGTTCCTTGGTTAGTAGCATTGACACCGACTGCCTTTTGCATGATTTGGCTACCAGACTGATAGTACCTTTTCTCGTTCCTTTTTGTTGAGAGACGGTTCTTCTCTCTTTCCCATTGTTCAATTTTGCAAACCGAGAAGGTCTTTGAAATCACGGATGGGTGTATAAGACATCCTCTCACGAAGACTAGGCAACACCCCTCTCACAATCATCCTAATTTGATCGGATTCATCGGGCCTCTTCTTGAGCAAAGCAGCCTTGTTTCTCCATCTCTTCACATAATCGACAAAATTCTCATTCGACCTTTGCCTAATTGACACCACTTCCATTAAGGTAACTTCCATCTCAACATTATATCCATATTGTTGGATGAAGGCTTTGTAAAGCAGATTCCAACTCTTTTGTGTTCCATCATCTAAGGTATTGAACCAATTTTGGACATCAGGGTCCAATGAGAGCTTTGTACCTTAGAGTTTGAGCCTTAGTAGCTCGGGTAGACTGCATAGTAGTGGTATATTGCTTCACATGAAGATGAGGATTTTCGGTTCCATCAAACTTCACAAAAGATGGCATCTTGAACTTGTACGGAACTTCTTTATTTAGCTTAAATAATTTGTCAACTTTGGACATTTCCTAAGTTTTTAGCTTCTTCTCAAATTTCTTTTCTAAATCAGCAATCATCTTTTCAATATCAGAAGTTTCGGTCTTCTCCATAGTTGATCTTTCAACAATCTTTGGTTCCTTTTTCTTCTCTTGAGCATCTTGGTAGTATTGAGCCCAATCATCATCATTATCAATGATCACCTTTTCATCATCAAAAACCACCTCACCAACTTTAGTCTTCCCTTTGTCATTAGGCTTCTTAGTGCTAGCAGATGCCTGAGCATGATTCTCTAAGATTGCAGTCAATTGGTTCTTCATGGTCTCAGCTAGGGCCTCTTTTATTTCATCCATTTTGGCGTTGAGGGCCTCATCCACCATCCTTTGAATTTGTTTGGGCTCCATTGTTTTTGGTGAGCAAGTGATTGAGTTGTTGCTAGATACTTCATCTCCAGCGTAGGTCGGATTGTCGTAAGCTTTTAAACTATCATAATCCAGGGCTGTGAGCCAGAAATGATTAATGACATGGGATGCAAATGTATGCATATGCGCACAAACAATCAACAAACAAGGATAATTAGGATGTTCCTTCCTGTAACACCCCGATACTCTATATAAGTACTATACATATACATCGTATACATACAGTAGGTATATAAAGTATAAGGATGTCACTAGTTATCACAAATTTAAAATCTTTACTTTCATTCCAAAATCATATCATTATATTGAAATATATAAACGTACTTTCAAAATCAATATCCTTTTTATAATAATACATATATATATATAAATTACATTACCTCTTCAATAGGTTCATTTATACATATAAATACATTCTTGTGAAAATACAATATAATTAACTGTTACATGCATGCATCACCATCTAGTTGGTCTCGAACTATACTTGCTCTCTTCGTGACATACTGACTTAACTCCAGCTCCATCACCCATTTACCTGCGCGATTAACATAACCGCGCTAAGCTCGAAAGCTTAGTAGAACAAGTAAACATTAAAATATGCAATACAAAGGATACATACCTCATATGTTTAGCCTCACGTTTTATCATTCTCTTACTCTGTTTTCTTCTTTTATATATGCATTCTTCATATATTCCTATTAATCTCATATATGATTTACATATACATATATATAACATAACCATCAAACATAGTTCAATAAATTGATAGAACCTTCATATAATGATACTTACCAATTTCATTTCATACATATCATATATATCGTTTTATACTTCATAATTGCATATTTCATATAACTTCACAAACCACATCTCCTTTCAATAATTCATTTATGTTATATAATCATATCACAACATTACATTTACTTCATTATCCATTATTCACCATTCATAAATCATATTTAAACAAACACAAGCATGGGCCCAAAGACACTAATATGCCATTCAACTTTCAGAGTTAATGTTTTGGTTTATATATCACATTTATCATTATCATTATCCCAACTAGGCTTCAAGGATTATGTTCAACCAAGCTTCAAGGGGAACAAAGCATGCTAAGTATCAACCCAACTTGGCTTCAAGAACAAAACCCAACCTAGCTTCAAGGGTTGTAACATCTCAATTAGGCTTCAAGGACTAGACCCAACCAAGCTTCAAGGGGAGTAAAACATGTTAAACTTCAACCCAACTTGGCTTCAAGGATCAAATCCAACCTAACTTCAAGAGATTGTTACTAATAGGCATGCCACCAACAACAAAACTCTGAAAATGAATAACATATTAGACACACAATTCATTCATTATTTCATTATCAATTTCATTCTCATTCTTATCATCATTTAGGCAAACATGCCTCAATCATCATTTACATCATCATAGCCAATCACAATGGCATCATTTAGGCAAACATGCCTCAATTGTTTCTTTCAAATCTTTATAGCCAATCACAATGGCTTCATTCATCATCATTCTTTCAAATCTTTATAGCCAATCACAATGGCTTCATTCATCATCATTCTTTCAAATCTTTATAGCCAATCACAATGGCTTCATTCATCATCATTTCTCAATCCACATTTCATATTTCACCCTTAACACATATATAATCATTCATCATATCATTTGCATCATGTAAATCATATCATTCATATTCCATATCACATACATTTCATACTTCATCTTATATATATATATACATATATACATATACATAACCATTCATCATTCAAGTATACACAATCAATTGCATTATCCTATCCTCACACCTTTCACCTTTCATAACACATATATACATTGGATGCTTTCACATTTCACATATTTGATTATACCCTCATATCTTTTGTATTTCATAACATATACATTATTTATATACATATTTATCAATTATATAATAGATTACTTAATACATTTATCATCAAATGTACTAATGTTCCAGGTCATAAAAATATATATAAGCAAATAAGGTTTTGTACTTACCTTCAAAGAAACTCACACCCACTTAGACTTCTCTTCCTTAGATTCTTCAATATTTGGATTAGGGCCATTCAATCTCTTAAAAACCTAATCCAAAAGTGATCATACACATGAGATAATATAAATAAGAATCAACTAGAGCAAACTCAACACATGACACGCTCACCCACACGGGCGTGTTCCTGATCGTGCCCTAACTCCCCAACACAGAAACATTGACACGCTCATAACCACAGGCGTGTCACTGGGCGTGTAATACCTTCTGTATCTCAAACATATTGACACGTCCCACAACATGAACGTGTTCATGGCCGTGTCAATTCTCCAAACTCACAGTAGCTATGACACGCTCAATAACACGGGCGTGTTACTGGTCGTGTCAATTCTACTGTCACACAGAACTTGTGACACGCTCAGTGACATGGGCGTGTCACTGCTCGTGTTACAAACCCCAAAAACAGAACCAACGACACGCCTAACAATCTGGCCGTGACCATGGGCGTGTCAGGCTAAAAACCCAGATTCCGATCAACACAAAACAACATCTAACAAAACACTTCTTTTAGCCATCATCCACTCCAAACAATCTTCACCAAACACACCCAAAACCATAACAAACTTACAAAAACACCAACAACACTTAAAACACACACCAATCATCATTATAAACATCATCCATGTATTAATTAATCAAATCCCCAAATTCATTAAACTAAACCCTTACTCAACAATTCATCATCATCCATATCAATTAATCATATTATCACCATCAAATTACCAATTCAACACACACACACATAACTTACCAACAATCATCAATCACCAAACCCAATCAAATATCCACACAACTCAAAGAAACAAGAGAATCAAGAAGAAACTTACTTAAATATCTTGTCAAATCCTCATCTCCATCTTCAATCCTCTAAAAATCCTTAAGAATTTGGTGTATAAATCATCTCTCTCTCTCTCTCTCTCTCTCTCTCTCTCTCTCGTCCAAGAAGAAGAACCTCTCTCTCTCTCTCTCGTACACGAAGAAGAAGAAGAAGAAGAAGAAGAAAGAATCTTCTTTTCTTTGTTCTTATCCCCAAAATATATATATATATATAATAATTACTAAAATATCCTTCACCAAAACTTTCTTTCTTTATAATCAAATACCCTTTTTAGTAATTTCACAATCCACAAAATAAATATCTTCTTTTCTTGACTTTCCATTTGACCAACATATATGTTATATATATTGCCATATACACTAAATATACATTCTCTCCACACATTGCTTTCTTTTCAAACAACACATAAACATTCTCTCTTAAATTTTCTTGTCTTATCAACTTAACATATATACGTTCAATTCCCTTATAACAATAATATCACAACTTCTAAGGCACAGTTTGGGATATTACACTTCCAACCTTATATCATCTACACACGAATGGCGAGTCCCTTTTCCTAGTTATATGGTTAACAAAAATACCAACATGGGATACCTTGCTTTTGAATAATTCCCTCGGACGTTTCAACCAATAGTTATACTTTCTTAAATGAAAATCAATCCATGATAATTCCCATTAATTAGGTTTTAATCCATTCAACCAACTAAAGTAGCTTTTATGCTATATTGGATTAAAACTAAATTAAGAAGTTTATTATAGATAGATTTCTCATTTGAAAAAAGGTAACTAATGATTCATGCCAAAAACAAGCCCATGGTTAATTTATTCTTAGTATAAACTAGGCCCACAATTGATTTTTGGTATTTCATAATTGACCTAAATATTTTTGCAAGCTCTTTGTAAGAAAAGGTTGTATGAAAATAATTTTGTTTCTAAGCCCATCGTAACAAGATTTTAGAAAAAATGGATTTTGGGCTTAGTATTTGGGCCATGAGCAAAAGAAAAGTTTTATGTCCAAAGACCATCTTAAAAAGTCTTGAAAATAGTTTTGGTCTTTTGGACTTTAAAAGAAAATTTTATTTGAGCTTACAAATGTACTTAGGTCATATTAGAAAAAGAACAAACCAAATAATCCATGATTTAAGCTAAGATAAATTAACCATAGTCAAACAACATGCATTTGGGGTAAAACCTAAGGAAAGTAACTAGGCCAATTACATGAGCTTTAGTATTTGGGTTAAAAGGCTTAGGTTCCCATAGCAAGTATATACCAAATAGTACGATGCTATGAGTGGTTATGCCATGCTCGATCTCCATACCTTGAGTGAAAGTATGGTATCCCTCACACAACACAACACGGGTAATACGGGCATCCTAACTCACGCACATGATGAAATCTAAGATGATGCAATGGATAATATCATTATAAGAAAGAATAGAATAATATAAAGACCAACAGAATCAACTTCTCTTATCCCCAGTGGAGTCGCCACTATGAGCGGAGATTTTCGCCCCCACTCCCAGTGGAATGGTTCTTGCGACTTCGCCACTGTTTAGGCTCGGGGCCTTAGAGAACACGGACCTAAGTCCGGAGAAAATGGAGTCGCCACCCGGACGGGCCGGGAAAAAGAAAGGGGTGGATTACTCGATTCCTAAGGAATCCCCAACCCCCTAATGGGTTCGAAAAGTTGGGTACGTGTGGGGATGGTGAGAAATGGCCCAGCACCCCCACAACGCCCGATTCATTGGAACCGGCCTCCTTTACAGGTCTTAATATTATAAAATTCTTAAATATAACAACATTATCCATATTACACACAATAATTAAAAGAAAGCATCATTATATTAAAATCAAAGCAATGTCCAAGCAAAACAAATAAATGGATACCCATCCGAAGATGGAAACATGTCCTTACATCCCATGCCTAAATAGGACATCCACCGAAAGGTAGAAACATGTCCTTTACATTAGTTCTAAAATAGAAAGGCAATTTAAATTACATGATATTTAACTAATGAGGTACCCACCAAGTGGAAACATAGCTCTTACAACATTTGAAAATCAAAATAAATCGATAAAAATAAATAACCATTCATCATAAATAAATCATTCATCAAAGGTACCAAATATCAATAGAAAGTAAACATCCATCCATGATAAATTAGATAAAGCAAACATTGAACTTAAATAAATTAAAGCATATAAAATAAATCAAAGCCTAATCAAATATAAAATTGAATAAGGCAAATAAAGATTCAAATTAGGGTTACTGTTTCTATTTAAGATTCTTTATTTCATGTGTTTAGGGTTTTTGAATTTGTGGAATTAGGCTACTGTGAGTTTTTAATGGAATTGAGATGGAGCCAAGTTTTAGAATTTAATAGGCTGATAAAGTTCTTTGATTAACTGAATTAGTACTTGAGTGGTAAAATCATGAAATTAGGGTTTGAACACTTTAAAACACTTAGATTTATGATTTACGGTTACTCATTGAATTATGGTTTTAAGCTTACTGTGTAAAATTATAACATTTATGTTTATATGGTTTTTAAAGTTTTAAAGGATTAGGGTTTAGAAAAAAATTAGGGTTTAAGGTTTTAAGGGGGGTTAGGGTTCACTGTTTTGGTTTTTAGAGTTGAATTAGGATTTTAGGATTTTTGATTTAGGGTTTCGGGGAATGCATTAGATTTTTAGGATTTGAAAATCAATTGATAATTTTATGAAGTTTTATGAAAATAAACCAAATGATTTAAAGTTTATAGAAGCAAAAAAGAAGTTTTTAGGGCTTTTGGAAAGAAACAAAACTCAATTTAGGGTTTTGAAAATTTAGAAAGCAAATTAGGGTTTCGGGATTTTGAAGAAACAAAACTAACAGCTTTAAACTTTTTGGAAAACAAAGCAACGAATTAAGGTTTTTAAACTTTAGAAAAAGTGAATTGAGGTTCTAGGGTTTTTGAATTAAAAGAAACAATGGGATGATTTAGCTACTGTGAAGAATAGAATTTAGACAATTGATGCATACCTCCGTTTGTTGGTTCCACTAAAAAAAATTCTTCTTGGATGAACAAAATCAACGACAAGCTTTGCTGCCTTTGAATTGCTTAAATTGTTTGTTTCTCTTAAAAAAAAGAAATCAGGTTGATTCACTGCCTTTCCTACTTAGTTTCGGATCCAATTTTTGATCAATTTCTCCTCCGATTCCTTCCTTGATTTTGTGTTGTTTTTTGGTATTATTTATAGAAGAATTTTTTTGTTAATCATAGTTATTCACAGAAGCTAATATTGATAAGAAAAGGAAACCGAAACCTAATTGCATTAGGTTTCGGAAAAATTTCGCTGGCAAAAAAAAAATTTGCTGAGGAAAAATTGCGCTGGCAAAATTTTTTTTGCCACAGTTGGCTACAGCAGGGGCAAGGACTGGCCTGCGGGCCATTTTGCCCGCAGGAATTTCCTGCGGGCGAAATGGCCCATGGCCATTCCTCCCGCGCGCTGGTTTTCGGCGACGATTTTTTAGTCGCCGATTTTTTATTTTTATTTTTTGATTTTTATTTTTTATTAATAAAAATTAGATACTAAAGCAAAAATTATTTAATTAAGATAACAAAAATTATTTTGGACTAATTAAAATATATTGGACAACACAAAAATTATTTTGGACTAAATAAAATATATTGGACCGGACTGGGTCAAAAATTAAGGGTCTATAATATATTATTAAATTCTTGAAAATTATAAAATCATCCATACTATATGCAATTATCAAAATAGATCATCATTGTATTAAAATCAAAGAAAGTCCAAACAAAATAAATGGGCACCCATACTAGATAGAAACATGCCCTTACAATGTCCAGTATCTAAAATAAATAAAATAGGACACCTACCATTTGGTGGAAATATGCCCTTTATATTAATCCCAAAGTCTTTAAATAAATTAAACTATAGAAAATAAATAAATTAAATAAATAATGCACCCACGAGTGAAAACATACCTTTTAAAAGTCTATTTAAAAATATATATAAATCTAAGGAAAAGAATAAAGCAAGTGAAAAATAATACAACATATATAAAAATAATTGAATAATTAAAAACACATCTTAATATTAACCCATTAAGGAAATATAGTGTGTGAGGACATAAGTCACGCTTATGGCGATCCCGCTAATCAGTTAGCGGGCCAGGGTCGAGGATTTATGTTTATAGAAATTAGAATTTTTCTAAACTAGGATTTTAAGATAAAAATTAGGATTTTATGGCTTTGAAAACTAGGGTTTAGGTAAATTAGGGTTTTGAGGTTTTGTATACATGTAAAGAATGGTTTTCAATGATATAATTAGAGTTTTAGTAATTAATTTAAAGGTTAAAATTAAACCCTAAGCTACTGTGAAATTGAAACAACTTAACATAAGGTGAGTGAGCTAGTGGAAGAATAAATTTTGAATAAATAAGTTGATGCAACTACTGGATAAATAATGAAATTAGAAGACTGGACATGCTTTTGAAGACTCCACCAATATTTTATGTTGATTCAAGTATTCTTTCTGCACCAATGTTAATTCTTAGTTGAGTGGAATGAAGACAGTAGCTACTACCTTCCTTTTGTTTGTGCATTCTCATTGTTTGCTTTGCCTCTTTTCTATTTATTTTTCTCGTTCTTCTCCTTCTATGTGTTGCTAGGGTTTTTGTTGATGCTTTTGTCTCTTTTCTTTTTTGTGTTTCTTTTCCTTCTTTCTTGGCTGCCAGTTCACTAGTCCAAGTTGTTGCTATTCCCCTTGTTTAACCTATTAATCACATATTTATAGAAACAAATTAGGTTAAAACCATTTAAACAGAGCTTCATCTGGATCAATATCATATAATTGTATTAATGTTGAATTAGATTGATTTGATATGGACAAGAATTAAGAGTCCAGATTCAATACAGAATGGTCCATATCAAACTAGTAGCCAACCAATTCGATATGGACCCAAATCCATATCGAATTGATGGACCAATTCTATATGGAATGATCCATATCGAAGTGGTTGGCCATTCCATATCGAATTGGACACTCCAATTCAATATGGACATGTCCCATATCGACTTGGATCAACACCCTACACTTCTACATTAGAATCAAACCATTTTTAGGGCATTCAAAATTTAACCAGCTTATTTTAGGCCTAATAAAATTGAACCAATCTAATCAAAGGCTTTAAAATTGGTTTATGCCATTAAGAATGAACTAAATTTGACCAGGCCCTCCTTAATTAGGATCGGACTAGCTTAGGGCCAAAACTAAGGGTCTACAGAATCTTTACTGGATTCTGAGTCAATTTCATAGGTGGGATTCTCGTATGCTCTTGAACTACTGTGCTCTAGGTCTGTGAGCCAGAAAGGATCAATTCCATGTAATGCAATGCATGTATGCATGTATGCACAACAAACAAGCAAAAGGAGTAAGAACGACCTTCCAACCTTATATCACCAACACATGAATGGTGAGTCTCTTTTCTTAGGTATATGGTCAACAAAATATCAACATGGGATATCTTATTTTCAAAAAATTCACTCGGACGGTTTAATCAATAGTTGTATTTTCAAACTTAAAAGTCAATCCATGATAATTCACATTAATTAAGTGTTAATCCATTAAGCCAACAAAGGGATAGCTTTAATGCTATATTTGGGATTAAAACCAAACTAAAGAGTTTATCGAAAGTAGATTTCCCATTTGGAAAGATAACTAATAATTCATGCCATAAACAAGCCCATGTTTAACAATTCTTGGTATAAATTAGGCCCACAGTTGATTTTTGGCATTCCATAATTGACCTAAATAGTTGTAGGCCCATTTAAGATAAATTTTAAGAAAAGTTGTAATTTGAATGAAGTGAAAAATATTTTTCAAAACCTATTGTAAAAAGGTTTGTTTAGAAATGAATTTTGGGCTTTAAATTTGGGCCATAAGGTGGAAAAAGATTTTTGACCCATCTTGAAAAAGAGTTTAAAAATATTCTTGGTCTTTTGGCTTTAAAGGAATAAACCTATTTTGAGCTTACAATATAATCAGGTCATATTAGAAAAAGAACAAACCAAATAGGCCATGGTTCAAACCAAGATATATCAATCATAATCAAACAAAAACCATTTGGGTAAAAACCTAAGGAAATAACTAGGCCAACTACATGAGCTTTAGTCTTTGGGTTGAAAAAGCTTAGGTTCCTATAGCAAGTATATAGCAAAAGATACTAGGCTATGAGTGGTTATGCCATGCTCAATCTCCATACCTTGAGTGAAAGTATGGTATCCCTTATATAAAACAACAAGGGTCACACGAGGCATCCTAAATCATGCACATAATGCAATCTAAATGATGCATTGGATAATATCATAATAAGAAAGAATAAAATAATATAGAGACCAAAAGAATCAACTTCTCTTATATCTAGTGAAGTTACCCTCACTCCTGGTAGAATGGTTCTTGCGACTTTGGCACTCTTAGGCTCAAGGCCATAGAGAATACGAGCCCAAGCCCGAAGAAAATAAAGTCTCCACCTAGATGGGCCAGGAAGAAAGAAATGGGTGGATGACTCGATTCTTAAGAAATCTCAAACCCCTTATTGGCTTTAGAAAGTTGGGTACACATGGGAAAGGTGAAAAATGGCCCAGCACCCCCATAATGCCTGGTTCATTGGAACCGGCCTCCTTTTCAGGTTTAAATATTATTAAATTCTTAAGCATTATAATATTATCCATACTACATGCAATTATTGAAATAAGTAATAATTATATTATAAAACAAACAAACAAATAAAATGGACACCCATCCAAAGATGGAAACATGCCCTTATAAATGTCCAAATGTCCATAAAAAAATAAATAAAATAGGTCACCCACCAAAAGGTGAAAATAAGTCCCTTACAATTGTCCCAAAGTCTTTAAATAAATTAAATTAGAGTTTAATAAAAGAAAATTAAGGTTAACCAAAAAGAATTATAATCCACATATAAATATTGACCCAATTAACGAGAGGTCAGGTACGGCCAACCCGCTAACCAGTTAGGGGGCGGGGGTCAAGGGGGTAGTGCCCCTTTTGGCGGATTGGGGGGTAGCTCTCTTGAAAAGTAGATGGTTTACATGATACGATTTTGTTGGGGAATTAGGGTTTCTATCTAAACTAGTGTTTTATATTTATACAAATTAGGGTTTCTTCTAAATTAGGGCTTTATATAGAATTTAGGGTTTTAAAAATATAAATTTGGTTTTAAGTTTAATGTTGGATATTGTGATTAAATCCATACTTTGATGACAACATGATGTTGGCTTTACTACCCAAGATTATATTGATAGAAATTGTAACTGTAAAATAAGAATGAAAATAACTACTGTATGATAATATTGTTTTGAAGAATAAAGATTGCTACTAGAAATTTTAAATAATTGTAAATAATGATAAAAGTGGCTACTATAAGTTTAAATAAGCTAAACACAAAAATTGAACCTCCGTTTGTTGGCTACACCAAATTGAAATTGTTGAACCAAGCCCCATGCCTTATTACCTGAATTAACTTTGAGTTTTTGGTTGACTGAATCAACTTTGAGTTTTTGCTTATGTGTTAATTGCTTTTCTCTTGATAATGTTGTGTGTTTTATTGCTTCTTAATTATTTAATCGCTCCCCCTTTTTGCTACTAGTACGTGATCGAGCTTAATTCGAGCTTAATTCTGATTTCCAATTTAAGCATGGCTCGGATTAAGACCCAAAATAAGAATCATATCGAATTAAAGTATTTTAAGTTCAACATTGTGAGCGGGGATTTTTGCTCCTACTCCCATGTGGAATGGTTCTTGCGACTTCAGCACTGTTAGGCTCGGGCCTTAGAGAACACATGCCTAAACCCAAAGAAAATGGAGTTGCCCCCCTGACGGCCCGGGAAAAAGAAAGGGGTGGATGACTCGATTCCTAAGGAATCCCTAACCCCCTATTGGGTTCGGAAAGTTGGGTACATGTGGGGAAGGTGAGAATGATCGAGCACCCCCATAGCATCCGGTTCATTGAAACTAGCCTCCTTTTCATGTCATAATATTATAAAATTCTTAATTAATATGATATTATCTATAATACATGCAATCATAAAAATAAATAATCGCTTTATTAAAATCACAACATGTTCAACAAAACAAATAAATAGGCACCCATCCATGGATGGAAACATGCCTTTACAATCGTCTAATGTCCAAAAGAAAATAAACAAAATAGGATACCTATCAATTGGTGGAAACATATCCTTTACATTAATCCAAAACTTAAATAAATTAAATTACATGAAGTTTAACAAATGAGGTACCTACAATGTGAAAACATGCCTCTTACAATTTCTTGAGTAATTAATCAAATAAATCAATAAACAAATATTTAAGCATTCATTATAAAATCAAATAAAAATAAATCATCCATCAAGACATACAATAAGCATGCGTCCAAACTTAAGTAAAATAATAGATATATAAATGTAGGGTTTGCAATTCAATTAGGGTTTTGTTTTTCCAAACATGTAACTCAGATTTTGAATATTTAAAATCTAACTACTGTAAGTGAGTTCACAAATTGATGATCACTGTCTATTGATTTTCCTAGTTTGCTGTCTGGGTTATTAAGGTTACAATTGTAAATTTTAACACATCAAATGCTACTGGATGAAAATAACTACTGCATGAAAATAATTTTTTATTGAATAAAGGTTTCTACTAGATATCTTAAACAATGTCAACACATTAAATAAGATAATAATCAAAGTAACTATTTTAACCTTAAATTAATTGAATAATAAAATCAAACCTCGGTTTATTGGCTCACCGAATTGTAAGCTGATCCAAACTTCCTGCTTGCACTAGTTTTCGAGTCTCAGTTGAGCAAAGTGAAGGCAATTGTATGTTGTCTTCTAATTTGTTGTAATTAGGGTTACGTGACTCTTTCTTTTTCCTCTTGCTTTGGTTGTTTTTCTTTCTTTGTTAATTCTTGTACCTTTGTCTCTCCTAGATGCTGCTAGGGCTTTTTAATTTTATTTCTTCCTCTTTGTTGCTAATCCTTGCTTCTGTTCCAAAGTCTCAAAAGTCCCCCTTTGAAGGTTTTAAAACATGTATTTATATGAGCATACATTTGGTTAAAACATCGTGAAAACTTCCAATTTTAAAAATAGATACCTGACGCATATCGAATTAAAACAACTTAAATCTGTGGCAAACCGAGACATGGCAGACTCTTTCATCTCTTAATCTAACATGGAATCAAAATTAATAAGCTCCATATCAAATTAGGGAAGGTCCCAATTCGATATGGGACTATCTCATATCAAAATGGGGATTCCCAATTTGATATGTGAGCCAAACTTAAGGTCCCATATCGAATTGGGAAGGTCCCAATTCGATATAGGGCTATCCCATATCAAATTGGGGCATCCCAATTCGATATGGGTTGTCCTATATTGAACTGGGAGGCCTAGATTGACTTGGGTACACCCTAAATGCTCTAACATCAAATAAGACCCGACTAACCTTCAAAATAAACCTCTTTAGGGCTTTAAAGGTTCAACCATCCTATTAAATTATACCATCTAATCAAACCTATTAATCATGCCTATTAATCAGTAATGGACTAGTCAGGGCCAAAATTAAGGGTCTACAGATTACCCCCTGCTTGAATGAATTGAGACTTCAGTAGAAGAGAGTGAAAGACAACATGACTTTGAGATGATTTGGATGAGATGCATTCTCGGCCCAAGGTTGATCTATTGGGTTCTAGACCCAAAATGTGATTTGATTTGGGTTATGGACCCAAATTGGCTTGGGTTTTAGGCCCGAAATGAGTTCTAGTCTCAATAAAAATGATTTGTGTTCTAGACCCGATTTGGTTTGGGTTCTGGACCCTAGCTAGATTTGATTTGAGTACTTGGACCTGAAATTGAATTTGATTTGAGTACTTGGACCCGAGATTGAACTGGATTTGGGTACTTGGACATGAGACTATGTACTTGGACCCAAGACTGAATTTGATTTAGGTACTTAGACCTGAGACTAGGTACTTGGATCTAAGAATAAATTTTATTTGGGTACTTGTACCTGAGAGTGGGTACTTGGACCAAAGACTGAATTTAATTTGGGTACTTAGACTCAAGACTGGGTACTTGAACCTGAGACAAAATTTGATTTGGGTACTTGGACCCGAGACTGAATTTTTGGTTCTCGACTCTAAACTTGATTTGGATTCTCAACCTAAAAATGAATTTTGGGTTCTCGACCCTAAATTGGATTTTGGGTTATCGACCCGAAACTAAATTTGGGTTCTCGACCCAAAATTGAATTTATTGACCTTCTGTTAGTTTGAGAGTTATGGCTTTCTTCTAGCCAATAAATTTTAGCTCTTCTAGCTGATTGATCTTCTATCATGGGTTTCTTCTAGCCACTTGCTCTATTCTTTAATGGATTAACTCCAACTCTTATAGCTCGACTGACCTTCTGTCATCTGGTAATTTTGGCTTTTTTCTAGGCGGTTGTTCCATTCTTTAATGGATTGTGGGTCTTTACCCTAAAAATGGATCTTCATCCTAGGACCTTGGATCTTCATCCTTGGTCTTTGGCTCTCCACCCTTCAAAATGGATCTTCATTCTTTGGAGATCATGTCTTCACCCTTCAAAATGAATCTACATCCTTGGACATCATGTCACAACCCTTCAAAATGGATCTTCATCCTTGGAGATTGGGTCTTCACCCTTCAAAATGGATCTTCATCCTTTCAACGTCGGGTCTTCACTCTTCAAAATGGATCTTCATCCTTTAGAGATTTGTCCTATATCGACTTCAACTCTTCTAGCCGGTGTGAACCTCCGTTTCCACCCGAAAAGGATTCGGATGAACGTTCACTTGCTGTTAGGAGTCGCCACTTAATTTTTTGTTCAAAGGGAAAAACTAAGAAAACCCTTGTTTAACTCCAATAATGCATCCAATGTAAAGGTTTCTAATCTACGAACCCAAGGAGGATTCGGAGACTATGTCATGTATTTGATTAATTTGCCAAAAAGAAACAAACCTAAAAGGGACGAAGAAAAGAAGAAAAACAGATTGTTAGTAAATTGTGGACTTGCTATTTGGGGTGAATCCCAAATATGCCTACATACTCTCGTTTTTTATGAGAGATCAAAGCCCATGTAGTTCGGAAAAGCCTAATTAAAGGCAATTATGCATTTATGCATGTGTGTGTGTATGCTTTGTGCATTGCCGGGCTTTTTGCCAAATTTGTGAGATTTTGAGCACTTAGTGCTAAATTTGATGAAATTTGGGTACTTGGTACCAAAAGAAAATGCAATTTAGGCTTCATGCCAAAAGGTTGATTTTAGTTGAAATTGGCTTCATGCCAAAGATTGATTTTAATTTGTATAGATTTCATGCCCAAAAGGGATTAGGTCTTTGACCCAAAAAGAAATTAAGAAGGAGGTGTAGTGCTCATGATGTGCTTAAATTGACCAAGGATAAATTAGGATATTACCTTGTTTAGGGTTCTCCCACTTCGTAGTTCCAGATATTGTTTTCTCGGGCCTTGGATTATGATTCTTGTTTACTGTTTTTTTAATTTTAATTTCAATCGATTCCTGCAGCACAAGATTAGATTTATGCAAAGAAAAGTCCAAGAGAAGTTCTTAAGCGTGTGAAAATAGAGAGTTCGTCCGCCCGAAGCCCACCCTAAAAAACCGAACCCCTGTTCTAAAAATTCAGAGGCCTTTTATAGACAAAATTCAGACCTGGACGGCGGTCGGACTGCCATGGAAGTGACCAGGGCGGGAAAAAGGAAAAAGCAAAACGGCGGCGGTCGGACCGCCGGTCCGGCGGGCGAACCGCCGCGGTCGGCGGTTGAGCCTCCAAAACAGCACACGCACGATTTTCGTTCAAACTGATTTTCCGGGAGCTACGGACCTCCAAAAATTATTTCGGGACCATATCTGTGATCCTTGCGTTGCTCTGGACATTTCAAGTACCATGAAGACATACTTTCTGTGAACTTTACCGTGGACCTCCTGTCCGGCTCAATTGTCTGCAGTATGAGAAAATCGGCCTTCCAAGCCTCAAAATTTGAGTATTCACAATTGCCCCCCACTGGGGTCCATAAAAATGATTTATGGGGCTCAGTGGTCGTCAGAAACGAGGATTTTGGGCGAGGTGCAAAAGACCCGCGTTTTCACCTTTTCCTTATAAATAAGCTCATTTTCATTCCATTTTCATTTGCTTTCATCCTTTCTTCTTCTTACCTTTCATTTAAACTTTCTTTCGATGATGGATTTCACTGGCCTAGAAGACTTCGAAATCCCACTCCCTCCCTGCAATCTTTTACTTAAGGAGGAGAAGCACAACTCCCGGACCGGCTGCTATGAGGTAAGTACCTTCCCCTTTACTCATCTAGTATGCATGCTTAGGAATTTTATTTATTTCTAGTAAGGAACTTAGAAACAAATTGTAGGAATCTTTCCTTTACATGTACTTGAATTAGCTCTAATAATGAATATGAAGTAATACCAGGCTTCACCATGTTCTGTCATCAGTAATTATTTCTACTAAAGAACTTAGAAATAATCCTCTAGGAAGTTACACCCGGCTGGGGATAGAACTTAAATTTTTCTGAAGTTGCCCCCCAAATTGTCCACAATAATGAATTAGAAAATCCCTCTCTCTGCTTTTTTAGGACACTGCGATTAGGATATCCATCGCCGAGAGTCCCATGAGCACTATTCCGGCCTACATCTTTGATGCTGGGCATCCGGTGGGGGATCTTATGAGACCTGCTTTCCTCCACCATTTGAGGACTATAGATGTGGGCAGAGATATCCACAGGGAGTTGATCTGCGCGCTGGCCGAGCGATGGTGGCCCACTACTGATACCTTCCATTTTGCTTGGGGGGAGATGACGATGACGCCTACCGACTTTTCCGTCATTTCTAGGATTCCCTTCGGAGTTGAGATGGTGGAGTTCTATGATGACTGGCGGCATGACATTTCTTCAGCCGACATGGTCACTTTGATCGGGGTTGACTATCCTCGACATCAGGCGCCTCGCTGCATTCAGCGGAGGTGGCTTGTAGAGCAGGCGTCAACTATCTATGCTTGCTACGAGGTAGGCGATCTTACTACTAATCAGGTAGCCAGGTTTACCCTGATTCTCCTGTTTGCTAGCTCCTTCTTAGCAAATAGGAAGGACGCAGTGAGTCTCAATGTGCTGAAGAGCCTACTCGACCTGACCCGACTTTAGACATACGATTGGGCCAGCATGATGCTGTGTAGATTGTATGATGACATGTCAGACCTCTGCTATACCCGCATTGCTCCATGTGGCTTGTACTACTTCTGGGAGGTAATGTAAAGAACATTTCTTTTATCTTATATATGTTGACATACACCAACTTTGATATCTTCTTCATCTTTTCCAGACTTGGGCTTACGAGTACTTTCCTGGTGTCCTTTTCTTCGTGAGCCACCTGCCCCTGTAGATCCTCTTTCTCCCATTGCTTGGAGATGGTATAAAGAGAGGTTAGAAGCACCAAAGAGGAAGCTTCCTATCAGAGAGCTGAGATAGTTCTTCGACAGCTACTCCATGAACTCGGTAAATACTTTATCCTCATCCTTATTTATTTTATTAGAGAAAATGATTCACTAACATAATAAATTTTTACAGGTTGTATTTACAGCAATGTCTAGCCGGCTGGTAGAGTGGATTGCTCAAGATCACAGCTTTCAGCGATCACAGTTCCTGACTCGTCGTCGATTCATACTTCCCCATCTAAAGTATCGACAGTATTATCTCGCTGAGAGAGTGACTTTCCAGATCACCGGTTTCCGTGCAGCTCCCCTGGATCCCCCTGATGATATGCTATCTCTGACACTTTTGCCTATTACTGCATCCCAGTATGAGCGTGATCCCTTCGAGTCAGCCTATGCCCCAGATGATGATTATGATTTCTACTGTCTTCAGCGACTGATGCCACGCATAGGGACACGGTTCAACCTTGCACCACCTTATCGGTCCTCCCATTCTTCGGTTTCCAGTTCTAGCACTCTAGGAGACCATCCCTCTTCCAGCTGGCAAGGTGACAGACCTTCTTCCTCTAGGGCCGAGGCTTCCGCTTTCAGGGCTGGACCACCACATACTGGAGCAAGCAGCAGTTCATCACATTTGAGGCCTCCCCCATCTATCCTTGCGGCTACTGGTCAATTGGACCTTGCTTTGGCCGACCTGAGGCTGCCTTATGCTGTTCGTTATCATGCACCCGACGGTTGGGTGACCCGACCAATTAGCATGGAGGGTGTACCATATCGGAGCCTTGCTCACATCACTCAGGTATATTCCTCTAGAACTTTTCATGAAAAGGATTCATACAGTTCTCTTGAAATTGACTGTGATTCTGTCTTTTTTACAGGTACCTGCGGGCCTAGTTGCTGACATGGTAGCACTGATCACTGCTTTCTCGAATGAGCTGACTGGTGCTTGGACTAATAGTGCTTATGAGAGGCAGAACAGGCCACAAAGACGGAGAGCCCGGCGCTGATTTCTCATATTTGTCTTGGATTATATTTGTTGTATTTGAATTATTCTTGCTCTGTACTTTGTACTTTCCATGTTTTTCACCTGTTATTTGAACTTAGATACAAACATGCATTTATTTGTTAGTATTGACAGCAAATATGTATGTATGATGCTTTTTTTTAGAAATCTATTTTCAAAATAAATCCCTGAAACAACCCCCAAAAATAGCACCTAACAGGGCCTAAACATGGCCAAAACACAAAAATTTCACAAAACATCAAAAATAGGAATCGAAACTAGGTCGGTGGCGGTTGGACAGCCGGAATCGGCGGTCGAGCAGCCGGTGTTGGCGGTCAGACCGCCGTGGATGGCGGTCGGACCGCCATTTGGGCCAGGGCTGTATAAAAAACGAAGTTGAAGTGCATTTTCAGGCCAGAAAATAGGTTTTTCACTGCAGGATTTTATTTTTCTCTCAACTATGAACCCTCTTTTTAATCATGTGATGCATAGCTGGACCAAGAGCCTCCATAATGTTGAAAGGATCAACATGGGAAGATATGGATTGAAAGTTGTTGCCACACTTAGAGGTGTAGCCGTGGATTGGGATTTCTTGCATGCTTGTATCAAATTTTTGGATCCCTAAGCCCACATTTTCAGATTTGGTGCCCGGATGGAGGAGATGTGTCCTCTTTTTGAGGAATTCTGCTCAATTATTGGATGTGACCCAAATGCCCCTCTTGTAAGGCATGAGGTTCAAATTGGCTATGTGGGGTCTTTTCAGAGGCTTTTCAACTTTACAAGGCCTCAAGCTCAAGCTATGATCGCGGATGGGAATAAGGCGATGCTGCTTCCTTTGATTGATGAATTCCTAACTGCTAATTTTGAAGATGAGATTCAACTGAAGCATAGGATGCGAGCTTTTGTTTTTTGCCTATTAGCTGGATTTCTTTTCAACCGTGACCCTGGCTTCGGAAATTTAAAGCTTTGCCCCATGATTAGGCAAATGGAAGAACTTAACTGCATTGGTGGTATGATTCTGGCTGAGACTATTCAGAGTCTTGATAGAACTGCACTCGGATTTGAAAATTGGACTGTTACCCCGATCATTCTTCAGGTAATTCTGTTATACTTTTTGCTTTTTTTTTTCATTTCATCATCTCTCTTTTTCCTTTGCAAAATAGAAAGGATCTATTTTTTTTTCAGGTTTGGTTGAGAGACCATCTCCGAGTGGTTGCCGTTCCCCATGCCTTGACTTATAACCCTTCTCAGTACCGCACCAGAAGAATCCAGATTTCTTTTCCCTCTATGGCTAAGTGGATCATCTGGTTGTATGAGCTTGGGCCAGAAGAATTGTTGTGGTTCATCCCTTGGTATAGAATTTCTCGATTCATGGAGGCAAATGCAATGCATAACCATGTCTACCTTCTTGGTTTCACTTATAGTACATGGTATAGTGCTTCTCGCGTCCACAAATAGATGGGAATTGATCAGAGGGTTCCTCTTCCTGTTGGGCTTACCATTGCTTCCTCTATTACTCCCGGAGTTACTCGAGCTGTTCTACAAACCTGGGTTAGGAACCATCAGATGATCAGGCCTTTTGCACTACTCCAGAGTACAGAGCTTGGTTTATAGCTGAAGTTTGGCCAATTGAAAAGCCAAGGAGGCATGCATTGCTGCAGGAGTTGGAGGGAGAGGATGTGGTTCCTCTTAACGAGGGGAAGATAGATGTTGCAGAGAGTTCTGAAACTAAGGAAGATACCAAAGACTCTACCCCACGTAGGAGAAGTAGGATTTAGATCCTAGGGTTGACTCTATTGTCTGCTTTTTTTGGATTGCTTTTACCTTTTAGTTCATTGGATGTTTAGGACTTATGGAATGAATGACTCTTTTTGTAATGAATGATTCTTTTTTGGAATGAATGACTCTTTTTGGAATGAATGATTCTTTTTTAGAATGAATGACTCTTTTTGGAATGACTCTTTTATTTGCTTTCCAAGCATTATCTACTTTATTTACTTGCTCTAATTTTTGCCTAAGCCATCCTTTCGGATTTTCAACTTAGCGAGCTCTTACCCATTCTTGCCTAAGCTGCCCTTTGCGGGTTTTCAACTTAGTGGAATTTTTTTTTTATGTTGGCAAAAGAAAAATGAATCAATGGTTTTCATTAAAATTTAGACCGTGCTCAAGGAGAGCTACCTACATATCTCGAATTAGTTTGCGAGAATCAGGTCTAATGTAGTTCCTTACAATGCATGATTATACATAATATTTCTTTAATTGATCCAGATTGCATGGGTTTGTGAACTCTAGACCATCCAAATCAGACAAGATGACGGCTCCGCCGGAAAGTATTTTCTTTACAATGTAGGGTCCAGCCTAAAGAGGATGAAACTTCCCACGAGGATCTGTAACAGGTGTTCTGATCTCTTTCAGAACCAAACAACCTTCTTCCAACTTTCGATCTTTGACCTTTTTGTTGAAATGTCTGGCCATTCGCCTCTGATACCCTTGAATCTGATGGAGAGCTTGAAGTCTTTTTTCATCTAAACCCAACAACTGATGATGATAATTGCTAATCCATTCAGCTTCATTTATCTGACTTTCTTGAATTATCCTTGCCGATTGAACTTCCAGTTCAATGGGGAGTACCGCTTCCATTCCGTACACCAGTGAATATGGGGTTGCCCCAGTAGGAGTTCTAATTGATGTTCTATATCCCCACAAGGCCAGTGGTAACTTCTCATGCCAACCCCTATGTTCCTTGATCATTTTTTGTATGATCACCTTTATAGACTTATTTGCTGCTTCTACAGCTCCATTTGTTTAAGGTCTATAAGGAGAGGACTTATGATGCTGGACCTTCTTATCCTTTAAGAGTTTAGCAAATTCTTCTTGGAAATGAGTTCCATTATCAGTGATAATCTCGAATGGTGTTCCGTACCGACAAAGGATGTTGGTACGAACAAACTGTGCTGCCTTTTTGGCGTCTAATTCTGCATAGGAAGCTGCTTCAACCCACTTTGTGAAGTAATCCACCGCTACCAAGATAAATTGATGTCCATTCGAGGCTTTTGGATGTATTTTTCCAATTATATCTATTCCCCAAGTAGCGAAGGGCCATGGAGAGGTGATTGGATTCAGAGCAACAGGAGGTTGCTTCTGTATCTTAGCAAACATCTGGCACTGATGGCATTCTTGCACAAATGCCACACAGTCTGTATTCATGGTGGACCAATAATATCCTAAATTGGCTATTTTTCGAGCCAAGGCGATCCCATACATATGCGGTCCTGATTCGCCACCATGCACCATTTCCATTATCCGTTTAGCCTCTGCTTCATTCACACACCTTAGGTCATTCCATTCCAACTTCTTTTGTAGAGGATATCTTCATTAAGAATGTAACCTGTGGCTAGCTGCCTTATTGTTCTCTGATCAACCCTTGATGATCCCTCCGGATAACTTCCATCCTTGAGATAGCTCTTGATATCCCAGAACCATGGTTTACCATCGGCCAAATGCATTACGTGGGCAGGTTGCTTCTGAAGTTGAACTTTCAATGGATGAATGGCTTTCCCCTCCTTGATATTGATCATGGAAGCTAAAGTAGCCAGGGCATCAGCAAACTAATTCTTTGCTCTTGGGAGATATTCGAAGGACAGATCATCGAATTGTTGTGCCAAATGATCAAGGCGTTGTAGGTAAGGAACCAAACGCTCTTCTCTTATTTTCCATTTCCTTAAAGCTTGTGATACTATTAAAATAGAATCACCGTAGACCTTTAGGTTCTTAATCCCCAATTCCAGAGCGGCATCGAGCCCATTGATGCAAGCTTCATATTCCACTTCATTGTTAGTGCAGCTAAAGTCAAGTTTAACTGCAAAGGGAATGTATTCTCCACAAGGAGTTTTGAACACAATCCCAATTCCATTTCCGTGATAATTTGATGCCCCATCAAAATACATCTCCCAAACACTTCTTTCCACATTCAATAGGTCTTCATCAGGGAAATTCATTTCTCGCATCTCTTCTTTTACGGGTAATTCTGCTAACTGGTCAGCTATTGCCCCACCTTTCACAGCTTTCCTCTGAATGAATTTTAAGTCAAAAGCTGCCAATGTTGACACCCACTTTGCCATTTTGCTGTCCAAAATAGGCCTCTCCATAAGGAATTTTAAGGGACTCTATTCTGCGATGACACAAGTAGTGTAAGAAGACAAGTAGTGTTGTAACTTCGTGCAGGTCCAATATAACGCTAAACACAACTTCTCAATCTTGTTATACTTTAACTCATAGTCCAGCATCCTTTTGCTGAGGTAGTAAATTGCATTTTCTACCTTTGTACCTTCGGCCCCTTGAGCTAGCATTGTACCCATGGCTTCACCTGTTATAGACAAATACAAGAGCAGAGGTTTTCCCATTCTGGGAGGTTGCAGAATTGGCGGACTTAACAAGTATTCTTTGATCTTGTCAAAGGCCTTCTGGCAGTCTTCATTCCATTCTTGTGAAGAACCTTTCCTTAGTAGCTTAAAGATAGGACCACAAGTCTCTGCCAACTACGATATGAATCGACTGATATACTATAATCTACCTAGCAAGCCTCGAATCTCCTTTTCTATTCTTGGTGGAGGCATTTTCAGAATTGCCTTTGACTTTGCTGGATCAACTTCTATTCCTTTGTTGCTGACCAAATATCCCAAAAATAAGCCTGATGTTGCTCCAAATAGGCACTTGCAGGATTAAGCTTCAAATTGTACTTGCGAACTCTAAGGAAGAACTTCTCAAGTGCTTCAACGTGCTCTTCTGGAGATTTTGACTTGACAATCATATCGTCAACATACACTTCTACTTCTTTGTGAATCATGTCATGAAAGACTGTTGTCGCCATCCTTTGGTAGGTAGCCCCTGCATTTATCAATCCAAAAGGCATAAACCTATAGCAGAAAGTGCCCCATTCTGTAATAAAAGCTGTCTTTTCTTTGTCTAGTGGATGCACCATGATCTGATTGTACCCAACCGCAAGGTCAGTCATGGAAACCATCATATGCCCAGCCATCCTGTCTATTAGCAAATCGATGTGTGGTAGCGGGAAATCGTCCTTGGGGCAAGACTTATTCAAATCTCTATAGTCAACACACATCCTGACCTTTCCGTCTTTCTTCGAGACTGGCACAATGTTTGCTAACCAGGAAGGGTAGACAATTGGTTCTATGAACTTATTATCCAGTTGCTTGGCAATCTCATCTTTAATTTTCAAAGACCATTCTGGCTTCATTCTTCTCAACTTCTGCTTAACCAGCTTTGCATCGGGGTACAGCGGAATCTTATGAACTGCTATTGCCGGGTCTATTCCCGTGACATCACTTGTCTGCCACATGAAGCAGTCGACATATCTTCTTATGCACTCAACAACCTGTTCCTTATTCACACAATCATATGCAATGTATGTATATTCATTTTCTTTGCCAATTATTATCTTTTCATTCATTTCTTTTATTTCATTTATTTCATTTTTGCTAGATAATACTTGGAAAGCAAAAGACACAGGGTAACCAAGAACTCGAACAGTTCATTATATTTGACATCAGGGTTTTCTATTCCTGAAGCTAAGGAAGACTCAGAACTGGACTCTGACTCCGTGTTTGACTCAAGATTTGACTTAGTACAAGACTCAGGTTCAGGGTGTGACACAGGACTAGGTTTGACTATAGCCACTTGTCCCTCCTCGGCATACCAGTTCATCAGTGGTCCATCTGTGGTCTTGATCAGCTTCGTGAAGTCCCTTTTGTCTTCAAAATTGGTTATCATAGCAACCTCATCAAAGATAATAGGCCACATGAAATCTTCCACTTGTGGGTCAGTTATAGGTTCTGGCTCTTCTTCCTTTATGACTAAAACATCAGCGAACATCTCAAAACCCGATAGCTTCTTTCCAGTCATAGGAGAACAGAATGGCTCCTGAAAACCACAGTAAGAAACTACTTTTCCAGGTTTGCAAAAGTGACCGTTCAGAGTTCTAAAGTAAGGGCGCATTTTGAGGCTTTTTGCCCCCTAAGTCTTCTTTTTCTTCTTCCCATGCTCAAACTCTTCTATTTCCTCGTCTGTGGGTTTGTACCCCAAGCCAAAAGTTCCCTTATTCTCAGGTTCTTCCCATGGCCGCACTATGGATGATTTCCTCCCAGACCTTATCATTTTCATCCCGGGTAGCAGACCTACCCTTAGCATCATTCCCACCAGGCAATTGACTTGGACCTCCTCAAAGTCATATAGGATAAATGGCCCTTTGGGCCTTTCTCCTTCAATGCATTGAATAGTGTCATAATGGAACCCAGTCAAGGCCATAGCAGTTTCACCAGGAACAACCTCAAAGAGAGACTGATCCGTGGTTTTCTTGTTGATTTCACATGTGTCTCCTTTAATAGTGATGCTTTTTCCTTCAAAAGGGAACTTAAGTTTTTGATGTAATGAAGAAGGTACAGCATTATTCTGATGAATCCACGGCCTTCAAAGGAGGAGATTAAAACTCGCGGGTACATCAATGACCTGGAACGACACTCCCATTTTTACCGGTCCAATGGCAACTTCCAGAGTAGCAACACCAAAATTTCTCTTCGAGTATTATCATACGCTCTAACAATTTGATCAAAAGGTGTAAGATCTGTAACCTCCAATCCCAGACAGCTTGCTACTTTCAAGGGACATACATTTAAGGCTGACCCATTATCAATGAGAACCATGGGCACAGTCTTTCCCCCAGTTTGTATGGTGATGTATAGAGCATCATTGTGTTCCTTACCGTCTTCTGGTAAATCTACATCAGAAAACCTGATACTCAATGCCTTGGTTGATTGGGTCAAAGTGGCCACCAAAGCTTCTGGGCTTGTGTCTACTGATGTATCAAGTTGACTCAAAGTTTTACTGAGAGCCTGACGGTGTGGGAATGAGGAAGCAAGGAGCTCCCAAATTGACACCTTAGCTTGAGTTTGTTTAAGCTGAGAGAGGACAGGGTCTTCTTTTGGTTCCGGTGTCTTCTTATAGGGGTGATTTGGGGTTTTAGGGGCTTTCCCCAAGTCAAGTGGCTGATATTGCCTTCCACTTCTTGTCAAAGCATCGACCTCTTCAGTGAGGTCATTCAGATCCAGCACACATACTTCATTCATTTCCAAGAGAAGTTTGAAAGGATCAAACAACTCTTCTTCCACAGTGATGGCGTGGATGGAATGATTGGGCAAAGGGTTAGTATTAATGTTTGGTTGACTTCTGAGAGGAATGATGTCACCTCTATCCACCAGATCTTGGATGCGATTTTTCAGAGTCCAGCAAGCATTTGTTCTATGCCCATTTCCTTGGTGGTATTCACAGTACTCATTGGCCCTATAATTGAAGGGTAACGGGTTTGGAGGAGGCCTTGGGTCCAAAGGCTTCAAGTACTTTCCTTCCACGGCCTTTTTAAACACCAAATGAAGGGGCATCCCAAGGTCGATATATTGCCTTCTTGGCTGATTTCTCTGCCCAAGATTGCCCACACGTAAAGGATTCGCAGGGGCAATATTGGCCACCTCATTGACCTTGCTTGAGGAAGCAACTTGGCCCTGTTTCTTATACTTTGAAGTAGCTCCCTCATCTACTATCTTACCCAATTGTATCAAATCTTCTACCTTAGTTGCAGTCGCAATGAGCGATTTGAAAGTAGGTAGGTATTGGGTTTGTAGTTGAGCTTGATATGTAGGCCTTAAATTCTTGATTATAATATCAATCTGCTCCTGTTCTGAAGGGCAATTGATCATTTGGGCAGCCTTCGCCCTCCACCTCGTAAGGAACGAGGAGAAGGGTTCATTGTTGTTTTGCTTGGTAGTCTCAAGTTCCCTTCTAGTGACATCTACCTCAATATTGTAGTGGTATTGAGTGTTAAATGCATTGCAGATGTCTTCCCAGGTCTTAATCTTGGCACGATCTAGGCTTACAAACCACTTAAGGGCAGCACCAGTCAAGGATTGTTGGAATAGTTGAGCAAAAAGTTCATCATTTAAACCCCAAGGGCTTAAGGCCCCCACATACATCTTTAGGTGGGTTTTAGGGCAAGTAGTCCCATCAAATCTGTCCATCCCAGACATCTTGAATTTTGGAGGCAACCTAGCTTGGCGAAACAATGATAAGGAATCCATGTCTACCACCTCTTTATGAGTTTTCATGGCAATGATTGACCTTTCAAGCAATTCAAGTTTCTTTTTTAGTTCATCAGTTTCAGTAGCATTCTTAGAGGGTGGATCCTCCAAATTGATGACAGGAGTATTATTCTGAGCAGTCATGGGGGTACTAGTTTGTCCCATAATAGGTTCCTTCCCTAGATTTCCAGGAGTAGTGGCTGTCTTTGGTGCCCCTCTCAATTCGGCCAAGATGGCTACTCTTTGGGCGATCAAGGCTTTATCAATTCTTTCTTGCATCCTAGCTTCAATCTCCTTAACCTATCCATCTAGCAAGGCCTTAATTTGTTCAATAGTAGCCATTTCAGTAATTGGAGTAGTTGGTGAAGTTGGAGTAGTAGGACTTGTGAGTGATTGCACAGTTGGAGTTGGTGTAGCTTGTGTAGGTGAAGGCACACGGATAGTGGGTACCTGCAAAGGTTAAGGGTAAAGAATCAGGGTAGTGTGTAGGGTAGGAAGACTCTTGGTCCACTTGCATATATCAAAAGGTTTTCCCCAAAACAATGTTGTTATGTTGCATGAATGCACCTCATCACCTCATAATTCATTTTAATGGAATGTGGCACTATTATTGGGTACATGCAACCTAAGGGAGGGTTCTATTGTTACATGAAAAATAGAGAATAGGCTTATAATAGGGACCCTTGAGTCTTGAGTAAGATATACCTAACCACATGTGAAACAAAGAGTTTCGCGTGGGTCCAACAGTACGTTTACTCATGGGCCACTCCAAAAGGATTGGAATGGTTTACGACAACAGGGAGGACGCTTTGGATGTCCGCCGGCATAATCAAGGAGACCTGCCGGTCAGCGCTACTTGATATCCAAACTCAGAATTTTGAACAGAGAGAGAAGAAATTCATTTGAAAATAATTTTTTATGCAATGGAGGAAAATGATTCCCCCATATAATGCAAGAGAAAAAGATTCTCTAAATGACAAAACAACTGCACAATTAATCAAAGAAGGGGTCCATCAAAGGAAAAAGATTCCTTTTGTCAATTTTATTCCAATATCCTTAAGGAAAGGATATATATTGCTAAGGTACCCTGCAAAATAAATAAAAGTACCCTGAAGAAGGGCAAATTAGTCAAATAAACAATAGTAGTCTACTAGGATCCCATAAATCATTTTTATGGTCCCCAGTGGAGTCGCCAAATTGTGAACCTCCGTTTTCACCCGAAAAGGATTCGGATGAACGTTCACTTGCTGTTAGGAGTCGCCACTCAGTTTTTTGTTCAAAGGGAAAAACTAAGAAAACTCTTGTTTAACTCCAATAATGCATCCAATGTAAAGGTTTCTAATCTACGAACCCAAGGAGGATTCGGGGACTATGTCATGTATTTGATTAATTTGCCAAAAAGAAACAAACCAAAAAGGGATGAAGAAAAGAAGACAAACATATTGTTAGTAAATTGTGGACTTACTATTTGGGGTGAATCCCAAATATGCCTACATACACTCAATTTTTATGAGAGATCAAAGCTCATGTAGTTCGGAAAAGCCTATTTAAAGGCAATTATGCATTTATGCATGTGTGTGTGTATGCTTTATGCATTGTCGGGCTTTTTGCCAAAATTGTGAGATTTTGAGCACTTAGTGCTAAATTTGATGAAATTTGGGTACTTGGTACCAAAAGAAAATGCAATTTAGGCTTCATGCCAAAAGGTTGATTTTAGTTGAAATCGGCTTCATGCCAAAGATTGATTTTAATTTGTATAGATTTCATGCCCAAAAGGGATTAGGTATTTGACCCAAAAAGAAATTAAGAAGGAGGTGTAGTGCTCATGATGTGCTTAAATTGACCAAGGATAAATTAGGATATTACCTTGTTTAGGGTTCTCCCACTTCGTAGTTCCAGATCTTGTTTTCTCGGGCCTTTGATTATGATTCTTGTTTACTGTTTTTTTAATTTTAATTTCAATCGATTCCTGTAGCACAAGATTAGATTTATGCAAAGAAAAGTCCAAGAGAAGTTCTTAAGCGTGTGAAAATAGAGAGTTCGTCCGCCCGAAGCCCACCTGAAAAAACCGAACCCTTGTTCTGAAAATTTGAAGGCCTTTTATAGAAAAAATTCAGACCTGGACGGCGGTCGGACCGCCATGGAAGTGACCAGGGCGGGAAAAAGGAAAAAGCAAAACGTCGGCGGCTGAACCACCGGTCCGGCGGGATAACTACCGCGGTCGGCGGTTGAGCCTCCAAAACAGCACACGCACGATTTTTGTTCAAACTGATTTTCCGGGAGCTATGGACCTTCAAAAATTATTTCGGGACCATATCCGTGATCCTTGCGTCGCTCCAGACATTTCAAGTACCATGAAGACATACTTTCGGTGAACTTTACTGTGGACCTCCGGTCCGGCTCAGTCGTCTGCAGTCTGAGAAAATTGGCCTTCCGAGCCTCAAAATTTGAGTATTCACAGCTGGACTAATCTTTTGTCTTTTGCATCTTCATTCTTTTGAGATTCTTACTTTCTTCTTGTTTTGTTCTTTTTGTTCTTTCTTTTTCAAAAAAATCAGCTATTTTTTAGATAGTCCTCATGTCCTTTCTTTGCCCCCTATATGGCAAAATATTGAAAGTGAGTCTAAAAATATTTTGTACATGCATAAACTTAAAAAATTATAAGAGGAAGTTTTACCCTCTGTGTAGGTTCAAACCAATGATTTTTCCCATGTAGGCTCTGATTGATGTTTGTCAATTTTAAGCATGCATCTCTATTTTTAAAGTGACTGGATCTTCCTCGAGCAATGGGCCTTCCATGCCCCTTGATTTAATATCTGCTTCATATTTGCTTCATAGAGTATTGTTGTTTACCTTGATAAAGAATAAACAATGCAAGATATGCTCATGTATGCATGATATGCATGGATAATATTTATAGTGGTTCCATCGACTCACAGACCAAGGTGATCAGCTGAAGTGTTCTCATTGGTTCCTCCCAGATGCTCATTCAAGTTTTGCATTGGAATGATAGAAGGTTCATATTTATGGCTTTTATTTTCTAAGGTGAAATCATGAGTAGTGGAGGCCCCAAGCATGGTATCCAAAGACATGGGAGATATCCATTTTATAGATAACTGCTTTATGACATGACCTTGAAAGTGACTCTTTCATTAGCCCTCTTTTGCCCATAGTTTCCTTTGAGGTTTGATAATACAACATAGTTCCCTTAACTTGAAGGCTTTGTATGACAAAAATACACTTTTTTTATAAATCTTAAAATCATATTTTGGCTTTGTCAAATCAGTGTCATTATCCTCAGGACTCGATTTTCCCAAATTAGCATATCTATAACATGACAACCCTAGTTACCGTACTAAACTCGGGAATTATTTTCGTTTAAATAAGAATTGTTGCACTTCAAATAGACACATACACATTACTTGGCCAAAGGTCTCATTGAGTTTGAATATTGTCTATCTCATATGTATGTTTGTTTAAACTATCTTCACTAATAGACTCTACCTACTAAGAGAGATCAATAGGTCTTTAATAGGCTTGAAACGGGGTCTATAAGGGATACGAGTTAAATGAAAGCCATTTTTAGATTGAAGCTGATGTGACACTGTTGATAAAACTTCACACTACAAACTTTTTGTTAGAGCCATAGGCAGCTAGGAGCAATCTTGCTAGACTTCTATTTCCTTCTATCTCCTTGGAAGAAATATAAATTTGATTAAGATGATCTTCATCTTTTCCTTTTCCTTTTGCATAAACTCAAGACCCATTTTTATTTATTTTTTATTTTTTTAGGTTCTAACTCAAGGATAAATTATTTGTTGCCTTGATGTCATCTTAATAGATTGGAGATATTAGGTTTAGTATCAGGTGAACTTCAACTATCCTTATGGTCTTCAGAACTTCAACTATCCTTATAGTCTTGACTATGCATTCCTTTCTTTGATCTTCTTGCCTCTTCCCTTATTGATCATTAGATTTGTTATAAAGAGCAAGCTAAAATCTCATGAAGGTTCAAAGGGACAACTAGGGATTGATGTCAATAGGGTTAATACTAGTTGTTGGCTCATCAAACAATGCCTAGGTCATCTCTCTCCTAAATAAGCAGAGTTCAATTTCACTTTGAAAGTTCGTCAAAGCATCTTTTAAGACTAACAAGGACCTAGACACTCATAATTATACAGGAGCCCTCTCTAACTAAGCATACACAGTTCAATGCAATAGAAAAATTCCCTCACCTAGTAAAGTCATTCAAATTATAATGCATAGATACACAAATTTATGAACATCAAGCTATATTCGTCATTGGTTTAGCACTAAAATGAATAAAATACCAATAAAAATTTTGATGAAAATAATTTATTCGAACAAACATAATTTGAAAAACATAATTATTCTAAATAAGCACTAAAGAAAGCAAAATAAAAAGAGCAATACTTTCAAGCTAAGGGAGGTGTGTTGAATGAAAACTCTCCTTACTTCACATCTTCAATATTCCTATCTTGAAAGGAGGATAAGATAGAATTTTCATCCAATCCTCCTCCTACCATGAAGGTTGCTGGTGGTGGCATTTTGTTGAACCTAGAAAAAGGATTATCCTTTGTGCTGGGCTTATCAGGTTCAGGTAGCTTTCCACTGTCGATCAGATCTTATATCTCATATTTCAATAGGGTGCGTCTATTTGTCTCATGTCCTTGAGTATGATGAAAATGACAAAAAGCCTTGGTATTAAAGTTTGGTGGTAAAAGATTTGGCAAGGGTCAAGGAGCCAATAGTTGTAACTGTAACATCCTCTGACAATTCTTATATAAAAACTATCAGAGAATGTTATTCGATATACTGTCCACGCTCCAATCAATTCATATAAAAACTCTCATCATAAATAAAAATTTTCAAATAATAATACAATCTGTATATCACAACACTTATAGGTCCAACATTTAGACCAATTTCCAATAACTCCAATAATCCGAATAAAAATTATCAATCAGATAAACTTCATAAGTTCATCAAATCAAATAAATAAACAATACATTTCTTTCATGATACTCATTCACTAGAATCTCAAACTTCATTCTCTAAATACATATATCCTTTTATGTTTAAAAATTTATACAATCTCTCAAATCGCCAAACTGAAGTATCTATATACATTTTATAACTTATTAATACAATAAACACAAGATCTTCATCTGTTCTTAACTTGCTCCGATGTCCTAATACTTGCGTGTCAGAAAACAATTCTAACACGCTAAGCAAAGCTTAGTGGTGCTTGTATACACATATTTTATCACTTAATATTAAAGAAATATATTTATGGAAATATAGTAATAACACTTAGTTTTAAGAAGTAATTCAATATATGAACTAATTTCAGTAGCAAATCAACATACCATGCGGACTCACAAAATAATAGTTGTACCATTATAAAAGTTATCATGCAATATAATACTTTCGGCACTGCAACTTGTCTTGTTAAGAATCATTTTATTTAGGATTTGTTTTCTCATTTGATAACATTGTTCACAATATGCTTATTTTGTTTTTCAATAAGTCTTCCTTTTCAAGATCACATATAGGATCATTTTATTCAATCTATACTTTTCATCACTTACATATAGTACTATACTTTAGAGCACTTTGTATCTCACATCAATATATACACTTTCAATCGTTTGATATACTTTGGAGCACTTTGTATCTCACAGAATTATATATACTTTCACTCATTTGATTAATTCAATACATTGAGCATAACATTTCCATTACGTATATTAGAACTGTCACTTGTAAACATTAATATATATATTAACACTCACTTTTACACTATAACACAATACTTCAATTTCAAGTAATTGACTTATATTATTATTTTACATTTCTTTCATTAGTCACAACTATCATGTTCACATGTATTTTCATTAATTATGCCCATCCATACTAAACTTAGATCATAGGTTTGGATAACATGTTAGTGTAGCAATCTCAAGAATTTATAATGGCAATTATGCCCGCTATCATTGATAACACAATGTGTCCATTAAAGGCACGAGGTGCCCACTATCACTGTGGCTATCCATCCTCTGGTTAGCCATTCAATCCAAAGCTAGATATAAATTTAATATGATTTGGGCAATTCATTAATTTTGATGAACACTACATTGTTAATTTCCTTTCATTGATACTATACTCTTATCAACATTTAGTAAGATATATGTGTGTCACGTATCTAAAGTTTATCACTCGTTTTCATACATTTAACATATTAATACAAAAGTATGGACTATACACATATTAGTCTCATGTCATTGATTAACACTTACTTGTTTATATAAACACTTGTTTATATCATTTCACTTGTTTATAACATGTCATTAGTGCATTACTCTTAGCAACATTTAGTATGATATATATATGTCACTTATCTAAAATTTCTCACTCTTTTTCATACATTTAACACATACACATGAATTCTCAATACAAAAGTATGAATTATTCACATATTAGTCTCATACAAGGCCCATAGATCACAAAATACAAGCCAAAAACACTATTTAGGTCCTCACGGTCGTGGCATCACAACCCCACGACCGTGGGATAGCAATTGAATCTGTCAAATTTTCTTTAAAACCCCCATGGTCATGGCCTTCAAGGGCCAAGGTCGTGGCATTTAGAACTTCTCTGTTTTATCAAAATTTTTGAAGGCACAGTCACACTTTCAATCCCACGGTCGTGGCCCTCATTTGCCACAACCATGGCACCCATTTGCCACGACAGTGGCACACATTTGCCATGACCGTGGCATTCATTTTGGGTCTGTTTTGGGATAAACTCATGTATTATGCACTTTTAACTTCATTAAACACAAACATATTGAAGATCTAAGATAATAATGTATCAAACTCAATATTTTGACATAAAAAGAATTCATATCAAATACCTTCACTTAATTAAACTTTTAACCATTTCATATGGATAAAAACGTGATCAAACCCTTCACTTCTCATAAATATATCGTTACATAACTCAATCATTCAATTAATCATTTAAACTCATAAAAAGTCATATTTTTGTAAAGTATAAATCAAAAGCACATACCTTGTTGATAATCACCACTTTTCCAACTTAATTTTAAGTTTTGATTCAAATCATGGAAAGAAGGAAGAAGAAAGAAGTGAAGATGGTGATGATGGCATGGAGAAAAGAAGGAAATTAGAAATTTCCACACACTTACACATATACATATATATATATATATAATATTTTTAATCTAGTGAGGGAATGCTTATAATAACTATGGTGCACCCTCATTCTTAACCGTTGATTTTAAATCGAGTTTTAATCTCGTAAAACAGTAAAAATACTCTTTTCAGTAAAGTTGTAAGATATACAATGTACTATTCTTTACGTATAGCATTTATCCACAATACTTTTGTCACTATACACTATCAAATTTTCATGATTAGTTAAAATGCTCCTGTTTAAAATCTTGACCATTATAGTAACAATCTCTTTTTCTATAACTTTCTGAAAATCCAAAATAGAGATTTCCCAACTCTGAAAATTGTCTTCTATTTCCTTGACCAGTTGCATTAACATCAACTTCCTTATGTGTACTTTGATTGCAAGACTGATAATTCCATTTTGCAAAAAAAATTCTTCTCTCTTTCCCACTCTTCTGTTTGCAATCTAGCTTGGAGAAGATCTTTGAAATCCTGGATGAGTGTATGAGACATCTGATAAGTGCACAATTGATGATATTTTATTCCTATTTCTTAATATGATTATTATCCAATTGAGTTTAATTTGTTTGTTCAAGTGTATTTTAGGGTTAATTTCAGGAATTCTCTGTATTTTGAGGCTTATGCTCATTTCAGAGGAATTACGGATGAAAGTAGAAGAAAAGAGCAAAATTCATCAATGGACACACCCATGGACATGGGCGTGTCAATGGACGTGTCCTTAATGCTGCATACAGAAGCATTGACATGCCAGTGACATGGGCGTGTCACCAAGCGTGCCTTTTGCAATGTTTCACAGTAGCTGTGACACGCCCAGTGACATGGGCCTGTCACTGGACGTGCCTTATATTCAAAATCTCAGTGGCAATGACATGCTCAGTGACATGGGCGTGTCAATGGGCGTGTCAGGCGAAATTATCTGCATTATAAAAGTTGCGCTGAAGCACGAATTAAGGAGGCGAATTTTATATTTTATAACCTAGAGTCGACTTCTAAAGCAAAGAGGAGAGTTTTGGAGCTGAGATAGAGGGTGAAGACATACTCTAAACAAGATCTAAACCAAGATTCAAGGATTCAAGTGAAGATATACGAATTATTCTCAATGGATTATTTGGATTCTTTTCTTATTTCCCTTGTTCTGGTTTTCTGATTTTGAACATGAACTAACTTATTCTCTATCTAGATATTGATGAACCCTAGTTTTATTATATGGATTGAATAATTTTATTTAATTAAATCATTTGATTGAGTTGTTTTATTCTTATGATGCTTAATGATTTATTTCCAATTGATAATAGCATGCTTATTGATTGGTTGCAATTTTCATATTATTGACTTGAGAAAGATTGATATGAGGATTGATTGGGATACTAGAGATATGAGGATTGATTGGGATACTAGAGATAGACTTACATGATCCTTTGATTTATAATTCCTTATTCTTAATGCAAGATCTATTTAATTATGTTTGAGAAGAGATTCCAGTATTATACTTAGTGATTAGGGATTAATTCGCTTGAGAAAGGTTTTAGTCTAATTTAGAGGAATACCAATTCAACTCTATTATTTGTTTTAATTGAATTGATTTTCATAAATATAATTGTGGCTAGGGAGATTCAATATCTGGATAGTATCATCATCATCATCAATCAATTTATTCAACTCTCAATTTCTCTCTATTTTCATTTATTCAATTAATTATCTTTAATTACAAAACTTCACAAAACTGTTGATTCGCTAAACAATGGTTAAAGTTTGCATTAGTACTTGGCCTTGTCCTCAGTGGAACAATAACTCACTCACTACTTTATTACTTGAGCGACCCATGCACTTGCGGTATTACAATAGCATAGGTTCCTGCTGTCAAGTTTTTTGTGCCGCTGCCGGGGACAACAATTTTCAGTATTAGTAATATAATTAAGACTGTTGATTTAGTTTTTATTTTATTTTGTTTTAACATAAGTTCTTGCTTTTTGACTATCATTCTAGGTACTTCTTCCTGTTTATGACCCTCGCTAGCTCTTCTCAACTTTTTGAATTAGATCAAGAGTTAGAGAGAACATTGAGAAGAAGGTGAAAGGAAGAAGAGGAAATAGTTCTGGCAGAGATGGAATCGAAATTTGAAGATCTCATCCTAGAAGAAGAAATGGTAGAAAATGAGCCAAGGATGATGCAAGAGTTTGCTAGGCCTATTCTTAATGGGGCTGAATCAAGTATACAAAGACCAGTGATTGCTACCAATAAATTCGAGATAAAAACAAATGTCATTCAAATGGTGCAGCAGACCTGTCAGTTTGATGGATTTTTGGATGAAGATCCTAATGCACACATTGAATCTTTTCTAGAAATATGTGACACATTTAAGATACAAAATGTCTCTGAAGATGCAATCAGGCTGAGGTTGTTTCCATTCACACTCAGAGACCGACTAAAGAAGTGGCTGAAGTCTTTTCCTCCTGACACTTTCACTACATGGGACCAAGTAGCAGAAAAATTTTTAGAGAAGTATTTTCCACCATCCAAGACTGCTAAGTTGAGAAATGATATTTCTTCTTTTCTCTAGCTAGATGGTGAAACCCTATATGATGCTTGGGAGAGATTTAAGGATTTATTGAGAAGATGTCCTCACCATGGGCTTCCGCTGTGGCTTCAGATCCAAACTTTCTACAATGGATTGCGTTACTCAAGTAAGCAGTCCATCAATGCAGCTGGAGGAGGTACCATAAATAATAAAACGCCTAAAGAAGCAAGGGATTTGATTGAAGACATGGCTCTTACAAATTATTAGTGGCAAACCAGAAGGGAACAAGGAAGATTAAGGGCTGTTGGTTCACATCAATTGGATCCCATAGTTGCTCTTTCAGCACAGTTGGAAGCAATGAACAAAAAGATTGATTCTTTAGCTTCTTCTTCTTCTTCTTCAGGGAAAGTGATACAGGTGATGTCCTTTGAATGGTGTGGGGGTGGACATCAAAGTCAAGATTGCCTAAGTGGCAACATGTTTGCTAGGCAAGAGCAAATAGATTATGTTGGAAACATGCCAAGGCAACAGCAGAATAATCCCTACAACAACATGTACAATTCAGGGTGGAGAAATCATCCTAATTTCTCATGGAATGATCAGAATAATCCATGACCTGCCCCTGGATTCCAGCAGCCCCAGCATCAACAAGCTGCCCCTCCAAGAAAGAGTAATTTAGAGGACATGATGGAGAAATTTATAACAGCTTCTAAAACCAGGTTCTAATCAACTGAAACCTCCTTAAGAAATCAGCAAGCCTCAATTCATAATTTGGAGAATCAAGTGGGGCAAATTGCCAAGTTGCTCAGTGAGAGACCACAAGGAAGTTTGCCTAGTAACACTGAGGCAAATCCTAAAGAGCAGCTTAAGGCAATTACACTAAGGAGTGGAAAAGAGATCAAGGGTAATGTGGATGAGAAAAAAAGAGAAGTGGCAGAGAAAATGGCTAAAGTACAAGAAAATGAAAAAGAAGACAATCCTCCTATCACTTCGGAAAAGCAAGCTGCACAAGAAAGTGAGAAAGAGAAGCAGCCACAAGACAGCAGCTCCATAATGAAGGAATACCAAACTAGAGTACCATATCCGGCGAGGTTGAACAAGGACAAGATTGATGCTCAGTTCGGTAAGTTTCTTAAACTTTTCAAACAATTGCACATTAACATTCCATTTGCTGAGGCTTTGTCACAGATGACTAAATATGCTAAATTTTTGAAAGATATCCTTTCTACTAAAAGGAAACTTGAGGAAGTATCTTTAGTGCATTTGTCTAAAAAGAGTTCGGCAATTTTGCAAAGGAGGTTACCTAAGAAGTTAAAAGATCCAGGTAGTTTCACCATTCCATGTTTGATAGGTAACCTTGAGGTTAAAAGTGCATTAGCTGATTTGGGGGCTAGCATAAGTGTTATGCCCTATAAAATGTTTAAAGATTTAGGCATTGGTAACCCTAAACCAACACTAATGACCATCCAACTTGCTGATAAGTTAATAGTCCACACTCGTGACATTATAGAAGATGTGTTGGTAAAAGTTGGGGATTTCATTTTCCCCAATGATTTTGTTGTCATTGATATTGATGAGGATGTGGATGTTTCACTTATTCTTGGTAGGACATTTTTAAATACAGCCCGTGCCCTTATCGATGTTCATGATGGCACCCTAACTTTGAGAGGGAGTGGTGATAAGGTTATTTTTATGATATATGATGCTATGAAACATTCACTTTCACTTGATGAGGCGGAATCATGCAATGATGTTATTGAGCATCAGACCGTTAATTGTGTTACTAACATTGTTTCCAAGGATCCCCTTGAGTTGTGTTTATTGCAGGAAAATGTTGAGGATTAAGAAGCAATGGAGCAGCTTGCTTTTCTTGAAGCAAGCAAATCGTTCAGATGCAGGGCATATGAGACTATTGAGAAGCCAAAGGAAGAGAAGCCAAAACCATCGGTGATTGATCCACCCAACTTGGAACTAAAGCCCCTTCCAGATCACCTTGAGTATGGATTTTTGGCAGGAGAAGAAATTACCAAAACCTGCCCCTGCTCCTGCACCGGCACCTCAAGTTGATGTCTCCAATGATGAGACCACCAGTGACGATTCCGACGATGCACTGATTTTTGACTAGCACACATTTTTATTTTATTTTATTTTCATTTCATTGCTTATTTAATATCCTTTTTATGTTTCTTTATGTTCCATTCCTTTTGGACAATTGTTATTTTCTTTACAACTATTTCTTTTGTTTGTTTATTTCATTTATTTATGTCTTAACCTTGATTTTGCATTTTAGATTTTTGTTTTGAAGAAAATTTTCCTTCACCATACTCTTGGCACCATACTCATATTTATCCATTTATGGACATGAAAGGGTAGTTTTTCTCTCTCTTCATTATTTCTTGTTTTGCACACACATTGAGGATAATGTGCGTCTTAAGTGTGGGGGAGAGGTATACTTTCTTGATTGAATTTTTACTATTTCATTCTTTCTATATGATTCATTTGTCTCAATTAATTTCTGCAAATTGTTTTTGGATTTAAGTAAGCTAGATTGTTGTAATAAGTGTGAATTGATGTGGTTCCCCTTTATATGTTGAACTAATTTGAGATTTCCTAAATGACAATTTCTTGTTGAGGTTAACTTAGTGATCTTGATCAATTGTTGAGGATCGATTGTAATAGCTATAGTTGGGTTGTGGATTGATGGAAATTGGACACATCTGAAGTTTAAAACCTTAGTTACATTTTTGAGCATGTTATAATTCCTTAGATTCTTGAGTCGGACTTAGTATGACCCTTAAGTTTCTGACCCTTGAGTTGTTTAAAAAATAATATATATATATATAAATAAATAAATAATTCTAATTAAAGGAGCTTTGAAAATTTATCCCTGTTCCGCTGATTTTTACTCTTGAATTAAAACAAATGAGTTGGAATCATAAATAGTGCTAGTAGCCATTTGAACGGTGATTCTGGCTGAGTAACCAGGGGTCGGCATCACAAATGTTTACCTTCACGTCAAAAGGTTAGTATCAGTTCAAACAAGTCGGGCTCCTTAAAATGTATATATATGTGTATATACATTTAAAATAAAAAAAAATGAGGGTTAGAGAACTTAAGAGAAAATTTACATTTTTTGTACTTTGTTCATGGCTTTCAGATTTTCAGGAATTTTATGCTCAATCTTTTAACTTTGGAATTTAGATTTTAGGTCTGTGAAATTTTTATTTTGAAACTTCTTGATTCAACTGTTATGATTGTGAATTAGTTTTTGGTTGAGAAAGTGGGGTTTTCTGATTCGAGTATTGTCAAAACTTTTCTTTTCTTTTTGAATATAGAGGGGGTTCGTCATTTCTGCTTATTACAGTGATTTAGTTTGCTTGAGGACAAGCAAAAACTCAATTGTGGATAAGTGCACAATTGATGATATTTTATTCCTATTTCTTAATATGATTATTATCCAATTGAGTTTAATTTGTTTGTTCAAGTGTATTTTAGGGTTAATTTCAGGAATTCTCTGTATTTTGAGGCTTATGGTCATTTCAGAGGAATTACAGATGAAAGTAGAAGAAAAGAGCAAAATTCATCAATGGACATGCCCATGGACATGGGCGTGTCAATGGACGTGCCCTTGATGCTGCATACAGAAGCATTGACACGCTCAGTGACATGGGCGTGTCACCAAGCATGCCTTTTGCAATGTTTCATAGTAGCTGTGACACGCCCAGTGACATGGGCGTGTCACTGGACGTGCCTTATGTTCAAAATCTCAGTGGTAATGACATGCCCAGTGACATGGGCGTGTCAATGGGCGTGTTGGGCGAAATTATCTGCACTATAAAAGTTGGGCTGAAGCACGAATTAAGGAGGCAAATTTCATATTTTATAACCTAGAGTCAACTTCTAAAGCAAAGAGGAGAGTTTTGGAGCTGAGATTGAGGGTGAAGACATACTCTAAACAAGATCTAAACCAAGATTCAAGGATTCAAGTGAAGATATACGAATTATTCGCAATGGATTGTTTGGAATCTTTTTCTTATTTCCCTTATTCTGGTTTTTTTATTTTGAACATGAACTAACTTATTCTCTATCCAGATATTGATGAACCCTAGCTTTATTGTATGGATTGAATAATTTTATTTAATTAAATCATTTGATTGAGTTATTTTATTCTTATGATGCTTAATGATTTATTTACAATTGATAATAGCATGCTTATTGATTGGTTGCAATTTTCATATTATTGACTTGAGAAAGCTTGATATGAATTAAATACTCATAAGGATTGAGGATTGATTGGGGTACTAGAGATAGACTTACAAGATCCTTTGGTTTATAATTCCTTATTCTTAATGCAAGATCTATTTAATTATGTTTGAGAAGAGATTCCAACATTATACTTAGTGATTAGGGATTAATTTGCTTGAGAAAGGTTTTAGTCTAATTTAGAGGAATACCAATTCAACTCTATTATGTGTTTAATTGAATTGATTTTCATAAATATAATTGTGGCTAGGGGGATTCAATATCTGGATAGTATCATCATCATCAATCAATTTATTCAACTCTTAATTTCTCTCAATTTTCATTTATTAAGTTAATTATCTTTAATTACAAAACTTCACAAAACTGTTGATTCGCTAAACAACGGTTAAAGTTTACACTAGTACTTGGCCTTGTCCTCAGTGGAATGATAACTCACTCACTACTTTATTCCTTGAGCGACCCGTGCACTTGCGGTATTGCAATAGCATAGGTTCCTGCTGTCAACATCCTTTTTTGAAGATTAGGCAACACCCTCTTACAATCATCCTAATCTGATCTGATTCATCAGGTCTCTTCTTGAGTAACGCGGCCTTGTTTCTCCACCTCTTCATATAATCAGCGAAGTTCTCATTTGATTTCTGCCTTATCGACTCAACTTTCATCAAAGTGACTTCCAATTCAACATTGTACCTGTATTGTTGGATGAAAGCCTTGTATAACAAATTCCAGCTCTTTTGAGTACCATCCTCTAAAGTGTTGAACCCATTTTGGACAACAGGGCCCAATGAAAGCATGAAGTACCTTAGAGTTTAATCCTTAGTAGCTCTAGAAAACTGTATAGCTTTGATGTACTGCTTAACATGCAAGTGAGGATTCCTAGCAAAAGAGGGCATCTTGAACTTGTAAGGAACTTCTTCATCTTGCTCAAATAGCTTGTCCACTTTGGACATCTCTTTAGTTTTTAGTTGCTTTTTATACTTCTTTTCAAAATTAACAACCAGTTTCTCAACATTTGAAGTTTCAGTCTTTTTCACGGCTGATCTTTCCATAACCTTTGGATTTTTCTTCTTATCATGCAAATCTTGGAAATATTGAGCCCAATCATCATCATCAACAACAACTACCTTGTCAACATCGAAGGCTACTTCACCAACCTTAGCCTTCCCTTTGTCCTTGGGCTTCTTAGTGCTGGCAGATGCCTTAGCAATGTTCCCCAAAAATATAGCAATTTGGCTCCTGATAGTCTCAGCCAAAGCCTCCTTCAGTTCTTCAATCTTGGCATTGAGGGCATCATCCACCATTCTTTGAACCTGTTCGAGATCCATTGCTCTTGGTGAGAAGCTAATTGAGTTGCTGGTGGATTCTATGTCACTGGCGTTGTCGTACGCTCTTAAACTATTGTACTCCAGGTCTGTGAGCCAGAAAGGATCAATGACATATTATTCAATGTGTGAATGCATGTATGCATGTATGCACAAACAAACAAACAAAGATAATTAGGACATTCCTTCTATCCTTATAACTTCCACACACGAATGGCGAGTCTCTTTTCTTAGGTATATGGTCAACAAAATATCAACATGAAATATTCTATTTTCGAGCAACGCCCTTAAAAAATTTTAACCAATAGTTATATTTTTAAACATAAAAATCAGTTCATGATAATTCCCATTAATTAAACCTTAATCCATCCAATCAATTAAAATAACTTTTATGCTATATTGGATTAAATCTAAATTAAAAGGTTTATTATAAATAGATTTCTCATTTGAAAAAGTAACTAATGATTCATGTCAAAAACAAGCCCATTATTAATATTGCTTAGTGTAAAATAGGCTCACAATTGATTTTTCGTATTCCATAATTGACCTAAATATTTGTAAGCTCTTTTGTAATCGAAAAATAATTTTTCTTCAAAGCCCTTGGGCCATAGGGTTGAAAAAGATTTTTGACCCATCATAAAAAGACTATTTTGAAGATTTTGAAAATTTGAAAATTTGTCTCTTAGATTTAAAGGGAAAAATTATTTTGAGCTTACAATATAGGTAGGTCATATTAGAAAAAGAGCAAACCAAATAAACCATGGTTCAAACTAAGATATATCAATCATAGTCAAATAACAAGCATTTGGGGTAAAAACCTAAGGAAAATAACTAGGTCAATTACATGAGCTTAAGTCTTTGGGTTGAAAGGTTTTAGGCTCCCATAGCAAGTATATACCAAAAGGTACAAGGCTTTAAGTGGTTATGCTATGCTCGATCTCTATACCTTGAGTGAAAGTATGGCATCCCTTACATAACACAACACGGTTTACACGGCATCCTAACTCATGTACACAATGCAATCTAAATGATGCAATGGAAAATATCATAATAAGAAAGAATAAAATAATATAAAGACTAACAAAATCAACTTCTCTTATCCCCAGTGGAGTCGCCACTGTGAGCGGGGATTTTTACCCCCACTCCCATGTGGAATAGTTCTTGCGACTTTGACACTCCTAGGCTCAAGGCCTTAGAGAACACGAGCCTAAACCCGGAGAAAATTGAGTTGCCACCCGGACAGGTTAGGAAAAAGAAAGGGGTGGATGACTTGATTCCTAAGGAATCCCTAACCCCCTATTGGATTCGAAAAGTTGGATACGCGTGGGGAATGTGAGAATGACCCAGTACCCCACATTGCCCAGTTCATTGGAACCGTCCTCCTTTTTAGATTTTAATATTATAAAATTCTTAATTAATATGATATTATTCATAATACATGCAATCATAAAAATAAATAATCACTTTATTAAAATCACAACAAGTTCAACAAAATAAATAAATAGGCACCCATCTATGGATGGAAACATGCCTTTACAATCATCTAATGTCCAAAAGAAAACAAATAAAATAGGATATCCACCGATTGGTGGAAACATATCCTTTACATTAATCCAAAACTTAAATAAATTAAATTACATGAAGTTTAACAAATGAGGTACCCACAATGTGGAAACATACCTCTTACAATTTCTTGAGTAATTAATCAAACAAATTAATAAACAAATATTCATGCATTCATTATAAAATCAAATAAAAATAGATCATCCATCAAGACATACAATATGCATGCATCCAAACTTAAGTAAAATAATAGATATATAAATGTAGGGTTTACACTTCAATAAGGGTTTTATTTTTCCAAATGCAACTCATGTTTTGAATATTTAAAATCTAACTACTGTAAGCAAGTTCACAAATTGATGATCACTGTCTATTGATTTTCCTTGTTTGTTGCCCAGGTTATTAAGGTTGCAGTTGTAAATTTTAACATATCAATTGCTACTAGATGAAAATAACTACTGCATGAAAATAATTTTTTAATGAATAAAGGTTGCTACTGGATATCTTAAACAATTTCAACACATTAAATAAGATAACAATCAAAGTAACTATTGTAACCTTAAATGAATTGAATAATAAAACCAAACATTTGTTTGTTGGCTCCACCGAATTGTAAGCTGATCCAAACTTCCTAACACCCCTATAATGCCCAGTTCATTGGAATCGGCCTCATTTTCAAGTCTAAATATTATTAAAATTTTAAATTATTACAATATTACTCATATTACAAGCATTATTAAATAACATAAGGTCAATATATTCATAAAATAAACAATCTGTAACACCCCGATACTCTACATAAGTACCATACATATACCTTGTATACGCAAAGTAGGTATATAGAGTATAAGGATGCCACTAGTTATTACAATTAAAAATATTTACTTAACTTCTAAAACAATAGTACATTGCAATATATAAAATGATTTACAAGATCACTATCCTTTTGATAATAACACATATATATATAATAGTTACATTGTCTCTTCCAAAGATTTATTGATACATATGAATACATTCTTATAAAAAAAAATGCAATATAAATATTAACTTATACATGCATGCACCATCTTCTAGTTGGTCTCGAGCTACACTTCCCCTTTTCAAGACATAATGGTTTAACTCCAAATCCATCACCTTTTTACCTGCGCGATTAATATAACCACGCTAAGCCCAAAAGCCTAGTAATACAAATAAATATTAAAAACAAAATATACATTGCAAAATAAACATACCTCATATTTTTAGCATCATGTTTTATCATTCTCTTAACCTGTTTTCCCTTTTTCCAATGCATTCCACATAAATTTCTACCAACCTCACAAACTATATATATATGCTTATAACATTCCAACAAATCATAGTTCACCAATCATAAATCATATTCCCAAAAAAAAACAATCATTATCATCAACCACAATCCATCACTAATACTCATAAACAATATACACATTACATATCAGACTACATAACATTGTTATATTCACAATTCACCAATCATTGATCTCAATATTTATTTATTTCAACATTTGTATATCATATTAACAACAAAGACAGACTCGGGCCCAAAACACACTAATATGTTATTCAAAGTTCATCATTATTTCCAACAACCAAAGCTGCAAATACAAACCTTTCCCCAACCGGGTCGGTTGCCCACTGGGCCTCAGGCCACTGCCAATCCCAGGGGTCCGCAGGAGGCAGATAGGCATGTATAACACTATCATTAACGAACCTTCTCCCAACCAGGTCGGTAGTCCAAGTTCGGTTGCCCAATCCACAGGGTCCGCATGGTTCCGCAGGAGGCAGATAGGTACGTATAACACTGAATGAATCAAACTTTCCCCCAACCAGATCGATAGTCCAAGTTCGGTTGCCCAATCCACAGGGTCCGCATGGTTCCGCAGGAGGCAGATAAGTTCGTTCATTTATCTCTACTTTCTCAATTCATTTCACATTACACAATAGATTTGCACCATATCTCAAATCACATTGGAACAATTCATCATTTACCTCATCATAGCCAATCACAATGGCATCAATTAGGCAAACATGCCTCAATCATCATTTACATCATCATAGCCAATCACAATGGCATCAATTAGGCAAACATGTCTCAATCATCATTTACATCATCATAGCCAATCACGATAGCTTCATACATCATTATATCTCAATCTCTATTTCATGTCACATTATTATTACATATATAATCATTCATCATTTAAATATACACAATCAATCGCATTATTATATCATCATATCATACAATCATATCATCACATCTTTCATCTTTCATAGTATATACATTATTGAATGCTCTCACATTTCATATACTCTTATTAATATACTCATAGGTATCAATGATATAATAGATTTCTTAACACATTTATAATCAAATGGTTTAAGGTTCAAAGTCATATAAATATATGAAATCAAATAGGGTTTTGTACTTACCTCAATAGCACTTCACACAACTCTAAACTCTTCTTCTCTCAAGAGTTCTTTACTTCTCAACTTAGGGCAATTCACTTCCTTCCAAAACCTAATCCAAAAGGAATATTAGCAAAATGACCATATGAATAGTACATTCTGGTTTTAGACTCCATGTTATCCTTATTTTGAAAAATTGTATAAAATAATCTACTTGACTAAAAATTCTAAAATTTTTACAGAATTTAGTTTTGTATCTTAAAATCATTCCTTTAAAATTTCAGATCAAACTGAACACAAAATCTTGGTCAAATAGTTCACCTAACCAGACTGCCCCAATTGCCCTGCATTCTGGCAGCAGTTCTGAACTTTGTGAATTCCATAAATCAAATTCAATCAACGTGGTTCCAAATTATTTTTATCAAATACTAGACTCACTAAGAAACAACATATCCAAAATTCAATTGAATATGATTTTTCTACATTTTATTAAAAATCCCGAAATAGAGCTGTCTCAGTTAAGGTACCTGCTGGAACAGGTCTAATAAAAATAATCTTTCTAAACTCATAACCTATCCAAAATCGAATCAACATATTTTTCAGTCATTATAGACTCATAGAGGCACAACATATCAAAAATTCACTTCAAGAACATTTTTCTATAATTAATTAAAAATCATACAAATCACAGCCTTTACTAATTGTAAAACAGAAACAATTTCACTAAACACAACTCTTACTCTTCCATCACCAACACCAACCCAACTTCTCATCTATCAAGCAAAATCAATACTTAAAATCACACCATAAGCAACTTAATCATACCATCATCAAATCACAACTCAACTCAAGCATAACTTCAAAAATAACAAGAGTAAACAAGAGCAAACTTACCCAAAATCATGAAATTCTTGAAATTCCAACTTGTTTACTTGAAATCTCTCTCAACTTTGAAGCTTAGAACATCAAACCCTCACTTAGCTCTCTTCTCTTCCTTTGCTTTAGGTGAGCCGGCCACACAAGGAAGAAGAAGAAGAAATGATGAAGAAACCCTAAAGTCAACACTCATTAAATACTCCTCCAAAAGTAATTTACTATCTTACCCTCATGCACATTTTAATTCCCTTTACAAACTCTTGCCCATTTTGGTAATTTCACACTTAACAATATAAATATCTTCTTCCCTTGACCAAGCCCTTTGACCAACTTATATGTCATATATATCACCATATACACTACATATACACTTCTCTCTACACATTTCTTTTCTTTCCAATTACACATATACATTATCTCTTAACTTCTTTTATCATTCAAATAAACCATACACAATTACCACTTATCACTTACACCTTCAATTCAATAATAACAATATTATCATAACTTCTAGGCACACTTAGGGATATTACAATTAGACATATACATATACATCACATATATATTAAATCCAAATACAACAACTCCTCCAAAACTTTTAAGGTATATCTCGGGATATTACAATTCTCTCCCCCTTAAATAATTTCGTCCTCGAAATTATCCAGTTCAATAACACTCCATTCTTAACAATACGCCATCTTAAATCTTCATATAAGATGAATAGTATTCTTATATGCTGGTTTCATCAACTCACATAATGTGTATTCTTCCTACTAGAATCAATCATCTTTTTCAATTCCATAACTTGTCATAATATATATATCTTATTACATTTTTATCCAATATTCAAAATAACTCATTACCATCCCAAATACCTTATCTATATACAAGAATCCAATCATCTTCGTCCCATTAGTACATTCAAATACTTTACCACTTCATCTCTTTATAACTATTCTCTTAACTTACACTAAAAAAAATCATTGATTTATATCTTAATATTGATCATCCCGTCATTACAATTATTCTCAAAATAGACATTTTGTCAAACCTTAATCGATAATAATATTCTTATTTATCATACACTTAATTCCTCTTTATCTTACTTCTCACTTAACATAAATGTTAACACAATACTTTTGAACTTAACTTACAAATAATCAACTTTTCCCCTTTAATCACTATTTACAATTGATATAATTCAATTCATTCATGTCCATTTATCTATCAAGATATTACATCATATACATTATCATTAAATTATATACTCCCAATGCAACTGGACATTTTAAATCTCAATATTGATTCACCATCTTAGTGAAATCTAGATTATTCGATCAATTTGTCAGAATATACCACATTCAATCTGGTTTGATTCAAACCAACAATTAACTTATTTAAATTTATCATTGGATTTCACAATATATATAACTTAATTCCATTAGATCCAACTTATTTCCACCTTCTAATTCCTTTAACTCCATATTCAACTTTTTGAAACTATGATCATTAATAACAAATCATTTCCAATTATCTTTCAATATACACATAATTTATCTTCTATTATCTTAGTACAATTTCCACCAAATTCACATGATTATCTCGTACCATATGTATTACTCATAATTCGCTCATTTAAACTTTAAAACCATCCACTTATTCACTTCATACCACAAACATATTCAATATAACTTTCAATCACAAGTTACACTTTCTCCCATTTACCATCTCTTCACCTTTTTATAACATTACTATAATTACAATAATTGCATTTTTATTACATTAATCATAACTCAAAATATTATCACAATTCTCTTTCCTTTCTTTACTTTTCAAAATTATAACCAAATTGTTAACACAAAAGTTATAAGATACACATTTACCAATCATAACTTTCAACCATGTTACTAGAAACATAATTATCTGTTTTACCATAATTGTGCTATAATCAAATCTTTTCAATCTAAATTCTGTGGATAACAAAGCTAACCGACCACACACATTAAACAAATCATATGGCCATAGGAGCTTAATGGTCACATTTGTAACTTATAGATCAATACTATTCCTTAATTATTCTGTTTCCAAACTTTTCAATTACACTACTAAGTTGGATCATAAGGATTATATATCCATTCTCCAAACTTTGACTACAACAAGACTTAGCACATTCCAACTTCACTTCAAAACAATTTGTTCTTGATTACTTGATCACTAATAGCCTAATTCATATTCAAATATATTATTTTTAACATCTCCTATGCACAACATTTGATCATATACAATTTTTACACAAATTCGTTCATTACTCTATTTCCAATTTATCTCTTCTCGAAATTTCATACATTATATTTTCTTTTTCCATTACAATCTCTTACTATACATGTATACATAAAACATTTTCTCATACACATACTTTGAACCTATAACCATATTACTGTCCAATATTTCCCACATAAATTCTCATTTCATCATCGTATAAGCAAATATGCTTCATTCATGTTATTTATATTATTATCATGTCTCAAATCACATCAATCAATTTATCATAAAAGTATTCATGTATATCATCAATATTCACATTACGCACAACATAACCTTATTCTTATGCATCATCGATATCATTTAATGTATATTCAATCTCAACATTATATGAATATATGCAATAATGTAGTTTGTACTTACTCTTCATAGCTTCTCAAACCATATTCATTTTATGTAATTGCTCAAGTGTTATAATCATTTCATTACATTTCTCATTTCCTATGCAATTCATTACTCAATGACATTGATGCCTCAACAAACTCACCTTATGCACATCACAACATATAATACATTCATATATTAGTCTCATTTTTAAGCCTTTAGATCACAAATTACAAGTTATATCAACATTTAAGTCCCCACGGTCGTGGCCTTCAAGAGCCACGGTCGTGGCATCCAATTCCGGGACTGTTTTCCAAGACAACTCAAGTATTTTACATTTATTTCTTCTCATTGCACAACATCATTCTTATCCCTTTTTGACATGGCTTAAGTTATTTATCTATTCCACACATATATACATTCTAACTATAATCATACTTCATAAAATCTTAGTCACATTACTAAGGTGACACCTCTTTCACATTTATTTTTAAATACATTTAGTATACCATCTTTACATCCATTTGCTTACCCTTCAACATATATATATATATATATATATATCACTCACATATTTATACATATGTATATTACATCCAATCATATACACATTGAGCCCAATAACCTCTATACACTTTCCAAGTCTAGTTCTTACAAATCTCAATTTCTTGAACCAACATTGCTCAATCCAATTCTCACTATCAATCTTATTACATGACTTAGCTTTGCACAAGTCTGTTAATACAAGCGTAATCATTCTCATATTATCAATCACATTACCCAATTCATAATAATTTTATATCCAATAATATTCATTCCACATAACTCATAGGTTTTATTTACATTAAACTATCGATGTTTACATAGTCTTTATCCAAACTCCATTAACATTAAAAACTCTCATCTTACTACTATATTTAAACTTCCATGAACTCATCTTGTTTTCTTAATATCAACTTAAAAAAAATCATCTTATATATACATACCACAAAACAACATCAAAGTATATCCTTTCCACAAATATTAAAGCTCATTTCAAAAATCCCATTATCACATCTTACCACCATTAATATGAGCTTTAACAACACTCAAGCATATCACATTTCTAACATTAAAATTACAATGTTTGCATTCTAAACAACAATGCAAACAACACCATTATATCTTCTTATTTAACCAATCTCATCTCTTTTTCTTTTAACAACTTTAACTTTACATATTCAAACCTTAAATGGTCAGACTTTGTCTATACCCACCAACTCACTTAATATCTCACCATACTTTCTTCACTTAACAACATATCTATTCATATTACCCATCCAACAATGTTTCCTCTTTCTAGTAATCCAAACATAAGGTTTATTAGAAAGAGACTCAAATTGTAGAGGAAAGATTACATACATTAATCTTGATTTTGTTTTTAACTCATTCTCAACTTTATTCTTCTAATCATTTCTTTATATTATAATCACATTTCAATTGTCAACATTTCACAATTTTCTTTCCTCAAGTAAACTTCCATTCTTTAATTTATCAATTAAACTTACATACATTTTTCCATCTCATATAATCTAAATACATTTTAATTCATGTAATACCACCTTCGAGACCAACCTAGATGTTAATGCATATGCATGTATCAAAATTTTCATTCTTTTCGTTTTCGTTTATCATCATTTTTTTTAAAACTTTTCTTTTAAATTTACTTAGGCCGAGAATCTCGAACCTAAGCTCTGATACCAAAATATTTGTAACACCCCGATACTCTACATAAGTACCATACATATACCTTGTATACGCAAAGTAGGTATATAGAGTATAAGGATGCCACTAGTTATTACAATTAAAAATATTTACTTAACTTCTAAAACAATAGTACATTTCAATATATAAAATGATTTACAAGATCACTATCCTTTTGATAATAATACATATATATATAATAGTTACATTGTCTCTTCCAAAGATTTATTGATACATATGAATACATTCTTATAAAAAAAATGCAATATAAATATTAACTTATACATGCATGCACCATCTTCTAGTTGGTCTCGAGCTACACTTCCCCTTTTCAAGACATAATGGTTTAACTCCAAATCCATCACCTTTTTACCTGCGCGATTAATATAACCACGCTAAGCCCAAAAGCCTAGTAATACAAATAAATATTAAAAACAAAATATACATTGCAAAATAAACATACCTCATATTTTTAGCATCATGTTTTATCATTCTCTTAACCTGTTTTCCCTTTTTCCAATGCATTCCACATAAATTTCTACCAACCTCACAAACTATATATATATGCTTATAACATTCCAACAAATCATAGTTCACCAATCATAAATCATATTCCCAAAAAAAAACAATCATTATCATCAACCACAATCCATCACTAATACTCATAAACAATATACACATTACATATCAGACTACATAACATTGTTATATTCACAATTCACCAATCATTGATCTCAATATTTATTTATTTCAACATTTGTATATCATATTAACAACAAAGACAGACTCGGGCCCAAAACACACTAATATGTTATTCAAAGTTCATCATTATTTCCAACAACCAAAGCTGCAAATACAAACCTTTCCCCAACCAGGTCGGTTGCCCACTGGGCCTCAGGCCACTGCCAATCCCAGGGGTCCGCAGGAGGCAGATAGGCATGTATAACACTATCATTAACGAACCTTCTCCCAACCAGGTCGGTAGTCCAAGTTCGGTTGCCCAATCCACAGGGTCCGCATGGTTCCGCAGGAGGCAGATAGGTACGTATAACACTGAATGAATCAAACTTTCCCCCGACCAGATCGGTAGTCCAAGTTCGGTTGCCCAATCCACAGGGTCCGCATGGTTCCGCAGGAGGCAGATAAGTTCGTTCATTTATCTCTACTTTCTCAATTCATTTCACATTACACAATAGATTTGCACCATATCTCAAATCACATTGGAACAATTCATCATTTACCTCATCATAGCCAATCACAATGGCATCAATTAGGCAAACATGCCTCAATCATCATTTACATCATCATAGCCAATCACAATGGCATCAATTAGGCAAACATGTCTCAATCATCATTTACATCATCATAGCCAATCACGATAGCTTCATACATCATTATATCTCAATCTCTATTTCATGTCTCATTATTATTACATATATAATCATTCATCATTTAAATATACACAATCAATCGCATTATTATATCATCATATCATACAATCATATCATCACATCTTTCATCTTTCATAGTATATACATTATTGAATGCTCTCACATTTCATATACTCTTAATGATATACTCATAGGTATCAATGATATAATAGATTTCTTAACACATTTATAATCAAATGGTTTAAGGTTCAAAGTCATATAAATATATGAAATCAAATAGGGTTTTGTACTTACCTCAATAGCACTTCACACAACTCTAAACTCTTCTTCTCTCAAGAGTTCTTTACTTCTCAACTTAGGGCAATTCACTTCCTTCCAAAACCTAATCCAAAAGGAATATTAGCAAAATGACCATATGAATAGTACATTCTGGTTTTAGACTCCATGTTATCCTTATTTTGAAAAATGGTATAAAATAATCTACTTGACTAAAAATTCTAAAATTTTTACAGAATTTAGTTTTGTATCTTAAAATCATTCCTTTAAAATTTCAGATCAAACTGAACACAAAATCTTGGTCAAATAGTTCACCTAACCAGACTGCCCCAATTGCCCTGCATTCTGGCAGCAGTTCTGAACTTTGTGAATTCCATAAATCAAATTCAATCAACGTGGTTCCAAATTATTTTTCTCAAATACTAGACTCACTAAGAAACAACATATCCAAAATTCAATTAAATATGATTTTTCTACATTTTATTAAAAATCCCGAAATAGAGCTGTCTCAGTTAAGGTACCTGCTGGAACAGGTCTAATAAAAATAATCTTTCTAAACTCATAACCTATCCAAAATCGAATCAACATATTTTTCAGTCATTCTAGACTCATAGAGGCACAACATATCAAAAATTCACTTCAAGAACATTTTTCTATAATTAATTAAAAATCATACAAATCACAGCCTTTACTAATTGTAAAACAGAAACAATTTCACTAAACACAACTCTTACTCTTCCATCACCAACACCAACCCAACTTCTCATCTATCAAGCAAAATCAATACTTAAAATCACACCATAAGCAACTTAATCATACCATCATCAAATCACAACTCAACTCAAGCATAACTTCAAAAATAACAAGAGTAAACAAGAGCAAACTTACCCAAAATCATGAAATTCTTGAAATTCCAACTTGTTTACTTGAAATCTCTCTCAACTTTGAAGCTTAGAACATCAAACCCTCACTTAGCTCTCTTCTCTTCCTTTGCTTTAGGTGAGCCGGCCACACAAGGAAGAAGAAGAAGAAATGATGAAGAAACCCTAAAGTCAACACTCATTAAATACTCCTCCAAAAGTAATTTACTATCTTACCCTCATGCACATTTTAATTCCCTTTACAAACTCTTGCCCATTTTGGTAATTTCACACTTAACAATATAAATATCTTCTTCCCTTGACCAAGCCCTTTGACCAACTTATATGTCATATATATCACCATATACACTACATATACACTTCTCTCTACACATTTCTTTTCTTTCCAATTACACATATACATTATCTCTTAACTTCTTTTATCATTCAAATAAACCATACACAATTACCACTTATCACTTACACCTTCAATTCAATAATAACAATATTATCATAACTTCTAGGCACACTTAGGGATATTACAATTAGACATATACATATACATCACATATATATTAAATCCAAATACAACAACTCCTCCAAAACTTTTAAGGTATATCTCTGGATATTACACAATCCATAATATAAATAATAAATGGGACCAATACAAGATGGAAAGAAACAATTACAACTCTGTAGACCCTTAATTTTTGACTCAGTCCAGTCCGATGTTTTTAAACAATCCAAAATAATTTTTATGGTATTATTTTATTTACTATTTATAATATTTATATTTATAATATTTAATAGTTATCTTTAATAATAAAAATAAAAAATAAAAAAATTAGACTGATCGGCATGCGACGCGCTGCAGCAAGAGGATTTGGCACAATAATTATCTGCTGCGAATTCGGCTTTGCCCATTTCACCACCTACAGTGAACTGGCTTGCCCAGTTCACCCAGCCCGCAGGCCCAGCAGCCCTCGTGCCGCCAATTTTTGAAAATAGGCTTTTGGTGTCCAATTTTAGGTCCCCAATGGAGTCACAACTGTGAGCGGGGATTTTTGCTTCTACTCCTAGTGTAATGGTTCTTGCGACTTCAACACTATTTAGGCTCAGGGCCTTACAGAACGCAGGCCTAAGCTCGGAGAAAATGGCATCGGCACCTGGATGGGCCGGGAAAAAAGAAAAGGGTGGATGACTCGATTCCTAAGGAATCCCCAACCCCCTAATGGGTTCAAAAAGTTGGGTACATGTGGGGAAGGTGAGAAATGGCCCAGCACCCCCACAACGCCCGGTTCATTGAAACCGGCCTTCTTTGCAGGTCTTAATATTATAAAATTCTTAAATATAATGATATTATCTATACTACATGCGATCATAAGAATAAATAAATACTTTATTAAAATCACAACAATGTCGAAACAAAACAAATAAATGGACACCCATCCAAGGATGGAAACATGTCCTTACATCGTCTATATCTAAAACTAAGTAGGACACCCATCGAAAGGTGAAAACATGTCCTTTACATTAATTTTGAAATATGATAATAAATTAAATTGCATAACGATTAATTAATGAGGTACCCAATCATGGAAACATACCTCTTCCAATTTTAACAAATAATAATAATAAATAAATCATCCATCCATGATAAACAAATCAAATATTGAAATTAAATAAATCAATTATCAAAACATATAATAAACTATATAATAAAATTTAAAATTAAATGAAGTAATACATGTATAAATTTAGGGTTTTAGAATTTTAATAACCAAATTAGGGTTTTTAAATAAAGTGAGTAAAACACAAAGGCTTATATTACACAAATAAATATTGACCCAAGCCCATATGGCCGTCTCGCTAGCCGGTTAGCAGGTGGAGGTCAAGTGGCCACGCCCCGAAAGATTTTGAAAACTGACTTTTAGGGTTGTAGGTTTTGGTGTTGAAAATTATGATTTTAGGGTTTAAGATTTAGAAAATATATGTTTATCGTGTATGAGATAAATATATATATGCAGTCATGTTGCTCATGCATATATATGAGACTACAAATATTATACTGTATATTAAATATTAGACTGCATATATAAGGGACCCATTCATCCAGAATCTGCTCAAAGTCATGTTGTATCGTGTGCGTGAGTTAGAAAGTCATGCTGCATCAAAGTCATAAAAGCCTTTTTATCTTCGACTCTTTCATGTTTTATCAACCAAATTGATGTGTTGATCCAAGCTATCTTTTCCTTTTTTGCCTAGAACAATTGATTCTTAGTTGAAGACTTTATGATCCAAAGAACAACCACTGCCACTTTGCTTTGCTTTCTTCTTTGTTTTTAGATTGTTTTCTTCCTTGCTTGATGTTGCTCAATTGCTTTTTTATGATTCATGTTTTATCAAACTACTCTAGTCTAAGTTTCTTAATATTCCCCCTACATTTTGTTTTCTTAAAACCTAAAATCATAATTAATTCTATCCTCCATACCTTCACAGTAGTTTAACATTTTTCAAATAAAAAATCCTTGCCCTTAATATGTATAAATAAATGGGGTATCTTCGACTCCAAATCAACGAAATTCCCTTAGCTTGGAGTATTGCTCTATTTATTTTGCTTTCTTTAATATTTAATTGGAACAATTATGTTTTTTTTTAAATTAAGATTGTTTAAATAAATAATTTTCATTAAAATTTTCATGGTTTTTGTTCATTTTGGTGCTCAACCAATGATGAGTCTAGCTTGATAATCATAAATTAATATATCTATGTATCATGATTCGAATAACTTTACTAGGCGAGGGAATTGCTCTATCACATTGAGTTGTGTATGCTTACATAGAGAGGGCTCCTGCATAATTACCTTTGTCTAGGTCCTAGTCAGTCTTAGAAAATGCTTTGATAGACTTTCGAGGTGAAATTGAACTTTGCTTATTTAAGGGAGAGATGATCTGAGCGTTGTTTGACGAGCCAACAACTAGTATCCACCCAATTAAATATCAATCCCTAGTTGTCCCTTTGAGCCTTCATGAAATTTTAGATTTCTTTTCGTTGGCTTACAAACACCAACAACCTACCCTGAGCTGTTGTTACACTTTTGACAAGTCTTATGATCACTAAGATAAAGACGCAAGAAGACCAAAGAATGGAATGCATAGCCAAAACTGTAAGGATAGTTGATGTTCTCAAGTCCATAAGGGTAGTTGAAGTTCACCTAATATCTCCAATCTATCAAGATAACATCAGAGTAACAAATGATTTATCCATGTTAAAGAAGATTTATGTCACTCCACTCATCCATTATTAGAAACCCAAGTTGGTACAAATAAGAAAACTCTTTTAAAGCTAGAACAAAAAACAAAAGAAGAAAAGAAAAAGAAAAGAAAAAAAAGAGACAAAATAAACAAAAGAAAAAGAAAATAAAATAAAATCCAAAATGGTTCAGAAAGCCAACCAAGTTCTTTTTTTTACCTAAAGCAGCAAATGGCTTCCATTTGGTTTATAAGGACAATTTGACTTGAATTGGTCCAGCCCGATCAAAGATTCAATCAAAATCTGAGAAAAAGGAGAAAGACCATCTAGTTTTTGAAAGTCATATACTTAACAATCCTACAGGAAAGAAGGACAAAAATGATAAAAAAAAAAGAAGAAAAGAATGTGGGTACCAAACTTTTTACAAAGGCAAAGATTGTCCCAATCAAGATCCAAATTAATGCCAAGAAGATAGGAGGAATTTGGAGTCTAGCAATATTGCTCCCAGCTGCCTAAATTTCAAATAAGAAATTTATAGTGTGAGGGTTTGCCCATAGTGTCACAGCGGCTCCAACTTACAAATGGCCTTCATTTAACCTATGTCCCTTATAGACCCTGTTTCAAGCCTATTAAAGACATGTTGATCTCTCTTGGTAGGTAGAGTCTATTAGTGGAGATAGTTTAAATAAGCATGCATATGAGATAGACAATATTCAAACTCAATGAGACCTTTGACCAAGTAATGTGTATGTGCCTATCTGAAGTGCTGCAGTTCTTGCTTAAATAGAAATGACTCCCAAGTTTAGTTCAGTAACTAGGGTTGTCATGTTATAGATATGTTAATTCTAAAAATTGAGTCCTGAGGTAAATTGACATTGATTTGGCAAAGACAACATTTGATTTCAATATAAAAAAAAGAGACCTAAATTAAAAACTTGAAAGGGCAGTTTAGGTAATTATCTGAAGCAGCAATGGACTCCCGACCAATCTCTTTGACAATCCTGATTTAAGTTGATCTAGTCCAACTAAAGTCTCAGCTAAGATCACGAGTATCAATGACAAGCCTCCTTCCATTTGGTCCATGATATCCAATACTCGTGGGTCAATATCGCCATCAAAAGAAACAAGCAAAAATTGGCCAAGCAAGCATAGACAAAGCATACATGCCCATGCCTTGGTAGGAGCTAAGTGAGAAATGCAAAAGTCAATTAGGGGACCAAGCATAATCTTTTCACCTCTCATCAACTATAGAACTTCGGGCTTTGAAAATTGAAATAACATTTGCATCTTTTGTTGAGTCATGGAAATCAATATAAATAAAGCCATTGGTTGATTGCTTGGATATCCAAGGATGGCCTTAAACTCTTCAATCATGGGACATATCTCAAAGCCATTAATCTTAAATGTCCTAGAACTCACATTCCAAAAAGAAGCCATGGCATGTAAAAATGAATGGTCTAATTTAATATTTTGAAAACACTTCAAAGTATTGATTTTAGACCAAGATATTTGTTTACAATGAATGGTATTCATATTTTTAAATAGACCTTTTATTTTTGTCAAATTGAGTTCAGTCGTTATTGACAATTGAAGGAATTTGGTTAAAAGGAATTTTGGAATTGTTAAAAGGAATTTTGATTCTGAAGTTGAAAATTCGTGGAAAATTCCTTGACTTCTATATGAGGTCATGGCATGGAAAGAGATTTATATAGAATGACTGGCTATTCCAAAGTTGAGAAGGAATAGCTTGAGACCGAGATGCGCAAGGAGAGGAAATTAGCGACGAAACGATTTTTGAGTTGTTGGGTTGCCTTCGGTTTTGTGAATCAGTGCTACTGTGGAAATTTTGAATGTGAAGAGGAAAGACCAATAATTGTAGCGTAGAAATAATAATGATGATAAAAAAATTTTAAAGTGAAAAGTTGCAGTAAAAGTGCAAATTATCTATCATCATTATTATTTTTATCATTATTTTTATTATTAATGACAATACAATATTTTCTCAATTAATACAATAATGATAGATCACTGAGATGGAGGTGGTGGATCATGATCAATCAAAGCCCTGAAAAAGTCATCGCCTGTTGGGGGAGGAGGCATATCATCTATCTTGAGCCCGCCTGAAGAAGGAGCACCTGAACCTCTATTACCTTGAAATTCAGATCTATAACGATCCTCATCCGAAGTAGAAGAAATAATCTCATGGTCATCATTTTGGGGTCCCCTAGATGACGAAGCACCAGGATCTCTCATCCCCTAAAACTGAAAGTCTCAAAAATCTTGCTCTGACTGGTGATACAATTTTTCAAAATGGGCAACCTGTTGAAGACTAGCAGCACTCTTCTTAAAGTTTCTTGTTTTGTTCCTCTAGCATTCGCTATGAGCCAGAAAGAAAAAGGTAAGAGCATACATAATCATGCATACATGTAGCATAAATTATCATGGAATAGGAAAACCTACCAGGTAATTCATATCAACGCCCTGTGAATGAGATGGCATCTCTGGTTCATTAGAATGAGCAAATGGAGGAGCGGTAAAGAAAGGTCCAGCCCCATGACCAAATGAGCCAATGGCCTGAAAATAAGCATTAAAACAGTCAAAATAAGTTAAAAAAGAAGTAATTGCAATGGAAAAATGGTAAAAGTTTACCTGAGAGGTGTTGGCCCCAGGATGCGAGACGGATCTAACTGTAGACCCTTAATTTTTGACCTAGTCCAGTCCGATATTTTTAAACAGTCCAAAATAATTTTTATGGTATTTATTTTATTTACTATTTATAATATTTAATAGTTATTTTTGATAATAAAAATAAAAATAATAATAATAATAAATAAATAAATCAGACAGATCGGCGAGCGACGCGTGGCAAGGGGATTCGCTGCAATAATTATTTGCGGCGAATTGGGCAGTACCTGCAGTGAACTGGCTTGCCCAGTTCACCTAGCCCGCAGGCTCAACAGCCCTCGCGCAGTCAATTTTTGACCAAATCTTGTTTCACATGGTTTTATGATTTTTTCCTAAACATTTGTTATTTCCTTAATAAAATAGGAACATGTCTTTATGTTTTTCTATAAATAAGATTATTAAACACACGGACGGTGGCGGCAATTATTAAGAAACTTGGATTGGAGTAGTTTGATAATACACGAATCATAAAAAAGAAATTGAGCAACATCAAGCAAGGAATAAAACAATCTGAAAAATAAAGAAGAAAGCAAAGCAAAGTGGCAGTGGCTGATCTTTGAATGAGGATGGGTTCTCGACCCGAGGTTGAAGTTGGTTTGGATTCTAGACCAGAAATGAGTTGGCTTCTCAACTCGAGACTAGATTTTGATTGGGCTCTCGACCCAAGACTAAAGTTTATGTACTCGATATGATACTAGATTTAGATTTGGATTCTCGACCCAAAACTAGATTTTGGGTGCTCGACTCAAAATTGAATTTGGATTTGTGTTCTCAACCCTAAACTGGATTTTGGATTTGGGTTCTCGACCCAAAATTGGATGTGGATGCTCGATCCTAAACTGAATTTGGGTGCTTGACCTGAAACTGAATTTTATTTAGATACTTGGACCCAAGACTGGATTTTGGATACTCGACCCGAAACTGGATTTGATTTGGGTACTTGGACCCGAGACTGGATTTTGGGTGCTAGAACTGAAATTGGATTCTCAATCCTAAATTGGATTTGGGTTCTTGACTCAAAATTGAATTTTTGATGCTCGACCCAATACTAGATTTTTGGGTGCTTAACCCGAAACTGAATTTGGGTGCTCGACTCGAAACTAGATTCTCGATCCTAAACTGGATTTGATTTGGGTTCTTAGACCTGAAACTAAATTCTCAATCCTAAACTGTATTTGGATTCTCAATCTGAAATTGGATTCTCGATCCTAAATTGGATTTGGGTTCTCGACCCAAAACTGAATTTTGGGTCGAGAGGTTTTTGGGTGCTCGACCCAAAACTAAATTTGAGTGCTCAACCTGAAACTGGATTCTTGATCCTAAACTGGATTTGGGTTTTTGATCCAAAACTAAAATTTACATGCTCAACCCAATAATGGATTTTTGGGTGCTCGACCCAAAACTGAATTTGGGTACTCGACCCGAATCTGGATTCTCAATCCTAAACTGAATTTGGGTTCTCGACCTAAAATTGGATTCTCAATTCTAAACTAGATTTGGATTCTCAATTTAAAACTGGATTCTCGATCTTAAACTGGATTTGGGTTCTCGACCCAGTAGTGAGTTTTGTACTCAAAAAATGATTTGGGTTCTGAACCAAGTGGTGAGTTCTGAACTCAAAAATGATTTTGGTTTTGGACCTGATGGTGAGTTCTGGACTTAAAAATAGTTTGGGTTCTGGACCCGGTGGTGAGTTCTGGACTTAAAAATAGTTTGGGTTCTGGACCCGGTGGTGAGTTCTAGACTAAAAAATAATTTGGATTCTGGACCCGGTGGCTGCAAAAGATAATTATAGTTAGTAGGATATTAATAAAAAAATATATAAAAAATTTAGCTATTTTTTAGCTGGCCTTCATATCTTCTCATTGGCCCCTGTGTGGCAAAATATTTGAAAGTGAGTATGAAAATATTTTGTGTACGTATAAACTCAAATTAAAATGGAGAAACTGTGCCCCCTGTGTAGGCTCAAACCAATAATTTTTCTCATGCAGGCTCTGATTGATATTTGTATTTTGTTTGGTTCTTTGCATAAGCATGCATCTCTTCTTTCTTGTGCAAAATGACTACAACTTCCTCAAGCAATGGGCCTTCCATGCCCCTTGATTCCATATCTTCTTCATGTTTGCTTCATAGAGTATTGCTGTTTACTTTTGACAAAGAAAAATGCAATGTGATATGATCATGTAATATCCCAAATGATACCCTAAAATTTTGGAATGTTTATTATTGAAATGGAATTAAATAATATTAAATGATACAGTTGTTGAATTCCCATATGTTTTTCCTGAGGAGTTGCCAGGGATACCCCCTGAGAGAGAAGTGGAGTTTGGTATCGATTTGTTGCCTGGTACCACTCCCATCTCTATTACTCCCTATCGCATGGCACCTACTGAGTTGAGAGAGTTGAAGATGTAGTTACAAGAGTTGATGGATAAAGGGTTTGTTCACCCTAGTGTGTCTCCATGGGGAGTTCCTATTTTGTTTGTGAAGAAGAAGGATGGTACTTTGAGATTGTGCATTGATTATAGGCAGTTGAATAAAGTGACTATCAAGAATAAGTATCATTTCCCTAGGATAGATGATCTTTTTGATCAGTTGAAGGGAGCAGCAATATTCTCTAAAATTGATTTGAGATCAGGGTACCATCGATTGAGAGTCAGAGCTAAAGATGTATCTAAGAAAGCTTTCAGCACGAGGTATGGGCATTATAAGTTCTTGGTGATGCCTTTTGGATTGACGAATGCACCAGCAGCTTTTATAGATTTGATGAATAGGGTGTTTAGACCTTATCTAGATCAGTTTGTGGTGGTCTCAATCGTTGATATTTTGATGCATTTGCATAATAAGGAGGATCATGATAAGCACTTGCGGATTGTATTGCAGACCTTGAGAGAGAAGCGGTTGTATGCTAAGCTGTCTAAATGTGAGTTTTGGCTTGATAAAGTAACTTTTCTCAGTCATGTGGTTTCACCAGATGGTATAAGAGTTGATCCGAGTAAAGTTGAAGCCATTTTGAATTGGAGTCCACCAAAGACAGTGACAGAAGTTAGAAGTTTTCTAGGTTTGGCAGGCTATTATCGACGGTTTGTGAAAGGTTTTCCTTTGATAGATATTCCACTCACCAGATTACTTTGAAAAGGAGTTAGATTTGTGTGGATAGATCAATGTCAAGCAAGCTTTGTACAGTTGAAGGAGATGTTGACTCAAGCTCCTATTCTTATTTTGCCTGTGGAAGATAAACCATATGTGATTTATAGTGATGCTTCACATAGTGGTTTAGGTTGTGTTTTGATGCAAGAGGGTAGTCATAGCTTATGCTTGTCGGCAGTTGAAGCCGCATGAGCTTAATTATCCAACGCATGATTTGGAATTGGCAGCCATAGTTTTTACTTTGAAGATTTGGCGACATTACCTGTATGGGGAGAAGTGTTTCATTTATACAGATCACAAGAGTTTGAAATACTTGGGTGTTCAGAGAGAGCTGAATCTTCGGCAGAGACGGTGGCTGGAATTGATTAAAGACTATGATTGAATGATTGATTATCATCCTGGCAAGGCAAATGTAGTTGCTGATGCCTTGAGTCGAAAGTCTTTAGCAGGTTTGACTGCTTATTCGCTCTCGTTATTTGTTGAGTTGAGAGCATTGCATGCTAGATTTGAGTCATGTGATGATGGTGCTTTATTGGCTCAGTTGCAATTGAGACCGATGTTGTTGGATCATATTAGAGAGGCTCAGTTGGCAGATGAGAAAATCCAGAAGATTATTTTGGATTGCCAAAAGGGGGAGAGCAGAGATTTTCATGTGAGGAATGATGGCGGTCTTTGTATAAAGATAGATTGTATGTTCCTAATGATGCAAGATTGAAAAAGATTTTTTTGGAGGAAGCACATCAGTCGGCTTTTGCTATGCACCCTGGGAATACTAAGATGTATCATAATTTGAAGCAATATTATTGGTGGTCAGGTATGAAAAGGGACATAACAGAGTTGTATCTAAATATCTCACTTGTCAGAGAGTGAAGGCCGAGCACCAAGTTCCTTCAGGGTTGCTCCAAACGTTAACAGTGCCAGAATGGAAATGGGAGCTAGTAACGATGGATTTTTTGACTGGTTTTCCCTTGACTCAGAAGAAGCATGATGCAATCTGGGTGATAGGTGATCGACTGATGAAGACATCTCATTTTCTTCCAGTTCGGATGGACTATTCTCTTGAGAAGTTGGCTGAGCTGTATATTAGTGAGATTGTAAGATTGCATGGAGTCCCGATTCCTTTAGTGTCTGATCGAGATCCCCGGTTTACTTTGAGATTTTGGAAGAGTTTGCATGATGCTTTGGGTTCTCGGTTGCATTTTAGCACTGCTTCCCATCCGCAGACAGATGGGCAATCAGAGAGTGTGATACAGATTTTAGAGGATATGTTGAGGAGCTGTGTCATTGATTTCTCTGGAAGTTGGGACAGATTCTTTCCATTGATGGAATTTGCTTATAACAACAGTCACCAGTCCAGTATTGGAATGGCACCTTTTGAGGCATTGTATGGTAGAAGATGTAGGATGCCTCTATGTTGGGATGAAGTTGGAGAAGGCAAGTTAGTTGGTCCCGATTTGATTAAAGAAACAGAAGAGAAAGTGAAGATAATTCGAGATCATTTGAAAGCAACCTCAGATCAGCAGAAATCTTATTCAGATTTGAAGAGGAGAGACATAGAGTTTAGTATTGGAGATAAAGTATTCTTGAAAGTGTCTTCTTAGAAGAGAATTTTTAAGATTTGGTAATAAAGTGAAGTTGAGTCCACATTTCATTGGACCTTATGAAGTACTGGAAAGAGTACCAGTTGCTTATCGACTCACTTTGCTGCCTGAATTGGATAGAATTCACAATGTCTTCCATGTCTCTATGCTGCGGAGGTACAGGTCAGACCCATCTCATATTTTGTCAGTGGAAACTATTAAGGTGAGTCCGGATCTGACTTTTGAAGAAGAACCAGTGGCTATTTTGGCATATGAAGTGAAAGAATTGAGAAATAAGAAAGTGCCACTTGTAAATGTTCTTTGGAAGAATCATGCTAAGGAAGAAGCAACTTGGGAAAGTGAGCAAGTGATGCGAGATCAGTAACCCCAATTGCTCCAGGCTTGAGAACAGGTAATTTCGAGGTCGAAATTTATTTATAGAGGGGGAGAATTGTAATATCCCAAATGATACCCTAAAATTTTGGAATGTTTATTGTTGAAATGGAATTAAATGATATTAAGTGTATATTTGATTAAGTGAGAAGATAAAAAGAAGGTGTGAGTAACATCCGTGATTTTGGAGAAATTAAATAAGTATTTGGAGATATAAATTGTATATACTCAATATATATATATATCTAGAGTATATATAACATATAAATATGGTATATTAATTATATATGTTGGATTAATACATTACATACTTAATATTTAATACACATATAAGGTACATTTAATCTGTATATAAGATACACATTACTTATGCATATGTGTAATATCCTAAATTTTTGAAAAGTTCTAATTTTTGAAAATCTGATAAAATAAATTATAATTTAAATGGATAAATTAAATTAATGGTTTTAAATTAAAAATGAAGGGGTTTTAAATGAAAAAGTGGATAATATATGTGATATATATGTAAAATATACATAACATATAAAAATCAACACTTTTTAAAAAGAAAAGTCAAAGTAAAAGGGTATTTTGGTAATTAAATCTTAGAAATTTAAATTAATAAAATAATTCAAAAATAAATTATTTTTGAATGGAAGAGGGAATTTAAAACTTTTAATTTATTAAATAAATAATTATTAAATTATTTTAATATATATATATATATATATATATGGTTTAAAATTAAAGGGTGAAAGGTAAGAGAAATAAAAAAAAAAAAGTAAAGTCTTCTTCTTCTTCTTTCCTTCAAGGCCGAATTTCATGTCTTCAAGAGAGGGATTTGCTTCTTCCATACTCCAAAAATTGAAGAGATTTTAAGGATTCAAGTGGAGTTTTAGAAGTTTCTTCATCAATTGGTAAGCTTTCTTACCAGATTTTCAAATTCTATGGAAAAGTGTGTTATGTAAATTTTGGAATTCTATAGTAGCATGATTTAATTGCTTAATTGGATATGAATGAAGTTGTTTTGATTGGTTATTAATGATTTTAAGGTTGGATTAAAGAAATGGTTGAGTTTGGGTAAGATTGGTGAAGAGAGAGAATTCAGGGTTATGTAATTTTTGGGGTTTTGAAATCATGGTTTTTAATTGTGTAAATTGATTCCAAATGAGTTGTTTTGATACATAAACAAGTATTTTAAAGTCAAATATTGGATTTGGTTGTGTTTGGTTGGAGTTTGAGAATGGAAGTGGAGATTTAGGGTTTTGGAAAAGTGATTTTCCAAAGTGGTTAAATTGTGTGATTTTATTTGTTTAAGCATGTTGTTTAGTGTTAAATGTGATTAATATAAGCTTGAAATGAGTAATGGATTGTGTTGGAATGGAAAACCTTCAATGGGGGAAGGTTATGCCATTTTTGAGATTTTGTTTATAAGAGTGTTTTGTCATAATGTAAATGATTTAAATGTATTAAAAATATGTTTTTAATGATATTAATAAACTTAAAACACTAATTTAAATGGCTTGATATGGTTTTTCAAAGTTAAAGTGAGGTGAAGCTTAATTTTTGGATTTGGTTTAGAGTTATGTTTAATTATGGTTTGATGTTGAGAATACCTTAGAATATGATACTAAATGATTATGTATGATCACATTTGGTATAGGCATTGAGGGAGGTTGATTTGCTTCATCCAAGTGGCAAAGGGCAAGTTGGAAAGATAGGATTGGAGGTTGTATTAAGCTTGCTTTGGGTTGCTAGTAGAGGTATGTACAAACTTTGAGTATAATGTTTATATTTGCATGACATTTGGACTTAACTCATTTTGGTTGAAAAATGTGTTAAGCTACTTGGTTCATTGATTGAGTATGAATAATGTGCTATGACATTTGTAATGTCATATATGTGTTAAATGCATTGTGAAAAGCCATTGATAATGGCTAAATTGTGTAAAGTGTGAAATATGCATATTATGTGAAAAATACCCAAAGTAATTGGGTAATGTGTTGTGAATGCAAAAATGAGATATAAGGAATAATGAAATGAATTGATATTGATAAAAATGAGAAAAAATGAGAAAAGTGAGAAAAATGAGAAAGATGTGAAAATGAGAAAAATGAGAAAAAAATGTGAAAAATAAAGTAATGAGCTTAGTTTGATTATGAGAAATAAAATGAGAAATGAATTGTGAAAGTATTTGATAATGAGATAAATGAATTAATTGTGTGCCTAGTATGTTATTCAATTTTCAGAGTTCTGGGTTTGGCGGCATGCCTATGAATTGCTAGGCAGGTGAAAAGACTGGGTCGTAAGCCGAGCCCAGCTGATAAATGATAAATATGATGTTTTTAGGGTGAAAAGACTGGGTCATAAGCCTCAAAAACCGTAGCAGTCTAGCCGGGTTGAGGACCAAGATACTAGGGCCTAAGGGTCTAGCCGGGTTGAGGTCCAAGAGACAGGGGCTGTTACATTATCCATGGATATATATATATTGCCTACGGGCTAGACACATGATTGGTGGAAGATGGTTCCACATGCTATGGATGATCCATCGACCTTGACTTATGGTGATTTTCTGTGGGAGTTTGAGCAGAAGTATACTCCGAGGGAGTATAAGGATCCAAAGAAGATGGAGTTTCTAAATCTGAGACAGGATAACCGGTTGAGTCATTATGCCAGTTGAATTATTTCAGATGAGATAGACCGGTGCAGGAGATTTGAGGAGGGGTTGAGACCCTCTATTATGTGTATTGTTGTTGGTTCCTGATACCAAGCTTTTTCTCAGTTGGTTGCAACTGCTCAGAGTGTTGAGAGAGCACAGGGTATTGCAGCAGCTGCTACTGAGGGGGAGACTAGAGCTAGGAGACCCCTGAGTGAGGCAGGGTCTTTATCTATGAAGAGAGGAAGAGGATGCTATTTTTCGAGGTTCATTAGGGGCCAGAGGTAGCCTAGTAGGTCAGTACAGCAGCAGAGGCAGAGATCAAGACCTACAGTTTCCGTAGCTAGTGCTCGAACTCCAGTGGTTCATAGGTCTATTCCACCTACATGTGCTCATTATGGTAGGGCACATGGGGGTGCTTGTTGGAAGATGGGTGGATCGGGAGTGTGTTTTAGATGTAGGTCACCAGATCATTTCATTAAAGATTTCCCTGAGCTGCCGAAGGATATACAGACTAATACTGCAGCTTCTTGACCCAGTGTTAGAGGAGGTCGAGGGGGTAGAGGTTTTAATATAGGTGGTCGACCTGGGATTAGTCAGAGAGGAGGCCCTACATCCGGAGGCAGTAGGCTAGATGAGGCTGGGCCATCTCAGTAAGTGTATGTGATGCAGAGGCAGCCGGATGCTTCAACCATCATTGCGGGTACATTTTCTTTATTTTGTATCCAGTTCTTGCTCTAATAGATCCTGGATCTACGCATTCATACATAAGTGCATCTATCTTGCCTGTGACTGAATTGCATTCAGAGTCCTTAGGATTTGATGTTTTGGTGACAAATCCTTTAGGGCATAGTGTGGTAGTTAGCAAGGTGCATCGTAATAGTTAAGTTGCGGTACAGGAGGAGGAGTTCCTAGGTGATTTGATTGAAATGCCTTTTAAGGAGTATGGTTTGATCTTAGGTATGGATTGGTTATCTAAGCATGGAGCTATGGTAGACTGTCAAAAGAAGTGTGTTACCTTGAGAACCGGTGATAGTAGGAGTGTTATGGTATCTAGTGAGCAAAAACATTTCACATCCATGTTTGTTTCAGCTGTTGTAGCTAGGAGGTTGATTCGGAAAGGGTGTGATGCTTATCTTGCTCATGTTGTGGATACCAGGGTAGTGGGTTCTCAACTTGATAGTATACCCACAGTTGTTGAATTCCCAGATGTTTTTCCTGAGGAGTTGCCAGGGATACCCCCTGAGAGAGAAGTGGAGTTTGGTATCGATTTGTTGCATGGTACCACTCCCATCTCTATTACTCCCTATCGCATGGCACCTATTGAGTTGAGAGAGTTGAAGGTTCAGTTGCAGGAGTTGTTGGATAAAGGGTTTTTTCGCCCTAGTGTATCTCCATAGGGAGCTCCTGATTTGTTTGTGAAGAAGAAGGATGGTACTTTGAGATTGTGCATTGATTATAGGCAATCGAATAAAGTGACTATCAAGAATAAGTATCTTTTGCCTAGGATAGATGATCTTTTTGATCAGTTGAAGGGAGCAGTAGTATTATCTAAAATTGATTTGAGATCAGGGTACCATCAGTTGAGAGTCAGAGCTGAAGATGTATCTAAGACAACTTTTCGCACGAGGTATGGGCATTATGAGTTCTTGGTGATGCCTTTTGGATTGACGAATGCACCAGCAGCTTTTATGAATTTGATGAACAGGGTATTTAGACCCTATCTAGATCAATTTGTGGTGGTCTTTATTGATGATATTTTAGTGTATTTGCATAATGAGGAGGATCATGATAAGCACTTGCGGATTGTATTGCAGACCTTAAGAGAGAAGTAGTTGTATGCTAAGCTGTCTAAATGTGAGTTTTGGCTTGATCAAGTAACTTTTCTCGGTCATGTGGTTTTAGCAGATGGTATAAGAGTTGATCCGAGTAAAGTTGAAGCCATTTTGAATTGGAGTCCACCGAAGACAGTGATAGAAGTTAGAAGTTTTCTGGTTTTGGCGGGCTATTATCGACAGTTTGTGAAAGGTTTTTCTTTGATAGCTATTCCACTCACCATATTACTTTGAAAAGGAGTTAGATTTGTGTGGACAGATCAATGTCAAGCAAGCTTTGTACAGTTGAAGGAGATGTTGACTAAAGCTCTTGTTCTTATTTTGCCTGTGGAAGATAAACCATATGTGATTTACAGTGATGCTTCACATAGTAGTTTAGGTTGTGTTTTGATGCAGGAGGGTAGAGTCATAGCTTATGTTTCTCGGCAGTTGCAGTCGCATGAGCTTAATTATCTGACGCATGATTTGGAATCAGCAGCCATAGTTTTTGCTTTGAAGATTTGACGACATTATCTGTATGAGGAGAAGTGTTTCATTTATACAGATCACAGGAGTTTGAAATACTTGGGTGTTCAGAGAGAGCTAAATCTTCGGCAGAGATGGTGGTTGGAGTTGATTATAGACTATGACTATTTGATTGATTATCATCCTGACAAGGCAAATGTAGTTGCTGATGCCTTGAGTCGAAAGTCTTTAGCAGGTTTGACTGCTTATTCACTCTCGTTACTTGTTGAGTTGAGAGCATTGCATGCTAGATTTGAGTCATGTGATGATGGTGCTTTATTGGCTCAGTTGCAATTGAGACTGGTGTTGTTGGATCATATTAGAGAGGCTCAGTTGGCAGATGAGAAAATCCAGAAGATTGTTTTGGATTTCCAAAAGGGGGAGAGCTGAGATTTTCATGTGAGGAATGATGGCAGTCTTTGGTATAAATATAGATTGTATGTTCCTAATGATGCAAGATTGAAAAAGATTATTTTGTAGGAAGCACATTAGTCGACTTTTGCTATGCACCCTGGGAATACTAAGATGTATCATAATTTGAAATAATATTATTGGTGGTCAGATATGAAAAAGGACATAGCAGAGTTTGTATCCAAATGTCTCACTTGTCAGAGAGTGAAGGCCGAGCACCAAATTCCTTCAGGGTTGCTCCAACCTTTAACAGCTCCAGAATGGAAATGGGAGCGAGTAACGATGGATTTTGTGATTGGTTTGCCCTTGACTCAGAAGAAGCATAATGCAATCTCGGTGATAGTTGATCGGCTGACGAAGACAACTCATTTTCTTCTAGTTCGGATGGACTATTCTCTTGAGAAGTTGGCTGAGTTGTATATTAGTGAGATTGTAAGATTGCATAGAGTCCCTGTAACACCCTTATACCCTATATACGTACAATATATTTTTTTAGCATATGTAAAATACACATATACGGTATAAAAATATCACAGACCGATTTAATAAAAATTTTCACATTTCTGTTTAAATATTTCAAATACTAATATATAAAATAAATAGTATATAAATATTCTTTGCTTGTTATAGGAATCCAAAATAAATATTTTATATGAAAATCTCTGGGAAACATTCGCCAGAGTTTTGTTTGTAATTTGAACGTTTCCAAAATTCAGCAAAACACAACCTGCATAAAGCAAACACTCCCAATAAAAATCAATTCACCATTTCACCAATACTTCTCAATTTCTCCATATTTTCTCAACATATTTATATATAAATATATAAATTAACAATACATATAAAATCCCATCTAAACAAATTATTCAAAACATTCTTTACAATTTACATTATATACTCCAAAAACATATCATAGCATATATAATATCAAAATACATTTTAATATCAAATATCTACATGCTGGCAACTAGTTCTGATCTTGATATACCCAAAAACAACTCTTCAAGCTCAATAAATACAAACCTAGACCCGACCAGGTCTAGTAGAACTCTCCGGCTCTACCAAATCATCCATGACACTTGCGCGATGAATTATAATCGTGCTAAGCCGAAGCCTAGTAGTACAAACTTTGATAATAATAATAAAACTCAATGCAATGCCAATGCACAATGCATATAGATGTCACATCATTCTACTTTCTTATATTTTTTCAAATATTTCATAATCACAACTCATAGCATTATATTACTTAACGGTATCACAATTCATAATTCACATTAAAGCAAAGACAAGCATGGGCCCAAAAAGGATCTAACATGCTATTCAAATTTCAAAGTTACTGCTTTGGTCCATAATGACACCATGTGTCTAGCCCCGTAGGCAATATATCCATGGATAATGTAACAGCCCCAGTCTCTTGGACCTCAACCCGGCTAAACCCTTAGGTCCCAGTATCTTGGTCCTCAACCCGGCTAGACTGCTACAGTTTTTGAAGCTTACAACCCAGTCTTTTCACCCCAAAAACATCATATTTATCAGCTGGCCTGGCTTACAACCCAGTCTTTTCACCATTCCAGTGTTTAGCCCGTAGGCAATCATAGGCATGACACCAAACCCAGAACTCTGAACATTGAATAACATACTAGGCACACAATTTATTCATATTTCTCATTATCAAATTCTTTCATAATTCCTTTATCAAAACTTTTCTCATTTTCTCATGATCAAACTAGGCACATTGCCTTATTATATCATCTTTTTCTCTCTTTTTTTTTTCATTTATTCATTTTTCTCATTATTAATCTCTTTCTCATTGTCACATATTCAATCTAGGCACATTGTCTTATTTTCACATTTTTTTTTCTTATTTTTCACATCTTTCTCATTTTTCTCATTTTTGTCAATATCAATTCATTTCATTATTCCACATATCTCATTTTTGTATTCACAACACATTACCCAATTACTTTGGGTATTTTCAGATAATATACATATTTCACATTCTACATAATTTAGTCATTATCAATGGCTTTTCACAATGCATTTAACACATATATGACATTACAAATGTTGTAGCACATTATTCATACTCAATCAATGAACCAAGTAACTTAACACATTTTCCAACCAAAATGTGTTAAGCCCAAATGTCATGCAAATATAAACAATATATTCAAAGTTTGTACATACCTCCACTAGCAACCCAAAGCGAGCTTAACACAACCTCCAATCCTATCTTCCAACTTGCCCTTCACCACTTGGATGAAGCAAATCAACCTCCCTCAATGCTTATACCAAATGTGATCATACATAATTATTTAATATCACATTCTAAGGTTTTCTCAATATCAAACCATAATTAAACATCACTCTAAACCAAATCCCAAAATTAAGCTTCACCTCACTTTAACTTTGAAAAACCATATCAAGCCATTTAAATTAGTGTTTTAAGTTTATTAATGTCATTAGAAACATGTTTTAGCATGTTTAAACCAATTACATTAATTAACCACATGCTTATGCTCAAAACCCTAAAATGGCATAACCTTCACCATTGATGGATCTCCATTCCAACTCAATCCAATTATTATTTCAATCTAATTTCCACCACTTATATCATTAAATAACATGATTCATGCATTAAAATCAAACAATTAATCATTCTTTGAAAATTCACTTTTCCAAAATCCTAAATCAATACAACCATCTTCAAACTCTATCCAAACTTAACTAAATCCATCATTTGATTTTAAAATCCTTGTTTATGTATCAAAACAACACGTTTGGAACCAATTTACCCAATTAAAATTCATGATTTTAAAAACTCAAATGTTCCATAACCCTAAATTCTCTCTCTTCACCAAACTCAACTTAAATTCACCATTTCTTAAATCTAACCTTAAAATCATTGTTAACTACCCAAAATAACATCATACACACCCATTCCAATAATTATAACATGCTACATCAAAACTCCAAACTCAACATAATCCAATTTTCTATAGAATTCAAAGAAAAGTGTTGAAAACTTACTAATTTTGGTGGAAATCACCAAATATCCACTTTGAATACTTGAAATCCTTTAATTTATGGAGTATGGAAGAAGCAAAATCCCTCTCTTGAAGCCATGAAAATCGGCCTTGAAGGAAAGAAGAAGAAGAAGATGAAAAAAGAAGAAGTGATTTTCTCTTTCATCCTACTCACATTTTCAACCTTATATATATTATTATTTTCATATATTTTTAATAAATTAATAAATTATTTATTTAATTAATTAAAACCCCAAAATATTATCTTCCATCCAAAATTATTTTTTTTGAATTATTTTATTAATTTTAAATTTATAAGATTTAATTACCAAAATACCCTTTGATTTTCTTTTAAAAAGTGTTGACTTTTATATGTTATGTATATTTTACATATATATCACATATATATTTCACGTTTTCATTTAAAAACCCTTCATTTTTCATTTAAAACCATTAATTTAATTTATTCACTTAAATTATAATTTATTTTACCAAATTTCCAAAAATTAGAACTTTTAAAAAAATTGGGATATTACACATATGCACAAGTAATATATATCTTATATACACATCAAATGTACCGTATATGTAACACCCCCATACTCTATATAAGTACTATACATATACCTGGTATACATACAATACGTATATAAAGTATAAGAATGTCACTTTTCGTTTTACTTTAAAACCCTTTATTCAAGTTCAAGCGATATTACATTAAATTAAAGAACATTTACGAAAATCATTATTGTTATCAAAAATAAAACCTAAATAAAATTATACATGTATGCATCACCTTCTAGTTGGTCTCGAGACACTCTTACCCTTCTCGTGGCATCACAGCTAGACTTCCAGATCAACCACATAAATACATGCGTGATTAAACATCCGCGCTAAGCCCGAAAGCTTAGTAGTACAACTAAATAATAAAATACACTTTACCAAAATTATCATACCTCATATGTTTAGCATTATGTTTTATTGTTCTCTTACCACGTTTTCTTTTCTCAATGCATTCTTCATAAGTTCCCACTAATCTCATATACATAAACATATACATTAATTCAACCAATTACCATTCAAAGACCTATTCAACACCTTTATGAAAGCAATTCTCACAAATTCCATATTCATATATATATTTTACACATCATACTTTATTTTTATAAAATCATATATCAAGAAAGTCCCTCAAAACATATTCACCTTCAATACATCAATGCACATATTACAAAAGCATACTTCATAACATTATTTTATCGACAATTCATCAAACATGAATCATCCTTCCAATAAAGACAGTTATAGATTTCATTATTCATTTATTTCAACATTTAAATATCACATTGACAACAAAGACAGACTCGGGCCCAAACAACACACTAATATGTTATTCCAAGTTCAGAGTTACTGCTTTGGTCCATAATCATAATCATTAAGCCCGTAGGCATCATCTATATATATCTCTATCCATGGATAGTGTAACAGACCCAGTCTCTTGGACCATCAACTCGGCAAATCTCGAGGAGATCCTCATCCCGGCAAGACTGTTACTATAATTCACATTTCACATTTATCAAGTAACAGACCCAGTCTCTTGGACCATCAACCCGACTAAATCGAGGAGATCCTCAACCCGGCAAGACTGTTACAAATCATATATCTCATAATCACAATTAGCATAGTGTAACAGACCCAGTCTCTTGGATCTCAATTCATCTCAAATTGAAGAGATCCTCAACCCGGCAAGACTATTACCTTTCATTTTATAGGCATGCCTCCAAGCTCAGAACTCTGAAAATGAATAACATATCAGACACACAATTCATCTATTATTTCATTATCAATTCTCATCATCATCTAGGCAAACATACCCCACTTAATTCAATTGAAACATCATAGCCAATCACAATGGCTTCATATCACATTTGAATTATCATAGCCAATAACAATGGCTTCACATCTCATTTGAGTTATCATAGCCAATCACAATGGCTTCACATCATATGCTTCACATTATATATATATAGCATCATTGAAATTCACAAGATTCACAATGCATAATACATAATATTGTTCATATAGTATCATAAGCATCATCATTATCACCAAATCATATTGATCAATTCATCACTCAAATATACATAATCAATGATCATTATATCCTCCACATTTCCTATCTCATCATTGATATATACATAACAATTTATGTTATTCATGGATTTAGAATCTTCCATATCTTGTTATATCTCAAGGCACATTAATACAATTCATCATTAAAATATTTATCATAGCAAATTGCATAGCACATACCTTTTTGAATGCTCATCATAGCTTTCACACTATACAAATCATAATATTAGTCACATTATATTAACCATATAATAACTTACTTAACACATTTATACTAAATGTGTTAAGTCTCAAAATCATATAAAAGAATGCATCCATGTAAATTTGTACTTACCTTATGTACCCCTTACACCAAACTACACACTTCCTTTTTCAATTGCTCTTCACCACTTGAATTAGAGCCATCCATTTTCTTCACAACCTATTCCATTCAAATAATAAAATATATGAATCTCAATTCAATTATTCTTAAATTAATCACATACTAGACCTTTAGATCACAAATTACAAACCGACTTCTCTCTCTAGGGCCCCACGACCGTGGCCTACCATTCCCCCACGGGCGTGGCTTAACAACCAATTCTGCCCAAATGCTCTAAAATGGCCACGGTCGTGGCCTTCCAATCCCCACGGCCGTGACATATAAAGTGAATCTGTTTCTTGTGTTCAACACCTCCACGGCCATGGCTTCCAATGGCCACGGTCGTGGCAGCCAATGGCCACGGGCGTGGCACCCAAAATATCTCTGTTCCCGGACCAAACACATGTATTCTATGTTTTAAACTCCATTAAACACAAACATACATCAATTATTCAATTCTCCAACTAATACATATTAAATCCTTACCCACCAATTTCACTAATCCTTCATCATCTTCACAAAAACCATTTAAATCTATATATATCTTTCAATCTTTCACTATCATCATCTTAACATATTAACTACCTCAAATCTCAACAATTCATCATCATCCTCATAACTACCCACATCAAATTCAAACTCAAACCATAGAAATCAATGTAAAGGAATGAATACTTACTTGGTTATTTGCCAAATCTTGAATAAAAATCTTCAATCTTCTCAAAATCATCCTCTCTCTCTCTCTCTCGACCACAAAGAAGAAGAAGCAGAAGAAGAAAGAAACTTCTTGCTTCTTCCGTTCTTATCTTATATATAATAATAATAATAATAATAATAATAATAATAACAATAACAATAACAATAACAATAACAATAATAATAATAATAATAATAATAATACTAATACTTTAAATCTCCACCACATATTCTTTCTTTGACTTTCTTCTTCTCTTTTCTTTTTGTCCTTATTATCATTATTATTATTACTTAATTATACAAATATATATACAATTCACTTTCCCTACACCAATTTTATATCCCATGTATATATATGATGTATATGTATATGTCTTATATATATTATCTTTATATTTCCCATATACACATATACATTAAATCCAAATACAACAACAATAACTCCAAAACTCTTAGGGTCTATTCCGGGATATTACAGTATATGTGCATTAAATATTAAGTATGTAATGTATTAATCCAACATATACAATTAATATACCATATGTATATGTTATATATACTTTAGGTATATATATTGAGTATGTGCAATTTTATATCTCCAAAATCACGGATGTTACAGTCCCAATTTCTTTAGTATCTGATTGAGATCCCTGGTTTAATTTAAGGCTTTGGAATAGTTTGCATGATGCTTTGGGTTCTCGGTTGCATTTTAGCACTGCTTTCCATTCGCAAACAGATGGGCAGTTAAAGAGAGTGATACAGATTTTAGAGGATATGTTGAGGAGCTGTGTCATTGATTTCTCTAGAAGTTGGGACATATTCTTTCCATTGATGGAATTTTCTTATAACAACAGTCACCAGTCCACCTTTTGAGGCATTGTATGGTAGAAGATGTAGGACACCTCTATATTGGGATGTAGGACGCCTCTATGTTGATTAAAGAAATAGAAGAGAAAGTGAAGATAATTCGAGATCGTTTAAAAGCAGCCTCAGATCGATAGAAATCTTATTCAAATTTGAAGAGGAGAAATATAGAGTTTAGTATTGGAGATAAAGTATTCTTGAAAGTGTCTCCTTGGAAGAGAATTTTAAGATTTAGTCTCAAAGGGAAGTTGAGTCCATGTTTCATTGGACCTTATGAAGTATTGGAAATAGTTGGACCAGTTGCTTATCAACTCGCTTTGCCGCTTGAATTGGATAGAATTCACAATGTCTTCCATGTCTCTATACTGCGGAGGTACATGTCAGACCCATCTCATATTTTGTCAGTGGAAACTATTGTGGTGAGTCTGGATCTGACTTTTGAAGAAGAACTAGTGGCTATTTTGGCACATGAAGTGAAAGAATTGAGAAATAAGAAAGTTCCACTTGTGAAGGTTCTTTAGAAGAATCATGTTAAGGAAGAAGCAACTTAGGAAAGTGAGCAAGTGATGCGAGATCAGTATCCCCAGTTAGTCCAGACTTGAGAACATGTAATTTCTAGGATGAAATTTTTTTATAGAGGGGGAGAATCGTAATATCCCAAATGATACCCTAAAATTTTGGAATGTTTATTATTAAAATGGAATTAAATGATATTAAGTGTATATTTGATTAAGTGAGAAGATAAAAAGAAGGTGTGTGTATATGTTGTATATATAGAGATATATACAACATATATAAGTCAATGTTTTAATTATGGTCAAATGAGATAATTAATTATTTTAAATAGAAATTAAATATAAGTGGAAGATGATATTTATATTATTATAATATTTAATTGCTTGGTTCAGATTTAAGAGAGTTTTTGTGTAGTTAAGCGAGGAGATTTGCTTTGACTTGAGGAAAGCTCATCTTTATCATGTTCTTTCTTCTCCAAGAGCCGGCCAGGGAAAGAGAGGTTTTGTTGATTCCTAACTCAAGTAATTGAAGGATTTCAAGTGATCAAGTTGGAGTTCTAAGGATTTTCTTCACTTTTGGTAAGTTTCCAACTTGTTTCTTTGTGTTCTTTTGGAGTTTGTGTATTTGAGTTTGGTGAATGGTTGTTGTAGATGTGTTTTTGGTTGATTTGGTATGTTTGTAGTGTTTGGTCTTATTAACTTTGATTTTTGGGTTTGGTTTGAAGAGAAAGGGTTAAGTTTGGTGAAAGAGATAAGAGTTGTGGGTGTTGTGACTTTGAGTTGTGAATATGGTTGTGTTTGTGCGTTGATGCATATAATTGAGTTTTTTTGATGTTACACAAGTTTATTATGGTATATTGATTGTTTTGGTTAAGTTTGTTTGGAGTGGAAAAGGATAAAAGAAAGATGTTTGTTGGATTTGGTGTTTTTGGTGTCGATTTCAGGTTTTTGGCCTGACACGCCCAGTAGCATGGCCATGTCTTTGGGCGTGTTATTGGTTCTGTTTTCAGTGTGGTTGACACGAGCAGTGACACGCCCATGTCACAGCTTCTGTGTTGGAGTAATATTGACACGTCCAGTGACACGCCCTTATCACTGAGTGTGTCACAGCTACTGTGTTGTTGGAGGATTGACACGTGCAATGACACGCCCATGTCACTGACTGTCAAAGCTTCTGTGTACTGAGTGTCAAAGCTTCTGTGTTGTGGGTTTAGGGCATGATCAGGGACACACCCGTATTGTTGAGCGTGTCATGTGTAGGTTTTGCCCTAGATAGTTCTTATTCTTATTTCTTATGTGTATCACTAAGTGAGTATGTATATTCACCTTTGGATTAGGTTTTGAAGAGAATTGAGTTACCCAATCCAAGGATTGAAGATATCTTGGAAGAGGAGGTTGTTAGATTAGTGTTAGTTGCTCCTAGAGGTAAGTACAAACCTTACATGATTACATACATTTACATGACTTGGGACTTAACACATTTGGTTGGAAAATGTGTTAGGTTACCTATTATATTATTGAGATATGAGAATGGTGCTATGATTTGCATTATGTGAACTATGTGAAATATATGTTGAGGATTCAAAATATATGAACAAAATAATTTGTTATGTATCCTCTAATGATGATATGTTAAGCCATTGATGATGGCTATAATGATATAAATGAAATAATTGGGGCATTGTGCCTAGATGATTGTGAGAAAATGAGAATGAATTTGATAATGAAATAATGAAAGAATTATGTACCTAGTATGTTATTCAATTTTTAGAGTTTTGTTATTGGTGGCATGCCTAAAAGTAACAATCCTTTGAAGTTGGGTTGGGCTTGGTCCTTGAAGCCAAGTTGGGTTGATGCTGAGCTCCCCTTGGAGCTTGGTTGGGCCTAGTCCTTGAAGCCTAGTTGGGATGTTACATATGAGGTAGTCCTCATTGCGATAATGATTAGCCTACGTGCTTGATAAATGTGATTATTGGACCAAAACAGTAAATATGGAATTTGAATGGCATATTAATTTTCTTTGGGCCCATGCTTGTCTTTGCTTTAATGTGAATTATGAATGATGGAACAATTGAACAATATAAAGAGATTTAATGTTATGAAATGTGATATCCTTGTATATTACTTCTAATTCTTGAAAGTTTGACATTGGCATTACATTTGAAGCATATTGTTATCGTGGTTTGTACCACTAAGCCTTTGGCTTAGCGCGATTGTGATTTATTGCGCAGGTGATAGGGTAGATCCGGTTGAACCAGAGAGTTCAGCTAGACCGAGTCGAGTCTAGGCTTGTAATCCCTTGTGAAGTGTTGATTTTTGGACTTCAAGATCAGAGATGAACTGCCAAGCATGTATAAACTCTATTTTTGTAAATATTGAATTTGATGTATATATATGTATATTCCGCTACATTTTCCACTGCTTATTAAATAAATGTTTTGGATAAACTTTGGGTGTAATGAAGATATATGTATATGTATTTTAACAAGGAATGTTTTATCTATTATTATTTATAATGATGATTTGATGTTAAAGTTTTAAAGATTGGTTTGCTTCAAATAGATTGTGACATCCTTGTATATGGTATACGTATATTACAGATGTGGGTGTATGTGGTGTACGTATATGGGGTATAGGGGTGTTACAGATCATGTATGCATGATATGCATGAGTAATACTTAGAATGGTTCCATCAACTCACAGACCGAGGTGATCAGCTAAAGTGTTCTCATTGACTCCTTCTCGATGGCCATTCAGGTCTTGCTTTGGAATGACATAATGCTTAACATTTAGGGCTTTTTATCTTCAAGATGTTGAGAACATGTGTAACATCCTCTGACAATTCTTATATAAAAACTATCAGAGAATGTTATTCGATACACTTTTCGCGCTCCAATCAATTCTTAGAAAACTCTCATCATAAATAAAAAAATTTTTCAAATTATAATACAATTTGTATATCACAATCCTTATAGATCCAATATTTAAACCAATTTCCAATATCTCCAATATCGATTAGATAAACTTTATAAGTTCATCAAATCAAATAAATAAACAATACATTTCTTTCAATATACTCATTCACTAGAATCTCAAACTTCATTCTCTAAATACATAAATCTTCTTGTGTTTACAAAATTTATACAAGCTCTTAAATAGCTAAATTGAAGTATCTATATACTTACACATTATAACTTATGAATACAATAAACACAAGATCTTCATCTATTCTTAGCTTGCTCCGATGTCCTGATACCTGCGTGTCAGAAAACAATTCTAAGACGCTAAACAAAGCTTAGTAGTGCTTGTATACACAAATTTTAACACTTAATATTAAAGAAATATACTTATGAAAATATAGTAATAACACTTAGTTTTAAGAAGTATTTCCATATATAAACTAATTTTAGTAATAAATCAACATACCATGCTGATTACACAAAATAATAGCTATCCTTGTATAAAAGTTATCATATAATACAATACTTTCGGTATTGCAACTTGTCTCATTAAGAATCATTTTATTCAAGACTTGTTTTCTCATTTGATAACATTATTCAAAATACACTTATTTTGTTTTTCAATAAGTCTTCCTTTTCAGGTTCACATATAGGATCATTTCATTCAATCTATACTTTTCAGCACTTACATCTAGTACTATACTTTAGAGCACTTTGTATCTCACATCATGTTATACACTTTCAGTCACTTGATATACTTTGGGCACTTTGTATCTCACAACATTATATACACTTTCAATAATTTGATTAATTCAATACATTGAGCATAATATTTCCATTACGTTCATTAGAACTTTCACGTATAAGCATTAATATATATATATATTAACATTCACTTTCATACTAGAACACAATACTTCGATTTCAAGTACTTGACTTATCTATTATTTGACATTTCTTTCATTAGTCACAACTATCATGTTCGCATATAATTTCATTAATTATGCCCATACATACTAAACTTAGATCATAGGTTTGGATAACATGTTAGTGTAGCAATCTCAAGAATTTATAATGGCAATTAAGCCCACTATCACTGATAATACAATGTGTCCATTAAAGGCACAAGGTACCCACTATCACTGTGGCTATCCATCCTCTGGTTAGCCATTCAATCCAAACCTAGATATAAATTTAGTATGATTTGGGCAATTCATTAATTTTGATGAACACTACATTGTTTATTTCCTTTCATTGATACTATACTCTTATCAACACTTGGTAGGATATATATATGTGTCACGTATCTAAAGTTTATCAATTGTTTTCATACATTTAACACATTAACACAAAAGTATGGACTATACACATATTAGTCTCATGTCATTGATTAACACTTGTTTATATAAATACTCACTTGTTTATATAAGCTCTTGTTTATATCATTTCACTTGTTCATATCATGACCTTGGTACATTACTCTTAGCAACATTTAGTATGATATATATTTGTCACTTATCTAAAGTTTCTCACTCTTTTTCATGCATTTAAAACATATACATGAATTTTCAATACAATTATTCACATATTAGTCTCATATTAGGCCCGTAGATCATAAATTACAAGCCAAAAACACTATTTAGGACCCCACGGTCATGGCCTTACAACCCCACGACCGTGGGAGAGCAAACGAGTCTGTCCACTTTGTTTTAAAATCCCCACGGTCATGGCCTTCAAGGGCCACAGTCGTGGCATTGAGAACTATTCTATTTTATCAAAATTTTTGAAAACACAGTCACACTTTTAATCCCACGGTCGTGGCCCTCACTTGCCACAACCGTGGCACTCATTTGCCAAGACCGTGGCATTCTGTTTTGTTAGTTTTTGTTATAGATTTGTGTCTTGTTTATTATAATAATTATTGTTTTATTTAGGTATTTTATTAGTTTAAATCGGTTTATTTAGTGTTTTTGTTAATTTTGTAGTTTTAGTTTATTTCAGTGTTTATGTCATTTTTTATCTAGTTTTTAGTATGGTGTTTATGTTTTGTTGGTTATTGTTTATTTAATTTTTGTTTAAAGTTTGTTTGAGTTTTGTTTTAGGTTAAAAAAGCCAAGGAACCAAGACTGAAGAAGAACAAATCATCACAGTAGGCGACACATGCAAGCGACATGGCCAAGTCAGACGACACATGCAAGCGACATGGCCAGGTCACCTGGCCATGTCTCTCCAAATATACTCAAACACGGCCAAGTCATCACAGTAGGCGACACATGCAAGCAACATGGCCAAGTCAGGCGACACATGCAAGCGACATGGCCAAGTCAGGCGACACATGCAAGTGACATGGCCAAGTCACCTGGCCATGTCTCTCCAAAATGAAGCAACACGGCCAAGTCACTTCTGACTTGGCCGTGTCTCACCAATTCCAAAGGCAAAGAAGACTAAAAACTCACAGTGGAAGACACAGGCAAGGGACACGGCCAAGTCATGTGGCCGTGTCCCTCAATCATAATGCAACACGGCCAAGTCACTCATGACTTGGCCGTGTCACTCAACTAAAGAAGAAAGAAGAGAGAAACAAGCAGAGGCGGACACTGGCAAGGGACACGGCCGTGTCTTGTGGCTGTGTCCCTCCAACAAGCCCCCACACGGTCGTGTCCCTCATCACCTGGCCGTGTCCCTCATGAACCAAATGCGCACCGAATTTTAAAGCCGACGTTTCGTATAAAAGCAAAAAGAAAAGTTAGGGTTGGGGGAGTTGACGATTGAGAACAGATTTTGGAGCCGTCAGAGAGCAAAGAGAGGGTTTTAACATTTGTTTACTTGATTTTGATTTCACTTTGGATCAAAACTAGTTAGATTAGATTGTTCTAGCCATTGTTTCATCCTTCTTGCAAGATTTGAACAAGAGATTCTTCAGAACTTCAAGGAGTTGTAACTTGGTTTTGTTCTTGAACTTATTCTCTTTATTTTTATTGATGGATATTATCATGTCTATTTTGATTTCTTTGAACATTAATGAGATGAATATGTTTGATTGCATTATGAACTAATTTGATCTAGTCTAGGGTTTGTATGGATTTGCTATGATTGTATGAATTGGTTATTCTCTTAGCTAATAATTTCTATAGCCTTGATTGAATGAAACATTGTTAATATATAATTGATTGATCAACAATTATGTGTTTAAAGGTATTTAATGATGGATCGAGAGATGAAGTTTAATACTTGAACAATTCAATTAGGGACTTAGGTGAATTAGAGATATAACCTATTAAAAAGATTATTTCACTTATAACAAGATTAGTTGAGAGAGGTTTGAATGCGTGAGCTTATTTCCTTGACTCGATTAGTTGAGTTGTTTGAGATTTAATCTTTGAAATTGAATTAGTTAAGAGGAATAACCGTTCATACATATAAGTAGTAGAGAAGTGCAAACCCTAGACCTTTTATTAAGTGAATCAAAACACCAGTTCTTGTTTACTTTTATTTGTTTTAAACTCAAATCAATCTTCTTCATTATTGAGCAATTTAAATCTCTTTATTACTTGTTAAACATAATCTGATAAGCAATTAACCACTTTAGCTTCCTTGAGAGAACGACCTTGGGGCGATCACCTTTGCTACAGCTACCTCGTATACTTGCGAGTGACGCTTTGTGGTAGAGTTAATTTTAGCGCAACAAGTTTTTGGCACCGCTGCCGGGGAAGCTAATTGGCGTAATTGTTTAAAAAAAATAATAATAATAAAAATAAAAAAATATATTTCAGATTATTTTCATTGTTTTTCATTTTATTTTATTTGTCTTTTGCTTTTGATATTTCTTTTTTCTAGAAATTTTTGTTTATGCAAGGCAGGAGATCACTTGAAGGAGAGCTGCATCCATTCATTCCAGAAATTCAGAGAGTAAAAAGAAGCAGAGAGGAGTTTGAGCTTTTCACAGGATTTGATACTTCAGAGGAGGACATTTCGGATTTTGAGTCAGAATCTGAAAAATCTGTTAAAATGGCTGAAGAAAGACAAAGAACCATGAGAGATTTTGCTAGACCTGTCATTGGGACTTCCACTTCTTGCATAAGACTGACAGATGCAGCAAGGAACTATGAGTTGAAGAATATTCACTATAACATGCTGCCATCATTCTATGGAGTTCCAAATGAAAATCCTTTGAATTTTATTAGGGATTTCTACTCCACCCTCAACACTTTTCCTTTGGGAGGATTAACAGAGGATCAGTTGAGGATGAGATGTTTCCCTTATACTTTGAAGGATAGGGCAAAGAGCTGGCTTATGATGTTGCCCGAGAACTCACTGACAACTTGGGAGCAAGTTTACAATAAATTCATGGGCAAGTTCTACTCACATCAAAAGACAGCTGAATTGAGAGGGAAAATTGCTACATTCTCTCAAGTTGAAGGAGATCCATTTCATGAGGCTTGGGACAGATTCAAGATGTTATTGATCCAGTGTCCACATCATCACTATCCACTTCAACTTCTAAACCAGTTTTTCTATGATGGTCTAACCCAGCAATTTCAGAACACTGTTGATAATGCAGCTGGGGGAGCCATGGGAGAAAAGACAGCAGCTGAAACTTATGAGATCTTTGAGATGTTGGGAGCTAATTCTCAAAAGAAGAGTGTCAGGGGAAGAAGTAAAGGGGTGAATCAGCTAGAAGCCAATAGTGAGATGGTCAGTCAGATAGCTGAGTTGACAAAGCAAGTGCAGATGCTAAATATGAAGAACAATATTTCTTCATCCACTCAAGAAATTTGTGGAATTTGTGGAAATTTAGGGCATGGAGCAAATATTTGCCCCTCTGCATATGAGTCCTATGGGAATGAAGCTGAGCAGGTCAATGTTATGGGAGGATTCCAACCTAGGGCCAGAAATGATCCTTACTCCAACACCTACAACCCTGGGTGGAGGAATCACCCAAATTTTTCTTGGGCAAGGAATAATTCTCAGCAGCCTTTCCATTTGCTCCAAAGTCAGAACCAAGAGCAGGGTCAATCCTCAAGCAAGGGAAGTCTAGGATAGAGAGCTTGGAGGAAAGTTTACAAGCTTTTATCCAAGTCAGTGCTAAAAATCAAGAGGTGACCAACAAGAGACTGGATTCACTAGAAGCATCTTTTAAGAAGGTGGAGACACAAGTTGGACAACTTGCACAACAGATGAAGATTCAACAAAAGGGGAAGTTCCCAAGTCAAACTGAGCAGGCACAATCAGTGACTGTTCTTAGAAGTGGTAAGGAAATTTATAATAATGTTGAAAATGATTCTGTGAATGCAGGTAACAAAGAGAACAAGGAGGAAGGAGAACCAAAGAACAAAGGTGCTGGAGAAAGATCAGTGGAGAAGTCCCCTACAGCAGATCTACATAAAGCAAGCAATCCATACCAGCCACCTGTACCATTCCCCAGCAGGTTGAAGGATGATAAACCAGATAAGCAATTTTCTAACATCTTCAACATGCTGTCTAAGGTAAGTATTAACTTACCATTACTTGAGGCGATAAAGAACATGCCGGCTTATGCCAAATTTTTCCAGGACCTAATCACCAAGAAAAAGAGGTATGAGATGAATGAAAAGGTGATAGTTTCCGAGGTAGCTAGTGCTGTTCTGCGGCATAAACTACCTCCCAAACTAAAGGATCCTGGAAGCTTTATAATTCAAATTTCTGTGGGGAATGGGAAAGGAACTGAGGGCATGTGTGATCTAGGTGCTAGTGTGAATTTAATGCCTTACTCTGTGTTTAAAGAATTAGAACTAGGGGAGCTTAAACCAACAAAAATGGTATTGCAATTAGCTGATAGGTCTTTTAGATTCCCGAAAGGGGTTATAGAAGATGTGTTAGTTAAAGTTGGTGGTTTGATAGTACCTGTGGATTTCATTGTTCTTGACATGGAAGTAGGTAATTCTTCACCATCTGCACACACCATTCTGCTGGGTAGGCCTTTTATGGCGACTACCAACACTTTGATAGATGTTAAAAATGGAAAATTATTAATGACTGTTTTGGGACAAACTGTGGAATTTTCTATTTTTAATACTTCTCCCATTCCTACAACTGCTTTATATGAGGAATGTTCTGTAATTAATTGTGTTGAAGCAGTTGTTTCAGATGCTTTCTTGCAGATAGGTTCCCTAGATAAATTGGAGCTGACACTGAATTTAGAAGAGGAGGCTAAATCAGTGAGGGAGACCCAAGGGTACCCTAACCCAAAAGCATTTGAGAGCTCGAGGATTTACAAGGATCACAAGAAATTCATGATAGAGTTATTGTGAGACAGACATTGAGTCCAGTTATGAAAGTTTTACTTTTTAATTCTCGACTCCGTCTGTTTCCAGGTAAACCCAACTCTAGATGGAGTGGTCCTTTTGAGGTAACTAAGGTATGTCCTTCTGGTGCTATTGAATTGCTAAACTCTAGAACCAAAAAGATTTTTAAAGCAAATAGACATAGAGTTAAGCTATATAAAGAAGGATTTCAGGAATTGAGGATCATTGACAGCACTTTTGATCCATGATTCCTTGTCTTGCATGATGTCCAGCTTTATGACATTAAAGAAGCGCTAAATGGGAGGCAACCCATTAGTTTGAATTTCTTTTTCATAGTTATAATTTTATATTGTGCAATTTTGATTTTTATGTTTAGTTTAAATAAATAGAAACCCTAAAGCTCTCTTGCATTTTGTTTTTGCACATCTGTGTTTGAAAGATAGAGTTTTGCCTCACCAGGGGACGATGGAAGACAGGTTGTCCTTAATTCTTTCTCTTTATTATTCTTGTTTTCCATTGAGGACAATGTAAATTCTAAAGTGTGGGGTAATCTTTTAGCTTTTCTTTAATTTTTGTTTTGGTTGCCTTGGTATGTTTATTGTGTTTGTTGTGCATGGCATAATTGTTGAAAATTTATTGATCTTTTATGTGATTCTAGCATTGTAGTTGAGACTTTTGTATCAGCATAGAAATGAGCATTTGAATTCATTCAGGATCAATTTTCGCATTCTGCGGTTCATGACATATAAATCTTTGAGAACCCACCTTTGTGAGTTTTGAGCCTTATAGATTAAATGATTGATTTTCTTTTCGTAAGTGTGCACCTTCATGATTTTGCATCTCTAGAGTTTGCTTTTGCATACTGATTGAACTCACATTATGATTTAATCTCAGGTTTTAAAATGATGAAGGCAAATTAGGTTAGCCCTTTAGCTTAAAAAGACCTCCCTTAATATTGAATTCCTTAGTGAGCCAAGTTGAGCCTTTAACCTTTTTCTTGTTTGATCAACATAATTCACAGCTCAATTTTCTCTTATTATCATCATACCTACATTAAGGAATGGAGTTTTTATGATATGTCAATAGGGTGGTTTATTTCAAAGTGTGGGGTAAAAAAAAAAATGGTATTGCTATTTGGGGTTGAAATGCATACTTTGCACATTGTATTAAGAGTTGATTATTCTTTTCCTCTACATTTTAAGCTAGATGTTTCATGCAAGTTTATATTTTGTATATTTATATAAAAAAAATGAATGATAAAAAAAATAAAAAAAAAAAGAAAAAGATATATATATATATATACAAAATCCATATGTTTTCTAGTTTTAGAGGAATGTTGACTCGTTATTTTTCTTGAAGTATGCAAGTATGTGAAGTATTAATGGATTGTGAGTATGCCATTTGAGGGAGTTATGAATTTCTTAGCAAGAGTATTTTCTAATTTAGATACTCCATTTCTTGATGCTCCAGCTTAAATATCTTTTCTCACACCTTTACCTTAGCCCCATTACATCCAAATGAAAGACCTTCGGATTATTTCTTGAGAAAATCAGTGAGGGAGATTGGATAATTAAGCAAGTTTATGGTAGCATGCAGTCATGAGTGGTTTGAGTGAATTAACCTATGAAATCGAGTGAAACACTTAGATGAGAGGTGAGATTTGTATGTCTGGATTAATGAATGAGTTAAGAAAATCCTTGATTGAAGTAAGATGCAATTATTTATGTCTGAGTCTTAAATTATTTCATCTATGTACTGGAATTATAGTTAAGGTTGTGTGAGTTTTTAATTTATGCCATGTGAATTTGCTTGAGGACAAGCAAAGTTGTAAGTGTGGGGTAGTTGTTTTGTTAGTTTTTGTTATAGATTTGTGTCTTGTTTATTATAATAATTATTGTTTTATTTAGGTATTTTATTAGTTTAAATCGGTTTATTTAGTGTTTTTGTTAATTTTGTAGTTTTAGTTTATTTCAGTGTTTATGTCATTTTTGATCTAGTTTTTAGTATGGTGTTTATGTTTTGTTGGTTATTGTTTATTTACTTTTTGTTTAAAGTTTGTTTGAGTTTTGTTTTAGGTTAAAAAAGCCAAGGAACCAAGACTGAAGAAGAACAAATCATCACAGTAGGCGACACATGCAAGCGACATGGCCAAGTCAGACGACACATGCAAGCGACATGGCCAAGTCACCTGGCCATGTCTCTCCAAATATACTCAAACACGGCCAAGTCATCACAGTAGGTGACACATGCAAGCGACATGGCCAAGTCAGGCGACACATGCAAGCGACATGGCCAAGTCAGGCGACACATGCAAGCGACATGGCCAAGTCAGGCGACACATGCAAGTGACATGGCCAAGTCACCTGGCCATGTCTCTCCAAAATGAAGCAACATGGCCAAGTCACTTCTGACTTGGCTGTGTCTCACCAATTCCAAAGGCAAAGAAGACTAAAAACTCACAGTGGAAGACACAGGCAAGGGACACGGCCAAGTCATGTGGCCGTGTCCCTCAATCATAGTGCAACACGGCCAAGTCACTCATGACTTGGCCGTGTCACTCAACTAAAGAAGAAAGAAGAGAGAAACAAGCAAAGGCAGACACTGGCAAGGGACACGGCCGTGTCTTGTGGCCGTGTCCCTCCAACAAGCCCTCACACGGCCGTGTCCCTCATCACCTGGCCGTGTCCCTCATGAACCAAACGCGCACCGAATTTTAAAGCCGACGTTTCGTATAAAAGAAAAAAGAAAAGTTAGGGTTGGGGGAGTTGACGATTGAGAACAGATTTTGGAGCCGTCAGAGAGCAAAGAGAGGGTTTTAACATTTGTTTACTTGATTTTGATTTCACTTTGGATCAAAACTAGTTAGATTAGATTGTTCTAGCCATTGTTTCATCCTTCTTGCAAGATTTGAACAAGAGATTCTTCAGAACTTCAAGGAGTTGTAACTTGGTTTTGTTCTCGAACTTATTCTCTTTATTTTTATTGAATGGATATTATCATGTCTATTTTGATTTCTTTGAACATTAATGAGATGAATATGTTTGATTGCATTATGAACTAATTTGATCTAGTCTAGGGTTTGTATGGATTTGCTATGATTGTATGAATTGGTTATTCTCTTAGCTAATAATTTCTATAGCCTTGATTGAATGAAACATTGTTAATATATAATTGATTGATCAACAATTATGTGTTTAAAGGTATTTAATGATGGATCGAGAGATGAAGTTTAATACTTGAACAATTCAATTAGGGACTTAGGTGAATTAGAGATATAACCTATTAAAAAGATTATTTCACTTATAACAAGATTAGTTGAGAGAGGTTTGAATGCGTGAGCTTATTTCCTTGACTCGATTAGTTGAGTTGTTTGAGATTTAATCTTTGAAATTGAATTAGTTAAGAGGAATAACCGTTCATACATATAAGTAGTAGAGAAGTGCAAACCCTAGACCTTTTATTAAGTGAATCAAAACACCAGTTCTTGTTTACTTTTATTTGTTTTAAACTCAAATCAATCTTCTTCATTATTGAGCAATTTAAATCTCTTTATTACTTGTTAAACATAATCTGATAAGCAATTAACCACTTTAGCTTCCTTGAGAGAACGACCTTGGGGCGATCACCTTTGCTACAACTACCTCGTATACTTGCGAGTGACGCTTTGTGGTAGAGTTAATTTTAGCGCAACACATTCATTTTGTGTCTATTTCGGAGTGAACTCATTTATTCTGTACTTTTAACTTCATTAAACACAAACATATTGAAGATCTAAGATAATAATTTATCAAACTCAATATTTTGACATAAAAAGAATTCATATCAAATACCTTCACTTAATTAAACTTTTAACCATTTCATATGGATAAAACTGCGATCAAACCCTTCACTTCTCATAAATATATCATTATACATAACTCAATCAGTCAATTAAATCATTTAAACTCATAAAAAGTCATATTTTTGTAAAGTATAAATCAAAAGCACATACCTTGTTGATAATCACCACTTTTCCCACTTAATCTTATGTTTTGATTCAACTCATAGAAAGAAAGAAGAAGAAAGAAGTGAAGATGGTGATGATGGCGTGGAGAGAAGAAGAAAGAAGAAATTTCTACACAATACACATATACACATATATATATAAAATATTTTTAATCTAGTTAGGGAATGCTCATAATAACTATGGTGCACCCTTATTCTTAACCATTGATTCTAAATCGAGTTTTAATCTCATAAAACAGTAAAAATACTCTTTCAGTAAAGTTTTAAGATACACAATTTACTCTTTTTTATGTATAGCATGTATCCACAACACTTTTGTCACTATACACTATGCATTTTTCAATATTTGTTAAAACGTCCCTGATTAAAATCTTGACCATTACAACATGAGTGGTGAGGCCCAAGTAGCATAGTCAGGGATTCATCCATTTTGAACTATGATTCAATATGTCAATTGGTAGCTTCTTCTTAACCTTGCAAATAATTTTTTACTTTGCCCAATATGTCCTTCGAGGTTCGACTGTTCAACATATTTCCCTTAACTTAAAGGTTTTTATAAAAAAAAAACATTTTTTTTAAATCAAATGTTGACTTTGTCAAATCAATGTCATTGAACCTCAGGATACGATTTTTAGAATTAACATATCTATAACATGACAACCCTAGTTACCGTACTAAACTCGAGAATCATTTCTATTTAAGTAAGAATTATTGCACTTCTAATAGACACATACAGATTACTTGGTCAAAGGTTTCATTTGAGTTTGAATATTATCTATCTCATATGCATGCTTATCCAAACTATCTCCAGTAATAGACTCTACCTACTAAGAGAGATCAATAGGTCTTTGATAGGCTTGAAATGGGATCTATAAGAGACACAGGTTAAATGAAAGCCATTTTGAATTTGGAGCTGAAGTAATACTATGGATAAACCTTCACACTATAAACTTTTCTTGGAACTTTAGATAGTTGGGAGCATGAAAAGATAGAGCTTTGAATGTTCTCCCATATTCTTGGCGTTAATCTGGATCTTGATTGGGATAGTCTTTTCCCTTATAAAAGGTTGATACCCACATTCCTTTTCTTTCTTCTTTTCCCTTTTCTTTCTCTTTCTTTTTCTTATTCCTTCTTTCTTTGAGCATTTTATCGTTTTATCCTTCTTGCCTGTAGGACTGTCAAGTATAGGACTTTCAAGAACTGGATGACCTTTCTCCTTTTTCTCCGATTTTGATTGAATCTTTGGTTAGGTTGGACCAATTCAAGTCAAACTGCCCTTATGGAAGTCTTTTGCTGCTTTAGGTAAAGGAGAACTCGGTTATCTTTCTGAACCATTTTGGGTTTTATTTTCTCTTCTTTTTCTTTTGTTTCTTTTGTCTCTTCTTTTTTTTGTGTTTGTTTTGTTTCTCTTTTTTTGTTTTGTTTTTTTTTCTCTTTTCCTTTTCTTTTCTTTTTCTTTTTTTGTTTGGTCCTAGCTCCAAAAGAGTTGTCTTGTTTGTACCAACTTCTATTTCTGGTAATGGATGAGTGGAGTGGTATTAATCTGCTTCAACAGGGATAAATCATTTGTTATTTTGATGTTATCTTGATAGATTGGAGATATTAGCTGAACTTCAACTACCCTTATAGTCTTGAGAACATCAACTATCCTTATAGTTTTGGCTATGCATTCCATTCTTTGATCTTCTTGTTTCTTCACCTTAGTGATCATAAGACTTGTCAAAAGTATAACAACAACTCAGGATGAGTCATCAGGCTTATAAGTCAATAAAGAGAAGGTTGAAATCTTATGTCGGCTTAAAGGGACAACTAGGGACTGATATTTAATTGGGTGGATACTAGTTTTTGGCTAACCAAACAATGCCTAGATCATCTCTTCCTTAAAGAAGCAAAGTTCAATTTTTCCTCGAAAGTTTGTCAAAGCATGTTCTAAGACTGACTGGGACCTAGACAAAGGTCATTATGAAGGAGACCTCTCTAAGTAAGCATACATAACTCAATGCTATAGAGCAATTCCCTCATCTAGTAAAGTCATTCAAATCATGATGCCTAGATACATTAATTTATGAACATCAAGCTAGATTCCTCATTGGTTGAGCACTATAATGAACAAAGACCAACAAAAATTTTGATGAAAGTAATTTATCCAAACAACTTTAAATTTGAAAAACACCAAATAAAGAAAAAAAAAACAAACAAGCCAAGGGAAGTTTGTTGAGTTAAGCTTCTTCTCCTTTAACATCTTCAATATTCCCATCTTGAAAGGAGGATAAGAAAAGATCTTCCTCCAAGCCTCCTTCTACCATGAAAGCTACTGGTGGTGGCACTCTGTTGAACCTAGGTAGAGGATTGCTTTTGGTATTGGGCTATCCGGCTCGGGTAGCTTACCACTATCAATCAAATCTTGGATCTCACGTCTTAGATAAACACATTTATTCATCTCATGCCCTTGCATTTGATGAAATTGACAGAAGGCCTCGGCATTGAAGTTTGGTGGCAGAGGATTATGCGGCGTTCGAGGAGCCAATGTTTGTAACAATCCTTTCTTCTGTAGCTTGTTGAAAACCCAAGATAGAGGTTTTCCCAACTCTGAGAACTATCTTTTATTTCCTTAACCAATTGCATTAACATCAACTTTCTTTTGCGTGCTTTGATTACCCAACTGGTAGTTCCCTTTCTGATTTTTTCTTACTGAAAAGAGATTCTTCTCCCTTTCCCATTCTTTGATTTGTAGACCAGCTTGGAGAAGATCTTTGAAATCCCGGATGAGTGTATGAGACATCTTTTCATGAAGACTAGGCAACACTCCTCTCATAATCATCCTTATTTAATCAGATTCATCGGGCCTCTTCCTGAGCAATGCAGCCTTATTCCTCCACCTTTTCACGTAGTCCATGAAATTCCATTTGGTTGTTGTCTAATGGCTTCCACCTCCATCAAGGTAACTTCCAGCTCGATATTGTACCCATACTGCTGAATGAAAGCCTTGTACAACATGTCCCAATCTTTTTGAGTATTTTCTTCTAAGGTGTTGAACTAATTTTGGACAACAGGGTCCAATGAGAGCATGAAATATCTTAGAGTTTGAGCTTTAGTGGCTTGGGCAGACTGCATAGAAGTGATGTACTACTTCACATGGAGATGAGGGTTTCCAGTACCATTATACCTAGCGAAGGAAGGCATCTTGAGCTTTTAAGGGACCTCCTCATCCAAAATATGTTCAAAGTCATGTTGCATCATGTGTGTGAGTTAGGAAGGATATTAGTCTAATATTAGACTGCGTATATATGTTTTGTAGGCCCTTAATTTTTGACCTAGTCCAGTCCGATATTTTTAAACAGTCTAAAATAATTTTTATGGTATTTATTTTATTTACTATTTATAATATTTATATTTATAATATTTAATAGTTATTTTTAATAATAAAAATAAAAATAATAAAAAATAAAAAATTAGACGGATCAGCAAGGGGATTCACCACAGAAATTATCTGCGGTGAATTAGGCACTGCCCAATTCCCCGTAGCAATTATCTGCGGCGAATTGGACACTACCCAATTAGCCGTAACAACAAACTGGGCATTACCCAGTTCACCGCAGGCACTGCCTGCAGTGAACTGGCTTGCCCAGTTCGCCCAGTCCGCAGGCCCAACTGCCCTCGTGCTGCCGATTTTTGACCAAACCTTATTTCACATGGTTTTATGATTTTTTTTGAACAGTTGGTATTTCCGTATTAAAATAGGATTAGGTCTTTTTTTTTCCTATAAATAAGAGTATTAGACACACGGATGGGGAAATTATTAAGAAACTTGGACTGTAGTAGTTTGATAAAACATGAATCATAAAAAAAGTAATTGAGCAACATCAAGCAAGGAAGAAAACAATCTGAAAACAAAGAAGAAAGCAAAGAAAAGTGGCAGTGGCTGATCTTTGGATCACAAAGTCTTCAACCAAGAATCAATTATTCTAGGCAGAAAAGGAAAAGATAACTTGGATCAACACATCAATTTGGTGGAGCCTACAACACAATTAACGTTCTTATTAACCCATCAAGTTAAATACATTGATTAATTTCACCACTTAATTCATTTAACTTACAGTGTTAATAATTCATGGATAGGATTTTACAATAATTTTTATAATTACTTACAGACTCATCATCCAATCATCCGAAACCCTAATTTAATTAACCTAAACCATATTATTCTCTTCGAACTACAAAACCCTAATTAATTATATTTTTCCAAAACCTTTCCAGTAGCCTTAATTTTATAAACATTATCACAGTATTTTATTCCTCAAGCATCAAGAGCTTTAACCCTATTTTCATAAACCCTGATCCTTTTTTACAGTAACCTAATCTCTTCCAAACCCTAAACTTATTTTCCAAATAATCCAAACCCTAATTTAATTAATCAAAACCCTAGCCCTTATCTAAAAACCTAATTGTATTGTTTTAATACCTCAAAATCATAATCTGTTTTCTCAAACTCTAATCACTTCTTAAAACTTCCAATCCTAAATTTTGTTTTCTTAAAACCTAAAATCATAACTAATTCTATCCTCCATACCTTCACAGTAGTATAATATTTTTAAAATAATAATAATAATATTTATTGCAAGTCAAAACCCTAGTTTGATTCTAAATACCCATAAAATCATATTTCATGTCTGAAACCCTGATTTCTTATCTAAAAACCCTAAAAAACCTAGAATCCCTAATTCAAGATGTAAACCTAAATTTATACATTTATTACTTTACTAAAGTTTAATTTGATTATGTAGTTTATTATATGTTTTGATGATTAATTTATTTAATTTTGATATTTGATTTGTTTATTATGGATGGATTATTTCTTTATTATTTTTATTTTGGTATTAAAAAATGTAAGAGGTATGTTTCCATAATTGGGTACCTCATTATTTAATCTTTATGTAATTTAGATTATTTTCATATTTTGGGATTAATGTAAAGGATATGTTTCCACCTTTTGGTGGGTGTCCAATTTAGTTTTAGACATTGAACAATGTAAGGACACATTTCCATCCTTGGATGGGTGTCCATTTATTTATTTTGTTTGAACATTATTTTGATTTTAATATAATGATGCTTTATTTTAATTGTTGCATGTAGTATGGATAATATCATTATATTTAAGAATTTTATAATATTAAGACCTAAAAAGGAGGCCGGTTTAATGTATCGAGCATTGTGGGAGTGTTGGGCCATTTTTCACCTTCTCCACACATACCCATCTTTCTGAACCCATTAGGGGGTTGGGGATTCCTTAGAAATCGAGTCATCTACCCCTTTTTTTCCCAGCCCATTCAGGTGGTGACTATATTTTCTCCAGGCTTAAGCCTGTGTTCTTTAAGGCCCTGATCCTAAATAGTGCCGAAGTCGCAAGAACCATTCCACCTGGAGTGGGGGCAAAAATCCCCGCTCACAGTAGTGACTCCACTGGGGATAAGAGAAGTAGATTTCGTTGGCCTTTATATTATTCTATTCTTTCTTATCATGAAATTATCCATTGCATCATATTAGATTACATCGTGTGCGTGAGTTAGGATGCCCGTGTTACTCGTGTTGTGTTATGTAAGGGATACCATACTTTCACTCAAGGTATGGAGATCGAGCATGACATAACCACTCATAGCCTTGTACCTTTTGGTATATACTTGCTATGGGAACCTAAGCCTTTCAACCTAAAGACTAAAGCTCATGTAATTGGTCTAGTTACTTTCCTTAGATTTTTACCCCAAATGGTTGTTGTTTGACTATGGTTAATTTATCTTGGCTTAAATCATGGATTATTTGATTTGTTCTTTTTCTAATATGACCTAAGTACATTATAAGCTAAAAATAATTTTTTTAAAGTCCAAAAGACCAAAGTTATTTTTAAAACTTTTCAAGATATTCATAGGACATAAAACTTTTATAAAAAACAAATCAAAAATTCTTTTCTCATGACCCAAATACAAAACCCAAAATACATTTTTTCTAAAATCATTTTACAAATGGGCATAGAAATAAAATTATTTTCATAATCTTTTAAAAGAGCTTATGATTATTTAGGTCAATTATGGAATACCAAAAATTAATTGTGAGCCTATTTTATACTAAGAATTATTAATCATGAGCTTGTTTTTGGCATGAATCATTAGTTACTTTTTCAAGTGAGAAATCTATGTATAATAAACCTCTTAATTTAGTTTTAATCCAATATAGCATAAAAGCTACTTTAGTTGATTGGATGGATTAAAGCCTAATTAATGTGAATTATCATGAACTGATTTTCATTTTTGAAAATATAACTATTAGTTGAAATATCCGAGGGAAATATTTGAAAACAAGATACCTCATGTTGGTGTTTTGTTAACCATATACCTAAGAAAAGGGACTCGCCATCCATGTGTGGAAGTTATAAGGTTGGAAGGGACGTTCTACCTATCTTTGTTTATTGTTTGTGCATACATGCATACATGCATAAATACATTTGCATCTCATATCATTGATCCTTTCTGACTCACATACTTGGAGTACGGCAATCCAGGGGCATACAACGATACCACCTACAATATTGATTTTTGATTCAAGTGCTTCATTGGAAGGATGGATGCAAACCAGCTAAGGGATATAATCGATGAAGTTATCAAAGCTAGGATGGCTAAGCTACGAGATCAATTGGTTGAAATTATGAAGACACAGTTGATTGAAATTCTGGAGCTCATCAACAATGCTAATGAGGCATCTCACATTGACATAAGAAAGAAGGGAAAGGCAGCATCCACGGAGAACATGTTCACTAATAGAGATCGAATGAAAAATGAGAGATCAATCCCTATTCTACGAGACCAGCCAAACCATGTGCTGTCTAAATGGAGCAATAAGGGCAGCTACCACCCTAGTGGGTAAAGTCAAAGGGAAAGAGAGAAGAATCATTTTTCTGCAAAATGAAATTATCAACCTAGCAATCAAAAATACACAAAAGGAAGTTGATGTTAATGCCACCGGTCAAGGAGGAATGAGGCAATTTTTGAAATTGGGAAAGCCGCTATCTTAGATTCTCAATAAGCTACAAAAGAAGGGATTGTTACAACCCTTGACTCATCGTCCTTTGCCTAATCCTCTTCCATATCACTTTGATATTAAGGCATTTGGCCAATTCCATCAAGAGCTTAGACACGAAATAGACAACTGAATGAAGCTGAGGCATGAGATTCATAATTTAATTGATAGTGGAAAGCTGCCTGAGCCTGATAAGCCCAACACTAAGAATAATCCTCTACCTAAATTTGGAAGGGTGCCACCGCTTACAACCTTAATGAAGAGTTTTATCTTGTCATCTTGTGATGATATGGATAGAGAAGCTGCTAAAGATGATGTGCTTGGACTAACTATGGATGATGAAGCAATCCTTGCCCTTAATATGTCTAAATAAATGGAGTATCTTCGACTCCAACTCAACGAACTTCCCTTCACTTGGAGTGTTGCTCTATTTATTTTGCTTTCTTTAATATTTAATTGGAACAATTATGTTTTTTTAAATTAAGATTGTTTGAATAAATTATTTTCATCAAATTTTTCATGGTTTTTGTTCATTTTGGTGCCCAACCAATGATGAGTCTAGCTTGATAATTATAAATTAGCATATCTATGAATTATAATTTGAATGACTTTACTAGGTGAGGGAATTATTCTATAGCATTGAGCTGTGTATGCTTACTTAGAGAGGGCTCCTGCATAATTACCTTTGTCTAGGTCATAGTCAGTCTTAGAACATGCTTTGACAAATTTCCAAGGCGAAATTGAACTCTGCTTATTTAAGAGAGAAATGATCTAGGCATTATTTGACAAGCCAACAACTAGTATCCACCCAATTAAATATCAATCCCTAGTTGTCCCTTTAAGCCTTCATAGAATTTTAGATTTCTTTTCATTGACTTATAAGCTCGATGACCTACCCTGAGCTGTTGTTACACTTTTGACAAGTCTTATGATCACTAAGGTGAAGAGGCAAGAAGATCAAAGAAAGAAATGAATATTCAAGACCATGAGGATAGTTGATGTTTTCAAAACCATAAGGGTAGTTGAAATTCACCTAAATTAGGCCAAATATCACAGATAAAGTCAGGACTGAAGCAAATTAATGTCACTCCACTCATCCATTAATAGAAGCCCAAGTTGGTTCAAACAAGACAACTCTTTTGGAGCTAGGACCAAAAAAAAGGAAAAAATAAGAGAAAAAAAAAAAGAAAAAAAAGATGAAACCCAAAAAGGCAGTTCAGAAATCCAACTGAGTTCTCTTTTACCTAAAGCAGCAAAAGGATTCCATTTGGTTTATAAGAACAGTTTGACTTGAATTGGTCCAACCCAACCAAAGATTCAATCAAAATAGGAGAAAAATGAGAAAGGTCATCCAGTTATTAAAAATCCTATACTTGACAGTCCTACAGGAAAGAAGGACAAAATGATAAAATGCTCAATGAAAGAAGGAATAAGAAAAAGAAAGAGAAAGAAAAGGGAAAAGAAGACAGAAAAGGAATGTGGGTATCAACCTTTTATAAGGGAAAAGACTATCCCAATCAAGATCTAGATTAATGCCAAGAAGATGGGAGAACATTCAAAGCTCTATCTTTTCATGCTCCCAACTATCTAAAGTTCCAAGAAAAGTTTATAGTCTGAAGGCTTGTCCATAGTATCACATCAGCTTTAATTTCAAAATGGCTTTCATTTAACCTGTGTCCCTTATAGACCCCATTTTAAGACTATCAAAGACTTATTGATCTCTCTTGGTAGGTAGAGTCTACTAGTGGATATAGTTTGGATAAGCATGCATATGAGATAGACAATATTCAAACTCAAATGAGACCTTTGACCAAATAATGTGTATGTGCCTATCTGAAATGCAACAATTCTTACTTAAATAGAAATGATTCACGAGTTTAGTACGGTAACTAAGGTTGTCATGTTATAGATATATTAATTCTAAAAATCAAATCCTGAGGTACAATGACATTGATTTGACAAAGTCAACATTTGATTTAAAAGAAAATAACTATTTTCATATTATAAAAACCTTTAAGTTAAGGGAAATATGTTGAATAGTCAAACCTTGAAGGACACATTGGGATAAGTAAAAAATTATTTGCAAGGTTATGAAGAAGCTACCAACTGACATGCTGAATCATAATTCAAAATGGATGAATCCCTGACTATGCTGCTTGGGCCTCACCACTCATGTTCTTAACATCTAGAAGATAAAAGCCATAAATGTGAAGCATCTTGTCATTCCAAAGCAAGACCTGAATGGGCATCTGCAAGAAGTCAATGACAACACTTCAACTGATCACCTTGGTCTGTGAGTTGATGAAACCACTGTAAGTATTACTCATGCATATCATGCATACATGATCATATCACACTGCATTTTTCTTTGTCAAAAGTAAACAACAATACTCTATGAAGCAAGCATGAAGAAGATATGGAATCAAGGGGCATGGAGGGTCCATTGCTTGAGGAAGCTCTAGTCATTTTGCAAAAGAAAGAAAAGATGCATGCTTATGCTAAGAACAAGACAAAATACAAATATCAATCAGAGCCTGTATGAGAAAAATTATTGGTTTGAGTCTACACAGGGGGACAAAGTTTCTCCATTTTAATTTTTGAGTTTATGCGTATACAAAATATTTTCAAACTCACTTTCAAATATTTTGGTCCAGAACCCAAATCATTTTTTAATCTAGAACTCACCACCGGGTCCAGAACCCAAATCATTTTTAAGTCCAGAACTTACCTCGAGTCCAGAACCCAAATTATTTTTAAGTCGAGAACTTATCCTGGGTCCAGAACCCAAATTATTTTTAAGTTCAGAACTTATCTCGGGTCCAGAACTCAAATTATTTTTAAGTTTAGAACTTACCTGAGGTCCAGAACTCAAATTATTTTTAAGTCCAAAACTTATCCCGGCTTTAGAACCCAAATTATTTCTTAAGTCCAGAGCTTACCTCAGGTCGAGAACCCAAATTCAATTTAGGATCGAGAATCCATATTCGGGTCGAGTACCCAAAAATCCATTATTGGGTCGAGCACCCAAAATTCAGTTTTGGGTCAAGAACCCAAATCTAGTTTAGGATCGATAATCCAATTTTGGGTCGAGAAACCAAATATAGTTTAGGATCAAGAATCCAGTTTTGGGTCCAAGTACCCAAATCAAATCCAGTTTTGGGTCGAGTATCTAAAATTCAATTTTGGGGCGAGAACCCAAATCCAGTTTAGGATCAAGAATCCAATTTCAGGTCGAGCACCCAAAATCCAGTTTTGGGTCCAAGTACCCAAATCAAATCTAGTTTTGGGTCGAGTATCTAAAATTCAATTTTGGGGCGAGAACCCAAATCCAGTTTAGGATTGAGAATCCAATTTCAGGTCGAGCACCCAAAATCCAGTCTCGGGTCCAAGTACTGAAATCAAATCCAGTTTTGGGTCGAGTATCCAAAATTCAGTTTTGGGTTGAGAATCCAAATCCAGTTTAGGATCGAGCACCTAAAATCCAGTCTCAGTTCCAAGTACCCAAATTAAATCCAGTTTCGGATCCAAAATCCAATCTTGGGTCCGAGTATCTAAATAAAATCCAGTTTTTGGTCGAGCACCAAAATTCAATTTAGGATCAAGCATCCATATCCAATTTTGGGTCGAGTAAATAAAAAATCCAATTTTGGATTGAGCACCCAAAATCTAATTTTGGGTCGAAAACCCAAATCTAAATCTAGTATCATGTCGAGTACACAAAATTCAGTCTCGGATCGAGAGCCCAATCAAATCTAGTTTCGGGTTGAGAACCCAACTCATTTCAGGTCCAGAACACAAACCAACTTCAACCTCATTTTTGTGGTATTTTAATATTTATTTTTTATTTATTACTTATAATATTTATTTTTAATAAAAATAAAAAATAAAAAGAGATAAATAAATAAATAAATAAAAATTGGCAACAAAAATCTCTAGCGATGAATTGGCTTGGGCCAATTTATAGTAGGAAAAACCTAGATTTCGGCAACTGTGAGCGGGGATTTTCGTCCCCACTCCCGGTGGAATGGTTCTTGCGACTTCGACACTGTTTAGTCTCAGGGACTTAGAGAACACGGGCCTAAACCCGGAGAAAATGGAGTCACCACTCGGATGGGCTGGGAAAAAGAAAGGGTTGGATGACTCGATTCCTAAGGAATCCCCAACTCCCTAATGGGTTTGAAAAGTTGGGTACGTGTGGGGAAGGTGAGAAATGGCCCAGCACTCCACAAACGCCGGGTTCATTGAAATCGGCCTCCTTTTTAGGTCTTAATATTATAAAATTCTTAAATATAATGATATTATCTATACTACATGTGATCATAAGAATAAATAAATACTTTATTAAAATCACAACAATGTCCAAATAAAACAAATAAATGGACACCCATCCAAGTATGGAAACATGTCCTTACATCATCCATATCTAAAACTGAATAGGACACCCACCGAAAGGTCAAAACATATCCTTTACATTAATTCCAAAATATGAAAATAATCTAAATTACATAAAGATTAAATAATGAGGTACCCAATCATGGAAACATACTTCTTACAATTCTAACAAATAATAATAGTAATAAAGAAATGATCCATCCATGATAAACAAATCAAATACCGAAATTAAATAAATCAATTATCAAAATATATAATAAACTACATAATCAAATCTAAAACTTAAATAAAGTAAATAAAGATACATATTTAGGTTTACATCTTGAATTAGGAATTCTAGGGTTTTTTTAGGGTTTTTAGATAGGAAATCAGGGTTCCAAACATGAAATATGATTTTATGGGTATTTGGAATCAAACTAGGGTTTTGACTTGCAAAACAAATATTATTATTATTATTATTTTACAAATATTAAACTACTGTGAAGGTATGGAAGATATAATTAATTATGATTTTAGGTTTTAAGAAAACAAAATTTAGGATTGGAAGTTTTAAGAAGTGATTAGGGTTTGAGAAAACATATTATGGTTTTGAGGCATTAAAAAATACAATTAGGGTTTTAGATAAAAGCTAGGGTTTTGATTAATTAAATTAAGGTTTGGATTATTTGGAAAATAAGTTTAGGGGTTTTACAAAGTATAGAATTCTTAAATTAAGACTTTAAGGTTTTGGAAAATTTGATTGAGGTTTATAAGTAAAAATCAGGAACTTGAATTATCCAATTAAGATTAGATTCTATGACTTAAAATTTGGAACAAATTGAATACTGAAGGTAAGACTTATTGAATGAAATTCCCAAAGTCATATTTGAAGTAATAATAACAGTATGCTCAATTAACAAAACAAGTGGAATGAAAACTTAGGATAAATGAATTAGTGAATTAATGAAGATGTACATGCGTCGTAAGCTCCCCCAATTTGAATGTTTTGAATCAAACTCAATATTTAACAATTGCCTGAATCAGCCTGTAATTGGTGGAGGGAAACAATTGCCAGGAATAATTGTTATGTTCTTGCCGTTATGTAGACCCTTAAATTTTGACCCAGTTCGGTCCGTTATCTTTTATATAGTCCAAAATAATTTTTGTGGTATTTTAATTAAATAATATTTATTTTAGTATTTATTATTTATAATTTTTAATAAAAATAAAAAAGAGTAATATTAGTAAAGTTAAAAAAGAAAATAATAATAATAATAAATAAATAAATAAAAATAAAAATCGGCGACGGAAAAATCAGTGACGAAAGTAGAATTGGCCCGATGCCAATTCGCCACAGGAAATTCATGCGGTGAATTGGCTGGCTGCCCAGCCAATTTCGCCAGCGCTAGCAAATCCTCACAATTTTTTGCCAACGCTCGCAGTTTTCGCCAGCAAAATTTTTCAACGCAATTTTTTCTGAAACAAAATTCTATTTGGTTTTGGTTTCTTTTCCTTATTAATTTTAGTTTCCTTAAACAATTAGAAGTAGGCTTATAATTTTTCCTATAAATAACACTTTAAAACTCGGACTTTGGATGGATATGAAAAGAAAAATTGGTGATCGAGAATTGGACTATTAAACTTGGATTACAGAAAACCCTAGCCAGAGAAGATTAACAACAAGCAACCAACCAACAATTCATCAAAGGTAGCCACACTGACTTTGTTTTTGTTCATCCAGAAGTCAATTTTGGGGGAACCAACTACGCAGGTTTGATCTTTAATCACATATTATATATTTACATAGCTTTGTTTCTTTGATTAATAAGAACATACACACAGTAATTTGATCCTCAAATATATAGTAATTTGATCTTTGTTTCAATAACATAAATTGTTCCTTCTGTTTTCAAAAACCCTAAAAAGTACTCTTCTGTTTCCAAAAACCTTAAGAACCCTAATTTATTTCTTCTGTTTCCAAAAACCTTAAGAACCCTAAATTATTTCTTCTGTTTCCAAAAACCTTAAGAACCCTAAATTATTTCTTCTGATTCCAAAAACCTTAAAAACCCTAATCCATTCCAATTTTTCGAAACCTTTACAGTAGGCTAAACAAATAACAATAATAATACTAAAATCCCAAAACCCTAAATGTTAATTAAAGAACATTAAATAGAAACTCTAAGCCCTAATTTGTATCTTTACTTGATTTATTTTTAGATTTGATTATATGGTCTATTATATGCTTTGTTGGTTGATTTATTTAATTTCAATGCTTGATTTATTTAATTTATCATGGATGGATGTTTTCTTTATTGTTATTATTTATTTGTTTTAGTATTAAAATTGTAAGAGGTATGTTTCCACTTTATGGGTACCTCATTAGTTAAATATTATGTAATTTAAATTGCTTTTATATTTTGGACCAATGTAAAGGACATGTTTCCACCTTTTGATGGGTGTCCTATTTAGTTTAGACATGAAGGATGTAAGGACATGTTTCCATCCTTGTAATATCCTCATTTATGCCCTAGAAGTTTTGCATGTTGTTGTTGTGGTTGTTGTTGTTATTGTTGTTGTTGTTGTATTGTTGGTTTAAATTGAGAAAAGAAAAGTATAAGTATTTTGGGAAAGAATTTAGGGTTTAGAGACAAGTTTATATGTTGTGTATATTGTGATATATATAACATATACATTGGTCAAAAGAGTTGGTCAAGGCAAGAGGAGATATTTTTTAGGGCATGTGAAATTACCAAAATGGGCAAGAGATAACAAAGAGAATTAAGATATGTATGAGGGCATTATAGTAATTTTCCTTTGGATGGGTATTTAATGAAGATTGACTTTGTGATTCTTGATCATTTTTCTCTTCCTCTTGATGGTAGTGGCCGGCTCTCCATTAGCAAAAGGGAAGGAGAAGTGTTCTTGATAGTAAGATCAAGATTGAAGGGAGAATTGAAGAATCAAGTTGAAGATTTGTGGAATTTCTTCACTTTAGGTAAGTAAATTCTTGTTTTCTTTTATTAATTTGGAAATTGTGGTTAAGGTGTATTGAGAATTGTTGAGTTGATGATTTAGTGTGTTGATATGTGTTTATAAGTGTTAGAGTTGATTGTAAGTTAAAAATTGGAGGTTGTGTTGGTTTGGTTGTGATTATGGAAAAATAAGTGAAGATTGATAGTGGAAAATCAAGAGTAGAGTTTGAGTTAGGGTTTTGAGATGGTGTTTGTTTAATTGTGATATTAAGGTGTTTTAAAGTGATTATTGTAATGAATATGTATTTAGAACATTGATGATGTTCATTTGAAGCATGTGGTATGATGTATATTGAGTTTTAATGCATTTGGAAGAGAGTTGGTTAGAATTAGGGTTTTGGTTTTGGGAGACACGGCCAAAGGCCATGTGAGACACGGCCAAGTCATATGATTTTGGACGTGTTGGATTAATTTTTGGGTGACACAGCCGTGTTCCCAAGCCGTGTGAGCTACTGTGAGTTTTGGTTGAAGAGACACGGCCGTGTCCCTAAGCCGTGTTTGCTACTGCCAAAGTTGAATTGAGAGACACGGCCACAAGCTTGGCCGTGTCCCTCATGTGTGCTGCCCGTGTCCATCAAATGAGTTGGTTAGGGTTTTGTTTCTTTGTTCTTTTTGCATTGTTTTGGTTCTTCAAAGGTGGGTTGGTTCTTAAACCTAACCCTAAAACACTTTAAACACACTTGAATCAATGAATGAACTAATCAAATGCATATGGAAGATCCTAAAGCTATGAATCATATAAGTTGTTCTTTGCCCTAATTGCATTGTTGAGATTTAAACAAGGTTATGTTATGCATTGTGAAAGGTATTGTATTTTATGAGTAATGTACCTTGAAATGTTGTATCAAAGATGAAATGATAATTCAAATAAGATATGATATGAGACAATGCCATTGTGTTTGGCTATGATGAATGATGCTATATGATGATAATATTGAGAGAATGAAGGCATGTTTGCCTAAATGTTGATGAGAATTGAGAATGGAAATGATAATTGATATGTAAATGAATTGTGTGGCTAATGTGTTATTCCATTTTCAGAGTATGTTATTGGTGGCATGCCTAATGATAGTAACAATCTCTTGAAGTTAGGTTGGATTGAATCCTTGAAGCCTAATTGAGATGTTACCACCCTTGAAGCTAGGTTGGGTTAGTTCTTGAAGCCAAGTTGGGTAGAAGCTTAGCATGCTTTGCTCCCCTTGAAGCTTGGTTGAACTTAATCCTTGAAGCCTAGTTGGGTCTATGATATTGATATTGATAAATGTGATGATAGAACCAAAACATTAACTCTGAAAATTGAATGGCATATTAGTGTGTCTTGGGCCCATGCTTGTCTATGGTTAATGTGAGTCATGAATGATGTTTGTTTTGCTTTGTATTGATGATTAAATGAATACTAATGAGGTATATGAAAAGATAATAAAATGTGATATGTAATGTGAAAGTATATTGTTAATTTTGCATATATGATGTTACATATATATTATGGTTTGAGAAATGACATTGCATTGCACGAAGTCATATCATTAGCATGATTATCTTACTAAGCCCTTGGCTTAGCGCGATAGTGTTTAATCGCGCAGGTGATAGAACTGTTAGAATCGAACCCGAGAGCTCTTCGAGACCGAGTGAGGGTAGACATTGAAGAGTTGATTTTGGAGACTTAAAGATCAAAGGAGATTTGCCAATCATGTATAACTCTTTTTATATTTTGTAAAGTATTGATTAAATGTACATATTTGTATATTTGTAAATATGGAATTAAGTGTTTTCAAATATGTAAATATTTTATGACTTCCGCTGTGAAATAACTATATGTATGTATATATATATCTAATGTGTTTTATTTTAAAAGTAAATGATCTACTTTTCTATATTATATAATGATAATAGTATTGTATCTATTTAAATGTTTTGAATGTTGAAGAAAATCGTAGCATCCCTATGTTTGGTGCACTTATGCTACATGGTTGTAGTTGTAGTGTGTGTGCATTGGATGTGGGGGTGTTACAATCCTCGAATGGGTGTCTATTTATTTGCTTTGTTTGGACCTTGCTTTGATTTTAATATAATGATGCTTTATTTTAATTGTTGCATGTAATATGATTAATATTATTATATTTAAGAATTTTATAATATTAAGACCTGCAAAGGAGGCCGGTTCTAACGAATTGGGCGTTGTAGGGGTGCTGGGCCATTTCTCACCTTCCCCACACGTACCTAACTTTTCGAACCCATTAGAGGGTTGGGGATTCCTTAGGAATTGAGTCATCCACCCCTTTCTTTTTTCTGGCCCATCCGGGTGGCGACTCAATTTTTTTCTACGCTTAGGTCCGTGTTCTCTAAGGTCCCGAGCCTAAACAGCGCCGAAGTCGTAAGAACCATTCCACCGGGAGTAGGGGCAAAAATCCCCGCTCATAGTGGCGACTCCACTGGGGATAAGAAAAGTTAATTCCGTTGGTCTTTTTATTATTCTATTCTTTTTTATAATGATATTATCCATTGCATCATATTAGATTGCATCATGTGCGTGAGTTAGGATGCCCGTGTTACCCATGTTGTGTTATGTAAGGGATACCATACTTTCACTCAAGGTATGGAGATCAAGCATGACATAACAACTCATAGCCTCGTACCATTTGGTATATACTTGCTATGTGTTTAGATCATTTTTGTACTTGTTTTTAGTGTGATTTTATGTGTTTTTAGTTAACGTTTCATTTGATTTTTGTTTAAAGTTTGTTTCAAGTGTTTGTTTTAGGTTAAAGTGTAAAAACTCCTTTGGATGATCAAAACAATGAAGAAAGAGCATGAATCAAGGAAGACATGGCTAAGCCAAAGCAAGCTTGGCTGTGTCCCTCAAAGAAATTTCAAAGCAATAGCTGACAAGGCCAGGAGACACGGCCAAGCCACTGGCCGTGTCTCACCTAAGGAGCAAAACCAAAGAAACCAAAGAAAGAAAGAAAATTTGGCAGAAGCTGACACAGGCAGGTGACACAGCCAAGCCACTGGCCGTGTCACATGACACAGCCACAAGCTTGGCCGTGTCCCATCCTAAGCCAAAAAACAAGGAATGAGCAAAAGGAAAGATGGCAAACAGAAGGTGACACACCCACATTACATGCCCAAGCCATGTGACACGGCCACAAGCTGGGCCGTGTCACCCCTTAAGAACAAAGAAAAGAAAGAAAGAAAGAAAGAAGAAGGCAGTGAAGGACACGACCAGCATGCTTGGCTGTGTCCCAAAGAAAAATGAGAGACACGGCCAAGCCAAATCAAGCTTGGCCATGTCACCCTTAATATCTATTTAAGTTCTTTCGCACGAAAGAGAAAAGGAAGAAGAGGGGAGAGAGAAGGCTAGGGTTTGCGAAAAAAAAGAAAAGAAAAGGGAAGAAATAAAGAAAATAGTGGGGAGACATCATTTGAAGAGAGGAGAGAGTGACACTCTCCTTGTCCCTTCATCTTCATCCTCCATTTCTATCCTCTCCATCTTCTCCATCTTCCATTGATAAGATCTTTGAGATTCTTTGGGATAAAGTGGGTTAACAAGCTCTTAAAGGTTAAAGAAGCTTCATTGAAGGATTGGTGACTTGAGAAAGCTCCATTCCATGTTGCAAAGGAAAATCATCCATTGAAGAGGGCTTGAGTTCTTCATCATACATCAAAGTGGAGCTAGGAGGAAGACTAGTAATCCTACTCTTGGCATCTACAAGGGGTTTTTCTATTCTCTCTTTTAATTCATTTCAATATTGTTTTTATTGTATTAAGAGAATTGATATTGCAATGAACAATTTGTATTTGATTTATATTGAGTTAAATGAATGTTTTAAATTAATGATGTTTAGCTAAATACCCATGCCTAGGGTTTGTAGTATATTTGATTGAATGCTTTGATTTGATATTTCCATTGATGTACCTTGTTGTTGGTTGATTGCATTGGATTGTATGCTAGGTTGATAGATTAGCTACCTATTGATCTCTAGATATTGAATGAAGGACCGAGAGGTGAAATTTGATATCGGAATTATGCAATCGACTACCCTTAGAATGAATTAGAAATAAAAGTTCTAGGGTTTTGTTAATTTGGTAATGTAAAATAATTGGTTATTGCTATTTCATGAATGTGAGAACTAATAGATTGGTAATTGACTAATTAACCTTAAGGAACAAATTAATTTACAAGGTTATGTTAATGGATAATTGAGAATTGAGCTCTGATTGAATGGACCTATAACCCTAGGCACCTTCCCAAGAATCGATTTGATCTTGTACAACTATTACACACATTAACCCTTACACTCATTACTCTTAGGTTTAAAATACTCCTGCAGCATTCCAAATAACAAACTCTCATTTTTAAATTAGTTGTCAATCAAGCTATTACGAACTACACCTTTCTTGTGAGACGACCTTGGGGCGATCACTTTTACTACAACTACCTCGTTTACTTGCAAGTGACGCTTGTAGTAGTACTTAATTAGATCGCAACAAGTTTTTGGCACCCTTGCCGGGGAAGGTTGTTTAAGTAGTGATAGTTTGATTTTTTTTATTTAATTATTTGTTTGTTTTCTTTGAATTGTTTTATTTTTGTTTGTTTTGTAAAGATGCAATTTTCAAGGCACGAGGGAGTTTATGATAGGAACGATGAGTCTGAAATGGCATGGCAATTAGCAGAATTGACGAATCAACTGAAGGTGCTAAATGCAAGAGGAAGAGCATCTATGCCACGCCAAAAGATATGTGCAGCATGTGGCAAAGTTGGGCATAGTGCAAATACATGCTCATTCGGTTTCGCACGATACCAAGATTGGCAAGAGGAAGAATATGCCTATGAAAGTTTTCAATAAATGGGTGGAAATGACCCATATTTCAGACCTTATAATTCAAGCTGAAGAAGCCACCCAAATGTTTCTTGGGAAAATCAGCAACACATTCCACCTCATAATTGTTTTCAACCTTACCAAAGAAGTTCTTACTCTCAAGAACAATATTCATATCAAGATCACCTTAAGAAACCCTCATTGGAGGAAAGTTTGAATGCCTTCATTCAAATTAGCACATAGAACTATGATAAATTCGTGAAATCCATAGTGGAAGAAGATTTGAATGCTTACCTTCAAATTAGCACACAAAATCAGGAAAGGAGCAATGAGAGGTTAGATTCTTTGGAGGAATCATTGAAGAGGATGGAAATGCAAGTTGGGCAACTGACACATCAACTCCAAGCACACCAAGAAGAGGAATACCCAATTAGAGTAAACTGAGGTAATTACAAATTTAAGGAGTGAACAGGTGATATATAACAAATTTTGTGATTCTCTGGATGCAGGCACTAATCAATAAGATAATGGTGAGGAGATACAAGCCAACATAGAGGAGCCAAGCCAATCAACAGAGGAGGAGAATTTAGAGGCATCAACCTCACCAAAGTTGTATGAATCTTCTAATCCTGATAGGCCACAAAATCCATTTCCATGTAGCTTGAAGGATGAGGAGCAAGGTAAGCAACTTTCTGACATCTATAATATGCACTCCCAAGGAGATAGTGAAAATAAGATTGGGATGACTATGACCTTAGAAGAAGAGCAGTGGAAATAAGATTGGGATGACTATGACCTTAGAAGAAGAGCATGAAATGCCCAATTTAGAAATTGAGGAGTGTAAGCTAATTTTAGATGCTGAGATTGTTGAGATGGGACTTGACATTGTTAGAGTGGATGAAGAAGTGATTCAACCAAATTTGGTTGAACTTAAAGAGTCCCCAAAAATCATCTCTTCTACTCTTGGTGGTGAAGAAGAGCATACAACTGAGAGAACCATGTTGCACAATAAAAAAGGGTTTTACAAAGTTCCTATTGCACTAGAGGATTACCCTAAGATGACCTTCACATGTTTTCAAATAACGCTACTTAGGCGTAGCAATACATCGGGTATCCTTCGGAGTTGTATGCTATCCATCCTCTCAAACATGGGCAATAATTGCATTATGGGTGGAAGGAGCCCTACACATCGCATATGGGAACGATGAAAATCAGGTTTCATCTAAACTCTCCCTCTTAGTTTATGCATGCTCACATTGAGGACAATGTGAATCTTAAGTGTGGGGTGCATTTCGTGTTTTTATTTTGTGTTTTTACTTTTAAGTTATTTTTGTTTAAGTTTAGTTAATGTTTTTAATGTTTTTCTTTGAATAAATTAATTTTTAAAAGTTCAATTGTTATAAATTGTTGATGGATGACCTTTGAATTTTTGAAGCATGAATTTGAGAATTGATTAGAATTGGTGCTTATTGTCAATTTTGTTGGTTTTTCCCTTGCATTGGCATTAACCTAGTGAGGAATTGAGCCATCAACTTATTATTATTGTTGTGGGTGAACATCTTTGATTGATGAATTGCTAGAACTTGCTTTGACATGAATTTTGAGACTACAAAAAAAAAATCAATTAGGCATCAAGATGATTAAGGCAATTAGGTGAACCCACTTTGGCTTAAAAAGACCAACCCTATATCCAACCTTAGTTAGCCAATTTTGAGCCTATTTCATTTTCCCTTTTCTTTCTTTTTCGCAACTCTACTAACTTTGAATCATGCTATTTTGTATCTTACCCTTTCATTAGGTCAAGAGCCTTTTAAGAGTGTTTATGGTTGGGTGTTGTGTTGAATTAAGTGTGAGGTTAAATTTAGTAGGTTTAAGATTACAAAGTATTATGTTATTTAGTTGCAAACCCTAAAAAAATAAAAAAAATAAATAAAAAAATAAAAAAATAAATACAAATAAAAAAAGAAGAAGAGAAAAATAAAAAAATAATAAGAATAAGAATAATTGATGTTCTTGTTGAAAGGGTTGGAATATGTTTAGGAATAATCATTGCAAGATTTAATAAGTGAGTTATCTTAAAAAGCTCTTTAATGACAAAGGGTAGATGAGTGGAAGGTGTTTTGGAATCGTTGGGGTATATATATATGAATGGTTACTTCATTCTTGAAGTGCTTTTGAACTTAATGATAAAGCTCACATTTCCTAAATGTCATGCCTTTACCTTAGCCCCATTACAACCAAAAGAAAGACCTTTTGATTGATGCTTGATTGCAATATTGTGGTGGAGATTTGATTGATAAGCAATCCTATGGTAATATTCTTTCATTGATTGTTATGATTGTAAACACCACCATGATCAAACACTTATAAGAGTTGGTGAGGGAGCGACAACATAGGTTATGCATGGAAAACCACTTAACTGCATAGGTATCGATTTTGTTCTATTCGATATTGATTGCATACTTAGGGATAGGGAAGTCTTGATGCATCTTTATAACTCTTGAACTTAACAAAATTATCTTGTTAGTGTGTTTTGATTTTAGCCTTCCTTGGGGACAAGCAAGGAATTAAGTGTGGGGTAGTTGTTTAGATTATTTTTGTACTTGTTTTTAGTGTGATTTTATGTGTTTTTAGTTAATGTTTCATTTGATTTTTGTTTTAAGTTTGTTTTAAGTGTTTGTTTTAGGTTAAAGTGTAAAAACTCCCTTGGATGATCAAAACAATGAAGAAAGAGCATGAATCAAGCAAGACATGGCTAAACCAAAGCAAGCTTGGCCGTGTCCCTCAAAGAAACTTCAAAGCAGTAGCTGACATGGCCAGAAGACACAGCCAAGCCACTGGCCATGTCTCACCAAAGGAGCAAAACCAAAGAAACCAAAGAAAGAAAGAAAATTTGGCAGAAGCTGACTCAGGCAGGTGACACGGCCAAACAACATGTGACACGGCCACAAGCTTGTCCGTGTCCCATCCTAAGCCAAAGAACAAGGAATGAGCAAAAGGAAAGATGGCAAACAGAAGGTTACACTGGCCGTGTCACATGACGTGGTCGTGTCACCCCTTGAGAACAAAGAAAAGAAAGAAAGAAAGAAGAAGTCAATGAAGGACATGGCCAACAAGCTTGGCCGTGTCCCAAAGAAAAATGAGAGACACGGCCAAGCCAAATCAAGCTTGCCTGTGTCACCCTTAATATCTATTTAAGTTCTTTCGCACGAAAGAGAAAAGGAAGAAGAGGGGGGAGAGAAGGCTAGGGTTTGCGAAAAAAAAAAAGAAAAGGGAAGAAACAAAGAAAATACTGGGGAGACACGATTTGGGGAGAGGAGAGAGTGACACTCTCCTTGTCCCTTCATCTTCATCCTCCATTTCTATCCTCTCCATCTTCTCCATCTTCTATTGATAAGATCTTTGAGATTCTTTGGGATAAAGTGGGTTAACAGGCTCTTAAAGGTTAAAGAAGCTTCATTGAAGGATTGGTGACTTGAGAAAGCTCCATTCCACATTGCAAAGGAGAATCATCCATTGAAGAGGGTTTGAGTTCTTCATCATACATCAAAGTGGAGCTAGGAGAAAGACTAGTAATCCTACTCTTGGCATCTACAAGGGGTTTTTCTATTCTCTCTTTTAATTCATTTTAATATTGTTTTTGTTGTATTAAGAGAATTGATATTGCAATGAACAATTTGTATTTGATTTATATTGAGTTGAATGAATGTTTTAAATTAATGATGTTGAGCTAAATACCCATGCCTAGGGTTTGTAGTATATTTGATTGAATGCTTTGATTTGATATTTCCATTGATGTACCTTGTTGTTGGTTGATTGCATTGGATTGTATGGTAGGTTGATAGATTAGCTACTGATTGATCTCTAGATATTGAATGAAGGACCGAGAGGTGAAATTTGATACCGGAATTATGCAATCGACTACCTTAAGAATGAATTAGAAATATAAGTTCTAGGGTTTTGTTAATTTGGTAATGTAAAATAATTGGTTATTGCTATTTCATGAATGTGAGAACTAATGGATTGGTAAGTGACTAATTAACCTTAAGGAACAAATTAATTTACAAGGTTATGTTAATGGATTATTGAGAATTGAGCTTTGATTGAATGGACCTATAACCCTAGGCACCTTCCCAAGAATCGATTTGATCTTGTACAACTATTACACACATTAACCCTTACACTCATTACTCTTAGGTTTAAATTACTCTTGCACCATTCCAAAAAACAAACTCTCATTTTTAAATTAGTTGTCAATCAAGCTATTACGAACTACACCTTCCTTGTGAGACGACCTTGGGGCAATCACTTTTGCTACAACTACCTCGTATACTTGCGAGTGACGCTTGTAGTAGTACTTAATTTGAGCGCAACACTATGGGAACCTAAGCCTTTTAACCCAAAGACTAAAGCTCATGTAATTGGCCTAGTTACTTTCTTTAGGTTTTTACCCCAAATGCATGTTGTTTGACTATGGTTTATTTGTCTTGGCTTAAATCATGGCTTATTTGGTTTGTTATTTTTCTAATATGACCTAAATACATTGTAAGCTCAAAAAAAATTTTTCTTTAAAGTCCAAAAGACCAAAGCTATTTTCAAAACTTTTCAAGATGACCTTTGGACATAAGACTTTTCTAAAAACAAATCAAAAATTCTTTTGCTCATAACCCAAATACTAAGCCCAAAATCCATTTTTTCTAAAATCTTTTTACAATGGGCTTAGAACCAGAATTATTTTATCCAACCTTTTCTTACAAAGAGCTTGCAAATTATTTAGGTCAATTATGAAATACTAAAAATCAATTGTGAGCCTAGTTTACACTAAGAGTTATTAATCATAGGCTTGTTTTTGCCATGAATCATTAGTTACTTTTTCAAGTGAGAAATCTATTTATAATAAACCTCTTAATTTAGTTTTAATCCAATATAGCATAAAAGCTACTTTAGTTGGTTAAATGGATTAAACCCTAATTAATGGGAATTATCATGAACTAATTTCCATTTTTGAAAATATAACTATTGGTTGAAACGTTTGAGTGAATTATTCGAAAACAAGACACCCCATGTTTATATTTTGTTAACCATATACCTAGGAAAAGAGACTCGCCATTCATGTGTGGATGTTATAAGGTTGGAAGGAATGTCCTATTTATCCTTGTTTGTTTATTATTTGTGCATACATGCATACATACATTTGCATCTCATATCATTGATCCTTTCTAGCTCACAGACCTAGATTACGACAGTTCAAAAGCTTACGACAATCCGACCTATGCCAGAGACGAAGAATCTAGCAACGACTCAATCTCTTTTTCACCAAAAGTAATGGAGCCCGAACAAATTCAAAGAATGGTGGACGATGGCCTCAATGCCAAGATGGAAGAAATAAAAGAGGCCCAAGCTGAGACCATGCAGAACCAATTGGCTATAATTTTAGGAAACAATGCTGAAGCATCTGCTAGCACCAAGAAAGACAAGGGGAAGGCTAAAGTTGGTTTTGATGATGATAAGGTGATCATTGATGATGATGATTGGGCTCAATACTTCCAAGATCCTCAAGACAAAAAGGAGCCGAAGGTTGTTGAGAAGATGACTGTTGAAAAGATCAAGACATCTGATGTTGAGAAGATGATTGTTGATTTAGAAAAAAAATTTGTAAAGAAACTGAAAACTGAAGAAATGTCTGAGATTGATAAACTATTTGAATTAGATGAGGAGGTCCCTTATAAGTTCAAGATGCCATCCTTTGCAAAGTTTGATGGAACCGGAAATCCTCATCTCCATGTGAAGTAGTATATCACTGCTATGCAGTCTGCCCGAGATACTAAGGCTCAAACTCTAAGGTACTTCATGCTCTCATTAGACCCTGTTGTCCAAAATTGGTTCAACACCTTAGAGGAAAGAACTCAAAAAGATTGGGATCTGCTATACAAGGCCTTCATCCAACAATATGGATACAATGTTGAAATGGAAGTTACCTTAATGGAAGTGGAGTCCATTAGACAAAGGCCAAATGAGAATTTTGTGGACTATGTGAAAATATGGAGAAATAAGGCTGCTTTGCTTAAGAAAAGGCCCGATGAATTTGATCAAATAAGGATGATTGTAAGAGGGGTGTTGCCTAGTCTTTGTGAAAGGATGTCTCATACACTCATCCATGATTTCAAAGACCTTTTGCAAGCTGGCTTGCAAATCGAAGAGTGGGAAAGGGAGAAGAGCCTCTTTTCGGCAAGAAGGAATGAGAAAGGAAATTATCAGCCTGACAGTCAAAGTACACAAAAGGAAGCTAATGTTAATGCCGCTAGTCAAGGAGGAATGAGGTAGTTTTCAGAATTAGGAAAGTCACTATCTTGGGTTCTCAATAAGATACAAAAGAAGGGATTGTTACAACCCTTGATTCCTCGTCCTTTGCCTAATCCTCTTCCACCCAACTTTGATACTAATGCATTTTTCCAATTCCATCAAAGGCCTGGACATGAAATGGACAATTGTATGAAGTTGAGCCATGAGATCCATAATTTAATTGCTAATGGCAAGTTGCCTAAGGCAGATAAGCCCAATACCAAAGGTAATCCATTTCCAAGGTTCAACAGGGTGCCACCACCAACAACCTTCATGGTAGGAAAAGGATTGGAAGAAGATTTTGTTTTATCATCCTTTAAAGATGGGAATGTTGAAGATGTGAAAGAAGAAGAAGCTTAACTCAACAAAATTCCCTTGGCTTATTTGTTTCTTTGTTTTATTTTCTTTATTTGGTGTTTTATGGAACAATTATATTTTTTAAAATTAAGATTGTTTAAATAAATTACTTTCATTAAAATTTTTGTTGGTCTTTGTTCATTTTGGTGCTCAATTGATGAGAAATCTAGATTGATATTCATAAATTAATATGTCTATGCATCATGATTTGAATGACTTTACTAGATGGGGGAATTGGTCTATAGCATTGAGTTGTGAATGCTTACTTAGAGAGGGCTCCTGCATAATTACCTTTGTCTAGGTCCTAGTCAGTCTTAGAACATGCTTTGACAAACTTTCGAGGCCAAATTGAACTCTGTTTATTTAAGAGAGAGATGATCTAGGCATTGTTTGATGAGCCAACAACTAGTATCCACCTAATTAGATATCAATCCTTAGTTGTCCCTTTGAGCCTTCATAAAATTTTAGCTTTCTTTTCATTGGCTTACAAACCCCAATAACCTACCCTGAGCTGTTGTGATACTTTTGACAAGTCTTATGATCACTAAGATGAAGAGGCAAGAAGATCAAGGAAATAAATGAATAGTCAAGACCATGAAGACAGTTGAAGTTCTCAAGATCATAAGGATAGTTGATGTTCTCTAGACCATAAGGGTAGTTGAAGTTCACCTAATATCTCCAATCTATCAAGATAACATCAGAGTAACAAATGATTTATCCTTGTTAAAGGAGATTTATGTCACTCCACTCATCCATTATTAGAAATACAAGTTAGTACAAACAAGACAACTCTATTAGAGCTAAAACAAAAAAGAACAATACAAAACAAAAAAAAAGAAAAAAGAAAAAAGAAGAAAAAAGAAGAGGAAAAAAAAAAGAAAAGAAAGAAAAGAAAAGAGAGAAAAAAAGAAGAGGAAAAAAAGGAAAGAAAAAAGATAAAACCTAAAAAGGCGGTTCAAAAAGCCAACTGAGTTCTCTTTTACCTAAGACAACAAAAGGCTTCCATTTGGTTTATAAGGACAATTTGACTTGAATTGGTCTAGCCCAACCAAAGATTCGATCAAAATCAAAGAAAAGGAAGAAAGATCATCCAGTTCTTGAAAGCTATATACTTGACAGTACTACAAGGAAGAAGAACAAAATGATAAAATGCTCAAAGAAAGGGAAGAGTAAGAAAAATAAAAATAAAGAAAAGGGAGAAGAAGAAAAGAAACGAATTTGGGTACCAAACTTTATGCAAAGAAACAAAGATTGTTCCAATCAAGATCCAGATTAATGCCAAGAAGATAGAAAGAATTTGGAGTCTAGCAAGATTGCTCCCAATTGTCTAAAGTTCCAATAAGGAATTTGTAGTGTGAAGGTTTGTCCTTTGTGTCACACCAGCTCTAATCTTAAAATGCCTTTCATTTAACCCATGTCCCTTATAGACCCCATTTCAAGCCTATCAAAGACCTGTTGATCTCTCTTGGTAGGTAGAGTCTATTAGTGGAGATAGTTAGAATAAGCATGCATATGAGATAGACAATATTTAAACTCAATGAGACCTTTGGCCAAGTAATGTGTATGTGCCTATCTGAAGTGCAACAATTCTTACTTAAATAGAAATAATTCCCAAGTTTAGTACAGTAACTAGGGTTGTCATGTTATAGATATGTTAATTTGAAAAATCAAGTCCTGAGGTACATTGACATTGATTTGGTAATGCCAACATTTGATTTCAAAATCAAAATTCAAAAAATAAAAAAATATTTTTGTCATACAAAGCCTTCAAGTTAAGAGAAGTTTCTTGAACAGTCGAACCTGGAAGGACACATTGGGCAAAGGAAATGATTACTGGCAAGGTCATGAAGAAGCTACCAACTGACATGCTGAATCATAATTTAAAATGGATGTATCTCTACTATTTGGGGCCTCCATTATTCATATTTTCAACATCTTAAAGATAAAAGCCATAAATATGGAGCATTGTGTCATTCCAATGCAAGAATTGAACGAGCATCTGAAAGGAACCAATGAGAACACTTCTGCTGATCACCTTGGTCTGTGAGTCGATGGAACGACTGTAAGTATTATTCATGGATATCATGCATACATGAGCATATCACATCGCACTTTCTTGTCTTGTATTATCAAAGTGAACAACAAATACCTTGTGAAGTAAAGAATCAAAAGAAGATATCAAATCAGGGGGGCATGAAAAGCCCATTGCTTGAGAAGGTTCCAAAAAAGAAATGTGTGATTTTGCGAAGAACTAGACAACAAAAACATCAATCAAAGCCCGCATAGAAAAATCATGGGTTTGAGCCTACACAGGGGGCAAAGTTTCTCCTTTTCAATTTTTGAGTTTATGCATGAACAAAACATTTTGAGACTCACTTCTAATATTTTACCACGCAGGGGGGCAAGGAGAGGATATGAAGGCTAGCTAAAAAGGGCAAATTTTTTTTGCAAAAGTGCAAAGGAAGAACAAAAAAGAATGAAAAAACAAGAAAATTAGAATTCTCAAAAGAATGAAGATGCAAAAGACAAAAGATCGGTTCAGCTAAAAGAGCCGAAGCTAGGGTAAAGACCCGACCTCCAATGGATAAAGATCCATGTTTCAAGGGTAAAGACTCGATTTCCAATGGATAAAGATCAATGTTTTAAGGGTAAAGACCTGACCTCCAGTGGATAAAGATCCATGTTTCAAGGGTAAAGACCCAACCTCCAATGGATAAAGATCCATGTTTCAAGGGTAAACACCCAGCCTCCAATGGATAACGATCCATGTTTTAAGGGTAAAGACCCGATTTTCAATGGATAAAGATCTATGTTTCAAGGGTAAAGACCTGATTTCCAATGGATAAAGATCCATATTTCAAAGGGTGAAGACCCAAAGGCTAAAGGACGAAGATCCATTTTCAAGGATGAAGACCCGATTTTCAAGGATGAAGATCCATTTTCAAAGTGAAGACCTGATTCCAAGGATGAAAATCCAATTTAAAGGATGAATATCCAATTTCAAGGGTAAAGACCCGATGTCCAAAGGATGAAGATCCATTTTTTCAAGGGTGAAGACCCGATCTCAAAGGATGAAGATCCATTTTTTCAAGGGTGAAGACCCGATCTCAAAGGATGAAGATCCATTTACAAGGGTGAAAATCCAATCTCCAAGGATGAAGATCCATTTACAAGGGTGAAGACCCAATCTACAAGGATGAAGATCCGTTTCAAAGGTGAAGATCCATTTTGAGGGTGAAGAACCACGATGCATTAAAGAATAGAACAGCAGGAGCAGTCAGACTTCTCAACTGATAAAAGGTCAGTCAAACCCAATATCGGGTCCAAGTACCCAAATCAAATTCAATCTTGGGTCCAAGTACCCAAATCAAATTCAGTCTCGGGTCCAAGTACCCAAATCAAATTCAGTCTTGGGTCCAAGTACCCAAATCAAGTTTAATCTTGGGTCCAAGTACCCAAATCAAATTCAATCTCGAGTCCAAGTACCCAATCTCGGGTCTAAGTACCTAAATCAAATTCAATCTCGGGTCCAAGTACCCAAATCAAATTTAGTCTCAGGTCTAAGTACACAATCTCAGGTCCAAGTACCCAATCTCGGGTCTAAGTACCCAATCTCAGGTCCAAGTACCCAAATCAAATTCAATCTAGGGTCCAAGTACCCAATCTCGGGTCCAAGTACCTAAATTCAATCCAGTCTCGGGTCCAAGTACCCAAATCAAGTTCAGCCTCGGGTCCAAGTACCCAAATCAAATTCAAGGAACCATCTCAGAAAAATTAAGTCTTATTGCTTTTCACTCTCTTTTGCTGAAGTCTTAGATCGTTCAAGCAGGGGGCAAACTGTAGACCCTTAATTTTTGATCCAGTCCGGTCCGTTATCTTTTATATAGTCCAAAATAATTTTTGTGGTATTTTAATTAAATAATATTTATTTTAGTATTTATTATTTATAATTTTTAATAAAAATAAAAAAGAGTAATATTAGTAAAGTTAAAAAAGAAAAATAATAAAAATAAAAATAAAAATTGGCGACGAAAAATTCATCGCCGAAAGTAGAATTGGCCAAGGCCAATTCGCCCTCAGGAATTTCTTGCGGGCGAAATGGCCCAAGGCCATTTCGCTGTAGGAATTTCCTACAGTGAATTAGCTTGCCACCCAACCAATTTTGTCAGTGCTCGCAAATACTAGCAATTTTTGGCCAACGCTCGCAGTTTTCGCCAGCCAAATTTTCCAACGCAATTTTTTTCGAAACCAATTTCTATTTGGTTTTGGTTTCTTTACCTAATTAATTTTAGTTTCCTTAAAAAATTAGAAGTAGGCTTATAATTTTTCCTATAAATAACACTTTAAAACTTGGACTTTCGAAAAGAAAAATTGGTGATCGATAATTGGACTATTAAACTTGGATTACAAAAAACCCTAGCCAAAGAAGATTAGCAACAAGCAACCAACCAACAATTCATCAAAGGTAGCCACACTGCCTTTATTTTTGTTCATCCAGAAGTCAATTTTGGTGGAACCAACTGCGCAGGTTTGATCTTTAATCATAGATTATATATTTATGTAGCTTTGTTTCTTTGATTAATAAGAACATGCACACAGTACTTTGATCCTTAAATATATAGTAATTTGATCTTTGTTTCAATAACTTAAATTGTTCCTTCTGTTTCCAAAAATCCTAAAAAGTACTCTTCTATTTCCAAAAACCTTAAGAACCCTAATTTATTTCTTCTGTTTCCAAAAATCTTAAGAACCCTAAATTATTTCTTCTGATTCCAAAAACCTTAAAAACCCTAAATTATTTCTTCTATTTCCCAAAAACCTCAAAAACCCTAATTTATTTCTTCTATCTCCAAATACCCTAATTCGTTTCTTCTATTTTCAAAAACCTTAAAAACATTAAATCGTTTCTCCTATTTCCAAAAACTTTAAAAATCCCTAACCTACTTCACAGTTTCTAAAAATCATAATTATTTTATAAGACTCTAAACTGTTTTCTTAAAACCTAAAATCAAATATGTTTTCCAAAATGTTAAAAACCCTAATTCTCTCAAAACTAATACGGTAAACCCTAGTTTTCCTAAACCCTAATCCTTAAAATCTCATAAACCTAAACCTTAAAACTCAATACAGTAAACCTAAAATCATAATCCAGTAACCAAGAGTTATAAACCTAATATCTTAAGATTCCAAAACCCTAATTTCATAATAATACCCCTAAACCCTAATTTGATTAAGAAAAAACCTTACTACTTTCTTAAATTCATAAAGCCCTAATCCATTCAAATTTTTCAAAACCTTTACAGTAGGCTAAACAAATAACAATAATAATACTAAAATCCCAAAACCCTAAATGTTAATTAAAGAACTTTAAATAGAAACAGTAAACCCTAATTTCTATCTTTACTTGCTTTTTTTTAGATTTGATTATGTGGTCTATTATATGCTTTGGTTGTTGATTTATTTAATTTCAATGCTTGATTTATTTAATTTTACATGGATGGATGTTTTCTTTATTATTATTATATATTTGTTTTAGTATTAAAATTGTAAGAGGTATGTTTCCACTTTGTGGGTACCTCATTAGTTAAATATCATATAATTTAAATTGCTTTTATATTTTAGACCAATGTAAAGGACATGTTTCCACCTTTCGGTGGGTGTCCTATTTAGTTTAGACTTGAACGATGTAAGAACATGTTTCCATCCTCGGATGGGTGCCTATTTATTTTCTTTATTTGGACCTTGCTTTGATTTTAATATAATGATGCTTTATTTTAATTATTGCATGTAATATGGATAATATTGTTATATTTAAGAATTTTACAATATTAAGACCTGCAAAGGAGGCCGGTTCCAACGAACTGGGCATTGTGGGGGTGCTGGGCCATTTCTCACCTTCCCCACACATACCCAACTTTCCGAACCGATTAGGGGGTTGGGGATTCCTTAGGAATAGAGTCATCCACCCCTTTTTTTTTTCTTGGCCCGTCCGGGTGGTGACTCCATTTTTCTCCAGGCTTAGGTTCGTGTTCTATAAGGCCCGGAGCATAAATAGTGCCGAAGTCACAAGAACCATTCCACAGAAAGTGGGGGCAAAAATACCTGCTCACACGTTATCAATTGCTTTTTGAGGATTTAATCAATCTGCTCTCATCTCTGCCAATTAATTAATCAAAGTTGCTCTTTATGTTCCTCTCCATTTTTTACTACCAATTAATTCCAGTCCTGCTGATATGTTCCTCCTAGTTTTCCCCCCTGCTTGAATGATCTGAGACTTTCAGTAGAAGAGAGTGAAAAGCAACATGACTTTGACCAGATTTTGGATAAGGATGGGTACTTGACTCAAGGTTGAAGTTGATTTGGAATTTAGACCATAAATGAGTTGGGTTCTCAACCCGAAACTAAATTTGATTAGACGCTCAACCCGAGACTTAATTTTGTGTACTTGACAAAATATTAATTTGGATTTGGGTTCTCGAGCTGAAACTAGATTTTGGGTGCTCAATCCGAAATTGAATTTAGGTGTTCGACCCGAAACTGGATTCTCTATCATAAACTGGATTTAGGTTCTTAACCCAAAATTGAATTTTGGGTGCTCGACCCGAAATTTATTTTGGATGCTCGACTCAAAACTGGATTCTCGATCCTAAATTGGATTTGGGTTCTACCCAAAATTGAATTTTGGATGCTCAACCCAATACTGGATTTTTGTACATGTATAAACTCAAAAATTAAAAAGGAGAAACTTTGCCCCCTATGTAGGCTTAAACCAATGATTTTTCTCATGTATGCATGAGTAATACTTACAGTGGTTCCATTAACTCACAGACCGAGGTGATCAGCAGAAGTGTTTTCATTGGTTCCTTTTAGATGCTTGTACAAGTCTTGCATTGGAATGAAAGAAAGCTTTTTATTTATGGGCTTTTATCTTCAAGATGTTGAGAACATGAGTGGTGGAGACCACAAGCTGCAGAGTTAGGGATACATCCATTTCAAACTATGTTTCAGCATGTCAGTTGGTAGCTTCTTCATGACCTTGCCAATAATCATTTCCTTTACCGAATGTGTTCTTTAAGTTTTGATGGTTCAACAAACTTCTTTTAACTTGAAGGCTTTTATAATAAGAAAATAATTTTTTTTTTGAATTTTGATTTTGAAATCAAATGTTGGCTTTGCCAAATCAATGTCAATTTACCTCAGGACTCGATTTTTCAAATTAACATATCTATAACATGATAACCCTAGTTATCATATTAAACTCGGGAATCATTTCCATTTATATAAGAATTGTTGAACTTCAGATAAGCACATACATATTACTTGGCCAAATTTCTCTTTGAGTTTGAATATTGTCTATCTCATATGTATGCTTATTCAAAATATCTCCACTAATAGACTCTACCTACCAAGAGGCCTGAAATGGGGTCTATAAGGGATACAGGTTAAATGAAGGCTATTTGTAAGTTTGAGCTAATGTGATACAATGGACAAACCTTCACACTACAAACTGCTTGTTGGAACTTTAGGCAGTTGGAAACATGAAAAGATAGAGCGTTGAACATTCTTCTTTCTTTTTGACGTTAATATGGATCTTGATTGGGATAGTCTTTTCCCTTACAAAAGGTTGATACCCACATTCCTTTCTTTTTTTTCTTTTCTTTCTCTTTCTTTTTCTTACTCCTTTTCTTTGAGCATTTTATCATTTTTTTTTCCTTCTTTCCTATAGGACTGTCAAGTACTGGACTTTCAAGAATTGGGCGACCTTTCTAATTTTTCTCTAATTTTGATTGAATCTTTGGTTGGGTTAGACCAATTCAAGTCAAATTGTCCTTATAAACCAAATGGAAGTCTTTTGATGCTTTAGCTAAAAGAGAACTCGGTTGGCTTTCTAAACCATTTTGGGTTTTATTTTTCTTTTTCTTTCTTTTTTCCTTCTTTTCTTTCTTCTTTTTCCTTCGTCCTTTTTTTTTAGCTCCAAAAGAGTTATCTTGTTTGTACTAACTTATATTTCTGGTAATGGATGAGTGGAGTGGTATTAATCTGCTTCAGTCCTAACTTTATCTATCATATTTGCTCTAATTTAGGTGAATTTCAACTACCCTTATGGTTTTGAGAATATCAACTATCCTTACGGTCTTGGTTATTCATTCCTTTCTTTTTGATCTTCTTGCCTCTTCACCTTAGTTATCATAAGACTTGTCAAAAGTGTAACAACAACTCAGGGTAGGTCATAGGGCTTATAAGTTAATGAAAAGAAAGCTAAAATTCTACGAAGGCTCAAAGGGACAACTAGGGATTGATATTTAATTGGGTGGATACTAGTTGTTGGCTTGTCAAACAATGCCTAGATAATTTCTCTCTTAAATAAGCAGAGTTCAATTTTGCCTCAAAAATTTGTCAAAGCATGTTCTAAGACTGACTAGGACCTAGACAAAGGTAATTATGCAGGAACCCTCTCTAAGTAAGCATACACGGCTCAATGTTATAGAATAATTCCCTCACCTAGTAAAGTCATTCAAATTATAATTCATAGATATGGTAATTTATAATTATCAAGCTAGACTCATCATTTGTTGGGCATCAAAATGAACAAAAACCATGAAAATTTTGGTGAAAATAATTTATTCAAACAATCTTAATTTAAAAAAATATAATTGATCCAATTTAATATTAAAGAAAGCAAAATAAATAGAGAACACTCCAAGCTAAAGGAAGTTTGTTGAGTTGGAGTCGAAGATACTCCATTTATTTAGACATATTAAGGGCAAGGATTACTTCATCATCCACAATTAGTCCAAGCACATCATCTTTAGCAGCTTCTCTATCCATATCATCACAAGATGACAAGATAAAACTCTACATGAAGGTTGTAAGCGGTGATGCCCTTCCAAATTTAGGCAGAGGATTATTCTTAGTGTTGGGCTTATCAGGCTCAGGCAACTTTCCACTATCAATTAAATTCTAAATCTCATGCCTTAACTTCATACAGTTGTCCATTTTGTGTCCAAGCCTTTGATGGAATTGGCAAAATGCCTTAATATCAAAGTGAGGTGGAGAGAATTAGCAAAGGATGAGGAGTCAAGGGTTGTAACAATCCCTTTTCTTTTATAGCTTATTGAAAATCCAAGATAGCGGCTTCCCCAATTCCAAAAATTGCCTCATTCCTCCTTGACTGGTGGCATTAACATCAGCTCCCTTTTGTGTATTTTGATTGCTAGGCTGATAATTTCATTTTGCAGAAAAATGATTCTATCTCTTTCCCTATGACTTTACCCACTAGGGTGGTAGCCGCCCTTATTGCTCCATTTAGACAGCACATGGTTTGGCTGGTCTCGTAGAATAGGGATTGATCCCTCATTTTTCATTCGATATCTATTAGTGAAGATGTTCTCCGTGGATGCTGCCTTTCCCTTCTTTCTTATATCAATGTGAGATGCCTCATTAGCATTGTTGATGAGCTCCAAAATTGCAATCAACTGTGTCTTCATAATTTTAACCAATTGATCTCGTAGCTCGACCATCCTAGCTTTGATAACTTCATCGATTATATCCCTTAGCTGGTTTGCATCCATCCTTCCAATGAAACACTTGAATAAAAAATCAATGTTGTAGGTGGTATCGTTGTATGCCCTTGGATTGATGTACTCCAAGTCTGTGAGTTAGAAAGGATCAGTGATATGAGATGCAAATGGATGTTTGCATGTATGCATGTACGCACAAACAACAAACAAAGATAGGTAGAACGTCCCTTCCAACCTTATAACTTCCACACACGGATGGTGAGTCTCTTTTCCTAGGTATATGGTTAACAAAACACCAACATGGGGTATCTTATTTTTGAATATTTCCCTCAGACGTTTCAACCAATAGTTATATTTTCAAAAATAGAAATCAGTTCATGATAATTCCCATTAATTAGGCTTTAATCCATCCAATAAACTAAAGCATCTTTTATGCTATATTGGATTAAAACTAAATTAAGAGGTTTATTATAAGTAAATTTCTCGCTTGAAAAAGTAACTAATGATTCATGCCAAAAATAAGCCCATGATTAATAATTCTTAGTATAAACTAGGCTCACAATTAATTTTTGGTATTCCATAATTGACCTAAATAATCATAAGCTCTTTTAAAAGATTATGAAAATAATTTTGTTTCTAAGCCCATTTGTAAAAAGATTTTAGAAAAAATGGATTTTGGGCTTTGTATTTGGGTCATGAGAAAAGAATTTTTAATTTGTTTTTTAGAAAAGTTTTATGTCCAAAGACCATCTTGAAAAGTTTTAAAAATAGCTTTGGTCTTTTGGACATTAAAAAAAATTATTTTGAGCTTACAGTGTACTTAGGTCATATTAGAAAAAGAACAAACCAAATAAGTCATGATTTAAGCCAAGATAAATTAACAATAGTCAAACAATAAGCATTTGGGGTAAAAACCTAAGGAAAGTAACTAGGCCAATTACATGAGCTTTAGTATTTGGGTTGAAAGGCTTAGGTTCCCATAGCAAGTATATACCAAAAGGTACAAGGCTATGAGTGGTTATGCCATGCTCGATCTCCATACCTTGAGTGAAAGTATGGTATACCTTGCATATCACAACACGGATAACACAGGCGTCCTAACTCACGTACACAATGTAATATAATATGATGCAATGGATAATATCATGAAAAGAAAGAATAGAAAAATATAAAGGCCAACGGAATCAACTTCTCTTATCCCTAGTGGAGTCACCACTGTGAGCGGGGATTTTGCCCCCACTCCCGATGGAATGGTTCTTGCGACTTCGGCACTGTTTAGGCTAAGAGCCTTAGAGAATACGGGCCTAAACCCAGAGAAAATGGAGTCACCACCCGGACAGGCCAAAAAAAAGAAAGAGGCAGATGACTCTATTCCTAATTAATCTCCAACCCCCTAGTGGGTTTGAAAAGTTGGGTACGTGTGGGGAAGGTGAGAAATGACCCAGCACCCCCACAACGCCCAATTCATTAAAACTGGCCTCCTTTGCAGGTCTTAATATTATAAAATTCTTAAATATAATGATATTATCCATACTAATGCAATCATAAGAATAAATAAATACTTTATTAAAATTACAACAATGTCCAAACAAAACAAATAAATTGATACCCATCCAAGGATGGAAATATGTCCTTACATCATCCATTTCTAAAACTAAATAAGAGACCCACCAAAGAGTGAAAATGTGTCCTTTACTTTAATTCCAAAATATGAAAATAAATTAAATTGCATAAGGATTAATTAATGAGGTACCCAATCATGGGCACATACCTCTACAATTTTAACAAATAATAATGATAAAGAAATCATTCATCCATGATAAACAAATCAAATATTGAAATTAAATAAATCAATCATCAAAACATATAATATCAATCAAAATATATAATAAACATTCATCTAATTTAAATAAAATAGTAAGTATATAAATTTAGGGTTTATGTATCAATTAGGGTTTCTTGGGTTTTATGTTTAACAATTAGGGCTTTGTATATACTAGATTAATTAGTTGAGAAATATTTAATATAAAAAAAGTAATATAGCTACTGTATAATTTAAAGATTTAGGGTTTTAGAAGTTTTTTGAAAATAGTATTTTAAGTTAGGTATTTGAAAAAAATAAGCTACTGTGAATCCTTAGAAAAATAGATTTGTTTAGGGTTTCAAGGAAAACAGTCTATTGTTTTGTGGTTTTCAAAAAGTGTAATTAGGGTTTTAGATTTTAAAAATATGTTTTATGGGTATTAAGGCATTAGGGCTTTGAAAAATCACTTTTTTAGGGTTTTAAATAGATTTTGGATGGTAAGTAGAACAATTGATCATCTATTGTATGTTTAAATAATTGATTAATTGAGTGATGAAGCTACTATAAATATAAACAAGTAAATAGAGATTCAAACCTCTGTTATTGGTTCCACCATAATTTTGAATTTTGGTTAGGCAATAATAAAGATAGTGTGGGCTACTTTTGATGGAGTGTTTATTGCTTGCTGACTGCCTCTTCCCCTTCAAGTCCAAGGTTCTAAAAAAAGTCTCAATAATTCTCAAAAGTCTGATCCCCTTTTCTTTAAAAGATCAAAAGTACAAAGTCATTCTTCTGTGTGTTTTCATATGGTATTTATAGTTAAGGAAATAAAAACCGTTTAAGAAAAAAAATAAAAAAAATTAAACCAAGTGAAATAGGGTTTCGAAAAAATTGTGTTGGCTAAAATTGAGCTGGGCGCGTGGGCTAAGCGAGGGCCACAGGCCAATTCATAGCAGGAAAAACCTGCGACAAATTGGGTTGTGGCTAATTCATCGCAGGTTTTTTCTACAACGAATTGACCCAAGCCAATTCGTCGCCAGCGACGAAAAATTTCATCACCGATTTTGCCCGTCGTCGATTTTTATTTTTAATTTATTTCTTTAATCTTTTCTTCTTCTTTTTTATTTTTTATTTTAATTAAAAATAAATACCATAAGTAATAAATATTATTAAAAATGCCATAAAAATTATTTTGGACTGTTTAAAAATATCGGACTGGACTGGGTCAAAAATTAAGGGTCCACAGTTTGCCCATTGCTTGAGCGATCTGAGACTACAACAAAAGAGAGCGAAAAGCAACATGACTTTGAGCAGATTTTGGATGAGGATGGGTTCTTAACCCGAGATTGAAGTTGGTTTAGTTTCTGGATCCGAAATAACTTGAGTTCTCAACCCAAGACTAGATTTAATTGGGCTCTCGACCCGAGACTGAATTTTGTGTACTCGACATGATACTAGATTTGGACTTGGGTTCTCAATCCTAAACTAGATTTTGGGTGCCCGACCTGAAACTGAATTTGGATTTAGCTTCTCAACCCAAAATTGAATTTTGGGTACTCGACCAGAAACTGGATTTTTGGTGCTCGACCTGAAGTTAGATTCTCGATCCTAGACTAGATTTGGATTTGGTTTGGATACTTATACCCAAGATTGGATTTAGGATACTCGACCCGAAACTGGATTTGATTTGGGTACTTGGACCCGAGATAGGATTTTGGGTGCTCGAACTAAAATTAGATTCTCGATCCTAAATTGGATTTGGGTTCTCGACCCAAAACTGAATTTTGAGTGCTTGACCCAATACTGGATTTTTGGATGCTCGACCCAAAACTGAATTTGGGTGCTCAACCCGAAACTGAATTCTCGATTCTAAACTGGATTTGGGTTCTCAACCCAAAACTAAATTTTGGGTGCTCGACCCAAAACTGAATTTTAGGTACTCGACCCAAAACTGGATTCTCGATCCTAAACTGGATTTGAGTTCTCGACCCAAAACTGAATTTTGGGTGCTTGACCTAATACTGGATTTTTGGATACTCGACCATAAATAGAATTTGGGTGCTCGACCCGAAACTAGATTCTCGATCCTAAACTGGATTTGGATTCTCGACCCAAAACTGGATTCTCGAACCTAAATTGGATTTGAGTTCTCGACCCGAAATTGGATTCTTGATCCTAAATTGGATTTGGGTTCTCGATCCGAAACTGAATTTTGGGTGCTCGACCCAATACTAGATTTTTAGGTGCTCGACCCAAAACTGAATTTGGGTTCTTGACCCGAAACTAGATTCTCGATCCTAAACTGGATTTGGGTTCTCAACCCAAAACTGAATTTTGGGAACTCAACCCAAAACTAGATTCTCGATCCTAAATTGAATTTGGGTTCTCGACCCAAAACTGAATTTTGGGTGCTCGACCCAATACTGGAAACCAAATGAAATCCTTTTTCCTTCTTTTTTCCTTTTTTTTCTTCTTTCTTTTTTTGTATTATTATTTTTGTTTTTTTCTCTTTTTTTTTGTTCTAGCTCTAAAAGAGTTTTCTTATTTGTACCAACTTGGGTTTCTAATAATATATGAGTGGAGTGACATAAATCTTCTTCATCAGGGATAAATCATTTTGTTACTCTGATGTTATCTTGATAGATTGGAGAAATTAGGTGAACTTCAACTACCCTTATAGTCTTGAGAAGATCAACTATCCTTGCAGTCTTGGCTATGCATTCCTTTCTTTTTTATCTTCTTGCCTCTTCACCTTAGTAATCATAAGACATGTCAAAAGTATCACAACAACTCAAGGTAGGTTATTGGGGTTTGTAAGCCAATGAAAAGAAAGTTGAAATCTTATCAAATCTCAAAGGGACAACTAGGGATTGATATTTAATTGGGTGGATACTAGTTGTTGGCTAACCAAACAATGCCTAGATCATCTCTCCGTTAAATAAGAAGAGTTCAATTTTGCCTTGAAAATTTGTCAAAGCATGTTCTAAGACAGACTAGGACCTAGACAAAGGTAATTATGCAGGAGCCCTCTCTAAGTAAGCATACATAACTCAATGCTATAGAACAATTCCCTCACCTAGTAAAATTATTCAAATCATAATGCCTAGATACATTAATTTATGAACATCAAGCAAGATTCCTCATTGGTTGAGCAACAAAATTAACAAAGACCAACAAAAAATTTGATGAAAGTAATTTATTCAAACAATCTTAATTTTAAAAAATATAATTGTTCCATAAAACACAAAAAAAAACAAAAAAAAAACAAAAAAAACAAACAAACCAAGGGAAGCTTGTTGAATTAAGCTTCTTCTCCTTTCACATCTTCAATATTCCCATCTTGAAAGGAGGATAAGACAAGATCTTCCTCCAATCCTCCTCCTACCATGAAAGTTGCGGGTGGTGGCACTCTGTTGAACCTAGGCAGAGGATTGCTTTTGTATTGGGCTTATCCGGCTAGGGTAGCTTACAACTGTCAATCAAATCATGGATCTCGTGTCTTAGATGAGTAAATTTATCCATCTCATGCCCTTTCATTTGATGAAATTGACAAAAGGACTCGGCATTGAAGTTTGGTGGCAGAGGATTATGTAGCGGTCGAGAAGCCAACAGTTGTAACAACCCCTTTTTCCGTAGCTTGTTGAAAACCCAATAGAGGTTTCTCCAATTCTAAGAACTGTCTTTTATTTCCTTGACAGGTTGCATTAACATCAACTTCCTTTTGCGTGCTTTGATTGCCCGACTGGTAGTTCCCTTTCTCACTCCTTCTTTATTGAAAAGTGATTCTTCTCCCTTTCCCACTCTTCAATTTGTAGACCAGCTTGGAGAAGATCTTTGAAATCCCGGATGAGTGTATGAGAAATCCTTTCACGAAGACTAGGCAACACCCCTCTCACAATCAGATTCATCGGGCCTCTTCCTGAGCAATGCAGCCTTATTCCTTAACCTTTTCACATAGTCCACGAAATTCTCATTACTTTGTCTAATGGACTCAACATCCATTAAGGTAACTTATATCTCAACATTGTATCCATATTGTTGGATGAAGGCCTTGTATAGCAGATCCCAACTCTTTTGTGTTCCATCATCTAAGGTATTGAACCAATTTTGGATAATAGGGTCCAATGAGAGCATGAAGTACCTTAGAGTTTGAGCCTTAGTAGCTCGGACAGACTGCATAACAGTGATATACTGCTTCACATGGAGGCGAACATTTTCGGTTCCATCAAACTTTGCAAAGGATGGCATCTTGAACTTGTACGAAACTTCTTCATCTAGCTCAAATAATTTGTCAACTTCAAACATTTCTTCCATTTTCAGCTTCTTTTCAAACTTCTTTTCCAAATCAGTAATCATCTTTTCAACATCTAAAGTTTCAGTTTTCTCTACAGCTGATCTTTCAACAACATTTGACTCTTTCTTCTCATCTTGTGGATCTTGGAAGTATTGAGCCCAATCGTCATCATCATTAATGACCACCTTGTCATCATCAAAAGATACTTCACCAGCTTTAGCCTTCCCCTTATATTTCTAGGTGCTTGCAGATGCTTTGGCATTATTCCCAAATATTGTAGTCATTTGATTCTTCATGATCTCAGCTAGGGCCCCCTTTAGTCCTTCCATTTTAGCATTGAGGGCGTCATCCACCATTCTTTGAATTTGTTCAGACTCCATTGCTTTTGGTGATAAAGTGATTGAGTTGCTGCTAGATTCTTCATCTTCGGCGTAAGTCGGATTGTCATAAGCTTTTGAACTATCGTAATCCAGGGCTGTGAGCCAGAGAAGATCAATGCAAATGTATGTATGCATGTATGCATGTATGCACAAATAATAAAAAAAACAAGGATAAATAAACGTTCCTTCCAACCTTATAAAATCCACACACGAATGGCGAGTCTCTTTCCTAGGTTTACAAAATACCAACATGGGGTATCTTGTTTTCAAAAAATTCTCTTGGATGTTTCAACCAATAGTTATATTTTAAAAATGAAAATCAGTTCATGATAATTTCCATTAATTAGGTTTTAATCCCTTCAACCAACTAAAGTAGCTTTTATGCTATATTGGATTAAAACTAAATTAAGATGTTTATTATAAATAGATTTCTCACTTGAAAAAGTAACTAATGATTCATGCCAAAAGTAAGCCCATGATTAATAATTCTTAGTATAAACTAGGCTCATAATTGATTTTTGGTATTTTCATAATTGACCTAAATATTCGTAATCTCTTTCAAAAGGTTATGAAAATAGTTCTGTTTCTAAGCCCATTGTAAAAAGATTTTAGAAAAAAATGGATTTTGTGCTTTGTATTTGGGTTATGAGAAAAGAATTTTTGACTTGTTTTTTAGAAAAGTTTTATGTCCAAAGACCATCTTGAAAAATTTTAAAAATAGCTTTGATCTTTTGGTTTTTAAAGAAAAATTTATTTTGAGCTTACAATGTACTTAGGTCATATTAGAAAAAGAACAAACCAAATAAGCCATGATTTAAGCCAAGATAAATTAACCGTAGTCAAACAACAATTATTTGGGGTAAAAACCTAAGGAAAGTAACTAGGCCAATTACATGAGTTTTAGTCATTAGGTTAAAAGGCTTAGGTTCCCATAGCAAGTATATACCAAAAGGTACAAGGCTATGAGTGGTTATGCCATGCTCGATCTCCATATCTTCAGTGAAAGTATAGTATCCTTTATATAACATAGCACGGGTAACACGGGCATCCTAACTAACGGCGTCCTAACTCACGCACACGATGCAATCTAATATGATGCAATGGATAATATCATGATAAGAAAGAATAGAATAATATAAAGACCAACGAAACCAACTTCTCTTATCCCAAGTGGAGTCGCCACTATGAGCAGAGATTTTCTCCCCCACTCCCGGTGGAATGGTTCTTGCGACTTCAGCACTATTTAGGCTCAGGTCATTAGAGAACACGGGCCTAAGCCAGAAGAAAATGGAGTCCCCACCCGGACGGGCCAGGAAAAAGAAAAGTGTGGATGACTCGATTCCTAAGGAATTCCCAATCCCCTAATGGGTTCAAAAAGTTGTGTATGTGTAGGGAATGTGAGAAATGGCCCAGCACCCCCCACAATGCCCGATTCATTGGACCCGGCCTCCTTTGCAGGGCTTAATATTATAAAATTCTTAAATATAATGATATTATCTATACTACATGCAACAATTAAAATAAAGCATCATTATATTAAAATCAAAGCAATGTTCAAACAAAATAAATAAATGGACACCCATCCGAGGATGGAAATATGTTCTTACATAGTCCAATGTCTAAAACTAAATAGGACACCCGCCGAAAGGTGGAAACATGTCATTTACATTAATCCCAAAATATGAAAATAAATTAAATTACATAAAGATTAATTAATGAGGTATCCAATCATGGAAACATACCTCTTACAATTTTAACAAATAATAAACAGTAATAAAGAAATCACCCATCCATGATAAACAAATCAAATACTGAAATTAAATAAATCAATCATCAAAATATATAATAAACAACATAATCAAATCTAAAACTTAAAGAAAGTAAATAAAGATACATATTTAGGTTTACATCTTGAATTAGGGATTCTAGGGTTTTTTAGGATTTTTAGATAGAAAATCAGGGTTTCAAACATGAAATATGATTTTATGAGACCCAAGCCAATTCGTTGCCAGCGACGAAAAATTTCATCACCGATTTTGCCCGTCGTCGATTTTCATTTATTTTAATATTTATTATTTATTTATTACTTATAATATTTATTTTTACTAAAAATAAAAAAGAGCTAAAAAATAAATTATAAATAAAAATTGGCAACGGTCAAAATCGGTGATGAAATTTTTCGTCGCTGGCAACAAAATGGCCACAACCCAATTTGCCGCAGGTTTTACCTACAGAAAATTGGCCTATGGCCCTCGCCCATCCCGCGCCTAGCCCATGCCCAGCCCGCGTGCCCCGTAGTAATTTTTGCCAGCACCATTTTTTCGGAACCCTATTCCACTTGGTTTTGTTTTTTTTTAAAAATTTTATTTCATAAACGGTTTTTATTTCCTTAACCAATTAGTATTAGGTTTTTATTTTTTCTTATAAATACCACATGAAAACACATAGAAGAAGCACTTTAGACTTTTGCTCTTTTAATGAAAAGGGGATCGGACTTTTGAGAATTTTGAGACTTTTTTCAAAACCTTGGAATTGAAGGAGGAAGAGGTAGTTAGCAAGCAACAAACACTCCATCAAAGGAAGCCCACATTATCTTTATTATTGCCTAACCAGAATTCAAATTGTGGTGGAAGCAACAATGGAGGTTTGAATCTCTATTTACTTGTTTATGTTTACAATAGCTTCATCACTCAATTTATCAATTGTTTAAACATACAATAGATGATCAATTGTTCTACTTACCATCCAAATCTATTTAAAACCCTAAAAAGTGATTTTTTAAAATCCTAATGCCAAATATATTTTTGAAATCTAAAACCCTAATTACACTTTTCTAAAACCACAAACAATAGACTATTTTCCTTGAGACCCTAAACAAATCTATTTTTCTAAGGATTCACAGTAGCATATTCTTTCCAAATACCTAACTTAAAATACTATTTTCATGATCTTCAATCTTATTTATTTAAACCCTAAACTTTAATATTACTTTCATAAAACTTTTAAAACCCTAAATCTTTAAAATAAATAGCAGCTATATTACTTCTTTTATATTAAATATTTCTCAACTAATTAATCTAGTATATGCAAAGCCCTAATTGTTAAACATAAAACCCAAGAAACCCTAATCGATACATAAACCCTAAATTTATATACTTACTGTTTTATTTAAATTAGATGAATGTTTATTATACATTTTGATTGATATTATATGTTTTGATGATTGATTTATTTAATTTCAATATTTGCTTTGTTTATCATGTATGGATGATTTCTTTATTATTATTATTTGTTAAAATTATAAGAGGTATGTTTCCATGATTGGGTACCTCATTAATTAATCCTTATGCAATTTAATTTATTTACATATTTTGGAATTAATGTAAAGGACACGTTTCCACCCTTTCGTGGGTGTCCTATTTCGTTTTAGATATGGATGATGTAAGGACATGTTTTCATCCTTGGATGGGTGTCTATTTATTTGTTTTGTTTGGACATTATTGTGATTTTAATAAATTATTTATTTATTCTTATGATTGCATGTAGTATGGATAATATCATTTTATTTAAGAATTTTATAATATTAAGACTTGCAATGGAGGTTGTTCCAATGAACCGGGCTTTGTGGGGGTGCTGGACCATTTATCACCTTCCCCATACGTACCCAACTTTTCGAACCCATTAGGGGGTTGAGGATTCCTTAGGAATTGAGTCATCCACCCCTTTCTTTTTTTTGGCCCGTCCGGGTGGTGACTCCATTTTCTCCGTGCTTAGGCCCGTGTTCTCTAAGGCCCTAAGCTTAAATAGTGCCGAAGTCGCAAGAACCATTCCCCAGGAAGTGAGGGCGAAAAAGCGGCGACTCCTCTAGGGATAAAAGAAGTTGATTCCGTTAGTTTTTATATTATTCTATTCTTTCTTATTATGATATTATTCATTGCATCATATTATATTGCATCATGTGGGTGAGTTAGGATGCTCGTGTTACCCGTTTTATGTTATGTAAGGGATACCATACTTTTACTCAAGGTATGGAGATCGAGCATGGCATAACCACTCATAGCCTTGTACCTTTTGGTATATACTTGCTATGGGAACCTAAGCTTTTTAACCCAAAGATTAAAGCTCATGTAATTGGCCTAGTTACTTTCCTTAGGTTTTTACCCCAAATGCTTGTTGTTTGACTATGGTTAATTTATCTTGGCGTAAATCATGGCTTATTTGGTTTGTTCTTTTTCTAATATGACCTAAGTACATTGTAAGCTCAAACTAATTTTTTCTTTAAAACCAAAAGATCAAAGCTATTTTCAAAACTTTTCAAGATGGTCTTTGGACATAAAACTTTTCTAAAAAAAAGTCAAAAATTCTTTTCTCATAACTTAAATACAAAGCCCAAAATTCATTTTTTTTTCTAAAATCTTTTTACAATGGGCTTAGAAATAGAACTATTTTCATAACCTTTTGAAAGAGCTTACGAATATTTAGGTAAATTATGAAAATACCAAAAATTAATTATGAGCCTAGTTTATACTAAGAATTATTAATCATGGGCTTGCTTTTGGCATGAATTATTAGTTACTTTTTCAAGTGAGAAATCTATTTATAATAAACCTCTTAATTTAGTTTTAATCCAATTTAGCATAAAAATTACTTTAGTTGGTTGAATGGATTAAAACCTAATTAATGGGAATTATCATAAACTGATTTCCATTTTTAAAATATAACTATTGGTTGAAACATCCGAGGGAAATAATCAAAAACCAGATATCCCATGTTGGTATTTTGTTAACCATATACCTAGAAAAAAAGACTCGCCATCCGTGTGTGGAAGTTATAAGGTTGAAAGGGACGTTCTACCTATCTTTGTTTATTGTTTGTGCATACAGGTATACATGCATACATATATTTGCATCTCATATCATTGATCCTCTCTGGCTCACAGTCCTGGATTACGATAGTTCAAAAGCTTACGATAATCCAACCTACACCGGAGATGAAGAATCTAGCAACGACTCAATCACTTTTTCACCAAAAGCAATGGAGCCCGAACAAATTCAAAGAATGGTGGACGATGCCCTGAATGCTAAAATGGAAGAACTAAAGGAGGCCCTAGCCAAGACAATGAAGAATCAATTGGTTGCAATTTTAGGGAATAATGTCGAGGCATCCGATAGCACCAAGAAGCTGAAGGATAAGGGGAAAGCTAAAGTTGGTGAAGTAGCTTTTGATGATGACAAGGTGGTTGTTGATGATGATGATGATTGGGCTCAATACTTCTAAGATCCTCAAGACAAGAGGAAAGAGTCAAAGGTTGTTGAAAGATCAGCTGTGGAGAAAACTGAAACTTCAGATGTTGAAAAGATGATTGCTGATCTGGAAAAGAAGTTTGAAAAGAAGCTGAAAATGGAAGATATGTTCGAAGTTAACAAATTATTTGAGCTAGATGAAGAAGTTTCATACAAGTTCAAGATTCCATCCTTTGCAAAGTTTGATGGAACTGAAAATCCTCACCTCCATGTGAAGCAGTATATCACTGCTATACAGTCTGCCCGAGCTACTAAGACTCAAACTCTAAGGTACTTCATGCTCTCATTGGATCCTATTATCCAAAATTGGTTTAATACCTTAGATGATGGAACACAAAAGAGTTGGAATCTGCTATACAAGGCCTTCATCCAACAATATGAATAGAATATCAAGATGGAAGTTACGTTAATGGAAGTTGAGTCCATTAGACAAAGGTCAAATGAGAATTTCATGGACTATGTGAAAAGGTGGAGGAATAAGGTTGCATTGCTCAGGAAGTGGCCCGATGAATCTGATTAAATAAGGATGATTGTGAGAGGGATGTTGCCTAGTCTTCGTGAAAGGATTTCTCATACACTCATCCGGAATTTCAAAGATCTTCTCCAAGCTGGTCTACAAATTGAAGAGTATGAAAGGAAGAAGAACCATTTTTCGGCAAGACGGAATGAGAAAGGGAACTACCAATCAGGTAATCAAAATATGCAAAAGGAAGTTGATGTTAATGCAACTGGTCAAGGAAATAAAAGACAGTTCTCAGAATTGGGGAAACTTCTATCTTGGGCTTTCAACAAGCTACAGAAGAAGGGGTTGTTACAACCATTGGCTCCTCGACCGCTACATAATCCTCTGCCACCAAACTTCAATGCCGAGGTCTTCTATCAATTTCATCAAATGCAAGGGCATGAGACGGATAAATGTGCTCATCTAAGACACGAGATCCAAGATTTGATTGACAGTGATAAGCTACCCGAGCCGGATAAGCCCAATACCAAAAGCAATCCTCTGTCTAGGTTCAACAGAGAGCCACCACCAGCGGCTTTCATGGTAGGAGGAGGATTGGAGGAAGATCTTGTCTTATCCTCCTTTCAAGATGGGAATATTGAAGATGTGAAAGGAGAAGAAGCTTAACTCAACAAACTTTCCTTGGCTTGTTTATTTTTTTATTTTATTTTCTTTATTTGGTGTTTCATGGAACAATCATGTTTTTCAAATTTAAAGTTGTTTGAATAAATTACTTTCATCAAAAATTTTGTTGGTCTTTGTTCATGTTGGTGCTCAACTGATGATGAATCTAACTTGATATTTATAAATTAGCGTATCTATGCATCATGATTCGAATAGCTTTACTAGGTGAGGGAATTGCTCTATAGCATTGAGTTGTGTATGCTTATTTAGAGAGGGCTCCTGCATAATGACTTTTGTCTAGGTCCTAGTCAATCATAGAACATGCTTTGACAAACTTTCACGGCGAAATTGAACTCTGCTTATTTAAGGGAGAGATGATCTAGGCATTATTTGGTTAGCCAACAACTAGTATCAACCCAATTGATATCAATCCCTAGTTGTCCCTTTAAGCCTTCATAAAATTTTAGATTTCTTTTCATTGACTTACAAACCCCAACAACATACCCTGAGCTGTCCCAATTAAGATCTAGATTAATGCCAAGAAGATGGGAGAATAGTCAAAGCTCTATCTTTTCATGCTCCCAACTGTCTAAAGTTCCAACAAGCAGTTTGTAGTGTGAAGGCTTGTCTAAAGTATCACATCAGCTCTAATTTCAAAATGGCTTTCACTTAAACCTGTGTCCCTTATAGACCCTATTTCAAGCCTATCAAAGACCTGTTGATCTCTCTTGGTATGTAGAGTCTATTAGTGGAGATAGTTTGGATAAGCATGCATATGAGATAGACAATATTCAACCTCAAATGAGACCTTTGACCAAGTAATGTGTATGTGCCTATCCGAAGTGCAACAGTTCCTGCTCAAATAGAAATGATTCACGAGTTTAGTACTGTAACACCCTTATATCCTATATATGTACAATACGTATTTTCAGCATATGTAAAATATACATATACGGTATAAAAATGTCACAGACCGATTTAATAAAAATTTTCACATTTTTATTTTAAGATTTCAAATACTAATATATAAAATAAATAGTATATAAATATTCTTTGCTTGCTATAGGAATCCAAAATCAATATTTTATATGAAAATCTCTGGAAAAAATTCGCTAGAGTTTTGTTTGTAATTTAGACGTTCCCAAAATTCAGCAAAACACAACAAGCATAAAGCAAACACTCCCAATAAAAATCAACTCACCATTTCACCAATACTTTTTAATTTCTCCATATTTTCTCAAAATACTTATATATAGATATATAAATTAACAACACATATAAAATCCCACCTAAACAAATTATTCAAAATATTCTTTACAATTTACATTATATACTTCCAAAAACATATCATAACATATATAATATCAAAATACATTGTAATATCAAATATCTACATGCTGGCAGCTGGCTCTGATCTTGATGTACCCAAAAACAACTCTTCAAGCTCAATAAATGGAAACCTAGACCTGACCAGGTCTAGTAGAACTCTCCGGCTCTACCAAATCATTTAGACACCTGCGCGACGAATTACAATTGCACTAAGCCGAAGCCTAGTGGTAAAAACTTTGATAATAACAATAAAACTCAATGCAATGCCAATGCATAATGCATATAGATGTCACATCATTCTACTTTCTTATATTTTTCAAATATTTCCTAATCACAACTCATAGCATTGTATTGCTCAATTGTATCACAATTCATAATTCATATTAAAGCAAAGACAAACATGGGCCCAAAAAGATCTAATATGCTATTCAAATTTCAGAGTTACTGCTTTGGTCCATAATGACACCATGTGTCTAGTCCCACAGGCAATATATCCATGGATAATGTAATAGCCCCAGTCTCTTGGACCACAACCCGGCTAGACCCTTAGGCCCTAGTATCTTGGTCCTCAACCCGGCTAGACTGCTGCAGTTTTTGAGGCTTATGACCCAATCTTTTCACCCTAAAAACATCATATTTATCAGCTGGCCTGGCTTACGACCCAATCTTTTCACCATTCCAACATTTTGCCCGTAGGCAATCATAGGCATGCCGCCAAACCCAGAACTCTGAAAATTAAATAACATACTAGGCACACAATTTATTCATATTTCTCATTATCAAATTCTTTCATAATTCCTTTATCAGAACCTTTCTCATTTTCCCATTATCAAACTAGGCACATTGCCTTATTATATCATCTTTTTCTCACTTTTTTTTTTCATTTATTCATTTTTCTCATTATTAATCTCTTTCTCATTGTCACATATTCAATCTAGGCACATTGCCTTATTTTCACTTTTTTTTTCTCATTTTTCACATCTTTCTCATTTTTCTCACTTTTCTCATTTTTATCAATATCAATTCATTTTATTGTTCCGCATATCTCTTTTTTGCATTCACAACACATTACCCAATTACTTTGGGTATTTTCACATAATATACATATTTCACATTCTACATAATTTAGCCATTATCAATAGCTTTTCACAATGCATTTAACACATATATGACATTACAAATGTCATAGCACATTATTCATACTCAATCAATGAACCAAGTAACTTAACACATTTTTCAACCAAAATGTGTTAAGCCCAAAAGTCATACAAATATTAACAATATATTCAAAGTTTGTACATACCTCTACTAGCAACCCAAAGCAAGCTTAACACAACCTCCAATCCTATCCTTCCAACTTGCCCTTCACCACTTGGATGTAGCAAATCAACCTCCCTCAATGCCTATACCAAATGTGATCATACATAATCATTTAATATCACATTCTAAGGTATTCTCAACAGCAAACCATAATTAAACATCACTTTAAACCAAATCCTAAAATTAAGCTTCACCTCACTTTAACTTTGAAAAACCATATCAATCCATTTAAATTAGTGTTTTAAGTTTATTAATATCATTAAAAACATGTTTTAGCATGTTTAAACCAATTACATTAATTAACCACATGCTTATGCTCAAAACTCTAAAATGGCATAACCTTCACCATTGAAGGATCTCCATTCCAACTCAATCTAATTATCATTTCAATCTTATTTCCACCACTTATATCATTAAATAACATGATTTAAGCATTAAAATCAAAAAATTAATCATTCTTTGAAAATTCAATTTTCTAAAACCCTAAATCAATACTACCCTCTTCAAACTCTAACCAAACACAACCAAATCCAATATTTGACTTTAAAATACTTGTTTATGCATCAAAACAACACATTTGGAACCAATTTGCACAATTAAAACTCATGATTTCTAAAACTCAAATTTCCATAACCCTAAATTCTCTCTCTTCACCAATCTTACCCAAACTCAACCATTTCTTTAATCCAACCTTAAAATCATTATTTACTCATCAAAAGAACATCTTCCATACCCATTCCAATAATTGTAACATGCTCTTTCAAAAACTCAATTCATACACCTTCATAAGTCATAATCACAATGTGACTTACTTTCCACATTTTCTTACATATCATATTAGTGTTCATATAGAAAAAAAATCTCATCACACAAATCATACAATTATACTCAATTCCTCTTTTATATATAACCTATACAAAGTTAACATTTATCACCTTTCGGAGAACGTTATCATTTCTCATTCTTTTGACATTACTTAGGTTATTCAACAATTCAACATATATATACACTCTGACCACAACATAATTAACATCTTCCTTATTTAATCGCCCATCTCTTAAATAAGTTTCTTATTATATATATATATATTATGCATTTATCATACCCTTCATATCCCTTTTCATCATTTCTAATTCAATTACCTAAAGTAACTCATTTTTACTTAATCATTTCCCTTTTATTTCATAACAAATTTCTATATTATCAACCACATTACACCTTACATGATATTTTCATAAATAATATTACTCATTCAAAATTACTCCCATGCTTATTAAACATTAAACTATTAACATCTAAACAATCTTCATCAAAATTCTCTTACAACTCTAAATTTCCAACTTACTACTTTACTTAAACTTCATCCTATTAATCTCATTTTCAAGAGCTAACTTTATAAACTTTATTTTTATATTAATATAATATCAAAACACATCACTTTCACAATTATAGAAACTCATTTCAAAAATTCAAATTTCATATATTGCAACCAACAACATGAACCTCACCAAATCTCATCCATGTCACATTTCCAATCTTAAGATCATAACATTTACATTTAAACAACAATAATTCATTTCATTACACTAATTAACATCATCCATTTAGATACTTTAATTTTACACACTCAACCCTAAATCATGCATCATTATTCCATAATAAATAATTTGCTATCATATATGATTTTACTCTTTGATTTTAATTATGAACTCTTTGTTGCAAATTATTAAAAACTCCATATTCCTTCTATACTTATACCCATATGCATATAAATTTTTATAATTTTCTTCATTCATTTGTCTCATAAAATTAATTTTTAATCATGTATACAAAATTGTTTGACTTCCTTAGTTTCATGTCAATCTCACTTTAATTTTTATATTCCTTACCAATTGATTATAAAAGCTTGTAAAATTTTATCCATGCACACTTTACACATATATGGACTTATATTTAAAGTTTTAGATTTTTCCAAGCTGATTTAATATATTTAAAAATTAAATCTTTCAAAATCAGAGAATCTGTCTCTTTAATAATTTCTCTGGCAGCACCAGGTTGTCCATTTTTTTCAGGTATCAAACCTGAATAAAAATTCATGAAATTTAACCATATGTTATAAGAATACATATGATATTGTGTGTAAATTTTCAGATTTGTCTGGGTTGGTTTACCATAGTTTCTAAATTTATTTGTTTTTCTCAATTTCTACAAATTCTGACTTGCTGAAATTACTCTAACAATCTATGTTCTTCTATTTTTCTTAATTAGAGATCCATCTTTAAAATTTATAAAATTTTATACATTGGATTCTAACATATAGAAAAAATTTCTATTAAATGTTCAAACTCATCTAACATTTCTAGATTTGTCCAAAAATTCAGACAATATCACTTTGCAGTACACCTATAAAATTTTCTGTATCTATCATGCTCATTTCTCAAAATTTTTATTTTTATATCTTAAATCATTTCATAAATCATTTTCTTAATTTCACTTATTCATCAATTAAATTAGCTATGAATTTTAACTTTAAATAAAAGTTCCAAAAATTATTAATCCATACGCTATAAAATGACTTTTCTATTGTGCCACTCTGATCTATATAACCCAAACGCCATCTCAACTCATATCCATTATATCAAATGGACATTGCCACATCAGCGATTAGATAAATTGTCAGTGCCAATGCATGTATCACAATTGAAAATCATTTTTTTATTCCAATTTTCTTTCTCTAATAACCCACTTAGGTCGAGAATCTCAAACATAGGCTCTGATACCAAAATAAATGTAATACCCTTATACCCTATATACGTATAATACATATTTTCAGCACATGTAAAATACGCATATACAATATAAAAATGTCACAGACCGATTTAATAAAAATTTTCACATTTCTGTTTTAAGATTTCAAATACTAATATATAAAATAAATAGTATATATATATTCTTTGCTTGTTATAGGAATCAAAAATAAATATTTTATATGAAAATCTCTAGGAAAAATTCGCCTCAGTTTTGTTTGTAATTTGGATGTTCCCAAAATTCAGCAAAACACAACCTGCATAAAGCAAACACTCCCAATAAAAATCAATTCACCATTTCACCAATACTTCTCAATTTCTCCATATTTTCTCAAAATACTTATATATACATATATAAATTAACAACACATATAAAATCCCATCTAAACAAATTATTCAAAATATTCTTTACAATTTACATTATATACTTCCAAAAACATATCATAACATATATAATATCAAAATACATTGTAATATCAAATATCTACATGCTAGCAACTGGCTCTGATCTTGATGTACCCAAAAACAACTCTTCAAGCTCAATAAATACAAATCTAGACCCGACCAGGTCTAGTAGAACTCTCCGGCTCTACCAAATCATCCATGACACCTGCGCGACGAATTATAATTGCGCTAAGCCGAAGCCTAGTGGTGCAAACTTTGATAATAACAATAAAACTCAATGCAATGCCAATGCAAAATACATATAGATGTCACATCATTCTACTTTCTTATATTTTTCAAATATTTCATAATCACAACTCATAGCATTATATTGCTCAATTGTATCACAATTCATAATTCACATTAAAGCAAAGACAAACATGGGCCCAAAAAGATCTAATATGCTATTTAACTTTCAGAGTTACTGCTTTGGTCCATAATTACACCATGTGTCTAGCCCCGTAGGCAATATATCCATGGATAATATAATAGCCCCAGTCTCTTGGACCTTAACCCGACTAGACCCTTAGGCCCTAGTATCTATGCTATATATCCATATGCTATGGATTTCAAAAAGATCTAATATGCTATTCAAATTTCATAGTTACTGCTTTGGTCCATAATTACATCATGTGTCTAGCCCCGTAGGCAATATATCCATGGATAATGTAATAGCCCTAGTCTCTTGGACCTCAACCTGGCTAGACCCTTAGGCCCCAGTATCTTGGTCCTCAACATGGCTAGACTGCTACGGTTTTTGAGGTTTACGACCCAGTCTTTTCACCCCAAAAATATCATATTTATCAGCTGGCCTGGCTTACGACCCATTCTTTTCACCATTCCAGCGTTTAGCACGTAGGCAATCATAGGTATGCCGCTAAATCCAGAACTCTAAAAATTAAATAACATACTAGGCACACAATTTATTCATATTTCTCATTATCAAATTCTTTCATAATTCCTTCATCAAAACTTTTCTCATTTTCTCATGATCAAACTAGGCACATTGCCTTATTATATCATCTTTTTCTCACCTTTTCTCACTTTTTTTTTCATTTTTCTCATTATTAATTTCTTTCTCATTGTCACATATTCAATCTATGCACATTGCCTTATTTTCACTTTTTTTTTCTCATTTTTCTCATCTTTTTTATTTTTCTCACTTTTCTCACTTTTCTCATTTTTATAAATATCAATTCATTTCATTATTCCATATATCTCATTTTTTTCATTCACAACACATTACCCAATTACTTTGGGTATTTTCACATAATATACATATTTCACATTCTACACAATTTAGCCATTATCAATGGCTTTTCAAATCACATTCTACACAATTCCATATATCTTATTAAATTATTTTATTATTTCAATCTTATTTCCACCACTTATATCATTAAATAACATGATTTAAGCATTAAAATCAAACAATTAATCATTCTTTGAAAATTCACTTTTCCAAAACCCTAAATCAATACTACCCTCTTCAAACTCTAACCAAACACAACCAAATCCAATATTCGACTTTAAAATACTTGTTTATGCATCAAAACAACACATTTGGAGCCAATTTGCGCAATAAAAACTCATGATTTCAAAAACTCAAATGTTCCATAACCCTAAATTCTCTCTCTTCACCAATCCTACCCAAACTCAACCTTTTCTTTAATCCAACCTTAAAATCATTATTTACTTATCAAAAGAACATCTTTCATACCCATTCCAACAATTATAACATGCTCTTTCAAAAGCTCAATTCATACATATTCATAAGCTTTAAAGAACTTCATAATTTTGGAAATAAAGCTTACTTACTTGTTGGAAAATCACCAAAACTACTCTTATTTCCTTGAAAGCTTGAAGAATTTGATGATGGAAGAAGCTAAAAATCTCCCTCTTTGGCCATGGAGAATTCGGCTTGGAGAAAAATTAGGAAGAAGATGAAGACTTTTAATTTTCTTTTTTCCTTTCATCTTTTATTTTAAACCATATATATATATATTAAAATAATTTAATAATTAATTATTTAATAAATTAAAAGTCATAAATTTCCTCTTCCATTAAAAAATAATTTATTTTTGAATTATTTTATTAATTTTGAATTTCTAAGATTTAATTACCAAAATACCCTTTTACTTTGATTTTTATATGTTGTATATATTTTACATATATATCACATATATATTTTACTTTTTCATTTAAAATTCCTTCATTTTTCATTTAAAATCATTAATTTAATTTATCCATTTAAATTATAATTTATTTTATCAAATTTCTAAAAATTAAAGACTTTTCAAAATTTTGGGATATCACACATATGCACAAGTAATGTGTATCTTATATACACATCAAACGTACCTTATATGTGTATTAAATATTAAGTATGTAATGTATTAATCCAACATATACAATTAATATACAATATGTATATGTTATATATACTCTAGATATACATATTGAGTATATACAATTTTATTTCTCCAAATACTTATTTAATTCCTCCAAAATCACGGATGTTACAAGTACAGTAACTAGAGTTGTCATGTTATAGATTTGTTAATTCTAAAAATCGAGTCCTAAGGTAAATTGACATTGATTTAGCAAAGCCAAAATTTGATTTCAAAATCAAAATAAAAAAATATATATAAAGCCTTCAAGTTAAGGGAAGTATGTCGAATCATCGAACCTCAAAGGACACATTGGGCAAAGGGAATGATTATTGGTGAGGTTATGAAGAAGCTACCAATTGACATACTAAATCATAATTTAAAATGGATGTATCTCTACTACTTGGGGCCTCCATTGTTCATGTTTTCAATATCTAGAAGATAAAAGCCATAAAAGCAAGGCCTTCTGCCATTCCAATGCAAGACCTAAACGGGAATCTGGAAGGAACCAATGAGAACACTTCTGCTGATCACATTGGTCTGTGAGTCGATGGAACCACTGTAAGTATTACTCATACATATCATGCATACATGATCATATCACACTGCATTTTTCTTTGTTAAAAGTAAACAACAATACTCTATGAAGCAAACATGAAGAAGATATGGAATCAAGGGGCATGGAGGGCCCATTGCTTGAGGAAGCTCTAGTCATTTTGCAAAAGAAAGAAGAGATGAATTCTTATGCAAAGAACCAGACAAAATACAAACATTATTCAGAACTTGCATGAGAAAAATCATTGGTTTGAGCCTACACAGGGGGCAAAGTTTCTCCATTTTAATTTTTGAGTATATGCATATACAACAACAACAACAACTAAGCCTTAGTCCCAAACAAGTTGGGGTCGGCTGTATGGATCCTCAACAAAAAAAGCTCAAAAGACACCAAAAAAGATACTCCAGCCTTAGGCCCTTTCCAAGACACGGATTTTACGTCTCCATTCAAGTCTGTCATTAATCAAATCCGCATCAAGATCTAAGGCACGTAAGTCTCTTGCTATCACCTCCTTCCACACAGTTCTAGGTCTTCCATGACCTCTAGCCCCCTCAATCAACAAATTCTCACACTTACGAACCGCAGCATTAGGAGGTCTTCTTAAAACATGTCCATACCATCTAAGTCGTCCTTCACTCACCTTATCTCCGACATACGCTATTTTGACTTTTTGTTGAATATGAACATTCTTAATTTTGTCCAGTCTACTATGTCCACACATCCATCTTAGCATCCTTATTTCTGCCACACTCATCTTATGCAAATGTTGTCCCGTTGGTGCCCAACACTCACTACCATAGAGCATCGCAGGCCTAACAATCGTCCTATAGAATTTACCTTTCACTTTCAGAGGTATTTTCTTATCACATAGAACCCCAGTCGCACCCTTCCACTTCAACCACCCTACCTGTATTCTGTGAGCCACATCTTCATCTATACGGCCATCATTCTGGAACACCGAACCCAAATATTTGAACTGTTTGGTTTTAGGAACCAAAACTCCATCCAACTTAACCTCATGTTCCTGCTTCTTCCTTAGACTGAACTCACAGTGCATATATTCCGTTTTACTCCTACTTAACTTAAAACCCTTGTCCTCGAGGGTTTTTCTCCACACTTCCAACTTACGGTTTACACCAGCACTAGTCTCATCAATTAAAATAATATCATCAGCAAACAACATACACCAAGGAACATTGTCTTGTATGCTTCTGGTTAGCTCGTCCATAACCAGGGTAAATAAGTATGGACTCATGGCCGAACCTTGATGCAATCCGGTAGTAGTGGGGAAAGCCTTAGTGTCTCCACCAGGTGTTTTCACACTAGTGGATGCATTCTCATACATGTCCTTGATGATGTTGATATATTTGCCGCTGACTCCTTTCCTCTTCAAAACCCACCATAACACTTCTCTTGGTACTCTATCATAGGCTTTCTCCAAGTCAATAAATACCATGTGGAGATCTTTCTTCTTCTCTTGATACAATTCCATTAGTCTTCTTAGAAGAGAAATAGCCTCCATGGTAGATCTCCCTGGCATAAACCCAAACTGATTATCCGAAACTCTTGTAAGCTTCCTCAATATGTGTTCAATAATCCTTTCCCATAATTTCATTGTATGGCTCATAAGTTTGATACCCCGATAATTTGTACAGCATTGAATGTCTCCTTTATTTTTATATATGGGTATCAGGATACTCTTCCTCCAGGCATTCGGCATCTTACGTCCTTTCACAATAGCATTAAAGAGTTTAGTTAACCAGGCAACTCCAACCTCTCCAAGGTTCTTCCAAACCTCTATAGGAATACCATCCGGGCCACAAGCTTTACCAACTTTCATATACTTCAAGGCTTCTCTTACTTCACTATGCAAGATCCTCCTAGACCAGCTGATATAACCATTTGTTGCAAGAAGACCTTGAAAATCTTGTTCATGTTCAGGGTTGAATAACTGTTCAAAATAAGCCTTCCACCTCTCCTTAATCTCAACATCTCCTGTCAACACCCGTTGATCTTCGTCCTTTATACATTTGACTTGGCTTAAATCTCTGCTTTTCCTTTCTCTCATCCTTGCAATCTTATAAATGCCCATTTCTCCCTCTTTAGTACCTAACTTTTGATAAATCCCTTCTAAGGCTCTGCCACGAGCTACACTAACAGCCTTCTTTGCCTCTTTCTTAGCCCTCTTATATTCCTCAAAGGCCTCGCTATTAACCGCATTCGGTAACTTTTTATACCATTCCCTCTTAGCCTTAATAGCCTTTTGAACCTCCTCATCCCACCACCATGCATCGTGCGGTCGAGGCCCTGCCCCTTTAGAGATCCTAAGTAATTTACTACCTGCTTTCTTAATGCCACCTTCCATTTTTGTCCACAAGTCCTCTGCACTAGCCTCAAGGTTCCAAATGTCTTCCTTTAGTAACTCCTCCTTAAAGGTACCTTGAGCTAGGTCTTTCAATTTCCACCATCTTATCCTTGGTTCCAATACTTTCTTATCATTCCTCCAGCTACTTTTATTCTTAACATCTAAAACCACAATACGATGTTGCGCCGTCAATGCTTCACCCAGAATGACCTTGCAATCCTTACACTTACTTTTGTCTCGTCTTCGAGTAAGTATGAAGTCTATTTGACTTTGGGTTCGTCCACTCTTAAAGGTAATCAAGTGTGACCCCCTCTTTTCAAAGCAGGTATTTGTCAGCACTAGATCATAAGCCACCGCAAAATCCAAAATGCTCTTTCCCTCCTCATTCTGCAAAATCCTCATTCCTCACTTTCAAATATTTTGCCACGCAGGGGGCAAGGAGAAGATATGAAGGCCAGCTAAAAAATAGCTAAATTTTTTACAGATTTTTTTATTAATATCCTACTAACTATAATTATCTTTTGTAGCCACCAGGTCCAGAATCTAAATCATTTTTTAGTGCAGAACTCACCACCGAATCCAGAACCCAAATCAGTTTTTAGTCCAGAACTCACCACTGGGTCCAGAAGCCAAATCATTTTTTAGTCAAGAACTCACCACCAAGTCCAGAACCTAAATCCTTTTTTGCGTCCAAAACTCACCACTGGGTCGAGAACCCAAATCCAACTTAGGATCGAGAATTCAGTTTTGGGTCGAGAATCCAAATCCAGTTTAGGATCAAGAATTCAGTTTTGGGTAGAGAACCCAAATTTAGTTTAGGATCGAGAATCCAGATTCGGGTCGAGTACCCAAATTCAGTTTCGATTCGAGCACCCAAAAATCCATTATTGGGTTGAGCACCCAAAATTTAGTTTTGGGTCGAGAACCCAAATCCAGTTTAGGATCAATAATCCAGTTTTGGGTCGAGCACCCATAAATCCATTATTGGGTCAAGCACCTAAAATTTAGTTTTGGGTTGAGAACCCAAATCCAGTTTAGGATCGAGAATCCAATTTCAAGTCAAGCACCCAAAATCCAGTCACGGGTCAAAGCACCCAAATCAAATTCAGTTTCGGGTCGAGTATCCAAAATCCAGTCTAGGGTCCAAGTATCCACATAAAACCCAATTTTGGATCAAGTACCCAAATCCAGTTTAGGATCGAGCATCCATATCCAATTTCGAATCGAGAACCCAAATCCAAAATCCAGTTTTGGGTCGAGAACCCAAATCCAAATTTAGTTTCGGGTAGAGAACCCAATTCTAAATCTAGTATCATGTCGAGTACATAAAATTTAGTCTCGAGTCGAGAGCCCAATCAAATCTAGTCTCGGGTTGAGAACCCAACTCATTTCGAGTCCAGAATCCAAACCAACTTTAACCTTGGGTCAAGAACCCATCCTCATGCAAAATATGCTCAAAGTAATGTTGCTTTTCACTCTCTTCTACTGAAAGTCTCAGATCATTCAAGCAGGGGGCAAACTGTAGACCATTAATTTTTGACCCAGTCCAGTTCGATTTTTTAAATAGTCTAAAATAATTTTTATACAGTCTAAAATAATTTTTATGGTATTTATTTTATTTATTATTTATTATTTATATTTATAATATTTAATAGTTATTTTTGATAAAAAATAAAATAAAAAAAATTCAAGACAAATTGGCGAGCGACAAGCGGCAGTGGGCCACAAGGGGATTCGCCGCAATAATTATCTGCGGCGAATTGGGCACTGTTCAATTTGCTGCAGTAACAAATTGGGCACTGCCCAGTTCGCCGCAAGCACTACCTGCAGCAAATTGGCTTGCCCAGTTAGCCCTATCCGTAGGCCCAACAGCCCTCACACTGCAGTTTTTTACCAAACCTTGTTTCACACGGTTTTATGATTTTTTCCTAAACAGTTGGTATTTCCTTATTAAAATAAGATTAGGTCTTTTTGTTTTCTTATAAATAAGAGTATTAAACACACGGACTGGGGGGGGGGGGAAATTTTTTAAGAAACTTGGACTGGAGTAGTTTGATAAAACATGACTGATAAAAAAGTAATTGAGCAACATCAAGCAAGGAAGAAAACAATCTGAAAACAAAGATGAAATCAAAGCAAAGTGGCAGTGGCTAATCTTTGGATCACAAAGTCTTCAACTAAGAATTAATTATTCTAGGCAGAAAAGGAAAAGATAACTTGGATCAACACATCAATTTGGTGGAGGCTACAACACAAGTAACGTTCTTATTAACCCATCCAGTTAAATACATTGATTAATTTCAGCACTTAATTCATTTTACTTACTATGTTAATAATTCATGGATAGGATTTTGCAACAATTTTTATAATTACTTACAGACTCATCATCCAATCATCCGAAACCCTAATTTAATTAACCTAAACCCTATTATTCTCTTCGAACTACAAAACCCTAGTTAATTATATTTTTCCAAAACCTTTCCAGTGGCCTTAATTTTATAAACATTATCAGAGTAGTTTTTTTCCTCAAGCATCAAGAGCTTTAACCTTATTTTCATAAACCCTGATCCTTTTTACAGTAACCTAATCTCTTTCAAACCCTAAACTTATATTTCCAAATAATCCAAACCCTAATTTAATTAATCAAAACCCTAGCCTTTATCTAAAACCCTAATTGTGTTTTTTTTAATATCTCAAAACCATAATCTGTTTTCTCAAACCCTAATCGCTTCTTAAAAATTCTAACCCTAAATTTTATTTTCTTAAAACCTAATATCATAATTAATTCTATCCTCCATACGTTCACAGTAGTTTAATATTTTTAAAATAATAATAATATTTGTTTTTCAAGTCAAAACCTTAGTTTGATTCCAAATACTCATAAAATCATATTTCATGTTTTAAACCCTGATTTCCTATCTAAAAACCCTAAAAAACCCTAGAATCCCTAATTCAAGATGTAAACCTAAATATGTATCTTTATTTACTTTATTTAAGTTTTAAATTTGATTATGTAGTTTATTGTATATTATAATGATTGATTTATTTATTTTTGGTATTTGATTTGTTTATCATTGATGGATGATTTCTTTATTACTGTTATTATTTTTTAAAATTATAAGAGGTATGTTTCCATGATTGGATACCTCATTAATTAATCTTTATGTAATTTAATTTATTTTCATATTTTGGGATTAATGTAAAGAATATATTTCCACCTTTCGGTGGGTGTCCTATTTAGTTTTAGACATTGGATGATGTAAGGACACATTTCCATCCTCGGATGAGTGTCCATTTATTTATTTTTATTTGAACATTGCTTTGATTTTAATATAATGTTGCTTTATTTTAATTGTTGTAGTATGGATAATATCGTTATATTTAAGAATTTTATAATATTAAGACCTGGAAAGGAGGTCGGTTCCATTGAACTGGCCGTTGTGGGGGTGCTGCGCTATTTCTCATCTTCCCCACACGTACCCAACTTTCCAAACCCATTAGGGGGTTGGGGAATCCTTAGGAATCAAGTCATCCACCCCTTTCTTTTTTTTCAGCCAGTTCGGGTGGCGACTCCATTTTCTCCGGGCTTAGGCCCGTGTTTTCTAAGGCCCCAAGCCTAAACAGTGCCAAAGTCGCAAGAACCATTCCACCGGGAGTGGGGGCTAAAATCCCCACTCACAAACTCCTTAAAACCCAAGATAATTAAATATAAATAGCAAAAATAATGAAGACACCCACAACAAAGTGAAAATGTGTCTTTTATAATTCTCCTTAAAATAGATTAATATAAAATAAACAATAAAAATAAGTGATAAAAAATTGACACGATGATAATAATAAAAATGTTATAGCAATTAATAGACATAAATATCAAAATATATCAAACAAGCATAAAATAACACAAAATATATTAAATAGCAATGAGAAAACCAACATATAAATTAGGCAAATAAATTGTGTTGTTGTTTTGATGTGAAACATTTTAAGCTAAAACACAGTAATGAAACATTTCATATTTATTATTAAAAAAATATAATATCCAAGTCAGAGTAGAATGTGGGCTAAGACAAAAACTATCTAATTCATCCATCTTTAAGACAGTACTTTTAACATGATATTTGACAAAAACCTTTTATTTATAAAATGCATAAACCAAATTATTATTAATTTAAAAAACAAATTGAGATATAAAATAAAACTTAAATTAAATAATTAATTTTACTTTAAGACAACACTGACATTTATTTAACTTTTATTCCTTAATCATAAATAGGTAAAATAAAGAAGACACCCACAATAAGTGGAAACATGTCTTTTAAAATTCTCCTTAAAATAAATTAAGATAAAATAAACAATAAAAATAAATGATAAAAAATGACACGATGATAATAAAGAAAATATTATAACAATAAATAGATATAAATATCAAAATAAATCAAACAAGCATAAAATAACACAAAATGAATTAATATACAAAATATATTAAATAGCAATGAGCAAAGCAACATATAAATTAGGAAAATAAATTGTGCTGTTGTTTTCATGTGAAATGTTTTAAGCTAAAACACAGTAATGAAACCATTCATATTGATTATTAAAAATACAATATCTACGTCAAAGTAGAATGTGAGCTAAGACAAAACCATCCAATTCATCCATCTTTAAGACATCACTTTTAACATGATATTTGACAAAACCATTTTATTTATAAAATGCATAAACCAAATTATTAGTAATTTAAAATACAAATTAACATAGAAAATAAAACCTAGATTAAATAATTGATTTTACTTTAAGACAACACTGCACATCTTTAACTTTTTATTCCTTAATAACCAAATAAAATAACTATTCTAACTATTATCATAAATGTAGCAAAAGTGACTTTAATTGTATGAAAGAAATTGAATTCAAAATTATAATCATATAACTGTAAACAACCATGGTAAATAAATCCTAAATTTCTATGTAATATAACACTTTCCCAGTACCTTCTTAATCATAGAAAGACATAGAACAAACCATATGTATTATGCAATAATTTTAAACGGGCAAAACAATTTGTAAATAATCTTATAAATTGAATTAATCTGAATAAAGTGAAGTTTTAAAGAATTCTTTACCGACATTGTAGGTTCCACCAAATATCAAATATTTAACAAAGCCTTACTAGCTGAACCACACAATTCCTTCTACCTTGGATAGTTCTAATGGGTTTGGATCAATTGAGGTTTTTGTTGAATAAAGCAACGATTAACTTCTATTTTCTAATTTTCTCTTTGCCTCTCTTTTTTCTTATTAATTGTTGTTCCCCTTTTGTTTCCTTTAATTCCCTTTTATATAAGTAGGGTTAGGGTTAATTTGGTAGCAAAGACCATATTTAGATAGGAAATCCCTAGATTATCTAAAAAAAGCCAGGGTTTTATGTGTATTAGGAATAATCTGGGACCAATGGGGCCAGAGCCAATTGGCCATAGGCTTATTGCAAATTGGCCATAGCCTATGGCTAATGATGAAGCCCATATTAGATCGGCCCAGTGATTTTCATGCTTCCATGTCCTGTTTAATTGAATCCAAATTTATCCAGGGACTAGAATTAAGGGTTTATAGTTTTTTTCCCTGCTTGAACAATCTTGAATTTATTCAAAGAGAATAAAAATCAATTTCATTCCCTAGATGCTTAAATAAATTTGGATTGATCCTGGTGTCTTCTAATGGATTCTTCAGTAAATACAAGTTGATCCCGGCGTTCTTCCAGAGGGTACTTCAATAAATCTAAGCTGGCCTGGATGCTTCAGTGAAAATAGGGTCTTCTAATGGATACTTTAATAAATTCAAGCCAGTTCGAGTGTTTTAAATAAACTTGGTGCCTTTAAATAGATACTTCAATAAATATGACTGGTTTGAATGCTTCAAATAAACCCCAGACCTTCAAATTGATCCAAGATGGTATGAGTGCTTCAAATAAACCTAGGACCTTCAAATGGATGCTTCAATAAATTTGAGCTAGTTCGAGTGCTTCAAATAAATCCAGGATCTTCAAATGGATGCTTAAACAAATTTGAGCTTCTAACAAATTATATCTATATGAGTTCTTGATTTTCTATTATAAAATAGTTTGGGTGCTTCAATAAACCTAGGACCTTCTAATGGATGCTTCAATAAATTCGAGCTAGTCCAGGTGCTTCAAATAAATTCAAAACTTTTAATTGGATGCTTAAATAAATCCAAGCTTATCCGAGTGCTTTAGATAAACCCATGGTCTTCTGATGGATACTTCAATAAATCTATGCTGGTCTAGGTGCTTCAATAAGCACATGGTCTTCTGATGGTTACTTTAATAAATCCAAGCTAGTCTAGGTGTTTCAGTAAACCCAGGATCTTTCAATGTATACTTTAAAAAATATGCGCTAGTCTGGGTGCTTCAAATAACCCAAGGTCTTTTAACAGATGCTTTAATAAATCCAAGCTGGTTTGGTGCTTTATTAAACCCAGGATCTTTAAATGGATGCTTCAATAAATCTAACCTGATTCCTTTTAAGTGGATGCTTTAATAAATTCAAGCTTATTCAGGTTTTTCAAATAAACCCAGGGCCTTCAAGTGGATGCTTTAATAAATCTAAGCTTCTAGAAACTCTGTTGATTTGAGTCTGGGATTGAGATGCTTCAATTATATCTCATAATTTTCTGGTTATAATTGTAGATAGTCTATGTTAGATGCTTCAAAAAATCTAGATTGAATTCTTGATTTTCCTTGAAAAAAAGGTTCGAGTGCTTTATAAACCCATAATATTGCACTGTCAGGATACTTCAACAAATCCATTTTAGGCTAGAGGTTTGGATACTTCAACAAATCTGAATATATTCATCATACTTTAATTTTGAGTATACTCAAATGTGGATACTTTAACAAATCCACTAAATTCTAACTGATAGAAATTTGATTCTGGATACTTCAATAAATCTAGAAAAATCATATGCCTTTGCATAAATGGATCTTTATCTTGATTCATTATTCTTAGGGATGGACGTTAGTCATGCATTGATTTCAACTGTTCTAGCTAGACTGACCTTCTGTCATTTATATCTTTATTCTTTAATGGATTTTTCTTTCAAGAATTCAATTATTCTTTTCGCTGGATACTTTATCTTTGCCCCTTATGCAGGCTCAAATTGGCAATTCTGCCTCCTGTGTAAGCTCTAGTTAATGTTTGTACAAGCATTCATCCCTTCTATCTTTAGCAATAGGCCTTTCAACCCCTTCATTCCATTCTTGCTTCTCATTATTTACTTCATAGATTATTAACTATTCACTTTTGAGAAAAGGATAGGCAACACAAGACAACAAAAGTGTAGGCATGCTCATATATGTATGCATGATATGCAGGAGTAGTACTTACAGTTGTTATATTAACTCAAAAATAGAGGTGATAGACCAAAGCATTCCTATTGGTACCTTTATGATGTTTGTTTAAGTCTTGCATTAGATCAACAGAAGATATAGCATCCGTGGTTGTAAAAAGCATGAATAGTAAGGGTAACCCAAGCAAGGTAGTTAGAGATACAGGAGACACCAGCTTCAACATATTAGTTGATAACTTCCCCATGAACTTGCAAATGATCCTTTCATTAGCCCACCTTTATCAAATGTGTCCTTTAAGGTTCAACAGTGCAATGCACTTCCTGAAGCTTGAAGGTTCATATGACAAGAAAATATTTTTTAATTTAAAATTCACATGTCAATTTAGTGTCAATATACCTCAAGGCTCGATCTTTTAAATTAATACATATGTAACATCATAAACCTATTTACCATACTGTGAGCGGGGATTTTCACCCCCACTCCAAGTGGAATGGTTCTTGCGACTTCGGCACTGTTTAGGCTCGGGGCCTTAGAGAACACGGACCTAAGTCTGGAGAAAATGGAGTCGCCACCCGAACGGGCCGGGAAAAAAGAAAGGGGTGGATGACTCGATTCCTAAGGAATCCCCAACCCCCTAATGGGTTCTGAAAGTTAGGTACGTGTGGGGAAGGTGAGAAATGGCCCAGCACCCCCACTACGCCCAGTTCATTGGAACCGACCTCCTTTACAGGTCTTAATATTATAAATTTCTTAAATGTAACAATATTATCCATATTACACACAATAATTAAAATAAAGCATCGATATATTGAAATCAAAACAATGTCCAAACAAAATAAATAAATGGACACCCATCCGAGGATGGAAACATGTCCTTACATCACATGCCTAAATAGGACACCCACCGAAAGGTAGAAATATGTCCTTTACATTGGTCTAAAATATAAAAGCAATTTAAATTACATAGAACTTGATTAATGAGGTACCCATAAAGTGGAAACATACCTCTTACAACAATTTGAAATCTAAATAAATTGATAAAATAAATAACCATTCACCATAAATAAATCATTCATCAAAGCTATTAATCAAAATATAAAATAAACATCCATCCATGATAAATTAAATAAATCAACCATCAAAAAATATAATAAACTATATAATCAAATCTAAAATTAAATAAAGCAATAAATATATAAATTTAGGGTTTTAAAGAATTATCAATTGAATTTAGGGTTTCGAAACTTAGGGTTTTAGAAACTAAAGTTTTATAATTAGGGTTTTGAAATTAGGATTTTTAGGATTTTTGATTGGAAACTAGGATTTTTGAATCAGGGTTTTGGATAGTTAGGGTTTTGGAATTAGGGTTTTGGATAATTATGGTTTTGGAATTGACTTACTGCCCCAAAAAAAACAATTTTGGATTTGGAAAAATAAATTAAGGTTTTGGAAAAATAATCAATATTTTGGAGTTTAATAATGAAATGGTTTAGGCTTTTGGATAAAAATAGTTTGAGGTTTTAAGTTTTAATGAAATAACATACGGTTCTTAAAGTTAAAGTAAACAAGATAGATTTTAACAATTAATTTAAATCCTCGATGGCTACTGGATAGTTTTATATTTTTTATGAAATATGCCAGTGGGGTTACGAATACCAATTAATCAATGTGATAATTAAAGAAAACGATTAAAGTTATTAAAACAAAAACCAAAGCAAACGATTAAAGTTATTAAAACAAAAAAACAATTTACTGCATGTTCAAAGATCAAGGTACAGTGTGTTCAAAGTTACTGCATGCATGCATGTTCTTATTAATCAAAGAAACAAAACTACTGTAAACATAAATAATTCATGATTAAAGATCAAACCTCCACTCGTTAATTACTCCACAATTAACTTCTAGATGAACAATTAACAAAGACAGCACTGTTGTCTTTGATGGATTGATTACCGATGAATGTTTGATGCTAATCTTTTCTGTTTGTTGCCGTCTCTTTGCTATTTTGTTAATGTTCCTTGCCATCCTCTCTTAATGTTACCTAGTTAATGTTTTTTTCTTTCGAATTATGAAACATGAATATTTATATTCGAAACTCACTCAGAATCCTTAACCTAATATAAAACAGTCCCTAAAACAAATTCTAGTTGAATTAGGAAACATATTGAACCCATGTCGACCTAGTTGCCCTAGGTCGACATGAGACCAACCTCACGTCGACCTTGGGCTGCCAAGGTTGACATGAGGCATGTTCATGTCGATCTTGAGCTGCCATGGTTGACATGAGGCATGTTCATGTCGACCTAGCCTCCCAAGGTCGACATGAAGCATGCTCATGTCGACCTAACTTGCCCAAGTCGACATGAGGCATGCTCATGTCGATCTTGGGCTACCAAGATAGACATGAAGCATCCTAATGTCTCCAGGCCGGCCTCAATTAAATTACTATGACCCCTTTTTTTAACTTATGAACCGAAAAATTTTAATTTGGGCCAATTCCACTTGGTTTTAGGGTTTTACAATCAAATATATGCCTCTTTAATCCGAACGAACTCCTTTTAAAAAATATAAACTTGGTTTAAATATTTAAAGTCGGATCAAATTTATTTTGGCATCCTTTAATTAGGACCATATCAAATTGGGGTAAAAATTAAGGGTCTACAGTTTGCCCCCTGCTTGAACGATATGAGACTACAGTAAAAGAGAGTGAAAAACAATAAGACTTAATTTTTGAGATGGTTAATGTTTTGTTTTGGGTTTGATTTGGGTACTTAGACCCGAGATGGGTTCTTAGACTCGAGACTAGATCGAATTTGGGTACTTGGACCCAAGGTTTGGTTTGATTTGGGTACTTGGACCCGAGATTGGATTTGATTTGGGTACTTGGACCCGAGATTGATTTGATTTGGGTACTTGGACCCGAGATTGAATTTGCTTTGGGTACTTGGACCCAAGATTGGATTTGATTTGGGTACTTGGACCCGAGATTGATTTGATTTGGGTACTTGGACCCGAGATTGAATTTGCTTTGGGTACTTGGATCCAAGATTGAATTGGATTTGGATACTTGGACCCGAGATTAGATTGATTTGGGTACTTGGACCCGAGATTGGATACTTGGACCAGAGATTGGGTACTTGGACCCGAGATTAGGTACTTGGACCCGACAATGAATTTGATTTGGGTAATTGGACCCGAGCTTGAATTTGATTTGGGTACTTGGACCCGAGATTAGGTACTTGGACCCGAGACTGATTTGATTTGGGTACTTTGACCCGAGATTGGGTACTTGGACCCAAGATTGGATTGAATTTGGGTACTTGAACCCGAGATTGATTTGATTTGGGTACTTGGACCCGAGATTGGGTACTTGGACCCGGAAAAGATTTGGGTTCTAGACCCGAGATGATTTGGGTTCTGACCCGGTTCGAGTTTTGGACTAAAAAAAAGATTTGGGTTCTGGACCCGATTTACGTTCTAGACTCAGAAAAGATTTGGGTTCTGGACCCAGATGATTTGGGTTCTGGACCTGGTTCGAGTTCTGAACTCAAAAAAAAATTTGGGTTTTGGACCCGGGATATTTTGATTTGGGTACTTGGACCCGAGATTTAACTAAAATAATTTGCAAAAAATTTAGCTAATTTTTTACCATGCACATATCTTCTCCTTGCCCCCTACGTGTAAAAATATTTAAATAGTGCAAAAAAATATTTATATACACGCAAGTTTTTGAATGATTAAATTGAATAATTGAATTTAAAATTTTTTACTGTGTAGTCACTGTTAATACACTATTTACTATTCATCAATAGTAAATTTACTATTCATCAATAGTCATTTACTATACATAAATAGTAAATTTTACTATTTATCAATAGTAAAATTTACTATTTATCAATAGTAATTTACTATATATAAATAGTGAAATTTACTATTCATCAATAGTAAATTATACTATTTATCAATAATAAAATTTACTTTTTGAATTTTATTTTTTTCTTTGTCGTTCCTCTATATAAGCACCTCATTTCTTCATTTCATTTTTTTTATAAAGAGTTCATATCTTCCTTTCAAACTACACACTGTAGGGTTCATAAATCTCAAGTAGTTACCATGTCAGCCGTTCAACACTCTTCAAGGCATAGGACTCGGTCAAATAATGAATTGATTTCTTACCTTCGAGATAATGAAATTGTGCAAATTCCGATGTTATCCGGCATGCATCTTCATCGAAGTTCCAAAGATAAAACATCGGTAAGTGGTACTTTTCCGTACATATAAGTAATTTATTGCAAAATTTGTTAGTATAATTATATTCATATAGATTATACAAGAGTAAGTATGTAGCAGAATTTATTTGACAAAATTTATAAATTTATGCACGAAAAATGATTGTGTAAGAATGAAACACATCAATTGTTGTGCGAGAAGTTATTTGTCTATGTCCCCTTTTTATTTATTTTTATTTATTACCCTTTTTTAGTTCATTATTTTTTATCGTTACTATTACTTTACATATTTATACAAAAGTATAATAATTTTTTTTTATTATTATTTTATTTTTTTATTATTGCTTCATATATTATACAAAATTATTTTATCTTATTATTATTTTTTATTACATATATTTTTTATTATTTAATTTAATTAATAATTATTTTTAACATTTAACATATTCTATATTATTTACTATTTCATATTACTATTATTTACTTTTATTTATTATTATAGTTATACTTACTTTTTTTTTTTAAAGTGAGTGTGTGAAATTACATGTGTACTTACCTGGACTTACCTGCATTTGGGCAGCATGATGGTTGCGATATCAAAGTAGGAGGAAATATTCACAAGGCCCGTAAGTGGTATGACCAGGCCCCGCCCACAGTAAAGAGAATGGTGCAAGAAAGTGGTTTTGAGGACTTCGTTTTGCAATTACCAGCACGGGGCTATCAAATAGACCGGAGCGTGATCCAGACGCTTGCAGAATGATGGGTGGACACAACTCATACTTTTCACTTGCCCATTGGAGAGATGACAATTGGTCTGGTTGACTTTGCTGCTATAACTGGCCTCTAATGTGATGGAACCCCTATCCCTTTGACCCGCAATATTCTAAAAGAAGAAGAAATCCAACAATTGATTGGCGTCAAGCCCCAATATAGAAGGTCATATAAGATCTGATATGAGCCCATCCTAGAGTCTTGGGTAAAGTACACTCGATCCGTGCAGGGTGAGAGGGCAAAACAATATACTCGGGGATTTTTATTATATTTGTTGGGGGCAACAATTTTGGGTAGCACCGAGTCTGCCATTCACTTATCCGTATTGCGCGCCCTTTCTGACTTGGATCGCGTATCTTCTTATGCATGGGGGGAAGCTGGTCTAGCTTGTCTTTTATCATGGTTTTGATGTGCTATGCAGGAAGAAAAGATCCTTTATTGGTTTTGCGGCCATTGCTGAGGTTCCATTTCCTTTAAAATTATTGATCCACACAATGCATGTGCATAGGCTTGATTTTCTCTTTTATGTGCAGGTCTGGGCATACGAGCATAACTTAGTGAGGGTTCCAAACATTTCACAGCCATGAGTTAATTTTCCAAGGTTGGGTGCTTGGTTGTCGGGTTGCAGGAAAGTGTCCGGGAGTCACCATGTGCACTCTCATCTTTACCACTTGAGTCGCCTGACCTGGGATCAAGTAAGAAAAATGTTAATATTAATATCAAACCTATGATAAAAGATAAATTACCGATTTTCTTTTATGCAAGTGGATACAGCCTGGTGGAGAGCCGAAGAGAAAAATGGCTGGATTAGATGCATGACTGATGCAATGCCTTTGCACAACTCTAGTCGAATTATGGCTGGCCCGGTCTCTAGCGGGTGGTTTCTAGGTGATAGAGTACATGACTGGTTCCTTGGACCTAACTGGTGCAGAGTACCAGTTGATATTCCATCATATGTTCTGAACCTTAATGCAATGCCAGAGCCCTTTTGGAGTCGTTCCCGTATTGGTTTCGATGTTCATGACTTCCTGCTCTCACCGGACATGTCATATGCTCAATTTATCCAGGATTATCTGCTAAGTTTTGAAGTGTCACCTGTTGGTGTCCATGGGCTATCTGGAGGTGAAGAAGAAATAGAAGCGAAGCAAGGAGAAGGTGAGAAAGATGAGGAAGAAGATGAGTAGGAGCCTTCTTCTCAAATCCATGGCAATTCCAGGGCTGGCACTTCCCAGGTAGCTATCACTTTGTCATTACAGCTATCTCTTTGTTTATCTATTCTAATTATTTATATAATCATTGTAGGCTGCTAATTCCTTTGACTCTGGAGCTGTCCCTCTGTATGATACTCCGATACAGTGACAGTTTTCTCCATTTACCCCTTCTCATTTAGATGTTCCATCTGACTTGCAGAGCTTTGATCTGAGTTACCTGGCCATTCATTCTTATCCTATAATGATGTATGCTTGCATGTATGCATGAAAATGTATGGACTTACCCTTTCCTTTTCTGGCTCACAAAGGATGCTTGAGGAGCAAAATAGGAAGCTTCAGGAGGAACTAGATGCGAGTCGTCGACATACGGCACATTTTGAGGAAATGTATCAACAAGAGGCACGGGACTTTCGATACTTTTGATTTCAGGGCATGAGGGAACCAAATACCTCTTCATCAAGAGGATCCCGGACTGTTGTCCATGATACACCACCTCCCTGTTTAGGTGATGATAGAACCAACTTTCAAAGTCCTGGAGGTTTAGATGTTCCTTCTTCGAGCTGATATGGGATAGATAACATGCCCCCTCCTCCAACGGGTGATGATTTTTAGGGCTTTGCCTGATTATGAACTGCCTCCTTCCTCGCAGTGACAAAAATATAAAACTTGTAATAAAAACTTGTAACAAGACTTGTAATTAAGCCAAAAATGGTAATAATAATTTTTTTTACACTTGTTTTTTACTTTTTTTCTTCTTATTCTTCTTTTTTTTAATTAGGTACAGTGGCTTTGTTAAATTAGTGCCATAGTACCTCAAGACTCGATTTTTCAAATTAACATATCTATAACATCATAGCCCTAGTTACCATACTAAACTTGGGAATTATTCTATTTAAGCAAGAACTGTTGTGTTCTTCAGATAGGCACATACACAATACTTAGCTAAAGGTCTCATTTGAGTTTGAATATTGTCTATCTCATATGCATGCTTATTCAAACTATCTCCACTAATAGACTCTACCTACCAAGAGAGATCAAAAGGTCTTTGATAGGCTTGAAATGGGGTCTATGAGGGACATGGGTTAAATGAAGGCCATTTTTAGATAGGAGCTGATGTGACACAATGGACAAACCCTCACACTATAAATTTCTTGTTTGAATTTTAGGCAGCTTGGAGGCAATCTTGCTAGACTCCAAATTCCTTCTATCTTCTTGGCACAAATCTGGATCTTGATTAGGATAGTTTTTGCCCTTGCAAAAAGTTTGGTTCCCAAATTTGTTTCTTTTCTTCTTCTCCCTTTTCTTTCCTTTTATTTTTCTTACTCTTCCTTCTTCTTTCTCTTTCCTTACTCTTCCCTTTCTTTTATCATTTTGTCCTTCTTTCTTGTAGGACTATCAAGTACAGAACTTTCAAGAACTGGATGGTCTTCCTCCTTTTTCTCCAATTTTGATTTAATCATTGGTTGGGTTGGACCAATTCAAGTAAAAATATCTTTCTGAACCAAATGGAAGCCTTTTGTTGCTTTAGGTAAAAGAGAACTCAGTTTGCTTTCTGAACTGCCTTTTTAGGTTTTATTTTTTCTCTTTTTTCTTTTGCTTCTTCTTTTTTTTCTTTTTTTTTCTTTTCTTTTTCTTCTTTTTTCTTTTTCTTCTTTTTTTTTCTTTTTTTTTGTTCTAGCTCTAAAAGAGTTGTCTTTTTTGTACTAACTTGGGCTTCCAATAATGGATGAGTGGAGTAACATAAAACTTCTTTAACAGGAATAAATCATTTGTTACTCCGATGTTGATGTTCTCTTGATATATTAGAGATATTAAGTGAACTTCAACTACCCTTATGGTCTTGAAAATATCAACTATCCTTATGGTCTTGAGAACTTCAACTACCTTCATGATCTTGACTATTCATTGCTTTCTTTAATCTTCTTGCCTCTTCATATTAGTGATCATAAGATTTATCAAAAGTATCACAACAGCTCAAGGAGGTTGTTAGGGTTATATGCCAATGAAATGAAAGCTAAAATTTTATGAAGGCTCAAAGGGACAACTAGGGATTGATATTTAATTGGGTGGATGCAAGTTGTTGGCTAACCAAATAATGCCTAGATCATTTCTCTCTTAAATAAGCAGAGTTCAATTTTGCCTTAAAAGTTTGTCAAAGCATGTTCTAAGACTGACTAAGACCTAGACAGAGGTAATTATGCAGGAGCCCTCTCTAAGTAAGCATACACAACTCAATGCTATAGAGCAATTCCCTCACCTAGTAAAGTCATTCAAGTCATGATGCCTAGACACATTAATTTATGAACATCAAGCTAGATTCCTCATTGGTTGAACACCAAAATGAACAAAGACCAACAAAAATTTTGATGAAAGCAATTTATTTCAAGTAACTTTAAATTTGAAAAATACAATATTGTTCCAATTTAAATATTAAAGAATGTAAAATTGAAAAGCAACATTCAAGCTAAGGAAAGTTCATTGAGTTTAAGCTTCTTTTCCTTTCACATCTTCAATATCCCCATCTTGAAAGGATGATAGAATAAAATACTCTTCTAATCATTTTCCTACCATGAAGGTTGCTGGTGGTGGCACCCTGTTGAACCTTGGAAATGGATTACCTTTGGTATTGGGCTTGTCCGGCTTAGGCAACTTTCCATTATCAATTAAATTCTGGATCTCATGCCTCAACTTCATACAATTGTCCATTTTGTGTCCAGGCCTTTGATGGAATTGGCAAAATGCATTAGTATCAAAGTTAGGTGGAAGAGGATTAGGCAAAGGATGAGAAGTCAAGGGTTGTAACAATCCCTTCTTTTGTAGCTTATTGAGAACCCAAGATAGTGGCTTCCCTAATTCTGAAAACTGCCTCATTCCTCCTTGACTAGTGACATTAACATCAGCTTCTTTTTGTGTGCTTTGATTGCCCGATTGGTAGTTCCCTTTCTCATTCCTTTTTATTGAAAAGCGATTCTTCTCCCTTTCCCACTCTTCAATTTGTAGACCAGCTTGGAGAAGATCTTTAAAAATCACGGATGAGTGTATAAGACATCCTCTCACGAAGACTAGGCAACACCCCTCTCATAATCATCCTTATTTGATCGGATTCATCAGGCCTCTTCTTGAGTAAAGCAGCCTTGTTTCTCCATCTCTTCACATAATCTACAAAATTCTCATTTGGCCTTTGCCTAATGGACTCCACTTCCATTAAGGTAACTTCCATCTCGACATTATACCCATATTGTTGGATGAAGACTTTGTAAAGCAGATCCCAACTCTTTTGTGTTCCATCATCTAAGGTATTGAACCAATTTTGGACAACAAGATCCAATGAGAGCATGAAGTACCTTAGAGTTTGAGCCTTAGTAGCTTAGGCAGACTGCATGGCAGTGATATACTACTTCACATGGAGATGAGGATTTCCACTTCCATCAAACTTCGCGAATGATGGCATCTAGCTCAAATAATTTGTCAACTTCGGACATTTCCTCAGTTTTCAGTTTCTTCTCAAATTTCTTTTTCTAAATCAGCAATGATCTTTTCAACATCGGATGTTTTAGCCTTTTCAATAGTTGCCTTCTCAACAACCTTTGGCTCCTTTTTATCTTGAAGATCTTGGTAGTATTGAGCCTAATCATCATCATCATCAATGATCACCTTTTCATCATCAAAAACCACTTCACTAACTTTGGTCTTCCCTTTGTCCTTTGGTTTCTTAGTGCTAGCAGACGCCTCGGCATGGTTCTCTAAGATTGCAGTCAACTGGTTCTTCATGGCCTCAGCTAGGGCCTCTTTTATTTCTTCCATTTTGGCATTAAGGGCCTCATCCACCATCCTTTGAATTTGTTCGGGCTCCATTGTTTTTGGTGAGCAAGTAATTGAGTCGTTGCTAGATACTTGGTCTTCGGCGTAGGTCGAATTGTTGTAAGCTTTTGAACTATCGTAATCCAGGGCTGTGAGCCAGAGAGGATCAATGACATGAGATGCAAATGTATGCATGTATGCATGTATGCACAAACAATCAACAAATAAGAACCTTATAACATCCACACACGAATGGCGAGTCCCTTTTCCTAGGTATATGGTTAACAAAATACCAACATGGGGTATCTTGCTTTTGAATAATTCCCTCGGAAGTTTCAACCAATAGTTATATTTTTGAAAATGGAAATCAATCCATGATAATTCCTATTAATTAGGTTTTAATCCATTCAACCAACTATAGTAGCTTTTATGATATGTTGGATTAAAATGAAATTAAGAGTTTTATTATAAATAGATTTCTCACTTGAAAAGAGTAACTAATGGTTCATGCCAAAAACAAGCCCATGGTTAATTTATTCTTAATGTAAACTAGGCCCACAATTGATTTTTGGTATCTCATAATTGACCTAAATATTTTTGCAAGCTCTTTATAAGAAAAGGTTGGGTGAAAATAGTTTTGTTTCTAAGCCCATTGTAAAAGATTTTAGAAAAATGGATTTTGGGCTTAGTATTTAGGCCACGAGCAAAAGATTTTTTGATTTATTTTTAGAAAAGTATTATGTCCAAAGACCATCTTGAAAAATTTTGAAAATAGCTTTGGTCTTTTGGACTTTAAAGAAAAATTTGTTTTGAGCTTACAATATACTTAGGTCATATTAGAAAAAGAACAAACCAAATAAGCCATGATTTAAGCCAAGATAAATTAACCATAGTCAAACAACATGCATTTGGGGTAAAACCTAAGGAAAGTAACTAGGCCAATTACATGAGCTTTAGTCTTTGGGTAAAAAGGCTTAGGTTCCCATGCAAGTATATACTAAATGGTACGACGCTATGAGTGGCTATGCCATGCTCGATCTCCATACCTTGAGTGAAAGTATGGTATCCCTTACATAACATAACACGGGTAACACGGGCGTCCTAACTCACACACACGATGCAATCTAAGATGATGCAATGGATAATATTATTATAAGAAAGAATAGAATAATATAAAGACCAATGAAATCAACTTCTCTTATCCCCAGTGGAGTCACCACTGTGAGTGGGGATTTTCTCCCCCACTCCCGGTGGAATGGTTCTTGCAACTTCGGCATTATTTAGGCTCGGGGCCTTAGAGAACACGGACCTAAGTTCGGAGAAAATGGAGTTGCCACCCGGACGGGCCGGGAACAAAGAAAGGGGTGGATGACTCGATTCCTAAGGAATCCCCAACCCCCTAATGGGTTCGAAAAGTTGGGTACGTGTGGGGAAGGTGAGAAATGGCCCAGCACCCCCACAATGCCTGGTTCATTGGAACCGGCCTCCTTTACAGGTCCTAATATTATAAAATTCTTAAATGTAACAATATTATCCATATTACGCACAATAATTAAAATAAAGCATCGATATATTGAAATCAAAACAATGTCCAAACAAAACAAATAAATGGACACCCATCCGAGGATGGAAACATGTCCTTACATCACATGCCTAAATAGGACACCCATCGAAAGGTAGAAATATGTCCTTTACATTGGTCTAAAATATAAAAGCAATTTAAATTACATAGAACTTGATTAATAAGGTACCCACAAAGTGAAAACATACCTCTTACAACATTTGGAAATCTAAATAAATTGATAAAATAAATAACCATTCACCATAAATAAATCATTCATCAAAGTTATTAATCAAAATATAAAATAAACATCCATCCATGATAAATTAAATAAATCAAGCATTGAAATTAAATAAATCAACCATCAAAAAAATATAATAAACTATATAATCAAATCTAAAATTAAATAAAGCAATAAATATGTAAATTTAGGGTTTTAAAGAATTATCAATTGAATTTAGGGTTTTGAAACATAGGGTTTTAGAAACTAAAGTTTTATAATTAGGGTTTTGAAATTAGGATTTTTAGGATTTTTGAAACTAGGGTTTTGGAAAGTAGGATTTTTGAATTAGGGTTTTGGATAGTTAGGGTTTTGGAATTAGGGTTTTGGATAAATAGGGTTTTGGAATTGACTTACTGCCCTACAAAAACACAATTTTGGATTTGGAAAAATAAATTAATGTTTTAGAAAAATAATCAATATTTTGGAGTTTAATAATGAAATGGTTTAGGCTTTTGGATAAAAATAGTTTGAGGTTTTGAGTTTTAATGAAATAACATACGGTTCTTGAAGTTAAAGTAAACAAGATAGATTTTAACAATTAATTTAAATCCTCGATGACTACTGGATAGTTTTATGTTTTTTATGAAATATGCCAGTGGGGTTACGAATACCAATTGATCAATGTGATAATTAAAGAAAAGGATTAAAGTTATTAAAACAAAAATCAAAGCAAACGATTAAAGTTATTAAAACAAAAAAACAATTTACTGCATGTTCAAAGATCAAGGTACTGTGTGTTCAAAGTTACTGCATGCATGCATGTTCTTATTAATCAAAGAAACAAAACTACTGTAAACATAAATAATTCATGATTAAAGATCAAACCTCCACTCGTTACTTACTCCACAATTAACTTCTGGATGAACAATTAACAAAGACAGCAGTGCTGTCTTTGATGGATTGATTACCGATGAATGTTTGATGCTAATCTTTTCTGTTTGCTGCCATCTCTTTGCTATCTTGTTAATGTTCCTTGCCATCCTCTCTTAATGTTACCTTGTTAATGTTTTTTTCTTTTGAATTCTAAAACATGAATATTTATATCCGAAACTCACTCAGAATCCTTAACCTAATATAAAATAGTCCCTAAAACAAATTCAAGTTGAATTAGGAAACATATTGAACCCATGTCGACCTAGTTGCCCTAGGTTGACATGAGACCAACCTCATGTCGACCTTGGGCTGCCCAAGTCGACATGAGGCATGTTCATGTCGACCTAGCCTCCCAAGGTCGAGATGAAGCATGTTCATGTTGACCTAACTTGCCCAAGTCGACATCAGGCATGCTCATGTCGATCTTGGGCTGCCAAGGTTGACATGAAGCATCCTAATGTCTCTAGGCCGGCCTTAATTAAATTACTCTAACCCCTTTTTTTAACTTATGAACCGAAAAATTTTAATTTGGGCCAATTCCACTTGGTTTTAGGGTTTTACAATCAAATATATGCCTTTTTAATCCGAACCGACTCCTTTTAAAAATTATAAACTAGGTTTAAATATTTAAAGTTGGATCAAATTTATTTTGGCATCCTTTAATTAGGACCATATCAAATTGGGGTAAAAATTAAGGGTCTACACATACTAAACTTGGGAATCATTTCTATTTAAGCAAGAATTGTTACACTTTGGATAGGCACATACACATTACTTAGCCAAAGGTCTCATTGAGTTTAGATATTGTCTATCTCATATGCATGCTTTTTCAAAAAAATCTCCACTAATAGACTCTACCTACCAAGAGAGTGATCAACAAGTCTTTAACAAGCTTGAAATAGTGTCTATAAGGGGTATTGGCTACGTGAAGGCCATTTTTTAAATTGGAGCTGATGTGACACGAATGAAAAATCTTCACACTAAAAATTTTTCATTGGAACCATATATAATTAGAAAAATTCTTAAACTTTAGGCATCACTTCCATATTCTAAGCATCTTGTTATCTTGCTTCATGAAAAGACAAAGCTAGAGTTTTCTTCCATCTCCTTGGCAGAGATTTAGATTAGGATAACTTCAATATTTTCTTTTGCAAAACGTTCGAAACCCCTTTATTATTCTTTCCTTTTCTTCTTTCTCTTTTCTCTTTTCTTTTCTCTTTTTTTTTGTTGCGATTTTGATCTTTTTCCTTTCTTTTTATTTTTCTCTTTTTTTGTTGTGGTTTTAACCTGTTTCCTTTGTTTTCTTTTTCTTGTTGTTTTTTTGTTATAGCTTTATGAAATTTATTTTGTTTGTATTATTATGTACAACTAACGATGGTGTACCATGAGTATGCTTTAGTGAGGATGAATCCTTCGTAACCCTGTTGCCATTTTAAGGTGAAGTAGTTCTGTGATACCATATCTAATTATGGTAACCTTCAACGCTCTTCATAGTCTTGATTAAGCATCCCTTTCTTTGATCTTCTTGCTCTCAGCGATCTTTAGATTTGTCATAAATTTTACAATACCTTAAGGTAGCTTATTAGGTTTACAAGCCAATAAAAAGCAAGCTAAAATCTTAAGAAGGCTTAAAGGGACAAACTAGGGATTGATATTAATAGGGATGATACTAGTTATTGGCTTACTAAACAATGCCTAGATCATATCTTCCTTAAATAAATAGAGTTCAATTTCGACTTGAAATTTTGTCAAAGCATGTTCTAAGATTAACTAGACACAGTTCATAATACACGAGCCCTCTCTAAGTAAGCATACATAACTTAATGCTACAAAATACTTCCCTTATCTAGTAAACTCATTCACATTATGATGCATAAATATGGTAATTTATGAATATTAAGTTAGATTTGTCATCGGTTGAGCACCAAAATGAACAAAGACCAACTAAATCATAAATGCAACAAAAATAATTTATTTGCAAAAAATATTAATTCAAAAAACAATTGTTCTAAAAACATTAAAGAAAGAAAATGAGATGAGAACCACACAAGCCAAGGGAAGTTTGTTGAGTTGGAGTAAAAAATACTTCATCAACTTGGACATGTCAGGGGCGAGGATCTCTCTATCATTGATGAGGTTTTGTATTTCATACCTTAATCATGTACATCGATCTCTTTTATGACCAGGCACTTGATGGAACTCACAGAAAACCTATGTCTCAAAATTGGATGGCAAAAGATCTAGCAAAGGTCGAGGGGCTAAAGGCTGTAATAACCCAATCTTCTATAATTTGTCCACCTCCGAGACCTTTTCAACTTTTAATCTATTTTTAATTTTTTTTCTAATTCAACAATTAGTTTTTCAATATCAGTAGATTCAATATTCTCTACAATTTTCTTCTCTTCTTTCTATTGGAGGTACGTATCCCAGACATCATCATCAATCACCACCTTTTCTTCATCAAAGGCTCCCTCATCTACCTTAGGCTTTCCCTTGTCCTTCTTCTTCTTAGATTTGATAGATGTCACAGCAGTGTTATTCTTCAGTAGTGCAGCTAGTTGACTTCTCACGGTTTCAACTAGGGTCCCCTTTATTTCTTCCATCTTGGATGTGATGGCTTCGTTCACCAGGCTTTGAACTTGCTTAAGATCCATTGCTTTCATTTGTGAAGTTGATTGAATCTTTACTGAAATTTAAGTCACTAACGTAGGTTGGGTTGTTGTATACTCTTAAATCATTATACTCCAGGTCTATGAGCTAGAAAGGATCAATGTGATGCAGTGCAATGTAAGCATACATGTAAGCATATGTAACAAATAAACAAATAGAGTCAAGATGTTCCTTCCAACCTTATTTCTTTCCAGACACGAGTGGCGAGTCTCTTTTCTATGTGTTATGGTCAACAAAGATATCAATGGAGGATATTTTTGTTTTTGAAAGAATCACACAAATGAAATAATTAATAGTTGTATTTTCAAATATATAAGTCAATCTATGATAATTTTTACTAATTAAGCCTTAATCTTTTGGATCCATTGGAAAATTTAGCAGCATTTCTACTATTTTTTTTATTAAAACTAAATTAATAAGTTTATTATAAATAGACTTGTCATTTGGAAAGGCGACTAATGATCCATGCCACAAATAAGTCTTGGCATAAATAAGGCCCACAATAAATTTTAGTATTTCATAATTGACCGAACTAATTACAAGCCCATTTCTAAAAATTGGACCCATTATAGAAATGAAAGTTTGATTTTTATGCCATAATTTGAAAAATGATTTTGGGCTGTCTTTTGGAAAATAAAGCTCACTGTAAATTAATTTATTTCAAAAGTTAATTTTGATCTTTGTGTTTAGATCATAAAAATTTTAACACAACTTAAATAATTATGAAAGTGATTTGGCCCTTGGGCTTAAAATAATTTTGGGTTTTTAACATAGCAAGGTTATATTAGGAAAAATCAAACTAAATGAGCCTTATTCCTGCCAAAATATGTTAATCATAACCAAACAATAAACAATTATGGTAAACCTAAGGAAAATTACTAGGCCAACTACATGGGATTTAGTCTTTAGGGTTGTGATTGGCTTCGACACTATTAGGCTCATGGACCTTAGAGAACACGCGCCTAAGCCTGGAGAAATAGGAGTCGCCACCCAGACAGGTCAGGAAGAAAATAGAAAGCATGAATGACTCGATTCATAAGAAATCTCTACCCCTACTAGGGAAGGTAAGAAGTGACCCAGCACCCTCATAATGCCCAGTTTATTAGAACCGACTCCATTTCAGATCTAAATATTGTTCAAATTTTATATTATTATAATATTACTCATATTACAAGCAATTAAAATAAATAAAATGAAAACAACCAGCATATCATAAATCAAGAAATGAAATGGGCACCCATATAAGATGGAAACATGCCCTTACAATGTTCAACAGTCCAGAATACAAACAGGACACCTGCAAAGAGTGAAAATGTATCCTTATAATAGTCTTAAAATAAAATAAATAATTTAAATAAACAAGGCACCCACAAGTGGAAACATGCCTTTTACAACCTTAAAATTCAAATGATGAGAAATTACAATCCATTCATAATAAAACAAACATATAAATAATAATCATTATTATACACATCATCATAAAATTAGGAATTAATAAATGAAATTACGATTTTAGTTGATGAAATTAGGATTTTGATTCTTATTAGGGTTTTGATTGTAAAATTAGGGTTTTTATCATTCAATTAGGGCTTGGATCATAAAGTTAGGGTCTTTAGCATGCAATTTGGGTTTTGCTCATAAAATTAATCAAATAAAATTAGGAAACAATAAATCAAGATGAAGTTGCAAAATTAACCAACAAAGAGATTGATTACATTAAATAAACAAACATAATAGAATTTGTTACCGGCGTTGTTGGTTCCACAAAAATAATTATGTCGAACCAAACTGCTAGACAAGCACAATCCCTTTGTGAAGATTAATGTTAGGTTTTGCCTTTAAATTCTTTAGTTGGTTTGGATAAAATATGCTTTGGTTTAGCTATGCAATCTTAAGATTACTCACTATGTTCTTCATCTTTGACCATTGTTTCTCCTCTCACTCTGTGTATTTTATTTTTGGTTTTTTCTCTTGTATTTTTTTAGTTGCTAGTAGTTTCTTTTTACTTGCTAATCCCTTTTTATAATGCTTAATTAGGGTTACTCCGTTGAGTCCTGAACTTACTAGAAAACTCCTTATTTATCTAAATAAACTTCAAATTTAAGTAGGATTAGGAAAATTTAATAGACTAGGCTTCATTGCGAACTGGCCAAAGACTCATGGCCTATTTTCCATGCACCATGGCCAATTGACCATGACTCATGGTTAATTGGTCTTAATTCATGGCAAATTGGCCATGAGTAATGGCCAATTTGTCATTATTTGCCCAAATTGTCCTTTAAGGTTCGACAGTGCAATATACTTTTCTAAGCTTGAAGGCTTATGTGACAAGAAAACACTTTTTAATTTTAAACTCACATGTCAGTTTTGTCAAATCAATGTCAAATTAACACATCTATAACATCATAACCCTAGGTATCATACTAAACTTGGAAATCATTTCTATTTGAGCAAGAACTATTGCACTTCATAGAGGCACATACACATTACTTGGCCAAAGGTCTTATTGAGTTTTAAATATTATCTATCTCATATGCATGATTTTTCAAACAATCTCCACTTATAGACTCCACCTACTAAGAGAGATCAACATGTCTTATTAGAAGCATTCTTAAACTCTAGGCATCATACCCACCCTCTAAGTGTCTTATTAACATCACAAAAAGATGGAACTTAAATTTTCTTACATCTCCTTGGCAAAAGTTTGGGTATGATTAGAACGATCTGACAATCTTTACTTTTGCGAGACCCTTGTTCTTATTTTCTTTTCTTTTTCTTTTCTTTTTTCTTTTTCCTTTCTTTTCTTTTTCTCTTTTTCCTTTTTTTCCTTTTTCTTTTTGTTTTGGTTTTGAATTTTTTCCTTTTCCTTTTATTTTTCTTTTTATTATTTTTTCTTTTTGGGTTGTAGCTTTAGGGGAGTCATCTTGTTTATACTATTCTACACTTCTGACTATAGAGTAGCATGAGTTTGCCTCATTGAGAATGAATCCTTTGTTACCCTGATGCCATTTAAGGCGAAGTAGTTTTAAGATATCATATCTAATTATGGTAAACTTCAAAGGTCTTCATGGTCTTAATTATGTATCCCTTTCTTCAATCTTCTTTCTCCTTGGCAGCTTAGTGATCATCATACTTGTCGTAAATGTCACACCAGCTCAAGGTAGGTTATTAGGTTTACAAGCCAATAAAAAGCAAACTAAAATCTCATGAAGGCTTAAAGGGACAAATTAGGAATTAATGATAACATGTTTGATACTAGTTATTGGCTCAGCAAATAATGCCTATGTCATCTCTCTCTTAAATAACAAAGTTCAATTTCACCTTGAAAGTTTTGATAAAGCATTTTCTAAGAACGAATAGAGATAAATAATTATGCAAGATCCCTCTCTAAGTAAGCATACTGCATACCATTAATTTTGGCACAAATTAGGTTTGAGAAGCTTACCTTGTTCTGTCATAATTTTAAATAACCTAAACCTAAGTTTAAAGCTTAAATATTACAAAGTCCAATTCACAAAAGCCCAACTTAAATTGTAAAACAGGTTCGGTTCGAGAGATATTAAAATTTAGGGTTTGGTTTGAGTCGGGACAGGTCAAAAATTGATATGGGTTGACTCCATATCGATTTGGAACCTCCAAATCGTTATGGGGCTTACTCCATATCAATTTGGACCTTCCAAATAGATATGGACTGGCTCCACGTCGATTCGGACGTGCCAAATCAACATGGCCTAAGTTATTTTGAGTTTTGGCTAGTCATTTGGTTTCCTAATTAAGCTAGAATTTGTTTTAAACATTGATTAGGTTTAGGGTTTTGGGTCACTAATTGCCTATAAATAACGTTGCCTAATGTTAACAAAGAGGGGGACAGGGGGAGGGAACAACAACAACACGAAATTAAAAAGTAATCAAGACAAAGAAAAGGAACAACACGAGGGCAATTTGGATTAGTAATTAGCAACAATTAAAATAGCAATCAGGCAAGAATTAATATGAAGCAATATTGATCAAGCAGACAAGTAGCAATCTAGAAAAACACACATAATATTAAAATACAACAAACAAGGAGACAGGAACCATTGTCTCAAAATTTGCTTTTCTCATCCAAGTTAGAAGTTGGTCAAGCAGTAAGCACGGGTTTGATTCAACATATTTATATTGGAGGAGACAACATGCAGGTTTAGTTTCCTCAAAAATAATTTATTTAAAATACTCAGTAGATTCATTCATCTATTGTGATAAACAATTTGCATATTTAGTTTTCTAAGCTTAATTTATTTGAATCATTCGTAGATTTATTTGTCCATTATAGCATCATTGAATAGTTTCCATATTAGGAAGTTGTTTTCTTTCAGTATGAATAAAAGTGTTAATTTAATATGGCAGTAAGAGTTTGAATTTTTAATCAAATAATTAAGTGATATTGTTTAGGATTTCATGTAAGTACCAGCAACGTAAATTTAACTTATTTTGTATAAATTGTTTAAACCTTATTTCAAAACCCTAACCTTAAATATTTAAATTTAATACCTAACCCTAATCTTTGAAACCCTAATCTCAAATACCTAACCCTAGTCCTAAAACCCTAATTTCTAAAACCATAATCCAAAACCCTAAATCCAAATTCCCAAAAACCCTAATCTATAATACAAAATTTATAATTTCCAAAACCCTAGGCCAAGACTTCAATCCTTTAGGTTTAAACCACAATTTGTATATTTAGCCTTTAATTGAAATTTGAATCCAACTTTACATATTTTAATCTTAGTTTATATCTTCATATCTTGATCTTAATTATTTTATATTATGATGGATGGATGATTTATTTAGATTACTTGTTGATTAATTGTTTGTTATGAATGATTGATTTATATTGAATTATTATTTGAATGGATATGTAAAAGTCATGTTTCCACTATGTGGACTTTGGAACCTTGTAAAGGACATATTTCTATCTTTTGGTGGGCGTCCTATTTTATTTATTCTTATGGACTTGGATAATTGTAAGGGAATGTTTTTATCCTTAGATGGGTGTCCATTTTGATTGGTTGGTTCAATTTAATGCAATGGATGTTTATTTATTTTTATAATTGCATATAATATGGACAATGTTGTAATAACCAAGAATTTAATAATTTTTAGACCTGAAAAGGAGATCGGTTCCAATGAATCGGGTGTTATGGGGGTGCTGGGTCATTATCACCTTCCCCACACGTACTCAACTTTTCAAACCCATTAGAGGATTAGGGATTCTTTAGGAATCGAGTCATCCACCCCTTTTCATTTTCCTAGCCCATCTGGGTGGTGACTCCATTTTCTCTGAGTTTAGGCCCGTATTCTCTAAGGCCCTAAGCCTAACAGTGTCAAAGTTGTAAGAACCATTCCATATGGGAGTGGGGCAAAAATCCCTGCTTACAGTGGCGACTCCACTGGGGATAAGAGAAGTTGATTCCATTGGTATTTATATTATTTTATTCTTTCTTATTATAATATTGTTCATTGCATCATATAGATTGCATTGTGTACGTGAGTTAGGACGCTCGTATTACCCATTTTGTGCTATGTAAGGGATACCATACTTTCACTCAAGGTATAGAGATCGAGCATGACATAATCACTCATAGCCTCACACCTTTTGGTATATACATGCTATGGAAGCCTGAACTTTTCAACCCAAAGACTTAAGCTCATGTAATTGGCCTAGCTACTTTCCTTAGGTTTTTACCCAAATGCTTGTTGTTTGACTATGATTAATTTATCTTGATTTGAACCATGGCTTATTTCATTTATTCTTTTTCTATTATTACCTAATTATATTGTAAGCTAAATATTTTTTTCTTTAAATCCAAAAGACCAAATCTATTTTTAAAATTTTCCAGATGGTCTTTAGACATAAAACTTTTCTAAAACAAGTCAAAAATTCTTTTCTACCTCATGACCCAAATACAAAGCCCAAAATCCATTTTTTTTAAATATTTTTACAATGGGATTTCAAACAAAATAATTTTTACACTTATCCAAATTAAAACATTTTTCTTTAACAAACTTACAACTATTTAGGTTAATTATAGAATATCAAAAATCAATTGTGGGCCTAATTTATACTAATACTTGTTAATCATGGGCTTATTTTTGGCATGAATTATTAGTTATTTTTTTAAATGGGAAATATATTCATGATAAACCTATTAAATTTGTTTTAATCTAATATAGCATAAAGGTTAATTTAGTTGAGATTCTATGGGTTAAAGCCTAATTAATAGGAATTATCATGGACTGACTTCTATATAACTATTGGTTAAATTGTTCGAAGGAATTTTTAAAAAGTAGAATATCCCATGTTGATATTTTGTTGACCATATACCTAGAAAAAGAAACTCGCCATTCATGTGTGAAAGTTATAAGGTTGGAAGGAACATCCTAATTATCTTCGATTGTTTGATTACTGATGCATACATGTATACACGCATTGCAATACATATCATTGATCCTTTCTGGCTCACAGACCTAAAGTACAGTAGTTCGAGAGTGTACAAAAGCCCAACCTACGCCAGTGACGTAGACTCCAGTAGCAACTCAGTTAGCTTCTCACCAAGAGCAATGGAGCCTGAACAGATTCAAAAGATGGTGGACAACACCCTCAATGCCAAGATGGAAGAACTAAAGGAGGCCCTGGCTGACACTATGAAGAGTCAATTGGCTGCACTTTTGGGAAACATTGTTGAGGCATTTGCTAGTGCTAAAAAGTAGAAGGACAAAGGTTGAAGAAGTAGCCTTTGATGATGACAAAGTAGTTATTGATCATGATGATGGTTGGGCTCAATATGTTCAAGATCCTTAAGATAAGGAGAAAGAGCCAAAGGTTGTGGAAAGAGCAACTGTGGAAAAGACCGAAACATCTGATGTGGAGAAAATGATTGCTGATTTAGAGAAGAAATTTGAAAAGAAGTTGAAAGCTTATGAGATGTCAGAAATATACAAACTGTTCAAACAAGATGAGGATGTCCCTTATAAGTTAAAGATGCCTTCCTATGCAGGTACAATGGTACAGGAAATCCTCACTTGCATGTTAAGCAATACATCACTACCGTGCAGTCTGCCAGAGATACAAGCTCAAACTCTAAGGTATTTTATGCTTTCATTGGATTCTATTGTGTAGAATTGGTTCAATACCTTAGAAGAAACTACCCAAAAAGATTGGGATATGCTGTATAAGGCCTTCATCTAGTAGTATGGGTATAATGCTAAATTGGGCGTGACTTTGATGGAGGTGGAGACTATCAGGCAAAAATAAAAGGAAAGTTTTGTTGATTACGTGAAGAGATGGAGAAATAAGGTTGCACTTCTCACAAAAAGGCCAGATGAGTCCGACCATATTAGGATGATTATGAGAGGGGTGCTACATAATCTCCATGAATAGATGTCTCACACTCTTATCAGAGATTTCAAAGATCTTCTTCAAGTTGGCTTGCAAATAGAAGAGTGGGAAAGAGAGAATAACTATTTTTCTGTAAAACAAAATTATCAGTCTAGAAATCAAAGTACACATAAGAAAGTTGGTGTTAATGCAACTGGTCAAGGAAATAGAAGACAGTTTTCAGAAGTGGGAAAAACTCTATCTTGGGTTTTTAACGAGCTACAAAAGAAAGGGTTGTTACAACCATTGGCTTCTCGACCCTTGCCAAATCCTTTACCACCAAACTTTGATACCAAGGCTTTTTGTCAATTTTATCAGACTCAAGGACATGAGACAGATAGATGCACCCGATTAAAGCATGAGATCCAATATCTTATCGACAGGGGTAAGCTACTTGAACCTTATAAACCCATCACAAAGGATAATCCTTTGCCTAGGTTCAACAGAATACCACCACCAGCAACCTTCATGGTAGGAGGAGAATAGGAGAAAATTCTCTCTTATCCTCCTTTTAAGATAGGAATATTAAAGATGTGAAGTAAGGAGAAATTTCATTCAACACACCTCCCTTAGCTTGAAAGTGTTGCTCATTTTATGTTGCTTTCTTTAGTACTTATTTGGATTAATTATGTCTTTCAAATTAAGATTGTTTGAATAAATTACTTTCATCAAAAATTTTATTTATGTTGGTATTTGTTCATTTTGATGCTCAACCAATGACAAATCTAGCTTGATAATCATAAATTAGTATATCTATGCATCATGATCCAAATGACTTTACTATGTAAGGGAGTTATTCTATAGCATTGTGTTGTGTATGCTTACTTAGAGAGGGCTCATGTATAATTAAGAGTGTCTAGGTCCTAATCAATCTTAGAACATGCTTTGATGAACTTTTGAGGCAAAATTGAACTCTATTTATTTAAGGGAGAGATGATCTAGGCATTATTTGGTAAGCCAACAACTAGTATCTGCTCTATTAAAATCAATTCCTAGTTTATCCCTTTGATCCTTCACAAGATTTTAGCTTGCTTTTCATTGGCCTGTAAACCCAATAACATACCCTGAGCTATTGTGATACTTATGGCAAGTCTGTTAATCACTAAGGAACCAAAAAGAAAGAGGATTAAAGAGAAGGATATATAGTCAAGACTATAGAGATAGTTGAAGGACACCTAAATTAGACCTAATATCAAAGACTTATTGAGATAAAGTCAGGACTGAAGCAGACTTATGCCACTCCACTCATCCATTATTAGAAACATAAATTGGTACAAACGAGACAACTCTCTTAGAGCTAGAACCTAAAATGAAAGAAGAAGAGTGATAAAAAGTGAACAATAATAATAAAATAATAAAAATAATAAAAATAGAAGAAAATAGGAAAAATAGAAGAAAAAAGGAAAAAAAGAAAAAAAGAAAAAGAAAATAAAACCCAAAGGCGGTTCAGAAAGCTAACCGAGCTCTCTCTTACCCAAAGCAGTAGAAGACTTCCACTTAGTTTATGAGGACATTTTGAAGGGCGAAGACCCAATGTCCAAGGATGAAGATACATTTTAAAGGGCGAAGACCTCATGTCGAAGGATGAAGATCTATTTTGAAGGGTAAAGACCCGATATCCGAGAATGAAGATCCATTTTGAAGGGTAAAGACCCGATATCCGAGGATGAAGATCTATTTTGAAGGGTGAAGACTCTATATCCAAGGGTGAAGATTTATTTTGAAGGGTGATGACCCAAGGTCCAAGGATGAAGATCTATTTTGATGGTGAAGACCTACAATCCATTGAAAATGGAACAACCGGCCAGAAGAAAACCAAAATTCCCAGGTGACAGAAGGTCAATCCAGCTAGAATAGCTGGAGTTGATCCATTGAAGAATGGAGCAAGTGGCTAAAAGAAAGCCATGATGGAAGATCAATCAGCTAGAAGAGATAAAATTAATTAGCTAGAAGACAGCCAGAATTCTCACCTTACAGAATGGCCCCCATAACTCATATTGGGTCCAGAATCCAAACCATTATGGGTCCAAAACCCAAACCAATCCGACTCCAAAACTCAAATCATTTTTTAGTCCAGAACTCGATTCGGGTCCAAAACCTAATCAACCTTAAACAAACTCGGGTTCAAAGCCCAAATTACTTTTTGAGTCCAGAACTTATTTTGGATCCAGAACCCAAACAATTTTGGCTCTAGAACCCAAAATTATTTTTAGTCTAGAACTCAATCCAACTTTAGGTCTAGAACCCATCCTTATACAAAACCATCTCAAAGTCATGTTGCTTTTTTACTCTGTTCTACTAAAGTCTCAGATCGTTCAAGCAGGGAGCAAAACTGTATACCCTTAATTTTAGCACGAATTAGGTTTTGAGAAGCTTACCTTGTTCTTGTTTAAATAACCTAAACCTAATTTTAAAGCTTAAATATTAAAGGGTACAATTCACAAAAGCCCAAATTAAATTGTAAAATAGGTTCGGTCAGAGAAAAATTAAAAATTAGAATTTGGTTTGAGTTAGGACAAGTCAAAAAAAGATTTGGAACCTCCAAATAGATATGGGGCTTACCAGATCGATATGGAACTTCCAAATTGATATGGGGCTTAATCCACATTGATTTGGACCTTTCAAATCGATATGGACTGGTTCCATGTCGATTTGGATGTAACAAATCAACATGGTCCTAAGTTATTTTAAGTATTGGGATTCATTTGTTTTCCTAATTAGGATAGAATTTGTTTTAAACATAGATTAGGTTTTGGGTTTTGGGTTAATGATTGCCTATAAATAATATTGCTTAATGTTAACAAAGAGGGGGACAGGGGGAGGGAACAACAACAATACAAAATTAAAAAGTAATCAAGACAAAGAAAAGGAACAGCACGGGGGCAATTTGGATTAGTAATTAGCAACAATTAAAATAGCAGTCGGGCAAGAATTAATATGGAGCAATATTGATCAAGCAGACAAATAATAATCTAGAAAAATACATAGAATATTAAAATATAGCAAACAGGGAGACATGAACCATTGTCTCAAAATTTTCTTTTCTCATCCAAGATAGAAGTTGGTCAGCCAGTGAGCATGAGTTTGATTCAACATATTTATATTGGAAGAGCCAACACGCAGGTTTAGTTTCCTCAAACCTAATTTACTTAAAATACTCAGTAGATTTCTTTCATCTATTATGATAAACAATTTGCATATTTAGTTTTCTAAGCTTAATTTATTTGATACATTCATAGATTTATTTGTCCATTATAGCATCATTGAATAGTTTCCATATTAGAAAGTTGTTTTAATTCAGTATGAATAAAAGTGTTAATTTAATATGGTAGTAAGAGTTTAATGTTTAATGAAATAGTTAAGTGATATTGATTAGGATTTCATGTAAGTACTAGTAACGTAAATTTAACTTATTTTGTATAAATTGTTTAAACATTATTTCAAAACCCTAACCTTAAATATTTAACTTTAATACCTAACCTTAATCTTTGAAACCCTAATCTCAAATACCTAACCCTAGTCCTAAAACCCTAATTTCTAAAACCATAATCCAAAACCCTAAATCCAAATTTCCAAAAACCCTAATCTAAGATCCAAATTTTATAATTTCCAAAACCCTAGCCCAAGACTTCAATCCTTTAGGTTTAAATGTTAATTTGTATATTCGGCCTTTAATTGTAATTTGAATCCAACTTTACATATTTTAATCTTAGTTTATATCTTCATATCCTTATCTTAATTATTTTATATTATGATGGATGGATGATTTATTTAGATTACTTGTTGATTAATTATTTGTTATGAATGATTGATTTATACTGAATTATTATTTGAATGGATATGTAAATGGCATGTTTTCACTATGTGGTTGCCTTAGTTATTTTCTTAATTATGTAATTTATTTTGTGGACTTTGAAACTTTGTAAAGGACATGTTTCCACCTTTTGGTGGGTGTCCTATTTTATTTATTCTTATGGACTTGGATGATTGTAAGGGCATGTTTTCATCCTTGGATGGGTGCCCATTTTGATTGGTTAGTTTAATTTAATGCAATGGATGTTTATTTATTTTTATAATTGTGTGTAAAATGGACAATGTTGTAATAACAAAAAATTTAATAATATTTAGACCTGAAAAGGATGTCGATTCCAATGAACCGGGCGTTATAGGGTTGCTGGGTCATTCTCACCTTCGCCATACGTATCCAACTTTCCAAAACCATTAGGGGGTTGATGATTCCTTAGGAATCGAGTCATCTACCCCTTTCTATTTTCCCAGCCCGTCCGGGTGGCAACTCCATTTTCTCTAGGTTTATGCTCGTGTTCTCTAAAGCTGTGAGCCTAATAGTGCTGAAGTCACAAGAACCATTCCACATGGGAGTGGGGGCACAAATCCTCGCTCACACATACACAACTCAATGCTATAGAACAATTTCCTCACCTAGTAATGCCATTTGGATCATGATGCATAGATACACTAATTTATGAATATCAAGCTAGATTCATCATTAGTTGAGCACCAAAGACAAAAACCAACAAAATTATAATTTCAACAAAAGTAATTTCTTCAAATAATTTTAATTTGAAAAACATAATTATTCCAATAAAATACCAAAGAAAGATAAGCAACACTCAAGTCTAGGGAAGTTTATTAAGATGGAGTAAAAAATACTTCATCTACTTGGACATGTCAGGGGCGAGGATCTTTCCATCATCGATGAGGTTTTGTATCTCATGCCTTAATTGTGTTCATCGATCCGACACCTAATGGAACCGACATAAAATATCTATATCAAAATTAGAGGGCTGAGGATTTGACAAAGGTCAAGGGGCTAAAGGTTGTAATAACCCCTTCTTCTATAATTTGTTAAAGACCCAAAACAGTGGATTCCCCAGTTTTGAGAATCGACTCTTCTTTATTGGCTTGGTTATTGTATTTATCTCAACATCTTTTTCTTTAGCTTGACTTTGTCCACCATACTGATAGCCACTCTTATTGCTCCCTTTCCTATTGTATATGTTCTCTCTCTCCCATTCTTCCAACTAAAGACCTGCCTATAGATGATCTTTAAAATCTCTTATAAGGGTCTGAGCCATTCTTTATCAAAGGTAAGGCAAAGCGCCCTTCACTCTCATCCATATCTAGTCTAAATCATCTAGTCTTTTCTTAAGAAGGGCTGCCTTGTTTCTCCATCTCTTTATATAGTCAACAAAGCCCTCATTCTATCTCTACCTGATATACTCAACCTCCATCAAGGTTACCTTTAACTCAATGATGTACCCATACTATTGGATGAAAGCTTTATACAACAGATCCTAGTCTCTCGGAGTGCTCTCCTCTAAAGTATTGAATTAGTTTTGCACTATAGGATCTAAATAGAGAATAAAGTATCTTAGTGTTTGGCCTCAGTTGCTCTAGCAGACTACATGGCAGTAATGTACTGCTTAACATGCAAGTGAGGATTTCATATACCAATATACTTAGCAAAAGTAGGCATTCTGAGGCCTCTTCAACTTTTAGTCTCTTTTCAAGCTTCTTTTTCCAAGTCACCAATAAGCTTTCCCACATTAGCAGGCTCTGTTTTTACTTTTACCTTCTTCTCTTTCTTATTTTATTGTTGTTCTTGGAAATACATGTCCTAGTCATCATCATCAATCACCACCTTTTCTTCATCAAAGGCTACCTTATCTACCTTAGCCTTTCCTTTGTCTTTCTACTTTTAGAACTAGCAGATGCCTCAGGAGTGTTTTCCAATAGTGTAACTAATTTACATCTCATAGCCTCAGCTAGGGTCCCCTTCAATTCTTCCATCTTGGATGTGAGGGCTTCATTCACCAAATTCCAAACTTTCTCTAGATCCATTACTTTTAGAGTGAAGTTGATTGAATCTTCACTGAACTCTTAAACACTGGTGTAGGTCAGGTTATTGTACAATTTTAAACTATCGTACTCTAGGTCTGTGATGTAACACCCCCTACATAGACTATATACTTAACTACATAGGCGATGTCACACAAATACTCATACTTGTCTATATATGTATTATAGAAATAAAACCAGAATACTTCTATCTATTAATGCAATTATTAAACTTTCAAAAGAACTATTATAATCATACCTATATTACTAACATATATCTATTAATTTATAAAGAACTCCTATTATTAACTTACATTATTATAATTCTCAACTACTCTCAAACTTATACAACTGTAATATAAAATTATAAAGTATTGCCATGTGAACTATACAGAATACAATATTTACAATATTGTTCTTTGACCCTTTGTGATGCAGTTGATTAGGAATGCATATCTCTAACTTTGCAGTCTCAACTCTTCTTATTTGATTTACGCATCGAAAAATAATTCTAACACGCTAAGCAAAGCTTAGTGGTGCTTATATATTTACAATATGAAAGAAAATTTAAAGGAAAGAGATCAAACATTAAATAATTTAGAAACAATGGAAATTATCACTTTCAGAACGTTAAATAAAGAAATTAATAAATTCATTTAAACTTGAAATACTAAACACGATTAAATTCAAAATCGGTTAATTTAACAATAACCATATCACATTATTTTCAATGTAGATAACTTCTTTGATTATACCCATACACACTGAACTCAAATTCTAGGTTTGGTTAATTTGTTACTATTGGTAATTTAATGGCCACTGTATAAAATTTGGCCAATGGCCCACTACAGCACGAATGCCCACTAAATATGGTGACACATAGTGTCTATTGATTGCACAGAGTACCCACTATCACTTTGGATATCTTCCCTTTGGCTAGCCATTCAATCCCAAGCTAGATCTAAAATCAATATTATTTAGGCAGTTCAGTAATTTTTAATTAACATCAAATTATGTATAGCACTTCAATGGAACAATTCTTTGATCAACACTTGGTATCACACATATTTATCATATATTCAAAATAAATTTCTTACACTACTTGTTAGGATTGATTTCAAAATCCTTTACACTTTGAGGCCTTTTAATCTTTTAGACTGGAATTACAGATGAAAAATAAAGAAAAGGGTTATTTTGGGCAATTTCTTTAAGCGACACGACCAATGACATAGGCGTGTCAATGACAATGTCGTTTGCCCATTCTTACAGAAGCTTTAACATGCCTAATAACACGGGTGTGTCACTGGACGTGTCATTTATTTTTCATCACAGTAGCTATGACATGCCCAATAACACGGGCGTGTTACTGGTCATGTCATCAATATTGAAACACATCATCGTTGAAACCCAGTGACATGGCCGTGTCACTGGCTGGGTCAAGCACAATTCTATGTTTCGTACACTTAACCACTTAAGCACAATATATCCAAATCTATGATAAAATTGAATCAAAAACTTGTTTCTTTAACATAAAAAGAGTCTATATCAAATACTTTTCAATAATAACTCATTAAATATAACTCAATCAACCAATTCAAACAACAAAATTCATAGAAATTCAAATAGTTACATATTAAAATGCATAAGCACATACCTCTTTCAAAATCTCTTTTTCTTCTTTAATCACGTGTTGATATTTTCAACTTTTCCAGCTTATTCTTCTAAAAACTTATAACTAGATGCAATTTTCTCTTAATTTTGGCCAAATTCTTGAAAAGAAGGAAGAAAGGAAGAGTTTTGGTGGTGAAGGTGATGATATGTGTGGATGAAAATGAACAAAGAAAGAAGTTTCCACACATACACATACCTATCCACATATATATATATGGTTTAATCTAATGTGGCCACTCTCATCTTAACTAAGGTGCACTCTCACTCTTAACCTTTGATTTCAATTCGATTTTGTCTCATAAAATCGTAAAAATAAATAATTTCTTCAGTAAATTTTTAAGATCCACCATTTACATCACTTATCCATGCCACTTTTATCACTATATACTATCCATTATCAATATTAAATTAAAAGTTTAGTATTTAAAATTTTAAATATTACAATTCTCTCCCACTAAAGAAATTTTGTTCTCAAAATTTACATGTTATGGACGATTGAAATAATTGAGGGTATTGTTGTCTCATTATCTCTTTGCTTTCCAAAGTGGCTTCTTCTATCGAATGATTCTTCCACAATACTTTCACTAAAGAAATACGCTTATTACACAACTCCTTTATTTCATAAGCTAAGATAGCTACTAGTTCTTCTTCATAATTCAAATCTGGCTGAATTTCAAAAGACTCTGTTTGAACCACATGTGAAGGATCTGATCTATATCATCTAAGAATTGACACATGAAATACATTATGAATCTTAGCCATTTCTAGAGGCAAAACTAGTCGATAAGCTACTTGACCTATACTGTAATATCCCAAAATTTTGAAATTTTTAATTTTTGAAAATTAAATAAATGATTAAAAAAATAAAATAATATTTAAGTGAAAAAGTAAAATGTGTGTATGATATATATATGTAAATATACATAACATATATAAGTCAATATTTTAAATTGGTCAAAGGTTATTTAAATTATTAAAAATTATTTGTGTAGTTAGTGGAAGATGATTTTTTTATTAATTAAATAATATATATTTTACTTGGTGAAAATTTAAAGTGGAAAATTATGTGGCTATAAGGGTAGTGGTTGGATAGAGATGAGTTTGGGATCATCTTCTTCTTCTTCTTTCTCCATTAAAGGCCGATTATCTTCATTAGAGGAAAGGAAGGATTTGTCTCTTCCAAGCTCAAGTAATTGAAGGATTTCAAGTGTTCAAGTTGGAGTTTTGGGGGGGGGGGGGGTTTCTCCATATTTGGTAAGTTTCCAACTTGTTTCCTTGATTTCTTCCATGAAAGTTTGTATATGTGTGAATTGGATGTTTGGAGTAATATGTTTTAATAGTTGGTATTGGTATGTATGAAGTTGTTTTGAGTAGTTAACTATGATTTTAGGTTGGAATGAAGAAATGGTTAAGTTTGGTGAAGAGAATAAGAGTTTTGGGTTATGTAACTTTTGAGTTGTGAAGTCATGGTTTTAAATTGTGTATTTTGCTTTTAATTGAGCTATTTTGATGTATATACAAGTATTTTTATGGTAAAATGATGGATATGGTTGAGTTTGAAAAGAGTTAAAAAAGGGAAAAGAAAGATAACTTTGGATGTGACAATTATGTGTGATATCAGGATTTTGCCGGACACGCCCGGTGACACGGCCATGACTTTGGGCATGTTGATGGTTCTGTTTTCAGTGTTGGTGACACGTGCAGTGACACGCCCATGTTACAGTTACTGTGTTGTAGGAGTTTTGGCATGGGCAGGGACATGCCCATGTCTTTGGACATGTATTATCTATTGTAATATAGAGCTTAGGATTCGGTCATTGACATGCCTATGTCACTGAGCGTGTCAAAGCTTCTGTGTTATGGATTTAAGGCACGGTCATTGACACACCCGTGTTGTTGAGTGTGTCATTTGTAGATTTTACCCTAGATAGTTCTTTTCCTTATTTTCCTTTGTGTTTCTTATCCTCGTGTTGAGAGATTTTGTATATGCCTATAAGTGTGTTACTAAGTGATTATTTATAATCACATTTGATTTAGGCTTTGAGGAGATTTGAGTTACCCAATCCAAGTGTTAAGGGATATCTTGGGAAGAGAAGGTTGAAAGTAGTGTTTGAACTTGTTTTGTTGCCTTTTGAGGTAAGTACAAACTTTGAATAATTGATTATATTTGCATGACATTTGGACTTAACACATTTTGGCTAAAAAATGTTATAAGTTACTTACTGCATTGTTTATTCATGAGTAATATGCTATGACTTGTGTAATGTCATAAATGCATTATATGTAATGTGAGAAGCCATTGTTAATGGCTAAATTGAATGAAATGTGAACTATGTGCAAGATATGATAATGACCCAAAATGTTTGGGTAATGTAGTTTGTTGTGTATACATTAAAGATATTATGTAAAGCCATTGGTGATGGATATATTGTATTAAATGAGATACATTATGATTATATGATGATGCTAATATAAATGAGGTAATGTGCCTAGCTTGATCATGAGAAAATAATAAAGAGATTGATAATGGAAATATGAAATAATTGTGTGCATAGTATGTTATTCAATTTTCAGAGTTCTGTGTTTGGCGGCATGCCTATGACGTAGCAATCCCTTAAAGCTGGGTTGGGCCTAGCCCTTCAAGTTTAGTTGGGATGTTACATAGGAGGTTATCCTCATTATGATATGATTTTCCTTCGGGGTTAGCTTTTAAGTAATTACTTGATTTGCCTTTGGGGCTAGACACATGGTGTCAACTTAGACCAAAATAGTAACTCTGGGATTTGAATAGCATATTAGATCCTTTGGGCCCACGCTTGTGTTTATTTTATGTGAATTATGAATTGTGGAATAATTGAGCAATATATTAAGATAAAGTGTTATGAGATATAATATCCTTATGCATTGTGCATTAGCATTGCATTTGAACTTTATTATTATCAAAGTTTGTATTACTAGGTTTTTGGCTTAGCGCAATTATGATTCATTGCATAGGTGATAGGGTAGATCCGGTTGAGCCGGAGAGTTTGTCTAAGCTGAGCCGGGTCTAGGCTTGAGATCTTGAGTGTAGAGTTGATTGTTGGACATCAAGATCAGAGATAAACTGCCAGCATATACATATTTTATATTTTTGTACATTTTGACTTCATGTACATTATATTATATTTTTATGTATATATATATCGCAAACTATGAAGAATGTTTTGGATAAAAAATTTTGTAATGAAGGTATGTATGTGTTTTAGAAAGTAATATTTTATTTATAATTTAAATTATATCAGTTAAATAATTTAAGTTTATACAGATTCAAAAAGTAAGGTTTATTATTAAAATGGGTTGTGGCATTCATATATTACATATGTTGGGTGTATGTATTGTAAGTATATATGGTATAAGGGTGTTACATTTATTTTGGTATCAGAGCCTAGGTTTGAGATTCTCATCCTAGGTGGGTTGTGAGAGACAGAAAATGGAGATTTTTAAATATGGTTTTTAATTATGATACATGCATTGGCACTAGTTTTTGATCTTTGATGTAGCAATTTTCTGCTATGTTTGCAGATATAGGTAGTTATGGGGTCTCAGCACATCAGTCTACAGAGGGTAGTTCAGAGAGTGTGGCTCCTAGTGAGGGTAGAGATGGAGCTAGAGCTGAGATAGCTGGAGAGGTACCTGCTCCTATACCAGAAAGACCAACAGTTGATGAGATTTCACTGGGCTGGGTACAGCATATGGTGGAACTGTTGAGGGAGGCTCCAGTATAGCAGGTGACGCCACCGCAGCCATAGCCACAGTTGTTGATGAGGAAATATGATAATCTGAGGAAGTTTGGAGCTAAGGACTTTATTGGTACTACAGACCGTTTTGTAGCAAAGCAGTGGCTAGATAGAGTCCAGAGAGTGTTCATCCAGCTGCAGGGTACTCAAGAGGAGAAGTTTGATTATGCCAGATCTCTCCTGCAGAGGGATACATATGATTGGTGGAAGACGGTTCTACATGCTCTGGATGATCAACTGGTCCTGATCTATGATGATTTCTTGTGGGAGTTCGAGCAGAAGTATACTCTGATGGAGTATAAAGATGCAAAGAAGATAGAGTTCCTGAGTTTAAGGCAGGATACCAGGACGGTGTCGGAGTATGAGATAGAGTTTATCCGGCTGAGTCAGTATGTTAGTGGGATCATTTCTGATGAGATTGATTGGTGTCGGAGGTTTGAGAAGGGGCTGAGACCCTCTATCATGTGCATTGTAGTAGGCTCCCGGTATCATGATTTTTCCCAGTTGGCTGCAACTTCCAGGAGTGTTGAGAGAGCACAGGGTCTTACAACAGCTGCTAGGTATGAGGAGACCAGAGCTAGGAGATCCCAGCGCGAGGTCGGGTCTTCATCTGTGAAGAGAGGCCGAGGAGGATATTTTCAGTGATTCAGTAGGAGCCAGAGGTAGTCTGGCAAGTCAGTATAGCAGCAGAGACAGAGACAAAGACCTGTAGTTTTAGTGGCTAGTGCTCTGACCCTAGTATTTTAGAGGCCAATTCCATATACCTATGTCCATTATGGTAGGACACACAGAGGTGCCTGCTGGAGGACAGCTGCACCAATAGTGTGTTATAGATGTGGGTTACCAGATCACTTCTTCAGAGATTACCTAGTGTCATGAGAGGATAGATAGACAGATACTACAGCTTCTCAACCCAGTGTTAGAGGAGGTCGTAGTAGCAGAGGTTTTGTTAGGGGTGGTAGATCTGGGTTTGGTCAGAGAGGAGGTTCTACAGTCAGAGGTAGACCAGATGATGCATGGCCATCACAGCGGGTATATGTGATGCAGAGGCAGCCAGATGCTTCAGCCATTATTGCTGGTACTTTTTCTTTATTTGGTACTTCAATTTTTGCTTTGATAGACCCTGGATCAACTCATTCATATATTAGTACATCTATCTTGCCTGTGAGTGATATGCATTTAGAGTCCCTAGGATTTTATGTTTTGGTGACAAATCCTTTAGGGCATAGAATTGTGGTTAGCAGGGTGCACCGAGATAGCCTGGTTATGGCTCAGGCCCTAACAGATGTTGATTTTGGTATCGATTTGTTACCAAGTACCACTCCCATCTCTATTACTCCTTATTGTATGGCACCTGCTAAGTTGAGAAAGTTGAAGGTGTAGTTGCAGGAGTTGTTGGTGTAGTTGCAGGAGTTGTTGGATAAAGGGTTCGTTCACCCTAATGTGTCCTCGTGGGGAGCACCCATTTTATTTGTGAAGAAGGATGGTACCTTGAGATTGTGTATTGATTACTAGGAGTTGAATAAGGTGACCATCAAGAACAAGTATCCATTGCCTTGGATAGATGATCTCTTTGATCAGTTGAAAGGAGTAACAGTATTCTCTAAAATTGATTTGAGATTAGGGTATCATCAGTTGAGAGTCAGAGGTGGAGATGTACCTAAGATAGCTTTCCACACAAGGTATGGGCATTATGAGTTCTTGGTGATGCCCTTTGGATTGATGAATGCACCAGCAACATTTATGGATTTGGTGAACAGGGTATTCAGACCCTATCTAGATCAATTGTGGTGGTTTTCATTGATAATATTCTAGTGTATTCACATAATGAGGAGGATCATGACAAGCATTTACGGATTGTATTGCAGACTCTGAGAGAGAAGCAGTTGTATGCTAAGCTATCTAAATGTGAGTTTTGGCTTGATCAAGTGACTTTTCTCAGTCATGTGGTTTCAACAGAGGGTATTAAAGTTGATTCGAGTAAAGTTGAAGCTATTTTGAATTGGAGTCCACCAAAGAATGTGACAGAGGTTAGATGTTTTCTAGGTTTAGCAGGCTATTATCGTTGATTTGTGAAAGGTTTTTCTATGATAACTACTCCACTCACCAGATTACTTCGGAAGGGAGTTAGATTTGTGTGGATAGATCAGTGTCACGCGAGTTTTGATTAGTTGAGGGAGATATTGACTCAGGCTCCTGTCCTTACCCTGCCTGTGGAAGGTAAACCTTATGCTATTGTGAGCGGGGATTTTTGCCCCCACTCCCGGTGGAATGGTTCTTGCGACTTCGGCACTATTTAGGCTCAGGGCCTTAGAGAACACGGACCTAAGTCAAGAGAAAATGGAATCATCACCCGGACGGGCTGGGAAAAAGAAAGAGGTGGATGACTCGATTCTTAAGGAATTCCCAAGCCCCTGATGGGTTTGAAAAGTTGGGTAGGTGTGGGGAAGGTGAGAAATGGCCCAGCACCCCCACAACGCGCGGTTCATTGAAACCGACCTCCTTTACAGGTCTTAATATTATAAAATTCTTAAGTATAACAATATTATCCATATTACATGCAACAATTGAAATAAAGCATTGTTATATTAAAATCAAAGTAATGTTCAAACAAAACAAATAAATGGACACCCATCCGAAGATGGAAACATGCCCTTACATCATCCATGTCTAAACTAAATAGAACACCCACCAAAAGGTAGAAACATGTCCTTTAAATTGGTCCAAAATATAAAAGCAATTTAAACTATATAGAACTTATTTAATGAGGTACCCACAAAGTGGAAACATTTGGAAATCCAAAATAAATCGATAAAAGTAAATAACCATTCATCATAAATAAATCATTCATCAAAGATATTAAACATCAATCAAAATATATATAAAACATTCATCCATGATAAATTAAATAAATCAAGCATTGAAAATAAATCAAAGCATATAATGGAGTACATAATCAAATAAAGCAAGTAAAGATACAAATTGAGGTTTACTGTTTCCATTTAAAGTTCTTTAATTAATATATAGAGTTTCAGAACCTTAAGATATTATTATTATCATTGGTTTAGGCTACTGTAAGTTTTAAGAGAATTGAAATGGATTAGGGTTTTATAATTTAAGAAATTAATAAGGTTCTTTGATTAATCAAATTAGGGTTTGAGTGGTGAAATTGTGAAATTAGGGTTTGGATACTTTAAAATATTTAGCTTTATAATTCTTAGCTATTGGATTATTATTTTTGGATTTACTATATTGTGTTTGAATGTTTAGGTTTATAAGATTTTAAGGATTTAAGGATTAGGGTTATGGTTTAGGAAAACTAAGGTTTACGGTTTTGGTTTTGAGGGAATTAGGGTTTAGGAAAATTAGGGTTTAAAATAATTGGTTTGGGGTTTTACTGTTTTGGTTTTGAAGTTGAAGAAAATAGTTTAAAGTAAGTTAGAGTTTGGTGATTTAACAAAACATTTGGAAATTTTGGAAAAGAATTAGAGGAAAACAGTTTAGGGTTTTTTTTAAAAGCTTTTTGAAATAGGAAAAACGATTTAAGGTTTTTGGAAACAAAAGAGTATTTTTTTTTAGGGTTTTTGGAAAAAAGGAAAGATTTAGGGTTTTTGAGGTTTAGAAGAAATAGAAAAGTATTTCTAGGGTTCTTAAGATTTAGAAGAAACAGAAAAATATTTTTAGGGTTCTTAAGGTTTAGAAGAAACGGAAAAGTATTTTTAGGGTTTTTAAGGTTTAGAAGAAACAGAAAAGATCATATATGTCATTGAAACAAAGATCAACGTTACTACATATTTATAGATCAAGGTTTTGTGTGTATAATCTTATGAATAAAAAAAACAAAGCTACTGTAAGAAACTAAAAAGAAATTAGAGATCAAACCTTCGTACGTTGGTTCCACCAAAACTTGCTTCTTGGATGAACGGAGACAAAGGCAAAGTGGCTGCCTTTGATAAATTGTTGATGGCTTTGCTTATTCCTCCAAAATCCAAAGTCCCAAGTTCAAAGTTCTAGTCTTAGGTTTTCCTTTTTCTTCTCCCATGTCCGATCGTTTCCCCCTTTTTTTTCTCCCCAAAAAAAGTCTGATCCCCAAGTTCTCTCCTATTCTTTTTTTTTTAAAGTCCGATCGTTAATTCTGCCAAGTCCCCGTCCCAAGTTCTCCCCTCTTTTTTCTGTCTTTTTTAGTTTTATTTATAGGAAACTTAGAAGATTAATTTCAATTGTTTAAAAAAACTGTAATTAATTAGGAAAAGAAAACCGAAACCAAATAGTTTCGAAAAAAATTGCATTGGAAAAATCTCGCTGGCAAAATTTACGACGAGCTGCGAAGAATTGCGAGAAACTGCATAAAAAATTTGCGCTGCGGGCTGCCAGGCCATTTCACCCTCAGGAAACCAACACTTTCGGCGACGAATTTTTTCATCGCTGATTTTTCCATCGCCGATTTTTATTTTTATTTTTATTTTGGTTTATTTATTTATTATTATTATTATTATTTATTATTATTATTTATTTTATTAAAACTTATAAAAAATAAATACTAAAATAAATATTATTTAATTAAAATAACACAAAAATTATTTTGGACTAAATAAAATATATTGGATCGGACTGGGTAAAAAATTAAGGGTCTACAGCGATTTACAGTGATGCTTTACATAGTAGTTTAGGTTGTGTTCTGATGCAGGAAAGTAGAGTCATTGCTTATGCCTCTCGACAGTTGAAGCCGCATGAGTTGAATTACCCAACTCATGATTTAGAGTTAGCAGCCATAGTTTTTGCCTTGAAGATTTGGCAACATTACTTATATAGGGAGAAGTGTTTCATTTATACGGATCACAAGAGCTGAAAATATCTGGGTGTTCAGAGAGAACTGAATCTTAAGCAAAGATGGTGGTTAGAGTTGATTAAAGACTACGATTATTTAATTGATTATCATCCTAGCAAGGCAAATGTTGTTGTTGATGCCTTGAGTCGAAAGTCTTTGGCAAGTTTAACTGCTTATTTGCTCTTATTGCTTGTTGAGTTGAGAGTGTTACATGCCAGATTTGAGTCTTGTGATGATGGTGCTTTGATGGCCCAGTTGCAGTTAAGGCCAATGTTATTGGATCATATTAGGAAGGCTTAGTTGGTAGATAAGAAAATCCAGAAGATTGTATTGGATTACCAAAAGGGAGAGAGTCAAGACTTTTATGTGAGAAGTGATGGAAGTTTGTGGTAAAGAGATAGGTTTTGTATTCCTAATGATGCAGGATTGAAGAGGGTAATTTTGGAGGAAGCACATCAGTCAGCTTATGCTATGCACCCTAGGAGTACCAAGATGTATCAGGATTTAAAGTAGTGTTATTAGTGGTCAGGTATGAAGAGGGACATAGTAGAGTTTGTATCCAAATGTCTCACTTGTCAGAGAGTGAAGGCTGAGCACTAGGTTCCTTCAGGATTGCTTCAGCCATTATCAGTGCCAGAGTGAAAATGTGAGCGAGTGACGATGGATTTTGTGGCTGGATTGCCTTTGACCCAGAGAAGCATGATGCGATTTGGGTAATAGTTGAATGGATGATGAAGATAGCTCATTTTCTTTCAGTTCAAATGAATTATTCTCTTGAGAGATTGGCTGAGCTATATATCAGTGAGATTGCATGGAGTCCTAGTTTTTTTTTATCTAACTGAGATCCCCAGTTTACATCGAGATTGCAGAGGAGTTTGCATGATGCTTTAGGTTCTTGGTTACATTTTAGCACTGCTTTCCATTCTCGGACAAATGGGCAGTCAGAGAGAGTGATACAGATTTTAGAGGACATGTTAAGGAGTTGTGTCATCAATTTCACTGGGAACTGGGACAGATTCATACCACTGATTGAGTATGCTTATAACAACAGTCATCATTCCAGTATTGGGATGGCACCTTATGAGGCATTGTATGATAGGAGGTGCAGGACACCTCAATGTTGGGATGGGGTTGGAGAAGATAAGTTGGTCGGTCCCGATTTGATTAAGGAAACAGAAGAGAAAGTGATGGTGATTCAAAATTATCTGAAAGCGACCTCAGACCGATAGAAATCATATTCAATTTTAAAAAAAAGAGACATAGAGTTCAGTGTGGGAGATAAAGTATTTTTGAAGGTGTCTCCTTGGAAGAAAATTTTGAGATTTGGCTGCAAAGGAAAGTTGAGTCCTCGTTTCATCGGACCTTATGAGGTACTGGAGAGAGTTGGTCCAATGGCCTATAGACTGGCTTTGCTGCCTGAGTTGGATCAAATTCATAATGTCTTTCATGTCTCTATACTTTGGAGTTACAGGTCTGACCCATCTCACATCTTGTTAGTAGAGTCAATTGAGGTGGGTCCAGATCTTACTTACGAAGAACAATCAGTGGCTATCATGGCACTGGATGTGAAAGAGTTGAGGAATAAGAATGTGCCACTTGAGAAAATTCTTTGGAGGAATAATGCCACTGAGGAGGCAACATGGGAGAGTGAGCAGATGATGCGGAGTCAGTATCCCCAGTTGTTCCATACTTGAGAGCAAGTAATTTCAAGGACGAAATTTATTTTTAGAGGGAGAGAATTGTAATATCCTAAAATTTTAAAAATTTTAATTTTTGGAAATTAAATAAATGATTGAAAAAAAATAAAATAATATTTAAGTGAAAAAGTAAAATGTGTATATGATATATATATGTCAATATACATAGCATATACAAGTTAATATTTTAAATTTGTCAAAGGTTATTTTAAATTATTAAAAATTATTTTTGTAGTTAGTGGAAGAAGATTTTTTTTTATTAATTAAGTAATATATATTTTACTTGGTGGAAATTTAAAGTGAAAAATTATGTGGCTATAAGGGTAGTGGTTGGATAGAGATAAGTTTGGGATCATCATCTTCTTCTTCTTTCTCCATTGAAGGCCGGTTATCACCACTAGAGGAAAGGAAGGATTTGTCTCTTCCAAGCTCAAGTAATTGAAGGATTTCATGTGTTCAAGTTGGAGTTTTGGGGATTTTCTCCATATTTGGTAAGTTTCCAACTTGTTTCCTTGATTTCTTCCATGAAAGTCTGTATATATGTGAATTAGATGTTTAGTGTAGTATGTTTTAATGGTTGGTATTGGTATGTATGAAGTTGTTTCGAGTAGTTAAATATGATTTTAGGGTTGGATTGAAGAAATGGTTTTGTTTGGTAAAGAGAATAAGAGTTTTGGGTTATGTAACTTTTGAGTTGTGAAGTCATGGTTTTAAATTGTGTATTTTGCTTTTAATTGAGTATTTTTGATGTATATACATGTATTTTATGGTAAAATGATGGATATGGTTGAGTTTGAATAGAGTTGAAAAAGGAAAAAGAAAGATAAATTTGGATGTGTCTTATCTGCTGTAATACGGAGCTTAGGACACGATCATTGACACGCCCCTGTCATTGAGCGTGTCAAAGCTTCTGTGCTGTGAATTTAGGGCACGGTCATTGACACACCCGTGTTGTTGAGTGTGTCATTTGTAGATTTTGCCCTAGATAGTTCCTTTCCTTATTTCCTTTGTGTTTCTTATCCTTGTGTTGAGAGATTTTGTATATGCCCATAAGTGTGTTACTAAGTGATTATTTATAATCACATTTGGTTTACACTTTGAGGACACTTGAGTTGCCTAATCTAAGTGTTGAGGGATATCTTGGAAAGAGAAGGTTGAAAGTGGTGTTTGAGCTTGTTTTGTTGCTTTTAGAGGTAAGTACAAACTTTGAATAACATTTGGACTTAACACATTTTGGCTGGAAAATGTGTTAAGTTACTTACTACATTATTTATGCATGAGTAATATGCTATGACTTGTGCAATGTCATAAATGCATTATATGTAATGTGAGAAGCCATTGTTAATTGCTAAATTGAATGAAATATGAACTGTGTACAAGATATGATAATGACCCAAAATGTTTGGATAATGTAGTTTGTTGTGTATAAATTAAAGATATTATGTAAAGCCATTGGTGATGGCTATATTGTATAAAATGAGATACATTATGATTATATGATGATGTTAATATAAATGAGGCAATGTTCCTAGCTTGATCATAAGAAAATAAGAAAGAGATTGATAATAGAAATATGAAATAATTGTATGCATAGTATATTATTTAATTTTCAGAGTTCTGTGTTTGGAGGCATGCCTATGACATAGCAGTCCCTTGAAGCTGGGTTGGGCTTAGCCCTTGAAGCCTAGTTGGGATGTTACATAGGAGGTTATCCTCATTATGATATGATTTTCTTTCGGGGCTAGCTTTTAAGCAATTACTTGATTTGCCTTCAGGGCTAGACATATGGTGTCAACTTGGACCAAAATAGTAACTTTGGGATTTGAATAGCATATTAGATCCTTTGGGCCCATGCTTGTATTTGTTTTTATGTGAATTATGAATTTTAGAACAATTGAGCAATATATTAAGATAAAATGTTATGAGATATAATATCCTTATGCATTGTGCATTAGCATTGCATTTAAACTTTATTGTTATCAAAGTTTGTATTACTAGGCTTTTGGCTTAACACGATTATGATTCATTGCGCAGGTGACAGGGTAGATCCGATTGAGCCGAAGAGTTTGTCTAGACCAAGTCGGGTCTAAGCTTGAGATCTGAAGTGAATAGTTGATTGTTGTACATCAAGATCAGAGATAAACTGCCAGCATGTACATATTTTATATTTTTGTACATTTTGACTTCATGTATATTATATTATATTTTGATGAAGGTATATATGTGTTTTAGCAAGTAATATTTTATTTATAATTTAAATTATACCAGTTAAATGATTCAAGTTTATATAGATTCGAAAAGTAAGTTTTATTATTAAAATGGATTATAGCATTCTTTTATCGTATATTCATATATTACATATGTTGGGTGTATGTATTGTACGTATATAGGGTATAAGGGTGTTACATATATATTCAAGTATTTCATATGATCTAATAAACCTAGGACTTAGTTTACCTTTCTTTCCAAAGCGAAGAACCTTCTTCTACGGTGATACTTTCAAAAATACCTTATCTCCCACACTATATTTAATATCACGTCGTTTCAAATCTGCATAAGATTTTTGTCTATCCATTGCAATTTGTAATCGATTCTTTATAAGCTTCACTTTGTCTTTAGTTTGTTTTATGAGATCAGGTCCCACAAGTTTGCTCTCATTCAATTCCACCCAACACAATAGAGTTCTACACTTCCTTCCATAGAGTGCTTCGTATGGTGCCATCCCAATACTCATTTGATAACTATTATTATAGGAAAATTCTACTAAAGGCAAATATCTATTCCAGCTACCTTCAAAATTGATTACACAACTTCTAAGCATATCTTCAAGTACTTGTATCACTCTTTCCAATTGACCATCAATTTGTAGATGAAAAGCAGTACTAAAATGAAGTCGAGTACCCAATGCTTTCTGAAAACTTTCCTAAAATTTTAAAGTAAAGCGAGGCTCTCGATCTGAAATAATAGACATTAGCACTCCATGAAGCCTGACTATCTCATTAATATACAATTTTAGCAAGTCTATCCATTGAATAATCAACTCAAATGGGAAGGAAATGGGATTTATATAGAGATGCATCAAGACTTCCCTATCCCTAAATCCGCTATCAATATCGAATCAAACAAAATCGACACCAATAAAATTAAGTGGTTTTCCATGCATAACCAATGTTGTCACTCCCTCACCAACTCTTACAAGTGTTTGATCATGGTGGTGTTTACACTCATAACAATTAATGAAAGATTATTACCATAGGCTTGCTTATCAATCAAATCTCCACCACCAAATTTCAATCAAGCATCAATTAAAAGGTCTTTCTTTTGGTTGTAATGGGGCTAAGGTAAAGGCTTGACATTTAGGAAATGTAAGCTTAATCATTAAGTTCAAGAGCACTTCAAGAATGAAGTAACCAATCATATGTATAACTAACAATCCCAAAACACCTTCCTCTCATCTACCCCTTGACATTAAAGAGCTTTTCAAGGGAATTCACTTATTAAATATTGCAATGATACATTCCAACCCTTTCAACAAGAACAACAATTATTCTTATTATTATATATATATACATTTTTTCTTTTATCCTTTTTTTTTCTTTTATTTTATTTTTTATTTTCTATATTTTTATTTTTAGGGTTTGCAACTAAATAACATAATAGTTTGCAATCTCAAACCTACTAAATTTAACCCCACACTTAATTCAACACAACACTCGATCATAAACGCTCTTAAAATGCTCTTGACCTAATGAAAGGGTAAGAGTTAAACAACAAGGTTCAAGATAATGGTGTTGTGAAAAAGAAAGAAAAGGAAAAATAAAATAAGCTCAAAATTGGCTAACTAAAGTTAAAAATAGGGTTGGTCTTTTTAAGCCAAAGTGGGTTCACCTAATTGCCTTAATCATCTCGATGCCTAATTAAAAAATTTTTATGTAGTCTTAAAATGCATGTCAAAGCAAGTTCTAGCAATTCATCAATCAATGATGTTCACCCACAAAAAGAATAATAAGTTGACGGCTCAATTCCTCACAAGGTTAATGGCAATGCAAGGAAAAACCAACAAAATTGACAATAAGCACCAAATCTACTCAATTCTCCAAATCATGCTTCAAAAATTCAAAGGTCATCTATCAGCAATTTTTATAACAATTGAACTTTCTAAAACTCATTTATTCAAAGAAAAACATTAAAAACATTAACTAAACTTAAACAAAACAAGTTAAAAGTAAAAACACAAAAACACAAAATGCAATTAAAAGTAAAAACACCAAACATAAAATGTACCCCACACTTAAAGATTCACATTGTCCTTAATGTGAGCACGCATACTACTGAGGGGGTTTAGATGAAACCTGATTTCCATCGTTCCCATATATGATGTGTGGGGCATCTTCCACCCATAATGCAATTGGAGCCCATGACTGAGAGGATGAACAAAATGTAACTTTGAAATGTATCCGATGTACGACAACCCCTAAATAGTCTTCCTTGAAGAGAGCATGTCTCAAAGGGACATGTGAAGGTCAGCTCGGGGTGATCCTCCAGTGCTATAGGAATGTGGTAATAATCTTTGTCTTTGTGCAACCTGGGCATATCAAATTTCTGCTCTTCCTTACCACCAAGAGTAGTAGAGATGACTTTTGGGGACTCTTTAAGTTCAACCAAGTTTGGTTGAATCACTTCTTCATCCACTTGCTCCTCATCGTTCAAGGTACATGGAAATGGATTTGGTGGCCTATCAGGATTGGAAAATTCATGCAACTTTGGTGAGGTTAATGCCTCCAAATTCTCCTTCTCGTTTGATTGGCTCAACTCCTCAATGTTGGTTTGTATCTCCTCGCCATTATCTTCTTGATTAGTGCCGACATCCAAAGAATCACAAAATTTGTTATATATTACTTGTTCACTCCTTAAATTTGTGATTACCTTGACTTTCTCCATTTGGCTAGGAAATTCCTCTTCTTGGTGTGCTTGGAGTTGATGTGCCAGTTGCCTAACTTGAATTTCCACCCTCTTTAATGATTCCTCCAAAGAATCAATCCTCTCATTGATCCCTTCCTGATTTTGTGTGCTAATTTGAATGTAAGCATTCAAATCATCTTCCACTGTGGTTGTCTTGTATTGAATATGATTTTGTGCACTAATTTGAATGAAGGCATTCAAACTATCTTCCAAAGTGGGTTTCTTGAGTCGATCTTGATTTTGTGCGCTAGTTTGAATGAAGGCATTCAAACTATCCTCCAATTTGGGTTTCTTAAGGAAATCTTGATTTGAATATTGTTCTTGAGAGTAAAAACTTCTCTGGTAAGGTTGAAAACAATTTTGAGGTGGAATGTGTTGCTAATTTTCCCAAGAAAAATTTGGTTGGCTTCCCCAGCTTGGGTTGTAAGGATTAGAATATTGGTAATTTCTACCCATTTGCTAGAAACCATCAAAGTCATCTTCTTCCTCTTACCATTCTTGATATCATGCAAAACCGAATGAGCATGTATTTGCACTATGCCCTACATTGCCACATGCTGCACATGTCTCTTGGCGTGGCATAGGTGCTCTTCCTCTTGCATTTAGCACCTTAAGTTGATTCGTCAATTCTGCTAATTGCCATGCCATTTCAGAATCATCGTTCCTATCATCAACTCCCCCGTGCCTTGAAAACTGCATCTTTACAAATGACACTTAGCAACTTAAAGAAAAATAAATAAATAATTAAATTAAAAGACAAGTAAATAAAACAAACAAACAATTAAAAGAAAAACAAACTGTGAACACTTGAATTTTGGGGCTCGGAAAGCCAATTTCCTCAGACCAAGCCAGACCGGGAGACAACGGTAAAAGTCCACCGAAAGTATGTCTTCATGGTACTTGAAATGTCCGGGACGACGTGAGGATCACGGATATGGTCCCGGAATAATTTTTGGAGGCCCGTGGCTCCCGGAAAGTCAGTTTTAACGGAAATAGCGCGTGTCGCGGTGGGCCAAGACGGCGGCCAGCTGCCGCCGCCGTAGTGCCGGCGGCTCGGCCGCCGTCCAGCCCATTTTTGCCTATAAATAGGCTTCAGATTTTCAAAAAAAAAAAACTTTTGGACTTCCTACGCCCAGATGCTGACGAAATTTTTATGCTTAAGATTTTCTAATATTGTGTTGTAGAAAGCAATAATCATACTCAAAAGTGCAAGGAAACAAGATCTTGAACTTAGAAGTGGAAAAATTCTAATCAAGGTAATATCATAATTTATCTTTGGTCAATTCGAGCATATCATAAGCATTCTAATCTTCTTCTTAATTTCTTCTCGGTCAAAGACCTAATCTTTTTAGGTCTGAGGGCCTAATGGACTAATCAATCACCCTTTCGGCTTTAAACCGTAAATAAAATCAACATTTTTGGCACGGAGACTAAATTGCATCTCTTTGGTACTAAGTACCTAAACGGCACCATTAAAATGAACTTTTGGCATGAAGCCTAAATCGAACTCTTTTGGTACTAAGTACCCGAAATTATACAATTTTTGCACTAAGTGCTAAATCTCACAAATTTGGCAAAAAGCCCGACAAATGCACGAAGCATACACACACACATGCATGAAGCATAAATTTCATCGCCTTTAAATAGGCTTTTCCGAACTACATGGACTTTGATCTCCCATTCAAACGGGAGTATGTAGGCATATTTGGGATTCACCTCAAATAGCAAGTCCACATTTTAATAACAATCTCTTTATTCTGTTTTCTTCGTCCCTTTTACATTCATTCATTTTTTTTTATTTATTGTCGAGTTAGTCAAATACATGACATAGTCCCCGAATCCTCCTTGGGTTCGCAGACTAGAAACCTTTACATTGGACAAGTTATTGGAGTCAAACAAGGGTTTTCTTAGTTTTTCCCTTCGAACAAAATAAACTGAGTGGCGACTCCCGACAATGAGTGAACGTTCGCCCGGATCCTTTTCGGGTGGAAAACCGAGGTTCACAATTTGGCGACTCCACTGGGGACCATAATTTTGATTTATGGGATCCTAGTGGACTACTATTGTTTATTTGACTAACTTACCCTTCTTTAGGGTATTTTTATTTATTTTGGCAGGGTACCTTAGCAATGGTTGTCTTTTCTTTAAAGACATTAGTACTGAAAATTGAAAAAAAAAATATCTTCCTGGGGACCATAAAAAAAATAATAATAAATAAAATAATGGCTATATATTACACAAAAAAAAATAATAAAAAAATGATAATAATAATGATTTGTGGAGTTATAGTAGACTGTTATTATTATTCGTTTAACTAATTTGTCCTTCTTTAGGGTATTTTTATTCATTTTGCAGGGTACCCTAGCATTATATATCCTTTCTTTAAGGATATTGGACTGAAGATTGAAGAAAGGAATCTTTTTCCTTTGATGGATCTATTGTTTGACTAATTGTGCATTTGTTTTGTCATTCAGAGAATCTTTTTCTCTTGCATATATGGGGGAATCCTTTTCCTCCATTGCATAAAAAATTGTTTTCAAATGAATTTCTTCTCTTTCTGTTCAAAGTTCTGAGTCTGGATAGCAAGTAGCGCTGACCGGCAGGTCTCCTTGATTATGCCGGCGGACAGCCAAAGCGTCCTCCCTGTTGTCGCAAACCATTCCAATCCTTTTGGAGTGGCCCATGAGTAATCGTACTGTTGGACCCACGCGAAACTCCTTGTTTCACATGTGGTTAGGTATATCTTACTCAAGACTCAAGGGTCCCTATGATAAGCCGATTCTCTATTTTTACATAACAATAGAACCTTCCCTTAGGTTGTATGTACCCAATGATAGTGCCGCATTCCATTAAAATGAATTGTGATGTGATGAGGTGCATTCATGCAACATAACAACATTGTTTTTGGGGAAAAATTTTGATGTACATAAGTGGACCAAGAGTTTTCCTACCCTACACACCACCCTGATTTTTTACCCTTGACCTTTTCAGGTACCCTCTATCCGTGTGCCTTCACCTACACCAGACACATCAACACCAACTGTGCTATCCCCTACAAGTTCTACTACCCCAACTTCACCAACTTCTCCAATTACTGAAATGGCCACAATTGAACAGATTAAGGCTTTGCTGGATGGTCAGGTTAAGGAAATTGAAGCTAGAATGCAAGAAAAAATTGATGAAGCTTTAGCCGCCCAAAGGGTAGCCATTTTGGCTGAATTAGAAGGAGCACCAAAGACGGTCCCTATTCCTGGAAATTTGGGGAAGGAACCCATTGTGGGGCAAACTAGTACCCCCGTGACTGCTCAGATTAATACCCCTGTCATCAATTTGGAGGATCCACCCTCCAAGAATGAAACAGATGAACTGAAAAGAAAACTTGAATTGCTGGAAAGGTCAATCGCTGCAATGAAAACTCATAAAGAGGTGGTAGACATGGATTCCTTATCCTTGTTTCCCCAAGCTAGATTGCCTCCAAAATTCAAGATGCCTGGGATGGACAGATTTGATGGGACCACTTGCCCTAAAACTCACCTGAAAATGTATGTGGGAGCCTTAAGTCCTTGGGGTTTAAATGATGAGCTCTTTGCTCAACTCTTCCAACAATCCCTGACTGGGGCTGCCCTTAAATGGTTTGTGAGTCTAGACCGTTCCAAGATTAAGACATGGGAAGACATCTGCAATGCATTTAACTCTCAGTACCACTATAATATTGAGGTGGATGTCACCAGAAGGGAACTTGAGACTACCAAGCAAAACAACAATGAACCCTTCTCCTCGTTCCTTACGAGGTGGAGGGTAAAAGCCGCCCAGATGATCAATCGCCCTTCAGAACAAGAGCAGATTGATATCATAATCAGAAATTTAAGACCTACATATCAGGCTCAACTGCAAACCCAATATCTACCTACTTTCAAATCGCTCATTGCGACTGCAACCAAGGTAGAAGATTTGATACAGTTGGGTAAAATAGTGGATGAGGGGGCTGCATCAAAATATAAGAAACAAAGCCAAACTCCTTCCTCAAGCAAGGTCAATCAAGTGGCCAATATTGCCCCTGCGAATCCTTTACGTGTGGGCAATCTTGGGCCGAGAAATCAGCCGAGAAGGCAATATACTGACCTTGGAGTGCCCCTTCATTTGGTGTTTAAAAAGGCTGTGGAAGGAAAATATTTGAAGCCTTTGGACCCAAGACCTCCTCCAAACCCATTACGTTCCAGTTATAAAGTCAACGAATATTGTGAATACCATTAAGGGAATGGGCATAAAACAGATGCTTGCTGGACACTGAAAAACCGCATCCAGGATCTGGTGGATAGTGGTGACATCATTCCTCTCAGGAGGCAACCAAACATTAACACTAATCCTTTGCCCAATCACTCCATCCATGCCATTACTGTGGAAGAAGAGCTGTTTGATCCTTTCGAACTTCTCTCAAAAATGAATGAAGTATGTGTGTTAGATTTGAACGACCTTTCTGAAGAGGTCAGTGCTCTGACAAGAAGTGGAAGACAATATCAGCCACTTGACTTGGGAAAAACCCCTACAACCTCAAATCCCCCCATAAGAAAACACCAGAGCCAAAAGAAGACCCTGTCCTCACTCAGCTTAAACAAACTCAAGCTAAGGTGTCAATTTGGGAGCTCCTTGCTTCCTCATTCCCACATCGCCAGGCTCTCAGCGAAGCTTTGAGTCAACTTGATACACCAGTGGACACAAGCCCAGAAGCTTTGGTGGCCACTTTGACCCAATCAACCAAGACATTGAGTATCCGATTTTCTGATACAGACCTACCAGAAGATGGCAGTAAACACAATGATGCTCTATACATCACCATACAAACTGGGGGAAAGACTGTGCCCATGGTTCTCATTGATAATGGGTCAGCCTTAAATGTATGTCCCTTGAAAGTAGCAAGCTGTCTGGGGTTGGAGGCTACAGATCTTACACCTTCTGATCAGATTGTGAGAGCATATGATAACACTCGAAGAGAAATTTTGGGTGTTGCCACTCTGGAAATTGCTATTGGGCCGGTGAAAATGGGAGTACCGTTCCAGGTCATTGATGTACCCGCGAGCTTTAATCTCCTCCTTGGAAGGCCGTGGATTCATCAGATTAATGCTGTACCTTCTTCACTACACCAAAAATTTAAATTCCCTTTTGAAGGAAAAATCATCACTATCAAAGGGGACACCTGCGAAATCAACAGGAAAACCATGGATCAGTCTCTCCTTGAGGTTGTTCCTGGTGAAACCGCCATGACCTTGACTGGGTTTCATTACGACACAGTTCAATGCATAGAAGGTGAAAAACCCAAAGGGCCATTTGTCTCATATGACTTTGGGGAGGTCCAAATCAACTGCCTAGTGGGAATGATGCTAAGGGTAGGTCTATTGCCCGGGATGGAAATGATGAAGTCTGGGAGGAAAATACCCGTAGTACAACCATGGGAAGAGCCTGAGAATAAGGGAACTTTTGGCTTGGGGTACAAACCTACAGACGAGGAAATGGAAGAGCTTGAGCGTGGAAGGAAGAAAAAGGGGAGTTGGGGGGCAAGAAGCCTCAAAATGCACCCTTACTTTAGAACTCTGAATGGTCACTTTTGCAAACCTGGAAAGGCAGTTCATCACCGTGGTTTTCAGGAACCATTCTATTCTCCTATGACCGGAAAGAAGCTACCGGGTTTTGAAATGTTTGCTGATGTTGTAGCCATGAAAGAAGAAGAGCCAGAACCTGAAACTGACCCCCAAATGGAAGATTTCATGCGGCCTAGTCTCTTTGATGAGGTTGCTATGATAACCAATTTTGAAGACAATAGGGATTTCACAAAGCTGATCAAGACCACGGATGGACCGCTGAGAAACTGGTACGCCGAGGAAGGACAAGCTGCTGAGGTTAAACCTAGTCCTGTGTCACACCCTGAACTTGAGTCTTGTACCGAGTCTTGTACTAATTGAGTCAAAAACCAAGTCAGAGTCTAATTCTGAGTCTTCTATAGTTTCATATTTAGGGAACCCTAATGTCAAATCTAATGTAATCTTGGAGAATGACTCCACCATTATCAATGAAACTGTTCCGATTCTTGGTTACCCTGTGTCTTTTGCTTTCCAAGTATTATCTAGCAAAAATGAAATAAATGAAATAAAAGAAATAAATGAAAAGATAATAATTGGCAAAGAAAATGAACGTACATACATTGCATATGATTGTGTGAATAAAGAACAGGTTGTCGATTGCATCAGGAAGTATGTCGACTGCTTCATGTGGAAGGCAAGTGATGTCACGGGAATAGACCCAGCCATAGCAGTGCATAAGATTCCGCTATACCCCGATGCGAAGCCAGTTAAGCAGAAGTTGAGAAGAATGAAGCCAGAATGGTCTTTGAAAATTAAAGAGGAAGTTGCCAAGCAACTGGACAATAAGTTCATAGAACCGATTGCCTACCCTTCCTGGTTAGCAAACATTGTACCGGTCCCGAAGAAAGACGGAAAGGTCAGGATGTGTGTTGACTACAGAGATTTGAATAAGGCCTGTCCCAAGGATGATTTCCCGCTACCTCACATCGATTTGCTGATAGACAGGATGGCTGGGCATGTGATGGTTTCCATGACTGACCTCGCGGTTGGGTATAATCAGATCCTGGTGCACCCACCAGACAAAGAGAAGACAACTTTCATTACAGAATGGGGCACTTTCTGCTACAGGGTTATGCCTTTGGATTAATAAATGCAGGGGCTACCTATCAAAGGATGGCGACAACAGTCTTTCATGACATGATACACAAAGAAGTAGAAGTGTATGTTGATGATATGATTGTTAAGTCAAAATCTCCAGAAGAACACGTTGAAGCACTTGAGAAGTTCTTCCTTAGACTTCGCAAGTACAATTTGAAGCTTAATCCTGCAAAATGCCTCTTTGGTGCGACATCGGGCTTATTTTTGGGATATCTGGTCAGCAAAAAAGGAATAGAAGTTGATCCAGCAAAGTCAAAGGCTATTCTGAAAATGCCTCCACCAAGAACAGAGAAAGAGGTTCGAGGCTTGCTAGGTAGATTACAGTATATCAGTCGATTCATATCATAGTTGGCTGAGACTTGTGGTCCTATCTTTAAGCTACTAAGGAAAGGTGCTTCGCAAGAATGGAATGAAGACTGTCAGAAGGCCTTCGACAAGATCAAAGAATACTTGTTAAGTCCGCCAATTCTGCAACCTCCCAGAATGGGAAAACCTCTGCTCTTGTATTTGTCTGTAACAGATGAAGCCATGGGGGCAATGCTAGCTCAAGAAGCTGAAGATACAAAGGTGGAAAATGCAATTTACTACCTCAGCAAAAGGATGCTGGACTATGAGTTAAAGTATAACAAGATTGAGAAGTTGTGTTTAGCCTTGTATTGGGCTTGTACGAAGTTACAACACTACTTGTCTTCTTACACTACTTATGTCATTGCAGAACAGAGTCCCTTGAAATTCCTTATGGAGAGGCCTGTTTTGGACAGCAAAATGGCAAAGTGGGTGTCAACATTAGCAGCCTTTGACTTGAAATTTGTTCAAAGGAAAGCTGTGAAAGGTGGCGCAATAGCTGACCAATTAGCAGAATTACCCGTGAATGACGAGATGTGAGAAATGGGTTTCCCTGATGAAGACCTCTTGAACGTGGAAAGCAGTGTTTGGGAGATGTATTTTGATGGGGCATCCAATTATCAGGGAAACGGAATTGGGATTGTGTTCAAAACTCCTTGTGGAGAATACATTCCATTCGCAGTTAAGCTTGACTTTAGCTGCACAAACAACGAAGCAGAATATGAAGCTTGCATTAATGGGCTTGAAGCCGCCCTAGAATTGGGGATTAAGGACCTAAAGGTCTATGGTGATTCTATTTTAATAGTATCACAAGCTTTAAGGAAATGGAAGATAAGAGAAGAGCGTTTGGTTCCTTACCTACAACGCCTTGATCATTTGGCACAACAGTTCAATGATCTGTCCTTCGAATATCTCCCAAGAGCAAAGAATCAGTTTGCTGATGCCTTGGCTACTTTAGCTTCCATGATCAATATCAGGGAGGGGAAAGTCATTCGTCCATTGAAAGTTCAGCTTCAAAAGCAACCCGCCCATGTAATGCACTTGGCCGATGATAAACCATGGTTTTGGGATATGAAGACCTATCTCAAGGATGGAAATTATCCGGAGGGATCATCAAAGGTTGATCAGAGGGCAATAAGGCAGCTAGCCACGGGTTACATTCTTAATGGAGATATCCTCTACAAGAGGAGTTGGAATGGAATGCACCTAAGGTGTGTGAATGAAGCGGAGGCCAAGCAAATAATGGAAATGGTACATGGTGGCGAATCAGGACCACACATGTATGGGATCGCCTTGGCTCGGAAAATAGCCCATCTATGATATTACTGGTCCACCATGAATGCAAACTGCGTGGCATTTGTGCAAGGATGTCATCAATGCCAAATATTTGCTAAGCTACAGAATCAACCTCCTGTTGCCCTGAATCCGATCACTTCTCCATGGCCCTTCGCTACATGGGGAATTGATATAATTGGCAAAATACATCCAAAAGCATCAAATGGACATCAGTTTATCTTGGTAGCAGTGGATTACTTCACAAAATGGGTTGAAGCGGCTTCCTATGCAGAATTAGACGCCAAAAAGGCAGCACAGTTTGTCCGAACCAACATCCTTTGTCGGTACGGAACGCCGTTTGAAATTATCACTGATAATGGAACTCATTTCTAAGCAGAATTTGCTAAGCTCTTGCAGGATAAGAAAATCCAACATCATAAGTCCTCTCCTTATAGACCCCAAACAAATGGAGCTGTAGAAGCAGCGAACAAGTCTATAAAGGTGATCATACAAAAAATGATCAAGGAACATAGGCGTTGGCATGAGAAGTTACCACTGGCTTTGTGGAGATACAGAACATCAGTTAGAACTCCTACTGGGGCAACCCCGTATTCACTGGTATACGGAATGGAAGCAGTACTCCCCATTGAACTGGAAGTTCAATCGGCGAGGATAATTCAAGAAAGTCAGATAAATGAAGCTGAATGGATCAGCAATTATCATCATCAGTTGTTGAGTTTGGATGAAAAAAGACTTCAAGCTCTACATCAGATTCAAGTGTATCAGAGGCGAATGGCCAGACATTTCAACAAAAAGGTCAAAGATCGAAAGTTGGAAGAAGGTTGTTTGGTTTTGAAGGAGATCAGAACACCTGTTACAGATCCTCGTGGGAAGTTCCGTCCTCATTGGGCGGGACCCTACATTTTGAAGAAAATACTTTCCGGCGGAGCCGTCATCTTGTCTGATTTGGATGGTCTGGAGTTCACAAATCCATGCAATCTGGATCAACTAAAGAAATATTATGCATGATCATGCATTCCAATAATGAACTACATTAGACCTGATTCTCGCAAACTAATTCGAGATATGTAGGCAGCTCTCCTTGAGCACGGTCTAAATTTTAATAAAAATCATTTATTCATCTTTCTTTTGCCAAGAAAAAAAAACAACAACAAAAAACAAAAAACAAAAACAAAAACAAAACAAAAGATCCCGCTAAGCCGAAAACCCACAAAGGGCGGCTTAGGCAATAGTGGGGCCCGCTAAGCTGAAAACCCGCAAAGGGCGGCTTAGGCAAGAATGGGTAAGAGCTCGCTAAGTTGAAAATTCGAAAGGACGGCTTAGGCAAAAATAAGAGCAAATAAATAAAGTAGATAATGCTTGGAAAGCAAACAAAAGGGTCATTCATTAAGAATCATTCATTACAAAAAGAGAATCATCTGTTACAAAAAGAGTCATTCAGCCTATAAAATACAAAAAGGTCAAGTCATATTCCCCAAAAAACCAAAAAGGTAAAAACAACCCAAAAACAGAAAAGACAATGGAGTCACCCTGGGATCTAAATCCTACACCCCCTCTCCCTCCAACTCCTGCAGCAATGCACACCTCCTCGGTTTCTCAACGGGCCAAACCTCAGCTATAAACCAGGTCCTGTACTCTGGAGTGGGCTGAACGAGGGAAGGCTCTGCACCAGGCCTGATCATCCGATGGTCTCTGACCCAAGTCTGTAGAACAGCCCGAGTAACCCTGGGGGTAATGGGAGAAGCAATGGTAAGCCCGACAGGAAGGGGAACTCTCTGATCAATACCCATCTGCCTGAGGACGCGGGAAGCACTGTACCAAGTACTGTGAGTGAACCCAAGCAGGTAGACATGGTTGTGCATGGCATTTGCCTCTATGAATTGAGGAATCCTATACCAAGGGACGAACCATAATAATTCTTCCGGTCCAAGCTCAAACAGCCAAACAGTCCATTCGGCCATAGAGGGAAAAGAAATCTGAATTTTCCTGGTGCGGTACTGCGAAGGGTTGTAGGTCAAAGTCTGGGGGGCTGCAACCACTCGAAGATGATCTCTCAGCCAAACCTGAAAAAATAGATCCTTTCTATTTTACAAAGGAAAAGAGAGATGATGGAATAAGAAAAAAACAAAAGGTATGACAAAATTACCTGAAGGATGATCGGGGTGACGGTCCAACGTTCAAATCCAAGTGCACATCTGTCGAGACTCTGAATAGTCTCAGCTAGGATCATGCCCCCGATACAGTTGAGCTCTTCCATTTGCCTAACCATTGGGCAAAGTCTCAAATCTCCAAAGCCGGGGTCACGGTTGAAGAGGAACCCAGCTAACAGACAAAAGACGAAGGCTCGCATTCTATGCCTCAATTGAATATCGTCTTCAAAATCGGCGGTCAAGAATTCATCAATTAGGGGAAGCAGCATCGCCTTGTCCCCATCTACAATCATAGCTTGGGCTTGGGGTTTTGTGAAGCTAAAAAGCCTCTGAAAAGATCCCACATACCCGATTTGGACCTCATGCCTCACAAGAGGGGCATTTGGATCGCACCCATTGATCGAACAGAACTCCTCAAAAAGAGGACACATTTCCTCCATCCGAGCCCCAAATCTGAAAACATGGGCTTGGGGATCCCAAAACCTGATGCAAGAATGCAAGAAATCCCAGTCTACAGCTACACCTCTGAGGGTGGCTACAGCTTTCAACCCGTACCTCCCCATGTTGATCCTTTCAACATTGTGGAGACTTTTGGTCCAATTATGCATCACGTGATTAAAAAGGGGATTCATTGTTATTTGAAAAAAAATATATAAGATCTTTCAGTAAGAGGATTGCTTTCTGGCCCACAGATGTAAGACAACCTTGATTTTTATACTGGTCTGGCCCGGGCAGCGGCTCGGCCGCTGAGCACGGCAGCTCAGCCGCCGCTGCCGGCGGCTCGGCCACCATACACGGCGCCACGGTGGCCGCTTCCGGCGGCTCGACTGCCGCCGACCGTCCTGATTCCTCTTTTTTTTGGTGTTTTGTAAAATTCTCATGTTTTGGCCCTGTTTAGGCCCTGTTATGTGCTATTTTTTTTTTGGGATTGTATCAGGGATTTATTTTTTAAAATAGATTTCTAAAAAGAAAAAAGCATCATGCATACATATGTGCTGTTAATACTAACCAATAAGTGCAGGTTTACAGATAAGTTCAGATAACAGCAGAAAAACATGAAAGGTACAAAGTACAGAAGGGGAATAGTTTAAATACAGCAAGCATAGTTCAAGACAAGTATAAAAAAAAATCAGTGCCAGCCTCTTCGTCTTTGCAGCCTGCTCTGCCTCTCGTAAGCAGCCTCAGTCCAAGCACCAGACAGTTCATCCGAGAAAGCAGTAATCAGTGCCGCCATTTCCGTGATCAGGCCCTCTGGTACCTGTAAAAGAGACAAAATCACAATCAATCTCAAGAGAATTTTATGAATCCTTTTCATGAAAAGTTCTATGAGAATATACCTGAGTGACATGAGCAAAGCTCCGATATAATGCACCCTCTGCACTAATTGGTCGGGTCACCCAACCACCAGGTGCATGATAACGAGCAGCATAAGGCAGCCTCAAGTCGGCCAAAATAGGGTCAAATTGGCCGGTAGCTGTAAGGACGGATGTGGGAGGCCTCAAATGAGATGAACTGCTGCTTCCTCCAGTGTGTGATGGTCCAGCCCCGAAAGTGGAAGTCTCAGCCCTAGAGGAAGAGGGTCTGTCAGCTTGCCGGTCGGGAGAAGGATGGTCTCTCGGAGTGCCAGAAGTGGGAGCCGAAGAGTGGGAAGACCGATAAGGAGGTACAGAGTCAAATCGTGTCCCAATGCATGGCATCAGTCGATGAAGGCAGTAGAAGTCATAATCCTCATCTGGGGCATAAGCCGACTCGAAAGGGTCGCCCTCATACTGGGACACAGTAACAGGCAGAAGTGTTGAAGATAGCATATCATCAGGGGGATCCATGGGAACTGCACGGAAACCGGCGATCTGGAAAGTCACCCTCTCAGCGAGATAATACCGTCGAAACTCTGGATGGGGAAGTATGAATCGATGGTGAGTCAGAAACTCTGACCGCCGAAAGTTGTAATCCTGAGCAATCCACTCTGCCAGTCGGTGAGACATCACTTCAGATGCAACCTGTAAAAATTTGTTATATTAGTGAATCATTTTCTCTAATATAATAAAAAAGATGACGATAAAGCATTTACTGAGTCCATTGGGCAGCTGTCGAAGAATGATCTCAGCCCTCTGATGGGAAGTTTCCTCTTTGGTACTTCTACCCTCTCTTTATACCACCTCCAAGCAATGGGGGAAAGAGGATCGGCGGGGGCAGGTATCTCACGAAGAAAAGGGGCGATGCCAGGAAAGTACTCGTAAGCCCAAGTCTGAATATATATATATATATATATATCAGAATTGGTGTATGTCAACATATATAAAGAGAGGGGAAATGTTCTTTACATTACCTCCCAGAAGTAATACAAGCCACAGGGAGCAATACGGGTATAGCAGAGGTCAGACATGTCGTCATACAACCTACACAGCATCATGCTAGCCCAATCGTACATATGAAGCCGTGTCAGGTCAAGTAGGCTCTTCAGCACATTGAGACTCACTGCATCTTTCCTGTTTGATAAGAAGGAGCTAGCAAACAGGAGAAGCAAGGTAAACCTGGCCGCCTGGTCAGCAGTAAGGTTGCCTGTCTCGTAACCAGTGTAGATACCTGGCGCTTGCTCCACAAGCCACCTCCGCTGAATGCAGCGAGGCGCCTGATATCGAGGATAGTCAACCCCGATCAAAGTAATCATGTCGGCTGAAGAAATGTCCTGCCGCCAGTCATCATAGGACTCCACCATCTCAACGCCAAAGGGAATCCCAGAAAGGATGGAAAAGTCAGTAGGCGTCATTGTCATCTCCCCCCAAGAAAAATGGAAAGTGTTAGTAGTAGGCCACCAGCGCTCGGCTAAAGCACAGATCAAATCCCGGTGGATATCTCTGCCCACATCTATAGCCCTCAAATGGTGGAGGAAAGCAGGTCTGATAAGATCCCCCACTGGGTGCCCGACATCAAAAATGTAAGTCGGAATAGTGACCATCGGACGCTCAGCTATAGATATCTTGATCGTAGAGTCCTAAAAAAAAAATTCAGAAAAGTTGGACAAATTCAGAAAAGATTTAAGTTCTTTCCCCAGCCGGGTGTGGATTCCTAAAGGATTATTTCTAAGTTCTTTACTAGAAATAATTACTGATGACAGAACATAATGAAGCCCGGTACAGATCCTAATTCATTACTAGTACATGTAAAGAAAAGGTTCCTAAAATTTATTTCTAAGTTCCTTACTGGAAATAAATAAAATTCCTAAGCATGCATACTAGATGAACAAACGGAAAGTACTCACCTCATAGCAGCCGGTCCGAGAACTGTGCTTCTCCTCCTCAAGTAAAAGATTGCAGGGAGGGAGTGGGATCTCGAGGTCTTCAAAGCCGGTAAAATCCATCGTCGAAAGAAAATTTGAAAGAAGTGAAAGAAGAAGAATGAATGAAAGCAAATGAAAATTGAATGAAATGAGCCTATTTATAGAAAAATATGAAAATGCGGGTCTTTTTGCACCTCGCTCAAAATTCGCTCTTCAGAAGATCACTGAGTTCCATAAATCATTTTTATGGACCCCAGTGGGGGGCAATTGTGAACACTCGAATTTTGGGGCTCGGAAAGCCAATTTCCTCATACCAAGCCAGACCGGGGGACAACGGTAAAAGTCCACCGAAAGTATGTCTTCATGGTACTTGAAATGTCCGGGACGACGTGAGGATCACGGATATGGTCCCGGAATAATTTTTGGAGGCCCGTGGCTCCCGAAAAGTCAGTTTTAACGGGGGACCGGCGGCCAGCCACCGTAGCGCCGGCGGCTCGGCCGCCGTTGCTGGCGGCCCGGCCGCCGTCCAGCCCATTTTTGCCTATAAATAGGCTTCAGATTTTCAAAAAAAAAAAGAAAAAACTTTTGGACTTCCTACGCCCAGATGCTGACGAAATTTTTATGCTTAAGATTTTCTAATATTGTGTTGTAGAAAGCAAGAATCATACTCAAAAGTGCAAGGAAACAAGATCTGGAACTTAGAAGTGGAAAAATTCTAATCAAGGTAATATCATAATTTATCTTTGGTCAATTCGAGCATATCATAAGCATTCTAATCTTCTTCTTAATTTCTTCTCGGTCAAAGACCTAATCTTTTTAGGTCTGAGGGCCTAATGGACTAATCAATCACCCTTTCGGCTTTAAGCCGTAAATAAAATCAACCTTTTTGGTACGGGGCCTAAATTGCATCTCTTTGGTACTAAGTACCTAAATGGCACCATTAAAATGAACTTTTGGCATGAAGCCTAAATCGAACTCTTTTGGTACTAAGTACCCGAAATTATACAATTTTTGCACTAAGTGCTAAATCTCACAAATTTGGCAAAAAGCCCGACAAATGCACGAAGCATACACACACACATGCATGAAGCATAAATTTCATCGCCTTTAAATAGGCTTTTCCGAACTACATGGACTTTGATCTCCCATTCAAACGGGAGTATGTAGGCATATTTGGGATTCACCTCAAATAGCAAGTCCACATTTTAATAACAATCTCTTTATTCTGTTTTCTTCGTCCCTTTTACATTCATTCATTTTTTTTTATTTATTGTCGAGTTAGTCAAATACATGACATAGTCCCCGAATCCTCCTTGGGTTCGCAGACTAGAAACCTTTACATTGGACAAGTTATTGGAGTCAAATAAGGGTTTTCTTAGTTTTTCCCTTCGAACAAAATAAACTGAGTGGCGACTCCCCACAACGAGTGAACGTTCGCCCGGATCCTTTTCGGGTGGAAAACCGAGGTTCACACAAACAAACAATTAAATAAAGAAAAATCAAACTATCACTACTTAAACAACCTTCCCCGACAGCGGCGCTAAAAACTTGTTGCGCTCGAATTAAGTATACTACAAGCGGCACTCGCAAGTATACGAGGTAGCTGTAGCAAAGGTGATCGCCCCAAGGTCATTTCCCCAAGAAGGTGTGGTTCGTAATAGCTTGATTAAAGCAATTAAATTAAAATCGAGAGTTTGTTGTTTGGAATGCTAAAGAACAATTTAAACCTAAAATTAATGTACGTAGGGTTTGATGTGTGTGATGGTTGCACAAGATCAATTCAGTTCTTGGGAAAGTGCCTAGGGTTATAGGTCCATTCAATCAAAGCTCAATTCTCAATTATCCATTAACATAGCCTTGTAATTAATTTGTTCCTTAAGGTTAATTAGTCAATTACCAATTCATTAGTTCTCACATTCATGAATTAGCAATAACCAATTACTTTACATTACCAAATTAATGAAACCCTAGAACTTATATTTCTAATTCATTCATAGGGTGGTCGATTATATAGTTCCGATATCGGATTTCACCTCTCGACCCATCATCCAATATTCAAAGATTAATAGGTAGCTAATATATCAACCTAGCATTTAATACAATACAATCAACCAATCAACAAGGAACATCAATGTAAATATCAAATCAAAACATTCAACCAAATATACTATAAACCCTAAGCATAGGTTTTTAGCTCAACATTATCAATTTAAAATATTCATTCAACTCAATATAAATCAAATACAAATTGTTCATTGTAATATCAATCTCTTAATACAACAAAAACAATATTGAAATGAATTAAAAGAGAGAATAGAAAAACCCCTTGTGAAGATGCCAAGAGTAGGATTACTAGTCTTCCTCCTAGCTCCACTTTGATGTTTGATGAAGAACCCAAGCCCTCTTCAATGGTTGATTTCCCTTTTGCAATATGGAATGGAGCTTTCTCAAGTCACCAACCCTTCAATTGATTGTGCCTTTGGAAGATGGAATGGAGCTTTCTCAAGTCACCAATCCTTTTAATGAAGCTTCTTCAACCTTCAAGAGCTTGTTAACCCAACTTATCCCAAAGAACCTCAAAGATCTTATCAATGGAAGATGGAGAAGATGAAGATGGAGGATGAAGATGAGGGACAAGGAGAGTGTCACTCTCTCCTCATCCCCTAGTGTGTTTGCTCCCTCTTCTCTTTTCTTTTCTTTCTTTCTAAAACCCTAGCCGTCCTCCCTTCTTTTTTTGTCGTACGAAAGAATTTATACATTTTTTGGTGTGACACGGCCAAGCCAAGAGTGGCTTGGCCGTGTCTCTTCTTCTTTTCTTCCTTTCCATGAGGTGACACTGCCAAGCCAAGGTTGGCTTGGCCGTGTCTCTTGATTCCCATGGGACACGACCAAGACAGTTGGCCATGTCCCTCACTGTGGCTTCTTCTTTCTTTCTTTCTTTGGAATGGTGAGTGACACGGCCAAGCTTAAGTGAGCCTGGCCGTGTTTGACATGCTTGGAGGGACACGGCCAGTGGCTTGGCCGTGTCCCTTGGGTGTGTCTCTCTCTGTTGCTCATTTTCCTTATTTTCCTTCTCTTCTTTGGCTTGTTCTTTTATTTGCTCTTTGAGTGAGACACGGCCAGAGGCTTGGCCGTGTCTGCTTCTGCCTTGAATTTCTTTTGAGGGACATGGCCAAGCTTGCTTTGGCTTGGCCATGTCTTGCTTGGTTCATGCTTTTCTTGCCCTATTTTGATCTTCCAAGGGTGTTTTTGTACCTAAACCTAAAAATAACACTTTAAACACACTTAAAACAACAATTAATCAAAACATTAACTAAAACACACATAAAATTATGCTAAAAACTAGTACAAAAATGATCTAAACACTTTATTTGGTTAATCAATCAACAATTACCCAAATTGTATTATGCTTCTTTTGGGTGTTCAAAAGACCAATCACAAAATCCATGGTAATTCTATCCCACTTCCATTCTGATATTGATATAGGTTGCAAAAGACCCGATGGAACTTGATGTTCTGCTTTGACTTGTTGACACACTAAACACCGAGTCACATATTTAGTAATATCTCTCTTCATACCAGCCCACCAATAATGAAATTTCAAATTCTGATACATCTTATTGCTTATAGGATGTACAGTATACGTAGTAGTATGAGCTTCACCAAGTATACACTCCTTTATTTCCTTCACATCAGGTACACACAATCGACCTCTATAATACAATCCATCATCCTCTAACACAACATAATCTATCTTTTCACCTTTATACACTTGTTTTAAAATTTCTAATAAATTTTGATTTTTTTTGAGCTTCTATCACTTTTTGCTTTATGGTTGGTTCAACACTCAATTTTGTTAACATAACACATTATATCATTTAGTTTATTTAATTTATATATGTATATAGTATTATAATATTCTATATACAACATACCTGCTAAAGTATTTCAACTTAAAGCATTGCTACTGTGTTAACTTTTCTAGGATGATAGTCAATAATACAGTCATAATCTTTTATCAATTCCATCCACCTCCTCTACCTGAAGTTTAGTTCCTTTTGTGTTGGCAAGTATTTCAAACTTTTATGGTCAGTGAAAATATAACACCTTTCGCCAGACAAGTAATGTCTCCAGAACTCAAGAGCAAATACAATAGCAGCCAACTCCAAATAATGTGTATGGTAATTCAATTCATGAGATTTTAATTACCTAGAAGCATAAGCAATTACCTTAATTTCTTCCATCAATACACAACCGAGTCCCTGATGAGAAGCATCACTATAAATAACATAATCTTTACCTGGAGTCGGTTGTGTCAATACAGGTGCTTCAGTCAACATAGACTTCAATTGTTCAAAACTAGCTTGACACTGGCATTCCACTCAAATTTAGCTTCTTTTCTAAGGAACTTAGTTAAAGGAAGTGCTATTTTCGAAAACCCTTGTACAAATCTTCTATAGTAACCAGCTAACCTAAGAAAACTCCAAACTTCCATTATATTCTTTGGTGGCTGTCAATTCAAAATAGTCTCAATTTTACTAGGATCCACACATATACCATTAGTTGATATTACATGCCTAGAAATGCCACTTCTGTCAGCCAAAAATAATATTTCAATAGTTTAGCATACAATTGATTCTCCCCTAGTGTCTGTAGTATAATTCTCAAATGCTTATTATACTCCTCTTTATTTCTGGAATAAACCAATATGTCATCAATGAAAATCTAAATAGGGTTTGAAGACTCGATTCATCAAGTCCATAAAAGCTGCTGGAGCATTAGTTAAACTAAAGGGCATGACCAAAAATTCATAATGTCCATATCGAGTTCTGAAAGTTGTCTTTGGAATATCTACTTCTTTAATTTTCATCTGATAATAGCCTGATTTAAGATCAATCTTAGAGAAAACACCTACTCCCCTCAATTGATCAAACAAGTTATCAGTCCTAGGTAACAGGTACTTATTCTTAATTGTCACTTTATTCAACTGTCGATAATCTATACACAATCTTAAGGTACTATTCTTCTTCTTCACAAATAAAATTGGTGCAGCTCAGGGTGATACACTAGGTCTAATAAAGCCCTTATTAAGTAATTCATGAAGTTGCACTTTTAACTCTTTTAATTCTGGAGGTGCCATTCTATAAGGTGGAATAGAAATTGGTGTTGTACTCTAAACTACATCAATAACAAATTCTACTTCCCTCTCTAGAGGTATTCCAGTAATTCCTCCAGAAAAACATCCAAAAACTCACTCACTGTAGGTATATCTTCCAAAGCCTTGCTTGAATGTCATGTATCATTAACATAAGCAAGGTAAGCTTCACACCTCTTCCTAAACAACTTTCTAGCTTTAGCTGTAGAAATCAAACTAGAAGGGTAAATTTGTTTTTCTCCTTGAACTATAATTTCACCATGACCCAAAATCTTAAAAGACACAACTTTACTACAGCAGTCCATAACTTCATGATGTCGGGACAACCAATCCATTCTTAAGATTACAACAAAATCATGGAATGGAAGTTCAATCAAATCAGCAGGAAGTTCTACCTCATGAACTCTAAGTGGACAATTTTGATATACTTTATTTACCTTCACACTATGGCCTAAGGGATTAGTAACTTCTATCTCATAATCAAGTTTATCAACACACATTCTCTTCCCTAAAGCTATAGTTGTACAAATATAAAAATCTGTAGAACCAGGATCTAATAATGCATATACATCAAGACAAAGTAAAGAAAATTTACTAACTACAACATCAGGAGCATCCTGATCCTCCACAGCTTTCATGGCATAAGCTCTAGTTGGAGCACTGGCTCGAGTCTGAAGTCTATCCACTATTTTAGATCCTTTCTACTGACTAACACTGGGTCGACCACCTCTACTTGTCCTATGACCTGACTGAGACCTTTGTACAGAACTATGTCATTCAACAACTTCTAATTCATGTATCGTTGGACAATCTCTAATTTTATGCTCCAAAGAACTACATTTCAAACAAGCCCCTTTTTTATACCAATAATCTTCACTTACATGGACCTTACCACAATATTGACAAGGTGTAGTAATAGCCCTTGAAGATGAGACTGCAGCAACTCTAAACCTACCACTTCTAGACATCTGAAAACTAGCTCCACTTCCTCTACCAAACCCTTGAGTTTGAGCTTGAATATTTCTTTATCTTTTTTTACCACTTGTTATTGTTCACTAAAAAATCCCTTCTATGATTATTGTCTTCTTCCCTGCTCTTGTTTAATCCCATTTTCTATGGCAACTGTCGCATTAACAACAATGGAAAACTCTTTAGTCCTCATAACTACTAAATATACCCGAATCTGACTGTTCAAACCCTATTCAAACCGTTTATACTTCTCTTCCTCAGATGCAACTAACTCTAGAAAATATTTATTAAGGCGAACAAACTGCCTCTCATATTCATACACAAATGATTGCCTTTGCTTAAGATACAAAAACTCCCAACACTTCTCCTCTAAATAAATCTCACTAATATATTTCTTTTTAAATTCTTCTTGGAAAAATACCCAAGTGAGTCTATCTGCGGGTACACCTTTCTACTTTGTATCCCACCAGGCATAAGCTTATTCTTGTAACAAGGAAACTATATACTCCAATCTTTTCTCGTTAGTACAATGCAGAATATCAAAAACTCTCACAATCCTCTTCATCCAATACTCTGCTACTGAAGACTCATCAGTATCACGAGCTTTAAAATCTTCTACTCCTAATTTCCTAATTCTCTCCATTAGAGATCTTTGAGGCACTGGATGTGAAGGTTGTGCAGGAGGAGCAACTCTTACAATTTGCCTGAGAACTTCCCCCATATTTCTCAGAAATTGGGGGTCTAAAGGAATTTATTCTGCAGAAGGTATTGATGGCTGTTGATTCCCTACACTAGCTTGGCTATGTAAGGATGCAACTTGTTCCTCCACATCTTGATAGGATTCAGAGGCCATCTTATACTTTTAAAATTAAAAATCAACTGCATCAAACATTTATTCAATTATATAGTTCACATAGCAATGATAGTTATACTTCTCTTTTCTTTTAACCCACAAACTTAGGACGGCCTAAACCTGCTCTTATACCACTAAATGTAACACCCCCTACATAGACTATACACTTAACTACATAGGTGATGTCACCCAAATACTCACAATTGTCTATATATGTATTATAGAAATAAAACCAGAATACTTCTATCTATTAATGCAGTTATTAAACTTTCAAAAGAACTATTATAATCATACCTATATTACGAACATATATCTGTTAATTTATAAAGAACTCCTATTGTTAACTTACATTATTATAATTCTCAAACTACTCCTGAACTTATACAGCTGTCATACAAAATTATAAAGTATTGCCATGCGACTATACAGAATATAATATTTACAATATTTTTCTTTGAACCTTTGTGATGCAGTTGACTAGGAACATATATCTCTCACTTTGCAATCTCAACTCTTCTTACTTGATTTGCACGTTAGAAAATAATTCTAACACGCTAAGCAAAGCTCAGTGGTGCTTATGTGTAACACCCCGATACCCCATATAAATACTGTACATATACCAGGTACACATACAATATGTATATAGAGTATAAGAATGTCACTTTTCATCACCATTATAACTCTTTACTTTAATTTTTAAAACCATAATACATTTAAATCATATGAAAGTATTTACAAAATGGTTATTCTTATCATGGTAATACATAAATATAAGTTACATTGTTTCTTCCAAAGATTCATTTATACAAATGAATTATGAAAATACAGTATAATTACATGCATGCACCACCATCTAGTTGGTCTCGAACTACACTTGTCCTCGTTGTGACATAGTAGCTTATCTCCAGCTTCATCACCTATATACCTGCGCGATTAAGATAACCGCGCTAAGCTCGAAAGCTTAGTAGTACAAGTAACCATTAAAATATACAATATAAAGGAAACATACCTCATATGTTTAGTCTCATGTTTTAACATTTTCTTACTCCGTTTTCCCCTTTTTCAATGCATTCTTCATATAATCCTATTAACCTTATAGAGGATATACATATACACATATAACATAACCATCAAACATAATTCAATAAATTGATAGAACCTTCATATTATGATACTTACCAATTTCACCTCATACATATCATATATATCATTTTATACTTTATAATCGCATATTGCATATAACTTCACAAACCATATCTCCTTTCAATAATTCATGTATGTTATATAATCATATCACTAACCACAATTCATCATTCACAACTCACATTTCCAACAAAGGCAACATAGATCCCATTACTCATTTATTTCAACTTGTATCTACATCACATTAACAACAAAGACAGACTCGGGCCCAAAAGACACTAATATGTCATTCAAAGTTCAGAGTTAATGCTTTGGTTTTGTTATCACATTTATCAATATCATATACCCAACTAGGCTTCAAGGATTAAGTTCAACCAAGCTTCAAGGGGAGCAAAGCATGCTAAGCTTCTACCCAACTTGGCTTCAAGAACTAACCCAACCTAGCTTCAAGGGTGGTAACATCTCAATTAGGCTTCAAGGATTCAATCCAACCTAACTTCAAGAGATTGTTACACTTATTAGGCATGCCACCAACAACAAAACTCTGAAAATGAATAACACATTAGCCACACAATTCATTTATTATTTCATTATCAATTTCATTCTCATTCTCATCATCATTTACATCATCATAGCCAACCACAATGGCATCATTTAGGCAAAACATGCCTCATTTATCTCATTCTCAATATCATAGCCAACCACAATGGCTTTATACATCATCACCTCTCAATTTACATTTCATATTCCATCACAATATCACATTTCATAGTTCACCACAATATCACATTATCACATTTCATAGTTCATCACAATATCACATTATCACATTTCATAGTTCATCACAATATCACATTATCACATTTCATAGTTCATCACAATATCACATTATCACATTTCATAGTTCATCACAATATCACATTATCACATTTCATAGTTCATCTTTGATATTTATATACATAATCATTCATTACTCAAGTATGCACAATCAATTGCATTACCATATAAATTGGAATACACATCATACAAATCATATCCTCACATCTTTCACATTTCATAACATATATATATTGAATGCCTTCACATCTTATATGTATTAATGTATTATCATATCTCTTATCTTTTCATTGCATATACAATATTAATATTTATTTTAACAATATACTTATATGCAATCCAATAGGGTTTTGTACTTACCTCTAAAGAACTCACTCCCATATAACTTCTCTTCCATAGATCTTTCAATACTTGGATTAGGGGCAATTCCATCTCTTAAAACCTAATCCAAAAGTAATCATACACACTCACTTAGAAATACACATGAGATAATACAAATAAGAATCAATTAGGGCAAACTCAACACATGACATGCTCATCAACACGGGCGTGTCCCTTATCGTGCCCTAACTCCACAACACAGAAACATTGACACGCTCATAACCACGGGCGTGTCACTGGGCGTGTAATACATTCTGTATCTCAAAAACATCAACACGTCCAATCAACAAGAGCGTGCTCATGGCCGTGTCAATTCTCCAAACTCACAGTAGCTATGACATGCTCAATAACACGGGCGTGTTACTGGTCGTGTCAATTCTACTGCCACACAGAACTTATGACACGCTCAATAACATGGGCGTGTCACTGCTCGTGCTACCAACTCCAGAAAACAGAACCAACGACACGCCTAACAAACTGGCCATGTCTCTGGGCGTGTCCGACTAAAAACCCAGATTCCGGTCAACACACAACAACATCCAACAATACCCATCTTTTTATCATTACTCACTTCAAACAATCTTCATCAAACACACCCAAAAACCATAACAAACTTACCAAAACATCAACAACACTCAAAACACACACCAATCATCAATATAAACATCATTCATATACCAATTTATCAAATCCCCAAATTTCATTAAACTCAACCCTTATTCAACAATTCATCATCATCTTCACAAATAATCATATTATCATCATCCAATTACCAAATCAACACATATATATACTTAAATCTTTCAATATCATCATCATCACACATCAACCATACCAAACCCAACTCAAAAAATGAAAATCAATTTAAAGAAATAAATACTTACTTGAATCCTTTATCAAATCTTCATCTCTATCATCAAATCTCTTGAATTCCTTAAGAAATTTGGTAAGAAAATCACATCTTTCTCTCTTTCTTTCTCTCTCTCTCTCTCTCTCTCTCTCTCTCTCTCTCGGCCAAGAAGAACGAAGAAGACGAAGAAGGAGTAGAAGGAAGAAGAAGTTTCTACTTCTTTCCTTTGTCCTTATCCATATATATATATATAATAATAATAATAATAATAATAATAACAATAACAATAACAATAGTAATAATAATAATAATACTTTAAATCTCCACCACATATTCTTTCTTTGATTTTCTTCTTTTCTTTTCTTTTTGTCTTTATTATTATTATTATTATTTAGTTATACAAATATATATACAACTCACTTATCCTTCACCATTATATATATCCCATGTATATGTGATGTATATGTATATGTCTTACATATATTATCCTTATATTTCACATATACACATATACATTAAATCCAAATACAACAACAATAACTCCAAAACTCTTAGGGTCTATTCCGGGATATTACAATTCTCTCCCCCTAAAAAAAAAATTTTCGTCCTCGAAATTACTCAGTACAATAACATTCCATTCTTACCAATACACCATTTAAAATTTTCATCAAATCACATAGTTTGCACTCTCCCCCTTAGAGTCAATTATATTATTCAATTCCACAACTTGTCACGATAAAAATCTTTATACCTTATTACATTCTCATCCAATATTCAAAATAACTCATTATACTCTCAAATACCTTATCTATATGCAAAAATTCAATCATCCTTTAACATACTTATGTTACATTCCATTATTACATTCAAAATATTTTATCACTTTATCTCTTTATAACTATTCTCTTAACTTTAACTTTCAAGATCATAAACTTATATCTTAATATTAATTATCCCATCATTACAATCATCCTTACAAACAAACATTTATCAAACCTTCATTGATAATAATATTCTTATTTCTCATACACTTCATTCCTTCTCTAGTATTTTCTCACTTAACATCAATATTAATACAATGCTTTTGAACTTACTTTACAGGAAATCAACTTCTTCCCTTTTCTCATCATTAAAATTGATATAATTCAATTAATTCATGTCCGTTCATCTATCAAAATTTTACATTGTATACATCATTATTTATCTCTTATGCCTTTAGCACAACCATACATATTAAATCTCAATAATAATTCACAATTATAGCAAAAATCCAGATCAATTGATTTATTCTCCACAATATCTTAACATCATAATCTTGTTTGATTCAAATCAATAGTTCACTTATCTAAATTTATCATGAATAACCATCCACTTTAATTTATCTTTCAATATACACATAGTTTATCTTTCATTATCTCAATACAATTCCACCAAATTTCATAATTATCTCATACCATGCTTATCATTCATAGTTTACTCACTCAAATTTTAAACCCATCCACTTATTCACCGTATACCATAAACATAATCAATATAGCTCTCAAACACATTCTGCAATCTTCTTTCATTATCATCTTCTCACTTATCATATCATTACTATATTAACAATAATTACCTTTTTCTCACATTACTCATAACTTAAAGTATTTCCACAATTCTCTTTCTGTCTTTTCTTTTCCAGAATTATAACCAAATTGCTAACACAAAAACCATAAAATACACTTCATCAATCATAACCGTTAATCATGTTTCTAGAAACATAATTATCAATCTTACCAAAGTAGTATTACAGTTATACTTTCTTAGTCTCAATTCTGTGGATAACAAATTAATCGGCCAAATACCATAAATACACTATATGGCCATAGGAGATTAATGATCACATCTGAAACTTATAAATCAATACTGTTCCTCTATTATTTTATTTCCAACTTTTCAATTATACTACTAAGTTGCGTCACAAATATTATATCTCCATTCTCCAAACTTTACTACATCCAAAATTAACATATGTCAACTCTATCTCAACACAATTTACTCTTAATTATTTGATCACCATTTGCATGTCTCATATACAACAATATTATCCTTAACCTCTCCTTCACACATCATTCAATCTTATACAGATCTTACATAAATTTCATTCTTTATACTTTCTTTTTCCCTTATAATTTCTTATTAAATTTATATACACAGAACATTTCCTCACACAAATACTTTGGCTCATAACATTTATGATAGCCAAATTCAGTTATTATCATAACAATATTACTGTCCACCATTTCCCAAATTAATCCTTATTTCCATAACCATTTCACTATCCAACATTTCTTAAGTTTATTCTTATTTTCATTTCATCACATACTCTTTACGTCAATCAAGGCCTAATCTCTCTTAGGTCCACTACTACATGCAATGTCATTTCCAATATACATCAAATATGCAATTATATAACACATCCATAGATCACATTCACAATGTGATTTACTTTCCACATTTCTTACATTTTACAATTACATTCATATCAAAAACTCATTCCACATTTTCTATACATGTATACACATAATCATACAATGATATTTAATTCCTCTTTTACATATTTTCAACACAATTTAACATTTTACTATTCCTTGAACAACATCATTTTTATCCCTTTTTGACATGCCTTAAGTTGTTTATCAACCCAACACATATACATTATCACCATGATATTATTTCACAAAATCTTAGTCACGCTACTAAGGTGACATCTCTCTCACATATATTTTTAAAAGCATTAGTATACCATCTATACATCCATTTGTTTATTCTTCAACACATAGATATATATATATATATATATATTACTCACATATCTATACACATGTACATTACATCCACTCATATATACATTGGGCTCAATAATCTCTTTATACTCTCCAAGTCTAATTATGACAAATCTCAATTTCTTAAATCCACATTGATCCATCCCATTTCTTACTGTCAATATTATCCCATGACCTAACTTTGCTCAGGTTTGTCAATGCAAGCATAATCATTCTCATACTATCAATCACATTATTCAATTTAATAGTACTCTCATATACAGTAATATTCATTCCACAAGCTCATGGGTTTAACTTACATTAAGATTATCAATACTCAAATAGTCTTTACCCAAATTCCATTAACACTATAATTTCACAACTTACTACTTTACTTAAACTTCCATTCACTCATCTTATGTTCTTAATATCAACTTAAAAAAAACATCTTATATATACACATTACAAAACAACCTCAAAGTATATTCTTTTCACAAATATTAAAGCTCATTTCCAAAAATCTAATTATCACATCTTTCCACCATTAATATGAGCTTTAACAACACTCAAGCGTATCACATTTCTAACATTAAAATCACAATGTTTGCATTTAAAACAGCAATGCAACAACACCATTATATTTCCTTATTTAACCAACATCATCTCTTTTTCTTTTAAAAACTTTAACTTTACATATTCAAATCATAAATGGTCAAACTTTGTCTATACCCATCAACTCATTCAATATACCACCATACTCTCTTCATTTAAATAACATAACTTTCAATATTCACAATTCGACATTATTTCCTCTGTCTAGCAAACTCAACATAAACTTTCTTATAAAGAGGTTTAAAGTATAGAAGAAAGAGTACATACTCTTATCTTAATTTGATTTTCAACTCATTTCCAACTTTATTTTCCTTTCCATTTCTTTATTTTTCAATTCATATTATGTCATACATAATATTACTCATAAACATCAATATTACATTCCATGTTGCACATGACATAACATTTTTCATATGTCTCATCAACATGCATATTTCACATTACATTTCGTAATTCGTTTCTCATAAATAATTAGGCACTATGCCTCAATTATAATTCATTTCCAACATCATTGCCAACAATCATGGTTTCTTCTCACATCAACATAGTATACACATATATCATCAACTATATTAAACATCTCATGTAACACAAATATTTTACAAATCATATTATGCCACATCCGAGACCAACCTAGGTGTTAATGCATGTGCATGTATCAAAATTTTCATTCTTTTCATTTTCATTTATCATCATTTTTTTTCTTTTTAAAACTTTTCTTTGTAAATTTACTTAGGCCGAGAATCTCGAAACCTAAGCTCTGATACCAAAATAATTGTAACACCCCGATACCCCATATAAATACTGTACATATACCAGGTACACATACAATATGTATATAGAGTATAAGAATGTCACTTTTCATCACCATTATAACTCTTTACTTTAATTTTTAAAACCATAATACATTTAAATCATATGAAAGTATTTACAAAATGGTTATTCTTATCATGGTAATACATAAATATAAGTTACATTGTTTCTTCCAAAGATTCATTTATACAAATGAATTATGAAAATACAGTATAATTACATGCATGCACCACCATCTAGTTGGTCTCGAACTACACTTGTCCTCGTTGTGACATAGTAGCTTATCTCCAGCTTCATCACCTATATACCTGCGCGATTAAGATAACCGCGCTAAGCTCGAAAGCTTAGTAGTACAAGTAACCATTAAAATATACAATATAAAGGAAACATACCTCATATGTTTAGTCTCATGTTTTAACATTTTCTTACTCCGTTTTCCCCTTTTTCAATGCATTCTTCATATAATCCTATTAACCTTATAGAGGATATACATATACACATATAACATAACCATCAAACATAATTCAATAAATTGATAGAACCTTCATATTATGATACTTACCAATTTCACCTCATACATATCATATATATCATTTTATACTTTATAATCGCATATTGCATATAACTTCACAAACCATATCTCCTTTCAATAATTCATGTATGTTATATAATCATATCACTAACCACAATTCATCATTCACAACTCACATTTCCAACAAAGGCAACATAGATCCCATTACTCATTTATTTCAACTTGTATCTACATCACATTAACAACAAAGACAGACTCGGGCCCAAAAGACACTAATATGTCATTCAAAGTTCAGAGTTAATGCTTTGGTTTTGTTATCACATTTATCAATATCATATACCCAACTAGGCTTCAAGGATTAAGTTCAACCAAGCTTCAAGGGGAGCAAAGCATGCTAAGCTTCTACCCAACTTGGCTTCAAGAACTAACCCAACCTAGCTTCAAGGGTGGTAACATCTCAATTAGGCTTCAAGGATTCAATCCAACCTAACTTCAAGAGATTGTTACACTTATTAGGCATGCCACCAACAACAAAACTCTGAAAATGAATAACACATTAGCCACACAATTCATTTATTATTTCATTATCAATTTCATTCTCATTCTCATCATCATTTACATCATCATAGCCAACCACAATGGCATCATTTAGGCAAAACATGCCTCATTTATCTCATTCTCAATATCATAGCCAACCACAATGGCTTTATACATCATCACCTCTCAATTTACATTTCATATTCCATCACAATATCACATTTCATAGTTCACCACAATATCACATTATCACATTTCATAGTTCATCACAATATCACATTATCACATTTCATAGTTCATCACAATATCACATTATCACATTTCATAGTTCATCACAATATCACATTATCACATTTCATAGTTCATCACAATATCACATTATCACATTTCATAGTTCATCTTTGATATTTATATACATAATCATTCATTACTCAAGTATGCACAATCAATTGCATTACCATATAAATTGGAATACACATCATACAAATCATATCCTCACATCTTTCACATTTCATAACATATATATATTGAATGCCTTCACATCTTATATGTATTAATGTATTATCATATCTCTTATCTTTTCATTGCATATACAATATTAATATTTATTTTAACAATATACTTATATGCAATCCAATAGGGTTTTGTACTTACCTCTAAAGAACTCACTCCCATATAACTTCTCTTCCATAGATCTTTCAATACTTGGATTAGGGGCAATTCCATCTCTTAAAACCTAATCCAAAAGTAATCATACACACTCACTTAGAAATACACATGAGATAATACAAATAAGAATCAATTAGGGCAAACTCAACACATGACACGCTCATCAACACGGGCGTGTCCCTTATCGTGCCCTAACTCCACAACACAGAAACATTGACACGCTCATAACCACGGGCGTGTCACTGGGCGTGTAATACATTCTGTATCTCAAAAACATCAACACGTCCAATCAACAAGAGCGTGCTCATGGCCGTGTCAATTCTCCAAACTCACAGTAGCTATGACACGCTCAATAACACGGGCGTGTTACTGGTCGTGTCAATTCTACTGCCACACAGAACTTATGACACGCTCAATAACATGGGCGTGTCACTGCTCGTGCTACCAACTCCAGAAAACAGAACCAACGACACGCCTAACAAACTGGCCGTGTCTCTGGGCGTGTCCGACTAAAAACCCAGATTCCGGTCAACACACAACAACATCCAACAATACCCATCTTTTTATCATTACTCACTTCAAACAATCTTCATCAAACACACCCAAAAACCATAACAAACTTACCAAAACATCAACAACACTCAAAACACACACCAATCATCAATATAAACATCATTCATATACCAATTTATCAAATCCCCAAATTTCATTAAACTCAACCCTTATTCAACAATTCATCATCATCTTCACAAATAATCATATTATCATCATCCAATTACCAAATCAACACATATATATACTTAAATCTTTCAATATCATCATCATCACACATCAACCATACCAAACCCAACTCAAACAATGAAAATCAATTTAAAGAAATAAATACTTACTTGAATCCTTTATCAAATCTTCATCTCTATCATCAAATCTCTTGAATTCCTTAAGAAATTTGGTAAGAAAATCACATCTTTCTCTCTTTCTCTCTCTCTCTCTCTCTCTCTCTCTCTCTCTCTCGGCCAAGAAGAACGAAGAAGACGAAGAAGGAGTAGAAGGAAGAAGAAGTTTCTACTTCTTTCCTTTGTCCTTATCCATATATATAATAATAATAATAATAATAATAATAATATCAATAACAATAACAATAGTAATAATAATAATAATACTTTAAATCTCCACCACATATTCTTTCTTTGATTTTCTTCTTCTCTTTTCTTTTTGTCTTTATTATTATTATTATTATTTAGTTATACAAATATATATACAACTCACTTATCCTTCACCATTATATATATCCCATGTATATGTGATGTATATGTATATGTCTTACATATATTATCCTTATATTTCACATATACACATATACATTAAATCCAAATACAACAACAATAACTCCAAAACTCTTAGGGTCTATTCCGGGATATTACATTATGTATTTACAATATGCAAGAAAATTTAAAGGAAAGAGATCAAACATTAAATAATTTAGAAACAATGGAAAGTATCACTTTCAGAATATTAAATAAAGAAATTAATAAATTCATTTAAACTTGAAATACTAAACATGATTAAATTCAAAATCGGTTAATTTAACAATAACCATATAACACATTATTTTCAATGTAGATAACTTCTTTGATTATGCCCATACAAACTGAACTCAGATTCTAGGTTTGGATAGCAGGTTACTGTTGGCAATTTAATGCCTACTATATAAAATTTGGCCAATGGCCCACTATGGCATGAATGCCCACAGAATATGGTAACACAGAGTGTCTATTGGATGCACAGAGTGCCCACTATCACTTTGGACATCCTCCCTTTGACTAGACATTTAATCCTAAGCTAGATCTAAAATCAGTATGATTTGGGCAATTTAGTAGTTTTTAATTAACATTAAATTATGTATAGAACTTCAATGGAATAATTCTTTGATCAAAACTTGGGATCACACATATTTATCATATATTCAAAATAAATTTATTACACTACTTGTTAGGATTTATTTCAAAATCCTTTACACTTTGAGGTCTTTTAATCTTTTAGGCTTGGATTACTGATGAAAAACAAAGAAAAGGGTTATTTTGGGCAATTTTTTCAAGTGACATGCCCAATGACATGGACATGTCAATGACTGTGTCATTTACCTATTCTTACAGAAGCTTTGACACGCCCAATGACACGGGCATGTCACTCGTTGTGTCATTTATTTTTATCACAATAGCTATCACATGCCCAATGACATGGGTGTGTTACTGGTCGTGTCATCAATATTGAAACACAGCATCGTTGACACGCCTAGTGATATGGTTGTGTCACTGGTTGTGTCAAGCAAAATTATGTGTTTCGTACACTTAACTACTTAAGCACAATATATCCAAATCTATGATAAAAATGAATCAAAACTTGTTTCTTTGACATAAAAAGAGTCTATATCAAATACTTTTCAACAATAACTCATTAAATATAACTCAATCAACCAATTCAAACAATAAAATTCATAGAAATTCAAATAGTTCCAAATTAAAATACATAAGCACATACCTTTTTCAAAACCCCTTTTTCTTCTTTAATCAATTGTTGATAATCTCAACTTTTCCAGCTTATTCTTCTAAAAACTTATAACTAGATGTGATTTTTTCTTAAACTTTGCCCAAATTCTTGAAAAGAAGGAAGAAAGGAGGAGTTTTAGTGGTGAAAATGATGATATGCGTGGATAAAGATGAAAGAAGAAAGAAGTTTCCACACATACACACACATGTCCACATATATATATATGGTTTAATCTAGTGTGGCCACTCTCATTTTAACTGTGGTGCACCCTCACTCTTAACCTTTGACTCCAATTTGATTTAGTCTCGTAAAATCATAAAAATAAATAATTTCTTTAGTAAGTTTTTAAGATCCACCATTTACATCACTTATCCATGCCACTTTTATCACTATTTACTATCAATTATCAATATTAAATTAAAAGTTTAGTATTTAAAATTTTAAACATTACATGTGACCTAGAAAGGATCAATGTGATGCAATGCAATCTATGTATGCATGTGTAGCAATAAACAAATAGAATCAGAATGTTCCTTTCAACCTATTTTCTTCCTAGACATGAGTGGCAAGTCTCTTTCTAAGGTGTTATGTTCAATAAAAATATCAAGGGGGATATTTTTGTGTTTGAAAGAATCTCTCAGATGAAATAACCAATAGTTGTGTTTCCAAATACAGGAGTCAGTCTATGATAATTCTCAATGATTAAGCCTTAATCCTTTGGATCCACTAAAATATTTTAGTAGAATTTTTGCTATATTTAAATTAATAGGTTTATTATAAATAGACTTCTCATTTGCAAAGATAACTAATGATCCATGCTACAAATAAGCCCACTACTAACAAGTCTTTCCATAAATAATGCCTACAAGTTATTTTAGTATTCCATAATTGACCCAACTAACTACAATCTCATTTTAAAAATTTTATCCCATTGTAAAAAGTTTTTATTTCAAAGTCCAAAGAAAGTTTGACTTAGAAAAATGGGCCATAAAGTGAAAATAGTTTTTTGAGCCCATCATTAAAAATAATTTTTGACCCATCACTGTTGAAAAAGGATTTTAAGCCTATTTTGACAAGCTTTAAAAATGATTTTGGATTTGGGCTTAAAAGAATTTTTGGGCCATAAAATAATTTTGGGCTTACACCATAATTAGGTCATATTAGGAAAAGACAAACCAAATGGGCCATAACTCAAGCTAAGATATGTCAATTATAGTCAAATAGCACACATTTAGGATAAACTACCAATCATTACTAGGCCAACTACATGAGCTTTAGTCTTTAGGGTAAAAGGCTCAGGTTCACACAGAAAGTATATACCAAAAGGAACAAAGCCATGAGTGGTTATGCAGTACTCGATCTCTATACCTTAAATGAAAGTATGGTATCACTTACACGCACATAACATAGGTTCCACATTCTAACTCCATTTTGGTGGGTGTCCTATTTAGGCATGTGATGTAAGGACATGTTTTCCATCCTTGGATGGGTGTCCATTTATTTACTTTGTTTGGACATTACTTTGATTTTATTATATTGATGCTTTCTTTTAATTATTGTGTGTAATATGGATAATATTGTTATATTTAAGAATTTTATAATATTAAGACCTGTAAAGGAGGCCGGTTCCAATGAACCGGGCGTTGTAGGGGTACTGGGCTATTTCTCACCTTCCCCACACATACCCAACTTTTCAAATTCATTAGGGGGTTGGGGATTCCTTAGGAATCGAGTCATCCACCCCTTTCTTTTTCCTGGCCCGTCCGGGTGGCGACTCCATTTTCTCCGGACTTAGGTCCGTGTTCTCTAAGGCCCCGAGCCTAAACAGTGTCAAAGTCGCAAGAACCATTCCACCAGCAGTGGGGGCAAAAATCCCCGCTCACAGTGGCGACTCTACTGGGGATAATAGAAGTTGATTCCATTGGTCTTTATATTATTCTATTCTTTCTTATAATGATATTATCCATTGCATCATATTAGATTGCATTGTGTGCGTGAGTTAGGACGCCCGTGTTACCCGTGTTATGTTATGTAAGGGATACCATACTTTCACTCATGGTATGGAGATCGAGCATGGCATAACCACTCATAGCCTAGTACCATTTGGTATATACTTGCTATGGGAACCTAAGCCTTTTTAACCAAAGACTAAAGCTCATGTAATTGGCCTAGTTACTTTCCTTAGGTTTTACCCCAAATGCCTGTTGTTTGACTATGGATAATTTATCTTGGTTTAAATCATGGCTTATTTGGTTTATTCTTTTTCTAATATGACCCAAGTACGTTTGCAAGCTCAAAATAAATTTTTCTTTAAAAGTCCAAAAGGCCAAAGTTATTTTCAAAATTTTTCAAGATGATCTTTGGACATAAGACTTTTCTAAAAATAAATCAAAAATTCTTTGGCTCATGGCCCAAATACTAAGCCCAAAATCCATTTTTTTAAAATCTTTTACGATGGGCTTAGAAATAAAACTATTTTCACCCAACCATTTTTTACAAAGAGCTTGCAAAAATATTTAGGTCAATTATGAAATGCCAAAAATCAATTGTGGGCCTAATTTACACTAAGAATAAATTAACCATGGGCTTGTTTTTGGCATGAACCACTAGTTACCTCTTTTCAAATGAGAAATATATTTATAATAAATCTCTTAATTTCGTTTTAATCCAACATAGCATAAAAGCTACTTTAGTTGGTTGAATGGATTAAAACCTAATTAATGGGAATTATCATGAATTGATTTCCATTTTCGAAAATATAACTATTGGTTGAAACGTCCGAGGGAATCATTCGAAAGCAAGGTACCCCATGTTGGTATTTTGTTAACCATATACCTAGGAAAAGAGACTCGCCATTCGTGTGTGGATGTTATAAGGTTGGAAGGATCGTCCTAATTACACTTGTTTATTGATTGTTCGTGCATACATGCATACATTTGCATCTCATATCATTGGTCCTCTCTGGCTCACAGCCCTGGATTATGAAAGATCAAAAGCTTACGACAATCCGACCTATGCCAGAGATGAGATATCTAGCAATGACTCAATCACTTGCTCACCAAAGACAATGGAGCCCGAACAAATTCAAAGAATGGTGGATGAAGCCCTCAATGCCAAGATGGAAGAAATCAAAGAGGCCCTAGCTGAGACCATGAAGAACCAATTGACTGCGATCTTAGAAAACCATGCCGAGGCATCTGCTAGCACTAAGAAGCCAAAGGACAAAGGGAAGGCTAAAGTTAGTGAAGTAGCTTTTGATGATGAAAAGGTGGTCATTGATGATGATGATGATTGGGCTCAATACTACCAAGAGGTTCAAGAAAAGAAGAAAGAACCGAAGGTTGTCGAGAAGGCAACTATTGAAAAAACCGAGACATCTGATGTTGAAAAGATGATTGCTGATTTAGAAAAGAAATTTGAGAAGAAGCTGAAAATCGAAGAGATGTCCGAAGTTCACAAGTTATTTGAACAAGATGAAGAAGTCCCTTATAAATTCAAGATGCCTTCCTTTGCAAAGTACAATGGCACCGAAAATCCTCATCTCCACGTGAAGCAATATATCACTGCCATGCAATCTGGCCAAGCTACTAAGGCTCAAACTCTATGGTACTTTATGCTCTCATTGGACCCTGTTGTCCAAAATTGGTTCAATACCTTAGATGATGGAACACAAAAAAGCTGGGATCTACTTTACAAAGCCTTTATCCAACAATATGGATATAATGTTGAATTGGAAGTTACCTTGATGGAAGTGGAATCCATTAGGCAAAGGTCGAATGAGAATTTTGTAGACTATGTCAAGAGATGGAGAAACAAGGTTGCTTTACTCAAAAAGAGGCCCGATGAATCCGATCAAATAAGGATGATTGTGAGAGGGGTGTTACCTAGTCTTCATGAAAGGATGTCTCATACACTCATCTGCGATTTCAAAGACCTTCTCCAAGTTGGTTTACAAATTGAAGAATGGGAAAGGGAAAAGAGCCGATTTGCAACGAAAAGGAACGAGAAAGGGAGCTATCAACCTGGTAGCCAAAGCATGCAAAAGGTCGTCGGTGTTAATGCTACTAACCAAGGAACAAGGAGACAATTTTCGAAATTGGGAAAACCGATGTCCTGGGTTTTAAACAAGCTTTAAAGAAAGGGATTGCTACAACCCTTAAATCCTCGTCCTTTGCCTAATCCTCTCCCACCTAATTTTGACACCAAAGCATTTTGTCAATTTCACCAAATGCAAGGACAAGACACGGATAGATGTGTGAGACTGAGACATGAGATCCAAAACTTAATTGATAATGGGAAGCTACCCAAGCCCAACAAGCCAAACACCAAAGATAACCCATTGCCAAAGTTCAATAGAGTACCACCACCAGCAACCTTCATGATTGGAGGAGGTTTGCATGAGGATTTTGTCATGTCTCCTTTTCAAGATATGTGAGGAGAAGCAATCAAAGAAGAAGAGAAATTTAATGAAGTTAAACAAGTTATGATTGGTGGAGAAGTAACAATTTGTGTGGTCAACAGGTTTTGGGATTCAAGTGACAGTGATGATGATATTATACTCAAGAAGGAGGAATGGAATTGGTCCGAGCCCGAAGAAGATGAGGTGATGAATACTAGATCCGGTAAGCCTTATGCAAGGCCACCACCTAAGGAGGTAGAAACTAATAAGGGGAAGGAAGTTGAAGTGGAATAAGATGATGCTGTACTCAAGCAATTAAAAAGAACCCAAGCAAGTGTTAGCATTTGGGACCTGTTAGCTACTTCTAAAAAGCACCGAGAGACTATGGCCAAAGCCTTGGCTAGCATGCCAATTTCTACCTCCACAACACCGGAGGAATTGATCAACTTCATAAAAATTGGGGAAGTAATGAAATGTGAAGAGGTTCAAGAGAAGAGCGAAGTTAGTATGGGAGCAGTTTCTTTTTCTGATGCGGACTTACCAGAGGAAGGGAGAGACCACACCCGCCCTCTCTTTATCAAAATAGAAGTCAAGGGGAAGAGGAATCCTTGTGTAATGGTCAATGATGGGTCCGCCATAAATGTTTGTCCACTTAAGATACTACCAAATCTAGCCATGTCAACAAGAGATATAGACCCAACCGAGGTGACAATTCGTGCTTATGACAACACTAAGAGGCATGCCAAAGGGACTTTCAAAGCGGCCGTCAAGGTTGGTCCAATTGAATCTATTGTGGAGTTTGTTGTTTTAGACATACCAGTTACCTTTGCCTTACTCTTGGGACGACCATGGTTTCACCTTCTTGGTGGAGTTCCTTCCACCCTTCATTAAAAGATCAAATTCCCCAATGGAAATGAAATAGTGGTCATTGAAGCTGAAGATAATGAGATTGTTAACGCTCTAATGGTTGAGAGGCCTCTCAATGGTTTTCAAGTAGCTATAATTTCTGATGATGAAGCAGTGGACTCCAAAGTCTTGAATATGATGAAGAACATGAATTACCTTCCCGGAGCTGGTCTTGGAAAGGGTAAAGCGGGTTTAACAAAGTTGCCAGATTTTAGAACTCAAGCTTTTAAGAAGGGGTTGGGATATGATGAAGCCAATAATGTTCAACCAAAGAAGAATGAGAAGATGAGCTTCCCACCACTTGAAGAGATCTTTGTCAAAGCTCCAACTATGGGAACACTCCAAGGAAAGCCCGAGCCGATCATGTTCATGGGTAAGTTAATTCCCGGTTTTGAAATTTTTGCAGATGTTGCTGAGTTAGTGGAGCAAGTGAAGAAAAAGCTCACCCTGTCAATCAACAAAGAGAAGAATGAAGCTGCCCTGAAAGCTGAGAAGACTCCAGAAGAGATTGCTGCCCTAGTTGAAGAAAAGTTTGAAGACATTCTGCTTTATGATTCTGAGAACAATGATTTTGATTTTAATTTGTCTGCTTTGTATGAGGATGATGATGTTTTCTTTTCCAAAATGAATGCAATAAAGTATGATTTTGCTTACTTGTGTGATGTTTCTCCTGATGGTTGCATACATTCAAATAACAGTTACATGAGCATCTTTAATATTAATTCTGTTAACACACAATCATTAAATTTGGGAACAACTGAAAACCCTAAAAACATTAGCATAGCATCCGACCTTACTCCTGATGAGAGAGAGAGATTTGAAAAAATATTCAAAAAATATGAAGAGGTGTTCGCTTAGTTTTATGAAGATATGCCGGGGATAGATCGAGACATAGCCGAGCATCATATCCCTACTTACACTCACATTAAACTTGTCAAACAAAAGCTTAGACGATTAAGACCTGAATGGGCTAAATTGGTTAAAGAAAAGGTCACTAAGCAAATACAAGTGAAGTTCCTTGAAGTGATAGAATACCCAGATTGGCTAGCCAACATAGTACCTGTGCCAAAGAAAGATGGGAGGATAAGGGTCTGTGTGGACTATAGAGATTTAAACAAGGCTTCCCCTAAGGTTGATTTTCCTTTACCTCATATAGATGTACTCATTGATAGTGCCGCCTCTAGCATGCTACACTCATTTGTGGATGGATTTTCCGGATACAATCAAGTGTTAATGGCCCAAGAGGATAAAGCCAAAACTGCCTTCACTACTACATGGGGTATATTTTGTTATAGGGTGATGCCTTTCGGCTTAAAGAATGCTAGAGAAACTTACCAAAGGATGGCCACCACATTATTTCATGACATGATGCACAAAGAAGTTGAAGTATATGTTGATGATATGATGGTTAAGTCGGATACAAGGGACCAACACTTCCAGAATTTAGAATTATTCTTCGATAGAGCTTTGAAGTATAAGCTAAGATTAAACCCGAAGAAGTGTGTATTCGGTGTTACCTCAGGTAAATTGTTAGGTCATGTAATTAGCCCGAATGGCATCGAGATAGATCCCGAAAAAGTCAAAGCAATCAAGGATATGCCGGCCCCTATGACGGAGAGAGAAGTTCGGGGATTCATTGGTAAACTACAGTACATTAATAGATTTATAGCAAAGCTCACAATAATCTGTGAGCCCATCTTCAAGTTGCTTAGGAAGAATCAGCCGGTCGTATGGAACGAAGAATGTCAAAAGGGCTTTGATCGAATAAAAGAGTATTTGTTGAATCCACCTGTTTTGAAACCACCTAAACCCGACAAACCTCTATTACTATACTTAGCAGTAAAAGGAGAGTCGATAGGAGCCATGCTAGCCCAAGCAGATGAGTCGGGGATTGAGCATGCCGTTTACTACTTAAGTAGAAAGCTCCTACCTTATGAAATTAAGTATAGTATTATTGAAAAGACATGCATAGCCGTGGTTTGGTCTTCTAAGAAGTTGCGGCATTACTTTCAATCATATAGTGTGCAAGCAATTTCCAGGTTGGATCCAATGAAATACTTAAGGGAGACACCCTCTTTAATTGGGAAATATAGTCGATGGTTGATAATACTAGAAGAATTTGAGATCGAGTATGTAACCAGAAAAATAATCAAAGGTAGAGTGGTGGAAGAATTTCTGGCTCAACAACCATTACCAAAAAGTGAAGAGGTAATCTTGGAATTCCCAGATGAACATTTAGAAGCAATTGAAGTACAAGGGTGGAAAATGTATTTTGATGGAGCAGCAAACAGGAAAGGAGCAGGTTTGGGAGTTATACTAGAATCGCCCGAAGGAGAACTCATCCCTTTAGACAAAAAGTTGAAATTTAGGGCGACCAATAATATGGTGGAGTACGAAGCTTGTATTTTCGGTTTGGAAACCCTAATGATTATGAAGGTAGATAAGGTGGAAGTTTATGGTGATTCGTTGTTAGTAGTATCCCAAGTAAATGGAGAGTGGGAGTTGAAAGAACAAAAATTGAAACCATACCATCATTACCTGACCATAATAAAGAAGAATTTTAAGGAGTGTAGGTTTATACACTTGTCAAGAGAATAAAATCATATGGCTGATGCCCTAGCCACATTGGCTTCGGTATGGGAAAATCCTGTTAGCTTATTCCTTAAGCCTCTGGTCTTGACTAGTTCATCAACTCCTTGCTATGAATATGAAACAATCATGGAAATTGATACAAACTATGATGCATGGTATGATACTATAAGGAGATTTTTGGAGGAAAGAGAATACCCGCCGGGGGCAACAAAGAAAGAGAGAAGGGCCGTAAGGCGGTGGTCATTGCAATACACCACATTCCATGGGGAGTTATATCGAAGATGGCCCGATGGGGTGCATTTGAGATGTTTAAGAAAACCCGAAGTGGAGCGCATCATGTCAGAAATACATGCGGGAAGTTGCGGTCCGCACATGAGTGGTTTGGCCCTAGTTAAGAAGATTGTTCGACAAGGTTACTATTGGTTGACCATGGAGAGAGACTGTATTGAGTTTGTCAAGAAGTGCCAACAATGTCAGATGTACGGTAACTTGAATCATATACCTCCTGAAGAACTGCATTCAATGTCTTCACCCTGGCCCTTTACCACCTGGGGTATCGACATTATAGGAGAGATACATCCGATAGCTTCAAAAGGGCACCATTTTATTGTGGTAGCAGTTGATTATTTTTCAAAATGGGTCAAAGCTGAATCCTTCAACAAGCTGGGTGCAAGTCAAATGGCTAGGTTTATCAAAAAGAATCTCATTTGCATATACGGGGTCCCACATAGTGTGATATCAGACAACGGAGTACAGTTTCAAGGGACAGTTAAGGATTTATTCTCCAAGTACCACATCCATCATCATAGATCCTCTCCTTATAGACCAAAGGCTAATGGGGCAGTGGAAGTAACAAATAAGACAATTAAGCAAATTCTGTCCAAAATGACCAAGACTTACAGGGATTGGTCAGAGATGCTTCCCTTTGCTTTATGGGAATATAGGATGAGTGTGCGAACACCTACTAGAATGACACCGTTCTCTTTGGTTTATGGGATGGAAGCAGTATTGCCAATTAAGATTGAGATCAAGTCATTGAGAGTAGTCTTGGAAGCGGAGCTGCCTGAAACAGAATGGGTAGCGAGCAGATACACACAGTTAGCTTTATTAGAAGAAAGAAGGCTAAAGGCACTGTATCATCACCAACTGTATCAAAAGAAGATAGCTCGGGCCTACAATAGAAGAGTCAAAATACGAAGATTCAGGGTTGGGGATTTGGTATTGAAGCAATGTAAGCCTAATGTATCTGACCCAAGAGGGAAGTTCAGACCTAGCTGGGAAGGACCATATGTCGTGAAACAAGTCATGAGCAAAGGTGCAGTAAAGTTATCAGACATGGATGGGAACGAATTTAGTGATCCAGTAAACATTAACAGGTTGAAGAGGTTTTATGTATAAAAAAAAGAGCTCGCTAGGTTGAAAACCCAAAAAGGGCAACCTAGGCAAAAGTTAGAGCAGTCCGCTAGTTCCGAAAACCCAAAAGGGCGGACTAGGCAACAATTAGGGCTAATGAGAGAAAATCATCAAATAGAAAACCTGAAAGGGCTAATTGGCAACATGAGTGATATTGTGTATGCTGGCTTTATGTTTGGTTGTTCCCCAATTTAATAAAACAGAATTAATGATTAAATTTGTTTTATGTGCACTGTTATAAGTATTTGACCAGATACGGATGAAATAAATAATCATAATTGCAAAAGGTGATGACAAATTATCAATGGAAAAGAAGCATCTTTTATTATTTTAGTTATTTTTCATCCTAACAAAACACTTTATGAATTGACAAATGTAAAATCTATGGCAGTCGATAAGTGTAACGTTTAGGCCAGCTTTGCCTCAGCCGGTCCAAGTAGGCTTCAGTCAAGCAAGGCATGTCTAGGTCAGGAACAAAGTCAGAATCACGAGGCTCAGCTCCATACTGATGCCTAAGTCGGCGAGGATCATAGCATGTACCTTGACGAAGAGCAGCAAGGGGAACGTACATCAAGTATGTCCGCATGGTAATATGAGAAATCTTCCACCAAGGTACCAACCAACGGATATTGACTTCAGAATGTGAGTGGATCCAGTCAACCTAGTCAGCATATGAAGAAGCTGGGTGGAGTAGCTTCCTAGTAGAATGATGACGAGGCAGGTATCTGGCAAAATCCATGAAGGGAGTATCAAGCAAACGAAGATGTTCCTGAAGCCAAATCTGCGAAGAAAGAATTTAAAAAAAAGGTCCGCTAAGTTGAAAACCCGCAAGGGCAGCTTAGGCAAAAATTAAGATAGCTCGCTAGTTCCGAAAACCCACATGGGTGGACTAGGCAAAAATTAGAGCAATAAAAAAAGAAAAAAAAACCTAAATTGAAAACCCGGAAGGGTAATTTAGGTAATTACCTGAAGCAGCAGCGGGCTCCCGGTCAATCTCTTTGACATTCCTGATTTAAATCGGTCTAATCCAACTAAGGTTTCGGCTAAGATCACAGGTACCGGCGACAAGCCTCCTTCCATTTGATCCATGATATCCAATACTCGTGGGTCAATATCGACGTCAGAAGAAACAAGTAAGAATTGGTCGAGCAAACAAAGACAAAGCATGCACCCCCATGGCTTAGTAGGAGCCAAATGAGAAAAACAAAAGTCAATCAAAGGAGCAAGAAGAATTTTTTCACCTCTCATCAACCGAAGAATCTCGGGTTTCAGAATTTGAAATAACATTTGCATCTTCTGTTGAGTTTTGGAGATCAATGTGGGTAACGCCATTTGCTGATTATTGGGATATCCAAGGATGGCCTCAAATTCTTCAATCAAGGGACACATTTCAAAGCCATTAATTCTAAACACCTTGGAATTCGTATTCCACAAAGAAGCCGCAGCATGTAAAAAGGAGTGGTCCAATTTGACATTTTGAAAGCATTTTAAAACATCAAGCTTTGACCATGAAATTTGCTTCCAATGGTTGGCATCCATATTCTTAAATAGAATTTTCATTTTCTTTAAATGGTGCTCGGTCATGGTTGATGAATAAAGGGGAACCAAAATTGCTAAAGAGAGAGTATTCACTTTGGAAGAGAGATTCTTGGCTTATGAATTGAAATATGGCATGCAAGCTGATTTATATAGAAGAAAATAAACCTTTTCCAAAAGTGAAATGGAAAAGATGATGGAAAAGGATAAGACCATATGGCACAAGGAAAGGAAGTGATCACAATTTATTTTTCCATTTTGGATTTGGTTTAACAAAAGAAGTGGATTAATTATGATGTATTATATATAAAAATAATAAAGAAAAAATGGCAGTAACGAAAAAAAAAAGATTACAGTAAAGAGGAAAATTGTATATTTTTCATTATTGTTCAATGTTTTACAATTGTTTCAATATTTACATATCACTAAGAGGGTGGTGGTAGGTCATCAAATAAAGACTTGAAAAAGTCGTCACCTGTTGGAGGAGGGGTCAAATTACTCATCCCGAGATCATCCAAAGCAGAAGCACCAAAATCCCTATTGCCTTGGAGTTCTGATTTGTCCTGGTCCTCATCAGAAGCAGACGAAAGGATCTCATGGACATCAGCCTGGGGGCCTCTCGATGAAGAAGCACCGGGATCCCTTATTCCTTGAAATTGGAAGTCTCAAAAATTTTGTTCGGATTGATGATATAAACTTTCAAAATTAGAAGCCTGCTGACGACTTGCAGCCAACTCTTCTTGAAGCTTCTTGTTTTGTTCTTCGAGCATCCGCTGTGAGCCAAGAAGGAAAAAGGTAAGAGCATACATAATCATGCATACATATATCATAAACTATTGCGAAATCAAAAACATACCAGGTAATTCATGTCAATGCCTTGCGGATAAGATGGTCCAGTCTCATGATCAAACGAGCCAACAACCTGCAATGATCATTAAAGAATCAAAGAAAGAATGAGCAGTTGCAATGGAAAAGTGGTAAGAGTTTTACCTGAGAAGTATTGGTCCCGAGATATGGAATAGACTCTCCTACATGTTCCTCCTCATCTCTACCCTCATTTCCATCGAAAATCCCCCGCACACCGACAGGAGACACATCAAAGTGCAAGAGTCTTATTTGAATAAAACGAGAATAAAATGGACCCGATAAATCGAGAAATAACTCCGCATTAAAACCATATCGGGCTGACCACCATGTAACACCCCTTCCCAACCTACATGTGTAAGCTGAGTAGAGGTGCCACACTATCCTAATTGTTGCTACCAATTTACTTAGTCAAAGTTTAGTTCTGATTTTTACAGAAATTTTGCCATAGTTCCGCCTAGAAATTTGGATCCCAAGTGTCGTCAAAACTTGTTTTTCTGATTTTTGAAAACATTTTACACATACCAATGTGAATAAGAATACCATCAAATTTAATGCACTCCCAATGAATCCACCTTATACCCTCAACTACAAACCTGCACGAAGAGTTCACACTTCTAATATAACATAAAGTAAAGATTTATGATTATTACATACTACTAACATACAATTATAACATAGACAATCTCTTTTATATTTATTCATATACATGCCACAACTATCAACTCATAATGGAACTAAAAGATCTACCCCTGAGATTTGCTGTGGTCTGGTCGTTGCTTCCCCAAGATTTATCTACTGCTCTGAACCTACGAGTCAAGGAAAACTTAACTCGCTGAGCGTTGTCGCTCAGTGGGTACTTTACCAATAAAAATAAAAGTAGTACATGAAAGTATTCGAAGTAAAAAGGAAATAATAAAATCAACAATCAACCAACATTATACCAATAGAAATCGTGATACATTCAGTATGATATGTTTTCAATAATGTAAAATCATAATTCAAATTCATTTGCATTATATAATTCAACGAAAAATAATATGTCTTTGATCCAGGCTCTACTGGTATATAGGGAACCATAGTGATAAGGCAGTGGCCCTCACCACTGTAACATAGGTGGCCCTCACCACCGATATCAGATCACAGGAATGGCCCTCACCATCCTGGTTATAACCAATGGCCCTCACAATTGGCCCCCAATGGCCCTCACCATTGAGTTCAGATCATATCAATTCAATCACAATATCAAGCAGTACTGCATAAGTTAGTATAGTGCACCATACCCTTATCTACCACTCCCACTATCCAGTAGAGCATAAAGGTTAAAAATGATTCAATTTAAGTTTCAAACTTCATTTTGGAATGATTCAAAAAATCATTTTAATTTCCGTCACGCTTTGCCATTTATGCCGCGCACCACATTCTTTGGTCAAACCGTTACTCTTTTTCACATATTTAACATCCACAATAAACATATCAAATATTTCAAAGCATTCCTCAAAGGATCACAAATTGACCAAATGAATAGTGTTGCGGCGAGAAAAATCGGCAACGCAAAATGGCATGACCAAATGAATAGTAAAATCTGGATTTTCGTCAAAATTTCAGTCCACTTCAATCATGCATTTGACCAAGTAAATGATCTTATTTTTGGCTGAAATTTTACAGAAAACTTATTTCATATGTTGACTAATTGCATGTAAAATTTCGTTGAAAAATTCCTTCGTTTTCTGCCTCAAACAATTTCCACAAAAAGGTCCAGAAAGCTGTCTTTTTGGGACCATTTCGGCCCAAACACATGAAATGCATAGGATAGTTTATTTTTCTTTTGCAAATCAATATTAAGGCTTCTTTAATGGTAAAGTGAAGATTCAAACACTTACCTTTGACAACTTTTGCATGTTTAACTCAAATCAATATATTTAAGCATCAACAACAAAACTTTCATAAACCAAAGTTTGTAAAGCATCAAACCAAAATTTATTATTCAAAAGTAAAGTACCAAACCTTATTCTTGTACTTCCCCTTTTTCTTTTCCTCCTTCTCCTTCCTTAATCTTTGTTTTTCCTTCAAGAAATTCAAAAACACACCCTTAAACATAAACCTTAGCAATTTAGATTAATAAACTATCCTCCATTTCTTTTCAAACTAAACCCTAATCTAACCTTATTAAACCTTAGAAACCTTGATTCTTTCATTTAATTGATTAATATCATAACTACTTAAAATTTCCAAATCCACCATAAGAACCCTAATTTCCAATCTTCCAATAGTTATATAACTACCTAAAACTAAAAATTAAAGTCTACATACTAGAAAACCTTAAAAAAAACTCACCTTAAAAATCAACTTTTGAAGAAACTTGGAAGTCTCTTGGTAATTTCCTATTGTGGCCGAAATTTGCAAGTGGAAAAGAGAGAAATTTGCTCTTCATATCACCTATATTTATAGAAAAAGGAAATGATGATCACCTTGCCCACTTGTCCACTTTTTCTCTTTCTTCATTTATTACACATTTATTACACATGCTAAATGTTCTCTTTTGATTGGCCAACCTTTGATTTTTATAACTTCCTTTTTCCTTTACTTCTTTCCACTTGTCTCTCTTCCCATTGGATCTCATAAAGTTGTCCCGGGTTACCCATCCGGTCCCGACACGAAACCGAGCCACATTACGTTCCGGCGATTAATCGATCATATCTTTTAAACCGTATAGTTCCATGAGTCAAACTATATATAGTTTTGATCCTCTCGACCTCTACTTTCTATTTATAAGATCTATTCTAGGTTTCCAAGTCATTTTGAAAAATTACCGATAAGCCCTCAACTTTTTACAAAATTCCCTTTAGGTCCTATTTTTGCTCGGGTTTTCTCCGGCTTCGTTTCTACTGACGATCGTTTCATATTTAACATCTCGCCATTCTCTACGTACTCACGTCTTTATTTCCTACCCTAAATTCATGTATAACTTTAATTGATAATGACCAAAATGCCCTTAGTCAACATTTCTTCGTTTTTCTTTAACGGGACATTTCCTGGAAAAACCGTTACACGTCGTTGCGATCCGATTTTTCTCTACATTCCATTTTTGGAATCTGTTATATGCACTATTAAGAACATCCGGTGCAACTTTCTTTGAAATTACATCTACGTCCCCAACTTTATTAAAAATTACAATTATGTCCCTTTTGTCACACAACCTTATCTAGGGCTGTTATCAAGAATTATCTTCTCCTTTTCCCTACTCTCGCTATGCACGTCTCTACACTGCATAAATGCAGTAGGCGGATGTGACACACCAAGCATCCTCCGGCATCGACATAATATTTAAAGTGTATTCTGGGATTTGCATCGGGAACCTTCGCTGCTCTGGGCCGAGAAACCATTCGTAGACTCTCTCCTCGAGAAACCAGCCGCTAGACATTGGGCCAGCAATAACTTGGCAAGAATGTTGAAAAGATAGTGCAACCCTCATCAAAGGAGACTAGTTTGCTCGCTCTTCTGGATTCCTCCAGGCCAAATTCACCTGCAAGATAACATAAGGTAAGTAAAACTTTTATAAAACATTTAAAGCATACTAATGTTATTTTACCTGATCCCAGGTTAAGCGGCTCAACACAAAGCGATGAGTATGCACATGGTGAGAGCCGGGAACGTTCACAAGATCAGAAAACCAGAAATTTAATCTCATATACCCGATTCTCTCTCGAGAAATGCCCGGTACTCTCACGAGGTTGTGTTCATATGCCCATATCTACAATAACAACAAAGATCACAAGAGGAAAGGAAGAAAAAAAAACATTGGTGGAAGAAAGAATACCTCGACAATTGTCATCAAGCCGACAAAAGAATTCTTGTTTCGACAAAGCTTATCAAGGCCATGATAAAGACATACGAGACCAGCTTCACCCCAGCTAGAAGATGGTACCATCCTGAGATAAGAAAGGGCACTCAACACTGATAAGTGAATGGATGATTCAGTGCTGCCAAAGATGGTCGATCCGAGCAGATATAACAAAAATCCTCGAGCATACTGTTTGGCCCTGTTTCTGCCAATCCGACCTTCGTAGTTCATCCAATAACTGTGAATCGGCTCGATTTTTATCTTACGAGGTCCTTTATATGATGGTTCCATACCAATTAATTCCTGAATTTCTTCAAATGTTAAAATTTCATTGGTTAAAGGAACCAGAGCACCATCATATCGAAGGCCGGTTATGGCAGTAAAATTGACTGGACCGATTGTCATCTCCCCAATGGGTAAGTGAAAAGTGTGAGTTGTATCCAGCCATCGCTCTGCCAGCGCCTGGACCACGCTTCGGTCTATTTGATATTCTTCGGACGGCAATTGTAAGACAAACTGCTCAAAGCCGCAATCTTGGATAATCCGCCTTACCCGAGAAGGCACTACATCATACCATTGTCGAGCTTTATAAATACACCCTCCGGCCCGAACGACACAACGATCATGCTAACACAGACCCAGGTAAGTTAATACCAGGCAAGTACACGTTATTTAATCTATTAATTTATTTTTCATAATAATAATAAAAAAGTAATAATAATAATAATAATAAATAATAATAATAACAAAAAAATAAAAAAAATCAAATCATCATTACCTCGCTCTTTTGATTGGAACTGTGATAAAGCGGCATCCCGGCCAGTATATCTAAATTTCCGTCTTCATGATGCCGAATAAATTCCAATAATTCGACATTAGAATGAGTCCGCGACCTTAAAACATGCATCGTTTTTGAAAAATATGTGCTGAAATTGAAAAGAAATTTGAAAGGATTACAAAATTGAAATTGAAATTTTGAAATGAAATGGAGAATTGATGGCCTTTTATAGAGGAACGGCAAGCAGATGAAAACAAACTCAAAACTGTGCATAAATAGTGAATTTTGCTATTCATGAATAGTATTACTATTGATGAATAGTAAATGTCACTATTAATAAATAGTATTACTATTTATTAATAGTATTACTATTTATAAATAGTAAATGTTACTATTTATAAATAGTATTACTATTGGTAAATAGTACAATCACTTTTTTCCAATAGTAAATACTATTTAATACTATTTGTAAATAGTAAATTTACTATTTATAAATAGTGAATAGTGTATGAACAGTAACTACACAGTAAATAAACAGAAATTTCGATTATTCACTTTAATCATTCAAATAATTGCGAGTATACAAGTGTTTTTATACCCAGGGGGCAATAGGAAGACATATGCCTAAAAATTAGCTAAACCTTTTAGCTCGAGTCCATAACCCAAATTTTCCTTAGGTCCAGAACCTAGAATTTTCTAAGTCCAGAACTTAGTTCGGGTCCAGAACCCAAATTTTCCTTAGGTCCAGAACCTAGAATCTTCTAAGTCCAAAACTTAGCTCGGTCCAGAACCCAAATTTTCTTTAGGTCCGGAACCTAAAATTTTCTAAGTCCAGAACTTAGCTCGGGTCCAGAACTCAAATTTTACTTAGGTCCAGAACCTAGAATTTTCTAAGTCCAGAACTTAGCTCAAGTCCAGAACCCAAATTTTCTTTAGGTCTAAAACCTAGAATTTTCTAAGTCCAGAACTTAGCTCGGGTCCAGAACCCAAATTTTACTTAGGTCCAGAAACTAGAGTTATCCTCGAGTCCAGAACTCGAATCTGGGTCCAGAACCCAAATTTCCCTTAGGTCCAGAACCTAGAGTCATCCTTGGGTCCAAAACCCAAAACAAGTCGCCATATCAAAAATTAAGTCTTATTGCTTTCACTAAGGTTTCAGATCATTCAAGCAGGGGGCAAACTGTAGACCCTTAATTTTTGACCCAATTCGGTCCATTATGTTTTATTTGGTTTAAAATGATTTTTGTTGTTTAATTGGTCCAAAATAATTTTAATTAAATAATTTTTACCTTAGTATCCAATTTTTATTAAGAAAAAATAAAAATAAACAAATAAAAATAAAAATAAAAATAAAAATAAAAATCAGAGTCAGAAAAAAAAAGTGGTCTCGCGGGCCCGTCGGGCCAGCAGCACCTCACCAACAGGCCTGCGGGCGAAATAATTTCCCGCAGGAATTTTCTGTGGGCTATTGCGTGCGGGCGAGTTATTTCGCCCACAGGAAATTCCTGCGAGCGAAATAACTTTCCCGCAGGAATTTCCTGCGGGCTGGGGTGCCCACACGCCCAGCAACGGGCCCGGCCGCAGTTTTCGCCAACGCAAAAATTTTTGACGCAAAATTTTTGAAACATAATCCAATTAGGTTTTAATTTCTTTTTTTATTAATATTAATTGCCGTGTGGAATTAGGAAGAAATAACCTAAAAACCACTATAAATAAGGATCAATTAAACCAAATTAAGGGAGGAAAAAAAAGAGGCAGTGAGCTTGATCTTTTGAAACCAAATTAGTAAAGGAAAAGGGAAACTCAATTCAATCGATCTTTAAAGCAGCAGTAGCACGGATTAAGCAATTCAAAGGCAACAAAGGCTTGTCTTTGGAGCTAGTTCATCCAAGAAGAGTTATTTTTTGGAGAATCAACAAAAGAAGGTATGTTAAATTCTTTTTGATCTATGTTTTACAGTAGCCAAATTATGGAATTAGAGTTTCTTTGAATCAAAAATCTTAGAGCTTTAATTTGATTTTTCCAAGATTAAAACACTAAAACGTGACCTTCTTTTCTAAAAAGACTTAAAATTGATATTTTTTCTTCTTAAAAATCTTAAAACTCTAATTGAACATATTTTTCAACAAAATCAAAATCAAATTATGTTTCTTTTAAGATTTTCAAGTAGGTTCTATTTCATTCAAAAAGCCTTAAAAAACATCTTTTCTACTTATAAAAACTTCAATCCATGTGTTTAAATTCATAAAACTTCATAAATCATCAAATTGCTTTTTAAAACTCTAATTCAAATTCATTACCCGAGAACCCTAATTTCAAAGCCTAAAATCAAAATTCAACTTTTAAACCTAAAACAATGAACCTTAATCCTTTTAAAACATTAAACTTTAATTTTTATGAACCCTAATTATTTTAAAACATTAAAAACCATAAAAACATGAAAACTAAAAAAAATCACACAGTAGCTTAAATCACTATTTAAAATCATGAATTAAAAAGTATTTCAAAGTGTCCAAAACCCTAGTTTTATTATTTCACCATTCAAATCTTAATTTGTTTAATCAAAGAGTCTTACCAACTTTTTAAAACATAAAACCCTAGTCTATTTTAATTCCATAAAAAGTCACAGTAGCTATAATTGAACTTTTATTTGCTTTATTCAATTCCATATTTATTTATACTTTGATTTATCTCTTATGCTTTAATTTATTTAATTTCAATACTTTATTTATTTAATTTATCATGGATGGATGTTTATTTTCTTTAAATACTTTTGATGAATGATTTATTTATGATGAATGATTATTTACTTTTATCAATCAATTTAGATTTCCAAAAGTTGTAAGAGGTATGTTTCCACTTGGTGGGTACCTCATTATTTAAACATCATGTAATTTAATTTGCTTTTCTATTTTAGAACTTATGTAAAGGGCATGTTTCTACCTTTTGGTGGGTGTCCTATTTAGGCATGTGATGTAAGGACATGTTTCCATCCTTGGATGGGTGTCCATTTATTTACTTTGTTTGGACATTACTTTGATTTTAATATATTGATGCTTTCTTTTAATTATTGTGTGTAATATGGATAATATTGTTATATTTAAGAATTTTATAATATTAAGACCTGTAAAGGAGGTCGATTCCAATGAACCGGGTGTTGTGGGGGTGCTGGGCCATTTCTCACCTTCCCCACACGTACCCAACTTTCTGAACCCATTAGGGGGTTGAGGATTCCTTAGGAATCGAGTCATCCACCCCTTTCTTTTTCCCGGCCCTTCCAGGTGGCGACTCCATGTTCTCCGGACTTAGGTCCGTGTTCTCTAAGGCCCCGAGCCTAAACAGTACCGAAGTTACAAGAACCATTCCACTGGGAGTGGGGGCGAAAATCCCCGATCACACATAATAAAATAAATAATTCAATCATATAATTAACATAATCATAAAATTAGGGCTCAATCAATAGGAATAGGGTTAATAATAAAATTGGGTTTTTTTTTTTAATGAAATTGAAGTTTTGATTGTAAAATTAGGTTTTTAAATTGAGAAATTAGGGTTTTGACATGTAACTAGAGTTTGGATTATAAAATTATAGTTTTAGTTGAAAACTAAGGGTTTTAATATATAATAAAAAAATAAAGTAAAGTGAATTTTACAAAGTTATAGAACAAATAAAGATATTGATTTCTTAAATTAAAGAAAGAAAAGTGTAGAAGACCATACTAAAGTTGTTGATACCTCAAAAAGTCTAAATGTTGAAACAAGCCTCGTAATTTAAACTGCATAATTACTTCTGCCTTGGACAAATCTTGTGGGTTTAGATCAATTAGGATTTGGTCAAATAATATTGTTCAAGGGTTATTATGTTTCTTTTTACCTCTCTTTTGATTATTGTTTGTGTTTTTTTATGGTTTTTATTGGTTGTTGTACAAAGATATTCCCCCCCCCCCTATTCTCTTCTTGCTAATCCCGTTTTATAATGCTCAATTCGAGTTTTGATTAGGGTTACTCCGTTGAGAAGTTTTGATCTTATTAGAAAACTCATTGTTTATTTGAATAAACTCTGAATTTAAGTAGGATTAGGAAAATTTAATGGATCAAGCTTTATAACGAATTGGCCTTAAGTAATGGCTAATTTGTCATGATTTTAGGGCCAATTTGGTAATTTAAGCTTTAATTGGGCTTTTAATTGGCACCGAGTTCAATTTGGGCTTTTTATTTAAGGCAATGCTATCTGATGATCATTTGGACATCCAACAATGGCTTCTAATTTCTCAATCATGAGACACAGCTCGAAGTTACCAATTTTAAAAGTCCTAGATTCTATGCTTCAAAAGGAAGTCATAACATACAAGAATGGTTGGTTCAATTTAATGTTTTAGAAGCACTTTAAAGCACTAATTTTCAACCAAGACATTTGTTGCCAGTGAATAGCTTCAAGACTTTTAAATAAGTTCTTCATTTTCTTTAAATTTTCTTTGGACATATTGCGATTTATCGAAGTTAAATTATTATGATGTGTAGAAGGAAAATTGATGTGCGTACTCTTAGTAAATGGCAATGAAAGGGTTTAAATACATAAAATCTAGAGACCGTATTAGAAAAAGAATCAGCGTCAGCTCAGGATTACAAGTCAGGAGCGAAAAAGAAAGTAGGATTTTTTTGACTTTTTGATTGACTTATTTGTCATGGGCTTTTTATAAAAGAAAAATAAGTCAATCAAAAAGTAAAAAGAAAGTCATAAAAAAGAGAAAAAAAATGAAAAAAAAAGTCAAAAAGTAAAAAGTTTGTATATTAATGTTACAATATTATTACAAAAGTCAGTTCATTACAATTCCATTAATATCTAATACAATACAAGGCAATCGCTGAAAAGGGAGAGGTGGTCCATAATCACCAAGTGCTTTGACGAACTCATCACCCAAAGGTAGAGGGGGAATGTCATGGTCATCAACTAGGGGTCCCCTTGATGAAGAAGAAGCACCAGGATCTCTGAAACCTTAGAACTGATAGACCCAAAAATTTTACTTTGACTGGTTAAACAAGTTCTCAAAATGAGTGGCATTCCGGTGGCTGGAATCTAATTCCTCTTGCAGCTTCCTATTCTATTCCTAAAGCATCCTCTATGCCATAAAGAGAAATGGTAAGAACATGCATTTTCATGCATACATATAACATAAGTAGATATGAAATAGGAATATAGATAATGCAATTGGGATCGAAACCCTGAGGAATAAATGATAAGCTAGCATAAGGTGGTGATGCCATAAAAAGAACAAATGCACACGTCTACAGATGAGCCGGAGCCACATGGAATGGTCCGGCTTGAAGAAAAGCTAGCAAGTAAAAATGGTGGACTACCTCACTGCCTAAGTACCTGCAATAATCATATAAAGTTAGAAAAGGAAAAAAGAGAGAGCAATTTTGCACAACACATTTGCATGTCTGAAGTTGACCTGGAATGAGCTAGCCCCAGCATTACTATATGAATGAGAAGAAGACCCTTCTTCTTCACCTTCCTCCCCCTCTTCTCCATCATTACCCTCCTTTTTTCCATCATCATTAGCACCTTCATCATCTTCTTCATCTTCCTCTTTATCATCATCACCCACATTACCTTCTTCTTCTTCCTCTTCCTCTTCTTCTTCTCTTCTTCTTCTTCTTCTTCTTCATCAAAAATTCCTTGGATGCCAGTAGGAGAGACTTGAAAATCCAAAAGATATTCTCGAATAAACCTGACATATGAAGACTTGGTTAGCGAAAGCAAGAAAGACACTGCATCATAACCAACCCAAACATGCCACCAAGTAGTTTTCGGCATAGATATATTGTTCAACATTATTTTTGGATGTCCATGGGCACCCTCCATTGGCTCAAACTAAGGAACCAGTTATGCACCAGCTTAGCATGAAACCAGCAACTAGAAACTAACCTAATGAGGATCCAAAGGCAATTTTGCAAAGGCATTGTTGCATTAATGAATACAGTCTAGTTCACCTACTCATCAACTCCCCACCATGAAATGTTCACCTATAAAATTTCCAAAAGAAGGTAAGTTGACTTTTGTAAATTTCAATACTACTGATGATTTTTTCTTTTACCTTTTCATAGGTCATTCTACTTAAATAGTAGTGATGGGAATGCACATGGTGAGAGCCAGGCCTTTCTCTATAACCTGATAGCCAGAACTTCAATCTCAAATACCCGACCCATCATCTAAAAACCCTAGGGATTGTCACGACCCAGTGCTCGTATGCCTAAATATGCAAGATTAATCAAGGTCAGGATTATGGCAATATGTTGATTGAATCAATAAGCTATGGAAGTCATGATACCTCAACAATGACCATGAAGTCAGTAAATGACTTTTTGTTCTAAAAACCATGACAAATGCAAGAAAGGCCAGCTTCTCCTCAGCCATAGAGTGGTACAAGATCAAGGATGGCAAGTGCCCATAGCATCGACAAATAAATGGCTAATTTCATACTACACAGAATGATGGATCCAAGTAAATATAACAAGAAGCCTCGGGTATATTGTTTAGCTTTTTCCCCATGTACTAGTTTAGCAAACGACGGATTTGATCATGTGTTAAGCAGTCATCTATAAATGGGACAAGGATGTCATGACAAGGGATACATGTTATAGTGGAAAGTCAACTAGACCGATAGTCATTTCTCCCACCAGCAAATGAAAAGTGTTGGTGCTATCCATCCAGCATTCTGCTAATACTTAGATCATACTTCTATCAATTTCAAATTTTTCTATTGGTGATTGCAAAACAAGATCCTCAAACCCACATGTTAGCCATACCCTTGCCATGATTTCTCTATATTTTATCTTAGGCAATCAAATTGAATAGCACTAACACTTGTATTAAATTACACTTTGCAAGAAAATAAACTTGGAAGAAATCTTGAAAAGTACAATCAGACCACACAAAGACCAATCGGACCTTTTATATAAACATGAGCAAAATTTATCCAGAAAGATTCACAGTGGAAAGTACTCTCATTTTCTCAAAGCACCAAAGAAGTCTTACCGAACCCTCAAGAAGTCCAACTGTACCATTGGTTGTGAAATGTGGAAATTCTCATAGTACATTTCACGGTCCAAAGTACTCTCATTTTCTCAGAGTACCAGAGAAGTCCAATCAAACCATGTTGAATTTTGACCGGACTTGTGAAGCAAAATTTGTCTAAAACATCCAGTAGAGTTCACTACCAAGGGTATGCCTAGAAAATGAATGTACCACCAAAAGTACGACCGGACTAGATGCAAGTCTGATCGGTCTATTTAAATATTCTTTAAATCAAAAGTCATTATGTCTCCACACTGTTAGTGGATGACACTGGACCAACCGTTGAAGGAGCATTAGTCAGATGCTCAAAAAGTATGATCGGACCTTTATTAATCTGACCAGCCTTGTTGAAGTATGACCGGATAAGGGTTAGTCTGACTATGAAAATGCTCTGGATAATTATTTAGTATAAGACAAGATTCAAACATGTTGGCTCCTACCCCAAATGGCTAGTTGAAGATTTGAAGGCTATAAATACCTCAAGAAACTTCATTTTTATTAATATTGTGATTGTACTTGCCAAACTAAACAACTTTTATTTCCTTTCATCAAAACTACTTTTGTATTGATTTACTGTTGGGTGTGACCATTAAACACCATTATAAGTTTGAGTGTGAGCTTAGAAACACTTAGGTTGCGAGAGTGAGCCTGGGAAAACTCTTGTAAGGGTTGTGAGGACTGATCTCAAATAATTGTTGTAGTTTGGTGTGAGCTAGCAAAAACACCAAGATATAGTTAAGCTTGTAAAAACTCAAGTTTAATGGAACCTTAACAAGTTGTTAAGGAAGTAGATGTGTGAGCGGGGATTTTTGCCCCTACTCCCGGTGGAATGGTTCTCGCGACTTCGGCACTGTTTAGGCTTGGCGCCTTAGAGAACACGGACCTAAGTCCGGAGAAAATGGAGTTGCCACCCGGACGGGTCGGGAGAAAGAAAGGGGTGGATGACTCGATTCCTAAGGAATCCCCAACCCCCTAATGGGTTCGAAAAGTTGGGCACGAGTGGGGAAGGTGAGAAATGGCTCAGCAGCCCCACAATGCCCGGTTAATTGGAACCGGCCTCCTTTACAGGTCTTAATATTATAAAATTTTTAAATATAACAATATTATCCATATTACACACAACAATTAAAATAAAGCTTCAATATATTAAAAATCAAAATAATGTCCAAACAAAGCAAATAAATTGACACCCAACCGATGATGGAAACATGTCCTTACATCCCATGCCTAAATAGGACACCGACCGAAAGGTAGAAACATGTCCTTTACATTGGTCTAAAATATAAAAGAAATTTAAATTACATAATATTTAACTAATGAGGTACCCACAAAGTGAAAACATACCTCTTACAACATTTGGAAATCTAAATAAGTCGATAAAAGTAAATAACCATTCATCATAAATAAATCATTCATCAAAGATATTAAACATCAATAGAATGTAAACATCCATCCATGATAAACTAAATAAATCAAGCATTGAACTTAAATAAATCAAAGCATATAATAAACTACATAATCACCTAAAACAAATAAAGATACAAATTGACATTTACTGTTTCTATTTAAGATTCTTTATTTAATATGTTTAGGGTTTTGGAATTTATGAGTTTAAGCTACAATAAGTTTTAAAGGAATTGAAATGGATTTAAGTTTTATAATTTAAGAGGTTGATAAAGTTCTTTGATTAACCAAATTAGTGTTTGAGGAGTTAAATCATGAAATTAGGGTTTAGACGCTTTAAAACATTAAGATTTATGATTTACAGTTACTAGATCATTATTTTGTATTTGCCATATTGAATTTTAATATTTAAATTTATAAGGTTTTAAGATTTTAATGATTAGGATATAGAAAAATTAGGGTTAAAGGTTTTAAGGGAATTAGGGTTTAAGAAAACTAGGGTTTAGAATAATTGGTTTGAGGTTACTGTCTTGATTCTAAAGTTGAATTGAGGTTTTTTAGTGTTTCGGAGAATGTATTTGATTTTAGAATTTGAAAAAACAATTTATAGTTTTATGAAGTTTTATGAAAATAAACAAAACGATTTAAGGTTTATAGAAACGAAAAAGATATTTTTTAGGGTTTTTGGAAAGAAACATATTCAATTTAGGGTTTTGAAAAATTGGAAAGCAAATTAGGGTTTTGGTAATTAATAAAATGATTTAGGGTTTTTGAAGTTTTTGGAGACAAAAGAAACGATTTAAGGTTTTTATGGTTTTTGAAAACAAAAGAAACGAATTAGGGTGTTTGGAGACAGAAGAAATAAATTAGGGTTCTTAGGTTTAGAAGAAACGTTTTAGGGATTTAAGGTTTAGAAGAAACAGAAGAATGATTTTTAGGGTTTTTGGAAATAGAAGAAATGATTTATTAAAGCTACTGTGAGAAAATAAATAAATTAGAGATTCAAACTGTAATATCCCGGAATAGACCCTAAGAGTTTTGGAGTTAATGTTGTTGCATTTGGATTTAATGTATATGTATGTATGGGAAATATAAAGATAATATATATATATAAGACATATACATATACATCACATATACATGGGATATAAAATGGTGTAGGAAAGTGAGTTGTGTATATATATTTGTATAATTAGTTAATAATAATAATAATGATAATAAGGACAAAAAGAAAAGAGAAGAAGAAAGTCAAAAGTTGGAAAATTATGTGTGGTGGAGGTTATTTGAGAAATATTAAGTATTATTATTATTATTATTATTATTATTATTATTATATATATGAGAGAAACGAAAGAAAGAACGAGAACGTTCTTTCTTCCTCTGCTTCTTCTTTTCCTTTGTAAACGAGAGAGAGAGAGAGAGAGAGAGAAGCTAGAAAGAGAAAGATGATTTTGCTTCTAGTTACACCAAAGATTAAGGATATCAAGATGTTTGCAAGTGGATATTGAAGATTTAGCAAGCTATTCAAGTAAGTACTCCCTTTTGAGTTGATTTTATTGATTATATGTATATATCTAAATTCTTATCTTCTTGTTTTGAATTCTTGTGGATTGAGGTTATGTTTGGTATAATTAGTGTGTAAAGTGAAGATAATGAAAGAGTGAAGTATGTAAAGATGTTGAATTGATATTTAAGTGATGATAAGTTGAGAAAATTGTGAGGTAAATGATGAAATGTTGAGGTTGGGTTTGGGTTAGATGAATTTGGAAGTGTTTGGCCTTTAATTCATTGAAGAACACGGCCAAGTCATGAGAGACACGGCCAAGTTAGGGCAAACTCGGCCGTGTTGGATGATTTTTGGAGAGACACGGCCGTGTCCCTTGCCCGTGTCTGCTACTGGATTGTTGTGTTGAGAGACACGGCCACTGGCTTGGCCGTGTCCACTGCCCGTGTTTGCTACTGCTTGAATTGGATTGAGAGACACGGCCACTGGCTTGGCCGTGTCCTTTGACCGTGTTTGCTACTGGATGTTTGGATTGAGAGACACGGCCACAAGCTTGGCCGTGTCCCTTGAGGGTGTTAGCTTGGGTGTTTGTTATTTGTTCTTCATACATTGTTGGATCTTCAGAGGTCTTTTATACCTAAACACACTTAAAACAATAATGATCCAACCAAATGTATATAGAAGATTCTATATTCATGTATAATGTAAATTGTTTTGTATATAACAATGATGATATAGGAAATGTGGAAGATATAATGATCATGGAAAAAGGTATGTGCAATGCCATTGATTATGTATTGTTGAGTGATGAATTGATCAATGTGATATGATGATAACAATGATGTTTAAGATACTATATGAACAATGTTATGTTTTATGTATTGTGAACTTTGAATAACATATTAGTGTGTTGTTTGGGCCCGAGTCTGTCTTTGTTGTCAATGTGATATTCAAATGTTGAAATAAATGAGTAATGAGATCTATAACTGCCTTTATTGGAAGTATGATTCATGTCTGATGAATTGTGGATAAAATAATGTTATAAAGTATGATTTTGCAATATGTGCATTGATGTATTGAAGGTGAATATGTTTGAGGGACTTTGTTGATATATGATTTTATAAAAATATAGTATGATGTGTAGAATATATATATGAATAAGGAATGTGTGAGAATTGCTTTCATAAAGGTGTTGAATAGGTCGTTGAATGGTATTTTGGTTGAAATGATGTATGTTTATATGCATATGAGATAGAAAGGGAAAGTACTGTGTTGTAAAGGCTTTATATAATTATGTATAATAATTGTGAAATTAGTGGGAACATATGAAGAATGCATTGAGAAAGGAAAACGTGGTAAGAGAACCATAAAACATAATGCTAAAAATATAAGGTATGATTCTTATGGTAAAATGTGTTTTAGTATTTATTTGTACTACTAAGCTTTCGGGCTTAGCGCGGATGTTTAATCGCGCAGGTATGTATGCGGTTGATCGGGAAGTCTAGCTGTTATGCCACGAGAAGGGTAAGGGTGTCTCGAGACTAACTAGAAGGTGATGCATACATGTGTAATTTTAAATTATATTGTATTTTTGAGTTAATATATATATTCATATGGATGAATGAAGTTTTGATAAATAAGAATACTGACTTTTGTAAATGTGTTTTAAATTAATGTATAATTTGATGAACTTGGATAAAGGTTTTTTTTTAAATTGAATCTAAAAGTAACATTCTTATACTTTATATACGTATTGTATGTATACTAGGTATATGTATAGTACTTATATGGAGTATCAGGGTGTTACAATTATTGTAGCAGAAATGGTACTGGATGGTTCTCGCTGGCTCTCTTAAGTGGGAGGTCAGGGGTTCGATCCAGGGAGGCGACTCCTTTGGGAGCCAAATAAACAAATTCCTGCTGGGTGGGCCGCGAGGGCTGTCCAGTACTGTAGCGATCGCTTGCCTCCTGCGGACTCCGTGCCCAGGTGGTGAAAAGGCCGGGCAGCCGACCTGGTCGGGGAGGGTCGTTACACAAACCTTCGTTCGTTGGTTCCACCAAAATTGCTTCTTGGATGAACAAGAACAAAGACAAGTTTTGCTGCCTTTGATGAATTAAATTGCTTGTTTGCTTCTCTTAAAAAGTCCGATCGATTTAACTACTAGCAGGAATTCTTAAAATTTGATTTTCTTTCAATGTTTTTCTCCTCAATTTCCTCCTAAATTTCCATACCCATTTCGGTCCCCCTTTTTGTGTTGTTTTAGTCTTTTTTTATAGAAGCTTTTTATGATTAATCTTAGTTACTCACGGAATTTAACATTAATTAAGAAAACCAAAACCAAAACTAAAACCAAAACCGATTTTTCGTTGCCGATTTTTATTTTTATTTTTATTTTTATTTATTTGTTTATCATTATTTTTTATTTTTTATTAATTATAAAAATTAAATACTAAAGCAAATATTATTTAATTAAGATAACAAAAATTGTTTTGGACTAATTAAAATATATTGGACAACACAAAATTATTTTGGACTAATTAAAATATATTGGACCGGACTGGGTCAAAAATTAAGGGTCTACAGTTTGCCCCCTGCTTGAATGATCTGAGACTTTAGTGAAGGAGAGTGAAAAATAATAAGACTTAATTTATGAGATAGTTGAGGTTTTGGGTTCTGGACCCAGTTTGAGTTCTAGACTCAAGGATAATTTTAGGTTATGGATCTAAGCGTAATTTTAGGTTCTGGACTTGAGGAAAATTTGGGTTCGGGACCCGAGCTAAGTTCTGGACTAATTAAAAATTCTAGGTTCTGGACCTAAGGATAATTTGGGTTCTAGACCCGAGCTAAGTTCTGGACTTAGAAGAGATTGTAGGTTCTGGACCTAAGAAAAATTTAGGTTCTGGACCTGAGCTAAGTTCTGGACTTAAAAGAGATTTTAGGTTATGAACCTAAGAAAAATTTGGGTTCTGGACCCGGGCTAAATTCTGGACTTAAAAGAGATTCTAGGTTCTAGACCTATGGGTAATTTGGGTTCTGGAACCGAGCTAAGTTCTGGACTTAAAAGAGATTCTAGGTTCTGGACCTGCGGGTAATTTGGGTTCAGGACCCGAGATAAGTTCTGGACTTAAAAAAGATTCTAAGTTCTGCACCTAATCAAAATTTGGGTTCTGGACCCGAGCTAAGTTCTGAACTTAGAAGAGATTCTAGGTTCTGGACCTAATCAAAATTTGGGTTATGGACCCGAGCTAAGTTCTGGACTTAGAAGAGATTCTAGGTTCTGGACCTAATTAAAATTTGGATTCTGGACCCGAGCTAACAATTTTTTTTTTCAAAAAGTTTGGCTAATTTTTATACACGTCTTCTTTTTTGCCCCTTTCGTGTAAAAATATTTATACACATGCAAGTATTTGAATGATTAATTTGAATAATTGAATTTACTGTTTATTTACTGTGTAGTCAATGTTCATGCACTATTTACTGTTCATAAATAGTAACTTACTATTAAATTTTGTTTTTTTCCTTGCCGTTTCTCTATATAAACGAACGAATTTCTTCATTTCATTCACAGCAAAATTCTCAATTTCTATAATTCTCTCAAATTTAACACAGTTTTCAAAAAAATGCATGCTTCAAGGTCAGGAACTCATTCTAATACTAAGTTATTAGAGTTTATTCGGCATCATGAAGATGGAAATATAGATCTACTAGCCGGGATGCCGCTTCATCGGAGCGCCAACCAAAAGAGTGCGGTAATTATTTTTCTTTTTCTTTTTCTTTTTCGTTTTGATTTTTTTCGTCTTTTTGTTATTATTTTTTTTATTTTCTGTTATTTATTTTTTTGTTATTATTATTTTTTATTATTTTTGATTTTTGATTTATGTTTTTATATTATGCTCTTTTATTATTATTATTGTGTTTGCCTTTATTTTTTATTTATATTTTATATTATTATTTTTTAGAAAAATTAGGAAAAATAAATTAATTTAAGCAGATAGAATAATATGTACTTACCTGGTATTAACTTACATGGCTCCATGTTAGTGTGATCGTTGCGTTGTTCTGGCCGGAGGTTGTATCTACAAAGCCCGACAATGGTATGATGTAGTGCCTTCTCGGGTAAGGCAGATTATCTGAGATTGCGGCTTTGAGAGTTTCATCTTACAATTGCCATCGGAGGAGTATTTGATAGACCAGAGCGTAGTCCAGGCGCTTGCAGAATGATGGTTGGACACAACTCATACTTTTCACTTGCCCATAGAGAGATGACAATTGGTCCGGTCGACTTTACCACAATAATCGACCTTCGATATGATGGTGTTCCGGTTCCACTAACCAACGATATTTTGACATTTGAAGAAATTCAGGAATTAATTGGTATGGAACCATCATATAAAGGGTCTTTTAAGATAAAGATTGAACCGATTCGTAGCTATTGGATGAACTACAAAGGACGGGTTCACAGAGACACGGCCCAACAGTATGCTCAAGGATTTTTGTTATATTTGCTTGGGTTGACCATCTTAGGCAGCACTGAATCCTCCATCCATTTGTCAGTGTTGAAGGCCCTTTCTTATTTTAGGACAGTACCATCTTCTTGCTGGGGTGAAGCTCGTCTCGCCTGTTTTTACCATGGTCTTGATAAACTTTGCCGAAATAAGAAGTCTTTTGTCAGCTTGATGGCAGTTGTCGAGGTATTCTTCTTCTACCAATGTCAATTCCGCTCGTTTCTTATATGAATTTGATGTTTACTATTATTGATGGGCATATGAACACAACCTCGTGAGAGTACCCGCTATTTTTCGAGAGAGAATTGGGTATCCGAGATTAAATTTCTGGTTGTCTGATCGTGTGGACGTTCCCGGCTCTCACCATGCGCATACTCACCGCTTTGTGTTGAGCCACTTAACCTGGGACCAGGTAAAATAACATTAGTATACTTTAAATTTTATGTGAAAGTTTACTTACCTTATGTTATTTTGCAGGTGAATTTGGCCTGGTGGAACCCAGAAGAGCGGACAAACTGGTCTTCCTTCATGAAGGCTGCGCTATCTTTCCAACATTCTCGCCGAGTCATCGCTGGCCCAGTGTCTAGTGGCTAGTTTCTCGGAGAGAGAGAGTTTATGAGTGGTTTCTTGAAGAACAAAATAAGAAACTTCAAGAAGAGTTGGCTGCAAGTCGTTAGCAGGCTTTTCATTTTGAAAATTTATATCATCAATCCGAACAAAATTTTTGAGACTTTCGATTTCAGGGGATAAGGGATCCTGGTGCTTCTTCATCAAGAGGCCCCCAAACTGATGACCATGAGATCCTTTCATCCACTTCCGATAAAGACCATGACAGATCGGAACTCCAAGGTAATAGGGATTTTGGTGCTCCCGCTTTAGGTGATCTCGGGACGAGTAATTTGCCTCCTCCTCCAACAGGCGATGACTTTTTTAGGGCTTTATTTGATTACCTACCACCAACTTCTTAGTAATGTATAAATTGTATCAACATTTTACAATAAGCATAATAATGAAAAATATAATTTCCATCTTTACTGTAACTTTTTTTTTCTTTTTTTTTCACTTTTTTTTTCACTTTTCATCATTACTGCATCATAATTATTAAACTTTCTTTTTCATATTTCAATATTTATACAGTCACCACCGAAAAAACCAAATGCAACACGGTAAAGTAAATTTGTCACCAATTCCTTTCCTTACACAACATGGTTTCATCCTTTTCCATCACCTTTACCTTATCAATTTTGGAAAAGTTTATTTCTTCTACATACAGAAGCCAAAATACTTTCCATTTCAACATAAAACTCCTTAACAATTTTGATTTTTCTTCATTCATCCACCATGACCGAACATCATTTAAAGAAGATAAAAATTCTATTTAAGAATATGGAGGCCATTCATTGGAAGCAAATTTCGTGGTCAAAACTTGATGTTTTAAAGTGTTTTCAAAATGTTAAATTGGACCACTCCTTCTTACATGCCATGTCTTCCTTTTGGCACATGGATTCTAGGGCATTTAAAATTAATGGCTTTGAAATATGTCCCTTGATTGAAGAATTTGAGGCCATCCTTGGATATCCAAACAATCAACAAATGGCGTTACCCACATTGATTTCCAAGACTCAACAAAAGATGCAGATTTTTTTTCAAATTCCAAAACCCAAACTTCTTCAGTTGATGAGAGGTGAAAAAATTCTACTTGCTCTCTTGATTGCTTTTTGTCTCTCTCATTTGGCTCCTACTAAGGCATGGGGACGCATGCTCTGTCTTTGGTTGCTTGGCCAATTCTTGCTTGTTTCTTCCGACGACGATATTGATCCACGAGTATTGGATATTATGGACCAAATGAAAGGAGGCTTGTCGCCAGTACCTGTGATCTTAGCCGAGACTTTAGTTGGGTTAGACCAACTTAAATCAGGATTGTCAAAGAGACTGGCCGGGAGTCCGTTGCTGCTTTAGGTAATTACCTAAACTGCCCTTTCGGGTTTTCAATTTAGGTTTTTTTTCCCTTTTTTTTAATTTATTGCTCTAATTTTTGCCTAGTCTGCCCATGTGGGTTTTCAAAATAAGCGAGCTGTCCTAATTTTTTCCTAAGCTGCCCGCGCGGGTTTTCAACTTAGCGGACCTCTTCTTTTTATTATATATATTTTTATTGCTCTAATTTTTGCCTAGTCCGCCCATGTGGGTTTTCGGAACTAGCGAGCTGTCCTAATTTTTGCCTAAGCTGCCCTTGCGGGTTTTCAACTTAGTGGACTCTTTTTTCTCTCTTTTTTTTAATTTAATTCTTTCTCTACAGATTTGGCTTCAGGAGCATCTTTGCTTGCTTGATACTCCATCTAAGGATTTTGCCAGATATCTGCCACGTCATCATTCTGCTAAGAAACTACTCCATCCTGTTTCTTCATATGTTGACTGGGTTGACTGGATCCACTCATGCACCGAAGTCAATATCCGTTGGTTGGTACCGTGGAAGATTTCTCGCATCACCATGCAGACATTTTTTATGTATGTTCCCCTTGTTGCTCTTCGTCAAGGTACATGCTATGATCCTCGCCGATTTGGTCGTCAGTACGAAGTTGAGCCTTGCAGTTCTGACTTTACTCCTGATTTAGACATGCCTTGCTTGACTGAAGCCTGCTTAGATCGGTTGAGGCAAAGTTGGCCTGCACATTACACTTATCGTCTGCCATAGATTTTGTATTTATCAATTCGGAAAGTGTATTGTTTGGATGAAAAATAATTAAAATAATAAAAGATGCTTCTTTTCCACTTTATAATTTGTCATCACTTTTTGCTATTGTGTCATCCATATATGGTCAAATACTTATAACAGTGCACATAGAACAATTTTAACATTAATTTTGTTTTATTAAATTAGGGAAAAACCAAACATAAAGCTAGCAACAACCAAACATAAAGCCAGCATACCCAAGATCACTCCTGTTGCCAACTAGTCCTTTCGAGTTTTCTAATTGATGATTTTCTCTCATTTAGCCCTAATTGTTGCCTAGCCCGCCCTTTCAGGTTTTCAGAACTAGCAAACTGCTCTAACTTTTGCCTAGGCTGCCCTTTTTGGGTTTTCAACCTAGCGAGCTCTCTCTTTTTTTTTCTTTCTTTTTTTGTTGCCCCTGGCGAGTATTCTCTTTCTTCCAAAAATCGCCTTATAGTATCATACCATGCATCGTGGTCTGTATCAATTTCCATGATTGTCTCATATTCGTAGCAAGGAGTTGATGAACTGGTCAAAATTAGAGGCTTAAGAAATAAACTGACAGGATTTTCCCATACCGAAGCCAATGTGGCTAGGGCATCAGCCATCTGATTTTCTTCTCTTGATAGGTGTATAAACCTACACTCCTTAAAGTTCTTCTTCATCATGGTCAGGAAATGGTGGTATGGTTTTAATTTTTCTTCTTTCAACTCCCACTCTCCATTTACTTGGGATACTACAAGTAATGAATCGCCAAAAACTTCCACCTTATCCACCTTCATAATCATTAGGGTTTTCAAACCAAAAATATAAGCTTCGTACTCCACCATATTATTGGTTGCCCTAAATTTCAACTTTTTGGCTAAAGGGATGAGTTCCCCTTCGGGCGATTATAGTTTAACTCCCGAACCTGCTCCTTTCCTGTTTACTGCTCCATCAAAATACATTTTCCACCCTTCTACTTCAATTTCTTTTAAACGTTCATCCAAAAATTCCAAGATTACCTCTTCGCTTTCTGGTAATGGTTGTTGGGCCAGGAATTCTACCACCGCTCTACCTTTGATCATTTTCCTGGTTACATACTCAATCTCAAATTCTTCTAATATTATCAACCATCGACCATATTTCTCAATCAAAGAGGGTGTCTCCCTTAAGTACTTCATTGGATCCAACCTGGAAATTGCTTGCACACTATATGATTGAAAGTAATGCCGCAACTTCTTAGAAGACCAAACCATGGCTATACAGGTCTTTTCAATGATACTATACTTAATTTCATAAGGTAGGAGCTTTCTACTCAAATAGTAAACTGCATGCTCAATCCCTGACTCATCTGCTTGGGCTAGCATGGCTCCTATTGACTCTTCTTCTACTGCTAAGTATAGTAATAGAGGTTTGTCGGGTTTAGGCAGTTTCAAAATAGGTGGATTCAATAAATACTCTTTTATTCGCTCAAAGGCCTTTTGACACTCTTCATTCCATATGACCGGCTAATTCTTTCTAAGCAATTTGAAGATAGACTCACAAATTGTTGTGAGCTTTGCTATGAATCTGCTAATGTATTGCAATTTACCAATGAATCCCCGGACTTCTCTCTCCGTCTTTGGGGCTGGCATATCCCTGATTTCCTTAACTTTGTCGGGATCGATCTCAATGCCATGCGGACCAATCACATGTCCTAATATTTTACCTGAAGTAACACCGAACACACACTTCTTTGGGTTTAAACTTAGCTTATATTTCAATGATCTATCAAAGAATAACTCTAAGTTTTGGAAGTGTTGTTCTCTTGTATCCGATTTAACCATCATATCATCAACATATACTTCAACTTCTTTGTGCATAATGTCATGAAATAGTGTCGTGGCGATCCTTTGGTAGGTTGCCCCAGCATTCTTTAAGTCGAATGGCATCACCCTATAACAAAATATACCCCTTGTAGTAATGAAAGTAGTTTTGGCTTTATCCTCTTGGGCCATTAACACTTGATTGTATCCAGAAAATCCATCTACAAACGAGTGTAGCATGCTAGAGGCTACACTATCAATGAGGACATCTATATGAGATAAAGGGAAATCATCTTTAGGGGAAGCTTTGTTTAAATCTCTATAATCCACACAGACCCTTATCCTTCCATCTTTCTTTGGCACAGGTGCTATGTTGGCTAGCCAATCTGGATATTCTATCACTTCAAGGAACTTCACTTGTATTTGCTTAGTGACCTCTTCTTTAACCAATTCATCCCACTCAAGTCTTAATCGCCTAAGCTTTTGTTTGACAGGTTTCATGTGAGTGTAAGTAGGAATATAATGCTCGGCTATGTCTCGCTCTATTCCAGGCATATCCTCATAAGACCAAGCAAACACCTCTTCATATTTTTTGAATATTTTTTCAAATCTCTCTCTCTCACCAGGAGTAAGGTCAGATGTTATGCTAATGTTTTTAGGATTTTTGATTGTTCCCAAATTTAATGATTGTGTGTTAACAGAATTAATATTAAAGATGCTTATGTAACTATTATTTGAATGTATGCAACCATCAGGAGAAACATCACACAAGTAAGCAAAATCAGACTTTATTGCATTCATTTTGGAAAATAAAACATCATCATCCTCATACAAAGCAGACAAATTAAAATCAAAATCAAAATCATTGTTCTCAAAATCATAAGGCAGGATGTCTTCAAACTTTTTCTCAACCAGGGCAGCAATCTCCTCCGGAGTCTTCTCGGCTTTTAGGATAGCTTCATTCTTCTCTTTCGGATTGGATTCTTTGTTGGCTGATAGGGTGAACTCTTTCTTCACTTGCTCCACTAGCTCGGCAACATCTGCAAAATTTTCAAAACCCGAGATCAACTTTCCTATGAACATGATTGGCTCGGTTTTTCCTTGGAGTGGTCCCATATCTGGAGCTTTGACAAAGATCTCTTCAAGTGGTGGGAAGCTCAACTTTTCACTCTTCTTTGGCTAGACATCGTTGTTTTCATCATATCCCAACCCTTTCTTGGAAGTTTGAGTTCTAAAGTCTGGCAGCTTTGTTAAACCGGCCTTACCCTTTCCAAGACCAGCTTCGGGAAGGTAGTTCATGTTCTTCATCAAATTTAAGACTTTTGAGCCCACTACTTCATCATCATAAATTGCAGCTACTTGAAAACCAATGAGAGGCTTCTCAATCATTAGAGCGTTAACAATCTCATTATCTTTAGCTTCGATGACCACTGTCTCATCTCCGTTAAGGAACTTGATCTTTTAATGAAAGGTGGAAGGAACTTCACTAAGAGGATGAAACCATGGTCACCCCAAGAGTAAGGCGAAGGTAACCGGTGTGTCTAAAACAACAAATTCAACAATAGATTCAATTAGACCAACCTTGACAGCAGCTTTGAAAGTTCCTTCGGCATGTCTCTTAGTGTTGTCATAAGCCCAAATTGTTACTTCGGTCGGGTTTAGATCCCTTGTTGACATGGCTAGCTTTGGTAATATCTTAAGTGGGCAAACATTTATGGCGGACCCATCATCGACCATTACACATGGAGTCCTCTTCCCCTTGACTTTTATTTTGATAAAGAGAGGGCGGATATGATCTCTCCCCTCCTCTGGTAAGTCCGCATCTGAAAAAGAAACTGCTCCCATATTAACTTCACTCTTCTCTTGAACCTCTTCACATTTCATTACCCCTCCAATTTTTATAAAGTTGATCAGCTCCTCCGGTGTTATGGAGGTAGAAATTGGCATGCTAGCTAAGGATTTGGCCATAGTTTCTCGGCGCTTTTTAGAAGTAGCTAATAAGTCCCAAATGCTAACACTTGCTTGGGTTCTTTTCAATTGCTTGAGCACAGCATCATCTTCCTCTTCTTTATTTCCTACTTCAACTTTCTTTCCCTTATTAGTTTCTACTTCCTTAGGTGGTGGCCTTGCATAAGACTTACCGGATCTAGTGTTCATTACTTCATCTTCTTCGAGCTCGGACCAAGTCCACTCCTCCTTCTTGGATACTATATCATCATCGCTATCGCTTGAATCCCAAAACCCATTGACAACACAAATCGTTACTTCTTTACCCACCATAACTTGTTTAATTCAACCAAATACCTCTTCTTCTTTGGTTACTTCTCCACCCACATCTTGAAAAGAAAACATGACAAAATCTTCATGCAAACCTCCTCCAATCATGAAGGTTGCCGGCAGCGGTACCCTATTGAACTTTGGTAATGGGTTATCTTTAGTGTTTGGCTTGTTGGGCTCAGGTAGCTTCCCATTATCAATTAGATTTGGATCTCATGTCTCAACCTCACACATCTATCCGTGTCATGCCCTTGCATTTGATGAAACTGACAAAATTCTTTAGTGTCAAAATTAGGTGGGAGAGGGTTAGGCAAAGGACGAGGATTTAAGGGTTGTAGCAATCTCTTTCTTTAAAGTTTATTGAGAACCCAAGACATCAGTTTCCCCAATTTTGAAAATTGTCTCCTTGTTCCTTGGTTAGTAGCGTTAACACCGACTGCCTTTTGCATGCTTTGACTACCCGATTGATAGTTTCCTTTCTCGTTCCTTCTTGTTAAAAAATGATTCTTCTCTCTCTCCCATTCTTCAATTTGCAAACCCACTTGTAGAAGGTCTTTAAAATCACGGATGAGTGTATGAGACATCCTCTCATGAAGATTAGGCAACACCCCTCTCACAATCATCCTTATTTGATTGGATTCATCGGGCCTCTTCTTGAGCAAAGCGGCCTTGCATCTCCATCTCTTCACATAATCCACAAAATTCTCATTTGACCTTTGCCTAATGGACTCCACTACCATTAAAGTAACTTCCATTTCAACATTATATCCATATTATTGGATGAAGGCTTTGTAAAGCAGATCCTAACTCTTTTGTGTTCCATCATCTAAGGTATTGAACCAATTTTGGACAACAGGGTCCAATGAGAGCATAAAGTACCTTAGAGTTTGAGCCTTAGTAACTCGGGCAGACTGCATAGCAGTGATATACTGCTTCACATGGAGATGGGGATTTCCGATTCCATTGAACTTCGCGAAAGATGGCATCTTGAACTTGTACGAAACCTCTTCATCTAGATCAAACAATTTGTCAACTTCGGACATTTCTTCAATTTTTACTTTCTTCTCAAATTTCTTTTCTAATTCAACAATCATCTTTTCAACATCAGAAGTTTCAGTCTTCTCCATAGTTGATCTTTTAACAATCTTTGGTTCTTTTTTCTTCTCTTGAGCATCTTGATAGTATTGAGCCCAATCATCATCATCGTCAATGATCACCTTTTCATCATCAAAAACCACTTCACCAACTTTGGTCTTCCCTTTGTCCTTTGGCTTCTTAGTGCTAGCAGATGCTTCGGTATGATTTTCTAAAATTGCAGTCAATTGGTTCTTCATGGTCTCAGCTAGGGCCTCTTTTATTTCTTCCATCTTGGCATTGAGGGCATCATCCACCATTCTTTGAATTTTTTCGGGATCCATTGTTTTTGGTGAGCAAGTGATTGAGTCATTGCTAGATTCTTCGTCTCCAGCGTAGGTCGGATTGTTGTAAGCTTTTGAACTGTCATAATCCAAGGCTGTGAGCCAGAAAGGATCAATAATATGAGATGCATGTATGCACAAACAATCAATAAAGAAAGATAATTAGGACGCTCCTTCCAACCTTATAACATCCACACACAAATGGCGAGTCTCTTTTCCTAGGTATATGGTTAACAAAATACCAACATGGGGCATCTTATTTTCGAATAATTTCCTCGGACGTTTCAACCAATAGTTATATTTTTGAAAATGGAAATCAATTCATAATAATTCTCCTTAATTAGGTTTTAATCCATTTAACCAACTAAAGTAGCTTTTATGCTATATTGGATTAAAACAAAATTAAGAGGTTTATTATAAATAGATTTCTCACTTGAAAAAAATAACTAATGATTCATGCCAAAAACAAGCCCATGATTAATTATTTCTTAGCATAAACTAGGCCCACAATTGATTTTTGGTATTTCATAATTGACCTAAATATTTTTGCAAGCTCTTGATAAGAAAAGGTTGGATGAAAATAATTTTGTTTTTAAGCCCATTGTAAAAAGATTTTAGAAAAAATGTATTTTGGGCTTTACATTTGGGCCATGAGAAAAATAATTTTTGATTTTTTTTTAGAAAAGTCTTATGCCCAAAGACCATCTTAAAAAGAGTTTTGAAAATAGCTTTGGTCTTTTGGACTTTGAAGAAAATTTTATTTGAGCTTACAAATATACTTGGGTCATATTAGAAAAAGAACAAATCAAATAAGCCATGATTTAAGTCAAGATAAATTAACCATAGTCAAACAACAAGTATTTGGGGTAAAACCTAAGGAAAGTAACTAGGCCAATTACATGAGCTTTAGTCTTTCGATTAAAAGGCTTAGGTTCCCATAGCAAGTATATACCAAATGGTACGAGGCTATGAGTGGTTATGCCATGCTCGATCTCCATACCTTGAGTGAAAGTATGGTATCCCTTACAAAACACAACACAGGTAACACGGGCATCCTAACTCACGCACACAATGCAATCTAATATGATGCAATGGATAATATCATTATAAGAAAGAATATAATAATATAAAGACCAACGGAATCAACTTCTCTTATCCCCAGTGGAGTCTCCACTGTGAACGGGGATTTTCGCCCCCACTCCCGGTGGAATTGTTCTTGCAACTTCGGCACTGTTTAGGCTCGGGGCCTTAGAGAACACGGACCTAAGCCTGGAGAAAATGGAGTCACCACCCGGACGGGCCGGAAAAAAAGAAAGGGGTGGATGACTCGATTCCTAAATGGCCCAGCACCCCCAGAACGCCCGGTTCATTGGAACCAGCCTCCTTTACAGGTCTTAATATTATAAAATTCTTAAATATAACAATATTATCTATATTACACACAACAATTAAACTAAAGCATCGATATATTAAAAATAAAAATAATTTCCAAATAAAGCAAATAAATGGACACCATCCGAGGATGGAAACATGTCCTTACATCCCATGCCTAAATAGGACACCCACCAAAAAGTAGAAACATATCCTTTACATTGGTCTAAAATATAAAAGCAATTTAAATTACATAATATTTAACTAATGAGGTACCCACAAAGTGGAAATATACCTCTTACAATATTTGGAAATCTAAATAAGTCGATAAAAGTAAATAACCATTCATCATAAATAAATCATTCATCAAAGATATTAAACATCAATAGAATGTAAACATCCATCCATGATAAACTAAATAAATCAAGCATTGAACTTAAATAAATCAAAGCATATAATAAACTACATAATCACCTAAAACAAATAAAGATACAAATTGACATTTACTGTTTCTATTTAAGATTCTTTATTTAATATGTTTAGGGTTTTGGAATTTAGGAGTTTAAGCTACTGTAAGTTTTAAAGGAATTGAAATGGATTTAAGTTTTATAACTTAAGAGGTTGATAAAGTTCTTTGATTAACCAAATTAGTGTTTGAGGAGTTAAATCATAAAATTAGGGTTTGGACGCTTTAAAACATTGAGATTTATGATTTACAGTTACTAGATCATTATTTTGTATTTACCATATTGAATTTTAATATTTAAATTTATAAGGTTTTAAGATTTTAAAGATTAGGATATAGAAAAATTAGGGTTTAAGGTTTTAAGGGAATTAGGGTTTAAGAAAACTAGGGTTTAGAATAATTGGTTTTTAAGGTTACTGTCTTGATTCTAAAGTTGAATTGAGGTTTTTTAGTGTTTCGAAGAATGTATTTGATTTTAGAATTTGGAAAAATAATTTATAGTTTTATGAAGTTTTATGAAAATAAATAAAACAATTTAGGGTTTATAGAAACTAAAAAGATATTTTTTAGGGTTTTTGGAAAGAAACAGATTCAATTTAGGGTTTTGAAAAATTGGAAAGCAAATTAAGTTTTTGGTAATTAATAAAATGATTTAGGGTTTTTGAAGTTTTTAGAGACAAAAGAAACGATTTACGTTTTTTATGGTTTTTGAAAACAAAAGAAACAAATTAGGGTGTTTGGAGACAGAAGAAATAAATTAGGGTTCTTAGGTTTAGAAGAAACGTTTTAGGGATTTAAGGTTTAGAAGAAATAAAAGAATGATTTTTAGGGTTTTTGGAAATAGAAGAAATGATTTATTAAAGCTACTATGAGAAAATAAAGAAATTAGAGATTCAAACCTTCGTTCATTGGTCCACCAAAATTGCTTCTTGGATGAACAAGAACAAAGACAAGATTTGCTGCCTTTGATGAATTAAATTGCTTGTTTGCTTCTCTCAAAAAGTCCAATCGATTTAACTGCTAGCAGGAATTCTTAAAATCCGATTTCCTTTCAATGCTTTTCTCCTCAATTTCCTCCTAAATTTCCATATCCATTTTGGTCCCCCTTTTGTGTTGTTTTAGTCATTATTTATAGAAGCTTTTTATGATTAATCTTAGTTGCTCACGGAATTTAACATTAATCAAGAAAAGGAAACCAAAACCAAATTGAATTTGGTTTCGAAAAAATTTACATTGAAAAAATTTCGCTGGCGAAAAAAACTACTGCGTAAAAATTTCGCTTGCGAAAAAAAACTGCTGCAGAAAAATTATGCTGGCAAAAAAGTTGCCGCAGCTGGCTGAGGGCTGCGGGGCAAAAATTTGCCTGCGGGCCATTTCGCCCGCAGAAGCCGCAACCTTTTTTGGCGACGAAATTTCCGTCGCCGATTTTTATTTTATTTTTATTTATTTGTTTATTATTATTTTTTTTATTTTTTATTAATTATAAAAATTAAATAGTAAAGCAAATATTATTTAATTAAGAGAACAAAAATTATTTTGGACTAATTAAAATATATTGGACAACACAAAATTATTTTGAACTAATTAAAATATATTGGACCGGATTGAGTCAAAAATTAACGGTCTACAAAATGTAGGATTGAGGTAAATTCGAACTACTATAAATCTTTGTGTTCTTTCCTCTATACTCAACTTAATCTTCATCTACATCTTCTTTATCTCTTACCTTTTAAGTTTTAAATTTACCATCTTTCTTTAAACAACCAATTCAACCCCCTTCCCCCCCCCCCCCCCCCCCCCCCCTCTATCTTGATTGCTAGCTTGGGACAACATCACATTCTTGGATCATCTGCTTGACCAGAGAAGGTGCTTTGTTGTACCATTCACGGACTTTATAAACACATCCACCACTTTATAAATAAATGTCAGCCTATAACAAATCAGATAAGTTATAATTTATGCTTTTAATTCTTTCAACACATGCAAAATGAGCAAGACCTAATTCTCCTGTAATAAATTTGTTGTGTTGTTAATTCATTTTAGAATAGGCCCTAATAATTTATTTTTAAGCATTTTATTTTTTAAGAGTTTGTTCTTTTAATTTTTTTTATACATGGAAGGTAAATAGATTTTTCATAAATAAGTCCTAGAAATCCATTTTTATTGCACTTTAATTGATCCAAAATGGCAACCATTTCATCAACAAATAACTTCACACATGAAAACCTAAATTCATCCCTTAAACCTTACTTCGATGGAATGAATTACTCCTATTTGAAAAATAAGATGTTCTAGTTCCTAGATAGTGAAGCAATTGAGCTTTGGGATTTTGTTGAAAATGAGTGTAAACCTCCTACTCATGAAGTTGATAGTGTCAAAGTTCTTCTTCCTAGATAGACCGGTTCAAGAACAATAGGGCAGCCTCCATCTTGATGAATTCAATATCAAGAGATAAAGGTGGAAGAGTCCAACATCTCACTTGTACACATTGCATTTGGAAAACTCTTGAAAACTATTATGAGGATACTACCCAAATGAGGCTAACCAAGAAACAAATGTATGTATATGAGTATGAGCTATTCAAGATGAAGCCCAACAAAAATGTCACCGACATGACAAACCCCTTGCTTGCCATTGTCAATGAATTAAAGAAATATAAAAAGATATATGATCAAGATGATGTCAATAGCAAAATCTTGAGAGCACTTAGAGTAAAGAATAACTTTGAGTCTAAAGTTTCTTCAATTGAAGAAGCTCATGACCTTAGCTCTTTGAGAACCGATGAACTTGTCAAAAAACTACTCACCTTCGAATTGCACACTGAAAGAGAAGAAGAACAAGGTAAAAAGGATAAGAGGAAAGCAATAGCTCTCAAAGCCATCAAAGAATTTGAGAGCTCAAATGATAAAGATAGTGATGATGAAGAAGAATTGGCTATGCTATCCAAAAGGAAAAGTGATTGGAAGAGAAAGAGAAGATTACAAGCTAACAAAGGTACATTTCTTAAATCTTCCTTCAAAGATAAAGATAAAAAGAGTGATGTGAAATGCTATGAATGTGGCAAATCCAGTCACATCAAGTCATATTGCTTCAAATTGAAAAGTAAGAAGAAGTGGGATAAGGAAAAGAAGAAATCACTCAAAGCTACATGGGATGATGATTCCTCAGGTGAACAAGAAGAGGAAGAAGAGGAAGAAATTGCAAATCTATGTCTCATGGCTATTGAAGATTATAATAACTCCAAAGAGGTAAGTACTTCATCCTTATACTTAATTGCATATGATAATGATGTTGATGATGCTTTATATGAGAATGGCTTGATTAAGTATATGAACCTTAGAATAGAAAAGTATTTCCTTAAGATTAAATTTTATCATAAATGTTCTAAATTAGAAAAGGATTTTGTGCCTTTGAAAAATTCTCACTTGAATTGAAGACCTCAAATGAAAACTTATTAAAATCAATTGATGAAATAACTAAAAACTCGCATAGCTTAGAGAATGTGATTAAGGAAAACAAAATACTAAAGGATGAAATAAATGAGTAAAAAGAATCAATTTCAAAATTTCATAAGGAAAAAGAGGCTTTAGATACATTGATCAATAGTCAAAGACCACCCTCCTTGAAACATGGTTTAGGGTTCATTGGCTCATCTAGCACCTCATCTAAGGCACCAACATTTGTTAGAGCTTCTACAACACAAACATCTAGTGTTGATATTGTGAAGAGCACTAATGCACAAACCAAGCCTAAAAATCCTAATACAATTATCTTAGGTTCACAAGGCTCTAAAACTAAAGTTCCAAGAGAAAATCATGCATTCATATATAAAAGGCATACACATAAACATAAAAATACACAAAAACAATCTCATTCAACACACACATGCAATTGTGTTCATGGTTCATTAAATTTTAATAGGAAAGTGCATAAGTATAGAATATTATTTCAATGCACTTATTGTATGAAATTTGGACACAAGAGCACATTGAGCTATATTGGGATGGGTCATCTGAAGGTAGAGGATCCCTTTACTACTAACCTCCAAAGACCTACTTCATTTGGGTTCCTAAAAGAAGATGAACATTGTCATTTTGTAGGTATGCCTAAAATCCACTATCAATAAAAATGTTTGGCTTATAGATAGTGGATGCTCAAGGCATATGACGGGTAATACAAAGCTTTTTACAACACTCACTTACAAGCATGGAGGTAATGTAACTTTTGATAATAATGCTAAAGGTAAAATTATTGGTATTGCTTCCATTGGCATGCTTGGTAAGAATATGATTGATAATGTTTGGCTTGTTGATGGATTGAAACATAATTTGCTTAGTGTAAGTCAATTATGTGATAAAGGATATGATGTAACTTTTGACTCCAAAGGATGCAAAGTTATTAATTCAAATGTGTAGACCCTTATTTTATGACCAAGTACAGTCCGACACTAATTAAAAGGAGATTAGGTCAACTCTAAAGGTTTAAAATAGTACGGAATAATTTTACAAACTTAAATTTAAACTAGCACAATATTAAATTCACAACACATAATATAATATTTATTTTCTTAATATTATAAGTAATAAATAATAAAAAAGGAAAAAGAAAAATATAGTATTTATTTTTATAATAAATAAAACAAAACGAGAAAAAAAAAAGAAACTATATTTTATAAAAATATAATATTTATTTTAGTAGTAATAATAAAAATAATAATTGGAAGATGAAGTGGGCATGTCGTTTCACCACAGGGCGTGCCCGCGGCGAATCGGCGTGGGTGCCAGCACCCTTGTGCAAGCCCGTGCCAGCGTCCTCACAGCTCACAGGCCTGTGTGCCAGTGCGTTAGCCAATTTTGCCAAAACCTTATTTAACTTGGAAGTTTTAATTTTTTTTTCCTTTATCAAATAGGTTTTTTTTAATTGCCTATAAATAATAGGATTAAAAACGGCAGAAGGGACTCTTTTGCTGGACTTTTTGGCTGGGACTTTTTTGAAGACACAGATAGAGAGCAAGAAAGGAGTAACCAAAGTGATCAAATAGAGAGAAAGAAAAACAAAGAAGGAAGAAGACACAGAGACAGCAACCAGAAAGATCAACACACGGAGAGGAGAAGAGGAACAAGCAAGTAAAAAAGGAAAGCAATGAGGCAGCAGCAAAAGATAAACAGAAACAAAGCAACACTCAAAACACAGAATATTAAAATATAGCAAACAAGGAGATAGGAGTTGATTGTCTCAAGATTTGCTTTATTCATCCAAGATATAAGTTGGTCATGCAGTAAGCACGGGTTTGACTCAATGTATTTATATTGGAGGTGCCTTCAAAAGTAGGTTTAACTTTCTAATTCAATTTATTTGTTGAGTATTTGCAAATCTTCTTTTAATATATCATCACAATATGCTTATTTAATGTTTTTTTTTTGTCCAGAAGCTTAATCACCAAGACTTAGTATATATTCTATAAAACTAAAACATAATCTTTTTATATCACTTAGTAGATCACATCATGTTAGTTCGTTTCAACTTCACAGTAAGCTAAAGCTTGATGTAAAACCCTAATTCCACATGAAACCCTAATTTGAATAATTAAAACCCTAACTTGCATGCTAAAACCCTAGTTTACCCTAGTTTATGCATTTATTATTTAACATGATATTGGAATATAGTCTCGATTATTAATATAGGTTCACTTATTGCATGTTTTGATGTATGACTTATTTTATTTTGATTCATGATGGATGATTTTCTTTTATTTTATTTATAATGAATGGTTGAATGTAACACCCCTATATCTCGTATACGTACATAGCATGCTATTACGATCGTAATATACGTATACTGAATATAGAAATATCACGGATTACTAAACAAATGACTCACTTCTTTTATAATCATATGAACAAATTTAAAACATTTAAAGAAATTTATAAGACACATAAATAAAAAGTTTATTCAAAACACAGCGGAAAATATAACAAATATTTACAAATACATATACATCAAAACTCAAGTTTTACAAAAACATAAAATATATACATGTTTGGCAGTATGTCTCCGATCTTTAAGCTTCACTATCAACACCACCGAATCTAGACTCTACTCGGCCTAGAGGAACTCTCTAGTTCTTCCCTGTTACCTGCACGATAAATCATAATCGCGCTAAGCCAACGGCTTAGTGGTACAAACTATAATAATATTATGTTTTGATGCAATGCCAATGTCACACAATCAATTCCATACACCATTCACAAGAAATGTTATACTTCAATATCTTACTTTGTTTAAGATCATATCAAACATTTATTCTCAACAAAGTACTGATGCAATATCAACAATCTCTATATTCATTGGTTTCACCATTCAAGAATCACATTGAAAACAAAGACAAGCATGGGCCCAAAAGACACTAATATGCCATTCAACTTTCAGAGTTAATGTTTTGGTTTAATTATCACATTTATCATTATCCCAACTAGGCTTCAAGGATTTAGGTTCAACCAAGCTTCAAGGGGAACAAAGCATGCTAAGTATCAACCCAACTTGGCTTCAAGAACAAAATCCAACCTAGCTTCAAGGGTTGTAACATCTCAATTAGGCTTCAAGGACTAGATCCAACCAAGCTTCAAGGAGAGTAAAACATGTTAAACTTCAACACAACTTGGCTTCAAGGATCAAGCCCAACCTAACTTCAAGAGATTGTTACTAATAGGCATGCCACCAACAACAAAACTCTGAAAATGAATAACACATTAGACACACAATTGATTTATTATTTCATTATCAATTCCATTCTCAATTCTCATCATCATTTAGGCAAACATGCCCCACTTATTTCAATTGAATCATCTTAGCCAATCACAATGGTCTCACATTTCATTTGAATCATCATAGTCAATCACAATGGTTTTGCATCTTATCTCAAATCACATTAGAGCAATTCATCATATCTTTCACATGTCATATTGCATTTCATTATCATATAGGCAAACATACTTTAACCATCCTATTTACATCATTATAACCAATCACATTGGTTTCACATTTCATTATATCTCAATTCATTATTCAAGTGTGCACAACCAATTGTCTTAACATACATTTTACATGCTCATCACAACATTCACATTATACCAACATAACATTATTAATATGCATCAACAATGCATTAGTTTTCTTAACACATTTACAAACAAGTGTGTGTTAAGCCTCAACATCATATAAATGTATGCAATAATGTAGTTTGTACTTACCTCAAGAACACTCACACAACTCTATACTCTTCTTCTTCCAAGAGTTCTTCACTTCTTAAATTAGGGCAAATCACTTTCTTCCAAAACCTAATCCAAAAATGATACAATACATGAATTCCAATACAATTTATCACTTATTAACCTCATCTTAGACCTTTAGATCACAAATTATAACTCAACACCACATATTAGAGCCCACGGCCGTGGCCACCCCGACCCCAACGGGCGTGGGGTAGAAAACAATTCTGCCCAATTTGTTCAACACCCCCACGGCCATGGCATCTAAGGGCCACAGGCGTGGCATCCAAGATGCTACTGCCTTCGACCAAAATCACATATTCTAGGCTTACAACTCCAACAAACACAAACAACATGAAGATCTATGAAAATAATTAATCAAACTCAAGTTAAACATCACTTACCACTTCAAAACCCTAAAGCCAACATCACTCTTACTCTTTCAATACCATCATCAATTTAACTTCTTATCTTAAAATCAATTTCAACACTTATAAACACACCACAAACAACCCTAATCATACCATCAACAACAATTCATCAACCTCAAACACAACTTCAAAAAGAACAAAGGAAATTAAGAGAGAGAACTTACCAAAATTGATGGAACTTCACAAATATCCAACTTAATCACTTGAATCTTCCTTCAATTTGATCTTAGAACTCAAAACCTTCCTCTTGCTCCCTTGTCTTGATGATGTCTGGCCACCAAAGGAGAAGAAAAGAAAATGAAGAAACAAAGTCAAACTTTTCATCTCTTTAAACCTCCACCAAGCATTCCAAAATAAGAAATTACCTAAATACCCTCTTCTTATTTGTTTTAACTTCCTTTCACTTACATGCCCTTTTTAGTAATTTCATAATTAACAAAATAAATATCTTCTTCCTTTGACCATCCATTTGACTTGTGTATATGTTATATATATTTCCATATACACAACATATACACTCTCTTTTAAATTCTTTTCTCTTTCCAATTACACATATACATTTTAATTCAAATAAAACAATAATTATATCAAAACTCCTAGGGCACACTTTGGGATATTACATTGAATGTTTTTATTAAGTCTACTTTAATATTCAAGAATGTAAGAGGTATGTTTCCACTTTGTGGGTACCTCATTAGTTAGGCTCAATGTAATTTATTTTGGACATTGGATATTGTAAAGGCATATTTCCATCCATGGATGGGTGCCTATTCATTTATTTTGTTTGAACTTGTGATTTTAATAAAGTGATTATTTATTCTTATGATTGTATGTAGTATGGATAATATCATTATATTTAAGAATTTTATAATATTAAGACCTGAAAAGGAGGCGGGTTCCAATGAATCGGGCACTGTGGGGTTGCTGGGTCATTCTCACATTCCCCACATGTACCCAACTTTCCGAACCCAATAGGGGGTTGGGGATTCCTTAGAAATTGGGTAGTCCACCCCTTTCTATTTTCCTGGCCCAATCGGGTGGTGACTCCATTTTCTTCGAGTTTAATCCCATGTTCTCTAAGGCCCTAAGCCTAACAGTGCCAAAGTCACAAGAACTATTCCATATAGGAGTGGGAGCAAAATTTTTAGCTCACAGTGGTGACTCCACTAGGGATAAGAGAAGTTCATTCCATTGGTCTTTATATTATTTTATTCTTTCTTATTATGATATTATCCATTGCATCATTTAGATTGCATTGTGTGTGTGTTAGGACGCCCATGTTGCCCGTGTTATGTTATATAAGGGATACCATACTTTCACTCAAGGTATGAAGATCGAGCATGGAATACCCACTCATAGCCTTATACCTTTTGGTATATACTTGCTATGGGAGGCTAAAACCTTTTAACCCAAAAGACTAAAGCTCATGTAATTGACATAGTTACTTTCCTTAGGTTTTTACCCCCAAATGCTTGCTGTTTGACTATGATTGATTTATCTTGGTTTAAGCCATGGTTTATTTGGTTTATTCTTTTTCTAATATGACCTACCTATGTTATAAGCTCAAAATAATTTTTTCCCTTTAAATCCAAAAGACCAAATCTCAAATTTTCAAAATTTTCAAGTTGGTATTTCAATATAAAGTCTTTCAAGATGGGTCAAAAATCTTCTTCCACCTTATGCCCAAAACTTTCAAAGCCCAAAAGCTTTGCAACAAAATTATCTTTCATCAAAGATTACAAAGAGAGCTTACAAACTATTTAGGTCAATTATGAAATATCAAAAATCAATTGTGAGCCTAGCTTATACTAAGAAAAATTAATCATGGGCTTGTTTTTGGCATGAATCATTAGTTACGTTTTCAAGTGAGAAACCCATTTATAATAAATCTCTTAATTTAGTTTTAATACAATATAGCATAAAAGTTATTTTGACTGATTGGATGGATTAAAGCCTAATTAACGTGTATTATCATGAACTAATTTTCATGTTTGAAAATATAACTATTGCTCAAAAATGGAATATCCTATGTTGGTATTTTGTTGATCATATACCTAAGAAAAGCAACTCGCCATTCGTGTGTGGAAGTTATAATGTTGGAAGGAACGTCCTAATTATCTTTGTTTGCTTATGCATACATGCATACACGCATTGCATTACATGTCATTGATCCTTTTTGGCTCATAGACCTGGAGTGCAGCAGTTCAAGAGTGTACGGTAACCCAACCTACACCAGTGACATAGAATCCAATAGTGACTCAATTAGCGTCTCACCAAGAGCATTGGATCTTGAACAAATTCAAAGGATGGTGGATGATGCCCTTACTACCAAGATGGATGAATTGAAGGAGGCCATTGCTGAGACTATAAAAAGCAATTTGGCTGCACTTTTGGGGAACACTGCCGAGGCTTCGGCCAACACTAAGAAATATAAGGATAAGAGAAAGGCAAAAGTCGACGAAGTAGCCTTTGATGATGATAAAGTAGTCATTGATGATGATGAGGATTGGGCTCAATATTGTGGGAAGACCCAATTAAATATCAATCCCTAGTTGTCCCTTTGAGCCTTCATAAATTTTAGCTTACTATTCATTAGCTAGTAAATCCAATAACCTACCCTAAGCTATTGTAACTTCTATGATAAATCTAATGACCACCAAGATAAAGAGGCAAGAAGATCGAAGAAAGGAATGCATAATTAAGACCGTAAGGGTATTTGAAGTTCACCTGATATTAGACCTGATATCTCCAATTCACTAAGATGACATCAGGGTAATAAATGATTTATCCGTGTTGAAGCAAATTCACTCTACTCCATTCATCCATAGTCAGAAGCATAGAATGGTGCAGATAGAATAATCTTCTTAGAGTTGGACCCAAAAAAAAGAAAAAATGAAAAAAAAAAGCCAAAAATGCAAAAAATGAAAAAAAAAAGAAAAAGAGAAAAAAAAAAGAAAGAAGAAAAAAAATGGGTCCTGAGTTTGTGCAAAAGAAAAAGAAAAAGATGAAGATCTTCCTAATTAGTTTTATATTTTTTCAAGGAGATAAAAGGAAATTGGAGTCTAGCAAGATTGCTCCCAGCTGCCTAAGGTTCCAACAAGAAGTTTGTAGTGTGAAGGTTTGTCAGCAGTGTCACATCAGCTCTAATCTTAAAATGGCCTTCACTTAAACCATGTCCCTTATAGACTCCGTTTCAAGCCTATTAAAGACCTATTGATCTCTCTTGGTAGGTAGAGTCTATTAGTGGAGATAGTTTGAATAAGAATGCATATGAGATAGACAATATTCAAACTCAATGAGCCTTTGGCCAAGTAATGTGTATGTGCCTATCTGAAGTGTAACAGTTCTTACTCAAGTAAAAATAATTCCCAAGTCATGTTATAGATATGTTAATTTACAAAATAGAAACCTGAAGTATAATGACACTGATTTGACAAAGCCAAAATATGATCTTAAGATTTTTTTTTTTAAAAAAAAGTGCTTTTGTCATACCAAGCCTTCAAGTTAAGGGAAGTATGTTGAACCGTCGAGCCTCGAAGGACACATTGGGCAAGTAAATGATTATTGGCAAGGTTATGAAGAAGCTACCAACTGGCATGCTGAATCATAATTTGAAATGGATGTATCTCTGCCACTTGGGGCCTCCACTACTCATGTTTTCAACATCTTAAAGATAAAAGCCATAAATGCGAAGCCTTTTGTCATTCCAATGCAAGACCTGAACAAGCATCTAGAAGAAAACAATGAGAACACTTCAGCTACTTACCTCAGCCTGTGAGTTAATGGAACCACTATAAGTATTATTCATGCATATCATGCATACATGAGCATATCATAATGCATTTTGTTGTCTTGTGTTCCTATTCTTTGTCAAAGAAAACAACAGATACTCTATGAAGCAAAGATGAAGCGGATATGGAGTCAGAGGGCATGGAAGGTCCATTTCTTGAAAGCTCCAGCCATTTTACAAAAAAAGAAATGCATGCTTGTGCGAGGAACTAGACAGCACAAACATCAACATGAGCCTATATGGGAAAAATCATTGGTTTGAGCCTACACGGGGCAAAGTTTTTCAATTTTTGAGTTTATGCATGTACAAAATATATGCAGACTCACTTTTAATATTTTTCCACGTGAGGGTAAACAGAGGATATGAAGAATAGCAAAAAAATGGCTGAATTTTTTTTTGAAAAAGTGCAAAGGAAGAACAAAGAGAATGGAAAAAAGAAGAAAATTAGAACTCTCAAAAGAATAAAGATACAAAATAAAAAAAGATCAGTCCAGCCAGAAGAGTTGAAGCCAATATAGGACAAATGTCCATGAATAAAGATCCATTTTGAAGGGTGAAGACCCAAAGTCCAAAGGATGAAGATCCATTTTGAAGGATGAAGACCCGATGCCAAGGATGAAGATCTATTTTGAATGGTGAAGACTCAATGCTAAGGATGAAGATTCATTTTGAAGGGTAAAGACCCAAAGTCTAAAGGATGAAGATCCATTTTGAAGGGTGAAGACCCGATGCCAAGGATGAAGATCCATTTTGAAGGGTGAAAACCCAATGACCAAGGATGAAGATCTGAAGTCCAAAGGATGAAGATCTATTTTAAAGCCCAAAGTCCAAAGGATGAAGATCTATTTTAAAGCCCAAAGTCCAAAGGATGAAGATCTATTTTGAAGGATGAAGACCTGATGCCAATGATGAAGATCCATTTTGAAGGGTGAAGACTCGAAGTCCAAAGGATAAAGATCCATTTTGAAGGGTGAAGACTCAAAGTCCAAAGGATAAAGATCCATTTTGAAGGGTGAAGACCCGAATTTCAAAGGATGAAGATCCATTTTGAAGGGTGAAGACCCAATGACCAAGGATGAAGATCCAAGGTCCGAGAATGAAGATCCATTTTGAGGGTGAAGACCCACAATCCATTTTGAAGAGCTGGAGTCGATCCATTGAAGAATGGTGCAAGCGGCAAGAAGAAAACCATGATAAAAGATCAATCAACTAGAAGAGCTAAAATTTATTAGCTAGAAGAAAGCTAGAACTCTCAAACTGACAGAAGGTCAAAAAATCTAGTATTGTATCGAGCACCCAAAATTCAGTTTTGGGTCAAGAATCCAAATCAAGTTTAGAGCCGAGAACCCAAAATTTAGTTTCGGGTCGAGAACCCAAATCAAATTTAGTCTTGGGTCCAAGTACCTAATCTAGTCTTGGGTCAAGAACCCAAATCTAGTTTAGGGTCGAGAACCTAAAATCCAGTCTCGGGTCGAGAACCTAAATTCAGTTTAGTGTCGAGAACTCAAAATATCATATCTGTAATTTTGGAGAAATTAAATAAGTATTTGGAGATATAAAAGTTGTACATACCCAATATATATACCTAGTGTATATATAACATAGACATATGGTATATTAATTGTATATGTTGAATATATATATTACATACTTAATATGTTTAATACACATATAAGATAAATTTGATGTGTATATAGGAATATGATTTGTGCATATGGGTATTTATATTCATTAAATATACATTACATAATTTATATTCATTAAATATACATTACATAGACATAGTATATACATTACATAAATATGTACATAATGATATATGTGAAATATAAATAACATATATAAGATATATACATACATAAAATATACAATATATATATATGTGGGATATAATTTGGTGTTGGAAAAGTGAATGATGAAAATAATAATAATAAAATAATATTAGATAGTGGAAGATGATGGAAAAGTGTGATATTTTGTAATTATTAATTAATTAATAATAAGTAAATAAAAATAATTCAATATTAATTTATTTTTGGGTGGTAGAAGATTAAATATATTTATTATTAATTAATTAATTAAATATTTATATATATAAGGCTAGAAATTAAAGAAGAAAGAAATTAAAAAGATAAAAACATAAATGGTAAAGGAGGGGTAAATTAGTAAATATACTTTATAAAATTTAAAAATTAATAAAATAATTTAAAAAGAAAATATTTTTGAATGGAAGATGAAAATTGGTATTCTTAAAATAATTAATTAATTAATTAATTAAAATAATATAAAAATATATATATGTGGTCTTAAATGAAGGAAAGAGAAAAAAATCAAAAATTTTAAAAGAATTTTTTTCTTGTTCTTCTTCCTCTCTTTGACGTTTTCTCCATGGATGAGCAAGATTGGTTTTTGCTTCATATATTTAGATGGAACTTCAAAATTGTAAAGGAAAACTTACTAATTTATGAAGAAATCACCAAAACCCACTTGGTTCTTAATAATGGAGTGTGTTTTAATTGCTTAAATGCATATGAAAGATGCTATTTTGTTTAATTATTAATGATTCTTAAGATGGATTGAAGAAATGGTTAAGTTTGAGTTACGTTGGTTGAAGAGAGAGAATTTAGGGTTATGAAACATTTGTGTTTTTGAAATCATGAGTTTTTTATTGTGCAATTTGGTTCCAAATGTGTTATTTTGATGCATAAACAAGGATTTTAAAATCAAATGATGGATTTAGTTAAGTTTGGATAGAGTTTGAAGATGGTAGTATTGATTTAGGGTTTTGGAAAAATGAATTTTCAAAGTATGGTGAATTATTTGATTTTAATGTTTAAAGCATGTTATTTGATGACATTAATGATGGAAATAAGCTTGGATTAATTATTGGAATGTGTTAAAATGGAGAACCTTCAATGGGGAAGGTTATGCCATTTTAGAGTTTTGAACAAAAGTGTGTGTTTAATTAAAGTAATTGATTTAAACATGTTAAAATATGTTTGTAATGATAGAAATAAACTTAAAACATTAATTAAAATGGATTAAAATGGTTTTTCAAAGTTAAAGTGAGGTAAGGTTTAATTGTGAAAATTTTGTTGGAGTGTTGTTTAATTAAGGTTTGATGTTGAGAATGCCTTAGAATGTGATATTAAATGATTATTTATGATCACATTTGGTATAGGCATTGAGAGGAAGTAGTTTGGCCAATCCAACTGTTGAAGGACAACTTGGAATAAAAGGTTGGTGTGAGTTTTAAGCTTGTTTTGGTTGCTATTTGAGGTAAGTACAAACTTTGAATACATTGGTTGTGTTTGCATGATATTTGGGCTTAACTCATTTTAGTTGAAAAATGTGTTAAGCTACTTGGTACATTGGTTGTGCATGAATAATGTGCTATGACATTTGTAATGTCATATATGTGTTATATGCATTGTTAAAAGCCATTGATAATGGCTAAATTGTGTAAATGTGTATTATGTGAAAATACCCAAAGTGATTGGGTAATGTGTTGTGAATGAAAAAAAAATGTGATATAATATAATGAGATATGTGGAAATATAATGAAATGAATTGATATTGAGATAAATGAAAAAAATGAGAAAAGTGAGAAAAAAAATAAGAAAATAAGGCAATGTGCCTATATTAAATATGTGACAATGAGAAAGAGATTAATAATGAGAAATATGAATAAATTGTGTCTAGTATGTTATTTAATTTTCAGAGTTCTGTGTTTGGCGGCATGCCTATGATTTTCTATAGGCTAGACGATTGGCGTCATTATGAAAATATTTTTGAGGTAAAATGACCAGGTCGTAAGCCTCAAAAACAAATATTTAAAGCTAGGCTGGGTGAAATGACCAGGTCATAAGCTCAGGCGTAGTTGTATTATTACATTGATATATTACCTACGGGGCTAGACACATGGTGTCATTATAGACTAAAACAGTAACTCTAAAATTTGAATAGCATATTAGTTATCTTTGGGCCCATGTTTGTATTTGTTTTTATGTGAAATATTTGAAAAGTATAAGAAAATAGAATGATGTGATGTTCATAAGCATTTTGCATTAGCATTACTTTACATTTTTGTTATTATCAAAGTTTGTACCACTAGGCTTTTAGCTTAGCGCGATTGTAATTTTTCGCGTAGGTGGCATGGCCGTTTGGGTAGAGCCGGAGAGTTCTACTAGACCTAGTCATGCCTAGGCTTACATTTATAAAGCTTGAAGTGTTTTTTGGCACATAAAGATCAGAGCCATTTTCCAGCATGTATATATTTGATACTATAGTATATTTTGATACTATATATATTATATTTGTTTTTGAAGTATATATTGTAAATTATAAATAATGTTTTGGATAAATTGTTTAAAATGGGATTCTATATGTGTTGTTGATTTATATATCTATGTATAAATATTTTGAGAAAATATGGAGAAATTGAGAAGTATTGGTGAAATGGAGATTTGATTTTTTTTTATTGGGAGTGTTTTCTGATGCAGGTTGTGTTTTGCTGAATTTTGGGAATGTTTAAATTACAGATAAAACTCTGGCAAATTATTTCCAGATATTTTCGTATAAAATGTTTATTTTGGGTTACTATAACAAGTAAAGAATATTTATATACTATTTAATTTTATATATTTAGTATTTGAAATCTTAATACAGAAATGTGAAAATTTTTATTGAATCGGTCTGTGACATTTTTATACCGTATATGCATATTTCACATATGCTGGAAATATGTATTGTATGTATATAGGATATAAGGGTGTTACACAAAATCTAGTCTTGGGTCGAGAACCCAAATCTAGTTTAGGGTTGAGAATCTAAAATTTAGTCTCGGGTCAAGAATCCAAATCCGGTTTAGGGTAGAGAATCCAAAATCTAGCCTCGGGTCGAGAACACAAATCCAGTATCGGATCGAGAACTCAAATCTAATCTTAGGTCGAGAACCCAATCAAACCTATCTAGGTCCAGAATCCAAATATTTTCAAGTCCAAAACTCATTCCAGATCTAGAACCCAAACCACCTTCAAACTCGAGTCGGGAACCCATCCTCATCCAAAATCAGTTGAAAATCATGTTGCTTTTCACTCTCTTCTACTGAAGTTTCAAATCATTCAAGCAAGGGGCAAATTGTAGACCCTTATTTTTTTACCAAGTCCAGTCTGACACTAATTAAAAAAAGATTAAGTCAAGTCTAAATATTTAAAATAGTCTGGAATAATTTTACAAACTTAAATTTGGACTAGCACAATATTAAAATCACAATGTATAATATAATAATTATTTTATTAATATTATAAATAATAAATAATAAAAAATGATAATTGGATGACGAAGTGGGCGTGTCATTTTGCCACAGCGCGTGCCCGCGGACAATTGGTTTGGCCAATTCGCTGCAGGCCACCCCGTGGCCAATTGGCCGCAGTCCCCCGTGTGCCAGCACCCTTGTGTAAGCCCGTGCCAGCATCCTCGTGGCCCACAAGCCTGTGTGCTAGTGCGTTGGCCAATTTTGCCAAAACCTTATTTAACTCGGAAGTTTTAATTTTTTTTCCTTAATCAAATAGGTTTTTTTTTTAATTGCCTATAAATAACAAGATTAAAAATGGTAGAAGGGACTCTTTTGCTAGACTTTTAGGCTAGGACTTTTTTGAAGACACAAATATAGAGCAAGAAAGGAGCAACCAAAGTGATCAAACAGAGAGAAAGAAACACAAAGAAGGAACAAGACATAGAGACAGCAACCAGAAAGATCAACACACAGAGAGGAGAAGAGGAACAAGCAAGTAAAAAAGAAAAGCAATGAGGCAGCAGCAAAAGATAGACAGAAACAAAGCAACATTCAAAACACACAGAATATTAAAATATAGCAAACAAGGAGACAGGAATGATTCTCTCAAGATTTACTTTGTTCATCCAAGATATAAGTTGGTCAGGCAGTAAGCACAGGTTTGATTCAACGTATTTATATTGGAGGAGCCTTCAAACAGAGGTTTAACTTTCTAATTCAATCTATTTGTTAAGTATTTGCAAATCATCTTTTAATATATCATCACAGTATACTTATTTAATGTTTTTTTCCAGAATCTTAATCACCAAGACTTAGTATATATTTTATAAAACTAAAACCTAATCTTTTATATCACTTAGTAGATCACTTCATGTTAATTCATTTCAACTTCACAGTAAGCTAAAGATTGATGTAAAACCCTAATTCCACATGAAACCCTAATTTGAATAATTAAAACCCTAACTTGCATGCTAAAACCCTAGTTTACCCTAGTTTATACATTTATTATTCAACAAGATATTGGAATGTAGTCTTGATTATTAATATTGGTTCACTTATTGCATGTTTTGATGTATGAATTATTTTATTTTGATTCATGATGGATGATTTACTTTTATTTTATTTATAATGAATGGTTGAATGTTTTTGTTAAGTCTACTTTATTATTCAAGAATGTAAGAGGTATATTTTCACTTTGTGGGTACCTCATTAGTTAGGCTCAATGTAATTTATTTTGGACATTGGATATTGTAAAGGCATGTTTCCATCATTGGATAGGTGCCTATTCATTTATTTTGTTTGAACTTGTTGTGATTTTAATAAAGTGATTATTTATTCTTATGATTGCATGTAGTATGAATAATATCATTATATTTAAGAATTTTATAATATTAAGACCTGAAAATGAGGCCGGTTCCAATGAATCGGGTGCTGTGGGGGTGCTAGGTCATTCTCACCTTCCCCACGTGTACTCAACTTTTCAAACCCAATAGGGGGTTGGGGATTCCTTTACAATCGAGTCATCCAACCCTTTCTATTTTCCCGACCTGTCTGGATGGCGACTCCATTTTCTCCAAATGGCTTGGTCGTGTCACCTCTCACCACCAAAGAAAGAAAAGAAAGAAAGAAAGAGGTCCAGTGAGGGACACGGCCAAGCCAACCAAGGCTTGGCCGTGTCACCTCATTGAAAGAACAAAAAAAATTGCAAGAGACACGACCAAGCTTGTCATGGCTTGGCCGTGTCCCACCTGAAAAGTCAAATTTCTTTGTACGAAGTGGGGGACAAAGTGGGAGACAAACCCTATTGCTTGCCAAAAGAAATAGAAAATAAAGAAAAAGTGGGGGACAAAGGGAAATGGGATGAGTTGGAAGGCATGAGTGTGTATTTTGAATGAATTAAAAGGAGAGGAAGAGGAAAATGGAGGGAGTTCTTGGCTTCTTGGAGCCAAAATTTCTGCAAAACGTGGGAGAGGGAGAGAGTGACACTCTCCCTTGTCCTTTCACCTCCAAACCTCCATTTCCATCCTCTCCACCTTCTCTATCTTCCATTGATAGGATCTTTGAGGTTCTTTGGGATAAATTGGGTTAACAAGCTCTCAAAGGTTGAAAAAGCTTCATTGAAGGGAGTGGTGACTTGAGAAAGCTCCATTCCATCTTCCAAAGGCAAAATCCATTGAAGTTTGGTGACTTGAGAAAGCTCCATTCCATATTGCAAAGGGAAATCAACCATTGAAGAGGGCTTGGGTTCTTCATCAAATACATCAAGTGGAGCTAGGAGGAAGACTAGCAATCCTACTCTTGGCATCTTCACAAGGGATTTTTCTATTCTCTCTTTTAATTCATTTCTATTGTTGTTGTTGTATTAAGAGATTGATATTGCAATGAACAATTTGTATTTGTTTTATATTGAGTTGAATGAATGTTATAATTTGATGATGTTGAGCTAAATACCCATGCCTAGGGCTTGTAGTATATTTGGTTGAATGCTTTGATTTGATATTTACATTGATGTTCCTTATTGATTGGTTTATTGTATTGCATTAAATGCTAGGTTGATAGATTAGCTACCTATTGATCTTTGAATATTGGATGACGGACTGAGAGGTGAAATCCGATATCGGAACTATATAATCGACCACCCTATGAATGAATTAGAAATATAAGTTCTAGGGTTTCGTTAATTTTGTAATGTAAAGGAATTGGTCATTGTTAATTCATGAATGTGAGAACTAATGGATTGGTAATTGACTAATTAGTCTTAAGGAATAAATTAATTTACAAGGTTATGTTAATGGACAATTGAGAATTGAGCTTTGATTGAATGGACCTATAACCCTAGGCACCTTCCAAGAATCGATTTGATCTTGTACACCCACACACATTACTCTCTACGCACGTTAATCTTAGGTTTAAATTGTTATTTTGCATTCCAAACAACAAACTCTCACTTTTAATTTAATTGCTTTAATCAAGCTATTACGAACCACACCTTCTTCGGGAAACGACCTTGGGGTGATCACCATTGCTGCAGCTACCTCATATACTTGCGAGTGACGCTTTGTAGTAGTACTTAATTCGAGCGCAACACAAACACACAATGCAATTCTAAGTAATGTCATGAATAATATTATAATAATAATAAATAAAATAATACAAAGACTAACGGAATCAACTTCTCTTATCTCTAGTAGAGTTGCCACTATGAGCGGGGATTTTTGCCTCTACTCCGAGTGAAATGGTTCTTGCGATTTAGACACTGTTAGATTATGGGTCTTAGAAAACATGGGCCTAAACCTTAAGAATAGGAGTTGCCACCTACATGGGTAGGGAAAGAAAGTAGAAGGGGTAAATGACTCAATTCCTAAAGAATTCCTAACTCCTACTAGGTTCAAAAAGTTGGGTACGCATGGGGAAGGTAAGAAATGGCCTAGCACCCCCACAATGCTCGGTTCATTGGAATCGGTCTCCTTTTCAGGTCTAAATATTATTAAATTTTAAATTATTATGATATTACTAATATTACAATCATTATTAAATAAAGTAAGGTCATTAAACTCATAAAATAAACAATCTAAAATATAAATCATAAATGGGTACCCATACAAGATAGAAACATACCATTACAACTCCTTAAAATAAATTGAGATAAAATAAAAAATAAAAATAAATGATAAAAAAACCACACGATAATAATGAAAAACTTATAACAATACATAGACATAAATATAAAAATAAATCAAATAAGCATAAAATAACACAAAATGAATTAATACACAAAATATATTAAATAGAAATGAGCAAAGCAACAAAGAAATTAGACAAATATATTGTGTTGTTGTTTTCAAGTGAAATGTTTTAAGCTAAAATACAATAATGAAACCTTTCATATTGATTATTAAAAATATAATTTCCAATTCAAAGTAAAATATGAGCTAAGACAAAACCATCCAATTCATCCATCTTTACGATGGTACTTTTAACATGATATTTGACAAAACTATGTTATTTATAAAATGCATAAACCAAATTATTGTTAGTTTAAAATACAAATTAAAATAGAAAATAAAACCTAGATTAAATAATTAATTTTACTTTAACAACATTGACACATATTTAACTTTTTATTCCTTAATAACCAATTAAAATAACTATTCTAACTATTATCATGGCAATAGTGAAAGTGACTTTAATTGTATGAAAGAAACTGAATTCAAAATTATTATCATATAACTATAAAAAACCATGGTAAATAAATCTTATATGTCTATGTAATATAACACTTTCACGGTACCTTCTTAATCATAAAAAGGCACAGAACAAACCATATGCATTATGCAATAATTTTGAACAGGCAAAATAATTTGTAAATCATCTTATAAATTGAATTAATCTATATAAAGTGAAGTTTTAAAGAATTCTTTAACAACATTGTAAGTTCCACCGAATATCAAATATTGAACCAAGTCTTGCTAGTTGAACCACACAATTCCTCCTGCCTATGATAGTTCTAATGGGTTTAGATCAATTGGGGTTTTGGTTGAACAAAGCAATGATTATCTAATGTGTTTTAATTTTCTCTTTGCCTCTCTTTTTTATTATTAGTTATTGGTTCCCTTTTATTTCCTTTAATTCCATTTTATATAAGTAGGGTTAGGTTTAATTAGGCAGCAGAGACTTGATTTAGATAGGAAATCCCTTGATTATCTCAAAAGGCCATAGTTTTATGTGTATTAGGAACAATCCGGAACCAATGGGGCTAGGGCCAATTCGCCATAGGCTATGGGCTATGGCCAATTTTCCATAGCCCATGGAAAATTTTCCATAGGCCATGTTGGCCCGTATTCGGTCTGCCCAGTGATTTTCAGGCTTCTAAGTCCTTTTTAATTGAGTTTGAATTTATTCAGGAACCAGAATTAGAGGTCTACATGTTCATGAAGGGATTAGCTTTCTCCTTGCTCAGTTGTATATATATTAATAAATAACTATGTGATTATTCAATGAATAATTCAATGCTCTACTGATATATGCCTTCTATGGTGGATTGTTAGGGTAAAAGCAATTTTTAAAAATTTTTGCTGAAATGGTAGAAATATTTTTTTATTTTATAAAAATTAAGAAAAATTAGTTATTTTAGTTGGAATAATATAAATTTTCATGATCAAGTAGTATAACATGTACTAGTCTAACTACGTTAATGATGTCCTACTCATTAACACTCAATGACTATGGACTAATTTTGGTATAGACATAATTACACATGAAAAGTTTCTCACATTTTATGATCACTATCATAATTCTTTCATGCTATGCCATTTATACCAAGGACAATCTTATCAATCAATTAAGTATTTGTGATTAAATGTAATATCGCATATCCAATATATGTTGAATGATAAAAGCTTGCCTTTATTAAGTAAATAGTATGATACACAATATCCTAAAGTGATTACTCTTGGGCATTTGTCTAATGATAATATAAAAATAAGATTCCATGTACAAAGATGTTAAATCAATATATAACATAACGATTCATATTTGTTTTAGGGAGATCGCATTCGTTCAACGATTGGAAGATTTGTGATTCGTTTATTCAAACCAAAGATCCACGAATGTGGATTGTATTTCATGAAAAACTTTATGGTGGGATTGAATAATTTGAATCTCAAAACCACTAAACACAAATTCAGGCTAACATTCACCCAAAACACAAGTGTGGTGGAAACAAGTGATTTAAATTTTCATATGAATAATTTTGATTTGTGTCCTTATGTGCAGTTGCTTAATAAAGTTGATGTTGATGAGAATGAAATATTCCATAATAATTTTCTTATTTTTTTAATTGACAAAATATTTTATGATGTTTATCAGTATTTCTTCTTAATTATACATAAATTGTTATAGATATCATAGGAGAGGTTGTAAGTCCTAGTGATATTCAAGAGCACAAGTTAGATAATAAAACCAACATCTTTATGAATGTGGAGCTTGAAGATCATGAGTGAGCTTTGACCTAATCTTTTTTAACCACTTATGATATTTATTTTGTGATTTTTCAATATAGGAGGAACTAAATTTATGCTACTTTTTTGGGGGGAATTTGTAGACAAAATTTTGGCTCACTTAAATGGAGCTGATAAATAACTTGTTGTAATCGTTATGCATCTAATACGAGTTTACAAATTCCAAGGTATTCAATTTAAAATCATGTATTCAATTGGACTGCAAATATTATTTGTATTTTATTGTGTTATCTAGATGCATTCATAAATAGAGTTCAATTTATTATATTGCTTCAAATTAATTCAGAGGAACTAATAGGCTATTCTCATTTTTCTTCATAAAATGTGCAGGCATTGTTATTATAAAATGAAAATTCTATATCTATATTTATAAACTAAATTGATAGGTATTAACTAAATTCTATAAAATGAGAATTAACTAAATTCAATAAATTTTTGCATATATGGTTTCAGTCCTTGACTAATGATTAAAATTCAATCATCATAGATAAATACTTCATTCATAATACTTAGCATGCTTCAAAGCTTTGGATTAATCATGATCTTCCACAAGTTGTTGATTTTAAATCTAAGTTTTTCTCAATGCTATTGTGTTTTATATGTATAAAAAATTAATTAGTTTATATGTATGAATATTACTAATATGAGTAAATGTATATTGCTTTTTGTCCGTGAAGCTAACTGTAGACCTTTAATTTTTTACCTAGTCCAGTCCGATATTTTTAAACTAATTTTTATGGTATTTTAATAAAATAATATTTATTTTAATAAAATAATATTTATTTTAATAAAATAATATTTATTTTAATAAAATAATATTTATTTTAATAATATTTATTACTTATAATATTTATTTTTAATAATGAAAATAAAAAATAAAAAATTGGCTATGGCAAAATCGGCAACGGCGGAATCGATGATGGCAGAATCGGAGATGAATTAGCTTGGGCCAATTTGCCGTAGGAACACTTGCGGCAAATTGGCCACGGGCAAATTTTCCGCTAAGATGAAATTGCGCCCCACGCATAATTTTATCCGCGCCCAGCCCGCAGCTCGCCTGTGCGTAGTTTTCGCTGAAACCCTATTTTACTTGATTTTTTATTTTATTTCCAAAATAGTTTTTAACTTACTTAATATACTAGGTATTTGATTTTAGTTGCCTATAAATACCACATTAAAACAAACTGAAAGGGGAGCTAGATTTTGGAGGACTTTTGGCATCGGAACTATTAAAATTCTTTTTGGCAATTTATTCATAACCTCATACTTGAAGGATCAAGATACTAGTAAACAACATACAATCCATCAAAAGGCAGCACACACTGTCTTTGTTATTGTTCAACCAGAATTCAAATTGTAAACCTTAATATTATTTTCTGAAATTCTAAATCCAAAACCTCCATTCTTTAGATTCAAACACTAATTTATTTTAAACCTAATCTTTAATTCAAACATCCAATAGCCATATTATTTCCTTTATATTAAATATTTCTTAGTTGACTAATCTAGTAACAAAATATAAAACCCTAATTATTAAACATAAAACCCAAGAAACCCTAATTGATGCATAAACCCTAAATTTATATACTTACTATTTTATTTAAATTAGTGAATGTTTATTATATATTTTGATTGATATTTTATGTCCTGGATGAATATTTTATTTATGATGAATGGTTAGTTACTTTTATTTATTTGCTTTGGTTTCAAAACATTGTAAGAGGTATGTTTTCATATTTTGGGTACCTCATATTGTGAGCGTCATGTAATTTAATTTATTTTAAAGTTTTTGGATTAATGTAAAAGACACGTTTCTACCTTTTTGGTGAGTGTCCTATTTAGTTTTAGACATTGAACGATATAAGGACACGTTTTCATCCTCAAATGGGTGTCCATTTATTTATTTTGTTTGAAATATTGCTTTGATTTTAATATAATGATGCTTTTATTTTAATTGTTGCATGAAGTATGGAAAATATCATTATATTTAAGAATTTTATAATATTAAGACCTGCAAAGGATGCTGGTTCCAATGAACCGGGAGTTGTGGGAGTGCTAGGCCGTTTCTCAACTTCCCCACACGTACCCAACTTTCCGAACTCATTAGGGGGTTGGGGATTACTTAGGAATCGAGTCATCCACCCCTTTCTTTTTCTCAACCCGTCCGGGTGGTGACTCCATTTTCTCCGGGCATAGGCTCATGTTCTCTAAGGCCTCAAGCCTAAACAGTGCCGAAGTCGCAAGAATCGTTCCACCGGGAGTGGGGGCAAAAATCCCCGCTCACAGTGGTGACTCCACTGGGGATAAGAGAAGTTGATTCCGTTGGTCTTTATATTATTCTATTCTTTCTTATCATGATATTATCCATTGTATCATTTAGATTGCATCGTGTGCGTGAGTTATGACGCCCGTGTTGTGTTATGTAAGGGATACCATACTTTCACTCAAGGTATGGAGATCGAGCATGACATAACCACTCATAGTCTTGTACCTTTTCGGTATATACGTGTTATGAGAACCTAAGCCTTTCAACCCAAAGACTAAAGCTCATGTAATTGGCCTAGTTACTTTTCTTAGATTTTTATCCCAAGTGCTTGTTGTTTGACTATGGTTAATTTATCTTGACTTAAATCATAACTTATTTGATTTGTTCTTTTTCTAATATGATCTAAGTACATTGTAAGCTCAAAATAAATTTTTCTTTAAAGACCAAAAGACCAAAGCTATTTTCAAAACTTTTCAAAATGGTCTTTGGACATAAAACTTTTCTAAAAATAAATCAAAAATTCTTTTCTCAGGACTCAAATACAAAGTCAAAAATTCATTTTTTTCTAAATCATTTTACAATGGGCTTAGAAACAAAATTATTTTCACAACCTTTTTAAAGAGCTTACAAATATTTAGGTCAATTATGGAAATACCAAAAATCAATTGTGAGCCTAGTTTGTACTAAAAATTATTAACCATGGGCTTGTTTTTTGCATGAATCATTAGTTACTTTTTCTAAAATAAGAAATCTATGTATGATAAACCTATTAATTTTACTTTAATTCAATAGAGCATAAAAGCTATTTTAGTTGAGATTCAATTGATTAAAGCTTAATTAAATGAAAATTATCATGGACCGACTTTTATAATGGAAAATGCAACTATTGATTAAACCGTCCGAGGGAACTTTTTTGAAAATAAGATACCCCATATTGGTATTTTGTTAACCATATACCTAGGAAAAGAGACTCTCCATCCATGTGTGGAAGTTTGGAAGGGACATTCTACTTATCTTTGTTTGTTATTTGTGCATACATATATTTGCATCTCATTAATCCTCTCTGGCTCACAACCCTAGATTACAATAGTTCAAAAGCCTACGGCAATCCAACCTATGCCGGTAATGAAAAATCCAGCAGCAACTCAATTATTTTTTCACCAAAAGTAATGGAGCCAGAACAAATTCAAAGAATGGTGGACGACGCCCTCAATGTTAAAATGGAAGAACTAAAGGAGACCCTGGCTGAGACCATGAATAACCAATTAGCTGAAATTTTAGGGAGCAATGCCGAAGTATCTGCTAGCACCAAGAAGCCAATGGACAAAGGGAAGGCTAAGGTTAGTGAAGTGGCTTTTGATGATGACAAGGTAATGATTGATGATGACGACTGGGAACAATACTTCCAAGATCCTTAAGATAAGAAGAAAGAGCCGAAGGTTGTGGAAAGAGAAACTGACGAAAAGGCTGAAACTTCATATATTGAGAAGCTAATTGCCAATTTGGAAAAGAATTTTAAAAAGAAGCTGAAAACCTAAGAAATATCTGAGGTCAACAAATTGTTTAGATGAGGATGTACCTTATAAGTTCAAAATGTCTTCCTTCGCTAGATACAATGGTACAGGAAATCCTCACTTGTATGTTAAGCAGTACATCACTGCCATACAGTCTATCAGAGCTACCAAGGCTCAAAATTTGAGGTATTTCATGCTCTCATTGGATCTTATTATGAAAAATTGGTTCAATACCTTGGAAGAAAGTACATAAAAGAGCTGGGATTATTGTACAAAGCCTTCGTTCAACAGTATGAGTACAATGTCGAGCTGGAAGTTACCTTGATGGAGGTGGAGGCCATTAGGCAAAGGCCAAGCGAGAATTTTATGGACTATGTGAAGAGATGGAGGAATAAGGCTGCTTTGCTCAATAAGAGGCCTGATGAGTCTGATCAAATAAGAATAATAGTCAGAGGCATTTTGCCTAATCTCCGTGAGAGGCTGTCTCACATCCTCATAAGAGATTTCAAAGATCTCCTCCAAGCTGGTCTACAAATTGAAGAATGGGAAAGGGAGAATAACCGCTTTTCAGTAAGAAGGAATGAGAAAGTAAACTACTAGTCAGGTAATCGAAGCACGCAAAAGGAAGTTGATATTAATGCGACTAGTCAAGGAAATAAAAGACAGTTGTCAAAGTTGGAAAAACCTCTTTCTTGGGTTTTCAACAAGCTACAAAAGGAGGGACTATTACAACCATTGGCCCCTCGATCTTTGTCAAATCCTTTACCCCTAAAATTTGATACTAAGGCTTTTTGTCAATTTCATTAGACTCAAGGACATGAGACCAATAGATGTACCTGATTGAAGCATGAGATCCAAGATCTAATCGATAGTGGTAAGCTGCCTAAGCCGGACAAGCCCAATACTAAGAACAATCCTTTGCCTAAATTTAGAAGAGTACCTCCACCAGCAACCTTCATGGTGGGAAGAGGATTGGAGGAAGATTTTGTCTTATCCTCTTTTTAAGATGGGAGTATTGAAGATGTGGAATATGGAGCAATTTTATTTAACAAACTTCCCTTAGCTTGGAGTGTTGCTCTTTTTATTTTACTTTCTTTAGTGCATATTTGGAACAATTATGATTTTCAAATTATGTTTGTTTGAATAAATTATTTTCATCAAATTTTTCATGGTCTTTGTTCATTATGGTGCTCAACCGATGATGAATTTAACTTGATATTTATAAATTAGCGTATCTATGCATCATGATTCGAATGACTTTACTAGGTGAGGGAATTGCTCTATATCATTGAGTTGTGTATGCTTACTTAAAGAGGGCTCCTGCATAATGACCTTTTTCTAGGTTCTAGTAAGTCTTAAAACATGCTTTGATAAACTTTCGAAGCAAAATTGAACTCTGCTTATTTAAGGGAGAGATGATCTAGGCATTGTTTGACGAACCAACAACTAGTATCCACCCAATGAAATATCAATCCTTAGTTGTCCCTTTGAGCCTTCATAGAATTTTAGCTTTCTCTTCATTGACTTATAAGCCCAATGACCTACCCTGAGCTATTGTTACACTTTTGACAAGTCTTATAAGGTGAAGAGGCAAGAAAATCAAAGAATAAAATGCATAGCCAAAACTGTAAGGATAGTTGATGTTCTCAAGACCATAAGGGTAGTTGAAGTTCACCTAATATCTCCAATATATCAAGATAATATCAGAGTAACAAATGATTTATCCCTGTTAAAGAAGATTTATGCTACTCCACTCATCAATTATTAGAAACAAAAGTTGGTACAAAAAAGATAACTCTTTTAGAGCTAGGACAAAAAAAAAAGAAAAAAAACACAAAAAAACACAAAAAAAGAGAAAAAAGAAGAAAGAAATAAAATCCAAAATGGTTCAGAAAGCCAATTGAGTTCTCTTTTACCTAAAGCAGCAAAAGGCTTCCATTTGGTTTAAAAGGATAGTTTGACTGGAATTGGTCCAACCCAACCAAAGATTTGATCAAAATTAGACAAAAAAGGGGAAAGACCATCTAATTTTTAAAAGTCATATACTTAACAATCCTATAGAGAAGAAGGACACAATGATAAAATGCTCAAAGAAATGGAAGAGTAAGAAAAATAAAGAGAAAGAAAAGGGAAAAGAAGAAAAAAAATGAATTTGGGTACCAAACTTTTTGCAAAGGCAAAGATTGTCCCAATCGAGATCCAGATTGACGTCAAAAAGAAAGAAGAATGTTGAAAGCTCTATCTTTTCATATTTCCAATCTTTTCATATTTCCAATTACCTATGGCTCCAACAGAAAATCATAGTGTGAATGTTTGTCAATAGTATCGCATCAGCTCCGATCTCAAAATGGCTTTCATTTAACTCATGTCCCTTATAGACCCCATTTCAAGCCTATCAAAGACCTGTTGATCTCTCTTGGCAGGTAGAGTCTATTAGTGGAGATAGTTTGAATAAGCATGCGTATAAGATAGACAATATTCAAAATCAATGAGACCTTTGACCAAGTAATGTGTATGTGCCTATCTGAAGTGTAACAATTCTTGCTCAAATGGAAATGATTCCCGAGTTTAGTATGATAACTAGGGTTATCATGTTATAGATATGTTAATTTTAAAAATGGATTCCCGAGGTACAATGACATTGATTTGACAAAGTCAACATTTGATTTTTTTTTAAAAAAAAACTATTTTCTTATTATAAAAACTTTTAAGTTAAGGGAAATATGTTGAACAATCGAACCTCAAAGGACACATTGGGCAAAGTAAAGAATTATTTGCAAGGTTGTGAAAAACTACCAATTGACATGTTGAATCATAGTTTGAAATGGATGTATCCCTGACTATGCTGCTTGGTCCTCACCATTCGTATTTTCGATATCTCAAAGATAAAAACCATAAATGCAAAACCTTCTGTCATTCCAATGCAAGACTTGAGCGAGCATCTGGAAGGAGTCAATAAGAACACTTCGGCTGAGCACCTCAGTCTGTGAGTCGATGGAACCACTATAAGTATTACTCATGCATATCATGCATACATGAGCATATCACGCTGCATTTTTCTTTGTCAAAAGTAAACAGCAATACTCCATGAAGCAACACATGAAGCGGAATGGAATCAGGGAGTATGGAAGGCCCCATTGCTTAAGGAAGCTCCATTCATTTTGCGAAAGAAGAAATACATGCTTGTGTGAAGAGCTAAACAAGACAAACATCAATCGGAGCCTATATGAAAAAATCATAGGTTTGAGTCTACACAGGGGCAAAGTTTTTCCTTTTCAATTTTTGAGTTTATGCGTGTACAAAATGTAATATCCTCATTTATGCCCTAGAAGTTTTGCATATTGTTGTTGCTGTTATTGTTATATATTGGATTGAATATATGTGTTAAATTGTAAGAGAAAAGAAATTGAGAAGAGAAAGTATATGTATATGTATTTTGGGAAGAAATAGGGTTTAGAGACAAATTTATATGTTGTGTATATGTTAATATATATGACATATAAAGTGGTCAAAAGGCTTGGTCAATGCAAGAGAAGATATTTATTTGAGATTGGTAAATTACTTAATTGGGCACATATAAAACAAAAAGATAATTATGTGAATAAGGGCACTTTGGTAATTGCTTGGATAAAATCATATGGTGGATATTTAAAGAAGGTTTGACTTGTGTTTTCTTTATCATTTCTTCTTCTTCTTATTGTTGATGGCCGGCCCTCCATAGCCAAAGAGAAAGAAAGAGACAAGTGATGGTTTTGATGATTTCAAGCTTAAATTGAAGAAAGATTAAGTGTTCAAGTGTTGATTTAAGAAGTTTTTAACTAAGGTAAGATCTTTTCTCTAATTTCTTCAATTCTTTTGAAGTGGTATGATTAAGTTGCTTATGGTATGATTGTAAGTATTGATTTTGCTTGATAGATGAGAAGTTGGGTTGGTGTTGGTGATGGAAGAGTAAGATTGGTGTTTAGTGAAATTGTTTCTGTTTTAGGATTAGTAAAGGCTGTGACTTGTATGATTTTTAATTAATTTTAGAAAAATGTTCTTGAAGTGAATTTTTGATATGTTGTGCCTCTATGAGTCTAGAATGACTGAAAAATATGTTGATTCGATTTTGGAATGGTTATGAGTTTAGAAAGATTATTTTCATTAGACCTGTTCCAGCAGGTACCTTAACTGGGACAGCTATATTTCGTGATTTTTAATAAAATGTAGAAAAATCATATCCAATCGAATTTTGGATATGTTGTTGCTTAGTGAGTTTAGTATTTGAGAAAAATAATTTGGAATCACGTTGATTGAATTTGATTTATGGAATTCACAAAGTTCAGAACTGCTGCCAGGATGCAGGGCAATTGGGGCAGTCTGGTTAGGTGAACTATTTGACCAAGATTTTGTGTTCAGTTTGATCTGAAATTTTAAAAGGATGATTTTAAGATACAAAACTAAATTCTGTAAAAATTTTAGAATTTTTAGTCAAGTAGATTATTTTATACAATTTTTCAAAATAAGGATAAAATGGAGTTTAAAACCAGAATGTACTATTTATGGTTAGGGTTTTAATTCTTTGTTCTTCTTGCATTGCTTTGGTTTTCCAAAGGTAGGTTGGTCCTTAAACCTAACCCTAAACACTTTAAACACACTTGAATCAATGAATGTTATAATCAATTGTTCTTTGCCCTAATTGCATTGTTGAGATTGAACAATGTTATGTTGTGCATTGTGAATGGTAATGTGTTACATGAGTAATGTGGAATGAAATGTTGATATTTATGAATGATGCTATGTGAGATATAATGTGATCATGGATGAGATATATATATATACTTGAATAATGAGATGTTATATTGTGAAATGAAATGTGAAGCCATTGTTATTGGCTAAGATGATGTAATTGAAAGAAAGAAGGCATGTTTGCCTAAATGTGATAAGAATTGAGAATGGAAATGAATTGTTTGTTTAATATGTTATTCAGTTTTAGAGTTCTGGATTTGGGTGGCATGCCTAAGAAATGATGAAAGGTAACAGTCTTGCCGGGTTGAGGACCTCCTCATAGGTGTTGAGTTGATGGTCCAAGAGACTGGGTCTGTTACACTATGAGATATATGATTTGTAACAGTCTTGCCGGGTTGAGGATCTCCTCATATGTGTTGAGTTGATGATCCAAGAGACTGGGTCTGTTACACTATCCATGGATAGAGATACATGTATATACATTGCCTACGGGCATGATTATTGTGACTATGAACCAAAGCAGTAACTCTGAACTCTGAATATCGTATTAAATACTTGTTGGGCCCATAGGTGTCAAGGTTATATGAATGTCCTAAATAATGTTATGAGTTTAATGAAATGAGATGTTGGTTATGGAGTATGATTGATTAATGTTGAATGTGAAAAGATGTTGAAATGTGGTATGCTCATATGACTATGATTTGTGAAATGCATAATTGTGTGGTTAACTTTATATTTATGATGTTGATCTTATCAATAACATATGTGGCATTGCATTTCATTAAAGCATACCGTTAGCATGTTTTATCTTACTAAGCCGTTGGCTTAGCGCGATAGTATTTAATCGCGCAGGTAGTAGAGTGGATAGAGTTGAACCCGAGAGTTCATCAAGACCTAGTGAGAGTAGACCTTGAAGAATCCATTTTGGGAGCTTAAAGATCAGAGCAGACTTGCCAATCATGTATAAATTTTATGTGTTGTAAAACTTGAGTTTTGATGTATATGAATTTGTAAATATGTAAATACTTTATAACTTCCGCTGTGTAATATTTAAATATGGGGGTTGTCACAAAACCTTTATTTTATGTTGTACTAGAAGTGTAAATCCTTTTTGCAGGTTGTAGTTGAGGTTACAAGGGGGATTTATTGGGAGTGTACTGAGAATGATTTTGTTTGCATTGGTTTGTGTAAAATGTTTTTAAAAATAAGAAAAAAACCGGTTTTGTCGACACTTGGGACTCAATTTTTAGGCGAAACTATGGCAAAAATTTTGTAAAAATCGGAACTAAAATTTGACTAAGTAAAATTGGTAGCAACATTAGGTTAGTGTGGCGCCTCTACTCAGCTTACATATGTAGGTTGGGAAGGTGTGTTACAATTGTTTTGGTATCAGAGCCTAGGTTTGAGATTCTCAACCTAGGTAAAATGTAAGAAAAAGACTATTTTTACTTAAAAAGTGAGTTTTTGAACAAAAATACATGTTTGGGATTGGCAGTCTCTGATCTTTAATAAGAGGTATTCTGTTGTGTTTGCAGACTTAGGTTGTGATGGATTCTCACTCTCGTCAGTCGATTGAGGGTAGTGCCGAGAGTATTGCTCCTGCTGAGGGAGCTAGAGTTGATAGTGTTGAGGAGGCACCTGCTTCGGTGTCGGGTAGACCAGCTGGGGAGGAGGTTCCGCCAGCCTGGTTTAGGCCTATGATGGAAGCTATGAGACAAGCACCTGTGCAACCACAGCCACCGCCACCACCCCCTCAGCCTTCAGTACCAGTAAGGCACTATGATAAGCTAAGGAAATATGGAGCAGAGGATTTCTTTGGTACAGTTGATCCGGCTGTAGCAGAACAGTGGCTTGATAGAGTTCAGAGGGTATTTGTGCAGTTGCAAGCCACTTCAGAGGAGAAGTTTGACTATGCAAGATCTTTGCTACAGAAGGATGCCTACGACTGGTGGAAGACAGTGCCCCATTCTATGGATGATCCTCCAACACTGTCTTACACTGATTTTCTGAGGGAATTTGAGTTGAAGTATACTCCTAGGGAGTATAAAGATGGGAAGAAAAGAGAGTTTCTAGATTTGAAGCAAGATCATCGGATCGTAACTGAATATGAAGTTGAGTTTATTCGACTGAGTCAGTATGCTGGGGGTATCATTGCTGATGAGATTGATAGATGTCGGCGATTTGAGGAGGGATTGAGACCCTCGATCATGTGCTTAGTGGCTGGATCTAGATATCAGGATTTCTCACAGCTTGTGGCAGCAGCTCGAAGTGTAGAGCGAGCTCAAGTTATTGCAGCTGCTTCAGAGGAAGAGGTTAGGGTTAGGAGGCCCCGGTTTGAGGCAGGGTCTTCTTCTGCAAAGAGGGGTAGAGGAAGTTTTGTTCCTCAGAGTAGTAGGAGCCAGAGACCAGCGGGTAGGTCAGTGCAGTTCCAGAGGCAGAGATTTAGACCTGCAGCTTCAGTAGCGAGTGCTCCTACTCCTGGAGTTCAGAGATCCACCTTACCTGTGTGTAACCAGTGTGGTGGAAGACATGGGGGCGTTTGTTGGAGGCATAGTAGATCAGGGGTATTCTTCAGGTGTGGATCACCTGACCACTTTGTGAGAGACTGTCCTGAGAGGCAGGAGCAGATGCCAGTGGATTCTGCTGCTTCTCGAGCTAGTGTGAGGGGAGGCAGAGGAGGCAGAGGTGCCAGCCGGGGAGGTAGACCAGGATTCAGTTCTAGAGGAGGTGCTACATCCAGGGAGGGTAGACCAGAGGAGGTTGGATCTTCCCAGAGGATGTATGTTATGCAGAGGCAGCCAGATACATCGGCAGTCATAGCTGGTACTTTTTCTTTATTTAATACTCCAGTACTTGCTTTGATTGATCCGGGTTCCACGCATTCATATATTAGTGCATCTGTTTTGCCTGTATCTGATTTGCATGCTGAGTCCCTAGGATTTGATGTGTTGGTGACAAATCCGTTAGGGCATAGTGTGGTTGTGAGTAAGGTGCATAGAGATAGTGCAGTAGTGGTGCAGGGTGAGGAGTTTTTAGGGGATTTGATTGAGATGCCATTTAAGGAATATGATGTGATCTTAGGTATGGATTGGCTATCTCGACATGGAGCTGTGGTAGATTGTAAGAAGAAAATTGTTTCTTTGAAAACTGTTGATGGTAGAGAGGTGATAGTATCTAATGAGCAGGAACAGCTAGCCTCCTTATTTGTTTCAGCTGTTGCAGCCAGGAGGTTGATTAGAAAGGGATGTGAAGCCTATCTTGCTCATGTGGTAGATACTAGAGTAAGAAGTTCTCCCATTGATAGCATTGCCACAGTTGCAGAGTTCCCAGATGTGTTTCCAGAGGAGTTGCCAGGGTTACCTCCTGAGAGAGAGGTGGAGTTCGGTATTGAATTGTTGCCTGGTACAACTCCTATCTCTATTACTCCTTATAGAATGGCACCAGCAGAATTGAGGGAGTTGAAAGTGCAATTACAGGAGTTGTTGGACAAAGGATTTATTCGCCCCAGTGTTTCTCCTTGGGGAGCTCCTGTTCTATTTGTGAAAAAGAAAGATGGTACTATGAGGTTGTGTATCGATTATAGGAAATTGAATAAGGTGACTATTAAAAATAAATATCCTTTGCCTAGAATCGATGATCTCTTTGATCAGTTGAAGGGAGCGTCAGTGTTCTCCAAATTTGATTTGAGATCTGGGTATCATCAGTTGAGAGTCAAAGCTGAAGATGTTCCTAAGACCGCCTTTCGGACCAGGTATGGGCATTATGAATTTTTAGTTATGCCTTTTGGTCTGACAAATGCACCTGCAGCTTTCATGGATTTGATGAATAGGGTGTTTAGGCCCTATTTGGATCAGTTTGTAGTGGTCTTCATTGATGATATACTGGTGTATTCGTGGAATGAAGAGGAACATGATATGCATCTGCGGATTGTGTTGCAGATTTTGAGAGAAAAGCAGTTATTTGCCAAATTGTCGAAATGTGAGTTCTGGTTGGATCAAGTAGCTTTTCTCGGACATATAGTTTCAGCAGAGGGTATTAGAGTTGATCCGAGCAAAGTTGAAGCTATATTGAATTGGAGTCCACCCAAGTCTGTGACTGAGATTAGAAGTTTTCTGGGTTTGGCAGGCTATTACAGGCGGTTTGTGAAAGGGTTTTCTTTGATAGCTACTCCACTCACCAGATTGCTTCGTAAGGGAGTGAGATTTGTGTGGACGGATCAGTGTCAGGAGTTTTGAGCAGTTGAGAGAATTGTTAACTCAAGCACCTGTTCTTACTTTACCTGTTGAAGGTAAACCTTATGTGATCTACAGTGATGCTTCACATAGAGGTTTGGGGTGTGTATTGATGCAAGAAGGTAAAGTTATAGCTTATGCATCTCGACAGTTGAAACCGCATGAGCTTAACTATCCAACCCATGATTTGGAATTGGCTGCCATTATGTTTGCATTGAAGATTTGGCGCCACTATCTGTTTGGGGAGAAATGTTTCATCTACACTGATCACAAGAGTTTGAAGTATTTGGGTGTCCAGAAAGAACTCAATCTTCGTCAGAGGAGATGGTTGGAGTTGATTAAAGACTACAACTGTTTGATTGACTATCATCCAGGTAAAGCAAATGTTGTTGCTGATGCCTTAAGTCGGAAGTCTTTAGCTGGTTTAACAGTTTACTCGCTCTCGTTGCTTGTTGAGTTGAGAGCATTGCATGCCAGTTTTGTACCTTGTGTTGATGGTGCATTATTGGCACAGTTGCAATTAAAGCCGATTTTGTTAGATCAGATCAAAGAAGCTCAGTTGGCTGATAAGAAGATACAGAAGATTGTTTCAGATTGTCAGAGTGGAAAGGGTAGAGATTTTATTGTGAAGAGCGATGGGAGTCTCTGGTTTAAGAACCGATTGTGTGTACCCGATGATGCTGATTTGAAAAGGGTCATTTTGGAAGAAGCTCATCAGTCAATGTTTGTTATGCATCCGGGTAATACGAAGATGTATCATGATTTGAGACAGCATTATTGGTGGATTGGTTTGAAGAGAGACATTGCAGATTTTGTGTCGAAATGTCTCACTTGTCAGAAGGTTAAAGCAGAGCATCAAGTTCCAACCGGGTTGCTTCAGCCATTGTTAGTGCCAGAATGGAAGTGGGAAAGAGTGACAATGGATTTTGTGTCTGGTTTGCCATTGACACAAAAGAAGCATGATGCTATATGGGTGATTGTGGATAGATTGACTAAGACAACTCATTTCCTTCCGGTTCGAATGGATTACTCTTTGGAGAGATTGGCTGAGCTGTATATCCATAAGATTGTGAAACTGCATGGTGTTCCAACTTCTTTAGTGTCTGATCGAGATCCCAGGTTTACTTCCAGATTTTGGAAGAGTTTGCATAGTGCTTTGGGTTCTCGACTGCACTTCAGCACTGCTTTTCATCCACAGACGGATGGACAGTCAGAGAGGGTGATACAGATTATTGAGGACATGTTGAGAAGCTGTGTCATCGATTTCTCTGGAAGTTGGGATAGGTTTTTACCTCTTGTGGAGTTTGCTTACAACAACAGTCACCAATCCAGCATTGGTATGGCACCGTTTGAAGCATTGTATGGCAGACGGTGTAGGACACCTCTTTGTTGGAATGAGCTTGGAGATAATAAGTTGGTTGGACCTGATTTGATTCAAGAAACTGAGGAAAAAGTGAAGTTCATCCGAGGTAGGTTAAAAGCAGCTTCAGACCGACAGAAGTCTTATGCAGATCTGAAGAGGAGAGACATTCAGTTTGATGTTGGAGATAAGGTGTTTTTGAAAGTATCTCCTTGGAAGAAGATTTTGAGGTTCGGTCGGAAAGGAAAATTGAGTCCTCGTTTCATTGGGCCGTATGAAGTGTTAGAAAGAGTTGGGCCAGTTGCATATCGACTTGCTTTGCCACCTGAGTTGGATCGTATTCATAATGTATTCCATGTTTCTATGTTGAGGAGGTACAGGTCAGATCCATCTCATGTGTTGCCATTTGAGTCTATCGAAGTGAGCCCAGATTTGACATTTGAAGAAGAACCAGTTGCTATCTTGGCACGTGATGTGAAAGAATTGAGGAACAAGAAAGTGCCATTGGTGAAGATTCTTTGGAAGAATCATGCAAAAGAAGAAGCAACTTGGGAAAGTGAGCAAACTATGCGAGAGCAATATCCTCAACTATTTCAGAGTTGATATCAGGTAATTTCGAGGACGAAATTTCTTTTTAGAGGGGGAGAATTGTAATATCCTCATTTATGCCCTAGAAGTTTTGCATATTGTTGTTGCTGTTATTGTTATATATTGGATTGAATATATGTGTTAAATTGTAAGAGAAAAGAAATTGAGAAGAGAAAGTATATGTATATGTATTTTGGGAAGAAATAGGGTTTAGAGACAAATTTATATGTTGTGTATATGTTAATATATATGACATATAAAGTGGTCAAAAGGCTTGGTCAATGCAAGAGAAGATATTTATTTGAGATTGGTAAATTACTTAATTGGGCACATATAAAACAAAAAGATAATTATGTGAATAAGGGCACTTTGGTAATTGCTTGGATAAAATCATATGGTGGATATTTAAAGAAGGTTTGACTTGTGTTTTCTTCATCATTTCTTCTTCTTCTTCTTCTTGTTGATGGCCGGCCCTCCATAGCCAAAGAGAAAGAAAGAGACAAGTGATGGTTTTGATGATTTCAAGCTTAAATTGAAGAAAGATTAAGTGTTCAAGTGTTGATTTAAGAAGTTTTTAACTAAGGTAAGATCTTTTCTCTAATTTCTTCAATTCTTTTGAAGTGGTATGATTAAGTTGCTTATGGTATGATTGTAAGTATTGATTTTGCTTGATAGATGAGAAGTTGGGTTGGTGTTGGTGATGGAAGAGTAAGATTGGTGTTTAGTGAAATTGTTTCTGTTTTAGGATTAGTAAAGGCTGTGACTTGTATGATTTTTAATTAATTTTAGAAAAATGTTCTTGAAGTGAATTTTTGATATGTTGTGCCTCTATGAGTCTAGAATGACTGAAAAATATGTTGATTCGATTTTGGAATGGTTATGAGTTTAGAAAGATTATTTTCATTAGACCTGTTCCAGCAGGTACCTTAACTGGGACAGCTATATTTCGTGATTTTTAATAAAATGTAGAAAAATCATATCCAATCGAATTTTGGATATGTTGTTTCTTAGTGAGTTTAGTATTTGAGAAAAATAATTTGGAATCACGTTGATTGAATTTGATTTATGGAATTCACAAAGTTCAGAACTGCTGCCAGGATGCAGGGCAATTGGGGCAGTCTGGTTAGGTGAACTATTTGACCAAGATTTTGTGTTCAGTTTGATCTGAAATTTTAAAGGGATGATTTTAAGATACAAAACTAAATTCTGTAAAAATTTTAGAATTTTTAGTCAAGTAGATTATTTTATACAATTTTTCAAAATAAGGATAAAATGGAGTTTAAAACCAGAATGTACTATTTATGGTTAGGGTTTTAATTCTTTGTTCTTCTTGCATTGCTTTGGTTTTCCAAAGGTAGGTTGGTCCTTAAACCTAACCCTAAACACTTTAAACACACTTGAATCAATGAATGTTATAATCAATTGTTCTTTGCCCTAATTGCATTGTTGAGATTGAACAATGTTATGCTGTGCATTGTGAATGGTAATGTGTTACATGAGTAATGTGGAATGAAATGTTGATATTTATGAATGATGCTATGTGAGATATAATGTGATCATGGATGAGATATATATATATATACTTGAATAATGAGATGTTATATTGTGAAATGAAATGTGAAGCCATTGTTATTGGCTAAGATGATGTAATTGAAAGAAAGAAGGCATGTTTACCTAAATGTGATAAGAATTGAGAATGGAAATGAATTGTTTGTTTAATATGTTATTCAGTTTCAGAGTTCTGGATTTGGGTGGCATGCCTAAGAAATGATGAAAGGTAACAGTCTTGCCGGGTTGAGGACCTCCTCATAGGTGTTGAGTTGATGGTCCAAGAGACTGGGTCTGTTACACTATGAGATATATGATTTGTAACAGTCTTGCCGGGTTGAGGATCTCCTCATATGTGTTGAGTTGATGATCCAAGAGACTGGGTCTGTTACACTATCCATGGATAGAGATACATGTATATACATTGCCTACGGGCGTGATTATTGTGACTATGAACCAAAGCAGTAACTCTGAACTCTGAATATCGTATTAAATACTTGTTGGGCCCATAGGTGTCAAGGTTATATGAATGTCCTAAATAATGTTATGAGTTTAATGAAATGAGATGTTGGTTATGGAGTATGATTGATTAATGTTGAATGTGAAAAGATGTTGAAATGTGGTATGCTCATATGACTATGATTTGTGAAATGCATAATTGTGTGGTTAACTTTATATTTATGATGTTGATCTTATCAATAACATATGTGGCATTGCATTTCATTAAAGCATACCGTTAGCATGTTTTATCTTACTAAGCCGTTGGCTTAGCGCGATAGTGTTTAATCGCGCAGGTAGTAGAGTGGATAGAGTTGAACCCGAGAGTTCATCAAGACCTAGTGAGAGTAGACCTTGAAGAATCCATTTTGGGAGCTTAAAGATCAGAGCAGACTTGCCAATCATGTATAAATTTTATGTGTTGTAAAACTTGAGTTTTGATGTATATGAATTTGTAAATATGTAAATACATTATAACTTCCGCTGTGTAATATTTAAATATGGGGTTGTCACAAAACCTTTATTTTATGTTGTACTAGAAGTGTAAATCCTTTTTGCAGGTTGTAGTTGAGGTTACAAGGGGGATTTATTGGGGGTGTACTGAGAATGATTTTGTTTGCATTGGTTTGTGTAAAATGTTTTTAAAAATAAGAAAAAAAAACCGGTTTTGTCGACACTTGGGACTCAATTTTTAGGCGAAACTATGGCAAAAATTTTGTAAAAATCGGAACTAAAATTTGACTAAGTAAAATTGGTAGCAACATTAGGTTAGTGTGGCGCCTCTACTCAGCTTACATATGTAGGTTGGGAAGGTGTGTTACACAAAATATTTTCAAACTCACTTTCAAATATTTTGCCACGCAGGGGGCAAAGAGAAGATATGAGGGCCAGCTAAAAAATAGTTGAATTTTTTTGCAAAAGGAAGAACAAAAGAATGGAACATTAGAAATATCAAAAGAATGAAGATGCAAAAGACAAAAGATTAGTCCAACTATGTCACATCCGCCTACTGCATTTATGCAGTGTAGACACGTGCATAGCGAGAGTAGGGAAAAGGAGAAGATAATTCTTGATAACAGCCCTAGATAAGGTTGTATGACAAAAAGGACATAATTGTAATTTTTAATAAAGTTGGGGACGTAGATGTAATTTCAAAGAAAGTTGCACCGGATGTTCTTAATAGTGCATATAATAGATTTCAAAAATGGAATGTAGAGAAAAACCGGATCACAACGACGTGTAACGGTTTTTCCAGGAAATGTCCCGTTAAAGAAAAATGAAGAAATGTTGACTAAGGGCATTTTGGTCATTATCAATTAAAGTTATACATGAATTTAGGGTAGGAAATAAAGACGTGAGTACGTAGAGAATGGCGAGAGGTTAAATATGAAACGATCGTCAGTGGAAACGAAGCCGGAGAAAACCCGAGCAAAAATAGGACCTAAAGGGAATTTTGTAAAAAGTTGAGGGCTTATCGGTAATTTTTCAAAATGACTTGGAAACCTAAAATAGACCTTATAAATAGAAAGTAGAGGTCGAGAGGATCAAAACTATATATAGTTTGACTCGTGGAGCTATACGGTTTAAAAGATATGATCGATTAATCGCCGGAACGTAATGTGGCTCGGTTTCATGTCGGGACCGGATGGGTAACCCGGGACAACTTTATGAGATCCAATGGGAAGAGAGACAAGTGGAAAGAAGTAAAGGAAAAAGGAAGTTATAAAAATCAAAGGTTGGCCAATCAAAAGAAAACATTTAGCATGTGTAATAAATGTGTAGTAAATGAAGAAAGAGAAAAAGTGGACAAGTGGGCAAGGTGATCATCATTTCTTTTGTATATAAATATATGTGATATGAAGAACCAATTTCTCTCTTTTCCACTTGCAAATTTCGGCCAACAAAGGGAAACACCAAAGGACTTCTAAGTTTCTCCAAATTTGATTTTTAAGGTATGTTTTTAAGGTTTTCTAGTAAGTAGACTTTGATTTTAGTATTAATTTTAGGTAGTTATATATTTATTAGAAGATTGGAAATTAGAGTCTTTATGTGGAATTGGAAAAATATTAAGTAAGTGAGGATATTAATTGATTAAATGGAAGAATCAAGATGTATAAAGATTAATAAGGTTGGATTAGGGTTTCGGTTAGAAAAGAAATGGAGGATAACTTATTATTTTGAATTTCTAAGGTTTATGTTGTATCTTGAATTGATTGAAGGAGAAATAAAGAATTAAAGAAGGAGAAGAAAGAAAAGCCAAGAGGAATTAAAGAAATAAGGTTTGGTACTCTACCTTTGAATAATTAGTTTGGTACTTTACTTTTGAATAATAAATTTTGGTTTGATGCTTTACAAACTTTGGTTTATGAAAGTTTTGTTGTTGATGCTTAAATATATTGATTTGAGTTAAACATGTAAAAGTTGTCAAAGGGAAGTGTTTGAATCTTCACTTTACCATTAAAGAAGCCTTAATATTGATTTGCAAAAGAAAAATAAACTATCCTATGCATTTCATGTGTTTGGGCCGAAATGGTCCCAAAAAGGCAGCTTTCTGGACCTTTTTGTGGAAATTGTTTGAGGCAGCAAACGAAGGAATTTTTCAACGAAATTTTACATGCAATTAGTCAACATATGAAATAAGTTTTCTGTAAAATTTCAGCCAAAAATAAGATCATTTACTTGGTCAAATGCATGATTGAAGTGGACTGAAATTTTGACGAAAATCCAGATTTTACTATTCATTTGGTCATGCCATTTTGCGTTGCCGATTTTTCTCGCCGCAACACTATTCATTTGGTCAATTTGGGATATTTTGAGGAATGCTTTGAAATGTTTAATATGTTTATTGTGGTTATTAAATATGCGAAAAAGGGGAATGGTTTGACTAAAGAATGTGTTGCGTGGCATAAATGGCAAAGCGCAATGAGAATTTAAATTGATTTCTTGAATCATTCTAAAATGAAGTTGAGACTTAAATTGAATCATTTAAATCTTTTTGCTCTACTGGATAGTGGGAGTGGTAGATAAGGGTATGGTGCACTATACTAACGCATGCAGTACTGCTCATTATTGTGATATGATATGTTATTTAGTGGTGAGGCCACTGAAGCCAATGGGGAGGCCCATTGGTTATAACCAGGATGGTGAGGGCCATTCCTGTGATCTGATATCGGTGGTGAGGGCCACCTATGTTACAGTGGTGAGGGCCACTGCCTTATCACTATGATTCCCTATATACCAGTAGAGCCTGAATCAAAGACATATTATTTTTCGTTAAACTATATAATGCCAATGAGTTTGAATTATGATTTTACATTATTGAAAGCATATTACCCTGAATGTACAATAATTTCTATTGGTTTAAGGTTGGTTAAATTATGATTTCATTATTTCCTTTGATTTTGAATACTTTCATATACTACTTTTATTTTTATTGGTAAAGTACCCACTGAGCGACAACGCTCAGCGAGTTAAGTTTTCCTTGACTCGTAGGTTCGGAGCAGTAGATAAATCTTGGGGAAGCAATGACCAGACCACAGCAAATCTCAGGGGTAGATCTTTTAGTTCCATTATGAGTCGATAGTTGTGGCATGTATATGAATAAATATAAAAGAGATTTTCTATGTTATAATTGTATGTTAGTAGTATGTAATAATCATAAATCTTTACTTTATGTTATATTAGAAGTGTGAACTCTTCGTGCAGGTTTGTAGTTGAGGGTATAAGGTGGATTCATTGGGAGTGCATTAAATTTGATGGTATTCTTATTCACATTGGTATGTGTAAAATGTTTTCAAAAATCAGAAAAACAAGTTTTGACGACACTTGGGATCCAAATTTCTAGGCGGAACTATGGCAAAATTTTTGTAAAAATCAGAACTAAAATTTGACTAAGTAAATTGGTAGCAACAATTAGGATAGTGTGGCACCTCTACTCAGCTTACACATGTAGGTTGGGAAGGGGTGTTACAATTAGTGGTATCAGAGCTAAGGTTTAGCCGCTTCTGGGTAATCCAACATAGGAGGATGTACGTTTTATGTCGGGAGTGGCCATTACCGACGTAAAACGAGATATCCTGTAGTAAATAAGAGATTGTACGATTTCATGGAGTCCTAAATTTTGCAATGTATATAAGGGCTTCCTAATATTGTAAAACTTTGTGTTTGGAAATAAATAAAAGTTGTGTTGTATATGTGTTAATTAAGAATTTTATATTTATATACATGCCACCTAGGGTAAGATAATGCTGTTGGTCTGGGTCGTTAATAATGATGGGATGGTATATGTTTACTCTTTAGATGTCGCAAGCAGCGCAGCGTGATATAGAGGAGGAGGTCGAGTCTCAGGCCTCCCGAGTTGTAGAAATGCGTGTATCTGAGACATCAGCGTCGGAGCAACCACCCGCTGATGCTCCTATTCCCAATGATATGTTGCAACAAATGGCTGCCGTATTTCGGCAGATAGCCGGCGTTGCCCCAGCCCCACCCCCAGCGCCAGCACCCATACCAGTACCTGCTGTAGGAGGGGAAAGGAAACCCCCGATAGAAAGATAAGAAAGTATGGTGCGAAGGAGTTTAAGGCTCGAAGGGACGATGATTCTTCAACAGCCGAGTATTGGCTGGAAGGAACAATACGAGCCTTAGATCAGTTACAGTGTACGCCAGAAGAGCGAGTGATATGTGCTACTTCCTTATTAGTGGAAGAAGCATATATATGGTGGGACACAGTTCACCAACGAGTTTCACCGGAACAGAGAACATGGGATTTCTTTGTGAATGAGTTCAAGAGGAAGTTTATATCGGAGGCATACCTAGATGCCAAGAAAAAGGAGTTTCTACACTTAAAGCAAGGTCGACTGACCGTTGCTGAGTACGAGAGGGAATTTACTAGGCTGAGTAGGTATGCCAAGAAGACAATTGAAGACGAACATGATAGATGTAAGCAGTTCCAGGATGGATTGAATAATGAGATTAGGATGCAGCTAATTGCTGCTAATATCAAAGAATTTTCCGAGTTGGTCAATAGGGCTCTAGAAGTAGAGCAATGCCAGTCTGATGAACAGAATAGACGACAGAAGATGAAACAGAAGAGAGGTACCCAGAACTATTCGGGAAACTACCAATCATCAAGGAAACGATTCCGCGGCAGTGGTTCCACGGGAGGCGGTCAACGTCGAGGTTACAGTCAGGGATCAATTCGCGGTGGCTTAAGTCAAACTACCTCAGTCGCTAGTACGGGACGATCCAGAAGAGGACAAGGAAGAGGATTCAGCCGAAGCGGAGGTAACTTCTTTATCGGTCCGAGAGGTAATGAAGGCGAAAATAATAATCCACGCTGTGATCAATGCGGACGCCGTCACACGGGAGAATATTGGGGTCGGACATTTGCATGTTATATATGTGGATCTTTAGACCACCTTATGCGAGAGTGTCCCCAGCGAATACAGAATCTACCTAGGGATACTGAGAGATCGCAAGCGGCAGCAGGTCGAGGCCGAGGCAGAGGAAGGAGCGAAAATCCGTCGCGTGTGCAATCTGAAACAGTGAATCGACCAGAAGCAAGGGCTCCTGCTAGAATGTATGCTATGAGGGGGCGAGAAGACGAAGAAGCGCTAGACGTGATTGCAGGTCAGTTGTCTATGTTTGGGGTTTCGCTTTACGTTTTAATAGATCCAGGTTCTTCACACTCATATATATGCACGAAAAATGAAAAACTTGAGGACCTAAAGGTAGAACTAGAGAAAGAGGGAATATTAGTTACTAACCCATTAGGAAATGAGGTGATTACTAGGAAGGTAGTGAAAGATTGCCCCGTAGAGATACACGGACATATCTTTTGGGGAGATTTATTTGAACTACCATTTCAAGAATTCGATGCTATTCTTGGGATGGATTGGTTGGCCAAGCACGATGCACTAGTTGACTGTAAACGGAAGAGAGTTACCTTGTATACTGCAGACGGTGACGAAGTGACCCTAGTAGGAAAAAGGAAGGATTATCTAACTAACATCATTTCTGCCATGACGGCTAAGAGGTTAGTGCAAAAAGGTTGCGAGGCATACCTGGTATGTGCATTAGTAGCGAAAGAAGAGGCACCAAAGTTACAAGATATACCTACTGTATGCGATTTTCCCGACGTATTTCCTGATGATTTACCCGGATTACCACCTAAACGAGAGGTGGAATTCATCATAGACGTGTACCCGGGAGCTGCACCAGTATCCATCGCACCTTACCGAATGGCGCCAGCGGAGCTAAAAGAATTAAAGGTACAACTACAAGAACTTTTAGACAAGGGGTTCATAAGGCCAAGTGTGTCACCATGGGGAGCACCAGTATTGTTCGTGAAAAAGAAAGACGGATCCTTAAGGTTGTGTGTAGATTACCGTCAACTTAATAAGCTGACCATCAAAAACAAGTATCCGTTACCTCGCATAGATGATCTGTTTGATCAACTCAAAGGTGCTGGAGTCTTTTCAAAAATTGATCTACGATCGGGTTATCATCAATTGAGAATTAAAGATGAAGACATATCAAAAACCGCATTCAGAACTCACTATGGACATTATGAATTCATTGTTATGCCTTTCGGATTAACGAACGCACCTGCAGTATTCATGGATCTGATGAATAGAATCTTCCACCAGTATTTGGATCAGTTCGTGGTGGTATTTATTGACGACATATTGGTGTATTCAAAGAATCGAGAGGATCATGATCGTCACCTTAGAATTGTTTTGCAAACCCTGCGTGAGAAGCAGTTATACGCTAAGTTCAGCAAATGCGAATTTTGGTTGGAAGAAGTAGCTTTCTTGGGACATATTGTATCGGCAGAAGGAATAAGGGTCGATCCCAAGAAAATAGAAGCAGTATTGGAATGGAAGTCACCTAAGACAGTAACGGAAGTCCGTAGTTTCTTGGGATTAGCGGGATATTATCGGAGATTCATTAAAAGGTTTTCCATGATCGCCGTACCTATGACCAAGCTACTTCAGAAGAATGCCAAATTCCAGTGGACCGACGCTTGTCAAAGGAGCTTTGAAAAGCTGAAACAAAAACTTACTGAAGCACCTATTCTTACACAACCAGAATCAGGAAAAGATTTTGTGATTTATAGCGATGCATCCCATATCGGGTTAGGTTATGTATTGATGCAGGAAGGCAAAGTCATTGCGTATGTCTCTCGACAGCTCAAGCCACATGAAAAGAATTATCCTACGCATGACTTAGAGCTAGCAGCGATTGTTTTGGCTTTCAAAACGTGGAGGCATTACTTATACGGGGAAAAATGTTACATCTTTATGGATCATCAAAGCCTGAAATATTTGCCCACGCAGAAAGATTTAAACCTGCGACAGCGAAAATGGATGCAATGGTTAGCCAACTACGACTATACGATTAATTATCACCCGGGCAAAGCGAATGTCGTAGCAGATGCACTTAGTAGGAAGTCAATGCAAGCGCTAAGTGCTATGAGGGTAACGTTAAAACCTACAGAAGATGGAGCTATCTTTGCAGAAATGCACGTGCGACCTAATTTACATCAACAAATACGTGAGGCTCAGAAGGAAGATGAACAAGTGAAGAAGTGGAGTCAACAGGCGCAGGAGAACTGTTCAGGAGACTATCAAATTCGTCCTGATGGTATTCTCTACTACAAGAAGAGAATGGTGGTACCTAAGTCCAAGGAGCTGAAGAAACAGATTTTGCAAGAAGCTCATAACAGTTCTTATACAATGCATCCAGGAGTAACGAAAATGTATCGGGACTTGAAGGAGTATTATTGGTGGCCAGGAATGAAAAGGGATATCGTTGATCATGTAACGAAGTGTCTAACCTGTCAGCAAGTGAAGGCGGAACATCAACTACCCTCAGGGCTACTACAACCTATTACGATTCCAACCTGGAAATGGGATCGTATTACTATGGATTTTGTCACAGGATTGCCTATGACAAGGGACAAACATGACGCGATTTGGGTAATCGTAGACCGGCTTACTAAGTCCGCTCATTTCATACCAGTACGTGTGGATTACTCGCTAGACAAGTTGGCAGACTTGTATATCAAAGAGATTATACGTCTCCACGGAGTTCCAACTTCGATCATATCCGATCGAGACCCACGTTTTACGTCAAATTTTTGGCAGAAGTTACAAACAGCCCTTGGAACTCGAACTTACCACAGCACAGCATTTCATCCCCAGACAGACGGACAGTCGGAAAGAGTGATTCAAATTTTAGAAGATATGTTGAGGGCGTGCGTTTTAGAATTTAAAGGTAGTTGGGACAAACACCTAAGCTTAATGGAATTCGCGTACAACAACAGTTATCAATCCAGCATACAAATGGCACCTTACGAAGCACTGTATGGTCGAAAATGCAGAACTCTAGTTTGCTGGACAGAATTGAGTGAGGAAAAGATGTTGGGGCCAGACATAGTTAAGGAAACTGAAGAGAAGGTAGAAATCATTCGAGACCGATTAAAAGCAGCAGCGGACCGGCAAAAATCATACGCGGATCTAAAAAGGAAAGACATACAGTTTGAGGTAGGTGACAGAGTGTTCCTCAAAGTCTCTCCTTGGAAGAAAGTGTTACGATTTAAACAAAAAGGCAAGCTAAGCCCTAGATTCATCGGACCATATGAAATTATTAAACGGGTAGGTCCGGTAGCTTACCAGTTGGCGTTACCACCTGAATTAAATAAAATACATGATGTATTCCATGTTTCGATGCTAAGGAGGTATCGTTCAGATCCAACCCACGTCATACAAGTTCAAGATATTGAGATTCAGCCTGAAATGACATATGAGGAAGAGCCGGTAGAGATCCTAGCACGTGAAATCAAAGAGTTGCGAAATAAGAAGATTCCATTGGTCAAAGTGCTTTGGAGGAATCACAAAGTAGAAGAAGCTACATGGGAACGCGAAGAAACTATGAAGAAGCAATACCCATATTTGTTTTCACTTGATGAGCTTCGGGACGAAGCTTAAATTAACGAGGAAGGAACTGTCACATCCGCCTACTGCATTTATGCAGTGTAGACACGTGCATAGCGAGAGTAGGGAAAAGGAGAAGATAATTCTTGATAACAGCCCTAGATAAGGTTGTATGACAAAAGGGACATAATTGTAATTTTTAATAAAGTTGGGGACGTAGATGTAATTTCAAAGAAAGTTGCACCGGATGTTCTTAATAGTGCATATAATAGATTTCAAAAATGGAATGTAGAGAAAAACCGGATCGCAACGACGTGTAACGATTTTTCCAGGAAATGTCCCGTTAAAGAAAAATGAAGAAATGTTGACTAAGGGCATTTTGGTCATTATCAATTAAAGTTATACATGAATTTAGGGTAGGAAATAAAGACGTGAGTACGTAGAGAATGGCGAGAGGTTAAATATGAAACGATCGTCAGTGGAAACGAAGCCGGAGAAAACCCGAGCAAAAATAGGACCTAAAGGGAATTTTGTAAAAAGTTGAGGGCTTATCGGTAATTTTTCAAAATGACTTGGAAACCTAAAATAGACCTTATAAATAGAAAGTAGAGGTCGAGAGGATCAAAACTATATATAGTTTGACTCGTGGAGCTATACGGTTTAAAAGATATGATCGATTAATCGCCGGAACGTAATGTGGCTCGGTTTCGTGTCGGGACCGGATGGGTAACCCGGGACAACTTTATGAGATCCAATGGGAAGAGAGACAAGTGGAAAGAAGTAAAGGAAAAAGGAAGTTATAAAAATCAAAGGTTGGCCAATCAAAAGAAAACATTTAGCATGTGTAATAAATGTGTAGTAAATGAAGAAAGAGAAAAAGTGGACAAGTGGGCAAGGTGATCATCATTTCTTTTGTATATAAATATATGTGATATGAAGAACCAATTTCTCTCTTTTCTACTTGCAAATTTCGGCCAACAAAGGGAAACACCAAAGGACTTCTAAGTTTCTCCAAATTTGATTTTTAAGGTATGTTTTTAAGGTTTTCTAGTAAGTAGACTTTGATTTTAGTATTAATTTTAGGTAGTTATATATTTATTAGAAGATTGGAAATTAGAGTCTTTATGTGGAATTGGAAAAATATTAAGTAAGTGAGGATATTAATTGATTAAATGGAAGAATCAAGATGTATAAAGATTAATAAGGTTGGATTAGGGTTTCGGTTAGAAAAGAAATGGAGGATAACTTATTATTTTGAATTTCTAAGGTTTATGTTGTATCTTGAATTGATTGAAGGAGAAATAAAGAATTAAAGAAGGAGAAGAAAGAAAAGCCAAGAGGAATTAAAGAAATAAGGTTTGGTACTCTACCTTTGAATAATTAGTTTGGTACTTTACTTTTGAATAATAAATTTTGGTTTGATGCTTTACAAACTTTGGTTTATGAAAGTTTTGTTGTTGATGCTTAAATATATTGATTTGAGTTAAACATGTAAAAGTTGTCAAAGGGAAGTGTTTGAATCTTCACTTTACCATTAAAGAAGCCTTAATATTGATTTGCAAAAGAAAAATAAACTATCCTATGCATTTCATGTGTTTGGGCCGAAATGGTCCCAAAAAGGCAGCTTTCTGGACCTTTTTGTGGAAATTGTTTGAGGCAGCAAACGAAGGAATTTTTCAACGAAATTTTACATGCAATTAGTCAACATATGAAATAAGTTTTCTGTAAAATTTCAGCCAAAAATAAGATCATTTACTTGGTCAAATGCATGATTGAAGTGGACTGAAATTTTGACGAAAATCCAGATTTTACTATTCATTTGGTCATGCCATTTTGCGTTGCCGATTTTTCTCGCCGCAACACTATTCATTTGGTCAATTTGGGATATTTTGAGGAATGCTTTGAAATGTTTAATATGTTTATTGTGGTTATTAAATATGCGAAAAAGGGGAATGGTTTGACTAAAGAATGTGTTGCATGGCATAAATGGCAAAGCGCAATGAGAATTTAAATTGATTTCTTGAATCATTCTAAAATGAAGTTGAGACTTAAATTGAATCATTTAAATCTTTTTGCTCTACTGGATAGTGGGAGTGGTAGATAAGGGTATGGTGCACTATACTAACGCATGCAGTACTGCTCATTATTGTGATATGATATGTTATTCAGTGGTGAGGCCACTGAAGCCAATGGGGAGGCCCATTGGTTATAACCAGGATGGTGAGGGCCATTCCTGTGATCTGATATCGGTGGTGAGGGCCACCTATGTTACAGTGGTGAGGGCCACTGCCTTATCACTATGATTCCCTATATACCAGTAGAGCCTGAATCAAAGACATATTATTTTTCGTTAAACTATATAATGCCAATGAGTTTGAATTATGATTTTACATTATTGAAAGCATATTACCCTGAATGTACAATAATTTCTATTGGTTTAAGGTTGGTTAAATTATGATTTCATTATTTCCTTTGATTTTGAATACTTTCATATACTACTTTTATTTTTATTGGTAAAGTACCCACTGAGCGACAACGCTCAGCGAGTTAAGTTTTCCTTGACTCGTAGGTTCGGAGCAGTAGATAAATCTTGGGGAAGCAACGACCAGACCACAGCAAATCTCAGGGGTAGATCTTTTAGTTCCATTATGAGTCGATAGTTGTGGCATGTATATTAATAAATATAAAAGAGATTTTCTATGTTATAATTGTATGTTAGTAGTATGTAATAATCATAAATCTTTACTTTATGTTATATTAGAAGTGTGAACTCTTCGTGCAGGTTTGTAGTTGAGGGTATAAGGTGGATTCATTGGGAGTGCATTAAATTTGATGGTATTCTTATTCACATTGGTATGTGTAAAATGTTTTCAAAAATCAGAAAAACAAGTTTTGACGACACTTGGGATCCAAATTTCTAGGCGGAACTATGGCAAAATTTCTGTAAAAATAAGAACTAAAATTTGACTAAGTAAATTGGTAGCAACAATTAGGATAGTGTGGCACCTCTACTCAGCTTACACATGTAGGTTGGGAAGGGGTGTTACAAACTAGAAGAGCTAAAGCCAATATAAGACGACGTCCAAAGGATGAAGATCTAGTTTAAAGGGTGAAGACCCAATTCTAAGGATAAAGATCCAGCTTAAAGGATAAAGATCCACTTTGAAGGGTGAAGACCCAAAGTCTAAAGGATGAAGATACATTTCAAGGGAGAAGACTCGATTCCAAGGATGAAGATCCAGCTTAAAGGATGGAGATTCAATTTCAAGGGTGAAGACCCAATTTCTAAGGATAAAGATCCATTTTCAAGGGTGAAGACCTGATGCCGAAGATGAAGATCCACTTTGAAGGGTGAAGACCCAAAGTCTAAAGGATGAAGATCCATTCCAAGGGAGAAGACTCGATTCCAAGGATGAAGTTCCAGCTTAAAGGATGAAGATCTAATTTCAAGGGTGAAGACCCGATTTCCAAGGATGAAGATCCATTTTCAAGGGTGAAGACCTGATGCCGAGGATGAAGATCCACTTTGAAGGGTGAAGAACAAAAGTCTAAAGGATGAAAATCCATTTCAAGGGAGAAGACCCAATTCCAAGGATGAAGATCCAGCTTAAAGGATGAAGATCCAAATTCAAGGATGAAGACCCGATTTCCAATGATAAAGATACGTTTTTAAGGGTGAAGACCTGATGCTGAGGATGAAGATCCACTTTGAAGGGTGAGGACCCGAAGTCTAAAGGATGAAGATCCATTTCAAGGGAGAAGACCCGATTCCAAGGAGGAAGATCCAACTTAAAAGATGAAGATCCAATTTCAAGGGTGAAGACCCAATTTCCAAGGATGAAGATCCATTTTCAAGAGTGAGGACCCGATGTCAAGGATGAAGATCCAATCTCAAGGGTGAAGACCCGATCTCCAAGGATGAAGATCCACTTTTGGTGGGTAGAGACCCATAATCCATTAAAGAATGGAACAGTCGGAGCAGCAAGAATTCTCAACTGATAAAAGGTACCTCGGGTCTAGAACTCAAATTATTCTAGAGTCTAAGAACTCGCTTGGGTCCAGAACCCAAATTATTCTAGAGTCCAGAACTCGCTCGGATCCAGAACCCAAATTATTTTTAAAGTCCAAAACTTATCCTGGGTCCAAAACCCAAATTATTTTTTAAGTCCAAAACCTAAATTATTTTTAAAGTCCAGAACTTATCCCGGGTCCAGAACTCAAATTATTTTTAAAGTCCAAAACTCATCCCGGATCCAGAACCCAAATTATTTTTTAAGTCCAGAACTTACCTCGGGTCCAGAACCCAAATTATTTTTGAAGTCCAGAACTTATCCCGGGTCCAAAACCTAAATTATTTTTAAAGTCCTGAACTTATCTTAGATCCAGAACCCAAATTATTTTTAATATCCAAAACTTATCCCGGGTCCAGAACCCAAATTATTTTTAATGTCCAGAACCCAAATTATTTTTTAAGTCCAGAACTTACCTCGGGTCCAGAATCTAAATTATTTTTAAAGTCCAGAATTTATCTCGGGTCCAGAATCTAAATTATTTTTAAGTTCAGAACTTACCCCGGGTTCAAAACCCAAATTATTTTTGAGTCCAGAACTCAAATCAACCATGGGTGTGAAGTCCGGTTTGGCTCTAAACCCAGTCAAAAATCACATTATTTTTCGCTTTCTTTTGTTGTATTCTCAGATCGCTCAAGCAGGGGGCAAACTGTAGACCCTTAATTTTTTACTCAGTCATGTCCGATATTTTTAAACTGATTTTTGTGGTATTTTAATATTTATTATTTATTTTAATAAAATAATATTTATTTTAATAATATTTATTACTTATAATATTTATTTTTAATAATGAAAATAAAAAATATAAAAAAATGAAAAATCAGCGACGGCAAAATCGGCGACGAATTGGCTTGAGTCAATTCGTCTCAAGAACACTTGCGGCAAATTGGCCATAGGCCAACTCACCACAGGTTTTACCTATGGTGAATTGGCCATGGGCCAATTTGCCACTGCGACGAAATTGAACCCCACGCCCAGCCCGCAGCTCCCCCCCCCCCCCCCCCCAGCTCACCCACACGTAGTTTTCGCTGAAACCCTATTTTACTTGGTTTTTTATTTTATTTCCAAAACAGTTTTTAATTTTCTTAATATACTAGGTATTTGATTTTAGTTGTCTATAAATACCACATTAAAACATACTGAAAGGGGAGCTAGATTTTGGAGGACTTTTAGGATCGAAACTATTGAAATTCTTTTTGGCAATTTATTCATAACTCGAACTTGAAGGATCATGAAGCAGCAAACAACATACAATCCATCAAAAGGCAGCACACACTGTCTTTATTATTGTTCAACCAGAATTCAAATTATGGTGGAATCAACAACGGAAGTTTGAGCTTAACCAATAAATTCTTGTATTCACAGCAACCATAATATGCTTTCTTTTTAATGTTTTGTTAAAGTATGTTGATATTAATTTTCCAATAGAATGAAATTGTTGAATCTGAATTATATGTTTTATGAACCAAAATCCTAATATCTTAATACTCGTTAAATTAATTTTTGAAGTCTAAAACCCTAATTGCACTTTTCTAAAACCCCAAAACAATAATCTGTTTTCTTAAAACTATAATCAATTCTATTTTTCTAAGATTCACAGTAGCTCATTCTTTCTAAATACCTAACTTAAAATCCTATTTGCATGATCTTCAAATTTTATTTTCTTAAACCCTAAACCTTAATATTATTTTTCAAAATCCTAAATCTGAAACATCCATTCTCTATATTCAAACCCTAATTTATTTCAAACCTAATCTTTTAATTCAAACATCCAGTAGCCATGTTATTTCTTTTACATTAAATATTTCTTAGTTGACTAATCTAGTAAATGCAAAACGCTAATTGTTAAACATAAAACCTATAAAACCCTAATTTTATTCAAGAAACCCTAAATGATGCATAAACCCTAAATTCATATACTTACTGCCTTATTAGATGAATGTTTATTATACATTTTTATTGATGTTTCATATCCTGGATGAATATTTTATTTATGATGAATGGTTGGTTACTTTTATTGATTTGCTTTGGTTTCAAAATATTATAAAAGGTATGTTTCCATTTTTTGGGTACCTCATATTGTGAGCATCATGCAATTTAATTTATTTTATAAAGTTTTTGGATCAATGTAAGGGACACGTTTCCACCTTTTAGCGGGTGCTCTATTTAGTTTTAGACATTGGACGATGTAAGGATACATTTTCATCCTCGGATGGGTGTCCATTTATTTATTTTGTTTAGACATTATTGTGATTTTAATAAAGTATTTAGTTATTCTTATGATCGTATGTAATGTGGATAATATCATTATATTTAAGAATTTTATAATATTAAGACCTGCAAAGGAGATCGGTTCCAATGAACCAGGCGTTGTGGGGGTGCTAGGCCGTTTCTCATCTTCCCTACACGTACCCAACTTTTCAAACTCATTAGGGAGTTGGGGATTCCTTAGAAATCGAGTCATCCACCTCTTTCTTTTTCCAGGTCCGTCCGGGTGGCGACTCCATTTTCTCCGAGCTTAGGCCCGTGTTCTCTAAGGCCCTGAGCCTAAACAGTGCCGAAGTCGTAAGAACCATTCCATCGGGAGTAGGGGCGAAAATTTCCGCTCACAGTCATATTTTCAATATACATAAAAAGAAAAGGCTCCTCTTCTCCTCTCTTTTGGATTGGTTCTATGCAATGGGATGTGCTCAAATTCTTATCTTTGCATTGGTTGAGCTGCTTTCTTTGGGCTTTTTCCTTCATCATGCTAGGGGCAACTGGCTTTACTTACTCTTTGTCAGATAGCTAGCCCTTAGCCCCCTATTTCGCTATAAGGCCTCTTGCAATGGGCTTTCATAGTCGACTCTTTCTTCCTGGCTGTGTGTTAATACTACAATAAGCTTGATCCTCCATAGTCAATATAGGGTCATTCCTTCTTACAATTTGTATAGGCCTTAGTTTGCTACGGGTTTTCTCCCTTTATATATCATTTACAAGGTTTGCATCATGTCTAATAATATGATAGCGCCACAATTAGCTCTGGGATGCTGAGCGAATTCCCAGGTTAGGCTTGCCTCTACGCATCTGGCCATGGGTGTCTGGATCAATCCCTCGTACTCTTCCACTTGTGTATATATATATACACACAACATATATATAACATATACAACATACATATTCATCAATACAAACTACATCTATAATACATCAATAATATATCTACATAATATTTTTTATATTTGTTTAATTTTATTTTTGATAATTTTTTATTCTCACAATATCCACACAACATTCAATAACTTTTACATAAAATACACATAATTTAGATAATCAATATGTAACATACATACAACATCTACAAAGCATACACAGTGCATCTACTAAACATATACAAAACATCTACATACTGAAATTTTTATTAATATATTTATGTATATTTTACTTTTTTTACTTTTTTGAGTGTTATTTATTTTTTATTATTAAAATTAATTTTTTTCTTTATGAGAGATTATGATTTTTATATGATGAAAAATAATTTAAAATATTAATTTTTATTATTTTATTATAATATATTTATTTAATAGTGAAGTTTGAAAAAAAAAAGATGAAAATTAAGGTAAAATGTTGATTGTAGTAAGAATAGAGATATTTTTTTTAAAAAAATTGATTGAGTGAGAAATGAGATATTTCTTGAAATTTTACTCTAAAACTTTTTATAAAAGTGTAAATATTTTTAACATTTATAATATTTTTAAAATAAAATTTTTTTAGACAATACGTAAATGTTTGTAGACAAGTCAATTTATAAGCCTATTTAAATAAGTATGATCAATAAGTTGGTAAAATGAACTTAATCGCAAATGAGTTTGTATATATATATATATATATATTGATGACGGGCTGATCCTCGAGAGGTGGTCCTAGCTTGTGTAGTTCGGGCTCGGATACTTCTGTTGTTGTGGTTATCCCACCTGCAAGACAAGAAGGGAGGGGCTCGAGCTCCTCAGGAGAAGGCTCCAATACTTAAGTCAGAGGTCGACCGCTCTAGATAAAATGAAAGAGAGAGAGAGAGAGAGAGAGAGAGAGAGAGAGAGAGCCCTTTTACCTGTGGGGGTAACTCCTATATTATAGTTGGTGTAGGAAGACAATGTCTGAGCTATGTCAGAGTAATTTGCAGGTGTGTCGGTGGAGTGTCTACCGAACATATGGAGCTCGGTAAGATTGAGAGTGCCTAGAACCGAGGTTTACCATACTGCTAAGAGCCCAGTCAAGAGGATGACCAGACATTGAGCTCGGTGGATGAGCTCGGTAAATGGAGGGGTAGAATCAGTAGTCCCCCTCAAGTCTTTTGACATTTATGTCAAGACTCAATCATGTCATGCACAAGAGGTCGATTGATTTCGGGTGAAATTGTATGTGTTGAATCATAATATTAGATGTTGTATGACAACATGCAGGGCTCATGCTAGGGAATAGCCTTCCATGCTCACTGCACCACTTATGGCAGGCTAATTTTCAGGGGGGGTCCTAGCTCGTGTATCTTAGGCTCGGGTACTGCTGTTGTTGTGGCTCTCCTACTTGCAGGACAAGAAAGGAAGGGCTTGGGCTCCCCAAGAGAAGACTCCGAGATCTAAGTCAAGGGTTGGTCGCTCTGGATAAAATGAGTGTAAAGAGAGAGAGCCCTTTTATCCGTGGGGGGTAACATCTATTTATAATTGGTGTAGAGAGATAATATATGAGTCATATCAATATAATTTACGGGTGTGTTGGTGGAGTGTTTATCGAACATATAGAGTTCGATGAGATTGAGAGTGTTCGGAATCGAGATCTATCGTACTGTTGAGAGTTTGATCAAGAGGATGACCAAACATTGAGCTTGATGGACGAGCTTAGTAGATGAAGGATAACATCAGTAGTTTTCTTAAAGTGTTTTGATATTTATGTCAAGACTCAGTTATGTTATTCACAAGAGCTCCATTGAATTCGAGTGAAAGTGTATGTGATAATTCGTGATACTAGGAAGTGTATGTGTGTTAATACATATGTATGACAATATGTTATGCTCGTCGCGGGAGCTCTAGAGGAGGGGTAGGTACTATCATATATATACTATCATACATATATATATATACTCGTGTGATGTAAAAATCTTCGCTTTTTCACAATGATGCAGAGGTCGAGCATTGCGGTTATTATGAATTTCAGAAGGAAAGTAGAATCTCGCTGTTTTGTATCGACTCCAAAACCAAAGAGTTCTTTTAATGACACAGACTTGTATACCTTGAACAAAACGATCTCACATCTCAGTCGAACCGGTCATATTGACAAAGCAAGGGAATTGTTTGATACCATGGACCGAAGAAACATTGCATCATGGAATTCTATGATTAGTGGATATATTAAAAGAGGGGAGCTGACCAAGGCAAGAAACCTGTTCGACGAAATGCCTCGGAGGGATGTTGTGTCGTGGAATTTGATGATTTCAGGATATGTTTTTTGTCGTGGAAAGAGGTTTATACAGAAGGGAAGGTACCTATTTGATAAAATGCCTGAGAGAGATTGCGTTTCTTGGAATACTATGATTAGTGGGTATGCGAAGAATGGGAGGATGGATGAGGCATTTCGGCTTTTTAATGCAATGCCTAAGCGAAATACTATCTCGTGGAATGCTATGGTTACTGGGTTTCTGCTGAATGGTGATGTGGTGCGTGCAATTGAATATTTTGGGAGAATGCCGGAGAGGGATGCATCATCTCTGAGTGCACTCCTTTCGGGTCTTATTCGGAATGGGGAATTGGATAAAGCTGCAAAAATTTTGCTTCAGTGCGGGAGTAATGGTACTGGGAAAGAAGATATGCTTCATGCTTATAATACTTTGATTGCAGGGTATGGTCAGAGAGGAATGGTGGATCAAGCTCGAAATCTTTTTAATCAGATACCATGTTGTAGTGCTGATAGTAAAGAAAGAAAAGGGGGGCTGCAGAGAAATGTCGTGTCATGGAATACCATGATAATGTGCTATGTGAAGGCTGGAGATATTGTTTCTGCAAGGGAACTCTTTGATCGAATGTCTGAACGAGACACTTTTTCGTGGAATACCATGATTAGTGGATACGTTCATGTGTTAGATATGGAGGAGGCCTTGAACCTCTTTTATAAAATGCCAAACCGAGATACCCTTTCATGGAATTCAATGATCTCAGGATATGCCCAGACAGGTAATTTGGAACTGGCTCGTGATTTTTTTGATAGGATGCCCCAAAAGAACTTGATCTCATGGAATTCCATAATTGCTGGGTACGAGAAGAATGAGGATTATAAAGAAGCAATCAAGCTCTTCATTCAGATGCAAGTTGAAGGAGAGAAGCCTGATCGACACACTTTATCTTCACTTCTCAGTGTGTCTTCTGGGATTATTGATCTGAACCTGGGTATGCAAATTCATCAGCTAGTGAAAAAGAAATTTATCCCAGATGTGCCATTAAATAATAGCCTCGTCACAATGTATTCAAGATGTGGAGCAATAATTGAGGCAAAGACCATTTTTGATGAGATGAAACCGCAGAAAGAAGTAATCTCTTGGAATGCAATGATTGGAGGTTATGCGTCCCATGGTTATGCTGCTGAGGCTTTGCAACTCTTCACATTGATGAGAAGTTTCAAAGTGCAGCCTACATATATAACATTTATTTCAGTTTTAAATGCCTGTGCTCACGCAGGCCTAGTTGAAGAAGGTCAAAGGATATTTAAATCCATGGTTAGTGAACATGGTATTGAGCCAAGGGTTGAACACTTCTCCTTGCTGGTGGACATAGTGGGTCGGCATGGGCAGCTCGAAGAGGCCTTGGATATTATCAACAGCATGCCTTTGAAGCCAGATAAGGCTGTCTGGGGTGCATTACTGGGTGCTGCTAGAGTCCATAACAATGTAGAGAAGGCCCGAATTGCTGCTGAAGCATTGATGAGACTTGAGCCAGATAGCTCAGTTCCATATGTCTTGTTATACAACATGTATGCTGATGTGGAGCAATGGGACAATGCAGCGGAAGTAAGAATGATGATGGAAAGGAATAATATCAAGAAAGAAACAGCATTCAGTTGGGTAGATTCTTCTCAATGATGATGATTTGAACATATGAGCTATCTGCATGGAAGGTCCAGTTGGTTGGTTCCATTTTTAATTTCCATCTGTGGGGAATTGCTGGTTGCCTTTTAGTAAATGTAAGAGGCTATCAACTTCACTATACTTTGTGCCTCATTTGACCATGGTTAAACTGGGAAAGAAAAATCCAGAAATGGATGGCAAGGTTCATGCTATCTGTTCCTGATATTGCTGCCTAAGAGAATTGCAGCGCTGCAGTTTATGTTATAAATTGAGACAAAAGTGAGTTCAATTTCAAGCTTGTTTTCTTGGCATGATAATATTGAACAGAGGGCAGATGGAATTGAACAAGAACTAGCCGTATTGTTTGGCTTTATAATGCAGGGACTACACAATCTTAAATTGCTGGACTGACTTGTTTGGAGTTTGGACCAGTCAAACAGTCTCAAAAACAATCTTGATCACAACATATCATCCAACCCCATGCTTTGGTTTCTACATATTGGCTTTAAAGGTAAAATATATGTCCATGATCTAATTGTCAAAGAAACTCTGTTGCTAATTATTACAATCAGTCGAAAATATTGAAGTGAGGTCTCAAGGAGCAGCTCTCATTTTGTCTCTTGCTGTGGAAGGTCAAGCTCTTCACCCAGTTGCTGAAGTGGTCATACAAACATCTTGGGAAGATACATGTCCGGGTGCCATTGTTTTAAGATTACTTAGGGATTAAAAAGCTTTTACTGTCTTGAATTCAGGGCGGATAAGTTATGTTGGTATCTTAACGCTAGAAGTACAAGTCCTTTCATCTTCCCACTGGTAAATTACCTAAGCAACTACATAAGTTGAATGATTAACTTGGCTGAGTTCAGAAGTTCTAAAAATTGAAACTCACATTCTTTTTTATTATTTTTTTTTAATTTGTAAAATATCACCTCCTAATGCTGCGGTTCGTAAGTGTGAGAATTTGTTGATTGAGGGGGCTAGAGATCGTGGAAGACCTATAACTGTGTGGAATGAGGTGATAGCAAGAGACTTACGTGCCTTAGATCTTGATGCGGATTTGATTAATGACAGACTTGAATGGAGACGTAAAATCCGTGTTTTGGAAGGGGCCTAAGGCTGGAATATCTTTTTTGGTGTCTTTTGAGCTTATTTTGTTGAGGATCCATACAGCCGACCCCAACTTGTTTGGGACTAAGGCTTAGTTGTTGTTGTTGTAAAATATCATTCTAAATGCTGTAATAATTGGATAACCCCTCCCTTCCTCTTTCTATCACTGTTACTCTGGCTCATATGTTAGTCATCCTTCATTGGTTCTGCAATAGTCAGTTTGACTCTCATGACTCTTGAATAGACAAAAAATTTATAGTATGCTGCATATCCTGAAATTGTTTACTAACTTGGCTTCCTGTCATGTCCATGCTACTATTTTCTTCAGAGTGGCTGATGCTTGCTCAGCTTGTTGAGGAGTGATTGCTGTTGTATGTAGCATGGAAATATCTTTCACTTTTCCCAGGGCACATCAAATTAAAAGTTGCATAGCAAAGATTGGTTAGTTTTTGCTTATGGAGGCCATAAATCATGGTGCAATAAGTAGGAAATGCTTGTAGATTAACGATATACAGTTCTTTTGGACATTTCAATTTCCCGCTCAGTTTTGTTAAATATATCTCGTTGGTTGCCATAAGATTGATAATGAGTCCAGCCAAGATGAATTTGGATTATTCAGGTCCTTTCAATTTCAGTTTCTCTCTCTTTCTTGATGTGTGTGTGTGTGTCCAGGCCTGACTGTGTGTCCTACAATATTTTCAGTATGCAAGAACAAAGTGATGGACAGAGGGGATACGAAAGAGAGGAACTGGCCAAAGACTTCAACTTTTTGTGATAGATTATATACAAAATTAAATGTGTGAGATAGAAAAGGGAAGTTGGACGGTGGGATGGGGTTCTGGAAATTTTCCTTAGGTTTTGGGTGGTTTAATAAGTGCGTCTAGGGGGCTAACAATGCAAAGATGGTCCTAGTTGCTGCTAAAGCATTGATGAGGCATGAAGCAGATTGCTCACCTGTATATTTTCTTGGTTGTACAATAATGTAATGTGATGTGGGGCAATGGGATGAGATAATGCAACAGAAAAAGAATGATGATGTGAAGGAATAGTATGGAGAAAACAGCATATAGTTGGCCAAATTGCCTTAATGGAATTGGTTGCACTTGTTATTTTTTTTTCTGGACGGTGACTTTGCCGCTCAGTAAATGTAAGAGCACGTAAGTTTGAAATTTTTGTTTGCTTGACTATACAATGTGAGTGAAGCAAAAACTAGGAAAAGATAGTAGGCTTCAGTTGTTTATATAAATGGTGCCCATTCCCAGATGGAAAAGGACAGCTGTGAGCAATTGTTGGTGGGATTGCTTTCTTCCTTCTAAAATGGTATAGGAACAACATGAATGAGTTGTCCAACAGATTAAGCAAAACTGACAGATGCTTGTCCTTTGGCAGAGGCGTCAATAAATTGCTTATTCAGAGGCACTCTAGCTTCTGTGGATGACATACCTGAGTTAACATGAAACATGCCTGCTGCATCTGCAAATTCGGAGCTGGTCAACTAGCATGTTTGTACTGAATTTGGACACCTTGTCAGTATTACTTATGTTCTATTTCTTTGCCTAGATGACTTCAAACAAAATGAGTTTACATCAGTCTTAGCAGTTCGTAACTCGAGTGATAGATTAACTAAGACGAAGTATTTTAACGCAACAATTTCTGCAACATCTTAATCATGTGGAAGGCTTCTTGGAATGCAACATGGATGCTACTCTTTTCATACAAGAATAGAAGGTGGTGTTTGGTTGTGTAATCTGTGACAGTAGGGGAGGAGTGGTTGCTGCAAAGTTTTGGACAAGGCAGGGGCTAATGGACCTTGCAGTAGCTGGAGCCACATCATGCTGAGAGCTTTGAGTTGGATTAAAAAGCTTCATTTGGAAAGAGTTGTTCTTGAATATGATTCTCAATGTGGTTCAAGCCATCAATAACAGTATCAGAGATTTCACTTATTTTGGTCAGGTAATAGATGAGATGAGTGTATTTTGTTATTAGAAGGGATACTTGAGAGTTTTCTTAACCATGTAAGACGATCTTAACCATGTAAGACGATCTACGAACCAGTGTGCCCATTCTCTGGCAAGGAGGACTAATTCTTTACCAAATCAGATGGAGTGGGAAGTGAATATCCCTCCATTCCTTGCAAGTATTATTTGTTTGAGGTTCAACAAAAAAAAAATAATAATAATAACATAATCCTGTTTCCAAAAAAAGAAAAGTTCAATTTCATTTAATAATAAATTTGACAATATTTTTTTTTACTCATTCGGGTTTATCAAGAGTTGATATATTTAGTTAACTGTTAATTAATTTGTGTTAACCCCTAATTTTTAAGATTAAGTTCGAATAATTTTCAATTTTAGTTGGGTTCGGATTGGATTTTGACTCATTTTTCAAACAAATTCGAATTGGATAAAAAAAATTATTACCTCTAACTTGATCCACTTGACTTATAATATTTTTTTAACATATTGAGACTCGAGATGTAATACACTGATATACAGTGAATTTTATATGAAATACCGTGTTTTATGTTTAAATTTTCAATAATACGGTGGGTTATATTTTTTTTAATTACGATGAGCCACTTTTTTTTACTTTTTACAATTTTTTTATTTTGTTTTGTTTTTGTATTTTTTTAAAAATTTTGTTTTTAAAATTTTAATTTCTATTTATATTTTTTTATTCAAACATAATTTTTTTATTTTTATATTATCATTATACACAAAAAAAAAAAATATATATATATATAATATGTACACAATATATATAATAAACTACAACATATTTGTAACATATACATAACACATCTATAATATATATATTATAATTAACCAACTTATAATAGCTAGAAGACACATATCTATAATATATATACTATAATTAATCAACATATAAATGTTGCATAATATATAAAGGCTAAAAAATAATATATGCTCAATATATATAACATATCTGTAACATATGCACAATATATCTAAAACATATAAAATTATATTATAAAATAATGTTTTTAAGATTTTTTTTTGAGAAATTTTTATAAAATTATGTTATTTTCTCTTAAAGTAATTATTTTATAAAATAATATTTAAAATAAACTTAATTTTTATATTTTTTAAAAAAAATTTATACTATATAAATAGCATATTTATAACATATATAAATCGTAAAAATATAATGATGTATAATACTTTTATAATTTTATAAATTTTTAGGTATTTTTAAAAAAAATTTATATCAACAGTATTTAAAAAAAAACTTTTAATTTTATAAGTAGTTTTATAAAAAGTCCTAATGTATATCTCTTGATCAAGCTAACTAATTATATATGTTGTTTTACTTAAACCGTGATCAATATATAAAATATATTTAGAATATTAGTTCTATGTAAAAGGTGCAAGGATAGAATAAAAAAATATTTTAGAGGCCAAAATTAATAAGAAAAATCACTACTGGTATTTTTTTTTATGATGGAGACAAAAGTTAATTTAAAAATTAGTAAATAATTTTAATATTTATTTTCTAATAAGAAAATTAGTTAAATATTTAATTTGAGTTTAATTGAATCTAATATGAATCATTTTTTTTTTGTTAGATTTTGTTTTTAAAAAGCTAATAATGTGGCTCATCAACTTATTAATTTTTCTATTTTTGAAACTTATAAGGAGCTTATTTGGATTGAAAAAACCCCGTCTTCGGTTAGAATCCTTTATTATGAGTACTGTCATTTAGTTTATTAATTCATTGACTTTTTACTTAAGAAAACAAGAAAAACATAATTTATTTTAAATTTAAATTCACATCTATCAACATACATGGTCAGAGTTACTTTCATATATTAGAAAATTAAATATTACTTTTTGATTCATTATAGAGCAAAGAGAAAGTAACATCACACTTATAATATAAAAAAAAACTCATAATAGATGGTGTGTTAAAAAATGAGTTATAAAGATGTGCCTTCGTCACACTCCAAATTTCGGAGCATGATAGTCCTAAGATTTAGACTAGCTAACTAGTTAAATCTACACCAATAGATTCATATTGTTATTATTAAATTTCAGACAAGAATTACATTTGCAATACACTTACATTAAATTTGCTCTGTATTTTTTTTTAATATCACTAAGCACACATCCTCTCCTGTATAGTCCCCATTGAAACATTTGCTATACTACAGAACCGCCTCTCCAGGGACGGACTTAGGGGTCGTGGGGAGCAAACGAACCCTCCTCACTGGCAGTTAGAAGCACATATAAGGGAGATGTGCTTCTGGCCACCGGTAATGACAACAACCAGTAGGGAGACGAGCCCCCCTGGCTAGAGGCAAAAAAAAATGAAAGAATTGAAAGCAGAAGAGAGGGAGGGATGAAGGTCAAAAGGTTGAGGCTGCTGCTGGCAGAGACGGCTGGGATCACCGGTGACGCACGATACCGGAGAAATGACATCACCGGTCGACCGACTTCAACAGGTATTTATTTCTTTTTCTTAAAAAAAATGATTTATGGGTTGTTGGCAGGTACGAAGGGTGAGGGGTGGCTACTGGCAAGGATGGTCAGGGGGCCTCGCCTATTACCACTAGCTTCATCTCCGACGACCAGCTGACGGTGGAAAATTTGACCCCCCCCCCCTTGGCAAGTGTCTAGTTCTGCCACTGCGCCTATCAGTTACCTTATACCAATAAAATAGTCTAACCACAAAGTTAATATTTACGGGCCGCTAACTTAGTAAGTGCTCTAATTATAGTGTAGATTAATTTCACTTGTTCTATTAAATTTAGTAATCTATCAACATATTTCACTTCATTAGGCTACATGATATACTGTTCAATCTCACAAGTTCTTATTTTAGAAATTTATTATTCTTTTCTTCAAGAATTATTCCCTCATTTCACCTTGTTATGAGGCTATACCATAGATGCATATATTGATGTCCAGGTAATTATCTCTAATGGTTTAATTTTTAAATTTAATATGTTTTTCTTAACAACCAAGGTACATAGTCCTAATTTAATTCTGGCTCAACTTATATATTAGATAAAGTAAAACAATCAAATCTTTGCGGTAGCTATTCAATTAGGAATATCGGTTGTCATTAATAAATCTTACATCCATTATTAAATTTCCCTATTTCCCTACTCCAACAATTTGAACCCCCATTCTTTAAGCTATAAAGATTAGCTTTCCACTATATGCTTATATATATATATATGGTGCATACCTATAGATCGATAATCAGCAATCGAGCTAGACCACCTCATTGTACCGAGTTTGGCACACATAGCTCGGAATAAGTCGCGCTTCATGTAGCGATCTTGACACACGATCAATAGTTCTTATCAATCGAGCTTGTCATATAGGCTCGGTTTGTTGACCAACGCATCATTTCTTATAATATTTCCTGACACTCCACTATCTGTAGAGTTTGTCTCCCACCACCTATAGTCTCCCATGTCTGGCAGAGTCTGTCTCCCACGTCCGACAAAGTCTATCTCCCACCATCGGCAGAGTTTGTCTGCCACCATCTCCCATGTATAAAGGGAGCTAAAACGTACAGGTAAGGCATCCTCATTTTCTTTTCAAACTTCTTATTACCCATATTCACCACAAGATCAAGCACTGATTTAGGCATCGGAGTCTCCCCACTGGAGCCCGAGCCTCCCCTTTGTCTTGTAGGTCCTTCGGTGTGATCGTTGAGCCAAGGAGTTCTAGCTGAGCCTTGAGTCCAGAAGTCCACCTTCACATCAATATATATATATATATATATATATCAATTAACACTATGTCTCTAGCGCAAATTAAATAAATTCAGACATTTTTTAGCCTTTACTTTTAGATATACATATTAACATGTATACTCATGATCACCTTGGTACTTGACACATGCTTCGTGATTTATGGAAATAGAATGATTAATCCCTTTTCCCATATGATGCAAAAATGTATGCTTATGATTGACCAATGTGGATTTGTTCCAAAACATTCATGAGTACACACATTTACATATACATTTCCTTGTGCATTTTCCTCGTTTATTTATAATTCAATTATTTTTATCTTTTCAATTTGTTTAGAGTTTTGCCCATCCCTTTTGTTGTTTCCTTTCATTTACCCTTTGTCCGTTGTTCGTACAAGCTTCCATGTTCACTTATCATATTTAGGGGTGGGATGTTACAGCCTTATAGAGCTTAAGAATCTTATCCTCTAGTAAGAAAGTTAGATTTTGTTTCTAGGCAAGTTGTTTTTATCTCATTCTCTTGTAATTATTTGTCCTTTTATTCTAGTTTTTAAGGTTGTGAAAGTCATAATGGTAGGTCCTAGTCAATCATCATCAGGCTTGAAAGACATGTATACCAAAATCTTGATAGTGAAAGAGGAGGATAGAATATTGGAGGTTGTAGCAAAGGATTTAAATTTCAATTTTGTGAGTTATTGATGCTTAACTAGTTGTTTCCTTAAGAGGAGGGTGATCAAATTCTTAGTTATGAAAAAAATCCTTTACTTTTGTAAGGTAGTTAAGGAGTATGTATAAAAAAAAAATTCCTTTTTTGGATTTTTCATGAAATAGATACTATATGGGTGGTGGAAGTTTCACTATGGACCTTTAATCTAACATGTGCTGGTGTTTAAACTTCTAGAGCCAAATGAGCAACCATTTACAAGTGCCTCTTTTTCATATATAATTGTGGGTATAGGTACATAATCTGCCAATAGGTTTTATGTTGGAAACAATTATATGGAGATATTGGTAAGCACATTGTCTTTTTTTGTTACAACTAACTTGAATAATTTTATAGGGATATAACAAACTTATATGAGAATTAAGGACTCTTTTGATGTCAAGAAACCATTGAAATGTCAGATGAAGATTAGCATAGATGGTAGAGATTAGGTGTGAATCTAGTTCAAGTATGAAAATCTTGCCTCTTTCTGTTTCATTTATGCACTACTCCTCTTGGAAAATTGTCTTAGATGTTCTTGTCATAGTAGATTGTAGCTCTTAAAATCATTTGATTTTCAAGTAAATAGAACAAAAACTCTGATACTAAATGTTAGACCCGGTATGAAAAAATACTGAGGGTAGAATAGGATTTTATAAATTTTGAACAATATATTTTTTTGCATCCCACAAATTTAAAACATACAATAATAAGTGCAATAAAGAAAATAGAGTAAGGATGGATAGAATGTAATGAATTATCGAGAGACTAAAATCTATGCCTCATTACTGACCAAATACTAAGAGGATTGATGAAAAAATTTAATTGGAATATATATTGAGAGATTACCAATAGAATACAGAATGAAAAAGTTACCGATGCTAGAATGTCAATCAACATGGTGCCAACATATGGCGCCATATTGTACCGAATATATTTATCAACAGCTACATGGTCTAGTCGGCCATTAACGGTGCAAAATTAATGTGTTATCATTTACCAACTGAAATTACTGAGAACCAAGTAAAGTTGTCGCTAGTATGTGAAACCTGAAATGTAAATGCAATACATTTCTTGAGAGACTTATGTTGTCTATCGGTGTTACCAAGGAATAAATCTTCTCTCTCAAAAAATATTTGAAACTTGAACCTAGGGGTGTTCAAAAAACCCACAACCCCAAAAATTCAACCCGGACCGAAGGATTCGAGTCGGGTTGGGCCGACCTTAACCCATAATAGGGTCTAGCCATGGGTTCCAAAGCTAGACCTGAGCTATGCTCGGGTCGGGCTTCGGGTTGAGGTTGAAAATTCTTGATCTGGCCCGAGGTGTTAATTTTTTATTTTTTAATATTTTTTTAAAAATATATATTTTGGTAATTTAAATTTCATATAAAAAAAGTTTTGGAAATTCAAAAAATTTTATGTATTTTATGATATTTGAGAATCTTAAAAATTTAATCCATAAGAAATAATTTTTATATTTTATATTTTTTTACTTGAATAATGAAATAAATAATGAAATAACTAAATAATTAAATAATTTAGCTATCATAAATATTGATATAATAATTTATATATTATTAGATATAATTTGGTATAATAAATTTTAAAAGTAATATTTATAGATAAATTTTATTGATATTTTAAAAAAATTATCCTTAAATTATTTTTTTAATTTAAAAAAAAATGTTGGGCTAGCTCGGCCTAACCCAAACCCAGTCAAGCCCGAAGTGGCCTGGCCCGACAGAGCTTAAGGCCAGGCTACGGGCAACAAAGTGTAATCCAAATATTTTTTGGTCTGGGTTATGGGCTGGGGTGAAACCTAGCCCAACCCGGCCCGAGAACACCCTTACTTGAACCAAAGAGGGAATAGCATTACCAATAAACATGTAACTATTATCAATATTATTGAGGGATATGTCTTCTCTCTCGGGAAATATGTGAAACCTAAAATGTGAAGGCAATGCAGCTCTCGACAGACTTTTTTTTGTAGATACTACCAAGGATATGTCTGTTCTCTCAGGAAATATGTGAAACTTGAAATGTAAAGGCAATAAAGTTCCTAAGTGATGTATTTTTTGCTGGTACTACCAAGGGATAGCTCTACTCTCTCTGGAATATGTGAACACCTAATCTGAAAAGGCAATAACAATACCGAGAGACAATTGTGTTCTATCAGTATTAATGAGGGATAGATCTTCTCTCTCAAGATATATGTCATTGCCTAATATGAAAAGTCAATAGCAATACCGAGAGATAGTTCTCTTCCGTTAGTACTACCAAGAAACACATATTTGCTCTCAGGAAATATATGCTACCCATACTAAAAAGGCAATAACTTTTACTAAGAGATGAGTGTAGTTTATAGGTATTATCAAGGGATATATGTCCTCTCTCGAGAAATAATAGTAAATTATGAGGCGTGACTTTTAAATATTATTAAATTCATTTGTTGACATAGGAAATCTTCTCTCGGCAAACTACAAACCCTAATCTGAAAAGTTTTAAAGTATACTAAGAGAGTCACTTTTTCTCTAGGTAAATGAAAATAAAGATGTGTATTTTTCAAATATTATTAAATTCATTTGCTGATAGATAAAAGCTTCTCTCGGTAAACCACAAACCCTATTTTGAAAAGTCTTAAAGTGTACCAAGAAAGGCACTTTTTTCTCTCAATAAATGAAAATGAAGAGCAGCATCTTTTAAATATTATTAAATTCTTTTACCGATGGAAGCAAACATTTCCCGACAAACTAAAAACCTAACATGAAAACTATTAATGTTTACCAACATAAATTGTTTGCTTTCAATAATTTTAATCTTTTATACCGAGAGAATTAAGTGGCTCTCTATAAATTATGACCTAGGTATATATTCTTTTTGTAACACACCTTGACAGTCCTCTCAGAAAATTGTCAGAAGACACTACTCCATTCACTAATAAATTTTAAAATAATCCAATATCCAATTCCTTGCAGGCCTGAATAACAATTCAATTAAAATTTCAGCAGAGCTTCCTAAGCAATAATCACTATCCAAAAAAAAGTTTAACATACTAATACAACCTTCAAAAAAATACTTCTAATTTACAATCTACATATGTCATCTCCAATAACTCTAACAAATCCAATATCAATCACAAACCAAAATAAATATGATTTACATATCAATCCTTAAATATCATCCTTAAATAAAAATATAATACATTGTTATAATTAAAAATCTTTCACTAAAACTTATAACTTCACTCTCAAATTATATACTGACATTCCATCCCATTTACAAATAATACAATCATCAAATTTAATCTCAATAAATTGAACTATGCATATATTCCTTATTATTGACTAGAATTATATATCTATTATTTACATCATAATATTGTTATGCAACTATAATTAAAATATTTATCACAAAATCATTAGAATAAAACACCTTATGTATAGTAATTGATATTTGAAACTCTAACTTTTCAATTATCAACACTGCTCTGGTCCATCTTATATGTGTGTCAGAAAAATCTAACACGCGAAGTATAACGCTTAGAGGTGTTTGTATACACATATTTTGCTACTCAATATTTACGTAAATAATTGTAATAATAAAGTAACAAATCTCAGATTTTGAAAATAAATCAATAAATCAAACACTTCCAATCAAATTATTTTAGCATTAAAAAGTTTCAAATACAATCTAAATAATAAAATATAATCTCATTGCAAATATTTATTAAAACATTTATGTTTTAATATAATTTGTATTCTCACATTTCAAATTCAATCTAATTAAATAAAGCATAATAATGTTGCATTTATTTATCTAATATTGCAATTGTTCACATTGTAGTTGTAATATTTATATTTTCTATTTACAATTTATATTTTTCATTTACAAATTATATTTCTCATTTATAATTTATTATACAACTCATAATAATATTCATATTGTACTTCTTATATTTTCAATAAATTTCATTTATGAATTTAACATATTGAGCACTTTCATTCAGTTTAATACTTTGAACACCCTTGTACAATTTAACACTTAAATAATGTTTTATACAATTACACTTTTTAGTACCGTCCAGTATAAACATTATTATATATTTATTTAATATATTTTAGTAATTTTTATATATTTTTACACGTTTGCCCCCATATACTTGGTATCAATCATAGACTTAGATAACGAGTCACTAATAGAAAGTAAATGCTCACTTTAAAGTTTAAATATGGCCAGTGGCTTTACTATGGCATGAAAGCCCATTGTAAATAGTGATACAAAGTATCCACTGATGGCACAATGTGCCAACTAATACTATGGACGTCCACCCCTCTAGCTAGCCATTCAATCCGATAACTGGGTTAATATAAGTACAATCGGGCAATTCACTTATTTCCTTATTCTAAACAATATCACAATTATAATATTAACTTTAAACAAAAACTACCTTCAAAAAAAAACTTTAAACAAAAACATTTATATCTCACAAGTCTTTAATCTTTTAACTTATTTTTGCAATATAATAAAATAGGCTCTACACACTTTTATTAATTATATAAATTATAGGCAATTCATTCACTTTCATTAATTAAAATGTATATTAAATATACATTTACTAAAACAATTTGACTACTTTGATCTTGTATCAATTCATATTCTCAATTCCATATTTCATATTTTATTTGTGGCAAATAAATTCTAATAAATATTCCAATTTCTTTAAATTAGTTCTTTTCAAATATATGCATTATACAATATATCATCTTCATTCAGATTGTGTATATTCAAGGTATACATTATTAATATCTTATATTTATGTCTATTGTATAATTTATACATTTTTTTCATTAAAACTTTATCATTTCCTTGTTAAATCTCATTACAAAAAACTCAATCTTTAAATATCTTTCCCTTCAATTCTAATAGTAAATCAACTTACTAATCTTTATCCTCAATAGGTTTTCTTTATATGTAATTATTTCTTTTTCATAAACTATTATTAATCAATATAATTTAACTTTCCAAACACTTTCATATATAATTTACAAATTATCCTAAAGTTTCAAGTGATGTTGTTTGTCAGGTATATGGTAGGTAAACAATATATATATTAAAACATTATTTATAAGATTTAATCACTTTCACTTAATTGATTCTTCCTTTCTTTTTTTCTTATTTTCATTATCTCTCATTCTTAACTATTTGGAGTCAATAATGATTCAACATCCTATCAATCTTCTTACCTTGATTCTCAAGTTATCTTATTTCTCCAAAAGTATTCCAATATTTACTATTCACATGCTCATATCATTTATCCATACACTAGTTATACACTCATTTTGATTATTCCATTATATTTATCAATAATTTCCTCAAGTTTTTTTTTCTAGCTTTTAATTTCACCATCGATCCAATGGAGTAATCCTCCTTCAATATCCTACAAACAACCTTCCATTAATTATTTATACTTCCCATGATTTAATCAATAATTCACGACTAACTCACTCATTTAAAAAAAAAATAATACATAATACTCCAAAATCACAATTAAATTTAGATATAAACTTCCATAATCAAATCAATCCAATAAGATTCAATACACATATATTAATTTCAATTAAATTTAATACTAAACTTTTCTTTATTACCATTGATTTATCCACTTCAAATCTCCTTCAATTGCACTTTCCTTTCTTCTTTCCCTCACGACCTCTAGTTAAACACACTTTAACCATATAATTTTGGAAATTCTATTACAATTAACTTTAAACATGATTCATTTAATCCATAATTATCATATATACCTCAAACAGTTAGTTGACTTCATTCACATTTTCTTCCATAATCATTTGAGTAAACATTTATTTAACTCCAAAATTCATTTTAAATCATAATTATCAAGACAAAGGTTTATCTTCCTACTTAACAATTTTCCATATCCATAAAGATTCAACAATTAATTAATCAAGGCTCTCTTAAACATAGTTCAAGTTAAATAATTAATAAATTTACTTCCAAATATTAGAAATATGCTTATACCTACAAAATAACAAATCCTATAACTTTAAAGTCTCCAATAACCCTAAATCTTCCAATATCCTAATTCTACAAAACCCAATTCATTATTTTTGTAATTCAATTATTGATTTGGACACAATTTCATTTAAGAACCAACAAATACATTCTTTATACATTATAAAAAATAGTTTTACTTTTAAAGAAATAAAGTTTAATAATCACTTCTTCACAAATCACTTGAAATACAATTCTTTCACAAATAATCATATTTAATTGAAACATAAGCTTCTTCTAATAATTAAAATCAAAATAAAATCAATTAATGGCAAAATAAATGATATATAAGCACCAACCTTTCCAAGTAGCTTTTCCCCTCTCTCTTTCTTTCAATCTCTTAGTTTGTGATAACTTTCTTGAATAATTACTCATAAAATCATCAAATTCCACCAAAACTATGAATTATTTGCAAAAGCTTCTTTGGTTTTTAAGTAAGGTAATGGAAGAAGAGAAAGAAAGATGAAAATGGCAATGGAGATAAGGTGGTTGCGGATAGAAGAAGAAAAAAAATGATGGAAACAAAGTCTAATTTGGCTTATAATAATATTTTAGGGTTTTAATATTATAAAGTGTGCTCATCATAACTTTGGTGCCACTTTCTTAATTTATTTTTAAATCCAACTTTTAAATCCATAAAATTGTGAAAATAACTTTTCTAATTAATTTAAAGCTCTACTACTCATATTTCTTATTCCAATTGCAATAAAATTTGATTCTTAGGTCATATTGGCATATTCATAATTTTTACCGCTTAAATTTTTTTTTTCAAAAATACCAATTTTATCCATATCAAAATTGAACTTTTAACATTTTAAGGCTTCACTAATCCATTTTTCTATCAGCTTTAAATATTTGGGTCACTCTCAACACTATACATAGTCCAATATCCATATAATTCAGAATTTATAAATTTACTATTCAAAAATTCAAGACATTACACTTCCTTTCTTCTTCTCCGTGCCTTAACCATTTTTTTCTCTATGTGTGTGTGTCTTTGTTTGTTTGTTTGTTCTCTTCACTAACGACATTGTTCTTCTCCAACCAGAATCAGGCATCTCAGTCTAATGCCCCAATTGATGAGATAAATTTATTTTTATCTGTTGTTGGAGGGAGAAGAAGAAGAAGGTGTATGGACTTAGGTCCTACTATGTTAGCACAAACTTTGTCTTCATCATCCTTCAGTTTATCTGCTTTACGGCAGGAGATCAAACAGTTGAGGGAAGACTTAACTGAGCGTGATTGAACATTTTAGTAGCAACTACAGGATCATGTCCAGTGGTTGGTCCAGTAGCAACTGTAGGAGTTCATGAACAACTTTATGTCTAGAGGCGGATTTGATCCTTTGAAGCGTTTGCCTCTGGCTCCACCTCCATTTGCACCTCCTTCCTATGATTTTTATTTTATTGTTTTCATTATTAATATACATTGTAAAATACTACATATTTTATTTATCAAAATAGGCAATATTTTATTATTATGGGTGTTTTAAATTTATATTATTAATATTTTTTTTGAAATTCATTAAGTTTATTAATATAAATTCTAATTTAATATAAAATTATAATTTTAAATTACTGATAAATTATATATCAATCACTAAATCATAACCAATTTCCCCATAGAATACTGAGAGAAAATTTTCTCAGGAATACTGATAGAAAGGACATATGTTGATAGTTTCTAAAACTTTGCCATCGGATTCACTAACCACAAAATCCATTGGTATTACCGATAGCCTAATCTTCTCTCGGCATTACCAATAAAAACTTTTGTCAATAGTGCCAATGGAAAAATACTTTGTCGGCCTTTATGTTAATTAAGTGTGAAATATACACAGTTAAACTTTGGAATCACTAAAGTACTTGTACATGCAAAGAGAACACTCACCATGGTTAATATATAGCAAAATGGAATATCATGTAGCTTTAAAGATACTGCAAGCTGATGATAGGTTACAAGTTGAAGATGACTAGGGTAAGCTATGGAAATTGTCAATTCCATTGAAGACCAAACATTTTGTGTGAAAAGTTTGAGGAATTATCTTCCAACTATAAGTTATTATGGTTGAAAGGCTTTTAGGTCCCTGCACCATACGTTTTGTGTCAAGACGGCGGGAGGATCATGCAACACTTATTCCTACTTTGCCTTTAATTTGTTTGATGCTAGATGAACTTAACATAATTATGAAAATGATCCTGTATGGTGGGAAAGGGTATGGTTCTTTAGCTTATTTATAGAATCAATTCAGACTAGTGAAGTTTGTGTTCTTTTCTAGAGCATTTTGGAACTTAAGAAATATCACGTAGTTCCAATTCAAATTTTAATTAATAATGTTGATATACTAATTTAAGCATCACAATGACAATTGAAAGCAACACTAATTGATTAATTTGGTTGAGTAGTAGAGAAAATAGAGTCTAAATAGGCATAGACATTGTAGACATATGTGAGAGAACAAACATAGCTAGGAGTTGTTCTTTGGAGAAAATTTTCAATAGTAGGTGATTATTTGATTTATTAGGGGTTTAATTTTTGCAAAGATGGGAAATAGGCTAAAATATTTGTGTAGGGATGGGGCTCCTACTACTTATCAGTTGGTTTCTGTAACACCCCATCTTAGCCTACGTTTATAGACCAAGATGGACTGTTATCTCATGGTGGTTGTGTCTTAATAGTTTACTTAGCCAATTTTAAGTGCAGATGTTTAAAAAAAATTTTGCCATAACCTCCCCTAAAAATGGAGGTCCCAAGTGTCGCCAAAACTGATTTTTCTTATTTTTGAAAAATATTTTGTTTCAGAATTCAATTCAAGCACACTCCCAATAATCCACCCTTATAACCTCAACTACATTCCTGCAAGAAGAATTCACACTTCTATACTTGCATACATAAGTGCTAAACCCAAATAAGATTTATTAGATTACTAGCAGTGTACGTGTTCTAGCTTTACAGTATAATACATTTATTTGCTAGATCATACAAGCTTATGTACATGCCATATTACTACAATCAATCATATCCAACTCCTACCCAAAGTAGTAGTCAAGGCCAGCTGTGCAGGACATGCTGCAATCTCGTCTCCTCGTTTAACCTACGAGTTTAGAGGGAAACTAAACTCGCTAAGCAATTGCTTAGTGGGTACTTAAATCATTGCAATAAAATAATAAAATGAAAGAATGATTTGAACATACATTTATATACTTTAAATACTTGAAAGGAATCAATACAAAACACAGATGGTAAAAAGGCTTGACTGAATAATTTGAATTTAAATCATTTTTCTTGCTTTTATCATTTTGGTTGCTCTACTGGTTTAACAGAACGTCAGCGGATAAGGAAGAGTAATGATAAACATATCTCATCATGATCATATTTCATTATCTTTCATCATAATTCTTGCACATGTGCCAATGGCCATTATCATTGCATCATTGATCATATCATTGTAATCATCGGCCTTCAGCCGGTATATCATATCATGTCATAAGCAGTACTGCAATAATAGTATGATGCATCATACCCTTATCTCAAGGGTTCTGATATACCAAGTAGAGCATAAATAATTTATTAAATTACTTTGGTCATGATATTCAATAGATCATGATTTTTCCATAAGGTATGTATTGTCGGAATAGCTTGTCATGATGCCTTTCTGATCATTTCCAATTCTCCTTCATGTCATTTTATATGATTTAACATCAATCCATATCATAATATTCAAGTTTTAACACATTTAGAAAAATGACCAAATGAATAGTAGCACGGCGCGTAAAATCGGCAACGCAATGGCGCGCGACAACTAAATGGTAAAATCTGTTTTTACTGCTGAAAATCAGTCAACTTTGGCAATGTTTTTGACCAAGTAAACATAATTATTTTTGGCTGAATTTTTGCAGGAAAACACTTTCATAATTTAACTAAATGCATGTAAAATTTCGTCGAAAAATTCTTTCGTTTGCCCCTTCAACGGACTGCCCAAAATGAAAGCTGCAGAATGGTGCCCAAAAGGGACCATTCGGCCCAATTTTCAAAAGTTGAGGGAAATTCATTTTTTTCTTGCAAAATTGATTTTTAGACTCCTTTTGTGATACCATTGAAGGACTAAGGTCCCTCTTTCAAAAATCAAACCAAAGGAATGATTAAAAGTTCATCAAAGTTTATGGATAATTGAGCAAAGTTTAGCTAGTTTGTTTTGTTTTCATTCTTTTCACAATCAATTGATTACAAATGGTTCAAGAGCACTTTTCCACATATTTACCACATATAATAACATTATTTCAAAACCATTTCAAAAGTCCCATAATGCAAAATATGTGAATTAACTGAAAAGGTAATGATTTAAGTACCAAACCTTAATTCTTTTCACTTGTTTCTAGTTCTTTTATGCCTTCTTTGCTTCCTTCTCTCTCACTTCTTGATTTCCTATAATTTTCATAAAATCCATTTCAAGAACATAATAAAATTTAAGTGCTTCATGCCTTCTTTTGCTAACTAAACTACTAGTCATCCTTTTCATCCTTAATCTTATATGTGCAAATCACCTCTTTCACTTTTCTTCAACTTCTTAAATTTTCTATAATCATCATATTTATTGTTTCATTTTTATCTTACAAATACTATAACCAATGAAAGAAATATAACCATAGATGAATTTCCTTACCTCAAAATCTTATTCTCCACCCAAGTTTGCAATCTCTTTCAATTCTCCAAATTTAGCTACTTGAAAAAAAAACAATCTCTCTCTCTTTTCCCTTCCTCCTATTTTCGGCCAAGCAAGAACAAAGAGAGTTCTTGGCTTTATTTTTGTGGTGTTCTCTCCTCCAAATGGCAGCCAAGAGAGGTTGATAGGTCATGGTGTAGATGTTGATTTCCCATTGGTACACATATGTGAGAAAATGGCCAATTCTCATTGGTCCAAATGTCTCCTTCTTTAATTTATTTACAACCCAATCCCTTGGACTTCATCTTAATTATATTTTGGCCCCTCAACCTCATTGTGTTGTAATTTTATGGTCTAAGGTGTGAAAAGACCAAAATACCCTCCGGCGGTTACTCGTTCATAACTTTTAAACCGCGCACTTTCGCCGAATGTTGTGGTACACTTTTTGACTCAGTTTTTCCTCTACTTTTCATTTTTGAGATCCTTTATTACTTTCGAGACACTTTTAAAAATGACCATGATGCCCCTGGTCAAAATCCCCTATATCTTCCAAACCGTGCTTTTTCGGGAAAAACCGTGTCGCACCGTTACTGTCCGATTTTTCTCTACTTCCCATTTCTGGAGTCTGTTATGTGCACTATTAAGGACCTCTGGAACAACTTTTGGTAATTACGGTCACCTCCCCAAAACTTTACAATCTTTTCAAATAGGTCCTTTCAATTTTACAGAACTTCCCTTCACTTCGCGCTTTTGAGTAGCTTCTCGGGAGGGTTCCTCTTACTGTACATGGACGTACTGTACATGGATATACTGTACATATGTACAAATTGGGTCGTGACATTTCTTCCCCTCTAAAATTTAGGCTTCGTCCCGAAGCCGATCGGGTGTAAAATTTAGTCTTCCATCCTCATTATTTCTTCTCTTTCCCAAAATATCTCTTCCATTCTATGGTTCCTTCGCCGCACTTTAACTGGAGGAAATCTCTTATTTCTTAATCCTTTGACTTTTCATGCTAAAATTTCTATTGGTTCTTCTTCATAATTTAGGTCAGATTGGACTCTGATGTTTTATGTCTTTATATTGTGTGTGAAGTTCAAACGATATTGCCTTATCATTGAAATGTGAAAAACATTATGTATTTTGTTCAGTTCTGGTAATAGCGTTAACCGATAGGCTATTGATCTATGCGTTCGATGATCTCGTATAGTCCAATAAGCCTAAAGCTTAACTTACTTTTCTACTTAAATCTTAATACCTTCTTTCATAGGAAAGTCTTAAGAAAAATCTTGAGAGTTCTATGTCCCTTCGTTTTGAGTTCGCATATGATTTTATCTTGTCTTTACTTAATTTCGTCCAACACTCTGGTGTTCCATGTTTTCTTTCGTATAATTCTTTATAGGGCGTCACCGTATGCTGAATTAATAGTCGTTGTTATATGCGTATTCAATTAAACTCAAATACCTAATCCAGCCACCCTTAAATTCTATAACACATACTCTTAATATGTCCTCCCAAAATTTGGATTACTCTTTCAAATAGTCCATCTGTTTACGGGTGAAAGGCAGTGCTATAATTTGTTTGTGTTTCAGAAGCTGTTTGCGACTTCTTCCATAAATTCATGGTGAATGTGGACCTCTGCCTAAAATGATAGACGTTGGAATCCTGTGTAACCGTACAGTTTCCTTGGCATACATTTCCACCAACTTATCTATTGAATAATCCATTTGTAAAATTAGAAAATGAGCTAACTTAGTTAGGCAGTCAACGATTATCCGAACAACGTCATGCTTGTCTCGTGTCATTGGTAGTTCTATGACGAAATCCATAGTGATATGTTCCCATTTCCATACCAAAGTGGGAATTAGTTGTAACAATCCCGATAGTATTTGATATTTCACTTTTGCTTGTTGACATATTAAACATTTGGTCATAAAATCAACAACATCTCTCTTCATTCCAGGCTACCATTAAAACTTCTTTAGATATTGATACATTTGTAACTCCTGCATGCATTGCGTAGAGACTACTATATGCTTTTTGAAAAAAATTTTCTTTCTTATGTCTCCCATTGTTAGTATCATTACTCTATTGTCATAATACAAACTACTGTTCTTAGAAATTTAGAATTTTATATCCTTTCCTCCTTGCACTTGCTTGATCCATTTTTGTATTTGTTCATTTTTCTTTTGCACTTAATGAATTTCTTGAAAAGAAACATAGTTTATGCTTGCATTTCTACTACTAGTACTTCCTCTTTCATTGGTCTTAAACTGATCTTTATAGCGCCTAAGGCTGGTATCGATTTTCCACCAAGTGCGTCGGCCCCCATGTTAGCTTTTCCTAGATGATAATTTATAACTTAGCTGTTAATTCTAAAACTTGGGTTTACTTTCCTTACCATAAATTGAGATCCTCTTGGGTTGACGGATATTTTAAACTTTTGTGTCTGTATAAATATAATACTTTTCTCCATATACATCATATCTCCAAATCTTGAAAGCCAATACGATAACTGTTAATTCCAAATAGTGTGCCAGGTTATTATTATTATTATTATTATTATTATTATTATTTTTCGTATGGTTTAAATCTTCAAAAGACTTATGCGACTATTTTATCCTTTTTGCATAAGCATATAACCTTAACCGATGTGTGAAGCATCACTATATATCACAAATTCTTTGTTTGACACGGGCCGTATGGGTATTGAAGCATTCGTTAACTTTTCCTTTAGTTTCTTAAAGTTCCTCTAACATTTATCAGTCCATTGGAGTTTGGCATTCCTTTGAAACAACCTTGTCATTGGGATGATAATAATGGAAAACCCTTTTATAAAACATTAATAGTACCTAGCCAGTCCTAAGAAGATTCTTACTTTAATGCCAGTCCTAAGAAGATTCTATTACTATCTTTGGTGTTTTCCATTCCAAAATGGCTTTCGTTTTCTTAAGACCTACTTTAATGCCTTATGTTAATATGGTGTGTTCTAATAATGTCACTTTTTCCAATCAAAACTTGCATTTGTCATGTTTGACGTACAACTGCTTCTCTCGCAACATTTGCAATACTATGCAAAAGTATCAATCGTATTCTTCTTTGTTCCTTAAATAAATGAAGGTGTCATCTATGAACACCATTTACAAATTGGTCAAAGTATGGATGAAAGATATGATTCATTAAATCCATGAATACTACTGACACATTTGTGAGCTCAAAGGGCATTACAAGGAACTGATAACGTCCGTATCGAGTTCTAGATGTAGTCTTTAGAATGTCTTTTCCTTTGATTCGCAGCTGCTGATATCCCAGTTGGTGATCTATTTTTTTTTTTTACAAAACCTCGGTTCCCTTAAGTTGGTTGAATACATAGTCGATGGATGGTAATGGATATCTATCCTTAATCGTAAGCTCATTCAACTACTATAGTTCACATATGACCTTAAGGATTTATCTTTCTTCTTGACGAAGAGTACTGGCATGCCCCATGAAGAAATACTTGGCCGTATAAGACTCTTGTCGAGTAGCTTCTATAATTGTGTTTTCATTTCTTTGGGTTCCGCTGGTACCATTCGGTATGAGGCAACCGACACCGGTACAATTCCCGGATATACATTTATAGTGAATCCTACTTTCTCTTAGGTGATAATCCGGGTAGCTTGTCTAAAGAAACATCGAGAAAATCACACATTGTTGATACCTCTTGAATCTTTATTACATTCTTCTTTGCTTCCATAGTGCTTACCAAATGTGCCTCACATCCGTTTATATGGAACGCCTTGTTATAACTGCTGCTGTTACGTTGTTTAGGTAATTGGCTCTCTTTCCTACTACCGTCACTTCCTCCTTGTGAGGAGTATGAAGTGTTACTCTCTTTCTTCATATAATCAACCACTGTTTTATGCCTTGTTAGCCAATCCAATACCAACATTACGTCAAATTCTCAGAATGGTAACTCTATTAAATTTTCTGGAAATGCATTTTCATGTAACTCTATAGAACATTCTTTAATCACTTGTGTGTAACTACCTCGTCTCTTATCGGATTTATAACTAATGTTTCAAACTTAACATATCCTACCGGTAATTCTTCTAAGTTTTCATTGTGTAGGCTCTAGCTGGTATACTTGAATTGAGCTAGTCACCGGTCTCTGATTGTGCTCTTTGAAAATTTGAATCACTTTCCTTTCCCCTGCTTCGGCCTTTGCCAAAAGCGGGCCGTGATTTTTCTGTCGGTACGGATGCATTCACTTGTCTTTCTGGCAGTTTACCCTAACACGATCTGGTGCCCCGTATTCCAGCATCCATCTGTTAAATACCAGCATTCACTCTTATGTCTTCATCCACAGTGTTTGCATAGAGGAGTAATATATCCTTCAAATCTATATTTCTTTCCAATCCTCCAGTAATTTTTTTTGAATTGTTACTTTTTCCTTTTTTCCTTTACCTCGTCCTTGGGTTGTTATTACTTTCATTCTTTCCTTTTTGATCTAATTTTAAGTCTGCACTTTCTACCTCTTTGGTTCTTAATTTCTCTCTTCCTCTTCTCTCTCCCTTTTTTTTCCATCATTTCCTGAATTCATAATCTCATATATCTTCTTCTTATAATTTCTTAATTTTGGTGATTACATTGGGGCATTTTCAGGAGGAATCACAATACAGTGTTTTGATTAGATTTCGTCTAGTTTCTACTCATATGGTTCGTCACCTACCTTATTAAGACTTCACGGAATGGTCACCCATCATCATTGGTCGAGCACGTTTAACTCCGGTTTCCTGCTAAATTTCAATACGACGGTATCGGGTCAGCAGTACCTTCTTAGTTCGCTTACTTCATCTACTTATGTGAGTATTGTACATGGGGTTACTGTACATATTCTCTAATGGTCGGACATGAGAATTTCTCATATACTTATTTCTGTTCACTCATCTTTGTTATCTAAGATTTATCTGTTTTATCTCTTACCGTCTGGTCTTAACATTTTACGTACTTTTCTTTTATCCTCTTATTTTGTTCCTCTTTTTATTCCATTCTTCAAATTTCATTTTCTTATATACATTTTCTTTTTTACATTCATATACGCCTATCTAACCTTCTCCCGGAACCCCCTTATAAGGACCCTGGAATACTGGCTACGGATGTCTGGCACCTTGAACCTCGGCCGGATCCCTGGCTTTTCTGTGCAAAACTATCTTCACTTCTAAACTTCTTCTCAACTTGTCAAAATCTTCCCAAGCTTTAAGTTTGAACTCTCTTTTGTTGCATACGTTGGTGTCTACTTCTCTAATCTATGTATACCATCTCTATACCTAAAACTTTCACAACTAATTTTGAAAATTCAAACACGTCCATGACTACTAATTGTACTTTAATTTCATTATTTAATCCTTCCAAAATCTTTGATGTCTTTCTTGCTTTGTCTCTATCATTTTCTTTGCATACTTACTGAGACGGTTGAACTCTCTTTCATACTCAGATACTGTCATTCTTCCTTGCCGTAGATATATAAACACAATTCTCCTTGCGTTTAAGTATGTTTTACCAAGTGTATGTTTCTTCTACCCAAAGGGACATGGCATAATTAAATCTTTTATCTGGTGTGCATCTCAGTTGTTCCAATGCCCTACTGGTACTGTCCAAATAGTACTCAACTTCTTCAAACCCTTCTTCTCTACTAATCTTAAATTCTTTAGCCCCATATTTCCTTAACTTCTCGATTGGGGACTTCCTTTCTCTTTTGGTAGAAACATGTACCATTCTTGTCGTTTATTGCAATGGTACTGTCATCTATCTTAAATAAACTTCGGGGTCTTCCACAGCCACCGTTGCATAAGCCCAAGACCCATTTCTACATTTATGGATACGAAAGCGTGTGATTCCTTTTCTTGATCTATAATTCTTTGTGATTCTGCCTCTTGCAACCTTATACCGTATACATATATCGTGATAAGAATTAGCAGCTGGCTTGACTCATCACATTAGCTTTCCTATATGGCATGTACGTAAGCACTATTAGATTTTCCTTTATCACATGTACCTTATATACTTATGTATTTATAATATTCTTTCTACTATACCGACATTTTGTACCTAAATGATATATGCTCTCATTTCTATTCTGCTATAGGATATCCCATTTTACATTGGTAATGGCCACTCCCAACATAAAATGTGTATCCTCCTATATTGAATTTTCCAGGACCGGCTAAACCTGGCTCTGATACCACTAAATGTAACACCCCATCTTAGCCTACGTTTATAGACCAAGATGGACTGTTATCTCATGGTGGTTGTGTCTTAATAGTTTACTTAGCCAATTTTAAGTGCAGATGTTTAAAAAAAATTTTGCCATAACCTCCCCTAAAAATGGAGGTCCCAAGTGTCGCCAAAACTGATTTTTCTTATTTTTGAAAAATATTTTGTTTCAGAATTCAATTCAAGCACACTCCCAATAATCCACCCTTATAACCTCAACTACATTCCTGCAAGAAGAATTCACACTTCTATACTTGCATACATAAGTGCTAAACCCAAATAAGATTTATTAGATTACTAGCAGTGTACGTGTTCTAGCTTTACAGTATAATACATTTATTTGCTAGATCATACAAGCTTATGTACATGCCATATTACTACAATCAATCATATCCAACTCCTACCCAAAGTAGTAGTCAAGGCCAGCTGTGCAGGACATGCTGCAATCTCGTCTCCTCGTTTAACCTACGAGTTTAGAGGGAAACTAAACTCGCTAAGCAATTGCTTAGTGGGTACTTAAATCATTGCAATAAAATAATAAAATGAAAGAATGATTTGAACATACATTTATATACTTTAAATACTTGAAAGGAATCAATACAAAACACAGATGGTAAAAAGGCTTGACTGAATAATTTGAATTTAAATCATTTTTCTTGCTTTTATCATTTTGGTTGCTCTACTGGTTTAACAGAACGTCAGCGGATAAGGAAGAGTAATGATAAACATATCTCATCATGATCATATTTCATTATCTTTCATCATAATTCTTGCACATGTGCCAATGGCCATTATCATTGCATCATTGATCATATCATTGTAATCATCGGCCTTCAGCCGGTATATCATATCATGTCATAAGCAGTACTGCAATAATAGTATGATGCATCATACCCTTATCTCAAGGGTTCTGATATACCAAGTAGAGCATAAATAATTTATTAAATTACTTTGGTCATGATATTCAATAGATCATGATTTTTCCATAAGGTATGTATTGTCGGAATAGCTTGTCATGATGCCTTTCTGATCATTTCCAATTCTCCTTCATGTCATTTTATATGATTTAACATCAATCCATATCATAATATTCAAGTTTTAACACATTTAGAAAAATGACCAAATGAATAGTAGCACGGCGCGTAAAATCGGCAACGCAATGGCGCGCGACAACTAAATGGTAAAATCTGTTTTTACTGCTGAAAATCAGTCAACTTTGGCAATGTTTTTGACCAAGTAAACATAATTATTTTTGGCTGAATTTTTGCAGGAAAACACTTTCATAATTTAACTAAATGCATGTAAAATTTCGTCGAAAAATTCTTTCGTTTGCCCCTTCAACGGACTGCCCAAAATGAAAGCTGCAGAATGGTGCCCAAAAGGGACCATTCGGCCCAATTTTCAAAAGTTGAGGGAAATTCATTTTTTTCTTGCAAAATTGATTTTTAGACTCCTTTTGTGATACCATTGAAGGACTAAGGTCCCTCTTTCAAAAATCAAACCAAAGGAATGATTAAAAGTTCATCAAAGTTTATGGATAATTGAGCAAAGTTTAGCTAGTTTGTTTTGTTTTCATTCTTTTCACAATCAATTGATTACAAATGGTTCAAGAGCACTTTCCCACATATTTACCACATATAATAACATTATTTCAAAACCATTTCAAAAGTCCCATAATGCAAAATATGTGAATTAACTGAAAAGGTAATGATTTAAGTACCAAACCTTAATTCTTTTCACTTGTTTCTAGTTCTTTTATGCCTTCTTTGCTTCCTTCTCTCTCACTTCTTGATTTCCTATAATTTTCATAAAATCCATTTCAAGAACATAATAAAATTTAAGTGCTTCATGCCTTCTTTTGCTAACTAAACTACTAGTCATCCTTTTCATCCTTAATCTTATATGTGCAAATCACCTCTTTCACTTTTCTTCAACTTCTTAAATTTTCTATAATCATCATATTTATTGTTTCATTTTTATCTTACAAATACTATAACCAATGAAAGAAATATAACCATAGATGAATTTCCTTACCTCAAAATCTTATTCTCCACCCAAGTTTGCAATCTCTTTCAATTCTCCAAATTTAGCTACTTGAAAAAAAAACAATCTCTCTCTCTTTTCCCTTCCTCCTATTTTCGGCCAAGCAAGAACAAAGAGAGTTCTTGGCTTTATTTTTGTGGTGTTCTCTCCTCCAAATGGCAGCCAAGAGAGGTTGATAGGTCATGGTGTAGATGTTGATTTCCCATTGGTACACATATGTGAGAAAATGGCCAATTCTCATTGGTCCAAATGTCTCCTTCTTTAATTTATTTACAACCCAATCCCTTGGACTTCATCTTAATTATATTTTGGCCCCTCAACCTCATTGTGCTGTAATTTTATGGTCTAAGATGTGAAAAGACCAAAATACCCTCCGGCGGTTACTCGTTCATAACTTTTAAACCGCGCACTTTCGCCGAATGTTGTGGTACACTTTTTGACTCAGTTTTTCCTCTACTTTTCATTTTTGAGATCCTTTATTACTTTCGAGACACTTTTAAAAATGACCATGATGCCCCTGGTCAAAATCCCCTATATCTTCCAAACCGTGCTTTTTCGGGAAAAACCGTGTCGCACCGTTACTGTCCGATTTTTCTCTACTTCCCATTTCTGGAGTCTGTTATGTGCACTATTAAGGACCTCTGGAACAACTTTTGGTAATTACGGTCACCTCCCCAAAACTTTACAATCTTTTCAAATAGGTCCTTTCAATTTTACAGAACTTCCCTTCACTTCGCGCTTTTGAGTAGCTTCTCGGGAGGGTTCCTCTTACTGTACATGGACGTACTGTACATGGATATACTGTACATATGTACAAATTGGGTCGTGACAGTTTCACAATGACAAAAACCATTAGTGGGTTACTGTGAGCGAAAATTTTACCCCCATTTCAGGTAAAATGGTTCATGCGACTTCGACACTGTTAGGCTCTGGGCCTTAGAGAACACAAGCCTAAGTTCAGAGAATACAAGTCACCACCCGAATGGACCGAAAAATAAATAAAAGGAGTCGATGAGTCGAGTCCTAAGGAATCCTCAACCCCTACTGGGTTCGGAAAATTGGGTACGCATGAGGAAGGTGAGAAGTGACCCAGCACCCCTATAATGCTTGGTTCATTGGAACCGGCCTCCTTGTTAGGTCTAAATATTATTAAACTCTTAAGTTATTAGGATATCATTTGTATTACATGAAATTATTAAAATAAACAACATATTAAAAATCAATCAAATAAAATGGCTACTCATACAAGATGGAAGCATTCCTTTACAAATATCCAAAATCCATAAAAACAAATAAAAGAGGACACCTACTAAAAGGTGACAACGTATCCCTTACAGTAGTCCCAAAGTCCATAATACAAATTAAATTACATAAACTTAATAAATAAGACATCCACAAATGGAAACATGTCTTTTACATCATCCTTAAAATCTAAATGATAAGTAAATATAATTTAACTATTCATAAGAAATAGTTGATTTAATCGTACAAATAATCACCAAATAATCATAAAATTTTAATTTTAATAAAATTAAGGTTTAGTATCTAATTAGGGTTAAACATGCAAAGTTAGGTTTTGATCCTAAAAACTGAGGTTTAATCATACAGTTTAGGGTTTTATTTACAAATTGGGATTTAATCATGCAATTTAGGATTTCAATTTTAGAACTAGGTTTTTACATGTAAAGTTAGGATTTTTAACCTAAAACTAGGGTTTTGGAATGAACTAAAACTAGGGTTTTGGATTATCAGTTTAGAGTCTTATTATACAATTAGGGTTTTAGAATTACAAGGCTAAGGTGAAAACATGCAATTGAGGTTTTGGTTGGTTTTAATCCTATGTTTATGGCTTACTATATGGAATTTGCAGTATGCAAAACATATGAATATATAAATAATCTAATAAATAAGTAGTTATTCAATAGGGTCACCTTGCATCAAATCAGAGTTCAAAAGAGTTGTAAAAGGGCCATCAATCAACATTGATGAAGAATAATGAGTATAATAAAATTCAAACAAAAAAAAAATAAAGGAAACCATGTTCATTTCATGCATCAAAATCATAGTGTAATTGCAATGCTAGCAAGCATAGAGAGGGATAGTAACTTGTTTCCTTATTTAGATAGTGGATTAGCTCTCATAGCGAGCATACATATAATATAAAACATACACCAACATAGTTAGAGGTAAATAACATTAGTCAATAAATTGCAAACTATATCATTCTCAATGAAATAAGGGATGAGCTTATGTTAAAGCAAAAGGGTTGTATCAATGATAATCATATCATAATACAAGTAAGAGAAACAATGAACAACAATCCAAAGGTCACATTGGAATGAACAACAATCCAAAGGTCATATTGGATGATTAGAAAACAAACTAAGTTCTCATCCAATCCAAGAATGAGTTGTAAGGAAAAGCATAAGAAGGAAATATAAGCATAAGATTCAAATAGCTAAAATAATGAAATAGAATTCAAGGGTCATATTGGATGTTTAGAGCGCAAGTCAAGTTTATATCCAATCCAAAGATTAAGCATTAGTAAAATATAAGAAGACAACATAAGTAAATTGTAGGGGGAAAGCTTAAGGAAACAATGTTGATCCTTATAAGGTCTAACAACACTAGGAAAAGCAAACAATTCAATGAGTAAGGCAAATCTCAATAACAAACAAAAATCCATGAGAAGAAAAGAGGATGCAATACCATATTAAAGCCTTTGCCTCTTAGTCTTATACTTCAAATGTTCCTTAGCATTATTCTTCCTTTAGAGGACTTTTAAGCTTCTTTCATCCTACATAAAGACCTTATATATATAAACATATTATATTTTAAATGGTGGTAACTTATAAAAACTACTAATGCTAGTCCATTTAGGTCACGTTTGTTATAGGTCCTATCGTGGTCATGAAAGTTGACCTTGAAATAAGGGTTGCGGTTGCTATCTATATGGCACTTGTGATAGGTTAATTAAGGAATGCCCAAAAGTTATAGTAGGGATAACAGTCAGGATCATGATCACTATATTGGCCATGAAGGGTGTTTTGCTCGCTACTAGAACATGATATTCTGTTTTTGAGACACAATAAGGATCGCGCCTTAGGTCATGGTCACAAGCCAGAGGTTTACAGGGGAATTCATGTTTTCTTCCTATTTCTAAGTTGTTTATCCCAAGTTCTTTCTTTTCTTTCACTTCTAAACTTCTTGTTGCACCTTTAAGTTTTCCTTTGTAGGTTTAACTTATTTTAATTCCCACCAATTCATTATGTTCCAATAGAACAAGCTAGACCCTAGTTATGCCCATGTCTTTCTCACATACAACTTATATTTAACAAGTTCTATGCAATTTCAAATATAACTTCAAGTCTTAATTACATCAAATTTCCAAAATACTTATGTTTTCTTTGGTCCTAATAGGTGTTAAGTCTTTAATTATTATAGTTCATGTTAATAAAATTAAGACTCCTACCTATGAGGCCTTGCCCGAGTACCGAATCTCGGCTAGCCAATAAGGAGGCCAAGATTGCTCTTTTTGGGGCTAAATCCCATACGACACCGTCGCATACGGTCTCCAGTCAGTTCAATAAGTGCGGGTTTAAAAAATCATCTTTTATTCTGAAAAGGATTGGTTGATTTTATTTTAAAAAACTAAAATTGAATAGTCGCCACCTTTATTTTTATGAGGGAAAAATTAAGGAAACCCCATTTTAATTGACTCCATTTAAATAAATTTTTACCCAAGGAGGGCACTAATCTGAAATGAAGCACGATGGGTCCCAGGCTAAATTTTCTAAACCAATTTTTCATAAGAATCAATTTTCTCTCTTTGATTGATTTCAACCTTTATCAGTGAAAATGATTTTTTAATGCATGCAGCAAAAATAAATATGAATGCCAGTTAATTATGCATGGGCAAATAATCACACGACATCCATAGATTGCAACAAAAATAAATTATTACATTGCCAAAAGTATCATTCACAAGGGAGCTTTGACTCTAGCCCTTATGGGTACTAGTTTAACCACAAATCCCCAACTAAAATTATTAAAAATAAATAATATAAAATAAATATGATATTCATTTAAATTACAATATAACAAATCACAAGATTTACGAAAAAATAAATTGAAATAAATTCAAAAGGACCAATTTAAAATTTTATGTGAGGGCTCGCCACTCGAAGTGATATTCCGAATGTGTCTACTTATCCCGTTTGAATGGAAATCAAAGCCGTAAGTAGTTCATGCATTTGATTACAAATGACTTAAATTATCCAATTTTTAGTTAATTTAAATTCCCGAATTAACAATAGCAACGTGAAGAAATTTATACCTTGTGTGGTCATTTCCTTTGGATGTACAGTTGGAATAGATGCCAAAATAACTTTGAATAAAAAATTATAAGAGAATCGAATTTAATTTGATTAAATTGATCCTAGATGAATTTTGTTGTGTTTTTGTATCAGAATTAATTTTGACAGAGTTTTGGCATGAAAACTCAAAATCCCTTTTTTTGGAGGAGAAAACTTCATTTTATAGTGAAAAAGTTGAAAAACATCAGACCATAATGACCCCGGACTGCACGCTTGTCAGACGGCCCGCTCGCAATGTCCCGTCTGTAGCCAGTGCGGACAGCTTGTGCCATGGACTGTTTTTTCCATTTCGGGCCTATTTGACCTCTGATTCGCACGATTATAGTTGTATTGGATTAATTATAGCATGGGATTTCATTTGGGGTCAAAATTGATGATTTTTTCTCATATCCAAAATCAAGCATTTTCAGGAACCGTTCGGGCAGGTCTGGGCCTATTCAGGCCCATTCAAATTTTGACTCATGCGATTCCAATTTTATTAGAACTGCACTCATATTCACCCTAATTTAGGTGCAAAATTGGGAATTCACACTACCATGTCCAACAAATCCAAGTTGATTTCAATCTTCATGGTCTTTGCCACTTCTAATTCATTATTTTATTTCATCTTAAGGTTGTTCTCTTCTTAATTTCATTCAACATGATATATATAAGCTTCAATCATCAAATATCATAAGAGTTAAAGTTTTACCTTTTTTCTATTAATTTGTTATTCCATCTCAAGAGCTCTAGAAGGAGAAGAGAAGAAGAATAAAGCCCTAATGACTTTTGCAAAGGTGACTGGAGGAATTCTCCACTCCAACTTTTGCGAGTTCTAGTTTCCAGTTTCAAGAGAAAGTATTAGGAAGAGAAGAGAATAAGAGAATGCCAATTCTCAGTGGAGAATAATTATAAAACTCCTAATTTCCCAATTACTTATTCCTCTTAAGTCCAAAAGGTGATTAGGTGGAACAAATTCAGGTTGCTTAGTCATGGTCTTATGTTATTTTCTCATTTGCTAAAAGCAAGATTTACATTGAATCCTTAAACTCTCTTCACTTTCTTCTTTACCCTAATTCTTTTCTTTTCTTCCAATCATGCCCTTCCAACCTTTCGTTCTTTGTAAATAAACCCTCATTTCTTAGTTCCTTTCTCAATCAAGTCCAATTCTAGCCCTGAGGATTTTCTTCTCTCTCTAACTAAGTCTCTTTTATTAACTCACCACTCTATCATCTACTTTATACACATATATATACAATTTCATTGCTTATGATGAATTATTAAAACAAAATTAAATAACTTGATACTCGTTTATAATTTTAAATTTAGATTTTTTCTTAATCTCGATTCTAGGGTTCTCTCTATTTAGTTAGTCGACACCATACGAATTATATGTGCCAGAAGCAGGAATGTTACAGATACAAAGATGATAATGAAGGCAACAAAAAGAGATATTAAAGATCAATAAGAATTTGATTATTTAATCAAGAATGTAGGCTTTTATTAAATTAATTTAGCCATTTTTATATTCAATTTAGTAGAAAGTAAACTTACAAGGTGGCACACGTTATAATATATTCTTATGTTAACCCTCATCTTTAAGAGTAACTTCCTGTTTGTGTTTAGAGGATTCTTTCTAATGATGTTCGAAGCTCTACGTTCATGCATAACTTTCATTCCAAAGTTAGTATAGTTAAATAATATTGGCTTAAATATTAATTACATGACTTTAACTATCAATTATATATTAATTAAATCTGAAACTATTTTGTAACACCCTTATACCCTATATAAATACCCTATATATATATAATACCTATAACCCATATAAATATAATACTTATATAGAATATAAAAATGTTATCATCTTTGACAATTATGAAATTTTCCATAAATTACAAAAAATAGTTAAAGCTTATAAATGTACTTTAACAAGTTCATAAGTGAAAATATGTAAATAATTTAATTAATAAAATATAAATTTTTAAGATAAATTTCTAAAAAAAAATTCGACAGAGTTCCGACTGTATTTTGGACTTTTCTCAAAAATCAATAGCTCAACTTGCATAAAAATTTTGCACTCCCAAATTTATACATTCAAATATCCACTACTTCATCATCCTCCAGTATTTTCTCAAAATCACACAAACATATATAAATACATATCTAAAATATATATATATATATATATATACAAACTTTACACTTATCCCAAAACTTTATAATTTACAACATTTTAAAATATGCATAAATAGTACATAATTAAAATAATTTTTATAAGTAGATGTTTACATACTTGCAACTGACAAAGGTCCCGTAGTAACAATACAAACTTTACAACAAAGTCTCGAATTTCTAAACCTGCTTAGGTCCAACAGAGCTTTCAGTACTAACCCTGTCACCTGTGCGATAAACAAAATCGCACTAAGCATTTTGCTTAGTGATATATACTTTGTATTAATATAAATTAAATATAAAATAATGTAAATCGGTTTTTCATTAAATCTAATAATGCTACATGAAATTTCTTTCAAATTATTTACATTTTCCTTACTAAATTATTATTTAACATAATCACATATATCAGGCCTAAAGACCATATATAATATTCAAGTTCCAGAGATAATATTTTGGACTATTTTTGACACCTACTGTCTAGCCCGAAGGCAAATAATAATGACATTCAGCTTCTAGTCCAAAGGCAAAATATAGAATGGTGACATCCAGCGTCTAGTCCGAAGGTAAATTAAATAACAGTGACGCCCAGCGTCTAGCCCAAAAGCAATTATAGACATATCACCAAATATAAACTCTGAAAAATAATATTATATAAGGTTTCACACATAATACAATTTCACTTTTTTCATATTTTAGTAATTATGCCAATTTTTATTGTTTTTACAATTTTTCCATATTTTTAACACATTTCCAATCATAAAATTCATATTCCATACCAATTTCATAATGTAACCAATATAAAGTTACAATTTGGTATATAATATTTTTTTTTTATATAATCACATTTCATAACACCATTAGCCATTCTAAAATTGCTTAAATGTTCATACATTATACAATTTATGCCTTTAAACATGTAGCTAAGCACTTTACATGTGAATTCACTCATCAAAGTGACAAAGTATCAAAACCAAAATATATTGTAGTATGCCATTTACAATGCATTATAATACAATTCATTCAAAGTATATACTAACCTTGTTTAAATAACTTTCAAGCTACTAAAACTACCACTTTCTCACCACTTTCTACAATGCCCTTCACCACCAAAATTGGGTAAATACAATCTACTTAATACTTACTCAAAATGTAAGTATATATGATGCATTAAAATCACATTTCTACATATTCTAACTAAAAAAAATCAATTTAGCACATTTCTCTTAAATTTTCAAATTTTAATCCTAACTTTCTTTATTAAATATCCATTCTACTCAATTCTAATTGATATTCTAAGTTCATTTCTATCATTAAAATCATTTAATAACATCATTTAAATCATAAAATATAATAAACATTAATTCTTTGTTATTATTATTCCAAAACCCCAACTTCTTTACTACCTCTTTCAAACTCCATCTTCACTTAACCAAATCAACTATCTAACCATATAATCTTTATCTTCTTATCAAAATAACACTTCCTATACCCATTAAACAAATTAAAACATACTCCATCAAAAAGTTCAATTTTTACATAAGAGAAATTTTAAAGAAAACTTAATAAATTCAAGAGACTACTTACTAATTACTTGGAAAATCACCAAAATCGCCATTGCTTCTTGAAAATCCTTTCAAAAACTCATATTTGGATGAATCAAAATCCTTCCCTAGCCATCCATGGAGGTCACGCCATTCTTAAAGAAAAAAAGAAGAAGAAAAACTTTTTATTTTCTTTTTCTTTCTTCTTTAAATTCTAACTATATATATATATATATATTTAATTATTATTATTATTTTAATTAATTTAAAAAATAATTTTTTTCTTCCAACAAATTTTGAATTTTTAAAAGTATAATTACCATTTTATTCCTCCTTTAACTATTTATCTTTTATCTTTTTCTAACTTATTTTTGACTTTATATGCATTGTATATTTCCTATATATTTTATATATACACTACTTATTTCTCATTTTCAACTCTTCATTTAACCCTCCAACTTATTAATTTAATTTAATTTCAGTAAATCAATGGATGTTACATATTTAGATTGAGCAACATAATGCTAATACCTAAAGTAATGAATCAAATACTTACTACAGACAATTGAAAAAAAAATATAAAGAATGAAATTTACTAAAATTAATATTGTAACGCCCCTATACTCTATATAAGTTCTATACATATACCTGGTATACATACAATACGTATATAAAGTATAAGAATGTCACTTTTAGTTTCAAATTAAAAACCTTTATCCGAGTTCAAACAATATTACATTAATTTAAAGAACATTTACAAAATCATTATACTTTCAAGGGTTATATATATATATATAATAATCTCATTCTGATTTACCAAAACTTTATTTATACATATGAATATATTCTTATAAAAAATACAACATAATTAAAGCACACATGTATGCATCACCTTCTAGTTGGTCTCGAAATAATCTTACTCTTCTCGTGGCATAACAGCTGGATTTCCAGATCAACCGCATAACCACCTGCGCGATTACACAACCGCGCTAAGCCCGAGAGCTTAGTAATACAAATAATTCCTATAAATATACATTGCAGAAAAATTATATTATCATGATAACTTTATATGTCATTATTTTATTACCAAGTTTTCCCATTTAGAATACACCTTTCCTATATACTTCTACTAATGTCTTTATTATATGCACATATTCACGTATATTATTGACACAAATCACAACTTCATGACTTATTAAGATATTCATAAAAATATTGTCAATGTCTACATTCACATCCATATTTTGCTTTCATGTTGTACTTTTATTTCTCATCATTCAACATAGTTCTCTTAATCCACATTCACTATCAATAATTTACTTATGTATTACAACTATCACATAACATTATATCTCACTCCATAGGATATATTAAAGCAAAGACAACACATATCTCATTATTCATTTGTTTCACTATTCAAGAATCATATATCAACAAGCACAAGCATGGGCCCAAAAGAAACTAATATGCCATTCCACTTTCAGAGTTAATGTTTTGGTTCAATTATCACATTTATCATTATCATTATCCCAACTAGGCTTCAAGGATTTAGGTTCAACCAAGCTTCAAGGGGAACAAAGCATGCTAAGTATCAACCCAACTTGGCTTCAAGAACCAATCCAACCTAGCTTCAAGGGTTGTAACATCTCAATTAGGCTTCAAGGATTTGACCCAACCAAGCTTCAAGGGGAGTAAAATATGTTAAACTTCAACCCAACTTGGCTTCAAGGATCAAGTCCAACCTAACTTCAAGAGATTATTACTAATAGGCATGCCACCAATAACAAAACTCTGAAAATGAATAACATATTAGACACACAATTCATTTATTATTTCATTATCAATTTTATTTTCAATTCTCATCATCATGTAGGCAAACATGCCCCATTTATCTCAATTGAATCATCATAGCCAATCACAATGGTTTCACATCTCATTTGAATCATCATAGCCAATCACAATGGTTTCACATCTCATTTGAAATATACATAATCAAACACATTAAACATCCATTAAGAATGATCATCATTGATATACACATATATAATTTACCTTATTCTTAGATTTAGAATCCTCAATATACATTTGTTTAGGTCATCTTTGTTTTAAGTATATTTAAAGTGTAGATACAAAAAGCTCTTTGGAGGATCCAACAATGTAAGAATAGTCAAGAATAAATATCAATAGCTAACACACTCAAGGGACATGGCCAAGCTTGTGGCCGTGTCTCTCAACACAAAATCAGGCAGTGGCAAACACGGGCAAGGGACACGGCCAAGACAGTGGCCGTGTCTCTCCAAAATCATCCAACACGGCCAAGTTTCCTCTAACTTGGCCGTGTCTCCCAAAACTTGGCCATGTCTCTCCTTAAATTTTGGCCGTGTCTCTCAATAATTTAAAAACCAAACACGGCCAAGCCTCCTTGATTTCATTAAATCACATTATACACAATATAGCATGATTCAAATGGATATAATCAATATTCTAGACACATATAGTACATGCTTATCATAATATTCACACTATTAGTACACATCAACAATGCATTAGATTCATTAACACAATTACAAATTAATGTAGTTTGCACTTACCTTAAGAACCACTCACACCAAACTATACACTTTACCTTCCAAGAACTCTTCACCAGTTAAAGTAGGGTAATCCACTTCCTTCACATCCTAATTCAAATAAAATGATAAGATTCATGAATTCCAATACAAATATTCACTTATGAAACTCATTCTAAAACTTTAGATCACAACTCACAAATCACATCTCTCTCTAGGATCCAAACTCATATATTTTATGTTTTCAATTTCCTTAAACACAAACATACATCAATCATATATCAATTATTCAATTCTCCAACTCCTTTATATTAAACCCTTATCAAACAATTTCAATAATCCATCATCTAAATACCAATTCCACACATATATATACTTCAATCTTTATTATCATCACCATCATACACCAACCATATCAAATCCAAACTCAAACAATAGAAATCTATACAAGGAAATGAATACTTACTTAGATATTATGCCAAATCTTCCACAACCCTCTTCAATTCTCTCAAAATCCCTTTGGATTTGATGTATATATATTGATGAAATCACCTCTCTTTCTCTTTCTCTCTCTCTCTCTCTCTCGTGCAAGAAGAAGAAGAAGAAGAAGAAGAAAAAGAAGAAAGAAAGAAGATCTTTTCTTCTTTTCTCATACTTATCATATATATATATATATATGTATTATAATTAATTCCCTTAACATCTCCACCATACACTTGTCCATTCTTTGACTTTCTTTTCTTCTTTTCCTTTTATTATTATTATTATTATTATTATTATTATTATTATTATTATTTAATTACATAACTTACTTTTCCTACACCTGTAATATCCCTATTTGTGCCCTAGTAGTTTTGAGGTTGTTGTTATTTTAATTGGATTAAATGTATATGTTAAGTTGATAAGGAAAAATTTGTGTAGAGAGAAATGTATATGTAGTGTATATGGTAATATATATAACATATATGTTGGTCAAAGTGGAAAGTCAAGGGAAGAGGATATTTTATTGTTACTTGTGAAATTACTTAAAAGGGCTTGTAAATAATAGGAAGAGAAAACATATGAGAAGAGGACATTTAAGTAATTTCCTAATTATTTTTGCTTGGTGGAGATTTAAAGAAGAAGCAAAGTTTGACTTTTACTCTTCATTGTCATTTTCTTTTCTTTTCTTTCTTGGGTGGCCGGCTCATCAAAGGGACAAGAGAGCAAGAGAACAAGTGAAGGTTTTGTTGATTCCAAGCTCAAATTGAAAGGAGTTTTCAAGTATACAAGTTGGAATTTCAAGGAATTTCATGATTTGGTAAGTTTTCTCTTGTTTGCCATTGTTATTTTTGAAGTTATGTTTAAGTTGGGTTGTGGTTTGATGATGGTATGATTAAGGTTGTTTATGGTGTGAATTTAAGTGTTTAGATTGCTTGATAGATGAGAAGTTAAGTGGGTGTTGATGTTGGAAGTGGTTGTGTGGAGATTGTGTTAGGGTTTTGAGTTGGTAAGTGTTGGTTATGTTATGTTTGATTGATTATTCTTGTTAATCTTTGAGTTGGTTGTGTTTGTTGGTTTTAGAAGTGAAGAATACCTAATTTCGAAAAAGGGGCAGTAGCGTTTTGGATGCCACGCCCGTGGCCTTTTGGTAGCCATGGTCGTGGGGGTGTTGGCCATTTTTGGGCAGAAGGGTTCTCAAAGCCACGACCGTGGGGGTTGAGGTGGCCACGGCCGTGGGCTTTGCTTAGTGATGTTGAGTTTTGTTTAGTGGTCTTAAGATTTAGGATAAGGTTAATAAGTGATAATGTTATAGAAATTGATGTGTTGCATCATTGTTTTGGGTTAGGTTTTGGAAGAAGTGATTTGCCCTAATTGTGAAGTGAAGAATCTTTGGAAGAAAGGATTGCTTAGAGTTGTGTGAGTGTGCATAAGGTAAGTACAAACTACATCATTGCATTCATTTATGAGATGTGGAAACTTAATATACATATGTGTTTGTTAAAGTGTTGAGAACATAAATGCATTGTTGAAACATATTATTATTGTTATGTGAATGTTGTGCTAAGCATGTGTAATGTATGTTAAGAATATTGGTTGTGTATATATTTGAGTAATAAAGTGTGGAAATAACATGATTGATTACTCATGATGTAAGTAAAATGGTTAAGGCATGTTTGCTTTTATGATAATGCAATGTGATTGGTTATGATGAATTAATTAATGTGATTTGAGATATGAAGTTGGAAATGTGAATGGTATGAGTTGTGAGGCCATGATTGTTGGCTATGATGATATAGTTGAGATATGAATGCCTAAAGAATTGTGGATGGTAAAATGAGAAATGAATTGAGAATGAGATAAACTAAATGATTGTGTGCCTAATATGTTGATTCAACTTTCAGAGTCCTGTATTTGATGGCATGCCTATGAATCATTGGATAGGCGAAATGGGTGGCCCGTAAGCCGATTCCAATTGAAAAATTACTTATGAATCACTGGATAGGAGAAATGGGAGGCCCGTAAACCGATTCCAGTTGAAAAATGTGAATATGGAATGATGGTGAAATGGGAGACCCGTAAACCACTTCCATTTGAAAAATTAGTAACAGTCTAGCCGGGTTGAGGATCTCCTCATGTTAATGGGTTGATGGTCCAAGAGACTGGGTCTGTTACGCTATCCATGGATAGAGATATGATATATTTTGCCTACGGGCTTAATGATGTGATATTGAATCAAAACGGTGACTCTGAACTTTGAATAACATATTGGTTTGTGTTTTGGGCCCAATGCTTGTGTTTGTTTAAATGTGATTATTATTGGATGAAAGTAATGAGAAATGATATGATGTAATGTTATGAGAGATGTTCATGGTTTAATAAGTTAGGGTGAACAGGGTATGCGTGAAATGTAATGTTTACTTGAATTGTGTATACAACTTGATTGTGTGACATGAACATTGCATCAAAGCATCTTGATATTGTAGTTTGTTTTACTAAGCTGTTGGCTTAGCGCGATTGTGGTTCATCGCGCAGGTGTTAGAGAAGAACCCGAGTGTTCCACTAGACCGAGTGAGTCTAGACATTGAGGATTTGCCTTAGGACTTAAAGATCAGAGCAGTGCTGCCAACCATGTATAACTTCTTTATATTTTTTAAAGTAATGATTTTAATGTATATGTATACATGGTTGTAAACTTGAACTTAGATATTTCTATATATGTAAATACTTTATAATTTCCGCTGCGTACTAAATAAATGTTTATATTCCTTTTTATTTTCTATTACATGTTAACTACCACATTTCTTATATGGTACAAAGAGAAAAATTGTTTGGTGTCTTTTAAAGAGTTAAATGGTTTAAGAAATCCGTAGCATTCCTATGTTTCATGTACGTATATTACATTGTAGTATTATGTAGTGTGCGTATATGGGATTTAGGGGTGTTACAATTGTTTTGGTATCAGAGCCTAGGTTTGAGATTCTCAACCTAGGTAAATTATAAAGGAAAAGAATATTTTGATTTTAAAAGTTGGATTTTAACTAAAATACATGTTGGCATTGGCAGTCTCTGATCTTTAATAAGGTGTATTCGGTTGTGTTTGCAGATATAGGTAGTAATGGATCCCCATTCACGACAGTCTGTTGAGGGAAGTGCAGAGAGTATAGCTCCTGTTGAGAGTAGGGAGGGATCTAGAGTTGAGATAGCTAGTGAGGTGCCTGCTTCAGTGTCTGGGAGACCAGCAGGTGATGAGGTTCCACCAGCTTGGTTTAGACATATGATGGAAGTGATGAGACAGGCACCAGTGCAGCCACCACCACCACCTCAGCCTCAAGTGCCAGTGAGACACTATGATAAACTAAGGAAGTATGGGGCTGAAGATTTTCTGGGTACTATAGATCCGGCTGTAGCGGAACAGTGGCTAGATAAAGTACAGAGGATCTTTATTCAGTTGCAAGCCACACCAGAGGAAAAATTTGATTATGCTAGGTCATTGTTGCAGAAGGACGCATATGACTGGTGGAAGACTGTGCCACATGCTTTAGATGATCCTCCTACCCTGTCTTATGCTGATTTTCTCAGAGAGTTTGAGTTGAAGTATACTCCGAGGGAGTATAAGGATGTGAAGAAAATGGAGTTTTTGAGTCTGAGGCAAGATTACCGGACAGTTACAGAATACGAGGTTGAGTTCATCCGGTTGAGCCATTATGCTGGTGGCATTATATCTGATGATATTGATAGATGCAGAAGATTTGAGGAGGGATTGAGGCCCTCAATCATGTGTCATGTGGCTGGCTCCAGGTATCAGGATTTCTCCCAGCTAGTTGCAGCAGCTAGGAGTGTAGAGAGAGCCCAGGCCATAGCATCAGCTGCTTCTGAGGAAGAGGTTAAAGTGAGAAGGCCCCAGTTTGAGGCAGGGTCTTCATCAGTGAAGAGGGGCAGAGGGAGCTTTATTCCCAGAGTTGGCAGGAGTCAGAGGCCGGCTAGCAGGTCAGTGCAGTTTCAGAGGCAGAGACCTAGATCTGCAGTTTCTGTGGCTAGTGCACCGACTCCCTTTATTCAGAGATCCACTCCACAGGCATGTGAGCTTTGTGGTAAGATTCATGTGGGAGCTTGTCGGAGGGTTAGTATACCAGGTGTGTGCTTTCGTTGTGGATCGCCTGACCATTTCATTAGAGAGTGTCCTGAGATGCAGGAACAGAGGTCAGTGGAATCTGCAGCTTCTCGACAGAGCTTTAGCAGAGGAGGTAGAGGAGGCAGAAGTTTTGGTAGAGGAGGTAGATCTGGGTTCATTCAGAGAGGAGGATCTTCAGCTAGAGACAGTAGACCTGATGAGGCTGGATCTTCCCAGAGAGTTTATGTAATCCAGAAACAACCAGATGCTTCAGCTATTATTGCTGGTACTTTTTCTTTATTTGGCATTCTGTACTTGCTTTAATTGATCCAGGATCAACTCATTCATACATCAGTGCATCAGTTTTGCCTGTGTCTGAATTACATGCTGAATCCCTAGGATTTGATGTTTTGGTAACGAATCCTTTAGGGCATAGTGTGGTTGTTAGTAAGGTACACCGGGAATGTGCAATTGTGGTGCAGGGTGAAGAGTTTCCTGGTGATTTGATTGAGATGCCATTTAAAGAGTACGATTTGATTTTGGGTATGGATTGGTTATCTAGTCATGGAGCTGTGGTAGATTGTAAGAAGAAGTGTGTTACTTTGAGAACTAGTGGTGATAGAGTTGTGATGGTATCGAGTGAGCAAAGACAGTTAGCATCTTTGTTGATTTCAGCTGTTTCAGCTAGGAAGTTAATCAGAAAAGGGTGTGATGCCTATCTTGCTCATGTTTTAGATACCAGGGTGATAGGTTCTCAACTTGATAGTATTCCCACAGTTTCAGAGTTTCCAGATGTTTTTCCAGAGGAGTTGCCAGGATTGCCTCCTGAGAGAGAGGTAGAGTTTGGTATCGATTTGTTGCCAGGTACCACTCCTATCTCTATTACTCCTTATAGAATGGCACCTGTTGAATTGAGAGAGTTAAAGGTGCAGTTGCAGGAGTTGTTGGATAAGGGATTCATTCGCCCTAGTGTTTCGCCATGGGGAGCTCCTGTTTTATTTGTTAAGAAGAAGGATGGTACTATGAGATTATGTATCTATTATAGGCAATTGAACAAAGTGACTATCAAGAATAAATATCCTTTGCCTAGAATTGATGATCTCTTTGATCAATTGAAGGGAGCAGCTGTGTTTTCTAAGATTGATTTGAGATCAGGGTACCATCAGTTGAGGGTCAGAGCTGAGGATGTGCCGAAGACAGCTTTTCGAACTAGGTATGGGCATTATGAGTTTTTGGTAATGCCTTTTGGTTTGACAAATGCCCCTGCCGCTTTCATGGATTTGATGAATAGGGTGTTTAGGCCCTATTTGGATAAGTTTGTGGTGGTGTTTATAGATGATATTTTAGTGTATTCTCGTAGTGAGGAAGAACATGACAAGCATTTAAGGATTGTGTTACAGATTTTGAGAGAGAAGCAGTTGTATGCTAAGCTGTCAAAGTGTGAGTTTTGGCTTGATCAAGTAGCTTTTCTCGGTCATATAGTTTCAACAGATGGTATTAGAGTTGACCCGAGTAAAGTTGAAGCTATTCTGAATTGGAGTCCACCGAAATCTATAACTGAAGTTAGAAGTTTTCTGAGTTTGGCAGGCTATTATCGACGCTTTGTGAAAGGATTTTCTCTGATAGCTACTCCACTCACCAGATTGCTTCGGAAGGGAGTGGGATTTGTGTGGACTGATCAGTGCCAAGCTAGTTTTGAGCAATTGAAAGAGATGTTGACTCAAGCGCCTGTTCTCACTTTACCTGTGGAAGATAAACCGTATGTGATCTATAGTGATGCTTGACATAATGGTTTGGGTTGTGTTTTAATGCAAGAGGGTAAAGTGATAGCTTATGCTTCTCGACAGTTGAAGCCGCATGAGCTCAATTATCCGACCCATGATCTGGAGTTAGCAGCCATTGTGTTTGCTTTGAAGATTTGGCGACATTATCTGTATGGAGAGAAGTGTTTCATTTACACTGATCATAAAAGTTTAAAGTATTTAGGAGTCCAAAAGGAGTTGAATCTTCGACAGAGGTGATGGTTGGAGTTGATTAAAGACTATGACTGTTTGATTGATTATCATCCAGGTAAAGCAAATGTTGTTGCTGATACCTTGAGTCGGAAGTCTTTAGCAGGTTTGACTGCTTATTCGCTCTTGTTGCTTGTTGAGTTGAGAGCGTTGCATGCTAGTTTCATATCTTGTGATGATGGTGCATTGTTGGCACAATTGCAATTGAGGCCAGTGCTGTTAGACCAGATTAAGGAGGCTCAATTGGCTGATAAGAAGATTCAGAAGGTTGTTTCTGATTGTCTTAAAGGAGAGAGCAGGGATTTTGTTATGAGAGATGATGGGAGTTTGTGGTTTGAGAATAGACTGTGTGTGCCTGATGATGATAGTTTGAGAAGGATTATTTTAGAAGAAGCACACCAATCAGCTTTTGCTATGCATCCGGGCAGTATGAAGATGTACCATGATTTGAGACAGCATTACTGGTGGTCCGGTATGAAGAGAGACATTGCAGAATTTGTATCTAAATGTCTCACATGTCAGAGGGTGAAAGCTGAGCATCAGGTTCCAACTGGGTTGCTTCAACCTTTGTCAGTACCTGAATGGAAGTGGGAGAGAGTGACAATGGATTTTGTGTCTGGATTGCCTTTAACGCAAAAGAACATGATGCTATTTGGGTGATTGTTGATAGGTTGACCAAGACAGCTCATTTTCTTCCAGTTCGGATGGATTATTCGCTTGAGAGGTTGGCTGAGCTGTATATCCATGAGATTGTGAAGTTACATGGAGTCCCAATTTCTTTAGTGTCTGATCGAGATCCTAGGTTCACTTCAAGATTTTGGAAGAGTTTGCATGGGGCTTTAGGTTCTCGATTACACTTTAGTACTACTTTCCATCCTCAGACAGATGGGCAGTCAGAGAGGGTGATACAGATTATCGAGGATATGTTGAGAAGTTGTGTCATTGATTTCTCTGGAAGTTGGGACAGATTTTTACCACTTGTGGAATTTGCCTACAACAACAGTCATCAATTGAGCATTAGTATGGCACCATTTGAAGCATTGTATGGAAGAAGGTGTAGGACGCCTTTGTGTTGGAATGAGACTGGTGAAGGTAAGATAATTGGTCCTGATTTAGTTAAAGAGACTGAAGAGAAGGTGAAAATGATTCGAGATAGATTGAAAGCAGCTTCAGATCGACAGAAATCTTATGTGGATTTGAAAAGAAGAGATATTGAGTATAATGTGGGAGATAAAGTATTTTTGAAAGTGTCTCCTTGGAAAAAGATCTTGAGATTTGGTCGAAAAGGGAAGCTGAGTCCTCGTTTCATTGGGCCGTATGAGGTATTGGAAAGAGTGGGACCAGTTGCTTATCGGCTTGCTTTGCCACCTGATTTGGACAGGATCCATAATGTTTTCCATGTTTTTATGTTGAGGAGATACAGATCGGATCCATCTCATGTGTTATCAATTGAATCTATTGAAGTGAATTCGGATCTAACATTTGAAGAAGAGCCAATTGCTATTTTGGCACATGAAGTGAAAGAATTAAGGAACAAAAGAGTGCCACTTGTGAAAGTGTTATGGAAGAATCATGGGAGAGAAGAGGCAACTTGGGAGAGTGAGCAAGCAATGCGAGACCAGCATCCTCAGTTGTTTCAGAGCTGATTTCAGGTAATTTCGAGGACGAAATTTTTTTTTAGAGGGGGAGAATTGTAATATCCCTATTTGTGCCCTAGTAGTTTTGAGGTTGTTGTTATTTTAATTGGATTAAATGTATATGTTAAGTTGATAAGGAAAAATTTGTGTAGAGAGAAATGTATATGTAGTGTATATGGTAATATATATAACATATATGTTGGTCAAAGTGGAAAGTCAAGGGAAGAGGATATTTTATTGTTACTTGTGAAATTACTTAAAAGGGCTTGTAAATAATAGGAAGAGAAAACATATGAGAAGAGGACATTTAAGTAATTTCCTAATTATTTTTGCTTGGTGGAGATTTAAAGAAGAAGCAAAGTTTGACTTTTACTCTTCATTGTCATTTTCTTTTCTTTTCTTTCTTGGGTGGCCGGCTCATCAAAGGGACAAGAGAGCAAGAGAACAAGTGAAGGTTTTGTTGATTCCAAGCTCAAATTGAAAGGAGTTTTCAAGTATACAAGTTGGAATTTCAAGGAATTTCATGATTTGGTAAGTTTTCTCTTGTTTGCCATTGTTATTTTTGAAGTTATGTTTAAGTTGGGTTGTGGTTTGATGATGGTATGATTAAGGTTGTTTATGGTGTGAATTTAAGTGTTTAGATTGCTTGATAGATGAGAAGTTAAGTGGGTGTTGATGTTGGAAGTGGTTGTGTGGAGATTGTGTTAGGGTTTTGAGTTGGTAAGTGTTGGTTATGTTATGTTTGATTGATTATTCTTGTTAATCTTTGAGTTGGTTGTGTTTGTTGGTTTTAGAAGTGAAGAATACCTAATTTCGAAAAAGGGGCAGTAGCGTTTTGGATGCCACGCCCGTGGCCTTTTGGTAGCCATGGCCGTGGGGGTGTTGGCCATTTTTGGGCAGAAGGGTTCTCAAAGCCACGACCGTGGGGGTTGAGGTGGCCACGGCCGTGGGCTTTGCTTAGTGATGTTGAGTTTTGTTTAGTGGTCTTAAGATTTAGGATAAGGTTAATAAGTGATAATGTTATAGAAATTGATGTGTTGCATCATTGTTTTGGGTTAGGTTTTGGAAGAAGTGATTTGCCCTAATTGTGAAGTGAAGAATCTTTGGAAGAAAGGATTGCTTAGAGTTGTGTGAGTGTGCATAAGGTAAGTACAAACTACATCATTGCATTCATTTATGAGATGTGGAAACTTAATATACATATGTGTTTGTTAAAGTGTTGAGAACATAAATGCATTGTTGAAACATATTATTATTGTTATGTGAATGTTGTGCTAAGCATGTGTAATGTATGTTAAGAATATTGGTTGTGTATATATTTGAGTAATAAAGTGTGGAAATAACATGATTGATTACTCATGATGTAAGTAAAATGGTTAAGGCATGTTTGCTTTTATGATAATGCAATGTGATTGGTTATGATGAATTAATTAATGTGATTTGAGATATGAAGTTGGAAATGTGAATGGTATGAGTTGTGAGGCCATGATTGTTGGCTATGATGATATAGTTGAGATATGAATGCCTAAAGAATTGTGGATGGTAAAATGAGAAATGAATTGAGAATGAGATAAACTAAATGATTGTGTGCCTAATATGTTGATTCAACTTTCAGAGTCCTGTATTTGATGGCATGCCTATGAATCATTGGATAGGCGAAATGGGTGGCCCGTAAGCCGATTCCAATTGAAAAATTACTTATGAATCACTGGATAGGTGAAATGGGAGGCCCGTAAACCGATTCCAATTGAAAAATGTGAATATGGAATGATGGTGAAATGGGAGACCCGTAAATCACTTCCATTTGAAAAATTAGTAACAGTCTAGCCGGGTTGAGGATCTCCTCATGTTAATGGGTTGATGGTCCAAGAGACTGGGTCTGTTACGCTATCCATGGATAGAGATATGATATATTTTGCCTACGGGCTTAATGATGTGATATTGAATCAAAACGGTGACTCTGAACTTTGAATAACATATTGGTTTGTGTTTTGGGCCCAATGCTTGTGTTTGTTTAAATGTGATTATTATTGGATGAAAGTAATGAGAAATGATATGATGTAATGTTATGAGAGATGTTCATGGTTTAATAAGTTAGGGTGAATAGGGTATACGTGAAATGTAATGTTTACTTGAATTGTGTATACAACTTGATTGTGTGACATGAACATTGCATCAAAGCATCTTGATATTGTAGTTTGTTTTACTAAGCTGTTGGCTTAGCGCGATTGTGGTTCATCGCGCAGGTGTTAGAGAAGAACCCGAGTGTTCCACTAGACCGAGTGAGTCTAGACATTGAGGATTTGCCTTAGGACTTAAAGATCAGAGCAGTGCTGCCAACCATGTATAACTTCTTTATATTTTGTAAAGTAATGATTTTAATGTATATGTATACATGGTTGTAAACTTGAACTTAGATATTTCTATATATGTAAATACTTTATAATTTCCGCTGCGTACTAAATAAATGTTTATATTCCTTTTTATTTTCTATTACATGTTAACTACCACATTTCTTATATGGTACAAAGAGAAAAATTGTTTGGTGTCTTTTAAAGAGTTAAATGGTTTAAGAAATCCGTAGCATTCCTATGTTTCATGTACGTATATTACATTGTAGTATTATGTAGTGTGCGTATATAGGATTTAGGGGTGTTACAACACCATTTTATACATCATGTATATGTGATGTATATGTGGGTATATGTATATTTTATATATATTGCATTTATATTCCCATAGATACAACATATACATTCTCTTCACTTCTCTTCTCTTTCCCTTCAATAAACACATTAAATTCAAATACAACAATAATTATTCCAAAACTTTTAGGGTGTATTTTGGGATATTACAATTCTCTCCCCCTTAAATAATTTCGTCCTCGAAATTATCTAGTATAATTATAATCCATTCATAAAACAATACCATCTTAACTTCCATATGAAGTTAATTATATTCTTAAGTTATTATATCATCAAATCATATAATTTATACTCTCCCCCTTAGAGTTAATCAACTTCTTTAAATTTCATAGTTTATCTTTATACATAGATATATATCTTATTACTTCTACAACAAAGAAATCAAGATATTTTCTCACATTCCCAATGAAATTACCTTTATACCAAAAATCAAATCATCTTATAATATACTTATACCTCGTTTAATCATTATTTTCAGAATATGTTATTACTTTATCTCTTTATAATTACTTTTTAAATTTAACCCTAAAAATCATTGAATTAAATTTTAATATTAATTATCCCGTTATTACAATCACTTTCAAAATAAACATCTACTAAACCCTAATTGATAACAATAACCTTATTTTTAGATAATCAATCTTTTCTCTTTTATCATTATTTACAACTAATATAACTTCTTTCATTCTTTTCCATTCACATTTTAGAATTCTACATCATATACATATCATTTAAATTGTTATACTCTTAATACAACTCTACATATTAAATTTTTCAATAATGATTCACAATTTTAAACCAAATCCAGATCAATTGATCTATCTATCACAATATACCCACGTTTCAATCTTGTTTAATTCAAATCAACAATTAATTTATTTAAACTTATCATGAAATTTCACAATATATATATAACCTAATTCCATTAGAATAAACTTATATTCAAATCCTGATCTCTTCAGATCCACATTCAGTAAAATTATCATGATTACAAATTACTTTAAATTATCTTTCAAATATACACATAGTTTATTTTCTACTATCTTAGTATAATTTCCACCAATTCTCATGATCATCTCATACCATACTTTCTATCCATAGTTCACTCACTTAAATCTTAAACCCATTCACTTATTCACTTCATACCATAAACATACTCAATATAACTTTCAGTCATATTTTATAATTTCTCCCTTTTTAATATTTCTTCACATTTCATACCTTTACTATATTTACAATAATTGCCTTTTTATCACATTATCCATAACTCAAAACATTTTCGTAATTCTCTTTTCTTTCCTTACTTTTCATAATTAAAAAAAAATTTCTAACATAAAATGATAAAGTATAACTTTACCAATCATAGCTCTTGATCATGTTTCTAGAAACATAATTATCAATCTTACCAAAACTGCATTACAGTCATATTATCCCAATCCCAAAGCTGGGGATAACAAAGCTAATCGGCCAAATATACTAAACAAATCATATAATCATAAGAGATTAACAATTATGCATGTAGCCTCATAATCAATTCTGTTTCTCTATTATTCCTATTTTAACCTTTCCAATTACAAAGCTAAATTAGATCACAGGAATTACATATTCATTCTCTAAACTTTTGCTACATCAAGAGTTAACACACTCCAACTCCATTTCAACTAAATTTGCACTCATTTATGTGGTCATCATTAGCGTAATTCATGTTTCAACAATATTACTATTAACATCTCTTACATATTTATATATATATATATATATATTCAATCATATACAATTCTTACACAATTTCCCTTTTTGTCACTCTATTTCAAATCTATTTCTAATCCACTTACAATCTCCTATTATACACATATACATAAAACCTTCCCACATGTAAATACCTTGGGACTCAAAATATTTTATAATTATCAGATTCAGTGATTACCATAATAATTTCACCATCCAATATTACTCGAGTCCATTCTCACTCTTAATTTCATTACATAATCCATCTAGCTTTGCACAATTCAAGACCTAATCTCTCTTAGGTCCATTAATACATGCAATATCATTCTTAATATCATTATACCAATAATTATCACCTACATATTCATAGGCCACATCCACAATGTGACTCACTTCCCATATTCCTTACATATTACACTTACCTTCATATCGAAGAACTCATCTCACATACCCTTTACATATATACACTTATGTACTTTTATTTAATTCCTCGTTCACATACAATCTATACTAATTTAATGTTTATCATTCTTATTCTTTTAACATGATGTAAAGTATTTATCAACACAACAAATATATATATATACTCTACTCATAATAATATTTTACAAAAATCTTAATCACATATCTAATGTGACATCCCTTTCACACTTATCTTTTATATACATTCTATACAAATTTAATGTTGTTACTTTCTTTTGAACATTATCATTCTTGTTCTTATAATATGACTTAGATTATTTCTCAATACAACAAATATATACATTCTAACTATAACAATACTTCACATACATCATAGTCACACTTCTAATATACCTTCATATCCCTTTTTACCCTTTCCAGTCAAATAACTTAAGGTAACACATTTTCACTTGCTTATTCACTTTCCTTTTTATTCCAAAACAACTTTTCATACTATCAATATCTAAAGAATCTTTATCAACACTCCATTACCACTCTAAATTCTCAAATCACTATTTCACTTAAACTTCAACTTACAATTCTCATCTTTTCTTAATATCAACTTTAAAAACATCTATATACATACCACAAAGCAACATCCAAACATATAATTTTCACAATTATTAAGCTCATTTCAAAAATCCAAATGTCACATATTACCACCATTAACATGAGCTTTCACAATATTCAAACATATTACATTTTTAACATTGAAATCACAATGTTGCATTACAATAACAATACAAACAATATCAATATATCTTTTTACTTGACCAACATCATCTCTTTTTCTTTTAAACAAAACTTTAACTTTATACACCCAAACCTTAAATGATCACATTTTGTTTATACCAATCAACTCACTTAATATTTCACCATACTCTCTTCCATTAATAACATATCTATCTATTTTAACAATCCAACAATATTTCCTCCCTCTAATAATCCAAACATACGGTTTATTAGAAAGAGATCCAAACTGTATAGAAAAGAGTACATACTTTAATCTTGATTTTATTTTTAACTCATTTCCAACTATATTCTTCTATTCATTTCTTTATATTACAACCACATCTCAATAAGCAATATTTCAATATTTGCTTTCCTCAAGTAAACTCCCATTATTTATTTTATAAATTAAGCTTATATTAATTTTTCCATATCATTTCTTTCTTTAATTTTCCTTTCATGCAGAACTTTATCCACATGCTATTATTCATCTCATCTAATTTAATTACATTACAATTCACATAATGCCACATCCGAGACCAACCTAGGTGTGAATGCATATGCATGTATTACAAATTTCATTTCAAAACTTTTCTTTTTAATTCTCTTTAAGTTTTTTCAAAACTTTCTCTTTTTAATTCTACTTAGGCCGAGAATCTCGAACCTAAGCTCTGATACCAAAATAATTGTAACGCCCCTATACTCTATATAAGTTCTATACATATACCTGGTATACATACAATACGTATATAAAGTATAAGAATGTCACTTTTAGTTTCAAATTAAAAACCTTTATCCGAGTTCAAACAATATTACATTAATTTAAAGAACATTTACAAAATCATTATACTTTCAAGGGTTATATATATATATAATAATCTCATTCTGATTTACCAAAACTTTATTTATACATATGAATATATTCTTATAAAAAATACAACATAATTAAAGCACACATGTATGCATCACCTTCTAGTTGGTCTCGAAACACTCTTACTCTTCTCATGGCATAACAGCTGGATTTCCAGATCAACCGCATAACCACCTGCGCGTTACACAACCTCGCTAAGCCCGAGAGCTTAGTAATACAAATAATTCCTATAAATATACATTGCAGAAAAATTATATTATCATGATAACTTTATATGTCATTATTTTATTACCAAGTTTTCCCATTTAGAATACACCTTTCCTATATACTTCTACTAATGTCTTTATTATATGCACATATTCACGTATATTGTTGACACAAATCACAACTTCATGACTTATTAAGATATTCATAAAAATATTCTCAATGTCTACATTCACATCCATATTTTGCTTTCATGTTGTACTTTTATTTCTCATCATTCAACATAGTTCTCTTAATCCACATTCACTATCAATAATTTACTTATGTATTACAACTATCACATAACATTATATCTTACTCCATAGGACATATTAAAGCAAAGACAACACATATCTCATTATTCATTTGTTTCACTATTCAAGAATCATATATCAACAAGCACAAGCATGGGCCCAAAAGAAACTAATATGCCATTCCACTTTCAGAGTTAATGTTTTGGTTCAATTATCACATTTATCATTATCATTATCCCAACTAGGCTTCAAGGATTTAGGTTCAACCAAGCTTCAAGGGGAACAAAGCATGCTAAGTATCAACCCAACTTGGCTTCAAGAACCAATCCAACCTAGCTTCAAGGGTTGTAACATCTCAATTAGGCTTCAAGGATTTGACCCAACCAAGCTTCAAGGGGAGTAAAATATGTTAAACTTCAACCCAACTTGGCTTCAAGGATCAAGTCCAACCTAACTTCAAGAGATTATTACTAATAGGCATGCCACCAATAACAAAACTCTAAAAATGAATAACATATTAGACACACAATTCATTTATTATTTCATTATCAATTTTATTTTCAATTCTCATCATTATGTAGGCAAACATGCCCCATTTATCTCAATTGAATCATCATAGCCAATCACAATGGTTTCACATCTCATTTGAATCATCATAGCCAATCACAATGGTTTCACATCTCATTTGAAATATACATAATCAAACACATTAAACATCCATTAAGAATGATCATCATTGATATACACATATATAATTTACCTTATTCTTAGATTTAGAATCCTCAATATACATTTGTTTAGGTCATCTTTGTTTTAAGTATATTTAAAGTGTAGATACAAAAAGACCTTTGGAGGATCCAACAATGTAAGAATAGTCAAGAATAAATATCAATAGCTAACACACTCAAGGGACACGGCCAAGCTTGTGGCCGTGTCTCTCAACACAAAATCAGGCAGTGGCAGACATGGGCAAGGGACACGGCCAAGACAGTGGCCGTGTCTCTCCAAAATCATCCAACACGGCCAAGTTTCCTCTAACTTGGTCGTGTCTCCCAAAACTTGGCCGTGTCTCTCCTTAAATTTTGGCCGTGTCTCTCAATAATTTAAAAACCAAACACGGCCAAGCCTCCTTGATTTCATTAAATCACATTATACACAATATAGCATGATTCAAATGGATATAATCAATATTCTAGACACATATAGTACATGCTTATCATAATATTCACACTATTAGTACACATCAACAATGCATTAGATTCATTAACACAATTACAAATTAATGTAGTTTGCACTTACCTTAAGAACCACTCACACCAAACTATACACTTTACCTTCCAAGAACTCTTCACCAGTTAAAGTAGGGTAATCCACTTCCTTCACAACCTAATTCAAATAAAATGATAAGATTCATGAATTCCAATACAAATATTCACTTATGAAACTCATTCTAAAACTTTAGATCACAACTCACAATTCACATCTCTCTCTAGGATCCAAACTCATATATTTTATGTTTTCAATTTCCTTAAACACAAACATACATCAATCATATATCAATTATTCAATTCTCCAACTCCTTTATATTAAACCCTTATCAAACAATTTCAATAATCCATCATCTAAATACCAATTCCACACATATATATACTTCAATCTTTATTATCATCACCATCATACACCAACCATATCAAATCCAAACTCAAACAATAGAAATCTATACAAGGAAATGAATACTTACTTAGATATTATGCCAAATCTTCCACAACCCTCTTCAATTCTCTCAAAATCCCTTTGGATTTGATGTATATATATTGATGAAATCACCTCTCTTTCTCTTTCTCTCTCTCTCTCTCTCGTGCAAGAAGAAGAAGAAGAAGAAGAAGAAGAAGAAGAAGAAGAAGAAGAAGAAGAAGAAAGAAAGAAAGAAGATCTTTTCTTCTTTTCTCATACTTATCATATATATATATATATATATTATAATTAATTCCCTTAACATCTCCACCATACACTTGTCCATTCTTTGACTTTCTTTTCTTCTTTTCCTTTTATTATTATTATTATTATTATTATTATTATTTAATTACATAACTTACTTTTCCTACACAATTTTATACATCATGTATATGTGATGTATATGTGGGTATATGTATATTTTATATATATTGCATTTATATTTCCCATAGATACAACATATACATTCTCTTCACTTCTCTTCTCTTTCCCTTCAATAAACACATTAAATTCAAATACAACAATAATTATTCCAAAACTTTTAGGGTGTATTTTGGGATATTACAAATATATTGGAAGATTAATAGACCAAAATAACCATGAACAACTACCATGTTATAAATTTCTCAATAGTTAATTTTTTTTAAGTTATAAATTAAACTTAAATATAAATTGGAATTTAGTTATCCAAAAAACCAAATAAAATTATTTTAAAAATTTAGTAAAAAATATTTGAAAATTTAAGTTAAGAAAAATCAATTCTCCATTGTTTCCAAAGCCACAAAGATTGACTTAATTTCATAAATAGTCCATAAACTTAGAGTGTTATAAAGTTATAGTCTTCAAACTTTAAATCGTCATAATAAAATTCCTGAAATTCTATTTTTTTTCATTAAAGTCTTCAATTTTATTTTTTTTTTGAAAAGAGACTACACATGTGGACTCTACATAAAGTTCACGTAGAGTCCACATATTTAATTTAAAATAAATAATTATATGTTATTTTTTTTACTAAATTTAGGGACTATTTATGAAATTAAACTGTTAATCTAATTTTATAATATTTTTAGATATTTATAAATTAATTTAAATATAATGAATATTTTAATAATTTTTTAATATAATTCCAATAAATAAGTGAAAAATAAAATATTAAATATATTGTCAAAAATATAAAATTAGACATATTAATATTATTTAATATAATATTAAATAATATAAGTTATACTAATATATAATAGAAGAATTAAAATTATTATTTAACTATTTAATTAAATTCAATTAAATATTTAAAATTTTATTTATTATTTAAATAAAAATTTAATTATTGAATTAGATGCAAATATATATTATTTTTTATTTTATATATTATTTATTATATAAATTAAAAGTTAATAACTATATTGGCCCACTTAAAATTTATAAAGAAGTATGTTATATAAAACGTATATGTTGATATGTATTAAATATATAAATATATTTTCATATATTATATAATAAAAAGTATATACAATATAGATGAGCAAAAATTGGAATACATTGTAAAAAAAATCGGAGCCATTTTAGTATATAATATATTTTATACTATAAACATTATATAAAAAATACATGCAATGAATATAAAATATATATAACCTTATGTAATGAATATATATATATATATCAAATTCAACATAAAAAAAATATTTGCATCTAATTCAATAATTAAAATTTTTAAAAAATAATCAAATATTTAAATAACCCATAAAAAATAAAGCAGATATTTATATATGGCGAACCCAACACACATAAATTTCTCATTTTTCAAATATTACAAAAAATCCTGATCAAACCCAGTATTTGCTCGTATTGGAGCTTTTTGCTTTTCACCTGACTGATTTCTTAATCAATTTGAGCAAGTCTTTCATTGGTAGCTGAATCCATCTCTCTTTGCTTTGCCAAATAGAGAAAGAAGCGTCTTATTTATAGACGCTGGAAGCTCTAACAACAACAACAACAACTAAGCCTTAGTCCCAAACAAGTTGGGGTCGGCTGTATGGATCCTCAACAAAATAAGCTCAAAAGACACCAAAAAAGATACTCCAGCCTTAGGCCCCTTCCAAGACACGGATTTTACGTCTCCATTCAAGTCTGTCATTAATCAAATCCGCATCAAGATCTAAGGCACGTAAGTCTCTTGCTATCATCTCATTCCACACAGTTCTAGGTCTTCCACGACCTCTAGCCCCCTCAATCAACAAATTCTCACACTTACGAACCGCAGCATTAGGAGGTCTTCTTAAAACATGCCCATACCATCTAAGTCTTCCTTCCCTCATCTTATCTCCGACATCCGCTACTTGGACTTTTTGTCGAATATGAACATTCTTAATTTTGTCCAGTCTGGTATGTCCACACATCCATCTTAGTATCCTCATTTCTGCCACACTCATCTTATGCAAATGTTGTTCCGTTGGTGCCCAACACTCACTACCATAGAGCATCGCAGGTCTAACAACCGTCCTATAGAATTTACCTTTCACTTTTAGAGGTATTTTCTTATCACATAGAACCACAGTCGCACCCTTCCACTTCAACCACCCTATCTGTATTCTGTGAGCCACATCTTCATCTATACGGCCATCATTCTGGAAAACCGTGCTTTGGAAGAGAATAAGACTTCGCTTCAAGGCTTGTTATCTGGATTCGCTTCTACCACTTCGCTTTTACTTCATTTGATTATTAAATATTTAACTAAATTTAATTAAATAGTTAAATAATGAATTTAATTCTTCTCTTATTATTTGTTAATATAACTTAAATTATTTAATATTATATTAAATAACATTAATAAATCCAATTTTTTTGCTAATATATTTAATATTTTATTTTTTACTTATTTCTTAAAATTATATTAAAAATTTATTAAAATATTTGTTATATTTAAATTAATTTAAAAATATCTAAAAATTCTATAAAATTAGATTAAAAACTTAATTTCACAAATAGCCCCTAAACTTAAAGAAAAATATAACTTATAAAAAATATAACCTATAGTTATTTATTTTAAATTAAAGATATAGACCCTATGTGGATGCCATATAGAGTCTATATGTGCAGTTATATACCAAAAAATAAAATTATAGATTTTAATAAAAAATGTATAAGTTTAAAACTTTTAGGGATTCGATATAAATATAAAAATAATTTTAAAATAATTTTAAATTTGCCATATTTATAAAATATTTATCAAAATACTAAAATTTATAAAATATTTACCAAAATACTAGATTTTTATTAGTTTATAATGAGTTTATAAATTTTACATAATTTATAATGAGTTTATTATAAATTTATAATAAAAAAATTAAAATATATATTTTTTTTAAATATGATAAGTGATGTTATTTTTTTAAAATTTTATTTATTGAGATAATTTAAAATTTGAGGGCCACTAGGCAACCTTAAAAAATAAATTGTGGACCATTTGTGAAATCCAGGGGGCATGATCGAGGACGTGAATACATGGGATTTTACAGAGGAGAGAAGAGAAGAGAGTATAAAAAGAGAGAAACAAAGATGTGGTGGTACACAGGATTACAAGCGTTAAGCCTAAAGCATAACCGATATCTCTGCTTGTTTACAGAGACATATAATTCTATAAGTGGATTGATTCGCTCCGTTTCACCGAGTCACTCATCTTTTCACCTCGCTAATCGATTCGATCGATCTCTTTCAATTTCGATTCTTGATTGATTTATTGATTGTTGAAATGAAAAAAAGAGCTAGAATTAGCCATGATAAGGCTGTGGTGAATGTTTGGCAAAGGGAGGTTGGTGAGTTATCCACCCGGAATTTCGCCCACCGTCTCGCTGCTTCGGAGGTTCTCTATTTTTCTTTCTATTTGGTGTTCAATCTATGGCCTGCCAGTCTGTAATTTGAGTGATGAGTGATGGGTGGTGTGCGCTTTATTTGAACATGAATCAGTTTTTTCTTCTTCTTGATTTGGTGTTTCTTAATTGATTATCATATGGAGATATGTTTCATCGTCTTATGAGTTACTTGATCTTATGCTTTAGAATCCATGTTTTGTTCTTTATATGCAATTTTATGGGTTATTGATTGGCAACCCCACACGACCTACCACCAAAGGACTGAATTGGGTCTATCTTTTGGGTTTTGAAATTTTGGTTTGGTTGGAAAGTTATCTTCTTTAATTTCCAAAATGAAGGCAGATTGAATTCAAATGAAGTAAAGCATATGATGATTGATCTTTACATTGTTTTGGCAAATGCTGCTGTGATTGATTTATTTCTATTTTCCTATGTTTCTTTCCTGGTGTTAATTGGTATTACTTGTAAAATCTAAAGCCTTGTCATGCTCTATTAAGCTCCATTCAATTCACCTTCTTGCTTTATGCTTTCTAAATGTCACTTTTTTTCTTTCAATTCTGATTTTGTTAGAATACATTCGGTGATAAGCAAAGGTAATTGATAAATATATGAATTCTGCTGTAATTAAGAAAGGAAATTACAGCGAGAACTTAAAATTTTGCTTCTTTTTTTTTTTTTTTATGAAAATGTAATCTTTCTTTGGATAATTCTCAATGAATTTCCACTCTTCATAGACAGAGCTCTGAAGAAATGGTTTCCATTCGTTTCAGGATCTTGTACTGCGACTTGATATATACAAGAAACTAGACAAGCACAGAGGTTGTGTGAATATGGTAAGCTTCAATGCTGCTGGTGACATTCTGGTGTCAGGTTCTGATGACAGGCGGGTTATACTCTGGGACTGGGAAACGGGGCATATCAAGCTTTCTTTCCATTCTGGTCATAATAACAATGTATTTCAAGCCAAAATGATGCCTTACACTGATGATCGAACCATCGTTACATGTGCTGCTGATGGTCAGGTAAATCCTTTTTTTGTAAAGGACATGATGTCATATTCCTATTTCTTCACAACTTGGTACCTGTGTTTGTAAATTTTTGTGGTTGTAGATTTTGGCTAAAGTTCTTGCCTGAATCAATATCCATATGCTTTTCTCAAAGATATTCATTAATCAAACAAAGAAACAATGATATTGATAGACAAGGTAACATTGATTTGTCAAATATGATAGTATTCTTAATGCAAACTTTCATCTTTATTCTAGGTTCGGTATGCACAGATTCTGGAACGTGGAGCAGTAGAGACTACATTGCTAGCTAAACACCAAGGACGAGCCCATAAGTTGGCTGTTGAGCCTGGAAGTCCTCATATATTTTATACTTGTGGTGAGGATGGATTGGTTAAACATGTGAGTTTTTTTTACCCTTTCTAATTTCAATCGGCAATTTTATAGATTCATTTGTTGCTTAAGTAGCCTGTGGCACCTAAAATTGCTCTGAGTTTGAAATTTGTTACATGATATGTGGGTGTGAAATAAAGATTTGATGATTATTGGTGTTATGTGGAACAGTTGTGGAGATCTGCTGGCTAGGGCTTACATGATGGAAATTTTTTTTTAAGGTGGAAGCAGGCGTAAAAATCAATTAGGATTTGATTTTATTAGAGTTTGCTGATTTGATCTTAAAAGAGAGGCTGAAAAGAAAAGAACTGATCTGTCAATTTATTTTTATTTTCCTTTTCCTTTTCCTCTTCCCATGTTTAGCAAATTCACAAACCTAATGGCTTGTTAATTCCTCGCCTGAATGTCCATAATGAACAAAAAAGATTAAGTCCCTGATCAATTTTTTTGTTTTCTGGTATTTACATGGCTTTATTTTTGTAGTATGACTTCTACGTGATTTTGCATATTTGAGTTATATACGACACTGTCCATGTCATTTCAGTTTGATCTGAGAACTCGGCGTGCTACAGAACTTTTCACTTGCCAACCAGTTGATGATAGGAAGAATTACATGCCAATCGTCCATTTGAATGCGATTGCAATTGATCCAAGGAATCCAAATCTCTTTGCAGTTGCAGGATCTGATGAATACACTAGACTTTATGATATCCGTATGTATAATTGGGATGGCTCAACTGACTTTGGTCGACCTGCAGATCACTTTTGTCCTCAACATTTAATTGGTGATGAGCAAGTTGGAATAACAGGCTTGTCATTTTCAGACCAGAGTGAGCTTGTAGTCTCTTATAATGATGAATTCATCTATCTTTTCACACGAGACATGGGATTGGGTCCCAATCCTGATCCATCCTCTCCAGTTTCTGTCGGCAGTGATACAAGTGAAATGGGACCTATGAATGCTGATGGTAAAACCAATCCCCAAGTGTTCAAAGGTCATCGAAATTGTGAGACTGTGAAAGGAGTGAGTTTTTTTGGGCCCAAATGTGAATATGTGGTGAGTGGGTCAGACTGTGGTCGGATATTCATTTGGAAGAAGAAAGGTGGAGAGCTCATTCGTGTCATGGAAGCAGATAAGCATGTAGTGAACTGCATTGAATCTCATCCCCATGCAACTGTGCTTGCTAGCAGTGGAATCGAGAATGATATAAAGATATGGACTCCAAAGGCCATTGAGAGAGCTACTCTGCCTACAAACATTGAAAAGGTATGGTTTTATTAATTTGTGTTAATGGTTAAAATCATATCCTTCAAATTTTATTTTATTCTAATTTTGATTGATGTCAATGGCTTAGCTGAATATTGCAGTTTCCAAATTAAAAAAGGCTAACTTGAGTTAATCTGTATACACCACATTATACTAACAAAGGTGGAAAATATATCCCCCTCTTTTGGGAAAATTCAACTCAAAATATTGGGTGATGTGAATGTTTATTTTGGTTGCTTTTCTTTGTGATCCATAACGCAGAAGAATATAAAAATGCAAGGAAAAGAAACCAGTAATCAGAAATATCAATTTACTTTTCCAACATCCAACAAACATTAAAGAAGCTCATGAGAATACTTGTATATCATTGCAAACAAGTCCTAGCCCTAATAACAAAAAAATACCCAAAATAACTATGTTCGGAATTTCTTCTCAAATTGCATACAATCAGTACTTTTCCAGCATATATGCTTAAATTATTTAATCAATCCCTTGAGCATAACTTGTATATGCATTGCAAAATAAGTCCTAGCCCTGATAACAGAAAAATACCCAAAATAACTATTTTCGGAATTTCTTCTCAAATTGCATACAATCAGTACTTTTCCAGCATAGATGCTTAAATTATTTAATCAATCCCTTGAGCATACCTTGTATATGCATTGCAAAACAAGTCCTAGCTCTGATAACAGAAAAATACCCAAAATAAATATTTTCGGAATTTCTTCTCAAATTGCATACAATCAGTACTTTTCCAGCATAGATGCTTAAATTATTTAATCGATCCCTTAAGCATACCTTGTATATGCATTGCAAAATAAGTCCTAGCCCTAATAACACAAGAATACCCAAAATAACTATTTTCGGAATTTCTTCTCAAATTGCATATAATACTCTTCCAGCATATATGCTTAAATTATTTAATCAATCCCTTGAGCATTGTTCGCCCTTTTTTTAGAATTTTTGCCCCCCCCCCCCCCCCCCCCCCCCCTAATTTTTTCAAAAATATCAAATATCTTTTTTAATTTTCACATTTGGGAGAAAAAAGTTTCTGCTTTGATTCCATCACTGGAAAAAGGATGGAAATATGCAAGTGAAGGGATTGTGGTTACTCCTTTTGAGTCTGATCTGACCGGCTGATTCAATCGATTTATAGAAGGAATAATTAATTTTTACGCCGGTATTATCTCCATTGTTACTTGTTTGAAAAAGGTTCCGATGCATGATCCAATCCAATGGCTTACCATTGGTGATGGTGATGATGACGATGACGATGATAATTTCTCTGGTGATGACAATGACGATAATGATGATAATTTCTTTGGTGATGACAATGACGACGACAATAGCTATGATGACGACGACGACAACGATGGCAACGGCAACGGCAGTGGCGATGATGATAATAATGGCATTGATGATGATTGCGATGAGGATGTTGATAATTTAGTTGACAGTTATGATGATACGAATGATGATTCTGATTTGCACTTTCTGTGTTCAGCTGAAACCAAAGGCTAGGAGCTGGATGTACCGTGTGGCTCCACCACAGGACCTGATGTTGCAACTATTTTCATTGCAAAGGCATAGAACTAGTCCAGAACACAGCGAAGAGAGTTCAGCTGCTGGTAGGGAACTTTTAGAGCTTATACTGACATTCAATGCCAACAGTGATTCCGATGATGGGGGCGATTCATCAAGTCGGGATGACTTTTTTGGTTAGGATAAGCTGTCTGCTTTAGCATATGAGAAAACCATAGTAATTGTACATAACATAGGATTTAAATATTTTGTGGAGCCTCAAATTTTAACATCGGCCATTACATTCAAGTTTTTTCCCATTAATTAACGTTTTTTTTTGCAGTTAAAATCAATTAATCTTACATGCTTTATTTTTGCCTTATTTAGAGGGAGCAGGTATATTAATTATTAGGTCTAATTATCATAAATAGGTGTATATATATGTGTGTGTGTGTGTGTATTTGTGGGACTATGAATTTACTCAACTCTTCTTATAAGTTTTGTTCAGCTCTTCTTATAAAGTTTTCTGAGTTTCTCTGCGACTAATGATAAGGGAAGGCCAGAAAATGTTTCTTCTTCTGCTGCCACAAATGGATAAGAATGGAGAACTAGGCTAGCATGTTTTTTCTGGTGTGTGTGTGAGAAGGAGCAGCCTCTATCATAAGATTTTGAATGAATGCAATCAATTGCGCAACATTTACCATTTTGCTATTAAATTCAAAATATATTAGTATTTTGAAAATAGTTGTCAATTTCATGTAGATTAGTAAATTTCAGTATATGATAATTACAAAGAAATTGTATCTTGACTTTGGCTAAGCAATTTTTAAAAATAGTTTTTGTGAGCTCAAAAAATGATTTTGCTAGAAATATGTATATGGAGGATTATTAAATTTCATGGGTTCAGTATTCTAAAAAAAAAAATTCATCATGATAATCATGATGAGCTCAAAAAATGATTTTGCTAGAAATATTTATGAAGGATTATTAAATTTCATCGGTTCATCGATCTTAATTATCTGGGTTTTAAAATGTAATCCTATTTCTTCTAGTTATATAGAATTTTATTCTCTTTAGTGTTTTTATTTGTTTATTTATATAAATTAGTCCTTTCCTAAGTTTTGAATTTGTTCATTATTCAATTGATAAAATTTCTTAAAGGTTTTTTTTTTTTTAAATATTCGTATGTGTTGAGAATATAAGTTTACACCGACACAAAGTGGCGTTAAAGTCTAAGAGTTACTAATACTGAATGCAATGGTTCTTGCGACAATAATTGGAGAATTAGAGCTCTTGACCCAAGGATTGAAACATTTCAATGCTTGGTGCAATGTCTAAAGTAATGGATGGACAAGAGATGCAAGCGTATCGAAATACGTATCCAATAAATTATAGACTATCTCAGAGCTTTATGAATTAATAAGAATAAGGAGATGAGAGATAATAGAAGACCAAGAGATGGTTTTGTCAACCATTTTGGTTGATTAATTCCTGTAGGTAAACAAAATGTCTATGATGAAGAATAAGAAGAAGATTACGAGCTCCATGACTAGCACAAGTTTCAAAGATGAGATAATTATGAAAAAAGATGTATATGTAAGTTTGATAAATGTGAAGAAGAGTACAGACTAACAGTTGACATTCCTAACGTCAATAGGAACTTTAACATTAAAGAATTCTTTGATTGGATGGCTGATGTGAAGAGGTTCTTTGATTATATGGAGATAGCACCGAAAGAAAAAGTTAAATTGATGGTTTGTCAAAGTGAAGCCTTTGCATGGTTGGATAGACTATAATATAAAAGGGAGAGAAAAGGAAAGGGAACTATTCACATGGTACATAATGAGATATTTGTTGCAAAGGAAATTCTCGCCTCATGACTATGAACAAATTCTCTTCCAACAATATCAAAGGAGTTAGTAATGAGTTAAGGCGGTTCATAATATACTGTTGAATTCATGAGATTAGTAGAAAGAACTAACGTTTGTGAATTCGAAGGTCAACAAATAACAAAATATCTAGAAAGATTAAAGCCTACAACTAAAAATCGGATTTGTATTTAGGTATTACGCACCTTATTCGAGGCTAAAATTATGACTATAAAAGCTAAATTGATGCAACAAGAGAAAGGAAGAAGGAATTTTGATTCTTATAAAGTTTAAGACCAATTGAAAGAGGCCAAACTTATTGAGTATAGAGGGCGCTGTGAAAAGACTAGCAATAATCGTTTAAACAAAGGTAGCTGCAAGATAGTATGGTGATAGGAAAGAGACCAAAAATGAAACTAAGGAGGAGGCACAAAAAAAATTAAAAAGTCTTATGCTAGACTTATCATTGGCAATCAAAAAGGTCATTGCTATAGTAATCACCCTTCAAGGAAGATAGTAAATGTACTTGCAAGAGAAGAAGAGTTAAAGGAATTTTTGAAAAGGATACTTATTAAGGAGATCATAGGTGTATATGTTTGCCCACTCTACTTACACCAAAGGACGAAAATGTGTATAGATAGTTGTGATATAAATAAAATCATAGAAAGTTATGAATTTTTTATTCCAAGATTTGATAGCATGTTGGACCAATTACATGGTGCAAGATGGTTTACCAAAATTGGTTTGAAGAATGGGTACCTGATGCAAGCATGGCTATGGAATCCATGGAAGGAGGTGATGGAACTCACAGGTTGAAGATTCCTTATGGACCAATTACAAAACAGAGAGCCAAGAAGTTAAAGGAAGTCTTACAAGCATATGTGATTAATGGATATAAACATGGAGCCATATGGACCAAATAGAGACAAAGAGAAGTTGACTATTTTGTTAGAGGCTATGGATGATAAAGGCTAGTTGGGATTACTTGTTAATTTTAGCTCAACTAGATATTTAATACTATCATTTTTTAAATATTAGTTATGTATTAGACTTATGTTATTTGGATGACATTTAATAATTGGATACTATTTGTATGCCCATTATTAGTGATTGGACGTTATTGTTTAAGCCCAAAGTTATTAGCTTATTATTATATTATTTTAGTTGGATTAATAGGGTAAGGGTGGAGGTATCCATGTAACATGTTGTCCCAAGATAGCAACCAAGAGAAGGGGGGGGGGGGGGGGGGTGAATTGATTGTTTTGAAGAAGTGATGGTAAATCAAAAATTTAAGATCAAACAAAGCAAGAAATGAGTATAATATAGAAGAAAATACACAAAGAATTTATAGTGGTTTGGATTATCTCAATCCTACATCTACTTCATTAGCAACTTGTTAAGGTTCCACTAATATTGAATTTTTACAAGCTCAACTCTAACTTGGTATTTTCACAAGCACAAACTAAACTTTTATAAGGTTTGAGTAACTTCCTCATAACTTAATAAGAGTTTCCCAGGCTTAATCTAAAATCTAAGTATTTCAGAGCTCACACTCAAACTTACAATGGTGTTTAATGCTCACACCCAACACTCAAAACAATACAAATAGAAATTTTATTGCAAAGAAATGAAAGTTGTTTTGCCTGGCTATTACAACCACAATCCTTCTGAAAAATAAAGTTTATTTGGGAATTTATAGCCTTCAAGCCTTCAACTAGCCGTTTGAGGTGGGTGTCAACATGTTTGAATCTTGTCTCTTACTTTGCTCATTGTCCAGAGTAAATTCATGGTTGGACTAGTATAGGTCCGGTCGCACATCACTGAGGCCGATCGGATTTCCTTAGGTCCGGTCGTGTTATTTGAAATTGCAATAAGAACTCCTCCAATGGTTTGTCCAGGTGACATCCACTAATTAGTGGAGGTGTAACAACTTTATATTTGAAAATTTGTTTAAAGCTTTTCAGTTTAAACAAGTCATAAAAATGTATTGCTTTTAGCTATAAGGAGGATTAAATAAAATAATGATATTCTCATGATTTTAGCTGAAAACCAAAATACTTTCTAGTTACTTGATCATAGAGACGAATGTCTTAACCCTTCATTAAAGATATTAAATAAAGAAAGTTATATTACATATCCCTTAAGATCTTGAATTGCCAAAAACCATAAAAAGTAAAAAAAAAAATTCAACAAGTATATGCAAAGCAATATGGCCACATGGAATTATTCTTTATCCTTAAACAATAATATGATCATAAATGGAGAGAGAGAGAGGAGAAAAAGGAATGTAAGAGCGGGTAAACTAATTAATTTAATGCACTGTACCATTATTTTAGGGTTAAACTAAGGAGGGAATGGCCATGACCAATTTTGACCTTAAATATTTCACATGTCATCTTTCAAAAGGACACTTACAAAACTCTAGTTTATGTACGCTTTTACCCGTGCTTAACAATATTTGGGAAGATTTGTTTGGATTTTATCCTATGCTTACCAAGAATGCAAAGAGGAGTGCATTATATTTTCATTATTGTTGATAGGTTTTTCAAGATGGCAAACTTCATTTCTTATTATAGAACATCGGTTGTTGTTCATATTCTTCTTCAAAGAGGTAGTATACTTGTATGTTGTACCAAAATTCATCACTTTTGATTGCAATAGCAAGATCTTTAGATATTTTTAAAAGATTTGTGGAAACTTTTTTATTTATCCTTGAATTTTTAGTAGCACTGTTCATCCACAAAGTAATGGTCAATTAAAGGATATGAATCATACTGTGGGAATTATAATTCATAGCATCTGTGGGAGTAAGCCAAAGCAGTGGGATATGGCATTATCTTAGTTTGAATTTGCTTATAATAATGTTGTCCATCTTGTTATTTAAAGGACATAATTTTCAATGGCCAATACTAAAGTGCCACAATATGCGCTTAAGTAGGCATTCTTATAAAAAAAAATAATAGCAACCAAAAGTATGGTCGCCAAGCACATGAAAAAACAAATTATTGATGTTCAAAAAAGAAGTTCAATAAAGCTCAAGACAGTCAATATCAAATATAAGAAACCAATGGATAAACATAAACCTACAAGCCAAGTATTTTTCAATTGGGAATCAAGTAATGCCTACATTATTGATTAGGAGAAAGTGCAATTTTACCCTTAATGTTTAAGTGTAGGAACACATTTGTCCTTAAATTAATTTTTGGTGTAAATTAATTTTTGGTGTAATTAAGCATATATTTAAAAAAAAAAAATCTTTTAACCATGGTTTAAATGGAAAATACTAATGTTATTGTGTTAATACTGACTTGGCTGGATCAAATGATTTAAGTGGGATTTACATATATAATATTTGTATATATATGAAAGGAGAGAATGAAACCAAATATAAGAAAAAGACCAAATATAAGAAAAGAAGTTGTCAATTTATTGTGTTTGAAGGAGAGAAGCACAATTTTATGGAGTGAATGAATGAGATAAAGATTTCAAAATTCCGTGCATTCACAATATTATTAATTGAAAATTGCATTATTCTATGAGAATTCAATAATGAGTTCTATTATAATCAAAGTCATTAGCAAATCAAACACATTGACCAAGAAACTTCAAAATATTTTTTTTTCTTACATATTTATTTTTTATTTTATTTTTTATTTTCATATTAAATAAATATTTATAATATGAAAACTATATATATAATTTCAAAAGTCTAATTGTAAAATTTTTAAAATTAAAATTAAGAAATATATAAAAATATATTTTAGTATAATTGAAAATATAAATAAATGTAATAAATTTATGTTCATGTTTGGTATTAAATTTATATCATTATTTACATTTATATAATAATATAGGTATATACGAAAATATTTTTGATGTTTATTATAATTTTATAAAAGATTGTAAATTTTCAATATATTAGTAAAATTGTACAAGTGCATGAACCTGGGTAAGTTGATTAATGGACTTTTCCCAATTGACAATAATTAGATAACTTTGTAATTCAAGTATTTTTTTTTTTTTTTATATAATGGAAAGTTCAAGTGTAAGAATAAAAAAGTTGCTATGTTTAGAGAAGAGAAGCACAATTTTATAGAGTGAATGAATGAGATAAAAATTTCAAAATTTCATGCATTCATAATATTATTAATTGGAATTTACATTGTTCTATGAGAATTCAATGATGAGTTGTATCATGCTCCCTCCTTCCAAAAAAGGTTGTCATATTTTTTTTTTTACAAATTTTAAGAAAATACAATTAATGCATTAATAATTTATGTGTTTCTCTTTTTTACCTTTATTCATATATTTATTTTATCTTTCAAATAGTTCAAAATATCATTAATTTCTTATTTAAAGTGTGAATTTATTAGAGGATAAAATTAAAAAAAATACATTAAATATATTATATAAATAATAAATGGACAATTATTTTGGGACACCGCAAAATAAAATAGTGGATAACTTTTATGGGAGGGAGAAAGTATATAAAAGTAATTAGTTAATCAAACACATTGACCAAGAAGCTTTAAAATACTCCCTACAATTCTATTTAAATTGATATTATAGAAAACTTCACTCATATTAAAAAAAATAAAAAAAATTAATAGTTTATTCTTAATTAATAGTTTCTCTTTTCAATATTTACATCCATGTTGAAAAGATAATCATTAATAATGACAATGAACATAAAAAGCAAATTAGTAAATAATGTCAAAAATCTATCTTAATATTATTGAACATTAAATATTTTGGATTAAAAATTAAAAATCTAAAATGTTATTTAAAAGGAATCGGATGAAGTTTAATTTTTTTGCTATCATGTTTATTTTTTATTTTATTAACTATTTTGATATTAAATAAAAATTTATAATATAAAACTATATATAATTTTGAAATTCTAAATATAAAATTTTTAAAATTAAAATTAAAAAATATAGTTAAAAATATATTTAAATTTAATTATGTAACACCCTTATACTCTATATACGTATAATATAAACACCCGGTATATGTAAAATATGCATATACGATATAAAAATGTCATAACTTGGTTTACTAAAAATTTTCACATTTTTAATTTAAAATCTCAAATACTTTAAAATGCATATTTAAATAACAAATAAAATGTTCTTTATAAATCATAAGTTCCAAAATAAGTATTTTATATGAAAATTGTTGGAAAAAATTTGCTAGAGTTTTGTTTGTAATTTGGACATTTTAAATTTTTAACAGTTACACAACCTGCATAAAAACACTCCCAATAAAATAACTCACACATTTTCACCTCAACTTCTTGATTTCTCCACATTTCCTCAAAACATTAATACATATATATATATATATATATATCAAAAACACATATAAAACTCATATTATACAATTGATCCAAAATATACCTTATAATTTACAATGTATACTTCGAAAACATAACATAATATACATAAATATCAAAAGTATTATAATATAAAATATATACATGATGACAAATGGCCATGATCTTGATGTACCTAAAATCAACTCAACAAGCAACCTCAAATCTAGTCCCGACCCGGTCTAGAAGAACTTTCCGGCTCAATCGGATCACCCTTGTCACTTGCGAGATAAATTACAACCGTGCTAATCTAAAAGCCTAAAAGTATAAACTTTGATAATAATAAAATTTATAAACAATGCCAAGACATAATGCATTTATATACTATGTCATAATGTAACATTCAATTCTATTTTATAACATAATTTTTCATCCTTTTTACAATTCACATAAACACATATACAAGCATGGGTCCAATAAAACTAATACATTAATCAAATTCCAGAGTTATCATTTTGGTCCAAATTGACACCAAGGCAAATCATATATCAGTGATGCATAGCGTCTAGCCCTAAAGGCAAATCATATATCAGTGACGCCTAGCGTCTAATCCTGAAGGCAAATCATATATCAGTGACGCATAGTGTCTAGCCCTGAAGACAATTAATGAGGATAACCTCATAGGCATATTGCCAAATACATAACTCTTAAAATTGAATAACATACTAGGCATACAATTAATTTATATTTTTCCTAATCAACTTCTTCTCATTTTATCATAATCAACTAGACATATTGACTCATTTTCTCATTTTGCTCATTCATATCAATGTCAATTCACCTTAATTCATCATATTTTACATTTTATTCAATTTAGCTATTTACAAAGGCTTTTCATAACGCATATAATGCATACATAACAACTCACATGTCATAGCACAATGTTCATGAATGTTCCATGTATCAAGTAGCATAATACATTTTTCATCCAAAATGTATTAGGCCAAATGTAATGCAATCACATTCCATTTATCAAGAGTTTGTACATACCTCAATAAGCTCTCAAATGCAAGCTAAAAATCTCTCACAAACCTTCAGTTCCAAGTTGCCCTTCAACATTAGGGTTGGGCAATTCATCTCTCTTTAATCCCTATTCAAAATGTGATCAAACACAATCATTCAATATTACATTTTAAGGCATTTCCAACATTAAACCCTAATTAAACATCACTCTAATCAAAACCCCAAAATTTAGCCTTTCCTTACTTTAATATTGAACTTCCATTTTAATCCATTTAAATTAATATTTTAAGTTTATTTATATTATTAAAAATATATTATAACATGTTTCAATAATTCACATTAATTAAATACACACTCTTATACAAAATCCTAAAACGGCATAACCTTCACCAATGAAGGTTCTTCATTCCAACTTATTCCAATTATTAATCCAAGCTTATTTCCATCACTAACATCATGAAATAACATTATTTAAATATTAAAATCAAACAATTCACCATTCTTTGAAAATTCACTTTTCAAAACCCTAAATTCAACACTACTTTATCAAACCTCTATCCAAACTTAACCAAATCTATCATTTGCTTTAAAATCCTTGTTTATACATCAAAAAAACACATTTGGAACTAAATTGCACAATTAAAACTCATAATTTCAAAAGTTCATATGTTCCATAACCCTAAATTCTCTCTCTTCGACCAACTCATCCCAAACTTAAGCATTTCTTTAATCCAACTTAAAAATCAATAATAACTAATCAAAATAACTTCATACATACCCATTCAAGCAATTAAATCATGCTAATACAAAATTTCAAAATCCACATAATCACAACTTTATGGAAATCCAAAGAAATAAGTTAGAGAACTTACTAATTCAAGAGGAAATTACCAAAACTTCACTTGAAACCTTGGATTCCTTTCAATTATGGAAGCTTGGAAGATGAAGAAATCTCTCTCTTGGTGGCTATGGAAATCCAGCCAAAGATGAAGAAGAAGAAGAAGCTGGTGATCACTTTTTATTTTCTATTTCTTTCCACTTTAAAATTATGACCACATATATTATTATATTTTTAATAATTAATTAGTTAATTTATTTATTTAAAAATTATATTTTACCTCTTTCATTCAAAAATAATTTATTTTAAATTTATTTAAATAATTTTAATTTTACAAGGTATAATTACCATTTTACCATTTGACTTTTGACTTTTCTATTTAAGAATTGACTTTTGTATGTGTTATGTATATTTAATGCATATTTCACATATACTCTTTACTTTTTCACTTAAAATCCTTTAATTTTTCATTTAAATTATTTATTTAATTTATTTGACTTAATTTATAAAAATTACGGATGTTATAATTCTCTCCCCCTAAAAAAAATTTCATTCGCGAAATTACCTAATATCAACTCTGGAACAACTGAGGATACTGGCTCCGCATCGCCTGCTCACTCTCCCATGTCACCTCCTCAGTGGTACGATTCCTCCAAAGAACTTTTAAATGTGGCACCTTCTTGTTTCTCAACTCTTTCACCTCTCGTGCTAGGATCACCACTGGTTCTTCTTTATAAGTTAGATCCAAACTCACCTCAATAGACTCCACTGGCAAGATATGAGATGAGTTCGACATGTATCTCCGAAGCATAGAGATATGGAAGACATTATGTATCCAGTCTAACTTAGGCGACAGACCCAATCTGTAAGCCACTAGACCAACTCTCTCCAATACCTCATATGGTCCAATGAAACGAAGACTCAACTTCCCCTTCCGACCAAATCTCAAAATCTTCTTCCACAGAGATACCTTCAGGAACACTTTATCTCTCACACTGAACTCTATGTCTTTCCTCTTCAAATCTGTATAGGATTTCCGTTGGTCTGAAGCTTCTTTCAAACGATCTCGAATCACCTTCACTTTCTCTTTCATTTCCCTAATCAAATCGGGACCAACCAGTTTACCTTCTCCAACCTCAACCCAACACAAAGGTGTCCTACATTTTCTGCCATACAAGGTCTCATAAGGTGCCATCCCTGTAGACCCTTGATTTTGGCTCTAAGCTAGTCCAATCCTAATTAAGAAAGGCCTAATCAAGTTCGGTCCACTCTTAATGGCTTAAAGCTATTTTAAAGCCTTTAATTAGATTGGTTCAATTTTATTAGGCCAAAAGACAAGATGGTTTAATTTTTAAAGCTAAAATTAGATCCAATTCGAAATAAAAATGAGTTCGGTTGGGTGTGGATCATGTTAGGCCGAATTAGGCCTCCCCAATTCATCCATATCAATTTGGATCAAGTCCAAATCGATATGGGCAATATCCATGTCGAACTGGATGTCCAATTCAAAATGGATGTTGTCCATATGGAATTGGATCAAGTCTAATTCAATATGGACAATCCATATCGAATTGGACTTGATCCAATTCGATATGGACAACATCCATGTCGAATTGGATGTCCAATTTGACATGCATGTTATCCAATCGGTATCTAATGGGTCCATATCGAATTAAACAAGGTTTAATTCGATATGGATGGGTTTAATTTGGCATGGTTCCTGTCTTTAGACTGAATCTGAGCCGTGTTTAAATTGATAATCCAGATTAAGCTCGATTTACGTAGGTTTGACCTAATTTGCTCCTTATAAATACAGGCTTAAGCAAAATAGAGAGGGGATGGCAACCTGTATTGAGGAATGCTTGCAACAATTAAAATGAAAGGAAGCAACACACAGAAGGAGAGAGATGAGAATAACAAATAGAAAGAAGGAAAAGTAAACAATAAGAATGCATAAACAAATGGAAGGCAGTAGTTACTGTCTTCATTCCACTCAACCAAGAATTAACATTGGTGCAAGCAGAATACTTGAATCAACGTAAAATATTGGTGAAGTCTTCAAACGTAGGTCCAGTCTTCTAACTCCATTATTTTATCCAGTAGTTGCATCACATCAACTTATTTATTCAAAATTTATTATTCTAATAGCTCACTCACTTTATGTTAAGTTGTTTCAATTTCACAGTAGCTTAGGGTTTAATTTTTACCTCTAAATTAATTACTAAAACTCTACTTATATCATTCAAAACCATGCTTTACATGTTTACAAAACCCTAATTTCTCTAAACATAAAACCCTAACTTACATAGAAATCCTAATTCCCCAAGAAAATTATATCAGGTAAATCGTTCACCTTTCGGGATCACCATAAGCGCGACTTATGTCATCATGCACTATATTTTCTTAATGGGGGTAATATTAAGATGTGTTTGTTTATTTTCTTTTTAACTATTCTATTATTTTCATATATTTTGTATTTATTTTTCCTTTGCTTTATTCTTTTCCTTAGATTTATATGTATTTTTAAATAGACATGTAAAAGGCATGTTTTTACTCATGGGTGCCTTATTTATTTAATTAATTTATTTTTTGTTGTCTAATTTATTTAAAGATTTTGAGATTAATGTAAAGGGCATGTTTTTCACTAAATGGTGGGTGTCCTATTTTATTTAGTTTTGGATATTGGACATTGTAAGGGCATGTTTTCATCCTTGGATGTTGCCTATTTTAATTGTTTATTTTAAATAAAAGGTGATGGATGTTTATTTCTTTTAATGTGCATGTAATATGGATGATGCTATAATAGGTTAAGAATTTAATGATATTTAGACCTGAAAAGGAGGTCGGTTCCAATGAACTGGGCGTTATGGGGGTGTTGGGTCATTCTCACCTTCCCCATACGTACCCAACTTTCCAAACCCAATAGAGGTTGGGGATTTCTTAGAAATCGAGTCAACCACCACTTTCTATTTTTTTAGCCCATCCGGTTGGCGATCACATTTTCTCCGGATTTAGGCCCATGTTCTCTAAAGCTTTAAGTCTAACAGTGTCGAAGTCGCAAGAACAATTCTATATGGGAGTGTGAGCGAAAATCTCCGCTCACAGTAGCGATTCCACTGGGAAAAAGAGAAGTTGATTCTGTTGGTCTTTATATTATTTTATTCTTTCTTATTATGATATTATCCATTGCATCATTTAGATTGTATTGTGTGCATGAGTTAGGACGCCCGTGTAACCCATGTTGTGTTATGTGAGGGATACCATACTTTTACTCAAGGTATAGAGATTGAGCATGACATAACCACTCATAGCCTTGTACCTTTTAGTATATACTTGCTATGAGAACCTGAACTTTTCAACGCAAAGACTAAAGCTCATGTAATTGGCCTAGTTATTTTTCTTAGGTATTTACCCCAAATGCTTGTTGTTTGACTATGAGTAATTTATCTTGATTTAAGCCATGGCTTATTTGATTTATTTTTTTTTTTCTAATATGACATAATTATATTGTAAGCTCTTTTAAATCCAAAAGACCAAGACTATTTTAAAAATTTTTCAAGAAAGTCTTTGGACATGAAAACCTTTCAAGAAGGGTCAAAAATCTTTCTCCAAGGGCCCAAGGGCTTTGATACAAAGTTATCTTTCACTTCATCTAAAACTGCAACCTTTTCTTAAAAAGAGCTTACAAATATTTAGGTCAATTATGGAATACCAAAAATAAATTATGGGCTTAGTTTATACCAAGAATCATTAATCATGGACTTATTTTTAGATGAATCATTAGTTGCTTTTTCAAATGAGAAATCTATTTATAATAAACCTCTTAGTTTAGTTTTAATCCAATATAGTATAAAAGCTATTTTAATTTATTGGATGGATTAAAGCCTAATTAATGAAAATTATCATGAACTAATTTCCATGTTTGAAAATATAACTATTGGTTAAAATCATCCGAGAAAATTTTTCAAAAATAGAATATCCCATGTTGATATTTTGTTGACCATATACCTAGGAAAAGAGACTCACCATTCATGTGTAGAAGTTATAAGGAACGTCCCAATTATCTTTGATTGCTTGTTATTTGTGCATACATGCACACATGCATACACGCATTGTATAACATGTCATTGATCCTTTCTGGCTCATAGACCTAGAGTACAGTAGTTCAAGAGCGTATGACAACCCAACCTATACCAATGACGTAAAATCCAGCAATAACTCAATTAGCTTCTCACCAAGAGCAATGGATCTCGAACAGATTCAAAGGATGGTGGACGAAGCCCTCAATATCAAGATGGAAGAACTGAAGGAGGCCCTGGCTGAGACTATGAAGAGCAAACTGGCTACACTTTTAGGGAACACTGCTGAGGTATCTGCCAGCACTAAGAAGCTGAAGGACAAGGGAAAGGCTAAAGTTGGCGAAGTAGCCTTCGATGATGACAAGGTAGTTATTGATAATGATGATGACTGGACTCAATACTTCTAAGATCCACAAGATAAGAAGAAAGAGCCGAAGGTTGTGGAAAGATCAGCCATGGAAATACTAAAACTTCAGATGTTGAGAAACTGATTTCTGATTTAGAGAAGAAATTTGAAAAGAAGTTAAAAGCTGATGAGATGTCAAAAATAGACAAGCTGTTCGAACAAGATGAGGAGGTCCCTTATAAGTTCAAGATGACTTCCTTCACTAGGTACAATGGTACATGAAATTCTCACTTACATTTTAAGTAATACATCACTGCCATGCAGTCTACCAGAGCTAATAAGGCTCAAACTCTAAGGTATTTCATCCTCTCATTGGATCCTGTTGTGCAAAACTGGTTCAACACCTTAGAGAAAAGTACCCAAAAAGATTGGAATATGTTGGACAAAGCTTTCATTCATTAGTATGTGTACAATGTCGAGCTGGAAGTTACCTTGATGGAGGTGGAGACTGTCAGACAAAAATAAAATGAAAGTTTTATCGATTATGTGAAGAGATGGAGAAATAAGGCTGCACTTCTCAAAAAGAGGCCAAATGAGTCCGACCAGATTAGGATGATTGTGAGAGGGGTGCTACCTAACCTCTGTGAAAGGCTGCCTCACACCCTTATAAGGGATTTTAAAGATCTTCTCCAAGCTGGAATCCAAATAAAAGAGTGAAAAAAAGAGAAGAATTATTTTTCTGCAAAATAGAATTATCAGTCTGGCAATCAAAGTACACATAAGGAAGTCGACGTTAATACAACTGGTCAAGGAAGTAGAAGGCAATTTTCAGAGTTGGGGAAACCTCTATCTTGGGTTTTCAACAAGTTACAGAAGAAGGGGTTGTTACAACCATTGGCTCCTCGACCTTTGCCTGATCCTTTACCCCTAAAATTTGATACCAAGGCTTTTTGTCAATTTCATCAAACTCGAGGACATGAGACAGATAGATGCACCCGATTGAAGCATGAGATCCAAGATCTGATTGACAGTGGTAAGCTACCTAAACCTGATAAGCTCAGCACAAAAGATAATCATTTACCTAGGTTCAACAAAATGCCACCGCCAGCAACCTTCATGGTAGGAGGAGGATTTAAGAAAAATTTTGTCTCATCCTCCTTTCAAGATGAGAGTATTTAAGATGTGAAGAGAGAAAAAGCTCAACTCAATAAACTTTCCTTATCTTGAATGTTGCTCTTCTATTTTTCTTTTTTTAATGTTTAATTGGAATAATTATGTTTTTCAAATTATGTTTGTTCGAATAAATTATTTTTATTAAATTTTTTATGGTCCCTGCTCATTTTAGTGCTCAATCGATAATGAGTCTACCTTGATATTCATGAATTAGTATATCTATGCATCATGATTTGAATGACTTTACTAGGTGAGGGAATTCTTCTATAGCATTGAGTTGTGTATGCTTACTTAGAGAGAGCTCTTGTATAATGACCTTTGTCTAGATCCTAGTTGACCTTAGAACATGCTTTGACAAACTTTTGAGGCAAAATTGAACTCTGCTTATTTAAGGGAGAGATTCTCTAGGCATTGTTTGATAAGCCAACAACTAGCATCCACCCAATTAAATATCAATCCCTAGTTATCTCTTTGAGCCTTCATAAAATTTTAGCTTACTCTTCAATGGCTAGTAAACCCAATCACCTACCCTGAGCAGTTGTTACACTTTTAATAAGTCTTATGATCACTAAATAATAAAATGGAAAGAAGATCAAGAAAAAGATGCATAGTCAATACCACAAGGATAGTTAAAGATTACATGAACTAGATCTAATATCTTCAGTCTCTGTCATCATTGAGATAAAGTCAGGACAATAAAGTATTTATCCTCACTCAAGTACACTCACTCTACTTTACTTATCCATAGTCAGAAGTGTAGAATGGTGAAAGCAAGACAATTCTTTTGGATTTAGGACCCAAAAACAACGAAAAAACAAAAAAGGAAAAATACAGAAAAAATAGAGAAAGAGCAAAAGAAAAACAAAAAAAAAAGAAAAAAGAAAAAAAATGGGTCTTGAGTTTATGCAAAAGCAAAAGGAAAAGTTGAAGATTGTCTTAATCAGTTCTATATTTCTTCCAAGGAAATAGAAGGAAATTGAAGTCTAGCAAAATTGCTTCTAGCTGCTTATGGCTCGAGCAGAAGATTTTAGTGTGAAGGTTTGTCAGCAGTGTCACATTAGCTCAGCTCAAATATAGCTTTTATTTAGCTCATGTCCTTTATAGACCCCGTTTCAAGCCTATTAAAGATCTGTTGATCTCTTTTGGTAGGTAGAGTCTATTAATGGAGATAGTTTGGGTAAGCATGCATATGAGATAGACAATATTTAAACTCGATGAGACCTTTGGCCAAGTTATGTGTATGTGCCTATCTGAAGTGTAACAGTTCCTACTTAAATGGAAATGATTTCCAAGTTTAGTACGGTAACTCGGGTTGTCATATTATAGATATGTTAATTTGAAAAATCGAGTCCTGAGGTAAATTGACACTGATTTGAAAAATCCAACATTTTATTTCAAAATTAAAAATTCAAGATTTAATTTTTTTTTGTTTTCTTATCATATAAACCTTCAAGTTGAGGGAAATATGTTGTATTTTATAACATCGAATGACACATTGGGAAAAATAAAGGATTATTTGTAAGAAGTTACCAACTGATGTGCTGAAACTTAGTTTGAAATGGATGTATCTCTATCATGCTTGGGACCCCCACCACTCATGATTTCATCTTGGAAATTAAAAGCCATAGATGTGAAGGTTTCTGCCATTCCAATGCAAAAGCTGAACGAGCATATGGAAGGAACCAATGAGAACACTTCAGATGATCACCTCAATCTGTGAGTCGGTGAAACCACTGTAAGTATCATTGATGCATATCATGCATACATGAGCATATCTTGCATTGCCTATTCTTTGTCAAGGTAAACAACAATACTCTATGAAGTAAATATGAAGCAGATATTGAAATAGGAGGCATGAAAAGGCTATTACAAAAGAAAGAAGAGATGCATGCTTATGCAAGGAACCAAACAATGCACAAACATCAATCAGAGCTTGCATGGAAAAAATTATTGGTTTGAGCCTACACAGGGGGCAAAGCTTCTCCTTTTCAATTTTTGAGTTTATGCGTGTACAAAATATTTTCAAACCCACTTTCAAATATTTTGCCATGCATGGGGCAAAAAGAGGATATGAGGACTAGCTAAAAAATAGCTGAATTTTTTATAAAAGGAAGAACAAAAAGAATGGAAAAAGAAGAAAATTAGAACTCTTAAAAGAATGAAGATGCAAAAGACAAAATGATCAGTCTAGCTAGAAGAGCTGAAGCCAATATAGAAAAAATGTCCAAGGATGAAGATCCATTTTGAAGGGTGAAGACCCAATGTCCAAAGGATGAAGATCCATTTTGAAGGGTGAAGACTCGATCTCCAAGGATGAATATCCATTTTGAAGGGTAAAGACCCGATCTCCAAGGATAAAGATCTATTTTGAAGGATAAAGACCCAATGACCAAAGATGAAGATCCAAGGTCCAAGGATGAAGATCCATTTTGAGTGTCAAGACCCACAATCCATTAAAGAATAAAAAAATCGGTTAGAAGAAAGCTAAAATTTCTAGATGACAGAAGATCAGTCCAGCTAGAAGAGTTGGAGTCGATCCATTAAAGAATGGAGCAAGTGGCTAGAAGAAAGTCATGATAGAAGATCAATCAACTAGAAGAGCTAAAATTTATTGGCTAGAAGAAAGCCAGAATTCTCAAACTGACAGAAGGTTAATCAAATCCAGTCTCGGGTCTAAATACCCAGTCTCGGGTCTAAGTACATAGTCTCGGGTCCAAGTATCCAAGTATCCAAATCAAATCCAGTTTTAGGTCCAGAACCCAACCAACCTCTGGTCTAGAACCCAACCAACCTCGGGTCCATAACCTAAACCAATCCGAGTCCATAATCCAAATTATTTAAGAGTTCAGAACTCATTCCGGGTCTAGAACCTAAACCAATCTGGTCCAGAACCCAATCCAGTCTTGGGTCCATAACCCAGTCAACCTTAGGTCGAGAATCCATCCTTATCCAAAATCAGCTCAAAATCATGTTGCTTTTCACTCTCTTGTACTGAAATCTTAGATTGTTCAAGCAGGAGGCAACTGTAGACCCTTGATTTTGGCCCTAAGATAGTCTAATCCTAATTAAGAAAGGCCTAGTCAAGTTCGATCCACTCTTAATGGCTTAAACCTATTTTAAATCCTTTAATTAAATTGGTTCAATTTTATTAGGCCCAAAGATAAGCCAGTTTAATTTTTTAAAGCCAGAATTAGATCTGATTCAAAATAAGAATGAGTTTGGTTGGGTGTGGATCATGCCAGGTCAAATTGGGCCTATCCAATTCATCCATATCGATTTGGATCAAGTCCAAATCGATATGGACAATGTCCATGTCAAATTGGACATCCAATTTAACATTGATGTTGTCGATATCAAATTGGATCAAGTCCAATTCGATATGGACAACGTCTATGTCGAATCGGACATCCAAATTAGACATGGACAAATATCCTTGTCGAATTAGACATCCACTTCAACATGGATGTTATCCAATCGGTATCTAATGGGTCCATATCGAATTAAACAAGGTTTAATTCAATATGGACGAGTTTAATTTGACATGGTTATTGTCTTTAGACTGAATTCGAGCCATGTTTAAATTGATAATCTAGATTAAGCTTAGTTTACGTAGGTTTGACCTAATTTGCTCCTTATAAATACAAGCTTAAGCAAAACAAAGAAGGGACGACAACCTTTATTGAGGAACGCTTGCAATAATTAAAATGAAAAGAAGCAACATACAGAAGAAGAGAGATGAGAAAAGCAACGAGAAAAGAGGAAAAGTAAACAACGAGAACGCACAAACAAAAGGAAGGCAGTAGCTACTGTCTTCATTTCACTCAACCAAGAATTAACATTGGTGCAGGCAGAATACTTAAGTCAACGTAAAATATTGGTGGAGTCTTCAAATGAAGGTCCAGTCTTCTAAGTCCATTATTTTATCCAGTAGTTGCATCACATCAACTTATTTATTCAAAATTTATTCTTCCAATAGCTCACTCACTTTATGTTAAGTTGTTTCAATTTCACAGTAGCTTACGGTTTAATTTTTATGTCTAAATTAATTACTAAAACTCTACTTATATCATTCAAAACCATGCTTTACATGTTTACAAAACCCTAATTTCTATAAACATAAAACCCTAGCTTACATAGAAATCTTAATTCCCCAACAAAACTATATCAGGTAAACCGTTTACCTTTCGGGACTGTCGTAAGGGCTACTTGTGTACATTTCCTTAATGGGGGTAATATTAAGATGTGTTTATTTATTTTCTTTTTAATTATTCAATTATTTTCATATATGTTGTATTATTTTTCCTTTTCTTTATTCTTTTCCTTAGATTTATATGTATTTTTAAATAGACTTGTAAAAGGCATATTTCTACTCGTGGGTGCCTTATTTATTTGATTTATTTATTTTTTATAGTTTAATTTATTTAAAAATTTTGGGATTAATGTAAAGGGCATGTTTTCCACTAAATGGTGGGTATCCTATTTTATTTAGTTTTGGATATTAGACATTGTAAGGGAATGTTTCCATCCTTGGATGAGTGCCTATTTTAATTATTTATTTTAAATAAAGGTGATGGATGTTTATTTCTTTTAATGTGCATGTAATATGGATGATGCTATAATAGGTTAAGAATTTAATAATACTTAGACCTAAAAAGGAGGCCGATTCCAATTAACTGGGCATTATGGGGGTGCTAGGTCATTCTCACATTCCCCATATGTACCCAACTTTTCGAACCCAATAAGAGGTTGGGGATTACTTAGGAATTGAGTCAACCAAGCATTCTATATTTTGACCTGTCCGGGTGGCGACTCTATTTTGTCCGAGTTTAGGCCTGTGTTCTCTAAGGCTCTAAGCCTAACAATGCCAAAGTCATAAGAACCGTTCCACATACGAGTGGGGGCAAAAATCCCTGCTCACAATCCTAATACTGGACTGATAACTGCTATTATAAGCAATTTCAATCAGTGGTAAGAATCTGTCCTAGCTCCTTGTGAAATCAATGATACAACTCCTCAGCATATCCTCTAGAAATTGAATCACTCTCTCTGACTGCCCATCTGCCTGAGGATGGAAAGCAATACTAAAATGCAACCAAGAACCCAATGCATCCTGTAAACTCCTCCAAAATTTTGATGTAAATCGGGAATCTCGATCTGACACCAAAGAAACTGGAACTCCATGAAACCTCTCTATCTCACTGATATACAGCTCAGCCAACCTCTCAAGTGAGTAATCCATCCGAATTGGAAGAAAATGAGCTATCTTCATCATCCAAGCAACTATCATCCAGATTGCATCATACTTCTTCTGGGTTAAAGGTAATCCAATCACAAAATTCATCTTCACTCGCTCCCATTTCCACTCTGGTATTGATAATGGCTGAAGCGAGACATCTGGCAAGTGAGGCATCTGGATTCAAATTCTGCTATATCCCTCTTCATACCTGACCACCAATAATTCTGCTTCAAATCTTGATACATCTTGGTACTATTAGGGTGAATAGCATAGAATGACTGATGTGCTTCCTCTAAAATTTTCCTTTTCAATTTTGCATCATTAGAAATACACAGTCTATCTCTATACCACAAACTGTCACCATCTCTCACATGAAAGTCTTGACTCTCCCCCTTTTGGCAATCCATCACAATCTTTTGAATTTTCTCATCTGCCAACTGGGCTTCCTTAATATGATCCAACAACACTGGCCTCAACTGCAACTAGGCCATCAATGCACCATCATCACATGACTCAAATCTGGCATGCAATGCTCTCAACTCAACAAGCAACGAGAGTGAATAGGCAGTCAAACCTTCCATGGACTTCTGACTCAAGGCATCTGCTACCACATTTGCCTTTCCAGGATGACAATTAATTAAGCAGTCATAGTCTTTAATCAACTCTAACTAATTTCTCTGTCTCAAATTCAGCTCTCTCTGAACACTCAGGTACTTCAAACTCTTATGATCAATATAAATGAAGCATTTCTCCCCAAACAAGTAATTCCGCCAAATCTTTAATGCAAAAACTATGGCTGCTATCCAAATCATGAGTCGGGTAATTCAGCTTATGAGGCTTCAATTGTCGAGATGCATAAGCAATGACTTTACCCTCTTACATCAAAACACAACCTATACCACTATGTGAAGTATCACTGTATATCACTTAAGGTTTACCTTCTACAGGCAGGGTAAGGAGAGGAGTCCGAGTCAACATATCCCTCAGCTGCTCAAAACTCGCTTGATACGATCTGTCCACTCAAATCTAACCCTAATCTAGTGAGTGGTGTAGCTATCATAGAAAAACCCTTCACAAATCGACAATAATAGCCTGCCAATCCCAGAAAACTTCTAACCTCTGTCGTCTTTGGTGGACTCCAATTCAAGATAGCATTAACTTTACTCGGATCAACTCTAATACCCTCTGATAAAATCACATGACTGAGAAAAGTTACCTGATCAAGCCAGAACTCACATTTAGATAGCTTAGCATACAACTGCTTCTCTCTTGAAGTCTGTAGTACAATCTGCAGCTGCCTGTTATGATCTTCCTCATTACACAAATACACTAGAATATCATCAATGAAGACCACTACAAACTGATCGAAGTATGGTCTAAAAAGCTTGTTCATCAAATCCATAAATTCTGCTAGTGCATTTGTCAATCAAAAGGGCATCACCAGAAACTCATAATGCCCATACCTCATGCAGAAGGCTGTTTTGGGTACATCTACATCTCTAACTCTCAACTGATGGTACCCTAATCTCAGATCAATCTTAGAAAATATTATTGCTCCCTTCAACTGATCAAAGAGATCATCTATCCGAGGTAATTGATACTTATTCATAATAGTCACCTTATTCAACTATCTATAATCAATACATATTCTCAAGGTGTCATCCTTCTTCACAAACAAGATAGGTGCTCCCCATGGTGACAAACTAGGGTGGATGAACCCTTTATCAAGCAATTCCTATAACTGCACCTTCAACTCCTTTAATTCTACAGGTTCCATCTGATAAGGGGTAATGGAGATGGGAGTGGTACCAGGCATCGGATCAATACCAAACTCCACCTCTCTCTAAAGAGGTACCCCTGGTAACTCATCAGGGAAAACATCTGAAAACTCAGCAATTATGGGTATACTATCAAGCTGGAATCCCACTACTCTAGTATCTACAACATGAGCAAGATATGCCTCACATCCCTTTCGAATCATCCTCCCAGCTAATACAACTAAAATACACATGGATGAAAGGTGTCTCTGCTCACTAGATACCACCGCATCTATACCATCGCGTGTTCTTAGGGCAATACATTTTTGCTTATAGTCTACCACAGCCCCATGCCTGGATAACCAATCCATGCCCAGAATCATATCATACTCCCTAAAAGGCATCTCAATCAAGTCACCGAGAAAGTCCTCATCCTGAATAACAACTGGGTTGTCTCGGCGTACCCTGCTAACTACAACACTGTGCCTTAAAGGATTTGTAACAAACATGTCAAATCCTAGGGACTCCGAATGCATGTCACTCACAGGCAATATGGATGCACTGAAGTATGAATGACTTGACCCAGGGCCTATCAATGCAAGAACTGAAGAACCAAATAAAGTAAAAATACCTGCTATAACAGCTGAAGCATCCGACTGCCTCTGCATCACAAAACCCGTTGTGTTGGCTCTACATCCTCTGGTCTACTCCCTGCTATAGAGCCTCCTCTCTGACCAGACCCTGATTGACCATCTCTTCTAAAACCATTGCCCCCATGATCCCCTCTAATACTGGGTCTAGAAGCTGATGTATCTGTTTGTCTGTCATCTGGTTGCTCTGGACAGTCTCTAAGAAAATGGTATGGTGATCCACATTTGTAACATACTACTGGTGCACCTATCCCCCAGTAGACACCCCCATCTGCCTTACCACTATGAGCACAGGTAGGTGGAGCAGGCCTTTGAGTCACTAGGGTTGGGGCACTCGCCACCGAGGCTGCAGGTTTCTGTCTCTGTCTCTATTACTGTGATGACCTGTCGGCTGTCCCTAGCTCCTACTGAACCTCTGAGAATATCCCCCTTGACCTCTCTTTGATGATGAAGACACTGCCTCACCCTGAGGTCTCCTAACTCTGCTCTCCTCTACTTTAGCAGCTGTTGCAAGACCTCATGCCCTCTCTATACTCCTGGCAGCTGTAACCAACTAAAAAAAATTCTTATACCGAGAGCCTACCACTAAACACATGATAGAGGGTCTCAGTCCCTCCTCAAACCTCCGGCATCTGTCAACCTCATCAGAAATAATCTCTTTAGCATATTGGCTCAGCCGAATAAACTCAATCTCTCTTAAAAACCACATAGGTCGAGAACCTCTAACCTAGGCTCTGATGCCAAAATAAATGTAACACCCTTATACCCTATATATGTATAATGCAAACACCCGATATATGTAAAATATGCATATACGGCATAAAAATGTCACAACTTGGTTTACTAAAAAAATTTTCATTTTCAGTTTAAAATCTCAAATACTTTAAAATGTATATTTAAATAACAAATAAAATATTCTTTATAAATCATAGGTTCCAAAATAAGTATTTTATATGAAAATTTTTAGAAAAAATTTGCCAAAATTTTGTCTGTAATTTGAACATTTCAAATTTTCAACAGTTACACAACCTCCATAAAAACACTCCTAATAAAACAAATCTCACATTTCCACCTCAACTTCTCAATTTCTCCACATTTTCTCAAAACATTACTAATTATACATATATATATCAAAAACACATATAAAACCCAAATTATATAATTTATCCAAAATATACCTTATAATTTACAATGTATACTTCGAAAGCATAATATAATATAAATAATATCAAAAGTACTATAATATAAAATATATACATGATGGCAAATGACTCTGATCTTGATGTACTAAAAATCAACTCAACAAGCAACCTTAAATCTAGTTCTAACCCGGTCTAGAAGAACTCTCCGGCTCAACCGGATCACCTCTGTGACCTCCGCGATGAATTGCAATTGCACTAAGCTAAAAGCCTAGCAATACAAACTTTGATAATAATAAAACTTAAAAACAATACCAATGCATAACGCATTTATATGATATGTCACAATGTGGCATTTAATTCCATTTTATAACATAATTTTTCATCCTTTTCACAATTCACATAAACACATACACAAGTATGGGTTCAATCAAACTAATACATTATTCAAATCCCAGAGTTACCATTTTGGTCCAAATTGACACTAAGTGTCTAGCCCCGAAGGCAAATCATCTATCAGTGATACCTAGCATCTAGCCCCGAAGACAAGTCATATATTAGTGACGCATAGCGTCTAGCCCCGAAAAAAAATAATGAGGATAACCTCATAGGCATGCCGTCAAACACAGAACTCTAGAAACTGAATAACATACTAGGCACATAATTAATTCATATTTTTCCTAATCAACTTTTTCTCATTTTCTCATAATCAACTAGGCACATTGCTTTATTTTCTCATTTTGCTCATTCATATCAATGTCACTTCACCTTAATTCATCATATTTCACATTTTATTCAATTTAGCCATTTATAATGGCTTTTCATAATGCATATAATGCATACATAACAACTCACATGTCATAGCACAATGTTCATGAATGTTCAATGTATCAAGTAGCTTAACACATTTTTCATCCAAAATGTGTTAGGCCAAATGTAATGTAATCACATTCAATTTATCAAGAGTTTGTACATACCTCAATAAGCTCTCAAATGCAAGCTAAAAATTTCTCACAAACCTTAACTTTCAAGTTCCCTTCAACACTAGGGTTGAACAATTCACCTCTCTATAATGCCTATTCAAAATGTGATCAAACACAATCATTTAATATTGCATTTTATGGCATTTCCAACATTAAACCCTAATTAAACATCTCTAATCAAAACTCCAAATTTTAGCCTTTCCTTACTTTAACATTGAACTTCCATTTTAATTCATTTAAATTAATGGTTTAAGTTTATTTATATTATTAAAAATATATTATAACATGTTTCAATCATTCACATTAATTAAATACACTCTTATACAAAAACCCTAAAATGGCATAACCTTCACCAATGAAGGTTCTTCATTTAAACTTATTCCAATTATTAATCCAAACTTATTCCATTACTAATATCATGAAATAACATGATTTAAACATTAAAATCAAACAATTCACCATTCTTTGAAAATTCCCTTTATAAAATCCTAAATTCAACACTACTTCATCCAACCTCTATCCAAACTGAACCAAATCCATCATTTGACTTTAAAATCCTTCTTTATGTATCAAAACAACACATTTGAAACCAAATTGCACAATTAAAACTCATGATTTTAAAAGTCCATATGTTTCATAACCCTAAATTCTCTCTTTGCAACCAACTCATCCCAAACTTAACTATTTCTTCAATCCAACTTAAATCATTAACAACTAATCAAAATAACTTCCTACATACCCATTCAAACAATTAAATCATGCTAATATAAAAATTCCAAAATCTACATAATCACAACTTCTTGGAAATCTAAAGAAATAAGTTAGAGAACTTACTAATTCAAGAGGAAATTACCAAAACTTTACTTGAAACCGTGAATTCCTTTCAATTATAGAAGCTTGGAAGATGAAGAAATATCTCTCTTAGTGGCTATGGAAATCCGGCCAAACATGAAGAAGAAGAAGAAGATGGTGATCACTTTTTATTTTCTTTTTCTTTCTACTTTAAAATTATGACCATATATATTGTATTTTTAATAATTAATTAATTATTTATTTATTTAAAAATCATATTTTACCTCTTCCATTCAAAAATAATTTATTTTAAATTTATTTAAATAATTTTAATTTTACAAGATATAATTGCATTTTACCTTTTACCTTTTGCCATTTGCCATTTGACTTTTCTATTTAAGAGTTGACTTTTGTATATGTTATGTATATTTAATGTATATTTCACATATACTCTTTACTTTTTCACTTAAAATCCTTCAATTTTCTATTTAAATCATTTATTTAATTAATTTAATTTAATTTTAATTTATTTTACTTAATTTATAAAAATTACGGATGTTACAAATTAAAAATATAAATAAATGTAATAAATTTATATTTACATTTAGCATCAAATTTATGTCATTATATAAATGTAATAATCTTATATAATTATATAACTATATACAAAAAGACTTTCCCTAGATAAATTAGTATGACTTTTGGTTAAGTTTATTTTTAAAAAAAATTATTAATTTTTTAAAGATTATTAATTTACTAGAAAAGTGGTTTTATTTTACAATTATATATATTTGTTGTAATTCAAGTTTTTTTTTTATATTATTTTGCAATTTTATATATTTATTGTAATTCAAGTTTTTTTTTCTATATAATAGAAAATTCAAGTATAAGAAAAAAATTATCAATTTAATGTGTTTGGAAGAGAGAAACACAATTTTATAGAGTGAAATAAATGAGACAAAGATTTCAAAATTTGATGTATTCATAACATTCTTAATTAAAAATTGCATTATTCTGTAGGAGTTTAATTAATATCATATTAATTGGTCAATCAAACACAATGACGGAGAAGCTTCAAAATATAATTTTTTTGCAAGCAAGTTTATATTTTTATTTCATTATTTATTTTGATATTAAATAAATATTTATAATGTGAAAACTATATATATATTTTCTAAAGTCTAAATGTAAAATTTTTAAAATTAAAATTAAGAAATATAGTTTAAAATAGTAATTAAAAATATAAATAAATGTAATAAGTTTATATTCATGTTTGGTATTAAATTTATATCTTTATATAAATGAGATCAATTTAAATAATGTTATAAACATATATGAACAGACTTTTAACATTTATTATAATTTAATAAAGGATTTTAAATTTTCAATATATTAGTTAAACTGTAAAAGTGTATGAACATTTTGGCGAATTGATTAATGGACCTTTCCCGACAATTGTAAAAAAAACAATTAGTAAATTTTATGACTTTTGGTTAAGTTTATTTAAAAAAAAATATTTATCTTTTAAAGATAATTAATCTACTAGAAAAGTAATCTTATTTTACATTTATATATATATATATATATTGTAATTCAAGTTCTTTCTTATATAATAGAAAATTCATATATTATGATGTTTTATGTTTAATAGAATAAATGCTTTTAGTATATGCAAGACTACGATCATTCATGTTACAACTTCAAAAAATTATTTAAAATTAAACTATTTTATCTAAAATTAATTAAAATATTTGCAATAATTATAAAATTTAAATAGTGATAATAAAATATAAAATAGATTTATTTCTGAATTGATTTAAATTTTAAAAATACATGAAAATAATAAAATCTGAAGAAATTATTACTTCCAGCAATTCAAATATTTTAGATTTAATTTACTAGAAAAGTGATTGTATATATATGCTCATTATTCAATTTTTTCTTATACAATAGAAAATTCTTATAATCTGAAGTTTTAAACAGGAGAACCCTCACAAAATATCGTCTTCTTTTTAACACAAAAAGACATCGTAAAATATGAAAATACATTGGTTTTCCTCCCATCTGAAAACCCTAGCCACAATTGGCCCCATTTTCTCATAATGTGGCACAACATCTAATATGAAAGGTTCACATATGCTCGAAAAAAATCTATAAACTTCAATGTATTCTTATTAAATTATTTTCATATGCATTGTATTATTTTTTCTTGTTTTATTCTTTTTCTTAGATTTATATGTATTTTTAAAGAGAATTGTAAAAGGCATATTTCCGTCTAGTATGGGTACCTTATCTATTTAGCTTATGTAATTTACTTTATTTCAAAGACTTTGGACAATTGTAACGGATATGTTCCACCGATTGGTGGGTGTCCTATTTTTATTTACTTATACTTTGGACATTGGACATTGTAAGGGAACATTTTCATCCTTGGATGGGTACCTATTTTATTTGTTTGCTTTAATTTTAATACAATGAATATTTATTTATTATGATTGCATGTAACATAGATGATATTATAATGCTTAAGAATTTAATAATGTTTAGACCTAAAAAGGAGGCCGGTTCTAATGAACCGGCCGTTATGGGAGTACTGGGTCATTCTCACCTTTTTCTACACGTACCCAACTTTCCAAACCCAATAGGGGATTGGAGATATCTTAGGAATCGAGTCACCCACCCCTTTCTATTTTTTTTGGCTCATCCAGGTGGCGACTTCATTTTCTTCGGGTTTAGGCCCGTGTTCTCTAAGGTCCGAGCCTGACAGTGCTAAAGTCGCAAGAACTATTCCATAGGAGAGTCGGGGCAAAAATCTCCACTCACACTAATCATCCATAATAAATAAAACATCAATGGATCATTAACATACAACAATGAATCAAATAATCAATCTAGGTTTTAATCTTAAATATAACATTAAATGCACAAAATTAGGGTTTACATATTAAATTAGGGCTTATAGGGGTTTAAATTTATAAATTAGGGTTTTGGTATAAAAATTAGGGTTTTAGATCTTCAATTATGCAAACTAAGGTTTTTATAATGGAAGCTAGGGTTTTATGTTATGAAAAACAAAATTAGGGTTTTTAATGAAAACTAGTATTTTTAAGATGGAAGCTAGGTTTCATGTTTAACTCTATTACTGTGCTTGAAACCTATGAATTCGTGTGATATGTTATTTAAGGTTTAATATGTAAATTAGGTTCTGCCTGAAATAATTATTTTTCACGACTATATATTGGCTACTATGAGAGAATTGCTACTGGATAAATAAAATTGCTAATGGATCATTATTGCACTCTAATAAACACTACTAGAACTACACTCGCAAGTATACAAGGCCGCTATAGTATTTTGGTGAACACCTCAAGGTTGTCTCACAAGGAAGCTAGATAAGCTAATTGTTTATCAAATTGCAAATAACAAATTATCAATAAAATTAAATTGCTAAACAACTAATGAAAACAAAACGAGTTGAATTTAGAACAATGAAAGTAAATTGAGCAGATATATTGATTCACTTAATAGAAAGGTCTAGGGTTTGCACTTCTCTACTAACTTATATGTATGAACAACTATTCCTCTCAACCGATTTAATTTCAAAGAACAGATTTCAAGCAACTTAATTAATCGAATCAAGGAAATAAGCTCTCACATTCAAACCTCTTTCAAATAATCTTGTTACAATTGAAATGATCTTTTTCTTAGGTTTATATTTCTAATTCACCTAAGTCCTTAATTGAATTGTTCCAGCATTAGACTTCATTTCTCAATTCTTCATCTAATACCTCAAACACATAATTGGTTGCCAATAAATTATATATTAACTTTAATCTATTCAATTAAAGATAAAAGAAATAATTCAGTTAAGAGCAATAACCATTTCATACAATCATAGTAGATCCATACAAACCCTAGACTAGATCAAAATTAGTTCATAATGATGCTATCAAACAAATTCATCTCATTAAAATTCAAAGAAATTAATTTAGACATTAGAGAGTTCATGAATACAATTCCAATGAAACTTAAGAGATAGAGTTTGAGAATAAAACCAAATTACAAACTTCCTTTGGCTTCTGAAGAATCTCTTGCTCAGATTTTTGCTAAAAGAATAATGCAATGGCTAAAACTAATTTAATCTTGAGTGTTTGCATGAAAAGTGAAATCAGAATTCAAAAGAAGAATGAAGAATAGCTCAAAAGTTTGTGTTTGACGGCTGAAAAATGTGTAACCCTTTCAAATACCCTAATCTTCTTATTTATACAAAACCCTCGCTCAAAATTCATGTTTCCTTTCTTTCCTTAGCCCCATGGAGTGACACGGCCAAGCTTGTGGCCGTGTCATGTGACACGGCCAGTGGCTTGGCCGTGTCACCTGGGTGTGTCAGCTTCTGTGTAATCTTTCTTCTTTGCTTCTGTGGAAATGAGTGTGACACGGCCAGTGGCTTGGCCGTGTCACCTACTGATTCTCTTCTTTCTTTGAGCTTCTTTCTTGGCTAAATATAGTACACGGCCAAGCTTGGCCGTGTCACTTGCCAGTGTCAACTTCTGCCAAATTTTCCTTTCTTTCCTGGTTCCCTTGGTTTTGCCCTTTAGGTGAGACACGGCCAGTGACTTGGCCGTGTCTCCTGCCTGTGTCATGATCTGCCAAAAATTTGCTTAAGGTGACACGGCCAAGCTTAATTGGCTCGGCCATGTCTTGCTGCTTCATGCTCTTCTTTCTTTGTTTTGGTCTTCCAAGGGAGTTTTTTGCATATTAACCTAAATAAACACTTGAAACAAACTTTAAACAAGAATCAAATGATACATTAACCAAAACACATAAACATCACACTAAAAACTAGTACAAAAATGACACAAACACTGGAATAAATTAAAACTACCAAAATTGATGAAATCACTAAATAAACAGATTAAAACTACCAAAACGCATGGAGAAAACAATAATCATCATAATAAATAAGTTACAATTCTATGACAAAAACTAATAAAACAACTACCCCACACTTAAAACTTTGCTTGTCCTCAAGCAAATTCACATGGCATAAATTAAAACTCAAATAACCTTAACTATAATTCAAGAATATAAGATGAAATCCTTTAAAACTCAGCCATAAATAAATGCAATTTACTTCAATCAAGATTTTCTTAACTCATTCATTAATTCAGACATAACAAATCTCATCTCTCATCTAAGTGTTTCACTCAATTTCAAAGGTTAATTCACTCAAACCACTCATGCCTGCATACTGCCATAAACTTACTTAATTATCCAATCTCTCTCACTGATTTTCTCAAGAAATAATCCGAAGGTCTTTTTGTTTGGATGTAATGGGGCTAAGGTGAAGGTGTGAGAAAAGACATTTAAGTTGGAACATCAAGAAATGGAGTATCTAAATTAGACAATACTCTTGCTTAGAAACTTGTAACTCCCTCAAATGGCATATTCACCAACCCTTGATAATCTCACATACTTGCATACTTAAAGAAAAATACATGAGTCTAAATTCCTATTTGATGACTAATGCTAGAAAATATATGAATTTTGTATATATATATATATATATATCTTCTCTTTTATATATATATATATATATACAAAATATAAAATTGCATGGAACATCTAGCTCAAAATGTAGAGGAAAAGAACAATCGACTCTTAGTCAAATACCATGTGCAAAGTATGCATTTCAGCCCCAAATCTTACTAAAGCAATACTATTATTTTTTTATTTTTTAAATTGCTTACCTCACACTTATGAATTAAACCACCCTATTGTCATATCATAAGAAACTCCATTCCTTAATGAAGGTATGATGATAATAGGAAAATGTTGAGTTGTGAATTGTGTTGATCAATCAAGAAAAAGTCAAAGGCTCAACTTGGCTCACTAAGGAATTCATAATTAAGAGAGGTCTTTTTATGCTAAAGGGGGTAATCCTAATTTTCCTTCATCATTTTAAAACTTGAGATGAAATCATAATGTGAGTTCAATTAGTATGCAAAAGCAAGCTCTAGAGATGCAAAATCATGAAGGTGCACACTTAAGAAAGAAAGTCGATAGACAATAATATTCAATCTATGAGGCTCAAAACTCACAAAGGATGGGTTCTCAGAGATTTATATATCATGAATAGCAGAATGTGAAAATTGATCCTGAATGAATTCAAATGCTAATCTCTATGTTGATACTAAAGGCTCAAATATAATGCTAGAATTACAGAAAAGTCAATAAGTTTCCAACAATTATGCCATGAACAACGCACAATATAACACACAAAGACAAACAAAACAAAAATTAAAGGAAAGCTTAAAGATTACCCCACACTTATGAATTACATTGTCCTCAATGGAAACAAGGATAATAAAGAAAAAGAGTTAAGGTACAACCTGTTTTCCATCATTCCCTTGTGAGTTAAACGCTACCTTTTCACCCACAAACATCAATTGTTCAGGAACAAAATACAATATATATAAAATAACCAAAATATAAAGTGTTAACATTAAAAACAAAAAAAAATTAACAACAAAAATATGCTATAACTAAACACAAGAAAGTAAGGAATTTTCTCAAAAGAGTAGAGCCGATTTGATCTATGGTGACGGAGGATGTGATGATGATGCAGCTGAAGGATGGAGGCTCAGAATCTTAGCAAGGTTGCTATTGATTTGGTCCAACTGTTGCAAGACCGCAGTATGGTTACAATCGACCTTGTTTTCCAGTGCCTCTATCCTATTAATTATCTCCTGATTGTCCGGGATCGGATCATCTTCATCCAAATCAAGAGAATCTGAGTCGGACTCCTCATGGACTCGTGTTCTCTTTTATCGACCCCCCCGATGCATCTGGCTCAACTGAAGCCATCACATAGGCCCCTCCTCTGTTCACAACCATATGCATCTTCTCAAGTGTGGCCAAATCTAACGAATCATTACCTGAAATCTTAGTCATACGACAGTTACTCGGGTCAAAATCATCAAGAAGGACTATCGCTAAAGTGGTAACCAATCCTCCAATACAAATAGCACCCTTCTTTTTGTTCGCCACATTGTCAAAAACATTGGCCAACCAATAGCCGGCACTAACGGGTATGGCATTACAAGCACAGTCCAAGAAAAAGAGTTCGCTAATTTCCACTACACCTGGGCTTTCCTTCCGTGCAAAGAACCCACAAGACATAAAGCGATGTAAATATCTTAGAGCGGGATTACTCAATTTTGTTGCCTTGGCCGATTTGGCCACATATGTTCCCGAGCCCAATGCTCCCCATGCAAATTGCTGTTTAAAACCCTTAGGTACAGAATTTTTCCCCTTGTTGATGGAAACCAAAGATAGCATTCAATTTCTCAATACTAACTACACATGATTTCCCAAGTAATTTAAAATTCAACTTAGTGCAATTTTTTTGATCATCTCTTTCAACCTTAAGAGAGGTTAAAAATTCCAAAGTAAGCTCTTGAAATTGCAAAGGTCAAAGGGAGACTAATTTCTCCCACCCAAGGTTTTGAACATAGCTATAAAAATTATCCCTAATATGAAGAGCATTAAGGGATTCATCGCTTACATACCTCGTTGGAAAGAAACCCCTAGCCAAAAGAGTCACTCTCTTTGAAGATCAAGAAGACGAAGATGGAGCTGAAGTTGTAGGTTGCCTCCTCTTGTGGTGGGACACCATCTTTGTTCTAGGCATATTGATAGATTTGGAAAAATTTGAAGCTTTAACAGATTTAATTGGTTTTTGATGAGAAAAGAAGAAGATTGAACGGGTTGATTTTGGTTTTGGTGAAGAAAAATGGAGAATTAGTGGGATTTTGGAAGCTTTGAGAAAACAAAAATGGAGGTTTTGGAGAGGAGTCGAGAGAGAGAGAAAGGAAAAAGGAAAACTAGGGATTTAAAATGAAAGAAAAGGGCTGAAACCGTGTTTTTAAAATTGGGAATCAAGGTGACATGGCCAAGCTTGGTTTAGCTTGGCCGTGTTTGATGGGTTTGGAGGGACACGGTCAGTGACTTGGCCATGTCCCATGAACGTGTTTGATACTGTAAAACAAAAGATTGCAAGACAAAGAAAGGGACGCGGGCATAAGCTTGGTCGTGTCTCTATGACATGGCCAAGGACACGGCCAAGCCTTTTGGCCGTGTCTGGGACTGTGTATTTTTGGGTTTTCTTGACACGGCCAGTGGCTTGGCCGTGTCAAGTGGCAGTGTCCTTCACTGCCATTTTGGCTCCTCTTTTTTTATCTTTTTTTTTGTGTCACCAAATCTAAAAGAAATGCAATCTTCTTCCTTGATTAACCCTGAAACACATTAAAAAAAAATAAAAACCGATCAAAGCACCCATTCCATTTATTTAAACCATACATGAAATTAAAATTGCTAAATATGAAATTGTAACTATGAAAAGAAATGCAAACCGATAGGTTGCCTCCTATTTAGCACTTCTTTAATGTCGTGTAGCTGGACAATACTGCAAGACTTAAGGATCATAGATCAAAGTACTATCGACGATCCTTACTTCTTGGAACCTTTCATTATATGGTTTAACCCTCTGTCCATTTACTTTAAAAGTTTCATTTGTTCGAGAGTTAAGCAATTCTATAGCACCAGAAGGATATACCTGAGTTATCTCGAAAGGACCACTCCATCAAGACTTGAGTTTTCTTGGAAAAAGACGGAGACGAGAATTAAAAAGCAAAATTTTCATACCTGGGCTCAATGTCTTTCGTACTAAAATTCTGTCAAGTGCTTTAGTGCAGTCCTTATAAATCCTCGAACTCTCATATGCCTCATTCCTTAGTTCATCTAACTCTGAAATTTACAGAAAATGTTCTCTCTTTGCCTTGTCCAAGTCTAAGTTCAGAGTCTTAATTGTCCAATATGACTTGTGCTCCAACTCCACTGGTAAATGACAAGCCTTACCGAAAACCAATCGGTATGGACTCATACCCAAGGGAGTCTTGAAAGCAGTTCGATATGCCCATAATACATCATTCAATCTACTTGCCCAATCCTTCATTCATAAGTTGACTGTTTTTTCCAAAATTCCTTTGATTTGCTTGTTGGATGTCTCAACTTGTCCTGAAGTCTGTGGATGGTATGGGGGTCGTCACCTTGTGTTTCACACCCGATTTGTGCATTAATTTCTTAAAAAGTTTATTGCAGAAATGACTTCCCCCATCACTGACTATCACTCTTGGCATGCCAAATCTGCTAAGAATGTATTCCTTCACAAATTTAACAACCACATTAGCATCATTAGTATGGGTGGGGATTGCCTCCACCCATTTTGAAACATAATCAACAGCAACTAAAATGTACTCATAACCAAAATACTTGGGAAAAGGACCCATGAAGTCTATTCCCCAAACATCAAACAGTTCAACAACAATATAAGATTGAAGGGGCATTTCATTCCTCCTTCCAATGTTACCTACTCTTTGACAGCGGTCACAATGCTTACAATATTCTTGAGCATCTTTGAATAGAGTAGGCCAGTAAAATCCACTTTGAAGCACTTTTTCTGCAGTCTTTCTCCCTCCAAAATGACCACCACAGTGAAGGTCATGACAAAATTGAAGAACACTCAGTTGTTCTTCCTCAGATACACACCTGCGAACTATCTCATCTTTGCATATCCGGAATAGGTAAGGTTCATCCCAAAAATAGAATTTAGTCATGTGCAAAAACCTTTTCTTTTCCTGAAATGACATGTCAGAACTCAAAATACCACAAGCAAGATAGTTAGCAATATCTGCAAACCAAGGTAAATTCATTACCACAAACAACTGCTCATCAGGAAATGCTTCTAGATTTTTATGAATGCTATCAGATGCAAGATTTTCACCAAAGAAAGGTAATCTAGATAAATGATCAGCTACAACATTTTCACTTCCCTTAGTATCTTTGATTTGAAAATCAAATTCTTGCAATAATAACACCCATCTAATTAAACGAGGTTTAGCATGTTATTTTGTCAAAAGATATTTTAGAGCTGCATGATCTGAATGCACAATAATTTTAGACCCAATTAAATATGCTCTAAACTTATCTAAGGCAAAAACAATAGCTAGCATTTCTTTTTCAGTTGTTGTGTAATTAACTTGTGCACTATTTAGGGTCAAGCTAGCATAATAGATTACTCTCAAAAATTTCTCAACCCTTTGCCCAAGGACAGCTCCTACTGCATGATTGGAGGCATCACACATAATTTCAAAAGGTAAAGACCAAATAGGAGCTACAATTACCAGTGCACTAGTCAATTTTTCTTTAAGGGAATTAAAGGCTTGCATGCATTGTGTAGTAAACTCAAATGGAACATCTTTCCCAAGAAAATGACACAATGGTTGGCTTATTTTAGAAAAATCTTTAATAAACCTCCGGTAAAAACCTACATGCCCTAGAAAGCTTCTTATTCCCTTAACAGAGGTAGGTGGGGGTAACTTAGCAATCAACTCTACCTTAGCTTTATCCACCTCAATCCCTTTACTAGACATAACATGGCCTAATACAATGCCCTGAGTAACCATGAAATGACTCTTTTCCCAACTCAAAGTGAGGTTACATTCAATGCATCTCTGAAGCACAAGAATAAGTTTACTGAGGCAATTATCAAAAGAGTCACCAAAAACAGAAAAATCGTCCATAAATACCTCAATAAAATCATCTATCATGTCCGTGAAAATAGACATCATGCATCTCTGAAAAAGTTACAGGCGCATTGCATAAGCCAAAGGGCATACGCCAAAATGCATACATCCCAAAAGGGCAAGTAAAAGTAGTCTTGGATTGATCCTCTGGTGATATCGACACCTGATAATAACCTGAAAGTCCATCCAAAAAGCAATAATGTGAGTGTCCAGAAAGTTTATCCAGCATCTAATCAATAAAAGGAAGAGGTAAATGATCTTTCTTTGTGGCATTGTTCAACTTCCTATAATCGATACACATTCTCCACCCAGTGGTAGTCCTAGTAGGAACCAATTCATTCTTTTTATTTTTTACCACAGTGATTCCTGATTTCTTAGGCACTTCATGTACTAGGCTAACCCACTCACTATTGGCTATTGGATATATCACTCCTTCATCAAGCAATTTAAGCACTTCCTTCTTAACCACTTCACTCATGTTTGGGTTAAGGCACCTTTGGGTCTCCCTCACAAGTTTAGCTCCCTCTTCTAAGATAATTCTATGCATGCACATTGAAGGGCTAATACCTTTGATATCACTCAATCCCCATCCTATTGCTCTTTTCAATCTTTTTAGTTCACTCACCAACCTCATCTCTTCCTTTTCACTAAGTTCGCTAGAAATTATCACAGGTAAGGTGTTGTGATCTCCTAAAAATACATATTTCAGATTTTTAGGCAACTCTTTCAGCTCTAACTCAAGTGAAGGATTATTCTCTTCTTTTTGGATGGAGGGGAGTTCAAATGATAGGTCCTCCTTAAGTTCCTCTATTTCAGCACTCTCTAATATCTCAAGGCAACTGGCTATTTATGAGTCAAAAATATTCAAGCCAAGATCTAAGGTCAGTGCCAACTCCAATTTATCCGAGGAACCTGTTTGCAAGAAAACATCTGAAACAACTGCGTCAATACAATCAATCAAAGAGCAATCCTCATATAATGCAGTTGTAGGAATGGGAGAGGTGTTAAAAATAGAAAATTCAACCGTTTGTCCCAAAACAGTCATTGACAATTTACCATTTTTAACATCTATCAAGGTGTTGGTCGTAGCCATAAAAGGCCTACCCAGTAGAATAGTGTGTGCGGATGGTGTAGGGTTATTTCCTTCCATGTCAAGAACTATAAAATCCACAGGCACTATCAACCCACCAACCTTAACTAACACATCTTCTATACCTCCTTTCGGGAATCTAAGAGACCTGTCAGCTAATTGCAAGACAATTTTGGTAGGCTTAAGTTCCCCAAGTTCTAATTCAAGATACACAGAATACGGCATCAAATTAACACTGGCTCCTAAATCACACATGTCATCAGTCCCCTTTCCATTACCCACGGTAATTTTAATTATGAAACTCCCTGGATCCTTTAGATTCGAAGGTAGTTTATGCTGCAAAATAGCACTAGCTACGTCTGATACTATCACCTTTTCATTTGGCTCATACCTCTTTTTCTTGGTGTTCAATTCCTTGAAGAATTTGGCATAAGCCGGCATGTTCTTTATTGCTTCAAGTAAAGGTAAGTTAATACTTACCTTAGATAGCATGTTGAAGATGTCTGAAAATTGCTTATCTTGTTTATCATTCTTCAACCTGCTGGGGAATGGTACATGTGGCCGGTAAGGATTACTTGCCCTGTGTAAATCTGCTGAAGGAGATTTCTCCATTGATTTTTCTACAGCACCCTTGTCCTCTGGTTCTCCTTCCTTTTTGTTCTCTTTATTACCTGCATTCACAGAATTATTTTCAACATCATTATTTATTACCTTTCCACTTCTAAGAACAGTTACTGCTTGTGCCTACTCAGGTTAACTCGAAAATTTTCTTTTTTGTTGAATCTGCATCTGTTGTGCAAGTTGTCCCACTTGGGTCTCCACTTTCTTGAAAGATGCTTCCAATGAATCCAACCTTTTATTATTCATCTCTTGATTCTTGGTACTGACTTAGATAAAAGCATGTAAACTATCCTCCAAACTCTCTCTCTTAGGCTGCCCTTGATTTGAAGATTGCCCCTGCTGTTGATTTTGCCTCTGGAGCAAATGGAAAGGTTGTTGAGAATTATTTGTTGCCCAGGAAAAGTTTGGATGATTCCGCCAACCAGGATTGTAAGTGTTCGAGTAAGGATCATTCTGGGCCCTTGGTTGATATCCCCCCATAGCATTAACTTCCTCAGCCTCATTTCCATAAAACTCGTATGTAGAGGGGCATATATTTGCTCCATGCCCAAAGGTTCCATAAATTCCACACATTTCTTAAGTGGATGAAGAAGTATTGTTCTTCATGTTCAGCATCTGCACTTGCCTTGTCAATTCAACTATCTGATTGACCATCTCACTGTTGGCTTCTAATTGATTTACCCATTTACTTCTTCCTCTTACACTTTTCTGTTGAGAATTAGCTCCCAAAATTTCAAAGATTTCATAAGTCTCATATGCTGACTTTTCTCCCATAGCTCCCCCAGCTGCATTATCAACAGTATTCTGAAATTGCTGGGTTAGACCATCATAGAAAAATTGATTCAGCAGTTGAAGTGGGTAGTGATGGTGTAGACACTGGATCAACAACATCTTAAACCTGTCCCAAGCCTCATGAAATGGCTCTCCTTCAAATTGAGAAAATGTAGCTATTTTTCCTCTCAATTCAGCTGTCTTCTGATGTGAGTAAAATTTGCCCATAAACTTGTTATAGACTTGCTCCCAAGTTGTCAAAGAATTTTCAGGCAACATCATAAGCCAACTCTTTGCCCTATCCTTTAATGTATATGGAAAACAATTCATCCTCAACTGGTCTTTTGTTAATCCTCCCAATGGAAATGTGTTGAGGGTGGAGTAGAAATCCCGGATAAAATTCAAAGGATCTTCATTCGGAACTCCTTAGAAAGATGGCCGCATGTTGTAATGGATATTCTTCAACTCATAATTTCTTGCTGCATCTGTCAATCTTATACAAGAGGTGAAGTTCCAATGACAGGTCTGGCAAAATCCCTCATAGTTCTTTGCCTTTCGTCTCCCATAATGGTAGATTGTGCAGTATCCGACTCAAAATCAGAAGTTTCCTTCTCTGTATCAAACCCGGTATACAGTTCAAACTCTTCTCTACTCCTTTTCACTCTATGAATTTCTGGAATAAACTAGGCAAAGCTCTCCTCCGAGTGATCTCCTGCCTTGCATAAACAAAATTTCTGGAAAAAAGGAATTATTAAAAGCAAAAGAAAAATAAAATAAAATGTAAACAATGAACAATTATTTAAATTATTTATGCCTAATAAACAATTACGCCAATTAGCCTCCCCGGTAGCGGCGCCAAAAACTTGTTGCGCTCTAATAAACACTACTAGAACTACACTCGCAAGTATACGAGGCTGCTGTAGTATTTTGGTGAACATCTCAAGGTCGTCTCACAAGGAAGCTAGATAAGTTAATTGTTTATCAAATTTCAAATAACAAATTATCAATAAAATTAAATTGCTAAACAACTAATGAAAACAGAACGAGTTGAATTTAGAACAATGAAAGTAAATTGAATAGATATATTGATTCACTTAATAGAAAGGTCTAGGGTTTGCACTTCTCTACTAACTTATATGTATGAACGGCTATCCCTCTCAACCGATTTAATTTCAAAGAATAGATTTCAAGCAACTTAATTAATCGAATCAAGGAAATAAGCTATCGCATTCAAACCTCTTTCAAATAATCTTGTTACAATTGAAATGATCTTTTTCTTAGGTTTATATTTCTAATTCACCTAAGTCCTTAATTGAATTGTTCCAGCATTAGACTTCATTTCTCAATTCTTCATCTAATACCTCAAACACATAATTGGTGGCCAATCAATTATATATTAACTTTAATCCATTCAATTAAAGATAAAAGAAATAATTCAGTTAAGAGCAATAACCACTTCATACAATCATAGTAGATCCATACAAACCCTAGACTAAATCAAAATTAGTTCATAATGATGCTATCAAACAAATTCATCTCATTAAAATTCAAAGAAATTAATTTAGACATTAGAGAGTTCATGAATACAATTCCAATGAAACTTAAGAGATAGAGTTTGAGAACAAAACCAAATTACAAACTTCCTTTGGCTTCTGAAGAATCTCTTACTTAGATTTTTGCTAAAAGAATAATGCAATGGCTAAAACTAATTTAATCTTGAGTGTTTTCATGAAAAGTGAAATCAGAATTCAAAAGAAGAATGAAGAATAGCTCAAAAGTTTGTGTTTGACGACTGAAAAATGTGTAACCCTTTCAAATGCCCTAATCTTCTTATTTATACAAAACCCTCGCTCAAAATCCGTGTTTCCTTTTTTTCCTTAGCCCCATGGAGTGACACGGCCAAGTTTGTGGTCGTGTCATGTGACACGACCAGTGGCTTGGCCGTGTCGCCTGGGTGTGTCAGCTTCTGTGTAATCTTTCTTCTTTGCTTCTGTGGAAATGAGTGTGACACGGCCAGTGGCTTGGCCGTGTCACCTGGGTGTGTCACCTACTGATTCTCTTCTTTCTTTATTCTTCTTTCTTAGCTAAATATGGGACACAGCCAAGCTTATGGCCGTGTCATGTGACACGACCAGTGGCTTGGCCGTGTCACCTACCATTGTCAACTTCTGCCAAATTTTTCTTTCTTTCCTGGTTCCCTTGGTTTTGCCCTTTAGGTGAGACACGGCCAGTGGCTTGGCCGTGTCTCCTGCCTGTGTCATGATCTGCCAAAATTTTGCTTGAGGTGACACGGCCAAGCTTAATTTGGCTCGGCCATGTCTTGATGCTTCATGCTCTTCTTTCTTTGTTTTGGTCTTCCAAGGGAGTTTTTTGCATATTAACCGAAAATAAACACTTGAAACAAACTTTAAACAAGAATCAAATGAAACATTAACCAATACACATAAACATCACACTAAAAACTAGTACAAAAATGACATAAATACTGGAATAAATTAAAACTACCAAAATTGATGAAATCACTAAATAAACAGATTAAAACTACCAAAATGCATGGAGAAAACAATAATCATCATAATAAATAAGTTACAATTTTATGACAAAAACTAATAAAACAATCATATGTTTGGCTACTGTGAAAGTAAAACAAATGGTTAATGGATGAAAATAACTATGAATCTTAATATTAATAATGAAAGCTCACTGTAAATTTAAAGAGTTAAGAAAATTAAACCTCTATTTTGTTGGCTCCACCAAAATTATATGTTGATTCAAGCCTTCTACATGCACCAATATGGAGTTTTGGCTGAGTACAAAAAAAGAGAATTTCTTTATTTTATATTTTATACCAAAATGCTTTGTTTTGATCTATGAGATGGGTCTATTATTTAGACTTTTGAAAGTATGAAGTATTATAGGGACATTTCTGCACTCATTTCAAATCATAGAGGTCGGTCTTCAGTCCAACAACCTTCTTCCTCCCTTCCCCAGATGAAACTCTTTTTGCCACCGAATATAAAAAAGCCTTACAGCTGCCTAATCTGCTGACATCCTCATGAAGAGAGTCATTATTTGTGTTACATCCTTAAATTCGAGAGAACACTTTCCTGTTATCCCTCAAATTATAGGCATTGATTTTATGCCTGAAATTTACATACATCTATCATTTTACTTATTATGTGTTGATTGCTCGGTCTTAATTATTGATTGCTCTTTCGTGTTGCTAGTGCCTCCTTTTTCCTCTTAATAATTGTAGCTCCCCCCTTAATAATTATGGCTACCTGTTTAATTGTTAAGCTCCCTATTTATCAGAATAAACTAGGTTAAACCAAGTGAATACCTGTAGACCCTTGATTTTGGCCCTAGCTAGTTCGGTCCTAATTAAAATAAGGCATAAATCATGATTGGTCCATTCGTGATGTAGACCCTTAAATTTGGACCGGTTTAAATTTAAAAAGTTTATGTTGGTCCATTATGAATTTAGATTTCTTAAACCTAATTTTAGAATTAAATTGGAAGTTATATCAAAATTGCAAAAATATTGGCTGAAAATTAAATAATTTTGGACCGATTTGAGTCAAAATTAATGGTTTTGGTCGGGTTGATTTTCCCAAATTGATATGGGTACTGCCCATATTGATTTGGGAGAGCCAAATCGATATTGGTACTTCCCATATTGATTTGGCTAGTCCAAATCGATATGAGACAATTTCATATCGATTTGGCTAGCCCAAATCGATATGGAATCTACCTCATATTGATTTGGCTAGCCCAAATCGATATGAGGTGCACTCCATGTTGATTTTGGCCTTTAATCCGAGTTCTAAACACAATTGCACCGGCCATTTAACTTCCTAATTAACTTATGAGAGTTGGATTAGGTTTAGGTTAAAGTGTTGGTTTCCCTATAAATACATGATTAACAAAGATAGGCAAGGGGGATGAACACATCGGCAGGATTTTAGAATTAACAGCTTGGCAGTAAAAGAGAGAGAACAATATCAAAAATCAAGGGAGCAACTGGGATTAATAAACTAGCAGTAAAGGAAAATGAGGATAAGAGTCTTATGAAACCCTAATCATCAAGAAGCAATTGAGTAAACAGTAACAATATAACAATTGCCTCAAGCAATTATTTCCCTCCACCAATAACAAGAGCTGATTCAGGCTGCAATAAACATCATATTTTATTCAACGCATTGAAAATTAGAGGAGCCAATGACATAGGTACATCTTCATTAATTCATTTAGCTTAAATTTCTATTCCTCTTATTTTATGAATTGAGCATACTGCTATTATTACTTCAAACATAACTTCAGAAATTTCATTCAACAAATCTTGCCCTCAGTATTTAATTTGTTCCAAATTTTAAATCATAGAATCTAATCTTAATTAAATAATTCAAATTCTTGATTTTCTCTTTTAAACCTCAATCAAATTTTCCAAAACCTTAAAGTCTTAATTTAAGCATTCTATACTTTATAAAACCGTAATCCTAAAATCCAAAACCAATTTAATTTTCCTAACAAAAACCCTATAACTCTAATGTTGTTTTCTAAAATCCTAAAACCCTAGTTTGACAACCAAAACCCTAACCTTTATTTAAAATCCTAAATTTTTTTTCAAAAACCCGATATGTAGATCATAACCTAAAATTTAATTAAACCCTAATTCAAGATGTAAACCTAAATTTATATATTTATTGCTTTATTTAATTTTAGATTTGATTATGTAGTTTATTATATATTTTGATGATTGATTTATTTAATTTCAATGTTTGATTTATTTAATTTATCATGGATGAATATTTTTTCAATTATTATTTGTTTATTAAAATTGTAAGAGGTATATTTCCATGATTAGGTACCTCATTAATTAATTTTTATGTAATTTAAATTATTTTTTATATTTTGGAATTAATGTAAAAGATACATTTTCACCTTTTGGTGGGTGTCCTATCTAGTTTTAGACATTGGACGATGTAAGCACACGTTTCCATCCACGGATGGGTGTCCATTTATTTATTTTATTTAAACATTGCTTTGATTTTAATATAATGATGCTTTATTTTAATTATTGCATGTAGTATGAATAATATTGTTATATTTAAGAATTTTATAATATTAAGACCTGAAAAGGAGGCCGGTTCCAATGAATTGGACGTTGTGGGGGTGCTGGGCCATTTCTCACATTCGCCACACGTACCCAACTTTTCGAACCCTTTAGGGGGTTGGGGATTTCTTAGGAATTGAGTCATCTACCTCTTTCTATTTTTTCAGCCCATCCGAGTGGCGACTCTAATTTTTTTGGGCCTAGGCCCGTGTTCTCTAAGGCCCCGAGCCTAATAGTGCTGAAGTCTTAAGAAACATTCCATCAGGAGTGAGGCCAAAAATCTCCGCTCCCGCTCACAGTGGCGACTCCACTGGGGATATGAGCCACTGTAGACCCTTAAATTTGGACCTGTTTAAATTTAAAAGGTTTATGTCGGTCCACTATGAATTTAGATTTCTTAAACCTAATTTTAGAATTAAATTGGAAGTTATATCAAAATTGCAAAAATGTTGGCTGAAAATTTAATTATTTTGGACCGGTTTGAGTCGAAATTAATGGTTTTGGTTGAGTCGATTTTCCCAAATTGATATGGGTACTGCCCATATCTATTTGGAAGGGCCAAATCGATATGGAATCTGCCTCATATCGATTTGGCTAGCCCAAATCGATATGAGGTGCACTCCATGTCAATTTTGGCCTTTAATCCGAGTCCTAAACACAACTGCACCGGCCATTTAACTTCCTAATTAACTTATGAGAGTTGGATTAGGCTTGGGTTAAAGTGTTGGTTTCCCTATAAATACATGATTAACACAGATATGCAAGGAGGATTAACATATCGATAGGATTTGGGATTAAGAATTTGACATTAAAGAAAAAGAGACGGTAGTAGTTTTACAAAACCCTAATTATCAAAAAAGAGCAACACAGACAGAGAGTAAGAAAGGAGCAATAGAGACGTCAACTGATAATTAAAACAAAAAAGGGTCAGTAATCATGATCAAGGCAGTGTCAAGGCAATTGCAAATTGCCAAACTTCAATCGAAGAAATAAATTGATTCAGTCAGTAGTAAATATCAACAAACGAAGCTTGATTCAAACTCTTTAAATTCGGTGGAGCCAACAAATGAATGTGTGATATTCTTTGTTTACTTCATTTAAGTTTATAATATTTTACAATTGCTTGAATACAGTAGCATGAAGATTGTTGATTTAATTCCAATAATACTATATTATAGTTATTTAGTCCAGCAACAAATAAAGTTTGGTTGTGATTTATTATAAAATTTAAATAACTTGATTTAATTCAACCTTTTTGAATCCAACCTAAAATACAATTTAGTTAAACCCTAATTCCATTTAATCCTATTTTCACAAACCCTAATTCTTTTTCATAAGAATTCTAAACCCTAATTTTGATTAAAAACCCTAATTCAAGATGTAAACCTAAATTTATATATTTGTTACTTTATTTAATTTTAGATTTGATTATGTAGTTTATTATATGTTTTGATAATTGATTTATTTAATTTTGATGTTTGATTTATTTAATTTATTATGGATGAATAATTTTTTTAATTATTATTTGTTTATTAAAATTATAAGAGGTATGTTTCCATGATTGAGTACCTCATTAATTAATTTTTATATAATTTAAATTATTTTTATATTTTAAAATTAATGTAAAGGATATGTTTCCACCTTTCGGTGAGTGTCCTATTTAGTTTTAGACATTAGACGATGTAAGGATACGTTTCCATTCTCGGATGGGTGTCCATTTATTTATTTTGTTTGAACATTGCTTTGATTTTAATATAGTGATGTATTATTTTAATTATTGCATGTAATATGGATAATATTATTATATTTAAGAATTTTATAATATTAAGACCTGAAAAGGAGGCTGGTTCCAATGAACCGGGCGTTGTGGGGGTGCTAGGTCATTTCTCACCTTCTCCACATGTACCCAACTTTTCGAACCCATTAGAGGGTTGGAGATTCCTTAGGAATCGAGTCATCCACCCGTTTCTATTTTCTTGACCCATCCGGATAGCGACTCCATTTTCTCCGGGCTTAGGCCCGTGTTCTCTAAGGCCCTGAGCCTAAACAGTGTTGAAATTGCAATAACCATTCCACCGGAAGTGGGGGCGAAAATCTTTGCTCACAGTAGCGACTCCACTGGGGATAAGAGAAGTTGATTCCATTGGTCTTTATATTATTATATTCTTTCTCATTATGATATTGTCCATTGCATCATTTAGATTGCATTGTGTACGTGAGTTAGGACGCTCGTGTAACCCATGTTGTGTTATGTGTGGGATACTATACTTTCACTTAAGGTATAGAGATCGAGCATGGCATAACCACTCATAGCCTTATACCTTTTTGGTATATACTTGCTATGGGAACCTAAGCCTTTTAACCCAAAGACTAAAGCTCATGTAATTGGCCTAGTTACTTTCCTTAGGTTTTTACCCCAAATGCTTATTGTTTGACTATGGTTAATTTATCTTTGTTTAAATCATGGCTTATTTGGTTTGTTCTTTTTCTAATATGACCTAAGTACAATTGTAAGCTCAAAATAAATTTTCTTTAAAGTCCAAAAGACCAAAGCTATTTTTAAAACTTTTCAAGATGGTCTTTGGACATAAAATTTTTCTAAAAACAAAAATTCTTTTCTCATAACTCAAATACAAAGTCAAAAATCCATTTTTTCTAAAAATATTTTTACAATGGGCTTAGGAAAAAATTATTTTCATAACCTTTTGAAAGAGCTTAAGAATATTTAGGTCAATTATGAAAATACCAAAAATCAATTGTGAGCCTAGTTTATACTAAAAATTATTAATCATGGGCTTGTTTTTTGCACGAATCATTAGTTACTTTTTTAAGTGAGAAATCTATTTATAATAAATCTCTTAATTTAGTTTTAATCCAATATAGCATAAAAGATGTTTTAATTGATTAGAATGATTAAAGCCTAATTAATGGGAATTATCATGAACTGATTTTCATGTTTGAAAATATAACTATTGGTTGAAACATCCGAGTTAATTATTTGAAAACAAAATATCTCATGTCGGTATTTTTGTTAACCACATACCTAGGAAAAGAGATTCGTCATTTGTGTGTGGAAGTTATAAGGTTGGAAGGGACGTCCTAATTATCTTTCTTTGCTTGTTGTTTGTGCATACATGCATACACACATTGCATTACATGGCATTTATCCTTTCTAGCTCATAGACCTAGAGTACGGCAATTCAAGGCATACAATGATACCACCTATAACATTGATTTTGATTCAAGTGCTTCATTTGAAGGATGGATGCAAACCAACTAAGGGATATAATCGATGAAGTTGTCAAAGCTAGGATGGTCGAGCTATGAGATCAATTGGTTGAAATTACGAATACTCAGTTGATTGAAATTCTAGAGATCATCAACAATGCTAATGAGGCATCTCCCATTGACATAAGAAAGAAGGGAAAGGCAGCATCAATGGGGAATATGTTCACTAATAGAGATCGAATGAAAAATGAGGGATCAATCCCTATTCTACAAGACCAGCCAAACCATGTGCTGTCTAAGTGGAGTAATAAGGGTGGCTACCACCCTAGTGGGCAAAGCCAAAGGGAAAGAGGAGGTGTTGAGAAAAATACAACAACTGAACCAGCAAAGAAGCGTAAATTTTTAGACTTAAGGGAGCCTTTGTCAAAGATGTTAGAAAATCTAATGAAGATGGATTTGCTACAACCATTGGCACCTCGGCCTCTACATAAGCCTCTACCACCAAATTTTGATGCTAAGGTCTTCTGTCAATTCCATTAAGTGCAATGGCATGAGACAGATAAATGTGTTCGATTAAGGCATGAAATCCAAGATTTGATTGACAATGGAAAGCTTCCTGAGCCTGATAAGCCCAAAGCTAAGAATAATCCTCTGCCTAAATTTGGAAGGGTGCCACCACTTGCAACCTTCATGAAGAGTTTTATCTTGTCATCTTGTCATGATATAGACAGAGAAGCTGCTAAAGATGATGTGCTACTAAGCAAGCTTGGGCTAACTGTGGATGATGAAGCAATGAACCTTGATGATGAAAAAAATCATTGCCCTTGATATGTCTAAATAAATGATGTATCTTTGACTCTATCTCAACGAACCTCCCTTAGCATGAAGTGTTACCCTTTTTATTCTGCTTTCTTAAATATTTAATTGGAAAAATTATGTTTTTTCAAATTAAGATTGTTTGAATAAATTATTTTCATTAAATTTTTATTAGTCTTTGTTCATTTTGGTGCTCAACCAATGATGAGTCTAGCTTGATAATCATAAATTAATATATCTATGCATCATGATTTGAATCACTTTACTAAGTGAGGGAATTGCTCTATAGCATTGAGTTGTGTATGCTTACTTAGAGAGGGCTCCTGCATAATTATCTGTGTCTAATTTATAGTAAGTCTTAAAACATGCTTTGATCAACTTTTGAGGCGAAATTGAACTCTACTTATTTAAGGGATAGATGATCTAGGCATTGTTTCACGAGCCAACAACTAGTATCCACCCAATTAAATATCAATCCCTAGTTGTTCCTTTGAGACTTCATAAAATTTTAGCTTTCTTTTCATTGGCTTACAAACCCCAACAACCTACCATGAGTTGTTGTGATACTTTTGCTAAGTCTTATGATCACTAAGATGAAGAGGCAAGAAGATCAAAGAAAGGAATGAATAGTCAAGACCATGAGGATAGTTGAAGTTCTCAAGACCATAAGGTTAGTTGTAGTTCACCTGAATTAGACCAAATATCACAGATAAAGTCAGGACTAAAGCAGATTAATACCACTCTACTCATCCATTACCAGAAATACAAGTTGGTACAAACAAGACAACTCTTTTGGAGCTAGGATAAAAAAAATAAAAAAGGAGAAAAAAGAAGAAAGAAGAAAGAAAAAGAAAAAATAAAAAGAAAATAAAACCCAAAATGGTTCAGAAAGTCAACTGAGTTCTCTTTTACCTTAAGCAGCAAAAGGCTTCCATTTGGTTTATAAGGACAGTTTGACTTGAATTGGTCCAACCCAACCAAAGATTCAATCAAAATCAGAGAAAAAGGGGAAAGACCATCTAGTTTTTGAAAGTTCTGTACTTGACAATCATACAGAGAAGAAGGACAAAATGATAAAATGCTCAAAGAAAGGGAAGAGTAAGAAAAATAAAGAGAAAGAAAAGGGAAAAGAAGAAAAGAAATGAATTTGGGTACCAAACTTTTTGCAAGGGCAAAGACTGTCTCAATCAAGATCTAGATTAATGCTAAGAAGATGGGAGAACACTCAAAGCTCTATCTTTTCATGCTCCCAACTGTCTACAGTTCCAACAAGCAGTTTGTATTGTAAAGATTTGTCCATTGTGTCACATCAGCTCCAATCTCAAAATGGCTTTTATTTAACCCATGTCCTTAAAGACTTGTTGATCTCTCTTGGTAGGTAGAGTCTATTAGTGGAGATAGTTTGAATAAGCATGCATATGAGATAGACAATATTCAAACTCAATGAGACCTTTGGCCAAGTAATGTGTATGTGCTATCTGAAGTGCAATAGTTCTTACTCAAATAGAAATAATTCCCGAGTTTAGTTCGGTAACTGGGGTTGTCATGTTATAGATATGTTAATTCTAAAAATCGAGTCCTGAGGTACAATGATATTGATTTGACAAAGTCAACATTTGATTTTTTTTTAAAAAAAAGAATTGTTTTCTTGTTATAAAAATCTTTAAGTTAAGGGAAATATGTTGAACAGTCAAACCTCGAAGGACACATTGGGCAACGTAAAGAATTATTTGCAAGGTTGTAAAGAAGCTACCAATTGACATATTGAATCATAGTTTGAAATGGATGTATCCCTGACTATGCTGCTCGATCCTCACCATTCATGTTTTCAATATCTCAAAGATAAAAGACATAAATGTGAAGCCTTCTGTCATTCCAATGCAAGACCTGAGCGAGCATCTAGAAGGAGTCAATGAGAATACTTTAGTTGATCATCTCAGTCTGTGAGTTGATAGAACCACTGTAAGTATTATTCATGCATATCATGCATACATGAGAATATCACATTGCACTTTCTTGTATTGTATTGTCTATTCTTTGTCAAAGTGAACAGCAAACACCCTGTGAAGTAAAGAATCAAAAAAAGATATTAAATCAGGGGGCATGGAAAGCCCATTGCTTGAGGAAGCTCCAGTAATTTCGCAAAAAAAAGAAGAAATGCATGTTTCTCCGAAGAACCAAACAATATACAAACATCAGCCAAAGCCCGCATAGAAAAATCATGGGTTTGAGATTACACAGGGGGCAAGGAGAAGATATAAGAGGTCAGCTAAAAAATGGCTGAATTTTTTTTTAAAGTGCAAAGGAAGAACAAAGAGAATGGAAAAAAGAAGAAAATTAGAACTCTCAAAAGAATGAAGATGAAAAAGACAAAAGACCAGTCCAGTTAGAAGAGTTATAGCCAATATAGGACAAAAGTCAAAAGGTTGAAGATCCGATTTCAAGGGTAAAAACCCGATTTCAAGGATGAAGATCCAATTTCAAGGGTGAAGACCCGATTTCCAAGGATGAAGATCCATTTTCAAGGGTGAAGATCTGATGCCGAGGATGAAATCCACTTTGAAGGGTGAAGACCCGAAGTCCAAAGGATGAAGATCCATTTCAAGGGTGAAGACTCGATGCCAAGAATGAAGATCCAAGGTCCAAAGATGAAGATCTATTTTGAGGGTGAAGACCCACAATCCATTAAAGAATGGAACAACCAAAATTCTCAACTGATAAAAGGTGAGCCAAATCCAATTCAATCTCGGGTCCAAGTACCCAGTCTCAGGTCCAAGTACCTAATTACTGGTCCAAGTACCCAATCCAGTCTTGGGTCCAAGTACCCAAATCAGATTCAGTCTTGGGTCTAAGTACCCAATCTCGGGTCCAAGTATTCAAACCTAATTCAATCTCGAGTCCAAGTACCTAATCTCGGGTCCAAGTACCCAATCTAGTCTCGGGTCGAAGTACCCAAATCCAATTCAGTCTCGGGTTCAAGTATCCAATCTAGGGTCCAAGTATCCAATTTTGGGTCCAAGTACACAAATTTAATTTAGTCACGGGTCCAAGTATCCAATCTCAGGTCAAAATACTCAATCTCGAGTCCAAGCACCCAATTTCAAGTCAAAGTACCCAAATTCAATTCAATCTCGGGTCCAAGTACCTAATATCGGATCCAAGTACCCAATCACGGGTCCAATTACCCAGTCTCGAGTCCAAGTACCCAATTCAGTTACGGGTCCAAGTACCCAATTCAGTCTCGGGTTCAAGTATCTAATTCAGTCACGGGTCCAAGTACCCAATCTAGTCTCGGGTCCAAGTACCCAAATCAGATTCAGTCTCATGTCCAAGTACCCAGTTCCAGGTTCAAATACCCAAATCTTTTTCGGGTCCAAACCCAAACCAACTCCAAGCTCGGGTCTATAACCCATCTTCATCTAAAATCTGCTCAAAATCGTATTGCTTGTCACTCTCTTCAACCAAGTCTCAGATCGTTAAAGCAAGAGGCAAACCTACCCAGTCTCAGGTCTAAGTACCCAAATCCAATTCAGTCTCGGGTCTAAGTACCTAATCTCGGGTCCAAGTACTCAATATTTTTTGGGTCCAAGTACCCAATCTCTGGTCTAAGTACCTAAATATTTTTTAGGTCCAAGTATCCAATCTCTGGTCCAAATACCCAATCTCGGGTTCAAGTACCCAAACTCAATTCAGTCATGGGTCCAAGTACCCAATCTCAAGTCCAGTACCCAATCTCGGGTCCAAGTACCCAATCTCAAGTCCAAGTACCCAAACTCAATTCAGTCTTGGGTCCAAGTAACCAGTCTCGGGTTCAAGCACCCAAAATTCAGTCTTGGGTCCGAGTACCCAGTCTCGAGTCTAACTACCTAAATTAAATTCAGTCTCGGGTCTAAGTACCGAGTCTCGGATCCAAGTATCCAAATTCAATTCAATCTCGGGTCCAAATACCCCATTCAATCTCGGGTCCAAGTGCCTAGTCTCGGGTTCAAGTATCCAATTTAATCTCGAGTCTAAATATCCAATTCAGTCTCGGGTCCAAGTATCTAGTCTTGGGTTTAAGTATCCAATTCAGTTACGGGTCCAATTACCCAACCTCGGGTCCAAGTACCCAATCATGGATTTAAGTACCTAATCTCGGGTCTAAGTGCCCAATCATGGGTCCAAGTACACAGTCTCGAGTCAAAGTACCCAATTCAGTCTCAATAACCCAAACCATTTTCAACCTCGAGTCGAGAACCCATCCTCATCCAAAATCTGCTCAAAGTCATGTTGCTTTCACTCTCTTCAACCAAGTCTCAGATCGTTTAAGCAGGGGGCAAATTGTAGACCCTTAAATTTAGACCAGTTTAAATTTAAAAGGTTTATATTAGTCCATTATGAATTTAGATTTCTTAAACTTAATTTTAGAATTAAATTGGAAGTTATATCAAAATTGCAAAAATATTGGCTGAAAATTTAATTGTTTTGGACCGGTTTGAGTCAAAATTAATGATTTTGGTCGAGTTGGTTTTTTCAAATTGATATGGGTACTGCCCATATCAATTTGGGAGGGCCAAATCCATATAGGTATTGCCCATGTCGATTTGAGCTTGCCAAATCGATATGGGCAAGTGCCTCATATCGATTTTGGCAAGCCAAATCGATATGAGGCAATTTCATATCAATTTGGCTAGTCCAAATTGATATGAGACAATTTCATATCGATTTGGCTAGCCCAAATCGATATGGAATTTGCCTCATATCAATTTGGCTAGCCCAAATTGATATGAGGTGCACTCCATGTCGATTTCGGCCTTCAATCTGAGTCCTAAATACAATTGCACCTGCCATTTAACTTCCTAATTAACTTATGAGAGTTGGATTAGGTTTAGGTTAAAGTGTTGGTTTCCCTATAAATACGTGATTAACACAAATAGGCAAGGAGGATTAACAGATCGGCAGGAATTTGGGATTAAGAATTTGACATTAAAGAAAAAGAGACGGTAGCAGTTTTACAAAACCCTAATTATAAAGAAAAAAAGCAACACAGACAGAGAGTAAAAAAGGAGCAACAAAGATGAGAACTGATAATTAAAATAAAAAAGGGTCAGTAATCATGATCAAGGCAGTGTCAAGGCAATTGCATTGCCAAACTTCAACCAAAGAAATAAATTGATTCAGGCAGTAGCAAATATCAACAAACAAAGCTTGATTCAAACTCTTTAAATTCGGCGGAGCCAACAAACGAAGATGTGCTATTCTTTGTTTACTCCATTTAAGTTCATAATATTTTACAATTGCTTGAATCCAATAGCATGACGATTGTTGATTTAATTCCAATAATACTATATTATACTTATTTAGTCCAGCGGCAAATAAATTTTGGTTGTGATTTATTATAAAATTTAAATAACTTGATTTATTTCAACCTCTTTGAATCCAACCTAAAATACAATTTAGTTAAACCCTAATTCCATTTAATCCTATTTTCATAAACCCTAATCCTTTTTCATAAGAATTCTAAACCCTAATTTTGATTAAAAAATCCTAATTAAAGATGTAAACCTAAATTTATATATTTATTGCTTTATTTAATTTTAGATTTGATTATGTAGTTTATTATATATTTTGATGATTGATTTATTTAATTTTGATGTTTGGTTTATTTAATTTATCATGGATGAATATTTTTTTCAATTATTATTTGATTATTAAAATTTTAAGAGGTATGTTTCCATGATTGGGTACCTCATTAATTAATTTTCATGTAATTTAAATTATTTTTATATTTTGTGATTAATGTAAAGGATATGTTTCCACCTTTCGGTGGGTGTCCTATTTAGTTTTAGACATTGGACAATATAAGGACACGTTTTCATCCTCGGATGGGTGTCCATTTATTTATTTTATTTGAACATTGCTTTGATTTTAATATAATGATGTTTTATTTTAATTATTACATGCAATATGGATAATATCATTATATTTAAGAATTTTATGATATTAAGACCTGAAAAGGAGGTCGGTTCTAATGAACCGGGCGTTGTGGGGCTGCTGAGCCTTTTCTCACCTTCCCTACATGTACCCAACTTTTCCAACCCATTAGGGGGTTGGAGATTCCTTAGGAATCGAGTCATCCACCCCTTTCTATTTTTTCAGCTCTTCTGGGTGGCGACTCTATTTTCTCCTGGCTTAGGCCCATGTTCTTTAAGGCCCTGAGCCTAAACAATGCCGAAGTCGCAAGAATCATTCCACCGGGAGTAGGGGCAAAAATCTCCGCTCACACTTAATAGCTTAAATCTATTTTAAAGCCTTTAATTAGATTCGTTCAATTTTTATAAGGCCTAAAATAAGTCGGTTCAACTTTAAAAATCCTAAAATGGTCAGATTCAAAATTTGATTGGGTTTAATTAGGTTTGGGTTAGGCTATTTTGATATGGGCAGCATTCATATCGAATTGGAGCCACCAAATTAGATATGGATGGCCTCCATATCGAATCAGAGGCCATCCAATTCGATATGGAGGCCTCCAATTCGATATGGATGGCTCCATATCGAATTGGAAGCCATCCAATTCGATATGGACACCATCTATATCGAATTGGATGCAAACCAATTCGATATGGTTGGCCAATATCAAATTAAACAAGGTTTAATTCAATATGGCCTTGGTTTCATGTCGAGTTTATTTTGTTTGAATCTGATATGGTTATGGTTTGGTGACTAATGAATTTGTAAATCTGGATTAAGCTCGGTTGGACTTGTTTTGGTCTAGTTTATTTCTTATAAATAGGAGGCAATAGACACAGAAAAGGAAGGGGGATTAATAGTAATAATAAACACAGAAAAGAGGGAAGGGAGGCAACAACAAATCCTATTGGTAGAAATTAACATAGAAACAAAGTAATAATTAAAACATACACATTAACCAAGAGGCAGGAAGAAGAACTCTACTCGATTACACTTAACCTCCAACCATAAATTTAATAGATTCAGGCAGTTAGCTACATGATCTCTTTTACTTTGGTGGAGCCAACAAACGAAGGTACATTACCTACACTTAATCCATTTAAATTCAATACAAGTTGCTTTAGTCATGGTTTTAAACATTGATTCTATATATATTCATGTCTAGTAACTTATTTTCTTTGAAACAAAATTGAGTTGAATTTTTTGCAAAAGGGAGAACAAAAAGAATAGAATAAGAAGAAAGTGAGAACCTCAAAAGAATGAAGATACAAAAAATAAAAGATCAGTCCAGCTAGAAGAGTTGAAGCCAATATAGGACAAATGTTTAAGGATGAAGATCCATTTTGAAGGGTGTAGACCCAATGTCCAAGGATGAGAATCCATTTTAAAGGGTGAATACCTAATGTCAAAGAATGAAGATCTATTTGAAAGGGTGAAGACCCGATGTCCAAGAATGAAGATCCATTTTGAAGGGTGAAGACTTGATGTCCAAGGATGAAGAATCATTTTGAAGGGTAAAGACCCGATGTCCAAGGATGAAGATTCATTTTGTAAGGTGAAGACCCGATGTCCAAGGATGAAGATTCATTGAAGGGTAAAGACCTGAAGTTCAAAGGATGAAGATCCAATTCAAAGGGTGATGACTTGAAGACCAAGGATGAAGATCCAATTTGAAGGGTGAAGGCCCACGATCTATTGAAGAATGGAACAATCGGCTAGAATAAAGCCAAAACTCTCAGATGATAGAAGGTCAACAAAATCCATTGAAGAATAGAACTAATTGGCTGGAAAAAAGCCAAAATTCTCAAACGACAAAGGGACGGTCAAGCTAAAAGAGCTCAAATCTAGTCTTGGGTCGAGAACCCAAAATTCAATCTCGAGTCGAGTATCCAAATCAAATCTAATCTCGGGTCTAAGTACCCAAATCAAATCCAGTCTCGAGTCCAAGTACCTAAATCAAATCCAGTCTCAGGTCCAAGTATGCAAAGCAAATCCAGTTTCGAGTCCAAATACCCAAATCAAATCCAGTCTTGGGTCCAAGTAACCAAATCAAATTCATTCTCAGGTCCAAATACCTAAATCAAATCCAGTCTTAGGTCCATGTACTCAAATCAAATTAAGTCTTGGGGCCAAATACCTAAATCAAATCCAGTCTCGTTTCTAAGTACCCAAATCAAATCCAGTCTCGTGTCTAAGTACCCAAATTAAATCCAGTCTCAGGTCTAAGTACCTAAATTAAATCTAGTTTTAGCTCCAAGTATCCAAATCAAATCCAGTGTCGGGTCCAAGTACCCAAATAAATCCAGTCTCGGGTCCAAGTACCCAAATCAAATCCAATTTTGGGTCCAAGTACCCAAATCAAATTCAGTCTCAGGTCTAAATGCCCAAATCAAATTCAGTCCTGGGTCCAAGTACCCAAATCAAATTTAAATTTGGGTCCAGAACCCAACCTATCTAGTCTCAAGTCTAGAACCCAACCAATCTCAGATCCAGATTTACAAATTCGGATTAAGCTCAGTTGGACTTATTTTGACCTATTTTATTTCTTATAAATAAGAGGGAGTAAACACAGAAAAGGAATGGGGATTAATAGCAATAACAAACACAGAAAAGAGGGAGGCAACAACAAATCCTATTGGCAGGAATTAACACAAAAACAAAGCAACAATTAAAACATACACAGCAACCAAGAGGCAGGAAGAAGAACTATCCTCGATTGCACTTAACCTCCATCCAGAATAGATTCAAGTAGCCAACTACATAATCTCTTTTACTTTGGTGGAGCCAATAAATGAATGTACGTTCCCTACACTAAATCCATTTAAATTCAGTACAAGTTGCTTTGGTCATGGTTTTAAACATCGATTCTATATATGTTCATGTCCAGTAACTTATTTTCTTTGAAACAACATTGATTATATATATATTCATGTCCAGTAACATATTTTCTTTGAAACAACAATGATTATATATATATATTCATGTCCAGTAACTTCTTTTCATTGGTTTCAAAGTCATCGTAATTTAATTCATTCAACATTGTTTTGTCCAGTAGCTTAGTTAATCAATAATTCAGTTGTTTCAAATATCCAGTAGTTCAGGATTTAATTTAAATCTCCAATTTAATTACCTAAAACCCTCTTGGCTTATTTTGAAAAACTAATAATTATAGTTTTAAAACCCTAATATCATAAAAACCCTAGTTTTCAATATTCAAAATCCTAATTCTAAACCAAAACCTTAATTTTCTTCCATAAAACCCTAAAATCTCTAGTTTGATTACCGAAGCCCTAATTGTCATCTTAAAACCCTACATTCATGTTTTTACCTTAAAAACCCTAATTTTGTTTCCTAAACCCTGAAACCATGATTTAAATCCTATAAGTCCTAGTTTAACATGTAAATCCTAATTTTACATAACTTATGTTTTACTCAAGATTAAAACTTAGATTTGATTGTTTGATCTATTATTGTATGTTTATGATAAATGATCTATTGATGTTTTATTTATGATGAATGGTTGAGTGCTTCAATTGGTTTATTTTGATTTCAAGGATGTAAGAGGTATATTTTCACTTCATGGGTACCTCATTTATTAAGTTCAATTTAATTAATTTATTTTAATTTTTGGGATTAATGTAAAGGGCATGTTTTCACCAAATGGTGGGTGTCCTATTTTGGTTAGTTTTCGACATTGGACATAATTGTAAGGGCAGGTTTTCATTCTGTATGGATGTCCATTTTATTTATTTGTTTGGACCTTCTTTGATTTTAATATAATGAATATTTTATTTACTTTAAATTGCATATAGTATGGATGATATTTTAATAAGTTAAGACTTTGATAATATTAAGACATGGAAAGGAGGTCGGTTCCAATGAACCGGACATTATGGGAGTGTTGGGTCATTCTCACCTTCCCCGTACATACCCAACTTTTCAAACTCAAATAGAGGGTTAGAGATTCCTTAGGAATTGAGTCATCTACCCCTTTCTATTTTCTCAGCCCGTCTAGGTAGTGACTCCATTTTTTTCGGGTTTAGGCCCATGTTCTCTAAGGCCCTGAGCCTAACAGTGCCAAAGTCGCAAGAACCATTCCACATGGGAGTGGGGGCGAAAATCTCCGCTCATAATATCGAGCTAAATCTAAGCTCAATCCAAATTTTTAATTTAAGCACGGCTCAAATTAAAGTCTAAAAATAGGAACTGTGTCGAATTAAAATCAATTTATTTCAACATGCCTTCGATATGGATGGAGTCCATATCGAATTGGATGCATTCCAATTCGATACGAAGCATCCATATCAAATTGGAAGGCATCCAATTCAATATGGAGCCATCCATATTGAATTGGATGATTCCAATTCGATATGGATGTTGTCCATATCGAATTAGGCAGGCCTATTTAGTCATCGTATGGCCCATGTCCAATTATACTGAACCAAACCCATTCAAACTCTGGATTGGACCATTTTAGGGCTTTAATGGTTGAACCAACTTATTTTAGGCTTTTTAAAATTGAACTAACCTAATTCAAAGCTATAAACTATGTTTAAGCTTTTAAAATAGGATCGAATTTGGCTTAGCCTTCTTTAATTGGGATCGAACTAGCTATGGCCAAAATTAAGATTCTACAGTTTTGCTCCCCTACTTGAACGATCTGAGACTTCAGTAGAAGAGAGTGAAAAGCAAATTGACTTTGAGGTTATCTTGGATAAGGATGGGTTCTGGACTCGAGAAAAAGATTTGGGTTCTCGACACAAGCATGGACTTACGTTCTCGATCTAAGACTGAATTTTGAGTTTTGAACCTAAGACTGGATTTGGATTCTTGACCCAAGACTGTATTTGGGTTCTCGACCTAAGATTTGATTTGGGTTTTCTTGACCCTCGACTGGATTTGGGTTCTTGACCCGAGACTGGATTTGGATCCTCAACCCTAGACTGGATTTGGATTCTCAACCCTATATTGGATTTGGGTTCTCAACTTGAGACTAAATTTTGGATTCTCGATCCAAGACTGGATTTAGGTACTCGACCAGAGACTAGATTTGGGTTCTCGACCCTAGGCTGGATTTGAGCTCTTCTAGCTTGATCATCCCTTTTTCATTTGAAAATTATGGCTTTCTTCTAGCCAATTAATTTCATTCATCAAGGGATTCCGCTAACCTTCTGTCATCTGAGAGTTTTGGCTTTCTTCTAGCCGATCAACTTCATGTCTTCTTCTTTCACAATAAATCTTCAAATATCAGGCTTCATCCTTCATAATAGATCTTCATCCTCTAGACATTAGGTCTTCTCCCTTCAAAATGGATCTTCATCCTTGGACATTTGTCCGACATTGAATTCAACTCTTCTAGCTGGACTGATCCTTTATCTTTTACATCTTCATTCTTTTAGGGCTCTTACTTTCATCTTGTTCTATTTTTTTGTTCTTCCTTTTGCAAAAAAACTTTCTTCTTTTTTTGTTCTTTTTGTTCTTCTTTTTGCAAAAAAATCAGCTATTTTTAGCTAATCCTCATATCTTCTCTTTGCCTCTGCGTGGCAAAATATTAAAAGTCCAAAAATGTTTTATACATGCATAAAATTGAAAATTGAAAATAGAAGCTTTGCCCCTTGTGTAGGCTCAAACCAATGATTTTGTTCTTATACAAGCTCTGATTGATGTTTGTGTTATCTAGTTTCTTACACAAGCATGCATCTCTTCTTTCTTTTGCAATGGCCATTCTATGCCTCCCTGATTTCATATATGCTTCTCAATGTTTGCTTTGCAGTGTTTTACTGTTCATTTTGACAAAGAATGGGTAATACAAGACAACAAAATGCTTTATGATATGCTCATGTATGCATGATATGTAATACCCTGATTTTGGTGTACATTGGAATAGTAGTTGTGAGAAGATATGTTGGTAAAATATGTAAGGAAAATATTATAAGAGATAGATGTATATGAAGGATGATATGTATATATGGTATTTGAAAACTATGGGAAATATAAATACAATATATAAGAGATATACATATAGCAACATATACATCACATATGCATGATGTATATATTGGTGTAGGAAAAGTAAGTTGTAAATAATAATAATAATAATAATAATAATAATAATAATAATAATAATAATAACAAGAGAAAAAGAAGAAAAGGAAGTCAAAAGGAATGACAAGTGTGTGGTGGAGAATTTTTAAGGGATTTAATTATATTATTATATATATATATGATAAGATTGAAAAAGGAAGAAAATATCTTCATTCTTTCTTTCTTCTTCTTCTTCTTGAACGAGAGAGAGAGAGAGAGAGAGAGAGAGAGAGAGAGATGTGATTTTGTTGGCATACACATCAAATTCTTAAGGGCTTTAAGAGAATTGAAGGTGGATTCTGAAGATTTGGCAAAGAATTCAAGTAAGTGTCATTTCTTTGTGTTGATTTCTATTGATTGTGTTTATATTTGATATGGTTAGTGTGTGAAGATGATGATAATGAAAGATTAAAGTATATATATATGTTGAATTGGTATTTAGATGATGATAATATGGTTATTTGTGAGGATGATGATGGATTATTGAAATTGTTTAGTAAGGGTTTAATATAAATGAGTTGGGAAAATTGAGTAAATGATATATGGATGATGTATATAATGATTATTATTATGATATGTTGAAGTTATATAAGTGTTAAATTAATATGTGATTTATGTGTATATAAACCAAGATGTTGATTAAGGGTGTTGTAGTATGGATTTCGGAGTGTTTGTGTTTTCATGGATGAGAGTTCGGAATGTATAATTTTTGCCTGACACGGCCAGTGACACGGCCATGTCGTTGGGCGTGTCAACGGTACTGAGTTTGACGTTTGTGACACAACCATTAACACGGCCATGTTACTAAGCGTGTCATAGCTACTGAGAGATAAAGTAATTGACACGACCATGAACACGCCCGTGTTGTTGGGCGTGTCAATGTTTCTGTAAGGCAGAATGAGTGACACGACCAGTGACACGCCCGTGTTACTGAGCGTGTCAAAGCTTTTGTGTTGTTGGTTTAGGGCACGATCAGGGACACGCTCGTGTTGTTGAGCGTGTCATGTGTAGAGTTTGCCCTAGTTGGTTCGTATCTATATTATCTCATGTGTATCTCTGAGTGAGTGTGTATGATCACTTTTTTATTAGGTTTTGAAGAAATTGGGTTGCCCTAATCCAAGTATTGGAGGATTCTTGGAAGAGGAGTTTAGATTGGTGAGAGTTTCTCTTGAGGTAAGTACAAACCCTATATGATTGTATGTATTTGCATGACTATGGGACTTAACACATTTGATTTGAAAAATGTGTTAAGTTATTTATTGTATTGTTGATGTGTGAGAAATGTGCTATGATGTGTATTATGTGTATTGTGTGGAATGTATGTTGAAGATTCTAAATATAGGAATAATGTAATTTGCTATGTATATCTCAATGATGAAATATGAAACTATTATAAATGGATATAAAGGTGAAATGTGAAAGATATGATGATCATTCAAATTATATGTACAATGCAATTGGTTATGTATACCCTAATGATGAGATGTGAAGCCATTGTTGTTGGCTATAATGATGCAAATGAAATAATTGGGGCATGTTTGCCTAGATTATTATGAAGAAATGAGAATGGAATTGATAATGAAATAATAAACGTATTGTGTACTTAATGTGTTATTCACTTTTCAGAGTTTTGTTGTTGGTGGCATGCCTAATAGTAACAATCTCTTGAAGCTGGGTTGGACTTGATCCTTGAAGCCAAGTTGGGTTGAAGTTTAGCATGCTTAACTCACCTTGAAGCTTGGTTGGGTCTAGTCCTTGAAGCCTAGTTGAGATGTTACAACCCTTGAAGCTAGGTTGGGTTTGGTTCTTGAAGCCAAGTTGGGTTGATGCTTAGCATGCTTTGCTCCCCTTGAAGCTTGGTTGAGCCTAATCCTTGAAGCCTAGTTGGGATAATGATAAATGTGATAATTAAACCAAAACATTAACTCTGAAAGTTGAATGACATATTAGTTTCTTTTGGGCCCATGCTTGTCTTTGCTTAAAGGTGAATTATGAATAATGAATTAATTGAATAATATAATGACATGTAATGTTATGAAGTATGATATGATTACAATACATAAGTAAAATATTGATAAGAAATGTGGCCTGAGAAGCTATGCTGAAAGATGAGATTATGAATGTACAATATGACGTGTAATATGTATATGGATGTGGACATTGTGAGTATTATTTTATGAATGTTCTAATAAGTCATGGAATTGTGGTTTGTGTTATTGATATATGTGTATTTGTATATAATTATGAGATTAGTGGAAATATATGAAAAGTGTAACTGAAAATGGAAAACATGATAAGAAACTAATGATACATGAAGTTAATATATGAGTATGATTTTCTGTAATGTATGTTTATAGTATTTATTTGTACTACTAAGCTTTCGAGCTTAGCGCGGTTGTGTAAATCGCGCAGGTGAGTAGGTTGTTGATCTAGAAGTCAAATCGTTATGCCACGAGAAGGGTAAGAGTATTTCGAGACCAACTAGAAGGCGGTGCATACATGTACAATTTAATTATGTTGTATTTTGATAAAAATGTATTCATATGTATAAATGAATTTTGGTAAAGACAAGATAATTATATATATGTAATATCATCAAAAGTATAATGATTTTGGAAATGAAATTTAAATAAAATGTATTATTGTTTGGAACTAAAGTAAAGGTTTTTATTCTGAAATGAAAAGTGACATTCTTATACTTTATATATGTACTGCATGTATACAAGGTATATGTATAGTACTTATATAGTGTCAGAGCTTAGGTTTGAGATTCTCAGCCTAAGTAGATTTAAAAAGAAAAGAGGAAAATTTTTGAAAAGTGAAATTTGTGATAAATGTATATGCATTAACACCAAGGTTAGTCTCGGATGTGGCATTATGTGATTTGTAGTATATCTGAATTATATGAGATGGATGATAGTGTGTGAATGAGGTTTTGCATAAAAATAAAATTAGAAAAACAAATGATATGGGGAAATTTGTATAAGTTTGGTTGATAAACTAAAGAAAGGAAGTTTACTTAAGGAAAGCAAATTTTGAAATTTTTAGTTAATAAAGTGTGCTTGTGAAATAGATTATAAAGAAATAAATAGGAGAATAATGTTGAAAATGAGTTTAAAAAAATTTAATTAAGATTTAATTAAGTACTATTTTCCCTAAAATTGATATCTCTTTATTATTTGGATTGCTAGAAAGAGAAAATATTGTTCGATTGTTAAAAAGGATAGATATAATATTAAATTGAAGAAAGTATGGTGGACTATTAAGTAAGTTGATCGGTATAGACAAAGTGTGACAATTTAAGGTTTGGGGTATGCAAAGTTAAGGTTTTTAAAACAAGGGATGATGTTGGTTAACGTAAAGAGATATAATGGTGTTGTTTGTATTGTTGTTTTAATGCAAATATTGTGATTTTTAATGTTAGAAATGTGATATGCTTAAGTGTTGTTAAAGCTCATGTTAATGGTAGTAATATGTGAAATTTGGATTTTTGAAGTGAGCTTTAATAATTGTGAAAATGAGATGTTTTGATATTACATGATGGTATATATATATATATATTGTTTTAAAGTTGATATTAAGAAAACGAGATTAGTAATTTGAAGTTTAGGTAAAGTAGCAAGTTGAGAGTTTAGAGTTTTAATAGAATTTTGATGAGGATTATTTAGATATTGATAGTTTAATATATATTAAACATATGAGCTATGTGGAATGAATATTATTGCACATGAAAGTATTATGAAGTGGGTAAGGTGATTGATAATACGGAAATTTGTTTTGAAATAAAAGGAAAATGAGTTACTTTAAGTAATTTGACTGGAAATGATGAAAATGGATATGAAGGGTATACTAAATGCTTTTAAAAAATAAATGTGATAGAGATGTCACATTAGAAATGTGACTAAGATTTAAGTGAAGTGTTATTATTGTTAGAGTGTATATATCTATTGAATTGATGAATAACTTAAGTCATGTTAAAGGAATGAGAATGATAATGTTCAATGAAAAGTAATAAACGTTAAATTTGTATAGATTATATGCAAAAGAGAAATTAAATAAAATTGCATGATTATGTGTATACATGTATAGGATATGTGAGATGAGTTTTTCGATATGAATGTAATTGTATTATGTAAGAAATGTGGAAAGTAAGTCACATTATGAATGTGACCTATGAATGTGTATGTGGTAGAAAAAAAATGTTATTGTATGTTTATTATCTTATACAATTACATATCTAATGGTATTGAGAATGATATTGCATATATTAGCGGACCTAAGAAAGATTAGGTCTTGACCTGCGCAGAGCTAGACTATGTGACAAAATTGAGAGTGAGAATGGACTCGAGTAATACTAGACCGTGAAATTTTTATTGTAATCACTGAACTTGATGATCATATAATGTCTTGAGTCCCAAAGTATCTACATGTGGAAAGGTTCTATGTATATGTATATAATAAGAGATTGTAAGGAAAAAGAGGAAGTATAATGTATTAAAAAAATTTATAAGAAATAGATTAGAAATGGAGTAATAAATGGAAGTTGTGTAAGATTTGTATATGATCGAATGTTGTACATAAGAAATATTAAAGATAATATTATTGATCATGAGTTAGGCTAATGATGATCAAATGATCTAGAGCAAATTATTTTTGACACGAAGTTGCAGTGTGTTAACTCTTGGTATAGCAAAAGTTTAGAGAATGAATATGTAATAATTGCAATACAAACTTAGCACTGTAATTTGAAATGTTTGAAAAAGAATAATAGAAGGGCAATATTGATTAATAAGCCTTAGGCGTGACCATTAAAATACTGTGACCATATGTCTGGTTTAGTATTTTGGCTGATTAGTTTTGTTATTCACAGATTTGAGCCTGAGATGACATGACCGTAGTATAGTTTTGGTGAGATTGATAATTATGTTTCTAGAAACATGGTCAAGAGTTATGATTAGTAAAGTTGTACCTTATCATTTTATGTTAGAAATTTGTTTATAATTATAGAAAGTATGGAAGAAAAGAGAACTGTAAAAATGTTTTGAGTTATGGATAATGTGATAGAAAAGTAATTATTGTAAAAATAGTAATGGTATGAAATGTGAGGAGATGTTAAATGGGAGAAATTACAAAATGTGATTGAAAGTTATACTGAATATGTTTATGTTATAAAGTGAATAAGTGGACGGACTTAAGGTTTAAGTGAGTGAACTATGGGTAATAAATATGGTATGAGATAATCATGAGAATTTTGTGAAAATTGTACTAAGATAATAGAAAATAAACTATGTGTATATTGAAAGATAATTTGAAGTGATTTGTTATTAATAATCATAATTTCAAAAAGCTGAAAAAAATGGATCCGAAGAGATTAGAATTTGAATATAAGTTTAACCTAATGGAATTAGGTCATATATATTGTGAAATCTAATGATAAGTTTAAATAAGTTAATTATTGGTTTGAATCGAATAAGATTGAAACGTGGGTATATTGTGACAGATAGATCAATTGATTTAGATTTCGCTAAGATTGTGAATTATTGTTGAGATTTAATATGTATAGTTGTATTAAGAGTATAAGATATAAGTGATAATGTATATGATGCAATATTCTGATACATGAATGGACATGAATGAATTGAGTTATATCAGTTGTAAATGATGAAAAAAGGGAAAAGGTTGATTACCTGTAAAGTAAGTTTAAAGGCATTGTATTAATATTTATGTTAAGTGAGAAGCATGTTAAAGAAGGAATTAAATGTATGAAAAATAAGAATATTGTTATAAAATTTAGATTTGATAAATGTCTATTCTGAAAGTGATTGTAGTGACGGGATAATCAATATTAAGATATAAAGCAATGATTTTTAAGGTTAAAGTTAAGAGAGTATTTATAAAGAGATGAAGTGATAACATATCTTGAATGTAATAAATGGACGAAGTATATGGATATTATAAGATGATTTGATTCTTGTATAAAGATAAATTAATTGGGACTGTAATGAGTTATTTTGAATGCTTGATTAAGAAAGTAATAAGATATATAAATATATATAATGATGTGTTATGAAATTTAGAGAAGATGATTGACTCTAAGGGGGAGAGTAGAAGTTATATGATTTGATGACATAATAACTTAATAATATGATTAACTTCATATGAAAATTAAGATGGTATTTTGTTAAGAATGGATTGTTACAATACTGGATAATTTTAAGGATGAAATTATTTAAGGGGAAGAGAATTGTAATACCCTGATTTTGGTGTACATTGGAATAGTAGTTGTGAGAAGATATGTTGGTAAAATATGTAAGGAAAATATTATAAGAGATAGATGTATATGAAGGATGATATGTATATATGGTATTTGAAAAATATGGAAAATATAAATACAATATATAAGAGATATACATATAGCAACATATACATCACATATGCATGATGTATATATTGGTGTAGGAAAAGTAAGTTGTAAATAATAATAATAATAATAATAATAATAATAATAATAATAATAATAATAATAATAATAATAATAACAACAAGAGAAAAAGAAGAAAAGGAAGTCAAAGGGAATGACAAGTGTGTGGTGGAGAATTTTTAAGGGATTTAATTATATTATTATATATATATATGATAAGATTGAAAAAGGAAGAAAATATCTTCTTTCTTTCTTTCTTCTTCATCTTCTTCTTGAATGAGAGAGAGAGAGAGAGAGAGATGTGATTTTGTTGGCATACACATCAAATTCTTAAGGGCTTTAAGAGAATTGAAGGTGGATATTGAAGATTTGGCAAAGAATTCAAGTAAGTGTTCATTTCTTTGTGTTGATTTCTATTGATTGTGTTTATATTTGATATGGTTAGTGTGTGAAGATGATGATAATGAAAGATTAAAGTATATATATATGTTGAATTGGTATTTAGATGATGATAATATGGTTATTTGCGAGGATGATGATGGATTGTTGAAATTGTTTAGTAAGGGTTTAATATAAATGAGTTGGGGAAATTGAGTAATTGATATATGGATGATGTATATAATGATTATTATTATGATATGTTGAAGTTATATAAGTGTTAAATTAATAGGTGATTTATGTGTATATAAACCAAGATGTTGATTAAGGGTGTTGTAGTATGGAATTTGGAGTGTTTGTGTTTTCATGGATGAGAGTTCGAAATGTATAATTTTTGCCTGACACGGCCAGTGACACGGCCATGTCATTGGGGGTGTCAACGGTACTGAGTTTGATGTTTGTGACACGACCATTAACACGGCCATGTTACTGAGCGTGTCATAGCTACTGAGAGATAAAGTAATTGACATGGCCATGAACACGCCCGTATTGTTGGGCATGTCAATGTTTCTGTAAGGCAGAATGAGTGACAAGTCCAGTGACACGCCCATGTTACTGAGCATGTCAAAGCTTCTGTGTTGTTGGTTTAGGGCACGATCAGGGACACGCTCGTGTTGTTGAGTGTGTCATGTGTAGAGTTTACCCTAGTTGGTTCGTATTTATATTATCTCATGTGTATCTCTGAGTGAGTGTGTATGATCACTTTTTTATTAGTTTTTGAAGAAATTGGGTTGCCCTAATCCAAGTGTTGGAGGATTCTTAGAAGAGGAGTTTAGATTGGTGTGAGTTTCTCTTGAGGTAAGTACAAACCTTATATGATTGTATGTATTTGCATGACTATGGGACTTAACACATTTGATTTGAAAAATGTGTTAAGTTATTTATTGTATTGTTGATGTGTGAGAAATGAGCTATGATGTGTATTATGTGTACTATGTGGAATGTATGTTGAAGATTCTAAATATATGAATAATGTAATTTGCTATGTATATCTCAATGATGAAATATGAAACTATTATAAATGGATATAAAGGTGAAATGTGAAAGATATGATGATCATTCAAATTATATGTACAATGCAATTGGTTATGTATACCCTAATGATGAGATGTGAAGCCATTGTTGTTGGCTATAATGATGCAAATGAAATAATTGGGGAATGTTTACCTAGATGATTATGAAGAAATGAGAATGGAATTGATAATGAAATAATAAACGTATTGTGTGCCTAATGTGTTATTCACTTTTCAGAGTTTTATTGTTGGTGGCATGCCTAATAGTAATAATCTCTTGAAGCTGGGTTGGACTTGATCCTTGAAGCCAAGTTGGGTTGAAGTTTAGCATGCTTAACTCACCTTGAAGCTTGGTTGGGTCTAGTCCTTGAAGCCTAGTTGAGATGTTACAACCCTTGAAGCTAGGTTGGGTTTGGTTCTTGAAGCCAAGTTGGGTTGATGCTTAGCATGCTTTGCTCCCCTTGAAGCTTGGTTGAGCCTAATCCTTGAAGCCTAGTTGGGATAATGATAAATGTGATAATTAAACCAAAACATTAACTCTGAAAGTTGAATAATTTCTTTTGGGCACATGCTTGTCTTTGCTTAAAGGTGAATTATGAATAATGAATTAATTGAATAACATAATGACTTGTAATGTTATGAAGTATGATATGATTACAATACATAAGTAAATTATTGATAAGAAATGTGGCCTGAGAAGCTATGCTGAAAGATGAGATTATGAAAGTACAATATGACGTGTAATATGTATATGGATGTGGACATTGTGAGTATTATTTTATGAATGTTCTAATAAGTCATGGAATTGTGGTTTGTGTTATTGATATATGTGTATTTGTATATAATTATGAGATTAGTGGAAATATATGAAAAGTGTAACTAAAAATGGAAAACATGATAAGAAACTAATGATACATGAAGTTAATATATGAGTATGATTTTCTGTAATGTATATTTATAATATTTATTTGTACTACTAAGCTTTCGAGCTTAGCGCGGTTGTGTAAATCGCGCAGGTGAGTAGGTTGTTGATTTGGAAGTCAAATCGTTATGCCACGAGAAGGGTAAGAGTATTTCGAGACCAACTAGAAGGCGGTGCATACATGTACAATTTAATTATGTTGTATTTTGATAAAAATGTATTCATATGTATAAATGAATTTTGGTAAAGACAAGATAATTATATATATGTAATATCATCAAAAGTATAATGATTTTGGAAATGAAATTTAAATAAAATGTATTATTGTTTGGAACTAAAGTAAAGGTTTTTAATCTGAAATGAAAAGTGACATTCTTATACTTTATATACGTACTGCATGTATACAAGGTATATATATAGTACTTATATAGAGTATGGGGGTGTTACATGATATGCATGAATAATACTTACAATGGCTCCATTAACTCACAAACTGAGGCAATCAGCTGAAGTGCTCCCATTGATTCATTCCAAATGCTCTTTCAGGTCTTTCATTAAATCAGCAAAAGACTGCACATCTATGGCTTTATTTTCGAGATGAAAACATGAGTAGTAAGGACCAAACAACTTTATTAGAGACACGAGAGACATCTATTTCAACACATTTGGTTACCAACTTCTTCATGTCATGACCTTGCAAGTGATCCCAATTTTTCCCAATATATTCTCTGAGATTTGACAATAAAACATACTTTCCTAAACTTGAAAGCCCGTATGACAACAACACTCTTTTTTTTTAAATTTTCAAATCACATTTTGGCTTTATCAAATCAATGTCAATATACCTCAAGGCTCAATTTTTCAAATTAACATATCTATAATACGACAACCCTATTTATTATACTAAACTCAGGAATCATTTCCATTTAAGAAAAAACTGTTGTACTTCATATAGACACATACACATTACCTGGCCAAAGGTCTTACTGAGTTTAAATATTGTCTATCTCATATGCATACTTATTCAAACAATCTCCACTAATAGACTCTACCTAATAAGAGAGATGAACATATCTTTAATAGACTTGAAATTGGGTCTATAAGGGACATGGATTAAGTGGAGGCCATTTGTAAATTGGAGCCGATGTGACACTATGGACAAACTTTCACACGACAAACTTCTTGGCATTAATCTGGATCTTGATTAGGATAGTCTTTGCCTTTGCAAAAAGTTTGAGACCCTCATTCCTTTCATTTTCTTTTTTTTTTTTTTTGCTTTTTCTTTTCCCTCTTTTAGCATTTTATTATTTTGTTCTTTTTCTCTGTAGAACTATCAAGTACAGAACTTTTAAGATTACTGACTAAGAGGTGAGACGGGTCTCATGAACTAGATGGTCTTTCTCTGATTTTGGCTGAATCTCTGGTTGGGTTGGATCAATTCAAGTCAAACTTCTTCTCATAGGCTAAGTGAAAGTCTTCTATTGTTTCAAGTAAAAAGAACTATGTTAGCTTTCTGAATTGTTCTTTCAAACTTTTGTTATTTTGTTTTTCTTTCTCTTTTTTCCTCTTTCTTCTTCTTCTTCTTTTTCTTTTTTTCTTTTTTCTTTTTTTTTAACTCTAAGAGAGTCTTCTTATCCGTACTACCCTATGCTTCTAACTAAGGAGCCGCACGAGTCTATTTCAATGAGGATGGATCCTTTTGTTACCCTGATGCCACCTTAAAGATAAAATAGATATTAGAAATTAGTTCCAGTTTAGGTAAACTTCAATTATCCTTATGGTCTTGACTAAGCATCCCTTTGTTCAATCTTGCTTCTTGGTAGCTCAGTGATCATCAAACTTGTCATAAAGGTCACACAAGCTAAGGGTAGGTTATCAAGTTTACAAGATAATAAAAAGTAAGCTAAAATCTCAAGAAGGCTCAAAGGGACAAACTAGGGATTGATATTAATAAGGTGGATACTAGTTGTTGACTCATCAAATAATGCCTAGATCATCTCTCTCTTAAATAAGCTGAGTTTAATTTTGCCTTGTGTTTTATTAGTTTTTGTCATAGAATTGTGTCTTATTCATTATTATAATTATTATTTTCTTTAGGTATTTTGTTAGTTTTAATATGTTTATTTAGTGTTTTCATCAATTTTGGTAGTTTTAATTTATTTTAGTGTTTATGACATTTTTTATTTAGTTTTTAGTGTGGTGTTTATGTGTTGTTGGTTAATTTTTATTTGATTTTTGGTTAAAGTTTGTTTAAGTGTTGGTTTAGGTTAATATGCAAGGAACCAAGAGAGGAAGAATAAATCAAGGAATCAAGAGAAAGGAAAAGTTGGGCAGTGACTGACTTTCATGATTATACATCTCAAACCCTAATTTGAAGAAAGGAAAGGAAAAGAACTAATTTCATGATTATACATCTCAAACCCTAATTTGGTTAATCAAATAATTTTATCAACTTTTTAAATCATAAAACTTTTGCTCCATTTTAATCCCATTAAAATCACAGTAGCTTCCAAAACTCTAAATACTTGGAATAAAGAACCCTAAATGGAAACAGTAGCTATAATTTAGATTTTTATTTGCCTTATTCAATTCTATATTTGATTATGCTTTGATTTTATATGCTTTAATTTATTTAAGTTCAATGCTTGGTTTATTTAATTTGTCATGGATGGGTGTTTACTTTCTATTGATGTTTAATACCTTTAATGAATGTCTTATTTACGATGAATGATTGTTTACTTTTATCAATTTATTTAGGTTTATAAATGTTGTAAGAGGTATGTTTCCACTTGGTGGGTACCTCATTAGTTAAATATCATGTAATTTAATTTGCTTTTCTATTTTAGAACCTATGTAAAGGACATGTTTCTACCTTTCGGTGGGTGTCCTATTTAGGCATGTGATGTAAGGACATGTTTCCATCTTTGGATGGGTGTCCATTTATTTGTTTTGCTTGGACTTTGCTTTGATTTTAATATATTGATGCTTTTCTTTTAATTATTGTGTGTAATATGGATAATGTTGTCATACATAAGAATTCTATAATATTAAGACCTGTAAAGGAGGCCGGTTCCAATAAACCGGGCGTTGTAGGGGTGCTGGGCCATTTCTCACCTTCCCCACACGTACCCAACTTTCCGAACACATTATGGGGGTTGGGGATTCTTTAAGAATCGAGTCATCCACCCCTTTCTTTCTTTTTTCGGCCCATCCGAGTGGCGACTCCATTTTCTCCGTACTTAGGTCTGTGTTCTCTAAGGCCCTGAGCCTAAACAGTGCCAAAGTCGCAAGAACCATTCCATCGGGAGTGGGGGCAAAAATCCCCACTCACAGACATCCCTTCCAATCTTATATCATCAACAAACGAGTGGCAAGTCTCTTTTTCTAGGCATATGGTCAACATAACATCAACATGAGATATTTTATTTTTGAAATATCTACTCAGACGGATTAACCAATAATTATCTTTTCAAATGGAGAAACCAATCCATGATAACTCCCACTAATTAAGCCTTAATCCATTGGATTAACTAGAAAATAGCTTTTATGCTATATTGTGGATTACAAATAAATTAAAGGGTTTATCATAAATAGATTTCTTTGTTGGAAAAGCAACTAATGGTTCATACCACAAACATGCCCAGGACTAACAAGTTTTGGTATAAATTAGGCCCACAATTGATTTTAATCAGTAATTGACCTAACAAGTTGTAAACCCATTTAAGAAAAGGTTTTAATAAATGTTTAAAAACCTACTGAAAAGGTTTGTTTAAAAATGATTTTTGGGCTTTGAACTTGGGTCATGAGAAAAAGGATTTCTGACCCATCTAAAAAAAAGGTTTTATGTCAAAAGACCATTTTCAAGAAGAGTTTGAAAATAATTTTGGTCTTTTGGGCCTTAAAAGAATTATTTTGGGCTTACACCATAATTAAGTCATATTAGGAAAAAGGCAAACCAAATGGGACATGGTTCAAACTAAGATATATCAATCATAGACAAACAACAAGCATTTTGGTAAAAACCTAAGGAAAGTAACTAGGCCAATTACATGAGCTTTAGTCTTTAGGTTGAAAAGCTTAGGTTCCCATAGCAAGTATATACCAAAAGGTACGAGGCTATGAGTGATTATGCCATTCTCGATCTCCATACCTTGAGTGAAAGTATTGTATCCCTTACATAACATGACACAAGTTACACGGGCATCCTAACTCATACACAATGTAATCTAAATGATGCAATGGATAATATTATAATAAGAAAGAATAAATAATATAAAGACCAACAGAATCAACTTCTCTTATCCCCAGTGGAGTTGCCATTGTGAGCGGGGATTTTCCCACACTCCCACTCTTAGGCTCATCGCCACTGAAGACAAATACAAAAGCAGGACAAAGGGCTTAGATAAGCACTATTATGCAAGAACAAAAGAATATAGAATAAAAGAGTTTCATGAGCTATTTTTGTCACTAAGAAGATTTGTGCTTGGTGTGAAAAAATTCTTAGAGGAAGTTGGATTGGATAAGTGAACGCGTTCTTATGCCACTGGCTGGATATACAACATCACGACTACTAATATTTCAAAATCAATGAATGTTGCATTGGTGAAGGCAAGGGAGTTTCCCATAACTCCACTGGTAAATGAGATCAGAATTATCTATCAAAGATGGTTTTATCAACGACAAAACAAGGCAAAGCAGTGCAAAACGAAAATGTCAACTGATGTTGAAAAAAAACTATACAAACGAATGCAAAAGCGCAACAAATGTAGGTAATTTATCTGTTGTTTTTAACTAACTTCTATGTCCAATAGTGACATTTATGAACATATTTTCTAAAATATAGACGAAGCCTGCAAGTAAACATAAATATGATGTGGTTGGTGTAGATCAGAATTATATTGTCAATATGTTGTTGTGGACATGTAGCCGTAAGAAGTTCTAGTTAGACTAATTACTTTATGAGCATGTGATGGCAGCTCTATAAAGTAAAATTGACATTTAATACAATGTTTATGATCTGTGTTAACCATACTACTCAAAGGAATATTGGTATGAATCATACAAATGCATCATTAATCTTGTACCAGATATCACAGAATGGTCATTACCATATTATTTTTCAAGTATTAATCCAAAACCACCAGATGTTCATACGTCGACAAGCATGAGGAGAAAACATAGGCTACCGTCTATTGGTGAGAAACCAACTCATGCTAAATGTAGTCATTGTTGTCAGCGAGGGCATAACAGAAAGACATGTCAAAACCCAGTCCCTTTGTTCAGCCAATGATTTTTCTATTGGTTTTATTAACCTTATGTCTATGATTATCTTATATTCTCTTTCTTATTATTTGGACATTGCTAAATATGTAAAGTACATTGTTAAGATCAGGACTACATGAAAAATTTAATAGATAATTATGTATGTTGTGAAAATAATGTTATAATGTGATAAGCTCACATATTTATTTATAGATATAACAATTTGCTGGGATAAAAGTATATGTTCTATGTAAGAATTACATCGTTATGAAGATGCTAATATTGTGTCCCTTGCATCTTCCATTTTTTATTTTTATAGAGTTCTTAGGACACATTGTATACAAATCGAAGAAATATGCATATATTGTTGTAATTCGTTGAACATTGTTAATATCATAATAATTCATCCCAAGTCCAATATACTTGTAATAATATGTAGATGATATCCATTACATATAATTTATTATTTTCCATTATATATACATATATATGTATATACATATATATATACGTATATATAATTAGTTAAATACTAACTATGAATAAAATCAGGACTACATGAAAATTTTAATAAATAATTATGTATGTTGTGAAAATAATGTTATAATGTGATAAGCTCACATATTTATTTACAAATATAATGATGTGATAGGATAAAAGTATATGTTATGCAGATGCTAATATTGTGTACCTTGCATCTTCCATTTTTATTTTTATAGCATTCTTAGAACATATTGTACACAAATCGATGAAAAATGCACATATTGTTGCAATCCATTGAACATTGCTAATATCATAATAATTTATCCTAAGTCGCGATGTACTTATAATGATTTGTAGATAGTATCCATACATATAATTTGATACTTTCTACTATACATACACACATATATATATATACATATATACAATTGGTTAAATATTAGCTATGAATAAAATTAAGACTACATTATAAATTTAATAAATAATTATGTATGTCATGAATATAATGTTATAATAGATAAGCTCACATATTTATTTATAGATATAACAATGTGATGGATAAAAGTATATATTCTATATAAGAATTATATTGTTATGTAAATGTTAATATTGTGTACCTCGCATCTTTCATTTTTATTTTTATGGCATTCTTAGAACACATTGTATACAAATCGATGTACACGATAATTATGTATGTTGTGAAAATAATATTATAATGTGATAAGCTCACATATTTATTTACAGATATAACTATGTGCATGGATAAAAGTATATACAATTAGTTAAATATAACATAATATTCTTAATATTAATATATCATAATACATCCAAAAATAATACTATTAATTATTTCAACATAATACAACCTACAATAATTACAACAGAAATAATTGTTGCCTTGAAGATCCTTAAACTACTCTGCATCTCCTTCACTTCAGTTCGCAATTGCTTCACCTCTATGTTTAACGAAGCATATTCTTGACTAACTACATATGATTCTTGGATGGATTTGAGCCTATTATTCATAATGCAAATTTTAGGGAGGAAAAATAGGGATTGCTCACACACCCATTCATCATGCCATTTGAAATATTTGCAATAGCTTCTATACACACAAAACAAAAGGAAAAAAGTCTCACATTAACCAACCCAACCTTTTAATATTCATTCCATTACATCAGCTTCCCAATCCACAAATACTCAGTACCAAGAACTCATTACCTTTGCAATGCATGCCCAAAATTTATGCCTTGGGTTGTCCTCAGCCTCGACATCAATAGCTTTGCATCTTTTCTGCATAAGCACCTGTGGAAGCTCCCATATATGTGCTCCTTGGTCATCTCAACCCCAATCACTGAACTAATGGCAGAAGATGATAAGTTATTTCTATCCATTGTTGTTGCATGCTTTTCTCCTTTTATAAAATCCCTAGCAACTGTACCAGATACTTTGGTTTGAATTATATTTTATTATATCTATCTATCTATTCTATTCTATTCTATGATCTATCCTATAATTTTAAAAATAAGCAAAATCACAGTAGATAAACAATGATATTGCTTCCCTTTACCAATTTTGCCCTTACCCTCATATATATATATATATATATACATATAAATAAATATTAAAAATAAAAACCTTTTACATTTAACATAAACTATAACTCTCTATCATTAATTTTAATTTATTAATCCCTATCATCAATTCTAATTTATACTAAAATGGCGTTCTCACGTTGCTTCGGTGATATACAGTAATTAAGAATAAGATATTATTAATTGAATACAAATAAGTACAATATTATTATAATTATTATAAGATACTATAATTATTATAAGATAATATCAATGAGTGCAGATAAGTAAACGATATATTTATTTATTTAATGGTATTCACAAATACTATTTTTGTTTCTTGCATGTTTTATTTGTTACTCGATTTAAATTTTTTAGTGGGTCAATTCAGTGTGGTCCATTATATATTGACTACACCCGACATCACATCACATTTCCATTAGTATTAACCTGCACTATAAAATTTTCAACTTATGTTAATTTACTACCATAATTATAGTTAATTATGCGTGAATTAACAGGTGCATATATAATATTAAAATGAACAAATTAAAAAAATACAAAAAAACATAAAATTATTAACCAAAAAAAAGTGTTTAACATTATATTAAAAATTTCTTAAATTTACATTATTTATGGTTGTGGGTTGACCTGGCCATAAAATAAGCCTTGGTGCTTATCAATGACTTCCAAAACAATCACATCCACCTCTCATAAATTTAGTTTTATACAAATTTTGGATGACCCTCTTCAATCCATGCATCTAATATTTTGCCTTTTTCTCCAACAATGGCATTTACTTGAATTCCCAAGGAGTTGATGCAGTCTTCAAAATTGACGATCTAAGTCCTTATTTCTTCAACGTCACCATCCTTTATTGTGTACATATGATGCTCCTAAAATTTTGGTGTAATAGCCTACATATAAATGAAACAAATAAAATAAAATATTTGATGTCAAATAAGTGCAAATTAATTAGAAGAAATTAAGGGTAGAAGATTATATACATACCACAACTTGGTTCCAATATTCACCTTCGAGTGTGATACGCAGCCTATTATCAAAATCAACTTCAAATTGATCAAAGGAAGAAAAGAGATATTCTGACTCTGATGAATTAGAGCACACAAAGTCTGTAAATGAAGCTATCGAGGTATGTATATATATATATGAGTTTGTATTAAAAAAAAATTAGTATTTTACAGATGAAGAGTGGAGTAATTTGTATAAAAAAAAGAGTTTGTATATAAGGAGTTCAATCTGAGTGATGAAGATAATGTATTTGATATGGGGATATACATATATATATATATATACACTTAGTAGTAGTTTATTCAACGAGTATGAAACACTGCCAAGAACTCATCATATTGGAAAAAGAGTTTTTAATTAACTACTATCGATATTCTAGAATAATTAATTATTACATTGTGCATATCATATATTTGATTACCATTCATTAGACTTAGCAGATATCATAACATATATAGGTAATTTAATATAACTACCATTGTTATGTAATATAATGAATTGTATTTCCTTGACAGGTCACTGCCATTTTGTCATATAATGTTGCATTTTACTTAAACGATTCTATTATTTGCATATCTAATAATATATTATGACGACATAATAGCATGTGCTATTTAATTAATAAAATTGATTAAGAAAAACAAATGTGTAACTTAACTTTATCAATTGTTTCTTGATATGTTTTTTAATAAATGGTAAATAACATATATATGTAAAAAAAATACATTTGATGTTTAGCTAAATAAAAAAAAAGGCGTCATTTAAAGATATAACAATGGGCAATTACTCATTATAAACTGCAAAATGTTGAGGGTTAATGGGGACACATGCATAATTGTATAAAATATTACTGATACACCTCAGTCATGTCAATAGAAAAATAACGTGGTGCAATGCTGTAAATTGTTGGAAATTGTTATATATAATCAATATTTTAACTTTAACTGCTGAATTAACAGTGATGGTGACAGTGATTGACATAATGCATTTTATCTTTTTGTTAAATGCTAATGTAAAAGAAATAAAAGAAATAAATTTTATGAGAAAATAACAAGATTACTTACATCCAAAATAAGTACAATATTAGAAAATAAAGTACAATATTAGAAAATATAATAGTTCTTCCTTGCATACAAACCAAAATCATCAGATTAGACAAAATATGTTCTAATACAACCAATACTTAACTAGATCAGTCTGCCCTGATATATCTGCTCAGATGAATTATCATTATGTGTGGTTTAGGCGACTGTTCTACTGCAAGAAAGACTCCATCAAACTTTTTGAGATCCAGAAAGTTGCATACCACATGATATCTCCTAACAATATCTACTAGTAAAAAGTGGACATCAGGAAACAAGGCAAGAGATATTACATCAATTGTGGCCCGGTCACTATCTCTAAGCACTTGTTCCAGATTCTATTGGAAAAAAGAAATAGGTATATTTTGATATATAACAGACGTTGTAAGTTATAGTTCCACACATAGAGAGGAATTAAAATGACTTATAAAGTGGAAGCAAATCAAATATATGAGTAACAGGAATAATATCCCACTTTATGGTTCCAGTCCATGGTGTCTCGAGGAACCTAGAGAACATTGTTAACAGCATCTTCATCCATTTCTTAGTTTTTGTTTAACTAGTATGCACATATAAAATCATGTCTTTTATTCTAAGCGATGCTTACAAATGACACCATTCCATCACCATTCTCGATGTTTGTTTATCTAGATAAGTTAAACTAATTAGTGTGTTTTATGATGTCATTTCATTTCTTATTCCCTTTATATACAGAAGCGTTTATTCAAGATGACACCATTCCAATTATACTGATTAATAAAAAATATAATGATAAATAATCAGAAATGGAATGACCTTACTATAACTCCTAAGGAAATTAATTTTAGACATAGTTATTAAATTGTTAATGATAAATAATAACATAGTGTATTTATATGAATATATAATGGAATACTTAGAATAAGATACTTCCATATACTTGGAATAATGTAAGATATGAGATATTCCAATATTAGCATTTGCATATCGTCATAATATATCATTACTTCAGGTGAATTATTATGATATCGGTAACATTCTATGGATTATAACAATATGTGCATACTTTACTGAGATGTATACAATGTTACTTCCTGCCAATGTCCTAAGAATGTCATAGAAATAATAATGTAAAGGTACATGATATTAGCACCTATATAACGATGTAATTCTTAAATAGAACATATACATTTAGTCAAGTTCTTTGTTATATTTGGAAATAAACATGTCTAATTATCACAATTTAAAATTATTTCCATGACATATAGCATTATTTATACAATTTTTGACGTAGTACTCATCTTATTCATATCCAATTTTTAAGTGATCATATATATATCTATATATGTAATGGATTAATGGAAAGCATTAAAATATTAATTAGATCAATATCTACATGTCGTTATAATATATCATTATTTAGGGTGATTATTATGATATTGTTAATGTTATATAGATTATAACAATATGTGTACAATGTTACTTCCCGCCAATATCCTAAGAACGCCATAAAAATAATAATGCAAGATGCGAGGTACACGATATTAGCACGTACATAATGATGTAATTCTTAAACAGGACATGTACATTTAGTTAAGTTCTTCATTCTATTTATAAATAAACATGTGTGAACATCACATTATAAAATTATTTTCACAAAATATATAATTATTTATTGAATTTTTGATATGCCATATTTGCGCTACATACATAAATTTATAAATATTAAGAAAATTACAATTTATTTACTACATTGATGTAGCATAATTAGTCTAAATTATTATAATATTTCAAAAGACATAATACAAAACGGTTTGACCCCATATTAAACTTCATCATCACTCTCATATACACCAGTCCTCTTTTGCAAACCATGATTCCATAGATGGAAACATACACTGAGTGGCATTTCCTTCATAAACTCCTGCTTCACATTATCGACGGAGCGGTCAAGTATCAAGGAGCACTCTATCAACTTCAAAACAAACATTCCACAATCGCAACTGCATTCCAGTTGAATTGTTGTAAGTATTACATTGAAAGAAATGAAGAATGAGGACTATGTGTTCTTACCCTAACTATTGAGGATAAGAATCCTTAGAATAAGAGACTTTCATATTCTTTCCTATGTATTTTCCAAACTCTGTTCTATCATAAAAAATAAAAAAAAAAGTTAACGTACGCTAGTGCTTTAGGAAGCATTTCCGCAACATTTTGTGACATCCTAAGCCTTGTTTGTTTATGCATAGCATTGTACAAAGACTCAAATCACTTCAATTCTCCATCCAGCGAAGTTGACTCTTAATAGAAACCAATGAAAATTCATTTCATTGGCAGGGATATATATTTTATCAATGGCAGCAGCAGTCTTTTCATATTTGAGATCACCATTAAGAAATATTGTAATAGTCTCAAGGGGGATCCATACATTGCTGGAATTAGTATCATTCTTGTAGGTGTCATAATCTTCTTAAAACACTCATCCAACATTGCAATCTGCACATATCGCTTACTGATCCATCTCCAATACATAAAAGTCTTACTTTTGTCTGATGTAGTATAATATAATATTCATCTCCTACAATCAAAGTAAATAACATCATTCATATTCCTAGTCAAAATTTGTAGTTCATATAATAATAATATGTAGTTCATATAATAATGATTACACAGAATCTTATGCATCCAAGCATCTTGCATTCAGATGCGAAACCAAAACTCAGATGTCTATGCCCATTGCACTATAAAATCAACTTGTTCATCCTCAGGCAACATGTGAAATCTTACTTGTAATTTTTCCTGAAATGCATAATTTAAATCACGAATTATAGCTCTAGTAATGTGAGATCATATAAAATGTATTTATAAATAAGTATGTTGATATCAATCGATGCTTACAATGTTACATCTGCGATATAGGATTTCCACCATTCTTCAAATAACTTCAAATCAAGGTCAATTGGGATATGTATTGGATCCATGGGAAGAATAGGACAGTATCCTTTGGAACTCAGTAAGCTTTTGACATGATACTGAACTTACTCGTTCTCTTCTGCCTATATAAAGGATCAGGTTCCATGGGCCATCGTAGTATTTTGGGTTTGGAACATGCTCCCTCTTACCAAGTTCTACTTGATACTTGGTTCCAGTGAGACTGACAACTCAAACACTTGTCTCGTCACCTTTGATTGTAGGCACAACTTTCTTAGGAGATTCTTTTTCTATCTTCCTGAAAGAATAACAAATTATATTAGCAAGAATGTTTAGAAGCATACATAAATGGGTAATGATATAAATGATAAAGTACGTAATATATTTTAAATTAGAATGCATACACTTTAGCAAATGCATGTTATGGGGTAAGCATCAACAACTGTATATTTATCCTCGAGTGTAGCAAATCATGCTTCCATTTCCTTATCTCTTTCCACAAGTTTCAAATTCTTTTTTACAAGTTCATTACAACCTTTTACAAGATCAGTATTCTTTTGTAGAAGCTCAATATTTTTATTGTCAAGCACTTTAATTTATTCTTCAAAAATCTTTGTGCGTGCTTCAATGACAGAATGAAGCTCATTGTATTTTCTCTCTAAAACATCTAGTTGTTGCAAAGCATCATCTTTATTAAAATCCTTCAATATGGAGCATACATTAATGTTCTATTTAATTTTTCATCATACCACAAAGATCATAGCAAGTATATTTTATATTTACCTGATTTTGGTTCTTTCTTTAAAGGGGACAGGACGTTCTAGTCATGGATGAAGGGGAGCATTAAAGTCATAATGAACTATGGTGTGAGAAGAGCTCTCCATATTCTCATCCCCTTCATTGACTTTTAAATCCATTCCCTTAAAATGTGGGTGAACAATTCATCTTTTCTCATTTCAATGGACAATGGGGTCATCTCCTATAAAAAGTTTACCAACTAAAATGTTAAATATACCCAACTAATGTAATACCTTGGTATAAAAAAATGGAATAGCACTTACCTAATTAAAAACCATTTTTTATCAAAGAGTTATAATAAGGCTTACATCCCATCTTCCAGTTGACAAGCCTTAGGAAACCACTTCTGGGTCTAATTACACCAATATTTTTTAACTGAGGGATAACTTCCACTGCAAAAATTGAGAAAATGTTGAAAAATCTAGATAATGAGAATCCACTCTCTATGTTTTTCCTCTTCTCATCAAGCAAATCCTTTATATTTCAACAAGATATTTCCATGTAATTTTACCCCATGCAATTTTGTTGAATGCATCCACATCATCTATAACCATCAGAACCTTCTTATCTACCTTAAAATCGAATGGATTTGGCTAATATAAGGAGCTCAACTAGGCATACAACACCTAATTTTCTCCTTAACTCTGTGTCTTTATAATCTTGAAACATTTCAACCAACTTTGCTTTAGTGATGAGCATAATTTTATCATAAAGCATCTTCTTGTTGCCTCTGATCTCCTCCTTCTCATTGAAAGGTAATCCAGTAAGTAAACAAAATTCCTCGCAGCCCAGGTGGACAGCCCTTTCCTCAAATTTAAATTATAGTACATCATCATCCTGGTTATCAACCGAATGTAGGATCACATTGTTGATAAGTCTAGGCCAGAAACCAGTGTCCTCCATTCGTAGAAGGTGACCTACATTATATACCTCAAATGATTCAATCTGCATTAGAACAAATCATAAGTATAAGCATGCATATATATGATCTACTTTTAATTTATTAGGAAATAACAAACCTTAGTTCCATATTTTCTCAATGCTTTTTGAATCACTTTTATAACTTTGCACCCCATTCCAATAGGGTTAATTTGAAAATGTCGCCACATATCCTTGGGTATTACATAATTATCTTTCATGAGAGCCCAAAAATAAATGATGAAGTCAGCAATATAATAAAACTAGTGAATCTTATGAAACATACACTAATGTTGACAATAACCATACTAACCTTCGAAGCCGTTTCAGTCTCCATTGCAGCAGCATCACCATCATGAACTTCATCATTTTTTACATCCTCCTCATTTTTTACATTGTCCTTCTTATTTACATCATCCTTCTCATTTACATCATCCTTCTCCTTTATATCCTCCTTCTTATCTGTAAATTTAACAATTCTCATAGCTTTCTTGGACTTTCTTCTGCTCTTAGTTTGTTGAGAGTCAGACTTTCTCTTTTTGCTATGACCTTTTTTTTATCATTGGTTGACATAGCTCCTGTACTTCGAATCTTAATCTTAAGCAGCTTCTCCTTGAGATGCTTCTCTGATATAGGAGAGTTCTCACTTTCAGTTGGCTGACTTAATTCATATGTCATATTATCTTATGTGATAATTTAAGTAATCAAAGTAAATTTGAATATACAAAAATTATATTATCCTATAGACAACATACTTTATTAGTTCTCTAATATTACATTAATTTTTTAACATAACCATTATTTTGATCAAATAATTTATGTATATTTACCAGTAATTTTATATTCTACATCATTGACTTTATCATTTAACAATATTATACTGTATGATCTCCTCATTATGAAATTACAAAGCCAATATTACAAAATTATTATGCTCTTTTAGAAAACTATTGTACTCTGCACATATAATTTTGACATTTCCCTCATTAAATTGCAATATGTTGAAACTGTAATATTCCAAAATTTTAAACAGAGAACTTTTTAACTAATATTGATAATTGATAGTGTATAGTAATAAAAGTAACGTGGATAAATGATATAAGTAGAGAATAGTGAATAGCATATCTTAAAATTTACTGAAAAAATTATTTTTACGATTTTACAAGATTAAAAATTGAATTAAAATCAAAAGATAAGAAAGAGAAAAACCATAGTTAAAATGAGATTGGCCACACTAGATTGAACTTATTATATATATATATATATGGACATGTGTGTGTGTGTAGAATCTTCTTCCCTCTTCTTCCATCATCCACGGCATCTACTACCACCATCGCCATCTTCTCTAGTTTCTTCTTCCTTTCATTAAAAAATAAAGAGAAATCCATCTTTTGCAACAATTTTTTAAGAGAATTAGTTAGAATAGGTGAGATTATCAACGAGTAATTGTATTTCAATCTTTTGCAACAATTCTTTCTTTGTCGAGATTGGGTTAGTGTTCCGCTATGCCCCTCCGTAGAGTACAAGATTGAAAGGAAGATTTCATTCTTTCTGATCTTGCTTTTGTACATCTCTTCTTTGAAAGTAGCATCGAGAAGGCACCCATGTTATCAAAGATCTTGCAATATAATGTAGGTATTTTACTGTTATAATAACATGTTGTTATAAAGTTGCCATATACTATGTAGATTGGTGCGTCTGTATTGTCATCATACATTTTATCAACAACTTTCATTGCAATATATGCATCCTTTTGATGGATGAAGTTCAAGAAGGTAGAAATTTCTGTCTTCCTACGATCTCTCTTCATATCGTTGGGCGTGTCACTTGAAGAAATTTGCCAAAAATAGCTCTTTTTCTTGTCTTTCATCGGTGATTTCAGCCTAAATGACTATAAAGCCTTAAAGTGTAAAGGATTTTTGAAATCAACCCTAACTAGTAGTGTAATAAATTTTGAATATATGATAAATATGTGTAATACCAAGTGTTGATCAAAAAATTATTCTATTAAAGTGATATACATAATTCAATGTTAATTAAAACTAATGAATTGCCCAAATCATACTGATTTTAGATCTAGCTTTGGATTGAATGGCTAGTCGGAGGAAGGATAGCCATAGTGACAGTGGGCACCTCATGCATTAATGGACATATTGTATCATTAGTTACTATGGGCATAATTGCCATTATACATTCTTGAGATTTGGCATTAAAATTGCTACAATGACCCATTATTCAAATCTATGATTTGTGTTCAGTGTGTATGGGCATATTTAATAAAGTTATCTATATTGAAAATATATGTTAGTATGATGTTATGAATAATGGAAGAAATGCAAAACAATAATATAAGTCAATTATTTAAAATCGACTTACTGTGTTACAATATAAGAGTGATTGATAATGTATATGCTAATATTTCAAGTGAAAGTTCTAATGCACGGAATAGAAACATTATATTCAAAATACTGAATTGATCAATAACTTTCTAAGTGTTATAATGATTAAAAGTGTATATAATGATATAAGATGCAAAGTGCTCCAAAGTATAATACTAAATCTAAGTGCCAAAATTATAAATTGAATGAAATTATCTCATATGTGAAATCTAAAAGTAAGACTTACTAAAAACCAAATAAGTGTAATATGAGAAACGTTAACAAATGAGAAAGTAAGTCTTAAATAAAATGATTCAAAAAGAGAAAAGTTACATTACCGAAAGTGTAGTATAGCATGATGACTTTTATAAAGTTAAAGTTATTATTTTGTGTAATTAAAATATTATGTTGGTTTTTTATTGAAAATTTTTAATATATTGAAATGTTTATTAAAATTGAGTATTACTGCTATATTTTTGTAAGTATTTTTCTTTAATATTAAGTGACATAATATGTTTATATAAGCACTATTAAGTTTTGCTTAGCATGTTAGAATTATTTTCTGACACATAGGTATCATGTCATCGGAGCAAGTTAAGAAGTAAAATTAAAGATCTCAGAAATTATCTACAGTACATATAGAGATCTTTTGTATATTATTCTTATAAGTTATGAAGTATATATATATGTGCAATTTATCTTGGCTATTTGAGAGATTGTACAAATTTGTAAACGTGAAAAAAATATATGTATTTAGAGAATGAAGTTTTAGAATTTAGTAAATGATTATCAAATCAAGTAATGTATTATATATTTAATTTAGATTGATAAACTTATAATTGTTATCTGATTTATAATTAGTATTTGGTTTATTGGAGATATTGGAGATTGGTTTAAATGTTGAAGTTATAAGTGTTTTATTATACATATTGTATTATTATTTGAAAATTTTGTTAGTAATACTTTGAAAGGAAAACTTTACTGATGAAATTATTAGAGTACTGACAGTATATTGAGCAACATTCTCTGATAGTTTTATATGAGAATTGTTAGGGAATGTTACAGAAACTCATTCTAGTTAAATCCATCATAAGTACTCTTTTTATAAATTCAATCATAGCAAAGATAATGAAATTAAAACAAATTATATAGAAATAAATAAATATATGGTTTCACTCAATCATAATCCTAGAAAATTATATTTGAGTTTTGATACAGTTTATATATATGATCGTACTTTTGGATCTTTAGAACATGTGCATACACCAAAATTTTTAAATAGTATTAGATGTTTTAGAGTTCTAAGTATCACTTTGAAAGTTAGTATTTTTGTTATGCTACTAAGAAATATAGATCAATCATTAAGATCATGTAATAGCACAAAATTGATCATCACAAGACTTAGGAATCGAGTTATTAAAGCTAAAGATTTTTTAAGAACTATAGTTGGAGAAAAAGTGATCATCCCAAGAATGACTTTGATTTCATTTGATGCAAGAATGCCTTTTAAATTTTAGAGAATATAATTTTCAATCACATAATTTTTTGCCATGACCATTAATTAAGGCTAATTATTATCTCATATAGAATCATTTCTAAAGATTCTTGAATTTACACATGAAGCCACAAATGTAATATATAAAAAAGTTTTTCATAATTTCACTTGAGACATTATTTGATGTATTTTTCATTAAATCATTATGTATTATTATTTATTTTGAATTATGTTATACTTTAATTAATATCAAATTAATTTAAATATAATTTCATAGAAAAATATCAACACATATTTTTTATTTTACCATTATTAATTTCATTTAATATTATCTTGCGCATCGCGCGAGTTTTAATATTAGTTATAGTATTAAAAAGCTATAATATTAAAAATACAGAAAATATTAGTAGGCATTTATTTGTTATACACAATTATTTATTTAGGTAATGTCAATATCGCTTAAAATTTTAAATAAAAAATAAATTATAATTTATGCAACATTCATGAGAAAAACAATGACATTGAAAAACTTTTCAAAACCAAAACGAATTCATGATTCGGAAGCAAGTCAATTTATAATTATGAGTAATGTAAAAAAATGATATTTTAATATTAAATCTAAAAAATAATTTTTATTATTTTTTACTATAAAATCCAAATTAGCTCAAAGATCAACGAGTCAAAAAAACACATGTATTATCAGCAAACAAATGATTGAAATTTCCAAAGAGAAACTAATCTAAAATGTTCAAGCCACGAGAATGCTGAAGGACAACGTTTGAAAGTCATTCTACAATCGTGTTCCCACACAGCTCTTAAACCACCGCATTTCCCATGATTGATGGGCACATCAATGGCGATGAGCAACAACAACAAGATCAGTGTCAGTGCAACTCCATCATCACTAATTATCATCATCAATGTCAAATCTCGATCTCTCTATCTGAGAATCAAGGCTTAGCACCCATCTCCATTGTCGTTGTCAGTCGCCGTTGATATAGAGTTTTTTTTTCTTTAATTCTTTAAAATATTTAATAATGATTTATAGTTTGCAGTTCTGAAAATTAAATAATTTCATTGCATTTTGGCTCAAGGTTTTAATAAAATGTGATTTTTTAAGCTGATTTTATAGGTTTGATTCAATTAAAATCTAGATATAATTTTCCTATTTGAATGAAATCCATATATAGATATTCATTCATATTTTTTTAATTTTTATTTTAAAAATTGTATAAATAAAAATAAGAAAATTTATAAAATAAATTAAATACATAAAATGAATATATAAATAAAAACGTAAATAAATATATATTGTATGAAAACCATATATATAATTTTAAAGTTTAAAATTATTAAATAAAATTAAGAATATTTATAGTTATAATATAAATATGAAATTGAAATTTATATAAATATTAATATAAAAATATAATTATATTTTATAATACTAATATTTGTAAATTGATTTGTTCTAGTATCATGAAATCGTTGATTTTGAAAATTTCTTGGTTTTCTTACTTGGAAGTTGTGTATTTTGAAAATAATAAAGTCTTTTATTTAAAATTTTTTGAAATGTTAATCTAACTTTAATGAAATAATTGTATGTGATAAATTAGTACTCTATTAATATTTGTGTTTCTTTTTTAAGAAAAAGGATAAATGAACTTTATTTATCAGAATTTAGAGTGTTAACAGTCCATTTGTGGAGGGTCAGTGAACTAAACCCCACATTTTATCTCAGAAAGTGCAGCTTTAGCTAAAGCATGAGTTACAATATTCACAGAAAGATTGACATAACAAAAGCTAATTTCTTTTCCCGATGGAATAAGAGAGTAACAGTCATCTAGTATTATACCTAAAGAAGAAGGAAGAGTGACCCTATTTAATAAATAGGTTATCATCACTAAATAATCTGGCTCAATGACTACATGATTCCAATCCTCCTCACAGATCTAACTCAGTGCCTCTCTAATGCCTATAGCATCTGATATGGATTTCCATCGACACGCCGAGCAAAAAGAAGCAAAGAAGTGGCCCAAGTGATCTCTGATTACCATGCCAATACCACGCTTGCCAAAACTCAAAGGAACAGATGCATCGACATTGATTTTCAACCATCCATCAGTTGGTTTGGTCTATTTCAATGGGTCTGAGTTTGAAAATACGAACTATCAATTGAGTATTGACTACTACAGCATGGAATTCAACGTTGAAGATCATTGGCTGGTGTAGAATCTACTCCGCCATTAATGGCTTCTCTTCCCAGTGCAACCGGTTTCTGTTTCACCATATGTGACAACAAATGGAAGTGAGCATGCTTGCATCTTCTGCTGATACAGAGAGAAGCCGTTGAAATAGCCACTCCTTGAAGCAAGTACCTGAACTTGGACAAAAGCCTAGTCTGAAAAGTCTCCAACATTCTTGAGATAAGGGACACCATACAAGACAATGCTTTAACGTTTCTTTCTCTCCACTACAAGATGGGCATAAAGTGTCAACTTCTAAGTTCCTTTATTGCAAACACATCTTTGTTGGGATAACATCATGAGAGGCCGCCAAAGAAAATTCTTCAATTTGGGAGCTGCATCAATCAACCACGGCTTATGCCATATATGCTCTTCTCTCACAATCGAATCATGCCCATCAAAGATCAGGCTTAAATTATAAGCATCTTTGACTGTATAATCTCCAGTAGGTGCCTCATTCCAGACTTGAGTATCACTTATGCTTCTCTTAAACAAAGGTATATATAAGATTAGTTATTTGTCCCTTTCATTAAAAACTAAGTTGATCAAACCCATATCCCAAGAACCACCTGTTATGAGGTTAGACACATTTAGTACCTGTGGCATAGGTGGGACTTCAGTCGAAATTTTTGGATTCTGTCGGTCAGATAACCATTGGTCATTCCAAATAGATATTAAGTCACCTTTTCCTACGTGCCAAATACAGCCTTTACATAGTCGATGTTATGCACTCCAAATGCTATGCCATACGTAGCTGAGATTAGAACCAAGTGGGCCTCCAAGAAGGAAGAATTAAGATAGTAGTAGTGTGGAATTCAAAAATTAGAAGAATTAAGATAGTAGTGTGGAATTCAAAAATCATATACATGGATATTAATATTTTTGTTTCTTTTAATATTATATAAGTGGAATTCACTAATTTCTTTACATTTAATATTATATATATGGACCCCACTAATATTATTTGATCCGGTCAAGTCAACATCAATATAATAATATTAAAGTTACAATTCACACTGAGTATGCATTCAGTCAATTGATTAATTAATCGACTAAAATAAAACTTAAAAAACCTTTTCGAACACATTTTTTACTTACCGAATCAACTAATTTTAGGTTTTAATCGATTCGTTAATTAACCGAATCGGTTTGTTTAAGGCCCTCAAATGGCTAAATAAATTAAAAACATAATGTTTTATTTATTTTTGGTTAATCGTTAATCGAAACGAAAATCGAAATATCTTAATTCCCCCCAATTAATTGAATTGAGATATTTAGTTGATTAACCGATTCCAACCCACCCCTTATTCACACAAACAATAGTACATTTCAATCATGTATTTCATTTTTTTTTATGTTAGTTGTATTTTATAAAATGTTAAATATGTCTTTGCCTTATTTATGTTTTAATTATAAATTTATGTGGTATATCTATATTTTTTATCATATTCTATATGATAGTATAGGCATTCAAGTGTTTTAATAGATTTTATTACATTTTCAAATATAGTCAAACGGACAATAAATGGTTTGGGATAGATATGAGTAGTTTAAATTTAAATGGGTGATTTCATAGGTACCATGCATGTTGCTATTCATAATCTCAATTGTATATGCACATATTGAATTCAATAATAAAATTAATTTGAAATTATTTAATTTAAGACAAGCTATAATTAATTATTTAATAGCTAGCTAGTCATTTCTACATTTGGATAGTAATTTTTTATGTAAATAAAAAATGCTCATCTAAATAAAAAAGACTATATAAAACTCTTGGAACTTTGAAGCTTGCAACTAATCATAGAAGGCGTTTGAAATTTTTTAGCCTTTATAATAAGCAACCATTTTGAATTTATTTCTAGTTTGATGCATACATAGGAAATATATAGATAGTGTTAAACGAATTTAAAATGAGTACGAATAGTTTAAAACTAAATGAGTATTGTAATGGATAAGGTCGTGGTACTCTACCATTGTTATCTCTAAATTTACTATTCAATTTAGAGATATCGAGTAAATATTGTCTATGTTGCCTATATATCGTGTACATTTATTATTTAATTTATAGATGTCATGTCAATATTGTCTATATATTAAATTTTAAGTAAAAATATATGCATTATTGTTAACAATGGTATAAATATATTGTATATGTTGTGCATATGTTATGAATATAGAAATTTTTGCAACTAATTTCAATACAATTCAAAATATTACTAGATTGCAAAATAGCTATCCAAAAATAAAAACCATAACAACAACAAAAAAAAAAGAAGAAAAAAAGAGAGTTTAACAATCAAACAAAAGAATTAGTAGCAACTTAAAAGAAAAAACAAAACAAAAAAAATTTAAAAGAATCAATTAATAATTTAAAAGAGAAGTTGAAATCACTGTATTAATATAGATAACAAGTGATTTCAGCTTCTTTTACTGATTTTGCCCTTCGTTTTTGTTAGTATTATTTTTTAGCCCTTGCTCTTATCATTAATTACTATTTTATTTTAATTTATTATTTTTTAATATTTTTATAATTTGTTGTTATGTGTTTTTTAGAATTTATGTACCCAATTGTCTTTCATATAATGCTAGAATTATATATAATTTTGACACCCACTTCTTATATGTTTTATTTGCTTAATTGCTTTACTCTTAACTATTATAATATATTTTAAATGTTCCTCTTATGTAACTAAATAACTAAAATTATTTTATATAAAAAATATATGTACATTCCGAAGCAACTTGATGACATTATTCTAGCAGATTTTGAAAGAAAAATAAAGAAAAAAGAGAAAAAATACAAAGTGAAAAAATCATGAAAGTTATTAAAAAATAGAAAAATATATTTGAAAAAATGAAAAAGAAATAAAAATGAAAAGAAGTTCACATAAACTTGAAATTTTCAAAAACGTATTGGTTGTAAATACCTTAAAATGTTTTGGACTAAATTTATCCAAACCATATATCGATCCTTTTTTTTTTTTGGAATTTTTACAAAACTACCAATAAAAATAAATATTTTTCATAAATACTACAAAAAGATATTTATACTTTTGGAAAAAGTTGGACCATATTTTTAAAAGTACATCACTTTTCTCTAAAATAAAATTTTTTTTCTTTAAGAATACTTATTCTCTCCCTATAAATAATATTTTATTTTAATTTTTATCTTTTTTTTTAATTTTATAATTAAATAAATATATTTGAATAAAATAATAAAAATTAATATTTTAAATTACATTTTCATTATGTAAAATTTATTAATTTTTTATAAAGGAAAATTTTTAATTTTGATTAAGAAAAAGAAATAACACTCACAAAAATATAAAAAAAATCATTCAATTTAATTTTAAGCAAATTTTACATATTATACACATAAAAAATAAAGTTTAAAAAATATTAATTTTGTTGTGTAGATATTATATATATATATATATTGTGTGTATTATATGTTATATAGATGCCTACAAATGTTTGTAAAGATTGTATAGATGTTATCCGTATGTTATATATTTATTGTATATGTCATGTGTATAAAAAATTAAAAAAAATAAAATTAAAGAATATTAAATAAATTCTATAAATATTATATAAATGTTGCATATATGCTTATTTTATTATACGTATATTTTATATATGTTATGTATATATTATATATGTTCATGTATTTTGTGTGCATGTTGAGAATATAAAAAATAAAATTTTTTATAAATTAAAAACATAAATAAAAATAAAATATATAAAAATTAAAAAAATAAAATAGAAAAAAGTTAAAAATCATATTCGTTTGCATAAAAAAAAACACAACTTTGAAAACATGGTACCAAATTGAAATACTTATAGAAACAACTATAGTTTTCCAAAAACTTTTCTAAGAAAAGGAAAATAGAATTTATTATTTAATTTATGGGTTATTTAGTAATGAAAAATGTTTCTATTTTTTATTTTTTAGTTTTCATTTTTGTTTGCTAATTTTTTAGATTTTCATTTTTTAACTATTTTCAAATAAAAATAAAAAAAAATTATAAGAATTAAAGTGGAAAATGAACTTTTATATTTTCTAAAAGTATATTTTCTATTTAGAACATAACTAAAAGTAATTTTTTAAAACTCACCTATTTGCTAATAAATATAGAAAATTATTTTTAATTTTTTAATTAAAAATATTTTCAACTAAACAACAAATTTTATTTTCTATTTTTTTAAGAAAATTTTCTAAAAAACTGGAGTTATTTTATACAACTAAACAACCATTGTAGTTGAATTTTAGGGAACCATTTTTCCACACTCTTAAAAAAGATAAAGGTTTATTTTCCTCTTTGATTCTTATAGACTCATTTTTATTTTTTATTTAGAAAAAAATTATAAAATGAAAATTTAAAAAATTAAAAAACAGAAAATAAAAATAAAAATAAAAATAAAAATATTTTTCACAATTAAATAACCCAATATTTTTCATTTAGAAAAATAGAAAATATTTTTCTATATCTTTTAACTAATAGTTAAATTTTAGAAAACCACTCTTTTGAATAGAAAATACACTCTCAAAAAGGACAAAAATTCAATTTAGCTCTTTATATAATAATGTAAAGCTTAAATTGGTATTTAAATTTTTTTAGACCAAATTAATATTTTTTTTTCTTTTAAAAAAAACTTTATAGGTGAATTTAAATTTATTGATATAATACAGAAGCTGAATTAGACCTTTGACCCTTAAAAAACATATAAATTTATTTTTCAGTATAATTATTATAGACATTTTTATTTAAAAAATAGTTAAAAAATAAAAATTTTAAAATTTTAAAAAAATAAAAATATTTTTCTCAACTATACAACCTAGATTCCGAGTGAATTACATCAATAGTCCATGATCTTTTATCTTTTTCTATTAAAATTTTTAAATTTCATTTTATAAAGATAAAATCTCTAAACTTTTGATTTTGTCCTAATAAAATTTTTGAGACCGTTTTATACCAACTAAAATATAATATAATAATAAAATATTGTCACATGTTAAAAAAATATTTAAAAAAATTTAATAGTTTTATCTCATTTTATACCCATATATGGAAGGTTAAGGATAGAGCAAATAATTTTATATATACTAAAAATATAATTATAGACTTAATAAAAAAAATATAGATGAAAATCAAGATGGAATTGATTTTTTTTTATTATATAGTAATATGTGGTTGGACTAATATATCATATTTTAGTTGTTAAAAAATGAAAAATTTATGCTCAGTGTGATTTTTCGGTGCTCACTTTTCAAAAATATGGGCCAGTTGTGTTTTTATTTCAAAACTATGATTTTCTCTTCTTCTTTTTTTTTTCAAAATTAACTTTTAGGCGTTGATTTTTTTTGTTATTTTCTTTTTTTTTAATTTTATTTTACTTATATTTATTTAAAAAAATTTTAATGTTATATTTTTAATATACACATATAATATATATATATATACATGCAACATAAATACAATATATATAAAATACACACTGAATAATATAAATTATATCTGCAACATCTAAAATATATCTACAATATATCAATAATATATTTATAATAAATCTATATAATTTTTTAATATTTATTTAATTTAATTTTTTTATTTTTAAAACATCTACACAAATATTTATACAATATTCACATAATATTTAATAATTTTTATATATAATATACACAACTTTAATAACAAAAATATAATATACACGAAATATCTATAATATATATAACATATTTATAATACATCTATAACACATCTACATAATAAAATTATGTATTTTTTTATTTTTTTATATGTATAATATTTAAAATTTATTTAAAAATAAATTTAATAATTTTTATTAATGTAATTTTATATGTCTTATTTTATTTTTTTTAGTGTTACTTATTTTTTATAATTAAAATTAAAAATTTCTCTTTTTATAAAAAAATTATGATTTTTATATGATAAAAAATAATTTAAAATATTAATTTTTATTATTTTATTAGTATATTTTTATTTTAATATTAAATTTTAAAAATTAAAAATTAAAATAAAATATTAATTATAATAAGAAAAAAGATATTTTTAAAATAAAATTTTTGTTTTATTAAGAAACGACATATTTTTAAAATTTTATAGCTATTTTTTATAAAAATATAATTATTTTTTGGACGGCGATGGTACGTCCCTTAAAAAGTAGAAGAGGTCCGATATGCAATTAACCCTGCTGGATTCCTCATTCCTCTTTTTCGGCAGCCTAAAACGGCATTTTACCACCCTAACCGCTCACTCTCGCTTGCCGCTCCTAGCCTCCTCGTGTAGTCTATGCTCTCTTTTCTGTCTCTCGTCTCGCTGCTTCGAGTCCCTACTCTCCTCTCTTGCGATTTTTGTTATTGGAAATTGATTCTAGCTTGAGTTTGCAGCTATGGACGATGCTTCGAACGTTTTTCGGCGAATGTCGAGCCGGACTCGTAAGGTTGCTCCCAAAATGGCTCTGCTCTAGCTAGCAGCGACAATCGATCTCAGGTATATTATGTTTGCTGTATTTCATATGTATATATATATATATATCAAAAAATCTATCAATCTTCTGTTAATTTTCAGGCAGCTCTTGCTCGGCTTGAAGCATTAGAAAATGATTATGTGGGGATGAAAATTGTAGAAACTAATGATGATGATGAGGCTTCCCTTGATGATGACGATGAAGGTCTTATTCTTGAACTCTTCCTTCTCAATCTCTGATCTATATTAGCTACTTCATTATACTTTTGGGTTAGGGTTTTGGATTGGTCAATTGGTTTTTGATTAATGTTTGATGCTTCAAATAGAAAGAGAAATCTTCGATCTTTTAGAATTTCTTCTTAGTCTCTAATCCTAAGTAGATTGACTCGATGGTATTGCTTATAAAAATTATTTTTGCATGCTCCATTTGTTGCACGGAAAAAAAAATTTTTTCTTTGAATTTTTTTTCTACAAAACTAATTTCCATTGTTTAGTTTTCAATATTAGACATTAGTTAAAATATATTAAAAATTTTAATTTAAAATGCAAATTATGCAATAAACATATTTAAACTTAGAAGAATTATATATATATATATATATTCAATTTTATCGTTAAATGAGAAAAAAATGCATTAAAAATTATAATTTTGGTGGTTGTTGATGGTTACCGAGCGGCCAGCAGTGATACTCGGCAGTGAGTATTGATAATCAACAAATTAATAAATTTGTGTTTATATATTTTTCTTAATTATGATGAGTTTGTCAAAATCCGGAAAATGACTTGCTGTTTTGAAAAAGTTATTAACTTTCCTTAAAAATGTCATAGTTTTCCATTATACATGAAAATATCTTCTGTTGACTAATTTCTGGAGGCACTCCAAACGTCAAAAAATGTAGAAAATGTTTTTGGGAAATTATCACTTTTTTCTGAAATACATTCTTTGATCTCTCAATGCAGGATATCTACAAAAGAAGCAGTCCAAGAGCACAAAACGTAAAACTCGACAAGCAAAAGCACTGGAGAATGCTAGGAAAGCCCCAATAAATTTTCTTGAGCTTTTGCATGAGGTCAGTTTTGAAGATGGTGATATTTTTCTGTTAAAATTGTTTGTTTAGCTGCTCAAAATATGCTTTCATGAAAACAGGTAAATTTGGATTCTTTGCCTCCACAGGTTCCATCCTATTTGAAGGCAGCAGTGGGGCCTCCAAGGTCTATCTGCCGCCGACATTTCTGCACTGTTTGCGGATTTGCTTCCTACTATACATGTGTTAGATGTGGGATGCGCTTTTGTTCAATCCGTTGTCAAAATATACATGATGATACTCGTTGTCAAAATTTTGTTACTTGACCTTTGACTTACTGTGCTATGCTCAGGCAGTCAGTTAAAGTGTTGTACATTATCACTACCTGCATTTAACCTGTTGGATGCAAGGTTTTGTACCATTGCTTGTCTGCACATTTAGTCTTAATGCAGTTGGCGAAAACCTAATTGATTTCTAGCTCTCAGTTGATTTTTTTTTTTGGTAATCACTATACTTTTTTCTTGGCCAACACTGAGTATATGTTCTGGGTTACTGTACGCTTTTTCAAGTAAAAGATTAAAATATTTTCTGAAACAGTTCTGATCCTATGTTCAATTAAACTTTAATTCCAAATTAGCTGGGGATTGATAAATGGACCTTTTGCCTCCGAGTTATAGTCATAACTTTTCCTAGATTTTTTTTTTCAAAGACAAGCTTTCAGTTTTGCTAAAAGTTCAGTTTCTCATGATTCTGCAAGGATATGCACGCTAGATAACTCTTGGAATTTTACGTTATCAAATCACTAATGGATGTTCCAACTTACTAAAAAATGAGATATGGTTTCTTGATTCTAAAGTAGTACACACATTCAACAGACATTAAAACATATCAAACTGCTTAATGCAACAGAGTCCACTCTGGAACTGTAGTACCAAAACAAATACAGAAATAAACCTTAATTCCATGAAAATTATGATTCAGGTTCACAAATACATGTCTGAAAAGTGAATTGGGAAATAATAAAATCCTTTGGCTGAGAAACTGTAATCAATTGTTTTGTAATCCTCTATTGAGGGCATTAACACTGGAGTAGATCTGGTGGTGGAGGCTGTAAGGATTGCAACTGCTCAACTCCTTTCTCGACTAGGAAAGCCATAGCCAGACCCCAACTAATATGTGAATCTTGGTGATAGTGCAGCAACAAAATTCCTGTTTCAAGACAGATGTGTCGGGCAGCAGCATATTAGTTAAGTTTAGTGGAATGTCATATTAATTAAGTTTATTTGCTGGAATGCATAATTAATATATTACCTGGATTATTAGTTGGATGGTTAACCAACCCCCTGGGGGTTAGTGGGGGTGGGGTTCCAATGGTATTCCTAACTGGTGGATCAATGAGGTTAAACATGGCCGTATCTGTTCCTGGGTTGAAGTTAACGAATCAGCAAACCTTTGCCGGAGCATATGTAGATATTGCAGGGGTTGGCTATTGATGATATAAGCATCAGAGACATTTGATGCAGCTGCTGTGAAGATTGCTTGTCTCAGGACAGCCATAGGATCCCTATAGCACTCCCGCGTCAGTAATCACCATAATCAGGTTTTTCTTTTCTTTTATTTATTTATTTCTGCTGTCATTTGATATTTTTTCAAGTTTAGATGGAAATGAAAAATGGGTCACCAAGAAGAACTGGAACTTCTCGCTTAGGCATTGAGAATGGATATGGAGAACCCAATTTAGGATAGATTATGAGAGATCCATAAACAGTAGCTTTAAGCCATTTGCTACGAGCATACCACCATAAAGTTCCCTCTTGGTTTTGAATTGTGAACCTGTATGGTAACTCCTTCCTGGCAGGATTGGACAATGTGTCACATAATCGGGTCCACCTCGAAGTTGCATCATTCCATGCCTGAAAAATATATATTGTCAGGATTCAAACTCACTGTTTTTTGCATTGTTTACCACTAGACAAATATACTTTTAATTGATTACGTGACTTTCATTGATTAAATAAATGTTTTTTGGCATTCATTCTATGTTCTTGGTCACTTGATTGTTAATGCTTGTATGTGGCTTTGACAACAATAATTACCAGTGAAGCGTGACATTGTATTGAGCATTGTTTATAGCTTTGATAGCAAGAGCATCTCCATCTCTCACTTCCAATGTTGGTCCTGGGAATTGTCCATTCACCATAATTATGTTATGGGTCCTTCACTAGTTTACCTTGAATCTATTTGATTGGCAAAAAGTAAAAAAGAAAGCAAAATATATTAAACCATAGATAATTGCATTGGCAAATGCTTAAGAAGAAAATATACATACAACAAATTCATGGTAGTGAGTTTCTGCTTGAGAAGAAGCTAAGAAATTGAAGACGACAAAAATGCCAAGGAGAAGATTAAGTTGTAAAGCTATGTTCTTTCTTTTAGCCTTGGTGGGATAAGGTGATAGAGTGAGATGATTTATTGAAAGATTATTGGTATTTATATTGGGATAAAGAGTGAAAAGACAGAATCTTAACTTTTTTTTTCCCGTAACATACGAAAGGAAGAAGAATAGGGTAATAAGGGAAATGAAGATAACAGAAGGCTATAATGAAATGTTGCACTGTGAATGGGACAAAATGGGTATAGCAACCTGATGGCAGAGAATGTGCAGGGAATAGGAATCTCCTAACTTTATGGGATGACTACTGTAGCTGGCCAACGTCTCTATATGATTGTGCTATGCTATGGTTATCAAGCAATATATGAATATTTTCGTAAAGATCTCTCTCCTTTCTGTTTTACCCAGTGTTGTTAAAGGCGCAAAAAGGCGCCGCCTAGGCGACGAGGCGAGGCGAGGCGCAGGGTCACTGCCTTTTTGGTGGCCGCTTCGCTTTTCTGGCAGAGGCGCACAAGGCGACGCCTAGGCGCTGAGGCGTTGAGGCTTCGAGGCGTGAGCCTTTTTAATAAAAGCTTTCCAACATGTTTTAATAACCAAAAAAAAGAAAGAATAGAACCTAGCTCGTTTTAGACAGCTGACAGCCCCATCTGAAGAAAAGCCGTAGAAAGAAGAAGAAGAAGAAGAAGAAGAAGAAGAAAAATAAGAAGAAGAGGAACTCGACTACTTACAGGTGCTCTTTGATTTCTCTGATTTCTGTTTGCATGTTGCTGTTTTTGCGTTTTCTGTTTTTTTTTTCCTTCTTCTTCTTCAAATCTTATTCTCCATCATCTATTAATCATTTAGATAAGGGGTTATGCTGCCAAAATTTCTGCAGCAAGCTCTCCAACTGTTTTCCTTGATGATGTTTTAGCAAATCTTCAAATTTGTTGCTGATTTTGCTCCTACTCCTGTACAGCTTAAGCTTTATTCCTTTTTTTTTCCCGACTATACTCTGTTTAATTTGATCAAATAGGCTAATGCCTATAAATAAGTCTTCCTTCTTTTTTTTTTTGAGCACCTATTATTATATTTTTTTTGTCTAATTCATTTTTTTTTTGTCTAAGCACCTTTTTTTTTTGTCTAATTCATATCATGCTGTTTAATTGTTTATGCTTAATGATTATGATTAATTGATGTGAAAATGTGAAAATATATTGAATATTTGAATTATTATGGAATATGGATTGTAGTGTTATATTACTTATGATTAATAATGTATTGAAATTGTTTTAAAATTATTAAAAATTCATTAATGATATGAAATTGTTTTGAAAGTGTGTGAATTGTTGGAAATGTTGATGATTATAGATGAGTACCGCCACCCCAAATCAAACGGGTTCATCGGTTAATAGTAGAAGAACCGATCCGGCGTGGAATCATTGCACGCAAGTTCTCGAAAACAACACGAATGATCTTTGGTGCATCTGTTGTGATAAAGTCGTGAAAGGAGGAGTTCATCGAATTAAACAACATCTAGCGGGGGGGTTATAGATGTGTAGCTCGTTGTCAACGTTGTCCAAAAGAGGTAGGAGACGAGATTAGACGATACTTGGAAGGGAAGAAGAAGAAAAAGCAAGAAATGAATATGGAATTTAATGATGAGGTTGAAATAAGAGTTGAGGAAGAAGAGGAAGAAGATGTGCAAGTAGTTGACGATGGTGGGAAAAGAAAGAAAATAAAAACAAGCGCATCTCTTAGAGGACCACTAGATGTTTTCTTTGCTCCCAAATCGGTTGTTTTAGGAAAAGGCAAAAAACAACCAACAATTGATGAGAACACTCCGGCTAAGAAAGAGTTGAGAGAACGTGCATGCGTGGCCTTTGCTAGGTGGACGTATGATGTCGGAATACCATTCAATGCAGTGAATTATGATAGCTTTGGAGAATTTATTCGTGCAATTGGAAACTATGGCAGAGACATGAAACCTCCAAGCTACCATGAAATTAGAGTAAGATTATTGCAACAGGAAGTGGAGCTCACAAAGTCCCTTTTCCAAACTCATGTAGAAGATTGGGATAAACTTGGATGCTCATTGATGTGTGATGGATGGACCGATAGGAAAGGTAGATCTTTGATCAATTTCTTAGTAAATGGTCCTAAAGGAAGCGTGTTTATTAAATCAGTTGATGCATCCGATGCATCAAAGGCGGGGTATTTGTTAGCTGAGTTGATTGAGAAGGAAATTAAAGCAATTGGAAGTGATCGAGTAGTCCAAGTCGTGACAGATAATGCTGCAAATAATGTTGCCGCTAGTAAGCATTAAAAACAATGTGTGATTGCATTTTAACATAAGAGACATGTTAATGATGATATTGTTTGTTATTTGTAGGAAAATTGTTGGAAGCAGCCTTCCCCCACTTATATTGGACTCCATGTGCAACTCATTGTTTGGATTTGATCTTAGAATATATTTTCAAGTTGCGGGTTTATAAAGAAACATTTTGTAAAGCAGTGGAGCTCACCGGTTTCATTTATGGATCTACGGGACTTTTGAATATGATGCGGGAGTTTACAAGTAATAGAAAGTTGCTAAGGCCAGGAGCCACTAGGTTTGCCACTTCCTTCCTTACACTTGGTCGTATTCATCAACAAAAAAGGAATCTTAGAACAATGTTTACTTCAAAAAAGTGGGTTACTAGCAAATGGGCTAAAGAGGCTAAAGGGAAAAGGTGTGAAAAAACCGTTTTGAGTACGGGTTTTTGGAATGCGGTGACTAATGCGCTTAAAGTTTCGGGTCCTCTTGTCAAGGTCCTTCGCTTAGTTGATAATGAGAAAAAGCCCGCTATGGGATATATTTATGAAGCAATGGATAGGGCAAAGGAAACAATTGCCCGAGATTTGAAGGACGAGGATAAATACAAGCAAGTTAGTGATATTATTGATAGGAGGTGGAATGATCAATTGCATCGCCCTTTGCATGCTGCATGATACTTCTTAAATCCTGAATTGTTTTATGCAAACAAAGATCAAATCATTGGTGATGAGGAGGTGAATGGAGGTTTGCTTAAATGCATAGAAAAAATGGTTAGTGATAAAAAAACTAGGGAAGTCATTATCCAACAACTTGAAAAGTATAAGGAAGCTGGGGGTTTGTTTGGAATGGAAATGGCAAGAGCTTCAAGAACAACTACTTCTCCAAGTAAATTCTTTTCCTTTAATTCACTTACACTTGCTTTTTTAAAAAAAATCTCAACTAATAATTGAAATTTTACATTTATATTTCCAGCTTCATGGTGGAGTGCATTTGGTGCAAGTGCCCCACAATTGCAAAGATTTGCTATGAAGATTCTTAATCTCACATGTAGTGCAAGTGGATGTGAAAAGAATTGGAGTACATTTGAGCATGTAAGTAATTCAACTTTGACTTCTATATTCTAAAATATTTTTCATCATATTGTGACACGCACACTTTCACATGGCAGCTTCATAGCAAGAAGAGAAACCGGTTTTTTCAAAAAAAAATTGGATCAGTTGGTTTATGTGAGGTACAACAGGGCATTGCTACGCCGATACTCAATTAATGATACCACCGCTCCAATAGATTTATCAAATATTGATGGATCTAACGAGTGGTTACTTGGTGAATTGGAGGGAGAAGAAGATGATAACTATGTGTTTCCGGATTATGATTTGACTTGGGATCATGTTAGTAGAGCATCCGGAGTAAATGAACCCCGCTATGAATCAAGGTCTAGATCTCAAGCACCAAGATTAGGGCCTAGTAGTAGTTCAAGGCCACTTGGACAATTGCAATTAATTGATGAAGATGAGGAAGAGCTTGAGGTGGAAGCAAATAATAGTAACAATGATGATGATGATGATGATGATGAGTTGGGGCCATTAGAGTCCGATTCCGAGTAGTTAATAATAGTTATCTATTAGTAATTTTAAGACTTTTAGAGTTTTATTTAAGTTTTATGGTTTTTTTTCCCTTAATCAACAATATTTGTTGTTGACTTTCATGTTTTAGCTTTTTTTTTTTACTTTATATATGAAATTTATAGTTATATATATTAAATTGTTTATAGCGGCGCCTTTGTAAAAAAGGCTCGCTCAGGCTCTCGCCTCTCGCCTTAAAGGCAAGGCGATGCCCTCTCGCCTCAATGTCGCCTCTCGCCTTAATAACATTGGTTTTACCTCTCTCTCTGCCTTCTTTTTTCTTATCTTTTCCTATTTAATTTCTACTATTTCTTCTCTCTATCTGTTCTCAATACTCTGAAGTTTCTTTCTAACTACCGTTTGTTGTGAGATTCTATTGTTATATGTTATAAATTAGTATCAGAGCCACGATCTGGGCAACCAAAATATTTTTTTAGATGATGAGTAAAACAACTAGAAAGTCTAGAAATCCAAATAGTGATGGAGAAGAAATAGAAGAAATAGGAGAAAAACTTATGTTAATTTGAGGATCGATGCTTTATAGAAAGAACAAGAAGCTTCTTGCGCCAATTAGCAAAGAACCTATGAATAGCTAAGGTCATAATAATTGAAGTTGTGCATAATTTGCCCATATGATGGATATGATGCCAACCTTAGTAAGGGCAAGGAACCCGCTATGGATGAAACTCCTCCAACAGCTAGGGGAATATTACCTGCCCCTAGAGTTAGGGACAACAATGATTTTGGGTTTGCTAATAATGAAGACAATTAGCCAGGATATTTGTGAAGGCTGCTTCCAAAAATGGATCTTCCTTTGTTTGAAGGCAAGAACCCAAAATCATGGATTTGGAAGTGTAATAAAAACTTTCAACTTTATGAAGTACCTATTGATCATAAAATGGAGCTAGGTCTGCTCTACCTTGGCGAGAAACCGGAGAAATGATTTTGGGATTGGATCAGGACCCTTGAAAATGCGAGATGGGAAGAATTCTCTAAGGCTTTGATACTGAGGTTTAGGGATTCTCCCAAAGAAGATGTAGTGACGGAATTCAACCAGCTTAAGCAGAAGGGAAGTGTACTAAGAGGGTGTTTCTTAAAACTTAAAAGCTGGTCAAAATTGATTATAAGCAGTTTTTAGATTATAAGTTGTTTATTTAAGTGTTTCTAAAAACTTAAATAGTAGATTATAATCTGATTTTAATCAGTTTTTTAAAAGTTAGGTTTTGCTACTTTTTTTAAGCACTTATTTTTTAAGCAGTTTTGACCAAGTAAAAGACCATACTATCCCTACCTAATCTTCAATATTTCAAATTTGCCCACCCTATACACTTTAGTTCTCATCAAAATTCTTTTACGTTTATTATTATTATTATTATTATTATTAAATAAATTTTTTTTATTATTATTAAATAAATTTTTTTTATATTATTATTATTAAATCATAAATTTTGAGTTGACATTTAAAAAATTATTTTTATACAATAAATAAACTCAGGGACAGTTAGGTCATTTTCACAATTTCTGTAATTAAAAACTGATTTTACAGAAACACTTAACTGATTATAAACTGATTATCAGCTGATTATTAACTAGTTTACAGAAACGCTAACTGCTTATTTTTAATCTGATTATAATCTAAAAATAACTTATTCACAATAAGCTGAAAAGCTCCAGTTTTAAGAAACACCCTCTAAAATTCCATGAGGAATTTGAGGACAAGAAGGGAAAATGGAGGGCCGAAACCCTTATCTCACAGAAGCGTGCTTTGTATCTAGCTTCTTAGAGGATTAAAGGAGGAGATTGGTGCAATTGTAAGAATGTTTAGACTGGAAACGATTTATGGAGTTTGAACAAGACAGGCTACATGAGTTGACTCTCGAGGCCACTCAGAAGAATTATCGTTCTAACCCTAATAGCTGCTCCACTCAAGGTAGTTAAAAGTGTTATGTGCAACTAAGGCGATACAAGCGATACATCCTTGTATCGCCTTAGGTGCAAGGATGTATCGCCTTAGGTTCAAGGCGCACAAAAAGCGATGGCCTTCGTGAAGTGAGGCGCAAAGTTCTTGTAAAATACTAATTACTAGTAATAGCATATAGTACATCTTTAAAGTAAAATATATTAGAAGCTATATTAATTTAACATAAAACAAAACTACTAAAAAGTGAAAGATAGCTAAAATTAAATAAGCAACAAAGCTAAAATCAAACAAAAACAAGTTTTATGTAAGTTAAAACAAAAATAAAGCATAAGCAAGCAAGCATGCTAAACTAATTAAAATTTAATAAAAAAAACTTCAAATAAGTAAACTTAGCTTTAAAAGTCAGCTTAAATCATATCCTAAATGTTTAGGCTATAACTTGGCAAAATTAACACTAAAAGTCTAAAACCCATCACTAGAATCTTCGTTTAATTCTTCATCACATTCAGCTACACCATCACTTTCATATCCTTCAAATTCATCTTCTTCTATATCAACCAAATTGGTTGGAATCCCAGCAAAAACAGGTTGAGAACGTGAGGTACTTGAACTTGCCCTTAAGTTACTCAACTTTGATTGGTTTCTTGTGTTTCTAATGGGTTCTCCAACACCAGCTGCCTCTGCTACTGCACCCGATGTCAATCCATTATCATCTTCATCACAAAACACCTTATCATCTTCAGCATCTTTTCCTACATAAGGATGAATGCCCATTTTTCCAATTAACCATTCATTGCTTTCATCAACTTCTTCCAAAGAAATTGGATCAATCACATCTCTCTTATCATATCATGCTTTATGAGCTTGGTTGTACTTCACATAAACCAAGTCATTCAGCCTTTGATGTGCAAGTCTATTTCTCCTTTTTGTATGTAAGAACAATTTTGAAAAATAAAAACTAATTTCTTGAAATGTCTTAATCTTTCATTTAGTGAAAAGTTAAATTATATACCTGCTAAAAAACACTCCAATTTCTTTCACAACAAGAAACACTACAAGTTAGGCTAAGAATTTTAATTGCTAAATGCTGTAAATTAGTAGTAGAGCACCCAAAATGTCCCCACTATTCAGCTGCAATACATTCTTCAATAAATAGTATGCTATCTATTCTAATGGTAATAAATTTTGATAAATATTTAGCAAGCTAATAGACTTTAAGTTTAAAGTATCTGGTGCTTTTGTTTTCCTTGATCTTATAGACAATGGGTTGCCAAATATACCTTCAGCCCTTTTATATGTATGTAATTCACTCATAATTGAGTCTTGGACAGCTTGAGATGGGACTAACTTTCCTATGCAAGCATAAAGTTCAGCAGTAACCTCCTCATCAAACTCAGTAGTTGGATAATCATAAAAAAATTCTGGATTAAGAAAATGACTAGCTGCATGTAGAGGTTGGTGAAGTTGACATTCCCATCTTTTATCAATAATTTTGAAGATGTTTTCATGCTTATCCTCATTTCCATTGAAAGCTTTAATAATAAGTTCCTTAGCTCGATCCATTGCTTCATAGATATATCATGTGGCCGGTTTCTTTTCATTATCAACTAATCGAAGAACTTTAACAATTGGACGCATGAGTTTCAATATGTAGACAATATTATCGCAAAAAGAAGGCATCAAAACTGTGTCTATCACACGTTTTACTTTTGCTTCCTTTGCCCATTTGTTAGAAACCCAATCTTGTGAAGTAAACATAGCTCTTAATGAATGCTTATGTTTGTGAATGCATTTCGAAGTGAGATAGGAAGCGCAAAATCTAGCTTTCCCTAGCCTAATCAGCGCCCTTTGCTTTGTGAACTCTCTCATCATATTCAAAACAATAGTATGGTTATATATATATATATAATTGGTCAAGTTTATAGCTCTCTCTAGAGTGTTCTTTATCTTGGATATTTGCCCAATATCTTCTAATATCAAGTCAAGATAATGGGCAACACAAGGTGTCCAATACAAGTGTGGCCTTTTCACTTCCAATAATTTACCACCCACTTTAAAATTGGGGTCATTGTCAGTTGTAACTTGCACTACATTAGCTTCCCCCTATTTGCTCAACAAATTCTTCAAGCATTTCATATACTGTCTCACCTGTTTTTTACAAAAGATGAAGCATCAAGGGACTTCACAAACTTTGTTCCAGCTGGACAATTCACCAAAAAAATTTATCAAACACCTATTGGTTTTGCTAGTCCACCCATAAGCGATAATAGAACAATCATGCTTCTTCCATGCATCCTTATGACTCTTTAACAAATCATTGATGTGAGACACTTCTTTTTTTAGAAAAGTTACTCTTAATTCATGATAGCTAGGGGGTTTTAAATTCGGGCCATATTGCCCAATAGCTTCAACTGCCCATTTAAATGAATCTAAACGGGCAACATTAAAGGGAATTCCTGCCTGGTACAAAAATCTACTGATATATTGGCATGCAATAGCTCTTTGTTCCTTATCAAGCTTATTATTAATATTTGTTTGCCTTACCTCCCTTGCTTTCTAAGTTTAACCACTGTTTTAGGTTTCTTAAACATAAAGCCATCTAAAGGACCTCTTTTTTTTGTGACATACCACTGCTAACTTTTCCTTTGCTAGTTAGTGCTTTCTTACCTTTTGGGTTAATTTCATCCTCTTCAGCATCATCTTCAACTTCAATCATATTATCCATATCTTCAAAAGTTGGCAGCTTATCATAGTTTACTTTTTCAAGCTTTTTTTGCCCTATATATTGTGTCAATTCTTCCCAAATATGCTCAGAACATTTCAAACATTTTTTTGCATTTCTATTACCTTCAATTTGATGTAATTTTGCACTATATACCCCACATTTAGTAACCTTTCCACAAAAAGTTACATGTTACAAAATTTTGGTCTTGAGGATTTTGTAAATAATTATATATCCATCCTGGGTCCTTTTTGTTCTCATTGGGTATTGAAAAATCAGTTATAGGCTGCCTATGTCATCATAAAAATAAAAGTATCAAAAGCTGGAAAAAAATTAAAAAAAAAAAAAGAGCAACATGATTTTAATATTTTCTTTTAAAAAAATAGCCATAAGGAGTGAAAATTATGGAGAAGAAAGAGGAGAAATATGAAAAGAAAGAATAACTAAATGTAGAACAGTGGCAACAGCCAATAAATTGCATAATTAGAACAACTCTGAATTAAAAAACACCCAGCAGCAAAGTTGTAAAAGAAAAAGGAACAACAAAGAATAGTAACATGAAAACATACTTGTGTAAAAACAACATGCAAAAATAGTAAAGTAAAACAAAAAGAAAAGAAAAAAAAGGAAAAAATAAAATAGAAATAAAAAAATAAAACAGTAACATGAAAAGAAAAAAGAAAAAAAGAGTTGGATTGTTATAAAAATACTTATTTATCTTTACCTTCCTTGTTCATTTCTTAGGAACTACTCATGGTGTTAAAAATTTTGTTTCTTGTACCGATTTATCACTTTGATTTTGATTTTTGAATTTTGTTTATTGTATTAGACTTTTAGTTTTCTATTTTGATAAGCTTTTTAATTTTGAATGAAACTAAAATTTAAAAAACCTTAAATACTTTTAGATTTTCTAAAACGCTTTAAATTTCCTAAAAGAGTTTAAATTTTCTAAAAAAGATTCCAGATTCCCCAGCTTCCTAAAATAACTAATTACTTAAATATAAGCTATTAATAAGGAAAAAAATATTTACAACGTGAATTTAGGAAAAAATATATACTTTGCGCAAAAGCGCTTTTTACTTTTTATAAAAAAGCACTGCTTAAGCGCAAAAAGCCAGCACCTGATTAAAGGCGCTTGGCTTTTGGATCATAAAAGCGCTAAAGGTAAATTGCGCCTGGCTTTTGAGCCTAGGCGAGCACCTAGTGCGCTTTTGACTACAATGGCTCCACTAACCCAATCACTCCAGTTTCAGAAATAACCTGATAATCAATCTGAAACCCATAAACACATTTCCCCAAAAATCCCAACCTAATCCGGTCGAAGACGAGATCATCCCTTACCCAAACCCAAAGATAAGCCCTAATTCTTATTTTAGATGTGGGGATCGCTACTTCCTCGGACATCGTTGTCAACTCAAATCAGTCATGCTCTAATTAGGGCAAGAAGAAAAAGATTTGGATGAGGGAGAATGGCAAGCTATTGATAATGAAATAGGTGGCAAAGAAGGGTTAGAGTGTGTGGAGTTCTCTCTACATGATAGAGGGTAGCATCACTGATAATATTATCAAGCTAAAGAGACAAATAAAAAAAATATAACGATGATAATTTTGATCGACAGTGGGAGCATGCATAGTTTCATTGACGCTAAAATTGCAGAACTACTCAAGATCCCTACTGTACATGTGAATCCGGTCATTGTGACTGTGGCAGATGGTCGAAAGATTGTAGTGAGGGTTAAGTGCTATGGCTGCCCTTGGAGCACTGATTCCAATTTGATGTTCGTGTATTAGATATCGATGACTATGATATGGTACTGGGTATAGATTGGATGAAATCTTACACACATTAAACGGTCAATTTTGGTGGGTATAATCTCATTTTAAAAAAAATGACAAGATGATAGAGTTAAAAGGCATGACATACTCTGGCTTAACTAAGATTTTGAATGACATGACTGTACAAACTTATTCAAGAGGGATGGTGGGGAATCTTAGCTAGACTATTTGCTTTCAATCTCATCACTTTAAACATTCCCAACCTGAGCCAAACACAAACTTCCTTACAGACTTTCCTTCAATACTTAATTACTAAATACCAAAGCATCTTTCGGAAATCTAGCTCATTATCACCCTTTCGAGCTTATAAGGCAGCATACCATTCAAGCCAAATCCAAACCCCGTCAACCTAAGGCCTTATTGATACTCTCATTGTCAGAAGGATGAAATCAGAAACTTGATTCATGAGATGTTGGATTTCTCCATCATTTACCCTAGCCACAATCCCTTTGCCTTTCCTCCTTTGTTGGTGAAAAAAAGGACAGGAGAGGTTCTGTATGGACTACTAACAACTTAATGACCTCAGTGAAAAACAAATTTTCCATCCCTGTAATTGAAGACACGCTAGATGAGCTTAGTGGTGCTAAAATCTTTTCTAAAATTAACTTGAGGCCAGGATATCACCAAATACGTATGGAACCAAAATACATATATAAAACGAAATTAGTACTCATTTAGGGTATTTTGAGTTCCAAGGTCATGCCCTTTGAACGATCCTGCGACATTCCAGGCGTTGATTAATTCACACCTAAGAGGGTTTGTGCTTGTCTTCTTCAATGATATTTTAATTTATAGTGCATCTGAAGAATTATATTTGTGTCATTTGGAGAAAGCTTTCAAAATTCTATGGGAATAACAGTTGTTTGCAAAGTGGGAGAAGTGCATATTTGGCTGTAATTCCATTGAATATCTAGGGAGCATTATTTTTGTAGGAGTTGCCACTGATGAAACTAAAATTAAAGCCATGATCAATTGGCCAATTCCTACTTCACTAAAGGTGTTGAGGAGGTTTCTTGGCTTGATTGGGTATTACAGATGATTCATCAAGAATTATGGGATATCAGTAAGCCATTGATAGAGTTACTAAAGAAAGAAGGATTTCATTGGACTTATGCAGCTGAATGTAACATAGAAGTGATAATAGACTTAGTAATTAGCAATTAGATGAGGTTTACTAAATACTGAGAGTAGAGAAATAGTGAGAATGAGAAGAGCAGAGAGAAAAGAAATAGGAAATAGAGTAGAGAAAGAGGAGAGAAAGAGTAGATAGAATGGTTTGGAATTTCATAAATTGAATAATGGTTAATGGTGACAAAGTTCACTCATATAGTTGTTAGCTATAATACAAAACTACCATCCGCTAATTTAGGAAATTCCATTCTCTACTTATTCGTGCCTACAGGTGGTTGGCGCAATTGTCTCATTCACAACTCAGCTCCTTTGCAAGATTCCACTTTCTCCCCTCTTCTTTCCCATTACAGCTCATCATTTTCATTTTCCTCATCTTTCTCCTGTTTTTTGTGACAATTGCCTCCCCTTGAGACCATTTTTTGTCCCCAAGAATGCCAAAATTATGGAAATTGTCCTTGTATGAAACTGAGGTCTTCCCAAGTGGAGTCTAAAGTTGGTAAATTCATCAACTTCACTAATATTTGTTGGATATGCTAGCTCCCTTTGAAGCTGATTCTAGAATTGAGAATCTTCTCTGGAGCTACAATGAATTTATCTCCATGCATCGTAGGCAACTCAATCATGGGAACTACTTTCTCTCCAATGTACTTTAGTAAATTGACGTGGAAAACAAGATGGATTTTTTAGTGTGGAGGTAGCAGAAGCTTATAGACAACACCACCAATCCTCTCAATTATTTGGAATGTACCTTAGTATTTAGCAACAGGTTCGAGGTGTCTTCTCATGGCTACTGTAGCTTTATCTGTAGGGTTGTAGTTTCTGATAAACCATGTCCCTAACTTGGAATTCCCTTTCACTCCTTTACTGGTTTGCATAAAACTTCATTCGATTTTGAGATTGTTGAAGCTGCTTCTTGAGTAATTGATTCTCTTTCTTGCAAAAATTGTTCAATAGCTGCTACATGAGTTGGCATAAATCGGAAATGTGGTGATGTCGGTGGCTGGTCATACAGGGCTTGAAATGAGGTCGTGTTGATTGCACTATGGTGGGTAGCATTGTACTACCACTTTGCCAAGCTCAACCAGTACAACCATCTGCCAGGAAGTTGTAAATAACCTTCCAAGGTTTGGTTCAATCTCTTTGCTTGGCCATCACTTTGGGGGTGGTAAGCAGTTGTCATATGTAGCTTAACTCCCATTAGTCAGAAAAGTGCCTGCCAGAAGTTGCTTGTGAAGACTTCATCTCTACTTGAGATTATAGTTTCTGGAACTCCATGAAGCTTTGCAACATTATCTGAGAATTTCTTAGCTACTATGGTAGCAGTATATGGGTGAGATAGAGAAACAAAATGAGCATATTTTGGTAGGCTGTCAACTACCACCAATATAGTGTCATGCAATGTTATTAAGGCGAGAGGCGACATTGAGGCGAGAGGGCATCGCCTTGCCTTTAAGGCGAGAGGCGAGAGCCTGAGCGAGCCTTTTTTACAAAGGCGCCGCTATAAACAATTTAATATATATATATAACTATAAATTTCATATATAAAGTTAAAAAAAAAAAAAGCTAAAACATGAAAGTCAACAACCAATATTGTTCATTAAGGGAAAAAAAACCATAAAACTTAACTAAAACTCTAAAAGTCTTAAAATTACTAATAGATAACTATTATTAACTACTCGGAATCGGACTCTAATGGCCCCAACTCATCATCATCATCATCATCATCATTGTTACTATTATTTGCTTCCACCTCAAGCTCTTCCTCATCTTCATCAATTAATTGCAATTGTCCAAGTGGCCTTGAACTACTATTAGGCCCTAATCTTGGTGCTTGAGATCTAGACCTTGATTCATAGCGGGGTTCATTTACTCCGGATGCTCTACTAACATGATCCCAAGTCAAATCATAATTCGGAAACACATAGTTATCATCTTCTTCTCCCTCCAATTCACCAAGTAACCACTCGTTAAATCCATCAATATTTGATAAATCTATTGGATTGGTGGTATCATTAATTGAGTATCGGCGTAGAAATGCCCTGTTGTACCTCACATAAACCAACTGATCCAATTTTTTTTGAAAAAGCCGGTTTCTCTTCTTGCTATGAAGCTGCCATGTGAAAGTGTGTATGTCACAATGTGGTGAAAAATATTTTAGAATATAGAAGTCAAAGTTGAATTACTTACATGCTCAAATGTACTCCAATTCCTTTCACATCCACTTGCATTACATGTGAGACCAAGAATCTTCATAGCAAATCTTTGCAATTGTGGGGCACTTGCACCAAATGTACTCCACCATGAAGCTAAAAATATAAATGTAAAATTTCAATTATTAGTTGAGATTTTTTTAAAAAAAGCAAGGGGCGATGCAATTGATCATTCCACCTCCTATCAATAATATCACTAACTTGCTTGTATTTATCCTCGTCCTTCAAATCTCGGGCAATTGTTTCCTTTGCCCTATCCATTGCTTCATAAATATATCCCATAGCGGGCTTTTTCTCATTATCAACTAAGCGAAGGACCTTGACAAGAGGACCCGAAACTTTAAGCGCATTAGTCACCGCATTCCAAAAACCCGTACTCAAAACGGTTTTTTCGCACCTTTTCCCTTTAGCCTCTTTAGCCCATTTGCTAGTAACCCACTTTTTTGAAGTAAACATTGTTCTAAGATTCCTTTTTTGTTGATGAATATGACCAAGTGTAAGGAAGGAAGTGGCAAACCTAGTGGCTCCTGGCCTTAGCAACTCTCTATTACTTGTAAACTCCCGCATCATATTCAAAAGTCCCGTAGATCCATAAATGAAACCGGTGAGCTCCGCTGCTTTACGAAATGTTTCTTTATAAACTCGCAACTTGAAATATCTTCTAAGATCAAATCCAAACAATGAGTTGCACATGGAGTCCAATATAAGTGGGGGAAGGCTGCTTCCAACAATTTTCCTACAAATAACAAACAATATCATCATTAACATGTCTCTTATGTTAAAATGCAATCACACATTGTTTTTAATGCTTACCAGCGGCAACATTATTTGCAGCATTATCTGTCACGACTTGGACTACTCGATCACTTTCAATTGCTTTAATTTCCTTCTCAATCAACTCAGCTAACAAATACCCCGTCTTTGATGCATCGGATGCATCAACTGATTTAATAAACACGCTTCCTTTAGGACCATTTACTAAGAAATTGATCAAAGATCTACCTTTCCTATCGATCCATCCATCACACATCAATGAGCATCCAAGTCTATCACAATCTTCTACATGAGTTTGGAAAAGGGACTTTGTGAGCTCCACTTCCTGTTGCAATAATCTTACTCTAATTTCATGGTAGCTTGGAGGTTTCATGTCTCTACCATAGTTTCCAATTGCACGAATAAATTCTCCAAAGCTATCATAATTCACTGCATTGAATGGTATTCCGACATCATACGTCCACCTAGCAAAGGCCACGCATGCACGTTCTCTCAACTCTTTCTTTGTCGAAGTATTCTCATCAATTGTTGGTTGTCTTTTGCCTTTTCCTAAAACAACCGGTTTGGGAGCAAAGAAAACATCTAGTGGTCCTCTAAGAGATGCGCTTGTTTTTGTTTTCTTTCTTTTCCCACCATCGTCAACTACTTGCACATCTTCTTCCTCTTCTTCCTCAACTCTTATTTCAACCTCATCATTAAATTCCATATTCATTTCTTGCTTTTTCTTCTTCTTCCCTTCCAAGTATCGTCTAATCTCGTCCCCTATCTCTTTTGGACAACGTTGACAACGAGCTACACATCTATAACCCCCCGCTAGATGATGTTTAATTCGATGAACTCCTCCTTTCACGACTTTATCACAATAGATGCGCCGGAGATCATTCGTGTTGTTTTCGAGAACTTGCGTGCAATGATTCCACGCCGGATCGGTTCTTCTACTATTAACCGATGAACCCGTTTGATTTGGGGTGGCGGTACTCATCTATAATCATCAACATTTTCAACAATTCACACACTTTCAAAACAATTTCATATCATTTATGAATTTTAAATAATTTTAAAACAATTTCAATACATTATTTATCATAAGTAATATAACACTACAATCCATATTCCATAATAATTCAAATATTCAATATATTTTCACATTTTCACATTAATTAATCATAATCATTAAGCATAAACAATTAAACAGCATGATATGAATTAGACAAAAAAAAAAGGTGCTTAGACAAAAAAAATGAATTAGACAAAAATATATATATAATAATAGGTGCTCAAAAAAAAAGAAGGAAGGAAGACTTATTTATAGGCATTAGCCTATTTGGTCAAATTAAACAGAGTATAGTCGGGAAAAAAAAGGAATAAAGCTTAAGTTGTACAGGAGCAGGAGCAAAATCAGCAACAAATTTGAAGATTTGCTAAAAAATCATCAAGGAAAACAGTTGGAGAGCTTGCTGCAGAAATTTTGGCAGCATAACCCCTTATCTAAATGATTAATAGATGATGGAGAAGAAGATTTGAAGAAGAAGAAGGGAAAAAAAAAACAGAAAACGCAAAAACAGCAACATGCAAACAGAAATCAGAGAAATCAAAGAGCACCTGTAAGTAGTCGAGTTCCTCTTCTTCTTATTTTTCTTCTTCTTCTTCTTCTTTTTCTTCTTCTTCTTCTTCTTTCTACAACTTTTCTTCAGATGGGGCTGTCGGCTGTCTAAAACAAGCTAGGTTCTATTCTTTTTTTTTTTTGTTATTAAAACATGTTGGAAAGCTTTTATTAAAAAGGCTCACGCCTCGAAGCCTCAACGCCTCAGCGCCTAGGCGTCGCCTCGTGCGCCTCTGCCAGAAAAGCGAAGCGGCCACCAAAAAGGCGGTGACCCTGCGCCTCGCCTCGCCTCGTCGCCTAGGTGGCGCCTTTTTGCGCCTTTAACAACACTGGTGTCATGGCCTTGAGACTTTGGTAATTTCTCAATAAAGTGCATGCTATGGATCAAGCAGAAGTTGGTATGGCCTGTGGTTGGAGAAGGCCAGGGTAGCTTCAAGTCTTACTCTTAGACTTGTATATGCTGTGTCACATCTGCTTACCCATTCAATGACAGCTTCTTGCATGGAAGGCCAATAAAAATATTGTTGGAGCCTGTTGTATGTGGCTTGTATTCCAGAATGACCTCCCATGGGAGAGTCATGCAGCTGGGACACCAGTTTTTCTCTCAAATCAGTGTTGCTACCAGTGTACGTGTTTCCCTTGTTCCTTAAAATACCACTTTTGAATGAGTAATTGGGCTTTAGGGGTAGGCTGAGTTGTGATTTGTTGTATTTGCTCTTGTATTCCAAAATGACCACCCATGGGAGAGTCATGCAGCTTGGATAACAATTTTTCTCTTAAATCAATGTTGCTACCAGTGTACACCTTTCCCTTGTACCTTAGAATGCCACTTTTGAATGAGTAATTGGGCTTTAGGGTAGGCTGAGTTATGATTTGTTGTATTAACTCTTGGGCTAAGGAGTCATTTTTGTATTGAGTCTTCAACTTCTATCATCCATGATGGCACCAAAGTTGAGGCTATAAGCTTACTGCTGTTAGGAGTTTCATCTCTTCTATAGAAAGCATTTATTGCCACATTATGTTTTCCTTTCTTGTATATAATTCGGTAGTCAAGGCCCAATAACTTTGTAATGGCGCTTTGTTGAATGCATGAATGCAACTTCTGTTCTAATAAGAGCTTTATGCTTTCATGGTCTGTCTTATAATGAACTTCCCATATTCTACATAGTGGTGCCACTTTGTTACAGCATAGATGATAGCCATGAGTTCCCTTTCGTAGGCTGATAAGACTTGATTTCTTGGACTTAGATTTTTTGATAAATAAGCAATAGGCCTGCCCCTTTGCATAAGGATTGCCCCAATACCCGTTCCACTTACATCACATTCAAGAACAAATGCTTGGGAAAATTTTGGAAGAGCTAGAATAGATGTCATCATTGCTCTTTTGAGCTTATTGAAGGCTAATTCAGCTTTGGGATTCTTTTAAAACCCTTCCTTCTTTAGCAATTCATTTAAAGGCTTGATGATCATACCATAATGCTTAATGAGTTGCCTATGCCCTATAGTAACCAGTCAGGCTAAGAAATTCCCTTTATACCTTGAGTGATGAAGGAATCGTCCAATCCATTATGGCTCTAATTTTACTTTCATCTGTGACTACCCCTTCTGTAGAAATGATATGCCCTAAATACTCGATGGAATTACATCCAAATATGAATTTTTTCCATTTTGCAAATAACTGTTGTTCCTCCAAAATTTTGAAAACTCTCTAGGTGACACAAATGCAACTCTTCTGATTTACTATAAACTAAAAATCGTTGAAGATAACAAGACAAATCTTCTTAGGTAGGGCTGAAAATTTTGGTTTATCAACACCTAGAAGGTAGCAAGGGCGTTAGGCCAAAGTGCATGACCTTGAACACGAAATGCCCTGAATGAGTTCGGAATGCCGTTTTGTGAATATCCTCTGGTTCCATGCGCATTTGATGATAACTAGACCTTAAATCAATTTTGGGGAAAATTTTGGCACCACTCAACTCATCCAACAAGTCTTCTATTATGGGAATAAGAAACTTATTCTTAACTGTGAGGTCATTTAGTTGTCTGTAGTTAACACAGAATCTCCATCTTCCATCCTTCTTTTTAACCAGCAGTACAGGAATGCGAAAGGGATGTGCCTAGGCTGAATTATGTTTGTGTTTAGCATTTCTTGGATAAGTCTTTCAATCTCATCTTTTTGAAAATGTAGGTATTGGTAGGGTCTCAAGTTGACATGATTGGAATTGGGTTTAAGAGGTGTGCTGTGGTTATAAGCTCGAAAGGTGGTAATGAGTTGGGCTTCTGGAAACGGTTTTGGTATTTTGTAATTAAGGATTGAAGGGAGTTTTGTAGGGAGGTTTGTGTTTTGCTAAATTTGGAAGTATTTAGTGTGGTGAGATGGAGAGCAAATAGTCTAGCTGAGATTTCTTACCAACCCGCTTGAAAAAGCTTGTACAGAGTCTTGTCGCTAATAAGTTTAGCGTAGCTAGATCTTGTCATCTCATTCAATTCTATTATCTTGTCGTCCTTCTTAAACATAAGTTTATACCCTTCGAAATTGAACGTCACTGGAGTGTAGGATTTCATCCAATCAACTCTTAGGACCATTTCATAGTCTCTATTGAAAGGGGAAGAAAACTTAATTCCCCTAAATGAAAGGGGAAGAAAACTTAATTCCCCTAAAACCTAAAATATGCATAGATCACTAGATTATTCAAATTAAATTGCAAAGGGCAGAATTGCATACCTGACATCATCGTATGTTGATGCTGAAGACGATTCTGGGGTTTGTCGCCTTCCAGGGGATACACACTTTAGGTTATGCGGAAACACTACTGAAGGAACGTAATGTTCTCTAAAATTATTATGTTCCCCTGGAGACCACGACCCCTTATTTATAACTGATGATGATGATTAATTTCTATTTTGGTCCTTCAACAAAACAGAAATTCTTATCGATCTCTACACTTATAATCCTATTACGAGTAGGACACCTCAATAGTCAACAATCCTAATTTGATCAAAACTTTAATTGACTATTTTAATTTGACTGCAATACATATTTAATATTTAAATATATTTAGCTCATACTTATGATTAATTAGAGGATTAATTTTATCAATAGAAAATTAATTCTAACAATCTCCCACTTGGGCTAACATATATTAAATATAGATGTATATACCTTAATGAGCTCATAAAAGCAGTCATACTAAAGGTGCCTCAAACAATCTCGTCCATTGATTATATCGATAAAGGACTGAAGGGTCAGTCGCAACATTCATCATGATTCAAACCACCATCAATCACATTACCAATACTCTCAAATGACATAGATCAATAATAGGAGTGTAGCATGGAAACTACATGTAATGTGATCTAATCATGCCTGTTTCCAACTGGTCATACTTTAGTGAGATCAATCAATAATAATACAGAGTGTAACAAAATAAATACTTTATTTTCTGCAGAAACTGAGTATTAATAACATAATATATCCATTACAAAATAGAGTATACACAAATATAATGTAACCATAATGAACAAACTCCCACTGAAACTAAATAGTCTCAAATAATGTGACACCCATATGAGCAGTGTGCTCATGAAAAACTTTCGGTATCACAACCTTAGTGAGCGGATCCGCAATCATGGAGTTTGTTCCAATATGCTCTATGGATATCTGTCCACTCTGTACTCTCTCTCTCACAGCCAGAAACTTTATCTCAATGTGTCTCGATCGAGAAGAGCTTCTGTTGTTGTTAGAGAATAAAACTCCTGAGTTATTATCACAGTATAACTTTAATGGTCTTTCAATGCCATTCACAATGCGCAGCCCTGTGACAAAGTTCCTCAGCCAAATAGCCTAATTGGATGCCTCGTAGCTTGCTACAAATTCTGCTTCCATGGTGGAGGTAGCTACTAGAGTTTGTTTCACACTCTTCCAAGAAATAGCACCGCCAGCCAAGAGATATATGTAGCCTGATGTGGATTTCTGACTGTCTTGGCATCCCGCGAAATCAGAATCAGTATACCCAATGATCTCAAGCTGATCTGATCGCCTGTATGTGAGCATATGTCCCTTAGTTCTCTGAAGATACCTCAAGACTCTTTTGGCTGCTCTCCAATGCTCCATTCCTGGATTGCCGAGATATCGCTCTAACATGCCAACTATGAATGAAATATCTGGACGAGTGCAAACTTGAGCATACATCAGACTCCCAATTGCAAACGCATAAGGAATCTTCTGCATCTCCTGAATCTCAAGTTCACCCTTTGGACACTGATCAAGACTGAATTTATCTCCTTTAGCAACTGGGGTATCAATTGGTCTACTGTTGTGCATACTAAATCTCTTGAGCACTTTCTCAATATAGCCCTTTTGTGATAATCCAAGAATACCTCGAGTACGGTCTCGATGTATTTGAATCCCTAATACAAAAGAAGCTTCAACTAAATCTTTCATCTCAAAGTGTTTTGAGAGAAAGACTTTGGTCTCGTGCAGCAAGTCCTTACAGTTAGTAGCAAGCAATATGTCATCCACATATAAGACCAAAAAGATAAACCTACTCTCACTGAACTTGTGATACACACAATCTTCCACAGCATTTGTCTCAAAACCGAAAGACACAACTACTTCATGAAACTTGAAGTACCACTGACGAGAAGCTTGCTTGAGTCCATAAATGGATTTCTTTAATCTGCATACCAGTCGCTTTAGGTCTCCAGACACAAAGTTTTCTGGCTGCACCATATAGATGGTTTCATCAATGTCTCCATTGAGAAACGCAGTCTTCACATCCATTTGATGTAACTCAAGATCAAAATGTGCAACTAGAGCCATGATTGTCCTAAAAGAGTCCTTCGATGAAACCAGAGAGAAGGTCTCTTTATAGTCAATCCCCTCTTTCTGAGTGAAGCTTTTAGCTACAAGACGAGCCTTATATCTTTCCACATTACCATTAGAATCCCTCTTGGTCTTAAATATCCATTTGCAACCAATAGGTTTCTTTCCTTCAGGTAATGGGATAAGATCCCAAACTTGATTGTCTTGCATAGATTTATATTCTTCACCCATTGCCTCAATCCACTTATGAGAGTTGGAATCCTGCATGGCATGATGAAAGCTGATAGGATCATCTTCCACCATGTCTACAGTGTCCTCATGTTCCTGAAGATATACTACATAGTCATCCGGAATAGCATTTCTTCTCTCTCTAGTGGACCTTCTTAAAGGCACAGGTTCTGGCTCAAATTCTTGAGGTTGTTGAGCTTGTACTTGAGGAAGAACAACTTCTTCATCCTGATGGGGAAGTTGATCAACATTGTCTTGTATTGGATCCGGAATTACTTCTGGGATATTAACAATTCTAGGAACCTGAACAGTCCCAGGAGCAAAGATAGGAATCGACACTGAGTGTTCCTGACTCGATCCCTCCTCAAAGACAATGTTTCTAACCTTATTTCTCCCCCCAAACTCAACATCCTCAAAGAATGTTGCAATTTTCGTCTCAAAAATAGATCTGAAAGTAGGATTATAGAACTTAAAACCCCGAGATCGCTCAGAATAACCAACAAAGTAGCTATTAATAGTTTTGGAGTCCAATTTTGTTTCATTAGGCCTATAAGGCCTAGCCTCAGCAGGACATCCCCAAACATGAAGGTGCTTTAGACTGGGCTTGCGTCCAGTCCAAAGCTCATAAGGTGTTTTTGTAGCTGCTTTAGTTGGTACTCTGTTAAGAAGATAGACTGCTGTCTTAAATGCTTCTCCCCACAGAGACTCAGGTAAAGAAGAATGACTAATCATACTTCTAACCATATCCATAAGAGTCCTGTTACGTCTCTCAGATACACCATTCATGCTGGGTGTACCAGGCATGGTGTATTGAGGGACTATACCACAGTCCTGTAGGAAAATAGCAAATGGCCCTGGACGTTGTTCACCTGAACCGTCATATCTGCCATAGTACTCACCTCCATGGTCAGATCTAACATATTTAATCTTCTTTCCGAGTTGATTTTCAACTTCAGCCTTATAAGATTTGAAAACGTCTAGAGACTCAGATTTCTCATGAATGAGATATAGGTACCCATAACGTGAGTAATCATCTATGAATGATATAAAATATCTTTGACCATTCCTAGTTGCTGTAGGGAATGGGCCACAGATGTCCGTATGTATCAACTTTAAGACGTTTGATGACCTATTGGCACCTAATCTCTTTTGTTTAGTTTGTTTACCTTTAATACACTCAACACAGGAGTCCAAATCTGTGAAATCAAGTGTATTTATGATACCATCTGATACAAGACGCTCTATTCTAGATTTGGATATGTGACCCAAACGTCTGTGCTATAGAGCAGCTGAGTTATCCATATTCAGCTTCCTTTTGGTACCTATAGTACTGACTTGCAGGGTCTCATTATAAGAGGCATCGATATCTAACTTATATAGATTATGAAGTGCATACAAGAAACCAGTACCTAAAATTTTTGAATCCATAGATAAAGTAACTTTATTGTTTCCAAATGAACAAGTAAAACCAGATTTGTCCAAATGGGAAACAGAAATTAAATTCCGCCTAAAAGACGGAATAACAAAAGTATCTATTAGATCCAAAAAATTTCCAGTTCTTAAACACAATCTAAAATGTCCTATCGCCTCTACTTCTACCGGTTCGTCAGTTCCCATATAAACGTATCTTTCACCGTCAGTTGGCTTTCGGTAACTTAGGCAACCCTACATTGAAACACTTATGTGACTAGTAGTACCAGAATCTATCCATCAAGTGTTTCTAGGTACCAAAGTTCAATTAACTTCAGAACAGACTAAAACCAAATATTTTCCCTTATCAGCAGTCTTATTATCAGTATTTTCATTCATATGGACAAAGTTGGGATTACACGGCATGCTAGCTGAATTCAGAGAAAATAAATAATAAATAAATGACATAAGCTCACAATCCACAAAAAATTGAAACAAATCACAGAAGTAGAGTTCAAATATTGGTAACAAGATACTGGACACAATATTAATATTCTCATCTTTGGACATAAAATATTAACTGTAATTGGTATCTCAACGCAGTAATCAAATATTGACAATTCAGTCCTGTCAAATAATAAACTTTCCTTTGGGCCGATTTATTATCCACATGGATGAAAATATAATAATTATCACATATTTATCACTGCACATGTATTCTCAATTCAGCCAGATAGCAATCTTCCTTTGGGCCGGTTTATTATCCGCAATGAATTTTAATACACTTGTCTAATATCCTAAATAAATTAATTTACATAATAAAGGTCACTTTGGTAACTTTTTGCTTCAATTAATTTATTATTAAAAATATTAAACACAATCATGACTAAAATACCAAAATTTGAACTCAATAAAATTCTCACATTATAATAAATTGATTGCAATATTTATATGAATTAAATTTAAACTCAATAAGATAATTAAAATAAAATATTGCAATAAAAAAATAAACTTTAATTAATTAAATTTTTTTTAATCTTTAATTAATTAATTTACATAATTATCAACCAAAAATTAATTAATTCCAGAAAAAATCACAAACACAAATTCAAGTCCAGAAATTCAATTTTTCCAGAATCAATTAAATAATCAAAGTAATTTAATCCAAAAATAAATCAAACCAAAATTAATTTCAGATTACTAAATTCGATTCCAAATTAATTCTAAAAAATTACAATCACCGAATTAATTTTCTAGAATCAAAACAATAATCAATACCGCAATTTAATCGGAAAATCTAGCAGCCTAGCAGAGGGCTCTGATACCAATTGAAAGGGGAAGAAAACTTAATTCCTCTAAATGAAAGGGGAAGAAAACTTAATTCCCCTAAAACCTAAAATATGCATAGATCACTAAATTATTCAAATTAAATTGCAAATGGCAGAATTGCGTACCTGACATCATCGTATGTTGATGCTGAAGAAGATTCTGGGGTTTGTCGCCTTCCAGGGGATACACACTTTAGGTTATGCGGAAGCACTACTGAAGGAACGTAATGTTCTCTAAAATTGTTATGTTCCCCTGGAGACCACGACCCCTTATTTATTACTGATGATAATGATTAATTTCTATTTTGGTCCTTCAACAAAACAGAAATTCTTATCGATCTCTACACTTATAATCCTATTACGAGTATGACACCTCAATAGTCAACAATCCTAATTTGATCAAAACTTTAATTGACTATTTTAATTTGACTGCAATACATATTTAATATTTAAATATATTTAGCTCATACTTATGATTAATTAGAGGATTAATTTTATCAATAGAAAATTAATTCTAACATTTATATCCAATACTTGGACATCGAGTTGGGATCGTTGACCTTGCATTGTCCAAGAACAGTCAAAACACTTGGCTCTTACTATAATCTTTCGACCATTAGCTATCGTCACAATCATTGGGTTCTGTAGCAACCCAGGGGGTTTAGAAGAATAAGAAGATAAAGAAGAAAATAAGTGAGGGAGAAGAAGAACAAAGAAGAAGAAGAATAGAGAGAATAGAGGAGAAATATTAGATATTCTCTGATAATTCTTAGATAACCCGTACGTCCCTCTAGTAACAATATCAGCTAAAGGACAAAATAATAGAGTTACACACAATACATTATTCCCTAATCATTGGCTGACCTCAATTCCCTAACTACTCAATCATTGAGTGCCCGTACACACACTCTTAACTGCCCAAATTATCCATTTCCAGCAGCACTACCGGCCCAATTCCCTTTCCTACCCTTATTTCTCCTGTGATATGTAACAATTCCTGCCCCTTTAAGTCATTCTTGTCCCCAAGAATGCATTGCTTCAGGAAATTGTTTAGAGATGAAAGTCAAATCCTCCCAAATAGCATCCAAGGTTGGTAAGTTTACCCACTGAGTATCATTCTTGAATTAAGAAACTTTTCGGGTCCAACCACAGGTTCCTCCTCCTGAAATACTGGCAGTGTTGCAATAGGAACCTTAGCATCTCCTATTTTCTTCTTAAGCAGGGAGACATGAAAAATTGGATGCACTTTGGAATTCTCTGGTAACCGCAACTTATAAGCTACTGCTCCCACCTTCTCCATTACTTCAAAAGCCACTGATATTTTGCTGCTAATTTCAAATGCTTCCTTAAAGCCACTGATGTCTGGCGATAAGGTTGAAGTTTTAAATAAACCTTGTCCCCTATTTCAATGCTCCTGTCAGTCCTTCTTATATCTGCATAGCTCTTCATTCGCTGTTGGGCCAGTTGTAGGTTGGCTTTAAGCAGTAATTGAACCAACTCTCTTTCTTTTAACCAATCTTCAATTGCTGCCACTGCACTAGAAGCATTTAATAGTGGAGGAGGAGTTGGATTGTAGCCGTATAAGGCCTTGAATGTTGTCATTTTAATGGCAGAATGATAGGTAGTATTATATCACCACTTGTCTAAAGCTAACCAATCAGCCCATTGCTTAGGTTTCAAGTGAGTCATGCACCTTAGGTAGGTTTCAAGAGTATTGTTCAGTCTCTCAGATTGCCCATCGATTTAAGGGTGATAAGAGGAACTCATATGATATCTTACCCCTACCAGCTTAAACAATTCTCTCCAAAACAAGGCAGGAGAAGAGAATGGACTTTGGCTAGGTTGATTGATAGAGTTCTCCAACATCTCTTGGGTCAATTTCTCAATTTCAGCTTTCTGGAAATGAGGATATCTATAGGGTCTTAGGCTTACAGGTTCTGAGTTAGGCTTTAGGGTGATATTATGGTTAATAGTTCGGAAGGGTGGTAATTGAGTTGGTTTGAGAAACAGCTAGACAAATTTGGCAAGTAATGATTGAAGGGAGCTCTGAAATTTTGAATTCTGGTGAAGAGAGGTTAATGGTAATGGCTGGAGAGAAGTGAGGTGAATTGAAAATAACCGGGCTATCACTCCATTCCACCCTCTGTGTATTATCTTACCCAATTCCTTCCCACTCATCAATCTCAACTGCCTTATCTCTAAAATTCCCTTAAGCTCAACTTGCTTCCCATCCTTTCTAAATAGTAATTTGCAACCCATAAAGTCCATGGTGATAGGGTTATAAGTCTTCATCTTGTCAACCCAAGCACTATTTCATAGTCTCCCAACTCCAAAATTCTTAAATCAAATTGAAACTTAAGCCCTTGCATAGACTAACCACACTCAAAACATTTTGATCTAACTGTCAGCTTCCTGCCATCAACGACGATAACTGTCATGGGATTAACAATTACTATAGGCAACTTCAATTCATCTACTATTTTTGGGTCGATGAAACTGTGGGAGCTTCCTGAATCCACCAAAATAACTATTGACCAATTATTAATCCGCCCTCTTAGCTTAAGGGTGTTACAGCATGGTTGCCATCAATCAAGTGCAAGGATAGCTGCGCTTGCTCCATCAACTCTTCCTCGTCAACCCCATCAATGGCTTGCCACTCAGCCCCTAACTCGGTATCATTAAACTCCTCAATTCCTTATAGTGTCATCATCAATTTTGGCGTGCATCGTTGACTAGGAAAGTATCGATCTACACACCGATAACATGTATTTGACCCATGTCTGTTTGGATTATAAGGAGCTAAATATTTAGGGCTGGTTTGTTGCTGCAATTTGGGAATGAAGGAATTGCTAGCTTTTAGATTTTGGGTGATCCGGTTGGTTGTAGGGTTGGTGGGTTTAGATGTTTGGGCTTGGATCGGGCTAGAAGTGGGTTTATGAAACGGTTGGTTTTGGGATCGGTACTTCCTTTGAGCAGCTTTGAGCACAACCTCTTGAAGCCTGGCCTGCTCGAAGGCAGTGCATAAGGAGTCTGGTTGCAGCATCCTAACCATGGCATTGATCTCTTCTTTCAATTCCCCCAATAAACTCGAGTAGTAGTAAGCTTCTGAGAGATTATGATTTATCCTTCCCACCTTTGCCTTCGCTTCTTCAAACTCATCATGGTAGTTTTTCATCGATCCCGTTTGCCAAAGTCTATGAAAGTTAGCCACGACATCCTCCATAGGTGACTCTCAGAAGCGCTTAAGCAACGCCTGAGAGAACTCCTCCCAACCTGCGATTTCATGAGTCTGAACCCAATCCCAGAACCACCTCTGCTACATCGAATAGGTACAGACTAGCCAACTCCGCTTTCCTCTCCTCAGACACATCATAAATTTTAAAATAAATACCACATTTTCATAACCAGGATTTTGTGTATCCTTTCCCTCAAAAACAGTTAGATCCATCTTGGGTAGTAGTCGGTTATAATAACCACGACCACCTCCAGCCATCTGAGAAGGTCTAGCAAACAAAAAGGCTCAATCTCACCAGTCCTTTCTCCCACTATTGTACCCTCTAGTTCTCGAAGCTTTAGATGTGGATTGGGTAACAGTCCTTCGGCAGTGGGCTCCTCAGTCTGAGGTTCTTTTGCCTTATCTTGTAGATTCATTAAAAGATTTATCATCTGACTCAACTGGGCTCCAAGCTTAAGCTGCTCCCCCCTTAGTTGATCAAAATTGCGATGTTCTCGTTGAATAGATTCCATTCTGAGATTCATCTCATCTTGGAGAGAGACAATCCGATCGACTTCTTCTGTTTCCTCTATCGCAGCAGAGGTTTCTTCAGTATCGGTACCTCTGGTTTTCCTCATCTTACTCATTGAAGTAATGTGGGTATTAGGCCGAGGATGGAGGGCTCTGATACCAATTTGTAGCAACCCAGGGGGTTTAGAAGAATAAGAAGATAAGAAAGAAGAAAAGAAATGAGGGAGAAGAACAACAGAGAAGAAGAATATAGAGAATAGAGGAGAAATATTAGATATTCACTGATAATTCTTAGATAACCCGTACATTCCTCTTTAGTAACAATATCAGCTAAAGGACAAAATAATAGTATCACACAATACATTATTCCCTAATTATTGGCTGACCTCAATTTCCTAACTACCCAATCATTGAGTACCCATACACACACTCTTAACTACCCAAATTATCCATTTCCGGCAACATTACCTGCCCAATTCCCTTTCCTACCCTTATTTCTCCTATGATATGTAACGGGTTCACATACACCATGGGGAGTTTGAGCTCTTCAGCTAATTTTGCATCAATCAAACTGTGTGCTCCCATTGTCAATCAGAATCACCATTGTTCTATTTTTAATTTTCCCTTTTTATTTGATGGTATTTTTTGTAGCACTACCATCTATGGCGTGAAGAGACAACTTTGCCCTTTTTGACCCGTCTTCTTCTTCTACTTAATTATTGATAGCTTGCCAACCTTCTTTGTCCTCCTTGCTTTCCTCTTCTTACTCTAATAAGACCATAACTGCCTTTGGTTGGCACCGATGCCCAGGGAAGTAGCAATCCTCACATTTAAAGCAAGAGTTAGGGTTTTTCTTCTAATTTTGGGTGTGAAATTTTGTCCTTCTTGGCAGGATTTGGGTGGGCTTTTGGTGAGAAGTTATTGGAGCATTATCGAAGCTTGTGTTGGGTTTGAGTAATGGGTTAAGTGTTGGGTTGGTGGAGTAGTTATTTGGGTTAGACTGGTAAGTTCTTTGGGTGGCTTCCAGATTTAACTCTTGCAACCTCGCTTGCTCGAAGGCTTCGTAGATGGTCTTTGGTCTAAACATTTTCACTGATGCTCCGAGCTCCTCCTTCAATCCTCCGATGAAACTTGATACAAAATAAGCTTCGGTGAGAGAGGTTTTTCCCTTCCATCTATGCTTTCTTTTCATCAAATTTCTCCTGAAATTCCATAACGGTTCTTTTTTGCTTCAGCTTGTTGAATTCCATCACATCATCTTCGATTGGAATCCCTAAATCTCTGTTTCAAGGCTTCTGAAAATTCTTTCTACCTTGCATTTTCATGGGTCTTGATCTAGCCCCAGTACCATCGCTCCGGTTTCTCACCAAGATAAAGTGTTCCCAGCTCCATTTTACGGTCAATAGAGACTTCGTAAACTTGTAAGTATTTATTGAACTTCCAAATCTGCAACGATGGGTTCTTGCCTTCGAACAGAGAAAGGTCTATTTTAGGGAGCAACCTCCCTAAGTATACTCTTTGTTGTCCTTCGTTTTTTATAAAAACCAAAATCGTCATTATTCTTGACTCTGGGGTGGGTAAAATTCCCCAAGCAGCAGGAGGAGTTTCATTGTGGGTGGGTTCTTTGCCTTTACTGAGGTTGCGTATCATTTCCATCATCTGAGCGAACTATGCACTGAGTTTCTGCTGTTCTGATCGCAGTTGGTCGTAAGTTTCTTGCTGCTTGTTATTAGAAAGCTTCTTGTTCCTTTTGCAGGGCTTCGAACCTTAAATTAACATTCACCTGTAACGCACTGAGTTTCTCCAATTCTTCCATTCTTCTATTTCTCCCCCTTCACCAGTGTTTGGGTTTCTAGGTTTTCTAGTGGTCTTACTTATTATCTGGAACGTTTTAGATTGCCTAGACCGAGGCTCTGATACTAATTTGTAACATATAAGTGATAATAGACTCAACAATTAGCAATTAGAAGAGGTTTACTAACTACTAAAAGTAGAGAAAATAAGGAAAATTAGAAAAGCAGAGAGAGGAGAAATAGGAAATATAACAAAGAAGAGAAGGAGAGAAAAGAGTAGAGAGAATGTTTTGGAATTTCATAAATTGCATAATGATTAATGGTGACAAAGCTCATTCATATAGTCATTAGCTACAAAACAAAACTACCATCCGTTAATTTAGGACATTCTATTCTCTACCTATTCCGGCCTTCAGGTAGTTGGTGACATTTTGTCTCATTCACAACTCAGCTCTTTTGCAAGGTTCCACTTTCTTCCTTCTGTCTTTCCCCATCACAGCTAATCATTTTCATTCTTCTCATCTTTCTCCTTTTATATGTGGCACTGAATTGACCTTCAACCAACTAAAAATGGCATGGTGACAGCCCCTGTCCTAGCTCTTTCAAATTTCTCTTAAACCTTTGTCCTTGAATGTGATACAAGTGGGATAGGCATTGGAACAACGTTCATGCAAGGAGGCAGGCTAGTAGCTTACCTATCAAAGAATCTCAGTCTAAGGAATCAAGTTCTTTTAGCTTATGAAAGAGTGCTTTTGGCTATAATTTATGTTGTGACCAAATGATGCCATTATTTGGAGCATGGGAAATTCATCATCACAACAGACCGCGGAAGTATAAAACATTTATTAGAATCGAAGCTACATTTATATGTCCAACAAAAGGGTATTACAAAGTTGTTAGGTCTTGACTATCAAATTTTATACAAAAAGGGAAAACATAACTTAGCAGCTAATGCACTCTTGAGAAGAAGTGAGGTTAATGAAAGTAGCAAACTCCTAGCTTCAACTCTTGTTCCCTCGTGGATGGCTAAAGTTGAAGAATCATACAAGGGAGATTTACAAGCTCTGGAAATCATACAACAAAATTATCACTCAACCCAATATTAGATCTACAAGTTGAGAAAAGAAGTTATAAATGTCAAAGAAAAGGAAAAGAAATTACAAAGAAAAAATAACTCAAATTTATGGCCTTTTTTAGCTTCTCACTTTTCAAGATAAAACATTGTGTTAGCAGGAATTCAGCTTCTTCTATTTGCCTTTTTTATTTTCATAAATCATTGAGGGACAAAACCCAAGTAAAAGTGTATATGTATTTTTTTTAAAAATATGATTTCAATACAAAGTGCCTTAAGCTTAACTTAGTTTTAATGGTTCTATGCTAGAATTAATTGTTCTTTCAGGAAGTTTATAGCAAGGGATCTCTTTCTCCATATTTATTTATTTTGTGTGCTAAGCGGCTGTTAGCTATTACTTTTGGGCTGAGAGTCAGTTTGATTCTTGAATGTAGAATTAGTAGTGGTGCTCCGTCAGTTTCACATATGCTTTGTAGATGATAGTTTCTTTATTTCTTTTTCTTTAGAGCACCTAGAGAGGAAGCACAAGAAATGAAAGATATCCTAGTGCAGTATGAAAAGGTTTCAGGTCAAGCTATTAATTTTCGCAAGGGATCTTTTTTAGCTCTAATTCTTAGAATTCGGCGTTCATGTACTTAAAGGCAGTGCTTTGTGTGGAGTCATTGCTAAAGCAAAGATGAGTTATATATGTGTATCAATGTCATTTCAATTTGATTCGAGGACTCAGCTTACTCGCCAACCAATTGATGTAGGAGGAATTACATGCCAATTGTCCATTTAAATGCGATTGTAATTGATCCAAGGAACCCAAATCTCTTTGCAGTTGCAGGATCTGATGAATATGCTAGACTGTATGATATCTGCATGTATAATTGGGATGGCTCAAGTGACTTTGATCGACCTACAAATCATTTTTGTCCTCCACGTTGGACTGGTGATGAGCAAGTTGGAATAACAGGCTTGTCATTTTCAGACCAAAATGAGCATCCATCCTCTTACAATGATGAATTCATCCATCTTGTTGCACAAAAGATGGGATTGGGTCCCAATCCCGATCCATCCTCCAGTTTCCATGGGCAGTGATACAAGTGAAATGGGACCTATGGATGCTGATGGTGAAACCACTTCCCAAGTTTTCAAATGTCATCAAAATTGTGAAACTGTGAAGGCGGTGGGCTTTTCTGGGTCCATGTGTGAATAAGTGGTGAGTGGGTCAGACCGGTCGGATATTCATTTGGAAGAAAAAATGTTGGGGAGCTCTTTCATGTCATTTAAGCACAGAAGCATAAGGTGAACTGCATTCATCCCGCGGCACTGTGCTTGCTAGCAGTGGAATCGGGAATGATATAAAGATATGGACTCCAAAGGCCATTGAGAGAGCTACTGTGCCTAAAAATATTGAAAAGGTATGTTATTATTTTTTTGTGCTAATGGTTAAAATCATATCCTGTAATTTTTATTTTATTTTAATTTTAATTGATATTGCAAGTTCCATATAAAAAAAGGATAACTTATGTTAATCTGTACACATCACGTTATATCAACAAAGATGGAAAAGATATCCCTCTCTTTTGGAAAATTCAACTTATATTGGACTGATGTAAATGTTCATTTTGGTTGCTTTTCTTTGTGAACTGTAATGGCAACTATTTTTCTTATAAAGGCAGAGAACTAGTCCAGAATGCAGCGGAGAGAGAGTTCTGCTGGTAGGGAACTTTTAGAGCTTATACTGATTCAATGCTAAAAGTGACTCATCAAGTCGTGATGACTTTTTTTCTGGTTGGGGGAAGCTGTCTCCTTTGGCATATAAGAAAACCGTAGTAATTGTACATAACATAGAGTTTAAGTATTATGTGGAGCCTCAAATTTTAAAACCGGCTACTACATTCGAGTTTTTTCCCATTCATTAATGGTTTTTTTCTCTCTCTTCTCTTTCTCTTTTTTTTTTTTTGTTAAATTCATCCATTGTCTTCTATTCTTTATTTTTGCCTGGTCTGTTTATTATTTGCAGGGAACAGATATATTAATGAATAAGTCTGATATTGAATTTCCTCAGCTCATTTTTTTTTTCAGTTTCCTCAGCTGATTAACAGGTATATCTATATACACGTACATACTGGGACAATGAATTTGTCCAACTCTTTTTGTAAGTTTCAGAGTTTCTCTATGACTAATGATAGGCCAGAAAATCTTTCTTCTGCTGCCTCAAATGGAGAACTAGGCTAGCATGTTGTTTCTGGTGTTTGTCTGAGGAGCAGCAGCCTTTATCATAAGACTTTGAATAAATGCAATCAACTGCACAACATTTATCATTTTGTCATTAAATTCAAAATATGTAAGTATTTTGAGAAAAAATAGTTGTCAGTTCTGTATCGATTAGTAAATTGCAGTATATGATAATTACGAAGAATTTTTGTATCTTGACTTTGGATTCGCAATTTCTTGAAATGGTTGTTGTGAGCTCAAAAATGATTTTGCTAGAAATATGTTGGAGGATTGTTAAATTTTATGGGTTCAGTATCGTAAAAAAAAATATATTGCTATTATAAAATATATTCATGGGTTCAGAAAGTATGAGCTTGATAAATGGCATAAGATCAATCTTGATTATCTAGAATGGTCGATGATTTTAGGTAAAAATCACAATGAAATTAAATAAGGTCCTAGTTATTTTCTATGGTTTTCTGTAAAATCTATATTCGATAATAATATTTCTAATTAATTAATAGGCTCACTTTTCATTTATAAGGATTAGAAAAAATAAAAATAAATAATAAGAATATATTTTGAGGTCCCTCTGTAATTAATAGGCTTACTTCTCATTTTATAAGATTATAGATTATAATGTTAAAAGAATTTTTGATAAATTTTTTCAGCATGAGGGAACATGAATAAATTAAAGTAGGGTTTATTTGGCAAAAGTTCATACCGATGCAAATCCAATGCATAAAATGCTGAAGCCAGGGAATTTGAATGGCGCTTCTTCGGACAAGAATAAAGCTGCAATATTCATTTAAAATTAGAATAGAAGCTGTTAATCTTATCATGCTAAAAAATTTTTTTTTAAAAAAATTAAAATATTTTATCACAAAGATTTCAATTATTGATAGCCAGAATTAATTTAAAAAATAAAAAATAAAAGTAATGTTATTTTTTTGGTAAAATAATTAAAAATTATAAATATAAAATAGTATTTTTACTTGTAGCTAATTATATGTGCGTGCAAAGTATAAAGACATATATTTTTTGAAACTATAAAGAAACATTAATTGCTATTAAAAAGTTAATGCATACCTGTTAAAGGACTAAAAATTAAGGGAGAAATGATGTTGGCAAAGGAACTAATCCCTAAAATGCATCCTTGAGCCTTCCCCTGAATCAAGTTGTAGGGAGTTTATGAATTTACTATTATAAGTAAATTATTTATATATATAATAAATATGAAATTTTGCATTACCTGCTCATTGGGACCAACCTGTTTTGATGCAATGCTGCGTAACTGTGCAACTCATAATAAATATTAATGACATGAGAATAAATTAATCAACAGATAGGAAGAGAGCAGTTAGCAGAATATTAATGATGAAAAGTACTATAATTAGTTAATAAACTAACTTACAGAAGGTGGCACAAAAACAATAAAAATAGCTAATACAGTTGAGGCATATGGAACCTGCACCTCCCATTAATTAATTTTATTTTTAGGAACATATATATTATATAATTAATTTGGAACTTTAATTGTTGAAAACAAACATTACCCAGCTTGACCATGCTATGCTGTAGATACCCATCTGCAAAATATCATGAAATTTATTTAAAATTTTATATTTTCATGTTTGATTAAATAAATGAAAATCTTAATAATTTTATTCTACCAATAATTTAAAAAAAAATTCAGTGTAACAAAGTTAATTTATCATATTTATAAATAAAATTTTATATTTCGAGTCAATTTATACTGAACAGAGGGTAAGACTCTCACATGGATGAAACCTGTAAAAAGGCCTATTGAAAGCAATTTTTCCTCTGATATAATAGCAGCCAACAAAGGCATGAAAAGTAGCTGCATGATTTACAAGAATGCATCAAGAGTTAATAAAAAAAATAAAATAAAATGGTGACTGAATTTATTAAAAAAATATTAAAGAAAAATAAATAATAAGTTGGAACCTGAGACACCATCCCTGCAATTCCAGCAAGAAGTAAGAGATCAGCATATTGGTTTTTGCTGAAGTGAAAACGGGCTTTCCAATAATACTGCATATCAATCATACTCCTAATTCATTATCCCAAATTTCCAGTATATCTTTTATTATTTTTTAAAAACAAGTGTAATTCAACAATAAATTATATAAATAAATGCAATAATTCATATATTTTCATTAAAAAAAATGTGTTTTTCCAGAATTTTCAATAAAGTTATTAATCTTTTTTTTTGAGAAATCTTCCTTACGCGCTTAGTAAGGAAATAAACTCATAAACTTGATATCACATTTCAATCCAAAACTTGGGCATTTATGGATTCTTCCTACTTATATATCCATAATCCATTATTAAACTCGTATCTTTTCGATATGAGATTATTTGAAATTTAATATTTTCATTTTAGTAAATTTGGCTTTAAATGAGATTCAACTTTGATAATTTAGCTTTAGAGATAACTCCAACGACACTCAAGACCAAAGACTTACAGGTTACTATCAGCTTTTTAAAGAAATATGAATTTTTCTTGAAAAATAAATAAACAAAATATGGATAATCCAGTTTTCTTAATTTGTTTTCTTGCCATTGAAGAAGCAAGGAGTCCTCCATCAGCAAGGCTCTGGAAGAATGAAACAGCTGCTACCTGTGACAATGTAGCACTGCAGATTGCACAACAAGAAGTTTTACAACAATGTTAAATATACTAATAAAGCTCCAAAAATAACAAGTAATATAAACAATTTCAATGATGAATCAAGAAATTGCATCAAGCAATTAAATAAATGGAAGTAATTAAGAGAGATAAATTGAAAATTGAAATAATTTATATGCTTTTAAAAACATAGTTTTAAATAATCTAAAAGCACTTCGATGATGAGAGTTACTGAGAAATTAATACCTACTCTTCAACAAGCTTATAACATCTCCAACTGTTAAAATCTTCCTCTTATTACCCAATAAATTACTATCATTATCATCTCCTCCACTTTTCAACATTGCCTGACTTAAATTTTGATTTTCTACCCCTAATTTTTCCTTTAGGAATATTCTCATGTACACAGCAGCAGCCATTGACACAAATGTGGCAACCTGCAACTCAAACAATATTAAGGAGTGATCTATATAAGGACATAGAATTTTAAAAAATAAAAATGAAGAATTGTAATTAATTAATTAATCACCTGAAATGTTAATGAAGTAAGGAGTAAGCGAGCAGCTAAGGTTCCACACACAAAAGAAGTTAAGACTATGCCAGATAGAATTCCAAATGCTGATGTTCTTCTTCTTTCTGAAATATTGTCTGCCTAAAAACATATATATATTAAACCATATATATATATATATGATTAGCCTAATCTTTTATAATTTTTTCTTCATCAAATATATTTTAAAATGAAAAATGTTAATATTTTAATATTTTAATGTTTTGTATTACGAGTAATTCAAGTAGACTACTAATTAACTAGTCCGATGGCAAAACAAAGTAAATAAATAAATAAATAGTTTAATAGAATTTAGCTGGCTCCTTATACATGAAAAAAATAAATGCTCCTCCCGTCTCGCTGAAATTGTCGTTTTCAGCTCATACACGCTTATTAAAATGTCAATAAATTCTCTAGATATTATATAAAATTATTTTGAATCAATTAAAATATTTTTTATTAATTCATTAATATCATACTATCACTTTATTAATGGAATCATTAATGATAAGAGTATAATTGAAAAAAAACTAATTGATTTTTTTTAATTGTATAAAGTGATAATTTGAGAAAATTAATTTTTTTTATATAAGTGACAATTTTACCGGGACGAATGGAGTAAATAATAAAGATTCAAAGTCGACAAGGGGTGGAAGAAAGATATACAGCAGTTTTCATTTCAGTAGAGTTTATATTCTAGTTTTTCAATATATTAATTCAGGTAGTATTTGATAATGCCTTTCAACACTTAAAATTAAAATTTTCAATATTTATCGTTTTAAGTTCGAATTTCCACTATTTAATTATTTTATGTAGTTTGTGCTCACCAATCCCTTAATCACATTAACTCTTTTTTTATCTTGTGCAATTAAATTGAGTATTACTAATGTTGCATTAAATGAATATATGACAGGCTTTAGGTAAAACTTGAGATAGCTCTGAGGAACTATAATTTGCACCAACGACAGCTCCATTGCGATAACGCTGCATCTTGGATCCTTGAACCAAAACACATAGAGAAGATCACGTAGAAATCGTGGTCTGCCTCACGTTTTCTAAACTCACCGTCATGACTAGCTTGCAATCGCGAAGGCAAAAGAGCGCTCGCGACCTAGTTTCGTCACTTAAAAATTTAAAAAAAAAATTAAAAATTAAAAATTCAGATTTAAATTATAATATTTTTTAAAAAATAATTTTTATTATTTTTATTTTAAAATCAAAATTTTATATTGGTCAGATCCATTAATGGAGACATAGACCACACTCACATTAGAATTTTTCAAAAAAAAAATTCATTTTTTCCTTTTTAAAGTAAATTTATTATTTTATTTTTAAACATACCATTTAATATACTAATTATAATTCATCACATCATTTTAGAATAATTGATCATGTGTTATTTTAAAATTTTAATTTAATTTTATTTAAAAAAAGAAAAAAATTAAATTTATTTAATTAATTTATTCTAAAAAGAAAAATATATGTTTTTTTAATTTTTGGTTCCAATGACAGAAAAGTAGTAAGAAATCATTTATTTTCTTTTCTGGGATAATCTAATTTCTATTGCTCTATCTATTTTATCCAATCAAACAACATCAATAAAAATAATTTATTTATATTTCTATTCTCATCCCAACCAAACGCCCTCTCATATTTTTAGTGGCAATGTTAATATTAGAGATAAATTAGTAAAAGAAATGCCCATTTTAAATTTATGTAAAATATTAATAAATGTGAGTAAAGGAAGTATTGATTTGTAGAAAAGAGTGATGTGAAGTAATATTACCACATAGGCAAGAGCAAGGCAGTTGATGCTGCTATCAGAAACCATTGCAGCGAGAGTTCTGAGCACATAGTATGCATAAAAGAAATTGGTTTCTCTGCTGTATGCCAATATAGCTGCACTAACAACAACACATTTGTTCCTTTTGTCACTCATCATACCAACCTTGATATCATATACATGCGAATGTCATAATTACATGAATTTTTTAATACATAGATAAATGAGATTGAATCATTAAATACAGCAATTTAAATAATATTAACTTAAATTTGACTAAAACTCATCCAAAAATTTAGCCTAAACTCAACGATTTTGGGATGAGTTTAAAACATGTTTCCTTTTTTTTCCCTCCCCTTTTATCCTATTCATTCAGAATTTAATTTTTAATTTTGTATAAAATATCTAAAAGAGTGAAAATATGTTACCCAATTTTCTTTTTTATTATAAATTTACTCACTAGTATCCATTTTTAGAAATATATATACATCCAATATAATATGTAATATATTTATTCTCCAATAAATTTAAAAAATGGATATTGCTGAAATTTCTTAAACATTAAAAGATAAGTTTTTTTCTTTATTTTTATTTGTTAAGTTTAATTTTTAAATTAAGTTATATTAAATATTATTTTATAATATATAAATTTAATGAAATTATGTATTTAATGAAAGTAAAATATATATAATAAATGTCTATAATATTAATGATTATTATAAGAATTCATTTTAATATATTACAATGAAAACTATAAAAAATGGAAACATAAATTTGACATTATATCTATGTATACTGGATTTTTTTCACTCACGATCCCTGTATAAACTTTACTTTAATTTTATCTATTAAAATTTTTAAAATTTAATTTGTTAAAATAAAATCCTAAATTTCAAGTGTTGTCTCATTAAAATTTCTGCCTATTATTTTTTGGTGAGAAAATGCTTACATTGATATCACGTGGAGTTCAGATGGTGCCACGAGGCATCTATAGAAACATTTTTCATCAGCAAATTGAGACAGAAATATTAATGGAAACAAAATTAAAATTTGAAGACGTTAGTATTACAATTAAAAAAGTATAGAAATGGTCAGTGAAATTAATTTTAGATCGATATTTTTTAAGTTTTAGTGTATAATTTGTTTTCTAAATAGTATATAATAAAGGCTAAATAATTATAAAATTCTTGAAGTTTTGCATATTATACTAGTCAGTCTCTATATTTTCAGTATCTAATTTTTTCATCCCTCGATTTTTAAAAATTAAATTGTTTAATCATTTTATTAATATTTTCATCCTAAAAATATTAGTCAACTACTTTGATATTATAAAATGATTTCTTTACTCTTCATTTATATATATTTTTCTTTGTTATTTATTAAGTCATGTTTATTTTTAATTTTATTTATATTTTTTACACATAATTTATTTTAATTTTATAAATATTATTAAAAAATAATTTTAAACAATATGAATAATATCTTTTATTATTTTGCAGATAATTCATATATATTATTTATTTAAATTTTATATATATTACTAAAAAAATAATTTCAAATAATACGAATAATGTCTTTTATTATTTTGCAGACGATCTATATATAAAATAAAATTAAACATAAAATAAACTTAATAAATAACAAAGATAAATATATATAAAGAAAATATGAAAAAGTTATTTTATAATATCAAAATAGTTGACTAAGAATTTTAGAATGAAAATATTGATAAAAGGACTAAACAGTTTAATTTTAAAAAATACAGAGATATAAAAATCAGATATTAAAAATACATGAACTGACCCATATAATATGCAAAAACTCATAAACTTTATAATTATTTAGCCTAATATAAATATTTTTCTTACTTAAGGGAAAGATGGAGATTGTCAAAGGAATTGTGAGAACAGCTTTCCTCCCATACTGATCAGACAGACTTCCAATTAGTGGTGTAATCACGACTGATCCCAATCCAATTATCTGCAAACAATTAAACAATATTCGTTTTTTTTTTCGAAAATAATTAAACAATATTCGTTAATTAATTATTTTTTATTTGTTTAACTTTTACAACTAATTAATTTAACCAAATTATACATTATTATAAAAAATTAGTTTTTATAGCTAATAAAAAACTTTAATTATAATTTTATTTATTATGACCAAGAATTTGTATTTATACATGATATTTGTCGTAATATTTTTGGAATTTGTCCAAAAAAAGAAAATATGAAATTTAATTATTCCTACTTTAAAAGAATTTGCAATAAATTTGGTGGATACATGATTTGTTCTGGAAAAAGAGATTTGCATATAAATTAAGTATTTAGTCTATGCATGCTCGACATAATTAATTATTAATAAATTTACTGAATTTGTTCAAGTTTTAAGTTTACCATATATTTTTTTATAGAAAAAGTTATTTTCTATCCTAATTCGTATTTAATTTATGATGCAACCATTTTAATATTTTCACTTCCCCTCAAAAATCTTTTAGAATAAACCAATTGTTTGAACCATTAAATGGATAATTGATTTGATTTTTTCTAAAAGCCAAGCGAATTCAACATTTAACTGTTGATATAAAGTTTTTAGTAAAGAAAATTTAGAATATAATAATTGTATATTTTATGATTAAAATTTATCTTTCAAATAGGACATTTGGGATTTAAAAGGGTAGTTTTAATTAGAAAAAAAAGTGTTATTGAAATTTAAAATAATTTAAAATATTACTATTAATTTATTGACTTGAAAAAGACGTATGATAGAGTCCCTATAGAAGTTTTATGGTGGGTCCTAGAGCGTAAGGGAATATCTATACGATATATCCAAGTCTTGAAGGATATGTATGAGGGAGCTGCCACCAGTGTCCGCACCTTGGGAGGGAATACTAAGAATTTTTTCGTTTCTATTGGATTACACCAAAGTTCATATTTGAGCCCTTATCTGTTCGTCTTGGTCATGGATGAGCTAACAAGACATATACAGGATGACATCCCTTGGTGTATGATGTTTGCAGATGATATTGTATTAATAGATGAGACTCAAGCAGAGGTAAATCAAAAGTTGGAGTTATGGAGAAGCACTTTGGAATCTAAGGGTTTTAAGCTAAATAAGAGTAAGACTGAGTATATGCATTATAGATTTAATAACGAGAATAGAGAAAGAGGCAAAATTATTTTAAACGGAATAGCAGTGCCTCATAGTAGTTATTTTAGATACCTTGGCTCAATTCTTCAAGAAAATGAGGGTTGTGTAGAAGATGTAAATCATAGGATTAAAACTGGTTGGATGAAGTGGAGGGGTGCTACAGGAGTTCTATGTGATAGAAAGATGCCAATTAAATTAAAAGAAAAATTTTACCGCACTGTAATACGACCTGCTATGATGTATGGTAGTGAGTGTTGGACAGTAAAAGGACAACAAATGAGTAAAATGCATGTTGCGGAAATGAGAATGATAAGATGGATGTGTGGTCATACTAGGATGGATAGAATCCGCAATGAGTGCATTAGAGAAAAAGTGGGGTAGCACCTATTAAGGATAAGATAAGAGAGCATAGATTGAGGTGATTTGGCCATGTGAAACAAAGACCTAGCGATGCGCCAGTTAGAAAAACCGAACAAGTTAGAATAGATATAACTAAGAGAGGCAGAAGTAGGCCTAAACTGACTTGGTCAAAAATGGTCCAAAATGACCTTATGATGTTACATCTATCAGAAGATATAACCTTAAATCATATTGAGTGGAAAAGAAGAATCCATATAACCGATCCCAATTGACTTGGGATTAAGGTTTTGTTGTTGTTGTTGTTGTACTATTAATTGAAAATATATATTTATTTTATTTTTAAATATTCTATTCTCACCTAAATTCACATAATTAAATATAAAATAGTTAAAATTGCACATATTTTTGTTCATATATTGTATGTATAAAGTTAAAACTATTAATTATTTGTAATTAAAATATATAAAATAATCTTTTTAATTTAACTAAGTTAAATTTTATTATTAAGTTATCAAATATATTATATTAATTAATAACTTATCGTTAAATATTTAACAATTCACAATATACAATAAAAAGGAATTTCAATGTTTCACTAAACAAAGGACTAATTTCACTTAAAGTTTTTGAAATTTTTTACTTTCACAAAATTTGAAATTTCAATATATTATGATAAAAATTTTTAATTTTAGTTTCTTTTATTAAAATTTTTTACTTAATTTTCCGCTACATAACTCTTTAAAAAAATTCTGTTAAGAGACACGCAGTGCTATAAATCAAAGAACACCACCCAAAAGTTCTCCACTACTTATACGAAGAGTCGCGGTGGTGGGCTTAGTCACCAACAAGCAAACGAAATGGATATGGTGGGCCCAAGGGTCCATTTTGGTGCGAACCAACACCACACCAACTTCACCTTTGATTTTCGGACAGTAGTTAAAGTGTTGAACTCACAGGTCATAAATCATAATTATTAAATTATATTAACAGAGACATTTTAATTTTAATTTATTTATTATTTTAATCAATTAATTAATCTATTAAATACTTAAATATTCATATTTAATGTTATTTTTTAATATAAAAATAAAAGAATGGATGCTGAATTTATGTCAAGTGGAATGTTTATATTTAATATTATTTATAGAAAATATTTAATAATTTCATATTACAATTAAAATACAACAAAAATATATATAAATTTCTATTTTTTAATTAAAATATTTAATTTTTTAATTCTTATAAAATAAAAAAATATAATTATTAGTTTGGAATAAAAAAAATTATTTATTTTGTTTTATGCTTGAAAAGGCAACATTTCTCTGTTTCTTCTGTTTGTTTATGTTGTACCTTTTCATTATCTATTAATAAAATCTTCTTATTTCTGATATAAAAAAAGGCAACATTTTCATGGGAGAGAGAGAGATATGTTTTTTGCCTTTGATGATCCATCTTCATCAATGTCTAAATATAAAGAGACAAAGAAACCTTCACAAATTTACAATATTGATACTCTACAACATGTTTAGAATGGCTAATCTCTTCTCTTGCACATAATAATTAATTCAATAATATTAAACGAGTTTACAATATTATCATATTTTATGTTTAAATTTAATTTTAAATTAAATAATTATAAATCATTTTAGTTATAAAATAAATATTGTCTACATTAAGTGTATATACAATTCAATATGATAAACGCACAATAAAAAACATTGACTTTTTTTACTTGATAAAAAATAGTAAAATTCATATTAATTAATATATTTTATTATTAATTTGATAAGTAAGTAGAGATAAATCCAAATTAATTTCATTGAGGATCAAATTTAGTACAATTGTTTTTCACATAAAAAATATAATAATTATTTCCATTTTAAAATAAAAATATAATAAAATAAATTTATTAGAGAAACTCATATTATAAAATCAAAATCAAAATATAAATATAAATATATTTAAAATGATAAAATTCTTTATGTATTTTAGTTGTTTTGCTTCGAAAATTATTTGTATAATAAAATATTATTTATTAATTTTTTGATGTTTTTAAATAAAAAAAATTAAGAGTTTATATCTATTCTTTTTAAACGATTAATAATACTATAAGTAACACAAAACATTTATAACATTTATATTTTTATATAGTTTTAAAATAATATAAAATTTCAATTTCAATTACATTTTATAAAATATGAGAAATTTACATTTTGTTTTAGAACATTTCCAAACTTGGTTTAGTAATATGTGATATATTATGTTTAGTATAGTATAATATTATATGATATAGTATTGACAGTATTGATAATGTATCATATTTTGAAAGATAATATGATACTGTAAATTGTTTTATTTTGTTTAGTAAAATGATTTGGTTAAATATATAAAATAATCAGAATGTCCTTTAGTTTAATATTTTATATATATTTATGTGGATCTACAAAACTAATAAGATTTTTAGTAAATACATATTTTATTCATAAAAATAATAAAAATAGTTAAAATTTGTAACAAATTTAAGTGGTCATACCACTCTAAGAAAATAAGAAATATTAATAAAATTTGGCCTAAGGATGGAATTAGAATAGGGTTACATATTGTGATGAGTTTTTGAGGGAATTTTGGGATTTAATTGAAGTTATTTTGGGCACAAAAAAATTGAACCACCCCAACACTCTAATTGGTGGTTCACTATAAAATTGACAGAAATTTTCATTCTTGCACATAAGAAAACATTAATGAACCATGAAAATGGGTGGAAATACTTTTAAATGTGATTTACGTCTAAACTATACTATATTAACTAATGAAAAACTCTACTGAAAATGCCCTCAAACGTACTGTTAGATTATAGCACTTACAATTATACTTCATTTTGTATAATTTAATTTAATATTTTGATAAATCAATTATTTTGGATACGATTGTATTGTTTTCAAATATAATACAATATGCAAGGTATACAAATTGTTTTAAAAACTTCGAAAATTTCGGATTCTTGCAGTAACTGGGAATACTTAATGAGTTAAATTAATAATTTGTAACTAATCTTGACTTATACAGTACTTCAATTAAATTAAATTTAATAAAAAATATATATATTTTTGAAAAATTTAGAAGTTAATTATGAAAGTTAATAAAAAAAAACTAAAGACAGAGAAAAGAACAAGTAATAAACTGAAAATATTGAATTAATAATCAGAGTGTAATGAAGGAAAGAAACGTACAGCTTGCTGGGAACCAGAGAGGTAAATGGCAAGAGAGCATTCATCATGACCAGGGCAAAGGGCAACCATGGTGACATCAGTTATCGCCGGAAACACCATGAAATTGGCCAAGCCGGAGAGGAAGACGGTGACGAAGAGGTGGCTCAAATCTGTAAGCTTCTCCATATCTCTTTATTAATTTGATAGCTCTACTACCATGGCTTTAGCTAAAGCAAGTTTGCTTTTTTGCTTTACTCTTTTGTGAACATATAAAAGGAGGAAGAGAAGTTTCCCTCTTTTTCTTTGGGATATTATTATTATTTGTTTTAGAAAATATTCTTTGGGATATTAAGGAGAAAGATGAAAGAGGATGACTTATTTATAATTAATTTATTGTGGATGGAAATAAATTTGACAATACATTTTGGCAAAAAAAATATGGGATTTAATATTTTAAATGAGGACAAAGGTCATTAATACTATATATATATACATATCTACCAATTTCATAACAAAAATAAATTCCTAACTTTTTCTTTTCAAGTTTTTTTAATGACTTTGAATGGTAGTTAGAATGTAGCGAAATTTACATAGGATACGGCAAAATTTTGGCCACTTTTCAATTATACAAAACCTGATTTTTTTTTTTTTTCATTTCTATAAACACATATCCTTCTTTTTTCATTTTAAATGTTTCAACGCTGATTATTATTTTTTTTTCTATTTTTTATTTTTTTATTTTTATTTATATTTTTTATTCATAAATACTTTTTTGATAAATACGTAAAATACATAATATTTACTAAACATATATAATATTTGCATAAAATCTACCAGACATACGCAAAATATTTACTAACATACATAAAATATTTACCAAATATATATAAAATTTATTTAATATTATTTTAACTTTATTATTTTATTTTTATATTTATAAAACATACACACAATGTTTATATAGCATACGCACAATATATATAATAAGTATATAACACATATATAATATTTACTAAATATTTACAACATCTACATAACAAATATATAGAACATCTACCGAATATCTACACAATATATACATAATGAAATAATATTTTTAAAATTTATTTTTTATATCTATAATATGTAAAATTTTTTTAAAAATAAATTTAGTGATTTTTATTAATATATTTTTATATAATTTTTATGAGTGTTATTTATTATTTATAATTAAAATTAAATTTTTTAAAAAAAAATTAATACATTTTATATGTTGAAAATATAGTTTAAAAATATTAATTTTTATTATTTTGTTGAAATATTTTTATTTGATAGTAAAATTTAGAAAAAAAAGATGAAAATTGAAATAAAATATTGGTTATAGTGAGAGATAAGATATTAAAAAAAAATTCTTATTTTAGTGATGAATAAAATATTTTTCAAATTTAAAGTATAAATTTTTTTTATGCAGTATTTTTTGAAAAAAAAAGTTTAATTTTTTGGGTAATTTTGCAAATGTCCCTAGAATATAAAGAAGATATGGACAATCTCATAAAAATAAAACTATTATATTGGCATTATTATAAAAATAAACTTAAAGCTAATATTTTAAGATTTATATCCAATTTCCACACAGTAAATATATTCTCTTTCAAGGGATAATTTGATTTTCTTGTTTTTTTAAATGCATTATAAGTCTAGTTGTCACTAATTAATAAGCAAGTAATAGTTTAAGTAAATTGTCTTCTTTTATATATGAGCTACTAAAAATTAATTTTTTTTTGCCAAAAATTTTATTCCTTAAAAAATACATGCATGTTTTGAAATGGGTTCCATTATTCAATTAAATTGATGTGGAATTGAAAAAACCATAAATTTGTTTGAATTTGTATTTTAAAAAAATGTATTTAATATATGTACTGTTCACCTTATTTTAAATTATTTAGAGTAAATTATATTCATCGTTCTTTTAAAAATGTATTAATACACTTCATAGTCTTTAAAAATTTTTAAGAATGTATTAATACACTTTATAGTCTTTTAAAATTTTTTGTAACAGTAAAATCTCTTTAATTGTTTTTTTTTGTGAAAATAAAATTTCTCACCCTATTTTTCATTAACGTTGTTAACGGGTAAGTTGATATGACGGTTTTATATGATGATCACATCAGGTAATGTGTCTGAACATATAAGTTGATACTAGATTTTAGGCTGTGTTAAAATAGATTTTCAGATTATATTTATATTGAGTTGATCAATTTTAGTGACACAATTAAAATTAATATAAATACGACTTATTTATTAATCATATTGATATGAATACGACACAAAAATTAAACATGTTATATAGATATAACACGTATAATACGTTTACTTAAATGAATTATATATGGGTTACATAATCCGACATGATTCATTTGACTCATATAATATTTTTTAATTTAAAATAATTTTATATTTTTAAATAATCCATTAAAAATTATTTATATAATGAAATTATGATTAAAATAATTTTAAAATGTAAATGTATTAAAAATTCTTTAAAATACACAAAAAAATAAAATATAGAACACAATTAATATGGACTAAATGATAAATGTATATTATATTTTTTTTTTAGACTTGCGCTCCATAAAAAGGAAAGAATACTATAGCATGTGATTCATACTACATATATGTTTTCTTGATAAAAAATAGAGAATAAAAGAATACGATCTCTATTTTATTAAAGTGAGACCTTGGAGAATTTAAATTTTCACAATTGTTACTCTCAGAATTTTTGGTTGGTTTTTGAGATTTGATCAAATGTTTGCTATCTTAGAGTATTATTAAAGGATTATGCATTATTCGATCTGATGAGACATTTTTAGAAAAACAAGTCTGATTATTATTAAGAAAACTAAACTAAAAGGAAAAATTGTTGGATTGTCACTTTCTCTTGTATCCACAGGTCGATCAATTATGTTTGTAAGTTTATATAATTGTGGGTAAAAATTATCCTAAAATCTTACAGAAATAGTAGAAATGCAATAAGTAATATGAGGTAAAATATATTATATCTATTTCAAAGTCGTTTCAGCAAACGAGGTACTATATATCCTTAATAGGTGTATAGCTTAAAGTTATCTTAGTATATTGGTCGCACGGTCTATTAAACTAGTATGAGCTGCTTTAAACCGTAATCTCTTTTAAACATGTATCATGTCAAATGCGAGTGAAAGATATTGATTTTGGGTCAAGTCTGCCCATGACTAGTGGATAGATCCATAGATCTAATATAATTATAAATATTATTATTTATTTATTATTAATATTATCAAGATAATATTAATTATTTATTTAATTGAGAGAGGGTAAATTTTCTTGGATAATTAGGATAATTCAAAAAGTTTGATTTTATCTCTAAAATCAAACTTAAATCCTTTTAGGCAAATGATATTGTCACTATAAGAGGGTGTTTCTTAAAACTTAAAAGCTGGTCAAAACTGATTATAAGCAATTTTTAGATTATAAGTTGTTTATTTAAGTGTTTCTGAAAACTTAAATGATAGATTATAATCTGATTTTAATCAGTTTTTTAAAAGTTGAGTTTTGCTACTTTTTTTAAGCACTTATTTTTTAAGCAGTTTTGACCAAGTAAAAGACCATACTATCCCTACCTAATCTTCAATATTCCAAATTTGCCCACCCTATACACTTTAGTTCCCATCAAAATTCTTTTACGTTTCTTCTTAAATAAATATTATTATTATTATTATTATTATTATTATTGTAAAATAAATTTTAAATTGACATTTAAAAAATTATTTTTATACAAGAAATAAACTCAGGGACAGTTTGGTCATTTTGACAGTTTCTGCAATTAAAAATTGATTATAAACTGATTTTACAAAAACACTTAACTGATTATAAACTGATTATCAGCTGATTATTAACTAGTTTACAGAAACGCTTAACTGCTTATTTTTAATCTGATTATAATATAAAAATCACTTATTCACAATAAGCTGAAAAGCTTCAGTTTTAAAAAATACCCTCTAAATAAATAAATAAGTAATTTTAAGCTCTATCTCTTGTTAGTTAGTTTTTTCTTTCCTATAACTCCATACACTTAAAAGTGAGATTTAGAGATTAATATTTGATTTTTAGGTTGAAAAAAGCAAAAATCTTATTTTCAAGATGATGATGCAAGCACAAGATGAATTATCCGTGAGCATCGTTAGAGGTAAGATTCGAATATCTACTTATTTGGATTTAAATTTTTAACAATTAATATAATATGGCATATGAAATTGCATCGCTAAATTCTACTTTTGACATGATAATGAAAAAAATAAACAAGCTTAAATTATAAAAATAAAGCATTATCGTATATTAATAAAATTTCGTAACAGTCTTTAATAATCCTCCCTTAATATTGCTGTATAAATACAATTTTAATTTCACAAAAATTAAAAAAGTAATTATTTTTATTAAAAATATAAAAAAAAATTTATTTGTTTTTTTATTACATTTTATAATATGAGATATATTTATTAAATATTTTTAATAAATAATATTAGGGATAAAAGTCTAATTTAGCTTTCTGAACTATAATGATATGTCCAAATTAACCCTTAATTTTTTTTATTTATCAAAATAGTACTTTTTCTCTTAAATTTAATTCAAATTGCCCATTTTTTTTAACAAAATTATTAAATAGTTAATGGTAGGAGGCTAATTTGGATTAAAATTAAATATTATAAGTCAAAATTGAACTTTTAAAAATATTAATATAATATTTTTAAAAAATTATTTATTAATTAATATTTTTAATATCAATAATGTTAGTAAATACTTTTTATAATTTATAATAATTTGAACTTTTAATAATTTAACAAATAATTAAAAATATTAAATAATTTATAAGAATTTTTATAATATTTTTAAATATAATATTAACTATAATATTACAAAATTAAAACAAAAATATTAATAAATAATTTATATTTAAAAATATTATAACTTATAATATTAATAATTTTTAATAATTTTTATTTTTAAAATATATTTCACATTTTTAACAATTAATTAATTTTTAATATTATAAATTATTTATTAATTAATTATTTTAATATCATTAATTTATAATATTAATAAATATTTTTATAATTTTCTAGTTTATAATAGTTATCTATATTATAATTTTATAGTTTATAGTAGTTATCTATATTAATGATATGTCTTTATTTCTATCACACAAATAAGTGTGCCAAAATTGCTCAATTTTTTTTTTCTAATTTAAGGTCATTTAATGCGTCGAAGGATTAAATATTATGATATTCATTCTTTTTTCTCTTCTTTGAAGATAAATAAAATTAAAAATTATTATTATTATTATTAAATTGTATATAGAAATTAATAAATTTTTATTTATTTTTTAAATTATAAATTATTAAAATATTATGAATTATAAATTATAAAAAAATATTTATTAACATTATAAATTATTGATATTGAAAATATTAATTCATAAATAATTTATAATATTAAAATTAAATAATTATTAAAAATAAAAATATACTAATATTAAAATTATTAAATTTTATTAATATTATAAATTATAATATTAAAAAAATTATTTTTAATATTTTCAATTATAATATTTTTTAGTATAAATTATTTAAATATTACTTTTGTAATAAAAATATTATAAAAATCCTATATGATATAAATTATTATAAATTATTTAATATTTTTAATTATTTGTTAACTTATAAATTATTAAATTATTATAAATTATAGAATAATAAAAAATAATTAATAAATAATTTTTTTAAAATATACTATGTTAATATTTTTTAAAACGTATAATTTGGCTCTTGATATTTAATTTTAGTAAAAAATGACTCATACAATTAATTATTTAATGATTCAGTTAAAAATGAATAATTTGAATAAATTTTCTAAAATAAATATTAATTTGATAAAAAAAAATTTAAGAATTAATTAAGACTTTTTATTATAGTTCAGTGACTAAATTACACATTTGTCTATAATATTAACATATATTAACTAAATTATTATAATTTCAAGTGAAGTATAATTTGTAACAAATTCAGAGAAAAAAATTTGTAAGAAATACAAAAATTGTAATTATTAATTTGAGAAGGTGGCATAATTGTTTGAGTAACACTGTTGAAAACACAATGAGATACTATCCAAATACCAAATCAGAGCAGTTTTAGGAGTTCCAAATTTCCAATCATAATAATTAATAATAATAGTAATAATAAATACTAAATCTGTTTTAGTGTTTTGGCTCCTAAAATTCCTCTATTCAACGCTCAAGTGGAGTCCAAATCCCATTCAAATTCTAACGTTTCTTGAAAATAAATAAAAGAACACGCAGAGTTTTACTTCGCTCACTTCCCAGTTCACAGCAAATATGGATTTTCTCACTCTCCTCTTCACTCTCTCTTTGCTCTTCTTTGGCCTCTATTGGTTCTTTTGCATCCTCGGCTCCGCCGAACAGAAAGGCAAGCGCGCTTCTCAACTTTCCGGTGGCTCTATCGCCGCCGAAAAAGTCCAGGACAACTACAACCAATACTGGTCCTTCTTTCGCTCTCCTAAACAAATCAAAACAATAGAGAAAGTCCCCGCCTTTGTTGACACTTTCTACAATCTTGTTACCGATATTTATGAATGGGGTTGGGGTCAGTCTTTCCACTTTTCCCCTTCCATTCCCGGAAAATCCCACCGTGATGCCACTCGATTGCATGAGGAATTCGCCGTCGATCAGCTTAATGTTAAGCCCGGCGATAGAATTCTGGACGCTGGTTGTGGAGTCGGTGGACCAATGAGGGCAATTGCTAAGCATTCTGGGGCTAATGTTGTTGGTATCACGATTAATAAATATCAGGTCGATCGAGCCCGTATGCATAATAAAAAAGCTGGGTTGGATAAACTTTGCGATGTTGTTTGTGGGAATTTCTTAAAAATGCCGTTTGATGATGATAGTTTTGATGGGGCATATTCTATTGAAGCAACTTGCCATGCTCCAAAGCTTGAAGAAGTGTATGGAGAGATTTATCGGGTTTTAAAACCGGGTTCTTTGTATGTTTCTTACGAATGGGTCACTACTGAATTGTATAGATCGGAGGATCCAACCCATGTGGATATAATTCAAGGAATTGAGCGAGGAGATGCATTGCCTGGATTAAGAAGTTATAATGATATTGCTGAAGTTGCAAAGAAAGTTGGGTTTGAGGTGGTAAAGGAGAAGGATTTGGCGAAGCCCCCTGCGAAGCCATGGTGGTCAAGGTTGAAGATGGGGAGGATTGCTTATTGGAGGAACCACATTTTGGTTACAGTGCTTGCTTGGTTGGGGATTGCTCCAAAAGGAGCTGTAGATGTTCATGAAATGCTTTGCGATACAGCCATTTATTTAACTGAAGGAGGAGAGACTGGAATTTTCAGTCCTATGCATATGATATTGTGCAGAAAACCTGAGTCTGCTTCTGATTCCTAGATGCCGAATTCTCTGGATGACTATTCATGGAGCTGCTAGTTTGGTTCTCTTTCTGTCTTTTATCTCTGGTTTCATTTTTTATAACTGTTATTGTTTTTTCTGGGAAATATTGGTTTTAGAATTTTAGTTTTAGTTTCAGTTTTGAAATTTGATGACCTTTTAGTTTTTATTCTGTTAGTTATTATTGGTTCTTAATTAGTTATTTATTTAGGGAGGAATTATATCGAATTGTAGTAGTAGGGGAAAGGATAGTGAATAAAATTTGGAAATTTTCCCTCTTAACTTATTAATGAAATTCTTCTAGCTTGCTTCTTTTTTTTTCTTTGCTCTACTATTCATTGATTAATTGCAACATATTTAAATCCAGGTCAATTAATTTTTAGTCAATAATAAAAAGACATGTATTATATTATTGATGTGGATCTACTGGATAATATTAATATATGCCACTTTTGTTGGATTAATTAAGCTGAAAATGGAAAATGTGCTGTCATATACATTGCACTGTTTGTCTTAAAATAGGTTTTAAGCATACTTAAGACATAGCATGTGATGCAAAGTAGCTGTACAAGGTTGTGTTTTGTCAGATTCACTTGTGGTCCTACTGTGCTTTGGAGACTGAGATTACTGGCTATTTTATAGATGCTTGCAGTTGTTATTGATTAATTTTTGGTAGGTTTTGGATAGAAATGAGAAACAACAGCTGGAAAGAGTGTTTTTTTTTTTTTTTTGCTGAAATTCATGAAAAGCATTGAGAAAAAAGAAAAAAGATTTATTGAAGCATTCTGGAAAATTTAGATTAAAAAGTATGAGGAATCTGATTTTTAAAATAGCTTTGAAAGATTAGCTATGGAGTGTTTGGGTAAGTATATTGATGAATGATTTATAATTCAATTCTAAGTTTAATAAGCTTGATATCAAATAAGCTAGATGGGGATTTGAGAATGGGGCATCTTTATATGTTTCAAAATCGTCTAATTCTTTGTAATTATTGTGCTAAACATTAGGTACAAGTGACATTAGATGCTATAAATAATGGTTTATTTATGGATAGAAAACACATGTGAGGAACATGAATATTTTTATAATATTAGACCATCATTGTTGTGCCTATTTGGCCTATGATTTAAATCTAATTAAGTGAGAATACACATTCAACAAAATTTAAATATATATGAATCTGAATCACAGCATGTAGAGTTGATTATTAGGTAAAGCTCCATCACAATCATTGTCTTAGTAATAGAGCAATAGTTTATGGAAGCTTTAGTTTGAACTTGATTGGCATATGCCATTGGAGGTCACAATTGTATTGTTCTCTTGGCCCCAGTCCAATTGAAAAAATGGGTTGAACCCGGCTCAAGTAACCAAAAATGCCCCAAATAAATTGAAAAAAAGAGACATTTACAAAACTACATGAAGAATAACTTTTATTCTAAAAATATTACAAAAAATAAAAATATTTATACTTTTTCAAAAAGATAAAAACTAAAATAAAATTTCAAAAATAACTTACTTCTCACTAAAATAAAGAATTGTCAAATCCCCATCTAGCTTATTACTAATTTTGAAAACTATAGTAAGTATTGCTCAAAAAATATTAAAAAAATATGAACGACTCCTCTCAAGCGCCACCTTCCTCGTCTGAGGAGGAAGATCTTCTTCGACGTAGTAATAAGAAACTGAAACTCCCGGATGGTTCCGGTGAACTTACTGACGATCCTGAAGAGTTTGTTCCTGGCACTCTAGATGCTTCTGTTCGTCGAAAGGGATCTTTTAAAGATGCTCTTTCAACTGATACCATTATGGGTAAGGGATCCTTTAAAGATGCTCTTTTAACTGATACCATTATGGGTGAACATGAAGGTGAAGCGGAAAATTACGATGAGTTTGTTATTTCTGATGATGACTCTGATGATGAAGGTGAGGAGGATGATGATCCTGACTGCCCTACAATTCGTATCACAAAAGCAGAGAAAGAAATTATTCGACGTCCCTGGAAGCATACTCTCATTATGAAAGTTCTTGGCAGGACTATTGGGTTTGCATATTTATTACGTCGTATTAAGGCATTATGGGATCTCAAATCGCCCTTTGACATTATTGATCTTGTCAATGGGTATTTTCTTCTCCGTTTTTCAAACCAGCAAGAATACGAACATGTTTTGTATGGGGGACCTTGGGTGGTAGCTGATCACTATCTTATATTGCGGAAGTGGAGGCCGAATTTTGATCCGGAAGCGGATGTTATTGATCGGGCAACTGTCTGGGTCCGTGTTCCAAGCCTCTCAATTGAATATTATACAAAGCTCTTCTTGTGGAGGTTAGCGAAAAAGATTGGCAAGCCAATTCGTATTGATGAGGCCACGCTTCAGTCTTCCAGAGGCAAGTTTGCTCGATTATGTGTTGAGGTGGATCTTAATAAGCCGCTTTTATCTAATTTTCGTGTCCGTAAAAAGATTCGAAGGTTGGAATATGAAGGTTTGCAGCAAATTTGCTTCCAATGTGGTTGTTATGGCCATCGTAAGGAGGGGTGTCCTAGTCTGAAGGAGAGTAATCCTTCGGTTGCTCAGGATAATGTTCAGGAAGATGTTAGTGGACTCTGGCAGCCTGTGAACGGTGGTGAGTTGAACATTCCGGCTGAAGTCCTTGAGGACTACGGTCCTTGGATGTTGGAAAAAAAAACGCGACGTCCAGCTGTCAAAAAGCCTAGTTTGAACTATGCCCCTAATTTACATAGTGATAAGGGGGTGTTGGTTCCTAAATCTTCTCCTAGAAATTCTGATGATAATCCTGGAAGAGGTAATAAGTTTGTTGTGTTACAGCAGTCTATCGAAGGGGAACCTGGCGTGGATGAGGAGAATTGTGAAACTGTTGACCCTAGTTTAGTCCAGGGTGGGCCCCCTGCTGTTCAAGCGAAAATGCAATCTATTTCAAAGGCTAAAGGGAAGAAACAATTGGGCCCGATTCTAAGCTGGCAGGAGAAGAGGCAAGCTAAGGCCCAGAGCTCTCTTCAATCCAACCAATTGTATGGTTTAAGGATAATTAACCAACTGGTGCAGGATAAACCCCCCAAGTTCTTCTAGGCAAGCAGTTCCTACTGTGATTTCTTCTGAGCAGTGTCAGAATCAGCTAAACTCTCATAATTCAGCTTCTATGGCTGCTGGTATTTTGCATTTTAAGTCGCAGCAGGCGGCAGCAATTGGTTCACATGTGGTGGTGATGGGTGGACAGGGAAATGTGCAGAATCAGCAACTTATTGTTTCCGATGAAGTTGTGATTCTTGATCCTGGCGATCCCTCTCTCAAAGAAACTCCTCTCATGGTTGTTGATACTGGGCAATAACAAGATTCTCATCTGGATGCCTTTATGGCTGAAGCAGCTAATATGCATAATGGTGATGAGGTTGGTCAGGCCTCTTGATTTCCGTTTTCTACTTGACATATTTATATATATTTTTTATGTCGATATTAGTGTGGAATGTACATGGAATCGCGGCAAAGAAACGTCAGCGGTCTCTAAAAGAGTATTGTCATCAGTTCAAGCCATGTATTGTGATCATCGTTGAGCCTCGAATTGCAGGTTTTAGGGCTGACATGATCTGTAATGGTTTTGACTTTGATCATTGGTTGCGTGTGGAGGCAGTCGGTTTTAGTGGAGGAATCTGGCTGCTCTGGAATAATGCATTAGGTAATGTTTCTGTTAAATTTACGAATTCACAGTTTATTCACTGTATTGTACATGATCATTTGAGGGGTTGTTGGGAGTTTACTGCAGTCTATGGGAATCCTATTGAGCACTTGAGTTTAAAATTATTTAAGCACCTCACTTCTATTGGACGTGCTATGCATAACCCTTGGCTTCTTGCTGGGGATTTTAATGATATTATGACTCCGGAAGAGACTACTAGCTCTGGCAGTAATGTGGTGCATCGTTGTGATCAATTTAGAGTTTGGACTGGTGATTTAAATTTGGTTGATTTGGGGTTTACTGGTCCTGCTTTCACTTGGTGTAAAGGTTTATCTTCTGAAACTTTTCAAGCTGCTAGATTGGATCGTGCTCTTGCTTCGGTCTCGTTGATACAACTTTTCCACTATGCTTTCGGTTTTACATCTTGAAAAGTTGTTGTCAGATCACTGTCCACTTTTAATTCAGTTAACTCCTGGATTGTCTCATAATCGACTGAAGCCTTTCAGATTCCAAATGGCTTGGACTACACACACTTCCTATAATGAGACAGTTAAGGGTGCCTGGTCGAATGATGTTGATTTTATGGGCAATTTGCAATCTGTTCTGGGTCACTCAAAAGTTGGAGTGTTTCTTCTTTTGGGAACATTTTTCACAAAAAAGGCGATTAATAGTGAGATTACGGGGCATTCAAAAGGTTATAAACACTGTGTCTTATCCCAGGTTGCGGCATTTGGAAATTAAACTTCGGAAAGAGTTGGAACTTTTGCTTGATCAAGAGGAATTACTATGGTTTCAGAAGTCTAGGGAGAATTGGATCGTGAGTGGGGATAGAAACACAACTTTCTTTCATGCTGCTGCTTCTATTCGTGGTCGTAAGAAATATATTGGTGCTTTATAATCCGATGAAGGAGATTGGATTTTTGATCAGACTGTTTTGAGTACTCTGGCAATGCAGTTCTTTAAAAATCTGTATAGTGCCGAAGATGTATCTGATTCCTCTTGTGCCACTATTGCAACTTACCCCACTCTTGCACCGGATGATCTTTATTTACTTAATCGTCCGTTTGGTGCAGATGAGGTTCGTTCTGCAGTTTTTGATATGGCTCCCAGTAAAGCACCAGGACCCGATGGCCTTCATGCTGCTTTTTATCAGAAGTCTTGGGGTATTGTTAGTTCCTCAATTATTCAGTTTGCGCTTCAGTTCCTGAACTGGGGTATTTTGCCGGATGGTGTTTGTGATACTTTGATAACTCTTCTCCCCAAAGTTGAAGCGCCTGACTCTATGAAACAATTTCGGCCCATTGCCTTGTGTAATGTCAGTTTCAAGATTCTCACTAAAGTTCTTACTAACAGAATGCGCTGGATTTTTCCCAAGATTATAAGGCCTATACAGTGTAGTTTCATTCCTGGACGGCAATTGCATGATAATGTGGTCATTTTTGAGGAAATTGTGCATATGATGCATAGTAAGACTAGTGGCAAAGGTTGGATGGCGATCAAGATTGATATGGAGAAAGCCTTCGATCGGGTCAGTTGGCAATTTTTAGATGAATGCTTATGTCTTGCGGGTTTTAATGTTCATTGGAGATCTCTTATTTCCAAGTGCCTGAATGCTTGTAATATGCGTGTTCTTTGGAATAGTTCTCCTTCGGAAACCTTTAAGCCAACTCGGGGGGTTAGGCAGGGAGATCCGATTTCGCCTTACCTTTTTGTGCTTGCAATGGAACAGCTTGGTCACATTATCATTGATGAAACTTCTGCTGGAAATTGGAAGCCTTTATTTGTCTCTCGTAATGGTCCTCCAATTTCCCACTTATTTTTTGCGGATGACCTGATACTTTTTGCTGAGGCAACTCTTGATCAAGTTGATGTAGTCAAACGCTGTCTGGCTAAATTTTGCAGTGCTTCTGGTGAAAAGGTCAACTTTGTCAAGTCTTCAATCATGTTCTCTAAGAATGTGGGTTTGCACCATAGAAGTTCCATATGCCAATCTTTGAATATTTCTGAAGACTCTAGTTTTGTCGAAGTATTTGGGGGTGCCAATTATTGAGGGCCGAATGACTAAAGCTGATTTTACACCAATTCTAACAAGGATTGATTCTCATTTGGCAAGTTGGAAGCAAAACATGCTTAGCTTTGCCGGAAGATTGACTTTGGTAAAATCAGTTCTGTCTGCAATTCCTAATCACTCTATGCAGGTACTCTACTTCCCAAAGGCAGTTTGTGATGAAATTGATAAAAAGATACGCAACTTTTTATGGGGGAAAACTGTCCATGCGGTTAATTGGGACACTGTCATTCGACCTTTGACTTCAGGTGGGCTGGGTATTAAATCAGCTCGAGCTATGAATTCTGCATTCTTGGCAAAATTAGGGTGGAGGTTTATTAATGATGATTCTGCTCTATGGAGTCAAATTTTAAGGGGTAAATATGCTGTTGAAATGAATAGCCTTGTGTCTCTTGTTGATAAACCAGCGGCTTCTTGGATATGGCGTGGTATTGTTCATGGTGCAGAGATACTAATGATGGGATTGGTTCATTCAGTGGGTAATGGTGAATCTACTTTCTTCTGGACTGATGTATGGCTCCCGGACTGCCCTCTTCTTCATTTTTTGTCTGCTCCAATATCTGATCTTGAAACGAAGGCCCGGGTTGCTCATTATTGGGTAAATGGGGATTGGGATTGGAGTTTACTGCAGCCTTTGCTTCCGCAACATGTCTGTTTGTTATTACACTCGGTTCATTTGGATGTTAATCCTAGTAACAAGGACACTTTTGCTTGGTCAAAAACATCTAATGGGAAATTTTCGGTTGCCTCTGCTTATCCTTTAGCTTTAAAAGTTGATACAGCGCAACCTCCTTTTCTGGGGAATTTCGCATGGAAATTAAAAGTTAGTCAGAAGATTCGGTGCTTCCTGTGGCTCTTGCATCACCGCAAACTGATGACTAATGTAGAAAGGAAGCGTAGGCATTTCACTATTTTTGATGGATGCCCAGATTGTGGTGAGATAGAGACAATTGAACATTTGTTTAGGGACTGCTCTAGTTCTTGGTATTTGTGGTCCACAATTTCACACTCTCAGGATCTTCAAGGCTTCAAGTCCATGTCGTGTAGTTGGTGGTTTGAGTGGGTCGGCAACGTCTAATTCATTGGCTTCTCTTCTTATGTCTCTGAAGAGGTTTTTGCAGTAATATTATGGCAGCTCTGGTTATGGCGCAACAATGCTGTTTTTAATAATCAGCATATTACCCTTGAGTCTAAGTTAATTATTATTCAGGCAATGGTTAAACACAATGATGAAGCATGGTCTTCTAGCCTATCTTGTGTTAAACCCAAGCAGAAAAGTGTTATTCAGGTATGTTGGTCTCCACCTTCTGCTGGTATTTTTAAATTAAACATTGATGGTGCCTCCAAGGGAAATCCTGGGCTTTCTGGTTGTGGGGGAGTCATTCGAGTTCATCTTGGTCGCTGGATTGGGGGTTTTTCTTTGAAGCTGGGTCATTGTTCTGCAGTGGTGGCTGAGCTTTCAGGGCTCCTTCATGGTTTGGAATTAGCTTGGGACCTTGGCTGTAAGAGTTTGATTGTTGAAACCGATTCTACTACTTGTTTTAACTTAGTCCTTGGCACTGAGTATAATCTGCGGCATATGGGCCTTATTTCACAATGTAGAGATTGGCTTCAAAGACAATGGCAGGTTCGACTTTTTCATGTTTATAGAGAATGCAACCAGGTTGCGGATGGTTTGGCAAATATGGCAGTTGTGGCCAATGATCGGAAGCAGGTGTTCATGCATCCTCCCTCCTCGTTGATGGGTTTATGTTCGCAGGATATTCAAGGCGTGGCTTGGCCACGAATTGTTTCTAGCTAGTATTTTTTTTTTGGGTATTACCCCTCCCTAGTATAAAAAAAAAAGAATTTTTTTTTTCAAAAATATATCATCTCACTACAATTTGTATTTTACTTCAAATTTTATTTTGTTTTTTTTAAACTTTATTATTAAATAAAAATATTTTAATAAAATAATAAAAATTAATATTTTAATTTATTTCTTCAGCACATAAAATTTATTAATTTTTATAAAGAAAAATTTCTAATTTTGATTAAAAATAACAAATTAGCACTCACAAAAATATATAAAAAGCAAAATATATAAAAAATATAATAAGAAAAATTATTAACTTTTTAAAATAAATTTTAAATATTATAATATCAAACTTAAAGTTAAAAAATATTAATTTTATTATATAAATATTCTATAGATATTTTGTATAAGTTTGATAGACGTTGTAAATATTTAGTAGTTGATATGTGTATTTTATGTAGACATTATGTAAATATTGTGTAAATATTATAAAATAAAAAATTAAAAAAATATATATTATATAGATGCTTAGTAGATGTTTGATAGATGTTGTTTGTTTTGTGTGTGTGTATTTCATATACGTTGTATACATGTTTATTATATATATATATATTAAAAATATAATATTTTTTAAAATAAAAAATATGAATATAAATAAACAGAAAAAAACAACAAAAAAAATCAGTGTGAAAAAAAGTAAAAATGAAAAAATCTCCTATGTTTTTGTATAATTGAATATATATATATATATATATATAGACTAGTGTCTTCAAAACTACCTAGAGGCGCAATTTCTTCTTTGAAAAACAAAAGTGAAAATTATGGAAATAACTTTAAAAGATTCATTTTGTAAAAATACTGTACATTTCTTTTAGAAAATTACACCATATGCTATTTTTTAACATTTTTTTTTCAATTTTACCGTACTTATTTCTTTTTCAAAAACTTTTAATTTTTAATTTTGACTTTTTTTATGTTTTGTTTTTTTAAAAATACGGTGTCTTTTTTTTATTGATTCTTTTACATCTTCTTCATTTCATCTTCTTCCTCTTCCTCTTTCTTTAAAAATTATACTTCCGTGAAGAATTACTATTGATATGAAACTTCCGTTGTGCTATGTAAGCCTTGCAAATGTACGCAAGCAAAAAGTGAAGATGAATGTACCCATGCATATAGTGGCAGCAGATTGGATTGAGGATATGGGCTAAGATCAATTATTTTATTGTTTCTTTTTCTAATGGTCTATGGCTTAATCTTTGCATGGGTGTAGCCATTTTTCTCTTTTACCTTTTTTTTTTTTTTTTTGCAAATTGAATCGATGATAGATTTAAGAATTTCATGAACATCTTTTGAATATCAAGTATTTGGGAACAATTACAAATAATTTTAATTGTAATTATTTTTTTTAATTTTTGGTTTGTTGATTACAAATCTTTTTTTTTTGTTCTTATTGTTTTTTGGATTTCAAATTTATTGATTGATGATTTTTTTTTATTTTTCTAATGTAACACACTCTACATGTTCGATAAAATATTTTAAAAAAATAATTTTTAAATTTTTGTTCTTCTAATAAATATGTAATACAAATCTGGATAGTCTAGTAGTCAAACTCTACTTATTTTTGATAATTTAATCAGACCTGATTTTTATGTTTGTTGCTATTTTTATTTATGAAAGTTAAAGTCCATTTATTTCCCTAAAGCCAAAGCCATGTGTATATTTGTTGCTAATGATATTTGACCAAACTATTATGTACAATAAATTTGATTGGTGATAAAATGAAGTTTGTCAATAACTTGCTTTAATATGAGTTTTTAGCTTAAGGTTTGCAACCTTGCTTTGATTTTTATTAAAATACGTGGATAAAAACAAACATAGATTTATCTATGAGTAAATAAATGCTGAAATTAATTTATAAAAATAATTTTTTTCTTTTTTTTTTTGCAGCTTGTGTTGCATATCTTGAGGCGCTTAATTTGTTTTGCTGCATTATTTAAAATTAATGTTTATATCCTATAGCTTATAATTAAGAAAGTAATTAAATAAACCAAAATAATAGGTAAGTTAGTTGATATGTATAGTTCGTTAAACTTTACTTAATCAAATAATACAATTTTTCAATGGATGCACTTAATATATATATATATATATAGTTAAAACTTAAAAGAATAAAAGTACAATGGTGATATATATTTAGTTACATATCGATATATGTTATATATAATATATATTTGTTAAAAAATTAAAACAATAAGAGTATAAAAATGATAAATATTTAGCTATATGTTGATATATGCCGGTATATGTTACATATATTTTAATGGTAAATATTGATATATGTCAGTATATGTATTAGTATATGCTGATATATGGCTAGTTAAAATTTAAAGAATAATAGTACAAAAGTGATATATATTTAGTTATATATCGATATATTTTACGTATAATAATATATAATAGTTAAAAATGTAAAAAAAAAATAAAGGTATAAAAGTGATATTTATTTAGATATATGCCGATATATGTTGATATATGTCAGTATATATTATAACTGTATATGTTAATATATATCGGTATATGTAGATATACGAATTATATTGCTATATGTAACATATATCAACATATATTAATTTATATATTGATATTTTATACAAATCAACAAATATACATTAGTATTTATTTAGTTATATATTGCACATAAATATATATACATAAAAATCAACAAATATTCATTTATATATTAAAATTTTTATTGTAAATAAACTATTATATATTATTATATATAACATATATCAACATATATCGGTTGTATACTGATATTTCTTTTACAAATCAATTAATATATATTATTAATATGTAACATATATGAATATATAATAACATATACCAGTTATATATTAATAATTTTTTTTCATAAATCAACTAATATATGTTGTTATATACAACATATATGAAAATATAGTAGTATATATCAATTGCACATTGATATTTCTTTTGCAAATCAACTGATATATGTTGTTATATACAATATATATGAATATATAATAATATATGTGAGTTTGCATATTGATATTTTATTGGAAATCAATTGATATATGTTGTTATATGTAACATATGTGAATATTTAAGAATATATATTAGTTATATATTAATATTTATTTTGCAAATCAACTGATATATATATATATATATATTGTTATATGTAACATATATGAAAATATAACAGCATTTATCAATTGTATATTTATATTTCATTGCTAATTAACCGATATATGTTGTTATATGTAACATATATAAACATATAATAATATATATCGGTTGTATACTAATATTTCTTTTATAAATCATCTAATATATATTGTTATATATAACACTTATAAACATATAACAATATATATTAATTTGTATATTGATATTTTTTTACAAATATATTAATATATGTTATTATATGTAACACATATGAACATATAACAATATATATTAATTGTATATTTATTTTGTTTTTGCAAATCAACTGATGTATATTGTTATATATTGTTATGTGTAACATATATTAATATTTAGCAACATACATTAGTTGTATATTGATATTTCTTTTGCAAATCAACCGATATATATTATTATATATAACATATATGAACATATAATAATATATATTAGTTTGTATATTGATATTTTATTGTAAATCAACTAATATATATTATTATATATAATATGCATGGATATATAATAATATATATAAGTTGTATATTGATATTTATTTTGTAAATTAATTGATATATTATTTTATATAATATATATGAATATATAACAACATATATCAGTTATATATTAATATTTTATTGTTAATCAACTAATATATGTTATTATATGAACATATAACAACATATATGAATTGTGTATTGATATTTTTTTTGTAAATCAACTAATATATGTTGTTATATGCAACATATATGAACATATAACAATATAATGAACATATAATAATATATATGAGTTTTTATATTAATATTTTATTACAAATCAACTGATATATGGTGTTATATGTAACATATATGAATATATAATAATATATATCAGTTGTATATTGATATTTATTTTACAAATCAACTGATATATATATTGTTATATGTAATATATATGAAAATATAACAACATATATCAGTTGTATATTGATATTTTATTGCTAATTAACTGATATATTATTATATGTAACACATATGAATATATATTCATAACAATATATATTAATTGTATACTGATATTTCTTTTGTAAATCAACTAATATATATTGTTATATATCACATATATAAACATATAACAATATATATTAATTTGTATACTGATATTTTTTTTTACAAATATATTGATATATGTTAATATTTGTAACACATATGAACATATAACATCATATATCAATTATATATTGATTGTGTTTTTTCAAATCAACTGATATATATATTATATGTAACATATATAATTATATAACAATATACATCAATTGTATATTAATATTTTTTTGTAAATCAACTGATATATATTATTATATGTGACATATATGAACATATAACAATATATATTAATTTGTATATTGATATTTTATTGCAAATCAACTGATATATGTTATTATAAGTAATATATATTAGTTGTATATTAATATTTATTTTGTAAATTAACTGATATATATTATTTTATGCAATATATATGAACACATAACAACATATATCGGTTATATATTGATATTTTATTGCAAATCAACTGATATATGTTATTATATAAACATATAACAACATATATCAATTGTATATTGATATTTTTTTTGCAAATTAACTAATATATATAGTTATATACAATATATACAAACATCTAACAATATATATAAGTTTGCATATTGATATTTTATTACAAAATTAACTGATATATATTGTTATATGTAACGTGTATATATATATATATATATGAATATATAATAACTTATATCAATTGTATATTAATATTTTTTTTGCAAATCAATTGATATACGTTATTTTATGTAATATAGACGAACAGATATATATATTTTTAAATAATTTTTATAGCATAAATAATAAATACCCATATATATCCACATATATTCTCATTTAAAAAATAAAGTTATTTTAAATTCATTCTTATTCAACTTTTACTTTTATTTAATTAATCTTATATGAAAATTATATATTAAATAATTTATGATAATTAATTTATATAAAAATGAATTGAGATAGTAAAACACAAATATCAATTTTTTTGTTTGTTTCAGTATCACATTTAAATAGTAGAAATATTATATATATATATGTATATTTGTATGTATGTATGTATATATGTAAGTGTGTGTGTGGGTCTATTTGTTGAAGTATATATGTATGTATGTGTGTGTAATCTGTGTTTTGAAGAAAAAAAATGATGTGGTCCCTCCTTTTTCTGGGCGTTGCTGTGTGTTGAAGATAAAATGATGTGGTCCCAATTTTTTTTGGCTGTAGTTTTGTAAATTGGAAAGCTTATTTCCGTAAAAGTGAAAAAAAATCATTTGAGTAAAGTATAATTGCAATTGGTTTTAATTTTAAAAATACTAAAATTTATAAAATATTTATTAAAATATCATACTTTTATAATTTATAATAAATTTCTAAATTTTATATAGTTTATACTATTTCTATTATAAATTTATAATAAAATAATTAAAATATTTTTAATAAAAATATAAAATTTTTTAAAAATATAGTGGAAAGTGTCATTTTTAAATTTTTAGTTTATTTTTATAAAAAATTCTTTTTTTTTTCCCAAGATTAACGTAAAAATTTCTAAAATAAAATAAATACCTAATTCCACTAAAAGACAAAAACATACCTTATTCTTCTAGATCCATATTCCCGTTATTTCAATGAAAGAACTTTTTGTCTTTGTAAATCTTTCTCCAAACAAAATCTTACATAATCGAAATTGGACGGTAAAAAATTCAGGTATGTTTATTTGTGAAAAACTAGATTAATTTTCTAGAAATTTTTTTTATAGAAAATAAAAAATAGAAATTTATATTTACATAGTATAATTTTCTTAAATTAAAAAATAGAAAATAATTTTTTAATTTTTTAACTTTAAGTAGATTTTGGAAAACATCTTAAAGATGTTTTCCAAAATTTTTAAAAATCTTCTTTTATAAATATAAAAATATATAGTTTCTATATCTGCGTTAACAAATAATTTTTTATTTTTACAAAGTAAACACATTTTTTAAATTTTTTTATAAAAAATAAATACTCTAATTTTTTTAAAAAACTAAAAATAGAAAAATAAAAAATTATGTTCTACAAGTAAACATACCCTGAAAAAGTAACAAGAGAAATCAAGTAGGGAGATATAAAAAAAAAAGCAGCATAAATAAGAAAACAATAGATTAGACGTTAACAGTGGTTGTAATCCTCATCAAAAGCAAAAACAAGTAATATAGAACAAATTGAATATAAATATTATATAAAAATATTTCAAATGTAGTTATTTATTATATATGTTAAATAAAATTTGATTAAAGTAATCAAATCTATTTTTGAACAAAAAATAAATTTGTTATGTGAGCATTTATATATTATATATGTTACATATAAGTTGACAAATATGATAAATTGAAAATTAAAAACGTACATATCTATTATATGACAATATATATATGTTATACATAATATGACAAATTTCATAACACATATGCAGAAATGTATATATCTGTTATATAACTATTTATATATCATATACGTTATATATAAGTTAATAAATATAATGCATTGCAAATTAAAAAATATACAAAACTATTATATGACCATATATATGTCATTTATGTTACATATAATGTAACAAATTTCATAAGTTACACATGAAGAATCACAGATATCTGTTATATGTTCATTTATATTTTGTATATATTACATATAATATTATTAATTTAATATATTATATATCAAGAAACATGTATATTTGTTATATGACCATTTATATCATAAACGTTACATATAAATTGATAAATATAATATATTGCAAACTAAAAAACCTACATAACTGCTATATGACTATATAATATTTATAGAATGAAAAATTTCATAAATTAAATATGAAGAACCATACAGATCTATTATATGCTCATTTATATATTATATCTGTTGCATATAAGATGGTTAATTTGATAAATTAGATATGAAGAAACATATATATCTGTTATATGACAATATATATATATATATATATTACACATAAGTTGATAAATATTATGGTTGCAAATTAAAAAACATATAGAACTTTTATATGATCATATAATGTCATATATGTTACATATATAAGTTGATATATATGATAGATTGCAAATTAAAAAGATATACATAATTATTATATTACCATATATGTGTCATATATATTACATATAATATGACAAATTTCATTGCTTACATATGAAGAATCATAGATATCTGTTATATGTTAGTTTATATGTCATATATATTATATATAAGATTATTAATTTGACAGATTATATATGAAGTAACATATACATCTCTTATGTAATTATTTATATGTTATATATGTTATACTCCCCATCCCCACCTCACCCTTACCAATGGAGAGAAAATTTTCCTCGTCCTTCCCTCTTTGGGGATAGATATAAGGAATTTTTGCCCCCATTGGATGCAAATTTCCATGGAAATGGGCATTCCTTATCTCACTATCAACCCTAGAATTATTAAATAGGTTGAGAATTTAACCAAGTCCTCTTTGCTTATATTCTTTTTCTAGCTATAATTTTCCACATTAAATTTATCTATAATTCTTCATATTAAATTTATCTTCTAGAGTATTGGAGGGTATCAAATAGATATATTCAAAATTTGAAGGATATGTATGATGGAATAACCATTAATTTCCATATGATCATAAAGGATACTAGAGATTTTCCTATTTCAATTGAGTTACACCAAAATTTAATAATGAGCCCCAATCTCTACATTGGATTTGTAAAAGATAACAATCTATTAACATGATGTTTGTAGAGGACATCCTGTTAATATATGATATCTAAACACGAGCAAATAGGAATTTAGAGTTACAGATAAATACTTTGAAATTCAAGATTTTAGGTTAGAATTAAGATATACATGCATTATATGTTTAGTAATATGAAAGGAGAAATGAGTGAAGTTGTATTTGTCGCAATGTCAGTGCTTTATAGCACCTATCTCAAATAACTTTACTGAATTCTTCAAGAGGATGGAGGTTGTGAAGATGATGTCAGTCATAAGAGGTAAATTGGATAAAATAGAGTGTCACAGGAGCTTTATGTGTCCCCCATAAGATGCCAATTAAATTAAAAGGTAAGTTATACCATATTACAATATAACATGCTATAATGTATGATAATAAATGTTAGGCATTGAAAAGGTACACATTAGTAAGATGAGTATTGTTAAAATGAGAGTGCTAAAATAGATGCACGAATATATTACACTACAAGAAAAATGCAGTTTAGCTACGGCCAATTCCGTAGCAAGTCCGTAGCTATTACCGGCTTAGCTACGGAATTGTTACGGAAAATTTTCCGTAGCTAAAAACCCGTAGCAAAGCTTTTTTAGCTACGGAAACTGTTTCCGTAGCAACTATAGCTACGGATTAGCTACTGACATTCCGTAGCAATAACCCTTCAAAATTTTCTTCAAAAATTCCGTAGCTAAACAAGTCCGTAGCTAAGTTTCCGTAGTAATTCCGTAGCTAAGTTTCCGTAGCAATTCTGTAGTTGCACTTCCGTAGTAATTCCGTAGCTAAGTTTGTTAGCTACGGAAACATAATACGTAGCAGTTCCGTAGGTGAACGTCCGTAGTAATTCCGTAGCTAAGGTTGTTAGCTACGGAAATATAATCCGTAGCAGTTCCGTAGGTGAACGTCCGTAGCTAAGGTCGTTTGCCTGTAGCAATTATGTAGCTAATTTCCATTCCGTAGCTAAATGCCTGTAGCTAATTTCCAAAGCAATTCCGTAGCCAATAATACCATATTCTGTAGCAAATTCCATAGCATTTGCAAAATAATATTTTTATTAAACCTGCTAAAATTAAACTCCAAAGAACAATTATAATTAAAAAAAAATCCATAGTCATTTTATAACATAAAAGTTCATATAATCCACATTAATGCAAAGTACTACAGGGGATAAGTGTTTAATCTCAAATGTAAATCCTAAAAATTCATATAATATTATACCTAAAGATATAGAAATAACAACGTAACTTAATATTTAATCATCAAAATAATTGTCATTTGGTGAACCTATATCAGCAGAGTCATCTGTAAGAGGTGGTGCAAATGATGCCCGCCATCGCCTTGATTCCTCTCGGTCTTCTTTTATTTCTTTGATAAGATTAACCATCATTTCTTCAAGCTTTGACTGTCGTTCATTCAAGTTATTAAGCGTTTCTTGTTGAGCAGTTGTAGTTGGTGCATTTGATGAGGAACTTGAAGCATATGACCCTCCCTTTGCTGATCCAAGGCCATAAATGCGATTCTTTTTTTTTCCTCCAGCTGCCTCGATGAATAACAGGTCCTCATCAAGATGAATGCTATTATCTTCTTCAGAATCCATCTCCGAGTTTTGTACAACAGTATCTTTAAGTCGCTTAAAATTCTCCTACAACATATATAAATGTACAATTAAAGTAAATTGTTTCAAAATTTTAAAATTATAATGAATCAAAAGAAATCAAACTTACATAGACAGTTTCAGCACGCTTATCGATGAACTCAGCTGGATCCCCTCTTTTATTTTTCTTAGTATGCATATTAAGAAAGATAACACTTTTTGAAGGTTCTCTTTTTTCGACATCTTTTTCCTTCTGCCAAATTGAAATGACCATTGAAACATAAATTAATTACAACGTATTGCATGCACAAACGGGCAGCATATGAACATGGAATCACGCCACACGGCGATCCAAATATAAGGATAAAACAAAACAAAATAAAAGGGAAATAGTCACACAGCAGCCAACAACTAGGATTATATATATATCAGTAGGTTTATGAAATGTATGAATTTATGAAATCACAATCAGCAGCAAATATAGCCTGTAATTTACAGAAAAAATAGCAAGAAAAGAGAGTTATATACCTAAAGTTAAAGTACAAAAGTAAGAGAGAGAGAGAGAGGGAGAAGGCAGGAAGTGTAGGAGTTATGAATTATATGAGTTATAGTATTACGTGTTTGTGTAGCAAAATGTTTGTGGAAAAGCTGAAAACTCTTACAATATGGAAGAACAGAAACAGAGCAGCACTCTTTCTTTTGGATCCAGTGAAATAAGAAAAGAGAAGACCCCACTTCTATCATTCTGTGTTTTACACTGTTTTGGATAGTTCTAAGTTTTCAACCATAGAAAATTGAGAAGTCACAACACAACATTTCTTTTTTCTTCTTTCTATACCCAACTATGCAATTTCATATCTAACCCAACAGATACATACTATTCTTATCTTATTATTTATCACTTCTGCTACTGTTGATTCTTGTACCCTTTTTTATATTCAATACAAAATAAAATAATTGTAAATTGATCACAATTATATTATCAAATTAAAGCTCATTTAAGGCATCATTTGATAAGGTTATTACAAGTCAAATTATCTTTCATAGTAGCAAGAAATAACCAAAATAAACTGCATTTCCTTTTTTTGATGCCAAACGTTATGAACAACAATATAAACTGAACCGAAACAGTATTTCATACTCAATTAACATGCTATTCAGCTTGGTATCATAAGAACTACACACAACATATATTTCAAAGTAAACACAAGAATATATCTAAATTAATTCACAGCTCAATGTGGTGTGTTTGTATGTCAGCAGCATATCAACATGGAATCACGCCACACGGCGATCCAAAAATAAGGATAAAACAAAACAAAATAAAAGGGAAATAGTCACACACTAGCCAACAATTAGGATTAGTAGTGCACAACAGCAGAGGCAAGTTATATGGAAGAGGAATACAAACTAAAATGCATGAGCGGAAAGAAATAAGGAATCAAATATGTAATATATCAGATTCAGCATATGTATATATATATATATATATACAATGGCAGCAACACAAACAACAACAACCATTTTAAATGGCAGCAACATAACAGGCTTACCATGCGTCTTGCATGCTCCGTGAACGAAATTGATCCACCAGTGTGCCTAGAAAGACCAGTCCCTTGCCCTACTACCTCAGATTTTCGATTTATAGATGCTTGGGTGGCTAATTTCACATACTCTGGAGTCTTCCATACTTCATGCCAAGCATTCCAAACATCTTCCTCAATGAATTCTGCTCGAGGTTGCCTTTTCCACTTGCATATCATGTCTCTATAGCGCGCCGCCGCTTTTTTAAGCCATGCACCTCTAACTAAACCTTCAGTTTCAGCTTCCCATCGAAATTGTTTCTAAAAAAAAAGAAGTTAAATTGAAAGTATTAAAAATTTACAAAGATAACACAATTAGCTATTAGTTGAATAATAAAATTAACTCATAGACCTTGAACTCTTTCCAATAGAAAGCCTTTATCGCGTTTGGTACACATTTCCATCGCCAACCCTCCTTCACCAACTTTTCTTTGAAGCTATTTGTAATTGCCTCACTTACTTTATGAGAAATCTCTGAAGGATAAAATTCTCCTTCTCCCTCTGTCGAAGCATATGTGATTAAGATTATTTTTTATGCACTTGCCCTCCCATGAAAGCTAACACTATCAGACCTAGGTGTACCATTACTATCATCCATCCCTAGATTGTTATTTATTGGAGTAGAAGTAGTATTGTCAGCAGCAGGTTCAACAGTAGGGGCTGTTGCTGGTGGAGAAGCATGAGGAGTTATGTTAGGTGCAATAGTAGGGGCTGTTGCAGGTGGATATGTTTGGTTTGTCATGTTAGGTGCAATGGTAGGGGCTATTGTTGGTGGAGTGGAAGGGGGAACTTCATCGCAATTTAAGAGAATTCTTGTTCGACGGGATAAAAAATTTCCATCCCATGGTTGACTGCTTGATGCAAATCCTCGACCTTTAGTCATCCCACGTCCTCTACCAACAGATCCTTTCCCTTTTCCTCTAGTCATAGCTATCATAACAGCATTAGAACATATTACTAAGTAGATAAACAACTTTAGTGCTACAATATGAAAAACAGAGATGCAATATAGACACTACTACCTGCTGCTTGATTTTCAATCTTATAGGCTGAGTGTTGCTGCTACTTGCTTTTCAATCTTATAACTCTTTACCTAAGCTAATTAGCCAAAACAAGAATCTTCTAGAGTGCTGCAAATAGCCTGTTTCACATACAAATAGTTAGCACCTGGAAAAGAAATTTAAGATAGAGAGGAGGAGGTACAGTCAAAGATCAACTCACACAAGTAGACCTTGAAAATTCCAATTATGAGCAAAAATATGGAAACAAGTGGCAGAATTCTTACCTTGAGTACTTCTATCCATACACATTAACCATTTATCATGTTTAGCTATATTTTGCAAACTTTGAGTACTTCTATCTGGTTGTATTTTGCAAACTTTACAACCAGATTTCAAGCAGATTTTGCAAAAAGGAGAAATTGATTCTAAACATAGAAAACAAACTGGAGGAGCTAAAACTATTACAACCATTAAAATCAATCTATAAAAGAAACATGAATTGAACAAACATGAAGCAGTAATAAATATGAGGGTAATTGCTGGCATATTTAGTGAAATAGCAACTGAGTTGAGAATAAAAAATTAATAGTATTTGAGAATAATAATTCAAGTACATTACCAACAAGCTTCAGACAGGCATTGAGTGGCATCTAAAAATAATTGATCAATAATTACATTACATAAGTATATTATTATTATTAGCAAATGCTCCACAAAAAATATTGAAAATTATTCAAAAAACAAATAAAGAAAAATATTAAAAAGACTGTCAAAAATGTATTAAATTCATTTGCAGCTTCATCTTGAATTTGGAATTTTGATTTAGCAAATCATCTAAATGCATGCAGACTGCAGTAATGTAACAAGAAAGGACATTTTTCAATAAAAATGAAACATGTATTGTCTTTTCACGTTTGCTAGTGCAGGGCATGCCAAAAATGTTTCAAAATAATTAAGGATTAAAGGAGGTGCAATATATACTAGCTTAAATATAGCAATCTAGATAAAAAAAAATTGTTATCGCAAGGCAAGGCAAGAAAGAAAAATAATGGTATCAAATAAGCAAGTCATAATTCCAAAAAATCACTCAAAAATAAATTCAATACAACATGTGCTTAAATATATACTAGCTTATTCATCATCACTACTAATATCATTCGATTCGTCAATATCTTCATCAGAGAAGTCAGGCTCAACAAAACCATCAGGTTCTTCATCATTCTCATTTAATTCAATTTCATTTCCATCTGGATCATTTATTTGTTCAGATAAGTCCCTCTCTAGCGCAACAAAAGGTTGACCGACCACATCTTCTTGGAGAGGGGCATCAACATTCTCATTAAGATTTGATGAAATCGTCGGATGATTAATTATTGATCGTGCTTTAACTTTGATTACAGCCAACCAATCCACCTTATCTCTTCTAAGAGACGGATATGGCACAAAACAAACTTGCTCGGCTTGTGTGGCTAGAATGAAAGGCTCATACTTCTGAAATTTTTTTGTGTGATTAACATCTACTAGGTTATAACTCGGATGAACTTTCATTCCAGAATTAAGAGTTGGATCATACCAATCACACTTGAACAAAACTGTACGTTTTAGAGGTAAATCCGGATACTCCACCTCTACAACTTCTATCAACCTACCATAATAATCACTTGATATTTCCGAGTAGTTTGTACCTCTAATACACACACCACTATTAGATGTAACTCTATTTGAGCTTCGTCCTTCTGTGTGAAATTTGTAACCATTTATGAAATACCCTGTAAACACATGAACAGTGTATAAAGGACCCAAAGCTAGATCCTTAATGAATTGATTATCCACATGATTTTCTGGATTATGAACCTATAAAGGAAAATGCAGTAAGATATATATCTCGAATCAATTAACAACATTGGCAGATATTGTTTAATTGACTAACTTACATGATCTTTGAACCAGGTGGGAAACTCAATCTCTAATCGTCTTTCAACCTCATACTCACTAAGATTGGGGAAGGAGGACCGAAGTGAGTTGGTAAACACACTAAAAAAAATTAAAATGACAAAAATTAATTAAAAGGGCTATAATACATCAATTAAACTTAAAGAGTATTAGTACTTACTTAATGAAAGGAGAAAGTTCCTCGCAATTTAATAGAATATATAAGTGGGCTGCCTTTTTTTCAACCTCTGTTAATCTCCTTTTTTTCCCTCTTCCCAATGGACGGCCAATAGTTTTGAATATTGACAATGTCTCTTCCATGTTATCACACTCATCAATACCGCCATCATCATTCCGAGGTACTCTACAGTGCCTTGTATATATATGGTCTTCGAAGTAATAGGCACAAAAAGATGATGCCTCTTCAACTAAATATGCATTAGCAATCGAGCCTTCAACTCTTGCTTTGTTACGCACATCTTTCTTTATTTTACCATTATGCCTAATTTAAAAAACATGACCACCGTAAGACACAATAATATAAATAAAGTATGTTAACAAATCTATTAAAACTTACCTCTCAAACGTATACATCCAACGATATTGGACTGGTCCCGCAATCCGTGCTTCATACGCAAGATGAATGGGAAGATGCTCCATTGAATCAAAGAAGCCAGGTGGGAAGTATTGCTCGAGCTTACAAAGTGTAATGGGAATTTCTTCTTCTAGCCTTAACATGTCATTTGTACTAATAATTGTTGTTGTCAATTGTTTAAAGAAACTCCCAATCTCAGTAATTGCTTCCCATATTTTTGTTGGTAGTAGTTCCCGAAAAGCAATAGGTAATAACCGTTGCATGAAAACATGACTATCATGGCTTTTCATCCCAAACATTTTGTATTTTTTTAAATCCACACATCGTCCTATGTTTGAGACGTATCCATCTGGAAACTTCAATGTCTTTAACCATTCACAAACAGTTTTTTTCCCATCTTTGTCTAATGCGTAACATGCTTTTGGGAACTTGCCAGTTGTTGGATTTCTTGCCAACTCCTTATGACGACAAAGGTTTTCCATATCCTCTCTTGCTTTGAAATTATCCTTTGTTTTACCATCAATGTTCATAATGGTATTGAATAGATTATCAAAGAAATTCTTCTCAATGTGCATAACATCTAAATTATGCCTAATGAGAAGGGAACTCCAATATGGCAAATCCCAAAAAATACTACGCTTTTTCCATCCATAACTCTCGCTTATAAGAGCATTCTTCTTATCAGCCCCTAGTTCTGTTACCTTCATAAGACCCAATGACTCAATTTCATTAAGTATCTCTTCACCAGTCTTTATCCGAGGTGCATTGTCATTGACAACTCTATTCTTCTTGAACCAATTTTTATTTCTCCGCCATGGATGGTCTGGTGGTAAGAACTTGCGATGACAATCAAACCAAGATTGTTTTCGACCGTTTTGCAATGTAAAAGCATCTGTTTTCTCCATGCAATATGGGCAAGCAAGCCTACCAGCAGTGCTCCATCCGGATAGCATAGCATAAGCGGGAAAGTTGCTAATAGTCCATAATAGAGCCGCACGCAAGGGAAAATTTTGTTTCTTTGAGACATCATACGTCTCCACCCCAACCTCCCACAATTGTTTCAACTCTGCAATTAAGGGCTGCAGAAAGACATCTATCTTATACTTTGGATTATTTGGACCTGGCACTATAGTAGATAGAAACATGTACTCCGTTTTCATACACATCCAAGGAGGTAAATTATAAGGTGTGACAACAATCGGCCAAGAAGAGTATTGTTTTCCAGATTGACCAAAAGGTTGGAAGCCATCGGTACTCAATCCTAGAAGTACATTTCTTTTTTCATCGCTAAAAGAGCGGTGAATAGTGTTAAAGTGCTTCCATGCAGGAGAGTCCGATGGATGTTGCATAACACCTTCTTTCAATGAATGTTTATGATGCCATGTCATATGCTTTGCTGTGGCTTCTGATGCATACAACCTTTGTAATCTCGGTATTAAAGGGAAGTAAAACATCTTTTTATATGCCCTATAAACCACCTTATTTGTAATTTCATTCCTACACTGTTTATACCTAGGATGACGGCAAAACTTGCACTCTTGTAAGTCAATGTCTTCTCCCCAATATATCATACAATTATTATCACAACAATCTATTTGTTGCATCGGAAGACCTAAACCTTCAACTAACTTTTTTGTTATGTAAAAGGATTCAGGCATTAAATTGCCTTCAGGGAGTACTTCTTTTATAAACTCTAACAATTGGTCAAAGCATTTTTCAGACAAATGGTGTTCTGCCTTAATGTTCAACATTCGAGCAACTGCTGACAACACTGAATGTCTTTTACAACCAGGCCAGAGTTCTTGATTTCCTGCTTCAAGCATGTCATACAATTTTCTTGCAACACTATTTGGCTCTTCTTCCATGTCCTCAACTTCATTAGACACCCCTTGTTCATGTAAGGCATCGATTACCATGTTGTAATATCGATCTCTATGCTCAAAAACATTTTCATCAACACGGACTCCTCCTCCTTCCGAGTGGTCCACACTCATTTCTATAACATCTTCCTCATCTTCACCATGTAAGTACCAATTGTAATAATTTGGTATAAAACCTCTTTCATACAAGTGCTGTGTAACAACTTCTACAGGTAAAAAAATCTTATTACGGCATTTAGGCCTAATGCAAGGACATTTCAGTTTATCTCCATCCATGCATTCGGGATGAGAAGTTGCAAATTTAATAAATTCCTCAGTTCCCCTAACAAATTCTAGAGTAATAAATCCTCCACTAAGCCTACGATACATCCAACTTCTATCTGGATTCATATTCCTGTGTTAATAGAATATTAAGACAGCCAATTACTATTAAATATAAAAAAAATATCATTTATATATGACAGTAAAAACACTTAGCCATCAATTTATTAAGCTACATTGCAATTTATTAAATTTATGATATCACAGTTATTAGCCAATTACTACTTGAGTAGGAATAAGCCGAGACCCAAATGAAGAAGCAAATTATCATGAAGATATGAATATCACAGTTATTACCAAATATCATGGAGTCAATCAGCAAGATACAAATTCACACCAATATGTTATTTTTCAAGCAGCTCAAAAACTAAAATTAGAAAAAAAAGGTGTGAGCAGCAGCTTATCAAACAGAATCGGCAAAATATTGGCAGCATCTCCCCTTATTTATTGATAAATAGAAGATGAAGGAGAAGAACTTAAGAAGAAGAAGAAGGGGGAAAAAACAAAAAGTAAACAGTAAAAACTCCAAATCAGAGATATGCAGATTTGAAGAAGGAAAAAAAAAGAGTAAACAGAGACATACAATGCGAGAAAGGAACATGATAGCGTCGCATTTGCGTGCAAAATACTTATTTAATTTATATAATTTTGTTTGATATTTTATTATTTTATTATATTTTGTGCTATTTAATTTATATAATTTTGTTTGATATTTTATTATTTTATTATATTTTGTGTTATGTTTGAGTATTATTTACAGATAGTTAATATTTGAAGTAGAAATAAATAAAGAAAGGGCAAAAGATGAAGTGCAAAACGCGTTCAGCTTGCAAGCAAGCGCGGGCGCGTTCCAGTATAAGAGAAACAAGCGCGGGCGCGCAGGGAAACAAGCGCGGGCGCGCTACAACATGACTCGGGCGCAAGAAGCAAGCGCGGGCGGGCTACAACATGACTCGGGCGCTACAATATGACGCGGGCGCGCAAGAAGCAAGCGTGGGCGCGTTCCAGTATTAGAGAAACAAGCGCGGGCGCGCAGGGAAACAAGCGCGGGCGCGCTTCCAGTAAAAGAGAAGCAAGCGCGGGCGCGCAAGAAGCAAGCGCGGGCGCGCTACAACATGACTCGGGCGCTACCGTTTGTTGATTTCTGAATGTAGACTGAACTTTAGAATATGAGTTTCACTTATTCTATAGAATTAGTCATTTTCTATCATCAACAGGAAAAAAGAAAAATCAAACTTTATCAAACAAGCTAAGGAGAAATGATGATACTATTACTGCAGCAGGAAACAGAAATTCAGTTGCTTCTACCACATCTTTTATTTTCAAAAGAAGAAGTTGAAGTGGGAAGGATGTTGCAAGAATACCAAAGGATATTTCAGACACTACATTTGTCAAGCCTAAGGCCAAAACAGATTGCAGCGGATCAAGTGTTCATGTGAGTTCTTTTTCTTTTCTTATGTTCATAAGAGCAAATGAATTCAACAATTCATTTCAATTTTTACATTAGTGCAGTGCTGCATGACATGAAAAGACAACAATCAACTACAGTGGTATAAATTTTATGACGAGAAGCGAATTGGGAAAACCTGAAGTCATAGTCTCAGGGAAAAAATATAAATATAATATCACATGCACTTGATTCAGAATATCATACTTTTGAAGCTAGAGCAAAAGCATATTCCGCTACAACTGTCTTTCCAGCTGAGGTGTGAGCTGCCACAAAAACAGATTTTCCCTTCTCCAAATAATATATAGCCTGCAATAACCATTAAATCAAAATGATGAAGAGGAAAGGAGTTGATTAGGCAAGAAGCAATTATAAGAAATTCCATGAGTTGCCCTTCAAGACAGAACACTGGTTGTATGTTGGTGCAACAGAAACTTAATGATCATATCTTGCACTAGATAGAAAGATTGGCTAGTTGATTAAAATTCTACCATCAAGTAACAATGCAATGCCTACTAAGGCAAAAGTTCCAAAGGAAGTTCAGAGGAAAGCAGTACTCTAGTAAAGGCAATTATAGAGTTGTTGAGAAAAGCCCAAGATCCTTCAAGGTGTATTCTAGGAGAATCAAAAAAGCTGAGGACAGCTGAGATATTACCAACACAGCTGGACACATCAGCCCTTTCTGTTAGAGGCAATCATTTATAATGAAAGCAGTAGCAATTTGTAGGCATCTTTTAGCATTTAGTCATTTTGGGCAGGGGAATTATTCTCTCTGTAATCAGGCTTGTACCTAGGAGGTTATTCATTACCTATTTTTGTTTCTCTCTCATTCTCTTGTCTAGTTACCGTACTCATCTGTGTACACACTCCATTATTAATCAAATGCATTCCTGCCATTTTCTTATCTCTGTTTCCGCTATCGTTTACTGCACTCTAATATTCTATGTTACTTACATTACCTCATGGCTCAATAAATGGAACCATAATATACAGCGGAAACTTGTAGACAAATTTTCCAATCTTCAAAATGATTTATCTCAAACCAAAGTAATTTTTGAATCCCTAATAGATTCAAGTTGTCCTGATTCTATAACAGAAGATTTAAAACTTGTATTGGATAGAAAGAAAAATGCAGCTACATGGATCAAAGCAGCAGTAGAATGTGACTTAAACCCAAAAGCACCCAAAAGCATCAAACAGAACAAATTACACATTTGCTGCTAGGAATTAAAGATCCAAAAATGAATTTTTCTCAGAAATAGTAAATAATCTGCAAAGCAACCAAAATTGGGTGAAGGGAAGTAGATTGAATGTATCATCAGAAATAGCAAATGCATTGAATTGTGAATGTAGGACATGGTTTTTGAATAACATTGAGGATTATTTAGATAGGGTTTGTACCAGAACTAGCAGCAGTTCTACAGTTTAACTTGAGAGTTCAAACATCAAAAACCCCAAATCCTAAGATACTGAAGCATAACAACAATAAAATGAAAGTTAGAGGGAGAAAGATATCAGAACCTTTGAGCTTTCTCTTGTCTCATCTATGTTGTCTTCTTCTGCCAAATTGAAAGTGGTTGAAGATTGAGACACCAGCGATGGAAGCGGCGAATGGAGGTTGTGGTTGGTTATGGCTTGGGTTCGCAAGTCATGAGAGAGAGAGATTGATTGAGGAGAGCAGGCTGCAACGTGAAGGGGAAGATGGAAAGCAAACTGAGAAGGAACAAAGCAAAGACAGATCAAAGCACGATTCTGAATTTTTTTCCCCTTTTTTTAGAGGAAAGCGGGATTCTGAAATTTGCAAAGGAGGGAAGTAGAAATTTTTTTTTTTTAGAAGAAAGTAGAAATTAGGGTTGTATAAGAACTTAAAAACTAAATATTTTTCGCTACGGAAATTCAGTAGCAAAGGATAAATCCGTAGTTAAACCGCAGCTGAGGGAATGAGTAATATGTTTGCTACAGAATGGCTATGGAATCCTGCGTAGCTAAAAGGCGCGCCACTGTGGCGCGAAAATAATTGCTACAGAAATTTGTTCCGTAGCTAACGTCGCTACGGAATAGCTATGGACTTGCTACGGCAATATATAATTTAATAAAAAAGGCAATTCCGTAGCTATGCCATAGCAATTCCGTCGCTATGTTGCTACGGAATCTGTCCGTAGCAATTTTCCGTAGCTATTTCACAGTTTTCTTGTAGTGTTAGGATGGATAGAAATCACAATGAACAATTAAATAAAATGTGACAGTAGCGTTTATTAAAATAAGAGAATACATATTGAAGCATTTTAGCTATATGAAATAAAGATCTAACAACTCAATAGTAAGAATAAACAATTTAAGATAGATGTTTCTTGGAGGAATAGAGGTAGACTTAAATTAAAATGAGAAAATGTGGTTTAGAATGATTTCATAACCCTATATTTCTTTGAAAATATAGCTTATAATCACTTAAAAGTAGAAAAAGAAAATCCATATAAGCAACTCTAATTAACATAGAATTAAGACTTATTTAAATTGAGTCATATACTAGAATAATAAACTCAAACTCAATTGCCAATGTGGCTAAACTCTAATGAAGTTATATATTGAAAATAGGGAGTTGGAGGCATCTGAGAAATGACGTTAGGTGATTATTATTCCAAAAAATTATAAAGATAACATCTGAGATAACGAACTCACTCATGAGATAGAATAGTTAAGGAATGATTGATTGGAAATGACAGGCTTAAAACAGCTAATTAAAAGCATTGACAATTTTGGAAAATATGAAAGAATATATCCAACCTTTCTTTATTATTAAGTTGAAATTCTCTCATCACCAACATCAACATACGTACCAAACTCAACTTCAAAGTACTAATTATCATATAATCATCTTATTTTCAATTATACTAATTAAGCATATCTGGGCATACGCGTTGCTTATCCCACACCGTAATATGAGGCTTTGCATGTGAGGCGTCGGCGAATCTCCCCTTATTTTACAATTTTGTTATAACACATGACCCTATTTATAACTTATTAATTTTTTTTTCTTTTACTAAATTTGTTCACCATCTGTCTTGTTGACTATAATTTGATTCTTGAAATTAGATCATAAATAAAAATTTTGTTAATTTTTCTAGTCTTAATATATGTAAATTATGTAACATAAAAAAATTAATACTGATAAAAATTAACAGCGTTATAGTTGGTCGATATATAAAATTTTCCTAAATTTTTTTCTAACACTATTAATATGATATTAATATATTTTAAAAGCATGTATAGAATGATATTTAGTTAATGGGATTAAATCAATATTTATAATAGTGCATCTTTAATGGGGTTGTTAATGTAAACTTGATACAAGGTGTGAAAATTGCCCATGATACTATCTTCCACAAAATATATATATATAAAAATTAACTGATATTCAATCGTGGAAAATATTTTATTGCTTTTGGTTGCTTCAAATTGGATATAATAAACTTGTTTGTTGATTATCTTTTAACATGACATGATAACGAAGTCAGAAATCAATATGATATTCAGTTTTTTTAGTGTCCGCTATCAGAAAATTAGTTTTAAATTAATAGATGCATCTTTCAGCAATTCCTGTATATATATATATATATATATATATATATATTAGGCATATTAACGATGACATTACTCCAAAAGCCACACAACACAAAAATAAAAACAAAAATATCTATTTATCTGCTTAGCAAAGAACAAATATGGAGTTGAGAGTTGCAGAAGGCAGAGCTTCTCCGAAGAGAGAACTCCGATCATTGAGAGGTAGAAATCATCATCGAATTCTGAGGAACAATCTGTTGGAATCCATTGCACACGCAAATGGTGGAAGTGTGGTTTCACAGGCTGCCGCAGATGAAGATGGAGCTGTAAGGATGAAAATATTAGTGAGAAAGCAAGATTTAAGGCAAATGCTGGAAATGGTGAGAGGTGGTCATAATATTAATAAGCATAATTCTATACAATCATCATCGTTTTCGGTGGAACCATGGGCGAAACTAGAACACCGGTGAAGAGGGGGCCAAATTTTCAAGCAAAAAAAAAAATACATACGAATTTATATTCAATTTTATTTTTATATTAAAAAATTAATACAAATAATTGGTATTAATATTTGTATTCAATTTTATTTTTATATTAAATAATAAACTATTAAAATTTTTATTATTTTTATTTCAATATCTAAATTTTATTTTCAAAAATTACATAATATATATTATTTTTTAAATAATATTTATATATATTTTGAGATATTTTTAAAAAAATATTTAAACTAATTATTTTTTATAAATTTATATGATAGAATATTTTTTATAAAATAATTAACTTAATCACAAAACTTTAAACCCAATTCATAACCAAATTGTAAAATAATTAACCTAATAATAAAATTTTAAATTCTTATTTCATATCGTAGTCAAATTATAAAATAAGTAACCTAATAATCAAAACTTAAATTCTAATTCATAATCAAATTCTAAAATAATTAATCTAATCATTAAAACTATATACTAAAACTAAAAAATTAAACTTTAAATTAAAAAATAATTATAATAATAACATTATCAAAACAATAAATTAAAAACTAAAAATTAATCTTAAAGAAAAAAAATAAATATACATACACACACAAATATATATAACTACTATATATTATATTATATAAATATTATAAATTATATAAATATATACATAAATATTATAAATATTATAAATTATATATATATATACATATACATATACATGTATATATATGTATATGTATATAGGAACCAAGGGGGGCCATGGACCCCATGCCTCCCCCCTTGGTTCCGCCCATGGGTGGAACAGAGGTTAAATCTTCTGCAAAGAAAGCACATTTCGATAGCTAATAATGCAGCAGTCGAGGAGAAGCACGGGCGTTCTTGGACTCCTACACTCCAATGCATCCCTGAAGAGCTCTGAGATATTTATATTCTAACAAATTAATGTAGATTTTTAACTCTGTATATGATCCAAGAGCAAGATTCAGTTATTTTATGTAAACCTTAGAATTTTTTTTTCTTGTTTGCTATGTTTGGTTCAGTATTTTTATACTTCATGGAAAGTTTTAAGTTTTTTTTTTTAAATAAAATCAATTGACTCTAACTAAAGTTCAGATTCACAACGTCACAGCACTAAATGATTTCAGTATTAGAATATGAAAGCAAAACTCATTAATGTACTAGTTTGAGAAGGGTGGCTAGCGTTGGATTTGGCACATTATCAAGTTTGTAGGTCTAAAATCAAGTAAATTATATACGTTCAAAATAATCAAATTTATATATAAATTAAGCAATGTTATAAAAAAAGCAATTTAAAAATTGGCGGAATTAATACTATTTAATTAATTTCAGTTTAATCAAATATTATTTTTATTGGTGATTACCGACCATTTTTTATATTTTCTTGACTAATTAAAAAATAAAAATAAAACTAATTGAAAATGGTTAACCTAATTAAATTAGGCCAACAATCACATGGGAAGGCCTATATATATGGCATTCCCTTTCCTCTTCTAACACACCAAGAAGAGAAGCAAGAGTGAAAAAAAAAAAACTTGTGAGAAGTATAAGTCAAAGCAAAATTGCTTTGATGAGTTGAGTAAAAATTGAGAGATAATTATCTGGGGAGTGATAAAATAGTGAAATTGTTTAATTTTTGAGGTATTTGGGAAACACTTGAGTGCCATTATTTTGGGTTTATCTTAATTACAAATTATTGTACCTCTAGAAAATTTTTTAAAGAAGTATCTCTCCTATAATTCTACTATTTTCAACAGTGAAAGAATATTTTTTGAAATTTGTCCGTGGACGTAATCCAAAGTAAAAGGGTGAACCACGTTAAATCTGGTGTGCTATTTTATCTCAATTTTATAGCTATTATCAATGGTAGTTATTTTATTATATCGTGTTATTAATTATCTGAGTAAAATTCTGTCTAATGAGACTAAATTTTAAGCGGGACCATCTGTGACCCCTTCAGCATTTGCTGTGAATTTTCTTGGTATTTATTTTTAGTACAATATTTCATATACTATTTACTTATATAATAATAAATAATTTGCGTGTTATTAACATTCACTGCACAACAATTTACAAGTAAGAATTGATGAAATTCAAATCACATGAAAGCAAAATGTTACAATATTAAAAATCTATACCAATTTCATAAGCTAGAAAATAAAATATATGGAATTTCGTTTTATATATATCAAAATTGTACATCATGTTGTAAAAACTAAACTAACAAGAGCCCTATATATAGAGACACACACTTAAAAGTGATAGCATATATCAACAATTTGGTATTTATTATTATATGTATAACCAAAATAATATAGTTTAGTTTATTATCAGGTCCATTTAGTGGTGAAGTTTAAGAGAAGGAGGACAGCTGCTCCCTCTAATATATATATATATATATATATATATTAAAATTTTTAGAATTTTGTATTTATTTCCATTTAAAACTTTAATCCCCTCCATATTCTTTAGTTTATGCAAGAAGCCAAAAAACAAAATCCCAACAAATTATTTCTTCCCCAAGTAAATATATTTTTCTTCTAAAAAAATTGATATATATTCTTCAAGTGGAAGAGAAAGAAAATTATGGAAAAGGACTAAGAAGAAATTGAAAGTACAATAATACAATATTAAAATTTTATTTTTTAAAAATCATTTTTGAATTAATTTTTTAATTGCTTCTCTTTTTATTTTTATATTATTATTTTTACTTATAATAATATGTGATGATTTGTGCTTCAACTATTTCTTAAGAAGTTATATTCATAATTTAATAAGTCGCATTCTTTTCTCTGAATTCTTATAGGTTTTTTTCTCTTCATTAATTTGAGAGTGGGGTTGTTGTTAGTTTATTAACAGGCAGCAACATCGTCTATCTTTATTTGTCTTAATTTTTGCATCCTTTTTTTCTTAAGTTTTGTGTTTGTCTTTAAAATAATTTTCAGATTAATATAGATTTAAAATTAATATTTGTTCTTATTTTGTGTTGATTTACTTTTTACAATAAAACTAAATGCAACTTAAGTTTTATTATGGAGTTTTATTCTTTTTTTATTTGAAAGTTATGTATCATCCTTTAATATAAATTTATCATTCTCTAATGGAGATTGTCTATCATTCTTTAATGGAAGTATTATTATCATATAGAAGGTGATTAAAAATAACAGATGAAACGAGTGTCACACTGAAAGCCAGATTGCTCAAGGTATGTTACCATTATACACAATTTATATCGAAGAAGTTCATGGAGTTCAAGAAGATATAGTAACTTTATTAGTTATGTGCATCTTATATACTTAAAATTACACAATTTTATTTATACCTTATAGATGTACTGTTTGATTTATTAATAATTTTTTTCATTTAAACAATATTCATAATTTAATACTTTTTCCTCTTTTTTTGTATGTATCATCACGTAAATTTAAGAATATATATATATACATATATATTTTCTTTGATTAATTTTTTGGACAAATAAAAATAGTTTATTAATATATTAATAAATTTATAAAATGGTCAATGGATGAAAGATATAACAAATACTGAAAAAAAAAAGGATAATTAGGGGGGCAAAACTAGGACTTTCAAGAAAAATTTTGCCATCCTTCTCTTGAAGTCATGGTTTCTCCCCTAGTTCAGATTGATTATTGTTCACTCCTTCAAATTAAATATATCCAAAATTTCACTCATATTTACAATTGAATCAAATTATAAAAAATTTCAAAATCATATTTTTTATTTAATTTAATTGTTTCAATTTCTTCATTTTGACTGCTGATCTTTTATGGTTGTCGTGAACACTCCTAGATAAGCTATAATATGGTATTGAAATTTGCCATCATTCCTAATTAATATGACATGATATAAACCAACAATTAGAAATGGCCACATTGGTCATTCACTCTAATTCCTAATGCGAAAACTTAACATTAATTCATGCCAACTTTCACTTGAGGTGAAGATAAGAAGTAAAGACAAATTTCTCACATTTCAAAGATGAAACCACAGACTTAAGCATCGAAAAATCTATGACATAAATATGTGGGAATACAATATAAATATGTTCCATCTCTTTCCTTCCGCAGGAGAGAAGATATGAAGTAAAGACACACTTCTCACTTAATACCTCCAAATCCTTGCTCTAAAGGTGCAACAACTGAGTCAAGTATCATAAGATTTGCATCAAGTTGAAGGTGTGACATTCTATGCTCTCTCTTCATTTTCTCTTGCAAAATTAGATAAAATAATGGCTTATTGCATATAGAGTCCCATGAACTTGGTACAATTGGTAAAATCATGGTCCCATGTCCTTTCACTTTAACTATTTTAATGCTTCAACTTAGCTTTTTCTTATCTATTTGACCCTTATTTGCTAAGGTGGTAGAACATGTAGAATGCACCTTCTTGCCTCGTGTAAAGATAAAAATTTTAATAAAGGGACTATTATGAATAGGAAAATGATGAAGGCTTAATAAATATGTATGCCATGTGCTTATTACGATTGGTCAGTTTGCCCCATTTACTTTTATTTTAACCATTTTAATACTTCAACTTGGTTTTTTAACAGTACCACTCGGATTACATATCGTTTTGTAATTTAGTACTAATTTAAAACATTACTCCTTCTAAAAAAAAAATACTAAACATGTATTTTCTTATTGTGCATGACTATCATTTGCATATGAAATTATTTGCATTTTTTAATAATAAGTCTTTTATGATTTTTAGAATTTTAGCAATTTTTTATTGTGCAATTTTTAACAAGTTATTTATTTATATTCTAATAATTATGAGTAAATTATTTTTTTAAAAATAAGTTTTAAAAAATAATTTGATGTAGAATAAAAAATATGTAGTCAAAACAAAAAATAATTCCTTCTCCCAATGTTAAAAAAATTAAATTGACTTTTTATTGTAGACTGTAATAAAAAATTTAAGTCAATTTTTCTTCAATAATCTCTAATAATATAAATTTCCTTCAATAATCTCTAATAATATATTAATAAAGTATTAAAATTATAATTTATAAACATATTTATTTGATTGTTATTTTTAGTTTTTTTAAGAAAACTTTATTGTCAAAATATTAATCTCATTAAATTCTAACCCTCGTCCAAGTATTGACTTACTTCAAGTAAGGTGGGTATGATCAAATTGGTACAAAAAAAAAGTGAAGTTAGAGTATCAAAATAGTTAAAGTAAAAATAAAAAAGATAAATTGATCAATCGTGCAAAATACAAGGGTTGCATATATGTCATGTCAACGAGAATGTTGATAAGTATATTATGTCAGAATACTTACACTTCACACATCATGTTTCTCTCTTATACTCTTAAATTAAGGGTGAAATATGTATAAAAAATTAAATTAGGATGTTAAAATGATTAAAATGAAAATAGAGAAAACAAACTTGAATCACTATAAGAATTTGCAAAATTACCGAGAAAAATTTACTAACCAAAATTTTTTTTATTGGTAATACTGACAGAATACTGAAATAAATGATAACCAATAATAAATTAGAAAATATACCAATAATTTATTGACCGAATATCAAGGGACAAATTTCCTGATACAAGTTCTCTCGGTACATGTGGCGCCAAAGCTTTGCGCCATAATTTACTGTCTAACTTCACTGAGAAAACAACTAGATGTTAGTAAATTTTTGTGCCAAACAAGCACGCCAAGTTTTACCAACCAAATTTCACTTGGTACTATAGAGAAAAATAAACTCTCTCGATATATTTAGGCAAAACTGACACTCTATGTTATTTTAATTTGAGAGTGGAGCTGCTGTTAGTTCATTGACATGCAGCAGCTCCGTCCATCTTTATTTGTCATTATTTTTGTATCCTTTTTTTTTTTAAGTTTTGTGTTTGTCTTTAAAATAATTTTCAGATTAATATAGTTATGAAATTAATGTTTATTCTTATTTTGTGTTGATTTACTTTTTACAATAAACTAAATGCAACTTAAGTTTTATTATGGAGTTTGGTCCTTTTTTATTTGAAAGTTATGTATCATCTTTGAATAGAGATTTATCATTCTCTAATGGAAGTTGTCTATCATTCTTTAATGAAATTGTTATTATCATATAGAAGGTGATTACAAATGACAAATGGAACGAGTGTCACACTGAAAGCTAGATTGCTCAAGGTATATTACCATTATATACTATTTGTATCGAAGAAGTTCATAGAGTTCAAGAAGATATAGTAACTTTATTAGTTATGTGCATCTTATATACTTAAAATTACATAATTTTATTTATACCTTACAGATGTACTTTTCGATTTATTAATAAAATTTTATTTTACATTTAAAAATATTCATAATTTAATACTTTTTTCTCTTTTTTTTTGTATGTATCATCACGTAAATTTAAGAATCTATATATATACATATATTTTCTTTGATTAATTTTTTGGACAAATAAAAATAGTTTATTAATATATTAAAAAATTTATAAAATGGTCAATGGATGAAAGATATAAAAAATACTGAAACAAAAAATAAAAAAGGATAATTAGAGGGGGGGGGGGGGCGAAGCCAAGACTTTCAAGAGAAATTTTGCCCTCCTTCTCTTGAAGTCATGGTTTCTCTCCTAGTTCAGTTAGATTATTGTTTACTCCTTTAAATTAAATATATCCGAAATTTTTTATTTACTCATATTTACAATTGAATCAAATTATAAAATATCAAAATCATAATTTTTTTGTTTAATTTAATTGTTTCAATTTCTTCAATTTGACTGCTAATCTTTTGTGGTTGTCGTGAACACTCCTAGATAAGCTATAATATGGTATTGAAATTTGCCATCATTCCTAATTAATATGACATGATATAAACCCACAATTAGAAATGGCCACATTGGTCATTCACTCTAATCCCTAATACAAAAGCTTAACATTAATTCATGCCAACTTTCACTTGAGGTGAAGATAAGAAGTAAAGACAAATTTCTCATATTTCAAAGATGAAACCACTGACTTAAGCATCAAAAAATCTATGACATAAATATGTGGGAATACAACATAAATATTTTCCATCTCTTTCCTTCAACAGGAGAGAATATATGAAGTAAAGACACACTTCTCACTTAATACCTCCAAATCCTTGCTCTAAAGGTGCAACAACTGAGTCAAGTATCATAAGATTTGTGTCAAGTTGAATGTTTGACATTCTGTGCTCTTTCTTCATTTTCTCTTGCACAATTAGATAAAATAATTGCATATTGCATATACAGTCCCATGAACTGGTTACAATTGGTAAAATCATGGTCCCATGTACTTTCACTTTAACTATTTAATGCTTCAACTTAGTTTTTTCTTATCTATTTGACCCTTATTTGCTAAGGTGGTAGAACATGTAGAATGCACCTTCTTGCCTCGTGTAAAGATAAAAATTTGCACAAAGGAACTATTATGAATAGGAAAAAGATGAAGGCTTAATAAATATGTATGCCATGTGCTTGTTACGATTGGTCAGTTTGCCCCATTTACTTTTATTTTAACCATTTTAATACTTCAACTTGGTTTTTTAACAGTGCCACTCGGATTACATATCGTTTTGTAATTTAGTACTAATTTAAAACATTGCTCCCTCTAAAAAAATACTAAACATGTATTTTCTTATTGTGCATGACTATCATTTGCATATGAAATTATTTGCATTTTTTTTTAATAATAAGTCTTTTATGATTTTTAGAATTTTAGCAATTTTTTATTGTGCAATTTTTTAACAAGTTATTTATTTATATTCTAATAATTATGAGTAAATTATTTTTTTAAGAAAATAAGTTTAAAAAAATAATTTGATGTAGAATAAAAAATATGTAGTCAAAACAAAAAATAATTCCTTCTCCCAATGTTAACAAAAATTAAATTGACTTTTTATTGTAGATTGTAATAAAAAATTTAAGTCAAATTTCCTTCAATAATCTCTAATAATATATTAATAAAGTATTAAAATTATAATTTATAAACATATTTATTTAAGTGTTATTTTTAATTTTTTTAGAAAACTTTATTGTCAATATATTAATAAAACTCATTAAATTCTAACACTTGTCCAAGTATTGACTTACTTCAAGTAAGGTGGGTATCATCATATAGGTACAAAAAAAAAAGTTAAGTTAGAGCATCAAAAATAGTTAAAGTAAAAATAAAGACGATAAATTGATCAATCGTGCAAAATACAGGAGTTGCATATATGTCATGTCAATGAGAATGCTGATAAGTATGTTATGTCAGAATACTTACACTTCACGCATCATGTTTCTCTCTTATACTCTTAAATTAAGGGTGAAATATGTATAAAAAATTAAATTAGGATGTTAAAATGATTAAAATGAAAATAGAGAAAAGAAACTTGAATCACTATAAGAATATGCAAAATTACCGAGAAAAATTTACCAACCGAAATTTTTTTTGTTGGCAATAGTGGCAGAATACTGAGATAAATGATATCTTATAATAAATTAGAAAATATACTAATAATTTACTGACCGAATATCGAGGGATAAATTTACCGATACTAGTTCTCTCGGTACATGTGGCGCTAAAGCTTTGCGCCATTATTTACCGTCTAACTTCACTGAGAAAACAACTATATGTTAGAAAATATTTGTGCCAAACAAGCACGCCAAGTTTTACCAACCAAATTTCTCTCCGTACTACAGAGAAAAAATAAATTCTCTTGGTATATTTAGGCGGAACTGACTCTCTATGTTATTTTATTTACCATAATAATACTATTTCAGTAGGTAATACTGACTAAAAAGATATTTTTCTCGATAAATGGAATTGTAAACTGGTGATTGGTATTGTTTACATTTACAGAGAGAAAAAATAGTTTGTCAAAAATACCAACAAAGATTTTGTTTGTCGTAAGCATTTATTTCGTATGCTAAGAGAAGTTTATGTTTGGGTGGCAAAAACTTACAGAAGTCAACTTTCTTTTGATAAATGAAAAAGTATGAAACTTGAAAGTTAACATTTACCGAGAGAAGACACATTTTTATTAGTAATACCAACAAATAATGTTTTCTCTTAGTAAATGTAAAGTCAGGAGTAGGAAATGTGCCGCCATTCAAAACTCATTCACTGACAGAAAAAGAGTTTTTGTAGGTAAATGGAAAGTCAAGAGTGGCAATTCTACCACCATTAATTTTATTTACCTACTATATTTCTTATCTCTTAGTAATACCGACAAAAAAAGAGTTTCTGTCGGTAAATGAAAAGTCAAGAACGACAATACTACCTCCATTAATTTCATTTACTGACAAAAAAAGATATTTTTGTCAACAAATGAAAATTCAAGAGTGGCAATAGTACCATCAATTAATTTCATTTACCGACATAAATCCCTTATCTTTCGGTAATACTAACAGAGTTTTTGTCGATAAATGAAAAAACCCAAAGCGGTTAAATATATCGCCCATTAATTTTATTTACTGAGAGATTTTAGTTTCTCTCAATAATAAGTTATACAAAGGCATGTATTTTTAAATAATAATTAATTTATTTACTGAGAGAAAAGGCTTTTTTTATCAGTAGTACCAAGAGAACTTTAAGTTCTATATTTAAATATGAAACCCAATCTGAATTTTTTAATACTTCCTGGCAGAATTAATGTAAGGTCAACAAATTTATGAAGGATACTTAATTCTCACTGTAAATGAAAACCCTAGCAATATAAGCTTCTTCTTCTCTTCTCCCCGACCCCTCCTTCTTCTACTTCTGTTTCTCTATTTTTTGTCGCCTCTCTTCTCTCTTCCATTTCTCTCTTCCATTTCTCTGTTATCTGCTCTTTCTCTCTCTCTCTCTCTAATTTTGGCTGTGGTGAAGCCATAAATGACGGCTGTAAACCCATAATTTTGGCCTTGAATAAGTTTGATCCCGATTGAATGAGGCCAAGCTAAATACGACCTGATTCTAAAAGCTTAAACTTAGTTTAAAGCATGGAATTTTATGCTCGGTTCAATTTTTAAAATTTGAATAGTTCAAATCCAAAATCAAAAATCAATTCGGTTAATTTAATTGGGTATGAGCCATGCTCATATCGAATTGGACCATGTCCAATTCGACATGAGTGATACTCATATCAAATTGGACAGCCCAATTTAATATGAGTGTTACTCATCTTGAATTGGACTTGTCCAATTCGACATGAGTATATCACTCATGTCTATACTCATGTCGAATTGGACATGGCCTAATTCGATATGAGTACATGATCACATCGAGTTGGCCGGGATTTCAATTCGACATGAGTTGTGTTTAATATCCTAAGTTAAGAAGGATTTGGATAATCAAGCTTGTTTAACCCTAAGATTGGCTTATAAATACACATATTAAAAGGATCAATGAAAGGGGAAGGACTTTTGAACAATTGGACAGCCACAATCTTTGACGATTGAGAGCTAGAATTAATAAAAAAAAAAAACATAGTAGCCATTTAAGTAAGAAATTCAGAAACAAAAGAAAAGAGAGGCAGTGAGTAAATAAGCAAGCAGTAGCCACTCTATGAGAATATACGAACAATCTCCATATTTTTTAAACAGTAGCTAAGAACCTTCATTAATTCAAGCATTCCAACAATTCAAACAGTAAGCTTGATTCAATAAATTACCTTGGTGGAGCCAATAAATATAGGTATGATCATACTAACTCATTTTAATTAAATTCCATTGATCATCTTTATTGTTTAATTCATTGTTATTTGTTTGGTTTTGAAATTTCACACAATAAACCATGGCTTTAGGTTTAAATATAATTGGAAGCCTAATTGCATGTTAGTTTTATAATCTAAAATCCTAATTATATTATAAAACCCTAATTTCACATGTTTAACTTTAGTTTCATTAGCAAAATCTTAATTTTCCAACAAAATCCTATCTTGTAAATCATTTACCTTTATATTATAAATATAATTGGGATTGCTGTGTGCTGGTGCACTATAATTCCTTAAGGGTATAATTCTTTATATCTTTAGGGATTGCAATTTCTTATTATTTGAAATTTTGAGATTGTAAAAAGTATGTTTCTACTTATGTTAGGTATCTTAGTTTATTTAAATTATATTTTTTTTCATTATGTTGCTTATTTTATTCTTGGGTATTGTAAGTGACTTGTTTTCACTTTTTGATAGGTGTCCTATTTTTTTTGTATTTTAGACTTGAATATTGTAAGGGCATATTTCAATCTAGTATGAGTGTCATTTTGTTTGGTTGTTTTGATTTATAATATGATGATTATTTATTTTTTATAATTGTATGTAGTATTGATATATTATAATAATCAAGAATTCAATAATATTTAGATCTGAAAAGGAGGCCGGTTCTAATGAACCGGGTATTATGGGGTGCTTGAGTCATTCTCACATTCCCCATGTGTACCAACTTTCCGAACCCAAGTAAGGGTTGAGAATTCCTTAGGAATTGAGTCATCCACCCATTTATATCTTCCTGGGTCATCAAAGAGGCGACTCCAAATTCTCCGAATTTAAATCCGTGTTCTCTAAAATTCAGAGCCTAACAGTACCGAAGTTGCAAGAACTATTTTACCGGGAGTAGGGCCAAAAATTTCCTTTCACAGCGGCATAAAAAAGTATTTACTTTAACCTAACCTTTGTTTTTTTTTTTCATTTTTTTAATTTTTAAATTTTTTCGGTATATTGCAGTGCATTTGTTGAGCATTTGGTGTTTGAAAGTTAAAGAAATAAACCAGTATTTATAAATATTTTTAAATATATTGATTTTGTTTAAATGGTTGAAATTTTGGTTGTATGATTTTGGTGAAAATTTATGTATATTGGGGTTTGTTGAATTTTGTTTAAATTTTTGTTATTTTTTTAATGTTAAAAATATATTATGTATATTTTAATTTATTATTTCTGTATTTTATTAATTTATGTAAAATTTAATATTATTCTCTGTTTATTTTTGTTGTGAATTTGTTTATAGTTGGGGTAATGTTACTGTATGTTAAATTTTTTTTTTTGTGTATTTTTAATTTTACCGAAAGAAAAAATTAAGAAAAATAGTATAGAAGAAAAAAAATTAAAAAATTAATTAGTTTCTAAAAATGAATTATCACTTTATTAATTAGATTAAATTTTTAAACAACTATATTTTGTAACTATTAAAATTTATATTAATTTCTGTTTATATGTTATATAATAATTTGAAAAATAAAAAAATTTGTTATTTTAGGAGTTTTTAGGGATTTATTTAAAAAATTAAAAATTTTGTTATTTTAGGAATTTTTAAGGGTTTAGTGATAAAAATATAATTTTTTAGAGAAATTTATAAATATAAAATAACTATATATTATAATTAAAAAAGTTTAAAATTTTATGTTTATAAATTATATAAGTGTGCGAAAGAATTATTATTTTTATTATTTTAGGAATTTTAGGAGTTTATTGAAAAATTAATTTTTTTATTTTACGGATTTTTAGGGGTTTTAGTTAAAAATAAAAATGCTGCGAGAAAATTTTAATTATAAAAAAATATAAATTATAATTATAAAAAGTATAAAAATTTACGTTTATGAATTATATAAGTACATGAAATAATTCATATTTTTATTATTTTAGGGATTTTAGGCGTTTAGTGAAAAAAATTAATTTTTTTGTGATTTTAGGGATTTTTAGGTGTTTAGTTAAAAATTAAAATTTTTATGAGAAATTTTTTGTTTCATTTCTGTTATAAATTTTAATTTATTGTGAAATTTTGTGTTTTTTTAATTAAAATGTTATAATGATTTTAAGTAAAAATTATAAATTATAATTGTAGTATTTTTTTTCTATTTTTATGAATCAATGTGTAATATTTTTTGTCCAAGTATTAAAAATTGTTATGTGTTAATTTTTTCTTCTATTTTAGAGTTTAATAGAAATATGTGAAAATATTTAATTTTTATGAAATAAAAAATTGAGTTATTTTTTTCAATTTTTTAAAAAATTATAATTTTTACAATTATAAATTATAATTAAAAAATTATTATTAGAAATTATAAGTAAAAATTATAATTAAAAAATTATAATGTTGAAATATTTAAATATATATGTTTGTTGTGAAATTCTGTGAAATTAATAGAACTAAAAATTACAATAAAGAATTAAAATTATAATTTTAAGTTAAAATTATATATCATAATTAAAAATTATAATTCTAAAATATATATGTCACTTATATATGTATTTGTGTGAACATATATAATATTTGTGAAACAAAAAATTGAGTTGTTTTCCAATTATAATTAGAAATTATAAGTGAAAATTATAATTACAAATTTGTACATGTAAAAAAATGTAATATCTATATATTATTTCTGTATTTTTTTTTTCTATTTTACGTTAAATTGAAATTATATGAAAATTGATAATTTTTGTAAAAAAATGATGTATTTTGTTAATAAATTGCCAATGAATTTTATTTTTTTAATTTTAAAAAATGTACTTTTTATTAAAAAAAAGATCATTTTTGTTGAGAAAAAAATGCAATTGCATAATTGAGATTATGAATAATTGGGCTAATATAGAAAGATAATATTAATGCTTAATAACATTTTAAAGTACATTACAAAACTAATTAGAAATAATAGAAATCTCAACCATTATCATATTTTATTTATAAGCATAGTGGCTCTGCATGAGCATTTGTAGCTTGTTTAAACCTAATATCTATATAGTGAATTAGCTATATTAATTAATTAGCATCCAATTATTAAGGGTCTATCTAATTATTGTTGCAAAAATTATAAAGTTAAATAAACTTATAAAGTTATTCAATAATTATCATTATCAAATAATTATTATAGGTTACTTAAATAATTAGTAATAAAAGCCCAATTAGTTAGATTAATTAATTGGGCTTTTGATAAAAATACAAAAAAAAATTAAAAATAATTTTAAATTTACTATATTTATAAAATATTTACCAAAATACTAGAATTTATAAAATATTTACCAAAATACCAGATTTTTATTAGTTTACAAAGAGTTTATAATGAGTTTATAATGAGTTTATAATAAAATGACTAAAATACTCCTAGTAAAAAGGTAAATTTTTTTTAAAAATGTAGTGAATGGTGTCATTTTTTCTAATTAATTAGACCGGATCCAATATTTCTGTTATATATAACATAATAAAAAGATTATTAAATTTTGAAGTACATTATAAATTCAATTAGAAATAAATTTAATTAATTAAAAATAAATAATATAAATTAAAAATAGTTTTAAATTAATAATCAAGTCTTGTTAATTTGAAACACATGTAGAAATTTTAGAAAATTAACAGTATAAGGATTTATACCATATTAATACTATATTAAAATTAAAAATTATTAAAAATTAAATTTATATTATAATTATAAGGATTTGGATTATAGTGATTTTTTATACTATATTAAACATAGTATATATTTTCGAGTTATAAAGTTATAAAAATATTAATCGTAAAATATTAATTCTAATTATAAATATAGTTATAAAGTTGAACATTTATCTATTATATTATATTATAATGAATAATGATAAATTGGTTTAATGAATAATGATAAATTGGCTCTTAAATGCCTAATTTTCTTATTTTCTATTATTCTAATCAAATTAATTAAAAAGATTAGATTAGAAATCAGTAAAAAAAAGTAAGTTGACCATTATATAAATTTAATTAGCAATAAATTATAAAATAATAATAAACATAATAAAATTAAATATAGATTAATAAAATAATAATAAATAAAATTAAATATAGATTAAGGCAATAATTTTAATTAAAAATAAGTTAGCATAAATAAATATATGTTTATTTATTACAATTGTAAAAAATACAATTTCAATAACCATATATTTAGGCCTATGAAGCAGTTTTATAATATGTAATAAATTGTTACTTAATACCTCCAAAGAGCATATATTTAGGCCTATAAAATTCCCTGCTATCTAATAAATTATTAATTATAAATTCAAAAAGCATATATTTAGACCTATAAAATTTTATAATACATGATAAATTATTAATGAATGTGCAATGTTATATAAGTGTTTGTGCTTTGTGTAATATTATTATTGTATTGAGTCGTATAGGGGTGAGCTATTATAAGTATTTTTTCTTTGCAGGACATTATTTAGTTCGATAGATAATTTAGAGCAGATAAATATAGATTAACATGTAAATGCATTTAATTTGAACAAACATAGTATAAAATAAACTTTAGTACCCATTAGCGAGTTACTCATTGTTTGTTGCAAATGAAAACTCACTGAATTATTTAATTTGGACAGCTTAGGGACAACAATATATATTCGTGTTAATTAACATTTATGCGAGACAATTCTTGGCAAGTTTTATAGAAAATCCGTAGCATTTCTCTCAATTTTTTCTTTGACTGCATACCAAATAACATAAATATTCAAAAAAAATTGTGACTTTTTGAATATTTATAGTATTTGACACAATGTACTTAAAGAACCTAAAGAGGAATAGGCCATGAAGGAGCTAAAACCTTAAAAGAGTACCTATAACCATCAAGCTTAAAACCATTTCCAATATAAAGACTTTCCTTGAATTTCTCTTTATCCATGTCACACTTCACAACCCGATTATCAAATTGCAAGTATACAATATTTTCATCAGTTGGGTCAATAGCCAATGCCTTGCAGCATTTTCTAATTTTCTTCTTCTCTTCACTTCTATCAATTATCAATGGTAGACTACATTCTGCAAAACCCTTTGTAAATCTCTAAATCCCACAATACAAATTTTATTATAATCTCCATGTTGTAAACTCAAAACTCCCACAGTACAATGTATGCTGATATGTTAGTTTAAGATATGATTAAACAAGATATATCAATTTTTTCATAATATCTAAAAAATTATAATGCCTTTATCAGTGGCTAAATTCGGATCGCACTCTTAATATGACATTGTCCTTTTATATGCATTGAAAAAAGGAATAAAATTTGTGCTTGGATGTATAAGCAACTAAATTCAGATCACACTCTTAATATGATACTTGTCAATGGGATAGAAGAGTTTGTTAATTTTGCATCAAGTCAAAGGAGAAATATGCAAGGCAATAAGATTCGTTGTCCATGCATAAAATGTCATCATAGGAAATTTTGAGAAGTAGAAGAAGTAAAATTCCATTTAGTGAAATAGGGGTTTTGATAAGTACACAATTGATGATATTTTATTCCTATTTCTTAATATGATTATTATCCAATTGAGTTTAATTTGTTTGTTCAAAGTGTATTTTAGGGTTAATTTCAAGAATTCTCTGTAATTTGAGGCTTATGGTCATTTCGGATGAATTACGGATGAAAGTAGAAGAAAAGAGCAAAATTCATCAATGGACATGCCCATGAACACGGGCGTGTCAATAGACGTGCCCTTGATACTGCATTCAGAAGCTGTGACACGCCCAGTGACATGGGCGTGTCACTGGACGTGTCCTATATTCAGAATCACAGTGGCTATAACACGCCCAGTGACATGGGCGTGTCAATGGCCGTGTCCCCTATGGAAAAGTTAGATTCTCTGCACTGATTGGGGAACAAGTGGGGGACAAGAACTGTGCTTTTGTCAAAAGAAAGACAAAAGAAAAAGAAGAGCCTACCTAAATAATGGGAAAGGGAGATGAATCAAAGGAAGGTGGTAGACAATGGATGGGGGTGGTGAGTTGGAGGTATGGGTTGGAGATTTGAATGAAAATAAAAAGAGGAGCTGGAGAAGGAAGACAATTTTTTGGTTGGGACGTTTTTTTTTACATAGAACAAAGAGGAGGAGGAGGAGCCAGCTGCTGGAGCAAGGAGAAGGGTCTTGAGCTGAGTTTGAAGAAGGATACACATCTTGTACAAGCCCTAAACCAAGAATCAAGGATTGAAGTGAAGAAATACAAATTATCTGCCATGGATTGCTTGGTTTCTCTTACTCATTTATCTTGCTCTGTTTTTCTAGTTTTAAATATGAATTAATTCCTTCTCTATCTAGATATTGATGAACCCTAGCTCATTTGTATGAATTGAACAATTATATTCAGTTGAATCATTTGATTGAGTTGTTTTATTCTTATGATGCTTGATGTTATTTCCAATTGATAATAGCATGCTTATTGATTGGTTGTTATTTTCATATTATTGACTTGAGAAAGCTTGATATGAATTGAATACTCATAAGGGTTGAGGATTGATTGGGGTACTAGAGATAGACCTACAAGATCCTTTGGTTTATAGTTCTTTGTTCTTAATGCAAGATCTATTTAATTGTGTTTGAGAAGAGATTCCAGCACTCTACTTAGTGATTAGGGATTAATCCACTCGAGAGGGGTTTTAGTCTAAGTTAGAGAAATGCCAACTCAAATCTATTAAATGATTTAGCTGAATTGATTGATCATAAATATTATTAAGGCTAGGGGGATTCAATATCTGGATAGTACTATTAATATTATTATCAATCCTTTTTGCATAGCATTTAATTTCCCTTTATTATCAGTTATTGATTTAGTTTTTTTTAGTTACAAAGCATCACACAACTATTAATTTGCTAAACAACGATTAAGATTTGTACTAGTACTTGGCCTTGTCCCCAGTGGAACGATAACTCACTCACTACTATATTACTTGGGCGACCTGTGCACTTGCGGTGATTGCTATAGTATAGCGGCACGTACCAAGTTTTTGGCGCCGTTTCCGGGGACAATGGTTTCACTATTAGTAATATAATTAAGATTGTTGATTTAGTTTTACTTTTAATCATTTTTAATATTGGTTCTTGCTGGTTTACTATCATTTTAGGTATTTCTTGCTGTTTATGACCAGATCTAGCTCGTCCCAACTACTGGAGTTAGACCCAGAGCTAGAGAGAACGTTGAGGAGAAAGCAAAAGGAAGAAGAGGAGGCAGATCTGGAAGACACAGAATCAGGAATAAATCTGGAAATAGAGCAAGACGAAGTATTCGAAGTGATGGAAGGAGCTGGACCAAGAACAACGCAGAAGTTTGCTAAGCTCAATTTAAATGGGGCTAAATCTAGTATCCGGAGGCCGACACTTGTTGCAAACAACTTTGAAATAAAAGCGAATGTAATTCAAATGGTGCAGCAGACTTGTTAATTCGATGGGTTTCATGATGAAGATCCTAATGCACACATTGAGAATTTTCTGGAGATATGTGACACATTCAAGATAAATAATGTCTCAGATGATGCAATTAGGCCGAGGTTGTTCCCATTTTCCCTTAGAGATAGACCAAAGAAGTGGCTGAAATCCTTTTCTCCAAGGACTTTTACCACTTGGGGTCAGTTGGCAGAGAAATTCTTAGAGAAATACTTCCCACCATCAAAAACTGCTTAGTTGAGGAATGATATCTCATCCTTTCTGCAGTAAGATGGTGAGACCCTTTATGATGCCTGGGAAAGATTTAAAGATGTGCTGAGAAGGTGTCCTCATCATAGACTTCCACTATGGCTTCAAATTCAAACATTTTACAATGGGTTGAATTATGTAAGTAAGCAATCCATTAATGCAGCAGCTGGTGGTACCATAAACAACAAGACACCTAAACAAGCAAGGGATTTAATTGAAGATATAGCTATCACCAATTATCAGTGGCAAGCCCCAAGGGAGCAAGGAAAGCTAAAGGTCATGGGTTCACACCAATTAGATCCGGTGGTGGCCTTGACAGCCCAATTGGAAGCATTGAATAAGAAATTTGATTCTTTGGCTTCTTCTTCTTGGAAAGTAATGCAGGTGATGTCTTGTGAATGGTGTGGGGGTGGACATCAAAGTCAAGATTGCCAAAGTGGCAACATGTTTGCTAGGCAAGAGCAAGTAGATTATGTTGGAAATATGCCAAGGCAACAACAGAATAATCCCTACAGCAACATATACAATCCGGGGGTGGAGGAATCATCCAAACTTCTCATGGAATAATCAAAATAATCCAAGACCTCCCCCTGGATTCAAGCAGCCCCAACATCAACAAGCTGCCCCTCCAAGAAAGAGTAATTTGGAGGACATGATGGAGAAATTTATAGCAGCTTTTGAAACTAAGCTCCAATCAACTGAAACCACCCTAAGGAATCAGCAAGCCTCCATTCATAATTTGGAGAATCAGGTGGGGCAAATTGCCAAATTGCTCAGTGAGAGACCACAAGGAAGTCTGCCTAGCAACACTGAGGCAAATCCTAAAGAGCAGCTCAAGGCAATTACACTAAGAAGTGGAAAAGAGATCAAGAGCAATATGGTTGAAAAAAGAGAAGAAGTGGCAGAGAAAGGGACTGAAGTACAAGAAAAAGAAGATGATCCTCCTATCACTTTGGGAGAGAAAACAAGTGAGAAAGAGAAGTAGCCACAAGAAAGCAGTCCCATACTGAAGGAATATCGACCTAGAGTACCCTATCCGGCAAGATTGAACAAGGACAAGATTGATGCTCAGTTCGGCAAGTTTCTTAAACTTTTTAAACAATTGCACATTAATATTCCATTTGCTGAAGCTTTGTCACAGATGCCTAAATATGCTAAATTTTTAAAAGATATCCTTTCTAACAAAAGGAAACTAGAGGAAGTGTCTTTAGTACAATTATCTGAAAAGAGTTTAACAATTTTGCAAAGGAGGTTACCTAAGAAGTTAAAAGATCCAGGTAGTTTTACCATTCCGTGTTTGATAGGTAACCTTGAGGTTAAAAGTGCATTAGCTGATTTGGGGGCTAGCATAAGTGTTATGCCCTATAAAATGTTCAAAGCATTAGGCATTGGTAAACCTAAACCAACACTTATGACCATCCAACTTGCTGATAAGTCAGTAGTCCACCCTCGTGGCATTATAGAAGACGTGTTGGTAAAAGTCAGGGATTTTATTTTCTCCAATGATTTTGTTGTCATTGATATTGATAAGGATGCAGATGTTTCACTTATTCTTGGTAGGCCATTTTTAAATACAGCCCGTGCCCTTATCAATGTTCATGATGGCACTTTAACTTTGAGAGTGGGTGATGAGAAAGTTATTTTTAGGATACATGATGCCATGAAACATTCACTTTCATTTGATGGGGCGGAATCATGCAATGATGTTATTGAACATGAGACCGTAAATTGTGTTACTAACATTGTTTTCAAGTATCCCCTTGAGTTGTGTTTATTGTAGGAAAATGTTGAGGGTCAAGAAGCAATGGAGCAGCTTGCTTTTCTTGAGGCAAGCAAATCGTTCAAATGCAGGGCATATGAGACTATTGAAATGCCAAAGGAAGAAAAGCCAAAACCATCGGTGATTGATCCACCCAACTTGGAACTGAAACCTCTTCCGGATCACCTTGAGTATGGGTTTCTGGCAGTGAAAAAGAAATTGCCAATAATTCTGAGTTCCCACTTATCTTCTGAGCAGAAGGAAAAACTTATCCAGTTGTTGCAGAAATATAAGCAAGTGATAGCTTGGAAGATAGCAGACATCAAGGGTATCAGTCCATCCTACTGCACTCATAAGATACTAATGGAGGACGAATTCAAGCCGGTAGTGAAACCACAGAGGAGACTAAACCCAAAAATGAAAGATGTAGTGAAGGCTGAAGTGATAAAACTACTTCATGCAGGGATTATATATCCGATCTCGGATAGTTCTTGGGTGAGCCCAGTCTAGGTAGTACCAAAGAAGGGCGGGATGACTGTGATCCCTAATGAAAATGATGAGCTGATTCCAACAAGAACAGTTACCGGTTGGAGGGTTTGCATTGACTATAGAAAATTGAATGATGCAACTAGAAATGATCATTTTCCTTTGCCCTTCATTGATCAGATGTTGGAGAGGTTATCCGGCCATGAGTACTACTGATTTTTGGATGGTCTTTCAGGTTATTTCCAAATTCCTATTGCACCGGAAGACCAAGAGAAAACTACATTCACCTGCCCATATGGGACATTTGTATATCGAAGAATGCCATTCGGGTTGTGTAATGCACCGGCAACTTTCCAAAGGTGCATGATAGCAATCTTTGATGAGCTTATAGAGGATATTATGGAGGTGTTTATGGATGATTTCTCGGTCGATGGTAGCTCATTTGAAAAATGTTTGGAAAACCTTGAAAGGGTCTTGATGAGATGTGAAGAAACCAATTTGGTGCTTAATTGGGAAAAGTGTCATTTCATGGTTCAAGAGGGAATCGTGTTGGGACACAAGATTTCAAGCAAGGGCATTAAGGTGGATCGGGCAAAGGTAGACATAATTGAGAAGTTACCACCACCCACATCTGTGAAAGCCATCAGAAGTTTTCTAGGACATGCGGGTTTTTATCGGAGGTTCATTCGAGATTTTTCTAAGATAGCCCGCCATTGACAAGACTCCTTGAGAAGGATGTCGATTTTGTTTTTGATGAGGAATGTCTGAGAGCATTCACAACCCTGAAGGAGAAATTGACACATGCTCCAATCATGGTAGCTCCTAATTGGAATCTACCATTTGAATTAATGTGCAATGCAAGTGACTTTACAGTAGGAGCAGTCTTGGGTCAACACAAGGAGAAATACTTTCAGCCTATCTACTATGCGAGCAAGACCTTGAACACAGCTCAAGCTAATTACACAACTACAGAGAAAGAGCTGCTAGCTGTGGTGTTTCTTTTGACAAGTTTATATCATATCTAATCTTGTCGAGAGTGATTGTTTATACAGACCATTCGGCTTTAAGGTATTTATTCGTAAAAGTTGATGCTAAGCCTAGGCTTATCCGATGGGTTTTGTTGTTGCAGGAATTTGACTTGACAATTCAAGACAAAAAGGGAGCCGAAAATCTTGCAGCAGATCACCTTTCTCGCTTGGAGAATCCAACCTTGGAGAGGTTTGAAGAAGGGGACATTGATGATCACTTCCCCGATGAGCAGCTGTACGCCATGGTAAGTGAGGTAAGTAATTTAAATTCCAAAACACCTTGGTTTGCCGACTTTGCTAACTATTTAGTTGTTAGGGAACTTCCTAAGGACTTAAATTATCAAGCAAAGAAGAAATTCTTTTCTGATTTAAAATATTATTTTTGGGAGGATCCCTTTTTGTTTAAGTTATGTAAAGATCACATGATCCTACGATGTGTGGCATGGCCCGAAACAATGAACATCCTTAGTCAATGCCATGCCGGACTAGCTGGTGGTCATATGGGAGCCAATAGGACTGCTCAAAAGGTACTATAATCAGAATTTTATTGGCCCACTTTGTTTAAAGATAGCTACGAATTTGTAATTCGTTGTGATCCATGCCAAAGAACTAGAAATATTTCATCTCATGATGAAATGCCCCAAAATGGGATTTTAGTTTGTGAAATCTTTGATGTATGGGGAATTGATTTTATGGGACCATTTCCAAATTCTTTTGGTAACAAATATATTATGGTAGCTATAGACTATGTATCTAAATGGCCTGAAGCCCAAGCCTTGGCAACCAATGATGCTAGGGTTGTGGTGCAGTTTTTGAAGAAGTTGTTTTCTCGATTCGGTACACCAAAAGCAATTATAAGTGATAGGTGTACTCACTTTTGTAACGCTCAACTTGAGAAAGTTTTCAAAAGATTAGGAGTTACACATACGTTTGCTACTCCCTATCATCCCCAAACTAGTGGCCAAGTTGAGAACACGAATAGGGAGATTAAACGGATTCTAAAAAAAACTGTTGAGCGATCCCGAAAGGATTGATCCAAGAAATTAGACAATGCTCTATGGGCTTTCAGAACTGCGTTCAAAACTCCCTTGGGCACTACACCATTTAGATTGGTATATGGAAAAGCTTGCCATTTACCTGTTGAAATAGAACATCATGCATATTGGGCAATAAAACATATTAACCTTGATCTAGCTTGTGCAGGTGAAAGGCACAAATTACAGGTAAACGAACTAGACGAGTGGAGGTTGCAAGCTTATGACAATGCGAGAATGTATAAGGAACGTACCAAGAGATGGCATGATGCTCACATTAAGGAACAGAAAGAGTTTCAAGCAGGAGATCAGGTATTACTGTACAATTTAAGGCTTTGACTCTTTTCAGGTAAGTTGAAATCTCGATGGTCTGGCCCTTTTACTGTCAAGGAAGTTTTTCCCTACGGAGTGGTTGAAATAAACCACCCGAAAAAGGAGATTTTAAAGTCAATGGGCACAGGCTCAAATCTTATTTTGGAGGGAAATACAAGCTTTAAAGGAGGTTTTACACCTCCAAGATTAGGGACATTTACCCGACCGTCCAACTAATACGACGTTAAAGAAGTGCTGGGTGGGAGACAACCCACAGTTTTATGTTTTTGGTTTTTGTCGACATTTTGTTTTAGTTTTATCTTTTTTTTATTGGATGGTTGTTTGTTTGTTTTACATTCATCTCAATTTGAAGAGGAAATTTGATTTTGAGGAGTAAATTGAGCATATGCAATGACACGCCTGTGTCAATGGGCATGTCATTACCTTTTTCAGACAGTAGCTAGAACACGCCCATGGACACGCACGTGTCAATGGGCGTGTCATTACCTTTTTCAGGCAGTAGCTAGAACACGCCCATGGACACGCCCGTGTCTATGAGCGTGTCATTATTTTTTTCAAACAGAAGCTATAACACACCCACGGATACTCCCGTGTTCATGGGCGTGTCTAAAAAAATTAATTAAATAAAAAAAATAATGCTCAGCACGCCCTCAAAACACGCAGACTAATGAGCGTGTCGTTTGCATGATTGTCACAGAATATGTGATACGCCCACAAGCACGCCCGTGTTGTTGGGCGTGTCGATTGTAATTTCACGCAGTACCTGTGACATGCCCATTGACACGGTCGTGTCCAAGAGCGTGTCATGCAAACTGACTTTTATATTATAGGGCACGCCCAGTGACAGTGTCACTGGGCGTGCCGACATCTTTATATATAGAACCGACGCCATTTTCACGAAAATTTTAAAATTTTCTCTCGTTTTCTCTCAAAATTTTTTGCACTCTCACCGACGCATTCACACACCCATTCAATTTAGGAGGGATTCTCACTCCCGGCTTGCATAGTTTGCATGTATTTTCTCATTTTTCCCATTGAAACTATTCGTTCCATGCGGATTTGCATTTTTTAGGTACGGGATCTCAACTTTTGCTATTTTTGTTCATTTTCTTTCGTTTTTCTTTCATTTTTCATATACATTCCTTGTGTTTTCTTGTGTTTACCTTGAAATTCGAAATTTCATGACTTGTTTGCTTTATTCTGTGTGTTTTTTATTTTTTTTCATAATTTTTGCGGCATTTGATTAATTATAATTTTCTTCGTTTTGAATTCCATTTTGATTCCGCATATGTTTATTTTTGAAATTGTTTTGAATTATATATTGATTGTTTCGTTTATTAGTTTTTAGTTACTCGTGATTTTTGGATAATATATTGTTATTGTGAGGATTGATTTTATTGTGTGTTTGTGCTGACGTTCGGGTTAGTTTATTGCTTTCGGTTAATTGAGAATGTGTTGCTATAGGTGGATTACGTTTGTTTTGCATTATCATTATAATGCCGGCATTTCGGTTAAACTTGTATCATGCTATGTTTTTGTTATTGAGGAACCTTTTGATTTGTTTTGTAGATTAACCGAAAATGGGCCCTCGCAAACAATCATCTTCTCAGCTTCCCACCAAGCGGGCACGAGGGGAGGCCAGTTCCGGCCAACCCGCTACACGCCCAACTTCTAAATTTATGGTGACACACAAATGCCTCAGATTTTCAAACGCCTAGGAACGAAGGCGATTCAAACTTTTCGGCAACAAATAATGGTCCGCGCCTCGTGTCTTAGATTGGGAGGCTATGGAATTGGTTAACATTGCAGCAGATGTGCGGGAATTAATTGATCAACCAGGATGGGACCAACTCTTCTCTATCAACGAGCCCTCATATCGAGAGCTTACACTGAAATTTTACTGCACCTTCCAATTCCAGAAAACCAAGGTCTCCATTACTGAGCCGATGATTAAATTCAGACTGGGAGGCAGAGATTCTGCATGAGCATTAATGACCTTGGGGTACATCTCGGGTTATACACTGAAGAGGATGTCCAAACCTTTGATTATCTAAACTCCGAGGTGGATTTTGCTAAGTATGAGGTTGTTCCTCCTCGGATTTGGCAGAACTTTGCACCCAATGCAGATAAATATCAACCCAAGGTTTCTAAGGCATCCAATTTCGATTCTTTCCCCTGCCGAGTGGTGCACAATTTATTAGTTCATACTATTACAGCACGGCTGAACAGTACAGGGGTGGTAACCTTGAGGGATCTGTTTTTCCTGTACTGCATGTCGCAGAAGACCCTGTGCAATGTCGCCCATGCCATCACCCACGTCTTCTACGAGCAGTCTAAAAAAGGAGCATCAGGTACTTTACATGGTGGCATGTATGTCACGAGACTTGCTCGTCGTCTGGGTGTATTAGATGGCTGCCTCCCTATGACGGTGGATGGTATGCCAAAGCTGTTGGGTATGGATACGCTGAAGAGACTGAACAGGGAGAAGGTAGCTGGGCTGCAGGCCACTTCTATGGATTCAGATGTACCAGAGGCAGCTCCTTCTGCTCCTACTTCTGATATACCACCACCTCCACCGTCGGATTATCCGGGTACATCCACTGCTGCTGGGCCTTCAACCGCTGCTGCACCTTCTTCTTCTGCTGGACCTTCTTTTGTCCAGACCCCTGCATTCCGGGATTGGCGCCAGTCAGTTAATGTCGAGTGGGATGATGACAGGAAACCTACAGAGTTTGAGCGTCAAATTTGTCGGATTGAAGGAAAGATAGGGAATATTGAGCTGAATCAGAATATGATCTTAATCTAGCAGGAAGAGCTGCAGCAGCTTTTACAAGACCAGAGAAATTCTTTCCAAGCACAGCTGGATCACGAGATCTTGAGACGGCAATGGCTGGAGTAATCCATGTTGGAGTTCTGGCGGTATCAAGGGTTTCACCCTTCGCAACCGCCACCTCCACCCTATCAGCCACCTGCCCGTGCACTGGCACCTGCACCTGCACCTGCGTCGGAACCTGCACCTCAAATTGATGTTTCCGATGATTAGTTTATCATATAAAGAGAAACCACATCAAGTCACACTTATGTAATAGCTAAATGACAATTTCTTGTTGAGGTTAACTTAGTGATCTTGATCAAATGCTGAGGATCGAGTGTAATAGCTACAGTTAAGTTGTGGATTGATGAAAATTGGAACATTACTAAAGTTTAAAACCTTAGTTACATTTTTGAGCATGATATAATTCCATAGATTCTTGAGTCGGACTTAGTACGACCTTTAAGTTTCTGACCCTTGAATAATAATAACCAGAATAAATAATTCTAATTAAAGGAGCTTTGAAAAGTTTTCCCTGTTCCGCTGATTTTGACTCTCGAATCAAAACAAATGAGTTGGAATCATGAATAGTGCTATTATCCATTTGAACGGTGATTCTGGCTGAGTAACTGGGGGTCGGCATCACAAATGTTTACCTTCGCGTCAAAAGGTTAGTATCAGTTCAAACAAGTCGGGCTCCTTAAAATATGCATATATATATGTATTCAAAAAAAATAATAATAATATTTGAGGGTTAGAGAGCTTAAGAGAAAATTCACGTTTTTCGTACTTTGTTCATGACATTTGGATTTGCTGGAATTTTATGCTCAATTTTTTAACTCTGGATTTTTAGGTTTTAGGTATGTGAAAATTTTATTTTGAAACTTCTTGATTCAGCTGTTATGATTGTGAATTATTTTGGTTAAGAAAGTGAGGTTTTTCGATTCGTGCATTGTCAAAACTTTATTTTCCTTTTTGAATATAGAGGGGTTCCGTCATTTCTGCTTATTACAGTGATTTAGTTTGCTTGAGGACAAGCAAAAAACTCAAGTGTGGGGGAATTTGATAAGTACACAATTGATGATATTTTATTCCTATTTCTTAATATGATTATTATCCAATTGAGTTTAATTTGTTTGTTCAAAGTGTATTTTAGGGTTAATTTCAGGAATTCTCTGTAATTTGAGGCTTATGGTCATTTCGGAGGAATTACGGATGAACGTAGAAAAAAAGAGTAAAATTCATCAATGGACACGCCCATGAACACGGGCGTGTCAATAGACGTGCCCTTGATACTGTATTCAGAAGCTGTGACACGCCCAGTGACATGGGCGTGTCCCTGGACGTGCCTTATATTCAGACTCATAGTAGCTGTGACACGCCCAGTGACATGGGCGTGTCACTGGACGTGTCCTATATTTAGAATCACAGTGGCTATGACACGCCCAGTGACATGGGCGTGTCAATGGCCGTGTCCCCTATTGAAAAGTTAGATTCTCTGCACTGATTGGGGAACAAGTGGTGGACAAGAACTGTGCTTTTGTCAAAAGAAAGACAAAAGAAAAGAAGAGCCTACCTAAATAATGGGAAAGGGAGATGAATCAAAGGAAGGTGGTAGACAATGGATGGGGGTGGTGAGTTGGAGGTATGGGTTGGAGATTTGAATGAAAATAAAAAGAGAAGAGCTGGAGAAGGAAGACAGTTTTTTGGTTGGAATGTTTTTTTTACAGAGAACAGAGAGGAGGAGGAGGAGCCAGCTGCTGGAGCAAGGAGAAGGGTCTTGAGCTGAGTTTGAAGAAGGAAACACATCTTGTACAAGCCCTAAACCAAGAATCAAGGATTGAAGTGAAGAAATACAAATTATCTGCCATGGATTGTTTGGTTTCTCTTACTCATTTATCTTGCTCTGTTTTTCTAGTTTTAAATATGAACTAATTCCTTCTCTATCTAGATATTGATGAACCCTAGCTCATTTGTATGAATTGAACAATTATATTCAGTTGAATCATTTGATTGAGTTGTTTTATTCTTATGATGCTTGATGTTATTTCCAATTGATAATAGCATGCTTATTGATTGGTTGTTATTTTCATATTATTGACTTGAGAAAGCTTGATATGAATTGAATACTCATAAGGGTTGAGGATTGATTAGGGTACTAGAGATAGACCTACAAGATCCTTTGGTTTATAGTTCTTTGTTCTTAATGCAAGATCTATTTAATTGTGTTTGATAAGAGATTCCAGCACTCTACTTAGTGATTAGGGATTAATCCACTCGAGAGGGGTTTTAGTCTAATTTAGAGGAATGCCAACTCAAATCTATTAAATGATTTAGCTGAATTGATTGATCATAAATATTATTAAGGCTAAGGGGATTCAATATCTGGATAGTACTATTAATATTATTATCAATCCTTTTTACATAGCATTTAATTTCCCTTTATTTTCAGTTATTGATTTTGTTGTTTTTAGTTACAAAGCATCACACAACTATTAATTTGCTAAACAACGATTAAGATTTGCACTAGTACTTGGCCTTGTCCCCAGTGGAACGATAACTCACTCACTACTATATTACTTGGGTGACCCGTGCACTTGCGGTTATTGCTATAGCATAGCGGCACATACCAGGTTTGCACCCGGATTATATCATTTGGAATAGGCATAGTGAAGAAAATGTAGTCAGCCACAGGTTCCACAATAATATAGTACATTTGAACCAGTGTTTGAAAATCCATACTAACAAATGATATATGATGTTGTTGGGCTTAATATGTTTGACTGGGGCATGCTAGATACTCTTAGAGCTAGATCTAGTGATGTCTAACATGAACCGGTGGAGGAGGCTCCTAACTTGGAAGCTCAACAGGTTTATAATTTGTTGAATTCACTATATACGGAGTTATGGCCTGGGTGTCAAAACATACTTTTTATCATCTATGACATGCTGTTAGAACATGAAATCTAAGCAACATATGTCAGAAAAAGACTTTTGGTCAATGGATCCAATTTATTAAAGAGATGTTACATGAAAATAATGAAATATTTGATAGTTTCTACTAAACCAGAAAAATTGTTCAAGGTCTTGGACAACTAGTGAAAATTATCAACTGTTGCAAAAAAGTCAAGTTACAAGTAGATAAAAGTTTGTGCCTTTTAAAAAAATGTATTATTTTTCACTTGCACCTAGACTTCAAAGATTATATGCTTCAAATGCTACAGCAGAACACATGAAATGATATTATATGTATGAACAAGAAGATAGAGTCATGTATCATCCCTCGGATTCTTAGAAATGAAAGCATTTTAATCGAATACATCCTGATTTTGGAGCTGAATGTCGTGATGTTAGGTTGAGTCTGTGTATAGATAGTTTACAACCTTTTAGGTCATCGGGACAACAATATACCTCCTTATAATTTGCCACCCTGGATGTGTATGAAAAAATAATATTTATTCCTCTCTGTGCCTATGCTTGGTCCCAATAATTCAAAACATCAAATTGATGTATTTCTGCAACCGTTGATAGCAGAGTTGAAATAATTATGGAATGAATGAGTCGTAACTTATAATTGTTTGAAAAAAATAAAATTTTAATGTGAAAGTGCTACTTATGTGGACTATAAGTGATTTTCATGCATACATAATGTTATCTAGATGGAGTACTGTGGAAAAATTAGCATGTCCTTACTGCATGAATGATATAAAAGCATTTACTCTTTCGAATGGAGGAAAAATAAGTTGGTTTGATAATCACAGAAAGTTTTTAAAGGCATATCATCTACTCAGAAGAATTCAAAAGTGTTTCAAGAAAAACACTATAATAAGAAAAGATGCTTGGCTGATATTGAATGATGACGATTTGTTATTTCAGATTGAGCAATCAGAGTTAGAAAAGGTAACTGAATATAGTAAAATTCAAATAGTAGTGTATGTCAGAATTGTGAATGAAAAAAATGAGCATATTTTAGGATTTGTCTTATTGAAGCTCAAATCTAATAAGACATAATCTAGATGTGATGTACATTGGAAAAATATTTTTAAGAATGTGTTCAATACAATTTTAGATATTCTGGGTAAAATAAAAGATAATGTGAAGTCAAGAGAAGACTTAAAGATATTTTGTAGAAGGTTGGAGTTGGAACAAGGTGAAACAACCGGTAGGTATCTAAATGCTAATTACATATTAGATCGTAATGAAAAACAATTAATATGCCAATGGGTCAAAAATTTAAAGTTTCTCAATAGATATGTATCGAATTTGTGAAGGTGTGTTGATATGAGAAAATATAAATTGTTTGGGATGAATAGTCATGATTGTTATGTATTTATGCAGAGACTTGTACCCATTACATTGAGGGAGTTATTATTAAAAAAGTTTGGGAAGCTCTCACTAAGTTAAGCTTATTTTTTAAAGAACTTACTGCAATATCCCTTAAAGTTTCCGAAGTTGAGCTGTTAGAAAAAGAAATTTCATTTATTCTTTGGCAATTAAAGCACATATTTCCTCCAAGTTTCTTTGATTCAATGGAACATTTGCTAGTTCATTTGCCATATGAAGCTAAAATTATTGGATCTGTATAGTACTGTTGGATGTGCCCTCTTGAAAGATACATGCGATATTTTAAAAAAATTATAAAAAATAGAGCAAAAATAGATGCTTCAATTTGTAATGCCTTTATAGTGGAAGAGACATTAACTTTCTATTCCTATTACTTCGAGCCTCATGTCATAATAAAATTGCGTCAAGTCCCTCGGAATGATGATAGAGGCATGGAAGACCAATTTGAAAGACTCCTATCTATTTTCAAACCTCCAAGCTGACCATATGGCAAAGCAACAAAGAGAAGATTAGAACAAAAAGAATATTTTGTAGCTTGTATTTACATATTGTTGAATTATAATGAAGTTACACCATATCTCAAGTAAGTTAGCAAATTTTAATAAGAAAAACACTTAAATTTACATGTACCATGAAATCATCATATTTTAAAAGATATTGATGCATTTTTAATCTACTCCAGCATATTCATTGAACACTTATGAGATTTGTATGAAAATAGAGGTAGAGAGTAATTTTACCTTATGGCTCCACAAATATGTAAGTATTAATTTGTTACGATATTATAAATAAAATATTTGTATTTTGTTAAATTTTATGGAATTTTAAGTTATGTAATATTATTCTTCTTGATTTAGGTAACTGGAAATGACCAAATGATTCTGGACAAATGTTTGAAGGATCTACCTTAGGGTCTGTTACAAACTATTAGATGTTATAAGGTGTATTTCGTCAATGGTTATAAATTTCACATTGAATCTTACTGTACAATGAGAGCAATTATAAATAGTGGCGTATGTATAAAAGGGGTCAAACTATAGTAAAATCTCTTATGATTTCTATGATCAATTAGCAAACATTGTGTAGGTTAAATATCTAGCTCTACCAATTAAAAGAGTGGTATTATTTAAATGCGATTGGTATGACCCCCATAAATAGGACAAGTGTGCATCCACAATATAATTTAGTGGTTGTGAACAGAAGAAGAATATATGCCAAATATGAACCATCCATTCTCACCAATCAAGCTGCCTAGGTGTACTATATCCCTTACCCTAGCACAAGGTGAGACACTTTTAATTGTTGGAGGTATGCAAAATAAAAGCTAGATCAAGGATTGATCTATCCAAATCATCTGCTGATAATCGGAGTTGGATACTGCATTTCAGGAAGATAGTCCTAAAAAAGTACAAGCTACAGATAGGACAAATGATGTTGATCCAATTCCTTTAAACGTTCCAACAAAACAACTCATGGATATTGATTCTGGAGAAAAATTAGAATCGAACGAATTAATACTTGAATCAGAATCAAAATCAGAATCTTCCCATTCAGATGAAAGCAGTGAATAAAAATAATAAGTATGTGTAATAATGACAAACTTTTTAGGCTATAACATTTACTTTAATAATTTATGTATTAATTGTAATATGTAAATTAATTATATAAAGTGTTATTTATTTTGATATGTATCGCAGACCGGGCATATATTTGAATCAATCAGGGTCTAGCTATCGATCTAGTGGGGGTCGAGGCTCTGGTGGTTGATTGACTGGTGGTATGGGCCAGCCATGTCTATGGCTACGCAATATTATAGATGATATTCTAGTTGAGGATCCTGTTATTGATATTCTCGCTAAGGATATGGTCACAGAGGATCTTGCTCCTTCTGGTGATCCCTTCTTTATTGATGGCCCCATGGGTGATGCTAGTACTAGTACTGCAACATCAACTGCGGGAGCAAATGCAGGATGGAGAGTCTAGGAGTTCAGGAGGTAGAGTAAGTATTTTAATATTTTTCTCATTTTACATTATTTATATTAAATGATAAATTTCTAACCGGTGGATATTTTTTAATGAATTAATATTTGTTCATCTCGTAGCTAAGTGATGGATCCATCTAGGTCTTCCGCAAGATGCATCTAGAAGATCATGACGGAGAAGATGGATCCTATTGGAGTTTCTTGAAAGGTCATCTCTCTGAAGATGAAAGACTTTTGGTTCTAGGAGTTGAAGGTAAAAAATTTATCTAAAATTTGATATTTAATATGTAAAAGCTAAAATTTTATAATTATCATATACTAATTATCTCTCTTATTTTTGTAGAAATACTTTTACTGAAATCAGGCTATTGATAACCTGATTTGAATTGCCTTCATGAAAAAGGCAGTTGTTTGCTGCAGTGATATATTGAGTGAGGTGAAGGCTGCGGGGAAGCAGCCTTCATTTATTGATGATAATTTGTGAGCCAACTTGCAGACTGCCGAGCAGCTATGAGTTATTTGCACATATACACACTAGGGGGTCATGACGAGCATTTATTTGTGGAACATCGGTCCCATGATGTAAATTTAAGTAATTTCATATTTTTTTCTTAAATTTTATAGTAAAATTTAAAATATAAAGTAAATAATATTTTTCTATTGTATAGGATCATTAAATTGTGTCTCGGGAAAAGGCCACTCAGTTTGATATGCCCATTAATGAGGAGAACTTATTTTGAGCTGCTGTAGGAAAAGAGAAGAAGAAGCTGTATGGATTTGGCTCCTAGTTTGTTAGTATAACTTTTTCTTCTTCTCTCTGATGCAGGAGCAGATGCAGACCGAGGTGCAGAGGTTGGCCTAGCAGCAACTGTAGCAGTTTATGACAAACTTTATGCTAGGGATCTTTGATCCATCATGGAAGCATCCTTCGGATGGTCTTAATCCTCCACCTCCACCACCTCACCTTTTGTTTCTATATGATTTTAGATTCTTTTTTATTGTATTTATGCACTTTCTATGTTAATTTTATACTTTTTATGTACATTTATTGTATTTATGTAATTTATTTTATACTTTTTAATTTATTAAATTTAATTTTCATTTAAATATAAAATTTAAATTTTATATGTTAATTTCTTTAATAAATTTTTATATATAAGTAACAAAAATAATAGAAATTAAAAAAGAATAATGAAAAATAATTAAAATAATTAAAAATAAAAAAATTATATTTTAATTTACCGATAGATTTATATAATCTGTAGGCAAACTAAATACAAAAGTGGCAGAATATTGCCGATAGAATTTTTATCAGTAACACTGACAAATTTGTATTATCTTAGTAAGTTGGCGAGACTTGATTATGTTGGTTTTACGGATAAAGCTCTTTCCGTCAGTAATGCCGATTGAAAACACTTTTTGTCGTCAATCTCATGGATCTGTGTTTGCTATTGACCGACATATTTTCTGTCAGTATTATCAACTGAAATATTTTTTTCGGTAAACAAAAAACTGCTCTTTCTGTTGATAATTTTTACTGACGACTTGTCTATCAGTAATAGATTTTTTTTTTCGTTTGCATTTTTAATACTAGCAAAGAATACGACTACATAAATTTTCTGTCAGTAAATCTTATTACTAATAAAATAAATAAAAATTACCAATAGATTTTTTCATCGATAATCCGTAATATTCTCATAGTAAAATAATTACGCTAAATATATGGAGTTGTGTATATATTATTCCTAAAATAATCCATATCCACTAGGGATGACAATGGATTGGGTATGGATCGAGTTTTTAAAAATTTTTACCCTATTCAATAAGTGAAATAACATGCTCTACCTGTTATCCGATCCACTTCAAGTTGAATCAAATCGAATATAAATAATGCTACTACTACAAATCAGATTAAAACATATAAGATTGAGTCATAAATCATTTAGGTCATAAAATACATACATATATATATATATGAATATCAGATATAAAAAAAAATTCACGAAAAATATAATTATAATAGTCAACTTAATTTTATTAATTTTATTAGTTAATTAATTAAATTTATAAATTTAATTAATTAAATGTGTCTCATATTTTTTTATTCAAAATAAATTAATAAATTAATATTAAATAAAAATTACATAAAATTCATTGGTATGATATCTAAAATTAAATATTATTATATAAATGTCTATAAGAAAAGAAATATAATTGGATGGAGTTCCAGTAGAGTAACACATAATTTGCATCCAACCCAAATCCATATCTTTTAATACTTTTTTAAATTTATATTTTACCCTAACAGTAAACAGATTCGATATAACTCTACTCAATCATATCAGATAGGATAGGATCAGATGTCCAATGGATAAAAAAAAAATTGCCATTCCTAATATCCACCCATCCAAGTCAGCACCTCTAGTTTAGTCCCAATAATGAGTGTCATGTGAGTTCAAGATGGAAACATTATATAATAAAACGGTTATTCCAACTATTTCAAAATTATTTTCAAAATAAAATTACTTCAAGATGCACTAAGAGACTTCCTTTCCACGTAATTGCAACAAAAGTTCCAAATTAGTATAAAATCATCTATTTCAGAATGTTTGAATAAAATTAATCCTGAAAGAAAAAAAAAAAAGCTTGCCTTTTTCTCTAAATTTAGAAAAAAAAAAAAATAAAACCCAAATTTTACTTTGAAAGTGGCCACGAGTTACACTCTGGAATTAGAAAATTAAAATCCGACAAAAAAATATGTTATTAAGACAAATTATCATAGTACAAGAGATTAATAACTAATTAATGCCAATTCTTTATATGTCAAAAAACATTCAAACCAAATATCAATGCCTATACATATTGATACGGAAATTTTCTTAAGAAATTGTCCACAAGCAAACATGACCAAATATATCAAATGCAATCTTAAAGTAAATTTTGTTTCCTAAGAAAATTTCCTTTTTTTATTAGAATATAAATAGTTATATTCTAATATTATACCAAAACATGAACTTCAAAGACATTCCTTAGCTTAGCACACCTAGCATAGCTAATCAGCATAGCATTTTCTTTTCTTAGTTGAAATTAGCCAGAGGGTGTTGGAATTTTCAGATGAAGCACTTAAGTTTTTATTAGCCCATATAATTAAAGAATTATGGCTTTTTTTTTCTAGGCTACGTTAGATAACAACATAAACTTATAAATAATTGAGATTTGAGAACATATACTATATATTATAATAAAATAAAATCTTAACGAAAAATAAAAAAATCAAAGAAAAAGCCAAGAAACACAAAACAATAAAAACAAACCAAACCAAATCAAATCAAACCTTGAATCATTCTTCAACACTCTCCCTTGATTCAAAGTGGTAAATTCTACCAAATTATCTTATTGTGCCACCTCTCTAAGACCTCTAATTTTTCATAATTTGAAGCACTCTTTTTTAATTGTTGATATATTTCTCGCCAACCTCCATTAATGCACTTCTCATCAATATCCAATTATTGCTACACTTCTCATCAAAAAAATTTGAAGGTGAGCTTTGGTGCAACGGTAAACATTGCCGCCGTGTGATCTGAGGTCACGGGATCGAATCGTGAAAACGGCCTCGTGCAATTACAAGGAAAGGCTACGTACAAAGACCCAATGGGTCCACCTTTTTTCGGACCCTGCGCATAGCGAGAACGTTTGTGCACCGGACTGCCTTTCTCATTAAAAAAATTTGTCATCAATTATTTTGGAATACCTCTCCAACTTTCTTAAAAAGATACTTTTCTACCATTAAATGTGTAGATTAGTTGATAAATGATTGTTTTAGTTTAACTAGAAGTCTCAAATTAGATTCTCTAGATATACAACTGTATTAAACTCGGTAGGGACAGCTTTATCGCTTTTTGTGTTCCTACTCAGCTCAACTCTAAAAGTATAATTTACGCAAAAAAAAAAAAAGATATTTTCTTCTTGTGCAAAAATTGCTTGCTCATTTTTTAATGATTTCTATATTTCTTTTGGAATTTCACATGCCATAATATTGATAAAAATTAATTCAAAAACGGAAGAATATAAATAAGTTTTTACTTTGAACTTATTGACTTTTTCTTCATTATAACTCTTAATTTAAGAAAAATCTAAAATTTGAATCATTTAATCTACCAAATAGTTTATAGTTGACCATCTAAATTCAAATAGTTTAATCTACCAAGTAGTTAATAGTTGACTATCTATCTCATGCTACAATCAGAATATCAACTTTAATTAATAGATCAATGTAGCTTTATTCGATCGCGGCAGTTTGTGCTTCCACACTTGCACTTGAAAGCTTTGACAGGATGATACTTGTCATTAAATTCAATACCATAATCCTGCGCATTATAAGCATGAATTAACTTGTAGGGAATAAAATTGAAAATTGCCAAATTTATAAGATCCCTATGCATTTTACCATAGTTAGCGTGCAGCTATAGAATATATCATTATTAGCGTGCAACCATAGAATATAGCATTATATTCCTAAGCCTATGTTTGGATTGAGGTAAATTAAGGATGAATTTACTTTAACGAAGGAAATGAGAATAATATAAACGAAATTTACTCTAAATTACTTTCCATTGTTTGATAGTTTAAATAAAATAAAAAATAATTTAAATTTCTCTCTTATTTTTAATGAAGGAAATGAATGTTAGAATAATCATTCTATCTATTTGAACTATTATTTACTTCTATTTACCCTCTTTTCTCTCCATTTTGGAGATAAATATTTTGGAGGTTGGAGAGTAAATTAAGAAAATGAATTTCCTTCCCTTTACTCTTATTTACTCTATTACTTCTTATGCCAAACAAGAAAGAGTAGAGTAAATTTTATTTATTTTCTCATTCTTTATCTCTAATTATCCTCATCCAAACAAAGATCAAGTAGGAATTGTTGTCCCCATATGTTTTAATGATGTTAAACTTGGTTTCAACATTCCCTACCATTCTATAACAAATGGCTATCAAAGTATTTATTGTATTTTAGGATGAATGCTCGTTATTCCATAAGCCACGATCATTACTGCAATAGCTAAATTCTACAAACTCATGCAAATAGCATAATAATGCCCGTTCAAAGAAACGAACATTCATTACATATGATGCAACTCAAGCAGAAAGCAGACCAACATACATTACCATGTGGTAAACATCGTCGCCTACCAAGTGACATCTCAAGCAAAATCATGCAGAAAGAAAAGTAATGCCCATGCAAACATGATTAATGGCCATTACATCTTAATATTTGAAAACTGAATTCGATGTAAAGATTTAAATTTGAATTCTCAGCAGGGAATACAAATAGTCATACTTTAAGAAATTGATCCTTAAGACATTCAAATAGAAGTACAAGTAATAGCTCAAAAAAAAAATATTCTACTCATTTCTAAAGTCTTAACTTTATTCTTTGTGATTTGCTTCCTTATTCTTCTTAAGAATATTTTGTACTTCACTAATACATTCTGAAAGTATTAAAAGCACGTGGACTTAACTTCTCATTTTTTTAGAGAGCTCCATTGTAATAAGTCTTGAGCGACTGGGGGAGGACTTAGTTAAGGTTCATTAGGAGCCTCTTAATAATCCTGATGCTGATCTTGAATCTAGAGAAAGAAAGGAGAGAGTGGGAGTTCATTTTTCCAAATAAGTCGTATGAGGAGGAACAAGTATGTTACTTTTATACCCCTTCCAACCTCTAATACTCTTTTCAATGATGCTACCATGCCATTGGATGGCTCTTTTAAGACAAATCTTGAGGTACATTCTTCTTCATCCTTGGTTGCGGAACCACGTGAGTGCAGCAAATTTTTCAAGCCAAAAAAAAAAAAAAATTGCAGACGAAATTAAAAATAAAATTAAAAATTTAATATTATATTTAAATTTATATTTATTAAATTTGTTATATATCTTTTCATTTTAATTATAGGTCTATTAATTTATTTAAAGAATTTTATTAAATTAAATTTTATAAAAATACTATTTTAAATAAAAATTTAATTTTACTCAATTCATAATTAAATTATAAAATTCTAACATTATCCTAAAAATACCTAATCACAAAACTCTAAATACCCAATAATTAAAACTAAAAAAACATAAATAGTACAAAAAAAACTAATAATTTATAAATTTTTAATAGAGAATATATATATATATATATATATATGTATTGAATGGGTGGGAGGGGGTCCATTGCCCCTAGGACCCCCCCTCCCTCCATCCCTATTCATCCTCTTTGGTTCCCAAAACTCCTATGTTGAATCCTCATACCTTGAATCCAAAAGTTGAAGAGCAAGATAGGACATGATCTTATTGTGAATGAAAAGCACTTGATAGTTTGGTTTCTCAAGATCACCACCTAAAATTGCCTAACTTATCACTGATTTTGTATCGTATCATAATTTATCTAAGTCCAGTGGCGGAACCAGGAATTTACCGAGGGGGGGTCGGCGGTGCTGCGGTCGGCGGTTGGCGGCGGCTGGCTGTGGTGGCGTGGTGCTGCTGGCAGTGGGTTTGAGGAGAGGGAGAGGGAGAGGGATCTGATCTGAGAGACTGAAGAAGAAGAAGAAGAAGAAGGAATGGCTGTGTTTTTAACGCAGCCCTTTATTTTTTTTGAACCGGCCCAAGCGAAACGGCGTCGTTTCGCTTGGGCCGGTTTATTTTTTTTTTAATAAACCCCTGGCGAAACGGCGCCAGGGGTTTATTTATAAAAAAAATTAGTCCCTGGCGAAACGACGCCGTTTCGCCAGGGACTAATTTATAAAAAAAAATTTGAAATTGCAGCGAGGGGTTCGTCTACCCCTCGCTGCGTTAAGTTTTTGAAACTCAGCCAAACTCAGCGGGGGCTGAGTTTCAGACTCCTCCACGCCTCCTCCACGCCTCCCTCCTTCTGGCCGCCGGTGAGGGGGGGTCGTGTGACCCCACACGACCCCATAGTAGTTCCGCCCCGTCTAAGTCTAATCTTACGTTTTCCTTTCAATTACCTTCCTGTATCAATCATTGTCTTTTTCAGAAAGCCCTTACAAATCCTAAAGGGTAATTAGTTATAATATAAGAAATGAAAGCTCTCTAGAAAAGTTCTACTTGGGAGATGGTTGAGCTTCCTAGGGATAAGAAGACAATAAGGTGCACATGGGTATTTTCTACAAAGTACATGTTTGATGTGACAATTGACAGGTAAGAAACTATCTTGTTTACTAAGGGGTACAACCAAACTTATCGAATCAATTATCAAGGGACCTTTATTCTCATAGCTCACATGAATAATACTATTAGAGTTAATTTATCTCATTGTTAATCTATATTCGCCGTTTAGATAGTTTGACGTGATGACTTGTTGCGACGGTCCACTGAAATCCACTGATCGGTCAGTTTGTCTCCCCTACTTTTAATTTAATGATTTTGAATCTCCAACTTGACTTTCTAACATCTATTTAATATTTAATTTAAAAGTATGAGAGAGAAATAATACGTGTGAGGTGCACGTATTCTGACACGGTATACTAATCAGCACTATCATTGACATGTCTTAAATTTAATTCACATACTCTGCACTTAGAAAGATTGATCATTTTGCTCCTTTTATATTCAGTTTAATTGTTTTAACACTCAAACTTGATTTTTTATACCGATTTGATCTAACCCTTCTAACTTCAAGTCCAGCTAATACTTGAACTAAGATAAGAATTTAACGAGTTTTATTTTATAAATGTCAAGTTTAATATATACAAAATTCTTATATTACTTCTAGACTTTATTAGTATTTTGACAATAGTATTTTCGCAAAAACACTCAAAATAATTATCAAATAAATATGTTTATAAACTATAATTCTAATAATTTATCAATATATTATTAAACATTATTAAAGGGAACTTGAGTTAAATTTTTTATTATGGACTATAATAAATAATTTTAATTAAAAAAATTAGCAATAGAAGAAGAATTTTTTTTAATGTTACTTGATACACATACACATATTTAAATCAAAATATTTTTTTTTCAAAAATGATTTACTAATAATTATTAGAATAAAAGTAAATAACTTGTCTAAAATTACACAATGAATAATTTGCTAAAATTCTAAAAATTATAGAAGACATTGTTAAAAAAAAAGTATATAATTTCATATGCAAATGATAGACATTCACAATAATAAAATACATGCATTGTATGTGTTCAATCACTTCAGCAAATAAGGGTCAAATAGGTATGAAAAATCTAAATTAGAGTATCAAAATAGTTAAAATGAAAGTAGACCAATCATGCGAAGTATAAGGTGCTACTTATATATTAAACATATCTTTTTAATGCAAATTTCTGTATTCACAGAGGCAAAAAGGTGCATTCTTTGAGCTCAAATAGAAAAGAAAAAACCAAGTTGAAATATTAAAATGATCAGCATAAAAGAAGATTGGGCAAACTAACCAATTGTGCCAAGTACATAGGTTGTATATGAATTAATCCGAATATATATTATTATGTTCCTAAATAGAAATAAATTGTAAATATGAATAATATTATTATGCTTTAAAATATACACACATTCAAAATAGGAATTAATATATGAAATAATGTAGAAGGGGGCAAATTGACCAATCATGCCAAATATAAGGTGCTGCATATATATTAAACATTTTCTTTTGATACAAATTTTTGTATTCACACTAGGCAAAAAAGTGTATTTTACGTATTCAAATAAGTAAGAAAAAACCAAGTTGAAGTATCAAAATGATTAAAATGAAAGTAGAGGAGACAAACTGATCAATTGTGCTAAGTATATAGGTTGTGTATTTATTAATCTGAATATATATTATTATGTTCCTAAATAGAAACAAATTGTAAAAAGGAATAATATTTTTATGTTTGTAAATATACAAATATTCTAAATTAGAGTTAATATACGGAATATTGTAGAATTGTCTTTTCTGGAATAGATTGTTTATGTTGTGTGAATACTCCAATACAGATGAATAAAAACATACAATACAATCAAATTATCAAGTAAAGAGTATAAAAGGAATTACCCATGTCAATTCTTCCATTGGTTGAATATCCTTAGTTGTAAAAAAAGCAAGCTGCATAAGAAAAAATGAAACAAAATTATTCTCTTCTTTTTATTTATTTATTTTTTTATTTTATTAAGTTGAAAACGAAGGGAGAATGGAAAATTTTTTGTTCGCATACATGATAATAGTGGTGATCTGGTGTCTCTATCTCCACAGGGATCTCTATCAGGTTAGCATCACCACATCTGATGAAAATAAAGTATAACGGAGATAATATTTAACAACAAACGGTGAATAACATTAATTACAACACATAAATGAATTCAGACGTAATGGAAACAGTTTTTTTTTTCTTTTTTTTTTTCGGGCGAGAGTGTAAATTTGGCTCCAACTGATATAATCATTCACTTTTTGAAACTATATATGTTAAGATGATGAACTTAGCTATAATCATAAAAATGGTTATACTTGAAAAGTATATACATGCCACTTGCAACTTACAGTTCCTCACATAAAAATATCACAAATGCTTTATTCATTGTATTTTAAACCCAAAGAAAAAAAAAAAAGAAAATTGAAGTCTTATTTCAAGAAATTGCATTTTGTTTCTATTTCCAGAGCAACCAATGTGGCCTAAGGGTTAGGCAATGATCCTATCTTAAAAAAAAAAATAGAACTTAAACAAGAAAATTCAGTTTTTACAGCAAGAGTACAGATTTAGTTGCAGCATACATGCTTTTTTGCTTTTCATTATAAATAAATGACTGATCTCGGAGAAAAGAACGAGTATAACGGAAAATGAAAATGAAATATGACCAGCCTGAAAGGTTCTGTGTTGAGTCTAAGACTCATTTGATAACTTCTATATCATGAATTTCCCTGATATCACATAAATGGACAGAGCAAAGTATAGGAATATTATGGAAGTAGTACCTGTGATTAATAAATCTGCCAACATTTCCAAACTCTGTTGCATCCAAACAAAGTGCTTCTTCATCTTTCAGTATCCTCTCAGAGCCCCAGTCTGCATCAAGAAGTACAGGGTATGTATGCTTCTCCTGCTTAGCTGCCCTTTGCTTGTTTCGCTCATAAAGTTCTTGATTTGTCACAATTTACCCTATGTACTCACAAATAAAAGTTCCTTTCTTCAGCGCATTCACAGATCGAACGCCCCAGCCTTTCCCTTCAGGTGTTCCAAGCACCTACACCATTTTCAGAAATGGGGGCAAAAACCAAAAGGTTGATTACAAAGGAAAAAGTTAGTGGCTATTAAATCTGAAGTCATAACGTCAGCAATGAAAAAGAATTTATTCTTACCTGCAAAGCCACCTGTATGCCTTGTTGAACAGCACGGTTTTTACACTTCCTACTGGAACCACACTTACTCCAGCATTCCTTTATAAATTTTCTGGTTAAATGACCAGTTTCGTTCTCTTTCTTTTAATTTGATTCAAGTCATTTTGTAGAGGGCAAATTTCACAGTAGAAGAAATGTTTTCTTTCAGGCTCCCGGCTCATTGCAATGCATTCATCTGAAAATTCTTCCTTCAGTAATCCCTTCTGTGTGTATGCAAACTCACCTAGTGTTTCCCCAGCACATGCACAAGGCAACGCTGAAGATAGACAATCTCCACGGCACTCTGCACAAAAATTATCATCTGATATTCGAGCAAGGGAAAAATCAACATGAGCATCTTTATGAACCATATTACTTCTTATGTACAAAAAATTTGGCAACTCCAGAGCACCATTTTCATTCACCAAAGGAATTTCTGAATTTTCTAAGCCTCTAGCTATATCTTTGAGATAAATAGGGTATTTCTTTTGAAGAATAGCCTCCATGAAATGCCAGTTTGAAGACTTTGTGGCTTTTAGTGGCTGAGGCATCTTCCTACTTGCATCAGTAGCACCCTTTCAAAATAAAATAGAAAGAAAATGAAAAAAAGGCCTTAATTAATGCAATGAAGATTACTCAAGCTACCAAGAGAAAACAGAATTAGAAATTTGAAACCAACCTGAACTATGTTGTGATGATAGACTAATTCATTTAATCTTCCTTGCTCTGATGAAGATTTGCCTGCAAGATTATAATCATTAGCAATAATTGCAAGTTCTCCTCCAGATTTCCCTAATGAATCAAAAGTTTGGGGCATGAATTCATCCTTTGAATGTGTGTCCAACTCCAAGAAACAGTTGCAAACCCTTTCCATCAGCTTCACCAAAGAGAAATCAGGATCCTGAATTCTGAATTTTCTGCGGCATTCATCTTCCACCTCTTCTAGGACTGAACTTAGACTCTGACTTCGCAGTTGAGTGTTTCTAGAAGAATTACAAATCAGAGAAATCTTCACCTCTTTCTTGGAAGTAGAAGCAATATCAAACTGTGATGAACTGGGAACCCCATTAACTCTATCCTCCATATCTAAAAATTTCAAGTCCTGACATTTTGAGTCATCTGCTTTACCATCATTACAGTTTCCTGATGAAGAACCTTTAGGTGACATACCTTCAAAAGCCATAGGAAAAAAAAATTGGCAGGTGAAAAAAGTTATTTAAACATAACTTGTCCTGATCTTGAAAATTTAAAATCTTTTCGAGTGCAAAATTAATAAACAAAAACAAGGAAAAAGAAAATAATAGAACACAAGAATTTGCAGAGTTCAACTTTTAGCCAACAAGAACAAGCAAGACAATCTAAAAAATATTTTCTAAAGCTGAAGAAAAGGAATTACAAATCACTCAAAATAATTTCTCTAACACAAATGTGTCATAGACACAAAAATGGTGGTTTATAATGCTCCCCGCGGTCCACAAATTAGAAAGTCATGAAAGGTTGCATGGGAGCACATGGGTGACTTTTAAGTTGTGTTAATTTGTCCAACAAAGAATAGACTGTGATTTTGTTAAATCTTCCATGAATGTCATATTCAATCAATAAATGTACCCATCTAGTTTGTTTCATATTAACAATGAAAGGAACTTAAATTAGATTGATCATAGAGCAAGAATTAAACTTGTAATTGAAACTCATAACTATTACTACTTAATTGATGAATAGTACTAGCTTACTAGGATGGACAGCAGCAGGAGAAGCAACATAACAGGGAAGTTGTTTAAGCAATGGCTTCTTCTGAGAAATATTATCCAAGCTAAAACAATCAATCTCATTCTTGAAATGTAACATTTTTTATTCGTGGAATTCTTGATTTTTTCGCCCGCCTTGATCAGGGGGAAAGCCCATTGATTTTCTAGTTTGTTCGCTAATGACAGGGGATGAAGCATTGTTATCCTGAGCTCTGAACCCACTTTTTATTGGTACTTCATCATTCAAACTACAAATACTAAGAGCAGATGCTGCCTGGTTATGACGAACTTGGAACCGGCTTATCAAGTGTTCTTCTTCATCATCCAAACTACTAGCAACAGGGTTATAACGAGGTCTGAACCCACTTCCTGATGGTGTTATAGAGTCATCATCTGAACTAATATCTTCAATGACAATTGCTTTCTAGTCACAATAATCAACAAGCAAACTATGTAAGAGGCATAACATCAATGAGCGCATAAAAAAAGAAAAGGCTGAACTTTGATTTTGTCTCATTTACCACAACCCTCACGCCATAATTCAAAATTTTCAAAATAAAATAGAAATATTTTATTGGTACAAACTACAACTTTCATAATGGACATATCAGATGAAATTTCAATCAAACTAAAAATTGAGTGATTTTGTGGATATAAATTACAATATTAATATCCATGTTAAAATAAGCAATTAATCATAAGATTATATATGATGAAAATTAAGCCTAACAAAAAAAATTAAAGAACTTGGCCCAAAACCTGTGAAGATAACCCCCAAAAAAAACACTAGAAGGTGAAAGGTAATACAAAGCAATGAAGATGCACCTTTGCTAGATTCTCCTGATCCTCCATTAGAAATATCAATTACAACTTAACTTGTTCTTAATATAAAAGTTCAATTGATTTGTTATAACTTTTCAGTCCGGACAGCTTACACTGTTTTCATAGAAATCGGTGATGGAGTTCAGTGCGGCTGATTAGTGGCCTATTCAAGCAAGGAATCTGGAGGCATTTGGCAAAGCGCATATATCCAACTTCAACTAGAATGGTTAATTCCTTGCTTGCATTTGGCAAAACGCTTGTATCCAATTTCAACTGGAATGGTTAAGTATTGAAGAAAATAAATCGAATACCCAGCTGTAAAAGCCCACAAAACCCACGATCACAAATTTCTCACGAGTCCCAAAAAACAAAGCCAGAATCCATGTCAGAGAAGTCGTTTATTATTGTCTTTCAATCGTAAAGATAGGGAGTGCAATACGACTGCTGACTACCAATAAAAACCTTTTCCTCTGCTATTCATAATCACATGCATGGTCCTTCGCTTATTTCATAGATGTTTGGGGCGGGTGAAGTAGGAGTGGGTAGGGTTAAAGAAGGGGAAAGGTAAATTGTGTTGTTTGGGAAAAAAGTAGTGCTATATTTGGAAGAGGTGCAAGGTATTAAATAAAGTAAAGTAGGGTGAAGTGCATAGTGTAGTAAGATGTGATATAATTAGGGACGCATGTAATTTAGTTAACCGATTATATGATAGTTAATCGATCGATTTATCAATTTAGTTTACTAATTATATTTATATATAGTCGGTTTCGATTAAGATTATTAGTAAATTTTGACTATTAATTTAGTTAATGGTTAATTGATTTTTATCGATCAGTTAACTATTAACCGATAAATCAAAATGCATCATCACAAGGAATTCGTTTGTGGATTTGGATTGACATGTTAATGGCTGAGCTCTGCTTTGGTTGTTCCTGGATTTGCACTTAGTCTCTTTGTTGGAATGTTACTTTTCATCTACCTTGCAAACATAGGTGCTTATCAATGCCATTTAATTAAGATTCTGCATTCTCTATTTATACTAAAATGAATATGTTAATTTTTCTTTTCCTAATCTTGATTTTATTTATGTATCTATTTTTGAAGTATTCTCAATTTTGACTATATTAGTGTAACACTTCTATACCCCATATACGCACACTATATACAACTACATCTGTAATATACGTATACTGATACAGGAGTATCACGGTTATTATTAAACAAACCAATCTTTCCTTTTAGCAATAATATGAGAAAACTTAAAACATTTAAATCTTATTATAAAACAAAATAAATAAAACATTTATTTATTTTACAATGGAAAATGTAGCGGTAATGTACATATATATACATCAAAATTAATCTTTACAAAATTAGAGTTTATACATGTTTAACAGTTCGTCTCTGATCTTTAAGTCCACAATCAACACTTCAAAGTCTAGACTCAACTCGGTCTAGCTGAACTCTCCGATTCTACCCTGTCACCTGTGCGATGAACCACAATCGTGCTAAGCTAACGGCTTAGTGGTACAAACTACAATAATAATATACTTTAATGTAATGCTAATGTCATACATTAAAATATTATAAACAATACATAAGAATATCATATTTCAAAACCTTACATTAAATCTTATTATTCATTTGTTTCACATTCATGATTCACATTTAAACAAAGACAAGCATGGGCCCAAAAGAAACTAATATGCCATTCAACTTTCAGAGTTAATGTTTTTGTTCAATTATCACATTTATCATCCCAACTAGGCTTCAAGGATTAGGCTCAACCAAGCTTCAAGGGGAGCAAAGCATGCTAAGCATCAACCCAACTTGGCTTCAAGGACCAAACCCAACCCAGCTTCAAGGGCTTGTAACATCCTAACTAGGTTTCAAGGACTAGACCCAACCAAGCTTCAAGGGGAGTTAAGCATGCTAAACTTCAACCCAACTTAGCTTCAAGGATCAAGCCCAACCCAGTTTCAAGGGATTGTTACTATTAGGCATGTCACCAACAACAAAACTCTGAAAATTGACTAACATATTACACACACAATTCTTTTATTATTTCATTATAAATTATATTCTCATTTTCTCATAATCATCTAGGCAACCATACCTCAATTATTTCATTTGCATCATTATAGCCAACGACAATGGCTTCACATCTCATCATTAGAGTATACATAACCAATTGCATTGGACATACATTTTGAATGATCATCATATCTTTCACATTATGCAAATCATAGCATTAATCAAATGTATCAACAATGTAATAGATTACTTAACACATTTACAACCAAATGTGTTAAGTTTCAAAGTCATGTAAATGTATGCAACCATATAGGTCTGTACTTACCTCAAGAGCAACTCACACCAATCTAACCACTTCCTCTTCCAAAAAAATCCTTCAACACTTGGATTAGGGCAACTCAATCTCTTTAAAACCTAATCCAAAAGGGATGATACACACTTACTTAGAGGTGCACATGAGATAATATAGATAAGAACCAACTAGGGTAAGCTCTACACATGACACGCTCAACAACACGGGCGTGTCCCTGACCGTGCTCTAAACTCACAACACAGAAGCTTTGACACGCTCAGTGATATGGGCGTGTCACTGGCCGTGTCAATCCTCCCTCAACATAGTAGCTAGGACACGCTCAGTGACATGGGCGTGTCAATCCACCAACATCATAGTAGCTATGACACGCTCAGTGACATGGGCGTGTCACTGGCCATGTCAATACTACTCTAACACAGAAGCTGTGACATGTTCAGTGACATGGGCGTGTCACTGCTCGTGTCATTCATCCAGAAAACAGAACCATTGACACGCCCAAAGACTTGGCCATGTTCATGGGCGTGTCAGGCCAAAAATCTTGATTCCGGCAACAACAACACCACATCTAACAAATCTCTTACTTTCACCATCTTTCACTCCAAACAAACTTAACTAAACACACCAATAAACTATAATAACTTGCAAAAACACCAAAACAATTCAAACATACATCAAACACAAATCACAACCATCACATACCCAAAACACAACACTTGTTTTCTTTCACCAAACTTAATCTTTCCTTCAAACCAATCCCAAAATCAAAGCCAAATGGACAACATAATCTCAAACACATCAAAATAACCATACACATATCATCAACAACCAATCAACAACCTCAATTCACAACTCAAAAGAAAATCAAAAAATCAAGTGGAAAACTTACCAAAAGTGATGAAAACCCTTAGAATTCTAACTTGATCACTTGAAACACCCTTCAATCTTGAGTTTGGAAGAGCAAAAATCTCTCTTTCTCTCTTGCTATGGAGATAGCTGGCCAACAAAGAAAGAAGAAGAAAAAGATGAAGAAATAAGAGCAAAGTCAACTACTCACAACCACTCTTAACCATACAATTCTCTCTTTTAATATCCACCAAGCAATTTTAATAATAAAACAATCATAAATATCATCACCCATTTCCACTTAATTTAATTAAATTTCTATTTTATAAAATAACCAATAACTTCTCATTTGACCAACTAATAAGTTGACTTGTATATGTTGTATATATCTCTATATATACAACATATACACACTTCTCTTCTCCTCACTTACTACTTAAGCATACTATACTTTATTTCATTAAATCCAATTTCAATAATAATCATTCCAAAAATTTTAGGGTATAGTTTGGGATATTACAATTAGATAAATGTTGTTGTAAGCAAATTCCATCAATGGCAAGAATCTGTCCCAACTTTCAGAGAAATCAATGACACAGCTTCTCATCATATCCTCTAAAATTTGTATCACTCTCTCTGACTGCTCATTTGTCTGCGGAAGAAAAGCAGTGCTAAAGTGTAATCGAGAACCCAAAGCAGCATGCAAACTCTTCCAAAACCTCGAAGTAAATTGGGGATCTCGATCAGACACTAAAGAAATTGGAACTCCATGAAATCTTACAATTTCATTAATATACAGCTCAGCCAACTTCTCCAGAGAATAGTCCATTCTAACTGGAAGAAAATGAACTGTCTTCGTCAACCAATCAACAATCACCCAAATGGCATCATGCTTCCTCTGAGTCAATGACAAACCAGTCACAAAATCCATTGTCACTCGCTCCCATTTCCACTCAGGCACCGATAAAGGTTGGAGCAACCCAGTAGGAACTTGGTGCTCGGCCTTCACTCTCTGACAAGTGAGATATTTAGATACAAACTCCGCTATATCCCTCTTCATACCTGACCACCAATAATGTTGCTTTAAATCATGATATATCTTTGTACTCCCAGGGTGCATAGCAAAAGTCGATTGATGTGCTTCTTCCAAAATAGTCTTTTTCAGTCTTGCATCATCAGGAACACACAATCTATCATTGTACCAAAGGCTACCATCATCTCTCACAAGAAAATCTCGCCTCTCCCCCTTTTGGCAATCCGATACAACTTTTTGAATTTTCTCATTAGCCAACTGAGCCTCTTTAATCTGATCCCACAACACCGGTCTCAAGTGTAACTGAGCCAACAATGCACCATCATCACATGATTCAAAACTAACATGCAACGCTCTCAACTCAACAAGCAACAAGAGCGAATAAACAGTCAAACCTGATAAAAACTTTCGACTCAAGGTATCAGCAACTACATTTGCCTTACCAAGATGATAATCAATCATACATTCGTAATCTTTAATCAACTCCAACCACTGTCTCTGCTGAAGATTCAGTTCTCTCTAAACACCCAAGTATTTCAAACTCTTATGATCTGTATAGATGAAACACTTCTCTCCATACAAGTAGTGTCGCCAAATCTTCAAAGCAAACATTATAGCTGCCAACTCCAAATTATGCGTCGGATAATTAAGCTCATGCGGCTTCAACTGCCGAGAAGCATAAGCTATGACTCTACCCTCCTGCATCAAAACACAACCTAAACCACTATGTGAAGCATCCTTGTAAATCACATATGGTTTATCTTCCACAGGCAATGTAAGAATAGGAGCTTGAGTCAACATCTCCTTCAACTGCTCAAAACTTGCTTGACACTGATCTATCCACATGAATCTAACTCCCTTCTGAAGTAATCTGGTGAGTGGAGTAGCTATCAAAGAAAAACCTTTCAGAAGCCGTCGATAATAGTCTACCAAACCCAAAAAACTTCTAACTTCAGTCACTGACTTCGGTGGACTCCAATTCAAAATGGCCTCAACTTTACTCAGATCAACCCTAATACCATCCGCTGAAACCACATGACTGAGAAAAGTCACTTGATCAAGCCAAAACTCACACTTAGACTGCTTAGCATACAACTGCTTCTCTCTCAAGGTTTGCAACACCATCCGCAAATGCTTATCATGATCCTCTTCATTACGCGAATACACCAAAATATCATCAATAAAGACCACCACAAACTGATCTAAATAGGGTCTGAATACCCTATTCATCAAATCCATAAAAGCTACCGGTGCATTGGTCAATCCAAAAGGCATTACCAAAAACTCATAGTGCCCTTACCTTGTGCGAAAAGCTGTCTTAGATATATCTTCAGCTCTGACTCTCAACTGATGGTATCCTGATCTCAAATCAATCTTAGAAAACACTGCTGCTCCCTTCAACTGATCGAAGAGATCATCAATCCTAGGCAAAGGATACTTATTTTTGATAGTCACCTTGTTCAACTGCCTATAATCAATATATAATCTTAAGGTGCCATCCTTCTTCTTTACAAACAAAACAGGTGCTCCCCACGGAGACACACTAGGGCGAACAAACCCTTTATCCAACAACTCCTGCAACTGCAACTGCACCTTCAACTCTCTCAACTCAGCAGGTGCCATTCGATAGGGATTAATAGAGATGAGAGTGGTACCAGGCAACAAATCAATACCAAACTCAACATCTCTCTTAGGGGGTAACCCTGGCAACTCCTCAGGAAAAATATATGGGAATTCAGCAACTGTGGGTATACTATCAAGCTGAGAACCCACTACTCTGTTATCCACAACATGAGCAAGATAAGCATCACACCCTTTTCGTGTAACACCCCTTCCCGACCTACGTGTGTAAGCTGAGTAGAGGCGCCACACTATCCTAATGTTGCTACCAATTTTACTTAGTCAAATTTTAATTTCGATTTTTACAGAAATTTTGCCATAGTTTCGCCTAGAAATTGAATCCTAAGTGTCGACAAAACTAGTTTTTTTTTTTCTGATTTTTGAAAACATTTTTACACAAACCAATGCAAACAAAATCATTCTCAGTACACTCCCAATAAATCCCCCTTATAACCTCAACTACAACCTGCAAAAAGGATTTACACTTCTAGTACAAAATAAAGTAAAGGTTTATTATGAAACACAGTAGATAAAATATTTGTTCACTATGCAGCGGAAAGTAACAATATTTACAAATTCATATACATCAAAACTTCAGTTTTACAAAACATAAAATTTATACATGTTTGGCAGTCAGTCTTCGATCTTTAAGCCCACTATTCACACTTCAAAATCTAGACTCGACTCGGCCTAGACTCTCCGGTTCCACCCTGTCACCTGCGCGATAAACCACAATCGCGCTAAGCCAACGGCTTAATGGTACAAACAACCATAATATTATGCCTTAATGCAATGCCAATGTCACACAATCAAGTTTCATAAACAATTCAAAAGAATATTATATTTCACAATCTTACATTATTTAATAATTAATCAAAACATTCATGATTCACATTGAAAACAAAGACAAGCATGGGCCCAAAATACACTAATATGTTATTCAAAGTTCAGAGTTACTGCTTTGGTCCATAATCACAATCATCAATACATTTATCCATGGATAATCAACTAGATTTGAGCTTACGACCCAGTCATTTCACTCAATCTAGTTTCAATAATTTGTTTTTGAGGTTTACGACCCAATCATTTCACCCCAAAAATATCACATTTCACATTTTCCAACTGGAATCGGCTTACGACCCGGTCATTTCACCTATCCAGTGATTCATAGGCATGCCACCGAACCCAGAACTCTGAAAATTGAATAACATATTAGGCACACAAATCATTTCATTTATTTCTTTATTAAACTCTTTTCATTTCATTTCTCATTTCATATTCCACAATCAACTAGGCAACTATGCCTCAATTATTTCATTTGCATTGTCATAGCCAACAACTATGGCTTCACATTTCATCATGTTTCAATTCACATTTCATATTTCATTATAACATCACATCTTTCACCTCACATCTTTCACATTTCATAACTCATATATCATTTCATCATCATATAGACAAACATGCTTCAATCATCTTATTTACATCATTATAACCAACCACATTGGTTTTATATCTCATTATATCTCAAATCACATTAATCAATTCATCACTCAAGTGTATATAACCAATGGCATTAACACACATTTTACATGCTCATCACAACATTCACATTATACCAAACATACATTATTAATATGCATTAACAATGCATTAGATTTCTTAACACATTTACAATCAAATGTATGTTAAGTCTCAACATCATATGAATGTATGCAATAATGTAGGTTGTACTTACCTTAAAACCAACTCACACCAATCTATACACTTACTCTTCTAAGAATCCTCAACACTTACGTTAGGGCAATTCAACCTCTTCACAACCTAATCCAAAAGGAATATTAGCAAAATGACCATATGAATAGTAAATTCTGGTTTTGGACTCAACTTAATCCTTATTTTGAAAAATTGTATAAAATAATCTACTTGACTAAAAACTCTAAAATTTTTACATAATTTAGTTTTACATCTTAAAATCATTCGTTTAAAATTTCAGATCAAACTGAATACAAAATCTTGGTCAAATAGTTCACCCAACCAGACTGCTCCAATTGCCCTGCATCCTGGCAGCAGTTCTGAACTTTGTGAATTTCTTAAATTAAATTCAATCAACGTGATTCCAAATTATTTTTCTCAAATACTAGACTTACTAATAAACAATATATCCAAAATTAAATTGGATATTATTTTTCTACATTTTATTAAAAATCTAGAAATATAGTTGTCTCAGTCAAGGTACCTGCTGGAACAGATCTAATAAAAATAATCTTTCCAAAATCATAACCATTCCAAAATCAAATCAACATATTTTTCAGTCATTCTAGACTCATAGAGGCACAACATATCAAAAATTTACTTCAAGAACGTTTTTCTATATTTAATTAAAAATCATACAAGTCACAGCATTTACTAATTGTAAAACAGAAAAATTTCAAAAGGAGTTCAATGGTTAAAGTGCCAAACTCATGTATTCTATGCTTTCAACTTCACTAAACACAACTCTTACTCTTCCATCACTAACACCAACCTAACTTCTTATCTTTAATTCAATTTCAACACTCAAATTTTTTACACAACTTCAAATAACAAAAGAAATCAAGAGAGAGAACTTACCAAAATAATGAGACTTCTTGGATTTCCACTTAATCACTTGAAAACTCCTACAATTTTTGAGCTTGAACACAAAACTCACTCTTTCTCTCTCTTACTTTGGATGGCCAGCCAAAAAAGTAAAAAAAAGAAAGAAGAAGAAATGAAGCAAAGTCAAATTTCCCTTCTCTCTAAACCTCCACCAAGCAATCTAAAAAGAAAATTACTTAAATACCATCTTCTATTTGTTTTAACTTCCTTTCACTTGCCCTTTTTAGTAATTTCATAAATAACAAAATAAATAGCTTCTTCCTTTGACCATCACATTTGACTTGTATATATGTTGTATATATTTCCATATATACAACATATACACTCCCTCTTAAATTCTTTTCTCTTTCAAATTACACATATACATTTAAATCAAATAAAACAACAATTATATCAAAACTCCTAGGGCACACTTTGGGATATTACATTTCGAATCAACCTCCTAGCTACAACAGCTGAAACAAACATGGATGCAATATGTCTCTGCTCACTAGATACTATAACACTTCTACCATCACTGGTTCTCAGGGTAACACACTTCTTCTGACAATCTACCACAGCTCCATGATTAGACAACCAATCCATGCCTAGAATCAGATCATACACCTTAAAAGACATTTCAATCAAATCACCCAAAAACTTCTCACCTTGCACCACAACTGAACTATCACGATGCACTTTGCTAACTACTACACTATGCCCTAAAGGATTTGTCACCAAGACATCAAATCCTAGGGACTCTGAATGCAATTCAATCACAGGCAAGGTAGATGCACTTATATATGAATGAGTATATCCTGGATCAATAAGAGCAAGAACTGAAATGCCAAATAAAAAGAATGTACCCGCAATGACTGCTGAAGCATCCGGCTGCCTCTGCATCACATACACTCTCTGAGATGATCCAGCCTCATCTGGCCTACTACCTTCGTATGTAGAGCCTCCTCTCTGACTGATCCCGGGTCGACCACTTCTACTAAAACCTCTGCCCCCTCGACCACCTCTGCTAACACTAGGTCGAGAAGCTGCAGTATCAGTCTGTCTATCCTCCTGTAGCTCAGGGCAATCTTTGATGAAGTGAGCTGGTGACCCACATCTAAAAAATTCTCCTAATCCACCCCTCTTCCAACAAGCACCCCCATGTGCACTACCACAATGGACATATGTAGGTAGAATGGATCTTTGAACCATTGGAGTCGGAGCACTCGCTATAGAAACTGTAGGTCTCAGTCTCTGCCTCTGATACATAATTGACCTACCCAACTGCCTCTGGCTCCTACTGACTCTCGGAATAAAACTTCCTCGGTCTCTCTTCATAGATGAAGACCCTGCCTCAAACTGGGGTCTCCTAACTCTGGTCTCCTCCTCAGTAGCAGCTGCTGCAATACCCTGTGCTCTCTCAACACTTCTAGCCTCTGCAACCAACTGAGAAAAGTCTTGGTATCGAGAACAAGCAACAATACACATAAAAGAGGGCCTCAATCCCTCCTCAAATCTCCTACAACGGTCTATCTCATCTGAAATAATCCCACCGGCATAGTGACTCGACCGAATATACTCAATCTCACACTCTGTCACTGCCCGGTTATCTTGCCTCAGATTCAGAAATTTCATCTTCTTGACATTCTTATACTCCCTCGGAGTATATTTCTGCTCAAACTCCTGCAGAAAATCACTATAAGATAATGTCGGTGGATCATCCATAGCATGAGGAACCTTCTTCCACCAATCATAAGCATCTTTTTGCAGAAAGGATCTAGCATAATCAAACTTCTCTTCAGGAGTGGCTTGCAACTGGATGAATACCCTCTGAACTCTATCCAACCACTGTTCAGCTACTGCAGGATCTGTAGTGCCAAAGAAATCCTCAGCCCCTACTTTCTCAATTTATCATAATGCCTTACCGACACTTATGGCTATGGTGGCGACTATTGCACTGGAGCCTGCCTCAACAAATATATTACATGCCGTAACCAAACCGGCGAAATCTCATCAGCAGCTGGTCTCTCTGGTACAAAAGTAGGTGCCTCTCCAGCTCTATCAACCCTAGCTCCATCTCTACCCTCTTAAGGAGCTACACTCTCAGCACTACCTTCTATGGACTGACGTGACTGAGACGCCATCACTACCTATATCTACAAACACAGCAGAATATACCTCATCAAAGATCAGAGACTGCCAATGCCAAAGCATGTATCTTATTTAAAAACCATATTTTAAAATCAAGATTTTTCTTTTTCTTACAATTCACCTAGGTTGAGAACCTCAAACCTAGGCTCTGATACCAAAACAGATGTAACACCCCTATACCCCATATACGCACACTACATACAACCACATCTGTAATATATGTATACCGGATACAGGAGTGTCACGGTTATTATTAAACAAACCAATCTTTCCTTTTAGCAATAACATGAGAAAAATTAAAACATTTAAATCTTATTATAAAACAAAATAAATAAAATATTTATTTATTTTATAGCAAAAAATGTAGCGGTAATGTACATATATATACATCAAAATTAATATTTATAAAATATATAGAGTTTATACATATTTGGCAGTTCGTCTCTGATCTTTAAGTCCACAATCAACACTTCAAAGCCTAGACTCAACTCGGTCTAGCTGAACTCTCCGGTTCTATCCTGTTACCTGCGAGATGAACCACAATCGTGCTAAGCCAACGGCTTAGTGGTACAAACCATAATAATAATATACTTTAATGTAATGCCAATGTCATATATTCAAATATTATAAACAATAAATAAGAATATCATATTTTAAAACCTTACATTAAATCTTATTATTCATTTGTTTCACCATTCATGATTCACATTTAAACAAAGACAAGCATGGGCCCAAAAGAAACTAATATGCCATTCAACTTTCAGAGTTAATGTTTTGGTTCAATTATCACATTTATCATCCCAACTAAGCTTCAAGGATTAGGCCCAACCAAGCTTCAAGGGGAGCGAAGCATGCTAGGCATCAACCCAACTTGGCTTCAAGGACCAAACCCAACCCAGCTTCAAGGGTTTGTAACATTCCAACTAGGCTTCAAGGACTAGACCCAACCAAGCTTCAAGGGGAGTTAAGCATGCTAAACTTCAACCCAACTTGGCTTCAAGGATCAAGCCCAACCCAACTTCAAGGGATTATTACTATTAGGCATGCCACCAACAACAAAACTCTGAAAATTGACTAACATATTAGACACAAAATTCTTTTATTATTTTATTATAAATTCTATTCTCATTTTCTCATAATCATCTAGGCAACCATACCTCAATTATTTCATTTGTATCATTATAGCCAACGACAATGGCTTCATATCTCATCATTAGAGTATACATAACCAATTGCATTGGACATACATTTTGAATGATCATCTTATCTTTCACATTATGCAAATCATAGCATTAATCAAATGTATCAACAATGTAATAGATTACTTAACACATTTACAACCAAATGTGTTAAGTTCCAAAGTCATGTAAATGTATGCAACCATATAGGTTTGTACTTACCTCAAGAGCAACTCACACCAATCTAACCACTTCCTCTTCTAAAAAAAATTCTTCAACACTTGGATTAGGGCAACTCAATCTCTTCAAAACCTAATCCAAAAGGGATGATACACACTTACTTAGAGGTACATATGAGATAATATAGATAAGAACCAACTAGGGTAAACTCTATACATGACACGCTCAACAACATGGGCGTGTCCCTGACTGTGCCCTAAACTCACAACACAGAAGCTTTGATACGCTTAGTGATATGGGCGTGTCACTGGCCATGTCAATCCTCCCTCAACACAGTAGCTATGACATGCTCAGTGACATGGGCATGTCACTGGACGTGTTAATCCACTAACATCATAGTAGCTATGACACGCTCAGTGACATGGGCGTGTCACTGGCCGTGTCAATACTACTCCAACACAGAAGCTGTGACACGTTCAGTGATATGGGCATGCCACTGCTCGTGTCACCCATCCAGAAAATAAAACCATTGACACTAGCAAAGACTTGGCCGTGTTCATGGGCGTGTCAGGCCAAAAATCTTGATGCCGGCAACAACAACACCACATCCAACAAATCTCTTACTTTCACCATCTTCCACTCCAAACAAACTTAACTAAACACACCAATAAACCATAATAACTTGTAAAAACACCAAAACAATTCAAACATACATCAAACACAAATCACAACCATCACATACCCAAAACACAACACTTGCTTTCTTTCACCAAACTTAATCTTTCCTTCAAACCAATCCCAAAATCAAAGCCAAATGGACACATAATCTCAAACACATCAAAATAACCATACACATATCATCAACAACCAATCAACAACCTCAATTCACAACTCAAAAGAAAATCAAAGAATCAAGTGGAAAACTTACCAAAAGTGATGAAAACCCTTAGAATTCCAACTTGATCAATTGAAACACCCTTCAATCTCGAGTTTGGAAGAGTAAAAATCTCTCTTTCCTTCTTGCTATGGAGATAGCCGGCCAATAAAGAAAGAAGAAGAAGAAGATGAAGAAAGAAGAGCAAAGTCAACTACTCACAACTACTCTTAACCATACAATTCTCTCTTTTAATATCCACCAAGCAATTTTAATAATAAAATAATCATAAATATCATCACCCATTTCCACTTAATTTAATTAAATTTCTATTTTATAAAATAACCAATAACTTCTCATTTGACCAACTAATAAGTTGACTTGTATATGTTGTATATATCTCTATATATACAACATATATACACTTCTCTTCTCCTCACTTACTACTTAAGCATAATATACTTTATTTCATTAAATCCAATTTCAACAATAATCATTCCAAAAATTTTAGGGTATAGTTTGGGATATTACAATTAGATAAATTCATTTTGTTTATATATGAATCAGAAAAATTATTTCATATTTAGTTGTCTTGAACTTGTTATTTTTATTTATGTACCATTTGTTATATTTTAAAGAACAAACTTATGTAATATACGTTAATCTTTAAATATAGTCAACATTGTAGGTATAGATTTTCTACATTTTTAATAATTATGATGAGACAATTTTTTTATGTTCCAATGGATGCTCTCTTTTCTAATTTTAGATACCTTTTAAATTATTAATTTAATAAAATCTTATCATTATTTCCCAAAAAAGACATTTTATATTATACCATAATGATATTGTGATTATGCCAAAAAAGAAGGAAAAAAAGCGTAACTTTAGACCTTTGCTAACTTGTTCAAATTCAGTTAATAGATTAATTAACGGAACCGGACCAAGTAAGTTCAGTTAATTAATAGATCAAACCGACCAAAAATGAAAATCAGTTGGTTCGATCAAATAATACTAAATCAGTAAAATTAGTTAAATATTTATTTAGTATGTTAATTAATCGATTGACCAAACATCCATCCCTAAGTACAATAGAATAAAATGAAAAATAAAAATTATAATACGTGTTAAGATTTTTGTGAAAAAAATAACATTTTTTAACCTTTCATTAACCTTATAAAATCCTCTTCCTTAATCTATCTTATTCCCAAACAATACAATTTACTCTCTCACTCTCTTTTTAACCCTCCCCACTCCTCCTTCACTTCGTCCTAAACATAGATTAAGGGAGAGATTTTTATAAGATTAATGGAGAGTTAAGAATTGGTATTTTTTCATAAAAATTTTAACACCTCATTTCTCATTTTTATCATTATAATAAATATTTTATGGGAATTAATCAGAAATATATCCCTTACTAAGCATTAATACATTTTAAAGCCCACTCAACTTAATTAGACTCCTTTGAACAAAATTGTCATTTAACCTAAAAGCACATCTTTTCTCTTCTTTCTCTCTTTTTCCATGCCTCCTTATCCCCTCTTTCTTTCTTTTTTATAGTCATCATCTTTTCCTTCTCATCTCTAATGTCCTTGATGTGGACTTTGTATTATTGCAATGTTACCGCAAGTGCACGGGTCGCGCAAGTAATAAAGTAGTGGATAAGATATCGTTCCGCTGGGGACAAGTTCAATTACTAGTGTAAACATCAACTGTTGTTTAGCAATCCAATGAATCTTGTGATGATTAAAATAAAAATAACGAAATACCTAGTAAATTAAATTAAGGAAAGATTGAGCATTGTGCAAAAAGAATTGATGATAAAGACACTATCCAGATATTGATCCCCTAGCTATAAAAGAGTATTTATGAATATTATTTCAATTAAATCAAATAACAGAGCTGAATTGGCATTCCTCTAAATTAGATCAAAATCTCTCTCGAGTGAATTAATCCCTAATCACTAAGTAGAATGCTATAAATTTATTCTCAAGCATAATTAAATAGATCATGCAATAGGAACCAAGAGTTATAAACCAAAGGATCTTGTAAGTCTATCTCTAGCACTCCAATTAACCCTCAATTCAAATGAGAATTCTATTCATATCAAGCTTTCTCAAGTCAATAATATGAAAATTGCAACCAATCAATAAGCATGCTATTATCATTTGAAAATAAAAGTTAAGAATCATAATAATAAGACAACTCAATTAAATGGTTTAATTTAATAAAAATTATTCAATCCATATAATAAAACTAGGGTTCATCAATATATAGATAGAAATAATTTAGTTCATGTTCATAACTAGAAAATCAGAACAAAAGAAATAAATAAAAGAATTCAAGCAATCCATGATGAATGATTTGTGTTTCTTCACTTCAATCTTTGATTCTTGATTTAAATCTTGCCTAAATTGGATCTCCACCTTCACCCTCAATTGCCAAAACTCTCTTTTTTAAAAGAAGCCACCTCTTAAGTGATAAAAATTGGATCCCTAATTCGCACTTCATCTCAGATTTTATAGCCTAGCGATTTAGCCTGACATGCCTAGTGACACAGTTGTGTCTCTAGGCATGTCGATGATATTTTTTTCAGCGTTGATGAGATGGGAAACAACAAGGCCAAGCTGCTGGACGTGTCATAGCTACTATGATGCATGATTAAAGACATGGGCAGTGACACGGGCATGTCAAAACTTCTGTAAGTTGGCGAATGACATGGTCATTGACACGCCCATGTCTTTGGGCGTATCACTTGAAAAATTTGCCCAAAGTAGCTATCTTCCTCGTCTTTCATCCGTGATTCCAGCCTAAATGACCATAAGGCCTCAAAAGTGTAAAAGATTCTAGAAATCAATCCTAACAAGCACTGAACAAACAAATTAAACTCAATTTGACAATAAATATACTAAGAAATAGGGGCAAAAATATCATCAATTATATACTTATCAAATTCCATCACACTTGAATTTTTGCTTGTCCTCAAGCAAACTAAATCACTATAATAAGCAGGAATGAAGGATTCATCTATATCCAGAAAGAAAAAAAAAAGTTTCACAATACTCGAATAAGAAAACTCAGCATTCCCAACCAAAAACTAATTGTCAAACATGACAGCTGAATTAAGAAGTTTCAAAATGAAAATATTACAGATCTAAAAATTAAAAATGCAGAGTTAAAAGTTTGAACATAAAATTCCAAGAACTCAAAAGTCATGAACAAATTAAGAAAGTGTAAATTTTCTCTTAAGTTCTTTGACTTACATGAACCATTCTTTCTAAGGAGCCCAACTTGTTTGAACTGATACTAGTTTTTTGATGCAAAGGTAAACATTTGTGATGCTGACCTCTGGTTAGTCAGTTAGAATCATTGATCAAATGGCTACTAGCACTATTCATGATTCCAATCCTTCTATAATATCCTAAAATTTTTAAAAAATTTCTAATTTTTGGAAATTTGATAAAATATATTATAATTAAATTGGATAAATTAAATTAATGATTTTAAATAAAAAATGAAAGGATTTTAAATGAAAAAGTGGAATATATATGTGATATATATATATAATATACATAACATATAAACGTCAACACTTTTTAAAAGAAAAGTCAAAGTCCAATGGCATTTTTTGTAAATAAATTTTAAAAATTAAAAATTAATAAAATAATTCAAAAATAAATTATTTTTGAATGGATGATGGATTTTTAGTCTTTTAATTTCTTTAATAAATAATTAAATAATTAATTATTAAATTATTATAAAATATATATGGTTATAATTAAAAGATGAAAGGAAAAAGAAAATTTATTTTTTAAACTTCTTCTTCTTCTTCTTCTCTCATGGCCGTCCACCATGGATATTCAAGACCAAGGATTTTGATCTTTCAAGCTTCCAAGAATTGAAGGATTTCAAAGGTTCAAAAAGGATTTTTAGAGATTTCCACTTGAAAAAGTAAGTTCTTTAGCTTTTTCTTTGGATTTCCATAGAAATTTTGAATATGTGAGTTTTGAATTTTTGAAGTAGTATATTATAATTGTTGGAATTGGTGTGTATAAAGTTCTTTTGGGTAGTTATTAATGATTTTAAGGCTGGATTGAAGAAATGATTGAATTTGGATAAAGAATGGTGAAGAGAGAGAATTTAGGGTTATGAACTTTTAGGGTTTGAGAAATCATGGTTTTTAATTGTGCAAATTGGTTCTAAATGAGTTTTTTTTGGTGCTTAAACAAATATTTCAAAGTCAAATATTGGATTTGGTTGTGTTTGGTTGGAGTTTGAGAATGGAAGTGTGATTTAGGGTTTTGGAAAATGATTTTTTCAAAGTTGTTGAATTGTATAATTTTATTGGTTTAATCTTGTTGTTTAGTGATATAAGTGATGAATATAAGCTTAAAATGATTAATGGATTGTGTTGGAATGGAAAACCTTTAATGTAGGAAGGTTATGCTATTTTAGGATTTTATGTATAAGAGTGTGTTTTTGTAATGTAAATGGTTTAAATGTATTAAAATATATTTCTAATAATATAAATAATCTTAATATATTAAAATGAATGACCTAGTATGAGAATCCAAAATTAAAGTGAGGTTAGCCTTAAATTTTGAATTTTTGCTTGGATGGGGTTTAATTATGGTTTAATATTGGAAATACCATTAAATGTGATACTAAATAATTATTTGCTATCACATTTGATTTATGCATTGAGGGAGGTTGTTTTAAGCTTGTTTTCGTTACTATTTGAGGTAAGTACAAACTTTGAATATATTGGTTATGTTTGCATGACATTTGGGCTTAACACATTTTGGTTGAAAAATGTGTTAAGCTACTTAATACATTGGTTATGTATGAATAATGTGCTATGACATTTGTAATGTCATATATGTGTTTAATGCATTGTGAAAAGCCGTTGATAATGGCTAAATTGTGTAAAATGTGAAATATGTGTATTATGTAAAAATGACCCAAAGTGTTTGGATAATGCCATTTGTTGTGTATGTATTAAGTGCATTGTTAAAAAGCTATTGGCATTGGCTAGATTATATTAAATGTGATTAATATGTGAATTATGTTGAAATACCAAAAGTAATTGTGTAATGTGTTGTAAATGCAAAAATGTAGTATAATGTAATGAGATATGTGAAAACATAATAAAATGAATTGATATCGATATAAATGAGAAATATGAATAAATTGTGTGCCTAGTATGTTATTAAATTTTCAGATTTTTGTATTTGGTGGCATGCCTATGATTTGCCTACGGGCTAGACACTGGGCATCACTGTGAAAATATTTTTGAGGTGAAATGACCGAGTCATAAGCCTAAAAAATAAGTCCTTGAAGCCGGGCTGGGTGAAATGATCTAGTCGTAAGCTCAGACCTAGTTGGACTATTACATTGATATTTTACCTACGGGGCTAGACATATGGTGTCATTATAGACCAAAACAGTAACTTTAAAATTTGAATAGCATATTAGTTATATTTGGGCCCATGTTTGTGTTTGTTTTTATGTGAATTGTGGATTGTGAAATATTTGAAAAGTATGAGAAAATGGAATGATGTGATATCCATATGCATTGTGCATTGGCATTGCATTTGAGTTTTATTGTTATCAAGTTTGTATTACTAGGCTTTTGGCTTAGCGCAATTGTTTACATTGCGCAGGTGACATGGTAGATTCAACTGAGCTGGAGAGTTTTTCTAGACTAAATCAGGTCTAGGCTTGTGGTTGTGCTTGTAAAGTTGATATCAAGATCAGAAACACTATCAGCATCATGTATATATTTTATGTTATTATATATTTTGAGTATTATGCATATTATATCATGTTTTTGGATTTTATGTACTGTAAACTATAAAGAATGTTTGGGTTAAGTTATTTGAAATGGGAGTTTAAATGTGTTCTAAATTATATATATATATATAAATGTTTTGAGAAAATTGTGGAAAAATTTAGAAGTTAAGGTGAAAATATGGTTTATTGTTTATTGAAAGTGTTCTTTTTGCAGGTTGTATAATTGATAAATTTTATGATGTCCAAATTACAGACAAAACTCTAGCAAACTTTTTTTAGAGATTTTCATATAAAATGTTTATTTTGGGTTCCTAAAACAAGTAAAGAATATTTATATACTATTTAATTTATATATTTAGTATTTGAAAATTTAAATCAGAAATGTAAATTTTTTTATTAAATCGGTCTGTGACATTTTTGTACCGTACATGCATATTTTACATATGCTGAAAATATGTATTATACATATATAAGATATAAGGGTGTTACATTTATTTTGGTATTAGAGCCTAGGTTTGAGGTTCTTGATCTAGGTGGGTTGATAGAGAGAGAAAATATGGGATTTGAAAATAGTTTTCAGTTGTAATACATGCATTGGCACTGGCAGTTTCTGATCTCTGATATAGTAATTTCTGCTGTGTTTGTAGATATAGGTAGTTATAGCGTCTTGGACGCATCAGTCTGCAGAGGGTAGTGCAGAGAGTGTGGCTCTTGATGAGGGTAGAGATGGAGCTAGAGTTGTGTCTACTGGTGAGACATATGTTTCTACGCCTGTGAGACCAGCAGCTGATGAGATTTCACCTGGCTGGGTACGACATATGGTAGAGTTGTTGAGGTAGATTTCAGTTCAGCAGTCACCGCCGCCACAGCTGTAACCTCGGTTGCCGGTGAGGAAGTATGATAAGCTGAGAAAGTTTGAAGCTGAGGACTTCATTGGTACTACAGATCCTGTTGTAGCAAAGCAGTGGCTAGACAGGATTCAGAGAGTATTCATTAAGTTGTAGGCTAGTCCGAAGAGAAGTTTGATTATGCCAGATCTTTTTTACAGAGGGATGCATATGATTGGTGGAAGATGATTCTACATGCTTTGAATGATCCACTAGTTCTGACCTATGATGATTTTTTGTGAGAATTTGAGCAGAAGTATACTTTGAGGGAGTATAAGGATGCAAAGAAGATGGAGTTCCTAAGTCTGAGATAGGATACCAGGACAGTGAAAGAGTATGAGATTGAGTTTATCCGGTTGAGTCATTATGCTGGTGGGATCATTTCTGATGAGATTAATAGGTCCAGGAGATTTGACGAGGGACTGAGACCCTCTATCATGTGTATCACAACAGGCTCTCAGTATCAAGATTTTTCTCAGTTGGTTGCAGCTGCCAGGAGTGTAAAGAGAGCATAGAGCCTTGCAGCAGCTGCCAGGGTTGAGGAGACCAAAGCTAGGAGACCCCAGAGTGAGGCAGGGACTTCATCAATGAAGAGAGGCCGAGGGGGATATTTCAGAGGTGCAGTAGGAGCCAGGGGCAATTTGACAGGTCAATACAACAGCAGAGACCGAGATAGAGACTTGCAATTTTAATGGCTAGTGCTCCAACCCCAGTGGCTCAGAGGCCTGCTCCACCTACTTGTGTTCATTGTAGTAAAGCAGGCGGAGGTGTCTGCTAGTGGAGAGGTGCTTTGAGATTGTATTTTAGATGTGGATCGTCAGACTATTTTATCAGAGACTGTCTAGAGTCACCAGAGGATAGACATGCGGATACTGCAGCTTCTCGACCTAGTGTTAGAGGGGGTCGTGGTGGCAGAGGTTTTAGTAGAGGTGTTTGATTTGGGACTAGTCAGAGAAGAGATTCTATAGCCGAAGGTAGTAGACCAGATAAGTCAGGGCCATCACAGCGGATTTATGTGATGTAGAGGCAGTCGGATGCTTCAGCTATTATTGCTGGTACTTTTACTTTATTTGGTACTTTAGTTCTTGCATTCTTAGACTCTGGAATGACTCATTCTTACATCAGTGTATCCATCTTGCCTGTGTGTGATTTGTATTCTGAGTCCTTAGGATTTGATGTTTTGGTCACAAACCCCTTAGGGCATAGTGTTGTGGTGAACATGGTACATCGAGATAGCTCAGTTATTGTTCAGGATGAGAAATTTCTTGGCGACCTAATTGGGATGACTTTCAGGGAGTATGATTTGATTTTGGGCATAGATTGGTTATCCAGGCATGGGGCTGTGGTAGATTGTCAAAAGAAATGTGTTACTCTGAGAACACGTGATGGTAGGGATATGATGGTATCTAGTGAGCAGAGGTATATTTCATCCATGTTTGTTTCAGCTGTTTCAGCTGGGAGGATAATTCGGAAGGGATGTGAGGCTTATCTTGCTCATGTTGTAGATACCTGAGTAGTGGGGTCCCAGCTTGACAGTATACCCATAATTACCGAGTTTCCAGATATTTTCCCTGATGAGTTGCCAGGGGTACCTCCTGAGAGAGAAGTGGAGTTTGGTATCGATTTGTTTCCTGATTCCACTCCTATCTCTATTACTCCTTATTTTATGGCACCTGCTAGGTTGAGAGAGTTGAAGGTGCAGTTGCAGGAGTTGTTGAAAAAATGATTCATCCGCCCTAGTGTGTCCTCATGGGGAGCACCTGTGTTGTTTGTGAAGAAGAAGGATGGCACCTTGAGATTTTATATTGATTATAGGCAGTTGAATAAGGTGACCATCAAGAATAAGTATCCTTTGCCTCGGATAGATGATCTCTTTAATCAGTTGAAGGGAGCAGCAATATTCTCTACGATTGATCTGAGATCAAGGTACTATCAGTTAAGAGTTAGAGATGTGGATGTACCCAAGATAACTTTTCTTACGAGGTATGGGCATTATGAGTTTCTGGTGATGCCCTTTGAATTGATAAATGCACCAACAGCTTTTATGGATTTGATGAATAGGGTGTTCAGACTATATTTAGATCAGTTTGTGGTGGTCTTCATTGATTACATTTTGGTGTATTCACGTAATGAGGAGGATCATGACAAGCATTTACGGATTGTATTACAGACTCTGAGAGAGAAGCAGTTGTATGCTAAGCTATCTAAGTGTGAGTTTTGGCTTGATCAAGTGACTTTTCTTGGTCATGTGGTTTCAGCAGAGGTTATTAGAGTTGATTCGAGTAAGGTTGAGGCTATTTTGAATTGGAGTCGGTTTGTGAAGGGTTTTTCTATGATAGTTGCTCCACTCACTAGATTACTTCGGAAAGGAGTTAGATTTGTGTGGACAAATCGATGTTAGACGAGTTTTGAGTAGGTGAGGGAGATGTTGACTTAGGCTCCTGTCCTTACCCTGCTTGTGGAAGGTAAATCATATGTGATATATAGTAATGCTTCACATAGTGATTTAGGTTATGTTCTGATGCAGAAGGGTAGAGTCATTGCTTATGCCTCTCGACAGTTGAAGCCACATGAGCTGAATTACCTGACTCATGATTTGGAGCTTGTAGCCATAGTTTTTTCCTTGAAGATTTGCGACATTACTTGTACGGGGAAAAATGTTTCATTTATACAGATCACAAGTGTTTGAAATACCTAAGTGTTCAGAGAGAGCTGAATCTTCGGCAGAGACGGTGGTTAGAGTTGATTAAAGACTACAATTGTTTGATTGATTATCATCCTAGTAAGGCAAATGTTGTTGCTAAGTCGGAAGTCTTTGACAGGTTTGACTGCTTATTCACTCTCATTGTTTGTTGAGTTGAGAGTGTTGCATGCTAGATTTGAGTCTTGTGATGATGGTGCTTTGATGGCTTAGTTACAATTGAGGCCAGTCTTGTTGGATCATATTAGGGAGGCTTAGCTGGCAGATGAGAAAATTCAAAAAATTGTGTTGGTTTGTCAGAAGGGGGAGAGTCGAGACTTCTTTTGTGAGGGATGATACCAATGTATGGTACAGAGATAAGTTGTGTATTCCTAATGATACAGAATTGAAAAGGATGATATTAGAGGAAGCACATCAGTCACTTTATGCTATGCACCCTAGGAGTACCAAGATGTATCAGGACTTGAAGTGACATTATTGGTGGTCAGGTATGAAGAGGGATATAGCAGAGTTTGTATCCAGATGTCTCACTTGCCAGAGAGTGAAGGCTAAGCACCAAGTTCCTTTAAGGTTGCTATCACCTTTATCAGTGCCCGAGTGGAAATGGGAGCGATTGATAATGGATTTTGTGACTGGACTGCCTTTGACCTAGAAGAAGTGTAATATCCCAAAATGTGCCCTATAAGTTTTAGTATAATTGTTGTTTTATTTGAATTAAAATGTATATGTTATTGGAAAGAGAAAATAATTTAAAAAGGAGTGTATATGTTGTATATATGGATATATATATAACATATACACAAGTCAAATGGATGGTCAAAGGAAGAAGATATTTATTTTGGTTATGTATGAAATTACTAAAAAGGGCAAGTAAGTGAAAGGGAGTTTAATTGTATAGAAGAGGGTATTTAGGTAATTTTCTTTTTAAATTGCTTGGTGGAGGTTTAAAGAGAGGGGAAATTTGACTTTGCTTCTTTTGTCTCTTTCATTTTCTTCTTTTCTTTTGGATGGCCGGGTATCACCTAGACAAGAGAGCAAGAGGTTGTTTTGAGTTCCAAGTTTCAAATTGAAGGAAGATTTCAAGAAAACAAGTTAGAAATTCAAGAAGTTTATCATTTTTGGTAAGTTTTCTCTTGATTTCTCTTGTTCTATTTGGAATTTTGTTTGAGTTTGATGGAGTGTTGTTGATGGTTGGAGTGTGCTTGTGTATGGTGTGTGTAAAAGTGTTGAAATGGAATTAAAGATAAGAAGTTAGGTTGGTGTTGGTGATGGAAGAGTAAGACTTGTGTTTAGTGAAATTTTTTCGGTTTTACAATTAGTAAAGGCTGTGACTTGTATGATTTTTAATTAAATATAGAAAAATTTTCTTGAAGTGAATTTTTGATATGTTGTGCCTCTATGAGTCTAGAATGACTGAAAAATATGTTGATTTGATTTTGGAATGGTTATGATTTTGGAAAGATTATTTTTATTAGACCTGTTCCAGCAGGTACCTTAACTGAGACAGCTATCTTTTGGGATTTTTAATAAAATGTAGAAAAATCATATCCAATTGAATTTTGGATATGTTGTTTCTTAGTGAGTCTAGTATTTGACAAAAATAATTTGGAACCACATTGATTGAATTTAATTTACAGAATTCACAAAGTTCAGAACTGCTGCCAGGATGCAGGGCAATTGGAGCAGTCTGGTTGGGTGAACTATTTGACAAGGATTTTGTGTTCCGTTTGATCTGAAATTTTAAAGTAATGATTTTAAGATGTAAAACTAAATTCTGTAAAAATTTTAGAGTTTTTAGTCAAGTAGATTATTTTATACAAATTTTCAAAATAAGGATTAAGTTGAGTCCAAAACCAGAATTTACTATTCATATGGTCATTTTGCTAATACTCCTTTTGGATTAGGTTCTGAAGAGGTTGAATTGCCCTAATCTAAGTGTTGAGGATTCTTGGAAGAGTAGGTGTATAGATTGGTGTGAGTTGGTTTTAAGGTAAGTACAAACTACATAGTTGCATACACTTACATGATTTTGATACTTAATACATATTTGGTTGTAAATGTGTTAAGTGATCTATTGCATTGTTGATGCATATTAATAATGTTATGTTTTGCATAAAGTGAACTTTGTGGAATGTATGTTGAAAATGTGAAAGATATGATGATATGATGAATTATGAAATGTATGTTCAATGCAATTGATTATGAATACTTTAATGATGAATTGCCTTAATGTGAATTGAGATATGATGTGACATGAAGCCATTGTGGTTGGCTATGACAATGTAAATGAAATAATTGGGGCATGGTTGCCTATTTGATTATGGAATATGAAAGGAGAAATGAAATGATAAATGAAATAAGAAATGAATTGAGAAAGAGATTGATAAAGAGATAAGTGAAATAATTGTGTGATTAATATGTTATTCAATTTTTAGAGTTCTGAATTTGGTGGCATGCCTATGAATCACTGGATAGGTGAAATGACCGGGTCGTAAGCCGATTCCAGTTAGAAAATGTGAAATGTGATGTTTTTTGGGGTGAAATGACCGGGTCGTAAACCTCAAAAATAAATTATTGAAACTAGATTGAGTGAAATGACTGGGTCGTAAACTCAAATCTAGTTAATTATCCATGGATAAATGTATTGATGATTATGATTATGGACCAAAGCAGTAACTCTGAACTTTGAATAACATATTAGTGTATTTTGGGCCCATGCTTGTCTTTGTTTTCAATGTGAATCATGAATGTTTGATTAATTATTAAATAATGTATGATTGTGAAATATAATATTCTTTTGAATTGTTTATGAAACTTGATTGTGTGACATTGACATTGCATTGAGGCATAATATTATGGTTGTTTGTACCACTAAGCCGTTGGCTTAGCGCGATTGTGGTTTATCGCGCAGGTGACAGGGAAGAACCAGAGAGTTCCTCTAGGCCGAGTCGAGTCTAGATTTTGAGGTGTTGATAGTGGATGTAAAAATCAAAGACTGACTGCCAAACATGTATAAATTTTATGTGTTGTAAAACTTGAGTTTTGATGTATATGAATTTGTAAATATTGTTACTTTCCGCTGCATAGTGAACAAATATTTTATCTACTGTATTTCATAATAAACCTTTACTTTATTTTGTACTAGAAGTGTAAATCCTTTTTGCAGGTTGTAGTTGACGTTATAAGGGGGATTTATTGGAAGTGTACTGAAAATGATTTTGGTTGCATTGGTTTGTGTAAAAAAAAATGTTTTTCAAAAATCAGGAAAAAACTAGTTTTGTCAACACTTGGGACTCAATTTTTAGGCGAAACTATGGCAAAATTTTTCTGTAAAAATCGGAACTAAAATTTGACTAAGTAAAATTGGTAGCAACATTAGGTTAGTGTGGTGCCTCTACTCAGCTTACACACGTAGGTCGTGAAGGGGTGTTACAAGAAGCATGATGCAATCTAGGTGATAGTTTATCGGATGACTAAGATAGCTCATTTTCTTCCAGTTCAGATAAATTATTCTCTTGAGAGATTGGCTGAGCTGTATATCAGTGATATAGTGAGGTTGCATGGAGTCCCAGTTTCTTTGGTGTCGGATCGAGATCCCTGGTTTACTTTAAGGTTTTGGAATAGTTTGCATGATGCTTTGTGTTCTCAGTTATATTTTAGTACTGCTTTTCATCCTCATACAGATGGGCAGTCAGAGAGTGTGATACAAATTCTAGAGGATATGTTGAGGAGCTGTATCATTGATTTTACCGAGAATTGGGATAAATTTTTGCCACTAATTGAGTTTGCTTATAACAACAGTCATCAGTCCAGTATTGGATGGCTCCTTATGAGGCCTTATATGGAAGGAGATGTAGGACACCTTTGTGTTGGGATGAGGTTGGAAAAGGTAAATTGGTCGGTTCTGATTTGATTAAGGAAACAGAAGAGAAAGTGAAGGTGATTCGGGGTCATTTGAAAACAACTTCAGACCAATAGAAATCCTATTCAGATTTGAAGAGAAGAGACATGGAGTTCAGTATGGGAGATAAAGTGTTTCTGAAGGTGTCTCCATGGAAGAAGATTTTGAGGTTCAGTTGAAAAGGAAAGTTGAGTCCTCATTTCATAGGACCATATGAGGTGTTGGAGATAGTTGGTCCAGTGGCTTATAGACTAGCTTTGTCGCCTGAGTTGGATCAAATTCATAATTTCTTCCATGTCTCGATGCTTCGAAGATATAGGTCTGACCCATCTCATATCCTATCAGTGGAGTCTATTGAAGTGAGTCCAGATATAACTTATGAGAAAGAATCAGTGACGATTTTGGCTCGAAAGGTTAAAGAATTGAGGAATAAGAGGGTGCCACTTATGAAAATTCTTTGGAGAAATCATGCTACTGAGGAGGCGACATGGGAGAGTGAGTAGACGATGCAGAGTTAATTTTTCCAACTGTTCAAGACTTGAGAACAGGTAATTTCGAGGACGAAATTTATTTTAGGGGGAGAGAATTGTAAAATCCCAATTTTTTTTTGAAAATTTCTAATTTTTAAAAATTTGATAAAATATATTATAATTAAATTGGATAAATTAAATTAATGGTTTTAAATGAAAAATGAAGGGATTTTAAATAAAAAAAGTGGAATATATATGTGATATATATATAATATACATAACATATAAAAGTCAACACTTTTTAAAAGAAAAGTCAAAGTCCAATGACATTTTTGTAAATAAATTTTAGAAATTAAAAATTAATAAAATAATTCAAAAATAAATTATATTTGAATGGATGATGGATTTTTAGTCTTTTAATTTCTTTAATAAATAATTAAATAATTAATTATTAAATTATTATAAAATATATATATGGCTATAATTAAAAGATGAAAGGAAAGAGAAAATTTATTTTTTAAACTTCTTCTTCTTCTTCTCTCATGGCCGGCCACCATGGATGTTCAAGACCAAGGATTTTGATTTTCCAAGCTTCCAAGAATTGAAGGATTTCAAAGGTTCAAAAAGAATTTTTAGAGATTTCCACTTAAAAAAGTATTTTTCTTTGGATTTTCAGAGAAATTTTGAATATGTGAGTTTTGAATTTTTGAAGTAGTATATTATAATTGTTGTAATTGGTGTGTATGAAGTTCTTTTTGGTAGTTATTAATGATTTTAAGGTTGGATTGAAGAAATGGTTGAATTTGGATAAAGAATGGTGAAGAGAGAGAATTTAGGGTTATGGACTTTTAGAGTTTGAAATCATGGTTTTTAATTGTGCAAATTGGTTTTAAATGAGTTATTTTGGTGCTTAAACAAGTATTTTAAAGTCAAATATTAGATTTGGTTGTGTTTGGTTGGAGTTTGAGAATGGAAGTGTAATTTAGGGTTTTGAAAAATGATTTTTACAAAGTTGTTGAATTGTATAATTTTATTGGTTTAATCTTATTCTTGGTGATATAAGTGATGAAAATAAGCTTAAAATGATTAATGGATTGTGTTGGAATAGAAAACCTTCAATGGGAGAATGTTATGCCATTTTAGAGTTTTGTGTATAAGAGTGTATTTTTGTAATGTAAATGGTTTAAATGTATTAAAATATGTTTCTAATAATATAAATAATCTTAATATATTAAAATGAATGACCTAGTTTGAGAATCCAAAGTTAAAGCGAGGTTAGCCTTAAATTTTGGATTTTTGCTTGGATGGGGTTTAATTATGGTTTAATATTGGAAATGTCATTAAATGTGATACTAAATGATTATTTGCTATCATATTTGTTTTAAGCATTGAGGGAGGTTGATTTGCTTCATCCAAGTGGTAAAGAGCAAGTTGGAAGGATAGGATTGGAGGTTGTTTTAAGCTTGTTTTGATTGCTATTTGAGGTAAGTACAAACTTTGAATACATTGGTTATGTTTGCATGACATTTGGGCTTAACACATTTTGGTTGAAAAATATTTTAAGCTACTTGATACATTTGTTATATATGAATAATGTGCTATGACATTTGTAATGTCATATATGTGTTAAATGCATTGTGAAAAGCCATTGATAATGGCTAAATTGTATAAAATGTGAAATATGTGTATTATGTGAAAATGACCCAAAGTATTTGGATAATGCATTTGTTGTGTATGCATTAAGTGCATTGTTAAAAAGCCATTGGTATTGGCTAGATTACATTAAATGTGATTAATATGTGAATTATATTGAAATAGCCAAAGTAATTGGGTAATGTGTTGTAAATGCAAAAATGTGGTATAATGTAATGAGATATGTTGAAACATAATTAAATGAATTGATATCGATATAAATAAAAAATATGAATAAATTGTGTGCCTAGTATGTTATTTAATTTTTAGAGTTTTGTGTTTGGCGGCATGCCTATATTTTTGAGGAATGACCGGGTCATAAGCCTCAAAAATAAGTCCTTGAAGCCAGGCTGGGTGAAATGATCTGGTCATAAGCTCAGACCTAGTTGGACTATTACATTGATATTTTGCCTACGGGGCTAGACACATGATGTCATTATAGACCAAAACAGTAACTCTGAATTTTGAATAGCATATTAGTTATCTTTGGGCACATGTTTGTGTTTGTTTTTATGTGAATTGTGGATTGTGAAATATTTAAAAAGTATGAGAAAATGGAATGATGTGATATTCATATGCATTGTGCATTGGCATTGCATTTGAGTTTTATTGTTATCAAGTTTGTATTACTAAGATTTTGGCTTAGCGCAATTGTTTACATCGCGCAGGTGACATGGTAGATTCGACTGAGCCGGAGAGTTTTTCTAGACTAAATCAGGTCTAGGCTTGTGGTTGTGCTTGTAGAGTTGATATCAAGATCAGAAACACTATCAGCATCATGTATATATTTTATGTTATTGTATATTTTGAGTATTATGCATATTATATCATGTTTTTGGATTTTATGTATTGTAAACTATAAAGAATGTTTGGGTTAAGTTATTTGAAATGGAAGTTTAAATGTGTTCTAAATTATATATAAATATTTTGAGAAAATTGTGAAAAAATTTAGAAGTTAAGGTGAAGATATGGTTTATTGTTTATTGAAAGTGTTCTTTTTGCAGGTTGTGTAATTGATAAATTTTAGGATGTCAAATTACAATCAAAACTCGGGCGAATTTTTCCAAAGATTTTCATATAAAATGTTTATTTTGGGTTCCTAAAACAAGCAAATAATATTTATATACTATTTAATTTTATATATTTAGTATTTAAAATTTTAAATCAGAAATGAAATTTTTTTTATTAAACTGGTCTGTGATATTTTTGTACCGTATATGCGTATTTTACATATGCTGAAAATATGTATTGTACGTATGTAGGGTATAAGGGTGTTACACCTTCGTTTCAATTAAAGAGTTAAAATCAACGAAATATGGATAAATTTTCAAAGTCTTTATGCAAAATTTATTATTATTATTATTATTATTATTATTATTAAGAATTCTCAAGTGGTCAGGAACTTAAGATACTAAAAATGTCATACTAAGTTTGACTTAAGTATCTAAAGTATTTTAGCATGCTCAAAAATGTTATTAAGATTTCAAACTTCAGGTGTGCAATTTTCATCAATCAACTTCCTAATTATGACTATAACATTTGATCATTAACAATTAGTTAAGTAAGCTAAGTCAACCTCAACAAGATATTGTCATTCAGTAAATCAACAATTAATTTAATCTAAAGAGGAATCATTTCAATTCGTTCTATTATAGCAATCTAGTTTACTTGAACCCAAAAATAAGTTAAAGAAACTGGACGAGACTAATGAATTAAATGATATTAATGAAACAAATACCAATAAAACTCGATCTAGGAAGTGTACCTCTTCTCTCAACAACTTAATGTGGACTTTGTGCTATTACAATACTACCGCAAGTGCACGGGTCGCGCAAGTAATAACGTAGTGAATAAGATATCGTTTCGCTGGGGACAAGGCCAATTACTAGTGCAAACTTCAACTGTTGTTTAGCAATTCAATGATTATTGTAATGATTAAAATAAAAATAACGAAATACCTAGTAAATTAAATTAAGGAAAGATTGAGTATTGTGCAAAAAGAATTGATGATAAAGACACTATCCAGATATTGAATCCTCCTAGCTATAAAGAATATTTATGAATATTAATTCAATTAAATAAAAAAACAGAGTTGAATTGGCATTCCTCTAAATTAGATCAAAACCTCTCTCGAGTGAATAAATGTAATACACTTACACCCTATATATGTATAATACACTCAGACACTGTATGTGTATAATATGCGTATAAGGTATAAGAATGTCACAATCTATTTTTATAAAATTTTTCACACTTATTCCTCATTCCTCAAAATATTTATACCTATTTATGCATATTTATATATATCAAAATACATAATATCTTACAGTACTTCTTTTTTAAAAGCATCCTTTATAATTTACAATATATATATACATACCCTCAAAAACATAATATTAAAATGTACTTTGATATAAAATTTATACATGCTGGCAAAGTGGCTCTGTTCTTGATGTAGCAATACGCTTCAGTCTCAACCAATATAAGTCTAGGCCCGATTTGGTCTAGTAGAACTCTCCGGCTCTATCGGATCACCCTTGTTACCTGCGCGATGAGTTATAATTGTGCTAAGCCATAAGCCTAGTGGTACAAACTTTGATAATAATAACACTTTAACAACAATGCCAATGCAAAATGCTTATGTGCTATGTCATAATATGACATTTGAGTTCACTTGTAGATATATGCTTCCATCACTTAATAATTCACACAAACACACATACATGCATGGGCCCAAAACAACTAATATATCATTCAAATTTCAGAGTTATTGTTTTGGTCGATAATGATACTATGTGTCTAGTCCAGAAGGCAAATCAAATAATGCTCAAAGGCTAGCCCTGAAGGCAAATCATATCACAGAGACACCAAGTGTCTAGCCCTGAAGGCAAATCATATCATACTGGCGCCAAGTATCTAACCCCGAAGGCAAATATAGGCATGCCGCCAAATACAGAACTCTGAAAATTGAATAGAATACTAGGCATACAATTAATTCATATTTTCCATTTGAAGTTTCGTTCTCATTTTCCCATTTTTTTTCATCCATATCAATGTCATTTCAATTCAACATTTCATAACAAAACCACATTACCCAAACACTTTGGGTCATTTTCATATTTTTCACATAGTTCACATTTCATTTAATCTAGCCATTAACAATGGATTTTCATAATGCATATAATGCAAACATAGCAATATACATATCTTAGCACCATGTTCATGAATACTCAATATATCAAGTAACTTAATACATTTTCCATCCAAAATGTGTTAGGCCAAATGTAATGCAATCACATTCCATTTATCAAGAGTTTGTACATACCTTATGAAACACTCCAAAACAAGCTTCAAAACTCCCTCCAACCTTCTCTTCCAAGTTGCCCTTCAACACTAGGGTTGGGCAAACTACTTCATTTCAATGCCTACACCAAATATGATCATAAACAACAATGTAATATCACATTCTAAGACATTCTCAACATCAAACCATTTAAATTAAGAGTTACAAATGAAAGACAAGGACAAGAGTTATTTAGGCAATATTCTCAAGTAACAAGCTCAACATCACGAGCATGTTAATGACCGTGTCATTAACCCACTCTCACAGAAGCTTTGATACATCTAATGACATGAGTGTCACTGTCCGTGTCATTAATTCTGCCTTATAGAAACTTTGACCTACCCAACAACACGGGCGTGTTACTGGCCGTGTCAATTATTTTGCCTTACAGAAGCTACGACGTGCTCAGAGATATGGCCGTGTTAATGGTTGTGTCATTAATATTGAACTCAGTACTGTTGATACGCCCAATGATATGGCTGTGTCACTAGCCGTGTCAGGCAAAATCTGCATTTCGTACACTTAACCATTTCAACCCAACCACTTCCAAACTCAATTTAAATTCTATCATTTCTTCAATCCAACCTTAAAATCATCATTAGTTACTCATAACAACTTCATACATACCCAAATAAGCCATTAAAACATGCTAATAAACAATTCCAAATATCCAAATAGCATATTCTTCCATAGAATTCCAAAGGACTTGCAAAATTGATAAAGTAACTTACCAATTGATGAAGAATTCTCAAAATCTTCACTTGAATCCTTGAAATCCCTTGTAAAATTGGTATATGGAAGAAGAAACTCTCATTGCTTACTCTCTTTCTCTAGCTCCCGTCAAAGAAGAAGGAAGAAAAGAAAAGACTCTTCTCTTTTCTTTCATCCTTATATATATATAATAATATTAATCACTATGCACTTAATTATACAATATATATATATGTAATGTATATCTTGAATATATGTATTTATATCTTATATATATCATATTTACTTCAAATATATATATTTCAAATATTCTTTCTACTAAATCATTTAATATCCTTTCATTTTTTTTCATTTAAATCATTTATTTAATTATCCAATTTAATTTTAATTTATTTTATTCAATTTTCCAAAAATTAGGGGTGTTACAATTCTCCCCCTTAAGAAAATTTTAGCCGCGAAATTATTTGCTATCAACTCTGGAACAACTGGAGATACTGACTCTGCATCCATTGTTCACTTTCCCATGTCGCCTTTGCAATGGTATGATTCCTCCAATGAACTTTCACAAGTGACCTTTTCTTATTTCTCAACTCTTTCACTTCTCGTGCTAAAAATCGCCACTTGTTCGTCTTCATAAGTCAGATCTGGGCTCACCTCAATGGATTCCACTGATAAGATATAAGATGAGTCTGACCTGTACCTCTGAAGCATAGAAACATGGAATACATTATGTATTCGGTCTAACTCAGGCTGCAAAGCCAACCTGTAAGCCACTGGACCAACTCTCTCTAGAATCTCATATGGTCCTATGAAACAAGGACTCAACTTCCTTTTATGACCGAATCTAAACATCTTTTTTCACGGAGATACTTTCAAAAATACTTTATCTCCCACATTGAACTCTATATCCTTCCTCTTCAAATCTATATAGGATTTCTGTATATCTGAAGCTGCTTTTAGATGACTCCGAATCAATTTCACTTTCTCTTCTGTCTCCTTAATCAAATCAGGACCAACCAGTTTATCTTCTCCAACTTCATCCCAAGACAAAGATGTTATGCATCTCATGTCATACAAGGCCTCATAAGGTATCATTCCAATACTGGACTGATGACTGTTGTTATATGCAAACTCAATCAATGGAAAAAATATGTCCCAGCTTCCTGTGAAGTCAATGATACAACTCCTCAACATATCCTCTAGAATCTGTATCACTCTTTCTAATTGCCCATCGGTCTGAGAATAGAAAGTAGTACTAAAATGCAAACAAAAACCCAATGCATCCTGCAAACTCCTCCAAAATCTTGATGTAAATCGAGGATCTATGTCTGACACTAAAGAAATTGGGACTCCATGCAACCTTACTATCTCACTAATATACAACTCAACCAACCTCTCAAGTGAATAATCCATCCGAACTAGAAGAAAATGAGCTGTCTTTGTCATCCGATCAACTATCACCCAGATTGCATCATGCTTCTTCTAGGTCAAAAGCAATCCAGTTGCAAAATCCATCATCACTCGCTCCCATTTCCACTCTGGTACTGAAGGAACTTGATGCTCATATTTCACGTTTTGACGAGTGAGACATCTCGACACAAACTCTGCTATGTCCCTCTTCATGCCGGACCATAAATAATACTTTTTCAAATCTTGATATATCTTGGTACTACCAGGGTGTATAGCGTAAACTGATTGATGTGCTTCATCTAATATCATCCTCTTTAATTCTGCATCATCAGGAATGCACAACCTATCTCTATACCATAGGCTGTCATCATCTCTCAAATGAAAGTCTTGACTTTCCCCCTTTTAGCAATCTAACACAATCTTCTCATCAGACAACTGAGCTTTCCTAATCTGATCTAACAACACTGGCCTCAATTACAATTGGGCCATCAATCTGATATGTAACATGGGCCCAAAACACATACATCACTTAATATGCTTCCATCACTTAATAATTCACACAAACACATACATAAGCATGGGCCCAAAATAACTAATACATCATTCAAATTTCAGAGTTATTATTTTGGTCCATAATGACACCATGTGTCTAGCCCCGAAGGCAAGTCAAATAATGCTCAAAAGCTAGCCCCGAAGGCAAATCATATCATAGTGACGCCAAGCATCTAGCCCCGAAGGCAAATCATATCATAGTGACGCCAAGCGTGTAGCCCCGAAGGCAAATATAGGCATGCCGCCAAATACAGAACTCTGAAAATTGAATAGCATACTAGGCATACAATTAATTCATATTTTCCATTCGAAGTTTTGTTCTCATTTTCCCATTTTTTTCATCTATATCAATGTCATTTCAATTCAACATTTCATAACAAAACCACATTACCCAAACACTTTGGGTCATTTTCATATTTTGCACATAGTTTACATTTCATTCAATCTAGCCATTAACAATGGCTTTTCATATGCATATAATGCAAACATAGCAATTTACATATCTTAGCACCATGTTCATGAATACTCAATATATCAAGTAACTTAATACATTTTCCATCCAAAATGTGTTAGGCCAAATGTAATGCAATCACATTCCATTTATCAAGAGCTTGTACATACCTTAGGAAACACTCCAAAACAAGCTTCAAAACTCCCTCCAACCTTCTCTTCCAAGTTGCCCTTCAACACTAGGATTGGGCAAACTACTTCCTTTCAATGTCTATACCAAATGTGATCATAAACAACAATTTAATATCACATTCTAAGGTATTCTCAACATCAAACCATTTAAATTAGGAGTTACAAATGAAATACAAGGACAAGAGTTATTTAGGCAATATCCTCAAGTAACACGCTCAACAATACGGGCGTGTTAATGATAGTGTCATTAATCCACTCTCACAAAAGTTTTAACACATCCAATGATATGAGTGTGTCACTGCCCCTGTCATTAATTCTACCTTACAGAAACTTTGACACGCCCAACAACAAGGGCGTGTTACTGGCCGTGTCGATTATTTTGCCTTATACAAGCTATGACATGCTCAGAGACATGGTTGTGTTAATGGTCATGTCATCAACATTGAACTTAGCACTGTTGACATGCCCAACAATATAGCCGTGTCACTGGCCATGTCAGGCAAAATCTACATTTCGTACACTTAACCATTTCAACCCAACCACTTACAAACTCATCTTAAATTCAATCATTTCTTCAATCAAACCTTAAAATCATCATTAATTACTCACAACAACTTCATACATACCCAAATAAACCAATAAAACATGCTAATAAACAATCCCAAATATCCAAATATCATGTTCTTCCATATAATTCCAAAGGACTTGCAAAATTGATAAAGTAACTTACCAATTGATGAAGAATCCTCAAAATCTTCACTTGAATCCTTGAAATCCCTTGTAAAATTGGTATATGGAAGAAGAAACTCTCCTACTCACTCTCTCTCTCTAGCTCACGTCAAAGAAGAAGGAAAAAAAGATAAGACTCTTCTCTTTTCTTTCATCCTGATATATATATATATAATAATAATAATAATCACTATGCACTTAATTATACAATATATATATATGTAATGTATATCTTGAATATATGTATTTATATCTTATATATATATATATCATATTTACTTCAAATATATACATTTTAAATATTCTTTCTACTAAATCATTTAATATCCTTTCATTTTTCCATTCAAATCATTTATTTAATTATACAATTTAATTTTAATTTATTTTATTCAATTTTCCAAAAATTAGGAGTGTTAAAATTAATCCCTAATCACTAAATTGAATGCTAGAAATTTCTTCTCAAGCATAATTAAATAGATCATGCAATAGGAACCAAGAATTATAAACCAAAGAATCTTTTAAGTCTATCTCCAGCACTCCAATCAACCCTCAATTCGAATGAGAATTCTGTTCATATCAATCATTCTCAAGTCAATAATGTAAAAATTGCAATCAATCAATAAGCATGTTATTATCAATTGGAAATAAATAATTAAGAATCATAAGAATAAGACAACTCAATTAAATGGTTTAATTTAATAAAAACTATTCAATCCATACAATAAAGCTAGGGTTCATAAATATATAGATAAAAATAATTTAGTTCATGTTCATAACCAGAAAATTAGAACAAAAGAAATAAATAAAAGAATTCAAGCAATCTATGATGAATGATTTGTGTTTCTTCACTTCAATCTTTGATTCTTGATTTAAATCTTACCTAAATTGGATCTTAACCTTCACCCTCAATTGCCAAAACTCTCTCTTTTAAAAGAAGACGCCTCTTAAGTGATAAAAACTGGATCCCTAATTTGCACTTCAACTTAGATTTTATAACCCAGCAATTTAGCCACACACGCCCAGCGACACGGCCGTGTCTCTGGGCATGTCGATTATATTTTTTTCAGTGTTGATGACATGGGCAACAACAAGGCCAAGCTGCTGGATGTGTCGTAGCTGCTGGATGTGTCGTAGCTACATTGATGCATGATTAAGGACATGGGAAGTGACACGGGTATGTCACTGGACGTGTCAAAGCTTATGTAAGTTGGTGAATGATACGGTCATTGACACGCCCATGTCGTTGGGCGTGTCACTTGAAAAATTTGCCCAAAGCAGCTTTGTTCCTCATCTTTCATCCGTGATTCAGGCCTAAATGACCATAAGATCTCAAAGTATAAAAGATTTCAGAAATCAACCCTAACAAGCACTGAACAAACAAATTAAACTCAATTTGACAATAAATATACCAAGGAATAGGGGCAAAATATCATCAATTATATACTTATCAAATTCCCCCACACTTGAATTTTTGCTTGTTCTCAAGCAAACTAAATCACTATAATAAGCAAGAATAAAGGATCCCTCTATATAAAAAAAAAAGGTTTCACAATACTCAAATAAAAAAACCCGGCATTCTCAACCAAAAACTAATTCTCAAACATGATAGTTGAATTAAGAAGTTTCAAAATGAAAATATTACGGATCTAAACTTTAAAAATCTAGAGTTAAAAGTTTGAGCATAAAATTCCAAGAACTCAAAAGTCATGAACAAAGTAAGAAAGTGTAAATTTTCTCTTAAGCTCTTTAACTTACTTGAACCGTTCTTTCTAAGGAGCCCTACTTGTTTGAACTGATGCTAGCTTTTTGACGCTAATGTAAATATTTGTGATGTTGACATGCGGTTACTCAGTTAGAATCACCGTTCAAATGGCTACTAGCACTATTCATGATTCCAACTGCTTCGTTTCAATTAAAGCGTTAAAATCAACAGAATATGGATAAATTTTCAAAGTTCCGTATGCAAATTTATTATTATTATTATTATTATTATTATTATTATTATTATTATTATTATTATTAAGAATACTCAAGTGGTCAGGAACTTAAGATACTAAATATGTCCTACTAAGTTCGACTCAAGTATCTAAAGAATTTTAGCATGCTAAAAAATGTAACTAAGGTTTCAAACTTCAGGTGTGCAATTCTCATCAATCAACTTCCTAATTATGACTATAACATTCGATTCTTAGCAATTAATTAAGAAAGCTGAGTCAACCTCAACAAGATATTGTCATTTAGTAAATCAATATTTAATTTAATCTAAAGAGGAACCATTTCAATTCATACTGTTATAGCAATCTAGTTTACTTGAACCCAATAACAAGTTAAAGAAACTGGATGCGACTAATGAATTAAATTATATTAATGATACAAATACCAATAAAACTAGATCAAGGAAGTGTACCTCTTCTCTCCCCCACACTTAAGACACACATTATCCCTAATGTGTGCAAAATAAGAGAAAAAACAAAAGAGAGAGAAAACTGCCCTTTCATGTTCATAAATCGGCATATATAAATTTGGTCCCAAAAGCATTACGAAGTTGAATTAGCTACATAATAGAGATTGACATGCAAAATTGTGGAGATTCATGTATATATATAAAAAAATTAAATTAAAAAGAAATAAAAATAAAATAAAAATAAAAATAAAAATAATGGGCTAGTCATCCATGGACGCAGCATCCTCACTCTTGGCACTGGTATCATTACCTATATCATCATCCGAAACATCTACGCGTTGTACCGAGGGCTGATATGGTGGAGGAGGTGGCTGCAAAGGGCTGAACCCCTGAGACCTCCAAAACTCGAGCATGGACTGCTCGAGCCATTTCTTCCTCAGTATCTCATGATCCAGTTGCACTTGAAAGGACGAGTAGTGCTACTCCATGGAACGCTGGATATGGTTATGCTGAGTCAATAATTTATTCTGATTCAACTCTATGTTTCCTATTTTTCCTTGTATCCTGCATATCTGGTGCTCAAAATTAGTTGGTTTCCACTCATAATACCACTCAACATCAATAGAATGATGCAAGTCTATGAAGGTAAGGGCTGGAGTAAAGGGCGAGCCAGCTGAGGAAGAAGGTCCAGCAGTGCTGGACGGGCCAGGGAAGTCTATCGTGGAGATAGAGGTATGTCAGAAGTGGAAGCAAGAGAAACTGGCTTAGAATCCGTAGATGGTGCCTACAACTCTACCACCTTCTCTCAGTTCAATCGTTTTAAAGTGTCCTTGCCCAAAAGTTTGAGGAGCCCATCCAAAGTCATCGGGAGACATCCATCTAGCACACCCAAACTGTGAGCCAGTCTTGCGACATATGCTACTATGCAAGTTACCTGGTGCCCCTTTCTTGGACTGCTCGTAGAAGAAATGTTTTATAACATGAGCTACATTGCATCAGATTTTCTGAGTCATGCAGTTCAAGAAGAACAACTCCCTCAAGCCAACAACCCCCGTACTGCTAAGTCGAGTTGCAATGGTGTGAACTAACAAATTATGTACCACTCGACAAGGAAATGATTTAAAATTTGATGCCTTGGATACCTTAGGCTGATACTTGGCTGCATTCGGTGCAAATGTGCTCTAAACCCCGGAGGAATAACATCATACTCCGTAAAATCTATCTTGGAGTTAAGATACTCGACAGTCTGCACCTCCTTCATAGTAAATAAACCTAAATGCATTCCAAGTTTGTTGATACTCATGAGGAATCATTGCCCTCCTAATCAAAACTTCATCATCAGCTCGATAATTGAGATCTTATTCTTGTCAAACTAGAAAGTGCAGTAGAATTCCAGTATTAATTCTCTGTACGACGGCTCATTGATGGAAAAGAGTTGTTCCCATCACGGTTGGTTTACCAAATTTTGGATCTCTGTAACGATGTTGGCTTGTTCCATAGCACCCCAATCCAAAACCCTAGGAGGAGACCAGTCCTTGCTTCCTAGTAATTCAAATCGCTTCCTTTGTTCTGAATTTGAGAATTGAATGCACTTTTGGCTGGCCATAAATTTAAAGATCAAATGTGCAGTGGGTTGGCTTGAGCTGCCTTCCCCTCTAGCTCATTTGGTGGGTAACTTCAAAGTTAGTTTACGAGGACCCATGACCTGCATAATAAACCTAACCATTCTAAAAAACAATAGCAATATGAAAATATAGGATAGTGTTGCTGAAATGCCTGCATTATAACAACATAGCATACAACATATTCCAACGAAAAGAATGCCAATGATGCCAAACTAGCAACAACAATAGAATGCACAAAAATAGATTAAATCGATGCATCCAACAACTATGAAATACAAAATACATCACTCTAATTCTATTTGTCTTCAAAGCCCAACAGGTTAAAACTAAGAAATTGCTAACAAAATCAATGAATAACCAACAAATAGTGTATAAAAATGCTTAAGACAGACCTAGGCTATGAATTCCCAAGAATATAACAAGTAAAGCACCACAAAATCATAAAATTACAAGAAACAAAATTTTCTAACAAAATCCCTAAGAATCTCTAACAAAATCGCAATAAATAGAGCGGAGAAATCATATAAAATCGCAAGAAATAAAACAAAATTTCAAAAGTTAGGGTGCGTACCTAAAATAGAGTGGAGAATGCGACAAAATCAAAGGAAAAGCACTTAAATCCTCTCCAAACCTTGAAATGGGAGTCGAAATCCCCTCTGTGATGAATGGGTGTGCGATTTTGAATGTGAAAGTGTGAAAATTTTGAGAGAAAATCTACAAAGAGGGAGAGAGGAGAGAGGGAATTATGTTTAATTCAAAATCAGATACTTCTTAAAAATACATGGACATGCCCATAGACACGACTGTGTCTATGGGTGTGTCCTAGCTATTGGGTTTAAAATTACATGACACGTCCAGTGACATGGGCGTGTCACTGAGTGTGTCGATGCTACTAGAACTCCTTAAATTTAGTCAAAACAACACGACCAAATACATGGGCGTGTCCATAGGCATGTTGTGGCTACTGGAACATAATTTAAATGACACGTCCAGCGACACAGGCGTGTCACTAAGCGTATTGTAGCTACTGTCTCAAAAAATGAATGACACACCCATTTTGACATGGGCATGTCCAAAAACAAGCTTAATTTGCCCCTCACAACACTCAGTCAAATTCCCAATAAAAGAATTTTTTTTCCTACACATTCAAATGAACTTAGAGTAACACACCTTTAATTAATGAGAAAAGAAATAAAAATCAATCAAACAAACTAAAAAAATGAAAATTAAAGAAACATATATTAAAAAAACAAAATGGTGGGTTGTCTCCCACCCAGCACTTCTTTAATGTCGTGTTAGTAGAACATTCAGGAGTAGTTTATCCCTAGTCTTGGAGGTATAAAACCTCCTTCAACTCATTTAATTCTCCCCCTAAGTATAATTTGAGCCTTTGGCCATTCACCTTAAATTATCTTTTTTTCGGATGAGTAATTTCAATCCTTCCAAAGGGAAAACTTTCTTTATTGTGAAAGGGCCAGACCATCGAGACTTTAACTTACCTAGGAAAAGTCGAAGCCTCGAATTGTACAATAATAACTGATCTCCAGCTTGAAACTCTTTTCATTCCTTAATGTGAGCATCGTGTCATCTCTTAGTCCGCTCCTTATACATCCTTGCATTATCGTAAGCTTGCAATCTCCATTCATCCAACTCATTGACCTGCAATTTTCTCTTTTCACCTGCATCAGCCAGATCAAGGTTAATCTGTTTTATAGTCCAATAAGCATTATGTTCAATTTCTACAGGTAAATGGCAAGCCTTTCCATACACTAGCCTAAATGGCATAGTACCAAAGGGAGTTTTGAATCCTATCCTAAAGGCCTATAGAGCATTGTCCAATTTCTCAGACCAATCCTTTCGAGATCGCTCTATAGTTTTCTCAATAATTCTTTTTATCTCTCCATTTGTATTCTCAACCTGGCCACTAGTTTGGGGGTGGTAAGGAGTAGAAAACTTATGTGTAACACCTAGCCTTTTGAAAATTTTCTCAAGCTGAGTGTTACAAAAGTGAGTATTCCTATCACTTATGATCGCTTTCAGTGTACCAAATCAAGAAAATAATTTTTTCAAAAAACTCATCACTACCCTAGCATCATTTGTTACAAAGGCTTGGGCTTCACGCCATTTAGAAACATAATCTATATCTACAGGAATATATTTGTTACCAAAGGAACTAGGAAATGGTCCCACAAAGTCGATGCCCTATACATCAAAGACTTCACAAACTAGAATTCCATTCTAGGGCATCTCATCACAAAATGAGATGTTTCCAGTTCTTTGATAATGATCACAACATTTCACAAAGTCGTGGCTATCCTTGAACAAAGTCGGCCAATAAAATCCTGATTTTAATATCTTTTGAGCAGTTCTATTAGCTCCCATATGACCACCAGCTGGTCCGGTGTGGCAATGATGAAGAATATTCATTGTTTCAGGCCATGCCATACAACGCCGAATCATGTGGTCCTTACATAACTTAAACAAAAAGGGTTCCTCCCAAAAGTAATATTTTAAGTCTGAAAAGAATTTCTTCTTTTCTTTATAAGTTAGATCCTTAGGGAGTTCCCTAACAGCCAAATAATTAGAAAAATTTGCAAACTAACGCATTTTAAAGCTTGAACTACTTACCTCACTTACCATGTCATACATCTGCTCATCGGGAAAATGGTCATTAATACCTCCTTCTTCAAACCTCTGTAAGGTTAGGTTCTCCAAGCTAGATAGGTGATCTGCTGCTAGATTTTTAGCTCCCTTTTTGTCTTGAATCTTCAATTCAAATTCTTGTAATAACAAAACCCACCGAATTAGCCTAGGCTTTGCATCAGTTTTTGCAAATAAATACCTCAAAGTAGAATGGTCCATATAAACGATCACTTTTGACAAGATCATGTATGATCTGAATTGTCAAAAGCAAAAACCACAACTAATAGTCCTTTCTATTTAGTTGTGTAATTTGTCTGAGCTGCATTTAGAGTCTTGCTTGCATAATAGATGGGCTAAAAATACTTCTCTCTGCATTGACTGCCCCCACTGTAAAATCACTTGCATCACATATCAATTTGGAAGGTAAATTCCAATTGGGAGCCACCATGATTGGAGCATGGGTCAAATTTTCTTAAGAGTTGTGAAAGCTCTTAGACCTTCCTCATCAAATACAAAATCGGCATCATTCTCAAGGAGTCTTGTTAGAGGGCAAGCTATCTTAGAAAAATCTTGTATAAACCTCCGATAGAAGCCCGCATGTCCCAAAAAACTTATAATTGCCTTGACTGATGTGGGTGGTGGTAATTTCTCAATGGTTTCCACCTTAGCCCGATCCACCTCAATACTCTTGCTTGAGATCTTGTGTCCCAACACGATTCCTTCTTGAACCATGAAATGACATTTTTCCCAATTAAGCACAAGGTTTGTTTCCTCACACCTTACCAACACCCTCTTAAGGTTTTCCAAAAATTCTTTGAATGACCTACCATAAACTGAGAAATTATCCATGAACACCTCCATAATATCCTCAATAAACTCATCTAAGATTACCACCATGCATCATTGAAAAGTTATAGGTGCATTGTATAGTCTGAATGGCATTCTTCGTTACATAAATGTTCCATATGGACAGGTGAACGTAGTTTTCTCTTGGTCTTTCAGGGTAATAAGAATTTAGAAGTAGCCCAAAAGACCATCCAAAAAATAGTAGTATTCATTCCCAGATAATCTATCCAACATCTAATCAATGAAGGGTATGGAAAATGGTCCTTCCTAATTACGTCATTCAACTTTCGGTAGTCGATGCAAACCCTCCAGCCGGTAACCGTTCTTGTTGGAATCAACTCATTATTTTAATTGGGAACCATCGTCATTCCTCCTTTCTTTGGTACTACCTGAACCGAGCTCACCCAAGAGCTATAAAAAATTGGATATATAATTCCTGCATCAAGTAGTTTGATCACTTCAGCTTTCACTACATTTTTCATCTTAGGGTTTAATCTTCGCTGTGGTTGCACCACCGGCTTGATTTCAAACTCCATCAATATCTTGTGAGTGCAATAGGATGAACTGATACCCTTGATGTCTACTATATTCCAGGCTATGACTTTCTTATGCTTTTGTAACAACTTGATGAGCTTTACCTTCTGCTCAGAAGATAGGTGGGAACTAAGAATTATAGGCAGTTTATTATTCTCTGCCAGTAATCCATACTCAAAGTGATCCAAAAGGGTTTTGAGTTCCAAGTCGGTTGGATCTATCATAAATGGTTTTGGTCTCTTTTCCTTTGGCATCTCAATGGTTTCATATGCCCGGCACTTAAATGATTTGCTTGCTTCAAGATAAGCAAGTTGCTCCATTGCTTCTTGATCCTCAATATTATCCTGCATTAAACACAACTTAAGGGGATCATTAGAAACAATGTTAGTAACAAAATTTATGGTTTCATGCTCAATAATATCATTGCATGAATCCATCTCATCTAGTGTAAGTGGGTGTTTCATAGCATAATGTACATGAAAAATAACTTTCTTGCTTCTCGCTCTCAAAGTTAACATGCCATCATGGACATCGATAAGGGCATAGGCGGTATTTAAAAATGGCCTACCAAGTATAAGCGAAACATCTGCATCCTCATCTATATCAATGACAACAAAATCATTGGGGAAGATGAAATCCCTGACCTTTACCAACACATCCTCTATAATACCACGAGGGTGGATTACTGACTTTATTAGCAAGTTGAATGGTCATTAGTGTTGGTTTAGGTTCTCCAATACCTAATTCTTTAAACATCTTGTAGGGCAAAACACTTATGCTGGCCCCTAAATTAGCCAATGTACTTTTAACTTCAAGATTACCTATCAAACATGGAATAGTAAAACTACCAGGATCTTTTAATTTCTTAGGTATCCTCTTCTGCAAAATTGCCAAACTCTTTTCTGATAAATTCACCAATGATACTTCCTCAAGTTTCCTTTTGTTAGAAAGGAGATCTTTCAAAAATTTAGCATATTTGGGCATCTACGATAAAGCTTTGGTAAATGGAATATTAATGTGCAATTGTTTAAAGAGCATCCATCTTATCAAACCGAACATCCATCTTATCCTTGTTCAACCTTGTTGGATATGGAACTCAAGGTCGGTATTCTTTCATTATTGGACTGGGCTCTTATGGTTGGTTCCCTTTCTCATTTTCTACTGCAGCCTTCTCTCTCGAAGTGGTAGTAGGATCATATTCTTTTCTTTTTTTCTTGTGCCTCAGCCTCTTCTCCAATCACTTCTTCTCTTTTCTCAACCACACCATCCTTAATTTCCTTTCCACTCCTTAGAGTGATTGTCTTTAGCTGCTTCTTCGAGTTTGCATCAATATTGCTAGGTAAATTCCCTTGCGGTCTTTCACTGAGTAACTTGGTTATTTCACTACCCCGGATTATATGTGTTGCTGTAGGGGTTGTTCTATTGTTGCATTGGCATATTCCCAACAAAGTCCACTTGCTCCTATCTAGCAAACATATTTTCATTTTGGCAATCTTGACTTTGATGTCCACTCCCACACCATTTACAAGACATCACCTGCATTGATTTCCCTGAAGATGAAGCTAAAGAATCAGTCTTTTTATTTATTACTTCTAATTGTGCTGTCAAAGCCACCACAAGATCCAATTGATGTGAACTAGTGACTCTCAATTCTCCTTGTTCCCTTGGCGCTTTCCATTGATAATTGGTAAGGGCTATATCTTCAATCAAATCCCTTGCTTGTTCAGGTGTCTTGTTATTTATGGCACCCTTAGCTGCTGCATTAATGGATTTCTTGCTTGCATAGTTCAATCCATTATAAAAAATTTGAATCTAAAGCCATAGTGGAAGATCATGATGAGGACACCTTTTCAATACATCTTTAAACCTCTCTTAAGCATCATAAAGGGTCTCACCATCTTGCTGAAGGAAGGATGGGATATCATTTCTCAATTTGGCAGTCTTGGAAGGTGGAAAGTATTTTTCTAAAAATTTTTCTGCCAACTGACCCCATGTGGTGAAAGTGCATGGGGGAAAAGATTTAAGCCATTTCTTTGGTTAGTCTCTAAGTGAAAATGGGAACAACCTCAGCCTAATCGCATCATCTGAGACATTATTTATCTTGAACGTGTCACATATCTCCAAAAAATTCTTAAAATGTGCATTAGGAACTTTATCTGGGAACTCATCAAACTGGTAAGTCTGCTACACCATTTGAATTACATTTGGCTTTATCTCAAAGTTGTTCACAACAACTGCCCGCCTCCATATGCTAGAATCAGCCCCATTGAGAGTGGGCTTAGCATAGTCCTGCATTGTTCTAGGTCCAGTTTCTGCCATTGTTTCAAGTTCTTCTTCTGAGCTTGAGTCTTTCATGTTTGTTTCCATTTCTGCCAAAACTATTTCCCTTTCGTCCTTTCACTTTTGCCTCAATGTTCTCTCTAGTTCTTAATCTAATCCAAGTAAATGGAAAGAGCTAGCTTGGGTCATAAATAGGAAAAAAAAGTACCTGAGATAATAGTCAACAACCAAGAACAAATGCAAATAAAATAAAATCTAAATCAACAGTCTTAATTATATTACTAATATTGAAAATCGTGTTCCCCGGCAACGGAACCAAAAACTTGATGTGGACTTTGTGCTATTGCAATGCTACCTCAAGTGCATGGGTGGCGCAAGTAATAAAGTAGTGGATAAGATATCGTTCTGCTGGGGACAAGGTCAATTATTAGTGCAAACTTCAACTATTTTTTAGCAATCCAATGATTCTTATGATGATTAAAATAAAAATAATGAATTCCCTAGTAAATTAAATTAAGGAAAGATTGAGTATTGCGCAAAAAGAATTGATGATAAAGACATTATCCAAATATTGAATCCCCCTAGCTATAAAAGAGTATTTATGAATATTAATTCAATTAAATCAAATAATAGAGCTGAATTGACATTCCTCTAAATTAGATTAAAACCTCTCTCGAGTGAATTAATCCCTAATCACTAAGTAGAATGCTATGAATTTCTTCTCAAGCATAATTAAATAGATCATGCAATAGGAACCAAGAATTATAAACCAAATAATCTTATAAATCTATCTCTAGCACTCCAATCAACCATCAATTCGAATGAGAATTCTATTCATATCAAGCTTTCTCAAGTCAATAATATGAAAATTCCAACCAATCAATAAACATGCTATTATCATTTGGAAATAAACAATTAAGAATCATAAGAATAAGATAACTCAATTAAATGGTTTAATTTAATAAAAACTATTCAATCCATACAATAAAGCTAGGGTTCATCAATATATAGATAGAAATAATTTAGTTTATGTTCATAACTAGAAAATCATAACAAAAGAAATAAATAAAAGAATTCAAGCAATCCATGATGAATGATTTGTGTTTCTTCACTTCAATATTTGATTCTTGATTTAAATATTGCCTAAATTGGATCTTCACCTTCACCCTCAATTGCCCAAACTCTCTCTTTTAAAAGAAGCCACCTCTTAAGTGATAAAAATTGGATCCCTAATTCGCATTTCAGCTCAGATTTTATAACCCATTGATTTTTAATCAGACACATCCAGTGACACGACCGTGTCTCTGGGCGTGTCGATAATATTTTTTTTAGCATTGATGGCATGGACAACAACACGGCCAAGCTTCTGGACATGTCGTAGTTACTGTGATGCATGATTAAGGACATGGGCGTGTCACTGGACGTGTTAAAGCTTCTGTAAGTTGGGCGAATGATACAGTCATTGACATGCCCATATCGTTGGGTGTGTCACTTGAAAATTTTGCCCAAAGCATCTCTTTTCCTCATCTTTCATCTATGATTATGGCCTAAATGACCATAAGGCATCAAAGTATAAAATATTCCGAAAACCAACCCTAACAAGCACTGAAGAAATAAATTAACCTCAATTTGATAATAAATATTCCAAGGAATAGGGGCAAAAATATCATCAATTATATACTTATTTGTCCTAAACCCATTAATAACTTTTTTTCTTCCTTTTTTCCTCTTCCTTTCTCTCTCATGCACTTAACCCATTAATCTTATGTATATTTTCATCACTCTCTCCTCTTTTTTTTTTTTTGTATTTCTTTGTTGCGCCTACTCTATTATCTTTATTTCGCTCATACTATTGAAGATTTCAAAGGTATATAATATATTTAATTTTTTTTATTTTTTATTTGAAAAAAAGTCGATCTGAGCAAAAATAAATAATTCATGTGTGTTTTAGTTGTGAAAAATGAAGTTGTATTATATTTTAAGAGAATCTTGCTAATTTGTTTCATCTTTTAAATAATTTCGAACCTTTTCTTCTTATCTTCTTTTCTTTCTTCCTTTCTTTCTTCATTTTAATAATTTTTTTTGAAAAAAAACTGATATGAACAAATATATGTAATGCATGTGTGTGTTTTGGTGTGAAAATTGACGCTGCATTATATTTTAAGAAAATATGATTAATTTGTTTCATGCTTAAATGATTTTGCAATTTTTCTTCTTATTTTTCTTTCCTCTTCCTTCCTTTCTTCATTTGTATGTTGATATGGGTTGAAATTTTGGATTATGGATATGGGTTGTTAATGTCTTATTAAAAAATAAATCATTTTCTGTTATAGATGTTGTTTAGTTGTTCTAAACAGTCCATAATTATTATGTATTTATATGTTGATATGGATTGATATGTCTTGATATGGATTATAAGGTTGGATATGCAATGATATGGGAGATAAATGTGTTAAGAAATTATATTAGATTGAATCATTTTCTGTTCTAAATGGTATTTAGGTCTTCTCTACAGTCCAAAATTTTGTATTTGAATGTTGATATGGGTTAATATAGATTGATATAATTGTATGTTAAGGGATTAATTTGGATTGAATTATTTTTCTATTTTAAATGGTATTTAGGTGTGCTAAACATTCTAGAATTATATATTTATATGTTAATATGGGTTGATATGGATTGATATGCGTCTTAAGAGATTATATTGGATTGAATCTTTTTCTATTCTAAATGATGTTTAAAGGTACTAAAAAATCTAGATTTGTATATTTATATATTGATATGGGTTGATATAGACTAATGTAGATGATATATGTTTTAAAGGATTATATTGAATTAAATTATTTTCTATTATAAATGGTGATTAGGTATGCTAAATAGTCTATAATTGTGTACTTGTATGTTGATATAGGTTAATATAGATTTATATGAATTATATAATATTTAATGATATAGATTACATAATAAAGAAGATAAACATGAGACATCGCTTAACAAAATTAATAAAGATGAAGAGATATGTAAATATCTAATCTATTTTAATTCATTGCACACATATTTCTTAAACACACATATTACTCATATCAATCCATATAAATAAATATCAATTCATATTAACCCATATCAATATATAAATACACATTTTTGGACTATTTCGAACACCTAAACACCATTTATAACAGAAAATTATTCAATCCAATATAATCCCTTAACACACATATCACATATATCCATCCATAACAATTCATATCAACCTATATCAATATATCAACGTACAAATGAAGAAAGAAAGGAAGAAAAAAGGAAAATAAGAAGAAAAATTGCAAAATCGTTTGAGGATGAAACAAATATACTAGATTCTCTTAAAATATAATGCAATGTCCTTTTTCACACCTAAAACACACATGCATTACATATATTTGTTTAGATAAGCTTTTTTTCAAAAAAAAAATTAAAATGAAGAAAGAAAGGAAAAAAAAAGAAGATAAGAAGAAAAATATGCAAAATCATTTAAAGATGAAATAGATTTACAAGATTCCTTTAAAATATAATACGATTTCATTTTAACAACTAAAAACACATGCATTACTTATTTTTGCTAAGATCGATTTTTTTTTTCAAAAAAATATTAAAAATAATTAAATATACTATATACCTCTGAAATATTTAATAGTTTGAGCGAAATGAAGATAATAGACTCGGCAAGATAAAGAAATACAAAAAAAAGATGAGAAAGTGATGAAGATATATATAAGATTGATGTGTTAAGTGCATGATAGATAAAAGAAGAGGAAAAAGGGAAGAAAAAAAAAATGTTATTAATGGGTTTAGGACATTAGAGATAAGAAGAAAAAAACATGACAATAAAAAAGAAAGAAAGAGGGGATAAGGAGGCGTGGAAAGAGAGGAGAAAGAAGAAAAAAGAAAAAGATGTGTTTTTAGGTTAAATGACAATTTTGTTCAAAAGAGTCAATTGATATTAAATTCAAAATTTTTTTTATCTTTCACCTAAATAATTTAAAGTACAAAATCTATACTTTACTTTATTTATCCTTATCTTCCTTTTAAACACAAAATAAATAAATACTCTACCTTACTTTACTTTATGATATTTTACTCTACCTTACTCTATTTTATTTAACCCCTTTACACCTCCAAACATATGAAGGGTTTATTGTGACATCTTCAATCATAAATTCGAGTTGGATCTATCATGAGCAAATATTTATTTTATGCCCTTATTAGATATCTTAAAATTTTTATTTTTATCGAAAATTCTCTCTAGCTTTTTGATAATTTATAATAATTTAGTAATAAATTTATATAAATTATTATGTTGAAATTTAGTGTATAATAAATTAATAATGAATTTTATATTTATTATACAAAACTAATAATTTTATAAATTGATTAAAAATTATAATAAATTTGATAATATTTTTTAAAATTGATAAATTTATAATGTTGTGAATATTTTTTAATAATTTTATTAAAAAGCCCTTGTTTTTATTACCCATCCAATATATAGAATATAATTAATCATTCAAATTTAATATATGATCTTTTTAGTTAAGTTTTTAAGAATTTCAACAGGAATTTATAATCATTTTATAATATAAAAGAATTTATTATTTAAAATTTTCATTATTTTAAAATTGTGCTTTGAATTATTTAAATTTTCATTTGGTTTCCTTTGCAATAATTCTGTCTCTACCGGTTGACTGCAAAACCAATATATATAATAACAAGATATAATCCGTTAAATTGATGTATTCTTATATTCCAATGTGTTAGCCCAGTGATAACTGAACTTATACGAAAATTATGTGTTTACATTTTGTGCTTAAATTTATATAAGCTGAAGGTTTCAATTTAAAAATACTAAACTAAAAGACTTCAAGCATCTTTCTCTCAAATAATAATAATAATAATAATAATAATAATAATAATAATAATAATAATAATAATAATAATAATAATAATGTTGAATTTGTTTTAAAATAAGGGTCTTGTATGAAGTATTATGTAGCCTTGGAATTTCATTTTGAGAGAAATCTCTTATCGCAAATGAATTTAGCAGGGATATATTGGGTGAAAAAAAAACATAAATTTAATATTTTAAAATTTTGGATATAAAATACTTCATATAAAATATTGAAGTATATATAATAGAATCATTTTAAAATGTATTTGAAAAAAAGATAATAATTGACAAATTTAAGAAAGTTGTTTTTTTTCTCTTAAAAAAAATTTAGTTGATAAAATTACATTTTATAGTACACTTTTTAATTTTTTTTAAAAAATACCTTATATTTTTAGAATTTTTTTGATATACCTATAATATATTAAATATTTTTAAAAATATACCTATAAAAGGGATATTTTTGAAATTGGAAGTTGAAAAAAAGATATTTTTGAAATTGAAATTGAAAAGGGGTATTTTTGAAAATATTTTCATTATTTAGGGTATTTTTGAAAAAATCCCAATTTTTGTTCCACTTTCAAAATTAGAAGACCTGTTTGATAGTAACTTTTCTCATTTTACTGGACCCATTACCATTTCGTTTTGTAAAATTATTTCCTTATTTATTTAAAATATTATGAGACTTGTAAAAGTTAAAAAAAATCTTCTTGTTTGGTCCTGAATATTTCATATTTCAAAAATAGTTTAAATAATTTTATTTATAAAAATAAAATTATCGAAAATTATAGATTAGAAATTCAAAATCATTTTAAAATAGAATACATTGTAATAAATTTGCAATCTAATTTATCAAAATATATATATATGCGAATAATTTCCTTACTATAAGTGGCAAAAAATAATAAATATAATTTCTTATATTATTATAACTTTAAGTCTGTAACACCCTCATACCCTATATAAGTACTATACATATACCTCATATACATACAGTAAGTATATAAAGTATAAGAATGTCACTGTTCATTATAATTAAAAATAAAATCCTTACTTCTCAAAACAATCCAAATATATAGTAATAAAACATTTTAGTCAATATACAATATTAAAAAAATTTTACATGCATGCATCACCTTCTAGTTGGTCTCGACAAACTCTTACTCTTCTTGTGGTAAAACGAAAGACTTCAGATCTACCATCTACTCACATGCGCGATTAACACATCCGCGCTAAGCCCGAGAGCTTAGTAGTACAAATGAATAATATAAACATACAATACAGAAATTCTAACGTATATCCATATACTAACTTTAAGTACTGTTAGTTTCTTATCGTAGTTTCCCTTTTCAATTACACTTTACACATATCTCAACTAATCTCATATATTACATACATGCATACATATCAATAACACCAACCACAATTCCATCACTACTACTCACAAGGAACATATCAATATACATATTACATAACATATTTCATAACATTTCATTTCCAATTAAGGCAACTATAGATTTCATTATTCATTCATTTCACGTTTCATAAACTACATCGAAAATCAAGACAGACCTGGGCCCAGAACACACTAATATGTTATTCAAAGTTCAGAGTTACTGCTTTGATCCATAATCACAATAATCAAGCCCGTAGGCAACATATATCATATCTCTATCCATGGATAGTGTAACAGACCCAGTCTCTTGGACCATCAACCCGACTAATCGAGAAGATCCTCAACCCGGCAAGACTGTTACTTTTCATATATTTCACATTTATAATTCATAAAGTGTAACAGACCCAGTCTCTTGGACCATCAACTCAACAACTTGAGGAGATCCTCAACCCGGCTAGACTGTTAACACTTGTAACAGACCCAGTCTCTTGGACCATCAACTCAACAACTTGAGGAGATCCTCAACCCGGCTAGACTGTTACATTTCATATGTTATAGGCATGCCGTCAAATCCAGAACTCTGAAAGTTGAATTAACATATTAGACACAACTCTTTTCATTTATATCTTTGTACATTTCTTTCTCAATTCATTTCATATTCAAAACATGCAACCATGCCTCAATTATAATTCATTTACATTCTCATAGCCAACACAATGGCTTCACATCTCATTTGATTCATCATAGCCAATCACAATGGCTTCACCTCTTATCATATTTCAATTCACATTATAGCACTTCATCATTCAAGTATACATAAACAATTATATTGAGCATATATCTTAAATTCATCATCATATAATCAACATGTCTATTTATTTCATTTCAATCATTATTACCAACCACAATTACAATACATTTCATCATTTCTCAAAACACATTAGCACAATTCATCATTACAATATTTATCATAACAAATTGCATTGTACATACCTATTTGAATGATCTTCATATCTTTCACATCATCCAATCATAACCTTAATCAAATTATATTGACAATATAGTAATTCACTTAACACATTTACAAACAAATGTGTTAAGTCTTAATTCATGTAAATAAGTGCAATCATATAAACTTTGTACTTACCTTAAAACCAACTTACACCACTCTATACACCTACTCTTCCAAGAATCCTCAACACTTAGATTAGGGCAATTCAACCTCTTCACAACCTAATCCAAAAGGAATATTAGCAAAATGACCATATGAATAGTAAATTCTGGTTTTAGACTAAATTTTATCCTTATTTTGAAAATTTGTATAAAATAATATACTTGACTAAAAACTCTAAAATTTTTACAAAACCTAATTTTACATCTTAAAATCATTCCTTTAAAATTTCAGATCAAACTGAACACAAAATCTTGGTCAAATAGTTCACCCAAACAGACTGCCCCAATTGCCCTGCATCCTGGCAGCAGTTCTAAACTTTGTGAATTCCATAAATTAAATTCAATCAACTTGGTTCCAAATTATTTTTCTCAAATACTAGACTCATTAAGCAACAACATATCCAAAATTCAATTGAATATAATTTTTCTACATTTTATTAAAAATCCCGAAATATAGCTGTCTCAGTTAAGGTACCTGCTGGAACAGGTCTAATAAAAATAATCTTTCCAAAATCATAACCATTCCAAAATCGAATCAACATATTTTTCAGTCATTCTAGACTCATATAGGCACAACATATCAAAAATTCACTTCAGGAACATTTTTCTATATTTAATTAAAAATCATACAAGTCACAACATTTACTAGTTGTAAAACAGAAAGAAATTCCACTAAACACAACTCTTGCTCTTCAATCACCAACACCAACCTAATTAAATCAAACATACTCCAACATACTACAATAATACAACCCTAATTTCAATTATCAACAATCAAACCTTCATACAACTTCAAATAAACCAAAGAAATCAAGAAAGAGAACTTACTTGGATTCTTAGCCAAATCTTCACTATCCACTTGAAATCCTTAAGTATTTGGTGTAAATAAAAGCAAAATCACCTCCTTCTCTCTCTAGCTTCTCTCTCTCTCTCTCTCCCTCGACCAAAAAGAAGAAGAAGAAGAAGAACACGTTTTTCCTTTTCTTCTCTTCTTATTCTTATCTCAAATATATATATAATAATAATAATAATAACAATAATAATAAAAACAATAAATCTCCACCACACACTCTCTTCCAACCTTTGACTTTCTTTTCTCTTTTTCTTTTTGTCCTTATCATCATAATTATTAATTAATTAATTATAAAAATATATACATAACTCACTTTCCCTACACCACTTTATATCCCATGTATATGTGATGTATATGTATATATCTTTTATATGGTATTTATATTCCCATATTTCCTTATATATATATCATCTTATAATATTTCCCCTTTTTACTTCCATTAAACATATACATTAACTCCAAATATAACAATAACTCCAAAACTTTTAGGGTATATTTTGGGATATTACAATTCTCTCCCCCTTAAATAATTTCGTCCTCGAAATTATCCAGCACAATAACAATTCATTTATAACAAAACACCATCTTAATTCATATGAAGATAATCGTATTCTTACATTATGATTTCATCAAATTACATAACTTTTACTCTTCCACTTTTAGTCAATCATCTTTTCCCAATTCACAACTCATCATTATATAGCTATATTTATCTTATTACTTTTTCAACAAAACACCCAAAATAACTCATTACATTTCAAAGAAATTTTCTTTTATACAATAATCAAATCATCTTATAATCTATAAATATACCATTCATCTATTACATTCAAGATATTTATCACTTCATCTTTTTATAGGCAATCTCTTAACTTTAATCTTGGAAATTATTGAATTAAATCTTACTATAGATTATCCTGTTATTACAATCACTTTTGAAAATAACCACTTATCAAACCTTGATTGATAACAATATTTTCATTTCTTATACTTAAATCCCTCTTTACCATGTTTTTCACTTAATATTAATATCGATACAATCTTTATAAACTTACTTTACAGATAATCAACCTTTTTCCTTTCATTATCTTTAATAACTGATATATCATAATTCATTCATGTATCAGCATATCACTTCATATATACATTATCATATATATCTTATACTCTTAGCATAACTATACATATTAAATCTCGATAATAATTCACAATCTTAATGAATTCTAGATCAATTGATCTAGCTGTCATAAAATAACAACATTTCAATCTTATTCCATTCAAACCAACCATTAACTTATTTAAGCTTATCATCACATATCAATATACATAACACAATTCTATTAGGTCAAACTCATTCTCAACTTCTAATCCCTTAGGATCCATCTGTTCGACTCCTTACTAACAAATCACTTCAAATTATCTTTCAATATTCATATATATCTTCTGCTTTCAATAATAGCAGTGCAATCTCCCATAATTCTCATAATTCTCTCATACTATAATTATTACCCATAGTTCATTCACTTAACATTGTTTCCATCAATTAATTCATCTTACAACAAAAATATATTCAGTATCATTTTCAATCACATTTCATAAATTTCTCCCATTTATCATATTCTCACATTATCATACCATTACTATGTTTACATAATCACTTTTTATTCATTCTTCACAATTCAAGACATTTACACGGTTCTCTTCTCTATCCATATTTTTCATAATTATAAACAAATTTCTAACATAGAATTGATAAGATACCACTTTACCAATCACAACTCCTAACCATATTTCTTGAAACAAAATTATCAATCTCACCCACATAATACTACAATCATATCACCTTAGGCCCAAATCTGCTGATAACAAAATTAACCAGCCAATTACACTAAACAAATTATATAGCCAGAGTATATTAATAGTCACATATGTAGTTTATAAATCAATATTGTTCCTCTATTATTCTTCTTCAAACATTTCCAACTATCTCAAAAGTTGACATAATTCAACTTTGTCTCCAAAACAATTTGTTCTTGATCATATGATTATCATTAGCCTAACTCACATCAACAATATTACTTATAACACTTATGTGTACAACATTCAATCATATACAAACTTTATACAACTTCCATTTCTAACCTATCTCTTATAAAACTTTTCATACATTATACTTTCCATCTTTATTAAACACATATACATATAATATATTTCCACAAGCATAATCCTTCAACCAGAAAGCATTATATGATAGTCTAGCTCAGTTATTATCATAACAATTTCATCGTCCAGTGTTACTCGAGTCCTTTTTCACTTTCCATTTCAATCCATAGTCTAACTCTTCACAAATCAAAACTTAATTTCTCATAGATCCACTAATACATGCCATATCATTCTTCATACCACTATACAAATAATTATACCACATTCACATTCATAGGTCACGTTCACAATGTGACTTGCTTTCATATTTCTTACACTTTACAATTATATTCATATCAAATAGCTCATTCCACACTTTCTATACATGTATACATATAATCATGCAATTATATTTAATTTCTCTTTTTCATACCATCAATACACATTTAACATTTATTACTTTTCATTGAACAACACCATTTTCATCCCTTTTTACATGACTTAAATTATTTATCAACTCAACACATATATATACTCTAACCATGATAATACTTCACAAAATCTTAATCACATTACTAAGGTGACATCTCTCTCACATTTATTTTTAAATGCAGTTAGTATACCATCTTTATATCCATTTGTTTACCATTCAATATTTATATATATCTCACATATTTATACATATGTCCCTTACATCCAATCATATACACATCGCCCATTAATCCCTATAAAATTTCCAAATTTCGTTATCACAAATCTCAATTTCTTGAACTAACATTGCTCAATCCAATTCTCACTATTAATATTATCACATGACCTAACTTTGCACAAGTTTATCAATGCAAGAGTACTCATTCTCAACACTAATAGATATGTAGTTGTATAGGTTACAAACACGCAATACTATGCGTACATTACACTTTCAAGTGATCAACTCAATCCTTGATCACTAGCATCTTACATCCCATTATCACCTTCCAAGTAGTCAACCTTATCATGATTACTTCATCACTTGCCAACTTTTAGTTCATCAAATTACATATCTGTAAGTCATTCTTAATATGCAAAAATTTTCATTCCACATAACTCATATACGTACTATACATTAAACTTTCGATATTTAAATAATCTTTATCCAAATTCCGTTAACATTATAAATTCTCCTCTTACTACTTTGCTTAAACTTCAATTTACTCATCTCGTTTTATTAATATAAACTTAAGAAAACATCTTATATATACATACTACAAAGCAACATCAAAATATATCCTTTTTACAATCATTAAAGCTCATTTCAAAAATCCAAATGTTACACATTATCACCATTAACATGAGCTTTAACAATACTCAAGCATATTATATTCCTACCATTCAAACCACAATGTTTACATTAAATTAACAATACTAACAACACCATTTTATCTCCTTGCTTAACCCCTATCATCTTTTTTTTTTTAAATCTTAACTTTACATATTCAAACCTTAAGTTATCACACTTTGTCTATATCAATCAACTCATTCAATATTCCACCATACTCTCTTCATTATAATTACATATCCATCCATGTTATCCATCAACAATTTTTCCTCTCCCTTGCAATCCAAACATAAGCTTTATTAGAAAGAGATTCAAATAGTAGAGGAAAGATTACATACTTTGATTTTGATTTTGTTTTTAATTCATTTTTAACTTTATTTTCCTGATCAATTCTTTATATTATAATCATATTTCAAAATTTTCTTTCCTCAAGGAAACTACCATTCTTTAATTTATCACTTAAACTTACATAAATTTTTCCTGCTCATTGCTTTCTTTAAATTTCCATTCATATAGAACTTCATCCACACATTATTATCCATTTCATACAATTCAATACATTTCAATTCATATAATACCACATTCGAGACCAACCTAGATGTTAATGCATATGCATGTATCAAAAATTTCATTCTTTTCATTTTCATTCATCATCATTTTTCTTTTTAAAACATTTCTTTTTAAATTTACTTAGGCCGAGAATCTCGAACCTAAGCTTTGATACCAAAATAATTGTAACACCCTCATACCCTATATAAGTACTATACATATACCTCGTATACATACAGTAAGTATATAAAGTATAAGAATGTCACTGTTCATTATAATTAAAAATAAAATCCTTACTTCTCAAAACAATCCAAATATATAGTAACAAAACATTTTAGTCAATATACAATATTAAAAAAATTTTACATGCATGCATCACCTTCTAGTTGGTCTCGACAAACTCTTACTCTTCTTGTGGTAAAACGAAAGACTTCAGATCTACCATCTACTCACCTGCGCGATTAACACATCCGCACTAAGCCCGAGAGCTTAGTAGTACAAATGAATAATATAAACATACAATACAGAAATTCTAACGTATATCCATATACTAACTTTAAGTACTGTTAGTTTCTTATCGTAGTTTCCCTTTTCAATTACACTTTACACATATCTCAGCTAATCTCATATATTACATACATGCATACATATCAATAACACCAACCACAATTCCATCACTACTACTCACAAGGAACATATCAATATACATATTACATAACATATTTCATAACATTTCATTTCCAATTAAGGCAACTATAGATTTCATTATTCATTCATTTCACGTTTCATAAACTACATCGAAAATCAAGACAGACCTGGGCCCAGAACACACTAATATGTTATTCAAAGTTCAGAGTTACTGCTTTGATCCATAATCACAATAATCAAGCCCGTAGGCAACATATATCATATCTCTATCCATGGATAGTGTAACAGACCCAGTCTCTTGGACCATCAACCCGACTAATCGAGAAGATCCTCAACCCGGCAAGACTGTTACTTTTCATATATTTCACATTTATAATTCATAAAGTGTAACAGACCCAGTCTCTTGGACCATCAACTCAACAACTTGAGGAGATCCTCAACCCGGCTAGACTGTTAACACTTGTAACAGACCCAGTCTCTTGGACCATCAACTCAACAACTTGAGGAGATCCTCAACCCGGCTAGACTGTTACATTTCATATGTTATAGGCATGCCGTCAAATCCAGAACTCTGAAAGTTGAATTAACATATTAGACACAACTCTTTTCATTTATATCTTTGTACATTTCTTTCTCAATTCATTTCATATTCAAAACATGCAACCATGCCTCAATTATAATTCATTTACATTCTCATAGCCAACACAATGGCTTCACATCTCATTTGATTCATTATAGCCAATCACAATGGCTTCACCTCTTATCATATTTCAATTCACATTATAGCACTTCATCATTCAAGTATACATAAACAATTATATTGAGCATATATCTTAAATTCATCATCATATAATCAACATGTCTATTTATTTCATTTCAATCATTATTACCAACCACAATTACAATACATTTCATCATTTCTCAAAACACATTAGCACAATTCATCATTACAATATTTATCATAACAAATTGCATTGTACATACCTATTTGAATGATCTTCATATCTTTCACATCATCCAATCATAACCTTAATCAAATTATATTGACAATATAGTAATTCACTTAACACATTTACAAACAAATGTGTTAAGTCTTAATTCATGTAAATAAGTGCAATCATATAAACTTTGTACTTACCTTAAAACCAACTTACACCACTCTATACACCTACTCTTCCAAGAATCCTCAACACTTAGATTAGGGCAATTCAACCTCTTCACAACCTAATCCAAAAGGAATATTAGCAAAATGACCATATGAATAGTAAATTCTGGTTTTAGACTAAATTTTATCATTATTTTGAAAATTTGTATAAAATAATATACTTGACTAAAAACTCTAAAATTTTTACAGAACTTAATTTTACATCTTAAAATCATTCCTTTAAAATTTCAGATCAAACTGAACACAAAATCTTGGTCAAATAGTTCACCCAAACAGACTGCCCCAATTGCCCTGCATCCTGGCAGCAGTTCTAAACTTTGTGAATTCCATAAATTAAATTCAATCAACTTGGTTCCAAATTATTTTTCTCAAATACTAGACTCATTAAGAAACAACATATCCAAAATTCAATTGAATATAATTTTTCTACATTTTTTTAAAAATCCCGAAATATAGCTGTCTCAGTTAAGGTACCTGCTGGAACAGGTCTAATAAAAATAATCTTTCCAAAATCATAACCATTCCAAAATCGAATCAACATATTTTTCAGTCATTCTAGACTCATATAGGCACAACATATCAAAAATTCACTTCAAGAACATTTTTCTATATTTAATTAAAAATCATACAAGTCACAACCTTTACTAGTGGTAAAACAGAAAGAAATTCCACTAAACACAACTCTTGCTCTTCAATCACCAACACCAACCTAATTAAATCAAACATACTCCAACATACTACAATAATACAACCCTAATTTCAATTATCAACAATCAAACCTTCATACAACTTCAAATAAACCAAAGAAATCAAGAAAGAGAACTTACTTGGATTCTTAGCCAAATCTTCACTATCCACTTGAAATCCTTAAGTATTTGGTGTAAATAAAAGCAAAATCACCTCCTTCTCTCTCTAGCTTCTCTCTCTCTCTCTCTCCCTCGACCAAAAAGAAGAAGAAGAAGAACACGTTTTTCCTTTTCTTCTCTTCTTATTCTTATCTCAAATATATATATAATAATAATAATAATAATAACAATAATAATAAAAACAATAAATCTCCACCACACACTCTCTTCCAACCTTTGACTTTCTTTTCTCTTTTTCTTTTTGTCCTTATCATCATAATTATTAATTAATTAATTATAAAAATATATACATAACTCACTTTCCCTACACCACTTTATATCCCATGTATATGTGATGTATATGTATATATCTTTTATATGGTATTTATATTCCCATATTTCCTTATATATATATCATCCTATAATATTTTCCCTTTTTACTTCCATTAAACATATACATTAACTCCAAATATAACAATAACTCCAAAACTTTTAGGGTATATTTTGGGATATTACAAAGTCTCTTCGGCCTGCATAGTTGAAAAACCACTAATGCTTTGTATATAAGATATATATTAATTGATCATAGTTACTCAGTCATTATCAAGCCGAATCATGTCGAATTTTAAAAAATTCTAACTCAGCTCAATGTAAAATAGTTCAATTTAAACTCGAACTCAAACTGAGCCTGAGTTGAGCCCGAACTCTTCTCAATCCAAATTATTTATCATGTATTTCGAGCTTGAACTCGAACTTGATTTAACTAAATTTAATGAGTTCAATGAACTTATTATATTTTATATTTTTTATTCTATCTTTTCTACTTTTTTAGATTAGAAATACTAAAATTAACAATGATTTTATGAAAGATGAATAATATGATTATATATTAAAAAATAAAATATCATATTACTGTAACTTTATATTCTATTATAAATTATTATGTCATTGAATTATTTATATTACTTATATATTATACTAATTAAATATTTATATTACTTAGTTTGTGTACTTAGTTTTCTTTCTCCTAATATATGATTCTTTCTTCTAATTAAAGAGAGAGAGAGAGAGAGAGAGAGAGAGAGGGAGGGAGAAAAGTTATAATACCAAAATTTCACTTCCAACTAATATCATTAATAATTTCACCATCATGTCCTCTAATATATTGTCTGTATTGATGAAATTGGAAAGAAAGGAAAATAAATAGTTTCGTAAATAATCACAGAAATAAGTAAAGGAATGGAAGCACATCTTGCACCTTCTATGATCCATTCAACCAGCCTTCAAGACAAGATTGAGAGATAGGCCTTTAGCAAGGAGATATCGCATGGAAAGCCGGATTAATCGAGACTTCGTTTACAGGCCTTAGTCCCTTAACAGAAATAGTATTTTTCTAAATTTTTATCGTTTTGATTTTTAATTAAGAAGAGAAATATAATTTTTTTTTAAAAATTATTCTGTTCGTATAATTAAAATAATTTTCTATTTAAATGGTGAAAAAGAAGGAGAAATATATATAAAAAAATATTATATTATATGAAATATCATTTGTGTTTTTATTTTATTTTATGTTAATGAAAAATGATAAGGATAAAATTATAAAAATATATCTTACATATTTATTTATTTAAATTATGGAGGAGAAATTTTATTTCTCTCTTTATTCAATTAAAGTTATCAAATACAAAAAAAAAATAAATTTCTTTTTTTTTCTTTTTTACCATTTCCTTCATTAAAGTAAATTCAATTTTTCTTGTGCAAGCTAGTAATCAAATAAAGCAATTTTGTTTTTTAATTTTCTTCATATTCTTCTATAATGAGAGATGAGTATCAGGGGGGGACAAAAAAAATATAAAGAGATGGAGAGAGTATGAAAAAGAGAAGAGTAATAATAATTAGCGAATATAGAAAAGAGAACAGATTGAATATTTTGATATATGGATAGAAATAAAATCATTTTAAAATTGAGATTTTACGAAGTTGGGATTTTGAATTGAAAATACACAATTTGTTAAGGATAACTGAGACTTTTGCTCAATTTTAATACTAAAATAAATAGAAGAACCAAATTATATATTTTATAACTACAGTTATCCTAGAATATATTAGGCTATAATTAATTTTATTCTCATCGAATCGATCCACTTAGGGATAAAATACACCTCCCAAGAGATAACTTTATTTATAAAAATTAAACTAACGACCTCTTGTTTAAACAATGAGTGCTTAAATAATGAGAGTGTCAAATCACTTATATTAATCACTAGTTAAAAAATTAAATAATAGAAAGATTAAATAATTAAAATTTGAAAAAGTAAGTAATAATTATTGTATTGGATCAAATAACTATAAATAGTAATTCATTTTATTGTATTCTACTTAAATTAATTGCAAACTATAAATCATGAATATAGATATAATACATAGATACAGTTAGACATGGACATATTAATATAATAATTTTTTAAAAATAAAGACATAATATGAATGGAATATATTTATATATTAAATTATAAAAATACAATGAATTATAAACATATGTTTAATATAAGTATATATTAGTTTAGTGTATTTATATTTAAATATGATTACACAAGCAAAAAAAATAAAGCCTTTATAATAAGATTAACCCTAGTAATTGATTAATATATCATGTAAATAAAGTTTTGCAAAAAAAAAAAATGTAAATGTGTCCCTGCTGTATCCAGTGCATATCCTATATGTATTCTTTCTGTATCTAAAAAATAGTAATAAATAAAATACATACAAATACATATTCAATACGTGTAAAAAAATATTTTATATAAACACTTTACTCTATTTAAAATGTTGATACTTCAAAATTCACAATATATATAATTATAAACGAACGTATTTTTAAAATAAAATTGATTTTCTTTAAAAATTTATTTAAATATAATTCATCATTAAATTATATATTTATAAGCCTTTCATATTTGTATTGAATTATAATTATGAAAGAATTTCAATACTATTTTTTTTTATCAATAATGAGATTTTATTGCCAAAGAATTCAACCCAAATAAACTAAACAAATCCAAGTCCAACCATAATTTTTCAAACAATGAAATTATCACGAAAAATAATATCATAAAAGGTGAAAGTTAAAACAAATAAGAAATTAAACTAACTTTTATTTGATTTAATAAAAATATTGTATAAGATTTTAATATAGATTAAAAAAATAAAAAAAATATAATGGTATTTGTTTATTTAAAAAATTTATTGAAGATATTTTTAAAAGATAAAATTTTAAAACTATAGGAGATTACTAAATTGATGATTTGAAAAACTAATTTAATTTCATATGATGAAAAATTATTTCATGGAGGAAAAAGTTAAGACAAATAAAAAATTTAAACAACACTATATCTTATTAAAAGATTTATAATAATTATATTAAATAATTAAGCATATATTATTGCAAGTGCCAATCTTAAATTTTTTAATATTAAAAAAATAGTAATAATGCTAATATTAATTTTTTTAATAAAGCATATATTATAAATTTTTTGACATGAGTAGATTATATATTCTCTTCTTCCGCCCAAATAGATAAATATATTTTATTTTACAAAAATTAAAAAAATTAATTATTTTAAATAAAAATATAAATTTATATATATTTTTTCATTATATTTTTTTAGTATAATATATTTAATAAATAATATTAATATATTTAATAATTTATTAAAATAATAAATAAACTATAATTTAAAATAGACGATGACGAAGGAAAATAGAAAATAAAACTACCAATTTGGAATAGAGACAATATTAATTTATTTTCCTTTTGCTTGAAAAAAATAAAATGATAGAATTCATTAAACAGAGTAGAATGATAACACTCATATCATCTTATATTTACAAATTAGAGCAGGTGATGATACAAAATTCTTCTGGCTTTAATTTAATAATTGTAATTAATCAACTAAAAGATAAAGTCAAAATATATATACAACAATCCTTGAAATTCCCATCCATTTCTAACAAGCAAATGCAATGGGTTTAGTAGACTTGTAAATCTCATTTATCAGTTTCTGCCTCTTTATCCTTCTCTTGGGATACCCATCCTCTTCTTCAAATATCTCTTCTTTCAAACTATTACTAAGTACTTTATCAGCAGCACCACCATGGCGGTGTTGACGGCGGTGTCGGTGGCTCTAAACCTTGCTTAGTTGCAATAATAACTGAACCACGTCCAATTCCCAGTCTGAAAAACAGATACTGTTCTTGTTTTCCATTTTCTGGCTGGTTACGATCTTGTTTTTGCATATTGTGGGAAATTTTGCCATTGTTTCTCACAGAGAGAATTGGCTTTTAGGATTGGGTTTTGTTTATATATATATAATAACGTGTCCTTGCAGGATTACGAAATCCTAATCCAGTAAGGTTTACAGACAAGGTCGGTTAGAAATCAAGAACAAAAAGAAGTTATGAGGATATTCTTGTAATTTCACCTATTGTTAATTTTTTTAAAATTTTTTAGCCTTAATAATTTAATCCAAAACTAGCGTGAGATAATTAGAGCAGATTAAATCATCCCATGGCTATGGAAGTAGTCAAGTAGATGAGAAACTTGTGTTGACATTTATTCTAATTAATTAATTTTATTCTAAGATTTTAAGGAAATTATTATTAATTTTATGAATGCTTTTAATTTTTTCTTTATTTTTAAGTAATTTCTTATTAATTTTATTTATTAATTTTGCTTTATTAATTATTATAAATAATAATTTTTATTTTCGTTAATTTAATTCTAATTTACATTAACAATATCATCTGAAATAATTATAATTAGTATTTCCATCTAATAATATGGCGAGAATAATTAAAAAATTAAAATTTTATCATTATTAAATTTTTTCTTAACAATTAAAAATAAATTCTGATTTAAATTTATTCAAGAATTTATGAAAAAAGAAATAATTCTGAAGCAATTTATTCAAAAACTTACAAATAATATTTTTTGCCGGCAAGATGATGGTTGCATTGGTCTTCTCATACTCTTTAGGTGCGTGAAAAATAAGAAATTTAATGTTGGAATTCTTTTTTATTCAATAAAAAATATTAAAAGAGCAATTTTTCTTTTACCCGCTTACTATTTTTTAACTCTACTATTTTAACTTTAAAATATTTATTCTTTTTTAACTTTAATGAATATCATGTATTATAGCGTAAAGTAGATATCAAACCGTAAATTTTTTTTGGAGCAAAATTAAAATTTTTCTTTTTAAATTTAGGAGAAATTAAAACCTTTTCTTTTAAATTTTAAATAAATTAAAACTTTTTTAATAGAATCATTAAATTAAGTTAACAACAAAATTCAATTTAGATTTTGATTAAATATTAGATTAAATATTATGATCCAAATTAAACTTTATTTTTAATAAATAACTTTTAAATTATTAATAATTTATACTATTGATAAAAAAAATTATAATATTTTAATTTATAATATTGTTAATAATTTTATAGTTTATATTTTTAAAAATTATTATAATTTATAAATATAATACATTATAATATTGAAAAATATTTTAATATAAAGGCTAGTAAATTTTTTTATTTTAATAATTTATCATATTAATAAATAATTTTACAATACTATTACTGTTATAAATTAAAATTAAAAAATATAAAATATAAAAATTAAAGAAAATTACAAAATACATACATAAATAAAAATACTAAAAATTTTAATTTTATTATTAATATTATAAATTAATATTATAAAATATCAAAATTACAAAAATTTATATAAAAAAATACGCTAGCAAATCACATCAATCATATTATTTAATGAAGCATATGGTTTGATAATGAGTATGATCAGCGCTTATTATAATGAACAATTTATTATTATTTTAATTATAAAATTGTAATAACTTGTTTATAAATATTTATTAAAGTTGAAATATTGAACTAATATAAAAAAATATAGGATTAGTTTATGGAACAGATGGAATGGCCCTTAGTTCAATATTTGTAATGATAAATTTATATCTTGACAAAATTTTATTATTATTATTATTATTATTATTATTATTATTATTATTATTATTATTATTATTATTATTATTATTATTATTAAAATCCGTTAAACATAATTCTAACATTTAAAGAGTGTAGATTAAAGGAATATATTAAAATAAATAATATTTTAATTAATTATTTAATGAAATAAAATATAAAAGAGTATAATAATAATAATAATAATAATAATAATAATAATAATAATAATAATAATAATAATAATAATAATAATAAATCACAGAACAAAAGAGAGTAGATAAGGCTTAAAGCCATCTGCTGCATTAGTTGGCAAGTTGACGGTCCCATGAAGGCTAGCCTAACAAGCCAACGCTATTAAAATTCTAAAAAAGTAAAATGTGCGGATATGCTCATTATACATATTATCGCAGATATAATTTTTAGGAGCAAATGAGTACAACTTTCTCCAAAAAAAAAAAGGAAGAAGATTTTTTTGGCCCCTCTGTTAATGAGGTAAGCAATCTGAATATTAAAGGTGTTCAATCCATCTTACACGGCAAAATCCATTAACTTAAGTTAAAATAAAATAAAATAATTTTGTCTTTAATTTCATAATTGTAAAATAATAAAAAAAACCCAAAATAAAATCTTTAAATTTGCAAATACTCTTCCACTTCTCCTTTCTCTTGTAAAAAACATGGATTATTCTTCAAATTAAAATCCCTGAATCTCTAACTTCATAAATTGTAAATCTCCGGTTACCATCATTTCCCTAATTTTTGCAAAATCAACTTTTATTTCTCCTTCTCTTATCCACATCATAAAATTCTAGGCCACTGAAGATGGATTCTTTATCATCAACAATAACCTCATCATTTAGGAGAAAAAAAAAATATCAAACTAGAGTATGATGATCCTATGAAATATTGCAAATATCGAGGAAGAAGAGGGTATAAGGTGAAGACTCCAAGGTGGACTTCATGGACAACTATCAATCCTGGTAAAGGTTCTATGGCTACCCTAACTACAAAAAAGTAGTTATATTTTTTTATTTACGATGATTTTGTGATTTTGTTGATGTGGGTTAGATTTAATTGATGCGTGAGTTAAATAGGTTGAAATTGATTATGGTTTGTTAATCTACAAGTTAGAAGTTGTGGTTTTTTGAGTGACATGATGAGAAAATCACTAGTCAAGCTAGGGAACTTATTCATGAGATGAGAATGAAAAAATGTTATTGTTGGCTAAGATTAAATGATGGAAAGTAAATGGAAATGCTTGTGATTAGGGATGACAACGGATCAGATATTTTCAGGTATCCGATCCAAAATATCCTACCCGTCCTAATTATTCTATAAATGATATAAGTAGTTTATAAATGGGCTTTGGCGAGTATGGGTAGTATTACTACACATGATGGGTTCCAGTTTAGACCTTTGAATATTCGTTACTTGAACCCAATTATATATTAATTATATTTTATTAAAATTTTAATTATATATTAATTATATTTTATTTTAATTATAATATTATGTGGGATGAAATTATTTTTAATAAAATTGTGTTAATATTAAATTTTTATTTATAATTATTTAATTTAAAAATTACAATTTATATTTTTAATTTTATAATAATTTTAAATTTTTATATTTAAACTGATAATTAAATGGATTCGGTAGCTAACAGGTAGTATTAAATGGTTTTAGGATGGGTACGGCTCTAACTATAATCTGATTTAAATGAGTTCGGATTCAAGTATGATAATTTTAACGGCAACTCTATCTATTGCCAACCCTACTTGTGAATTTAAAACAAAAATTGAAGCCTTATGGTTAGAAATGAATATGATAAAGAATGCTAATATTTTATATATTTAGATAGCAAGGAAAAAGCTTAAATAAACAAATATGATAATTGTTATTTCTTGGATTATTTTTGTGCTTTGGTTTAAATTTATGATGTAATTGTATTGATATGAACAAAATGAATGAAATATATTTGCCTTTTAGGTTCACTTAATTTGTTTAATTTGCATCTTGTTTTTGTAATTCTATGTTGAGGTTCATTAACTGTTTTGAGTATGCAATTCAATTTTACTAAAAGAGATAATAAACAATGTTAGCCAAACCCTCCTATTTTTTATCTTAGGCAATCATATTGCCTCCTATTTTTGATCTTAGGCGATCAAATTGAATTTAACTTAAACTTGTATCAAGTTACATTGCGCAGGAAGTTATTTTTTTGAAGAATCCTTAAAAAGTCCTATTGGATCACTGAATAGACTGACTGAACCACTTATGTTCAAAACGAGAAAAAAGACACAGAAGGTTTCACGCTGGAGAGTACTCCCAAAATCTCACTGTACCACATCATGTCCGATCAAACTATTAATCATTACAACCAGACCATTGGATGAGAAATGAACCAAAAGAGACAGAAGGTTTCATGGTCAGAAGTACTCTCACTTTCTCAGAGTACCACAAGAAGTCCGACCGAACTTCAAGGGATTCCGACCGGACCATGGAAGCAAAATTTCTCCAAATCATCCAGTAGGGTTCCCGATCAATGGTACACTAAAAAATTGGACGAATCACAGATATTTCGACCGAACTTGGTGCAAGTCCGACTAGCCTATTTAAAAAATACTCAAGTCAAAAGCCGTTGCATCTCCACTCAATAAGTGAAAGCCATGTGGACCAACCGTTGGAATAGCATTAAGCATGATCTCAAATATTTCGACTGGACCATCATGTTCTCCGACCAGCATTACAGTATACCGATCGGATCAATCCTAGTCTAATCATGAAAATGCTCTGGCAAAGAAATTAGTGGAAGACAAGAATCAAACATGTTGGTCCCAATCTCAAACGACTATTTCATGATCTGAAGGCTATAAAAACCATAAGTAACTCCATTTTGATGTAATATTGTTATTGTAAGAGCATACTTTAACATCTTTCTTTTCTTTGCATCAAAATCTTACTTTATATTGATTGAGTGTTGGGTATAAGCATTAAACACCATTTCAAGTTTGAGTGTAAGCTTGGAAACACTCAGGTTGTGAGAGTGAGCCTGGAAAAACTCTTGTAAGGGTTATGAGGATTGATCTCAAACTATTGTACTAGTTTGGTGTAAGCTAGAGAAAATACCAAGTTAGAGTTAAGCTTGTAAAAACTCAAAGCTAGTAGAACCTTAACAAGTTGTTAAGGAAGTGGATGTAGGATTAAGGTAAATCTGAACCACTATAAATCTTTGTGTTTATTGCCTCATCTTCTACTTAATCTTCTTCTACATTTTCTACATTCCTTGCTTTTTGATTTTGAATTTTCCATCACTTTCCAAACTAACCAATTCACCCCTCCTCTTAGTTGCTATCTTAGGACAATAATTGGTATCAGAGCTTGTTAATTTCTTAAACTTAATTGTGAAATTTAATCCAAAATGGCAACCTCTTCTTCATCTACCTCAGTTTCTCATGGAAATCTTAATTCTCTTCTTAGACCCTACTTTGACGGAACCGATTATTCTTATTGAAAACACAAAATATTTTTATTCCTAGATAGTGAGGGAATAGAGCTATGGGATTATGTTGAAAAAGAGTGAAAACCTCCTACTCATGAGTTGAGGGTATCCAAGTTCCTCTTCCTAAAACACAATGGTCAAATACTACAAGAGATCGATTTAAAAGCCATAGGGCAGCCTCTATCTTGATGAATTCTACTTTAAGAGAAGAAGGTGGGAGAGTCCAACATCTCACTTATGCTCATTGAATTTGGAAAACTCTTGAGAACTATCATGAGGATACTACCCAAGTGAGGCTCACCAAGAAGCAAATATATATACATGAGTATGAGCTACTCAAGATGAAGCCCAACAAAAATGTTACCGATATGATGAATCTCTTGCTTGCTATCGTCAATGAGTTAAAGAAATATGGTAAGATATATGATCAAGATGAAGTCAATAGCAAAATCTTAAGAGCACTTATAACAAAAAAGAACTTTGAATCTAAAGTCTCTTCAATTGAAGAAGCTCATGATCTTAGCTCTTTGAGAACCGATGAACTTGTTGGAAAACTACTCACCTTTTAATTGCATACCGAAAGAGATGAAGAACAAGGTGAGAAGGATAAGAGAAAACCAATAGCTCACAAAGCAATCAAGAAAATTGAGATTTTTAGTAATGAAGATAATGATGATGAAGAAGAAATGGCAATGTTTTCAAAAAGAATGAGTGCTTGGAAGAGAAAGAGAAGATTACAAGCCAACAAAGGTACATTTTCTAAATGTTCCTTTAAAGATAAAGTTAAAAAGAATGAGGTGAAATGCTACGAATGTGGAAAATCCGGTCACATCAAATTGGATTGCTTCAAATTGGAAAACAAAAAGAAGTGGGATAAGGAAAAGAAGAAATCACTCAAAGCTACATGGGATGACTCTTCTTCAAGTGAAGAAGAAGAAGAGGAAGGAATTGCCAATTTATGTATCATGGCTATTGAAGATGAAAAAGATCCCAATGAGGTAAGTACTCAATCCTTGAATTTAATTGGATGTGATGACAGTGATATTGATGCTTTAGATGATAGTGATATGATTGAACACATGAACCTTAGAATAGAAAAGTATTTTTCTAAGATAAAGTTTTACAAGGATAAATACTATAAGCTAGAGAAGGACTTTATGAGCTTAAAAAATTCTACCTTAGAATTAAAAACCTCAAATGAACAATTGTTGAAATCCATTGATGCAATGAATAAAAATTCACATAGCTTAGAAAATGTGATCAAGGAAAATGAAACCTTAAAACATGATCTAAAAGGACTTAAAGAATCAATTTCAAAATTTCACAAAGGAAAAGAAGCATTAGATACATTAATTGATAATCAAAGGTCACCATCCTTGAAACATGGTTTAGGATTCAATGAATCATCCAATACTCCACCCAAAACACCCATATTTGTAAAAGCTTCTACAACTCAAATATCTAGTATTGAAGTTGTGAAGAACATCAAAGCACAAACTAAGCCTAAAAGTCCAAAAAGGATTGCATTGGGTACACAAAGCTCTAGAACTAAAGTTCCAAGAGAAAATCATGCATTCATGTACACTAGGCATGAACATAAACACAAAAATACACAAAAACAAACTCATTCAACACATACTTGTAATTGTGTGCACAATTCATTGAATTTTAATAGGAAAATGCATAAGTATAGAACATTGTATCAATGCACATATTATATGAAATTTGGGCATAAGAGCACATATTGCTATATTAGGAAGGCTCATCTCAAGCTAGAGGATCCTTCTAATACCAACCCCCAAGGACCCAACCTTATTTGGGTACCTAAAAGAAGATGAACATAACTATTTTTGTATATATGTCTAAAATCTACTATCAATGAGAGTTCTTGGTTTGTGGATAGTGGATGTTTAAGGCATATGATGGGGAATACAAAGCTTTTTACAACTCTCACTTACAAGCATGGGGGTAATGTTACTTTTGGAAATAATGCTAAATACAAAATAATTGGCATTGGCTCCATTGGCATGCTTAGAAAAATTTAATTGAAAATGTTTGGCTTGTTAATGGGTTGAAACACAATTTGCTTAGTGTAAGTCAATTATGCGATATAGGATATGATGTAAGTTTTGATTCCAGAGGATACAAAGTTACCAATTCAAATGGTGAAATTTCCTTCAAAGGAGCCAGAGTTAGTAACACATATAAAATTAACATATATTCCAACAATACATTTTAATGTTTGATTCTATCAATAATGATACTTGGTTATGGCATAGAAGACTGGGACATGCTAGTATGGATCATTTATAATGCATTAGTAAAGAAGAACTAGTTGTTGGTCTTTCTAAAGTTAAATTTGACAAAGATAGAACTTGTGAATCTTGTCAATTTGGTAAGCAATATAAAAGTTCATTTAAATCTAAAAATGTTGTAAGTACATCTAGACCCTTAGAATACATTCACTTGGATTTGTTTGGACCAAATAGAGTTGTTAGCCTAGGTGGCAAATTATATGCATTTGTACTTGTTGATGACTACTCAAGGTTTATATGGGTAAACTTCTTACCTCAAAAGAATGCAACTTTTAACCATTTTAAAATATTTGCAAAAAGAGTTCAAAATGAAAAAGGCAATGTGATCACATCTATAAAAAGTGATCATGGTAAAGAATTTAAAAATGAGAATTTTGAAAACTTTTGCAATGGATTTGGTATTTCACATAATTTTTCGGCTCCTAGAACACCATAACAAAATGAAAAAATAGAACTTTGATTGAAATGGCTAGGACAATGCTCAATGAGTATGACTTACCATCTTACTTTTGGGTGAAAGCTGTTAATACCTCTTGTTACATTTCAAATCGTGTTTACAAAAGACCATTGATAAACAAAACTTCTTATAAGCTATGGAATAGAAGAATACCTAAAATCTCATACCTTAGAGTATTTGGATGCAAATGCTTTATATTGAATAACAAGGGTAATCTTGAAAAATTCTCATCCAAATTGGTTGAAGACATATTTTTAGGATACTCATCATCTAGAAAAGCATATAAAGTATTTAACAAGAGAACTCTAGTAGTTAAAGAATCAATGCATATTCTCTTTGATAAAACCTTTAAACTTGATCAAAGGAAAGGTAGTGCTCTTGATGATTTTGTAGGTACATTTGAACAACAAGAAATAATTGATGCTCCAAACAATAATCATGATAAACATGAAGAGGAGACTCAAGAGCTACCTAAAGATTGGGAATACAAGAAGGATAATCCAAAAGAACTCATCATTGGTGAAACATCAAAGGGAGTAACTACTAGATCCAAATTTAGACACTTATATATTAATTTGGCTTTTGTTTCTCACATTAAGCCAAGGACCATTGATGAGGCTCTTGGTGATGAAAATTGGATGATTGCTATGCAAGATGAACTCAACCAATTTGAGAGAAATAATATGTGGGAACTTTTTTTTAGACCTACAGACCATCCAATTATCAGATGTAAATAGGTATATAGGAATAAGCTTGATAAAAATGGTCTCGTTACTAGAAATAAAGTTAGATTGGTAGCCAAAGGGTATAACCAAGAGGAAGGCATAAACTATGATGAGACATTTGTCCCCATTGCTAGACTAGAAGCTATTAGAATACTACTTGCATTTGCATGTCACATGAATTTTAAACCTTTTCAAATGGATGTTCAAAGTGCATTTCTAAATGAGTTTATTAATGAGGAAGTTTATGTTGAACAACCTCCCAGTTTTGAAGATTATAAACTTCCAAATCATGTCTTTAAACCTACCAAAACACTATATGGATTGAAACAAGCTCTAAGAGCTTGGTATGATAGACTTATGCATATTTTCTTGAAAAAGTTTTTCAAAAGGCAAGGTTGACACAACCCTTTTTGTTAAAAAGAATAAACATAATATTTTAATTATGAAAATTTATGTTGATGGCGTTATATTTGGTGCTACTAATGAATCTTTGTGAAAAGAATTTGCTTCTTGTATGACTATGGAATTTGAAATGAGCATGATGGGTGAACTCAAATTCTTCCTTGGACTACAAATCAAGCGATGCAAAGATAGGATCTTTGTAACACCCCCATACTCTATATAAGTACTATACATATACCGAGCATACATACAGTACATATATAAAGTATAAGAATGTCACCTTTTCATTACAATGTAAAACCTTTAACTGAGTTCCAAATAATAATACATTTTTACTTATCAAAATACAACGTAATTAAATCTTACATGCATGCATCACCTTCTAGTTGGTCTCAGAACACTCTTACCTTTCTCGTGGCATACCGATTGACTTTAGATCTATCACCTACTCACCTGCGCGATTACACAACCACGCTAAGCCAGAGAGCTTAGTAGCACAAATAAATAATATAAACATATATATATATATTAACTTCATTTACCATTAGTTTCTTATCACTTTTTCCCTTTTTAATTACACCTTTCATATATCTCTAATATATATATATATATATACATATCATTAACACCAGCCACAATTCTATCACTGATACTCACAATGAATATATCCATACACATATTACATATCATACTTCATAACATTACATGTCCTTATTTTATTCAATTAATTCATTATTCGCAATTCACCAATCATAAATCACATATTCAACAAAGACAAACATAGGTCTCATTATCCATCTATTTCACATTCATAAATCACATTGAAAACAAAGACAAACAAGGGACCACAAGACACTACTATGTTATTCCAAAGTTCAGAGTTACTGTTTTGGTCTATAATCACAATAATCAAGCCCGTAGGCAATATATATATCTCTATCCATGGATAGGGTAACAGACCCAGTCTCTTAGACCTCAACTAGCTAAACTCGAGGAGATCCTCAACCCGGCTAGACTGTTACCTGTAACAGACCCAGTCTCTTGGACCATCAACCCGACTAAATCGAGAAGATCCTCAACCCGGCAAGACTGTTACCTTTCACATATTTCATATTCATAATTCTCATAGTGTAACAGACCAGTCTCTTGGACCTCAATTCAACTCAAATTGAAGAGATTCTCAACCCGGCAAGACCGTTACCTTTCACATATTTCATATTCATAATTCTCATAGTGTAACAGACCCAGTCTCTTGGACCTCAATTCAACTCAAATTGAAGAGATCCTCAACCCGGCAAGACTGTTACCTTTTTCATTTTATAGGCATGCCGCCAAACCCAGAACTCTGAAAATGGAATAACACATTAGCCACACAATTCATTTATTATTTCATTATCAATTTCATTCACAATTCTCATCATTATCTAGGCAAACATGCCCCACTTATCTCAATTGAATCATCATAGCCAATCACAATGGCTTCACATCTCATTTGAATCATCATATCTCAATTCACATTATAATACTTCATCATTCAAGTATACATAATCAAGTTCATTGCACATGTATCTTAAATTCATCATCATATAGACAACATGTCCATTTATTTCATTTCAATCATTATTATCAACCATAATGGCATCACATTTCACCATTTCTCAAGACACATTAACACCATTCATTATTAAAACATTTATCATAACAAATTGCATTACACATACCTTTTTGAATGATCATCATATCTTTCACACTATACAAATAATAACATTAGTCACATTATATTAACAATATAGTAATTTACTTAACACATTTATACTAAATGTGTTAAGTCTCAAAATCATATAAAAGAATGCATCTATGTAAGTTTGTACTTACCTCTAGAGAACTCACACCAAATCTAAATTCCTCTTTCCAAGAATCCTCCAACACTTGGGTTATGGTAACACAATCTCTTCAAAACCTAACCCAAAGGTAATTATTCATATAAGAAAATAAGAATGATAACCAACTAGGGCAAACTCAACACATGACACGCTCACCAACATGGGCGTGTCCCTGATCGTGCCCTAAACCAACAATACAAAAGCTTTGACACGCTCAGTAACACGGGCGTGTCACTGGACGTGTCAATTACTTTTTCTCACAGTAGCTATGACACGCTCAGTAACATGGCCGTGTTAATGGTTGTGTCACAAACGTCAGACTCAGTACCGATGACACGCCCAACAACACGGTCGTGTCACTGGCCGTGTCAGGCAAAAATCATGTATTCTGAATTCTCATCCTTGACAACACAAACACTCCAAAATCCATATTACAACACCCTTAATCAACATATTGGTGATATTCATCAATTACCTATCAATTTAACACTTATATAACTTCAATATATCATAATAATAATCATTATATACATCACTATAAATCAACTACTCAAATCCCCAATTCATTTATACTAAACCCTTACTCAACAATTTTAACAATTCATCATCATCCTCACAAATAACCCAACTTATCATCATTTAGATACCAATTCAACACATCTATATACTTCAATCTTTCATTATTATCATCTCACACACCAACCATATCAACTATAACCTCAATTAAAAGAAATCAATACAAGAAAATGAATACTTACTTGGATACACAATCAATAGAATCAACTCAAAGAAATGAACACTTACTTGGATATTATGCCAAATCTTCAATCTCCAACTTCAACTCTCTTAAAACCCTTAAGAATTTTGGTGTAAAAATCAACCAAAATCACATCTCTCTCTCTCTCTCTCGTTCAAGAAAAAGAAGAAGAAGAAGATAGGAAGAAAGAAAATCCTCCTTTCTTTCTTTTCATACTTATCTTATATATATATATATTAATAATAATATAATTACATATTTACTAAAATATCCTCCACCACCACTTCATCCTTTGACTTTTCTTTTCTTTTCTTCTATATCTTTATTATTATTATTATTATTATTATTACTTATATACACTTATTTTCCTACACCCATTTATATACTATGTATATGTTATATGTACATCTATATATATTCAACATATACACTTTCTTTTTACTTCTTTTCTCTTTCCATCATACATACACATTAAATCTAAATACAACCATAATGATTCCAAAACTTTTAGGGTGTATTTTGGGATATTACAATCTTCATCAACCAATCCAAGTACACAAAGGAACTCCTCAAGAAATTTGAAATGGATGATTGTAAGACTAGCAAGACTCCCATGAGCATATCCCTAAAACTTGACAAAGATGAAAGTGATAAGGCAGTAGACAAGAAGAAATATCAAGGTATTATAGGATCTCTACTTTACTTAATCGCATCTAGACCTGATATAATGTATAGTGTATGTTTATGTGCTAGATTTCAATCACACCCTAAAGAATCGCATTTGAATGCCACTAAATTTTTTTTGAAATACTTGAATGTTACATTATATTTAGGCCTTTGGTATCCTAGAAACGCATCATTTGACATTTTAGGCTTTTCAAATGTCGATTATGTCGGTAGTCTTTTGGATAGAAAAAGCATGATCGGGGCATACCATTTTCTTGGTGATTGTCTAGTTTCTTGGTTTAGCAAGAAACAAGTGTCGATTACCTTATCTATGGCGGAAGCCAAATATGTTGCTGCATGTTTTTGTTGTACTCAAGTTATTTGGATGAAACAACAATTTCTTGATTATGGAAAAACTTTTGAACACATTCCTATTAAATGTGATAACATTAGTGCCATAAATCTATCTAAAAATCCAATTCAACAATCTAAGTCAAAACATATAGATATTAGGAACCATTTCTTAAGAGATAATGTCCAAAACCAAAATGTTATATTAGAGTTTATTGATACGCAAAACCAACTTGTTGATATATTTACAAAATCCTTAAATAAAGAAAGGATGAACTTCATAAATCATCATTTAGGAATGATAGATGGAAGCACCATATCATAAATTATTTGAAAACCTACTTTACTTGATCCAAATCTCCCATTAATATCTATTTTCTTTTTTCAAACATTTGTATCTTCAACTAAAAGCATTCTAATCTTTCAAAAATTTTGATTTTTGAATAAGTCCAACCATACTAATTTGAAAATTCTTGGTTTCGAACTTCTTGTTAAAGTATGACCATACTTTCAATTGGTACGACATGAATTTTTCAAAATTTTATGACCGTTGTGCCTAAAACCAATATCCCGTTCGAAATTTATAAAGTGCCACCAGACTTTTCAAAATTTTCAAACTTTGCCACTGAATTTTTTGAAGTTCGACCGGACTTTCACTATAAATTTAAAAACTTCTAGCCGTTAAAACTCAATCAAAATGTGCATTTACTCCTCCAACAGCTATAAACGACTATTTTTCTTCTCAAACACTATAAATACACTATAATATCAGTATTTACATCCTTTTATCAAAGTATAAACACTTAAACACTAAAAGAAACTCAAACTCTCCTAAAATCAACTCTCTTAATCTATTTCCTTGCTCAAAGTCATGGCTCCTAAAAAACACAAGAAGAAGATTTCAAGAGCTGAGAAAGAAAGGGTGTTGCTGCCCCTTCTCAATAAGAAGAGACTCTTAGAAGAAGCCACAAGATTAGATTTAGAGATGAGAAATAAAGAAAAAGTTATGCTATTCTCAAAGACAAACTCATAGAACCAAACCGTCTATTCTCTACCCTAACTCTAGAATCTTTAGGTATTGAAAATGACATTAGGGGCTATCTTAGAACCTTGGGATGGGAACAATTTGTGTTCTTGGAGCATGATGACCTTGGTTGGGAGACCTTGACAAAGGAGTTTCTCACAACCTTGGTTGTTATCAAGAAGAGCACAAATGCCTTAAGTTTTTATGGTATATCATTTAGGTTATTCAACCAAGAATATGGTCTTCCCTTAGGATTTTTCATCCATTTGGGGATTTCAAATAGAAGGTACATCTCACATCTCAACCACTCCCCTCACTTCTAAAGTTCAATTGAATTTTTGGCAAGAAATTTCTATTGAAACCTCACTTCACAAACAATCAAATACAAAAAAAAAGCCTTAGGTCCCACATCTATTGGACGTTGCATAGGATTATCACTTACACAATTAGTGCTAGGGGTGAGAGCAATGAGAAAGTTATCCAAAAAGATCTACTCTTTCTATTTTGCTTGATTAGAGATCACCCAATCCAAACCAGGAAATTCTTCATTGACACTTTCCAACACATTAGGAAAACAAAATCTGGGCTTATTCTTCTGTCTTCATAAGTTACACAAATTGCCAAATATGTTGGTGCACTTACACCAACAAACAAAGAAATACTCTCCAATCCTGTTTATCCCATTAAAAAGTCTATAAACATAGGCTATCTTAAACATGACAAATGTATTTGGGATGATGATAGGAACTATGTCTACATCTTAGGAGCACTAGGTACTAGGGCTCAACAAAGAAAGAGACCAAAGATTGCAGAGGAAGGTGAAAAGACTTTCCAAATGGAATTTCCTAGAACTACCACTCCTAGACCTCAATCGTCCATCCTCCAACTTCTTCAAGATATATATGAACAAATGAGCACACAAAGTTCAAGGATAGATAAGATTACCAATGATATCTCTCATATTCACCTTGACATTCAAATCATCCAAGAAGCTTTGGGATTGCCAAAGTGCTTTGAAGATGAACCAAGCTTGTCTCCCTGTATCCATGGCTCATATCCCTAAGAAGAACAAGGAGAAGCTACTGCCTCTCAACCAAGGGAAGAAGAGCAAGGGGAACATGGATAAGAGGAAGAAGAAGAAAAAGAGGGAGATGAAGAAGAAGGAGAAGATGAAGAAAGTGACAATGATGCTTAGGACTTTTTTTCTTTGTTATTTCATTGAACTCCTGTTTATGTGTCTTTTATTGCTTTCTAAATCAATGAATTTGCTTTTTCTATACTGTTTTTAATTATTTCTTTTTGTCTTTGTCAAAGGGGGAGAATATACTTGAAATTGAATAAATAACTTAAATTGGCAAATTAAACAACAACATTCAACAACATTATGAAGTATTCGGAAAGGGGGAGCATATAAACACATCTTTAAATAACTAAATGAAGTATTCATTAAGGGGGAGCATATAAACACATCTTTAAACATTTCAAAATTCAATTTAATTGCCAAAGTAAAAAAGGGGGAGATTGTTAGCCAAACCCTCCTATTCACTACAAAAATATTCGGCATTTGCGACGGAAATCTGCGACGGACATATTTCCGTCCCAAATTTGCTACGGATCTGCGACAGATTTGCAACGGAAGGACAAGTCAGAGGAATTTTGAGAAATTGGTCGCAAATCCGTTGTAAATCCGTCGCAGATCTGCGACGAAATCATTCCGTCGCAAATAATCGTCGCAAAAGTTGGCGCGGAAACTTGACGCGAGAGAGAAAACACTAAAAAAACCAATTTGCAACGGAGATCTGCTGTCGTCTATTGCCGTCGCAAATTTCACTATAAAAATATTCAGAATTTTGCGATGGAAATCTGCGACGGACATGTTTCCGTCGCAAATTTGCTACGGATCTGCGACGGAAGGAAGAGTCACAGGAATTTTGAGAAATTGGTAGCAAATCCGTTGCAAATCCGTCGCAGATCTGCGACGAAAATCGGTCCGTCGCAAATAATCGTCGCTAAAGTTGGCGGGATTACTCCCGCCGAGAATTTTTGCGAAAAATGTTACGTCGCAAATCCGTCGCAGATCCGTATATTTTTTGTAACAGTAACAGTATCAATTCGAGGTAGAGTTTTTCAGAATTTTCACTAAAATTTTCTAGGTTTGAAGTTTCTATTTGCTGCTATTTTATATGTGATTGTAATTTTGTTTTTTGATACTCCCCGAAATGTTAGGGTTTCTGATCCATTTGAAGTTAGTTTCAATTTGCCTGCAGATCTATCTATGCTCTTTTTTCTTTGTTATTCACTAGAGATTATAAACACGATCATATCTTTGTAAAATTTGCTGTCTCATTTATTCTAATTGGTCTTGCTTTCCTTTTATTAGTCTCTGATTCAATCAGATTCTCATCAGTTGTAGAGACATCAGTACCCATTGAAGAGAATCCTAAAACAGAGTCTTCACCTGCTCTTCCTTTGCCTATTGAAGAGCAGAGTACTAATGATTTTGCAACAAATCAAACCCAAAATTCAAATGATTTTACGACTAATGAAACCCAAACTTCGCAGACTGGTATGTGAAAATATTCGTTTTTACTTTCCTGAAATGGGTTGTTTCTGCTTTTCTTTCTCTTGCTTTCTCAGTTACCATTTATGGATTATTAGTATGGCATCGCTGTTGGATAATAAAAATTAACTTACGGGTATTGGAAAATTTTATTTTCTAGATTTGGTATTTAGTAGAAATTGGTTTTGGATATTTGGTTGGGTCTAATTTGATAAGCAAATGTCATTACAGAAGAGTGTGACTTGTTCAATGGAGAATGGGTACCAGACCCTTCAGGTCCATTTTACACTAATCAGAGTTGTCTTGCAATTGAAGGCCATCAAAACTGTATGAAAAATGGAAGGCCTGATTCAGGATACCTCTATTGGAGGTGGAACCCACAAGGGTGTGATCTTCCCAAATTCAATCCAAAGAAATTTCTAAATCTGATGAGGAATAAATACTGGGCCTTCATTGGTGATTCAATTTCTCGTAATCATGTGCAGTCTTTACTTTGCATTCTTTCTCAGGTAAGAATTACAGCATAACAGATGGCATCATCTGGATTTGCTTGTAACTATATATTGCTTTCCTTGAACATCGTCAGAGTGAGAGTTAATATATGTAATTAGTTTATATTTTGGGATTAATGTAAAGGGCATATTTTCCACATTATATGGGTGCCCATTTATTATTTTATTTGGGCATTCTTGATTTTAATATAATGAATATTTATTTACTTTAATATATGTGTAATATGGATAATTCTATAATAAGTTAAGAATTTAATAATATTTAGACCTGAAAAGGAGGCCGGTTCAAATGAACCGGGCGCTATGGGAGTGCTGGGTCATTCTCACCTTCTCCATGCGTACCCAACTTTTCAAACTCATTAGAGGGCTGGAAATTTCTTAAGAATTGAGTCATCCGCCCCTTTCTTTTTCCCAACCCGTCTGGGTGACGACTCTATTTTTTTCGAGTTTAGGTCCATGTTCTCTAAGTTCCTGAGCCTAACAGTACCGAAGTCACAAGAATCATTCTACATGGGAGTGGGGGCAAAAATCCTCTCTCACAAATGGTCAAGTGCCAATTTGAGAGATTTGTTCAAAAATCATAGGGCAGCCTCCATCTTGATGAATTCAATATCAAGAGATGAAGATGGGAGAGTTCAACATCTTACTTGTGCACATTGCATTTGGAAAACTCTTGAGAACTATCATGAAGGAACTACCTAAGTGAGGCTCAAAAGAAATAAATGTATGTGCATTAGTATGAGCTATTCAAGATGAAGCCTAACAAAAATGTCACTAATATGACAAATCGGTTGCTTGCCATTGTCAATGAATTAAAGAAATATGGCAAGATATATGATCAAGATGATGTCAATAGTAAAATCTTGAGAACACTTAGACCAAAGAAGAACTTTTAGTCTAAAGTTTCTTCAATTGAAGAAGCCCATGACCTTAGCTCTTTGAGAACCGATGAACTTATCTGAAAATTACTCGCCTTCAAATTACACACCAAAAAGAGAAGAAAAACAAGGTGAAAAGGAATAGAAGAAAGCTATAGCTCTCAAAGCCATCAAAGAGGCTGAGAGCTCAAATGATGAAGATAGTGATGATTAAGAAGAATTGGCTATGCAATCCAAAAGGATAAGTGATTGGAAGAGAAAGAGAAGACTATAAGCTAACACAGGTATATTTTCTAGATCCCCCATCAAAGATAAAGATAAAAAGAATTAAGTGAAATGCTATGAATGTGGCAAATCCAGTCACGTCAAGTCGGATTACTTCAAATTGAAAAGCAAGAAGAAGTTGGATAAGGAAAAGAAGAGATCACTCAAAGTCATATGGGATGATGACTCCTCAAGTGAAGAAGAAGAGGAAGAAGAGGAGGAAATTGCAAATCCATGTCTCATGGCTATTAAAGATGACAATAACTGAAAAGAGGTAAGTACTTCATGTTTAAACTTAATTGCATATGATAATGATGTTGATGATGCTTTAGATGAAAATGGTTATATTGAGCATATGAACCTTAGGATAGAAAAGTATTTCTCAAAGATGAAATTCTATAAAGATAAATGCTCCAAGTTAGAAAAAGATTTTGTCTTTGAAAAATTCTACACTAGAATTGAAGACCTCAAATGAAAACTTGTTGAAATCAATTGATGAAATGACTAAAAACTCACATGGCTTAGAAAATGTGATTAAGGAAAATAAAACTTTGAAGGATGAAATATATGAGCTAAAAGAGTCAATTTCAAAATTTCATAAGGGAAAAGAAGCCTTAGATACATTGATCAATAATCAAAGACCACCTTCCTTGAAACATGTTTTAGGGTTCATTGGTTCATCTAACACTTCTCCCAATGTACCAATATTTGTTAGAGCTTCTACAACACAAACATCCAGTGTTGATGTTGTGAAGAACACTAATGCACAAACTAAGCCTAAAAATCCTAAAAGGATTACATTGGGTTCACAAAGCTCTAGAACTAAAACTCCAAGAGAAAATCATGCATTCGTGCATACAAGGCATGTACATAAACATAAAAATGCACAAAAATAATCCTACTCAATCCACACTTGCAATTGTGTGAATGGTTCATTGAATTTTAATAGGAAAGTGCATAAGTATAGAACCTTGTATCAATACACTTATTATATGAAACTTGGACATAAGAGAATATTTTGCTATATTAGGAAGGCTCATCTCAAGTTAGAAGACCCTTCTATTACTAACCCCAAGGACCCAACTTCATTTGGGTACCTAAAAAAAAGATGAACATTGTTATTTTGTAGGTATGCCTAAAATCCACTATCAATGATAATATTTGGCTTATGGATAGTGGATGGTCAAGGCATATGACGGGTAATGTAAAGTTTTTTACAACATTCACTCACAAGTATGAAGGCAATGTATGTCATATCCTTAATTTTGGAGAAATTAAATAAGTATTTGGAGATATAAAAGTTGTACATAACCGATATATATACCTAGTGTATATATAACATATACGTATGATATATTAATTGTATATGTTGGATATATATATTACATACTTAATATATTTAAGACACATATAATATAAATTTGATGTGTATATAGGAATATTATTTGTGCATATGGGTATTTATATTCATTAAATATACATTACATAGACATAGTATATACATTACATAAATATGTACATAATGATATATGTGAAATATAAGTAACATATATAAGATATATACATATACATAAAATATACAATATATATATATATGGGATATAATTTGGTGTTGGAAAAGTGAATGATGAAAATAATAATAATAAAATAATATTAGATAGTGGAAGATGATGGAAAAGTGTGATATTTAATATTAATTTATTTTTGGATGGTAGAAGATTAAATATATTTATTAATAATAAATTAAATAAATAAATATTTATATATATAAGGTTAGAAATTAAAGAAGAAAGAAATTAAAAAGACAAAAACATAAATAGCAAAGGAGGGGTAAATTATTAAATATACTTTATAAAATTTAAAACTTAATAAAATAATTTAAAAAGAAAATATTTTTGAATGGAAGATGAAAATTGGTATTTTTAAAATAAATAAATAATTAAAATAATATAAAAATATATATGTGGTCTTAAATGAAGGAAAGAGAAAAAAAATCAAAAATTTAAAAAGAATTTTTTTTTTCTTCTTCTTCCTCTCTTTGACGTTTTCTCCATGGATGAGGAAGATTGGTTTTTGCTTCATTTAAAAACCAATTTCCAAGGATTTTACAAGAACCAAGTGGGTTTTGGTGATTTCTTCATAAATTAGTAAGTTTTCCTTTACAATTTTGAAGTTCCATCTAAATATATGATTATGTATAATTTGAGATTTTAATGGAGTGTGTTTTAATTGGTTAAATGCATATGAAAGATGCTATTTTGTTTAATTATTATGATTCTTAAGTTGGATTGAAGAAATGGTTAAGTTTGAGTTAAGTTGGTTGAAGAGAGAGAATTTAGGGTTATGGAACATTTGGGTTTTTGAAATCATGAGTTTTAATTGTGCAAATTGGTTCCAAATGTGTTGTTTTGATGCATAAACAAGGATTTTAAAATCAAATGATAGATTTAGTTAAGTTTGGATAGAGTTTGAAGATGGTAGTATTGATTTAGGGTTTTGGAAAGGTGAATTTTCAAAGAATGATTAATTTTTTGATTTTAATGCTTAAATCATGTTATTTAATGATATAAGTGGTGGAAATAAGATTGAAATGATAATTGAATTGAGTTGGAATGGAGATCCTTTAATGGTGAAGGTTATGCCATTTTAGGATTTTGAACATAAGCGTGTGGTTAATTAATGTAATTGGTTTAAACATGTTAAAATATGCTTGTAATGATATAAATAAACTCAAAACAATAATTTAATGGGTTAATATGGATTTGCTAAGTTAAAGTAAGGAAAGACTTAATTTTTGAAATTTTATAGGAGTGTTATTAAATTAAGGTTTAATGTTGAGAATGCCTTAGAATGTGATATTAAATGATTATTTATGATCACATTTGATATAGGCATTGAGAGGAAGTAGTTTGACCAATCCAAGTGTTGAAGGGCAACTTGGAAGAGAAAATTGGTGAGAGTTTTAAGATTATTTTGGTTTCTATTTGAGGTATATACAAACTTTGAATATATTGTTTATATTTTCATGACATTTGGGCTTAACATATTTTGGTTGAAAAATGTGTTAAGTTACTTGGTTCATTGATTGAGTATGAATAATGTGCTATGACATTTGTAATGTCATATATGTATTAAATGCATTGTGAAAAGCCATTGATAATGGCTAAATTGTGTAGAATGTGAAATATATATATTATGTTTACCTAAAGTAATTGGGGTAATGAGTTGTGAATGCAAAAATGAGATATGTGGAATAATGAAATGAATTGATATTGATAAAAATGAGAAAAAAAATGAGAAAATGAAAAAAATGAGAAAGATGTGAAAAATGAGAAAAAAAAAGTGAAATTAAGGCAATGTGCCTAGATTGAATATGTGACAATGAGAAATAGATTAATAATGAGAAAAATGAATAAATGAAAAAAAAGTGAGAAAAAGATGATATAATAAGGCAATGTTCCTAGTTTGATCATGAGAAAATGAGAAAAGTTTTGATAAAGGAATTATGAAAGAATTTGATAATGAGAAATATGAATAAATTGTGTGCCTAGTATGTTATTCAATTTTCAAAGTTCTGGGTTTGGCGGCATGCCTATGATTACCTACGGGCTAAATGCTGGAATGGTGAAAAGACTGGGTCGTAAGCCAGGCCAATTGATAAATATAATGTTTTTGGGGTGAAAAGACTAGGTCGTAAGCCTCAAAAATTGTAGTAGTCTAGCCGGGTTGAGGACCAAGATACTAGGGCCTAAGGGTCTAGCCAGGTTGAGGTCCAAGAGACTGGGGCTGTTACATTATCCATGGATATATTGCCTGCAGGGCTAGACACATGGTGTCATTATGGACCAAAGCAGTAACTCTGAAATTTGAATAGCATATTAGATGCTTTTGGACCCATGCTTGTCTTTTCTTTAATGTGAATTATGAATTGTGATACAATTGAGCAATATAATAAGATATAATGTTATGAGTTGTGATATATATATATGTGTGTTGTGCATTGACATTTCATTTGGACTATATTATTATCAAAGTTTGTACCACTAGGCTTCGGCTTATCGCGATTGTAATTCATTGCGCAAGTGTCATGGACTTTTTGGTAGAGCCGGAGAGTTCTACTAGACCTGGTCGGGTCTAGGTTTGTATTTATTGAGCTTGAAGAGTTGTTTTGGGTACATCAATATCAGAGCCAGTTGCCAGCATGTACATTTTTTATATTATAGTATATTTTGATATTATGTATGTTATAATATGTTTTTGAAGTATATATTGTAAATTATAAAGAATGATTTGAATAATTTTGTTTAAGATGGGATTTTATATGTAATGTTGATATATATACCTATATATAAGTATTTTGAGAAAATATGGAGAAATTGAGAAGTATTGGTGAATTGGTTTTATTTAGAGTGTTTATTTTATGCAAGTTGTGTTTTGTTGAATTTTGGAAACGTCCAAATTACAGACAAAACTCTGGCCAATTTTTTTTTCTAGAGATTTTTTTATAAAATGTTATTTCGGGTTACTATAGCAAGTAAAGAATATTTATATGCTATCTAATTTTATATATTTAGTATTTGAAATTTTAAAATAGAAATGTGAAAATTTTTATTAAATCAATTTGTGACATTTTTATACTGTATATGCGTATTTTATATATGTTGAAAATATGTATTGTACGTATATAATGTATAAGGGTGTTACATTTATTTTCCTTTTTAACTGTAACGACCCCACTTGCACAGTCTTACGATAGCTGGTCTATTGGGCTTTTTCTTCCGTAGGTGGACCGTAGTCCCAGCCCTCAACCCGGTAGGCCGCCACAATACTGAATCTCCTCACGGTTAGCCAACAGGTATTTGTTTTTTTGGCCTCATACGAGGTCGCCTCCCCTGATCGAACTCACGCCTACCCACATAAGAGAAAACCGAGAAGTGATCCAGTCCCATGGTATATGTATATGTTATTTATATTTTACATATATTTTAAATAACTAATACATAGACAATGCATACTTTATGTGTATATTATATGTACAACAGGTGTATATCTTATGTATATTAGGTGTATAATATGCATTCAACATATATAATAAGTATATGTTAGGTGTATGCTTTGTATATATTATATATATCTCTTATGCATACATTAAACACATACTCACATATACCACTACTAACACTTTATTTAATCTCCCAATACTTATTTAATTTGACAAAAACCATGGATATTACAAAATGGCACAAATGTTTATACCAAGTTACACTTTGCAGGAACTTAATTTTTGAAGAAAATTTAAAAAGTTTGATTGCATCATGATGCATCCCGATCGGACCATTGAAGAAAAAAAACAAAAAGATTTATAGTCCAAGGTACTTTCATATTTTCACAGTACCAGAGAAAATCTGACAGGACCACCTAATATTTCGACCGGACCTTAGGGTGAATTTTGAACAAAAACTTTCAGAGAGTTTTACAACCAGAAGTAGTCCCATATTTTCACCGAACAAGGAGAAGTTCGACCAGACCTTTGCATGGAACAAATGCATAAATACTTCCAAAGAGTTTCACGGTGAAAGGTACTCCCAATTTTTGAGCATACCACTAATAGCCCGACCGGACCAAAAAATATTCTGACCGGACCGATAAAAAATGTTTAAAATTATACCCGTTATTCTTCCAGTCAATTGGTGGATGTCATGTGGACCAACTGTTGGAGGAGCATTTGTCAGAAAATTAAATAGGATAACTAGACCAGGTAAATTTCGACTGGACCGCCTGTAGTATGATTAGACCTAAGCCAGTCGAACCATTAAATTGCTCTGACTAATGATTAAAGTGAGAGATAAGAATCAAACATGTTGACAACTATCTTAAACGGCTAGTTGAAGACTTAGAGGCTATAAATACCCCAAGATTATTCATATTGTAGTGATTTTATGATATTAATTGCAAAAGCAAATAATTTTCATTTCTTTACAATAAAAATCTCTATTATAATCTTTGAATGTTGGATGTAAGATTTAAACACTATTGTAAGTTTGAGTGTAAGCTTCAAAATACTTAGATTTTCGAGTAAACCTGGGAAAACTCTTGTTGAGTTATGAAGAAGTTACCTAAACCTTGTAAAAGTTTGGTGTGAGCTTGTTAAAATACCAAGTTAGGATTGAGCTTGTCAGAATCCAAGATTAGTGAAATTCTCAACTTGAAGTTGGGGAGTAGATGTAGGATTGATTTAATCCGAACCACTATAAATCTCTTTTTTTTTTCATTCTTCTCTATTATACTCATTTTGTATTTACTTGATTTTTTATTTGTCTTTAATTTTTTAATTTGCCATCACTTCTTAAAAATAACCAATTCACTCCCTCTTCTTAGTTGCCATCTTAGAACAATAATATATGTAACAAAGCCAATAATAAACAAAATATGTAACTCAGCTATCTATAACTATATAAGATAACTTAAAATTAACTCACATATACTAAATGAATATTGGAGAATTGGCTCATGCATATGACTCAAAACCAACAGCCATCTGCAAACCCAGCAAACCAACAAACCTAGCAAACCAGCAAACCCATCAAACCAAAAAACCAATTGATAAATCCATACTTTGCACATAATTTATTAATTATTATAATTATATTATTATTATTATTAATTAAATTTGATGAGTTTTTATTGTGAAAGCTAGAATAATTATGATCTTGAAGTTTGGCCTTAAAAAATATAAATTAGCCAAAATTGTTGAAAATTGAATAAAAGAGATGCTAAAAAGAAGGACGGATAAACGAGTTCAAAATGAAAAAAAAGGACTCTATATGGTCATACAAATCACTATATATGGTTGTGCACTTGAAAACACCACTAAAAAGAGATAGAGAGAGAGAGAGAGAAGTCCAGAATTGTTTTGATTTTCCAGGGCCTTGTATTTTCAATTTGGATGGCCATGCAAATCAAAATGAGTCTGTCCGAAATTTTAAGTAGTAAATCAAGTGAGACCAGAGGCCTTTTGAAGTCTATGACCATGCATTCTATTTTGGCATTGTTTTGAGTGGAATTTGGCAAAGTTTGAGTGGTACAATTATGCATGGATGTGATGTTTCAAAAGCATTCCCATGGGAATCATTAGGCAGCTGTAAATCACGATTTTGTGCAAATTCCTACTCAATTTGGATTCCTAATCAAGAAAAAAGTCCCCAAATCTACCCTAGATTCATTCCTAATCAATTTTGAAGACTCCAACGCTTTGCCTATTCAAAATAGAAGTTATTTAAGACCTCTATATAAAGAAAAACCTCCTTCTTAAATTAAGGTTCCAATTTTCTTTACAATTTTTTGTTTATTACTTAAGAATTCTTTGGAGAGAGAAGGAGGCTTAGTCCAAAGAAGAGATTCAAGATCAAGAGTTTCATTCAATCCAAAGACTTCATAGGTTTGATCTTTCTTATTTTCTTTAGTTTTAACACGTTTTCAATTATTTTTTACTTCTTTATTATTCATTCTTTTAAATATGTGTAACTAAAACCGTAGTCGGAGTTAGAACCTTATTTGATTTTTCTATGGAATGATTCAATAGAGTTTTTACTTTGCTTCATATTAATATTTATCTGACCAATAAATATTTGGAATGTTGTGTGATGCAATAGGAGTGGAACCAAGACATTAGTCCAAGGAGATAACAATCTTAAGTAGTTTTTGCTTAGAGATAAAGAAAATACTTAGGATGTTAATTAAAAGATTCTCGTAGAGCTTAATAAATTGATTTAATTAATTATGATCATAAGAGTAAACATAAGGGTTAAAATCAATATCAGTTTTAGATCTTAAAAGAGACTAGAATTACTTTAGGAGAATCCAAGGTAGAATAAAATTAGCTTAAAACTTTAGGAAATCCATAGAAAATCGATCGAGATAATCTAACCCTAATTTTTAAAATATTAGAAGTTAAATTCAATTAGTTTACCTTAGGTTAATTTTAGTTTAGTTTTAAATTAAACTTAGTTTTTCCAAATATTAATTAATTTGTTTGTTTGGTACTTAGAATACACTTTTCTCATGGGATGATACTCACTCACTACTATATCACTTATTCATGACTTGTGCATGTACAATTAGCTAGGCTAGGATTTAATACTAACAAACCTAGCAAACTACTAAACCACCAAAACTAGTAAGTCAACAAATCACCATACCAACAAACTATTTGCAAACCCAAAAAACTAGCAACAAAAGTACCTACTAACTAGCTTTCAACCATTAAAACTTATGTAATTATAACATCCACCATTTTAGAGCAATCCAATAGTCATCTAAAACCCAACAAACCACCAACAGCTACCAAAACCATTTCCAAACCACCCATCCAATTGCAAACCCAACAACCAACATCAAACATAACAATTTATCTAATTCACGGCATCTACTATAACAGAACAACATACACACGTATATCCTTCCACTTAGCTATCAATTATATTGCAACCAACAAGAAAAAAATGGATACATAAAATGAATTAGATACATTAATAATTTCCATTCAATAAACTTAATTGTTCAAACATGGCATATACGCAGCTAACTTATTGTTAACCACTAATAATCATATTCACCTAATCAATTGTCTAAAATAACAAATGTACCATACTTGCCAAAAACACAACATCAATATTACATGCCCTAATAATTAATCCAAAATCGCACAAATAAAAACATTATAATGTCCAAAATAAGGTTATTGGCTGCTGGAAATCATTAAGTATTGAAGGAGTTATGTTGATCCTTCTACAAGAAATCCTTGTATCCCTCTCTCATTGAAGATGAGCTGAGGTAACTGTAGGCCTTCCTCTCGATTACAAACTAGGAGCTTGAAAGGGTAAGTTTGTTGCATAGGTAACTTTTGATCCATTCTCAATAAAATTAATTTTTCTCATTCTAGTGTTGCTTGTCATTGGTGTAGATATATTCTTCCTCAAATCTCTCTCATTGGTTATTAGAAATCTAGTCTACAATTTCGATCAACATTCATTGGTACCTTACCCCCTGCAATTACCCTTTCAATTCTCATTCCAAGCTAAAAATAAATTTCAAACAAACACCAATAAGAGACTATTTAGTGAGAACATATAAAATAGCCAACAACATAAAAAATAACATAATAAAATAACACTCACATCTATGGTTATCCTTCCAGTATCTTCATCAACATAGCAACCAAATCCACTTGTCTTCTCACACTTGTTGTGCCATATTGATTTATGGAATTGTTGTCCTGTTATGATTACTGGGTTTCTAGTGGATTTATCTTAGTTTCTTAATGTTGGGTGTTTTCTTTTATTGGCAAGTCTTGATGGATTAGGGGTGTTTACTGGCACATATAAAATATATGCAAACAATATGAAAAACATTATAACTATGACTAAAACATATTCAATGCAATGTCTAATTATTCAATTATTGTATATATACATTATTTCTCTTATTTTGACAATCTTTCCCATTTTGACCTTCTCCAAAGAACAATTTTGTTTCTTTCCTTTCTTAGGAAGCATAGAAGAATTGCTTATAGTTGGAGTGGGTTCAGTTGCTCCTCTAATTCTTTTTCTTTCTTGGCCTTCAAGAATTTTTTTCCCTAGGATAGGTTGTAAAGGATAGGCATATTATATTAATTAAGTGCTCTTATGGAACCACTTAGAGATACATTACTGAAGATCAATCTTTGAATAATACAAAACACAAATTGCATGTTGGCAAGGGATCCCGCTTAGATCCCATGCCCTATAAGTGAAAACCTCCTTGTCCAAAATAACTATATGCTTGTTAATGTATAATATTATATTTATTTTTAATTTATTTTTAGTTAATTTTTAAAGTTTTTTTGTTAGATTTTATTTACTTTTTAGTTATAATTGTGATTATAGTATTTTATTTTAATAGTGGCTTAATTATTTAAAATTTGTAATTTTAGGTCTTATTTTGACAAAATAGGAAGTTTAGATTATTTTGGAAACCTAATCTAAATTAGATATGGAAGAATAAAAAAAAATATTTCTTGAACTATATTTCTCTATTCTAATTAGAGTTTTAGTTCTTAATTAAGAGATTTAGTTTCTTCCTATTTAGAAGAGGATTTACCCCTTATAAAAGGGAGAAGATTTAAAGATCAAGAGTCCAAGGAGAAAAGCAAGAAAGAAGGAAATTGAGAGAGGAATTTCTATAAGTTTGAAGCCACAACACTAAGATTTTTAATTCAAGTTCCAAGTTTAATTTTCTTATGCTTTTAAATTTGGTTTATTATTTTGGATTTTTGAACATGAGCATTATGAACTAAATTTCTTTTAGGGATATCTTTGATGTAGCTTGAATTCTTATGACTTCAATTTTATCTAATTAGTTTTCTTTACTTTTGCAATTATTTATAATTATGCTTAATGCTTTCAATTAACTGGCCACTAATTGATTGATTGATTTTCTTAGGATTAGTATGGAAGGAAAATCTTAAGAATTGAATTTAATTGTAAACAACACAAGAATATAGTTTGAACAGAAGTAATATAACTTGACTTGTGGGAAATTTCTTTTAGATTGCTTAACTTGAATAGACGCTTTCTTCTCTTATGTAATTTCTAGTTAGAAAGAGAGCTTGGAAGTAGTACTTTCTTCTCTTATGTAATTTCATAGCAGAAGATCAATCAAAAGTTTATTTGCATTCTTTGATTTCTATTATAAAAAATTTATAGGGATTAATAAATAGGTTAATCAAAGCTTAGGAGAGCATGTTAAATAATTAAGAATTATTCTTTCATTGCATAATTAATTAAATTGATTACTAGTAGATTTAATTAAAGGAGATAGATTCGAGTGAACTTAAAAATACCCTAGCTTCAAATTTATTGGTTTTAATCTTTTGATTTTTTTCCTTATTCAATCCTAATCTTTTATTTTTTAATTTAATTTTATTATCAATTCAATTAGTGGTTGTCTATATAATAGTAAATTAACACAATCTTGGTACTTAGTCTTCAATCCTCGTGGAAATGATACTCACTTACTCCTCATTACTTGAATCAATTTTATATACTTGCGAATTCCACATACATCAATGCTTATCCTCCCTTTCTCCAATCTCATATCAAACATCTCCGTTAAAAACTACCTTACAACCAGTTGCATTACTTTTATTATTATGAAATAGAGCCATATATGAGGGACACCATTAATTGATTCATTTATCTGCCACTTTTATTATTATGAAATAGAGCCATATATGAGGGACACCATTAATTGATTCATTTATCTGCCACTTTTATTCTCTTCAATTCAATTCTTGGTATGCAGCCTTATTTCTTCTAACACGTTTACCATAGGCTTGTGTCTTGCACTAATGATCCAAGAAATAAAATTTTTTTTAATGTTATTGTAGACCCTTAATTTTTGACCAAGTCCAGTCTAAATATTTTAAAACAGTCCCAAATAATTTTTATAGTATTTTAATATTTATTATTCTTTTTATTATTTATTTTAGTTTAATAATATTTATTATTTATTTCTAAATATACTATTTATTATAATAAAATAACATTTATTATTTATTATTCATTTTATTATTTTAATAATAATATTTTAAAAAATAAAAATATATACATATAAAAATGATAAAGAATAGAAAATAAAAAATAGACAGTCGAATTGGTGCACGCCACGCGGTTGCAGCCAATTGGCTTGCTGCAGGCCAATTCGCCACAGGCATTGCTTGCGGCAAATTGGCATGGCAAGCCCAGTTCACCGCAGGCAATGCCTGTAGAAAATTGGAGCTCGCTAAAGCGCCTCGCAGCCCGCAGGCCCATTTGCGCGCACTGTCGATTTTGCCAAAACCTTCTTTTACTTGATTTTAAAGTTTTATTTCCTAAACAATTTTATTTCCAAAATAATTTTATTTCCTGAAACAATTTTATTTCCTTAACCAATTAGTATTAGGTTTTTATTTTCTCTTATAAATACAAGATTAAAAGAATTACAGAAGAGCTTGGTTTTTAGGACTTTTGGACTTTTTAGAGATGGACTTTTGGCAGAAGCAAAAGAACTAGGAAGGAATGTCAATTTTCAGCAAGACGATTAAGGCAGCAAGTGATTGCTTTGGTTTTAGCTCATCCCAAATTTTCATTCAACAATTTTGGTGGAGCCTCCAAACATAGGTATTTATATCTAACTTATTTAATAAAAAACATTATCTACATCCATTAATCATTGATTAATTAAAATTGATGAATTATAATTTTTAAAACTCATGTAAATAAATAACTATGAACATCAATGGATGAATTTGTTTATTTCTTTTAAAGAATAAAGTAGCCACTAATTAGTTTTTATTAAAGAGAATTTTATACAGTAGCTTTTTGTTAATTTAATTATTACAGTAGCTTAGTTTTTCGTTAATCATAAATCATAAATCACTTAAAATTGTAAAATCCTAATTAAATCAATTTTTCAAAACTTTCACAGTAGCCTTTTCTTTCAAAAATAAATATGATAGTTTTAGTTTTCTTAGGAATCCAAACCTTAGTTCAATTCAAATCTTAATCTATTAATTTTTTAAAATTATCACAGTAGCTATTTCTTTTTAAATATTTAAGTTTTAATCTTATTTTCATAGGTTTGTACCTTATTTACTTAAATCCTAAATTCTAATTTTAATTGCACAGTAGCATAATTCTTCTAAAAAATAAACCTAATAATAATTTTAGTTCTTTAAGATTCCAAAACCCTAGCTTTTAGATATAAATTCCAAAATTCTAAATGTTTTTTAAGAAACCCTAAATTGATACATAAACCTAAATTTGCATCTTTATTTATTTTATTATTAAGTGAGTATTTATTATATAGTTTGATTAATGATTTATTTATATTTTTGACTTATGTCTCCAATGAATGATTTATTTATAATGAATGGTTGGTTGATTGCTTTTATTGATCTACTTTAGTTTCAAAACATTATAAGAGATATGTTTCCATATTTTGGGTACCTTATGTATTAAGCATCATGTAATTTAATTTATGTTCTAATTTTGAGACTAAAGTAAAGGACATGTTGCTACCTTTTGGTAGTTCTATTTAATTTTAGACGTTTGGACAATGTAAGGACATGTATCCATCCTTGGATGAGTGTCCATTTGTTTGTTTTGTTTAGACCTTGTTATGATTTTTAATAAATTTTTAATAAAGTATTTATTTTATTAATCACATGTAGTATGGATAATATTGTGTTAATTAAGAATTTTATAATATTGAGACCTAAAACGGAGACCGATTTCAATGAACCGAACGTTGTGGGGGTGCTGGGCCGTTTCTCACCTTCCCCACACGTACCTAACTTTTTGAACCCATTAGGGAGTTGGGGATTCCTTAGGAATCAAGTTATCCACCCCTTTCTTTTCTTTTTTTCCGGCCCGTCTGGTTGGTGACTCCATTTTCTCCGGACTTAGGCTGTGTTCTCTAAGGCCCTGAGCCTAAATAGTGCCGAAGTCGCAAGAACCATTCCACCGGGAGTGAGGTAAAAATCTCCGCTCACATTGGTGACTCCACTGGGGATAAGAAAAGTTGATTCTATTGGTCTTTATATTATTTTATTCTTTCTTATCATGATATTATCAATTGCATCATATTAGATTACATCATGTGCGTGAGTTAGGACGCCCGTGTAACTCGTGCTGTGTTATATGAGGGACACCATACTTTCACTCATGGTATGGAGATCGAGCATGGCATAACCACTCATAGCCTTGTACCTTTTGGTATATACTTGCTATGGGAACCTAAAACCTTTCAACCCAAGACTAAAGCTCATGTAATTGGCCTAGTTACTTTCCTTAGGTTTTACCCCAAATGCTTGTTGTTTGACTATGATTGATATATCTTGGTTTGAACCATGGCTTATTTAGTTTGTTCTTTTTCTAATATGACCTAATTGCATTGTGAGCTCAAATAATTTTCAAATAATTTTCAAAATGGTCTTTGGACATAAAAATTTTCTAAAACAAGTCAAATTTTTTCTTTTTCTCATGACCCAAATACAAAGCTCAAAATCTATTTTTGCTAAAACTTTTTATAATGGGCTTAGAAACAAAATTATTTTCACAACCTTTTGAAAGAGCTTACGAACATTTAGGTCAATTATGAAAATACCAAAAATCAATTGTGAGCCTAGTTTATCCTAAGAATTATTAACCATGGGCTTGTTTTTGGCATGAACCATTAGTTACTTTTTCAAGTGAGAAATCTATTTATAATAAACCTCTTAATTTAGTTTTAATCCAATATAACATAAAAGCTACTTTACTTGGTTTAATGGATTAAAACCTAATTAATGGGAATTATCATGAACTGATTTTCATTTTTAAAATATAACTATTGGTTGAAACGTCCGAGGGAATTATTTGAAAATAAAATATCCCATGTTGGTATTTTGATTGACCATATAACTAGGAAAAGAGACTCGTTATTCGTGTGTGGAAGTTATAAGGTTGGAAGGAACATCCTAATTATCGTTGTTTGTTAGTTATCTATGCATACATGCATTTGCATCACATATCATTAATCCTTTCTGGCTCACAGCCCTAGATTACAACAGTTCAAAAGCCTACGACAATCCAACCTACGCCGGTGATGAAGAATCCAACAACAACTTAGTTAGCTTCTCACTAAAAGCAATAGAACCTAAAAATATTCAAAAGATGTTGGATGATGCCCTTGAAGTCAAGATGGAAGAATTAATGGGGGCCCTAGCTGAGATCATGAAGAATCAAATGGCTATAATGTTTGGAAACACCGCTAAAGCATCCTTAAGCACTAAAAAAGATAAGGGAAAGGCTAAGGTTAATGAAGTGGTTTTTGATGATGACAAGGTAGTCGTCGATGATGATGACAACTGGGCTCAATACTTCCAAGATCCTCAAGATAAGAAGGAGTCGAAGGTTGTTGAAAGATCAATTGTAGAGAAACCTGAAACTTCAGATGTTGAGAAGATGATTGCTGACCTAGAAAAGAAGTTTGAAAAGAAGTTAAAAATTGAAGAAATGTCTGAAGTTGACAAATTGTTTTAGCTTGATGAAAAAGTTCCATACAAGTTCAAGATGCCATCATTTGCAAAGTTTGAAGGAGCTGGAAACCCTCACCTCCATGTGAAGTAATATATCACTGCTATGCAATCTGCCCGAGCTACTAAGGCTCAAATCCTAAGGTACTTCATGCTCTCATTAGATCCTGTGGTCCAAAATTGATTCAACACCTTAGATGATGGCTCTCAAAAAAGCTGGGATCTGCTATACAAGGCCTTCATCCAACAATATGGATACAATGCTTAATTGGAAGTTAATCTAATGGAGGTGGAGTCTATTAGACAAAGGACGAATGAGAACTTCGTGGACTATATGAAGAGGTGGAGGAATAAGACTGCATTGCTCAAAAGAAGGCCTGATGAATCCAATCAAATTAGAATGATTATGAGGGGTGTTATCTAGCCTTCGCAAAAGGATGTCTCATACACTCATTTAGGATTTCAAGGACCTTTTGCAAGCTAGCCTACAAATTGAAGATTGAAAAAGAGAGAAGAACCGCTTTTCAGCGATAAAAAATGAGAAGAAAAACTACCAGTCTGGTAGCCATGGGACACAAAAATTAGTTACTATTAATGCTACTGGCCAAGGAGGAAGAAGACAATTTTCAGAATTGGGTAAGCCGTTGTCTTGGGTCCTCAATAAGCTATAAAAGAACAGATTGTTACAACCCTTAAATCCTCGTCTTTTGCCTAACCCTCTCCCACCTAATTTTGACACTAAGGCATTTTGCCAGTTTCATCAAATGCAAGGACACGACACGGATAAATGTGTGAGGTTGAGGCATGAGATCCTAAATTTGATTGATAGTGGGAAAGTGCCCGAGCCCAACAAACCAAACACTAAAGACAATCCATTGCTAAGGTTCAATAGGGTACCATCACCGGAGACCTTTATGATTGGAGGAGGTTTGCATGAAAGTTTTGTCATGTCTTCTTTCCAATATGTAGATGGAGAAGCAACCAAAGAAGAAGTACTGTTTAGCAAAATTAAACAAGCTGTGGTTGGAAAAGAAGTGGCAATCTATGTTGTGAGCAAATTTTAGGATTTAAGCGATAGTGATGATGATCATGAACCCAAGAAGGAAGAATGGACCTGGTCTAAACCTGAAGAAGATGAAGTGATGAATACTAGATCTGATAAGCCTTATGCAAGGCCAACACCCAAGGAAGTGGAAGCTAATAAAGGAAAAGAAGTCGAAGTTGGAAACAAAGAAGAGGAAGTTGATACTGTGCTTAAGCAGTTGAAGAGAACCCAAGAAAACGTCAGTATTTGGGACTTATTAGCCACTTCTAAGAAGCACCGTGAAACTATGGCCAAAGCCTTGGCTAGCATGCCAATTTCCACCTCAATAACACCGGATGACCCGGTTAATTTCATAAAAGTTGATGGAGTAATGAAGTGTGAAGAGGTTCAAAATAAGAATGAAGATGACATAGGAATGGTATCTTTCTGAGATGCGGATTTACCAGAAGAGGGGAGAGATCACATCTGCCCTCTCTTTATCAAAGTAGAAGTCAAAGGAAAAAGGACCCCATGTGTGATGGTTGATGATGGGTCTGCCATAAATGTTTATCCACTTAAAATTTTGCCAAAGCTAGCTATGTCAACGAGGGATCTAAGCCCAACTGAGGTAACCATTAGGGCTTATGACAATACTAAGAGGCACGCTGAAGGGACATTCAAAGCTATTGTGAAGGTTGTTCCAATTGAATCTATGGTCGAATTCGTGGTTTTGGACATACCTGTTACTTTTGCTCTACTTTTGGGACGACCATGGTTTCATCCTCTTGGTGGAGTTCCTTTCACCCTTCATCAAAAGATCAAGTTCCCTAATGGAGATGAGACGGTGGTCATCGAGGCCGAAGACAATGAGGTGGTCAATGCTCTAATGATTGAAAGCCCTCTCAATGGTTTTCAAGTAGCTGCAATTTCTGATGATGAAGTAATGGACTCCAAGGTCTTGAACATGATGAAGAACATGAGCTACCTTTCTAGTGCTGGTCTTGGAAAGGGCAAGGTCGGTATGACAAAGCTTCCAGATTTCAAGACTCAAACTTCCAAGAAAGGGTTAGGGTATGAAGAAGCCAACAAACATGTTCAACCAAAGAAGAATGAGAAGATGAGCTTCCCACTACTTGAAGAGATCTTTGTCAAAGCTCCAGACATGGGACCACTCCAAGAAAAGCCCAAGCCAATCACGTTCATGGGAAAGTTGATCCCGGGTTTTGAAATTTTTGCTGATCTTGCCGAACTAGTGGAACAAGTGAGGAAAGAGCTCACCCTGCCAGCCGACAAGGAGCCTAATCCGAAAGGGGAGAAGGAAGCTGTCTTGAAAGCTGAGAAGACTCCTAAAGAGATTGCTACCCTGATTGAAGAGAAGTTTGAAGATGTTCTACTTTATGATTTTGAGAATAATGATTTTTATTTTGATTTTAATTTATCTACTTTGTATGAGGAAGATGGTGTTTTCTTTTCCCAAATAAATGCAATAAAGTCTGATTTTGCTTACTTGTGTGATGTTTTTCCTGATGGTTGCATACATTCAAATAGTGCTTACATGAGCACCTTTAATATTAACTCTATCGATACACAATCATTAAATTTGGAAACTGTAACATCCCAACTGCCTTGGGCTTATGACTCGGTCTTTTCACTCAGCCCGCTTCAAGGGACTGCTATAGTACTGCTTCTCCTCATGGTTCTACAAAAGAATTTGTTTTTTTGGCTCAAGTCAAGGGTCGCCTCCCTCATTTCGATCCCAAGACCTCCTTAAGAGAGTCTTTTTCACTAAACAAGGACCATTTCTTCTAGAAGAAATGGTACTCGTTTAGTGAAAAAGACTCTCTTAAGGAGGTCTTGGGATCTAAACGAGGGAGACGACCCTTGAGATCCTTGACTTGGGCCAAATAAACAAATCCTGTTGTAGAACCGTGAGGGAAAGCAGTACTATAGCAGTCCCTTGAAGACGGCTGGGTGAAAAGATCGAGTCGTAAGCTCAGGGCCGTTGGGATGTTATAGTTAAAAAGGCACCTTTCTCATGTAACACCCAAGCCTTCATGCTTCAAGGGCCCTTGGCCCAACCAAGCACTGGGCATGTCACAGTCTGCTTACCCTCACGAGTCCATAGCAGGATTTGTTTATTTGGCTCAATTAAGAGTCGCCTCCCTCGTTTCGATCCCAAGACCTCCTTAAGAGAGTCTTTATCCTGAAACGAGTACCATTTCTTCTACTAAATAAATGTAACACCCTTATACCCTATACACGTATAATACACACACCCAGTATATGTAGAATACGCGTATACTACATAAAAATATCACGATCCGGTTTAATAAAAATTTTCATATTTCATATTTAAAATTTCAAATACTAAATATATAAAATTAAATAGTATATAAATATTCTTTACTTGTTATAGGAATTCAAAATAAACATTTTATATGAAAATCTCTGAAAAAAATTTGCCAAAGTTTTGTCTGTAATTTGGACATCCCGAAATTTATCAATTACACAACCTGCAAAAAGAACACTTCCAATAAACAATAAACCACATCTTCACCTTAACTTCTCAATTTTTCCACATTTTCTCAAAACATTTATACATATTCATATATATATATATATATCCAAAACACACATATAAAAACCCATCCTACACAATTTATCCAAAAGTCTTTATAACTTACAATACATATACTTTAAAAACATAAACATAATATACATGATTTCATAATGTACAAAAAAATAAAATGTATACATGATGGCAAAACGCTTGTTCTTGATTTGTCCAAAATTTGTTCAACGAGCAATCTCAAATCTAGACCAGACCCGGTTTAGAAGAACTCTTTGGCTCGACCGGATCTCTCCTGTCACCTGCGCAATAAATTACAATCGTGCTAAGCTAAAAGCCTAGCAGTACAAAATTTTATAAAAGTAAAAATTTAACACAATGCTGATGCATAATGCATTTGCATGCTATGCCATAATGTAGTATTCCATTCAATTTAATAACATAATTTTTTCATTTCTTTATGATTCACACAAACACACATACAAGCATGGGCCCAATAAACTAATACATTATTCAAATTCCAGAGTTAACATTTTGGTCCAAATTGACACCAAGTGTCTAGTCTCGAAGGCAAATCATATCATAGTGACGCCAAGCGTCTAGCCCCAAAGGCAAATAGTGAAGATAACCACTTATGTAACATCCCAACTAGGTTTCAAGGGCTATGCCCAACCCTGCTTCAAGGGACTGTTACATCCTAGGCATGCCGCCAAACACAGAACTCTGAAAATTGAATAACATACTAGATACACAATTATTTCATATTTCCCATTCTCAATTCCTTTCTCATATTCCATTTTTCTCATTCAAATCAATGTTATTTCATTTCATTACATTACATGGTATTTCAGAATAAAATCACATTCCATACAATTTAACCATTTACAATTGCTTTTCACAATGTTTATAATGTATACACATCAACTCACATGCCATAACACAATGTATATAGATTTTCAAATGATCAAGTAGCTTAACACATTTTCCATTTAAAATGTGTTAAGCCAAAATTAAATGCAAGTACTTTAAAACTATCAAAGCATGTACTTACCTCACTAGGCACTTAAATGCAAGCTTAAAATCTCCCACCAACCTTCACTTCCAAATTGCTCTTCAGCACTAGGGTTGAGCAATTCACTTCTCCTTAATGCCTATACACAATGTGATTAAATACAATCATTTAATATCACATTTTAAGGCATTTCCAACATTAAACCCTGATTAAACATCACTCCTACAAATTCCAAAAATTTAGCCTTTCCTTACTTTAACATTAGAATTTCATTCTATTCCATTTAAATTAGTGTTTTAAGTTTATTTATATTATTAAAAATATATTTTAACATGTTTCATTCATACACATTACTTAAATACTCGCTCTTATTCAAACCCTAAAATGACATAACCTTCACCAATGAAGGTTTTTCATTCTAACCTATTCCAACTATTAATCAAAGCTTATTTCCTTCACTAATACCATGAATTAACATGATTTAAATATTAAAATTCAACAATTCACCATTCTTTAAAAATTCTTTTTCCAAAACCCTAAACTCAACACTACCTCATCCAAACTCTAACCAAACTTAACCAAATCTACCATTTGACTTTAAAATCCTTCTTTATGCATCAAAACAACACATTTGGAATCAATTTGCACAATTAAAACACATGATTCCAAAAGTTCAAATTTTTCATAACCCTAAATTCTCTCTCTTCACCCAACTCATCCTAAACTTAATCCTTTCTTCCATTTAACTTGAAAATCATTAATAATTAAATCAAATACATTCATTCATACCAATTAAATAATTAAATAATGTTAATAGAAAATCCTAAAATCCACATATTCATAGTTTTCTTAGAAATTCAAAAATTAGGGAAGAAAGCTTACTTGTTAGAAAATCACCAAAACTCCGCTTAGTTCCTTAAAATCTCTTCAATTATGGGTAGCTTGGAAGAAAAGAAGATCTCTCTTTCTCTCTTATGGTGTCACATTTTTTTTGAAGAAGAAGAAGGAAGAAGAAGACTAATTGTAATTTTCTCTTTCTTTCCACTTAAAAAAAATATGACCATATATAAATATTATTTTATTTTAATAACTAATTAATTATTTAATTATTTTAAAACCCCAAATTTCCTCTTCCAGCCAAAAATAATTTATTTTTAATTTATTTAAATAATTTTACTTTATAAAATATAATTACCATTTTGCCCTTAGACTTTTAAAAGACTTGACTAATGTATATGTTAAGTATATGTTAGGCATATTTCACATATACATTCTACTTTTGCACTTAAAATCCTTTCATTTTCCATTTAAATCACTTCTTTAACTTATTTAAATTTAAATTTATTTTATTTTATTTAATTTCAAAAATATTAGGGATGTTACAATTCTCTCCCCCTAAAGGAAAAAATTTTGTCCGCGAAATTACGTGCTATCAACTCTGGAACAACTGGAAAAACTGACTCTACATTATCTGCTCAGTCTCCCATGTCGCCTCTTCAGTGGCATGATTCCTCCAAGGGACTTTCACATATGGCACCTTCTTGTTTCTTAACTCTTTTACCTCTCATGCCAAAATCACCAATGGTTCTTCTTCGTAAGTCAAATCTAGGCTCACTTCAATAGACTTCACTGATAGAATATGAGATGGGTCTGACATGTACCTTCGAAGCATAGAGACATGGAAGACATTATATATTCGATCCAACTCAGGCGGCAAAGCTAGTCTATAAGCCACTGGACCAACTCTCTCCAGAATCTCATATGGTCCTATGAAACGAGGACTCAACTTCCTTTTGCGACTGAATCTCAAAATATTCTTCCATGGGACACCTTTAGAAATACTTTTTCTCCCACACAGAACTCTATGTCTTTCCTCTTCAAATCTGTATAGGATTTCTATCGGTCTGAATCCGCTTTCTGCCAACCTCGAATCAATTTCACTTTCTCTTATGTTTCTTTAATCAAATCAGGACCGACCAATTTACCTTCTCCAACCTCATCCCAATACAAAGGTGTCCTGCATCTCCTGCCATACAAGGCCTCACAAGGTGCCATCCCAATACTGGATTGATGACTATTGTTATACGCAAACTCAATCAGTGGTAAGAATCTATCCTAGCTCCTAGTGAAATCAACGATACAACTCCTCAATATATCCTTTAAAATTTGTATCGCTCTCTCTGACTGTCCATCTGTCTAAGGATGGAAAATATACTAAAATGTAATCGAGAACTCAATGCATCCTGTAAACCGCTTCAAAACCTTGATGCAAATCAAGGATCTTGATCTGACACCAAAGAAAATGGGACTCCATATAACCTTACTATCTCACTAATATATAGCTCAGCCAATCTCTCAAGTGAGTAATCCATCTAAACTAGAAGAAAATGAGCGGTCTTTGTCATCTGATCAACTATCACCCAGATTGTACCATGCTTCTTCTGGGTCAAAGGCAGTCCAGTCTCAAAATCCATCATCACTTGCTCCCATTTCCACTCCGGTACTGATAATGGCTGAAGCAACCCTGAAGAAACTTAGTGCTCAGCCTTCACTTTCTGGCAAGTGAGACATTTGGATACAAACTCTACTATGTCCCTCTTCATACATGACCACCAATAATGTTGTTTCAAATCATGATACATCTTGGTACTACCGGGGTTCATAGCATAAACTGACTAATGTGCTTCCTCTAATATCATCCTCTTCAATCCTGCATTATCAGGAATGCACAACCTATCTCTATACCATAGACTGCCATCATCTCTCACATGAAAGTCTTGACTCTCCCCCTTTTGGCAATCTGACACAATCTTTTGGAACTTCTCATCTGCCAACTAGGCTTCCCTAACCTGATCCAACAACACTAGCCTCAATTGCAACTGAGCCATCAATGCACCATCATCACAAGACTAAAATCTGGCATGCAACGTTCTCAACTCAATAAGCATTGAGAGCGAATAAGCAGTCAAACCTGCCAAAGACTTCCACCTCAAGGCATTAGCAACAACATTTGCCTTGCCATGATGATAATCAATCAAATAATCATAGTATCTAATCAACTCTAACCATCGTCTCTGCCGAAGATTCAACTCTCTCTGAACACCCAGATACTTCAAACTCTTATGATCAGTATAAATGAAGCATTTCTCCCCATATAAGTAATGTCGCCAAATCTTCAATGCAAAAACTATAGCTGCTAATTCCAATTCATACTTCGGGTAATTCAGCTCATGCGGCTTCAACTGTCGAGAGGCATAAGCAATGACTCTACCCTCCTGCATCAGAACACAACCTAAACCACTATGTGAAGCATCACTGTAAATCACATAAGGTTTACCTTCTATAGGCAGGGTAAGGACACAAGCCTGAGTCAACATCTCTCTCAGCTGCTCAAAACTTGCCTGACACTGATTCGTCCATACAAATCTAATTCCTTTCTGAAGTAATCTGGTGAGTGGTGTAGCTATCATAGAAAAATACTTCACAAATTGACGATAATAGCCTGCTAAATCCAGAAAACTTCTAAACTCTGTCACAGTCTTCAGTGGACTCCAATTTAAAGTAGCCTTAACTTTACTCGGATCAACTCTAATACCCTCTACTGACACCACATGACCAAGAAAAGCCACCTGATCGAGCCAGAACTCACACTTAGATAGCTTGGCATACAACTGCTTCTCTCTCAGAGTCTATAATACAATCCACAAATGCTTGTCATGATCCTCCTCATTACGTGAATACACAAAAATATCACAAGAACTCATAATGCCCATACCTCGTGCGGAAAGCTGTCTTAGGTACATCTTCACCTCTGACTCTTACTATGATCTCAAGTCAATCTTAGAGAATACTGCTGCTCCTTTCAACTGATCAAAGAGCTCATCTATCCAAGACAATGGATACTTGTTCTTGATGGTCACCTTATTCAACTGCCGGTAATCAATACATAATTTTAAGATACCATCCTTCTTCTTCACAAACAAAACGAGCGCTCCCCACAGGAACACACTAGGGCGAATGAACCCTTTATCAAGCAACTCTTACAACTGCACCTTCAGCTCTTTTAGTTCTGCAAGTGCCATCCGATAAGGGGTAATGGAGATGGGAGTGGTACCAGGCAATAAATCAATGCCAAACTCCACCTCTCTCTTGGGAGGTACCCCTGGCAACTCATCAGGAAAAATATCTACAAACTCGGCAACTGTAGGTATACTGTCAAGCTGGGACTCCACTACTCTGGTTTCTGCTACATAAGCAAGATATGCCTCACATCCCTTTTGAATCATCCTCCTCATTGAAACATCTAAAATAAACATGGATGAAAGTGTCTCTACTCACTAGATACCACCACATAACTGCCATCACATGTTCTTAGGGTAATACATTTTCGCTGACAGTCTACCATAGCCCTATGTCTGGATAACAAATCCATGCCCAGAATTAGATCATAATCCCTAAACGGCATCTCAATCAGGTCACCGAGAAACTCCTCATCCTGAATAACAACTGGACTGTCTCGGTGCATCCTGCTAACCACAACACTATGCCCTAAAGAATTTGTCACCAAAAATAAAATCCTAGGGGCTCAGAATGTAAATCACTGACAGGCAAGATGGATGCACTAATGTATGAATGAGTCGACCCAGGGTATATCAATGCAAGAACTGAAGTACCAAATAACATAAAAGTACTGGCAATAACAGCTGACGTATCTAGCTGCCCCTACATCACATACACCCATTGTGATAGCCCTGCATCCTCTAGTCTACTACCTACTGTAGAACCTCCTCTCTAACCAGACCATGTCCGACCCCCTCTGCTAAAACCTCTGCCACCATGACCCCCTCTAACACTGGGTCTAGTAGTTACTGTATCAGTCTGCCTAGCCTCTAGTGGCTCTGGGCAATCTCTGAAAAAGTGATTTGGTGACCCATATCTATAGCACACTACTGGTGCACCTATCTTCCAACAAGCACCTTCATATATCCTACCACAATGAACACAGGTAGGTAGAGCATGCCTCTGAGTTACTGGGGTCGGGGCACTAGCCACTGAGGCTGCAGGTCTTTGTCTCTACCTCTGCTGCTGTGATGACTTGCCAGGCTGCCCTGGCTCCTACTGAACATCTGAGGATATCCCTCTCGATCTCTCTTCATTGATGAAGACCCTGCCTTACCTTGGGGTTTCCTAACTCTGCTCTCCTCCACTCTTGCAGCTGCTGCAAGACCCTATGCCCTCTCTACACTCCTAACAGTTACAACCAATTGGAAAAAATGTTGATACTGGGAGCCTACTACTAAGCACATAATAGAGGGTCTCAACCCCTCCTCAAACCTCTGGCATCGATCAATCTCATCATAAATGATCCCACCAGCATACTGACTCAGCCGGGTACACTCTATGTCATACTCTGACACTGTCCTGGTATCCTACCTCAAACTCAAGAACTCTATCTTCTTTGCATCCTTATACTCCTTCGGAGTATACTTTTGCTCAAACTCCCACAGAAAATCATCATAGGTCAGGACTGGTGGATCATCCATAGCATGTGGAACCGTCTTCCACCAATTATATGCATCCCTCTACAGAAGAGATCTGGCATAATCAAACTTCTCTTCTAGACTAGCCTGCAACTGAATGAACACTCTCTAGATCCTATCAAGCCACTGCTCTGCTACAACCAGTTCTGTAGTGCCGATAAAATCTATAGCTCTAAACTTCCTCAGCTTGTCATATTTTTAAGTCAGCAACTGCTGCTGCGGCTGCAGTGGCAGTGGCTATTGTACTGGAGCCTGCCTCAAGAGCTCCACCATATGTTGTACCCAGCTTGGCAAAATCTCATCAACTGCTGGTCTCTCTGGCACAGGAGCAGGTGCCCCTCTAGCAATCACAGCTCTAGCTCCATCTCTACCCTCGCCAGGAGCCACACTCTTAGCACTACCCTCTACAGGCTGATGCATCTGAGACGCCATAACTACCTATATCTACAAACACAATAGAAATTGGCACATCAGAGATCAGAAACTGCCAGTGCCAATGCATGTATCATATTTAAAAACCATATTTAAAAATCTCAATTTTCTTTCAATTACAACCCACCTAGGTCGACAACCTCAAACCTAGGCTTTGATACCAAAATAAATGTAACACCCTTATACCCTATACACATATAATATACACACCCAGTATATGTATAATACGCATATACGACATAAAAATATCACGACCCGATTTAATAAAAATTTTCATATTTCTGATTTAAAATTTCAAATAATAAATATATAAAATTAAATAGTATATAAATATTCTTACTTGTTATAGGAACTCAAAATAAACATTTTATATGAAAATCTCTGAAAAAAATTTGCCAGAGTTTTGTCTCTAATTTGGACATCCCAAAATTTATCAATTACACAACCTGCAAAAAGAACACTTCCAATAAACAATAAACCACATCTTCACCTTAACTTCTCAATTTTTCCACATTTTCTCAAAACATTTATACATATTCATATATATATATATATATATATATCCAAAACACACATATAAAAACCCATCCTACACAATTTATCCAAAAGTTTTTATAACTTACAATACATATACTTTAAAAACATAAACATAATATACATGATTTCATAATGTACAAAAACATAAAATGTATACATGATGGCAAAAGGCTTGTTCTTAATGTGTCCAAAATTTGTTCAACGAGCAATCTCAAATCTAGACACGACCCGGTCTAGAAGAACTCTCCGGCTCGACCGGATCTCCCCTGTCACCTGTGCGATAAATTACAATCGCGCTAAGCTAAAAGCCTAGCAGTACAAATTTTCATAAAATTAAAATTTTAACACAATGCCGATGCATAATGCATTTGCATGCTATGCCACAATTTAGTATTCCATTCAATTTAATAACATAATTTTTTCATTTGTTTATGATTCACACAAACACACATACAAGCATGGGCCCAATAAACTAATACATTATTCAAATTCCAGAGTTACCATTTTGGTCCAAATTGACACTAAGTGTCTAGTCCCGAAGGCAAATCATATCATAGTGATGCCAAGCATCTACCCCCAAAGGCAAATAGTGAGGATAACCTCATATGTAACATCCCAACTAGGTTTCAAGGGCTATGCCCAACCCTACTTCAAGGGACTGTTACATCCTAGGCATGCCGCCAAACACAGAACTCTGAAAATTAAATAACATACTAGACATACAATTATTTCATATTTCCCATTCTCAATTCCTTTCTCATATTCCATTTTTCTCATTCAAATCAATGTTATTTCATTTCATTACATTACATGGTATTTCATAATAAAATCACATTCCATATAATTTAGCCATTTACAATGGCTTTTCACAATGTTTATAATGTATACACATCAACTCACATGCCATAACACAATGTATATAGATTTTCAAATGATCAAGTAGCTTAACACATTTTTCATTTAAAATGTGTTAAGCCAAAATTAAATGCAAGTACTTTAAAACTATCAAAGCATGTACTTACCTCACTAAGCACTTAAATGCAAGCTTAAAATCTCCCACCAACCTTCACTTCCAAATTGCTCTTCAGCACTAGGGTTGAGCAATTCACTTCTCCTTAATGCCTATACATAATGTGATTAAATACAATCATTTAATATCATATTTTAAGGCATTTCCAACATTAAACCCTGATTTAACATCACTTCTACAAATTTCAAAAATTTAGCCTTTCCTTACTTTAACATTAGAATTCCATTCTATTCCATTTAAATTAGTATTTTAAGTTTATTTATATTCTTAAAAATATATTTTAACATGTTTCATTCATACAAATTACTTAAATACTCGCTCTTATTCAAACCCTAAAATGGCATAACCTTCACCAATGAAGGTTTTTCATTCTAACCTAATCCAACTATTAATCTAAGCTTATTTCCTTCACTAATACCATGAATTAACATGATTTAAACATTAAAATTCAACAATTCACCATTCTTTAAAAATTCTCTTTCCAAAACCCTAAACTCTACACTATCTCATTCAAATTCTAACAAAACTTAACCAAATCTACCATTTGACTTTAAAATCCTTGTTTATGCATCAAAACAACACATTTGGAATCAATTTGCATAATTAAAACACATGATTCCTAAAGTTCAAATTTTCCATAACCCTAAATTCTCTCTCTTCATGCCACTCATCCTAAACTTAATCCTTTCTTCCATTTAACTTGAAAATCATTAATAATTAAATCAAATACATTCATTCATACCCAATTATACAATTAAATCATGCTAATAGAATATCCCAAAATCCACATATTCATAGTTTTCCTAGAAATACAAAAATTAAGGAAGAAAGCTTACTTGTTAGAATCTCATATGGTCCTATGAAATGAGGATTCAACTTCCCTTTGCGACTGAATCTCAAAATCTTCTTCCACGGAGACACCTTTAGAAATACTTTTTCTCCCACACTAAACTTTATGTCTTTCCTCTTCAAATCTGTATAGGATTTCTATCGGTCTGAATCCACTTTCAGCCAACCCCGAATCAATTTCACTTTCTCTTCTGTTTCTTTAATCAAATCAGGACCGACCAATTTACCTTCTCCAACCTCATCCCAATACAAAAGTGTCCTACATCTCCTACTATACAAGGCCTCATAAGGTGCCATCCTAATACTGGACTGATGAATATTGTTATACGCAAACTCAATCAGTGGTATGAATCTATCCCAGCACCTAGTGAAATTAATGATACAACTCCTCAATATATCCTTTAAAATCTGTATCACTCTCTCTAACTGTCCATCTGTCTAAGGATGGAAAGTAGTACTAAAATGTAATCGAGAACTCAATGCATCCTACAAACCCCTCCAAAACCTCAATGCAAACTGAGGATCTCGATCTGACACCAAAGAAAATGGGACTCTATGTAACCTCACTATCTCACTAATATACAGCTCAGCCAATCTCTCAAGTGAGTAATCCATCTAAACTAGAAGAAAATGAGCGGTCTTTGTCATCCGATCAACTATCACCTAGATTGTATCATGCTTCTTTTGGGTCAAAGGCAGTCCAGTCTTAAAATCCATCATCACTCGCTCCCATTTCCACTCCTGTACTGATAATGGCTGAAGCAACCCTAAAGAAACTTGGTGCTCAGCCTTCACTTTCTGGCAAGTGAGACATTTGGATACAAACTCTACTATGTCCCTCTTCATATCTGACCACCAATAATACTGTTTCAAATCATGATACATCTTGCTACTACTAGGGTGCATAGCATAAACTGACTGATGTGCTTCATCTAATATAATCCTCTTCAATCTTGCATCTTCAGGAATGCACATTCCTTACTTTAACATTAGAATTCCTACAAATTTCAAAAATTTAGCCTTTCCTTACTTTAACATTAGAATTCCATTCTATTCCATTTAAATTAATGTTTTAAGTTTATTTATATTATTAAAAATATATTTTAACATGTTTCATTCATACACATTACTTAAATACTCGCTCTTATTCAAAACCCTAAAATGACATAACCTTCACCAATGAAGGTTTTTCATTCTAACCTATTCCAATTATTAATCTAAGCTTATTTCCATCACTAATACCATGAATTAACATGATTTAAACATTAAAATTCAACAATTCACCATTCTTTAAAAATTCTCTTTTGAAAACCCTAAACTCAACACTACCTCATCCAAACTCTAACCAAACTTAACCAAATCTACCATTTGACTTTAAAATCCTTCTTTATGCATCAAAACAACACATTTGGAATCAATTTACACAATTAGAACACATGATTCCAAAAGTCTAAATTTTCCATAACCCTAAATTCTCTCTCTTCACCCAACTCATCCTAAACTTAATCCTTTCTTCCATTTAACTTGAAAATCATTAATAATTAAATTAAATAGATTCATTCATAACCAATTAAACAATTAAATCATGCTAATAGAAAATTTCAAAATCCACATATTCATAGTTTTCCTAGAAATTCAAAAATTAGGAAAGAAAGCTTACTGACTTGTTAGAAAATCTCCAAAACTCCACTTAGTTCTTTAAAATCTCTTCAATCTTAGGTAGCTTGGAAGAAAAGAAGATCTCTCTTTCTCTCTAATGGTGTCACATTTTTTTTTGAAGAAGAAGGAAGAATAAGACTAATTGTAATTTTCTCTTTCTTTCCATTTAAAAAAAATATGACCATATATAAATATTATTTTATTTTAATAAATAATTAATTTAAAACCCCAAAATTTCTCTTCCAGCTAAAAATAATTTATTTTAAATTTATTTAAATAATTTTAAGTTTATAAGGTATAATTACCATTTTGCCCTTAGACTTTTGACTTTTCTTTTAAAAGAGTTGACTAATGTATATGTTAAGTATGTGTTAGTATATTTCACATATACATTCTACTTTTGCACTTAAAATTCTTTCATTTTTCATTTAAATAATTTATTTAACTTATTTAAATTTAAATTTATTTTATTTAATTCCCAAAGTATTAGGGATGTTACAGGAACAACCGAAAATCCTAAAAACATTAGCATAGCATCCGACCTTACTCCTGATGAGAGAGAGAGATTTGAAAAAATATTAAAAAAATATGAAGAAGTTTTTGCTTGGTCTTATGAGGATATGCCTATAATAGATCGAGACATAGCCGAACATCTTATTCCTACATACACCCACATGAAAACCTGTCAAACAAAAGCTTAGGCGGTTAAGACTAGAGTGAGCTGAATTGGTTAAAGAAGAGGTCACTAAATAAACACGAGAAAAGTTTCTTGAAGTGATAGATTATCCAGATTGGCTAGCCAACATAGTACCCGTACCAAAGAAAGATGGAAGAATTAGGGTCTGCGTAGACTATAGAGACTTGAACAAGGTTTCCCTTAAAGATGACTTTCCTTTACCCCATATAGATGTCCTCATTGATAGTGCAGCCTCTAGCATACTACACTCATTTTAGATGAATTTTTCAGATATAACCAAGTGTTAATGGCCCAAGTGGATAAAGCTAAAACTGACTTCATTACTACATGGGATATATTTTGTTATAGGGTAATGCCGTTTGGGTTAAAGAATGCTGGAACAACCTATCAAAGGATGCCCACCACATTATTTTATGATATGATGCATAAAGAAGTTGAAGTGTATATTGATGATACGATGGTGAATTCAGACACAAGGGACCAACACTTCCAAAACCTAGAATTATTCTTTGAGAGAGCAGTGGAGTATAAGCTAAGATTAAACTCAAAGAAGTGTGTGTTTGGGGTTACCTCAGGCAAGTTGTTGGGACATGTGATTGGTCCAAATGGCATTGAGATTGACCCTGAGAAGGTTAAGGCGATCAGGGATATGCCAGCTCCCAAGACGAAGAGAGAAGTTTGGGGATTCATTGGCAGATTACAGTACATTAGCAAGTTTATAGCAAAGCTCACCATAATCTGTGAACCTATCTCCAAATTGCTTAAAAAGAATCAGCCAATCATATAGAATGAAGAGTGTCAAAAGGCCTTTGAGTGCATAAAGGAGCATATGCTAAATTCACCTATTTTGAAACCACCTAAACCCGGTAAACCCTTGTTTCTATACTCAGCAGTAGAAGAAGAGTCAATAGGAGCCATGCTAGCCCAAGAAGATGAATCAGGAATTGAGCATGGAGTCTATTATTTGAGTAGAAAGCTGCTACCTCATTGAAGAGACCTTTATAGTTGTGGTTTGGTCTTCTAAGAAGTTGCAGCATTACTTTCAATCTTATAGTGTGCAAGCAATTTCTAGGTTGAATCTGGTGAAGAACTTAAGGGAGACACCCTCTTTGATCGGAAAGTATGAGCGATGGTTGATAATATTGGAAGAATTTGAGATTGAGTATGTAACCAGAAAAATAATCAAAGGTAGAGCGGTGGCAGAATTTTTTGCCCAACAACCATTACCGGATAGCGAAGAGATAGTCTTGGAATTTTCTGATGAACATTTAGAGGCCATAGAAGTGCAAGAATGGAAAATGTATTTCGATGGAGCAGTGAATAGGAAAGGAGCAGGTTTGGGAGTCGTACTAGAATCACCCTAAGGGGAGCTTATCCCTTTAGCTAAGAAGTTGAAGTTCAGGGCGACCAATAATATGGTGGAGTATGAAGCATGTATATTTGGTTTGGAAACCCTGATGATTATGAAGGTCAATAAGGTGCTAGTCTTTAGAAATTCATTGCTAGCAGTATCCCAAGTAAATGAAGAGTGGTAGTTAAAAGATGAGAAGCTAAAACCATACCACCATTACTTGACCATGATGAAGAAGAATTTTAAGGAATGCGGGTTTATACACCTACCAAGAGAAGAAAATTAGATGGTTAATGCCCTAGCCACATTGGCTTCGGTATGGGAAAATCCCATTAACTTATTCCTTAAGCCTCTGATTTTAACCAGTTCATCAACTCCTTGCTATGAATATGAGGCAATCATGGAAACTGATACGGACCATGATGCATGGTAGTTTTTGGAGGAGAAGGAATACCCATTGGGGGCAACAAAGAAGGAAAGAAGAGCCATAAGGTGATGGTCCTTACAATACATCACCTTTCATGGAGAGTTGTATTGAAGATGGCCTGATGGGGTACACTTGAGATGCTTGAGGAAGCCTGAAGTGGAGCATATCATGTCAGAAATACACGCAGGAATTTGCGGTCCACAAGGACTGCTTAAGCAAAAATTAGGGCGGTTTGCTAGTTTTGAAAACCCATAAGGGCGGTCTAGGCAAAAATTAGAACCAACATATATAAAAAAGGGGGTCCGCTAAGTTAAAAACCCATAAGGGCGGCTTAGGCAAAAATTAGAACAACTCGCTAGGTCCGAAAACCCGCAAGGGCAGACTAGGAAAAATTATAGCAATAAAAATAATAAATCCTAAATTGAAAATCCAAAAGGGCAGTTTAGGTAGTTACCTGAAGCAACAAGGGACTCCGAGCTAATCTCCTCGAAGATTCTGACTTAAATTGGTCCAATCCAATTAAAGTCTCGGCTAAAATCACAGGTATCGGTGACAAGCCTCCTTCCATTTGGTCCACGATATCCAATACTCATGGATTGATGTCACCATCAGAAGAAACAAGCAAGAATTGGCCAAGCAAGCATAGATAAAGCATATGTCCCCATGCCTTGGTAAGAGCTAAATGAGAAATGCAAAAGTCAATCAAAGGACCAAGCAGAATTTTCTCACCTCTCGTCAATTGTAAAACTTCAGGCTTTGAAAGTTGAAGCAACATTTGCATCTTTTATTGAGTTTTAGAAGTCAATATAGGCAATGCCATTGGTTGATTGCTTGGATATCCAAGGATGGCCTCAAATTCTTCAATCATGGGACATATCTCAAATTCATTTATCTTGAATGTCCTAGAACTCACAAGGAAACCATAGCATGTAGAAAAGAATAGTCCAATTTAATATTTTGAAAGCATTTCAAAGTATTAATTTGAGACCAAGATATTTGCTCCCAATGAATAGCTTTCATGGCTTTAAATAAACTTTTGATCTTTTTCAAATTGAGTTTCGTCATTGTTAAAGTTAAAATAAAAATTTTAAATTATTGAAAGGATTTTTTTTTTGTGCTGGAGTAAAATTCGTGGAGGATTTTCTATTGGCTTCTTTTGAAATTGGGATATGAAAGAAGACTTATATAAGGATTTGCTAAACAAAAGTTGACAAGGAATGCATAAAACCAAGGAAAATATTTACGTTGCAACGGTTGAGGAATTCCTGCACTCCCATTGGCTTTTGATTTTTGCAAAACCGTGCCAATTTTGGACTTTAAATTGAAAAAGAAATGCTTTTGCATTGACTTTAATAATAGTGATAAAAAAGGTCAAAAGTTGCAGTAAAAGTAAAAGTCACTATTATCATTATTTTTTATTTATTTATTTTGTTATTATTAATAATACAATACTTTCTTAATTGATACAATGATGGATCACTGAGGAAGAGGAAGCATATCACTCATTTGAAATTCATCTTATGGAAGATACTTAAGTCCCTTTTCTCTTAAAATTCAAGCTTTCAATAGTCATCATCTGAATCAGATGTAAGGATCTCATAATCATCAGTTTGGGGTCTCCTAGAATATGAAGCACCAGGATCTCTCATTCCTTAAAACCGGTAGTCTCAAAAGTTTTACTTAGATTGATGATACAATCTTTCTAGAAGGGCCACCTATTGGAGACTAGCAACTAATTCTTCTTGCAATTTCTTATATTGCTCCTTAAGCATCTGTTGTGAGTTGAAAAAGGAAAGGGTAAGAGCATACATAATAATGCATACATAAAATATAAATCATCATGGAATAGGATGACCTACCAGGTAACTCAAATTAGTGCCTTACGAATGAGATGGCATTTTCGTTTGGTAAGAAGACGCAAATGGAGGGGCGCCGGAGGAAGGTCCAGCCTCATGACTAGATGATTCGGTAACCTGCAAAAATAATCAAAACGGTTAAAACAAGTTAAAAAAAGACAATTGCAATGACCAAATGATAAAAGTTTACTTGAGAGGTGCTAGCCCCATGATGAGAGATGGATCCTCTTCCTTCCCCATCGTACTCCTCTTCATCACTATCATCAGGAATTCCTGTGCACTAATAGGAGATACATCAATGTTTAAGAGCCGTGTTTGAATAAATTGAACATATGACGCACCCGGTGTATGGAGATAGGTCTCAACATCATAACCATTTTGAGCTAACAGCCATGCATTCTCTGGCATTGAGGCAATATTTAAAGTATATACCGGGCAGTCCATGGGGATCCTCCATCACTCAGGACCAAGGAACGACTCATGCACCCCCTCCTAGAAGAACCAGCCACTAGACACAAGACCAGCAACATTTATGGAAGGAGTCTAGTTCACTCGCTCAACAACATACCACCAAGCCAAATTGACCTACAAGATGAAAAAAAGATGAGTAAAATTTTTACATAAAATTAAAAGAATGCTAACATTATTTTACCTAGTTCCAGATTAGGAAACTCAAGTGATAGCGCTAGGTATGCACATGTTGAGAGCCGGGAACTATTATGCGATCAGAAAACCAAAGATTTAACCTAGGATACCTAACTCTCTCTCGAGAAATATTATGCACCCTCACAAGATTGTGCTCATATGCCTATACCTGCAATATCAATGAGAATCAAATTTATACACATATATGAATGGAATTGACAATGATGGGAGAAAGTACCTCGACGATCAACATGAAGCCAATAAAAGATTTCTTATTCCTGCAAATCTTCTTTAATCCATGATAGAGACAGGCAAGGCCAGCTTCACCCCAGCCGTAAAGCGGCACTAGGACCATATTGGCAAGGGCCCTTAACACTGATAAATTATTGGCGGATTTAGAGCTATAGACAATAGTTGACCCAAGCAGATACAATAAAAATCCTCGAGCATATTGTTTGGCTATTTCTCTATGAACCCGTCCATCATAGCTCATCCAATAACTACGAATCGACTCAATTTTTATCTTAAAGGGCCCCTTTAGTGATAGTTCCATACCAATTAATTGGTTAATTTCTTCGTGTGTTAGGATATCATTAGTAAGAGGGACCGAAAGACCATAGTATCGGATACCAGTTGTGGCTATAAAATTGACTGGGCCAATAGTCATCTCTCCCACAGGTAGGTAAAAAGTATGGGTCGTGCCCATCCACCGCTCCGACAATGCTTGAACTACACTCTTATCTATCGGGCGCTCCTCAGATGACAATTGCAGAATGAAGCTTTCAGAAATGCACTTTTGGACTATCTGTTTTACAAGAAATGGTGTTATATGCCATTGGCGGGCTGTATAGACACACCCTCCGCCCCGGACAACACAATGATCATACTAGCACCGAACTAGGTAGGCCAACACAAGATAAGTATATCATGTCACTAATATTACTGTTTCATAGCTTAATATTACTCATTATTTTTTATTTAAATCTATTTTTATTAAAAGTCTATCAATTAATTTTTTTTAAAAAAATAATAATAATAGTGATAAAAAAAACCAATTTCTTTCATATAACTCAATTATAGCTAAAATAAAGTAAAAAATGATAATAATGATAATAATAAAATTAATAAAATTAATTATTATAAATAAAGTGATGAATATATATTTATGATGTTAAAATATGTTACCTCAGTCCTTTGACTTGAACTGCGATGAAGTGGCATTCTAGCTAGTAGATCAACAGTTTCATTTTCATGTCATCGAATAAATTCTAGCAACTCGGCATTAGATCGATGCCCAGACCTCTAAGCATGTACTCTCTCCATTTTTTTCTATTATTATTAACTCTCTAAAATGTAAACAAACATAAATGATGGAAAGATGAAGAGAATGGCAAGGGTGGCACGGTTTATATAGAAAATGGATGAAGGAAAAAAACAAAAAAATCAACAGTAATTCCCGTGAAAAAAAAAAGTCAAAATCACTGTTAGTAAATAGTTAGTGAACAGTGAGTAAACAGTATTCAAATAGTATTTAAATAGTAAAATCAATTATTTAATTCAATTATTGAGCTATTTTCATGTCTAAAAATATTTTTTACACTCTTATAATATTTTTCCAAGCAGGGGACACAAGAGTATGGGTATAGTAAAAAATAACTAATTTTTTTGCAAATATTTTCAATGTCCTTGTAATACCCCAAAGTATGCCCTAGAAGTTTTGGAATAATTATTGTTGTATTTGGATTAAGTGTATATGTTTTATGGAAAGAGAAAAGAAGTGAAGAGAGAGTGTATATGTTGTGTATATAGTGATATATACAACATATACAAGTCAAATGTGGAAGTCAAAAGATGATGATTTAATGATTTTAATTAATTAATGGAAAATGGAAATTTAGTTAGTGGAGGAAGATATTTATTTATTTTAACTTAGTGAAATAAATTAAATGGAAATTAATGAGTGGAAGAGAGAAATTTGAATATTTGAATATTATTTTTACTTGGAGGAGATTTAAGTGGAGTATGAGTGTTTGACTTTGCTTCATTTTCTTTTCTTTTCCCTTCATGGCCGGCCATCCAAAGCAAGAGAGCAAGAGAGAGTTTTGTTTTCCTTAGATCAAAATTGAAGAAGATTTCAAGTGATTAAGTTGGAAATTCAAGAAGTTTCATTAACTTTGTTAAGTTTCTTCTTGATTCTCTTATTTTATTTTAAGTTGTAATTGAGTTTGATGATTGATTGGGATTATATGAATATGTTTGATTATGGTGTGTTTGAGAGTATTGGATTTAGTTGTTTATGATTTTGAAGTTGAATGGAAGAGTAAGAGTTGTGTTTATGTTATGGTTTTGGATTGGTAGTTGATGTATGTTGTGAGTTTGATCAATTATTTTTGATATATCTTTAAGATGTTTGTGTTTAATGGAGTTGGAAGCATAGAATACATGAATTTGGTCCGAAACAGAAGCATTTTGGATGCCACGCCCGTGGCCCTTGGATGCCACGACCGTGGCCATTGGAAGCCATGGCCGTGGGGGTTTTGAGCAAGGGAGGCTGAACCATTTGCTAACCCACGCCCGTAGGGGTTGGGAGGCCACGACCGTGGGGTCCTAGAGAGAGATGTTGGTTTGTAATTTATGATCTATGGGTCTAGTATGAGACTAATAGGTGAATATTTGTATTGGAATTCATGTATATCATTCTTTTTGAATTAGGTTGTGAAGAGGTTGAGTTGACCTAATTCAAGTGGTGAAGGATTCTTGGAAGAGGAAGTGTATAGATTGGTGTGAGTTAGTTTTGAGGTAAGTTCAAACTCTATATTCTTGTATACCATTGTATGACATTGAGATTTAACACATTTGGTTGTAAATGTGTTAAGTGATCTATTGCATTGTTGATATACTTGATAAATGTTATAATGTGAATGATGTGATGAGCATTCAAAATGTGTGTTAATGTATTTGGTTATGTACACTTGAATTGATTTAATGTGATATGAGACATGATGAGAAATGAAACCCTTGTGGTTGGCTATAATGATTTAAATGAAATAAGTGGGGGCATGTTTGCCTAGATGATGATGAATTTAAAATATAAGTCCACTGCAATTGGTTATGATAAATACTTTAATGATGAATTGCTTTAATGTGAATTGAGAAATGATGAGATGTGAAGCCATTGTTATTGGCTATAATGATGCAAATGAAATGATTGAGGCATGGATGCCTAAATGATGATAAGAAAGTGAGAATGAAATTGATAATGCAATAATGAATGAATTGTGTGTCTAATGTGTTATTCTATTTTCAGAGTTTTGTTGTTAGTGGCATGCCTAATGGTAACAATCTCTTGAAGCTAGGTTGGATTTAGTCCTTGAAGCCTAGTTGAGATGTTACAACCCTTGAAGCTAGGTTGGGTTTGGTTCTTGAAGCCAAGTTGGGTTGATACTTAGCATGCTTTGTTCCCCTTGAAGCTTGGTTGAACCTAATCCTTGAAGCCTAGTTGGGATAATAATAATGATAAATGTAAAAATTGAACCAAAACATTAACTCTGAAAGTGGAATGACATATTAGTGTCTTTTGGGCCCATGCTTGTCTTTGTTTCAATGAAATTCATAAATGATGAAACAAGTGAATAGAATAATGAAATGTAGTGTTATGAACAATATAAAGATATCAATTGTGAATATTGTTGTAATTGTTGAAATGTGTGACATTGGCATTGCATTGAAGCATGTTGTTATAGTAGTTTGTACCACTAAGCCGTTGGTTTAGCGATTGTGGTTCATCGCGCAGGTGACAGGGTAGAGCCAGAGAGTTCATCTAGACCGAGTCAAGTCTAGACCTTGAGGTGTTGATAGTGGACGTAAAGATCAGAGATGAACTGCCAAACATGTATAAATGTTATGTTTTTGTAAAAATTGATTTGGATATTTATGTATTTTGATATATATAAATATATGTAAATACAAACTATATTTTCCGCTGCGTATTGAATGAATATTTTATTTATTATGTTTTATAGTATAACCTAAATGTTTAAATTTGCTTTTCTTTTTGTAAAAAGAAGTGAGTCGTTTGTTTAGTAAACCGTGACATTCCTATATTCAGTATACGTATATTACGATCGTATTAGCATGCTGTGTATGTATACGAAGTATAAGGGTGTTACAATCCTCGTAACTATAATTATTTTGTAGATAATTCAAATTATTTTTGAGTCCAAAACTTGCCTCGGGTCTAGAGTCTAAATTATTTTTGAGTCCAAAACTCATCTTAGGTTAGAGCCCAAATTATTTTTTAGTTCAAAACTCATCTCGAGTCCAAAGCTCAAATTATTTTTGAGTCCAAAACTCGTCTTAGATCCAGAGCCCAATTATCTTTGAGTCCAGAACTCATCTCGAATCTAGAGCCCAAATTATTTTTAAGTCCAAAACTCACCTCGGGTTTGGAGCCCAAATTATTTTTGAATCCAGAACTCACCTCAGGTCCAGAACCCAAATTATCTTTGAGTACATAACTCACTTTGAATCCAGAACTCAAATTATTTTCAAGTCCAGAACCCAAATTATTTTTTAAAAAAAAAAACTCGATCAAAAATCATATTGCTTTTCACTCTCTTTTGTTGTAGTCTCAGATCGTTCAAGCAGGGGATAAACTGTAGACCCTTAATTTTTAACAAAGTCCAGTCCAAATATTTTAAAACAGTCCCAAATAATTTTTATAGTATTTTAATATTTATTATTCATTTTAATATTTATTATTTATTTCTTAATATACTATTTATTATAATAAAATAACATTTATTATTTATTTTATTATTTTAATAATAATGTTTTTAATAGTAAAAATAAAAAATAAAAAAGTATATACATATAAAAATGATAAATAATAGAAAATAAAAAAAGGACGGTCGAATCGGTGCGTGTCACACGGTCGAGTCGGTGGTCGCCCAGGCGCCTCGCAGCCAGCAGGCCCATTCATGCACGCTGCCGATTTTGCCAAAACCTTCTTTTACTCGGTTTTAAAGTTTTATTTCCGAAACAATTTTATTTCCAAAACAATTTTATTTTCTTAAATAATTTTATTTCCTTAACCAATTAGTATTAGGTTTTTATTTTTTTCTTATAAATACGAGATTAAAAGAATTACAGAAGAGCTTAGTTTTTGGGACTTTTGGACTTTTTAGAGACGGACTTTTGGCAGAAGCAAAAGAACTGGGAAGGAATATCAATTTTTAGCAAGAGGATTAAGGCAGCAAGCAAGCAAGCAGTGATTGCCTTGGTTTTAGCTCACCCTAAATTTTCATTCAACAATTTTGGTGGAGCCTCCAAAAATAGGTATTTATATCTAACTTATTTAATCAAAAAAATCATCTACATCCATTAATCATTGATTAATTAAAATTGATGAATTATAATTTTCAAAACTCATGTAAATAAATAACTATGAACATCAAAGGATGAATTTGTTTATTTCTTTTAAAGAATACAGTAGCCACTAATTAGTTTTTATTAAAGAGAAAATTTTATACAGTAGCTTTTTGTTAATTTAATTATTACAGTAGCTTAGTTTTTCGTTAATCAAAAATCATAAATCACTTTGAATTGTAAAATCCTAATTAAATCAATTTTTTAAAACTTTCACAGTAGCCTCTTCTTTCAAAAATAAATATGATCGTGTTAGTTTTTTTAGGAATCCAAACCTTTGTTCAATTCAAATCTTAATCTATTTTAAAATCCTAATTAATTTTCCAAAATCATCACAGTAGCTATTTCTTTTTAAACATTTAAGTTTTAATCTTATTTTCATAAGTTTGCACCTTATTTACTTAAATCCTAAATTCTAATTTTAATTGCATAGTAGCATGATTCTTCTAAAAGTAAACCTAACAATAATATTAGTTCTTTAAGTTTCTAAAACCCTAGCTTTTAGATATAAATTTCAAAACCCTAAATGTTATTTAAGAAACCCTAAATTGATACATAAACCTAAATTTGCATCTTTATTTATTTTATTTTTAAGTGAGTATTTATCATATAGTTTGATTAATGATTTATTTATATTTTCGACTTATGTCTTTAATGAATGATTTATTTATGATGAATGGTTAGTTGGTTGTTTTTATTGATCTACTTTGGTTTTAAAATATTGTAAGAGATATGTTTCCATATTTTGTGTACCTCATACATTAAGCATCATGTAATTTAATTTATGTTCTAATTTTGGGACTAATGTAAAGGATATATTTCTACCTTTTGATGGGTGTCCTATTTAGTTTTAGATATTTTGACAATATAAGGACATGCTTTCATCATTGGATGGGTGTCCATTTATTTATTTTGTTTGGACTTTGTTATGATTTTTAATAAAGTATTTATTTTATTAATCGCATGTAGTATAGATAATATTGTGTTAATTAAGAATTTTATAATATTGAGACATGAAAAGAAGGCCAGTTCCAATAAACTGAGCGTTGTGGAGGTGCTGGGCCGTTTCTCACCTTCCCCACACGTACCCAACATTTCGAACCCATTAGGGGGTTGAAAATTCCTTAGGAATCGAGTCATCCACTTCTTTCTTTTTCCCAGCCCGTCCGGGGTGGCGACTCCATTTTCTCTAGGCTTAGGCCCGTGTTCTCTAAGGCCCTAAGCCTAAATAGTGCCGAAGTCGTAAGAACGATTCCATCCAGAGTAGGGGTGAAAATCCCTGCTCACAATTATTATATAGCATTTGTAGGTGTGAAACCAAGACTTCAAGAGAAAGGGGGGCAAAATTTTTCTTAAAATCCTAGTTTCACCACTAATTTCTTCTCTTTATACTTATCTTTCTAGACCATTCAAATATAATCATCATTTTATAAATTTGTTAATTTATTAATAAACCATCTTTATTTTTATAAAAAATAAATAAGCATATATAAATATACATGTGTATATTCTTAAATTTACCTAATGATATGTAAAAAAAAGGAAAATAAAAAAATATTAAATCATGTACAAAATCTCTTAATAAATAATTGAAACGAAAATCATCATATATTATTAGAAGTAAAAAATTTTAAGCTTGTATTCTTTCTCAATTTTCATTATTCTTTATTGAACTTTTAATTTCTTTATTAGTCTCTTGATTAATTGAACAAGGTTAAATTAATTTGGTTAAAGAGTTTCTCTCTCTCTTTTTTTTTTTTTTGCATTTGAAGAATACCAATTCTTTTAGAAGAAAAACATTACATAACAACAAAATGATTTACATTAATAGAAACAAAATGATTAATTATAATTAATTTTTTCTTGTATAAGTTAAAATATGAGGGCAATTAAAACTTTTCGGCGGAGGGGGGAGGGCAAATAAAAAAATTAATAATTATATATATAAATGTATACACATATAATTTTTGTTTTTTTTTTTGAAAAAAAAGGGGGCAACTTATGTGGCTTTACCACTAATAGGGATGAGCATTGGGCGGTTTGGGCGGTTTTTTGGTATATTTTTAAACTAAACCAATTTAAGCAGTTTAGAAGAATATTAACCCAAACCAAACTATCAAAGAAGAATAAACCAAACTAAACAACTAAATATTACAAGTTTGAGCGGGTTCTAAATATCGCAACAACTAAATATTACAAATTACAATAATACTAATTCACCAAATATCACAAGCAATAATTAAAAAATAATCTAAAAATATAACACAACACGTTATAAAAAAAGTAAATAAACTATTCAAATACAACTTAAATTCTTGAAAACCAATAATTGTAATAACTTAAAGGTGTGTGGCCTCCAAATCTGCAAATTAAGATGAAAACTTAATATAGTTAGTAAAATATATTCATATATTGATAGTAGTTAAAATACAATATTATATAGGAAGAAAAGAATTTACCGCTAGCAATATTTTTAAACTTTTCAACATCTGATAACATTTCTTAAAGATCAATATTCTTTGTTGAATAAGCAACCAATTTTGAGTGCAAATAAGAGCTTCAATTGTTATAGGAGATAAATTACTCCTATATTCATTAAGCACTCTACTACTAGTGGAGAAAGCTGACTCTTATGATACAGTAGAAACCGGAATCACCAACACTTCTTGAGCCATTTTTGAGAGACAAGGATATTTAATGGAATTAAATTGCCACCAATTCAAAATATCAAATTCATCACTATGCTCCTCCATCATCTCTGACATATACCTATTTAATTCAGATTTCTTCTCAGTAGATGTCTCAGCCACCAACTTCTCCTTGAACAATCTCCTTTTCCTTTCTCCAACTCTGTCCAAACTTCTTGCATCATTCTCATTTCTTCCACTAGCACTTTCAAAATTAGAAATACTTACTTTCAATTCACTTACAACATTATGTTGATACCTATTCTCATAAAATTTATACACCCTATGTAAAGTATGCTCCACATTGAAAATCATTTCCTCTGATTTTATATTGTCATACAATGACCATAAACTATATTCAACATATTTTATTTTGAATCTAGGATCCAATACAACAGCAGTATGCAACAAGTAGTTAATTTTTTTCGTAATTTCCCCAATATTTGTCATATTTTATTTTCATGCTCAATGCCATATTTATCAATGCTTCATCATTAGAATCAACCATTTCATACAACCAATCATTCACAGCCTCAATTTGATGAAAGAAAATATTCAATGTCACATATGTTGAACCAGAAAATTTCAAAGTACACTCATAAAATATTTTAAGGAACTTAACAAACTTTTTTGCATTCAGCAAATCTTGTTCAGTTGGTGGCCCTTTCACTTTTTTCCCATCAAAATAATTTCTAAACTTGGCATCTTGATCCAACATTCTATTAAATGCATTTTCAAACTTAACTGTTGTTTCTAAGATAAGGTATGTGTTATTCCATCTTGTTTCAACATCTAAACACAACAAACGTTTAGAATCAATTTTGACTGCTTCTACAGCATTTTGAAATGAACATCCATAGCTTGATTTTTGGAAGATTAACATTCTAAATCAACATATAAAATTGAAGGCTCATTACAAGCATTTTTGGCTCCATCAAAATTGGAATTCCTGTAACATCAATAACATCAATGAACATCAATAATGCATTTTCAATAATAACATTAAACAATAATTTAGAAGCAACACATCAAAGAAGATTCAAGGAAACTTCCATTCCCGATAAATTAATCAAATTTATGTTTTGTTCTTGATTGAAATCCTATTATGTTCATGTAATTTAATTAATAATTGATTTTTTAATGCATATTAGAAGCAAATTTTATTTAATAAAATGGAACTACTTAGAAATTTGGCTTTTATGTGATTATCTTTTTACATTTATATTTCTACCATCAATTTTTCACGTTTGTTTTTTTCTTTTGTTTGCTATCACTTTCTTATATTGTCTTCAATAAAGCCCCTTTATATCTTGTCTTCACCATTAAATTATTTTTAAAATATTAGAAGAAATCATAGCCAAGAAAATGGTAAAGAGATTGATTTGACAATCTAAAAAAAAACAATAGCCTTTTAAATTGTTAAAATAAATTTTGAATGAACTCTGATGAACTTGAACTTGGATAGCAAACTATTATAAATGGTATAAAATATATTTTATTTATATATAAAAAATTTTTAATACTAAATTAGGCTCTTCTCAAGTCAAGTATTATAATGCTTAAACTCTTTTTTTTTTTTTTTGATAAATTCATGGCTTTACTTTCTTTAATAGAAAAATAACTTAATACATAAATTTTTTTTAAAATAAGTTATGATTTTAATTGTTAAAAGTTAATAAGAAACTCTTTCATTTTTAATTAAAAGTCAAAGATAAAATGTAAAAAATTGAAAGCAAGAGTAAAAATTAAAAAAAAAAATAAATTTTACAAAATCACATGAACATTTTTTTCCAGATCCGTCTCTAAGAAGGTACCAGTAAAAAAAAACCCAGAAAATGGAGAAGAACAAGAGCATAAACTAATCTTAAAGAAAAAGGAAAAAATAGAGAAGAATAGAAAAAAGAGTAAACTGATCTTAACTAAAACTGAGTTGAATCTAAGTAGCTCATGAGTGAAAGGACTCATTTATACTTCCTAGCCATAGCCTATCAAAAGTAACACCACTGGATTACCTGTCACTGTATAGTACTTTCCATGTGACCTTATGATGATAAACAAATGAAGTTTAGACCTCCAGTGGCCATTCAGTAGCCATAGCCTACTCTCTTTACTCAGCTTCAAACTCAACACATGTAAACAATAATTTCAACAAATATTTCTACATATTTGAACAATATAATAATAATTTACTCACATCATATTCAATTGTTGTTTGAGTGGAGCTCACTATGAGAAAGAAATCGAGATGGAGAAGAGGGAGGGAGGAAGAAGATCTGCTAGACTGAGAAAGAAATAAGAGTGACATTGAGAGATGATAAGAGAAGTCAGAAGAGTGAGATTGAGAGAAAGAGAAGCAAACAACTTACTTTGGCTTTACGGCAGAGAGAGGAGAATAGACAGTAGCTGCAGTGCAAAGTGTGTATAAGAGGAATTAGGGTCTCAAAATTAGAGATTAGGTTTACATATATATTTATATAAAATAAATATTTATATAAATTATATATTGGGCAGTTCGGGTGGGTTCGAGCTAAATAATAGTCAAACCCAAACCAAACCACCAGAAAAATGGTTTGAAAAATTTTATCCCAAACCAAACCATTTTGAATCGGCTTAACTGCCCAAACCGTTGGCGGGTGACTGGACGGATATGCGGGTGATATGTTTATCCCTAACCACTGACTATAATTTTCTCCTATTGGTAAAGTGTCCTCTAACCCAACTATGTGGAGGATACTTAATTAGATCTTCAGCAACTTTCTTGTTGACTTTCACTAATTTTGTCAAATTCTCCTAGAATTCTTAAGGATATGTACTGAAACACATATCCAAAACTTCTTTAACTCTCCAGCTTTTTATGTTTTTGCACTCGTTTATATATATGCTTGGCATATTTCCTAAGCTCAAATTTAGGGAGATCTTTCTTTACAGCATCAATTAATCCCTACATCAAATACATCATCAAGTTAATGCATGTTTTAGAATAACTATTGCAATACAATTTAAAAAATAAATAAGCTTAAAAAAATAAATACCATTTGCATATCAGAAATCAAGGTGAACTTAGACCTATCTCCAAGATTTAGCTCTTGTGCAAGCCAACTTAAAAACCAACTCCAATTATTTTTATTTTCCTTATTAACTACTGTCTAAGTTATAGGAAACATCGAACCATTCTCATTTTTGCCAATTGATGCTAGAAGTTTACCCTCACAAATCCCCTTCTGGAAGCATCCATCTTACACTATTATAGGCCTATAACCCTCCTACTATCCTCTTCTACAAGTATCAAAACATATGAACATTATTTTGAACACCCTTCTCCGTTCCTTTATAGCATCCTTATAAAACTCAACTTCTGCCTTTGTTCCTAAGTTGCTCAACTTCAATGCAGTTGTATATCCAGCTAAATAACTAAACTCAACCCTAAAAATCTCATCTAGTTTTTGAATGATTTATCTCTTTGCTCTTTTACACTCTACCAAACTTACATTAATTTAAACAATTTCTCAGGTTCATCCTTTATGTCTTTTCACCCAAATTCTGACCTCTCATAAATCATATCCTCGAAGTGCTTAGCTAGGAAATCAGCTATAGCACTTAGGATATTATAATGCCTATAACATCCCTCACTCACTAAGGTTTCCATAGCCAACCAAGGATCCTTTACATCTTGTGAAACAAGCATCATAAAAGGACAACCTTCTTCGCTAATGCAGCTAACCCCAAGCCGTTTAGGGTCATTAGATTTATTTTGAGTTTAACACTAAAAGTTACTGCATATTTTGCAATAGCTTCCCTCAGTTCAGTTGCATGAGCAAAGGTCATTCTAAGGAATATAACCTTTCCCATCCACTCTCTCTTAAAGAGGTGTTGTTTCTTCCACTTCAAATTCCTCATCACTACTTTCATCATCATCTTCATCAATGCCTTTTTTATAATCTTCATTACTATTATATATTATCATCACTCACATAACCTACAAGCCTTGTGCTTATATTTTCTTTCAGGGGTCTCTCATTCACGTCGCTATTAAAAAAGCTACATTGTGCAGGTATTTCTGGTCAAATTACGTTGGACCTACTTGTTCATAATCTATTGGTGCTTCTAGATAAGTATTGGGCTATTATTTATGGTTTTGTTTGCAAATGAGACTGTGTTGCTGTTTTTGTTGGTGTTTATGGTGCTATTAGTGTTGGTGTTTCTAGGTTGGTTTTAGGGTCGTTTTTAACTGTTATATCCTAAATTTTCATCTACCCATCATGGCTAGCTATTTTTATGGTTTCACACCTAGTCCAAGTTAATGTCAAATAGGTCTTGACACACAATAAGGACATGCACATCATGCTCAAAATAAAAATAGATCTCACTCACCTAATTATTTCTATAAATATAATTTAAAATAGTCCTAAAATTGATATCATCATGCACTAAATAAAGCCCATCAATCGTATCTTTTCTTGGTAAAAAGACACAATTTTTTAACTTTTACAAATCCTTGTCCCTTATATTTGTCCTCAATGTCCAACTAATACGTGTAGTCTAAGTAAAAAAAAATTAAAACATCCACCTCAGCCTAAGGTTGTCAAGGTCTTATAGCCTGGATACTCATTTACGCCTACAATTAAATCTTAAATCCATTATATTATCCATACACTACAAAAAACATGCAGACTACTAATGGACAATTTCGTTTGTAATCCAATAAAAATTATTGGTGAAAATAGTTGCTGACATATTTTCGACCTATAATTTCTATCCCTAATGTCCTTTTCGACAAAAATATTTCCAACTAAAATTACAAACCATCAGTAATTAACGACATCTTACTGACAAACTTTTTTTTCTTGAAATTTAAACTAGACTACACATATCAATAACATACCGACACAGTCTCTTGGTAAATTATTTTATCATTGTTTTCAAAATAATATGGTTTGTTAGTAATACTTCGAAAAAATTTGGAAAATTCAGTTAGTAAGCCGTCAGTAAATTTTTTAAATCTATTTAGTTAAAAATTTAACTTCTGTTGGTAATCTGTTGGGAAATTTATTCAAGATTACTAACATAAGTTAGATTGTCAGTAATTATTTTATAATTTTTTTTAAAAAAATTTAATTTTAGTGAAAATTTAATTACAATAATATAATGAATATTAATTACAAGAATACATAATAAAACATATAAAAAATTAATTTAATTCTGAGAAATAATTAGTTGATAATTTTGTAAATGAAAAAAATTATCTAGACTTCCTCAAATTATGTATTTGATTCATCTGTCGAGCATGATTCTAGTATATCTCCACCTAATTCTAAATCTCATGCATCAATATCAACCAATTTGGCCAACTGGAATATTCAAAGGACCTGAATCATCATTTCATATTATTCTATTCACTTCAGTCACAAAATCATATTTATCTTCTTAAAAGACAGTATCTTAGTTCGGGATTTTTTTGATAATTCAAGAAGATCAACAAGACAAAACTTTAATTTTGTGGACTGCCAACCAATCAACTATAATAAAATGTTCATATTTATTATATTTTCATCTTTTATTGATATCTACTAATTTATATTTTTAAACATAATATAAATTTCAACAGAGTTTCGTCTATATCTAGACCTAATCAATCAAAGTCTAAAGTCCCTACAAATGAAAAGCACTTCCAACTATCATTATTATACTATCCAAACTTCAAAATGTCAAACGTAAGTACAAATCAAACGCTTCAAATATTTATCACAAATAAATATTTCTTTGAAAATTAATAAAATATAAATTTAAGCTTTTATTTTTCGAAATTATTATTACTTTACAAAAAATATAATTTATCTAGCAACATTATTAGTTTCTCAACAAATATTATTGTTTCTCTAAATTATTATTAATAAAAATTAATAAAATTCACATTTAAATTATTAATTCTACAAATTATTATTTCCTTGCAAAATTATTTATCTAAAATTTTAATAAAATAAAAATTTAAATTATTATTTCTATAAATTTAAATTATTATTTCTATAAATCATCAATTCTCTAAATTATTATTTATATAAAAAATTATTAATTCTTAACTTCCCTACACATAAATTTATTTCTCTAAATTATTATTTGTCTAAAAAATTATTATTTCTCTAACTTTCCTACACATAAATTTTCTTTAATATAAAATTCTGCAGTTCATTTTAATTTTTTCCAGCAACAATTTATACAAAAAATAGAACAAAATAACATAGTAGCCTAAACAACATATCAACCACACCAAATATGCATATTAATCAAGCAATTAATAAAAATAAATAAACTATATAAAAAACAAAATAATATAACACATATTGTGAAATCTAACCTTTTTTGCAGAATATCTCTAAATGCAAGTATTTCAAGCTTAAAGTAACCCACCAAAAGCTCTACATATGCAAAAACAATATAAAGAAAACTGCCTAGAGAATGAGAGAAAACTCATTTTCTTCGTTGGAAATCGAGAGAAACAAAAGCTGCAAGAAGAAAAGAAGAAGAAAAGGGAAGTGATGAGCCTTTTATGTCTGACGATTTACTGACAAACATTTAAAGCTATTGGTCAATTTTTTTACAGACAATTTAATTGGTCGGGAACTTTCACTCTAGAAAAAATTTACTAATAAAAATGCTAAATTGTCGATAAAAGTGGCACCTAAAAATTCTATCTAAATAAAAAATATCAACAAAATAAACAATCTTTCGGTAACAATGGCACCTAAAATTTGAGAAAAAATGAAAAATTACTGAAAAATGAAGTTTCTCTCGATGCCTTTGCTGACGGACAATTTAATTGGTCTATAACTTTCCTTCTTGAAAATATTTACTGACAAAAAAAGCTTTGATGTTTGTAAAGTTAGCACTTAAAAATCCCACCTAAATGAAAAATTACCTATGAAATATACAACTGGTTGGAAACATTGCAAGTAGGTGCCAATATTTTCGAAAGAAAGTTAAATCTCTCTGTGAAATTTATTAAAATATTCTAAATCATATCGAGAAATTATAGTTATCAATTGGTAAGTGCTCTTTTGAAATGACTGCATTTTTAGTTTGAGCAAAGCTATTACCGACAATTGAGAGTAGTTGTTAGTGAAATATACTAAACATTGTACTAATCTCTCAATAATGTCCTTGACAACTGGTCACAACAAAATCTTTGTGCTAAATTTACCGATCAATTATATATTCTGTCGAGAAATCTAGTCGGTATATATTGGGGTAAATGTTTTTGAGCCATATTTGCCAACGAACATAATTTTTCTATCAATAATATGTTCCTAAAGTTCTCATAATTTTCTTCCTAAGCAATCTGTCCGTAATCCATTCGTAATTAGTAAAATATTTTTTTCCCTTGGTAATACCTGTCAATAAATCGCATATTTCTTGTAGTGATACTGCAAATAAAAGACAGAAAAATGCATTTACAATTAACAATGATTATTTTTGATATAAATTTTTTCATGTTCAAATAAATTCAAAAAAAATATATTAACATAAGCAAAATCAACAGTATTTCTAAGCAATTTCAATGTATCAAAATCCAGTGTTACTATAAATAATGTAAAATGCAAAAGCCCTAAAATTTTCAAGATCTTAGACTGTTTAATCTTTTTGTTAATGAAATGTGAAACCAAAATTGAATAAGTCTAATATAATATGAGATAAAGCATGCATTTTTTTTTAAATGACATGTTACTTATCTACTATCTAATCCACAATTATTCCTTTAGTAAAAAACATAAAGCAAGCCCATCATGCATGTGCTTTTCACTTGTGAATCATGAAAATCACCTTTTACTATCAACTAATTCACCAAGCAACACCACTATTGTTGGTGTCCCTTCTTCTCAAAAACTAAATATGGTGATTTTGCTAGTAAATACTAGTTTGATTTAGGTTAGAATTAAAGATGGTGGACTTCTCTTGTATTGTTTCTTCTTTCTGAACTTTCACAATGGTAAAGTTCAAAGCCATAATGTGAGATTGATTTCTTTCAGCCAATTATTATTTTTTTATTTCATTGTGTCAATTGTGTCAGTTAACTTATCACATAAGATAGATTTAAAGCTTGTTATGTGTAGGCTACGTAATTAGTTTTGGAGAAAGTTATACTTATTTGTTCCTAAAAATTATTTAAGGGCCAATATGCACCCATATTATAACATGAATGGCATATTTACAACTTCTCCCTTCTAAAAATTTGTAAATTTTAGATTAAATTAATTATTTAACATTAGATATGAGTTTAAGAATAAAATTTATTTAGTAATTATAAGTATAATGTTAATATAAAAGTTAAATTATCTAAGAAAATATTATATATATAGTTAACAAACTTAACAATATATATTTTCCAAAATACAAAAAATATATATATAGTTAAAGCAATTATGGATAATTTATTGACGATGGATAATTGTTGGAAGATAAACAAATATTGATTTAAAGAGTTTGTTACAATACAAGTTTGAAGATGCATGAGCAAATTATCATTAGAATAAATGAGAGATGCAATTCTAAGTGATATTGAAGAAATTGGTGAAAAATACTAAGGATTCATTTGAAATAAATGAACTAAAGATGAATTTAGATTTAGAATTTATTTTTAAAAAATTTTATATTTAAAAATATAATTTAAAACGTAAAATTTAATTAACTTTTAAATTTTTATGTTCTTATTTTGCAAACAAAATGTTAAGTATTGTGTTTTACTATTGATCTTGTCAAAGAATACTACACCCCAATACTTATCACTTACATCAGTTTGGAGTATTCTCAGACCAGTTGTTAGAATGTGGAGAGGGATAGGCTAAGATGCAATTTTTTTTGATAATTTGAATAACTTCTATTTATGAATCAATCCAGGGTGGTGGATTTTTCTTAAGGAGATTGAACAATTGACTGATGGGCTGGGCTATATGAGGAAAGAAATTTCAGATATAATTTATTATACCCAAGAACTATTGAATTTGTTTGAAAGAAAAGTTTGAATCAGGAAACTTGAATAGTTCCTCTGCAATGTGTGGGCTTGGAGTATAAACTCCTTTTTCAAAGAGCATTCCCAAAAAGTCAATTGAGTCTTGGCTCAGTGTACTTTTCTTTTTAGAAATCATTATTCCATATTTTTTAGCAATAAGAGAACTATTGAAGTAATTGATAATGGGCTTCTGCTATTGATAAGAATATCAGAATGCCATCAATGTAGTTCAAAGTCGAGTAAAGAATGGGCTGTAAAATTCTAATCATGGCCTTTTAGAATAGTAATGGAGCAACTTTGAGCCCAAATGGCAATACTGTCCACTGATTTTAAGCATCGGGAATACAAAATGCAGTCTTAGGCCTATCTTCTAGCCTAATTCCAAGTTGCCAAAAACCAACTTTGAGATCAAATTTTGAAAATATTTTTGCCTCCTTAAGATAAACCATAAATGTTGAGATCTTAGGAAGTGGGAATTTATCATCTTGAAGGAACATATTAAGAGGTTTGTAATTAATGATAAGTCTCTTTTTCCCTCTAACTAATTCTTATCTCTTTTCAAAATAAAATCCTTGGCAAGCACAATTGGATTTGGTTGGTTCAGTCAGTCCCTGTTGAAGTAAGGACTCACATTCTTGTCTGGTTAGGGCAAGATCTGAAGGAGACATTCTAGGGTGAGAAGCCTTTATAGGATTAATATCTTCATTCTTTTTAAAAGTAAGAGAAATGAAGAAGTTTTCATTTTTCCACAAAGGACTGGGGTGATTGACGTCTGCATGAGAGTCTGTATAAGAAGGAAGCAATGAAGTTTTGATGTCTTCAAATATTATAGGAACTTCTGCCAAATAGAATTCTCTGCATATTTGTATAGGATTTGAACTTCTTTTTGTGTCTAATGCCAATAGGAAGAATTTGCAAATTCTTAGAATTCTGATAAACATCAAAACCAATTAGCAAATTCTTATTTGGAAGAGAAGAACCAAGGATATCTGTTCAGATAATATAGTCTGGAAAGAATTGTATTCCTATCTTTCTTTTTGTGATTAGATGTGTAGAGAACACTTTTCCATCTATTGCTCTGAAATGTTATGTAGGAGACTTATAATATGAATCTAGTAAGATTGCTGGATTCATCATCGATTTATATGCTTTTGTATCCATGAAAGCAATTAGAGGAATTGTCCTATCATACTTTGTTGGAAGTATAGAAATCTGGACCAATGGTGCAGGCAGTGGTTGACCAACTAAATTTGTTGAAGGCAAAATAGGTTGATGTTGTGGAAGATGATAAATTGTAAGATAATCTTCATTTAAATCAATAGAACTTGATTCTAAAAAGGAATCATCATCATCAACTTGAATTGCAAAGATAGACTCCTAGTATGCTTAGTCCTATTTTGAGAGAACTGATTCAATTTCAACATCATCATAGAGTGAAATTGAAGCCTGATTGATTTTTTTAATAAGCTTAGTAGCCTTAAGCTTCTTAAGACAATTTTTTACAAAATATATTTTTCCTCCATAAGCATAGCATCTATTTGGATGTTTTCTCCTTTTTGAATAAGGAGATCTGTTCTTGAAGAATCTAAACTTCTTTCATCTTCTAAATCTTCTTAGTTTTTGAGATTGAAATGGAATAGAATATTTATGCTTAGTCACACGTTTAATCACGGCATTGAATCTTGTAATCACTGCATTTTCTATAGGCAAGTTTGAATTTATGATCATCTTCTCCAAGGAACTTCTGAAGAAATTATTGATTTTCACACAGTTTAGTGAGAACTACATGAGTAATCTAATGGATCTCTCCTAGAGAGACTTGTGTCATTGGCTTATTCAACTTTTGAAGTTGAGTTTGAATATCATATTGAAGTTCTTCTGGTAAAGAAGTAATATAAGTCTGCTTCATGCTGGGATCATTAGCTCCTTTCAGAATACAAAATGTTTTCATCATCCTCTGATAATGTCTGTCAATATCTTTCCACGTGAGAGAACAGTACTTCATTTCATAAAACTCCAGTTGTTCTTTTTTCTAGACTAGTGAATAATCTCCAAGAAAGCTTTTATGAATTGTCATTAATGCATCAAAAATTGAAAGAGTGAAACATTGCAATTGAGTGTATTCATCTTGAGAGATAAAGCACTCTCTGAATGATCCTATAAATCTAGCCACAAACTCTCTTAACACTTGAGGAACAACAGATTCATCTTTATTATAATCCGAAGCACAAGCTATGCATTAAACTATAACATTTGGTGTTTGAGTAATTGGTTGATGTACCAGTGGGGCACATCTTTTTTGGTTGGGTATTTTTGGTGGTTTTGGAACAATAAGAAGTCTTTCTTTTTAAGGACTTTGAGAGCCTCATTATAAATAATAAAAGGAAGTGGATACACCATCTTTTGAATTTATCGACAAGTACCAATCCAAGGACTATGATTTGGAGTAGGAGGAGGATGTTTGGGATCAGATGCATCAGTTTTGCATGAAGAAAAAAAATCTCTTAGGTCCAGCGATTCTAGTAGTCTGAGGAGAATAATGAACTTCTCCTATTTCCTCATGATATGTACAACCAGGGTCACATTCTTCTGAGCCTATGACATCCTAAATGAAATACCTTTTGATCATTTTAGCATAAATCATTTCACCTTCTACAGTAAAACTGTGAATTGGAATTTTATCATTCCTGTTAGAAATAGGAACAACCATGCAGTTGTGGAAAATAGCAGGAATAGAACTAGAACTTAAGCCTTCTGATCAATCTGCTTCTGTTGGATCAGTAAAGATTATCTTTATTGTACCATCTTTTCTTCTGAAAAATACCTGATGCATGGTCTGAACAGGCTTTGTATCCTGTTTTAGCTTCTCATAACTAGTAACCCTTTCTAAAGGAATGAGTTTTATAAGCTCATCTCCGGAAGTTGTATGGATGTTTGAACAATTGTTGGAGTTATCTTTGTATATGCATAAGTATAAAGAGCATCAGTTGATACTCCTGGAGTAGATATGCTTATTGCATGGTCTTACAATTTGTACACTATCTGATGATGGACTGTAGCAGATAATGGCCCCTTAATCTATTCAATTCCTGTAATTTAAACTTGAATCTTCAGACTAGTAGACAAATGTCTATCATCTAGAGACATATTATAATTAGGGTAAAAGGCCAAAACAACACTCCCAACATTAAGTGTTGTTAAGATAATACCAATAACTACATCTTTAAAGTGAACAAATCTGGTATCCAGTAAGGATAATCTTGCAGTAACTGGCAAACTTTTTCTTCTATGGTATGATAGAATAACTGTAATACCTCCAAGATAGAGATGAGAGTACCCTTATTTTTTCCATTGAGAAATAAACTCTGGAGGAATTTCCAAAGTTACATACTATTCAACAGAGGTGGATGACAAAGAATTTTGATTTAGACGATTTGTATGAATATATTCTTTAATATGGGATTGTCAGGAAGAAATAAGATTGGAAATCTTTTTTATATAGTTGGTTTTCTGGAAAATTACATAAGGGTTTAGGAATGGAAGTTAAGAACTAACTTTAAAATCTTCTAGGATGCCGGTTATTTCTACAAGATGATCTATTTTATTAGTAATAGACTGGGTATAAGAAAGAGGGATGAGATGGGAAGAAGTGTGGGAAACTAGTTCTTTTTGGGAAGTAGTCATGTGTAATGGGTTTCTTCCTTCATTATTATTCATATATATTCATGAAAAATGTTATGGCTCTGATGCCAATTAGGGGATATTTGTGCCACAGATGTTTTTAGTGTGTTATATAGGGTTAGCTTAGAGCTACAAGTATCACACAGAGCATACCATGAACACAAATGAATTAATAGAATAGTGCTTCACCAATCTATTTCATGCATAGTCCACAACACAACCTCTCTTGGGCCAAAAAAGACAATGCCTTTTTAACAAATCTAATTAACATATTCAACATTAATTCATAAGGATTATTACACTGCTTTATAAATATATAGAAAGAAAATCAAGAAGCAGAGAAAAAATTTAGATGAATCTGTTCTCCTAACTGATACAACTATTTTTATATAGATGAATCTGTTGTTCTTTAAGTGTTAAGAGAGTTTGTGGATATATTTATAGGATCACACAGAGAGTGGTTTATCTCTCAAAATGAATACACTCAATTGCAATTTTTCACTCTTTCAATTTTTGATGCATTGTACAGACCCTTGATTTTGGCCCTAGCTAGTTCAATCCTAATTAAAGAAGGCCTAGTCAAGTTCAATCCATTCTTAATGGCTTAAACATGTTTTAAAGACTTTAATTAGATTGGTTCAATTTTATAAGGCCTAAAATATGCCGGTTCAAATTTGAATGCCCTAAAATGGTTCGATTCGAAGTTAGAGGGGTTTGGTTTTCCTTTAAATTGATATGGGACATGTCCATTTCGAATTGGGGTGTCCAATTCAATATGGACATAGTCCATATCAAATTGGTTGGCTACCAATTCGATATGGACCATTCCATATCAAATTAGTTAGCTACTGATTCGATATGGAATATTCGATATGGACCATTCCATATCGAATTGGTCTTCCAATTTAATTTGGAATTTGGTCCATATTGAATTAAACCAATTTTAATTCGATATGGACCCTTCCATATCGAATTAAGAATCCTAAATTCTTGTCCATATTGAATTAATTTGATTTTAATTTGGTATGGACAAGGTTTTATGAATTAGCAAATCTGGATTAAGTTCGGTAGAACTGATTTTGAGCTAGCTTATTTTCTTATAAATAGGAAGGCTTAAACAAATAAGAGAGAGGAGCTAGCAGCCAAAAAGAATTAACACTTGGAGACAAAGACAACAATTAAGAAAGGAACAAGCAGCAATTAGTGAAGCAACAATTATCAAAGAGACAAAAACCAAAACTCAAAGTTGATTCAAGTGGTGAGGTAGGTAGCTTGATTCAATACTCTTAATTTGGTGGAGCCAACAAATAAAGGTTTGAGTCTGTGGATTAAATTATTTTAACTTACAATAATTATTTCAACACTTTGAGACATTGTTATCACACACAATAGCCCATTTAAGTTTATTTTAGCTTACAGTAATTACTTTAAATCTTTAAATTATTATTATCTTGCATAATATCTCACCAAAATATTCAACAGCCAAGCCAACGAAAGTAATAAAATTATTTGCTTCATTAAAACCCTAACCTTGGTGATAGTTTATATAAAACCCTAAACTTTGTTTCCAAAACAATAATCTTGTCCTCAAAATCTTAAAACTATGATTTAATTCCAAAGAAATCTAGTTTTTTTACATAAAACCTTAAATCCTGTTTTCCTAAACCCCTAAAACCCTATTTCTTATCCATAAAACCTAAAACCCTAATTTTTAGATGTAAACCCCTAAATTTATATTTGTTGTTTTATTAAAATTTAGATATGATTAATGATTTATTAATGTTTTATGAATGAGTTATTTTTATTTTTCATATCTCAAATGTTTGAATAGTTTAATTCATTTCATTAATTATTTTAATGTTGATTATTTTAGTTTCAATGTGTAAGAGGTATGTTTCCACTTTGTAGGTACCTCATTAATTGAGTTCCAATGTAATTTAATTTATTTTAAATTTTGAGATAATTGTAAGGGACATGTTTTCACCAATTGATGGATATCCTATTTTTATTTACTTGTACTTTGGACATTGGACATTATTGTAAAGGCATGTTTTCATTTTATACGGGTGCCCATTTTGTTAGTTTGGACTTTCTTGATTTTAATAGATATTTCTTTATTTCCATTGCATGTATTATGGATGATATTTTAATAAGTTAAGAATTTAATATTATTAAGACCTGAAAAGGAGGCTGGTTCCAATGAACCAGGCATTATAGGAGGTGCTAGGCCATTTCTCACCTTCCCCTACGTACCTAACTTTCTGAACCCAGGAGGGAAGGAGGAAATTCCTCAAGAATAGAGTCATCACCCCTTTCAATTTTCTTAGCCCGTCCGGGTGGCAACTCCATTTTCTTTGGGTTTAGGCCCGTGTTCTCTAAGGCCCTAAGCCTAACAGTGCCGAAGTCATAAGAACTATTCCATATGGTAGTGGGGGCAAAAATCTCCACTCACATTGGCAACTCCATTGGAGATAAGAGAAGTTGATTCCGCTGGTCTTTATATTATTTTATTCTTTCTTATTATGGTATTATCCATTACATCATTTAGATTGTATTGTGTGCGTGGGTTAGGATTCCTGTGTAACATGTATTGTGTTATGTAAGGAATACCATACTTTCACTCAAGGTATGGAGATCGAACATGGCATAATCACTCATATTCTTGTACCTTTTGGTATATACTTGCTATGAGAGCCTAAACTTTTCAACCCAAAGACTAAAGCTCATATAATTGGCCTAGCTACTTTTCTTAGGTTTTTACCTCAAATGTTTGTTGTTTAACTATGAGTGATATATCTTAGTTTGAACCATGGCCTGTTTGGTTTATTTTTTTTTCCTAATATGACCTAATTATATTATAAACTCAAAATAATATTTCCCTTTAAATCCAAAAGGCCAAAACTACCTTCAAATTTTTCAAGACAGTCTTTGAACATAAAACTTTTCTAAAATGGGTCAAAAATTCTTTTCCATCGTGTGAGTGAGGATTTTCGCCCCCCACTCCCAGTGGAATGATTCTTGCGACTTTGACACTATTAAACTCGAGGCCTTAGAGAACATGAGCCTAAACCCAAAAAAAATGGAGTCGCCACCCAGACGAGCTAGGAAAAAGAAAGGGGTGGATAACTCGATTCCTAAGGAATCCCCAACCCCCTAATGGGTTTGAAAAGTTGGGTACTTCTGGGGAAGGTGAGAAATGGCCCAACAACCCCACAACGCCCGGTTCATTGGAACCGGCCTCCTTTTCAGGTCTTAATATTATAAAATTCTTAACTATAACGATATTATTCATACTACATGCGATCATAAGAATAAATAAATACTTTATTAAAATCACAACAATGTCTAAACAAAACAAATAAATGGACACACATCCGAGGATGAAAACATGTCCTTACATTGTTCATGTCTAAAACTAAATAGGACACCCACCGAAATGTGGAAATGTGTCCTTTACATTAATTCCAAAATATGAAGATAATTGAAATTATATAAAGATTAATTAATGAGGTACCCAATCATGGAAACATACCTCTTACAATTTTTGAAACCAAAATAAATCAATAAAAGTAACAATCACTCATTATAAATAAATTGTTCATTAAACATAAAAATTAAAGAAATCAATAAACCATTAATCAAAATGTATAATAAACATGCTCCTAACTTAAATAAAGCAAATAAAGATACAAGTTTAGGTTTATGTCTCAATTTAGGGTTCTTTAATTAACATTTAGGGTTTTAGAATTTTGGAATTAATACAATTATTATTATTATTTTGGCTACTGTGAGGGTTTTTAGAAAAGTGAAATTGATTAGGGTTTTATAGTTTTAAGAAAGTAGTAGGGTTTTTGGTTAATTAAATTAAGACTTAGGGCTAACATCATGAAATTAGGCTTTTTAGAAAGAAAATTTTGAGTTTGGTATTTATAAAAAATAATATTTATAGCTTAAGGTTTTAAATGAATTAGATTATGTGAACTGTGAATATTTTTAAAAAGATTTAAAGACTATTGTGAGTTTTTATATTAAAAAAACACTAATTTGATTTCCAAGTAAAGCATTGATTAAATAGCTATGAGATAAGAAAACCAAATAAACATCATATGCCAAACAAGTTTACTGGTTCTAAAGGTTATGATTTAGTAAAACAACAATATGCACTCCATGCAAACTAACGTACACTGATTCAATAAGAAATTGCATATCGTGACTCTTACTTAGATGAAGAACAAATTTAATATTTAAAACAATCAAAGCATATGGTATTTATTTAATTTAAAGCATACCATCATTTATTGGCTCCACCAAAATTGTTTGAACGAGATTTTGGATGAGCTTTGGCAAAGACAATGAGTACACTGCCTTTGTAGGGTTTTATGTTGTTGATCTTCTTCATCTATCCTTGCTGTCTCTTTTGTTTCTCAAGCTTGCTAGGGTTTGTTCGTTGATTGATTACTAGATTTTTCAGAGTTCCAGCAGCCACCCAAAAGCCAAAGGTCCAAAAAGATCCACTGTTCAAGTTTTTAAAACCTATATTTATAATCACTCTCTTAGGTTAAACCTAAAAATTTTCTTATTTAAGAATGGTTTATTCTGATGCATGTCGAATTCATGGGTTCAACACAAACCCATTCCATATCGAATTACAATCACTTGAATTTGATATAGACTGAGTCCGTCTCGAATTAAAATGAATTTGTTTTGACAGAAACTGAACCCATATCGAAGTAGGTATCTGGATTCAACATGGAATTGAAAAATAATAGCCCATATCGAACTGGGAGAGCCCTATTTCGGTATGCCCCATTTCAATATGGGATAGCCCATATCGAATTGGGGCTTCCAATTTGATATGGGGAGCCCTATATCGAATTGGGAGGCCTCCAATTTGATATGGGGCTTTCCCATGTTGGATTGGATGCCCTAATTCGACATGTGACACCCCACATGCCAAAAAATCATCCGGATTAAGCAAAAAAGCAAGCAAACCTTTGAATCAAACCCGTTTTAGGGTTTAGTGCACTAGTGTCATGTAAAAACCAACCAAATCTTCTAAAATAGACCTTATTAGGGTTTTTAAAGTTTAATTAGATTATTTTAGATTCTATTGCAATATATTAGTCCAATCAAAGATTTGGAATTAGTACCGGACTAGCCAGGGCCAAAATCAAGGGTCTACAGTTTGTCCCCTTCTTGAATGATCTTGAATTTATTCAAAGAGTGAAAAAGACCATGGTTTTGAATTGATTTTGGGCAAGGATGATTCTGGACTTGGAATGATTCAGATTCTGGATCCAAGGTGAGTTTTGTACTAAAAAATGATTTAGGTTCTGGACTTGGAATGAGTTATGGACTCAAAAAATTGATTTGGGTTATGGACCCAGAATGAGTTCTAGACTAAAAAATGATTTGGGTTCTGGACCTGAAATGAGTTATGGACTAAAAAATGATTTGGGTTCTGGACCCAAAATGAGTTTTGGACTAAAAAATAATTTGGGTTCTAGACCCGGAATGAGTTCTAGACTCAAAAATAATTTAGGTTTTGGACTTGAAATGAGTTCTGGACTAAAAAATAATTTGGATTTTGAACTCACAAATGATTTGGGTTTTGTACCTAAAATGAGTTCTGAACTAAAAAATGATTTGGATTCTGGACCCAGAATGAGTTCTGGACTAAAAAATGATTTAGCTTCTGGACCCGAAATGAGTTCTGGACTAAAAAATAATTTGGGTTTTGGACCCAAAATGAGTTTTGGAGTCAAAAAATAATTTTGGTTCTAGACCCGGAATGAGTTATGAACTCAAAAATGATTTGGATTCTGAACCCAGAATGAGTTCTGGACTTTAGAATAATTTGGGTTTTGGATCCGAGCGAGTTTTGGACTATGGACCCGGAATGAGTTCTAAAAATAAAAAAAAATGATTTGGATTCTAAACTCGGAATGAGTTCTAGACTAAAACATGATTTGGGTTCTAGACCCAAAATGAGTTCTGGACTCAAAAAAATAATTTGGGTTCTAGACCCGGAATGAGTTCTGGACTAAAAAATAATTTGGATTATGGACCCAAAATGAGTTCTGGACTAAAAAATGATTTGAGTTCTGGATCCGAAATGAGTTCTAAACTCAAAAAATGATTTGGGTTTTGGATCCGAGGTACCTGCAAAATTAATTGTAGTTAGTAAATTATTTTGCAAAAAATTTAGCTATTTTTTACTATATCTATATACTCTTGCCCCCTGCGTGGAAAAAATATTTAATGCGTAAAAATATTTTTTAGACACGCAAAAATTATATACTCCCAATAAATATCAAAGCACTGTATGCTCGTGTGCTATGTGTAATGAATTATTGATACGAGACAGTAACTTTGAATACTGAAAGAATGATTTGAATGGTGACTCTTTTCCTCTTTGTTGTTTTATATGCTTTTTATGATATCTAGCTGTAATAGTAAATGAATGAATTATTGAGATTTACTTTTTCTCATTATAAATGCCGAGCCTATTCATTCTCAATATTATGCATTCAAATACCTTTACTCCAATTTTTTAAAGTTTTAAGCAGATAGCCATCTCCAGCAATATCAACTTAGAAGCAGTCGAAGAAATTGTTAACTATCATATAAAAATTACGGCTGAAAATCAACATGCGTCGAGGACTGGACCTTGTATGGATTCAGAATTACGAGCTTACCTCAGAAATAGCAGGTTGGATCGAGTGCCTATTTTAGCAGGAATGAACCTCCACTGGAGTTCTCAAGAAAAAACACAGGTATTTTATTTTTTATTTTTTATTTCATATTTTTTTATTTTATTATTATTATCTTTATTTAGCAAATACATTATATAGTATTCAGTAGTTTTATTAAGATAATAAAAATAAATTATTTGTAAAAACCAAAGTATGCAGTCCATAATGAAAAAGTTATTTATCTGCACATGAAATGAAAGTAGTTAATTGATAAAAAAGAAAGATAAAATAAGATTGAAAATAAATATTATTAATGGAGAAAAATAATGAAATGCTTAAAGTGTATAGAAAAATTAGTATGTCTTGGAACAATAAATAATGGTACAAATATACTTACTTGGTTGGACTTACTTTTATTGTGGCAGTATGACAGTTGTGTGATCCATGGCGGTAAAAATGTCTACAAGGCACGCCAATGGTATGAGCGAGTGCCACCGGCTATTCGGAGAATGATTCGCGAATGTCATTTCGAAGAATTTATATTGCACCTGTCGACTAAAGGATTCCAAATCGACAGAAGCGTGATCCAGGCACTTGTTGAGTGGTGGTTGGACACCACCTATACCTTTAATTTGCCCAGTGGAGAGATGACCATTGGTCCGGTGGACTTCCTGGCGATAACGAGTTTGAGGTGTGATGGAATTCCTGTCCCATTGACTAATGATATATTGACTGTAGATGAAATTTGACAGTTGATCAGTTTAAAGCTAAGGTATAAGGGTGCATGCAAGATCAAATACGAATACATTCGACAGTACTGGTTGAGGCAGACCAGGCCCGTTGTATCTGTTGGCCATAACCATTTTATGCAGTTCTGAGGCATCGATTCACCTGTCAGTCCTACATGCTTTGACTGATTTTGAGCTCTTGCCATATTATATGGGTCTTACCTGTCTCTATCACGTCTTCGAAAAAATTAGTAGGAATAAAAGATTGTTTATAGGTTTTATGGTTGTCGCCGAGGTGTGAATCTTGAATTTGATATATTCGAATGACACATATTAGCAAGATTAATTTTTTATCTTTTTTTTTGACTTTTTTTTAATTTGACAGGTGTGGGTGTATAAACACAATTTGGTGAGGGCGCCTGGTGTTCTAGGGAGATGGATGGGGTACCCAAGATTAGGCCATTGGTTGTTCGATCGCAAAGAAGTGCCTGGTAGTCATTATGTGCACTCTCAGCGTTATTAGCTGAGTCGCCTGACCCGGGATCAGGTATAAGATAAAATTAGTATTATTATTGAATTTTATAAGGAGAATTTACTTACCTTTGGTATTGCTTTATAGGTAAACATAGCTTGGTGGAGAGCCGAGGAGAGGGCGATCTGGGCCGCTGACATGAACAATGCATTGCTCCCATAGAACTCTCATCGAATTATTGCCGGATCTGTATCCAGTGGCTAGTTCCTTCGTTAAAGGGTTCATAATTGGTTTCTTGGCCTGAATTAGAAGCGTGTACCAGCTAACATCCCCACATCTATTCTTAATTGTATATCTATGCCAAGGAATGCATGGAGACATGCCCAAAATGGATATGATATTGAAGCACTCTTGCTTGGACCAGACTTATCATATAATGAGTTCATACGGGATCAACTGTTGCACTTCGAAGTTGCTCTGGATGGGCTTGAAGATTTTGAGGAAGGAGAAGACGAAGGGGGTGATATTATAGAGGAAGGAGGTGATGAGGAAGAGGGAGATGATGGTGAGGAAACTAGCAGTGATGAAGAGGAAGAAGAGGATGAGGATGAGCCTGGACCTTCTCTTAGTGATGTTGGAGCTGGCACTTCTCAGGTAAAGATTTATTATTGCAACTGTTCCTTTTTTAACTTTTCCTGAATATTTTCATGACTACTGCAGGCTGTCGGCTTATTTGGTACTAAGCCTGGACCTTCCACCTTTGTTTCGACTCAACTGCCATTCTCACCGGTGCAACGGCAATTTCCTCCATTTGCTCCTTCCTATCAGCCATACGTGTTGTCTTATCCATAGTGCTTTGATCTGAATTATCTAGTTTCTTTTCCTATTTTAATTTACATATGCTGAATGTATGCATGAAAATGCATGAACCTAATTTTTCTTTCTAGCTCATAGCGGATGCTTGAGGAGCAGAACTGAAAGTTGCGAGAGGATTTAGCTGCTAGTCGCTAGTGTGAGGATTATCTTGAAAGTAACTTTCAAGGTTATGAACAGTAAACTATAATTAATATAATACTTTAACTTTTTCTTCTTTTTTTTATCTGGACATTTTTTTTCTTTTCCTTTTTACATATATACATGAATTCATAGAAACATTTTTCTGACCATGTTGAATTCACCTTACACGAATTCGATATGGATTGAAATTGATAAACCAAAACCTACATAGATTAGGCTTAACAACTTCCCACTTTAAAACAAAAATCCTTCTTCGACATGGATAAAGATACGAAGCCCTAATTCCACATGGATTTCTTGAAGCAACGTAATCTTCAGCCAACAATTATATAAATTACAAATCAGTTTCTCTTCTTCAGCGTTCCAAGTAGTAACACTCTCTTAGTATAATTTCTTGTTGCTCTAGTCTTTTATTGCAAGATTCAGCTTCTGCCATTCCCGACTCTCTTTTACAAAAGTAATAGCAACTTTCATACCATCACTATGACCGAAAGTAATTTAAAGAAGATGAAAAATTTATTCAAAATTGTCAAGGCAACACAGTGGGAAGAAATATCATGATCTCAACTCAACGTTTTAAAGTGTTTTCAAAATGTTAAATTAGACCAATCATTTCTACATGTCATTGTTTCCTTTTGGGATAAACAAAACTAGGACTTTTAAGGTAAATAACTTTGAGATATGTCCTATAATTGAGGAATTTGAGGCTATTCTTGGATATCTGAGCAACCGACCAATGGCATTGCCCATAATTGGCTCCAAAACTCAACACAAGATGCATATGCTTTTTCAACTGTCAAAACCTGAAGTTCTGCAATTGGCAAGAGGTGAGAAAATTCTGCTTGGCCCCTCGATTGATTTTTGCACTTCTCACTTGGCTCCTACCAAAACTTGGGGACGCATGTTCTGTCTCTGCTTGCCTGGCCAATTCTTACTTGTTTCTTCCAATGGTGATATCGATTCACGAGTATTGGATATCATAGACCAAATGGAAGGAGGCTTGTCGCCGATTCCCATGATCTTAACTGAGACTTTAGTTGGACTGGACCAATTTAAATCAGGATTGTCAAGGAGATTGGTCGGGAGTCCGTTGTTGCTTTAGGTAACCACCTAAATCGCCCTTTCAGGTTTTCAATTTAGGCCCTTTTTTATTGCTCTAATTTTGCCTTGTCCGCCCTTGTGGGTTTTTGTAACTAGCTAGCTGTCCTTATTTTTGCCAAAGCTGCCTTTGCGGGTTTTCAACTTAGCAGACCTCTTTTTTATTTTTTTTTATATATATTGGTTCTAATTTTTGCATGGACTGCCCTTGTAGGTTTTTGAAACTAGCGAACCGCCCTAATTTTTGCTTAGGTAATCCTAGCTAATTTTTGACTTAACGGGCCCCTTCTTTTTGTAAATTCTTTTCTTGTGCTTACAGATTTGGCTTTAGGAGCATCTCTGCTTTCTCAACAGTCCATTTATGGATTTTTCTAGATATTTGGCATGACATCACTCTGCTAAAAAACTACTCCACCCTGCTTCTTCATATGCCGACTGGGTAGACTAGATCCACTCGCACGCTGCAGTCAACATCCGTTGGTTAGTACCTTGGTGGAAGATTTCACGTATCACCATTTGGACATATTTGATGTATGTTCCTCTTGCTGCTCTTCATCGAGGTACTTGCTATGATCCTCACCGGCTTGACCTGATGTATGGAGCTGAGCCTCGAGATTATGAGTTTACTCTTGATTTGGACATGCCTTGTCTGACTGAAGCCTACTTGGATTGGCTGAAGCAAAGCTGGCCTGCATGCTATACTTATCGTCTGCCATAGATTTTATATTTGTTAATTTTCTTTAGAAAGAATATTGTTAATGAAAGTAATAATAAGAAATATTTCTTTTCCTTTCATAATTTGTCATCACCTTTCACTATTGTGTTTATTTGTTTTATCCATATATGGTCAAATACTTAAAACAGTGCACAGAGAATAATTTTAATATTAATTATGTTTTATTAAATTGGGGAACAACCAAACATAAAGCCAGCATACACAAGATCACTCCTGTTGCCAACTAGCCCTTTCGGGTTTTCTAATTCATGATTTTCTCTCGCTTAGCACTAATTGTTGCCTAGCCCGCCCTTTTGGGTTTTATGAACTAGCGAGCTTTTTTTTATACATAAAAACTCTTCAACCTATCAATGTTCACTGGCTCAGTAAACTCGTTCCCGTCCATGTCTGATAACTTGACTGCACCCTTGTTCATGACTTGTTTCACAACATATGGTCCTTCCCAACTAGGCCTAAATTTTCCTCTTAGATCATATACATTAGGTTTACATTACTTCAACACTAAGTCATCGACTTTGAGCTTTCTAATCTTAACCCTTCTATTGTAGGCTCGAGTTATCTTCCTTTGATATAGTAGATGATGATACAGTGCTTTTAACCTCTTCTCTTCTAGTAAAGCTAACTGTGTGTACCTTCTTACTACCCACTCCATCTCAGGCAGTTTAGCTTCCAGGACCACTCTTAACAACTTGATCTCAATTTCAATTGGCAACACTGCCTCCATCCCGTAAACCAAAGAGAACGATGTCATTCCAGTCGGTGTTCGCACACTCATTCTATATCCCCACAAAACAAAAGGAAGCATCTCTGACAAATCCTTGTATGTCTTGTTCATCTTGGATAGGATCTACTTAATTGTCTTATTTGTTGCTTCCACTGCACCATTAGCCTTCGGTCTATAAGGGGAGGATCAATGATGATGGATTTGGTACTTCGAGAATAAGTCCTTAACTGAACCTTGAAACCGTACCCCATTGTCCGATATCACACTCTATAGGACCCCATACCTGCAGATGAGATTCTTTTCAAAAAATCTAGCCATTTGCCTTACTCCCAGCTTATTGAAAGATTCAGCCTCAATCCACTTTGAAAAATAATCCACTGCTACTACAATGAAACGGTGACCATTTGAAGTTGTCGGATGTATCTCTCCTATAATGCCAATCCTCCAAGCTGCGAAGGGCTAGGGTGAAGACATATAATGCAATTCTTCAGGAGTCATATGATTCAAATTACCATACTTCTGACATTGCTGGAACTTCTTCACAAACTCAATACAATCTCTCTTTATGGTCAACCAATAGTAACCTTATCAAATTATCTTCTTAACTAGGGCTAAACCGCTCATGTGTGGACCACAACTTCCCACGTGTATTTTTGACATGATATGCTCCACTTCAGGCTTCCTCAAGCATCTCAAGTGCACCCCATCAAGCCATCTTCGATATAATTCTCCATGAAAGGTGATGTATTGTAAGGACCATCACCTTATGGCTCTTCTTTCTTTCTTTGTTGCCCCCAATGGGTATTCCTTCTCCTCAAAAAATCGTCTTATTGTGTCATACCACGTATCATGGTCTGTATCAGTTTCCATGATTGTTTTATATTCATAGCAAGGAGTTGATAAACTAGTCAAAATCGAAGGCTTAAGGAATAAGTTGATAGGATTTTTCCATACCGAAGCCAATGTGGCTAGGGCATCAACCATCTGGTTTTCTTCTCTTGGTAGGTGTATAAACCTGCACTCCTTAAAATTCTTCTTCATTAAGGTCAAGTAATAGTGGTATGGCTTTAGCTTCTCTTCTTTTAACTCCCACTCTCCATTTACTTAGGATACTACTAGCAATGAATCGCCAAAGACTTACACCTTATCCACCTTCATAATCATTAGGGGTTTCCAAACCAAAAATACATGCTTCATACTCCACCATATTATTGGTCTCCCTGAACTTCAACTTCTTGGCTAAAGGGATAAGCTCTCCTTCGGGCGATTCTAGTATAACTCCCAAACCTACTCCTTTCCTATTCACTGCTCCGTCGAAATACATTTTCTATCCTTATACTTCTATGGTCTCTAAATATTCATCAGAAAATTCCAAGACTACCTCTTCGCTATCCGGTAATGGTTGCCGAGCCAAGAATTCTACCACAACTCTACCTTTGATTATTTTCCTAGTTACATACTCAATCTCAAATTCTTCCAATATTATCAACCATCGACCATACTTTCCGATAAAAGACGGTGTCTCCCTTAAGTACTTCACCGAATCCAACTTGAAAATTTCTTGCACACTGTAAGATTGAAAGCAATGCCGCAACTTCTTAGAAGACCAAACCACAGCTATACAGGTCTTTTCAATGATACTATACTTAATTTCATAAGGTAGAAGTTTTCTACTCAAATAATAGACTGCGTGCTCAATCTCTACTCATCTACTTGGGCTTGGATGGATCCTATTGACTCTACTTCTACTGCTAAGTATAGTAATAAGGGTTTACTGGGTTTAGGTGGTTTCAAAACAGGTGGATTTATTAGATGCTCCTTTATACGCTCAAATGCCTTTTGACACTCTTCATTCCACATGACTGGCTAATTCTTTTAAGCAATTTGAAGATAGGTTCACAGATTGTGGTGAGCTTTGCTATAAACCTACTAATGTACTACAATCTGCCAATAAATCCCCTAACTTCTCTCTCCATCTTAGGGGCTGGCATATCCCTGATTGCCTTAACCTTGTTAGGGTCAATCTCAATGCCATTTAGACCAATCACATGTCCCAAAAACTTGCCTGAGGTAACCCCAAACACACTTCTTCGGGTTTAACCTTAGCTTATACTTCACTGCTCTCTCAAAGAATAATTCTAAGTTTTGGAAGTGTTATTCCCTTGTTTCTGACTTCACTATCATATCATCAACATACAGTTCGACTTCTTTATGCATCATATCATGAAATAATGTGGTGGTCATACTTTGATAGGTTGCTCCAGTATTCTTTAACCCAAACGGCATTACCCTATAACAAAATATACCCTATGTGGTAATGAAGACAGTTTTGGCTTTATCCTCTTGGGCCATTAACACTTGGTTATATTCAAAAATCCATCTACAAATGAGTGTAGCATGCTAGAGGCTACACTATCAATGAGGACATCTATATGGGGTAAAGAAAAATCATCTTTAGGGGAAGCCTTGTTTAAGTCTCTATAGTCCACACAAACCATAATTCTTCCATCTTTCTTTAGCACGGGTACTATGTTGGTTAGCCAATCTGGATAATCTATCACTTCAAGGAACTTTACTTATATTTGTTTAGTGACCTCTTCTTTAACCAGCTTAGCCCATTCAAGTCTTAACTACCTAAGATTTTGTTTGACTGATTTCATGTGAGTGTAAGCAGGAATCAGATGTTCGGCTATATCTCGATCTATTCCAGGCATATCCTCATAAGACCAAGCAAAAACTTCTTCATATTTTTTAAATATTTTTTCAAATCTCTCTCTCATTAGGAGTAAGGTCGAATGCTATGCTAATATTTTTAGAATTTTCGGTTGTTCCCAAATTTAATGATTGTGCATCAACAGAGTTAATATTAAAGATGCTAATGTAACCACTATTTGAATGTATGCAACCATCAAGAAAAACATCACACAAGTAAGCAAAATCAGACTTTATTGTATTCATTTTGGAAAAGAAAACATCATCATCCTCATACAAAGCAGATAAATTAAAATCAAAATCAAAATCATTGTTCTCAAAATCATAAAGCAAAACATCGTCAAACTTCTCTTCAACCGGGGAAGCAATCTCCTCTGGAGTTTTATTAGCTTTAGCACAGTGTTATCTTCCTCTTCTCTGTTCCCCACTTTGAATTCTTTTCCTTTATTAACTTCTACTTCCTTGGGTGGTGGCCTTGTATAAGGCTTATCGGATCTAGTGTTCATCACTTCATCTTTTCATGCTCGGACCAAGTCCATTCCTCCTTCTTAGGTACAAGATCATCATCACTATCGCTTGAATCCCAAAAATTGTTCACAACACAAATTGTTACTTCCTTTCCAACCATATCTTGTTTAATTTTGTTAAGCACCACTTCTTCTTTTATTGCTTCTCCTTCCACATCTTGGAAAGAAGAAATGACAAAAATTTCATGCAAACTTCCTCCAATCATGAAGGTCGCTGATGCTGGTACTCTATTGAACCTTGACAATGGATTGCCTTTGGTGTTTGGCTTGTTGGGCTCGAGTAGCTTCCCACTATCAATCAAATTATGGATCTCATGCCTCAACCTCACACATCTATCCGTGTCGTGCCCTTACATTTGATGAAATCGACAAAATGTCTTAGTGTCAAAATTAGGCGGGAAAGGGTTAGGAAAAGGACGAGAATGTAAGGGTTGTAACAATCCCTTCTTTTGTAGCTTATTGAGGACCCAAGATAGTGGCTTCCCTAATTTTGAAAACTACCTTCTTCCTCCTTGGCCAGTAGCATTAACATCAACTGCCTTTTGCATGCTTTGTTTACCAGACGGGTAGTTTCCTTTCTCGTTCCTTCTTGTTAAAAAGTGGTTCTTCTCTCTTTCCCACTCTTTAATTTGTAGACTAGTTTTCAAAAAGTCCTTGAAATCCCGAATGAGTGCATGAGACATCCTTTCATTAAGGCTAGGTAACACTTCTCTCACATTCATTCTAATTTGATTGGATTCATCAGTCCTTCTCTTGAGCAATGCAGCCTTATTCCTCCACCTCTTCATATAATCCATGAAGTTTTCATTCGACCTTTGTCTAATGGACTCCACCTCCATCAAAGTAACTTCTAATTAAACATTATATCCATATTGTTGGATGAAAGCCCTGTAAAATATGTCCCAATCTTTTTGAGTACTTTTCTCTAAGGTGTTGAACCAATTTTGGACAACAGGATCCAATGAGAGCATGAAATATCATAGAGTTTGAGCGTTAGTAGCTCAGGCAGACTGCATAGCAGTGATGTACTACTTTACATGGAGATGAGGGTTTTAAGTTCCATCAAATTTGTCAAAGGAAGGCATCTTGAACTTGTATGGGACCTCCTCGTCTAGTTCAAACAACTTGTCGACCTCAGACATCTCTTTAGTTTTCAACTTCTTTTCAAATTTTTTTCTAAATCAGCAATCATCTTCTCAACATCAGACGTCTTGGTCTTTTCAACAGTTGTCTTCTCAACAGCCTTTGGCTCTTTCTTTTTATCTTGAGGTTCTTGAAATTATTGAGCCCAGTCGTCATCGTCAATGACTACCTTGTCATCATTAAAAGCCTCTTCACCAACCTTAGCCTTCCCTTTGTCTTTAGGCTTCTTGGTGCTAGCAGATGCCTCAACATTGTTCCCCAAAATTGCAGCCAATTGGTTCTTCATGGTCTCGGTCAGGGCCTCCTTTATTTCTTCCATCTTGGCATTGAGGACATCGTCTACCATTCTTTGAATTTGTTCGGGCTCCATCACTTTTGGTGAGAAGGTAATTGAGTAACTGCTGGATTCTATGTCACTGGCATAAGTGGGATTGTCGTAGGCTTTTGAACTATTGTAATCCAGGGCTGTGAGCCAGAAAGGATTAATGATATGAGATGTGAATGTATGTATGCATGTATGCATGCATGCACAAACAACAAACAAACAAAGATAATTAGGACTTTCCTTCCAACCTTATAACTTTCACACACGAATGACGAGTCTCTTTTCCTAGGTATATAGTTAACAAAATACCAACATGGGGTATCTTGTTTTTGGATAATTCTCTCAGACATTTCAACCAATAGTTATATTTAAAAATGGAAATCAGTTCATGATAATTCCCATTAATTAGGTTTTAATTCATTCAACCAACTAAAGTAGCTTTTATGCTATATTGGATTAAAACTAAATTAAGAGGTTTATTATAAATAGATTTCTCATTTGAAAAAGTAACTAATGATTCATGCCCAAAACAAGCCCATGATTAATTATTCTTAGTATAAATTAGGCTCACAATTGATTTTTGGTATTTCATAATTGGCGTAAATAATTTGTAAGCTCCTTTAAAGAAAAGGTTGGATGAAATGCATAAATAGTTTTGTTTGAAAAACCCATTCTAAAATTTTTTTAGAAAAAATGGATTTTTGACTTTGTGTTTGAGTCATGAGAAAAGAATTTTTGATTTATTTTTAGAAAAGTTTTATATCCAAAGATCATCTTGGAAAATTTTAAAAATAGCTTTGGTCTTTTGGACTTTAAAGAAAAATTTATTTTGAGCTTACAATGTACTTAGATCATATTAGAAAAAGAACAAACCAAATAAGCCATGATTTAAGCAAAGATAAATTAACCATAGTCAAACAACAAGCATTTGGGGTAAAAACCTAAGGAAAGTTACTAGACCAATTACATAAGCTTTAGTCTTTGGGTTAAGAGGCTTAGATTCCCATAGCAAGTATATACCAATAGGTACAAGGCTATGAGTGGTTATGCCATGCTCGATCTCCATATCTTGAGTGAAAGTATGGTATCCCTTACATAACACAACATGGGTAACACGGGCATCCTAACTCATGCACACAATGCAATCTAATATGATGCAATGGATAATATCATGATAAGAAAGAATAGAATAATATAAAAACCAATGGAATCAACTTCTCTTACCCCCAGTGGAGTCGCCACTGTGAGCGGGGATTTTCGCCCCCACTCCCGGTAGAATGGTTCTTGCGACTTCGGCACTGCTAGGCTCAGGGCCTTAGAGAACACGGGTCTAAACCCGGAGAAAATTGAGTCGCCACCCGGATGGGCCGGGAAAAAGAAAGGGGTGGATGACTCAATTCCTAAGGAATCCCCAACCCCCTAATGGGTTCGAAAAGTTAGATACGTGTAGGGAAGGTGAGAAATGGCCCAGCACTCCCACAACGCCCGGTTCATTAGAACCGGCCTCCTTTTCAGGTCTTAATGTTATACAATTCTTAAATATAAAAATATTATCCATACTACATGGGATCATAAGAATAAATAAATACTTTATTAAAATCACAACAATGTCCAAACAAAATAAATAAATGGACACCCATCCGAGGATGAAAACATGTCCTTACATCGTCCATGTCTAAGACTAAATAGGACACCCACCGAAAGGTAGAAACATGTCCTTTATATTAATTCCAAAATATGAAGATAATTGAAATTACATAAAGATTAATTAATGAGGTATCTAATCATGAAAACATGCCTCTTATAACTTTTGAAACCAAAATAAATCAATAAAAGTAGCAATCACTCATTATAAATAAATTGTTCATTAAACATATAAATTAAGATATAAATAAACCATTAATCAAAACATATAATAAACATGCTCCTAACTTAAATAAAACAAATAAAGATACAAGTTTAGGTTTATGTCTCGATTTAGGGTTCTTTAAATAACATTTAGGGTTTTAGGATTTTGGAATTAATATAATTATTATTATTATTTTGGCTACTATGAGGGTTTTTAGAAAAATGAAATTGATTAGGGTTTTATAATTTTAAGAAAGTAGTAGGGTTTTTGGTTAATTAAATTAGGATTTAGGGCTAACATCATGAAATTAGAGTTTTTAGGAAGAATAAATTAGAGTTTGGTGTTTATAATATTTGTAGCTTAAGGTTTTAACTCCGCCTGCGAGTATTGTAGCCGGTCCCAAGCCCGGATAAAGGAGGAGGGTTGCGGTAGGTTGGCAGCCAGTGTAAAAATTTTGCCAAACTTTTTATGGATCCTCAAAGCTATCATTATACTGTTGGGACGTGCTCACCTAGGCACGCGCTACATCGGCACCCAGGTGTAGTGTTAAATGAGCAAGGGGTTCCATCACATCAACACCTGGGTGTGGTGGAGTATGAGCAAAGGTTCCCATGCCATGGACGGGTATGGGTAAAGAAGTTAGTCCCACCATATCAGCGCCTGGATGTGGTGTCAGACAGGAAAGGGCTACCGCATTATGGATGAATGCGGCTAAAGAAGCAAGTCCAAGGGAGCCGATTAAGATTAGGTAGTTGGAATATTGGCACTCTGACTGGGAAGTCTATAGAGCTTGTGGATACTTTGAAAAGAAGGAAGGTTAGTATTTCTTGTTTGTAGGAAACCAGGTGGTAGGGAAATAAAGCAAAAGAGATTGGTAACTCAGGATATAAGCTGTGGTATTGTGGCTTGGATAACAATAGGAATGGTGTGGGCATTATTATTGAGCCTACGCTTAAAGACAAGGTGGTGGAAGTGAAGAGAAAGGGAGATAGGATTATCTCTTTAAGGCTTGTTTTGGGAGATGATACTATTAATGTTATTAGTGCTTATGCTCCCCAAGTAGGTTTGGACGGAGCATCCAAGGTCCAGTTCTGGGAAGATATGGATGAAATCATGCAAGGTATTCCGGATAATCAGCAAATTTTCATTGGTGGGGACCTTAACGGGCATGTTGGTAAGGACAGTAATGGTTATGACAGGGCCCATGGGGGTTATGGTTTTGGCAATAGGAATGAGGAGGGAAAGAGCATTTTGGATTTTGTGGTGGCTTATGATCTAGTGCTGGCAAATACCTGCTTTGAAAAGAGGGGGTCACACTTGATTACCTTTAAGAGTGGACGAACCCAAAGTCAAATAGACTTCATACTTATTCGAAGACGGGACAAAAGTAAGTGTAAGGATTGCAAGGTCATTCCGGGTGAAGCATTGACGGCGCAACATCATATTGTGGTTTTAGATATTAAGAATAAAAGTAGCTGGAGGAATGATAAGAAAGTATTGGAACCAAGGATAAGATGGTGGAAATTGAAAGACCTAGCTCAAGGTACCTTTAAGGAGGAGTTACTAAAGGAAGACATTTGGAACCTTGAGGCTAGTGCAGAGGACTTGTGGACAAAAATGGAAGGTGGCATTAAGAAAGCAGGTAGTAAATTGCTTGAGATCTCTAAAGGGGCAGGGCCTCGACCGCACGATGCATGGTGGTGGGATGAGGAGGTTCAAAAGGCTATTAAGGCTAAGAGGGACTGGTATAAAAAGTTACCGAATGTGGTTAATAGCGAGGCCTTTGAGGAATATAAGAGGGCTAAGAAAGAGGCAAAGAAGGTTGTTAGTGTAGCTCGTGGCAGAGCCTTAGAAGGGATTTATCAAAAGTTAAGTAATAAAGAGGGAGAAATGGGCATTTATAAGATTGCAAGGATGAGAGAAAGGAAAAGCAGAGATTTAAGCCAAGTCAAATGTATAAAGGACGAAGATCAACGGGTGTTGACAGGAGATGTTGAGATTAAGGAGAGGTGGAAGGCTTATTTTGAGCAGTTATTCAACCCTGAACATGAACAAGATTTTCAAGGTCTTCATACAACAAATTGTTATATCAGCTGGTCTAGGAGGATCTTGCATAGTAAAGTAAGAGAAGCCTTGTAGTATATGAAAGTTGGTAAAGCTTATGGCCCGGATGGTATTCCTATAGAGGTTTGGAAGAACCTTGGAGAGGTAGGAGTTGCCTGGTTAACTAAACTCTTCAATGCTATTGTGAAAGGACGTAAGATGCTGAATACCTGGAGGAAGAGTATCCTGGTACCCATATATAAAAATAAGGGAAACATTCAATGTTGTACAAATTATCGGGGTATCAAACTTATGAGCCATACTATGAAATTATGGGAAAGGATTATTGAACACAGATTGAGGAAGCTTACAAGAGTTTCGGAGAATCAGTTTGGGTTTATGCCAGGGAGATCTACCATGGAGGCTATTTCTCTTCTAAGAAGACTAATGGAATTATATCAAGAGAAGAAGAAAGATCTCCACATGGTATTTATTGACTTAGAGAAAGCCTATGATAGAGTACCAAGAGAAGTGTTATGGTGCGTTTTGAAGAGGAAAGGAGTTAGCGGCAAATATATCAACATCATCAAGGACATGTATGAGAATGCATCCACTAGTGTGAAAACACCTGGTGGAGACACTGAGGCTTTCCCTATTACTACCGGATTGCATCAAGGTTCGGCCATGAGTCCATATTTATTTACCCTGGTTATGGACGAGCTAACCAGAAGCATACAAGACGATGTTCCTTAGTGTATGTTGTTTGTTGATGATATTATTTTAATTGATGAGACTAGTGCTGGTGTAAATCGTAAGTTGGAAGTATGGAGAAAAACCCTCGAGGACAAGGGTTTTAAGTTAAGTAGGAGTAAAACAGAATATATGCACTGTGAGTTCAGACTAAGGAAGAAGCAAGAACATGAGGTTAAGTTGGATGGAGTTTTGGTTCTTAAAACCAAGCAATTCAAATATTTGGGTTTGGTGTTCCAGAATGATGGCCGTATAGATGAAGATGTGGCTCACAGAATATAGGTAGGGTGGTTGAAGTGGAAGGGTAAGACTGGGGTTCTATGTGATAAGAAAATACCTCTGAAAGTGAAAGGTAAATTCTATAGGACGGTTGTTAGACTTGCGATGCTCTATGGTAGTGAGTGTTGGGCACCAACGGGACAACATTTGCATAAGATGAGTGTGGCAGAAATGAGGATGCTAAGATGGATGTGTGGACATATCAGACTGGACAAAATTAAGAATGTTCATATTCGACAAAAAGTCCAAGTAGCGGATGTCGGAGATAAGGTGAGGGAAGGAAGACTTAGATGGTATGGGCATGTTCTAAGAAGACCTCCTAATGCTGCGGTTCGTAAGTGTGAGAAATCGTTGATTGAGGGGGCTAGAGGTCATGGAAGACCTAGAACTGTGTGGAATGAGGTGATAGCAAGAGACTTATGTGCCTTAGATCTTGATACGGATTTGATTAATGACAGACTTGAATGGAGACGTAAAATCCATGTCTTGGAAGGGGCCTAAGGCTGGAGTATCTTTTTTGGTGTCTTTTGAGCTTATTTTGTTGAGGATCCATACAGCCGACCCCAACTTGTTTGGGACTAAGGCTTAGTTTTTGTTGTTGTTGTAGCTTAAGGTTTTAAATGAATTAGGGTTTAGTGTTTCTGAAAAACCAAGCAAAGTGTATAGATTATGTGAACTGTGAATATTTTTAAAAAGATTTAAAGACTACTATGAGTTTTTATATAAAAAAATTCTAATGTGATTTCCGAGTAAAGAATTGATTAAATAGCTATGAGATAAGAAAAACAAATAAACATCCTAAGCCAACCAAGTTTACTGGTTCTAAAGGTTATGATTTAGTAAAACAACAATATGCAATCCATGCAAACTAACATACACTGATTCAATAAGAAATTGCATACTGTGACTTTTAGTTAGATGAAGAACAATTTATTCAATGTTTAAAACAATCAAAGCATATGGTATTTATTTAATTTAAACCATACCATCATTTTTTGGCTCCACCAAAATTATTTGAACGAGATTCTGGATGAGCTTTGGCAAAGACAGTGAGTACACTGCCTTTGCAGGGTTTTGTGTTGTTGATCTTCTTCATCTACCCTTGCTGTCTCTTTTGTTTCTCAAGCTTGTTAGGGTTTGTTTGTTGATTGATTACTGGATTTTTCAGAGTTCTAGGAGCCAACCAAAAGCCAAAGGTCCAAAAAGATCCCATGTTCAGGTTTTTAAAACCTGTATTTATAATCACTCTCTTAGGTTAAACCTAAAAATTTTTCTTGTTTAAGAATGGTTTATTCTGATGCATGTCAAATTCACGAGTATGACACAAACTCATTCCATATCGAATTACAATCACTTGAATTTGATATAGACCAAGTCCATCTCAAATTAAAATGACTTTGTTTCGACAGAAACTGAACCCATATTGAAGTAGGTATCCAAATTCGACATGGAATTGAAAAAAAATAGCCCATATCGAACTGGGAGAGCGCCATTTTGGTATGTGGCTGCCCCATATCAAAATGGGGCATCCCCATTTTAATATGGGACAGCCCCATATCGAATTGGGGCAGTCCCAATTCAATATGGGACTACCCCATATCAAATTGGGAGGCCTCCAATTTCATATAGGGCTTTCCCATGTTGGATTGGATGACCTAATTCGATATGCGACACCCCTACTACCCAAAAATCATCCAGATTAAGTAAAAAAGCAACCAAACCTTTGAATCTAACTCGTTTTAGGGTTTAATGCACTGGTATCATGTAAAAATCAGCCAAATTTTCTAAAATAGACCTTATTAGGGCTTTAAAAGTTTAATTAGCTTATTTTAGGTTCTATTGCAAAATATTAGTCCAATCAAAGGTTTGGAATTAGCACCAGACTGACCAGGGCCAAAATCAAGGGTCTAGATACCTCATGATCCAAATACAATGCCCAATATTCATTTTTAAACAAAAAAAATTTTTACAATGGGCTTTGAAATAAAATTATTTTCCCTGATCATCTTTTTGAGTTTACAAACTATTTAGGTCAATTATGGAATACCAAAAATCAATTGTGAGCCTAATTGATACTAAGAATCATTAATCATGAGCTTGTTTTTGGCATTAGTTATTTTTCCAAATGAGAAATTTACTTATGATAACTCTATTAATTTTTTTAATCCAATATAGCATAAAAGCTATTTTTAGTTGATTCAATGGAATAAAGCCTAATTAATGTGAATTATCATGGACTGACTTCTATGTTTGAAAATATAACTATTGGTTGAAATCGTCCAAGGGAATTCTTCGAAAATAGAATATCCCATGTTGATAATTTGTTGACCATATACCTAGAAAAAGAGACTCGCCATTCATGTGTGGATGATATAAGGTTGGAAGGAATGTCTTAATTACTTTTGATTGTTTGATTACTTATGCATATATGTATATACGCACTGTATCACATCTCATTGATCCTTTCTGGCTCACAGACCTAGAGTACAGTAGTTCAAGAGTATACGACAACCCAACCTATGCCAGTGATGTAGAATCCAGTAGCAACTCAATTAGCCTCTCACCAAAAAGCAATGGAGCCTGAACAAATTCAAAGGATGGTGGATGACGCCCTTAATGCCAAGATGGAAGAATTGAAGGAGGCCCGACTGAGACTATGAAGAGCCAACTAGCTGCACTTTTGGGGAACACTTTGAGGTATCTGCCAGCACTAAGAAGCAGAAGGATAAAGGAAAGGCTAAGGTTAGCAAAGTAGCCTTTGATGATGACAAAGTGGTTGTTGATTACAAAGAAGATTGGGCTCAATACTTCTAAGATCTTTAAGATAAGAAGAAAGGGCCGAAGGTTGTGGAAAGATTAACTGTGGAAAAGACTGAAAATTTAGATATGGAGAAGATGATTGCTGATCTAGAGAAGAAGTTTGAAAAGAAGTTGAAGGCCAAAGATGTGTCGAAAGTGGATAAGCTATTTGAGCAAGATGAAGAAGTTCCTTACAAGTTCAAGATGCCTTCTTTCGCTAGGTACATTGGTACAGGGAATCCTCACTTACATATTAAGTAGTATATCACTGTTATGCAGTCTGCCAGAGCTACGAAGGCTCAAACTTTAAGATATTCCATGCTCTCATTGGATCCTCTTGTGCAAAACTTGTTCAACACCATAGAGAGAAGTACTCAAAAGAACTGGAATTTGATGTACAAAGACTTCATCCAACAGTATGGGTACAATGCTAAATTGGAAGTGACCCTGATGGTGGTGGAAACTATCAGAAAAAAGCAAAATGAGAATTTTATTGATTATGTAAAGAGGTGGAGAAACAAAGCTACATTGCTCAAGAAAAGGCCCAATGAATCAGATCATATTAGGATGATTGTGAGAGGGGTGATACCTAATCATTGTGAAAGGATGTCCCGTACACTTATCAGAGATTTTAAGGATCTCCTTCAAGCTGGTTTGCAAATAGAAGAATGGAAAAAGAGAAGAACCATTTTTCTATAAGAAGAAATGAGAAAGGAAACTACCAGTCCGACAATCAGCGCACACAAAAGGCAGTTGATGTTAATTTAACTTGTCAAGGAGGAATAAGAAAATTTAGGGAAGCCATTATCTTGGGTTCTCAATAAGCTACAAAAGAAGGGATTGTTCCAACCTTTGACTCCTTGACTACATGATCCTCTGCCATCAAACTTTGATGCCAAGGCCTTCTGTCTATTCCATTAAATGTAAGGGCATGAGGTAGATAAGTGTGCTCAATTAAGACATTAAATTCAAGATCTTATTAATAGTGGTAAGCTACCTGAGCCAGATAAAGCCTAAAACTAAGAGCAATCCTTTGCCTAAATTTGGAAGAGTGCCACCACCAATAACCTTCATGGTAGGAGAAGGATTGGAGGAAAATTATATCTTATCCTCCTTTCAAGATGGGAGTATAGAAGATGTGAAGTAAGGAGAAATTTCATTCAAAAAACCTCCCTTAGCTTAAAGTATTGCTCATTTTATTTTGTTTCTTTAATACTTATTTGGAACAGTTATGTCTTTCAAATTAAGATTGTTTGAATAAATTACTTTCATCAAAATTTTTGTTTATGTTGGTATTTATTCATTTTGGTGCTCAACTAATGATGACTCTACCTTGATATTTATAAATTAGTGTATCTATACATCATGATCCGAATGACTTTACTAGGTGAGGGAGTTCTTCTATAGCATTGAGTTGTGTATGCTTACTTAGAGAGAGCACCTGCATAATTATGAGTGTTTAGGTCCTAGTTAGTCGTAGAACATGCTTTGACAAACTTTCGAGGTGAAATTAAACTCTGCTTATTTAAGGGAGAGATGATCTAGGTATTGTTTAGTAAGCCAATAACTAGAATCTACCCAATTAAATTTCAATCCCTAGTTGTCCTTTTGAGCCTTCATGAGATTTTAGCTTGCTCCTTATTGGTTTATAAGCCCGATAACCTACCCTATGTTGTTGTGACTCTTATGACAAGTCTGATGATCACTAAGGTGAAGGGGTAAGATGATCAAAGAGAGGAATGCATAGGCAAGACCATAAGGATAGTTGAAGTTCACCTGATACTAGACTTAATATCTCTGATCTATTAAGATGATATTAGGGCAACAAATGATTTATCTTTGTTGAAACAAACTCACTCTCCTCCATTCATCCATAGTCAAAAGCATAGAATGGTGTAGACAAGACAACTTTCTTGGAGCTAATGTGAAAAAAAAAAGAAAGAGAACAAAAAAAGGGGGTAAAAAAAGGAAAAAAAGAGAAAGCCAATAGAATTCTCCTTATCTGAAGCATCAAAAGACTTCCACTTAGTTTACAAGGACAAATTGATTTGAATTGGTCTAGTCCAGCAAAAAAATCAAATAAAATTAGAGAAATAGGGGAAAGACCATCTTTCATTTTATCCAACATAGCTCCAAGTCAGCAATATTAAGATTCTTAGACTTGATACTCCAAAAGATAAAAGGAAAGAAAAAATAGGAAGAAAATTGTGATTTAAAGATCAAGATGGTACTGATTGGATCCAAATTTCTGCCAAGAAGATGAAAGGACATTAAAGCTTTGTATCTTCATGAATTTAGAAGGAAATGATTCCCAGAAGGTGAAAATGGAACCTCTAACAGTATACAATTCCAATAAGAAAATTGTAGTGTGAAGGTTTATCAGCAGTGTTACATCAGCTTCAATCTAAAAATAGCCTTCACTTAACCCATGTCCTTTATAGACCTCATTTCAAGCCTATTAAAGACCTATTGATCTCTCTTGGTAGGTAGAGTCTATTAGTGGAGATAGGTTGAATAAGCATGCATATAAGATAGACAATATTTAAACTCAATGAGAACCTCTAACAGTATACAATTCCAATAAGAAAATTGTAGTGTGAAGGTTTATCAGCAGTGTTACATCAGCTTCAATCTAAAAATAGCCTTCACTTAACCCATGTCCTTTATAGACCTCGTTTCAAGCCTATTAAAGACCTATTGATCTCTCTTGTTAGGTAGAGTCTATTAGTGGAGATAGGTTGAATAAGCATGCATATAAGATAGACAATATTTAAACTCAATGAGAACCTCTAACAGTATACAGTTCCAATAAGAAAATTGTAGTGTGAAGGTTTATCAGCAGTGTTACATCAGCTTCAATCTAAAAATAGCCTTCACTTAACCCATGTCCTTTATAGACCTCGTTTCAAGCCTATTAAAGACCTATTGATCTCTCTTGGTAGGTAGAGTCTATTAGTGGAGATAGGTTGAATAAGCATGCATATAAGATAGAAAATATTTAAACTCAATGAGACCTTCGGCCAAGTAATGTGTATGTGCCTATCTGATGTGCAATAGTTCTTGTTTAAATGGAAATGATTCCCAAATTTAGTACGATAACTAGGATTATTATGTTATAGATATGTTAATTTAGAAAATCGAGTTCTGAGGTACAATGATATTGATTTGACAAAGTCAACATTTGATTTAAAAAATAAAAATAAAAATTTTAAAAAAATTAAAAAATATTTTCTTGTTGCATAAACCTTCAAGTTAAGGGAAGTATGCTGCACTGTCGAACCACGAAGGACACATTGGGCAAAATAAATAATTATTGGCAAGGCTATGAAGAAGTTACCAACTGGCTTGCTGAATCATAATTTAAAATGGTTGTATCTCTGCTTCTTGGGCCCCCACCACTCATATTTTCAATATCTTAAAGATAAAAAGCAATAGATGCGAAGCCTTCTTGTAACATCCCCTGACAATTCTACATAAAACTATTAGAGAATATTACTCGATATACTGTCAGTGCTCTAATCAATTCATTTACAAAGTTCTCTTTTAACTAACAAAAATTGTCAAATAATAATACAATATGTATAATACAACACTTATAAATCCAATATTTAAACCAATCTCCAATATCTCCAACAAACCAAATACTAATTATAAATCAGATAACCATCATAAGTTTGTCAAATCAAAATAAATATATAATAAATTGCTTTACATGATAATCATTCACTAGAATCTCAAACTTTGTCCTCTAAATACATATATTCCTTTCATGTTTATAAATTTATAGAATCTCTCAAATAGCCAAAATAAATTGCATATATACATTTCATAACTTATAAGTACAATATATAAAAGATGTCTATATGTACTGTAGATAATTTTTTAGATCTTTACTTCCACTTCTTAACTTGCTCCGATGACATTATACATGCGTGTTAGAAAACAATTCTAACACGCTAAGCAAAGCTTAGTAGTGTTTGTATAAAGATATTTTGTCACTTAATATTAAAAAAAAATACTTGCAAAAATATAGTAATAATACTCAGTTTTAATAAACATTTCAATATATAAAATATTTTCAATAACAAACCAACATAATATTTTGATTACACAAAATAATAACTTTAACTTTATAAAAGACATCATGTTGTACTATACTTTCGATATTGCAACTTTTCTTTTTTTGAATCATTTTATTTAAAACTTACTTTCTCATTTGTTAACATTGCTCATAGTACACTTATTTTGTTTTTAAGTAAGTCTTACTTTCAGTTTCACATATAGGATAATTTTATTCGATCTATAATTTTTGGCACTTAAATTTAGTACTATACTTTGGGGCACTTTGTATCTTATATTATTATATACATTTTCAATCATTATAACACATAGAAAGTTATTGATCAATTCAATAACTTGAGCATAACATTTCTATTCCGTGCATTAGAACTTTCACTTGTAAATATTAATATATACATTACCAATCACTTTTACATTGTAACACAATAAGTCGATTTTAAATAATTGACTTATATTATTATTTTGCACTTCTTCTATTATTCATAACATCATATTCACATATATTTTCAATTTAGATAACTTCATTAAATATGCCCATACATACTGAACTTAGATCATAGGTTTGGATAATAGGTTAGTATAGCAATTTTAATGCCAAATCTTAAGAATGTATAATGCCAATTATGCCCACTGTCACTGATGACACAAAATGTCCATTAACGGCACGAGGTGCCCACTATCACTATGGCTATCATTCCTCTGATTAGCCATTCAATCCAAAGCTAGATCTAAAATTAGTATGATTTGGGCAATTCATTAGTTTTGATTAACATTGAATTATGTATATCACTTCAATGGAACAATTCTTCGATCAACAGTTGGTATTACACATATTTATCATATATTCAAAATTTATTACACTACTTGTTAGGGTTGATTTCAAAAATCTTTTTACACTTTGAGGCCTTATAGTCATTTAGGCTAAATCACATATGAAAGATAAGGAAAAGAACTACTTTAGACAAATTCTTCAAATGACATGCCCAACGACATGGGCGTTTCAATGACCGTGTCACTTGCCCATTTTATAGAAGCTTTGACAAGCCCAACGACATGGGTGTGTCATTGGACGTGTCATTTAACTTGCATTACAGTAGCTACGACACTCCCAACCACACAAGCATGTCACTGGCCGTGTTATTTATCTTTCATCACAATAGCTATGACATGCCCAATGACACAAGCGTGTTATTGGTCGTGTCTCTAATATTGAAACCCAACATCATTGACACACCCAATGACATGGCCGTGTCACTGGCTGTGTCAGGCAAAATTCTATATTTCGTACACTCAACCACTTAAACACAATATAATCAAGATTTATGATAAAAATGAAACAAGAATGAGTTTCTTTGACAAAGAATGAGTTTCTTTGACATAGAAAGAGTCTATATCAAATACTTTACTCAAACGTCAATTAATCAATCTTTAATCATCACTCATGGCTAAAAACAACATAAAACCACTCAACTCTTATAATGATTAAATTAAGAATCATACTCATCACTAGAAGTTCCTTTAACTCATTTTTCACTCATCAATCCATTTAACTAATACTTTTCAGTAAATTCATTATAGAGACTCAATCAACTAATTTAAACATTAAAATTCATAGAAATTCAAATATTTATAAATTAAAATACAAAAGCACATACCTCTTTCAAAATCTCTCTTCTCCTCTCTTTTTCCTCTTTTCTTTGATCACTTATTGATAATCCCACCTACTCTAACTAATTCTCTTAAAAAAATTGTTGGAAAAGATAGATTTCCCTTGATTCTTTTATGAAAGGAAGAAGAAAATAGAGAAGATGGTGATGGTGGTGGCGGTGGCGGTGGAAAATGGCATGGATGATGGGAGAAGAGGGAAGAAGATTCTACACACATACACACATGCCTACATATATATATATGTAATAAGTTCAATCTAGTGTGGCCAATCGCATCTTAGCTATAATGCACCCTCACTCTTAACCTTTGATTACAATTTGATTTTTAGTCTCTTAAAATCATAAAAATAATTTCTTTGATAAATTTTTAAGATATATTATTCACTATTCTCTACTTATAGCATTTATCCACATTACTTTTATCACTATACACTATTAATTATCAATATTAGTTAAAAAGGTTCCTGTTTGAAATTTTGGAACATTACACTTCTGCCATTCCAATACAAGACCTGAACGAGCATCTGGAAGGAACTAATGAGAATACTTTAGCCGATCACCTCAGTCTGTGAGTCAATGAAACTACTGTAAGTATTATTCATGCATATCATGCATACATTAGCATATCACACTGCATTTTTTTGTCTTGCATTATTTGTTCTTTGTAAAAGTGACCAAAAGATACTCTATGAAGCAAACATGAAGTAGTTATGGAATTAGAGGGCATGGAAGGCCCATTATTTGAGGAAGATCTAGTCACTTTACAAAATGGAGATGCATTCTTGTACAAGGAACCAGACAATACACAAACATCAATCAGAGCCTGCATGAAAAAAAACCATTGGTTTAAGCCTACACAGGGGACAAATTTTCTCCTTTTAATTTTTGAGTTTACATGTTTACAAAATATTTTCAAACTCACCTTCAATATTTTGCCACGTATGGGTAAAGAGAGAATATAAGGACTAGCTAAAAATAGCTGAATTTTTTGCAAAAGTACAAAGTAAAGAATCCATTTAAGAATGGAACAAGAACAAAATTAGAACTCTCAAATGAATGAAGAAGCAAAAGATAAAAGGTTAGTCCAGCTAGAAGAGCTAATGTCAATCCAGGACAGATATCCAAGAATGAAGATCCATTTTGAACGGTGAAGATCTGATATCCCAAGAATAAAGATCCATTTTGAAAGGTGAAGATCCGATTTCCAGAGGATAAAGATCCATTTTTGAAGGGTAAAGGCCCAATTTTCCAAGGATGAAGATTCATTTTGAAGGGTGAAAACCCGATGTCCAAGGATAAAGATCTATTTTGAAGGGTGAAGACCCGATGTCCAAGGATGAAGATCCATTTTGAAGGGTGAAGACCTGATGTCCAAGGATAAAGATCCATTTTGAAGGGTGAAGACCCGATGTCCAAGGATGAAGATCCATTTTTGAAGGGTGAAGACCAGATGTCCAAAGGATGAAGATCCATTTTGAAGGGTGAAGACACGATGCCCAAGGATGAAGATCCATTTTGAGGGTGAAGACCCACAATCCATTGAAGAATGAAATAATTGGCTAGAAGATAGCCAGAACTCTTAACTGACAGAAAGTCACCCAAATTCAATCTTGAGTCCAGAGCCCAACCAATTCACTTTGAGGTCTAGAACCCAACCAATCCAAACTCGGGTTCAGAACCTAACCAATCTTGAGTCCATAACCTAACCAATTCAGTTTTGGGTTCAGAATCCAACCAATCTAGTTTCTGGTCAAGAATCCAATCAATCTAGTAATGGGCGAGTACCCAAATCAAATTCAGTCTTTGGTCAAAAATCCAAATCCAGTTTAGGGTCGAGAATCCAAATCTAGTTTAGGGTCGAGAACCCAAATCCAGTCTTGGATCGAGAACCCAAATCTAGTTTTGGGTCGAGAACCCAAGTCTTAGCTCAAGTCCAGAACCTAGATCCAGTCTCGGGTCTAGAACTTCAAATTCAATTCATGGGTCCTAAACCCGATTCTTATCCAAAATCAGCTCAAAGTCATATTGCTTTTCACTATTTGAATAAATTCAAGATTGTTCAAGCAGGAGGCAAACTATAGACCCTTGATTTTGGTCCTAGCTAGTTCAATCCTAATTAAAGAAGGCCTAGTCGAGTTCGGTCCATTCTTAATGTCTTAAACATGTTTTAAAGCCATTAATTAGGTTGGTTAAATTTTATAAGGACTAAAATAAGCTGGTTCAACTTTGAATGCCCTAAAAATTATTAGCTTCATTAAAACCCTAACCTTGGTGACAGTTATATATAAAACCCTAAACTTTGTTTCCAAAATAATAATCTTGTCCTCAAAATCTTAAAACTATGATTTAATTCCAAAGAACTCTAGTTTTTTTTACATAAAACCTTAAATCCTATTTTCCTAAACCCTAAAAACTCTATTTCTTATCCATAAACCCTAAAACTCTAATTTTATCATAAAACCCTAATTTAAGATGTAAACCCCTAAATTTATATTTGTTTCTTTATTAAAATTTAGATATGATTAATGATTTATTAATGTTTTATGAATGAGTTATTTTTATTTTGCTTATCATAAATGTTTGAATGGTTTAATTCATTTCATTAATTATTTTAATGTTGGTTATTTTAGTTTCAATATGTAAGAGGTATGTTTCCACTTTATGGGTATCTCATTAATTGAGTTCCAATATAATTTAATTTATTTTGAATTTTGGGATAATTGTAAGGGACATATTTTCACCAATTGGTGGATGTCCTATTTTTATTTACCTATACTTTAGACATTGGAGATTATTGTAAGGGAAGATTTCTATTTTGTATGGGTGCCCATTTTTTTTGTTTGGATTTTCTTGATTTTAATAGATATTTCTTTATTTTCATTGCATGTATTATGGATGATATTTTAATAAGTTAAGAATTTAATAATACTAAGACCTGAAAAGACTGTTAGTTCCAATGAACCAGGCATTACGGGAGTGCTGGGCTATTTCTCACCTTCCCCATACGTACCTAACTTTTTGAACCTAATATGGAGTTGGAGATTCCTTAGGAATCGAGTCATCCACCCCATTCTATTTTCCTGGCTCATCCGGGTGGCGACTCTATTTTCTCTGGGTTTAGGCTCGTGTTCTCTAAGGCCCTGAGCCTAATAGTGTCGAAGTCGTAAGAACCATTCCACATGAGAGTGGGGGCAAAAATTCGCGCTCACACATTGATGAGAATTCATACAGTCTTCCTTGGAGATTATTCACTGGTCCAAAAAAAAAAAGAACAACTGGAGTTTTATGAAATGAAGTGTTATTCCCTCAAGTGGAAAGATATTGATGGATATTATCAATGAATGGTGAAAAAAATTTTATACTCTAAAAGGAACTAAAGATCCCAGCATGAAGCAGACTTATATTACTTCTTTTCTAGAATAACTTCAATATGATATTGAAACTCAAGTCCAAAAGCTGAATAAGCCAATGACACAAGTCTCTCTATGAGAAATCCATCAAATTACTCATGCAGTTCTCACTAAACTGTGTGAAAATTAGGAGTTTCTTTAGAAGTTCCTTGGAGATGATGCTCATAAATTAAAACTTGCATGTAGAAAACCTAGTGATTACACAATTCAATGTCGTGACAAAAGGTGTGACTAAGCATAAATATTTTGATCCATTTCAATCTCGAAAACCAAGAAGATTCAAAAGATGAAAGAATTTCATATTCTTCAAGAAAATATCTCCTTATTCTAAAAGGAGAAAACATCCAGATAGATGTTATGCATGTGGAGGAAAAGGAGATTTTGCAACAAAAAAAAATTCCTAAGAAGCTTAAGGCTGCTAAGATTATTAAACAAATAAGTCATGCTTCAATTTCACTGCTTGATGATGTTGAAATTGAATTAGTTCTCCCAAAACAAGACCAAGCATATTAAGAGACTATCTTTACAATTCAAGTTGATGATGATGATTCCTTTTCATAATCAAGTTCTATTGATTCTGATGAAGATTATCTTCCAATTTATCATCTTTAACAACATCAACCTATTTTTCCTTCTACAAATTCAGTTAATCAACCACTGCCTGCACCAATAGTCCAGATTTATGTACTTCCAACAAAGTATGATAGAATTGGTCCTCTAATTTCTTTCATGGATACATGAGCACATAAATCCATGATGAATCTAGCAATCTTACCAGATTCATAATGGAAGTCTCATATAGAACATTTCAGGGTAGTAGATGAAAAGGTGTTCTCTACACATCTGATCACAAAAAGAAAGATAGGAATACAATTCTTTCCAAACTATATTATTTGAACACACTTCCTTAGTTCTTCTCTTCCAAATAAGGATATCTAATTGGTTTTGATGTTTATCATAATACTAAGAATTTGAAAATTCTTCCTACTGGCATTAGACACAAGAAGATGTCCAAATCCTATGCATATATGTAGAGGTTTTCTCTTTGGTAGAAGTTCCTATAATATTTGAAGACATCAAAGCTTAATTACATCCTTCTTATGCAGACTCTCATGCAGACTTCAATCACCCCAGTCCTTTGTGGGAAAATGAAAACTTCTTCATTTCTCTTCCTTTCAAAAAGAATGAAGATATTAATCCTACAAAGGCTTCTTACCTTGGAATGTCTCCTTCAGATCTTGCCCTATCAAAACAAGAATGTGAGTCCTTACTTCAACAAGAACTAATTGAACTAACCAAGTTCAACTAGGCTTGCTAAGCATTTTATGTTAAAAAAGAGATCAGAATTAGTCAGAGGGAAAAAGAGACTCATCAATAATTATAGGCCTCTTAATATGTTCCTTTATGATAATAATTCCCACTTTCTAAGATGTCAACATTGATTGTTCTTCTTAAGGAGGCAAAAATATTTTCAAAAATTAATCTCAAAACTGGTTTTTGGCAACCTGGAATTAAGCTAGAAGATAGGCTTTAGACTACATTTTGTATTCTCGATGCATAATATCAATGGACAGTAATGCCATTTGGGCTCAAAGTTGCTCCATCACTGTTCCAAAAGGCCGTGATTAGAATTTTTTTGCCCATTCTTTTTCTCGACTTTGATCTACATTGATGACATTCTTCTATTCTCATCAATAGCAAAAGCCAATTATTATTTACTTCAATAATTCTCTTATATTATTCAAAAATATGGAATAATGATTTTTGAAAAGAAGAGTACACTAGGATGAGCCTCAATTGACTTTTTAGGAATGCAATTTGAAAAAGAAGTTTATATTCCAAGCCCACACATTATAAAGGAACTACTAAAGTTTCTTGATTCAAACTTTTCTTTCAAACAGATTCAACAATTTTTGGGTATAATAAATTATATCTAAAATTTCTTTCCTCATATAGCCCAGCCCATCAGTCAATTGTTCAAACTCCTCAAGAAAAATTGACCACCCTGGACTGATTCACAAATAGAAGTTGTTCAAATTATAAAAAAGATTGTATCTCAGCCTATCCCTCTCCACATTCCAACAACTAGTCTAAGAATACTCCAAACTGATGTAGGGGTGCAGTATTCTTTGAAAAGTTCAATGGTAAAACACACTACTATGGTTATGCAAGTGGACAGTTTAAAGAAACTGAAAAACATTATCATTCTACTTATATAGAAATCCTAGCAATCAAATATGGAATTAAGAAATTTGAATTCCATCTTCTAGGCCATCATTTTTTGATCATCTTGGATAATAACTCTTTCCTAAGGGCCTTAGTATTTAAACGGAACATACTTCCTCCACAACAACTATTATGACTGCAAGAATGGTTTTCAAAATATAACTATTCAGTAGAACGCATAAAAGGTCAGAAAAACCTTATCCCTGATCTTTTATCTAGACCTTTCAAACCAATCCCTTTGATTGCTACTACCAGTTCATTTCCCTATATCCTAATGTACAGAGGATACACTCATCTCCAAACAAATCAACCATGATGACTCCACCAAACTTGGAATTTCATTCAAGATGTCATTTTACTACTCATGCTGAAATTCAATAGTTTGTCAGAACCCACATTTCTGTTTATTTGGAGCATATCCATAATCATTTCAATGTGGAGCTAGAGTGTAATGTTTTTTACCCATAATATCTTTGGATGTTGGTCTATCATATCTCTCCTAACAATCCTCAATTCACAGTTGAATTATGGTTTTAATGGTGTTTATCAACACTATATAATCATGCTTTAGAAATACATGTTATGGATATGATGAATTTCTTACATACTGAAGAGAATTCAACCACATTGCCGTGGAAGTTCCTAAAATGTTATAATACTATAATGATGGAAACGATAATTTTTACTAATCATTCACAGAAAAAAGCTATGGGAAAAGTCTAAATAGGAAGTGAGGAATTATCATTCAGTCTTTAATTTCCATAGACCTTATTTTCAGTTTCCTCAAATAGGAGTTCTATGGTCAAGAAATCAAGCAAATCATTAGTCAACTTACTATGGTCAACTTTTCAATAATGAGTAGAAGGAGATAGAATTAAAAGATCATCTCTGTGAACTTAATATTTCTTCATTGTTTATCATAAATCCACTCATTTGCACTTCAATGGTCAAAAGCAAAAATTGGACAAGAAATGATCAACAGCATGCAGAAACCACTACTGAGCTTCCTTTTTAGCTCACCAGAGAATACTTCCAAGATAGTGGTCCCTCCCTTCTCTTTTTAAAATTCAAACGTACCTAGCACCAGTTCACAAGTAGAACAAATAGCATAGAGAGATTCTTAATTATTTCTTCCAACTCAATCTATTCTAGTTGTCTAGACAACTAGACCCAATTCTTCATCAATACAAATAAATGCTTATAGTACTCCCACTGCACAACAAGATATCAATGAAGCATTGGAATTTTCACAAATAGAGACAGCTCAGCCCACTTTTGACTTGATGACATATGAGAGGAGTCCAATGGTTCGTGATTTCTTTGATTCAGATAGTGAAGACTATAGAAATATGAACTTGTCACCTTCTCACTCTCTATAATTCAGATAGTGGAGCTACAGCTTCCCCGATAAATCAAAAAATTATTGTCCTATGTTTTACTTTTTCAATAATGATGCTACTATTTGTAAAAGTATGTTTGTAATAATTGTAAGTGGAATTTCTATTCACTCATATGTTTGTAAAAATTTATGGAGTCTGAGATCAGCCATGATGATCTCAAGTTTGTGTGTATTATCCTCTCTTTCTCTATATAAAGAGAGTTATATCAGTTAGGAGAAAAAGATCCTTCCAGACTAAATTCTCCCTCTTAAATAAAATCATGAAATTCTAAAACTTTTCTCTTCTTCCTGATTTACTTTCTATATATTCATAAAGCAAGCAATGAACCTTCTGAATAAATATTGAATATGTTATTCAAATTTGTTAACAGGGCGCTGTCCTATTTGGCCCAAGAGAGACTGTGTTGTGGACTATGCATAAAATAGATTTGTTGAAGCACTATTCTATTAATTCGTCTATGTTCATGGATATAGTATGGTCTATGTGATACTTGCAGCTCTAAGTTGACCTTGTATAACACACCAGAAACATATGTGGCATGGATACCCCCCAAATGGATTCTTCAAACAAAATTTTTTAGCGAAACTCTATCAAAAGACTGGTGAGTAGTCCCAAGGAAATATGTTGCGTGTCAAAAATTTAATTTTATGGATCATGAAATTATAAAATTTATGAAGATAATGATTCAAATTTTAAAGACCAATTCTAATTTATTAAATTAATTAAGTGATGTTAATTATGTCAGTTGTTTGTATTTTCGGGGACTAAATTAAGAATAAATTTTATTGAATTTTGGGTAGATTTTTCAGTCATAAAATATCTATTTTTAGAGTCTAAAATTATCATTATTATATTTTTTTTATGGTTTTTTATTTCATAGGTCATTCAGTATCAGACCCTACAACTTCTCGGCCAAGTCATTGACTGAGTCAAGTATCGTCACCTGAACTGTGAATGATACTTTGTAATATTTTTTCCCTACATTTCATGCATTCACATGTAATGAAAGTGAATATATATTATACATTATTTAGAAATTTAGAATTTCAGTATTTGCCTGTGATTGCACATTTATGTAGTGAATAAGATTTGTGGTTGCTAGATGGTATTGGGATGATTTGGGTTATGAATATGACAAGATATGCGTGAGCGGGAATTTTTGCTCCTACTTCCCGTGGAATGATTCTTGCAACTTCGGCAATGTTAGGCTCAGAACCTTAGAGAACACGGGCCTAAATCTAGAGAAAATGCGTCACCACCCAGACAGGCCGGGAAAATAGAAAGGGGTGGATGAATTGATTCCTTAGGAATCCCCAACCCCCTATTGGGTCCAGAAAGTTGGATATGCATGGGGAAGGTGAGAATGATCGATCACCCCCATAGAGCCCTGTTCATTGGAACCGGCCTCCTTTTTCAAATCTAAATATTATTAAATTCTTAACTTATTAAAATATTATTTATACTACATGCAATTTAAAATAAATGAACATTCATTATATTATAAAAATAAAGTAAATAAAATAGACACACATCCAAGGATGGAAACGTGTCCTTACAATTGTTCAAATGTCCATAATACAAGAAAATAAAGTGGGACACCCACCGTTTGGAGAAAATTTGTCCCTTACATTAATCCAAAACTTAATTTAAATAAAAAAAATAAACCACATAAAACAAGGCACCCATGAAGTGGAAACGTGCCTTTTACATTCTTAAAATCAAAATGGTCAACACAGTATAATTCAATCATTCATCATAAACAACAAAATAAAATCAAAGCTCATCATCTATCATAAGTAGGCAACAATAAATTAAACAATGAAAATCAAGGTAAAAAGACACAAATTAAGAATAAAACATGCAAAATTGGGTTAAAAGTGCAATTAAGAGCTAAAAATACAAACTAGGGTTAAACCATAAGGATTGAGATTCATATTAGCTTTTTTAAATCTATGGAATTAGGGTTTTGGATTAGAGTTTATAGATTAGGGATTTTAGGAATTTAGAACTAGTGTTTTGGATTAGGGTTTAGGGTTTGAGATTTTATAGGTTAGGGTTTTCGATGGAAAACTAGAGTTTTAGATGAAAAACTAGGGTTTTGTGGATTCTAAAACAAATTTAGGGTTTTAAACAAAAATTTAGGGTTTTATGCTTTTAGAAAACAAGATTAGGATTTTGAATCAACTTAAACCATATTATTAGGGTTGATGAAACTAATAATTTTAATACTACTAGTGGCTTTGCTATTTGAGTATTCTAATGAATTATTATGCAAAATAATGATGGTTTAAAGAATTAACATAAATTGTAAGCTAAAATCAACTACTACCCAATGATGTTAGAAGAATAATTACTATTGTGGATTTTAAAAATAATGTTAATAAATAACAGCTATTGTAAATTTAAAGCAAGTTAAACAATAAAATTAAACCTTCGTTTGTTGGCTCCATCAATATTTTACGTTGATCCAAGCCTTCTGCTTGCACCAATGTTGAGTCTTGGTTGAATAAGTTAAAGACAGTACTGTGAGCAAAGATTTTCTCCCTCACTCCTATGTGGAATAATTATTGTGATTTTATCACTGTTAGGCTCAGGGCCTTAGAGAACACTGGTCAAAATCTGGAAAAAATGGAGTCGCCATCCGAATGGGCCGGGAAAAAGAAAGGGGTGGATGACTCGATTCCTAAGGAATCCCCAATCCCCTATTGGGTTTGAAAAGTTGGGTACACGTTGGGAACCGATTCATTGGAACCGGCCTCCTTTTTAGGTCTAAAATATTATTAAATTCTTAACTTATTATAGCATCATCCATACTATATGCAATCATAAAGATAAGTAATCACTTTATTAAAATCACAACAAGTTAAAAATAAAATAAATGGGCACCTATGCTGGATGGAAACATGCCTTTACAATGTCCAATGTCCAAAACTAAACAAAATAGAACACCCATCATTTTAGTGGAAACATGTCCCTTACATTTATCCCAAAACTTAAATTAATTTACTTTAAGCTTAATAAATAAAAGAAACAGATTAAATAAACAAGGCACCCACAAAGTAAAAATATGCCTTTTACAAATTTAAAATCTGAAATAAACATAATTCAAATAAACAAGTAAATCATATCATCCATCAACAATAATCCATCATAAATAAGTAATAATATATCAATAATTAAAATTATAGTTCCACCGTTATACTAGAGTTAAATTTCAAAATTAGGGTTTTTAATTATGAAATTGGGATTTTAGGTTTTTTTCATTAGTCAAATTAGGGTTTCTAAGCTACATAAAGATTAAAAATGTAAAATTACAGTTTCAAACCTAGAGCTAGGGTTTGATTATTAATAGTAAGATTAATCCAAATTAATAAATAATTTAGCAAGGTTTAGGGTTTATGAAAATAATGGTAGGACATATGCTATTACTACTATCTCTTTTAATTCAAATCTATGACCTATTATGGATGATTTGCATACTCAGTTTATAAATAACATAATTCAATAGAATGATTATTAAGAGCAATCAATTGAATTAATTTAAAGAAGGAATCAAACATGCATTGGTTGGCTCTACTAAAAATAATATGTTGAACCAAACTTTGTTTAGGCCAAGTGAGACAATTGCTACTTGTGAGCGGAGATTTTTGCCCCCACTTCCGGTGGAATGGTTCTTGTGACTTCGGTACTGTTTAGGCTCGGGGCCTTAGAGAACACGGACCTAAGTCCGGAGAAAATGGAGTCGCCACCCGGACGGGCTGGGAAAAAGAAAGGGGTGGATGACTCAATTCCTAAGGAATCCCCAACCCCCTAATGGGTTCAGAAAGTTGGGTACGTGTGGGGAAGGTGAGAAATGGCCCAACACCCCCCACAACGCCTGGTTCATTGGAACCGGCCTCCTTTACAGGTCTTAATATTATAAAATTCTTAAATATAACAACATTATCCATATTACATACAATAATTAAAAGAAAGTATCAATATATTAAAATCAAAGCAATGTCCAAACAAAGCAAATAAATAGACACACATCCAAGGATGGAAACATGTCCTTACATCACATGCCTAAATAGGACACCCACCAAAAGGTAGAAACATGCCCTTTACATAGGTTCTAAAATAGAAAAGCAAATTAAATTACATGATGTAAAGATAGAAACATGCCCTTTACTAATGAGGTACCCACCAAGTGGAAACATACCTCTTACAACATTTTGAAGTCTAAATAAATTGATAAAAGTAAATAACCATTCATAATAAATAAATCATTCATCAAAGGTATTAATCAAAATATAAAATAAACATCCATCCATTATAAATTAAATAAATCAAGTATTGAAATTAAATAAATTAAAGCATAAGAAATAAATCAAAGCATAATCAAGTATAGAATAGAATAAAGCAAATAAAAGTCCAATTATGGCTACTGTGACTTTTTATGGAATTAAAATAAATTAGGGTTTTATGTTTTAAAGGGTTGGTAAGACTCTTTGATTAACAAAATTAAGGTTTGAATGATGATATCATGAAACTAGGGATTTAAACACTTTAAAATACTTTAATTGGTGATTTTTGGTTATTGGGTTCCTAAGCTACTGTGTAAAATTTAGGTTTTTATGTTTTTATGTTTTTTAATGTTTTAAAAGGATTAGGGTTCATAAAAATTAGGGTTTAAGGTTTTAAAAGGGTTAGTGTTCATTATTTTGAATTTCTGAAGTTGAATTTGGATTTGATATTTTGGAAGTAGGGTCACGGGTGGTGAATAATTTTTAGGAATTTGGAAATAAATTTGATATTTTTATGAAATTTTATGAATTTAAACAAATAAATTAACGTTTTTATAAGTAGAAAAGATGTTTTTTAAGGCTTTTTGAATGAAATAGAACCTATTTTAAAATTTTAAAAGAAGCAGAATTTACATCATAGTTTTGTTGAAAAATATGTTCAATTAGAGTTTTAAGATTTTTAAGAAGCAAAAATAACAATTTTAAGCCTTTTGGGAGATAAACTAATGAAATAAGGTTTTTTTGGCTTTAGAAAAACTAAATTAAAGTTCAAAGGTTTTTAATTTTGATTTCATAAATTTAATACTGTGTAAAAAAAATAATTAAAGAAAATTAATTAACACATACCTTCTTTTGATGATTTCTCTAAAAACAATTCTTCTTGGATGAACTAGCTCCAAAGACAAGCCTTTTTTTGCCTTTGAATCCTCTAAATCGTGCTGCTACTGTTCCAGAAAAGAGTTGAATTGAATTTCTTCTTTTCCTTCCTTGATTTGGTTTCAAATTTTCCAAACTACTCTTGGATTTTTTGCTTCCCTTTAAATTAATTGCCTTTGGTCCTTATTTATATTGGTTTGAGGTTGTCTACTCCTAATTATCTAAGGTAAGTAATATTAATAAATAAAAAAAGAAACCAAAACCTAATTGGATTAGGTTTCAAAAAATTTGCGTCGGAAAATTTGCTCTGCGGAAAAAAAACTGCTGCGAAAAAATTGTGCTGCCAAAAAACTGTGTCCAAATGTCTCACTTGTCAGAGGGTGAAAGCTGAACATCAAGTTCCAACTGGGTTGCTTCAACCTTTATCAGTGCCTGAATGGAAATGGGAAAGAGTAACAATGGATTTTGTTTCTGGTTTGCCATTGACGCAGAGGAAGCATGTTGCTATTTGGGTGATTGTTGATAGGTTGACAAAGGCAGCTCATTTTCTTCCGGTTCAGATGGATTATTCTCTTGAGAAGTTGGCTGAGCTGTATATCCATGAGATTGTGAAGTTGCATGGAGTCCCAATTTCTTTAGTGTCTGATCGAGATCCCCGGTTTACTTCAAGATTTTGGAAGAGTTTACATGCTGCTTTGGGTTCTCGATTGCACTTTAGCACTGCTTTTCATCCACAGACAGATGGGCAGTCAGAGAGAGTGATACAGATTATCGAGGATATGTTGAGAAGCTGTGTCATTGATTTTTCTGGAAGTTGGGACAGATTTTTACCACTTGTGGAATTTGCTTAATACAACAGTCATCAATCCAGTATTGGAATGGCACCATTTGAGGCATTGTATGGTAGACGGTGTAGGACACCTCTATGTTGGAATGAAACTGGAGAAGGTAAGTTAATTGGTCCTGATTTGATTAGAGAGACTGAAGAGAAAGTGAAGATGATTCGGAATAAATTGAAAGCAGCTTCAGACCGACAGAAGTCTTATTCAGACTTGAAGAGGAGAGACATTGAGTATAATGTGGAAGATAAAGTATTTTTGAAAGTGTCTCCTTGGAAAAAAATATTGAGATTTGGTCGAAAAGGGAAGTTGAGTCCTCGTTTCATTGGACCATATGAAGTTTTAGAAAGAGTTGGACAGTTGCTTATCATCTTGCTTTACCGCCTGAGTTGGATAGAATCCATAATGTCTTCCATGTTTCTATGTTGAGAAGGTACAGATCAGAGCCATCTCATGTTCTATCAGTTGAATCTATTGAGGTGAGTCCGGATCTGACTTTTGAAGAAGAACCAGTTGCTATTTTAGCATATGGGATGAAAGAGTTGAGACATAAGGAAGTGCCAATTGTGAAGGTTCTTTGGAAGAATCATGGTAGAGAAGAATCAACTTGGGAGAGTGAGCAAGCAATGCGAGATCAGTATCCTCAGTTGTTTCGGACTTGATATCAGGTAATTTCGAGGATGAAATTTTTTTTTAAAGGGGGAGAATTGTAATATCCCAAAATATACCCTAGAAGTTTGGTATAATAATTGTTGTAATTGAATTAAGTGTATTTGTGTTTAATTGGAAAAGAGAAAAGAAGTGAAGAGAGTGTATATGTTGTGTATATGAAAATATATACAACATATACACAAGTCAATGAGAAAATCAAAGGAAGAGATTAATTATTATTAATTTTGTTTAAGGAATTAATTAATTATAAGTGGGATAAGAGTTAGTGGAAGTGGAAGATGATATTTTGATTATTTTATATTAAATGCTTGGATGAGAGGGTTTTAAGGAAAAGAGAGTTGACTTTGATTTCTTTGGTTTTCTTTCTTTTCTTCTTCCTTTGTGGCTTTCTTTCATTTCTTTCCTTCTCTTTTCCTTTTCTGTTGTTGTCCGGCCATCAAGAAACAAGAGAACAAGAGAAAGATTTGATCTTCCAAGTTCAAGATTGAAGGAAGTTTTCAAGAGATCAAATTGGAGATTTAAGAGTTTCTTCATCCTTGGTAAGTTCTTCCACTTGATTCTTTGATTTCTTTGGGTTTGTGAGTTGAAGTTGTGATGGATATGTGTTTGGTTTGTTTGTGTTGTGTTTAAGAGTATTTGGTTTAATTGATTTTGGATTTTTGAGGTTGGATTAAAGGAAAGAGTAAGTTTGTTGGTGAAGATGGTGTTGTAGTGGTGTGTAGAGTTTGTGATGATATTGATAATTGTGGTTAATGTATATTTTGTCTTGTTTTGGTGTTTTTGCAAGTTTGAGATGGTTTTTGGATGTGTGTAGTTAAGTTTGTTTGAAGTGGATGTTGATGGAATAAGTGATTTGTTGAGTGTTCTGTTGTTTTGGCCGGAATCTGGGTTTTTGGCCTGACACGCCCATGAGCACGTCCAGGTCTTTAGGCGTGTCAATTGTTCTGTGTGGCAGTAGGTTTGACACGGCCAGTAACACGCCCGTGTTATTGAACGTGTCATAGCCACTGTGTTATTGGGGAATTGACACGGCCATGAGCACGCTCATGTTGTTGGACGTGTCAATATTTCTGAGAGACAGAATGTATTACACGCCCAGTGACACGCCCGTGGTTCTGAGCGTGTCAATGCTTCTGTGTTGTAGAGTTAGGGCACGGTCAGGGACACGCCCGTGTGGTTGAGCGTGTCATGTTTAAAGTTTGCCCTAGTTGGTTCTTAGCCTTATGATCTCATGTGGGTTTCATCATTCTTTTGGAATAGGTTGTGAAGAAGGTGATTTGCCATAATTTAAGAAGTGAAGGATTTTTGGAAGAGGAAGTCAATAGAGTTGTGTGAGTTGTTTTGAGGTAAGTACAAACCTTGCATTATTGCATACATTCATGTTATTTTGGAACTTATACATTTGAGTATGAATGTACTAAGGAATCTTATTGCATTGTTGATATATATAAATAATGTTATGTTTTATACAATGTGAACTTTGTGAAATGCAATATGATGTATGTATATTGATTATGAGTATTTGAATATGAATTGAAATAGAATGAAATGTGAAGCCATTGTGGTTGGCTATGATATTGTAAATGATGTTGAAGACATGAATTGAGAAAGAGAATGGTAAAGAGGTAAATGAATTGATTGTATGCCTAATATGTTATTCAATTTTCAGAGTGCTGGGTTTGGTGGCATGCCTATGAAAGGTAACAGTCTTGCCGGGTTGAGGATCTCTTCAAATTGAGTTGAATTGAGGTCCAAGAGACTGGGTCTGTTACACTATGTGAATTATTGATATGAAATATATGAAAAGTAATAGTCTTGCCGGGTTGAGGATCTCCTCGATTTCAATCGGGTTAATGGTCCAAGAGACTGGGTCTGTTACTAGTAACAGTCTTGTCGGGTTGAGGATCTCCTCAAGCTTGTTGAGTTGATGGTCCAAGAGACTGGGTTTGTTACACTATCCATGGATAGAGATATGAGATATATTGCCTACGGGCTTGATCATTGTGATTATAGACCAAAGCAGTAACTCTGAACTTTGAATATCATATTAAATACTTGTTGGGCCCATGTGTGTCTATGTTATTATTATTGAATGTATGACATTGATATTGACATTGCATAATATCATTATGGTTTGTACCACTAAGCCGTTGGCTTAGCGCGATTGTGATTTATCGCGCAAGTGATAGGGTTGAGACGGAAGATTCCTCTAGACCTAGTTGAGTTTATGCTTGAAGAGTTGGCCTAGAGCTTAAAGATCAGAGAGTCAAGCTATCAATCATGTATATATATTTCATGTTTTGTAAATTTTGATTTTTAATGTATTTGTACTTATTTGTTATAATTTCCGCTGTGTATTAATAAACGTTTTTATCTATTATGTTTTATGAATTTCTTCTAAACCTTTTATTTTTGTTTTATTTCTTTTCGAGTTATGACTTGTGTATTTTATAAACTGTGGCATTTTCTATATTCAGTATACGTATATTACGATCATATAAGCATGCTGTGTACGTATACGGGGTATAGGGGTGTTACAATTATTTTGGTATCAGAGCCTATGTTTGAAATTCTCAACCTAGGTCAATTGTCAGAAAAAGAATATTTTGATTTTAAAAAGTTGGTTTTGAATAAAATACATGTTTGGTATTGGCAGTCTCTGATCTTTAATGAGGTGTATTCTGTTGTATTTACAGATATAGGTTGTAATGGATTCTCGTTCACGTCAGTCTGTAGAGGGTAGTGCAGAGAGTGTAGCTCCTGATGAGATTAGAGATGGAGCTAGAGTTGATAGAGTTAGTGAGGCACCTGTTTCTGTGCCAGGGAGATCAGTTGCAGAGGAATTCCGCCAGGTTGGTTAAGGCATGTGATAGACTTATTTAGGCAAGCTCCAGTGCAGCCACCACCACCACAGCCATTGGTACCAGTGAGATATTACGATAAATTAAGAAAGTATGGAGCAGAAGATTTTCTGGGTACTATTGATCCAGCAGTAGCTGAACAATGGTTAGATAGAATACAGAGGATATTCATTCAGTTGCAAGCCACTCCAGAAGAAAAATTTGATTATGCTAGATCACTGTTACAGAAGGATGCATATGATTGGTGGAAAACAGTTCCTCATGCCATGGATGATCCACCTACATTGTCCTACAGTGATTTTCTATGGGAGTTTGAGCTGAAATATACTCCGAGGGAATATAAAGATGTGAAAAAGATGGAGTTTCTGAATTTGAAGCAAGACAGCCGGACAATAACAGAATATGAGGTCGAGTTCATACGGTTAAGTCACTATGCTGGGGGAATTATTTCAGACGAGATAGACCGGTGCAGAAGATTTGAGGAGGGATTGAGGCCCTCTATCATGTGTCTTATGGCTGGTTCTAGATACCAGGATTTTTCCCAGCTTGTTGCAGCAGCTAGGAGTGTGGAGAGAGCTCATGGTATTGCAGCAGCTGCGACCGAGGAGGAGACTAGGGTTAGGAGACCCCAGTTTGAGGCAGGGTCTTCATCTGTGAAGAGAGGTAGAGGAAATTTTGTTCCCAGGATCAGTAGGAGTCAGAGACAGGCTGGTAGGTCAGTTCAGTTTTAGAGACAGAGATCGAGACCTACAGTCTCAGTAGCGAGTGCTCCGACTCCAGTAGTTCAGAGATCCACTCCACCTGTGTGTGTTCAGTGTGGTGGAACACATAGGGGTGTCTGTTTGAAGAATAGTGGACCAGCTATGTGCTTCAGATGTGGATCGCCTGATCATTTTATTAGAGAGTGTCCGGAGATGCAGGAGCAGAGACCGGCAGATTCTGCAGTTTCTTGACCTAGTGTCAGAGGTGGTCGAGGGAGCAGAGGTTTCAGCAGAGGGGGTAGACCTGGGTATAGTCAGAGAAGGGGATCTTCATCCAGGGATAGTAGGCCAGATGAGGCTGGGCCTTCTCAAAGAGTATATGTGATGCAAAGACAACCAGATGCTTCAGCAGTCATTGCAGGTACTTTCTCTTTATTTGGCATTTCAGTTCTTGCTTTGATTGATCCAGGATCTACTCATTCATATATTAGTGCATCTATTTTGCCTGTGTCTGAATTGCATTCTGAGTCCCTAGGATTTGATGTGTTGGTGACAAATCCTCTAGGGCATAGTGTGATTGTTAGCAAGGTGCACCGAGATAGTGCAGATGTGGTGCAAGGTGAGGAGTTTCGTGGTGATTTGATTGAAATTCCTTTTAAAGAATATGATTTGATTTTGGGCATGGACTGGTTGTCTAGGCATGGAGCTATGGTAGATTGTCAAAAGAAATGTGTTACTTTGAGAACTAGTGATGGTAGAATTGTGTTGGTATCTAGTGAGCAGAGACAGCTTGCATCCTTGTTTGTTTCAGCTGTTACAGCTAAGAAGTTTATTAGAAAAGGATGTGATGCTTATCTTGCTCATGTTTTGGATACTAGAGTAGTAGGTTCTCAACTTGATAGTATATCCACAGTTGCAGAATTTCCAGATGTGTTTCCAAAGGAGTTCCCAGGATTGCCTCCTGATAGAGAGGTGGAGTTTGGTATCGATTTGTTGCCTGGTACCACTCCTATCTCTATTACCCCTTATAGAATGGCACCTGCTGAGTTAAGAGAGTTAAAGGTGCAGTTGCAGGAGTTGTTGGATAAAGGGTTTGTTCGACCTAGTGTTTCACCGTGGGGAGCTCCTGTTTTGTTTGTGAAAAAGAAGGATGGTACTATGAGATTGTGTATCGATTATAGGCAATTGAACAAAGTGACTATCAAGAATAAATATCCTTTGCCTAGAATTGATGATCTCTTTGATCAATTAAAGGGAGCAGCAGTGTTTTCTAAGATTGATTTGAGATCAGGGTACCATCAGTTGAGGGTCAGAGCTGAAGATGTTCCTAAGACAGCCTTTCGCACAAGGTATGGGCATTATGAGTTTTTAGTGATGCCGTTTGGATTGACGAATGCACCTGTAGCTTTTATGGATTTGATGAATAGGGTGTTTAGGCCCTATCTGGATCAATTTGTGGTGGTCTTCATCGATGATATTTTGGTGTATTCACGTAATAAAGAGGAGCATGACAAACATCTGCGGATTGTGCTACAGATTTTGAGAGAGAAGCAATTGTATGCTAAGCTGTCGAAGTGTGAGTTTTGGCTTAATCATGTGACCTTTCTCGGTCATATAGTTTCAGCAGATGGTATTAGAGTTGATCCGAGTAAAGTTGAAGCTATTTTGAATTGGAGTCCACCGAAGTCTGTGACTGAAGTTAGAAGTTTTCTGGGTTTGGCAGGCTATTATCGACATTTTGTAAAAGGATTTTCTTTAATAGCTATTCCACTTACCAGAATACTTCGAAAGGGAGTTAGATTTGTGTGGACAGATCAGTGTCAGGCTAGTTTTGAGCAGTTGAAAGAAATGTTAACTCAAGCGCCTGTTCTTACTTTACCTGTGGAAGATAAACCATATGTGATTTACAGTGATGCTTCACATAGTGGTTTGGGTTGTGTTTTGATGCAGGAAGGTAAAGTTATAGCTTATGCTTCTCGGCAGTTGAAGCCGCATGAGCTCAATTATTCGACCCATGATTTGGAGTTAGCAGCTATAGTGTTTGCTTTGAAGATTTGGCGACACTACTTGTATGGGGAGAAGTGTTTCATCTACACTGATCATAAGAGTTTGAAATATTTGGGGGTTCAGAGAGAGCTTAATCTTCGGCAGAGGCGATGGTTGGAGTTGATTAAAGACTACGAGTGTTTGATTGATTATCATCCTGGTAAGGCAAATGTTGTTGCTGATGCCTTGAGTCGGAAGTCTTTGGTAGGTTTGACTGTCTATTCGCTCTCATTGCTTATGGAGTTGAGAGCGTTGCATGCTAGCTTTGTATCTTGTGATGATGGTGCATTGTTGGCACAATTGCAATTGAGACCAGTATTGTTGGACCAGATTAAGGAGGTTCAGTTGACAGATGAGAAAATTCAAAAGATTGTTTCAGATTGCCAGAATGGAAAGAGTCAAGATTTTATTGTGAGAAGTGATGGGAGTCTTTGGTTTAAGAATAGATTGTGTGTACCTGATGAGGCTAATTTGAGAAGGACTATTTTAGAAGAAGCACACCAGTCAGTTTTTGCTATGCATCCGGGCAATACGAAGATGTATCATGATTTGAAGCAACTTTACTGGTGGTCAGGTATGAAGAGAGACATAGCGGAATTTGTGTCCAAATGTCTCACTTGTCAGAGGGTGAAAGCTGAACATCAAGTTCCAACTGGGTTGCTTCAACCTTTATCAGTGCCTGAATGGAAATGGGAAAGAGTAACAATGGATTTTGTTTCTGGTTTGCCATTGACGCAGAGGAAGCATGTTGCTATTTGGGTGATTATTGATAGGTTGACAAAGACAGCTCATTTTCTTCCGGTTCAGATGGATTATTCTCTTGAGAAGTTAGCTGAGCTGTATATCCATGAGATTATGAAGTTGCATGGAGTCCCAATTTCTTTAGTGTCTGATCGAGATCCCCGGTTTACTTCAAGATTTTGGAAGAGTTTACATGCTGCTTTGGGTTCTCGATTGCACTTTAGCACTGCTTTTCATCCGCAAACAGATGGGCAGTCAGAGAGAGTGATACAGATTATCGAGGATATGTTGAGAAGCTGTGTCATTGATTTTTCTGGAAGTTGGGACAGATTTTTACCACTTGTGGAATTTGCTTACAACAACAGTCATCAATCCAGTATTGGAATGGCACCATTTGAGGCATTGTATGGTAGACGGTGTAGGACACCTCTATGTTGGAATGAAACTGGAGAAGGTAAGTTAATTGGTCCTGATTTGATTAGAGAGACTGAAGAGAAAGTGAAGATGATTCGGAATAAATTGAAAGCAGCTTCAGACCGACAGAAGTCTTATTCAGACTTGAAGAGGAGAGACATTGAGTATAATGTGGGAGATAAAGTATTTTTGAAAGTGTCTCCTTGGAAAAAAATATTGAGATTTGGTCGAAAAGGGAAGTTGAGTCCTCGTTTCATTGGACCATATGAAGTTTTAGAAAGAGTTGGACCAGTTGCTTATCATCTTGCTTTGCTACCTGAGTTGGATAGAATCCATAATGTCTTCCATGTTTCTATGTTGAGAAGGTACAGATCAGATCCATCTCATGTTCTATCAGTTGAATCTATTGAGGTGAGTCCGGATCTGACTTTTGAAGAAGAACCAGTTGCTATTTTAGCATATGGGATGAAAGAGTTGAGACATAAGGAAGTGCCAATTGTGAAGGTTCTTTGGAAGAATCATGGTAGAGAAGAATCAACTTGGGAGAGTGAGCAAGCAATGCGAGATCAGTATCCTCAGTTGTTTCGGACTTGATATCAGGTAATTTCGAGGATGAAATTTTTTTTTAAAGGGGGAGAATTGTAATATCCCAAAATATACCCTAGAAGTTTGGTATAATAATTGTTGTAATTGAATTAAGTGTATTTGTGTTTAATTGGAAAAGAGAAAAGAAGTGAAGAGAGTGTATATGTTGTGTATATGAAAATATATACAACATATACACAAGTCAATGAGAAAGTCAAAGGAAGAGATTAATTATTATTAATTTTGTTTAAGGAATTAATTAATTATAAGTGGGATAAGAGTTAGTGGAAGTGGAAGATGATATTTTGATTATTTTATATTAAATGCTTGGATGAGAGGGTTTTAAGGAAAAGAGAGTTGACTTTGATTTCTTTGGTTTTCTTTCTTTTCTTCTTCCTTCGTGGCTTTCTTTCATTTCTTTCCTTCTCTTTTCCTTTTCTGTTGTTGTCCGGCCATCAAGAAACAAGAGAGCAAGAGAAAGATTTGATCTTCCAAGTTCAAGATTGAAGGAAGTTTTCAAGAGATCAAATTGGAGATTTAAGAGTTTCTTCATCCTTGGTAAGTTCTTCCACTTGATTCTTTGATTTCTTTGGGTTTGTGAGTTAAAGTTGTGATGGATATGTGTTTGGTTTGTTTGTGTTGTGTTTAAGAGTATTTGGTTTAATTGATTTTGGATTTTTGAGGTTGGATTAAAGGAAAGAGTAAGTTTGTTGGTGAAGATGGTGTTGTAGTGGTGTGTAGAGTTTGTGATGATATTGATAATTGTGGTTAATGTATATTTTGTCTTGTTTTGGTGTTTTTTCAAGTTTGAGATGGTTTTTGGATGTGTGTAGTTAAGTTTGTTTGAAGTGGATGTTGATGGAATAAGTGATTTGTTGAGTGTTCTGTTGTTTTGGCAGGAATCTGGGTTTTTGGCCTGACACGCCCATGAGCACGTCCAGGTCTTTAGGCGTGTCAATTGTTCTGTGTGGCAGTAGGTTTGACACGGCCAGTAACACGCCCGTGTTATTGAACGTGTCATAGCCACTGTGTTATTGGGGAATTGACACGGCCATGAGCACGCTCATGTTGTTGGACGTGTCAATATTTCTGAGAGACAGAATGTATTACACGCCCAGTGACACGCCCGTGGTTCTGAGCGTGTCAATGCTTCTGTGTTGTAGAGTTAGGGCACGGTCAGGGACACGCCCGTGTGGTTGAGCGTGCATGTTTAAAGTTTGCCCTAGTTGGTTCTTAGCCTTATGATCTCATGTGGGTTTCATCATTCTTTTGGAATAGGTTGTGAAGAAGGTGATTTGCCATAATTTAAGAAGTGAAGGATTTTTGGAAGAGGAAGTCAATAGAGTTGTGTGAGTTGTTTTGAGGTAAGTACAAACCTTGCATTATTGCATACATTCATGTGATTTTGGAACTTATACATTTGAGTATGAATGTACTAAGGAATCTTATTGCATTGTTGATATATATAAATAATGTTATGTTTTATACAATGTGAACTTTGTGAAATGCAATATGATGTATGTATATTGATTATGAGTATTTGAATATGAATTGAAATAGAATGAAATGTGAAGCCATTGTGGTTGGCTATGATATTGTAAATGATGTTGAAGACATGAATTGAGAAAGAGAATGGTAAAGAGGTAAATGAATTGATTGTATGCCTAATATGTTATTCAATTTTCAGAGTGCTGGGTTTGGTGGCATGCCTATGAAAGGTAACAGTCTTGCCGGGTTGAGGATCTCTTCAAATTGAGTTGAATTGAGGTCCAAGAGACTGGGTCTGTTACACTATGTGAATTATTGATATGAAATATATGAAAAGTAACAGTCTTGCCAGGTTGAGGATCTTCTCGATTTCAATCGGGTTAATGGTCCAAGAGACTAGGTCTGTTACTAGTAATAGTCTTGCCGGGTTGAGGATCTCCTCAAGCTTGTTGAGTTGATGGTCCAAGAGACTGGGTTTGTTACACTATCCATGGATAGAGATATGAGATATATTGCCTACGGGCTTGATCATTGTGATTATAGACCAAAGCAGTAACTCTGAACTTTGAATATCATATTAAATACTTGTTGGGCCCATGTGTGTCTATGTTATTATTATTGAACGTATGACATTGCTATTGACATTGCATAATATCATTATGGTTTGTACCACTAAGCTGTTGGCTTAGCGCGATTGTGATTTATCACGCAGGTTATAGGGTTGAGATGGAAGATTCCTCTAGACCTAGTTGAGTTTATGCTTTAAGAGTTGGCCTAGAGCTTAAAGATCAGAGAGTCAAGCTATCAATCATGTATATATATTTCATGTTTTGTAAATTTTTATTTTTAATGTATTTGTACTTATTTGTTATAATTTCCGCTGCGTATTAATAAATGTTTTTATCTATTATGTTTTATGAATTTCTTCTAAACCTTTGATTTTTGTTTTATTTCTTTTCGAGTTATGACTTGTGTATTTATAAACTGTTGCATTTTCTATATTCAGTATACGTATATTACGATCGTATAAGCATGTTGTGTACGTATACGGGGTATAGGGGTGTTACAGTCTATCTCATATGCATGCTTATCCAAACTATCTCCACTAATAGACTTTACCTACCAAGAGAGATCAACAGGTCTTTGATAGGCTTGAAATGGGGTCTATAAGGGACACAGGTTTAAGTGAAGGCCATTTTGAGATAGGAGCTGGTGTGACACAATGGACAAACCTTCACACTACAAATTTCTTGTTTGAACTTTAGGCAGCTGGGAGCAATCTTGCTAGTCTTCCAAGTTCTTTCTATCTTCTTGGCATTAATTTGGATCTTGATTAGGACAATCTTTGCCCTTGCAAAAAGTTTAAGACCCAAATTCGTTTCTTTTCCTCTTTTCCCTTCCTTTTTTATTTTTCTTATTCTTCCCTTTCTTTGAGCATTCTATCATTTTGTCCCTCTTATTTGTAGGACTGTCAAGTATAGAATTTCCAAGAATAGTCTTTCTCCCTTTTTCTTTGATTTTGATCGAATGTTTAGTTGGATTGGACCAATTCAAGTCAAAATGTCCTTATAAACCAAATGGAAGTCTTTTGTTGGCTTAGGTAAAAGAGAACTTAGTTGGCTTTTTGAACCATTTTGGGTTTTCTTTTTCTTTTTTTTCTCTCTCTCTTTTTTTTTGTCTTTTTCTTTTTTTTTGTCTTTTTTTGTTTCCCCCCCCCCCTTTTTTAGGTCAAACTGAGTTGTCTTGTTTGTATCAACTAGGGCTTCCAATAATGGATGAGGGGAGTAACATAAATCTTCATTAACAGGGATACACCATTTGTTACTCTAATATTGTCTTGATATATTAGAGATATTAAGTGAACTTCAACTACCCTTATGGTCTTGAAAACTTCAACTACCATTATGGTCTTGAAAACTTCAACTACCCTTATGGTCTTGAAAACATCAACTGTCTTTATGGTCTTGAAACTTCAACTATCCTCATGATCTTGACTAATCATTTCTTTCTTTGATCTTCTTGCCTATTCATCTTAGTGATCATAAGACTTGTCAAAAGTATCACAATAGCTCAGGTAGGTTATTGGGGTTTGTAAGCCAATGAATAGAAAGCTAAAATTTTATGAAGGCTCAAAGGGACAACTAGGGATTGATATTTAATTGGGTGGATACTAGTTGTTGGCTAACCAAACAATGCCTAGATCATTTCTCTCTTAAATAAGTAGAGTTCAATTTCACCTCAAAAGTTTGTCAAAGCATGTTCTAAGACTGACTAGGACCTAGACAAAGGTAATTATGCAGGAGCCCTCTCTAAGTAAGCATACACAACTCAATGCTATAGAGCCATTCCCTCACCTAGTAAAGTCATTCAAGTCATGATGCATAAATATATTAATTCATAAATTATCAAGCTAGATTCCTCATTGGTCGAGCACCAAAATGAACAAAGACCAACAAAAATTTTGATGAAAGTAATTTATTCAAACAACTTTAAATTTAAAAAACACAATAGTTCCAAAATATTAAATAAAGTAAGATTGAAAAGCAACATTCAAGCTAAGGAAAGTTCATTGAGTTAGGCTTCTTTTCCTTTCACATCTTCAACATTCTCATCTTGAAAAGAGGATAAAACAAATTCTTCTTCCAATCCTTTTCCCACCATAAAGGTTGCTGGTGGTGGCACTCTTCCAAATTTAGGCAAAGGGTTATCCTTGGTATTGGGCTTATCCAACTCGGGTAGCTTGCCACTATCAATCAAATCTTGGATCTCATGCCTTAATCGGGTACACCTATCAGTCTCATGTCCTTGAGTCTGATGAAATTGACAAAAAGCCTTAGTATCAAATTTTGGGGGTAATAGACTAGGTAAAGGTCGAGGAGCCAATGGTTGTAACAACCCTTTCTTTTGTAGCTTATCGAAGACCCAAGACAAAGGCTTCCCCAGATCTGAAAACTGCCTTCTATTTGCTTGACCGGTTACATTAACATCAACTTCTTTTTGTGTGCTTTGATTATTAGGCTGGTTGTTCCCTTTCTTATTCCTTCTTATTGAAAAGCGATTCTTCTCCCTTTTCCACTCTTCAATTTGTAGACCAGCTTGGAGAAGATCTTTGAAATCCCTTATAAGGGTGTGAGACATCCTTTCACGGAGATTAGGCAACACCCCTCTCAAAATCATCCTTATTTGATCAGATTCATTGGGCCTTTTCTTGAGCAAAGCAGCTTTATTTCTCCATCTCTTCACATAGTCTACAAAATTCTCATTTGGCCTTTGTCTAATGGACTCCACTTCCATTAAGGTAACTTCCATCTCGATATTATATCCATATTGTTGGATGAAGGCCTTGTAAAGAAAATCCCAATACTTTTGTGTTCCATCATCTAAGGTATTGAACCAATTTTGGACAGTAGGATCCAATGAGAGCATGAAGTACCTTAGGGTTTGAGCCTTAGTAGCTCGGACAGATTGCATGGCAGTAATATATGCTTCACATGAAGATGGGGATTTCCAGTGCCATTGTACTTAGCAAAGGAAGGCATCTTGAACTTATAAGGGACCTCATCATCTTGTTTAAATAGTTTGTCGATCTCAGACTTCTCTTCGGTTTTTAGCTTCTTCTCAAATTTCTTTTCTAAATCAGCAATCATCTTTTCAACATCGGATGTCTCAATCTTTTCAATAGTTGTCTTCTTAACAGCCTTCGGTTCTTTCTTCTTTTCTTGAACCTCTTGGTAGTATTGAGCCCAATCATCATCATCATCAATGATCACCTTTTCATCATCAAAAACCACTTCACTAACTTTAGTCTTCCCTTTTTCTTTTGGTTTTTTAGTGCTAGCAGATGCTTCGGCATGATTCTCTAAGATTGCAGTCAATTGGTTCTTCATGGTCTTAGCTAGGGCCTCTTTGATTTCTTCCATTTTGGCATTAAGGGCTTCATCCACCATCCTTTGAATTTGTTCGGGCTCCATTATTTTAGGCGAGCAAGTGATTGAGTCGTTGCTAGATACTTCATCTCCGGCGTAGGTATGATTGTCATAAGCTTTTGAACTTTCGTAATTCAGGGCTGTGAGCCAGAGAGGATCAATGATATGAGATGCAAATGTATGCATGTATGCACAATCAACCAATAAATAGTGTAAATAGGATGATCCTTCCAACCTTATAACATCCACACACGAATTGCGAGTCTCTTTTTCCTAGGTATATGGTTAACAAAATACCAACATGGGGTATCTTGCTTTCGAATAATTCCCTGTATGTTTCAACCAATAGTTATATTTTCGAAAATGGAAATCAATCATGATAATTCCCATTAATTAGGTTTTAATCCATTCAACCAACTAAAGTAGCTTTTATGCTATGTTGGATTAAAACAAAATTAAGAGGTTTATTATAGATAGATTTCTCACTTAAAAAGAGTAACTAATGGTTCATGCCAAAAACAAGCCCATGGTTAATTTATTTTTAGTATAAACTAGGCCCACAATTGATTTTTGGTATTTCATAATTGACCTAAATATTTTTGCAAGCTCTTTGTAAAAAATAGTTGGGTGAAAATAGTTTTGTTTCTAAGCCCATTGTAAAAGAGATTAGAAAAATGGATTTTGGGCTTAGTATTTGGGCCATGAGCCAAAGAATTTTTGATTTGTTTTTATAAAAGTCTTATGTCCAAAGACCATCTTGAAAAATTTTGAAAATAGCTTTGGTCTTTTGGATTTTAAAGAAAAGTTTGTTTTGAGCTTACAATATACTTAGGTCATATTAGAAAAAGAACAAACTAAATAAGCCATGATTTAGACTAAGATAAACTAACCATAGTCAAACAACATGCATTTGGGGTAAAACCTAAGGAAAGTGACTAGGCCAATTACATGAGCTTTAGTCTTTAGGTAAAAAGGCTTAGGTTCCCATAGCAAGTATATACCAAATGGTACGAGGCTATGAGTGGTTATGCCATGCTCAATCTCCATACCTTGAGTGAAAGTATGGTATCCCTTACATAACATAACCCGGGTAACACAGGCGTCCTAACTCACGCATACAATGCAATCTAATATGATGCAATGGATAATATCATTATAAGAAAGAATAGAATAATATAAAGACCAACGGAATCAACTTCTCTTATCCCCAGTGAAGTCGGCACTATGAGCGGGGATTTTCGCCCCCACTCCCGGTGAAATGGTTCTTGGGATTTCGGCACTGTTTAGGCTCGGGGCCTTAGAGAACACAAACCTAAGTCTGGAGAAAATGGAGTCGCCATCTGGACGGGCCAGGAAAAAGAAAGGGGTGGATGACTCAATTCCTAAGGAATTCCCAACCCCCTAATGGGTTCGGAAAGTTGGGTACGTGTGGGGAAGGTGAGAAATGGCCCAGCACCCCCACAACGCCCAGTTCATTGGAACCGGCCTCTTTTACAGGTCTTAATATTATAAAATTCTTAAATATAACAACATTATCCATATTACATACAATAATTAAAAGAAAGTATCAATATATTAAAATCAAAGCAATGTCCAAAGAAAGCAAATAAATGGACACCCATCCAAGGATGGAAACATGTCCTTACATCACATGCCTAAATAGGATACCCACCAAAAGGTAGAAACATGCCCTTTACATAGGTTCTAAAATAGAAACACAAATTAAATTACATGATGTAAAGGTAGAAACATGCCCTTTACTAATGAGGTACCCACCAAGTGAAAACATACCTCTTACAACATTTGGAAGTCTAAATAAATTAATAAAAGTAAATAACCATTCATAATAAATAAATCATTCATCAAAGGTATTAATCAAAATATAAAATAAACATCCATCCATGATAAATTAAATAAATCAAGTATTGAAATTAAATAAATTAAAGCACAAGAAATAAATCAAAGCATAATCAAGTATGGAATTGAATAAAGCAAATAAAAGTCCAATTATGGCTACTGTGACTTTTTATGGAATTAAAATAAATTAGGGTTTTATGTTTTAAAGGGTTGGTAAGACTCTTTGATTAACAAAATTAAGGTTTGAATGATGATATCATGAAACTAGGGTTTTAAACACTTTAAAATACTTTAATTTGTGATTTTTGGTTATTGGGCTCCTAAGCTACTGTGTAAAATTTAGGTTTTTATGTTTTTATGTTTTTTAATATTTTAAAAGGATTAGGGTTCATAAAAATTAGGGTTTAAGGTTTTAAAAGGGTTAGTGTTCATTATTTTAATTTTTGGAAGTTGAATTTGGATTTGATATTTTGGAAGTAGGGTCACGGGTGGTGAATAATTTTTAGGAATTTGGAAATCAATTTGATATTTTATGAAATTTTATGAATTTAAACAAATAAATTAAAGTTTTTATAAGTAGAAAAGATGTTTTTTAAGTCTTTTTGAATGAAATAGAACCTACTTAAAAATTTTAAAAGAAGTAGAATTTACTTCATAGTTTTGTTGAAAAATATGTTCAATTAGAGTTTTAAGATTTTAAGAAAAAATAACAATTTTAAGCCTTTTGGGAGATAAACTAATGAAATAAGGTTTTTTTGGCTTTAGAAAAACTAAATTAAAGTTCAAAGATTTTTAATTTTGATTTCATAAATTTGCTACTGTGTAAAAAAAAAACAATTAAAGAAAATTAATTAACACATACCTTCTTTTGATGATTTCTCCAAAAATAATTCTTCTTAGATGAACTAGCTCCAAAGACAAGCCTTTTTTTGCTTTTGAATCCTCTAAATCGTGCTGCTACTATTCCAGAAAAGAGTTGAATTGAATTTCTTCTTTTCCTTCCTTGATTTGGTTTCAAATTTTCCAAACTACTCTTGGATTTTTTGTTTCCCTTTAAATTAATTGCCTTTGGTCCTTATTTATAGTAGTTTGAGGTTGTCTATTCCTAATTAGCTAAGGTAAATAATATTAATAAAAAAAAACAAAACCTAATTGGATTAGGTTTCGAAAAATTTGCGTCGAAAAATTTGCGCTGCCGAAAAAAACTGCTGCAGAAAAATTGCACTGGCCAAAAAATCTGTCGCAGCGCCCGCAGAGCGGGCCCATAAGCTATTTCGCAGGCAGAAAATTTCTGCGTGTGAAATAGCATAGTGATTTCGCCCACAGGAATTTCCTACAGGGGAAATGCCCACGGGCCCGCGCGATGATTTTTTCGTCGCCGATTTTTACAACTCCAATTTTTATTTTTATTTTTATTTTTATTTTTTGACTTTTATTTGTTTATTTCTATTTTTTATTAATAAAAATTAGATACTAAAGCAAAAATTATTTCATAAAAATTATTTTGGATCAATTAGACAACAAAAATCATTTTAGACCAAATAAAACATATTGGACCGGATTGGGTAAAAAATTAAGGGTCTACACTACTGCCTCTTGATATGTCTTGGATTTTTTTGTGTTTTGGTTTTTTTTTATCCTAGCCACACTCACTATTTCTTTTCTCAAACATGATTAATGTCTCTCCATTTTCAATTTACAGTAGCCACCCCATTTCTTTTTTGTTGCCTGTATTTATAAGGAGCATATTTGGTCAACATTATGATAAGTGCACAATTGATGATATTTTATTCCTATTTCTTAATATGATTATTATCCAATTGAGTTTAATTTTTTTGTTCAAAGTGTATTTTAGGGTTAATTTCAGGAATTCTCTGTATTTTGAGGCTTATGGTCATTTCGGAGGAATTACGGATGAAAGTAGAAGAAAAGAGCAAATTTCATCAATGGACACACCCATGGACATGGGCGTGTCAATGGATGTGCCCTTGATGCTGTATACAGAAGCATTAACATGCACAGTGACATGGGCGTGTCACCAAGCATGCCTTTTGCAATGTTTCACAGTAGCTGTGACACGCCCAGTGACATGGGTGTGTCACTGGACGTGCCTTATGTTCAAAATCTCAGTGGCAATGACACACCCAGTGACATGGGCATGTCAATGGGCGTGTCAAGCGAAATTATCTGCATTATAAAAGCTGCGCTAGAGCACAAATTAAGGATCCCGGATTTCATTTTTTATAACCTAGAGCCGACTTCTAAAGCAAAGAGGAGAGTTTTGGAGCTGAGATTGAGGGTGAAGACATACTCTAAACAAGATCTAAACCAAGAATCAAGGATTGAAGTAAAGAAATACAAATTATTCACCATGAATTGTTTGGTTTCTTTTATTCATTTCTCTTATTCTGTTTTTCTGGTTTTGAATATGAACTAATTCATTCTCTATCTAGATATTGATGAACCCTAGTTTTTTTTGTATGGATTGAATAATTATATTTAGTTGAATCATTTGATAGAGTTGTTTTATTCTTATGATACTTAATGATCTATTTCCAATTGATAATAGCATGCTTATTGATTGGTTGCAATTTTCATATTATTGACTTGAGAAAGCTTGATATGAATTGAATACTCATAAGGGTTGAGGATTGATTAGAGTACTAGCGATAGACTTACAAGATCCTTTGGTTTATAGTTCCTTGTTCTTAATGCAAGATCTAATTAATTGTGTTTGAGAAGAGATTCCGGCACTCTACTTAGTGATTAGGGATTAATTCACTCCAGAGAGGTTTTAGTCTAAGTTAGAGGAATGCCAACTCAACTCTATTAAATGATTAAACTGAATTGATGTTCATAAATATCATTGAGGCTAGGGGGATTCAATATCTGGATAGTTTTATTACCATCAATCCTTTTTGCACAACATTTAATTTCCCTTTACTTTCAGTCATTAAATTAATTATTTTTAATTACACCACATCACAAGCCTATTGATTTTCTAAACAACGGTTAAGATTTGCACTAGTACTTGACCTTGTCCTCAGAGGAATGATAACTCACTCACTACTTTATTACTTGGTCGACCCGTGCACTTACGGTATTGCTATAGCGTAGCTCGCCCGCACCAAGTTTTTTGGCGCCGCTGCCGGGGACAACGGTTTCAATATTAGTAATATAATTAAGACTGTTGATTTAGTTTTATTTTTATTTGTTTTTAACATTGGTTCTTGCTTATTCACTATCATTTTAGGTATTTCCTCCCGTTTATGACCAGAGGTAACTCATCCCAACTGTTTGAGTTAGACCCAGAGCTAGAAAGAACATTAAGGAGAAAGCGAAAGGAAAAAGAGGAGGTAGTTGTGGAAGACGCAGAAACAGAAATAAATCTGGAAATAGCAGAAGAAGAAGAAGAAGAAGAAGAAGAGTTTGAAGTGATGGAAGGAGTTGGGCCAAGAACAATACAGGAGTTTGCTAAGCCCAGCTGAATCTAGTATCAGGAGGCCGACAGTTGCAGCAAATAACTTTGAAATAAAAGCAAATGTAATTCAAATGGTGTAGTAGACTTGTCAGTTCGATGGGTTTCCTGATGAAGATCCTAATGCACATTTTGAGAATTTTCTGGAGATATGTGACACATTCAAGATAAATAATGTCTCAGATGATGCAATTAGGCTGAGGTTGTTCCCATTTTCCCTTAGAGATAGACCAAAGAAGTGGCTGAAATCTTTTCCTCCAGGAACCTTCACCACAAGGGTTAGTTGGCAGAGAAATTCCTAGAAAAATACTTCCCACCGTCTAAAACTGCTAAGTTGAGGAATGATATCTCATCCTTTCTGCAGCAAGATGGTGAGACACTTTATAATGCCTGGGAAAGATTTAAAGATTTGTTGAGAAGGTGTCCTCATCATGGACTTCCACTATGGCTTCAAATTCAAACATTTTACAATGGGTTGAATTATGTAAGTAAGCAATCCATTAATGCAGCAGCTGGTGGTACCATAAACAACAAGACACCTGAACAAGCAAGGGATTTAATTTAAGACATGGCTATCACCAATTATCAGTGGCAAGCCCCAAGGGAGAAAGGAAAGCTGAAGGCCATGGGTTCACACTAATTAGATCCTGTGGTGGCTTTGACAGCCCAATTGGAAGCATTGAATAAAAAATTTAATTCTTTGGCCTCTCCTTCTGGGAAAGTAATGCAGGTGATGTCTTGTGAATGGTGTGGGGGTGGACATCAAAGTCAAGAGTGCCAAAGTGGCAACATGTTTGCTAGGCAAGGGCAAGTAGACTATGTTGGAAATATGCCAAGGCAACAGCAGAATAACCCCTACAGCAACACATACAATCTGGGGTGGAGAAATCATCCAAATTTCTCACGGAATAATCAAAATAATCCAAGACCTCCCCCTGGATTCCAGCAGCCCCAACATCAATAAGTTGCCCCTCCAAGAAAGAGTAATTTGGAGGACATGATGGAGAAATTTATAGCAGCTTCTGAAACTAGGTTCCAATCAACTGAAACCACCATAAGAAATCAGCAAGTCTCCATTCATAATTTGGGGAATCAGGTGGGGCAAATTGCCAAGTTGCTCAGTGAGAGACCACAAGAAAGTCTGCCTAGCAACACTGAGGTGAATCCTAAAGAGCAGCTTAAGGCAATTACACTAAGGAGTGGAAAAGAGATCAAAGGTAATGTGGATGAGAAAAGAGGAGAAGTGGCAGAGAAAAGGGCTGAAGTACAAGAAAAAGAAAAAAAAGACGATCCTCCTGTCACTTCGGGAGAGAAAACTGCATTGGAAAGTGAGAAAGAGAAGTAGCCGCAAGAAAGCAGCCCCATATTGAAGGAATACCAACCTAAAGTACCCTATTCGGCAAGGTTGAACAAGGACAAGATTGATGCTCAGTTCGGTAAGTTTCTTGAACTTTTTAAACAATTGCACATTAATATTCCATTTGCTGAAGCTTTGTCACATATGCCTAAATATGCTAAATTTTTGAAAGATATCTTTTCTAACAAAAGGAAACTTGAGGAAGTGTCTTTAGTGCATTTATCTGAAAAGAGTTCGGCAATTTTGCAAAGGAGGTTACCTAAGAAGTTAAAAGATCCATGTAGTTTTACCATTCCATGTTTAATCGGTAACATTGAGGTCAAGAGTGAATTAGCTGATTTGGGGGCTAGCATAAGTGTTATGCCCTATAAAATGTTTAAAGAGTTAGGCATTGGTAAACCTAAACCAACACTTATGACCATCCAACTTGCTGATAAGTCAGTAGTCCACCCTCGTGGCATTATAGAAGATGTGTTGGTAAAAGTCGGGGATTTCATTTTCCCCAATGATTTTGTTGTAATTGATATTGATGAGGATGCGGATGTTTCACTTATTCTTGGTAGACCATTTTTAAATACAGCTTGTGCCCTTATCGATATTCATGATGGCACATTAACTTTGAGAGTGGGTGATGAGAAAGTTATTTTTAGGATACATGATGCTATGAAACATTCACTTTCACTTGATGAGGCGAAATCATGCAATGATGTTGTTGAGCATGAGACCGTAAATTGTGTTACTAACATTGTTTCCAAGCTTAAGTTGTGTTTATTGCAGGAAAATGTTGAGGATCAAGAAGCTATGGAGCAGCTTGCTTTTCTTGAAGCAAGCAATTCGTTCAAATGCAAGGCATATGAGACTATTGAGAAGCCAAAGGAAGAGAAGCAAAAGCCATCGGTGATTGATCCACCCAACTTGGAACTAAAGCCCCTTCCAGATCACCTTGAGTATGGATTTCTAGCGGAAAAGAAGAATTACCAATAATTCTAAGTTCCCACCTATCTTCTGAGCATAAAGAAAAGCTTATTCAGTTGTTGCAAAAACATAAGAAAGTAATAGCTTGGAAGATAGCAGACATCAAGGGTATCAGTCCATTCTATTGCACTCACAAGATACTGATGGAGGACGAATTCAAGCCGGTAGTGCAACCACAACGGAGACTAAACCCGAAGATGAAAGATGTAGTGAAGGCTGAAGTGATAAAACTATTTGACGCAGGGATTATATATCCGATCTCGGATAGTTCTTGGGTGAGCCCAATCCAGGTGGTCCCTAATGAAAATGATGAGTTGATTCCAACAAGAACAGTTACCGGTTGGAGGGTTTACATAGATTACAGGAAATTGAATGATACAACTAGGAATGACCATTTTCCTTTACCATTCATTGATCAGATGTTGGAGAGGTTATCCAGGCATGAGTATTACTGTTTTTTGGATGGTCTTTTAGGCTATTTCCAAATTCCCATCGCCCCGAAAGACCAAGAGAAGACTACATTCACCTGCCCATATGGGACATTTGCATATCGAAGAATGCCATTCGGGTTGTGCAATGCACCTGTGAATTTTCAAAGGTGCATGGTGGCAATCTTTGATGAACTTGTTGAGGATATTATGGAGGTATTTATGGATGATTTCTCGATCTATGGCAGCTCATTTGATAGATGTTTGGAAAATCTTGAAAGAGTCTTTATAAGATGTGAGGAAACCAACTTAGTGCTTAATTGGGAAAAGTGTCATTTCATAGTTCAAGAAGGAATTGTGTTGGGACACAAAATTTCAAGCAAGGGCATTGAGGTAGATCAGGCTAAGGTAGGCACCATTGAGAAGTTACCACCACCCACATTTGTAAAGGCCATCAAAAGTTTTCTAGGACATGCGGACTTTTATCGGAGGTTCATACAAGACTTTTCTAAGATAGCCCGGCCATTGACAAGACTCCTAGAGAAAGATGTGGATTTTGTTTTTGATGAGGAATGTTTGAGAGCATTCACAACTCTTAAGGAGAAATTGACCCATGCTCCAATCATGGTAGCTCCTAATTGGAATCTATCATTTGAACTAATGTGCGATGCAAGTGACTTTGCAGTGGGAGCAGTCTTGGGTCAACATAAGGAGAAATACTTCCAACCTATCTACTATGCAAGCAAGACTCTGAACACAGCTCAAGCTAATTACACAACTATGGAGAAAGAGCTGCTAGCTGTGGTTTTTGCTTTTGACAAGTTTATATCATATCTAATCTTGTCAAAAGTGATTGTTTATACGGATCATTCAGATTTGAGGTACTTATTTGTGAATATTGATGCTAAGCCTAGGCTAATCCGTTGGGTTTTGTTGTTGCAGGAATTTGACTTGACGATTCGAGATAAAAAGGGAGCTGAAAATCTTGCAGCAGATCATCTTTCTCGCTTGGAAAATCCAACTTTGGAGAGGTTTGAAGAAGGGGACATTGATGATCACTTCCCTGATGAGAAGCTATACGCCATGGTAAGTGAGGTAAGTAATTTAAATTTTGAAACACCTTGGTTTGCAGATTTTGCTAACTATTTAGCTGCTAGGGAACTTCCTAAGGACTTAACTTATCAAGCAAAGAAGAAATTCTTTTCTAACTTAAAGTATTATTTTTGGGAGGATCCTTTTTTGTTTAGATTATGTAAGGATCATATGATCTGACGATGTGTGGCATGGCCCGAAACAATGAACATTCTTAATCAATGCCATGCTGGACTAGCTGGTGGTCATAGGGAGCCAATAGGACTGCTCAAAAGGTACTAGAATCAGGATTTTATTGGCCCACTTTGTTTAGGGATAGCTACGAATTTGTGAACAGATGTGATCGTTGCCAAAGGACTGGAAACATTTCATCTCGTGATGAGATGCCCCAAAATGGAATTTTAGTGTGTGAAGTCTTTGATGTATGGGGGATCAATTTTATGGGACCGTTACCAAATTCTTTTGATAGCAAATATATTCTTGTAGCTATAGATTATGTCTCTAAATGGTTAGAAGCCCAAGCCTTGGCAACTAATGATGCTAGGGTTGTGATGAAGTTTTTGAAGAAGTTGTTTTCTCGATTTGACACCAAAAGCAATTATAAGTTATAGGGTACTCACTTTTGTAACTTTTAGCTTGAGAAAGTTTTCAAAAGACTAGGAGTTACACATAGGTTTGCTACTCCCTATCATCCCCAAACTAGTGGCCAAGTTGAGAACACAAATAGGGAGATTAAATGAATTCTGGAAAAAACTGTAGAGTGATCCCGAAAGGATTGGTCCGAAAAATTGGACAATGCTCTATGGGCTTTTAGGACTGCATTTAAAACTCCTTTGGTCACTACGCCGTTTAGACTAGTATATAGAAAAGCTTGTCATTTACCTGTCGAAATTGAACATAATGCATATTGGGCTATTAAACAGATTAACCTTGATCTAGCTCGTGCAGGTGAACAAAGAAAGTTGCAGGTAAACGAGTTGGATGAGTGGAGGTTGCAAGCTTATGACAATGCCAGAATGTATAAGGAGCATACTAAGAAATGGCATGATGCTCGCATTAAGGATAGGAAAGAATTTCAAGCGGGAGATCAGGTATTATTGTACAATTCAAGGCTTCGACTCTTTCCGGGTAAGTAAAAGTCTCGATGGTCTGGTCCTTTTACTGTTAAGGAAGTTTTCCCCTACGGAGTGGCTGAAATAACTCACCCGAAAAAAGGAGATTTTAAAGTTAATGGGCACAAGCTCAAATTATACCTCAGAGGGGAAATACAAGACTTGAAGGAGGTTTTACACCTCCAAGACTAGGGAAGTTTACCCTACCGTCCAACTAATACGACATTAAAGAAGTGTTGGGGTGGGAGACAACCCACCGTTTTATGTTTTTGGTTTGTGTCATCATTTTGTTTTAGTTTTATCTTTCTTTTATTGGGCGGTTATTTGTTTGTTTTGCATTCATTTGAATTTGTAGAGGAAATTTGATTTTGAGGAGTAAATTGAGCATATTAAAGGACACGCCCGTGTCATTGGGCGTGTCATTATTTTTTTCAGGCAGTAGCTACAACACGTCCAATGACACGGACGTGTCTATGAGCGTGTCATTTTGCATGAGAAACAGTAGTTATAACACGCCCAGTGACACGCCCAGTGACACGCCCGTGTCCATGGACGTGTCTTTAAAAAAAATAAAAAAAAATGACAAAAAATTATCCAACACGCCCATTGACACGGTTGTGTTTGTGAGCGTATCGTGTACACTGTCTTTTATACTATAGGGCATGCCCAGTGACATGAGCGTGTCAATGGGCATGCCGACGTCTTTATATATAGAACCGATGCCATTTTTCATGCAATTTTCAGTTTTCTTTCTCATTTTCTCTCAACTTTCTTGCACTCCCACCGAGGCATTCACACACCCACTCACTTTAGGAGAGATTCTCACTCCCGGCTTGCATTATTTGGGTGCATTCGCTCATTTTTCCATTGAATTTACTCGTTCCACGCGATTTTTGCTTTTCAGGTACGAAATCTCAATTTTTGCAATTTTTGTTTGTTTTCTTTCATTTTTCTTTCATTTTTCATATACATTCCTTTTATCTTCTTGTCTTTGCCTTGAAGTTGGAAGTTTCATGATGTGTTTGTTTTATTCTGATGTGTTTTTATTTCTCGTAATTTTTGTGACATTTGATTAATTTTGATTTTGTTTGTTATGAATTCCGTTTTGATTCGGCGTTTGTTTATTTTTGAATTGGTTTGTGGTTTGAGTTATATATTGATTGTTTCATTTGCTGGGTTCTAATTACTCTTTATTTTTGGAAAATGTATTGTTATTGTGGGAATTGCCTTTATTGTGGTATGTTTATTGTTGTCGTTAGGATTGGTTTGTTGCTTTTGGTTGATTAAGCGTGTGTTGCTATAGGTGGATTACGTTTGGTTATGCTTTATCATTATAATGCCGGCATTTCGGTAACCTTGTATCATGCTATACTTTTGTTGTTATTGAGGAATCTTTTTGGTTTGTTTTGCAGACTAACCGACAATGGGGCCTCACAAACAATCATCTTCCCAGCTTCCCACCAAGCGTGCACGAGGGGAAGGCAGTTCCAACCAACCAGCTACACGTCCAACTTCTAAATTCATGGTCACCCACAAATGCCTTAGATTTTCGAATGCCGAGGAAAGAAGGTGATTCGAACTTTTCGGCAACAGAGAATGGTCCCCACCTCGTGTTTTAGATTGGGATGCTATGGAACTGGCTAATATTGCAGTAGATATTCGGGAATTGATTAATCAACCAGGGTGGGACCAACTATTCTCCATCAATGAGCCTCCCTATCGAGAGCTGACACTGGAATTTTACTGCACCTTCCAGTTCCAGAAGACCAAGGTTTCAATTACTGAGCCAATGATTAAATTTAGACTGGGAGGATAGAGATTCAACATGAACATTAATGACCTTGGGGTGCATCTCGGGTTATATACTGAAGAGGAAGTATAGACCTTTGATTATCTAAACTCCGAGGTGGATTTTGTTGAGTATGAGGTTGCTCCTCCTAGGGTTTGGTGGACCTTTGCACCCACTGCTGATAAGTATCAACCCAGGGTTTCTAAGGCATCCAACTTCGAGTCTTTCCCCTGCCGAGTGGTGCACAACCTATTAGTTCACACTCTTACAGCTCGGCTGAGTAGCACAGGGGTGGTAAGCTTGCGAGATCTATTTTTCCTGCACTACATGGTACAGAAGACCCGGTGCAATGTCGCACATGCCATCATACTTTTTTTTATGAGCTGTCTAAAAAAGGAGCATCAGGTACTTTACATGGTGGCATGTATGTCACAAGACTTGCTCGTCGTCTGGGTGTGTTAGATGGCTGCCTACCTATGACGGTGGATGGTATGCCCAAGTTGTTGGGTATGGACACATTAAAGAGACTGAACCGGGAGAAGGTAGCTGGGCTGTAGGCAACTCCTATGGATTCAGATATACCAGAGGTAGCTCCTTCTACTCCTCCTTCGGATATACCACCACCTCCACTGTCAGATTTTCCGGGTTCATCCACTGCCGCTGGGCCTTCGACCGCTGCTGCTACACCTTCTTCTTCTGCTGGACCTTCTTTTGTCCAGACTCCTACATTCCGGGATTGGCGTCAGTCAGTTAATGTTGAGTGGGATGATGACAGGAAACCCACAGATTTAGAGCGCAGATTTGTAGGATTGAAGGGAAGATAGGGAATATTGAGCTGAATTAGAATAAGATCTTAACCCAGCAGGACCAGCTGCAGCAGTTTATACTTGACTAGACTACTTCTTTCCTAGACCAGCTGGATCACGAGATCTTAAGACGGCAATGGCTAGAGCAATCCATGTTGGAGTTCTGGCGGTATCAAGGGTTTCACCCTTCGCAACCACCACCTCCACCATACCAGCCACCTGGCCCTGCACCTGCACCTCAAGTTGATGTTTCTAATGATGAGACCGGCAGTGATGATTCCGGCAATGCACCAAATTTTTACTAGCCCACATTTTTATTTTATTTTATTTTATTTTCATTTCTTTGCTTATTTAATATTCTTTTTAGTTTTCTTTCTTTTTCATTGCTTTTGGACAATTGTTATTTTCTTTAAGAACTGTTTCTTTTGTTTGTTTATTTATTTATTTATGTCTTAACCTTGTTTTTTTTTTTTTTGCATTTTAGAATTTTGTTTTGACGCAAATCCTCCTTCACCATACTCTTGGCACCGTACTCATATTTATCCATTCATGGACATGAAAAGGGCAGTTTTTCTCTCTCTTCATTATTTCTTGTTTTGCACACACATTGGGGACAATGTGCGTCTTAAGTGTGGGGGAGAGGTATACTTTCTTGATTGAATTTTTACTATTTCATTCTTTCTATTTGATTCATTTGTCTCAATTAATTTCTGCAAATTATTTTTCTTTTTGGATTTAAGTAAGCTAGATTGTTGTAATAAGTGTGAATTGATGTGGTTTCCCTTTATATGTTGAACTAATTTGAGATTTCCTAAATGACAATTTCTTGTTGAGGTTAACTTAGTGATCTTGATCAGTTGCTGAGGATCGATTGTAATAGCCATAGTTGGGTTGTGGATTGATGGAAATTGGACACATCTAAAGTTTAAAACCTTAGTTACATTTTTGAGCATGTTATAATTCCTTAGATTCTTGAGTCGGACTTAGTATGACCCTTAAGTTTCTGACCCTTTAGTTGTTTAAAAAAAATTTGAGGGTTAGAGAACTTAAGAGAAAATTTACATTTTTGTACTTTGCTCATGGCTTTCTGATTTTCTGGAATTTTATGCTCAATCTTTTAACTCTGGATTTTTAGATTGTATTTTGAAACTTCTTAATTCAGCTGTTATGATTGTGAATCAGTTTTTGGTTGAGAAAGTGACGTTTTCTTATTCGAGTATTGTCAAAACTTTACTTTTCTTTTTGAATATAGAGGGGTTCCATCATTTCTGCTTATTACAGTGATTTAGTTTGCTTGAGGACAAGCAAAAACACAAGTGTGGGGGAATTTGATAAGTGCACAATTGATGATATTTTATTCCTATTTCTTAATATGATTATTATCCAATTGAGTTTAATTTGTTTGTTCAAAGTGTATTTTAGGATTAATTTCAAGAATTCTCTGTAGTTGAGGCTTATGGTCATTTCAGAGGAATTACGGATGAAAGTAGAAGAAAAGAGCAAAATTCATCAATGGACACGCCCATGGACATGGGCGTGTCAATGGACGTGGACATGGGCGTGTCAATGGACGTGCCCTTGATGCTGCATACAGAAGCATTGACACGCCCAGTGCAATGGGCGTGCCACAGCTACTGTGAAACATTGCAAAAGGCACGCTTGGTGATGTGTTGGTAGCTGTCGTCGCAAAGGTATGAACTTCCATAATTATTTATTCAAGTGATGTGTTGGTATAAGCTTGACATTTGTCATTTATACTTGCAGGTATAGGTATATGAGCACAATCTCATAAGAGTTCCTAGCATTATTGGGCAATGACTTGGATACCCTAGGCTAAGCCATTGGCTATCGGGTCATACAAAGGTGCCTGGTAGCCACCACATGCACACTCAGCGCTACCATTTGAGTCGCCTGACCTAGGATTAGGTAAAGAGATGAGGTTACCATTACTGTAAAAAAAATTAATGAGAAAGATGTATTACTTATTTTGCCATCTTGCAGGTGAACAGTGTTGGTGGAGGGCTGATAAGAGGGTGAACTTAACTCCTACTATGAATAATGCATTACCATTACAAAATTTTAGTCGATTCATTGCTGGGCTGGTTTCTAGTGGATGGTTCCTTGGTGAGAGAGTGAATAACTGGTTTCTTTATCCTGATCAGAGGTGGGTGCCAGCAAACATTCTAATATATGTTCTGAACTGCATGTCAATGCTAGAGAATTCTTAGAGGCATGCTCATAATGGGTTTGATGTCGATGCATTTTTGCTTCACTCAGAAGTGTCATATTCTGAGTTCATTCAAGATTAGCTTTTGCACTTTGAAGTTTCCCCTAATATTGTTGAGGTTATGGAGGAATAGGGGGAAGAAGAAGAAGAAGAGGAAAAAGAAGAGGAAGAAGATGAAGATGAATATGACAAGGAGGGGGAAAGTGATGGTGAGGGAGGTAATGAGATAGAAGAAGAGGATGATGAAGAAGGTGGTAAGGGAGTTGCTGCTTCCCACCTGCATGGTGATATTGAGACTATCTCTTTAAATGTCGACCAGGCATGTGTATTTGTTTGTTAGGACTACTTTGCTCTTATCCTTATCTAACTTTATGAATCTCTGTAGGTGGTCAGACAATCGGGCGATTCCAATCATGATGAAGCTAGTCCTTCTTATGCAACTCCAATGCAGCCACATATTCCGCATATGTCGGCTTATGTTGATCCATCGTTTGGTCCTCAAGGCTTTGATATGAATTACCTAGATTGTCTAGACTGCCCCTAGGGGTTTTCGGAGCTAGTGGACCACCCTAATTTTTTGTAGGCCTCCCCGATGGTCGTTGATTGGTTCCATAGTGTATGGTTAACATTTCACCATTCGGACGTATCTGATGTATGTTCCTGTTGCTGCTCTGTGTCGAGGCACTTGTTATGACTCTCATTAACTTGACAGCTAGTATGGAGCCGAGCCTCGAGGTCTGGAGTTTACTCCTGATTTAGACATGCCCCATCTGATTGAAGCCTACTTGGATTGACTAAGGCAAAGATGGCCTGCATGTTACATTTACCGATTCCATGAATTTGCAATTGTCAGTCTTTAAATAAAATGATGTTAGGATGAAAGATATTTTCTTTTTACTATGATTTGTCATCATTTTTTGCTATTATGCAATTTATTTTAGCCTTTTGATTGATACTCAACATGGTGCATATAAAATAACTTTTAATATTAATTTTATCTCATTAAATCAGGAACAACCATAAACATATAAAAAGCATACACAAAATTATTTATGTAACCAACTAGCCCTTTCAGATTTTCTAGTTAATAATTTTCTCTCATCTTTTAGCCCTAATTGTTACATAGTTTCCCTTTTGGGTTTTCGAAACTAGCAAACTACTCCAATTTTTGCATAGGCTACCCTTTTGGGTTTTCAACCTAGCGAGCTTACTCTTTTTTTAATTAGACATATAAGCTCTTAAGTCGGTCAATGTTTACTGGTTCGCTGGACTCGTTTCCATCCATGTCAGCTATCTTGACTGCGCCTTTCTTCATTACTTCTTTTACCACATAAGGTCCTTCCCAACTTGGTCTGAATTTCCCTCTCCGATCCGGAACATTTGGTTTGCACTATTTTAGTACTGGATCACCAACCTTAAGTCTTCTGACATGGACTCTTTTATTATAAGCCTGAGCTATCTTTCTTTGGTAAAGCTGATGATGATACAATTCTTTTAACCTCCTCTATTCCAATAAGGCTAACTACATGTATTCTCTTAGTACCCACTTTGTTTCTAGCAATTCAGCATTTACTACTACCCTTAGAGATTTGACCTCAATTTTAATAAGCAGTACTGCCTCTATTCCATATACTAGAGAAAATGGTGTTATTCCATTCAGAGTTTGCATGCTTATTCTATACCCCTACAAGGCAAACGGGAGCATCTCTGACCAATCTCTATATGTCTTGGTCATTTTGGAAAGAATCTGCTTAACCGTCTTGTTAGCTGCTTCCACTGCACCATTTGCTTTTGGTTTGTATTGAGAAGATCGATGATGAGAAATTTGGAATTTGGCAAACAGATCCCTAACGACCCCTTGGAGTTGTACTTCATTATCTGATACTACATTGTATGGAACTTCATATCTGCAGATAAGATTTCTTTCAATAAACTGAGCCATTTTCCTTGCCCCTACTTTATTAAAAGATTCAGCTTCCACCCACTTCGAAAAGTAATCGATTGCAACAATGATATACCAATGACCATTTGAAGTTGTCAGGTGTATCTCCCTAATAATATCTATCCCCTAACCTACGAATGGCCAAAGTGAAGACATAGAATGCAACTCTTCTGGAGATAAATGGTTCAAATTCCCATACAACTAGCATTGCTAACATTTTTGCACAAAATTAATACAATCTCTCTCCATGGTCAACCAACAATAGCCTTGCTGGATTTTTTTCTTAACCAAGGTTAAGCCATTCATGTGGGATCCACAAGTTCATGCATGTATTTTTTATATGATCTGCCCAACTTTAGACTTTTTTAGACATTTTAAAAGCATCCCATCAAGCCACCTTCGATACAATTCTCCCTGGAAAGTGATATGCTGTAAGGACCATCGCCTTATTGCTCTCTTTTCTTCTTTTGTTGCCCCTGGCAGATAATCCTGACTTTCTAAGAATTGATCATCTCATACTTATAGCAAGGAGTTGATGAGCTAGTCAAAACCGGAGATTTAAGGAACAATTTGACAAGATCCTTCCATATCGAAGCCAATGTGGCTAGGGCATCAGCCATCTGGTTTTCCTCCCTTGGCAGGTGTATGAATCTATAATACTTGAAGTTCTTCCTCATCATTCTTAGGTAGTCATGATATGGCTTTAGCTTTTCTTCTTTCAATTCCCATTCTCCATTTACTTGTGATATCACTAGCAATGAGTCACCGAAAACCTGTACTTTATCGACCTTCATCACTATTAGAAATGGTCTCGGAATATTTTTTGGAGGTCCGTAACTCCCGAAAAATCAGTTTGAGCAGAAATCATGTGAGCTGATGTGTCTATTTTGGAGGCCGAACCACCGTGCACAGCGGTTCAACCGCCGCGCGCGGCTGTTCGATAGTCGGTTTTTTTCTTCTGGCAAGTTAACCATTGTCCACAGCGGTTCAACCGCCATCCAGGTCCGAATTTGGTCTATTTTCACTATAAATAGCCCCCAGAATGGTCAGAAAAGGGCCCTGGGGGGCTTCGTGTTGACGAGCTTCCTACCTTTCTATACGCTTAGGCGCTTCTCTTCTACTCTTCTTTGCACAAATCTAACCTTGTGCTGCAGGAATCAAGAATCATAATCCAAGGTCCAGGAAAACAAGATCTGGAGCTTCGAAGTGGGAAAATCCTAAGCCAGGTAATATTCTAATTCATCCTTTGTCAATTCAAGCATGTCATAAGCATTACACCTTCTTCTTAATTTCTTTTTGGTCAAAGACCTAATCCTTTTAGGTCTAAGGCCTAATTAACTAATCAATCAATCTTTCGGCATTAAGCCATGAATCAATCAATCTTTTTGGCCAAAGGCCTAAAATTTGCATCCTTTTGGTACAAAGTACCTAAATTTCACAATTTTGCACTAAGTGCTAATTAAATCTCACAATGCACAAAGCATACACACACACATGCATGAAGCATAATTCTTATCGCCTTTGAATAGGCACTATCGAACTACATGGGCTTTGATCTCCCATTCAAATGGGGGTATGTAGGCATATTTTGAGATTCACCTCAAATAGCAAGTCCACGATCCACTAACAATTTGTTTGTCCTTTTCCTTGTTTTTTTTTTAGGTTTGTTTCTTCTTTTTTTTTGCAAGTTAATCAAATGCATGACATAGTCCCCGAATCCTCCTTGGGTTCGTAGATTATAAACCTTTACATTGGATGCATTATTGGAGTCAAACAAGGGTTTTCTTAGTTTTACCCTTTGAACAAAAAAAAAACTAAGTGGCGACTCCCAACAACAAGTGAATGTTCATTCGAATCCTTTTCGGGTGGAATTAGAGGTTCACACAATGTCCTCACTGTGGGAACAGATACTAAGGATTTTCCCGTTTCTATTGGATTACACCAAGGTTTAGCTTTGAGCCCTTATCTTGTTGCCTTGGTCATGGATGAGCTAACAAGACATATACAGGATGACATCCCTTAGTGTATGATGTTTGCAGATGATATTGTATTAATAGATGAGACTCAAGCAGGGGTAAGTCAAAACTTGGATTAGTAGGACTAAAACTGAGTATATGCATTGTAGATTTAATAGCAAGAATAGAGAAAGAGGCAAAATTGTTTTAGATGAAATATCAGTAACTCATAGTACTTATTTTAAATACCTTAGCTCTATTCTTCAAGAAGATGGGGATTGTGAAGAAGATGTAAATCATAGGATTAAAGCTGGTTGGATGAAGTGGAGGGGTGCTACAGGAGTTCTATGTGATCGAAAGATGCCAATTAAATTAAAAGGAAAGTTTTACCGCACTACAATACGGCCTGCGATGATGTACGGTAGTGAGTGTTGGGCAGTAATAGGACAACACATGAGTAAAATGCATGTTGCAGAAATGAGAATAATAAGATGGATATGTGGTCATACTAGGATAGATAGAATCCGCAATGAGTGCATTAGAGAAAAAGTGGGGTAACACCTATTGAGGATAAGATAAGAGAGCATAGATTGAGATGGTTTGGCCATGTGCCGGTTAGAAAAACCGAACAAGTTAGAGTAGATATAGCTAAGAGAGGTAGAGGTAGGCCTAAACTTACTTGGTCAAAGGTGGTCCAAAATGATCTTATGATGTTACATCTATCAGAAGAGATAACCCTAAATTGTATTGAGTGGAAAAGAAGAATCCATATAGCCGACCACAATTGACTTGGGATTAAGGCTTTGTTGAGTTAAGTTGAGTTGAGTTGAGTTGAGTTGAGTACTTTCTTTATAATTAACTTATATAATCATTTATTGACTTATCCTATTTTATTAAAGTTCTCTATTTCTTTTTAGTAAGAAGAGCGAGCGTACATCTATAGCCGGTTCTAGAGCTTAAGTAGCTACTAGAGATAAAGTTGCTCTAGATGAAGAAAGTTCTACAATTTTGACCAAATCTGGCCCTAGTCACTGAGGTAGTTGTAGGCAAGCTAGAGAAGAGACCCATGTTAGCCAAACTATTGTCCTCTATTTTGATCTTAAGCAATCAAATTTAATAGGACTAATATTTGTACCAAGCTACATTTTGCAAGACCTAAAATTTATTAATGATTTCTTCTAAGCCCGACCAAACTACCAACCAGGCCGATCGGACTCAGAGAAACAGCTTGCTATACCGAGATGTGGAATGATGATGCCGAGCATAACATATCATGCTTGACCAAACCAACTAAAAGTCTGTGAACCAAAATCGAACTGATAAGCAATGAAGTGGCGAGCATGTACTTTCCAAAACCAAGTCTGCTGAATTGGAGAATACACCAAGGATGCACTGATTGGACAAAGCATGAGATGACCAGATAGAACTCGAGCTGAGCAATGAACTCAACATACTGAGCCTTAAGCTGATAGAACCAAGGACGAACATATCATACTTAACTCAAGACAAAGTATCCAGAAGAACTCATGCTCATTGTCACTCCTACTTGATGAATGGACTACATGTCCCGACCAGAATATTAAGAAGTCTGACCATACCAAGCTCATGATAAATCATCAGAAGTCCCAATAGAGTTCATAGTCACTGAATACTCCAAAAACTTCAGCATACTATGGAAAGCATGACAGAACCTGATGTAGTCTGACCGCATCGAGCCACAACTAAAAATCCAAGAAGTTCTAGTAGTGCTCACGGTCTTCAACACTCTCAAAATCTCAACATACCAGTGAAGACTGACCAGACTAAACTAGTACCGAGCATACCACTAGTTTGGACTTTAAAAAATATAGTAGTTGTCTATCCACTCAATTAGTGCATGCTACCTGTACTAGCCATTGAAGAACTTTTGTCAAAAAATATAAAAAGCACGACTGGACCGAGCTCAGCCTAGCCATGTAGAGCTTGATCTGATAGACAAAATGAAGTCTGATGGTGTCGAGCCCGAGCTAACCTGACCAAAGCTAGTTTGACCATGAACTAGCTTAAAAAGTGATTTTAGTGGGAGACAAGAATCAAACATGTTGGCTTCCACTCTAAATGACTAGTTGAAGACTTGAAGGCTATAAATATCATAAGAAATCACATTTTTTAGTAAGATTGTAATTGTAAGAGCCAAGTTTAACATCTTTAATTTCTTTGTATTAAAATTTATACTTGTATTCTTTAAGGGTTGGGTGTGAGCATTGAAATACCATTATAAGTTTGACTGTGAGCATTGAAACACTTAAGTTGTAGAGTGAACCTGACAAAACTCTTATTGGGTTGTGAGGGAAATTCTCAAACCTTGTAAAAGTTGGTGGAACTTGTGAAAACACCAAATTAGAGTTAAGCTTGTAAAAACTCAAGATTAGTGGAACCTTAACAAGTTGTTAAGGAAGTGGATGTAGGATTGAGGTAATCTGAACCACTATAAACTCCTTGTGTTCATTCTTCTATACACTACTCCTTTTTTGCTTTGTTCAATTTTAAATTTTCAATTTACTATCACTCCTTCAAATCAACCAACCCTCCCCCGCTCTTGGTTGCCATCTTGGGACAACAGCCCTACAAGTGTAGACGCTATGCTCTTAGGATTCCAAAGGATTATGGCTGAGATGACCCAGGTTGTTCCTCTAGCGGCCCCAACTGCAAAACCTTCACAAGTGTCCCTAAAGTGATTCATTAAGCAACATCCACCTTGATAACATTCAAGAGATTTGTACAGAGTTGGTTGTACAAATACTAGATTTATCTATTTTGCTAGTTAAAGGCTAGAGGGTCCTGCACATACATGGTATAAGGACTACATACGATCACAATATCAAGAGATGACTTATTAGGAGGATTTTCGAAGGGAGTTTCTAGCTTGGTTTGTTCCCTTAGGATTTGTGCATCAAAAAATGATAGAACTAGAGAGTTTAAGAAAGGATGAACATACTTCAGTAGCAGAGTTTACTGCCAAATTTCTAAGGTTGTGTAGGTTTGTTCCCACTATGGTAGTAGATGATGAACTTAAGAAGTTTAGATATGTCAGGGCTTTGGGTGATCACTACACATTTTACTCAATGGATGTCAGGGTCAACCTTTTAGTGAGTTGGTTGATACTGCCTGAGACATATAATTCACCATGGAAGAAAGGTAAAAGAGATCTAGAGGACCTATTTAACATGGAGGTTAAGGCACTCATAGTTTTTTCGGTTTTAGTGGTACTTTTTAGATGGGCACACACACTTCAGAGCCACAGAGTTCCTTTAGGTGTAAGGGCAAGCCTAAGGGTGGTTCCATAGATAGTCAAGGTTACAGTGGTAGTAGTGAGTGCAGTAGCTACAGTGGATCAGGCTCTGGTTCCGACACCTCTATATGTGCTAGATGTGGTAAAGTCCATTAGGGGCAATGTATGCACAGATCGAATGTTTACTTTGGATGTAGCCAACCAGGTCATTCTGCTAGGGATTTTCTCTTATCAGAAGGATAGAGAGCTTATAATCAAGGATTCACTCATGGTTCCATGGCTAGTGCGGGCCAGCCTATGCAAACATCCTTTTCACCTTAGTCTAAGGGACAAATGAGTGGCCAATAGGATCGTGGTTTTAGAGGTAGGGGCAGAGGAAAAATTCAAAGTCAGAGCTCATGGTATTCAGGCAGAGGTCAAAATTTAAGGATAAGCTCGAGTTTTCACCCTTATCCATCAAGATGCTTAGGCTTCTAATGTATTGGTGGCTGGTAAACTTTATATATGTTCTTTAGACGCACACGTGTCGATAGACCTAGGTGCTACTCACTCCTTTGTGTCCCCTATATTTGTAGTAAAACTTGACATAATAAATACTGGTTTGGAATGTCTTTTATCCATTACAACTCCTATGAGCAATTCCTTGTTGGTAGATACAACATTTCTGTCCTATCCAGTTCTAGTAGAGGGAACAATTTTAGTTGTTGATCTAATTTTCCTCAATGTGATGGATTTTTGCATAATTCTTGGTATGAATTGGCTGTCAACTTATTATGCCACTCTCAATTACCACAACAAAGAGATCATCTTCATCTTCCAAATACCGGGTGATTCACGATTTTCTTTTAAGGGGGGACAGAAATACTACCCCATGTAGCCTCATTTCAGCTATTAGTACCAAAAAGATATTGTGTCATGGTTGTCAAGGGTATTTACCAATGTCTCTTCAGATGTTGAAAATTTAAGAAACGTGCCAGTGGTGAATGAATTTTTGAATGTTTTCCCTGAAGAGATTCCAAGATTTCCTCCTCAAAGAAAGATAGAGTTCTATATAGATATAATTCCTGGCACGAATCTCATATCTATGCCACCTTACAGGATGGCCCCTGTAGAGTAAAAGAACTCAAAAAATAATTATAAGATCTTTTAGATAAGGGATTCATCCAACCTAGTACTTCACCTTATGGCACTCTTGCGTTGTTTGTGGAAAAGAAGGATGGTACTATATGCCTCTGCATTGATTACAGGCAATTGAACAAGGTTACAATAAAGAATAAGCATCCTCTTCCTAGAATTGATGACCTGTTTGTCCAACTTCAAGGTGCTCAACATTTTTCCAAAATTGATCTTTACTCGAGGTACCATTAGTTGAGGATTAGGAAGGAAGATATAACTAAGACAGCATTTAGAACTCTGTATGGTCATTACGAGTTTCTTGTAATGTCTTTTGGACTCACCAATGCACCAGCTGTATTAATGGATTTGATGAACATGGTGTTCAAGCTGTTCTTGGATCATTTTGTTATCGTGTTTATTGATGACATCCTGGTATATTCAATGTTGCTAATAAAACATGTACAGCATTCGAGAATGATTTTACAGACACTAAAGAATCATCATTTATATGCCAAATTTTCCAATTGAGATTTTTGGCTAGATAGTGTGAGCTTTTTGGGACATGTTGTTACTAAGGATGGCATCATGATAGATCCTGAAAAGATTTAAGCTATTACAAATTGGTCGCAACCTATAACTATTACCGAGGTTCATAGTTTTCTAAGATTAGCAAGATATTATCTTTGCTTTGTTTAAGATTTCTCAATGCTAACAACTCCTTTAACTAGGTTAACACACAGAATGCTAAGCTTATGTGGACTGAAGCATGTGAGGATAGTTTCCAAAAATTGAAGGATTGTCTTACTTATGCTCCAATTTTAGCCTTACCTTCTGGAATGGGTGGCTACAACATTTATTGTGATGCTTCTAAAGTTGGTCTTAGGTGTGTACTTATGCAACATGGAAGAGTAATTGCTTATGTGTGTGCTTGATTCGCTCCATCTTGCACTTCTTCCATGCTTCGAATGTGTGTGCTTGATTCACTTCATCTTGCTCTTCTTCCATGCTTCGAATGTGTGTGCTTGATTTTGGGAACTATTGGGATTGGCATCTACCATTAATTGAGTTTGCCTATTATAATAGTTACCATGCTTGCATTGAGAAGGCACCTTATAAGGCTCTTTATGGCAAGAAATGTTGATTTTCAATATGTTGGGAAGAAGTTGGGGAGAGATAACTGGCAAGACTTGACCTAGTCCAAATCACTTCTGATAAAATTGATGTTATTCGAGAACGATTAAAAATTATAGCTGGTCATTAAAAGAGTTATGTAGACCTTAGACATAGAGATGTGTCTTGCAATGTGGGTGACCTAGTATTCTTAAAAGGTTCTCCTATAAGAGGGGTGATGAGATTCGGTAAGTTGGCACCAAGGTACATTAGACCTTACATGATTCTTGAGAGGGTCGGTACAGTTAAGTAATGATTGGATTTGCCATAAGATCTTTCTCACATCCATCTAGTGTTCCATATCTCATTGTTGAGAAAGTACATTCCAAATCCTTCATGTGTATAAGTTTAGATTTGCGAGAATCTTTCTTATGAGGAGGTTTCCATAGCCATTATGGACTCTCAGATTCAAAAACTTTGCTCCAAGGAAATTCCTATGGTAAAGGTGTAGTGGCGCAATTATACCACCGAAGAGTGTATGTGGGAAACTGAAGCTGATATGAGAGATAAATATCCATATTTATTTGTAATAAGTTAAAACATTTTATGACTAAAAATTAATTAGTTGAACGCTAGTCAACTTATGTATAATTAGGTTTGTGATGGGTTATTGATTGCTTTATTAAAACTTCAAGCACAAATTTATTTTAATGGGAAGATATTGTAAGATAAAAAAAAGTAGTAGTAGTAATAATAATAATAATAATAATAATAATAATAGAAGAAGAAGAAGAAGAAAATTTTAAAAGAAAAGAGAAGTGGAGTTAATAAGGAAAGAGAAAGAGTCTAAGAGGGAGAGAGAGGAAAGAGAGCACCAGTGAAGTTTTCTCTGATCTACCATCGTCCGATCGCCAACCACATACACGTGCCTGCTCAGCAATTTTGTTTGTCGATGGTGAGCCTGGGGAGAGGCGAATCGTCGCTAACGACCACTAAATGGAGCCTCATGCGTTGTTCGATTGACCCGCCTATTGAGGACTTCCTATCTATTTTTTGGCCAACTTTGACCTCCTTTCTCAGAAAGATAGGTACCATTAGACTTCTCTCTTCCTAAGCTTTCATTTCGTTCCTCATTTGTACTTTTTGGACTAATTTGAATTTTATCCTGAATCTGGTAAAGACATTGGTTTTCGATGCCCTTTTCGGTGAAATTCCAGTGAGTAAGGGAAAGTGACTTATATTTCTAGACTCCTTTCTCCGAGATAAATGCGCATGTACCCAATTTGCCATCGGATTCTTTCGATGAAATTTTTTGATGAAACTCCGACAAGAGACCTGTGAGTACTCCTGGCAAAACCTGTTACGTGTTAAATATTTAATTTTACCGAGCATGAAATTATAAAACTTATGAAGATAATAATTAAAATTTCAAAGACCAATTCTAATTTATAAAATTAATTGAGTGATGTTAATTATGTCAATTGTCCATATTTTCAGGAACCAAATTAAAAATAAATTGTATTAAATTTTCAGTCATAAAATATCTATTTTTATAGTCTAACACTATTATAGTAATATTTTTATGGTATTTTATTTTGTAGATCATTCAGTATAACACTCTACTGCTTATTGACTGAGTCGAGTATCTTAGCCTAAACTATGAATGATACTTTCTAATATATTTTTTCTACTTTTCATTCATTCACATATAATGAATATATATCTATATATTTGTGCACTATTTAGAAATTTAGAATTTTAGCATTTGTTTATGATTGCACATTTGTATAGTGAATATGATTTGTGGTTGCTGGATGGGATTGGGATAACATGGGGACCACATAGGATGAGATTTGGATTTTGAATATGACATGATATGATGTTATGTTGATAAGTTTAGGACTAGAGTGACGACAGAGGCTCTTATGCTCAGCGCTGCTTGTCAGTCTGATAGGCTACTTGGCTAAGACCATGATGGCGGACCCTATATGTATTGGATTCTAAGAGACTATGCTGGATAAAGAGAGTTAGATAAAGGGATTGGCTCTCCGATTTGAGGCTTAGAGTGGTTCCTATGGACTAATTTCCATCCTTGGATTATTGTTTGCTTCGTTTTATGTTTAGCATGATGCATGAGCATCTTTCAAATAAAGTCGATATAGAATTAGAATAGGATGTTAGGTTTGTATATTGGTTGATGTCATTCGCTAAGTTGAGACATTCACCCCTATCTCACTAATATTTTTAGGTCTCCAGGTTGAGCTTTTGAGAGTAGTCTATTCAATAACCATGCCTCTCTTCCTTATGAATTAGCTGAATATGTAATTTATTATGCATTGTACTGTATTTCTACTTTAGAAGCTCCACAAATTTCATATTGTTGAGATTATGTGAATTGGTATTGCATTTTGAATGATTGATGTGAAGGTTTAGATATTTCTATAGTTATACTAGTTCAGGCTGACTGAAGAGCCTAGTATCTCGAATTTCCTGCCCCTTAGTGCCGGCACGTGCCTTTAAGTTCAGGTCATGACAATTGAAGTTTTTGTCCACATATATATATATATATATATAATTTCTTTGTACTGCTGAATTATCACTTTAAGGAAAAAAAAGTTATTCACTGAAATTATCATTTTATAAAATAAAAAATTAATTTTTTTAATTATATTATTATTAATGAGTTAATTAATAAAGTGAGAATGTAATAATTTTAATATTAATAAGTTAATACATGCTATTATAATCTATTCAAAAATATTTTTTTATAAAACAAAAAGAATGTAATTATTATTTGGTTTAATTACCAAAAAACACTTAAACTTTATCCGGTTTTCACTTCTATTACAAATTTTTTTGACAATTTAGTTTATAAATTTATTTTTCATTTTATATCTATTTTTTTACTAGTTAAACTTGCTTTTATCGGGGATCCTGCTAACATGTCAGTCCTTTTTTTTATTTTATTCTAAAAATAAATAAATGGGCATTACAAAAAAGTAATGATCATTCATTTATTCTGTAAAAAAATTAAGAAAATCACGAATCAAACGAGCATTACAAAAAGTAACAGGCATTACTTTTTCTTTTACAAAAATACGTGTGAAAAGAGAAAAATATGTCTAATTAATTTGTTCTAGTTTAGTTAGGTCCTTTTTTGTGTCAATTTGACCAAGAGATTATACTATATCAAATCTAGCTAACCAAATTAGACATATTATTAATACATAAAAGAATAATTTGAATATTTAGATCTCAATCTAACTAATCAGAGTATATATTAGCACCATGAAAACATTTAGTTGGAATATCCAAGGGCTGGGCAACCCTTAGACATTAAGGGCTTCAAAATATTTTGTTAGAGTTAATTGTCCAAACATCTTCTTTCTAATAGAGACTCGGCTTAACAAACATAAGACGGAAGGTGTCAAATTGTCTGTTGTTTCTTTTAATTTCTTGATTGTGGACATTGTTGGCAAATCTAGGGATTTAGTGTTAGGATGGAAGAAGGTGATTGATTTAGTGGTCTTAAGGTTCTCTCAACACTGCATTGATTTTGTTGTGAGGGATGATAGAGGGGTTGACAAGTAGAGAGGTTCAGGTGTATATGGGTGGTTTCAACATCAAGATAAACATTACACTTGGGAATTACTGTCCCATTTATGCTCTCTAACCTCTCTTCCTTAGTTATGCTTTGGAGATTTTAATGAGATACTCTATAATTTAGAGAATAAAGGTGGATGTTGGAGGAGTGATTCATAGTTGGAGGTTTTCCATAACTATATTGATAATTGTGAGCTGCGTGAGCTGATGTTCTCTGGTTCAAATTTCACATGGGATAATAAGTGACATGAGAGTGCAAATAATAAAGAAAGTTTGGGTCACTTTTTGTGCAATTTGGATTGGGAGCTACAGTTTTCGAGGGCCCATGTTCTTCACTTAACAAAAATTTCATCAGATCACTCACCTATTTTGATGATTGGGGATGGTTTTCAGCCTGGTTCAAAGAGGAGAAACTAAATATTCAAATTTGAGGTTATGTGGTTACTAGATGCTAAATGTGAGGAAGTGATGAAGTTGGCATGGGATAAAGGTGTTAGTAGTGTAAATGTACAAGATCACATTACTATTTTTTGCAAAGGATATAAGTAGTTGGAACCAGAAAGCTTTTGGCAATGTGGGAAGGTTGATTAAGCTGAAATGTAAGCGTGTTGAGGATCTTGAGAAGGGACCGGTGGGCAGTGTTGTTGAAGATGAAATTCGGACAATCAGTGGTGAAATTCATGAGTTATTGAGTAGCGAAGAAATAATGTGGAGATAACATTCAAGAGCTACATGGTTGAAAGAAGGAGATAGAAACACCAAATTCTTTCATGCTAAAGCTTATGAACGAAGGAAAAGAAATCTAATAGGAAAACTTAATGATGAAAGTGGTGTTTGGAAAGAAGGTGATGTGGAAGTAGAAAAGCTTGTGGTAGAGAACTATACTAAACTATTTTCAAGCACAAACCTGAGGATATCAGTTAATATACTGTAGGCTATAGATAGGATCCTACATCCTGAGTCGATTCAATTCTTGTCTTCCCTATTCAGTAAGGATGAAGTTTATTCTGCTCTCAAAAAAATGCATCCTACTAAATCCCCAAGTCCATATGGTATGTCCCCAATTTTTTTTTTCAATCTTTTTGGCATGTTTTAGAAAATGATATTTGTAGCTTTGTTCTTAATTTTTTTTAGTCAGCTTCTATGCCTGACATGAATCATACATGGGTTACTTTGATTCCAAAATGTAAGGTTCCTGAGAGTTTGAAAGACTTACGTCCTATTAGCCTCTGCAATGTTTTATATAAGATCATTTCCAAAATCTTGGCTAATAGATTGAAAGTAGTTCTTCCTAATGTTATAAGCGATTCTCAAAGTGCCTTTGTCCCAAGTCAATTAATTACTGACAATGCTTTAGTTGTTTTTGAAATTTTTCATTCTATGAAAAATAGATTGAAGGTAAGAAAGGATATTTTTCATTGAAAACAGATATGAGAACAGCATATGATAGAGTCGAATGGTGTTTCCTTGAAAATATGTTGATTCGAATGGCTTTTCCTTCTCATTTTGTTAATCTGATCATGTCTTGTGTTCGGTATGTTTCTTTCTCTTTCATAATTAATAGGCAAGTCAAAGGTTTTTTAAAACCGAATAGAGGTCTCCGCCAAGGTGACCCTTTGTTGCCCTATTTGTTTTTGATATGTGCAGAAGGTTTATCCGCATTGATTAGGAAATCAAAGGCTGAATACAGGATCCATGGAGTTAGAGCTAGCAAACATGGCCCATCCATATCTCATCTTTTCTTTGCAGATGATAGCATTCTATTTGCAAGAGCTTCGGTGATTGAGGGTGACAGATTGAAAGAGATTATTATAGAATATGAACAAGCTTCAGGGCAGCAAGTCAACATTGATAAATCAGAAATTTTCTTTAGTTCTAATGTCCCGATAGAAAGGAGGGATCGCTTATAGCAAATTTTTAGGGCACCAAATATCTGGGCTCCCAACAATAATAGGCCACTCCAAAAAGGAAGTTTTTTCTTTTTAAAAGGAGAGATTGTGGAAGAAACTCAAAGGATGGAAGAGAAAATGTCTCTTTTTTGTAGGTAAAGAAGTTTTAGTGAAAGCGATGGCTCAAGCAATTCCCAACTACATTATGAGTTATTTTGTGTAGCCAATCTCCTTTTGTGCTGAGTTGGAGAGCTTGATTTGCATATTTTGGTGTGGTAACCAGTCTAATGATAGAAAGATCCACTGGATGTCGTGGGAGAAGATGTGCTCTCCAAAGGCAGTTGGAGGTCTGGGTTTTAGGAATCTTCAAACTTTAATAAGGCCTTATTGGCCAAACAAGATTGGAGATTCCTCGTTGACCCCAATTCTCTTTGTGCACACCTTTCTAAAGCTAAGTATTTTCCCAGAGGTTCTATCCTAAATGGGTCAATTGGCTACAAGCCCAGTTATGTTTGGAGAAGTTTATTTGGCCCTGTTGAGTTGCTAAGAGCCGGATTATGTTGGAGAGTTGGAGATGGTAGAGCAGTGAGGATTTGGGATGACAATTGGATTGTGGCTGAATAGTATGAAGCCACTTGTTCACAATGATATCCCACCTATGCAATATGTCAGTTGTTTAATTAATATGGACATGAGATGTTGGGATGCTAATCTAATCAGGAGGGCTTTTTTAGCTTTTGAAGCCGATGCCATCCTCTAAATGCCCATCAGTTTTAGAGTTCTTGAAGATAAATTATTCTAGTTTCAGTTTAACAACGGCCAGTATTCTATCAAAACTGGATACCATGTGAAGGAGTAGCGAAGTCGTGCAAAGACTGGTGCTGCATCCTCTTCTTCTTGCGATGCACAGTGCTGGAAATGATATGGCATTTACATGTTCCTCCAAAGGTTAGACATTTTGGGTGGAGATTGTTGCAAAATAATCTCCCATGCGCCACAGTGTTGCGAAGTAGAGGTGTTCAAAATGATATCATATGTGGAAAATGTGGGTGTCATGATGAATCTCTCTTACATGTCTTCCGTGACTGTCTTTGGGTTAAGGAAATGTGGTGTATTGCTCCTATTTCTTGTCGAGTAGATAAATGGCGAGCTCCTAATGTCTTTGATTGGGTTTAGCTGCTAGCTACTAAATTACGTAGAGATGAAATATGTTTGGCGCTAGTCATTCTGTGGTGGATTTGGTTTAAGCAAAATTTGGTTCTGCATGGTAAAACCGATTTTTCAGTGGATCGATTGCTCGACAAGGCTTGTGTTATGATTCAGGACTATAGGAACTCTTATTTAGCGCCTTCAAATCTAAAACACTCAGGTGATGTCTGTTGGCAGGAACCAATTGATAGGCAATTCAAGTTAAATGTGGATGCAGCTTTTGGTAAAGATGGGGCCAGTTGTGGAATGGTTGTACGTGATCAACAAGTGCAGGTTTAGGTTTCGGCTGGGAAAAGAGATTGTGGCAGTAGAGGATATTCGTATTATTAATAAATTACAGCTAGGCACATGAAGTTGGCTTACAAGTGGCAGTAGATTGTGGATTGAAAGAGATTGAGGTGGAGTCTGATGCTATTTGTATTATTAATAAATTACAGACGCATGAAGTTGGCTTGGATTCTTTTAGTTTGTTAGTAGAGGATATTCATAGCATAGCTGCTCTTTGTTCTTTCTGTTCTTTCAAATATGTTCCTAGGTCTGGTAATTTGTTAGCTCATGGTGTTGCCAAATGGGCTTTGACTATAAATAGCTCTTTAGTGGTGATGGAAGATATTCTAGCTCATCTCCATTCGATTGCTGAAAATGATTATAATGTGTTGAGCTTGGGTTAGTAATGATATAATTTGTTTCATAAAAAAAAAAGCCAAAATCCTAATACTAAAATTTATACTTAACATTATCCATGTTTTAGGGAGCAATATGATAAAATTAATTTCACATCAGATAATTTTATTGAAAATCTTATGAGTTTGACTTTTAATAGAAATTTAATTAAATAAAATTTCGGTTATTCAAAATTATTTATTAAATTATTTTAGAAAAACTATTATACAATCAATAATGATTATTTTTTGCTTTATGTGATCATTCCTTCAAATTGATAGTTACTCATAACATAAATACTCAATTTAAGATTTATTCATACATTAGATATATATTCAATATTTAATGACAACTCTTGAAGCTTATATACCATGTCCTTAAGACAAAGTTAAAGATGCTAATTACTGTATATTAAAAAATTCAGGTTACTTAGTTTTTTTTTTTTGTCATCGGGTTATTAAGTTAGTCGATTAATTATAAATTATATTATATATATATATGCTAAGTACTGTATCAAAAAAAACATATATATAGTTTCAAGTTTGAATATAAAATTAAAAATATATAAAGAAGCAATTAATCAATATTTTTTAATATTAAAAGGAAAAAAAGTTGTATAAATCACCTTGTATAAATTTTCATCCTCCATTTTCTTTTCTTTTCTTTTCTTCTAATTTCTTTTGTTCAAAAAATTACATTTAAAAGGAAATTAAAGAGGAAAAACCTAAGCTAGAGATTTATGCAAGAACAATGTTTAAATATACTTTTTTTAAACAAAAAGTAATGCTCGTAACTTTTTTATGATATCTATTTATTTCGTGATTTTTTTAATTTTTTTAACGAATAAATGAATGGATATTAATTTTTTTATAATGCTCATTCGTTTATTTTCAAAATAAAAAAAAAAGTATTAGCACATCAGTAAGATCTCCAGTAAAAATAAGCCTAATTGGTCAAAAAATAGATTTGAAAATGAAAAATAAGTTTCTAAATTAATTTGTAAGAAAAAATATTTGTGATAAAAAATGAAAAATCTGGCAAAGTTTACATATTTTTTCCATAATGAAGCCTTATTATTTTGATAATTATGTATGAGTTAAAATGATAATTTCAATGGGATAGAGATATCATTGGTGTTAGTATATTTATAACATGAGTGTCTGGCATTTATCGATGCGGTCTCAACTCTTAACGTTAATAAATTGAGTTAGAATAATTATGTCCATGAGCCGGTTAATTGGGTTTATCAGTTCGGGTCCATTAGTTTTAATATGTGGCAATTATAAATATTAATTTTAACCAACAAGAATCGATTCGGTTAATATTCAGAACCATAAATAGCAATCAATTTCAGTTTTAGCTTTGATTCCAACTGTAACCTTATAATATTCGTGATTTTGAAGATATAAAATTATATATATTCAATATATATATCTAGAGTATATATAACATATACATATGGTATATTAATTATATATGTTGGATTAATACATTACATACTTAATATTTAATACCCATATAAGGTACATTTGATGTGTATATAAGATACACATTACTTGTGCATATGTGTAATATCCCAAATTTTTGAAAAGTTTTAATTTTAAAAATTTGATAAAATAAATTATAATTTAAATGGATAAATTAAATGAATGATTTTAAATGAAAAATGAAGGAGTTTTAAATGAAAAAGTGAAATATATATGTGATATATATGTAAAATATATATAACAAATAAAAGTCAACACTTTTTAAAAGAAAAGTCAAAGTAAAAGAGTATTTTGGTAATTAAATCTTAGAAATTTAAAATTAATAGAATAATTCAAAAATAAATTATTTTTGAATGGAAGAGGGAATTTAGGACTTTTAATTTATTAAATAAATAAATATTAAATTATTTTAATATATATATATGGTTAAAAAAAGATGAAAAGGAAAAGAAATATTAAAAAAAAAGTCTTCTTCTTCTTCTTCTTCCTTTAGGACATTTTCCATGGGAGTTTGGAGCATGAATTTGATTCTTCCATACTCCATAAATTGAAGGATTTAACAAGTTTCAAGTAGATTTTTGGTGATTTCATCCAAAACTAGTAAGTTTCCAACTCTTTTCTTTGAATTCCTTGAAAATTTGTATTATGTGAGAATTTGAATTTTGATGTAGTATATTATAATTATTGGAATTGGTGTGTATGATATTATTTTGGGTAGTTAACAATGATTCTAAGGTTAGATTAAAGAGATGATAGAGTTTGGTTAAAGAATGGTGAAGAGAGAGCATTTAGGGTTATGGAACTTTTGGGTTTGGGCAAACATGAGCTTTAATTGTGGAAATTGGTTTCAAATGTGTTGTTTTGATTCATAAACAAGTATTTTATAGTCAAATATTTGATTTGGTTGTATTTGGTTGGAGTTTGAGAATGGTAGTATTGATTTAGGGTTTTGAAAAAGTGAATTTTCAAAGAATGATTAATTGTTTGATTTTAATGCTTAAATCATGTTATTTAATGATATAAGTGGTAGAAATAAGATTGAAATGATAATTGGATTGAGTTAGAATGGAGATCCTTCAATGGTGAAGGTTATCCCATTTTAGGGTTTTGGACATAAACATGAGGTTAATCAATGTAATTGGTTTAAACATGCTAAAATATGTTTCTAATGATATTAATAAACTTAAAACACTAATTTAAATGGCTTGATATGGTTTTTCAAAGTTAAAGTGAGGTGAAGCTTAATTTTGGGATTTGGTTTAGAGTGATGTTTAATTATGGTTTAATATTGAGAATACCTTAGAATGTGATATTAAATGATTATGTATGATCACATTTGGTATAGGCATTGAGGAAGGTTGATTTGCTTCATCCAAATGGTGAAGGGCAAATTGGAATGATAGGATTGGAGGTTGAGTTAAGCTTGCTTTAGGTAGCTAGTGGAGGTATGTACAAACTTTGAATATAATGTCTATATTTGCATAACATTTGGACTTAACACATTTTGGTTGAAAAATTTTTTTAAGCTACTTGTTTCATTGATTGTGTATGAATAATATACTACGACATTTGTAAAAATGTGTTAAGCTATTTGTAATGCTATATATGTGCTAAATACATTGTGAAAAGTCATTGATAATGGCTAATTTGTGTAACATGTGAAATATGTATATTATGTGAAAATACCCAAAGTAATTGGGTAATGTGTTGTGAATGTAAAAATGAGATATGTGAAATAATGAAATAAATTGATATTGATAAAAATGAGAAAATTGAGAAAAATGATAAAGATGTGAAAAATGAGAAAAGTGAGAAAAAAAAGTGAAAATAAGGCAATGTGCCTAGATTGAATATGTGATAAAAAGAAAGAGATTAATAATGAGAAAAATGAATAAATTGTGTGCCTAATATGTTATTCAATTTTTAGAGTTCTAGGTTTGACAGCATGCCTATGATTGCCTATGGGCTAAATGCTGGAATGGTGAAAAGATTGGGTCGTAAGCCAGGCCAGCTAATAAATATGATGTTTTTGGGGTGAAAAGACTGGGTCGTAAGCCTCAAAAACTGTAGCAGTCTAGCCGGGTTAAGAACCAAGATATTGGGGCCGAAGGGTCTAGCCGGGTTGAGGTCCAAGAGACTGGATCTGTTACATTATCCATAGATATATTGCCTACGGGGCTAGACACATAGTGTCATTATAGACCAAAGCAGTAACTCTGAAATTTGAATAGCATATTAGATCCTTTTTGGCCCATGCTTGTCTTTGCTTTAATATGAATTATGAATTGTGATACAATTGAGCAAAATAATGTTATGAGTTGTGATTATGAAATATTTGAAAAATATAAGAAAGTAGAATGATATGACATCTATATGCATTGTGCATTGACATTACATTGAGTTTTATTGTTATTATCAAAGTTTGTACCACTAGAATTTGGCTTAGCGCGATTGTAATTCATCGCGCAGGTGTCATGGATGATTTGGTAGAGCCGGATAGTTCCACTAGACCTAGTCAGGTCTAGGTTTGTATTTATTGAGCTTGAAGAGTTGTTTTTGGGTATATCAAGATCAGAGCCAGTTGCCAGCATGTAGATATTTGATATTACAATGTATTTTGATATTATGTATGTTATGATATGTTTTTTAAAGCATATATTGTAAATTGTAAAGAATGATTTGAATAATTTTGTTTAAGGTGAGATTTTATATGTAATGTTGATATATATATATATATACCTATATATAAGTATTTTAAGAAAATATAGAGAAATTGAGAAGTATTGGTGAATTGATTTTATTTGGAGTGTTTGTTTTATGCATGTTGTGTTTTGTTAAATTTTGAAAACGTTCAAATTACAAACAAAACTCTGGCGAATTTTTTCTAGAAATTTTCATATAAAATATTTATTTTGGATTCCTATAACAAGCAAATAATATTTATATACTATTTATTTTATATATTAGTATTTGAAATCTTAAAATAAAAATGTGAAAATTTTTATTAAATCGGTCTGTGACATTTTTACACCATATATGCGTATTTTACATATGCTGAAAAAATATATTGTACGTATATAGGGTATAAGGGTGTTACAAACCTAATTCAGTTTTTCTTTTTGAATTATTTTATTTAAATTAACCATGATTAATAATATTTTTCATAAGATTAAATATTTGACTTATAAATTTAATATCATTAATTAAATTAAATCAAATAATATTAATTATTAAAAATAATAATAAAATAAAAATAATTATTATTAATCTATTAATAATAAATAATATAAATAATAATAATGAAAAATGTTTGCAAATATATTTTTCATTATAAATATAAGTATTTAACAATATAATTGTAAATATTTAATATTATAATTGAAATGTAAAAAAAATTAAAAAAGTTAATTCTAAGATTTTAATTTTTAAACTAAAAAATATAATTTTCAATATATATTAAAAATTAATATATGAATTAATAATATATATGTATTAAAATATATACATATTTTTAGAATATATTTTAATTTTAATTTTTTTTATTTTTATAATTCAAGCCCTAAGCTGTTAATTCTAATTTCAATTTAAGAAAATATGAACTTGATCTAAATTCTTATAAACTGATTTTGATTCTGATTAGGGCTCAATTCTTTAAGTTTCGATCTAAATCAATAACCAAATTGGTAATTCATAGTCCGAACCATAGCTGCTTAGGACCGTGGCCATAGTTAAATTAGAAAAGGGAATACAACTTTATATATATATATATATATATATATATATAACATAAACTGAAATATCAGACATTGTTTCTTTAGTTACTAATTTGCACAATAAAGATTAAATTTATTTTAATAAAGGAAATAGATTAAAAAAATTCATTTTATTTAATATATTTAATAATTTTAATTGAATAATAAGAAAAATGATATTAATTTAAATAAATAAATATAAAAGATATATATTTATAATTTTATCATTATCCTTATTTATTAACTTATATTAAAATAAAGATTTAAATAGTATTTCGAATAAATAATATTTATCTTCTATTATTTTACTTTTTTCACTATTTAAATAAAAAAATTATTTTAATCATTTAAAAAAAATTATTTTCTAAATTAAATTATATTTCTCTTCACAATTAAGCATCTAAACCAATATTATTTCAATTACCTTCCATTTTATCCGATTCCATCAAAGCAAATAATATGAGACGCACGGACGAGAAAATAATTAACACACTGGAAAAACGAAAAAGCTATATCCACTCATTGAGCCGTGGATTGCACTTACAAGCAAAAACAATGCAGCTAACTGTTACTATTACGAAGCCTTGATTGTTTAAAGGCTTATTTTTCTTAGCTCTATAGGTGATACTATCAAAAATGGCTGCGAAATTTGGTCACAGCTACTTCTTCAACTCTTACAGACCCAAAGTTGTTTGCCGAAAACAAGAGGAATCACCAAAAATTACTCCAATTCCTGACCTTCTCAGTGATTCAACAATCATTAAATCGACCCCTCGTGTTCAGAAACAGCAATCCAAGTCTTCAAAACGTAGTTTAATTAGACCCAACAATCTCACTCTCACGCAGGCACTTTGTAATTTTGTTGAGTCTGGTTCCATGGATAATGCTCTCTATCTGTTTGAGAAAATGAACCGCTCGGATACCTATATTTGGAATGTCATTATTAAAGGTTTCTCCAATAATGGGCTGTTTCAACAAGTTATTGATTTTTATTGTCGGATGGAGCTTGAAGGAATTAGAACTGATAATTTTACATTTCCTTTTGTTATTAAAGCATGTGGCCGGTTATTATCTTTGATTGAAGGGCAAAAGGTTCATGCAAAGTTGATTAAGATTGGGTTGAATTTGGATCTCTATGTTTGTAATTCTCTTATTTTTACGTATTTCGAACTTGGGTTGATTGAGCATGCAGAGAAGCTTTTCGATGAAATACCTGTGAGGGATTTAGTTTCTTGGAATTCTATGGTTAGTGGGTATCAAGCAGTTGGTGATGGATTGAAGTCGTTGATGTGCTTCAAAGAAATGTTGGGTTTTGGAGAGAAACCCGATAGGCTCAGTATGATTAGTGCTCTTGGTGGTTGTTCCATCGAGGGTTGTCTGCGCAGTGGGAAGGAAATTCATTGTCAAGTGATTAGAAGTGGGCTTGAATTGAACATAATGGTGCAGACATCACTGATTGATATGTATGCTAAGTGTGGAAATGTGGATCATGCAGAGAGTGTATATGATAGAATGCCATATAAAAACATTGTGGCTTGTAATGCTATGATTGGTGGGTATGCCTTGAACTCTCATTGTTTTGAGTCATTTTCTTGCTTGAGAAGAATGCAAGAGGATAACTTGATTCCAGATGCTGTTACAATGATAAGTTTGCTCCAATCTTGTTCTCAATTAGGAGCTCTCTTGGAGGGTAAATGTATCCACGCTTACGCAATTAGGAGAATTTTTCTCCCTCATTTAGTGCTGGAAACTGCTCTAATTGATATGTATGGAAAATGTGGAGAATTGAAACTTGCAGAATGTGTGTTTAGTCAAATACATGAAAAGAGCTTGGTAGCATGGAACACCATGATATCTGCTTATGTACAAAATGGGTGGAATGAAGAAGCTTTAGAATTGTTCCATTGCCTTAAGACTGAGCCTTTCAAACCAGATGCAGTTACGATTGCAAGCATCCTACCTGCCTATGCTGAATTAGCCACAGTGAGTGAGTGCAAACAGATTCATGCTTATATTACAAAATTAAAGCTTAGTTCAAATACAGAGACCTCAAATGCAATTGTTTACATGTATGCAAAATGTGGTGATCTTCATACTGCAAGAAGATATTTTGATGGTATGTTGTTTAAGGATGTTGTTTCTTGGAACACAATGATTATGGCTTATGCAATTCATGGGTTTGGAACAATTTCCATCCAGCTTTTTTCTGAAATGAAAGAAAAGCTCATTAAGCCCAATAGCACCACTTTTGTTTCCTTATTATCAGCATGCAGCATCTCTGGTCTGGTTGATGAAGGGTGGGGCTTCTTCAATTCTATGAAAATGGATTATAACATTGATCATGGGATAGAACATTTTGGTTGTATGCTAGATCTTCTTGGACGCACTGGAAATATTGACGCAGCCAAGCAATTTATTGAAGAGATGCCTTTGGTCCCAACAGCGAGGATATGGGGCTCTTTGCTAACTGCAAGTAGGAACAACAACGACATTTTCTCAGCTGAGCTTGCGGCTAAGCACATTTTGTCCTTTGACCATGACAATACAGGTTGCTATGTCTTGCTTGCTAATATGTATGCTGAAGCTGGAAGGTGGGAAGATGCAGAGCAGATTAAACTTCTTATGAAGAAAAAAGGGTTAGCAAAGACAATTAGTTGTTGTATGGTTGAGACCAACGGTGAAATTCACAAGTTCATCAATCATGATAAGTCTCACTGCCAAATAAACATGATTTATGATGTGTTAGATATTATCTTGAAGAAGATTGGGGAAGATGTTTATGTTCATTCTCTTAGCAAGTTCAGACTAGACAATGTCATCGATAAAAAAATGAATTCGCCAAAGAATCACAGCATCAAACTGGCTATCTGCTTTGGCTTGATCTCTACAGCAATTGGAAAACCTGTAATTATTAGAATGAACACTAGAACATGTAAAGATTGCCACAGTGCTGCAAAGAAGATTTCTCAAGTTACTCAGAGAGAAATAATAGTGGGAGATTCAAAAGTTTTTCACCACTTTGAGGATGGGCATTGTTCATGCTGCGATTATTGGTGAATGTAGTTGTTTCTGTTTCATTACTTTTAAAAAAAGTTGTACACGGGCCTCGATAATCTTCTTTGTATAAGCACATATACTAGGTGTATATGGGTAGTCTTTTTTGTGCAAGCATATATACTACTAGGTGTACACATTCCACTTGGTGTAAAATTCTAGTCTAGATATCAATCAAATTTTCTAATATTTTGTACAACAGTCACTTGATTTGCAGTAGTTAATACATGGTTTGGGCCTATCACCCAGTGATTAATTTTAATCATGATAGCGTCTAATATATTAATAAATATTATGCATCTTTATGTTTTAAGTACTCTCTTATATTTATTTTCTCAAATCTCAAATTTATAAAAATATATATATATATATATATACATATATATATTATTTATAAGTATCATTTTATGGTATTTTGAATAAAATTATTTTTTATGTTATATTTTTTAAATCAATTATATAATATATTAGAAAAACTTGGAACAAAAGAAGGAGAAAAAACTATCTATAAATTGGCTAAGATAAGAGAAAAGAAATGTCGTGATTTAAATCAACTTAAGTGCATTAAAAATAAATAGAATGAGATTCTGGTTCAAGAAGAGGATATTAAAGAACGATGGATAAGCTATTTTGAGGAACTTCTTAATGGTAACCATAGTGATAACATTAAGGGTTTAAACGTTAGGTCGGAGAAAAATGTGAAATATACTAGACGAATCGGGTTTTCAAAAGTTAAGAAAGTTTTAAAGAGGATGAAAGTTGATAAAGCATGTGGACCAGATAGGATACCTATTGAGGTTGAAAATATTTGGAAGATACATGAGTTGCATGGTTGACATCTTTATTCAATAAGATCTTAAGTACAAAGAAAATACCTAATGAATGAAAACACAATAATTTGATACTTATTTTTAAGAATAAAGGAGATATTCAGAATTGCTCAAATTATAGAGGTATAAAACTTATGAGCTATTGTATGAAAATGTGTGAGAGTTGTAGAACACCGTTTCCGGTTAGATACTTGCATCTTCTCAAATCAGTTTAGTTTTATACCTGGTCGATCAACTATAGAAGGTATTTTTCTTATAAGATATTTGATTGAAAAGTATAGAGAGATAAAAAATGACTTACATATAATTTTTATTGACTCGAAAAAAGCGTATGATAGAGTCCCTAGAGAAGTTTTATGGTGGGTCCTAGAGCGTAGGAGAATATCTATATAATATATTCAAGTCTTGAAGGATATGTATGAGGGAGCCATCACCAGTGTCCGCACTGTAAGAGACGATACTAAGGATTTTTCTGTTTCTATTGAATTACACCAAGGTTCAGCTTTGAGCCCTTATCTTTTCACCTTGGTCATGGATGAGCGAACAAGACATATACAGGATGACATCTCTTGGTGTATGTTGTTTACAGATGATATTATATTAATAGATGAAACTCAAGCAGGGGTAAGTCAAAAGTTGGAGTTATAGAGAAGCACTTTGGAATCAAAGGATTTTAAGCTATGTAGGACAAAGACTGAGTCTATGCATCGTAGATTTAATAGCGAAAATAGAGAAATAGGCAAAATTATTTTAGACGGAATAACAGTACCTCATATTACTTATTTTAAATACATTGGCTCTATTCTTCAAGAAGATGAGGGTTGTGAAGAAGATATAAATCATTGGATTAAAACTGGTTGGATGAATTGGATGAGTGCTACAAGAGTTCTATGTGATCAAAAGTTGTCAATTGAATTAAAAGAAAAGTTTTACCTCACTACAATACGACCTGCGATGATGTATGGTAGTGAGTGTTGGCAGTAAAAAGACAACACATGAGTAAAATATATATTGCGAAAATGAGAAAGATAAGATGGATATGTGGTCATACTGGGATGGATAGAATCTGCAATGAGTGCATTAAAGAAAAAGTGGGGGTAGCACCTATTGAGGATAAGATAAGAGAGTATAGATTAAGATGGTTTGACCATGTGAAACAAAGACCTAGAGATGCGCCGGTTAGAAAAACCAAACAAATTAGAGTTGATATAGCTAAGAGAGGTTGAAGTAGGCCTAAACTGATTTGGTCAAAAGTGGTCCAAAATGATCTTATGATGTTACATCTATCAGAAGAGATAATCATAAATCGTATTGAGTGGAAAATAATAATCCATATAGCCGACCCCAATTGACTTGGGATTAAGGCTTAGTTGAGTTGTATTAAAAAATCAGTAACAATTTTATAAAATATAAAAATATAAAATTATAGGAAGAATATCTACTCATTAACAATATTTATTTATTTCTAATATGTCATAAAATATATAACTTAGATGTTGGTGATCCAGAAGAAACTACAGTGAATAACTATCAGATGTGCATGGTTGGTTGTCTTCTTACAACAAAATCATACAACTTTGATGCTTTTAAGCATCACTCTTGCGAGTATATGGCAGCCTGGACGCAAAGTGCAAATCACAGAATTGGAAAATCGAAAGATTTTGTTTCGATTCAACCATGAGTTTGATTTAAATCGTGTATATGAAGGAGGTCCTGGTCTTTTAATAACCTTCTGATTTTACACAAATTAAAGGATGATGAATTGCCAGAGAATGTTATCCTGAATTACTGTGATTTTTGGATTCATGTGCTTAAAGTTCCGCCTGGATAAATGTCAGAATCAGTAGCCAAACAATTGGGGAACTTTCTTGGGGAGTTTATCAAATGTGAATTTAAGAAAGATGTCCATGCAAATTTTCTTTTATGCGTATTCGAGCGAGATTAGATGTTCGACTTCCACTCAAACGCTCAAAAGTATTGGCCAGAAAGGGGGTAGCATTCACCACAGTGGAATTCAAATACGAGCGATTACCAGTTTTCTGCTTTATATGTGGTTGCTTGGGACATTCAGACAACTACTGTGATCGGAATTTTAACTTTCCGGCGAACCAAATTGAAAAGAACTGGGGTTCATGGCTACGTGTAACGCCTCAACAGAAAGTGAGACTTGGTGCACAATGGTTGGTTGATGATGATGCTGTGGCAAAACCCAACTTAGTAACTGCATCCGTAGCACCAAATTCTGAAACTGAGAAGTTGAAGAAAGTTGAAAAGATAAGTTTAAAAAATTCTGATCTCTCAAAGGCCCACGACTCCATGTCAGACTTGTTGAACTGGGCTTAAACAATGAAGGGTCTATTTCAGATTTTAATAATGATCTGAATATATCTCTTTCAGAGGGTGCACTACTGGATATTGAAGACAGTAAGAAGCGACAACGACATGAAACAAAATCTGGTGCTCTCCCCTTACAATCTACTTCGAGCTCTCGTGCTCAAACCTCAATTTCAACGGCGGGACCTGAATCTCAGGCCTGCCGACAGCCATGAAAACACTATCTTGGAACTGCCGAGGGCTTGGCAACCCTGGGGCAGTGCTAGCTCTGTCAAGGCTAGTCAAACAAAACAAGCCAAAGGTGGTTTTTCTTATGGAAACCAAGGTGGTGTATAATCGAATAGAAGAAATAAGGATTCAATTGTTTTGTGGTGGATCAAGTTGGATTAGGAGGAGGTTTAGCAGCTCTTTGGAAGGGAGGTGATGATGTCTGTATCTTGGGTTACTCAAATCATTTTATTGATATGCAATTAAAGATGACCAGGGTATTATGTGGCGGTTAACTGGGTATTATGGCTATCCGGAGAGAAGTCGCCGGCGTGAATCATGGGAATTGCTAAGATTGCTTGCCAACAATGTCAATATGCCTTGGGTATGTATTGGTGATTATAATGACATGTTACATGAATCTGATAAATTAGGAGGGGCTTCACACTCTCAACATTTACTTCAAGGCTTTAGAAAAACAATTGAAGCTTGTGGCCTGTTTGAAATCCCTCTTATTGGTTGTCAGTACACGTGGGAAAGGGGTAGAGGTACTACTGGATGGATTAGAGAAAAATTGGATAGAACCTTTGCTAATTTAGAATGGCTTAACCGATTTCCCAATTGCTCATTATCAAATATTGTTGCTTGGGTATCAGACCACAATCCTTTATTTTTAGATTCAGATCGAATGTCTTTCTTACCTATTAGAAGACGTTTTCGATTTGAAAATGCTTGGCTACGATGTTAAGGAATCAATGAGGTGGTGAATAGTAGATGGACCAAATCTGGACAGAATTCTCTAATTTCAAAACTTGCAAGTTGTGCTTCAGACTTACAGCAATGGGGAAAGCATATTCATGCAGATTTCAAGAAAAAGATTGTGCAACTAGAAAAGAGTATTGAGAAATGTCGACTACGATTTGATGCGAGCTCAGCTGAAACTTAAAAAAAAATTAAGGGATGATTTAAATCTGACTTTGGAGCAAGAGAATTCTTACTGGCAACAACGTGCAAAATCCTTTTGGCTTCATAATGGAGACCTCAATACCAGGTATTGTCATGCTTTTGCCAATTCTCGTTGTAAGAATAATCATGTTACTGCTCTATTGAATAATTCTGGTGATTGGGTGTCTCGGCCTGAGGAAATTAACTGTTGTATTGAACTATTTTGAAGATCTTTTCACAGCTAGTTCATCTGAAATAGACTCATCTCTGGTGATGGATAAAGTGTCTGAATGTATTTCTGATTTGGACAATGTAGAAATTATCTAACTTATGTAATTCGCAGCGTTTTAGCTTCACACTCTGCGTTTTACTTAATTTTCAGATAGCTTTCTTATTTTCCTTTTATCCACATATTTTTTTGTTCCTTTATCTCTCTCTTCACGTGTATTGGATGGTTAGTTAGTAACGCTCCTCCAGCTGTCATTTCTTAGTCTGTTACATGCTCCTTCTTATTGTACATAAGGAACAGAGTAGCTTGTATAAAGTATGTGGATTTTCATCCAATTAATCTGATTTTACAAATTAACATACTTGTTTGAGTTCTTCATATTTTCTACATGGTATCAGAGACATTCTGATTACTTTCTTCATCAAAGGTATTACCTGTAGAATTCATTCATGGCTTTAGAAGAAGGAGAAGCTACTGGAAGTCGTGTTCAAGGAATGAATACTCAAAGTGTGGTTGAATCGTTACAATTACAAAATTCTGATAACCCTGGAATGATATTAGTTACAAATTTACTAAATGGGTCAAATTACTTGACCTGGAGCAAAGCAATGAGAATTGCTTTAAAGACGAAAGATAAGTTGAGTTTCATAGAAGAAGATGCAAAGAGACCTAAGGAAGGAACAAATGAGTTCATAAAATGGAGTAGCGTTGACTCGATGGTTATTTCTTGGCTGCTAAGTGCTATGAGCAAGGATATTTCTGAGGCTTTGATCTATGCCTTTTCTGCTAAACAACTTTGGAGGCGTTTGGAAGAAAATTTTGGTGAAAGTAATGATCCGCAGATCTATCAACTTCAGAAGGATATTTCAGTGGTGAAACAAGGAAATTTGAATATTAATACCTATTTTACAAAGCTAGGAAAGCTGTGGGATGAACTTAACTATCTTAGTCTAACACCTAATTGTACTTGTGGCAAATGTGAGTGTGATGTTGGAGAAAAGGTGAAAGAGACAGTTGCTTCAAATAGATTAATGCAATTTTTTATGGGACTAAATGAAGTTTATGACAATGCTAAGGATCATATACTGATGTATGATCCACTCCCTACTATGAACAAAGCACATTCACTAGTGCTTCGAATTGAAAAATGAAGGATGAACAATCTTAACTTAGAAGATAATGCTGAAGGTGCTGTGTTAATGGTGAAAGGGAATACTATAGACAAATATGGAGTAGGTGGAAGCAATTATAATAAGATAAGAGAATATAATAAGTATGATGAGAAATATTGTACCTTCTGTAAACGACAGGGTCATATAAGAGAAACTTGTTTTAAACTCACTGAAATACCTGAGTAGTACAATGATTTGAAAAAGAGACAGAGAGATCAGGCAAAGGCACAAGTTAATTTAGCAGAACAAAGTATACAGACCGAAGATCAGCTTGATATGCCAAGGATGAAGAGTACACAAAATATTGCTGAGCTCATCAAGCTAGAAGTGTCAAAGTATATGAAAGAGGCACAACAATGTAGCAGTGATAACTACCTGAATTTTATGCAAGCTGACAATTATACAGGTATACTCACTCATACTAAATCCAGTACTTCTAGTTCCTATTGGATTATAGATAGTGGTGCTTCAAATCACATATGTGCAAATAGAAATGTGTTCAGTGATTTAAGGCCTACACCTAGCCAAATTAGAGTACATTTACCTAACCAGTCAGTTATCTCTGTTCAATCCATGGGCACTGTGAAATTACCTAACAACCTAGAGCTTACTGATGTGCTATATATACCAAATTTCACACAACCTGTTATATGTTACTAAACTAACCAAGACAAACCATATTGCTCTATTTTTTGATAAAGAGACTTGTCTTTTACAGGACCTAAAGAATGATTCAAGCATTGTTTTTGGAAGAGTTGTTGGCAATCTATATGTTTTTACTGCTCATATGTTAGGCGATAAATGCAATAGTTTTTTGTCCACTATAGCTGAAGCTAATAAAGTAGTTGTAAATCAGTTTTCCACAGCCTCTGTGCATTCTTGGCATAAAAGGTTTGGACATCCTTCTAATGCTATATTGACTCAATTGAGTTTCTTAAATAAGACTGAGATTGATCAAGTTCAATGTATGATTTATCCACTTGCTAAACAAACTAGAAAATCATTTCCTATTAGTTCTACTAAGACCAGTAAACCTTTCGCTCTCATACATGCTGATATATGGGGTAATCATAATACTTCTACAGGTGACCATTATTTCCTCACTTTAGTAGATGATTATAGTAGGGTTGTTTGGACTTATTTGATGAGTCACAAGTCACAAACAGTTTCTATCCTTTCTAAGTTTTTTTGCGCTATTGACACTCAATTTGGTTGCAAAATTGAAGTTCTAAGAACGGATAATGGAGCTGAGTTTCTTAGTAAACAATGTCAGGCACTTTTATCATCAAATGGAACTTTACATCAAAATTCATGTCCCTATTCACCTCAGCAAATAGTCTTATTGAGAGGAAGTATAGGCATATACTTGAAATTAGTAGAGCATTGCTCTTTCAATCAGTTGTACCTATTCAATATTAGGGTCACGCTATCCTTCATGCTACTTATATTATTAATAGACTTCCTACAGCATTACTGAAGTGGAAAAATCTTTTTGAAATGTTGTTTTCTAAAGTTTCTGACTATAGTACATTGAGGAGTTTTGGGTGTTTAGCTTTTGCTAAAGATAACAGTCCTAGAAAACCAAAAATTTCTCCTAGAGCTTATAAATGCATTTATCTAGGACATTCTTCTGGGCAAAAGGCATATAGATTGTTTAACTTGGACACTAAAATCATTTTCAGTTCTAGAGATGTTCAATTATTTGAGAACATTTATCCTTTTCAGAACATCCCATACACTAATACTAATTCCATACCTACTTTACCTTTACCTATTACTGACTCTTTTACTTTTCCTATTACAAATTCTTCTTCTATTATAGAAAGACACAATCAACACACAAATTCTACTCTCATTAGCACATCACCTAATTTGAGTCCACCTACTGTACTTAGTCCTATTACATCTGCTAGCATACAACAAAAAAACAATTCACATGCAGTTCTTATTTTTACCAACACACAACACACTCCTATTTTACATCCAGACACCACAGTAACAGACACTAATATACAATCTCAACAAGCAATAACAGACTCCACAATTCATCAACAATCCATTCATTCATCTCCACCTTCAATTTTGCCAAGGAAAAGTACTAGACAAACTAAACCGCCTTAGTGGCTCCAAGACTTTCAGACCAATTTAGCTTCTACTTCTTCTTCCACCTTTGTCCTTGGATAATTTTCTATTTCACATTTGTGTTTTTTAGTTCATTTATCTCATGTCTAGGAACAAAAGTCATATACAGAGGCAGCCAAATTCCCAGAGTGGGTTAAAGCCATGAAGACTGAATTAAACGCTCTAGAGGCTAATCAAACTTGGACTCTCACTACTTTACCTCCTGGTAAGAAGGCAATAGACTCTAAATGGGTTTTTAAACTCAAGCTTAAAGCTAATGGGGAGATTGAAAGATATAAAGCTCGGTTGATTGCTAAAGGTTATAATCAAGTTAAAAGGCTTGATTTTACTGAGGTTTTTTCTCCTGTAGCAAAGACAGTAACTGTACGAGTTCTTTTGGTTGTAGTTGCTGCCCACCATTGGCCACTTCATCAGCTGGATATAAATAATGCCATTCTTCATGGATATATCCAAGAAGATCTCTATATGCTACCACCACAAGAGTATACAAATGCTAAGCCAGGAGAGGTCTGTAAACTTGTGCGTTCCTTATATGGCTTGAAGCAAGCCTCTCGCCAATGGAACTCTGAATTCACTCAAACATTATAGACTTATGGCTTCATTCAATCTACTCATGATAACTGCCTGTTCATTTATTCTAAGTGTCCCATCTTTCTTGTCCTCTTGGTTTATGTTGATGATGTTCTTCTTTCTTGAACTTCAAAGGAGGCCATTACACAAGTCAAGTAGTATCTTCATCGAGTCTTCACTATTAAGGATGTAGGCATTGCCAAGTATTTTCTTGGAATTGAAATTACCAGGTCCACTGCTGGAATTTTCATTAACCAAAGAAAATACATTCTTGATTTAATTTCTGAGACTAGTCTTCAAGATGCTAAACTGGTTTCTACTCCAATGGTTAAAGGAGTTAAGTTATCTGATTTTGATGGTGTTTTGCTTCCTGATCCTTTACCATATCAAAAATTTGTGGGAAAATTATTGTACATTGGATTTACAAGGTCAGATGTTACATATGTTGTCTATCAGTTGAGTCGATTTGTTCAGGATCCACGAGGTACACATTTGGATTGTGCTCGACATGTGCTTCATTACTTGAAAGGAAATCCATCTCAAGAGCTCTTGTATCCGAGTTCCAACTCTTTAAAATTGAAAGCTTTTTCTAATGTTGATTGGGTTGTATGCAAGGATACTCGTCATTCCATTTCTGGATATTGCATATTCTTAGGTTCTACACTTGTTTCGTGAAAATTTAAGAAGCAAAATATTGTCTCTCGGTCGAGCGTTGAAGTTGAGTATAGGAGTATGGCTACTACTACCTGTGAACTACAATGGCTTTCTTATCTTCTTCATGATCTCCATGTCTCTGTTCATCGACCCATTCCACTCTGGTGAGATAATCAAGTTGCGCTTCACATTTCAGCTAACCCGGTGTTTCATGAGCAGATGAAGCATCTTGAAATCGACTGTCATTTGGTTAGAGACATACAAAGATGGTTTTCTTCAACCCAAACATGTTTCTTCCCAATTACAGTTAGCTGACATTTTTACTAAGGCTTTAGCAGCACCTGCATTTGATCGGATTCGATTCAAGTTGGGCATGATGTCTCTTCAATCCGCCCAACTTGAGGGGGGGGGTGTAGAAGTTATCTAACTTATGTAATTCGCAGCATTTTAACTTCACACTATGCATTTTACTTAACTTTAGATAGCTTTCTTATTTCCCTTTTATCCACATGTTTTTTTTGTTCCTTTATCTCTCTCTTCACGTGTATTGGATGGTTAGTTAGTGACGCTCCTCCAGCTGTCATTTCTTATTCTGTTACATGCTCTTCCTTATTGTATATAAGGAGCAGAGTAGCTTGTATAAAGTGTGTGGATTTTCTTCCAATTAATTTGATTTTACAGATTAACATGCTTGTTTGAGTTCTTCATATTTTCTACAGAAAATAATTGCCTCGTTTCACCATTTTTGCCGGAAGAAGTTAAGCAAGTTGTATTTTAAATGTATCTGGACAATTCACCAGGTCCAGATGGTATGAATGTAGCTTTTTTCAGAAATTTTGGCATGTTGTCGATGATGCAGTTTGTGATAATTGTATTTCTTGGCTTCAAACTGGTTTTTTTCCAGATTCATTAACTGACACTATAATTGTGCTTATCCCAAAGACTGTAAACCCCTCATCGATGCAAGACTTTCACCCAAATTCACTATGTAATGTTCTTTATAAATTTGTGGCAAAGGTTCTTGTAAATAGATTAATGTTTAATAGTTATTTCCCTTTCGCAATCTGCTTTTGTTCCTGGAAGAATGGTAACATATAATGTTTATGTAGCTTTTGAACTGATTCATGCAATGAAAAGGAGAACTTCAGGAAAGGTGGGTGATGTAGCCTTTAAAATAGATATTAGTAAGGCTTATGACATGATTGATTGGTCATTCTTGCGAGCTATCATGATAAAGCTAGGTTTCTGTGAACAATGGGTGCATATAATAATATTATGTGTAACATCTGTCAGATATATGTTTTCTCTTAATGGAAACGAAATTGGGCATGTTGTTCCCGGTATAGGACTAAGACAAGAATGTCCACTTTTTCCATATCTATTTATTCTGTGTGCAAAGGGTTTATCTGCATTATTCAGGGATGTTGAATTAAAAGGATTAATTCATGGTTGCAGAGCTAGTAGATACGGCCCTAGAATTTCACATTTATTATTTGCATATGACTTTCTTTTTCTTAAGAGCTATTGCCCAGGAGTGTGGTAATATCAAATTGATGCTGGATTTGTATGAAAATGCCTTTGGTCTGTCAATTAATTTTTAAAAGTCAGGGATATACTTCAGTGGTAATATATTCGATGATTGTAGAGCTTACTTATCTTTCATATTGGGTGTCACAACTTCATTGAACCATGGTAGATATTTGGATTTACCATCTCTGATTGGACGCAATAAGAGGCAAGTTTTTGGTTTCTTAAAAGATCGGTTATGGAAAAGATTACATAATTGGAATAGCAAATTGTTATCTCGGGCAGGTAAAGAACAACAATAACAACAAAGCCTTAATCCCAAGTCAATTGGGGTCGGCTATATGGATTCTTCTTTTCCACTCAATACGATTTAAGGTTATCTCTTCTGATAGATGTAATATCAAAAGATCATTTTGGACTACCTTTGACCAAGTCAGTTTAGGCCTATCTATGTCTCTCTTAGCTATATCTACTCTAACTTGTTCGGTTTTCTAACCGGCGCATCGCTAGGTCTTTATTTCACATGGCCAAATTATCTCAATCTATGCTCTCTTATCTTATCCTCAATAGGTGCTACCCCCACTTTTTCTCTAATGCACTCATTGCGGATTCTATCCATCCTAGTATGGCCACACATCCATTTTATCATTCTCATTTTCGTAATATGCATTTTACTCATGTGTTATCCTTTTACTACCCAACACTCACTACCATACATCATCACAGGCCGTATAACAGTGCGGTAAAATTTTTCTTTTAATTTAATTAGTATCTTTAGATCACATAGAACTCCTGTAGCACCCCTCCACTTCATCCAACCAGCTTTAATCCTATAATTTATATCTTCTTCACAACCCCCATCTTCTTGAAGAATAGAGTCAAGGTATCTAAAATAAATAATATGAGGTACTGTTATTCCGTCTAAAATAATTTTACCTTTTTCTCTATTCTCGCTATTAAATCTACAATGCATATATTCAGTCTTAGTCCTACTTAGCTTAAAACCCTTAGATTTTAAAGTGTTTCTCTATAACTTCAACTTTTGACTTACCCCTGCTTGCGTCTCATCTATTAATACAATATTATCTGCAAACATAATACACCAAGGGATGTTATCTTTTTTTATGTCTTGTTAGCTCATCCATGACCAAGGCAAAAAGATAAGGGCTCAAAGTTGAACCTTGGTGTAATCCAATAGAAACAGAAAAATCCTTAGTATCCCTTCTCACAGTGCGGACACTGGTGATAACTCCCTCATATATATCCTACAAGACTTGAATATATCGTATAGATATTCACCTACGCTCTAGGACCCACCATAAAACTTCTCTAGGGAATCTATCATACGCCTTTTCCAACTCAATAAAAATCATATATAAGTCTTTCTTTATCTCTCTATACTTTTTCATCAAATCTCTTATAAAAAAAAATAGCTTCCATAGTTGATCGACCAGGCATAAAGCCAAACTGATTTGAGGAGATATAAGTATCTAAACGCAAACGGTGTTCCATAACTCTTTCATACAATTTCATAGTGTAGCTCATAAGCTTTATACCTCTATAATTTGAACAATTCTGAATATCTCCTTTATTCTTAAAAATATGTATCAAATTACTTTGTCTCCATTCATTAGGCATTTTCTTTGTACTTAAGATTTTATTGAACAAAGATGTCAACCATGTAACTCTTGTATCTCCCAAACATTTTCAAACCTCAATAGGTATCTTACATGGTCCACAGGCTTTACCAACTTTCATTGGGCAGGTAAAGAAATTCTAATAAAATTAGTGGTACAAGCTATTCCTACGTACTATATGAGTGTTTTTTTTTCTATTCTGATATCTCTATGTGAGTAATTATAAAGAATAATGAATTTTTTTTGTGGGGTACAAAAAGAAACGGTGGTCGATCGTTGAATTGGATTAGACTCGCGGTTAAAAAATCTCATGGTGGATTGGGGTTTAGCGACTTGCATTGTTTTAATTTAGCACTATTGGCAAAACAAGAGTGGTGTATTCTAACCAATCATAATTCTCTTCTATATCAGGTTCTCAAATCTAAATATTTTCCAAATGGGGATTTCAGAAATGTCGTTGAAGGGCATAATTCGAGTTTTACATGGAGGAGTTTAATGGCTGCTTTGCCTTTGCTTAAAAGTGGTGTTAGATGGCATGTAGGTGATGGTTCAATGATAAATATTTGGAATGATCCATGGTTGCCTTGTACTAGCAATTTTTGGGTACAATAAAAGGGACAATGAAAATGTGTCTAAAGTGAGTGATCTGATTATGCAAAATTCTAGCCAGTGAAACAAAGATTTAATTTTCAATACTTTCGATGACCATGAGGCTAGATTAATCCTGAATATACCTTTGAGTTTATCTGGGCAACATTATGTGTATCAATGGCTTTTTCATAAGAAGGGTTGGTATACTGTTAAAAGTGGATACCATAAAGCTTATGAAATTTTTTGAAATTGGAATTTATATACGGCGCACAATATTTGGAATGGGTTTAGAGTATTAATGTGGCTCCCAAAATCAAAAATTTTATATGGAGGGCTCTTGTAAATGTCATTCCTTGTAGAGAACAATTGGTGTACCAAGGTGTCCCAATTCAGTCAGGGTGTCCAAATTGTGGAATTAATGAAGATTTACTCAATGCTTTATTCTTATGTTCTAAAGCATCAACTATATGGGCAATGTGGGGTTTAAACTTATCTATTATTGGTTCAACTTTTCAATCTACTATTTGTTATATGCTAGAAATATTTGATGAATCTAAGATGGAAGAAATTTGTGTGCTTCTTTGGTTGATTTGGAGGTCTAGGAATTATCTTGTATGGAGAAATTGGAATCAGCCTCCATCTGTGATTCTATCTTTTCTAGAGCAGCAAATGGAGAATTTGAGAAATATACTAGGCATCGATGTGATGAGATGATAGCTCATCAATGTCGGACTATTCCTACATGTGATCTAACCTGGCAGAAGCCTATAGGTGGTGTTTAGAAATGCAATACAGATGGAGCCATATTTGCTAATCCAACAAGAGGAGGGTTTGCATTTGTGATTCGTAATACTGATGGTATTTTTATTGCAGGCATGTCAAGTTAGGCTCTCTCTATAAATGATCCTTTCCTTATTGAAGCACTAGCTCTTCGTAATGTTCTTATATGGATTTGTAATGAATTCTCATCCCCTGTAATTGTGGAACTTGATGCTGCTCAATTAGTTTATGCCCTCTTCTCGATTGATGACGATTTGTCTGACTATGGAACTGTTATTTATGATTGTAAAATTTTAATAAGATAACATGGAAATTTAGTTGTCAAATGGGTAAGAAGATAACCTAACTCAGTTGCTCATGCATTAGCTAGAGCTTCTGTGTGTTTTGCCAGTCCGATATATTGGAACTCTCCTTCGTTCTGTATTCTTTCTTCTTTGATTAATGATATATAATTATCATTTTTACTTCAAAAAAAACCATCAATTCTTTTCGCACGTAGAGAGAAATTACACTGATGCATATATGGCTTTTTATATGGATAATTACGTTATCCAATTAATCAGTTAATAAATTTTTAATGAAACAATCATTAATATTGACTGAAAAATTTTCATTAATTTAATTCCCTTTAAATTAGATTTTCAGAATTCTTTTTTTAAAGAAAAAAATCCACAAATTATGTGAAAATAAATAAATAAAATAAAATGATAAAAGTGGCATGAAAGTTAAAGGTCAATTTCGATATATTAAAAAAATTTCAAACACTCTAGATTTATGAAATGAAGACATAATTAACATATACTAAAGATATAGAACTAGAAATTCGTAAATTAAGGCCATGTTCATTTATATTGAAAATTTTTTATTTTTTATTTTTAAAATTAAAAATTATTTTCAATTTTTATTTTATATTTTTAAAAAATTATATCATATTTTTTACTATACATATTTAAACACACATTTTATTCACCTATTAAAAAATTTTATTATTTATTATAACAATACATTATAATATCAATTAGATATTATAAATAATTATTAAAATAAAATTTAAAATTTAAAAAGGAAAAAAATAAAAATAAAAAATAAAAAATAAAAATAAAGATAAATTTCTCATTTTATAATTGTATTTTAAAAAAATAAAAAGATAAAAGAATATAAAAAATAAAAAAAATAGTGTAGAGAGAAAAAATTATTAATATAAACATTTTCTTTAAAAAATAAAAATAGATTTTATAGATTTTATATTTATTCAAAATTATTTTTTATTTAAGAAAGGAAATAAGATTTATTATTATTATTATTATTATTATTATTATTGGATGCAAAGGTGATAAGATTTTGAAATAATAAATGTGTGGGGAAATGGCCACGTAAGATTTGTTAAACTTGTCTGCACTTTTAATTATTTTGTGACGTGTAAAAAAACGCATTGGTCAAACCATCCATGACTGACAGCGACGGAAAACTAGCGCTCGCCAGGTGTTTATGCGGGGAAAACTATCCTTTCTTTTTTATTTATTTTTAATCGTGACAACAATGAAATATTTGAATCCTAAATTTTCCACTTGCCAAGCGTTTAAAAAATTAAACTTCACTTTATAAATATTTTTATTTTTTATTTTTTTATTAAATATAAATATCTAATTTGGACAGTATAATATTGCGAATAGAACTTTAAAATTTTTTTAATTAAAGGAATTATTAACTAGACTAATAGAATGATCCAACAATTATTTATAGCTTGATGATCAGGAAATATGTTACTATCATTTAAATTTCAAATTCAAGTCTTTTAAGTATTTGTTTTCATTTATAATTAATGATAGGATCTAATTTAAACCTTAGTTAAATATTAAGGATCAAATTAAATTTTTTTATAATTTTTTAATACTAATATAATATTTTAAAAAATAATTATTAATAAATATTATTTAATAAATAAATTTTTAATATTAATAATTCATTATATTAAATAACTAATTTTTATAATATCACAATTTATAATAATTTAAACGAAAAATTAATAATTTAATAATTTATAATATTAAATTAAATTAATTTATTTTGTTACAATTTAATGATTTTAAAAATAATTTAATTATCATAATCTATAATATTTTTAACAAAAAATTAATAATTTAAGAATTTTTGTAATTTAATGATTTTTGATGAAAAATTAAAATATTAATTGTCAAAAATTTAAAATTTTAATTAATTTTTAAAATTAAAAAATATTTTATTAATTAAATTAAATTAGATAAAAATAATATAAAAATCACATATATAATTATTTTTAGTCAGATTGTGGAGGAGACTGCCTTATTATTTTTCTCTATTTTTTATTATTTTATTTTTTCGGCTTCTAATATTTATAGTTTTGACTACTTCTCCAATATTAAGAAATTAGTAATTATGATTTTAAGCTTATAAATGTTATTAAAGGAGATGAAGAAATTAATGATTTTTATTTATTTTACTAATTTTATCTAGTATGACTATCTTTAAGAAAATAAATCATAAATCTTTAAGTCATGATTTTTTATTTTAAATTCAATGAATTTTTTTAAGAAAATAATTTTTAAAATCTTCTAAAATTATAAAATATAAAAACTAAAGAAAATTACAAAAAATAAATTACTAAATTATTAACTTTTTGTCAAAATTATAAAAAAAATTATGATATTATAAAAATAATTTATTTAATATTATAAATTATTAATAATAAATATTTATTTATTAATAAATAATTTTTAAAAGCAGTATATTAATATTAATTATGAAAAGTTTAATTTGTACCTCAATATTTATATAAGATTAAAATTAGACCCTGCTATTAGTTTAGTTAATAGTTATGTTAAAAAGTTTTCAATTTGGCCAAAATTTAGAAAAAAAATTTTAATTTGGTTTAAAAAAAATTTTAAGGGACAATTTAGCCTACTTGTTATAGTACATGTTTAAATTAAAATTTTATCCTTTTTTTATTCACAAATTTTGAATCCTCCATTTTGATATTAAAAGGGGATGGAAAACATTATTAAATTAAGTTTAATAAATACAATAATATTTTTGTATTAATAAAAAATAAAATAAATTGAAATCTTTAATTTTATGAATTAAAGAGAAAAATTTTCATCAAATTGGTAAGAATATAAATTAAAATGCTAAGAAAAAAAGACGGTTAGTTATTTATTTTACTCTAAATTTTCATATATTTTTCTTTCTTCTAATTTAATAGCAAAGTTATCTTCAGTTCACTAACAAGTGGTAATCTTTTTATTTTTTTTATTTTTTTCTCATTTATTACTTGATTTTTGTATTATTCTTTTTTTAATTTTGTATATTTTTATTTATTTTTAAAATAATTTTTAAAACGGTATAGATCTGAAATTTAGTGTTTATTCTTATTTTTATATTTTTTTATCTTTGATTAATGTGTGTTGTCCTCTTTTTAATTTTATATATTTTTATTTGTAATTTATTATCAAAATAATTTTCGATTAATAATAATATGAAATTTAATATTTATTCTTATTTTCTATTTCTTTATCATTTAAAATTAAACTGAATACATTTAAGTTTTTGTTATAAAATTTTATCATTTTTTATTTGAAAGATATATGTCTTTTTAAATTGAGATTTATTATTTTCTAATGAATATTATTTTTTTCTTTTCAAATGAAGGCATTTTTTATACAAATGACAAATAAAATAAATATCTTGCTAAAAATTAGATTACTCATAGTATGTCAACATTATCAACTATTTGTATTGAAAAAGTTCAAAGATATCCAATAACTCATTTAGATATGTAAATTTTATATATTTTAAAATTATATAATTTTATTTGTACTCTCCAGATATACTTTTTGATATATTAATAAAAATTTATTTTGCATTCCAAAAAAATATAAATTATAATACTATTAAAATTTCCAACGCAACATTTTATTTTGCTTTTGAAATAGGAAAAACAATGATATAAAAACAATTATTTTATATAAAATAGCAAGTCTTAATTTTCTTTCTTTTTATAATATAAAACAGATTATATAGTACCAATCAAATGTGAAAAAAGAAATTAAAATCATTTGTGTATTAATTTTATTAATTAATTTTAGTTTATTGTTTTTGTAATAATTTTAACCAATTTAACTTCTAAAAATTGGCATATGCATGTTAAATCTAAATTAATTTTTCTTTCCAACTTCTATAAAATGTTAACTTAATTTTTTTATGAATAAAATTCATTTTATTTATTGATTATTTAGAAAATTAATCTAGATATTATTTTAAGGAAAAAATATGGTTCTTCAAAAAGTGAAAGAAATAAATAAAGTGAAAGAAACAACATTGCAAAAAAAGTGAAAGAAATAAATATTTTCTTGACACCATAAATGATAAAAGTTGATATTTTTACAAGTTTAAAATAATAAATAATTTACAATTACATTTAGAAATTATTCATCCCTAATTATAGTCAATGCCAAATATACCTTTCTTTTCCTAAAACTTTTTCAATTACCCTTTTTTTAATTTTTTCTTTTTCAATCTAAAAAAATTTACTCTCCAAAAATCTAAACTCATTTTTTAATAAGAAGCTTTCAAATCAATAAATGAAAACTAATCCTTTCCATATGAATTTTTATTTTCTATAGTAAAAAATCAAATATTACAAAAACTTTTCCTTCAATCTTTTAATATTCAATTTTTACTAAAATTTTAAATTGAAAAATTTGAATTGTTTATGATATTTCTTAAAATGTTGAGTTAAACAAATTCCTCTAATATAAAATTAATCTAAAAAAACCAGTAATATGACATTTATAAAATGGTGATTTTTACTTAAACTATTAAATAACATCTAAAATTGATTGTATATGAATAATCTAAATTGATGTTTAAGAATGAACTGAAGACATTAACATAATGAAAATATTATTAAAATATTTTGGTTTATTAGTTGACTAAAGAACTTTCTAAAATCTTTGTTTCATTATTGTTTATCGATTTAAAATTTCTTATTTCTTATGTGATTTTAATCATTAGTTTTGCAAGTTGATTAAGTAGGGCTAAAAAATGATTTATTTTAAAGAGAAATTTATATCAGATACGTGTTTTTTAAACAGAGTTGATTTTTCTTTTTTCTTTTATTTTTTTAGTTTTATATTTTATTCTTATTGATATTTTTATTCATAAATAATTTTTTTTCATATTCTCAACATATACATACAAAATATATAAATATATACACGGTATTCAACCTATACACACAAAATATATAAATATATACACAATATATATAATATATATAATATATACACGTCAAATATAGACATTTATACAACATACAACTAATATATATACAATATCTACATAATTTATTTAATATTTTTTTAATTTTATTTTTTTTATTTTATATATACATAATATACAAAGAACATACGCACAATATGCTCATAATATACAAACAACATGTGCAATAAATATATGATATACACACAATATTATATAACATATATAGAATTTATATATCATATATATAACATACATGCAATATCTACACAATAATATTAATATTTTTAAAATTTATTTTTCATATGTATAATATATAAAATTTTTTTTAAAAAAATTTAATAATTTTTATTAAAGTATTTTTATATATTTTTTGTGAGTGTTTTTTCATATTTGTAATCAAAATTAAAATTTATCCTTTATAAAAAAATTAATACATTTATATGCTGAAAATATAATTTAAAATATTAATTTTTATTTTTTTATTAAAATATATTTATTTAATACTAAAATTTTAAAAAAATTAAAATTGAAGTAAAATATTACTTGAAATTAGAGATGAGGTATTTTTTAAAAAATAAATTTCATTTTAATGAGGTGTGACTTATTTTTTTTTTAAAAATATTGGTTGAAATACTTTTGAAAACTTTTTTTTAAAGGTGTAGTCTTTTTTTTACAAATAAAGCTCATTTTTAAGATAGTTTTATAAATGTTTATTTCAAAATGGATCTATGACAGAGAAAAGCTTCAAGGTGGAAGCAAACAGTTTAAAATTTAGGTCAAAAGACAACCATGACAACCAGACTAAAGTGTCTCTTAAGATTCATCACCAACAAGTTTAGAGGAATCTTAAGATACACCATCTTACCTCATCTCTTCACTCTCTCATATTAATGATAGCCACAGTCTGGCTTGAAATCAGAATTGGACTTATCAAAATCGGCTAGAACTTGGACAAAATTGAAATTGTGGTGAAACCATAACCTAAAACTTATACTAAGATTTGGTTCTATTTTGTTATTATTCCAAGCTGTTAAATCGTCGGTTTCAAACTGAAACCAAAATTGCCAGTTTGAACCGAATCAAACTAGCCCATGCCATTGTTGAATTGTCGATTCAACTGGTTTGAACCATATCGAACTAGTTTATGCATGGCATGGGTTGACCACCATTGCACAGTCTGTACAATAGTAAATTTCACAATTTTTCTTTTTTATATATTAATTCACTCTATAAATACATTTATTTTTACACTCCAATTGAATTTATTAATTTCTCTCTTATTATCTCATCTTTCATTTTTCTCTAATATTCTTTACTTTATTCTACAATATACATTCTTCAATTTTCTTTTTCAATATTCTCCACACTATAAATTTAATTAATTTCAAGAAGATACTTAAACAATTTTTTTAAAAGTTTAGGTCCCCTTTTTTATATTTTTAATAAACTAATTTTAATATTTCTATTTTTTACTAATCTTAATTTCAAATAATTTTTTCTTTAATTCTTTAATTAGAACTACATGTAAATCATCTTCTAGACCATTTCAAATTGCCCATTCAAACCACTCCTTTGAATTGCCTCTCAAATCCCCTTCGAACTAAGATTTAACTCGAAATTGACAATTCTTGAACCATCTTATAAGTGATTCGGATCAAGTTCAAGAATTTTTGAACCTGAATTAGCGGTTCAAGAATTGAAACCGGCGATTCTTGAACCTTGACCATGTGTAATCACATCCCTCTTTCTCCAACATAACAATTTTTTAATAAATATACATTCAAAGTAAAATATCGAAGTATTCTGTTCATTAAAAAAAAAAGAAGATTTAATTCATAAGATTAATAGTGAATGACTTTTAAAATATTAGGATTTGATTGTAAAAAAAATTAGGATTAATTATATAAAAAAAGGTTCAATTTTGAATATTTCTCAGGTTTAATAAATAAATTTATTTTAAAACATTGTTATTTTGATGATTATGTTTATTTTTCTATAATTTTAAGATAATTTAAAAATATAATTATAATTCTAAGCTAAAATTAAATTGAAAAATAGTAATAACAATATTTTCATATTAATTTGAATAGTAAAATTGTGTTGACCTTAGAAACTTACTATACTATACTATACTATACTATCAATTTAATCTTTGAGCATCATTATCAATTGGGGTTCTTAAATTTTGTGAATTTAGTAAACTAATAATAGTTAAATTAATAACTCAATTAATCAAATTTATAAAATTAAAATTTTTCTTTAAATTTAATTAAAAAATGAAATTAAATTCTCAAAATAATATAATAAGTTCAGTCTTTTGACCTTTTAATAAATTTTTTTTATAATTAAATTATATTAAGATAAATATAATGTCATAAGTTTCAGCGCTCCAAATTCTAAAAATTATAAGTCTGACCCAATAATTCTAAGTATCTATTTATGTGGTTGATTATAAAAAAAAAACAATAATTTTAAATATTTAGTGATGTAATTATTGAAAAAAGTTCAACAATATTAATTATTCAACAATATAATTTTAAAATAATAATAAAAGATACTCATTTCAATGACAAGAAAATAAAATTTGTATCCTACATTTTGCATAATAGTAATAACTAACTCTAAAAATGATATTTTTTATTATTTCAATTTCTTATTAACTTTAAAAGTCAATGAATTTCTTTAAAATTACAATTTTAAAAAGTAATGATTAGATTCAATTGTAATGCATTTTTGTTTTTTGAATACTGCAGTAAATTCAATTGCATTTTTTTAGCCATTGCCATGGTTCAATATAATGCTGGAATTAATAATTTTTTGTAATTCTAGGAAAATTCTCTTTCTTGAATAAATTTTTATAGGCATTTGTTTAAAATTAATCTTTTTAGCTTGAAATATATTTTTACTAATTAATTTTGCAACATGTGCTAAGATTGAAATTTTTTTATCTCATTTAATTCTTCAGTGCAATAATGAATTTTGATTTGAATTTATAATGATAATTATTAGACAAAATAATCATTTTTATAGCAACTAAAGAATATAATTGGACTAATGACATTTACCAATGACTAGAAAAAGTTTGTGTAATTAAAAAATTAAAATTTAGATATTATTCTTGACAAAATTTTTAATTTGCAAATGATTAATTTGTAAAATTTTATATAGGCTTTTGATCGATAAAGTATAATTAAACTAGAGGTAATTACAAAACTAACCTAAAGCTAACTTTTATTTTAAAAAATACGGTGAAATTTTTTTCTTTTCATATTTATACTAACTAACTTATTTATTAATAAAAATACGAAATTCTATCAAATAAAAAAAACAAATTTCATTGAACACAAAATCAAAATACACGTTTTCACTTATCAATTCAATCGATAAACAAGAGAAGTTCAAGAAGAAGAAGAAGAAGAAGGTCGACAATCTGAAAATAGAGAAAACAGAACAATTCGACAATTTTGATTCAACAGGTACTAAAATTAATTAAATTTTAGATCTAAAAATAAATAAAAAAAAAGAATATGTTATATTATCATTTTATATTAGATCTATAATATATATTTTTTCTGATTTCAAATATAAAACATAAAATTTAGATACAAATACATTTAAATAATGCTATAATATCAGTTTAAAAAATTGATTGTTACAATGTATATTTTCATATAAGTACTAGATTTAAAAAGAAAATTAGTTTACACATGTGTGTATCATTATGTGTAGGTGTCTGAAGTATATACCTAATATGAATATCAAATTATAAATTTTGTGTAGGTATATGATAGTATATGAATAATGTACTTATACATAAGTAATGCATTTAAAATATTTATCAGTTTAAAATTTTTAATTTTAGTATGTGTAGATATATTAAGCATATACCAATTGAAAAAAGAATTTATTTAAAATGAATATCAGCATATAACTCTAAGTGACTCAGTATATGATGGTATATTAAGCATATTTATAGATGTAAGTAATGCATTTAAAAAAAATCAGTTCACATATTTGTTTGTCAGTATATGTAGGTATACCAAATATATACCTAAATGTAAAAGTAATGAATTTGATATGAATATAGTTTAAATATTTGTATTTTAGAATATGTAAGTATATGAAGGTATATGAATGATATACTTATACATAAATAATGCATTTAAAATGTTTATCAGTTTGAAATTTTTAATTATAGTATGTGTAGATATATTAAGTATATACCTATTGAAAAAAAATATATTTAAAATGAATATCAGTATATAACTCTCTGTGACTCAATATATGATTGTATATGAGCATATTCATAGATGTAAGTAATGCATTTAAGAAAAAATCAGTTCACATATTTTTTTTGTCAATATATGTAGGTATATGAATCATATACCTAAATGTAAAAGTAATGTATTTGATATGAATATCAGTTTAAATATTTGTATCTTAGAATATGTAGGTATATGAAGATACATAAATAATATAATTATACATAAGTAATGTATTTAAAATGTTTATCAATTTAAAATTTTTAATTTTAGTACGTGTAGGTATATTAAGTATATACCTATAAAAAAAGAATTTATTTAAAATGAATATCAATATATAACTCTTTGTATCTCAGTACATGATGGTATATGAAACATATGCCTAGATGTAAGTAATGCATTTAAAAAGAAATCAGTTCACATATTTTTTTTTGTCAATATATGTAGGTATACGAATCATATACCTAAATGTAAAAGTAATGCATTTGATATGAATATCAGTTTAAATATTTGTATCTTAGAATATGTAGGTATATGAAGGTACATGAATAATATATTTATACATAAGTAATGTATTTAAAATGTTTATCAATTTAAAATTTTTAATTTTAGTATGTGTAGGTATATTAAGCATATACCTATAAAAAAGAATTTATTTAAAATGAATATCAGTATATAACTCTTTGTGTCTCAATACATGATGATATATGAAACATATGCCTAGATGTAAGTAATGCATTTAAAAAGAATATTGGTATCCTGATATTTTTAATATATTTAATTATATTATATAAAAATACATCTTATTAAAAATCTTTTATTTTTTTATACAAGTAAAAAATAGGGATAATTCCAGCATTAATTCAACATAATAGTAAATAAGATAACTTAAAATACACAGATTTTGAAGTAAATAGAATCTTTATACCTGAAGAATACAAAGATGAAGAAATATTGCAAATGATTATGTTGCAACTAAAAAAATACAGAAGAATAAAAAATACGAATGGAATATCATATTTCTTTTGGATATCCAGCCTTAAATTCAAGATGATAGTAGTTTATCATTTTACATCCAGCTGAAGAAGAAGAAATCATATATAATGAAATATCCACTATGTATTACAGTTGAAGAGCAAAGTTTTAAAATGAGTATATATGAATTCTATCAACAGTACAATGCACCTCAGAAATCAGGACAAAGCTCAACAAAATCACATGACAATAATGTTGTAGCTGATATTATGCATTATGCAAAAATGTTGAGCAAAAGTGTAATTGGAGAAGAAGACCAACAAAATTCAGAAGAAGTTAACAGTGAATCATCATCAATAATTACCAGTGCAACACATCCAGACATTGAAAAAAGTCAGATCTACAAAGATAAAGAGACTTTTAAATTTGTAGTGAGCCTATTTGCAATAAAAAATTATTTTCAGTACAAAGTTAAAAAGTCATGCAATAAGAAATATGTTGCAGTTTGCTATGATAAACAATGCAAATAGTTTTTGAGAGCAGCAAAAATAGGAAAGACAAAATTGTTTGTGATTAAAAAATATCATATTGTTCATACTTGCTCATTAGAAGTTAGAATGAGTGACCATAGACAAGCAACATCTTCGATAATTGGTTATTGCATCAAGACAAAGTATTTAGACATCAAGAGATCTTATACTCTAGCAGATATTGCTAAAGACATGAAAGAAGAATAGTGTAAACCTCAAATATATGAAGGCATGGAGATCAAATGAAAAGGCATTGGAAAAAGTTAGAGGCAAACCAGATGAATCTTGCAAACTTATTCCAAACTTTTTATACATGATAAATACTACAAATTCAGGATCAATTACAGAACTGAAACAAAGGAAAATAACTCATTTCTTTATGTATACATTGCTTTAGATGCATCAATAAAAGGTTGGACTTACTGCAAACCTATAATGGTAGTGGATAGAACATTTTTGAAAGGCACATATGGACGGACATTACTCACGGCGTCGACACAAGATGCTTCTGATAAAATTCTCCCTCGAGCTTTCTCAATTATTAACTCTGAAAATGATAATTCATGGGAATGGTTCTTCAAAAATATAAAAGGAACATTTGGCTTTAGAAATGGAATGTGTGTGATCTCTAATAGATATGAAAGTATCATTAAAGCCATGAAAAAAATTTACCCTGAAGTTATGCATGGTTACTGCATGTTTCACTTGTTGAATAATTTGAAATCAAACTTCAAAAGAAATAAAAAAAATAAAAGATTTATTCTTCAAAGCAACAAGAGCATATACTATAGAAGATTTCACACATTACATGGAAGAGTTAAATAATATGGATGAAAGAATTCTACCTTATTTGGAAACTATTGGGTAGGACAAATGGGCAAGAGTTTATGCAATTAGCAACAAACACTGGACTATGACCTCAAATATTACTAAATCGTTGAATGCCGCAAATAAAACTGCAAGAGAATTACTAACAACTATTCTATTGGAATATTTAAGATCACTTCTACAAGAATGGACATGGACAAACAGACATGCAACATTATATACATTCACAAGATTGACAAAGAAGGCTGAAGATATACTAAATGAAAGCCTTCTTAAATCATTAAAGTTATATGAATAAAGAATATATATAGATATATGTAGGTATATGATTCATACACCTTTATATACCTATATTCGTAGAAAAAGAATATCACTATAAAATTATTATTATTTATTATATATATGTATTTCTTATATTTATTAGATTATATATTGTTTATGTTCTACTTATATTCGTGATATATTTTATTTCTTTAAAATATTAATATTTAAATGAATCAATTTATTACTAATAAAAAATTATTTAAATGCAAGTTAAACCATCAATAATAAATTTATATAAAGTTACGGACAATGAAGTTCAGTTCGTAGTTAACTTAAAGGAAAGAACTTGCACTTGCAACAAATTTCAAATAAATGGAATTTCATGCAAGTATGCAGTTGCAATAATGATGGAAATGAATCAAGACCCTTATTTGTACTGCTCAAAATACTATATTAAAGAAACATTTCTTCAAACTTATGCAGCAATTATTTTTTCAATTGCAAAATAAAATACATGGAATATACTAGTGAAATAAAGAGAATTACCGTACTATCACTAGAATTCAAAGTCAAGGCTGAAAGACCTAAAGAAGAAGACACAAAGGAGCATGGGAGAGTAACAACAAATGCAGCAAATGTGGACAGCAAGGGCATAATAAAAAAAACTTGTAGAAATGCACCAAAATAAATATATCATATATATATATATATATGCATGATTTATCATTTTATGAGACGGATTTAATTATATTAGATGATTATTACAAGTTAATACAGTAATACATTTTAAAAGATAAAATATATATCTGTTATTATTTTAATAAATGAAGGTATATGTACCATATACCTATATATATCTATTGCCAATAACTACTCTATTGGAATATTTAAGATCACTTATATAAGAATGAACTTGGACAAACATAAATGTAGCATTATATACATTCACAAGATTTACAAAGAAGGCTGAAGATATACTAAATGAAAGCCTATATATAGGTATATGTAAGTATATACTTCATATGTCTTCATATACCTATATGAAAGCCTCCTTGAATAATTAAAATTATATGTATAAAGAATATATGTAGGTATATGATTCATATACCTTCATATACCTATATGAAAGCCTTTTTGAATCATTAAATTTACAGGTATAAAGAATATATATAGGTATATGTAGGTATATGATTCATATACCTATATTCGTAGAAAAAGAATACCACTATAAAATTATTATTTATTATCATATATATATTTCTTATATTTATCAGATTATATATTATTTATGTTCTACTTATATTCATAATATATTTTATTTCTTTAAAATATTAACATTTAAATGAATCAATTTATTACTAATAAAAAATTATTTAAATGACGGGTTAAACCATCAACAAAAGATTTATATAAAAGTCATGGACAATGAAGTTCAGTTTGTAGTTAACTTAAAGGAAAGAACTTGTACTTGCAACAAATTCCAAATAAATGAAATTTCATGCAAGCATGCAGTTGCAATAATGATGGAAATGAATTAAGACCCTTATTTGTACTGTTCAAAATACTATACTAAATAAACATTTCTTCAAACTTATGCAGCAACTGTTTTTCAAATTGCAAAACAAAATGCATGGATTATACTAGATGAAATAAAGAGAATTACAGTACTATCACCAGAATTCAAAGTCAAGGCTAGAAGACCTAAAAAAAGAAAACACAAAGGAGCATAAGAGAGTAGCAACAAATGTAGCAAATGTGGACAACAATGGCATAATAAAAAAATTTGTAGAAATACACCAAAATAAAAATATATTAGATGATTGTTACAAGTTAATATAGTAATGCATTTCAAAAAATAAAATATATATCTGTTATTATTTTAATATATGAAGGTATATGTACCTTATACCTACATATACCTATTGTCAATAACTACTCTATTAGAATATTTAAGATCACTTCTACAAGAATGGACTTGGACAAAAAGAAATGTAGCATTATGTAAATTCATAAGATTGACAAAGAAGGTTGAAGATATACTAAATGAAAGTCTATATGTAGGTATATATAGGTATATGATTCATATACCTTCATATACCTATATGAAAGCCTCCTTGAATCATTACAAGAATGAAGAATATATATAGATATATGTAAGTACATGATTCATATATCTTTATATATCTATATGAAAGCCTCCTTGAGTTATTAAAGTTACAGGTATGAAGAATATATGTAGGTATATGATTCATAAACCTTCATACACCTATATTCATAGAAAAAGAATATCACTATAAAATTGTTATTTATTATCATATATAGGTATTTCTTATATATATCAGATTATATATTATTTACATTCAATAATACAATAATATATAAAGTTACATGAACTATATAACTACATAAAATTATTGGCTTAAAAAAATAAATATGTAGCAGTAATATGAACAAAAATATATACATTTCATTAAAATTAAAATATTTACAACTGTACAAAAATTGAAAAAACAAAAACATATGTTATAAACTTTGATATAACAAAAAAGATCATAACATCAAATATCATTTGCTTGTTTCTTAGACTTGCAATCTTCAATATTTTCTGCTTGTAATTTTTTTTTCTCTTCCTGACATTCTTCCTTTTAACTCTTCTTAACAATTCATCGTTGCTTTCAATAGTTCCATTAAGTTTACCCATACCATGAGTGTACAATGAAAAAGCCAACCTCGTTTGATATCGATCCACATCAAACTCCTCCGGCAAAGTTTTAAAATCATGAACATAAAATTTTTTTAAAAGCAAACATGAAGGCACCACAATCATTATAAAAATAGAAATACAAAATTAAAATAAATAATAAGATAGTAAAACAACAAAAAAAATATAAAAATCTGTTAACTTGAACTGGAACTAAATCCACGATAACTATATCAAGAGCATCAAAAACACCATTGGCATTATAAACTTCCTTTTTAATGTCATCTCTATTTTTCACCACATCAAGCATATAAAGATAATATGGAAGAACATCAAAAAATGGTCTCAAATAGTCAACAGCTTTTTTTGTACTTCTCACGGAATTGTAAACATAAATACACCTATCTATAATAAATAAACGTCCAAGAATCCAATATTTCTCATCACTTTGATGTATAGGAATAAAAATATCATCAACCTCATCCCAACAATGATTACATAATAGAAGATGTCCTGAAATATAGTCCGCCACAACATCATCAGTAATTAAAAAAACCTTCATATCACTGCCTGAATCAACAAACTTATTATATCTCCACATAATATTATGATAAAATAATAAGTCAGTAGTGCTAAATTTAACTTTGATATTTTTACTACATCTATCCTTCTTCCTTAGGTAATAAAGTAAGATATCAATATGCTGCAAAAAAATACATATAACAAATTAATAACAAAAAATAATAATAATAAATAAAAGCTGCAAATAAAAGAAAAAAAGTAAAAACTTATCAAATCAGTAAAAAAATAATTAGTATAAGCAAGATTATGAAAAAAAGCTTTATCGTCAACACTAGCAACAAAAAAATTCATAGTTGACATATCCCTTTCATTCCTGTAGTATAAATATTTACTAAAATAAAAAAAAACATATTAAAAATTAATAAATTATAAAAAAAATAAAAAAAATAAAAAATTATCAATTTTTTCTTTTGTTTAATCCTCTCTCCAACCACAGATCAAATGGCATACGATTAACAAAACTCAGTTCGCTTAACAAATCGTCATCTAAAATCATATAAATCTTAGTCTCGGAAACTCCCTTACTATAAGAACCAAATTCAGTAGTGTCACGAGATTTAATAATAGCAGATGGTTTAACATCTCTTTTAGCATTAACATCAGAATCAGCAAGACCAAATGAAAAATTGAGACGATCAGTATCACTCTAAAAAAAGAAAATTTTAAAAATTAAAACTTCTAACACATATAATATTTATTAAAAAAATAAAATTAATAATTAATAAAAAAATCACATATGAATATAAAGAAAATACCTGAGAAGATTTCAAGAATAATACCAATTGAGCAGCATTTTCATCATTTCCTTTCAGAATATTAAAGGTATTCTGATAAATAAAAAAAATTAATAATATTATTTAAAAAAATTAAATAAAAAAATACCTTCTAAAACATATTAATTTCTATTTCATCAATTTCAGCTAGAAAAGAAGAACCATAACTAGAAGCAGCTGAAGTAGACTTATTACTAACATTAATACCACCAGCAGCAATGTCAACTTGAGCCAAGAAACTAGAATCAAACTCTGAAGAACTTGAAACAGTCTTTTTACTAAACTTAATTTCACCAACATCATCAGCAATAAGACAAACACCCTCACCAACAACGCCAGAAGCATCACAATTAACAGCAACTTCATCTTCATTTCCAGCAACATCAGAAGCAATAACATCTTTTTCATTAAACCTAAAGTCACTAATAGGTTTATCTCCAAAAACATCACCTTCAATAATATTTTCTTCACCAGCTCCCTTTACAGAACATTTAAAAATATTTTCTACACTAACTCTCTTTACAATAACATCATCAAACTCATCTACAGCAGAAAAATCAACTATAACATCAGAAACAACCTTATTTACAAAATCAACATTGTCTTCAATATCACCATCACCATCTTTAACAACACCAGACACATCTCCAACATCCACAGAAACATTTCTTTTCTTTATCTAGAAAAACTAACTTACTTAAAAGTTATACGAAGGTATATGAAGGTATATGTTATATATAACTAAATAAAAAACAGCAGAGAAACAAAATATAAAAATATTATATATAGTAATAAACAGGTATATGAACTTACATGTTATATATAACTACTTAAAAATCTGAACAAAAAATAAAAAATAAAACAATTCTACATAACTTATATGAAGGTATATGATAATATATGTTACATATACCTTCTTCGAAATATAAAAAAAAATGTAATAAAAGCATTATATATAAGTTATATGAAATTACATGAATACCTTCATAAAAATCTGAAGACAAACAAAAGAAAAAGTATTGTATAACACAAAAAATATGAAGGTATATGAAGATATATGTTACATATACCTAGTCAAAAAATTGAAGAAAACAATGCAATAAACGCATTATATATAAGTTATATGAAAGTATGTGTAAATATATAAAGGTATATGTTATATATACCTACTTAAAAATATGAAGAAATGAATGCAATAAAAGCATTATGTACAAGTTATAAGAAGGTATTTAAAGGTATATGTTATATATACCTATTAAAAATCTAAAGAAATGAATACAATAAAAGCATTATGTACAATTCATATGAAAGTATATGTTTCATATATTTCATACACCAACATAAATAAATTTTAAAAATCCAAAAGAACACACCTCAAATTATTCTTTCTCATCATTATCATCACTAGAATCATCTTTAAAATCAGCAGAATTATTACTATTAATAATATCAACATCTTCATTAACAATATCCTATAAAAAATAAATAAATAAATATATATAGTTAAAAAATTAAGTGTAAAAATTAAAAATAACACTACCTATATGTAATTACAAAAAGAAAAAAAGAAGAATTAAAATACCTCAAAAAATAATCTTCTTAGATAAACCGAACAAAAAATCAAAAACTTTATTGAGTTTCTTGTCAAATACAGAAAACATTGATTTAATATCTTTTTTCAAAGACTTAAAATCTTTATCCAATTTATCTTACTTTAAAGAAACATTAGCAACTTGACTCAATAACTTTTCTTGTTTAGAAGAAATATTATTCAACTCTTTTTTTACTGTTAATGCACTCATCAAGAACAATATTTGACTTTCTCTTCTTATTATTTCCCTTCTCAACATCAACACCAGCAATAGTATTACCAAAACCAGCAGCATTGTCAACATCACAATCCATCTCATTCACATTGTCACCACCTTCATCAATATCTTCATGTTGTACAACATTATACAGCATACCTAACTTCAACTTCTCCATTTCAACTTCATTTGGATAAACATGTATAAATCCAACTATATACAAAAAAAGTAAATAAATAAAAATAGAATAAAAAAAGATAATAAAAATCAAAGAATATAAAAAACATAAAATAAAACATACCTCCAAGCCAGGACAAGAGAGAATATCTTCAAAAATTTTCAAATGCGGGTTAGAATCGAAAGACCAACAAGCAAGATGAGAAAAATAACTCTGAACTTTTACACCAAACTTTCCACAAAGCAATGCACAATACTCACAAAACCAACATTGAATTGCAAGTGGAAATCCAACTAATCTATAAAACTTAGTATCACGCTTCCTAACTCTCTAATTTTCTATTTAAGACCATTAATAGTAAGATAAAAAATATCCAACCCAAAAGGATAATAAAAATAATAATTATTATCAATAATATCAAAATCCTCCGTATTAACCAACTTATCCTTAGGAGAAGATTAAAAGAAAAGATGCAAAACATATAAAAAACACCTTTAACAACATCCTTATCACATTTCCATTTTTTTTAAGAAAATAATTCTCAATATCAAAATTAGCAATACTAAAATTACCACCAAAATAATGAGAAACCAACTATTTGTCGTCTTCAGAAAATAAAAATTTATTTCTATCACCAACACATTTTAACCTAGTAACCAAACTAAACTCACGAATACCAAATACCAAATCAACATCATCAAAATTAAACACCATCTGTTTAGGATTAGCTTGCTTCACCTCCCTCAAAATCAAAGAATAAAATATTTGCGCTTGAATCTTAAAAGGAAGAATATCTAAAATAATACCAAAAGGTGTTTGACGGAATAATTCTAATTGACTAGAACTTAAAACAGACTTTAAATTAGAAATAACTTCATACTTCATCTTAAAACCAAATTTAATATAATGAACATGTTATCAGCCAATACCTCAAAAAAAAATACTAACTATAATAAAAAAAATAACTCAAATCTCTGTATTTATTAAATATACTTAAAAAAACAAAAAAAATTAAAAGATATATACATTCTCAAAACTACAATATAGTAAAAATACCTTTTTAGGACAAAATTTTTCACCAACAGCAGACCTATTGGATGACTTCTTCATCAATTTTTTACCCATATCAATACCAGATTTCTTAGGCGACTTTTTCAACGATTTCTCACAAGACTTTTTAGGCGAACTCTTACCCATACTATTATCATATTTCTTCGAATTATTCTTAACAATAGAAGGTTTTTTCAAAAACCTAATAATTTGAGAAGGAGCTCTAAAATTGCGAACAGAATATGGAGACTTAACCATGCAGTGAAATCAAGAGAAAAATGGCTACTAAAACAACGAAAATAAAGAAGGAAAGTGGAGAAAATATAGAGACCACAATAGGAAAAAGAAAGAAAATAGATACTGAAAACCTGGAGAGAAGAAAGAAAATACATAGAAAAAGAAAACTGAACACTCGGAAAAAAGAATGAATATAGGAAGAAAATAGAAACCAAAATCATACCGTAATTTTGTAAAAAGAAGACAAAATATTTTAAAACTGAAAAATAAAAAAGTTAAAAGTGAAAATAAAAAGTAAGTGAAGTAAAAATAAAAATAAAACCTTAAAGGTAGTGTATCTTGTAATTTCCTCATTAAACTATTAGTAAAATAATTATATTTCAAAATCTTATTATGTTAAGGTGCATATTTAATTGAATTTAAATAATGACTCCCAAAATATTTGGACAATGTTCAATTGTGGATTCACTCCCGAGCATAATTATAATATTAAAATTGAGAAAACAAAGAATAATACTAGTTAAAATCGAAAAGGTATTGGTAAATCTGATTTTTTTTCTACGGATGAATGATTTCGCATGTATTTAAAGTCAGTGAAACATGTGAAGGCACCCATTACCAAACCTTAGTTTGGCCCCATCCTCTTCACCAAATCTTCCAAGCATATGAAAAAAAAGTATGGAATTTGCAGTCACATTTGCACCAAAAGATACTCATTTCAATGAAAAGTAAATAAAAATTATAAGTTTTATCCAAAAAAATCAAAATTAAAATATTTATTACAACTTAATATATGCCCTCAATATATGTAAGAAAAGTCCTATTATTAAAATATAAAAGGCTAAATAATAATAAAATTTCTAAGATTTTACATATTATATTAGACAGTCCATATATTTTCAACACCAATTTTTTTACGTCATTGTGCTTTTAAAAACTAAACTATTTAGTTATTCCATTAATATTTACATTCCAAGATCATTTGTTAATAACTTTGACATCATAAAATGATTTTTTTTTATCTTTCCTTTATATATGTATGTCTTTGTTACTTTTTAGTTCATTTTATTTATTTTATTTTATATATAAATCGTTTGCAAAATAATAAAAGATATTATTTCTATTATTTGAAATTATTTTTTTAGTAATATTTATAAAATTAAGATAAATAATGTGTATGAATCGTCGAAAAATGAGAAAAGATATTATTCATATTATTTAAAATTATTTTTTTAATAATATTTATAAAATTTAAATAGATAATATATAAGAAATATAAATAAAATAAAAAAGAGCTTAGCTTAATAAGTAATAAATACATGTATAAAGGAAGCGCAAAAAAATTATTTATTGATGTCAAAGTCGTTGTCGTTGACTAATTATTTTGAAATGAAAATTTTGATAGAAAGACTAAATAGTTTAACTTTTAAAAATATAGTAACACGAAAAATAGATGCTGAAAATATAAAGATTAACTAGTGTAATATGTAAAGTCGATCTCAGGAATTTTACAATTATTTATCAAATATTAACTAACTATTAACACCAATAAATAATTTGGTTATTAGAAAAAATATTTCTTTTTTTATTGACCTAAATTTGGACTTTGATGTCTAATTATTTAAAATTTTTCAATTAAGAATCTCTTAATTTTGGTGTAGATGGCTTATTTTTGACATAAGCCTCTTTATTTTAAAATAAACAATTTGTTTTTAACTAAATGAAGATAAATTTACTGTAAAAAATGAAGATAAATTTAGTGTGATTTACTTTTTAAGTCATTAGTATACACTATAAATTAATAAATTAATTATTAAAAATTATAATTAAATATTTTAATACATGTTTATAATATTTTTTTAATATATAGCAGTTTTATAATTTTATAACTTATTATTAATTATATTAATAATATAGATAACAATTAATTTGAAAAATATTTATTAATAAAAATAATAAATATTACAAAAAATTCAAATTAATTAATTAATTAAAAAGTTTAAAAATTCAAATCAATCAATTAAAACAAGTTCAAACTTTAAAAATAAATAAACTAGTATTTAAGATTCCAACGGCTTGTTACCTTACATCCGTAGGTACAAATATTAAAACTCGTTATAAAGAAAAATGAAAGTTTAATGGCCTCTTTATTAAAATTTAGAAAAGAGTAACTTTTATTTTCTTTTAAATTTTAGAACTTTTTAATATTTTATTTAACTTTATTTATGAAGAGTTTATTATATTTTAAAAAATATATATTTTTTATATTTAAAAATTAATAATAAACTAAAATAGTACCTATGCGATGCAGCAATTAATTTTAATTAATGTATTTATATAATAATTTTTTGAAATCTTATAATAATTTTAAGAAAAAATATAAAAAAATAATAATTATAAATATTCCTATTTAAACTCTCTAAATAATAATAAAATTAATATTTAAAAATTAATTTATATTATTAAATAAATAACAAATTAAATATGATATTCTAATTTTATTTGAATTTTCTAAATAAATATCTATAAAAATTAATTAATTATCTAATCTAATAAATAATAATTTAATTAGAATAGAACTTTGCAGGATGTTATGATTATTTTTATTTTTTAAATTCTATGATAATTTTAAATAAATAATTATTTATCTATAGATATGAAAAATAAAATTAGTACATATATTGATAAGTCTAAGCAACTGAACTATAATTATTAATTTATAAAATATTGAGAGATTTGTAATACCATGATATTATCATAATATTTCATAAAAATAATAAAAATTATTTTTTAAACTAAATGAAATCAACACTATCATTAACAAATAAAAAAAATATTTATATCGAAAATCAAATGAACAACACTAATGTGTCTAAAATATTAATTTGATAATAATTGAAATTATACCTCAAGCGACTTTGAGTTAAGTTACATTAACCAAAGCATACCTTAATTCCTAAATTGTATATACATAATTATAAGTAACTTTATTTGTATATTAACTATTTGATTTATAAATTGTATCTTGTACACCACTTATTATATATATAGTGGTATAAATAGACTTTAAATAAAAATACATAATTAGAAGATTACAACTATTATATAGATAAGGTGAAGTTAATCATAATTTGAATATGATAAAGTTAATCATAATCTTAATTATATCATAATCTTGTTGAATTCTATAAATAAATATAAATCAATATAATATCATAATTCTATTTAAACTCTACAAATAAATATCTATTATTATAATAAAATAAAATTATTATTTATTCTAAATAGAATAAATTTGTCTTATTTTATTTTATAATAAATAAATATCTATTTGAAATTGTACATTATTATATTAACAGTAACATTTATTATTAAATTCGGATCAAGTGTTGGTCACATAATTGAGAGATAAATATTAAATTTAATATTTATTATGATAGATAATTAATTTATTATTTGATATATTTATTTAGAGAGTTTAAATATAATTATAATATTATATATATTTAATATTAATAATAAATAGTTATTATTTAATAAGATAATAATCTATTAAAAACTTATCTTTTATCTCTCTAAGTATTTATATTTAGATAAATAAATATTTATTATAATTAATTAATTAATTAAATAAACTAATTTTTTAAAAATTTAATTGAAATACGTGGCATAATATTATGTCAGCGATAGTCGTCTTAGTATTATATATAAATTTAGTATTTAAAAAATATTAGTATTATGCCAAGTGACATAAGATTATGTCAATATAATCTATTTTAATATTATACTAGAATAATATTTACACCATGCTGCAAATGTTTTTAATTAATGTATATGTATATAATAATTTTAAAATCCTATAATAATTTTAAGTAAAAAATATGAAAAATTGATAATCATAATTATTTTATATTATTTTTAATATTTAATTTATTTTTATATAATATATAATAACTAATTATTATTGATATAAATATCTTAATTTTAGTTGAACTCTCCAAATAATAATAAATTTAATATTTTAAAAGCTAATTTATATTATTAGATAATAATTAATTATTATTAATATTAAATATAATATTCTAATTTTATTTTAACTTTTAAATAAATATATATAATAATTAATTAATTATCTATTATAATAAATATACTAATATTTTTATATTTTAATATTTAAAAAATATTAATATTATAATACATGACACAATATTATATCAGTATTGTATATATGTATGCTTTAATTATATAAAAGGCGTAAGAAGCTTTTAGCTAGCTAATCAAGAAATTGTTTAATACTATTTTAATATGATTATCCGTAATTTTGATTACCTTTTTTTTACAATAATTTTGATTACTTACATTACATATAAAATATAACTAAAATATATATTATAATTTTTTAATATAAAAGATGACTTGAAACTTCAAATATTTATCATGTTCCAATCTTATCTACACTACTTCCTTAAATACAACCCACATAATTTTTTTTTTAACAAAAATTCTCTTTAATGTTTATAATCATTATTAATATATATACATACTATCACAAAATCAAAAGAATTATAAAATAATAAAAATAATAAATAAAGAAAAAAGAATCATAATTTACAATTGTGCCACTATATTTGTATCTATCAACTGCCAGTCAAACCAAAACTCGCACACAACCCACGCAACATTGTTCTCTTCTATCTCAGTCAACCTTCTCTAGTCGTCTAGCCCAAAACCTTTTTCCGACAGGCATTAGTACGACATCGTTTAACCAATCAAAGCACCCGCATTCACTGCAACAAACGGCGTCTTTCAATCTGTCAAAGAAGCCTTTATTTCCAATCTCCGGCGGACTAGACATAGGCTGCAAATAAGCCAAAGCTGCCTGTTTAACAAGCGGATTTCTTATGGGTATCTCGTTCCAGCTGGAGTTGTGATTGGTGGGAGATAAAATCGTCGGCGGTGAAACAGGTAATAGGTCCTTCAAGCTTGTGTAGCTGAAAGACTGCATCGCTATCATCTCTATATCGGAAATTTCAAAAGATGGGTTTTTAAAGCCGTTGTAGGATTCGACATATTCAGTTTCTGATTTTGATTGAGTTTCCATTAGTTTTATTGGTTTCTGATTAAGAAAGAAAGAAAAAGAGTTTTAAGAGAAAAAGAAATGAAATGATTTAATATTTAGTTTGGTTAGGGGAAATAGAGAAGGAAATGGAGAGGAGATTTTAGGTGGGGAATTGGGATAATTTCTAATAGAGGAAGAAACGTGAAATGCACGAACCAATAAGAAATTTGAATTAATCCATTGTTTTAGTTTTAGAACAAGTTTTTTTTTTTTTGAAACACAGTTAAAGTTGAAAAGGAGGAGTCCATTATCTTTGGAACAAATTGTTATATTTATTTAATATTATCCTTTATTTTTTTTTTTGACACTAATATTATCCTTTATTAAAAACATACGATTTCAAAACTAAAGATTTATAATTTCTATTAATAATTGTAATTGTAAAGTTTTAAAATGATATCAACAGTGATAAAACTTGAATTGTAAAACAAGCCTGTCGCAGTACAGTTCTCAAATTACAAAAGTGGCTATTATTTAATTTGTATTTTATATTTTTAAAAACTTTTATGTATAAAACAATAAAAAAAAATATACATTCAATGTTATAAATTCAATTGAAGTAGGTTAACTTTACTAAAACGATTAAATTTTCAATGACTTTGATAAAACTAACAAAAGTAAGTGTTAATGATGGGTTTTTGTTGGTGGATGATGGGCCTTGAAACTACTGGGCTTACACTTGATAGATGCTTGACTCAAAAGTGTTTTGGGGAGAGAAGCTTAGGGACTCGAGCGTGCAAGTGATGGTTGACTTGAGTTGAAGGCGTTCAACCTTATTATTTTTTTATTACAAACGGAGGCCTAGGCCTCAAGAATCAGGAATCACTAATCTATGTTATCCTTCTTCCACTTTATCATAATGAATCCAGAATTCCAAACCCCTTGAAGTGTCTTCTAGCTCATGGACTCCTAATTAATCCAGAATTCCAAACCCCTTGAAGTGTCTTCTAGCTCATGGACTCCTAATTGATAGCTTCTTGCATGAGATGCCAACCAATCTGCTGCATTGTTTGCCTCTCTATACACATGCCTAATATCAACCCTCCACTCCCGACTTGATAAATTGCGAATATTGGTGATTAAAGCAGAATTTGCACTGACTTGAGGGGTAGCAGCTTGGAGAGCCTTGATGACGCACATGCTATCAGTTTCCACCATAATATTTCTAAAACATGTTCTCCATGCAAGCAGTAGTCCTTGAAACAAACCCCAAAGTTCAGCTCTAGTGATAGAACAAACGCCAATATTCATGACAAATCCCTTCACCCAGTGCCCATTCGAGACCCTTGTCAAACCTCCTGCATAAGCCAAGCCAGAGCCACTTTTAAGTGCCCCATCTGTATTGAGTTTAACACAACCATCTGGAGGCAAACTCCAAGATATAAATTTATCTATTTTCTGCACTGCAGATCTGTAGGCGATTAGACTGGATTGAAATGCCAGAGACGATTGAGCCACACTCTGTTGGATGTGAACGAGAATGTCCTTAACCGCAATCCATTTGCCTCCAAAGATTAATTCATTCCTGCATTTTCAAAGATTCCACCACATTGCGGTGAAAAGGATATCCCACTGCACATTCCCTTTCACCTGAAAATGCAAAGCAAGGTTTCCTACAATCCAGTTTTTAGTATTTAAATTGGAAAAGAATGAGCAAACCTTGTGCGCTTCCAACCTACACCAAATAAAGTTAGCAAAAATGCAATCTCTTAGAACATGTAACATATCCTCCATTGCTTGACCACACCTAGGACATGATCCATCTAACACAATGTGCCTTACTCTCTCTGCGTTGGTTAGAAGCTTGCCTTTACTAGCAAGCCACAAGAATGTATTAAATCTATATGGGCCTTTAATTTCTCAGATTCTCTTCCAATCAGAATTTAACTCATCCCATTCTCCTTTTAACTTGGTATATGCAGATTTGACCGTGAACTATCCCGACTCGGATAGGCTATAGAAGAATTCATCATACACACCATTAAGGCAAGGGGGATAACCGATGCTATTAGAAAAATCAAATTGTGGGGGTGAAAAGATGCAAACTCACTCTATTTCCACTGACCCAACTGGTCTATATAGTCACCAATATGCCTGTTTAAAAAATCAAGAGGAATATCCTTGACAACTTGATCATGGAGGATGATGCATTGGTCTAGCCAGCAGTCTGTCCAGAACTTCACCTTGGTTCCTGAATTAACTGACCAGCATAAACCTTTTAAAGTATCTTGCCAACATTTCCCCATATCCTTCCAGAGGGGGGAACCTTTGTTGTTTTCAACATCGAGGGAGTGTCATTCCCATCATATTTGTACTTATTACACAAAATTTGTACCCAAAGTTTGTCACCTTTGGTAAGTAAGCTCCAATTAAGCTTCATAATGTACGCTAGGTTTAGACTCTGAGTATTCCTTAAATCAAGTCCCCTCTATTTTTTGGTGCATAAAGGTTCTCCCACGTTACAAGGCTAATCTTCTTATGGTGTTCATTACTTCCCCAGATGAATTGACGACATATTTGATCCAAATTAGAGCAAATATTAGCTGGGAGGACTGTTTGCATAGTATAGGCCGAGATGGTCGCTAAGACATGTTTGATGAGTGTTATTCTACCTGCAAGAGAAAGGTTACTTACATTCCAACCCATGAGTCTTTTACTAATCTTATCGATGATGCTATTATATGTTTGTTTGGACACTCGTTGATGGAGGAGCGGAAACCCTAGATAACTGCCAAGATCTTCTGTTGTGGTTACACCCATCACATTACTCAAGTGTCTTCTGAAGGTGTTGAGGACATTCTTAGAGGATAACACCTTTGTTTTGATCAAGCTAATAGATTGTCCCAAGCTTTCACAAAATCATGCAAGCGTTTGCTTGATAATATTAGCCTGCCGAAAAGAAGCTTTTCCAAAAAGAAGGATATCGTCAGCAAAAAATAAATGAGTTAGAGGGCCATTCTTACCTAAAACCATTGGACTCCATTCTCCTTTGCCACTAGATTGCTGAATGCAATGGGCTAGTCTCTCCATGCACAAAACAAAAATATATGGGGATAACGAATCACCTTGGCGGACTCCTCTTGAGGGGATAAAAGTATTAGTTAGTTCACCTTTCCAAAGTGCCTGCATGGAAGTAGAATGAAATATGCTCATAATAATATTAGTAAAATGCATGGGACTACCAATCTGATTAAGGGTATCCTAGATGAATCCCCAATCATATACCCTTTCTTTCCTTTCAACTTGCGTATGGTATGCACCGCTTCTTGAGTGATAATAATATTTTCAACTATATGTCGCCCTCGGATAAAACTAGTTTGGTTAGGGCTACTCAGTCTAGACATAATAGGTTTGAGCCTATTAGCGATAACCTTTGTATTGATTTTCATGATAACATTGCGAAGACTGATAGGCTGATATTGTGATACATATTTTGGAGCCAAAACCTTAGGGACAAGGATAATCTTGGTTTTATTAATGGGATCAAGAATAGGGTCACCATCAAAAATGTCTTTGACAAAGGTACATACCGAGGGACCAAATATATTCCAACAACACTGGTAGAAAACCGCATGGTAGCCATCTACTCCTGGAGCTTTTAATGGATCCATTTCAAACAGTGCAGTTCTAATCTCCTCATCATCAGGTGGCTTACCGAGAGACTCTATGAGCATATTATCAAGTAAAGGAAAACCATAGTTCGTGTTAAGGAGAGGGCGGGAGGGCATATTGCTGGCATAAAGGTTCAGAAAGAACTGAGATATCATTTCCTTAATAGATTCCTTATCATTTGTCCACTCCCTAGTGTCCATATACAGCATATTGATAGAGTTTTTCCTTTTTCTTTGAATTGCTATACAGTGGAAACAAGAAGTATTTCTATCCCCAAATTAAATCCAATTCATACGGGCCCGTTGTCTCCATATAAGTTCTTCTTGATCCTCTACCCTCTCAAGTTCCAATCTAATCTCCTCATCATCAGGTGGCTTACCGATAGACTATATGAGCATATTATCAAGTAAAGGAAAACCATAGTTCGTGTTAAGGAGAGGGCGGGAGGGTATATCATCAGTATAAAGGTTCAGAAAGAACTAAGATATCAACTCCTTAATAGGTTCCTTATCATTTGTCCACTCCCAGTGTCCCTATGCAACATATTGATAGAGTTTTTCCTTTTTCTTTGAATTGCTAGACAGTGGAAATAAGCAGTATTTATATCCCCAAATTAAATACAATCCATACGGGCCCGTTGTCTCCATATAAGTTCTTCTTGATCCTCTACCCTCTCAAGTTCCAATCTAAGCTCCTTCTCTAATCTACTAAGATTTTGGGAATTATGAGTTGCTAATGCTCGTTGGATACCCCCCAACCTTCTTAAAATAGAATGCTTGCGATGGAAAATATTACCAAAAACCTTCTTGTTCCAACAGATGATATCCGGTGTGAGCTTATTTATCGCTTCATGGTACTTAGATACCTTATCCTAATGTTGATCTACAAATTGGTGGAAGTTATGGTGGAGCAACCATGGAGCAAGGAAACGAAAAGGAGGCGGGTCCTTATGGCTGGAATTAGCATTAAGCTTAACAAGGATAGGGCAGTGGTCAGATAGCATTCTTGGAAGATGGACAACCCGAGTCTCATTGAAATTCAACAGCCAAGCATTATTACAAATAGCCCTATCAAGTCTCTCTCCATAAGATTACTCCTTAGCCAAGTGAAATGCTGCCCTTGAAAGCCAATATCAATCATATGATTATCTTCAAACCAGTTTTTAAAAAACTTGCAAACACCTGTTCTATGTGAAGCCCCTTCTTTCCTCTCTGTACCATCAAGCAAGGCATTGAAATCTCCAACTAAGAGCCAAAGAGCAATGATGGATTTAGCCATTCTGGATAGATATCGCCAGAGGAGTCTCCTGCAAATGAGAGCAGGGCTAGCATAAACAAAAGTAATATTAGTCTTAAGACCATTGGGACCATTCACAAAGGCATGGATATATTGGTTGTGTATCTCAATAACTGACAGATTAATAAAATCTCTCCAAAGAATCCAAATACCACCTGCAAACCCAATAGCTTCAATACGGAAGGAATTACTAAAACCAGATTTATTGATGGACTTATTGCTTGAATACCACTAATTCTAGGTTCCAAGAGGGCGACTACGGTCAGATTATAGACTTGAATCATACTTTTAAATGCATTTGAGAACCTTCTAGATGCTGCCCCTTGGCAGTTCCAAGAACAAATAGATAAAACCATAAATAAAAATAAATAATGTATTAGAATGGTGAAGCAGCCTAGACAAATAAGGATCTTATAGTTCAATATTGATTACCTCAGAAGCTGAACCACTCTCTTTAGTGTTATACATTACCGTATCCCTTAGTTTTGGTTCCCCCTTATTGCTGACATTTCCTTCTAGAAAGGAAGGAGGGTCATCAACTGGTTCGGGTGATTCTTGCATCTCTATAGCATTTCGTAATGGGCTTAGAAGAGGTGGTTTACTGGAAGATGGAACACTAGTATCCTGGCAGTACTGAAGGACAATTGCAGTATGTGATGATGAATATAGAGTAGTTTTGTTCTGAATATTTGAAAATATAGAATATGGAAAGACTGAGATGGATGCCGATTTAGTGGGATGGGAGATAGATGCATGGGTTTCTTGGCTGTCAGTTTTTGTTGTGGACAGGTTATGGGACTGATTGTTTCTGTGTTTGGGTTCCGAAATTCCATAAATTCTAGTGGGGACAGTTTTGGAGTTTCTTTTAGGTTCACGTTTAAAAGGAATGGCAGTTGTTGGATCTTTTTTACCGTTATTAGAACTCCCAGCTTGAAAAAATATAAGAACAATCTCTCTGTCAATAAGTGTTTGATTAGCCATTTGATTAGTTGATTCCTCTAGCTCAGTAAGAATATTAAACCTTGAGCTTTCCTTTTTTATCCCTGGATTAGCTCCTTGATTGGCCCAATTATGCACACTTCTCGATTTCCTTCCTTTTCTGACCACGTGCATCCACGGTCTTAAGTGAGGAGAATCCACATCTTCGGTCACCGTAGAATTTGGCATAGCAGCTGCCTATTCCATAGTCTCCCCCTTGTTGGTCTCTCCCTCATTGATGGTCTTCTCCGCTGATAGTGAACAACCTGCAGTAAGATTTCCATACATGCCACATTTAAAACAAATTAGTGGAAGTCCCTCATATTCGATAAAATTGGTTTTACCATCCATAATAACTTTCAATATAAGTTGTTTATTGAGATTAAGTTCAACCGCCATCCAGGCGAATTTCCCTCTTGTAATCTTCTCTGTGTTCTGATCTACTCTGATTACTTTCCCAATAGTGCTCCCTATTGCCTTCAATATTTTCCTGTGATAAAGATGCATTGGGAGACCAGGAAGGCGTACCCAGGCTACTATATAATTGATAGTTTCACTGCTGCAATCGAACTTAGGGAACCATGAGCGAAGCACAAGGCAGTATCCCATGATCATCCATGGGCCTTTTGTCAATATCTCCTTCATGTCAGAACGAGAACTAAATTGAATCATATAGTAGTTCCCATCCAGATCGATGACATTGAAGTCTCCTATCTTACTCCACATTTTCTGAAGCCTTAGGCAAAGGGATTTATATCCGATGGATCTTCCTAATAGTTTGGCTATGAGAGTAGTCTCCCATGGCTTGCATAGGGCTTCCTTAATATTGAGAGATAGTCGCACCTCTGGGATGCCCTCCTCCACTGTAACCTCGAGCTCCTCATCGTCAAAGTCTATTTCCCCCTGGCCGACAAAGGAATTTGGCCGTAAATCATCTCTGCCTTTCAATAGAGTGTCTCTGAAAGAGACAAATGGTTTCTCAGCATCATCAGCCACGATTCCCTCCCGTCCTCTTTTCTTTTTCCTTGTACGGTCGTTTTCCACCTCTGACTGAAGCAGATTTTCAAGAGTAACTTCGGCGACCATTTATTATTAAAATTAGGAGCTGGAACCTTTTTTTTTAGATTAGGTGTTGGAACTTAGTTCAACTTAATTTATTTATTTTGAATTCAACAATGCAAGGAAAAAAGACGCATTAGGGATGCCCCAAGTCTATAGTTTAGCGTGGCCCTCTGATACTTAAGTCAGTATAATTACTGAAATTTTTCATATCCAATAGATCAACAGAAGGAAATTGAAATAAACAAAAAAAAAAATATAATCTAATAATATAAAAATTTATAAATTTGAAATAAAAATAATATTGAAAAACTTATGCAGAGAAAACTCTTATATCTTTTTAAAACCATACAAAGAAAGAGAATGATACAAAATAAAAAATTTGACTAAACAAAAAATTTTGCAATTGCATCATCTTATATATAAAAAATTAACTGAAACAAAGAGAAAGATAGAATCCGATAAAAAAAAGAAAGATAGAAGACAGAGAAATTTTATTTAAAAAAAGAGAAAGATAGAAGACATAGAAATTTTATTTTTCTAAATATGATTATTTGAAACATATTATTTTTAATGGTGAAAATTATATTAATTAAGTTGAAGATAAATCTTATATATATTAACTCTTTTTACCGGCTCGTGTATATATATACTAGAAATGAGTAGGGGGCTTGAGCTCCCGCTCATCACTCGCTGAGTCTGCCTCTAGTTAGCATATGTCATTATAATATGCTTATATATATAACTTTTTATACAAATTTAATTGAATTATATAAGTATATAGGAAATAAGTATTGCAAGCAATAAGAAATTGTTCGATTACAAACAAGCAAAAATATTTAAAATAATAATAAACATATTTTTTATTTAATCTAATACTATTGGACAGCGAGTATTAATAACACACAAATTACTTACTATTATATAAGTAAAAGTATATGAAATATTGTATTAAAAATAAATATCAAAAAATTTTTTAGAAAAGGCTGAAGAAGTCATAAACGGTCTCGCTTAAAATTTAGTCTCCTTAAATATAATTTTACTCATATAATTAATAATATAATATAACAAAATAACTACGCTTGATAATAGTTATAAAATTAAGATAGAAATAGCACGCCATATTTAACGTGGTTCACCCTTTAATTTAGGCTACGTACACGAAAAAAACTCTAAATAATTTTTTTTACTAATAAATAGTAGAATTATAAAAGAGACTTTTTTTAAAATATATTCTAGAAATACAACAGCCACAAATGATATAAACTCAAAATAGTGGTAATTATTTTTCAAAACACCCAAAATAAAAACTTCATTATTTTATAACTAAAAAAAATTATATTATAATATTTTTATCTCTTCCCTCTAAATTTTTGCTTTTCAATGGTGTGTTTAAAACTAAAGAAGGAATGCCTATTTATAGGCAGTTCCTCCATGTGGCTTATACAAAAACGGTGTCAAACTTTAAAAAATATGGTGCCTAACATTGACTAAAAAACTTTGTTTCATTTGTTTTTCAACACTTTCAACTAACCACCAATTAACCTTTCTTTTTTTTTTATTATTTTTGGTAGGTCCTACACTTGAGTGAAACACCAATCACCACAAATCTCCTCCTCACACTCAAGTGGCTGGGGCTTTCATACCAGTAATCTCTCTAGAAGCAACTAGCTTCTCAGTGGGTAAAGCTTTAATTATCATATCAAAACCATTATCATTTATGCGAATCTTTACAAGCCAAAACTGCTTCATCTCTAGTGCATCTCTAATTCAATGATATCTCACATCAATATGTTTTGATTGTGAGTGAAAAGTAGAGTTCTTACGGAGATGAATAACACTCTGACTGTCACAATATAATGTATATTTCTCTTGCTCAAAACTCAACTCTTGTAAAAACTTCTTTATCCACAGTAGATTTTTGTTTGCTTCAGTAATTGCAATATATTCAGCCTCAGTGGTGGATAAGGCAATGCATTTTTGTAACTTTGATTGTCAAGACACAACTCTCCATGCAAAAGTAATCAAGTATCCAGAAGTGAAATTTTTGGAATAAATGTCACTAGCCATATCTGCATTTGTGTATCCATCCAACACAGGTTTTCCATCACCAAAGCATAAAAAAATTCTGGAGGTGCCTCTAAGATACATAAAGTATCCATTTTACTGCTAACCTATGATTCTTTCTAGGATTAGAAAAGATTCTACTTACAACTCCAACAACATGAGCAATATCCAACCTTATGCAAATCATAGCATACATCAAGCTATCAACTGAAAAAGCATAAGAGACTTTTTTCATTTCTTCTTTGTCCTCCTTACTTGAGGGGCATTATTTGAAACTCAACTTGAAATGATTTGCAAGTGGAGAACAAACTGGTTTTGCCTTGCTCATGTTGAACCTTTCAAGAACTTTCTCAATGTATTTTTCTTGAGATAGCCATAATTTTCTTCTCTTCCTATGTCAAGTAATTTTCATACCCAGAATTTGCTTGGCAGATCCCAAATACTTCATTGTAAATGACTTTCTAAGCTCTTTCTTTAAAGAACTTATTTTTCAGCATCATGGCCAACTATTAACATATCGTCCATATAAAGCAATAAGATAATAAAGTCATCATCATGAAACTTCTTTACAAATAAGCAATGATCAGCGGTTGTCTTTCCATATTCATGATCTATCATAAATGACTAAATTTTCTTGTACCACTATCTTAGTACTTGCTTAAGTCCATACAGGCTTTTCTTCAACTTGCAGACAAGATTGTCCTTTCCTTTAGCTTTAAACCCATCTGGTTGCTCCAAATAAATTTCTTCCTCCAAGTCACTATAAAAGAAAGTTGTCTTCACATAAAGTCATTCTATCTCTAAATTCAAACTGGCAGCTAAACCAAGAATAACTTTGATAGAAGAAATCTTGACCATAGGTGAAAAAATTTCTTCAAAGTCAATACCCTTCTTCCGTCTAAAACTCTTCACAATCAACCTAGCCTTGTACCTTGGTTGCAAAGTATTGTTTTCAATATTTACTTTGAAAATCCATTTATTCTTCAATGCTCTTTTTCCTTTAGGCAGCTTTACCAACTCGGAAGTTGGGTTCTCATACAAGGAGTTCATCTCATCTTGCAAAACATTTCAACCACTCATTTTTCTGATTGCATGTCGTAGCCTCTTCATAGCTTTTAGGTTCCCCCCCAAAAGTGAGCATCACATGCTCATAAGGAGAGTATTTTTAAGAGGGCTCTCTATTTCTGGTGGATTTTCTTAATTGGACTTTAACTGGTAGTGGAGGAGGAGGCTGATCATCATGCTCATTAACAACCTCATCAGTTTCATCATCATCAGGAATGGGTTCACCATCATTGTTAAAATATTGTTCATCTGCATCACATTGCTCAAAACTAGATGACTCTGATGTGAGGTCTAGAATCTTTTCTTTGACTAGTTTAGACTTCTTAAGATCTTCAATATTTTGATCTTCAAAGAACACTATATCTCTGCTTCTGATGATTTTCTTATTAATGGGATCCCAAATCCTATAACCAAACTCTTCATGGGTATAACCCACGAAGATGCATTCTTTAGCCTTAGAGTCAACCTTAGATCTCTCATCTTTTGGAATATGAACAAATGCCCTGCATCCAAAAACTCGTAAATGATCATATGAAATATCTTTCCTCCTTTACACTATTTCTGGAATATCTTCATCAAGAGGAACTAAAGGATAAAGGTTAATTAGATCGACTACAGTTCTCATTGCTTCACCCTAAAAGAACTTAAGGAGTTTAGCATGAGAGAGCATACACTAAATCCTCTCCATAATAGTTCTATTCATTCTCTTATCAACTTCGTTCTGCTGAGGTATTTTTGGAATTATTTTCTCCAACTGAATGTCGTGCTCTTTGCAATACATCTCAAATGGACCCCTGTATTCTCCACCATTATCTACACTAACATATTTCAACTGCATTCCTGTTTCTCTTTCCACACTAACATGAAAATATTTAAACACATCCAGCACTTAATCTTTAAATTTTAGAGCAAAAGCCCACACTTTTCTAGAGTGATCGTCAATAAAGGTCATAAAATACGAAGCACCGCCAAGTGTTTTATCACTCATAAAATAAACATCAGTGTGAACTAGATCTAGAACATTTTCTTAAAGAGTAAGATCTCTAAAATGCAGTTTTATGTTATTTTCCAACCAAACAATCAATGTAGGATTCTAAACGTATATCTATAAAGGGTAGAAATTTCTTCATAGTAAGAACACCAAATCCTTTTTCACTTAGGTAACTAAGCCTTTTATGCCATAGATTTGATGAAGTATCTGCTACCGCATTCACATCTCCTTTGCATATCTTAGCTTGCAAAAAGTATAAAGTATATTGTCTGCTACCGTTAGCTAATACAAGATTTTCTTTGGTAATTTTGCAATTCTTAGTACACAAGGAACTTATGCAACCTTCATCGGCAAGAGTACTAAAAGAAATAAGATTGAGTCATATCTCAAGAACATGTCTGATATTATTGAGCCATAGCTTGCACCTAGTGTTAGTATTTAAGCACACCGTACCCATGCCAATAACCTTGGCTGATGCTTTATTTCTCATTTTGACATAACCAAAATCACCATTGGTATATCATGTAAAAAATTCACGTTTAGTAGATATGTGATATGAAGGTCCAGAATCAACAACCTAAGAGATTTCATGGCCATTAATATATAGACAATTGTCTCCAGTAGAAATGACAGCATCACCATCAAGTGCAATTGAAGCTATATCTTCTTTTTCTTCATTTTTATCTTTTACCTGCTCCTTTTTTAACTTCCTATAAAATCTTTTCATATCTCCTGGCTTGCTACAGTGATAGAAAGTGATACCTTTCCTCGATTTGGATCTAGTCCTTGACTTGTCATGGTTGTCTGACCGCTTGTTTGTATTTTGAAACTGTCTAGTTCTGCTTCTATCACGCCTTTCAGTAACTAGTACTTCTGAGTGGTTAGAAGAGCCTTGATCTTTTCTCCTAGTTTTGTCATTGATAAATTTTCCAAATTGCATCCAAGGATAGTTTGCCTTCAGGAGCTAAATTACTCAAGACAACCACTACCAAGATGCAAACAAGCCTGCAGTTCATCAGATAATACAACTTCTAGATTGGTTAAGTGATTTACAATATCTTTAAAATTGCTCAAGTGTTTAGTCATACTGCTCTCATCTTTAAATCTTATATAGACAAGTTTTCTAATAAGAAAAGTCTCATTTTGTGAGGTTTTTCTTTCATACAAATTAGCAAGTTTTTTCCACAAAATCTCGGCATTATTCTCCCAAGCCACATGATAATAGACACCATTATCTATCAATTACCTAAATGTTCCCACATATTTTCTATTCATTTTCTCCCAATTATGATCGAATTTATTTGCTAGTTTGCCCTTGTCACCTTCAATTGGATCATAAAGATCCTTGAAGATCAAAAAATCTTTCATTCTAGACTTTCAAATGGAATAATTTGAAGAAGTCAATTTAAACATATTGCTAAACTCTTCCATTTCAAATTGCATAGACAATAGCTAACCAGGCTCTGATATCAGTTGTTGGGCAACAAGTGTTAATAATACACAAATTACTTTCTATTATATTAGTAAATAGTATATGAAATATGTACTAAAAATAAATACCAAGAAAATTTTCAGAAAAAGCTAGAGGGGTTACTGATGGTCCCGCTTAAAACCCACTTTCCTTAGATAGAATTTTACTGAGATAATTAATAACACAATATAACAAAATAACTACACTTGATAATAACTATAAAATTGAGACAAAAATAGAGCACTAGATTTAACGTGGTTCACTCTTTAATTTAGGCTCCGTCTACGGAACAAACTTTGAATAATTTATTCTACTAATAAATAGTAAGATTACAAGAAAAACTTTTCTAAAAATATATTCTAGAAGTACAACACTCACAAATGGGATAAACTCAAAATAGTGGTAAGTGTTTTCCAAAATACCCAAATTAAAAACTTCACTATTTTGTCACTAAAAAAATATTATCTCATAATATTTTTCTCTCTTTCCTCTAAATTTTTCCTTTCCAATGGCGTGTTTAAAACTAAAGAAGGAATGCATATTTATAGGCATTTTTTTCATGTGGCTTGTACAAAAATGATGCCAAACTTAAAAACAATGGTGCCTAACATTGACTAAAAAAAACTTTGTTTCATTTGTTTTTGAGCATTTTTAGCTAACCACCAATTAACTTCTCTTTTTTTTATTATTGTTGGTAGGTCCCACACTTGAGTGGGATACCAATCACCGCAAACATAAAAAAGAAATTTGAGCATACAAATATATTTTTAAAAAGTTTTAAAAAAAAGAAATAAAAAAAATAATACTTTGAGTATTTAAATAGTTCCTCTAGTTTAAAAATAAAGAAAATTATTGGTTTTTTAGCTGGATTGCCCATGGTAGATGGGTAAGACTCTTCTTTAAATATTAATTAAGTGCTTTATTTGAATAAATATATATAGAGTATGAATGAAATTAGGAATTCTATTCATAATATAATTATAATTCTTAATGAACTCCTATTTAAAGGGATAAGAGAATCATAATTTAAGTTTCACAAAAAATATCTCAAAAGTTAAGTAGAAAAGAACATGAGTTTTCTCCTTATAGTTTTTTATTTTCTAAAGTAATTTGTAGTTTTATTCTTTCATAAGAAATCTTCTCTTTGTGAGTGTAATTGTGAGGTTGTTTTTAGATTTCAAACTGTGAAAAGTAAGGGTCTTCCCTCTATGACGATTGCCCTTTACGACTGGTAATACAAACAATGGTTCAAGTCTTCCATGAGTATCGTTAGAGGTAACATCTGACCCTTATTCTATTATGTGGGTATATTCTTACATTGGTATTAGAGCCATGATGCTTGTACTCCAGTTTTTTGGTTAATTAAATATGTTTAATTGATGAAAATAAATTTTTGTATGTTTAATTCCATGTATTTTTTATATGACCAAGATGGTATATTTGAGCTACTATATATGTAATTTTTTGTTATTGGATATGCGACTTGTTAACACCATTTAAAGTGCGTGTAGAGTTTCAAATCTCTATATTATATGCTCAAATCGAAACTAAAATGAGGAAGCTATTATCTTTTAAAGTTTGCTATTGAAATTTAAAATTTTAAAATGTTTTGAAAATTTTCATGCCCTTCACTTTCTTTTTAGGCTATTATGTGTATGATATCCCTTGTTAGCATGTCTTTTCATTCAAACTGACCAAATAGCCAAAACCTGAATGATGATGCATTGCTCATGCCAAAACGATGTGTCGCTTTGGTTGAGCCCCTAGCTCTGCCAATGCTACCATGTAGCAATACCTGATTAGACATATTCTATTTTTTCTGCATAAAGTCTAACTTTAAATCTTATTTTTTGCCATTTTTATATAGTTTAACTCAAAATAATTTTTTAAATAGTTTTTTGGGCTACTGAAAACATTTTTAATTTAAAATATCATTTTTAATGTAGAAATTTGAATTTTAATTAATAAATTTTTTTTATTAGTTTACAAATTCAGAAAAATTTTAGAAAATTATTTTTATTTTTTGAAAAATTATTTTTAGTATATTTATCATAATCTAATTTTTTTTATGCTAAATGATTTTTTAGTTGCCTAATTGGAATTAGAAAAAATGCATTTTTGATGCATATTAGTATACAATGTGTGCACAATATTATTATATAGATTTGTTATATATTTTTCTCATAATAATCTTCCGTAATGAGTCATGAAAAATGGTTAAGAGAGTCTAAACTCCCACTGATGGCATAAACAATTGAGTGAAAAGTAAGGTTTAAAGGTGAAATTAAGTCTCTAAGGACTAGTTGCAAAAAAATTAAGACGCGTTCAAGGGACTGTATTTTTTGACATATTTTTTAATGTGTAATATATCTTATATGTTCATGCTTAATGTTAGTCAAATTATTTAATCGGGTGGTCTGAAAATTAAATTATCTCTATATTTGACTTTGAAAAACTTGATTAAACTTCTTGAATTTTATAAAGTTGTTCGTTGCTTAATAGGGTATTGGCCTCAAGTATATTAGATAGTCATTAAATAATTCCTCAAAATTACATGCATTAAAGAATTAAATAGATTTAACCTTAAAAGTTATCTAAGTATGACATTGTGTAATGAGAGAGTACTAATAATGAATAAGGCCATTATCGGGGATGCAATAAGATGCCAAAAGGTTTGCTTGTAGAAGTTGAGATGTTGTTACTTGCAATATGTGAATACATATAATATGCATAAATTTAATATTATGGATTTATCTTTAGTATATTTTGGGTTTAGTATGCCTAAAATAATAAGTGGATACTTTTTACCATAATTCTTATAAGTACATAGTTTATTAATTATTCTGTATAATTAATATAAGGCATGATATTAATTATATCATTAATTATTTTGTATAATTAATATAATGCATGACATTATTTATATCCTGAATTATTCAAAATATAATTATGCAGGCATGAAATACATATATCTACATATGAAATGTTTGTTTTTTTCTAAGACTATGTTCACTTGTTATTTATTAATATTGAAATATGATGTTTGTTTTGTATTTACATGAGTTTGAATGTTTGGTACATTTATTGTTACTATATTGTAAAAGAGCATGTTGAGCAAAATATAGATTAACCTTCTAACATAGTTAATTGGCTTTATTTGTCTATATGGTGAATGAAGATTAGACTAGTTTTAAGCATATTATCTAGGTGATAAAAGAGCTCGTGCTTCAAGCAAGATATCATCTTATTTGTACAATGAAATTCACTTTTATTATGGCTAGTTACATGTAATTAGGCCTAATTCTATCTAAATCACTAGACATATATAATTGTTGAAGTAATCTGAGTATATTAGTGAACTTGAGTTATGCATTCAGTTTGTCTAAACTATACTTTGCATAGTGTTTATAAACTGAAATGAGTTTCTGACAGATATACACTCCAAGGACAGTGGTTGATACCATGACATGTGTCTCATACCACATATGCAAAACTTTGATCATAGGGAGGTAAAAGTTAATGATCTCAACTTTTGTCAATGTGAAATCCTCAATAATTTTAGTTCTTGAAGTTGTTATCCTTATAAATTTTGGTCGATTCTCGAAATATAATTAGATATTTGCTATCTTAAGATATTTGACTCTATCTAACGTGAAATTTGTAGAAAATTGAGTTTAGTTATTGATAGAGTGAAATTATAGTCATTGTTTTATGCCATTTTAACTTTAATTTTTTAAGTATTCTCCAATTGAATTTGATGATTTTTGATTATTTGAGTTAGAATTACACTTTGTGAGCATGGAAGACAAGGCTAAAGGTTTTTGATGATTAGTAAGGCAAAATTCAAGCAAAACAAGCAAAAAATGAAGGCAAAACATTGGCCACGGCCGTGGCACTCCAAAGGCCACGACCGTGGGGTACATTTCGCCACTGCCTGAGCTAAAAACAAGAAGAAAATAAGGTTGGCAGCTTCATTTCAAAAGCCACGACCGTGGCCTCCCAAGGGCCACGACCGTGGCCCACCAGGCCGACTCGGGTAGCTGAAAAGTTTGACGAAACAGGCAGCCTTCACACAGGCCACTACCGTGGCACCCCAAAGGCCACGACCGTGGCCCTTATTTTATGATTTGTGAGCTGCAAATGTTGAAGATGAACTCACCAACCAAGACTTGTTTAAACTTTTGTCAGTTTTTCTCCACTAAAGAAGTTTCCAAGCACTCTATATAAACACATTTGGCCCAAGGATTCAAGAGAGGGGCATGAATGAAGAGAATATGTAATAGATTAGATTAGATCCAAATAAATATAGTATAGAATTGTGAAATTCTGTTTCAAGGAGGAGTTCAAGATCTAAGTCAAGATCTTCTTCAAAGAAATAGAGTTTGATCTTTCTTGTTCCTTTTAAATTATGTTTTCATTTACCATTTTGAATATTTGCAATGTTTTTATAATGAAGAACTAATCCTTCTTAGGGTTGGTCCCTTTAATTGAATTTATCATGGAGCTATAAATGTCTATTTGGTTAAATTAAGTTATCCTTTGATTATTTTGTTATGTTTAATCTTAATGCTTGATTATTTGGCCAATGATTAATTGAATTGAGATGTTGTGTGATGGAGCGAGAGTGGAAGCATGACATTAGTCCAAGGATATAACAATCTTAAGTAAGTTTCTCACTTAGAGATAAGGTTAAACCCTTAAGAGGTTGATTTAAGATTCTCATAAAACTTAATGAATTGATTTAACTCTTTATGATCACGAGAGTAGACATAAGGATTAAGTCAATATTAGTTCTAGTACTTGAGAGAGAATTGAGCTTGATTTAGGAGAATCTAACCATTAATTGAAAGGGAAACTGAATTAAATCGATATCTTAGAAAATCTATGATAAATCAATAAAGGTGACTTAACCCTAAATTTTAAATCATAAGAAATTTATTATTGTCATTCTAGCTATTTAAATCATACATTAAATTTGATTATCCAAATATTAATCGGTTTAATTGTTTGGTACTTAGAATTAACCTCCTCGTGGGAACGATACTGTGCTCATCATTATATTACTTGTTAACGATCTGTGCACTTGCAGATACTGAGGCTGAAACACGCAACAAGTTTTTAGCGCCGCTGCCGGGGAGGCAATCATTCTGATATTAATAATATTAAACTGTTATTGCTTTGGATTTGTACTTTTATTTCTTTAAATTTTAAGGGTTACATGCGTAGCAATCCAAACACACAACTTATACCCTATAATCCTGAAATTGAGAAATTTTGTAGAAAGCAAAACAAGGAAAGAAAAGAAAGACAAAGAGGAGAAGGAACTTCAACTGAAATTCATTTAGAAGAAGGAGCATTTTCTGCAAAAGAAGAAGAAGAAATCATGGGAGATCCACAGAATATGACCCTGAAAGATTATGCTATGCCATCTGCTCACCCAAGATCTAGCATAGTCAAACCTCCTGTGCAAGCCAACACATTTGATCTAAAACCAGCTCTTATTAATTTAATTCAGCAATCTGTTTTTCATGGCTTACCACATGAGGATGCTTATGATCATATTTCAAATTTTTTAGAAATGTGTGATACATTTAAAATTAACGGTGTATCTGATGATGCTATTAGGTTGCGACTTTTCCCAGTCTCGTTAAGAGATCAAGCAAAAGATTAGCTCATTTCGAAGGCACCAGGTACATTCTCCACTTGGGATCAATTAGCCGCTGCATTTTTGGCAAAATACTTTCCACCTGCAAAGACGGCTAAATTAAGGAATGATATCACAAGTTTCATTCAACAAGATGGGGAGAGCTTATATGAAGCTTGGGAACGGTTCAAAAATTTGCAAAGGAAATGTCCTCACCATGGAGTCCCAGAATGGCTTTTAATTCAAACCTTTTATAATGGACTTCATCCAAATATTAAGGGGATGATTGATGTAGTAGCAGGAGGTGCTCTAATGAACAAAGCTCCTTCTGAAGCAACTGATTTAATTGAAGAAATGACTGCAAATAATTATCATTGGACTTCAGAAAGAGGTATGCAAAAAAGAGTTGCAGGATTACATGAGATTGACAATTTTTCTTTACTTGCAGCTAAAGTGGATACAATTGCCAAGAAATTGGAGCATGTCAATTTATCATCAGCATCATCTCAAAGTTGTGAAGGATGTGGAGGTAGCCATGATGTAGCTGATTGCAAGATAATGGAGCATGTCCAGTTTGTGGGGAATCAAAATAGAGGACCAACTTTCCCACAAGGAAACACTTATAACCCCACATGGAGAAATCACCCTAATTTGGCATGGGGAAATCAAGGCAGTCAAAAAGCACCATATCAACCACAATACATGAAAAATCAAAATCAAGGCTTCCATCCTCCTGAAAAGCCATCATATGAAGTAGCATTGGAAAAATTCATTGGAGCAACATCGGAAAGATTTGATAGAATGGAAAAGCAACATGAAAGATTAGAGCAAAAGATTGAGTTTCTATCAACTCAAAACAGAAGTCTTGAAACACAGATAGGTCAAATTGCAAGTTCTCTCCATAACCGGAATCAAGGAGCTCTTCCGAGTTAGACAGAAATCAATCCAAGAGAGCATTGCAAGGCTGTGACCTTAAGGAGTGGTTTGCAACTAGATGATCCTTCACCAACCCAAATCCCAAAATTGGTAAAGGAAAAAGAAGAAGAAGTCAAAGAGAAGGAAGAACCAAAAGAAGCACTAAAACCATATGTTCCTCAAATTCCTTTTCCTCAAAGACTTAAAAAGCAAAAATTAGATAAGCAGTATGAAAAATTTTTAGAAGTATTTAAACAACTTCACATTAATATTCCTTTTGCAGAAGCTCTTGCACAAATGCCAACTTATGTGAAGTTTCTTAAAGAACTGCTATCCAATAAAAGGAAACTGGAGGATAATGCAAAAATTGCATTAACAGAGGAGTGTAGTGCGGTAATCCAAAACAAGCTTCCATCAAAGTTAAAAGATCCAGGGAGTTTTTCTATACCTTGCACCATTGGTGAAGTTGATTTTCGTAAAGCATTGTGTGATTTAGGAGCTAGTGTGAGTCTAATGCCTAGTTCTATTTGCAGGAAACTTGGCTTCACACAATTACAACCAACAAAAATGTCTCTTCAATTAGCTGATCGATCCATAAAATATCCTATTGGCATAGTTGAAGATGTACTTGTGAAAGTAGATAAACTCTACATTCCAGTAGATTTTGTAATTCTGGAAATGGATGAAGACATCGAAATTCCTCTCATTTTAGGAAGGCCATTTTTAGCTACAGCTGGAGCCATGATAGACGTTCGAGGGGGAAAACTTACTCTCCAAGTAGGAGAAGAGAAAGTGGAATTTAACTTGACAAGAGCAGCAAAACATCCAGCAATTCTTGATGATTGTTTTCTAATTGATGTTATAGATGAATGTGTGCAGGAAATAGATAACCAAATCCATGATGATCCTTTGGAAATATGTCTTGCACAACAATCTACATTTGAAGAGGGAAACAAAGAAATAGCCATTGATGTTTTATGTTTTCAAAATCCACTCATGTACTTTCAAAGATTCGAACCTCTTGAAAAAGGTAAAACTTTACCACTACCATCCATTGATAGGGCACCAGAATTAGAATTGAAACCTCTTCCAAATCATCTCAGGTATGCATATCTTGAAACAAATAATTCTTTGCCTATTATTGTCAGTGCTAAGTTGTCTGAAGATCAATTAAGTCAAACCTTGAATTTAATTAGACAATATAAAAAAGCTATAGGTTGGACTATATCTGATATTAAGGGAATTAGCCCTTCAATTTGTATGCATAGAATATTGTTGGAAGAAAATTCTAAACCTGTGATAGATCAACAAAGAAGATTAAATCCAAACATGAAGGAGGTAGTAAAAGCAGAAATAACTAAGCTTTTAGATGCAGGAATTATTTATCCCATTTCTGATAGCTCGTGGGTAAGTCCTATACATGTGGTTCCAAAAAAAGGAGGGATGACGGTTATAACAAATGAAAATAACGAATTGATCCCTTCAAGAACAGTCACTGGATGGCGAGTTTGCATAGATTATAGAAAGTTGAATAAAGCTACCAGAAAAGATCATTTTCCATTACCATTCATTGATCAAATGTTGGAAAGACTTGCAGGTAATGCTTATTTTTGTTTATTGGATGGTTATTCAGGATATTTTCAAATTCCTATAGCACCAGAAGATCAGGAGAAAACTACATTCACATGTCCTTATGGCACTTTTTCCTATCAGAGAATGCCTTTTGGATTGTGCAATGCACCAGCAACCTTCCAACGATGCATGATGGCAATATTTTCTGATATTGTAGAATCAATGGTTGAAATTTTTATGGATGATTTTACAGTTTATGGTTCAACTTTTGATGATTGTTTACAACATTTGGAACAGGTACTGAAAAGGTGTGAAGAAACTAACCTTGTCCTAAACTGGGAAAAATGCCATTTTATGGTAGAAGAAGGAATTATACTTGGACATAAGGTTTCAAAAGAAGGGATTGAAGTAGATAGAGCAAAAGTGGAAGTCATTGAAAAATTACCACCGCCAACCAACATGAAAGGAGTTCGGAGTTTCTTAGGACATGCAGGGTTTTACAGACGTTTTATAAAAGATTTTTCAAAAATTACTAAACCTTTGTGTGAATTATTAAATAAGGATGCTGTTTTTAATTTTTCTAATGAATGTTCAATTGCCTTTAACAGGTTAAAAGCAGCACTCACAACAACTCCTATTATATCACCACCAGATTGGTCTTTGCCATTTGAACTTATGTGTGATGCCAGTGATTACGCAATTGGGGCAGTTTTGAGTCAAAGAAAGGATAAGAAAAATCATGTCATCTACTACGCAAGCAGAACCCTTGATGATACTCAAGTCAATTATGCCACTACAGAAATGGAAATGCTTGCCATAGTATTTGCATTGGATAAATTTCGATCTTATATTTTAGGTTACAAAGTTATTGTTCATACTGACCATGCAGCTATCAGGTATCTCATGAGCAAAAAGGAAGCTAAAGCAAGATTGATTAGATGGATTTTGCTCTTCCAAGAATTTGATCTTGAAATTAGAGATAAAAAAGGAGCAGAGAATCTTGTAGCAGATCACCTATCCAGAATCGAGAAGCAAGCAACTCAGAATATTTTTCCCATTAATGAATCATTCCCTGATGAACATTTGTTTTCCATTAAACATTACATCCCTTGGTATGCTGATTTTGTGAATTATTTGGCAGGTGGTGTCCTTCCATCAGAATTGACTTATGCTCAACGAAAGAAATTTCTTTCTGATGTTAAACATTACATATGGGAGGAACCATTATTGTTTAAACATTGTGGGGATGGAATGATTCGTAGGTGTGTTCCAGAAGAGAAAATGAAGAGTATTTTACAATTTTGCCATTCGAAAGAATGTGGGGGACACTCTGGTACGTCTAAGACAATTGCTAAGATTTGGCAATCTGGATTCTTCTGGCCAAGTATGTATAAAGATGCCAAAAATTTTGTTCAATCATGTGATAGATGCCAAAGGGTAGGAAATATTTCAAAAAGACAAGATATGCCACTTAACCCCATTTTAGAAGTTGAATTATTTGATGTTTGGGGAATTGATTTTATGGGACCATTTCCACCATCATTTAATAATCAATATATTTTAGTGGCTGTAGATTATGTTTCAAAGTGGGTAGAAGCAATAGCTAGTCCAACAAATGATTCTAAGGTTGTGACCAGATTTGTAAAGAAAAATATTTTCACTCGATTTGGAGTCCCTAGAGCCATAATTAGTGATGGAGGTACTCATTTTTGTAATAAGACATTTGAATCTATCCTTAGGAAATATGGAGTACAACATAAGGTGACAACACCTTATCACCCTCAAACTAGTGGACAAGTGGAGATTTCTAACAGGGAACTTAAGTGGATCTTAGAGAAAACTGTTAGTAATTCAAGGAAAGATTGGTCAATCAAGTTAGATGATGCTCTTTGGGCTTATAGAACAGCGTTTAAGACTCCGATCGGCATGTCACCATATAGACTTGTTTTTGGAAAAGCATGCCATTTACCAGTTGAGCTAGGACATAGGGCATATTGGGCTATTAAGCAATTGAACATGGCTTGGAATAAGGCAGGACAAAAGCGACTTTTGCAATTAAGTGAACTAGATGAGATTCGGTTCCAAGCTTATGAAAATGCTAAAATTTATAAAGAAAGAACAAAGTCATGGCATGATAGATTTATAAATTTTAAGAAATTTCATGAAGGACAATAGGTTTTGTTATACAACTCAAGATTAAGACTATTTCCTGGAAAGCTTAAATCTCGTTGGTCTGGACACTTTACAATTGTCAAGGTTTATCCTTACGGTGCATGTGATATTCAAAATCAAAAGGGAGAGATCTTCAAGGTTAATGGACAACGACTGAAACCTTATCTCATTGGAGATCCCATAGATGCTGGAGCCATCTATCATTTCACCTCATAAGAATCTACACAAGTCAGTGTCAAGCTATCGACGATAAATTTAGCGCTTTTTGGGAGGCAACCCAATTCTTTTCCCTTGTGTTCTTTTAGATTAATTTTTCATTTCAAAATTTTTAATAGATTGTGTTTAAATTTTGTTTTGAAGGTGATCACAAGTGCATATACACAAGAATTGGAAGGAATTCAAAGGCCACGACCGTGGACATCCATCCCCAGGGCTGTGGGATTCAATTTGGAACTGTAAAAATTGAAATGGAGGAAAAATTTTGATAAAACAGAAGGAAACCAGATACCACGGCCGTGGCATCCCAATGGCCACGACCGTGGGATCCAGAACACGGCTGCCACCATTTCCTACTCAAAGAAACTAAAGAGGCAGAAGCAAAACCAAGGCCATGACCGTGGCCTCCCAAGGTCCACGACCGTGGCCTCCCATGCAAACCGTCCTTGACCAGTCCAACCAAGGCCACGCCCGTGGCACTTAGAGGCCACGACCGTGGCCTCCCAGGAAGTATAAAAACATCTCATTTTCTCTCCTTTCTTACCCTAGCCGCCCAAGTTTGAAATCCACGACCAAAACCTCTCAACCCACGCCCTAAACTTCAATTTTCATTCACTTTTCTTCAATTCTTCTTTATTTTCTTCAAATTAAACGCAAAAATGGTGAGAAGCAAGACTATAGCCACAAAATCAAAGGGAAAATCAAAAGATGGAGGATCAAAGGGAGATGGGTCTAAAAGAAGACGCCAAGAAACATCTTCCTCATCATCATCTACACCATCTCCACCACCATCTCCAGGACCAAGCAGGTATCATGAAATTCGTTTTCAGGATGAAGAACAACGGCAAAGGTACCAAACTTTAAGTTCTCGAAAAATTATTCCTTCCAGGTTTATTGATGGAAATGTTGTGAGAAAATTAGGATGGAATGATGAATTGCTGAAAATGTTTACTGATATGCAATGGATCATGTTTGCTAGTATGTGTTTCCCCACTTATGCTGAATTAACTCTTGAATTCTTGAGCAGTTTTAAATTTTTTCCACCCACTTTTGGATTCAATGGGAGAGTGGAATTTAGATTGGGAAATCAAAATTATAATTGGCTTATGCTTGAGTTGGGAGATGCACTTGGATTATCTAATTTGCAGGGTATACCTGGTAGAATGGAGGAGTTTGATGAAAATTCCACATGGACTAGATTAGGAGGCACGAGACGATTCAATAGCAAAATATCTAAGGCTTCTAATTTTACAAACCCATTCTATAGGTATATTCATATTGTGCTAGCAAACACCATTTTTGGAAGAGGAGAGAGCCAAGGAAATGTAAATTTAAAAGAATTGCACTTCTTTTATTGTGCCATGGAGGAAAAAGTGTTTAATGTGGGTTATTGGTTTGCTAGAAGATGTGAGGAAGTGATTAGACAACGGAGTGGAAAAATTGTAATTGGTGGGATGATCACAAAAATTGCACATTATCTAAATATTAGATTTGATCACCTTGTCCCCATACCTGGTAAAATTACAATTGATATGATCACTGTTTTAGCCATGCGGATAGCAAGAAAAAGAGGGAACCATTATGAGATTCTAGGGCCACCGGACGCCGATATAAACATTGACATAGATGAGTTGTTTGGAGAAGGGGGAGAGTTTGATGAACCTGAAGATCAACCACCACCTCCACCTTTTGAGGCTGGTCCATCTGCACCACCACCATCCGAAGCAGGACCATCTGCTCCACCACCAAACACATTTGCATATATTGCTAACAGACTTGACTCTTTTGAAAATGAAATGAATCGCAGGAATGAAGTCTGGGAGCAACGTTTTGATAGCATGGAGCAACGGTTCGGAGGAGTTGAGCACGAGGTACGTACCATTTCTACTCAGATGACGGGCCTTAGCGAATAGTTAAACACTTTCTTTGCTCAATTTGGACTGCACTACCAGCCTCCGCAGCAACCACCTCCTCCTGGTGATGACCCTGATGCAGGCACCCACTGAGACAGTGTGATTACAGTTTGGGGGAGTTTTCTGAATGTTTAATCTTATGAACAATTTGGTTATTTTTATATATTTTGTTTAAGTTGGTTACTTTTATATTTTTGTTTAATTATTGTTTTTGTTTTTATGGTATTTTTCTGTTTTAAACTCTGCTTTTGGTTACTTTTATATTTTTGTTTAATTATTGTTTTTGTTTTTATGGTATTTTTCTGTTTTAAACTCTGCTTTTAGTTACTTATGGTTTAATTTTTGTTTAGTATTTTTATTTCTTTATATGTTCTTTTATATGTTAAAAATTTGATTCAGTTAAGTTTTATTTCTAAAAGTTAAAATAACGTGGAATAATGATACCTTATGAATTTTAATATTCCAAATGAGCTCTTCAACGCAATTAAAAGTGGTTCGTTATTAAATTTTAGATGGAGTTTATATTTTTACCTAGGCCTAGAACATGTTTAAAAGAGTTTTTGAGGCGAAAAAGAATCAAGCTAGATAAAAGGGAAAAATGATTTAGGCATTGTTTGAAAAGCCAAATCCTTATATCCACCACATTTGAACATTGTCTCTAGTTGTCCCTTTTGATCCAAAATCAATATTTTAGCTTGAGAATTTCTTGACACTTGGAAAAGTAACAAGAACCACCCTTTTCAAGGTTAATTATCTTTTGGAAGAGGAAAAAAAATTACTATGAGGATACAAGTTACAAATAAGAAGCTCCTAAAGTTTCAAGTTTGGGGAAGTTTTAAATATATGATACCTTATGAATACAAAAAAAAAAGGTAAAATAAAAAAAATATATATATATATAAAAAAACTCCCTAAAAAGAAAGAAAGGAGCAAAACATTCACAAATCCTCTACAAAAGATACAAAATTGGAAGATACTTAACCTATTTTTATCTAAACCTTATTTTAGCCTATACCTTTTAGACCTCATTACAAGCCTATTAAAGACCTTTTGATTTCCCTTAATCTAGTGTGGTCTATTAGTGGAGAAGGCTCGATTAAGCATGCATATGAGACTAGGATATTATTAAAAAAAAAGAAGAAGCTTATCTAAGATTTGATGATTGATTGCAATTAATTAAGTTCTTGAGCAAAGGAGGAAAAGAATGAAGTGAGGTAAAATTATGAAGCTAATTGCAACTTAAAGTTTTAAAACTTGAATTGTTTAAAATTTTGCATATAAACTAACATATAGAAAAATATATATAAACTCTAATTACTTGAGGACAAGCAATAATTCAAGTTTGGGGGAATTTGATAGAGTGAAATTATAGTCATTGTTTTATGCCATTTTAACTCTAATTTTTTAAGTATTCTCCAATTGAATTTGATGATTTTTGATTATTTGAGTTAGAATTACACTTTGTGAGCATGGAAGACAAGGCTAAAGGTTTTTGATGATTAGTAAGGCAAAATTCAAGCAAAACAAGCAAAAAATGAAGGCAAAACATTGGCCACGGCCGTGGCACTCCAAAGGCCACGACCGTGGGGTACATTTCGCCACTGCCTGAGCTAAAAACAAGAAGAAAATAAGATTGGCAGCTTCATTTCAAAAGCCACGACCGTGGCCTCCCAAGGGCCACGACCGTGGCCCACCAGGCCGACTCGGGTAGCTGAAAAGTTTGACGAAACAGGCAGCCTTCACACAGGCCACTACCGTGGCACCCCAAAGGCCATGACCGTGGCCCTTATTTTATGATTTGTGAGCTGCAAATGTTGAAGATGAACTCACCAACCAAGACTTGTTTAAACTTTTGTCAGTTTTTCTCCACTAAAGAAGTTTCCAAGCACTCTATATAAACACATTTGGCCCAAGGATTCAAGAGAGGGGCATGAATGAAGAGAATATGTAATAGATTAGATTAGATCCAAATAAATATAGTATAGAATTGTGAAATTCTGTTTCAAGGAGGAGTTCAAGATCCAAGTCAAGATCTTCTTCAAAGAAATAGAGTTTGATCTTTCTTGTTCCTTTTAAATTATGTTTTCATTTACCATTTTGAATATTTGCAATGTTTTTATAATGAAGAACTAATCCTTCTTAGGGTTGGTCCCTTTAATTGAATTTATCATGGAGCTATAAATGTCTATTTGGTTAAATTAAGTTATCCTTTGATTATTTTGTTATGTTTAATCTTAATGCTTGATTATTTGGCCAATGATTAATTGAATTGAGATGTTGTGTGATGGAGCGAGAGTGGAAGCATGACATTAGTCCAAGGATATAACAATCTTAAGTAAGTTTCTCACTTAGAGATAAGGTTAAACCCTTAAGAGGTTGATTTAAGATTCTCATAAAACTTAATGAATTGATTTAACTCTTTATGATCACGAGAGTAGACATAAGGATTAAGTCAATATTAGTTCTAGTACTTGAGAGAGAATTGAGCTTGATTTAGGAGAATCTAACCATTAATTGAAAGGGAAACTGAATTAAATCGATATCTTAGAAAATCTATGATAAATCAATAAAGGTGACTTAACCCTAAATTTTAAATCATAAGAAATTTATTATTGTCATTCTAGCTATTTAAATCATACATTAAATTTGATTATCCAAATATTAATCGGTTTAATTGTTTGGTACTTAGAATTAACCTCCTCGTGGGAACGATACTGTGCTCATCATTATATTACTTGTTAACGATCTGTGCACTTGCAGATACTAAGGCTGAAACACGCAACAGTTATGATTGAAGGAACCCAAATGAAAGGAAGATTGCTTGATAATCACTTTCTTTTTTATATTCACAGGTCGACCAACAATTTTTTTGAGCATATTGTGAATGCAAAAGCGTCTTTGAAATAAAAAAGGAACAATAGAATTGTGGTAATTGATATGGAATAATGCATATTTTATCTACTCTGAAATCATTTTAATGAGAAGTATATCTTTAACAATCTTAGACTTTTTGTAGTTTGTTGGTCGCACGGTCTATTAGCATAGTATGAGCTATCTAAATAGTTTGCTTCAAATGACATGTGTCCATTATGTGTGCGTAGAAGAATTTAGTTTATTTAGATCAAGTCCACCTATGACGAGTGAATAAACCCATAGATTAAAGTGTAAATAATTAAATATATATAAAGATGTTTAATTAGTTAATAAAATATTTGTGAAGAGTTCAAATAGGATTTAGAAATCCTATTTGATTTAGATAACATCGATTAATATTTTATGTGATTTTTTGGTAATCATACATCATGATAAGAAAACTTCCATAAAAGTTTTTTGCTCTCTGCATTCTTCTTCCTTCTCTCTCCTAAAAACTATTCTCTAAACAACTAAGTGCAAATTGAGTTAGCATTGATTTTAAACTATGGTAAGTGAGGTCTTCCTTATCCAGTGATTGCCCTTCAAAATTGATGACATAATCAAAGGTTCAAGACTTCTTATAGATTTGTTTTAAGTAATATCAAACAACTTTATGTGTATGCACATGCTTTACAACAATTATATTTTAATTTGAAAAGTTAGTTGTAAATTCTACCTTAAAGCATAATAGTGGAAAAAACTATTAATTAAAAGGTCAAAAGGTTAGTTTGATTCTTAAACTTATTATATTATATTATTAATTTAATTTTGAAAATTTCATTGAAGTTAGTTATTGAACTTTTTAGTTTTACAAGTTTAATTATTATTCATCAATTTGATTGTTAGTAGTTTACTAAATTTACAAAATTCAAATTCCAATCAATTCCTATTGAAATTTAATATGTGCGAGTGAGTCGAACGGGAGTCGCTACTTAGTGCAGACTAAGAATATATATCTCAAAAGGTGGGTGATTTAACAGATGATCCTCAATGAATAGGGTCAACTTGATTCTTTATACTGGGTTCGATGATGACAAACTACTAATCATTAGACTAAGTATATCTATACAAACTATTATTTGCATTTGCCTATAAGCATATTATAATGCAAATCTAATGATAGTTTATAAGAACAAATATATAGAACAAACAAATGTGCATATTATGGACAATAAATAATATTATAGTAACATATTAAAACTAACAAACATTATCGAATTTTAAAGATTACATTCATAACCTCTACTTGATGATTAAAACATATAGAATGAGATACTAAAAATTAACATTTAAACTTCTACATAGTATTTCAAATATGTTTTGAAGCTGAAGTATGAAGAATAATATCAAGATATACATAAGAAAGGATATCACTGACACCTCAACCTATCATGCCAAGTGTAGGTAATCTTGTCTTTCAATATGAACAACATGTTTAGGGATTAAATTAAGGCAACAACAACTTGATTAAAAAAACTTTAGAATCAATAGGAAGATTTATTAGGATTAAACCTCAGATTTTGCAAAATTGGATTTGCAAGTCTTTCAATTCAAGTTATTTTCATGATTAATTCCATAAAACTAATCGAAAAAGTGTGAAGGGACAGATAACCGACCTAATTTGATGAACGCAACAAGTTCGCTTAGCCTTAAGGTCTGGATCAAGTTCATTCTTTTTCAAGCTTTATGGATCAAAGTTATTTCTTATTAGTTTTAAGCCGAAGATCACTCCCAATCACCACTTTAAATTCCCCTCTCCTTTGTACCTAATTAAGAATTGGTTTAGATTAGTTTTTAGGCTTTGGAGCTACTGGTTTAGCGACCGGAACAAATGGTAAAGCTTTTGAAAGAAGAAGACCTTTTGGTTGCTTAGGGTAGATTTGAGTGTTTAAGGTGTGATCCCTCTTGAAAGATTGTCTAAGATGTATTCATAGGTTTAGGGTTTTACTAGAAACCTTCCTAATCAAATGGTGATTATTTTTGGGGAAACAAATTAGGTAAGATTAGATTTGAAGAAGTAAAATACCACAAAATTTCAAAAATAAATTTTCTTACTTATACGCATGACATCTGCGTGGACATTCAAACTATTTGCGTGGATGTTTAGCTTGGGTTAGCGCTGATGACTAGTCTAGGCTAGGGGACATCCACACGGATGGTTCAACAGAACTTGGTTGAAGCTTTCTCAAATAGGGTATCTTTTGGTGTTTTGATCCATTTTCAAGAATTTTTCTCTGGGCCATGCTCATCAAAATTAGGTCTATTTTTATCCAATCAAACATATTCTACACTTTTATGAATTTAACTAAGGAAACCAACCAAATCAGAGGAGCAACTTGATCTCATCATCAGATTATGAATCATGCAAATCGTTTGGTCAAAACTAGGTGCTAACAATATGAATTTCACTTTTATGCTTCAAATTAATGTGAAAATATTATTATTGGTTTGAATTTTAATTTTAGGATGAAATTATAACTAAAATTCAAATTGTGGTAAAATTGATAAAAAATATATAATTAAAAATACACAAAATTTAGGGCAATTTAATATATCAAGTCCTACAGTTTTGCCGGAGATAGTAAACTTAAAAATAAAAAAAATAAATATCATTTGAATTGATTCACAGTACAAGGACAAACTCACTATAAAAATGAGATTAATAAGTTAATAACTATAAAAATGTTTAAAATTTATAGTGAGTGTGAGTCTAATTATTAAGTTTTAGTTGTAAATACATTGTTGACTTGGGACGGCCTGTAATTAGTTAATAACTAATCTTTAACCAAACACAATTCCTAAAAGAATGAATTTTTGTTGCGCAAATTATGGAGAAAAGACGGAGCGGTTTTACCGGCCAAGGCGAGAACCGCTAGAAAACTGCAAGAGTGCCGTTTTTGAATTTCCGTCTGGCCTGGCTTATCTTCTTCGCATGTTCTATTTTACTGAGTTTTTACTGTACGATAAAATATATTCCTCAATGTCTCACTCAGATATCTGAGCATTCGTTTGTATATGAAACGACAGAAGAGAAAAATACAGATTCAGAAATCGCAATTCAAAGAGGTCTGACGCGTGGATAGCCTACTCATACATTGATGTCGCCAACATACTGACACACAATTTGTTGGCCTTCAATGGTATGGATAAAAAATTTAATTTTCCAATATGAAAACGGTGATGGGTTTGTCTCATTTTCTGCACCTCTGTTAATCCGAAGGATCAGAGGGAGTTATATACTACATTCACGTGTTTCTTCTTCTTCTTCTCCACGCACACAGTCTGTGTCAAGTATCAAATTTTCTTGAAGGTTATTCTCTATCTTTATTGATTGCTGGTGGTAAGTGCCTTTCACTAGTATTTTTATGTATCAGCCTTGCCTTTTTTGTCCCTGTATATATTGGGTTTTGGTTTGCTTGCATTTACTCCTGATAACAGTCATTAATTCATTGCTATTTTTCCTTTCCCTATTTAACATTGTGTTTATTTATGATGTGATAATCTTCCCCTAAAAACTTTACTGAAATTTGCTAGGCTTCTCGTCTTCGCTCTGAAGTTTCTCCAAAGGCTTCTCGTCTTCATTTTTAGATCTAGTCCTAAACACCCGTTTTTTTTCTTCTTACTTTCTTGATAGTATCCTGTTTTTGTGTATTTCCATCCTACAATAGTGGTCTTTTTTTGTTGCTGCTAGAATGCCAGATATTTCTCTCTGATGGTGGAGCAACGGTGAAGGCTCATCCCTTTTGTGGAGATTGTGTATGAAATCAAGCCTATTTCTGATGGTTTTTTTTTGTTCTCAGAAGATCATCAGCTTACCTTCCAATTCTCACAAGCTGTCTCGACGTCTAATCTACCCGTGAAATCTCATCTTTGGTTGGCGATTGAGTTTTCCGACCAGTTTCTGGAGGTTTATACCTCCCTCTTTCAGCTCATCTCTGCTGCCTATTTTGACCTGCTCCTTCTTCAGTCCCAGTGTTAGCCGTATTGGCCTTCATTCCCCTCAAAGAATTTGCTTTCTGAGGTTGTTTGGGATTATTGGTCTACGGCTTAGTTACCCATCTTCCAAGTTAATCTTCCCTTGCTTGAGTTCTAGTACAGGGTTGTTGCCCCTGTTTTATTTGTTGGCCTTAATTCCTATTTGTGGCCTTTATGTTTTTTAGGGTTTGTATTTGATGTCTTTAAGCCAAGGCACTGTTCTTCTTTGTTTGAACCTTGGAGCCTCTAGTTTTTCTGTAATGTCTTATGATTAATGAATATTTTCTATTCCTGCTCAAAAAAAAAAAAAATCTTCCACTAATACTTTCTTTTTATATTAGTATAATATTCATATGAACATTTCTAATTTTGATGTTTGTTCGAAGAAACAGAAAGTTCATTTCATTCTGCTAAAAAATGGTGGAGCCCAACAACAATGCTGAGTATGTAGTGCTTGGAGAATCATCTTCTCCCAGGTTAGATAGGTTTCAAAAGGTTTCAATCATACCACTTGTTTTCTTGATCTTTTATGAAGTTTCAGGGGGTCCATTTGGTATTGAAGATAGTGTCAAGGCAGCTGGACCGCTTTTAGCTCTTCTTGGTTTTTTGCTTTTCCCATTTATATGGAGCATTCCAGAAGCTTTAATAACTGCAGAAATGGGCACTATGTTCCCAGAAAATGGTGGCTATGTAGTTTGGGTATCATCAGCTATGGGTCCTTTTTGGGGTTTCCAACAAGGTTGGATGAAATGGCTAAGTGGGGTTATTGATAATGCACTTTACCCAGTTTTGTTTTTAGATTATTTGAAATCTGCAATTCCAGCATTGGAGAGTGGTTTGCCTAGGACAGTAGCAATTCTGGCTTTAACCATTGCTCTGACTTACTTGAATTTCAGGGGGTTAACTATTGTAGGATGGGTTGCTATACTTTTAGGAGTGGTTTCCCTTATCCCTTTTGTGGTTATGGGACTTGTGGCAATCCCCAAAATGGAGCCTTCAAGATGGCTTGTAGTAGATTTAGGTAATGTGGATTGGGGTTTGTACTTCAACACTCTATTTTGGAATCTCAACTATTGGGACTCGATTAGTACTCTTGCTGGGGAGGTTGAAAATCCAAGTAAAACTCTTCCAAAAGCTCTATTTTTTGCTGTTATTTTGGTTGTTTCAGGATATTTTTTCCCTCTCTTGATTGGTACTGGAGCAGCCGCGGATCCACTAAATCGCGAACTATGGTCTGATGGGTATTTCTCAGAAATTGCTAAAATTATTGGAGGTGTTTGGTTAAGATTTTGGATTCAAGGGGCTTCTGCTGTGTCAAACATGGGTATGTTCTTGGCTGAGATGAGCAGTGACTCTTTCCAACTTCTAGGAATGGCAGAGCGTGGGATGCTTCCTGCATTTTTCGCCAAGAGGTCTAGCTATGGAACTCCTACTGTTGCGATCTTATTCTCGGCATCTGGTGTGATTTTGCTGTCATGGATGAGCTTTCAAGAGATTGTAGCTGCAGAGAATTTCTTATACTGTTTTGGAATGATTATGGAATTTATAGCATTTGTCAAATTGAGGGTGCAAAACCCAGAAGTACCTAGGCCTTATAAAATACCTGTTGGAACAGCTGGAGCAATTTGGTTATGCATTCCTCCTGCCCTGCTAACTGTAGTGGTTTTAGCTTTGGCTTCTCTCAAAGTCATGGTTATCAGCTTTGCTGCTGTGATTTTAGGACTTGTAATGCAGCCTTGTCTAATGTATGCTGACAGGAAAAGGTGGCTCAGGTTCTCTAAGAACTCTAACCTTGCTGGCATTCACTCCTTATGATGACTGTAATGCATTCATAAATATGTTACAGAAGTTTCATTCTCCAATTCTGAATATCAAGAATGAGTATGCAATTCAATATTTTCTTTAACTGTTTAATTTTCTATGTTATCTTTCATCTTGATTAACAAGCAGTAACATTTCTGAAAACCTCTAATATATATTACATATCACTAAAAAATTTCAACAGTTCACTCCCTCAAGTTTCTTTTTTTTAAAAAAAATTATTCTTGCATTCTCAAAATAAAAGAAAATCTCGTAGTCTCGGATATGGTCAAGTTATATTTTGGTTATCTTTTTAGTTATAAGCTCATTGCACATATATATATATATATATTAAAATTATTAGATGTGAAATGATTTAACAAGAGGTTAAAGTGAATGCAATTCATCATTTAATGATAACTAAAAGAATTCTTCAAAAATTAAGTTTAGATAAATGAATTCTTTTATTGGAGAAAATTGAAAATTATAGAGAAAATGATATTCGTGCTATGAACATTTGATATATAGCAAGTCAAAGTTGATCTCCTTATAACATACATTATATTATAATAGAACAACATTAACCAAAATGAATAATTGATTTAAAGAAAATCTACTGAAATTATTTATTTTTAGCATGTGTTTATATGCTATGATGCTTGCAAAGCATTTGATATCGGAATTTTTTTTATAAAATAACTTTTATTCTAGGGATTTTTCGGTTAGAGAAGTTTTATATTTAAAATTCAACTTTTCAAATTTAATTTGAACAAAATTTGAATCTATTTTCATATTTGAATCAAATCTTATAAACCCAATTCGAATTCCAATATTTATCATACTGATTCCATTGTAAAGATTATCAAAACATAAGGTAGAAGATAAAAGATGAATTTGATTCCTTAGATGATTTGTCTCACTAACTAATTGATCATTTACATATAAGTCAGGTAGGCAATTTAATTCTAATTTTATTGTTGATGTATTTGATGAAAAAAAAAATAATGCATACATAAATTTTATTTTTTATTGATAATTGTTGGTGGTATCCTATTCAATTGGTGGGATCTACCTCAATTAATTAAAAAAAAAAGAAAAAAAGCGAGACGAAAAGGTTAAAAGAAAAAAAGTCTTATTTTTGCTTTCTTTAACAAGTTACAAAAAAAAAAAAAAAAAAAAACCGAAAAGGAGAGAGAAAAAGAGAGATTAAGTGAATTTTGGAGAAAACTATTTACTATGATCGGGTGGTCGTTTTTTACCTGATTTTGATGAAATTGTAATATATTATTCTCTTCATTGGGCTCTACAATTTGAACAGCGTGGATTGTTGAAAAGCCTTCATCTTATGTCTTTTATAGATATCTATCATGGTAAGATCTTTCTAATTTTCTCTTGTATTTGTGATTATAACCTTTGGGTGATGGTTTATTGAGATTATTATTAATTGTGATTGCCTTTGGTGGTGCTAGAGATGAACTTGCACACTCATTAACTTATTAGTTGAAGTTTTTTACTAGACTAGTTCCAATGGTTTTTCACTTCGCATTGAAAAGTGTTCTATGTAACAAATTTGGTATTCTTGTGGTTGTGATTGTGGTTTGCTATTATTATTTTATTGCCGATTTTAAATATTACACTTGAGGAAAAAATGATACTCTGATATTGTTTCAGGTTGTGTTTGATTATTCTTTTATTAGACTTATAGCGTCTTTTTTCCAACAACTGGTATTAGACTTGTAGCATCTTTTTTGCAACAAGTGGTATTAGAGCTTGGTTTTTTATTGTTTGTGCAATTTGAAATTGAAGATTCAAATAGTATGTTTAAAATGACTTCATCAAATTAATCTATTTGGAAATCTGGAATGAAAGATCTTTTGATTTGCAATGATCTTTATGATCCTATTGAAGGTGAAAAAAGCATACCAAAAAATAAATTTAATAAGAAATGAGAAAAAAAATGAATAGAAAGATTGTGAGTATAATTAGGCAATGGATAGATAATAGTATCTATCATCATGTGGCTTAAGAGAAAAATGCCAAGGCTTTATGAAAGAAAATCCCCACAAAACAAGACCTTTCTTATTAGAAAACTTGTTCATATGAGGTTTAAAGATATGAACAATATCGCTAAACACTTGAGTGATTTAAAAGATATTGTAAATCATCTAACCAATCTAGAAGTTGTATTGTTTGATGAGTTGCAAGCTTGTTTACTTCTTGGTACTTTACTTGATAGTTGGAAGACTTTAGTGGTCACCTTGAGTAATTTAGATCTTAAAGGAAAATTATCTATAGATGCAGTTTATGAAAGCTTGTCAAAAAAAAAAAAAACTAGGAGAAAGGATCAACACTCTTCTACCTACTCAGAAACACTAGTTACTAAAAGGCATGGTAGGAGTAGAACTAGACAATTTCAAAATATAGTCAAGTAGTCAAACAACCATAACAAGTCAAATGGTAGATCCCAGTTAAGAAAAGGTATTACTTGCACTCATTGTGGCACATGCGAAAAAATTTTGCAGTCTGTTGAAAAAGAAGCAAGCAAAAGAGAAAAATGAAGAAAAGAAAGAAGACAGAGATACAACTTCATTTGCACTTATATTGTCATTTTCATTGGGGAACAATTGTTTACACCTTGATAGCTATGAAAATATCTTAGGTTGTTAATTCTGGAGCTTCATATAATTTTCTAATAAACGTGAATTTTTCACATCACATACCAATGTTGATTTTGGCTATGTCAAAATGAGAAATGAAGTTTCAGCCAAGGTTATTGGTATGGGTAAGGTGTGCTTGAGTACTAATACTAGGTGCAAGCTATGACTCAATAATGTTAGGCATATTCCTAAGATGAGACTCAATCTTATTATATTGGCAAAAGGCAATATTGTGTTGGTTAAAGAAAACAGATAAGACACTATATACTTCATGCAAGCCAAGATATGAAAAGGAGAGGTGAATGCAGTAGCAAATATTTCATCAGATTTATGGCATAAACGGCTTGGTCAACTAAGTGAGAAACGACTTAGTGTTCTCGCTAGGAAGAAATTTATACCCTTGACAAATATGCATCTAAAATCTTGCACTGATTGTTTGGTTTGAAAATAACTTAAAGTTGCATTTCAAAGATCTTACTCTTATAGAAGATTAAATGTTCTTGATTTATTTCACACTGATGTTTGTTTTATGAGTGATAGAATTCTTAGTGGTGCCTTGTATTTTATGAACCTTATTGATGTTCACTCTAGAAAAGTTTGGGTTTTTTCTTTGAAATCCAAAGATCAGGTGCTAGATGTGTTTAAGCATTTTCATGCTAGTGTTGAAAGAGAAATAGGAAGGCAGTTAAAATGTGTTTGTGATAATGATGGAGAATGCATGGGTCCATCTAAGATGTATTGCAAGGATCATGACATTCGCTTAGAGAAGACAATTCTAAAGACACCTCAATAGAATGGAGTTGCTGAGAAAATGAATAAAACTATTATAGAGAGGAATCGGTGTATGCTCTCTCATGCTAAACTTCCTAAGTCCTTTTAGGGGTGAAGCAGTGAGAATTGCATTCAACTTGATTAACCTTTCTCTTTCAGTTCCTCTTGATGAAGATATTTCAGAAAGAGTGTGTGGGGGGAAAAGTGTTTTATATGATCATTTACAGGTTTTTGGATGCGGGACATTTTTCACATTAAAAAAGATAGGAGATCTAAGCTTAACTCTAAGGCTAAATAATGTATCTTCTGGGGTTATGCATATAAAGAGTTTGATTACAGATTTTGGGATCTTGTTAATAAGAAAGTCATCAGAAATAAAGATGTAGTGTTCTTTAGATATTAAAATATTGAAAATCTTGAGAAGCCTAAACTAGTTAAAGAAAAGGTTCAAGATCTCACATCAGAATTCTCTAGTTCCAAGCAAAGTGATGCAGATGAACAAGATGTTAGTAATGATGATGAGCCTATTCCTGATGCTGATGATATTGATGAGAATATAAATGAGCATGATGATCAGTCTCCTCATACACCGCCAGTTGAAGTTCAATTAAGATCCACCAAAAATAAAGTGGCCTCCCAAAAATACTCTTCTCATGAGTATATGATGCTTATAGAGTGGGAGAACCTAAAAGATATAAAGAGGTCATGGCATGCGATAACAAAAAAATGAGTGGTTGAATGGTATGCAAGATGAGATGAAGTCCCTGCATGAGAACCACACTTATGAGTTGGTAAAGCTTCCTAATGGAAGGAAAGAATTGAAGAATAAATGGGTTGTCATAGTGGATACTAAAAACCACACTCAACATCCAAGGTACAAGGTTAGGTTAGTTGTGAAGGGTTTTGGGTAGAAGAAGGGAGTTGACTTTGAAGAAATTTTGTCACCTTTGGTTAAGATAGCTTCCATCATAATTATTCTTATTTTAGTTACATGCTTGAATTTAGATATAGAATAACTTGATGTGAAGACTTCTTTCCTCCATGGTGACTTAGAGGAGGAAATTTATATGGAACAATTAGAAGGTTTAAAGTTAAAGACAAGGAGAATCTTGTATACAGGTTAAAGAAAAGCTTGTATGGATTTAATCAAGAACCTAGGCAATGGTACAAGAAATTTTAGTCCTTCATGATAAATCATAGGTATGGAAAGACAACTGTTAATCACTGTGTATTTGTAAAAAAAATTTATGATGGTGACTTTATCATCATATTGCTTTATATAGATGATATGTTGATTGTTAATCATAATGTTGACAAGATAAGTTCTATGAAGAAAGAGCCTAGTAATTCCTTTACAATGAAGGATTTAGGATTTGGCAAGCAAATTCTTAGGATGGGGATTACTTGGGATAGAAAAAGAAGAAAACTATGGCTATCTCAAGAGAAATACATTGAGAAAGTTCTTAACAGGTTCAACATGAGCAAGCCAAAATTAGTTGCTCTCCACCTGCAAGTCATTTCAAGTTGAGTTCCAAACAATGTCCTTCAAGTGAGAATGACAAATAAGAAATGAAGAAAGTGCCTTATACTTTTGCAGTTGGTAGCTTGATGAATGTTATGGTTTGTACAAGGCCGTATATTGCTTATGCTATTGGAGTTGTAAGTAAATTCTTTTATAATCTTAGTAAGGAACATTGGCAAATAGTGAAATGGATACTTAAATATCATAGAGGCACCTCCAAAATTTATTTATTCTTTGGAAATAGGAAATCTGTGTTAGATGGTTACACAAATGTAGATATGGCTTGTGATATTGACTCTTGGTAATCCACTTATAGGTACTTAATTACTTTTGCAGGGAGGAGAAGTATATTGGCAATAAATGTTACAGAAATGCATTGCTTTATCCTCCTACTGAGGCTAAATATATTGCAATTATTGAAGCAAGCAAAGAACTACTATGGATGAAGAAGTTTTTTGTAACACCCCTTCCCAACCTACATGTGTAAGCTGAGTAGAGGTGCCACACTATCCTAATTGTTGCTACCAATTTACTTAGTCAAATTTTAGTTCTGATTTTTACAGAAATTTTGCCATAGTTCCGCCTAGAAATTTGGATCCCAAGTGTCGACAAAACTTATTTTTCTGATTTTTGAAAACATTTTACACAGACCAATGTGAATACCATCAAATTTAATGCACTCCCAATGAATCCACCTTATACCCTCAACTACAAACCTGCACAGAGAGTTCACACTTCTAATATAACATAAAGTAAAGATTTATGATTATTACATACTAATAACATATAGTTATAACATAGAAATTCTCTTTTATATTTATTCATATACATGCCACAACTATCAACTCATAATGGAACTAAAAGATCTACCCCTGAGATTTTGCTGTGGTCTGGTCATTGCCTCCCCAAGATTTATCTACTGCTCCGAACCTACGAGTCAAGAAAACTTAACTCGCTGAGCGTGGTCGCTCAGTGGGTACTCTACCAATAAAAATAAAAGTAGTATATGAAAGTATTCAAAATCAAAGGAAATAATTAAATCATAATTTAACCAACCTTAAACCAATAGAAATTATTGTACATTCAGTGTGATATGCTTTCAATAATGTAAAATCATAATTCAAACTCATTGGCATTATATAGTTCAACGAAAAATAATGTCTTTGATTCAGGCTCTACTGGTATATAGGGAACCATAGTGATAAGGCAGTGGCCCTCACCACTGTAACATAGGTGGCCCTCACCACCGATATCAGATCACAGGAATGGCCCTCACCATCCTGGTTATAACCAATGGGCCTCCCCATTGGCTTCAGTGGCCTCACCACTGAATAACATATCATATCACAATAATGAGCAGTACTGCATGCGTTAGTATAGTGCACCATACCCTTATCTACCACTCCCACTATCCAGTAGAGCAAAAAGGTTAAAATGATTCAATTTAAGTCTCAAACCTCATTTTAGAATGACTCGCGAAATCATTTTAAATTCCCATCGCACTTTGCCATTTATGCCGCGCAACACATTCTTTAGTCAAACCATTCCCCTTTTTCTCATATTTAATATCCACAATAAACATATTAAACATTTCAAAGCATTCCTCAAAATATCTCAAATTGACCAAATGAATAGTGTTGCGGCGAGAAAAATCGGCAACGCAAAATGGCATGACCAAATGAATAGTAAAATCTGGATTTTCGTCAAAATTTCAGTCCACTTCAATCATGCATTTGACCAAGTAAATGATCTTATTTTTGGCTGATATTTTACAGAAAACTTATTTCATATGTTGACTAATTGCATGTAAAATTTCGTTGAAAAATTCCTTCGTTTGCTGCCTCAAACAATTTCCACAAAAAGGTCCAGAAAGCTGTCTTTTTGGGACCATTTCTGCCCAAACACATGAAATGCATAGGATAGTTTATTTTTCTTTTGCAAATCAATATTAAGGCTTCTTTAATGGTAAAGTGAAGATTCAAACACTTCCCTTTGACAACTTTTACATGTTTAATTCAAATCAATATATTTAAGCATCAACAACAAAACTTTCATAAACCAAAGTTTGTAAAGCATCAAACCAAAATTAATTATTCAAAGGTAAAGTACCAAACTAATTATTCAAAGGTAGAGTACCAAACCTTATTTCTTTAATTCCTCTTGGCTTTTCTTTCTTCTCCTTCTTTAATTCTTTATTTCTCCTTCAATCAATTCAAGATACAACATAAACCTTAGAATTTCAAAATAATAAATTATCCTCTATTTCTTTTCCAACCGAAACCCCTAATCCAACCTTATTAATCTTTCTATACCTTGGTTCTTCCATTTAATCAATTAATCTTATTATTATTATTTTTTTTTCAATTCCATATAAGACTCTAATTCCCAATCTTCCAATATATATATAACTACCTAAAACTAATACTAAAATTAAAGTCTACACACTTAAAAACCTTAGAACTTACCTTAAAAATCAAAGTTTGGAAAAACTTGGAAGTCCCTTGGTATTTTCTTTTGTTGGCCGAATTTGGTGAGTGGAAAAGAGAGAATTTGCTCTTCATATCACCTATATTTATATACAAAGGAAGTGATGATCACCTTGACCACTTGTCCACTTTTTCTCTTTCTTCATTTATTACACATTTATTACATATGCTAAATGTTCTCTTTTGATTGGCCAACCTTTGATTTTTATAACTTCCTTTTTCCTTTACTTCTTTCCACTTGTCTCTCTTCCCATTGGATCTCATAAAGTTGTCCCGGGTTACTCATCCGGTCCCGACACGAAACCGGGCCCACATTACGTTCCGGCGATTAATCGATCATATCTTTTAAACCGTATAGCTCCACGAGTCAAACTATATATGGTTTTGATCCTCTCGACCTCTACTTTCTATTTATAAGATCTATTTTAGGTTTCTAAGTCATTTTGAAAAATTACCGGTAAGCCCTCAACTTTTTACAAAATTCCCTTTTGGTCCTATTTTTGCTCGGGTTTTCTCCGGCTTCGTTTCTACTGACGATCATTTCATATTTAACCTCTCGCCATTCTCTACGTACTCACGTCTTTATTTCCTACCCTAAATTCATGTATAACTTTAATTGGTAATGACCAAAATGCCCTTAGTCAACATTTCTTCATTTTTCTTTAACGAGACATTTTCTGGAAAAACCGTTACACGTCGTTGCGATCCGATTTTTCTCTACATTCCATTTTTGGAATCTGTTATATGCACTATTAAGAACATCCGGTGCAACTTTCTTTGAAATTACATCTACGTCCCCAACTTTATTAAAAATTACAATTAGGTCCCTTTTGTCATACAACCTTATCTAGGGCTGTTATCAAGAATTATCTTCTCCTTTTCCCTACTCTCGCTATGCACGTGTCTACACTGCATAAATGCAGTAGGCGGATGTGACAGTTCCTTCCTCGTTAATTTAAGCTTCGTCCCGAAGCTCATCAAGTGAAAACAAATATGGGTATTGCTTCTTCATAGTTTCTTCGCGTTCCCATGTAGCTTCTTCTACTTTGTGATTCCTCCAAAGCACTTTAACCAATGGAATCTTCTTATTTCGCAACTCTTTGATTTCACGTGCTAGGATCTCTACCGGCTCTTCCTCATATGTCATTTCAGGCTGAATCTCAATATCTTGAACTTGTATGACGTGGGTTGGATCTGAACGATACCTCCTTAGCATCGAAACATGGAAAACATCATGTATTTTATTTAATTCAGGTGGTAACGCCAACTGGTAAGCTACCGGACCTACCCGTTTAATAATTTCATATGGTCCGATGAATCTAGGGCTTAGCTTGCCTTTTTGTTTAAATCGTAACACTTTCTTCCAAGGAGAGACTTTGAGGAACACTCTGTCACCTACCTCAAACTGTATGTCTTTCCTTTTTAGATCCGCGTATGATTTTTGCCGGTCCGCTGCTGCTTTTAATCGGTCTCGAATGATTTCTACCTTCTCTTCAGTTTCCTTAACTATGTCTGGCCCCAACATCTTTTCCTCACTCAATTTTGTCCAGCAAACTGGAGTTCTGCATTTTCGACCATACAGTGCTTCGTAAGGTGCCATTTGTATGCTGGATTGATAACTGTTGTTGTACTCGAATTCCATTAAGCTTAGGTGTTTGTCCCAACTACCTTTAAATTCTAAAACGCACGCCCTCAGCATATCTTCTAAAATTTGAATCACTCTTTCCGACTGTCCTTCTGTCTGGGGATGAAATGCTGTGCTTTGGTAAGTTCGAGTTCCAAGGGCTGTTTGTAACTTCTGCCAAAAATTTGACGTAAAACGTGGGTCTCGATCGGATATGATCGAAGTTGGAACTCCGTGGAGACGTATAATCTCTTTGATATACAAGTCTGCCAACTTGTCTAGCGAGTAATCCACACGTACTGGTATGAAATGAGCGGACTTAGTAAGCCGGTCTACGATTACCCAAATCGCGTCATGTTTGTCCCTTGTCATAGGCAATCCTGTGACAAAATCCATAGTAATACGATCCCATTTCCAGGTTGGAATCGTAATAGGTTGTAGTAGCCCTGAGGGTAGTTGATGTTCCGCCTTCACTTGCTGACAGGTTAGACACTTCGTTACATGATCAACGATATCCCTTCTCATTCCTGGCCACCAATAATACTCCTTCAAGTCCCGATACATTTTCGTTACTCCTGGATGCATTGTATAAGAACTGTTATGAGCTTCTTGCAAAATCTGTTTCTTCAGCTCCTTGGACTTAGGTACCACCATTCTCTTCTTGTAGTAGAGAATACCATCAGGACGAATTTGATAGTCTCCTGAACAGTTCTCCTGCGCCTGTTGACTCCACTTCTTCACTTGTTCATCTTCCTTCTGAGCCTCACGTATTTGTTGATGTAAATTAGGTCGCACGTGCATTTCTGCAAAGATAGCTCCATCTTCTGTAGGTTTTAACGTTACCCTCATAGCACTTAGCGCTTGCATTGACTTCCTACTAAGTGCATCTGCTACGACATTCGCTTTGCCCGGGTGATAATTAATCGTATAGTCGTAGTTGGCTAACCATTGCATCCATTTTCGCTGTCGCAGGTTTAAATCTTTCTGCGTGGGCAAATATTTCAGGCTTTGATGATCCGTAAAGATGTAACATTTTTCCCCGTATAAGTAGTGCCTCCACGTCTTGAAAGCCAAAACAATCGCTGCTAGCTCTAAGTCATGCGTAGGATAATTCTTTTCATGTGGCTTGAGCTGTCGAGAGACATACACAATGACTTTGCCTTCCTGCATCAATACGCAACCTAACCCGATGTGGGATGCATCGTTATAAATCACAAAATCCTTTCCTGATTCAGGTTGTGTAAGAATAGGCGCTTCTGTAAGTTTTTGTTTCAGCTTTTCAAAGCTCCGTTGACAAGCGTCGGTCCACTGGAATTTGGCATTCTTCTGAAGTAGCTTGGTCATAGGTGCGGCGATCATGGAAAACCCTTTAACGAATCTCTGATAATATCCTGCTAATCCCAAGAAACTACGGACTTCCGTTACTGTCTTAGGTGACTTCCATTCCAATACTGCTTCTATTTTCTTGGGATCGACCCTTATTCCTTCTGCTGATACAATATGTCCCAAGAAAGCTACTTCTTCCAACCAAAATTCGCATTTGCTGAATTTAGCATATAACTACTTCTCACGCAGGGTTTGCAAAACAATTCTAAGGTGACGATCATGATCCTCTCGATTCTTTGAATACACCAATATGTCGTCAATAAATACCACCACGAACTGATCCAAATACGGGTGGAAGATTCTATTCATCAGATCCATGAATACTGCAGGTGCGTTCGTTAATCCGAAAGGCATAACAATGAATTCATAATGTCCATAGCGAGTTCTGAATGCGGTTTTTGATATGTCTTCATCTTTAATTCTCAATTGATGATAACCCGATCGTAGATCAATTTTTGAAAAGACTCCAGCACCTTTGAGTTGATCAAACAGATCATCTATGCGAGGTAACGGATACTTGTTTTTGATGGTCAGCTTATTAAGTTGATGGTAATCTACACACAACCTTAAGGATCCGTCTTTCTTTTTCACGAACAATACTGGTGCTCCCCATGGTGACACGCTTGGCCTTATGAACCCCTTGTCTAAAAGTTCCTGTAGCTGTACCTTTAATTCTTTTAGCTCTGCTGGCGCCATTCGGTAAGGTGCGATAGATACTGGTGCAGCTCCCGGGTACACCTCTATGGTGAATTCCACCTCTCGTTTAGGTGGTAATCCGGGTAAATCGTCAGGAAATACGTCGGGAAAATCGCATACAGTAGGTATATCTTGTAACTTTGGTGCCTCTTCTTTCACTACTAATGCACATACTAGGTATGCCTCGCAGCCTTTTTGCACTAACCTCTTAGCCGTCATGGCAGAAATGATGTTAGTTAGATAGTTCTTCCTCTTTCCCACTAAGGTCACTTCGTCACCGTCTGCAGTATGCAAGGTAACTCTCTTCCGTTTACAGTCAACCAATGCATCGTGTTTGGCCAACCAATCCATCCCAAGGATAGCATCGAATTCTTGAAATGGTAGTTCAAATAAATCTCCCCAAAAGATATGTCCATGTATCTCTATTGGGCAATCTTTCACTACCTTCCTAGTAATCACCTCATTTCCTAATGGGTTAGTAACTAATATTCCCTCTTTCTCGAGTTCTACCTTTAGGTTCTCAAGTTTTTCATTTTTCGTGCATATATATGAGTGTAAAGAACCTGGATCTATTAAAACGTAAAGCGGAACTCCAAACATAGACAACTGACCTGCAATCACGTCTAACGCTTCTTCGTCTTCTCACCCCCTCATGGCATACATTCTAGCAGGAGCCCTTGCTTTTGGTCGATTCACCGTTTCAGATTGCACACGTGATGGATTTTCGCTCCTACCTCTGCCTCGGCCTCGACCTGCTGCCGCTTACGATCTCTCAGTATCCTTAGGTAGATTCTGCATTCGCTGGGGACACTCTCGCATAAGGTGGTCCAAAGATCCACATATATAGCATGCAAATGTCCGACCCCAACATTCTCCCGGGTGACAGCGTCCGCATTGATCACAACGTAGATTAGTATTTTCACCTTCATTACCTCTCGGACCAATAGAGAAGTTACCTCCGCTTCGGCTGAATCCTCTTCCTTGTCCTCTTCCGGATCGTCCCGTACTAGCGACTAAAGTAGTTTGACTTAATCCACCACGAATCGATCCCTGGCTATAACCTCGACGTTGACCGCCTCCCATGGAACCACTGCCTCAAAATCGTTTCCTCGATGACTGAAAATTTCCCGAGTAGCTCTGGGTACCTCTCTTCTGTTTCATCTTCTGTCGTCTATTCTGCTCATCAGACTGACATTGCTCTACTTCTAGAGCCCTATTGACCAACTCGGAAAATTCTTTGATATTAGCAGCAATTAGCTGCATCCTAATCTCATTATTCAATCCATCCTAGAACTGCTTGCATCTATCATGTTCGTCTTCAATTGTCTTCTTGGCATACCTACTCAGCCTAGTAAATTCCCTCTCGTACTCAGCAACGGTCAGTCGACCTTGCTTTAAGTGTAGAAACTCCTTTTTCTTGGCATCTAGGTATGCCTCCGATATAAACTTCCTCTTGAACTCATTCACAAAGAAATCCCATGTTCTCTGTTCCGGTGAAACTCGTTGGTGAACTGTGTCCCACCATATATATGCTTCTTCCACTAATAAGGAAGTAGCACATATCACTCGCTCTTCTGGCGTACACTGTAACTGATCTAAGGCTCGTATTGTTCCTTCCAGCCAATACTCGGCTGTTGAAGAATCATCGTCCCTTCGAGCCTTAAACTCCTTCGCACCATACTTTCTTATCTTTTCTATTGGGGGTTTCCTTTCCCCTCCTACAGCAGGTACTGGTACGGGTGCTGGCGCTGGGGGTGGTGCTGGGGCAACGCCGGCTATCTGCCGAAATACGGCAGCCATTTGTTGCAACATTTCATTGGGAATAGGAGCATCAGCGGGTGGTTGCTCCGACGCTGATGTCTCAGATACACGCATTTCTACAACTCGGGAGGCCTGAGACTCGACCTCCTCCTCTATATCACGCTGCGCTGCTTGCGACATCTAAAGAGTAAACATATACCATCCCATCATTATTAACGACCCAGACCAACAGCATTATCTTACCCTAGGTGGCATGTATATAAATATAAAATTCTTAATTAACACATATACAACACAACTTTTATTTATTTCCAAACACAAAGTTTTACAATATTAGGAAGCCCTTATATACATTGCAAAATTTAGGACTCCTCACTATTATATCACCATATTATACTACCATACAATATTTACATGATACCTCTATCTCACATATATATAACTAAAAGAACCACCAAACACAATACATCTCAAGACTCAATGAGTAGGTGCCCTAGGTGAAGCGGCACTGTCTGAAAAATATTCTACTATCTCGGGATCAAAATCGGGGTCATGTGATGCTTCACTAGGAAAGTACTGGCCTAGCTCTTGAACCCTCTCCTGTAAAGTTTGAATCTCTTGATGTGCTATCTCGAGGCTTCTACCGACACTATCCAACTCCGCTCTATAACTAAGCCTGTCTTCTTTTAACATCTGCACGTCATCTATCAAGGAGGAAATCATCTCATCTTTTATTCTCAAGTCTTCACGATCTTGTATACTTCTATCGGCCAAAATTTCTATAGTCTCATCTTGCTCCTGCGCTAGCTGTCTCAACCTCTCTATTTCTATCCTTAGCTCCCTCACCTCCTCGTTTAGGTCACCCATTATTACTCCTGTATAATTTGAATAACATAACTAACAATAACACACACATGTATAGTTATATAATTAAAACCCCTATTCTAACCCTATGTGTCATACATTTAAGGTTCAGTTCGACTAACTACCCAGAACCGGCTAAACCTTTGCTCTGATACCACTAATTGTAACACCCCTTCCCAACCTACATGTGTAAGCTGAGTAGAGGTGCCACACTATCCTAATTGTTGCTACCAATTTACTTAGTCAAATTTTAGTTCTGATTTTTACAGAAATTTTGCCATAGTTCCGCCTAGAAATTTGGATCCCAAGTGTCGACAAAACTTATTTTTCTGATTTTTGAAAACATTTTACACAGACCAATGTGAATACCATCAAATTTAATGCACTCCCAATGAATCCACCTTATACCCTCAACTACAAACCTGCACAGAGAGTTCACACTTCTAATATAACATAAAGTAAAGATTTATGATTATTACATACTAATAACATATAGTTATAACATAGAAATTCTCTTTTATATTTATTCATATACATGCCACAACTATCAACTCATAATGGAACTAAAAGATCTACCCCTGAGATTTTGCTGTGGTCTGGTCATTGCCTCCCCAAGATTTATCTACTGCTCCGAACCTACGAGTCAAGAAAACTTAACTCGCTGAGCGTGGTCGCTCAGTGGGTACTCTACCAATAAAAATAAAAGTAGTATATGAAAGTATTCAAAATCAAAGGAAATAATTAAATCATAATTTAACCAACCTTAAACCAATAGAAATTATTGTACATTCAGTGTGATATGCTTTCAATAATGTAAAATCATAATTCAAACTCATTGGCATTATATAGTTCAACGAAAAATAATATGTCTTTGATTCAGGCTCTACTGGTATATAGGGAACCATAGTGATAAGGCAGTGGCCCTCACCACTGTAACATAGGTGGCCCTCACCACCGATATCAGATCACAGGAATGACCCTCACCATCCTGGTTATAACCAATGGGCCTCCCCATTGGCTTCAGTGGCCTCACCACTGAATAACATATCATATCACAATAATGAGCAGTACTGCATGCGTTAGTATAGTGCACCATACCCTTATCTACCACTCCCACTATCCAGTAGAGCAAAAAGGTTAAAATGATTCAATTTAAGTCTCAAACCTCATTTTAGAATGACTCGCGAAATCATTTTAAATTCCCATCGCACTTTGCCATTTATGCCGCGCAACACATTCTTTAGTCAAACCATTCCCCTTTTTCTCATATTTAATATCCACAATAAACATATTAAACATTTCAAAGCATTCCTCAAAATATCTCAAATTGACCAAATGAATAGTGTTGCGGCGAGAAAAATCGGCAACGCAAAATGGCATGACCAAATGAATAGTAAAATCTGGATTTTCGTCAAAATTTCAGTCCACTTCAATCATGCATTTGACCAAGTAAATGATCTTATTTTTGGCTGAAATTTTACATAAAACTTATTTCATATGTTGACTAATTGCATGTAAAATTTCGTTGAAAAATTCCTTCGTTTGCTGCCTCAAACAATTTCTACAAAAAGGTCCAGAAAGCTGTCTTTTTGGGACCATTTCGGCCCAAACACATGAAATGCATAGGATAGTTTATTTTTCTTTTGCAAATCAATATTAAGGCTTCTTTAATGGTAAAGTGAAGATTCAAACACTTCCCTTTGACAACTTTTACATGTTTAATTCAAATCAATATATTTAAGCATCAACAACAAAACTTTCATAAACCAAAGTTTGTAAAGCATCAAACCAAAATTAATTATTCAAAGGTAAAGTACCAAACTAATTATTCAAAGGTAGAGTACCAAACCTTATTTCTTTAATTCCTCTTGGCTTTTCTTTCTTCTCCTTCTTTAATTCTTTATTTCTCCTTCAATCAATTCAAGATACAACATAAACCTTAGAATTTCAAAATAATAAATTATCCTCTATTTCTTTTCCAACCGAAACCCCTAATCCAACCTTATTAATCTTTCTATACCTTGGTTCTTCCATTTAATCAATTAATCTTATTATTATTATTTTTTTTTCAATTCCATATAAGACTCTAATTCCCAATCTTCCAATATATATATAACTACCTAAAACTAATACTAAAATTAAAGTCTACACACTTAAAAACCTTAGAACTTACCTTAAAAATCAAAGTTTGGAAAAACTTGGAAGTCCCTTGGTATTTTCTTTTGTTGGCCGAATTTGGTGAGTGGAAAAGAGAGAATTTGCTCTTCATATCACCTATATTTATATACAAAGGAAGTGATGATCACCTTGACCACTTGTCCACTTTTTCTCTTTCTTCATTTATTACACATTTATTACATATGCTAAATGTTCTCTTTTGATTGGTCAACCTTTGATTTTTATAACTTCCTTTTTCCTTTACTTCTTTCCACTTGTCTCTCTTCCCATTGGATCTCATAAAGTTGTCCCGGGTTACTCATCCGGTCCCGACACGAAACCGGGCCCACATTACGTTCCGGCGATTAATCGATCATATCTTTTAAACCGTATAGCTCCACGAGTCAAACTATATATGGTTTTGATCCTCTCGACCTCTACTTTCTATTTATAAGATCTATTTTAGGTTTCTAAGTCATTTTGAAAAATTACCGGTAAGCCCTCAACTTTTTACAAAATTCTCTTTTGGTCCTATTTTTGCTCGGGTTTTCTCCGGCTTCGTTTCTACTGACGATCATTTCATATTTAACCTCTCGCCATTCTCTACGTACTCACGTCTTTATTTCCTACCCTAAATTCATGTATAACTTTAATTGGTAATGACCAAAATGCCCTTAGTCAACATTTCTTCATTTTTCTTTAACGGGACATTTTCTGGAAAAACCGTTACACGTCGTTGCGATCCGATTTTTCTCTACATTCCATTTTTGGAATCTGTTATATGCAATATTAAGAACATCCGGTGCAACTTTCTTTGAAATTACATCTACGTCCCCAACTTTATTAAAAATTACAATTAGGTCCCTTTTGTCATACAACCTTATCTAGGGCTGTTATCAAGAATTATCTTCTCCTTTTCCCTACTCTCGCTATGCACGTGTCTACACTGCATAAATGCAGTAGGCGGATGTGACATTTTTACAAAAGTTAAACTTTAAGCAAGAGAAGTATATGTTGTACTGTGATAGTCAAAGTGTCATTTATTTTAGTAAAGTGTCATTTATTTTAGTAAGAACTCTTCTTTTCACTCATGATCAAAGCATATTGATGTGAGATATTATTGGATTAGAGATGCACTGGAGATGAAGCGTTCCGGTTTGAAAAGATTCACACAAATGGTAATGGCTTTGATATGATGACTAAAGCTCTACCGTTGGAGAAGCTTGTTGCTTGTTGGGGGGGGGGGTTGCTATTATGGAAGTCCCATCCACTTGATTGTAAGGGGGAGATTCGTTGGTGGTGTCCCACTCAATTGGTGAGACCCACGTCAATTAATTTAAAAAAAAAGAAAAAAGGGAGATAAAAAGATTAAAAGATAAAAAGCCTTATTTTTGCTTACTCAACAAGTTATGACAACAAATAAAAAAAAGGAGAGAGAAAAAAAGAGAGATTAAGTGGGTTTTAGAGAAAAATATCTACCAAGATCGGATGATCATTTCTTATCTGATTTTGATGAAATTCTGATATATTATTCTCCTTATCCAACTCTACAATTTAAACAGCATGGATCGTTGAAAGGCTTTCATCTTGTGTCTTTTTTAGATACCCATCTTGGTGAAATCTTTCTAATTTTCTCTTGTTTTTGTGATTACTGCCTTTGGGTGATAGTTTATTGAGATTATTGTTGATTGTGATTGCCTCTAGTGGTGCTAGAGATGAACTTGTGTACCCATTAATTTATTAATGAAAGTTATTGTCCTAAGATGACAACTAAGGGGGGGGGGGTGAATTAGTTATTTTAAAGAAGTGATGAAAAATTAAAATTTAAAGGAAAGATAAGATGAAGATGAGTAGAGTAGAGAAGAATGAACATAAGAGATTTATAGTGGTTCGAATTAAATCAATTCTACATCCACTACCAAACATTTAAGTTGAGAATTTTACCAACTTTGAATTTTTTACAAGCTCAATCCTAATTGGTGTTTTCACAAGCTCACATAAAACTTTTATAAGGTTTGAGTAATTTTCATACAACCTAATCAAGAGTTTTTGTTTTGATAATTTATGTACATAATTTTTAGGGTAATTTTATTAGGTTTTAGTTAATCTTTTCTTTAATCCGTGTTTAAGAATGCTTGAAGTGTTTGATTTAAGTGGAAGTGAAAAAACAAAGCTTAAATTCATGTTGTTGGATCCAAAATTGATGAAAAGATATGAGACACTGCCAAGATACCACTGACTTGGTCTTGTCCCCTCATCCAAAGCAAGAAAGAAGACACCCTCACATGACACGGCCAGGACAATTCAACTTGGCCGTGTCCCTCAGGAAATTTCAGCAGAGGCAGACACATGCAAGAGACATGGCCATGTCACTAGCCGTGTCACATGATACACCCACTGACTTGGCTGTGTCACACCTGAAGAGAGCAAACTTTCCAGAAAGGTAGAAGAAGACACGGCTAGGTGACATGTATGTGTCACTGGCCATGTCACTCTCACACGAGAAATACAATGTAAGGCAGTAAAGGACACAAACAGGTGGCTTGGCCATGTCTAAGGTAAAAGTTATAGACACGGCCAAGTCATTCATGTCTTGGCCTTGTCTCATATGATTTCTCTGAATTATTAGCATGATTAGTTGGGGACATGGTGGGAGACAAGATGAATATTATTTTAAAATAATTGAAAAGTGAGGGATTTTTATGGGATGAAAAATTTAAGAATGAAAAAGAGGGGACAAATGAGAGGGAGGTGAGTTGGAAAAGGGATTTTTTTGTCTTAAAATTAAATAATTGGAGGGAGAGGAATTAAAGGAGCTTGTTCTTGTTTTGAGGAGACTATTGTTACACAACCATTGTCATCATTTTCATCTTCATCTTTCATTCCATTTCTCCAAAAAGAGGACTATAACTTAGTTCCTTGGGATTTTGTGTGGGTAACCAAAGCTCTAGAGGGTTAGGGTTTGAAGAAAGTTTGGATTGAAAGATTGGAGGGTTGAGAGAGATTTCACTCATTCTTTCAAGGGTATAACAATTGAATGAATGTAACACCCCCGTACCCCATATACGCACACCGCATACACCTACACAATATGTGATATACGTATAGAGGATATAAGGGTGCCACAGTTCATTTTAAACAACCCAATCTTTAAAACTTTATCATCAAATCCTTGTAAAAAAATCTAGGTAAACTTAAAACATTTAACCTATATTATAAATAGTAATCGATAAAACATTCTTTCATTAAAATACATATATATATGACATTAGTACCCAAAAGTTTATGCAAAACAGTCTGTTCAAAACATTTGTTAAATAAGCAGCAGAAAATACATATGTTTACATCAAAATCAATAGGTACAAAAATATGAAATTTATACATGCTGGCAGTTCATCTCTGATCTTGATGTCCACAACTCAACACTGCTCTCACAAACTCAAGCCTAGACTCGACCTGGTCTAGACGAGCTCTCTGAAAGAATCGGATCTACCCTGTCACCTGCGTGATGAACCACAATCGCACTAAGCAGAAAGCTTAGTGGTACAAACTTTGATTCAATATGGATCAATGCAATACTCAAACACAATACATGTGAATATATCAACTCATTACATTATATCTCAACATATTAATCATTTGCATCACATTTCATAATTCACATTAAAACAAAAACAAACATGGGCCCAAAAAGAATCTAATATGCTATTCAAAGTTCAAAGTTACTGCTTTGGTCCATATTGACACCTTGTGTCTAGCCCCGTAGGCAATATATATATATCCATGGATAATGTAACAGACCTAGTCTGTTGGACCTCAACCCGAATAGACCCTTGGGCCCCAGTCTCTTGGTCCTCAACCCGGCTAGACTATTACAGTTTTTGAAACTTACGACCCGGTCTTTTCACCCAAAAAACATCACATTTATCAGCTGGGCTCAGCTTACGACCCGGTCTTTTCACCTGCCCAGCAATTCATAGGCATGCCGCCAAACCCAGAACTCTAAAAATTAAATAACATACTAGGCACACAATTAATTCATTTATCTCATTATCAATCTCTTTCACAATTCATTTCTCATAATCAAACTAGGCTCATTGTCTTAATATATCATCTTTTCTCATTTTTCTCATTCTTCTATTTTATCTCAATATCGATTAGTTACTTTATGTTTTCATATATCTCATCATGTTATTCCACATTCCCTTTCATTTTTAACACATTATTCAATTGCATTGATACAACAACATAATTCACGTTATACATATCATACCATATAATTCATACATCAATGATGTATCAAGTAACTTAACACATTTCTCAACTAAATGTGTTAAGTCTCAATGTCATGTAAATGTATGAAATCATTCAAAGTTTGTACTTACCTCTAAGAGCAACAACACCACTCTATCAACTCCTCTTCCAAGATAACTCTCAACACTTAAATTAAGGTAGCTCGAATCTCTTCAAAACCTAATCCAAAGGTGATCATAAACACTCACTTAGTGACACACATAAGAAAATAAGGAAGAGAACTATCTAGGGCAAATTCTACACTTGACACGCTCAACAACATGGGCGTGTCCCTGATCGTGCCCTAAACCCACAACACAGAAGCTTTGACACGCTCAGTGACATGGGCGTGTCACTGCACATGTCAATTCTCCTCCAACACAGAAGCTATGACATGCTCAGTGACATGGGCGTGTCACTGGCCGTGTCAATACTACTACAACACAAAAGCTGTGACACACTCAGTGACATGGGTGTGTCACTGCTCATGTCAACAACCCAGAAAATAAAACCAACAACACGCCCAAAGACATGGCTGTGTTAATGGGTGTGTCAGGCCAAAAACCTTGAAATCGAGACCAAAACGCCACATCCAACAAACACCTTCTAAAACCTTATCAACACCAAACAAACTCAACTAAAACCATCAACATACCATATAATACTAGAGTAAACCTCAAAACAACTCAATCACAAACGTCAAAACACAATCACAACCATATATCACAACTCAAACTTACACAATCCACACACTTGCCTCTTTCACCAAACTTAACCCTTTTCTCTTGAATCTAACCTCAAAATCAAAGTTAATAAAACAAAATGACTTCAACCATGCCAAATCAACCATAAATACATCTACAACAACCAATCACCAAACTCATAAACACAACTCAAAAGAAAACAAAGAAACAAGTTGGAAACTTACCAAAAATGAAGAAAATCCTTAAAACTCCAGCTTGATCTTTTCAAATCCTTCAATCTCTTGAGTTCGGAAGCAAGAAAATCCCTTCTCCTTTGGTTGATAATGGTGGCCGGCCAAAGAGAAGAAAGAAGAAGATGAAGATGAAAGAAAGTCAACCTCACACACTCTTCTCTTTTAACCAAACTTCTTTCCCCCAAATCACTCTCCACCATACATTACAATAATATAATAATAACCCAATACATCATCTTCCACTAACAATATTTAATAATATAATTAAAATATCTCTTGACCAAAATAAACCCATTGACTTGTATATATTTTGTATATATCCTCATATATACAACATATACACATCTCCTCTTTTTTTTCCTTTCTTAATTAAACATATACTTAAAAAATCCTTTAATTCAATAAAACAATTAACATTCCAAAATTTTGGGGTATCATTTGGGATATTACAATTCTCCCCCTCTACAAAATAATTTCTTCCTCGAAAGTACCTATTCTCAAGTCTGGAATAACTGGGGATACTGATCTCGCATCATTTGCTCACTCTCCCAAGTTGCCTCTTCTTTAGCATGATTCTTCCAAAGAACCTTCACAATAGGCATTTTCTTATTTCTCAACTCTTTCACTCCATGTGCTAAAATAACCACTAGTTCCTTTTCATAAGATAGATTCGGACTCATCTCAATTAATTCCACTGACAAAATATGAGATGGGTCTGACCTGTACCTCCGTAGCATAGAGATATGGAAGACATTGTGAATTTTATCCAACTCAGGAGGCAAAGCTAGTCGATAAGCCACCGGTCCAACTCTTTCCAGTACCTCATAAGGTCCAATGAGACGAGGACTCAACTTTCCTTTGCGGCTAAATCTTAAAATTCTCTTACAAGGAGACACCTTCAGAAAAACTTTATCTCTAACATTAAACTCTATGTCTCTCCTCTTCAAATCTAAATAAGATTTCTGTCGATCTGAGGCTGCTTTCAATCGATCCCGAATTATCTTCACTTTCTCTTCCATTTCTATAATCAAATAGGGACCAACCAACTTACCTTCTCCAACCTCATCCCAACATAGAGGCATTCTGCATCTTCTACCATACAATGCCTCATAAGGTGCCATTCTAATACTAGATTGATGACTGTTGTTATAGGCAAATTCAATCAATGGCAAAAATTTGTCCCAACTCCCAGAGAAATCAATGACATAGCTCCTCAACAAATCCTCTAAAATCTGTATTAGTCTCTCTGACTGCCCATTTGTCTGAGGATGAAAAGTAATGCTAAAATGCAATTGAGGACGAACCCAAAGCAACATGTAAACTCTTCTAAAATCTTGAAGTAAATCGAGGATCTCGATCAGAAACTAAAGAAATTGGGACTCCATGCAATCTCATTATCTCATTGATATACAGCTCAGCCAACTTCTCAAGAGAATAGTCCATCCGAACTGGAAGGAAATGAGCTGTCTTCATCAACCGATCAACAATTACCCAAATTGCATCGTGCTTCTTCTGAGTCAATGGCAAACCAGTCACAAAATCCATCGTTACTCGCTCCCACTTCCATTCTGGCACTGATAAAGGCTGGAGCAACTCCAAAGGAACTTGGTGCTCGGCCTTCACCCTCTGACAAGTGAGACACTTGGATACAAACTCCGCTATGTCCCTCTTCATACCTGACCACCAATAATGTTGCTTCAAATCATGATGCATCTTAGTACTCCCATGGTGCATAGAAAAATTGACCAATGTGCTTCCTCTAAAATAATCTTTCTCATTCTTGCATCATTAGGAACAAACAATCTATCTTTGTACTAAAGGCTGCCATCACTCCTCTCATGGAAATCTTGGCTCTCTCCCTTCTGACAATCCAAAATAATTTTCTGAATTTTCTCATCTGCCAACTGAGCCTCTCTAATTTGATCCAACAAGACTGGCCTCAATTGCAACTAAGCCAACAAAGCACCATCATCACATGATTCAAAACTAGCATGCAATGTTCTCAACTCAACAAGCAATAAGAGCAAATAAGCAGTCAAACCTGCCAAAGACTTCCGTCTCAAGGCATCAGCAACAATATTTGCCTTACCAGGATGATAATCAATCAAACAGTAGTAGTCTTTGATAAGCTCTAACCACCGTCTCTGCCGAAGATTCAGCTCTCTCTGAACCCCCAAGTATTTTAAACTCTTATGATCCGTATAAATGAAATACTTCTCCCCATACAAGTAGTGTCGCCAAATCTTCAAAGCAAACACTATTGTTGTCAACTCCAAATCATGCGTCGGGTAATTCAACTCATACAGCTTCAACTGTCGAGAAGCATAAGCTATGACTCTACCTTCCTGCATCAAAACACAACCTAAACCACTATGTGAAGTATCACTGTAAAACACATATGGTTTATCTTCCACAGGCAAGGTAAGAACATGAGCTTGAGTCAACATCTCCTTCAACTGCTCAAAGCTTGCTTGACAATGATCTGACCACACAAATCTAACTCCCTTCCAAAGTAATCTGGTGAGTGGAGTAGCTATCAAAGAAAAACCTTTCACAAACCGTCAATAATAGCCTGCCAAACCCAGAAAACTTCTAACTTCAGTCACAGACTTCGGTGGACTCCAATTCAAAATGGCCTCAACTTTACTCGAATTAACTCTTATATCATCTGCTGAAACCACATGACCAAGAAAAGTTACTTGATCAAGTCAAAACTCACACTTAGACAATTTAGCATACAACTTCTTCTCTCTTAAAGTCTGCAATACAATCTATAAATGCTTGATATGCTCCTCCTCATTATGCGAATACACCAAAATATCATTGATAAAAACTACTACAAACTGATCCAAATAGGGTCTAAACACCCTGTTCATCAAATCCACAAAAGCTACAGGTGCAGTCGTCAATCCAAAAGGCATCACCAAGAACTCATAATACCCATACCTTGTGCGAAAAGCTATCTTGGAAACATCTTCCTCTTTGATTCTCAACTGATGGTACCCTGATCTCAGATCAATCTTAGAGAATACTGCTGCTCCTTTCAATTGATCAAAGAGATCATCTATCCGAGGCAAAGGATACTTATTCTTAATGGTCACCTTATTCAATTGCCTATAATCAATGCACAATCTTAAGGTACCATCCTTCTTCATGAACAAAATAGGAGCTCCCCACGGAGACACACTAGGGCAAAAAAACCCTTTATCCAACAACTCCTGCAACTGCACCTTCAACTCTCTCAACTCAGCAGGTGCCATTGGATAAGGAGTAATAGAGATGGGAGTGGTACCAGGCAACAAATTGATACCAAACTCAATCTCTCTCTCATGGGGTATTCCTGGCAACTCCTTAGGAAAAACATCTGGGAATTCAACAACTGTGGGTATACTATCAATCTGGGAACCCACTACTCTAGTATTTACAACATGAGCAAGATAAGCATTACACCCTTTTTGAATCACCCTCCTAATTGCAACAGCTGAAATAAACAAGGATGCAAGTTGTCTCTGCTCACTAGATACCATCGTACTTCTACCATCATTGGTTCTCAAGGTAACACACTTCTTCTGATAGTCCACTACAGCTCCATACTTGGATAACCAATCCATGCCTAAAATTAAATCATACTCCTTAAAAGTCATTTCAATCAAATCACCAAGAAACTCCTCATTCTGAACAACAACTGGACTATCTCGGTGCACCTTACTCACCACAACACTATGCTCTAAAGGATTTATCACCAAGACACCAAATCCTAGGGACTCAGAATGCAATTCAGACACAGGCAAGATGGATGCACTTATATATGAAGGCGTAGATCCTAGATCAATCAAAGCGAGAACAAAAATGCCAAATAAAGAAAATGTACCCGCAATGATAGCTGAAGCATTCGACTACCTTTGCATCACATACACTCGCTGAGAAGGCCCAGCCTCATCAGGCCTATTGCCTTCGGATGTCGAGCCTTCTCTCTGACCAAATCCAATTCTACCACCTCTACTGAAACCTCTGCCACAACGACCTCTTCTCACACTAGGTCGAGAAACTGCAGAATCTGCCTGCCTATCCTCTTATAGCTTAGGACAATCTATGATGAAATGGTCAGGCGACCCTCATCTGAAACATACTCCCGAAGTACCTCTCCACCTACAATCACCTTCGTGTACTCTACCATAATGAACACAAACAGGTGGAGCAGACCTCTGAGCCACTGGGGTCGGTGCACTAGCCACAGAAATTGTAGGTCTTGGTACTGACCTAACAGGCTGCCTCTGGCTCCTACTGAACCTCTGAAAATGACCTCCTCAGCCTCTCTTTGTAGATGAAGAACCTGCCTCAAACTGGGGTCTCCAAACTCTGGTCTCCTCCTCAGTAGCAGCTGCAGCAATACCCTGTACTCTCTCAACACACCGGGCCGCTGTAACTAGATGGGAAAGATCCTGATATCAGGACCTAGCAATAATACACATAATAGAGGGTCTCAACCCCTCCTCAAATCTCCTGCACCGGTCTATCTAATATGAAATAATCCCACCGGCATAATGGCTCAACCGGATGAACTCTATCTCATACTCTGTCACCGTCCGGTTATCCTATCTCAAATTCAGAAACTCCATCTTCTTAGCATCCTTATACTCCCTCAGAGTATACTTCTGCTCAAACTCCCGCAGAAAATCACCATAAGACAAGGTCGATGGATCATCCATGGCATATGGAACCTTCTTCCACCAATTATAAGCATCTCTCTGCAAAAGTGATCTAGCATAATCAAATTTCTCTTTAGGAGTGGCTTGTAATTGGATGAATACCCTCTGAACTCTATCCAACCACTGCTCAGCTACTGCAGGATCTATAGTACCAAAGAAGTCCTCAGCTCCGAACTTCCTTAATTTATTATACTGCCTCACCGGTACTTGTGGCTGTGGTTGAGGTGGCGGCTGCTGCACTGGAGCTTGCCTCAACAAATCTACCATATGCCGTAACCAAACCGGGCGAATCTCATTAGCAGCTGGTATCTCCAGCACAGGAGCAGGTGCCTCTCCAACTATCTCAACCCTAGCTCTATCTCTACCCTCAACAGAAGCTACACTCTCAGCACTACCTTCTACAGACTGACGTGACTGAGAAGTCATCACTACCAATATCTGCAAACACAGTAGAATATACCTCATCAAAGATCAGAAACTGCCAGTGCCAATGCATGTATATTATTTAAAAACCATATTTTAAAAATTAAAATTTTCTTTTTCTTACAATTTACCTAGATTGAGAATCTCAAACCTAGGCTCTGATACCAAAACAGTTGTAACACCCCGTACCCCATATATGCACACCATATACACCTACACAACATGTGATATACGTATAGAGGATATAAGGGTGCTACAATTCATTTTAAACAATCCAATCTTTAAAACTTTATCATCAAATCCTTGTAAATCAATCTAGGTAAACTTAAAACATTTAACCTATATTATAAATAGTAATAGATAAAACATTCCTTCATTAAAATACATACATATATATATATATGACATTAGTACCCAAAAGTTTATCCAAAACAGTCTGTTCAAAACATTTGTTAAATAAGCAGCGGAAAATACATATGTTTACATCAAAATCAATAGGTACAAAAATATGAAATTTATACATGCTGGCAGTTCGTCTCTGATCTTGATGTCCACAACTCAACACTGCTCTCACAAACTCAAGTCTAGACTTGACTCGGTCTAGACGAGCTCTTCAGTACAACCGGATCTACCATGTCACCTGCGCGATGAACTACAATCGCGCTAAGCAGAAAGCTTAGTGGTACAAACTTTGATTCAATATAGAACAATGCAATGCTCAAACACAATACATGTGAATACATCAACTCATTACATTATATCTCAACATATTAGTCATTTGCATCACATTTCATAATTCACATTAAAACAAAGACAAACATGGGCCTAAAAAGAATCTAATATGCTATTCAAAGTTCAGAGTTACTGTTTTGGTTCATATTGACACCTTGTGTTTAGCCTCGTAGGCAATATATATATATCCATAGATAATGTAACATATCCAGTCTCTTGGGCCTCAACCCGGCTAGATCCTTTAGCCCCAATCTCTTGGTCCTCAACCCGGCTAGACTGTTACAGTTTTTGAGGCCTACGACCTGGCCTTTTCACCCCAAAAACATCACATTTATTAGCTAGGCTCAGCTTACGACCCAGTCTTTTTACCTACCCAGCAATTCATAGGCATGCTGCCAAACTCAGAACTCTGAAAATTGAATAATATACTAGGCACACAATTAATTCATTTATCTCATTATCAATCTCTTTCACAATTCATTTCTCATAATCAAACTAGGCATATTGCCTTAGTATATCATCTTTTCTCATTTTTCTCATTCTTCTATTTTATCTCAATATCGATTGGTTACATTATGTTTTCATATATTTCATCATGTTATTCCACATTCCCTTTCATTTCTAACACATTACTCAATTGCTTTGATACAACAACATAATTCACATTATACATATCATACCATATAATTCATTCATCAACGATGTATCAAGTAACTTAACACATTTCTCAACTAAATGTGTTAAGTCTCAATGTCATGTAAATGTATGAAATCATTCAAAGTTTGTACTTACCTCTAAAAGCAACAACACCACTCTATCAACTCCTCTTCCAAGATAACTCTCAACACTTGAATTAAGGTAGCTCAAATCTCTTCAAAACCTAATCCAAAGGTGATCATACACACTCACTTAGTGATACACATAAGAAAATAAGGAAGAGAACTATCTAGGGCAAACTCTACACTTGACACGCTCAACAACACGGGCGTGTTTCTGATCGTGCCCTAAACCCACAATACTGAAGCTTTGACACGCTCAGTGACATGTGCGTGTCACTGCACGTGTCAATTCTAATCCATCACAGAAGCTATGACACGCTCAGTGACATGGGCGTGTCACTGGACATTTCAATCAACCAATAATACAGTAGCTATGACACGCTCAGTGACATGGGCGTGTCACTGGCCATGTCAATGCTACTACAACATAGAATCTATGACATGCTCAGTGTCATGGGCGTGTCACTGCTCGTGTCAACAACCCAAAAAATAGAACCAACGACACGCCCAAAGACATGGCCATGTTAATGAGCGTGTTAGGCCAAAAACCCTGAAATTGACACCAAAATGCCATATACAACAAACACCTTCCAAAACCTTATTAACACCAAACAAACTCAACTAAAACCATCAACATACCATATAATACTAGAGTAAACCTCAAAACAACTCAATCACAAACATCAAAACACAATCACAACCATATATCACAACTCAAACTTACACAATCCACACACTTGCCTCTTTAACCAAATTTAACCCCTTTCTCTTGAATCCAACCTCAAAATCAAAGTTAACAAAAAAAAAATGACCTCAACCATACCAAATCAACCATAAATACATCTACAACAACCAATCACCAAACTCATAAACACAACTCAAAAGAAAACAAAGAAACAAGTTGGAAACTTACCAAAAATGAAGAAAATCCTTAAAACTCCAGCTTGATCTTTTCAAATCCTTCAATCTCTTGAGTTCGGAAGCAAGAAAATCCCTTCTCCTTTGGTTGATAATGGTGGCCGGCCAAAGAGAAGAAAGAAGAAGATGAAGATGAAAGAAAGTCAACCTCACACACTCTTCTCTTTTAACCAAACTTCTTTTCCCCAAATCACTCTGCACCATACGTTACAATAATATAATAATAACCCAATACATCATCTTCCATTAACAATATTTAATAATATAATTAAAATATCTCTTGACCAAAATAAACCCATTGACTTGTATATATTTTATATATAGCCTCATATATACAACATATACACATCTCCTCTTTTTTTTTTCTTTCTTAATTAAACATATACTTAAAAATCCTTTAATTCAATACAACAATTAACATTCCAAAATTTTTAGGGTATCATTTGGGATATTACAATGAAGGTTTGAAGAGGGCTTAGGAGTTCTTCATCGCATTCATGTTGAGCTAGAAGGAAGAACAAGAAATTCAACTCTTGGCATCTTGAAATGAATGTTAATTTTGAAATGATAATGAGCTAAATTACCCATTCCTAGGGTTTGTAGTAGATTTGATTGAATGACTTGATTTGATACTTCCATTAATGTGCCTTGTTATTTGTTGATTGTATTGAATTGAATGATAGGTTGATAGATTGGCCACCTATTGATCTCTTAATATCTAATGATGGACTGAGAGGTGAAATTTGATATCAAAAATATACAATCAACTGCCCAAAGAATTTATTAGAAATATAAGTTTTATGGTTCCATTAATTTGCAAATTCAAAATAATTAGTTGTTGTTAATTCATGAATGTTAAGACTAATAAATTAGTAATTGCTAATTAAACTCATGGACAAATTAAATTACAAGGTTATATTAATGAACAATTTGAGAATCAAGCTTTGATTAAATTTATTCTACAAACCCTAGGCGCAATTTCAAGAATTAAACCAATTTTAAGCTTCTTGATAATTGTTTACTTGCTATTTTTAATTTTATTACAATTTTAACAATATTGCAAACATCATACACTCATTCTTTTAATTTATTTTTGTTAATCAAATTATTACGAATGACACCTTCCTTATGAGACGACCTTGGAGCAATCACCATTGCTACAATAATCTCGTATAGTTGCAAGTGTCGCTTGTAGTAGTATTAATTAGAGCGCAATAAGTTGGGGAAGGCAATTGTTAGTAGTAGTTTGATTCTTTTATTTTAATTATTCAAAGTGTTTCTTATTTATTTGCCTAAGTGATTTATGCAAGGACTAAGGTTTCACGGAAATAAACTTGCTCCATTTATAGATGATATTCATAGACTTCCTAGAACAGAGGAAGTGGATCCTTTGGGGCAAGAAGGAGAAGACACTGGAGAGTGAATTGGGGAGAACACAAAGGTAGAAATGGGTGAAGTAGAGGAACCACCTATGAAGGAGTTTCCCGATCGATCATTGGAGTAACAACGTCATGTATCCGATTGAGAAATGCAGCAAGAAATTATGAACTCAAAAACACTCATTATAGTATACTGCCATCCTTCCATGGATTACCGAATGAAGATCCTCTCAACTTCATTCGTGATTTCTACACAACCTTGCATACAGTCCCTTTGCAAGCATTAATGGAAGGTGAACTTAAAATGAGATGTTTCCCATATAATTTGAAGGATAGGGCGAAGGTATGGTTGATGACTTTACCAGAGAATTCCTTAACTACATGGACCGAAGTGTATAACAAATTCATGAAAAGTTCTATTCACACTAGAAAACAAAGGAGCTTAGGGGAATTATTGCAACATTCACCCAATTGGATGGAGAACCATTTCATGAGGCGTGAGAACGCTTCAAATCCTTGTTGTTCCAATGCCCTCAACATTATTATCCACAACAACTACTTAATCAATTCTTTTATGATAAGCTAACTCAACAACGTCAAAATACGGTGGATAATGCCGCAGGGGGCACAATGGGTGAAAAGACAGCTGCAAAAAATGTTGCATTATTTGAAATGTTGGGAGCGAATTTGCAGCAAAAGAGTATTGGGGAAAAGAGAATAGGAGCATACAAGTTGAACTCAAATTCTGAGATGGCGAGGCAGTTAGTAGAATTAAAAAGACAAGTGAAGATGCTAAATGCAAGAGGAAGCACACCTATGCCAAGTCAAGAAACATATGCATCATGTGGTATTGTAGGTCATAATGCAAACTTATGCACTTCAAGTTTTGATCAATTTCAGGAGGGGCAAGAGCAATTTTATGCCTTTGAAGGTTTCCAACAAAGGGGTAGGAATGACCCATATTCAAATTTTTACAACCCCAGTTGGAGAAACCACCTAAATTTCTCTTGGAAAAATTAGCAACACGTTCCACCTCTACAACCTTTCCATCCTTACCAAAGAGGACCCAACTTCCAAGGACAAACTTCAAAGCAAGAACAAGTAAAGAAACCTACACTTGAAGACAATCTTAATGCTTTCATTCAAATTAGCACCTAAAACCAAGAAGTGAACAACAAGAGGTTTGATTCTTTGGAGGCATCACTAAAGAAGGTAGAAACCCAAGTGGGGCAATTAGCAAACCAACTTCAAGCACAACAAAAGAAAAATTTCCAAGCCAATCTGAGTAAGCCAAAGCAATCACCGTCTTAAGAAGTGATAAGGTAATTGATAAGAAAATCGGTGATAATAAAATTGACTACTCTTTGGATGCAGGTACAACTCAAGAAAATGGGGGAGAAAATGCAAGAAAGAAAAACTCAACCAAGTGAGCCAAAAGAGGATAGTGAGGAGGCATCCGTTGTACCAAATCTGCACAAATCTCCAAATCCTTACAGACCGCCAATTCTTTTTCCAAGCAGGTTAAAAAATGAGAAGCAGGATAAATAAATTTCTGAAATTTATAGTATGCTTTCAAAGGTAAGTATTAACCTACCCTTACTTGAGGTGATTAAAAATATGCAAGCTTATGCCAAATTTTTCAAGGAATTAAATACTAAGAAGAAGAGGTATGAGTTGAATGAAAAGGTGATAGTTTCGGAAGTAACAAGTGCTATTTTACAACACAAGTTACCTCCAAAGCTAAAGGATCCTGGGAGTTTTATGGTTAATATCTCCATGGGGAATGGGAAAGAAACCATTGGCATGTGTAATCTAGGAGCTAGCATAAACTTGATGCCATATTCTATTTATCTAGAATTAGAGCTAAGGGAACTTAAACCAACCAAAATAGTGGTGTAACTTGCAGATCAAACTCTTAGATACCCTAAGAGAATCATAGATGATGTTCTAGTTCAAGTATGTGGTTTGATTATACCCGTTGATTTCATTGTCTTGGATGTGGGGGGAAAAATCCCTAGGGATTCAGAACATATAATTTTGTTAGGGAGACCGTTTATGGCTACAACTAATACTTTGATTGATGTTAAAAATGGAAAATTAGCTATGACTGTCTTAGGACAAACTGTGAAATTTTTAAATTTTAACACTTCTCCTATTTCAACTACTGTTGTTTATGAAGACCGCTCTTTTATTGATTTTATTAATCTTGCTATTGAAGAAGTTTTCTTGTAGAAAAGTAGTGAATACAAGTTAGAGATTGGCCTAATCTTGGGTGAAGAGATTGAAATTATTGATGCGGAGATTAAAGAATGCATGTCCATGTTGGATGGTGAGAATAATGAGAAGGGACTTGAAATTGAGGAAGAAGAGATTCAACCAAAAGTGGTTGACCTTAAGGAACTCCCAAAACATTTACAAGTATGTTTTTCTTGGGGAGAACAACATATAACCAGTGATAATTTTTGCGACTCTTGAAAGTGATGATGAATATAAACTCGTAAGAATACTAAAAAAAAATCAAGAGTGCCATTGGTTGGGAGTTGAGCAATATCAAGGGAATTAGTCTCTCTATGTGTATGCTAAGGTAGTTTTGGAAGAGGGGGCAAAATCGATTAGAGAAGCTTAAAGGAGGCTCAACCTAAATATGAGTGAAGTAGTCAAGAAGGAGGTTCTTAAGCTCCTTGATGAGGGGATGATCCACCCAATAGCTGATAGCGAGTGGGTTAGTCCCGTACATGTAGTGCCAAAGAAAGCAGGTTTAACTATGGTCCAGAATGAGAAAGGAGAGTTGGTACCTACATGAACTCAAACAGGGTGGCGAATGTGCATAGATTATGGGAAATTAAATAATGTTACCAAGAAAGACCACTTCCCTTTACCATTTATTGACCAAATGCTTGATAGTTTATCTGGACATGCTTTTTACTGTTTTCTCGATGGTCTTTTAGGTTACTACCAAGTTCCAATAGAACCAGAGGATCAACTAAAGGCAACTTTCACTTGCCCCTACGGGACATTTGCCTTTCGGAGAATGCCATTCAAACTTTGTAATGCACCAGGAGCATTTCAAAAATGTATGCTTTCCATTTTTTTCAGTATGTTGGACAAGTGCATTGAGGTATTTATGGATGACTTCTCTATTTTTGGGAATTCATTTGACGATTGTTTGTATAAGTTGACTTTTGTACTAGAAAGACGTATTGAATGTAATCTAACTTTGAGTTGGGAAAAGAGTCACTTTATGGTTGATCATGGCATTGTTTTAGGACATGTTGTTTCCCATAAAGGAATTGAGGTAGACTAAGCTAAGGTTGATTTAATCATGAATCTACCACCGCCCACATCTGTTAAGGGGATAAGAAGTTTTTTGGGACATGCTGGATTCTATAGGAGGTTCATAAAAGACTTTTCTAAAATTTCACGTCCTTTATGCAATTTTCTTGGAAAAGATGTTTCATTTATTTTTGATGAAAAGTGTTTAGAAACATTTAAAATCTTGAAAGAAAAATTAACTTCTACCCCCATAATTGTTGCTCCTAATTGGGACTTGCCTTTGAAATCATGTGTGATGCATCAAATTATGCCATTGTGATTGTTTTAGGCCAAAGGGTGAACAAATTGAGATGTGTAATTTATTATGCAAGTTTATCTTTAAATGATGCATAAGTGAATTACACCACCACTGACAGGAAAATGTTAGCTGTGATATTTGCACTAGACAAATTTAGATCTTACTTGATAGGGTCTAAGGCCATAGTATTTTCAGACCATACAGCCTTGAAATACCTATTGACTAAACCACAAGCTAAACCTAGGCTCATTAGATGGGTTTTGATGTTGCAAGAATTTGATGTTGAAATCAAAGATAGGAGAGGAAGTGAAAATGTAGTAGCTGACAATCTTTCTAGATTGAACTCTCATGATGATGATACAGAAATTGCTTGTGAAAATACTTTTGAAAAATTTTTGGTTGAACACTTATTCTCTTTAACTCAAGTACCATGGTACGCCGATATAGCTAATTATCTTTCTTGTGGTGTTGTGAGAAAAGATTTGTATTTCCAAGCAAAGAAGACATTCCTACATTCCTGTAAGTACTATTTTTGGGATGAGCCATATTTGTTTAGAATTTATAGGGATGAAATTATCAAAAGATGTGTGCCTGAAGAAGAGCAATTACAAGTGCTACAATTTTGCCACAACATGTATTGTGGAGGGCATTTTGGAGGAAAGAAAATAGCTGAGAAGGTTCTTCAAAGCGGTTTGTATTGACCCACTCGTTTTAAAGATTATTACAATTGTTTTTATAAGATGTGATAAGTGTCAAAGAGTAAGGAATATTAGCAAAAGGAATGAAATGCCTCTTGATATTTTTATTGTGGTAGAAATTTTTGATGTATGGGGAATAGATTTCATGGGGCCATTTTCCAAGTGGATTATGTGTCCAAATGGTTGAGGCTATCTCCACTAGGACTAATGATGCTAATGTTGTGTTGAAATTCTTGAAGGCAAATATTTTAAGCAGGTTTAGGACCCCAAAGGCAATCGTGAGTGATGGAGGAAGCCATTTTTGCAACAAATGGTTTGAAAGATTGATGACCAAGATGGGCATCCAACACAAGGTGGCAACCCTATATCACCCCTAAATGTCTGGACAAGCCGAGATATCCAACAAGCAAATTAAGGAGATCTTGGAGAAGACGGTGAGCACTACGAGAAAGGACTGGTCGATCTGACTTTCAGAAGCACTGTGGGCTTATCAGATGGCTTTCAAAATAACATTGGGAATGAGTCCGTATAGATTGGTCTTTGGTAAGACTTGTCACCTACCGGTGGAATTAGATCATAAAGCTTATTGGGAAATTAAGGCCACAAATATGGACTTAGATGGAGCAAAAGAGCAAAGGATGTTGCAAATCTCTGAGCTTGATGAGCTTAGGAATGAGGCTTATGAGAGTGCAAGGATCCACAAGAAAAAAAAATGAAAGCTATGCATGACAGAATGATCCTTAGAAGAACCTTTGAAACATGAATGAAAGTTCTCTTATTCAATTCAAGAATGCAATTGTTTCCCGAAAAATTACAGTCCCGTTGGAGTGGACCATTTTAAGTAGTTCAAACATTTCCCTATGGAGTCGTTAAATTACTAAACTTGATAACCAATGAGACATTTAAGGTGAATGGACAAAGGGTGAAGCCCTATTTTGAAGAAATTTAAGTTGCAAAAACCGTGGAAAGTATGGTGTTCATTGACGAGTGATGCAACGAAGTCCAACTACACGACGTTAAAGAAGCACTCAATGGGGGACAACCCATCGGTTTGCATTTCTTTCCTATTTTTGTATTTTGGATTCTAAATTTTAAATTTTTCTTGGTTTTGGAATAAATTAAATGGAATGGGTGCTCTGATGGGTATTTTTGGTGCAATTAAATTTTAGGGGAAGAAATGAAGAAAAGAACGAATGAACTAGGCATGGGTGCATAACTAAATTAACTTAAAAAAACCTTGACCTTGACATGGCCAGTCATCTTAGCTGTGTCACCAAGCCGTGTTAATTTTTTCCTAAGAAACCCACTCTTGCACAGACATTGACATGGCCAGTCTTCTTGGCCGTGTCCTCATACCATGTCAACCTTCTCACAATGACCCAAATTTTTTTTCCTCTCTCTCTATCGCCATAGCCATATTACCAAGCTCACCCAAAACCTCAAATCCTAAGATTTTTCAACCAAAAGTCATTGCTTTTTTGACCAAATCAAGAATAAAAAACTCCAATCTTAATTTCAATCAAGATTAACATGCCAAGGACCAAGATGGTTTCTCACCATAGGAGAAGAGCTCCACCACCAACCTCTTCATCTTCTTTAAGAACAGTGGCCATCCAAGCAAGAGGTTGCTTTCCCTCAAGGTATGTTAGTGATGATTCTTTAAATGCCTTACAAATTAGGGATAATTTTGTTACTTATGTGAAGAAACTTAGTTGAGAGAAATTCATCACTTTGAGACCCAAACAATTTGAAGAATTGACTCTTGAGTTTGTTGCCTCACTTAAGGTAGAAAAAGATGAGTCAAAACTTTACTCTAGGATAGTTTTCAAATTAAATGGGAGACAACATAATCTTTCAATTGAACAATTGAATGATATTTTTGGGGTTTCTCTTGAGGGGCATAAGATAATACCCAAGAACTTCAACCAACAATCAACATGGGCTGATTTGGGTTTAGGGGGATGTATGTAGCCAAATTGACTAAGGCACCAAAATTGGGAAACCTCGCATTGAGGTATTTACATAGGTTCATGGCTTGTAGTTTTTTTGCACGAAAGGAAATTCCTGGAGTTGTTGAGTCTAATGGATTGTTCTTGTTGTCATGTGCTTATCATGCTACCCCCGTTAGCATGGTATTTTGGCTAGCTGATATCTTGGATAATGTTGCTCATAGGAGGAAAGGAGCAATTTGCATTGGAGGTATAGTGTCAACATTGGCACTTGCTCTAGATGAAAATTTCAATCCTGAAACTAGTAGGATGCAATGAATCATGGGCAGTGATATGCTTGATATAGTAGCATTGGAGAAAATGTGCATGATAACAAAGAGGGAGAGGGGATTGAGATGGTTGCTGGCTAGCCTAGTGCTAGAGATGAAAGACAAAAATGGGCCCGAGTCGATGATGACTTGAGCTTAAATGAGGATGGTCCATTTTTAGAAATCATGAGATAATAAGCAGGATTGAAGCACTTGAAGATAAGGTAGATCACAATCAACTGTAGTTAATCAACAACAACTTGGCTAGGATTCTGAGTCTCCATCCTTATGCCACATCATCTTCACAACCTCCACCATAATAGATTTAGCTTGATTCTTGAACAAACCTTTATTATCGAATTTAGTTGTTATTTGCTTAAATATTTACTTAATACATTATGTCTTGATGTTGTGTTGTTACTAATATTGCTATGTGTTTTTAATCTATAAAATTCTTACATTAAAATTTATGTTTTTACTAGCAATTTGGATGTGTTTCAAGTAAGGTTGAGAGTATCAATTGTACCAAACGAGAGGATGATAAAAACAGGTACTATCTAAACTTACATTTGTTTTATTATTGCTTCTTCACATTGGGGACAATGTGAATCTTAAAGTGTGGGGGTGCAAGGTGTTTACTTTTAACTTGTTCTTAGCTTAAGTTTTAGTAATCTTAGTAATGTAATGTTTTTCTTTGGATAAATGATTTTTGAAAAACTCAATGGTTATAAGATTTTTGATAGGTGACCTTTAAAATTTTTGAAGCATGAATTTGAGAATTGAATAGAATCAATACTTATTGTCAACTTTAATGGTCATTCTTGGCATTACCTTTAAATTGTGAGAATTTGAGCCATTTAAGTTGAATGTCAACTTATTATTTGTGTGTGAGAATTATTTATTGATATATTGTTAGAACTTTCTTAGATATGCATTTTGAGACCACGTGAAATTTTCAATTAGGCATCAATATGATTAAGGTATTTAGGAATACCCATTTAGCTTAAAAGGCCAACCTTGAATATGTATTTAGTAAGCCAATTTTTAGTCTATTTCATTTTTTCATTTCTTTCCTTTACACAATAACATTAATCGTGAACCATTTTGTTCCATTTCTTGTCCTTTCATTGGGAGCAAAAGCATTTAATGAATTTAGTAATTAAAGTTATTGTGTAAATTAAAGTGTGGGGTTGAATTTAGTAGGTTGAAAAGTTGCAAATAAACACTTTGTAATTTTTGTATTTCTTTATTCGATCTTCTTCTTCTTTATATTATTGTTATATTAAATCTAAAAATAGGAATTAATTTAAAATCCTATTTTATTAAAAAAAGAATAAAAGTAAAAAAGGAAAAAAATAGAATGGAAAAATTAGAAATTATTGTTCTTATGGCTAATGTTGGAATAACCTTGGGTATGATCTTTCCAATAAAACAAGAGGATTCCAATAAATGATATTTTAGAGTCAAGTGCTAAGTGAGTAGAAGTTGTTTTGAGATTGTTGGGTTATACGTATGATCGGTTACTTCATTCTTGAAGTGCTCTTGAACTTAATGAATACACTCACATTCTTAATATCATACCTTCACCTTAGCCTCATTACAACTAAATGAAAGACCTTATGATTGATGCTTGATTGTAATTAAGTGGTAGAGATTTGATTGATAAGCAAGCCTATGGAGATATTCTTTCATTGAATGATGAGAATGCAAACCCTACCCTGATCAAACACTCGAGAGACTTTGTAAGGGAGTGACATTTTGGGATGTATTGGAAGGCCATTGAATTGCTTGAGTATTGATTTTATTTAGTTTGACAATGAATGTGAACATTATAAAAAGGGAATTCTTGATGATATCTTATAACTCTTGAGTTTGATAAATTCCTTTGTGTTTGGTTTTGTTCAATTTAATTTTTCTTGGGGACAAGCAAAGAATTAAGTGTGGGGTAATTATTTTGATAATTTATATACATATTTTTAGGGTAATTTTATTAGTTTTTAGTTAATCTTTTCTTTAATTTGTGTTCAAGAATGCTTGAAGTGTTTGATTTAGGTGGAAGTGAAAAAACGGAGTTTAACTTCACGTTGTTGGATCCAAAATTTATGAAAAGACATGAGACACGACCAAGACACTACTGGCTTGGCTGTGTCCCCTCTCCCAAAGCAAGAAAGAAGACACCCTCACATGACATGACCAGGATAACTCAACTCGGCCTTGTCCCTCAGAAAATTTTAGCAGAGGTAGACACATGCAAAAGACATAGCTAAGTCATTGGCCGTGTCACATGACACACCCATTGACTTGGTCGTGTCACACCTGAAGAGAGCAAACTATCTAGAAAGGCAGAAGAAGACATGACACGGCCTTATCACTCCCACATGAGACATGCAATGCAACGCAGTGAAGGACACATGCAAGTGGCTTGGCCATGTCCAAGGCAAAATTTATAGACATGACCAAGTCATTCATGTCTTAGTTGTGTCTCATATGATTCCTCTGAATTATTAGCACGATTAGTGGGGGACACGGTGGGAAACAAGAGGAATGTTGTTTTAAAATAATTGAAAAGTGAGGTGTTTTTATGGGATGAAAAATTTAAGAATGAAAAAAAGGGGACAAATGAGAGGGAGGTGAGTTGGAAAAGGGAGTTTTTTTTGTCTTAGAATTAAATAATTGGAGGAAGAGGAATTGAAGGAGCTTGTTCTTGTTTTGAGGAGACTATTGTTACCACAACCATTATCATCACTTTCATCTTCATCTTCCATTCCATTTCTCCAAAAAGAGGACTATAACTTAGTTCCTTGGGATTTTGTGTGGGTAACCAAAGCTCTAGAGGGTTAGGGTTTGAATAAAGTTTGGATTGAAAGATTAGAGGGTTGAGAGAGATTTCACTCATTCTTTCAAGGATAGAACAATTGAATGAAGGTTTGAAGAGGGCTTGGGAGTTCTTCATCGCATTCATGTTGAGCTAGGAGAAAGAATAAGAAATTCAACTCTTGGCATCTATAAGGGGTTTTTCATATTCTCTCATTTAATTCATTTTTAGATTGTTGTTGTTTTGTTATGAATATTAACATTTCAATGGATAATTTTGATTTGATTTATATTGAGATGGACATTGATTTTGAAATGATGATGAGCTAAATTACCCATTCCTAGGGTTTGTAGTAGATTTGATTGAATGACTTGATTTGATACTTCCATTAATGTACCTTGTTATTAGTTGATTTTATTAAATTGAATGATAGGTTGATAGATTGGCCACCTATTGATCTCTTAATATAGAATGATGGACCGAGAGGTGAAATTTGATATCAAAAATATACAATCAACTACCCAAAGAATGAATTAGAAATATAAGTTCTAGGGTTATATTAATTTGCAAATTCAAAATAATTAGTTGTTGTTAATTCATGGATGTGAAAACTAATGAATTAATAAATGCTAATTAAACTCAAGGACAAATTAAATGACAAGGTTATATTAATGGACAATTTAAGAATCAAGCTTTGATTAAATTGATCTACAAACCCTAGGTGCAATTCCAAGAATTAAACCAATTTTAAGTATCTCGATAATTATTTACTTGCTATTTTTAATTTTATTACAATTTCAACAACATTGTCAACATCATACACTCATTCTTTTAATTTATTTTTGTTAATCAAATTATTACGAATGACACCTTCCTTGTGAGATGACCTTGGGGCGATCACCGTTGCTACAATAACTTCTTATACTTGCGAGTGTTGCTTGCAGTAGTATTAATTAGAGAGCAACAATTTTCTCAGGCTTACTTTAAAACCTAAGTGTTTTAAAGCTCACACTCAAACTTACACAATGGTGTTTAATGCTCACACCTAACACTCAAATATTACAAATAGAAATTTTGATGTAAGGAAACAAAAGTGGTTTATCTTAGGTTTCTCAAACTTAAATATACTGTAAAATGAAGTTACTTCATGTATTTATAGCTTTCTAGGCTTCAATTAGCCGTTTGGAAAGTGGATTGGTAGGTGAGCACATGTTTTTTTTGACTTGCCTCCTCTTCAATTATTATTTAGAGTAAGTTCATGGTCGGACTATCCATGGTCTGGTCATGCCAGGGCTCAGTATGGTAGGACTCATGTTGGTTCGATCGTGATTTTTAAATTTCTAATAAAAATTTTTAATGGATAGTACACAAGGCATTCACCAATTGAGTGGAAGAATAATGACTGTAATTTTTGAATCTCATTCCACTACTACAGTCAAAACATCCCTGGTCTGATCGGTCTCTGTTTGGTATGCTGAATTTTTTAGAGTGCAGCTGATCGTAAGCTCTACTGGATCTTTTTAGGTTTTTTGCTTGGGCTTGGTACGGTCGGACTGCATCAAGCTCTGATTGGTCCTGACATGGTTTTCTAAAATTTCTAGAGTTCTAATGACCGTGATCTCTACTGTATGAAACTAAAACATTTTCAATCAATAGTTCGGGCATACTAAAGATGATCCGGTCGGGAAACTTTAGATACTCTGAGAATTTGAGTGTTCTGTTGACCATGATCTTCACTGGACAAATTTGTTAAATTTCCATAGCCACAGTCCGGTTGGTCTAGTTTTTGGTTCGATCGGACTTCATGAAAATTCTCCAAAACTTAAATTCCCGTAAAATGTAACTTGAGATAAATATTAGTGTCATTCGTTTTGATTACCTAAGATCAAAATAGAGTTCATTAGGCCAAGAGTTTGGCCAACAATGTCCCCATTTTTTACTTTGGCAGTTAAATTGAATTGATTTAAAATAAACTTCAAAAAGTTTTTATAACTAAAGGGTGTCTTCTTCCTTAATGTGTATTTTGATAAAGTTACTTCCCTTCTATTTGTCCATCTCCTTTTAACTCTTCTTTTACAAAAGAAAGTTGTGATAATTTGTTTAATCTTATAGCCATTTTTCTTTTGTTAAATTTTGAATTTTCACTTGCTCCCCCTTAACATATGCTATGGTCAATTCAATTCTAATTATCCCCCTTTGATAAAGGCAAAAATAAGCAAGTAAAGATAAAATAAAATCAGAAAATTCATTAATGAAAGAAACAATGAAACATCAAGAAACATAATTTGATGTATGATCTATGACATGAAGGGCCATAAAACTAATAAGATCATGCAAAATATGTAAAAGAAAAAGGAGAAGAAAATACAACAAAGAACAATTAAAGGTATGGAGAGTATGGTAGAGTATTAAAGTCATCATCATTTCCATTTCCCTCTTCCTCATCTTTTTCTCTTTCTTCCTCTTCTACGCCTTCATTAAAGCCTCTGGTTTGTTCGTCTTCATCCCCTTCTTCATTCTATGGAGGACCTTAGGGAATGCCCATGACTTCTTGCATTGCCTTAAACTCCATATAAAATGAGAGACCCTCTTGGTGAGATGATCAACATGGGAGGTTTGAGAGGAAATTTATCCTTGAATTTGGTGAAGGATATTAAGATTTGATCCTTGGGCTCTAGGTTTTTGAGGTCTTGGGATTTCCATTTGAAATGTTTCTAGATCCTCAACCACAACCCTTTGTCTTTTCCTATGTTGGGCTATAGCCCCTTGTGCTCCAAAAACATACTCATGCCTATTGTCAACTTCAATAACACATTGGCTTAATACATCAATTGCCCCCCTGAACTTGGCAGCTTTGGTAATTTTATCCCATGTATTTATGCATTTGCTATATTGCCCTTGTACTTGTCTATTTTGTTTCAATAGACACTTATATAATTACATATTGGTCACTTTACTCCTTGTACTTATATATTTTGTATCAAATAGGCACTTACATGCAACTGTAGCACTTTCTTTATTTAGATATCTATTGAGTATGAAATAGACAATTAAAAAAGACAAAGTGACGAATATGTGATTACATAAGTGTTTATTAGAACAAAATAGATAAGTACACAGGGCAATCTAGCAAATGCATAAATGTAAGGGGCAAAATGACCAAAGCTGCCAAGTTTAAGGGGCTGCATATATATTAGGCTTAACACATTTGGAATGCTTCAAGTATTTGATGTTTATTGGAACTTTAACTGGATCAAGGGGATTCGAGAGAGTGGCTAGGTTGGTAAGGGTAAGAGCACCTACATATTTGGCTATTTGGATGATGAAAGATGTGATCATGATTGTGCAGGTTAATTTATGTCTAAGGATGAGAAAGGAGTTAATTAGGAACTTACCAGTTTGGATTTTTATCCTTCTCTCCAAGCAATAGAGAAATAGAACATCTTTGTGAGTGACCTTCTCATTGCTTTCTCCTCTTCCATAGATTGTGTAAGTAATAATTCTATGGAGAATCCAACGAGGTTAGGCATTGGACAATTTATGAAAGTCAGTTTCTATGGAGATTTCTTTCCAAAATTCAAGTAGGATTTCATCAAAAACTAAAGATTCGGAGATATGAAAGATACCTTCCGTATTGAAGCCCCAAATTGAAGAAAATTCTTGTAGAAAAAGTTGGTATGCGACATTGAAAAGTCTAATGGTGATACCATAGTGTCCTAAGGGTTCTATGTCCTTCTTTTTAACAACCAAAGTGGTGAGAAATTCTTTAGTTAGAGATTCCCAACCTAGATCATCTTTTTCTAGGAAAGCAAACTTTTTCCACCCAAGATATGTTAAGTATTCTCTTATATTGGGTTCGATTCCTAGGGTTTCTAGAGTGAAAGAGGAAGGAACTTTGTTGAGTTCACATTTTTTGTATATAATCAAGGCATACCTTTGTTTTTCTTCTTCACTTAGGTGTCTACATTTTAAGTCCTTACCCTAGATTTCTCCATTGGAGTGGGGAAGAAGTAGCAATCCCCTTACCCTTTTCTTATCTTGAAGCCTTTTTCTTGTAAGTGTCTTTTGGAGCCATTTAGGAGAGTGAAAAAAGTCTTGAGTTTGTGGAAGATTAAGAATGATTTTGATGAGTTTGAGTGTTTGAAGGGTTTAGAAAGTGATTAAATTTCATAAAATCTAAAAATTTAGAGTATTTATAGAGATTTTGTATAAAACTAGCCATTTATAGCTGTTTTGAAGAGGGGGGGGGGGGGGGGGGGGCAAAAATGCATGTTTTTAAGAGTCTCCAATGGCTATAATTTTTCAAAAATTTTGATCTATATCGGTCAGACCTCGTTTTGTATGTTTGGACTGATGTAATCTGAGCACTAGCTTGAGAGTTCAAGCGGACTCAACATCTTATAACACAATGGTCAAAAAGTTTGAAAACCAGTCGGACATACTAGGTTTAAGTATGCTCAGGTCATTCAAGAATTTGAATTTGGAGTAACATAGCCTATGGTTGGACCAATGTATAGTCCGAGCGGACTAAATGAAATTTTCACAAAAACTAAATAATTTTAAGGAAATTTGTGTATCTCAATTTGCGGCTTTAACATTTGATAAAAAAAGATGTCATGAGAAATTAGGTCATGCAAAATATATGTAATCAATTTTAATTTCATAATTGATATGCACATTTAAACCAATCAATAACATGTATTTAATCTAGAGTGCTCTCATCAATCATCCCAATATGTTATTTTATAAATTCAATCTTTCTTCATTTAATGGTTTAGTAAAGATATCTACAAGTTGATTTTGAGTATCTATAAACTCTAAGATAACATTTTAGTTTTGAAAATTATCTCTTAAGAAATGATGCCTAATATAAATGTGTTTAGAGCTAGAATGTTGAATGGGATTTTTGGATAGATTAATGGCACTAGTGTTATCATGCTTAATGGGAATATGATTAAATGTTTTACTAATCTTGCAGTTGTTGCTTCATCCATAGGACTTATGTACAATAGAAGTAGGCCATAATATATTCGGCTTCCGCGATAGAAAGAGCAACCAATACTACCAAAAAACTAGGAAATCACCAAGAAAAGGGTATGCATAGGTCTTGCTTTTCCTATCCAATAGGCTATCGAAAAAATTCGCATCTAAAAAATTTAAAATGTCAAATGATGTATTTCTAGGATACCAAAGTCCAAAATGCAATGTTCCACTTAAATATTTTAAAATTGTTTTAGTAGCATTCAAATGCAATTCTTTAGGGTATGATTTAAATCTAACACACAAATAAAAACTATACATTATATCGGTTCTAAAGGTGGTTAAGTAAAATAGGGATCCAATAATACATCGATATTTCTTCTCGTCTATTTTCTTACCTAATTTATCTTTTTCTAATCTTAAAGATGTACTCATTGAAGTCTTGCTTGCTTTGTAACCAGGATAATGAACATATATTCATTATATTTTATGGATAAAATTAGGTTCGTTGTTTAGTTTTTCTACTAATTTCTTAGTATTTTTGTTGAAAAAGTAATAAGGAAAAGATCTACAATCAAATGAAGAAAATTTAAGGAGAGGCTGAAAAATTACAAGAAATATGCAAACATGACCCTCGGGCAAGAGCCTTGGGCTAGGCTGTCGACAGACTAGACCTAATATTCTTAAAGGGATCTGATAGCTGGCTTCTAAACTAATTTGATGATTTTGAGATACGATTTTGGCAAGATTTTGAAGGATAAATCTGACATTGTAATCCCTTATTAGTTAAGAATTTAATTTGGGATAATATTTCTATTTTCTTTTATTTATTTTTAGTCTTTAATTTTCTTAGTTGGATGCAAATTAGGAAGCTTTATTAGAGAAGGGTATTTAAGCTGGTTTTTCCAGCAGCCCTAAGATGATTTTTGAGCAGATTGTGGCTGGTGCATCTTTACAATATATCAGAGTTTTCTTTTCTTAAAGCATGAACAACTAATTTATTTCTTGGTTGAAAGGTAATTGGAGTTTATATTCGCGAATTGTGAGATCTAAACAACTCTAACTTTTTTCCTTTTTAATATTCAGTATTTATATAATTCTCCGTGGCTTAATTTAATTATTGTTTGGCTAGTTAATCAAGAGGATCCATTGTTTAATTAGTTAAATAACATATAGCTATTTAAAATTCTTGAATCTGTAATTGTTCTTGATATTTTAATTTAAGTAGCAATTAGGTTTATCCTAAGAAATTATTTAATCTAATTAAAATAAATCTCAAAGTGGGGTTTATTAGTTAAAATTAGGTCTTTCTAACTCTTAAGGCTATCAATAATTAGACTCTAAGGACGTTTCTTTAGGGTTGTTTATTGATAATAATTAATTAGAGAATATTTCCTAATTAATCTAAAAACCTAAGGAAGGATTGATATTGAGAGCTTATCCAATACTATAACTGGTTTATTGAATAATTAAAAAGGGTGATCTTTGAATCTATAATCAATTTAAGAATTGAGCTGAAATTATTCCTTCAACTGAGGCTTCTCTTGTTGAATTTTCCTTAATTGTTAACTTTGTCTTTAATTTAATTAGTTAAGATTATTTTTCTGAATTTTAATTTCAATCCATAACTTCTTTCAAAATCCCCCTTTTTATTTCTTGTTTTAATTAATTTTTCTTTATTGTAAAAATAATAAAAATAAGTAACAGTTCCTTGAGATTCGACACCCTATTCACCACTTCTATAAATTAATTGGTTTAGGATTAGGAATTTATTTTTGGTGGATTCGACTCCCATCAAACCATCATGCCAAACTTGAGAATTTTCTTTGTGTATTTTGATTGGTTGATGAAGATTCCATCAATGCATTGCTTAATTGGTAGACCAAGAAAGAATTTGAGTTCTCCCTTTATGGTCATTTCAAATTCCTTAGTCATACAAGAAGTAAATTTTTGGCACATAGATTTATTAATAGAACCAAATATAATGTTATCAATATAAATTTGTATAGTTAGAATGTTATGTAATTTCTTTTTAACAAAATAGTGTGGTAACCTTCTGAGAAACTATTTTCCAACAAATATGCACTAAGTCTATCATACCAAGCTCTTGGAGCTTGTTTCAATCAATAAGTGCCTTAGTTAATTTAAAAACATGATTTGGAATTTATAATCATTAAAACTAAGGGGTTGTTCAACATAGGCTTCTTTATTAATAAAATCATTCAAAAATGTACTTTTGACATCTATTTGAAAAGTTTGAAGTTCATGTGGCAGATAAATGCAAGTAAAATTCTAATTGCTTCTAATCTTGTTATAGGGAAAAATGTCTCATTATAATCAATGCCTTCCTCTTAGTTATAGCCTTTGAAAACCAATCTAGCTTTATTTCTAGTGATGAGACCATATTCATTAAGCATATTCCTATACACCCATTTACAACCAATAGTTGGATGATCTTTAGGTCTAGGAACAAGTTCCCACACTTTGTTTCTTTCAAATTGGTTGAGTTTTCTTGCATGGCAATCACCCAACATTCATCACTAAGAGACTCCTTAATAGTCCTTAGCTCAATTTAAGAAATAAAAGCAAAATTAGAATCTAAATACTTAAATCTTGATCTAGTAGTTACTCCCTTTGAAGTATCACCAATGATGAGTTCTTTGGAATGATTGTTTTAATAATGCCAATCTGTGGGTAGTTCTTGAGTCTCATCTATCTTAGGTTCTTCTTGTTCCACTATTTGTTCTAGCTCATCAATATTTTCCTTTGGAATGTTGTTTATCTTAAGTTCTTCAAATGTACCAATAAAATCATCAAGAATACTACCTTTCCCTTGATCAAGCTTAGAAGATTCATCAAATATAACATGAATTAATTCTTCTACTATAAAAGTTCTCTTATTGAATACTCTATATACTTTACTAGTAGATGAATAGCCTAAGAACACACCTTCATCCGATTTGGATGAGAATTTTCTAAGGTTATCCTTGGTGTTTAATATAAAGCATTTGCTTCGAAATACTCTAAGGTATGAAATTTTACATTTTCTTCCATTCCATATCTAATAAGAAGTTTTATTCATTAAAGTTCTTTTAAAAATACGATTTGAAATATAATATGTCGTATTAACGGCCTCCGCCCAAAAGTAAGAAGGTTAACCATACTCGTTGAGCATTGTTCTAGCCATTTCTACCAATGTTCTATTTTTTCTTTCTACCACACCATTTTGTTATGGTGTCCTAGGAGCTAAAAAATTATGTGAACTACCAAATTCATTGTAAAAATTTTCAAAGTTATCATTTTCAAATTCTTTACCATGGACACTTCTAATGGATGTGATCGCATAGCCCTTTTCATTTTGAACTCTTTTTGCAAAAATTTTGAAATAGTTAAAAGCTTCATTTTTATAAGCTAAGAAATTAACCCATGTAAACCTAGAGTAATCATCAACAAGGACAAATGCATATAACTTACCTTTTAGACTAATGAATTAATTCTAAAGGTCTAGAAGTACTTATAATATTCTTGGATTTGAAAGAACTTTTATGTTGCTTCCCAAGTTAACATGGTTCACATACCTTGTCCTTAAGAAATTTCATTTTGGGCAGTCCATCCACAAGTTATTCCTTATTTAAACATTATAGTTGATCCATACTAGCATGTCCTAATCTTATAAGTCTTGCCAATTCTATCTCCTTTGAATACAAGTTCACCAATAGGAGAAGTAATGTTACATTTTTTTAGAGTAAAAAATGACATTGTATCCCTTATTACACAATTAACTAACACTAAGCAAATTATGTTTCAGACCATCAACTAACCATATATCATCAATCAAAATCTTACCAAGAATACCAATGGAACTAATACCTATAATTTTACCTTTAGCATTTTTTCCAAATGTTACATTGCCTCCTTGCTTGTAAGTAAGAGTTGTGCATTACCGATCATGTGCCTTGAACATCCACTATCCACTAGCCAAAAACTTTCATTTGTAGGTTTTAGCCACACATACAAGAAAATAATGTTCATCTTCTTTTAGGTACTCAAATGAATTTGGGTCCTTGAGGATTAGTTGTTGAAGGTTCCTTTAATTTGAGATGAGCCTTCCTAACATAGTAAAATGAGCTTGTATGACCAAATTTTATGCAATAATGACATTAGTACAAGGTTTTATATCTTTGCATTCTTTTTCTATTTAAGGAATTATATTGACCATCACAAGTATGAATGAAATGAGAATATATTGTGCATATTTGTGGTTGTGTTCATGCTTTGTGTACATATATGCATAATTTGCTCTTGGCAATTTTTTTTACAGCCTAGTGAGCCTTGGCAGTGTTTTTGGGACTTTTGGTGTCTATATTAGTGTTTTTTACAACTTCAACACTAGATGTTTGAGTTGTAGATGCTTTGACAAATGTTGGTACATTAGATGTAGTAGTAGTAGAGCTATTGAACCCTAAACCATTTTTAGAGGAAGGTGATCTTTGAACACTAATCAATGTATCTAAGGCTTCCTTACCTTTATGGAATTTTGAAATAGAATTCTTTGGTTTATTTATTTCTTCTTTCAAAATGTCATTTTCCTTGGAAATTTTCTATAAGTTAGATGAGTTTTTTAACATTTCATCCAATGATTTTATTAATTGTTCATTAGAGGTCTTTGATTCTGAAGTGAAATTTTCTAAAGAAACAAAGTCATTTTCTAACTTAGAGCATTTTTCCTTCTAAAATTTCATCTTGAAAAAATATTTTTGGATTTTTAGGTTCATATGCTCAACTAAATCATCATCTAATGCATCATTGATATTTTCATAATTTAAATTAATGTTTAAAGATTGAGTACCTACCTCAGTAGAGTATTCATCATCTCCCATAGCCATGAGATAAAGATTTGCAATTTCTTATTCTTCTTCCTCTTCTTCACTTGAAGAATCATCATCCTATGTGGCTTTAAGAGACTTTTTCTTTTCCTTATCCCATTTATTTTTGTTTTTCAATTTGAAATAATCTATTTTGATGTAACCTGGTTTGCCACATTAATAGCATTACACTTCATTCTTTTTCTCCTTCTATTTGAAAGAGGATTTAGAGTATGTACCTTGTTAGCTTGAGGTCTCCTCCTTCTTTTCCATTCACTTACCCTTTTTCACATCATAGCCATTTCTTCATCTTCATCACTATAATCTTCACTCGAGCTTTCTTCTTCTTGAGTAGCTTTAAGAGCTATGACTTTCTTCTTATCCTTCTCAGCAGTATTATCCTCTTTTTTAATTTGTTACTTAAAGGAGTTTGCCAACTAGCTCATTGGTTCTTAGTGTGCTAAGATCATGAGCTTCTTTAATTGAAGAGACTTTTTATTCAAAGTTCTTCTTAGCTCTTAGTGCTCTCAATATTTTGCTATTAACATTACCTTGATCATATAGTTTCCCATATTTTTTCAAGTCATTAACAATAGCAAGTAACTAATTTGTCATTTTGGTGTCATTTTCGTTTAGTTTCATCTTAAAGAATTTATACTCATGTACAAATATTTGGGTCTTGGTGAACCTCATTTGAGTAGTACCCATATGATAGTTCTCAAGATTTTTCCAACTGTTATATGCACAAGTAAGATGTTGAACTCTTCCACCTTCTTCTCTAAACATAGAATTCATCAGGATAGAGGTTGCTCTATTGTTCTTGTAAAGAGCCATTTCTTGAGCATTGGTCCATTGTGCTCTAGGAAGAGGCACTTGAACGCCTTCAACCTCATGAGTAGGAGGTTTCCACTCAGTTTGAACACATTCCCTCACTTTTAAGGAACAAATACATATTGTGTTTCCAATAAGAATAATTGGTTCCATCAAAGTAAGATCAAAGATAAGAATTGAGATTATCATGAGATGGAGAGTTTGAAGTAATGGAGCTAGAGGGTGTAGTACCTGCCATTTTGAATCAAATTTCACAATTAATCTTCTTGAAATTTTGAGGCTCTGATACCAATTATTATCCCAATATGGCAACCAAGAGGGAGGGGGTGAATTGATTGTTTTAAAAAAAGCGATGAAAAATTAAAATTTAAAGACAATATAAGAAGAAGATGAGTAAAGTAAAGAAGAAAGAACATAAGAGATTTATATTGGCTTGTATCAAATCAATCCTATGTCCATGCCATAACCTTCAAGTTGAAAATTTCACTAGCTTTAGATTTTTTACAAGTTCAATCCTAATTTGGTGTTTTCACAAGCTCATACTGAACTTTTACAAGGATTGAGTAATTTTCTTACAACCCAATCAAGAGTTTTCTTAGGCTCACTCTAAAAACTAAGTGTTTCAAAGCTCACACTTAAACTTACACAATGATGTTTAATACTCACACCCAATACTCAAAGATTACAAATAGAAATTTTGATGCAAGAAAATGAAAGTAGTTTATCTTAGCTTTCTCAAACTTAAATCTACTTTAAAATGAAGTTCTTTCACGTATTTATAGCCTTCAAGCCTTCAACTAGCCATTTGAAAAGTTGATTGGTCAGTGAGTACATGTATTTTGACTTGCCTCCTCTTCAATTATTGTTCAAAGCAAGTTCATGGTCGGACTGTCCATGGTCCAATCGTGCTAGGGCTTAGTATGGTCGGACTCATGTTGGTCTGGTCGTGCTTTCTAAATTTTTGACAAACATTCTTCAACGGCTAGTATACATGACATCCACTAATTGAGTGGAAGAATAACGACTATAATTTTTGAATCCTATTCTACTGGTATGGTTGAAACATCCTTGGTCTGATCAGTCTCTGTTTGGCATGTTGAATTTTTTAGAGTGCTGCTGACAGTGAGCTCTACTAAATCTTTTTAGGTTTTTTGCTCGAGCTCGGTTTGGTCGGACTACATCAAGGTCCAATCGGTCCTGGCACAATTTACTGAGATTTATAGAGTTCTAATGGTCGTGACCTCTACTGGATGAAATTGAAACATTTTCAATCAATAGTCCGATCGTATTGAAGATGGTCCGGTCGGGAAACTTGAGATACTCTGAGATTTGAGAGTGCTCTTAACTGTGATCTTCACCAGACAAATTTCTTTAATTTTCATAGCCATGGTCCGGTTGGTCCGATTTTTGGTCCGGTCAAACTTCATGAAAATTCTCCAAAAATTAAGTTCCTGTAAAATGTAACTTGATACAAACATTAGTGCCATTCAATTTGCTTGTCTAAGATCAAAATAGAGTTCATTAGGCCAAAAGTTTGGCTAACAAAAGTTTTTTACTGGACTAGTTCTAGTGATTTTTCTTTTTACATTGAAGAGTTTTCCACATTAAAAATTTGGTGTTCTTGTGGTTGTGATTGTGGTTTGCTATTATTGTTTTATTTTCCATTTTAAATATTGCACTTGAGAGAAAAAGGACATAACTCTGATATTGTTTTGGCAAGGTTGTGTTTGATTATTTATTTATTAGACTTGCCGCATCTTTCATACCGTATATTTTTATAATTAAAATAAAATAAACATATAATTAAAATTTTAATAAAATATAATTAGTATATAATCAAGTTCGGTAATGAGTTTCTAATGGTTTATACTCGAACTCAAGCCTAATGCGAACTTGTCATGGGTAGTAAAAATACTATTTGTACCCACCCAAATATGTTTATAAACTACCCATACCTTATATAAATAAATTGATGTCTATTGGGAATTCATAGCAAGAGCAAACGAAAACGGCAACCAATACGCAACAAAAAATTAAAAATTCCCAAACCTTAAGTCATCCCATATTGATTAAAACCGAATTAAAGAAAGAACATACAAGGTTTAGAGATTATACCTAAGAATTCTTCACAAATTCTTCACCTTGTCCTCTTGTTGGGTTGTCACAAACCACAACAATCCAAGGGTAGGATTTTCTCTAATAGTATCCACACAACGAGAAGACTTAATCTCCTATCTAATTTGAGTGGCTTAGAGTGAGTTTTTGTGCTAGCAATAAGACATACTCAATTTGAGGAAGAAAAAGATCTAAGAAGAAAAGAAGCTCTTTCTCTTCTTCCTTTTTTGTTACGGTGAAAGGTAGGCCCTCACATTTAAGGTATTATTCATATCCTCTTGGTCTTGCTAGGATTTCATTTATCTAGGACTAGTTTATTATGCTCAAATGGGCTCAACTTGGCCTAATAGCTAATAAACCTATATTCTTCTTCGTTAATGGATCCAATCCATTAAATATATTACCTCATAATATATTAAAGCTAATTTAATTAATTCCAAACCCTTTTAGTGTGTGACTCATTAGTTTCCTAAACACGCTGGTAGCTAAATACCAATTTTATCCTTAATTAAAATCAAGATTTCTTCAAATGAACTCTTCATTTAGGATTGATTCTCCAATTGACTAATTCATATTAAGCAGACCAAGATTGGCATCTAGCACATCATGGCTACCAAAGTGTTGAGAAAGTTAAGATGATTTGACTTCAACCTTTCCATAGATAGTTACTATGGAATAAACTCCTCACATCATACTATATCTCATTCAGTTCAGAGTATGGACTTTATGTCAACTCTTGCCAGACTGACTATGTCACACCTAGTCTGAATTTATTAGTTCTTATTATTAAAGCCCATAAATCTATAAAAAGCATCTTTCACACTCTCTCTCAAAGATTCATCTACCTTGGCCAAGGATTCCCAAAGTAATGCCTTCCTACAAGAGGACATGAGATATACTCTTCCTCTATTAGGAGTGATATATCCTTTGTTGATCTCTCAAATATCTTTGAATATCTCATATAATACCTAATGACCACCCTATGAATGATCTCTCATGAGACAACAAGGAATGGAATTAAAGTATAACACTTGATATCTAAGACACGTAGTTAGGAGACCTCAAGTCTAAGGATATTTGCACAACTACTATTATGAAATAAGATCACTGACATTGAATAGAAATCTATGTGATTATCTCATAGTTAGGCTATTCAATGAACTTGCTCTGCTAATAAGCATCCATATATTAACTCTAAGCATCACCATGATCTCATATCATGATCTCATCATGATTTCCCTTACATTGTGTTTTATATTAGAGACTTTATTAAATAGTTTAAAATATATAATCAACTACATGCATCACATAAGAACTAAATAATAAAGGATATCTTAATTCATTAATATATGAATGAATAGTAATAGGACATATGTATCTAACATTGTCATCCCTATTTATAATGTTTCATGAACTGGATACATAGAAAAGTTTAGGATAAAGTTATATTCTTTTTTTTTTCTAGTTGAATAATATTATATTGCAAACCGTGGACATATATACCATGATATTGGAAGTAAAAAAAATTAAGAAAATGAATCATATTATAACTTATAAAACCATAATAAACTATTATTCAAACCAGGGACGGTCCAAGGGTAAGTCCAACAAGCCCAATGCCTAGGCAATCCATTCTACGAGTCAACCAGAGGAACAAAAAAAAATGTTAATGAAATACATTAAAAATTATATGTAGAGAAACTATAAAAAAAATTATTGTGAACTATGATATGTAGTTTTAGGGATAATTAAAAAAATACAAAAAGAATTTTATTTGAAGTCAGACAGTGTTAATTATAGAACACCATAATCAGGGGTTATACTTTTATTTTTTATACATAATTTAATCTAAAAATATAATATAACTTTGGTTTTGTGTAAAAAATTTAAAATTTATTTTGTTCTTTTAATATTTAATAGTAAATGAGCAATCAAAATTGACTAATTTAGAATAACTCAAGTCTCAAGGTCATTTTAATCCAAATAGACCCTAAGAAAAAGTGGGTTCTGGTAATCCAATTGTACATAAATCTGTTGACATGATTATTGGAATTAAAAGGCATGATTATGGGAATTAAATATCAAGATAATAAGGATCCATATTCCAAGATTATTGGGATCCACAATTAGTGAAGATATTTTTATTATCATGTATATATGTATTTCCTAAAATAGATTTTTGTATATATATGTATATTGTGACGAGAAGAAATAACAATTAAAAAATTTTACACTAAAAAACCCTCTCAATTCAACATGGTATCAGAGCTATTTTGATAAAAAAAAATGAATTGAAGTCGAATTATAACTTGTATATTGTGATGAGTAAAAATAACAATTAGAAAATTCTACCCTAAAAAACCCTCTCAATTTAACATGGTATCAAAGCTATTTTGATAAAAAAAAATGAATTGAAGTTGAATTATAACCCGTATTAAATCCCCTTTTTCCCCCTTTCTTCTTCTTCTTTTTTTCAATCTGACTTGAAGATCAAAGCTCCACAGCTACTCCAACCACACCCATGAATCTAAATCCTATCATTCCAACAATGTTATACAACATACCACCATCAATCATAGGTCAACAAGACAATAGTGCTTTTTCCACCATCGTTGCTCTTGATGAAATGAATTTTCTCCTATGGTCACAATTGATGGAGATACATATTGGAGCATGAAACAAAATTGGATATCTCACAGGTGAAATAATGAAACCATCACCCAATGATCCTGGCTATGCAGCATGGATTACCAATAATAACAAAGTTAAGAGTTGGCTCATAGATTCAATGAGCCCCCATCTAATGCAGCGATTTATCCAACTGGTCACAATTATGAAGATATGGGAAGTTGTTGCAAAAACCTTCTATGATGGATCTAATGAGACCCATTTGTTTGAATTGAATCAAAAGTCCTTCAACACCAAAAAGAATGGTTGACCTTTGTCCACCAACTATAACAAACTAGTTATAATCTTTCAAGAAATTGATCATTGGATGGTCATGCAGGAAGAGGCAATTATTCAAGTTGCTCATATGCATTCTGACTCGGTGACATTGTGGGTCCATGTTTTCTTAAGCAGTCTTGATGTAAAATTTGACAAAGTTCATGGTGAGATTCTATGAAAAAAATCCAAATTTGGATTTGGAAAGTATATATGTGTAACACCCTTATACTCTATATATATATAATACATATACCATATATATGTATAATACAATAATAGAATATAAGAGTGCTACAATAATTAAAAATAGTAACCCTCATATTTAATATAAAAAATAATTATAATTTCAAAATATAAATATTATAAGTATATAAATATATACTTTGCAACTAGGTATGCACACACTTAAAATATAATTGATTAATTTATATAAAAAATTTCTGAGAAAAATTCGCCAGAGTTTTTTTTTTTTTTAATTTCAATAAAACTCATCCTAAAACCAGAAAAACACTCCCAAATTACAAGTTCTCAAATTCCATCACTTCTTTTAGCACCACCAAGTATTTCACAAGTATACATGCAATGTAATTTATAAATATACAAAACTTTACAATACCATACTTATACAAACTTATTTAGAAAATCATATAATATACATAAGCATGTGTACTTGAACAAAATTCATTTACATGCCATGCAATGAAACAGTAGCCATGCAGATCTTGTGGCAATACCCTACCTCCAAGGTCAATCTTAAAACTCAGACATGTCCAAATCTATCTAAACTTCCATGCTTTGCACTTCTATTACCTATGCGATACAATCAACCACGTTAAGCCCGAAATCTGAGTGATATATACTTTGATAACATAAAATACTTTTAAAAACCAATGCATATTTCCCATGGCACATAAATCATGCTACCGTCATGAAGCAACACTCATTACCTTATCAAATACAACCAACATATTGCAATTATAATTACAATCATGCACATTAGGCCCAACAATTCCCTACACAATATCCAAAATCCATAAATATTGATTTGGCCTATCATGGCGCATAGTCCAACATTAACTAGGGATCTAAATTATCAAAACTATCTGAAGGTGCATCTCCTATTTACACTAGGGATTTGTGTGTCATATCATACCACACGAAGTGCGTCCCCAAATGACACTAATGTGTCTCATCCAAAGGTATAATAATAAAGATAATACACCTAATGTATCTCACCTAGCAATGTAATAAACTTTATGACATATCATTGGCATGCCAACTCGATAATATCAACCTTAATATTCTGAAATAAGTAATTGTATAGGCTAACAAACACATAATGTCACTTTGTATTCTCATGTTCTCATTTTATATCATCCCTTTTTTTATCATTTTACAAGTGACTAACTTATTCCATGGTCACCTCCTCACTTGTCAAGTTCCCATGTTTCCATTATTCTCGGCACTTTATCATTAATATATTTCATACAAATCATATCCAAACACCATTTCACAATGAACAAATGTTCAATGCAATATTCATCACACAACTATGATACAATGAATAGATTATGTGAATATCCATTTTTCAATACATTATATATAACCTTATCTTTTTCCATAAAATAACATTCTTTAATTTTAAAACAATATACAGCTCATTTTTTTTTATCAATAATGCATAAAGAAATGGACAATGTCACTTTAAAGAATGGCATCATTCTTTAAAGAATGCCAATATAGATTAGTCCAAGTATGTACATTCAATTAAAATGTTAACAAAGTATGTACTGACCTTTTTAGTGCCAACACCAACTCAATTTTACTCTCAAACCTTTACTTCTGTCAAACCCTAATTTCCTTCACTCGGCAACTTTGGCCAAAACACACCTAAATCAAATAATAAGGAAAGTTATTACATTAGAACCATATTTATACTCATTTTACTTAAAATAATCACTAATTATACAATTCTAACCAAACACCCATCAAAATCCTAATTGTTCCCTTACTACCTTTCACAAACTCCACCATAACCAAATTATTTCCATCATCCAACCATAAAATCAACATATACACATCAAAATAACATCAAAACAATCTATTACAACAATTATAAAGTTCTCTTTCAAAAATCCAAATTTCACATATTCTTTCATAAACCCTACTTCCACACTTCAAGCTCACTTCAACCATTTTAACCTCAAATTCAATATAAACACATCCTATTAACTTTATAATCATCTTCTTTCAATTTAAACTAATTTTCCTCTCTAACCAAATAGTTCCATAATCTAAAAACTAAAGAAAACAATTTTAAATTAAAGAAAACTTACTTGAATCTTGATAAATCTTCAAAATCACCTTAAAACCTTTAGAATTCTTGTGAAATTTTGGTGTGGATGATGAAGAAAAACTCCCTCTCCCTCTATCCTCTAAAAAATTTGGCCACTTGAATGGAAGAAGAAGAAGAAGACTTTAAATATCCTAAATTTTCAATTTTTCCCCTCACTAATATATATAATTACATAATATTTAATTATTAAAGTATTAGATATTTTTTCCTTCTTCCTATCCAAAAATCCCATTTTAATCTCTTTTACTTTTTTTATTATTATTTATAAATATAATTTTAACTTTTTGACTTTTTACCACTCTTAGTCTTTTAGTGAATGTGTATATATTAGGTATACACCATGTATACATTAGGTATCCAATATATATTCTATGTATAACTTATGTAAACATTAGGTATATTATGCATATTCCTTCTCCCTCACTCTAATTACCCCTCCAACATATTAACTAACCCTTCGTATTACTTATTTAATTGTATTTAAAATTGTGGATGTTACAATATGCATATGTGTGAAAAGATGCCTAACGGACCATGGGAAATTCTCGACTAGTCCCTAAAAGCTCAACCATGCTGGTTCATCGAAACAAACAGCAAAATAACCCAACATCAGATAAAACCAATAATTTTTTTTATAATCATTATAGTGAAATAGGACACTCGAAGCAATGAAGCAATAAAATTATTGGGCCCAGACTAGTGGGATTTCTTAAAGAAGCTGAGAAAAATATCACTAGCAAAGGAACAATGGCTATGCAAGGGGACAACAGACCAAACCATGAAAAAAAAACGCAACTTATTCCCAATATGGCTTAATAAGTTATTTCTAGTAAGGTGGATGTGCTTTCTATCATTGCTAAGAATAGTACTTGGATTATTGATACAAGGGCAACCGATCATATGACTAATGAACCTACAAAATTACAAATAATTCAACCATCCTCTCAAGCATACATCTCCGCCACAAATGGAAGCACTTCTCTTATTATAGGAGATGGATCAATTGCTCTATCCAATATCTTAAAACTTGATACTGTCTTAGTTGTTCCTACACATGAGTACGATATTTTATCTATTAGTAAAGTAACCTCATCTCTTAATTGTCCGGTAATTTTTTGCCTTTATTTTATGTCTTTTAAAACATTCTGACCTGGAGGACTCCTGGTAATAATGTTAAATGAAATGAGCTCTACTACTTGGAATTGACTAAAGATAGGGAATAGAAATTTAGCCATGAATTTCAAACAAGTAAGGTTGAGAAGTCTTTTGCAAGTATATGGCTATGGCATAGAAGTCTAGGTCATATTTCTTTTAGTTACCTTAAAAAAACTTCATCTGAATTTGTTTTCTGGCTTGAATGTTTTAGATTTCAAATGTAGTGTATGTGAGTTGGTGAAAACCATCAAATTCCATATTTACTAAGCTTGAATAAATTCTTGCAACCTTTTGGTGTTACACATTTTGATATTTGGGAACCTGCAATGGTTCCATCTATTTCAAAGGCTTGTTATTTTATCACTTTCATAAATGAATGCACTAAATTCACATGGGTTTCCTTACTTCATAAGAGGAGTGATACATGTACGATATTTAAGAAATTCTACAACATGGTTCATATACAATATCAACAACAAATTCGAATATAGCAATCTGATAATGCCATGAAATTTGTTAATAACTCATTTGGAGAATATCTTAGCCAACTTGGAATACAACACCATACTTCTTATACATATAATCACAACTAAATGGATTGGCAAAAAGGAAAAATAAGCAATTTATGGAAGTGGAACGTGCATCTCTCTTTGGGATGAACATGACTCTGTTCTATTGGGGAGATGTAGTCAAATGTACAATTTTAATTATCAATCAAGTTCCTTCTCGAGTTATTGGCTTCCAAACTCCACAAAAAATTAGAATATTTATGCTCTATTTCTCATCCACCAAGCCTCAAACCCAAAGTCTTTGGGTGTATAATATATGTTCATATCCCCAATCCCTTAAGAAGCTAATTGGATCCTTAGGCAAAATGGTGTGTTTTTATTGGATACTCAGATTTCAGAAAGGCTATCGATGTTATGATCCATAAAATGAAAAATTACATGTTACCTTTGATGTCTCCTTCTATGAAATTGAACCATCCTATAGAGGGAGAGTTTTGAGCTCATCTCCTCAGGGGTAGAATTTGGGTGATAAGCTTGAGCTAACTAGAGGAAACAATAAAAGTTCAAAAGGAGAGACTAAGTTCTTAGAATTGGAAGCATGAAGGAAAGATTGAATACTCATTAACCTACCACTTATCAGCCTGATATAGAGGTTCCAAGTTTGTCAAATGATGTGCTACCAGATGGTGATAAAGGTACACTAGAAGAATCTGTGTTAACACTATTAACTGATGTACCTCCCTCTTAGAAATGTTCAAGAAGATGTTGAACCTCAGGTAATTAACAATCCTTTACTTGCTCAATTATCACCAAGATTAAATAGGGGTATCTCAAAGAAACAATATGAACCTGATCTCAAAGTAAAGGTTTAATACCCCATTAATAATTATACCTCCACTCATAGGCTATTGAATTCATATGCCCTAAATGTTGATCAATTGTCCAAAGTGTTTATTCTTAACAGTGTGCAGGAAGCATTAACAGATCCAAGGTGGACAAAAGTAATGAATGAATAGATGGATACTCTACAAAAGAACTCAACTTGGAAACTATTTCCATTGCCCCAAGGGAAGAAGATAGTTTGATGTAAATAGGTTTATGCTATGAAGCTTAAATCTAATGGAAGCATTAACAGGTACAAAGCAAGGCTAATAGCAAAGGGTTACACATAAAAGTATGGTGTTGATTAGAAACTTTTGCACCAGTAGCTAAGCTTAATACTATTCACATCCTCATATTAGCTGTAGTAAACCAAGATAGGCCATTGAAACAATTTGATGTAAAAAATGCTTTTCTAAATGGTGACTTGGAGGAAGAAGTATACACAGAGCTTCCATCTGGTGTTAAGCACGAGTTCGTACATGAAGGAAGTGTATGTAAATTGAAGAGATTATTGTATGGGCTTAAACAATCACCTAGAGCATAGTTTGGAAGGTTTACATCAGTAATGAAGTCAGTTGGTTATAAGCAAAGTAACTCTGACCACACTTTGTTTATTAAACATAAAGGCAGACAAGTTACAACATTGATTGTGTATGTAGATGATATGATTCTGATAGATGATGATGTTGAAGAATTGATTGTGTACGTAGATGATATGATCCTGACAGGCGATGATGTTGAAGAAATGGAGAGGCTACAAAAATATTTAGTCACCAAGTTTGAAATGAAAGACCTAAGAGAATTGCAATATTTTCTGGGTATTGAAGTGTCATGGTCAGTACAAGGAATCTCTCTTTGCCAGTGAAAGTATGTGTTTATTTTGTTGACTGAAACTAGGATGTTAAATTGCAAGTCAGTTGAAACACTATAGATATGAACCATTCACTTCAAACTTCTTCTGACCAAAGTTTGGTAGACATCGATTGCTATCAATGACTAGTAGGAAAGTTGGTCTATCTAACTCACACCAAGCCAGATATTTGCTTTTGCCAAGTGAAGAACATATGAATGCAATGTATAAAATCTTAAGGTATTTAAAGGGAACACCAGGAAAAGGATTATTGTATTAAAAGAATGAAGCATATACTATCAAAGGTTACATTGATTCAGATTGGGTAGGAGATTGATCAAGTAGGAAATCTATCTAGGGTTATCTCACTTTTGTAGAAGGCAATCTTATTACTTGGAGGAGCAAGAAACAGAAGGTTGTTGCTTGATCAAGTGTGGAAGCTGAGTTTTGAGGTATGGCACTTGATTTATGTGAGCTGCTATAGATTAAAGTAGTACTACATGACCTTAGAATTGAGTGTTCAAAGCCTAAAAGTTTATTTTGTGATAATAAAATTGCAATTCAAATTACACAAAACCCAGTACAATATGACCACACTAAACATGTTGAAGTTGATAGTCATTTTATCAAGGAGAAGCTAGACCAGAAGATTATTCAATTTCCATTCATCAAGTCTGAGAGCCAACTCACAAATATCCTTACGAAGGCAGTCTTCGAATGGATGTTTCATGTAGTGATTGACAAGTTGGACATGATACACATCTATGCACCAACTTGAGGGAGAGTGTTGACATGATTATAGGAATTAAAAGGCAAGATTATAGGAATTAAATTCCAAGATCATATTGATCCATAATTAGTGAAGATATTTTCTATTTCAAGATTATAGGGATCCACAATTAATGAAGATATTTTTTTATTATCTTGTATATATGTATTTCCTAAAACAGATATTTATATGTATGTATGTATATATGTATGTATGTATGCAAGCATTGTGATAAGAAGAAATAACAATTAGAAAATTCTACCCTAAAGACCCTCTCAATTCAACAAACTCAAATCAATTGAATGGAATATTGATGGATCTCATGCTTTTTTGGTTCCCTTGAGAGTTGTGTACTTGATAATTAATGTGAAGTTCACTTCTTATTTCTTGTTGTTTGATGTCTTATCATTTCATGTTTACATATTTTATTTATATTTAGGGTAAGAAAAGGACAAACAGTAGGTTAGAACTACATCACAACAATTTCCTATCCCATAATCTTTGGACCTTGGAAAACTCAAAATTTTTAATATGATAGAAATTATGTGGTCTATTCCTTGCTTTGTAGTTTTGATCACTTACATTTCTATTAGGCTTAAGGACAAATGACTTCATACTTCAAAGTTCTAATAATAATAACAATTGAATGGAAATTGAAGATTACAACTCCACCCATAATTACGACATTAACTACGAAAAATTAAATTACAAGGCTGCGTTTGTCTTAATTTGCACTGTTAGTTGACACAGATCACTTAAATGCAACAATAAATTATATATGATTATTAACCTATCATCTTTGTTTTCTATCTCCAGTCCTTATAATAATATTAATAATCTTTGATTCAGTAGTATTAGTTAAGAATATAAAATCTCGAATATGAGTTCTAATTAATCATAATCAAATTTATCAAAAAAAAAAAAAGTATCTGCAATGATGCTCTCATTACTATATTAGTTGTATCAGTAATAGTTCATAGCTCCTCCCTTAATTGTATCATTTTAATTAAGATCAACTTTTGATTAGAGTTGGTGAAGGCACATGTATACTTAATTTGTACTGAGTTAGATTTAAATTTAATAATCGAAATTGATTCTTTTTTACATTTATTTTTCCATACGAGCTGCAGCAAGCTGTCTGTTCTACCAACTTAATTACAGTACATATTAGCAGGTATACACGTGGCAATCACCTAGATGAACAGCAAGAACAAAGTGAAAAAAAAAGCCCTTAACTGTTTTGATGTCGTTTTGCTTGTGGGAATAGTTCTACATTGCATCATCGGTTATTACAATCTCTCCTTGTCTGTAAAACAAGAAATGACGATAAGGAAAGCTTTCTTCTTTTTTTTTTCTTTCTATCCGCTTTTTGGCGAGAAAATAAAATTCAGAATTCTTTGCATCCCGAACGATAGCAGCAATCTGATTTAGAAACTGTAAGTTCTTGAAAACGAAGAGATTGCTTGTATATACTGATCAGAAATATGTTGAATGTTCAAAGAAATTCCCCAAAAGAATCTCCAGGTAGAAAATCTACTACCCTGCAACACCTTTTTGATTTAGATTCAAAAAATATCAATGTCAGCCCTTCTTCTAGTCCCGGAAGTATCAGACAATCTTCCTTGGAGTTTGAAATCGAAGGAATTCTTTCGATGAGATCTCATTGCTCGATTACTTTTACTTTCACTGATGCTTTAGAGTCTCCCTCTCAACAAGATAAAAAAAGACACGAACTAATCCACCTTCTTGCTATTGTAAAATCTCCTAAAAAGTCAGTTCCTGATCAGGTTCTATCCCCTCTAATATCCATGATAGCCACCAATCTATTTCGGCCTCTGCCCCCCTCTTGCAATAATTCTATCATCACAACTGACTTACATGACGATGAAGAATTTGCTTCAGCTCTTTCGTCCACATGGCAACATCTGCTGCTAGTTTATGACATACTTCTTAGGCTAGTTATTAATATTGATCCCAAAATTCTCCGTAATCATATCGATCAATCATTTGTTGTCAATCTTCTCAACCTTTTTCAGTCTGAAGATCCTCGCGAATGTGAGAGTTTAAAGAATGTTTATCACCGGATATATTCCAAGTTCACCTTCTACCGATCATTTATGAGAAAATCAATGAATGAAGTGTTCTTGCATTATGCTTTTGAGACTGTTCAGCATAGCGGGATCGGTGAGTTGCTTGAGATATGGGGAAGCATTATCAATGGTTTTACAGTACCTTAGAAAGAGGAGCATAAGCTGTTCTTGATGAGAGTTCTTATTCCTTTGCATAAGACTAAAGGGATGCAGCTTTACCATCGTCAACTCTCTTATTGTGTTAATCAATATGTGCAGAAAGAGCCAATGCTAGGTGGGATTGTTGTTAGAGGATTGTTAAGGTATTGGCCAATTACAAATTGCCAGAAGGAAGTTCTGCTTATAGGCGAATTGGAGGAACTGGTGGACAATATTGATCCTGATCATTATCGAAAGTTGGCTTTGCCTTTATGTACCCAAATTACTAGATGCTTGAACAGTTGGAATTCACAGGTTACTTCAACTCTCATATGTCTAGTTGAGAATTGACTAAATCACTAGGTATTTAATTGTAAAATATATGTCAGTTTTAATGGGGATTATATAAACTCAGGTTGCACAGAGAGCGTTATACATATGGAAAAACGAACAGTTCGTGAAGATGCCATCATCAGTAATAGAAGAGATGTTCCCAGTAGAGGTAGAAGGGATGGAAAAGAACCTGAAGTGGCATTGGAGTAAGAGTGTGAAGCAATTGACTGAAAATGTAAAAGGAATGTTAAAAGAAATAGATCCAAGCACGGCGAAATCAGGACACCGGCGAAGGGGACCAAATTTTTAAGCAAAAAAAAAATACATACGAATTTATATTTAATTTTATTTTCATATTAAAAAATTAATACAAATAATTGGTATTAATATTTGTATTCAATTTTATTTTTATATTAAATAATAAACTATTAAAATTTTTATTATTTTTATTTCAATATCTAAATTTTATTTTCAAAAATTACATAATATATATTATTTTTTAAATAATATTTATATATATTTTGAGATATTTTTAAAAAAATATTTAAAATATTAATAATATAATTTGTATATAGTTTTATTAATAACATAATGTATTTAAAATAATTTGTATTTAAAATTTGTATTTAAAATATAATTTGTATAATTTGTATTTAAAATATTAATAATATAATTTGTATTGATTAATAATATAATTTGTATATTATTAATATTATTAATATTTCTCAAAATATTTTAATACATATTATAAATTTATATATATATACATATACATATACATGTATATATATGTATATGTATATAGGAACCAAGGGGGGACCATAGACCCCATGCCCCCTTGGTTCCGCCCTTGGATCCAAGTTTATATGAAAAATGTCTGCAAGAAATTGATCATAAAGAATTGTTGGCTCGACAAGAAGAGGTCAAGAGGAAGAAAAGATGGGAAAGAATAGAATTGGAAGCAGCTAACAACCTGCAGTTCCTTTAACCACTCCAGTTTCTCTGTGTTTCTCATTGATGAGCCAGGCAATCAAACTTCATATGTACTTTCAACAATCTGACACTTGTACTATATCTATATGGGTATATAAAAACTAAACTCTGATAATTTTAGCAAAAGTAATAATTCCATTCTGAATCAAAATGCCCAACAACTGATTAATTGTGGTTGGCAATTCAAAAGCTTTTTTTTTTTTTCTGAACATCTTGAAAGCGTATTATTTATATTTTATTCGGCGCACAAAATATAGTTTTCCTTGGCATATTTATATTTTATAATGGGAGGGGTAAAAATGCAATTAAAGTGGCGCCAAGGTATAGATTGAAGCTTAAATTTTGTGTAGACTCATTTATATATTTAAAAATTTTAAAAAGCTACTAAATTTAGAAATAGCACCGGTGTAGAGTATTAATGAAAATTGCTCTGCCTGAATTCAAATCCGTTTTGAACTCAAATTCAACCCGATTAGAATTATTATTTTATTATCCGTACCCATTTCAAATCCTTTTATTACTATCTGTTTATTATATATACCCATTTAATTATTTATTTAAATATAAAAATATTATAAATTTTAAAATATAAATAATAATTTTTTCAATTAAATAATTATAAATAAAAATTTAACACTATCACAATAGTATTAAAATAATTTCATACAATATAATTTTATAATTAAAATAAAATTTAATAAATATATAATTAAAATTTAATAAAATATAATTAATTTATATATCTAACTATACATATTTGAACCCATCACGGAGTAGTAAAAATACTATCTATACTCGCTTAAACTTATTTATAAACTATCTATACCCTATATAAATGGATTAAGATGGGTTAAATCTAAAAATACTTAATATGTTATCATCTCTAAACAAATTAGCCTATATTTTAATGGAAAATTAAATATATAATTAAAAGTAATTAATTTTTTATTAAAAAAATAGTTAATTTATCAACTTTTAAAATTTCAAATGTACAAGCGAGTGAAAAAAAAAGAAGTCAATCTATACATTTAATCAAACTTGAGAGATACTTTTGCACTTTCACCCTTTTATAATTTCATTAGTTTCAACATCTATACACTAAGTATTTCAAAATGTATATGGTGTGACATAATCAACAATAATATAAACTTGTCGAAAGTATGTTTTTAAGGAAGTTTATACAAATGCATAAATGCATATGGTATATAATTTTTTAAATTGTATAAAATAAAAATTTATAAATATTATTTTAAAAAATACAAATGTGCTTTATATAAATAAATATTATTTTTTGAAAAATTTATTAGTTGGATCTTTGTAATATTTTCATAGAAAAGAAAAAAAAAGTATACTATTAAAGATAAAATTTTATGAAAATGAGAAATATGGAGAATATAGAAAATAATAAAAATATATTAAAAAATTATTCTATCCTATTTATTTATTTATTTTAGTGTTATTTCTTTTTTTTATACTTATATCTTAATGAAGTTATTAAATATAAAAATAAGACATTAAAAGAATTTTCGATTTTTCATATTAAGTATCCTATTAATGATTAAATATTTATTTTTAATCACTTTCAAATATTTAAAAATATATAGAATTTTTAAATTTTATAAAAATAAATCTAAAGTGAGAGAAATTCAACCTTTTTTATGTTCTTTAGGTTTAATATGAATTAGTCCCTTACTTGCGCATTACACAATTTGAAAATAACAAAATACAGATAAATATAGCCAATTAATAAATATAAAATAAACTCTGAAAATTTTAGCAAAAAGTAGTAATTTCATTCTGAATCAAAAGCCCAACAGCTGATTGATCGTGGTTGGCAATTCAAAAGCATTTTTTTAACATCTTGATAGCATATTATTTATATTTTATTCAGCGCACAAAATATAGTTTCCCTTAAAGTATATTTAGGTTCATTTATATATTTAAAAATTTTAAAAAGCTAATAAATTTTGAAGTGGTAACGGATAAGGTATTCATAAAAATTATTCTTGTAATATCATTATACTATATATATATATATATATATAGTATATATATCTTGTATATATAAAATATGTATATAAAATATAAAAGTGTCACAGTAAACTCCGTAGTGTAAATTATCATTCTAATTAATATAGATAATTACTAATAAATAATATGTATTTAAATAGTAAATTATTAAAAAATACAAATTTATAAAGAAAATTTCTAAAACAATTTCATCTAAATTTTATCTGTAATTTCAATAAATTTCAAATTCAAATATCACAATCTGCACATAAAAATTTAACACTTCCAAAATATATTTTCACTCATTCTCCAAATTACCAATTCATAAATACACATTCAAGTTTATAATTTAAAATATTATTTAACATAGTTAAATATTTACATAAGTATATATTCACCGTTTCAAGTCTGTAAGACAAATCCAAGTATTATAATTTAATATACATAAACTAAAATACTTTTTTTAATAAAAATTTCATTAAGAGAAAAAAACAAAGTACATCAAGTATGGTCGAGATTTCCCGAGATTGGGCAAGGTTCAGGACATGCCATTATTACACCATTACTATTAAGATAATTACAAATAAGCGCATTTAAAGAAATTAAACTAGCAATAGAAGGATGACACTCTTCAATCCATACTTTTTCTTTCACTCTTGGCTGGCTTTGTATTGCAAGGGTGTGTGCCACTCGATTAAACTGATGCGGGATGTAGCACCATAAGCAACCACCAATGATGTTATATAGTGCAGCACATTCATCTAAGGCTAAACCCAGTTCATTTCGATACGGTGAACCCGTTCACAAAGAATCCACAACAAACTTGCAATTTGATTCCACAATTAAGTTTTTGAATCCTAGATCAATAACTAGTTGTAAACCAAAAGCGATGGCCTTTGCTTCAGCAATGGGAGGAGACTAAGTTGCTAGGATAGCTTTGGAAGTGCACGCTAGGATTGTTCCCCTATGGTTTCGAAAAACCACACCCAAACCAATTTGTTGACGATGAAATAACACCTGCATCTGTATTTGTAATATCCTCATGTATGCCCTAGAAGTCTTGGTTATGTTGTTGTTATTGTTGATGTTGTTGTTAGTGTTGTTGTTGTTATATATTGGATTGAATATATGTGTTAAATTGTAAGAGAAAAGAAATGGGAAGAGAATGTATATGTATATGTGTTTTGGAGAAGAAATTTAGGGTTTAGAGACAAATGTATATGTTGTGTATATGATGATATATATAACATATAGATTGGTCAAATATAGAGTCAATGCAAGAAGATATTTTTGTGGAATGTGCAATTACATATAAGGGCTTAGATGAGACAAAAGGTTAGTTAAATGGTGAAGGGTGTTTTAGTAATTGCAAGGTTAAAAACACTTGATGGATATAAGAAGCCAAATTTGACTTTGCTCTTCATATTTTCTTCTTCTCTTCATGTGTGGCCGGATTCTCCATAGACAAAGAGAGAAAGAGAGGTGATCTTGAGGTTTGAAGCAAATTGAAGAAGGAATCAAGGGTGTTGGTTAGAGATTTGTGGAATTCTTCATTTAAGGTAAGTTTTCTCTTGATTTCTCTTGTTCTATTTGGAATTTTGTTTGAGTTTGATGGAGTGTGTTTGTGTATGGTGTGTGTAAAAGTGTTGAAATGGAATTAAAGATAAGGAGCTAGGTTGGTGTTGGTGATGGAAGAGTAAGAGTTGTGTTTAGTGAATTTTTTTCTGTTTTACAATTAGTAAAGGCTGTGACTTGTATGATTTTTAATTAATTATAGAAAAATGTTCTTGAAGTGAATTTTTGATATGTTGTGCCTCTATGAGTCTAGAATGACTGAAAAATATGTTGATTCGATTTTGGAATGGTTATGAGTTTAGAAAGATTATTTTTATTAGACCTGTTCCAGCAGGTACCTTAACTGAGACAGCTATATTTCGGGATTTTTAATAAAATGTAGAAAAATCATATCCAATTGAATTTTGGATATGTTGTTTCTTAGTGAGTCTAGTATTTGAGAAAAATAATTTGGAACCACGTTGATTGAATTTGATTTATGGAATTCACAAAGTTCAGAACTGCTGCCAGGATGCAGGGCAATTGGGGCAGTCTGGTTAGGTGAACTATTTGACCAAGATTTTGTGTTCAGTTTGATCTGAAATTTTAAAGGAATGATTTTAAGATACAAAACTAAATTCTGTAAAAATTTTAGAATTTTTAGTCAAGTAGATTATTTTATACAATTTTTCAAAATAAGGATAAAATGGAGTCTAAAACCAGAATGTACTATTCATATGGTCATTTTGCTAATATTCCTTTTGGATTAGATTGTGAAGAGGTTGAATTGCCCTAACCGTGTCCCTCAAGTGGCTGCCCGTGTCCCTCAATTGTGTGGGTTAGGGTTTTAATTCTTTGTTCTTCTTGCATTGCTTTGGTTCTCCAAAGGTAGGTTGGTCCTTAAACCTAACCCTAAACACTTTAAACACACTTGAATCAATGAATGATATAATCAAATGCATGTGTAAGGTCCTAAAACTATGAATCATATCAATTGTTCTTTGCCCTAATTGCATTGTTGAGATTGAACAATGTTATGTTATGTATTGTGAATGGTAATGTGTTTCATGAGTAATATACATTGAAATTGAAATGTATATCAAAGATGCAATGATAATTTAAATAAGACATGATATGAGACAATGCCATTGTGATTGGCTATGATGATGATATTGAAAGAAAGAAGGCATGTTTGCCTAAATGTGATGAGAATTTGAGAATGGAAATGGTAACTATATAATAAATGAATTGTTTGTTTAATATGTTATTCAGTTTCAGAGTTCTGGATTTGGGTGGCATGCCTAAGAAATGATGAAAGGTAACAGTCTTGCCGGGTTGAGGATCTCCTCATATGTGTTGAGTTGATGGTCCAAGAGACTGGGTCTGTTACACTATGAGAATTGTGAATATGAGATATATGATTTGTAACAGTCTTGCCGGGTTGAGGATCTCCTCATATGTGTTGAGTTGATGGTCCAAGAGACTGGGTCTGTTACACTATCCATGGATAGAGATACATGTATATACATTGCCTACGGGCGTGATTATTGTGACTATGAACCAAAGCAGTAACTCTGAACTCTGAATATCGTATTAAATACTTGTTGGGCCCATAGGTGTCAAGGTTATATGAATGTCTTAAATAATGTTATGAGTTAATGAAATGAGATGTTGTTTATTGAGTATGATTGATTAATGTTGAATGTGGAAAGATGTTGAAATGTGGTATACTCATATGACTATGATTTGTGAAATGCATAATTATGTGGTTAACTTTATATTTATGATGTTGATCTTATCAATAACATATGTGACATTGCATTACATTAAAGCATACCATTAGTATGTTTTATCTTACTAAGCCGTTGGCTTAGCGCGATAGTGTTTAATCGCGCAGGTAATAGAGTGGATAGAGTTGAACCCGAGAGTTCATCAAGACCAAGTGAGAGTAGACCTTGAAGAATCCATTTTGGGAGCTTAAAGATCAGAGCAGACTTGCCAATCATGTATATTTCTTTATATTTTGTAAAGAAATGTTTAATATGTAAATATGTACATATTTTATAACTTCCGCTATGTAATATTTAAATGTATATATATATATAACTAATATGTTTTGTTTTATAAGTAAATGATCTACTTTTCTATAATGTATAATGATAAGGGTATTGTATCAAGTTTAAAGTGTTTTGAATGTTAAGAAAACCGTAGCATCCCTATGTTTGATGCACTTATGCTACATTGTTGTAGTTGTAGTGTGTGGGCATTGGATATGGGGGTGTTACAGTATTCAACTTCACAAAGTGAACAGAAGGGGGGACCAATGGTGTGGTTTGCGAGACGAGTATAGATTAGACTCAATATTTCGGCCAAAAGGAGAAACAAAAGAAGGAAGTTCCAGCCTCATAGTGTCAATTGCATTTTTCAGATTCGTAATGGAGAAATTTGTGTGTTCATGAAAGGTTTTGTTTCGTAAGAACCAAATGCAGTAGCAGATGATGCATGATAGCTTTATTTCATCGATAGAAGAACACTCCCAGAGATGTAGGAACCAATTTTTAAAAGAAAAGCCATCAAAACCACATACCTTAGAGAGGGAAAACAATTCCCAAATTCTTGAGGTAGGTTCACAGTGCAAGAATAAATGTATACTAGTCTCCTCTTTGCCACAAAGCATACAAGCCTTAGACACATTACCTAGCCGGTAGTGAAGGAGGAATTTAGTTGGGAGAATATTAGGAGGGCTTGCCAAATAAAATTAATGACCCTGGGTGCATTTTGAGTCTCCAAAGAGATTTCCAAAAACTTGCCATAGAAGATGAAGGGGAAGCCTCATTAGACCCTCGAATTTGCTAGAGAGCAATTTTGTATCCACTTTTGACCACACAGTCGCCCGTAGAATGAAAGTGGCAAACCACTGCATCTTCCTTATTTAATTCGCTAAGAGGGATAGATAGAATCCTCTCAATATCTGCAAGTAGGAAGGTGTTATTAATCAAATCCAAATTCCATGTTCTGCTATCTTCATCAATTAGGTAGTCCACTGTAGCATCAGTCGGGAGATTATGACACCGATAAACTAAAATACTTAAAACCAATACTGTACATGAATGCAAAGAGCACAGTTGATCTTGCAGCACCTTAGGTCACCTAGTGTTAACTACAGTCAGGATTTCTCTGCTCAGCAACTCTCTTACCTGTGCGATTCATACAACTGCTTTGACATATAGCTTAGTGGTATATATAAAACAACAACATATATGTATACATTTAAATACCTTTCTCATGATGTAATTTACAATATTACTATAATTACCAGATATTTATAACTCATTCATCATATATATATATGACTACATATATATATATATATATATAATTCACATCTTATATTGCAATTTGTAGTATTTACATAATACACATATGCAGATATACTTACACTATATCCCACCACACACACATTGGGCTCAATAACTCCTATATTATTTGCAAGTCCAGTTATCACAATATCAGTTTCTCGATCCAGCTCAGCTTAGGTCTATATCTAGTCTCAATCTCATTACCTAAGTCTGCTCAAGTTTATTAATATATGCATTATCAATCATTTTCAATATTACTGGATAAATAATTGTATATGTTATAAACACACAATAACATACTTTCTTTTCACATTCTCATCTCAACATCATATTACACAAGTGATCAACCTCATCATGATAACTTTATATTTAACCATATTTTTGTTAAATTCACATACTCATCACCATTTTACTATCACACTACATAATCTTGAGTCATACTCATAATGTGACTCATTCCACACACTATTTATCTCATCTTTCAATATACACAATTTAGACATTTTCTACATAAAGGTTTCTTTCATAATTTTTACATCTTCTTTCTCATTTCTCATTGTTATTTCTCATATTTTTCAATCATTTTTAACATGGCTCACATTTACTATATTATTCACATAACCATTGAAATAATCATTCTACAACGGCTCATCTTTCAAATTCTATGCTTACATGTATAAATCTTAACTTTACATTGAGCAAATACCCAATGTGACATTATCACATAACTATGTCATATTGCATAGACTATGTAATTTTTCACATTTTCAAATACTTTATATATATAATGTCAACCCACATTTAATAAAAACACAAGTCTTTAGGATATGTGCTAACCTAATTTCTTTTTTTCAAGCCGAACCTTAAACTCCACCTCTTTTATTACTTTGGCTTACACACACATATAATCCAACAATAAGCAATAATATCTATTTAAAGTCACTTACATGTTCATTGTATGTTAAATTGCTATTATTTAAACAATTCCCACCAAAATCCCATTAAAATACTAAATTCCCCACTTACTACTTTGCTTAAATTTCATCCAACCTAACTCATTTCCAATATTTGACCTTAAAAACATTACCTACATACCAAAATAACAATAAAAGAACTCATTTCCACAATTATTAAAAATGTTTTCAAAAACTCTAATTTTCACATAATAGGTCCATAACCCTAACTTCATCTGTAACACCCCCACACCCAATACATACACACTACATACACCACAATGTAGTATACATGTATCGAATATAGGAATGCTACGGATTTTCTTAACATTCAAAACATTTTAAACTTGATACAATACCCTTATCGTTATATATTATAGAAAAGTAAATCATTTACTTATAAACAAAACATATTAGATATATATACATACATTTAAATATTACGCAGCGGAATATAGAAAACATTTACATATATGAAAGCATTTGAATACGTATTTACAATTATACATATATTTACATTATAAACCATATTTACAAAATATAAAAGAGTTATACATGATTGGCAATTCTTCTCTGATCTTTAAGTTCCCAAAATCAACTCTTCAACGTCTACTTTCACTCGGTCTCGAAGAGCTCTCGGGTTCAACTCTATCACCTGCGCGATTAAACACTATCGCGCTAAGCCAAGGGCTTAGTAAGACAATTCATGCTAATGTTATGCTTTAGTGCAATGCAATGTTTCACATTTGTATTAATAAATCAACATCAATGATACACACACAATTAGTAAAGATCATACTCAACAAACAATATTCCGTGAATAGTCCGTTTCATCATATAAGTAATATTAACATTTCATTACATTAGAACAACATTTATGTTATACATAAAACCTAGACACCTATGGGCCCATCAAGTACTTAATACGATATTCAGAATTCAGAGTTACTGCTTTGGTTCATAAACACCATTATCAAGCCCGTAGGCAACATATACATATATATATCTCTATCCATGGATAGCGTAACAGACCCAGTCTCTTGGATCATCAACTCATCTAACTCGAGGATATCCTCAACCCGGCAAGACTGTTACAAATCAAATATCTCATAATATCAATTATCATAGTGTAACAGACCCAGTCTCTTGGACCTCAATTCAACTCAATTTGAAGAGATCCTCAACCCGGCAAGACTGTTACCTTTCATTAAATAGGCATGCCTCCAAAAACCAGAACTCTGAAACTGAATATCATATTAAGCATACACTTATTTCATTATTCTCTTTATCAAACTCTTTCTCAATCTTTCTCATCAATTAGGCAAACATGCCATACATCATTTAATTATATCATCATAGCCAATCGCAATGGCTCTATATTCCATTTCATCTCAATTCACAACATAACATTTCAATCTTTCATAAACACATTCATTTGCATCATCATGTCATTCACATTATTCATATATATATATATATCATCATTGATATAAACATAACAATACACATTGCTCAAATAAATTAACAATGTAATAATGCCACATTTGAACTTACACACAATCATATAGGTTTTGTACTTACCTCAAAAACAAATCACACCACTCTTAACACTTCCTTGTTCAAGATCCTTCTACCTCTTAAATCAATGATTAATCACTATCTTCAAGACCTAAATCAAAAGTAATAGCATATACTTGTTTAGGGATACACAAGAGATAATCCAATTAGGAATTAATTAGGGCAAACCCTAACCCTGACACGCTCACCCACACGGGCGTGTCCATGACCGTGCCCTAACTTCACAACACAGAAGTATTTACACGCTCAACAACATGGGCGTGTTCCTGGGCGTGTAAATTCTCAAATCTCACAGTAGCTATGACACGCTCAATAACACGGGCGTGCTACTGGTCGTGTCAAACCTACTGCCTCCAACACAATTGACACGCCTAAAGACCCTGGACGTGCTCATGGGCGTGTCCTGCCACAAATCAAGATTCCGACCAAAACAACCAAACACTCAACAAAACACTTTTATCCAACAACATCCACTTCACACCATCTTAACAAAACATACTCAAAACTCATCTAAAACTTGCAACACACCAAAACAAGCCAAACACACATCAAGCACAAAACACAAAATCATCTCAAAACCCTCACCACATATACAACATCATCTCTTCCAACCACTTACTCTTTTCTTCAATCCATACTCAACATCCATCATCCAATCAATCAAACACTTCTCACATCTCAAAATCAACCAACACACTCTTAAAAATCTATCAAACTCAAATATCATTTCAAATAAACACAAAGATCACAAGAGAACTTACCAAAGTTATAAGACTTCTTGTATCATCCACTAGATCACTTCAATCTTCCATCAATTTGAGCTTAACACATCAAGATCTTCACTTTGTCTCTTGTTTTCCTTTGTCTATGAAGGAGCCGGCCACACAAAGAAGAAAGAAGAAATGAACCACAAAAATAAAGTCAACTCTTCTTTTAATCTCCACCAAGTGTTCCAATTCAAACAATTACCAAAACACCCTTTTATCATTTGTTCTAGCTTTCTTTTTAATCCAATGCCCTTAATAGTCATTTCACCAATAACCAAATAAATATCTCTACCCCCTTGACTCTTCATTTGACCAATTTATATGTTATATATATCATCATATACACAACATATACCATTCTCTCTAAACCCTATTTTCTTTCCCAATTTCTTTTCTCTTGCAATTAACACATATATACAATCCAATATAACAACAACAACAATAACAATAACATAATCAAAACTTCTAGAGCATATATGAGGATATTACAATTCTCCCCCTCTAAAAAGAAAATTTCGTCCTCAAAATTACCTGATATCAAAGCTGAAACAACTGAGGATATTACTCTCGCATGGATTGTTCACTTTCCCAAGTTGCTTCTTCTTTTGCATGATTCTTCCATAGAACCTTCACAAGTGGCACTCTCTTATTTCTCAATTCTTTCACATCACATGCCAAGATAGCAACTGGTTCCTCTTCAAATGTCAAATCTTGATTTACCTCGATAGATTCAATCGGCAACACATGAGATGGATCCGATCTGTATCTCCTCAACATAGAAACATGAAATACATTATGAATACGATCCAACTCAGGTGGCAAAGCAAGTCGATACGCAACTGGCCCAACTCTTTCCAAAACTTCATACGGTCAAATGAAACGAGGACTCAATTTCCCTTTCCGACCGAACCTTAAAATCTTCTTCCAAGGAGACACTTTCAAAAATACCTTATCTCCAACATCAAACTCTATGTCTCTCCTTTTCAGATCTGCATAAGACTTCTGTCGGTCTGAAGCTGCTTTTAACCTGCCTCTAATCAACTTTACTTTTTCTTCAGTTTCTTGAATCAAATCAGGACCAACCAACTTATTATCTCCAAGCACATTCCAATAAAGAGGTGTCCTACACCGTCTGCCATACAATGCTTCAAACGGTGCCATACCAATGCTGGATTGGTGACTGTTGTTGTAAGCAAACTCCACAAGAGGTAAAAACCTATCCCAACTTCCAGAGAAATCGATGACACAGCTTCTCAACATGTCCTCAATAATCTATATCACCCTCTCTGACTGTCCATCCGTCTGTGGATGAAAAGCAGTACTGAAGTGTAATCGAGAACCCAAAGCACTATGCAAACTCTTCCAAAATCTTGAAGTAAACCTGGGATCTCGATCAGACACTAAAGAAGTTGGAACACCATGCAACTTCACAATATCATGGATATACAGCTCAGCTAATCTCTCCAAAGAGTAATCCATCCGAACCAGAAGGAAATGAGCTGTCTTAGTCAATCTATCCACAATCACCCATATAGCATCATGCTTCTTTTGTGTCAATGGCAACGCAGACACAAAATCCATCGTCACTCTATCCCACTTCCATTCTGGTACTGATAATGGTTGAAGCAATCCAGTTGGAACTTGATGCTCTGCTTTTACCTTCTGACAAGTGAGACATTTCGATACAAACTCAGCAATGTCTCTCTTCAAACCAATCCACCAATAATGCTGTCTCAAATCATGATACATCTTTGTATTACCCGGATGCATAGCAAACATTGACTGATGTGCTTCTTCTAAAATGACTCTTTTCAAATCAGCATCATCGGGTACACACAATCGGTTCTTAAACTAGAGACTCCCATCACCTTTCACAATAAAATCTCTAGTCTTCCCATTCTTGCAATCTGAAATAATCTTTTGAATCTTCATATCAGTCAACTGAGCCTCTTTGATCTGATCCGATAAAATTGGTTTCAAATGCAATTGTGTCAACAATGCACCATCATCACAAGGTACAAAATTGGCATGCAAAGCTCTCAACTCAACAAGCAACGAGAGCGAGTAAACAGTTAAACCAGCTAAAGACTTCCGACTCAAGGCATCAGCAACAACATTTGCTTTACCTGGATGATAATCAATCAAACAGTCGTAGTCTTTAATCAATTCCAACCATCTCCTCTGTCGAAGATTAAGTTCTTTCTGGACACCCAAATATTTCAAGCTTTTGTGATCAGTGTAGATGAAACATTTCTCCCCAAACAAATAGTGTCGCCAAATCTTCAATGCGAACACAATTGCTGCTAACTCTAAATCATGGGTCGGATAATTAAGCTCATGCAGTTTCAACTGTCGAGAAGCATAAGCTATCACTCTACCTTCTTGCATCAGTACACAACCCAAACCATTATGTGAAGCATCACTGTAGATTACATATGGTTTGCCTTCTACAGGTAAAGTAAGAACAGGCGCTTGAGTCAACATTTCTCTTAACTGATCAAAACTAGCCTGACACTGATCCGTCCACACAAATCTCACTCCCTTACGAAGCAATCTGGTGAGTGGAGTAGCTATCAAAGAAAACCCTTTTACAAACCGTCGGTAATAGCCTGCCAAACCCAGAAAACTTCTAACCTCTGTCACCGACTTGGGTGGACTCCAATTCAATATAGCTTCAACTTTGCTCGGATCAACTCTAATGCCTTCTGCTGAAACAATATGTCCGAGAAAAGTGACTTGATCCAACCAGAACTCACATTTCGACAATTTGGCAAACAACTGCTTCTCTCTCAAAATCTGCAACACAATCCGCAGATGCATATCATGTTCCTCTTCATTCCAATGTCATCGATGAAGACCACTACAAACTGATCCAGATAGGGCCTGAACACCCTATTCATCAAATCCATAAAAGCTGTAGGTGCATTCGTTAGACCAAAAGGCATAACTAAAAATTCATAATGCCCATACCTGGTCCGAAAGGCGGTCTTGGAAATGTCTTCAGCTTTAACTCTCAATTGATGGTACCCAGATCTCAAATCAATTTTAGAAAACACAGCTGCACCCTTCAATTGATCAAAGAGATCATCGATTCTAGGCAAAGGATATTTATTTTTAATAGTCACCTTGTTCAATTGCCTATAATCGATACACAACCTCATAGTACCATCTTTCTTTTTCACAAATAGCACAGGAGCTCCCCAAGGAGAAACACTGGGGCGAATAAATCCTTTGTCCAACAACTCCTGTAATTGCACTTTCAATTCCTTCAATTCTGCTGGTGCCATTCTATAAGGAGTAATAGAAATAGGAGTGGTACCAGGCAACAATTCAATACCGAACTCCACCTCTCTCTCAGGAGGCAATCCTGGCAACTCCTCTGGGAATACATCTGGGAACTCTGCAACTGTGGTAATGCTATCAATAGGAGAACCTCTTACTCTAGTATCTACCACATGAGCAAGATAAGCATCACACCCTTTTCTAATCAACCTCCTAGCTGCAACAGCTGAAACGAGGCTAACTGTTCCTGCTCATTAGATACTATCACCTCTCTACCATCAGCAGTTCTCAAAGTCACAACTTTCTTTTTACAATCCACCACAGCCCCATGTCTAGATAGCCAGTCCATACCTAGAATCACATCATATTCCTTAAATGGCATCTCAATCAAATCTCCAAGGAACTCCTCACCTTGCACCCTCACTGCACTATCTCGGTGCACCTTACTCACAATCACACTATGCCCTAACGAATTTGTCACCAACACATCAAATCCTAGGGACTCAGCATGCATATCAGACACAGGCAAAACAGATGCACTAATATGAGAATGTGTGGAACCCGGATCAATCAAAGCAAGCACTGAAGTATCAAATAAAGAAAAAGTACCAGCTATGACTGCCGATGCATCTGGCTGCCTCTGCATAACATACATCCTCTGGGAAGATCCAACCTCCTCTGGTCTACTCTCCCTGGATGTAGCACCTCCTCTAGCACTGAACCCAGATCTGCCTCCCCGGCTGCTACCTCTGCCTGCTCGACCTCCCCTCACACTAGGTCGAGAAGCTGCAGTATCAACTGACATCCGCTCCTGTCTCTCTGGACAATCTCTAATAAAATGCTCAGGAGATCCACATCTGAAGCACACAGCTGACCCACTATACCTCCAACAAGCACCCCTATGTGATCCACCACACTGAGCACACACAGGTAGAGCGGATCTCTGAGTCACTGGGGTCGGAGCACTCGCCACTGAAGCTGTAGGTCTAAATCTCTGTCTCTGAAACTGCACTGACCTACCACCTGACCTCTGACTCCTACTAACTCTAGGAACAAAGCTTCCTTTACCTCTCTTAACAGAAGAAGACCCTGCCTCAAACTGGGGCCTCCTAACCCTAACCTCTTCCTCTGAAGCAGCTGCAATAACTTGAGCTCGCTCCACACTCCGAGCTGCTGCCACAAGCTGGGAAAAATCATGATATCTAGATCCAGCCACTAGACACATGATAGAGGGCCTCAATCCCTCCTCAAATCTCCTGCATCTATCTATCTCATCAGCTATAATGCCCCCAGCATACTGGCTCAATCGAATAAACTCAACCTCATACTCAGTTACAGTCTTGCTATCTTGCTTCAAGCTTAAGAACTCCATCTTCTTCATGTCTTTATACTCCCTAGGAGTATACTTCAACTCAAACTCTCTCAGAAAATCCGCATATGACAAGATTGGTGGATCATCCATAGAATGGGGCACTGTCCTCCACCAGTCGTATGCATCCTTCTGTAGCAATGATCTTGCATAATCAAACTTTTCCTCTGGGGTGGCTTGCAACTGAATAAAGATCCTCTGTACTTTGTCAAGCCACTGTTCTGCTACAGCTGGATCAGTAGTACCAAGGAAATCCTTCGCTCCATACTTCCTTAGTTTATCATAGTGCCTCATTGGTACCACAGGCTGAGGGGGTGGTGGCACTGGTTGCACTGGTGCTTGTCTCAAAGCCTCTATCACATGCCTAAGCCAAGCTGGCGGAACCTCCTCACCAACTGGTCTCCCCGACACCGAAGCAGGTGCCTCCCCAGCACTATCAACTCTAGCTCTATCCTCCGGAGCTACACTCTCCTCACTACCCTCAACTAACTGACGCAAATGAGGATCCATCACAACCTATTTCTGCAAACACAGCAGAATACATCTTATTAAAGATCAGAGATTGCCAATCCCAAACATATATTTTATTCAAAAACCACTTTTTAAAATCAAAATAGTCTTTTTCTTACATTTTACCTAGGTTGAGATTCTCAAACCTAGGCTCTGATACCAAAACAATTGTAACACCCCCACACCCAATACATACACACTACATACACCACAATGTAGTATACATGTATCGAATATAGGAATGCTACGGATTTTCTTAACATTCAAAACATTTTAAACTTGATACAATACCCTTATCGTTATATATTATAGAAAAGTAAATCATTTACTTATAAACAAAACATATTAGATATATATACATACATTTAAATATTACGCAGCGGAATATAGAAAACATTTACATATATGAAAGCATTTGAATACGTATTTACAATTATACATATATTTACATTATAAACCATATTTACAAAATATAAAAGAGTTATACATGATTGGCAATTCTTCTCTGATCTTTAAGTTCCCAAAATCAACTCTTCAACGTCTACTTTCACTCGGTCTCGAAGAGCTCTCGGGTTCAACTCTATCACCTGCGTGATTAAACACTATCGCGCTAAGCCAAGGGCTTAGTAAGACAATTCATGCTAATGTTATGCTTTAGTGCAATGCAATGTTTCACATTTGTATTAATAAATCAACATCAATGATACACACACAATTAGTAAAGATCATACTCAACAAACAATATTCCGTGAATAGTCCGTTTCATCATATAAGTAATATTAACATTTCATTATATTAGAACAACATTTATGTTATACATAAAACCTAGACACCTATGGGCCCATCAAGTACTTAATACGATATTCAGAATTCAGAGTTGCTGCTTTGGTTCATAAACATCATTATCAAGCCCGTAGGCAACATATACATATATATATCTCTATCCATGGATAGCGTAACAGACCCGGTCTCTTGGATCATCAACTCATCTAACTCGAGGATATCCTCAACCCGGTAAGACTGTTACAAATCAAATATCTCATAATATCAATTATCATAGTGTAACAGACCCAGTCTCTTGGACCTCAATTCAACTCAATTTGAAGAGATCCTCAACCCGGCAAGACTGTTACCTTTCATTAAATAGGCATGCCTCCAAAAACCAGAACTCTGAAATTGAATATCATATTAAGCATACACTTATTTCATTATTCTCTTTATCAAACTCTTTCTCAATCTTTCTCATCAATTAGGCAAACATGCCATACATCATTCAATTATATCATCATAGCCAATCACAATGGCTCTATATTCCATTTCATCTCAATTCACAACATAACATTTCAATCTTTCATAAACACATTCATTTGCATCATCATGTCATTCACATTATTCATATATATATATATATATCATCATTGATATAAACATAACAATACACATTGCTCAAATAAATTAACAATGTAATAATGCCACATTTGAACTTACACACAATCATATAGGTTTTGTACTTACCTCAAAAACAAATCACACCACTCTTAACACTTCCTTGTTCAAGATCCTTCTACCTCTTAAATCAATGATTAATCACTATCTTCAAGACCTAAATCAAAAGTAATAGCATATACTTGTTTAGGGATACACAAGAGATAATCCAATTAGGAATTAATTAGGGCAAACCCTAACCCTGACACGCTCACCCACACGGGCGTGTCCATGACCGTGCCCTAACTTCACAACACAGAAGTATTTACACGCTCAACAACATGGGCGTGTTCCTAGGCGTGTAAATTCTCAAATCTCACAGTAGCTATGACACGCTCAATAACACGGGCGTGCTACTGGTCGTGTCAAACCTACTGCCTCCAACACAATTGACACGCCTAAAGACCCTAGACGTGCTCATGGGCGTGTCCGGCCACAAATCAAGATTCCGACCAAAACAACCAAACACTCAACAAAACACTTTTATCCAACAACATCCACTTCACACCATCTTAACAAAACATACTCAAAACTCATCTAAAACTTGCAACACACCAAAACAAGCCAAACACACATCAAGCACAAAACACAAAATCATCTCAAAACCCTCACCACATATACAACATCATCTCTTCCAACCACTTACTCTTTTCTTCAATCCATACTCAACATCCATCATCCAATCAATCAAACACTTCTCACATCTCAAAATCAACCAACACACTCTTAAAAATCTATCAAACTCAAATATCATTTCAAATAAACACAAAGATCACAAGAGAACTTACCAAAGTTATAAGACTTCTTGTATCATCCACTAGATCACTTCAATCTTCCATCAATTTGAGCTTAACACATCAAGATCTTCACTTTGTCTCTTGTTTTCCTTTGTCTATGAAGGAGCCGGCCACACAAAGAAGAAAGAAGAAATGAACCACAAAAATAAAGTCAACTCTTCTTTTAATCTCCACAAAGTGTTCCAATTCAAACAATTACCAAAACACCCTTTTATCATTTGTTCTAGCTTTCTTTTTAATCCAATGCCCTTAATAGTCATTTCACCAATAACCAAATAAATATCTCTACCCCCTTGACTCTTCATTTGACCAATTTATATGTTATATATATCATCATATACACAACATATACCATTCTCTCTAAACCCTATTTTCTTTCCCAATTTCTTTTCTCTTGCAATTAACACATATATACAATCAAATATAACAACAACAACAATAACAATAACATAATCAAAACTTCTAGAGCATATATGAGGATATTACATCATCCAAACTTATCTTTAATTAATTCCTAACTATAAAATCATCATATACGTATTAAAACAACATTAAATTACTTCATTATAATAATTAAATCCACCCATACCAAAACCCTAATTTAGAGATAATCTTCCCATAACCCTAAATCCACTAGCTATGTTCATTTTAACTAATTAATCAATAAATCGCCATATAATTATCATTTTAACTTCATTACTATCTATTTTAGCAATCTAACACCACTTTCTCTCTTTAGCTAATTCAAACATACTCTTAAAATCAATTAAAAACAAGCTTAAGAAAGAGTACTTACTTGAATTTCTTAATAAACCTTCAAAATCTCCTTAAATCTTCTTTAAATCCCTTATAAAATTTAAATATATAATAAAATTAACTCTCTTTTCACCCTCTCTCCAATGGCACGTCCAAGAAGAAGAAATATACCTTTTAATTTCCCTTCTTCTAGCCACATGAATATATATACTTATTAATTATTAATTAATTAAAATATAATTAAATATTAAGATATGTATCCCTTCTTTGACTTTTCTCTCTTCTCTTATTATTATTATTATTATTATTATTATTATTATTATTATTATTATTATTATTATTATCATCATCATCATCATCATCATCATCATCTTTTCCAACACAAATATACACTTTACATATATGTATTGTATATTTTATGTATATGTATATATATTATATATATCATATATATTTCAAATATACTATATGTATATATATTATTTCCATTATATGTACATCTTGTATTTTCTCTTCAAATTATAATTATTTAATCCTTCATATTAAATACTCCAATATATACCAAAAAACGGATATTACAGCTCTACCTGAACCCTAACCCATTTTGAACTCAAACCGAACTCGATTATAATTATCGTTTGCGTACTTATTTCAAATTTGTTTAACACTATCTGTTTACTATATGTACCCGTTTAATTATTCATTTAAATATAAATATTATAAATATTATAAAATTAAAAATATAAATTAAATTTTTTAATTAAATAATTATAAATAAAAATTTAACACTATCATAATTTTATTAAAATAATTTCATGTTATATAATTTTATAATTAAAATAAAATTTAATAAATATATAATTAAAATTTAATAAAATATAATTAATATATATAACTATATTCGGATAACAGATACCTAAATATGCATACTTGAACCCATCATAGTAATAAAAAGCACCGTCCATATTCATTTAAACTTGTTTATAAACTATTCATACCCTATGTAAAAATATTAGGATGGGTCAGGTACCTAAAAATATCCAACATATTCTATTCCTAAATAAATTAACTTATATTTTAATAGAAAACTAAATACACAATTAACATCAATTAATTTTTCAGTAAAACAATGGCTAATTTGTCAGCTTTTGAAACTTCAAATGTACAAATGAGGCAAAAAAGAAAAAGAAAGAAAAGAGTCAATTTATACCTTAGTGCAAACTTAAGAGATACTTTTGTACTTTCTCCCTTTTATAATTTCATTAGTTTCAAAATGTATTTCTAAATGTATATGGTATGACATAATCAACCATAATAAACTTGTCGAAAGTATGTTTTTAAGGAAGTTTATATAAATGTATAAGGTATTTAATTTTTTAATTCGTATAAAATAAAAATTTATAAATTTTATTTCAAAAAATATAAATGTGCTTTATATAAATAAATATTATTTTTTGAAAAAATTATTAATTGGATATTTGTAAATATTTTCATAGAAAAGTAAAAACAAAATTATACTATTAAACATAAAATTTAGTGAATATGAGAAATATGAAGAATATAAAAAATAATAAAAATATATGAAAAATGAGTCTATCCTATTTATTTATTTATTTTACTGTTATTTCTTTTTTTATACTTGCATCTTAATGAAGTTATTAAATATAAAAATAAGACATTAAAAGAATTTTCAAATTTTCATGTTAAGTATCCTATTAATGATTAAATATTTATTTTTAATCACTGTCAAATATTTAAAAATATATAGAATTTGAAATTTTATAAAAATAATGTAATGTGAGAGAATTTCAAACTTTTTATGTTCTTTAGGTTTAATATGAATTAGTCATTACACAATTTGAGAATAACAAAATACAAATAAATATAATCAATTAATAAATATAAAATAATTTATATGTAAATATAATAAATTTTATTGTACAAATATAAAATAAAATATTTATCTCAATTTTTAAGATAGTTTCATTGAAAAATATTTGTGAGCAAATATAATCTTTTTATTTTATAACTTAATATTTTTAATAATTAAAAATAAGATCTACATATATTTTTGCTATAAAAAAAATCATGAATTCTATGAAAAATGAGGGAAAATAAAAATAAATAAAAATTCAAGAAAAATTTTCAAATATAAAAAAATGTGAGTAGGAGGATTTATAATTATAGATATGTATTGAAATTATTATTGATATAATTATTATTACTAAATAAATTAATAAAGTATAATTAACTTGTTAGAAAAATTAAATGTCACATTTTTCATTGTTTAAATTTTAAAATTTCTAAAAAGGTATGAGTTACTTATTATTATAAGCAAATTATTAATTAAATTAATTAATTATTTAAATAAATTATTAATATATAATTAATTTATCAAGAATGTCAAAAATCATATATATAATTATATATAATATATATTTATATATAACTAAACATATAACAGTTATATATTATTATTCTTTTGTAATTCAAAACATATTTCTAGTTATACGTAACGTATATTTAGATATAACTAAACTTATAATAGTTATATATTGTTATTATATCTAGTTATAGATAACATATAATCATATATAATTAAACATAAGATAGTCATATATTATTTATTCTTTTCAAATTTAACACATATATATAGTTTTATACATATAATTAAATATATAATAGTTATATGTCATTTATTATTGTCTATTTTATATAATATATAACTACATATAACGATTATATACTGTTATTTTTTTTTTTTTACAATTTAACTCATATATCTACTTATATATAACATACAAGTACATATAAGTAAATATCTAATAATTATATAGTGTTATATGTAACATATAACTAAACATATAAAAGTTATATATTGTTATTCATTTTCAATTTAACATATATGTATAATTACATATGACATATAACTACATATAACTAACTAAATAAAAATTATATATTGTTATTAAGCTATAACCCGTGCGTTGCCGCACGGAATTTTTTTAAAATTTTTTATTTTAGTATATTATATTAATTTTTTATTTTTTATTTCAAAGACATTATTTGTAATTGAAAGTTTTTATTATTAATATATAAATGTTATGTGCATAGACAGAAAAGAAACATATACACACCTTAAAATTGTTATAGTATTGTGTAGAAATTCTAAAAGTATTGTATAGAAATTCTAACTCTTATATCACTGATACTTTATACTATTAATATCGGTTTCTCTATTTATACTTAGCATTTTGTGACATTTTAAAACTATTTATTCCTTTATAATAATGGTAAATATAACTACACAAAAATATAAATTCTTAAATTATTTTAAGTATAATAATTTTTAAATACATTTTTGTTCAAAATATTTATAATACATATTGTTAAAATTATATAAACTATAAAATGCATGAAAAAGTTTTTAAAACAAAATATTTAAGACACAAATAAAAACAAATAAAAGATAAGAAAATTCATCTCATTAGGATAGCAGTATTGATTTGATGGATAATAAACCCTGCAATATGAAGAATGAATGATTAAATTGTTGTCAACGAAATATAAATATTATAAATATACAATAATACCTTTATTTTACCTGTAGCAAACTAGGTTAACTTTGATTTTTTATTATCTTTATCAGAGGGTGATGGACATTCTTGTCTGATAAAATAATATTTAAAAAAGATATATAGTTAATAAAAAAGGCATTTCAAATAAGAAAAAATATTTTTAAAAATAAATTTTTTGTATCTAACACAAGTTTTTTTCACTGGAGATTATTCTGAAAATAAGTCTGTTATTGATGGAAGTATTATTTCACTTGCATTTGATGAACTAGAGACTTCTACTATATCAGCTTTGTCTTTGTCTTGAAAATTCAAATATGGTGCGATATTTATTTTGCTAGATGTTGATATTGGCCTTCAAAGAATTGATGGATTTGAATGAATTGCTTTCGTCAAAGACACAATAGATAATTAGGAAGATGCTTCATCTTTGAAAATATGTGTGACATTAAAAGAAAAATTATGAGTATCATTAGATTGAGTATTAAGAATAACTTGAAATAACCTAGAAAATCCATAAATTTTGATTATCAATGGTGGTACCGAAAACTTGTCTTTAAAGCCTTGAGCAATATTGCATGCTGATAAACCAATCAATTCAGCTGCTTGACGACCAAAAATATTGAACGTAGTAGAGCATGAATCATCCTAAACAATAGTTTTCAACTTGTACCTAAGAAAAATGCATTAAAAGTTGTTTATATGTGAATTTTATTAATTAATTTTTTTTCCAAAATGAAATGATTCTCAATAGCATACCAACAAATTGGAGGTTCTTTGATTATTCCACATTCATTACACCAAAGTTGATCAATATAATTTTGTAGTCCAGACTTGCATTGTGGACATACTCTATATACCAACTTTTTAAAATATCAACTTCTTTTATGACTACTTCACATGTAAATTTAATGTCCTAGATAAATGTATACAAATAAAATGAAAGCATTAAAAAATTTTAATTGAGTAGTCTAAAAAAATTTAATATTAGTAAAAAAAAATGTTAAAATGATTAAACATACCATATCAGAATGAATATCTAGATACAATAGTTCATTAATTTTTTTTCTATTAACATTTTTTTGGGCATCCATGTCAACAAATGAAAGATTGTGAACTTCAAGCTTGACAATTTTATCAGCTAGTTCAAACAATCTAAAATATAAATATATAATTATTTTTATTCATGATTTAATTATAAAAAATTAACAAAATAGAAATTTTACCTTTGTTTAAAATTATGGGCATCAAGAATATCCAAATTGATAAATTTTTTTGTCGCTGAAGAGCTATTAATTGAGACTTTACCTCTAATGTATATACAACTAAAGTTATAAATTTGAGTGTATAATAAGCTAAATTGTATTAGTTATATATTTTATTTTATTTGCCATTAAATTTTTTGATATTCACGGATAAAAAAGTTATTGTAACAACTCCATTGATTCTTGGGAAAAAGCATCATCTTCACGAAATTCAACAGCTATCTTATCCCAAAGAGTAATATTTAGTTTGTCATTACTGCATATAAAATACAAATCTTAATAGTCAAACATTTAAAAAATTAAGGAATAAATAAATATAAGTATTTTAAAAAATATATATATACCTATAATTTTTTATTTCCAATTGACACTTCTTTGCAATTCTTTCCATGACTTTTATTTCTTCAATACTTCCAATTGAAATTTCTTGACCTTTGAGATCTATTTAAAAAATTAATTATTGTCACTAAAAATTAAAAATGTGCAAGCTTAAGCATAATATATATATTTTTTAAATCTACCTATTAAAAATCTTTTGTCGCCTGCTTTTGATTTAACCTCGTCAAAACTATAAAATTCAAACTTGTCAAATGGGATTGGGGATCATATTCATCAAGAGCTTTCACAAAGACATTCTTTGGCAATCTAATTCAAAATAGATGATTGATAACTTTGTAATTAGGTTGGGTAGGAACGATTATAAAACCAAATATGTGGTCGATGCTCCCCTCAATGAGCAATAGTAAAAAATGATCAATATATTGTTTTGATATTATACCTTGCATAGTATTTTCCTAATAAAATAATAAATAACAAAAATAGTTATGCAATGAAATTTAAAAAAAAAGTAGATAAAAAATTTAAATTACAAACCTCTTTGTCTGTCATCAAGAAGTCAAGGCTAAATAATTCGTTGGAATTAGAAAGATTGATGAACTCCCATATGCAAATTTTTATTTGAATATTTTTGCTTTCAGTTATCATATCAGATAAAGCTACGTATGTCATATTTTGAAATATATTATGGAAAAAAAATTAAAATACAATAAGTTCTTATTCTATACATTTAATTGCAATTTATCAAAAAATCTTTATTATATAAAAGTGTATAATAAAAGAATAAGATTTAATTCTTTATATTTTCTAATTTTAAAACAAATTATTAAATATTTTTGTATATACAATTTTTTTAGCATAATCTAAATAATCACTATATGCATTTTTTTACATATCGCACAACTTAACGACAAATCATTAAATATTTTAGTGCATACAATATTTTTAACATAATCAAAATGATCATTATGTTCATTTTTTTTCTTTGTTATTAATTAATATTTTTAAATTTTTATGGTAGGTAACTCTTGACAATGTAATATATAATTGTCCATGAGAAAAAACATGATCATGAAGATATAAACCAACTTGTTTTAATGTTTGCCCTTGACTTCTATTGATTGTCATACAATAAGAAACTCTTATTGAAAATTGTCTTCTTTTTAATATAAATGGAAATTTATTTTCAGTATAAGAAAGAATGATCCTAGGTATATAAACTCTTTTATCACCATGTGACCCTGTTATTATAATTACTTTTATAACCTTTGTTCCTAAATTAGTCATCATTAATCTAGTTCCATTACATAAAATAATGCTAGGATTAAGAATTTGAAGCAGTATAATAGGGATATTTTTCTTTAGTTTTAATTCATGTTGAGGAAAAACATTAAAATTCAAAGAATTTAAAAACTCAATTGGATAAAGAACCTCTAATTCTTCTATACCATATGATGTTTTACAAATTGAATATGAACTATAGTAAATTTTTTCCTCTTCTGATAATAAATTAATCATTTCTTTATTCATAATATCTATAATTTCGTTAGTTGGTGTGATAATTGCTCTATTTTTTATATATGAATAATCAATATATTTACATAAAAATTTAGGATATGTTTCTTGAATTATTTGTTCAATTAGATTAGTATATTTTTATCAATAAAGTTTTAGGAATTTTAATCCAATTCTTTTCGCTATCATCTTTACCTATTTTTATAGCTGTTATTGATCAATCACCAATTGATAAAATTCACTCGAAAAAATCTGTAAGTTCATTACTTTCATTAATATCATTTGAAATTGAAGTAAGACACATATTTACAATCAATTTATATACTTTAAAAAAATTCCACAAAAAGATTTTGCAATTGATGTATTTATAATATCACTTTTACTACCATTAATAACTACAGGTAATATTTATTTAAAATCTCCTCCTGATAAAAGAATTTTTCCTCCAAAGGGATTGTCTATTTTTTCTTTTTCTGAATTACATAAAACATCTCTAAATGATCTATCTAAGGCCTCAAAACAATGCCTATAACTCATAGGAGCTTCATCCCATACAATTAGTTGAGTTTCTTCTATTAATTTTGCTAATTGAGTTCTTTTTTTTTATTTCACATGATGAATGTTCATTTAAATTAATAGGTATCTTAAATCTAGAATGTGTTGTTCTGCCTCCAAACAATAATAATGCTACAATACCAGATGAAGCAACAACTAATACAATTTTTCCTTCACTTCTTAATTTAGATATAATAACTTCATATAAATATGTCTTGCATGTTCCACCATACCCATATACAAAAAATAATCCTCTTTTATTATGATAGATAACATCAATAATATTATTATATACTTGTAATTGTTCAGCATTTAAAGTTAAAATTAATTAATCATATTTTTCTTTTATTTCTTGGATATTATAATTTAATTCTTCAACCAATAACAGATTATTAATGTCACCAAGTAATGATTTATCAGGCACTGGTAAATTATGATCTGCTAAAGTAGAAGAAATTTTATTAAAAATTCTTTCAATTTCAAGAAGAACTCTATTTTTTAAATGTACATTGGAAATAGATGAAAGTGGAATATCTAATATACTATGAAGTTCATGTTTTATATCATCAAAAAAAATTTTCCAAAATAAATGAAAGAATTAATATGGATTACTTACTTCACAAAATAATATGATAACTGCAAATAGATGGCGAAGCTCAAAAGATGATGCATATAAAATTGCTTCTTCTATAGCATTAATCCATTCAGTATAATTTCCTATTAGACCATTATTGCATAGGCAAATTAAAAAAGTAGGATGTATAATTCCATTAACAGTTTGAATGTCTTTAAAATTTTTAGGTCCTTTAAAAATATTTAAAAGTATTCACAAATAATAAAGCTCACCTAAATTTGGATGAACATAAGCAATTCTACTAATACAATGACCACTTTTTCGTCTAGTTCATATTTTTTTCTTTACTTTGCCAAACCCATTTTGTAGGAAATTCAACATATGTTAGTAACTTAGCAACTTCATTCATAGTAAGCATCTTCATACATAGTATTGGCACTCATCCATTCAGTAAACATAGTTCGACCAAAATCAGGATTATTTGCAATATAAGTTAAACTACCAGAAGGTTTGAACAAAATGCTATTCATATTAGCCAAATGTATTGTTAATTTTTCAACAGCTAGATCTCTATATTGTATAGGATATTCTTATAACTTTCAAATAGCTTCATGGGGGTGTATGAAATCGATAATATAAATATGTTTCTACTTCATTAATAATATTATCATTATCACTATTCCCATTTTCTTCATCATATTTACCATAATTTTTAATCATTGTTCGAATTTTATCGCTACCTTTACTAAAATATTTACCATTGTATATTGGACACAAAATTCAATACAATTATGTGCTTCATATTTGCATATTAAATCTTTATTATAAGGAACCGCAAAATGATTATCTACCTTTTCATTTTTTTAATAACAAAATTACAATCATTTCTACGTTTATAAGTTGGGAACCCATTAACATTAATAGTAGTTTCATTTTAATATTTTTTGGAAAATATTTACTACATTTTTTTTACTTTCATTCAAGGTGATATAGGGTTAATAGAATCACATGGACCATGAACCATAAATCTCGAAACTAATTCATATGCTTCAAAATCTGCTTCTTTTGATGGTAGCTCAGCAAATATGATAGAATCAATATCTGAAGATGTAGTCGGTTTATCATCTTTATGCAACCACAATAAACAATTGATATGAGGTAATCCTCTTTTTTGAAATTCAACTATATATAATAAAGCAATAAATTAACCAAAATGATGATGCTTTTTGAAGTCATCAATCAATTGATTAACTTTAGCTTTTAAAAATATGACAAATAATATCAGGCCTATCTTCTGATTTTAAGCCAGGTATATAATCTAACATTGGTTGTATCTCATTCCATAATGGATTGCATGTAAATGTTATGAACAAATCAGGATGTCCTACATATAGCCATAGCATCATGATAATGTTCAATCATATATCTTGAGCTTCCTGCATAAGTAGATGGCAATATTACTATACTTCTGCCGATATCATTAGAATTATTTGTTCAATGACGAACAATATTTTTTATTCCATAATATATTTCAGATCTTAATTCTTTTTTATTTTGTCTGATATAATCTAATCTTTCTTCTTTAACACACGAAAATGCATCTACGATAAATTATTGAAATAAAAGACCACTACTCAATAAAGTTGTTCCCTCTTTATGAAGTTTTATTCTATAAGCATAATATTCACGCATTGTAACAAATCTTCTAGGGGAATTTGAATAGGATTGCATATTCAATATCTACTAAATAACCATCTTCACCATAAGGAAATAATATTGGATATTGCATTTCCATAATATTTGGATGTAAAATGCTAATTCTTTTCAAGTTGCCAGATTTATGTTCAACAATTATATCCCTTTCTTTGTCAAATAAACCAAAATCTCCTACAACTAATCCTACAACTTCAGAACACGATGGTAGATTATACTATAAACTATCTTGAGATCTTTTTCCAATTAATCTCAATCTTACAGGAAGCAAAGCATTTTCATCAAATCTATCTCGAACCATTCTAAATGATTTTGTTATTTAGTTATGTTTATCAAACAATTCTATAAGACCTATAATAATAGTTTCATTTATAGATTTATGAGACTTATCACCGACTAAAGAACAAATTCTATTATGAACTTCATGTTTTGTATCATATATATACAATTGAGAAAATTTTGGATTTTCTCCATCAAGAGGCAACAATGAGCCAATTATATGATGATTTTGCCCACAAATTCTAAACACACATGTCCCCGGTCTTTTATTTATATTATGATCTATCTTTTCTCCCATTGATGAAAAAGCAAACATATAGTTATAAAGTCTTATATTTTTTATAAATTTCAAAGATAGTGGGCCCCATAAGGATTTAACAAAGTATTGAGAAAATATAGAGTTTGTTGTAATAATTTTTCCTTTTCTGCAACAATTAGTATAATATTTTTTCCATTATATTTTGAATCGTTACTACATTCAACTAACCAGTATAATGCCCCACAATGATGGCACTCATGCTCTGGCATGCCTAAAACTGATTTCTGAAGGTGAGCTCCTAGTAAATTATAATTAAAAATTAGTTTTAAAATAGGTATTTATTTATAAATAAATAAATAAATATTTTATACTTTTGTTTCTTGGGGAAGAAGAATTTTGGATTTGAGAAGAAGAAGCAACAATTGTAATATGTCTCCTTTTATTTTGTCTTTTGAAGGTAGATGATAAAAGATGATCATCTGATATAAATGTTAAAAAAATAAATAATATTTACTTAATATGAAAACTATTAGATAAAAAATGATATTAAATTGTATACCTGTAGAAATTATGTCATTAATATTAACATCTATTATATTTTGTTATGCACCAAAGTTGAGTGTTGAACAATGGATAATTTCATAATTTCTCATAATATTATTAGGCAAATGCCTCCAGTTATCGAATATAAAAAAATTAATTTTTTGTTTGGTTATAAAATTCAAATTAATCTAATTATAAAACTAAGAAATCACACAAATAATATTTTACTTGAGTTTAAATCACTTAATTGTATTGGAACATCGATTAAGTTTTCATCTTTTGGTAGATTACCATGAAAGAATTCCATATTTTAATCTAAACAAACAAAAAACTATGAATAAAGAAAAATAATCATAATATATAATTAAAATAATCTCATGTAATAATTTAACGAAAAAAAGAAATAAAAATTTTTAAATAAATAATTTAAAATTTTATATTAAAATACATACCAAATTCGCAAAGTTTTTTCCTTGCCTATTGCTGCAAGAAAAAAATAGCAGTCATAATTATCTAATTGTAATTTTTTAAAAGATAAAAATAAAAATAATAATCTAACAACAATTGAAAATAATATAATCTATAATAATTTAATGAAAATAAACAATAAACTATTGTTTTATTTTTTTTAAAGAAATCAATTTTTTTAATAAAATACATATAAAATTTGCAAGATAATCTTTTTATTCAACTGCTGTTGTAGACCCTTAATTTTTTACCCAATCCGGTCCAATATATTTTATTTAGTCTAAAATTTTTGTGTTATCTTAATTAAATAATATTTCTTTTAGTATTTATTTTTTATAATTTTTAAAAATTATTATAATAATAAATAAATAAATAAATAAAAATAAAAACCAACGACGAAAAATTTCGTTGCCGAAAGTCATTGGTCGAAATGGCCTAGCAGCCCGCAGCGCGCAAATTTTCCACACAGTTTCTCGCAATTCCTCGTAGCCCATCTCAAAAATTTCGCCAGCAAAATTTTTCAACGCAATTTTTTCCGAAACCAAATTTTATTTGGTTTTGATTTCTTTTCCTAATGAATTTTAGTTTTCTTAAATAATTAGGATTAATCATATAAATTTCCTATAAATAACACTAAAAATAGACAGAAAAGGGATTGGACTTTTGGAGGAAAAAAGAAAAAAACACTTTGAATTAAGATCGAATAGTGAAACTTCATATTTGAAAGGAGCAATAAGCAAGCAATTCAGATTTTTATTAAAGGCAGCAACCTTGTCTTTGTCCTTGTTCATCCAAGAAGCAATTTTTGGTGGAACCAACGAACGAAGGTTTGAATCTCTAATTTCCTTTTTATTTTCTTACAGTAGCTTCAATCATTGAAAACTAATAAATTGTTTCTTTTAATTCCAAAAATCTTAGAACCTTAAATCATTTCTTCTATTTTCAAAAAACCCTAAAAGTTACTTTTCTGTTTCTTTAAAAACCTTAGAACCCTAATTTATTTCTTCTAAACCTTAGAACCCTAATTTATTTCTTCAAAACCTTAGAATCCTAAATTGTTCCTTCTATTTCCCAAAACCCTAAAAAAAATACTCTTTTGTTTACAAAAACCTTAAATCATTTTTCCTATTTCCAAAAGCTTTTAAAAACCCTAAACTATTTTCTTCTAATTTTTTCCAAAATTTCCAAACTTTTGTTAAATATCCAAACTCTAAACTCACTTTACAGTTTCTAAAAAATCATAATTACTTTATAAAAGTCTAAAATATTTTTTTCAACTCCAAAACAAAAGCAGTAAACCCCCAAACCAGTAAATCTAAACCCTAAGTTTTCCTAAACCCTAACTCCCTCAAAACCAAAACCGTAAATCCTAGTTTTTCTAAACCCTAATCCTTAAAACCTTATAAACCTAAACATTCAAACTCATTATAGTAAACCCAAAACAACAATCCAGTAAGCAAGAGCTATAAACCTAATGTTTTATTATTTTAAAACCCTAATTTCATAATGTTACCCCTAAACCCTAATTTTATTCATTAAACCCTAATCCATTTTAATTATCTTAAAACTTACAATAGCCTAAACAAATGATAATAATAATACTAAAATCCCAAAACTCTAAATGTTAATTAAAGAACTTTAAGTAGAAACAGTAAACCCTAATTTGTATCTTTATTTGCTTTATTTTTAGATTTGATTATGTAGTTCATTATATGCTTTGATTTATTTGTAATGCTTGATTTAATTTATCATGGATGAATGTTTATTATATATTTTGATTGTTGTTTAATATCTTTGATGAATGATTTAATTATGATGAATGGTTATTTACTTCTATCGATTTATTTTGATTTCCAAATGTTGTAAGAGGTATGTTTCCACTTTGTGGGTACCTCATTAGTTAAATATCATGTAATTTAAATTGCTTTTATATTTTGGACAAATGTAAAGGACATGTTTCTACCTTTTGGTGGGTGTCCTATTAGTTTAGACATGGATGATGTAAGGGCATGTTTCCATCTTCGGATGGGTGTCCATTTATTTGCTTTGCTTGGACATTGCTTTGATTTTAATATAACGATGCTTTATTTCAATTGTTTCATATAATATGGTTAATATTGTTATATTTAAGAATTTATAATATTAAGACCTATAAAAGAGACCGGTTCCAATGAACCGGCGTTGTGGGGGTGCTGGGCCATTTCTCACCTTCCCCACACGTACCCAACTTTTCGAACCCATTAGGGGGTTGGGAATTCCTTAGGAATTGAGTCATCCACCCCTTTCTTTTTCTCAGCCCATCCGGGTGGCAACTCCATTTTCTCCGAACTTAGGTTCGTGTTCTCTAAGGCCCCGAGCCTAAACAGTGCCGAAGTCGCAAGAACTATTCCACCGAAAGTGGGGGCAAAAATCCCCGCTCACAGTGGCGACTCTACTGGGGATAAGAGAAGTTGATTCCGTTGGTCTTTATATTATTCTATTCTTTCTTATAATGATATTATCCATTGCATCATATTAGATTGCATCGTGTGCGTGAGTTAGAACGCCCGTGTTACCCGTGTTGTGTTATGTAAGGGATACCATACTTTCACTCAAGGTATGGAGAACGAGCATGGCATAACCACTCATAGCCTCATACCATTTGGTATATACTTTCTATGAGAACCTAAGCCTTTTAACCCAAAGACTAAAGCTCATGTAATTGGCCTAGTTACTTTCCTTAGGTTTTATCCCAAATGCATGTTGTTTGACTATGGTTAATTTATCTTGGCTTAAATCATGGCTTATTTGGTTTGTTCTTTTTCTAATATGACCTAAGTACATTGTAAGCTCAAAATAATTTTTTCTTTCTAAATCCAAAAGACCAAAGCTATCTTCAAAACATTTCAAGATGGTCTTTGGACATAAAACTTTTCTAAAAACAAATCAAAAATTATTTTGCTCATAACCCAAATACTAAGCCCAAAATCCATTTTTTCTAAAATCTTTTTACAATGGGCTTAGAAATAAAATTATTTTCTTCCAACCTTTTCTTACAAAGAGCTTGCAAATTATTTAGGTCAATTATGAAATACCAAAAATCAATTGTTAGCCTAGTTTATACTAAGAATAATTAATCATGGGCTTATTTTTTGCATGAATCATTAGTTACTTTTTTCAAGTGAGAAATCTATTTATAATAAACTTCTTAATTTAGTTTTAATCCAATATAGCATAAAAGCTACTTTAATTGGATAAATGGATTAAAACCTAATTAATGGAAATTATCATAAATTGATTTCTATTTTTAAAAATATAACTATTGGTTGAAACGTCCGAGGGAAATATTCAAAAACAAGGTACCCCATGTTGGTATTTTGTTAACCATGTACCTAGGAAAAGAGACTCGCCATTCTTGTGTGGATATTATAAGGTTGGAAGGAACGTCCTAATTATCTTTCTTTGTTGATTATTTGTGCATACATTCATACAAGCATCTCATATCATTGATCCTTTCTGGCTCACAGCCCTGGATTACGACAATTCAAGAGCATACAACAATACCATCTACAACATTGACTTTAATTCAAGTGCTTCATTGGAAGGATGGATGCAAACTAGCTAAGGGATATAATCGATGAAGTTGTCAAAGCTAGGATGGTCGAACTACAAGACCAATTGGTTGAAATTATGAAGACCTAGTTGATTGAAATTCTGGAGATCATCAACAATGCTAATAAGGCATCTCCCATTGACATAAGAAAGAGGGGAAAGGTAGCATCAATGGAGAACATGTTCACTAATAGAGATCAGATGAAAAATGAAGGATCAATCCCTATTCTACAAGATCAGCCGAACCATATGTTGTCTAAATATAGCAATAGGAGCGGCTACCACCTCAATGAGCAAAATCAAAAGAAAAGAAGAGGTGTTGAGAAAAATGCAGCAACTGAACCAGTAAAGAGGAATAAATTTTCCCACTTGGGGAAACCTTTGTCAAAAATGTTGGAGAATCTAATGAAGAAGGGATTATTATAGTCATTAGCCCCTCGACCTTTGCCAAATCCTTTACCCCCAAAATTTGATACTAAAGTTTTTTGTCAATTTCATCAGAGTCAAGGACATGAGACTGATAGATGTACCCGATTGAAGCATGAGATCCAAGACCTAATCGATAGTGGTAAGCTGCTTGAGCCTGATAAGCCTAACACTAAGAATAAGCCTCTGCCTAAAATTGGAAGGGCGCCACCTCTTGCAACCTTCATGAAGAGTTTTATCTTGTCATCTCATCATGATATGGAAAGAGAAGCTGCTAAAGAGGATGTACTACTAAACAAGTTTGGATTAATTGTGGATGATGAAGCAATGATCCTTAATAATGAAAAAATCCTTGCCCTTGATATGTCTAAATAAATGAAGTATCTTCAACGCCAACACAATGAACCTTCCTTAACTTGAATGTTGCTTTTCAATTTTACTTTCTTTAATATTTAATTGGAACAATCTTGTTTTTCAAATTTAAAGTTGCTTGAAATAAATTATTTTTGTCAAAATTTTTATTGGTCATTGTTTATTTTGATGCTCAACCAATGAGAAATCTAGCTTGATGATTCATGAATTAATATATTTATGCATCATGACTCGAATGATTTTACTAGGTGAGGGAATTGCTCTATAGCATTGAGTTGTGTATGCTTACTTAGAGAGGGCTCCTGCATAATTACCTTTGTCTAGGTCCTAGTTAGTCTTAGAACATGCTTTGACAAACTTTCGAGGCGATATTGAACTCTAATTATTTAAGAGCGAAATGATCTAGGCATTGTTTGGTTAGCCAATAACTTGTATCCACCCTATTAAATATCAATCCCTAGTTGTCCCTTTAAGCCTTCATAAAATTTTAGCTTTCTTTTCATTGGCTTACAAACCCCAATAACCTACCCTGAGCTGTTGTGATACTTTTGACAAGTCTTATGATCACTAAGGTGAAGAGGCGAGAAGATCAAGGAATGGAATGCTTAGCCAAGATTGAAAAATAGTTGGTGTAGTCTAGACCATGAAGATAGTTGAAGATCTCAAGACCATAAGGGTAGGTGAAGTTCACCTGAATTAGACCAAATATCACAGATAAAGTCAAGACTGAAGCAGATTTATACCACTCCACTCATCCATTATTAGAAACCCAAGTTGGTACAAACAAGACAACTCTGTTTGAGCTAGAACCAAAAAAGAAAAAAAGGAAAAAGAAAAGAAAGAAAAGAAAAGAAAAGAAGAAAAAAGAAGAAAACAAAAAGGAAAAAAGAAAGATACAGCCTAAAAAGGCGGTTCAGAAAGCCAACAGAGTTCTCTTTTACCTAAAGCAGCAAAAGGTTTCCATTTAGTTTATAAGGACAGTTTGACTTGAATTGGTCCAACCCAACCAAAGATTCGATCAAAATCAGAGGAAAAGGAGAAAGACCATCCATTTCTTGAAAGTTCTGTACTTAACAGTCCGACAAGGAAGAAGGACGAAATGATAAAAAGCTCAAAAGAAAGGGAAGAGTAAGAAAAAGAAAAAAAGGGGGAAGAAGAAAAGAAACAAATTTGGGAACCAAACTTTTTGCAAAGGCAAAGACTGTCCCAATCAAGATCCAAATTAATGCCAAGAAGATAGAAAGAACTTGGAGTCTAGCAAGATTGCTCCCAGCTGCCTAAAGTTCAAACAAGAAATTTGTAGTGTAAAGGTTTTTCCATTGTATCACATTAGCTCCAACTTACAAATGGCCTTCATTTAACCCATGTCCCTTATAGACCCCATTTCAAGCCTATCAAAGACCTGTTGATCTCTCCTGGTAGGTAGAGTCTGTTAGTGGAGATAGTTTGGATAAGCATGCATATGAGATAGACAATATTTAAACTCAAAAGAGATCTTTGACCAAGTAATGTGTATGTGCCTATCTGAAGTGCAACAATTCTTACTTGAATAGAAATGATTCCCGAGTTTAGTACAGTAACTAGGGTTGTCATGTTATAGATATGTTAATTTGGAAAATCAAGTCCTGAGGTACATTGACATTGATTTGGCAAAAGCCAACATTTGATTTCAAAATCAAAATTCAAAATAAAAAATATTTTTGTCATACAAAGCCTTCAAGTTAAGAGAAGTTTCTTGAATAGTCGAACCTCGAAGGACACATTGGGCAAAGGAAATGATTACTGGCAAGGTTATGAAGAAGCTACCAACTGACATGCTAAATCATAATTTAAAATGGATGTATCTCTGCTGTTTGGGGCCTTCATTATTCATGTTCTCAATATCTTGAAGATAAAAGCCATAAAATCAAAGCATCCTGTCATTCCAAAGCAAAACTTGAATAGGTATCTGAAAGGAGTCAATGAAAACGCTTCCAATGATCACCTTGGTCTATGAGTCGATGAAACCATTCAAACATCCTGTGAAGCAAAGAATCAAAAGAAGATATTGAATCAGGGGGCATAGAAGACCCATTGCTTGAGGAAACTCCAGTCATTTTGCAAAAGAAAGGAAGAAATGCATGCTTGTTCAATAAGCTAGACAATATACAGACATCAACCAAAGCCGCATAGAAAAAAATCATGGACTTGAGCCTATACAGGGGGCAAGGAGAAGATATGAAGGCTAGATAAAAAGAAGAAGAAAAAAGAGTTGTAGTAAAATAAACATTATATATTATCATTATTTCTATACTTATTATACAATGTACTCAACTCATACAATATTTATACATCACTAAGAAGGTGTGGTAGGTCATCAAATAAAGCCCTGAAAAAATCATCGCCTATTGGAGGAGGAGGCAAATCACACGTCCCAAGCCACCTGAAGCAGGAGCACCAAAATCCTTATTACCTCAGAGTTTCGATCTATCATGGTTCTCATCAGAAGTAGACGAAAGGATCTCATGGTCATCAGTTTGGGGGCCTCTAGATGAAGAAGCACCAGGATCCCTCGTCCCCTGAAATCGAAAGTCTCAGAAATTTTGTTCTAATTGATGATATAAATTTTCAAAATGAGAAGCCTACTAACGACTAGCGGCCAACTCTTCTTGAAGTTTCTTATTTTGTTCTTCAAGCATCCGCTGTGAGCCAGAAAGGAAAATGAAAGAGCATACATATTCATGCATACATATAGCATAAATTACCATGAAACAAGAAAACTTACTAGGTAACTTATATCAATACCCTGTGGATGAGATGGCATATCTGGCGGACTAGAATGAGCAAATGAAGGAGCAATAAAAGAGAGTCCAGCCTCATGATCAAATGAGCCAGCAACCTACAACAATCATTAAAGAATCAAAATAAGTTAAGAAAGAAGTAATTACAATGAAAAATGGTAAAGGTTTACTTGAGAAGTGTCAGCCCCGAAATATGAAACGAATTCCCCTGCCTCTCCATGATGTTCCTCTTCATCTCTACCCTCATTTTCTTCAGAAATTTTCCGTACACCAACAGGAGATACATCAAAGTTCAAGAGCCTCATTTGAATAAAATGGACATAAGATGCACCCGACGGATAGAGAAATGTTTCAACACCATAACCGTGCCGGGCCAACCACCATGCATCCTCCAGCATTGATGTAATATTTAAAGTATATTTTGGGCAAGGCATCGAAATCCTTTGCTGCTTGGGACCAAGAAACCATTCATAAACTCTCTCTCCGAGAAACCAGCCACTAGACACAGGGCCAGCGATGACTCGACGAGTTGTTGCGCTAGAGTTAAGTACTACTACAAGCGTCACTCGCAAGTATACGAGGTAGTTGTAGCAAAAGTGATCGCCCCAAGGTCGTCTCACAAGGAAGTTGTAGTTCGTAATAGCTTGATTGACAATTAATTTAAAAATGCAAGTTTGTGCGTTGTTTGGAATGGGGTTTTAAAACAATTAAAACTAAAAGTAATGGAAGTGATGGTTGTACAAGATCAAATCGATTCTTGGGAAGGTACCTAGGGTTATAGGTCCATTCAATCAAAGCTCAATTCTCTTGTTATCCATTAACTTAACCTTGTAATTAATTTGTTTCTTAAGTTTAATTAGTCAATTACCAATTCATTAGTTTTCACATTCATGAATCAACAATATCAACAATAACCAATTATTTTACATTCGCAAATTAATAAACCCTAGAACTTATATTTCTAATTCATTCTTAGGGTAGTCGATTCATAATTCTGATATCAAATTTCACCTCTCGGTCCTTTATTCAATATCTAAAGATCAATAGGTAGCTAATCTATCAACCTAGAATACAATCCAATGCAATCAACCAACAACAAGGTACATCAATGGAAATATCAAATCAAAGCATTCAATCAAATATACTACAAACCCTAGGCATGGATATTTAGCTCAACATCATCAATTTAAAACATTCATTCAACTCAATATAAATCAAATACAAATTGTTCATTGCAATATCAATTCTCTTAATACAACAAAAACAATATTGAAATGAATTAAAAGAGAGAATAGAAAAACCCCTTGTAGATGCCAAGAGTAGGATTACTAGTCTTCCTCCTAGCTCCACTTTGATGTATGATGAAGAACTCAAGCCCTCTTCAATGGTGATTCCCTTTTGCAATATGGAATGGAGCTTTCTCAAGTCACCAAACCTTCAATTGATTATGCCTTTGTAAGATGGAATGGAGCTTTCTCAAGTCACCAAACCTTTCAATAAAGATTCTTCAACCCTCAAGAGCTTGTTAACCCAATTTATCCCAAAGAACCAAATTGAAGCTCAATGGAACATGGAGAAGATGGAGAGGATAGAAATGGAGGATGAAGATGAAGGTACAAGGAGACTGTCACTCTCTCCTAAAAAACTTATTTTTCTCCACTCTTTTCTTTGTTTTTTCTCTTTCTCCTTTCTTTTTCAAAAACCCTAGCCGTCTCCCCCTCTCAAATCGACCTCCCTTCTTGTTTCGTGCAAAAGAATTTATATATATTAAGGGTGACATGGCCAAACTGGATTTGGCTTGGCCGTGTCTCTCATTTTTCTTTGGGACACGGCCAAGCTTGCTGGCCGTGTCCATCACTACTTCTTTCTTTCTTTATTTGGTCTCAAGGGGTGACACGACCAAGCTTATGGATATGGCCAGTGGCTTGGCCGTGTCATGTGGGTGTGTCCTCTTCTGTTTCTTCATTTTTGCTCTTTCTTTGCTTTGGTTTCTTTGTTTTGCTCCTTGGATGAGACAAGGCCAGTGGCTTGGCCGTGTCTGCTGGCCATGTCAAGCTCTGCCTTTAATTTTTTGAGGGAACACGGCCAAGCTTGATTTGGCTTGGCCATGTCTTGCTTGATTCATGCTTTTCCTGCACTGTTTTGATCTTCCAATGGAGTTTTTGCACTTAAACCTAAAACAAACACTTTAAACAAACTTAAAACAAAAACCAATCAAAACATTAACTAAGAACACATAAAAATCACACTAAAAACTAGTACAAAAATGATCTAAACAACTACCCCACACTTAATTTCTTGCTTGTCCCCAAGTAAGGCTAAAATCAAAACACTAAACAAGATAAATTTTGTTAAGTTCAAGAGTTATAAGAATGCATCAAGACTTCCCTATCCCTAAATCCACAATCAATATCGAATCAAACAAAATCGATACCTATGCAATTAAGTAGTTTTCCATGCATAACCTATGTTGTCGTTCCCTCACCAACTCTTACAAGTGTTTGATCATGGTGGTGTTTACACTTATAACAATCAATGAAAGAATATTACCATAGGCTTGCTTGTCAAACAAATCTTCATCATAAAATTACAATCAAGCATCAATCAAAAGGTCTTTCTTTTGGTTGTAATGGGGCTAAGGTAAAGGCATGACATTAGGAAATGTGAGCTTAATCATTAAGTTCAAGAGCACTTCAAGAATGAAGTAACCATTCATATATATATATATACCCCAACAATTCCAAAACACCTTCCACTCATCTATCCTTTGTCATTAAAGAGCTTTTTAAGGGAACTCACTTATTAAATCTTGCAATGATTATTCCCAAACATACTCCAACCCTTTCAACAAGAACATCAATTATTCTTATTCTTATTATTTTTTGTTTTTCTCTTCTCTTTTTTTTTTATTTTTTTTTATTTTTTTTATTTTTTATTTTTGTTATTTTTTATTTTTTTTAAGGGTTTGCAACTAAATAACATAATAGTTTGCAATCTTAAACCTACTAAATTTAACCCCACACTTAATTCAACTCAACACCCGGCCATAAACACTCTTAAAATGCTCTTGACCTAATGAAAGGGTGAGAGACAAAATAGCATGATTCAAAGTTAGTAGTGTTGCGAAAAAGAAAGAAAAGGAAAAATGAAATAGGCTCAAAATTGGCTAACTAAGGTTGAATATAGGGTTGGTCTTTTTAAGCCAAAGTGAGTTCACCTAATTGCCTTAAGCATCTTGATGCCTAATTGAAATTTTTATGTAGTCTTAAAAAGCATGTCCAAGCAAGTTCTAGCAATTCATCAATCAAAGATGTTCACACACAAAAAGAATAATAAGTTGATGGCTCAATTTCTCACTAGTTTAAAGGCAATGCAAGGAAAAACCAACAAAATTGACAATAAGCACCAATTCTACTCAATTCTCAAATTCATGCTTCAAAAATTTAAAGGTCATCTATCAACAATTTTATAACAATTGAACTTTCCAAAATTTATTTATTCAAAGAAAAACAAGAAAAATATTAACTAAAACTTAAACAAAAACAAGTTAAAAGTAAAAACACAAAAACACATAATGCATCCCACACTTAAAGATTCACATTGTCCTCAATGTGAGCACGCATCAATTAAAAGAGAGAGTTTAGATGAAACCTAATTTCCATCATTCCCATATGCGATGTGTAGGGCTCCTTCCACCCATAATGCAATTGTCGCCCATGTTTGAGAGGATGAACAACATGAAACTTTGAAATGTGCCCAATGTATTGCAAAGCCTAGGTAGCATCCTTGGAAGAGCAATTGTCCAAAGAGAATATGTGAGGGTTGTCTTAGCTTGATCCTCTAATGCTATAGGGACGTGGTAAAAATCTTTTTCAGTTTGCAACATGGTTATATATGATTTTTGCTCGTTCTCACCACCGAGAGTGGGAGAGATGATAATTTGTTGTATACAGTACTCCCCAACCAAAACATCTTCCGAAATTCTTGGGGTCCTTTTAAGTTCAACCAAGTTTGATTGAATCAATTCTTCATCCACTTTAACAATGTCAAGTCCCTTCTCAACAACCTCAGCATCTAAAATTAGCTTACTCTTCTCATTTTCTAAATTGGGCAATACCTGCTCTTCTTCTAAGGTCATGGCTATCTCAAGCTTATTTTCACTATCTTCACTATAGGGCATGTCATAAAGTTTAGAAAGTTGCATACCTTGATTCTCTTCCTTCAGTCTACTTGGGAATGGAATTGGGGGCATATAAGAATTTGGAGGTTCATGCAATTTTTTCGATGTTGATGCTTCCAAATTCTCCTCCTCTTCTAATTGAACTAACTCCTCTATGTTTGGTTGTATCTCATCGCCATCTTTTTCTTGATTAGTTCCTACACCAAAGGAATCACAAATTTTGTTATATATTACCTGTTCACTCCTCAAATTTGTGATTACCTTGACTTGCTCCAATTGGCTAGGAAATTCCTCCTTTTGGTGTGCTTGGAGTTGATGTGCCAGTTGCCCAACTTGAATTTCCACCCTCTTCAATGATTCCTCCAAAGAATCAAACCTCTCATTGCTCCCTTCCTAATTTTGTGTGTTAATTTGAAGGTAAGCATTCAAATCATATTCCACTGTGGATTTCTTGGATTGATTTTGATTTTGTGCACTAATTTGAATAAAGGCATTCAAACTATCTTCCAAAGTGGGTTCCTTAAGTCGATCTTGATTTTGTGCGTTAGTTTGAATGAAGGCATTCAAACTATCCTCCAATGAGGGTTTCTTAAGGTAATCTTGATTTGAATATTGTTCTTGAGAGTAAGAACTTCTTTGGTAAGGTTGAAAACAATTTTGAGGTGGAATGTGTTGTTGATTTTTCCAAGAAAAATTTGGTTGGCTTCCCCAGCTTGGGCTGTAAGGATTGGAATATTGGTCATTTCTACCCATTTGCTGAAAACTATCAAAGTCATCTTCTTCCTCTTGCCATTCTTAGTATCGTGCGAAACTGAATGAGCATGTATTTGCACTATGCCCTGCATTGCCACATGCTGCACATATCTTTTGGCGTAGCATAGGTTCTCTTCCTCTTATATTTAGCACCTTAAGTTGATTCGTCAATTCTGCTAATTGCTATGCCATTTCAGACTCATCGTTCCTATCATAAACTCCCTCATGCCTTGAAAACTACATCTTTAGAAAAGGCACTTAGCAACTTAAAGAAAATAAACAATAATTAAATTGAAAGAAAATCAAACAAAACAAACAAACAAACAATTCAAAGAAAACAATCAAACAATTAAATAAAAAAAATCAAACTATCACTACTTAAACAGCCTTCCCCGGCAGCAGCGCCAAAAACTTGTTGTGCTTGAGTTAAGTATTACTACAAGCGTCACTCGCAAGTATACGAGATAGTTTTAGCAAAAGTGATCGCCCTAAGGTCGTCTCACAAGGAAGGTGTAGTTCATAATAGCTTGATTAACAATTAATTTAAAAATGCAAGTTTGTGCGTTGTTTGGAATGGGGTTTTAAAACAATTAAAACTAAAAGTAATGGAAGTGATGGTTGTACAAGATCAAATCGATTCTTGGGAAGGTGCCTAGGGTTATAGGTCCATTCAATCAAAGCTCAATTCTCTTGTTATCCATTAACTTAACCTTGTAATTAATTTGTTTCTTAAGTTTAATTAGTCAATTACCAATTCATTAGTTTTCACATTCATGAATCAACAACAACCAATTGTTTTACATTCGCAAATTAATAAACCTTCGAACTTATATTTCTAATTCATTCTTAGGGTAGTCAATTCATAATTCCGATATCAAATTTTACCTCTCGGTCATTCATTCAATATCTAAAGATCAATAGGTAGCTAATCTATCAACCTAGCATACAATCCAATGCAATCAACCAACAACAAGGTACATCAATGGAAATATCAAATCAAAGCATTCAATCAAATATACTACAAACCCTAGGCATGGATATTTAGCTCAACATCATCAATTTAAAACATTCATTCAACTCAATATAAATCAAATACAAATTGTTCATTGCAATATCAATTCTCTTATTACAACAAAAACAATATTGAAATGAATTAAAAGAGAGAATAGAAAAACCCCTTGTAGATGCCAAGAGTAGGATTACTAGTCTTCCTCCTAGCTCCACTTTGATGTATGATGAAGAACTCAAGCCCTCTTCAATGGTGATTCCCTTTTGCAATATGGAATGGAGCTTTCTCAAGTTACCAAACCTTCAATTGATTATGCCTTTGTAAGATGGAATGGAGCTTTCTCAAGTCACCAAACCTTTCAATAAAGCTTCTTCAACCCTCAAGAGCTTGTTAACCCAATTTATCCCAAAGAACCAAATTGAAGCTCAATGGAAGATGGAGAAGATGGAGAGGATAGAAATGGAGGATGAAGATGAAGGGACAAGGAGAGTGTCACTCTCTTTCTCCACTCTTTTCTTTGTTTTTTCTCTTTCTCCTTTCTTTTTAAAAAACCCTAGCCGTCTCCCCCTCTCAAATCGATCTCCCTTCTTGTTTCATGCAAAAGAATTTATATATATTAAGGGTGACACGACCAAGCTGGATTTGGCTTGGCCGTGTCTCTCATTTTTCTTTAGGACACTGCCAAGCTTGCTGGCTGTGTCCATCACTACTTCTTTCTTTCTTTCTTTGGTCTCAAGGGGTGACATGGCCAAACTTATGGCCGTGTCATGTGACACAACCAGTGGCTTGGCCGTGTCATGTGGGTGTGTTCGCTTCTGTTTCTTCATTTTTGCTCTTTCTTTGCTTTGGTTTCTTTGTTTTGCTCCTTGGATGAGACACGGCCAGTGGCTTGGCCGTGTCTCCTGGCCGTGTCAAGCTCTGCCTTGAATTTCTTGAGGGAACATGGCCAAGATTGATTTGGCTTGGCCATGTCTTACTTGATTCATGCTTTTCCTACACTATTTTTATCTTCCAAGGGAGTTTTTGCACTTAAACCTAAAACAAACACTTTAAACAAACTTAAAACAAAAATCAATCAAAATATTAACTAAGAACACATAAAAATCACACTAAAAACTAGTACAAAAATGATCTAAATAACTATGTTGGAAAGATAGTGCAGCATTCATAGAGAAAGTCCAGTTTGTCCGTTCTTCTGGGTTTCACCAGGCCAAATTCACCTGCAACATAACATAAGGTAAGTAAACTTTCACATAAATTTTAAAGCATACTAATGCTATTTTACCTGGTCCCAGGTTAAGCAGCTCAACATGAAGCATTGGGTATGCACATGGTGCGAGCCAAAAACTTTCACGCGATCTGACAACCAGAAATTTAATCTCGGATACCCGACTCTCTCTCAGGAAATACCAGGCACCCTCACTAGGTTGTGTTCATATGCCCATGCCTACAACAATAATAAAAATCAAAATTCATACAAGAAAAGAATGGAATTGACATTGGTGGAAGAAGAGTACCTCGACAACCGCCATAAAGCCGACGAAAGACTTCTTATTTCGACAAATTTTATCAAGACCATGGTAAAGACAGGCGAGACCAGCTTCACCCCAGCCATTAAGTGGTATTGTCCTAAAATAAGAAAGGGCCCTCAAAACTGACAAATGGATGGCAGATTCAATGCTGCCTAAGATGGTCGACCTAAGCAAATATAATAAAAATCCTTGAGCATACTGTTGGGCCGTGTCTCTGTGAACCCGTCCTTCGTAGTTCATCCAATAACTACGAATTGGCTAGATTTTTATCTTAAAAGGCCCTTTATATGATGGTTCCATACCAATAAATTTTGAATTTCTTCAAGTGTCAAAAATATCGTTGGTAAAAGGAACCGGAACACCATCACCAAATGCCAGTTATAACGGCAAAATCGACCGGACCAATTGTCATCTCTCCAATGGGCAAGTGAAAAGTATGAGTTGTGTCCAACCATCGTTCTGCAAGCGCCTGGACCACGCTCCGGTCTATCAGATACTCCTTAGATGGTAATTGTAGGATGAAGCTCTCAAAGCTGCAATCTCGGATAATCTGTCTTACCCGAGAAGGCGCTACATCATACCATTGTCGGGCTTTGTAGATACACCCTCCGGCCCGAACAACGCAACGATCACGCTAAACCAGGTAAGTTAACACCAGGTAAGTATATCATTATTATATCTACTTAAATTAATATATTTTTCCTAAACTTTCTAAAACTTATATAAATAAAAAATAAAGCAAAATAATAATAATAATAAGAAAACATAAAAAATAATAAAAATAACAGAAAAAATGAAGAAAAAAGAAAAGAAAAGAAAAGAAGAAAAAATTACCGTGTTCTTTTGATTTGAACTACGATGAAGCGGCATCCTAGCTAGTAGACCTATATTTCCATCTTCATGATGCCGAACAAACTCCAATAACTCAGCATTAGAATGAGTTTCTGATCTTGAAGCATGCATTTTTCAAAACTCTATGCTAAATTTGAGAGAATTATAGTAATTAATGAACGAAATTAATGATGTTGCTATGAATGAAATGAGGAAATCGTTTGTTTATATAGAGGAACGACAAAGAAAAAAATAAAATTCAAAAAGCAAATTTTACTACTGATGAATAGTAAATTTTACTATTGATGAATATTAAATTACTATTTATAATAGTAAATTACTATTTACAAATAGTAGATTAGTATTTGCAATAGTACGATACTTTTATAAATAGTAGGTTACTATTTATGAATAGTAAATAGTGCATAAACATTGACTACACAGTAAATAAACAATAAATTCAATCATTCAATTTAATCATTCAAATACTTAAGTGTATATAAATATTTTTTGCACTATTAAAATATTTTTACACGCAGGGGGCAAGGAGAAGATATGTGCATAAAAATTAGCTAAATTTTTTGCAAACAAAATTTATATGCTACTCACTATAATTATTTTTTGCAGATAATTAAATCTCTATCAGCTCGGGTCCAGAACCCAAATCATCCTTAGGTCCAGAACCTAAAATCTTTTTTAAGTTCAGAACCCAAAACCTCAACTATCTCAGAAAAATTAAGTCTTATTGCTTTTCACTCTCTTTTACTAAAGCCTCAGATCGTTCAAGCAGGGGGCAAACTGTAAACCCTTAATTTTTTACCCAATCCGGTCCAATATATTTTATTTAGTCCAAAATTTTTGTGTTATCTTAATTAAATAATATTTGTTTTAGTATTTATTTTTTATAATTTTTAAAAATTATTATAATAATAATAAATAAATAATAAATAAATAAATAAAGAAAAATAAAAATAAAAATCAGCGACGGAAAATTTCGTCGCCGAAAGTCATTGGTCGAAATAGCCTTGGGCCATTTTGCCCGCAGGAACTTCCTGCGGGCGAAATGGCCTGGCAGCCCGCAGCGCGCAATTTTCCACACAGTTTCTCGCAATTCCTCGCAGCCCGTCGCAAATTTTGCCAACTAAATTTTCCAAAGCAATTTTTTTCGAAATCAAATTCTATTTGGTTTTGATTTCTTTTCCTAATGAATTTTAATTTTCTTAAACAATTAGGATTAATCATATAAATTTCCTATAAATAACACTAAAAATAGACAAAAAAGGGATCGGACTTTTGGAGGAAAAAAAAGAAGAAGAAAACTTTGAACTAAGATCGAATAGTGGAACTTCATATTTGAAAGGAACAATAAGCAAGGAATTCAGATTTTTATCAAAAGCAGCAACCTTGCCTTTGTCCTTGTTCATCCAAGAAGCAATTTTGGTGGAACCAACGAACGAAGGTTTGAATCTCTAATTTTCTTTTTATTTTCTTACAGTAGCTTCAATCATTGAAAACTAATAAATTGTTTCTTTTGATTCCAAAAATCTTAGAACCTTAAATCGTTTCTTCTATTTTCAAAAAACCCTAAAAGTTACTTTTTTGTTTCTTTAAAAACCTTAGAACCATAATTTATTTCTTCTAAACCTTAGAACACTAATTTATTTCTTCAAAACCTTAGAATCCTAAATTGTTCCTTCTATTTCCAAAAACCCTAAAAAAAAATACTCTTTTGTTTCCAAAAACCTTAAATCATTTTTCCTATTTCCAAAAGCTTTTAAAAACCCTAAACTGTTTTCTTCTAATTCTTTTCCAAAATTTCCAAACGTTTTGTTAAATATCCAAACTTTAAACTCACTTTACAGTTTCTAAAAAATCATAATTACTTTATAAAAGTCTAAACTATTTTCTTCAACTCCAAAACAAAAATAGTAAACCCCCAAACCAATAAATCTAAACCCTAAGTTTTCCTAAACCCTAACTCCCTCAAAACCAAAATCGTAAACCCTGATACTTAAAACCTTAAAACCTTATAAACCTAAACATTCAAACTCATTACAGTAATCCCAAAACAACAATCCAGTAACCAAGAGCTATAAACCTAATGTTTTATTATTTTAAAACCCTAATTTCATAATGTTACCCCTAAACCCTAATTTGATTCATGGAACCCTAATCCATTTTAATTCTCTTAAAACTTACAGTAGCCTAAATAAATGATTATAATAATACTAAAATCCCAAAATCCTAAATGTTAATTAAAGAACTTTAAGTAGAAATAGTAAACCCTAATTTGTATCTTTATTTGCTTTATTTTTAGATTTGATTATGTAGTTCATTATATGCTTTGATTTATTTGCAATGCTTGATTTAATTTATCATGGATGAATGTTTATTATATATTTTGATTGTTGTTTAATATCTTTGATGAATGATTTAATTATGATGAATGGTTATTTAATTCTATCGATTTATTTTGATTTCCAAATATTGTAAGAGGTATGTTTCCACTTTGTGGGTACCTCATTAGTTAAATATCATGTAATTTAAATTGCTTTTATATTTTGGACCAATGTAAAGGACATGTTTCTACCTTTTGGTGGGTGTCCTATTAGTTTAGACATGAATGATGTAAGGGCATATTTTCATCTTCGGATGGGTGTCCATTTATTTGCTTTGCTTGGACATTGCTTTGATTTTAATATAGTGATGCTTTATTTTAATTATTGCATGTAATATGGATAATATTGTTATATTTAAGAATTTTATAATGTTAAGACCTGTAAAGGAGGCCGGTTCTAATGAACCGGGTGTTGTGGAGGTGCTGGGCCATTTCTCACCTTCCCCACATGTACCCAACTTTCTGAACGATTCCTTAGGAATCGAGTCATCCACCCCTTTCTTTTTCTCGGCCTGTCCAGGTGGTGACTCCATTTTCTTCGGACTCAGGTCCGTGTTCTCTAAGGCCCCTAGCCTAAACAGTGTCGAAGTCGCAATAACCATTCCACCGGGAGTGGGGGCGAAAATCCCCGCTCACAGCTGTAAAAAAGTAAAAAAGAGTGATTATAACGTTAATAAAATCCAACTCTAACTAATTATTAAAAATAATTTAATTAATAGTTTAATAAAAATTAAATTAATATGTATTTCTTTTCAGTTTTCACTCACTTTTTAAGTTTCTATTTCAATAATTTGGCATTTTATAAAGCAAATATTAGAAGTCCACTTCACATTTACTAATTTTTTTAAAAAAAATATTAGAATACTAATTACTATATTTTTTTATTAATAGTTTTCTTCACATATCCTAATTGTAATTAACAAAATTAATTATCATGCATATAAGTCAAAGCATTATGAATAATGCAAATTTTAACAGAAGATTTGATTAGAAATTACTATTGATGGTTATATTCATATTCTAATTGTAACTAACATGTTAATTATAGGGAAAATAATTAATATCCCTTACGAAAATTTTTAAAATTCTATTTTTTTATTAAGAATTGTTTTTATCATTTTGTAGAAGTATATAATAATAAACTTATAATAATTTAATATTAAATTTAGAAAAATTATTAATTTAATATTAAATTTAGAAAAATTATCTTGTGTATTATAAACTTGGGAAATAACCTGAAAAATACCCTTTTGATAGGGGTTAATATTTTATAGACTCAATTAATTTTAAATAGACTTAATTTTATTGGAATGTCCTTGGCCATAAAAATAAAAGAAAATACTGAAGTTTAAATTTAAAAAAAGTGTTTCACTTTTGCATTTTCATCTCCAATTTTCCTCCATTGCCGATAAAACCATTGTTAACCCTAATTTCTTACCAAAGTTCATGTTGCATCATCTGAAGGAGGAAACATCTAGTAATTGAAGAAGTTATCTGAAGTGATCCGTAGCTCATCAGTGAAGAAAAACTGTTAAAATCGATTTATGCTTCTTCTTCGAATCAACTAGTAAGTTTCCTTTCGTCTTTTTGTTTCTTTAAAATGAATGAGGCATGTTGGGTTTCAAGTGTATTTTGATGGAGAAACAAAATGATGCATGTAAAGAAAAATAGATATATCGATGATATGTTGATAGGTGTTGGTTATTTTGCTTTTAAAATGAAAGGAAAATATTGTTCATAGTTTGTGATTTATCTTTCTTTAATATACATTACAAGAGATTAGGAGTTTTTACAGATAAAATATATACATTACCCATTATTTATCAATCTGAATGGTTGTTTCTGAGTATTATTGTTGTCATTATTGTTAGGGTCTGTTAGGAGTTATTAGGGTCTATTAGGAGTTGTTAGGGTCTATTTTTGTAACAGTCCAGAACTCAACATCCTATAACAACTTAGACTAACATATGCATGCATCATTTGAAGGTTTGTTGGTTATTGTTAGGAAATGATAAGGGTTGTTATGGACTATTATCCTCAATAGCCCATATCATTCCCTAACAACCCTTAAGAACTCCTTAGCAGTATATAACAATCTATACCTACATTTGTAAGCATAATTTGAAGAATTTGTATAGTACGTTAGAGGCTATTAGGGGATGATAGGGGTTGTTATGGAGTTATAGGGTAACAGCCCTTAACATACCCTATCACCTCCTATCAGCCCCTATCAATAACCAACAATCTTTCACATAATGTTAGCAGTTGTTAGCATAAGTTGTTATAGGCTGTTAGGAGTTGTTAGAGGCAGTTTGGGATAACAAGCCTAACAACCCTTATCAATCCCTATTAGACCCTATCAAGCTCTATCAATATTAGTTTACTTATTATAAGTTGATATAATATTTTAAAATTTTTTTTCCAGATTACATGGCTTCAAATTCCCCTTCTAGCAGTGAGTAGAGTGAGCAATCTCCTCCTGCTGTAAAAGAAAAAGTAGATATTAAACTTATAAGTCCAGGTGCTTTATCCATAATTGCAAGGCATATAATGCTTAAGCAGAGAATGGTTGAGGGGCCAACAAAAGAAGAGGATACTAAGAAAAAGAGGTTTGCAAGGTGATGAAGAGAGTGATAATAGTGATGATGATGCCAAACTTGCCTGTGATGAAGAAAATGCTGATAAGATGGGTGTGAAGGAAGTAAGTTAAAATTCATTTAATGACTGAAATGAATCAATGTGATTGAATATGTGTATTAATAAAATGCCTTACATTTCGCAGGCTTTAGCTTATGTCATCCCTCAATATGATTGGAAGCACCACCCAGTTAATTCCATATCAATGGATCTGAATATTATTTATGGTATACACAATATTATTAGCAAGGATGAGTAGAAAGTATATTACACTACATTGGTTTGATTGACTCATTATCACATGTGTGTTTTATCTTTAAAAATCCGATTATTCATTTGTTCAGCTTTAATTTTGTACAGTTGCAGCATTTTGTAAATACAAAGTTGGAGACTTTCTCGACATAGATGAACATAGATTTGTTCATAGCCTGGGTTAATCACATATATGTTCTTACGTCAAGTTCACCATCTAGTGACTGATGAGTTATGATTTAAAATAGTCAATGATGTTCTGCGAATGAGAGTCGGCGAGTACTACTTAATAACCAGCTTACCGTACATTGGGATAGATGAGATAAAGGATATGTTGGTGGGCAACACACCTCTAGTACAACAATATGGGACATTTACAAGGAGCATATTGTTGGATGCATTCCATGAGGCACGAGATAAAGATCTTCAACTCAAACTAGGCATTGCATGCCTAGTGGAGCTCCTGATATTTAGAAAATCTAGGGGTTCAAAGGTTGATGCAAACATTCTAGAACTTGTTGACGATGTGGACGCATTCAACAATATTGTCTGGGGAAAACTTAGTTGGAAGTTCTTGTGCTCTTATTGGAAAAATGTTATACAAAAGTTGAGGACAAAAACAGCCCCTGGATTCTCATTGAGTGGATTCTTCGATGCAATATCAATTTTTGCAATGGAGGTTCTTCTAGCAATTGAAAGAGTTGGTGTAAAAAGAATGTCCAATGGGTTCCTGAGAATGCTGAATTGGAGAATAGACTTAACTAAAAAGATGTCGTATCAAAATATTAAAGCTAAGCTTCTAGATCAAGTATGTTAAGTATTATTTATATAAATATGTATTGTATACCTTTTATATTATATTATTAAACTTAATAAATTTTGGTATGAATAGGATTTAATGACAGCTCCAATGAATATGTCTATCAATGAATCCTGTAATCCAGACTTTGCAGGATTACCTTTGAATGTGGACATTACATTCCCTGATGAAAAGGTGAAGGGAACCCAAAAGCAAAAAAATAATATTCATATTGTTAGAGATTCTAGCATTCCCGCCTCGGATGTGAGTAAAATCCTTCATTGAATTTCTCTTATTGAGGCACAATGGAAGATGAAAATCAAGTACTTGTGGAAGAAAACTGAGACAGAAAAATAATGAACTTCATAGTCGCTTGCATGTTCAAAATGAAGAGATCCTTGCAGAATTGCGGTCTTTAATGGTAAGAATGACCGATGTCAAGGGAAAAATTAAAGGGAATGATAATATCATTTTCACCCATGATATTTCTCACCAAAAAATACCTCATGAGACACCCCAACCTCCCTACGTATTAGTACATCACCTCTTTTTTTAAAGGTTAATTTTTTTATATGTTTATTTTCTCAATACTAATATTATAAATATTTTAACTATTTCAGCAAGGAGAACAAAGATTATGGCGGCGAAGGTGACGCACCTGATTATTTACTTATGACTGTAAGTAAAACCACCATTGAAGTAGATGTTGAACAGAAAAGGAAGAAGCTTTCTAATCCCAAAAACATTGGAGGTCCTTGGACGCCCAATGGCAAAAAATGGAAGAGATGTGCAAAATCCTAGATAGTTGTGCAAAAGATGGAAAATGACCCATTATATACTCCTGTACTTCGATTGAATCCATTGCAATTTTCGTCTAACATGGAAATCACTTTATTTGAAGAATGGTGGACAAATAACTTCCAATATTACAAATATTGAGTCCTAACATGTCAATATTTATAATTATTTCTTCCATATTCCCATTTACTTAATATTATTGTGTTAATGTTATGTTATTACATAAATTTTAGTGATAAAGATATCGATCAGCCGCTGGACGGAGGGGAGACATATGACATTATAGTACATAAAGTCACAACAAAAGATTTTTATCGAATGCTAACCAGTGACGTTTGGCTAACAAACGAATTAAGATTCAACATATAAATTATTTGCAATACTATTTGAATTCATGATATTTGTACATGTCTACAAAGTTTATTAAAATTTTATTTTGGGACATCAATATTTTATTATATTACATTAGGCAAAACCAACGTTATTGTCCAGATGCCTTTGACCAGCGTAAGACGTGCGGTGACTATCTATGTAATTATTATTTCACATTTGAATATGCTACATTTAAGAAAAAGATGGAGAAGAAAAGAGATTGAGATCCTCCAAAAAACATGTTGAAATTTTTAAGAGGCGATCTCCGATATGGGAAGCCTATGCAAGATGTAGACATTGTTTATCTACTCGTAAACCAACATAATGCGCATTGGTTTCTTATTGAGATTCAGCTGACCAAGTGGATTATTAAAGTGATTGACTTGCTTTATTCTCCGAACCAAAAAGGCACACGACTATAATGCGTGGTCCCAATTTTAAAAATGCTTCCGGCAGCGCTTGACTATGGTGGCTTCTTCAATCAAAGGCCAAAATTGGAGAAGAAAAAGGATAAAAAATTTAAAATCGTCTTTGACTGTCATACATGTCCACAACAGGATAAGTAATGTTCTTTTATATTGTATAAAATTCATATTATATTGGTTTGAAATTATATTGTCTCTTTGAAGGCATGTTAATGACTTATTTTTGTGGTTTACAGAATAGGTTGTGGTTATTTTATTGCCGAATTCATAGAGTTCTTTATGATTGATGGACTTAATTTCTGAAACTTCACACAAGATCGCATGGTTGATATGAGATACTATACAATAGTGAGCTTATGGTACCATGCTGCCAAAAAGAACATTGGCCCCTGGTGTAGTGATGGCGAGTGATTCATACTTTAATCCTAACACTGGAATTTCATTTTTCTATATATAAATTTTTTATTGTATATAAATTTCGTTGAAATACAGGTTATTATTCATTATGTCCATTTTAATGCTATACAAGTTTGATTGACTCATTAATAATTGATTTTTGAACTGATAGAGGCTGATAGGGGTTGATATGAGTTGTTAGGGATTGTTAACCCATATCATCCCCCTATCAGTTCATAATAATTTTTAACTATCAAAATCTGACCTGATGAGGCAGTAAATAATGAATATTAAGAATGTTAGGGGCTGTTAGGGTTTGCACTAATAATAGCCCCTAACAACTCCTTCAAACCCTATCAGCCTATAACAGCCCCTAACACTCTTAACAATCATTAATTACTGCCTCATCAGGTCAAAATTTGATGGTTAAAATTTTTTATGAACTAATATGGGCTGATATGGGTTGTTAGGGACTGTTAGGGTCTGCACAAATAATAGCCTCTAACAACCCACAATAGATACCCTATCAGCCCATAATAACCACTAACATGCAAATAATTTCAAACTTTACCGATAAAGCTTATCCAATAGTTATGGCACAAGAACAATAAAAAATATATGACAGTATAAACTTATCAATCGATATCAATCATATCAATAGTTCAACAACCTGCCATGTTAATTTAAGAATATCCAATAGTTACATAACAATAGATATGACTACACTTAGGTTGAGATTTTTCCTCATCTAAAGAAGCAAGGCCATGAATATCTTAAGTAACCTATCATCTACGACATCATAAACTGGATGTTCATCATGACCAGTAACAAATTTGAATTCAACTTTTGATATGTTACCAATATAAATTGCTTCGGATAGTGATTTCTTTAGTTCATTAAAATCAACCATTCTATTCAAGAAAACATATTCAGCACCTCCACCAACATACTTGCTAATGTTCGCATCAAATTTCCCCCCATATTGGATGAGAATTATAATTTCTTCCATTAAATGAATTCGTCTGCCAATTAGTTTTAATCCATCCATCAATATTCTATAAGTACAATAATAAATTATACTCACATCATAATACATATAAACCATAACAACCTACAATTACATACGTCTTAACTATTTTTGAATGATATCTATGATTGATTATTTTTTTTATTTCTACATGATTTTGAATCTACTACTTTGTTATGGATTTCATATGATGCAATAATGTGTATTATTGGAGACTAGTATGGGCAGTTAGTAGATTGCTAGGAGCTGATATAGTCTGACAGGGGCTGTAATAAGACCCGGTTGGGGGCTATAATGTAGTGCTCTGAACTTCATGTATAGTAATATTGTGTAATGTTTCAGTTTAGTATAGGATGTTAAAGGCCTTTAGGTATGGTAGGGGCTGATAGAGGCTATTAGAAACTAGTAGGGGCTGTTAGTATCTGATAGGGCTATTAGACGTTGGTAGATGCTGGTAGAGAATGTTAGGAGCTATTAGAGGTTGTTAAGTGCTTTTAGAGACTAATAAGAGGATGATAGAAGCTGTTATGGCCTATTAAAGGGATGTTAGGGGCTATTATGGGTTCATAGGGGCTGTTAGGGGGTTTTTAGGGGCTGTTAGAAGCTTGCAGCCCTCTAATTTCATAACAGCCTCTATCATCCCCTAACAGCCTCTAATAGCCCCTAACAGCCCCTACAAATGTCTAATAGCCCCTATCAGCTCCTAACAACGCCTAGTAACTCGTATCAGCCCCTAACACACCTAAAGGCCCTAAACACCCCTTTCCAAACTGAAATATTTTACAGTTTTGCTACACATAAAGTCCATAACACTTCATTACAATTCCCAGCAACATATTACAGCCTCTGTCAGACCATATCATCTCCTAACACCCCATGCTAGCTTCTAATAATACACAGTATTACTTCACATAAAATCCATAATACTTTATTCAACTTTTCATGAATCCATGAATTAAAATGAAAGACTAAACAAAGGAGTAGATTTAAACTTATGTAGAAATAAAACAAAATTAACTGTAGAAAATATTCAAAACATACATGCATTAAGTTTTTAAAATCTCTCATTTCCTTACAAAACTTGAGTTTAACAGAAAAAAAAATTAACTTATCACAATATTAATTCCCATTGATATTAGAGAAACTTCAAATATGGTGTTTTGGATGTTACAATCGAAGGAAAAAAAATGGTGAACGAGATAACAATAGAGTTAAAGTTACAAATGAGTAGAGTTTTGGATTTTACGATCAAAGAAAAAGAAGAAGGGAGGAGATCTGCTAATAGAGAAAGAAGAAGAAAGAGAAAAGGAAGGGAGAGAGAGACGAAGAGAGAGATAAACCCATGTAGAAATAATACAAAATTAACTGTAGAAAATATTCAAAACATACATGCATTCAGTTTTTAAAATCTCTCATTTTCTTATAAAACTTGAGTTTAATAGAAAAAAATAACTTACTTCAATATTAATTCCCGTTGATATTAGAGAAGCTTCAAATATGGTGTTTTGGATATTAAAATCGAAGGAAAAATATGGTGAATGAGATAACAATAGATTTGAAGTTACATATGAGTGGAGTTTTAGATTTTACGATCAAAGGGAAAGAAGAAGGGAAGAGATCTGCTATTGGAGAAAGAAGAAGAAAGAGAAAAGGAAGGGAGAGAGAGACGAAGAGAGAGAGAGAGAGGAAGAAAATAGTAAAGTTAACTTTTTTTTAAGGTCTAAGGGTATTATGGTAAATTATACTCTATTTAAGATTAGGAGAGTCTGTAATATATTAACATAGTATAAGGAGGTATTTTCTAGGTTATTTCCCTATAAACTTCTAATAAAAATAAATATAGAGTAGGTAAACTTGTAAATACGTAAAAAATTATGATAATTTTGATTATGTCCCTCTATAAATATAAGAACCAGATTAGAATTATATAGCAAAGCAAATACACAGAGCAAACTCCAGTAGATATGATTTATTCCATTTCTCTCTTTTTATTTCAAATTTCAATTTTTTTTCTAAGAAATTATTAATTGTTAAAGGGGTTTTATTTTATATATATGCTGATTAATTTTTTCTTTCAGAAATGTCGATGATTTCTAGTATTTTTGTGAAAGCATTTTAATAACAAATTAACAATCAACCTGCTTTTTCTTTATTTATCACTATCATTAACCTATATCTCTCTTTTCTAGTTTCATTTTTTCTTTTGAAAATGATATCAGTAAAATTTTAATTGCATACTAATTTTTCATTACTTGGTAAGTAGTTATGGTGAAGAAGAGAAAGACTCAAAGCAGCTTTAAATTTTCAATTTGGTTAAAGTATGAAGATTGGATATAAATTGATTTGATTTTTATTGGTTTGTGAGTAGAAAAGATGGCACGGTGCTCAATACATTATATAACAAATCTCTAGGAAATATGTGTAATGACTACAATATCTTCTATGAACTAAAATAATATGCAATTATGGACATTTAACTAAAATTAAAACTAATAATATGGCAATACGCGATGCTCAAGAAAAAATGGCAAAGACTTTTATACCCTTATAAGAAAAGTCTAAGACGATGTCATTTTTGTTAGTAGTCTTGAAACAATTAAGCCTATTTAATTAATTTCAGTTTTATATAGTTAGCAGCGGATCCACTAAATAGGATAAAGATTAAAACGTCCTTTATAAACTAAGGTCCTGTTTGGTTTAGCGGTTTCATGCAGCTGATAGCTGGTAGCTGGTAGCTGTTAGCTGATAAATAATGAGCGTTTGGTAAAAATATAGTAAGCTGTTGTTGTTATTGTGTAAAATGACCAATAAGGGTATTAATATTAAAGGTTACAGATATTAATATTATCTAATAATTTAGGGTTAATATTGTCAAATAAAAAAACTATCAGCAGCTGTTTAGAAAAAGCTAGGAGGATGAGCTTTTTCAAACAGCTGCTGTTTGAGCCTTCAAACAGCTAACAGCTGCTGATAAAAAAGTTAACCAAACACCTAAACAGCTGCTGATTGACTTGAAACAGCTATCAGCTGCGTCAATCAGCTAAACCAAACACCCCCTAAGCATTAAACAAAGATTCAAAGGACAAGACCGTAATTACACATGAGTCAAAATCAATTTTGAATTTACTATTCCAAAGAAATAAGCATTATATATATAAATTCTTTTGCAATTCAATATATATTTTTATTTATATGTAACATATATGTCATGTAATCAAATACTTAACAATCAACAATACACTTTTAAAGTATTCATTTAAATTTATATATATGTATAAAATGTTTTATTTAATTATTTTAGTGCATTTCTATAAGTTTTTTTTTAAGTTTTCTAATATTATATATTTATTTTTATGATATATATATTACAAATAAATTGATATAATTTGTTAAAATTGATGAAAAATAAAAAATTAAAAAACTCTTTTGAAATATTTTACAGAACATGTGAAATATATTACATATGAAGAATAAAAAAATCTCCAATAAATACATTTGAAACTCAAGACACAATAAAAAAACATACAAAATACAAAAGATTTACAAATAAAAAAACTAAAAAGATTTACAACTAACTTTTTACATATAAAGAATTTTTTTTTTTTTGCCAATCTCGTGAGACAATAACTTAAAATTTTAAGTTTAAACATAAAGATTCAGCTAAATTAATATAATGAATACCCTTTCAAATAATTATATATTGATAGATTAAATAATCATATATATTATTTAATACGTCCCAAATTGTAGAATTTATAAAGAAAAATATTTACTAGTGTTTCCTCAAAAAATTAATTAAAAGAAAAACACATTTTCGCCTTTTGATTTGAGTGCGGGATGTGCCAGAGGATATAGGGTAATCAACCAAAATGCATTTAATTTGACTTTTACCAAACAATTGTATGAATTTCTCAAAAAACCTAAGAGAAATCAAAGTCTCCAAACTCCCTCTAGTAAATTTATTTGAATTCTACAGCAAAATGTGAGAGTACAATACTATTTGGCTGAAGAATGAGCCATAATTATATAAATTCATAAATTTTAAAATAAGTACAATAAATTATAATATTAAACTTGAAATATACTGAATTAAAGAGATAAACTAAGTAACATGAAATGAAAGAATTGAACAAACTAAATTAACTAAGAAAGTTGACATTTTGCTATCGTGGAACTAAGATTTCTACTGTGAAAATAGAAATTTTACACTTCTAATTTCTAATATTGAGAGTTATTTTTGATCTATTTTTGACTAAGTATTAGTTATTTGTATGGTGAAAAAATTTATTATTTTTCTCAACTGCCATAGATTTTGTAATTTTCTATAGGCTGCTCATTTTTTAGATTCTACAAAAAAGAGATTTTCATAGGCTCTGCAGTTTTTCACAGCCTCTGCATAGAAGAATTTTTCACAGACTCTACAATTTTTTACAGCCTCTGCAAAAAAAAGAATTTTTCACAAACTTTTTAGTTTTCCATAGCCTCTGCAGAAAAATAAGACTTTCCAGGACTTTCCACAGGTTGTTTACATATCCAATATATCTTAGATTTTTTTTTTACGATTGAAAGTGGTCAGTAGTCCTACTTTAATTTAATTAATAATATTTATAAAAGTGGCCCAAAGGCCAACTTTCATTGGAATATAAACAAACTAATTATCATAAAAATAAATAAAATTTACTGAAATATATGATATAATTTGCTGAGGAGTTGTCCCCTGAGTGTTTTGAACTCCAATCACACATTTTTTTTCTCCACATCTTTTAGACTTTCCACAGGCTCAAGGTTCCCCTTATCCTTAATAATTTTCTCCTAAAATTTTATTTTCTCCCTAGGCTAAACCTAACACTTTTTCTGCCCTCTTTCCATAGCTTTTGGCTTTAAAAATCTTCTTTTTGAGTTTTTGTTAAAGGTTGTGAAAATTTATTTTGTTGAAGCCAATGCCTTTGATTGCTTGGAGAAACCTGAGGAAGTACCACAAATGTAACGACCCCACTAGCATAGTCTTACGACAACTGGTCATATTAGGCCTTTTCTCCCGTAGGTGGACCGTAGTCACAACCCTCAACCCAGCAGGCCGCCACAGTACCCGTTCACCTCACGGCTCCCAAGCAGAATTTGTTAATTTGGCCTCAAATGAGGTCGCCTCCCTCATTCGAACCCATGACCTCCTCCCTTAAGAGGAAACCATGAGATGAACGAGTACCATTTCGAATGAGGGAGGCGACCTCATTTGAGGCCAAATTAACAAATTTCTGCTCGGGAGCCGTGAGGTGAACGGGTACTATGGCGGCCTACTGGGTTGAGGGCTGGGACTACGGTCCACCTACGGGAGAAAAGACCCAATATGACCAGTTGTCGTAAGACTGTGCTAGTGGGGTCGTTACAGTTAAAAAGGCGCTAAACAAATGTAACACCCTTATACCCTATATACGTACAAAACATATTTCTAGCATATGTAAAATACGCATATATGGTATAAAAATGTCACAGACGGATTTACAAAATTTTTTTTTACATTCCAATTTAAAATTTCAAATTCTAAATATATAAAAAATAAATAGAATATAAATATTATTTACTTGTTATAAGAACCCAAAATAAATAATATATATAAAAATCTCTGAGAAAAATTCGCCAGAGTTTTGTCTGTATTTTGGATATCCCAAAATTTAGCAATTACTCAACCTGCAAAAAGAAAACACTCCCAATAATTTCCAATCACCCTCTTAACCATACTTCTCAATTTCACCAATTTTCTCAAACATTTATACATATAGATATATATGATTTAAAACACACTTACTCTCCCATTTCAAATACATTGACCCAAACATTCTTTATAATATACAATACGTAAAATTCAAAACATAATATATTATGCATAAAACTCAAAATGTACAATAACATAAAAATATATATATGTTGCTGGCAGTGTTTCTAATCTCGATAGCAACTCTACAAGCTCAACTATAAGTCTAGACTCGACCTGGTCTAGAAGAACTCTCTGGCTCAACTGGGTCTACCCTGACACCTGCGCGATGGAAACAATCGCGCTAAGCCGAAGCCTAGTGGTACAAACTTTGATAATAATAATATAACTCAATATAATACCAAATGCACAATGCATATAAATGTCACATCAATCCACTTTCTTATATTTTTCAAATAATTTATAAGCACAACTCATACCATTATATTACTTAATTGTATCATAATTCATAATTCACAGTAAAACAAAGACAAGCATGGGCCCAAAAAGGGTCCAATATGCTATTCAAATTTCAGAGTTACTGCTTTGGTCCATAATGACACCATGTGTCTAGCCCCGTAGAAAATATATATATATCCATGGATAATGTAACAGCCCCAGTCTCTTGGACCTCAACCCGGCTAGACCCTTAGGCCCCAGTATCTTGGTCCTCAACCCGGCTAGACTGCTATAGTTTTTGAGGCTTACGACCCAGTCTTTTCACCCCAAAACATCATATTTATCAGCTGCTTGGCTTATGACCCAGTCTTTTCATCATTCCAGCATATAGCCCATAGGCAATCATAGGCATGCCGCCAAACCCAGAACTCTGAAAATTGAATAACATACTAGGCACACAATTTATTCATTTTTCTCATTATTAATCTCTTTCTTTTTGTCACATATTCAATCTAGGCACATTGCCTTATTTTCACTTTTTTTTCTCATTTTTGACATCTTTCTCATTTTTCTCACTTTTCTAATTTTTATCAATATCAATTCATGTCATTATTACACATATTTCATTTTTGCATTCACAACACATTACCCAATTACTTTGGGTATTTTCACATAATATGCATATTTCACATGTTACACAAATTAGCCATTATCAATGGCTTTTTACAATGCATTTAACACATATATGACATTACAAATGTCATAACATATTATTCATACACAATCAATGAACCAAGTAGCTTAACACATTTTTAAACCAAAATGTGTTAAGTCCAAATGTTATGCAAATATAGACATTATATTCAAAGTTTGTACATAGCTCTACTAGCAACCCAAAGCAAGCTAAAAACAACCTTCAATCCAATCTTTCTAACTTGCCCTTCACCACTTGGATGAAGCAAATAAATCTCCCTCAATGCCTAAACCAAATGTGATAGCAAAAAAAATCATTTAGTATCACATTTAATGGCATTTCCAACATTAAATCATAATTACACATCACTCCTACAAATTTTCAAAAATTTAGCCTTTCCTTACTTCAACATTAGAATTCCATTCTACTACAATTAAATTAGTGTTTTAAGTTTATTTATATTATTAAAAACATATTTTAATACATTTAAATCATTTACATTATAAAAATACACTATTATACACAAAATCTCAAAAATGGCCTAACCTTCCCCCATTGAAGGTTTTCCATTCCAACACAATCCATTACTCATTCCAAGTTTATATTAATCACTTTTAACACTAAAAAACATGCTTAAACAAATAAAATCACGCAATTCAACCACTTTGGAAAATCACTTTTCCAAAACCCTAAATCTCCACTTCTATTCTCAAACTCCAACCCAACACCACCAAATCCAATATTTGACTTTAAAATACTTGTTTATGAATCAAAACAACTCATTTGGAATCAATTTGCACAATTAAAATTCATGTTTTCAAAACCCCAAAAATCCATAACCCTAAATTCTCTCTCTTTACCATTCTTTAACCAAACTCTATCATCTCTTCAATCTAACCTTAGAATCATTGTTAACTACCCAAAACAACATCATACAGACCAATTCCAACAATTATAACATACTACATAAAAATCCAAACTCTCACATAATCTAAATTTCCAAGGAATTCAAAGAAAAGAGATGGAAACTTACTAATTTTGGTGGAAATCACCAAAAATCCATTTGAAACTTGTTAATTCCTTCAATTTATGGAGTATGGAAGAAGCAAAATCCTTGGTCTTCAATCATCCATGGAAGCCACATTCTTAAGAAGAAGAAGACTTTTAAATATTCTTTCCTTTTCATCTTTTTTTTTAACCACACACATATATATATATTAAAATAATTTAATATTTAATATTTAATTATTTTTTTAATAAATTAAAAGTCCTAATTTCCCTCTTCCATTGAAAATTATTTTATTTTTAAATTATTTTATTAATTTTGAATTTATAAGATTTAATTACCAAAATACCCTTTTCTTTTAAAAAGTGTTGACTTTTATATATTTTATGTATATTTTGCATATATATATATTCCACTTTTTCATTTAAAATCCCTTCACTTTTTATTTAAAATAATTAATTTAATTTATCCTTTTAAATTATAATTTATTTCATCAAATTTTCCAAAAATTAGAAATTTTCAAAAATTTTGGATGTTACAATTCTCTCCCCCTAAAATAAATTTCATCCTCGAAATTACCTGTCCTCAAGTCTGGAACAATTGGGGAAACTGACTCTGCATCGCCTGCTCACTTTCCCATGTCGCCTCCTCAGTGGCATGATTCCTCCAAAGGACTTTCACAAGTGGCACCCTCTTATTCCTCAATTCTTTAACCTCTCGTACCAAAATCGCCACTGGTCCTTCCTCGTAAGTTAGATCTAGACTCACCTCAATGGACTCCACTGACAAGATATGAGATGGGTCAGACCTATATCTCCAAAGCATCGAGACATGGAAAATATTATGTATTCGATCTAACTCAGGCGGCAAAGCTAGTCTATAAGCCACTGGTGGTCCTATGAAACAAGGACTCAACTTCTCTTTGAGGCCAAATCTCAAAATCTTCTTCCATGGAGACACCTTCAGAAACACTTTATCTCCCACACTAAACTCTATGTCTCTTCTCTTTAAATCTGAATAAGATTTCTGTCGGTCTGAAGCTGCTTTCAAATGACCCTGAATCACCTTCACCTTCTCCTCTGTTTCCTTAATCAAATCGGGACCAACCAGTTTACCTTCTCCAACTTCATCCCAACACAAAGGTGTCCTGCATCTCCTGCCATATAAAGCCTCATAAGGAGTCATCCCAATACTTGACTGATGACTATTGTTATAAGCAAATTCAATTAATGGCAAAAATCTGTCCCAATTTCCAGTAAAATCAATGATACAGCTCCTCAACATATCCTCCAAAATCTGTATCACTCTCTCTGACTGTTCATCTGTCTAAGGATGGAAACCAGTACTAAAATGCAATTGAGAACCCAGAGCATTATGCAAACTCTTCCAAAACCTCGAAGTAAACCGGGTATCTCGATCCGACACTAAAGAAACTGAGACTCCATGCAACCTGACTATCTCATTGATATACAGCTCAGCCAACCTCTCAAGAGAATAATCCATCCGAATTGGAAGAAAATGAGCTGTCTTCGTCATTCGATCAACTATCACCCAGATTGCATCATGCTTCTTCTGAGTCAAAGGTAGTCCAGTCACAAAATCCATTGTCACTCACTCCCATTTCCACTCTGGCACTGATAAAGGTTGGAGCAATCCTGAAGGAACTTGGTGCTCAGCCTTCACTTTCTGGCAAGTGAGACATCTGGATACAAACTCTGCTATGTCCCTCTTCATACCTGACCACCAATAATGTCGCTTCAAGTCCTGATACATCTTGGTACTCCCAGGGTGCATAGCAAAAAGTGACTGATGTGCTTCCTCTAATATCATTCTTTTCAATTCTTCATAATCGGGAATACACAATCTATCTCTGTACCATAGACTACCATCATCCCTCACATAAAAGTCTCGACTTTCCCCTTTCTGACAAACCAACACAATTTTTTGAATTCTCTCATATGCTAATTGAGCCTCCCTAATATGATCCAACAAGACCGGCCTCAACTGCAACTGAGCCATCAAAGCACCATCATCAGAAGACTCAAATCTAGCATGCAATGCTCTCAACTCAACAAGCAACGAGAGCGAATAAGTAGTCAAACCTGCCAAAGATTTCTGACTCAAGGCATCAGTAACAACATTTGCCTTACTAGGATGATAATCAATCAAACAGTCATAGTCTTTAATCAACTCTAACCACCGTCTCTGCCGAAGATTCAGCTCTCTCTGAACACCCAGGTATTTCAAACTCTTGTGATCTGTATAAATGAAATACTTTTCCCCATACAAATAATGCTGCCAAATATTCAAGGCATAGACTATTGCTGCTAATTCCAAATCATGCGTTGGATAATTCAGCTCATGCGGTTTCAACTGTCGAGAGGCATAAGCAATGACTCTACCCTCCTGCATCAAAACACAACCTAAACCATATATCACATATGGTTTACCTTCCACGGGCAGGGTAAGGACAAGAGCTTGAGTTAACATCTCTCTCAGCTGCTCAAAACTCGCCTGACACCAATCTGTCCACACAAATTTAACTCCTTTCCGAAGTAATCTGGTGAGTGGTGTAGCTATTATAGAAAAACCCTTCACAAACCGACGATAATAGCCTGCCAATCCCAGAAAACTTCTAACCTCTGTCACAGTCTTTGGTGGACTCCAATTCAAGATAGCCTTAATTTTACTCGGATCAACTCTAATACCCTCTGCTAAAACCACATGACCAAGAAAAGCTACCTGATCAAGCCCAGAACTCACACTTAGACAGTTTAGCATACAACTGCTTTTCTCTCAGAGTCTGCAATACGATCAGCAAATGCCTATCATGATCCTCCTCATTACGCGAATACACCAAGATGTCATCAATGAAGACTACCACAAACTGATCCAAATATGGTCTGAATATCCTGTTCATCAAATCCATAAAAGCTGCTGGTGCATTCGTCAATCCAAAGGGCATCACCAAAAACTCATAATGCCCATACCTTGTACGAAAAGCTGTCTTGGGTACATCCACATCTCCGACTCTCAACTGATGGTACCCTGATCTCAGATCAATCTTAGAGAATACTGTTGTTCCCTTCAATTGATCAAAGAGATCATCTATCCGAGGCAAAGGATGCTTGTTCTTGATGGTCACCTTATTCAACTGCCTATAATCAATACACAATCTCATGGTGTCATCCTTCTTCTTCACAAACAACACAGGCGCTCCCCACAGGGACACACTAGGGCGGATAAAACCTTTATCCAATAACTCCTGCAACTGCACCTTCAACTCTCTCAACTCAGCAGGTGCCATCCGATAAGAGATAATAGAGATAGGAGTGGTACCAGGTAACAAATCGATACCAAATTCCACTTCTCTCTCAAGAGGTACCCCTGGCAACTCATCAGGGAAAATATTTGGAAACTCAGCAACTGTGGGTATACTTTCAAGCAGGGATCCCACTACTCTAGTATCTACAACATGAGCAAGATAAGCCTCACATCCCTTCCGAATCATTCTCCCAGCTAAAACAGTTAAAACAAATATAGATGAAAGATACCTCTGCTCACTAGATACTATAACATCCCTACCATCCCGTGTTCTCAAAGTAACACATTTCTTCTGACAGTCTACCATAGCCCCATGCTTGGATAACCAATCCATGCCCAAAATCAGATCATATTCCCTAAAAGGCATCTCAATCAGGTCACCGAGAAACTCCTCATCCTGAACAACAATTGGACTATCTCGATGCACCTGCTCACCACAACACTATGCCCTAAAGGATTTGTCACCAAGACATCAAATCCTAGAGACTCAGAATGCAATTCAGACACAGGCAAGATGGATGCACTTATGTATGAATGCATAGATCCAGGATCTAATAGAGCAAGGACTGAAATACCAAATAAAGAAAATGTACCCGCAATGACGGCTGAAGCATCCGGCTGCCTCTGCATCACATAAACTCGCTGAGATGGCCCAACCTCATCTGGCCTACTGCCTCCGAATGTAGAGCCTCCTCTCTGACTAAACCCAAGGTGACCACCTTTACTAAAACCTCTGCCACCACGACACCCTCTGACACTGGGTCGAGAAGATGCAGTATCTGCCTGCCTAACCTCTGGTGGCTCAGGACAATCTCTAATAAAATCGTCTGATGACCCACATCTAAAACACACTCCCGAATCACCTCTCCACCAGCAGACACCTCCGTGTACTCTACCACAATGAACGCAAGTAGGTGGAGTAGGTCTCTGAGCCACTAGGGTCAAAGCACTAGCCACTGAAATTGCAGGTCTCTGCCTCTGTCTCTGCTGCTGTACTAACCTGCCAAACTTCCCCTGACTCCTACTAAAACTCTGAAAATGTCCCCCTCGGCCTCTCTTCACTGATGAAGATCCTGCCTCACTCTGGGGTCTCCTAACTCCGGTCTCCTCAACCCTGGAAGCTGCTGCAAGATTCTGCGCCCTCTCAACACTCCTGGCAGCTGCAACTAAATGGGAGAAATCCTGATACCGAGAGCCTGCAATGATGCACATGATAGAGGGTCTCAATCCCTCCTCAAACCTCCTACACCTGTCAAACTCGTCAGAAATGATCCCACCAGCATAGTGACTCAACCGAATAAAATCGATCTCATACTCGGTCACTGTCTTGGTATCCTGTCTCAGACTTAGGAATTCTATCTTCTTTGCATCTTTATACTCTCTCAGAGTATACTTCTGCTCAAATTCCCGCAGGAAATCATCATAGGTCAGAACTGGTGGATCATCCAGAGCATGTGGAACTGTCTTCCACCAATCATATGCATCTCTCTGCAGAAGAGATCTGGCATAATCAAACTTCTCTTCTGGACTGGCCTGTAACTGAATAAATATCCTCTGAACACGATCTAGCCACTGCTCTACTATAGCAGGGTCTGTAGTACCAACAAAGTCCTCAGCCCCATACTTTCTCAGTTTGCCATACTACCTCACCGGTAACTGAGACTGTGGCTGTGGCTGTGGCGGCTGCAAAATTGGAGCCTGCCTCAACAACTCTACCAAATGCCATACCCAGCCAGGCGGAACCTCATCAGCTGCTGGTCTCACAGGTATAGAAATAGGCGCCTCACCAGCAGATACAACTCTAGCTCCATCTCTACCCTCATCTGGAGCTACACTCTCTGCACTACCCTCAGCAGCCTGATGCGGCCGAGACGGCATAACTACCTATATCTGCAAACAAAGCAGAAAATACTATATCAGAGATCAGGAACTGTCAGTGCCAATGCATGTATTACAATTAAAAACTATTTTTCAAATATCTCATTTTCTCTCTTTATCATCCCCACCTAGGTCGAGAACCCCAAATCTAGGCTCTGATACTAAAACAAATGTAACACCCTTATACACTATATACGTACAAAACATATTTCTAACATATGTAAAATACGCATATAAGGTATAAAAATATCACAGACGGATTTATAAATTTTTTTTTACATTCCAATTTGAAATTTCAAATTCTAAATATATAAAAATTAAATAGAATATAAATATTATTTAATTGTTATAAGAACCCAAAATAAATAATATATATATAAATCTCTGAGAAAAATTCGCCAGAGTTTTATCTGTATTTTGAATATCCCAAAATTTAGCAATTACTCAACCTGCAAAAAGAAAACACTCCCAATAATTTTCAATCACCCTCTCAACCATACTTCTCAATTTCACCAATTTTCTCAAACATTTATACATATAGATATATATAATCTAAAACACACTTACTCTCCCATTTCAAATACATTGATCCAAACATTCTTTATAATATACAATACGTAAAATTCAAAACATAATATATTATGCATAAAACTCAAAATGTACAATAACATAAAAATATATACATGTTGCCGGTAGTGTTTCTAATCTCGATAGCAACTCTACAAGCTCAACTACAAGTCTAGACTCGATCTGGTCTAGAAGAACTCTCTGGCTCAACTGGGTCTACCCTGACACCTGTGCGATGGAAATAATCGCGCTAAGCCGAAGCCTAGTGGTACAAACTTTGATAATAATAATATAACTCAATACAATACCAAATGCACAATGCATATAAATGTCACATCAATCCACTTTCTTATATTTTTCAAGTAATTCATAAGCACAACTCATAACATTATATTACTCAATTGTATCATAATTCATAATTCACAGTAAAACAAAGACAAACATGGGCCCAAAAAGGATCTAATATGCTATTCAAATTTCAGAGTTACTGCTTTGGTCCATAATGACACCATGTGTCTAGCCCCGTAGGCAATATATATACATATATATCCATGGATAATGTAACAGCCCTAGTCTCTTGGACCTCAACCCGGCTAGACCCTTAGGCCCCAGTATCTTGGTCCTCAACCCGGCTAGACTGCTATAGTTTTTGAGACTTATGACCCAGTCTTTTCAACCCAAAAACATCATATTTATCAGCTGCCTGGCTTACGACCCAGTCTTTTTACCATTCCAACATATAGCCCGTAGGCAATCATAGGCATGCCGCCAAACCCATAACTCTGAAAATTGAATAACATACTAGGCACACAATTTATTCATTTTTCTCATTATTAATCTCTTTCTTTTTGTCACATATTTAATCTAGGCACATTGCCTTATTTTCACATTTTTTTCTCATTTTTCTCAATTTTCACATCTTTCTCATTTTTCTCATTTTTATCAATATCAATTCATTTCATTATTACACATATTTCATTTTTGCATTCACAACACATTACCCAATTACTTTGGGTATTTTCACATAATATGCATATTTCACATGTTACACAAATTAGCCATTATCAATGGCTTTTTACAATGCATTTAACACATTTATGACATTACAAATGTCATAGCATATTATTCATACACAATCAATGAACCAAGTAGCTTAACACATTTTTAAACAAAAATGTGTTAAGTCCAAATGTTATGCAAATATAGACATTATATTCAAAGTTTCTACATACCTCTACTAGCAACCCAAAGCAAGCTAAAAACAACCTTCAATCCAATCTTTCTAACTTGCCCTTCACCACTTGGATGAAGCAAATAAATCTCCCTCAATGCCTAAACCAAATATGATAGCAAAAAAATCATTTAGTATCACATTTAATGGCATTTCCAACATTAAATCATAATTACACATCACTCCTACAAATTTCTAAAAATTTAGTCTTTCCTTACTTCAACATTAGAATTTCATTCTACTACAATTAAATTAGTGTTTTAAGTTTATTTATATTATTAAAAACATATTTTAATACATTTAAATCATTTACATTATAAAAATACACTATTATACACAAAATCTCAAAAATGGCCTAACCTTCCCCCATTGAAGGTTTTCCATTCCAACACAAACCATTACTCATTCCAAGTTTATATTAATCACTTTTAACACTAAAAAACATGCTTAAACAAATAAAATCACACAATTCATCCACTTTGAAAAATCACTTTTCCAAAACCCTAAATATCCACTTCCATTCTCAAACTCCAACCCAACACCACCAAATCCAATATTTGACTTTAAAATACTTGTTTATGAAGCAAAACAACTCATTTGGAATCAATTTGCACAATTAAAATTCATGTTTTCAAAACCCCAAAAATCTATAACCCTAAATTCTCTCTCTTCACCATTCTTTAACCAAACTCCATCATCTCTTCAATCTAACCTTAGAATCATTGTTAACTACCCAAAATAACATCATACACACCAATTCTAACAATTATAACATAATACATAAAAATCCAAACTCTCACATAATCTAAATTTCCAAGGAATTCAAAGAAAAGAGATGGAAACTTACTAATTTTGGTGGAAATCACCAAAAATCCGCTTGAAACTTGTTAATTCCTTCAATTTATGCAGTATGGAAGAAGCAAAATCCTTGATCTTCAATCATCCATGGAAGCCACATTCTTGAGAAGAAGAAGAAGAAGAAGAAGAAGAAGACTTTTAAATATTCTTTCCTTTTCATCTTTTTTTAACCACATATATATATATATATTAAAATAATTTAATATTTAATTATTTAATTATTTTTTTAATAAATTAAAAGTCCTAATTTTCCTCTTCCATTCAAAATTAATTTGTTTTTGAATTATTTTATTAATTTTGAATTTATAAGATTTAATAACCAAAATACCCTTTTCTTTTAAAAAGTGTTGACTTTTATATATGTTATGTATATTTTGCATATAAATCATATATATATATTCCACTTTTTCATTTAAAATCCCTTCATTTTTCATTTAAAATAATTAATTTAATTTATCCTTTTAAATTATAATTTATTTTATCAAATTTTCAAAAAATTTGGATGTTACAACAAATCTAGTTTTTTGTTGTGGTGAACATCTTTTTTGATAATTGGAGTGAGGTTTCTTCAGAACACGTCCCTTCCTTAGCACCCTTTCTTTCAACAAATATTCTTTTGGCACACAAACTTGGCAAAGTATATTTTTGGGCTTCACCACTTTGTTCACCAAGTATTTTTTAGGTACCCTAAATCTGATAAAAAAATTTTCTGAACTTTACTTTTAAAGAAATTTGCCTTTCTTTCTTTTTTGCCTTGAATTTTAATGGGGCTGACATGTAGAATTTAGCAAGGTCAATATGCTTTAAGCTAAGCCCATATTCCACAGCTTTTCTCTCTCTAGCATCAACTTTCATAGGTTTTGCATATTTACACAGATTTTGCGGAATAACATTTTTCACAGATATTAGAGAATTTTTCTCCAGCGAAGAAAGCTATAAAATTTTGTTATCTGTTATTGCATTATCATTTAATATACATATGTTCCTGTGGAGTTCATCAATTTTATCTCTTTTATATGGAGGAATATATTTTTCTTCAGTTTGAACCTGTGGATGATGCATTTCATTAGGCTCTTGGCAATGGAATGCCCCATGAGCTCATCAAATTTTTGTTTGATAGGCCTAGTGCTAACATTTTTTCTCTAGGGCTTGGATCAACATCTTAATATTTTGAATTCCCTTTTCAATTTCTTACATTTGTTTCTGGGATGATTTTTGAATCTCTTGGGACTGCCTTTCAAATTCCACCATTTTTCTCTGTATTTCTGAAAAAAATTTTGTCTCATCATTAGTAATAATAGTATCATGAAAATTTTCACCTTTTGAAATTTTTTGTTAAAACACATCAGTGTTTTTCTTTTGCCTTGATGTTGCAAAGGCAGCCTCCGAGTCTTGAAACTCAGTTATTTTTTTCTTTAAAAATCATATTTTGTATTCTGATACATAAATATAAAATGAATCTACAGCATTACTATAGAATGGGTCAATAGCATTATTGTAGAATGGGTCTACAGTATCATTGTAGAATGAGCTCCTTACACTACTGTAGAATGAATCACACGGTATTACTGTAGAACGGTCCCACTGGGCGTGTCAATTAATATTTCCTCAAAAAATTAATTAAAAGAAAAATACGTTTTGGCCTTTTGATTTGGGTGCGGGCATGCCAGAAGATATAGGATTCTCGACCAAAATGCGCCTAATTTGACTTTTACCAAATGATTGTATGGATTTCTCAAAGGACCAAAGAGAAATCAAAGTCCCCAAACTCCCACTAGTAAGTTCATTTGAATTCTACAACAAAATATGAAAAATAGTAAAAGTTGTGAAAAATACTATTTGGCTAAAGAATGAGCCATAATTACATAAATTCACAAATTTTGAAATAAGTACAATAAATTACAATATTAAACCTAAAACATACTGAATTAAAAAGATAATACTAAGTAACATGAAATGAAAGAATTGAATAAACTAAATTAACTAAGAAAGTTGACATTTTGCTAACGTGGAACTAAGATTTCTGCTGTGAAAATAGAAATTTTGCACTTTTAATTTTTAATATTAAGAGCTATACTTGATCTATTTTTAACTAAATATTAGTTGTTTGCGATGGTTGTTAGAGCCTCTCTCTTCTTTCTTTCTTCCTTTTAAATATTTTTTTTTTGAAAGTTATTCATTTTCAAATACCACATTCTTCTTCACTTCTTCAAAAACTGCTATTAACTTTCATATTTTCAAATAACTACCTGACTTCATATTTTAATATCTATAATTTAAGCCTCATTTTTTATTAACTTTTTACTTTTCTTAACCACTAAAAAGTGATTAAATTTGGGTGTAAACAACTAGTTTCTAAAGTTTACACTAATACATGATAAATATATTTTATGATTTTTTATTTAAAAGTTTGAAAGCAACTATTTAAAATGTTTATAGTATAAAATTATGTATCTAATTTAACAAAATTAAAAATTTTCATTGGTCTAAAATTTAGTCATTTGCATTCAAAAAAATGGTCATTAGATTTTGACTAAATTTAATATTTATTTAATAAGAATATTCAATAATATATAATATTTTAATTAGTTGGTGAAATGTTTATTTTAACCATATTTCTTTTTAAAAATAATTTATTTATATTTTGTACAATTTATTTGTTATTTATTAAAATAAAAATAAAATGAATTAAAAGTAAAATAAAATTTAATAAATAGGCAGAAAATAAATATATCGCAAGAACCTACAAATATAGGCGGTGCTTCGTAACTACAGTACCAAATGACACTGTAGAAAACATTTTACCCTGAAAAAAAATCAAGAAAAAAAAATATTTAATTTAATTGCATTCATCAGAAGTGCCGATATAGCCAAGGAAGGGAACAGAAGAGCAGTGTGGCAGCACAGACAGAGAGACCTTAAAGCTGAAAGCTTTTTAACATACCCATCTTTCATTATATTAAGTCTAAGGTATGATTTTTCTCTTCTTTCTCTCTTTCATTCCCCCATCAATTTCATTTCATTATTTTCTTTGTTCAACCCCATCAAAATTGATTCTTTTAAGAGCAAAATGGGAACTTTTTGATGCGTTCTTTGAAATTTTCCAATTTTTTATGAAAACCCACCTCTTTGAATCTGATTATTTTTAATGTTGTATTCTCTTTTCTTGATATTCTACAGTCAATTATCACCACAAAGCGTAAAGAGATAAACCAACTACAGAGCTTTGGCACATGAACAGTTATGGGAACTAATTCTCTTTGTACAGTATTAGACGTTTACTGCCTTTAGTTTTGAGTTTCTTTAACTTATTTTCAAGAGTGCCAATTTTTTTTATACAGTGCAGTGGATAAAAATTGATGAACATCCAATATTAGTTCTACTATGATGGCTGCTGTTTGTGTATTTCCCAGGAGTTTTTCAGGTCTCTCTCCTGCTTTTTCATGATCATCATGCTGTCTATATTTTATGACTTTTATTAATCCTAGAAAAGAGGCTGAAAGGGAATTGTCTTCTAGAAAGGAGTTCAATTAATTGTCTTCTTAGATAGTTTGATTACTCCAGATAATGTAATTGGAATGGATATCTCGAAATGATGTGAGCAGCTTCATTCCCTATAGGTGTTTTCAGGTTGAGAAACATTAGAAACATAAAGATGTGACTTAATTTTCATGTAATCTGTTCATCTTTTTAAAGTCATGATTTATTTTATTTTTATTTTTATTTTATTTTTTGCATAGGTTTCGTTGCTCCTTACTGTTTTAAACAGCCTTTTGGGATTCAAAGATGTAATGAAAGAAAATTTAATAAGGGCAATGTCATTCAACTACCTCAAATGGTGGTTTCCTTTCCACTTCCTACTCTTTTTCTTTTTGTGAAAATTATGCATTCGTTTTTCAGGTAAATTGAGTTGTTGATCAAGGAAATTTTTGTTCTAACAGATTCCTAATGGACGTATTCAATATTTTCCTGCAAAGCATTCCAGGATCAAGCATTTTTTGTCTGCAGGGAGGGATAATTATCAGTTGAGCTATGAAGATGACTTGCCTCATGAACCTTTCCCATTGACACTCATTAAGGAAGCAATATGGTAATATTATCTACACTTGTTTATGTCTATTGTATTCTGATTGAATTGTGATGTGTCAAAAAAGTGACAGGCGTGCTGTAGTCTCATTCTGCTTTTGACAGAATTGTGAATTTGATGTAATTTTTTATTCAGATAATGAAAGTAGTTGGCACTCATGAAAGAGGTGGTGTTTAATCTTCTTTTCAGGGCTACGAAATCAATGTTTTTATTTCTTGCTGAGCAGCCTAGTCAGCTGAAATATATAGAATGGCCAAGCTTCCAAAGCACAGTATGTAGCACAAGTTCTCATGTCACTTTCAAGTTGTTGCATTGAAATTCATGTCAAAAAAGCCGATTGGCACCTTCAAAATATGTAGTATTATTGCTCTTATACTGCAGGTTATCATATTTGAATGATCAATATTTATTGCTTCAAAGCCACTGCAATTTCAGGATAAGTCTTAGATTTTGTTATTAATGTTATGCAGCTGAAGACCGCAACCCTCTCTCTTGTAATTGTGGCATTGCTCATTGTTGCACTATCATCAGTTGACTCTATCCTATGCTATCTGTTGGCTTTTCTTCTTAGGAGGACTGCTTGATGGAAGATAAACACTGTTTTTGGCACATGTTTTTGCTGGTGCTACAGAATCAATTTCCTCTTGGCACTGTTAGAGAAAATATTTGTAATTGAGCAGATCTCTTTTCAAACATGTTCTCCAGGGAAAAACATGTCAACTCAATGGGAAAGAGAACACTGATTTTGTGTAGGTTTAAAGATTATCTGATGTAGGTTTATATTATTTGACTGGCGTAAATGGTAGTAGCTATTTTAGATTTTGAATGAGCAAAGAACTGTATATGTGGCTATGTCTCTTTGAGCAAAACAACATTCTCTCATTGGTCGTTTTATTGATTAGGGATGGCAATTGTCCGATCCACTGGATATTCGATTCGATTGGGTAGGATTATACTGAATCTGTTTATAGTTAGGATAGAGTATGGATCAAAATAATTATATCCGAGATGGATTTTGATAGGATGCAAATTATGTATAATTCTACTGAAACCCGATCTAATTATATATATATATATAATATATATAAATTTGTTTTTATATTTACATATAAATTTTATATAACATTTACTTAATATTAATTTATTAATTTATTTTGAATAAAAGATATGAATCGTGAGATATATTTAATTAATTCATTTAATTCATTATTTATTAAGTTAATGTATTATGTTAATATTTTGATGATGATACTATTTATATTTTAAGTGATATTTATACTAATAAAGTTACATTTAATATCAATATTTTATAATGAAGAGAGTTTACTATTATAATTATATTTTTCATGAATTTTTTTATATTTGATTTATATATATAGCAAAAAAATAGGATCAGAGATAAAAACGAATAATTTAAGGGATTTTCAGACAATAGACAATACTCACCTTTTGATCCATACAGCAGATATAAAAGCATATATTGAAAATATATAAGAAATATAATTTCTTTTATTAAAGAAAATATAAAATTATACAAGAAAATACATATTTATTTTATCAGTACTTGACGTTGTATCATAGTAACGTAAGATATAATCTTACTCTACCATTAGCAGATGCAACTTTGTTTCCAGCCAATATATCAATAAAATTATGTGAATAAGAGAATATTTTTTACAAATAAGTTTCTGATATATCATATCAAACTAAACTAGAGATACAGAACATACTTATACGATTTATAAAATTTAAAAATAAAATATAGAAATAAATAAATTATACATAAATAAAAAATAAATTAAAAACAGGGTTAAAAACTTACAGGAGAGTTATACAGCAATGGAAAAAAGAAGGGGTTTGTTTGAGAGAGGGAAAATGAAGATCTAAATTAAGCTTGGAAGTATTTCTTCAGAGCTCTAGGTGTTCTGAAGTGAAGGAAAAAAGATTTGCCTCCAAGCTTTAGGAAAGGCTTCTTTTATAGACGAGATATTGTTGAGCTTTACTATTCTTTTCACATGCCATGAATTGTAGATAAATAGTACCTTATCTGGGGTACTGTATCTTCACGCGTCCGACATTGTAGATGAACAGTATCTTATCTGTACTATTTATTTTTACTGTATATGAATAGTATTACGTTATACTGTTGATGATCAATATTCTGTCAGTACTCTTTACTGTGTCTTCATATAAAGGAATAAGGTTCCTTCTATCTTAATTATTTCTTTTCTTTGTCTTTTCTTTGTCTTTTCTTTTTATTTCTTATTTCTTTTTTACTTTTCTCTTTTTTACTTTTTCTTTTTACAAGAGACAAAATATCATAACAGTCATCCTTATTACTAAGGCAATAATCTGAGTATGAGTCAGAGTTAGATGTTATAGTAGTGGAAGATGACATCATAGATAAGGTAGAAGAGGAGTTAGAAGAAGGAGATTTTCTTCCTCTAGACTGGGCTTTAGAGTGGGCTTTAAACTTCTTAGACTGGGTTTTGGTGAAAGAACTAGATGAAGAAGGTTTTATGGGCTGAGAAGTGGATGGAATGGACTTAGCCATTTGTTGACAAAATATTTTATAATCTTCTACAGTCTTTGTAGCTACAATAAGGGCTTAACAATGGGATTTTTTGGGCTCCAAACGAAGAGGAGGTGGCTAATCTTGGATTGATATCACTATAATCTTGTTTGAAAATCCAATATTTTACTGTTTGTATATTAGTGAAATTTCTGAAGGCATTCTGCCAGTTGACTTTATTTTTCTTACTATCATACGTACATTGGTTCCTGACCGATAAGCTAAGTTAAAATACCATTGATATACCAATGATATAAAGAATTTCATACAAAAGAGAAGTAGTGGAGGAAATTGTTTTTCATACAATGCTTTTTAAATTATTAGTCTGTCATCAATGCTTCTTGTGATAATGTATTTTCATCATTATCACAGTAATACCACCAATCGACAAATCACATAGGAAGATTATCAATTTTAATGTTGGTGTTAAAATATAACAACCAAGAATAGGTGTTTGAAGGTTTTGGAAATAAAGGGCATTTGTCCAAGCACGGACATAGCCCTAATAGCTATATGAGGAACAAGTAGTTTTATACAAAAAAAAAATTATTTTTAAATGATACAGGTGTGTAGACCCTTAATTTTTGACCCAATCCGGTCTAATATGTTTTATTTAGTCCTAAATGATTTTTGTTGTCTAATTGGTCCAAAATAATTTTTATTAAATAATTTTTGCTTTAGTATCTAATTTTTATTAATAAAAAATAAAAATAAACAAATAAAAGTCAAAAAATAAAAATAAAAATAAAAATCAGCGTCGAAAAAATCAGTGACGAAAAAATCATTGCTCGGGCTCGTGGGCATTTCGCCCACAGGAATTTCCTGCGGGATTTTTTCTGCGGGTGAAATGGCTTTGCCATTTCGCCCACAGGAAAATCCTGCGGGCGACGCCCTCTCCTCGCCCACTGCCGCAATTTCCTGCGGCAATTTTTTTCGGCAGCGCAATTTTTCTGACGCAAATTTTTCGAAACCTAATTCAATTAGGTTTCGGTTTCCTTTTCTTATCAACATTACTTGCCGTGATTAATTAGGAATAAACCATATGAAACCTGTATAAATAAGGACCAAAGACAATCAAATAGGGGGGATTAAAAAATTGGACAGTAGCTTGAAAAAGTGGAACCAAATCCGTGGAGGAAAAGGAGCAATTGAATTTGATATTTATTCTAAAATAGCTGGGACACGATTGAAGGAATTAAAAAGGCAGCAATTGTCTTTGTTTTAATTCATCCAAGAAAAATAATTTTTGGAGGAATCATCAAAAGGAGGTATGTATTAAATTCTTTGGTTTTTTTTTCACAGTAGCTAAAACTAGGAATTTGTGTTTTTCAAAATTTAAAATCTTAGAACTTTAATTTAGTTTTTCTAAAGTCAAAAACCTTATTTCGTTGGTTTATTTTCTAAAAGGCTTAAAATTGTTATTTTTTCTTCTTTAAAATCTTAAAACCCTAATTAAACATATTTTTCAACAAAACCATAATTTGATTCTGTTTCTTTCAAAATTTTAAACTTGGTTCTGTTTCTTCCAAAAAGCCATAAAAAAATCTTTTCTATTTATAAAAACTTTAATCCATTTGTTTAAATTCATAAAACCTCATGAAATCATCAAATTATATTTCTAAACCCTAATTCAAATTCATCACCCGAGACCCTAATTTTAAATCCTAAAACCCTAATTCAACTTCTAAACCTAAAATGTTAAACTCTAACTCCTTTAAAATCTTAAACCCTAACTTTTTCTAAACCTTAATCCTTTAAAACATTAAAAACCATAAAAACATAAATATTTTAAAATTACACAGTAAGCTTGAAATTATCATTTAAAACCATGAATCAAAAGTATTTTAAAGTGTCTAAAACCCTAGTTTCATGATTTCACCATTCAAATATTAATTTAGTTAATCAAAGAGTCTTACCAACCTTTTAAAACATAAAATCTTAATCTATTTTAATTCCATAAAAAAGTCACAGTAGCTTAATTTTATGAATTCCAAAACCTTAACACATGATATAAAGAACCCTAAATGGAAACAGTAGCTATAATTTGGATTTTTATTTACCTTATTCAATTCCATATTTGATCATGCTTGGTTTTATTTCTTATGCTTTAATTTATTTAAATTCGATGCTTGATTTATTTTATTTATCATGGATGGATGTTTACTTTTTATTGATATTTGGTACCTTTGATGAATGATTTATTTATTATGAATGGTTATTTACATTTATCAATTTATTTAGATTTTCAAATGTTGTAAGAGGTATGTTTCCACTTGGTGGGTGCCTCATTAGTTAAATATCATGTAATTTAATTTATTTTTCTATTTTAGAACCAATGTAAAAGGCATGTTTCTACCTTTCGGTGGGTGTCCTATTTAGGCATACGATGTAAGGACATGTTTCCATCCTTGGATGGGTGTCCATTTATTTACTTTGTTTGGACATTGCTTTGATTTTAATATAATGATGCTTTCTTTTAATTATTGTGTGTAATATGGATAATGTTGTTATATTTAAGAATTTTATAATATTAAAACCTGTAAAGGAGGCCGGTTCCAATGAACCGGGCGTTGTGGGGGTGCTGGGCCATTTCTCACCTTCCCCACACATATCCAACTTTTCGAACTCATTAGGGGACTGGGGATTCTTTAGGAATCGAGTCATCCACCCCTTTTTTTTTCTGGCCCGTCCGGGTGGCGACTCCATTTTCTCCAGACTTAGGTCCGTGTTCTCTAAGGCCCCTAGCCTAAACAGTGCCGAAGTCGCAAGAACCATTCCACCGAGAGTGGGGGCAAAAATCCCCACTCACAAGGTGTATGAAGAGAATTTTCCCATTCAAAAAAATGGAGAATTTTCTTTATTTGGATTGAAGAGAAGGCTATAAGGGTTTTATCTTTCTCATTATAATTATTTTTAACCTTTACAGAACATGTATCCTCAAGAATAGCTACGTAGTATTCCTGGAATTTTAATAAATCAAAAGGTTTAAAAAATTAATTTTTTTTCCCTTAAAAAAAATTAATTTTTTTTGGATATACATACTTAATAATTTCTCGTGGATTATTATTCATAAATCCATTTTCTATTATTAATTTTGTATTCATAAAAATTTTGTAAACCATTTGGATTTTAATTGAAAATTTAAAGAAATAATTTGAGTTAGGGGCTTAGAAATTTTCAACTCATTTTTTTAAAAATATTTTGAGATAGGATATTTGAGGAGGAAGAAACTCCTATTTCTAGTTTTACAAAAGGAATTAGAGCTTTACCTGAGGCTACAAGAGCATGTTTAACCTTTTCTGGTGGCATGAATCCCATTTTTTGAAGTGTTTGAAGCACCTCTGGTGACTAGGACAATTGGGCCACCCAAGATTTTATTGCTTCATTTTGGACTTTAGAATCTTTAGCCTCGACCATTGCAACCCAAGACTTTATGGATTTTGAACCTAGTTTTTGAACCTAGTTTTAAGTTATTTGAACGGTAAGATAAGGCTTTAGGAGATGTGCTTGCGTCTGATTTTATAATTTCTTTGTTTTTATTGGACTTCTTCTTATTCTTCCCATGGTTTCTGTAAAGGAATTCACTGGTCAAAAAATCAGGAATACTATTACTTTCTTCTTTTATAAATTTGATATCAAAATAAAAAAAAACTTAAAATAGCTTGCCATATAGCAAAAATTTATTTTGAGATAAGGTTTTTAATATCTTTTTGCAAAACTTCTTTTGTAGATTTACAATTAATATGAAATAAAAAAATTTTATTTAATAAATAAGATTAAAATTTAGAAATACAAAGTACAATACTTAAAATTTATTTTTAATAGTAGAATAATTTAATTGAATTGGATTCCAATGTCCTAAAGTAAACTAAACTATGGTTTCTCTACCCTTCTTAATTTATTTTAAAATCCCACCATATTCTATGTCTGAGGCATCAGTCTCTACAATATTTTAGGCTGATGGATAAGGGATATAAAGACATGCAATAGTTTTTACTAATACTTTTATTTATTATACTATGCCAGTATGAACTTCAGTCCATTGGCTAAGATTTTTTCTAAGCTCATCATGTAAGGATTTTATTGACCTATTAAGGTTTGGATAAAAATTTATTACATAATTTAAACATCCCAAAAATCTTTGTAATTGGGCTTTATTTAGGATTTTATTAGGAAACTTATCTCCCAAGGCCAAGATCCTTTTTATTCGCTCTATTATACATTGTTCTATATAATATCCTAAAAATCTGATTTTAGTATGAAATAAGGATATTTTTATTTTACGGAGTACTAGATTATTTTTTCTTACAATCATAAAAAATATCATTAAATGTTTAAAATGTTATTCTATTGTTATACTAAAAATTAATACATCATCTATATAAACAATACAAAATTTTATATATAAGTTAAATATATCATTCATCACTCTCTTAGATTCAGATAGTATATTTTTTTAAATCCAAAAGGCATTACATTTCATTCATACTGGCCAAATAGAATAGTAAATGTAATTTTATATCTATCTTTGGGATAAATCTGAATTTTTCAAAATCCTGATTTTGTATCAAATTTAGAAAATATATTCGTATTATATAATCTATTTAATAAGTCTTTTTTTATATAGAATATCATACCTAATCTATTTTAATACTTTATGTAATGGTTTATAATTTATTACAAATCTTGGAGCTTCTAGCTCTATTTAAGAGGTTTTATTAATATAGAAGGCAACACAAAATCATGGGCTGCGAGATTTACAAATTAGTTTTTATTTTTTTAAATCAGTTATTTCTTTTTTACAAAATCTATTATATATGGGCTCATTTGAATGAGCTTGGCTTTAGTTGTAATGATTTTTCATCAAAACCCACTTCATAAGATAAATTAATCATATGTTGTTTTATGTTTCAAAATGCACTGGGCATATCAGCACATAATTCAATTTCAATTTGGGTCTTTATTTGGTCCATTTTATTTTTTGTTAAGTTTGTTTTTAATTACTCATTTATTTTTTATAATTGAAAATTATTCTTTAAATTACAAAACTGTTCGAACTTTGCTTTTATTAATGCATTTATTCCTAATTCATAAATTGAATATGCTTTAAGTAAATTAAGATTGTTCTTTTTAGGTTTTTCTATAAAAGAAAATATAATATTTTAATTTTTTATTTTAAAAATTATTTTATCATCTTTTACTGAATAAGGAGTAATTAAATTTACGAATGGAGTTCTTAGGATTACCATATGCTAATTTTCTTCGGTTAAGATAAATACATTTTTTAATTCTAAGTTTTTATTTATAGTTGAAGCTTATGTTTTACCAATAATTTGTAGTTTAGATTTATTAGCTATAGATAATTTTTCTCTAGCATTTTTCTAAAATTTTTCAGGCACTAGACCAGGTTTTATATAATTTAAATCTGCTCCAGTATCAAATAGGGCTATAGTATTTATAATATAATTTTCAAAAAAATTTAATTTTATAGATATTAAATATTTTCTAGATGTTATTTCATATAACTTAAATATGAAATTTTTAGGTATATTGGTTTTATCTGTTATATTAATTTCATTATCATTGATATTTTCTTCTTCTAAGGAGGAGAAGCTTTCAAAAGAAGTAGAATATTTTTTAATATTTAATAAAGTCTTTATTAATTCTGAATCATTTTGTTGTTTAAGTTTTAATTTTTTTAGTTCTATTTTATTTCTTTAATTTCTTTATGTAAATCATTTGTTGTTTGCTTATTTTTATTTGTTTATTTTTATTTAATATTGTTGTTAAATCATATGTCTATTTACTAGTGCTAGGTAATATTGAGGGTTCTGGTTTATCATTTGCTTCACTAAAATTATCTAATAATTTGTTTAAGAATTTTTTTTGTGTGTTTTATATATTTTACTAATTCTAAAAAAATTCTTTTTCTTTAGTTAGTAAATTTATAGATTTACTACTTTATTTCAGAACTGTTAGATTCTGAATTTACTTCATCTATTTGATTTATTTCTTCATATTTCGAATATTCTTCTAATTCTAAATATAATTCATAAATTTTAGTTAATATAGATTTTTCTAGGTTTAATTCTAGAAGTTTTTTATTAAATGTACAGAATCTAGAGGTATGAACTTTTTTTACAACAATTATAACATTCTAAATTTTTTATTGCTATATTTTTCTTTTCAAAGGATTTCTTATCATTAGGTTTTCTAGACTTATTATACTTTGATTTTTCAAGATAGTCTTCTTTATTAAATTTTCTTTTATAATTCTTTTTATAAGGTTTTTTATATAATTTTTTATGGTTTTTAGAGCATTGCCCTTAACAACCTTTATAATATTGGGTTATATTATAATCAAATTATTTATATAACGATCCTAATTCTTGTTCAGTTTTTCTCATTATGAATTTTAAAGATTTTTATAATTTTATGTCTTAACAAAGTTTTAGTCCTTCCTTTTAAACTATACTAATCAATTGATCATAGGTCAAATTGCTATAAGGAATTGGATTTTCATATTCCTATTTTATATTATTTTTAATTTTTTCACCGAGAAAGAAAGGTAATCTTACGAAAAAAAATTTTCTTTCCAGAAGGCTTGGTTAGAATCTTCTCTCAACATTATCCTAGTTAGAAAATGTTATTTTATAAAATTAAAAATTACTAAGTTTTTTTATACCTAAGGTTACTTAGTAATTTAACATTTTTATCTTTTAAGTGGGTTGAATCTCCTATAAAATGTAGTGATATAGTCAGAATAAGTGTGGACACTGCATCCTGAATATTATCACCATATTCATTTAACATCCTCATAAATTTTTATAACATCTAGGATTTCTAAATATTATTCATCAGTGAGATGGTTATCCCACCAACCTTTTAATTACCCTGTGAAGCTAGCTATAATTAGTTCTACTATAGTTCTATTAGATGTATCTGTTTGGATCCTATAAGCATTAGTAGCTATAGTCATATGTTATAGAAGACTAAGGATGTTATATTCTAATAAGCTATTTATGTTCCATTCATATATAAAGGATGCATTATACTTATACTAAGATAATACATTGGATATTTCTATAATACAAATGTTTGGTGCATATATACTAGGTACTATAGATTTGTTATGAGTTATATAATTTATTTGAGTGGTTACTGTTTTATTAAAACATTCAAGATCTTTAATTTCAAGAGAGGATCTCTTTTCTAATTCTGATTCTTGATCTTATGTAACTATACTGATTATTTTAGATTGTGAAGTATCTTGAACTACTTCCTTTGACTCAGAAGTTGATTCGATGTTATTTAATTGGTCTTAATTGCTTTTACAAAGTCAGAATCTTTAGATTTTTAAATTTCTTGTTGTCCTATTTTAGATACTTGAAAAGGTTTAAAAATATGAGTTTTTAATTTTTTTATCTAATGTTTCTTAAATTGGTTTTACTATTTCTTTACCTTTAATAGAATTTTGTATCCTATTTAATTATTTTTATATACTATGTAAATGAGCATTATAATTTTTTTTTTTTGAGATTTTCCTGTTTGGATCATTTTCAGCAATAGTTTTAAAAGTTACAGCTTTTATTTCGTGTTCACTATGCATAAATATACTGGTATTTTTAGGTGGATGTTCACTTTAAATAATTTTACCATTTACTTTCTATTCTGTTTCTTTATTTCTATTAGTTATAGGATTTATAGATTTCTCAATGTCTAAATTATTTTGTACTGTATAAATTGTTTTAAACCATTCAAAGAATTTTATTTTAATTCCATTTTATTTTACAAAATCAATATATTCTGCTTTTAATTTTCCAAAATCATTTTCTTTACTAATTTTCTTTAATTTTTCTAAATTTTTTATTGTTGTTTTTCTTCATAAAATTTATATTCTTTAAAAATAAATTCATTAGTAATAACATTTAGTTCCTTATCTATATTAGCTATGTTTTCAGTTATTTAAATCATTATACAAAGGATGTGATATTGTTGCACTATAATCTACACCTTTAAGTTTATGACTAAATTCTGGTATATCTGATGTATACAAAAGTTTGTATTGCGGGTTTAGGGTTTGTTTCATTATATGAAGCATATATTATAGAAGGTAATTGAGATACTCTTTCTAAATCTGTTGTTAAAGTAGGGGAAGAAGTATCAAAATACCTAAAACTTATACTGTCTACTAAATTTTAATTTTACTTTACCATCTTCATACTGTTCAATTTTACTAATGTTAATGTTTGGCTTTATAATGAACAATATGAAGATGGTAAAGTAAAATTAAAATTTAGTAGACATAGTATAAGTTTTAGGTATTTTGATACTTCTTCCTCTACTTCAACAACAGATTTAGAAAGAGTATCTCAATTACCTTCTATAATATATGCTTCGTATAATGAAACAAACCCCAAACCCGCATTACAAACTTTTGTAAAACCTAGGAACTCTACATCACATATATCAGAACCAATCATAAACTCAAAGGTATAAATTATAATACAGCAGTACCACATCCTTTGTATAATGATTTAAATAATCTAAATCCTATAGATCTAAACACAAGAATAAATCAAAATCAATTTAGAGAGCAATCACCTTCTCCACCTATGTCTCCTACAGCTTCAACTATAACTGAAAACATAGCAAATATAGATAAGGAACTAAATGCTATTACTAAAGAATTTATTTTGAATAAAGATAAATTTTATGAAGAAATAATAGCAACTAAAAACTTAGAAAAAGTAAAGAAAATTAGTAAAGAAAATGGTTTTGGAATATTACAAACAAAATATATTGATTTTGTAAAACAAAAAAGAATTAAAATAAAATTTTTTAAATGGTCCAAAATAATTTATACAGTACAAAATAATTTAGAATGTAATAAATCTATAAATCATATAACTAATAGAAATAAAGAAACATAATAGAAAGTAAATGGTAAAATTATTCAAAGTGAACATCCACCTAAAATCACCAGTATATTTATGTATATATAGTGAACACCAAATAAAAGTTATACCTTTTAAAACTATTGTCGAAGATGATCCAAACATGAAAAACTTAGAATAAAATAATTTTAGCAGTGCTCATTTATATAGTATAGGAAAATAATTAAATAGGATACAAAATTCTATTAAAGGTAAATAAATAGAAAAACCAATTGAAGAAACATTAGATAAATAATTAAAAACTCATATTTTTAAACATTTTCAAGTATCTAAAATAAGACAATAAGAAATTAAAAAATCTAAAAATTCTGACTTTGTAAAAGCAATTAAAGACCAATTAAGTAAAATCAAATCAACTTCTTAGTCAAAGGAAGTAGTTCAAGATACTCCACAATCTAAAATAATCAGTATAGTTACACAAGATTAAAAATCAAAATCACAAGAGAGATCCTCTCCTGAAACTGAAGATCTTGAATCTTTTAATAAAACAATAACCCTTCAAAAAAATCGTATAACTCATAAACAATCTATAGTACGTAGGATATCTATACCATTCCTTGGTATTATAGAAAGACCCAATGTATTATCTCAGTAAAAATATATTGCCTCCTTTGCATATGAATGGAACATAGATAGTGTATCAGAATATAACATCCTTAGTCTTTTACAACAGATTACTGTGGCTGCTAATACTTATAGGACACAAATAGATGCATCTGATAAAACTATAGCATAAATAATTATAGTTGGCTTCATAGGTCAATTAAAAAGGTTAGTGAGATAACTATCTCACTGATGAATAATATTTAAAAATCCTAAATGCTATAAAAACTTATGAGAATGGAATCCCCATATTAAATGAATATGGTGATACTATTTAGGATGTAATGATAAAACTTATTCTGAATATATCACTATATTTTTATAGGAGATGCAACCCACTTAAAAGATAAAAATATTAAATTACTAAGTAACCTTAGATGTAAAAAACTTAGTGATTTTCAGTTTTATAAAATAACATTCCTAATTAGGATAATGTTGAGAGAAGATTCTAACCAAGCCTTCTAGAAAGAAAAATTATTTGCATGATTACCTTTCTTCCTAGGAGAAAAAGTTAGAAATCATATAAAATAGGAATATGAAAATCTAATTCATTATAATAATTTAACATATGGTCAATTGATTAGTATAGTTCAAAAGAAAAGACTAAAATTTTGTCAAGATATAAAATTATAAAAATCTTTAAAATTTAAAATGCATAAAACTAAATAAGAATTAGGATCATTCTGTAAACAATTTGATTATAATATAATCCAAAATTATAAAGGTTGCCAAGGACAATGTTCTAAAAGTCATAGGAAATCCTATAAAAAACCTTATAAAAAGAATTATAAAAGAAAATTTAATAAAGCATACTATCATAAAAAACCAAAGTATAATAAATCTAGAAAACCTAATAATAAGAAATTCTTTAAAAAGAAAAATATAGCATATAAAGATTTAGAATGTTATAATTGTGGTAAAAAGGTCATACCTCTAGATTATGTAAATTTAATAAAAAAAAAACTTCAGGAATTAAACCTAAAAAAATTTATATTAAATAAAATCTATAAATTATATTTAGAATAAGAAGAATATTTAGAATCTAAAGAAATAAATCAAATAGATAAAGTAAATTTAGAATCTAACAGTTCTGAAAATAAGTAGTAAATCTATAAATATACTAACTAAAGAACAAGAATCTTTATTATAATTAGTAAAACATATAAGTGACCCTAAAATACAAAAAAAAATTATTAAATAAATTATTAGATATTTTTAGTGAAGCACATAATAAACAAAAATCCTCAGTATTACCTAGCACTAGTAAATAAATATATGACGTAACAATATTAAATAAAAATAAATAAAAAAATAAGCCAACAATAAATGATTTATAGAAAGAAATTAAAGAAATAAAAATTGAACTAAAGGAATTAAAACATAAACAATAAAATAATTCAGATTAATAAAGACTTTATTAGATACAAAAAAAAGATTTTACTTCTTTTGAAAGTTCCTTAAAAGAAGAAGACGAAAATATTAATGATAATGAAATTAGTATAATAGATAAAACCAATATGGCTAAAAATTTCATATTTATGTAACATGAAATAACGTTTATAAAATATTTAATATAAATAAAATTAAAATATTTTTCAAAATTATATTATATACACTATAGCCCTATTCTACAACTAATAAATCTAAATTACAAATTCTTGGTAAAACAGAAGTTTCAATTATAAATAAAAACTTAGAATTAAAAAATGTATTTATCTTACCTAAATAAATTCAGTATAGGGTGATCCTAGGGACTTCATTCATAAATTTAATCACTCCTTATTTTCAGTAAAAGATAATAAACTAATTTTTAAAATAAAAAATTAAAAGATTATATTTCCTTTTATGGAAAAACCTAAAAAGAAAAATCTTAATTTACTTAAAACACAGAATTAGAAGTAAATATATTAATAAAAGGAAAGCCTAAACAACTTTATAATTTAAAGAATAATTTTTAATTATAAAAAATAAATGAAAAAAAAACTTAGTTAAAAAAAAATAAAATGGCCAAATAAAGGCCCAAATTAAAAAATGAATTATGTGTTGATCTGCGCAATGTATTTTGGAGCAGAAAAACAACATGTGATTGATTTACCTTATGAAGCGGGATTTGATAAAAAAAAAATCTATTACAGCTAAAGCCAGGCCCATTCAAATGAGCCCGGATATAATAGAATTTTATAAAAAAAAAATAATTGATTTAGAAAATAAAAAACTAATTTGTAAATCTCGCAGCACATGATTTTGTGTTACCTTCTATGTTAATAAAATTTCTGAAATAGAGCGAGGAGCTCTAAAGTTAGCAATAAATTATAAATCATTAAATAAAGTATTAAAATGGATTTGGTATCCTATTCCAAATAAAAAAGACTTATTAAATAGATTATGTACTGCTAATATATTTTCTAAATTTGATATGAAATCTGAATTTTGGTAAATTTAGATTCGTCCTAAAGACAAATATAAAACTGTATTTATTGTTCTAGTTGGCTAGTACGAATTGAATATAATGCCTTTTGGATTAAAAATGCATCATCTGAATTTCAGAGAGTGATGAATGATATATTTAACTCATATATAAAATTTTGTATTGTTTATATAGATGATATATTAAATTTTAGCAAAACAATAGAAGAACATTTTAAAAATTTAAAGACATTTTTTATGATTGCAAGACAAATGGTCTAGTACTCAGTAAAATAAAAATATTCTTATTTCATACTAAAATCAGATTTTTAGGACATTATATAAAACAATGTATAATAGAGCTAATAAAAAGGAACTTAGCCTTTGGAGATAAGTTTCCTTATAAAATTATAAATAAAACTTAATTACAAAGATTTTTGAAATATTTAAATTATGTAATAGATTCTTGTCAAAACCAACAGGTTAATAAAACCATCATATGATAGGCTTTGGAGAAAGTCCATACCGGTATAGTACAACATATAAAAATCTCTGTAAAAAATATTCTGTCTTTATATCTTTGATCCATTAGCCAAAAAAATTATAGAGACTAATGCCTTAGACATAGGATATGGTGGATTTTTAAAACAAATTAAGGAGGGTAGAAAAATCATAGTCCAGTTTACTTCAGGACATTGAAATCCAACCCAATTAAAATATTTTACTATTAAAAAAATTTTAAGTATTGTACTTTGTATTTCTAAATTTCAATCTGATTTATTAAATAAAAAATTTTTACTTCATATTAATTGTAAATCTGCAAAAGAAGTTTTACAAAAAGATGTTAAAAACCTTGCCTCAAAATAAATTTTTGCTAGATGGTAAGTTATTTTAAGTATTTTTTATTTTGATATTGAAATTACAAAAGGAGAAAGCAATAGTATTTCTAATTTCTTAACCAATGAATTTCTTTACAGAAACCATAAGGAAAAATAAGAAGAAGTCCAATAAAAATAAAGAAATTGTAAAATCAGACTCAAGCCCATCTCCTAAAGCCTTATCTGACCATTCATATAACTTAAAACCCGGTTCAAAAATCATAAAGTCTTAGGCCATAATGGTCAAGATTGAAGATTTTAAGGCCCAAAATAAAGCAGTAAAATCTTGGGTTGCTCAATTGTCCCAATCACCAGAGGTGCTTCAAGCACTTCAAAAAATGGGATTTCCGCCATCAGAATAAGCTAAACAAGCTCTTGTAGCCTCAGGTAAGCTCTAATTCCTTTTGTAAAACCAGAGATAGTAGATTTTTTCTCCTCAAATATCCTATCTCAAAACATTTTGAAAAAAATGAGTTGGAAATTTTAAAACTCCCAACTCAAATTATTTCTTTAAATTTTCAATTAAAATCCAAATGGTTTATAAAAATCCATGAGAAATTATTAAGTCTGTATAAACAAAAAATTAATTTTTTAAACCTTTTGATTTTTCAAAATCCCAAGAATACTATCTAGCTATTCTTGAGGATACATGTTTTGTTAAGATTACAAACAATTATAATGAGAAAGATAAAACCCTTATAGCCTACTCTTCAATCCAAATAAAGAAAATTCTCCATCCTTCTAAATGGGCAAAATCTCTTCATACACCTGTATCATTTAAAACCAATTTTCTTTTATATAAAACTACTTATTGCTCATATAGCTATTGGGACTATGTCCATGCCTAGATAAATACCCTTTATTTCCAAAACCCTTCAAACACCCATTCTTGGTTGTTATATTTTGACACCAACATTAAAATCGATAACCTTCCTATGTGGTTTGTCGATTGGTGGTATTATTAAGATAATGATGAAAATACTTTATCACCAAAAGCACTGATGGCATACCAGTATTTTAAAGCCAATGCTCACCCATCTTCGTATGAAAAATAATTTCCTCCACTACTTCTCTTTTGTATGAAAGTTTTTATACCATGGATATATTAATGGTATTTTGACTTGGCTTACTAGTCAGGAACCAATGTATGTGTTGTAGTAAGAAAAAATAAAGTGAAATGTTGGAATGCCTTCAGAAATTCCACTAATGTACAAATAATAAAAAAATTGGATTTTCAAACAAAAGTATGGTGATATCAATCCAGGATTAGCCACCTCATCTTCGTTTGGAGCCCAAAAAGCCTATTGTCAAGCCAAAAATTTCTAAAGAATATAAAATAATTTGTCAACAAATGGCTAAGTTCATTCCATCCACTTCTCAGGCCTTAAAAACTTCTTCATCTGGTTCTTCCCAGTCTATGAAGTCTAAAGCCCACTTCAAAGCCCAGTCTAGAAGAAAAATATCTCCTTCTTTTGACTCCTCTTCTACCTCATCTATGACGTCATCTTCCACTACAACGATATTTGACTCTAACTTTGACTCAGATTATTGCCCTAGTAATGAGGATGGCTATTATGATATTTTGTCCCCTGTAAAAAGAAAAACTAAAAAAGAAAAATAAACAAAGAAAGAAAAAGAAAAAAGAAAAAGAAAAAGAAATAATAAAAAGCATAAGGAACCTTATTCCTTCTCGTGAAGATATGGCAAAGAATACTGATAGAATACCGTTCATCAACATTATAAAGTAGTACTATTCATTCACAGTAAAGCAACTAGTATCCAATAAGATACTATTCAACTACAATGCCGGATGCGTGAAGATACAGTAACCCAGATAAAGTATTATTCATCTACAGTTTCTGGCATGTGAAAAGAACAATAAAGCTCAACAGTATCTCATCTATAAAAGAAGCCTTTCCTGAAGCTTGGAAGCAGATCTTTTTTCCTTCACTTCAGAACACCTAGAGCTCTGAAGAAACACTCCTAAGTTTAGTTTAGGTCTTCCTTCTCCCTCTCTCGATCAAACCCTTTCTTTTTTCTATTGTTCTATAACTCTCATGTAAGTTTTTAACCCTTTTTTAATTTTGTTTTTCTTTCTGTATAATTTATTTATTTTATTTTATAATTTTATAATTTGTATAAGTATGCTCTGTACCTGCAGCTTTATCTAATATGGTATATTAGAAACTTGTTTGTGAAAAATATTCTCTTATTTGTATAAGTTTAATGGTATATAGGCTAGACACACAGTTGTATCTGCTACTGGCAAAGAGTAAGATTAGATCTTACGTTATTATGATACAACACCAAATACTGATAAAATAAATCTGTATTTTCTTATATGATTTCATATTTTCTTTAATAAAAGAAATTATATTTCTTATATGTTTTCAATATATGCTTTTATATCCTTTGTATAGATTTAAGAGTGAGTATTGTCTATTGTCTAGAAAATCTCCTAAGTTGCTTGTTTTTATTTCCGATCCTATTATTTTTGCTGGCATCAGAGTCTTTCCTTTTTAGGAGTGGTAATGAGATACATTAACTAGAATTTCATTTTTAAATTTTGATTTATAGTATTAAGTGTATGATCTTTGACTAGGTATTGAATATGTAGTAAGTCTCATTTTAGCCAAAAGTGAAGGCGTTGAGGGCAGTTAGTCAGTGATCGCTACTAAAACCATAGATCTTACCCTTAGGCTATAATTTAAAATTAAAAATGGAACCTTTTTTTTAATGTAAATCGGCTAGCACTACTAAATCTAATAATTCTGGTAACTCAGCAATTAAAAGGATTGTGAATAGAAATAAAGTAATTTTAGAAGATTTTCATAAAGTAATACATGATTGGAAAATAATTAAAATAGATAAAGAATAAATTTATAAAGTTTCTAAATTAATTTTTTTAAAACAAATTACACTATTAAAAGTAGAAGGATGAGATATACAATTAAGTAAACCTTTTTTAAAAAATTACATTGTTATCTCATGGAACTTTACAAAAATATAAAAATAAAAAATATATAGGTATATTCATATATGATTAATACATATTGGTATAAAATCTTTACTCAGAGAAGGTTTAAATATTAGTATATTAATAGTAGTTAGAAATGCAAGATTTGTAAACTTTCGGGATTCTCTCATAGGATCTGTTGAAACGAGCTTAAATGAGGGTCCCATTTCCTTTGAAGTACATCCTAATATTACAATATCTCTAAATGGTGGTAATATATTAAAAAGTGTAGTATTAGAAATTAAAACTCATAACTATAAAATATTATAAGGATCAACTCTTGTAGCATTAATATATAAAATTAATTATAAAGAAATGTTTTTTTCCTTTGCTACTAAGTATAAAATACAACCTAAAATAGGAGAAACTAAATTTCTTCAAACAGGTCTTAGTAAAGCCAATACAGTAATTTCAAAAATCATACAGTGGAAGGATATTTTCCTTCCTGATGAATGGATATTGCAAGGAGCAGTTCCTCATCCAGAACCTGAAAAAATTGTAAAGCCAAATGTTAACATTAGTAAAATTGAACAGTATGAAGATGGTAAAATAAAATTGAAACTCAATAAATATAATATAAGTTCTAGATATTCTAATACTTCTTCCTCACCTTCAACAGTAGATTTAGAAAGAGCATCTCAGTTATCTTCTGTAATATATGTTTCATATGATGAAACAAACCCTAAACCCATATTACAAACTTTTGGAAAATTTAGGTATTCTACATCAGATATATCAAAATCTAGTAAAAAACTTAAAGGTATAGATTATAGCACAACAGTGCCACAAACTTTGTATAATGATTTAAATAACCAAAATCCTATAGATCCAAACCATAGAATAAATCAAAATCAATATAGAGAACAGTCACTTTCTCTACCTATATCTCATACAGCTTCATCTATAACTGTAAACATAATAAATATAGATAAGGAACTAAATGTTATTACTAAAGAATTTATTTTCAATGAAGATAAATTTTATGAAGAAATAACAGCAACTAAAAATAAAAAAAAAATTAATGAAAATTAGTAAAGAAAATGATTTTAGAAAATTAAAAACAGAATATATTGATTTTATAAAACAAAATAGAATTAAAATAAAAATCTTTAAATGGTTTAAAACAGTTTATATAGTACAAAATAATTTAGACAGTAAGAAATCTATAAATCCTATAAGTAATGGAAATAAAGAAACAGAATAAAATATAAATGGTAAAATTATTCAAAGTGAACATCCACCTAAAACCACAAGTATGTTTATGTATACTAAACACGAAATAAAAGTTGTACCTTTTAAAACTACTGCTGAAGATGATCTAAACAGGAAAATCTTAGAACAAAATAATTTTTGTAATCTCATTTACATAGTATTGGAAAATAATTAAATAAGATAGAAAATTCTATTAAAGGTAAAGAAATTGTAAAACCAATTGAAAAACATTAGATAAAAAAAATTAAAAACTCATATTTTTAAATCTTTTCAAGTATCTAAAATAGGACAACAAGAAATTAAAAAATCTAAAGATTCTGACATTGTAAAAGTATTTAAAGACCAATTAAGTAAAATCAAATCAACTTCTAAGTCAAAGGAAGTAGTTCAAAATGCTGCACAATCTAAAATAATTAGTATAGTTATACAAGATCAAGAGTCAAAATCATAAGAGAGATCCTCTCCTTGAATTGAATATCTTGAATCTTTTAATAAAACAGTAACCCCTCAAATAAATCGTATAACCAATCTATAATACTTAGGATATCTGCATCGGACTTTGGTATTATAGAAAGACCTAACGTATTATCTCAGTAAAAATATAATACTTCCTCTGTATATGAATGAAATATAGATAGCTTATTAGAATATAATATCCTTAGTCTTCTACAATATATAACTATGGTTACTAATGCTTATATAATTCAAATAGATACATCTGATAAAACTATAGTAGAATTAATTATAGCTGGCTTCACAGACCAATTAAAAGGTTGGTGGAATAACCATCTTACTGATGAATAACATTTAGAAATCCTAAATGTTATAAAAACTTATGAGGATGGAACTCCTATATTAAATGAATATGGTGACACTATTTAGGATGCAATGACAACACTTATTCTGAATATATCACTATATTTTATAGGAGATTCAACCAATTTAAAATATAAAAATATTAAATTACTAAGTAACCTTAGGTATAAAAAACTTAATGATTTTCAGTTTTATAAAACAACATTCCTAACTTGGATAATATTGAGAGAAGATTCTAACCATGCCTTCTAGAAAGAAAAATTTCTTGCAAAGAAGAAAATCTCCTTCTGACTTCTCTTCTACCTCATCTATGATGTCATCTTCCACTACTACAACATTTGACTCTGATTCTGACTCAAATTGTTACCCTAGTAATAAGGATAACTGTTATGGTATTTTGTCCCCTGTAAAAAGAAAAACTAAAAAAGAAAAAAGTAAAAAATAAAAAGAAAAAAGAAATAAAAAGAAAAAGAAAAGAAATAATAAAAGGTAGAATGAACCTTATTCCTTCATATGAAGACACAATAAATAGTACTGACAAAATATTTTTCATCAATATTATAAAGCAGTACTATTCATCTACAGTAAAGTAAATAGTATCCAATAAGGTACTATTTATCTACAATGCCAGACGCATGAGGATACAGTACCCCAGACAAGGTATTTATCTACAATTCCTAGTATATGAAAAGAATAGTAAAGCTCAACAGTATCTTGTCTATAAATGAAGCCTTCCCTGAAGCTTGGAAGCATATCTTTTTTCCTTCACTTCAAAACACCTAAAACTCTGAAGAAACACTCACAAGCTTAGTTTAGGTCTTCCTTCTCTCTCTCTCTCTCTCTCTCTCTCTCTCTCTCTCTCTCTCTCTCAAATAAACCTTTTTTTTTTCTATTGTTGTATAACTCTCCTGTAAGTTTTTAACCGTAGTTTTAATTTTATTTTTATTTTTGTATAATTTATTTATTTCTATATTTTATTTTTAAATTTTATAATTTGTATAAGTATGTTTTGTACTTACAGTTTAGTTTAATCTGTTATATCAGAAACTTATTTGTAAAAAAATATTCTCTTATTTATATAATTTCATTGGTATATAGGCTAAAAACACAGTTGTATCTGCTACTGGCGCAGAGTAAGATTAGATCTTACGTTACTGTGATACAACACCAAGTACTGATAAAATAAATTAGTATTTTCTTGTATGATTGCATATTTTCTTTAATAAAACAAATTATATTTCTTATATGTTTTCAATATATGCTTCTATATCCTCTGTATAGATCTAAGAGTGAATATTGTATGTTGTCTAAAAAATCCCCTAGGTTGCTTGTTTTTATCTCCAATCCTATTATTTTTGCTGGTATCCGATCCTATTATTTTTGCCTGTTTGGAATGTATAGAAACCATGTCACATGTTTTTCGGTCTGGAACTGGAGCAAGGGTTTATGCTTATGTATAAGCCCTTTTACCCCTTGTATAGAAACCTTTCAGAGTCATGGAGAACTATATTGCCCTTTTACCCCTTGTATAGAAACCTTTCAGAGTCATGGAGAACTATCAAGCAATATATATACATATGTTTAGGTTCTACAGCCTTGTATACATAATGTAATTCTTCGAACTTCCCACTTGTTTGTGCTCATAAAAAGATCAGTAGTGTGACAGCAAACTTTTGGTGGGGACAGAGGAATGCTTGGAAGAGAAGAAAAAAAAGCATTCGAAAATGTGTAAACGTAAGGCATTGGGAGGATAGGGTAGGGACTGAAAAAATTCAAAGAAGGATTACTGGCTTGTCCAAGGATGGAGGTTATTTAGTATGGGAAATTCTATTCTATACTGAGTGTATATGCATTCAATGAATAAAAACTAAATAAATTCAGTATTATCCGTCTTGGGGTTGAAAAAGTTTGTTAGCAGGAAATAACTTTTTCAGAGTGGCTGTCAATGGCAAGTAAACCTGAAACCAAGGGCAAATTCAAATGTTGAATGAAAGATAACCTGAAGCCATATTTTCAATTCCAATTGATATGACAGAGAGCATAGGCAATTGCTACTCTCCCAAAAAATGTTCTATACTTAAAATCCTGGTACTACCTGCTGCAAGATTCCATTGACAATAATAGAGAAATCATCTGCAGACAAATGGGGAAGTTTGATCTGCCTAGCAAGCTGAAGGATAATGATTTCTAATGCATTGCTGGTGGGGACAGCATTAAATTCATAAAATGCAAATATGTTTTCTTTCTCTGCAGATGCGCAAAAGAAATCTTAAATTTAAGGTCGGTCTCAAACAATTATGGATGTGGCAATTCGAGAAAGCTGGAGGAATACACTACATGAAGTTTCAAATGAGCAGGTGCAATTTGCAATTGGTGGTTGATCTCTTATGGTGGCTATGGATAGCACGAAACATAATTGGTCAGTATGGCATTGCCTCCACATTATCAAAAAAGCAAAAGCTCGTTTAGAGGAATTCATCAGAAATTGCAAGTGATAAAATGAAGAGCTTCAAGCTGGATTCCACCTGCAGCTTTCATTAAACTAAATTTTGATGCTCCTGTAAATAATAAGGAATTTTATGGTACAACAAGAATAGTAGCTGGAATTGTTCAATATAAAGCAACAAAGAAGTTAGAAAATATAAATAAATAATCCATCTCTTATGGAACGCATTGGCACTTTTCAGAGAAGCAATGATTATAGCAAGAAACAGGCATAACGGGACATTTTATTTGTAGATGCAGTGTGTGGTCTCAATTCTTCCGCAACTGCTTTTCTAATCTTAAAAACTGATGCCCTCCCATTTAACAAATCAGTTTAAAGAAATCTCATTCCTTTTTGCCTACAGGTAAGTGTAATTGGACTTACTATTTGGTACATAATAACCAGTATTTTGGATGCGGAGAAATGAAAATGAAGACGATAAATGAAAATTTTTGACCCAAGTCCAACAAAATATTGATTCAATAAATACAATAAGATACAGAGTTATACATATTACAAGATCGTTCGCACAACACCAATCTGAATCCCCTGTGAAAGAAAATACTAAATTCATCCTAGTCTACTAGTTACAAACTTTTAAGAAGAATATGACTTGAAAATCTTACTAAAAATCAAATCAGTGTATCCATTGTACAAAAATCTGTGGAAATCACACAAAAACCTATCCACTGCAACTGGAAACAAAGTAGAAAATTCCAGGCTAAAAAAAAGAAAAACAAAAACAAAAACAAAAGTTCGAACTAGATCACTATTGCCCATCCTCTCACTGAAAACATCAAGAAAATTGTGCCCTAAAGCTTGGAAGCTGCACCCCTACTCACAATTTCCCAGTTCTTTTTTTTTATTATTTTTATTTTTTGCTAACTATATGCTTCGCTGCCCATACAACTAATCCATTCAATGTTTTGAAGAGGTGCAAATTAGCTTCTAGCTTCATGGAATTGTGGCAATACCAATGCTTCGCATGAAAAAATTGTGACCATATCCTGGTTTCTGCCCGAATGATTCATGGCTCCAATCATATAGGCAATGCACAAAATGATTATCATGGCTGATGCAGAAACACAGAAGACCCAAATACTAAAGACACATTCCAGCAGGGGAAACTGGAATGGGCCTATACTTGATATTTTGATAGTTTCTCCTTCACTGGAGGCTCCAAGGCAGACATATACTGGTCCCATGCTCCATTTCTAAGCATCTGCATTAATTTTCATGCTAAAAAGCTCAGTGGTTCGTAAATATCTAAGTAAGGTCACATGTCACCAATCACTAAACAATGAATTCACCCCAATTAGCAATAGTTTCTTTTATAGGGTCATTATTTATATCAAAGAACCCTAATCAAGTGCAATCAAGCACTTACAAGCATGCAAAACAGGAAAATGAAAAAAAAAAACCTTAAAATCAGTAAAAATTAAGATACTGCAAGTTAATGATTATCTCACTTGTGCACCACGTGTATGGATGTGCAAATTTTAACACGGACATATGCAAGTTAAATGATTTTTATTCTATGCAGACACTGCATTCAAGTAAACCAAAAATTTATAGAATTTTCAACCAAAGAAATAGTTAAAAATTATCCTTTTAATGGACCTATTATTTTATCGTTGATGAAATAATTATATATATTCAACTAACTTGAACAAAGGGGATTTTGATGAAGAACAGGAATTCAAGAAAATTTAAATAAAAAAAAATGCAAGAAGCTTAGAAGGTCCAAATTTAACAGTGTTAATTAGGAAAACTATAAAGTAATTGCAACCTTTTTAGAGAATTGTTTGTGTATATTCAAATAGATGAACAGCTCTATTGTATTCCAAGACATGGGGGCAATTTTCTAGTTTCTAGCTTTGGAATATCTATCCTTATTTCTTTAGGAGCCTTTATATTTCTTTTAGAGTTAATTTCACCAACCATCCTTAAATTTTACCACTCATATCATTAAAATTTCTAAAATTCAATTTGTCACAATAAAATCTCCAAACTTTAATATATTTTTTTTCTCATTAAAATCTATGCCTCAGCTTTCCTGCAAGAGAGCGCTTACATGGACATCACATGGAGCCCACATAAACATTCCCTCGCCAACAAACTGAGGCAGGGATTTTATTAAGAACAAACTGAAGTTTGGGAACACTAATGTTACAGCTGAATAAAATCAAGAACAGTTGGTAAAATTAACTTGCATTTATGTACTATTTATTCATGAGAAACTTCTCAAATCAGTTGACATAAACAGAGTGAATGTAATTTTCTAACTCTATTTTTATCTATTTATCATTTTTCTTTATTTAAATTTTTACTTTTAGAATTCCCAAAAAAATAAAGAGAAAAAATTTATTGAATTTAGAAAGCTCAACCTCAATTTTTTTCAATATGAAGTATATTAGAGATAAAAAAAAGGAATAATATCTCATATAATTCCTAATATAACTTTTAGTTTAAGTTAATTTTGGGAGTCCAATATCCTGGAGGATTTATTTAGATTAGGTTTTGGAGTCCTTTTCTTAAGGTATAGGACCCATACAAAACCTAAACATCCTACCACACTAGCCTAAAACCCAGCCCTCCTTACTGTCCTCTAGTACAATTATGTAAACAGCCTGTAAAATCATTTTCTCTTATTTAGTTTTGCTTCTCAAAACATTCTTCTATAAACCCTAATCACTTGCCTAAAGTTCTTAATAGTCAGCCCTCAAAACCATCCTCCATCTGTTCTATGCAGGCGTTAACTCTTAATTTCTCTTATTTCTATGCGCGCCTCAACTCTTAATTTCTCTTATTTCTATGTGCGCCCCAACTCTTAATTTTTCTTATTTAGTTTTGCTTGATTTCTATAAAATCATTTAGTTAAACTCTTAATTTCTCTCATTTAGTTAACTCTAAAATCATTTTCTCTTATTTAGTTTTGCTTCTCAAAACATGCTCCTATAAACCTTAATCACCTACCTAAAGTTCTTAATGGTCAGCCCTCTAAACCATCCTCCATCATCAGTTCTATGTGGGCATTAACTCTTAATTTAAAATTAATTAACAGAGCTGAGAAGGTACCATAATCAGAGCCCCAAATATGAGCAGACCTAACTAGGAACACAAAAAACTAGGCCAACAACCTAGCTTATTAAAGGCCATATTTAGAAGTGTACATTGTTCAGATAAAGCTAAGGATTGAAATATCACCATCATGAACCAAAACTTCAAAGATAAAAAATTTAAGAACTGGGGTCCTGCCTTGTTCATATTTTGTCTCAAAATTCAAAAAGGTTCAGTTCTATAGGCTTGAATAAAAGCCAAAAAAAAATAGAACTAAAAGCGACTTGAGAAAAAGCGTAAGAAATATTAAACGAGAACTTACAAGGCCCATTAAGAACCCAAAAGAGTAGCTTACAGCTACCACTTGTTAAAGAAGAAGGTCCTTTTACCAGCACAAAGATACCCCTCTTCTTAAACTTTCAAAGTCGGATGTGGGAAAATCTCACATCCCACACCCTCTCTCTCTCGCTCTCCTCTTTCTTCTTTTTTTTATATAAATTTTAACACCGTATTTAATTATTTGTTTAGAAGTCCATTTGATACAAATGACCCATCATTGTAAAGATTATAGCATAATACAATATAAAATTAATTATCAAATTTATCTTTAAAATTCTGAATTTTAAGAGTCTAAATTAGTTAATTTTTATTAAATATCAAACACTGAATAAACAAATATGAGAGCTCCAAATGAACAAATTACAAACTTTATAAACCTAAACATATGTTCCACCTCAACAATTAAATGAATTTTTTACTAAACATATTCATAATTTACATGTGCATATTATAAGATTTTTGCTTAATGCATTAAGTGTGATAAAAGGATAAGTATATTATTTTGTAAGTCCAATTAAATATAACATACTAAAAGTGTGTGTGTGCACATGTGCTTGTACGAGAGAGTGTGTGTAAATGAATAAAAATGATTTTCAACATGATTTAGGTATTTTAAGGATGATATAGCATGATATAGTTATATTAAGTATTGGTCCAGAACACGAGAATTAAAACCACGTCAATACATTTTTTCAATTTGGTTCAGTTCAAAAAAGGTCAATGGTCAACAGGATTTTTAAAGTTCTACAGAAATTTGGTTCCATTTGGAAATCTCCAAGATTTGTGCCCCAATCCACACTGCACTGGATGATGGCAAAATGCAAAAAATGCCCCAATAGTCCTTGCACAAGAAATTCTACACTTGATGAATTATCATACAAGGCTAGAGTAACATGTTTATTGATCTAAGGACCTACTTGACCTTGCAAGCCAAAATAACAAATCATATTTTCTTTCATGATGACCGAGCTCTAACAATACTAGAGCATATTTGACATTTTACTTCTCCAAAGACTCGACAACTGCTTATAAAATGAAATATATCTTTCATTTGGATAGTGCGGGATTCATAAAAAATCAAGCTTGTGGACTGAGGCAGGCAGGCCAAGCTTAGGCCTAGTGTTAAAAGTTTAGAGAAAATTAGTCTTAGCTTTATTTTATTTTCAGTTTTCATATTCACGGTGATTTTAATTTTTTTTTTTCAGTTTCACATTTTTTTTCAATTTTGTTTTTCACATAGTTCTTTTTTAAATAAACTTTTTTTTCTTCCATCACTGTTTTTCTTTTCTGTCATCCATCTCTTTTCTTTTCACTTTCTCTTCTATTCCTCTCCCTCTCCCTCTTCCTCTTCATTTCTTTGATTTTCTTTTCTATTTGCAGAAAATTGATTTGATCTTCTATATTATTTAATATTTATAAACATAATTGTATTTTTTTTCTTCAATTGTATGCTAAAGGTTTTGTTATTCTTTAATAGTAATGCATTTTAAATGTTTCATAAAATGTTTCAAGAAGAATTTTTTTTTTTTTAATTTTTTCACTTAATTCCTTTTCAATTTGTATTTTCTAAATGTTACATATATATTCTTTTGTTGTATTTGATTTATTTTAATATTTGTTTGAATTAATTTTTTATTTCAATGTGTGTGTTTAATTTTTTTTAACATATATATAACATACAAAGATATTCCCAGCATATACTCAGTATATATACGACATACAAAATATAAACACAATATTCACACAATATATACACGGCATCTACACAACATATACAAATATATAATATGTAAGTATATTGTTTAGATTTTTTTATTTTTTTATTATTTTTTATGGTGTATTTTAACTTTTAAATCATATAATATTTTTAATGTAATATATATGTCGTACATTTATGCTGATATATGTTGAAATATAATTAGTAAAAAAATATAATCCTCTTTTACTATTTTGTAGAGTTATGTATGTATTTTGTTTTTTTATTATGTATGGCATATCTCCAATGCTGAAACATATAATATTTTATTACGAAGAATAAATTGCATTTTTGTGTTGATATATGTTGAATTTTAATTAATAAGAAGTGTTATGTGCTTTTAATGTTTTGTAAATATTGTGTAGATTTTTTTATATTATATTTTAATTTCTAAATCATATAATATTTTTAATAGTATATAAGTATATATATTTATTATGTATTTATGTAGATATATGTTAATTTATAATTAGTAAAAAATATAACCCTCTATATTGTGTATATGTTTTGTTTTTCATATGTATTTGCATATTTAACTGTTAAATCATATAATTTTTTAATTTAAAATAGTAAAATTATGAATTTAAATTATAAGAAAAATGATTAGGTAGCAAAACATGAATACATTAATTCTCTGATAGCATAGAGGAAGAGATATTTTTAAAGTTTGATGCACTTTTTCGTAAAAGTGAATAAAAAATTCACCACAGTTTTTTTTTAAAACAGTTTTGTTTTTAAGGATAGTTATGTAAAAATCCAAAAATTTTACCCACCTTGGGCATGGTCTTGACCCAATTAATAGTCCGGTCCACCATCATGCATGAAAAAAAAAATGTAGAGAAAATAATTGCAACTAGCCTTAAGAGTAGCTATTCTATTTTGTTTAGGTTTTGAGTTGTTTTCACTGTCTCCCTCCCTCCCTCCTCCCCCATCAAAATGACTGAAGGTAGAAACTGAAAAGCATAATTTTCCCTCTCTACTTGTTGCACCTAAGGAAAAAGGAGATTCTGGAAGTATTTTGATTGAAACTTAATTTTAATAAGACAATTTAACTGTAATAAGCCAATTTTGCTTATGAATTTCTTTATTTGTCTGTCATATGGCATCCTAGTTAGGCTTCCCCTGTTCGTGAATTTATTTGATATCTATTTAGTAAATATTAGAAGCTTCCTATATGAAAGTTGTAATCCTCTTGGAACAATGGAAACTCAAGTCACATAAATAACTAAGCTACTTAGGCTTTCTTCGGGAGGTTTAAGCATGAGAAAGGAAAAAACAATCTTTAATCCATGGGATAGGAAAAAGAAAAGAAACAACTAAAAAAAATTCTTGTTAGGAAGTTTAAGGGATAAGAAAAGACATTAGTTATTCAAGTAAAATGGCATAAACTTAAATTTTTAGCAATAATCAATTGAAATTTCTTATTATCTCAATTTTGAAGAGAAAAGAAATACATATTTAAAGGGATAACTGATCAATTAATATCTTTTCTTGTCCAAGCTAATTACACTCTCAAACAAACAATATTTTTATTCCATCCAATTTTTCTTTCTTTTCCTTTCTTATTCCAACTCCCAAAGAGGACCTAAGTGATTTTCTTATAATTTTGATCAATTGTTGGAGAGAATGCTCTCTATTTGTTGTTATTAGCTAAGGAAGAATACAAGATATATATATACATTAGGTTAGAAAATTAACAAAAGACCTAACTACCCTTACAAACTAAATAGCACATTCACAACACTCCCCCTCAAGTTGGTACATAGATATTACACATGTCTAACTTGCACAATAAGGTTTGGAAGAGCTTAGAATTTAATCCTTTAGTGAGCACATCAGCAACTTGATTGCTCGAGGTCACATGAGTGAGTTTCAATAAACCTTGAGTGATTTTTTCCTTTATGAAATGTCGGTCAATCTCAATGTGTTTCGTCCTGTCATGTTGAACAGGATTTTGAGCAATACTAATAGCAGCCTTGTTGTCGCAAAACAAGGTAGAAGTTCCAAGCTTGGAAATAGCCAACTCATCCATTAGCTTCCTTAGCCATAATACTTCACACACTCCTTGTGCCATAGCTCTAAACTCAGCTTCAGCACTTGAACAGGCAACCACAGTTTGTTTTTTACTCCTCCATGTAACCAAATTACCTCCAACAAATGTACAATAGCCTGTGGTTGACCTACGATCATCTAGTGATCCGGCCCAATCTGCATCTGTATAAGCTTCAATGTCAAGGTGCCCATGTTTTGAGAACAGTAACCCTCTCCATGGGGCAGATTTAAGATACCTTAAAATGCGTAAGGCAGCTTCAAGATGGCAATCACGAGGGTCATGCATATACTGGCTAACTCGACTGACTGCAAATGCAATGTCCGGTCTGGTATGAGATAGATAGATTAATCGACCAACCAATCTTTGATATTGGCCAATGTCAACTGGTTCTCCTACTCCTGCCTGGAGTTTGCAATTGACTTCCACGGGAGAGTCACTGGGTTTACAACCCAACATACCAGTTTCTTTCAAGAGATCTAGGATATATTTCCTTTGGGAAATAAAAATTCCTCTTTCGGATCTGGCCACTTCTATTCCAAGAAAGTATCGTAGGTCTCCAAGGTCTTTAATCTCAAATTCTCTTGCTAACAACTTCTTTAAGCGACGAACCTCCTCAATATCATCTCCAGTCACCACCATATCATCGACATAAACTACAAGCAACGTGATCCTTCCATTGTGGTGCCTAAAGAACAAAGTATGATCAGCATCACTTTGTGCATAGCCAAAAGAAACCATGGCTTTACTCAACCTGTCAAACCACGCTCTCGGGGATTGCTTCAAACCATATAGGGCCTTCTTCAATTTGCAGATCTTTCCCTTTGTATCCTTATCTTCAAACCCAGGAGGTATATCCATATACACTTCTTCTTCTAGGTCCCCATGTAGAAATGCATTTTTCACATCAAATTGATGCAAATTCCAATTAAGGTTGGCAGCACATGACAAGAGAATTCTTACTGTATTCATCTTTGCAACAGGAGCAAATGTTTCCTGGTAATCCACCCCATATGTCTAGGTGTACCCTTTTGCCACCAATCGTGCCTTGTGCCTTTCTACGGTGCCATCCACTTTATGTTTTACCGTGAATACCCATTTGCATCCAACTGTTTTCTTATCTTTCAAAGAATCAACAAGTTCCCATGTTCCATTTTTCTTCAAAGCCTTCATCTCTTCAATCATTGCTTCCTTTCATTTTGAGTCTCGATATGCTTCTTGCCAATTCTGTGGAATAGAAACAGAAGAAACAGACAAGACAAATGCTCTATAGGATGGAGATAAATTATTATATGAAACAAATTTTGAGATTGGATGATGAGTCCATGATCTCACACCTTTCCGTAGGGAAATAGGAACATATGAATCATCAAGATCAGAATCACTGACAGGGTCAGGAGAATCAATAACTGGATCAGGATCAGAAGTACTTACATTGAGAGGTGTCTCTGCTGAATCAGGAACTGATGGCAGGGGTAATGATTGGTCACTAGAATCATGCATAATGGTCTTACCTTTTTCCTTTCTAGTGTATCTTTGCAGATCAGGTCTATCTAATCTACCCTTCCTTCTCTCATCAAGATCAATGTGGTTGTCCTGTTCACCATCAACAATCACCAAGTTCCTGAATTGCTCAGGTACAGAAACAGACAAGGGAATTGGGTTTAGTTTATCAACTTCCTCTTCTACTCCAGTTACTCCAGTCTCCCCCTGAAGAGGAGTTGGGGAAAAATAAGGTTCAAACTCCCGAAAAGTCACATCCATACTCACAAAATATTTTCTGGATGGCGGATGGTAACACCGGTAGCCCTTTTGAGTTGTCGAATAACCAATAAACACACATTTCAAAGCCCTACGATCAAGTTTACTCCCATATCTATGATAGACAAAGCACACACAACCGAAAATTTTGGGTGGAACAGTATAAGAGGTGTGACCCCGTAAAACTTCTATGGGACTCTTAAAATTAAGTGTTCGAAGGGGCATTCGATTAATTAGATATGCAGCCGAAAGGATGGCATCTCCCCAAAACTGTTTAGGAACATTCATAGTAAGCAAGAGAGACCTAGCAACTTCTAACAAGTGTCTATTTTTCCGTTCAGCAACCCCATTTTGAGCACTAGTATTGACACAACTAGTTTGATGAATAATGCCTCTAGCATCTAAGTAAGATTGAAACATGCTATCCATATATTCAGTCCCATTATCAGATCTTAGGATTTTCACCTTAGCATCAAACTGTGTGCAAATCATTTGGTGAAAAGATTGAAAACATGAAAACACTTCATTCTTTGTTTTTAACAAATACACCCATGTTAATCTAGTACAATCATCAATAAAGGTGACAAACCATCGATAGCCAGACAATGAAACAATAGGACTAGGTCCCCATACATCAGAATGAATTGTCATAAAAGGAATAGAACTTTTATTATCATGAGAAACATAAGTATTCCTCGAATGTTTTGCTAGTTCACAAGCATCACAAGCTAAAGTTTCAAATGAACACCGACTAAATAGATTAGGATACAACCTTTTAAGAACAACAAAAGATGGATGTCCTAACCGTCTATGCCACATAATAATCTCTTGACTCACATCCCCACTCTTTCCTAACAAGGCTTGGGAATTCTTCTCAAGAAGATACAAACCATTGTGCACTCTACCATGACCAATCATTTCTCCTGACTTCAGATCCTGCAAAAAACAATGAGTCGGGTAAAAAACAGCTCGACATTGAAGGTCATTGGTAATAGCAAGCACAGATAAGAGATTAACGGGAAAGCTAGGAATATGAATAACAGAGTTCAGGTCAATGTCAGATGTACACTTAACAGAACCTGTACCAGAAATTGGCGCTAAAGAGCCATTTGCAATGCGAACATTTTCCTGATTAGAACATGGTGAGTAATCTATAAATTTCTCTAAAAAGCCTGTCATATGTTTGTTTGCTCCTGAGTCTATAATCCAAGAATCATCCACAGAATTGACTAGAAATGCCATACCTGACTGCGAAAAATGAGAGGTAGAGTTGGATGAGGATGGTGTACCCTGTCGAAGGAGATTTCTCAAAGCTTGCAACTCTTCATCAGATAAATCACTTGTAGAGAGAGCATCAGAACCAGGAATAGAACTGGAGCTAGCCACCTCAGCTTGATTTGCTACACCTTGAGATAGCCCTGATCTTCCTCGACCGCAACCGCGCCCCCTTCCACGGCCACTGCCATGACCACCAATATACGTTGGTCGTCCAATCAATTCCCAACATTTTTCCTTGAGGTGCCCAGGAGTTTTACAGTGATCACAAAAACGAATATCCTCTTTAGAGATGGTGCGAGTAGCTGGTGATGCTACTAACCCAGCTTTTTCAATGATACGAGTTTTCATCATAGTTCTCCTCCTACTCTCTTCCTGCTGAATGTAAGCATGAGTTTCTTCTAAGGATAACATAGGGTTTCTACCCAACACTTGAACTCGAACAGGATCATATTCAGGATTCAATCCTGCTAGAAATTTGAATATACGCCCAGTCTCAACCTTCTTATGATACTGAACCGCATCGCCTTCACATTTAGCATGAAAGTCATCATAGTAATCTAGTTGTCTCCACACCTCATTTAAAGCGGCATAATAATCATCCAAAGTCATCTCCCCTTGTTTCAAGCCGTCAACCTTAAGACAAAGTTCAAACACCAAAGCAGCATTTCCCTGTCCAGAATAAGTCTTCCTAGCAGAATCCCATACCATTTTTGCCGTATCAAGCATTATGAAACTAGCCGCAATCCTCGGTTCCATTGAATTCAAAAGCCATGACATAATGAGAGAATTTTCGGATTCCCACACATTGTATTGAGTGTCAGTTTTGGCCGGACGAAGTTTAGAGCCATTGAGATAGCCCGTATAACCTCTTGCATTGATAAATAGATAGCACGACCTTGACCAAGCAAGATAGTTTCCGGCACCGTTCAACTTGAACTGACTGATTTGTAACGAAGGATTGTCGTTATTTGGGGGAATTACTTTACTGTCAGCCATCTAAAAAATGGAGCGGAAGCAGCCTATTGGTGGCAAGCAGTGGCAGTAACCACACCGAGAGCAAAAATACAGCGAAGCAGAAAAAAAAATCCAACAAAATGAAAAACTGACCGGATACCGAGAGTCGCACGGCAAGGGCAATCACGGTGGAGCAAGACCGGCCGGAAAAAGTTGGCCGGAGGCGGCGGCACGCGCCTACACGCGCCGGCGCGTGGAGAAGAGTCAGAAACTTTCGGCGGCGCGTGAGCTTCACGCGCTGGGATTTCGGCGACGGGACTTCAGGCGAAGGCTGGTCGGCGGCCAGGCAATCTGCTGAGGGAGGCTGTGTCGCTACTGGACGCCTGCAACACCTCGGAACAGAAATGGCAGCCCCTAGTTTTAGGGTTCAACCGGAAAAAAAAACAGCCAAGCCGGAAAAAAACACAGCCCTCTCACCAAATTTTCTCCCATTTGCTCTGATACCATGTTGGAGAGAATGCTCTCTATTTGTTGTTATTAGCTAAGGAAGAATACAAGATATATATATACATTAGGTTAGAAAATTAACAAAAGACCTAACTACCCTTACAAACTAAATAGCACATTTACAACATCAATATATGAGTTGCATTGAATATGAATATGTTTCTAGCATGAACTCTCTCTCATGCACTTGATTCCCCTTCTTTCTTGAAATTTTTCTCAGTTTTTGCACCAAATTTATCAAAAAAAAAAAAAAAAAGCTCTCAAAATTCTTAATAATCAGACCCTAACTCACACATAGATACTCACAGGCAGATCAGTCAAATTCATCCTATATTACTACTGAGGACTGAACTAACTACACGTGCAAGCTGAGTCATTAAGTGCAGAAAACATTTATCTGAAAAGAATATTGAGTAGCATATTAGCCAACACAATTGTGCTTAATTGAAAACTAAAATAACCCATGCAATTTTACCAGTGTATTAATTGAAGTTGCGCAACATAAAAGTGGTACAAATGCTTTTAGGTAATACATATCAAACAAAATTCTCACCTGTTTATAACCATGTAACACCTGGAAAACTTCATTGTGTAGCTCTTCACTCCTTATTTCCTATAAATATGTGCTTTGTCAAAAAAAAAAAATGATATTTTCAATTTTAAAAAATCCCATTTTTTGAGATAAGTAATGCCATCCTTACATGCCAACTTGCAAGAGCTTTGCACATGAAAACAAGTGAACTTAAAGCTCCTGAAGGATTTGACCGAACCTGAGAACATTTGAGAGCACCCATAGGTTCAAATATTAATCCAACATTAACGAAAATAGATCAAAAAGCATATTCATACCATTGCACACAAGCCTCGGAAAGCATCCTCCTTCTCAATATCATCACGAATCCTGCAATAAATCAATCCAGATAATTTCTCATGTGAGGGCAACATAGATTTTACATTCAAGAAACCATACCCCCAATAAGATAGATAAAGCACACTTACGTAGATAAAGCAATGCACCATGATTGCATGAAATGCTCCATGTGTGGCGATACAACTTCTGGACAAACCCATGCAAGCCTTCCAAGCGTGATTGCACTATTTTCTACAAGGGATTTGTTCAGCTCCTGCAGAGCATAGAAGTGCAATTATAAAATATCAAAAGACAATAGCACATGCACAGTTGCAGCCTCACAGATGTAGAGGCATACACAATCAATTAATATCATTAATTAAGAGAATAACCTCTGAATGTTGAAGGATTGGAACTAAGCATGGTATAACAGTCATAACAATAGGAGAAATTTCTTGATGAACCTGAAAATAATAATTATATCTAATCAACGAAACTAAATCAGGAACTAATGCATGTGCAGTTATCTTATCAGTAAAAACATCAAAAACTAAAAAGAAATAGGAAGTTGGAAAACTGTATACCTTGACTGCTAATTCTCCAATAGCCCAACATGCATTATTTGCTACTGAAATATTTTCCTTGAGCTTAGGAGTGTTCTGCAAGGAGAACACATTATGTAAATGGAAAAACAACCAGATATAACTCTCAGAATTATGAAAGGAGATTCATTAACCAGTTGTTTAGCTGCAACTTCAAGAAATTGAGGCAATAGAGGGTGCAAATGAACAGAACAGACCTGATCACAATCACAATAAAAATTTAAACCATCAAATAAAAAATAAAAAGCTACTGAAAGAGCAGAATGGAGCTTCCAGATGCTACTGGATATAGTACGGTAACAGTTCTATTAAGGAGTCACCAAAGGCTTTCAATTTGTAATATGAAAGACAGAGTGCAATAAAAAACACACAGCTGTACTATAATTAAAACTTACTCTGGCAAGGTCTCCAAGGAGTGCAAAGGCACTTTGTCGAACATCAGAAGCATCATGCATGCAGCATTGCAGAAGCAGATCCCTTAAATTACTTTGTGAGACCTGAAGGCAAAATTAAAGTTCATTCAGCAAGAACATCATAAACAAAATTACTTGCATAGACTTGAATATCCACATAACATGTAGGATAACTCCAATCTGTGGTCAGGTAATAACTAATTGCAAGCATTCTACCAGGAACATTGTATAGAACAAATAAGAAAATCATTAATCAAGACCTTCACGAAGCAAAAAAGAGGAATGAACACAATTCTCCATTGAACATGAGTTTCTCTGCATTACGCAAAGAAATTAAATGACAGGCAAATCAAAGACAGCTAGTTTGTAAAATTCTATCAGCAAAGAGCAAAGTTCAGCTAAAATTGAACCACTTATTATAGAACAGAAAAAAAAAAGCCAGTAAGCCAGTAATTACATAACAGAAACAAAAATATGATGAAAAATGAGTACCAAACTCTCTATCCCACTACCAAGACCCTCAGCAAGTCCAGAGAGGAGATCCAAAGAGCAGACAATGAACTCTCTATCATACAGAACTCCTGCCGAAACAGGATTAACCTGCAATAAAATTTCAATAACCGTCTTAAGAGATATGCAAGGTTGTGTCATTAATACAACTAAACAGTTGAACATAATGCCAGTAGATGGATAAAGTGAAGATATATTAGCGATAAAAATACTCAGATGCAAATGGATATTAACTTATGAGAATAAAATCATGCAGACATGAAAACAAGTTAAGTTTCCACCTCTTTGCTATACATAGAAAGGAAGTGAGAATACATCATAGTACATCATCCTAAAACATTCCATGTAACAATGGCCATCTCTTAAACAGCTAAAATGTCAATAATGAATAACAATAGCATGTGTTACTTTTTCACAGCTAAAATGTCAAATTGGGACATAACAATATGAAGCAGCATATGAGTCAAACATAAAATTGATCAGTAGTCCAATAGGTCAGCACATAACTTTGAAAACAGAAAGGGGTAAGAAAGAGAAAAAAAATGTATAATAACAAAAAAAAATCAAAAAATGGAACATTTCCTCTGAATTTGGAACATTCTATCAAATTGAGTCAAACCTTCGCCAACTGTTGGCTCTGAATGATATTCATACACCTCTGGTATACAGGCTCAGCAAATTGAGAGAACCCTGGACCCAATGCCTGAAACAAATGAACACATTATTCTCCTGGATTACAGCAAATCCTAATTGTTATTCATTCCACAAACAGAAAAACCAAAACACATTGCTGTAGCAATATAAAACAGATTAAAAAAAACTTATATTTACATGATTGTGTCAATTTTAACTCAATGACCTCTAGAATTGAAATTAGAATCTAAGAATTTGTACTGTACTATATTTAAGCTTAGAATGCATTATAAGTTACTGCAGAGGCTTTACTTCAATACTCAATAGCATTTAAAGTGATACTCAAGCAGATCTAATAACAATTAAATGATGCCTGCATGCTCATAAATAAAATGATCTTAAATCATACTCAAGCAGATCAATATAGCAGTTAAATGATGTCTGCATACTCACAAAAGTATATTATCATTAAAGAATTTTAAATGGAAGTTGAATCTGACTTTTTAGTTGCAATTACTTGAATAAAGATTAAACATTATACATCATTTTCGCTTGGTTGACTAGTTTCATGAATGGAAACTATAACTTGTTTAGATGTCTTCCCCCTAACTGCAAACCTTCATTTATATAATTTGCATTAAAATCTCAAAATCAAATCCTTAAATTTCACATTGCATTTCAAACATGGCTGTAACTCTCATCACACCAGAATATTCACTTAAGAAAAGTAAACAGTGAGAAAATAAAACTAACAGAAAAAAACAAGGGAGAAAATCAGATTCAGATTTTGCAAGGTATATAAAACAAGGGAGAAAATCAGATTTAGAATTTGCAAGGTATAAAAAACATCATCAGGAAGTTTCCATCTTTTTTCCCTAAAATAAAATAAAGAAATAAATAAACATTTGTACAAAGAATATAAAAAAAGGATAGGGGGGTCAAAAAGAAGAATATGAAGATCAAACATATAAAAAAATCAATGCAAGGGATTGACTGGTGTTGGCGCCACAACTCTCTCTCCCACACACATATATAAGCACTCGGAAAACAATGCTGATCTCCCTCATCGAGATGTACCTAACAGCCTGCCGCATTGTTATAGACAAAGAATAGTGTTCTAACTGTTCAAAATAGATTAGCTTGGATTACTTTCAACTGTCTCAGCCCACACCCAAATGCTTAAGCCAATTGACTTCCATCTACTACTTTACATCAAGTTGACATCTAATGACCAAACCAAAAATACTTATCAAGGCCTGAAATAAAAGTATACTTGTGCTATGGATGTAAAGCACTCGAGCAATGGAAAGATATCTCTGTCTGAATTTGAAAGTTGCGGCCATTTTCCGATCAGTGGCGGCATTAGAATTTTGAGATATTTAGGCTGCAAATCAGCAATTTAGTAAATATAGTTAAAAATCTAATGGTACACATCATTCAAGAAGAGGTAACAGGATACAGAAAGAGAGTAGCGCATGAAATGACACTTGATTCAGTTCCGCTCCAACAGCGTCTGCTAGAGTTCCAATAGCATCATAGACAATTCTGAGATTCCGTCTCTAGATCAAATAATACAGGTATAAGTAAATGAAAAAACAGAAAAGCATACAGAAAGTTATCTGTCTAGTGAAAAAGCACAGGTATAATAATTTATGAGCTTAGCAATGGAATCAGCAAACATTACATCTAACCATTTCAATACTGAGAAAAGTTTATTAGATATGAAAAGCCAGAAAGGAACCTGATATTTCCCAAAAGCACACATGAGATGCTGGAGAATAATCTCTAAGCGTGGTGCTAACTCTTCAGCAGCCTCCTGTAAAGATAGACCATGAAGATTTACCAAATATTATGAACCAGGAAATACTAAAACAAATAAAATTAACTAGTCAGAATGACCTCTTCTAGTGTTGCAAAAGCCGAACAAGCAGCCTCTTGGACCCGCTTGTTAGTGTCCAATATTCTTTTTAGAAGACCCATGAGAACCTTGTCAAATTGTTCATAGCCTTTTTGATGACCACTTTCCTAAGATAGATAAAGGGAGATGTCAATCACAAAATCAAAAACTAAAAAGTGAAATGACTGCAATGCAATACCAGAGGATAAATTATAATTGATTCCTGTCAAGCCTAAGCAAGATACTAAATTATTATAAAACATTTTTGTATATTGCATCCAACTGGAGGGAAAACACATTGCAAAGAAGCAGCTAATGAAAAAACCTAACTATACCTGAACAATATATTTGCTGAATCTAGAAAGTGTCCAGCATGAAATGCTCCGTATTAGGGGAAACTTATCATCTAATAGAGGGATAAGGAATTCCACAATCTGAAAAAATACAAAAATATTGAAGTTGCATTTCACTAATTGAAATTCAAAACAAAGTAAGAAATATCAAATATTTAAATCAACTATTTAACTTGTCGCAGGCTTAAAGCAAAAAAGTGAAACTCAATTTTCATATAATGCACGTCTCTCAACACAGATACATGAGGAAATAAATTCTCAACTTAAGAGGTTCTATTTTTTGTATTCATTTTCTTTTAGAAAAAAAAAAAAGTAATACTCATTCACTAAAGGCTGTATTTTTTATTTTTCGTAGTTTCATTGAAAGCATTTAAAACAATAAATGGGTCAACAAGAACGTTTTTGTTTTCTTTTCTGATTAGTCAAATCCTCCTTCCACCTAACGATACACTCACTTCTAATCTCTATTGCCTATCGGGTTTCATTCTAAGGCCACTTTTTGCTTCTAATCTATCTAGAAATAATTATTTTTCATTTGCTTCCTCCCAAACTTTTACTAGATCTGAGTTTTTTTGCTACAATCTCCCTATCTAGGTTGTTGCTTTTTTAGTTTCCCATTTCTCATAAATTTTCGAAGGACCTTCATATGTTTCTCTTCAGATCTGCCTTCTCTTTCATGATCTTTCTGAGTAAATTTTTTTCTGATCTCTTGTCAAAATATGCATGTCATTTTTTTGGCTTTCCATTTGACAAATATAATGATTGTTGCAGGTAATTATTTTTTCCTCTTAGAGGATGACAATTGGGTAATAAATTTGTTAATTTGAATTGATACTGGATAACTAGTTCTTGCTATGGGCACCTGTTTTGATTTTTTGGACTTGATTTTGATGGGAAAGATAGCAGAAGTCTCTTATGATTTTGCACTTCAGGTGTTTGAAAAAAAAAATTATTATGAAAAATGTTAAATGAAGATGAACCAAAAAAAAATCAGCTTAGAAAAATCAGAAAATAGAAATCATTAAACTAATTTTGGTCTCTAGAAAACAAAAAATAAATAAAAATAATGCATCCTCTGATGCTCGGACCTGCTGTTTAACCCACAGCACCCATGTCGACACTACTACAGACACAACTCAAAATGTGTGTCTGACACACACAAGTGAATCAAACACACCTGTTCTTAATATTGAGCAAACTTCTGGAGAATGAGTTTGTCTTGAATGGTAGTTTGGATGATATAGAGAGGGTGGCTCCATCCATTGTGATGATTTTAGAAGAGATGGTGTTTGGTGCTGTTGGGATTTATGACATAAATAGAAGGAAGAGGAGAGGATTTATGACATAAATAGGAGGAAGAGGAGGAGAAGGAGGAGAATGAACGGAAAAAGGGAGGAAAAAGGCTTCCAGCGTAGAAGATAAGGAAAGTGAAGAAGACAAATATGGGTACCACATAAGTTAAGGAAGATAAGGAAGGTGAAGAAGATGAAATGGGACTGTAATTTGAAGGGATTAGGGTTTTATTATTTTGTTTGGATGGGCATATTAGCTTTTTATTTTGAGTTTTTGAACTGGGTTTTAGCTTTTTGCATTAATGGACCACTCCTTGACTTTCTAAATTGAATTTTTTTCTTCAACATAGCCAGTTCAAATTTAATAATTTTTTTATCAATTGTGAACATAATTAATGTTATAAATATACCTGATAAGAATTAACACAAAATCATTTCAGTTAAAAGCCTAACTTATTAATTATTTCAATAATATAATAATTTAAGCTATTGTAACAAAAGCATTAATATATTCATTTGACTATCAAAACTGTTGGTTTTATTTTGGATATTACTGATATTTATGGATAAAATTTATTATTACAGAATTTCATATTATATACTTTATTTTCCTTTACATAGTTGTATCTAAGCACCCATGTCCCATTTCGGATATGCATCCCCCTATCTTCCATTAACAATTCCAGCACATGGATATGTATCTGAGTCTGACATCCATACCACAGTCTGAGCAACTTAGCATGCATCATTGCCGAATGGGCTCCTAATTTTCCTTGATTTTCTATAGAAATTCAGATCTTTGGTACAAGTTTTAACACCCCAATTCTTGGTTCCTATAAACTGTAGGGCCTAGTCCTGAATTTAGAAGTCCAACTTGTTCTTAAGTTGTCTTAGGTCAACCTTAGCTTAACTTTGCACTTACCCAATAAATATTCTAAAGATAGCATAAAAAGATATTTGCCCGTTATCCAATATACATACTAGATCATCTATTATTTTGCTTTGAACACAGCTAACAAACAACAACAACAACAACAAAGCCTTAATCCCAAGTCAATTGGGGTCAGCTATATAGATTTTTCTTTTCCACTGAATACGATTTAAGGTTATCTCTTCTGATAGATGTAACATCATAAGATCATTTTGGACCATCTTTGACCAAGTCAGTTTAGGCCTACCTCTGCCTCTCTTAGCTATATCTATTCTAACTTCTTCGGTTTTTCTAAAAGGCGTATCGCTAGGTCTTCGTTTCACATGGTCAAACCATCTCAATCTATACTCTCTTATCTTATCCTCAATAGGTGCTACCCCACTTTTTCTCTAATGCACTCATTGCGGATTCTATCCATCCTAGTATGACCACACATCCATCTTATCATTCTCATTTCCGCAACATGCATTTTACTCATGTGTTGTCCTTTTACTGCCCAACACTCACTACCATACATCATCACAGGCCGTATTACAGTGCGGTAAAATTTTCCTTTTAATTTAATTGGCATCTTTCGATCACATAGAACTCCTGTAGCATCCCTTCACTTCATCCAACCAGTTTTAATCCTATGATTTACATCTTCTTCACAACCCCCATCTTCTTGAAGAATAGAGCCAAGGTATCTAAAATAAGTACTATGAGGCACTGCTATTCCGTCAAAAATAATTTTGCCTCTTTCTCTATTCTTGCTATTAAATCTACAATGCATATACTCAGTCTTAGTCCTACTTCGCTTAAAACTCTTAGATTCCAAAGTGCTTCTCCATAACTCCAACTTTTGGCTTATCCCTGCTTGAGTCTTGAGTCTCATCTATTAATACAATATCATCTGCAAACATCATATACTAAGGGATGTCATTCTGTATATGTCTTGTTAGCTCATCCATGACCAAGGCGAAAAGATAAGGGCTCAAAGCTGAACCTTGGTGTAATCCAATAGAAATGGAAAAATCCTTAGTATCCCCTCCCATAGTGCGGACACTCCCTCATACATATCCTTCAAGACTTGGATATATCGTATAGACATTCCCCTACGCTCTAGAACCCACCATAAAACTTCTCTAGGGACTCTATCATACGCCTTTTCCAAGTCAATAAAAACCATATATAAGTCTTTCTTCATCTCTCTATACTTTTCCATCAAATCTCTTATAAGAAAAATAGCTTCCATAGTTGATGGACCAGGCATAAAGCCAAACTGATTTGAGGAGATACAAGTATCTAACCGCAAACGGTGTTCCACAACTCTTTCCCACAATTTCATAGTGTGGCTCATAAGCTTTATACCTCTATAATTTGAGCAATTCTGAATATCTCCTTTATTCTTAAAAATAGTTATCAAATTACTTTGTCTCCATTCATTAGGCATTTTCTTTGTACTTAAGATCTTATTGATCAAAGATGTCAACCATGTAACTCATGTATCTCCCAAACATTTTCAAACCTCAATAGGTATCTCATTTGGTCCACAGGCTTTACCAACTTGCATCCTCTTCAAAGCTTCTTTAACTTTCGAAAATCTAATCCGTCTAGTATATTTCACATTTTTCTTCGGCCTAACGTCTAAACCCTCAATGTTATCACTATGGTTACCATTAAGGAGTTCCTCAAAATAGCTTATTCATCATTCCTTAATATCCTCTTCTTGAACCAGAACCTTATTCTTTTTATTTTTAATGCACCTAACTTGGTTTAAATCACGACATTTCTTTTTTTTTATCTTAGCCAATTTATAGATAGCTTTTTTTCCTTTGTTCCAAGTTTTTCATACAAACTCTCTAAAGATTGTGCTCTTGCTTGACTAACTACCTTTTTAACATCTTTTTTTGCTTGTTTGTACTGCTCAAAAGCATCATTGTTATTACACTTAGGCAAACTCTTATACCATTCCCTTTTACTTCTTACCGCTTTTTGCACTTCCTCATTCCACCACCAAGACTCCTTCGAGGGATGTCCATACCCTTTAGATTCTCCAAGAATCTTTCTAGCTACTCCTCTAATTGTTGTAGACATGCATATTCACATATCATTTGATGACATACTCACATCGTCCTCCCACCCTCCAACTTTGACCAACTCATCATTGAGCAACAATTGCTTTTCACCTTTTAAAGTCCACCACCTAATCTTAGGACTATTGTTCCTCCTTGGCCTACTAATCAACCTCTTAAACTTGATATCCAAAACCACTAACCTATGTTAGGTGGTCAAAGTCTCACCTGGGATAACCTTACAATCCTTGCATCGAGTTCGATTGGCTTTTCTTGTGAGTATGAAGTCAATATGACTTCTATTTTGCCCACTTTTAAAGGTTACTAGATGTGATTCCCTTTTTATAAAATATGTATTTGCCAGAATCAAACCATAGGCTAAAGCAAAATCAAGGATACTCTTGTGCAACCTGGTTCAGATGAGGATAAAGACCATTTATGCAACCTTCACCTACAGCACCAAGAGCCAAGACAGCTGCTTCCCTTTCTTTCCAGGCTTCATCACCAGTAGCAGACAATTTGCTCTACAGATATTTCAAAAGTAAGAATTAGGCATTTGGAACAGCAGCACATAGCTTGCATGGAAAAAAATTTCATAACCAAATTCTTAGTTTATGCAACCATAGTTGTCAAATTGAGATTTGAATCGAGAATTTAATCATCATTTTTAATTGTGAATCAAATCTTGTAAGATTTAATGTGAATTAACAATATTGATTAAAAAGAAGTAAACACATCAAAATATGAAATGTTACTAAAAATGGAGTTATTATTTGGCCCATGGGAATACGCTTGCAAATAAAACTTGATCAAACAACAAAAAATAGTGAAGATAAAGGATAATTTGAAAAACCAGGTCACAACATATAGGCCTAAACATCACATGATGCCAGCACTCAATAAGGAATAAAATAAAGGGTAAAATAATGTTTAATCCCTGAAGTTTAATAAAAATTAATTAAGTGATCCTTCATTTTGGAGAAAGTAATTAAAAGGTCCCTCAGTTTAGGTTCCATAAACTAAGTAGTCCTTTTGTCCAAAACTTTAAATCTCCACAAGTAAAAACCAAGTAAAATTATTAATCTACCATGATATAGAAGTAAAATGACTAAACAAATAAAACCAAAAATCCTTCTAATTTTCTTTTCTTTTATCTCTAACTTTCTACTTCTCCAAACACACCAGAGTTAAAAACAATCAAACCTCCAAATTATTCCTTTTTTCTCTACCAACTGTGAACCTCACCATCCTTCCATTTCTACCCAATTTTTTTTTTTAATTAGTTTAGCACAGATGAGGAAGTGGAACTTGGGGTTGTTAATATTATGTTCCTGATGAAAAGAGTATATTGTGTTGTTACTGCAGTTAATATGGCTGCCCTTTTCATGGCTGCAAAATCTGCAGCTAAAAGAATTTCCAGTGGGACTAATAACATAAATACAACAATGCAAGAATTCTGTTGGAATCAGGCAATGGCATTAATGTTCAAGAAAATTTACACGAGTAATGAAGATGGAGAAGAAAATTCATCAAGATTGATAAGTTCTGGAGAAATCAAGGTTTCCAATGGCAGACTTTGTTTGTAGATCAAGAAAGCCAAGAGATTTGATTTGTTTGAATTATGTAGAGAATTAATCAAGAAAAACCAAAGATGCAATTGCATGCAGAACAATAAGTTTTTTTGGGTTTGTTTATTGTTTAGGTACATCAAATTTTTTGAAGCTTCATTTTGATTCAAATTACTTTGAGAGGGTTTAGGGACTCTTCTCACGGTAAAATCAAATTTAAATTTTGATTTTTGAACTTTTTACTGGGTCCTATAGGCCTAATAGGGAAAGAATTGATCAACGGGTATTCATTCACCAATTCACTCAATTTAATACATATTGGTCCCAAGCTATCCAACATATGTTGCATATTCTCCAACTATAAATAAATGTGAAAAAAGAAATCAGCGTGTAAGTCCTATTCTAACCTCAGAAGTGGTGACAACACCCCAAACATACATACGCAAGCGCATTTAATTAGCACCATCAAATTATTGACACTTTAATCGGACATTCAACTTGTGTGAACCAATAATAATTCTATGGAAAAACAATTTGAATTTGAGATGAGCCGCAAAGACCAACTATATAGCCACTTGTGGACAATAAGGTAAGATGAAACAAAATATAAGTGGAGGACAAGAACAAAGGAGACCAAGGGTGATATCCTACTAAGTACTAATGCACAAAAAGTAGATTAGAAAGAAAATTGTTATCTGATACCAAATAATTAATCACCTGAACAACAGGTAACAGTGTGGGAAGAATCTCATCTCCAAACACATTTGATAAAATATCAAGAGCAGCAGCACTGCATTTCCTTAAATTCCATACGTTAACTATGTCCTCATCCTGCAATTATCCCAAAATAATGATTCATAGATACTTCATTAAACTAACCTCATTTTCCTACTCATACAACACAGTAATATTTAATCATACCAGATCCAAAAAAAAAAAATTCGGGAACTTACGCCATCATCCACACTATCTGATCCATGAAGCCGCGATGAATGAAAACGAGGTTTCAGATCCTGCATGACACAAATTTATAACAAAAGGATAACAAGAAACTAGCACATCAATCAAGAAAACATTGTGGGAAGAAAAAATGAGAAACTCAAGCATGCATATAGATTGAACCTGATCACGATCTGGAAGAGACTCATCCTCCTGCAACAATGATTGATGTATTTAAATACAACAACAACAAATTCTTAATCCCAAGCTAATTGGGGTCTGCTATATGAATTCTTCTTTTCCACTCGATTTGATTTAGGGCTATAAGATACAAAAAAATCTATATTCAGATTATTCAAAAACAAAAATGTCAGAGAAATGTTAACCTCGGCCTCAAGAAGTGACTCATCATCCTCAGCATAAACCATGTTTGACAACAAAATCTGCAAAAATGGGTATAGATGCATTAAAAAACACAACTTTAAGAAGACAATTGAACAATATAAAATGAAATTAAGAAAGTCAAAAAGGGGGAATTAAACCAGAATTAGGCGTGGCAAGAATTCTCTCAAATTCTCAGGGGGTAATTGAGCATCACAATATGAAGACCTGACAATCATACTCACTATTAAAAGGAGAAATAGAGAAACAAAAATTTCCTTGACAATGTCAAAGAGGAAAGATGCAATCCCTGTGCTCTAAATTAAAAATGAAACAGCAGCAGAGGTCCTGTCATAGGATGAATAGAGTTGCAGGCATGCATGCAAGTATATATTTTCTACACAGCTCCATTTAATGACCATAGGTATATAAGAAAGTGCATTTTTGAACCAAAGAGGCAATTGACAGGGAAAACAAAAAGATTACTATTCAGTTTTATAAAGAAAAGAAAATTTTTTTTAAAAAAAGTAAGAAAGGAATTATATGATTAATAGAATGCCAAGTCAATCTTAACATTGATTCACATCATATACTTGTACCTTGGTGATACAACGAAATCTCCAACACAATATTGGAAAGATAGCTGCAAAAGGTTCAATATATGAGGTTTACAAAGTGAAGGATTACCAGAATTCGCAAGCTTCAAGAGCTACTTCGTCGTCATCATCCTTGTTGACTTGCAAAATATATTCAATTACCTCTCTCAAATGTGGCTGAAATTGTTAACCGACATCAGAAAAATAAAGGAAGAAAAAAAAGGTAGCAGATTAAATAAAACCCATTCAGTCCCATGACTGTTTTAGCTGCTTCCCCCAAAGGGCCAAACAGTATGCAAAGAACAACAACCCAAAGGCTGCAATGTAAATTTTGAACATTGGTGTGATACACCAAGTGAAAATAACTCTCAAGGTACGTTCAGGATGATTTTTGTTTTTTTTACTTTCGCTTTTTTTTAAAGAAAAAACAAAAACGTGTTCATTAATATCAATAAATTTTAGATTTTTTTTATTAGATAAGAAACGGTTTTAAATAAATATGGAATCCACAAAACATGGTTTTTAGAGTTTTAATTTTTAGAAGAGATTTATATCAATATATTTTTTTCTCTACTATTTTTTATTTTCTGCATTTTTTTTTGCTCTTTTTTATTTTTTTGCAAATCCAAGTATAAAATGAAAACTTTGTCTTTTTAAAAAAAAATGTTTTCTTATTTTTAATAATTTTATTTTATTTTAATAATTATCAATAATATCTAATTAATATTATGATGCATCATTAAAATAAACAATATAATTTTTCTAATAGGAAAATAAAATGTGTATTTGTGTATATATAATAAAAAATTATGATATAGTTTTTAAAAATATAAAACAGATTTTTAAAAAAATCTAAAATAAAAACTGAAAATAATGTTTTATTTTAAAAAACTAAAAACTAAAAACTTACAATGTAAACGAACCGGACCTAAGTTGTTGATTGTAAATATACTCAAGTAAGGTAGTTAACGTGGGGGAGAATCCAAATTTTACCCCAAAAATACAAACTATAATTCATAGTGTCAGAAAAAAAAATTCATGAAGATAAAATGTAAGTTTTAACAAGATACCCACCTCTAAGAAAGATGGACGAACTTCAATTAACTGAACAAAAGCACCACAAACCTGCTCAACAAATAAGCAAAACACAATCAAGTAAGCCAAGCTTGTGAAAGAGCAGTATTCTGCAAGAGACAACATATCAAAGTCCTACCAGAAGCTCAAGCACAGCAAGGAACATTACTAATTTTGCAAAGAAAAAAAAAAGATTGCACAGTTCAGTAAAGATATTTGTTATAACACCACCAGGCATAAGAATATTAGTCCGATGAATTTGTTAAGATCCTATTGGCCAAGGTGCAGGACTTGAAAATCCCACATTGAAAATATGGGATTTCAATGTGGAATTTATATGGACTTTAGGCTCTCCAACCATTTGAACTAGCTTTTGGGGTGTGGTTCTCCCAAAATTCATGACAGAATTCCATTTAACCAAGACCACAAAGGTTCATGACATATGGTGTTATTCAACTAGAAAGAAAGTCACAAGAAACCATAGAAATATAAGCCATACTTGATGAATATAGTATGTCTAAGTAAACCACACAAGGAGTAAAAAAGACTGACTAAAGAGCCTTTTTGAACCATTTTTTGCTGAGAGAGAGACCTAATATGATAATGCAAATAAAAACCATAAATATCCAAGGAAGAAACCATTAACTAATAATGTATATTTTATGGTCAGATCACTAAAAATTGATAACAAAATCAAATAAATTTAGGAGATAGAATAAGGAATGAAACCAAAGAAAAATGAGGGAGGATAAAGGTTAAGCACTCATTGGCAGTTTAATGAGATTAGATGATAAAGGATAAGGGATGAATTACCCACCAAACATGCATTTTGTTAACCATCAAACTTGAGAGAATAAAAGATTCCTTGTTTATTACTAAAAATAACATTTTAATAATACTACTTGAACCTTTATAATAAGTATGATTTCCTATCCTTTAAACATCCAAACATAAAATACTGTCCTTTCCTTTCTCACCCGTATTAGACTCCCAAAGTAAGCCTAAAACACAACATTTAAAGCCCATAATTGCTTAATCTGACTAGAATTAGAGGATGAGAAACAAGTGCATACCAATTTCCGCACTTCTGCAGCAGGATCAAGAGCAAGGACAAACAAACCCTGAAGATACTGATTCATCGATGCATATAAAGCCTGGAAAAGAGTAACATATAGTATCAAATATTTCCTCTCCAATATTTTAATAATATTGAGCAGGAACTGAAGGAAATAAATAATTATTAACATACACTATTGGGTAAGAACTGAAGAAATAGATATATGGATGAATCAAGCAACTTACAGCAGGCATTAGCATAATGAACTGATTCACAGAACCCAAGGCAAGCTTTCTCAGTGAACTGTTTGGTGACTGGAAAAACTGTTGACAGCAAAACCACGTTAGAAGGCTCCTCACAAGGAAAAAAATTAAACCAAAGAAAGATTTAAAAGTTTTTTATAAAAATAAAAGTAAAGAGTGCTCAACACATGATTGTTTTGACATTAAATATGAGTTATATACAAAGAGGAACTTCCATTATGAACTCTACGTCAAGATAATACTCACTCACATTATAAAATCGAGAAAGAAATATCTTGATAGGACGTTCAGATAACCCAGGCACATCAGAATCCAAAACTTGAGGGATATCCTCACAGATCTGCAACATACAGTATCACTTGGATGTGGTAACTATCATAAAAGTAGGAATAAAAAAAGACTCCAGTTAATGGCAAAGCCGTAACACCATTACCAAACAAGATACTACACCATAGTCAGTCGACATTACAATATATGTTTCAGAAAATATATGAAGGGCCTCTATGCAACTATTTTATTGGGTCACCCGGATGAACCCATGAAAAATTTGAGACAAAAAAGAAGCATTTATAGATAACAGAATTTGATAAAACAGATCACTAACCAAGTAAAAATATCAAGGATGCTTTGTTCTTCCCTAAATGATATACCAGACAACAGTAACATCAATGCACAAGGCCAACAAAACCTTCCTCATTTCTCATGCAACTTCAGAATAAATATTATATATGCATATGATTAATTTCAGAAACCAACTATAAAGTGTTGGTTTGGATACTAGTGACAGTTAATTTTATAGTTATAAAAATTAATAGTAGTTAGCAATTTGTGTAATCATTTTTTTCTACCATGAAAACAAAATCAATGCCATCTCACCACATACTGAAAGAGTAATAGTAATAAGCTACATTATTGGATGTAATGTATACCTTAGACAAAGCATCCATAGCACCTTCCATGTGATTTAGATCATTACTGTCCAAGCAAGTCACAAGAGCCTTCAACAGCTCTGGCCACCCTGAAATTCCCTCTATCTGAACAACAACACTTATAATGGTTCCAACTGTTGACCTTATATGCCTATCTGCTGCTCCTAAACAAGGCAACAACTCCGACTTAATGTACTGTTGGTGTGCAGAAGGCATTGAATTATATGCAGTTCTGAGGTTGTTCTTAAGCAGTAAACCAGCAGCTTGCCGAATCTCCACAGATTTACCCTGTCAGAATTTCCAACAAATAGAATAAACAATCAACATCAAAAGTTGTGCATCATATTGTAGCCAAACATCCTCATGGAATATCCAAAGCTACAGAGCCTCTGCATTTCTATTTTGCAGCCATGTCTGTTTTGGACAAGTGTCCAACACACTCAACTCAGACAAAATTTAGAAACCATGGCATGTCTGGAGTAATTTTTAAAAAGTAAAAAAATACACATGCATGCCACAGCAAGGTGGGATGCATGTCCACGTGATGATACACAGTTTGGAGGGTTTCTTCTTGATAACAAATGGCAATCTAACGTGCAAGACAAGTATGTTATTCAAATTGTATCCAATTGATCTTCTACAGAAACTTTTCACATAGCCTCTAGGGTAATATAATCCGATACTTCTGCTTTTGGGAGAAAATAATTATAAACACATGCATCATAGACAGTCCTTGCATTGCGGTGTTGTAGTTTTTCAAAATTGTCCATGTCATACCAAACCCAAGTCCAACTCAATAAATCAAATTTCCATGTATTAGAAGAAACTTTAATTGCCCTCCAACTTGAGAGGGCATTAATCATGGGATTCGATAAGGAAAGAATTTTTATCCCACAGCTGAAGCAATAGGATCACTCGGAGTTAAAAAGCGTAGTTGCAAGCTTCAAAGTTAAAGAAAGGACTGCATTCATATAAGAAACTTTAACTTGCCTATTTATGATCAGAAATGGGAAAATGGATGTTTCACCAATCTATTTTAAACCATAAAGTTGAGAGCATACAGTTACAAAACATGTTTAAATCAATCGCCTATCACTCCACAGCTTCACAACCCTACTCAAACATATGCCAAGCCTCAAAACGAAACTTTCCAATGAAAAAAGGGCATTTTCGGTGCAATCAAAGCAATCTAATCAAACTCACAAACCAAAATCTCAAATTGAACCAATTCTCGAGAAGCAAACAATCAAAAAAGAAAAAAAAAAAGCACAGGTTGGGTACCTCAGCGCGAGCAAAAATAAAAACAAGATAATTGTTGAAATCGGGGAATTGAGAGTAGTGTTGGAGTTGCTGCCAAATCTGGGACTTATCAGCAGAGGAAGAATGAGAAATCTGATGCTCAAGTAAGACACAGATCTCCTTTAACCCATCTTCCTGTGGCTGCCACGAGGCATTAGCCGCCATTTTTATGTAAATTTCTTAGCTTATAAAGTATTGACAAAAAAAACAGAGATGTTAGTGGCCGTGTAGGGTGTAGCAACAGCAGAGGAGGAGAAGGAGGCGAAGGACACGAGTCGAGTCGTCTTTACTCTTTTTTTTTTTCCAGTGTCAATATAGCGCTACCCCAACCAAGTAAATGCGCCTGCGAACCTGTAACTGCATATATTATAGTAGAATTATACCTGTATTATAATTAGAGAGAAGGGAATTTTGGGCAGGGTTTTTGTTCGTTGTGTTATAGGACGATGGTCTTCTCTCTAGTGTCAATTTGATTGATAACTTGCAAAAATATTTTGCCTAAAAAGTTCAAAAATTTTAAAGATTATTAACAACTAGATTTGTCAAAGATGGTCATCACGCGAAACACCTAAATTAACCCAATAACCAATTAGGATTATTATTCGTATTAACTTAAGCCCAAAAAAATTTTAAACTTAATTGGGTGAGTTATATAATTTCTTTTTTCACAAAGCGCAATTTAAGTATATATATTTGAATAAATATAAAGTCGCAAGATCATTTAATACTATTTTTATCTAAGTGAGTTTAAATTTACTTTTGTATCGCTTAGCTATATCTATTTTAACTTATTTAATTTTTCTAATCGACACATTTTGTTTGCTAAATCATATCAATATGTACTCTTTTATTTTATCTTTAATAGAAACTACGCCTACTTTTCTCTAATAAATTTATTGTGAATTCTATATATCCTAATATGTCCATATATTTATTTTATTATTCTCATTTTTATAATATTCATTTTGTGCATAACTGATCTCAAGACCAAATAAAGAAAAATGATTATAGTATATGACAATCAGCATAAAATTTTGTCACGTCTCATAATTTAGTATTCATATTATTATAAATAAATTGATATTTTATTATACGATTTAAGATAAGTTATAAACATAGTTAATATACAAATCTGTTAGAATTTTTTTAACTAAAACATATAATTTCAATAAAATTCAAATTTGTATCATTTTATTATTATTTGATCTAAAGAATAAAAATAAATTTTATAGTTATTTTTCAAAAATTCTATTACAAAATTTGTATTGATAGTTGCACATCATCCTCTTGACTCTTTCTCCTTGTTACAAAATTTTACTGCTAAAATATAAAATAAATCCATTATTTTTTATACAGTGGCTTATATCTTTTATATTTTGTTTATTTTAAAAAATATATTTCTTTGGTATATATTTACATTTTAATATCATTTTCATTATGATCTTATTTTATGAATAATATTTGAATTATTTAAAAAATATAGTATTATTTTGGAGTCATAAATGTTATATAGGTTAAATGACTCCCGTTAATTTTAATTTTGTTGGATATAAAGCCCCATGTACAATTTATTTAAATAAATGTATTATGCATATCATATTTATGTAATCTTTTTAAATTTCATATCGTGTTAGAGTTGATATATCTTGATACGATTAATAAATGAGTCATATTTATTTTGAGCTTGATGTATCATCAAAATATATCAATATGACATTAACGGGCTGCCAATTTATTTTGACACCCATATCAACTCATTTATATATTATTTTTTATGAAAGTTATTTGTGGATTGATTTATACATTTTATATTATTTAAATTTAAATTTTAGCAAAGGACTTGTTTGGGAGTTAAAAAAAATAGTAAGTAAAAGAGGTATGTTAAAACTATTTCTTATATGAGAGTTTAATGACTTAAAAAAATGGAAAAGAAATCAAGAGATTGTTTATTGGGTCTAAGATTAATTAAAAGTTAGATTGTTTTTTTTTTTGGCTAGTAGTATATGGGGTCAATTTTGATATTTTGATTACCCTAACCAACTCAAATTATAGTTATTTACTTACTATTAAATATTAAAAAAATGTTCAAATTAAAAAATATATATATGCAAAATCAAAATTATATTGTACTTTTAACTTAAATTACACAAAATAAATATATATTATTTAGTTGTCTCTATAAATTTTTTTGTCTATATATATGCATAATATTAATATTTATTTATTTTAGTTGCCCTCTAAGGTTGGTTGTCTTAGACCATAAACTCCCTGAACTTACACTAAAACCGGCCCTATTACGATATAACTAAAAAAAATTAAAAAGAAAAGCATTAGAGAGTCAAACTTTTTAACTTGGTGCGAGTCTTATAATATTTAAATTAGTGACTATCGCATTTTGCATTTTGGAGTAACATTGAAGTTATATTAGTGCCACTCTCGCTCTTTGAAGGAGAATGAAACTAACTTTTTTGCCTTAGAGATCAGAGTGAGTAGAAGATGTGATCATTTCTAGTTAGTGAGTTTTGACCACACAATATTATAGATGAATAGTAAGATAATGCTTTTGCGGGTTTTGAATTTCAATTTATGAGTCTCATATTAATTTGAATTGAGTTTCATTTGTGTGAGAGATTGATGAGAAAAACTTGAGGAAGTTTTGAGTTGAACTCTTCATGTATATGAATTGGCTTTTAATGTTTAGAAAGATGTAATTTAAAATATGAGAATTTCGTTTAATTTTATATATTTTTTTGTTTAGATAAATCTATTGTTTGATTTTTTTTTTATAAAGTATAAATAACTTCATAATATTTTCGCGGAAGTACATATTGATCCTCAAAATATTTTTGGGATAAATTATGCATATTTTTCATACAAATAAACTATTTTGAGCCCATTGTTAATGGGGGGTATCAATAATGACAATGAGATTTGTTAAACAATCTTATTTTTAAAATATTAAACTTAAAATTTAAAATACATATGTATATATATTCTTCACCTAAGCCATATGAAAGAAACCTTTATTTTCAAAGACTCCTACTTTGACACTGGAGTAATGGTGGTAAATTTGGTAAAGTGGAGATGGGTCAGGTATACAAAGCAGATTGAGAGGTGGATGGAAATTCAGAAAAGTGACCGGATTTATGAGTTAGGGTTACTACCACAATTCCTTTTGGTCCGAGAGCGGCAAGCCCTGGCTCAGGATTAACTCAAATTAGTCATGTCTACTTGATACACTATGGGCACCCTACAACTTGTATGGACACACGCATTAAATCACAATAGCAGGAGTCATCGGTAATTCCCTTTAAGATTGATTGTCACTAATCTTTATTTTATTTTGGATTTCTTAATTAGGATTGTGTAAATTAGAATGAGCCAATCAAACCCTCTAGTCCCACGTGTTTAACAACGGGGGGTTTGGTTGGTTCCGCAATAAATTACGGTCGAGGGCGGATGGTAAAATTTTATTTAAATCAATTTTGGGTGGTCGGTCGGTTCTGGTATTTTTATTTTTCCATGACCCGAAAACGACCGACCATTCCATAATATATTTCTTAATGTAATACTTAAAATTGTATAATTTTATTATATAAAGAATTAAGAATAATATTGAAATTTTAAAATAAATATTTTATTTCTGTTAAATTTATAAATGATGAAGAGTATGAGATTGAAAATTTGAAATGCAGCATATTACTATTAAGTTGTAAAACGACATTATTGAGTAGTGAAGCACAATGTTTCATTAAGAGCCAGCTTAAACCGAGCCAGCAACAATATGCCACGTTTTATTAATAGCAAACAACAATATGCAATGTTTTATTAATAACAAAGTTAAATTTAGCTATTTAGATGGGATATTAGTTGCAACTGTTAGGAGAATTTTTAGTAATTAGTTAGCTCTGTTTTTCATTTTTCTTTTTTCAGTGCTCGTATATGTAAAACATTCTATAACTGATTTTTCATTCTAGAATCAATGAGAAACTTCGTCTTTCCACCAAAATCTTTTTTCTATGTTCATGGTATTATAGCTACTAGTTATTGACATTGAGAAATCTTTTTTATTGCTTTGTTTTTTGATCTACTAGTTTATCTTGAGATCTTGAGGTATGGAAGAAGCTTAAGTATGAAAGAAGATGGAACCCAAGGAAATCATCAATCAGAAGGAGCAAAAGCACTCATTAATGGTGATCGCCAAAGGACGGAGCTAGGATAAAATATTAAGGGGGCTAATCAGTCAAGATAAATAGTTATAGTATTTTTTTTAAAAAAAATTACAAATTCGACATAATCAATATTTATTACTAAAATAAGTTCAAATAAATAGATTAATAAAAAAAATTGAGTTTTATTATTTTTCTATAATGAGTCAGAGTTAAATTTTCTTTAAAAAACTTTTTTTAAAAAATAATCACTAATAATAATTGGTAAATACTTAACACTAAATGATCATAATTTGAAACAGTAATAAACATAACTTTTTGCTTTAATAACTTTAAGCAAATATAAATTCAAGTTTGACATTTCTTATCGATAATTAAATTAAAAAAAATAAACTAAAATATAATTAATCCTAAATCCTAATTTAAAAAAATTATAAATAATAGTGTCTTACTTTGAATGATTGAGAACTAAAGAGAAGAATTTTATAAAAATAATAGAAAAAATAAAAAAATAAATTATAGTTTCTAAAACTAATACTAAGTTTTAACTAAAGAAAACTAAGTTAACAAAAAAGTAAAGAAATTAAAAAAAAAAAAAACTCAGTTATATTGTGAAATCATGGTCCTAATTCTCATCCATGATAGAATTGCCAACAAACACAAAAGGTAGTAGAAGAGTAAAAGAATTAAGAATAGTAAACTTACCCTATAAGTTTTTTTCTTTTTATAAAATAAAAAAAATTGATTTTGGTTATTATATATTTAGTTTTGGGACAAATAAATGTATTTGGGTTAAAATTTCAGACTTAAACTAAATTTATATAGAAGTTTATTCAATTATAGGGGTCATTTTCAAAATTTTATAGTATATACATATTTAAATAAAAAATTAAAAAAATTAGGAGGGGTCTCAATTTAGCTCCCTCCCTGTCCTTTGCAGCCATAATCTTTAGATAATTCTAGTATAATGCTAGTTAGTAATCCATTGAATGGGAATAACTATCTAACATGGAGTCATGAAGATAGTTCCAAAGGCTAAAAACAAAGCTGAATTTCATTTATCAATGTAAACACCCCTAATTTTTGAAAATTTTAAAAAAAATAAATTAAAATTAAATTGGATAAATTAAATAAATGATTTAAAAGAAAAATGAAAGGATTTTAAGTGATAAAGTAGAATGTATATTTGAAATATATTTGAAATAAACATGATATATGTAAGATATATACATATACCTAAGATATACATCACATATATATATTGTATAATTAAGTGTATAGTGATTATATATATAGATAAGGATGGATTAAAAAAAGAAGATGATAGTTTCTTCTTTCTTCTTCTTTTGTTCTTTGAACGTGAGCTAGAGATAGAGAGAGTAAGGGAGAGTTTGTTCTTCTTTCATACATCAAATATTGAAGGAATTTCAAGGATTCAAGTAGAGTTTTTGAGGATTCTTTATTAATTGATAAGTTTCTTTATCAATTTTGCAAGTTCTTTGGAATTCTATGGAAGAACATGATATGTAGATTTTGAGATTGTATATTACCATGTTTTAATAGCTTATTTGGGTATGTATGAAGTTGTTATGAGTAGTTAATAATAATTTTAAGATTGGATTGAAGAAGTGATTAAAATTAAGTTGAGTTTGGAAGTGGTTGTGTTGAAATGGTTGAGTGTATGAAATGCAGAAATTTTGCCTGACATGGCCATATTGTTGGGCTTGTCAACGGTGCTGAGTTTCAATGTTGATGACACGACTAGTAACACGGCCATATCTCTAAGTGTGTCGTAGCTACTCTAAGGCAAGATAATTGACACAGCAATTAACATGCCCGTGTTATTGGGTGTGCCAAAATTTCTATAAGGCATAATGAATGACACGGACAGTGAGACGTCTATGTCATTGGACGAGTCAAAGCTTCTATAATAGAGGATTAATAACATGGTCATTAATATGCCCATGTTGTTGGGCGCGTTACTTGAGGGAATTGTCCAAAATAACTATTTTCTTTTTCTTTTATTTGTAATTCCTAATTTAAATGGTTTGATGTTGAGAATACCTTAGAATGTGATATTAAATGGTTGTTTATGATCGAATTTGGCTTAGGCATTGAGAGAGAGTAGTTTGTCCAACCTTAGTGTTGAAGGGCAACTTGGAAGAGAAGGCTGGAGGGAGTTTTGAAGCTTGTTTTGGAGTGCTTTCTAAGGTATGTACAAACTCTTAATAAATAGAATATGATTGCATTACTTTTGGCCTAACACATTTTGGACGAAAAATACGTTAAGCTACTTGATACATGAACATTGTGTTGTGACATGCAAATTGATATATATGCATTATGAAAAGCCATTGTTAATGGCTAGATTGAATAAAATGTGAATTATGTGCAAAATATGAAAATGACCTAAAGTGTTTAGGTAATGTGGTTTTATTATGAAATGACATTGAAATGAATGAGAAAATGGAAAAATGAGAAAGGAATTGAGAATGAAAAATATAAAATAATTGTGTGCCTAGTATGTTATTTAATTTTCAGAATTATGTGTTTAGCGGCATGCCTATGAGGTTATCTTCAATATTTGCCTATGAGGCTAAATGCTTGGCGTTACTGTGATATGATTTGCCTTCGAGGCTAGACGCTTAGCGTCACTGTGATATGATTTGCCTTCGGGGCTAGACACTTGGTGTCATTATGTACCAAAATAATAACTCTGGAATTTGAATGATGCATTAGTTTGTTTGGGCACATACTTGTGTATGTGTTTGTGTGAATTATTAAGTGATGAAAGTATATATCTAAAAGTGAACTTGAATGCCATATTATAACATAGCATATGAGCATTTTGCATCGATATTATTTTTAAGTTTTGTTATTATCAAAGTTTGTACACTAGGCTTTTGTCTTAGCGCAATTATAACTCATCGCGCAGGTGACAAGGGTGATCCGATAGAGCCGGAGAATTTTACTAGACCTGGTCAGGTCTAAGTTTGTGTTTGTTGAACTTGAGGCATTTATGCTACATCAAGATTAGAGTCAGTTTGCCAGCATGTATATATATATATTATGTCATAGTACTTTTCGATAGTATGTATATTATATTATGTTTTTGGAGTAAAAAATATATATTGTAAATTATCAAGATGGTTTTGTGTAATTGAGTAAGATGAGGTTTTATATATTTTGATATGTATATATATATATATGTGTATAAATGTTTTGAGGAATGGGGAATAAGAAAATTTTTATTAAATCGGATTGTGATATTCTTATACCATATATGCATATTTTACATACTGGATGTGTGTATTATACGTATATATAGTATAAGAGTGTTACAATCAAAATGCTAAAGCACCTAATGAGGATATAAAAGAGTTTAAGCAACAGAGAAGGATAAAGTCCATGATTATGTCATGGATCTTGAATGCGATAACGAACGAAATTGTTGAGGCTTTCATATGCACAACATTGGCAAAGGAATTAAGGAAAAATTAGAGGAGAACTATAATGAATGTAATGGGCCACAGATCTATCAACTTCAATTAGAAATAGCCTTTGTAAAGTAAGTTAATGTCTCAATCAATTCATATTATATGTAGGAAGTTATGGGATGACTTGAATTGTTTAAGCCACCACCGAATTACAGTTGTTGTAGGTATGAGTGTGGGGCAAGAAAGATGATGGAAGAAATAGTTTCTTTGAATATGTTGATATAGTTCCTTATAAGACTCAACAAAAGTTTTGATAATGCTATAAACCAAGTATTAATGTTGGATCCATTGCCCTTAGTCACTACGACACATTCACTTTGTATTGAGGGTAGAGAGGCAAAGATTAGCTAATATAGTTTTAAAAGAGAGTGATAAAGGGAATGTTATGTTCACTAGGGCTGGAAGTATATTTAGAAATAAAGCTATAGGAAGCCAACTTATAAGAAAAAAAAGAATTCATTAGAAATAAAGACAAATTTTATGAATACTATAAAAGGTAAGGACATTCGCTTCAAATTAGTTAGAATCTTATAATAATATATTGAATTGAAATAGAAAAGGCAAAGAGAGCAAAATAAATTTCAAGTGAATATGGCAGAAAATGAAGCTAAAAAAGCTAGTAAAACTAAAGAGCATACCTAAAAGATGTAGCAAGGAATAGTTGAGATGATCAAACAAGAAACATCAAGGTTCATAAAGAACCAGCAAATGTACACTGAAAGCTATATGAATTTTGCACAAATGAAGAGCTTTACATGTAATATAACAAATCCCTCTCTGAAAACAAAGGCTCGTACATATTGGATCATTAATAGTGGAGCCTCTAATCATATTTACACAATTAGGGAAATGTTCAGTGATATGTTTGATACCCAACAACCAATTAAAGTCCATTTACCCAATGGAGCATTAGTTGTATCACAGCTAGGTAATGTGAATCTGAACCACAAATTGACCTTGACCAATTTGTTATGTATACTAAGTTTCAATCACAACTTAACATCAATAAACCATCTTAGTCAAGAAAACTACCTTAAATTGATTTTATCCATGATACTTGTATTTTATAAGACCACATGAGTGATAACAAGGTAGCACATGAAAAAGTAGTGGGCAGCTTTTATGCTTTTAGTATTAAACCCTTTGATAACAATTGTAATAGCTTAGTCAATAACATAAAACCAACCTCTTTTAAGTTTCATCTTGTAAACTAGGTATCCACAACCTCTATGCATACTTGGTATAGTAGGTTTGGACACCCTTCTCATTTTGTTTTGTCATACTTAAAATTTATAAATAAAATTAACAATGTTTTATGTAAAATTTGTCCATTGACAAAGCAAAATAGAACTCCTTTCCAAAATCTCCTTTATGCTTTGCTACATCTTGATATTTAGGGACCAAATATAGAAGCAAAAATGAATGGTGCCCATTATTTTTTAACATTAGTTGATAACTATAATAGGGGTATGGACTTTTTCTAATGAATTCTAAAGCCTAAGTCATTCCTTCACTTGTTAAATTCTTTAAGAAGGTCAAAAAACCCAATTTAGAACCTGAATTAAAAACATTAAGGAGTGATAATGGGGATGAGTTCTTAAGTATTCAATGCCAAGCTTTGCTATCTTCTTTTGGAAGAACACACCAAAAAACTGAATACACACTCCACAGCATAATGGACTAGTTGAAAGAAATCATAAACACTTTGTACCAAATGGCTAAGGCCTTGCTTATGAAAGTTAGTCTTCTTATGAAATTCTAAAGCTAAGCCATTTTAATGCCACCCTCATCATTAATAAACTGCCTGCTGCCATATTGAATTGGAAAACCTCATTTGAACAATTATACTCTAAGCCACCAGACTATAACCTACTTAAAACCTTTGGATGCTTAGCCTTTGCCAAGAACACTCTTCCTCATAAAGGAAAGTTTGCATTCAGGCGCATTAAATGCATATACATTAGTCATTCAACTGTGCAATAAGCTATATGACTTACAAAATTAAACCACACTTGTATTCAAAGATGTCACATTTTATGAAATCACATATCCCTATAAAGAAATATAAATTACAAAACCTATTGAACCTACAATGCCATGTCCAATTACAAAAGAAAATAGTAGTTATCCAACAAATTCAAGAACAGACTTGCAAACAACCATATTATACCGCTTACAGTTGCCTACTTCTCAACATAAAGCTATTGCAACTAATACAAACTCAAGTTCATCTTTAATGCCTTTACATACTAGAAGAAGCAGAAGACACACTAGACCACCTCCTTGGCTATAAGATTTTGAAACTATGCAAGAAGAATTATAGGCATTGGAGAACTAAAATCAGGAGCTAATTGAACTACTAGCAGACAATTAGAAGCTCATAGGATCAAAATGGGTTTACAAATTGGAATTAATGCCAAATGGAAGCTTAAAGAGGTAAAAAGCATGCTTAATGGCCAAGAGATACAATAAGATAAAAGAATTTATTTTACAAAGAGTTTTTGTCCAAAATAGTCACTGTGAGGTTACTATTAGTTGTTTTAGTTGCCAAATCTTAGCCTTTGCATTAGTTGGTGTGAACTCCTAGTTTTTTACCTAGTAAAAAAATTATAAACTTTGCATTTATATGGAAGCTCATGTAATAATGAGGCCAACACATTTGGAATTGCATGATCGGATGTCATATGGCTTAAAAGGGAAATTTGAAGGTTTCTGAACAACATGGGCTTATTGCAGTAGTGAACCCTTAATTTTTCATTATTTTATTAAAATTAAGTCTGTTACAGTTCTAACACAACTTGAATCACCCAAAACGGATATCAAAAAAGAGAAAATGGGCCTCCGAAAGTTAGTTATGGCAGCACAACAGGCCTGATATGGGTGGTTCCGGGGGGGGGGGGGGGGAGTAAGGGGGTGGCCTGCGGCAGCCAAAGGTTTTACAAGAAACCCAAAATACTGATCCAATTTTTTTTCAATTTTTTCCAATTTTAACTTTATAAAACTCTATAAATAGTCTTATAAACCCCAAGAACACTCTTCCTCCAGCCCGTTTGCACTTAAAGGAATACTCAAGATTAGTTGTTGGTCTCTATTATTAAACATTTTAGCAATCAGAGTCTTGTTCCAACTCCTATCATCATCAATAAGTAAATCACTAACTGTCAAAGTTGTCTTCCTATCTAATAGAAGTAATTTTTGGATTTTGATCATTAGGCAACCATAGCTCGATCCATATATTGATCATATGGCCTTTGCCTACTCTCCATCTATACCCTTTTCTAAGCACCTCCTTTGCATCCATCAAACTTCTCCATACAAAGCTAGGATAGTGCCCCCCACAAAAGCATCAAGGAAGCTAGTTCTAGGAAAGTACCTTGCCTTTAAAAGTCCGACCACTAATGAGGTTGGAGATGAGATAATTCTCCATGCTTGCTTCCCAATCAATGCCATGTTAAATTGATGAACACGCCTAAAACCTAATCCACCAAATTTCTTTAGAACAACCATCCTTTACCAACTCTGCCAGTGAATAATCTTTTTCACATTTGACCCCCCCATTCCACCAAAAGGCATTCATCATTCTCTCTAATTCTCCATACAATTCGAAAGGTAGTATGAAAACACTCATCGCATAATTTGGCAGGGCCTAAGCTACTGTCTTCAATAGAACTTCCTTCCCAGCCCTAGAAAGCATGCTTCTCTTCCATCCTTTGATCATGTCCCATACTCTATCTTTAACAAAACTAAATACTTCCTTTTTATTTCGGCCAACCATTGAAGGTAAACCCAAATAGTATCCCTGGTTTTCAGTCATTGAAATCTCCAACAGGTTACAAATTGCAGCTCTCTTATCATGGCTTATGTTTTTGCTAAAATGAATAGAAAACTTTTAGAAATTAATCTTCTGACCAGAAGCCTCCTCACATAGCCTTAAACATTCCTTGATTCTTTGACCTTGTTGTAATGTTGCCCAAAAAACCAAGTAGCTATCATTGGCGAAAAAGAGGTGTAAAACCTTTATGCCATGTCTGGCAACTTTACAAACCTATAAGAGTCCCTTTTCCACCTCATTTTCTAACAATAAAGATAAACATTCAGCATACAATATAAACAAATACGATGATATAGGATCACCTTGCCTGAGGACCCTTATAGGCTCAATCAGATGAAGTTCCTTACCTACTATAACAATTTGATACCTTACTGAACTTACACACAACATAACCAGCTCTATCCATCTAGCCTAGAATCCCGTCTTGGTCATAACATCATTCAGAAATCTCCATTCTAGCCTATCATAGGCTTTACTTATATCTATCTTTAAGGCAGCCATAACCATTCTACCTTTTGTCTTCTTCTTTAGGTAATGGCCTATCTTAAATCCTACCTTCACATTGTTTATAATCAAATGTCCCGAGATGAAAGCAATTTGTGATTCTAAAATCAATTCTGGTAGAATTTGCTTCAATTGATTGGCAAGCACTTTTTATACTATCTTATACATTACATTACAGAGAGAGATTTGTCTCAGATTAGATATGCTCTCTGTATGCTTATTCTTAGGGATCAATACTAGAAGCATATCATTTAAAGGTTCAAGCATATTACGTTTGGTCAAAATACTAAGACAAGCCTTCACCACGTCTTATTCCATAATGCTCCAGAAACGCTGATAAAATGTCAGGTTCATCCCATCCGGCCTAGATGATTTATCTGGATGCATGGAGAACACTGCTTCTTTAATTTCCTCTGGGACAAACTCTGCTAGCAGGATTTTGTTATGGGCTGTTGTGACCCTTCTCTTAATGCAATTTAGCACACTATTATCTCCCCTTGTCTCGATGTCAACAAATTGTTAAAATATGAAAAAATTAATTCTTCCAAATCATTACCCCAACTTTTCCATCCTCCATCACCATCACATAACTATTGAATCATGTTGCATTTTTTCCTAAGAGAGGTAAAAGTATGAAAGAAATGAGTATTCTTATCTCCTTCCTTCAGCCAAAACAACTTAGACCTTTGTTTATAATAAACTTTTTATTGATACAGTGTCTTCGATAATTCCTCCTTCGCTTCCCACATCTCCCTCTCTCCATATGAGATTCCTCTATTCTGGAGCCTAGAGATAAGCTTCTTACATTCCTCAATTCTAGACTTAAAAGGATGAAGTGAGGATTGACTCCATACTTTTAGAGATTCACTACAACCGGCGATTTTACTTAAGATCGACTCTCTACTAGCCTCAAGCCAACTTTCCTCAACCATTCTTCTACAGTCATCCTCACTAAGCCAACTATTTTCGAACCAAAACCTCTTAGCTTTTGGAATCCACTACTTATGGGCTGGAATGAGCAAAAAGGGAGAGTGGTTGGACATTACTGCTTCCATATTAAACACTTTAGCTTCTGAAAATACCCCAACCCAATCTTTGGTAGCTAACAACTGGTCAAGCCTCTCTTCCACAAAATAACCACCAACCATTTTTCGACTCCAAGTAAATTAATACCCCCTCCATCCCAATGTCTTAAAGATTGCACTCCTCAACTACAGTATGAAAACCCTGAAGACACCAATTGGGGTGATATGATTCTCCTTTCTTCTCAGATTAGTATAACAAATCGTTAAAATTGCCTATACAAGCCCATGGCCCATTAGATCTGCCATTCAAAAATCTCAAAAATGTTCCATGATTCATTTCGATGAGCTCTCTTTGGGTAGCCGTAAAAGTCGGTCAGCTGCCATTCACCTCTACCCCTGATTTGAACCTTGGCATCAATAAAGTTTGAGGAGAAACCCATCAATGAAATTGACTCAACATTTTTCCAAAACAGGGCTAAACGTCCTCCATCCCTGATTGGCTTCACTATAAACATGCAATCAAAACCCAACAAACTTTTCACTTTTCCTAACTTACTGCAATGAATCATAGTTTCCTTAAGGAAGGCCATGTCCGAGCTCTTAGTCATTATCAGGTCTCTAAGGACCTGAATTGTCTGTGGTGCCAAGCACATGATAATTCTAACATAAAACACTCATTGGGCCCAGTATACCTCACTTTCGAGGCCCATTGATGTCACATTTTTTTGTCTCATGTTCTTTAGTAGCCGATGGGCCTCGAACAAGTCCAATAGTTCCTTAATTAGCTAAAATTTATCTTTCCATACGTCATCATTTGGCTTCTAGTACCTTTACCCTTCATTCTTGTCAATAAGATCTGTCATATCTAGATTCTTATTAATACACGAATCACTAAATAATCTTTCTCCCCTATCCAGTCCCTCCCTTTCCACAATCATCCCCTCATTAATGCAATTAACAGTTACAACATCTGCCATTATCCCAGCATTAACTCTTGCCTCTAAGTCCACAACCATTTTCTCAGTACTTTCCTTATCAATATACTCTTCCTTATCCAGAGATTCTATCCTCAGCCATCGCTCTCCCACCTAAACCACAACTTTCTAGAGAGACTCGAAGCCATGGTCCATACACCTTCTCCACATTTGAACCATGCATATCAAAACTCTTTTTGCATAATTTCTCTAAATGGCCTAAGATCCCACAAAAGAAACAAAAAGGTGGGTAGCCTTTCATATTTGAAAAAAAAACTCAGCTCTAATCACCCCTAACCATTCTTATCTTCATCTTATGTTTTAGAGGTTTGTCTATGTTTATAGTTACCCTTATCCGCATATAACTCCTCAAGCCACTTGTGAAATTGTTCGGATCTGATGCAATGAATTTACCAATATAATCACTAATAGCTTTACTTAGATTCTCTGACATAAAACCAATAGGCAACTCATAAACATGAACCCATAATTCAACCTCTACTAATGAAATTCTTATTAGTTTATTGCTAGCCTTCAATTACTTGACTAGGAGAAGGTATTGATCAAAGGTCAAAGGGCCATCATCAATAACTCTTTTTCATATCTAGTTCATGATAAAACTGAAAATGAAACAATTTACTGTGAGCGGAAATTTTTATCCCCCACTTCTAGTGGAATGGTTCTTGCGACTTTTAGCACTGTTAGGCTATGGGCCTTAGAGAACACGGGCCTAAGCTCGGAGAATTATAGTCACCATCTGGACGGGCCAGGAAAGAAATAGAAAGGGGTGGATGAATTTATTCCTAAGGAATCTCCAAGCTCTACTTGGGTTTAAGAAGTTGGGTACACATGGGGAATATGAGAATGACCCATCACCCCTATAGTGCCAGTTCATTGAAACTAACCTTATTTTCATGTCTAAATACTGTAAGATTCTTAAATTATTATAGTATTATTCATATAACATGCAATTAGAAAAAATAAATAATCATATTATAAATCAAAGAATAACAAATAAATAAAATGGGCATCCGCCTATAGATAAAAACATGCCCTTATAATATCCCAATATTCATACAAGTAAATAAAATAGGACACCCATCATTTTTGTGGAAACATATCCTTTACAATGGTCTAAAATCCTTAAAATAAATTAAGTTATACAATTAAAATATGGCACCCACAAAGTGAAAATATTTCTTTTACATCTTTTAAAAATATAACCAATAAATAAACATTAACATAGTTCAATCATTCATAATAAAATATTTAATCCAAACATATAGTTTATCCTAAAAATTACAATCCACAATCGTATCTAAATATTGACCCCTTAATGCGTTATAGTGTACAATGCACACAACGGTCCCGCTAGCCGATTATAAGGCGGGGGATCGAGGGTAGCTTTCCCGAAAGATAAACTATTTACAAAATAAGTTTTGTTGTGGAATTAGGATTTTAAATTTTGATTTAGGGGTTTAATATGCAAAACCAAGATTAGAACATATAATTAGGATTTTTATCAAATCTAGGGTTTTATTATCAATAGGAAGATTAATCTTAAACTAATATACAATTCGGCAAGGTTTAGGGTTTACAAAAATAATGGTAGGACATATGTTGATATTGATGTCTATTTTAATTCAAATCTATGGCTTATTATGGATGATTTGCAACTCAGTTTATTAATAGGATAATTCAATAGATTGATTTTTAAGAGTAAACAATTGAGTTGGTTTAAAGATGGAATCAAACCTGCGTTGATCAGCTCCACCAATAATAATCTGTTGAACCAAGCTTACTAATCCACTGCCTGAGTCAATTTTGGTCTTGGTCGAGTGAAGCAATTTGAAGAAAATTGTTACTGACTCTCTGTGTTGATTGTATGTTTTGGTTTTTGTGCATTGGTAGCTCTTTTTTGTTAATTATTCTTGTTACCCTGAGTTGCTACTGCCTAAACACTCGCTTTTGGCTATAGATTGTCGCCTCCCCCTTTGATTGCTAAAAGCCTCCTTTTTATAATGCTCCTTAGGGTTTAACCCGGTTACCTCTCATAACACCCTCTGCTTATCCAAATTAATTTGAGTTTTAGCAGGATAAGGAAACTTAAAACTATCAAAACTGATTTAGACCCGAAATTAGGGCTCATGGCGAATTGGCTAGGGCAATTCATCATGAATTTGGTTTTTTAACCCGGACTAACTCGATTTGTTCATTTAAAATTGGATCGGACTTATTTTGGGCTTTTAAAATTGGTTCAGACTTATTTTAGGCTTTTAAAACTAGACCAAACTTATTTTAAGCTTTTAAAATTGGATCGGACTAGGTTTAAACTTTTTGGATTTGACCTGGCCCTTTTTAATTGAGATTGAACTCATTCAGGGCCAAAATTAAGGGTCTACAATTACTGGTAATGCTCTTAATACAAACCCTTTTAACTGACCTCCAAGCTGTTGCCATCATATTCTTCATTGCCATAAAGTTTATAAGTCTATCTATCAAAAAATGACCCATCAGCAACAATTCAGAATTCTGTCTAGCCTTCTTTCCTTCTTCTCTACCAATTTCTGCCCCTCCATCCTCCTCTTCTTTCAACATCATATTCGCATACTGTTCCTCTATAGAGCTATCCATCCTCTGAAAGAGCTCAAAACCCTAATAGGAAGGTCAGCGAGAGAGAAAGCTAGCAAATAGTCAACAAAGAGACTACCAAAGCGAAACTTATCAAATGACAAGAGAAGCAAAACTTGTCAGAGGGACAAAGACAAGAGATGGTAATTATATCCTACAACTTTGCATATTTTGAAAACGTTGCATAATAGCCTCATTTTTAATTCTAAAAAATATTTTTCTTCACATAATACACAAGCAGTCGATTAATTATGTATATATGAATTTTGGCGAAAATGTTATGAACTAAAATAAAATTCATTTAAATTCACATATATATAATTCATTTAAATTTAAATATATAAATGAATATATATAACTTCATATATACATATAAAATTCATATATATATAAATAAATTTGTGTGTATATATATACATACATATATTCATTTCAATTTAAATATATAAATGAATATATATAAATTCATATATAAATATAAAATTTATAAATGTATAAAATGAATGTGTTCGTATATTTTATATATAAAAAAAAAGAATGTGTGTGTATATATATGTGTGTGTATATATATACACATATATATTTTTGGGGTGGTAATATTTTTAACTTGGTGGGTGCCATATTTTGATATGTAGTATTAAGAGTGTAATCTTTGACCTAGGAATTTGGATATATAGTAAGTCCCGTGTTAGCCGATGATAGGTATTGTAGGACAGTAAGTCAGTGGTCGCTTCCAAAATTATAGAAATCACTTTTAAACTATTTTTAAAAAAATTAAAAATAGAATCTTTTTTATGTAAATCTGCTAGTACAACTCAATATGATAATTTTGAATCATCAGAAATTAAAAAGACAGTAAACAGAAAAGAAGTAATTTTAAAAAATTTTCATAAAGCAATAAATGATTGAAAAATATCTAAATTAGATAAAGAACAAATTTATAAAATACCTAAAATAAATATTTTTAAAATAGATTATACAATAAAAATAGAAGAAAGAGATACAGTTAAGTAACCCTTTTGAAAGGATACTTTGTTATCTCTTAAAATCTTAAAGCAGCATAAGACAAAAAAATATAAGTATATACATATAGGATTAATAAAAATTGGTATAAAACTTTTAACTAGAGAAGGTTTAAATACTAGTATATTGGTTGTTGTCAGAGATGCTAGGTTTGTAAACTTTTAGGACTCTCTCTTAGGATCAGTAGAGACCATTCTAAGTCAAGCACTTATTAACTTTGATGTACATTTAGATATTATAGTTTCTTTAAGTGACCTAAATATATTAAAAATTGTAATATTAGAAATTAAAATCCATAATCATAAAATATTAGAGGAATCAGTTCATGTAGCATTAAATCTATAAAATACAGTATAAAACCATGGTATCTGCCTTTGCAACCAAGTATAAGATGCAACATAAAATAGGAGAAACAAAATTTCTCCAAACAGACTTTAGTAAAGCTAATACTGTGATTCCTAAAATCATACAGTGGAAGGACATATCCCATCCAGATGAAAAAATTTTAGAAGGAGCAGCTCCTCCTCTAGAACCTAAAAAAACTATAAAGCCTAATATAAATATTAGTCAAATTAAATAGTATAAAAATGGTAAAGTCAAATTAAAATTTTCTAGATATAGTATAAGCAGTAGGTATTTAGGTACTTCCTCTTCTACTTCAATAGTAGATATAGGAAGAGCATTACAGTTACCTTCTGTTATATATGCCTCTTACTCTGAACCAAACCTGAAACCAGTAATGCTGACTTTTGTAAAGCCCAGGTATTCTATATCAGGTATACCTCACTACAAGAATATAGTGGATTATCGACGGATTTTTTCGTCGGTAATTCTTATTTTTTTTGTCGGTAATATTATTTATCGACAGATTATATAAATGTTGCCAAATCTTTCACCGGTAATCAAAAAGTCGACGAAAATAGAAATTTGTTTGTAAATTTTTTGATATAAATAATTTGTCAGTAATTTTCTGACAGAAAAGTAGTCGACAATATTTATCGATAGAAATTTTTTTTATCGGTATGGAAGGAAAATATCGATAAAAAATTTTATCGGTATTACCGATGAAAAATTATCTGTCGGTAATACCGACAGACCAATAAAAAATTATCTGTCGCTAATATCGACAGACAGATGAAAAATTATCTGTCGGTAATATCGATAGAAAATATTTTCTATCTATAATACCGACAGAAAATATTTTATGTCGATAGTACCGATAAATAATTTTTCGTCGGTATTACTGATAGAGTTTCTATTTTGTATGTAATATCAAAGAAATTGCAGACAGAAAATAAATATATCGGTAAAAAATAAATTATTTTTTAAATTTTAAAAATATTTTTAAATTTATAATATATAAATGTATGTATAAATTTTTTATTAATAAGAATAAAAATATAAAAATAAAATTAATGTTTAAAAAATATTATATGTAATAAATATTCAAATATAAAAAAAGATAAACATAAAAATAATAAAATGTATATAACCATATGATAATTAAAATATCATTTTACATATACAAAAAAATCTAAAATCAAATAGCAGGAGGTGGTGAAGGTGGAGGTGGAGGAGCATCATCAGGCGGAAAGTGTCGTGATGGTTCGAAGGTTTCTCGTATGAAGTTGGACATAAACTCATTAAGCTGCTGTTGGACCAACCTCTGCACCTCAGTTTGTATATGTTCCTAAATTCGAGATTGAACCTATGCCTCTACCTCCACCTGCACCTGCTCTTGGATCTGCTGCTGAACAGTTCGATCACGCTCCGCCAACTGCTTCTTCAAATGGTTGATCTCCTTTTGTAAGGCAAATGAACTACTAGAAGAAGAAGAAGAAGAAGAAGAAGCTATGCTGACATACTGTGAGCCAAGTCCATACAGCTTCTTCTTCTCTCCACCCACAGTAGATCTAAATAAGCTATCATCGTCAACAGACATGTCGGACTGAGAGGCCTCCTCCCGAGAAGCAATGAAATGATCATATATAATATAAAAAGATTATTAATTCTATATTTTAAATTTAATTTTTGTAATATTAAAAAATTATGGAATTGTTTACATTTACATTATGTGATTGACAATCCATAAATGAACATCCGTCATGACCCCGAATGTGCGTATGCACAAACAACTCATAGTTGTTCAGCGACCGACCCACGGTTGACTCCTATTAAAGAAAAAAAAGATTAGTTTAATAACATAAAAAAATTATAAATTAAAATATATTAAAAAATATAAATATACTTACAAGTGTATAGGCATAATCATGATGTGATCGGTTCCCTCCCGTATGTGTGAATGGACCTGCACCATCTATAACACTGGACATCCTGTTACGAGAGACAATGACAGAATGTGTATGCCCCTCGAAAGAGCTTCACCGGGCCTGCAGGCTTGTCCATAACTGGTCATCAATAAATGAAGGCTGCTTCCCCGCAGCCTTCACCTTGCTTAGCATATCGTTGTACCTAATAGTTGCCTTCTTCATGAAGACAATCCGGACAAGGCTATCAATAGCTTGGTCCCAGTAAACATATTTCTGCAAAAAAACTATGATAATTAGTATCATCTAAATGTAAAACATTCACTTGTACATTTATATTAAATATTAAATTTTAATTTTTTTAACCTTAAACTCTTCGAACAAAAAGTTCTTTATCTCCGGAGAGATGGCCTTCTAAGAAACTCCTACGGGGTCCATCTTCTCTATCATCACCTTTCGAATGCGTCTAGTGAAAGCCCTAGCTGGATCCATCATGTAGCTATAAAATTAAAGAAACAGTACACATTTATTTAAAATAAATCAATTAAACTTTATAATTTAATATAAGTAATGTAAAAAAATTAAAATACTTACTCTAACTCTCGAACAATCAAATGTTGCATCCTACCATCACGACCTGTAGCTGATGCTGCAGTACTGACATCACCAATGTGGGCATCTGAAGTGGCCGGGAGAGAAGAAGCAGCAGGATCCTCTGTCCAGGCCAGGTGAGAAGAAGAAGAAGGATCCTCTGTCTGGGCTCGGTGAGAAGTAAAAGTAGAATCCTCTCTAAGCATATCGTCTGTAGCCGTGTCAATTTAAGGATCCTCAAAAAATGTATCATCTAGGACATCATGCAACTGTAGATGTGGCTAGCCTGTACTACTAGAACCTCGACCTCCACTGGATCGACCGCTAAATCTCGATCGATCCAATCCTCTTCCAGGTCCACGATACATATCCGAACATAAATCATCAGTATAATTAATATGAATAAAATAAAATAAACATAGAAATAAATTTTCAATAAAAGCTAAAGCTTAATTACTATTACTTATTATTAGGATTCATCGTTATCATCTGATTGGGATGATTTAGATTCAGAGTCCAGCAATGATTCATCCGATTCAGATTCTACCTCCATAGCCTCAATATCCATGAGTTCTCCAGTTGGATCATTTAAAGGACCTGGATCACCCTCATTTGTCCTATCAACCAACTGTAAATTTTCAGGACTATCTTATTGAAATGCAGTATCAATCTCCTGTTTATTAGCATACTGTTCAGGCAGATCAATCCATGATCTTGCGTTTATTTTACAAATCGCCAACCAATCAGATGTGTCTTGCCTTGTGCTAGGAAAAGGAATGTAATACACTTGGGTAGCTTGACTAGCGAGTATGAATGATTCATACTTAGCATATGTCCTCCTTCTGTTCACTTCCACCAAATTATATACTAGATGAACTCTTGTACCATTTATGGGGTCATACCAGTCACATTTAAATAATACCTTCCTTTTAATTGGTAATGCCGGATATTCAATCTCTACAATATCTATTAATTGACCGTAGAAATCAAATGAGTTTTCACTATAGTTTGATCCCTTTATACAAACACCACTATTTGTTGTTACTCTCAAAGTACAGTGAGATTCTATTTGGAATTTATAACCATTAACAAAATACACCTTATAACATCTAACAGTTGGTAATGGACCCTGGGCTAAATCCTTCAAACATTTGTCAGAAATCATATTCCCATTTTCATTTGCCTAAATCAATAAAAAAAATATGCATAAGTTCAAAATATGGAAAATTGAATACATAAAAGTTTTTTTTAAAATGTTAATACCAATGAATTATACTTACAAATTTTTGAAAACATAAGGAAAAATTATTCTTGACCTCTACATCAACTTGTGAATTCATTATATTTTCATCCAAATCTCGTAAGTATTTAATGAATATGCTGAAATAGTTTACCAAAAACATCATTATCATTCAAATTTTTAGGATTTTATTATCGACGTAAAAAATCCTATTTCGGATTACTATAAACTTACTTACTTGATATAAGGTGTAACTTCATCACAATTCAATAATATGTAAGTATGAGCAGTACAATACTCTCTTTGTTCCAATCTTTGGTTGGTTGGTTTGCCATAAGGTTGACCTAGATGTTTGAAAATAGATAGAAGACATTTAGATTGGTCTTGTATACCTCCATCATCATTCCGAAGGACTTCACGTAATTTTGTTATTACGTTAGGCTCGAAATAATAAAAACAGAAAGTTGATGCCTCTTCCACTATAAAGGCATTACAAATTGATGCTTCAACTTTCGCCTTATTTTTAATATTTTTCTTCAGGTGTCGTAGGTATCTTTCAAAAGGGTACATCCAACGATACTGTATCGGTCCTGCAATTTTGGTTTCATATAGAAATGAATATGTAAATGTTCCATTGAATAAAAAAAATCAGAGGAAATATTTGCTCCAATTTACAAAGAATTATTGGAATTTCTTCTTGTAAATGCTCAATTTGGAAAACTTTTAGAGATGTTGCAGCAAGTTCTCTAAAAAATAAGCTTAACTCCGTCAGAGTTTCCCAAACTTTTTTTGACAATAACTCTCTAAATGCAATGGGTAATAATTATTGCATAAATACGTGATAATCATAACTCTTCATCCCGAACAATTTATATTTTCTCATATCAACACACTGTTTTGATCAAATATGTATATATGTTTAGGATAATTTTATTGGTTTTTAGTTAATTTTTCTTTTAATTTGTACTTAAAGTTTGATTGAAGTGTTTGATTTAGGTGGAGGTGCAAAAGAATGGATTGATGGATCAAAATGTTGAAAAAACTTGAGACACGACCAAGACACTTCATGGCTTGGTCGTGTCCCTCATCCAAGGTAACCACTCACATGACATGGGCCGAGTCAACAAGGCTTTATCGTGTCCTTTAGAACAATTGGGCAGAGGCAAACACTGGTAGAAGACAAGGCCAAGCCACTGGCCTTGTCCCACTTGTTGAAACCAAAGAGCAAGAGAAAGGCAGTAGAGAACACAGTTAAGAGACACGGCCAAGCCACTAGCCATATCACATGATATGGTCAGGGCCTTGGTTGTGTCTCACTTGGAAAAGGAAGAAGACATTAAGGTAGCCATGGACAAGGCCTCAAGGCTTGGCAGTGTCCCAAGAAGAATGAGTGACACGGCCAAGTCACTCAAGGTTTGGCCGTGTCTCATATGGTTCCTTTGAATTATTTTGCACGAAGTGAGGGACAATTGGGGGGGGGGACAAAAGGATCTTTCTTTTTTAAAAAAGGAATTATTAAAAATTAGTAAAAGGTGGATGGATTTATGGAAAGAAGTATAAAACAAGGAAAAAGAGAGAGACAAGGTGTGGTGTGTGAATTGGAAAGACATGGTTAGTGTGTTAAAAATGAAAAGGGATTGAAAGTGGAGGAGAAGAGGTATGGAATAACATACATGTTGGTTTTTATTGGAGAGCTATCTTGTTCTTATTCTTGGGTTCTTATTCTTGAAGGGAGGAAGAGACACCATTCTCTCTTCATCTTCAATAGTCATTCATCTTTGTTTTCTTCCATAGACAAGATCTAATCAAGTTGGGAATCAAATTGAGTGAGCAAGCTCCTTAGAAGATTAGGATTTGAAGAAAGCTTGATTGGAGTTGTAAGCTTGAGAGAGTTACAATTCCATCTTTCAAGAGGAGAGCCATTGATTGAAGAGGGCTTGGAAGTTGTTCATCATACATCAAGGTGGAAGCTAGGAGGAAGATAAGTAGTTCAACTCTTGGAGTCTACAAAAGGGTTTTTCATATTCTCTCTTTTAATTCATTTCTAGATTGTTGTTGTTTTATTATGAACATTAATATTACAATGTATAATTTTGATTTGATGAATATTCAGATGGATATTTATTTTAAATTGACGATGAGCTAATTTACTCATGCCTTATGTTGTAGTAGATTTGATTAAATAACTTGATTTGATAATTCCATTAGTATACCTTGTTATTGGTTGATTGCATTGAACTTAAAGTTAGTATGATAGATTCGCCACCTATTAATCACTTAATATTGAATGGGGGACCGAGAGGTGAAATTAGATATCCGAACTATGTAGTCAACCACCCTAAGAATGAATTAGAAATATAAGTTCTAGGGTTTATTTAATTTGCAATTTCAAAATAATTGGTTGTTGCTAATTCATGAATGTGAAAACTAATGAATTGGTAATTACTAATTAAACTCAAGGAACAAATTAAAATACAAGGTTATATTAATGGATAATTTAAGAATCAAGATTTAATTAAATTGACCTACAACCCTAGGCGCCATTCCTAGCATTGAATTAATCTTACGCACTACTACTCAATTTTACTTTGAAATTTTAATTACAACTCACCAATTCAACAACACACACTCAATTTTAATTTATTTGTTAATCAAACTATTGCAAAATAATTCCTTCCTTGTGAGATGACCTTGGGGCGATCACCATTGCTACAATTACCTCGTATATTTATGAGTATCGCTTTGTAGTAGTAATTAATCGAGCGCAATAAGTTTTTCCCAAAGATGAGATTGTGTCCCATTTAAATTCCGTTGGAGTGGACCGTTTCAAGTCATTCAAACACTTCCATTTGGATTTGTTGAATTGTTGAATTTGAAAACCAACGAGACATTTAAGGTGAATGGACAACGGGTGAAGCTTTATTGAAAAAATTGAAGCTGCAAAATACCATAGAAAGTATGGTATTCTTTAACAAATGATGCAACAATGTCTAGCTACACTACATTAAAGAAGCGCTCATTGGGAGGCAACCCATCAGTTTGTATTTCTTTTCATAGTTAAATTTTTCGTGTTTTGCAATTTAAATTTCATTTTTAGTTTTAAGAGAATAGAATGAGTGCTTTGATCAATTTTTATTTTTAATGGAGTTTCAGGGTGAAGCCAAGAAGAAAAGTTTCATGTATTAGACTTGGATGACACATTTGTTTAAAAAAATAAAAAGGCAAAAATTTGCAGTGAAGGACACTACCACTTGACAAGGCCAAGCCACTGGCTGTGTCAAGCAAACCCAGAAATCCCAAGCGTGGACACGGCCAGAAGGCTTGGCCTTGTCCTTGGTCGTGTCACCCAGACACGACCAAGCGCCTAGCCCGTGTCCCCATTTCTTTCCCCTTCCAACACCACACAGTAGTGGACACGCTCACGGGACACGGCCAGAAGGCTTGGCCTTGTCCTTGGCCGTGTCACCCAGACACGACCAAGCGCCCAGCCCGTGTCCCCTTTTCTTTCTCCTTCCAACACCACACAGTAGTGGACACGCTCACGGGACATGACCAAGCCACTGGCCGTGTCCCTCCTAAAAACTCAAACATGGCCAAGCCAATCCCAGCTTGGCCATGTCACCCCTTTTAAAAAAACCCAAATCTTACCCGATCTCGGCATTTTCAAAACCCTCACCTTCATCTTCCTTTCTTCTTTCTCTCATCTCTCTCTCTAAAACCTTCATTCACATCCCTAAAATCCTCAAACTTTCACCAAATCTTTCATTCTTCTACCTAAAAACTCAATTAAACTCACTCAATCTTCCAATTTTCTAATCAAAACTCCATAAAATCCATCAAAGCTTTACTTTCCACCAAAAAATCAAGATGCCTAGAACAAAAATGCTGTCTCGCCATAAGAGAAGGCAACCTTCATCATCCTCTTTATCATCTTCAAAGAGATTGACTCTTCTAGAATGGAGTTTCTTTCCAACGAGATATGTAACCGAAGAATCCCTTGATACTCTCCAAATTAGAGAAAATTTTACTAGATATGTTCAAAACCTTGGATGGGAGAAATTAGTTTCCCTTAAACCTTTGCAATTCCAAGAAACCATAGAATTTCTAACATCTCTTAAGGTTAAAAGAAATGAAATGAAGATTTGCACTAGGTTTAGCTTTAAATTGCTTGAAAAACCATGTGTTCTTGATATTGAACAATTGAATGCTATTTTTAGTTTCCATCAACAAGGGAAAAAATATGTGCCTAAAGGTTTTAGACAACAATTTGCATGGGGAACAATAGGCTCGGGTGGAATGTATGTGGCCAAATCGGCCAAGAAAATAAAATTGATAAATCCCGCCTTGAGGTATTTTCATAGATTTATGTCATGCGGGTTCTTTGCACTGAAAGAAAGTACGGCTGTGATGGAACTAAGCGAACTATTTTTCTTAGACTATGTTAGCAATGCTATACCCATGAGTATCAGCTATTGGTTACCCGATATTTTTATTAGCGTAGCAAATAGAAAAAAGGGCACAATTTGTATAGGTGGATTAGTTACCACATTAGCTATGACACTTATTGATGATTTTGACCCGAGCGCTTGTCATATGACTAGAATTTTCGAAAGTGATTCATTAAACCTTGCTACTCTTGAGAAGATGTACATGGTTACAAAAAGAGAAGGGGCTTATGTGACGACTTTAGATGAGCAAGTTGCACCAGAGGACCGGTAAAAGCGACCACGAGTTGATGAGAAGTCTGACTCAGATTCACTCGGTTTGGATGAAGATGCTCTGACTCTGGACAATCAGGAGATTATTAGTAGGATTGAAGCATTGGAAAGCAAGGTAGATCGTAATCAGTCATGCTAAAGTCTTTTCCCAGTTGGAGCAAATCAATAGCAACCTTGCCAAGATTCTTAGCCTCCGCCCTTCAGCGGCATCATCGTCACAGCCTCTATCACTATAGAGCATATCAGCTTCTGCCTTTTGAGAACACTTCTTATTTTTCTTATTTTTAGTTGTTGAATATTTTAGTTGCTATTTTTTTGTTACCGTTGTTTGTTATGAAAACTTTATATTTTTGGTTATTTTATATTTATTTCTTTTTAATCTTGAATAATTAATGTTTTGTGGATGAAAGATAGCACTTGCCTCACAAAGAAACTGATGGAAATCAAGTTGTACTTTAACTCTTACTTCTTTTAAATTATCCTAGTTTCCATTGAGGACAATGTCAATCTTAAAGTGTGGGGTGCTAAGTTTTTGTTCATAAATGCAAGCTTTTGTTTTTCATAATTTAGTTGTTATTTTTAAGTCTTTGTTGTATTCGTTGTTTTAGTCATTTTTGTTAAGTGTTTTGCCTTACTTTACATATTATTTTGAAGTATATTTTTTAAGTTCAATTGTTATAAGTTTCTTGATAGATGACCTTTTAATTTTTGAAGCATGAATTGGAGAATTGGATAAAATTGGTGCTTATTGTTGATTTGGTGGATATTCCTTGCATTGCCTTTTTAAACTTGTGAGAAATTGATCCTATTAAGTTGGATATCAACTTATTATTCTTTATTGTGTGTAAACATCCTTGATTGATGAATTGCCAGAACTTGCTTTGACATGCATTTCAAGACTACATAAAAATTTCAATTAGGCATCAATATGATTAAGGCAATTAGGTGAACCCATTTTTCTTAAAAAGACCAACCTTATATTCAACCTTAGTTAGCCAATTTTTAGCCTATTTCATTTCTCCTTTTCTTTCTTTTTCACAATACTACTAGTTTTGAATCATGCTATTTTTTCTCTTACCTTTTCATTAAGTTAAGAGCATTTAAAGAGCATTAATGATTGAGTATTGTGTTAAATAAGTGTGGGGTTAAATTTAGTGGGTTTAAGATTGCAAACCATTGTGTTCTTTAGTTGCAAATCATAATTTATGAAAAAAAAAGATAAAAAATAAAAAAATAAAAAAAATTATTGTTCTTGTTAGAAGGGTTGAATTGAGTTTGGGAATGATCTTTGCAAATTTAATAAGTGGAGTTCCTAAAAAGTTCTTTAATGTCTAGTGCTAAGTGATTGGGAGGTACGTTGGGATTGCTGGTCGTACTACGTTGTTTACTTCACTCTTGAAGTGCTCTTGAACTTAGTGAATAAACTCACATTCCCAAATGTCATACCTTTACCTAAGCCCCATTATAACCAAATGAAAGATCTTATAATTGATGATTGATTGATATTTAGTGGTGGAAGTTTGATTGATAAGAAAGATTATGGTGATAATCTTTCATTAAATGTTATAAGTGTAAACTCTACCTATTTAAACACTTCAAAGAGTTGGTGAGGGAGTGTCAACATTGGTTATGCATGGAGAATCACTAAATTACATGAGTATTAGTTTTATTTGATTTGATATTGATTGCAAATTTAAGAAATTGGAAGTCTTGATACATTCTTATAACTCTTGAACTTGACTAAATTTTCTTGTTTAGTTTGTTTTTCATTTTAACTTTGCTTGGGGACAAGCAAAGACTTAAGTGTGGGATAGTTATTTTGATCAAATATGTATAAACGTTTATGTTAATTTTATTGGATTTTAGTTAATTTTTCTTTTAATTTGTGTTTAAAGTTTGCTTGAAGTGTTTGATTTAGGTGGAGGTGCAAAAGAATGGATTGATGGATCAAAATATTAGAAAAACACGAGACACGGCCAAGACACTTCATGGCTTGGCTGTGTCCCTCATCCAAGGCAACCACTCATATGATACGGGCTGAGTCAACAGGGCTTGGCCGTGTTCTTTAGAACAATTGGGCAGAGACAGACACTGGCAAAAGACACGGCCAAGCCACTGGCTGTGTCACATGACACGGCCAAGGCCTTGGTCGTGTCCCACTTGATGAAATCAAAGAGCAAGAGAAAGGCAGTAGAGAACACAGTTATGAGATACCACCAAGCCGGGATTGGCTTGACGGTGTTGGAGTTTTTAGGAGGGACACGGCCAGTGGCTTGGCCGTGTCCTGTGAGCGTGTCCACTACTGTGTGGTGTTGGCAGAGGAAAGAAATGGGGACATGGGTTGGGCGCTTGGTCGTGTATGGGTGACACGGACAAGGACAAGGCCAAGCCTTCTGGCCGTGTCCATGTCTGGGATTTCTGGGTTTGCTTGACACAGCCAGTGGCTTGGCCTTGTCAAGTGGCAGTGTCCTTCACTGCTAATTTTTGCCTTTTTATTTTTTTAAAAAATGTGTCATCCAAGTCTAATACATGAAAATTTTCTTCTTGGCTTTACCCTAAAACTCCATCAAAAATAAAAATCGATCAAAGCACCCATTCTATTCTCTTAAAACTAAAAACGAAATTTAAATTGCAAAACACGAAAAATTTAACTATGAAAAGAAATACAAACTGATGGGTTGCCTCCCATTGAGCACTTCTTTAATGTAGTGTAGCTGGACATTGTTACATCATTTGTTAAAGAATACCATACTTCATATGGTATTTTGCAGCTTCAATTTTTTCAATAGGGCTTCACCCTTTGTCCATTCACCTTAAATGTCTCGTTGGTTTTCAAATTCAACAATTCAACAAATCCAAATGGAAGTGTTTGAATGACTTAAAATGGTCCACTCCAACTAGATTTAAATGGGACACAATCTCATATTTGGGTTAAACTTATTGTGCTCGATTAATTACTATTACAAAGCGATACTCACAAGTATACGAGGTAATTGTAGCAACGGTGATCGCCCCAAGATCATCTCATAAGGAAGGAATTATTTTGCAATAGTTTGATTAACAAATAAATTAAAATTGAGTGTGTGTTGTTGAATTGCAAGACTTTATACAAATTATGAAGAAAATTCAGCAGCATTTTTCCTATGTTCTCTAAGTACATTACGTCAAATAATATAAATATTCATAATTTTGAGATTTATAAATATTTATATTATTTGGTATGCACTGAGAGAATAAAATAAGAGAAATACTATGAATTTTTTACATAACTTGCATACTATTATGTCTCACATTAATGTTAATGACCCAATAGATATATATTATTGTTTCTAAACTGTCCAAATGGGACAATTTAGTGAGTTCTCATTTTTAACATACAAATGAGTAACTCACCAAAAGGGTACTATGGTTTTTAGCAAATTATTTTTATTCAAACAAAAGACATTAACAATCAATATTGAGGTGGCGCACCCTTTTTATATTCTAATCTTACATTTACTCATGTAATTTTAGAAACTATGACTAATCATGCTCATAACGTCTATAAAGTGTTGAGACGTGTTCTACATCAAATGAATTCTTTTTATTGGATTAAGTGTTGTGCTTGTAATGTTTATTACTCATGTATATTATTATTTTCATTGCATTTTGTAGACCCTTAATTTTTGACCCAATCAGATCCAATATGCTTTATTTAGTCCAAAATGATTTTTATTGTCTAATTGGTCCAAAATAATTTTAATTAAATAATTTTTACCTTAGTATCTAATTTTTATTAATAAAAAAATAAACAAATAAAAATCAAAAAATAAAAATAAAAACCGGAGTCGAAAAAAAATCGGCAGCGAAAAGTGGTCGCGCGGGCCCGTCGGCCCAGCAGCAGCTCACCCGTAGGCCTGCGGGTGAAATAACTTCCTGCAGGAATTTCCTGCTGGCTGGCACGCCCACTGGCCCCAACCACGGGCCTGCTGCCACAGTTTTTGCCAGCGCAAAAAAGGACCAAAGGCATAGAAAAAAAGGGTGGCCGAGAGAGAGAAAATCCAAAGGGAATTTGGAAAGTTTAAAACCAAATCAAGGAAGGAAAAGAAGAAATTCAATTTAAATCTTTTCTGGACAGCAGCATCACGATTAAAGGGATTCCAAAGGCAAAAAAGGCTTGTCTTTGGAGCTAGTTCATCTAAGAAGAAGTAATTTTGGAGCAACTTACAAAAGAATGTATGAAATTCTAAATTCTATTTTTTTTTTTACACAGTAGCTAAACTAGGGATTTTTTTTTGTGTTTTTCAAAAGTTAAAATCTTAGAACTTTAATTTAGTTTTCCAAAGTTAAAACACTAAAACGTGACCTTATTTTCTAAAAAGACTTAAAATTATTATTTTTCTTCTTAAAGACCTTAAAACACTAATTAAACATATTTTTCAATAAAACCAAAACCAAAATCAAATTCTGTTTCTTTTAAGATTTTAAAGTAGGTTCTATTTCATTCAAAAAGCCTTAAAAAACATCTTTTCTACTCATAAAAACTTCAATCCATTTGTTTAAATTCACAAAACTTCATAGAATATCAAATTGATTTATAAAACCCTAAAAATTATCTTTTACCCGAGAACCCCAATTTTAAAGCCTAAAATCCAAAATTTAACTTTTAAACCTAAAATAATGAACACTAACCCTTTTAAAACCATAAACCATAATTTTTATGAACCCCTAACAATCAATAAGAAGAATCGCTTTTCAATAAGAAGGAATGAGAAAGGGAACAACCAGCCTAACAATCAAAGTACACAAAAAGAAGTTGATGTTAATGTAACCGGTCAAGGGAATAAAAGACAATTCTCAGAATTGGGAAAACCTTTATCTTGGGTTTTTAGTAAGCTGCAAAAGAAAGGGTTGTTACAACCATTAGCTCCTCGACCTTTACATAATCCATTGCCACCAAACTTCAATGCCGAGGCCTTCTGTCAATTTCATCAAATGCGAGGGCATGAAACAGATAAATGTGCTCGTCTAAGGCATGAGATTCAAGACCTAATCGATAGTGGCAAGCTACCCGAGCCGGATAAGCCCAACACCAAAGACAATCCATTACCAAGGTTAAATAGAGTACCTCCACCGGCAACCTTCATGGTGGGAAAAGGATTGGAAGAAGATTTTGTTTTATCATCCTTTCAAGATGGGGATATTGAAGATGTAAAAGGAAAAGAAGCCTAACTCAATGAACTTTCCTTAGCTTGAATATTGCTTTTCAATCTTACTTTCTTTAATATTTTGGAACTATTGTGTTTTTCAAATTTAAATTTGTTTGAATAAATTATTTTTATCATAAATTTTTATTGGTCTTTGTTCATTTTGGTGCTCAACCAATGAGGAATTTAGCTTGATGTTTATAAATTAATGTGTCTAGCATCATGACTCAAATGACTTTACTAGATGAGGGAATTACTCTATAGCATTGAGTTGTGTATGCTTACTTAGAGAGGGCTCCTGCATAATTACCTTTGTCTAGGTCCTAGTCAGTCTTAGAACATGCTTTGACAAACTTTCGAGGCGAAATTGAACTCTGCTTATTTAAGAGAGAAATGATCTAGGCATTGTTTGATTAGCCAACAACTAGTATCCACCATATTAAATATCAATCCCTAGTTGTCCCTTTGAGCCTTCATAAAATTTTAGCTTTCTTTTCATTGGCATATAACCTTAATAACCTACCCTGAGCTGTTGTGATACTTTTGGCAAGTCTTATGATCACTAAGATGAAGAGGCAATAAGATCAAAAAAGGCAATGATTAGTCAAGATCATGAAGATAGTTGAATGATAAGTACACAATTAATGATATTTTATTCCCATTTCTTAATATGATTATTATCAAATTGAGTTTAATTTGTTTGTTCAAAGTGCAATTTAAGGATAATTTCAGGAATTCTCGATAAATTGAGGCTTTTGGTCATTTCGGAGCAATTACGGATGAAAGTAGAAGAAAAGAGCAAAATCAGCCAATGGACACGCCCACGAACACGGGCGTGTCGTTAGGCGTGCCCCTGTTACTACATTCAGTGGATATGACACGCCCAGTTGCATAGGCGTGTCACCAAACGTGCCATTTGTCCAGAGTCACAGTAGCTTCAGCACGCCCAGGACCACGGGCGTGCTCATGATCGTGCTATTTACTTTAAGTCACAGTAGCTGCGACACGCCCAGGACCACGGGCGTGTCAATGAGCGTGTAATTCATCCAGACTCACAGTAGCTGTCACACGCCCGGTACCACGGGCGTGCCAAGGAACGTGCCTTTTATTCAGACTTACAATAGCTATAACACCCCCTGGAACACGGGCGTGTCAGTGGACGTGCCTTTGGTTCAAGATCACAGTGCCTATAACACGCCCAGGAACACGGGCGTGTCAGTGGTCGTGTCACCTGTCGAAAAGTGAGATTCTTTGCACTGATTGGGGAATAAGTGGGGGACAATAGCTGGCCTTTGTCAAAAAGAAAGAACAAGAAAAGGAGAGCTTGCCTAAATCAGGGAAAAGGGTGATGAACCAAGGGAAAGTGGTAGACAATGGATGGGATTAGTGAGCTGGAAGCATGGGCTAGAGATTTGGAGGGAAATAAAAAGAGAAGAGGGGGAGAAGAACAGCAGTTTTTGCTGGAGCATTGCTAGAAACAGAGAAGAAAGAAGAGAAGGAAGAGCCATCTGCTGGAGCAAGGAGAAGGGTCTTGAGCTGAGATTGAAGGAAGAACAACACCATACTCAAGTCCTAAACCAAGAATCAAGAGCTCAAGTGAAGAAATACAGATTCACTGCCATGAATTGTTTGGTTTCTCTTACTCATTTATCTTACTCTGTTTTTGTAGCTGTTAATATGAACTAAATCTTTCTCTATCTAGATATTGATGAACCCTAGCCAATTTGTATGAATTAAAACAATTGTATTCAGTTGAATCAATTAATTGAGTTGTTTTATTCTTATGATACTTGTTGTTATTTCCAATTGATAATAGCATGCTTGTTGATTGGTTATTATTTTCATATTATTGACTTGAGAAAGCTTGATGTGAATTGAATACTCATAAGGATTGAGGATTGATTGGGGTGCTAGAGATAGACCTACAAGATCCTTTGGTTTATAGTTCCTTGTCCTTAATGCATGACCTATTTAATTGTGTTTTGAGAAGAGATTCCGGCACTCTACTTAGTAATTAGGGATTAATCCACTCGAGAGAGGCTTTAATCTAAGTTAGAGGAATGCCAATTCAATTTGATTAAACGATTTAGTTGAATGGATTGTTTATAAATATTATTGAGGCTAGGGGGATTCAATATCTGGATAGTTCTATTAATATCATTATAAATCTTTTGTGCACAGCATTTAATTTCCTTTCATTCATTAAGTAGTTGATTTTAGTTACAACACATCACACAACTATTAATTCACTAAACAACGATTAAGATTTGCACTAGTACTTGGCCTTGTCCCCAAGGAACGACACTCACTCACTACTATATTACTTGAGCGACCCGTGCACTTGCGGTAATTGCATATAGCTAACGGCAAGCATCATTGAAGTTCTCAAGACTATGAAGATAGTTGAAGTTCTCATGACCATAAAGATAGTGGACATTCTCAAAACCTTAAGGGTAGTTGAAGTTCCCTTAATATCTCCAATATATCAAGACAACATCAACATTAGAGTAACAAATGATTTATCCCTGTTAAGGAAGATTTATGTTACTCCACTCATCCATTATTGGAAGCCCAAGTTTGTACAAATAAGACAACTCTTTTAGAGCTAGAACTTAAATAGAAAAAAAGAAAAAAAAAAGAAGATAAAACCTAAAAAGGTGGTTCAAAAAGCCAATTGAGTTCTCTTTTACCTAAGACAACAAAAGGCTTCCATTTTATGGATTGACTTAAATTGGTCCCAACACAACCAAAGATTCAATCAAAATCAAAGAAAAAGGAGGAAGACCATCCAGTGCTTGAAAGTTCTGTACTTGATAGTCCTACAAGAAAGAAGGACAAAATGATAAAAGAAAGGGAAGAGTAAGGAAAGAGAAAGAAAAGGGAAGAGTAAGAAAAATAAAGAGGAAAAAAGGGAAAAGAAGAAAAGAAACAGATTTGGGTCTTAAACTTTTTGCAAGGGAAAAAATTGTCCTAGTCAATATCCAGATTAATGCCAAGAAGATATAGGAGGAATTTGGAGTCTAGCAAGACTACCTCCAAGCCGCTTAAAATTCAAACAAGAAATTTATAGTATGAAGGCTTGTCCATTGTATCACATCCCCAACTTACAAATGGCCTTCACTTTAACACATGTCCCTTATAGACCCCATTTCAAGCTTATCAAAGACCTGTTGATCTCTCTTGGTAGGTAAAATCTATTAGTGGAGATAGTTTGAATAAGCATGCATATGGGATAGACAATATTTAAACTCAAATGAGACCTTTGGCCAAGTAATGTGTAGTGCCTATCTGAAGTGTAACAGTTCTTGCTTAAATAGAAATGATTCCCGAGTTTAGTACGGTAACTAGGGTTGTCATGTTATAGATATGTTAATTTGGAAAATCAAGTCCTGAAGTACAATGACATTAATTTGGCAAAGCCAACATTTGATTTCAAAATCAAAATTCAAAAAATTCAAAAAGTTCAAAAAATGTTTTGTCATACAAAGCCTTCAAGTTAAGGGAAGTATGTTGAACTTCCAAAGGACACATTTGGCAAAGTCATGAAGAAACTACCAACCGATATGCTGAAATATAGTTTGAAATGGATACATCCCTGACTCTGCTGCTTAGGGTCTCCACCACTCATGTTTTCAACATCTTGTAGATAAAAAGCCACAAATACAAGCTTTTAATCATTCCAATGCGAGACTTGAACAAGCGTCAAAACGGAGTCAATGAGAACACTTCTGCTGATCACCTCAGTCTGTGAGTCAATAAAACCACTGTAAGTATCATTCATGCATATCATGCATACACGAGCATGTCACATCGCACTTTCTTGTCTTGTGTTGTCTATTCCTTGTCAAAATGAACAGCAAGCAATCAAAAGAAGATATCAAATCAGGGGGGCATAGAAAGCCCATTGCTTGAGAAAGCTCCAATAATTTTGCAAAGAGAAGAAATGAGTGCTTATGCGAAGAACAAGACGGCAAAAACATCAATCAAAGCTTGCATGGATAAAATCTTTGGTTTGAGCCTACACAGGGGGCAAAGTTTCTCCTTTTCAATTTTTTGAGTTTATACACCAAATATTTTTAAACTCACTTACAAATATTTTGCCAAGCAAGGGGGCAAGGAGAGAGTATAAGGTCCAATTAAAAATAGCTAAATCTTTGCAAAAAGAAAGAACAAAAGAATAGAACATTAGAACTCTCAAAAGAATGAAGATGCAAAGGACGAAAGATCAATCGAGCTAAAAGAGCTGAAGCCAGGGTAAAGACCCGACCTCCAATGGATAAATATCAATGTTTCAAGGGTAAAGACCCGATGTCAAAAGATGAAGATTCATTTTTAAGGATAAAATCTCGGTCTCAAAGGATGAAGATCCATTTTGAGGGTGAAGAACCACTATAGGACAGCTGGAGCAGTCAAACTTCCCAACTAAAAGGTTAGTCAAAATCAATTCAAGCTAGGGTCCAAGTACCCAATCCCGGGTCCAAGTACCCATTCTCGGGTCCAAATACCCAAATCAAATCTAATCTCGGGTCCAAGTACCCAAATTAAATCAAAATCAATTCAAATCTCAAGTCAAAGTACCCAAGTTAGGATCGAGTATCCCAATCAAGTTTAGGATCGAGTATCCAAATCAAGTTAGGATCGAGTATCCCAATCTAATTTCGGATCTAGTATCCAAATCCAATTTAGGATCGAGTGTCTGAATCCAGTTAGGATCGAGTATCCCAAGCCAATTTAGGATCGAGTATCGAAATTCAATTTAGGATTGAGTATCCAAATCCAGTTTAGGATCGAGTATCCCAATCCAGTTTAGGATCGAATATCCAAATTCAGTTAGGATCGAGTGTCCAAATCAAGTTAGGATCGAGTATCCCAATCCAATTTAGGATCGAGTATCCAAATCCAGTTAGGATCAAGTATCCCAAGTCCAGTTTAGGATCGAGTATCCAAATCAAGTTAGGATCGAGTATCCCAATAAAGCTTAGGATCGAGTATCCCAAGTCCAGTTTAGGATCGAGTATCCAAATCAAGTTAGGATCGAGTATACCAATTCAGTTAGGATCGAGTATCCAAATCCAGTTTAGGATCGAGTATCCAAATCCAGTTTAGGATTGAGTATCCCAATCCAGTTTAGGATCGAGTATCCAAAGCCAGTTTAGGATCGAGTATTCAAATCCAGTTAGGATCGAGTGTCCAAATCAAGTTAGGATCGAGTATCCCAATCCAATTTAGGATTGAGTATCCAAATCCAGTTAGGATCAAGTATCCCAAGTCCAGTTTAGGATCGAGTATCCAAATCAAGTTAGGATCGAGTATCCCAATCCAGCTTAGGATCGAGTATCCCAAGTCCAGTTTAGGATCGAGTATCCAAATCAAGTTAGGATCGAGTATCCCAATTCAGTTAGGATCGAGTATCCAAATCCAGTTAGGATCGAGTATCCAAATCCAGTTAGGATCGAGTATCCCAATCTAATTTAGGATCGAGTATCCAAATCAAGTTAGGATCGAGTATCCAAATCCAGTTTAGGATCGAGCATCCAAATCAAGTTAGGATCGAGTATCCAAATCAAGTTAGGATCGAGTATTCAAATCCAATTTAGGATCGATTATCCAAATCTAATTTAGGATCGAGTATCTAAATCCAGTTAGGATCGAGTATCCCAATCCAGTTAGGATCGAGTATCCAAATCCAGTTTAGGATCGAGTGTTCAAATCTCTAGGGTCCAGAACCCAAAACCTCAAAAATTAAGTCTTATTGCTTTTCACTCTCTTTCACTAAGGTTTCATATCATTCAAGCAGGGGCCAAACTGTAGACCCTTAATTTTTGACCCAATCCGATCCAATATGCTTTATTTAGTCCAAAATGATTTTTGTTGTCTAATTGGTCCAAAATAATTTTAATTAAATAATTTTTACCTTAGTATCTAATTTTTATTAATAAAAAAATAAAATAAACAAATAAAAATAAAAATAAAAATCGGAGTCGAAAAAAAAATCGGCAGCAAAAAGTGGTCGTGCGGGCCCGTCGGCCCAGCAGCAGCTCACCCGCAGGCCTGCGGGCGTTTCGCCCTCAGGAAATTCCTGCGGGCGAAATAACTTCTCGCAGGAATTTCCTGCTGCTGGCACGCCTATTGGCCCCAGCCACGGGCCCACTGCCACAGTTTTTGCTAGCGCAAAAATTTTCAACGCAATTTTTTTAAAACCTAATCCAATTAGGTTTTAATTTTTTTTATTAATATTACTTACCTTAATTAATTAGGAATAAATAACATTAAACCATTATAAATAAGGACCAAAGGCATAGAAAAAAAGGGTGGCCGAGAGAGAGGAAATCCAAAGGGAATTTGGAAAGTTTGAAACCAAATCAAGGAAGGAAAAGAAGAAATTCAATTTAAATCTTTTCTGGACAGTAGCATCACGATTAAAGGGATTCCAAAGGCAAAAAAGGCTTGTCTTTGGAGCTAGTTCATCCAAGAAGAAGCAATTTTGGAGCAACTTACAAAAAAATGTATGAAATTCTAAATTCTATTTTTTTTTACACAGTAGCTAAACTAGGGATTTTTTTTGTGTTTTTCAAAAGTTAAAATCTTAGAACTTTAATTTAGTTTTCCATAGTTAAAACACTAAAACGTGACCTTATTTTCTAAAAAGACTTAAAATTGTTATTTTTTCTTCTTAAAGACCTTAAAACACTAATTAAACATATTTTTCAACAAAACCAAAACCAAAATCAAATTCTGTTTCTTTTAAGATTTTAAAGTAGGTTCTATTTCATTCAAAAAGCCTTAAAAAACATCTTTTCTACTCATAAAAACTTTAATCCATTTGTTTAAATTCACAAAACTTCATAGAATATCAAATTGATTTCTAAAACCCTAAAAATTATCTTTTACCCGAGAACCCTAATTTTAAAGCCTAAAATCTAAAATTTTAACTTTTAAACCTAAAATAATGAACACTAACCCTTTTAAAACCTTAAACCATAACCTAATCCTTTTAAAACATTTAAAAACATAAAAACATGAAAACCCAAAAATTACACAGTAGCTTAAAGTTCAATAAACCAAAAATCATAAATTAAAGTATTTTAAGGTATTTAAAACCCTAGTTTCATGATTTCATCATTCAAACCTTAATTTGATTAATCAAAAAGTCTTACCAATCTTTTAAAACATAAAATTCTAATTTATTTTAATTCCATAAAAAGTCACAGTAGCCATAATTGGACTTTTATTTGCTTTATTCAATTCCATACTTGATATGCTTTGATTTATTTCTTATGCTTTAATTTATTTAATTTCAATACTTGATTTATTTAATTTGTCATGGATGGATGTTTATTTTATATCTTGATTAATAGCTTTGATGAATGATTTATTTATGATGAATGATTATTTATTTTTATCAATTAATTTAGACTTCCAAAAGTTGTAAGATGTATGTTTCCACTTGGTGGGTACCTCATTAGTTAAACATCATGTAACTTAATTTTCTTTTCTATTTTAGAACCTTTGTAAAGGGTATGTTTCTACCTTTTGGTGGGTGTCCTATCTAGGCATGTGATGTAAGGACATGTTTCCATTCTTCGATGGGTGTCCATTTATTTGTTTTGTTTTGTTTGGACATTGCTTTGATTTTAATATAATGATGCTTTCTTTTTATTGTGTGTAGTATGGATAATATTGTTATATTTAAGAATTTTATAATATTAAGACCTGTAAAGGAGGCCGGTTCCAATGAACCGGGCGTTGTGGGGGTGCTGGGCCATTTTTCTCCTTCCCCACACGTACCCAACTTTTCGAACCCATTAAGGGGTTGGGGATTCCTTAGGAATCGAGTCATCCACCCCTTTCTTTTTTCCGGCCCATCCGGATGGCGACTCCATTTTCTCCGGACTTAGGTCCGTGTTCTCTAAGGCCCCGAGCCTAAACAGTGCCGAAGTCGCAAGAACCATTCTACAGGGAGTGGGGGCAAAAATTCTCGCTCACACATTTATTAGGTATTTTATAAGTAATAACTTGTTTTATTATTATTATTTTACTATTAAAATATTTCCATTATTTTATTTTTGAGTCTTGTTTAGTTGCATTGTAATTACTTTGAACTATGTTTTAAGATTGTTGTTTAATAAATAATATATTGATTAAAGAGTTCTATAAAAAAATTGATTATAGATATAAAATTATTAAATTATTTCCACTATAATATGTGTTTAATACTAATTCTGTTATTTATTATTTTCTAACCTGATCATATGTCACATTTCTTTGAAATATATTTTTTTAAATATTAAATACAATTAATTCCTCTAAATATAAAATATTTAAGAAATTACATATAAAAATTATATTACTCATCTATTGTATTTATTTGGGCTTCTATCTATTCTCTAGTAATTTAAAAAAAAATTAAATGAAATATCATTTTGTTAAAATTTGTTTCTGCAACATTAAAATCAATTCTGTGTGATTTTTGTCCTTCTGTTTCTTCTTTTTCACTGCCTTAGTTTCTTTGCAATTTTTCTTTGCTTTAATTTGTAATAAGTATTCTGCTATATAATTATTTTATTTTTTGTCCTAAATATATACACTGAGTATATTTTACGTATTATTTATTTATTATTTATTATTTACATTCAACTAAATATTTGCTCATTGGATTTGTTATTAACTATATATTTTATTTAACTGCTAACAATTGGGATACTAAATTATTTTCACTTTATTTCTTTTATCTAAATAATAGTTCTTTTAATTGCGGAATATTCTTTTTTGTATATGATTTATAAGCATGTTGATGTAAATATTAAAAAGTTACTAAAAATGAAAGGATTAATGTTATGTATATTAAAAAAATATAAATTTTGAGGACTATTAATTATTTTACCTCATATTTTTTACTATTAATTTTTTTAATTTATCCAATTTATAGTATAAATTTATAATCAAATTATTCTTTTAATTATACTTTAAATATCAGCAAATCATAAATTCAATTTCGCTTTACCATTTTTTTGTGGATTTGCATATTTGAGATTTTTTTATTTCAAATCAAAATAAAATATATTTTATTATATCGTGTTTTATTTTAATGTTTAAATTATTGAATTATTATTAAATTATTGCACTTATTTTTTGGTAAAAGTATAAAAATAATAATACTTATTCAAATCTATAAAAATAAAAAAATACACATATAAAAAACGTATACATATTTATATGTAAAAATTCAAATATAAATGTATTAAAAATATTAATAAAAATACTATTAAAATATTTCATAATTTTCTATTATTATGAAATATTTATATGTAAAATCAATATTTAATTATTTAACCACAACCTAACAATCACTAAAATAAAAAAATACTATTAATTAATAATATAACCAAAATTTTTAATTCATACAACTAATTGCCTATAAATCAGTAAGATCACAAAATATACCCCTAAATCATATATTTTTAAACTAAACCTAAAATATAAAAAATACATTAAATATAATTTCTTAACGAAAAAATACAAAATTACTAAAAAATTATAAAATTACATAAAATAAATTCAAACCCTAAATTAGTTCTATTTACCAAAAAAGTTTAAAAATTATAGCAAACATATTAAATTTCTCTAAAACATTTTATATTTTAGATACAAAATTAATTTTTTATATGCAATAAAATTCTATAATTATTAAAAAAATATCAAATAATTTGTAGGATAAAAAAATACCTTAATAAAAATTCAACAACCTAAAATATTTCTAATTAAAAATAAATTATTAATTATACTAAAAGTTTTAAATTTCTCTAAAACATATTTTATAACCATTAAAAATACCTCCAAATTTTTATATTTGTCATTATAAAATTTATTAAATTAATTCTAATTTACTAAAATTTTAAAAAAAAAAGTCTAATTTACTTAAATTAAATGTAATTTACTAAAATTTTTTAAAAAAAAAAAACCTAACAATAATCAAATAAGCCTAAAATATTATTAATCATTACAAAAAATTTTTAAAAAATATAAATATTTTAAATTTGCCTAAAAAATTATTTTGTGAAGTAAAATAATCACTAAAAATTTATTCATTCTACCTTTTTTTTTAATTATATAAAAATCTAAAACCTTAAAATAGTACTATAAACACCAAAATAAATTCTGAAATATAACCATAAATATAATTTCTCAAAAAATATTTTATAACCATTAAAAAAACTTAATTTTTTTTATATTTTTTCATTCTACAATTTATTAAAGTAAATCTAATGACACAAAACTTTTAAAAAATCCTAACAACAATAAAATAAATCTAAAATATTTATATTCACAAAAATTTTCAAAAAATAAAATTAATTTAAATTTGTTTAGAAATTTATTTTTTGAGCTAAAAAATCTTAAAAATAAATTTTTTTTACTGAAATTTATAAAATTAATTCATTCTAACTAATTATTTTATTTTAAATAATTATATAAAAATCTACAACAATATACATATTAATTTTTTTAAACAATATAAATATTTTAAACACTAAAATAATACGATAAATACAAAAAAAAATTCAAAAAATATATTTAAAATTTTATAAAATATAATCTAATTTTTTTAATTAATTTCAAAAATTAAATAAATAATTTACTTAATTTTTTTAAAATTTAATAATAATACATACATACACTACCTAAAATAAAAATTAAAATTCTCTAAATTTTTTATAAAAAAATTTACTTCTCTAAAATAATATCATGAGTAAATAAAAATGTGTAAAAAAAATAATTTTTCGGATATATTTTTGCAAAAATATAAAACTATCCTAAAAATTTAAATAACCAATAAATAAATATACATATCAATCTAAAATACCCAAATATAAACAATAACAACACAAAACACAAAATTTATTATAAATTAAAAATTCAACAATAATAAAAATTATTTAACAAAATTTAAAAAAAATAAAATAAATACTTGAATTCGATCTCCTTCTTCTCCTCCTCATTCTTCTTGTTCGTGCAACAGGATTAACAACAGCAGCAGGGAAGAAATGAAAATAGAGGAAGTGGCGCAAAAAGAAAAATAAGAAAGAAGGTAGGGTAAATGTTAAATTTATGGAGAGATTAAAGTGTCTCACGGTAAATTTATTGAGAGACATTATTATTTTTGGATAAATTTACCGATAGCCAGACTTTTCTGTCGGTAAATGATCTTGACTAATTGACTGACTGACACTAACAATTTACTAAGAGAAAATGTACTTCTATCAGTATTACCGAGAGACGAAATATTCTCTCGGTAAATGGCATCAAAAGGAGCCAAAAATTTTGCCATCTACTATTCATTACGGATAGAAATATTATCTGTCGGTAAATTTTCTCAAAAGCAGAGCTATATTAATTGTCTGGCACTATAAAATTACCGATAGAAATTTCTTCCGTCGATATTACCAACATAAATAATTTTCTCTAAGTAAATATTTGACAATTGGCGATAAAAATTTCGTCTCCCTACTTTTATTTACTGAGAGACCGTTTATTCTATAGGTAATTGTCTCTAATAAAAATTTGACTATATTTTTATCGACAGATATTTATTTTCATCGATAATTTACAGAGAGAATATTTTTCTCTCAGTAATACCGAATAAATAAATGTTAATTATTTTGCTATTCATTACCGAAATAAATCTTCATCGGTACTACTGACAGAAATGTGATTATGTCGATAAAATTAGCAATAAATATAATTAATAATTTTATTAGATTTTTTTATTTATCGACAGTTAAATATTTCTGTCGGTACTACCTACAGAAATGTGATTCTGTCAGTAAATTTAGCAATAAATATAATTAATAATTATATTAAATTTTTTATTTACCGACAGTTAAATATTTTTGTCGGTAATTTACCGAGAGAAATCTTATTCTTTCGGTAATACTAAATAAATAAATATTAATTATTATTTTATTCATTTACCGACAGATAATTTTTTCATCGGTACTATCGATAAAAATTTAATTCTCTCGGTAAAATTAGCAGTAAATATAATTAATAATTATTATATTGGATTTTTTATTTACCGACAGAAAGATTTTCTCTTGGTAAATGCCTATTATTTACCGAGAAAATTTTTTTCCATTGGTACTATCCAAAAAAATAGATTTCGGTCGGTAAATTTTATCAATAAATCCGCCTGTCATAATATCGTGCCATATTTATCGACATAATTTCTGTCGACAAATGAATATATCGTTATTATGTCGGTAATTTGCCAGTAATTTTTTAATATTTTTAATATTTTTTTTAGTATTCTCTCGGTATTATCAACAAATAAAATTTTGTAAGTAAAATTTTATTGGTAATCCGCTGCATTCTTGTAGTGCCTGAATCTATTCAAAAAATGAAAAGTATATATTATAGTAGAACAGTACCACAACCTTTATATATTGACCATAATGAATAAAATCTTTTAGATCCTAATCTTATACTAAATAATCAAAATCTGTATAGAGAAGTGTCACCTTCTCCACCTATATCTCCTGCAGCCTCAACAATAACTGAAAATATAACAAATATAGATAAAGAATTAAATATAATTACTAAAGAATTTATTTTTAATAAAAATAAATTTTATGAAGAAAAAATAGCAATCAAAAACTTAAATAAACTAAATAAAATTTGTAAAGTAAATAATTTTAAAAAAATTAAAAACAGATGACATTAATTTTGTAAAACAAAATAAAATAAAATAAAATTCTTTAAATGGTTTAAAAAAGTTTATATAATACAAAATAATTCAAAAATTATAAATCCTATAACCACTAGAAATAAGGAAATAAAATGAAAAGTTTATGATAAAATAATTCAAAGTAAACATCCACCTAAAGCCACTATTATATTTTTGTATAGTAACTGAGAAATTAAAGTCACACCATTTAAAACTGTTGCTGATGATGATCCAAAAAGAAAAATCTTATAATAGAATAATTTTTATAATGCACATTTATATAGTATAAGAAAATAGTTAAATAGAATAGAAAATTCTATTAACAATAAAGAAGTAATAAAACATAAAGAAGAGAAATAAGAGAAAAAACTAAAAAAATAATGTTTTTAAATTTTTTCAAGTTTCTAAGTCAGAACAACAAGAGATTAAAAAACATAGAAATTTTGACTTTGAAAAAGTAATTAAAGATCAACTTAGTAAAATTGAATCAACTTTTGAATCGAAAGAAGTTGTTCAAGATACACCACAATATAAAATAAGTAGTATAGTTACACGAGATCAAGATACAGAATCAGGAGAAGATTCTATACCTGAAACTGAAGATCTTAAATCTTTAAATAAAATAGTAACTCCTCAAATAAATCGTATAACTCATAATCAACCTATAGTACCTAGAATCTCTGCACTAAATTTAGGTATTATAGAAAGACCTAATATATTATTTTAGTATAAATATAATGCTTCATCAGCATATAAATTGAATATAGATAACCTATCAGAATATAACATCCTTAGTCTTCTATAACAGATTACTATAGCTGCTAATGCCTATAGAACTCAAATTGATACATCTGATAAAACTATAGCAGAATTAATTATAACCGGTTTCACATGCTAATTAAAAGATTGGTGGAATAATCATATCACTAATAAACAACACTTAAAAATTTTAAATGCAATAAAAACATATGAGGATGGAACACCTATTTTAAATGAATATGGTGATACTATTCAGGATGCAGTGACAACACTTATTCTGACTATATCACTTCATTTTATAGGGATCCAACACATTTAAAAGATAAAAATATTGAATTATTAAGTAACCTTATGTGTAAAAAACTTAGTGATTTTCAATATTATAAAATGACATTTCTAACTAGAGTAATGCTAAAAGAAGACTCCAACCAAGCTTTCTAGAAGAAAAAATTTCTAGCAGGATTACCTTTTTTTCTTAGAGAAAGAGTTAAAAATCATATAAAACATTAGAAATCATATAAAATAATAATATAGAAAACCAATTCCTTATGACATTTTAACTTATTGTCAACTGATCAGTATAGTCTAAAAGGAAGGATTAAAGATTTATTAAGATATAAAATTACAAAAATCTTTAAAATTTGAAATGAGAAAAATTAAACAAAAATTAGAATCATTTTGTAAATAATTTTATTATAATATAATCCAAAATTATAAAAGTTGTTAAGGATAATGTTCTAAAAGTTATAAAAAATTTTATAAAAAATCTTATAAAAAGAATTATAGAAAAAAGTTTCATAAAGAAGACTATTATAAAAATCCTAAATATAATAAGTCTAAAAAATATAGCAATAAGAAATTCTTTAAAAGAAAAAATATAGCATATAAAGATCTAGAATGTTATAATTGTGGTAAGAAATGTCACACTTCTATCTTTTGTAAATTTACTAAAATACTTCAGGAATTAAAACTTGAAGAATCTGTATTAAATAAAATTTATGAATTATATCTAGATTTATAATCTGAAAAAAGTAATTAAATAGATAAAATAGATTCAGAATCACATTTCTAAAACAAGTAGTAAAACTATAAATATACTAACTAAAGAACAAGAATCTCTTTTAGTATTAGTAAAGCATATAAGTAACCCTAAAACACAAGAAAATTTCTTAAATAAATTATTAGACAATTTTAGTGAAACCAATAACAAGTCAAAATATTTAATATTACCCAGTACTAGCAATCAAATATATGATTTAATAATAATATTAAGTAAAAATAAACAAATAAAAAATAAACCTACAATAAATGATTTACAAAAAAAAATTAAAGAAATAAAAATTGAATTAAAAAAATAACAAGATGGTTCAGAACTTATACAAATACTATTAAATAATAAAATACAATTCACTTCTTCTGAAGACTCTTCTGAAGAAGAAGAAAAAGAAAATAAAGATAATAAAGTTAGTATAATAAATAAAGATAATATATCAAAAAAATTTATATTTATGTTACATGAAATAAAATTTAGAAAATATTTAATATCAATAAAATTAAAATTCACTGAAAACTATATTATAGACACTATAGCTCTATTTGATACTGGAGCAGATTTAAATTGTATAAAATCTAGTTTCGTACCTAAAAAATTTTGAAAAAACACTAGAAAAAATTGTCTATAGCTAATAAATCTAAAATACAAATTGTTAGTAAAACAAAAGCTTCAATTATAAATAGAAATTTAGAATAAAAAATATATATTTATATTAACTAAAGAAATTCAGCATAAAATATTTTTAGGGATACTATTTATGAATTTAATTACTCCATACTCAGTAAAAAAATGATTAAATAACTTTTAAAATAAAAAAATCATAAAATTGTATTTCCATTTTATAGAAAAACCTAAGAAGAAAATTTTAAATTTACTTAAAGCACATTCGATTTATGAATTAGGAATAAATGCACTAGTAAAACAAAGTCTGAATAATTTTATTATTTAAAAAATAATTATCAAGTACAGAAAATAAATGAACAATTAAAAACTGATCTGATAAAAAATAAAATGGAACAATTGAAAGCCCAAATAAAAAAAAATATGTTCTGACTTACTCAATGCATTTTGAAATAGAAAGCAACATATGGTTGATCTACCCTATGAAGTAAACTTTGAAGAAAAGTCTATTACAACTAAAGTTATACATATCCAAATGAGCCCAGATATAATAGAATTATGTAAAATGAAATAACTGATTTAGAAAATAAAAAACTAATTTGTAAATCTTACAGCCTATGATATTGCGCTGCCTTTTATGTCAATAGACTTTAAATAAATTATAAACATTTAAATAAAGCATTAAAATGTATTAGGTCTCATATTCCAAATAAAAAAGATTTTTTAAGTAGATTATATGTAATAAATATATTTAGTAAATTTGATATGAAATCTGAATTCTGGCAAATTCAGATTAATCCTAAAAGACGGATATAAAACAATATTCACTGTTTCATTTGGCTAGTATGAATGAAATATAATGCCTTTTAGATTGAAGAATGCACCTTTTGAATTTCAGAAAGTGATAAACGATATATTTAATCCTTACATAAAATTTTGTATAGTTTATATTGATGATGTTTTAATATTTAGTAAACCCCTAGATGAATATTTTAAACATCTAAAAATATTTTTTATGGTGGTTAAGAAAAATAGTTTAGTACTTAGTAAAACTAAAATGTCCTTATTTTAAACCAATGTTAGATTTCTAGGACATTATATAGAACAAGATATTATAGAGTCCATAGAAAGAAATTTAGCTTTTGGAGATAAGTTTCCTGATCAAATATTAAATAAAGCCTAATTACAGAGATTTTTAGAATGTTTAAATTATGTTATAGAATTTTATCCAAATCTAAATAGATTGGTAAAACCCTTACATGATAGGCTTAAGAAAAATCCTAGCCTATGGACTGAAGTTCATACTAGTATAGTCTAACAGATTAAAACTTTAGTAAAATAGTAAAAACTATTCCTTATCTTTATATCCTTTATCCTCCAGCGCCTAAGATTGGTGTGACCGATGCCCGAGATATAGGTTATGGTGGGATATTAAAATAAATTAAAGTGGGTAGAAAAACCATAGTCCAGTTTATTTCAAGATATTGAAATTCAACCCAATTAAATTATTCAACTATTAAAAAAGAAATTTTAAGTATTGCAAGTTTTATTTCTAAATTTCAATCTAATTTATTAAATCAAAAGTTTTTACTTCATATTGATTGTAAATCTGCAAAAGAAGTTTTGTAAAAAGATGTTAAAAATCTTATCTCAAAACAGATTTTTGAAAGATGAGAAATTATTTTAACTATTTTTAATTTTGATATAGAATATATTTAAAGGAGAAAATAACAGTATATCTAACTTTTTAACTCGTGAATTCCTTCACAGAAATCATGGAGAATAAAAAAAGAAAGCTAATAAAGCTAAAGAAATTATAAAATCATATTCAAGCCCATCTCCTAAAGCCTTGTCTGATCATGCAGACAATTTAAAACCTGATTCTAAAACCATAAAGTCTTGGGTTGCAATGGTCGAAGGTGATTAAAGTAAAGCACAAAATAAAGCAATAAAGCTATGGGTTGATCAATTAGCCCATTCTTCAGAGATACTCTAGGCCCTTAAAAATTGGGTCTCCCGCCTCCTACGGACTTAGCTCCTATAGCCATAGATAAAACTCTAACATCTTTTGTAAAACCTGGGATAAGAGAATCTTCTTCCTCAAATGTCTTGTCCTCAAATGTTTTAAAACCAGAGTTGGCAGTTTCACAACCCCAAACTCATTATTTCTTTAAATTATAATTTTCAATTAAAGTCAAAATGGTTTGTAAAGTCTTTTAAGGATACAAAATTAATAATAGAAGATGGGTTAATACATCAGAACCCATGAAAAATTATTAAAAATGCCTATCCTAAAAATTAGTTTTTTAAAACTTGATAATTTATCAAAACCTCAATAATACTATTTAGCTATCATTGAGGATACAAATTCTATAAAACTAAAATACAACTATGATCCTAAAGATAAAACCATTATCTCTCATTCTTCTATTCAAATAAAGAACATTTTTCATCCTTTTGATCGGAAAATTTCTCTTCATACTCCTAAAACCTTTAAAACTAATTTCCTTTCATATAAAACCACTTGTTTTTCCTATGCATATTGGGACTATGTTCATGCTTAGACAAAGGCTATATGTGTGTGTGTGTGTATATATATATATGAATGAGGGGGGTCTAAAGCATCCCTGGACCCTCCTTAGGTCCGCCACCGGTATACTCCATGAACTTTTCATTTAACCATATAACTTCTCTAAATTCATATTTTTCTTAATTTATAAAAATAAACTAGCTGAATCACATTGAGTCATACCCAATCATAAATATATTTATTTGATATAAAATAAACAATCACAAAAGACAAAGTGATTAGTATTTATTAATATAAATGTCTGTTAGTAAAAAAATGAGTATAAATATAAAGTGGTTAAAATAAGAATTCAAGAGAAAAAATGACTAAACACTATAAATTCAGAGGTTACATATATATTACATACATATTTGGTCTTTGTTATACATTATAAGAGCCTAATCATTAAAAAAAAATAAAAATTCATGTGTTCTTTTTAATTTTATCCTATTAAATTATAATTATGTTCAAGTGAAAAAATTAATTAAATTAAAAAATAATATTATATTTGTAGTTAAAATAAAAAATGAATTTTAAATCTTTCCACCCATGAACCACCTCTTCATCTTTCTCATCCTAACCTTATTTCTTTTCATTCAAATTAGGAATTAATGATATTACTGTAATGAATTTTTTGGTTTAAACATATGAGAGAAATATGAATTTTTTTTTTCTTAAAATATAAGTTATAATGCAGAGGAATATACAGTTGACGTTTTTAAACTCAAAGGGAGAAAAAAAAATATGATGACAAAATAATTTTTTTTCTGAATTAAAAAACTAATAGTTAAAAAAAATAGTGAAGAATTGAAATTTTCAAATGATTAGGCCTATTACAGATTAGAGAATGATGTTGGATTAATTTTTTAATTTTTTCATTATATAGAATATTTTATCAGACTAAAATTTTTAATATTTTAATTTTAAAATTAAAAGATAAAAACGAATATTTTGAAGAAAATGAAAATTTCTAAAAACGTTTTTATTTTTTTTAGGTAATTTTAAAGAAATCTATTCTCTTAATCATTTAATGTAGTGAATTATACTTTTTGTATTTATGATGTCCACAGCTTCGACGCTTCCGTACAAAACGCAATATGTAAGGCATAGAACAGAACAAGGTACAGAGCTATCAATTTCCCATTGCTTTTGTTTGTCAGCTTCATCTGTACAATAAAAAAAAGAACTTTATCTCTAAAATGTATTAAAAAAAATAACTCCATTCCCTCAAAAATGAAAGAATCCAAAGTGATATAATTTGTTTCCATCACAAGAAGCATCATGTAATAAATAAAAACTCTTAAAACTCAAATAGCCTTGTTTCCACTACGAGTTAAAACTCCCAGCACTGGGAGTACCAACTAATAAATAAATTACAAAAGATCAAAATACAGCACTTCTCCCTAGAAAAATATAATATATAATAAATGTCAATTTCTCAATTTGACTAAGCTCAAATGGAAAACAACCTTTATTATTCTGCTAGATAGCGTGATGCAATCCAGAGTGGACAGAAATAAGCAAATTGCAGCTCATCCAAAATAATTTAAGCACCATTCAAAAAGCTCATTTCTCAATTAGATGAATCCCGACTGTAGTACTGGTCAAGCGTCTTGGCTGGTATTCGATGTAGTAGTTCGCGAGGAAAGATGCGGAGCAATGTCCAAGCTAAATCAAGTGACTGGAAGATGTTGCGAGTGTCATAAGCGCCTTGAGTAACAAATTTTCTCTCAAATTTGTCTAAGAATTCCAAATATAGCTGTTCATTCAAGAGGAATCATGTCAGTTTTTTTTTAAACGGATTGTTCAATAATGTAACAAAAGAAAGTGCTAATAAGTATGAGGGAAAGTGAAAGACCAGGTCTTCAGAAGAAAGAGCTTCTTCTCCAACCACAGCTTTCATCGCCTGTACATCCTTCCCAATTGCATAATTTGCATAAAGCTGCGAGTGAAAAGAACTTGTAAATTTAAAGGTTAGACAATGAGACAACAAAGTGTGGGACAATGATTGCCAATCATACCTGGTTGGACACATCAGCATGGTCCCTACGAGTCATCCCCTCACCAATGGCACTCTGCAATGAAGACCATAAATGTAAACCATGAGTCATCCCTTTAACAATGGTACCTACAAGTCATCCCCTCATGTACTTCAAAAAGATATCCCCTTCGCTTAAATCAATTCTTACCTTCATCAGACGAGAGAGAGATGGAAGGACATTGATTGGAGGATATATCTGCCGAATTCAAATAGGTCAATAATTCATCAAATATCCAGTTTCAGATGACACAGGAATATCTATTAAAATTAAACATTAGTTAAGATTCCAATCTTTGTTGGTCACATGTTGTCAAATGATTATTTCAAAAGGCCAATGTCATAGAAAAATTAACCAAGGCAAGCCATACAGATACAGAAAATTCTAAACTTCCATGTTTCCGAGTCACCAAGGATTCCTTGTATTAGGATTAATTTCCGAGTAATATTCCTCAGCAGTAAACCAGAATACTTCATGCACATCTCATATAATCTTACTTGTCTATTATGAAGCTGCCTGTCAATGTATATCTGTCCCTCTGTAATATATCCCGTAAGATCTGGGGTGGGATGTGTAATATCTGGCCATATAAGAAAATCAAGTTAAAGCTATCTATTCCAACTGGAGAAAGAGTGCGTGCAGGAGATTCAGCATGATCTTTGAATCATTACCATCATTTGGCATAGTTAGAATTGGAATCTGTGTGATGGAGCCTTTTCGTCCCTCAATACGCCCAGCCCGCTCATATATGGTTGCCAAATCAGTATACATATATCCAGGATATCCACGCCTTCCAGGTACTTCCTCTCGAGCAGCAGAAACCTGCAGTAGCAATCACTATTTTGTGTCACAATTTTAAGACAATGCTTTAAAAACTTTAGCCACTTAATTAAAATGAGAAAAACACAAACTTGACTTTCAAATTTAATGGAAATAGCATAAAATTTTAGGAAAACAACTGATATCTTCAGAAACCAGAAATCTGAAGATCAGTGATTTGCCTCACCTCACGAAGAGCATCAGCATAAGAACTCATATCTGTAAGTATGACAAGGACATGCTTCCCACACTCATATGCCAAATATTCTGCAGTGGTAAGAGCAATTCGAGGTGTGATAATACGTTCAATTGTAGGGTCATTTGCCTGAATGATAGCATGGCAGAATCAGATTTCAGCATCATCATAAGAACTCATATCTGCAAGTATAACAAGAACATGCCTCCCACACAAGTTACAGCACATTGAAGTTAAATGCAGATGACAAACTTACCAAGTTCAGGAAAAGGGTAACTCTTTCCATTGAACCATTTTCCTCAAAATCACGTTTGAAAAACTGTGCAGTCTCCATGTTTACACCCATAGCAGCAAACACAATGGCAAAATTGTCTTCTTCTACATCCTGAAAAGTCAAAAGTGTTGGTTCACCACCTAGTTTGAGACTTTAGCTTTAGAAAGAGAGAACAAATTAGCACAAATGAAACAGCAACCTAAGCTAAATCTTTAGAGGTAGAAGGAACTATAATTTTGAATGTAACAATACTAACATTTAAAAACTACAAAATCACTATTTCATTCAAGAAAACAAGAAGTCCAAAAGATTTAGGTTTACCATAGATTACAAAGTAATATAAGGTGTCCATTTTAGAAAAGGGGAGGTAACAAGGTGTAGTATCATGGTATTACTCAGTTCACATTATTGGTGCAAAGAAGAAAGAATCTATCATCTCCCTTGATATATAAGCTACATCAATTAAATTATGATCATGAAATATAAATAAACATTGCATGCAAAACAATCTTCAACTTATAATTATCATAATCATTCAAATTATTCAATCTCTAGTCATAAATAGCCATCTAAGGGTGCTAAATTACCTCAAGAAGATTGTCAGACTTTTCCAATCGCTTCACCAAGCCTGCCTGACGACATATTTGAGCAGCTATTTCATTGTGGGGAAGACCAGCAGCAGAAAACAGAGGGATCTTTTGTCCTCTAGCAATAGAATTCATGACATCGATTGTTGAAATCCCAGTCTGTATCATCTCTTCAGGATAGGTCCTCTCACTAGGGTTAATAGAACTCCCTAAAACAGGCATATAGTACAAATAAATATGTAATAGGCAGACCAATCAGCAAAATTTAATCAAAAATACTTGCTCTATTATATAATTTACCAGAAATATCCAAGTAAGCCTCGGGTAAAATTGGTGGACCATTATCAATAGGCTTCCCAGAACCATTAAAAATGCGCCCAAGCATATCCAATGAAACTGGAGTCTTCAAAACCTACAAAAGAGGACAGGAGGAAGGATGTGTACGGATGAAGTGACAAAGAAGCAGACATATGATTCAAGGCAACTACTTCATTTCAGTTAAAGAATTAAAGAATCAGAAGATTACATAGAGAAAAGCTCACTCTGCAATATCAAATAATAATTTGCTAAAATGCTGTCAGTTTGGAGCAGATTGGAAAATGAAGGCCAATTTGAAGAAAAGGAGGCTAGCTTTTCCTCTTATGGATCCCCTCATATACAAAATGATACACTTGATACTGAGGCTAATAAATTTTACCTTGCATGAGGATGGAACCCTTATTATTTGGTTCAGATCAACATTTGTTTTTATTAAATCACTCTTTTTTTTATTTATTTTTAGGTTGAAATGAAATTGAGCCCAGCTCTCTATCTAACAAAAAAAGAAAAAAAGAAGTTCAACTCATTATTAAAGGAGACCTTTGTCCTCTTTGCAAGTCTTATAATATTATAATATGTGTCATCTAGATGATAAAATCGCAATGCTAAACAATAACATCAATTAGGCCAATCCTAATTGGTCAATCTGTGCTCTTTAAACCGTATTTGAATGACTGATAATATAGTTTAGTAATGTATTGTATAGTTATTATTAATCATGCTTGAAAAATGATATGATATAATATGATTAAAATAAGTTGATTTTATTAGTTGTGATGTTATGGTATGGTTGGAGAAATAATAAAATGATAAGAATATTATCAAACACAGAAATAATGTAAAATCATATTGAATTTCATTTTTTTTTATATTCAAAAATTTAATTCAATTGAAGACATCCGAAAAGAATATGTTAAAAATATATTTGGTATTTAAAACTTGATATAATTATATTGTTAGTGTCTGAACTTTTTAAAATTTAACAATTGAGCTATTCAACTTTCAAAATATCAATTAAGTGCTGAAACCGGAAAATCATGTACAATTTAGTTATTTTAGCCAGTTGCAAACTAAAAACTGCTTTGTTGGATGACACATGTCAATAAAATGTGATATTTTGAAAATTTGAACAATTCAATTGTTAAATTTTAAAAAGTTTAGATACCAACAGTGTAATTATATCTATGATATTTACCTGTAACTGGTTTGCAACCTGCTAAAACAACTAAATTGTATACGATTTTCCGGTTCCAACATTCAATTGATATTTTAAAAAGTTAAACAACTCAATTTTTAAATTTTAAAAAGTTCAAACACCAACAACATAATTATACCTTTTAATATTTATTGAATATATTTTTGGAAAACAAAATTTTTAAACAATAGGAAACCATCAAATTGATATTTTGAAAAACTTAAAAAATGTATACTTTTCAAACCATGAAAATTACCACTGAAAACTATACCTTAGATATAAAAGTCAAAATAAATAAAAAACTAAACCATCCCATAACTTATAAAACCATGGCAATCCATGAAACAAATACAATACTAAAGTTTAGGAAATGAGTTTGAGTCGCCCCATCCTCCAAATATTCATAAATATAGAAAAGGATTGGTGGGGACTGGAAAAGGGGAGGTACCCCTTATTGTATAGATCAAGACTTGTTGTGCCTATCTATGAACTAATATCAATACAACAACAACAATAATAGTATATGCAGCTGAGAAACATTCCAAATCATGAAAATGCATGGAAATTCTATTAAGCTCATCATATTACTCAACATTTAGCTAGAAAAAAAAAAGGCAGCCCGATGCACAAACGCTCCCGCAATGGGCAGGATCCGGAGAAGGGTCGGACTCATTAGGTCTTTGTACGCGATCTTTCCTTGCAATTGCAAGAGGCCGTTTTCAAGACTCAAACCCGTGACCTCAGGTCACAAGGCGACAACGTGTACCGTTGCGCCACAACTCTCCTTCACAACATTTAGCTAGCGAACCATTATAATTATCAAGACATGATTTGCCAAAATTGAGAACATAGAAGATAATTTTGCAATATCTCTATGCACATACAAGTGAAACAAATATGTTGCATGGAAAACTCATGCAAAGAAATTTCCAATATCAAGTTCTGATAACAACCCAATTAAAATTAAGATGTTGTTCCATATATCATTCTATTAGATATAAAAATGACAATCAAAAGGATGTATTTTGTTCTTTTATAATTATAACTTGCTTCCTTCCCTTCCCCTCCCCAATCAGTCCAAACAAAGACATTGCTTCCTCTTTTCCCATCACATCTTTTTTAAGTTTCCAAATAAACCAAAGGTAGCAAGTTCATCTCTCTTCCCATTTTGTTCTCACATATAACCATGTCGTATGAGCCATTTTCATGGAAAATATTTCCTCTTAAAAAGGTAAGTAAGGTCCTAGATTTCTACAAAGTAACAAAACAACACAAGAACAATACAGGCAAATATATTACTTTGCTAACTAGTTACAAGTGTCACCAGCACTGCAATGCACCCTTTTTTTGTTAGAAAAAATCATTTCTAATCAAGTTGATTAAAAAGTCAAACGCAGAAATGAACAGTTCTCATGGTCCCAATTTTTTCATGAGTCATATTCTTCATTATTGAAAAAAAGGCTGTTTTCAATTGTAAGCGATGCAGTGGAAAACAAATTTCATTTTTTTGGTATTACAAATTACAACAAAAACTGCAAAAAATATTTCCAAGGGCAAGATATTTCTGCAAAACAACATAGCCTGATTCATAAACTATAATTATAGAAATTTATTCAATAATAAAGATTTAACATCCAGCACATGCAATGGATATTTCCCAGCAGAGGTATAATGAAAAAAATACCTAGTAGCTACTTTGTCTTTGAAAATTACATGCCAAAAACCATAAAAAAAATAAGAGATAGGAGCATTTAAGATAATCATTTTAGCAGAGTTTCTTTAATATAGTGGTATAATTAATTATTTTAGCAGTGTTCACGAGAATCCTGCTCACCAATAACATTAGACATTTTAGTATTTTTTGCTACTTTACCATTAACATTGGACTTAATTGTTAAAGGCCAAGTGATCGTCCAATTTACAAGTAACACTAGTTGTAAACCTGTGCCTCGAACAGATTGTTACTGAAAATCATTTTTTAATTTATTTTTGTCATAAAAAGTGAATATATAAATATTATTCTAAAAAGAGCACATGAATGTAAATTATTAATATACTTTAAACAAATAATTGATGAAACAGTAGATTTCTTAACTAGCTTCCACGTCACTATTTTTATGCTCATGAATGCTCAAACTTAAAATATTGATCACAATATAATGAAAAAAAGAGTTATAAGAGAATATGAAAATTTATCCAAAGTATCATCCTACTCTCCTAAACCTAATAGCATCTTATATTTATTTGTTTATCTTTCTTATAAAGTTGTTTTCTTCTTCTTCTTCTTTTCTTCAGTTAATTAGCTCAAATGAAGTTATTATAGAAAAAAAACTCCAATTCATGTTAAATACCCATTAACTACCTCACTTTTTTTTTTTTATCATTTTCAATACTCAAAATTACATAAAAATCTCAAAAATTCCTAAAAAGATAAATAGAATGGTGATCATCAAAAGTCTCAACTCTCTCTTTGCTCCAGCTTTTAATATAGATATATTAGATTATACTTGATTTAGCAATTAGTGCTACTTTGCATGATCACAGATAGTTAACATAAATTGCTACACGCAGCATATACAGCTTCCAGAAACTTCACACATCGCAATTGTAGAATTGAAGATGTTCGGTAGGTAAAGAAAAAAAAATCCATACCTCTCCAGTAAACTGGACAGTTGTGTATTTGTTATCAATCCCAGATGTTCCTTCAAAAACCTGGCCACAAACGGGTAATGTAAACAACTAACAAACATGTGCAATAATTTTATATCCACTGAAAAAATAGTTGAACCACAGAAAACATAAGCCGCAAATCGAGGCAGAGAAATTGCACGCACCAACCCTCCAGGGAATAAGCATTTAATATCAAAATTAGAATGTATTGAAATTATCCATGAACTCAATTAATTTCCATGGGTGATCAATAGATAAAGATGGTGAATGTAAAACAAGCAATCACCTGAACAACAGCTTTCTCCCCATCAACTTCAAGGACTTGACCGCGCCTAGTCGTACCATCCCCTAAACGAATATTAACAATTTCTTGATATTTTGGTCCCTAACACAGTGAATCAAACAATACACCGTTACCTACTAAAGTTGCAGTGAAGAAAGTAATAAATAATTACACAAATTCTTTTATTCACTGAAAAGAAACGAGCAGTAACAGTATCTACATACCTTAACCTTATCAAGTATAACAAGAGGTCCAGCAACTCCAGAGACAGTTCTATACTCTGCAATGAGAATAAAAAAAAACTAAAATTAGGGAAAACGATTCAAAATTAGCATAAATTGAATCAAAATCAAATTATATAAAACTAAAAAAATACCCATTCCGATCTCCACCGTTCCCTCCTCCATATTGTGATTGTTTTGTTCAATACCCATTATCAAGCTTCATTCAGAGTTTTTTATTAATTAAAAAAATCAAAATCAGCACACACAAAAAGCTCAAACTGAACAATGATCTTATCACCATTTCTATCAAGAAATTGAAATTAACCCAGAAAATAAAATTAATCAGTAAGACTACAGGATTTATAAATGATACAGATTTTTTACTTTAAAATTGGAAAAAAAATATCAGTTTGGTATTGAAATTCAAATGAAATCAAGGTCAAAAGAAGGAGAAAAATTGAGTGAGGAGAAATTTTGATTCAGCGTAAGCGATTGTATGATTGAGTGAACAAGAAATTGAGAATTTCTGGATCTAAAAAATCAAGAAAGTGAGTACCTTTTGTTTGTGATCTATTACAGAGCAAAAGGCTTGCGACCTATGAGAGCGAGAGACAGGGTGGTGGAACTGGAAAGAGGTGAAAAGGATATTTTTATTATTATTGGAATAAATAAACTGAGATCTGCGAACTCTAAAAAATTAATTCAAATTAAATTAAATTCATTCCAACTAAAATATTATCAATAATCAAATAACCAAACAGAAGAGTTTGGCCTGTCAAGACAATTTTATTAATTTAATTATTTTGGTTTCATTTTATTATGAAAAATTATAAATAATGTCATTTATTAAATATCGTGATTTACTTGTTTTTTGAGAAATATTATGATAAGCGAAAAAGAAAAAAAATCATTTAAAAAAATTAAACAGAATGACTTTTATATTAAAGTTATTTCTTAAATTTTTAAAAACCCTTTCAAAAATAATAAAAGACAAATTAAAAAAAATTTATATAAACAAATACTGACTTATCCATTAAATCAGCATGAATTATAAATATCCTAATTTGATTAATTTTTTACATATGGAAAAATTAATGAAGAATTATAAAATTTATTAGATGGAATATTTTTTTATCTTATATTTTATATAATTTGTATTAAAATATAATCTAAGTAATAATTTTTTATATGTCAAAAATCTTTGAATTTGGAATTCAATGAAATTTTTAACTTTATAATAAAGAAGATTTTTTAACATGTGTATGCTCTAATTTTTATTATAATATATTTTATTTTATTGTAAAAATTTTTTAAAAAATAAATTAGAAAAAATCGTACACGTTACAAAGTAAATATAACAAATTTTAATAAAAATAAAATATATTTAGATAAAATTTAAAATAGTTATTGCTAACTTGCATTCTCACAAAACACAATTAAAAAAATCCTAAAAATAAATCATTTTTCACTCATATAGATAACCTACCAAACAAACAGAGTTTAATAATTAATACAGTAATTAATTAATTAAATTAGATATAATAAATAATTTAAATAATAAATGCTAATAGTGATAAAAATACAGGGACAAATAATGTTCTTTCTTTCTGTGTGTCGTCTCGTGTTGCGTTTATAATTTTGTCCAGTTTCACGAAATTCTACCGGGAGAGGATGATCGGGTGGCTTTAAGTGGTTGGTACACATGTAAAGCATGTCGACATGTGGACTGTTGATCGTAGTTTCCCTTTCTACCTTCCAAATTCATGTCAAGCCTTGCGTATGCGTTGGTCTAACATATTGGCCTTCTTCCTCCAAAAATCAAGTGTTTCTCTGTGACCCACAAATTATAAACTACTCCCTCCGAATTTATAAGCATCATTACAGAATTAATCTAAAAACTATTTCTTTTTTTAAATTTATAGTGGGTGAATTTTTTTTTAAATTTTATGGTACAAGTTATTTTTATTTACAAAAATACAGATATTGATTCTCTATACCTTAAAGCCCAGCATATTAAAATAAATTAAAAATTTTATCATCATTATCTTAAAAGTACATGTACATGGATCCCACTCTTAAACACTATATAATATAATACCTATAAGTCTATAGTATGTGATGCATATGACACTAATATACTTAGGAATCTATTTGCAAGTATAGTTTTAAAATCACCGTTTGCCACTAATCCTGTAATAAAATTTATATTTTATTTAATAATTTTTTAAATAATTATAAAATTGAAATTAAAACACTATTTAAAGGTAGAATATTAGTGGGGGTGCTTATGTCAAACACTACTGTTACATCAACTCGCATCTTATGCATTAAATTATAGTGGCAAATACATTACATCACTTTATTAACTTGCATTCCATGCATTATTAAATTAAGTGATAAATATTTTTTAATATAAAATTATAAAAATATCATTTTATATGTAATATATAATATACTTATATATATATATTTAGTTATATGTAATATAAATTCACATATATCGATATATAAAATTATTTTTTAGTTAAAATATATATAACATATATTAACATACACTGATATATATCCATATATAATATATTTATATATATATATAATAATATATCCCTATATATACTTATTGTCTTGAAAAAAGAATATTAGTATACTGTTGTTATATCTCATTATATTTAGGTATGTATTAACTAAAACTAAATATATCGATTGTCTTTCAAAAAAAAATATTAATATGCAATTGTAATATCTTAATATATGAAGGTATATATAATATATACTTATATATGCTAACGTAATATAACATATATTTATATATACTAACGTATATTATAAATATACGGAGCCTATGTTTATAAAAATATCATTTTTTAGTTAAAATATATATAACATATATTCGCACATACTTATTGTTTATGAAGGTACATATAGCATATATTTTACATATACCTATTGTCTTGAACAAAAAATATTAATATACAACTCTTATATTTTAATATTTGTAGGTATATAATAATTATAACTACATATATCTATTATTTTTTAAAAAATAATATTAGAATACATGTAAATTGTAATAGCTTAGTATACGAAGGCATATGTTCCACGTACATATTATTTTGGAGAAAAAATATCGGCATACAGTTATTATATCTTATTATATTTATATATATACTAAATATAACTAAATATATTTATTATTTTTTAAAAAATATCAATATACAACTGTAATATATTAATATATAGATGTATATGTAGCATATACCTATATATATCTATTGTCTTAGAAAAAAATATTACTACGCTGCTATTGTATTTTAATATATGTAGGTATATGTTAACTATAACTTCATATATTTATTTTCTTTTAAAAAATAATGTCAGTATCCTACTATAATATCTCAGTATATGAAGGTATATGCAGTATAGACATATGTATATTATTATTCTTTTAAAATATTCATTTTAAATTGTATATATACATATAAAATATTTTGTTTAATTATTTTAGTGTATTCTTTTACAAATTATATATATTTATAAATTTAATATTTGTATAATTTTTTTTATTTTGTTTCAAAATAAATTTTATTTATACTAAAATAGTTGTGAATTTATAATTTATAAAGGTCATTTATATAAAAAAGTTATTTTATTTATTTCATTTGATAGAAAAAAGGTATAAAATAAAAAAAACACAAACAATATAAAGAGAAAAAAACTAAATAAATTTATTAAATAAAAATTTTAAAACATAATAATAATAATAATTTAATATTCAATATTTATATTAAAATAAAAAATTTAATGAAAAAAAGAAAAAAAAACAGTACAATATAACAAAAATATTATAAATTTTTATATATAATGCAAAAATTTTATGGAACTGTTTTTTAATAAAAAATAATAAAAGTAAATTAAATATTATCATAATAAATATTTAATTTAATTATAATAATAATATTAAATGTAGTATTTTTTTTAGTATAAATATATTAATTAAAGGAAATATGAAAAGTACATTATATATTTATGAAATCTAGTTTGCATTGCAAAAATACTATTAAAAAAGAGAAATTCTCGATGAACCACAACAGAAATTTCTAGCAAAACCACAATAAAAAGATAATAGGAAGAGAAAAAATACATAAGCGGGATCATAGATAGCACTGAACTATACTAGGCACTTCTCCACCACTGTATTTTTGCCAAATTAAAACATAAAAAATATATAAATGAAAAGATAAAAGATTAAAAAATGAAAAAAAAAAGTAAGAGTAGTAAATATAAAAATAAAATTTAAAAAATAGTATATGTTGTAATTTTTTCGACTTTATATATATTTATTAAAAAAATATTAAAAATATTAAATATTATATTAAATTATTTTAAATGAATTAAATTTATTAATATTAAAATTATTATACTTTTATTTTATTAATTATATTATACTTTTATTTTATTAATTAACTCATTAATAATAAAAATATAATTAAAAAATTAATTAATTTTTTAATTATATAAAATAATAAATTTAGTGAGATAATTTTTATTTTTACAAAAATAATAATTTTAATAGAATGGATGCAGTACCATTCAAATAGTTAACAGTTAATGTTTTATATACTTTAATGTAATATTATTAATATTTTTAAATTTTAATTTTAACTCTTTTTTTTTTATCAAAATTTTAGATTTTCTTTTTAAAAAGAAGGAATGGCTACTTGAAGGGGGTCCATGTTGCACCATACAAACCTATATACTTAAATAAAATAAGATAAAATCTTTTACGCCATTTTTTCACTCTTATATCAGAAAAATATGTTTATCTTGTAAAAAATGATATGAAGTTTTTAATTATTACTAAGCTCGACATGACACCATGCGAAGTCCATATATAACCATTTTTTTTATGAAATCAAGAATTTTAATGGAAAAAATTTAATACTGAAGAATTTTATTGGGATAAGATAAAATTTAAAGTTATTAATGATATAAAGAAAGCCGAAATTAGTTCAATAATTATAATAAAATTAGAAAAAGTCTCACCCAATGCTTGAGGTATTCTTAATATATATATATACATATATATATATATACATAGGGATGGATCCGAAACAATTCTCTCTCAACCCAGAAGACAGAAGAGAACCTTTTAGCCTAGTTTTAGTTTCCTTCTTCCCTTTCCTCCCTCACTTATATTTCTTCCAGTTCTATAACCTCCTCACTTATTGATTCTCTTGTATAAGGTAGTTATATTTTATAATTTGACCAGCAAAACGTAAGGATCTTTGACAGGGGAATGAATAATATTAAAAGGATTAATAAAACAATAATATAAATATGAACAGATTAATTAAAATAATAAATAAATAGAATGTAAAAGAATATATTAAAAGCATATATTAAAAACATATATAAAGAATAACTATAATCTTTTTAAAGGGTACGGCGGCGTTGTTTCATACCTAGTGCAAAGGGGGGCTTCAGACAAGTGCAAGTCTGACGTTGCTCCAATTTATATTTAGGTTTCTAGCCTTATATACCACTTTAAAGATTATAATTAAATCTTTAAATAATTTTGTATCTTAAGTCTAAAATATTTTAATTATGTTTTATCAATACACACACTTAAGTCTATTTGTTTTAGTATACCTAATTATACTATATGTAGTATAAATATACGGATCCCGTATAAGTATACAGCGTTGAATAGAGAGAGAAGAAAGCAGAAAAGGATAGAATATGAAAGTCCTTTTCAGCTATTAGTAGTGCATATAATTTCTGATGTTTTAATTCCAGATCAAGCTCAACTTGCACGTTTATTGCTTGCAAGAATCAAAACAGAGCATACTTATAGATGGAGATGGGAGATGAAATATAAAAATTTAAATTTATTTAAATGAAATAACAATACAGAATAAAACTTTAAAAATGAAATACAAATTATAAATTATAACTACCTTATACAAGAGAATCAATAGGTGAGGAGGTTACAGAACTGGAAGAAATATAAGTGAGAGAGGAAAGGGAAGAAGGAAACTAAAACTAGGCTAAGAAGTTCTCTTCTGTCTTCTGGGTTGAGAGAGAATTGTTTTGGATCCCCTTTCCCTTCAGAATCAGCTTCAATATATAAACAAATGCTTTAAAATTTCACTTTTCTTGTCACATGCTTTTGGCACTGTAGAGGACTAGTAACCTGTCGTTACTATTTGCTTTTTACTGTACCTTCACGCGGTTAGAACTGTAGATGAATAGTACCTTGTCTGAGGTACTGTTTGCTTACTGTTGAGAACTGTGGATGAACAGTTCTTCTGACTTTACTGTTGGAATACCTTTGGTGAATACTGTTGATGAACGGTATTTTGTCAGTGGGTACCGGCTTTATTGACTTTAACAAACTGAGTGAAGAAATTAGGTTTCTCCTGCCTTTAATCAGATGAATTTGAATCAGATTCAACTTCTGACTCAATTTTCTTTTTTACTTTTCTTTATTTTTTCTTTCTTTTCGTTTTCTTTATTTCTTATTTCTTATTTCTTTTTCTTTACTTTTTCTTTTTTCTTTTTCTTTTCTTTTTTCTTTTTCTTTTTTCTTTTCTTTACTTTTTTATTTTAATGGGGGACAATATATCATAGCAGTCATCTTCATTACTGGGACAGTAATCCGAGTCAGATGTCTCGGTGGAGGATGACATCATGGATGATGATGAAGCATCCGAGGAAGAGAAAGGAGATTTCCTTCTTCTGGATGGTGCTTTAAATTTTTTAGAATGGGCTTTAGTGGAAGATCCAGTAGAGCAGGTTCTGCTGGGCTTAACGAGCTCAGAGGTTGAAGGAAGAGATTCAACCATCTGTTCCATTAAGACTTTATATTCTTCTGCAGTTTTTGCAGCTGCAAGAAAGGCTATATTTTGGGCTCTTTGAGCTCCAAAAGAGACTGATAGTCTTGGGTCAAGACCATTATGGTTTCTCTTTAAGAGTCATGCTTTAACAGTTTCTTCAGTGGTAAAATTGCGAAAGGCAGTCCACCACTTGACTTTAGATTTTCTCAATATAACAGGGATATTGGTACCTGACTGGAGGGAGGATTCAAAGTACCATTGATATACCCAAGGTATATTAAAGGTTAAGCAAAAGAGAAGAAGAGGAGGAAAATTCTTCTCATATGGTGTGGGATTTAGGTGAGCTTTATAATACTGGTAGGCTAATTGTACATCATGTGGTAGACAACGATCATCATTACCACAGTAATACCACCAATTAACAAACCAGGAAGGGAGGTTATTAATCTTTATATTGGTTTCACAATAGATAAGCCATGAATGGGTTTTTCCAGGGTTTTGGAAAAATAAGGCTTTAGTCCAGGCATCTATATAGTCCAATAGTTGTATGAAGAACAATGGGTTATAGAAGGAAGGGCTTTAAATTGCACAGGAACGTGCAAAGGTCTTCCCCATTCAGAAGGATGGATAATTTTCTTTATTTTAAAAGAAGAATATGCTATGACATCCTTATCTTGCTGATTATAATTGTGCTTTAAAAACAAAGAACCTGAATCCACAAGAATATTAAGATGATACTCTTGGGTTTTAGAAAGCTCTTTTGGTTTGAAAAACCATCCTTTAGGGTATACAGATTCAATTGTAGACCATGGGTTTTGCTGAGCAAGCCCAAAATCAGTAATTAATTCTGTAGACCAAAAATTTTTATTATGCCAATAAGACTTTGACTTTAATGGAAAATTTGAAGAAACAATTTGAGTTGAAGAGCTTGAAACATTCAACTCATTTTTAGAAACATTTTGAGTTAGGGTTTTTGAAGATTGTCCTAACTCTGTTTTAAAAGGGATTATAGAGTTATTACCTGGGGCTTCAGGAGGCGGGAAGCCCATTTTAGCAAGAGCTTTAAGGATCTCAGGAGATTGGTCCAGCTGGGAGACCCAAGATCCAATTTGGCTTTATCATCTTCTTCTTGGATAGCATCAGCCCAAGACTTTATTGGTTTAGGGTTTGCAATACTATCTGAATGATCAGATAGGGCTTTAGGAGAATCATCATTTAGGGTTTCTTTAGCCTTATTGGCCATCTTTTTTCTGTTTTTCCCCATGATCCCTGAGAAGGAATTCACAAGTAAGGAAATCAGGTAAACTATTATTCTCTCCTTTAATAAATTCAATATCAAAATCAAATATACTCAAAATAGCTTGCCATCTAGCAAAAATTTGTTTTGAGGCAATGTTTTTAACATCTTTTTGCAAAACATCTTTTGCACTTTTACAATCAATTCTTAATAGAAATTTTTGATTCAATAAATCAGATTGAAATTTTAAAATGCATAAAACAATACTCAAATTTTCTTTCTTTATAGTAGAATAGTTTAATTGGGTTGGACTCCAATGTCTTGAATAGAACTGGACTATGGTTTCTCTACCCTCTTTAACCTATTTTAAAATTCCACCAAAATCTATATCTGATGTATCAGTTTCTACTACCTTAGAAGCTAATGGATCAGCTATATGTCGGCAAGGAATAGTTTTAACTAAGTCTTTAACTTGTCTAACTATACCAGAATGGACCTCAGTCCATGGGCCTGGATTTTTATTTAGTCTATCATGCAAAGGTTTAATGGTTCTATTTAGGTTGGGAAAGAATTCTATAACATAATTCAGACAACCTAAAAATCTTTGTAATTGAGCTTTATTAACTATCTGATCAAGAAACTTATCTCCAAAGGCTAAGTTTCTTTCTATAGGTTCTATAATTCCCTGTTCTATATTATGTCCTAAGAACCTAATTTTAGCCTGAAACAGAGACATCTTCGTTTTACTTAATACTAAACCACTATGTTTAATTACCATAAAAAATGTTTTTAAGTGTTTAAAATGTTCATCTATAGTTGTAGAGTATATTAATACATCATCAATGTATACAATACAAAATTTAGTATAAGGGTTAAAAATATCATTCATCACTCTCTGAAACTCAGAGGGTGCATTCTTTAAACCAAAAGGCATAACATTCCATTTATACTGTCAAAATGGAACTGTGAATGCAGTCTTATACCTATCTTTAGGGTTAATATGGATTTGCCAAAATCTTGATTTCATATCAAATTTACTAAAAATATTTGCTTTATATAATCTTCCTAATAAATCTTTTTTATTTGGAATAGGATACCTAATCCATTTTAAAGCTTTATTTAAATGTTTATAATTTATTACTAATCTAGGTGCTTCTCTTTCTATTTCAGAGGCCTTGTTTACATAAAATGCAGCACAAGACCAATGGCTTCTAGATTTAGTTATTAATCCTTTATTTTCTAAATCATTTATTTCTTTTTTACAAAATTCAATTAAGTCAGGCGCCATCTGAATGGGCCGAGCTTTAGTTGTAATAGACTTTTCATCAAAGCCTATTTCATAAGGCAAATCAACCATGTGTTGCTTTCTGTTCCAAAACGCATTTGGAATATCAGCACACAAATCTTTTTCTATTTGTAACTTTAATTTATTAATTTTTTATTTTGTAAATCTATTATTTAACTGTTCATTTATCTTTTGTAAATGATAATTATTTTTTAAATTACAAAGTTGTTCAGACTTTGCTTTTATAAGAGCATTTATTTGTAATTCATTTATTGAATGTGCTTTTAAAAGATTTAAATTTCTCTTTTTTGGTTTTTTCAAAAATGGAAAAATTATCTTTTGATTTCTAACTTTAAAACTTATACTATCATCATTTACTGAGTAAGGTGTTATCAAATTCATAAATGGTGTTCCTAAGATTACCATAAGATTAATATTAGTTAAAATAAATATATTCTTTATTTCTAAATTTTTATCTATTATTGAGACTTCTGCTTTACCAAGTATATTTAATTTAGATTTATTTGCTGCAGATAAACTTTACTTAGTTTCTTGCCAAAATCTTTTTGGTACTAAATTAGGTTTTATGCAATTTAAATTAGCTCCTGTATCAAATAATGCTATAGTTTTTATGTTATAATTATTTGAAAATTTTAATTTTATCTTTATTAAATATTTCCTAAATGTTATTTCATGTAACATAAAAATTAAATTATCAGGAATTTTTTCTTTACTAATTAAACTAATTTCATTATTATCATTATTTTCTTCTTGTTCAACATCTTCTCCTTCTTCATCAGAAGAAGTCGAGTTTAGCAATGATTTTATTATCTTTGAATCATTTTTTTGTTTAATTTTTAATTCTTTTAATTCTAATTTAATTTCTTTAATTTCTTTTTGTAAATCATTTATGGTTGGTTTATTTTTTATTGTTTTGTTCTTATTTAATATTGTAGTTAAATCATAAGTTTGTTTACTAGTACTAGGTAACATAGAATGTTTAGGCTTATCACTTTCTAATATTTTATTTAACATTTTCTCTTGAATTTTAGGATCATTTATATATTTTATTGCTTCTAATATAGATTCATGTTCTTTAGTTAATACATTTAATGATTTAATACTACATTCAGAACTTGATTCTGTTCCTATATCATCTAACTGATTTATTTCTTCAGAATCTGAATAATCTAAATATAATTCATAAATTTTATTTAATACAAATTCTTCTAAATTTAATTCTTGTAATTTTTTTATCAAATTTACAAAATCTTGATGTGTAGCCTTTTCTTCCACATTTATAACATTTTAGATTTTTATATGATGTAAAATTTTTATCTTTTTGTTTATATGGTTTTCTACTAAATTTCTTATATTTATAAGGCTTATAAGGTTTCTGTTTTTTATAATAATCATCTTTATCAAATTTTTTCTTATAACTCTTTTTATGGTATCTTTTATAAGGTTTTTTATATTTTCGTGTAGTAGAACACTGTCCATTACAATCTTTATGCTTTTGTATTATATTATAATCAAATTGTTTACAGAAAGAACCTAATTCTTGTTTAGTCTTTCTCATTTCATAATTTAATGATTTTTGAAACTTTATGTCTTGACAAAGTTTTAATCATTCTTTTTGAACTATACTAAATAATTGTCCATAGGTTAATAGGTCATAAGGAATAGGATTTCCATATTCCTGTTTTATATGGTTCCTAACTTTTTCTCTTAAGAAAAAGGGTAATCCTGCTAAGAATTTTTCTTTCCAGAAAGCCTGGTTAGAATCTTCCCTAAGCATTATCCTAGTTAGGAAAATTGTTTTATAAAACTGGAAATCACTAAGTTTCTTACACCTAAGATTACTTAGTATTTCAGTATTTTTATCCTTTAAGTGAGTAGGATCACCTATAAAATGAAGTGATATAGTCAAGATTAGTGTTGCCACTGCATCTTGAATAGTATCACCAAATTCATTTAATATAGGTATACCATCTTCATAAGTTTTTATAACATTTAGAATTTCTAGATGTTGTTCATCAGTGAGATGATTATCCTACCAACCTTTAAGTTGACTAGTAAAGCCACCTATAAGAAGTTCAGCTATAGTTTTATCTGAAGTTTCTGTTTGGGTTCTATAAGTATTGCCAACCATTGTCATCTGTTGCAGAAGACTCAGAATATTGTATTATGATAGGCTATCAATATTCTATTCATATACTGAAGAGGCATTATACTTATACTGTGTTAATGTATTAGGTCTATCTGTTATACCTAAGTCTGGGGCAGACATTCTAGGTACTATAGACTGATTATATGTTATACGATTTATTTGTGGTTCTAAAGCTTTACTAAAGGTTTCAATATCTTCAGATTCAGGTTGAGATTCTTCAACTGATTCTGATTCTTGTTCTTGGGTGACTATACTAATGGTTTTAGAAACTTTAGACTGAGGTGTTTCTTGAATTACTTGTTTTGACCCAGAAGAAGAGTCAATTTTACTTAATTGTTCTTTAATTGCTTTAACAAAATCAGAGTCTTTAGATTTAGCTTCCTTTTGTCCTGTTTTCGAAACTTCAAAAGGTTTAAAAACATGGGATTTAAGTTTTTATCTTTAATTTCCTTTTCAATTTTTACTATTTTACTTTTTTTAATAGTATCTTCTATTCTGTTTAACTATTGTCCTATGCTTAATAGGTGTGCATTACTGAAATTATTTTGTTCTAATATTTTTCTATTAGGGTCATCTTCAGATACTATTTTAAATGGTGATATATTTATTTCTTTATCTCCATGTAAGAATATACTTGATATTTTAGGTGGATGTTCACTCTGTATTATTTTGTCTTTTACTTTCCATTCTGTATTTTTATTCCTAATAGTTACTGGATTTATTAATTTTTCTGCTTTAAGTTTTCCTTTATAAATTCTTTTAAACCAATCAAAGAATTTCATATTAACTTCATAATTTTTTATAAAGTCAACATATTCTTCTTTAACTGATTCAAAATCTTTTACTTTGTTCATTACATTTTCTAACTTATCTTTATTTTTAGTTGCTGTTAATTCTTTATTTAATTTATCATGATTAAAAATGAATTCTTTATTAATTACATTTAATTCTCTATCTATGTTAGCTACATTTTCTGTCATAAAAGAAGCTGTAGGTGACATAGGTGGAGAGGGAGACTGTTCTATATTCTGAGGTTGATTATAATTAGGGTTTGGTTCCAAAGGGTTCATGTTTCCTGTTGGATTATAATATAAGTGTGGTACTGTTGTACTATAATCTACACATTTTAATTTATTACTAGATTCAGGTATATCTGATGTAGAATACCTAGGCTTTACTACTGTTTGCAATACAGGTTTAGGTTCATTTTCTTTATATGAAGCATATATTACAGAAGGTAACTATGAGGCTCTACCTATATCTACTGTTGATACAGAGGAGGAAGAGTCTGAATATCTACTGCTTATACTATGTCCACTGAATTTTAATTTCACTTTCCCGTCTTCATACTGTTCAATTTTACTAAGCTCTATATTGGGTTTAACTATAGTCTTTGGTTCAGGAAGAGGAACAACATCCTCCAAGACCCATTCATCAGGGAGACTAATATCTTTCCACTGAATAGTCCTAGGGATTACTGTATTAGCTTTACTTAAATCTGTTTGTAAAAATTTAGTTTCTCCTAATTTAGGTTGCATTATATACTTTGTAGCAAAGACAGATACCATTGCTTTATACTTTATTTTATACATTAATGCTACAGGAATAGATCCTTCAAGCATTTTATAATTATGTGTTTTAATTTCTAATACTACACTTTTTAATATATTTGGATCATTTAATGAAATTGTTATATCTGGTAAACAGTCAAATGAGATAGGTCCACTACTCAGACTGGTTTCTATAGTTTCTAATAGCGAGTCATTAAAATTTACAAACCTAGCGTCTCTGACCACAGCCAGAATACTAGTATTTAATCCTTCTCTAGTTAAAGGTTTTATACCTATTTGTACTAATCCTATATGTATATATTTGTATTTTTTATTTTTATGATGCTTTATAGATTCTGCAGATAATAATGTTATTTTTTCAAAGGGTTTACTTAATTGTACATCCATTTCTTCAGCCTTAATAATATAATCATTTTTAAATATGTTTAATTTTGGTATTTTATAAATCTGTTCTTTATCTATATTTGGTATTACCCAATTATCAATTGCTTTATTAAAGTCTTCTAAAATTACTTTATTTCTGTTTACAATCCTTTTAACTTCTGATGACTCAGAACTATCTGATTTAGTTGTACTAGCAGATTTACATAGAAATGGTCCATTTTTAAATTTTTGAAAAATAGATTTTAAAGTTTATTAATGTTGGTTTTGGTAGCGACCACTGACTTACTGCCCTAAAATCCTGTCCGTCGGCTAACACGGGTCTTACTGTATATCCAATACCTATACAACACTAAGTCCACTTCTAGATCTATAAGTAAAAAATTTAACTATGTAAACAGTTCTATATCTATCTACTACCACCCCTAAAAGAAGATGGCTCTGATACCAGCAAAACGTAAAGATCTTTGACAGGGGAATGAATAATATTAAAAGGATTAATAAAACAATAATATAAATATGAACAGATTAATTAAAACAATAAATAAATAGAATGTAAAAGAATATATTAAAAGCATATATTAAAAACATATATAAAGAATAACTATAATCTTTTTAAAGGGTACGGCGACGTTGTTTCATACCTGGTGCAAAGGAGGGCTTCAGACAAGTGCAAGTCTGACGTTGCTCCAATTTATATTTAGGTTTCCAGCCTTATATACCACTTTAAAGATTATAATTAAATCTTTAAATAATTTTGTATCTTAAGTCTAAAATATTTTAATTATGTTTTATCAATGCACACACTTAAGTCTATTTGTTTTAGTATACCTAATTATACTATATGTAGTATAAATATACGGATCCCGTATAAGTATACAGCGTTGAATAGAGAGAGAAGAAAGCATAAAAGGATAGAATATGGAAGTCCTTTTCAGCTATTAGTAGTGCATATAATTTATGATGTTTTAATTCCAGATCAAGCTCAACTTGCACGTTTATTGCTTGCAAGAATCAAAACAGAGCATACTTATAGATGGAGATGAGAGATGAAATATAAAAATTTAAATTTATTTAAATGAAATAACAATACAGAATAAAACTTTAAAAATGAAATACAAATTATAAATTATAACTACCTTATACAAGAGAATCAATAGGTAAGGAGGTTGCAGAACTGGAAGAAATATAAGTGAGGGAGGAAAGGGAAGAAGGAAACTAAAACTAGGTGTTTTATTAGTTTTTGTTATAGTTTTGTGTCTTGTTTATTATGATAATTATTGTTTTATTTAGGTATTTTGTTAGTTTTAATTGGTTTGTTTGGTATTTTCATTAATTTTGGTAGTTTTAGTTTATTTCATTGTTTATGTCGTTTTTGATGTAGTCTTTAGTATTGTGTTTATGTTGTGTTGGTTATTGTCTATTGATTTCTTGTTTAGATTTGTTTTGAGTTTTGTGTTAGGTTAAAAAGGGCAAGGAAGCAAATTTGAAGGAGAAAGTGGCAGTGGCTGACACAGGCAGAGGACACGGCCAAGTCACTGGCCGTGTCCCATACCAAGTTAAATTGAAGAACAAGTCCCAGTAGCAGACACATGTAAGGGACACGGCCAAGTCACCTGGCCGTGTCCCTCCAACAAGCTCCAACACGGCCAAGTCACATCTGACTTGGCCGTGTCACTCAACAAAGAAGAAAAGAAGAAAAGGCAAGCAGTGGTGGACACAAGCAAGGGACACAGCCAAGTCACCTGGCCGTGTCCCTCCAAAAGCCACTCACACGGCCAAGTCACATCTGACTTGGCCGTGTCCCTCATGAACTAAACGCGCACCGAATTTTAAAGCGGACATTTCGTATAAAAGGAAAGAGGGGAGCTTAGGGTTTGGACTATTGACGATTTGGAGAATATTTTCAGCCGTCAGAGAGAGTGAAGTTAGGGTTTAGCTTTGTTTTCTTGATTTTGATTTCACTTTTGATTACTTTAGCTTAGATTAGATTGTTCTAGCCATTGTTTCATCCTTCTTGAAAGATTTGAACAAGAGATTCTTCAGAAGCTTCAAGGAGTTGTAACTTGGTTTTGTTCTCGAACTTATTCTTTTATTTTCATTGAATGGATATTATCATGTCTATTTTGATTCCTTTGAACATTAATGAGATGAATATGTTTGATTGCATTATGAACTAATTTGATCTAGTCTAGGGTTTGTATGGATCTGCTATGATTGTATGAATTTGTTACTAATAATTTCTTTTGCCTTTATTGAATGAAATATTGTTTCATATAATTCATTGGCCACCAATTGTGTGTTTTAGGTATTAGATGATGGATTGAGAGATGAAGTCTAATGCTGGAACAATTCAATTAAGGACTTAGGTGAATTAGAGATATAACCTATTAAAAAGATTGTTTCAATTATAATAAGATTAGTTGTAAGAGGTTTGAATGTGAGAGCTTATTTCCTTGACTCAATTAATTAAGTTGTTGAGATTTAATCTTCGAAATTAAATTAGTTAAGTGGAATAACCGTTCATACAAATAAGTAGTAGAGAAGTGCAGACCTAGACCTTTTTATCAAGTAAATCAAAACATCAGCTCTTGTTTACTTTTATTGTTTTAAACTTCAATTAAACTTCTTCTTTAGTTAGCAATTTAAATTTATTCATTACTTGTTACTTTTAATTTGATAATCAATTAGCCACTTTAGCTTCCTTGTGAGACGACCTTGGGGTGATCACCTTTGCTATAGCTACCTCGTATACTTGCAAGTAACGCTTTGTGGTAGAGTTAATTAGAGCGCAACAAGTTTTTGGCGCTGTTGCCGGGGAAGCTAATTGGCGTAATTGTTTATTTAAAAAAAATAAAAATAAATACTTTGGATTATTTTTCATTGTTTTCATTTTATTTTATTTGTCTTTTGCTTTTGATATTTCTTTTTCTAGAAATTTTTATTTATGCAAGGCAGGAGATCACTCGAAGGAGAGTTACATCCTTTTATTCCAGAAATTCAGAGAGTGAAAAGGAGCAGAGAAGAGTTTGAGCTCTACACCGGATTTGATACTTCAGAGGAAGACACTTCTGAATTTGAGTCAGATTCTGCACAATCAGTTAAAATGGCTGAAGAAAGACAAAGAACCATGAGAGATTTTGCTAGACCTGTCATTGGGACCTCCACTTCTTGCATAAGACTGACAGATGCAGCAAGAAATTATGAGTTGAAGAACATTCATTACAACATGCTGCCATCATTCTATGGAGTTTCAAATGAAGATCCTTTGAACTTTATTCGGGATTTCTACTCCACCCTCAACACTTTTCCTTTGGGAGGACTTACAGAAGATCAGTTGAGGATGAGATGTTTCCCTTATACTTTGAAGGATAGGGCAAAGAGCTGGCTCATGATGTTGCCTGAAAATTCACTGACAACTTGGGAGCAAGTTTATAACAAGTTCATGGGCAAGTTCTATTCACACCAAAAGATAGCTGAATTGAGAGGGAAGATTGCTACATTCTCTCAATTTGAAGGAGAGCCATTTCATGAAGCTTGGGACAGATTTAAGATGCTATTGATCCAGTGTCCGCATCATCACTATCCACTCCAACTTCTGAACCAATTTTTCTATGATGGTCTAACCCAGCAATTTCAGAACACTATTGATAATGCAGCTGGGGGAGCCATGGGAGAAAAGACAGCAGCTGAAACCTATGATATCTTTGAGATGTTGGGAGCTAATTCTCAACAAAAGAGTGTAAGGGGAAGAAGTAAAGGGGTGAATCAACTGGAAGCTAATACTGAAATGGTTAGTCAAATAGCTGAGTTGACAAGGCAGGTTCAGATGCTAAACATGAAGAACAATATTTCTTCATCTACTCAAGAAGTGTGTGGAATCTGTGAGACATTTGGGCATGGAGCAAATATATGCCCCTCTGCATATGAATCTTTTGGGAATGAAGCTGAGCAAGTTAATGCTATGGGGGGATTTCAACCAAGAGCCAGGAATGATCCTTACTCCAACACTTACAATCCTGGTTGGAGGAGTCACCCCAATTTTTCCTGGACAACAAATAATGCTCAACAGCCATTCCATTTGCTCCAGAGACAGAACCAACAGCAGGTCCAATCCTCAAATCAAGGTCAGCCTAAGAGAGAGAGTTTGGAAGAAAGTTTGCAGGCTTTTATCCAAGTCAGTGCTAAAAATCAGGAGATGAACAACAAGAGGCTGGATTCCTTGGAAGCATCTTTTAAGAAGGTGGAGACCCAAGTGGGGCAACTTGCTCAACAGATGCAGACTCAACAAAAGGGGAAGTTCCCAAGTCAACCTGAGCAGGCACAAGCAGTGACTGTTCTTAGGAGTGGCAAGGTAATTAATAACAATGTTGAAAATAATTCTGTGAATGCAGGTGAGCAAGAGAATAAAAAGGAAGGAGAACTAGAGAACAAAGGTGCTGAAGAAAGATCAATGGAGAAGTCCCCTACAGCAAATTTGCACAAGGCAAGCAATCCATACCGGCCACCTATACTATTCCCCAGCAGGTTGAAGGATGATAAAAAAGATAAGCAATTTTTAGATATCTTCAACATGCTGTCTAAGGTAAGTATTAACTTACCCTTACTTGAAGCAATTAAGAACATGCCGGCTTATGCTAAATTCTTTAAAGAACTGAATACTAAGAAAAAGAGGTATGAGCCGAATGAAAATGTGATAGTTTCTGAGGTAGCTAGTGCTGTTTTGCAGCATAAACTACCTCCTAAGCTAAAGGATCCTGGAAGCTTTATTATTCAAATTACTATGGGGAATGGAAAAGGTACTGAGGGCATGTGTGATCTAGGAGCTAGTGTGAATTTAATGCCTTATTCTGTTTATCTTGATTTGGAATTAGGGGAACTTAAACCAACAAAAATGGTGTTGCAATTAGCTGATAGATCTCTTAGATTCCCGAAAGGGGTTATAGAAGATGTGTTAGTTAAAGTTGGTGGTTTGATAGTACCTGTGGATTTCATTGTTCTTGACATGGAAGTAGGTAATTCTTCACCATCTACACATACAATTCTGCTGGGTATGCCTTTTATGGCGACTACCAACACTTTGATAGATGTTAAGAATGAAAAATTATCAATGACTGTTTTGGGACAAACTGTGGAATTTTCTATTTTTAACACTTCTCCTATTCCTACAACTGCTTTATATGAGGATTGTTCTTTCATTGATTGTGTTGATGCAGTTGTTTCAGATGTTTTCTTGCAGACAGGTTCCTCTGATAAATTGGAGCTGGCATTGACTTTGGATAGTGATTTGGAAATTTTTGATGCAGAAATAGCCAGTTGTCTTGAGACCTTAGGAAGTGCTGAAGTAGAGGAGCTTAAGGAGGACCCAATTTGTGAGCTTTTCCCCATTGAAAAAGAAGAGAAGAACCCCTCACTAGAGTTAGAGCTGAAAGAGTTACCTAAGAACCTGAAATATGTGTTTTTAGGAGATCACAACACTTTACCTGTGATAATATCTAGTGAACTTAGTGAAGGGGAGGAGATGAGGTTGGTGAGTGAGCTTAAAAGATTAAAGAGAGCAATAGGATGGGGATTAAGTGACATCAAGGGTATTAGCCCTTCTATGTGCATGCATAGAATCACTTTAGAAGAGGGAGCTAAACCTGTGAGGGAGACTCAAAGGCGCCTTAACCCAAATATGAGTGAAGTGGTGAAGAAGGAAGTGCTCAAATTGCTGGATGAAGGAGTAATTTAACCAATTGCTAACAGTGAGTGGGTGAGCCCAGTACATGTAGTTCCTAAGAAATCTGGAATCACTGTGGTGAAAAATGAGAATAATGAATTGGTTCCTACTAGGACTACTACTGGGTGGAGAATGTGCATCGATTATAAGAAGTTGAACAATGCTACAAAGAAAGATCATTTCCCTCTTCCTTTTATTGATCAGATGTTAAATAAACTTTCTGGACACTCACATTATTGTTTTCTGGATGGCCTTTCAGGTTACTATCAGGTGCCAATAGCTCCAGAGGATCAGTCCAAGACAACCTTTACTTGCCCTTTTGGGACTTATGCATTTCGACGTACGCCCTTTGGCTTGTGCAATGTACCTGCAACTTTTCAGAGATGCATGATGTCTGTCTTCTCAGATATGATCGATGATTTTATTGAGGTATTTATGGATGATTTTTCTATTTTTGGTAATTCTTTTGATAATTGCCTCAATAAACTTGTTCGTGTGCTTGAGAGATGCATTGAATGTAACCTCACTTTAAGTTGGGAAAAGAGTCATTTTATGGTTACCCAGGGCATTGTTTTAGGTCATGTGGTGTCCAGTAAAGGGATTGAGGTAGATAAGGCTAAAATTGAATTGACTGCTAAGTTACCCCCGCCTACCTCAGTTAAGGGAATAAGAAGTTTTCTAGGGCATGCAGGATTTTACAGGAGGTTTATTAAGGATTTTTCCAAAATAAGCCAACCATTGTGCCATTTATTGGGGAAATATGTTTCATTTGAATTTACAGCACAATGCATGCAAGCTTTTAATTCCCTTAAGGAAAAATTGACTAGTGCACCTGTGATTGTAGCTCCTGTCTGGTCTTTACCTTTTGAAATAATGTGTGATGCCTCTAATCATGCAGTAGGAGCTGTTCTTGGGCAAAGGGTTGACAAATACTTGAGAGTAATTTATTATGCCAGTTTAACCCTGAATAGTGCACAAATGAACTACATCACAACTGAGAAGGAAATGTTAGCTGTTGTTTTTGCTTTAGACAAATTTAGAGCATATTTAATTGGGTCAAAAATTATTGTGCATTCTGATCATGCAGCTCTTAAATATTTATTAACAAAACAACATGCTAAACCGCGCTTAATTAGATGGGTGTTGTTATTGCAAGAGTTTGATTTCCAAATCAAGGATACTAAGGGTAGTGAGAATGTTGTTGCTGATCATTTATCCAGATTACCATTCTTTAGTGAAAATCTTGCATCGGATAGCATTCATAAAAATTTAGAAGAATTTCCTGATGAGCATCTGTTTGTGGTAATTAATGCCCCTTGGTTTGCAGATATTGCTAACTATCTTGCTTGTGGTATTTTGAGATCTAATATGTCCTTTCAGGAAAAGAAAAGGTTTCTACACTTGAGTAAGTTTTATTTTTGGGATGAACCTTATCTATTCCGGATATGCAAAGATGAGATAGTTCGCAGGTGTGTAGCTGAGGAAGAACAACTGAGTGTTCTTCAATTTTGTCATGACCTTCACTGTGGGGGTCATTTTGGAGGAAGAAAGACTGCAGAAAAGGTGCTTCAAAGTGGTTTTTACTGGCCTACTTTATTTAAAGATGCTCAAGACTATTATAAGCACTGTGATCGTTGCCAAAGAGTAGGTAACATTGGGAGGAGGAATGAAATGCCCCTTCAGTCATATATTGTTGTTGAACTGTTTGATGTGTGGGGAATAGACTTCATGGATCCTTTCCCCAAGTCCTTTGGTTATGAATACATTTTAGTTGCTGTTGATTATGTTTCTAAATGGGTGGAGGCAATCCCCACCTGTACTAATGATGCTAATATTGTTGTTAAATTTGTGAAGGAAAACATTCTTAGCAGGTTTGGCACACCAAGGGTGATAGTCAGTGATGGGGGGAGCCATTTTTGCAACAGGCTTTTTGAGAAGTTAATGCACAAATCTGGCGTGAAGCACAAGGTGGCAACCCCATACCATCCACAGACTTCTGGATAAGTGGAAACATCAAACAAGCAGCTAAAAGGAATTCTGGAGAAAACAGTCAACACATCCAGGAAGGATTGGGCAAACAGATTGCATGATGCACTATGTGCATATAGGACTGCTTTCAAAACTCCTCTTGGTATGAGTCCTTACCGATTGGTTTTTGAAAAAGCTTGTCACTTACCAGTGGAGTTGGAGCACAGAGCATATTGGGCAATCAAGACTCTGAATTTGGACTTGGACAAAGCGAAGAGAGAACGACTTCTTCAAATTTCAGAGTTAGATGAGCTGAGAAATGAGGCGTATGAGAGCTCGAGAATTTACAAGGATCGCACGAAAGCACTTCATGACAGAATTATAGTGCAAAAGACATTGAGTCCAGGTATGAAAGTTTTACTTTTTAACTCACGACTCCGTCTTTTTCTAGGTAAACTCAAGTCTCGATGGAGTGGGCCTTCGAGATAACTCGGGTGTATCCTTCTGGTGCCATTGAATTACTTAACTCTCAAACAAGTGAGACTTTTAAAGTGAATGGACAGAGAGTTAAGCCATACAATGAAGGATTTCAGGAAGTGAGGATCATTGATAGCACTTTGATCCATGATCCTTAGGCCTTGCATGATGTCCAGCTTTATGACATTAAAGGAGTGCTAAATGGGAGGCAATCCATCGGTTTGCATTTATTTTTTGTAGTTGTAATTTTAAATTTTGCGAGTATTAATTTTATGTTCGGTTTAAATAAATGGACTGTGCTTTGATCAGTTTTTCTTTACTTTGTGTTTCAGGGTGTTTAACGAAGAAGGGTTGCAAAATCGTTGAGTAAAAAGAAAAAGAGAGGTTAAAAGTTAATAAAAGGCAGTAGGTGACACGACCATAGGACTTGGCCGTGTCCCTTGGCTGTGTCACACACTGGACACGGCCAAACTTCTTCAAAATTTGAACGATTTTGCAATTTTGTACAAAATAGGACACACCCAGGGGACACGGCCAAGTCACCTGGCCATGTCCCTCCAAGTGCATCAGACACGGCCGTGTCACCTTGACTTGGCCGTGTCCCTTCACTTTCACACACCAGACACGACCAAGTACCCACTAACACGGCCGTGTCCCTCAAATTTTACATTTTTAAAACCCGATTTTGCCCAGTTCTTTTCATAAATCCCTAAATTTTCTATCTTCGTCTCTCTCGCTCTCTGTATCGCCAAAACCATTGATTTTTATTTCAAAACTCCAACTTTTCCATTAAAACTTCAAATTTCTTCAACAAAACTTGAGATAATCACTTAAAACTTCCTCTTTACTCATATAATTTTGATTTAATTCAGTTTTGGGTGTTACTTTTTTTCAGATCTCAAGATGCCAAGAACTAAAACTGTCTCACACCGCAAGAAGAAGAAATCTACTACCGAAGGAGCTTCCTCTTCCTCAACTTCATCTTTCAAGAGGGCATGTCTTTTGGGTCGGGGTTTTTTCTCGACAAGGTATGTGAATGACGAATCTCTAGATGCACTGCAAATTAGGACTAATTTTTATAGATATGTGCAATTTCTTGGGTGGGAGACTTTTGTCTCATTGAGACCTTTGCAGTTTGAGGAGCTTACTCTTGAATTTTTGACATCTCTTAAGGTGGAAAGAGATGATAAGAAAATCTGCAAGAGAATGATGTTTAAATTGATGGGAAAATAATTTGAGCTTAATATTGATCAGTTAAATGCTATCTATGGTTTTCATCAGCATGGGGAAAGGTCGATACCCAAAGAATTTAGACAACAATTTGCTTGGGGAGCTTTAGGCTCGGGTACTTATGTGGCCAAATCGGCCAAGGCATCTAAATTAAAGAATCCCGCTTTGAGGTACTTGCATAGGTTTATGTCTTGCGGATTCTTTGCTTGGAAGGAGAGCCCGGGTGTGGTTGAGTCGAGTGAGTTATTTTTCCTGGACTGTGTTTTGAATGAAATGGCTGTGAGTGCCGGCTATTGGTTAGCCGATATTTTTTATACTATGGCTAATAAAAGGAGAGGGGCCATTTGTGTTAGAGGATTGGTCACCACATTAGCAGTAGCCCTTGTTGAGGATTTTGACCCGAGTACTAGTCGCATGACTAGAATTTTGGGCAATGACTCTTTGGACTTAGCTACACTTGAGAAGATGCACATGGTGGTGCATAGAAGAGGGACTTATGTGATGCCTTCAGATGAGCCTGCAGCACCAGGGGACAGGCAGAAGAGAGCACGGGTCCAAGAGGAATCCGACTCGGATTCTCTTGGCCTAGATAAGGATGCTCCGGTCTCGGAACATCAAGAGGTACTTCTGAAGATTGAGGCCCTGGAGGGCAAAGTGGATCGACTGGATGGCAAGGTGGACCGTAACCATGCTGAGGTATTGCAGCAGTTGGAACAAATTAATAGCAATCTTGCGAAGATCTTGAGTCTCCATCCCTCAGCTGCATCATCTTCCCGCCCACCTTTTCCTTAGATTTTGAGTCCATGCTTTATTTTGTTTAATGTATTTTTGTTATAATATTTCGTTTTTGTTTTAATGTTAATGTTTTATATTTGGATATTTTATTTTTATATATTGTACTTTTGTTTTTGAACTTTTGTGTTTGTGATGGAAAGCTAGGATTTTGTCTCACCAGGTACGATGGAAGACAGGTTGTCCTTTGACTCTTTTTATTTATTATTCTTGTTTTACATTGAGGACAATGTAAGTTTTAAGTGTGGGGTACTCTTTAAGCTTTCCTTTAATTTTTGTTTTGTTTGTCTTGTGTTGCTTATTGTGTTTGTTGTGCATGGCATAATTGTTGAAAATTTATTAATTTTTTCTTTGATTCTAGCATTATAGTTGAGACTTTAGTATCAGCATAGAAATGAGCATTTGAATTCATTCGGGATCAATTTTCGCATTCTGCAATTCATGACATATAATCTTTGTGAACCCACCTGTGTGAGTTTTGAGCCTCATAAATTTGATATTATTATCAGTTGATTTTCTTTTCTTAAGTGTGCACCTTCATGATTTTACATCTCTAGAGTTTGCTTTTGCATACTAATTGAACTCACATTATGATTTAATCTCAAGTTTTAAAATGATGAAGGCAAATTAGGTTAGCCCTTTAGCTTAAAAAGACCTCCCTTAATATTGATTTCCTTAGTTAGCCAAGTTGAGCCTTCGACTTTTTCTTGTTTGATCAACACAATTCTCAACTTAACATGTTCTTATTATCATCATACCTGCATTAAGGAATGGAGTTTTATGATATGACAATAGGGTGGTTTATTTCAAAGTGTGGGGTAAGCAAGTATAAAAAACAAATGGTATTGCTATTTGGGGTTGAAATGCACACTTTGCACATTGTGTTGGATTAGGAGTTGATTATTCTTTTCCTCTACATTTTAAGCTAGATGTTCTATGCAAGTTTATATTTTGTATATATATTAAAAAAAAATGAATGATGATAAAATAAAAAAAAGAAAAAAAAAGAAAAAAAATAATATATATATATATAAAGGTATATATATATACAAAATTCATATATTTTCTAGCATTAGAGGAATATTGACTCATGTACTTTTCTTTTAGTGTGCAAGTATGTGAGGTATCAAGGGTTGGTGAGTATGCTATTTGAAGGAGTTATGAGTTTCTTAGCAAGAGTAGTGTCTAATTTAGATACTCCATTTCTTGATGCTCCAGCCTAAATGTCTTTTCTCACACCTTTACCTTAGCCCCATTACATCCAAATGAAAGACCCTCAGATTATTTCTTGAGAAAGTCAGTGAGGGAGATTGGATAATTAAGCAAGTTTATGGTAGTATGCAGTCATGAGTGGTTTGAGTGATTAACCTTTGAAATCGAGTGAAACACTTAGATGAGAGATGAGATTTGTATGTCTGGATTAATGAATGAGTTAAGAAAATCCTGGATTGAAGTAAAGTGCGATTATTTATGTTGTATCTTAAAGTATTTCATCTATATGCTGGAATTAAAAGTTAAGGTTGTTTGAATTTTTAATTTATGCCATGTGAATTTGCTTGAGGACAAGCAAAGTTTTAAGTGTGGGGTAGTTGTTTTATTAGTTTTTGTTATAGTTTTGTGTCTTGTTTATTATGATAATTATTGTTTTATTTAGGTATTTTGTTAGTTTTAATTGGTTTGTTTGGTGTTTTCATTAATTTTGGTAGTTTTAGTTTATTTCATTGTTTATGTCGTTTTTGATGTAGTCTTTAGTATTGTGTTTATGTTGTGTTGGTTATTGTCTATTGATTTCTTGTTTAGATTTGTTTTGAGTTTTGTGTTAGGTTAAAAAGGGCAAGGAAGCAAATTTGAAGGAGAAAGTGGCAGTGGCTGACACAGGCAGAGGACACGGCCAAGTCACTGGCCGTGTCCCATACCAAGTTAAATTGAAGAACAAGTCCCAGTAGCAGACACATGCAAGGGACACGGCCAAGTCACCTGGCCGTGTCCCTCCAAAGAAGACCCACACGGCCAAGTCATCTCCACTTGGCCGTGTCTCACCAATTCCAAAGGAATAGAAGAAGCAAAACTCACAGTGGAAGACATAGGCAAGGGACACGGCCAAGTCACTTGGCCGTGTCCCTCCAATAAGCTCCAACACGGCCAAGTCACATCTGACTTGGCCGTGTCACTCAACAAAGAAGAAAAGAAGAAAAGGCAAGCAGTGGTGGACACAAGCAAGGGACACAGCCAAGTCACCTGGCCGTGTCCCTCCAAAAGCCACTCACACGGCCAAGTCACATCTGACTTGGCCGTGTCCCTCATGAACTAAACGCGCACCGAATTTTAAAGCGGACATTTCGTATAAAAGGAAAGAGGGGAGCTTAGGGTTTGGACTGTTGACGATTTGGAGAATATTTTCAACCGTTAGAGAGAGTGAAGTTAGGGTTTAGCTTTGTTTTCTTGATTTTGATTTCACTTTTGATTACTTTAGCTTAGATTAGATTGTTCTAGCCATTGTTTCATCCTTCTTGCAAGATTTGAACAAGAGATTCTTCAGAAGCTTCAAGGAGTTGTAACTTGGTTTTGTTCTCGAACTTATTCTTTTATTTTCATTGAATGGATATTATCATGTCTATTTTGATTCCTTTGAACATTAATGAGATGAATATGTTTGATTGCATTATGAACTAATTTAATCTAGTCTAGGGTTTGTATGGATCTGCTATGATTGTATGAATTGGTTATTCTCTTAGCTAATAATTTCTTTTGCCTTTATTGAATGAAATATTGTTTCATATAATTGATTGGCCACCAATTGTGTGTTTTAGGTATTAGATGATGGATTGAGAGATGAAGTCTAATGCTGGAACAATTCAATTAAGGACTTAGGTGAATTAGAGATATAACCTATTAAAAAGATTGTTTCAATTATAACAAGATTAGTTGTAAGAGGTTTGAATGCGAGAGCTTATTTCCTTGACTCAATTAATTAAGTTGTTGAGATTTAATCTTCGAAATTAAATTAGTTAATTGGAATAACCGTTCATACAAATAAGTAGTAAAGAAGTGCAGACCCTAGACCTTTTTATCAAGTAAATCAAAACATCAGCTTTTGTTTACTTTTATTGTTTCAAACTTCAATTAAACTTCTTCTTTAGTTAGCAATTTAAATTTATTCATTACTTGTTACTTTTAATTTGATAATCAATTAGCCACTTTAGCTTCCTTGTGATACGACCTTGGGACGATCACCTTTGCTACAGCTACCTCGTATACTTGCGAGTAACGCTTTGTGGTAGAGTTAATTAGAGCGCAACACTAGGCTAAGAGGTTCTCTTCTGTCTTCTGGGTTGAGAGAGAATTGTTTCGGATCCCCTTTGCCTTTAGAATCAGCTTCAATATATAGACAAATGCTTTAAAATTCCACTGTTCTTGTCACATTCTTTTGGCACTTTAGAGGACTAGTAACCTGTCGTTACTATTTGCTTTTTACTGTACCTTCACGCGGTTGGAACTGTAGATGAATAGTACCTTGTCTGAGGTACTGTTTGCTTTACTGTTGAGAACTGTGGATGAACAGTTCTTCTGACTTTACTGTTGGAATACCTCTGGTGAATACTATTGATGAACAGTATTTTGTCAGTGGGTACCGGCTTTATTGACTTTAACAAACTAAGTGGAGAAATTAGGTTTCTCCTGCCTTTAATCAGATGAATTTGAATTAGATTCAACTTCTGACTCAATTTTCTTTTTACTTTTCTTTATTTTTTCTCTTTTCTTTTTTCTTTATTTCTTTTTTCTTTTTCTTTTTCTTTTTCTTTACTTTTTCTTTTTTCTTTTTCTTTTCTTTTTTCTTTTTCTTTTTTCTTTTCTTTTCTTTTTTATTTTAATGGGGGACAATATATCATAGCAGTCATCTTCATTACTGGGACAGTAATCCGAGTCAGATGTCTCGGTGGAGAATGACATCATGGATGATGAAGAAGCATCCGAGGAAGAGGAAGGAGATTTCCTTCTTCTGGATGGTGCTTTAGATTTTTTAGAATGGGCTTTAGTGGAAGATCCAGCAGAGCAGGTTCTGCTGGGCTTAACGGGCTCAGAGGTTGAAGGAAGAGATTCAACCATCTGTTCCATTAAGACTTTATATTCTTTTGCAGTTTTTGCAGCTGCAAGAAAGGCTATATTTTGGGCTCTTTGAGCTTCAAAAGAGACTGATAGTCTTGGGTCAAGACCATTATGGTTTCTCTTTAAGAGCCATGCTTTAACAGTTTCTTCAGTGGTAGAATTGCGAAAGGCAGTCCACCACTTGACTTTAGATTTTCTCAATATAACAGGGATATTGGTACCTGACTGGAGGGAGGATTCAAAGTACCATTGATATACCCAAGGTATATTAAAGGTTAAGCAAAAGAGAAGAAGAGGAGGAAAATTCTTCTCATATGGTGTGGGATTTAGGTGAGCTTCATAATACTGGTAGGCTAATTGTACATCATGTGGTAGACAATGATCATCATTACCACAGTAATACCACCAATTAACAAACCAGGAAGGAAGGTTATTAATCTTTATATTGGTTTTACAATAGATAAGCCAGGAATGAGTTTTTCCAGGGTTTTGAAAAAATAAGGCTTTAGTCCAGGCATCTATATAGTCCCAATAGTTATATGAAGAACAATGAGTTATAGAAGGAAGGACTTTAAATTGCACAGGAACGTGCAAAGGTCTTCCCCATTCAGAAGGATGGAGAATTTTTTTTATTTTAAAAGAAGAATAGGCTATGACATCCTTATCTTGCTGATTATAATTGTGCTTTAAAAACAAAGAACCTGAATCCACAAGAATATTAAGATGATACTCTTGGGTTTTAGAAAGCTCTTTTGGTTTGAAAAATCATCCTTTAGGGTATACAGATTCAATTGTAGACCATTGATTTTGCTGAGCAAGCCTAAAATCAGTAATTAATTCTGTAGACTAAAAATTTTTATTATGCCAATAAGACATTGACTTTAATGGAAAGTTTGAAGAAACAATTTGAGTTGAAGAGCTTGAAACATTCAACTCATTTTTAGAAACATTTTGAGTTAGGGTTTTTGAAAATTGTCCTAACTCTATTTTAAAAGGGATTATAGAGTTATTACTTGGGGCTTCAGGAGGCGGGAAGCCCATTTTAGCAAGAGCTTTAAGGATCTCAGGAGATTGGTCCAGTTGGGAGACCCAAGATCCAATTTGGCTTTATCATCTTCTTCTTGGACAGCATCAGCCCAAGACTTTATTGATTTAGGGTTTGCAATACTATCTGAATGATCAGATAGGGCTTTAGGAGAATCATCATTTAGGGTTTCTTTGGCCTTATTGGCCATCTTTTTTCTGTTTTTCCCCATGATCTCTGAGAAGGAATTCTCGAGTAAGGAAATCAGGTAAACTATTATTCTCTCCTTTAATAAATTCAATATCAAAATCAAATATACTCAAAATAGCTTGCCATCTAGCAAAAATTTATTTTGAGGCAAGGTTTTTAACATCTTTTTGCAAAACATGTTTTGCACTTTTACTATCAATTCTTAATAGAAATTTTTGATTTAATAAATCAGATTGAAATTTTGAAATGCATAAAACAATACTCAAAATTTCTTTCTTTATAGTAGAATAGTTTAATTGGGTTGGACTCCAATGTCCTGAATAGAACTGGACTATGGTTTCTCTACCTTCTTTAACCTGTTTTAAAATCCCACCAAAACCTATATCTGATGCATCAGTTTCTACTAAATTAGAAGCTAATGGATCAACTATATGTAGGCAAGGAATAGTTTTAACTAAGTCTTTAACTTGTCTAACTATACCAGAATGGACCTCAGTCCATGGGCCTGGATTTTTCTTTAGTCTGTCATGCAAAGGTTTAATGGTTCTATTTAGGTTGGGAAAGAATTCTATAACATAATTCAGACAACCTAAAAATCTTTGTAATTGAGCTTTATTAACTATCTGATCAAGAAACTTATCTCCAAAGGCTAAGTTTCTTTCTATAGGTTCTATAATTCCCTGTTCTATATTATGTCCTAAGAACCTAATTTTAATCTGAAATAGAGACATCTTCGTTTTACTTAATACTAAACCACTATGTTTAATTACCATAAAAAATGTTTTTAAGTGTTTAAAATGTTCATCTATAGTTGTAGAGTATATTAATACATCATCAATGTATACAATATAAAATTTAGTATAAGGGTTAAAAATATCATTCATCACTCTCTGAAACTCAGAGGGTGCATTCTTTAAACCAAAAGGCATAACATTCCATTTATACTGTCCAAATTGAACAGTGAATGCAGTCTTATACCTATCTTTAGGGTTAATATGGATTTGCCAAAATCTTGATTTCATATCAAATTTACTAAAAATATTTGCTTTATATAATCTTCCTAATAAATCTTTTTTATTTGGAATAGGATACCTAATCCATTTTAAAGCTTTATTTAAAGGTTTATAATTTATTACTAATCTAGGTGCTCCTCTTTCTATTTCAGAGGCCTTGTTTACATAAAATACAGCACAAGACCAAGGGCATCTAGATTTAGTTATTAATCCTTTATTTTCTAAATCATTTATTTCTTTTTACAAAATTCAATTAAGTCAGGAGCCATCTGAATGGGCCGAGCTTTAGTTGTAATAGACTTTTCATCAAATCCTATTTCATAAGGCAAATCAATCATGTGTTGCTTTCTGTTCCAAAACGCATTTGGAATATCAGCACACAAATCTTTTTCTATTTGTAACTTTAATTTATTAATTTTATCTTGTGTAAATTTATTATTTAACTGTTCATTTATCTTTTGTAAATGATAATTATTTTTTAAATTACAAAGTTGTTCAGACTTTGCTTTTATAAGAGCATTTATTTGTAATTCATTTATTGAATGTGCCTTTAAAAGATTTAAATTTCTCTTTTTTGGTTTTTCCAAAAATGGAAAAATTATCTTTTGATTTCTATCTTTAAAACTTATACTATCATCATTTACTGAGTAAGGTGTTATCAAATTCATAAATGGTGTTCCTAAGATTACCATATGATGAATATTAGTTAAAATAAATATATTCTTTATTTCTAAATATTTATCTATTATTGAGGCTTCTGCTTTACCAAGTATATTTAATTTAGATTTATTTGCTGCAGATAAACTTTCCTTAGTTTCTTGCCAAAATCTTTTTGGTACTAAACTAGGTTTTATGCAATTTAAATCAGCTCCTGTATCAAATAATGCTATAGTTTCTATGTTATAATTATTTGAAAATTTTAATTTTATCTTTATTAAATATTTCCTAGATGTTATTTCATGTAACATAAAAATTAAATTATCAGGAATTTTGTCTTTACTAATTAAACTAATTTCATTATTATCATTATTTTCTTCTTGTTCAACATCTTCTCCTTCTTCATCAGAAGAAGTCGAGTTTAGCAATGATTTTATTATCTTTGAATCATTTTCTTGTTTAATTTTTAATTCTTTTAATTCTAATTTAATTTCTTTAATTTCTTTTTGTAAATCATTTATGGTTGGTTTATTTTTTATTGTTTTGTTCTTATTTAATATTGTAGTTAAATCATAAGTTTGTTTACTAGTACTAGGTAACATAGAATGTTTAGGCTTATCACTTTCTAATATTTTATTTAACATTTTCTCTTGAATTTTAGGATCATTTATATATTTTATTGCTTCTAATATAGATTCCTGTTCTTTAGTTAATACATTTAATGATTTACTACTACATTCAGAACTTGATTCTGTTCCTATATCATCTATCTGATTTATTTCTTCACAATCTGAATATTCTTCAGAATCTGAATAATCTAAATATAATTCATAAATTTTATTTAATACAGATTCTTCTAAATTTAATTCTTGTAATTTTTTTTTATCAAATTTACAAAATCTTGATGTGTGACCTTTTCTTCCACATTTATAATATGTAAGATCTTTATATGATGTAAATTTTTTATCTTTTTGTTTATATGGTTTTCTACTAAATTTCCTATATTTATAAGGCTTATAAGGTTTCTGTTTTTTATAATAATCATCTTTATCAAATTTTTTCTTATAACTCTTTTTATGGTATCTTTTATAAGGTTTTTTATATTTTCTTGTAGTAGAATACTGTCCATTACAATCTTTATGCTTTTGTATTATATTATAATCAAATTGTTTACAGAAAGAACCTAATTCTTGTTTAGTCTTTCTCATTTAATATTTTAATGATTTTTGAAGCTTTATGTCTTGACAAATTTTTAATCCTTCTTTTTGAACTATACAAAATAATTGTCCATAGGTTAATAGGTCATAAGGAATAGGATTTTTATATTCCTGTTTTATATGGTTCCTAACTTTTTCTCTTAAGAAAAAGGGTAATCCTGCTAAGAATTTTTCTTTCCAGAAAGCCTGGTTAGAATCTTCCTTAAGCATTATCCTAGTTAGGAAAATTGTTTTATAAAACTGGAAATCACTAAGTTTCTTAAACCTAAGATTACTTAGTAGTTCAGCATTTTTATCCTTTAAGTAAGTAGGATCACCTATAAAATGAAGTGATATAGTCAAGATTAATGTTGCCACTGCATCTTGAATAGTATCACCAAATTCATTTAATATAGGTATACCATCTTCATAAGTTTTTATAGCATTTAGAATTTCTAGATGTTGTTCATCAGTGAGATGATTATCCCACCAACCTTTAAGTTGACCAGTAAAGCCAGCTATAAGAAGTTCAGCTATAGTTTTATCTGAAGTCTCTGTTTGGGTTCTATAAGCATTGGCAGCCATTGTCATCTGTTGTAGAAGACTCAGAATATTGTATTATGATAGGCTATCAATATTCCATTCATATACTGAAGAGGCATTATACTTATACTGTGTTAATGTATTAGGTCTGTCTGTTATACCTAAGTCTGGGGCAGACATTCTAGGTACTATAGACTGATTATATGTTATACGATTTATTTGTGGTTCTAAAGCTTTACTAAAGGTTTCAATATCTTCAGATTCAGGTTGAGATTCTTCAACTGATTTTGATTCTTGTTCTTGGGTGACTATACTAATGGTTTTAGAAACTTTAGACAGAGGTGTTTCTTGAATTACTTGTTTTGACCCAGAAGAAGAGTCAATTTTACTTAATTGTTCTTTAATTGCTTTAACAAAATTAGAGTCTTTAGATTTAGCTTCCTTTTGTCCTGTTTTCGAAACTTCAAAAGGTTTAAAAACATGGGATTTAAGTTTTTATCTTTAATTTCCTTTTCAATTTTTACTATTTTACTTTTTTTAATAGTATCTTCTATTCTGTTTAACTATTGTCCTATGCTTAATAGGTGTGCATTACTGAAATTATTTTGTTCTAATATTTTTCTATTAGGGTCATCTTCAGATACTATTTTAAATGGTGATATATTTATTTCTTTATCTCCATGTAAGAATATACTTGATGTTTTAGGTGGATGTTCACTCTGTATTATTTTGTCTTTTACTTTCCATTCTGTATTTTTATTCCTAATAGTTACTGGATTTATTAATTTTTCTGCTTTAAGTTTTCCTTTATAAATTCTTTTAAACCAATCAAAGAATTTCATATTAACTTCATAATTTTTTATAAAGTCAACATATTCTTCTTTAACTGATTCAAAATCTTTTACTTTGTTCATTACATTTTCTAACTTATCTTTATTTTTAGTTGCTGTTAATTCTTTATTTAATTTATCATGATTAAAAATGAATTCTTTATTAATTACATTTAATTCTCTATCTATGTTAGCTACATTTTCTGTCATAAAAGAAGCTGTAGGTGACATAGGTGGAGAGGGAGACTGTTCTATATTCTGAGGTTGATTATAATTAGGGTTTGGTTCCAAAGGGTTCATGTTTCCTGTTGGATTATAATATAAGTGTGGTACTGTTGTACTATAATCTACACATTTTAATTTATTACTAGATTCAGGTATATCTGATGTAGAATACCTAGGCTTTACTACTGTTTGCAATACAGGTTTAGGTTCATTTTCTTTATATGAAGCATATATTACAGAAGGTAACTATGAGGCTCTACCTATATCTACTGTTGATACAGAGGAGGAAGAGTCTGAATATCTACTGCTTATACTATGTCTACTGAATTTTAATTTCACTTTCCCGTCTTCATACTGTTCAATTTTACTAAGTTCTATATTGGGTTTAACTATAGTCTTTGGTTCAGGAAGAGGAACAACATCCTCTAAGACCCATTCATCAGGGAGACTAATATCTTTCCACTGAATAGTCCTAGGGATTACTGTATTAGTTTTACTTAAATCTGTTTGTAAAAATTTAGTTTCTCCTAATTTAGGTTGCATTATATACTTTGTAGCAAAGGCAGATACCATTGCTTTATACTTTATTTTATACATTAATGCTACAGGAATAGATCCTTCAAGCATTTTATAATTATGTGTTTTAATTTCTAATACTACACTTTTTAATATATTTGGATCATTTAATGAAATTGTTATATCTGGGAAACAGTCAAATGAGATAGGTCCACTACTCAGACTGGTTTCTATAGTTCCTAATAGTGAGTCATTAAAATTTACAACCTAGCGTCTTTGACCACAGCCAGAATACTAGTATTTAATCCTTCTCTAGTTAAAGGTTTTATACCTATTTGTACTAATCCTATATGTATATATTTGTATTTTTTATTTTTATGGTGCTTTATAGATTCTGCAGATAATAGTCTTATTTTTTCAAAGGGTTTACTTAATTGTACATCCCTTTCTTCAGCCTTAATAATATAATCATTTTTAAATATGTTTAATTTTGGTATTTTATAATTCTGTTCTTTATCTATATTTGGTATTACCCAATTATCAATTGCTTTATTAAAGTCTTCTAAAATTACTTCATTTCTGTTTACAATCCTTTTAACTTCTGATGACTCAGAACTATCTGATTTAGTTGTACTAGCAGATTTACATAGAAATGGTTCCATTTTTAAATTTTTGAAAAATAGATTTTAAAGTTTATTAATGTTGGTTTTGGTAGCGACCACTGACTTACTGCCCTAAACGCCTGTCCATCGGCTAACACGGGTCTTACTGCATATCTAATACCTATACAAACTAAGTCCACTTCTAGATCTATAAGTTAAAAATTTAACTATGTAAACAGTTCTATATCTATCTACTACCACCCCTAAAAGAAGATGGCTCTGATACCACCCCTAAGAAGTTCTCTTCTATATCTATCTACTACCACCCCTATGTATATATATATATATACATACATATATATATATATTAATTTCAAATCATATTTTGAAGCAAATAATCATTCTTCCATATCAAAATACCCTAAAAGTAGTGATTATAAATATTTCTCCTTCTTTAACGATTGAATTAAACTTAAATTCAATATTTTTCATAGTTAATTAAATTCAATATTTTTTGTTGGTTAACTTCTGCCAAATTGATGAAAGTAGCTAGAAACAGTGATATGGTTTTGTTTTTAGTTCATTTAAGTAAGCTGTGTATTAAAATGATAGATTAATTAAAAATTTGCAGTGAATAGAAATATCTAATAAGAATTTTTTAAATATATACACATTTTGAAACTAGGTGATGACATTGACACTGTTTTTAGTTTTTGGCACTCTCACTCACTTTTTTTTATTGTTAAAGTTGATTATAATTTATTAACTAAATTATTTAACTAATAATTTTTCTTAAAGAAATAAAAAATAATTTTATTTATTTTTATTTTTATACTTTATTTATTATTTTTATTTCATAAAATATTTTTAAGATTCTCATTTTTTTAAAAAAATTGACAATAGAATCATAACTGTATAATTTTCATGACTTGGTAATTAGTGGTTTCCACGGGTGTTTTTGGAAACAGATGATTGCTTCTTTCTTGATTTGATCTAATGTTTGTTAATTATAATGATTAATGTATGGTCACACTATTTCTATCTAAAACTGTTTGGGTTACTCAAATTGTAACCTTATTGCTCTGGCTCTTTTAACAAATTTTTTGTATAGCTCTATTTTATTGAGATTGCATTAGTAAATGTAAATGTACTCTCAATTCCAATCCTTAACCTTAAGAATACCTCACTTTTCTTATCTATGGAATATATTCAAACTTGATGCTACTACTCCTTTTTCTGAGCTCGGCATCCGAGCTTCTTATCCGGTCATCTTTATGGCCGAGCTTCTAACAGTATAAAAATCTAAATTCTGGGCACTACCAGTTTCACCGAGCTTCAGATGTTCAGCAGACAACACATCCGCAAATTGTATTGATATGGGCCAGACCATATCCCCTCCTACATTAACTATAAATAAAGTATTAACCCCCCATAGATAAAGGATTTTGCTCTCTCTTTCTCTTCTCTTCTGATTGAAAGCGACTAAACTAACTTAGGCATCGGAGCCTCCCCCAGGGAAGCCCAGTCCTCCCTCTCTCTCTTGTCTTGCAGGTTGTAATCCGAGCACAAGCAGCACCCGAGCCTAAGCTACAGGAGCTAAGACTACCCCTGAAGATCAGCTCGTCATCATGGTGCGGTGAGAGTGGAAAGGCTATTCCCTAACAGAGGCAATATGCCTCAGGTATGTCCCACAGCTCTTGTAAGAAGCACTCTGACTGTGCTCTATTCTATCATTCTATACAATGAATATTTCATGTGCATATTTTCTATACCTCACTTTCACAATGAATATATAGTGTGATCATGAATAATAGATTCCATCCACAATATTCAATGCACCGAGCTTTAAAACACCCAGATAAAGCACTAAGCTCCTAATGTTATCAGCCATTTTTTTGCGCATCAAATTCATTTTACCAAGCTATTTGATGCTTGCTCACATAATGAATTTCCTATTAATGATTTATATAATGTTCAACTTACACCGAACTATTATAATGAATATTCTTCAGTGCAATCATACATCAAAAGTTATAACACACTCTCATTCTGAGTTTTTGAAACGCTCTAACGAGTATAAAAACTTAGCATAAATTATACAACTCAACATACTTTGTAATCCGAGCTCATCAATGCCTTAGTCGCACAATAATTACAGTTCATCGTGCCTCGCATATCGAGCTCGTCGGTATTTCAATCCAATGTTTTTCAACATAAGTATTTCAATCACAATAATTTTCAACATAAGTATTTCAATCACAATGATTTTCAACATAAATGGTTCATCGTTTCTTATACACCGAGCCTTACAGTGCCTTAGCCGCATAATAGTTTTTAGCATTTTAATCATGCATCTTACAGCGCCCTGATCGCGCACTGAACTTACAACACTTTAATCGTGCATATTACAATGCACTGGTCGCACACTGAGTTTACAGCACTTCAATCATGCATCTTGCAGTGCCCTGATCACATACTGAGCTTACAACACTTTAATCGTGCATCTTACAGCGCCCTAGTGGCACACCGAGCCCTTAGCTCCTTACTGCGCCCTGGTCGCACACTGAGCCCTTAGCTCCTTACAGCGCCCTGGTCACGCACTGAGCTCTTAACTCCTTTATCATATCGTAGCTCATCAGCTGAGCAATCAATTACTATTTTCTATATAGCAATACGAAGCAACATTATGAATGCATTAGCATATCAAAACAAACGAATTGAATTCATCATGTGCAAATAAGCTAATTATAATTATGAATTAAACTTTAAACCGAGCAATCAAATAAGACTCCTTCGTTTATAATGTCGGACTATTTAGTGCATTTTTGCACATTTATCTTATTTTATTTATAATGCCATATTGTTTAATGTTTTATCATGCTTGCTTATAGCGCCTGCTCTAAACCGAGCATTAATGCTCTCATTGTATGCTACAATTTCTATTCATCTTTACAATTCTGTAAGTTTAGAGACTTGTGTAACATCACTCTTTGTATATTTTCCCGAGCCCCACTTTTATAATTCTTTATTATTGTATAAGAGACGTATATCAATGTATATAGTTAGGCACTTTGATAATCCTCCAATTGCAAGCCCAAGAAACTGCTTGACATAAATGTCAAGGCAATAAAGAGGGGCACTAACATCCCTAATCACCGAGCAATGGCATCCCCAAAAGCCGAGCATAGTGCTGAACTGGCATTTAAGTTCATCAGAGAGAAACTTTCTACTCCTACGACTGTGATCACACTAACAGCACGGATAAATGTCTTGCACCATTAAGAAACCAAGAATCTGGTTGAGTACATAGCCTGAGCATCTTGGCTGAGCTCTCAAGCCAATCGTTACTAGAGCATTCTTGTTTGGTTTGACATCGCACGTAGTGCATCTTTAACTAGGTGCCCACTCTTTTTATTCTTTAATTTTATAATTTTCTTGGTTGCTCGGCACGCGAGTGCTCATGTACCCGTGCATCGAGCAGATTAAGTAAAATTGTGCCTAGGGCATACTGTTGTAGGATGCTCGGTGCATCTCATGCGTGGTCAAATGGAATAGATGTTATAAACATGTTAACATTACACACCATATCACAAGCTCTGTTAACGACCGAGCCAATTATGTAATTCACATAGCATATCACACAACAAGTCAATCAAACACAAGTATTGAATGCGAGCTCAAAAGAAAATCTTTTCATTAATTAGAAAATAGTTTATTACATTTAAAGCCCAGACTTTACAATTTGCTAATAGACTGAGCATAGACAAGCATCCTATAGTTAAAAGAAATTTTCACGACTCTTAAACCTCGTCATCCCGGACCTCGTCTTCTTGGTCCAAATCCTCCTCCTCCTCATCTTCATCTTCTGCCTCTCGCTCGGCAGCTAGCTCATCAATGTCTATCTCCATCATCTAGGACAAGTCCATCTCCTTGTTCTCTCTCTTCAACCTATCGGACATAGCCTTCTGATATACATAGACACTCCGAGCATAGCACTTGTCACTCGTCGAGGACCCAGACACCAATCCTTGATGAGTGGCTTCCAAAGTTTCCTCTGCCAGGCGTAACTCATCATATTTAGATTTTAGAGCTTCCTTTGCCGAACACAGCTCTTCATTTTGGGCTCTTAGAGCTTCTGTGGCCAAGCTGAGCTTATCATTATTCTTCCTCAGAGCTTCTTGCACTTGTGTTAGCTCTTCATCCTTTACTTTCAATGAGCTCTCCATTTCTTGTCTCTTGGCGATCTCTTCATTGCATTTCCTTGTCCCCTAAGCAAAATTGGCCGCCATCCCCGCTACCCAATCCTCAATGGTATGCGCGAGTTAGGAGACCTGTAGAATTTCATTCAATTGGTTTCCATACTAAACTTTAATCCAGGTACAAATATTCAAAATTTTTCTTACCATGTGAGACATTGTCACCATCTCCTTTACCACATTGTCCGAGCTTTTTCTCACATTCTCACGCCTCTCTTTCGGGATAGCTCGATAAGTTTGTTTTTAACACCTTTTATGGCTTGACGTCCTACACTGAGTATGTGGCGCCGTGCGAGCAGGCCAATTTTTCATTCACTACCTCCACCAGACGGACCATGCTGTACCGGTGTGCCAGTGATTCTCCCAATCTTTCACTATTCCAGTCTGAGGTAGGTTCTCATTTACCCTTGTGTGAAGCATGTTTTCTCTTGCTTCCTTGTGTGGCTCAATTTCTATCAGTAACTCTGAAAAAGCCAAGTCCACCACAGGCTCCTCCTCCTGAGCCAAACTGGTCCTAGCAGCTTGCTCGCGAGCCATCCTGACCTTCTTCCGAGCCTCTTTTCTTGCCTCCTTCTTGGCCAGGCATTTGAGTTCTCTACTTGCTGACCCCGAGCTCTTCTCTGTCCAACTGAGCCACAAGTTAACCAAACACTTAAAACCAAACACTCAACATATTAATAATATTAAGTAGAAACCCAATGCTAAAGCATATAGTATACCTGTTCAGTCTTCTGGCCGAATTTCCTTCGGAGCCCTCCCAAGGACGAAGTACTCTCTTATCAGTGTTACAACATTCCTCTTCTCTCTCAGAATGTCTCTTTCCACTGTCTTAAACACAACAAGCTCGTTCTCATCTAGCCTCCCCTTAGTCACATGTTTGCCACTGGATTGACCCACCAAATATTTTGGCAACCGAACCCCTGGCTATTCTCCAATATGAAAAATCGATCTTTCCATGTCTTTAAAGAGTCTAGTTTTTCTGAAAACATTCTGAGCCTGAACCTTCCTTGCAAGTACAGAAAGTCTTCATCTGCTCCTAGGCTTATCTTGAGTATGCTGAAGGCACTCAGCACGCGCGAAGTAGGCACAATCTTGAGCAACCCGTACAATATCTCGAACCCTGTGATAGTTTGCCACGCATTAGGGCTAAGTTGAACGAGGGAAATTTAATGGTAGCACAATAAGGCCAGTTGGAAGGGGGCGCAGAGGGAATCTCACCCTCGAACTTAGATCTTCTTCGTAAATCATCAATTGGTTGTTATCCAAGTCATCGTATGCCCAAACTTCTTTTTTATTAGTTTTTGTCATAAAATTGCTATTTATTTCTTAAGATAATTATTGTTTTCTTCATGCATTTTGGTAGTTTTAATCTGTTTATTTAGTGATTTCAGCAAATTTGTAGTTTTTAATTTATCCCAGTGTTTAGATCATTTTTGTACTAGTTTTTAGTATGATGTTTATGTGTTCTTAGTTAATGTTTCATTTGATTCTTGTTTAAAGTTGTTTTAAGTGTTTGTTTTAGGTTAAAGTGTGAGAACTCCCTAGAAAGATCAAAACAAAGAAAGAAGAGCATGAATCAAGCAAGACATGGCCAAGCCAAATCAAGCTTGGCCGTGTCACCTCAAAGGAAATCTTGGCAGAACATGACACGGGCAGGAGACACGCCCAAGCCACTGGCCGTGTCTCACCTAAAGGGCAAAACCAAAGAAACCAAGAAAGAAAGGAAAATTTGGCAGAAGGTGACACTGGCAGATGACACGGCCAAGCTCATGCGGCCAGGAGCTTGGCTGTGTCCCATCCTAAGCTAAAGAATAAGGAAGAACCAAAGGAAAGAAACAGAAGCTGCCACACCCAGGTGACACGACACGGCCACAAGCTTGGCTGTGTCACTCCATGGGACTAAATAAAGAAAGAAAGCGCGGATTTTTAGCGAGGGATTTGTATAAATAAGAAGATTAAGGCAAGAGAAAAGAGATGAACTTCTTCAGCCGTTCTACATATAACTTTCAGCCATTCTTCAATTTTCTCTGAGAACTTTTCTCTAAAACAAGAGAATTAAAGAAGATTGATTTCACTTTCATGCAAACACTCTAGATCAAATTAGTTTTAGCCATTGCATTATTCTTTTAGCAAAAATATGAGCAAGAGATTCTTCAGAAGCCAAAGGAAGATTGTAATTTGGTTTTGTTCTTAAACTCTATCTCTTAAGTTTCATTGGAATTGTATTTATGAATTCTCTAATGTCTAAATTAATTTCTTTGAATTTTAATGAGATGAATTTGTTTGATAGCATCATTATGAACTAATTTTGATCTAGTCTAGGGTTTGTATGGATCTATTATGATTGTATGAAATGGTTATTGCTCTTAACTGATTTATTTCTCTTATCCTTAATTGAATGTAATAATGTTAATATATAATTGATTGGCCACCAATTATGTGTTTTAGGTATTTAGATGAAGGATTGAGAAATGTAGTCTAATACTGGAATAATTTAATTAGGGACTTAGGTGAATTAGAAATATAAACCTAAGGAAAAGATCATTTTGATTGTAATAAGATTAATTGAAAAAGGTTTGAATGCGAGAGCTTATTTCCTTGATTTGATTAATTAAGTTGCTTGAAATCTGATCTTTGAAATTAAATAAGTTGAGAGGAATAGCCGTGCATACATATAAATTAGTAGAGAAGTGCAAACCCTAGGCTTTTCTATTGAGTGAATCAATTTATCTGTTCAGTTTCTTTCATTATTATAAATTCAATTCCTTTCTGTTTTCGTTAGTTGTTTAGCAATTTAATTTTATAAATCAAAGATTATTAATTTATAATTTGTTTATTATGATTTGATAAATAATTAGCTTATCTAGCTTCCTTGTGAGACGACCTTGAGGTGTTTACCGAAATACTATAGCAGCCTCGTATACTTGAGAGTGTAGCTTTAGTAGTGTTTACTAGAGCGCAACAACTTCTTCTCTAGGAACTAGCATCTTGCAGTCTTCCAATATTCTGTATTTCTGTCGGATCCCCTCGAGATCTGTCTGTGTTAGAGTGGATCCAATATCCCTCACCCTAGATTTTTTCGAGCTCGCTTGAACATCACCCTCGCCCACACTCTCTCCCTCTTCATTAGCTAGGACCAAATGTCTCCTTGAAATTTGCTCTGCCCGAGCTCCTTCTTCATAGTAGGTAACCTAGCCAAGGACACTCAGAGAGCCCACCTCTCCTCCCTCTTCTAACACAGCCAAGCGGATAAATGCTCGCACCATTTTGCTACTAGAATTTTAAATGCAAAACTTAAACCACAAACTTAACACTAACCTCTAAAACTGAACTCTCTAGCTTTGAAACTTCACGCTAGTCAGAAAAATCGAGCTGCTCTCTTTTAAGTCATATACTGAATGCTATCCCACCGCCCTCTATTTATATAGTCCACTTCGACCATGTGAACCGACATCCCTCTTTAATGCAGCAGACGTTACATCTTTTCAGTTCCTGTCCAACCGTTACCTCAATTTTTGAAGCGTCACTTCTCCTCTGCATGACATGTATCCTTTTGGACTCCTCATCGACTCTTTGACATAAATGCCAGGACTATTCTGAAGAGTATACTACTAAACTCTTCTCTATTTCTTTGTATTACCCGTGCTAGTCCCCTGTAACCAAGTTTTTTTTCTTAAACTCCTCAACCTCATCTTTACGCTCTTTAAGCGCTCATTTCCAAGCTTTTTGGGCTCTCAGTTTTTCTGTTGCTCTTGTCAAGCTTGACTTATCTATCATGAGTCTTAGTTTAACATAAATGTCAAATGATCAGTGGGAGACTAGTGATAGTATCCCCACTTACCGAGCTTTTTTTTTCGAGGTCCACACTAGATCACTGCATATTGTAATACAACATCTACTTCATCAGTCAGCCCATACACTTTCTATCGAGCTTCTATGCATGAATTTGACATAAATGTCAATGACTTGAGAGGGACTACTAATGCTAATCCTCCTTTTTTTGAGCTCGGCACCCGAGCTCCTTATCTGGTCATTCTTATGGCCCAGCTCCCAACAGTATGAAAACCTCGGTTCCGGGCATTACAAGTCCCACCAAGCTCTAGATATCTAGCAGACAACACATCAACAAATTGTGCTGACATGGGGCCATACCCTATTCCTCTTCGCATCAATTATAAATAGGAGATTAACCCCCACAGGTAAAGAATTTCGCTCACTCTCTCTTTCTCTTCTCTCTTGATTCAGAGCAACTAAACTAACTTAGATATTAGAGCCTCCCTTAGGGGAGCCCAGTCCCACCCTCTCTCTCTCTCTTATCTTGCAGGCTATAATCCAAGCACAGACATCACCCGAGCTCGAGCTACAGGAGCTAGGACTACCCTTGAGGATCAGCTCGTCATCAAAACCTTTCGCAAAAAGTTATTAATAAATGAAAAATGGTTTAAAACTTTTAAGATTAATAAGAAGATTGTACAAGATTCATAAGTTATTAGTAAGAATAAGATTTATTAATAAGTTATTAATAAATCTTATTAAGAAGGTTGTATAAGATTAATAAGATTTGAAATCAAGCAATGGTTTAAAACTTATAAAATGGTAGAGTACATTGCAGCATCAAGCTCATTGGAGGAAGTAATCGAACAATGGAAATTGCTCACTGATCTCCCTAAATCTTTAGTTAAGGATGCGGAGAGCTTCAACATGAGACTCATCTTCCTCTATTGGTATTATCTTAACAAATCTTCCTTCTCTAAGAAAGCCTGCCACCCGGTTTGCAGCCTCTAATCCAGTAACATAAGATTTCTCCTGTTAAGTAAAAATGCCAAAACCTATGATCAATCTTTAATTTCTATTTTAGTAATTCAATAAACAAAGAGAAGTGAATGGTGCATGTGACCATGATCCATGTCAGTTTATAATCCAATCTCCAGCCATGAACAAGTTTGGGAAGGATGTAGAACCGCGCATCATATATTTATATGAACCTTTGAAAGACAAATTAATTAAGATAAAAATCAATAAAAAGAAAAATGAAGTAGACTCAATGCGGGGAGGTTGGACTTGACTCTGAATGAAGCCGAAAAGGAGTGGATTTAACACAAAAAAGGGTCCTTGATTTTGCAGTCAGCTCAATTACAATATTGTTGTCAATCTTCGAGATGTAGCATTACAACTTCCTCGTGCAATAACAAACTAACCACATGTCTACTAATCATTATTTTCACTATCAAAATGCTTTTACAAATTTGAACAACCATATAGAGATTGATTTCGAGTCTTGCTTAATTTTAACCTAAATGCCTACTTAATATGATTTTCCTTTTTTTTTTGGTAAATTTGGATCCAATTAGGACTCGAACTTGGGACATTTCAGCCTTGAAGATGACTCAACTATCAATGAACCAAAGGCTTACTAGGTCTACTTAGTATTATTTTAAAGCATATTGTCAGAGTGATAAAATTAAGAATATCATTTGTGATATGATCTAAGCCATTGCAAAAATGCATACTGTGTAGAAATTTTCAAGTTCTAGTCAAGCAAGCTCTTATAAAAGTACCTGGAAAGAAGTGCGTCAAAGATTTTGGAAATCTTGCAATATCCTTATCTATCATGCTAGCCTTCTCGAGGTCCCTAAAGCACTTCGAGAGATAAGACATCACCTTTGTAAATACAACTTCATCCTTAAGTGGTAACAACTCATTGGCAAGATACTGCATATGAAAGTTAATTTAGAAGGGATAAAGATAAATATAACCTTAGAATGGAAGCGGTAGAATTTATTTACTCTGTAGCAGGCAAAAAAAGTTCCTCACAAAATTGTTTTATTAGTTTTTGTTATAGATTTGTGTCTTATTTATTATGATAATTATTGTTTTCTTTATGTATTTTGTTAGTTTTAATATGTTTATTAAGTGTTTTCATTAATTTTGATAGTTTTAGTTTATTTCAGTGTTTATGTCATTTTTGTCCTAGTTTTTAGTGCGTGTTTATGTTTTGTTAGTTATTGTTTATTTAATTCCTGTTTAAAGTTTGTATCAAGTTTTGTTTTAGGTTTAATATGCAAGGAACCATGCTAAGGAAGGAAAAAACTAAGGAATCAAGAGGAAGAAATCAATGACAGTAGCTGACACATGCAGGGGACATGGCGAAGTCACTGGCCGTGTCCCATATCAAGCTAAAGAGAAGCCACAAGACACAGAGGTGGACACACTCAAGGGACACTGCCAAGTCACTGGCCGTGTCCCTCCAAAAAAGCTCAGACACGGCCAGGATTGGTTAGCTTGGCCGTGTCTCACTCAAGTCCAAAGCAAAAGAAGATGGAAATCAAGCAGTAGAAGACATAGGCAAGAGACACGGCCAAGCTTGTGGCCGTGTCCCTCCAAAATGGTCCAACATGGCCAAGCTTCCTCCAACACGGCCGTGTCACTCAACCACTCCAAAGAAGAAAAGAAGAAAATCACACAGAAGCGAAGACAAGCAAGGGACACGGCTAGGCTTGTGGCCATGTCCCTCCATTGCACCTCCAACACGGCCGTGTCTCCTTCAGCCTGGCCGTGTCTCTCATGGACCAAAGACCTCAGACACAACCAAGTCTCCTTCAACCTGGCCATGTCACTCATGGATTAATGAAGACGCGTGGAGGTTTCATATAAATATTAAAGTTAGGGTTTTGAGTTGGTTGTTGAGAGTTTGAGAGCTGTTTAGCCGTCAAAGAGAGTTTTAGGGTTTTGATATCTTGTTTTCTTTGATTTTGATTACACTTTGATTAATCTAGCTTAGATTAGATTTGTTCTAGCCATTGATGCATTCTTCGAGCAAGTTCTGAACAAGAGATTCTTCAAGAGCTACAAAGTTTGTAATTTGGTTTTGTTCTCGAACTTTATCTCTTTAATTTCATTGGAATTGTATTTATGGATATTATCATGTCTAAATTTATTTCTTTGAATATTAATGAGATGAGTATGTTTGATAGCATTATGAACTAATTTGATCTAGTCTAGGGTTTGTATGGATCTGCTATGATTGTATGAATTGGTTATTACTCTTAACTCAATTATTTCTTTAAGCCTTTATTGAATGAATTATTGCTAATATATAATTGATTGATCACTAATTATGTGTTTTAGGTATTAAATGATGGATTGAGAGATGAAGTCTAATACTGGAATAATTCAATTCAGGACTTAGGTGAATTAGAGATATAACCTAGGAAAAGATTATTTTAATTGGAACAAGATTGTTTGAGAGAGGTTTGAATGCGAGAGCTTATTTCCTTTATTCAATTAATTAAGTTGCTTGAGATTTAATCTTTGAAATTAAATTGGTTAAGAGGAATAACCATTCATACATATAAGTAATAAAGAAATGCAAACCCTAGACCATTCTATTAAGTGAATCAATACATCAGTCCAGTTTACTTTTACTTGTTTTAAACTTCAATTGATCTTCTTCATTAGTTAGCAATTTAAATTTATTCATTACTTGTTATTTATAATCTTATAATCAATTAGCTACTTTAGCTTCCTTGTGAGACGACCTTGGGGCGATCACCTTTGCTATAGCTACCTCGTATACTTGCGAGTGATACTTTGTGGTAGAGTTAATTAGAGCGCAACAAGTTTTTGGCGCCATTGCCGGGGAGGCTAATTGGCGTAATTGTTTATTAGGCAAAAATACTTTAGATTATTTTTCATTGTTTACTTTTATTTTATTTGTCTTTTGCTTTTAATAATTCCTTTTTCTAGAAATTTTGTTTATGCAAGGCAGGAGATCACTCGAAGGAGAGTTATATCCATTCATTCCAGAAATTTAGAGAGTGAAAAGGAGCAGAGAAGAGTTTGAACTTTATACCGGATTTGATACTACAGAGGAGGACACTTCTGATTTTGAGTCAGAATTTGCACAATCTGTTAAAATGGCAGAAGAAAGACAAAGGACTATGAGAGATTTTGCTAGACCTGTCATTGGAACTTCCACATCTTGTATAAGATTGACGGATGCAGCAAGAAACTATGAATTGAAGAACATCCATTACAACATGCTGCCATCATTTTATGGAGTTCCAAATGAAGATCCTTTGAACTTTATTCGGGATTTTTATTCTACCCTCAACACTTTTCCATTGGGAGGACTAACAGAAGATCAGTTGAGGATGAGATGTTTCCCATATACATTGAAGGATAGAGCTAAGAGCTGGTTAATGATGTTGCCCGAAAATTCTTTGACAACTTGGGAGCAAGTTTATAACAAATTTATGGGCAAGTTTTACTCTCATCAAAAGACAGCTGAATTGAGAGGGAAGATTGCTACATTCTCTCAATTTGAAGGAGAGCCATTTCATGAGGCTTGGGATAGATTTAAGATGCTATTGATCCAGTGTCCACATCATCACTACCCGCTTCAACTTCTTAATCAGTTTTTCTACGATGGTTTAACCCAGCAATTTCAGAACACTGTTGATAACGCAGCTGGGGGAGCTATTGGAGAAAAGACAGCTGATGAAACTTATGAGATCTTTGAGATGTTGGGTGCTAATTCTCAACAGAAAAGTATAAGGGGAAGAAGTAAGGGGGTGAATCAACTGGAAGCCAATAGTGAGATGGTCAATCAGATAGCTGAATTGACAAGGCAAGTGCAGATGTTGAATATGAAAAACAATTCTCCTTCATCCACTCAAGAAATTTGTGGAATTATTGGAACTTTCGGGCATGGAGTAAATATTTGCCCCTCCGTATATGAGACTTATGGGAATGAAGCTGAGCAAGTCAATGCTATGGGGGGATTTCAACCAAGGGCCCGGAATGATCCTTACTCCAATTCTTATAATCCTGGTTGGCAGAATCATCCTAATTTTTCCTGGGCAACAAATAATTCTCAGCAGCCTTTCCATTTGCTCCAGAGACAGAACCAACAGCAGGGTCAATCCTCAAATCAAGGGCAGCCTAAGAGAGAGAGTTTGGAAGAAAGTTTGCAGGCTTTTATCCAAGTCAGTGCTAAAAACCAAGAGATGAACAATAAGAGGCTGGATTCATTAGAAGCATCTTTTAAGAAAGTGGAGACCCAAGTGGGACAACTTGCACAACAGATGCAGATTCAACAAAATGGGAAGTTCCCAAGTCAACCTGAGCAGGCACAATCAATGACTGTTCTTAGAAGTGGCAAGGTAATTAACAATAATGTTGAAAATAATTCTGTGAATGCAGGTGAGCAAGAGAACAAGAAGGAAGGAGAACCAGAGAACAAAGGTGCTGGAGAAAGATCAATGGAGAAGTCCCCTACAGTAGATTTGCACAAGGCAAGCAATCCATACCGGCCTCCTATACCATTCCTAGCAGGTTGAAGGATGATAAAAAAGATAAACAATTTTCAGATATCTTCAACATGCTGTCTAAGGTAAGTATTAACTTACCCTTACTTGAAGCAATAAAGAACATGCCAGCTTATGCCAAATTCTTCAAGGAACTGAATACAAAGAAAAAAAGGTATGAGCCCAATGAAAAGGTGATAGTTTCAAAGGTAGCTAGTGCTGTTTTGCAGCATAAACTACCTCCCAAGCTAAAGGATCCTGGAAGCTTTATAATTCAAATTACTATGGGGAATGGAAAGGGTACTGATAGCATGTGTGACTTAGGAGCCAGTGTGAATTTAATGCCTTATTCTGTGTACCTTGAACTAGAACTAGGGGAACTTAAACCTGTAAAAATGGTGTTACAATTAGCTGATAGATCTCTTAGATTCCTGAAAGGGGTTACAGAAGATGTGTTAGTTAAGGTTGGGGGGTTGATAGTACCTGTGGATTTCATAGTTCTCGACATGGAAGGGAGTAACTCTGCAACATCAGCACACACTATTCTGCTGGGTAGGCCTTTTATGGTGACTACCAACACTTTGATAGATGTCAAAAATGGTAAATTATCAATGACTGTCTTGGGACAAACTGTTGAATTTTCTATTTTTAACACTTCTCCTATTCCTACAACTGCTTTATATGAGGATTGTTCTTTAATTGATTGTGTTGATGCAGTTGTCTCAGATGTTTTCTTGCAGACAAGTTCCTCAGATAAATTGGAGCTGGCGTTAACCTTAGATAGTGAATTGGATATTTTTGATGCAGAAATAGCCAGTTGCCTTGAGACCTTAGAGAGTGCTGAAATAGAGGAACTTAAGGAGGACCCAGTTTTTTAACTTCTCTCCATTCAAAAAGAAGAGAAGAACCCTTCACTTGAGTTAGAGCTGAAAGAGTTACCTAAGAATCTGAAATATGTGTTTTTAGGAGATCACAATACCTTACCTGTGATAATATCTAGTGAACTTAGTGAAGAGGAGGAGATGAGATTGGTAAGTGAGCTTAAAAGATTGAAAAAAGCAATAGGATGGGGATTGAGTGGCATCAAAGGTATTAGCCCTTCAATGTGCATGCATAGAATCACCTTAGAAGAGGGAGCTAAACCTGTGAGGGAGACCCAAAGGGGCCTTAACCCAAATATGAGTGAAGTGGTTAAGAAGGAAGTGCTCAAATTGCTGGTGAAAAATGAAAATAATGAATTGGTTCCTACTAGGACTACTACTGGGTGGAGAATGTGTATTGATTATAGGAAGTTGAACAATGCTACAAAGAAAGATCATTTCCCTCTTCCTTTTATTGATCAGATGTTAGATAAACTTTATGGACACTCACATTATTGCTTTTTGGATGGCCTTTCAAGTTACTATCAGGTGCCGATAGCAACAGAGGATCAGTCCAAGACTACCTTTACTTGCCCTTTTGGGACTTATGCATTTCGACGTATGCCCTTTGGCTTGTGCAATGCACCTGCAACTTTTCAGAGATGCATGATGTCTGTTTTCTTAGACATGATAGATGATTTTATTGAGGTATTTATGGATGACTTTTCTGTTTTTGGTAGTTCCTTTGATAATTGCCTCGATAAACTGGTTCGTGTGCTTGAAAGATGCATTGAATGTAACCTCACTTTAAGTTGGGAAAAGAGTCATTTTATGGTTACTCAGAGCATTGTCTTAGGTCATGTGGTGTCAAGTAAAGGGATTGAGGTGGATAAGGCTAAAGTTGAATTGATTGCTAAGTTACCCCCACCTACCTCTGTGAAAGGAATAAGAAGTTTTCTAGGGCATGCAGGTTTTTACAGGAGGTTTATTAAAGATTTTTCTAAAATAAGCCAACCATTGTGTCATTTGCTAGGGAAAGATGTTCCATTTGAATTTACAGCACAATGCATGCAAGCCTTTAATTCCCTTAAGGAAAAACTGACTAGTGCACCAGTGATTATAGCTCCTGTGTGGTCTTTACCTTTTGAAATCATGTGTGATGCCTCTAATCATGCAGTAGGAGCTGTTCTTGGGCAAAGGGTTGATAAATTCTTGAGAGTAATATATTATGCTAGCTTGACCCTGAATAGTGCACAAATGAATTACACAACAACTGAGAAGGAAATGTTAGCTGTTGTTTTTACTTTAGATAAGTTAGAGCATATTTAATTGGGTCGAAAATTATTGTGCATTCTGATCATGCAGCTCTAAAATATCTTTTAACCAAACAACATGTTAAACCACGCTTAATTAGATGGGTGTTATTACTGCAAGAATTTGATTTCCAAATCAAAGACACTAAGGGGAGTGAAAATGTTGTTGCTGATCATTTATCTAGATTACCCTTTTTTAGTGAAAATCTTGCATCTGATAGCATTCATAAAAATTTAGAAGCATTTCCTGATGAATAGCTGTTTGTGTTAATTAATGCACCTTGGTTTGCAGATATTGCTAACTATCTTGCCTGTGGTATTTTGCGTTCTAACATGTCATTTCAGGAAAAGAAAAGGTTTTTACACTTGAGTAAATTTTATTTTTGGGATGAACCTTACCTATTCCAGATTTGCAAAGATGAGATAGTTCGCAGGTGTGTATCTGAGGAAGAACAACTGAGTGTTCTTCAATTTTGTCATGACCTTCACTGTGGTGGTCATTTTGGAGGAAGAAAGACTGCAGAAAAGGTGCTCCAAAGTGGTTTTTACTGGCCTACTCTATTGAAGGATGCTCAAGAGTATTGTAAGCACTGTGACCGCTGTCAGAGAGTAGGTAACATTGGGAGAAGGAATGAAATGCCTCTTCAGTCATATATTGTTGTTGAACTGTTTGATGTTTGGGGAATAGACTTTATGGGTCCTTTTCCCAAATCTTTTGGTTATGAATATATTTTAGTTGCTGTTGATTATGTTTCAAAATGGGTGGAGGCAATTCCCACCCGAACTAATGATGCTAACGTGGTTGTTAAATTTGTGAAGGAAAATATTCTTAGCAGATTTGGCACACCAAGAGTGATAGTCAGTGATGGGGGAAGCCATTTTTGCAACAGACTTTTTGAGAAGTTAATGCACAAATCTGGTGTGAAGCACAAGGTGGCAACCCCATACCATCCACAAACTTCTGGGCAAGTTGAAACATCAAACAAGCAACTAAAAGGAATTCTGGAGAAAACAGTCAACACATCAAGGAAGGATTGGGCAAGTAGATTGCATGATGCACTATGGGCATATAGGACTGCTTTCAAGACTCCTCTGGGTATGAGTCTATACCGATTGGTTTTTGGAAAAGCTTGTCACTTACCAGTGGAGTTGGAGCACAGAGCATATTGGGCAATCAAGACTCTGAATTTGGACTTGGACAAAGCAAAGAGAGAATGATTTATGCAAATTTTAGAGTTAGATGAGTTGAGGAATGAGGCGTATGAGAGCTCGTGAATTTACAAGGATCGCACTAAAGCACTTCATGACAGAATTATAGTGCGAAAGACTTTGAGTCCAGGTATGAAAGTTTTACTTTTTAACTCTTCCGTCTGTTTCCAGGTAAACTCAAGTCTCGATGGAGTGGTCCTTTCGAGATAACTCAGGTGTATCCTTTTGGTGCCATTGAATTGCTTAACTCTCGAATAAATGAGACTTTTAAAGTAAATGGACAGAGAGTTAAGCCATATAATGAAGGATTTCAAGAAGTGAGGATCATTGACAGCACTTTGATCCATGATCCCTAAGTTTTGCATGATGTCCAGCTTTATGACATTAAAGAAGCGCTAAATGGGAGGTAACCCATCGGTTTTCATTTCTTTTTCATATTGTAATTTTAAATTTAGCAAATTTTGATTTTATGTTTGTTTAAATAAATGGAATGGGTGCTTTGATCGATTTTTATTTTTCTAATGTGTTTCAGGGTTGATCGAAGAAGAGTTTGCAATTTCTTTAAGATTTGGTGATATAAAATAAAAAAAAAATTATTTTTGCACAATGTTCACTGTGGGTGACAAGGCCAAGGAGCCTGGCCGTGTCCAAGCTTCACCAAATCAATTTTCTTTTGTTTTTTGCAAGTTTTTCTTATAGTAGAGGACACACCCATGGGACACGACTAAGTCACTGGCCGTGTCCCTCCAAGAGTATCAGACACGGCCGTGTCCACCAAGACTTGGCCGTGTCTCTTCAATTTCACACACTAGACACGGCCAAGTTCACTCCAACACGGCCGTGTCCCCTCACTTTTACTCTTTAAAAACTCAATTTTTGCACTTTTTCCTCATTCAATCCCTAATTTCCTGTTTGTTCTCTCTCTCGCTCTCTCGTTTTCTCTCTCTCGCAACCTCCATTACTTGTGCTTCCAAGCTCCAAATCCTTCATTAAACCTCATTTTTCTTCACCAAAACTAGAATTAATCTGTTAAAACTTCTCTTTCTCTCACAAAAGATCGATTTAATCAAGTTTTGTTGTTGAATTTTTCAGATTTCTCAAGATGCCAAGAACAAAGATAGTTTCACACCATAAGAAGAAGCGACCTACAACTGAAGGGGCTTCTTCATCTTCATCGGTTTCATCTTTGAAGAGAGCAAATCTTTTGGCTTGGGGTTTCTTCCCGACGAGGTATGTTAATGATGAATCCCTTGATGCTCTACAAATTAGGACTAATTTTTATCGTTATGTGCAAATTCTTGGGTGGGAGAACCTAGTCTCCTTGCGACCTTTGCAGTTTCAAGAGCTGACTTTGGAATTTTTGACATCTCTTAAGGTTGAAAGAGATGAACAAAAAATTTGCTCTAGGATGAGTTTTAAATTGCTTGGGAAATCATTTGTGATGAATATTGAACAATTGAATGCTATATATGGTTTCCATCAATATGGGGAAAGGTCGGTACCTAAAGAGTTTAAACAACAATTTGCTTGGGAAGCATTAGGCTCGGGGACTTATGTGGCCAAATCGGCCAAAGCATCTAAATTGCGTAATTCCGCTTTGAGGTATTTGCATCGTTTTATGTCCTGCGGATTCTTTGCTAGGAAGGAGAGCCCGGGTGTGGTGGAATTGAGTGAGCTATTTTTCTTGGATTGTGCTTGTAATGCAGTGCCTGTTAGTTCCAGCTATTGGTTAGCCGATGTTTTTGATAGTGTGGCCAATAAAAGGAGGGGGGCAATTTGTATTGGAGGGTTGATTACCACATTAGCAGTAGCCCTTCTGGAGGATTTTGACCCAAGTACCAGTCGCATGACTAGAATTTTGGGTAATGACTCATTGGATTTGGCCACATTAGAAAAGATGCATATGGTGGTGCACAGAAGAGGGGCTTATATGATGGATTCAACGGAGCTAGAAGCACCGGGGGACAGGCAGAAGAGAGCATGGGTTCAAGAAGAGTCCGACTCAGATTCTCTTGATCTAGATGAGGATGCTCCGGTCTCGGCTAATCAAGAGGTGCTTAATAGGATTGAGGCCCTGGAGGGAAAAGTAGATCGACTGGATGGCAAGGTGGACCGTAACCATGCTGAGGTTTTGCAGCAGTTGGAACAGATTAATAGCAACCTTGCAAAGATTTTAAGTCTCCATCCCTCAGCTGCATCATCTTCACACCCGCCTTCACCGTAGATTTTTTTGAGTTCCTTGCTTTATTGTGTTTAGCTATTTTTGTTATTGTTTTTCATTTTTGTTTTTAATGTTAACATTTTATATTATGGATATTTTATTTTATATATTGTATTTTGTTTGTTTTTGAACATTTGTGTTTGTGATGGAAAGTTAGGTTTTGCCTCACCAGGGTACGATGGAAGACAGGTGGTACTTAACTCTTTCTCTTTATTATTCTTGTTTTCCATTGAGGACAATGTAAATTCTTAAGTGTGGGGTAATCTTTTAGCTTTTCTTTAATTTTTGTTTTGTTTATCTTGGTGTGTTTTATTGTGTGTGTGCATGGCATAATTGTTAAAAATTTATTGATCTTTTCTGTGATTCTAGCATTATAGTTGAGACTGTAGTATCAGCATAGAGATTAGCATTTGAATTCATTCAGGATCAATTTTCATATTCTGCAATTCATGACATATAAATCTTTGTGAACCCATCTTTGTGAGTTTTGAGCCTCATAAATTTGATATTATTGTCAATTGATTTTCTTTTCTTAAGTGTGCACCTTCATGATTTTGCATCTCTAGAGCTTGCTTTTGCATGCTAATTGAACTCACATTATGATTTTATCTCAAGTTTTAAAATGATGAAGGCAAAATAGGCTAGCCCTTTAGCTTAAAAAGACCTCCCTTAATATTGAATTCCTTAGTGAGCCAAGTTGAGCCTTTGACCTTTTCTTAATTGATCAATACAATTCATAACTCAACTTTTTCTTATTATCATTATACCTGCATTAAGGAATGGAGTTTCTTATGATATGACAATAGGGTGGTTTGATTTAAAAGTGTGGGGTAAGCAATAAAAAAAAATGGTATTGCTATTTGGGGTTGAAATGCATACTGTGCACATGGTATTTGACTAAGAGTTGATTATTCTTTTCCTCTTCATTTTAAGCTAGATGTTTCATGCAAGTTTATATTTTGTATATATATATATTAAAAAAATGAAAAAAATGATGATAAAAATAAAAGAAAAAGAAAAAGAGAAAAGAAAAAAAAGATATATATATATACAAAATTAATATATTTTCTAGCATTAGAGGAATGTCGACTCATGTATTTTTCTTTAAGTATGCAAGTATGTGAAAGTATCAAGGTTGGTGAGTATGCCATTTGAGGGAGTTATAAGTTTCTTAGCAAGAATATTGTCTAATATAGATACTCCATTTCTTGATGCTCTAGCTTAAATGTCTTCTCTCACACCTTCACCTTAGCCCCATTACATCCAAATAAAAGACCTTCGGATTATTTCTTGAGAAAATCAGTGAGGGAGATTGGATAATTAAGCAAGTTTATGGTAGTATGCAGTCATGAGTGGTTTGAGTGAATTAACCTTTGAAATTGAGTGAAACACTTAGAAGAGAGATAAGATTTGTATGTCTGGATTAATGAATGAGTTAAGAAAATATTGATTGAAGGAAATTGCAATTATTTATGTCTGAGTCTTGAAGGATTTCATCTTATATATTGGAATTATAGTTAAGGTTGTTTGAGTTTTTAATTTATGCCATGTGAATTTGCTTGAGGACAAGCAAAGTTTTAAGTGTGGGGTAGTTGTTTTATTAGTTTTTGTTATAGATTTGTGTCTTGTTTATTATGATAATTATTGTTTTCTTTAGGTATTTTGTTAGTTTTAATATGTTTATTAAGTGTTTTCATTAATTTTGATAGTTTTAGTTTATTTCAGTGTTTATGTCATTTTTGTCCTAGTTTTTAGTGTGTGTTTATGTTTTGTTGGTTATTGTTTATTTAATTCCTGTTTAAAGTTTGTTTCAAGTTTTGTTTTAGGTTTAATATGCAAGGAACCATGCTAAGGAAGGAAAAAACTAAGGAATCAAGAGGAAGAAATCAATGATAGTAGCTGACACATGTAGGGGACACGGCCAAGTCACTGGCCGTGTCCCATATCAAGCTAAAGAGAAGCTACAAGACACAGAGGTGGACACACTCAAGGGACACAGCCAAGTCACTGGCCATGTCCCTCCAAAAAAGCTCAGACGCGGCCAGGATTGGTTAGCTTGGCCGTGTCTCACTCAAGTCCAAAGCAAAAGAAGATGGAAATCAAGCAGTAGAAGACACAGGCAAGAGACACGGCCAAGCTTGTGGCCGTGTCCCTCCAAAATGGTCCAACACGGCCAAGCTTCCTCCAACACGGCCGTGTCACTCAATCACTCCAAAGAAGAAAAGAAGAAAATCACACAGAAGCGAACACAAGCAAGGGACACGGCCAGGCTTGTGGCCGTGTCCCTCCATTGCACCTCCAACACGGCCGTGTCTCCTTCAACCTGGCCGTGTCTCTCATGGACCAAAGACCTTAGACACGGCCAAGTCTCCTTCAACCTGGCCATGTCACTCATGGATTAATGAAGACGCGCGGAGGTGTCGTATAAATATTAAAGTTAGGGTTTTGAGTTGGTTGTTGAGAGTTTGAGAGCTGTTTAGCCGTCAAAGAGAGTTTTAGGGTTTTGATATCTTGTTTTCTTTGATTTTATTACACTTTGATTAATCTATCTTAGATTAGATTTGTTCTAGCCATTGATGCATTCTTCGAGCAAGTTCTGAACAAGAGATTCTTCAAGAGCTACGAAGTTTGTAATTTGGTTTTGTTCTCGAACTTTATCTCTTTAATTTCATTGGAATTGTATTTATGGATATTATCATGTCTAAATTGATTTCTTTGAATATTAATGAGATGAGTATGTTTGATAGCATTATGAACTAATTTGATCTATTCTAGGGTTTGTATGGATATGCTATGATTGTATGAATTGGTTATTACTCTTAACTCAATTATTTCTTTAAGCCTTTATTGAATGAATTATTTTTAATATATAATTGATTGGCCACCAATTATGTGTTTTAGGTATTAGATGATGGATTGAGAGATGAAGTCTAATACTGGAACAATTCAATTCAAGACTTAGGTGAATTAGAGATATAACCTAGGAAAAGATTATTTTAATTGGAACAAGATTGTTTGAGAGAGGTTTGAATGCGAGAGCTTATTTCCTTTATTCAATTAATTAAGTTGCTTGAGATTTAATCTTTGAAATTAAACTGGTTAAGAGGAATAACCATTCATACATATAAGTAGTAGAGAAGTGCAAACCCTAAACCATTCTATTAAGTGAATCAATACATCAATCCAGTTTACTTTTACTTGTTTTAAACTTCAATTGATCTTCTTCATTAGTTAGCAATTTAAATTTATTCATTACTTGTTATTTATAATCTGATAATCAATTAGCTACTTTAGCTTCCTTGTGAGACGACCTTGGAGCGATTACCTTTGCTACAGCTAACTCGTATACTTGCGAGTGACGCTTTGTGGTAGAATTAATTAGAGCGCAACAAAAATTAGCCTATAGTACTGTTTCTTGACTGTCTTTATGCTCATCTTGAAGTGCATTCAGGTAAAAAAAAAGTCCATCCAAATGAATCATCAAATGAAGAGCAAGCATTGCTTGCATGGGGAATATTGACCTGGTTATGTAGGAATTTTATGACAAATCAATAAAGAAAAGCATAACAAAAAATTTCTCAACAACCTTCAGAATCTGTTATTATCATCTGTTTCCTATAAAAGTATGACACATATGTAGTAATCTGTAAAGAAAAACTGACAGCCTATGGTGGTAAAAAATGAATTCATACAAAAGCAACTATAAAATGTCCCTGAACAGTAATCCATGAGAAAAAAAAACTAATAAGGCACTAAAGCTTCATTTAGGCAAAATGAAAAAAATCCTTCATGTATGAAATATTCCTTTAATTAACTATTTTCAGGCAAAAGTTTATTACATCAATGACCAAACCACAAATTCTTTCACATTTAAAACTAATGACTTTGCTATGCCTCACGTTGGAACTCTTAAAGCATGAAACGTTGTGTTAAAAGCTTCGTTAGGAATTAGAATCAATGTCAATGACAAATATATAGAGTAGATGGGAGGGAGGAACCCAATCTTGAAAACATAAGTAATTCACATGGGAGGCAATATTTCTACTTCTCTTAGAAATTAGAGTCCAGAAGGTGTAATCATTTGACCAGTTATAAATTTTCAGTGAACAACACTTGATGTAATTTGTCCTTTGAGACATCAATATTCTTCAAGGAAAAGTCAAAGCATGATGGGCCTCTAAGGGATCAAAAGAGAGTGGGGTACACCTAATGAAGTTGTACAAGAGTTTAGGATTTGGATGTTGGTGATACTGTACATTTTTTAAAAATTCCTCTGAGAAAATGAAAAGTTCCTGAACATACCTTTCTGTCAAGCTGAAGTTTACAAGAAAGTACATCAACACCGGCTAGGTTCAAGACTTTCAGAAACTCCTCTCGTGTACATAATGTGGCACTATATAGAAACCAATAGCAAGTTAAAACAGAATATCTTATGCATGAAATATGGGAAATCTGCTTTATATATGAAAATAAAATTCCACTCTGCTTAGAACATTAGTGACATTTAATCAAATTGTATTTCATCAAATTTTTTTTATCAAACCTTTAAATACAAATTATCAAGACAACTAAAAGTTTAACTTGATAAGGGATAAATTTGAGATCAACTCAAAAAATTAAAGACAGAAAAATGGGTTTCCAAACAAACAACCTATTCTTGAAAAGTTCTAGAACCGCAGATATTCCAACAGCCAAAATAACTGCATCAGCACTGTATGTCCCATTGCTGCAGACAACTTCTGAAATGCAACTCGTTTCTTCATTGAAGATGACGTCCATCACCTTCCCACTGTCCAGAAATTGACAGCCTTTATTCCTTAGCAAGTCCATCCATGGATTGAAAATCTTTTCCCTAATCATCCCACGACACATTACCAAATCAAAATCTTTTTGCAATAATCCAAAAGAAATATTGTAAATCATGTTCTCAAGGGAACCCTCAAACTACAGAAAGATGATGGACAATAATGCAGAATCAAATAATGTTCTTGAAGTAAACTAGAATAATAGTCCCCCTAGAAGGGTTCAGATTTAATCTATGAAATATCTTACACCATTTGTTTAAAATTTGATTCCAAAGGAGCTTTCATTAAACTCTTCTGCCAGATGTAATTTCTCAAACAATTACTAAAAGTGACCTAAAACAAAGCTAGGTGTCACATGTAGATTAGGCTCCTTCCTCTGCAGGGATTGGGGAAGGGTCATCTAACAAATATTAAAAGCTAGAAGCAGATAAATTAGATTAACGTTCAATGGCCAATGTAGATATTCATTCAATATTATTTGATAGAAAGCCCTAAAAAGCTATTTCGACTGGTGTTTTGGCTCCCAAGCATTCATGGACCCACTGTTGTTGTGTTCCTAGGCTCTTTACACCAATACATAGATGGATAATAATGGTGCAGAATGCATACTTTGCCATAGAACTTAGAAAGATTAAGAGGAGAAGGTTTTTGTGTTTTCCATGGTTCCTTTCCTCTAAGAGAAAGAACAAAAACACAAAATGCAATTGTCAAATATAAGTCTCCAGGAAAACATTCAGAAAAGAATATAGCTAACAATGTATGAATATTATAAGTTTATTTGGCCTTGTTTAAGAGTACAGAGAAAAAAAAAAGAAAAAAAGAAAGAAGGTTAACATGTAGTTCTTTCATCACTATAATGAGCAGATTCAATTATTTTTTCATATTGCATTACATGCCTTAATTAAACTAACCTTATTATTGTTAACATGAAGAACCCTCAACCAACAATGAGAAGTATGATCATTCTAATAAGTTGATTTTCAAAATTCATTCGCTTGAAGGAAGTGGAATAGGAAAATTTGGAGATTCACAAGCCAACTTATCTTTCATCATTATGATTAATAAAGAACATGTACAACTTCATTACCATAAGCAATGAACTATAAGACCTTAGAATGTTAATTTATTGAAATTTCCAAATCATAGAGTTTCTTAGCTTTATTAACAAATTAATGAAAATGGAAAATTAAGCCATCACACCTGATGAGCAAGGGAGACATAGTATAGCATTCCAAGTGTTGCAGCTGCACTACATTGTTTCGCTGGGGCAAAGAAACCAATTTGAAGTAACGGACCAAGAGCATTACAATAAAGTTTCTCTGAGCAGCTAAAATCCCTGAAAAGTTCCCTTGCAGTAATTATCAGTAAACCTCCAAATAAGACACTTCAACCACATCTGTCAAGTAAAGGTCAAATAGAATTTCCTATTGCTGGAGACTCAAAGTTGCAGGTGAGATCCTTACTTGAATCATATTTTATCCAAGCTACATCAGTGTTATCAAAGTCAATTACTGCAAATAGAAGATAGAGCTAGATATGAGTGGGCAGAAACCACGAAGGGACATAAAACTATCCTTAGCAAATTGATTTAGCATCAGCAACAAAAATGAAAAATATATGATCTGAACACTACAATGTATTTCTGTGTTTTGACAAATGAATGAAAGCCATAAACTATAAGTTGCAAAAATCTAATATGGCAATAGTGACAGACTACTGAGAACCTTCACAAATAAAGGGAACAAAAATGAATGTTTTAGAATGGGATTATTATAGACTAAAAAAGGCCCCAAAAAGAAATAGATGTTGATTTTCTCCAGCAAGAAATCATGTAACAGAACTGAGTTTCAGAACAATAGCATGCAGTAAACAATTAAAATCAAAGCTTGAACAGTTCTTTATCATCCAAATTTGATAGAGATATGGAGAAACCTAAATTTGTGGATAGTTGAATGATGTCTATCTTTACAAGTCAAATTTAACTAAACGCTTCTCATAAGAAGGGCATCTAGCATGTGTTTGATATGCTTGAGGTTTTGTAACAATGATTGTTTTATTTATTCATTTTTGTGGAAGACAAGCGAACCAGTGGATAGCTGACCAAGTAGCTAGGTGTTCAATTGGTTTACTGGAAGCTGTTATAACCAATAAAACCAGTGGCTCACCAAATTGAAAATGAAATTATTCAAAAAGAAGAGTGTACCTGCAGCCATTAGAGGAATCGATGTTAACCTGTCCACCAATGGAAGCCTTGTGAACTGAACATAACATAGTGGAGATTATTTTTGCTAGTCCTACTAGATTTTTATGATGAAGAAATGAAATATAAAAATACAATTCAAGGCATACCCGAGTATAGTATAAGGTTCCTAAAGGGGTAGGCAGTTGAGGCTGATCTTGAAATACTGGAAATTCAACCTGCATAATCAACAGATCTTACTTAGACATTCCAAAACCACCCGACTTAGCTTAATCAATTCATCAATAAGAAGCATGACAAAAAAAATTTTGAAATTCCCATTTCATTCTACTAAAAATTTGAGTAAATCAACAATTTGAAACAAAACTTCAAATAAATTTAGTTACCTCCAATTCCTCAGCAAAATAAAATGCAGACCCCATTCTGTTAGTGAAAGGTGTGATGCCCAGTTCATTAACAAGGCTAAATATATTTTGGTAAGGATTCCAAAAACCTAATTTTTTGTTTGTTTAAAGGAAGGGATAAAAATTAGAGAATATTAGACTCATTATGATAAAACAGTAATAAAACAAGATAATTAATTTACCTTGGATACCTGCATCATCTAAACTCATGCGATTGCCATCTTCAAGAACAGTAACATCAAAACCTTGACAAAGATACAAACTTTATGATTGATTTGTTCACCAGAAAATAATAAATATGAAGAAAAGAACAGTAGTAACCTGTTTACAAAGGTGATGAGCAGCAACAAGACCAGCCCAGCCAGAGCCAACTATAACTATCTTTTTTCTTATTGTTGTTGATGTTATAGTCATCTCTATCACCGACATGGATTTGTGGGGTTTCTGCTCTGCAAAAAGCCATTTCTATTATACCCCATGTTTATTATGGAAGAAGGTGTGAGGGTGAACCTCCAACAACACAACATTTCTTTAATACTTTTCCCTCTCTCTCTCTCTCTCTCTGCGTGATCTTAACGGTTTTTTGGCAACTGCCCCTCAGTTGGGCTCTACAAAGACAATGAATTTTGTTTTTGAACTTGTTACTAGTGCTTGAGTACATCACCACACTAAGTGGCTAAACAAGAAGAAATGTGTACGGGTTCCTTGCCACAGACATTTCATAACATCCTAATGGAGCTTATTGTTTATTTTAGGGGGAATGTGCAAATATGGTCTAATTTTCACAAATATACATATTGATTCCTTAAAAATAATTTTGACCGTGATTAGATGCTCTACTCACTATAAATTTATCATTTAAGCCCTCTCTATCAACCGAAAAATAATATTCAAAATTAGCGCGGTAACATTAAGTTAATATATATATACACACACACACACATAAAGTAAAAATAAATCTTTAAACGTTTTCACGAAGTTGCACAAATTGACTCTTAAACTATTTAAAAAAATAAAATAAAATTTGAAAATTATGAATAAATATCTATATCTATATTCTATTCTAACAGAAAAAATATCTTTTTTTTTTATTGTAGTTGATCTTAAAGTTATTGTTTAAGATTTAAAATTTGTGTTTATATAAATTTTATAGTGATATTACATATTTAGTTCAAAAAAAAAATAGTGATACTGTAGATCTAAGATTAATTATTCTAGGATTCAATAATTTATTTTTATGGATTTGATTCAACTAAAATTAAAATGATAATTTTTTTTGTTAGAATGAAATTTAGATATGGATATTCATTCATAATTTTTCAACTTTAATTTTTTTAAATATTATTTATTAATTACTTTAAGAGTCATTATGTATCTTTATAAAAATTTGAAGGGCTTATTTATATTTTATCACTATTAACTTAACATTGCCATGTCAATAGTTAATAGATATTGTTTTTCGGTTAATGCAGATGACTTAAATGATAGATTTTTAGAAGATGAAGTATCTAATTGTACATAAAATTACTTTAAAGACTAATTCGTATCTTCGCAAAAATTTTAGGGGCATATTTACACTCTATCCCTTTATATATATGTATATATATATATATATATATATATATTCATTGAAGGTTAAATTGTCAATTCTCCATTCTATAATAATAATAATAATAATAATAATAATAATAATAATAATAATAATAATAATAATAATAATAATAATAATAAAGAGTGAGATACCTACACCCCCCACAAAACACTCTAAAAACACTCTAATTTATTGGTACACTCTTATTATAAAATCTAAATTTTAATTTTTTATTATTATGCCTCACCAAAAAAATATTAATACCCTTTATTTTATTATACCTAATTTTTTTATTTATATACTCCACTCATTAAAATCTATCTCTCAAAAAATCACTTTCTTCATCTTTTCTTTCGCAATTTCATTCTTTTTTCTCATAGCATCAAAGGAAGAATGAGTGGTATAGTAAGAGTGTGGTAGATCCCTTTTTCCTACTCCTCCTTGTACTTTTTAGCTTCATTTAATTTCATATACTACACATATTTTGATATGAATTTTCAAATATTAATCATAACTGCTGTATAATTGTTTTGTAATCGCTCAATGAATATAATCTCTTATTTAATAGGATAGTGTTGAAAAATATTTTATTTTCAGCAAGTCAAAATTTGTAAATCTAATATTACATCATTTTCAGTTGAATAATAAAATTTGTTGAGCAAATCAAAGTCTAAATTTAGTTATAACTCATCGAACCAAAGTTAAATATTTATTTTTGTTCGCCATTATTTGATAAACAAACTAAGATATTCAATAATATACAACTAAATATATTTAATTGTATAGCCATCTTAAGCAGAATTAGTTCGATTAATTTCATGACCACTTAATTTTATTTACATTGCTTTAAACTACTAAACAGTACTAACTTTGAACTCTTCGAGGTACTCATAATCCATATATATATATATATATTCTAGCTTTAAACAATAAAGTGAGAGAGTGAAGAGTATTTAAAAATTAGAAAAGTGAAAAATAGAAGAAATAAAATAGATTAAATTAGTTTTATGGAGGAGCGTATATAGTAATTTGAGGGTTGGGTGTAAATATAAAAGATAATATTATAAATATTGTAATTATATATATCATTTAATATAATTTTTCTTGAGCGTCTTTTAAAAAAATATTTTGGAGTGTATTCAATATTTTGATGGCGCACCCCATTAATAATAATAATATATATGTTATATTTCACGGTTTTTTTTTATTATTCTGTATGACTCTCGAGCTATTTGTTTCTGTTGGTTGCCAATTTCTGAACTTTTTAAAATTCGGGATTTAATTCTATTATTTTCAAATATATGAACCAAACCTAGCCCAAATTATACCTAGGGCGTAAGATTTTAACTTTTCATGGCCAAAATTTTTTTTATCTTTTAATTTTTATAATACAAATTTTATTTATTGAGTTTCTAATAGTTTATTTCATGCATAATAAATAAATTTATCTGTTAATTATGTTGCATTTTTACTATCATATCATATCATTTTTAAAGTCAAGAATATTTAAAGTTAAAATTGAAAACAAGCAAGTGCAAATTAAAAAGAAAAAAGACCATGTGAAGTATTTATTTTTATAAAAGGAGATTGTGGTTTTTCTTGGACATTTTCCAATTAATAATATAATTTATGTATTTGAAATAAATTTTAAAATGATAAAAGTCACTTGAATTTTATTATATGGAATAATTGAAAAGTAAAAAATATAATTATTCTATCATTTTAATTTTATCTAGATATTTAATTTAAATAAGAATGTTTTAGGTTTTTAATAGTGGATTTCATTAGTGGAGTAGTTTGATTTTTAAAATTCTTATATAATTTTTTAATTTAATTTTTAAAATAAAAGAATTAAATTCTATTAATTATATCTTTTTCAACATGAAAATAGATAAAATAAAATAGAATTGAATTGAATTCTCTTAAAATTTAAAGATAATCTCTAAACCATATTCGCAATTTCACTTTCAAGCCTTTTAATGTATGCAAAATTCCAGAGCTTACTTAACATAAACATTTTTTATATTGTGTTATAGGAGCAAGGTTGCACTTTATGTTAAATAAAAATTGAAACATTTTTTTTGGTCTTATATAAAAATTCAAACTTACATCAAAAGCAAAAACTTTTTGTAATTAATAATATAAAACATTTAGAACTTGTTTTTTAAAAGTAATAAAATATTGCTCATTTGTAATGAGGATAAAGAGAGAATTAAGAGAAAGTATGGTGTAATTTACCAAATGAAAGTGCAATTGGCATCCAATCAACATTTGTCCTTTCCGATGACAAATGAAAATAGCATTCATAGCATAACATCCTCGAGTATAAAAATCTTCTGCTTCCTTGGTGAAGCCTTGCTCTCCTCTATAATAGAGTTTTCTAGAACTTCAAGTTTCGCCCTAGATCTAGGAGTGCCTCTGGCAAGAATGCTGGCAGTAGCCCTAAATCTCTTACCTCTGCTCTCTAATTTCTCAGTCTTCATGTGTATGTGTCTTTTTTCTTATTCTTTTTAGTTTTTGTTGAGAGGTTATTGCACCTTAGACTCTTAGATGAGAATTTCAAATGCTCTTCTAGTTTTGGGCTCTATCGAGCCTATTTTTGGTGCTTATTTGTTAGATGTATGTCTTGGTGCTTCAAGTCCACTGCTTTTAGTTTAGATCTAACTTATTCCAAAGATTTGGCTCTTCTTTCTCCCTCGAGCATGTGGATTGCAGATTCTACTCCCTCTTTATTTTTTCCATCTAAGGTTATGGTGATTACTCCTTTAGGAGCACTGGTAGAACCCCTTCTATGGTATGGTTCTTATTTTTAAGGGGTTCTCTTCCCTATTTGGCTCCCTTTTAGGATCTGTGATCCTTGTTTTCCCTTATTAGATTCAAGATTCGAGGATGTATGGAGCTGCTGAGAGGCTGTTTTTCTCATTCCTTCTGTTTGACAGTCTTTAAAGATTCAACTCTATAACATTTATCATATTTTGGCCTTCATCTTAGTTCTTATGGCCGCTCTTAGAGGGTATGTTCAAGTTAGTTCCTCTTTGCCTTTCAAAAAGGAGATTGAAGACTTTTATAGGGTTTTATTTGTTGGGTGCAATGATGTTCTGTTTTGTTCTTCCTTTGTGTTCTTCTTATTGTGTTTGTCTCTTATATGCATATTTACAATCTTAATGAAAGTACTTTTCTTTTTGATAAAAAAACATCCTCGAGTTAATGATCAATATTTCTATCAACTCAAATCAAGAGACAATTTTTTTCTATAAAAATTTAAAAATTAATTATTTTTATTAAAATATAAATTTGTATTTATCTTTTATTATAATGAATGCGGCTATGCTAAACCCTTCCTAGGAAGTCACCCATCCTGGTACTTACCCTACACCAGCACACTTAATCGGAAAAAAACGCTAACCATTTCTACCAAAAGCTTAAGCTGTCAGCAGAGGCGCACCCATTTCCTTTATTTGGATCAAACATGGGCTCACCAGTCTCTTTCGACTTTATGTGCCACATTGTTGAACCTGATCCACAACCCTCCAAACCCTTAGACATATCAGTCCCTCCCTCTTTAAGGAGGTTCATCCTCAAACCTGGAGCAGTGGGACTAGACCCGATAAATAGGCTCTGATACCAAATGATAAGGCTATTAGCTCCAGACTTGCCCTCCAATGGATCCTCGTTAAGGGATTTATATTGTACTCATTCCAATTACCAGACTCATAGAGCCCAGTATTGTTATTTATTGTCACTACCTCCCCATGTTAGGATTGGGTAATTTGTGCGCTTGCTGCCTTCCTTGAATGTGGTAGCTGTTTCTCAGGCTCCCTCTCCGGAATTGAATCCTAATTCTCCGTCACCTATTACCACTATGGTAGGCCTCTATCCTACCATCAAAAATTGATAGGGCAAAAATTTGAATGATGCGTCACCGGCACGATGGCCGTCTAATCCGTTGAGTTATCATGAATCATCACAACAACGAAAAGAGCCCGCGTCAACCTTTTATCTAATAAATGCATCCCTTCCAGAAGTCAGGATTTGTTGTACATATTAACTCTAGAATTACTACGGTTATCCGAGTAGAAGATACCATCAAACAAACCATAACTGATTTAATGAGCCAATCGCAGTTTCACTGTCTAAATTAGTTCATACCAAAAGCTTAAGCTATCAACAGAGGCGCACCCATTTTCTTTATTTGGATCAAACATGGGCTCACCAATCTCTTTTGACTTTATGTGCCACCTTGTCGAACCTGATCCAAAACCCTCTAAACCCTCGGACATATCAATAATTTTATTTTCATATGAAATATATATTAGATATACTTAATGAATAGGAGTCTATACTAGATCGAGTTATGTCGAATTTGAATAATTTCTCAAATTGACCGAACACGAACAAGGAGGAAAAAATTGAATTCGAAACAGATTGAGACATATGTAATTTCGATCAACCTATATAAAATTGGAATTTTAACAAAAATACAAGAAAATTTGAAAATAATTTTAAATTTGCCATATTTATAAAATATTTATCAAAATAATAGAATTTATAAAATATTTACCAAAATATCAAATTTTTATAGTTTACAAAGAGTTTATAATGAGTTTATCATAAATTTATAATGAGTTTATAAATTTTACACAGTTTAGGTTTATTATGAGTTTATAATAAAATGACTAAAATACCTCTAGTACAAAAATAAAAAATTTTAAAAATATGGTAGAGGATGTCATTTTTTTCAAAAAATTAGGTTCAGTCTTAGGTTAGGCCTGCCAAATGGGCTTTATTTTTTGGCCTAATTAAACAGTTGCCAAATAATAAAATTTTACCTAGATTTTAAACTAATAATTTTTCATTTCAGAAATAACCAAGTAAAGAGAAATCAATCAAAATTACAATTAATTCCAAGGCTGCTATAAGTATTATATCTAAAACAAAAAAAAAAGTTAGTTATACAACTTATTGCAAAAAAATATTTGTTACAAAATAAAATATAAAAGTTAGACCTAAACTAAATCAAAATTAAAGGCAGTCATGAGCCAAAAAATAAAGTACAGACATCAGTCATTAACAAATAGTTTTAGTGCTTACTAATTTAAAAAAAAACAAATAAGAAAGCACTAAAATTATTGTCTATCATTGTGCTAAAACTATTGAGGTAAAATAATGATATAAGTAAAAAGAATAGTCTTTGAAAATAAAAATAATGGTATTTGCACTTGACCAATATCAACAAAATAATGATATTAGCGATTGACCAGTATCAATAGACCTGTAAGAGAAAAAAATAATTAGGTGCACAATCAATTCAATAAGAGAAAGAAGAGAAAAACTTTAGCTCAAGCTGCTCAAATATAATACCAAAAAGCATAAGTATACAGCTTGAGTTGTGTACTTCATCACACCAAAGAATTGAGTTACTTCCTCAAAACCATGCAAATACAATAAGAAAAAAAAGAATGCTAATAGTTCAATTATTTTAAGCCAAATGTCCAAGAATAGTACCCTAATTCTTATACAGATTATGCCTTTATGCTAACATTCAATTGGTTCCTAAAAGCTTTATACCAACATAATATCACATGGTTGCTGAGGTTGCAAAAGACACATTAATAGCAAAAGTAAATAATTTATACCTGGAATATAGCTTTAGCTTCATTACCAAATGCTTTGCAAAGAATTTCATATTTCCTCTCAACTTCCATCTATGCCAAGTGGAAAGTAACAATGACAATATCTTTAGAAAATTAACTTAAAAGAGAAAATAAAATGTAAAATTTTACATGTAACATAGTTATACCAATAGATCAACTCTTGAAGGTGAAATGTTTGATATGGTGTACCTGCACAAAATAGAACCAAGTCACCAAATAAAGAAAAGGAATAACCTAGTATTAAAACAATCTCTTGTAACATGGATAAGAAAAGAGGAACCATACTTTTTAGGGAAATGCTAAATCCAAAAATTATACAGCTCATGATAGGAAGTTATATAGAAAAATAAGTTAAACAAAAGGAAATTTAGGATGGGAGTGGGTGTAATACTCGTTAATTTACAAAAATTAAATTAAATGAATTAAATAAATAATTTAAATAAAAATTGAAGGGTTAGAAGTGAGAAAATGGAATGTATATGTGAGGTATATATGAAATATATATAAAATATACAAAAGTCAAATGACAAAATGGTAAACATATCTTATAAAATTAAAATTAATTAAATAATTTAAAAACAAATTAATTATGAATGGAAGATATAAATTATCATTTTAAAATAAATAAATAAGTAATTAAATAAAATAATATATATATATGGTCTTAAATGAAGGAAAGAAAAAAATCAAAAATTTAAAAGAATTTCTTTCTTCTTCTTCTTCTTCCTCTCTTGGACGTTTTCCATGGAAAAGCAAAATTGATTTTTCCTTCATTTAAAAAACAAAATTTGCAAGAATTTTCAAGAACCAAATGGAATTTTGGGGGTTTTCCTACAAATTAGTAAGCTTCCTTTCCTAATTTATGATTTTTCATGAAAACTATGAATATGTTTGATTTGGAATTTTATGGTAGCATGCAATAATTATTGGAATTGGTGTGTATGATGTTATTATGGTGATTAAACAAGGTTTCTATGGTTAAATGATGGATTTGATCAAGTTTGGTTAGAGTTTGAGAGAGGTAGTGTTGAATTTAGGATTTTGGAAGAGAATTCTTAAAGTATGGATTTTTTTTATTTTAATATATAAATCAAATTATTAAATAATTTAAATAATGGAAATGGGCTTAAATTAACATTTGGAATGGGTTAGAATGAAGAATTAGAATGAAGAGGCTTAGGGCACATTTTAGTGTTTTGTGAAAGAATTGGTATTTATTTGATATAATTGGTTAAAACATGTTCTAATGTGATTGTAGTAACAAAAATAAACTTATAACACTAATTAAAATGGATTAGAATGGAATTCTAATGTTAAAGTGGGGTAAGAAAAATTTTAGAAAATTGGTAGGAATGATGCTTAATTAGGTTTTAATATTTGAAATTCTTTGAAATGTTTTGAAATGTGGTTCTAAATGATTATATTTACTCCTATTTTGAATAGGTATTAAGTGAAAATATTTTGCCCAACCCTAGTATTGAAGGGCATCTTGAAAGTGAAGGTTAAAGAAATACATTAGATTGGATTTGGGTATTAATTAAGGTATGTATATACTTTTGATAGTTTGGAAGTGGTTGCATTTAATTTAGCTTAACACATTTTAGATATAAAATGTGTTAAGTTACTTGGTTATTTGAATATTCATATACATTATGATATGACATATGGAATGATGTATATACATTATGTACATTATGAAAAGTCATGATTAATGGCTAAAATGAGTGGAATGTGTTTGGTATGCATTATATGAGAATATCCCAAAATGTTTGGGTTTTGTATTTATAATGCAAAGTGACATGAAATGTTGATTAAATGATATGATATATTAAATTAAAAATATTTTGTATGATTATGAATGGAAAAAATGAGAAAAAGAGGCAATGTGATAAGAAAATTGATTATGAAAATATGTATTATTTGTGTGTTGCCTAATGTATTATTCAATTTCAGAGTTTTGTGTTTGCTGGTATACCTATGATTGCCTTCTGGCTAGATGCTGGGCGTCACTGATATTTGATTTGCCTTCGGGCTCGACGCTGGGCATTACTTATATTGCATTCAGGCTAAACACTGGGTGTTAAAATAAACCAAAATAATAACTCTGGGGTTCGAATATTATATAAGGTTAATGGGGCCCAATGCTTATGTATGTGTTAATGTGATGCTTAGAAAGAATAATGAATATAAATTAAAGTGGAATTGCATATCATATTGTGAAATGTTATGAAACAACATTAGGCATTGTCATATCTTTTAAAATTTCATTATTATCAAAGTATGCATAGCTAGGCTTTTAGCTTAGCGAGATTGAAATTCATTGCACAGGTGGCAGTGTTGATTCGGTAGATCCGGAGAGTTCATTTAGACTTGGTCAGTTCTAGGCTTAGGACTATTGTGCTTAAAGTAAGTTTTTGCTGCCATGGGATTAGAGCCAGCTGCTGACATGTATATATTCTATTTTATAGAACATGTTATAATTATGTATATTATGTCTACATTTTAGGAGTATTGTAAACTATAATGAGTTTTTGAATGAAATTTTATAATGTGAGAATGTGTGTATGTGTTTATATATATATTTACATATATGAATGTTTTGAAAAAAAAAAATGGAGGTTGTTGAGAAATTATGGAGAAATGTTGGTTTATTATATTATGGGAGTATTTTCTGCAGGTTGTGAAATGTTGAAATTTTTAGAATATTCAATTTACAGATAAAACTTTGGCAAATTTCTCCCAGAGATTTTTGTTTAACATACTTATTTTGGGTACCTAAAACTAATAAAGAAAATTTTATTTACCTATTAAAAACACATTTTTAATGTTTGGGATATTCATTTGGGAATATGAAAATTTTTGTTAAAACTAAATTGTGACATTCTTATATTGTATCTGCATATTTTACATATACTGGGTGTATATGTTATATATATATATGATATAAGGGTATTACATGTATTTTGGTATCAGAGCTTAGGTTTGAGGTTCTCGACCTAGCTGAGTTTTTGGAGAGAGAAAATGGGGATTTTAAATGTGGTTTTAAAGTGTGATACATGCATTTGCACTTGTATATTATCTGATCCATGATGTGATAATTTTTGCTGAATTTATAGATATGGGTAAATATGGTATCCAGGACGCACCAGTCTGCTGAAGGGAGTGCTGAGAGTGTAGATCCAGAAGAGGGTAGAGCTAGAGCTAGTGCTGAGATTACTGGGGAGGCATCTGTATCAGTGCTAGTCAAACTAGCAGGACAGGGAGAGCCACCAGTTTGGGTTTAGCAGATGGTAGAGTTACTCCGTCAGGTGTCAGTATAGATACAGTAGTAGCAGCCACTACAACCACCATCCCAGACCAGAAAGTATGATAAGCTGAGAAAATATAGAGCTACAAATTTTGTGGGTACAACTGATCCAGCCGAGGCAGACCAGTGGTCGAACAGAGTTCAAAGAGTGTTTATCCAGTTACAGGCTACTGCAGAAGAGAACTTTGACTATGCTTTGTCTATTTTGCATGGGGACGCCTATGATTGGTGGAAAATAATTACGCATGGGTTAAAAGATCCACTAGTGCTGACATATGCCAAATTTTTGTGGGAATTCGAAAAGAAGTATACCTCCAAAGAGTATAAAGATGTTAAGAAGAAAGAATTCCTGAGTTTGAAGTAGGAGATGAAGATGCTGACTGAGCATGAGAAAGATTTTCTTCAGTTGAGCAAGTATGCAGGGGATTTATTGTCTGATGAGATTGATAGATGTAGGAGGTTTGAGCAGGGGTTGAGACCTTCCATCATGTGTTAGGTGGCGGTATTACAGTATGATGATTTCCCAAGGTTAGTGTCCGCTGCCTGAAATGTTGAGAAAGCCCAGAGGCTTACAGTTGCAACTAGAGAAGAGACTAGAGTTGGAGACCCTAGAGCGAGGCAGGATATTTATCATCCAAGAGAGGTCGAGGGGGATATCCTCAGAGATTTAGTAGGAGCCAGGGGCAGCCTGGCAGGTTATCACAATAGCAAAGACAAAGACCTATAGCCTCAGTGGCTAGTGCCCCAACCCCCAGTGTCCCAGAGGCTTGCTCCACCTACCTGTGCTTAGTGTGGTAGGGCACATGGAGGTGTTTATAGGAGGGCTAGTGCATCAGTAGTTTGTTTTAGTTATGGATCACCATATCATTTTATCAAAGACTACCTAGAGACACCAGATGACATACAGACAGATACATCAATATCTAAACCTAGTGTCAAAGGGGATCGTGGTGATAGAGGTAGTGGTAGAGGTGGTAGACCAGGGTCTAGCTAGAGAGGAGATTCTATAGCAGGAAGTAGATAAGATGATGTAGGGCCATCACAACGGGTATATGTGATGCAGAAGCAGCCAGATGCTTCAACTATCATAGCCGATATTTTTACTTTATTTGGCACTTCAGTTCATGCATTGATAGACCCTAGGTCGACGCATTCATACATCAGTGCATCCATCCTACCTGTTAGTGATATGCATTTGGAGTCACTAGGATTTGATGTATTGGTTATCAATCCTTTAGGGAATAGTGTCATAGTTAGTAGGGTGCATCTAGATAGTCAAGTTATTATTCATGATGAGGAGTTCCTCGGTGACCTGATTGAGATGCCCTTTAGTGAGTATGATCTGATTCTAGATATCGATTGGTTATCAAAACATGGGACTGTAGTAGATTATCAACAAACATGTGTTACTCTGAAAAACATGATGGAAGAGATGTAGTGGTATCTAGTGAGTAGAGACACCTCTCATCTATGTTTATCTCAGCTATATCAGCTAGGAGGATGATCCAAAAGGGGTGTGAGGCATATCTGGCTCTTGTTGTAGATACCTGAGCAATGGAGTCTCAGCTCGACAGTATACCTACAGTTTTTGAGTTTCCAAATATTTTTCTTGATGAGTTGCCAGGGTTACCTCATGAGAGAGAGGTGGATTTTGGTATCGATATGATGCATGGTACCATTCCCATCTCTATTACCCCTTATCAAATGGCACCTATGAAATTGAAGGAGTTGAAGGTACAGTTACAGAAGTTACTTGATAAAAGGGTTTATTCGCTCTAAAGTCTCATCATGGGGAGCACCAGTACTATTTGTAAAGAAGAAGGATGACACCTTTGAAATTATGCGTTGACTACCGACAGCTGAATAAGGTGACCATCAATAATAAGTATCCACTACCTCGGATAGATAATCTCTTTAATCAGTTGAAGGGAGCAATGATATTTTCTAAGATTGATATGAGTTCAGCATACCATTAGTTGAGATTTAGAGATGTAAATGTACCCAAGACTGCTTTTTGCATGAGGTATGGGCAATATGAGTTCTTAGTGGTGCCATTTGGACTGATGAATGCACCAACAATATTCATGGATTTGATGAATCAAATCTTTTGACCATATCTGTATCAGTTTGTGGTGGTTTTCATTGATGATATTTTGGTGTATTCACGTAATAAGGAAGATCATGATAGACATCTGCGAATTGTACTGCAGACATTGAGAGAGAAGCAACTATATGCTAAGCTGTCTAAGTGTGAGTTCTGGCTAGATTAGGTAACTTTTCTCAAACATGTGTTATCAACAGAGGGTATTAAAGTTGATTTGAGTAAAGTCGAGGCCATCTTGAATTGGAGTCCACTAAAGAATGTAACGGATGTTAGAAGTTTTCTGGGTTTGACAGGATATTACTATCGGTTTATGTCATAACTTGAACCCAAGGGCATGTGACCGGCACTGAGGGGTAGGAAACCAGAGGTACCAGACCCCACAGTCAGCCTGATGAAAAAATAACAATAAAAATATTCAAACCATCATATCATTCATTAAATTACATAACCAAATATAATAATTCAACATTTAGGATTTACAAAATCTCTAAAATTATAAATACAGATCAAAACAAAAATAATCATAATTTTTCAAAAATTTTTCATAGCTAAAATCCACTACCGAGAAAGAAAAAGCAGTGTCTCTGGACATTATCATAAATGCTCACCCTGAGAACCTAAAAAATAGTGAAACTGGGGTGAGCGTCTCGACTCAGTGAATGATACTGACCAATATACCTACCTGATGTCCTTCTTTGGTTCTATACCAATATTATAAATGTCATGCCAATGCATCATGCCAGCCATAGATCCAATCACATAAACATCCAAGGATAGAATATAATCCATAGAAAACTACTCTAAACCTCAAATTGGAGGAGTCGATCCCCCTATCAGGCACTCTTATTCCAACATGGTCCATTAATTTCAATTCATATGGGTCCACAGTCACAGCCTCAGCCAAGCAATGCTACCCGACTAACAAGCAGCGCTGAATATAAAAATACCTCCGCCGTCACGTCAGTTCTAAATTCATCAGACTATCATCATTCATGCATTATCATAATCTAATCATATCCTATGTGGTTCCATATCATTCCAATTCTATCCGATAATCACAATTCAACATTATCACATGTGTGCACAACCATATACAAATGCAAAAATTTTAAAATTATAAATAGTGCATGATATTTATAATATTTATATACATACATATATTAAATGTTAATGCATGAAATACATGAAAGTATATTAGAAAGTATCACTCACAGTTCAGAAGGAAAGACCAGATCAATTGCTCGATCCCGGGGTGTCAAAATATAGAACCGGACGGTCTAAATAAATTACCAAAAATTATTCCAATAATATAATTAAAGACTCTAGAATCAAGTGTTTTATAATTTAAAATTAACTGGACAATTATTATTTTAATTTAGGTTCGGCCCTTGAATTTTTGGTATTCACATAATTAATTTATTTAACAATTTAAATTTAATTATTAAAATTTAATCATCATCCAGGACAATACTATTTATTTAACGTTTGATAAATTAATTCATTAATGTGCAAAAAATTATGTTGAAAATTAATGCTAATCGGACCCTCACCGGCGTCTCGCCAAAAAATTTTCGACAGAAGAATCTGGTGGAAAATTTGGTACCCATGCATTTGGCTCGACAAGAGGATTCCAAACATATATATCACTCTCCCTCACTCATAAGAATTTGGTTGGAAAACCGGTCGAAAGGTTCGGCCTTGGCCGAATTTCGATCAAATTAAACTTACTCCAAAATTTGTAAAAGATATACCAAAATAAAGTTAATAAGGAGTGGAGTCGAATGGTACCTAAATCACTGAGAAAGGAGGCCAAAAAATGGTCGAAAAGCCTGGTCAAAGTCATCGTCTAGGGGACTTTAGACGGCGCGTGAGTCATCATCTGGAGGCTGTTGGCGACGAGACTAGTGGCGTTGAAAGCATCATCGCGCGGTGATTCCTTTGGTTTGGTCTCTTCTCTCTCTCCCTCCCTCCTTTTTCTTTTCTTTTCCTCTCTCCTCCTTTTTCCCTTTCTTGTTACTTTCACTTTTCTTATTATTATATATATATATTTATTATTTTATTATTATTTTTTTGGAATTATAATCTCCCTCTGTTAAGTTAAATTCATCCTCGAATTTAATAGAATGATCACTAAATCATTACAAGTCTAATAAATATGTAACCAATTGGATTCAACTACAAAATAAATAAGGATATTTTTCTCTTATCCCAGATTCTTTTTCCCACGTACACTCCTCGGTGGTATGGTTATTCCACAACACTTTCACCAAAGGAATTTTCTTAAATCCGAGCCTTCGAATATGAGAATCCATAATTGCTACAAGAACATCCTCATAAGAAATATCTTCACAGATCTAGACTTCTTGCCGTTGTAGCACGTACGAAGGATCTAGAATGTACTTCCTTAACATTGATACGTGGAATACCACATGAACATGAGAAAGATCCAATGACAAGTCCAGATGATATGCAATTGCTCCAACTCTCTCGATAATCATGTATGGTCCATTGTACCTCGGTGCTAACAAACCCTTCTTATCGAACCTTATTACTCCTCTCATTGGAAAAACTTTTAAAAACACTAGATCACCCATATCGAAAGACACATCTCTACATTTTGGGTTTACATAACTCTTCTGACGGCTAGCTGCCATCTTTAGTCGTTCTTGAATAATAGGAACTTTCTCAGAATTAATCTGGACTAAATCAAGTTCTGCTAGCTGTCTTTCACTAACTTCTTCCCAGCAAATTGGGGATCTACATTTTTTGCCATAAAGAACCTCATAAGGTGCCATCTTAATACTAGCGTGGTAGCTATTATTATAAGCAAACTTGATCAACAACAAATGCCAATCCCAATGGCTCCCAAAATCCAATACACACCTCTGAAGCATATCCTTTAGAGTCTGAATGGTCCTCTCATATTGCCCAACACTTTGAAGGTGAAAAGCTGTACTGAAGTCTAATTTTGTACCCAAAGCATCCTGTAGTGACTTTCAAAATCTAGAAGTAAATTGGGGCCTTCTATCTGACACAATAGAAACTAGAACCCCATATAGACAAACTATTTTTTCCATGTACAGCTTAGCATACTTAGCCACTTAATAGTTTACCTTTAACGAAATAAAATGTGCTATCTTAGTCAATCGATCTACTATAACCCATATAGAATCATACCTGGAAATGGTCTTAGGCAATCCAGTCACAAAGTCCATGGTAATCCGTTTCCACTTCCACTCAGGGATAAGGAGTGGCTACAATAACCTAGAAGGCTTCTGGTGTTCCAACTTAACCTGATGATAAGTGTGGCATCTAGAAACAAATTTTGCAATATATTTCTTCATGCCATTCCACCAATAAATAACCTTCAGATCTTGATACATTTTGGTGGAACCTGGATGTACATTGTAGCTATAAGGCGTGCCACTTCTATGATTTCTTTTTTTAAATTATCTACATATGGTACACACAGCAGAGAACCATGTCGCGGTACACACTTTTCATCCATCACAAAGTCTTTAAAGTTACCATCCTGTACTTCTACCCTAATTCTATATAGTTATGGATCTTGTCTCTGAGCTACCATGATTCGTTCTACAAGAATTGAAAGAATCTGGAAATGTGCCAATAACACACCTGAGTTGATCACTTCAAACTGCAGTCCCTCATCAAATAATTTCATCAACTCCTTAATAATGGGCATTCTCTCCACCACAATGTGAGCTAGACTACCAGAAAAGTATATTAGAAAGTATCACTCACAGTTCAGAAAGACAGACCCGATCAATTGCTTGATCTCGGGGTGTCAGAATATGGAATTGAACGGTTTGAATAAATTACCAGAAATTATTACAATAATATAATTAAAGACTCTAGAATCAAGTATTTTATAATTTAAAATTAATTGGATAGTTATTATTTTAATTTAGGTTCGGTCATCGAATTTTTGGTATTTACATAATTAATTTATTTAATAATTTAAATTTAATTATTAAAATTTAATCGTCATCTTTGCCAATACTATTTATTTAAATTTTGATAAATTAATTCATTAGCGTGTGGAAAAGTTTGTCAAAAATTAACATTGATCGGACCCTCATCGGTGTCTTGTCGGCCTCTCACTGAAAAATTTTTGACAGAAGAATCCAGTGGCAAATTTGGTACCCACATGTTCATCTCGATGAGAAGATTCCAAAAATATATATCACTCTCCCTTACTCGCAGGAATCTGGCCGCAAAATTGGTCAAAAGGTTCAGGCTTGGCCAAATTTCGGTCAAATTAAACTTGCTCCAAAATTTGCAAATGATATACCAAAATGAAGCTCATGAGGAGAGGAGTCGAATGGTACCTGAATTGTTGAGAAAGGATGCCAAAAAATGGTCAAAAAGCCAGGTCAAAGTTGTCGCATGCACTGCCCAGGTGACTTTAGATGTCGCCTGAGCCGTCGTCCGACTACCGTTGGCGGCAAGATTGGTGTCATTAGAAGCATCATCGAGCGGTGTTTCCTCTAGTCCAATTCGTGTCAAAATCCAAGCACTGAACAGTAGTAGATCTGAGATTTTCTCCGGTCTCTTTTCTCTCTCTCTCTCTCTTTTCTTTTCTTTTCCTCTCTCCTCCTTTTTCCCTTTCCTTTTACTTTCGCTTTTCTTTTTCTTTTTCTTTTTATTATTATTATTATTATTATTATTTTATTATATATATTTATTATTTTATTATTTTTTTAGGTATTACAGTTTGTGAATGATTTTTTCATTATAACTACACCATATACCAGATTACTTCGAAAGGGAGTTAAATTTGTATGGATAGATTGGTGTCAAACGAGTTTGGAGCAGTTGAGATACATGTTGACGAAGGCTCCTGTCCTTACCCTACCTGAGATTTGGTCAAAGAGGAAAGTTGAGTCTTCGCTTCATAGGACCTTATGAGATACTGGAGAGAGTAGGACCAGTTGCTTACAGATTGGCTCTGCCACCTGAGTTAGATATGATACACAATGTCTTCCATGTCTCTATGCTTCGGAGATACAGATCAGACTCATCCATGTCTTGACAGTAGAGTCTATCAAGGCGAGTCTGAATCTAACTTACGAAGAAGGACTATTGGCGATTTTGGCACGGAATGTGAAGGAGTTGAGAAACAAAAAGGTACCACTTGTTAAAGTTCTATGGAGAAACTATTCTATTGAGGAGGTGACGTGGGAGAGTGAGTAGATGATATGGAACTAGTATCCTCAGCTATTCTAGAGCTGATACCAGATAATTTCGAGAACGAAATTTTCTTTAGGGGGAGAGAATTGTAACATACGTTAATTTACAAAAATTAAATTAAATGAAATAAATAAATAATTTAAATAAAAATTGAAGGGTTAGAAGTGAGAAAATAGAATGTATATGTGAGGTATATATGGAAGATATATAAAATATACAAAAGTCAAAGTAAGTAGGGAAGTCAAATGGCAAAATGGTAAATATATCTTATAAAATTAAAATTAATTAAATAATTTAAAAATAATTATTTATGAATAGAAGATATAAATTATCATTTTAAAATAAATAAATAAGTAATTAAATAAAATAATATATATATGGTCTTAAATGAAGGAAAGAAAAAATTAAAAATTTAAAAGAATTTCTTTCTTGTTCTTTTTCCTCTCTTGGATGTTTTCCATGGATGAGAAAAATTGAATTTTGCTTCATTTAAACAACCAATTTTTCAAGGATTTTCAAGAACCAAGCGAAATTTTGGTGGTTTTCCAACAAATTAGTAAGCTTCCTTTCCTAGTTTTTGAATTTCCATGAAAACTATGAATATGTTTGATTTGGGATTTTGTTGTAGCATGTAATAATTGTTGAAATTTGTGTTTATGATGTTATTTTAGTGATTAAACAAGGATTCTATGGTTAAATGATGGATTTGATCAAGTTTGGTTAGAGTTTGGGAGAGATAGTGTTGAATTTAGGGTTTTGAAAGAGAATTCTTAAAGTATGGATGTTTTTTTATTTTAATATATAAATCATATTATTAAATGATTTAAATGATGGAAATGGTCTTAGATTAACATTTAGAATGGTTTAGAATGAAGAATTAGAATGAAGAGGCTTAGGGTACATTTTAGGGTTTTGTTGAAGAATTAATATTTATTTGATATAATTGGTTAAAACATGTTCTAATGTGATTGTAGTAATAAAAATAAACTTAAAACATCAATTAAAATGGATTAGATGGAATTCTAATATTAAAGTGGGGTAAGAAAATTTTTGAAAAATTGGTAGGAATGATGCTTAATTAGGGTTTAATATTTGAAATGCCTTGAAATGTGGTTCTAAATGATTATATTTACTCCTATTTTGAATAGGCATTAAGTGGAAGTATTTTTTCCAACCCTAGTATTGAAGGGCATCTTTAAAGTGAAGGTTAAAGAGATACATTAGCTTGGATTTGGGTATTAATTAAGGTATGTATATACTTTGGACAGTTTGGAAGTGGTTGCATTCAATTTAGCTTAGCACATTTTAGATAGAAAATGTGTTAAGCTACTTGGTTATTTGAATATTCATATACGTTGTGATATGACATGTGAAATGATGTATATGCATTATGTACAATATGAAAAGTCATGATTAATGGCTAAAATGAGTGGAATGTGTTTAGTATGCATTATGTAAGAATAGTCCAAAGTGTGTGGGTATTGTATTTGTAGTGTAAAGTGACATGTATTGTTGATTAAATGATATGATAAATTAAATTAAAATGATTTTGTATGATTATCAATGGAAAAAATGAGAAAAAGAAGCAATGTGATAAGAAAATTGATTATGGAAATATGTATTATTTGTGTCGCCTAATATATTATTCAATTCTAGAGTTTTGTGTTTGGTGGTATGCCTATGATTGCCTTTGGGATAGATGCCGAGCGTCACTGATATTTGATTTGCCTTCAGTCTAGATGTTAGACATTACCATGATTTGCCTTCGGGCTAGATGCTGGGCGTCACTTGTATTGCCTTTGAGCTAAACATTGGATTTCAAAATAAACTAAAACAACAACTTTGGGATTCAAATATTATATAAGGTTAATGGGACCCAATGCTTATGTATGTGTTAATGTGATGTTTAGAAAAAATAATGAAAATAAATTAAAGTGGAATTGCATATCATATTGTGAAATGTCATGAAACAACATTAGGCATTGTCCTATCTTTTAAAATTTTATTATTATCAAAGTATGTACCGCTAGGCTTTTAACTTAGCTCGATTGAAATTCATCGCGCAGGTAGCATAGTTGATCTGGTAGATCTAGAGAGTTCTTCTAGACCTGGTCATGTCTAGGATTAGGACTAGTGTCCGTGAAGTGAGTTTTTGCTGCTACAGGATCAGAGCCAACTGCTGACATGTATACCTTCTATTTTATAGAACATATTATAATTATGTATATTATGTCTACATTTTGGGAGTATTGTAAATTATAATGAGTTTTTGGATGAAATTTTATAATGTGGGAATGTTTATATATGTTTATATATATATATATATATGTACATATATGAATGTTTTGAAAAAAAATGGAGGTTGTTGAGCAATTATGGAGAAATGTTGGTTTATTATATTTTGGGAGTGTGTTTTCTGCAGGTTGTGAAATGTTGAAATTTTTAGAATAACTAATTTATAGATAAATTTCTGACTAATTTTTTCTAGAGATTTTTATGTAAAATACTTATTTTGGGTACCTAAAACTAATAAAGAAAATTTTATTTAGCTATTAAAAACACATTTTTAATGTTTTGGATATTAATTTGGGAATATGAAAATTTTTGTTAAAACTGAATTGTGATATTTTTATATCGTATCTGCATATTTTACATATATTGAGTATATGTGTTGTACATATATATAATATAAGGGTGTTACTGTGGGTGTAAGAGAAGACTACCTTGTTGCTCAAAGAGTTCAAAAGAAAAATTATCCCCCTACAGTCAACTTACTAGTTCTGAAGTAATTCAACAAAAATATTTGTACAACTAAATTTATATCTAACAAGGTGCTTCCCTTTCAACTTAAGATTCACCAAGTATGATAAGAGAAAACATCAAGATGATTAGTATACATGTAAAAAATTTACCTCAGCCTACTTGTATTAAAATTTATAGCTATTACATTTGCATTTTGGATGTTTAAGATTGCATCATTCATGCAGTTATACAAAAGAGTAAATAATCAAATTAAATTTGAAAAATTCGATAATAACAAATAAATAAAAAAAGAAACACCCTTAATCACCTTATGAGTCACAAATATTTTTCAAAAAAAGTAAATATACTATTTTTATAAAATAAAAAGACCAAATAAATGAAGTAATCAAATAAATCACAATGTTTGAATGAAAATCTCAAAGAATCACAATATGAACAAAATAGCAACAACACGCATATTGAGATCTAAAACAAAAATGCTGAAACAATTATAAATCATTAAAAAACTTTAATAAAAAACTTAAGATAAAAAATTACAAAGCCTAAACAAAAAATTAAATAAAACTCTAGGAAATTAATTGCTAGATCTAACAACCAATTAACCAAATATACATAAATGCATAAAAATTAAAACTAAATCAGAAACAAAAAATCTCAAATTTTGAGTAAATACTAGCTATTGTAAAAGAAAAAAAAACCAAATAAATAAAGTAATAAGTAAAAAAGAACAACTAAAATATAGTAAAAACCAAAAATACAACCAGATCTATAAAAATCCTAACAAAATTCAAAATTTTTCAACAAACCATAATACACAAACCTATAAATAAACCTTAAATAAAACATTTATAGCATTTCAGAAATTAAAACACCTAGGTATATAAATAAAACCAAAAACATAAACTAAGAAAAAAAAAAGACAAGGTTTGATATTTGAATCGGTAAAAGATAATACAATTTTCCTTAAAATTCTATAAAATATTTTATAACATTTAAAATCTTAACAAAGATTTTACATCAAATAGTAAACATCAACATCATTTGAGTTAGAAATTAAAAAATAAAATATCATTAAAGTCAGAGATTCAATAATGAATAAATACTCATAGAGGACAGAGAGACTGAGAGTGAGTATTTGCTTTTGTTTGAGATAGACTAAAACAAAGAGTTAGACAAGGGTGATCGGAGAAGAGAAAGAGACTGATCGGGGAAAGGGACTAAATTTCGATAGAGAGGAAGCAGGGAAGAAATTTCAAGAGACTCTAGATAGCAGAGAGAGAGAATAGCGAAGAGTCTAGAGAGAAATTTGAAAAATGAATTGGACTTCTCCTATTCAAATTCGTATTCCAATTTCAAAGCAAAAAAGATAAATAAAAAAATATTGGTAGAGGCTTCATGGAATGTAGCCAACTTTCTCCTTGTTCTAAAAGAATGGAATGCTGATGAGACTTTATACAAACTTGATTTCTCAACGTTTTCATTTGGATTGCATATTGGATCCAAATCCATAACCTTCCACTCAATCTAATGACAAGGGACAATGCAAAGAAGATTGGTGACTTATTCATTAGTTTGATTGAAATTAATGACAACCTCCATAAAAAAAAAAGGGGTTGGAGTCCTTTCTTTTGTGTAAGGGTATAAGTTGATGTGGAGAAACTATTGTTAACTAATTTTTTCAACTAATATTCAAAAAGTCAGTCGGAAAAGGCATCATTTGGGAAAATGAAGCTTGGAGATTTCTATTTTAGATGTGGGAAACTTGGGCATGCAATTCATTTTTGCATTGAAAAATTAAGGCTTAATACATTCATGGCCTCCTATATTTGTCCGTGTTTGTCACTTTATCCCCCTTAACTCTTTGAGTAACCATTTTGCCTTTTGAACTTGATTTTTCTTTTATTCAACTGCCCTTTTTATGCTAATGTGGAAAAATATTCATATTTTACACACTGACAACGCGTGAGTACATGTAAAACAACAGATATGCTTTATAAAATATCAAAAATACCCTTCAATTTTTTTAAACTATTACTTTTAAAATTTGCATTGCGACTTATTCATTATTTTCTTAAATTCTAAAATTATTTCTATATTATTTAACACTAAATATTAAATTATTACTTTTAAAATTTCCATTATTTATTATTATCTTAAATTCTAAAATAATTTTAGAATATTTATTAAATATTAACTAAATTTAAATTTATTTTAGAACATTATATTGAATTATATGTAAAATTAATTTAATTATTTTTAATCTTTCCCTAGCCCAAATTTAATTAAATTTTCTATTGTTCAACTACAAGTTAAAAATTAATAAAAAAATTAAATGAAATAAAAGTAATTTAAATAAAAAAATGAAAAAAAGAAAAACAATAATCACAAGAGAACATCACCGTTCATGATCGACACCGACACTACTACTTCCAGAGATGACAAGAGAAAGGAATTCAAATTTACATCGCAAACCACAATTCTTTCACCTTGGCTATCATTATCCAATTCCTTCGTATATTTGCAAATTTCTCTTAATTTAAAAATGAAGGTCAAGAAGAAGAAGATGAAGTGGGGGAGATCAGTAGCAGTAGCTGAATTGGATATTGATTATGCTGTTCAATCAATTCAAATATAAAAACGCTTGAAAAAGACGAGGTTTTAAATTGTAGCTTCATTAGAACCACTCATTTCTCTATTGTTAATCACTCCCAATTTTTTACAAGCCAAAAATTATTGAAACCAAACTCAAATCTTTGTCTTTTCTTAAAACACAAAATCTAAACCTTTTCAACTCTTCAAATTCCAATTTTGACAAACTTTTACTCAAAATTTTTTTACTCTCGTACTTTTAGCTTTTTGTTTAGGTGATTGTTGGATATATAGTCTCTCTATTTGATTTGATATTGAACTAATTTCTCTTCTTCTTCTATAATTTCTTTGCTTGTGAGAATTGTAAAAAAAAATAGTCAAAAATTATTTTGGAAAATTGATTACTCATGAACCTTTATAAATACCTCTTTTCAGTGCTTTTTCTTGTGTTTCTTCTTATGGGTTTCCATATGATTTAACAAAAATAGGTTATTTTTTGAAGATCTCAAAATCAGACTAGTAAGAATAAAAAAAAAACCCATAAATTCTTTAGTTTCCATGAATGTGTGCCATTGTAGAGTCGAAATAAAAGTAAGAACTTACATTAGTTTTTAGAATATGATTAGTAATGGTTAAGATTTCAAACAAACAAATTTGTAGGTTGGTTAAAATTGATTTTGAGAGAGAGAAATCAATTTCTGGTTAGGTAAGGGATTTCCATTTTTTTTTCTCCCAATATGACGAGTTAAATATTTTTTTACATGTCGCCAACATGTTGTTGAGTTAGAGTAAGTGAGTTTCACGTTCTTTTTGTTGTCTATTAATGGCTCAATAGGGGTTAGTTTATTATGAAAATAAAGAGTATAGGGGGTTAAATGGTTACTTGAAGAATTTAGGGGGGCAAAATGACAAATTGTGCCAAGTGTAAGGAGCGATGGATGTGTTCAGCCAAAAATTAATAAATGAGGGAAATACCAATTCAAATACATATTATGGAACCTGGTTGACGACATCCCTATCTTGTGATTTCACAATTAAAGGCTATCCAGGGAAATGGCATGATAGTCTTACTGGTAATTTAGTCTCATGTATTATTCCGGCTTGTCCTTATCCAGGATATGCTCTCAATGAAAAAAGTGTTGTTTTCATGAACCACCTGAGCAATACCATCATGCAGAAGAGATGAAAATGTGTGAAGGAAGCCAAATTTTCCCTCTCAACAATGACTCGCAATTCTCATAAAATGAAAATAATGGTGGACCCTCCTTGGTACCTATTTTGATAGTTATTCCAAATTCTTAAGACCCACAACAATCCATCAAGAAACAAGTAATGAAACATTTGACCTAACTACAATAGCTTTACATAAAATTCCCTTCTTTCTCCCTTTAGAAGAAGTTAAAGAATCAATTTTTTCAAAGGATTTTTCCAGCTTCCTCTTGAATTAACCTTGTCCATTCTTCTGAGACTGTCTCTGGGGAAAGAACATTAAGTACTCTATGTTAGGTTTCCATGGATATTAGACAAAATCAAAATAGCAGAATAAATAAAATATAGTCCATGATGACCTGTTAGGATCTATGTTTTTAGATTTTCAATCGAAAGAACGGTTAATATGCCTTACATCTTACAGTAAAATTCAACCTTTTCTTTTCAACAAGTGGATGGATCATTGGGCATTGTTAGACATGGACACCCTCTATGGTGTCTATAGGAATGAATTAAACTCTAAAAAAATAGAATGCTATGTTTGCTAGCACTCTTTTTTTTGAAGCTCTCCCCAGAAATATATATAAGCCCCTCTCTGTTTTTCTCTAAAAAATATAGAATAACTGATGGCAATATAATGTATATATATAGGCTTCTTAGGAGAATCAATTATGGTTTTATCTTATTTTTATTTTGAATTTTATTTTATCAATTATCCTTAATAATTAATAAAATAATATATTCATATATATATATATATCTAATATATATAAATCGAGATTCTCCAAAACCCTTTTGAAAACAGAATATATATATACATATATAACCCTATTAGATTTCCTTAATCTTAAGAAAAAAGAGAGAGAGAGAAAAAAGAAAAAGAAAACCCAAAATGGTTCAAAAAGCCAACTGAGTTCTCTTTTACCTAAGGCAACAAAAGACTTCCATTTGGTTTATAAGGACATTTTGACTTGAATTGGTCCAATCCAACTAAAGATTCGATCAAAATCAAAGAAAAAGGGAGAAAGACTGTTCTTGAAAATTCTATACTTGACAGTCCTACAAGGAAGAGGGACAAAATGATAGAATGCTCAAAGAAAGGGAAGAATAAGAAAAATAAAAAAGGAAGGGAAAAGTGGAAAAGAAACGAATTTGGGTCTTAAACTTTTTGCAAGGGCAAAGATTGTCCTAATCAAGATCCAAATTAATGCCAAGAAGATAGAAAGAACTTGGAAGACTAGCAAGATTGCTCCCAGCTGCCTAAAGTTCAAACAAGAAATTTGTAGTGTGAAGGTTTGTCCATTGTGTCACACCAGCTCCAATCTCAAAATGGCCTTCACTTAAACCTGTGTCCCTTATAGACCCCATTTCAAGCCTATCAAAGACCTATTGATCTCTCTTGGTAGGTAGAGTCTATTAGTAGAGATAGTTTGGATAAGCATGCATATGAGATGGGCAATATTTAAACTCAAATGAGACCTTTGGCCAAGCAATGTGTATGTGCCTATCTGAAGTGCAACAGTTCTTGCTTAAATAGAAATGATTCCCGAGTTTAATACAGTAACTAGGGTTGTCATGTTATAGATATATTAATTTGGAAAAATCAAGTCCTGAGGTACATTGACATCGATTTGGCAAAGCCAACATTTGATTTCAAAATCAAAATTCAAAAAAAAAAAAGAGTGTTTTGTCATACAAAGCCTTCAAGTTAAGGGAAGTATGTTGAATTGATTATTGGCAAGGTCATGAAGAAACTACCAACTGACAAGCAGAAACATAGTTTGAAATGGATACATCCCTGACTCTGCTGCTTAGGGTCTCCACCACTCATGTTTTCAACATCTTGAAGATAAAAGCCAAATGCAAAGCTTTTGATCATTTCAATTCTAGACTTGAACGAGCGTCAAAAAGGAACCAATGAGAACACTTCTGCTAATCACCTCAGTCTGTGAGTAGATGGAATGACTGTAAGTATTATTCATGCATGTCATGCATACATGAGCATATTACATCGCACTTTCTTGTCTTAATGAACAGCAAACACCTTGCGAATTAAAGAATCAAAAGAAGATATTGAATCAAGGGGGCATGGAAAGCCTATTCGCTTGTGGAAGCCCCAGTCACTTTGTAAAGAGAAGAAATGCGTGTTTATGCAAAGAACTAGACAAGAAAAACATCAATCAAAGCTTGCATGAAAGAAAAAATCTTTGGGGGGCAAGGAGAGGATATAAGTCCAATCAAAATTGGAGAAAAAAGGAAAAGCAGTTGCAAGGGAAAAGTGGTTAAAGTGCAAAAACTCCCTTGGAAGATCAAAATAAGGAAAACATGGATCAAGCAAGACATGGCCAAGCCAAATCAAGCCTGGCCGTGTCACCTCAAAGGAAATCTTGGCATAACATGACACGGGCAGGAGACACGACCATGCCACTGGCCGTGTCTCACCTAAAGGGCAAAGCCAAGAAAGACCAAGCAAAGAGAGAAGGGAAGCAGTAGGTGACAATGGCAGGTGACACGGCCAAGCCACTGGTCGTGTCTCTTCTAAGGGGCAAAGTCAAGAAGGACCAAGCAAAGAAAGAAAAGAAACAGTAGGTGACACGGGCAGGAGACACCGCCAAGCCACTGGCCGTGTCTCACCTGAAGACCAAACCAAAGAAAGAAAAGAAAAGAAGGAAAGAAATGACAGTAGGTGACACTGGCAAGCAACACGGCCAAGCTTGGCTGTGTCCCATCCTAAGCCTAGAACAAAGAAAAACCAAAGAAAAGACACAGAAGCTGACACACCCAGGAGACACGACCAAGCCACTGGTCGTGTCACTCCCATCTTCAAAGAACAAAGAAGACCCCGATCTCCAAGGATGAAGATCCATTTTCAAGGGTGAAGACTCGATCTCCGAGGGTGAAGATCCATTCTGAGGATGAAGAATCACAATACATAGAACATCCGGAGCAGTCAGACTTCTCAACTAATAAAAGGTTAGTCAAATTCATTCTCGAGTCCAAGTACCCAATCTTAGGTCCAAGTACCCAAATCAAATCAATCCCGGGTCCAAGTACCCAAGTCAATTCAAGCTCGAGTCCAAGTACCAAAATTAAATCAATTTAGGGCCGAATATCCCAATACAGTTAGGATCGAGTATCCGAGTCTAGTTTAGGATCGAGTATTCAAATCTCTCGGGTCCAGAACCCAAAGTTTTCCTTAAGTCCAGAACCTAGAATTATCCTTGAGTCCAGAACTTAAACCGGGTCCAGAACCCAAGTTTACCATAAGGTCCAGAACCTAGAATATTTTTAAGTCCAGAACTTAGCTTGGGTCCAGAACCCAAATTTTCATTAGGTCCAGAACCTAGAATTATCCTTGAGTCTAGAACTCAAACCGGGTCCAGAACCCAAGTTTACCATTTGGTCCAGAACCTAGAACTATCTTTAAGTCCAGAACTTAGCTCGGGTCCAGAACCCAAGTTTACCATTAGGTCCAGAACCTAGAATTATTTTTAAGTCCAGAATTTAGCTCGGGTCCAGAACCCAAATTTTCCTTAGGTCCAGAACCTAGAATTATCCTTGAGTTCAGAACTCGAACCGGGTCCAGAACTCAAATTTTCCTTGGGTCTAGAACCTAGAATTATCTTTGAGTCCAGAACCTGAGCCGGGTCCAGAACTCAAATTTTCCTTAGGTCTAGAACCTAGAATTATCCTTGAGTCCAGAACTCGAACCGGGTCCAGAACCCAAAACCTCAACCATTTCATCAAAAATTAAGTCTTATTGCTTTTCACTCTCTTTCACTAAGGTTTCAGATCATTCAAGCAGGGGGCAAACTGTAGACCCTTAACTTTTGACTCAATCTGGTCCAATATATTTTATTTAGTCTAAAATGATTTTTGTTGTCTAATTGGCCCAAAATAATTTTTATTAAATAATTTTTGCTTTAGTATCTAATTTTTATTAATAAAAAATATAAATAAACAAATAAAAGTCAAAAAATAAAAATCAGAGTCGAAAAAATCAGAGACGAAAAAATAGTTACGCGGGCCCGTGGGCATTTCGCCCGCAGGAAATTCCTGCGGGAGAAATCACAGTGCTATTTCGCACGCAGAAATTTTCTGCCTGTGAAATAACTTACGTGTCCGCTCCGCACGCGCTGCAACAGCCAGCTGCGGCAGATTTTTTCACCAGCGCAGTTTTTCCGCAGCAGTTTTTTTTCGGCAGCGCAAATTTTTCGACGCAAATTTTTCAAAACCTAATCCAATTAGGTTTTGGTTTTTTTATTAATATTACTTACCTTAGCTAATTAGGAATAAACAAACTCAAACCACTATAAATAAGGACCAAAGGCAATTAAAAAAGGGGAGGCAAAAATCCAAGAGTAGTTTGGAAAATTTGAAACCAAATCAAGGAAGGAAAAGAAGAAATTCAATTCAACTTTTTTCTGGAACAACAGTAGCACGATTTAGAGGATTCAAAGGCAAAAAAAAGCTTGTCTTTGGAGCTAGTTCATCCAAGAAGAATTGTTTTTGGAGAAATCATCAAAAGAAGGTATGTTTTAATTAATTTTCTTTAATTTTTTTTTTTTACAGTAGCAAGTTTATGAAATCAAAATTAAAAATCTTTGAACTTTAATTTAGTTTTTCTAAAGCAAAAAAAAAAAAACCTTATTTCATTGGTTTATCTTCCAAAAGGCTTAAAATTGTTATTTTTTCTTCTTAAAAACCTTAAAACTCTAATTGAACATATTTTTCAACAAAACTAAGATGTAAATTCTGTTTCTTTTAAAATTTTAAAGTAGGTTCTATTTAATTCAAAAAGCCTTTAAAAAAATCTTTTCTACTTATAAAAACTTTAATTTATTTGTTTAAATCCATAAAACTTCATGAAATTATCAAATTGATTTCTAAAACTCTAAAAATTATTCGCCACCCGTGACCCTACTTCTAAATCCTAAAATCCAAAATTCAACTTTTAAACCTAAAATAATGACCCTAATCCTTTTAAAACCTTAAACCCTAAATTGTATGAACCCTAATCCTTTTAAAACATTAAAAAACATAAAAACATAAAAACCTAAATTTTACACAGTAGCTTAGGAACCCAATAACCAAAAATCACAAATTAAAGTATTTTAAAGTATTTAAAACCCTAGTTTCATGATATCATCATTCAAAGCTTAATTTTGTTAATCAAAGAGTCTTACCAACCCTTTAAAACATAAAACCCTAATTTATTTTAATTCCATAAAAAGTCACAGTAGCCATAATTGGACTTTTATTTTCTTTATTCAATTCCATACTTGATTATGCTTTGATTTATTTCTTAGCTTTAATTTATTTAATTTCAATACTTGATTTATTTAATTTATCATGGATGGATGTTTATTTTCTATTTTTATTAATAGCTTTGATGAATGATTTATTTATGATGAATGATTATTTACTTTTATCAATTAATTTAGATTTCCAAAAGTTATAAGAGGTATGTTTCCACTTGGTGGGTACCTCATTAGTTAAACATCATGTAATTTAATTTGCTTTTCTATTTTAGAACCTATGTAAAGGGCATGTTTCTACCTTTTGGTGGGTGTCCTATTTAGGCATGTGATGTAAGGACATGTTTCCATCCTTGGATGGGTGTCCATTTATTTGTTTTGTTTGGACATTGTTTTGATTTTAATATATTGATGCTTTCTTTTAATTATTGTGTGTAATATGGATAATGTTGTTATATTTAAGAATTTTATAATATTAAGACCTGTAAAGGAGGCCGGTTCCAATGAACCGGGCATTGTGGGGGTGCTGGGCCATTTCTCACCTTCCCCACACGTACCCAACTTTCCGAACCCATTAAGGGGTTGGGGATTCCTTAGGAATCGAGTCATCCACCCCTTTCTTTTTTCCGGCCCGTCCGGGTGGCGACTCTATTTTCTCCAGACTTAGGTCCGTGTTCTCTAAGGCCCCGAGCCTAAACAGTGCTGAAGTCGCAAGAACCATTCCACCGGAAGTGAGGGCGAAAATTCCCGCTCACAGGGAGGTTCAACCTAAGGAGAAAAAAAAGAGTGGGAGGTTCTTTTGTTGCTCTTTTATTTCTTGTACAATATGAGATCTCATAGGAAATAGAGAGATTCCCCCTGCTTGATGAGTAAGATAAAACCTTAGATATATCTTTTTGGAGAACTTAATAATTACTACCTCCACTTCTTTGGGAACCATTGTTCCTGCTGTCATTGAGCTTACTTGCAATATATTAATCTTCACAATGAGATGAGACATGGTTGCTTTAAAAAATTAAGAAAAAGATGTTTCTCTATCTTCTTTTATTTTCCTACAGTATGCCTTTTCATGTTCTGAATCTAAATTTGTTTTCAACTTACTCATAAAAGTAGAGAGCATGTTTACTTCCCTTATAGCAATCGTTCATATCAACAAATATTATGTGGAAAAAATTCAACAACATGAAAAAGGAATAAGCTGAGCATGCTAAAAAGATCAAGTTGAAGAGAGATTGTGTGGCACAAATCAATGAATTAAAGATTCATGTTGCCATTACTTATGAAAAGATCAAATAACATTCATCTCCCATTGACGACCTCAAAGCTCAATTGCAAGCCTTGATTGCTAAAAGGAAGAAGCTAGAAGTAAAATATGCATGCCATAAATATAGTTATAGACCCTTAATTTTGACCCTGATGAGTTTAGTCCAAATTAAAAGGCCCAAATTAAATCCAATCCAATTTTAAAAAGCTTAAATTAAGTCTGGTATAACTTTAGAAGTCCAAACCAAGTCTGGTCCAAATTTAGAAGCCCAAACCAAGCCTGAGTTAACCTTAAAAGCCAAAACCACGACAATTGATCAAGGGCCATGAGCCTTAATTCTGGGCCTAAATCAATTTTGTTGGTTTTAAGTTTCCTTATTCTACTAAAACCCAATTAATTTGGGTAAGCAGAAGGTCTTATGATCTAATTGGGGCTTCTTAATTGAGAGGGAACTAATTTAAACCCTAATGAGCATTATAAAAAGGAGTGATTTAGCAATCAGAAGGGAGGAAGCCAGTAATTAGAATTAGCAAAAGAGACAGAAAGCAAAAAAAGGAGACAATAACCAAAATATCATGTGATCCTCGGTTCAAGCATCAACCAAAACTTAATTTGATCCATACAGTAGCATCATCAAGCTCTAACTTCTGTAGGGTTATGGTGATAAAATAGTTAAGCTTGGTTCAACGGATTAAATTTGGTGGAGCCAACAACACAGGTGTGACTTTTAGTTTTATTGTTTATCTCCATCGATTAGCCCACTGCATTATCAAATTAAGAATCAACTTTACAAAATTCCTTATAACAAATCATAGCTTTAGGTTTAAGTACAATATTAATTGCATATTAGCTTTACAATCTAGAACCCTAATCTTGCATATTGAATTTTATATTTAGGATTAAAACCCTAGTTTGTATGTTAAAATCCTAAATTGAGTGGTAAAATCCTAATTCTACAATCAAACCCTAATTCCACAACCAAACCCTAATTCTATAACAAAACCCTATCTTGTAAATTGTTTACCTTTTAGGGGCACTGCTCCTTTGATCCTCGCCCGTTTACCACCCTAGTTTATATGTTAAAATCCTAAATTGTTTGATAAAACCCTAATTCTACAATCAAACACTAATTCCACAACAAAATCCTATTCTGTAAATCGTTTACCTTTCGGGACCGCTGTGTGCATTGCGCACTATATTTCATTATGGGTTAATATTAAGATTTGCATTGTGGATTGCAATTTTTGTGATTAATCTTAATTTCCTTTTAGTCTAGGCCTAATTTTATAATTTTTTGTATGATGGTTTATATATTTGATTGCAATTTTTATATGGATTTTAAGGATTTAAAAAGCATGTTTCCACTTCGTAGGTGCTTTATTTATTTTAATTATTTATTTTATTTTTAAGAATTATGGACCATTATAAAGGACATTTTTCTACCAATTAGTGGATGTCCTATTTTATTTATTTGTATGGATATTGGAACATTGTAAGAGCATATTTCCATCTTTGTATGTGTGCCCATTTTATTTATTTGTTTGTTTGCTTGATTTATAATATGATGATTATTTATTTTCCATAATTGAATATAATATGAATAATAATAATGTAAGAATTCAATAATATTTAGACCTAAAAAGGAGGTTAGTTCCAATTAATCGGGTGTTATAGGGTGTTGGGTCACTTCTCACTTTCTTCATACGTACCCATCTTTCCAAACCCAATAGGGGTTGGGGATTCCTTAGAAATTGAGTCATCTACCCCTTTCTTTATCATCCCGTCTAGGTGGCTATTCCTATTCTCCAGGTTCATGCCCGTGTTCTTTAAGTCCCAGAGCCTAACAGTGCCGAAGTCACAAGAATCATTCTATCGGGAGTGGGGGTGAAAATCCTCTCTCACAGTGGTGATTCCACTGGGGATAAGAGAAGTTGATTCCATTGGTCTTTACATTATTTTATCCTTTGTTATTATGATATTCTTCATTACATCATTTAGGTTTGCATTATGTGCGTGAGTTAGATGCCCTGTGGAACTCGTGTTATGTGTGTATAACTGATACCACACTTTCACTCAAGGTATGAAGATTGAGCACTACATAACCAATTATAGCCTTGTACCTTTTTGGTATATACATGTTATGGAAACCTAAGCCCTTTTACCTCAAAGACTAAAGCTCATGTTGTTAGCCTATTAACTTTCCTTAGGTTTGCCTTAATTGCTTGTTGTTTGACTATGATTGACATTTCTTAGTTTGAGTTATGACCCATATGGTTTGTCTTTTTCAAATATGACTTGAATATGGTGTAAGCCAAAAATTATTTTAAAGTGCAAAAGTTCTTTTAAGTCTTAAGCCCTAAATCCTTTTTAAAACTTTTTTTTGAAATCTTTTCAACAAAATTGTTGCTTTCTTGTGACCCAATTATGTAGCCCAAAATAATTTTTGAAATAAATTTTTACAATGGGCTTAAAAAAGGGCCCAAAATAAGTTTTCACTTTATGGCTTAAAATCAAGCTTTAATTGGGCTTTGAAAATTAAAACCTTTTACAATGGGTCAAAACTTTTGTGGGCTTTCAATTAGTTGGGTCAATTATGGAATACTAAAATTAATTTTGGAGCTTATTTATACTAAGACTTATTAATTGTAGGCTTGTTTGTGGCATCAATTATTAGTTGCTTTTCCAAATAAGAAGTCTATTTATAATAAACCTATTAATTTAGTGGAAATGCTGCTCAATTTTTTTAGTGGATCCAAATGATTAAGGCTTAATTAATAGAAAGTATCATAGACTAACTTATGTATTTGAAAACACAATTAATGATCAATCCGTCTGAGAGATTATTGAGAACAAAGTATCCCTTGTTGATATCTTTGTTAACCATAACACCTAGGAAACGAGACTCGCCACTCATGTGTGAAAGTTATAAGGTAGGAAGGAACATTCTGACTTTACTTGTTTGTTTGCTACACATGCATTCATACATGTATAAATATATTTCATTACATTTCATTGATCCTTTCTCGCTCATAGACCTAGAGTTCGGTAGATCAAGAGTTTACAACAACTCAACCTATGATAGTGACTCAAAATTCAGTGAAGGTTTAGTTAACTTCGCACCAAAACTAATGAACCGTGATTAAATTTAGAATTTGGTGAATAAGCCCCTTGCCTCAAAGATGAAAGAACTGAAGGGGACCCTGGCTGAGGCTGTGAGAAGTTAGCTAGCTATACTATTGGAAGATAATATTGTTGAAGCATCTGTTAGTACCAAGAAGCCAATAGACAAAGGAAAGGCTAAAGCGGGAGAGGCAGTTTTTGATGAAGGAAAGGCTAAAGCGGGCGAGGTAGTTTTTGATGAAGAAAAGGCAGTGACTGATGACGACGAAGACTGGGATGCATACCTCCATGAAAAATAGAAAGAGAAAAAGGCTGTTGAGAAGACTAAATCTACCGGCATTGAAAAAATAATTGTCAATTTAGAGAAGAAGTTTGAAAATAATCTAAAAACTGAAGAAGTTTCAGAAGTGGACAAGTTGTTTGAGGATGATGAAGGAATCCCTTACAAATTCAAAATGCCTTTGCTATGTTTGACAAAACTGGAAATCCCCACTTGCATATCAAGCAGTACATCACTGCCATATAGTATGCTAGAGATACCAAGGCTCAAACTTTAAGGTATTTCATGCTTTCTCTGAATCTTGTTGTGCAAAACTGGTTCAATACCTTAAGGAGAACACCCAGAAAGATTGGGATTTACTGTACAAAACCTTTATCCAATAGTATGGTACAATGCTGAGCTGGAAGTGATGCCGATGGAGGTAGAAACTATCAGACAAAAGCAAAATGAAAATTTTTTTATTATGTGAAAAGATAGAGAAATAATGCTACTCTTCTAAAAAAGAGGCTTGAGGAGTCTAACCAAATTAGGATGATAGTGAGAGGTATACTGCCTAACCTCCATGAACGGTTGTCTCATACCCTTATAAGAGACATCAAAGACCTTCTTCAAGCTGGCTTACAAATAGAAGAGTGGGAACGGGAGAAAAATTGCTTTTTTGGAAGAAGGAATGAAAGGGAAAATTACCAATCTAGCAGTCATAATACACAGAAAATAGTGGATGTTAATGCAACTACTGATCAAGTGAAAAGAATATAGTTTTCAGATCTAAAAAGACTTTTATCATGGATTTTCAATAAGCTATAGAAGAAAGGGTTGGTACAGCCATTGGCTCCATGACCATTACCAAATCCTCTATCACATAACTTTGATGCTAAGGCCTTTTTTCAATTTTATCGAACACAATGGCATGAAACAGATAAGTGCATTCAATTAAGGCACGAGATCCAAGATCTGATTGATAGTGATAAGATGCCTGAACCTAACAAACCAAGCACGAAGGATAATCCTTTACCTAAGTTTGGAAGAGTACCTCCACCGGCAACCTTCATGATAGGGGGAGGATTGAAGGAAGATTTTGTTTTATCCTCTTTTCAAGATGTGAGTCTATAAGACATAAAGAGAGAAGAAACTTCGTCCAACAAACTTCCCTTGGCTTAAGTGTTGCTCATCCTATTTTGCTTCTTTGGTATTTTATTAGAACATTTATATTTTTCAAATTAAAATTGTTTGAATGAATTATTTTTGTTGTATTATTTTGTTAGTTTTTGACATTTTGGTGCTAGACTGATGATGAATCTAGCTTGATATTCCTGTATCTATGCATCATGATCTGAATAACTTTACTAGGTGAGGGGACTATTCTATATCATTGAGCTATGTATGCTTACTTAGAGAAGGCTCCTGCATAATTAACTGTGTCTAGTCAATCATAGAACATGCTTTGATAGACTTTCAAGGCAAAATTAAACTCTGCCTATTTAAGAGAGAAATGATATAGGCATTATTTGGTGAGCCAACGACTAGTATCCACCCTATTAAAATCATTCCTTAGTTTGACCTTTTGAGCCTTCATGAGATTTTAACTTGATTTTTATTGGCTTGTAAACCCTGATAACTTACCATGAGCTGATGTGACACTTATGACAAGTCTGATGATTACGAAGCTACCAAGAAGCAAAAAGATAAAAAAAAAAGGATGCATGGTGAAGATCCTAAATATAGTTGAAGTTTACCTTAATTAGACTTTATATCTCAGATATATTTCATCATTGAGATGGCATTTGGGCAATGAAAGAATCCATCATCATTGAAGCAGACTTGTGCTCCTCCATAGTCAGAAGCACAAAACAACAGAAATAAAACAACTTTCTTAGGGATAGGACCTAAAAACAAAAACAAAAAAATTAAGATAAAAAAAGAAGAAAAGAAAGTGCTCGCTAGGTTGAAAACCTAAAGGGCAATCTAGGAAAAAATTAGAGCAACTCTCTAGTTTTGAAATCTCGAAAGAACAATTCAAAAAGCTAATAGAGTTCTTACTTTCATCCAATCTACGAAAAGAGTTTGACTTGAATTGGTTGAATTAGTCCAACCTAATAAAAAACTTAGCTAAAATAGCAAAAAGACCATCTTTTATTTGGTTCATAATGTCCGATGCATCTCCAAGTCAACAATCTTGAAAGTCCTAGACTTGATATTTCAAAAAGGGAGAAGAGTGGAATGATGAAATGCCATGTCCAAAAAAAAGAGAGCCCAAATAACAAAACAAAAAAAAAAGAGAAGAAAGGAAGAAGAAAGAAGAAAAAAAAGAGAAGAAAGAAAAAAGTGAAAAAGGGGAAGAAGAAAGAAGAAAAAAGAAGAAGAAAAGGGGTCCTGAGTTTTTACAAAAGGAAAGGAAAAAAGAATATGTTTTTCCTAGTCAAATCAGATCCAGATTTCTCCCCATAAGATGAAAGAACATTGAAGCTATATCTTTTTATGAAGCAAGATAACAAGAATCCCAGAGTTTAAGAATGCTTCCAGCTGTCTATGGTTCTAACAGAAAGTTTGTAAAGTAAAGATTTGTTAGCGGTGTTATATCAACTACAATTTAACAATGGCTTTTGCTTAACTCATATCCCTTATAGACCCCATTTCAAGCTTTTTAAAGACTTGTTGATCTCTCTTGGTAGGTAGACTCTATTAGCGGAGATTACTTGAATAAGCATGCATATAAGGTAGACAATATTTAGATTCGATGAGACCTTTGGCCAATTAATGTACATGTGTCTATATGAAGTACAACGGTTCTTGCTCAAATGGAAATAATTCTCAAATTTAGTATGGTAATTAGGGTTATGATACTATAAATATGTTATAGATGTGTTAATTTGAAAGACCAAGTCTTGAGGTATATTGACACTAATTTGGCAAAGCCAACATTTGATTTCAAAATTAAAATTTCAAAAAAAAAAGTGTTTTCTTGTCACATGAGCCTTAAGCTTCGGGAAGTATGTTACACTATTGGACCTTAAATGAAATATTGGGCAAAGGTAGGCTGATGAAAGAATTGTTCACAAGAAACTAATGTGCTGAATCATGGTTAGAAATAGATGTCTCATGCATCTCTAACTATCATAATTAGGCCCCCACTACTCATGTTTCCCATATCTTGAAGATGAAGCCATGAAAGTGATGTCTTTTAGCATCCCAATGCAAAGTCTAAATGAACATTTCAAAGGTACCAATGGGACTGCTATCGCCTATCACCTAAGTCTGGGAGTCAGTATAATCGTTGTAAGTATCATTCATGCATATCATGCATACATGCATATGTAGGCATATTACACTGCATTTTTATTGTCTTGTGTTGCTTATTCTTTGTCTTGTGTTGCCTACTTCTTGTGTTGATAATTTATGAAGAAAACAATGAGAAACAGTCATAGAGTCAGGGGGCATAAAAGGCCGATTGCTTGAGAAAGATCCAATCATGGCAAAAATGGAAATGCATGCTTGTGCAAAGATCGAGACAAAATAAAAACATCAGTTGAAGCCTACATGGGAACAAAATCATTGGTTTAAGCTTATACAAGGGGGAAAACTTCTCCGTTTCAATTTTTGAATTTATGCATGTACAACATATTTTTAGACTCTCTTTTAACTTTCTGCCATGCAGGGGGGAAAAGAGAGCATATGAGGGCTAAAAAATAGCCAAAGTTTTTACAAATAATCGAATTTTTTGCAAAGTGGAATCCATTAAATAATCCAAAGCAGAATTCATGAAAGCATGGAACAAATTGCTAGAAGATAGCCAGAACTCTTAATCAATGGCTAGAAGAAAGCTAGAACTCTCAAATGAATGTAGATACAACTGACAGAAGGATAGTCTAGCTAGAAGAGCTGAAGTCAATACAAGACAAAGGTCCATTCCTAAGAATCAGGATGAAGATCCATTTCTATAAAGGCAAACATTTTTCTAGATTTGAATTCAGAAACAAGTTTCTAAAGACTTGTTGAAGTATCCTGTCGGCATATTTTTTCTAGATTTATTAAAGTATCCAGGTTTATTTCTAGTGAGATATTAGAGTCGATCACTATCCTATAAAGATATTAGAATTGCTCGATGGTTACTTTTGATGAGTCATGTTGCTGTATGTCACTCTTCTTTGATGATTATTGTCATGTGTTTATTTTGATTTACCAAGATATTAGATTTGCTTAGTGGTTTTATTGAGATATTAGAGTCACTCGATGATTGTTCTTTTATCAAGATATTAGAGTCATTTGATGGTTTTCATCGGGATAGTAGAATAACCCCGATGATTGTGTTGATTTACTAAGATATTATAGTCCCTTTGTGGTTTTTATCGGGATATTAGAGTCACTTAATGATTGTGTTGCTTTACCAAGATATTAGAGTTGCTTGGTAATTTTCATTGGGATATTAGAGTCATTCGATGATTATTTTGATTTACCAAGATATTAGAGTTTCTTGGTGATTTTATCAAGATATTAGAGTTGCTCAATGACTGCTTTGATTTACCAAGATATTAAAGTTTCTTGGAAATTATATCGAGATATTAAATTCGCTTGATAAATCCATTGGGATATTAGAGTCATTCAATGGTCGAATGTCGATAGGGTATCCATCCTTTGGATTATTGTATGTTTGTCTTTGTGTTTTGTTTTGCAGATACTTAGTACAAAATTCAAAAGTTGTATCGTTGCTTTTCACTTTCTTCTACTAAAATCTCAGATCATTCAATTAGAGGCAAAACTATATATATCCTTAATTTTAGCCTTGAATGAGTTTAGTCTCAATTAAAAGGCCTAAATTAAATTCAATCCAATTTTAAAAAGCTTAAATTAAGTCTGGTACAACTTTAGAAGTCGAAACCAAGTCTGGTCTAATTTTAAAAGTCCAAACCAAGCCCGGATGAACCTTAGAAGCCAAAAGCATGACGAATTGTCTATGACAAATTGGCTAATTGGCTATTCTAAAAGCCAAAATCATGATGAATTGGCTATGCCAATACATCATGGGCCATGCTTATGGCTAATTAGCCAAGGCTAATTCACCATGAGCCCTAATTCCGGGCCTAAATAAATTTTGTTAGATTTAAATGTCCAGATTCTACTAAAACTCAATTAATTCGGGTAAGCAGAAGGTCTTTTGACGTAATCGGAACTTCTTAATCGAGGGGAAACCAAGTTAAACCCTAATGAGCAATATAAAAAGGAGAGGTTTAGTAATTAGAAGGGAGGGAGCCAGCTATTAGAATTAGCAAAAGAGACAGAAAGCAAAAAAAAAAAAAAAAGACAGTGGCCAAAATATCAAGTGATCCTCGGATCATTGAATCACCAACTAAAACTTATTTTGACCTAGGTAGTAGCATCATCAATCTCTAACTTCTATAGGGTTGTGGTGATAAAATAGTCAAGCTTGGTTCAATGGATTAAATTTGGTGGAGCCAACAACGCTGATATGACTTTTAGTTTATTGTTTATCTTTATCGATTATCCCATTGCATTATCAATAAAGAATCAACTTTGCAAAATTTCGTGGAACAAATCATAGCTTTAGGTTTAAGTACAATATTAATTGCATATTAGCTTTACAATCTAGAACCCTAATCTTGCATATTGAATCTTGTATTCAGGATTAAAACCCTCGTTTGAATGCTAATAAATTATGTTATAAAACCATAATTCTATAATCAAACCCTAATTCCGCAACCAAACCCTATAAAATAATTCCCTTTCGGGGACGTTGCTTTCAATCCCACACAAGGGGCGCTGCCCCCTTGACCCCCACCCATTAACCGCTTAGATTTAAGATTAAAACCCTAGTTTGTATGTTAAAATCCTAAATTGTGTGATAAAAACTTAATTCTATAATTTAACCCTAATTTCACAATAAAACCCTATCTTGTAAATCGTTTATCTTTCGAGACTACCGTGTGATTGCGTACTATATTTCGTTAGGGGTTAATATTAAAAATTGCATCGTGGATTGCAATTGTTTTGATTAATCTTAATTTCCTTTTAGTTTATCCCTAATTTTATAATTCTTTGTATGATGGTTTATGTGTTTGATTGCAATTTTTATACGGACTTTAAGGATGCAAAAAGCATATTTTCACTTCATGGGTGTCTTATTTATTTTAATTTTAAGAACTTTGGACCATTGTAAAGGATATATTTCCACAAATTGATGGACGTCCTATTTTATTTATTTGTATGGACATTGAGACATTGTAAGGGCATATTTCCATCTTTGTATGGGTACCAATTTTATTTGTTTGTTTATTTGCTTTATTTATAATATGATGATTATTTATTTTCCACAATTGCATGTAATATGAATAGTATTATAATAATTTAATAATTAAATAATATTTAGACCTAAAAAGGAGGCCGGTTCCAATGATTTAGGCGTTATGGGGATACTAGGTCACTTCTCATCTCTCCCATACGTACCCAACTTTCTAAACCCAGTAGGAGTTGGAAATTTCTTAGGAATCAAGTCATCCACATCTTTCTTTTCCAGCCCATCCGGGTGATGACTCTTATTCTCCAGGTTTTGGCCCGTGTTCTCTAAGGTTTAGAGCTTAACAGTGCCGAAATCGCAAAAATCATTCCACTGGGAGTGGAGGCAAAAATTTTCGTCCACAATAGTGTTAGTTCTTTCAAATATTTCCTCCAATCCCATAAGGGTCGTGCCTTTTCATGGGCACCTTAACTTACTATTGCACAAGAACCCATGGTACATTACCCCACCAAATGGTCTAGTATTCAGAATATTGATTTCAACACTCTTTGAATCATGATGGATGGTTTTCTTGAATATTTTATTCTATTTCAAGCTTTTTGAATTTTGTTTTATGTTTTTTTTTTCTAATTTGGCCATAGTTTGTCTTGGATGTTTCTTTTAATGAATTCTTTTGACTGTGGAAACATATTTTAGAATGAAAAGTGGCCATCAGGCCTACTTTATATTTTTATTTTTTTCATTCCATAAATTTGTACATGAAATTCCACATGCCACAACTTGGTCTTTTACAATTTTTTTTATCCACAAGTTCCCACATTGTGTGATAGTATTTCTTAAAGTACTTGCCACTGATAGCTCTTTTGTGTGGTTCTGCTTCTACACTTGACAACCGATAAACATTTCATTAAGCACCTTGTACACTTTAAATGGTCTTTCCTAATTTGGGGACCACTTACCATATTATCAATCTTTCACTCCTAATGGAAGAATGACTTTCCATGCTAAGTCTCAAAGCACAAAAATTTTCCTTTTCACTCTTCTATCATAAGACTTAGCTAGCTTCTTCTTTTGCATCACCATATGATTAACTATACATAGTTGTTCCTCCTTTATGTTCTCTAATTCCATCATCATAGCTTCATTCTATTCCTCAATGACAAGGTTGTTTTGTTGTGCCACCCTTAAGGACGGTATAACAACCTCTAAAGGTAATATTGCGTTAAGGCTATATGTTAGAGAAAAGGGGAACCCCTATGGCACACGTCTTTGAGGTTTTGTATGCCCACAATGACTCTGAAAGGATCCAGTGCCAAAATTGTTTTACTAAAAAATCAAGCGAAAACATGGCCTTTAATTGGATTAGATTGCGAGCATGTCAGAGGATTAGGTTCCTAAACTAAATACACAAATCTTGACTTCTTATTAAGACAACTGTGGGGATTTCCTAAAGGACAAACTAGAAATCAAAATCTCTAAATTCTTTTTTATTAGTTTATTTGGATTCTACAAGATGAATCTAACTCAATGGAACACTTGACTTAAAATGGGCTATGGAAAGGTTGGGAAACAAAATTCTCTAAATCAACTGGATATTCATTGGATTACAAATTGAATAACTAAAAGGATAAAGCAAAAAATGTATTCACAAGGTAACTAGACAAGGTAACATAATAATTAAAACTAAATGCAAGAAACAAAGTAAGAAGTTGATCTTTTTTGGAATTAGTTTATCTTTTCTTGATTGCCTATGGAATATGATTGATGTCCCCTTCTTCTTCCCTTTCTTACTTTTAAATTTCTTCTCTGTTAGCAGCCCCTAATTTTTAGGCCCCATATAATCACTAAACCCACTTTAATTTTTTATGGGATTATAATGTTGTGATTCCTAAGAAATAGGAATCAGTTGTTGTAGAATTGATAGCTAATGAATTCCCACACAACCTCACTAGGCTTTTCAGGATTGGGCCTCTCTTAAGCCCAATTTGTTTTGGTGCAAATAGAAACTAAGTAATAGAGGAAGTGATGTAGCAGAAGTTAAGAATAAAGGGTATAATTTCTATTAACATGTTTAGTCTAAGAATGTCAAGGTAAATAAACATATGAAGAGAGAAAAAGTTTCTCAATTGAGATTTTATTGCATTCTAAAAACTGTCGTCATCTTCTAAAAGGTTATAATATATAGTGTTATGGTTATAAAAACCCTAATTACAAAAAAAAAAGAAATTTAATAAAAACCAACATGCTATAAAAAAATAACAAGAATTATATATCTATAGAAATAAAATTGTTAGACAAATAATCTTAATTTTGATCTTTGACAACTCAAATGGATGATCTATTTAACTTGTGTTTGAGAAATCTTGTTGCAGGATTAGGTTATTTCAATTAAAGGTGAACAGAACATTTATCGCGGTCGCACCTCACCTTAATACGACCGCTCCAAGTAATTACAGAATGAAACCTTGTCACAGTAGGTTTCGCGATCAGAAGTTCGACCTCAGTCGCGACCGCTCCTACAGAATAGCGACCGGCCAAATATGTGCACAACCGCTACTCAAGGAATTTAAATCATTACAATCACAGTAAGATTCGCGGTGACAAGAACGGTGAATGAATCGACCTCGCTAACCACTATAGCGACCGCCCCATTCAAAGTCGCGACCGCCCAACAATTCAAAAAGAAATTGCTCAAAGAGACAGTAGTGTTCGCGTCCTCAGGTGCGTCCAGAAGTTCGACGCGAGAATATGAGTTCGACCGCGAAATGCTACCACGGGCGACCGCGAGATGCAAATTAAGGCGGACATCTCTTTTGCCCTGTCAGAAAATGACACGTGACATGACCGTTGTAATCCCACTTCAGTATTCAAAAAAGGGCGACCGCACTTTGTGATGCGCGACCGTCCCGACAAACACAGCATGGGCAAGAAACGGTCCGACAAACACATCATGGGCAAGATTCCAGCTGCAGAGCACTAAAATTCGACCGTTGAAGATTTTTTAAAAGTAGCGACCGTCCCTGGTTAAAAGGACGACCGCTTGAAGCATGAGCGCGACCATCCTTGTATGAAGGGCGACCGCGAAGTGCTTCGGACAGTTTAAGTAAAGAGGTCTAATCTGCCAAGACTTCATTCTCAACATCAATAACGGCTAGTAAGACCACATTGGCTATAAATACAAAGTTTCTATGAGAAAACAAATATGAAGGAGACAACATTGAGAAAAGATTTTCATAGCCAAGCAACAAATTTTCTTTTACTTAAACTTGTATTTGAATTGTTATGAATGTTAGGTGTTAGCATTGAAAACACCATTGTATAAGTTTGAGTGTAAGCTTGGGAAACACTTGGGTTGTGAGAGTGAGCCTAGTAAAACTCTTGTTAGGTTGTGAGAGTGAGCCTTGTAAAACTCTTGTTTGGGTTGTAAGTGTGAGCTTAAGAAAAACACTTGTGAAGTTAGGTGTGAACTTGTGAAAACACCAAAGTTAGAAGTGAGCTTGTAAAAACTTCAAAGATTAGTGGAACCTTAACAAGTTGTTAAGGAAGTGGATGTAGGATTGAAGTAAATCCGAACCACTATAAATCTTGTGTGTTCTTTCTTTCTTCAATTACTCAACCAACTCTATATTCCGCATTTCTTGTTTGTTGAGTTTTTTAAATTGTCATTACTTCTTGAGAAAACCAATTCACCCCCCCTCTTGGTTGCCATCTTGGGACAACAATTGGTATCAGAGCCCTGAGATTTCTTAAACTTAATTGTGAAATCTGATCCACAATGGCAACTTCTTCTTCATCAAGCTCTCATGGAAATCTTAACTCTATTCTTAGACCTTACTTTGATGGAACGGATTACTCATACTGGAAACACAAAATGTATTTGTTTCTAGACAGTGAAGGGATTGAACTATGGGATTTCGTGGAAAATGAGTGGAAATCTCCTACTCATGAAGTTGACGGTATTCAAGTTCCTCTTCCCAAAGCTCAATGGTCAACTAGCAATATCAGAGATCGATTCAAGAACAATAGAGCTGCTTCCATCTTGATGAACTCCATTTCAAGAGAAGAAGGTGGAAGAGTTCAACATTTAACTTGTGCACATTGTATTTGGAAAACACTTGAAAACTACCATGAAGGTACAACTCAAGTAAGATTTACCAAGAAACAAATGCATGTTCATGAGTATGAGCTATTCAAGATGAAACCAAATGAAAATGTCACCGACATGACCAATCGCTTACTTGCAATTGTCAATGAACTAAAGAAGTATGGCAAGGTATATGATCAAGGTGATGTAAACAGTAAAATCTTGAGAGCACTAAGAGCTAGAAAGAACTTTGAATCCAAAGTATCATCCATAGAAGAAGCTCATGATCTCAGCACATTAAGAACCGACGAGCTAGTTGGTAAATTACTCACTTTTGAGCTGCACAGTGAAAAAGAAGAAGATCAAGGTGAGAAAGAAAAGAGAAAACCAATTGCACTCAAAGCAATCAAAGAAGTTGAGAGCTCAAGCAATGAAGGTACTGATGATGAAGATGAAATGGCAATGTTCTCAAAAAGAATGAACGAATGGAAAAGGAAGAAAAGATTACAAGCAAACAAAGGTACACCTCCTAAATTCTCCTTCAAAGATAAAGAAAAGAAAAATGAGGTAAAATGCTATGAATGTGGAAAAACCGGTCACATCAAGTCGGATTGCTACAAATTAAAGAACAAAAGGAAATGGGATAAAGAAAAGAAAAAGTCTCTCAAAGCCACATGGGATGACTCTTCCTCAAGTGAAGAAGAAGAAGAGGAAGGAATTGCAAATCTTTGTCTCATGGCTATTGAAGATGACTCCAATGAGGTATGCCTAAAATCTACTACCAATGAAAGCACATGGCTTGTGGATAGTGGATGCTCAAGGCATATGACTGAAAATGCAAAGCTCTTTACAAGTATTACCTATAAACATGGAGGTAACGTAACTTTTGGAAACAATGCTAAAGGTAAAATTCTTGGTGTTGGCTCCATTGGTTCCATTGGTAAGGATTTAATTGAAGATGTATGGCTTGTTGATGGTTTGAAACATAACTTGCTAAGTGTTAGTCAACTTTGTGATAAAGCATACTCTGTCAAGTTTGATTCCAAGGAATGCAAGATCACGAATTCAAATGATGTTATCATATTTAAGGGCACTAGAACAAACAACACTTATAATGTCAGCATACATTCAAATCATACATGTTTGATGTCCACTAATGATGATGCATGGTTATGGCATAGAAGACTAGGACATGCTGGTATGGATCAATTGAAATATATTTGTAATGAGAACTTAGTTGATGGCTTACCTAAGATAAAATATGAAAAAGATAGAATTTGTAAACCTTGTCAACATGGTAAGCAACATAAAAGCTCATTTAAATCAAAGAGTGTTATAAGCACCTCTAGACCTTTAGAGCTCATTCATTTAGATTTGTTTGGACCAAATAGAGTTACAAGCTTAGGAGGCAAATTATATGCATTTGTTCTTGTTGATGACTACTCTAGATTCACATGGGTTAATTTCTTAGCTCAAAAGAATGAAGCCTTTAATTACTTCAAAACCTTTGCAAAAAGAGTTCAAAATGAAAAAGGATATGTGATCACATCTATTAGAAGTGATCATGGCAAAGAATTTGAAAATGAAAACTTTGAAATCTTTTGCAATGAAATTGGCATTTCACACAATTTTTCTGCTCCTAGAACTCCACAGCAAAATGGTGTAGTTGAAAGGAAAAATAGAACTTTAATTGAAATGGCTAGAACAATGCTCAACGAATATGATTTACCATCTTATTTTTGGGCGGAAGCCGTTAATACAGCTTGTTACATTGCAAATCGTGTTTATAAAAGGCATTTAACTAATAAAACTTCTTATGAGCTATGGAATGGAAGAATACCCAGAATTGGATATTTTAGAGTATTTGGATGCAAATGCTTCATATTGAATACCAAGGATAATCTTGGAAAATTCTCATCCAAATCAGATGAAGGCATATTCTTAGGATATTCATCATATAGCAAAGCATATAGGGTATTTAACATGAAAACTCTAGTTATAGAAGAATCAATGCATGTTGTATTTGATGAATCATCTAAACTTGATCAAAAGAAAGGTATTTCTTTCAATGACCCTGCAGATACTCTTGAACCTCTTGAATCTATTGATGTTCCAAAGATCAATCAACTTGAAGAAGAGTCTCAAGATCTACCTAAGGATTGGCAATACAAGAAAGATCATCCAAAGGAACTCATCATTGGAGAAACATCAAAGGGAGTAACTACTAGATCTAAAATTAATCACGTTGATGTTAATTTTGCTTTTGTTTCTCAAATTGAACCAAAAAATGTTGAGGAAGCTTTAAATGATGAAAATTGGATAACTGCAATGCAAGATGAACTTAATCAATTTGAAAGAAATAATGTTTGGCAACTTACTCCTAGACCTATAGATCATTCTACAATAGGATGCAAATGGGTTTATAGGAATAAGCTTGATGAAAATGGTCACATCATTAGAAATAAAGCAAGATTGGTAGCCAAAGGTTATAATCAAGAAGAAGGTATTGACTATGATGAAACCTTTGCCCCCGTAGCTAGATTGGAAGCTATTAGAATATTACTTGCTTTTGCATGTCATATGAATTTTAAGCTTTATCAAATGGATGTTAAAAGTGCATTTCTAAATGGACTCATAAATGAAGAAGTTTATGTTGAACAACCTCCTGGTTTTGAAAACTACAAATTTCCTGATCATGTTTTCAAACTTACCAAAGCTTTATATGGATTAAAGCAAGCACCTAGAGCTTGGTATGATAAACTTAGTGCATATTTGCTTGAAAATGGTTTTTCAAAAGGAAAAGTAGACACAACTCTTTTTGTTAAAAAGAATAAGCACAACATTTTGATTGTACAAATTTATGTGGATGACATAATATTTGGAGCTACCAATGAAGCCTTGTGCAAAGAATTTGCTTCTTGTATGACTAGGGAATTTGAAATGAGCATGATGGGTGAACTCAAGTTTTTCCTTGGACTGCAAGTCAAGCAATGTAAAGATGGGATCTTCATCAACCAATCCAAATATACAAAAGAACTCATCAAGAAATTTGGAATGGATGGCTGCAAAACTAGCAAAACTCCTATGAGCACATCATTGAAATTAGGTAAAGATGATAATGGTAAAGCAGTAGATGAGAAGAAATATCGAGGTATCATCGGATCACTACTTTACTTAACTGCTTCTAGGCCTGATATAATGTATAGTGTATGTCTATGTGCTAGATTTCAAACCTGTCCTAAAGAATCACACTTGAATGCCACTAAAAGAATCTTGAAATATTTGAGTGGTACAATGCATTTAGGACTTTGGTATCCTAAGAATACATCATTTCATATTATAGGATTTTCAGATGCAGATTATGCTGGTAGTATCTTAGATAGGAAGAGCACAACAGGAGCATGTCACTTTCTTGGTAATTGTCTAGTTTCTTGGCATAGTAAGAAACAAGCATCGGTTGCTTTATCCACAACGGAAGCAGAATATGTTGCAGCATGTTTTTGTTGCACACAAGTATTATGGATGAAACAACAATTGCTTGACTATGGTAGGGTTTTTAACAATATTTCCATTAAATGTGACAACACTAGTGCTATCAATTTATCTAAAAATCCTATCCAACATTCTAGATCCAAACACATAGATATTAGACATCATTTCTTAAGAGAAAATGTACAAAATCAGAATATAACCTTAGAATTCATAGATACAGAAAATCAACTTGCTGATGTCTTTACAAAACCCTTGAATGAAGATAGACTTAACTTCATAAAACTCAATTTAGGAATGATTGATGGAATCACTTTGAATTAATTAAAACTTTTGCCTATCAATAAGGTTTCTATGTGCATGAATTTAATGTTTCTTAACACAATAGAAATATTTTCCACCTTTCCTTGAATCTTTCATTTTTAAGTATGTAGCGGTCGCTCCAGTATTCTTCAGCGGTCGCTATCCTGTCTGTCAGTTTCAGTCAAACTAATGACTCTGAGCGCGGTCGAGAAAATTTGTGCGCGGCCGCACCAATTTGAATAGTTTCGACCGTTACAGTTACTTTCTTCTCTCGCGAGCATACTTATCTTGATAATGGTCGCTAGACCATAAGTAGCGATCGCACTATCTTCAATCCGCGACCGCACCCTGTACACTCTGCTCGAAAATTTATAACCGTTGGCTGTGTGACAGGTTGCAACTCTTAATATCCAACAGTCAAAAACGGCTATTTTCTTAACTCCATCTATTTAAAAGTAAGTTACATCAAATTTCTTGGATATTTTGCTTCTGAAAACAATCTAAAACCCTAAAATCTTCTCAACTCATCTGCTTCTCAAATCAACCTCTGTTTTCCTGCTCTCATCTGTTTCTTCTATTCTAATGGCTCCCAAAAGAAAAACCACTTCCAAAATAAAGGGACAAGCTAAGAGAGTTCCAGGAATCACCATTAGAGAACCTGTTGTTGAACCTCCATCTCCTCCACAATCAAAAAGGGGTGAGAAAATTCACAAACCTCATCACCAAACCACTGAGGAAGACATTAGGTATGCCATGCTAAAGAAGAAGAAGGTTGAAGGCACCAAATCTCCTTTTGGTGGGATGCTGTCTGCTTTGGGCATCAAGGACGAAATTGAAGGATTGTTGGATGTCCTTGGATGGAGAAATTTTGTCTTTCCAGAAGAGGTAGGTTACTCTAGTCTAAGTAAGGAGTTTCTAATGTCATTCCAGATAGAGAAGAGTGCAAACTCTGCTCTAGGTTGGTACGGGGTAAGGTTCAAACTCTTTGATCTGTATCAATTCATAACCCTTGAAGATTTTGGCAGAATTTGGAACTTCCCTTCTGAAGGTATAACCTCCTACAATGACCAAATCTTCTCAAACCCAACCCTTTCTGATTTCTGGCGAGAAATTTCCATTGAAACTTCCTTTGAAAAGGAATCTAAAGCCAAGCACATCAAATCTCTCACCCACTGGATGCTCCATAGGATTATCACCTATACCATTCACCAAAGAGCAGATGGGAATGAGAAAGTAACCAAGAGAGACCTTATCTTTCTCTATGCTTTCACCCATAACATCAAAATGAACACAACCAAGTTCTTGATTGATACATTTTATCATCATGCTGTTACAAGAACTGGTACCTTCTTCCTATCCTCTCAAGTTACTCAAATAGCTAGACACTTAAACCTTCTGAATGATTTGAACTTAGCTACTTTGAGGAACCCTTTCACTCTAGCCTCCAATGCTATCACAATGGATTACTTAGAGCATGCTGGTTGTGTAAGGAAGATAGAAGGGTCATATGTATACTGCTATGGCAAGAAAGGAGTTATGGATAAACAAAAGAAAAGGCCAAGGTATACAATTGAGGAAGAGGGAGATTCTGTAGAAGTTGCAGTAGAATTACCTCCAAAAGCAACTTCATCAAAAGCTGCTAAAGAAACTGCTTCATCCTCCACACAACTCATCCTCCAAGCAATCAAGACTCTCTCAAGGAAACTCACTAAGTTCAAGAAAAGTGTTTCCAAGAGATTCCAGCACTTAAACAAAAGGATAGACCTTATATCCCACATGCACCATGATCTTTATGACATGCAAGGCAAATTGGACTTGCCTCAATGCAATCTTGAAGATTGGGATATAAGTGATCACACCCAAAGCGTTGCTGAAGAAGAAGAGTCTATTAGCACTAGCTCTGCCTCTGTTGCACCTCAAGATAAGGGGAAAGCTCCTTTAGTTGAAGAAGAGTTAGAGTTAGATGATGACTCAGAATAGCTTAGCTTTAGTTTGTTTGCATTTTCATATGTTTTCTGCTTTGCACTTTCTGCTTTGTACTTTCCTCCAATTTTAATATATATAATTTGGTACTTTCCCTTTCATTGTTTAGTTAATAATTTTGCTTAACAATTGTTTCATTTTGCCTATGACAATGGGGGAGAAGAACCAATGGAATGAACCAATAGAGGAAACCAAAGATAAGAACAATAATGGGAGAAACAAGTATACATGTTGAATATTTGCAATAAGGGAGAAATGTTTATGGGGGAGAAATGTTTGCATTCAAACAATAACATTTGCACCAAAATAAACTAATAATCACAATGCTCTTAACCATGATTGTTGCATATGTTAAGGGGGAGCATTTAAGACTTATTATTTTTCTCATCATTCCATTTGAATTGTCAAAGTCAAAATGGGGGAGATTGTTAGACAAATAATCTTAATTTTGATCTTTGACAACTCAAATGGATGATCTATTTAACTTGTGTTTGAGAAATCTTGTTGCAGGATTAGGTTATTTCAATTAAAGGTGAACAGAACATTTATCGCGGTCGCACCTCACCTTAATACGACCGCTCCAAGTAATTACAGAATGAAACCTTGTCACAGTAGGTTTCGCGATCAGAAGTTCGACCTCAGTCGCGACCGCTCCTACAGAATAGCGACCGGCCAAATATGTGCACAACCGCTACTCAAGGAATTTAAATCATTACAATCACAGTAAGATTCGCGGTGACAAGAACGGTGAATGACTCGACCTCGCTAACCACTATAGCGACCGCCCCATTCAAAGTCGCGACCGCCCAACAATTCAAAAAGAAATTGCTCAAAGAGACAGTAGTGTTCGCGTCCTCAGGTGCGTCCAGAAGTTCGACGCGAGAATATGAGTTCGACCGCGAAATGCTACCACGGGCGACCGCGAGATGCAAATTAAGGCGGACATCTCTTTTGCCCTGTCAGAAAATGACACGTGACATGACCGTTGTAATCCCACTTCAGTATTCAAAAAAGGGCGACCGCACTTTGTGATGCGCGACCGTCCCGACAAACACAGCATGGGCAAGAAACGGTCCGACAAACACATCATGGGCAAGATTCCAGCTGCAGAGCACTAAAATTCGACCGTTGAAGATTTTTTAAAAGTAGCGACCGTCCCTGGTTAAAAGGACGACCGCTTGAAGCATGAGCGCGACCATCCTTGTATGAAGGGCGACCGCGAAGTGCTTCGGACAGTTTAAGTAAAGAGGTCTAATCTGCCAAGACTTCATTCTCAACATCAATAACGGCTAGTAAGACCACATTGGCTATAAATACAAAGTTTCTATGAGAAAACAAATATGAAGGAGACAACATTGAGAAAAGATTTTCATAGCCAAGCAACAAATTTTCTTTTACTTAAACTTGTATTTGAATTGTTATGAATGTTAGGTGTTAGCATTGAAAACACCATTGTATAAGTTTGAGTGTAAGCTTGGGAAACACTTGGGTTGTGAGAGTGAGCCTAGTAAAACTCTTGTTAGGTTGTGAGAGTGAGCCTTGTAAAACTCTTGTTTGGGTTGTAAGTGTGAGCTTAAGAAAAACACTTGTGAAGTTAGGTGTGAACTTGTGAAAACACCAAAGTTAGAAGTGAGCTTGTAAAAACTTCAAAGATTAGTGGAACCTTAACAAGTTGTTAAGGAAGTGGATGTAGGATTGAAGTAAATCCGAACCACTATAAATCTTGTGTGTTCTTTCTTTCTTCAATTACTCAACCAACTCTATATTCCGCATTTCTTGTTTGTTGAGTTTTTTAAATTGTCATTACTTCTTGAGAAAACCAATTCACCCCCCCTCTTGGTTGCCATCTTGGGACAACAAAAATATTCATTGAGGTGGACAAAATGCTAAAATGACGTCTCGATCTAATATTCCTACTGAAAATAAATAAGAAAACAAGAGTCTACCAAAAGCTGCTAAAATTCGAAAAATGTATTTTTTTGAAGGCCTAAATATTAAAATATGATCGAAAAATGATGGATCTCTCTACAGAGCAACTCGTTAGCCCATTTCCCATTGCACTAGACCTATGGAATGTTCAAACTGTAATTTTGACTTTTTGAAAATAAATACTAAACTGCCACTAGAGCTATTTTTAATCAAATTGCTCAATGAAAGCTAGGACGCTCTGTTTCATATCAGGAAGTTTGTGGAGAAGTAATGTAAAAGATTTGTTTTTGAATTTGGAAAGTTCATCGACATGATGGGAATTGCTTGTGGAGTCTCTTTATGGTGGAAATGTAATTGGGAGGTACAGATTCTCCACAAAGATTTCAGATTTATACATGCCACCATTAATGATCCTAATTTGAACTTCTTTGCAATATATTTTATATATGGTTGTCCGTACAAATGAAGTGAAAAGAAATGTTTGATAAGATAACTTGGCTAGACCTGCGAAGCTTAATTCCTTGGATTTGCATAGGGGACTTCAGCTAAACATTAATTTTTTTTTATGAGAAGAGAAGAAGAAAGAATGTTATGAACTAATGGAATGAATTTTTTTGCAAAATGGATAGTAAACCTTCAACTCTCTGATATAGGATTCAAAGGCCTAAGGTTCACATGATCAAACAAGCAGGGGGGAGCAAGGAGTATTCAACAAAGAATTGATAAAGCATTGGCAAATTTTGAGTGGAGAACTAAGTTTCCTTCTGCAAATGTTGTGCATGCCAATTTAGTTGGCTCAAATCACAAACCACTTATCCTATCCTTACAAAATCAAATGGTGATCAGGAGGAAATTATTTAAATTTTAGTTAAAATAATCAGAGAAGGAGAAGTGTAAAAATCTAATTAGACAAGCCTGGTCCCATCCTGTCTAAGGTTTTAATTTATATGCTCTTAGACAAAAACTGAATGTTAAAGTTAGAGCTTAGGATAAAGATAATAATTACAATGCCAAAAAAAAAATGAATTGACCAAGGTAATGAGGAGTTGGAATTGTTACACTAATTTTGAGACCCTATATTATCAAGAGAAAGAGAAGGAACTGTTGGATGAATTGGTCATCTTATGGAGGATGGAAGAAAATACCAATACCAACATTTTAGACTTAAATGGTTAATTGCAGGAGATGGAAACATGGGATTCTTCCATGCCACCATGATGCAAAGGAGGCAGTTTAATCAGATCATGAAAATCAAAGGTGATCAAGATTGCTTTAGGAGGCAAAGATAAAGAAAAAGGTCTTAGAGTTCTTTAAAAAATTATATTCTATTTATTCAACTAAAATGTAAGACCATGTGATTAATAATATCTCCTTTATATCCCATATCAATGTAGGTCGTCCCTGTGATATTCCATCTGAGGAAGAGATACAATCAACTATTTTCAATTTAGGTGCATTTTGGGCTCCAATTCCATAATGGCTTCCCCAGGTTCTTTTTTCAGAAATTTTAGCCCACAATCAAAGAGGGCCTTTTTATGGAAATCTAAAATTTCTTTCAAAGCAATTATATGCCCAATGATCTCAATAGAACTAATATAGTTGTAATTCCTAAAGTAAAAGCTCTTGAATTGATATCTCATTTTTGTCCTATAAGGCTTTATAATTTTGTTTATAAGATTATTTTGATTCTGGTACAAAAGATTAAACCTTATTTGCATCTTTTAGTTAGTCCAAGCCAAGGAGCTTTTATCCCTAGTAGGAACATATATGACAATTTATTCATTGGCCACAAAATTTTTCATAGTTTAAGAACTAACTCTTTAAAGAAAAGTTGGCAGATGGTTCTTAAACTAGATATGAATAAGGCTTAAGATAGAGCAAAATGTGTTTTCTAGGAAAATTTTGAGAGCTATGGGATTTTGTAATAAAGTAGTAATTCTAATTATCCAACGTGTTACTATAATTTTCTTCTGCATTTCTTTAAATGGTGACCTGTTTGAGCTTTTCAAGCTCTCTAGAGGACTTAGGTAGGGTGACCAATTATCTCTCTATCTATTCCTTTTTGTGAATAATGCTTTGTCTATTCTTTTGGATAAGGCTCTCATTAAAAAATAGATACATGGGCTCAATTGGCTATAGAATTTTTAAAACTAACACATCTACTTTATATAGATCACACCTTGTTATATGGAAAAGACACTAAAAAAGAGATAGCTACTTTTACCTAAATTTTGGCATCTTATTATTCTGCCTTAGGTCAGCTGATTAACTATGATAAATCTAGTATAACTTTTAGTAAAATACTCCATTTGAAGTGAAAAATTCTATTATCAATGTGCCGAGAATTAAGGAGATGCTTGGACATGATATAGACTTGGGAGTCCCTTCATGGTGGGGTAAATCCAAGACTAACACACTCAATTCTTTGCGTGATAGAGTTATTGCAAAAACTCATTCTTAGAAACATCAATACCTTTCTTATTTAGGTAAATAAGTATTAATTAAATTTGTGCTGAATGCAATCTCTACTTAGCTGATGTCTTGTTTTAAGCTTTCTGAAAATGCCTATTGCAAGTTTCAGGAAGCAAAGATTAGGCATAAACTATCTTAATGTTGGAGAAGTATGTTTGCTGCAAGAGAGTTAATCTAAGGAGGTTCAAGATGGCTAATCAGAATTAGTAGACAAGAGAGGATTTGGGAGGACACTTGGGTTCCAAGCTTTCTAGATTTTGAGGTATTATCTGCTAAACTTAGTAATTGTAATGTTTATATAGTGGCTGATCTATTGAAGCCATAAAAGGTTGGAATTTGAATCTTCTATCAAAACCTTTTTCTGAAAATGAGGTGAAGGCAATATGCAAATCCTAGTTTTCCATCATGTTTTTATGATAAATGATATGCATCCTGATAAATATAGGAAATTGTCTATTAGATCTACTTATCAATTTCTTATTAAAATTGCTAATGGCTCTTAAGTTAATAGCAATGCTGCTTCATCTTTTAATAGTGCTATTTAGGGGTAACATTTGGAAACCTAAGGTTCCTCCTAAATTAAAATGCTTTTTGTCGAGACTATAAGTTGATGCTTTGTCTTTATATGTCAACCTCTTTAAAAGAAACACAACAAATCCTCTTTGTGTCCCATATGCAATTATGTCGAGGAAACTGTTATCCATCTCTTATTTTGTTATGACCATGCACGTGTAGCTTGGTTGACTTCCAATATTGGTTTCCTTCCTTCTAGACTAAATTCTTCTTCTTTCTATTCTTGGTGGGAAGCATGGATTAATAGTAAGTACAATATTGATGAATTTTTCCTTTTAGCCAGAATGGTTTACCTTTTTCTGAGTATTTAGAAAACAAGAAATGAGTTTTGCTATGGAGCTGTACTTGATCCTTTCCTAATAGTTAATAGAGCCTTTCATGTTTTTGATGATTTTATTAAAGCACAAGAAGTAGAGGCTACTTAACCTGTTGATAGGCTTGTATTTTTTTTTTTTTAGAAAATTATATTTTGCTTTTATTTATATCTAATATAAGGCATGTTCATACAATCAGTTAATATTATGCCTTTCAAAATGTTGGGTAAAGAATCAAAAGAACTATAAGAGTGATTGCGATAGTAAAATCTCCCAAGATGAGCAAGGAAGTTGGCTGCTTGGTTGCCTTCCCTGTAAGTGTGAGCTATAGAGGCTTTGCAATTGGCAAGTAGACTTCTGGCTTGGGAGAGCAGCATTGAATCTTTCCTAGAGGGAGCTGAGGATAGCTGGTTGACAGTTATTTGCCAATCACTTTCAATTTCCAGAGGAAGAGGATTAAACTGTTGACACCATAATAGACTGTTATAAAGTGCAAGAAATTCTGCTTCATCAGAGTGAGCAGCCATCAATAGGAAGCTTGTAGCTGCAACAAATCTACCATGGTGATCTCTAATAATGGCTCCACCTGCAGATAATGATTTAGAGAAAGAGGCATCAATATTCATTTTATACATGGCCTGAGTTGGCTTCTTCCATCTGACTGTACTAAATTTGAGACTCCTATCAAAGTGATCCGGAAGAAGCTCCTTGAACAAAGTATTACGTTTTGCTAACTTAATATTTGAGTAAGCTACCCCCTAAGTGAAGAAAGTGTGAGAGATTTGTCGCTGCAGTGCAGAAGTATGAAAACTACCATCTCTCCCCAAACAAGACGGCAGTAAGAGGACCATATTGTGTGAAGAATTATCAGAGACAGGAATCTAGTCATCTTTCCCTGCAAAGAAGAAGTTTTAAAGAGAAGCCACCATGAGATTAGTTCTTGACGAAGACTGGTTACCACTACTCCCAGACTTAGAAAGCTTCTATAGTATCTCCATATTGGACTAATTGCTGAGCAGTTATAGAAAATGTGTGAAAACGTGCCGTCTGCCGAAACACAAAACGGACAATGTGAAGCCATACTAATTCCCATACGCTTTAAGCGATTTGGAAGTGGGATAGAATTATGTAGCACTCTCCAAGAAAAAATTGAAAATTTAGTAGGTATAACAGAGTCCCATATAGATTTGAAGGACAAAAGTGTAGATCCATGAGTACGAACCAATTTATAAGCAACACTCAGCGAAAAGGTTCTAGAATTATCATCCCTCAAATAGAGGCCAACTTCATCAGTTCTGATTAAATCTTGGGCATCCAAATGAACGTGGCAAAGACGTTTCCAGGTGCAAAAGTCAGTTTGCACGTATGTCATCAATCCTTTCCGGTGGTATTTATGGCAAATGAAACGGGACCATAAAGTCTGTCCTTTAAAATAGTTCCACCATAACTTTATTGAATATGTCGTTTGCAGTGATTGTAATGATCTAATACCAAGGCCTCCCTCTTCAACCGGATAACACATTTTATCATAACTAAGCCAGTGATAACTGCTGCCCGACGAGTCCGATCCCCAGAAGAAATCTGCAAATTTTTTCTCAAGGAAAGCACTGATTTTTTTGGGAAGTTTCATGGCACCCAAAGTATGAATAGGGATTGAATTAAGGACATGTTTGATAAGTAGCAGCCTTCCCCCTGGAGAGAGGAACTTCTTTGTCCATCCCTGAAGCTTAGTATCAATTTTTTGGAGCAAATAATGACAATAGGAGGATTTGTTAATGCCCTTATATATCGGTGCCCCCAAGTACATAAAAGGCAGGGATTTCGATGTAATAGATAAAGCTGATTGCATCCATTCTTTGAAAGCTGAGGACGCCTTTGTAGAGCAGTAAAACGAACTCTTGTCAAAGTTTACCAGTTGGCCAGAAACTCCTTGATAATTATTGAGGAAACCCTTGAAGGCTTTGACACTTCTGACATCCCCATTTATAAAAACAAGAAGATCATCTGCAAAGGCTAAGTGAGTCACAACTTCACAACCTCTCACTGTTTTATAAGACTGAATCTTCCCATCGGCAACCAATTTATTGAGCCCCCTGGAAAAACATTCTGATGCCAGAATAAATAAGTATGGTGATAAAGGATCACCTTGTTTAACGCCATGTGAGGGATGATAGGCTAGTATATAATAGTGGTTTGCAAATTTAATCTCATCTTCCAATGGAGCTCTCCTTTAGTTGGCTTGTATAAGATTAATATGAATGTTTCCTTCAATCCTCATTCTTATTGAGTGAGAGGGGTAATCATTGCTGGAGATCATTGTGGTAATCTCAAAGAAGGCATAAATTGTGTAATACTCTTCTAAAGGTTTGAGCATTAGCCTTTAGGAAAAACACTTGTAGAGGGTTTAAGAATTAGCCTTAAGAAAACTCTTGGTTAGATTTTATGTGAGCTAGTAAAACATTAAGTTTGGTGTATGCTTCAAACACTAAGTTGGAAGTGAGCTTGTAAAACTCTAAGTATTATGGAATTCTCAATTGAGGTTGGGAATAGATGTAGGATTAGTTAACACCTAAACTACTATAAATCTCTATTGTCCATCTTTCTCTTTCCTTACTCTCTTTAGATTTTTTTTAAAAAAATTTCCTATTGCACATTTCTAACACCAATTCAACCCCCCTTCTTGGTACCATCCTTAGAGGCCAGCAAAAGGGTATTTCAATTGTGGAGATATGATATTAGAATGATAAATGTTTGATTCATTACTTGAAAAAAGACATTTTTCATTAATCTTTGATTAGTCAAAAATAAAATTCACTTCATATAAATATGTTTGTGTGTGTGTTATTTCAATCCTATTATAATTCAAACTAGTTTAAAGGGAATCGAATTTTTGTTCTAGAGCGAATCAAACAAAAAGAATAAATAGATATTTTGATTTCGATTTCAATTTCATTTCATTTTGTTTCCGAAGTTCGAACTAAACATTCCATTAGAGTTTATGAAATATATTCTTATATATTATTAAAACTAATACACTATAAGTACAAGTTAATAAAGTTATATATTTAAAAAGAATTTTTATATTTATTTCAAACACACATAATTTAACTAATTATTTTTAATTAAAAAATATTATTTGCTTTTTGTAATAGAACTTTATCTTGACCCTTATATAGAAATATGTGATTGGCACTAAGGCATTGGAAAGTTTAAGACTTCCAAAGCTCGTAGTAAACTTGAACCACTAATTAAATCAAATATATAAAATATCAAATTATCAATCAATAGTATAAAAATATTCAAATGCAGATTACTAAAATTTATAAATTTCTAGATATAAAATACAATACAATATAACCAATTACATATTAAAATAATTAAAATATATTCCACTATTAGAGAAAGGAGGTAGGGATACTTGATAAAAATTTATTTTTATAGAACTCACCCTGCAACCTAAAGAAATAAAATGATAAGAATGAGCATTGCAACTCAGTAAATGATATTAACTAATATATAAACTTGGTGTCTTACAATAATTCTACCTACAGGATGTTTATACATTGTGTCAAATATACAAATAAATAGATAATCATTTAAGAATAACTCTATGAGTTCAAATACTATCTCTTAGAGATAATCGATGGGTTTCACCATCATGGCCAATTCTAACAATAATCTTATGTTGTCCTATGTCATAAGCTCATCATATCTCAACAGTCATATCATAATAAAAGAAATCATATTACAATCCTACGTGGTTGTATGTCATCCTAGTCCCATTTAGAATCCACAATTAATATGCAATTATCCATTACAATATAAACACACAAGCACATGTCAAATGCTCAATTGATATAATAATTCATAATTTATATATTTATATATATACAATAAATGTAAATGCATGAAAATCAAGAAAATATATTAGGAAGTTTCACTTACAACTTAATGAAAACCAAACTTATTTTCCTTGGAGCACTTGATGTTTGGTGACAATGAAGGCGCCTGAATTGAATAATAAGTGAAGAATATTAAAATAAGTTAACTCAAAACATCAATTTTTTTAATCTATACTCAAACACTCAAACTTTTTCCAAAATTTGGTATAGCCCTATAACTAGGACTTCTTTCTTTAAACAAAATAAATAATTACACACCTCTAAAATAGCTCATAAGACTCGTGACAATCATCATCTTAATTGCCCCAACTAGGCATCTCCAAATATGCCAAGTATCACAATTATCACAATCGAACTTCAATTTCCTTAAATCATCCATTCCTCAATAATAATAATAATAATAATAATAATAATAATAATAATAATAATAATAATAATAATAATTTCATCCATTAACTTTAAGAACTTTAAGCATAGCCCCAAATGTATACATATGATTCCAAAATTAAATAGTCCAAAAATTAACTTCAAATAAAATTTTGAAGGTTCTAGGCTTATCAATGCAAAGTTTAATAAAACTAGGATCATTAATTACATTGAGATTTCAAAATGGAGCTGCTAGAGTTAGGACCTTATGTCATTGCCAAAGCCACCATTGTTTGTTCATGAACCACCATCGGCCACGGTGCTTGGATACCATCATAATGACCTTGATGCTAAGAGCTCAGATCTAGTCTCCACTTGTTGGTACTCACCACTATTTTGCTAAAAGTTGGCATAGAGGGTTCAATCACCATTGTTTTTCATTTTCATCGCTAGTGTATTTCAGATGACATGATGGCTGTCAAAATGTAATTGGGACAAAAATGATTTCAATTCATCATTGGTGGATTTTAGATGACATGGTGATTATCAAAATGAAGTTGGAACAAAATTGATTTCAACACCATCGGAATCTTTGTGAATGGAGGCTGGAGTTGGCCAAAAAATGCATTGAAATATCTTATTATTGGTGATCATCAGATGGTGCATGTGTTGCCATTGAATGACAACTTAGGACGATTCTTGAAGCATTGGACTTGCTAGAGGACAAGCTTCATAGTGGAGCAATGTTAGTCAACCGTTGACTGGAGGTGTCCGGATCGACATCCTAGCCACTGCTCTCTCTCTCTCTCTCTATGTGTGTGTGAGTGTGTGCCTAGATACTTGCAAATTTGCAATTTTACATCTCTTTTTGTTTTTTTCATAACTCTTAAATAGAAACTTCTAATTTTATGATTTTACCTTTTATTTTTTTATTAATATCTTTATAAATCCTAAATAGACATTTGCAGTTCTAAACTTTGGCTTATGCAATTAATTTATAGTTGTTGTCTTGTTGACATAATCTAATTAATTAGTTTATGTCAATTTTTGAAAATTTTAAAAAAATGTTGTTATTGTAGTAGCAGTAGTTAATGTTGATTAATTTGTTTTTAAATGAATAAAACAAATAATTTTATTTAATTGTAATGTGATGGTATAATTAAAATGATTTGACACTTATAGTGACATCAACTTAATGATTAATATTGTTGATGTGAACTCCAATGATGAGTTTTGATGGTGGAAGGAATTAGTTTTCTTACTCATAAGTTAGTTAAGACAAAAAAAAATAGTGTATCCTTGGTTTATTTGCTTGTGAAATTATAATTGATATTATAAGTCGCAACAACAAGTTTTAAAAGGGCAAATATAGCGAATAGTCATCCCCAAAATTGAATGAAAGATCAATTATTAAATGATAATTTAGTTACAAATATTAAAAAAAATGTGTTCAATAGTATTAATAATGAAATAACTATTCAATACTTTCAAAATATGAAAACTCATAGAGGACAATTGTAAAATTCTAAATATTTTTGCATATATTATGGTCAAATTTTAAGTGAATTTCTCTTATTTTTTTATGTGAGTAAATTTTAATTTGATTGTAGTAAATTTTGATCCCACTGAATAAAAATACTGGCTACATCCTTGGACACCAACTAGAAAAAATAAATTCTTCTGAAGTTATTATTTAACATTAGGAGCGGATCCATGATTTAACAAATAAGCCGGCAAAAACCATATACCAATAACATAAAATTTTAATAAATTTTCTTAATAAAAATTCTTTTAAATTTCATTAAAAATTTGACCAACAAGATAAAATATGTTATATTTTTTACAAAATAAATTCTAAATTTTATTGTTTTTTATTTTTCATTTAGTTGCAAAAATAAAATAAATTCAAATTTATATCATAATCAATCACATTCTATTCTCATTCAAAAATATTAATGAGGTTTGCTAAATCACCATAATAGATTAAAATCTTATGTTTAAATAATTAATTACAATCTTTAGATATGTATAATCCAAATAAAATACAATGGAAGTGAACAAATTATTCAAGAATATAACATTGACAATTTATAGTTTCAAATCTAATGAAACAAATTTTTGTATTTTACGATATTGATTTTTCTTTTTTTAGAACTCGATTCTACAAATAAAACTAAGAAAAATTCATATTTGAAACAAATAGAAACTAAGATTTTTAAAAGAAAAAATGAAAATAAATTAAAACAATTCACTTGCTAATTATAGATATTTTGATTCTTATCAACTCTCCTTGATGCTTAAAAGTCTTTTTTTTTTTAATAATTGTCTTCAAACATAAAGGAGGAAAAAAAGGAAAACTCCAAGGAAAAAAAAAAGGATAGTAGAAAGAATGAGAGGAAAAGCGAAAGAACAAAATGAAAATTTTTTTGTTCTATTGTGTTTAATTAACAATATGTGATAGTTGTGCTTAAGCAGACACATAAGTAAATATCAAGGGTGCCAAAATTCTTGAAAATCTTTTTTTAAATTATGAAAATATTCTATTAATTATAGTATTTATAAACCATTACAATTGTTAAAAAAAACACAATAATAGACTCCATGACGCTTATAAAAAATATAATTAAATTTAAAATTTGATTTTTGAAGCTATAATTTTAATGAAACCCACGCACGTGTAGACTTAAAAAATGAAAAATTGAAATAATAAAAAACACTTTTTCTAAGAAGTATGGCAAATTTTTTTTTTCTTATTGAATAAAGTCATTTTTATTATTCTGTCAAAATTATATGGTTGAATAATTAAAGAAAAATTACACTATATGTTAACTTTATAACTTTTTTTTTAAATACTCAAATGTTTTTGTTATATTTTAGTGTGTTAAATATATGCTAAATGTATAACTTGAGAGCGAAGTATAATTTTAATATACTAAAAATATATTAGATGAATGACTCTATAAGGGATACTTTGAAATTAAAAGTTGAAAATGGTTATTTTTTTTTAAAGAAAAAAGTTAATATTTTTAAAAATAATTTTATTTTTGAAAAAATTCCAATAATTAATATTATTGAAAATTTTTAATCACTTGACTAAATATTTAAAATTATTCAATTTTTTTATAATTGCTATTACATAGTGAATACTTAAAATTATTGAGTCATATTTGTAATAGTTAGAGTTTGAAGGGGCCTAAAATCTACTTGTTTAAAAAATAATATATATAATAAATAAGTTTCAAAAATAAAAAAAAATTAAGAGGAAAGGAAGGCCCCTCTCAAATATAACTTAGGGGCGTATTATATTAGGATTTTAAAAGAATTGCTAATTTTAATGAAATTCAAAGATTTTAATTGAATTCTATAGATTATGTTAGAATCATTTATGGAATTTAATGGAGTTTATTAAATTTTTATTATAGACTTTAATAGATTTTGATGGAATTCTATTTTTTCATATAATTATTGTCTTGATAAAAACATAATATATTTCATGAGAAACATTATACCATAAATATAACTTTCATGATATTGGACAAATAAAAAAATATTATAAAATTTTAGAGTAAATAAATAAATATATAGATATCAAGTTTTTTTCAATGTTATCATTATAAGATAAAAAATTTATAAAATAAAAAAATATAAAGATGAATTGAAATATAAAATAATATTAGATAAATATATCAAAGTATTGTATTATTTTCAATATTATTATCATATGAAAATAAATTATAAAAAAATTCATGTTCATTGTTTTGATTTCTATTATTTTGGGCATCTCTCCATATATTTGAAGATATTGTGTTTCTCTATGTATTAGCATTCTCTTATTGTTGCTCTTAACTTTCAAGCATCTCTAGAAAATCAATCTCTTCAGTTTCTTGCATTAATAATGATGATGTAGATTCGACATTTCACTCTATAGGAAACTCATTCGAATAATATTCTTTGCAAAAAAAATTATGCAACCCAAAACAAGCTAAAACTAACTCTGCTTGTGTGTTAAATGGAAATGGATGTGTAGATTTAAAAATTGTGAATCTAGATTGAAATATATCAATTATCCTCTCAATTACATTTCCTAAGGAAGAGTGATGAAGATTGAACAACTTAGCTGCATTTTTAAGATGACGACCTTAACTTGAAAAATCTTGCAAATGGTATCGAATCACTTGAAATAGAGAGAGAAATTGTCGACTATTAGGAAATCCACAATCCACAAGAATGTATTTATCCAAATATATAAGATAATAATAATTTATAAAAATATTTTTTTTGCAAAAAATAATGTGTATTGAAATATATATATATATATGCCTTGTGGCACTTTAAGTCCAATCTTCTTTTCACTACAAGGAAAACTGAATCAGACAACGCTTTCTGGCCGTTGTCTAACGAAGACAAAAACCGTTGTCTATTGAAGCGATGTCTGATAGCATTTCAGACAACGGTTTTAAAACCGTTGTCTGATGTAGGTTTGCACAACGGTTTTTAATTTTATCATACAACGGTTTTTGGTCGTTGTCTGATGATGGTTCAGACAACGTTTTCTAATTTTTCAGACAACGGTTTTTAACCGTTGTCTGATGGTTTCTATAACGGTTTCTAAATTGTCAGACAACGGTTTCTAAATTTTCAGACAACGGTTTTTAACCATTGTCTGATGAAGGTTTAGATAACGCTTTTTGACCGTTTTCTGATGAAGACAAAAACCGTTGTCTATTGAGGCGATGTCTGATAGCATTTCAGAAAACGGTTTTTAACCGTTGTCTGAAGATGGTTTCCACAATGTTTTTTAGTTATATCAGACAACGGTTTTTAACCGTTGTCTGATGAAGGTTTAGACAACGCTTTTTGATCGTTGTCTGATGAAAGATTGCAATTAATCTAAAACCGTTGTAGAATAACGCTAAATACAACAGTTAATTAATGTGGTACACTGAATATTGGACAATAGTTTCAATGTTCATTTTCATTTCACCACCATTGTCTGTTAAACTGTACATTATACATATAAGACAACACTTTACAATGGAGGATTGCAAATTTGGGAATAAAAAAACCTCCACAAATTCAACCATTCAACATATTAACAAACTAAAAAAAAATCAACACTATACGTATATATATCTGAAATATACTATTAACTTCAACTTGAATGACGCTTCATGAAATATTTGGCGAAGTCAATCCTAATCTCGTTGATGTCGGCATCACTATACTCCAAGTTGCCTCTGCGTAGCCACTGAAAAATGAATCAAATTTTGGTTAGCCACATGTGATAAATACAAAGCTAGTACTCTAATGCGAGGAGGATCACTATGGATAAATTTTAAAGAGTGTTTTAAGCAGGCCAAATGTTCAAGGTTGCAAATTAATTGGAGCGGAAGCACCAGTAGTACTGATGTTCAGTGATGGGCAGATATTGCATTCAGTCCCATTCTAAACAGATTGCAGGAAAAGCAGCACTGGCAACTAAAGCTGCAGCCGGCAAAATCTGCTAGAGAAGAGCATTCAAAGATGCACCATGTGGATATGAAGTTTTGCCCTAGCTACAATATGAGGATTCACTAACGAGGGATATGCCAACCAAGAAGCATTTCACATTAATCCAATAAGGAGTATCTATGAACTCAAAGGGAGATGCTGTAACCATTTAATCAGCAACCTACCTGGTCACAGGCTCTTTCAACATAGACCATAAAACAAACACAAAAAGCCTAAATAGAGAAAATCAACGTCTCCTGTCTGTCTCAGCATTTCATCCACTCACCCACCAGCCAATGGATAAAGATTGCTGACATTGAGCCCCATCATAACTGTAAAAACCTATACCACGTAAAAACCAAACAGCACTATGGTGCAAGCTAATCACTAAGAATCAGTAAGGGAACATATCAAATATTTGAAACGAAACACACACATAGAGACTCCAATCAGAAAACAAAATAGCCACACACACAAGGCAAGAGGAGTATATGATGCCACTAGAACTACAGAACATGAACTTCACAATGTTTGGCCTCCTTTTAACAGACTTCACTTGAGAGATTATGTCTATGCCCCAATTATTTTTGTAAATTTAGTTAATTAGACGGAGAAAATCAGAAAAATAAATTCTCCCACCTGGGAACACTGCGAAAGCAGCTTGCCCCATGCATGTGCATGTTTGTCAAGTGGCTTCCCTGCTTTTGCTGGAACAGGTTTTGCTGGAGCTGATTTTGTAGGCCGCTTCTTCTCCCGATGCAGGCCACCAGCAATATTACTTTCACCTAAAACCACCAAACAAACACAAATTAAGCCAAAAACACAGATCAACCATATCATCGAAAATCATACAACAGAAAAGCTCAACATGCAATGATGAAATTAAGTGAAGATCGCACCTAGAGGTTGTGGGGACAATAAGCCATCGCTTTCAATTCCGGGAGATCTCTCCGTATCAGCAGAAACGGGCTCTGGAGTCACTGTTAACAATGGATCAGAAGATTGTAGCTCATGTTCTCGAGGTGAAGAAAGGGATTCATTGACCGGACTTAGGGTTTCAACCAGCAGCTCCATGGAGGCATCTTTCAATGGTGATGAAGCCTCCGCCGAGGCAGCACCAGTAGAAGCCGCCTAGGGTTTCATCAAAAAAATAAAACATTAAATCAAGCCATAAAAACAACAAAACAAATAAGAAAGCAATGAACAGGAATGATTATTTGCACCTGTACCTTAGATCATTTGGAAGAGGAGGGAGGAGAAGAGGAAGGGAGAGGCCGTTTGGATGAAGAAGAACCACGCCTGGTTTCAACCATGGTTGTTAGGAGACTGCGCTCTCTCTGATACAAACAAAGCCTGTTCTTGTTGTTGTTTGCTTTGTTAAGAGAGAGACAGAAAAGAAAGACGAACCTAACGTCATCGGCGGACTGCTCCTCAGCAATGCACAAGCCTCCCCAGTCTTCATCATAGCCATAGGTTGATCCTCTGCAGTAACAAACGGCAATATCGGAGCCTCACCCCATCCAATCCACCCATTACTTAATTCAATCCTAATTGCGACGTTCTCTACTTTATCAAGCCTGGAATTTTCGAAAAGTTAGAACTTCCAAAGGTTTTGTGTGTCTGAAAGGAAAAACGGGGACAGGGACAACCAATTAAAAGCATCATTTTGATTTGAGGTTTAATACAAGGATGGGAATTTAAGTGTTTTTGGCAAAATGGGGGCAAATGAAATTTTTTTTGGAAATAAAGGGGGAATTTAAGTGTTCAAAATTTTTGAAATTTTGACATCCCTCTTTTGAAATAAAATAGATTTTTCAAAATTTTGTTAAATTAACTTTATAAATTCACTTATATAGATTATTTATAAATTTCAATTTATAATTCATCCATAAGTGCTTATACTTTACTTATAAATTTATATACTTATATATATACTAATATATATACTTATATATACTTGTATATACTAATATATATATATATATACTAATATATACTTGTATATACTAATATATACATATATATACTTGTATATATACTAATATATACTTATATATATACTTGTATATACTTGTGTATACTAATATATATACTTGTATATACTAATATATATACTAATATATACTAATATATATAATTGTATATACTTATATATACTAATATATACTTGTATATACTAATATATACTAATATATACTTGTACATACTAATATATATATATATACTAATATATACTTGGATATACTAATATATACTTATATATACTTGTATATATACTAATATATACTTGTATATTTATTTGTATATACTAGTATATACTAATATATATACTAATATATACTAATATATACTTGTTTTTTTTTTTTTGCGAAAAAACTCTACCATTTTATTTACACTTTAAATAGGGAAGCCCCATACAATCAGTATTAATGATTCCTCTAACTATGTGAGGAAGTGAAGCAAAAGAATTAAAAGTTATAGAGATATTGTTGAGCCTACCAAAAATAGCTAAAGAGTGGGCTACTTGGTTACCCTCCCTATGAATACAAGTATATACTAATATATACTAATATATATACTAATATATACTAATATATATACTAATATATATTTGTATATACTAATATATGCTTATATATACTAATATATATACTAATATATACTTGTATATACAAGTATATATATATACTAATATATAGTAATATATACTTGTATATACTAATATATATATATACTAATATATACTTATATATACTAATATATACTTGTATATACTAATATATATACTTGTATATACTAATATATATACTAATATATACTTGTATATACTTGTATATACTAGTATATACTAATATATACTAATATATACTTGTATATACTTATATATATACTTATATATACTAATATATATACTTGTATATACTTGTATATATACTAATATATACTAATATATACTAATATATGCTTATATATACTAATATATATACTAATAATATATACTTGTATATTAGTATATATAAGCATATATTAGAATACAAGTATATTAATTTATTTACTAGTATATAAGTTAAATCAAACAAAAAGGTAGGCTTATTTTCACATTCACTGCATTTTTATCTTTTCTTTTTGTCCCCAAAATATCACACACATTATCATTAAAATTCTATTTGAGTTACAATTTCAAATGAGATAAATTTCTTAAATTAATAAAAAAGGTAAAATTGATAAATAGTAATGGTTTTGATTTGGAGAAGTAAATTATTAAATTATATATTTTTTAAAAAAACTATTTAATGGTAGTTTTGTGATTTTTCAAAATTTTAATGGTTTTTTTGTTAAGGTAAAACCCTAATTCGTATATGTATATATCACTGTATCCCTTCCATTCTCTCTATTAGAAAACTTTGGTGTCTTTGGCCGTTTCACGTCTCTTTGAAACCCTAAAATGGCAGCCCCCGGCCATAGAATCTGTCCAGTGCTTTGGCCGTAAGAAGACAGCAGTTGCCGCCACTTACTGCAAGCGCGGCCGAGGATTGATCAAAATCAACGGCTGCCCAATTGAACTGGTGGAGCCGGAGATCCTTCGTTTCAAGGCATATGAGCCAATTCTCTTGCTAGGTCGCCACCGTTTCGCTGGCGTTGATATGCGTATTCGCGTCAAAGGCGGTGGTCACACCTCACAGATCTACGCCATCCGTCAAAGCATTGCTAAAGCTTTTGTAGCCTTTTACCAGAAGTATGTGGAAGACCAGAGCAAGAAGGAGATCAAAGACATTTTGGTCAGGTACGATAGGACTTTGCTTGTAGATGATCCAAGGAGCTGCGAGCCTAAGAAGTTCGGTGGTCGTGGTGCTCGTGCTAGGTTCCAAAAGAGTTATCGTTGAATTGGGTTTTATTTTTCTTTTCTTTTATGCTGTTATTTAGTATTTTTCAATCAAAAAGTGTTTTGGGTTTTGTGGAATTTGGTAATTGGGAACTAAAATTGTAAGGATTTTTGTTGATTTTGGTTGATTAAGGGGTTTCTCTTGGTTGATCAATTGCTTAATTTAGTTGTTGCAACTAGTTGATGAAACAATTCATACTCTTATGGACCTTTTTGCTCGGAGGTAGTCATCCTGTTTTCTATATAAAATTTGGCATCTTTATGTTATATTAGAGTTCTATAATTAGTGGGTTTTGTTTCATATATAGTTTGAAGCTTTTAATTTTTGTTTATCAGTGCAATTTGTTTCATTTTTTCAAGTGTTCTATTGGGTTCTTAGTGTTGCTCTGCTCTATGAAACCATGGAGTGATCAATTGGACATGTTGGTGGATTCTTTTATTACCCTGACAAGTAATTGAGCTAGGCTACTCAATTTAGGATTTGAATTTTGATTTTAAAATAAGTTTTAGCATCAACCTTTCGAATTAGGAATTGTGATAGCATTATTCAATTTATCTATAAATAAGAGTTTTTAATCAAACTCTAATTATTTTCTTGTTCCAACCACAATCACTATCGTATTCTAGTTTTAATTATTGAGAACTAATTGCTTTAAACATGTTTGTTGCCTCATTGGGTTTGGACTATGGAATCATTTAAGCTAAGATTTTAGTGTTTCATTTGTTGTTCTCACTTTACTTCATTGAGTAGAATTTAATATATATATATATATATATATATTATCTCTATTATTATATTATCTCTATTTATTTCAATAAATATTATTACTGATATAAATTTATATTAATTTTAGTCATTTTAACAATTAATATATTTATAAATTATTTTTTAATTAATAAATATTGATTCGGTTTTAAGTTTAAATTTATTCATATCATATTAAATAAGTATATACAAGTATATATATTAGTATATATTATATAATATCATATTATATCTAAATCATTATTTAATGGTGGACTTTAAAGTTTCTAATGGGTTTATGAAATGTTTATAAATTTAAACCTTAGCTTTTAATACTTAGTCAAGTTTGTTTGGCTTAAGAAAGCCTAACTTCCATACATTGCAAATAGTCACTGGATCCTTAGCATGTTTTTATACTAAGAAAATCTAACTTCCATAAAAAATTGTTTTAATATATGTTCAAAAAAATTGTCCACGACTATTGAAGCTGAAAGTGGAATGAGAGATGAAGCAGAATCTGAAACAATTTTTTTAAAAATTGTCCACGACTAAAACAAATTTTTTTTACCAAAAAAATACTTGTCTAAGCATATATTACACAACGGTCCCTAAAAACCGTTGTCTGTATGCTTGCTTCAGACAATGGTTTTTTTTAACCGTTGTCTGAAACGCTGAATTATACAACACTTTCGAAAAAATCATTGTCTGAAACATCTTATTAGACAACGGTTTTGTATGATCAAAAAAATAGTTGTTTGAACATATATTACACAATGATCCCTAAAAAATCGTTGTCTGGTGTGACTAAAATGACACCTAATAGACAACGGTTAAAAAAAACACCAAAAACAGTTGTCTGAAAATTAATCAGACAACGCTTTTTTGGGAAAAAAAAACCGTTGTCTATTTTTTTCAGACAATGGTTTTTTCCTTAACCGTTGTCTGATGACCGTTGTCTGATTCAGTTTTTCTTGTAGTGTTTATAAAGCATCATATAACAATTTTGAATAATGAGCTGAACCCTCCAATCCACTAAGCACATATATAAACTCCAAATCAAAGTTACAAGCTACTAATACATTTTGTGATAATTTTCCATGGCGATTGCGATAGCTGCTCTCTTCACAATCTTTTATTGTTGCTGGTATATGTGTGCCATCAATAGCACTAATACAACGTTAAAGTAAACAACAAAGTTTATAATTAACATAAAATATAAAATATTAAAATAGTAACTATGATACTAATAATAACATTTGATATATTATTATCATTGTTACTACTATAAAAACAAAGAAAATAAAAAAATAGTAAAATATTATTATTTAGCTTAAAATAAGGGTAGAATCTTGTACTTTCTCTTATTTTACTTGGCACTACAGATTTTGGTTTAACCATCAAATCTGGTGCTATTGTGTTCAAAGCTTTCAAAATTTTCTTAAAAGTTTGGCTCACCATAAAATGTGATTGATTAAATGTCTCCCTAGTCGTATGATATTGAGAATTTTGCCCAATAATAAGTAAAAATCTTGCAAGCATTTCTTCAATGCAAATGAATATTGTATCTTGCAAATGTGTTTTCTCTCTAATATTGCACAACTTAAGAAATACATTAGGATACATCCTATATAGTTGCCAAAAATGTTAAGGATCTTCTTCTAATACTTTATGCATATAATTATATCCTCTAGCAGTGATTGGTCATCGAGCTAGTGGACACTCAATATGTTCACCATGTATGCTAATCCATAGGATAATCATCAGTGCATTCAATATTTCGAGTATTGCTTGAAAATTCTTCATCTCTTATATATCTCTGATGAGATCATTTTATACCTGTTTTTAGTATGAATTTCTATGTGTTTTTAGTTAATGTTTCATTTGATTTTTGTTTAAAGTTGGTTTTAAGTGTTTGTTTTAGGTTAAAGTGGAAAATCTCCCTTGGATGGTCAAAACAATGAAGAAAGAGCATGAATCAAGCAAGACATGGCCAAGCCAAAGCAAGCTTGGCCATGTCACCCAAAAGAAAAGCAAGCCAGTAGCTGACACGGGCAAGAGACACGGCCAAGCCACTGGCCGTGTCTCACCCAAAGAGCAAAAACCAAAGAACCAAGCAAAGAAGGAAGAAAAGAAGCAGAAGCTGACACCACCACATGATACGGCCAGGAGCCTGGCCGTGTCATCCTTGGAAACAAAGAGAAGAATTGAACAAATGGCAAGTAGGAGGTGACACACCAAAGTGACACAGCCAAGCCATTGGCCGTGTCATATGACACGGCCAGGAGCTTGGCCGTGTCACCCTATGAGACCAAAGAGAAAAGAAAGAAAGGAAGGTAGGCAGTGATGGACACGGCCAACTAGCTTCGCCGTGTCCCAAGGAGAAATGAGAGACACGGCCAAGCCATGAGAAAACCTTGATTCTTTTGCATGAATTGGGAGACAAAGTGGGGAACAAGATATTGTGCTTGCCAAAAGAAATACTAAACAAAGAGAAAGTGGGGAACAAGGGAGAGTGGTGTGAGCTGGTGTGAGTTGGAAGCATGGGTTGGAGCTTTGAATGGAATGATTTAAAAAGAGAAGAAGAGGAAGAAGGAGGAGGCTTCTGCTGAGAAGGTTCTGCTGGGAGGTTTTACAGGAAACAGAGAATAGAGGCAGAGAAGAGAGGTTTGAGAGGAGGAGGCTGGGCATACACATTTTGGACAAGGAGGGAGTGACACTTTTCTTGACTCTTCGTCTTCATCCTCCATTTCCATCCTCTCCAGCATCTCCATCTTCCATTGGCAGCTCCTGGAGATTGAAGAAGCTACATTGAAAGGGGTTTTTCTGTTTTCTCCTTTTAATTCATTTTAATGTTGTTGTTGTTGTATTAAGTGTATTGAACATGAACTAAATCATTCTCTATCTAGATATTGATGAACCCTAGCTTATTTGTATGATTGAATAATTTTAATTGATTGAGTTGTTTTATTCTTATGATGCTTAATGATTTATTTCCAATTGATAATAGCATGCTTATTGATTGGTTGTCATTTTCATATTATTGACTTGAGAAAGCTTGATATGAATTGATTACTCATAAGGGTTGAGGATTGATTGGGGTGCTAGAGATAGACTTACAAGATCCTTTGGTTTATAGTTCCTTATTCTTAATGCAAGATCTACTTAATTGTGTTTGTGAAGAGATTCTGGCACTCTACTTAGTGATTAGGGATTAATTCACTCGAGAGAGATTTTAGTCTAAGTTAGAGGAATGTCAATCCAACTCTATCATATAATGTAATTGAGGCTAGGGGGATTCAATATCTGGATAGTATCATTATCATCAAACCTTTTTACACAACACACAATTTATATTTGCTTTCATTTATTTAAGTTAATTGTCTTTAATTACAAAACATCACAAAAATATTAATTTGCTAAACAACAGTTAAGATTTGCACTAGTACTTGGCCTTGTCCTCAGTGGAATGATAACTCACTCACTACTTTATTACTTGGGCGACCCATGTACTTGCGGTATTGCAATAGCACTAGGCGCGATGCGCACCAATCTCTTTCTCCTATTTCTTCTCGTTCCATTATCTATTTTCAGTAATTAAAATATAACATTCAATATTATTAGAAAAAATAATATTTTTAAGAAAAAAACTATTTAATTAAAAATTAGTATATAAAAATAATTAAACAAAATAATAAAAGTGTAAACCAACATAAACAAAAGAAAAAAAAAGTTACTTAAGCAAAAAAGTAACAAAAATATAACCAAATATTTAAAACATATTGTAAATTATTTTAATAGTCATTTAAATTAAAAGATATCAACTCAGAGCGTTCTTTAGGTGACATTTTCAAGAATGCATCTTTGATTTCCATTTTCTGAATCAATGCAAGAGCTTTGTAATGACTATGATTATCCAAATTTGGAGTCTCTTTGATTGCATTCCAAATATCATTCTTCTTCTCTTTTTGACTATTTTCCATTTTCCATTTCTCTTTTAGGCTATAGATTCCTCGAATATCATTGGAAATTTATCGAATTGATTCCAAACCCTGCAATAATTTTTCTAGAAGATCGACCCAATTGACATTATGATAAGATGAGCGAGTATTCTCTTCATTATCAACTCTAGTTCATTTCCTTTGAACAATGTTCTTTGTTGGAACTTCTAAATTTGATTCAAGCTCTATCACTAGTGATTCATTATGGTTAGGTGAAAGATCTTTATATGATGGATCAAGTTGAGTTTGCACATATGCCTTATTATTCTCATCCATCAATGTTAACATGTATACTTTCTTCATGCATATAATTTCCTGCATAGGTATCATCTCCTCCTAACCCAATATAGTACTTTCCAATAGCAAAACCATTCCAACAGCAATTCTCAAATCCTTGAAGTCGGCAAAACTATCCGTGCGAAGGTTTTTGTGGTTTAGATGAGATTGAAAAAAATATATAACATTTTGTTAACATATAAACGAAAAAACATTTTCAAGTTATAATATAAAATTTATTCTTACAAGAATTGAATCTCAATTTCAAATAATTGTTCCATGTTTTATCTGTGGGAATGAAGCTCTGTGTGGTTGCATCCCATCCAAAACTCAAGTTAAATTGGGTGAGATTAGAATGTGTTTGAAAATGAGTTTTGAACCATTTCAATTAGTTTTGATGTTGACTATAATTTTTATTACATCCAAGTGCTTCATTAAGTTTAGGAAGTATCTTAGTTTCAATAGTATTTTTTGTAAACCCACCATTACTGTCATACCATCCATAAATGGTAGCATCAACTAATACATCTAATAATTTCTACTCTCTTGCACAGTCCATGTGTTATATGTACTTTTACCTTTTTTCTTATGAATCTCCCATTGTAAATAATGCGTATGTACTAATTTGAAAATCCTACCAATTTTGTAGAAATTAGTTCAACCATAATGAGTTCCAAAGAATTTAAATGTATAATTTTTAATTGAATAACAAATTGCATAAACACAAGTTTGCAAACTAGTTTTATGACAAATGTAGCATTTAAAAATTCTTTTACAATTATCATAAAAAACCTTATCGCAAAATAGTAGAGAGGAAAAAATGGACTAATCATCTTAAGGTTATCAATTTTATATTTTATTAACTCCTCTAAATAATATCTTATATGTATAAAAAAAATTCACACATCATCATCATATATCAAGTGCATGATGCATCAAACTTGACTTGACAATTCTTAGGGAACTTTCAGTATTTAGCAACAAGTAGACTTTTTATATTGTTAACAATAATATCCATTTAGTATTCCTTCAAAACAATGACATAATTAAGGAAAAAAGAAAAACTTGTTGTATTAACAAGAAGAAAACTTTTTATATTGTTAATAATAATATCTTTTTGTCTTCCCCTAAAATAATGACATAATTAAGAAAAAAAGAAAAAAAGTGTTTAATACTAGAAAAAAAATCATGTCCTCGATATCTTACAGGATTACTTTATTTTAACAACAAAATTTAGCTATCTACAAATTAGAAATGCTTACATTCATATGACTTTGTTTTTGTTAAAGACTTAAAGTAAGCTTGATTATGCTTTACCTTGTCAAAAATAATGCAACTGGGATCATCCGCATACAGTATTAATAAATATCTATTGGAGTTTCATAAAAATCACGTGTACAAGGAAAAAAATTAATCATTGTATGCTATTCTCTAATGAGCTTTTGCGTTACAAACAAAGTTATAACAAACAATTAAATCAAACAAAACATCATGAAATCAAGTATGAATATATCAGGTCCAAAAGGCAGCAAGCAAAGAGGTTAACATAACATATCGCAATCGAGGATAGCAACTTAATCAAGGAAGGGGAAGGAATATAATTACAATTTTCAAATATGAGGGATAAGATCACTTTTAAAGAATTATTGCGCATCAAATATATATGCAAAAAATTTTGATAAAAAAAGCATGCAAAAAAATACCAGGCTTTTCTAAATAATGAAAATTACTAAATTCAAGTTATTGATCTAGGAAGTTCTTATGCTCATCTTCTCTACTAAGCTTATAATATCTTTCACAATCATATTAATATTGTATTAGTTTTTGGTTAATTAATTGTGGGGTATGGAGAAAGTCCCATATTTTACCATTTTTTTTTTCTAATACGTGTATGGCCAAACCGAAACTTGATTGTTTAATTCTTTAAAAAAAAAAACCTAAATTTTTTTTTTCCGGTTTGGCCATGGATATAATTCTTTAATGGACACAATTCAAAAAAAATTGTGTCCATGGCCAAACCAAAACTTGTAGTTTTGGTTTGGCCAAAATTTTATAATAATAATGATAATGATAATAATACTATTATTATTATTAATAAAAAAATAATTATAATTAAAATATAATTATAATTAATAACTATATAATTACTAATAATTATTAATAACAATAACAATAATAATAATTAATAATTATATTTGATTCAAGTAATTAATAATTTTATTTGGACTCAAAATAATTAATAACAATATAATTATAATTATTAATTATATAATTATTATAATTAATAATAACAATAATAATAATAATTAATAATCATATTGAACTCAAGTAATTAATAGTTTTATTTGGGCCCACAGATATTTAATGACAATATAATTATAATTAATAATTATATAACTAATAATAAATAAAATTAATAATTATGTAATTGATAATAATAATAATTATATATTTACAATTAATTACTAAAAATAAAATTATTAATAATTATATATAATTGATAATAATAATATAATTAATAATAATTAATGATAAATATAATTAATAATTATATAATTGATAATAATAATAATGACATAATTAAAATTAATAATTATATAATTAATAATAATAATAATATAATAACATTAATAATAAAAATAATAATAGTTAAAATTAATAATATCAATATAATTATAATTAATAATTATATAAGTAATAATAATAATTAATTATTATATTGGGCCCAAATAATTTATATGTATCCTCGAGATACCTTAATAATTATATATTTATATCCTTAATATTAATAATAAATATAATTATATACTTATATACTTATACTAATAATAATAGCAATAACAATGTAATTATAATTAATAATAATTAATATAATTAATAATTTATGTACATGATAATATTTATTATATTATTATTAATTATAATTATATAGTTGTTATTATTATTATTATCAATAATATAATTATTAATTATATTTATTATTGGTTATATAATTGTTAATTATTAATTATTAATTATATTGTTATTAATTGTCTTTGGGCCCAAAATAAAACTATGAGGGATTTTTTCAAAAATGCTCTAAAAAATAAAAATATTTTTGAAAATACTCATTTTTCTTTTTCAATTTTAAAAAAACCTTTTTTAATTTTTAATTTTAAAAATATCTCTTTTGAAGGTATATTTTAGGTATATATTTAATATGCTAAATGTATACTCAATTTTTCAATATATACATTAGGTATACTTTTGATATATCAAAAATATATAAAAAAATATAGGGTATTTTTAAAAAAAACAAAATTAAAAAGTATGCTATACAATGTAATTTCCGTAACTATTAATTACTTGAGTTCAATGTAGTTGTTAATTATTGTTATTGTTATTATTAATTATTATTAATTATATAATTAGTAATTATATTTATTATTAGTTATATAAGTATTAATTATAATTATATTGTTATTAATTATCTTTGGGTCTAAATAAAAATATTAATTACTTGAGTCCAATATAATTATTAATTATTGTTATTGTTACTGTTATTATTATTATTATTATTAGTAATTATATAATTATTAATTATAAATATATTTTAATTATTATTATTATTTTAATTATTAATATTAATATTATTTTAATTATTATTATTCATTGATTCCATGCAGAGCATTATAGTATTATGGGCTCCTCAAAATAAAGATTATTTGCTGCCCAAACAAGAATTATTAGAAGAAAAGTATCCATATTTGAAAAAATCCTTATAGATAATTTCTTCTATAAACCCTACTTCTTTTGATAAATAAAAAATAAAAATTATACAAAATAATGAAGCGTATATAAAAATTATTATATTTACCTTAGTAGATGCCTAATTTGCTTTGTAGACCAAGAAATCTATGTAGAAGAAGATGAAAGCATGTTTTTTCACTGGGTAAAATCTTTAAGATGAAAACTAGATTTATGAAAAACTTTTTTTATTTATAATTAGTATCCTAAAATTTAATAAAATCTAAAAATTTATAAAATCCATATAGATTATTGATTTTTTAAATGCCATTAAATTTTAATAGAATTTTAAAAAATTATATTCAACACATCAGATTTGATAAAATTTTAAATAAATCTGAATTGAATATTATTAGATTTTTAAAGTGAATTAAAATTTTTTAAAATTTATATTCAATACACCATCTTTAGATCAGTCTCAACCACTATAATCATGGTAATTGAATGAGCTTCTCCATCATAAAATATTTATTATATTATTTATTTTATTTTAATTTATTTTTTATTGGGCTAAATCCATAATTTTTAAAGTTAGAATAGTAAAAATCTATTTATTAAAAAATAACATATAAAATAAATATATGTAAATTAAAAAATTTGATATGTATATGTATAATCTCCAACAATGAGGGCACTTTCCTTTTATGATGCCTGCCTAAACTAGAATAAATCTTTACATCCTCCTTATGAAAAAGAGACAAATACCACTGCTAGATCATTAAATAATCAAGAAGCATTTATTCCATACTATCAGGCATAAACTATTAAATTGTCATCAATATTTTGATTACTAAAAGTGTTAATTATAAATCATAGAAAATCTAGCTAAAACCTTTGATAACAAAATGAAGCTACCAATTAGACGATCCATATTTAACAAGCAGCCATGCGGCGTCAACACCTTAACATTTTCACTACATATTAAAAAAAAAAAAAAAACTATCAAGTTAAACAGTCGCTTACTCATTCTTCTATTAACAGTTCCTTCTGTTACCCAAACAACCAAAGAACCAGTTTCTCACATTTTTGTCCACAAAAATGGCTGCGGCCACACTTTTCGTCAGGCCCAACCGCCTTTCTCACGGTGCACCTTTCCCCGGGCCACCGGTTCACCTCTCCTACGCACTTCCAATCACTACTCAGATAAAGTCCTTCAAGAAAGAGCCATGGAGAGCCACAATCGTGCCGTTTCGGCGCTCTTTTGTCGGGAGCGCGCGAGCCGGTTCACGAGCCGATGATTCGGCGCCATTTGAGATGTCGGTGGAGAACGCACTCAAGCTTCTCGGCGTCTCCGAAACTGCCTCTTTCGATGATATTCTTCGCGCCAAAAAAGCCATTATTGCTACTTGCAAGGAGGACAAGGACACGATTGCTCAGGTTGAAATTATGATTTTTGATGTTTGAGTTTTGCTTTATTTAAGTTAATTTTAGAGTTAGGGATTTAAATTTTAACGTTTCAATCCATTTCTTGGATTTAAATTTGAATGTTTTGTTGTTGTTGTTATCAGATTGAGAACTTTGATTTTTAGCTTAGACAATTGCAGAAATTTGATATTGGGTTTTGGCACAGAACTGCAATAATCATCTGGGCAGAGTTCAGAATCTATTTTTAGTAGGTAGTTAATTGAACTTCATGTTTTGTTTGTCTGAGCTTTGGGTTAATTAATAAAGCTAATATTTCTAATTAAGTCGGTAAAGTTGCTGTTTGACTGCATCTAATCAACTTGATTAAGCCGTGAGAAAATCTTCCATTTTCCAATTTCAGTAGTGTCTTTTGCTTTTATATTTAAAGGCAACTCACTATAATTCTACTTGAAGATGTAAAACAGTACGGATTCAAATTGTACCTGTTACAGATGGTTTCAGTTCATTACCTAGATATCAATATGATTGAATTTATAATCTTTTTTTTTTATTATTATCATGTGCGTTTGTTTTGTCAGGAGAAAGTTTTGTGTTGATGATATCGAGTGGTACTAGTTAAATAATGCTCTAGATGATTTTATTTCTTATCACTATTATTGTTAATTGCATTTTAGGTTGAGGCTGCATATGATATGTTGCTTATGCGAAGCTTAACTCAACGTCGAGCTGGAAAAGTTGTGAATAGTGGAATCCAGTATGCTGATGTTAAACAAATAAATGGCCCAGGGATGGGATCTGTACCTCAATGGATGCAGGCAACGATGAAAAATGCACCCATTTCAGTGGAAACACCATCAACTGGTGACCTCGGAATACAAGCAGGAGTTTATGGAGCTTTGATGGTTTTAACTTACATAAATGGAGCTTCCACATCCTCAGTCGCGCCTTATGCTGGGGCTGATGTTCCTGGGTTGATCTTAGCCTCAAGTTTTGGGGCTTCCTTATATTTCATGACCAGAAAGAATGTGAAGTTAGGTAATGATTTCTCTTTATATGGCTTTAATGAATTTTTAAGGAAGCTTCCTACAGAAGTTTTAACATTTCTGTCATCTTTTGAAGTTGAAAGATTAATGATATGAATGATGGAAATTTTACAGTTTCTTGATTATTTCAACTTCATAATTTTAGACGCACGGGAAAGAGAAAATAGGGTGCTTGCACCCCTTTTGTTGATTAAAACAAGGGGTAAAGTTTTCATGATGATACCAACATGTATTGCAAATGTTGAATCTAAGTCCACCTTAAGTGAAACTTGAATAGCTCACTTCCTGTTTTTTCCTTTTTAGCTGCAGGTTTAGCTTTTGTTCATAAATGAAAACTGTAAAATTAAATTTCATTTGCTCATGAATTTGGGAAGGCTTCTGCCATGGTGATTTTAAACCATTCTCATCTTATTTAGAGTGACGTGCACTCTCTAGCTTGGTCTGCTAAGGTTATTCTGCATATCAAAGTTCACATCTTTATCTTGACTGCCTCCTTTACCTCCTTTGCTAATTTTTGTGTCAAGGAAGGAAAGGTAGGCTAGAATATTGTTCCCTCATAAGGAACAGAGTTTCCCTCTTATTCTTTCCCCTATTCCCCTAATTGTAATTTAGGTAGGATTGATAGTCAACTGAGCAGTTGGTATCCAATGAAAAATATAAATGCTTGTTACAATAATTGACTTCAATTATACAAAAACAAATAAGAAGAATGCTGCCAAGACGGAATACCATTACTCTACATTGAGTAAATTTCAATGTGTCCGAGGAATTCAGCTTGCATTAGATGATGGGAAGCATCTAATATGATATGCTTTCACATGTGCAGGGAAGGCCACTGTAATAACTTTAGGAGGGCTTGTGGCTGGTGCTGTGGTGGGTTCAGCTGTTGAGAATTGGTTACAGGTTGACGTCGTCCCATTTTTGGGCATACACTACCCTGCTACTGTGGTCAGTGAATTCATTCTCTTCTCTCAATTCTTGGTTTCCCTCTACCTAAGGTAGGATCAAGAGACAACTGTAACTGTAACATGAACATTGAAACCTGTAATTATTCATTTGCATGATCATACCCAAGCTTTTTCATTAGGATGTATATCATTGCACATTGTACAAAACTACAAATATGTTGTAACAAAACCTATATTAATCTGAAATCTGCTAGAGGATTGCAATAAACATGTACAAGTCTTTTGTGTCTTCAAGAATGTTTTCAGTCAATTATAATTTAGTTCTTGAACTTTGCAAAAGTTTATTCTTCTTTGCTGATATTCATTGGAAAAACATGAAAACTGCTTTTAAGTTGTCAAACTATGAAATTCAGAATAAAGATTGTAAGCATAAAGATCTTTCAGCATTTCCTGGTGCGATAGCTGCATTATTCTTTCTGTGATTGTGTTTTCTGTGAATCATTATGCAGCTGGAACCGAATAAAAACTCATAAAGGGCTGATTTTGCTCTTTAATTACCTGTTTGTAAGCATTCTCAGTGTACAACTGCCAAGGTGTAATGTGTTCACGGTTCACGGTTCTTCATTGACTAGTTGGGCACTTCATAATGGTGGATGCTTTTCTGAATCATTTGCTCAGTCACTTACAATTTTTCTAGTTGCAGTGTAGGTGTAACACCTTTCATATCTCTTGACATGTCAAAAAGCCATATTGCTTCTGATAGATTTCTTCTCAAAAAAAAAAAAAAAAAGAAAACAAGAAAAAAATGCTTGTAGTTTGACAAGAATTGGGGTGTCAACAGGTAGAATATCCATATCCATGGAATTTATTGTACTTATAATTGAATATGATTAATTTTATATTATATATTATTTTTTCCAAATTTGATTAAAATTCATCATCTATTTTTTTATGCCCCAGATTTTGTTTATATATACTAATCAAATGCTATCCAAACTTATTCAAATTCATTTAATTATGCGAATTCATTTAATTTCCATACATTTAATTAATAAAATAATTTTTAAAAATAATTTATTATAATTTTCAATAATCTTATATTTTATCCTATGGTTACACCTCTCTTAGAGAAATTAATAAAGAGAGGATCCCTAATTTAGGGCCTCAACTATTTATAGAATTTCAATTTGGTTTCCTTTTATTGGAGGTTATTACTTCCTGCAATTCTTACATGAATTAGGATCTTAACTGACCACAAGAGAGCAAGTGACTCTAATAGCATAGCAAATTATGCTCTTTATTTTTTAAAATTTAAAAACTCATTCGACAATATATATATATATATATATATATATATATATACCAACTTGATGCAAATTACTCAAAATTTTAACTTTTAGATTTATATCCAAAAGACTTGAGATTTTATCAAAATTTTGGTAGTCTCACCTATAAATAAGATTTTCTCACGTTGAAATAAAAGAAATAAGGGTTTTTTTTACATATTTATTAGAAAAAACGTTTAATGTTATAAAAATATCAGCCTCGAAAAAATTAATTTATCAAAAATGCCAGATTTTTTATTCAAATAATATTAAATACTAAGTAGTATATATTGAGCTTATGCTTGGTATATAATAAGCTTATTATACACAAACTGCAAACTGATATTTTTTTTCTTTTTCTTTTATTTCTATAATACTTCAATCAAATAAATTTGAAATTGTAAGAACAAAATATTATTGAATAATAACTCAAATATAATAAAAATTACATTCTATATTAATAATTCCATATAGTACATGCAAAATTGATACTTAGTATATGTTGGATTGGATATACATTGAGTTTATTATGAAAAAAAAACTCAGTTTATTTTTTTTTAATATATATTGAGTTTATTATACACAATCTGCAGAATTATTTTTTTCTTTTTTATTTCTGCAATAATTCAATGATGCTTCAAATTTTATTATAGAATAACATATTGTTGAATAATAATCCAAATATAATATAAGTTACATTTTGTATTAACGGTTCTATAATGTATATATAAAGTTTATTCTTAATATATTTTGAGTTTATTATACACCATGTAGAACCTGGTGCACAACATTTTACAATTTGTTAGTATATAAAAATTTGCAATTTGCAAGATTTTTTCTTCACAACATTCACTAATGGTGCTCTATTATTTACAAGCGTACTTAAGGATTCTTAAGCTGGATAAGAGAGATCTGAAAGCATCAAGAAAAGTTAAATCCATCTTAGGTTTTTTTTTTTTACTTCAATCAATCCTTTGTGTTTTTTTTAATGTTGATTTGCTCCTCTTTCCATAGCTTCTCTCCATAGCCTATACCTTTCTTATAGCTTGTCATAAGACATTGGTGCATGCTTGGTATACATGAATGCATGATTAGCTCTTTTAGATTTAACTTTTGAGCTTTGTCAGTCTTGGTTTGTCACTTTAGGACTTTTAGGCTTGGTGGGTGCACTACTCTTCTTTATAACCTCAATATTTGAAGATTGAGGTGTACAAGTCTTTATGAATGTAGGGGGCTTAGAAGTGGAGGTTGATGAACCATTGTAGCCTAAACCATGTTTTATGGAAGGAGACATTTGAGACTCAATTAGGGTATCCAAGGCCTTCTTACCCTGGTGAAATTTCGAAATTGACTTTTTCAAGTCATCAATTTCCTTTTTCAAAAATTTCATTCTCTTAAAAAGTCTTTTCCATCTAGAAAATTTTTTGGAAATTCCATCTACTGAGAGCTTTTTAATTTTTCATTAAAGGATTTTAGTTCAAGAGAAGAATTCTTTTAAGTCAAGAAAATGCTTTTCCAGTTTCAAATATTTTTCTTTATAAAACTTTCATTTTAGAAAAATATTTTTCACATTTTTTAGTGATGAGACTATAAGTTCCTCATCATCCACATCATCAACACAATCGCCATCAACAGAAATAGATGTAGAAGTTACATCATTAGTACTCTCTTCATCCATGGCCTTGAAACATAGATTCACAACTTCTTCTTGCTCCTCTTCACTTAAGAGGAATCATCATCCCATATGGCCTTGAATGCCTTCTTCTTATCCTTGTCTCACTTCTTTTTATTCTTAAACTTGGAATATTTTGATTTGATGTGGCCTTGTTTACCACATTTGCAACATGTTACTTTATTCTTCTTGTAACATCCTGATACTCCATATAAGTACTATACATATACCTAGTATACATACAATACGTATATAAAGTATAAGAATGTTACTTTTAGTTTCAATTTAAAAACCTTTATCCAGATTCATAAAATTGAACATTAATTTAAAACACATTTACAAAAGTCAGTATTCTTATTTATCAAAACTTCATTCATCCATATGAATATATATTAACTCAAAAATACAATATAATTTAAAATCACACATGTATGCATCACCTTCTAGTTGGTCTCGAGACACTCTTACCCTTCTCGTGGCATAACTGCTGGACTTCCAGATCAACCGCATAACCACCTGCGCGATTACACAACCGCGCTAAGTCCGAGAGCTTAGTAATACAAGTAAATAATAAAATAAACTTTACAAAAGAATCATACCTCATATTTTTAGCATTATGTTTCATTGATCTCTTACCATGTTTTCCTTTCTCAATGCATTCTTCATATGTTTCCACTAATCTCATACATTAGATACATAATTACATAGAACATTCACAACACAATACTTACCCTTTCTATCTCATATACCTATACATATACATTATTTCAACAAAACACCATTCAATGACCTTTCCAAACCTTCATGAAAACAATTCTCACCAATTCCATATTCGTATACATTTTACACATCATACAACATTTTCATAAACTCATATCTCAACATATCAATACACATATTATAAAAATCATACTTCATAATATCATTTTATTCACAATTCATCAATCATGAATCACACTTCCAATAAAGACAGCCATAGATCTCATTACTCATTTATTTCAACATTAGATTATCACATTGACAACAAAGACAGACTCGGGCCCAAAACAACACACTAATATGCCATTCAATTTTCAGAGTAATGCTTTGGTTTAATCATCACATTTATCATTATCCCAACTAGGCTTCAAGGATTAGGCTCAACCAAGCTTCAAGGGGAACAAAGCATGCTAAGTATCAACCCAACTTGGCTTCAAGAACCAAACCCAACCTAGCTTCAAGGGTTGTAACATCTCAATTAGGCTTCAAGGATTAGACCCAGCCAAGCTTCAAGGGGAGTAAAACATGTTAAACTTCAACCCAACTTGGCTTCAAGGATCAAATCCAACCTAACTTCAAGAGATTGTTACCATTAGGCATGCCACCAACAACAAACTCTGAAAATGGAATAACACATTAGCTATACAATTCACTTATCAATTTCATTCTCAATTGAATTATCATAGCCAATAACAATGGCTTCACATTCCATTTGAATCATCACAGCCAATCACAATGGCTTCATATCATATTTAAATCATCATAGTCAATAACAATGACTTCACATCATATTATATTTCAAATCATATCATAATATTTCATTATTCAATTGTACATAAGATATCACTTCATTATATCCTTCACATTATATATAGCATCATTGAAATTCATAAGATTCACAATGCATAAAACATAACATTGTTCATATAGTATCATAAACATCATCATTATCATCAAATCATATTGATCAATTCATCACTCAACAATACATAATCAATGGCATTGCACATACCTTTTTTCATGATCATTATATCCTCCACATTTCCTATATCATCATTGTTATATACAAAACAATTTACATTATACATGAATGTAGAATCTTCCATGTACATTTGATTGAATCATTATTGTTTTAAGTGTGTTTAGGTACAAAAACATTTGAAGATCCAACAATGTATGAAGAACAAATAACAAACACAAAAGCTAACACCCTCAAGGGACACGGCCAAGCTTGTGGCCGTGTCTATCAACACAAACATCCAGTAGCCAACACACTCAAGGGACACGGCCAAGCTTGTGGCCGTGTCACTCAACACCAAATCATCCGAGGCAGACACGGGCAAGGGACACGGCCGTGTCTCTCAACAAAAATCCCACAGTGACAAAAACAGGCAAGGGACACGGCCAAGCCAGTGGCCATGTCTCTCCAAAACTCATCCAACACGGCCAAGTTTGCCCTAACTTGGCCGTGTCTCTCATAACTTGGCCGTGTTCTTCAAAGATTCAAAGACCAAATACTTCAAAATCCATCCAAACCCTTCCAAATTCACACCACCACCCTCTAAATTATTATCTTTGTTTATGCTTATCAATTTCCTATCACTTTAGCATTTATATAACTTCATTATATCATCATAATAATCAATATATATATATATATATACATCACTATAACCAATTACTCAAAGTACCAATTCATTCATACTAAACCCTAACTCAACAATTCATCATCATCCTCACAATTTCCCAACTTATCATCACTTAAATACTAATTCAACACATTTACACACTTCAATCTTTCCTTATAATCATCTTACACACCAACCACCACCTCAATCAAAAGAAATCAAAACAAGAATATAAAAACTTACATATATATATATAATCAATAAAATCAACTCAAGAGAGAGTACTTACTTGAATATGTTGCCAAATCTTCATCTCCATCTTCAATACTCTTCAAATCCTTAAGAAATTTGATGAAAATCATCACATCTCCCTATCTCTCTCTCTCTCTCTCGTGCAAGAACCAAAAGGAGAAGAAGAAGAAGAAAGAAAATATCTTTTTCCTCTTCTGACGATAGCCATATATATATATATATATAATAATAATAATAATAATAATAATAATAATAATAATAATAATAATAATAATAATAATAATAATAATAATAATAATTACTTATTTCCAAAAATCCTCCACCACACCCTTTCTTCTCTTGACTTTTCTTTTGACCAACTTATATGTATTATATATTAACATATATACAACATATACATTCCATTTACACAATCATTTCTTTTGCAAAAACATAAATACCTTTAATTCAAATCACACAACAATTGTATTAAAACTTCTAGGGCATATCTTGGGATATTACAATTCTCTCCCCCTTAAATAATTTCGTCCTCGAAATTATCCAGCATAATAACAATCCATTTAGACAAATCACCATCTTAACTTTCATATATAGACAATCATATCTTACATTATAATTTTATCAAATCACATAACTTCTACTCTCCCCCTTAAAAATAATCATCTTCTCTAAATTTCATAATTCATCATTGTATAGATATATATATATATCTTTATATCTTATTACTTTTCCAACGAAGCAACCAAGATAACTCATTACATTCCCAATGAATTTTTTTTTATACAATAATCAAATCATCTTATAATCTATATATACCATTCATCTATTACATTCAAAATATTTATCACTTCATCTCTTTATAGATAATCTGTTAACCTTAACCTTGAAAATTATTGAATTATTTAGTACTATTGCTTATCTTGACATTACAATCACTTTTGAAAATAGCCACTTATCAACCCTTGATTACTAACAATCTTCTCATTTTGCTTACACTTAAGTCCTTCTTTATCATGTTTTTCACTTAACATTAATATTGATACCACCTCTTTAAACTCTCTTAACAGATAATCAACTTTTTGTCACCATTTACAACTGATATACTTCAATTTATTTATGTTCATTCATAGGTCAGAATATTACATCATACATATTACCATTTAAATTTTACACTACCAATACAACTGCACATATTAAATCTTAAGATTAACGCGCAACTTTAGCGAAATCTAGATCAATCGATCTCTCTATCACAATATACTAACATTTCAATCTTATCCAATTCAAATCAACAACTAACTTATCAAAATTTATCATTGGATTTCACAATATATACACATATATATAACCTAATTCCATTAGGTCCAACTTATATTCAAATTTTAGTCTTTTCATATTCATATATTCAATCAATAAGAATCATGCTTATAAATATACATTCCATTATTTCAGTAATTACATCATCATCTCTCATACCCATTCAAAGTTTATCAATATAGCAAACAGCTATGGTTTTATAAACGAACTTTTCCCCAACCAGGTCGGTAGTCCAAGTTCGGTTGCCCAACACAATGGGTCCGCATGGTTCCTCAGGAGGCAGACAAGTCCGTTCATTTAACTTTTCACAATTCATTCCTCATAATCAATTAAACAATATATCTCAATTAATATTCATTTCCAACATCATTGCCAATAATCATAGTTTCTCATCACATCAAAATAGTATACACATATATCATTAACTATATTGAACATCTCATTATTCAATCATATCATCTAAACATGCTTCAATCATATCTTTTAACCATGTTCCTAGAAGCATAGTTATCAATTTCATCAAAATTGTACTACAGTTATATCATTACAGCTCTAACTCCGAAGAAAATAAAACTAACCAAATAATCACACTAACCAAATCATATGACCATGATATTCTAACAATCATGCTTGGGGTTTATAAATCAATATTAATCTTCTATTATTTGATTACAACTTTTACAATTACAATGCTAGATTGTATCACAAAAATTATATATATTCTCCAAATTTTTATTACACTAAGAGTCAACACATTTTAATTCCATCTCAAAACAGTTTGCTTTTGGTTATTTGATCATCATTAACCTAACTCATGTTTAAGAATATTATCTATAACATTTTCTACGCCCAACCTTCAATCAAATACAAATCTTACACAAGTTTCATTCATTACTCCATTTCTAACCCATCTCTTCTAGAAATTTCAAATACATAATTCTTTCCTTACAATTTCTTATTATACACTTATACATAAAACATTTCCACACATAAATACTTTGAATTCCAAAACTTCTTATAATAACCTCATTTAGTTTTACCATCACAATCTCACTATTCAATATTACCCAAATCCATTTTCATCTTTTATTTCATCACATAATCTATAACATAAATTAAGATTTAATCTCTATTAGGTCTACTACTATATGCAATCTCATTTCTAATACCATTAAACATATAATGGTATAAAATAATAAACATATTATATACACATTCATAGATCACATTTATAATGTGATTCACTTCCCACCTTTCTTACATATAACCATCTCATTCATGTCAAAAACTTCATTTCATATATCCTCTTTATATATATATACACATAATTATACAATTTATTAAATTTCTCTTTTGCATATAGTTTATACAAATTTAATATTTTTCACTTTCCTTTGACTATTATCATTCTCATTTGTTTATCATAACTTAAATTATTCATTAACTTCAATAACTATATACACTCTACTTATAATCTTATTTCACAAAGAGCTTAATCACATTTCCAATGTGATATCTCTCTCACATTTGTTTATAAATATCTTTAACACATCTTTCATAGTCATTTTCATCCTTTCCAATCAAATTACTTAAAGTACTCATTTTCATTTGCTCAATTCCTTTTCTTTACTTTCAAACCAAAATTTCCTACTATCAATCACATCCCCCCAAATCCTAATACCTTCATGTGCACTAATATTCATTTCATATATCTCATGTATTAAATACATTAAACTATCAATATTTAATTGATCTTTATCCACATTCCATTAAAACTATATATTCTCAACTTACTAATTTACTTAAACTTCAATTTATTCATCTCATTCTCTTAATATCACTTTAATACATCTTATATGTATATACCACAAAGCAACATCAAAACATATATGTTTCACAATTACTAAGCTCATTCCAAAAAATCTAATTATCACATATTACCTCCATTTACATGAGTTTTCACAATATTCAATCATATCACATTTCTAACATTGAAATCACCATGTTTGCATTAAAATATCAATACAAACAACACCCATATCATTTCGTACTTAACCAACATCATCTCTTTTTCTTTTAAACAAAACCTCAACTTTACATATCTACGCCTTAATTTATCACACTTAATCTATACCAATCAACTTGTTCAATAATTCACTCTCTTTTCATTTAAATGATATATCTTTCCATATTACCCATTCAACAATATTCCCTCTTTCTAGAAATCCAAACATAAAGTTTATTAGAAAGAGATTCAAATAATAGAGGAAAGATTACATACTTTAATCTTAATTTAATTTTTAACTCATTTCCAACTTTATTTTTCTAGCCATTTCTTTATATGTCATACACATATCAATAATCAAACTTTTTACTTATAAACTCCACATCATTTCTTTATACCACAATCACCTCTCAATTATCAACATTTTAAAATTTGCTTTCATATGAAACCTCATTTACATACTATCATTTATTTCATGTAATTCAAATACATCACAATTCACATAATAACACGTTCGAGACCAACCTAGATGTGAATGCATATGCATGTATTACCAATTGCATTTTCAAACTCTTCTTTTAAATTCTTATTTAAACTCTTCAAAAATTTTATTTTTAATTTCACTTAGGCCGAGAATCTCGAACCTAAGCTCTGATACCAAAATAATTGTAACACCCTGATACTCCATATAAGTACTATACATATACCTAGTATACATACAATACGTATATAAAGTATAAGAATGTTACTTTTAGTTTCAATTTAAAAACCTTTATCCAGATTCATAAAATTGAACATTAATTTAAAACACATTTACAAAAGTCAGTATTCTTATTTATCAAAACTTCATTCATCCATATGAATATATATTAACTCAAAAATACAATATAATTTAAAATCACACATGTATGCATCACCTTCTAGTTGGTCTCGAGACACTCTTACCCTTCTCGTGGCATAACCGCTGGACTTCCAGATCAACCGCATAACCACCTGCGCGATTACACAACCGCGCTAAGCCCGAGAGCTTAGTAATACAAGTAAATAATAAAATAAACTTTACAAAAGAATCATACCTCATATTTTTAGCATTATGTTTCATTGATCTCTTACCATGTTTTCCTTTCTCAATGCATTCTTCATATGTTTCCACTAATCTCATACATTAGATACATAATTACATAGAACATTCACAACACAATACTTACCCTTTCTATCTCATATACCTATATATATACATTATTTCAACAAAACACCATTCAATGACCTTTCCAAACCTTCATGAAAACAATTCTCACCAATTCCATATTCGTATACATTTTACACATCATACAACATTTTCATAAACTCATATCTCAACATATCAATACACATATTATAAAAATCATACTTCCAATAAATACAGCCATAGATCTCATTACTCATTTATTTCAACATTAGATTATCACATTGACAACAAAGACAGACTCGGGCCCAAAACAACACACTAATATGCCATTCAATTTTCAGAGTAATGCTTTGGTTTAATCATCACATTTATCATTATCCCAACTAGGCTTCAAGGATTAGGCTCAACCAAGCTTCAAGGGGAACAAAGCATGCTAAGTATCAACCCAACTTGGCTTCAAGAACCAAACCCAACCTAGCTTCAAGGGTTGTAACATCTCAATTAGGCTTCAAGGATTAGACCCAGCCAAGCTTCAAGGGGAGTAAAACATGTTAAACTTCAACCCAACTTGGCTTCAAGGATCAAATCCAACCTAACTTCAAGAGATTGTTACCATTAGGTATGCCACCAACAACAAACTCTGAAAATGGAATAACACATTAGCTATACAATTCACTTATCAATTTCATTCTCAATTGAATTATCATAGCCAATAACAATGGCTTCACATTCCATTTGAATCATCATAGCCAATCACAATGGCTTCATATCATATTTAAATCATCATAGTCAATAACAATGACTTCACATCATATTATATTTCAAATCATATCATAATATTTCATTATTCAATTGTACATAAGCAATCACTTCATTATATCCTTCACATTATATATAGCATCATTGAAATTCACAAGATTCACAATGCATAAAACATAACATTGTTCATATAGTATCATAAACATGATCATTATCATCAAATCATATTGATCAATTCATCACTCAACAATACATAATCAATGGCATTGCACATACCTTTTTTCATGATCATTATATCCTCCACATTTCCTATATCATCATTGTTATATACAAAACAATTTACATTATACATGAATGTAGAATCTTCCATGTACATTTGATTGGATCATTATTGTTTTAAGTGTGTTTAGGTACAAAAACATTTGAAGATCCAACAATGTATGAAGAACAAATAACAAACACAAAAGCTAACACCCTCAAGGGACACGGCCAAGCTTGTGGCCGTGTCTATCAACACAAACATCCAGTAGCCAACACACTCAAGGGACACGGCCAAGCTTATGGCCGTGTCACTCAACACCAAATCATCCGAGGCAGACACGGGCAGGGGACACGGCCGTGTCTCTCAACAAAAATCCCACAGTGACAAACACAGGCAAGGGACACGGCCAAGCCAGTGGCCGTGTCTCTCCAAAACTCATCCAACACGGCCAAGTTTTCCTTAACTTGGCCGTGTCTCTCATAACTTGGCCGTGTTCTTCAAAGATTCAAAGACCAAATACTTCAAAATCCATCCAAACCCTTCCAAATTCACACCACCACCCTCTAAATTATTATCTTTGTTTATGCTTATCAATTTCCTATCACTTTAGCATTTATATAACTTCATTATATCATCATAATAATCAATATATATATATACATCACTATAACCAATTACTCAAAGTACCAATTCATTCATACTAAACCCTAACTCAACAATTCATCATCATCCTCACAATTTCCCAACTTATCATCACTTAAATACTAATTCAACACATTTACACACTTCAATCTTTCCTTATAATCATCTTACACACCAACCATCACCTCAATCAAAAGAAATCAAAACAAGAATATAAAAAATTATATATATATATATATAATCAATAAAATCAACTCAAGAGAGAGTACTTACTTGAATATGTTGCCAAATCTTCATCTCCATCTTCAATACTCTTCAAATCCTTAAGAAATTTGATGAAAATCATCACATCTCCCTATCTCTCTCTCTCTCTCTCGTGCAAGAACCAAAAGGAGAAGAAGAAGAAGAAAGAAAATATCTTTTTCCTCTTCTGACGATAGCCATATATATAATAATAATAATAATAATAATAATAATAATAATAATAATAATAATAATAATAATAATAATAATTACTTATTTCCAAAAATCCTCCACCACACCCTTTCTTCTCTTGACTTTTCTTTTGACCAACTTATATGTATTATATATTAACATATATACAACATATACATTCCATTTACACAATCATTTCTTTTGCAAAAACATATATACCTTTAATTCAAATCACACAACAATTGTATTAAAACTTCTAGGGCATATCTTGGGATATTACACTTCTTCCCCTTATTGCTGGGTTAAAGTTGGAACTAGAGGAGGAGGTTCTTGTTGAGGGCTTTTTTCTTTGATTCTTGATAATCTTCCTCACATTTCCTGATAGCACAACTAACTCTTCATCTTCATCTTCATCACATTTGGACTTGCTTGATCCTTCACTTTTTACTTGCTTCTTTGTAGTGGCTTTGAGAGCAATTCCCTTATGTCTCCTTGTCCTCCTTCCTTCCCAATATTATTTCATGTGTAAAGAGCTTTCAAGTGAGCTCATCTGTGTGGTTTGACAGATTATTGACCTCTTCTATGGGTGCCACCTTAGCCTCAAAGTTCTTGGATAATGCTCTTAGGATCTTGTTGTTGACATCCTCCAAATTTCTTCAAATTAGTGACAATTGTAAGAAGCCAGTTTGTCATGTCATTGACGTTGTCACTTGGTTTCTTTTGGAAGAGCTTGTATTCATGCACAAGCATTTGTCTCTGTTTGTACCAAGAAAAATCTAAACCTGAGGAATGGGGAACAGGTCTGAGGATAGATTCCTCAAGGTGTCATTGTTTGAGGAAGACAAAAGCTTGAGGAATCGATCAGTGGAGGAGCATGACATGAGGAAGGAAGGTGATGAACTATGAACTAGAAACTACGAAGAATGTGGATGAACATCAATTCAGCATATTCAACACCAACTGTCTGAGAGGAGCCAATACTTGCGGTATGAGCATGAAGGTTGGGGCAGTAAAGAACGGGGAGCAGACCATCATTCAAGAAAATATGAGCAGCACAAGTATAAATAAAGAAAATCATAATTGGAATGGATAACCAATTGTTGCACTCGAATTAACACTACTACCAAGCGTCACTCGCAAGTATACGAGGTAGCTGTAGCAAAGGTGATTGCCCCAAGGTTGTTTCCTCAAGAAGGTGTGGTTCGTAATAGCTTCATTAAAGCAAGTAAATTAAAAGCAAGAGTTTGTTATTTGGAATGCTAAAGAACAATTTAAACCTAAGATTAACCTGCGTAGGGTTGATGTGTGTGAAAGTTGCACAAGATCAATTCAGTTCTTGGGAAAGTGCCTAGGATTATAGGTCCATTCAATCAAAGCTCAATTCTCAATTATCCATTAACATAACCTTGTAACTTAATTTGTTTATTAAGCTTAATTAGTCAATTACCAATCCATTAGTTCTCACATTCATGAATTAGCAATAGCCAATTATATTACATCACCAAATTAACAAAACCCTAGAACTTATATTTCTAATTCATTCATAGGGTAGTCAATTGCATAATTCCGATATCAAATTTCACCTCTCGGTCCTTCATTCAATATTTAGAGATCAATAGGTAGCTAATCTATCAACCTAGCATACAATCCAATGCAATTAACCAACATAAGGTACATCAATGTAAATTTCAAATCAAAGCATTCAATCAAATATACTATAAACCCTAAGCATGGGTTTCTAGCTCAACATCATCAATTTAAAACATTCATTCAACTCAAAATAAATCAAATACAAAATTGTTCATTGTAATATCAATCTCTTAATACAATAAAAACAATATTGAAATGAATTAAAAGAGAGAATAGAAAAACCCCTTATGAAGATGCCAAGAGTAGGATTGCTAGTCTTCCTCCTAGCTCCACTTTGATGTTTGATGAAGAACTCAAGCCCTCTTCAATGGTTGATTTTCCTTTTGCAATATGGAATGGAGCTTTCTCAAGTCACCAACCCTTCAATTGATTGTGCCTTTGGAAGATGGAATGGAGCTTTCTCAAGTCACCAATCCTTTCAATGAAGCTTCTTCAACCATTGAGAGCTTATTGACCCACTTGATCCCAAAGAACCAAATTGAAGCTTGTCAATGGAAGATGGAGAAGATGAAGATGGAGGATGAAGATGAGGGACAAGGAGAGTGTCACTCTCTCCCCATCCCAAATTGGTGTTTGCCCCTCCTCTCTTTTCTTTTTTCTTTTGCTCAAACCCTAGCCGCCCTCCAGTCTCCCCTTTTTTCTTTTCGTCGTGCGAAAGAATTTATAGCATTTTGGTGTGACACGGCCAAGTTAAAGGAGACTTGGCCGTGTTTGAGTCTTTGGTCCATGAGAGACACGGCCAAGTTGAGGGAACTTGGCCGTGTTGGAGGTGAATTGGAGGGACACGGCCAGTGACTTGGTCGTGTCCCTTGCTTGTGCTCGCTTCTGTCTCAGAGTTTCTTCTTTTCTTCTTTGGTTGAGTGACACGGCCGTGTTTGGAGTGACTTGGCCGTGTTGGATCATTTTGGAGGGACACGGCCAGTGACTTGGCCGTGTCCCTTGCATGTGTCACCTACTGTGAAAGTTTCTTCTTCTTTGCTTGGGATTTAAGTGAGACACGGCCAAGCTTGAGCAACTTGGCCGTGTCTGGGCTTCTTTGGAGGGGCACAATCACAAGCTTGGCCGTGTCCCTTGAGTGTGTCCCTCACTGATCTTCATTTATGCTCTTTCTTGCTCTGTTCTTTGGTTTTGCTCATTAGGTGAGACACGGCCAGAGACTTGGCCGTGTCTCTGGGTGTGTCTCTTCCTGTTTCTTCTGTTATCCCAAGATGGCAACCAAGAGGGGGGGGGGGTGAATTGGTTTCCTCAAGAAATAATGACAATTAAAAAACTCAACAAATTGAGTAATGGAAGAAAGAAAGAACACACAAGATTTATAGTGGTTCGGATTTTACTTAAATCCTACATCCACTTCCTTAACAACTTGTTAAGGTTCCACTAATCTTTGAAGTTTTTACAAGCTCACTTCCAACTTTGGTGTTTTCACAAGTTCACACCTAACTTCACAAGTGTTTTCTAAGGCTTACACTCAAGAACCTTTAAAGGAGTTTTTGAGGCTCACTCTCACAACCCAAACAAGAGTTTTACAAGGCTTACTCTCACAACCCAAGTGTTTTTCCAAGCTCACACTCAAACTTATACAATGGTGTTTTCAATGCTAACACCTAACATTCATTACAATTCAAATGTAAGTTTAAGTAAAAGAAAATTTGTTGCTTGGCTATCAAAATCTATTTTCTCTTGCTTCTTGTTCTTCTTTTCTTGTAGAACCATTCTATTTATAGCCAATGTGGTCTTACTAGCCGTTATTGATAGTAAGAATAAAGTCTTGGCAGTTTAGACCTTCTTTACTTAAACTGTCCGAAGCTTCTCGCGGTCATCCTTCATACAAGGATGGTCGCGCTTATGTCTCACGCGGTCGTCCTTGGACAAGGCACGGTCACTGAATTTAAAACAAGCTTCAACGGTCGGATTTGAGTGCTCTGCAGCTGGAATCTTGCCCATGCTGCGATTGTCGGGACAGTCGCGCATCACCATGGTGCAGACACCCTTTTTGAATGTTGAAGTGGGTTTTTAACGGTCATGTCATGTGGCATTCTCTGACAGGGCAGAAGAGATGTCCGCCAAAATTTGAATCTCGCGGTCGAATTGAGGTTCTCGCGTCGAACTTCTGGACGCACCTGAGGACGCGAACACTACTGTCTCTTTAAGCAAATTCTTCTTGAATTGGTAGAGCGGTCGCGACTCTTAATGGGCGGTCGCCATAGCAGCAAGTGAGGCCGTGTCATTCACCGTTCTTGTCACCGCGAACCTTACTGTGATTAGAAAGATTTGAGTTCTTTGGTTAGCTGTCGTCCATAAATTGGGACGGTCGCTCTTCTTTAGGCGCGGTCGCGACTGAGGTCAGACTTCTGACCGCAAAACCTACTGTGATAAGGTTTCATCCTGTAATTGCATGGTGCGGTCGTATTCATGTGTGGTGCGACCGCTAGAAGTGTTCTGTTCACCTTTATTTGAAGTAACCTAAGCCTGCAACAAGATTCTCCAAACACATGTTAAATGGATTATTCATTTGAGTTGTCAAGGATCAAAATAGAGATCATTTGTCTAACAATCTCTCCCATTTTGACTTTAACAATTCAAATGGAATGATAAAAAATAATAAGTCTAAAATGCTCCCCCTTAACATGTGCATAAATCATGGTTAAGCAATTTGATATTTTTTGAGTATCTTGGTGCATTGAGTTATGGTTAAACAATCATTCCATTATGTATATGTTCTCCCTCATTATGTATACTATTTTCTCCCCCATTGTCATAGGCAAAATAAAACAATGAAAGTGAAAGGACAATGGCATATTAAACAATCAAATGCTTATTTAAACAAAACAATCAAAGGATACTAAAGCATTATGTTTATTAAGCATTAAAGGAAAGTATAAAGGCAGAACTATTAAGGTAACAAACATATTTAAGACATAAAATGAAAAATGCAAACTATTTAGACTAAACAGTTAAGCTATTCAGATTCATCATCCTCATCTATCTCTTCTTCTACTAAAGGTGCTTTTCCTTTATCTTGAGGAGCAAAAGAGGTAGAGCTTGTGCTAATGGACTCTTCTTCTTCAGGTAGGCTTTGAGTATGATCACTTATATCCCAATCTTCAAGATTGCATTGAGGCAAGTCCAGTTTGCCTTGCATATCATAGAGGTCATGGTGCATGTGAGATATAAGGTCAATTCTCTTGTTCAAGTGCTGGAATCTTTTGGAGACACTTTTCTTGAACTTAGAGAGTTTCCTGGAGAGAGATTTGATAGCATGGAGGATGAGTTGTGTAGAGGATGAGGTAGTTTCTTGAGCAGCTTTTGATGAAGTAGCTTTTGGAGGTAATTCCACAACAACTTCCACAGAGTCTCCCTCTTCCTCAATTGTGTACCTTGGCCTTTTCTCCTGTCTATCCACAACTCCTTTCTTGCCAAAGTAATACACATATGAGCCTTCAATCTTCCTTACACATCCAGCATGCTCTAAGTAGTCAATGGTGATGGCACTAGAGGCAAGATTGAAAGGGTTTCTCAAAGTAGCTAAGTTCAAATCATTTAGTAGGTTTAGGTGCCTAGCTATTTGAGTAATTTGTGAGGATAGGAAGAAAGTTCCAGTTCTTGTAACAGCATGATGATAGAGGGTGTCAATCAAGAACTTGGTTGTGTTCATTTGAATGTTGTGGGTGAAAGCATATAAAAAGATGAGGTCTCTCTTGGTTACCTTTTCATTCCCATTTGCTCTTTGATGGATGGTGTAGGTGATAATCCTATGGAGCATCCAATGGGTGAGAGATTTGATGTGTCTGGCTTTTGATTCCCTTTCAAAAGAAGTTTCCACAGAAATTTCTTGCCAGAATTCAGAAAGAGTTTGGTTTGAGAAGATTTGGTCATTGTAGGAGGTTATACCATCAGTAGGAAAGTTCCAAATGCTGCCAAAATCTTCTAGGGTTAAGGATTGGTATTGATCAAAGAGTTTAAACCTAACCCCATACCATCCTAGTGCAGAGTTAGCACTCTTTTCTATTTGAAAGGACATAAGAAACTCCTTGCTTAAACTGGAATATCCTACCTCCTCAGGAAATACAAACTTTCTCCATCCAAGGACATCTAGCAATCTCTCAATTTCATCCTTGATACTTAGGGCAGAAAGCATGCCACCAAAAGGAGATTTGGTTCCCTCAACTTTCTTTTTCTTCAGCATGGCATACCTAATATCTTCCTCAGAAGTTTGGTGGTGAGGTTTGTGAATTTTCTCACCCCTTCTAGACTGTGGAGGAGATGGAGGATCAACTATGGGTTCTCTTATTGTGATTCCTGGAACTCTCTTTGCTTGTCCTTTTATTTTGGAAGTGGTTTTCTTTTTGGGAGCCATTAGAACAGAAAGAAAGAGAAGAAGACTGGAAAACAGAGGGTGATTGAGAAACAAATTATTTTGAGAAGATTTTAGAGATTCAGAGGGAAGTTTGTATGTTTTAATAAGCAAAATATCAAAGAAACTGATGTAACATACTCTTAAATAGATGAAATTAAGAAAATAGCCGTTTATGACTGTTGAAAGTTAAGAGTTGCGACCTGTCACACAGCCAACGGTTACAAAATTTTGAGCAGAGTGTACAGAGTGCGGTCGTAGATTCAACAGGGTGCGATCGCGAAGTTCAGTCTAGTGACCATTAGCATGATCAGTACGCTCGCGGGTGAAGAAACTATCTATAACGGTCGAAACTGTTCAAATTTTTGCGCCCGCGCATAAATTTTCTCGACCGCGCACAGAGTAATTTGTTTGAATGAATCTGGCAGACACGATAGCGGTCGCTATGGACACTGGAGCGAACGCAACTAACTTAGAAATGAAAGATTCAAGGAAAGATGGAGGATTTTTCTAATGTTTAGGCAAAAATATACATATATGCACAAAGAAACTTTATTAAAAGGCAAAAGTTTTAATTAATTCAAAGTGATTCCATCAATCATTCCTAAATTGAGTTTAATGAAGTTAAGTCTATCTTCATTCAAGGGTTTTGTGAAGATATCAGCAAGTTGATTTTGTGTATCTATAAATTCTAGGATTATATTCTGATTTTGTACATTTTCTCTCAAGAAGTGATGTCTAATATCTATATGTTTGGATCTAGAGTGTTGGATAGGATTCTTAGACAAATTGATAGCACTAGTGTTGTCACATTTAATGGAGATATTGTTAAACACTTTACCATAGTCAAGCAATTGTTGTTTCATCCATAATACTTATGTGCAACAAAAACACACTGCAACATATTCGGCTTCCGTTGTGGATAAAGCAACCGATGCTTGTTTCTTACTATGCCAAGAAACTAGACAATTACCAAGAAAGTGACATGCTCCTGTAGTGCTCTTTCTATCTAAAATACTACCAGCATAATCTGCATCTGAAAAACCTATGATGTGAAATGATGTATTTTTAGGATACCAAAGTCCTAAATGCATTGTACCACTCAAATATTTCAAGATTCTCTTAGTGGCATTCAAGTGTGATTCTTTAAGACTAGTTTGAAATCTATCACAAAGACATACACTATACATTATATCAGGCCTAGAAGCAGTTAAGTAAAGTAGTGATCCAATGATACCTCGATATTTCTTCTCATCTACTGCTTTACCATTTTCATCTTTACCTAATTTCAAGGATGTGCTCATAGGAGTTGTGCTAGTTTTGCAGCCATCCATTCCAAATTTCTTGATGAGTTCTTTCGTATATTTGGATTGGTTGATGAAGATCCCATCTTCACATTGCTTGACTTGCAGTCCAAGGAAGAACTTGAGTTCACCCATCATGCTCATTTCAAATTCCTTAGTCATACAAGAAGCAAATTCTTTGCACAAGGCTTCATTAGTAGCTCCAAATATTATGTCATCCACATAAATTTGTACAATCAAAATTTTATGCTTATCCTTTTTAACAAAGAGAGTTGTGTCTACTTTTCCTTTTGCAAAACCATTTTCAAGTAAATATGCACTAAGTTTATCATACCAAGCTCTAGGTGCTTGTTTCAATCCATATAAAGCTTTGGTAAGTTTGAAAACATGATCAGGAAATTTGTAGTTTTCAAAACCAGGAGGTTGTTCTACATAAACTTCTTCGCTTATAAGTCCATTTAGAAATGCACTTTTAACATCCATTTGAAAAAGCTTAAAGTTCATATGACATGCAAAAACAAGTAATATTCTAATAGCTTCTAATCTGGCTACGGGGCAAAAGGTTTCATCATAGTCAATACCTTCTTCTTGATTATAGCCTTTGGCTACCAATCTTGCTTTATTTCTAATAATGTGACTATTTTCATCAAGTTTATTCCTATAGACCAATTTGCATCCTATTATAGAGTGATCTGTAGGTCTAGCAGTAAGTTGCCAAACATTATTTCTTTCAAATTGATTAAGTTCATCTTGCATTGCAGTTATCCAATTTTCATCATTTAAAGCCTCCTCAACAGTCTTTGGCTCAATTTGAGAAACAAAAGCAAAATTAACATCTACATGATTAATTTTAGATCTAGTAATTACTCCCTTAGATGTTTCTCCAATGATGAGTTCCTTAGGATGATCTTTCTTGTATTGCCAATCCTTAAGTAGATCTTGAGTCTTTTCTTCAAGTTCATACTGATTTATCTTTGGAGCATCAATAGATTCAAGAGGTTCAAGAGTACCTGCAGGGTCAGTGAAAGTAATACCTTTCTTCTGATCACGATTAGATGATTCATCAAATACAACATGCATTGATTCTTCTATAACTAGAGTTTTCAAGTTAAATACCCTATATGCTTTGCTATATGATGAATATCCTAAGAATATGCCTTCATCTGATTTGAATGAAAATTTTCCAAGAGTATCCTTGGTATTCAATATGAAGCATTTGCATCCGAATACTCTAAAATATCCAATTCTGGGTATTCTTCCATTCCATAGCTCATAAGAAGTTTTATTAGTTAAATGCCTTTTGTAAACACGATTTGCAATGTAACAAGCTGTATTAACGGCTTCTGCCCAAAAATAAGATGGTAAATCATATTCATTGAGCATTGTTCTAGCCATTTCAATTAAAGTTCTATTTTTTCTTTCAACTACACCATTTTGCTGTGGAGTTCTAGGAGCAAAAAAATTATGTGAAATGCCAAGTTCATTGCAAAAGCCTTCAAAATTTTCATTCTCAAATTCTTTGCCATGATCACTTCTAATAGATGTGATCACATATCCTTTTTCATTTTGAACTCTTTTTGCAAATGTTTTGAAGTAATTAAAGGCTTTATTCTTTTGAGCTAAGAAATTAACCCATGTGAATCTAGAATAATCATCAACAAGAACAAATGCATATGATTTGCCTCCTAAGCTTGTAACTCTATTTGGTCCAAACAAATCCAAATGAATGTGCTCTAAAGGTCTAGAAGTGCTTATAACACTCTTTGTTTTAAATGAGCTTTTGTGTTGCTTACCATGTTGACAAGGTTCACAAATCCTGTCTTTGTCATATTTTATTTTAGGTAGGCCATCAACTAAGTTTTCATTACAAATATATTTCAATTGATCCATACCAGCATGTCCTAGTCTTCTATGCCATAACCATGCATCATTATTAGTGGACATTAAACATTTATGATTTGAATGAATGTTGATATTTTAAGTGTTGTTTGTTCTAGTACCCTTATATATGATAATATCATTTGAATTTGTGATTTTGCATTCCTTGGAATCAAAATTGACAAAGTATGCTTTATCACAAAGTTGACTAACACTTAGCAAGTTATGTTTCAAACCATCAACAAGCCATACATCTTCAATTAAATCCTTACCAATAGAACCAATGGAGCCAACACCAAGAATTTTACCTTTAGCATTATTTCTAAAAGTTACATTACCTCCATGTTTGTAGGTAATACTTGTAAAGAGCTTTGCATTTCCGGTCATATGCCTTGAGCATCCACTATCTACAAGCCATGTGCTTTCGTTGATAGTAGATTTTAGGCATACCTGCAAGGCAATAGTGATCATCTTCTTTTAGGTACCCACATGAAGTTGGGTCCTTGATGGTTAGTAGTAAAAGTGTCTTCTAACTTGAGATGAGCCTTTCTTATATAACAATAGAAATTTTTGTGTCCGAATTTCATGCAATATGTGCATTGCCATGGCATTCTATACTTCTGCATTTTTCTTTTTGTATTTAACGTATTATGTATGCAGCTACAAGTATGTGATTTCTTTTGTGCAAGTTTGGTGAACAACAATGAATAATTATTTTTGGCTTTATCTCCTAGTAAACCATAAGAAGTACTTTTGGTACTTTTAGACTTGGTGCAAGCATCTTTGATATGATCATCAGAAATTTCAATTGTAGATGCTTTTACAAATGTTGGTTTACTTGGTGCAATGTTGGTTGAGCCATTGAATCCTAATCCATACTTTAAGGAAGGTGATCTTTGGTTATTAATTAATGTATTTAATGCTTCCTTTCCTTTATGAAATTTGGAAATTGATTCTTTTAGTTCTTTTAGCTCATGCTTCAATGTTTCATTTTCTTTAATCACCTTTTCTAAGTCATGTGAGTTTTTATTTAACTCTCCTATCGTATTCATCAAGTGTTCATTTGAGGTTTTCAATTCTAAGGTAGAGTTCTTTAAGCATATAAAATCTTTTTCTAACTTAGAGTTTTTCTCTTTATAAAGCATCATTTTAGAAATTTTTTTTTCTATTTTAAAGTTCATGTGCTCAATCAAATCACTATCATCTATATCATTTGTATCATTATGTGCTACTAGATCAAAGGATTGAGTACTTACCTCATTGGAGTCATCTTCAATAGCCATGAGACACAGATTTGTAATTCCTTCTTCTTCTTCTTCTCCAATTGAAGAAGAGTCATCCCATGTGGCTTTGAGAGACTTTTTCTTTTCTTTATCCCATTTCTTTTTGTTCTTTAATTTGAAGCAATCCGATTTAATGTGACCAGTTTTTCCACATTCATAGCATTTTACCTCATTTTTCTTTTCTTTATCTTTGAAGGAGAATTTTGGAGGTGTACCTTTGTTTGCTTGTAATCTTTTCTTCCTTTTCCATTCATTGATTCTTTTTGAGAACATTGCCATTTCATCTTCATCATCAGTACCTTCATTGCTTGAGCTCTCAGCTTCTTTGATTTCTTTGAGTGCAATTGGTTTTCTCTTTTCTTTTTCACCTTGATCTTCTTCTTTCTCACTGTGTAGCTCAAATGTGAGTAGTTTACCAACTAGCTCGTCAGTTCTTAATGTGCTGAGATCATGAGCTTCTTCTATGGATGATACTTTTGATTCAATGTTCTTTCTAGCTTTTAGGGCTCTCAAGATTTTACTGTTTACATCACCTTGATCATATACCTTGCCATACTTCTTTAGTTCATTGACAATAGCAAGCAAGAGATTGGTCATGTCGGTGATATTTTCATTTGGTTTCATCTTGAATAGCTCATACTCATGGACATGCATTTGTTTCGTGGTGAATCTTACTTGAGTTGTACCTTCATGGTAGTTTTCGAGTGTTTTCCAAATGCAATGTGCACAAGTTAAATGTTGAACTCTTCCACCTTCTTCTCTTGAAATGGAATTCATCAAGATGGAAGCGGCTCTATTGTTCTTGAATCGATCTTTGACATTGCTAGCTGACCATTGTGCTTTGGGAAGTGGAACTTGAATACCATCAACTTCATAAGTGGGAGGTTTCCACTCACTTTCCACGAAATCCCATAGTTCAATCCCTTCACTGTCTAGAAACAAATACATTTTGTGTTTCCAGTATGAATAATCAGTTCCATCAAAGTAGGGTCTAAGAATAGTGTTAAGATTTCCATGAGAGCTTGATGAAGAAGAAGTTGCCATAGTGGATCAGATTTCACAATTAAGTTTAAGAAATCTCAGGCTCTGATACCAATTGTTATCCCAAGATGGCAACCAAGAGGGGGGGGGGGGTGAATTGGTTTCCTCAAGAAATAATGACAATTAAAAAACTCAACAAAAATAGAAGTGCGGAATTAAGAGATGGTTGAGTAATGGAAGAAAGAAAGAACACACAAGATTTATAGTGGTTCGGATTTTACTTAAATCCTACATCCACTTCCTTAACAACTTGTTAAGGTTCCACTAATCTTTGAAGATTTTACAAGCTCACTTCCAACTTTGGTGTTTTCACAAGTTCACACCTAACTTCACAAGTGTTTTCTAAGGCTTACACTCAAGAACCTTTAAAGGAGTTTTTGAGGCTCACTCTCACAACCCAAACAAGAGTTTTACAAGGCTTACTCTCACAACCCAAGTGTTTTTCCAAGCTCACACTCAAACTTATACAATGGTGTTTTCAATGCTAACACCTAACATTAATTACAATTCAAATGTAAGTTTAAGTAAAAGAAAATTTGTTGCTTGGCTATCAAAATCTGTTTTCTCTTGCTTCTTGTTCTTCTTTTCTTATAGAACCATTCTATTTATAGCCAATGTGGTCTTACTAGCCGTTATTGATAATAAGAATAAAGTCTTGGCAGTTTAGACCTTCTTTACTTAAACTGTTCGAAGGTTCTCGCGGTCATCCTTCATACAAGGATGGTCACGCTGATGTCTCACGCGATCGTCCTTGGACAAGGCACGGTCGCTGAATTTAAAACAAGCTTCAACAGTCAAATTTGAGTGCTCTGCAGCTGGAATCTTGCCCATGCTGCGATTGTCGGGACGGTCGCGCATCACCATGGTGTGGTCACCCTTTTTGAATGTTGAAGTGGGTTTTTAACGGTCATGTCACGTGGCATTCTCTGACAGGGCAGAAGAGATGTCCGCCAAAATTTGAATGTCGCAATCGCCCTAGGTAGCATCTCGCAGTCGAATTGAGGTTCTCGCGTCGAACTTCTGGACGCACCTGAGGACGCGAACACTACTGTCTCTTTAAGCAAATTCTTCTTGAATTGGTAGAGCGGTTGCGACTCTTAATGGGCGGTCGCCACAGCAGCAAGTGAGGCCGTGTCATTCACCGTTCTTGTCACCGTGAACCTTACTATGATTAGAAAGATTTGAGTTCTTTGGTTAGCGGTCGTCCATAAATTGGGACGGTCGCTCTTCTTTAGGCGCGGTCGCGACTGAGGTCGGACTTTTGACCGCGAAACCTACTGTGATAAGGTTTCATCCTGTAATTGCATGGTGCGGTCGTATTCATGTGTGGTGCGACCGCTAGAAGTGTTCTGTTCACCTTTATTTGAAGTAACCGAAGCCTGCAACAAGATTCTCCAAACACATGTTAAATGGATCATTCATTTGAGTTGTCAAGGATCAAAATAGAGATCATTTGTCTAACATCTTGATTTTTGCTCTGTTTTTCACTGTTTTGATCTTCCAAGGGCGTTTTTGCTCTCAAACCTAAAAACAAACACAATAAACAAACTTAAAACAAAAATCAATCAAAACATTAACTAAAACACACATAAAATTATACTAAAAATTAGTACAAAAATGACCTAAACAACTACCCCACACTTAACTCCTTGCTTGTCCCCAAGCAAGACTAAAATCAAAACACACTAACCAGATGAATTCTATTAAGTTCAAGAGTTATAAAGATGCATCAAGACTTCTCTATCCCTAAATCCGCAATCAATATCGAATCAAACAAAATCGACACTCATGCAATTAAGTGGTTCTCCATGCATAACTAATGTTATCGCTCCCTCACCAACTCTTACAAGTGTTTGATCATGGTGGTGTTTACACTCATAACAATCAATGAAAGATTATTACCATAGGCTTGCTTATCAATCAAATCTCCACTACCAAATTTCAATCAAGCATCAATCAAAAGGTCTTTCTTTTTGGTTGTAATGGGGCTAAGGTAAAGGCATGACATTTAGGAAATGTAAGCTTAATCATTAAGTTTAAGAGCACTTCAAGAATGAAGTAACCGATCATATGTATAACTAACAATCCCAAAACACCTTCCTCTCATATACCCATTGATATTCAAGAGCTTTTCAAGGGAACTCACTTATTAAATCTTACAATGATACATTCAAACCCTTTCAACAAGAATAACAATTATTCTTTTTATTATATATATAAATATATATATATATATATTTTCTTCTTCTTCTTCTTTTTATCTTTTTTTTTTTATTTTTAGGGTTTGCAACTAAATAACATAATAGTTTGCAATCTCAAACCTACTAAATTTAACCCCACACTTAATTCAACACAACACTCGGTCATAAACACTCTTAAAATGCTCTTGACCTAATGAAAGGGTAAAAGTTAAACAACAAGGTTCAAACTAATGGTGTTGTGAAAAAGAAAGAAAAGGAAAATAAAATAAGCTCAAAATTGTCTAACTAAAGTTAAAAATAGGGTTGGTCTTTTTAAGCCAAAGTGGGTTCACCTAATTGCCTTAATCATCTTGATGCCTAATTAAAAATTTTATGCAGTCTTAAAATGCATGTCAAAACAAGTTCTACCAATTCATAAATCAATGATGTTCACCCACAAAAAGAATAATAAGTTGATGGCTCATTCCTCACAAGGTTAATGGAAATGCAAGGAAAAACCAACAAAATTGACAATAAGCACCCAATTTACTCAATTCTCCAAATCATGCTTCAAAAATTCAAAGGTCATCTATCAGCAATGTTTAAAACAATTGAACTTCTCAACATTCATTTATTCAACGAAAAACATTAAAAACATTAACTAAACTTAAAAAAAACAAATTAAAGGTAAAAACATAAAATACCAAATGCACCCCACACTTAAAAATTCACATTGTCCTCAATGTGAGCATGCATACTACAGAGAAAGTTTAGATGATACCTGATTTCCATCGTTCCCATATACGATGTGTGGGGCTTCTTCCACCCATAATGCAATTGGAGCCCATGACTGAGAGGATGAACACCATGCAACTTTGAAAAGTGCCCAATATATTGAAAAGCTTAGGTAGCATTCTTAGGGGAGCAATTGTCCAAAAAGAACATGTGAGGGTTGTCTTAGCTTGATTTTTTAATGCTATAGGGACGTAGTAATAACCTTTTTCAGTTTGCAACATGGTTTTATATGGTTTCTGCTCGTTCTCACCACCAAGAGTGGGAGAGATGATAATTTGTTGTATACTGCATTCCCCAACTAAAACATCTTTCAAAATTCCTGGGGTCTTTTTAGGTTCAACCAAGTTTGGTTTAATGTGTTCTACATTCTCTTTAGCAATTTGAAATTCTCCCTCAACAATCTCATTATTCACTAGTAAATTGCCCTCATCAATTTCTAATTTGGAAGAATTAGGCTCTACTTCTATGGTCATGGCCACCTCAAGCTTATCTACACTATCTTCACTATAGGGCATGTCATGGAGTTCAGAAAGTTGCATACCTTGTTTCTCTGCATTCAGCTTACTTGGGAATGGGATTGGTGGCATACAAGGATTTGGAGGTTCATGCAATTTTGTCGAAGTCAATGCTTCCAAATTCTCCTCCTCTGAATGAATTAACTCCTCTATGTTTGATTGCATTTCCTCGCCATCTTCTTCATTGTTAGTTCCTGCATCAAAGGAATCACAAAAATCGTTATATATCACCTGTTTATCCTTAAAAATTGTGATTACCTCTATTTGCTCCAATTGGCTAGGAATTTCCTCCTCTTGGTGTGCTTGGAGTTGATGTGCCAGTTTCCCAACTTGATTTTCCACCCTCTTCAATGATTCCTCCAAAGAATCAAACCTCTCATTGCTTCCTTCCTGAATTTCTGTGCTAATTTGAAGGTAAGCATTCAAATCATCTTCCACTATGGATTTCTCAAATTTATCATTATTTTGTGAGCTAATTTGAATGAAGGTATTCAAACTATCTTCCAAAGTGGGTTCCTTAAGTTTACTTTGATTTTGCGCGCTAATTTGAATGAAGGCATTCAAACTATCTTCTAATGTGGGTCGCTTAAGGTACTCTTGATTTGAATATTGTTCTTGAGAGTAAGAACTTCTTTGGTAAGGTTGGAAAAAATTTAGAGGTGGCATGTGCTGCTAGTTTTCCCAAGAAAAATTTGGGTAGTTTCTCCAATTTGGATTACAAGGATTGGAATATGGATTACTTCTACCCCTTTGCTGGAAACTTTCATAGGCATATTCTTCCTCTTGCCTCTCTTGATATTGTCCATAACCAAATGAACACATGTTTGCGCTATGTCCTGCAATGCCACATGCTGAACATACTTCACGAGTAGGCTTAGGAGTTCTTCCTCTGGCATTTAGCATCTTAAGTTGGTTCGTTAATTCTGCTAATTGCCATGCCATGTCAGAATTTTGGCTATCATCGTAAACCCCTGAGTACCTTGAAAATTGCATATTTACACAAGGCACTTAGCAACTTAAAGAAAACAAACAAATAATTAAATTTAAAGGAAAACTAAACAAACAAACAATTCACAGAAAATAAACAAACGATGAAAAGAAAGATCAAACTATCACTACTTAACAACCTTCCCCGGCAGCGGCGCCAAAAACTTGTTGCGCTTGAATTAACACTACTACAAAGTGTCACTCGCAAGTATATGAGGTAGCTGTAGCAAAGGTGATAGCCCCAAGGTCGTTTCCCCAAGAAGGTGTGGTTCGTAATAGCTTCATTAAAGCAAGTAAATTAAAAGCAAGAGTTTGTTATTTGGAATGCTAAAGAACAATTTAAACCTAAGATTAACCTGCGTAGGGTTGATGTGTGTGAAAGTTGCACAAGATCAATTCAGTTCTTGGGAAAGTGCCTAGGATTATAGGTCCATTCAATCAAAGCTCAATTCTCAATTATCCATTAACATAACCTTGTAACTTAATTTGTTTCTTAAGCTTAATTAGTCAATTACCAATCCATTAGTTCTCACATTCATGAATTAGCAATAGCCAATTATATTACATCACCAAATTAACAAAACCCTAGAACTTATATTTCTAATTCATTCATAGGGTAGTCAATTGCATAATTCCGATATCAAATTTCACCTCTCGGTCCTTCATTCAATATCTAGAGATCAATAGGCAGCTAATCTATCAACCTAGCATACAATCCAATGCAATTAACCAACATAAGGTACATCAATGTAAATATCAAATCAAAGCATTCAATCAAATATACTATAAACCCTAAGCATGGGTTTTTAGCTCAACATCATCAATTTAAAACATTCATTCAACTCAATATAAATCAAATACAAATTGTTCATTGTAATATCAATCTCTTAATACAACAAAACAATATTGAAATGAATTAAGAGAGAGAATAGAAAAACCCCTTGTGAAGATGCCAAGAGTAGGATTGCTAGTCTTCCTCCTAGCTCCACTTTGATGTTTGATGAAGAACTCAAGCCCTCTTCAATGGTTGATTTCCCTTTTGCAAAATTAAATGGAGCTTTCTCAAGTCACCAACCCTTCAATTGATTTTGCCTTTGGAAGATGGAATGGAGCTTTCTAAAGTCACCAATCAATTCAATGAAGCTTCTTCAACCTTTGAGAGCTTATTGACCCACTTGATCCCAAAGAACCAAATTGAAGCTTGTCAATGGAAGATGGAGAAGATGAAGATGGAGGATGAAGATGAGGGACAAGGAGAGTGTCACTCTCTTCCCATCCCAAATTGGTGTTTGCCCCTCCTCTCTTTCCTTTTTTCTTTTGCTCAAACCCTAGCCGCCCTCCAGTCTCCCCTTTTTTCTTTTCGTCGTGCGAAAGAATTTATAGCATTTTGGTGTGACACGGCCAAGTTAAAGGAGACTTGGCCGTATCTGAGTCTTTGGTCCATGAGAGACACGGCCAAGTTGAGGGAACTTGGCCGTGTTGGAGGTGAATTGGAGGGACACAGCCAGTGACTTGGCCGTGTCCCTTGCTTGTGTTCACTTCTGTCTCAGAGTTTCTTCTTTTCTTCTTTGGTTGAGTGACACGGCCGTGTTTGGAGTGACTTGGCCGTGTTGGATCATTTTGGAGGGACGCGGCCAGTGACTTGGCCGTGTCCCTTGCATGTGTCACCTACTGTGAGAGTTTCTTCTTCTTTGCTTGGGATTTAAGTGAGACACGGCCAAGCTTGAGCAACTTGGCCGTGTCTGGGCTTCTTTGGAGGGACACAGCCACAATCTTGGCCATGTCCCTTGAGTGTGTCACTCACTGATCTTCATTTATGCTCTTTCTTGCTCTGTTCTTTGGTTTTGCTCATTAGGTGAGACACGGCCAGAGACTTGGCCGTGTCTCTTCCTGTTTCTTCATTTTTGCTCTGTTTTTTACTGTTTTGATCTTCCAAGGGCATTTTTACTCTCAAACCTAAAAACAAACACAATAAACAAACTTAAAACAAAAATCAATCAAAACATTAAGTAAAACACACATAAAATTATACTAAAAACTAGTACAAAAATGACCTAAACACCAATCAAATCCAAAAAATACATTAGCAATTAAAACAACAATTTTCCTTAAAATTAGTCAAATAGCTAGTAGTTTTAGATCCAGTTATTATCTTTGTTTCTCAAATTTGATCAATTCCAAGTATTTTAGTTGTTCTTAGCACTTCTTTATAATCGTCTGGTACAGTTCTTGTTTAGATTTTTACTTAATAATCCCTGTAAGTAGTTTTAAGTTTGTATTGAATGCCTTAAGTTTATTATATGCAATTAAGTTCAAAAAACTAATTTTTCACAGCAAACATGTTCCCTTTGGATTATATGATTGCTTCTTTGCTTCAAAACTAGTTTCCTCAAGTTTATTTAATTTGTTTCCTTTTAATTGCACATTTGTCTAATCTCGTCGGTCATAGAAAACAATCTAATTTTTTTCCTCAAGGATATATGGTTTGTTTCTTCTTTTATTTCAATTTGTCTAATCTCATCTGGTTTTAGGTTTACAGTACCTTTAATTCCTCAGTCTACATATTTTACTTATCAAGTAATCATGGCTTCTCATTGATTTTTTTGCCTTTTTATTAAAATCCATCTTACCTCATCGGTCACAAAGTATATAATAGTTTAATTTCCTTAAGTTTCTTCATTCATTAAAGTATTTAATGCCTTAAACAAGTGGTTTGTAGTTTTGTACTTGTTCTTCAACATTTTTATCATGGCTCATACTATTTTCCTTACCACATATATTAGATATATTCATTATGATTTCGTTCATTAAGGACTCATTGGCCTTGTAAATTTAAAATTCATCTAGTTGCTTGTTAATTCTAAGGCACACATTATTCCTCGGTTAGGTTATTGTCTTTCTTTTATTACTAATTATTTTCATAAGATTCAAGGGAGGCGTAATGGGAAACTTGGGGAACTGTATTCTTTTTCATGTCCTTTCAAAAAGTTAACACTCTCGTTTGATTAGAAGTTAGGTTAGAGCATTCAAATTGTTGAGGAACCTATAATCCTCTGGCATGCCATTGCACCACATTAGTAAAGGCCGAAGATCATCATTTCTCAGGTGCAATAGTTTTTGCACGCCTAGTGGGACTTATTGCCACCAAAATGAGGGAATACCAAAGATGTTGGTCCTCCTCAAGATCCATTGGAGAAAGCACCACTAGAAGGATATATTCCTCAATTGTTGGAACAAATCAAGAAAAATTTAGAGGATGTGCAAGTGGAATCAACTGCATTTGGTGCAGTTGTAGAAGGTTTCAAGACTTTAATTAAAATCCTCATGGAAACACAATTTGAGCAAAGAAAATTGTGAGAAGGGCAAGACAATTTATCTTGAACAGTTTTAGAAATCCAGAGAAGCAAGACTCAATCCAGTGAGACGAGTCCCTCAGGCCCAAAAGTATAGTCAAAGTCATGGAAGAATATCGTGGAAGAGCACGGGGGCATTCCCTAGTCCTCATAATTAAGGAACCACCCCATCCTCAAGGACAAGCAAAAGACAAGTTTATACCCCCTAAAAAGAAGAAAAAAGCCAAATGGTGGACCACACGAATTTAGGGAAAATCAGAATCATTTCACCCGAGGAGGTCATCCTCCTCAGCAGGTATGTGCCACTACCACGTTGCAAAATCAAGATGTCCTATATGAAATAGGGAATTTCATTGTTGACGGTCCTACAATAGTTAATACAAGTAACTACTAACCTTTGTTTCAATCCCCTAGACATCAGGTACCAGTTGATGTTGAAGCAGTCAGAGATGTGATGCTGAAGCTTTATAGGCTTGGTTTGAGATAGATTAGTTGACCATAGTGTTTTAAGCCATATCCAGAAATAATTGACAACGAAAACACATACCCTTATGAGTACATGATCCCATATTTCTTTTTGTTTCTGGTAAGGATGGTCAATCGACCTTGGAGCACATTGCCATATTCATTACCCAATATGGGGAATTAACCAAATTTGAGAATTTTATGAATTTCAAGGTTATTTTCTAATTCCTTAACTAGGCCTGCATTCACTTGGTAAACCACTGCCTTAAAATTTTGTGTTATCATGGCCGAAGATGGAGAGGGAGTTCCATTCACAATTTTATTGGGTGAGCCAGAGGTTTGTATTGTAGAATTATCTCAAATGATTCAAAGGCTAAGAGAATGAACTGATAAGTTCATTGCACACTTCAAACAAATGAGAAGCCGGTGCAAGATTTATCTTCCAAAAATAGAGTATGTTAAAATAGGTCTCAACTTTGAGCTGAGGAATAAGTTCTAAGAAATTAAAATTTGAGATTTTTATGAATTAGCCGCCTAGGTGGCTGAATACGAAGAGTTGTTGTATGTGGAAAAGTATAAATGAAAGTCAGCCATGGGGTCATACTTCCATGAATTGAACAATCAAGAAGTGGCTATTGCAGATGTGGTTTCCTCATAATCATATGTTTGCCCAGCACTAGTTAAGGAAACACCAGAAGCATAGAAGAAGTCCCATGCATCTAGCGCCATGCCTCAGTGTACCTTCTATAACATCCATAGTTTTAATATACATAAGAATAATTAATATGGAGGGATAACTAGGTATATTGGATGAGAGGTATGCATAATATATACCTAAGATATACATTATATATATGCTATATACACACAACCATATACACATATTTAAGTTGAAAAAGTAAAGAAATAAATAAAAGTCAAAAGTAGGAAAATAAATTTATGTTTGGGATTTAAAGAAATAATAAAATATTTAATATTTAATAATATATAAATATATATATTTATGGATGAGAAAGGAAGACAAAAATTAAAATCATAACTCTTCTTCTTCTTCTTCCATGGGAGGCTGCAATTTTGAAGAGTGAAAAAGAAGGATTTCTTTTCCATAAACAAATAAAATTTCACTAGAAATCTAAAGGTTTAAAGTTAGTTTTGAAGATTAAGCAATGTTTGAGTAAGTATTCTTCATCTTTAAGCTTAGTTTTCTTGAATTTTTGAATATGTGATATTTGAGTTAATGATAGAAATGGTTTTAATTGTTAAAGTTGATAGTTAAGAAGTTATTATGGTGAGTATCTATTGATTTAGTGTTTAGATGATGAAAGTAAGCTTGTTAAAAGAAGTATGGAATATGAAAGTTTAGTAAAGCTAGGTTTTATTGGATTTTGGTTAAATTTAGAATAATTAATGGTTGTTTTCTATAAATTAGGGATGAAAATGATTTTAATTGAAGGATTGGACCTTTGTTTGGTTTAGGACTGGATAGGCATAATTAAAGCAAAAAGCAAAGTTTAGGGTTTTTTAAAATTAAGGCTTGGAAACTGCCTGTGGTTGGATTTTGAAGCTAAATAAGGTTTGTACATACTTTGACAATATATATTTTTAATGTTCATGTTTGGCACACTCACATTGGCATTGTGAAAGTTTTTTGTTTTGTTTTAAAATGCGGTTATTCATATATTATATGCATTCTTTTAAAAATGTGATGTGAATTTTGCTTTGAGTTTTAAACCACTGTGATATGGTGATTGGACATATCTTGGGAGAATCACATTATTAATATGGAGTATAATGTGCCATATGAAAATGATTATGGAATGTGATGAAATTTGAAAAAATGAGGAAAATGAAGAAATGAGGTGAAAGCATGAAAATGAGATATGACAAAATGTGATTGTTAGCCTTGTTACTTGTGAGCGGAGATTTCCGCCCCCACTTCCGGTGGAATGGTTCTTGCGACTTTGACACTGTTTAGGCTCAGGGCCTTAGAGAACATGGGCCTAAGCCCGGAGAAAATGGAGTCGCCACCCGGACGGGCAGGAAAAAAGAAAGGGATGCATGACTCGATTCTTAAGGAATTCCCAATCTCCTAATGGGTTCAAAAAGTTGGGTATACGTGTGGGGAAGGTGAGAAGCAGCCCAGCACCCACACAATGCCAGATTCATTGGAATCGGCCTCATTTGCAGGTCTTAATATTATAAAGTTCTTAAATATAATAATATTATCCATATTGCATACGACAATTAAAATAAATCATCATTATATTAAAATCAAAGCAATATCCAAATAAAATAAATAAATAGACACCCATCCGAGGATAGAAACATGTCCTTACATAGTCTATGTCTAAGACTAAATAGGAAACCCACCGAAAGGTGGAAACATGTCCTTTATATTGGTCTAAAAAACTTTAAAATAAAATAAATTACATGATGTTTAACTAATGGGGTACTCACAAAGTGGAAACATACATCTTACAATTTTAAAACTAAGACAAATAAAAGAATATTCAATCATCTAATTATAAATAAAAGCAAACCATTCATAAAATAAATTAAACTATTCATCATTAACATATAACAAACCACATAATCAAATAAATAAATAAAATTAGAATTCAATCCATTAAATAAACAAGGTTAAGGTATAAGATTTAGCATTTAAGAAATTAGGGTTCTAGAATTTAAAGTTTGAGGAAATAGGATTTTGGTTATGACTTTAGGCTACTAGGAGTACTGGGTGTTGGTTTAATAAATTATTATTTCTAAATTTTGAATTTGAGGAATTAAGGTTTTGGCATTTAGAATTAGGTTTTAAAGAATTTAGGGTTCGAAAAAAATGATTTAGGATTCCTTGAAAAATAAAGCACTTTAGGGTTTGTTTGAAGAATAACTTATGGTTCTGGAAGAAGAGCTTAAGAATTTGGGATCTAAGGTTTGAAAGTTAATTTTTGAGGTTACTGGATATCTGAAAAATAGATTGGGATTTAAGAAAGCAATTTTGAATCTTAGAATTTTAGAAAATAATTTAGTGTTTTGATAATTGCAAAACTATTTTGGGTTTTTAGGAATTACAAGGCAAATTAGGGTTTGGGTCTTAGAATTTACTAGAGTTAGGGTTTTATCAAAATATGATTATTATAAAAACTTTAAGACCACTTTATCATGGATTTTTTTATAAATACTTATAAGTAATATGACTACTGAACGTTTAAAATATCATTTGAATAATCTAATGCTATGGTGATTTAATGGAACAAGCTACTATGAAGATTTGAAAATAGAATTAATTAAGATTTAGGGTTTGAATAACTTTGGGTTTAAGAAATTAGATTTGTGTTTTGTGGTTTTAGAAAAGTGTAATTAGGGTTTTATAAAAATATTTTTTAGGGTTTTAAATAAAGTTTGGATAGTAAGTAGAACAATTGATCAAATAACAAAAATATGCATATTTAAACAATTTATCAAAATGTATGATGATGCTACTGTAAACATAAGCAAAGAAATAGAGATTCAAACCTCCGTTATTGGTTCCACCACAATCTTTGAATTCTGGTTGAACAATAATAAAGATAATGTAGGCTGCCTTTGATGGATTATTGTTGCTTGCTCACTGCCTCTTGCTCCTTCAAGGTTCTCTTTTTTGGCCGAAAAAATCCAAAAGTCCAAAGTCCAATAAAAAATTTTAGATCCTCCATTCCGTGTCTTTAATGTGGTATTTATAAGAAAAAATAAATAAAAAACCTAATACTAAATGGCTAAGGAAATAAAAACCTTTTAAGAAATAAAATTTAAAAATAAGTAGAATAGGATTTTGGCAAAACCGTGAGCGGACTGGGCGTGCGAAAGTGCGCTGGCGAAGAAATTCTGCGGGCGCTGGGCACGAGCCAACCAGTTCGTCTCCGATTTTTATTTATTTATTTTTATCCTTTTTTATTATTACTTTTTTATTTTTATTAAAAATAAATATTATAAGTAATAAATATTATTAAAATAAATATTATTTAATTAAAACACCACAAAAAATATTTTGAACTGTTTAAAAATATCAAATTGGACTGGATCAAAAATTAAGGGTCTAAAGTTTGCCCCCTACTTGAGCAATATGAGACTACAACAAAAGAGAGCCAACAACAATGTGATTTTTGACTAGATTTAGAGCCATATTGGACTCCGTACCCAAGGTTGGTTTGAGTTCTGGATTCAATAATAATTTGGGTTCTGGACCCAAGGTGAATTTAGAATTTAGGTTCTGGACCCGAGGTAAGTTCTGGACTTAAAAATAATTTGGGTTCTAGATCCGAGGTGAATTTAGGATTTGGGTTCTAGACCCAAGGTGAATTTAGGATTTGGATTCTGGACTTGAGATAAGTTCTGGACTTAAAAATAATTTGAATTTTGGACCTGAGGTAATTTCTGGGCTTAATTTGGGTTCTAGACTCGAGGTAAGTTCTGGACTTAAAAATAATTTGGGTTCTGAACCCAAGGTAAGTTCTGAACTTAAAAGTAATTTGGATTCTGGACCCGAGGTAAGTTTAGGATTTTGAGTTCTGGACCCGAGCTAGAGTAATTTGGGTTCTGGACCCAAGATAAGTTCTGGACTTAAAAGTAATTTGGTTATCTATAAAAAATAATTGTAGTCAGTAAGATACTAAATAAATTTATAAAAACATTAGCTATTTTTTACCATGCCTGTACCTTCTTGCCCCCTGCATATAAAATATTTTAAAAGTGCAAAAATATTTATATATACGCAAATATCTGAATAATTGAATTGAATAATTGAGTTTACTATTTATTCACTGTGTAGTCACTATTTATGCACTATTTACTAACTATTTATTACTATTTATCAATAGTAATATTTACTTTTTCTTTTTTTTTTCTTTTCACGAGAATACTATTTTTTACTTATTTATTTTTGTCTTTTCCTTTGCAATTTTCTATATAAAATGTTTCATTCCTTCTTTTCATTCTCACACCATTTTCAAAACTTTCATCTTCATTTCCTTTTTATTTTCCTTTGCAATTTTTCTTTATAAACCATGAAAGTTTTGTTTCTTCAATACTCATCCACACTTACATATTCTCATAATTATAGTAAAAAGTTTAGCAGAGAGTTAAGGAGAAAATACATGCTTTGAGATCAGGACCCCGATCCAATTCTGAGTTATGAGAATTTATTCGACGACATGAAAATAAAACTATAAGTCTACTAGCTGGGATGCAGTTTCATCGCAGTTCAAGTCAAAAAACTAAGGTAACAATGCAATTTGATATTTATTATTTATTATTTATTATTTTTTAAGATTAGAAAAAAAAATTAATTAGAGGACTATGTTTAAGAATTTAATAAACAAATAGATAGACAGATTAAAATAGAACATAACGAGTAAGTTTAGTCTATGAATCAGCGGTATTGGTATGATGATATACTTACCTTGTGTTCTGTGTTAGCGTGATTGTTGTGTTATTCGGGGCGGGGGGTGTGTCTATAAAGCCTGACAATGGTATGATGTAGCACCTTCTCGGATAAAACGGATTGTTCGAAATTGTAGTTTTAAAAGCTTTATCTTGCAATTACCATTTAAGGAGTGTCCGATAGACAGGAGTGTAGTTCAAGCATTGTCGGAGTGGTGGATGGACACGACCCATACTTTTCACCTACCTATAGGGGAGATGACCATTGGCCCAGTCGATTATACAGCCATAACTGGTATCCGATACTATGGCCTTCCGGTCCCTCTTACCAATGATATTCTGACATACGAAGAAATCCAACAGTTAATCAGTATGGAACCATCATTAAAAGGGCCTTTCAAGATAAAAATTGAGCCAATTCGGAGTTATTGGATGAACTACAAAGGATGGGTTCGTAGAGAAACAGCCAAACAATATGCTCGAGGATTTTTACTATATCTGCTCGGGTCGACTATTTTATGCAGCACCGAATCTGTCATCCATCTGTCGGTGTTGAGGGCCCATACTGACATGAGTATGGTACTGCTTTACGGCTGGGGTGAAGCTGGCCTTGCCTGTCTCTATCATGGACTAGACAATATTTGTAGAAATAAGAAGTCTTTTGTTGGTCTCATGGTGGTTGTCGAGGTACTCTTCTTCCACCAATGTCAATTCCATTCTTATTCTTGCATGAATTTGATTTTTATTATTGTTGTTGGTATTGGAAAATGAGCATAATCTTGTAAGGGTGCCTGGCATTTCCCAAGAGAGAGTCGGGTATTCGAGATTGAATTTTTGGTTGTCCAATCATGTAGTAGTTCTCGGCTCTCACCTTGTGCACACCCAGTGCTATCTCTTAAGTTGCTTAACCTGGGGCAAAGTAAAATAGTATTAGTATACTTAAAATTTATATAAAAGTTCACTTACCTTATGTCATTTTGTAGGTCAATTTGGCTTGGTGGAACATAGAAGAACGAATGAACTAGACTTCTTTCTTGAATGCCGCATTGCCTTTTTAGCATACCCTCCGAGTCATTGTCGGCCCTGTGTCTAGTGGCTGGTTTCTCGGGGAGAGAGTGTATGAGTGGTTCCTTGGACCTGAGTGACGTAGGATCCTAATGAGTTGACCAGAGTATACTTTAAATATCGCATCAATGCTGGAGAATGCATAGTGGTTGGCCCGACACGGTTATGATGTTAAAACCTTTCTCTATCCACTGGGTGCATCATATATCCAGTTTATTCGAGTAGGACTCTTGAACTTTGATGTATCTTCTGTATCTTCTGTTGGTGTATGAGAGGTTCCAAAGAAAAAGGAGGATAGAGATGAAGAAGAGTATCACAGAGAGGGATGAGGTTTCATCCCGCATCTCGAGGCTAGCACCTCTCAGGTAAACTTTTACCATTTTTCCATTGCAATTACTTCTTTCTTCACTTGTTTTTACTGTTTTAATGATTGTTGTAGGATGATTTGGTTATGAGGTTGGACCTTCCTTGACCGCTCCTCCATTTTCTCATTCTAATTGACTGGAGATGCTATCTCATCCACAGGGCGTTGATATGAATTACTTGGTAGGTTTTCCTGTTCCATGATAATTTATGCTACATGTATGCATGATTATGTATGCTTTTACTCTTTTCCTTATGATTCATAGCGGATGCTTGAGGAACAAAACAAGAATCTTCAAGAAGAGTTAGCTGCTAGTCATCAACAAGTTGCCCATTTTGAAAAATTGTATCACCAGTCAGAGCAAGATTTTTGAGACTTCCGGTTTCAGGAGATGAGAGATCCTGGTGCTTCCTCATCTAGGAGACCCCAAACTAATGACCATAGGATTCTGCCATCTACTTCAGATGAGGACCGTTACAGATCTGAATTCTAAGGTAATAGAGGTTCAGGTGCTCCTGCTTCGGGTAGACTCGGGATAGGTGATATGCCTTCTCCTCCAATAGGCGATGACTTTTTTAGGACTTTGTTTGATCATGATGCACCACCTCCTTCTCAGTAATCTATCATTATTGTATTAATTGAGAAAATATTGTATAATAAAAAAAATGATAAAAATAATAATGATGATAAATAATTTGCACTTTTACTGTAACTTTTGACTTATTTATTTTTTATTTTTTTCTTCTTTTTTTTTATCATCATTATTATTTACGCTACCGGTCTTTCCTCTTCACATTTAAAATTTCCACAGTAGCATTGATTCATAAAATTGAAGGCAACGCCATAATTCAAAACCGTTGTTCACCAATTTCCTATCCTTGCCCGTCTCGATCTCAAGCTATTCCTTGTCAATTTTGGAATATCCAATCATCCTTATAAATCTTTTTTCATTCCATGATCTCATACAGAAGCTAGGAAATTTTCTACGAATTTTCCACTTCAGCATCAAAATTCCTTCTAACAATTCCAATTTCCCTTCAGTTGTCAACAATGATCGAACTCAATTTGAAGAAAATAAAAGGTCTATTTAAAAATATGAATGCCATTCATTGAAAACAAATATCTTGGTCTAAAATTGATACTTTGTGTTAGGAAATCAAGGAGATCACTGCAAACAAAACACGCAGCGGAAAAAAAAATTTGATCTTTGATTTCCCATCAGGATCCATGTTGTTCGTTTAATTCGACAAAAGTGTTCAAAGAACTAACCTGTTGATAATTCAAAATCACAGTTTGGAAGAGATGCCTCAATCGTGAAACACCCTCTATCGCGTATCCACATGAATGCTACCGTTTGGAGTGCTAGCTCTCTGCAACGGCGAAGGCTGAAAAACGTTTTCTCTAAAACGTATTAGGGTTTCTATTTCGTTCTCTTTTTATTTTCTAAAGTTACCTATATAAAGACTTAACGTCTGGAGTGAATATAATCACTCCAGAATCCAATTCGAAATTGGATAAGGTAAGTCAAATTCAGAATCCAAATCTAATTAGGATTCTGAATATATTATCTAATAATATATATATATAAACGAAAATAATAATAATAATAAATATTAATATCTAATATTAATATTATTAATATTATATCCAGCCCAAAGCGCATTCTTGTGTGTGACCCGATAGGCCCATATTAATTGGCAGTCAATTTAATCTCTATTAAACCAACAAGTCATAATTGGCCTCTAGCAAGGCGTTACAACTACCCAATTAATATAAGGAATGTCCAATTTGCCTAATAATAGTACATGCATTAATCCCTTTGTCACACGATATCTAGCTTGAACATAAGTCATGGTCAACGTCATACTTATATTGTCCAAACTTATGATTACTCGATCTCCAAGTAGACTGATAAAAATAAATGAAATTGATCACACTATCAATTCATTTGAGCACGGCCATGCATTTCACAGTCTCACTTATCGAGAGGCCCAAAAGATATCTCTCTCAAAGAGAGGGACAAATTCTATCTTGATTGTTCATTATCCTCTACATAATTTCTATCATATATGATCATAACCTTTATTACTATCCAGTTACGGATAATGTTTGATCATGTCAAAATATAATAGTCCTTATATTGGAAACTATGACAATCTCAAGTCAAAGAATTAATACATAACTATCATGAGATTTACTTATGACACTAACCCATGTAGTAATCTCATGATGGGTCTATCCAATACATTATTCTCTAACAAGTATCTATGAAATTGATTTGTATCACTATACACATAACCATCTGATGATCATCAAATCAATGTTCATACTGGTTAAGAATTATTTTTTTATCTCTATAACAATAATAAACCAGGGACAAATATCAAAATTGTGTAACATGCAAACAAACAATAATGATAATAAAACCACATTTATTAATAATGAATATATAACATAAAGATCCAAATAAATGGCCTAGGGCACATACACTAACACTTTGAAGTGTTTTTAAAATATTAAATTGGACCTTTCTTTTTTACATGCCATGGCTTCTTTTTGGAATGTGAATTCTAGGACATTTAAGATTAATGGCTTTGAGATATGTCCCATGATTGAAGAGTTTGAGGCCATCCTTGAATATCTAAGCAATCAACCAATGGCGTTACCTATATTGATTTCTAAGACTCAACAAAAGATGCAAATGTTATTTCAACTTTCAAAGGCTGAAGTTCTACAATTGATGAGAGGTGGGAAGATTCTTCTTGGTCCCTTAATTGACTTTTGCATTTCTCACTTGGCTCCTACTAAGGCATGGGGATGTATGTTTTATCTATGCTTGCTTGGCCAATTTTTGCTTGTTTCTTCCGATGGCCATATTGATCCACGAGTATTGGATATCATGGACCAAATGGAAGGAGGCTTGTTGTAATACCCTTATACCCTATATACATACACTACATACAAGATGACACCATGTGTCTAGCCCCGAAGGCAAATCATAATCACAATGAGGATTACCTCATATGTAACATCCCAACTAGGCTTCAAGGACTAGGCCCAACCCAGCTTAACACATTTTCCAACCAAATGTGTTAAGTCCAAATGTCATGCAAATATAAGAAATGTATTCAAAGTTTGCACTTACCTCTAAAAGCAACAAAAACCACTTTCAACCTCCTCTTCCAAGATATCCCTTAACACTTGGACTGGAGTAACTCAAGTCTCTTCAAAGCCTAAACCAAATGTAATTATAAATAATCACTTATTAACACACTTATAGGTATAAATAAAACCTCTCAACATAAGGATAAGATACACAAAGGAAAATAAGGAAAAGAACTATCTAGGGAAAACTCTACACATGACACGCTCAACAACACGAGCGTGTCAATGACCATGCCCTAAACCCACAACACAGAAGCTTTGACACGCTCAATGACATGGGCGTGTCAATGACCGTGTCCTAAGCTCTGTATTACAGTAGATAAGACAAGTCCAGAGACATGGGTGTGTCCTTGCCCGTGCCAAAACTCCTACAATATAGTAGCTATGACATGCTCAGTGACATGGGCGTGTCACTACACGTGTCACCAACACTAAAAATAGAACCATCGACATGCCCAAAGACATGGCCTTGTCACCGAGTGTGTCAGGCCAAAAATCCTGATATCAACACATAATTGTCACATCTAAAATTATCTTTCTTTACCCTTTTCAACTCTATACAAACTCAACTAAATCCATCATTATACCATAAAATACTTGTGTAAACATCAAAGCAACTCAATTTAAAGAAAAAATACATAATCACAACCATGACTTCACAACTCAAAAGTTACACAACCCAAAACTCTTATTCTCTTCACCAAACTTAACCATATCCTCAATCCAACCTTAATTTCATAATTAACTAGCCAAAATAACTTCAAACATATCAATATCAATCATTAACACATACTACACCAAACATCCAACTAACACATATACAAACTTCCAAAGAAAATCAAGGAAACAAGTTGGAAACTTACCAAATATGGAAGAAATCCTTAAAACTCTAACTTGAACAATTGAAATCCTTCAATTACTTGGTTAGCAAGAAGCAAATTTCTCTTTTTCTTTGATGGAGGTAGCTGGTTTCAATGGAGAAAGAAGAAGATAAAGATAGTGATCCACTCAACTCAATCAAACTACTCTCCTTTTTAACCACACAATTATCCAACTTTCACTCTCCAAGTAAAAACATATTACTTAATTAATACATAAAAATATCATCTTACACTAACCACTTAATTATTATTTTAATAATTAAAATAACATTTGACCCATATAAAAATGTTAACTTGTATATATTATGTATATCTACATATATATGTCATATACATATTTTTTCCACTTAATTATATATATACTTTTAAATCATTTAATTAATTTTCAAAAATTGATATTTTCAAAATTTTGGGATATTATACTTTTTACCAATACCCGTGATCTTAGCTGAGACTTTAGTTGGATTAGACTAACTTAAATCGGGATTGTCAAGGAGATTGATCAGGAGTCTGTTGCTTCTTCAGGTAATTACCTAAACTGCCCTTTTGGGTTTTCAATTTAGGTCTCTTTTTTCTCTCTTTTTTTGCTCTAATTTTTGCCTAGTCTATCCTTGAGAGTTTTCGAAACTAGCGAGCTGTTCTAGTTTTTTTTGTTTAGGCCATCCTTACAGATTTTCAACCCAATGGACCTTTTTTTTATTTTTTTTCTTGTGCCTACAGATTTGGCTTCAGGAGCATCTCTGCTTGCTCAACATTCCATCTATGGATTTCGCTAGATATCTACCACGACATCATTCTGCTAGAAAATTATTCCATCCTACTTCTTTGTATGCTGACTGGATTAACTGGATCCACTCACGCGCTAAAGTCAACATCCGTTGGTTAGTACCTTGATGGAAGATTCTCATATCACCATTCGAACGTACTTGATGTATGTTCCTCTTGCTGTTCTTTGTCGAGGTACTTGCTATGATCCTCACCGGCTTAACGTTCAGTATGGAGCTGAGCCACGAGGTTCTGATTTTATTCCTGATTTGGACATGCCTTGTCTGACTGAAGTCTACTTGGATTAGCCGAAGCAAAGCTGTTCTGCACATTACACTTACCGTCTGCCATAGATTTTATATTTGTCAATTTCTTTAGAAAGAATATTGTTAGGATGAAAAAATAATAAAAGTAATAATAAGAGATGTTTCTTTTCCTTTTATAATTTGTCATCACCTTTTGCTATTGTGTTTATTTATTTTATCCATATCTGGTCAAATACTTAAAACAATGTACATAGAATAATTTTAATATTAATTCTGCTTTATTAAATTAGGGAACAACCAAACATAAAGCCAGCATACACAAGATCACCCATGTTACCAACTAGCCCTTTTGGGTTTTCTACATGATGATTTTCTCTCACTTAGCCCTAATTGTTGCTTAGCCTGCCCTTTCAGATTTTTGGAACTAGAGAACTGCTCTAAATTTTGCCTAGGCCGCCCTTTTTGGGTTTTCAACCCGGCGAGCTCTTTTTCTTTTTCTTTTTTTATACATAAAACCTCTTCAACCTGTCAATGTTCATTGGCTCACTAAACTTGTTCCCGTCCATGTCTGATAACTTCACTACACCCTTGTTCATGACTTGTTTCACAACATATGGCCCTTCCCAGCTAGGCCTAAATTTTTCTCTTGGATCAGTTACATCTAGCTTACATTATTTCAACACCAAATCCCTGACTCTGAGTTTTCTGATCTTAACCCTTCTATTGTAAGCCCGAGTTATCTTCCTTTGATACAATTGATGATAATACAATGCTTTTAACCTTCTCTCCTCCAGTAAAGCTAATTGTGTGTATCTGCTCACTACCCACTCCGTCTCAGGTAGTTCAGCTTCCAAGACTACTCTCAATGATTTGATCTCAATTTAATTGGCAACACTGCTTCCATCTCATAAACCAAAAAGAATGGTGTCATTCCAGTCGGTGTTCGTACACTTGTTCTGTATCCCCACAAAGCAAAAGGAAGCATTTTTGACCAATTCCAATATGTCTTGGTCATCTTGGACAGAATTTGCTTAATTGTCTCATTTGTTGCTTCTACTGCACCATTAGCTTTTGGTCTATAAGGGGAGGATCGGTGATGATGGATTCGGTATTTTGAGAATAAGTCTTTAACTGCACCTTAAAACTGTACTTCATTGTTTGATATCACACTGTGCGGGACTCCATATCTACAGATGAGATTCTTGTCAACAAATCAAGCCATTTGACTTGCCCTCAGTTTGTTGAAAGATTTGGCTTTGACCCATTTTGAAAAATAATCTATCGCTACTACAATGAAATGGTGACCGTTTGAGGCTGTTAGATGTATCTCTCTTATAATGTCAATCCCCCAAGTGGCAAAGGGCCAGGGTGAAGACATAGAATGCAATTCTTTAGGAGGCATGTGATTCAAATTACCATACATCTGACATTGTTGGCACTTCTTTACAAACACAATACAATCTCTCTCCATGGTCAACCAGTAGTAACCTTGTCGAATTATCTTTTTAACTAGGGCTAAACCACTCATGTGTGGATCATAACTTCCCGTGTATATTTCTGACATGATATGCTCCACTTCAGGCTTCCTCAAGCATCTCAAGTGCACCCCATCAGGCCATCTTCGATATAACTCTCCATGGAAGGTGATGTATTGTAAGGACCACCGCCTTATGGCTCTTCTTTCTTTCTTCATTGCCCCCAACGAGTATTCCTTCTCCTCCAAAAACTGTCTTATAGTATCATACCACGCATCATGGTCTGTATTGGTTTCTATGATTGTCTCATATTCATAGCAAGAAGTTGATGAACTGGTCAAAATCAAAGGCTTAAGGAATAAGTTGACAGGATTTTTCCATACTGAAGCCAATGTGGCTAGGGCATCAACCATCTGGTTTTCTTCTCTTAGTAGGTGTATAAACCTGCACTCCTTAAAGTTCTTCTTCATCATTGTCAAGTAATGGTGGTATGGCTTTATTTCTCTTCTTTCAACTCTCACTCTCTATTTACTTCGGATACTACTAGCAATGAATCACCAAAGACTTTCACCTTATCCACCTTCATAATCATTAGGGTTTCTAAACCAAAAATACATGCTTCATATTCCACCATATTATTGGTTGCCCTGAACTTCAACTTCTTGGCTAAAGGAATAAGTTCCCCTTCGGGCGATTCTAGTATGACTCCCAAACCTGCTCCTTTCCTATTTACTGCTCCATCAAAATACATTTTCCATCCTTGTACTTCAATGGCCTCTAAATGTTCATATGAAAATTCCAAGACTACCTCTTCGCTATTCTATAATGGTTATTGGGCCAAGAATTCTACCACTGTTCTACCTTTGATTATTTTCCTAGTTACATACTCAATCTCAAATTCTTCCAAAATTATCTGTAACACCCCCATACTCTATATAAATACTATACATATACCAGGCATACATACAATATGTATATAAGGTACAAGAATGTCACTTTTTGTTACAGTTTAAACCTTTATCAGAGTTCAAACAATATTATTATATATTTAAAGAACATTTACAAAATCATTATACTTTCAATAATCTTACATATATATAATAATCTTGTCTTTACCAAAACTTCATTTATACATATAAATACATTCTTGTCAGAAATACAATATAATTAAATTATACACGTATGCATCACCTTCTAGTTGGTCACGAAACACTCTTACCCTTCACGTGGCATAACAATTGACTTCAGATCTACCACCTACTCACCTGCGCGATTACACAACCGCGCTAAGCCCGAGAGATTAGTAGTACAAATAAATAATATAAACATATTCACATGCTAACTTCATGTATCTTTATTTTCTTATCATGTTTTCCCATTTCAATTACAGTTCTCATATATTTCTACTAATCTCATAATTATTTACAGATATACATATCACCAACACAAACTTAAATTCCATAACTTATAAGATTATTCATAATTAATACTTACAATGTCCACATCCATACACATTTTACATGTCATACTATATTTTCCGAATCTCATCTTTCAACTTAGCTTCTCAAGCCATATTTCTTCTCAATAGTTTACTTATGTATTGTAATCATATCATACTTCATAACATTACATGTCCTTATATTATTCAAGTAATTCGTTATTCACAATTCACCATTCATGAATCACATTTCATCATTCATATTGAAAACAAAGACAAGTATGGTTCTCATTATTCATTCATTTCACATTTCATAACTCACATCGAAAACAAAGACAAGCATGGGCCCAAAGACACTAATATGTCATTCAACTTTCAGAGTTAATGTTTTGGTTTAATTATCACATTTATCATTATCATTATTCCAACTAGGCTTCAAGGATTTAGATTCAACCAAGCTTCAAGGGGAACAAAGCATGCTAAGTATCAACCCAACATGGCTTCAAGAACCAAACCCAACCTAGATTCAAGTGTTGTAACATCTCAATTAGGCTTCAAGGACTAGACCCAACCAAGCTTCAAGGGGAGTTAAGCATGCTAAACTTCAACCCAACTTGGCTTCAATGATCGAGCCCAACCTAACTTTAAGAGATTGTTACTATAGGCATGCCACCAACAACAAAACTCTAAAAATGGAATAACACATTGACACACAATTCATTCATTATTCCATTGTCAATTTCATTCTCATTTTCTCATCATCAATTAGGCAAACATGCCCCAATTATCTCATTTGAATATTTCTAGCCAACCATTATGGCATTACATCTCATTAGGCTCAAATCACATTAAAACAATTCATCATTCAAGTATTCATCATAAAACATTCCATCTCATCAATCTCAAATCACATTAAAGCAATTTATCATTCAAGTATTCATCATAATCGATTACATTGCACATACCTTTTGAATGATCATCATATCTTTCACTTTACATATTTCATCATTGAAATATACATAGCATTATTTATATGCATCAACAATTTAATAGATTACTTAACACATTTATAACCAAATGTGTTAAGTTTCATAATCATATACATGTATGCAAAAATATAGGGTTTGTACTTACCTCAAGAACAACTCCCATCAATCTATATACTTCCTCTTCCAAGAATTCTCAACATTTAGGTTAAGGCAACACAATATGTTCAAAACCTAATCCAAAGATAATTATACATATAAGAAAATAAGAATGATAACTAACTAGGGCAAACTCTACACATGACACGCTCACCAACACGGGCGTGTCTATGATCGTGCCCTAAACCAACAATACAGAAGCTTTGACACGCTTAGTAACATGGGCATGTAAATGGACGTGTCACTCATTCTGCCTCTCAGAACATTGACACGCCCAACAACACGGGCGTGTTCATGGCCGTGTCAATTACCTTTTCTCACAGTAGCTATGACACGCTCAGTAACATGGCTGTGTTAATGGTCGTGTCATAAACGTCAAACTCAGTATCGTTGACACGTCCAACAACATGGCCATGTCAGGCAAAAATCATGCATTTCGAACTCTCATCCAGATAAACACAAACACTTCAAAACCCATATTACACCACCCTTAATCAACATCTTGGTTATATTCATCAATTACCCATCAATTCAACACTTATATAACTTCAATATATCATAATAATAATCATTATATAAATCACCATGTATCAACTACTCAATTCCCCAATTCATTTATACTAAACCCTTACTCAACAATTTCAATAATTCAGCATCATCCTCACAAATAACCATATTATCACCATCTAAATACCAATTCCACACATATATATACTTCAATCTTTCACTATCATCATCTTCACACACTAACCATATCAAATACAAACTCAATTAATAGAAATCCACACAAGGGAATGAACACTTACTTGAATATCTTGCCAAATCTTCAATCTCCACCTTCAATTCTCTTAAAGCCCTTAAGAATTTGATGTATAAACCAACCAAAATCACATCTCTCTCTCTCTCTCTCTCTCTCTCTCTCTCTCTCTCGTTGAAGAAGAAGAAGAAGAAGGAAAGAAGATCTTTTATTCTTTTTCTCATACTTAATATATATATATATATAATAAAATAAATATTACAAAAATCCTCCATCACATATTTTTCCCTTTGACTTTCCTTTCTTCTTTTTCTTTTATTATTATTATTATTATTTAATTATATAAATTTACTTTTCCTACACCATTTTATACATCATGTATATGTGATGTATATGTTGGTATATGTATACCTCTTATATATTGAATTTATATTTCCCATATTTTCAAATACCATATATACATTTTATCCTTTATATACATCTATCTCTTATAATATTTTCTTACATATTTTATCAACATATCTTCTCACTACTACTATTCCAATGTACACCAAAATCGGGTATTAAATTAATTCATTTCTCTTCTTTTGACCTTCATTAATTTAACTTGTATATATTCCCATAGATACAACATATACACTCTCTTCACTTCTTTTCTCTTTACCTTAAACATACACATTAAATCCAAATACAACAATAATTATTCCAAAACTTTTAGGGTGTATTTTGGGATATTACAATTCTCTCCCCCTTAAATAATTTCGTCCTCGAAATTATCTAGTACAATAGCAATCCATTCTTAACATAATACCATCTTAACTTCCATATGAAGTTAATTATGTTCTTAAGTTATTATATCATCAAATCATATAACCTTTACTCTCCCCCTTATATTCAATCATCTTCTCTAAATTTCATAACTCATCATTAGATCTATTTATATATCTTATTACTTTCTTATCCAAACATTCAAAATATCTCATTACATTCCCAATTAATTTATCTTGATGCAAGAATCAGATCATCTTATATTATACATGTACTTTGTCTAATTATTACATTCAAGATATTTTATTACTTCATCTCTTTATAACTACTCTCTTAACTTTACCCTTAAAAATCATTGATTATCCCATCATTAAAATCACTTTTAGAATAGACATTTATCACACCTTAATTGATAATAACATCTTTATTTTTCATACACTTAATTCCTTCTTTAGCATATTTCTCACTTAACATAAGTATTATTATAATGCCTTTAAACTTACTTTACGGGTAATCAATCTTTTCCCTTAAAAATCATTTACAATTGATATAACTCAATTTATTCATGTCCATTCATTAGTCAGAATATTACATCATATACATTATCATTTAAATTTTATACTCTTAGTACAACTACACATATTAAATCTCAATATTGATTTGCAACCTTAGCGAAATCTAGATCAATTGATCTATCTGTCACAATATACCCACGTTTCAATCTTATTCAATTCAAATCAACGATTAATTTATTTAAACTTATGAAATTTCACAATATATATATATATAACCTAATTCCATTAGGGCAAACTTATATTCAAATCCTGATCTCTTCATATCCATATTCAGTCAAATTATCATGATAACAAATCACTTTAAATTATCTTTCAATATACATATAGTTTATTTTCTATTATCTTAGTATAATTTCCACCAATTCTCATGATAATCTCATACCATACTTTCTATCCATAGTTCACTCACTTAAACCTTAAGTCCATTCACTTATTCACTTTATACCATAAACATATTCAGTATAACTTTCAGTCACATTTTGTAATTTCTCCCTTTTAATATTTCCTCACATTTTATACCATTACTATATTTACAATAATTACCTTTTCATCACATTATCCATAACTCAAAATATTTTCATAATTCTCTTCTCTTTCCTTACTTTTTCATAATCATAACAAATTTCTAACATAAAATGATAAAGTATAACTTTACCAGTCATAACTCTTGACCATGTTTCTAGAAACATAATTATCAATCTTATCAAAACTATACTATAGTCATGTTATCTCAGTCCCAAATCTGTGGATAACAAAATTAATCGACCAAAAAAATATATTAAACAAATCATAGGAGATTAATGGTCATGCCTGAAGCTTATAAATCAATAATGTCTCTTTATTATTCTTTTTCCAACCCTTCCAATTACAATACTAAGTTGTATCATAATTATTACATATTCATTCTCTAAACTTTTGCTACACCAAGAGTTAACACATTTCAATTCCGTTTCAACCCAATTTGCACTCTATTATATGATCATCATTAACTTAATTCATGTTTCAACAATATTAGTATTAACATCTCTTACGTATACATATTCGATCATATGCAAATCTTACAAAATTTCCATTTGTTATTCCATTTCTAATCCATTTACAATCTCTTATTATACACATATGCATAAAACCTTCCCACATGTGGATACTTTGGGACTCATAATATTATATGATCATCAAGTTCAGTGATTACCATAACAATTTCACCATCCAATATTACTCGAGTCCATTCTCACTCTTAATTTCGTTGCATAGTCTATCTAGCTTTGCACAAATCAAGACCTAATCTCTCTTAAGTCCACTAGTATATGTAATATCATTCTTAATATCTTTAGACCAGTAGTTATACCACCTACATATTCATAGGCCACATCCATAATATGATTCACTTCCCACATTCCTTACATATTACAATTACATTCATATCGAAAACTCATCTCACATATCCTATTCATGTATACACATAATCATGCAATTTTATTTAATTTCTCTTTTGCATACAATTTGTACAAATTTAATGTTTTATTACTTTTCTTTGAACATTATCATTCTCATTCTTTTGACATAACTTAAGTTATTCACCAACTCAATATATATATACACTCTACTCATAATAATATTTTACAAAAATATTGGTCACATTTCTAATGTGACATCTCTCTCACTTTTGTTTTTTTTTAAATGTATTGAGTATATCCTCCATATCCATTTTCACCCTTTTCAATCAAATGACTTACAGTAACTCATTTCCCTCTCTTAATCACTTTCCTTATATTTTAAAATAAATTTTTATACTATCAATCACATTACTTAATTCATAGTATTCTCATATGCCATAGTATTCCTTCAAATAGCTCATATGTTTAACATACATTAAACTATCGATATCTAATTAATCTTTATCAACATTCCATCACGACTTTAAATTCTCAAATTACTACCTTACCTAGACTTCAATTTACTAATCTCATTTTTCTTAATATCAACTTTAAAAACATATTATATATATACCACAAAGCAACATCGAAACATATAATTTTCACAATTATTAAAGCTCCTTTCAAAAATTCAAATGTCACATATTACCACCATTAACATGAGCTTTAACAACACTTAAACATATCTCATTTCTAACATTGAAATCACAATGTTGTATTACAATAACAAGACAAACAACACCATTATATCTCCTTACTTAATCAACATCATCTCTTTTTCTTTTAAAAACCTTAACTTTACATACTCAAACTTTAAATAGTCACACATTGTATATACCAATCAACTCACTCAAGATTCCACCATACTCTCTTCATTTTAATAACATATCTATCTATTTTAACAATCCAACCATATTTCCTCTCTCTAATAATCCAAACATAAGGTTTATTAGAAAGAGATCCAAATTGTAAAGGAAAGAGTACATACTTAAATCTTGATTTTGTTTTTAACTCATTTCCAACTTTATTCTCCTATTCATTTCATTATGACCTTTTTCACAAGCATACTTCCATAATCAGAAATTCCAAAATTTACGTTACTTAAATAAATTCCCATTCTTTATTTTATCAAATAAACTTATACAAAATTTTCCATATCATTTCTTTCTCTAATTTTCCTTTCATTTATAACTTCATCCACACACTATCATCCATCTCATCTAATTCAAATACATTACAATTCACATAATGCCACATCCGAGACCAACCTAGGTGTTAAGGCATATGCATGTATCATAAATTTCATTTCAAAACTTTTCTTTTAAATTCTACTTAGGCCGAGAATCTCGAACCTAAGCTCTGATACCAAAATAATTGTAACACCCCCATACTCTATATAAATACTATACATATATCGGGTATACATACAGTACGTATATAAGGTACAAGAATGTCACTTTTTGTTACAGTTTAAACCTTTATTAGAGTTCAAACAATATTATTATATATTTAAAGAACATTTACAAAATCATTATACTTTCAATAATCTTACATATATATAATAATAATCTTGTCTTTACCAAAACTTCATTTATACATATAAATACATTCTTGTCAGAAATACAATATAATTAAATTATACATGTATGCATCACCTTCTAGTTGGTCTCGAAACACTCTTACCCTTCACGTGGCATAACAATTAACTTTAGATCTACCACCTACTCTCCTGCTCGATTACACAACCGCGCTAAGCCCGAGAGCTTAGTAGTACAAATAAATAATATAAACATATTCACATGCTAACTTCATGTATCTTTATTTTCTTATCATGTTTTCCCATTTCAATTACAGTTCTCATATATTTCTACTAATCTCATAATTATTTACAGATATACATATCACCAACACAAACTTAAATTCCATAACTTATAAGATCATTCATAATTAATACTTACAATGTCCACATCCATACACATTTTACATGTCATACTATATTTTCTGAATCTCATCTTTCAACTTAGCTTCTCAAGCCATATTTCTTCTCAATAGTTTACTTATGTATTGTAATCATATCATACTTCATAACATTACATGTCCTTATATTATTCAAGTAATTCGTTATTCACAATTCACCATTCATGAATCACATTTCATCATTCATATTGAAAACAAAGACAAGTATGGTTCTCATTATTCATTCATTTCACATTTCATAACTCACATCGAAAATAAAGACAAGCATGGGCCCAAAGACACTAATATGTCATTCAACTTTCAGAGTTAATGTTTTGGTTTAATTATCACATTTATCATTATCATTATTCCAACTAGGCTTCAAGGATTTAGATTCAACCAAGCTTCAAGGGGAACAAAGCATGCTAAGTATCAACCCAACTTGGCTTCAAGAACCAAACCCAACCTAGATTCAAGGGTTGTAACATCTCAATTAGGCTTCAAGGACTAGACCCAACCAAGCTTCAAGGGGAGTTAAGCATGCTAAACTTCAACCCAACTTGGCTTCAAGGATCGAGCCCAACCTAACTTCAAGAGATTGTTACAATAGGCATGCCACCAACAACAAAACTCTAAAAATGGAATAACACATTAGACACACAATTCATTCATTATTCCATTGTCAATTTCGTTCTCATTTTCTCATCATCAATTAGGCAAACATGCCCCAATTATCTCATTTGAATATTTCTAGCCAACCACTATGGCATTACATCTCATTAGGCTCAAATCACATTAAAACAATTCATCATTCAAGTATTCATCATAAAACATTCCATCTCATCAATCTCAAATCACATTAAAGCAATTTTTCATTCAAGTATTCATCATAACCAATTACATTGCACATACCTTTTGAATGATCATCATATCTTTCACTTCACATATTTCATCATTGAAATATACATAGCATTATTTATATGCATCAACAATGTAATAGATTACTTAACTCATTTATAACCAAATGTGTTAAGTTTCATAATCATATACATGTATGCAAAAATATAGGGTTTGTACTTACCTTAAGAACAACTCCCATCAATCTATATACTTCCTCTTCCAAGAATTCTCAACATTTAGGTTAAGGCAACAGAATCTCTTCAAAACCTAATCCAAAGATAATTATACATATAAGAAAATAAGAATGATAACTAACTAGGGCAAACTCTACACATGACACGCTCACCAACACGGGCGTGTCCATGATCGTGCCCGAAACCAACAATACATAAGCTTTGACACGCTTAGTAACACGGGCATGTCAATGGACGTGTCACTCATTCTGCCTCTCAGAACATTGACACGCCCAACAACACGGGAGTGTTCATGGCCGTGTCAATTACTTTTTCTCACAGTAGCTATGACACGCTCAGTAACATGGCCGTGTTAATGGTCGTGTCACAAACGTCAAACTCAGTATCGTTGACACGTCCAACAACATGGCCGTGTCACTGGCCGTGTCAGGCAAAAATCATGCATTTCTAACTCTCATCCAGATAAACACAAACACTTCAAAACCCATATTACACCACCCTTAATCAACATCTTGGTTATATTCATCAATTACCCATCAATTTAACACTTATATAACTTCAATATATCATAATAATAATCATTATATACATCACCATGTATCAACTACTCAATTCCCCAATTCATTTATACTAAACCCTTACTCAACAATTTCAACAATTCAGCATCATCCTCACAAATAACCATATTATCATCATCTAAATACCAATTCCACACACATATATATACTTCAATCTTTCACTATCATCATCTTCACACACTAACCATATCAAATACAAACTCAATTAATAGAAATCCATACAAGGGAATGAACACTTACTTGAATATCTTGCCAAATCTTCAATCTCCACCTTCAATTCTCTTAAAGCCCTTAAGAATTTGATGTATAAACCAACCAAAATCACATCTTTCTCTCTCTCTCTCTCTCTCTCTCTCTCTCTCTCTCTCTCTCTCATTGAAGAAGAAAAAGAAGAAGGAAAGAAGATCTTTTCTTCTTTTTCTCATACTTAATATATATATATATAATAAAATAAATATTACAAAAATCCTCCATCACATATTTTTCCCTTTGACTTTCCTTTCTTCTTTTTCTTTTATTATTATTATTATTATTATTATTATTATTATTATTATTTAATTATATAAATTTACTTTTCCTACACCATTTTATACATCATGTATATGTGATGTATATGTTGGTATATGTATACCTCTTATATATTGAATTTATATTTCCCATATTTTCAAATACCATATATACATTTTATCCTTTATATACATCTATCTCTTATAATATTTTCTTACATATTTTACCAACATATCTTCTCACTACTACTATTCCAATGTACACCAAAATCGGGTATTCAATTAATTCATTTCTCTTCTTTTGACCTTCATTAATTTAACTTGTATATATTCCCATAGATACAACATATACACTCTCTTCACTTCTTTTCTCTTTACCTTAAACATACACATTAAATCCAAATACAACAATAATTATTCCAAAACTTTTAGGGTGTATTTTGGGATATTACATTATCAACCATCGCCCATACTTCCCAATCAAAGAGGGTGTCTCCCTTAAGTACTTCATTGGATCCAACTTGGAAATTGCTTGTACACTATAAGATTGAAAATAATACCGCAACTTCTTAGAAGACCAAACCATAACTATATAGGTCTTTTCAATGATACTATACTTAATTTCATAAGGTTGGAGCTTTCTACTCAAATAGTAAACTGCGTGCTCAATCGCTGACTCATCTGCTTGGGCTAGCATGGTTCCTATTGACTCTTCTTCTACTGCTAAGTATAGTAACAGGGGTTTACTGGGTTTAGGTGGTTTCAAAACAGGTGGATTTACTAAATTCTCATTTGACACTTTTCATTCCACAGGATTGGTTGATTCTTTTTAATCAATTTGAAGATAGGTTCACAGATTATGGTGAGCTTTGCTATAAACCTGCTAATGTATTGCAATTTGCCAATGAATCCTCGAACTTCTCTCTCTGTCTTAGGGGCTGGCATATCCCTGGTTGCTTTAACTTTGTCAGGGTCAATCTCAATTCCATTTAGACCAATCACATGTCCCAACAATTTGCTTGAGGTAACCCCAAACACACACTTCATTGGGTTTAATCTTAGCTTACACTTCACTATTCTTTCGAAGAATAATTCTAAGTTTTGGAAGTGTTATTCCCTTGTATTTGACTTCACCAACATATCATCAACATACACTTTGACTTCTTTATGCATCATGTCATGAAATAATGTGGTGGCCATCATTTGGTAGGTTGCTCTAGCATTTTTTAACCCAAATGACATTACCCTATAACAAAATATACCCCATGTAGTAATGAAACATTTTTGGCTTTATCCTCTTCGGCCATTAACACTTGGTTATATTCAGACAATCCATTTACAAATGAGTGTAGCATGCTAGAGGCAGCACTATCAATGAGAATATCTATATGGGGTAAAGGAAAATCATCTTTAGGGGAAGCCTTGTTTAAGTCTCTATAATCCACATAGACCCTAATTCTTCCATCTTTCTTTAGCACGGGTACTATGTTGGCTAGCCAATCTGGATAATATATCACTTCAAGGAATTTTACTTGTATTTGTTTAGTGACCTCTTCTTTAACCAATTCAACCCATTCTGGTCTTAACCGCCTAAGCTTTTTGTTTGATAGGTTTCATGTGAATGTAAGTAGGAATAAGATGTTCGACCATGTCTCGATCTATTCCAGGCATATCCTCATAAGACCAAGCAAATACTTCTTTATATTTTTTAAATATTTTTTTTAAATCTCTCTCTCTCATCAGGAGTAAGTTTAGATGCTATGCTAATGTTTTTAGGATTTTCGATTGTTTCCAAATTTAATGATTGTGTATCAATAGAGTTAATATTAAAGATGCTCATGTAACCACTATTTGAATGTATGCAACCATTAGGGGAAACATCACATAAGTAAGCAAAATTAGACTTTATTGTTTTTATTTTGGAAAAGAAAACATCATCATCCTCATACAAAGCAGACAAATTAAAATCAAAATCAAAATCATAAAGCAGAACATCTTCAAACTTTTCTTCAACTAGGGCAGTAATCTCCTCTAGAGTCTTCTTAGCTTTTAGGATAACTTCCTTCTCCCCTTCCGGATTGGGCTCCTTGTCTGCTGGCATGGTGAGCTCTTTCTTTACTTGTTCCATTAGCTCAGCAACATCGGCAAAATTTTTAAAACCCGGGATCAACTTTCCCATGAACATGATTGGCTCAGGCTTTTCTTGGATTGGTCCTATGTCTGGAGCTTTGACAAAGACTTTTTCAAGTGGTGGGAAGCTCATCTTCTCATTCTTCTTTGGATGAACATCTTTTCTAGCTTCTTCATACCATAACCCTTTCTTGGAAGTTTGAGTCTTAAAATCTGGAAGCTTTATCACACTGGCCTTACCCTTTCCAAGACTAGCTCCGAAAAGGTAGCTCATGTTCTTCATCATGTTCAAGACCTTAGAGTCCACTACTTCATCATCAAAAATTGTAGCTACTTGGAAACCATTAAGAGGCCTCTCTACCATTAAAGCATTAACAACCTCATTATCTTCACCTCGATGACCACCGTCTCATCTTTGTTAGGGAATTTGATCTTTTGATGAAGGGTGGAAGGAACTCCACCGAGAGGGTGAAACCATAGTCATCCCAAAAGTAGAGCAAAGGTAATAGGTATGTCCAAAACAACAAATTCAATAATAAATTCAATTATACCAACCTTCACAACAACTTTGAAAGTTCCTTTAGCATGCCTCTTGGTGTTGTCATAAGCCTGAATGGTTATCTCGGTTAGGCTTAGATCCCTCGTTGACATAGCTAACTTTGGCAATATTTTAAGTGGACAAATATTTATGGTGGATCCATCATCAACCATTACACATGGAGTCCTTTTTCCTTTGATTTCCACTTTGATAAAGAGAGGGCGGATGTGATCTCTCCCCTCTTCCGGTAAATTCGCATCTGAGAAAGATACTATTCCCATATTAACTTCTCTCTTCTTTTGAACTTCTTCAGACTTCATTACTCCTTTCCACTTTTATGAAGTTAATCAGTTCTTCCAGTGTTATGGAGCTGGAAATTGGCATGCTAGCCAAGGCCTTGGCCATAGTTTCATGGTGCTTTTTAGAAGTGGCCAATAAGTCCCAAATTCTAACACTTGCTTGGGTTCTCTTCAACTACTTAAGCACAATATCATCTTCCTCTTTTTTGTTCCCTACTTCGACTTCCTTTCCTTTATTAACTTCTACCTCCTTAGGTGGTGGCCTTGCATAAGGCTTACCAGATCTTGTATTCATTACTTCATCTTCTTCAGGCTTGGACCAGGTCCATTCCTCCTTCTTGGGTATAAGATCATCATCACTATCGCTTAAATCCTAAAACTCATTCACGACACAAATTGCTACTTCTTTACCCACCATAGCTTGTTCAACTTTGCTAAATACCACTTCTTTTTTGGTTGCTTCTTCATCCACATCTTGGAAAGAAGACATGACAAAACTTTCATGCAAACCTCCTCCAATCATGAAGATTGCCGGTGGTGGTACTCTATTGAACCTTGGCAATGGATTGTCTTTAGTGTTTGGCTTGTTGGGCTCGGGCAGCTTCCCACTATCAATCCCACTATCAATCAAATTTTGGATCTCATGTCTCAACCTCACACATCTATCTGTGTCGTGCCCTTGCATTTGATGAAATTGACAAAATGCCTTAGTGTCAAAATTAGGTGGGAGAGGGTTAGGCAAAGGACGAGGATTTAAGGGTTGTAACAATCCCTTCTTTTGTAGCTTATTGAGGACCCAAAACAGCTGCTTCCCCAATTCTAAAAACTACCTTCCTCCTCCTTGGCTAATAGCATTAACATCAATTGCCTTTTGCATGCCTTGGTTACCAAACTGATAGTTTCTTTTCTATTTTCCTTCTTGTTAAAAAGTGGTTCTTCTCTTTTTCCCACTCTTTAATTTATAGACCAGCTTGTAAAATGTCCTTGAAATCCCGAATGAGTGTATGAGACATCCTTTTGCAAATGCTAGGTAGCACTCCTCTTACAATCATTCTAATTTGATCGGATTCATCAGGCCTTCTCTTGAGCAATACAACCTTATTTCTCCACCTCTTCATATAGTCCACGAAATTCTCATTTGGCCTTTGTCTAATGGACTCTAGCTCCATTAGAGTAACTTCTAATTCAGTATTGTATCCATATTGTTGGATGAAGGCCTTGTATAGCAGATCCTAACTCTTTTGAGTGTCATCATCTAAGGTATTGAACAAGTTTTGGACAATAGGATCCAATGAGAGCATAAAGTACCTTAAAGTTTGAGCCTTAGTAGCTCGGGCAGACTGCATAGCAACGATATACTGCTTCACATGGAGGTGAAAATTTTTGATTCCATCAAACTTTGCAAAGGATGGCATCTTGAACTTATAAGAGACCTCCTCATCTTGTTCAAATAGTTTATTAATCTCGGACATCTCTTCGATTTTCAGTTTCTTCTCAAATTTCTTTTCCAAGTCCGCAATCATCTTTTCAACATCTGAAGTTTCAATTTTCTCCACAACTGATCTTTCAACAGTCTTCGGCTCTTTCTTCTTATCTTGAGGATCTTGGAAGTATTGAGCCCAATCGTCATCATCATCAATGATCACCTTATCATCATCAAAAATCACTTCACCAACTTTAGCCTTCCCCTTGTCCTTTGGCTTCTTGGTGCTAGCAGATGCTTCAACAATGTTTCCTAAAATTACAGCCAATTGGTTCTTCATGGTCTTAGCCAGGGTCTTCTTTAGTTCTTCCATTTTAGCATTGAGGGCATCGTCCACCACTCTTTGAATTTGTTCGGGTTCTATTGCTTTTAGTGAGAAAGTAATTGAGTTGCTGCTAGATTCTTCATCTCCGGTGTAGGTCAGATTGTTGTAAGCTTTTAAACTATCATAATCCAGAGCTATGAGCCAGAAGGGATTAATGATATATCATGTAATGCATGTATGTATGCATGTTTGCAGAAACAATAAACAAACAAGGATAAATAGGACGTTCCTTCCAATCTTATAACATCCACACACGAATGGCGAGTCTCTTTTCCTAGGTAATATGGTTAACAAAATACCAACATGGGGTATCTTGTTTTTGAATAATTCCCTCAGACGTTTCAACCAATAGTTATATTTTCAAAAATGGAAATCAGTTCATGATAATTCCCATTAATTAGGTTTTAATCCATTCAACCAACTAAAGTAGCTTTTATGCTATATTGGATTAAAACTAAATTAAGAGGTTTATTATAAATAGATTTCTCACTTGAAAAAAGTAACTAATGATTCATGCCAAAAACAAGCTCATGGTTAATAATTCTTAGTATAAACTAGGCTCACAATTAATTTTTGGTATTCCATAATTGACCTAAATAATTTATAAGAAAAGTTTGGATGAAATATTTTTGTTTGAAAAACCCATTGCAAAAAGATTTTTAGAAAAAAATGAATTTTTAACTTTGTATTTGAGTCATGAGAAAAGAATTTTTGATTTGTTTTTAGAAAAGTTTTATGTTCAAAGACCATCTTGAAAAGTTTTAAAAATAGCTTTGGTCTTTTGGACTTTAAAGAAAATTGTTTTTTGAGCTTACAATGTACTTAGGTCATATTAGAAAAAGAACAAACCAAATAAGCCATGATTTAAGCCAAGATAAATTAACCATAGTCAAACAACAAGCATTTGGGGTAAAAATCTAAGGAAAGTAACTAGGCCAATTACATGAGCTTTAGTCTTTGGGTTGAAATGTTTAGGTTCCCATAACAAGTATAAACCAAAAGGTACAAGGTTATGAGTGGTTATGCCATGTTCGATCTCCATACATTGAGTGAAAATATGGTATCCCTTACATAACACAACACGGGTAACACGAGCATCCTAACTCACGCACATGATGCAATATAATATGATGCAATGGATAATATCATGATAAGAAAGAATAGAATAATATAAAGACCAATGGAATCAACTTCCCTTATCCCCAGTGGAGTGAGCGGGGATTTTTGCCCCCACTCCCGGTGGAATGGTTCTTGCGACTTCGGCACTGTTTAAGCTCAGGGCCTTAGAGAACACGGGCCTAAGCCTGGAGAAAATGGAGTCACCACCTAGACGGGCTGGGAAAAAAAAGGGGTAGATGACTCTACTCTTAAGGAATCCCCAACCCCCTAATGGATTTGGAAAGTTGGGTACATGTGGGAAAGGTGAGAAACGGCCCAGTACCCCCACAACGCCCGGTTATTGGAACCGGCCTCCTTTGTAGGTCTTAATATTATAAAATTCTTAAATATAATAATAGTATCATATTACATGCGACAATTAAAATAAAGCATCATTCTATTAAAATCAAAGCAATATCCAAACAAAACAAATAAATGGACACCCATCCGAGGATAGAAACATGTCCTTACATAGTCTATGTCTAAAACGAAATAGGACACCCACCGAAAGGTGAAAATGTGTCCTTTACATTGGTCCAAAAAACTTTAAAATAAAATAAATTACATGATGTTTAACTAATGAGGTACCCACAAAGTGGAAACATACCTCTTACAATTTTAAAACTAAGACAAATAAAAGAATATTCAATCATCTAATTATAAATAAAAGCAAACCATTCATAAAATAAAATAAACCATTCATCATTAACATAAAACAAATCACATAATCAAATAAATAAATAAAATTAGAATTCAATCCATTAAATAAACAAGATTAAGGTTTAAGATTTAGGATTTAAGAAATTAGGGTTCTAGGATTTAAAGTTTAAGGAAATAGGGTTTTGGCTATGGCTTTAAGCTACTGGGAGTACTGGGTGTTGGTTTAATAAATTATTATTTCTAAATTTTAGCTTTAAGGAATTAAGGTTTTGGCATTTAGAATTAGGGTTTTAAAGAATTTAGGATTCAGAAAAAATGATTTAGGATTTTTTGAAAAATAAAGCACTTTAGGGTTTGTTTGAAGAATAATTTATGGTTCTGGAAGAAGAGCTTAAGAATTTGGGATCTAAGGTTTGAAAGTTAATTTTTTGGTTTACTGGATATTTGAAAAAATAGATTAGGATTTAAGAAAGCAATTTTGAATCTTAGAATTTTAGAAAATAATTTAGGGTTTTGATAATTACAAAACTATTTTGGGGTTTTAGGAATTACAAGGCAAATTAGAGTTTGGGTCTTAGAGTTTACTGAAGTTAGGGTTTTATCAAAACATGATTATTATAAAAACTTTAAGACCACTTTAAAATGGATTTTTTTGATAAATACTTATATGTAATATGACTACTGAACGTTTAAAATATTATTTGAATAATCTAATACTATGGTGATTTAATGGAACAAGCTATTGTGATCATTTGAAAATAGAGTTAATTAAGATTTAGGCTTTGAATAACTTAGGATTTAAGAAATTAGATTTGTATTTTGTAGTTTGGAAAAGTGTAATTAGGGTTTTATAGAAATGATTTTTAGGGTTTTAAATAAAGTTTGGATAGTAAGTAGAACAATTGATCAAATAATAAAAACATGCATATTTAAACAATTTATCAAAATGTATGATGAAGCTACTGTAAACATAAGCAAAGAAATAGAGATTCAAACCTCCGTTGTTGGTTCCACCACAATCTTTGAATTTTGGTTGAACAATAATAAAGACAGTGTAGGCTGCCTTTGATGGAATGTTGTTGCTTGCTCACTGCCTTTTGCTCCTCAAAGGTTCTCTTTTTTGGCAGAAAAAATCCAAAAGTCCAAAGTCCGATAAAAAATTTCAGATCCTCCATTCCGTGTCTTTAATGTGGTATTTAAAAAAAAATAAAAAACCTATTACTAATTGGCTAAGGAAATAAAAATGATTTAGGAAATAAAATTAAAAACCAAGTAGAATAGAGTTTTGGTAAAACTGCGCGCAGGCTAGGCGTGCAAAAGTGCAATGGTGAAGAAGTTCTGTGGGTGCTGGGTGCGAGCCAACCAATTTGCCGTAGGAAAAATCTGCGGCGAATTCGTCGCCAGCGATGAAAAATTTTTGTCGCCGATTTTTATTTATTTATTTATTATCCTTTTTTATTATTACTTTTTTATTTTTATTAAAAATAAATATTATAAGTAATAAATATTATTAAAATAAATATTATTTAATTAAAATACTATAAAAATTATTTTGGACTGTTTACAAATATCAGATTGGACTTGGTCAAAAATTAAGGGTCTACACTATTGGTGGAGGCTTCACGAACTTACTCCTATGATGCTCGTCCTTCTTTCACTAGGCAACTCTTTTGTGACCTTCTTATTGGGTTGTGATAAATACCCTTCGGGTATCCAAACTTTCCTCACTTGAGGAATTGTTTTAATTGGAGTTCTCTATAACACCCTTATATCCTATATATGTAAAATATATAAATGTTGTATATGTAAAATACATATATAAAATATAAGAATGTTACAATTGTTGACAGTAGTGAAATTTTCATAATTGTTATCAAAATAAATTATCCTTTAAAAGATAAAATTTAATAGATAAATAAAAATATTTATATAAATAGATAAATGTCGAAATAGCTTATATAAAAGAAAATCTCTGAAAAAATTTGCTAGAGTTTTGTCTGTAATTTTAATATTTTCCAATTTAACAAAACATAATCTACAATTAAAATTTCTCTACCAAATATTTATAAATTCAATCCCTATCAATCCTTCCAAACTTCTCAAAAGTTTACAAATATTTATCATTATATATATACTTAAATACTCTCAAATATAGTCAATGTACATTGAAAATTTACGTTCTTAACAATAATACTTATTAAAAGTATTCATATATAAATATAACTTAAAGATTTACATAACAAACATATGATTAGATACAAAATACAAGACAAACATATCTTGAAATTAACCATTTTACATGAATGCAACACCAAAGGGATCGGTCTCATGGCAAAAACCCTTCAGAATCACCCTTAGGCCCTAGGCTTTCTCTAGCCTATCATGACTACCTAACTTAACCCTGTCACTTGTGCGATGAAATCAATCACGCTAATGAGGAAACTTTCTTATGACTTGGTATGCATTATACTTCAATGCAACACATTGCTAATAAAATTCAATAACATTTTACAAACACATACATTGGGCCCAAAATCCTTATATAATATTCAAGTTTCAGAAATATTGATTTGGCCTATCACGATATTGGAGATCTGAGTGCTATGTCATACCAGCTGAATGCATGTCCCCTATCAACACCAGGGATCTAAGTGGCATACTGCCTGTAGGCGCTTTCCCTATTGACACTAGTGTATCTCGCTTGTAGGCATACAAAAATGTCATTCATATCTTAGGCATGCTAAAGCAATAGTGTCAAATGCAATTTCTTTGAATAAGATATTATACAAGGCGACATATAACACACATTACCCCTTTTTTCACATTTTTTATATTCACATTTCCATTCCACATTTTCATCACATTATTCATTTATTTTTCATAATATCACATTTTCGAATCATATAAAACATGTTTCTCAGCCACATTGACAATGTGGCCTATTTCCACATTTCTAATGCATAATACACACCTTTCTCAAATTGTACATAATAATGTCATTAGCCATTCTATAATGGATTCACATTTTACATTTCATGCATTTCACATACTTTTACTTAAATAATGCACTTGACATATATGAACTAATATCAAAGTAGCATAAGACATTCATAAAATCTCAATGTCTTATGCCACATCTAATGTAATTAAAACATAAATTATCAAAATATGTACCAATTTTTAAATGTGCCTAATTCAAGGCCAACTCTCACTCCAACCTTAACTTCTTGAAAAGTCCTTCCTTACTCTAATTTGACAATTCAACCTTACTCAATCCTAAACCAAATCATAAGTAAAAATATATCATTAGTATCATATTCCTAACCATTTTATTCACTCAAATATCAATTATAACATTTCTATTCAAATTCTACAAAAACCCTAATTCCACTACTACTTCCTTCAAATTTCATCAAAACCTAACCATTTCAACCATCCAACAATAAAATCATGATATATATATCCACACAACTTCAAAACAATCCATATTAACAATTATTGAAACCTCCATCAAAAATCCAAAAATCACATATTCATGAATTTAAAGATAAGCTTCTTAAAACTAAAGAAAACTTACCTAATACTTGTTAATTCTTCTAAACTATCTTAGTTCCTTCTCAATCCTTGCAAAGTATGGAGTAATTGAAGATGATAAATCCTCCCTTAGCCATTTAGGGAATTCGGCCAAAGCTTGAAGAAGGAAGAAGAAGAAGAAGAAAAATTGACTTTTAATTCCTTTCTTCTTAACCACTTATATATATATATTAATTAATTTGATATTTTACCTCTTCCACCCAAAATTATTTTAATTTCCATTTTTTTACTTTTACTTTTGACTTTTGACTTTTTATTTCTTAGTGAAATTTATACCTTATATATATTTTATATATACACCAAGTATACATTAGTTATATTCTTCTACCAACCCATTAATTAACCATTCCATATTATTTATTTAATTTTGTTATAACGAAAATGTAGGTGTTGCATTCTCTTTCTTTGTTTTTCCTCGAGGAAGGACTGCAAATTAATGGCAGCCATGTTAATGGTGTCTGCTGGAAGAAATGGATCTTCATCTATTAATATAGAATATGCTTTATCTGAGAACTTTAGTATCCCATTATTAACTTGATCTTGAATCAAGTTCTTGAATCCCCAATATGCCTTGGTGGAGTGGTTATTTGAATTGTGATACTTATAGAATTCTTGATTCCTTAACTCCTCCTTACTCGGGAGCTTGTGATCTCCTCCTTACTTAGGAACCTGTGATCAGGTGGAAGTGTGATGAATTCTTCTCTTTAGAGGAAATAAAAAATTTTCTCCGTCTTAGAGACATCTAAGGTGTGACACCCTTATACTCTATATACGTATAATATATATATAGAATATAAGAGTGCTACAGTAGTTATCTGCAGAACCCTACTCATTTATACCAAAAATAAATATAATTTCAAGATTGTAATATAGCAAGTGTATAAATATATGCATATAGCAATTGAATAAAAATAATAAAAATATTGTTTAATCAATTTTATATAAAAATATTTGAAAAAACTTTGCCAGAGTTTTATCTATAATTTCAATAAATTCCAAAATCAAAATAACTCAACATGCATAAAATACACTCCCAAAATTCCATGTTTTGTACAAATCCACCATTTCTCCAATACATATGTTAACATTTAGCAAACATAAATAATGTGCAAATTTATATATTTATAAAACATTACAAACTTTGTAATTTAAATATATTTAGAAAAGGTTTATAATGTGCATATCCAAAAAAAAAATTAGAGCAAAAGTATATACATGCAATATAGAGTAGCTCTAGCAATATGGGTCTTGTGGCAAGTGACTCACACTTCAATAGCAACGTCAATCCTACAAACTTTATTTAGCTTTAAAATCCAACCATAAGTAGTTTCCAAGCATTATTTTTAAAAAGCCCTAAACTTTGCCTTTTGTTTCAATTATGCCTATCCACTCCTAAACCAAACAAAGGACCAATCCTTCAATTAAAATCATTATCATCCCCAATTTATACAAAACAACCATTAATTATTCTAAATTTAACCAAAATCCAACAAAACCCTAGCTTTACTAAACTTCCATATTCCATACTTCTTCCAACAAGCTTACTTTGATCATCTAAACACTAAATCAACAGATACTCATCATAATAACTTCTTAACTATCCACTTTAACAATTTAAACCATTTTTTATCATTAACTCAACTATCACATATTCTAAAAATTAAGAAAACTAAGCTTAAAGATGAAGAATACTTACTTAAACCTTGCTTAATCTTCAAAACTAACTTAAAACCTTTGGATTTCTTGTGAAATTTTATTTGTTTATGGAAAAGAAATCCTTCTTTTTTACTCTTCAAAATTTTGGCCTCCGATGGAAGAAGAAGACTTATGATTTTAATTTTTATCTTCCTTTTCCATCGATAAATATATATATTATATATTATCACGAGATACTTAGTCTTTAGTGTCGGAGCTTTGGGTCGTGATAGACCAAATTAATCTTTCTAGAATTTGAATATTGCGTAGGGATTTGTTAGGTCCAATGTGTACTAATGTGATATATTTATATAATTTATGAGACTACAAACTATGATTTGAACATTGCATTATCATTTAAAAAAGAACACATTTTATATAAATAAAGGAATATGTTTTTTAAATATTTTATGTTATCAAAGTATGTATCACTAAGCTTTTAGCTTAGCACAATTAAATTGTATCTCGCAGATGACAGGACATAGAAAAGAAGCCTGAAAGATCTGAGCAGATATAGGATTGAGGTTGTTATTGAATTGTGAGTCACTTGCCACGAGACCCATATTGCTAGTGCTACTTTGCATTGCATATATATACTTTTGTTCTAATGTTTTTTTTATATGAACATTATAAACCTTTTCTAAATATATTTAAATTACAAAGTTTGTAATGTTTTACAAATATATAAAGTTATACAATGTTTATGTTTGCTAAATGTTTACATATGTATTGGAGAAATTGTGGATTTGTAAAAAAATGGATTTTGGGGAGTGTATTTTATGCATATTGAGTTATTTTGATTTTGGGATTTATTAAAATTACAGACAAAGCTCTAGCGAAGTTTTTCCAAATATTTTTATATAAAATTGATCAAAACAATATTTTAATTATTTTTATTTAATTGCTATATACATATATTTATATACATGCTATATTACATTCTTAAAATTATATTTATTTTTGGTATGAATGAGAGGGGTTCTGCAGATAACTACTGTAGCACTCTTGCATTTTATATATGTAATATACGTATATAGGGTATAAATGTGTTACACCTTCGATGTCTCTAAGATGGAAATTTTTTTTTATTTCCTCCTTAGAGAAGAATTCATCACACTTCCACCTGATCACATGTTCTTGAGTAAGGAGGAGGTCACAGGCTCCCGAGTAAGGAGGAGTTAAGGAATCAAGAATTCTATAAGTAGCATAATTCAAAGAACCACTCCACCAAGGCATATTGGGATTCAAGAACTTGATTCAGGACCAGATTAATAATGGGATAATAAAGTTCTCAGATAAAGCAGACTCTATATTAATAGATGAAGCTCCATTTCCTTTAGTAGGTACCATTAACATGGTTGCCATTGATTGCGGTACTTCCTCGAGGAAAAATAAAGAAAAATAATGTAACACCTGTATTTTTGTTAAAACTTAATTAAATAAATAATATGGAATGGTTAATTAATGGTTGGAAGAAGAATATGACTAATGTATACTTAGTGTATATGTACAATATACATAAGGTATAAATTTCACTAAAAAACAAAAGTCAAAAGTCAAAGGTAAAAGAGAAAAATGGAAATTAAAATAATGTTGGGTGGAAGAGGTAAAATATCAAATTAATTAATTAATATATATAAATGGTAAGAAGAAAGGAATTAAAAGTCAAATTTTCTTCTTCTTCTTCTTCTTCCTTCTTTAAGGCTTGGCTGAATTCCATGGATGGCTAAGGGAGGAATTCTCTTCTTCAATTACTCCATATTTTGCATGAATTGAGAAGGAATTAAGATAGTTAGAAGAATTAACAAGTATTTGTTAAGTTTTCTTTAATTTTAAGAAGCTTATCTTTAAATTCATGAATATGTGATTTTTGGATTTTTTATGGAGGTTTCAATAATTATTAATATTGATTGTTTTGAAGTTGTGTGGATGTATATATAATGATTTTATGCTTGGATGGTTGAAATGATTGGGTTTTGATGAAGTTTGAAGGAAGTAGTAGTGAAATTAGGGTTTTTGGCAAAGTTTTAATAGAAATGTTATAATTGATGTTTGAGTGAATAAAATGGGTAGGAATATGATACTAATGATATATTTTTTACTTATAATTTGGTTTAGGATTGAGTAAGGTTGAATTGTCAAATTAAAGTAAGGATTTTTGAAGAAGTTAGGATTGGAGTAAGAGTTTGCCTTGAATTAGGCACATTTAAAGGTTAGTACATACTTTGATAATAGAAATGTTTTAATTGATGTTTGAGTCAATCGAGAACGAGCCTATGGGTGGTATGCCACATAGATCCTTGGTATTGATATGGGACATGCCTTCGGATGGTATGACATGGCACTTAGATCCCCGATATCATAATAGGCCAAATCAATATTTCTGAAACTTGAATATTGTATAAGGATTTTGGGCCCAATATATGTGTTTGTAAAATGTTATTGAATTTTATGAGCAATGTGTTGCATTGAAGCATAAAGCATACCAAGTCATAAGAAAGTTTCCTCATTAGCATGATTCATTTTATCGCACAAGTGACAGGGTTGAGCCAGGAAGTCCTAATAGGCCAAAGAGAGCCTAGGACCTCAGGCTGATTCTGGAGGGTTGTTTTTGCCATGAGACCAATTCCTTTGGTGTTGCATTCATGAAAAATTTTAATTTCAAGATATTTTGGTCTTGTATTTTGTATCTATGTCATATGTTTGTTATGTAAATCTTGAAGTTATATGTATATATATATATGAATACTTTTAATAAGTATTGTTGTTAAGAACACAAATTTACAATGTACATTGACTATGTTTGAAAGCATTTAAGTATATATATATAATGATAAATTTTTGTAAACTTTTGAGAAGTTTGGGAGCATTGATGGAGATTGAATTTATAAATATTTGGGAGTGAAATTTTATTTGTAGATTATGTTTTGTTGAATGTGGGAATATTGAAATTACAGACAAAACTCTGAAAAAATTTTCCCAGAGATTTTCTTTTATATAAGCTATTTTGACATTTATCTATTTATATAAATATTTTTATTTACCTATTAAATTTTATCTTTTAAAGGATAATTTATTTTGACAACAATTATGAAAAGTTTACTACTACTAATAACTATGACATTCTTATATTTTATATTTGTATTTTGCATATACAAGGTGCATATGGTATACGTATATAGGGTATAAGGTGCTACAGGGAACTCCAACCAAAATAATTCCTCAAGTGAGGAAAGTTTGGATACCCAAAGGGTATTTATCACAACCTGATAAGAAGTTCACAAAAGAGTTGCCTAGTGAAAGAGGGACAATCATTACAAGAGTAAGTTTTGAAGTCATACATAAGAAGTTTCCTCAAAAGTTAGCCAAAACACAGAAAAAAGGCTATTTTGGTGGAAAACGGTAGGCAAGAGGAGTTGAACATGATGCATAACAAATTATTGAAGAAAGCTAGGCAAGAGGAGAAGCACTCTGAGGAAGATACAACAAATTCCAGCAAAGGGCAATGCTTTTTCATTTAGGACTTCTTTATCCCTTTTCCGTGTTCAACAATAGAAATAATTTTACCCTTTTCATTTAAGGCCAAAGCTCCATCGAGAGATTTTGTCTAAGCAAAAAAGGCTCAAGGGGCAAGGCTTAAGGAAGATGATTTAACATATGACAGAGTGACTATTCAAAATCCTCAACCTAGAGAAGAAGGAGGAGTGATTTTGGAGAAGCCATCAGATAAAATGACTAGACACATTAATTAGCTTTACATTAACGCATGCCTTAATGGTAGACCAACGTTAGGAGTATTAGTCGATAATGGGTCTGCCATCAATATCATACCTTCAAGGATGATAAGGACACTGGAAAAATAGAAGATGACCTTATTGCCTTAGATGTATTAGTTGCAACCTTTACTGGTGAGGTCACACGTATTTTAGGCATTTTGCCCCTTCAAAATTGTGTAGGCAAGACTGCATCAATGGTGGCATTCTTTGTAGTCAATTCCTTAACTAATTACAATATGCTGTTAGAAAGAGACTGAATTCATGCCAACTATTGTGTCCTATCTTCATTGCATCAATTGCTTCAATGCTAGCGAGGTGATGAAGTAGAAATTATATGGGTCAAGAATAGACCATTCACAGCATAGTCAGGTAACATTGAGGCACAGTACTATGATGGCTTTTGACTAATTAAATATAAAGCCCAAATATGCATACATGGCAACTTTTGATTGCATTAGGAAGCAATCAAAAGCCGTCTTGAAGTCAACCACGATCGCACCTATGACACCGAATGACTATCCTTTTATTGAGGAAGTCGATGATTAGCATAACACGGGAAGAGGTGGTAGCTACAGTAGCATTATAGAGGTACCATGTGCCGCAAGTACTTGAAGAGCTAAGTAGAATGGGAAGCAGATGGGCTAAAGTTGTCTTTGAGGAAGATGTTATTGAGGAATATGATGAGTTGTAATAGAACGAGTTGGAGTTAGTCCTTAGAAAACTTTGAGGATGATACACATGAAGCGTATGATCCATTGGGAGAAATTAACCTTGGCTCTAAACAAAAGCCAAGGGTCACTCATATTAGCTCACTTCTCAACAAAGGGTTTAAGGAAAAGATAGTCAAACTCCTTAAGGAATTTAAGGATTGCTTTGCTTGGGGTTACAAAGAAATGCTCAGACTAGATAAGAATCTTGTAAAGCACCATTTCCCAATCCTCCCTGAATATCAGCCAAACTAACAGCCTTTGCGGTACATGTCTAAAGAAATGGAGCTCAAGGGCTCTCTAGATAACTACTTTAATATCTGTTGTGAGTCAAGAGATATAGAAGGAGGAAGCAATTGATAAGAAGGAGCAAGCAATTGACGAGAAAAAATCAAGAGATAGCTTGCCAACCTAGGTCTCAGGACGTTGCACGAAATCAAGCTTCAACCTCTAAATTATATGTTATGGGAAGGAGACCTCTATGAGAAAGGAGCAGACATCTTTCTACTTAAGTGCTTGTCTTTTCCCCAAGCTATGGAAGTCATGCAGCAAGTTTAAGAAGGCATTTGTGGCACACACTAGGCTGTGGTGAAGATGAGATGGTTATTGAAGATGCATGGCTATTACTAGCCATCAATCCTCAAACTTTTGTAACATCTATGTTTTTATTAAGATATAATTAAATAAATAATTTAAAAGGGTTAAAAAATGGGTTGCAAGGAGAAAATACATAATGTATATGTTTAGTATATGAAAAATATACCTAAAGTATAAATATAACTAAAAAATAAAAAGTAAAACGATAAAAAGTCAAAGGAAAAAGTAAAAGTTAAAAAAATTGAAAATTAAAATAATTTTTGGTGGAAGAGAATAAATATGAAATATGAAATATTATTATTTAAGTAATTAATTAATTATTAATATATATATATATGGTTAGAATTGGAAGAAGCAAAATAAAATCACCTTTTTCATCATCATCTTTTTCTTCCTTCCAAGGGAGGCAAATTCTCCATGGTAGATAAGGAAGAAATTTTCTTCTTCAACTCATCAAATTATACAAGCTTTTACATGAATCTAAGGAGATTTTAAGGAATTTACAAGAAATAGGTAAGTTTACCTTGAATTTAAGTAGTTTTTCTTGAAAATTTGGATGTGAAAATGTGATTTTTGATGGAAGTTTAGATAATTGTTAGAATGATTTGTTATGATGTTATTTTATTATGGAAGTAAAGATTTTATGGTTGGATGATTGAGGTGAATGGGTTTGGCGGAAGTTCGAATGAGATAGTAAGGGTAATTAGGGTTTTGATGGGATTTTTGTTTAGAATGGATGTAATTGAATTTAATTGATTAACATGTGTTAGAAAGAGATTCAAATGTTGTATTTAAACTTAAAACATGGTATATGATTGAACAAGGTGTAATTGCCAAGTTAAAGTATTGAAGGGCAATTGGTGAAGTTGAAGTTGGAAGGTGATTAGGCTTGGATTTTGGCACATTTAAGGTTAGTATATACTTTGATAGCATATGTATTGATTGTATTTTAATTTTCTTAGCACATTATGATTTTTGAAATGTGTTAAGCTACTTTATTAGTAATCATAGTGTAAGTGGATGGTTATATGTGAAAGTGTGTGAAATGTATGAAATGCAAGATATTAAGTTATTGTAGAATATCTAATATCACTGCAATGTATAATTTGTAAAAAGTGTGCTTTGTGTATTTGGAATGGGAAATATGCCACATTGTAAATGTGGCAAGAAAATATTCTTTTATGATTGGAAAATTTTGGAAATGAGTATGGTATGTGAAAAATGAGGAAAAAGTATCAATATAATTGAAATATGTGAAAGATATGGAATTTGCACATGGAATGTGAAAAATGTGATGAAAAATGAATAAGAAATTATAATATATATAAAATGTGTGTTTGCCCTAAATAATATATTATTCTAGAGAATTATATTTGGTACTATTGGATTGGCATGCCATTGAGGTGTGATGATATATTATTTATCTTCAGAGCTAGACACGATGGTGTCAGTTATGATATAATGTTTAATTGCATTCAAGTCTAGACACATTAGTGACAATAGAGGATGCACCTTCGATTGGTATAATTGGACATTTAGATCCCCTGCACCTTCGATCGGTATAATTGGACATTTAGATCCCCTGTATCACGATAGACAAGTCAATATCTCTAGAACTTGAATATTGTTCAAGGTCATTTGGACCTAATGTATATGTTTATGGAATGCTTAATGTTTTCATGAGTGCCAAATGCATTTTATAAGCTACATTTTATGTTTAAAGGAAAGATATGTTGCATTATTCTTTAAAATTATTTTTTGTTATCAAAGTATACTAAGCTAGTAGCTTAGCGTGATTTGTTCATCGCGTAGGTGACAGGAAAGAGACAGAGAACCCTGTTAGACCTGACTAGGTCTAGGTATTTGGATTAGTACTAGAAGCTTGACTCTTTACCACCAGACCAGAGTCACTTATATAGCTTGTAAATATTTGATTTTACTAAACTTAATTTGTTTATTTCCATTATAATCTTATATAATAATGTTGTAACATTAAAGTTTTGGATAGGTATTATAAATGTTTGAAATGTTTTTTGTATACGTATACAAACATGTGATTTGTAGATATTAAATATTTTTGGAGAAACGTTGGAGTATAAGATAAGTGTATGTATATTGGGAGAGCATTTCTTATAGGTTGTGTTTGGTTTTTTGGGAAACTTTTGATTTACAGACAAAACATTGACAAATCTTTCTCAGAAATTTCCTTTTAAATTTATATTTTTAACATTTAATTACTAATATATGTTTTTATTTACTTATTAAATTATCTTTTAAAGAATTAATGTATTTTATTAAAATTGTATAGAGAATTTTCTAAGGATAAGGATGATGACATTCTTGTATTTTGTATATGTATTTTACATATATGGGTGTATATATTATATGTATGTAGAGTTTAAGGGTGTTACATTTATTTTGATATTAGAGCCTAGGTTTGGGATTCTCCATCTAGGTTGGTTTTAAAGTAAAAAGGGGATTTTAAATGGTGATTTTAAAATGTGATACATGCATATGCATTGGCATTTAAATTGGTCTCTAATGTGACAATATTTGTTATTGTGGCAGATATGGGTTGGGATAGCATCTAGGATACATAGATCTAATGAGGGGAGTGCTGGAAGTGTAGCTTCAGATGAGGGTAAAATTAGAGCCAGTGTGGAGGGTACTAAAGAGACATCAGTGCCAGTCATACCAGCAGTATAGGATCTTATTCCAGTATGGATGCAACAAATGGAAAAATATTTCTGTCTCGCTTTAGCACCACAGCCGAACAAGAAATGTGACAAGCTCAGAAAGTATAGAGCTACCGACTTTGTGGGCACTACGGATCTAGAAGAGGTAGAGCAATGGCTAGACAGTGTTGAGAGTGTGTTTATTTAGCTAGAGACTACAATAGAGGAGAAATATGATTATGCTCTCTTTTATAGGGATATGCCTATGATTGGTAAAAGATAGTTTCCCTATGGGTTAGACAGACCGCCAGTGCTGACATATGATTGCATCCTCAAAAGGGCATAGTTTCCTTTATGGCTACTAAGTACTTCATCAAATGGGTAGAGGCTATACCATTGAGGAAAGCTAAACAGAGTGGTGTGATCAAATTCATAAATGAACACATTATTCACAGGTTCAACATTCTTTAATCTATTACTACTGACCAAGGGGTGATGCTTATTGGGGAATAGGTGAGAGAGTTTGCTGAGGAATACTGTATCTAGTCTACAAGCTAATAGGCAAGTAGAAGCTTCTAATAAGATTTTAATTAGGATTCTAGAAAAAAATTGCTTGAATACAATATCAAGGAATGGCATCACTTCCTTTGGAGACAATATGGGCATACCAAACAATGAAGAGGAGTGAAATAGGGACTTCATAGTTCACCCTGACCTAGTGTTATGATGTAATACTACCATTCAAAGTAGTTATTCTATCCTCAAGGATAGGGAGACAAAATGGTCTGACTCCTAAGGAGTTTTCAGAGGCGATGGCTATAGAGTTAGAGAACATTGAGGAAGAACATCTCCAAGCTTTGAATCAATTGATTTCTCAAAAGAAGAAAGTTGCCAAGGCATATGACAGAAGGGTAAAAAAAATGAAGACTTTGAGGAAGGAAAATTGGTATGGAAGGTGATCTTACATCCAGTCACAAAAGGATAGAGAATGGGGAAAATGGTCCCCAAACTGGGAAGTTCCCTTTAGGAAATTCAAGGTCATGAAGAACAACTCCTATTGTCTAGCCTCTAAGGAGGACCACATAAAGGTTCATTAATGGGAAATATTTAAAAAAATATTTTCAAACTATGTGGGAACTTAAAGGAAAAAAACATATTTAAGGCTAAAAAATGGCCATGTAAGTAGGCCTTGAGGCCACTTTTCTTGTAAAGAAAAAAGTATGTAATAAAACAGAGCCTTAGCTGGCTCAAAGTTTACATAGAAATCCCAAATATCCATCCACAAAAGTTCACATCACCAAATAAAGCCAACACATGGCAAATGTTCAAAATTATTCAAGTTTAAAAAAGAAAAATTTTTGAATCAGAGAAGTTGAAGTCAAAATCTTTCACTTATTGCCAGGACGATTGGAACTCTAGAGTAGCACTCCTTGCTTTACTCAATTCTTGAACCTAGCCAATCAATTGATCTTTTTTTGCCTCAACAATGTGCTTTAACCTATTCAAATGATTCTCTTGAACATTCAAGTCCTCATTCAAATGTTATCCTTTAGCCAAAAGTTCTTTCCGCTTCACCTTTAACTCCTCAAGAGTCTTGAGGCATTACTACACCTCCTCTATTACAACATCAAATTTGGTATGCTTGGTGGACAATAGAGCTGAGGTCATAGAAACAGAGGAGAAAGCTTCCTTATATTGGTCCTTTTTTTTTATTTAAATCTTCAATCTTGTTGGACAGATCGAGTTCAAGGGAAAATGATTTCTTCATGTCAAAAAATGGCTTGGTAATAATTACCATTTGTTGCATCAAAGCTTTACACATTTAGGCATCAATGCAACCGGCTTGCAAATATGACCTTGATGGTAGGAATTCATTGAGCAAAGTAGCATCCAGACTCAATAGCTACTTCACATAAGCTTTCACATCCTCAATGTGAGCGGGGATTTTTGCCCTCTCTGCCATATGGAATGGTTCTTGTGACTTCGGCACGTTAGGCTCAGGGCCTTAGAGAACACGGGCTTAAACCCGGAGAAAATGGAGTCACCACCTGGATGAATCAAAAAAATAGAAAGGAGTGGATGACTCGATTCCTAAAGAATCCCCAACCCCTATTGCATTCAAAAAGTTGGGTACATATGGAGAAGGTGAGAAATGGCCCAGCACCCCCATAATGCCCAGTTCATTGGAAACAGCCTCCTTTTTTAGGTCTAAATATTATTGAATTCTTAACTTATTAAAATATTATCCATACTACATACAATCATAAAAATAAGTAATCACTTTATTAAAATCACAATAAATCTGAACAAAATGAATGGATACCCTTACTGGATGGAGACATGCCCTTACAGTGTCCAATGTCCAAAACTAAATAAAATAGGACACCCACCCTTTGGTGTAAACGTGCCCTTTACATTAATCCAAAATCTAAAATAAATCAACTTACATTGGATATTAATTAATGAGGTATCCATAAAGTGGAAACATACCTCTTACATCATTGAAGCTTAAATAAACCAATAAAAGACATTCAACCATTCATCATAAAAGTAAACCATTCATTATGAATCAAATAAAATAAATCATCCATGCATTAATAATCAAGTCTGCATTTAAATATCATGTTAAACAATAGATATACGAACTAGGATTTTATGAATTAGGGTTCTTTAGGTTAGGGTTTTTAAAAATAGGATCAAAGTTCTTTAGGTTTTTGAATTAGGGTTTTAGGTTAGGGTTTTGGAATTAGTGTTTTTCAAGACATATAAAAAAAGTTTCAAGTTAAATCTTAACTCATTATGAATCTTAAACAAATAAAAGATGACTAAGTGAGCAATTGGAAGAAGCAAGAATTAAATATGAACCTACAGTGAGTTTAAAAATCAATCAACACAATCTACTGGATATGTTTTAATAAATAAATATGAATTGAAATCAATGAATATAAACTTAATGGAATTGTTTTGACAAAAGGATAAATTTAATAAGTTTTTGAAATCATCATCAAAACATCGTGTATTTAGTTTAAGTGGATTAAACTTAGAGAACGTACCTTGGTTGTTGGCTCCACTAAAATTATACAACTTGAATTCTGGCTAGGCAGAAACAAAGGCAGTATGCTTACTACCTTTGGAGTATTTTTATTCCTTCCTTTTTGTTACTACTAAGAAATTGTTGTCCTCCTTTTTAATTCTTGTTACTATCTCTCTCTTTTTATTTATCAGTTGCTTCTTTTTTCTCTCTGTTAAATATTTTTGGCTGCTCTTAACTAATTATGGTCATCCCTTTCTCTGTCTCTTCTTCATATATTTATAGTGTTCAATCTAGGTTTGAAAGAAATTTTCCTCAGTCCTAATGCTCTTTGAATCCCATTGTAATCCAAGAGTCTACCAATTTAGCACAATTAGGAAAATTAATTTCTGCTAGAAACAAAGCTTGATTTGGATTAGGCCAAGCTAAATCAGTGTGGGCTTGGTCCATGTCTCCTGTGGCGAATTGGGCGAATTGGCTATGCCAATTCACCTCAGGCAAGGCTTGGGACCAATTGGCAAGGCCAATTCACCCCAGACAAGGGCCTAGGACTAATTGGCCATGCCAATTCAACCCAGGCAAGGTTTGGGATGAATTTGCAAGGCCAATTCACCCCAAAAAAGGGCTTGGGACAAATTGGCCATGACAATTTGGCCCAGGCAAGGTCTGGGATGAATTAGCCAAGAGCCTGGGATAAATTGGCTATGCCATTTTGTAGGCAAAGCCTGCGGCGAATAATGAATTGGCTAAGCCAATTTTGGGTTGGACCGAATTAATTTTGGACTTTAAGACTATATCAAACCCATTTTAGGCTTTTAAAATTTAACCAACCTTGAATTCGGCTTCTAAAATTTGAATGGACTAAGTTTAATCGTCTTGAATCTATTTTGGCCTTTTCATTAGATCTAAATTTAATACGGGCCAAAATTAATGGTCTACAGTTTGCCCGCTGCTTAAACGATCTGAGACTTTAGCAGAAGAGAGTAAAAAGCAATAATTCTTTGAGCTAATCTTTGGTAAGGATGGGTTCTCTACCAGAGGTTGATTAGGTTCTAGACCCGAGACTAGATTAGTCGGGTTCTGGACTCGAGACTGGATTGATTTGGGCTCTGAACTAGAGTTTGGTTTGGTTCTAGACCTGAGACTGGTTTGGGTTCTGGACTCGAGACTAGATTGGGTTTTGGACCTGAGACGTGATCTAATTTGGGTGACAATCTGTTAGGTGAGAGTTCTGACTATCTTCTCGCTAATTAATTTTAGCTCTTCTAGTTGATTGATCTTCTATCATAGCCTTCTTCTAGCCACTTGCTCCATTCTTCAATGAATTAACTCCAGCTCTTCTAGCTGGATTGACCTTCTATCATCTCGGAATTTTTGGTTTTTTCTAGCCGGTTATTCCATTCTTTAATGAATTTTGCCGACCTTCTGTCATTTGAGAATTTTGGCTTTCATCTAGCTAGCTGTTTCATTTTTCAATGGATTGTGGGTCTTCATCCTCAAAATGGATCTTCATCCTTGGACCTCGAGTCTTCACCTTTCAAAATGGATTTTCATCCCTAGACATTGGGTCTTCACCCTTCAAAATGGATCTTCATCCTTGGACATCGGATCTTCACCCTTTAAAATGGATCTTCATCCTTAGAAATTAGGTCATCATTCTTCAAAATATATCTTCATCCTTGGATATCGGGTCTTCACTGTAACACCCCCATATTCAATGCACACACACTACAACCACAACAATGTAGCATAAGTGCACCAAACATAGGGATGCTACGGTTTCCTTAACATTCAAAACATTTTAAAACTTGATACCATATCCATATCATTATATCTTATTAACAAAATAGATCATTTACTTATAAAACAAAACATATTAGTTATCTATATATATATATATATATACAGTTATATATTACACAGCGGAAGTTATAAAATATGTATATATATGAAAACATTTGAATACATATTTACTATTATACATATATTTACATTATCAACAAAACTTTACACAATATAAAAGATTTATACATGATTGGCAAGTCAGCTCTGATCTTTAAGCTCCCAAAATCAACTCTTCAATGTCTACTCTCACTCGGTCTCGAAGAGCTCTCGAGTTCGATTCTATCAGTTCTATCACCTGTGCGATTAAACACTATCGCGCTAAGCCAAGGGCTTAGTAAGATAAAACATGCAATAGACATGCTTAAATGCTATACAATGCCAATTCTAATTTATCATACATGTAACAACATAAATGCAAAGCTAACAACATACTTTTACATTTCATAACCTAACATACATATATGTATTTCAGAATTCAACATCTTTGCATATATTTTATTAGTTAATCATTTAATCATTCATGAACAACACTAAGCAAAGACAAGCATGGGCCCAAGACACACTAATATGCCATTCAATTTTCAGAGTTAATGCTTTGGTTTTGTTATCACATTTATCAATATCAATATCATATACCCAACTAGGCTTCAAGGATTAAGTTCAACCAAGCTTCAAGGGGAGCAAAGCATGCTAAGCATCAACCCAACTTGGCTTCAAGAACTAACCCAACCTAGCTTCAAGGGTTGTAACATCTCAATTAGGCTTCAAGGATTCAATCCAACCTAACTTCAAGAGATTGTTACACTCATTAGGCATGCCACCAACAACAAACTCTGAAAATGGAATAACACATTAGCCACACAATTCATTTAGATTTCATTTTCAATTCTCATTATCATTTAGGCAAACATGCCTCATTTATCTCCATTAAATCACCTTAGCCAATAACAATGGCTCCACATTTCATTTCACAATATAACACTTCATTATTCAAGTGTATATTTATCTCACATGACATCATTCATAAATATTAACATTTCATTCCACATTACTCATAAAACACATTACCATTCAAAGTGCATAACATAACATTGTTAATTCTCAACAATGCAATTAGGGCAAAACACAATTGACATGATTCATAGCTTTAGGACCATCCACATTCATTTGATTAGATCATTCTTGTGTTTGAAACATGTTTATAATGTTCATGTTTAAGTTTAGGAACAATGGAACTTTTGAAGAATTTAAACCATGCAAAGAGAACCAAGAAATCAAACAATGTTCAAATCATTTGAAGGGCACGCCCAACTCACTTGATTGACACGCCCAACCAGCTTGAGTGACACGCCCGTGTCCTTAAAATGAAAAGAGGCAGTAGCTTCCTCAAATAAATGACACGCCCAACCAACTTGAGTGACACGCCCGTGTCCTTAAAAAGAAAAGAGGCAGTAGCTAATTCAAACAATTGACACGCCCACTCCCCTAAATTGATTTTGGCCGTGTCACCAAATCACAAAACCTTAACTAAAACCAACCCTTTCTCAATTGCACTCAAACACAATATTCATTATATAACATATTTCACATGAACATAATCAATGTTCTAAACACATATTCATCACAAGAACTACTTCACCACACATTAATATCACAATTAAACACATATTAACTCAAAACCCTAAAATCAACATCCTTCTCCATCCATCCAAATCAACAACCATCATTTCCAACAACAACCTTCAATTAAACTCATAACTTAAAATCAATTTAACACTTGAAAACACAACCAAACACATCTCAAATCCACCAAATCACAAAATCATCAAACCCTACTTTACTTCCAACACAACTTCCAAATAAGTAAAGAAAACAAGAAAATACTTACTTGAAAAGAAGAAATTCCACAAATCCTTTGTCAAAACCTTGGATTGCTTCATCAACTTGCTTCTTGCCTCAAGAATACTTCTCTTTTCCTTTTGCTAATGGAGAGCCGGCCACTTCATGAAGAAAGAAGACAATGATCAAGATACAAAGTCAAATTTTGCTTTTAATCTCCACCAAGTGTTCTTATCCAAGCAATTACTAAAACACCCTCAATCATATTACTAACCTTTGTCTCATATAAGTCCTTACATGTAATTTCATTAACAACCAAAAATATCTTCTTCCACTTAACCATCACCTTGACTCTTCATTTGACCACTTTATATGTTATATATATCATCATATACACAACATATACATTTGTCTCTAAACCCTAATTCTTCCTCCAAAACACATATGCACAAGCATTCACTTTCCAATTTCTTTTCTTATCCCATCATATACATTCAATCCAATTTAACAATAACAACAACAACAACAACAACAACATAATCAAAACTTCTAAGCCACATATGAGGATATTACATTCACCCTTCAAAATGGTTCTTCATCCTTGGACATCAGGTCTTCACTCCTCAAAATGGATCTTCATCCTTGGAAATCGAGTCTTCCCCTTCAAAATGGATCTTCATCCTTGGACTTTGGGTCTTTACCCTTCAAAATGGATCTTCATCCTTTAGACATCGGGTCTTCACCCTTCAAAATGGATCTTCATCCTTTGGACATTGGGTCTTCACCCTTCAAAATGGATCTTCATCCTTTAGAGATTTGTCCTATATTAGCTTCAGCTCTTCTAGCTAGACTGATCTTTTATTCTTCATTCTTTATTTCTTTTAGGAGTTCTAATTTTCTTCTTGTTCCATTCTTAAATGATCTTTTGCAAAAAATTCAACTATTTTTAGCTGTCCATTCTTAAATGATCTTTTGCAATACATTCAACTATTTTTTAGCTAGTCCTCATATCCTCTTTTTGCCCCCCTACGTGGAAAAATATTGAACGTGAGTCTGCAAATATTTTATACATGTATAACTCAAAAATTGAAAGGAGGAAGTTTTGCCCCCTGTGTAGGCTGGAACCAATGATTTTATTCCCATGCAGGCTCTGATTGATGTTTGTGTATTTATCTGGTTCCTTGTATAATCATGCATCTCTATGTTTATAAACTGACTGGATCTTCCTCAAGCAATGGGCCTTTTATGCCCCCCTGATTCCATATCTGCTTCTCATTATTTGCTTCATAGAGTATTGTTGTTTATATATACAAAGAATTGGAACACAAGACAAAAATGCAGTGTGATATGCTTATGCATGCATGATATGCATGGATGATACTTACAGTGGTTCCATTGGCTCACAGACTAAGGTGATCAACTGAAGTGTTCTCATTGGTTCCTTCCAGATGCTTGTTTAGATCTTGCATTGGAATGGTAGAAGGCTTTGCATTTATGGCTTTTATCTTCAAGATGTTGAAAACATGAGTAGTGGAGGCCCCAAGCAGCAGAGATACATCCATTTCAAATTATGATTCAGCACGTTAGTTGGTAACTTCTTCATAACCTTGCAAATAATCCTTTATTTTGCCCAACGTGTCTTTCGAGTTTCGGCAGTGCAACATACTTACCTTAACTTGAAGGTTTATGCAACAAGAAAACAAATTTTTTTATTTTTTATTTTATTATTATTATTATTATTATATTTTAGCTTTGTCAAATTATTTTCATCATACCTCAGGACTCAATTTTCCAAATTAATATATCTATAACATGATAACTCTAGTTATCGTACTAAACTCAGGAGTCATTTCCATTTGAGCAAGAACTATTGTACTTTAGATAGGCACACACATATTACTTGGGCAAAGGTCTCATTGAATTTAAATATTGTCTATCTCATATGCATGCTTATTCAAACTATCTCCACTAATAGACTCTACCTACCAAGAGAGATTAATAAGTCTTTAATAGGCTTGAAATGGGGTCTATAAGGGACACAAGTTAAATGAAAGCTATATTTGAGCTGGAGCTGATGTGACATTATGGATAAACCTTCATACTATAATCTTCTGATGGAGCCATAGGCAGTTGGGAGCAATCTTGCTAGACTTCAATTTCCTTCTATCTCCTTGGAAGAAATATAGAACTAATTAAGATAATCTTCATCTTTTTCTTTTGATTTTGCATAAACTCATGACCTTTTTTTTTCTCTTTTTTTTGTTTTCTTTTGTTGGGTCCTAGCTCCAAAAGAATTTTCTTGCTCGCACCATTCTACACTTCTGTCTATGGATGAGTGGAGTAGAGTGAGTCTATTCCAGTGAGGATAAATACTTCGTTGGCTTGACTTTATCTCAATGATGATAGAGACTGGAGATATTAAATCTAGTTTAGGTAATCTTTAACTATCCTTGTGCTCTTGACTATGCATCTTTTCCTTGATCTTCTTTCCCTTTTGTTCCTTAGTGATCATAAGACTTGTCAAAAGTGTAACAACAGCTCAGGGTCGGTCATTGGATTTTCTATCCAATGAAGAGTAAGCTAAAAATTTATGAAGGCTCAAAGGGGCAACTAGGGATTGATATTTAATTGGGTGGATGGAGTTGTTGGTTTATTAAATAATGTCTACATCATCTCTCCCTTAAATAAGAAGAGTTCAATTTCGCCTCAAAAGTTTGTTAAAGCATGTTCTAAGATTGACTAGGACATGCAACAGCCCTCTCTAAGTAAGCTTATACAACTCAATGTTATAGAACCATTTCCTCACCTAGTAAAGTTATTCAAATCATGATGCATAGATATATGTGAGTGGAGTTTTTTGTCCCTACTCCCAATTGGAATGGTTCTTGTGACTTCGACACTATTAGGCTCAGGGCCTTAAAGAACACAGGCCTAAATCAGGAGAAAATAGAGTCGCCACCTGGACGACCCGAAAAAAAGAAAGAGGCGGATGACTCGATTCCTAAGAAATCTCCAATACCCTATTCGGTTCGAAAACTAAATGGGACACCCATCGAAAGGTGGAAACGTGTCCTTTACATTAATTTCAAAATATGAAAATAATTTAAATTACATAAAGATTAATTAATGAGGTACCCAATCATGAATTGTGGGTCTTTACCTACCAAAAATAAATCTTTATCCATTGGAGATCGAGTCTTTACCCTTGAAATATGGATTTTTATCCATTGGAGATCAGATTTTTACCCTCGAAACATGGATCTTTATCCATTGGGGATCGGATTTTTACCCTTAAAACATGGATCTTTATCATTGGAGATCGGGTCTTTACCCTTGAAACATAGATCTTTATCCATTGGAGATCGGGTCTTTACCCTCGAAACATGGATCTTTATCCATTAGAGATCAGGTCTTTACCCTTGAAAAATGGATCTTTATCCATTTGAAATCGGGTCGTTACCCTTGAAACATGGATCTTTATCCATTGGAGATTAGGTATTTACCTTTGAAATATGGATCTTTATCCATTGGAGATCGGGTCTTTACCCTTAAAATATGGATCTTTATCCATTGGAGATCGGGTCTTTACCCTTGAAACATGGATCCTTATCCATTGCAGATTGGGTCTTCACCCTTGAAATATGGATCTTTATCCATTGGAGATCGGGTCTTTACCCTTGAAACATGGATCTTTATCCATTGGAGATCGGGTCTTTACCTTTTAAACATGGATCTTTATCTATTGGAGATCGGGCCTTTACCCTTAAAATATGGATCTTTATCCATTGGAGATCGGGTCTTTACCGTTAAAATATGGATCTTTATCCTTTGGAGATCGGGCCTTTACCAGTTGGACTGATATTTTGCCTTTTGTATCATTATTTCTTTTGGGATTCTTACTTTCTTCTTATTTTTTTTCTTTTCTTCTGTGAGTGGGGATTTTCATCCCCATTTCCAGTGGAATGGTTCTTACGACTTCGGCACTGTTAGGCTCAAGGCCTTAGAGAACACGGGTGTAGACCCTTAATTTTTTAGCAAGTCCAGTCCAATATTTTAAAATAAGTCCGAAATAATTTTTGTGGTCCTTATTATTTATTTTAGTATATATTATTTATTTTAATACTTATTTTAATATTTAATATTTATTTTATTTAAAAAATATATGTAAAAAATAAAAAATCGAACGGACCAATTGGTAAGCGACACAGGCAAGGCAGTTCGTCGCAGGCCGAAAGGGCCTGCGGCGAATTGGCCTGCCCAATTTGCCGTAGTTGCATGTTGCGATGAATTGGGTAGCGCCTAGCTGGTGCTCACCCAATTGTTAATGTCCCAACCTCGTTGCTTGTGTCCCAGCAGCCTGTGCCAGCACGTTGGCCAATTTTTGCCAAAATTCTATTTTTACTTGGAATCCCGAATTAATTTTCTAAACTGTTTTAATTTCCTTAACAAATTAGGTTTTGTCTAAAATTCCTATAAATAATAGTCTTAAACACAGAAATAAGGGTAACAAAAATTACTCAAGAATTATTATTGGACTCTTGATCTTTGAAGCAACCCGAAGCAACCAAAAACAAAAGAACACTGCAATTCACAAGGCAACAAGTTTGTGTTTTCTTGGATCAAAGCTTCCCCAGAATTTCAACAGTGCAATTGTGGTGGAGCCAACAAACGATGGTATTTTCTTAATTAATTCATCATAACATGCTTTTGATAAATTTTAATATGCATGATCTTTGTTTAAAATTGAATCTCGTAGCCTTTTAACATCACATCTTCTAAATATATGATTATTTAGTCAGTATGCTATATAGCTTTGTTTAAAGTTTTCTTTTTCGTATTATCACAATACCTTGACTTAATTTTCCTAAAGTATTTTTAAACAGTAGCTTGTTCATTCCAACTACAAAGCTTTGATCATTATTCTTATAAATTCCAATACCCTAAATTATTTCTTCCTAAACCTTAATTAGCCCTAAACCCTAATTAATTCATTTTCCAAAATCTTTACAATAGCGTAATACATAAAAAATAATTATAATAATATTAATTTCTTTAAACCCTAAAACCATAGTTTTTAAATATAAACTGTAAAACCCTAATCCTATATTTAAAAAGAAACCCTAAACCCTAATTGTATTTTCCTAAACCATATCCCATAAAGCCCTAGCTTGTATATTTAGTCTTTAATTGCTATTTAAATCCTGCTTTACATACTGTATCCTTAGTGTACATCTTCATATCATGATCTTTATTTGACTTATAATGAATGGTTTACTTTCATAATGAATGGTTCAATGTCTTTTATTGTTTACTTTATTTTTCATTCTGTAAGGCTTATGTTTTCACCTTGTGGGTACCTCATTAATTAAGCTTCATGTAATTTAAATTATTTTCATATTTTGGGATTAATGTAAAGGATACGTTTCTATCTTTTGGTGGGTTTCCTATTTATTTTTAGACATTGGACAATGTAAAGCCATGTTTCCATCCTGGGATGGATGTCCATTTATTTGTTTTATCTGGATATTGCTATGATTTTAATAAAGTATTTATTTATTCTTATGATCGCATGTAATATAGATAATGTCATTATTTTTAAGAATTTTTATAATATTAAGACCTGGAAAGGAGGCCGGTTCTAATGAACTGGGCGCTATGGGGGTGCTGGGCCATTTCTCACCTTCCCCACGTGTACCTAACTTTCTGAACTCATTAGGGAGTTGAGGATTCCTTAGGAATCAAGTCATCCACCCCTTTCTTTTTTTTGGCCCGTCCGGGTGGCGACTCTATTTTCTCTGGATTTAGGCCCACGTTTTTTAAGGCCCCGAGCCTAATAGTTCCGAAGTTGCAAGAACTATTCCACGTGGGAGTGGGGGCAAAAATCTCCACTCACAGTGGCGACTCCACTAGGGATAAGAGAAGTTGATTCTTTTGGTCTTTATATTATTTTATTCTTTCTTATCATCATATTGTCCATTGCATCATTTAGATTGCATCATGTGCGTGAGTTAGGATACCCGTGTTACCTGTGCTATATTATGTAAGGGATACCATACTTTCACTTAAGGTATGAAGATCGAGCATGGCATAACCACTTATAGCCTTGTACCTTTTGGTATATACTTGCTATGGGAACCTAAACATTTCAACCCAAAGACTAAAGCTCATGTAATTAGCCTAGTTACTTTCCTTAGGTTTTACCTTAAATGCTTGTTGTTTGACTATGGTTAATTTATCTTGTTTAAATCATGGCTTATTTGGTTTGTTCTTTTTTCAAATATGACCTATCTACATTGTAAGCTCAAAATAATTTTTCCTTTAAAGTCCAAAAGACCAAAGCTATTTTTAAAACTTTTCAAGATGGTCTTTCAACATAAAAACTTTTAAAAATGGATCAAAAAATTCTTTTTCACCACATTGCCCAAGCTCAAAGCCCAAAATTCATTTTTTCTAAAAACTTTTTATAGGTTTTGAAACAAAACTATTTTTCACTTCGTTACAACTTTTCCTAAAATGAGTTTACAAAATATTTAGGTGAATTATGAAATATTAAAAATCAATTGTGAGCCTAGTTTACACTAAGAATTATTAACCATGGACTCATTTTTGGCATGAATCATTAGTTATATTTTCAAGTGAAAAATCTATTTATAATAAACCTCTTAATTTAGTTTTAATCCAATATAGTATAAAAGCTGCTTTAGTTAATTGGATGGATTAAAGTCTAATTAATGAAAATTATCATGAACTGATTTTCATGTTTAAAAATATAACTATTGGTTGAAATGTCTGAGGAAATTATTCGAAAACAAGATACCCCATGTTGGTATTTTGTTAACCATACACCTAGAAAAAGAGACTCGCCATTCATGTGTGAAAGTTATAAGGTTGGAAGGGGCATTCTAACTATCTTTGTTTGTTATTTGTGCATACATGCATACATGCATACACACATTTGCATCTCATATCATTGATTCTCTCTGGCTCACAGCCCTAGATTATAATAGTTCAAAAGCCTACGACAATCTAACCTATGTCGGTGATGAAGAATCCAGCAACAACTCAATTAGCTTCTCACCAAAAGCAATGGAACCGGAGCAAATTCAAAATATGTTGGATGATGTCCTTGAAGTCAAGATAGAAGAACTAAAGGGGGCCCTAGCTAAAATCATGAAGAGTCAAATGGCTGCAATGTTTGGAAACACTGCTGAAGCATCTGCAAGCACTAAGAAAGACAAGGGAAATGCTAAAGTTGGTAAAGTAGCTTTTTATGATGATAAGGTAGTCGTTGATGATGATGATGACTAGGCTCATTACTTCAAGAGCCTCAAGACAAGAAGAAGGAGCCGAAGGTTGTTAAAAGATTAGCCGCTCAAAAGACTAAAACTTTGAATGTTGAGAAGTTGATTGCTAACCTAGAAAAGAAGTTTGAAAAGAAGCTAAAAATTGAAGAAATATCTGAGGTCGACAATTTGTTTGAGCTTGGTGAAGAGGTTCCTTACAAGTTCAAAATGCCTTCCTTCACTAGGTACAACGATACAAGAAATCCTCACTCGCATGTTAAGTAGTACATCACTGCTATGCAGTTTGCTCGAGCTACTAAGGCTCAAAGTCTAAGGTATTTTATGCTCTCATTAGATCCTATTGTCTAAAACTAGTTCAACACCTTATAGGATGACACTCAAAAGAGTTGGGATTTGCTATACAAGGCTTTCATTCAATAATATGGGTACAATGTCGAGCTGGAAGTTACCTTGATGGAGGTGGAAAGCATTAGGCAAAGACCAAATGAGAATTTTGTGGACTATGTGAAAAGATGGAGAAATAAGGTTGTACTTCTCAAAAGGAGGCCTGATGAGTGAGACCAAATTAGGATGATAGTCAGAGGTGTCCTCCCCAATCTCCGTGAGAGGCTATCTCACTCCCTTATAAGGGATTTCAGAGATCCATTGCAAATAGAAGAGTGGAAAAGAGAGAAGAACCATTTTTCTGCAAAATGAAATTATCAGCCTAGCAATCAAAGTACACAAAAGGAAGCTAATGTTAATGCTACTGGTCAAGAAGGAATGAGGCAGTTTTTGAAATTGGGGAAGCCGCTGTCTTGGGTACTCAATAAGCTACAAAAGAAGGGATTGTTACAATCCTTGACTCCTCATCCTCTGCCTAATCCTCTTCCACCTAACTTTGATACTAAGATATTTTTCCAATTCCATCAAAGGCCTGGACATGAAATGGACAACTGTATGAAGTTGAGGCATGAGATCTAAAATTTATTTAATAGTGGAAAGTTGTTTGAGACTGATAAGCCCAATACTAAGAGCAATACTTTATTTGAAAGAGTACCTCCGCCAACAACCTTCATGGTAGGAGGAGGAGTGGGGGAAGATTTTATCTTTCAAGATTGGAATATCGAAGATGCAGAATGAGGAGGAATTTTATTTAACAAACTTCCCTTAGCTTGGAGTGTTGCTCTATTTATTTTGCTTTCTTTAATATTTAATTGGAACAATTATGTTTTTCAAATTATGTTTGTTTGAATAAATTACTTTCATTAAATTTATTTTTATTGGTCTTTGTTCATTTTGGTGCTCAACCAATGACGAACCTACCTTGATATGTATAAATTGGCATTTCTATGCATCATGGTCCAAATGACTTTACTAAGAGAGGAAATTTTTTTTATAGCTTTGAGTTGTGTATGCTTACTTAAAGAGGGCTCCTACATAATTACCTTTGTCTAGTCAATCTTAGAACATGCTTTGACGGCTTTTAAGGCGAAATTGAACTCTTGCTTATTTTAGGGAGAGATGATCTAGGCATTGTTTGGTAAGCCAACAACTAATATCCACCCAATTAAATATCAATCCCTACATGTCTCTTTGAGCCTTTATGAAATTTTAGCATTCTCTTTATTAACTTATAAGCCCAATGACCTGCCCTGAGTTGTTGTTACACTTTTGACAAATCTAATGATCACTAAGGTGAAGAGGCAAGAAGATAAAAGAAAGGAATGCATAGTCAAGACCATATAGATAGTTGAAGTTCTCAAGACCATAAGGGTAGTTAAAGTTCACCCAATATTAGACCTAATATCTCTAATTTATTAAGATGACATCAGGATAACAATCTATAAACAGAAGTATAGAATGGTGCAAGTGAGATAATCCTTTTAGAGCTAAGACCCAACATAAAAAAAACAAAACAAAAAAAAGAATAAAAGAAAAGGAAAAGAGAAAGTGAGAAAGAGAAAAAGCAAAACAAAAAAAAAAAGAAGAAAAAAATGGGTCCTGAGTTTGTGCAAAATTAAAAGGAAAAGAAAATACAAATGGTAGTCTAGAAAGCCAATTGAGTTTTCCTTTACCTAAAGCAGTAGAAGGCAAAGACAGTTTGACTTAAATTGGTCCAACCCAACCAGGAATTCAACCAAAATTAGAGATAGAGGAAAGGCCATCTAGTTCTTGAAAGTTTAGTACTTGACAGTCCCATAGGAAAGAAGGACAAAATGATAAAGAAGCTAAGAAAGAAATAAAAAAAGTGAAAAAAAAAGAAATAGAAAGAAAAGGGAAAAGAAAAAGCGGAAAGGAATATGGGTACCAACTTTTTACAAAGGCAAAGACAGTCCTAATCAAGATCGAGATTCATGTAAGGAATAAAGAAGAATGTTGAAGCTCTATCTTTTCATGTTTCCAACTCTCTAAATAAGAAATTTGCAGTGAGAGGGTTTGCCCATCGTGTCACAATGGCTCCAACTTATAATTGGCCTTCATTTAACCCATGTCCTATATAGACCTCGTTTCAAGCCTATCAAAGACCTGTTGATCTCTCTTGGTAGGTAGAGTCTATTAGTGGAGATAGTTTGAATAAGTGTGCATATGAGACAGACAATATTTAAACTCGATGAAACCTTTAGCTAAGTAATGTGTATGTGCCTATCTGAAGTGCAACAATTCCTGCTTAAATAGAAATGATTCCAGAGTTTAGTATGGTAACTAGGGTTGTCATGTTATAGATATGTTAATTTGGAAAATTGAGTCCTGAGGTAAATTGACATTGATTTGGCAAAGCCAACATTTGATTTCAAAATAAAAAGAAAAAAGAAAAAAAAATTCCGTACAAACCCTTCAAGTTAAGGGAAGTATGCCGAATCATCGAATCTCGAAGGACACATTGGGCAAAGGAAATGATTATTGGCAATGTTATGAAGAAGCTACCAATTGACATGTTGAATCCTAGTTTGAAATGGATATATCTCTGCTGCTTGGGGCCTTCATTATTCGTATTTTCAACATCTTTAAGATAAAAAGCCATAAATGCGAAGCTTTCTGCCATTCCAATGCAAGACTTGAACGGGCATCTAGAAGAAATCCGTAAGAACACTTTAGCTGATAACCTTGGTCTGTGAGTCAATAGAACCACTGTAAGTATTATCCATGCATATCATGCATACATGAGCATATCACACTCCATTTTTCTTTGTCAAAAGTAAACAGTAATATTCTATGAAGAAACCATAAAGCGGATATGGAATCATGGTGTCACATCCCAAAGTTTAGGTAGTCGAGTATTAGGCAAGAAGGACATAAATAAGTGGTCAAATAGAGGCTCGAGATAGTTAAAAACAAAATCGGTGTGCAAAGGAGGCTTGCAAAGTCTTCGGGACCTAAAGGTAATTTTTCGAAAGGCCGAGGACCTAAGTGGAAATTTCTCAAAAGTTAGGGGCAACTATGTAAACTTAAAAATTAAGTGTCAGAAGTTCTTAATAGTGCCCATATCCGACCCAGAAAGAATATTCTCGAGATTAATCGGGTCATAACCGTGGGTTTCAATTTTTCCAGAAAACGCACGGTTTAAAAGTTACAATCGATTAATCACTGGAGGGTATTTTGATATTTTCACCCCCTAGACTATAAAATTATAGCACAACAAAGTTGAGGGGGTCAAAATATGAATAAAAGGAAGCCTAATGGCTTGCCAAATAAATAAATAAAAGAAAGAGACATTTGGACCAATGAAAATTAGCCATTTTCCCACTTAAGTGTACCAATGAGAAATCAACACTTACACCAACACATCTTAACCTCTCTTGGCTTCCATTTGGATCAAAATAAGCTAAGGAAAGAATATAAAAGCCCTCTCTTACATGGTGAACTCGTCCAAACCATAAGAGAAGGAAGAAGAAGGTGATTTTTCCAAAGTTTAAGGCTTTTGGTTGAAGATTTTGGTGACAAACAAGATTATAAGGTAAGAGAAACCTATCTCTAGTTTTAATTTCATGGATTAATGGTTAATTGAAGAGATTGAAATTAGGGTTCATGTAGCTAGATTTGGAGAAAATTTAAGAAATAATTATTTGAAGGATTTGATGAAAGAAATAATGGTGTTTAATGGTGAAAATAAGCTAGCAACCATTAGAAAAATCATAAGATAAGACTATGTCTATACCTATGGTTCTTACCTTTGTATATGTGACATGTTAAATTCATAGGAAATCAAGGAGATTAGAGAGGAAAGGAAGTGAAATAGACAAGAAGAGCAAGGAAAAGTAAGGTTTGGTACTTTAACTAATTGTTTGTTCATTTTCTTGAAATTTTTCTGTTTTAGAATTAGTGAAATGCCGTGACTTGTATGATTTTTAATTAAATATAAAAAAAATTTTCTTGAAGTGAATTTTTGATATGTTGTGCCTCAATGCATCTAGAATGACGGAAAAATATTTTGAGTTGAATCGGAATGGTTATTATTATGGAAAAATATTTCTGTTAGACCTGCTCTAGGAGGTACCTTGACTGAGACAGCCATGTTTCCGGATTTTTAATAAAATTTAGAAAAATAAATCTTCAATTGAATTTTGGATATGTTGTTTTTTAGTGAGTATAATATTTGATAAAAATAATTTGGAACCACATTGATTGAATTTAATTTACGGAATTCACAAAATTCAGAACTGCTGCCAGGATGCAGGGCAACTGGAGCAGTCTGGTTGGTAAACTACTTGACCAAGATTTTGTGTCCAGTTTGATCTGAAATTTTAAAGGAATAATTTTAAGATGTAAACCTAAATTCTGTAAAAATTTTAGAGTTTTTAGTCAAGTAGATTATTTTATACAATATTTCAAAATAAGGATCAAGTTGAGTCTAAAACCAGAATTTACTATTCATATGGTCATTTTGCTAATATTCATTTGGTCATTTTTCAAAAGTAATCCAATTGATTCCTTATGCTATAAATGAGCATAATATGTTATTAAAAGGACAAATTATGATATTTCACGTTGAAATAATATAAGAAACATAAGTCGATAATTGTATAATGCATATTCGATTAAGAAATGACATGAAAATTTTGGCTCCACTGGGTATCTGGGATAGTACTGAGTAGGGTAAGGGTATGATATATCATACGATATACATTGCTGTTTTAATATAGGACTTCGGTCCAAGTTATATAGGGTGACGACCCGAGCTATATAGGACTTCGGTCTGAGTTATATAGGGCAATCGCCCGAGTTATATAGGACTCCGGTCCGAGAGCTTCAGCCACAGATTCCACAGGGCTTGGTCCGCAATTTTTTAGGGCCACAGCCACAGAATATATATACAGTTGTTTAAGTTAGTTCCTTACCATACGTTAGTCTACCAAATTACCTTGTGGAGCGAACTGATAAAATGATAATAACTGAATATATGACATGTATGGATTGTTTTTACTGTGATATTATTTTTCAATACGACTCATTGCTTTTAAAAGTGCATTATGCTTTTATTATTTATTTTTCGTAATTAGTTAAAGTACCCACTAAGCAATGCTTATCGAGTTTAGTTTCTTCTAAACTCGTAGGTTATTAGCAAGGAGCCAGTAGCGAGCAGAGGAGTCCTGTGATCTGTCGGTCATCAACAAACTTAGGTGGTGCTCTTCATTTTGTATTTTGGTATTAGAAACTGGCATGTACTTATTTGAACAATACAAAGAGATAACTTGATGTAGCATGTAAATCTAGTAATGTATAATAATTGTATAGTTTTAAATTAAGTTGGGTTGTGAATATAGAAGTGTGAATTCTTCTTGCAGGATTGTAGTTAACGTTATAAGGGTGGATTATTGGGAGTGTGCTTGAGTTGAATTGTGAAACAAAATGTTTTTCAAAAATAAGAAAAATTAGTTTTGTCAACACTTGGGACCTAGAATTTTAAGGGAGACTCTGTCAAAATTTTTGGAAAATTTTTATAAGGAACATTAAGTAAGCTGACATAACCAGAGCTCGTATTCCGATGTAGCATTCCTCCTCGGCTTATTCATAGGTCGGGAAGGGGTGTTACACTAGGGGCATGGAAAGCCCAATGCGTGAGAAAGCTCCAGTAATTTTGCAAAAGAAAGAAGAAATACATGCTTGTCCAAAGAACCAAGCAATATACAAACATCAGCCAAAGCCCGCATAATCATGGGTTTGAGCCTACACAGGGGGCAAGGGTTTCTCCTTTCAATTTTTTTGAGTTTATACATATACAAAATATTTTCAAACTCACTTCCAATATTTTGCCACGTAGGAGGCAAGGAGAAGACATAAGAGGCTAGCTAAAAAATGGCTAAATTTTTTGCAAAAGTGCAAAAAGAAGAACAAAAATAATGGAACAACCAGTTAAGCCAGAATTCTCAACTGATAAAAGGTCAATCAAATTCAATCCTGGGTCCAAGCACCCAATCTCAGGTCTATGTACCCAAATAAAATTCAATCTCGGGTCCAAGCACCCAAATCAAATTTAGTCTCGGGTCTAAGTACCTAGTCTCGGGTCCAAGTATCCAAATTAAATTCAATCTCGGGTCCAAGTACCTAGTCTCTGGTCCAAGTGCCCAAATAAAATTTAATCCCGAGTCTAAGTATCCAGTCTCGGGTCCAAGTACCCAAATTAAATTCAATCTCGGGTCCAAGTACCTAGTCTCAAGTCTAAGTACCCAAATCAAATTCAATCTTGGATCCAAGTACCCAGTCTCAGGTCCAAGTACCCAAATCAAATCTAGTATCAGATTTAAGTATTCAAATCAAATTCAATCTCGGACTCAAGTACCCAAATCAAATTTAGTCTCAGATCCAAGTACCCAGTCTCGGGTCCAAGTACCCAAATCAAATTCAGCCTTGGGTCAAAGTATCTAGTCTCGAATCCAAGTACCCATATCAAATTCAAGTACCCAGTCTCGGATCCAAGTACCCAAATCTCGGGTCGAGAACCCATCCTTATCCAAAATCTGCTCAAAGTCATGTTGCTTTTTACTCTCTTTTACTAAAAGTCTCAGATTGTTCATGCAGGGGGCAAACTGTAGGCCCTTAATTTTTTACCAAGACTAGTCTAATATTTTAAAATAAGTCTGAAATAATTTTTATGGTATTTATTATTTATTTTAATATTTAATATTAATTTTAATAATTATTTTTTATTTTATTTATTTTTTAATATATATATATATATAATAAAAAAATAAAAAAATCGGACAGACCAATCGGTGAGAGAGGGTCAATTCGCCGCAGTTGCGTGTTTCGATGAATTAGGCAGCGCCTCGCAGGCACTCACCTAATTATTCACATCCCAGTCTTATTGCTCACCCGTTGCTCGTGTCCCAGTAGCCCGTGCCAGTGCGTTGGTCGATTTTTGCCAAAATTCTATTTTTACTTGGAAACTCGAATTAATTTCCTAAATAGTTTCCTTAACATATTAGGTTTTGATTGAAATTCCTATAAATAATAGTCTTAAACATAGAAATAAGGACGGTAAACATTACTCAATAATTATTATCGGACTCTCCATTTTTGAAGCAACCCAAAGCAACCAAAAATAAAAGAACACTCCAATTCATAAGAAAACAAGGTTGTGTTGTCGTGGATCAAAGCTTCCCCAGAATTCCAAAAATACAATTGTGGTAGAGCCAATAAATGATGGTATTTTCTTAATTAATTAATCATAACATGCTTTTGATAATTTTTAATATGCATGATCTTTGTTTAAAATTGAATCCAGTAGCTTTTTAACATCACCTCTTCCAAATATATGATTATTTAGTCAGTATGCCATATAGCTTTGTTTAAAGTTTTCTTTTCCGTATTATCACAATAGCTTCACTTAATTTTGCTCAAATATTTTTAAACAGTAGCTTGTTCATTTCAACTACAAGGCTTTGATCATTATTCTTGTACATTCCAATACCCTAAATTATTTCTTCTTAAACCTTAATTAGCCTTAAACCCTAATTAATTTATTTTTTAAAATCTTTACAGTAGCCTAATACTTAAAAAATAATTATAATAATATTAATTTCTTTAAACCCTAAAACCATAGTTTTAAATATAAACCCTAAAACTTTAGAACCCTAATCCTATTTTTAAAAAGAAACCCTAAATCCTAATTTTATTTTCCTAAACCATAACCCATAAAACCCTAGCTTGTATATTTAGTCTTTAATTGTTGTTTGAATCCTACTTTACATACTGTATCCTTAGTTTACATCTTCATATCTTGATCTTATTTGACTTATAATGAATGGTTTACTTTCATGATGAATGGTTGAATGTATTTTATTGATTTACTTTATTTTTCATTCTGTAAGGGGTATGTTTTCACCTTGTGGGTACCTCATTAATTAAGCCTCATGTAATTTAAATTATTTTCATATTTTAGGATTAATGTAAAGGATACGTTTCTATCTTTTGGTGGGTATTCTATTTAGTTTTAGACATTGGACAATGTAAAGCCATGTTTCCATCCTGGGATGGATGTCCATTTATTTGTTTTATCTGGATATTGTTATGATTTTAATAAAGTATATATTTATTCTTATGATCACATGTAATATGGATAATGTCATTATATTTAAGAATTTTATAATATTAAGACCTGAAAAGGAGGCCGGTTTTAATGAACCGGACGTTGTAGGGGTGCTGGGCCATTTCTCACTTTCCCCACACGTACCCAACTTTCTGAACCCATTAGGGGGTTGGAAATTTATTAGAAATTGAGTCATCCACCCCTTTCTTTTTTTTTTTCTGCCCGTCCGGGTGGCATCTCAATTTTCTTTGAGTTTAGGCCCATGTTCTCTAAGATCAAGGCTAACAGTGCCGAAGTCACAAGAACCATTCCACGTGGGAGTAGGGGCGAAAAAAAAAATTTTAATGAGAAACTTCGCCCCCTGTATAGGCTCAAACCCATGATTTTTTCTAAATAGGCTTTGGTTGATGTTTGTATATTGTCTAGTTCTTCACATAAGCATGCATTTCTTCTTTTGCAAAATGACAGGAGCTTCCTCAAGCAATGGGCTTTCCATGCCCCCTACCTCCATATCTGCTTCATCTTTGCTTCATAGAGATAAATAATAGACAATACAATACAACAAAATGCATTATGATATGCTCATGTATGCATGGTATGCATGAATAATACTTACAGTGGTTCCATCGACTCACAGACTAAGGTGATCAACTGAAGTGTTCTTATTGGTTCCTTCCAGATGTTCATTCAGGTCTTGCATTGGAATGATAGAAGGCTTCGCATTTATGGCTTTTATCTTTAAGATGTTGAAAATATGAGTAGTGGAGGCCCAAGTAGCAGAGATACATCCATTTGAAACCATGATTCAACACGTCAATTGGTAACTTCTTCATAACCTTGCCAATAATCATTTACTTTACCCAATGTATCCTTCGAGATTCGATGGTTCGACATACTTTCCTTAACTTAAAGGCATTGTATAAATTTATTTTTTCTTTTTTTTTTGAATTTTGAATTTTGAATTTTGATTTTGAAATGAAATGTTGGCTTCGCCAAATCAATGTTAATTTACCTCAGGAATTGATTTTTCAAATTAACATATCTATAACATGACAACCCTAGTTGTCGTACCAAACTTAGGAATCATTTCTATTTGAGCAAGAACTGTTACACTTCATATAGGCACTTGCACATTACTTAGCCAAAGGTCTCATTGAGTTTGAACATTGTCTATCCTATATGCATGCTTATTCAAACTATCTCCACTAATAGACTCTACCTACCAAGAAAGATCAACAGGTCTTTAATAGGCTTGAAATGGGGTCTATAAGGGACACAAGCAAAATGAAGGTCATTTGTAAGCTGGAGCCATTGTGACACAATGGGCAAACTCTCACACTACAAATTTCCTGTTTAGATAGTTGGAAGCATGAAAAGATAGAGCTTTGAACATTCTTCTTTCTTCTTGACATTAATCTAGATCTTGATTTGGATAGTCTTTGCCTTTGCAAGAAGTTTGATACCCACATTTCTTTCCTTTTCTTCTATTCCCTTTTCTTTCTCTTTCTTTTTTTTTTCTTACTTTTTCTTTTCTTTGAGCATTTTATCATTTTTTTCTTCTTCCCTGTAGGGCTGTCAAGTATGGGACTTTCAAGAACTAGATGACCTTTCTCCTATCTCTCTAATTTTTTTGAGTTGCGGGCTACGTTGGACCAATTAAAGTTAAATTGTCTTTGCCTTCTACTGCTTTAGGTAAAGGAAAACTCGGTTGGCTTTCTGAATTGCCTTTTGTATTTTATTTTATTTTATTTTCCTTTCCTTTTTCCTTCTTCTCTTCTTCTTCTTCTTCTTCTTCTTCTTCTTCTTCTTCTTCTTCTTCTTCTTCTTCTTCTTCTCTTTTCTCTTTTTTCTCTTTTTATTTTTCTTTCTTCTTTTTTTTTCTTTTTCTTCTTTTCTTTTTGTTCCTTAGTGATTATAAGACTCACCAAAATTGTAACAACAGCTCATGATAGGTCATTAGGGGTTTACAGGCCAATGAAAAGCATGCTAAAATCTTATGAAGGCTCAAAGGGATAACTAAGGATTGATGTTAATAGGGTTGATACTAGTTGATGGCTCACCAAATAATACCTAGATCATCTCTCTCTTAAATAAACATAGTTCAATTTCACCTCAAAAGTTTGTCAAAGCATGTTCTAAGACTGACTAGGCAAAGGTAATTATGTAGTAGCCCTCTCTAAGTAAGTATACACAACTCAAGGCTATAGAATAATTCTCTCACCTAGTAAAGTCATTCGAATTATAATGCATAGATATACTCATTCATGAATATCAAGCTAGATTCGTCACTGGTTGAGCACCAAAATGAACAATGATCATCAAAAAATTTAATGAAAATAATTTATTTGAACAAACGTAATTTGAAAAACATAATTATCCCATTAAATATTAAAGAAGGCAAAATAAAAAGAGCAACACTTTGAGCTAAGAGAAATTTGTTTAGTTGGAGTCGAAGATACTTCATTTATTTAGACATATCAAGTGTAAGGATTTTTCCATCATCAAGGATTATTGCTTCATCATCCACAGTTAGTCCAAGTTTGCTGAGTAGAACAACCTCTTTAGTAGCTTCTCCATCCATATCATGACAAGATGATAAGATAAAACTCTTAATGAAGGTTTCAAGCGGTGGCACCTTTCCAAATTTAGGCAAAGGATTATTCTTAGTGTTAGGCTTATCAGGCTTAGACAACTTTTCACTGTCAATCAAATCTTGGATCTTGTGCATTAATCGAACACATTTATCTATCTCGTGCCCTTGAGTCTGATGAATGTGACAAAAAGCTTTGGTATCAAAGTTTAAAGGTAAAGGATTTGACAAGGGTCGAGGAGCTAATGGCTGTAGCAATTTCATCTTCATTAGATTTTCTAACATCTTTGACAAAGGTTCCCCCAAGTCTGAAAATTTATGCTTCTTTGTCAATTTAGTTATTGCATTTTTCTCAACACCTCCTCTTTCCCTTTGACTTTTCCCACTGGGGTGGTAGCCGCCCTTATTGCTCCACTTAGGTAGCACATGGTTCGACTAATCTTGTAAAATAGGGATTGATTCCTCATTTTTCATTCGATCTCTATTAGTAGACCTATTCCTTGTTAATGTTGCCTTTCCCTTTGTCCTTTGTCTTCTTTATGCTGGCAGATGCCTCAGCAGTTTAAAAGTGAAACCATTTGGCTTCTCATAGTCTCAGCCAGGACCTCCTTCAATTCTTCCATCTTGGCATTGAGGGTGTTGTCCACCATTCTTTGAATTTACTTGGGATCCATTGCTTTTCATGAGAAGCTAATTGAGTTGCTGCTGTCACTGGCACAGGTTTGGTCATCGTATGCTTTTGAACTGCTGTACTCCAGGTCCGTGAGCCAGAAAGGATCAATAATATATAATGCAATACGTGTATGCATGTATGTACAAACAACAAACAAAGTAAGATAATTAGGGCATCCCTTCCAACTTTATAACTTCCACACAAGAATGGCGAGTCTCTTTTGTTAGGTATATGGTTAACAAAATACCAACGTGGGATATTTTTCTCTCAAAACTTTCCCTCAGATGATTTAACCATTAGTTATATTTTAAAACATGAAAATTAGTTCATGATAATTTTCATTAATTAGGTTTTAATCCATTGAATCTTGACTAAAGTAGCTTTTATGCTATATTGGATTAAAATTAAATTAAGAGGTTTATTATAAATAGATTTCTCACTCGAAAAAGTAACAAATGATTCATGCCAAAAATAAGCTCATGATTAATAGTTCTTAGCATAAGATAGGCTCACAATTGATTTTTAATATTTCATAATTGACCTAAATATCTATTAAGCTCATTCATAAGGTCGTAAGTGAAAATAATTTTGTTTCTAAGCCCATAAAAAGATTTTAGAAAAAATGAATTTTGGGCTTTGTATTTGGGTCATGAGAAAAGAATTTTTGATTTGTTTTGGAAAAGTTTTATGTCCAAAGACCATTTCAAAAATTTTAAAAATAGTTTTGGTCTTTTGGATTTATAGGAAAAAATCATTTTGAGCTTACAATATGATTAGGTCATATTAGAAAAAGAACAAACCAAATAAGCCATGATTTAAACCAAGATAAATTAACCATAGTCAAACAACAGCATTAAGGGTAAAAACCTAAGGAAAGTAACTAGGCCAATTACATAAGCTTAAGTCTTTGGATTGAAAGGTTTTAGGCTCCCATAGCAAGTATATACCAAAAGATACAAGGCTATGAGTGGTTATGCCATGCTTGATCTCCATACATTGAGTGAAAGTATGGTATCCTTTACATAACACAACACGGGTAATATGGGCACCCTAACTCACGCATATGATACAATCTAAATAATGTAATGGATAATATCATAATAAGAAAGAATAAAATAATATAAAGGCCAACAGAATCAACTTCTCTTATCCCTAGTGGAGTCACCACTGTGAGCAGGGATTTTCGCCCTCACTCTCACGTGGAATGGCTCTTAGGACTTCTGCACTGTTAGGCTCAGGGCCTTAGAGAACATAGGCCTAAATCTAGAAAAAAATGAAGTTGCTACCAGAACGGCCAAAAAAAAGAAAGAGATGGATGACTCGATTCCTAAAGAATCCTCAATCCCCTATTAGGTTCGAAAAGCTAGGTATGCATAGGGAAGGTGAGAAATGGCCCAGCACCCCCACAGCGCCCGGTTCATTAGAACTGGCCTTCTTTTCAGGTCTTAATATTATAAAATTTTTAAATATAATGATATTATCCATACTGCATGCAATCATAAGAATAAACAAATACTTTATTAAAAATCATAGCAATGTTCAAACAAAACAAATAAATAGACACCCATCGAGGATGGAAACTTATCCTTACATCGTCCAATGTCTAAAACTAAATAGGACATCCACCAAAAGGTGGAAACATGTCCTTTAAATTAATCCTGAAATATGAAAATAATAAAATTACATAAAGATTAATTAATGAGGTACCCAATCATGGAAACATACCTCTTACAATTTTAATTAATAAATAATAATCAAGAAATTATTAATTCATGATAAATTAAATAAATCAAATATTGAAATCAAATAAATTGATCATCAAAGCATATAATAAACATGCATCTAACTTAAATAAAACAATAAATATACAAATTTAGATTTACATCTTAAATTAGGATTTCTTGAATAAAATTAGGGTTTTATAGGTTTATATTAAAAATTAATAATAATATCATTATTATTTTCAAAATATTAAGCTACTGTGTCATTTGAGAAAAAAAAGAATTAATTAGGATTTTAGGGTTTAAGAAAATAGAATTTAGGGTTTGAGGTTTTAAGAACTGATTAGGGTTTGAGAAAAAGGATTAACGTTTTGATGATTATACTTTTGACTAAAATTTAAATCTAAGCTACTATATGCAATAAATAAAAAAGGAATTGTATAATCAACACATTGTGATGATAATTTGAAAAGTGAAGTTGATTATTGATAATTTGAAAAGTGAAGTTGATTATTGATTTAATAAACTAAATTTAGATTAACTTACCTACGTTTAAAGGCTCCACCAAAATTGTTAGATGAAATTCTGGATGAACTAACACCAAGACAAAACTACTTGCTGCTGTGATTATGGATTGTCTCTCATCTTTGTTGCTTTTCCAATACCCGCCTTTCTAAGTTAAATTCCACCAATAGCTGCTGAAGTTCCAAGTTTCGAATGAAAAAATAGTCATTGCTTAATTTTTTTAACATGTTATTTATAGGGAATTCCAAAACCTAATACTAGTCGGTTAAGGAAATAAAAATTGTTAAGGAAATAAATTAAACCGAGCTAAATAAGGCTTAGGCAAAAAATTGTCTGCGGGTGCTGGCTGCAAGGATTGGGCCTGTTGGGCTTTGGGCACGCGAGCTGCTGGCCAAATGCGAGGCATCGGGCTTGCTGGGCGTTGGGCGTGCGGGCTGTTGGTGAGGATTGGCGTACGAGGGGCATGATTAGCCGTAGGCTTAGCCTGCGGCGAACTAGCTTGCCGCGTGCCGCGTGCCAGTTGCTGATCTGCCCGTTTAATTTTTATTTTTTTATTTATTATATATATATTTATAAATATTATATTTAAAATAAATATTTATAATTTTCTTCTTTTCTTTTAATATATTAAATAAAAAATATTATATTAAAATAAATTATAAAAATTATTGCAGACTGTCTTAAAGTATTAGACTGGAATTGGTCAAAAAATAAGGATCTACAATATACTAATTTATGATTATCAAGCTAGACTCGCCATTGGTTGAATACCAAAATGAACAAGGTCCAAGAAAAATTTAATAAAAATAGTTTATTCGAACAAATATAATTTTAAAAACATAATTTTTCTTATTAAATATTAAAGATAGCAAAATATAAGAACAATATTCAAACTAAGGGAAGTTCGTTGAGTTGAGCTTCTTCTCTCTTCACGTCTTGAATACTCTCATCTTGAAAAGAGGATAAGAAAAAATCTTCCTCCAATCCTTTTCCTACCATGAAAGTTACTGGTGGTGGCATTTTGTTGAATCTAGGTAAAGGATTATCCTTTATACTGGGTTTATCAGGTTCAGGTAGCTTACCACTGTAGATCAGATTTGGATCTCATGCTTTAATCGGGTGCATCTATCTGTCTCATGTCCTTGCGTATGATGAAATTGATAAAAAGCCTTGGTATCAAAGTTTGGTGGTAAAGGATTTGGCAAGGGTCGAGGAGCCACTGGTTGTAACAACCCCTTTTTCTGTAGCTTGTTAAAAACCCAAGACAAAGGTTTTCCCAATTCTAAAAGTAGTCTTCTATTTCCTTTACTTGTTGCATTGACATCAACTGCTTTCTGTTCACTATGGCCACCATACTGAGAATTCCCCCTCTAATTCTTTCTTCCAGAAAAATGGATCTTCTCTCTCTTTCCCATTCTTCTATTTGTAAACCAGCTTGGAGAACGTCTTTGAAATCCCTTATAAAGGTGTGAGACAGCCTTTCATGAAGATTGGGAAAAATGCCTCTGACTATCATTGTAATATCCCAAGGTATGCCCTAAAAGTTTTGGAGTAATTGTGGTATTTGGAATTAATGTATATGTATATATGGGAATATAACTACAATATAAAAGACATATACATATACATCACATATACATGGAATATAAAATGGTGTAGGAAAAGTGAGTGGTGTATATATATATATATTTGTATAATTAGTTAATAGTAATAATAATGATGATAAAGACAAAAAGAAAAAGAAGAAGAAAGTCAAAAGGAATTGTGGGGTGGAGATTTAATTGTATTATTATTATTATTATTATTATTATTATTATTATTATTATTATATATATATATATATATATGATAAGAATGAAAGAAAGAACGAGATCTTTCTTTCTTCTTCTCCTTCGTCTTCTTTTTCTTTGTGAACGAGAGAGAGAGAGAGAGAAAGAGAGAAGCTAGAGAGAGAAAGATGATTTTGCTTCTAATTACACCAAAGATTGAGGATATCAAGAGATTTGCAAGTGGAGTTAAAGATTTGGCAAGCTATTCATGTAAGTACTTACCTTTTGAGTTGATTTTATTGATTATGTATATATAAATCTTTCTCTTCTTGTTTTGGATTTCTTTTGGATTGAGGTTATGATTGGTGTATAAGATGATGGAAATGAAAGATTGAAGTATGTAATTGTGTTGAATTGATAGTTAAGTGATGATATTGGGGTAATTGTGAAGATGGTGATGAATTGTTGAGTTAGGGTTTAGTATGAATAAATTGGTATTTGGAATAATTGATTATAGTGATGTATATATATATATATATATTGATTATTATGATGATATAATGAAGATGATGATTGTTAAAGTGATAGGGAATTGATAAATATGATTAAAGATGATGATTAAAAGGGTTGTGGTATGAATTTTGAAGGGCTTGGTCTTTAAATACTTGAAGGACACGGCCAAGTTATGAGAGACACGGCCAAGTTAGGGCAAACTTGGCCGTGTTGGATATTTTTGGAGAGACACGGCCACTGGCTTGGCCGTGTCCCTTGACCGTGTTTGCCACTGCCTATGTTGTGTTGAGAGACATGGCCGTGTCCCTTGCCCGTGTCTGCTACTGGATTTTTGTGTTGAGAGACACGGCCACAAGCTTGGCCGTGTCCATTGCCCGTGTTTGCTACTGCCTGAATTGTTGTTGAGAGACACGGCCACAAGCTTGGCCGTGTCCCTTGAGTGTGTTGGCTAATGATGTTTGTTCTTGATTATTCTTACATTGTTGGATGCTCCAAAGGTCTTGTTGTATTTACACTTTAAATATACTTAAACAAAGATGACCTAAACTAATGTATATTGAGGATTTGAAATCTATGAATAAGGTAAAGTATATATGTGAATATCAATGATTGATCATACATTTGATGGTAATGAAGATGCATATGATATTATATAAACAATGTTATGTTATATATATTGTGAATCTAGTGAATTGTGATGTGTTATATGAATGATGCACTTTATACTGTGAAGGATATGATGAGGTAATTGATTATGTAAAATTGAATAATGAAATATCATAGTATGATTTGAGACATGATGTGATATGAAGCCATTGTTATTGGCTATGATGATTCAAATGTGATATGAAGCCATTGTTATTGGCTATGATGATTCAAATGTGATATGAAGCCATTGTTATTGGCTATGATGATTCAAATGAAATGTGATGCCATTGTTATTGGCTATGATAATTCAATTGAGAATGAAATTGATAAATGAATTGTATAGCTAATGTGTTATTCCATTTTCAGAGTTTGTTGTTGGTGGCATGCCTAATAAGTGTAACAATCTCTTGAAGTTAGGTTGGATTGAATCCTTGAAGCCTAATTGAGATGTTACCACCCTTGAAGCTAGGTTGGGTTGGTTCTTGAAGCCAAGTTGGGTTGAAGCTTAGCATGCTTTGCTCCCCTTGAAGCTTGGTTGAATCTAATCCTTGAAGCCTATTTGGGTCTATGATATTGATAAATGAGATAAATAAACCAAAACATTACTCTGAAAATTGAATGGCATATTAGTGTGTTGTTTGGGCCCAAGTCTATCTTTGTTGTTAATGTGATATTTAAATGTTGAAATAAATAAGTAATGAGATTCATGGTTGCCTTTATTGGAAGTGTGATTTATGATTGATGAATTGTGAATACAATGATGTTATGAAGTATGATTTGTAATGTGTGTATTGATATATTGAAAGTGAATATGGCTTGAGGAGCTTTGTTAAGATATGAATTTATGAAAATGTTGTATGATGTGTAAATTGTATATGAATGTGTAATTTGTGAGAATTGTTTTCATGAAGGTTTGGATAGGTCATAAAATGGTGCTTTATTGAAATGATATATATTTATATGTATATGAGATAAAAAAAGCAAGTATTGAGTTGTGAATGTTCTATGTAATTATATATCTAATTTATGAAATTAGTGGGAACATAAGAAGAATGCATTGAGAAAGGAAAACGTGGTAAGAGAACCATAAAACATAATGCTAAAAATATGAGGTATGATTCTTATGATAAAGTGTATTTTATTATTTAGTTGTACTACTAAGCTTTCGGGCTTAGCGCGGATGTTTAATCACGCAGGTATTTATGCGGTTAATTTGGAAGTCTAGCTGTGATGCCACGAGAAGGGTAAGAGTGTCTCGAGACCAACTAGAAGGTGATGCATACATATGTGATTTTAATTATGTTGTATTTTTATAAGAATAACGTTTTTCGTAAATGTTCTTTAATTTAATGTAATATCGCTTGAACTTGAATAAAGGTTTTTAAAGTAAAACGAAAAGTGACATTCTTATACCTTATATACGTATTGTATGTATACCAGGTATATGTATAGTACTTATATAGAGTATGGGGGTGTTACAATCATTTTGATTTGGTCTAACTCATCAGGCCACCTTTTGAGAAGTACAACCTTATTTCTCCATCTCTTTACATAATCAACAAAACTTTCATTTGTTTTTGCCTGATAGTCTCTATCTCTATCAAGGTAACTTTCAGCTCGACATTATACCATACTGTGGGTTGAAGGCCTTATACAATGTATCCCAATCTCTTTGGGTACTTTCTTCCAAGGTATTGAATCAATTTTGCACAACAAGATCCAATAAGAGCATGAAGTACCTTAGAGTTTAAGCTTTAGTAGCTCTGGTAGACTGCATGGCAGTGATGTACTGCTTAACATGCAAGTGAGAATTTTCTGTACCGTTCTACCTAGCGAAGGAAAGCATCTTGAACTTATAAGGGACCTCCTCATCTTGTTCGAACAACTTGTCTATTTCTGACATCTCATCAGCTTTCAGCCTCTTTTCAAATTTCTTCTCTAAATCAGCATCATCTTCTCCACATCAGATGTTTTGATCTTTTTCACAGTTGCTCTTTCCACAACCATCGGCTATTTTTTCTTATCCTGGGGATCTTGGAAGTATTGAGCCCAGTCATCATCATCATCAACAACTACCTTGTCATCATCGAAGGCTACTTTGCCAACCTTAGCCTTTCCCTTGTCCTTTGGCTTCTTAGTGCTGGCAGATGCCTTAGCAGTGTTTTCCAAAAGTGTAGCCACTTGGCTCTTCATAGTCTCAGCCAGGACCTCCTTCAGTTCTTCCATCATGGGGTTGAGGGCATCGTCCACCATCCTTTGAATATGTTCAGGATCCATTGTTCTTAGTGAGAAGCTAATTGAGTCGTTGCTGGATTCTACATCATTGGCGTAGGTTAGGTCTTTAAAGTGTTGTACTCTAGGTCTGTGAACCAGAAAGGATCAATGACATGTTATGAAATATGTGTATGCATGTATTCATGTATGCACAAGCAAACAAAGATAATTAGGACATTCTTTCCAACCTCATAACTTTCAGACGTGAATGGCGAGTCTCTTTTTCTAGGTACATGGTCAACAAAAATATCAACATGGGATATTCCATTTTTGAGCAATTCTCTTGGACGATTTTAATCGATAGTTATATTTTCAAACATGAAAATTAGTTCATGATAATTCTCGTTAATTAGGCTTAAATCCATTTGAGTAAAACAACTTTTATGCTATATTGGATTAAAACTAAATTAAGAGGTTTATTATAAATAGATTTCTCACTTGAAAGAGTAACTAATGATTCATACCAAAAACAAGCCCATAATTAAAAGTTCTTAGCATAAGCTGGGCTCACAATTGATTTTTAGCATTCCATAATTGACCTAAATATTTGTAAGCTCCTTTTTGTAATCTTTAGATGAAGCGAATAATTTTATTTCAAAATCCCTAGGGCTTTTAAGTTTGGGCTATAGGGTTGAAAAAATTTCCGACCCATCTTGAAAAGACTATCTTGATGATTTTGAAAATTTGGAATTTGGTCTTTTGGATTTAAAGGAAAAAATTATTTTAAGCTTACAATATAGGTAGGTCATATTAGAAAAAGGGCAAACCAAATAAGCCATGGCTTAAACCAAGATAAATTAATCATAGTCAAACAATAAGCATTTGGGGTGAAAATGTAAGGAAAAATAAATAGGCCAATTACATGAGCTTTAGTCTTTTGGGCTCCCATAGTAAGTATATACCAAAAGGTATAAGGCTATAAGTGGATATACCATGCTCGATCTCCATACCTTGAGTGAATGTATGGTATCCCTTATATAACACAACACGGGTTACACACGTATCCTAACTCACGCACATAATGCAATCTAAATGATGCAATGGTTAATATTATAATAAGAAAGAATAAAATAATATAAAGACCAATGGAATCAACTTCTCTTGTCCCTAGTGGAGTCGCCACTGTGAGCAGGGATTTTTGTCCCCACTCCCATGTGGAATGGTTTTTACAACTTCGGCACTGTTAGGCTTAAGGCCTTAAAGAACACGGGCCTAAACCAAGAGAAAATGGAGTCTCCACCCGGACGGGCTGGGAAAATAGAAAGGGGTGGATGACTCGATTCCTAAAGAATCTCTAACCTCCTATTGGGTTTGAAAAGTTGGGTACGTATAGAAAAGGTGAAAAATGGCCCGACACCCCCCATAACGCCCGGTTCATTGGAATTAGCCTCCTTTTTAGGTCTAAATATTATTAAATTATTAACTTATTAAAATACCATCCATACAATATACAATCATAAAAATAAGTAACCACTTTATTAAAATCACAACAAATTTAAACAAAATGAATGGACACCTATACTGGATGGAGACATGCCCTTACAATGTCCAATGTACAAAACTAAATAAAATAGGACACCCATCATTTGGTGGAAATGTGCCCTTTACATTAATCCAAAATCTAAAATAAATCAACTTACATTGAATCTTAACTAATGAGGTATGTACAAAGTGGACACATACCTTTTACATCATTGAAGCTAAAATAAACTAATAAAAGACATTCAAACATTCATTATAAAAGTAAACCTTTCATTATGAATTAAATAAAATAAATCATCCATGCATTAATAATCAAGTCTGCATTTAATTACCATGTTAAACAATAGATATACAAACTAGGGTTTTATGAATTAGGGTTCTTTAGGTTAGGGTTTATAAAAATAGGATCAGGGTTCTTTAGGTTTTTAAATTAGGGTTTTAGGTTAGGGTTTTGGAATTAGAGTTTTTTAAGATATATAAAAAAGTTTCAAGTTAAATCTTAACTCATTATAAATCTTAAATAAATAAAAGATGACTAAGTGAGCTACTGGAAGAAGCAAGAATTAAATATGAACCTACAGTGAGTTTAAAATCAATCAACACAAGCGACTGGATACGTTTTAATAAATACATATGAAGTTAAATTAATGAATATAAACTTATTAGAATTATTTTGACAAAAGGATAAATTTAATCAGTTTTTGAAATCATCATAAAAACATCGTGTATTTAGTTTAAGTGGATAAAACTAAGAAAACATACCTTGGTTATTGGCTCCACCAAAATTATACAGCTTGAATTATAGGTGGGAAGAAACAAAGGCAGTATGCTTACTGCCTTTGGAGTATTTTTGTTCCTTCCTTTTTGTTCTTGCTAAGAAACTGTTGCCCTCCTTTTTAATTCTTGTTGTTATCTCTCTCTTTTTAGTTATCAATCACTTCTTTTTTCTCTTTGTTAATTGTTTTTTACTGCTCTTAGATAATTGTGGCCATCCCTCTCTCAGTCTCTTTTTCATATATTTATAGTTTTCAATCTAGGTTTAAAAGAAATTTTCCTCAGTCCTAATGCTCTTCGGACCCCATTGTAATTCGAGAGTCTACAAATTTAGCATGATTATGAAAATTAATTTCTGCTGGAAACCAAGCTTGATTCAGATTAGGCAAAGCTAAATCAGTGTGGGCTTGGTCCATGTCTCTTGTGGTGAATTGGCTATGCCAATCGCCCCATGCAAGGCCTGGGACCAATTGGCAAGGCCAATTCTCCCCAGGAAAGGGCCTGATATGAATTGGCCATGCCAATTCACCCCAAGCAAGGTCTGGGATGAATTGGCAAGGCCAATTTGCCCCAGGCAAGGGCCTCGGATGAATTGGCCTTACCAATTCACCCAAACAAGGTCTGGGATGAATTGGCAAGGCTAATTCACCCCAAGCAAGAGCCTGGGATGAATTGGCTATGCCATTTTGCTCTAGGCATGGCCTGTGGTGAATAATGAATTGGCTAAGCCAATTTTTGGTTGGACAAGATTAATTTGGGACTTTAAGATTGCATTGAACCCATTTTAGGCTTTTAAAATTAAACCAACCTTGAATTGGGCTTATAAAAGTGGAACTGACTAGGTTTAATCTTCTTGAATCTATATTGGCCTTTTAATTAGATCTAAATTTAATACGGGCTAAAATTAAAGGTCTACACTCATCATCAGCCTGGTTCATAGTAATGGGTACTTGAGGAGTGGGCTTAATAAGTTGATCAAAGAAAGACTAGTCCAACATATTTCCAGTCTCTACCTCAAAATTCCACACTAAAGCCTATAGCCATGAGGGCATGATAATCGAGGAAAGGAGATAAGAAAATCAGAGCAGGGTTTGTTAAAACCTGTAGTTTAGAATGAGGAGTGGTTTCTAAGATTGCTTTTACAATTTGAGTTTCACTGAGCTCTATATTGGCACTAATAGATTGTGAATTAATAGTGGAAGCTTTTTGGACAGGTTCTCTTTCCTTATAATTGGCACCACTTTCAATTGAGGATTTCTCTTATAAGGCTCCTTCTTTAGACATCTTACAGATGTTAAAGGTAGTTTTTTTGAAGCTGATGAATAGAAGTAAGAAATGGTGTGACTTTAAGGAGATGCCTATGAACAAACCATTCAGTGCCAAGAAGTTAAGGTATCTTCAGTTTGTGTCTCCTCAAATGAGAATGGGATCATGAGCAGCATTAAAAAACTTGGATTTTAGAGGAATTTGTGCTGACTTCCTCATGGCATGAGAACTAGAGGATTTTTTCTTTTTTGATAATGGATCAATCTTTTTTAGAGATTGGATTAGGAATACTAGCCTTAGAACTTGACAGGGAAGAATGTGTTCACTTGTTACACTTTGGAGAAGAAGGCAAAGAAATATCTCCTGAGGAATAGGTCAAAGTTATCATCCATAAGAAAAACATTAAGGAAAATCAAGTAAGAAAGCCTACCAGGCAATAGGGCTATGTTATGGCGTACATATTTCCACCAGAAGTGTAAGCCACTGGAACCTTCAAAAGTGATAGCAGTGATGTAAGATCGCAACTAAGATTGAGTTTGTAAAGCCTCCTTCACAGTATCAAGCGTCCATGGACTAACAAGCAATGAAATTCTGAAACCAATAGCAGGTACTAGGGGACATTCCAAATTATTGACTCTACAAACAAAGAGTGTAGGTATCAATGTTGAAGGAATTGGTGGCAAGCTGGTTCTTGAAGGATGAGGAACTACCAATGAAAAGTAGCCTTAGAGAGGTTTAAATATAAACAATCAGAGCTAAATTACCACAAAATAAAAAAGGCTTAAATCTTTTTAACCAGGAAGGCATCGAGTCAACAACATGGAAAGGTCATAGAGAATTGGGAGAACATTCATGAATTGAAGAAAACAAGTCAAATAGGATAGAAGGGGCAAGCTGACATTCACATTCCATCAGGAATGGATTGAGGAAAGAGGCCAAGTGGCTGCTAAGGAATGAGGACCTGACCTCAGGGAATTAATAAATAACAACCATAAGGAACCATAAATCTTACTTGAAGACTGTGAGGCCTTGCCCAAGCACCAGTCCGACCCACAAAGAGGAGCCAAAATGATAATTTGGATCTAGTCTCACACAACACTGGCGTGTATAGTCTCCAATCAATTCGGTAAGCACATGTTTAAAAATGATCTTTTATTTTGAAAAGATTTATTCTTTTATTTTTAAAAAAGAATACTCTTCTTTTATATTTTGAAAAGAACGATGATGGCTTTGTTTTGAAAGCTAATTGGAGCGTTGCCACCTCAAATTATTTTAGTCTAGGAAAATTCAAAGAGAAGACCCATTTTATTGACTCCATGGAAAATAATTAATTTTAACCCTAAAAAGGCACCAGTCCAAAACTAATCATGATGGGTTCTGAGCTGGGTTCTCTAGATTTTATTTAGTAAAATATTTCTCTTTAGTAAAATCTTCATTTTTTATGAAAAATGATTTTTATGCGATGACATAAGTATCGTGAATGACAATAATAAATATTATGTATGAGCAAAAATAATATATCCATCCATGACAATTTAAAAATTACAACCCCAAAATAGCATGTATAGAGGAGCTTTGACTCTAGCCCTTATGGGTGCCAGGACAAGCATAAATCCACAATTAAATTAATATTTACAACTCCAAAATGAATACAAAGAGGAGCATTAGCTCATTCTGATGGATGTGGCTAAGCACAAATCCTCAATAGTAATTAATTTAAATAAATGATAAAATGAAATAATAGAAAAATAAATAGCAATTTGAAATAAATGTTAATCACGTGAAATAGTCAAATAAATAAGAAATAAAATTAAAGGAAAAATAATTTATCTTTAGAAAAAATAAAATGACAAATTTATGGCTTTTAAAGGGATCGCTACTTGGAGTGAAATTCCAAGTATGCCTAATTATGTCCTTTGTATGAGAATCAGAGTCATTGGTAGTTCGTGGCTTTGATTGAAAGAGGTGTGGTTTAATTAATGTTTGATTATGTTACCAAATTGACAATGAATAAGTTTAGAAAAAAATACCTTTGTTTATTTCTTCTTGACTGGCTTGACATATGATTGAAGAGTTTTCTCACTTTGCAACTCCAATTAAGAGTTTTAAAACAAAAAGAGCAAGAAAAATAATTTGATTTATTTTTTTTAGAGAAATTTGAAATTTTAGAGTAAAATTAAGAACATCTAGCTTTAGAAAATCTGACCCTTTTTCAGAAAAGGGGACCACTATTTATAATGCAAAATTTAGGTCAAAAATCAAACAGGCAGAGGTATGGGCCTCATGCGCAGTGGCTAGTCCTCTCTCACGCGGCCAGGCTGCATGTGAAGCCCAGTCACGAATGGCGCTAGCCGGCCATGCTAGCCTATAACTCCCATTCTTCTTCAGGTAACATTTGCTTCTTTCTTTATCTTCTTTTTTTTAGGAATGCTTATTGTGGCTTTTTGGTAGGTATGGTTGAGAGACTATCATTGTGTGGTAGTAATGCTAGCTAGACTCCTATATTCTTCTTTTAGTTATAGGAGTAGGCAAATAATTATATGCCATGGTTCCAAAAAGGCATGGACTTCTTGGTTATTGGAGCTTGGTCCTGATGAGATTCTTTGATACTGTCCTTGGTACCATATTTGGTCTTTTATGACCATGAGTTTTGGGTACAAAGTGGTATGTTTGCTTGGGTTGTCTATGTCAAAATTCTATTAGGAAACCCAGGTTCTTTGACAAATGGGTCATTCACAGGGTGTACCTCCTAATGGGTTAGGGCATGCTCCTATAATTGTCATGTTAGCTTTATCTCGGGCTATATTGAATGGTTGTACTTGAGGATTCTATGTGGTGTATCTAGTCGGATGAACTTTTTGGAAGGATATAAAGCTTGGTTTATTCCTACGATGTGACTGATAGAGAAGCATTGACGATTGACTCTAATCACTAAGCTAGAGGGTGGGAGTGTTGTTGAGACTGCTTAGGATTTAGGAGACTACTTTATAGTGACATATTCTTTTAGGATGACTCCTGTTAGACAAAAGCTTTAGACCTTTTTTTTTTTTGCATTTCAGCTTAAATATAGAATAAATTTGCTTTGTGATGAAACTTTTATGAGCATTATGGAATATTATTGCTTTGTATTTTTTTTACATGGAATGAATATTAATTTTAGATATTTTGGGCTTCCTATGTATCTCTTATATTTTAATCTAACTTGGTAAAATAATCTATTATCACTATAATGTACTTATGGCCATTGGAGGACTTTGGAGATATTCTCCTTATCATGTTAATTCTTCATATTTCAAAGGACTACGGCTTTACTGTGGGGTGTAATGGTACCATGGGTTGCCTCTACTGTTTAGCATATATCTGGCACTTATGACACTTCCTGACAAACCTTACACAATCTTCCCTCAGGATGAGCCAATAATAACCCAGATTAGTAATTTTTCTTGCTAGGGTGAATTTGTTCATATAAGGGCATTGCTCATCCCCATGGACCCATTTCCATTATTTGTTGTGCTTCAGTCTCTTCCACACATCTAGGGTGGACATTTTTCCAACACTACTTATAGAGAACATCATAATTGAGGATGTACTAACTGGCCAGTTGCCTAGAGTTCTTCTGTCCACTTTTGAAGCTTGATCATGATATTCACCTTTTTGGATGAAATTGAGGATATCCCAGAACCATGGTTTCTCATATGCTATTTGGACCACAACACAATAGGCAGGTTAGGACTTCACCTCTATGGATATTGGTCAGATCATCACTTCTTTTCCCATGTTGGTCGTTGATGTTAGTGTGGCTAAAGCATTTGTAAATTGGTTCTTAGCACGAGAAAGATAATATAATGATACTTCCTTGAACTGCTGAGCTAGATCTTCTAGACATTGATGATATGGAACCACATGTTCTTCCCTTATTTTCCATTTCCTAAAGGCTTGAGATACAATGAGGGCAAAGTCTCCATATATCTTCAAGTACTTAACGTTCAACTTTAAGGCAACTTCAAGATTAGTTATGCAGGATTCATATTCAACTTTATTATTTGTAACTTTGAAAGACAACTTTATTGCTAAAGGGATTTGTTATGTCTCTGGGGTAATTAAGACAATTCTTGCACAAAAACCTTTGTGGTTAGATGCCCCACCGCAGTACATAATCCATACTTCCTTTTTAATTCTCAGAATTTCTTCATTTGGAAACTCTAGTTTATCTATGGTGTCTTGAATAGGGCTAGCTGCCAGTTGATTAACAACTACACTTCCTTTAATTGCCATGTGGGCCATGTATTTGAGATCAAAAGTGGCTAAGACTGCCAGCCATCTGGCCATTTTGCTATCCATAACTGGCCTCTCAATAAGAAATTTCAAGGGGCTCTAATCTATAATCACATATATGGTGTACAAGGCCAAGTATTGGCATAATTTTTGACATACCCATACCAAAGCCAAACAAAGCTGTTCAATTTCGTTGTACTTGAGCTCATAGGCTAGTAATCTTTTGCTAAGGTAATAAATTGTAAACTTATTTGAGTTATCCTCATTATGAGCTAGCATCGCTCCTATTGCTTCTTTAGTTACTGAGAGATATAGGAGTAATAGGTCTCCCAGCCTCGATCACTATAAAACTAGTGGAGAGAGTAAATATTGTTTGATTTTCTCAAAAGCTTCTTGATATCTTTTATTCCATTCTATGGGGGTATCCTTTTTAAGCAACTTGAAAATGGGCATGCACACATCAGCCAGCTGAGAGATGAAGTGGCTGATATATTGCAAACGACCAAGGAATCCCTATATCTCTTTATTTGTTTGAGGTTTTGGCAATTCTAGAATTGCTTTCGACTTTGTTGGGTCAATTTCAATCTCTCGAGAGCTAACCATGTGTCCTAAGAATATTTCAGAAGCTTCCCCAAAAACACACTTGGTGGGGGTTAAGCTCTAAGTTATATTGATGTAGTCTAAGGAAGAACATTCTTAAAGCTTCTATGTGTTATTCTACTTTCTTTAATTTAATAACCATATCATCGGCATAAACTTCAACATCTTTGTGCATCATGTCATGGAAGAGAATGGTTTCCATTCTTTGGTAGGTTGTCCCAGTATTCTTAAGACTAAAGGGAATGACCCGGTAACAATATAAACTCCATTTTGTAATGAAGGCTATCTTCTCTCTATCTGAAGGATTAACCATAATTTAATTATATCTGGAATAGAGGTCAGGTAAGTAAACCACTCGGATCTGGCCATGTGGTCTACCAAAAAGTTTATATAAGGCAGATGGAAGTTGTCTTTAGGCCATGCTTTATTGGGATCTCTATAATCTACACAAACACATACTTCCCATCCTTCTTCGAAACTAGAACTATGTTAGCCATCCATTTGGAGTACATGACTAGTTCAATGAACTTGTTTTCTAGTAGCTTGGCTATCTCCTCCTTAATGTTCAAGGACCATTCAGGCTTCAATCTTCACAGCTTCTGTTTGACTAGCTTAGTGCGATTTTAAGTGGAGATCTTATGAACTGATGTTGAAGGGTCAAGTCTTGTCATGTCACTAGGCTCCCAAGCAAAATAATCATTAAATTCTTATAGAATTGCATATAAATCCTACATATTAATGAATGAGGATGCAATGTGGATTTTTTTGGCATATTTAGTGTCCCCAAGTTTATTATTTCTTAATTTTAATTGATTTCATTAATGTTAAATATTCCATAATACTTATTAGAAGACAAAGGAGACAAGGGAAAATAAATGGAAACCTTGGAACATTTATTGATGGTAAATTGATTATAAGGTTTGTTACTACAATGAGACTAAAAATTAGATGACTTGGAAGAATCAGACCCTAAACTGACAGACTCAAAATATGAACTAACAGACATTGACCCGGTACTTGACTCGGACTCAATTTTAGACTTAGACTCAATTCTAGGCTTGGTATCTAACATTGACTTGGAATCTATCTGGAACTAGGACACTGACTTTGTTTTAGACTAAAACTTAGGATTTGACTCTATGTTGGGTTGGGCTTTGGACTTTCAATGTAATGGATCGCCATTTGTCTCGAAATACCAGTTATTGGGTATCCCTACAAACGGCTACATGGAAAAGAATAGGCCCAATGTTATCTTCAAAATCTTCCCCTATCTCTAAGGCAGGCTTGCTATCTTATAATTTAAGCCTGGCATCAAAGAAAATTTCAAAATTTGGAGTTAATTCATTAGTAACCGGATTCACCCATGGCTAAAGAAATCAATAGTAAAGAGAATTTGTTCCCTCTTTAACAAAATATCCATTTAGGGTATGGTTTCATGGGCTAATCAAATATTTCTCCCATCTTCATGCATCAAGATCTTTCCTTTATTTTTTCCTTTATCTCTAATATGTCTTCTTCATTAGGCTTATAGCTTAAACCAAAGAGTGGCTGGATCGAAGGGTATTCTGGGAACTGTGAAATACCTTATTGGTTCTTATCCAATCCCATTCTAAGAAAGTAGTTCATATGTTTGAGAATGTTGGCAACCGTTGGGTTACCATAAGGAACAAAGTCAAAAGGTACAAATTCTTTACCCGCCTCTTCTTTAATGAACTGGATAGTATCAAAAGTAAACCTCAAGAGAGCTATGGTTGAGGTTTTTAGCTGGATTTCCAAAATGGAAAATTGAGTAAGGAGATCTGACTTTCCACTTAGGTCCCCTTTTATGGTGACTATCCCGTCCTTGTAGGAAAACTTAAGCCTTTGATTAAGGGAGGATGGAACCGCCTTAGCCTGATGAATCTATGGCCTTCGAGTAGTAAGTTAAAGCAAGCTGGAACATCTTGAGTTCAAAAAAGGATTTCATGTTCTATAGGGCCAATGGTTACTTGGATGCTAGCTACCCCTAAAACTTCCCTTCTAGTGTTATCATATGCTCTTACAATTTGGTCAGAGGGCATGAGCTCAGACATTTCAATTCCTAAGCAACTAGCAACCTTGAGTGGGCATACATTCAGTGTTGAACCATACCCACTATGACTATGGGTATTGTCTTTGTTCAGGCTTATGCTATGATTTAAAGGGCATGGTTATGGCCCACGTCTCTAGTAAGTAGGTCTTTATCTGAGAAGAAGATTGCTATCAAATTGGTCATGGAAGCAACTAGAGCCACAAGAGTTGTCTTAACTGGCATCTGAATCTAACTTGAAGCCTTACAAAGGGCTTGGTAATGAGGGGTAACTGGACTGAAGGAGGCTCCAAATAAAAAGACTAGCTTCGGTTTTTTTAGCTATTTCAGTATGGGATCCTCTTCAGGTTTAGGAGTGACATGTGTCTTTGGAGGAGGAATAGATCAAGATAAATCCAACTATGGCTGAGTTACCCTTACACTCATTGTCCTTGCATTGCTTTCATCTAATAAATCATTAAGGTCCAACACACAACAATAATCTTAGATTAAAGAGGTGGGATCCATCATACCATCAGCTAAGGAAGCAATGGCATTGATACTCTAATTGCTTGTAATGGATTGGTGATGATATTGGGCTGCTTGGGAGGTAGAATGGACCCATTATTAACCAAGTCTTGTTTGCTATGTTTAAGGTTTTTGTGGAATCTATTTTATGGCTGGTACCTTGATGGTACTCACAGTATTCATTAGCATTCTATTTCTTAGGAAGTGATTTTGATACAGGGTTAGGATCTAATGGATGAATGAGTTGGGCCTCCAAAGCTTTCTTATATACCATGCTGAGTGGCATACCTAAGTCTATAAAAATCGGTTGTTGGCTCTGTTCTAGGTGAATTTGTGGTTCTGGATTAATGTTAGCCACTTCCCTATCTTTTTTATTAGTGGTTTGAGGGTTAGTGTAGTTTGGTTTTCCTAAATATGAAGGAAGAGGTTGTCTCATCCTTGATTTATACATTGTGCATCAAATCCTCAATTGTATTAGCTCTAGCAATGAGGGCCTTAAAGGAAGGCAAGTACTAGGTATGGAGATGGGTTTGGTACACATGCAGTAGGTTTTTAACTATTATGTCTATCTATTCTTGCTCAGAAGTCCAGTTAACCATTTGCACTGCCTTTCCCCTTCAACTCCTAAGGAAAGAGGAGAAGGACTCCTTCTGACCTTATTTGGTAGTTTCAAGGTCCTTTCTGGTTATGTCCACTTCAATTTGTAGTGGTGTTGCTTAGTGAAAACATTGCAAATATGTTCCCAAGTTTGATACTTCTTTTTATTGAGGTCCATGAACCATCTAACTGCAGCATCAATGAGGTACCTTTGGAATAGTTGAGCCTGGAGCTCGTCATTTAGTCCTATAGGCTTAAGAGCCCTAAGATACATTTTGAAATGAGTCTCGGGACAAGTAGTTCCATCAAACTTATCCATTTCTAGCATTTTAAACTTGAGGGGTAGTATGAAGCCTCGCTCGAGCACCAATTTGGCCCCGCTCTAGAATTGGAGCCCAAAATGCTCATTTTGGGCTTGGTCTCACGCGACACTATCGCGTACAGTCTTCGCTCAGTTCGGTAAACACAAATTTAAAAATTGATCTTTTATTTTGAGAAAATATTTTTTCTCTCCTTTTATTTTGAAAAAGTGGAGATGCTATTTATTTTGAAAAGTGCTAATTAGAGAGTTGCCACCTTAAATTATGTTGGGTTGGGAAAAAATTCAAGAAAAAACCCATATAGTTGACTCCATAAAATTTGATTAAGTTTTACTAAAAAAGGCACTAGTCTGAAACCAATCACGATGAGTTCCAGGCTAGGTTTTCAAATAAAGTTTAATGAAAAAGGATTATCTTTGATTGGTTTTAACCTCTATGATTAAAAATAATTTTCATGTGCCTAATAGGAATAACATGATTGACAATGTAATATTTATGCATGAGAAAAAATAAATATGACATCCATAATTGTGAGGAAAGTAAACTATTTACAACCCCAAAATTACATACACAGAAGAGCTTAAACTCTAGTTCTTATGGGTTCTAGATCAAGCATAAATCCCCAACTAAGCCTACTTTGAACAAACAATAATGAATATAAATTATACTTATTCAAAAACACAAATAAAAATAGAAATAAAATTGCAATAATGAATTGCTAAAAATAAAGAAAGAAAACAAACTGAAATAAATTAATTGAACTAATATTGTGGTTTGTTGGTGAGGGCTCGCTACATGGAGTGATATTCCAAGTATGCCTACTTATCCTGTTTGAATGAGAATTAGAGCCGTAAGTAGTTTATGCCTTTGATTGCAAAGGATTTGATTAACCAATTTTAGTTAATTTTATTACCAAATTGAAATAGATGGGTGAGGAGATAAATACCTTTGGTGATCTTTTCCTCTTGATGAATGACTGAAGTGCTTTATTACTTCATAACTCCACTTGACTCTATGCAATTAATTAAGTGAATAAGTGTAATGGTGATGAATGATTTGATTAAATAAAGCAAAACTAATTTAATTTAATTTTGGTGAGTCAGAAAGCAATTTAGCAGAGTTTTCTTGCTTAGAAATCGGACCCTTTAACTGAAAAGGGATAGGGGGTGTAAAACACATCTGCTGAGGGTTTAGGGTCGCACACACATCGACCAAGCCGCACATGTTGTAATCAAGCCACGTAGGGCAATCAAATCACATGATGTCAAGCCAGACGTGACTAGGTTGTGCCAGATTAATTTATTTAAAATTTTTAATAAGAATTAAATAATTAACTTTATTTTTTGAAAATGAAAAAAAATCAATTTGTTTTATGACAAATAAAATTTTCAAATACAAATCCCCAATTTCTAAATTAGGTGCAAAATTAGGGGTTCATAGGTAGCTATGCCTCAGGATACAAGGTTAGAGATTCGAGATCTAGGGTCTCATCTCTACATTTAAAATTCTCAATCCGCTTCTCTATGGCTTCCAGTTTTTCCATGAAGATCTAACTTTCAGGATTATCTCCACTTTAAAAAGGATTTGTAGAGAAGCTGGGTGTAGGGACCTTTGATGGTTCAATAGTTTTCCCTAATAGGTATGATCAATAGTAGGTGCAGGCTGGTTAGATGATGAACCAGTGTATGGCTGCTTTCCTCATAATATAGCTTGAACATATGATATAATCGAGTTGCACTATGCACTTAGGGAATCAACAAGGGTCTTGTTGAAGTTGGTTTGTTGGATAACAAGTATATTCCTGAAACTTTCCTCTTGCCTCTTAAGAATGGCCTCAATGAAGCTTTGCATGTCGGGGGATTCAGTTAGTTGAGTCATTGGTACCTTTGGAGAAGAAGAAAAAAGGTTGGATTAGTGATGGCTTGAAATTAGTTACATGTTTTGATGCATGATATTGGGTGAATGCTTGGTCTATGATAGTTTGGGCTTTTGTTGAAATGGTTTGTTGAAGGTTACTCATATCCATGTCCTATTTCACAAGCAACTCACTTACTGAACTTTTTATAGATAAAGTTGATTTGATGAGGGGGTCTTCTTTTTTTGGGTTTATGGTTTGACCTTTAAACAAAAAAATAGGTTTCTTATAAGATGCTTGACCCAAAAAATGCAGTTTGATAAGGAAAGAAATATTTTAGATAAACTATTTTGTGTGGTCCACATGATTTAATGAAATTTTGTCTCTTTTTTTTGAAAATTTACCAAAGAATTTTTTAGTCATTTTATCAATTAAGTCAAAGAAGTTTGATTTTATGATTTGGCCAACGTAGCTTTGCTGTGAAGCGAAATAGTGAAACCAATGTTGGTTTGGGTTTTTATGTTAGATGTTTAAGCCAATGTGGCCTGGTTTATGTTTGATGGGTTAAATCAATGTGGCTTAAGTTTATGTTTGAAGTAATTGTAAACCTAGTTTCATAGGTGGTGTGTTAGGCAAGTTGATGTGGATTGGGGTTATGTTGATGAGTTCATGTTTAATGGCTAAGCTAATATGGCTTAGGTTTGTGCTTATGGATCAAGCCCATGTGGCTTGGGTGTGATGGTTAGGTTCATGTTCTTGAGTTCATATTTTCATGTTTAGGGCTAAAGTTTGATATTATAAAAGGAGGGTTCCTTAAAGTTTAAAAGGTCTTTTTCTTTTATTGGTTTGAAGGTATACATAGATGTAAGAATGAATGAAAAAATGTTTCATGAGCAATGGTAAAAAGGTTGTTATGGTTCATATAACCTAAGGATAAGATCTATAGTTCTTACAACTATATACCTAATCGCATGTAAGCTAATGAATTTGGAGTGGGTCCAATAATACTACATGTCCTTTACATCTCAAAAGGATTGAGGATTTGTCATGGGTTAGATGCTTTTACTATCCCCCAATATATCTAATAAAAGTTGTTTGATAGATGCTACTTACTACCCAAGAGTTTCCTCCTAAAACTAAGAATAATAAACCCTTATGCATGATGGATGAAAAGAGAGGATTTAACTAAAGGGAAATATAGCATTAATTGAAAAGAATTCCAAATATTTTATTTTAAAAATTTTTTAGTCCCAATGGAGTCACCAATTATAAGGCTCGAGCATCAGTCTAACTAGCCAAAATGCTCGTTTGAGTTTATTCTTACACGACACTGCCATGTACGGTCTTTAGTCAGTTCGATAAGCATAAGTTTAAAAATGATCTATTATTTTGAAAATACTTATTCTTTTATTTTGAAAAGAACACTCTCCTTTTTTTTAAAAAAGAAGGATGATGGCTTTGTTTTAAAAGCTGATTGAAGAGTTGCCACCTTAAATTATTTTAGTTTTAGAAAATTTAAGGAAAAAACCCATTTTATTGACTCCATAAAAATTAATTACTTTAATCCAAAAAGGCACTAATATGAAATCAATCATGATGGGTTTTAGGCTAGGTTTTCAAGATTTTAAGTAGTAAAATATTTTCCTTTAGCAAAATCTTAACTTTTTGTGAAAAAATTATTTTTATGCGATTTTATAAATATCATATATGACAATAAAAAATATTATACATGAGCAAAATAATATATTCATCCATGGCAATTTAAAAATTACAACCCCAAAATAGCATGCATAGGGGAGCTTTAACTCTAACCCTTATGGCTAGTAGGATAAGCACAAATCTTCAACTAAATTAATTATTACAATTCTAAAAATGCATAAACAGAGGAGCATTAGCTCATCCCTTATGGGTATGGCTAAGCACAAATCCTCAAAAATAATTAATTTAAATAAATGATAATTTGAAAAAATAGCAAAATAAATGGCAATTTGAAATGAATGATAATTAAGAGAATTAATCAAATGAATAAGAAATAAAATAAAAGGCGATATAATTTATCATTAGAAAAAATAAAAGGATCAATTTTGTGGATTTTGAAAGGCTTGATACATGGAATGAACTTCCAAGTATGCCTACTTTTCTTGTTTGTATGAGAATAAGAGCCATACGTAGTTCACGCCTTTGATTGCAAAGAGATGGGTTTAATTAATGTGTGTTTATGTTACTAAATTAATAAAAAATAAATTTAGAAAAAAATACTTTCATGGATTTCTTCTTGACTGGCTTGATGTATGGTTGAAGAGTTTTCCCGCTTTGCAATTCCAATTCAGTTTTTAAGAACAAAAAGAGCAAGAAAAATAATTTGATTTTATTTAGTTGATTAATTAAGAAATTTTGAGAGTATATTTAATAGCATCCAGCTTCAAAAAATACAATCTTTTTTTTCTGAAAAGGGGACCATTATTTATAGTGCAAAGTTTAGGTTGATAATCAAGCTGGCAGAGGGTCAAAAATTCAATCGTGTGTTGGCTGGTCCGTATGCATGCCTGTCCATGCTAGGCGTAGCTTCATTTTTTTAATAATAAATAAATAAAAGAATGTATTAAATTATTTTCCTATTTTTATTAGATCAATTTTGAACCGAAAACACCTAATTTTAATTAAGTGATAAATTTGGAGTTCATAAAGACTTGCATCTTCACATGATGGAGTAGACAATACCATGGAAGATAGTGCCTAATGTTAAAACTCGACCAAAAGCCATGGCTCGCCCAAGTCCAAGAACTCCATCATTGACTTACCACTAGTTGGGCAAAAAAGATACTTACAAATGAAAACCCTCAAGAACTTCATATGTTCCTTAGTGGTAGAAGGGGTCTTGAGGTAACACCAAGCCATGACAACTTGACCAAAGGATGCTTGCTTTATGGAGGAAGTATTTACCACCAGCAGGTTTGGATCCTCAGGCTTAATAAAAAATGTAGCTTCTTCACCAATCCCTAGAAGGCCAATAAGATAGCAAATGTTCATTAATGTGATCGACATATAGCCAAAAGGAAACACAAACGCGTTGCTAAAAGGAGATTAGAAATGGAGAGCGGTACTCAGCAGGTAATTCCGATAGGCCATCAATCACTAGCTTAGATGAATCAACTCTAAGATACTCAGCTTTCTCTCCTAAGGAAGAAGAAATGGGGAGTGAGGCACTCAACCCACATGGTCCACTCTATATTTCCTTTTGGCTAGACTTTAGTGAAGGAGTCTAGTTGTTCCAAATACTTAAAAGAAGGAGGAGCCCCATAGTGGGTCAGGTTGCATGCACATCGAAGCAAGGCCCGATGGTGATCTAAATGTTAGTAATTGGATTCTCAATTGAGAAAAATTCTAGCTCACTGCACTAAATAAAGAATACAAGTTAGTGTACGAAAGGAATTGCTTGAAAAATTGAAATGGGGTTCAAGTATTACTTGAGGCATTTTGGTTCAGGGAGTGGTGATGTAGCAAAATCTTTCACAAGGCTTCTTAGTAAAGCCTGAGGAATAGAAATGCTCAAAGGTAGAGAATAACCAATGAAGAGTAAGATAAAAAGTAAAAAAATATACATGAATGGTCAGTTGTTCAGCCTGGTTCATTTATAAAGAAAAAGCCATCAAGGTTGAAGGAGATGAAGAATTAAGAAGACCATAGTGATTTTCTTTAGAGGAGTTTAGAGTTTGAGAAAAAGAGTGAGGGAAGGAAGATAATCGAGCTTTATTTATGGAACCAGTAAGTAATGATGCGAGAGACTGAGGAGTCCTAATAGCCGATGTATGCGCTATCATCAAGGCCTACTTTTTGGCAGGAATTAAAGCATTGCCCCCTTAGAGTAACACTTGGCTAGGGAATGCATTTTAATGAAGTTAATAGGCTTAGTCTTAAAGCAGATGGGATCGAGTCTTGATCGGTGTAGGAAATAGAGAAGTGATTAGATGAGAGGGCAATCCTAGGTTCAATTGTTTCAGGCAAGTGAAGATTGGATGAGGAAGCTTCAAAATTCATACTCACAAGGGATGATGGATTAGGATTTGAAGAATTCAAAATTTGGAAAGGATTCCCTCCATATGAGAATGGATTAACAGAAGGAAGTGTGAAACTAGGTGGTGAGAAAGCAATATGTTAGCTTCACCAAAGGAAGGGAAAGTGTGAAGACAAGAGGAATAAAATACTTATAGTCAAAATCTTTCTCAAGTGTTGCCTTAATATGATGTTTTTGTTCCTTCCAAAAGCATTTCTCAAATTTGATAAATTGAAATTTGGGGCTGAAAGGTGCCGTGGTTGAGAGTAAAGGAATAAAAGCTCATACATTTATACCTATGGTTCTTGATGAAATAAAGGCATGCGGGGGCAATTATTTGCACCCAAAAAAAATCTAAGCCTAAGGAATGGGGAAGAATAGATCTAATGACAAATTGCTCAAGGTGTCATTATTTGAGGAAGACAGAAGCTTGAGGAATCTATTAGTTGAGGAGCATAACGTGATGAAGGAAGCTGAGGAAGCATGAACTAGAAAATATGGAGAACGTGGGATAACATCAATTCAGCACAATTGACACCAACTATCTGAGAGGAGCCAACACGTTTTGTACGAGTATGAAGGTTGGAGCAGTTAAGCATGTGGAGTAGGCCATCACCCAAGAAAATAGGAGCAGCATGAGTATAAATAAAGGAATTCAGAATCGAAATGGACAACCAATCAGATTTAGAAAAATATATCAGTAATTCAAACAATAATTTTCCTTAAATTTAGTCAAATAGCCAATACTTTTAGATTCAATTGTTATCTTTGTTTTTCAAATTTGATTAGTTCCAGTGGATCACTTATTCTTAGCACTTATTTATATTCATCTACTACAGTTCTCGTTCAGATTTTTACTTAACAATCCTTGTAAGTACTTTTGAGTTTCTATTGAATGCCTTATGTTTGTTATATGCAATTAAGTTGAAAAACCATTTTTTTTTCATAGCAAACAGGTTCCCTTTCGATTATATAATTACTTCTTTACTTCAAAACTAGTCTCCTCAAGTTTTTTTAGTTTTTCCCTTTTAATTGCACATTTGTCTAATCTCGTCGGTCATAGAAAATAATCTAATTTATTTCCTCAAGGATATGTGGTATATTTCTTCTTATATTTCAGTTTGTCTAATATCATCGGGTTTTAGGTTCACAGTACCTTTAATTGCTCAATTTATATATTTTACTCGTCAAGCAATCGTAGCTTCTTATTGATTTGTTTACCCTCAAGGATATATGGTTTATTTCTTCTTTTATTTTAATTTGTCCAATCTCGTTGGGTTTTGGGTTCATAGTATCTTTAATTCCTCAATTTACATAATTTACTTATCAAGTAATCATAGCTTCTCATTTATTTGTTTGTCCTTTTATTACAATTTTTCTAATCTCATCAGTCATAAAGTATATAGTAGTTTAATTTCCTTAAGTTGCTTAGTTCATCAAAGTGTTTAATTCCTTAAACAAGTAGTTTGTAGTTTTGCACTTGTTCTTTAACATTTTTATCATTTGCCTCAAGGTTCATACTAGTTTCCTTACCACCTATATTAGATATATTCATTAAGATTTTATTCATCAAGGACCTGTTGGCCCCTGTTAATTTACAATTCATATGGTTGCTTGTTAATTTCAAGGTGTAATTTATTCCTCAATTAGGTTAGTTTATTTCTTTTATTAATAATTTTTTCATAAGATTTAAGGGAACCGTAATGGGGAACTTGAGGAACTACATTCTTTTTCAAGTCTTTTCAAGAACTTAACATTCTCATTTGATTAGAAGTTAGGTTAGCACATTCAGATGGTTGAAGAACCTATAACCCTCTACCATGCCATCGCACCACATTAGTAAAGGCCAAAGGGCATCATTCCTCAGGCGCAATAGTATCTTCTTGGATTTTAATTTGGTTGTACACTTATGATAGTTTTCCAAGGTCTTCCAAATGCTAAATGCACTTGTACAACATCGAACTCTTCCAACTTCATCTCTTGACAAGGAGTTAAGAAGAATGGACATGACTTTATTATTTTTGTAGTTTGCTCTGCTTTGAGATTCATTCGATTACCTTTTTGGGGCCTTCATCACTTGTTCTAGTTGGAGATTTTCACTCTTCAAGGACGTAGTCCTAAAGCTCTATGCCTTCACTATCCATGAATACTTGAATTTAGTGTTTCCGTATGGCATAATTAATTCTATTAAATAAAGGCTTAATGAAGACTTAGGTTTCTTTGGTTGTGCTATTATTGTTATTCTAGGTGTCCATGATCTTTAAATCACACACTTAAACTCAATATGATTACTTAGCTCTGATACCACTTGTTGTCCCTTGGCACACTAAGAAGAGGGATTGAATTAGTACTTATATACCATTTCCCAACAAGAAGAATGAGTATTCCACTAATACTTTGGATTTTTTACAAGTTAACTTCCAACTTTACAATAGTTTTTCTCTAGAATGCTAACTCTCAATCTTTACAAGTGTTTTCCCAGAGCAAACACTCAACATAGTTTTTAAAGCTATCATCAAACTCTATCCAAGTGTTTTATAGCTTACACTCACCCATAACAGTGAGCACTAATGCTCAACAACTCACAAGAACAAAGTTTTATAAAGAAATTGGCTCAAAATAAAAGTGCAAGAATTTGGCTCTATTGAATGTATTAAAGTTACATTAATGGTGGTAGGAGAGTATATTTATGGCCCTCAAACTTTGGTTTATCATTTCAATGTGGTTGTATTCAACCAGCATATATTTTATAATTAAATGCACTTGTCATGCCTTTATCATTGTCATGGAGACAGTCACAGTCATGAGCCCATAACTCATAATCACATTAATTGATTCTTGGTCATGAGTTGTAAAAGGTTGCTAATAGGGTTCCAATGACTATTGTCAGGTGGCGTCTATAACATCCTAAAATTTTTAAAAATTTCTAATTTTTGGAAAATTTTATAAAATAAATTATGATTTAAAAGGATAAATTAAACTAATGGTTTTAAATAAAAAAATGAAGGGATTTTAAATGAAAAAGTGGAATATGTATGTGATATTTATGCAAAATATACATAACATATATAAAAGTCAAAACTTTTTAATAGAAAAGGATATTTTGGTAATTAAATCTTATAAATTCAAAATTAATAAAATAACTCAAAAACAAATTATTTTTGAATGGAAGAGGGAAATTAGGACTTTTAATTTATTAAAAAATAATTAAATAATTAAATATTAAATTATTTTAATATATATATATATGTGTGGTTTAAAAAAAGATGAAAGGAAAAGAAATATTAAAGTCTTCTTCTTCTTCTCTTTCCTTTGGCAAAAATTCCATGGGAGCCAGACCAAGGATTCTACTTCTTCCATACTCCATAAATTGAAGAAATTAACAAGTTGCAAGTGGATTTTTGGTGATCTCTACCAAAATTAGTAAGTTTCCATCTCTTTTCTTTAAATTCCTTGGAAATTTAGATTATGTGAGTTTTGAGATTTTGATTTAGTATGTTATAATTGATGGAATTGGTGTGTATAATATTATTTTGGGTTGTTAACAATGATTCTAAGGTTAGATTGAAGAGATGATGGAGTTTGGTTAAAGAATGGTGAAGAGAGAGAATTTAGGGTTATGGATTTTTGAGGTTTTGAAAACATGAACTTTAATTGTGCAAATTGATTCCAAATGAGTAGTTTTGATTCATAAACAAGTATTTTAAAGTCAAATATTTGGTTTGGTGGTGTTGGATTGGAGTTTGAGAATGGAAGTGGAGATTTAGGGTTTTGGAAAAGTGATTTTCCAAAGTGGCTGAATTGTATGATTTTATTTGTTTAAGCATGTTTTTAGTGTAAAAAGTGATTAATATAAGCTTGGAATGAGAAATGGATTGTGTTGGAATGGAAAACCTTCAATGGCGGAAGGTTATGCCATTTTTGAGATTTTGTGTATAAGAGTGTATTTTTATAATGTAAATGATTTAAATGTATTAAAATATGTTTTTAATAATATAAATAAACTTAAAACACTAATTTAATTTTAGTAGAATGGAATTCCAATGTTGAAGTAAGGAAAGGCTAAAATTTTGAAAATTTGTAGGAGTGATGTGTAATTATGGTTTAATGTTGGAAATGCCATTAAATGTGATACTAAATGATTATTTGTTTTCACATTTGGTTTAGGCTTTGAGGGAGGTTGATTTGCTTCATCCAAGTGGTGAAGGGCAAGTTGGAAAGATTGGATTGAAGGTTGTTTTTAGCTTGCTTTGGGTTGCTAGTGGAGGTATGTACAAACTTTGAATATAATGTCTATATTTGCATAATATTTGGACTTAACACATTTTGGTTGAAAAATGTGGTAAGCTACTTGGTTCATTGATTGTGTATGAATAATATGCTATGACATTTGTAATGTCATATATGTGTCCAATGCATTGTGAAAAGCCATTGATAATGGCTAATTTGTGTAACATGTGAAATATGCATATTATGTGAAAATACCCAAAGTAATTGTGTAATATGTTGTGAATGCAAAAAAATGAGATATGTGTAATAATGAAATGAATTGATATTGATAAAAGTGAGAAAAGTGAGAAAAATGAGAAAGATGGGAAAAATGAGAAAAATGAGAAAAAAAATAAAAATAAGGCAATGTGCCTAGATTGAATACGTAAAAATGAGAAAGAGATTAATAATGAGAAATATGAATAAATTGTGTGCCTAGTATGTTATTCAATTTTCAGAGTTCTAGGTTTGGCGGCATGCCTATGATTGCCTACGGGCTAAATGCTGGAATGGTTAAAAGACTGGGTCTTAAGCCAGGCCAGCTGATAAATATGATATTTTTGGGGTGAAAAAACTGGGTCGTAAGCCTTAAAAACTGTACCAGTCTAGCCGGGTTGAGAACCAAGATACTGGGGCCTAAGGGTCTAGCCGGGTTGAGGTCCAAGAGACTGGGCATGTTACATTATCCATGGATATATTGCCTACAGGGCTAGACACATGGTGTCATTATGGACCAAAGCAGTAACTCTAAAATTTGAATAGCATATTAGATCCTTTTTGGGCCCATGCTTGTCTTTGTTTTAATGTGAATTATGAATTATGATACAATTGAGCAATATAATGTTATGAGTTGTGCTTATGAAATATTTGAAAAATATAAGAAAGTGGACTGATGTTACATTTATATGCATTATGCATTTGGTATTGCATTGAGTTACATTGTTATTATCAAATTTTGTACCACTAGGCTTCGGCTTAGCGGTATTGTTTCCATCGCGCAGGTGACAGGGTAGACCTAGCTGAGCCAGAGTGTTCTTCTAGACTAGGTCGGGTCTAGACTTGTAGTTGAGCATGTTGAGTTTCTATTGAGATCAGAAACACTGCCAGCAGAATGTATATATTTTTATGTTATTGTACATTTTGAGTTTTATGCATAATATATTATGTTTTGAATTTTACGTATTGTATATTATAAATAATGTTTGGGTCAATGTATTTGAAATGGGAGAGTAAGTGTGTTTTAAATTATATATATTTATATGTATAAATGTTTGAGAAACTTGGTGAAATTGAGAAGTATGGTTGAGATGATGATTTGAAATTATTTTGGAGTGTTTTCTTTTTGCAGGTTGTGTTTTGATAAATTTTGGGATGTCCAAAATACAGACAAAACTCTGGCAAATTTTTCCAGAGATTTTTATATATATTATTTATCTTGGGTTCTTATAACAAGTAAAGAATATTTATATTCTATTTAATTTTTATATATTTAGAATTTGAAATTTTAAATTGAAAATGTGAAAAAAAAATTTAGTAAACAAGTCTGTGATATTTTATACCATATATGCGTATTTTACATATGCTGAAAATATGTATTGTACATATATAGGGTATAAGGGTGTTACATTTATTTTGGTATCAGAGCCTCGGTTTGAGATTCTCGACCTAGGTGGGATGATAGAGAGAGAAAATGGGGGATTTGAAAATAGTTTTTAAATTGTATTACATGCATTGGCACTGGTAGTTTCTGATCTTTGATATAGTATTTTCTGATTTGTTTGCAGATATAGGTAGTTATGGCGTCTCAGCCGCATCAGGCTGCTGAGGGTAGTGCAGAGAGTGTGGCTCCAGATGAGGATAGAGATGGAGCTAGAGTTGTATCTGCTGGTGAGGCATTTGGTTCTGTGCCTGTGAGACCAGTAGCTGATGAGATTCCGCATGGCTGGGTATGGCATATGGTAGAGTTGTTGAGGCAGGCTCCAGTTCTATAGCCCCCACAGTCACAGTCGCAGCCGCAGTTGTCGCTGAGGCAGTATGATAAACTGAGAAAGTATGGAGCTGAGGACTTTGTTGGTACTACAGACCCTACTGTAGCAAAGCAGTGTCTAGACCAGGTTCAGAGGATATTTATTCAGTTATAGGCTAGTCCAGAAGAGAAGTTTGATTATGTTAGATCTCTTCTGCAGAGAGATGCATATGATTAGTGGAAGATGATTCCACATGCTCTGGATGATCCACCAGTCCTGACCTATGATGATTTAATGTGGGAATTTGAGCAGAATTATGCTCCGAGAGAGTATAAAGTTGCAAAGAAGATGGAGTTCCTAGGTATGAGACAGGATACCAAGACAGTGATCGAGTATGAGATCGAGTTTATCCGGTTGAGTCATTATGCTGGTGGGATCATTTCTGATAAGTTTGACAAGTGCAGCAGGTTTGAGGAGGGACCGAGACCCTCTATCATGTGCATCATTGCATGCTCTCGGTATCAGGATTTTTTCCAGTTAGTTGCAGCTGCCAGGAGTGTTGAGAGGGCACAGAGTCTTGCAGCAGCTGCCAGGGTTGAGGAGACCAGAGTTAGGAGACCCCAGAGTGTGGCAGGCTCTTCATCAGTGAAGAGAGGCTGAGGGGGACAATTTCAGAGATGATTAAGGCAACAGAAGAGAAAGTGAAGGTGATTTGGGGTCGTGTAGACCCTTAATTTTTGACCCAATCTGGTCCAATACGTTTTATTTAGTCCAAAAAAATTTTTGTTGTCTAATTGGTCCAAAATAATTTTTGTTAAATAATTTTTTCTTTAGTATCTAATTTTTATTAATAAAAAATAAAAATAAACAAATAAAAATCAAAAAAATAAAATAAAAAAAATCAAAGTCGGAAAAATCGGTGATGAAAAAACAGTCGCACGGGCCCGTGGGCTATTTCGCCCGTAGGAAATTCCTGCGGGCGAAATAACTGTTCTATTTCGCTCGTAAGATTTTCCTGTGAGTGAAATAGAATTTCTATTTCACCCTCAAGAAAATCCTGTGGGCGAAATAGAGCGACGCCCCAACCCGCCCACTGCCGCAGTTTTTTGCAGCAGTTTTTTCCTGCGGCAATTTTTTCGGCAGCGCAATTTTTTTCGACGCAAAATTTCCAAAACCTAATTTAATTAGGTTTTGGTTTTCTTTTCTTATTTAGATTATTTGTCGTGATTAATTAGGATTATACATAGAAAAACTTCTATAAATAAGGATCAAAGGCAACCAAACAAAGGGAGGAAAATTTTGGCAGTATCTTGGAAATTGATAAACCAAATCAGTGAAGGAAAAGTAATAAATTCAATTCAATTGATTTTTAAAGAAGCAGCATCACGATTTAAGAAATTCAAAGGCAAAAAAGCTTGGTCTTTGGAGCTAGTTCATCCAAGAAGAATTACTTTTGGAGGAATCATCAGAAAAAGGTATGTGTTAATTGATTTTCTTTAATTGTTTTTACACAGTAGCTAAAATTAGGAAATTGTGTTATTCAAAATTAAAAACCTTTGAACTTTAATTTAGTTTTTCTAAAGTTAAAAACATTAATCCGTTGCTTTATTTCCCAAAGAATTTAAAGTTATTAGTTTTATTTCTTCAAAACCCCAAAACCAAAATTTGTTTTCTAAATTCATAAAATCTTAAAACATGTTCTGTTTCTCACCTTAAAAACACTTTTTCCAATTATATAAATCTTTTCTATTTATAAAAACTTTTATTTGTTTTGTTTATTTTCATAAAATCACATAAAAGTATCAAATTGATTTTAATCCTAAAAGTTCCATGCATCACCCGTAACCATAAATTCTAAAAATACTAAATCCAAATTCAACTTCTAAACCTAAAATAATAAACTCTAAACCCTTTAAAATCTTAAACCCTAACTTTTTCTAAACTTTAATCTTTTAAAACATTAAAAACCATAAAAATACAAATTTTACAACTTTAGACAATAGCTTAAAAACACAATGAATCACCATTTAAAACCACAAATCAAAAGTATTTCAAAGTTTCTAAAACCCAAGTTTCATGATTTCACCATTCAAATATTAATTTAGTTAATCAAAGAGTCATACCAACCTTTTAAAACATAAAACCCTAATCTATTTTAATTCCATAAAAAATCACAGCAGCTATAATTGAACTTTTATTTGCTTTATTCAATTCCATACTTGATTATACTTTGATTTATCTATTATGCTTTAATTTAATTTCAATACTTGATTTATTTATTTTATCATGGATGGATGTTTATTTTATATTTTGATTATTAGATTTGATGAATGATTTATTTATAATGAATGATTATTTACTTTTATCAATTAATTTAGATTTCCAAAAGTTTGAAGAGGTATGTTTCCACTTGGTGGGTACCTTATTATTTAAACATCATGTAATTTAATTTGCTTTTCTATTTTAGAACCTATGTAAAGGGCATGTTTTTTCCTTTTGGTGGGTGTCCTATTTAGGCATGTGATGTAAGGACATGTTTCCATCCTTGGATGGGTGTCCATTTATTTGCTTTGTTTGGACATTGCTTTGATTTTAATATAATGATGCTTTCTTTTTATTGTGTGTAGTATGGATAATGTTGTTATATTTAAGAATTTTATAATATTAAGACCTGTAAAGGAGGCCGGTTCTAATGAACCGGGCGTTGTGGGGGTGCTGGGCCATTTCTCACCTTCCCCACACGTACCCAACTTTTCGAACCCATTAAGGGGTTGGGGATTCCTTAGGAATCGAGTCATCCACCCCTTTCTTTTCCCGGCCCGTCCGGGTAGCGACTCCATTTTCTCCGGACTTAGGTCCGTGTTCTCTAAGGCCCCGAGGCTAAATAGTGCCGAAGTCGCAAGAACCATTCCAAAGTAAGTGGGGGCAAAAATCCCTGCTCACAGTGGCGACTCCACTAGGGATAAGAGAAGTTGATTCCATTGGTCTTTATATTATTCTATTCTTTCTTATAATGATATTATCCATTGCATCATCTTAGATTGCATTGTGTGCGTGAGTTAGGACGTCTGTGTTACCCGTGTTATGTTATGTAAGGGATACCATACTTTCACTTAAGGTATGGAGATTGAGGATGGCATAATCACTCATAGCCTCGTACCATTTTGGTATATACTTGCTATGGGAACCTAAGCCTTTTTACCCAAAGACTAAATCTCATGTAATTGGCCTAGTTACTTTCCTTAGGTTGTACCCCAAATGCATGTTGTTTGACTATGGTTAGTTTATCTTAGTCTAAACCATGGCTTATTTGGTTTGTTCTTTTTCTAATATGACCCAAGTACATTTGCAAGCTCAAAATAAAATTTTTCTTTAAAGTCCAAAAGACTAAAGTTATTTTCAAAATTTTTCAAGATGGTCTTTGGACATAAGACTTTTCTAAAAATAAATCAAAATTTCTTTGGCCCATGGCCAAAATACTAAGCCCAAAATCCATTTTTTTTTTTAAATCTTTTACAATGGGCTTAGAAACAAAACTATTTTCACCCAACCTTTTCTTATAAAGAGCTTGCAAAAATATTTAGGTCAATTATGAAATACCAAAAATCAATTGTCGGCCTAGTTTACACTAAGAATAAATTAACTATGGGATTGTTTTTGGCATGAACCATTACTTACCTTTTTTCAAGTGAGAAATCTATTTATAATAAACCTTTTAATTTTGTTTTAATCCAACATAGCATAAAAGCTACTTTAGTAGGTTGAATGAATTAAAACCTAATTAATGAGAATTATCATGGATTGATTTCCATTTTCGAAAATATAACTATTGGTTGAAACATCCGAGGGAATTATTCGAAAGCAAGATACCCCATGTTGGTATTTTGTTAACCATATACCTAGGAAAAGAGACTCGCCATTCGTGTGTGGATGTTATAAGGTTGGAAGGAGCATCCTAATTATCCTTGTTTGTTGATTGTTTGTGCATACATGCATACATTTGCATCTCATATCATTGATCCTCTCTGGCTCACAGTCCTAGATTATGATAGTTCAAAAGCTTACAACAATCTGCCCAATGCCGGAGACGAAGTTTCTAGCAACTACTCAATCACTTGCTCACCAAAAACAATGGAGCCCAAACAAATTCAAAGGATGGTGGATGAGGCCCTCAATGCCAAGATGGAAGAAATCAAAGAGGCCCTAGCTGAGACTATGAAGAACCAATTGACTGCAATCTTAGAAAATCATGTCGAGGCATCTGCTAGCACTAAGAAACCAAAGGACAACAGGAAGACCAAAGTTATTGAAGTGGTTTTTGATGATGAAAAGGTGATCATTGATGATGATGATGATTGGGCTCAATACTACCAAGATGTTCAAGAAAAGAAGAAAGAACCAAAGGCTATTGAGAAGGTAACTATTGAAAAGACCGAGACTTCTTATGTTGAAAAGATAATTGCTGATTTAGAAAAGAAATTTGAGAAGAAGCTGAAAACCGAAGAGATGTCTGAGATCGACAAACTATTTGAACAAGATGATGAGGTCCCTTATAAGTTCAAGATGCCTTCCTTTGCTAAGTACAATGGCACCGAAAATCCCCATCTTCATGTGAAGCAGTATATCACTGCCATGCAATCTGCTCGAGCTACTAAGGCTCAAACCCTAAGGTACTTTATGCTCTCGTTGGACCCTGTTGTCCAAAATTGGTTCAATACCTTAGATGATGGAACACAAAAGAGTTGGGATCTACTTTACAAAGCCTTCATCCAACAATATGGATATAATGTTGAGCTAGAAGTTACCTTAATGGAAGTGGAGTCCATTAGGCAAAGGCCAAATGAGAATTTTGTGGACTACGTGAAAGTTGGAGAAACAAGGCCGCTTTACTCAAGAAGAGGCCCAATGAATCCGTTCAAATAAGGATGATTGTGAGAGGGGTATTGCCTAATCTTCATGAGAGGATGTCTCATACACTCATTCATGATTTCAAAGACCTTCTCCAAGCTAGTTTGCAAATTGAAGAATGGAAAAGGGAGAAGAGCCGCTTTGCAACAAAAAGGAACGAGAAAGGGAGCTATCAACCTGGTAGCCAAAGCATGCAAAACGCCGTCGGTTTTAATACTACTAACCAAGGAACAAGGAGACAATTTTTGAAATTGGTAAAACCGATGTCTTGGGTTCTCAACAAGCTTCAAAGAAAGGGATTGCTACAACCCTTAAATCCTCGTCCTTTGCCTAATCCTCTCCCACCTAATTTTGACACCAAAGCATTTTGTCAATTTCACCAAATGCAAGGACATGACAATGATAGATGTGTGAGGTTGAGACATGAGATCCAAAACCTAATTGATAATGGGAAGCTACCCGAGCCCAACAAGCCAAGCACCAAAGACAACCCATTACCCAAATTCAATAGGGTACCACCACCGGCAACCTTCATGATTGGAGGAGGTTTGCATGAGGACTTTGTCATGTCTTCCATTCAAGATGTGGGTGGAGAAGCAACCAAAGAAGAAGAGGCACTTGAACAAGCTATGATGGGTGAAGAAGTAGCAATTTGTGTTATCAATGGGTTTTGGGATTCAAGTGATATTGATGATGATATTATACCCAAGAATGAGGAGTGGACTTGGTCCGAGCCCGAAGAAGATGAGGTGATGAATACTAGATCCGGTAAGCCTTACGCAAGGCCACCGCCAAAGGAGATAGAAACTAATAAGGGGAAGGAAGTTGAAATAGAAGAAGATGATGATGTGCTCAAGTAATTGAAAAGAACCCAAGCAAGTGTTAGCATTTGGGACTTATTAGCTACTTCTAAAAGGCACCGAGAAACAATGGCCAAAGCCTTAGCTAGCATGCCAATTTCTACCTCCACAACACCGGAGGAGTTGATCAACTTCATAAAAATTGGGGAAGTAATGAAATGTGAGGAGATCCAAGAAAAGAGTGAAGTTAGTATGGGAGCATTTTCTTTTTCAGATGCGGACTTACCGGAGGAGGGGAGAGACCACATCCTCCCTCTCTTTATCAAAATAGAAGTCAAGGGGAAGAGGACTCCATGTGTAATGGTCGATGATGGGTCCGCCATAAATGTTTGTCCACTTAAGATATTGCCAAAGCTAGCCATGTCAACAAGAGATCTAAACCCAACCGAGGTGACAATTCGTGCTTATGACAACACTAAGAGGCATGCTGAAGGGACTTTCAAAGCGGCTGTCAAGGTTGGTCCATTTGAATCTATTGTTGAGTTTATTGTTTTAGACATACCAGTTACCTTTGCCTTACTCTTGGGGCGACCATGGTTTCATCCTCTTGGTGAAGTTCCTTCCACCCTTCATCAAAAGATCAAATTCCCCAATGGAAATGAGACAGTGGTCATTGAAGCTGAAGATAATGAGATTGTTAGCGCTCTAATGGTTGAGAGGCCTCTCAATGGTTTTCAAGTGGCTGCAATTTCTGATGATGAAGTAGTGGACTCCAAAGTCTTGAATATGATGAAGAGTATGAACTACCTTCCCGGAGCTGGTCTTGGAAAGGGTAAGGCCGGTTTGACAAAGTTGCCAGATTTTAGAACTCAAGCTTCCTAGAAGGGTTGGGATATGATGAAGCCAATGATGTCCAGCCAAAGAAGAATGAGAAGATGAGCTTTCCACCACTTGAAAAGATCTTTGTCAAAGCTCCAGATATGAGACCACTCCAGGGAAAGCCCGAGCCGATCATGTTTATGGGTAAGTTAATTCCAGGTTTTGAAATTTTTGCAGCTGTTGCTGAGCTAGTGGAGCAAGTGAAGAGAGAGCTCACCTTGTCAACCAACAAAGAATACACTCCAAAAGAGAAGAATGAAGCTGCCCTGAAAGCCGAGAAGACTCAGAAAGAGATCGCTGCCCTGGTTGAAGAGAAGTTTGAAGACATCCTGCTTTATGATTTTGAGAACAATGATTGTGATTTTGATTTTAATTTGTCTACTTTATATGAGGATGATGATGATTTCTTTTCCAAAATGAATGCAATAAAGTCTGATTTTGCTTACTTGTGTGATGTTTCTCCTGATGGTTGCATACATTCAAATAGTAGTTACATGAGCATCTTTAATATTAATTCTGTTAATACGCAATCATTAAATTTGGGAATAACTAAAAATCCTAAAAACATTAGCATAGCATCCGACCTTACTCCTAATGAGAGAGAGAGATTTGAAAAAATATTCAAAAAATATGAAGAAGTGTTTGCTTGGTCTTATGAGGATATGCCGCGGATAGATCGGGACATAGCCGAGCATCATATTCCTACTTACACTCACATAAAACCAGTAAAACAAAAGCTTAGGCAATTAAGACCTGAGTGGGCTGAATTGGTTAAAGAAGAGGTCACTAAGCAAATACAAGTGAAGTTCCTTGAAGTGATAGAATATCCAGATTGGTTAGCCAACATAGTACCCGTGCCAAAGAAAGACGGAAGGATAAGGGTCTGCGTGAACTATAGAGATTTAAACAAGGCTTCCCCTAAGGATGATTTTCCTTTGCCTCATATAGATGTTCTCATTGATAGTACAGCCTCTAGCGTGCTACACTCGTTTGTAGATGGATTTTCTAGATACAATCAAGTGTTAATGGCCCAAGAGGATAAAGCCAAAACTGCCTTCACTACTACATGGGGTATATTTTGTTATAGGGTGATGCCTTTCGGCCTAAAGAATGCTAGAGCAACCTACCAAAGGATGGCCACCACACTATTTCATGACATGATTCACAAGGAAGTTGAAGTATATGTTGATGATATGATGGTGAAGTCATATACAAGGGAGCAACACTTCCAGAACTTGGAATTATTCTTCGATAGAGCTTTGAAATATAAGCTGAGATTAAATCCAAAGAAGTGTGTATTCGGTGTTACCTTAGGTAAATTGTTGGGACATGTAATTGGTCCGAATGGCATTGAGATAGATCCTGACAAAGTTAAAGCAATCAGGGATATGCCAGCCCCAAAGTCGGAGAGAGAAGTTCGGGGATTCATTGGTAAACTGCAGTACATTAGCAGATTTATAGCAAAGCTCACAACAATCTGTGAGCCTATCTTCAAATTGCTTAGAAAGAATCAGCCGGTCGTATGGAACGAAGAATGTCAAAAGGCCTTTGACAGAATAAAAGAGTATTTGTTGAATCCACCTGTTTTGAAACCACCTAAACCCGGAAACCTCTATTAATATACTTAGCAGTAGAAGAAGAGTCAATAGGAGCCATGCTAGCCCAAGTAGATGAGTCGGGGATTGAGCATGCCGTTTCTATTTGAGTTAAAAGCTCCTACCTTATGAAATTAAGTATAGTATCATCAAAAAGACATGTATAGCCGTGGTTTGGTCTTCTAAGAAGTTGTGACATTACTTTCAATCGTATAGTGTGCAAGCAATTTCCAGGTTGGATCCAATGAAGTACTTAAGGGAGACACCCTCTTTAATTGGGAAATATGGTCAATGGTTGATAATATTAGAAGAATTTGAGATCGAGTATGTAACCAGGAAAACAATCAAGGGTAGAATGGTGGCAGAATTCCTGGCTCAACAACCATTACCAGAAAGTGAAGAGGTAATCTTGGAATTTTCAGATGAACATTTAGAAGTAATTGAAGTACAAGGGTGAAAAATGTATTTTGATGGAGCGATAAACAGGAAAGGAGCAGGTTTGGGAGTTATACTAGAATCGCCCGAAGGGGAACTCATCCCTTTAGCCAAAAAGTTAAAATTTAGGGCAACCAATAATATGGTGGAGTACGAAGCTTGTATTTTTGGTTTGGAAACCCTAATGATTATTATGGTAGATAAAGTGGAAGTTTATGGTGATTCGTTGCTAGTAGTATCCCAAATAAATGGAGAGTGGGAGTTGAAAGAAGAAAAATTGAAACCATACCACCATTACTTGATCATAACGAAGAATAATTTTAAGGAGTGTTGGTTTATACACCTGTCAAGAGAAGAAAATCAGATGGCTGATGCCCTAGCCACATTGGCTTCGGTATGGGAAATTCCTGTTAGCTTATTCCTTAAGCCTTTGATCTTGACCAGTTCATCAACTCCTTATTATGAATATGAGACAATCATTGAAATTGATACGGACCATGATGCGTGGTATGATACTATAAGGCGATATTTGGAGGAAAGAGAATATCCGCCGGGGGCAACAAAGAAAGAGAGAAGAGCCATAAGGAGGTGGTCATTGCAATACATCACCTTCCATGGGGAGTTATATCTAAGATGGCCTGATGGAGTGCATTTGAGATGTTTAAGAAAGCCTGAAGTGGAGCGTATCATGTCAGAAATACATGCGGGAAGTTGCGGTCCGCACATGAGCGGTTTGGCCCTAGTCAAGAAGGTTATTTGACAAGGTTACTATTGGTTGACCATGGAGAGAGACTGTATTGAGTTTGTCAAGAAGTGCCAGCAACGTCAGATGTATGGTAACTTGAATCACATGCCTTCTGAAGAACTGTATTCAATGTCTTCACCCTGGCCATTTGCCACCTGAGGTATCGACATTATAGGAGAAATACATCTGACAGCCTCAAACGGTCACAGTTTCATTGTAGTAGTAGTTGATTATTTTTCAAAATGGGTCGAAGCCAAATCCTTCAACAAGCTGGGTGCAAGTCAAATGGCTAGGTTTATCAAAAAGAACCTCATTTGCAGATATGGGATCCCGCACAGTGTGATATCAGACAATGGGGTACAGTTTCAAGAAGCAGTTAAGGGTTTATTCTCCAAGTACCAAATCCATCATCATCGATCTTCTCCTTATAGACCAAAGGCTAATGGTGCAGTACAAGCCACGAACAAGACAATTAAGCAAATTTTATCCCAGATGACTAAGACTTACAGGGACTGGTCGGAAAATGCTTCCCTTTGCTTTATGGGGATATAGGACGAGTGTGCGAACACCTACTGGAATGACACCATTCTCTTTGGTTTATGGAATGGAAGCGGTATTGCCAATTGAAATCGAGATCAAGTCGTTAAGAGTAGTCTTGGAAGCTAAATTGCCTGAAACAGAATGGGTAGCAAGCAGATACACTCAGTTAGCTCTACTAGAAGAGAGAAGGTTAAAGGCATTGTATCATCACCAACTGTATCAAAAGAAGATAGCTCGGGCCTACAATAGAAGGGTCAATGTCAGAAAATTCAGAGTTGGGGATTTGGTGTTGAAGCAATGTAAGCCTAATGTATCTGATCTAAGAGGGAAGTTTAGACCTAGCTGGGAAGGGCCATATGTCGTGAAACAAGTCATGAGCAAAGGTGCAATGAAGTTATCAGACATGGATGGGAACGAATTTAGTGAGCCAGTAAACATTGACAGGTTGAAGAGGTTTTATGTATGATAGAAAAAAAGAGAAAAAAAAGAGCTCGCTAGGTTGAAATCCCAAAAAGGGCAGCCTAGGCAAAAGTTAGAGCAGTCCGCTAGTTTTGAAAACCCGAAAGGGCGGGCTAGGCAACAATTAGGGCTAAATGAGAGAAAATCGTCAATTAGAAAACCCGAAAGGGCTAATTGGCAACATGAGTGATCTTGTGTATGCTGGCTTTATGTTTGGTTGTTCCCCAATTTAATAAAACAGAATTAATGATTAAATTTGTTCTATGTGCACTGTTATAAGTATTTGACTAGATATGGATGAAATAAATAATCATAATTGCAAAAGGTGATGACAAATTATAAATGGAAAAGAAGCATCTTTTATTACTTTAATTATTTTTTCATCCTAACAAAACACTTTTTGAATTGAAAAATGTAAAATATATGGCAGTCGATAAGTGTAACGTGCAGGCCAGCTTTGCCTTAACAGATCCAAGTAGGCTTCAGTCAAGCAAGGCATGTCTAGGTCAGGAGCAAAGTCAGAATCACGAGGCTCAGCTCCATACTGCGCCCAAGTCGACGAGGATCATAGCATGTACCTTGACGAAGAGCAGCAAGGGGAACGTACATCAAGTATGTCTGCATGGTGATACGAGAAATCTTCCACCAAGTTACCAACCAACAGATATTGACTTCAGAGCGTGAGTGGATCCAGTCAACCCAGTCAGCATATGAAGAAGCAGGATAAAGTAGCTTCCTAGCAGAATGAAGATGTGGCAGGTATCTGGCAAAATCCATGGAGGGGGTATCAAGCAAACAAAGACGCTCCTGAAGCCAAATTTGTGAAGAAAGAATAAAAAAAAATCCACTAAGTTGAAAACCTGCGAGGGCAGCTTAGGCAAAAATTAGGACAGCTCACTAGTTCCGAAAACCTGCATGGGTGGACTAGGCAAAAGTTAGAGCAATATATAAAAAATATAAAAAAATATAAAAAAAACCTAAATTGAAACCCCGAAAGGGCAGTTTAGGTAATTACCTGAAGCAGCAACGGACTCCCAGTCAGTCTCTTTGACAATCCCGATTTAAATCGGTCTAATCCAACTAAGGTCTCGGCTAAGATCACAGGTACCGGTGACAAGCCTCCTTCCATTTGATCTATGATATCCAATACTCGTGGGTCAATATCGCCGTCAGAAGAAACAAGCAAGAATTGGCCGAGCAAGCAAAGACAAAGCATGCATCCCCATGCCTTAGTAGGAGCCAAATGAGAAAAACAAAAGTCAATCAAAGGAGCAAGTAGAATTTTTTCACCTCTCATCAACTGAAGAACTTCGGGTTTTGGAATTTGAAATAACATATGCATCTTCTGTTGAGTCTTGGAAATCAATGTGGGTAACGCCATTTGTTGATTATTGGGATGTCCAAGGATGGCCTCAAATTCTTCAATCAAGGGACATATTTCAAGGCCATTAATTCTAAATACCCTAGAATCCGTATCCTAGAAGGAAGCCACGGCATGTAAAAAGGAGTGGTTCAATTTGACATTTTGAAAACATTTTAAAACATCAAGCTTTAACCATGAAATTTTCTTCCAATGGATGGCATCCATATTCTTAAATAGAATTTTTATTTTCTTTAAATGGTGCTCGACCATGGTTGATGAATAAAGGAGAATTAAAATTGCTAAAAGGAGTCTCCACATTGAAAAAGAGAGATTTTTGGTTTATGAATTGAAAAGGGCATGCAAGGTGGTTTATATAAAAGAAAAAAAAACCTTTTCCAAAAGTGAAATGGAAAAGATGATGGAAAAGGATAAGATCATATGGCACAAGGAAAGGAAGTGACAATTTTTTTTACCACCTTGGATTTGGTGTAGCAAATAAGGTGGATATTAATTATGATGTACTATATATATATAAAATAAATAAATAATTTTGGCAGTAACGGAAAAAAAAGAAAAAAAATTGTAGTAACAAAAAAATAATGAAAAATAACAAAAAAAAAGAGAGGATTACAGTAAAGAGGAAAATTGTATATTTTTCATTATTGTACAATGTTTTACAATTGCTACAATATTTACATATCACTAAGAGGGTGGTGGTAGGTCACCAAATAAAAACTTGAAAAAGTCATCGCCTGTTGGAGGAGGGGGCAAATTACTCGTCCCGGGATCATCCGAAGCAGAAGCACTAAAGTCCCTATTGCCTTCGAGTTCCAATTTGTCATGGTCCTCATCAGAAGCAGACGAAAGTATCTCATGGTCATCAGTCTAGGGGCCTCTCGATGAAGAAGCACCGAGATCCCTCATTCCTTGAAATCGGAAGTCACGAAAATTTTGTTCGGATTTATGATATAAACTTTTAAAATGAGAAGCTTGCTGACGACTTGCAACCAATTCTTCTTGAATTTTCTTATTTTGTTCTTCGAGCATCCGCAGTGAGCCAAGAAGGAAAAAGGTGAGAGCATACATAATCATGCATACATATAGCATAAACTATTATGAAATGAGGAACATACCAGGTAGTTCATATCAATACCCTGCGGATGAGATGGCGTATTCGGCAGGCTAGAATGAGAAAACGAAGGGGCAGTGAAAAAAGGTCCAGCCTCATGATCAAATGAGCCAACAGCCTATAACAATCATTAAAGAATCAAAGGAAGGAAAAGCAGTTGCAAGGGAAAAGTGGTTAAAGTGCAAAAAACTCCCTTGGAAGATCAAAACAAGGAAAGAAGAGCATGAATCAAGCAAGACATGGCCAAGCCAAATCGAAACAGTAGGTGACACTGGCAAGCAACACGGCCAAGCCACTGGCCGTGTCCCATCCTAAGCCAAGAACAAAGAAAAACCAAAGAAAAGACACAGAAGCTGACACACCTAGGAGACACAGCCAAGCCACTGGCCGTGTCACTCCCATCTTCAAAGAACAAAGAAGACCCCGATCTCTAAGGATGAAGATCCATTTCAAGGGTGAAGACCGATCTCCGAGGGTGAAGATCCATTCTGAGGGTGAAGAATCACAATGCATAGAAGATCTGGAGCAGTCAGACTTCTCAACTGATAAAAGGTTAGTCAAATTCATTCTCAGGTCTATGTACCCAATCTCGGGTCCAAGTACCCAAATCGAATTCAACCCAATCCCGGGTCCAAGTAACCAAATCAATTCAAGCTCGGGTCCAAGTACCCAATCTTTGGTCCAAGTGCCCAATCTCATATCCAAGTGCCCAATCTTGGGTCCAAGTACCCAAATCAAATCAATTTAGGGCCGAGTATCCCAATACAGTTAGGATCGAGTATCCCAATCTAGTTTACGATCGAGTGTCCAAATCCAGTTAGGATCGAGTATCCAAATTCAGTTTAGGATCGAGTATCCGAGTCTAGTTTAAGATCGAGTATCCAAATCTCTCGGGTCCAGAACCCAAAATTTTTCTTAGGTACAGAACCTAGAATTATCCTTGAGTCCAAAACTCGAACCGGGTCGAGAACCCAAATTTTTCTTTAGTTCCAGAACCTAGAATTATCCTTGAGTCCAGAACTCGAACCGGGTCCAGAACCCAAATTTTCCCTAGGTCCAGAACCTAGAATTATCCTTGAGTCCAGAACTCGAATCGGGTCCAGAACCCAAATTTTTCTTAGGTCCAAAACCTAGAATTATCCTTGAGTTCAAAACTCGAACCGGGTTCAGAACCCAAATTTTTCTTTAGGTTCAGAACCTAGAATCATCCTTGAGTCCAGAACTCGAACCGGGTCCAAAATCCAAATTTTTCCTTAAGTCGAGAACCTAGAATTATCCTTGAGTCCAGAACTCGAACTGGGTCCAAAACCCAAATTTTCCTTAGGTCTAGAACCTAGAATTTATCCTTGAGTCCAGAACTCAAACCGGGTCCAGAACCCAAAACCTCAATCTCAAAAATTAAGTCTTATTGCTTTTCACTCTCTTTCACTAAAGTTTCAGATTTTTCAAGCAGGAAGCAAACTGTATACCGTTAATTTTTTACCCAATCTAGTCCAATATGTTTTATTTAGTCCAAAATAATTTTTGTTATCTAATTGGTCCAAAATAATTTTTGTTAAATAATTTTTTGATTTAGTATCTAATTTTTATTAATAAAAAATAAAAATAAATAAATAAAAATTAAAAAATAAGAATAAAAATAAAAATCGAAGTCAAAAAAATCGGCGAAGAAAAAACAGTCGCACGGGCCCGTGGACTATTTTGCCCGCAGGAAATTCCTGCAGGCAAAATAACTGTTCTATTTTGCCCGCAGGAAAATCCTGTGGGCGACGCCCCAGCCCACCCACTGCCGTAGTTTTCTGAGGCAGTTTTTTTTTGCCAGCGCATTTTTTTCTTGCTGCAATTTTTTCGGCAGCGCAATTTTTTCCGACGCAAAATTTTTGAAACCTAATTTAATTAGGTTTTGGTTTCCTTTTCTTATTTAGATTATTTGTCGTGATTAATTAGGATTATACATAGAAAGACCTCTATAAATAAGGATCAAAGGCAACCAAACAAAGGGAGGAAAATTTTGGCAGTAGCTTGGAAATTGGAAAACCAAATCAGTGAAGGAAAAGTAATAAATTCAATTCAATTGATTTTTAAAGGAGCAGCATCACGATTTAAGAAATTCAAAGGCAAAAAAGGTTGGTCTTTGGAGCTAGTTCATCCAAGAAGAATTGTTTTATCAAAAGAATTGTTTTGATGGAGGAATCATCAAAAGAAGTTATGTGTTAATTGATTTTCTTTAATTGTTTTTACACATTAGCTAAAATTAGGAAATTGTGTTATTCAAAATTAAAAACCTTTGAACTTTAATTTAGTTTTTCTAAAGTTAAAAACATTAATCAGTTGCTTTATTTCCCAAAGAATTTAAAGTTATTAGTTTTATTTCTTCAAAACCCCAAAACCAAAATTTGTTTTCTAAATTCATAAAATCTTAAAACATGTTCTGTTTCTCACCCTAAAAACACTTTTTCCAATTATATAAATCTTTTCTATTTATAAAAACTTTAATTTGTTTGGTTTATTTTCATAAAATCACATAAAAGTATCAAATTGATTTTTAATCCAAAAAGTTCCATGCATTACCCGTAACCATAAATTCTAAAAAAACTAAATCCAAATTCAACTTCTAAACCTAAAATAATAAACTATAAACCCTTTAAAACCTTAAACCCCAACTTTTTCTAAACTTTAATCTTTTAAAACATTAAAAACCATAAAAATACAAATTTTACAACTTTACACAGTAGCTTAAAAACACAATGAATCACCATTTAAAACCACAAATCAAAAGTATTTCAAAGTGTCTAAAACCCAAGTTTCATGATTTCACCATTCAAATATTAATTTAATTAATCAAAGAGTCTTACCAACCTTTTAAAACATAAAACCCTAATCTATTTTAATTCCATAAAAAGTCACAGTAGCTATAATTAAACTTTTATTTGCTTTATTCAATTCCATACTTGATTATACTTTGATTTATCTCTTATGCTTTAATTTAATTTCAATACTTGATTTATTTAATTTGTCATGGATGGATGTTTATTTTATATTTTGATTAATAGCTTTGATGAATGATTTATTTATGATGAATGATTATTTACTTTTATCAATTAATTTAGATTTCCAAAAGTTGTAAGAGGTATGTTTCCACTTGGTGGGTCCTCATTAGTTAAACATCATGTAATTTAATTTGCTTTTCTATTTTAGAACCTATGTAAAGGGCATGTTTCTTCCTTTTGGTGGGTGTCCTATTTAGGCATGTGATGTAAGGGCATGTTTCCATCCTTGGATGGGTGTCCATTTATTTCCTTTGTTTGGATATTGCTTTGATTTTAATATAATGATGCTTTCTTTTTATTAGGTGTAATATGGATAATGTTGCTATATTTAAGAATTTTATAATATTAAGACCTGTAAAGGAGGCCGGTTCCAATGAACCGGGCATTGTGGGGGTACTGGGCTATTTCTCACCTTTCCCACACATACCCAACTTTTCGAACCCATTAAGGAGTTGGGGATTCCTTAGGAATCGAGTCATCCACCCCTTTCTTTTCCCGGCCTGTCCGGGTAGCGACTCCATTTTCTCCCGACTTAGGTCCGTGTTCTCTAAGGCCCCGAGGCTAAATAGTGCCGAAGTCGCAAGAACCATTCCACCGGGAGTGGGGGCAAAAATCCCCACTCACAGGTCGTTTGAAAGAAGCTTCAGACCGATAGAAATCCTATTCAGATTTAAAGAGAAGAGACATAGAGTTCAGTGTGGGAGATAAAGTGTTTCTAAAGGTGTCTCCATGGAAGAAGATATTGAGATTTGGCGGCAAAGGAAAGTTGAGTCCTCGTTTTATAGGACCATATGAGGTGTTGGACAGAGTTGGTCCAGTGACTTACTGTAACACCCCTATACCCCGTATACGTACACAGCATGCTAATATGATCGTAATATACGTATACTGAATATAGAAAATGCCACGGTTTACAAAATAAATGACTCATTCCTTTTTAAAAACATGAAAAAATTTAAATCATTTAGAAGGAATTATAGAAGACAAAAGATAAAAATGTTTATTTAAAAGCAGCGAAAAATATAATAATTATTTACAAATACTTATACATCAAAACTCAAGTTTTACAAAACATAAAATATATACATGTTTGGCAGTATGTCTTTGATCTTTAAGCTCCACTATCAACACCTCAAAATCTAGACTCTACTCGGTCTAGAGGAACTCTCTGGTTCTTCTCTGTCACCTGCGCGATGAACCACAATCGCGCTAAGCCAACGGCTTAGTGGTACAAACTATAATAATATTATACTTTAATGAAATGCAAATGTCATAATCTCAAACATATAAACAATTCTCAAGAATCTCATTATTCATTTATTTCATCATTCATAAATCACATTGAAAACAAAGACAAACATGGGCCCACAAGACACTAATATGTTATTCAAAGTTCAGAGTCACTGCTTTGGTCTATAATCACAATCATCAAGCCCGTAGGCAATATATATATATATATATATCTATCCATGGATAGGGTAACAAACCCAGTCTCTTAGACCTCAACCCGCTAAACTCGAGGAGATCCTCAACCTGGCAAGACTGTTACCTGTAACTGACCCAGTCTCTTGGACCTCAACCCGGATAAACCAAGGAGATCCTCAACCCGGCAAGACTGTTACTATAATTCACATTTCACATTTATCAACTGGAATCGGCTTACGACCCGGTCTTTTCACCTATCCAGTACTTTATAGGCATGCCGCCAAACCCAGAACTCTGAAGGTTGAATAACACATTAGACACATAATCTTTTCATTTATATCTTTATACATTTCTTTCTCAATTCATTTCTTATCATTATAGCCAACAACCATGGCTTCATATCTCATAATCAAAATAGGCAACCATGCCTCAATCATCTCATTAGCATCATTATAGCCAACAACCATGGCTTCATATCTCATCAAGATAATATACAATATCAATTGCATTAACACCATCATCATAGCCAATCACATTGGTTTTATATCTCATTATATCTCAAATTACATTAAATCAATTGATCATTCAAGTATACACAACCAATTGCATTAACATACCTTTCATATTTCATCAAATGTTTTAACCCTGTAATCAATTGCTTAGCATATGTATAATCTAATATGTTAAGTATCAAATCATGTGAGTGTATGCAACAATGTAGTTTGTACTTACCTTAGGAACAACTCACACCAATCTACAACCTTTCTCTTTCAAGAATTCTTCACCACCTAGGTTAGGACAATTCAACCTCTTCAATACCTAAACCAAAGGTGATAATACATACCCACTTAGAGATACACATGAGATAATAAGACTAAGAACCAACTAGGGAAAACCCTAAACATGACACGCTCAACAACATGGGCGTTTCCCTGACCGTGCCCTAAACTCACAACACAGAAGCTTTGACACGTTCAGAACCACGGGCGTGTCACTGAACGTGTAATACATTTTAACTCACAGAAACATTGACACGTCCAACAACATGGGCGTGTTCATGGCCGTGTCAATTCCTCACCAACACAGTAGCTATGACAAGCTCAATGACATGGGCATGTCACTGGAGGTGTCAATACTACAACTACACAGAAGCTGTGACACGCTCAGTGACATGGGCGTGTCACTACTCGTGTCACCCATCCAAGAACTCAAAACCATCGACACGCCCAAAGAGTTGGCCGTGCTCATGGGCGTGTCAGGCAAAAAATCTAGATTCCGGCAACATCAACAACACAACCAACAAATCACTTCCTTTCACCAAAATCCACTTCAAACAAACTTAGCTCAACATACCCAAGAACCATAACAAACTTGCAAAAACACCAAAACAACTAAAAATATACATCCAACACAAATCAAAATCATCACCACAAACCCAAAACACAACCACAATACTTTCACTTCCAACAACTTACTCTTTCCTTTAATCCAACCCCAAAATCCAAAATCACTTGAACCAAACACTCTTAAACACATCTTAATCAAACATAATCACATACCATCAACAATCAACCAATAAACTCAAACACATCTTAAAATAAAATCAAGGAATCAAAAGGAAACTTACCAAGGATGAAGAAACTCTTAAATTTCCAACTTGATCACTTGAAAACTTCCTTAGATCTTGAGTTTAGAAGATCAAATCTCCCTCTTGCTCTCTTGATTCTTTCCTAGCCGGCCAAAATAAGAGAAAAAAAGGAAAGAAAGGAAAATGAGAGCAAGTGGTCCATGAAGAAGAAAGAAGGAAAGAAGAAACAAAGTCAAATCTCAACCACTCTCTCCTCAAAATCCTCTCCTCCAAGCTTTTATATTAAAATATTCCAAATATCTCATTCCACTCACTTAATTTTCCATTTCCATTAATTAACTTAATTAATTAAAATCATTAACTAATCATCTTTGACCTCCACTAACTTGACTTGTATATGTTGTATATATTGCTATATATACAACATATACACTCTCTCTTCACTTCCTTTTTCTTTCCAAATACACATATACATTAAATCCAATTAAAACAACAATTATACCCAAAACTTCTAGGGCACATTTTGGGATATTACAATTCTCCCCCTCTAAAAGAAATTTCATCCCCGAAATTACCTGATATCAAATCTGAAACAGTTGAGGATGTTGCTCTCGCATTGCTTACTCACTCTCCCAAGTTGCCTCTTCTCTACCATGATTCTTCCAAAGAACTTTCACCAATGGCACTCTCTTATTTCTCAACTCTTTTACTTCATGTGCCAGAATAGCAATTGGTTCTTCTTCAAATGTTAAATCTGGACTCACCTCAATAGATTCAACTGGTAAAACATGAGATGGGTCTGATCTATACCTCCTCAGCATAGAAACATGGAAGACATTGTGAATTCTATCCAATTCAGGCGGTAAAGCAAGACGATAAGCAACTGGTCCAACTCTTTCCAATATCTCATACGGTCCATAAAACGAGGACTCGGTTTTCCTTTACGACCAAATCTTAAAATCTTTTTCCAAGGAGACACTTTTAAAAATACTTTATCTCCAATACTAAACTCTATGTCTCTCCTCTTCAAATCTGAATAAGATTTCTGTCGGTCTGAAGCTGCTTTTAACCGATCCCGAATTATCTTCACTTTCTCTTCAGTCTCTTTAACCAAATCAGGACCAATTAATTTGCCTTCTCCAAGTTCATTCCAACATAAAGGCGTTCTACATCTTCTACCATACAATGCCTCAAATGGTGCCATTCCAATACTTGATTGGTGACTGTTGTTGTAAGCAAATTCTACAAGTGGCAAAAATCTGTCCCAATTTCCGGAGAAATCAATGACACAGCTTCTCAACATATTTCTCAATAATCTGTATCACTCTCTCTGACTGCCCATCTATCTGAGGATGAAAAGCAGTGCTAAAGTGTAATCGAGAACCCAATGCATCATGCAAACTCTTCCAAAACCTTGAAGTGAACCGAGGATCTCTATCAGACACTAAAGAAATCGGGACTCCATGCAACTTCACTATTTCATTAATATACAGCTCAGCCAGTCTTTCAAGAGAATAGTCCATTCTAACTGGAAGAAAATGAGCTGTCTTTGTCAATCGATCAACAATCACCCAGATAGCATCATACTTCTTCTGAGTCAATGGAAAACAAGAAACAAAATCCATTGTCACTCTCTCCCATTTCCATTCGGGCACTGTTAAAGGTTGAAGCAACCCTGTTGGAACTTGATGCTTAGCTTTCACCCTCTGACATGTGAGACACTTGGATACAAATTCCGTTATTTCTCTCTTCATACTAGACCACCAATAATACTGTTTCAAATCATGGTACATCTTTGTACTTCCCGGATGCATAGCAAAAACTGATTGGTGTGCTTCCTCCAAAATAAACTTTCTCAAACTAGTATCATCAGGAACACACAACCTATCTTTAAACCAAAGGCTACCATCATTTCTCACATGGAAATCTCTACTTTCTCCATGTTGGCAATATGAAACAATCTTTTGAATTTTCTCATCAGCCAATTGAGCCTCTTTAATCTGATCCAACAACACTGGTCTCAACTGCAATTGAGCCAACAGTGCACCATCATCGCATGATTCAAAACTAGCATGCAATGCTCTCAATTCAACAAGCAACGAGAGTGAATACATAGTTAAACTTGCCAAAGACTTCCGACTCAAGGCATCCGCAACAACATTCGCCTTACCCGGATGATAATCAATCAAACAGTCGTAGTCTTTAATCAACTCTAACTATCGCCTCTGTCGAAGATTAAGCTCTCTTTGAACTCCCAAACATTTTAAATTCTTATGATCTGTATAGATAAAACACTTTTCCCCATACAAATAGTGTCGCCAAATCTTCAAAGCAAACACTATAGCCGCCAACTCTAAATCATGAGTCGGATAATTAAGCTCATACGGCTTCAACTGCCGAGAAGCATAAGCTACAACTTTACCCTCTTGCATCAAAACACATCCTAAAATCATTATGTGAAGCATCACTATAAATCACATAAGGTTTATCTTCCACAGGCAAAGTAAGAATAGGCACTTGAGTCAACATCTCTTTCAACTGCTCAAAACTAGCTTGACACTGATCTGTCCACACAAATCTAACTCCTTTTCAAAGTAATCTGGTGAGTGGAGTAGCTATTAAAGAAAAACCTTTCACAAAGCGTCGATAATAGCCTGCTAAACCCAGAAAACTTCTAACTTTAGTCACTGACTTTGGTGGACTCCAATTCAAAATAGCTTCAACTTTACTTGGATCAACTCTAATACCATCTGCTGAAACTATATGACCCAGAAAAGTAACTTGATCAAGCCAAAACTCACACTTCGACAGCTTGGCATACAATTGCTTCTCTCGCAAGATCTGCAATACAATCCGCAAATGCTTGTCATGCTCCTCTTCATTACGCGAATACACCAAAATATCATCAATAAAGACCACAACAAACTGATCTAAATAGGGTCTAAACACCCTATTCATCAAATCCATGAAAGCTGCAGGTGCATTCGTCAACCCAAAAGGCATCACCAAAAACTCATAATGCCCATACCTTGTGCGGAAAGCTGTCTTAGAAATATCTTCAGCTCTAACCCTCAACTGATGGTACCCCGATCTCAAATCAATCTTAGAAAACACTGCTGCTCCTTTTAATTGATCAAAGAGATCGTCAATTCTAGGCAAAGGATACTTATTCTTGATAGTCACTTTGTTCAATTGCCTATAATTGATGCACAATCTCATAGTACCATCCTTCTTCTTCACAAACAAAACAGGGGCTCCCCATGGAGAAATACTAGGGCGAATAAACCCTTTTATCCAATAACTCCTGTAATTGCACCTTCAACTCTTTCAACTCAACAGGTGCCATTCGATAAGGAGTAATAGAGATGGGAGTGGTACCAGGCAACAAATCGATACCAAACTCAACCTCTCTCTCAGGGGGTAACCCTGGCAACTCTTCAGGAAACACGTCTGGAAAATCTGCAACTGTGGGTATACTATCAAGTTGGGAACCCACTACTCAGGTATCCACAACATGAGCAAGATAAGCATCACACCCTTTTCTAATCAACTTTCTAGCTGTTACAGCTGAAACAAACAAGGATGCAAGTTGTCTTTGCTCACTAGACACCATCACAATTCTACCATCACCAATTCTCAAGGTAACACACTTCTTTTGACAATCTGCCACAGTTCCATGCTTAGACAACCAATCCATACCTAAGATTAAATCATACTCCTTAAAAGGCATTTCAATTAAATCCCCAAGAAACTCCTCGCCTTGCACTACCACTGCACTATCACGATGAACCTTACTCACAATAACACTGTGTCCTAAAGGATTTGTCACCAAGACATCAAATCCTAAGGACTCTGAATGTAATTCAGACACAGGCAAAATGAATGCACTTATGTATGAATGAGTAGATCCTGGATCAATCAAAGCAAAAACTGACATGCCAAATAAAGAGAATGTACCCGCTATAGCTGCTGAAGCATCCGGCTGCCTCTGCATCACATAAACTCTCTGAGAAGATCCGGCCTCATCTGGCCTATTTCCTCCGGATGTCGAACCCCCTCTCTGACTAAACCCAGGCCGACCACCTCTACTAAACCCTCTGCCCCCCTCGACCACCTCTGCTGACACTCGGTCGAGAAGCTGCAGACACTCGGTCGAGAAGCTGCAGACTCAGCCTGTCTATACTCCTGCATCTCAGGACAATCTTTAATAAAATGAGCTGGTGACCCACATCTATAACACCCAGCCGATCCACCAACCTTCCAACAAACACCCCCATGATTCCTACCACAAAGCTCACATGCAGGTAGAGTAGACCTCTGAACCACTAGAGTCGGAGCACTAGCTATAGAAGCTGTAGGTCTCGGCCTCTGCCTCTGATACTGCACTGACCTACCCGGCTGTCTCTGACTCCTACTGATCCTCGGAACAAAACTTCCTCTACCTCTCTTCACAGATGAAGACCCTGCCTCAAACTGGGGTCTCCTTACCCTAGTCTCCTCCTCGGCAGCAGCTGCTGCAATACCTTGTGCTCTCTCAACACTCCTAGCTGCTGCAACAAGCTGAGAGAAATCCTGGTACCAAGAACCAGCGACAATGCACATAATAGAGGGCCTCAAACCCTCCTCAAATCTTCTGCATCGATCAATCTCATCCGAGATAATCCCACCGACATAATGGCTCAACCGGATGTACTCAACCTCATACTCAATTACCGTCCGGTTGTCTTGCCTCAAATTCAAGAATTCCATCTTCTTAATATCTTTATACTCCCTCGGAGTATATTTCTGCTCGAATTCCCTCAGAAAATCACCATAAGATAATGTAGGTGGATCATCCATGGCATGAGGAACCATCTTCCACCAGTCATAGGCATCTTTCTGCAGAAGGGATCTTGCATAATCAAACTTCTCATCCGAAGTAGCTTGCAACTGAATGAATATCCTCTGCACTTTATCCAGCCACTGCAGGATCGGTAGTTCCCAAGAAATCTTCAGCTCCATACTTCCTCAATTTGTCATAATGCCTCACCGGCACTTGAGGCTGTGGTGGTGGTGGTGGCTGCTGTACCGGAGCTCCCCTCAACAAATCGACCATATGCCTTAACCAACCCTGCGGTACATCATCAGCAGCTGATCTCCCTGGCACAAGAGCAGGTGCCTCACTAACTCTCTCAACTCTAGCTCCCTCTCTACCCTCTTCAGGAGCTACACTCTTGGCACTACCCTCTACAGACTGTCGTGACTGAGACGCCATTACAACCTATATCTGCAAACACAGCAGAATACACCCCATTAAAGATCAAAGGCTGCCAATACCATAACATGTATCTTACTTAAAAACCATATTTTAAAACTCAAAATTTCCTTTTTCTTACAATTGACCTAGGTTGAGAATCTCAAACCTAGGCTCTGATACCAAAATAATTGTAACACCCCTATACCCCGTATATGTACACAGCATGCTAATACAATCGTAATATACGTATACTGAATATAGAAAATGCCACGGTTTACAAAACAAACGACTCATTCCTTTTTAAAAACATGAAAAAATTTAAATCATTTAGAAGAAATTATAGAAGACAAAAGATAAAAATGTTTATTTAAAAGCAGCGGAAAATATAATAATTATTTACAAATACTTATACATCAAAACTCAAGTTTTACAAAACATAAAATATATACATGTTTGGCAGTATGTCTTTGATCTTTAAGCTCCACTATCAACGCCTCAAAATCTAGACTCTACTCGGTCTAGAGGAACTCTCTGGTTCTTCTCTGTCACCTGCGCGATGAACCACAATCGCGCTAAGCCAACGGCTTAGTGGTACAAACTATAATAATATTATACTTTAATGAAATGCAAATGTTATAATCTCAAACATATAAACAATTCTCAAGAATCTCATTATTCATTTATTTCATCATTCATAAATCACATTGAAAACAAAGACAAACATGGGCCCACAAGACACTAATATGTTATTCAAAGTTCAGAGTCACTGCTTTGGTCTATAATCACAATCATCAAGCCCGTAGGCAATATATATATATATATATATATCCATGGATAGGGTAACAGACCCAGTCTCTTGGACCTCAACCCGCTAAACTCGAGGAGATCCTCAACCTGGCAAGACTGTTACCTGTAACTGACCTAGTCTCTTGGACCTCAACCCGGATAAACCAAGGAGATCCTCAACCCGGCAAGACTGTTACTATAATTCACATTTCACATTTATCAACTGGAATCGGCTTACGACCCGGTCTTTTCACCTATCCAGTACTTTATAGGCATGCCGCCAAACCCAGAACTCTGAAGGTTGAATAACACATTAGACACATAATCTTTTCATTTATATCTTTATACATTTCTTTCTCAATTCATTTCTCATCATTATAGCCAACAACCATGGCTTCATATCTCATAATCAAAATAGGCAACCATGCCTCAATCATCTCATTAGCATCATTATAGCCAACAACCATGGCTTCATATCTCATCAAGATAATATACAATATCAATTGCATTAACACCATCATCATAGCCAATCACATTGGTTTTATATCTCATTATATCTCAAATTACATTAAATCAATTGATCATTCAAGTATACACAACCAATTGTATTAACATACCTTTCATATTTCATCAAATGTTTTAAACCTGTAATCAATTGCTTAGCATATGTATAATCTAATATGTTAAGTATCAAATCATGTGAGTGTATGCAACAATGTAGTTTGTACTTACCTTAGGAACAACTCACACCAATCTACAACCTTTCTCTTTCAAGAATTCTTCACCACCTAGGTTAGGACAATTCAACCTCTTCAATACCTAAACCAAAGGTGATAATACATACTCACTTAGAGATACACATGAGATAATAAGACTAAGAACGAACTAGGGCAAACCATAAACATGGCACGCTCAACAATACGGGCGTGTCCCTGACCGTGCCCTAAACTCACAATACAGAAGCTTTGACACATTCAGAACCATGGGCGTGTCACTGAACGTTTAATACATTCTGTCTCAAAGAAACATTGACACGTCCAACAACATAGGCGTGTTCATGGCCGTGTCAATTCCTCACCAACACAGTAGCTATGACACACTCAGTGACATGGGCGTGTCACTGGATGTGTCAGTACTACAACTACACAGAAGCTGTGACACACTCAGTGACATGGGCATGTCACTGCTCGTGTCACCCATCCAAGAACTCAAAACCATCGACACGCCCAAAGAGTTGGCCGTGCTCATGGGCGTGTCAGGCAAAAAATCTAGATTCCGGCAACATCAACAACACAACCAACAAATCACTTCCTTTCACCAAAATCCACTTCAAACAAACTTAGCTCAACATACCCAAGAACCATAACAAACTTGCAAAAACACCAAAACAACTAAAAACATACATCCAACATAAATCAAAATCATCACCACAAACCCAAAACACAACCACAATACTTTCACTTCCAACAACTTACTCTTTCCTTTAATCCAACCCCAAAATCCAAAATCACTTGAACCAAACACTCTTAAACACATCTTAATCAAACATAATAACATACCATCAACAATCAACCAATAAACTCAAACACATCTTAAAAGAAAATCAAGGAATCAAGAGGAAACTTACCAAGGATGAAGAAACTCTTAAATTTCCAACTTGATCACTTGAAAACTTCCTTAGATCTTGAGTTTAGAAGATCAAATCTCCCTCTTGCTCTCTTGATTCTTTCCTAGCCGGCCAAAAGAAGAGAAAAAAATGAAAGAAAGGAAAATGAGAGCAAGTGGTCCACGAAGAAGAAAGAAGGAAAGAAGAAACAAAGTCAAATCTCAACCACTCTCCCCTCAAAATCCTCTCCTCCAAGCTTTTATATTAAAATATTCCAAATATCTCATTCCACTCAATTAATTTTCCATTTCCATTAATTAACTTAATTAATTAAAATCATTAACTAATCATCTTTGACCTCCACTAACTTGACTTGTATATGTTGTATATATTGCTATATATACAACATATGCACTCTCTCTTCACTTCCTTTTTCTTTCCAAATACACATATACATTAAATCCAATTAAAACAACAATTATACCCAAAACTTCTAGGTCACATTTTGGGATATTACACTTACACACTAGCTTTGCCACCTGAATTGGATTGAATACATAATATTTTCCATGTCTCGATGCTTCGGAGATACAGGTCTGACCCATCTCATATCTTGTCAGTGGAGTCCATTGAGGTGAGTCCAGATCTGACTTACGAAGAAGAACCAGTGGCGATTTTGGCACGAGAGGTTAAAGAATTGAGGAATAAGAGGATGCCACTTGTGAAAGTCCTTTGGAGGAATCATGCCACTGAGGAGGCGACTTGGAAAAGTGAGCAGGCGATGCAGAGTCAGTTTCCCCATTTGTTCCTGACTTGAGGATAGGTAATTTCAAGAATGAAATTTGTTTTAGGGGGAGAGAATTGTTACATCCTAAAATTTTTAAAAATTTTTAATTTTTGAAAAATTTGATAAAATAAATTATAATTTAAAAGGATAAATTAAATTAATGGTTTTAAATGAAAAATGAAGGGATTTTAAATGAAAAGTGGAATATATATGTGATATATATGCAAAATATACATAACATATATATAAGTCAACACTTTTTAAAAGAAAAGGGTATTTTGGTAATTAAATCTTATAAATTCAAAATTGATAAAATAATTCAAAAACAAATTAATTTTGAATGGAAGAAAAAAATTAGGACTTTTAATTTATTAAAAAAATAATTAAATAATAAAGTCTTCTTCTTCTTCTTCTTCTTCTTCTTCTTCTTCTTCTCTTTCCTTTGGCCGGAATTACATGGGAGCTAGATCAAGGATTCTACTTCTTTCATACTCCATAAATTGAAGAAATTAATAAGTTGCAAGTGAATTTTTGGTGATCTCCACAAAAATTAGTAAGTTTCCATCTCTTTTCTTTGAATTCCTTAGAAATTTAGATTATGTGAGTTTTGAGATTTTGATGTAGTATGTTATAGTTGTTGGAATTGGTGTTTATGATGTTATTTTGGGTAGTTAACAATGATTCTAAGGTTAGATTGAAGAGATGATGGAGTTTGGTTAAAGAATGGTGAAGAGAGAGAATTTAGGGTTATGGATTTTTGAGGTTTTGAAAACATGAACTTTAATTATGCAAATTGATTCCAAATGAGTTGTTTTAATTCATAAATAAGTATTTTAAAGTCAAATATTGGATTTGATGGTGTTGGGATGGAGTTTGAGAAAGGAAGTGGAGATTTAGGTTTCCAAAGTGGTTGAATTTTATGATTTTATTTGTTTAAGCATGTTGTTTAGTGTTAAAAGTGATGAATATAAGCTTGGAATGAGTAATGGATTGTGTTGGAATGGAAAACCTTCAATATGGGAAGGTTATGCCATTTTTGAGATTTTGTGTATAAGAGTGTATTTTATAATGTAAATGATTTAAATGTATTAAAATATGTCTTTAATAATATAAATAAACTTAAAACACTAATTTAATTGTAATAGAATGGAATTCCAATGTTGAAGTAAGGAAAGGCTAAATTTTTGGAAATTTGTAGGAGTGATGTGTAATTATGGTTTAATGTTGGAAATGCCATTAAATGTGATACTAAATGATTATTTGTTATCACATTTGGTTTAGGCTTTGAGGAAGGTTGATTTGCTTCATCCAAGTGGTGAAAGGCAAGTTAGAAAGATTGGATTGAATGTTGTTTTTAGATTGCTTTGGGTTGCTGGTGGAGGTATGTACAAACTTTGAATATAATATCTATATTTGCATAATATTTGGACTTAACACATTTTGGTTGAAAAATGTGCTAAGCTACTTGGTTCATTGATTGTGTATGAATAATATGCTATGACATTTGTAATGTCATTTATGTGTTAAATGCATTGTGAAAAGCCATTGATAATGGCTAATTTGTGTAACATGTGAAATATGCATATTATGTGAAAATACCCAAAGTAATTGGGTAATGTGTTGTGAATGAAAAAAAAAGAGATATGTGTAATAATTAAATGAATTGATATTGATAAAAGTGAGAAAAGTGAAAAAAAATGAGGAAGATGTAAAAAATGAGAAAAAAATGAAAATAAGGCAATGTGCCTAGATTGAATATGTAAAAATGAGAAAGAGATTAATAATAAGAAATATGAATAAATTGTGTACCTAGTATGTTATTCAATTTTCAGAGTTCTGGATTTGGCGGCATGCCTATGATTGCCTATGGGCTAAATGCCGGAATGGTGAAAAGACTGGGTCGTTAGCCAGGCCAGCTGATAAATATGATATTTTTGGGGTGAAAAGACTGGGTCGTAAGCCTCAAAAACTGTACCAGTCTAGCTGGGTTGAGGACTAAGATACTGGGGCCTAAGGGTCTAGCTGGGTTGAGGTCCAAGAGACTGGGCCTGTTACATTATCCATGGATATATTGCCTATGGGGATAGACACATGGTGTCATTATGGACCAAAGCAGTAACTTTGAAATTTGAATAGCATAATTGATCCTTTTTGGGCCCATGCTTGTCTTTGTTTTAATGTGAATTATGAATTATGATACAATTGAGCAATATAATGTTATGAGTTGTACTTATGAAATATTTGAAAAATATAAGAAAGTGGATTTATGTGACATTTATATGCATTGTGCATTTGGTATTGCATTGAGTTACATTGTTATTATCAATGTTCGTACCATTAGGCTTCGGCTTAACGCGATTGTTTCCATCGCACAGGTGACAGGGTAGACCCAGCTGAGCCAGAGAGTTCTTCTAGACCAGGTTGAGTCTAGACTTGTAGTTGAGCTTGTTGAGTTGCTATTGAGATCAGAAACACTGCTAGCAGCATGTGTATATTTTTATGTTATTGTACATTTTGAGTTTTAAGCATAATATATTATGTTTTGAATTTTACGTATTATATATTATAAAGAATATTTTGGTCAATGTATTTGAAATGGGAGAGTAAATGTGTTTTAAATTATATATATCTATATGTATAAATGTTTGAGAAAATTGGTGAAATTGAGAAGTATGGTTGAGATGATGATTTGAAATTATTTGTGAGTGTTTTCTTTTTGCAGGTTGTGTTTTGATAAATTTTGGGATGTCCAAAATACAGACAAAACTCTGGCGAATTTTTTCCAGAGATTTTTATATATATTATTTATTTTGGGTTCTTATAACAAGTAAAGAATATTTATATTCTATTTAATTTTTATATATTTAGAATTTGAAATTTTAAATTGGAAATGTGAAAAAAAATTTTAGTATACCGGTCTGTGATATTTTTGTACCGTATATGCATATTTTATATATGCTGAAAATATGTATTGTACGTATATAGGGTATAATGGTGTTACAGCGTCCCTCAATTAATTCATCTACTGGTCATTAAACTAATTCAGTTGTCATTTGAGAGTTGTGGTCTCTTCTTTCTATCGTGATTGCAAGGTACCACTTGCATGGTTGTTTCACGCTAGTGAATTGAATCACAAACCTTACAATTTATATTTTGGTTTAATGCTTTGAGTTCATCATGGTCACTACTTGATGGCTCGAGCACAACCAACCATTCACATCTTGATTTCCTAAAGGTGATGTTGACCATGAACCTTACTATATGTATAGGCTTTATGGTTCGGATGTCACAATCGCTCTATTATGTTGTGGACTAAATTTTTACGTCACTTGGGGCACTTTGAGATTTTTCAAATTTCTTGTATTGAGCCCAATGCTAATCTAATTTCCCATTATATGATCACTTAATGCACAAATTAAACATTCAATTTGATTGCCAAGATTAAAATTGAGCTTAACCTAGGTTTAGGTCAATACAACTGAATAGAACAATCTTGTAGTCTGCTTTTGTCTACATGATGTTATTTGACATATGCAATACATGCGTACTTAGAGAAAAATGGTCATGGAAGATTGCTTTGTCTTGTAAGATGCATTTTCTTCATTTAACCAGAACAGTTGTGCTTATTTGCATATGATCATGAGCTTTGTTTTCCTCTTGCATTGATGCACTTTTAGCAAATGTGGAATGGCTGTGCTTATGTGACCTTCATACTTGTTCTTTGTCTTTTTTGCTTGAACAATCATTTGAACATGTAGAATGAGCGTACTCAATCGAACATATATGATATAAATAAAATACTAATCTCTTTCTCTTTTGGCTTTCAAGTTAGATGTATCACATAACATCCTTAATTTTAATCCACTTAAATCACTTTAAGATTTGTCTTCATTTAAATCATTTTCGCAGACAGAGACAACAAAAATGAAGTTATTAAAGTTGGAACCTTACACATTGCCACTAAGAATGGTCCTAAAGGTCGTTAAAGGTGTCATCTAACTCATCTCATCATTAGGAGCTAAAAAATGCATGTCATTCACCGGTGATCCTCGAAAACAAAGCCCAATAGTCCTAATCATCAAGTTTTTTGATCTACACTTAGTCAAGGATCAATAGCAATATGGATGTCAAAATGAAATTGGGAAGGAGATAAGTCTAATGGTACATGAATCACATAAATCCATGCTTAAGAGCTACCAAAATCAAGGTTGGAAGCTCGTTGATGCTAGAATATTGTGTCTAGCAAATGCCAAAATATTGTGTCTAATCTTTTCAATAGGGTTAGTATTTTAATTTAGGTAGTCTATGATATTGGTTCTCTTCAACCAATTAGAGTTGTCTATTAAAATCATTTTTTAATTATTATTGTTATAAAATTTTATAGAATAAAAAAAAATCAAATGTGGCTTGAATGGTTAAAAACCTTGCTAAGATTAATTTGGTTACATAAGCAAAATAAGTTTAACACATTTTGTTTTACATTTTTATTTTCAAAGAAAAATATTTTCGTTGATAATTTTTTCAAAGTTTTTTATAGCCTAAATCTTAAATAGTTATTCTCATAAAATGGATTTTTAGCTTATAATATTTATCATTTTTAAATTCATGTTATTACATATGCATTATTGAATATTAAAACAAGATTTTAAATGAAGTTAAATTACAAATCAAGAGATATGAAAATTGCAAAAATTATAAATTAGCACTTTGATAAAATAAAAACGATTAAAAACACTTATACGAGATTATTTCTAAAAATTGAAAAACCTATCAACTAACAAAATTTTTCTACATACTGAAAGTGCATATTCTAAAAAGTTAGACTTCAATTGCTTTTAAAAAGTATCTTTGATATAGATAAAGAGTATTTTAATCATTTTTTTTTACCTATACAGTGTGTCAATTTTTTTTTAAGTCCAATAGACTCCTTAAATAAATAGATGGGACAATTTCACTCTTTATTTTAAATTTTATAACTTTTCACACATTCTATTTAATTCTCTCATTTATTGATTATGAAAAAAAAAAGGCAAAATGAAAAATTAAAATTTAAAGAATCCATTGGATTTTAAAAAATATTGCACTTTTTATATTTAAAAATTAATTGAAATTTTTCTTATTATGAAAAATAATTCTCAAAATAAAAAATGGCCTTTTTAAATGCTCAAGGAGCGTTACATAAATCTCATAGTACGCATAAAATAAGAAAGTAAAAATCGGGGGATGGACATGGTAAAGACGAGGATGGAACGGAAAAATATTTAGCTTATCAAGTCGGATAAATTTAAAATTGATTATAAAAAGAGTAAAAATGATTTTTTTTATAAGAGAAAAGAGAAGAAGTGGAATTATTTACACTGGAATACTAGGTGTAATAAATTTCCTAAATCTATTCTAATATTTAAAAGAAGCAAAATCATTATAGATGAACAATAATTTTACTTCTTTTTTACCTATTTTTCCCTTATATCAACTAACAACACCAGACATGCGTAATTATGCTTATGTCATTCTATATTTTAAAGCCAATTTTCTTTTGCATAGTATCCAAGCTTGATGTCTAAACATGTATTTGGAATGTTGAAATGTGTTAACATCTATGTCACTTGCTTTTGCTTAGTTGTAAATTTGTATTAAATGCAGCTGCAGAGTTAATAGAATAAATATAGCCATTTTCATATGCATTTTACAGAAGCTCAGAGTTAATAGTATCAGGTTAGTGTCTGTGTTGTGTGTTTGGGTGTTCTCTCTTTTCTATGTATGCATTTTCTAAATTCAACCATAAACCATCATTTTTAATTTTTCTCAACCCGCCCAATACGCAAAGTTTGCTAATAAAACTTTAACTTAGCAATTAAATTTAAAATATTAATGAGTTAAAGTTCACAGATTTAACTCCTAAAATTTATTTTCATATCTGTGTAAATTTTAAATTTTATTTATATTATTTGATATAATTATCAATTTAATATTTATATATATACTTATGTTTGTATTTTATATATAATATCTTTTAAAAATAATAACGTACAAAAGTATCGAATTTTTTTATATATATTTTAGTGTAACTTTATATTGTTTTTATTTAACTCATGACAATTTATTTTAAAAGTGAGTAATATTAATTTCCCATGTCAATATAAATTTAATTAAGGTGAAATTATAAATGCATGCATATCTTATATTGTTTTGAGAAATCAATGCTTTTAAAACAAGCAAAATGTTTTCAAAAAGAAAATTGAAAGAATTAAAACTTCACTTGTTTAAAATAAAATTTATTTTATTAGTATTAATTAATAATTATATAATTCAACAAAATTATTAAATGCATTCAGTATAATGTACTCTCTCTCATATAAATATTAAAAAAAAATCACCTCCTATAAATTCATGAAAATTTATTGCGTAGTCAATTCATAATCACATGGACTAAACATGATTCACAAACATATAGATTTAAAGATATGATTCATAACATGATCAAACATGATAATATTTATCTTTTCCGGCCTTTAATGGTGTGCAAGTTGTGCCTCTTATCTTTATTATATTCATATAGATAAGAAATTATTAACGTATCTTCATATTAATAAAACATTTGGATGGAGATATACCTAAAATATACATGGAAAAAAATTAGATAAGAGATAAGATGTAATCCAATTAGAAACCATAAAGCATATTTTATAGCATAGAAATGTTTATTCATATGTGCTTATACATATTTAATTATTTAATTTCCTGCGCAGGAGAGTTGTTTCTGTCCTCACTTATTAAGGTATGTATCTAATTCTTGATTCTATTAATTCATTAATGTTTATATAATTTCCTAAGGTATGGTGCTTTATATATGATGTAAAGATGCCTTAAATCTAAGAGCTTTTGCAATAATATGCTATTTTCTACTTCTTCCACAGATAGTTCCAATCACTATACGCTCACAGAGACTTTAGAACAACTAGGATTGCCACCACCACATTTTGAGCCTATTGAATGCGATGAAGTTGGGATTTACTTATGTCACTGTGTTATTTGTTTTGATGATGCTGATCATAAGAGAAATGCAATTATGGTGGTTGGTTAAAGCATTTATAGGAAGTAAGGTGCTAAAGAGCAGGCTTCTTACAATAGTGTTGTCCCAAAGTGGCAACCAAGAGGGGGTAACTTGGTTGACTTGAAGAAGTCATTGCAAATTGAAATTTTAAAACAAAAATCAAAAGAATGAGTAGAGTGGAGAAGAATGAACACAAGAGATTATAGTGGTTCGGATCAAATCAATCCTACATCCACTCCCCAACCTTCAAGTTGAGAATTTCACTAACCTTGTTATAATCTCAATCCTAACTTGGTGTTTTAATAAGTTCACACCGAACTTTTACAAGGTTTGAGTAACTTCCTCACAATCCAATGAGAGTTTTTCCAGACTCAATCTAAAACCTAAGTATTTCAAAGCTCACACTCAAACTTACAATGATGTTTAATGCTCACACCCAACACTCAAAGAGATACAAATAGAAATTTTGATGGAAAGAAATAAAAATTGTTAATCTTGGCTATTATAATCACAAATATTCTAAAAAATGAGGTTTCTAATGGTATTTATAGCCTTTAAGTCTTGATATAGCCGTTTGAGGTGGGTTCCAACATATTTGAACTTTGCCTCCCACTTTAATTATTGTCCAGAGCAACTTTATGGTCGAACCATCAATTTTCTAGTCATACCATGGAAATTATGGTCATACCACCTATGGTCCGATCGAACTTTTTTTATTTTTTGACAATAATTTTCAACGGCTAGTACACGTGGCTTCCACTTAATTAGCAGATGAGTAACAATCATGAATTCAAAAGAAATATGAAAGGTCTGATCGGACTTCAGTGTAGTCCGATCGAACTTCTTGAAGTATGCCCAAAACTTAAGAGTACTTTGGACCGTGAAACTCTCTGGATGTTTTTATGTTTTTCTTCTTTGCTAAAGTTCGGTTTGACTTGAATATGGTCCGGTAGGACTTCTTCTGGTATACTGAGAATTTGGGAGTACTCTTGGACATGAAAGTTACTGGAAATTTTTACCAAAATTTCTGCCAAAGGTCTGGTTGAACTAGGGTCTAGTCTAAGCAGACTTTTAATAGTCCAGTGAGATTTTGAGAGTACTTCTCTCCATAAATCTTTTTGTGAGAATTTTGCTCCAAGTCATACACTAGTCCAGTAGGGCTTTACCATTTCCTCCAAAAATTAAATGACTGTAAAAAATCATCTTAATTCAAACATTAGTTATATTCAATTTGATTGTCTAGGATCAAAATAGGTTCGATTAAGCCAAGGGTTTTGGCTAACAACCTCCCTCTTTTTAACTTTGGTAATTAAATTGAATTGAGTTAAATTAATTTGGATTATTATATCCCCCCCTTAACATATGATCTCTCCCTTTTTGTCTTGACTTATGTGATTATATATCTCTCCTCCTGTAACAAAGGCAAAAATAAATATTAATAAAGAATGAAATATATTTATCAAAGTAAGAAAATAAACATCGAATATATTAAAATTGAAAGACTTAAACACGCTATAGAAGCTAAATACATTAAAAAACTTAAAGAACATATTAGATAAACTATCTTGTTCAATCCTCATCTTAGTCTTTATCATCCTCTTCTTCTTCTTCATCATCATGTTCTTCCTCTCTAAGGTGGGATGTAGCAACTTAACCTTCTTCTTCATGAGGAATGGAACCATGAATAGAAGGAGAGAGGCTTGGTTCATCCTCATTGATCACAGAACATTGAGAGAGTCCTAAAGCTTCTTGGGTTTGTTGAATGTCAATATGAAGATGAGAAATTTAAGAGGTGAGGCTATCAATTTTTGTACTTTAAGATGTCATTTGGCTTTGGATGTCTTAGAGGATAGTCAAAATAGTTTCTTATACCCTGGGAGGTTGGGATCTAGGAATTTCCATTTGAAATGTTTCCTCGAATTCTTTAATAATCCTAAGCCTTTTTCTTTATTGTGCCCTAGCCCCTTGCGCACCTAAAAGGTACACATATGTTCCATCATCATCACTTATGCATTTTGCATGCTTGAGATAGCCAATATCTATTGACTTAGTTGTTGGGTCAAAAGGATTGATAAGAGTGTCTTTGTTTGTTGGAGTTAATGCACCTACATACTTGGTAATTTATGTGATTTGAGATGAAAGGAGAATTAAACCTGCTTTGGTTTTTCTAATATGAAGGAAGGTGTCAATTAAAAACTTTCCAGTTTAAATGGTTGGCCTTTAATAACGTAAAAGAGGAAGAGGAGATCTTTTTATGTCACTTTTTCATTGCTTTCTCCACTAGCACTTTGTGAGTGGAAATTTTCACCTCCACTCCTGGTGCAATGGTTCTTGCGACTTCGATACTGTTAGGCTCAGGACCTTAGAGAACACAGGCCAAAGCCCAGAGAATAGGAGTCACCCCCCGAATGGGTCGGGAAGATAGAAAGAAGTGGATGACTTGATTCCTAAAGAATCCCTAACCCCCTATTGGGTTTGAAAAGTTGAGTATGCATGGGAAAGGTGAGAATGGCCTAGTACACCCATAAAGCCCGGTTTATTAGAACCGACCTCTTTTTCAAGTCTAAATATTATTAAATTATTTGATTGTCATGACATTATCCCTATTTAATGAGATGAAATAAAATAAACATCCATCATATTATTAGAATGAATCAAACGGAATGGGTATCCATCCTTAGATAGAAACATACCCTTACAATCCTCAAATGTTCATACAAATAAATAAAGTAGGACACCCACCAAAAGGTGAAAATATGTCCTTTTAAAAATACTTAAAATCCCAAATGACAAGTTTATAAACATAATTCAATCATCATAAAATAAATCAATCATCAACAAGTAATCTAAACATATCATTCATCATCAAGTACATGATAATAAATCAAGAATTAAACTAATAAAATTAGGGTTTTTTTCCTAAATGAGAGTTTAAACATATAAATTAGGGTTTTAATATATAGATCCCAGGTTCAAAAGGTAATTCAGACTAAAACATCTAGATCAAGGTTTGGTCATGCAATAGTAAGGTTTGATCGTAAAACTAAGATACCATATTATAAGACTATGGTTTTGGATTTATGAAAACAATGGCAGAACGTGCATTGATACTACTATCAATTCTAATTCTAACTGATGGCTTACTCTAAGGAATTTGCAACACCACTTATTAATGGAACAATGCAATAAATTAATTCATAAGAGTAAACAATTGAATTGAGGCAATTAAAAAAAACAAACCTGCATTTGTCGGCTCCACCAATTTAATAAGTTGAATCGAGCTTATTATCTTACTGCCTGAATCAATTAGCTTATGGTTGGAGGTTCAATGATCTGTGGATCAACCTTTGGCTACTTTCTTTGTTTTGTTTTTACTTCTGTCTCTTTAATTTTTTTCTATTTATGTGTTTTCTAAATGGTCGCCAAAAGTCGCCCCTTTCTCCTGTATTGATTTGTATTTATAATGCTTAAATTAGGGTTAACTCTGATTGTTAATCCTAATCCAGTTGTAACTCTTAGCTGTTATCCAAGGTTTGCACAAGTTAAACACAATTAAGATTTCTAAAAAAAATCAAACTCATGTTGAATTAGACTGGTTTAATTCGACATGAGCATAAGGCTCATATCGATTTGGACATTCTCCAAATCATCATGAGCCATGCTCATGTCGATTTGTACTTTGTCCAACTCAAATAGAATCAAAAGTTTTTATTCTCATATTGAACTTATTTTTATAAATTGGACCATTTTAATTTAGGCCTTTAAAAATTGGACCAATCTAATTCAAGCTTTTAAACTAGGTTTAAGCTCTTTGAAATCGGACCATATTTTGCTTGGCCTCATTTAGTCAGACTCCTTTTAGGGTCGAAGTTACGGTCTACAATTTTTTTTCCTTCTTGAACGATCTTGAATTTATTCAGAGAGTAAAAAAAAACTCATTTTGGTAGGCTTTGAGCCAATCTTAGACATTTCGATTTAATTTTGAGAAAATAAATTGGATTGCCTTGGCATGTTGGGTTTCAGACCCGAAAGTTTGGTTTGGATTCTGGACCCAAAATTTTAGTTTAAGTTCTGGACCCAAAATTTTGGTTTGGGTTCTGAACCCAAAATTTTGGTTTGTGTTCTAGACCCGAAAATTTGGTTTGGGATTCGAAAATTTTATTTGGGTTCTAGACCAAAAAATTTGATTTGGGTTCTAGACCCAAAAATTTGGTGTGGGTTCTTGACCCAAAATTAAATTAGGTTCTAGATCCAAAAATTTAGTTTGAGTTTTGGACCAAAAAATTTATTTGGGTTCTAGATTCAAAAATTTAGTTTGGGTTCTGGATCAGAAAATTTGATTTGGGTCATGAACCCAAAAATTAGTTCGGGTTCTGGACCTAAAATTTTGGTTTGGGTTCTAGACCCAAAAATTTAGTTTGGGTTCTGGACATAAAATTTTGATTTGGGTTCTAGACCCGAAAATTTGATTGGGGTTCTGGACCTAAAAATTTGGTTTGGGTTCTGGACCTAAAAATTTGATTGGGTTTTGAATCCAAAAATTTAGTTTGATAATGGACCTTCATCTTATATCGACTTTAGCTCTTTTGAGTTCTGGCTTTTTTTTAGCCATCAACTTTAACTCTTCTCACTTGATTGATCTTCTATCATTTGAGAGTTTTGGTTATCTTTAGCTATTCTAGCTTAACTAACTTTTTGTCATTGGTATCTTCAGTCATTTGTTTCATTCTTTAATGGATTTTGATTTGCAAAAATATTTGGCTATTTTTTAGGTCTTTAACCCTCATATCCTCTCTTACCCCCTACATGGCAAAACATTGAAAGAGAGTCTAAAAATATTTTGTACATGCATAAAATCAAAAATTAAAAGGAGAAGCTTTGCCCCTTGTATAGGCTTAAACCAATGATTTAATTCTCATGTAGGGTCCATCCGATGTTTTTTTTCCTTGTCTTATTCTTTGCGTAAGCATGGCTCTCCAATTTTGCAAAGTAATTGGATCTTTCTCAAATAATAAGCCTTTCATGCCCTGACGCTATGTTTGCTTCTCATTTCTTATTCTAAGAGTATTGGCTGCTTAAAGAATCAACAACAAAAGTGCAGTGTGACATTCTCATGTGTGCGTGTATGCGTGATATGCATGAGGGATATTTACAGTGGTTATACTAACTTACAGACCAAGGTGATAGGCTAAACCACTCCCATTAGTACCTTCGGGATATTCATGTAGGCCTTGCATTAGGTCATCAGGTGGTGTCTCATCTATAGCTTCATCTTCAAGATATAGAAAACATGAGTAGTGGGGCTCAAGCAGGATAATCAGAAATACATGAGACGTCTATTTTAAATCATGATTGAGCACATTAGTTGGTAGCTTCTTCATAATCTTGCAAACAATTTCTTCATTAGCATACCTTGCCCAATGTGTCCTTTAAGGTTCAACAGTGCAACGTACTTCCCTAAGCTTGAAGGCTCATATGACAAGAAAATATTTTTTTTGAAATTTAATTTAAATTTTGAAATAAAATGTTGGCTTTACCAAATCAATTTCAATATACCTCAGGACCTGGTCTTTCAAATTAACACATTTATAATATCATAACCCTAGTTACCATACTAAATTTGAGAATCATTTCAATTTAAGCAAGAACTGTTATACTTTAGATAGGCACATACATATTACTTGGCCAAAGGTCTTATTGAGTTTAAATATTATTTATCTCATATGTATGCTTTTTCAAACAATCTACACTAATAGACTCTACCTACCAAGAGAGATCAACAAGTCTTTAACAGGCTTGAAATGGGGTCTATAAGGGACATGGTTTAAATGAAGGCCATTTGTAGATTGAAGCTGACATGACACTATGGATAAACCTTCACACTACAAATTTTCTATTGGAATCGCCGACAGCTAGAAATATTAAACTCTAGACATCATTTCTACCCTTTAGGCTTTTTAAAAAGACACCTTCTTAGCAGAAATCTGTATCTAATTAGGACAATATTAATCTTCCTTTTTTTTCTTTTCTTTTTTTTTTCCTTTCCTTCTTTTTTTTTCTTTTCCTTTCTTTCTTTCTTTCTCTTTTTTCTTCTTTTTTTTTTTTATTTTTTGTCTATCCTAGCTTTAAGATTATTGTCTTGTTTGTACCATCTTATACTTCTAACTATAGAGTAGTATGAGTCTGCTTCAATAAGGATGGATCTTTTTGTTGTCCTAATAAATATGAGATATTAGGTCTAGTTCATGTAAAATTTAATTATTCTTATGATCTTGACTAAATATCCTTTTCTTTAATCTTTTTGTTTCTTGGTAGCTCATTAATCATCAGACTTATCATAAGCGTCACACCAGCTCAGGGTATCATGCTTTACAAGTCAATAAAAAGCAAGCTAAAATCTCATGAAAGCTCAAAAGGACAAGCTAGGGATTGATTTTAATAAGGTGGATGCTAGTTGTTGGCTCACCAAATAATGCCTAGATCATCTCTCTGTTAAAATAAGCAAAGTTCAATTTCTCCTCGAAAGTTCATCAAAGTATGTTCTAAGACTGACTAGAATCTAGACACAGGTAATTATGCAAGAGCCCTCTCTAAGTAAGCATACACAACTCAATGTTATAGAACAATTCTCTCACATAGTAAAGTCATTCAGATCATGATGCATAGACACACTAATTTATGAATATCAAGCTAGATTCGTCATTGGTTGAGCACCAGAATGTCAAAAATCAACAAATTATAAATGTAAAAAAAGTAATTTATTCAAGCAATTTTAATTTGAAAAACACAATTATTCCAATGAAATACCGAAGAAAGCAAAATAAAATGAGCAACACTTAAGCCAAGGGAGGTTTGTTGAGTTGAGTCTCTTCTCTCTTCACATCTTTTATACTCTCATTTTGAAAGGAGGATAAGGCAAAATCTTCCTTCAATCCTCCCCCTATGATGAAGGTTGTTGGGGGAGGTACTCTGTCGAACTTAGGCAAAGGATTGTCTTTCGTACTAGGTTTGTTGGGCTCAGGCAACTTTCCACTATCAATAAGATTTTAGATCTCATGTCTTAAACGCATGCAATTATCTATTTCGTACCCTTGTGTCTGATGGAATTGACAGAAGGCCTTGGCATCAAAGTTTAGTGATAGAGGATTTGGTAATGGTTGAGGAGTCAGTGGCTGTAATAGTCCTTGCTTATACAGCTTATTAAAAAATCAAGATAAAGGTCTCCTCATATTTGAAAATTGCCTCCTATTTTCTTGGCCAGTAGCTACATTGACATCCACCGCTTTTTATGTATTCTAGCCACCATATTGATAACTTCTCTTCTCATTCCTTCTTCTAGCAAAAAGATTCTTCTTCTTTTTCCACTCTTCTATTTGCAAGCCAGCTTGGAGAAGATCTTTAAAGTTCCTTATAAGGTTATGAGACCACCTCTCATAGAGATTAGGTATGACACCCCTTACTATCATTCTGATCTGGTCAGATTCACCGGGCCTTTTTTTGAGAAGTGCAACCTTATTTCTCCATCTCTTCACATAATCAACAAATTTTTATTTTGTTTATGCCTAATAGTCTCCACCTCCATCAAAGTCACTTCCAATTTAACATTATTCCTATATTATTGGATGAAGGCTTTGTATAGAAAATCCCAATCCCTTTGAGAACTTTCCTCCAAGGTATTCAACTAGTTTTACATGACGGGATCCACAGACAGCATGAAATACCTTAGGGTTTGAACCTTGATAGCTCTAGCAGACTACATGGTAGTAATATACTGCTTGACATGTAAGTGGGGATTTCCAGTTCCATCAAAATTAGCAAATGGATGCATATTGAACTTGTAAGGATTTCCTTCATTGTCTTCAAACAACTTGTCTATTTTAGACACCTTTTCGGTCCTCAGCTTCTTTTTAAACTTCTTTTCTAAGTCAGCAATCATCTACTCAACATCGGCTGATTCAGCTTTCTTTCCCATGTCCTTCTTTTCTTTCTTATCTTCTTGTTAATCTTGTAAGTATTAGTCCCAGTCATAATCATCATTTTCCACCTTCTCATCATCAAAGGCTATGTAATATCCCCATGTGTGCCCTAGAAGTTTTAATTCAATTGTTGTTTGATTTGAATTAAAAGTACATATGTTTTAGCAAGGGAAATGATTGTGTTAATGGAATGTATATGTTGTATATATGTTAATATATATAACATATATGTTGGTCAAGTGTAAAGTCAAGGGAAGAAGATATTTTTATTTGGGATGAGTGGAATTACTTAAGAGGGCAAGAGTTTTAAAGGAAGTGTGAACAAATAGAAAAGGGCATTTAAGTAATTGTGTTGATGGAATTGCTTGGTGGATATTTAAAGAAGAAAAGAAGGTTGAATTGTCTTCATTTCTTTTCTTTTCTTGGTATAGCCGGCCATTTCAAAGGAAGAGAGCAAAAGTGAGATTTGCTTATTCAAGTTTCAAATTGAAGGAGGAATCAAAGGATTTGGTTGGAGATTTGTGAAATTTCTTCATCTAAGGTAAGTACTCTCTTGTTTTCTTTTGGTATTTTGAAGATGTGTTTGAAGTGTGTTGTGATTTGATAATATTATGATTTGGTATGTTTGAGATGAGTTTCTAAATGTTGAAATTGATTGTGAGTTAATTTAGTGTTGGTTTGGTTTTGGTTGAAGATGGTAGGTTAAAAGTGATGTTGTTTTTTTTGGGTTTTGAAGTGGAAGGTGATTAAATGTGTTGATGATGGGTTGTTAAGATGAATATTGTGGTAAACATGTGAAATATGTGTTTAGAACATGGATTACATTCAATTGAATTATGCTAAATTGTGTATAATGTAATTGAGTGCAACCAAAGGGGACTTAAACATGTTAGGGTTTCAATTCATGAGAGACACGGCCAAAAGCAAGGAGAGACACGGCCAATTCATGAGAGACACGGCCAAGTCCATGGAAATTTGGCCGTGTTGGGTGATTTTTGGAGGAGACACGGCCTTGTCCCTTGCCCATGTTGGCTTCTATTGCTTTTGGTTGAGAGGCTTTTGGTTGAGAGACACGGCCACAAGCTTGGCCGTGTCCCTTGAGTGTGTTGGCTACTGTGATTTTTCATTTCTCTTCTTACATGGTTGAGATTGAACTTACACTTGATAATGCATATGATATTATATGAACAAGGTTGTGTATTGTGCATTGTGAAACTTGTGAATGGCAATGTGTTATATGAATAATGTATCTTGAAATGTTATACCAATGATGCTATGTGAATAATATGAATTGAGATATAATATGATGATGCTAGGTGAATAATATGAATTGAGATACAACATGATATGAGGCCATTGTGATTAGCTATGATAACTCAAATGTGATGTGAAGCCATTGTGTTTGGCTATGATGATTCAATTGAAAGAACATAAGGCATGTTTGCCTAATTTATGATGAGAATTGAGAATAAAACAATAAATGAATTGTGTGTCTAATGTGTTATTCATTTTCAGAGTTTTGTTGTTGGTGGCATGCCTATTGGTAACATTCTCTTGAAGTTAGGTTGGATTTGATCCTTGAAGCCTAATTGAGATGTTACAACCCTTGAAGCTAGGTTGGATTGGTTCTTGAAGCCAAGTTGGGTTGATACTTAGCATGCTTTGTTCCCCTTGAAGCTTGGTTGAACCTAAATCCTTGAAGCCTAGTTGCGTTTATGATAATGATAAATGTGATAACAAAACCAAACCATTAACTCTGAAAGTTTAATGGCATATTAATGTGTCTTGGGCCCATGCTTGTCTTTGTTTAATGTGATTCATGATTGGTAAAATGATTAACTAATGAGATATATGGAAGGATATTGAAATGTGATATGTTTATATATGTGGTTTATGAAATATAAAGGTATGTGGTTTATGAAATATAAAGGTATGTGGTTATCCTTTCATCTATGATATTGATTTGAGTAATCAAATGTGTGACATTGTATTACCTTATAGTATAGTGTTGGTATATTTTATACTACTAAGCCGTTGGCTTAGCGCGATAGTGTTTGATCGCGCAGGTGACAGAGTTGAACCTGAGAGCTCCTCGAGACCGAGTGAGAGTAGACATTGAAGAGTTGTTTTAGGACTTAAAGATCAGAGAAGAGCTGCCAATCATGTATATATATATTCTATGTTTTGTAAACCTTGATTTATATCATATTTGTAATAATATCCGCTGTGAATTATTAAACATTTTGTATATAGTGTCTTTTGGATTTCTTTTATTTGTTTAAGATTGGTTTCACTTATTTACAAAGATATTTGTTGTGTCTTTTTAAACCGTAGCATTTTCTATATTCAGTATACGTATATTATGATCATTTAAGCATGCTTGGTACATATACAGGATATAGAGGTGTTACAATTATTTTGGTATCAGAGCCTAGGTTTGAGATTCTCAACCTAGGTCAAGTGTAAGAAAAAGAGTGTTTTGATTTTAAAAAGTGGATTTTTGAATAACATACATGTTTGGCATTGGCAGTCTCTGATCTTTAATGAGAAGTATTCTGCTGTGTTTGCAGATATAGGTTGTGATGGATTCTCACTCACGTCAGTCAGTCGAGGGTAGTGCTGAGAGTATAGCTCCTGATGAGATTAGAGAGGGAGCTAGAGTGGATAGTGCTGGAGAGGTACCTATTTCTGTGTTGGGGAGACCAGCTGGTGAGGATGTTCCGCCAGTTTGGGTTAGGCAGGTGGTAGAGGCTTTGAGGCAAGCACCAGTGCAACCACCGCCACCACCCCCACAGCCTTTGGTATCAGTGAGACAGTATGATAAGCTAAGGAAGTATGGAGCAGAAGACTTCTTGGGTACTATTGATCCAGCTGTAGCTGAGCAGTGGCTAGATAAAGTACAGAGAATATTTGTTCAGTTGCAAGCCACTCCAAAGGAAAAGTTTGATTATGCAAGATCATTGTTGCAGAAGGATGCATATGACTGGTGGAAGACAGTGCCCCATGCTATGGACGATCCGCCTACTTTGTTCTATGCTGATTTTCTAAGAGAGTTTGAATTGAAATATACCCCAAGAGAGTATAAAGACATGAAGAAGATGGAGTTTTTGAGTTTAAAGCAAGATAACCGGACCGTAACTGAGTATGAGGTTGAGTTTATTTGATTGAGCCATTATGTTGGGGGTATTGTATCTGATGAGATAGATAGATGCAGGAGATTTGAGGAGGGATTGAGGCCCTCTATCATGTGTCATGTGGCTGGATCTAGATATCATGATTTTTCCCAGCTTGTGGCAGCAGCTAGGAGCGTGGAGAGAGCTCAGGTTATTGCAGCTGCTTCAGAGGAAGAGATCAGGGTTAGAAGGCCCCAATTTGAGGTAGGGTCTTCATCTGTGAAAAGAGGTAAAGGAAGTTTTGTTTCTCGGGTTAGTAGGAGTCAGAGCCCAACGGGTAGGTCAGTACAGTTTTAGAGGCATAGATCTAGACCTACAGTTTCAGTGGCGAGTGCTCCGACCCCAGTGATGCAGAGATCCACCTTACCCATATGCATTCATTGTGGTAGACCACATGGTGGTCCTTGTTGGAGGACTGGTGTGATAGGGGTATGTTTCAGATGTGGGTCGCCTGATCACTTTGTTAGAGATTGTCCTGAGAGACAGGAGCGGATGTCAGTGGATACTGCAGCTTCCCGACCTAGTGTGAGGGGAGGTCGTGGAGGCAGGGTTTCAGCAGAGGAGGTAGATCTGGGTTCAGTTCTAGAGGAGATTCTACATCCAGGAAGAGTAGACCAGAGGAGGCTGGATCTTCTCAGAGGATTTATGTGATGCAGAGGCAACCATATGCTTCGGCAATCATAGCTGGTACTTTTTTTTATTTGGTATTTCAGTACTTGCTTTGATTGATCCAGGTTCCACACATTCATATATTAGTGCATCTGTTTTGCCTGTGTCTGATGTGCATGCTGAATCCCTAGGATTTGATGTATTGGTGACAAATCCGTTAGGGCATAGTGTGATTGTTAGTAAAGTGCACCGAGATAGTGCAGTGATGGTGCAAGGTGAGGAGTTTCTTGGAGATTTGATTGAGATGCCTTTTAAGGAATATGATGTGATCCTAGGCATGGACTGGTTATCTAGACATAGAGCTGTGGTTGACTGCCAAAAGAAAGTTGTTACCTTGAGAACCAGTGATGGTAGAGAGGTGTTAGTAGCTAGTGAGCAGGGACAGCTAGCATCCTTGTTTGTTTTAGCTGTTGCAGCTAGGAGATTGATTAGAAAAGGGTGTGATGCTTACCTTGCTTATGTTGTGGATACTAAAGTAAAAGGTTCTCAACTTGATGATATACCCACAGTTGCAGAGTTTCCAGATGTATTTCCAGAGGAGTTGCCAGGGTTGCCTCCTGAGAGAGAGGTGGAGTTCGGTATTGAATTATTGCCTGGTACCACTCCTATCTCTATTACTCCTTACAGAATGGCACCTACTGAACTGAGAGAGCTGAAGGTGCAGTTACAGGAGTTGCTGGATAAAGGGTTTGTTCGCCCTAGTGTTTCACCGTGGGGAGCTCCTGTCTTATTTGTGAAGAAGAAGGATTGTACTATGAGATTGTGTATCGATTATAGGCAATTGAACAAGGTGACTATTAAAAATAAATATCCTTTGCCTAGAATTGATGATCTCTTTGATCAATTGAAAGGTACAGCAGTGTTTTCTAAAATTGATTTGAGATCAGGGTACCATCAGTTGAGAGTCAGAGCTGAAGATGTTCCTAAGACCGCCTTTCGGACCAGGTATGGGCATTATGAGTTTCTAGTTATGCCTTTTGGTTTAACGAATGCACCTGCAGTTTTTATGGATTTGATGAATAGGGTGTTTAGGCCCTATTTGGATCAGTTTGTAGTGGTCTTTATTGATGATATATTGGTCTTTATTGAGGAGGAGCATGATAAGCATCTGCAGATTGTGCTGCAGATTTTGAGAGAGAAGCAATTGTTTGCTAAACTGTCGAAGTGTGAGTTTTGGCTTGACCAAGTTATTTTTCTCTGTCATATAGTTTCAGCAGAGGGTATTAGAGTTGATCCGAGTAAAGTTGAAGCTATTTTGAATTGGAGTCCACCAAAATCTGTGACTGAAGTTAGAAGTTTTCTGGGTTTGGCAGGCTATTACCGACGGTTTGTAAAAGGATTTTCTTTGATAGCTACTCCACTTACTAGATTACTTCGAAAGGGAGTTAGATTTGTGTGGACAGATCAGTGTCAGGCTAGCTTCGAACAGTTGAGAGAAATGTTGACTCAAGCACCTGTTCTTACTTTACCTGTGGAAGATAAACCATATGTGATTTACAGTGATGCTTCACATAATGGTTTGGGTTGTGTTTTGATGCAAGAAGGTAAAGTTATAGCTTATGCTTCTCGACAGTTGAAACCGCATGAGCTCAATTATCCGACCCATGATTTAGAGTTGGCAGCCATTGTGTTTGCATTGAAGATTTGGCGACATTATCTGTATGGGGAAAAGTGTTTTATCTATACTGATCATAAAAGTTTAAAATATTTGGGTGTCCAAAAAGAGCTTAATCTTCGACAGAGGAGATGGTTGGAGTTGATTAAGGACTACGACTGTTTGATTGATTATCATCCTGGTAAGGCAAATGTTGTTGCTGATGCCTTGAGTCGAAACTCTTTAGCAGGTTTGACTATTTTTTCGCTCTCGTTGCTTGTTGAGTTGAGAGCGTTGCATGCTAGTTTTATACCTTGTGATGATGGTGCATTGTTGGCACAGTTGCAATTGAAACCAGTATTGTTAGATCAGATTAAAGAGGCTCAATTGACTGATGAGAAGATTCAAAAGATTGTTTCAGACTGTCAGAATGGAAAGAGTCGAGATTTTATTGTGAGAGGTGATGGGAGTCTTTGGTTTAAGAGCAGAATGTGTGTACCTGATGATACTAATTTGAGAAGGGTCATTTTAGAAGAAGCACATCAGTCAGTATTTGCTATGCATCCGGGCAGTACAAAGATGTATCATGATTTGAGACAGCATTATTGGTGGTCTGGTATGAAGAGAGACATTGCAGATTTTGTGTCTAAATGTCTCACATGTCAGAGGGTAAAAGCTGAGCATCAAGTTCCAACAGGGTTACTTCAACCTTTAGCAGTGCCTGAATGGAAATGGGATAGAGTAACCATGGATTTTGTATCTGGTCTGCCATTGACACAAAGAAAGCATGATGCTATTTGGGTGATTGTTGACAGGTTGACTAAGACAGCTCATTTTCTTCCGATTCGGATGGATTACTCTTTGGAGAGGTTAGCTGAGCTGTATATCCATGAGATTGTGAAGCTGCATGGTGTTCCAACTTCTATAGTGTCTGATCGAGATCCCCGATTTACTTCAAGGTTTTGGAAGAGTTTGCATGGTGCTTTGGGTTCTCGATTACATTTCAGCACTACTTTCCATCCTCAGACAGATGGGCAGTCTGAGAGGGTGATACAGATTATTGAAGATATGTTGAGAAGCTGCGTCATTGATTTCTCTAGAAGTTGGGATGGATTCTTACCACTTGTTGAATTTGCTTACAATAACAGTCATCAATCCAGCATTGGTATGGCCCCATTCGAAGCATTGTATGGTAGACGGTGCAGGACACCTCTATGTTGGAATGAACTTGGTGAAAGTAAGTTAATTGGTCCTGATTTGGTTAAAGAAACTAAAGAGAAAGTGAAAATGATTCGAGATAGGTTGAAAACAGCTTCGGACCGACAGAAATCTTATTCAGATTTGAAGAGGAGAGACATTGAGTATAATGTGGGAGATAAAGTATTTTTGAAGGTGTCTCCTTGGAAAAAGATCTTGAGGTTTGGTCGGAAAGGGAAATTGAGTCCTCGTTTCATTGGACCATATGAAGTTTTGGAAAGAGTTGGACCAGTTGCTTATCGGCTTGCTTTGCCACCTGAGTTAGAAAGGATCCATAATGTATTTCATGTTTCTATGTTGAGGAGATACAGGTCGGATCCATCTCATGTGTTGCCAATTGAATCTATTGAAGTGAGTCCAGATTTAACATTCGAAGAAGAACCAGTTGCTATCTTGGCACGTGATGTGAAAGCGTTGAGAAATAAGAAAGTGCCTTTGGTAAAGATTTTGTGGAAGAATCATGGGAGAGAAGAAGCAACTTGGGAGAGTGAACAAAACATGCGAGATCAATATCCTCAACTATTCCAGACTTGATATCAGGTAATTTCGAGGACGAAATTTCTTTTTAGAGGGGGAGAATTGTAATATCCCCATGTGTGCCCTAGAAGTTTTAATTCAATTGTTGTTGGATTTGAATTAAAAGTACATATGTTTTAGCAAGGGAAATGATTGTGTTAATGGAATGTATATGTTGTATATATGTTAATATATATAACATATATGTTGGTCAAGTGTAAAGTCAAGGGAAGAAGATATTTTTATTTGGGATGAGTGAAATTACTTAAGAGGGCAAGAGTTTTAAAGGAAGTGTGAACAAATAGAAAAGGGCATTTAAGTAATTGTGTTGATGGAATTGCTTGGTGGATATTTAAAGAAGAAAAGAAGGTTGAATTGTCTTCATTTCTTTTCTTTTCTTGGTATAGCCGGCCATTTCAAAGGAAGAGAGCAAAAGTGAAATTTGCTTATTCAAGTTTCAAATTGAAGGAGGAATCAAAGGATTTGGTTGGAGATTTGTGAAATTTCTTCATCTAAGGTAAGTACTCTCTTGTTTTCTTTTGGTATTTTGAAGATGTGTTTGAAGTGTGTTGTGATTTGATAATATTATGATTTGGTATGTTTGAGATGAGTTTCTAAATGTTGAAATTGATTGTGAGTTAATTTAGTGTTGGTTTGGTTTTGGTTGAAGATGGTAGGTTAAAAGTGATGTTGTTTTTTTTGGGTTTTGAAGTGGAAGGTGATTAAATGTGTTGATGATGGGTTGTTAAGATGAATATTGTGGTAAACATGTGAAATATGTGTTTAGAACATGGATTACATTCATTTGAATTATGCTAAATTGTGTATAATGTAATTGAGTGCAACCAAAGGGGACTTGAACATGTTAGGGTTTCAATTCATGAGAGACACGGCCAAAAGCAAGGAGAGACACGGCCAATTCATGAGAGACACGGCCAAGTCCATGGAAATTTGGCCGTGTTGGGTGATTTTTGGAGGAGACACAGCCGTGTCCCTTGCCCATGTTGGCTTCTGTTGCTTTTGGTTGAGAGGCTTTTGGTTGAGAGACACGGCCACAAGCTTGGCCGTGTCCCTTGAGTGTGTTGGCTACTGTGATTTTTCATTTCTCTTCTTACATGGTTGAGATTGAACTTACACTTGATAATGCATATGATATTATATGAACAAGGTTGTGTATTGTGCATTGTGAAACTTGTGAATGGCAATGTGTTATATGAATAATGTATCTTGAAATGTTATACCAATGATGCTATGTGAATAATATGAATTGAGATATAATATGATGATGCTAGGTGAATAATATGAATTGAGATACAACATGATATGAGGCCATTGTGATTGGCTATGATAACTCAAATGTGATGTGAAGCCATTGTGTTTGGCTATGATGATTCAATTGAAAGAACATAAGGCATGTTTGCCTAATTGATGATGAGAATTGAGAATAAAACAATAAATGAATTGTGTGTCTAATGTTATTCATTTTCAGAGTTTTGTTGTTGGTGGCATGCCTATTGGTAACATTCTCTTGAAGTTAGGTTTGATTTGATCCTTGAAGCCTAATTGAGATGTTACAACCCTTGAAGCTAGGTTGGATTGGTTCTTGAAGCCAAGTTGGGTTGATACTTAGCATGCTTTGTTCCCCTTGAAGCTTGGTTGAACCTAAATCCTTGAAGCCTAGTTGGGTTTATGATAATGATAAATGTGATAACAAAACCAAACCATTAACTCTGAAAGTTGAATGGCATATTAGTGTGTCTTGGGCCCATGCTTGTCTTTGTTTAATGTGATTCATGAATGGTAAAATGATTAACTAATGAGATATATGGAAGGATATTGAAATGTGATATGTTTATATATGTGGTTTATGAAATATAAAGGTATGTGGTTTATGAAATATAAAGGTATGTGGTTATCCTTTCATCTATGATATTGATTTGAGTAATCAAATGTGTGACATTGTATTACCTTATAGTATAGTGTTGGTATATTTTGTACTACTAAGCCGTTGGCTTAGCGCGATAGTGTTTGATCGCGTAGGTAACAGAGTTGAACCTGAGAGCTCCTCGAGACCGAGTGAGAGTAGACATTGAAGAGTTGTTTTGGGACTTAAAGATCAGAGAAGAGCTGCCAATCATGTATATATATTCTATGTTTTGTAAACCTTGATTTATATCATATTTGTAATAACTTCCGCTGTGAATTATTAAACATTTTGTATATAGTGTCTTTTGGATTTCTTTTATTTGTTTGAGATTGGTTTCACTTATTTACAAAGATATTTGTTGTGTCTTTTTAAACCGTGGCATTTTCTATATTCAGTATACGTATATTATGATCGTTTAAGCATGCTTGGTATGTATACAGGGTATAGAGGTGTTACAGGCTACCTCTCCTACCTTAGCCTTCCCTTGGTCCTTCTGTATCTTAGTACTAGCAGATGCTTCAGCATTCATTTCCAATAGTGCTGCTACCTAACTTCTCACAGCCTCAGCTAGGGTCCCCTTCAGTTCTTTCATCTTAGATGCAATGGCTTCATTCACCATATTTTGAACTTGATCACGATCCACTGGTTCTGGTGCGAAGTTGACTGAATTCTCACTGAATTCCAAATCACTGACGTAGGTCGGATTGTCATAGGCCCTTGAATTGTTGAACTCTAAGTCTATAAGCCAAAAAAAGTCAATGTGATGTAATGTAATGCATGTAAGCATGTGTAGCAAACAAACAAGAAAATAGAGTTAAGGCGCCCCTTCCAACCTTATATCTTTTACACATGAGCGGCGAGTTTCTTTTCCCAGGTATATGGTTAACATAACATCAACATAATATGTTTTGTTTTTAAAATACCCACTAAGACAGAATAACCAATAGTTGTTTTTTCAAATGAAAACTCAGTCCATGATAACTCCCACTAATTTAGCCTTAATCCATTTGGTCAATTGGAAAATAGCTTTTATGCCATATTATGGATTAAAAATAAATTAAAGGGTTTATCATAAGTAGATTTCTTAGTTGGAAAAGCAACTAATGATTAATGCAACAAACAAGCTCATGATTAACAAACCTTGGTATAAATTAGGTCCACAATTGATTTTAACATTCCATAATTGACCTAACTAGTTATAAGCCCATTTAAATAATTTTGAATCTATCTTAAAAAGTGTTTCAAAAGTTTTTATTGAAAAATGAATGTTAGGCTTTTGTGTTTGGGCCATGATGTGAAAAAGGATTTTTGGACCATTTAAAAAGGTTTCATACCCAAAGTCCATCTTAAAAAGAGTTTGAAAATAATTTGGTCTTTTGGGCTTTTAAAAGAGTAATTTAATTTTGAGCTTACATCATAATTTGGTCATATTAATAAAAGACAAACCAAATGGGCCATTATTCTAACCAAGATATGTCAATCATAGTCAAACAACAAGCATTTAGGGTAAACTTAAGAAAAAATACAAGGCCAACTATATGGACTTTAGTCTTTAGGGTAAGAGGCTCAAGTTCCCATAGCAAGTATATACCAAAAGGTATAAGGCTATGAGTGGTTATGTGATGCTCGATCTCTATACCTTGAATGAAAGTATGGTATCACTTACATATGCATAACATGATTTTTAAAGGGCATCCTAACTCACACACACAATGCAGATCTAAAATGATACAATGAATAATACCATAATAATAAAGAATAAAATAATATAAAGACCAATAGAATTAACTTCTCTTATCTCCAGTGGAGTCACCAGTGTGAGCAGAGATTTTTGCCCCCACTCCCGATGGAATGGTTATTGTGACTTCAGCACTGTTAGACTCATGGTCTTAAAGAACTCGAGCCAAAGCCCAAAGAATAAGAGTAACCACCCGGATGAGCTGAAAAGATAGAAAGGAGTGGATGACTCAATTCCTATGGAATCCCCAACCCCTTATTGGGTTCTAAAAGTTAGGTATGCATGGGGAAAGTGAGAATGACCCAGCACCCCCCCCCCCCATAACGCCCGGTTCATTGAAATCGGCCTCTTTTTTAGGTTTAAATATTATTAAATTCTTTGATTGTTATGACATTATTCATATTACATGCGATAAAATAAAATAAACATCCATCATATTATTAAAATGAATAAAAAAGAATGGGCACCCATCCTTAGATGGAAATATACCCTTACAACCCTCAAATGTTCTTACAAATAAATAAAATAGGATACCCACCAAAAGGTAGAAACATGTCCTTTTACAAATATTTAAAATGCCAAATGACAAGTTCATAAACATAATTCAATCATCATAAAATAAATCAATCATCCTTAAGTAATCTAAACATATCATTCATCATCAAGTACATAATAATAAATGAAGATTGCAATTAATAAAATTAGGGTTTTATAATCATACAAATTGGGATTTTTTTCCTAAACTAGGGTTTAAACATATAAATTAGGGTTTTAATATGCAGGTCCAAGGTTCAGTATGTAATTCAGACTAAAACATGTAAGATTAGGGTTTGGTCATGCAATAGTAAAGTTTGATCCTAAAACTAAGATACCGTATGATAAGATTAGAATTTTGGATTTATGAAAGTAATGGCAGAACATGCATTGATGCTACTATCAATTCTAATTCAAACCGATGACTTACTCTAAGGGATTTGCAACACCACTTATTAATGGAACAATGTAATAAATTAATTCGTAAGAGAAAATAATTGAATTGAGGCAATTAAAAAAAATCAAGCTTGTGTTTGTCGGCTCCACCAATTTAGTAAGTAGAATCAAGCTTATTAACTTACTGCCTAAATCAATTGGCTTTCGGTTAGAGGTTTAATGATCCGTGGATCAACCTTTGGCTACTGTCTTTATTTTGTTTTTACTTTTGTCTCTTTAATTGCTTTCTATTTCTGTGTTTTCTAAATGGTCACCAAGAGGCTCCTCTTTCTCCTTTATTGATTTGTATTTATAATACCTAAATTAGGGTTAAGTCTGATTCTTAATCCTAATCCGGTTCCAACTTTTAGTTGTTATTCGAGATTTGCACAAGTTAAACACAATTATGATTTCTAAAAAAACCGAACTCATGTCGAATTAGACTGGTCTAATTCGACAAGAGCATAAGGCCCATATCGATTTGGACTTTGCCTAACTCAAGCCGAATGTAGACACTTAATTTTTGACCCAGTCTGGTCCAATATTTTTTATAGTCCAAAATAATTTTTATGGTCTTTTAATTAAATAATATTTATTTTAGTATTTATTATTTATAATTGTTAATAAAAATAAAAAGGGAATATTAATAAAGTTAAAAAGATATATAAATAAATAAATAAAAATTAACGACAAAAAAATTGGCGACGAAAAATTTCGTCGCCGAAAGTGAATTGGCTGGCCCGCCCGCCCTCACTCGCAATTTTCGGCCCACAGCAATTTTCTGCCAGGGTAATTTTTCCAGTGCAGTTTTTTTCAAAATTTAATTATATTTAGTTTTGATTTCTTTTTTCGAAATTGAATTCTATTTAGTTTTGATTTCTTTTCCTAAATGGTTTTAATTTCCTTAGACAATTAGAAGTAGGTTTTTTATTTTTCCTATAAATACCACATTAAAACACAGAATTAGGGGGAGAAAATTGTTTTACTGGATCAGAGTCTCAAAAATTCTATCGGCCAAAAGAAAACACTAGCAAGCAAGAGACAGCAACCAAAGGAAGCAATCATCTCCAAATTGCTTTGCTCAACCAAAATCAAATCTGAAGCAGGCAACGGCTTGGTTCAATCTGTTCAAATTTGGTGGAGCCTTGAAACGTAGGTAAATTGCTCTAACTTTAGTTTATTCAATCATCAATCATCTTCACCTTTTAAATCATCATCACACTGCCTAAGTTATTTAATTATTCCTTCAATTTAATTTAAGCAGTAGCATGAATTAATTCATACAATACTTAAGATCTTAATTAAAGTAAATAATATAATCGTTCAACACAAATCTAATTTTAAAAACCCTAAAATCCTAGCTTCCTAAAAAATCCTAATTCCCAAACCTCAATTCCAGAAACCATAAACCTGAGTTTGCAAATAGTTTAATTATTAAAATTGATCCAATAAGCCGAATTTCTAAACTCTAACTCTAGTAAACTCTAAGAACCAAATCCTAATTTGCCTTATATTTCCTAAAACCCCAAAATAGCTTTTCAATTATCAAAACCCTAAATCATTCTTTTGTTTCTAAAACTTTAAAACACTAAACTATGTTTCCAAAACTTTAAACCCTAAATTATTCCATTAAAATCTTAAAACCCTAATTATTTTCCAAAATCTTAATTTATTTCCAGACTTACTGTTTCTTCTAAAATAATAAATAAAAACCTTAATATACTTTAAAGCTTGTCACCCAGTAACTCTAATCCAAACTATTCTACCTAAAGCCACCAAAATGCTAATCCAAATTATTCTGCCAAAAACACCCAAAACCCTAATCCGAGAAAACCCTAGTTTATTCCCAAAATGCCAAAACCTCATTTTTCAAACCCCCATCCAATAAACCCAAAATGCCCTTGAACCTTAATTCCCATTGCCAAACCTAAGAAATCTTAAACTCTAATTTCAGTCTTTTAAAATTATAAACCATGCCCTCATTGTCTACTTTCAACTCATAAGTCTGCTTTAGCGAAGATTAATCATCTGTTGCCTTGACTTTATCTCAATATGTTCATGATATTATGTCTAATATAGATGTCCTTCAACTATTTTTGTAGACTTGACTATATATCCTTCTCTTTGATCTTCTTTCCCTTTTGTTCCTTAGTGATCATCAGACTTGCCATAAGTATCAAAATAGCTCAGGATAGGTCATTGGGGTTTACAAGCCAATAAAAGCAATCTAAAATATTATGAAGGTTCAAGAGGACAAACTAAGGATTGATATTAATAGGGAAGATACTAGTTGTTGGCTTACTAAATAATACCTAGATCATCTCTCCCTTAAGTAAGCAAAGTTCAATTTTGCCTTGAAAGTTCATCAAAGCATGTTCTAAGATGGACTAGAACCTAGACACTCATAATTATGCAGGAGCCCTCTCTAAGTAAGCATGCACAACTCAATGCTATAAAATAACTCCTTCACCTAGTAAAGTCATTTGGATCATGATGCATAGATACACTAATTTATGAGCATCAAGCTAGATTCATCATTGGTTGAGCACTAAAGTGAACAAAGACCAATATATAAAAAATTTAATGAAAGTAATTTATTCAAACAATCTTAATTTGAAAAACATAATTGTTCCAGAAAATACCAAAGAAAGAAAATGAAACAAAAGCCAAACAAGCCAAGGGAAATTTGTTGAATTGGAGTCAAAGATACTTCATTTATTTAGGCATATCAGAGGCAAGGATTTTTTTCATCATCAATGATAGTCATCACTCCATCATCTATAGTTGGTCTAAGCATGGTTAGTAGTATCTCCTCTTTAGCAATTCCTCCATCCACATCTTGAAAAGATGATAAGAAAAAACTTTTCTTCGAGTCTCCCTTTATCATGAAGGTTGTTGGCTATGGCACTCTTCCAAATTTAGATAAAGGATTGCTCTTGGTATTGCGCTTATCCAACTCAGGTAGCTTACCACTGTCAATAAGATCTTGAATTTCATGTCTTAATCGAGCACATTTATCTGTCTCATGTCCTTGAATTTGATGGAATTGATAGAGGGCCTTGTCATCAAAGTTTAATGGCAAAGGATCGTGCAGTGGTCGAGGAGCAAATGGCTATAACAAACCTTTCTTCTATAGCTTGTTGAAAACCCAAGACAAAGGTTTCCTCATATCTGAAAATTGTCTTCTATTTTCTTGACCAGTTATATTGACATCTACTGCATCCTGTGTATTTTGGCCACCAGACTGATAATTCCCCCTCTCATCCTTTCTTTTAGAAAAAAGGCTCTCCTCCCTTTCCCATTCTTCTATCTGTAAGCTAGCTTGAAGGAGATCCTTAAAATCTCTAATAAAGGTGTGGGATATCCTTTCATGAAGATTAGGTAACACCTCTCTCATAATCATCCTAATATTCTCTGACTCATCTGGCCTTTTCTTGAGCAATGTAGCCTTGTTTCTCCATCTCTTCACATAGTCAATGAAGTTCTCATTTGGTTTCTGCCTAATCGACTCATCTTCCATCAACATAACTTCTAATTCAGCATTCTACCTATATTGTTGGATAAAATCCTTGTACAATGAATCCCAATTCTTTTGAGTGTTGTCCTCTAAGGTATTGAACCAATTCTAATGAGAGCATAAAGTCCTTATAGTTTGAGCCTTAATAGCTCAAGCAGACTGCATAGCGATGATGTATTGCTTGACATGAAGATGAGGGTTTCCGATTCTATCAAACATAGCAAAAGAAGGCATCTTGAATTTATATGGGACTTCCTCATCTTGTTCAAATAACTTGTCCACCTTCGTCATCTCTTTAGTTTTCAACTTCTTTTCAAACTTCTTCTCTAAATTAGTAATCATCTTCTCCACATCTGAAGTTTTAGTCTTTTTCACAGTTGATCTTTCCATAACCTTTAGCTTTTTCTTTTTACCTTGAGGATCTTGAAAGTATTGAGTCCAATCATCATCATCATCATCAACAACAACTACTTTGTCATCATCAAAGACTACCTTACCAACCTTAGTCTTTCCTTTATCCTTCTGCTTCTTAGTACTAGTAGATACCTCAGCAGTGTTTCCCAAAAGTGCAGACAATTGGCTTTTCATGGTCTCAGCCAGGACCCCTTTAGTTCTTTCATCTTGGCATTGAGGGCATCATCCACCATCTTTTGAATCTGTTCAGGTTCTATTGCTTTTGGTGAGAAGCTAACTGAGTCATTACTGGATTCTACATCACTAGCATAGGTCAGATACGTCACTGGCTTAGGTCAAATTGTCGTACGCTCTTGAATTACTGTACTTCAGGTCTGTGAGCCAGAAAGGATCAATGACAATGTAATGTAATGCATGTATACATGTATGTATATGGAGTAAACAAACAAGTAACATATAAACAAAGATAATTAGGACTTTCCTTCCAACCTTATAACTTTCACACATGAATGGCGAGTCTTTTTCCTAGGTATATGGTCAGCAAAATATCAACATGGGACATCTTATTTTTGAAAAATTCACTCGAACGGTTTAACCAATAGTTAAATTCTCAAATTTAGAAGTTAGTCCATGATAATTCCCATTAATTAGGTTTTAATCCATTCGATCAACTAAAAAATAGTCTATATTATCAATTAAAACTAAATTAAAGGATTTATCATAAATAGATTTTCTATTTGGAAAAACAACCAATGATTCATGACACAAACAAGCCCATGATTAATAATTCTTAGTGTAAATTAGGCCCACAATTGATTTTTGATAATCCATAATTGACCTAAATAGTTGTAAGCTCATTTAAGAAGAAGTTAAGAAAAGTTGTAATTTGGATGAAGTGAAAAATAATTTTGTTTCAAAACCCATTGTAAAAAGATTTGTTTAAATTTGGGCCATGAGGTAGAAAAGAATCTTTGACCCATTTTAGAAACGTTTTATGTACAAAGACCATCTTAAAAATTTTAAAAATAGTTTTGATCTTTTAAAAGGAATAAAAACTATTTTGATCTTACAATTAAATTAGGTCATATTAGAAAAAGAACAAACCAAATGACCATAGTTCAAGCTAAGATTTACCAATCATAGTCAAACAACAAGCATTTAGGTAAAAACCTAAGGAAAGTAACTAGACCAATTACATGAGCTTTAGTCTTTGGGTTCAAAAGTTTAAGGTCCCATAGCAAGTATATACCAAAAGGTATAAAGCTATGAGTGGTTATGCCATGCTTTATCTCCATACCTTCAGTGAAAGTATGGTATCTCTTACATAATGCAACACGGGTTACACGAACATCTTAACTCATGCACACAATGCAATCTAAACGATGCAATGGACAATATCATAGTAAGAAAGAATAAAATAATATAAAGACCAGCAGAATCAACTTCTCTTCCCCAGTGGAGTCGCCACTGTGAGCGGAGATTTTTGCCCCCACTCCCTGTGGAATAGTTTTTATGATTTTGGCACTGTTAAGCTGAGGGCCTTAGAGAACACGGCCTAAACTCGGAGAAAATAGAGTCATCACTCCAACGGGACGGGAAAATATGAAGAGGTGGATGACTCGATTCCTAAGGAATCTCCAACCCCCATTGAGTTCAAAAAGTTGAGTACATATAGGGAAGATGAGAATGACCGAACACCCTCGTAATGCCCAGTTCATTGAAATCGGCCTCCTTTTCAGGTTTAAATATTATTAAATTCTTAAAAATTATGACATCATCCATATTACACACAATTGAAAAGAAATAAGCATCCATCATTCTATTAAAATAAAATAAACAAAACAAGCACCAATCCATAAATGGAAAAATGCCTTTACAATGTCTAATGTCCAAAAAAGAAAACAAAATAAATAAGATGAGACACCCACCATTGGTGAAAATATGTCCCTTACATTGATCCCCAAATATAAATAAAATTAAAAGAAACAAATTAAATAAACAAGGCACTCATAATGTGGTAACATGCATTTTATAACTTTAACACCCAAATAAACAAATATAGTTCAATTAAATAAAATAAGTAATAAAACAACTAAAATGCATCAATCATCATAAAAGCATGTAATAAATAAATCAAATAATTGAATCTAGAGTTTAATTTTAAATTAGGCTTAAAACATGCAAAATTAGGGTCTCTAACCTAAAACTAGGGTTTTAATTATCCAATTAGGGTTTTATGATACCATTAGGGTTTTGATTTAGAAAGTATGCTTTTAGGTTGGAAATTAGGGTTTTGGGGTTTTAGGATTATGGTTAGGCATTTGGGATTAGGTTTAGGCAGATTAGGGTTTTTGGCTTTTACTGACTTAGGAAATTTGGGTTTTAGATTAAGCAAATAGGGAATTAGGGTTTCTGGATTGGAAATTAAGGTTTTGCAATTAGGGTTTGGAAATTAAGGTTTAGGAAATTAGGGTTCTGAAATTAAGAATTTTTGAATTAGTGTTTAGGGAATTAGGGTTTAGGTTTTACAAATTTAGAGTTATGAAAATTAAAGTTTAGGTTTTACATATTAGATTTTTGGCTTAATAATACACATTAAACATGAAATCTAATGTTAGCCAATAGACTTAGGCTTAAGATATATAAAATTATGTTTTAAACAAATTAAATCATGTAACAAAGATCCAAACCATATTGAATTAAAATTGTTATCTATTAGATTAACCTAAACTACGAATGATCAATTTTAATTTACTTTTGTTGGATTGAATTACAATATGAAGACATCATATAATTATTAAAACAAATTGAATTTAAGAAACAAAACCCGTGTTGAAGGCTCCACCAAATTACACATTGATCCAAGCTACTGCCTGCACCAATTTGGGATTCTGGCATAGCAAAATAAAGACAGTGGTTATTGTCTTTGGTGTATTGTGTTGAAGGTTGTTGCTTTAATAATTACTCTGTGTTTATTGCTAATCCGTGCTAATTGTTGCTATCTTAATTCTTGCTAATTGCTGATTGTTCCTCCCTTCTTCTCTGAGCTTTAACCATATATTAATAGGCCAAAGACCGTTAAATCACAAACCCTAATAGGCTAATCTAACAATGAAGCTGTTTTAAAGCTAATTAAAGTGCTCATGGAGAATTGGAAGACTCCAATTCGCAATGAGCCATGGGTCATGGAGAATTGGTGTGGGTTTTGGTTAAATTGGGCCTAGTCAGACCTGTTCGGGCTTTTAAAGCTAGACCAAATTTAATTTAAGCTTTTAAAATTGAGTTGGAGTTGATTTGGTTCTTTAAAAATTAAATCAGACTAGGTTAGTGTGAGCGGGGATTTTTGCCCCAACTCCCGGTGGAATGGTTCTTGTGACTTCTGCACTATTTAGGCTCGGAGTCTTAGAGAACACGGACCTAGGTCCAGAGAAAATGGAGTCGCCACCCAGACGGGCTGGGAAAAAGAAAGGGGTGGATAACTCGATTCCTAAGGAATCCCCAACCCCCTAATGGGTTTGGAAAGTTGGGTACATGTGGGGAAGTTGAGAAATGGCCCAGCACCCCACAACGCCTGGTTCATTGGAACCGACCTCCTTTGCAGGTCTTAATATTATAAAATTCTTAAGTATAACAATATTATACATATTACACGCAACAATTGAAATAAAGCATTATTATATTAAAATCAAAGCAATGTCCAAATAAAGCAAATAAATGGACACTCATCCGAAGATGGAAACATGTCCTTACATCGTTCATGTCTAAACTAAATAGGACACCCACCAAAAGGTAGAAACATGTCCTGTACATTGGTCTAAAATATAAAAGCAATTTAAATTACATGATATTTAACTAAGGAGGTACCCACAAAGTGGAAACATACCTCTCACAATTTTAATACTAAAACAAACAAATAATAATCATAACAATAAATAAAACATCCATCTATTATAAATTAAATAAATCAAGCATTGAAATTAAATAAATCAACCATCGAAGCATATAATAAACTACATAATCAAATCTAAAATTAAATAAAGCAAGTAAAGATACAAGTTAGGGTTTACTATTTCAATTTAGGGTTTTTTTAATTAACATTTAGGGTCTTGGGATTTTAGAATTATTATTGTTATTATTTAGGCTACTATAAAGCTTTTGAAAAATTAGAATGAGTTAGGGTTTTATATATTTAAGGAGTTGGTGAGGTTCTTTGATTTATCAAATTAGGGTTGAAGGGTAACATCATGAAATTAGAGTTTTGGAATCTTAAGACATTAGAGTTTATAATTCTTGGTTAATGGATTGTGATTTTAAGTTTGCTGGACCATGACTTTAGGGTTTAGATTCATTAAATTCGATTTTTAAGTTCACTAGATTAGGGTTTAGGGAAACTAGGATTTACTGTTTTGGTTTTTGGGAAAATTAGAGTTTTTTTGGTATTTTGAAAAACATATTTGGTTTTAGGATTTAAGAAAACAGTTTAGAGTTTTATAAAATAATTATGATTCTTAGAAAACGTAAAGAGAACTAGGGTTTGGAGATTTTGGACAAAAGGTTATGGTTTAGATAAAAATAGTTCAGGGAAAACAATTTATAGTTTTAAAGCTTTTGAAACAGAAGAAACAATTTTGTTGTTAAGGTTTTTGGAAACAGAAGAGTAGTTTTAGGGTTTTGAAGTTTTTGGAAACGAGAGAGAAATTTAGGGTTTTTAAGGTTTTGTAAACATCAAATTAAGTATTAGGGTTTAAGGTTCATGGAAAGAGAGGAACAGTTTTAGGGTTTGAAAGTTTTAGATAATTGGTTAAGGCTACTGGAAGAATGTATGATATATTACTAATTTTAATAATTTAGATTACTTAGAAAAACAAACAATAGAAATATTGTAAATAACATTAAACCAAAGAATTATAATCAAACCTCCATTCATTGGTTCCACCAAAATTTAATTTCTGGATGAATAAAGATAAAGGCAAGGTTGCTGCCTTTGATGGATTGATTGCTTCTTGTTGCTAGCTTTTTTGCCGTTTCTTACTTCTCTCAAATCTGAATCCCAAGTCTAGCTTAGTAACACAAATTTTTTATCAAATCAAAAGTCCCCCAATCAAAGTCCATTAATTCTGAGTTTTAAAGTGTTATTTATAGGAAAAATCATAAACCTAATTCTAATTGTTTAAGGAAACTAAAATTAATTAGGAAAAGAAACCAAAACCAAATAGAATTTGGTTTCGAAAAAACTGCGTTGAAAAATTGCGCTGGAGAAAAAATTGCTGGCAAAACTGCAAGGATTTGTGAGGGGCACTGGGCGGCCAGCCAATTTGCCGCAAAAATGGCCCAAGGCCATTTTGCCCGCAGGAAATTCCTGCGGACGAATTGGCCTTGGCCAATTCCACTTTCGGCGATGAATTTTTTCGTCACAGATTTTTCGTCGCCGATTTTTATTTTTATTTATTTATTTATATTATTATAAAAAATTATAATTAATAAATACTAAAATAAATATTATTTAATTAAAAAACCACAAAAATTATTTTGGACTATATAAAAAATATCGGACTAGACTGGGTCAAAAATTAAGGGTCTACAGTTTCCCCCCTGCTTGAACGACCTGAGACTACAGCAAAAGAGAGTGAAAAGCAATAAGACTTAATTTTTCTGAGATGGTTGAGGTTTTGGGTTCTAGACCTAGTTTGAGTTTTGGACTCAAGGATAATTTAGGTTCTGGATATAAGGGTAATTTTGGATTATGAACCCGAGCTAAGTTCTGGACTTAGGAAAAATTTTAGGTTCTAGACCTAAGGGTAATTTGGTCTCTGGACCCGAGCAAAGTTCTTAACTTAGGAGAAATTTTAGGTTCTGGACCTAAGGATAATTTGGGTTCTGGACCCCAGCTAAATTCTGGACTTAGGAGAAATTTTAGGTTCTGGACCTAAGGGTAATTTGGGTTCTGGACTCGATCTAAGTTCTGGACTTAGGAGAAATTTTAGGTTCTGCACCTAAGAGTAATTTGGGTTCTGGACACGAGCTAAGTTCTGGACTTAAAAGAGACTTTAGATTCTCGACCTAAGGGTAATTTGGATTCTGGACCCGAGCTAAGTTTTGGACTTAAAGAAGATTTTAGGTTTGGGACCTAAGGATAATTTGGGTTCTGGACCCGAGCTAAGTTTTGGACTCAGGAGAAATTTTAGGTTATGAAACTAAGGGTAATTTGGGTTCTGGACCCGAGCTAATTTCTGGACTTAGGAGAAATTTTAGGTTCTGGACCTAAGGGTAATTTGGATTCTGGATCCGAGCTAAATTCTGGACTTAAAAGAGATTTTAGGTTCTGTACCTAAGGGTAATTTGGGTTCTGGACCCGAGCTAAGTTCTAGACTTAAGGAATATTTTAGATTCGGGACCTACGGATAATTTGGGTTCTGGACCCGAGCAAAATTCTGGACTTTTAAGAGAAATTTTAGGTTCGTGACCTAAGGATAATTTGGATTCTGGACCCGAACTAAGTTCTAGACTTAAAAGAGATTTTAGGTGTTTGCAAAAAATAATTATAGTTAGTAGTATACTAAAGGAATTTGCAAAAAAAAAAAAAATTAGCTAATTTTTACCATGAACATGCATATATCTTTTCCTTGCCCCCTGCATGTAAAAATATTTTAAAATTATAAAAATATTTATATACACGCAAGTATTTGAATGATTAAATTGAATAATTCAGTTTCCTAATTATTTACTGTGTAGTCACTGTTCATATACTATTTACTATTTATAAATAGTAACCTACTATTTGTAAATAGTAATCTACTATTTATCAATAGTGAAATTTACTTTTTGAATTTTTTTTTCCTTTGCCGTTCCTCTATATAAACGACCAATTTCTTCATTTCATTCATAGCAAACTTGTTAATTTCATTCATTCATAGCTATAATCCTTTCAAGTTTAGCATACAGTTTTGAAAAAAATACATGCTTCAAGATCAGGAACTCATTGTAATGCTGAGTTATTGAAATTTATTTGGCGGCATGAAGATGGAAATATAGGTCTACTTGTCAGATGCCTCTTCATCGTAGTTCAAATCAAAAGAGCAAGGTAATTATTTATTTTAACAGCAAATTATTGTTGTTTTTTTCTTTTCTTCTTCTTTTTTTTCTTTTTTTTAATATATTTATTTTATTTGTTTTCTTTTGTTCTTATTTTTTTAATATAATTATTTTTTTTATTTTTCTTTTTTTTTTGTTTTTATTTTTTCATTTTTCTCTTTTCTTTTTATTTTTATTTATTTTTTCTTCATATTTTCTGTTTTTTATGAATTTTAGGAAAATTATATTAATTTAAGAATTTAAGTAGATAGAATATAAATTAATTTAGCCTAAAAATCTGTGGTATTGATATAATGATATACTTACCTCGTGTTGACTTACCTGGCTCCGTGTTATTGTGATTGTTGCGTTATTCGGGGCGGAGGTTGTGTCTACAAAGCCCTACAATGGTATGATGTAGCGCCTTCTCGGGTAAGGCAGATTATCCGAGATTACGATTTTGAGAGCTTCATCTTGCAATTACCATCCAAGGAGTGTCCGATAGACCGGAGCATGATCCAAGCGCTTGCAGAACTATGGTTGGACACAGCTCATACTTTTTACTTGCCCATTGGCGAGATGACAATTGGTACGGTCGACTTTGCTGCTATAACCGACATTCGGTATGATGGTCTTCCGGTTCCTCTGACCAATGATATTCTGACATTTGAAGAAATTCAACAATTAATTGGTATGGAACCATCATTTAAAGGGCCTTTCAAGATAAAAATTGAGCCAATTCGTAGTTATTGGATGAACTACGAAGGACGGGTTCACAAAGACACATCCCAACAGTATGCTTGAGAATTTTTGTTGTTTTTGCTCGGGTCGACCATTTTAGGCAGCACCGAATCCGCCATCTATTTGTCAGTGTTGAGGGCCCTTACTTATATGAGGATGGTACCACTTTATGGCTGGGGTGAAGCTGGCTTTGCCTGTCTTTACCATGGTCTTGATAAAATTTGCCGAAATAAGAAATCTTTTTTTGGCTTTATGGCGGTTGTCGAGGTACTCTTCTTCCACCAATGTCAATTCCATTCTTATTCTTGCATGAATTTGATCTTTATTATTGTTGTAGGCATAGGCATATGAGCACAACCTTGTGAGGGTGCCTGGTATTTCCCGAGAGAGAGTCGGGTATCCGAGATTAAATTTCTGGTTGTCAGAGCGTGTAGAAGTTCCCAGCTCTCACCATGTGCATAGCCAATGCTTTGTCTTGAGCTGCCTATCCTGAGACCAGGTAAGATAACATTAGTATACTTTAAAATTTATATAAAAGTTTACTTACCTTATGTCTTTTTGTAGGTGAATTTGTCTTGGTGGAACCCAGAAGAGCGGATAAACTGGACATCCTCCATGAATGCTGCACTGCCTTTTCAACATACTCGTCGAGTCATCGTCGACCCTGTGTCTATTGGCTGGTTTCTCGGAGAGAGAGTATACGAGTGGTTTCTCAGTCTCGAGCAGAGGAGGATCCCGATGCATTGCTCGAAATATACTTTAAATATTATATCAATGCCGGAAAATGCATAGTGGTTGGCCTAGCACGGTTATGATGTTGAAACATTTCTCTATCCACCGGGTGCATCTTATACCCAGTTTATTCAAATTGGTCTTTTGAACTTTAACATATCTCCTATTGGTGTACGGAAAATTTCTGAAGAAAATGAGGATAGAGATGAAGAGGAACATCATGGAGAGGGAGGAAAGTTTGTTCCACATCTCGGGGCTAGCACTTCTCTGGTAAACTTTTACCATTTTCCTATTGCAATCGTTTCTTTCTTATCTTATTTTGACCTTTTTTAATTATTTTTATAGGTTGCTGGATCATTTGATCATGCGATTGGACCTTCTTTTACTGCTCCTTCATTTCCTCATTCTAGTCCTTCGGATATGCCATCTCATCCACAGGGTATTGATATCAATTACCTTGTAAGTTTTCTTGTCTCATGGTAATTTATGCTATATGTATGCATGTATGCATGATTATGTATACTCTTACTCTTTTCCTTTCTGGCTCACAGTGGATGCTTGAATAACAAAACAAGAAACTTCAAGAAGAGTTGGCCTCTAGTCGTCAGCAGGTTTCCCATTTTGAAAATTTGTACCATCAATCAGAGCAAAATTTTTAAGACTTTCAATTTCAGGGGATGAGAGATCCTGGTGCTTCTTCCTCTAGAGGCCCCCAAACTGATGACCATGAGATCCTTTTGTCTACTTCTGATGAGGACCGTTACAGATCAGAACTTCAAGGTAATAGAGATTCTGGATTGGAACTTCAAGGTAATAGAGATTCTGGTGCTCTTGCTTCGGGCGGACTCGGGACGGGTGATTTGCCTCCTCCTCCAATAGGCGATGATTTTTTCAAAGCTTTATTTGATAATCTACCACCTCCTTCTTAATGATGTATGAATATTGTGTCAATTGAGGAAACATTGTACAATAAGTATAAAAATAATAATGATAATATATAATGTTTATTTTACTTCAACTTTTTTCTTCTTTTTCTTTTTTTTTTAAATCAAATGTTGGTCTTTCCAAATCAATGTCAATGTACCTAGGACTTGATTTTCAAATTAACATATCTATAACATGACAACCCTAGTTACCATACTAAACTCAAAAATCATTTCTATTTAAGCAATAATTGTTGCACTTCAGATAGGCACATACACATTACTTGGTCAAAGATCTCATTTGAGTTTGAATATTGTCTATCTCATATGCATGCTTATCCAAACTATCTCTACTAAAAGACTCTACCTACCAAGAGAGATCAATATGTCTTTGATAGTCTTGAAATGGGGTCTATAAGGGACACAGGTTTAAGTGAAGGCCATTTTGAGATTGGGGCTGATGTGACACAATGGACAAACCTTCACACTACAAATTTCTTGTTTGAACTTTAGGCAGCTGGGAGCAATCTTGCTAGACTTCAAATTCCTTCTATCTTCTTGGCATTAATCTGGATCTTGATTAGGACAATATTTGCCCTTGCAAAAAGTTTGGTACCCAAATTAGTTTCTTTTCTTCTTTCTCCTTTTTCTTTCTTTTTATTTTACTTACTCTTCCCTTTCTTTAAGCATTTTATCATTTTGTCCTTCTTCCTTGTAGATCTATCAAATATATAACTTTCAAGAACTGGATGGTCTTTCTCCCTTTTCTCTGATTTTGATCGAATCTTTGGTTGAGGTTGTCTAATTCAAGTCAAATGTCCTTATAAACCAAATGGGAGCCTTTTGATGTCTTAGGTAAAAGAGAACTCAGTTGGATTTCTGAACCGCCTTTTTGGCTTTTATCATTTTTTCTTTTTTCTTTTTTCCTTTTTTTCTTTTGTCTTTTTTCTTTTTCTTTTCTTTTCTTTTTTTTTTCTCTTCTTTTTTCTTTTTTTTCTTTTTGTCTTCTTTTTTATTTTTTATTTTGGGTTCTAGCTCTAATAGAGTTGTCTTGTTTGTACCAACTTATATTTCTAATAATGGATGAGTGGAGTGGTATTAATCTGCTTTAGTCTTGACTTGATTTGTGATATTTGGTCTAATTCAATTGAACTTCAACTACCCTTATGGTCTTGAGAACTTCAATTGTCTTCATGGTCTTGACTATTCATTTCTTTCTTTGATCTTCTTGTCTGTTCATCTTAGTGATCATAAGACTTGTCAAAAGTATCACAATAGCTCAGGATAGGTTATTGGGGTTTGTAAGCCAATGAAAAGAAAGCTAAAATTTTATGAAGGCTCAAAGGGACAACTAGGGATTGATATCTAATTGGGTGGATACTAGTTGTTGGCTAACCAAACAATGCCTAGATCATCTCTCCCTTAAATAAGCAGAGTTCAATTTTGCCTCAAAAATTTGTCAATACATGTTCTAAGACTGACTAGGACCTAGACAAAGGTAATTATGTAGGAGCCCTCTCTAAGTAAGCATACACAACTCAATGCTATAGAGCAATTCCCTCATCTAGTAAAGTCATTCAAATCATGATGCCTAGATATATTGATTTATGAATATCAAGCTATATTCATCATTGGTTGAGCACCAAAATGAACAAAGACCAACAAAAATTTTGATGAAAGTAATTTATTCAAACAACTTTAAATTTGAAAAACATTTGTAGATATTAAAGAAAGTAAAATTGAAAAGCAAAATTCAAGCTAAGGAGAGTTAAGCTTCTTCTCCTTTCACATCTTTAATATTCCCATCTTGAAAGTATGATAAAACAAAATCTTATTCCAATCCTTTTCCTACCATGAAGGTTGTTGGTGGTGGTACTCTATTGAACCTTGGTAATGGATTATCTTTGGTGTTCGGCTTGTTGGGCTCAGGCAACTTTCCACTATCAATCAAATTTTGGATCTCATGCCTCAACCTCACACATCTATCCATGTCATGCCCTTGTGTTGCGCTCTAATCAACTCTACCACAAAGCGTCACTCGCAAGTATATGAGGTAGCTGTAGCAAAGGTGATCGCCCCAAGGTCGTCTCACAAGGAAGCTAAAGTGGCTAATTGATTATCAGATTATGAATAACAAGTAATGAAGAAAATTTAAATTGCTAACTAATTAAGAAGATTGATTTAAGTTTAAAATGAATAAAAGTAAATTAAGCTGATGTTTTGATTCACTTGATAGAAAGGTCTAGGGTTTGCACTTCTCTACTACTTATATGTATGAACGGTTATTCCTCTTAACTAATTTAATTTCAAAGATTAAATCTCAAGCAAATTAATTAATTGAATAAAGGAAATAAGCTCTCGCATTCAAACCTCTTTCAACTAATCTTGTTATAATTGAAATAATCTTTTTAATAGTTTATATCTCTAATTCACCTAAGTCCTTAATTGAATTGTTCCAGCATTAGACTTCATCTCTCAATCCATCATCTAATTCCTAAAACACATAATTGGTGGCCAATCAATTATATATTAACAATATTCCATTCAATCAAGGCTAAAGAGATTATTAGCTCAAAGAATAACCAATTCATACAATCATAGTAGATCCATACAAACCCTAGACGAGATCAAATTAGTTCATAATGCTATCAAACATACTCATCTCATTAACATTCAAAGAAATCAATTCAGACATGATAATATCCATAAATACAATTCCAATGAAAATAAAGAGATAAAGTTCAAGAACAAAACCAAATTACAAACTCCTTGAAGCTTCTGAAAAATCTCTTGTTCAAATCTTGCAAGAAGGATGTATCAATGGCTAGAACAATCTAATCTAGGCTAGTTTAAACAAAGTATAATCAAAATCAAAGAAAACAAATGTGAAACCCTAAGTTCTTCTCTTTGATGGCTCAATTCTTTTCTCAAAATCGCAACAACCCTAAACCCTAGCTTCTCTTTTCCTTTAATACGAATTCTCTGCTTTTAAAAATTCGCTTGCCTTCGGTCCATGAGAGACATGGCCAAGTCAGAGAAGACTTGGCCATGTTGGAGTGCATTGGAGGGACACGGCCAGTGACTTGGCCATGTCCCTTGCTTATGTTCGCTACTGCTTGCTTTTGATCTTTTCTTCTTTAGTTGAGTGACACGGCCAAGTCTTGAAGAAGACACGGCCGTGTTGGACCTTTTTGGAGGGACACGGCCACTGACTTGGCCGTGTCCCTTGCCTGTGTTTGCTTCTGTGTGAGTTGCTTCTTCTTTGCCTTTGGAACTAAGTGAGACACGGCCAAGTTAGAGCAACTTGGCCGTGTTGGAGCATTTTTTGAGGGACACGGCCACTGACTTGGCCGTGTCCCTTGCATGTGTCCCTCTCTGTGTCTTGAACTTCCTTTTTAACTTGGTATGGGACACGGCCAGTGACTTGGCCGTGTCCTCTGCCTGTGTCAGCTACTGTCCCTTTTTGTCTTCCATTTGGTTCCTTAGCTTTTTTAACCTAAAACAAAACTTGAACAAACTTTAAACAAGAAGTAAATAAACAATAACCAACAAAACATAAACACCTACTAAAAACTTGATCAAAAACGACATAAACATGGAAATAAACTAAAACTACCAAAATTAATAAAAACACTACATAAACATATTAAAACTAACAAAATACCTAAATAAAACAATAATTATTATAATAAACAAGACACAAATCTATAACAAAAACTAATAAAACAACTACCCCACACTTAAAACTTTGCTTGTCCTCAAGCAAATTCACATGGCATAAATTAAAAACTCAAACAACCTTAACTATAATTCCAGTATATAAGATGAAATACTTTAAGAGTCAGACATAAATAATTGCATTTTCCTTCAATCAAGATTTTCTTAACTCATTCATTAATCCAGACATACAAATCTTATCTCTCATCTAAGTGTTTCACTCGATTTCAAAGGTTAATCACTCAAACCACTCATGACTGCATACTACCATAAACTTACTTAATTATCCAATCTCCCTCACTGATTTTCTCAAGAAATAATCCGAAGGTCTTTTATTTGGATGTAATGGGGCTAAGGTAAAGGTGTGAGAAAAGACATTTAAGCTGGAGCATCAAGAAATGGAGTATCTAAATTAGACAATACTCTTGCTAAAAAACTCATAGCTCCCTCAAATGACATACTCACCAATCCCTTAATACTTTCACATACATGCATACTTAAAGAAAAATACATGAGTCGACATTCCTCTAATGCTAGAAAATATATGAATTTTTGTATATATATATCTTTTTTTTTCTTTTTCTTTTTTTTTCAATTTCTTTCTTTTTTTTTATCATTTCATTCATATTTTTTTAATATATATATACAAAATATAAACTTGCATGGAACATCTAGCTTAAAATGTAGAGGAAAAGAATACTTGACTCGTAATCAAATACAATGTGCACAGTATGCATTTCAACCCCAAATAGCAATACCATTTTTTTTTATTTAATAACCCCACACTTTGAAATAAACCACCCTATTGTCATATCATAAGAAACTCCATTCCTTAATGCAGGTATAATGATAATAAGAAAATTTTGAGTTATGAATTGTGTTGATCAAACAAGAAAAAGGTCAAAGGCTCAACTTGGCTCACTAAGGAATTCAATATTAAGGGAGGTCTTTTTAAGCTAAAGGGCTAACCTAATTTGCCTTCATCATTTTAAAACTTGAGATTAAATCATAATGTGAATTCAATTAGTATGCAAAAGCAAGCTCTAGAGATGCAAAATCATGAAGGTGCATACTTAAGAAAAGAAAATCAATTGATAATAATATCAAATTATGAGGCTCAAAACTCACACAAGTGGGTTCACAAAGATTTATATGTCATAAATTGCAGAATGTGAAAATTGATCCTGAATGAATTCAAATGCTAATCTCTATGCTGATACTAAAGTCTCAACTACAATGCTAGAATCACAGAAAAGATCAATAAATTTTCAACAATTATACCATGCATAACACAATAAGACACACCACGACAAACAAAACAAAAGAAAAGTTTAAAGATTACCCCACACTTTAAGAATTTACATTGTCCTCAATGGAAAACAAGAATAATAAAGAGAAAGAGTTAAGTACAACTTGTCTTCCATCGTACCCTGGTGAGGCAAAACCCTAACTTTTCATCACAAACACAAATGTTCAAAAACAAACAAAATAAAATATCCAAATATAAAATGTTAACATTAAAACAAAAATGAAAAAATAATAACAAAAATACACTAAACACAATAAAGCAAGGAACTCAAAATCTACAGTGAAGGAGGGTGTGAAGATGATGCAGCCGAGGGATGGAGACTCAAAATCTTTTCAAGGTTGCTATTAATCTGATCCAACTGCTGCAAAACCTCAACATGGTTACGGTCCACCTTGCCATCCAGTCGATCCACTTTTCCCTCCTGGGCCTCAATCCTAATAAGCACCTCTTGATGTTCCGAGACCGGAGCATCCTCATCTAGATCAAGAGAATCCGAGTCGGACTCCTCTTGAACTCGTGCTCTCTTCTGCATGTCCCCTAGTGCTTTTGGCTCTGCTGAAGCCATCATATAAGCCCCTCTCTTATGCACCACCATATGCATTTTCTCAAGTGTAGCTAAATCCAAAGAGTCATTACCCAAAATTCTAGTCATGCAACTGGTACTCAGGTCAAAATCCTCAACAAGGGCTACTGCTAATGTGGTAATCAACCCTCCAACACAAATCGCCCCCCTCCTTTTATTAGCCACAGTATCAAAAATATCGGCTAACCAATAGCCGGCACTAACAGGCACTGCATTCAAAGCACAATTCAGAAAAAATAGCTCACTCAATTCCACCACACCCGGGCTCTCCTTCTGAGCAAAGAATCCGCAAGACATAAAATGATGCAAATACCTCAATGCAGGATTGCTCAATTTAGATGCTTTGGCCTATTTGGCCACATAAGTACCCGAGCCTAATGCTCCCCAAGCAAATTGTTGTCTAAACTCCTTAGGTACCAACCTCTCCCCATGCTGATGGAAACCATATATATCATTCAATTGTTCAATAGTAAGCACAGATGATTTACCAAGCAATTTAAAACTCATTCTAGTGCAGATTTTTTTATCATCTCTTTCAACCTTAAGAGATGTCAGAAATTCCAAAGTCAGCTCCTCAAACTGCAAAGGTCGCAAGGAGACTAGATTCTCCCACCCAAGGAATTGCACATATCGATAAAAATTAGTCCTAATTTGCAGAGCATCAAGAGATTCATCATTAACATACCTCGTCGGGAAAAAACCCCTAGCCAAAAGATTTGCTTTCTTCAAAGATGAAATTGATGAAGAGGAAGAAGCACCTTCAGTTGTAGGCCTCTTCTTCTTGCCATGTGAAATAATCTTTGTTCTTGGCATCTTGAGAAATCTGAAAAAAATTCAAACCAAAACTTGATCAAATCAAACTTTTATGAGCAAAGAAGAAGTTTTAATTGATTATTTCTAGTTTTGGTGAAGAAATTTGAGGTTTAATGGAGGATTTGGAGCTTGGAATCACAAAGAATGGACGTTTGGTGAGACAGAAAATGAAAGAGCGAGAGAGAGATATGAAAGAGAACTAGGGATTAAATGGAACATCTGTGCAAAAATTGTGGCTTTTTAAAGTGAAAAAGTGGGAGACACGGCCAAGTTGAGGGCAACACGGCCGTGTCATGTGTTTTTTTTTAGGGACACGGCCAGTGACTTGGCCATGTCCCATGGGTGTGTTCGTCTCTGTGAAGAAAAGCTACAAAAAATAAAATCGAGGAAAAATCGGTGAAGCTTGGCCGTGTCCAAGTGGCCGTGTCACTCACTGTGACAAATTTCAAAAATAGCAAAGTGGTGAGGCTTGGCCGTGTCCCATGTGACAGGGCCAAGGGACACGGCCAAGTCCTTTGGTCGTGTCTCCTTCTGCCACTTTCAAATTTTTTTTTAATTATTTATTATTTTTTTTATATCTATATATCACCAAATATCAAAGAAATTACAAACATCTTCTTCGATCAACCCTGAAACACATTAGAAAAATAAAAACCGATCAAAGCACCCATTCCATTTATTTTAAACAAACATAAACTCAAAATTTGCTAAATTTAAAATTACAACTACGAAAAAAAATGCAAACCGATGGGTTGCCTCCCATTTAGCGCTTCTTTAATGTCATATAGCTGGACATCATGCAAGACCTAGGGATCATGGATCAAAGTGCTGTCTATGATCCTCACTTCTTGAAATCCTTCATTATATGGCTTAACTCTCTGTCCATTTACTTTAAAAGTCTCATTTGTTCGAGAGTTAAACAATTCAATGGCACCAGAAGGATATACCTTGGTTATCTCAAAAGGACCACTCCATCGAGACTTGAGTTTACCTGGAAAAAGACGGAGTCGAGATTTAAAAAGTAAAACTTTCATACCTGGACTCAATGTCTTTCGCACTATAATTCTGTCATGAAGTGCTTTAGTGCGATCCTTGTAAATCCTCGAGCTCTCATACGCCTCATTCCTCAGCTCATCTAACTCTGAAATTTGCAGAAATCGTTCTCTCTTCGCTTTGTCCAAGTCCAAATTCAGAGTCTTGATTGCCCAATACGCTCTGTGCTCCAACTCCACTGGTAAGTGACAAGCTTTTCCAAACACCAATCGCTATGGACTCATACCAAGAGGAGTTTTGAAAGCAGTCCGATATGCCCATAGTGCATCATGCAATCTGTTTGCCCAATATTTCCTTGATAAGTTGACTATTTTCTCCAGAATTCCTTTAATCTGCTTGTTGGATGTTTCCACTTGTCCAGAAGTCTGTGGATGATATGGGGTCGCCACCTTGTTCTTCACACCAGATTTGTGCATTAACTTCTCAAAAAGCCTATTGCAAAAATGACTTCCCCCATCACTGACTATCACTCTTGGTGTGCCAAATCTACTAAGAATGTTTTCCTTAAGAATGTTTTCCTTCACAAATTTAACAACCACATTAGCATCATTAGTACGGGTGGGGATTGCCTCCACCCATTTGGAAACATAATCAACAGCAACTAAAATATATTCATAACCAAAGGACTTGGGGAAAGGACCCATGAAGTCTATTCCCCAAACATCAAATAGTTCAACAACAATATATGATTGAAGGGGCATTTCATTTCTCCTCCCAATGTTACCTACTCTTTGGCAACGATCACAGTGCTTACAATACTCTTGAGCATCTTTAAATAAAGTAGGCCAGTAAAAACCACTTTGAAGCACATTTTCTGTAGTCTTTCTTCCTCCAAAATGACCCCCACAGTGAAGGTCATGACAAAATTGAAGAACACTCAGTTGTTCTTCCTCAGATACACACCTGCGAACTATCTCATCTTTGCAAATCCGGAATAAGTAAGGTTCATCCCAAAAATAAAACTTACTCAAGTGTAAAAACCTTTTCTTTTCCTGAAATGACATGTTAGTACGCAATATACCACAAGCAAGATAGTTAGCAATATCTGCAAACCAAGGTGCATCAAATACCACAAAAAGCTGCTCATCAGGAAATGCTTCTAAATTTTTATGAATGCTATCAGATGCAAGATTTTCACTAAAGAAGGGTAATCTGGATAAATGATCAGCAACGACATTCTCACTACCCTTAGTATCCTTGATTTGGAAATCAAATACTTGCAATAACAACACCCATCTAATTAAGCGCGGTTTAGCATGTTATTTTGTTAAAAGATATTTTAGAGCTGCATGATCAGAATGCACAATAATTTTTGACCCAATTAAATATGCTCTAAACTTATCTAAAGCAAAAACAACAGCTAACATTTCCTTTTCATTTGTGGTGTAATTCATTTGTGCACTATTCAGGGTCAAGCTAGCATAATATATTACTCTCAAGTATTTATCAACCCTTTGCCCAAGAACAACTCCTACTGCATTATTAGAGGCATCACACATAATTTCAAAAGGTAAAGACCAAACAGGAGCTACTATTACTGGTGCACTAGTCAATTTTTCTTTAAGGGAATTAAAAGCTTGCATGCATTGTGCTGTAAATTCAAATGGAACATCTTTCCCCAACAAATTGCACAATGGTTGGCTTATTTTGGAAAAATTCTTAATAAACCTCCTGTAAAATCCTGCATGCCCTAGAAAACTTCTTATTCCCTTAACAGAGGTAGGTGGGGGTAACTTAGCAATCAATTCAACTTTAGCCTTATCTACCTCAATCCCTTTACTTGACACCACATGACCTAAGACAATGCCTTGAGTAACCATAAAATGACTCTTTTCCCAACTTAAAGTGAGGTTACATTCAATGCATCTCTCAAGCACACGAACAAGTTTATTGAGGCAATTATCAAAAAAATTACCAAAAATAGAAAAGTCATCCATAAATACCTCAATAAAATCATCTATCATGTCAGAGAAGACAGACATCATGCATCTCTGAAACGTTGCAGGTGCATTGCACAAGCCAAAGAGCATACGTCGAAATGCATAAGTCCCAAAAGGGCAAGTAAAGGTAGTCTTGGACTGATCCTCTGGTGCTATCGGCACCTAATAGTAACCTGAAAGGCCATCCAAAAAGCAATAATGTGAGTGTCCAGAAAGTTTATCTAACATCTGATCAATAAAAGGAAGAGGGAAATGATCTTTCTTTGTAGCATTGTTCAACTTCCTATAATCGATGCACATTCTCCACACAGTAGTAGTCCTAGTAGGAACCAATTCATTATTTTCATTTTTCACAACAGTGATTCCTGATTTTTTTAGGAACTACATGTACTGGGCTCACCCACTCACTATTAGCTATTGGGTAAATTACTCCTTCATCCAGCAATTTGAGCACTTCCTTCTTAACCACTTCACTCATATTTGGGTTAAGTCGCCTTTGGGTCTCCCTCACAGGTTTAGCTCCCTCTTCTAAAGTTATTCTATGCATGCACATTGAAGGGCTAATACCCTTGATGTCACTCAATATCCATCCTATTGCTTTTTTCAATCTTTTAAGCTCACTCACCAACCTCATCTCCTCCTCTTCACTAAGTTCACTAGATATTATCACAGGTAAGTTATTGTGATCTCCTAAAAACACATATTTCAGATTCTTAGGTAACTCTTTCAGCTCTAACTCAAGTGAAGGGTTCTTCTCTTCTTTTTGAATGGGGGGAAGTTCAAAAACTGAGTCCTCCTTAAGCTCCTCTATTTCAGCACCCTCTAAAGCCTCAAGGCAACTGGCTATTTCTGCATCAAAAATATCCAAATCACTCTCTAAGGTCAATGCCAGCTCCAATTTATCAGAAGAACCTGTCTGCAAGAAAACATCTGAAACAACTGCATCACACAATCAATGAAAGAACAATCCTCATATAAGGCAGTTGTAGGAATAGGAGAAGTGTTAAAAATAGAAAATTCCACAGTTTGTCCCAAAACAGTCATTGATAATTTACCATTTTTAACATCTATCAAAGTGTTGGTAGTCGCCATAAAAGGCCTACCCAGTAGAATGGTGTGTGCAAATGGTGAAGGGTTACTTCCTTCCATGTCAAGAACTATGAAATCCACAGGTAATATTAACCTACCAACCTTAACTAATACATCTTCTATAACCCCTTTCAGGAATCTAAGAGATCTATCAGCTAATTGCAACACCATTTTTGTCGGTTTAAGTTCCCCTAATTCTAATTCAAGGTACACAGAATAAGGCATTAAATTCACACTGGCTCCTAAATCACACATGCCATCAGTACCTTTCCATTCCCTATAGTAATTTGAATGATGAAACTACCAGGATCCTTTAGCTTGGGAGGTAGTTTATGCTGCAAAACAGCATTAGCTACCTCAGAAACTATCACCTTTTCATTCGACTCATACCTTTTTTTCTTGGTATTCAGTTCTTTGAAGAATTTAGCATAAGCCAGCATGTTCTTAATTGCTTCAAGTAAGGGTAAGTTAATACTTACCTTAGACAACATGTTGAAGATATCTGAAAATTGCTTATCTTTTTTGTCATCCTTCAACCTGCTAGGGAATGGTATAGGTGGCCGGTATGGATTGCTTGCCTTGTGCAAATTTGCTGTAGGGGACTTCTCCATTGATCTTTCTTCAGCACCTTTGTTCTCTGGTTCTCCTTTCTTTTTATTCTCTTGCTCACCTGCATTCACAGAATTATTTTCAACATTGTTGTTAATTACCTTGCCACTTCTAAGAACAATCACTGATTGTGCCTGCTCAGGTTGATTTGGGAACTTCCCCTTTTGTTGAATCTGCATCTGTTGTGCAAGTTGCCCCACTTGAGTCTCCACCTTCTTAAAAGATGCTTCTAGTGAATCCAGCCTCTTGTTGTTCATCTCTTGATTTTTAGCACTGACTTGGATAAAAGCCTGCAAACTTTCCTCCAAACTCTCTCTCTTAGGCTGACCTTGATTTGAAGATTGGCCCTGCTATTGGTTGTCTCTGGAGCAAATGGAAAGGCTGTTGAGCATTATTTGTTGTCCAGGAAAAATTTGGGTGACTCCTCCAACCAGGATTGTAAGTATTGGAGTAAGGATCATTCCTGGCTCTTGGTTGAAATCCCCTCATAGCATTAACTTGCTCAGCTTCATTCCCATAAGACTCATATGTGGAGGGGCAAATATTTGCTCCATGCCCGAATGTCCCATAGATTCCACACACTTCTTGAGTAGATGAAGAAATATTGTTCTTCATGTTTAGCATCTGAACCTGCCTTGTCAATTCAGCTATTTGACTGACCATCTCACTATTGGCCTCCAGTTGATTCACCCCTTTACTTCTTCCCCTTACACTTTTCTGTTGAGAATTAGCTCCCAACATCTCAAAGATCTCATAGGTTTCATCAGCTGTCTTTTCTCCCATAGCTCCCCCAGCTGCATTATCAACTGTATTCTGAAATGCTGGGTTAGACCATCATAGAAAAACTGATTAAGAAGTTGAAGTGGGTAATGATGATGTGGACACTGGATCAATAGCATCTTAAATCTGTCCCATGCCTCATGAAATGGTTCTCCTTCAAATTGAGAGAATGTAGCAATCTTCCCTCTCAATTCAGCTGTCTTTTGATGTGAATAGAACTTGCCCATGAACTTGTTATAAACTTGCTCCCAAGTTGTCAGTGAGTTTTTGGGCAACATCATAAGCTAGCTCTTTGCCCTATCCTTCAAAGTATATGGAAAACACCGCATCCTCAACTGATCCTCTGTTAATCCTCCCAATGGAAAAGTGTTGAGGGTGGAGTAGAAATCCCGAATAAAGTTCAAAGGATCTTCATTTGGAACTCCATAGAATGATGGCAGCATGTTGTAATGAATGTTCTTCAACTCATAGTTTCTTGCTGCATCTGTCAGTCTTATGCAAGAGGTGGAAGTCCCAATGACAGGTCTAGCAAAGTTTCTCATCGTTCTTTGCCTTTCTTCAGCCATTTTAACATATTGTGTAGATTCCGACTCAAAATCAGAAGTGTCCTCCTCTGTAGTATCAAATCCGGTGTAGAGCTCAAACTCTTCTCTGCTCCTTTTCACTCTCTGAATTTCTGGAATGACTGGGTATAGCTCTCCTCTTGATCTCCTGCCTTGCATAAACAAAATTTCTAAAAAAAGAAATTATTAAAAGCAAAAGAAAAATAAAATAAAATAAATAAACAATGAAAAATAATCTAAAATATCTAAAACTAATAAACAATTACGCCAATTAGCCTCCCCGGCAGCGGCGCCAAAAACTTGTTGCGCTCGAATAAACTCTACCACAAAGCGTCACTCGCAAGTATACGAGGTAGCTGTAGCAAAGGTGATCGCCCCAAGGTCATCTCACAAGGAAGCTAAAGTGGCTAATTGATTATCATATTATGAATAACAAGTAATGAAGAAAATTTAAATTGCTAACTAATTAAGAAGATTGATTTAAGTTTAAAATGAATAAAAGTAAATTAAGCTGATGTTTTGATTCACTTGATAGAAAGGTCTAGGGTTTGTACTTCTCTACTACTTAAATGTATGAATGGTTATTCCTCTTAACTAATTTAATTTCAAAGATTAAATCTCAAGCAACTTAATTAATTGAATAAAGGAAATAAGCTCTCGCATTCAAACCTCTTTCAACTAATCTTATTATAATTGAAATAATCTTTTTAATAGGTTATATCTCTAATTCACCTAAGTCCTTAATTGAATTCTTCCAGCATTAGACTTCATCTCTCAATCCATCATCTAATTCCTAAAACACATAATTGGTGGCCAATCAATTATATATTAACAATATTCCATTCAATCAAGGCTAAAGAGATTATTAGCTCAGAGAATAACCAATTCATACAATCATAGTAGATCCATACAAACCCTAGACTAGATCAAATTAGTTCATAATGCTATCAAACATACTCATCTCATTAATATTCAAAGAAATCAATTCAGACATGATAATATCCATAAATACAATTCCAATGAAAAAAAAAGAGATAAAGTTCAAGAACAAAACCAAATTACAAACTCCTTGAAGCTTCTGAAAAATCTTTTGTTCAAATCTTGCAAGAAGGATGTATCAATGGCTAGAACAATCTAATCTAGGCTAGTTTAATCAAAGTATAATCAAAATCAAAGAAAACAAATGTGAAACCCTAAGTTCTTCTCTTTGACGGCTCAATTCCTTTCTCAAAATCGCAACAACCCTAAACCTTAGCTTCTCTTTTCCTTTTATACGAATTCTCTGCTTTTAAAAATCCGCGTGCCTTTGGTCCATGAGAGACACGGCCAAGTCAGAGGAGACTTGGCCGTGTTGGAGTGCATTGGAGGGACACGGCCAGTGACTTGGCCGTGTCCCTTGCTTGTGTTCGCTACTGCTTGCTTTTGATCTTTTCTTCTTTGGTTGAGTGACACGGCCAAGTCTTGAAGAAGACACAGTCGTGTTGGACCTTTTTGGAGGGACACGGCCACTGACTTAGCCGTGTCCCTTGCCTGTGTTTGCTTCTGTGTGAGTTGCTTCTTCTTTGCCTTTGGAATTAAGTGAGACACGGCCAAGTTAGAGCAACTTGGCCGTGTTGGAGCATTTTTTGAGGGACACGGCCACTGACTTGGCCGTGTCCCTTGCATGTGTCCCTCTCTGTGTCTTGAACTTCCTTTTTAACTTGGTATGGGACACGGCCAGTGACTTGGCCGTGTCCTCTGCCTGTGTCAACTACTGTCCCTTTTTGTATTCCATTTGGTTCCTTAGCTTTTTTAACCTAAAACAAAACTTGAACAAACTTTAAACAAGAAGTAAATAAACATAACCAACAAAACATAAACAACATACTAAAAAATTGATCAAAAATGACATAAACACGAAAATAAACTAAAACTACCAAAATTAATAAAAACACTACATAAACATATTAAAACTAACAAAATACCTAAATAAAACAATAATTATTATAATAAACAAGACACAAATCTATAACAAAAACTAATAAAACACCTTGCATTTGATGAAATTGACAAAATGCTTTAATGTCAAAATTAGGTGGGAGAGGATTAGGCAAAGGACGAGGATTTAAGGGTTATAACAATCCCTTCTTTTGAAGCTTATTGAGAACCCAAGACATCGGTTTCCCCAATTCTGAAACTGCCTTCTTGTTTTTTGGTTAGTAGCATTAACACCGACTACCTTTTGCATGCTTTGGCCACCAAACTGATAGTTTCCTTTCTCGTTCCTTCTTGTTGAAAAATAGTTCTTCTCTCTTTTTCATTCTTCAATTTGCAGACCAGCTTCGAGGAGATCTTTGAAATCACGGATGAGTGTATGAGACATCCTTTCATGAAAACCAGGTAACACCCCTCTCACAATCATCCTTATTTTGATCGGATTCATCGGGCCTCTTCTTAAGCAAAGCAGCCTTATTTCTCCATCTTTTCACATAGTCCACAAAATTCTCATTTGGCCTTTGTCTAATGGATTCCACTTCCATTCAGGTAACTTCCATTTCAACATTGTATCCATATTGTTGGATAAAGGCCTTGTATCGCAAATTCCAACTCTTTTGTGTTCCATCATCTAAGATATTGAACCAATTTTGGATAACAGGATCCAATGAGAGCATAAAGTACCTTAGAGTTTGAGCCTTAGTAGCTAGGACAGACTGCATAGCAGTGATATACTGCTTCACATGGAGGTGAGGATTTTCAGTTCCATCAAACTTCGCAAAAGATGGCATCTTGAACTTGTACGAAACTTCTTCATCTAGCTCAAATAATTTGTCAACTTTAGACATTTCTTTGATTTTTAGTTTCTTCTCAAATTTCTTTTCTAAGTCCGCAATCATCTTTTCAACATCAGAAGTTTCGGTTTTCTTCATGGCTGATCTTTCAACAATCTTTGGTTCTTTCTTCTTATCTTGAGAATCTTGGAAGTATTGAGCCCAATCATCATCATCATCAATGATCACCTTATCATCATCAAAAACCACTTCACCAGCTTTAATCTTCCCTTTGTCCTTTGGCTTCTTAGTGCTAGCAGATGCTTCGGTATGATTTCCTAAAATCGCAGCCAATTGGATCTTTATGGTCTCAGCCAGGGCCTCTTTTATTTTTTCCATCTTAGCATTGAGGACATCATCCACCATTCTTTGAATTTGTTTGGGCTCCATTGCTTTTGGTGAAAAAGAGATTGAGTCGTTACTAGATTTTTCATCTCCGACGTAGGTCGAATTGTCGTAAGCTTTTGAACTGTCGTAATCCAGGGCTGTGAGCCAGAGAGGATCAATGATATGAGATGAAAATGTATGCATGCATGTATGCACAAACAATAAACAAAGATAAGTAGAATGTCTCTTCCAACCTTATAACATCCATACACGAATGGCGAGTCTCTTTTCCTAGGTAATATGGTTAACATAAATACCAACATGGGGTATCTTGTTTTCGAATAATTATCTCGGAAATTTCAACTAATAGTTATATTTAAAAAAGGAAATCAGTTTATGATAATTCCCATTAATTAGGTTTTAATCCATTCAACCAATTAAAGTAGCTTTTATACTATATTGGATTAAAACTAAATTAAGAGGTTTATTGTAAATAGATTTCTCACTTGAAAAAGTAACTAATGATTCATGCCAAAAACAAGCCCATGATTAATTATTTCTTAGTATAAACTAGGCTCACAATTGATTTTTGGTATTTCATAATTGACCTAAATATTTGTAAGCTCTTTGTAAGAAAAGGTTGGATGAAAATAATTTTGTTTCTAAGCCCATTGTGAAAAGATTTTTAGAAAAAAAACATATTTTGGGCTTTGTATTTGGATCATGAGAAAAGTATTTTTGATTTGTTTTTTAGAAAAGTTTTATGTCCAAATACTATCTTGAAAAGTTTTGAAAATAGCTTTGGTCTTTTGAATTTTAAGGAAAAATTTATTTTGAGCTCACAATGTATTTAGGTCATATCAGAAAAAGAACAAACCAAATAAGCCATGATTTAAGCCAAGATAAATTAACCATAGTCAAACAACAAGCATTTGGGGTAAAACCTAAGGAAAGTAACTAGGCCAATTACATGAGCTTTAGTCTTTGGGTTAAAAGGCTTAGTTTCGCAAGTATATACCAAATGGTACAAGGCTATAGTGGTTATGCCATGCTCGATCTCCATACCTTGAGTGAAAGTATGGTATCCCTTACATAACACAACACGGGCATCCTAACTCACGCATACGATGCAATCTAATATGACGCAACAGATAATATCATTATAAGAAAGAATAGAATAATATAAAGAACAACGGAATCAACTTCTCTTATCCCCAGTGGAGTCGCCACTGTGAGCGGGGATTTTTGCCCCCACTCCCGGTGGAATAGTTCTTGCGACTTCAGCACTATTTAGGCTCGGAGCCTTAGAGAACACAGACCTAGGTCGGGAGAAAATGGAGTCGCCACCCGGACAGGCCAGAAAAAAGAAAGGGGTGGATGACTCGATTCCTAAGGAATCCCCAAACCCCTAATGGTTTTGGAAAGTTGGGTACGTGTGGGGAAGGTGAGAAATGGCCCAGCACTCACACAACGTCCGGTTCAATGGAACCGGCCTCCTTTACAGGTCTTAATATTATAAAATTCTTAAGTATAACAATATTATCCATATTACACGCAACAAATGAAATAAACCATCATTATATTAAAATCAAAGCAGTGTCCAAACAAAGCAAATAAATGGACACCCATCCGAAGATGGAAACATGTCCTTACATCGTTCATGTCTAAACTAAATAAGACACCCACCAAAAGGTAGAAACATGTCCTGTACATTGGTCCAAAATATAAAAACAATTTACATTACGTGATATTTAACTAATGAGGTACCCATAAAGTGGAAACATACCTCTCACAATTTTAATACTAAAACAAACAAATAATAATCATAACAATAAAGAAAACATCCATCCATGATAAATTAAATAAATCAAGCATTGAAATTAAATAAACCAACCATCGAAGCATATAATAAACTACATAATCAAATCTAAAATTAAATAAAGCAAGTAAAGATACAAATTAGGGTTTACTGTTTCAATTTAGGGTTTTTTCTAATTAACATTTAGGGTCTTGGGATTTTAGAATTATTATTGTTATTATTTAGGCTACTGTAAAGCTTTTGAAAAATTGGAATGAGTTAGGGTTTTATATATTTAAGGAGTTGGTGAGGTTCTTTGATTGATCAAATTAGGGTTTAAGGGTAACATCATGAAATTAGAGTTTTGGAATCTTAAGACATTAGAGTTTATAATTCTTGGTTAATGGATTGTGATTTTAAGTTTGCTGGATCATGGCTTTAGGGTTTAGATTCATTAAATTGGGTTTTTAAGATCACTAGATTAGGTTTTAGGGAAACTAGGGTTTACTATTTTGGTTTTTGGGAAAATTAGGATTTTTTTGGTATTTTGAAAAACATATTTGTTTTAGGGTTTAAGAAAATAGTTTAGAGTTTTATAAAATAATTATGATTCTTAAAAAATGTAAAGAGAACTAGGGTTTGGAGATTTAAGAAAACATTTGGAGATTTTGGACAAAAAGTTATGGTTTAGATAAAAATAGTTCGGGGAAAACAATTTATAGTTTTAAAGCTTTTGAAACAGAAGAAATAATTTAGTTTTTAAGGTTTTTGGAAACAGAATAGTAGTTTTAGGGTTTTGAAGTTTTTGGAAACGGGAGAGAAATTTAGGGTTTTAAGGTTTTGGAAACAGCAATTTAAGTATTAGGGTTTTAAGGTTCATGGAAAGAGAGGAACAGTTTTTGAGTTTTAAAGTTTTCAATCATTGGTTAAGGCTACTGGAAGAATGCATGATATATTACTAATTTTAATAATTTAGATTACTTAGAAAAATAAACGATAGAAATATTGTAAATAACATTAAACCAAAGATTTATAATCAAACCTCCGTTCATTGGTTTCACCAAAATTTGATTTCTGGATGATTAAAGACAAAGGCAAGGTTGCTGCCTTTGATGGATTGATTGCTTCTTATTGCTAGCTTTTTTGCCGTTTCTTACTTCTCTCAAATCTAAAGTCCCAAGTCTAGCTTAGTAACACAAATTTTCGATCAAATCAAAAGTCCCCCAATCAAAGTCCCTTAATTCTGAGTTTTAAAGTGTTATTTATAGGAAAAATCATAAACTTAATTCTAATTGTTTAAGGAAACTAAAATTAATTAGGAAAAGAAACCAAAACCAAATAGAATTGGTTTAGGAAAAACTGCGTTGGAAAATTGAAATAATTTGAATTTTCAAATGATCTTTTTTTTTTACTTTGACTTTTCTGCGTTACATTTATATACAACTTTATACCATGTCAAAACCATTTAAAATGATTTTGACGAAGATTAATTAAATCAACAAGACCAATACCTGTGCGAATTAGGTTTAAAAATTTCCCACTCATCTCATTAAACCTACTTCATCATGGATTAAGGAAAATTTAACCCACATGGACTTCTGTTTCCTTAAACAACTTGGACTCTGGCCAGTGCCTATATAAATCAATGAATTACTTTCCCTTTTCCACATTCATAACATAAAATCTTCGCAGAACATCCCTAAAGCAAAACACAAATTTTTTAACTTTAATATTTCCTCTTACAAGTTCACAACAATTTCAATTCTTCAAGAACTCCAGAATGACTGAAGCTAATTTAAAGAAGATAAAGAACTTATTCAAATGCATCTAGCCTACACATTGGGAACAAATATCATGGTCTCAACTCAATAAATTAAAGTGCTTCCAAAAATGTTAAGCTAGACTATTCCTTCTTACATGCCATGGCTTCTTTTTGGGATATGAAAACTAGGACCTTTAAAATAAACAATTTTGAGATATGTCCTATGATTGAAGAATTTGAAGTTATTCTCAGATATCCAAGCAATCAACCAATGGGATTACCCATACTGACTTCCAAAACTTATTAAAAAATACAAATGTTGTTTTAACTTTCAAAAGTCGAAGCCTTGCAATTGACTAGAGGTAAGAAAATACCGCTTGGTCCTTTGGTCGATTTTTTGCACATCCCATTTGGCTGTGACTAAGGCATGGGGACGCATGCTTTGTCTATGTTTACTTGGCCAATTCTTGCTTGTTTCTTTTGATGGCTACATCAATCCACGAGTACTGGATATCATAGACCAAATGGAAGGAGGATTATCATCGATACCCATGATTTTGGCCGAGACCTTAGTTGGATTGGACCAATTCAAATTAGAATCTTTGAGGAGTTTGGCTGGGAGTCCACTGCTGCTTTAGGTAATTACCTAAATTGCCCTCTCGAATTTTCAATTTAGACCTTTTATTTTTATTGCTCTAAGTTTTGCCTAGTCTGCCCTTGCGGGTTTTCAAAACTAGCAAATTATCCTAATTTTTACCTAAGTCGCCCTTACGGGTTTTCAACTTAGCGGGCCCCCCTTTTTATTTTTTATTATTTTTTATTGCATATTCTAATTTTTACCTAGACCACCCTTGCGAGTTTTAAGAACTAGCAAACTACACTAATTTTTTCTTAGACTGCTCTTGCGGGTTTTCAACCTAATGAGCTCTTTTTTTTTTAATTCTTGCTTGTATTTACAAATTTGGCTTCAGGAGAGCCTCTACTTGCTCAATACTCCATCGATAGATTCAGCCAAATATTTTCCATGACATCATTCTGCCAGAAAACTCCTCTATCCTGCTTCTTCATATGCTGACTGGATTGACTAGATATGCTCACGAGCTACGATTAACATCCGTTGGTTGGTACCTTGGTGGAAGATCTCCCATGTCACCATTCGGATGTATCTAATGTATGTTCCTCTTGCTGCTCTTCATTGAGATACTTACTATGATCCTTACCATCTTGATTGTCAGCATGGGGTTGAGCCTTGAGTTTCTAAGTTTACCCCTGATTTGGACATGCCTCGTCTGACTAAAGCTTTCCTGGATCGGCTGAAGCAAAGTTGGCATGCATGGTACACTTATCGTTTGCTATAGATTTTGCATTTGTTAATTCCTTAGAAAAAGTAATGCTAGGATGAATAATAATAATAAAAATAATAAAAGATGTTTTCTTTCCTTTTATAATTTGTCATCACTTTTTGCTATTATATCATTTATTTTACCACATTTGGTCAAATACTTGAAACAGTGCACATTGAACAATTTTAATATTAACTCTATTTTATTAAATTGGAAATAACCAAACATAAGCCAGCATACACAAGATCACTCATGTCACCAACTAGCCCTTTCGGGTTTTCTAATTGACAATTTTCTCTCATTCAACCCTAATTATTGCCTAGCCTATCCTTTCAGTTTTTTGGAGCTAGCGAACTGCTCTAACTTTTGCCTAGGACGCCCTCTTTAGGTTTTCAACCTAGCAGCTTTTTTTTATACATAAAATCTCTTCAATTTGTCAATGTTTATTGGCTCACTAAACTTGTTCCCATCCATGTCTGATAGCTTGACTGCACCCTTGTTCATGACTTGCTTCACAACATAGGATTCTTTCCAACTAGGCCTAAACTTTCCTCTTAGATCAGGGACATTAGGCTTACACTGCTTCAACACTAAGTCACCGACTTTGAACTTTCTGATCTTAACCCTTCTACTGTAGGCCCGAGCTATCTTTCTATGGTAAAGCTGATGATGATACAGTGCTTTTAGCCTCCTCTCTTCTAATAAAGCTAACTATGTATATCTGCTCACTACCCATTCCATCTCAGGTAATTTAGCTTCTAGGACCAACCTTAACAATTTGATCTTTATCTCAATTGGCAACACTGCTTCCATCCTATAAACTAAGAAAAACAGTATCATTCCAGTTGGGGTTCGCACACTTGTTTTGTATCCCCACAAAGCAAAAGGAAGCATCTCCGACCAATCCTTGTATGTCTTGGTCATCTTGAATAGAATTTACTTAATTGTCTTGTTTGTTGCTTCCACTGCACCATTAGCCTTCAGTCTATAAGGGGAGGATCGGTGATGATGGATTTGGTACTTCGAGAATAAGTCCCTAACTGCTCCTTGAAAATGTACTCTATTATTTGATATCACACTGTATAGGACCTCGTATTTGCAGATGAGAATCTTTTCAATAAACCTAGCCATTTTCCTTGCCCCCAGCTTATTGAAAGATTCAACTTCAACCCATTTTAAAAAATAATCCACTACTACTATGATAAAATGGTGACCGTTTGAAGCCGTCGGATGTATCTCTCCTATAATGTCAATCCTCCAAGTTGCAAAGGGCCAGGGTGAAGACATAGAATGTAATTCTTCAGGAGGCATGTTATTAAAATTACCATACATCTGACTTTGCTGGCACTTCTTCACAAACTCAATATAATCTCTTTCCATGGTCAACCAGTAGTAACCTTGTCAAATTATCTTCTTAACCAAAGCTAACCTATTCATGTGTGGACCACAACTTCCCGCGTGTATTTCTGACATGATTTGCTTAACTTCAGGCTTCCTCAATCATCTTAAGTGCACCTCATCAGGCCATCTTCTATACAACTCTCCATAAAAGGTGATGTATTGTAAGGACCATCACCTTATAGCTCTTCTCTCTTCCCTTGTTGCCCCCAATCGGTATTCCTTATTCTTCAAAAATCATCTTATGGTATCATACCACGCATCATGGTCTGTATCAGTTTCCATGATTATTTCATATTCATAGCAAGGAGTTGATGAACTGGTCAAACCCAAAGGCTTAAGAAACAAGTTTACAGGATTTTCCCTTACCAAAGCCAATGTGGCTAGAGCATCGACCATCTAGTTTTCCTCTCTTGGTAGGTCTATAAATATGCACTCCTTAAAATTCTTCTTCATCATGGTCAAATAATGGTGGTATGGTTTTAACTTCTCTTCTTTTAACTCCCACTCTCCATTTACTTGGGATACCACTAGCAAAGAGTCACCAAAGACTTGCACCTTATCCACCTTCATGATCATCAAGGTTTTCAAACCAAAAATATATGCTTCATACTCCACCATATTATTGGTTACCCTGAAGTCCAACTTCTTAGCTAAAGGGATAAGTTCCCCTTCGAGTGATTCTAGTATGACTCCCAAGCCTGCTCCTTTCCTATTCACTACACCATCAAAATACATCTTCTATCCTTATACTTCTATGGCCTCTAAATACTCATTAGGAAATTCTAAGACTACTTCACTATCCAGCAATGGTTGTTGGGTCAAGAATTCTGCTACTTCTCTACCTTTGATTTTTTTTTTCCTGGTTACATACTCAATCTCAAATTCTTCTAAAATTATCAACCATCGGCCATACTTCCCTATCAAAGAGGGTGTCTCCCTTAAATACTTCACTAGATCCAATCTGAAAATTGCTTACACACTATAAGACTAAAAGTAATGTCACAACTTCTTAGAAGACTAAACCATAACTGTACAGGTCTTTTCAATGATGTTATACTTAATTTCATAAGGTAGGAGCTTTCTACTCAAATAGTAGACTGCGTGCTCAACCCCTGATTCATCTGCTTAGCCTAGCATAGCTCCAATTGACTCTTCCTATACTAGTAAGAATAGTAATAAAGGTTTACCAGGTTGAGGTGGTTTCAAAATAGGCAGATACTCTTTTATACACTTAAAGGCCTTTTAACACTCTTCATTCCATTTGACTGGCTGGTTCTTTTTAAGTAACTTAAAGATAGGTTCACAGATTATGGTAAGCTTTGCTATGAACCTACTAACGCACTGTAACCTACCAATAAACCCCTAAACTTCTTTCTCCATCTTTGGGGCTGCATATCTCTGATTGTCTTCTCAATGTCGTTTGGACCAATCACGTGTCCTAATAACTTGCCTAAAGTTATCCCAAACACACACTTCTTTAGGTTTAGCCTTATCTTATACTTTATTGCTCTCTCAAAGAATAACTCTAAGTTGTGGAAGTGATGTTTCCTTGTATTCGACTTCACCATCATATCATCAACATAAACTTTGACTTCTTTGTGCCTCATATCATGAAACAAAGTGGTAACCATCCTTTGGTAGGTTGCTCCGGCATTCTTTAACCTAAACGACATCACCCTATAACAAAATATACCCTATATAGTAATGAAGGCAATTTTGGCTTCATCCTCTTGGGCCATTAACACTTGGTTGTATCCAGAACTAGTGTAGCACGCTAGAGGTTGCACTATCAATAAGGACATCTATATGGGGTAAAGAAAAATCATCTTTAGGGGAAGCCTTGTTCAAGTCTCTATAGTCCACACAGACTCTAATTCTTTCATCTTTCTTTGGCATGAAAACTATATTAGCTAGCCAATCTGGATAATCTATCACTTCATGTAACTTGTATTTATTTAGGGACTTCTTCTTTAATTAATTATTTCCATTCCAGTCTTAATCGTCTAAGCTTTTGTTTGATAGGTTTCATGTGAGTGTAAGTAGGAATCAGGTGCTCGGCTATGTCTCAATCTATTCCAAACATGTCCTCATAAGACCAAGCAAAAACCTCTTCCTATTTTTTAAATATTTTTTCTAATCTCTCTCTCTCTCATCACGAGTAAGGTCGAATGCTATGCTAATATTTTTAGGATTATCGGTTGTTTCCAAATTTAATGATTGTGTATCAACAGAGTTAATATTAAAAATGCTCATGTAAGCACTATTTGAACTTATACAGCCATCAAGAAAAACATCACATAAGTAAGCAAAATCAAACTTTATTGTATTCATCTTGGAAAAGAAAACATCATCTTCCTCATACAAATCAGATAAATTGAAATCAGAATCAAAATCATTGTTTTTAAAATCATAAGCCAATACATCTTCAAACGTCTCTTCAACTAAAGCAGTAATTTCCTGTGGCATCTTATGGGCTTTTAGGACAGCTTCCTTCTTTCCTTCTGGATTAGGTTCCTTGTCAGCTGGTAGGTTGAGTTCTTTCTTCACTTATTCCACCAGTTCAGTAACATCAGCAAAAATTTCAAAACCTGGGATCAATTTTTTCAAGAACATGATTGGCTCGAGCTTTCCTTGGAGTGGCCCCATGTCTGGAGCTTTGACAAAAACCTCTTCAAGCAGTGGGAAGCTCATTTTCTCATTCTTCTTTAGCTAGACATTTTTGTTAGGTTCTTCATATCACAACCCTTTCTTGGAGGTCTGATTTTTAAAATCTGAAAGTCTTGTTATACCTATCTTACCCTTTCCAAGACCAACGCTAGGCAGGTAGTTCATATTCTTCATCGTATTCAAGACCTTGAAATCTACTATTTTATCATTAGAAATTGCAGCTACTTGGAAACTATTGAGAGGCCTCTCAATCATCAAAGCATTTACCACTTCATTATCTTCGGCCTCGATGACCACTATCTCATCCTCGTTTGGGAACTTGATCTTTTGATGGAGTGTAGAAGGAACTCCACTAAGAGGATGAAACTAGGGTCGTCCCAATAGTAGTATGAAAGTGATAGGGATATCTAAAACCATAAACTCTACCATGGATTCAATAGGACCAGCCTTCATAATAACTTTAAAAGTCCCTTCAGCATGTCTATTAGTATTGTCAGAAGCCCTAATGGTTACCTCGGTTGGGCTTAGATCTCTTGTTGACATAGTAAGCTTTGGCAAGATCTTAAGTGGGCGAACATTTATGGCAGACCCATTATCAACCGTTACACATGGAGTCCTTTTCCCTTTGACCTCTACCTTGATAAAGAGAGGGTAGATGTGATCTCTTCCCTCTTCTATCAAATCCACATCCGAAAATGATACCATTCCCATATCAACTTCGCTCTTCTTTTGAATATCTTTGCACTTCATCACTCCTTCAACTTTCATGAAATTAACCAGCTCATCTGGTGTTATAGAAGTGGAAATTTGCATGCTAGCCAAAGTCTTGGTCGATGCTTCTTTGATGTAGCTAGTAAATCCCATATGTTGATACTAGCTTATGTTCTATTCAGTTTCTTAAGAATAGCATCGTCTTCATCTTCTTTATTCCTAGCTTCGACTTCCTTTCCCTTATTAGCTTCTACTTCATTTGGTGATGGCCTTGCATAAGGCTTACCATATCGGGTATTCATAACTTCATCTTCTTTGGGCTCGAACCAGGTGCTCTCTTTCTTCTTGGGCTCAGAATCATCATCATTATTGGTTGAGTCCCAACTCGCTTACAACACAGATTGCTACTTCTTTACCGACCACAGCTTTTTCAATCTTACTAAATACCACTTCTTCTTTAGTTGTCTCTTCATCTACATTTTAAAAAAGAAGATAGCACAAATCTTTCATTTAAGCCTCCCCCGATCATGAAAGTAGCCGGTAGTGGTACTCTGTTGAACCTTGGCAATGGATTGTCCTTGGTGCTAGGCTTGTTAGGTTCAGGCAGCTTCCCACTATCAATCAAATTCTAGATCTCATGCCTCAACCTCAAACACTTGTTCATCTCATACCCTTGCATTTGATGGAATTGGCAGAATCCTTAGCATCAAAGTTAGGTGGAAGTGGATTAGGCAAAGGACGAGGTGTCAAGGGTTGTAACAATCTCTTCTTTTGTATCTTATTGAGAACCAAATACAGTGGCTTTCCCAATTCTAAAAACTACCTCCTTCCTCCATGACCAGTTGTATTAACATCAACTGTCTTTTGTGTGCTTTGATTACCAGACCGGTAGTTCCCTTTCTCATTCTTTCTTGCAGAAAAGCGGTTCTTCTTCCTCTCCTACTCTTCAATTTGCAAACCAGCTTGCAGAAGGTCTTTGAAATCTCGGATGAGTGTATGAGACATCCTTTCATGAAGACTAGGCAACACCCCTCTCAAAATCATGGAGGAAGGAGGTATGCAGCCTTATTTCTCCACCTTGAGCAATGCAGCCTTATTTCTCCACCTCTTCACATAGTCAACAAAGTTCTTATTTGGTCTTTGTCTAATGGACTCAACTTCCATCAAAGTAACCTCCAATTCAGCATTGTACCCATATTGTTGGATAAAGGCTTTGTATAGTAAATCCCAACTCTTTTGAGTCCCATTCTCTAAGGTGTTGAACCAATTTTGGACAATAGGGTCCAATGAATGCATGAAGTACCTTAGGGTTTAAGCCTTAGTAGCTCAGGCAGACTGCATAGTAGTAATGTATTGCTTCACATGGAGATGAGGATTCCCAGTTCCATCAAACTTGGCAAAGGAGGACATCTTGAACTTGTATGGGACCTCTTCATCTAGCTCAAACAACTTGTCAACCTCCGACATTTCTTCAGTTTTTAGCTTCTTTTCAAATTTCTTTTCCAGATCAGCAATCATCTTCTCGACATCGACAGATTTAGCTTTCTTTTTTGTAGTCTTCTTCTCTTTCTTTTCCTCTTGTTGATCTTGGTAGTACTATTGTAACATCCCTAATATTTTTTGGAATTAAAAAAATAAAATAAATTTAAATTTAAATAAGTTAAAGAAATGATTTAATGGAAAATGAAAGAACTTTAAGAGAAAAAGTAGAATGTATATGTGAAATATACCTAACATGTACTTAACATATACATTAGTCAACTATTTTAAAAGAAAAGTCTAAAGTCTAAAGGCAAAATAGTAATTATACCTTATAAATTTAACATTATTTAAATAAATTAAAAATAAATTATTTTTGGTTGGAAGAGGTAATTTGAGGTTTTAAAATAATTAAATAACCAATTATTTATTATATAAAATAATATTTATATATGGTCATTTTTTTAAAATGGAAAGAAAGAGAAAATTAAAATTAGTCTTCTTCTTCCTTCTTCTTCTTCAAAAAAAAATGTAACACCATTAGAGAAGTAGAGATCTTTTTTTCTTCCAAGCTACCTAAGATTGAATAGATTTTAAGGAACTAAGTGAAGTTTTAGTGATTTTCTAACAAGTAAGTAAGCTTTCTTCCTTAATTTTTGAATTTCTAGGAAAACTATGAATATGTGGATTTTGAAATTTTCTATTAGCATGATTTAATAGTTTAATTGGGTATGAATGAAGCTATTTTGATTAATGATTAATGATTTTCAAGTTAAATAGAAGAAAGGATTAAGTTTGGGATGAGTTGAGTGAAGAGAGAGAATTTAGGGTTATAAAAAATTTGGATTCTTGGAATCATGTGTTTTAATTATGCAAATTGATTCCAAATGTGTTGTTTTGATGCATAAAGAAGAATTTTAAAGCTAAATGGTAGATTTGGTTAAGTTTGGTTAGAGTTTGGATGAGGTAGTATTGAGTTTAGGGTTTTGGAAAGAGAATTTTTAAAGAATGGTGAATTGTTGAATTTTAATGTTTAAATCATGTTAATTCATGATATTAGTGAAGGAAATAAGCTTGAATTAATAATTGGAATAGGTTAGAATGAAAAATCTTCATTGGTGAAGGCTATGCCATTTTACGGTTTTGAATAAGAGTGAGTATTTAAGTAATGTGTATGAATGAACATGTTAAAATATGTTTTTAATAATATAAATAAACTTAAAACACTAATTTAAATGAAATAGAAGGGAATTCTAATGTTAAAGTAAGGAAAGGCTAAATTTTTGGAATTTGTAGGAGTGATATTTAATTAGGGTTTAATGTTGGAAATGTCTTAAAATATGATCTTAAATGATTGTATTTAATCACATTATGTATAGATATTAAAGAGAAGTGAATTGCTCAATCCTAGTGTTGAAGAGCAATTTGGAAGTGAAGGTTGGTGGAAGATTTTAAGCTTTATTTAAGTGCTTAGTGAGGTAAGTACATGCTTTGATAGTTTTAAATTACTTGCATTTAATTTTGGCTTAACACATTTTAAATAGAAAATGTGTTAAGCTACTTGATCATTTGAAAATCCATATACATTGTGTTATGGCATGTGAGTTGATGTGTTTGTATTATAAACATTGTGAAAAGCCATTGTAAATGACTAAATTGTATGGAATATGATTTTATTATGAAATACCCTGTGATGTGATGAAATGAAATAACATTGATATGAATGAGAAAAATGGAATATGAGAAAGGAATTGAGAATGGGACTGTTGCGCTCGAATTAACTCTACAACAAAGCGTCACTCGCAAGTATACAAGGTAGCTGTAGCAAAGGTGATTGCCCCAAGGTCGTCTCACAAGGAAGCTAAAGTGGCTAATTGATTATCATATTATAAATAACAAGTAATTAAAGAAATTTAAATTGCTAAATAATGAAGAAGATTGATTAAAGTTTAAAACAAATAAAAGTAAACTAAAACTGATGTATTGATTCACTGGATAGAAAAGTCTAGGGTTTGCACTTCTCTACTAATTTGTATGAACGGTTATTCCTCTTAACTAATTTAATTTCAAAGATTAAATCTCAAACAACTTAATTAATTGAGTCAAGGAAATAAGCTCTCGCATTCAAACCTCTTACAACTAATCTCGTTATAATTGAAACAATCTTTTTAATAGGTTATATCTCTAATTCACCTAAGTCCTTAATTGAATTGTTCCAGCATTAGACTTCATCTCTCAATCCATCATCTAATACCTAAAACACATAATTGGTGGCCAATCAATTATATATTAACAATATTCCATTCAATCAAGGCTAAAGAAATTATTAGCTAAGAGAATAACCACTTCATACAATCATAGCAGATCCATACAAACCCTAGACTAGATCAAATTAGTTCATAATGCAATCAAACATACTCATCTCATTAATGTTCAAAGAAATCAAATTAGACATGATAATATCCATAAATATAATTCCAATGAAAATAAAGAGGTAAAGTTCGAGAACAAAACCAAATTACAAACTCCTTGAAGCTTCTGAAGAATCTCTTATTCAAATCTTGCAAGAAGGATGTATCAATGGCTAGAACAATCTAATCTAAGCTAGATAAAACAAAGTGTAATCAAAAATCAAAGAAAAACAAAGTTATCAAAACCCTAATCTCTTTGACGGCTCAATCTCAACTCAAAATCGCCAACAGTCTTAAGAAAAACCCTAACTTTACTATTTATACAAAACCTCCGCGCGTCTTCATTGATCCATGAGTGACACGGCCAAGTTAGAGTGAACTTGGCCGTGTTGGAGGTGAATTGGAGGGAGAGACACGGCCAAGTTGATGGTGACACGGCCAAGTTGGACCATTTTGGAGGGACACGGCCTGTGACTTGGCCATGTCCCTTGCATGTGTCACCTACTGTGAGAATTGCTCTTTTTTGCTTTGGATTTAGGTGAGACACGGCCAAGTTGATGGTGACTTGGCCATGTTTGAGCATTTTTGGAGGGACACGGCCAGTGACTGGGCCGTGTCCCTTGCCTGTGTCTTCTACTGGTTGATTTTCTTCCTTTTGCTTTGGATTCAAGTGAGACACGGCCAAGTTGGAGCAACTTGGCCGTGTTTGGGCTTCTTTGGAGGGACATGGCCAGTGACTTGGCCGTGTCCCTTGAGTGTGTCCATCTCTGTGTCTTGTGGCTTCCTTTTAGCTTGATATGGGACACGGCCAGTGACTTGGCCGTGTCCTCTGCCTGTGTCAGCTACTGTCCACTTTTCCTTCAGTCTTGGTTCCTTGGCTTTTTAACCTAAAACAAAACTTGCAACAAACTAAAAACAAGAAGTAAATAAACATTAACCAACAAAACATAAACACATACTAAAAACTAGATCAAAAACGACATAAACACTGAAATCAACTAAAACTACCAAAATTAATGGAAACACTAAACAAACCGATAAAAACTAACAAAATACCTAAATAAAACAATAATTATCATAATAAACAAGACACAAATTTATAACAAAAACTAATAAAATAGGGACATATGAAATAATTGTGTGTCTAGTATGTTATTTAATTTTCAAAGTTCTATATTTTGCGGAGTGCCTAGGATGTAACAGTCCCTTGAAGCCGGGTTGGGCGTAGCCCTTGAAGCCTAGTTGGGATGTTACATATGAGGTTATCCTAACTATTTTCCTTTAGGACTATACGCTTGGCATCACTATGATATGATTTGCCTTCGGAGCTACACACTTTGTGTCAATTTGGACCAAAACGGTAACTCTAAAATTTGAATAATGTATTAGTTTATTGGGCCCATGCTTGTATGTGTATTTGTGTAATAAAAAACAAATGAAAAATTATGTTATTAAATTGAATGAAATACTGCATTGTGGCATAGCATGCAAATGCATTATGCATTGGCATTGTGTTAAAGCTTTACTTTTATCAAAGTTGTACTACAAGGCTTTTAGCTTAGCCTAATTGTAATTTATCACGCAGGTGACAGGGGAGATCCGATCGAGCTGGAGAGTTCTTCTAGACTGGGCTGGATCTAGATTTGAGACTGCTCGTTATGTAAATTTTGGACACATCAAGAACAAGCGTTTTGCCATCATGCATACATTTTATGTTTTTGTACATTATGAAATCATGTATATTATGTTTATGATTTTAAAGTATATGTATTGTAAGTTATAAAGACTTTTGGATAAATTGTGTAGGATGGGTTTTTATATGTGTGTTTTGGATATATATATATATATATATATATATATATATGAATATGTATAAATATTTTGAGAAAATGTGGGAAAATGGAGAAGTTAAGGTGAAAATGTGGTTTATTGTTTATTGGAAGTGTTCTTTTTGTAGGTTATGTAATTGATAAATTTTGGGATGTTCAAATTTCAGACAAAACTCTGGCGAATTGTTTTCAGAGATTTTCATATAAAATGTTTATTTTGAGTTTCTATATCAAGTAAAGAATATTTATATACTATTTAATTTTATATATTTAGTATTTGAAATTTTAAATCAGAAATGTGAAAATTTTTATTCAACCGGGTTATGACATTTTTATACCGTGTATGCATATTCTACATATACTGGGTGTGTGTATTATACGTGTATAGGGTATAAGAGTTTTACATTTATTTTGGTGTTAGAGCCTAGGTTTGAGGTTCTCGACCTATGTGGATTTTTAAAGAGAGAAAATAGGAATTTTAAATATGACTTTAAATTGTAATACATGCATTGGCATGGGCATTTTTTATCTCTGATGTGATAATTTCTACTGCATTTGCAGATATAGGTAGTTATGGCGTCTCGGATGCATCAGTCTGCAGAGGGTAGTGCTGAGAGTGTGGCTCCTAGTGAGGATAGAGATGGAGATAAAGCTAAGATTGCTGGAGGGGCACCTGCTCCTATGCCAGAGAGACCAGCAGTTGATGAGATTTCGTCGGGCCAGGTATATCATATGCCGGAGCTGTTGAGGCAGGCTCTAGTACAGTAGTCGCCGCCACTGCAACCGTAGCCACAGTTGCTGATGAGAAAATATGATAAGCTGAGGAAGTTTGGAGCTGAGAACTTTATTAGTACTACAGACCCTGCTGTAGCAGAGCAATAGCTTGACAGGGTCCAAAGAGTGTTCATTCAGTTGCAGGCTAGTTTGAAAGAGAAGTTTGATTATGCCAAATCTCTTTTGTAGAGGGATGTGTATGATTGGTGGAAGATGGTTCCACATGCTCTGGATGATCCACCAGTCCTGACCTATGATGATTTCCTACGGGAGTTCGAGCAGAAGTATACTCCAAAGGAGTATAAGGATGCGAAGAAGATAGAGTTTTTGAGTTTGAGGCAGGATACCAAGATAGTGTCGGAGTACAAGATAGAGTTTACCCAGCTGAGTCAGTATGCTGGTGGGATCATTTCTGATGAGATTGACCGATGTCAAAGGTTTGAGGAGGGGTTGAGACCCTCTATTATGTGCTTAGTAGCAGGCTCCCGGTATCAGGATTTTTTCCAGTTGGTTGCAGCTGCCAGGAGTGTAGAGAGGGCATAGGGTCTTGCGGCAGCTGCCAGAGCAGAGGAGAGCAGAGTTAGGAGACCCCAAGGTGAGGTAAGGTCTTCATCAGTGAAGAGAGGTCGAGGGAGATATCCTCAAAGGTTCAGTAGGAGCCAGGGGCAGCTTGGCAGGTCATCACAGCAGCAGAGGAAGAGACAGAGACCTGCAGCCTCAGTGGCTAGTGCTCCGACCCCAGTGACACAAAGGCCTGCTCCACCTACTTGTGTTCATTGTGGTAGGATACATGGAGGTGCTTGCTGAAGGATAGGTGCACCAGTAGTGTGCTACATATGTGGGTCACCATATCACTTTTTCAGAGATTGTCCAGAGCCACCAGAGGATAGGTAGACTGATACAGTAGCTTCTAGACCCTGTGTTAGAGGGGGTCATGGTGGCAGAGGTTTTAGCAGAGGGGGTCGGATATGGTCTGGTCAGAGAGGAGGTTCTACAGCAAGTAGTAGACCAAATAAGGTAAGGCAGTCACAATGAGTTTATATGATGCAGAGGCAGCTAGATGCTTCAGCCATTATTGCTGGTACTTTTTCATTATTTGGTACTTCAGTTCTTGCTTTGATATACCCTGGGTCAACTCATTCATACATTAGTGCATCCATCTTACCTGTGAGTGATTTGCATTCAGAGTCCCTAGGATTTGATTTTTTGGTGACAAATCCTTTAGGGCATAGTGTTGTGGTTAGCAGGGTGCACCAAGATAGTTTTTTTGTGGTTTAGGATGAGAAATTCCTTGGTGACCTGATTGAGTTGCCTTATAGGGTGTATGATCCAATTTTGGGCATGGGTTGGTTATCCAGGCATGGGGCTGTGGTAGACTGTCAACGAAAATGTGTTACCCTAAGAACACGTGATCATAATTTTGTGGTGGTATCTAGTGAGTAGAGATATCTTTCATCCATGTTTATTTCAGCTATTTCTTCTAGGAGGATGATTCAAAAAGGATGTGAGTCTTATCTTGCTTATGTTATAGATACCAAAGTAGTGGGTTCCCAGCTTGACAGTATAACCACAGTTGCCAAGTTTCCAGATATTTTTCCTGAGGAGTTTCTAGGGATACCCCCTGAGAGAGAGGTTAAGTTTGGTATCGATTTATTGCCTGGTACCACTCCCATCTCTATTACTCTTTATCGTATGGCACCTGCTGAGTTGAGAGAGTTGAAGGTACAGTTGCAGGAGTTGTTGGATAAAGGGTCGTTCGCCCTAACGTGTCTCCGTGGGGAGCACCTGTTTTGTTTATGAAGAAGAAAGATGGCACCTTGAGATTATGTATTGATTATAGGCAGTTGAATAAGGTGACCATCAAGAACAAGTGTCCATTACCTCGGATAGATGATCTCTTTGATCAGTTGAAAGGAGAAGTAATATTCTCTAAGATTGACTTGAGATCAGGGTACCATCAGTTAAGAGTCAGAGGTGAAGATGTACCAAAGATAGCTTTCCACAAGAGGTATGGGCATTATGAGTACTTGGTGATTCCTTTTAGATTGACGAATGCACCAGCAACATTTATGGATTTAATGAACAGGGTATTCAGACTCTATCTAGATCAGTTTGTGGTAGTTTTTATTAATGATATTTTGCTGTATTCACATCATGAGGAGGATCATGACAAGTATTTGCAGATTGTATTGCAGTCTCTGAGAGAGAAGTAGTTGTATGTTAAGTTGTCTAAATGTGAGTTTTGGCTTGATCAAGTGACTTTTCTCGGTCATGTGGTGTCAGTAGAGGGTATTAGAGTTGATCCGAGTAAAGTTGAGCCTATTTTGAATTAGAGTCCACCAAAGACTGTGACAGAGGTTAGAAGTTTTTTGGGTTTGGAAGGCTATTATCATCAATTTGTGAAAGGTTTTTCTATGATAGCTACTCCACTCACTAGATTACTTTAGAAAAGAGTTAGATTTGTGTGGAAAGATCAGTGTCAGGCGAGTTTTGAGCAGCTGAGGGAGATGTTGACTCAGGCTTCTATCCTTACCCTGCCTGTGGAAGGTAAACCTTATGTGATTTACAGTGATGCTTCATATAGTGGTTTAGGTTATGTTTTGATGTAGGAGGGTAGAGTCATTGGTTATGCCTCTCGACAGTTGAAACCACATGAGCTGAATTACCCGACGTATTATTTGAAATTAGCAGCTATAGTGTTTACATTGAAGATTTGGCGGCATTACTTATATGGGAGAAATGCTTCATTTATACTGATCATAAGAGTTTGAAGTATCTATGTGTTCAGAGAGAGCTGAATCTTTGGCAGAGACGATGGTTAGAGTTGATTAAAGACTACGACTATTTGATTGATTATCATCCTAGCAAGGCAAGTGTTGTTGTTGATGCCTTGAGTCAAAAGTCTTTGGCAGGTTTGAATGCTTATTCACTCTCGTTGCTTGTTGAGTTGAGAACATTGCATGCCAGATTTGAGTCTTGTGATGATGGTGCATTAATGGCTCAGCTGCAATTGAGGCCAGCGTTTTTATATCATGTTAGGAAAGCCTAGATGGCAGATGAGAAGATCTAAAATATTGCGTCAGATTTCCAAAAGGGGGAGAGTCAAGACTTTCATATGAGAGATGATGGTAGTCTATGGTATAGAGATAGGTTGTGCATTCCTGATGATGCAGGATGAAAGAGGATGATATTAGAGGAAGCACATCAGTTAGTTTATGTTATGCACCCCGGTAGTACCAATATGTAGCAAGATTGAAAATAGCATTATTGGTGGTCAGGTATGAAGAGGGACATAGTAGAGTTTGTATCTAGATGTCTCACTTGCTAAAAAGTGAAGGCTAAGCACCAAGTTCTTTCGGGGTTACTTCAGTCATTATCAATATCGGAGTGGAAATGGGAGTGAGTGACTATGGATTTTGTGACTGGACTGCCTTTGACCCAGAAGAAGCATAATGCAATCTGGATAAGTTGACCAGATGACGAAGACCGCTCATTTTCTTCTAGTTCGGATGGATTACTCACTTGAGAGATTGGCTGAGTTGTATATCAGTGAAATAGTGAGGTTACATGAAGTCCCAGTTTCTTTAGTGCCAGACCAAGATTCTCAGTTTACATGGAGGTTTTGGAGAGGTTTGCAGGATGCATTGGGTTTTCGGTTACATTTTAGTACTACTTTCCATCCTTAGACATATGGGCAATCAGAGAGAGTGATATAGAGTTTAGAGGATATGTTGAGGAGTTGTATTATTAATTTCACTAGGAGTTGGGATAGATTCTTATCACTGATTGAGTTTGCGTATAACAATAGTCATCAGTCCAGTATTGGGATGGCACATTATGAGACCTTGTATGGCAGGAGATGTGGGACACCTTTATGTTGGGATGAGGTTGGAGAAGGTAAATTGGTCTGTCCTGATTTGATTAAAGAAACATAAGAGAAAGTGAATTTGATTCAGGGTTGGCTGAAAGCGACTTCAGACCGATAGAAATCCTATACAAATTTGAAGAGGAAAGATATAGAGTTCAGTGTGGGAGAAAAAGTATTTCTAAAGGTGTCTCCATGGAAGAAGATTTTGAGATTCGACCACAAAGGAAAGTTGAGTCCTCGTTTCATAGGACCATATGAGATTCTAGAGAGAGTTGGTCCAGTGGCTTACAGATTGGCTGTACCGCCTAAGTTAGACCGGATAAATAATGTCTTCCATGTCTCTATGCTTCGAAGGTACAGGTCAGACACATCTCATATCCTATCAGTAGAGTCTATTGAGGTGAGCCCAGATTTGATTTACGAGGAAGAACCAGTGGCGATTTTAGCACAATAGGTAAAAGAATTGAGGAACAAGAAGGTGTCACTGAGGAGGCGACATGGGAGAGTGAGCAGACAATGCGGAGTCAGTTTCCCCAGTTGTTCCAGAGTTGATAGTAAGTAATTTCGCAGACGAAATTTTTTCTTTAGGGGGAGAGAATTGTAACATTCCTAATATTTTTAGAATTAAACAAAATAAAATAAATTTAAATTTAAATAAGTTAAAGAAATTATTTAAATGGAAAATAAAAGGATTTTAAGTGAAAAAGTAGAATGTATATGTGAAATATACCTAACATATACTTAACATATACATTAGTCAACTATTTTAAAAGAAAAGTCAAAGGCAAAGGGCAAAATGGTAATTATACCTTATAAACTTAAATTATTTAAATAAATTAAAAATAAATTATTTTTAGTTGGAAGAGGTAATTTGGGGTTTTAAAATAATTAAATAAGTAATTATTTATCAAAATAAAATAATATTTATATATGGTCATATTTTTTTTTTAAGTGAAAAGAAAGAGAAAATTAAAATTAGTCTTCTTCTTCAAAAAAAATGTGACACCATTAGAGAGAAAGAGATATCTTCTTTTCTTCCAAGCTACCTAAGATTGAAGAGATTTTAAGGAACTAAGTGGAGTTTTGGTGATTTTCTAACAAGTAAGTAAGCTTTCTTTCCTAATTTTTGAATTTCTAGGAAAACTATGAATATGTGGATTTTGGAATTTTCTATTAGTATGATTTAAATTTTTAATTGGGTATGAATAAAGTTATTTTGATTAATTATCAATGATTTTCAAGTTAAATGGAAGAAAGGATTAAGTTTGGGATGAATTGGGTGAAGAGAGAGAATTTAGGGTTATGAAAAATTTGAATTCTTGGAATCATATGTTTTAATTATGCAAATTGATTCCAAATGTGTTGCTTTCATGCATAAATAAGAATTTTAAAGTCAAATGGTAGATTTGATTAAGTTTGGTTAGAGTTTAGATGAGTTAGTGTTGAGTTTAGGGTTTTGGAAAGAGAATTTTTAAAGCATGGTGAATTGTTGAATTTTAATGTTTAAATCATGTTAATTCATGATATTAGTGAAGGAAATAAGCTTGGGTTAATAATTGGAATAGGTTAGAATGAAAACCTTCATTGGTGAAGGTTATGCCATTATAGGGTTTTGAATAAGAGTGAGTATTTAAGTAATGTGTATAAATGAAACATGTTAAAATATATTTTTAATAATATAAATAAACTTAAAATACTAATTTAAATGGAATAGAATGGAATTCTAATGTTAAAGTAAGGAAATGCTAAATTTTTAGAATTTATAGGAGTGATGTTTAATTAGGGTTTAATGTTGAAAATGCCTTAAAATGTGATATTAAATAATTGTATTTAATCACATTGTGTATAGGCATTAAGGAGAAGTGAATTGCTCAATCCTAGTGTTGAAGAGAAATTTGGAAGTGAAGATTGGTGGGAGATTTTAAGCTTGCATTTAAGTGCTTAGTGAGATAAGTACATGCTTTGATAGTTTTAAAGTACTTGCATTTAATTTTGGCTTAACACATTTTAAATGGAAAATGTGTTAAGCTACTTGATCATTTGAAAATCCATATACATTGTGTTATGGCATGTGAGTTGATGTGTATGCATTATAAACATTGTGAAAAGCCATTGTAAATGGTTAAATTGTATGGAATGTGATTTTATTATGAAATACCTTGTGATGTGATGAAATAAAATAACACTGATATGAATGAGAAAAATGGAATATGGGAAAGGAATTGAGAATGGGACATATGAAATAATTGTGTGTCTAGTATGTTATTCAATTTTTAGAGTTCTATATTTTGCGACATGCCTAGGATGTCACTGTCCCTTGAAGCTGGGTTGGGCGTAGCCCTTGAAGCCTAGTTGGGATGTTACATATGAGGTTATCCTCACTATTTTCCTTTGGGACTAGACGCTTGGCGTCACTATGATATGATTTGCCTTCGGGGCTAGACACTTGGTGTCAATTTGGACCAAAATGGTAACACTGTAATTTGAATAATGTATTAGTTTATTAGGCCCATGCTTGTACTTGTATTTGTGTGAATCAAAAACAAATGAAAAATTATGTTATTAAATTGAATGAAATACTACATTGTGGCATAGCATGCAAATGTATTATGCATTGGCATTGTGTTAAAGTTTTACTTTTATCAAAGTTGTACTGCTAGGCTTTTAGCTTAGCGCGATTGTAATTTATCGCACAGGTGACAGGGGAGATCGGGTCGAACCAGAGAGTTCTTCTAGACCTGGCCGATTCTAGATTTGAGATTGCTCGTTAAGCAAATTTTGGACACATTAAGAACAAGCCTTTTGCCATCATGTATACATTTTATGTTTTTGTACATTGTAAAATCATGTATATTATATTTATGATTTTAAAGTATATGTATTGTAAGTTATAAAGACTTTTGGATAAATTGTGTAGGATGGGTTTTTATATGTGTGTTTTGGATATATATATATATATATATATGAATATGTATAAATATTTTGAGAAAATATGAAAAAATTAAGAAGTTAAGGTGAAGATGCGGTTTATTGTTTATTGGAAGTATTCTTTTTGCAGGTTGTGTAATTGATAAATTTTGGGATGTTCAAATTACAGACAAAACTCTGGCAAATTTTTTTCAGAGATTTTCATATAAAATATTTATTTTGAGTTCCTATAACAAGTAAAGAATATTTATATACTATTTAATTTTATATATTTATTATTTGAAATTTTAAATCAGAAATGTGAAAATTTTTATTAAATCGGATCGTGATATTTTTGTACCATATATGCGTATTCTACATATACTGGGTGTGTATATTATACGTGTATAGGGTATAAAGGTGTTATATTTATTTTGGAGAAGAAATGGTACTCGTTTCAGGATAAAGACTCTTTTAAGGAGGTATTGGGATCGAAACGAGGGAGGCGACCCTTGACTTAGGCCAAATAAATAAATTCCTATTGTGGAACCGTAAGGGGAAGCAGTACTGTAGCAGTCCCTTGAAGCGGGCTGGGTGAAAAGACTGAGTCATAAGCTCAGGGCCATTGGGATGTTACAACTGTTCCCAATCATCATCGTCCATAGCTTCTTTGTCTTCATCAAAGGCCACTTCAACTATCTTATCCTTTCCCTTATCCTTTTTTTTTTCTTTATGCTGGCAGATGCCTCAACGGTGTTTCCCAAAAATGCAGCCAGTTAGCTCCTTATAGTCTCAGCCAGGGCCTCCTGCAATTCTTCCATCTTGGCATTGAGGGCGGCATCCACCATTCTTTGAATTTGTTCGTGATCCATTGCTCTTGGTGAGAAGCTAATTGAGTCGCTGCTGGATTCTACATCACTGGCATAGGTTGGGTTGTCATATGCTCTTGAACTACTTTACTCTAGGTTTATAATCCATAAAGGATTAATGACATATTATGCAATGTGTGTATGCATGTATGCACAAATAACAAGTAAACAAAGATAACTAGGACATTCCTTCCAACCTTGTAACTTCCACACACAAATGGTGAGTCTCTTTTCCTAGGTACATGGTCAACAAAAATATCAACATGGGATATTTTGCTCTCAAAAAATTTCCTCGGACTGTTTAACCAATAGTTGTATCTTCTAATATAGAAGTCGTGTAACAGCATGGCTAGCAAGATATTGTCCACTTTGGGCAAGCCCACATGGATTTGTTCTTAGGCTCAGACTTACCTCCAGGCCCAAAATGCGTCTTGCTATTTCAAAGCATGCCCATCATTATGTATTGCTTCCTCACCTTGCACTTAACCAATGTGGGATTCACCTAAGGATGAATAGTAATCCAGAACCGTACACTAAACGTAAAGGCATTACATTCTCCCCCCCTAAAGGACTTAGCATCCTTGTTGAGGTTTGCCCCACCACCAGCCAGAGGAACAAGTCTATTGGCTCTGATACCAAGTTGTAACAGCCTGGCTAGCAAGATATAGTCCACTTTGGGCAAGCCCGCACGGATTTTTCTTAGGCCCAGACTTACCTCTAGGCCCAAAACATGTCTTGTTAGTCCAAACCATGCCCATCCTTATGTACTGCTTCCTCATCTTGCACTTAACCAATGTAGGATTCGCATAAGGATAAATAGTAACCCAAAGCCGTACACTATACGCATAGGCATTACAAGTCGGTCCATGATAATTCCTATTAATTAGGTTTTAATCCATTGAATCTCAATTAAAATAGCTTTTATGCTATAATAGATTAAAACTAAATTAAGAGGTTTAACATAAATAGATTTCTTATTTGAAAAGGTAACTAGTGATTCATGCCAAAAATAAGCTCATGATTAATAGTTCTTGGTATAAGTTAGGCTCACAATTAATTTTTAGTATTCCATAATTGAACTAAATAATTTGTAAGCTCATTTAAGAAAGGGTTTTAACATATTTTTAAAAGCCCACTCAAAAGGTTTGTTAAAAATGATTTTTGGGCTTTGTATTTGGGTTATGAGGTAGAAAAGAATTTTTTGACCCTTTTGAGAAAAAGTTTTATGTCCAAAGATCATCTTAGAAATTTTGAAAATAGTTTTGGTTCTTTAGATTCTAAGGGAAAAATTATTTTGAGCTTACAATATAATTAGGTCATATTAGAAAAAGAACAAACCAAATAAGTCATGATTCAAACCAAGATACATCAATCACAGTCAAACAATAAGCATTTGGATAAAAACCTAAGGAAAGTAACTAGGCCAATTACATGAGCTTTAGTCTTTGGATTGAAAGGCTTAGATTTCCATAGCAAGTATATACCAAATGGTACAAGGCTATGAGTGGTTATGTCATCCTCGATCTCCAAATCTTGAGTAAAAGTATGGTATCCCTTACATAACACAACATGAGTTACACGGGCATCCTAACTCACGCACACAATGCAATCTAAATGATGCAATGGATAATATTATAATAAGAAAGAATATAATAATATAGAAACCAATGGAATCAACTTCTCTTATCCCCAATAGAGTCGCCACTATGAGTGGGGATTTTTGCCCCCACTCCCATGTGAAATAGTTATTGCGACTTCGGCACTGTTAGGCTAAGGGCCTTAGAGAACACGGGCCTAAATCCAAAGAAAATGGAGTCGCCACCTAGACGGGCCGAGAAAAAAAAGGGGTGGATGACTCGATTCCTAAGGAATCTCCAACCCCCTATTGGGTTTGAAAAGTTGGGTACGCGTGAGGAAGATGAAAATAACCCAGCACCCCCATAGCGCCCGATTCATTGGAACCGGCCTCCTTTTCAGGCCTAAATATTATTAAATTCTTAACTTATTATTGCATCATCCATATTACACACATATTAAAGTAAATAAATATTCATTGCATTATAATCAAAGGTCTAAACAAAATGATAAATAGGCACCCATATAATATGAAAACATGCCCTTACAATGTCCAATATCCAAAATAAAATAAAGCTCCCACCTTTTGGTGGAAACGTGCCCTTTACATTAGTCCCAAAATTTAAAATAAATTAAATTACATTGAACCTAACTAATGAGGTACCCACAAAGTGGAAATATACCTCTTACATTATCAAAGTCCATAAAAATAATCAACATCAAAATAATTATTCAAATGAATTTAAACCATTCAATCACATCACAATAATTAAGAGAAGAATGAACTAACTAAAAATAATTCAAAATAATAATGAGTGAGCTACTATAAATTTAAAACAGATGAGATAAGGAATTTCAAACCTCCGTTCATTGGTTTCTCTAATATTTTACGTTGATACAAGCTTTATCTTTGCACCGATTGTAAAATCTCAGTTTGAACAAAAGTGAAGATAGTATGCTATTGCCTTCTGATTTTCTATGGTTCTGTGTCTTTTAATTGTTTGTTCTTTCCTGTTTGATAATTTTTGCTAATTGATTCATTGCTCTTTCTGTCTCTCTTGCTTACTAAACTGATAAAGTCCAATCCCCATCATCCCCTCTATGTGTGTTCTTATTGATGTTTCTGCCTATCTCAAGTGCTGCTAGCCTTTTTTTTATTTTTTGTTAATAATGGTTGCTCCCGTTTTTAAAAAGTCCCCTGAAGGTTGCTAATCCTTACACTTGCATAAGGGTGCATTAGGTTAAACACCATGAAAGCTTCCCATTTTAAAAATGGAACTCTGACGCATATCGAATTGGTGATTTTCTAATTCGACACAAACTGTGACCATATCAGGTTCAAACCACTTCTACTCGAAGCAAACTGAGACCATCTCAAACTAAAGTGACCCTAATCCGACATGGAATCAAAGTCCATATCGAAATGATAATCCTGAAATGGGGCAGCCTCATTTCGATATGAGGCAATTTTGGGGCAGCCTTCATATATTAAGGCTTAATATATGAATTTGGATTATAAAATATTGAAACTAGATTAAGACATACAATCTAGGTTTAAACCTAATAAACTAGGATTTTTAGAATTTTAAAAAATAGCTTTAGGGTTATAGGGTTTAGGAGATTAGGGTTTGGTGTTTATTCAAACATGCAGCTCAGGTTTTGAATATTTAAAACTCAACTACCGCAAGCAAATTCAAAAATTGATGATCACTATATTATTAATTTTGCTAAATTGTTGTCTGGGTTATTAAAGTTGTAATTGCAAATCTTAACACATCAATTACTACTGGATAAAATATTAAAAGGAGCCACAGGATATTTTAAAGAAGAAGAATGAACTAACTAAAAATAATTCAAAATAATAATGAGTGAGCTACTATAAATTTAAAACAGACGGGACAAGGAATTTCAAACCTCCGTTCATTGGTTTCTCTAATATTTCACGTTGATACAAGCTTTATCTTTGCACCGATTGTAAAATCTCAATTTGAACAAAAGTGAAGATAGTATGCTATTGCCTTCTGATTTTCTATGGTTCTGTGTCTTTTAATTGTTTGTTCTTTCCTGTTTGATAATTTTTGCTAATTGATTCATTGCTCTTTCTGTCTCTCTTGCTTACTGAACTGCTAAAGTCCAATCCTCATCATCCCCTCTATGTGTGTTCTTATTGATGTTTCTGCCTATCTCAAGTGCTGCTAGCCTTTTTTTTTTATTTTCTGTTGATAATGGTTGCTCCCGTTTTTAAAAAGTCCCCCGAAGGTTGCTAATCCTTACACTTGTATAAGGGTGCATTAGGTTAAACACCATGAAAGCTTCCCATTTTAAAAATGGAATTCTAACGCATATCGAATTGGTGATTTTCTAATTCGACACAAACTGTGACCATATCAGGTTTAAACCACTTCTACTCGAAGCAAACTGAGACCATCTCAAACTAAAGTGACCCTAATCCGACATGGAATCAAAGTCCATATCGAAATGATAATCCTGAAATGGGGCAGCCTCATTTCAATATGAGGCAATTTTGGGGCAGCCTTCATATATTAAGGCTTAATATATGAATTTGGATTATAAAATATTGAAACTAGATTAAGACATACAAGCTAGGTTTAAACCTAATAAACTAGGATTTTTAGAATTTTAAAAAATAGCTTTAGGGTTATAGGATTTAGGAGATTAGGGTTTGGTGTTTATTCAAACATGCAGCTCAGGTTTTGAATATTTAAAACTCAACTACTGCAAGCAAATTCATAAATTGATGATCACTATATTATTGATTTTGCTAAATTGTTGTCTGGGTTATTAAAGTTGTAATTGAAAATCTTAACACATCAATTACTACTGGATAAAATATTAAAAGGAGCCACAGGATATTTTAAAGAAGAAGAATGAACTAACTAAAAATAATTCAAAATAATAATGAGTAGCTACTATAAATTTAAAACAGACGAGATAAGGAATTTCAAACCTCCGTTCATTGGTTTCTCTAATATTTCACGTTGATATAAGCTTTATCTTTGCACCGATTGTAAAATCTCAGTTTGAACAAAAGTGAAGATAGTATGCTATTGCCTTCTGATTTTCTATGGTTCTGTGTCTTTTAATTGTTTGTTCTTTCCTGTTTGATAATTTTTGCTAATTGATTCATTGCTCTTTCTGTCTCTCTTACTTACTGAACTGCTAAAGTCCAATCCTCATCATCCCCTCTATGTGTGTTCTTATTGATGTTTCTACCTATCTCAAGTGCTGCTAGCCTTTTTTTTTATTTTCTGTTGATAATGGTTGCTCCCGTTTTTAAAAAGTCCCCTGAAGGTTGCTAATCCTTACACTTGTATAAGGGTGCATTAGGTTAAACACCATGAAAGCTTCCCATTTTAAAAATGGAACTCTGACGCATATCGAATTGGTGATTTTCTAATTTGACACAACCTGTTACAATATCAGGTTCAAACCACTTCTACTCGAAGCAAACCGAGACCATCTCAAACTAAAGTGACCCTAATCCTACATGGAATCAAAGTCCATATTGAAATGACAATCCAAATTCTATATGGACTACCCAAAATTGCCTCATATCGAAATGAGGCTGCCCCATTTCGATATGGGGCTCTCCCATGTCGAATTGGGTGTTCCAATTTGACATAGGACACCCATACCAATTAAAGTCTACCCAAATAAAAAAAATCAACTAAACCTTCAAATCAGACCCATTTAGGGTTTAGTGCACCTATATCAAATAAAAAATAACTAAACCTTTAAATCAGACCCAATTAGGGTTTTAAAAGTTAAACCAGCTTATTTTAGTCCCTATTCAAAACATATCAATCTAATCAAAGGTTTGAAATTGGTTTAGACTTATTAAGAATCGACTAGTTCAGGCCTCATGAATTAACACCGAGCTAGCTGGGACCAAAATCAAGACACATAATCTTATAAATGGCATTGCATAATGAAATTGGCCTAAAATCTTTAAGAGTGGATGGATTATCTTTCTTAGGGATCAAAATAATATTAGTACTATAGAGTGATTTAGGGAAAGTACCTGACTCTAACCAATGCTTCCAACTAGAGAAGAGATCCACTCCTACCTCATTCTAAAACTGCTAAAAGAAAGCTTGATTAAGATCATCGGGACCTAGAGCTTTATCTGGATGGATCTAAAAAGCAACCAACTGAAACTCTTCCATTGAAAAGGTCTCAAGAGAGAAAATCATTATGCTCTTCTAAAACTCTAGCCTAAACTTTAGAAGTAACCAGCTACCACTGACCCGTTGACTTAGAAAACAAGTCAGAAAAATACTTAATCGCTATTGCACCCATCATATACTGATCAACACATGCCAAGCCATTTTCATCATAAAGAAACTTGATAGAATTAAACCTCTTCCTATCCGAAGCAAAAGCATGGGAAAAATGGGTATTAGAATCACCCATTTGAAGCCAAAAAAAACTTTTGCATGCTGCCTCTAATCTGCTTCTTCTTAAGCAAGCAAAGAATTTAACTCATCCTCCAAATTAGGAACAAGCTCACCCATAACCCCTTATGCTCTAGCATCCACCAATCTAGAATGATCAATCTGTATTTTCTTCTTAAAATTACTACTTAAACGCTTACTCCATCTAACCAATTCCCCTACGCACTGCACCAACTTTTCCATAACAAACATTGAAAAACACCTCTCCTAACTATCCCAAACAACTGAATGAAACCCTTCATTAAGAAACTAACGATTCTCAAATTTAAACCTTCGGCCATACTTTACACCAAGCCCCACATTAAGCCTGAGCAAAATATGACTATGATCACTAACACTAGCTACCAAATTAAACAGAGTACAAGATGGAAACTAATCAAACCACTCTTTAGTAGCTAGCACCCTGTCTAGCTGCTCCATCACCAAATTACCTGACCTTCGTCCTCTCTCCCAAGTAAATTGGAAACCTGACAATGACAAATCAACTAAACCACAATCCTCAACTACATCCCTAAACCCATTAAGAAAACTAGATGGGTGAGGAACTCCACCTTCTTTATCATTTACTGAAAGCATATCATTCATATCTCCCATACAAACTCACGGTAAAGACGATCCGTGATACAAATTTCTCAACATACTATATGACTGACTTCTTCGACTTCTCTCCGGAAAACTATAGAAACTTGTAAATTGCCATGTAAAACCAGCATTCTCAACAAGCTATAAGTCAATATCGTTATTTGAATAACCAGAAATAGAAACAATATCAATATCATTCCAAAGAATTGCCAAGCCTCCTCCTCGACCGCTCCTATCAATAGAAAAACAGTCATCAAATTCAAGTTGTCTACGAATAATCTCAATAAAAGAATGCAACACAAGTGTCTCCATTAAAAAAAGAACTCTTGGCTTAAATAATTATTTCTTTTAATGAAAAATATTAAAAAATAATTGATCAATTAAATACACTGATAGAATAAAAAAAAATAAAAAGTTCATTAGTTAATGTATCAGAAGTAGACACATGCTACCACCGAGTTTATAGATCAATTGGTAAGATATTATTCTAGCTTAACCAGAGGTTTTGAGTTCTATTCCTTGAGTATGCAGTTGAGTTAAAACTTGATAGGGAGAGTTTTACCGCTCTTATAGTCCTATCCGGCTCAACTCTAAAAGAATAATTTGTACAAAAAAAAGAACACAGACACATGCTTATTATTTGTCTATAATTTTATTAAATTCCCTTGATATTATTTATAATCCCATTTTATCTTATCTATTTGTTTTTAAATCAACCTAATTATATTTTATATGAAATAATATATTTTTAATCAATTCTATATAAATAAAAAAATAATTTAGTTTATTTAACTTTTTTTATCAAAAGATATTGTTTATGAAATAATTGACAAGCATCAATTATATAATAGATAAACATTACAGCTCAAATATATAGAATTAAATTCAAATAAGTCTAAATAAAATAATAAATAAAAGGGATTTCTTTAAAAATATCAAAAAAATAAAAATATTTTTAAAAATTACCCATTTTTTCTTTTCAATTTCAAAAATATCTTTTTTTAATTTTTAATTTTAAAAATACTCTTTGTAAAGATATATTTTGAATATATATTTAGTATATTAAATATATATTTAATTTTTAAAAATATATGTTAGATATATTTTTAATATAATAAAAACATATAAAATATTTTTAAAAAAATTAAAAAATATATTATATAGTATAATTTTTTCTACATAAAAATATATAAATAAATTCAAAACCTCCCCAATAATCAAGATGTGACTTCTTGGTTATTGTGCTTTGGCCTAATGGCAGAATTTGATTGCAAACTAGCAGTTCATATGTCTGATAATAACAAATTTCCGAGAAATTATTGAGTAAAATTCAATTTTGGTGGTTACGGACTAAACGTGAGCAAAGTGAATTAAGAATTGAAAACAAGTCCACCTGTTCAGTAGATGGATGGGCTGCCAACCAATCAATTCTATTAAAAATTAAGAATTGAAAACAAGTCCACCGTTACATTGTTGATGTGATACAGAATATGTCAATTTTCAACTAGACCATTGAATCAATGTCTTATCACTTTGATTCAGTGGTTGAAAACTTGAATTCGCATACATATACATAAATTCTCAGTTATTAAATCAAATGGTGCAAAAAAAAAAACCCCATTTTCACTTGTCAATCAGTTAGGGAGTAAATAAGAGTTGGGTCGAACTTTTTTCCTGTCCCAAATTCGGGACGAAGGAACTACGTCAAATACGCCATTCTATTGGCCAACTTTCATATTTATCGATCATTATTATTATTTTCAACATTTGTGGGGGTGTTCTGTTTTTTCTTTTTATTATTATTTTTTAAACGGTATTTTTTTTATTTATGTATTTTTATTCATAAATAATATTTTTATTATCATATTTTAACATACATCTAAAATAAATAAATATAAAAGAGATAGTTTAATGCACAAACACTGTCACAATACATAGATTTCGAAGAAGAATCAGTCCCATTAAATTTTTATATATAACTTTCTCTTATAATTGCAAGATGTCATTTTTAATATTTGAACTAGTGACCGCAAGCCATAAGACGATAATATTTACTATTGCGTCAAGGCTCCCTTTCTAAAAAATAAATATATACATAATATTTATAAAATAATATATCCAAGATTTATCAAATATCTACATAATTTATTTAATATTTTTTAACTTTATTTTTTTAATTGTTTATATACTCAACATACACACAACATCCACATATCATACAAATAATATACACAATAAATACATAACATATATAAAATATTTATACAATATCTACAATATTGATAATATATATACAAAATATAAACGCAATATCAATATAATGAAATTAATATTTTTTAACTTTATTTTTATATTTATAATATATAAAGTTTGTTTAAAAATAAATTTAATGATTTTTATTAATATATTTTTATATATTTTATTTGTTAGATTTGTTTTGAGTGTTGTTTGTTATTTATAATTAAAATTAATTTTTTTTATAAAAATTAATACATTTTATTTTGTTAAAAATATAATTTAAAAAATTAATTTTTATTATTTTATTAAAAATATTTTATTTAATAGTGAAGTTTGAAAAAAAAAGTTAAAAATTAAAAATTAAAATAAAATATTGTTTATAGTAAGAGATAAGGTATTTTTAAAAAAATATATATTTTAATAAAGAGTAAGATAATTTTTAAAAAAATTAGTTCAATTTTTTTTAAAAGTATAAATATCTTATTTTATAGTATTTTTGTAACAATATATATATTTTTAATAGTTTTGTAAAAGCCTCTTCAATATATGACTCATTAGCCAGTCCAATACCCGTGGGCAAAATGGATTTAAGTTTGGGCTTTTCATAAAACTACTTACAAAGTCAAAAAAAATTTCAAAATTTTTTTTAAAAATATGATGTTATGAAAAAATTCAAATTTACCTAAAAAATTTATAAAATTATAAAAATATTGTATATTATTATCCTACATGATTTGTATATATTATATATATTTTATAAATATATTATAAAATTCTTCAAAAATAAATATAAAAATTAAATTTATTTCAAATATTATTTTATAAAATAATACTTTTAAGAGAAAATAATATAATTTTATAAAAAAAATTTAAGACATATTTTAAAAATATTATTTTATAATATAATTTTATATGTTTCGAATTTATTATACATATAATGCAGATATGTCGTATTTATATAATTTTTTAGTCTTTATATATTATATAATATTTACAAATTAAGTAATTATAGTATATATGTTATATATATATATATGTCTTATAGTCTTTACATATTAGTTAATTATAGTATATATATTATGGATATGCTGTAGATATATTATGTATATATTTTAAATATATTATTATTTATTTTATGTGTATTTAAAATATATTATTTATATATGTTATGTATATATTTATTTTATATATATATTAAAATATAAAAATATTTATGAATAGAAAAATAAAAATAAAGATCAAAAATTAAAAATTAAAAAAAAAAGCGTTTAAAAAGCGTCGCGTCATAGATTTGATAATAATAATAAAAAATAAAAAAAAGTTACGCCATACTTTTGAAATTTATATACCCAAAACTGTATTTCATGTAATTTGCCCTTTAAGTTTTGTGTTGGCTTGGATGAGTCGGGTTGGATCTTTTGGACTATTGTTGTTAGAGGAAATCATAATATATACTATATTTCAACTTTTATTTTTAATTTTACTACTCTTAACTATTTTTTTCATTTTTAACCTTTCACTTTTTTATTTTATATTTTTTCAAATATACGGTGATTTATTTTTTTTTGCTCTTTTTCTTCCTCTTCTCTTCTAATTTTTATGCTTTTTTTCTTCCTTTGTTACTAACTCTGTATCTTTATCTTCTTTCTCTTCTTTTTTCAATTTTTATTTATGTTTTTTCTCCTTTTTTTTTATCTAGAATACTTTTTTTTAATCAATTTTTCATTGCGTAGCAAACTCTCTTGGCTTGAAATCAAAATTCTAGAGCTCCTAACTGTACAAACTGGCTAAGCTCTACTTTGATCAACATATCCACATGTTGAAATGGATCTTTGGACCTTAATATTTTCGATTTTGTCATGCCAATAATGTCCTGCAATTTATCTGATTTAATAAGCAATGGTTTGGCACTTAATGGAGTTTTGCTTGCTGCTGAAAATAACAATACAGAAGGATTTGAGTTCAAAAACCAATACATAATAATTTTCGATCTGGTTTTCGAGCATCTTGCGGATATTATGTTTTTGCTTTTTGAATTTTTGAATTGTTGTTTTTGCAAATAGCAGGGCATACCTACTAAATTAAGCAAATTTTTTATTTTTATTTTTAATTTCAAATGTAATATTTTGAGATTTTTTTATTTTTTAAATATAATGCACTTTACGATGAAATGATTATCAAAAATTATTACTTTGATTATCAATTGACTACTAATATAAAGAATAAAGACAAAAGAGCACAGAATATATGACTATCATCAGTTTATTCATGTGAATTATTATTTTTAGTTTTTTTAGTTTTAATTGATTTTTGGGTTTCAAATATAATAATTGGAGAGTATTTTATTCTTCGATCTAAATTCACACCAAATATTCGATAAAATATTTAAAAGAAAATTTATATTATAGCTGCATATTAAGATATAACAGCCGCATAATAATATTTTTTTCTAATACAATAGGTATATATAAATATATGCTACATATATCTTTATATATTAAAATATTATAGCTATATATTGATTTTTTTTAAAATAATAAAAATATATAGCAGTTATAGCTAGTATATACCTAAATATAATAAGATATAATAACTACATATTGATATTTTTTTCAAAGATAATAGGTATATATAAGTATATGATATATATTCCTTCATATATATTGATATTATAATTACATTTTGACATTCTTTTTTTAAGATATTAGATATATGTAGTTATAATTATTATATACCTACAAATACTAAAATAGAAAAGTTGTATAATGATATTTTTCTCTAAGATAATAGGAATATATAGATATATGTTATATATACCATCGTATACTTTTATAAATAATGGCATTTTTATGATTATTTGACTCCGTACTTTTAAAGTTTCAGCTGTCACTGTATATTTGCAATTTAAAAACATAATTGCATTAAATTTTAAAAAAAATATTGTAGTATTTTTAAAAATGTAATCTTATTTTAGATTATATTTGTAATTACCCCTTATTGTTATGGCACTATATAAAGGGATTTTTATGCAATTGTCAATAAAAATAAACTTTTTTTAAAAATGTTGTATAAAAATATTTACATTTTTAGAAAAAAAAATTTAAAATAAAATTTTAAAAATATTTTATTGCTTACTAAAATAAAGTTTTTTTTAAAAAATATATCTCTTTCACTATAATAAATATTTTATTTTAATTTTAATTTTTTAACTTTACTATTAAATAAATATATTTCAACAAAATAATAAAAAAATATATTTTAAATTATACTTCCAACATATAAAAAATATTAATTTTTTGTAAAGAAAAATTTAATTTTAATTATAAATAATACTCAAAAAATATAAAATAGTAAAATATATAAAAATATGTTAATAAAAATAATTACATAATGATTTTGCAGTAAAAAATGTGCACTTTTAGGCAGAAGCCTTAGTGGTGGGTTCTTTCACCATTATTTTCGGCACAAATTCGTGCAACTGTCAGTTATGCTGGCTAAATAAAAATATCATAATGGTAAATCCAGGAATTATATATATGTATTTATGTATGTGTGTATGTATGCATGCATGTATAGTCTTTCCAGGATTTTTACATGTTTCATCCACTCATAAAGGCTGATAGACAGTTATATTTTCTGAGCTTGTCCAGTTTAATAATTATAAGCAATTTCAGTAAGTTTATGTTTGAATTTGAAATTTCTTTAAAAAAATTTTAATATTTTCTTTAATTTTTTTTAAATTTTAATTACTTTTAGAAACCATTATTTGAAGTAAAATCAAAACTTCTCAAATTGAGATTTTTTAAAGCATTTGATTTGAGTGGTAATGCTTTAAAACACTTGCTCTTTTTTCACCAAACACTTTTTTAGTGTTGAATATCCAACTTCTGCGCAATCCAAATAGGCAATCATTCTATGAGCATCAACTTTTATTAACTTCTGGCAAGGAACGTTTTCTTTTTCAACACCATTTACCAAAGTATAACATATAACCGAACTCCTCTATTCAACACCACAGTATACAACTAATTACAATAAGTGCCCACTTGAATTTCCCATCTTTGCATTTCTTGTACTTCTTGCAAGCAAAAAGATTTAAGAAATGGGGAAATTTGCAAGTCTTTGCAACCAAAATGTAGGCAAATAAAATAACATCAATTCACATTTCACAATAAACAATTAGTAACCCATCGTAAAAACTTGCTAAATAGTTAGAAATAACTTGTCTCAGCGAGCTGCTTTGACAAGATTTAATATACAAGCAAATCCATAACTCTAGATAAACTTGCAGCTCATTTCAAGCTTCTCTTTGTCAGCTGCTGCCAGTTTCTTCATCCTGAGCACCCTCCATATATGATTGGTTATCTGGTTTTCCCATGTTCTCGCTGCAATTCACAAGGTCGTTGTACATTTTCATGGAAACTTTGGAGAAATCTGTCAAGGGCTCAAAAACAGTTGAAAAGCCTGTCTGAAATCCACTTAATGTGATTCTCTGTGTTTCTTACATGCAGTTGTGGTGTTTTTCCTTTTCTATATCCAGCTTCATCCTGAGTACGTCCAACTGATCTTTCTTCTCCGTTAAATGGTCATCACCATATTCTACCTCTTGTTTGGATTTGTATTCTATAAGCTTGGTTTCTAGAAACCTGGTCTCAACTTTTTGCAGTTCCAGAGTCCTTCTGTCAAGTTCTTTTGCAAGATTGTCAACTTTGCTCTTTTGTTGCTGTTCCTCCCCTTGCTGAGCCCACAAGGCCCTTACGTCCTTAGAAAAGCTCTTCAATGCAAAAGATACCACTTTATCAGGTAAGTTTTCCATTGAAGACAACCAATTATGGCATATCACAAGTAATGGAGGACCTGTGGCTCGATATGGTGCTGACGAACTCCTGCCTCTGGAGCAGAATTCAACTTCCGGGACTAAGAACTTGGTTAGCCAACCATGGAGAGCTTCAACATATGCCTTTTGTGCTGCAAAATACTCAGTAAAGCATGCATGCCAATTATGAATCTCAGCCTCAAGCTGAAGTGTTGCAAGCCGATGAGAGTCATTGCAGAATTTTCCATATTCAGTGGAGACAAAAGATTTTACTTCAAAAAGAATCTTATTTTGGGTTTCATGGGATTCCAACATGATCTTCCAGGTGTGAGTTAGGCTGCATATTGAATGAGAAAAATTTTAAAACCAAGAAATCTCAAAAGGATTATGAAAACATAATTGTTTTTCCTTTATGAGAACTTACCCATTCAAAAGTTCTACTATTTGAGGCCGCAATTCTTCATCTCTAAGTTTCTCAATTCTCTTGGAGATTGATTCTGCACTTCGAATTGCAACCAAGATCCTAGCATACAAATCTCTTACTGCAGCTCTGGTATTATCCATGGCAAGATTATCATGACCTCTCACATCCTGGTTTCTTAGTCGTTGACATTTTCTCTCATATTTTCCGTGTGCTATCTCCAGCCTGATGCATTATTAAATATGAAACAAGAAAACAAAATTAGACTAGTAAAAATGTGGAAGGAAACAAGTAAACATCAATGTTCTTAGGACTTGCTTGGTTCATGAAATAATACGGAATAGAATGGAATAGTTACTCTCAGCTTTAGTTCAAAATTAGATATGGAAGAGTTATCCTCTAGAATAGAAAATTTATAATCACAAGTCTTAATTGAAATTTTAAACATATCGTAATTTATTAATATTAAATATTATCCAAACTTCTTAAATATAAAATTTATAAGTAAAGAATAGTTTTTTCTTTGCGCAACAAAACTAGCCCTCAATCTTTTATGAGCAGCAGGCAGCTGTTCTACCATTAACACTTCAGAAAGCCTTCAAATCATCAACTTGAAAACCCAGAAAGAAGTTGAGGATGCAATCGCAGTTTAAACAAGAAATGCCGTGAATTGGATATTTCAAACACATGCAAGTCTTAGCTTGTTGAATTCACTTTCAAGAACATTCTAATGGATGCCAAACTTAATTCGTATGCATTGCGTCTTTGTGGCAGTTGGCATTTACTAAAATGGAATGCTTCTTGGTAAAAATAGTAAGGATATAAAACCTGTTTTCATGGAGACCTGAATCCAACAGAATAATTGAAAAGTAGGCCAAAGTTATGCTGATGAAAAACAATGAGATAAATTCTATGATAATTGAGACCATATTATATATAATGTATATATAAAAAAGGGAAAAACAATCACAAGGATTTTGAAGCGATTATACAAAAAGTTTTGCTTATTGACTCCTTGTCAAGCCCTTTGGAACTTCTTTTCATTTATCTATAGATGCTATAAAGATACAGTTTTTGCTCCATGATATAAGTTTACTTTAAAATTCACACAGAATTGGGAAATACCAACAACATTATCTTTGCCTTTCAAAGATTTACCTTCATTGTTTTATAAACCAACCAATCTGGTACAATGATCACCAGATTGCCAAATTCACTACATAAATCAGTAAAAACCACATTTATAGGCCTGGAAAAGATCACTTTGGTTCCTTATGATGTTGTTTACCTCAGGCATTTGGCTCAATGGTACTGGAACCGTGAAGTTACAAGTTTTAACATCAAATCCTAATGATTAAATCCCACAAATAAAATATCGCTAAAATTTACTCTCTTTTGATCATTAGATGCTCAACTTCATCTTGATTTAACTCAAATTTTATGGCTGCTAATGCTAGTTTCAAAACAAATACATTTTGAAGATTAGAAAGACTTCAGAGTGAGTTTACTTTACCTTCACTTCTTCATAGAGCTTCTTTTTCCAAGCATACAATCTCCCCAAAGTTAGCGAATGGCTTCCTGAGTCCATTCCTCCATAGTCATCAAACAGATCATTGTTATATTCTGTCCGAGTTGATGAACTTTTGAAACTGGATGCCACAAGACTCTTGCTTGATGAAGGCCTCGATGAAATGGACCGATGCCATGTAATAGCTTGGATGAGTTTTGTTGAGTTCTCTGTATTCAAACCAGAAAAGGGCTAGTTTTGTGAGTTTAATTCAACAAAAGACAAAATTATGGAACAAAAATAGTAAATATTTAAAAAAAAAAAAACAAGCACAAGAAATCAAGAATACAAGGCAAGAGATAAATGAAAATGCTGGTGTAATAATTCGCTATAGCTATAGTATCTTACAGAGTTATAAAAATCAAGATTATATCTGATTGGAAATAATTATAATTAGTAAATTATAAGAAATGAATAAGCTAATTAGAATATTGAAAGTATAATTAACAGAAAGCATGTCAACTAATATGGAATGTGAATAAGGGCTTTGCATGTCAAACACACCCTTATTTTATATTGAGTTACTTCGATGCATCTATCAATATTTCGTACAATATGATTGATAAACAATTATCATAATAAACATTTTCATACAATATGATTGATAAACAATTGTCAGAAGTTGGCTCATATATTTTTTTTAGAGAAAGAAAGATAATATCAGAGAAAGATGAAATAATTTTTGAAATTCATTTCAACACAAGAAGAGAAAAGGAAAAATTTGGAACTTAATTAAATTTGATTCCTTATATAAATATCAACATAAATAACTAAGATAAATCTTTTCTATAGAAGAAAACATGCCTGTGTTAGATAAAGATTAGAGGAGAATAAGACAAAAAAATAAAGAAAGAAAGAAAGAAAGAGAAGGCCCACCATGAATGTTCTCAAAAGATTGGAAGAAAAAAGTCATAACAGTGAAAAATAAAGATAAGTAAAAGCAATGGAAGAAAAAAAAGAAGAATACACATAAATTCCCAGACAAAAGAAGACAGAAAGAAATCTTAATATGCCTAAAATAATTAGTTCAAGAAAGTGAAAAGGTAGGACTTTAATAACTTAATCTACATAAATAAATTACCAATTTACAGGCATGGCAAGAAGAAGTTACATAAACAAAACAGCAACCAAAGACCCACATTGAGAAGAAATATTGAACATGTTCACACATAAAAGAAATACAAATTATAACAACAGTTTAAACTAAGTGTTATGCAAAGATGGCAACATATGAATGAATTAAAATCTTTCCTTCAACCAAAAAATGAAAATAAAATAACATAGAAAGAGGTAATAAATAAGAAAACAACAAGAAAAATAAAGAATCACTACAAACTATATGTAAAGAAACTAGCATTTAACTTTATTGTTTTAAAACTGAAAATTTGGACTCAAGTACAACTGATTATAAACTACAAAATGACAAATAATTTACTCGTAAATAAACAAATAAACAGGCAAAAATAGATGTCACCCACCTTTTATTTCCTCCAACCTAGACTGCAAATGAACTTTATTAGCCTCTAGCATCCTTGAAACATCCTTACCAGAATCAAAAGCCCTAATAAAATGGTCTTCAATATCCTTCAATGCCTCTAATAATTCTCTACCTTTTTCTGGTGTATCAATAACTGTAAGCCCCTTTGGCTCTCCTTGTGTAACACCCATTCCCAACCTACATGTGTAAGCTGAGTAGAGGTGCCACACTATCCTAATTGTTGCTACCAATTTACTTAGTCAAATTTTAGTTATGATTTTTATAGAAATTTTGTCATAGTTCCGCCTAGAAATTTGGATCTCAAGTGTCGACAAAACTTGTTTTTCGATTTTTTGAAAACATTTTACACAGACCAATGTGAATACCATCAAATTTAATGCACTCCCAATGAATCCACCTTATACCCTCAACTACAAACCTGCACGGAGAGTTCACACTTCTAATATAATATAAAGTAAAGATTTATGATTATTACATACTAGTAACATACAGTTATAACATAGAAACTCTCTTTTATATTTATTCATATACATGCCACAACTATCAACTCATAATTTAACTAAAAGATCTACCCATGAGATTTTGCTGTGGTCTGGTCGTTGCTTCCCCAAGATTTATCTACTGCTCCGAACCTACGAGTCAAGAAAAACTTAACTCGCTGAGCGTTGTCGCTCAGTGGGTACTTTACCAATAAAAATAAAAGTAGTATATGAAAGTATTCGAAATCAAAGGAAATAATTAAATCAACAATCAACCCACTTTATACCAATAGAAATCGTGATACATTCAGTGTGATATGCTTTCAATAATGTAAAATCATAATTCAAACCCATTGGCATTATATAGTTCAACGAAAAATAATATGTCTTTGATTCAGGCTCTATTGGTATATAGGGAACCATAGTGATAAGGCAGTGGGCCTCCCCACTGTAACATAGGTGGCCCTCACCACCGATATCAAATCACAGGAATAGGCCTCCCCATCCTGGTTAACCAATGGGCCTCCCCATTGGCTTCAGTGGCCTCACCACTGAATAAAATATCATATCACAATAATGAGCAGTACTGCATGCATTAGTATAGTGCACCATACCCTTATCTACCACTCCCACTATCCAGTAGAGCAAAAAGATTAAAATGATTCAATTTAATTCCCAACTTCATTTTAGAATGATTCCAGAAATCAATTTAAATTCTCCTTGCGCTTTGCCATTTATGCCGCGCACCACTTTCTTTGGTCAAACCGTTACTTTTTTTCACATATTTAACATCCACCATAAACACATCAAACATTTCAAAGCATTCCTTAAAAGATCACAAATTGACCAAATGAATAGTATTGCGGCGAGAAAAATCGGCAACGCAAAATGGCATGACCAAATAAATAGTAAAATCTGGGTTTTCGTCAAAATTTCAGTCCACTTCAGTTATGCATTTGACCAAGTAAATAATCTTATTTTTGGCTGAAATTTTACAGAAAACTTATTCCATATGTTGACTAATTTCATGTAAAATTTTGTTGAAAAATTCATTTGTTTGCTGCCCCAAACAATTACCACAAAAATAGTCCAGAAGCTGTCACTTTGGGACCATTTCGGCCCAAACCTTTGAAATGCATAGGATAGTTTATTTTTCTTTTGCAAATCAATATTAAGGCTTCTTTAATAGTAAAGTGAAGATTCAAACACTTTCTTTTAACAACTTTTGCATGTTTAACTCAAATCAAACTAATTAAAGTTCAAAACAACTTACCAAATCAACTTGCCAAATTTTCTCAAAACATTTGGTTTCAATTAAATTTAACAACCCAATTGCCATAAGAAAACAAAAACATAACTCAAATATTTAATTTAAACTTAATCAATATATTTAAACATCAACTTCAAAACTTCCATAAACCAAAGTTTGTAAGAAAATATAATTTCTTTTATGGTAAAGCACCAAATCAAAAGTAATTATTCAAAGGTAAAGTACCAAACCTTATGTCTTTAATTCCTCTTAGCTTTTCCTTCTTCTCCTTCTTTAATTCTTTATTTCTCCTTCAATCAATTTAAAATACAACATAAACCTTAGAATTTCAAAATAATAAGTTATCCTCCATTTCTTTTCCAACTGAAACCCTTAATCCAACCTTATTAATCTTTATACCTCTTGATTCTTCCATTTAATCAATTAATCTCATCACTTACTTAATATTTTTTTCCAATTCCATATAAAGGCTCTAATTCCCAATCTTCCAATAAATATATAACTACCTAAAATTAATACTAAAATTAAAGTCTACTTACTAGACAACCTTAAAAACTTACCTTAAAAATCAAATTTTGAAGAAACTTGGAAGTCCTTTGGTGTTTCCCTTTGTTGGCCGAATTTTGTAAGTGGAAAAAGAGAGAATTTGCTCTTCATTTCACATATATTTATATGCAAAGGAAATGATGATCACCTTAGGTGTTGGTTAACCTCTTAAGACCACTTGTCCACTTTTTCTCTTTCTTCATTTATTACACATTTATTACACATGCTAAATGCTTTCTTTTGATTGGCCAACATTAGATTTTTATAGCTTTCTTTTTCCTTTACTTCTTTCCACTTGTCCCTCTTTCCATAGGATATCATAAAGTTGTCCCGGGTTACCCATCCGGTCCCGACACAAAACCGAGCCACATTACGTTCCGGCAATTAATCGGTCATATCTTTTAAGCCGTATAGTTCCACGAGTCAAACTACATATAGTTTTGATCCTCTTGACCTCTACTTTCTATTTATAAGGTCTATTTTAGGTTTCCAAGTCATTTTGAAAAATTACCGATAAGCCCTCAACTTTTTACAAAATTCCCTTTAGGTCCTATTTTTGCTCGGGTTTTCTCCGGCTTCGTTTCTACTGGCGATTGTTTCATATTTAACCCCTCGCCATTCTCTACATACTCACGTCTTTATTTCCTACCCTAAATTCATGTATAACTTTAATTGATAATGACCAAAATGCCCTTAGTCAACATTTCTTCGTTTTTCTTTAACGAGACATTTTCTGGAAAAACCGTTATACGTCGTTGGAATCCGATTTTTCTCTACATTCCATTTTTGGAATCTGTTATATGCACTATTAAGAACATCCGGTGTAACTTTCTTTGAAATTACATCTACGTCCCCAAAACTTTTTAAAAATTACAACTAGGTCCCTTTGGTCATACAACCTTATCTAGGGCTGTTATCAAGAATTATCTTCTCCTTTCCCCTACTCTCGCTATGCACATGACTACACTGCATAATTGCGGTAGGCGGATGTGACACCTTGGCTTCCATTGACACTTACATCAACCACCTTAACCACATCAATGTTTCCACTTTCTTTAAGCTCTCTTTTCCCTTTCTCTTCAAAAGCCACTGCTTTTTCCTCTTCTTGTTTTTCTTCTTCTACCTCTAGCTCTGGTATCCCCTGCTCTTCCTTCAAATCATCATCAGAACGTCTCCTATAACTGCTTATAATCTCTGTTCTCATTGTATCAAATGGGTTAAAAAAATCCCATCCAAAATCTGTTTGTGGTGATTATGGTGCAGCCATCGGTACGGGTGGCATTTGCAAATAAAAATACCCAAAATCTTGCTCCTCTATTTCTGTATTCATCTCTCCCTCACTAGAATCTGAACTTTTTCTAGACTCACAAGACTCGCAAACAATTTCTTCATGGGTTGTGGTCTGAGATGGTCCTAGTTGGAGAAACATTGGGTTTGTTATCACATTTTGTTCAGTAGTAGTAGGAGGAGATGGTGTACAAGCAGGAGGAAAAGTTATCAGAAATGGTGAAGTTGGTGGAGAATGCCGAGCTACAAAGAGCTTTATAGCTGCTGCTTCAGCATAAAGAGATTGACAATATCTACTATGTGTTTCTGCGAGTGCATATCTTCTCTCTACAGCTAATTTTAGCAGCTTCTTTCTTTCCTTGCAAATGGATACAACTTCTGTGAGCTGTGTGACTCTGTTACTAAGAGCCCAAAACTGTGTGTTTTATGGCTAAACGGTGTGTTTTGTATTAGGGTAGTTTTAGGTTTGGTATAAATACCAATCTATTATCTGTTCTCTTCACTTTTTCATTCTCTGCCGCTTTTCTCATCTTCTTCTCTCTGCTAGGGTTTGTAATTACGAAATAAGGGGTTCTTCTTCTGTGTAATCTCTTGATAATCTCAAGCCTGTATCTCTGTGAGAGTTGAGAGTTGAGAGTTTCTGTTTGGTGTTTGTAAAAATAGTGCTGATCGATTTTGAGTTATAGTGAAAAGGTTGAGGAACCTTTCCTCCTTGGATGTAGTCCTACTGTGTGTAGGATGAACCAAGTAAATACTGGTGTTTGATCTGTTTGTATGATTCGTTAATTTTTCTTTTCTGTTTAAATTGTCTGGATCTTCAACAGTTGGTATCAGAGCACGTGAGGATCTCGACGAATCAGGTTGTAATCTTCCTTGTCTCTGTTTATTTCTCTTTCGTTCTTTGGGGTTTTCTTGTTTGATTTGTTCAGATCGGGTCTTATTTTGCTTGATCTGTTCAGATCGTCTCCTTTCTCACTAAGATATGTTCAGATAGGTTCTCGTTCTGTTTGATCTATTCGGATCGGCTCTTCTTCTGGAAAGATTTGTCAAGATCTGTTTATTTTTCTAGATTGTTCTCTTGTTTTTCCTCGCGATATGGTACTGTGATTGTATTTGTGTTTTGCAGGATTGACAGAAGAACAAAAAAAGGATAAGATCTGCTTTTTTGGTACTGTGATTGTATCTGTGTTTTGCAGGATTGACAGAAAAACAAAAAGGATAAGATTTGCTTAAAGAAACCCTAGATCGGAGAAACAAAATGTCTATCGCCAAAATTAATGTCGAAAAATTCGACGGTAAAGGAGATTTTACAATCTGAAAAGAAAAAATGACTGCAATACTCATACAACAAAAGTGCAGAAGAGCACTTGATGGCCCAGAAGCTTTACCTTCGACATTGACAGACTTGGAGAAACAAGATTTGATGGATCTCACGTACAGCACCATCATTCTGAATCTTTCCGATGTTGTTCTTCGGAAAGTAAGGGGTAATGATTCTGCTCCTAAACTCTGGCATAAATTGAATGCATTGTATACTGTTAGGTCTGTCTCTAAAATTGCCTACTTGAAAGAAAGGCTGTTTAGTTTTAAAATGGATCCTACAAAGTCTGTTGATGATAATTGTGATGATTTTCAAAAGTTAGTATTAGAACTTGCTGATGTTGGTGAGAATCTGAGTAATGAAAATCAGTCCATTATTCTGCTTAATTCTATCCATGAAAGCTATTAGAATGTTAAGGATGCTCTTAAATATGGTAGGGATAGATTAGAAACAGATGACATTATAAATGCATTAAGACTTAGGGAAATGGAAGTTAAGTCTGTAAGTAAGCAAACTGGAAATGCTGAGGGTCTGTTTGTTAAAGGAACTAGAAGTAAAATTAAAAAGAAAAGATATAAGAATAAAAACAGTGAGAGTAATCAACAGCACCAGTCAAATAGTTCATCCCATAATGATAAAACTTATAATCAGAACACTATTGCCACAAATAAAGTTGAGAGAATATGTTATTACTGTAAGAAAAAGGGTCACATTAGGAGGTTCTGTAGGGAAAGACTTAAGAAACTAGAACAAAACAATGAGTCTGGAGCTGCTAATTCATCAACTCAGGTTGATGATATAGAGGCTTTAACTGTTACTTCCAGCAGAGATGCTGAAGTTTGGATTCTAGATTCTGCATGCTCATATCACATGACTCCTCACAGACACTGGTTTTGTAAGTATCAGGATCTAAGTGGTACAAATGTTCTGATGGGCAATGACTCATCCTGTAAAGTTCTAGGGGTGGGTACAGTTAGGTTATCAATGTGGGATGGCAGGTTAGTTGAGTTACAGGATGTGAGACACATTCCTGAACTTAGGAGAAACCTTATTTCTTTAGGTTGGCTAGAAGAAAAGGGTCTAAGTCATACAACTAGGAATGATATATTAGAGGTTTATAAACATGGGTGTGTTCTAAAGGGTAATAGAGTCAATAGACTCTACCACCTTGTAGGTTCAGTCATAACAGGTACTGCTGCTAATACTGAGTCAAACAGTGACTCAACAACTCTGTGACACAAAAGGTTAGGTCACATTGGCTACACTGGTCTGGAACAGCTGTATAGGAAAGGGGTTTTAGATTTAGATCAGTTTAGTAAATCTAGCCTCTGTGAAACCTGTGTAATGGGTAAGGCACATAGGAAAAGCTTTAGTCAGTCACAACACAAGTCACAAAACTGTCTAGATTACATTCACAGTGACTTGTGGGGTTCCTCTTTTGTACCACAATCACTGTCAGCCTCTCAATACTTTGTCGCATTCATAGATGATTATTCTAGGAAAATCTGGATTTATTTCCTTAAGAATAAAAATGATGTTTTTAATAAATTTTATGAATGGAAAGCACTTGTAGAAAATCAAAATAATTGTAAAATTAAAGTATTAAGAACTGACAATGGTTTAGAGTTTGTCAATAAACAATTTGATGAATTCTGCTTAAAACATGGTATAATGAGACATAGAACTTGTACCTGTACACCATAGCAGAATGGTGTAGCAGAAAGGTACAATAGGACAGTCCTGAATAAGGTCAGATGTATGCTATTTGAGTCTGGTTTTGGTAATAAGTTCTGGGCTGAAGCTGCATCAACAGCTTGTTACTTGATAAACAGGTCACCTAGCTCTGCTTTAAAATATAAGTGTCCTAATGAGATATGGAATGGAAAACCTGTAGGCTATTCTCACCTTAGGACATTTGGTTGTATAGCTTACATTCATAGGAAACATGATAAACTGGAACCTAGAGCAGTTAAATGATATTTTGTTGGTTATCCTGTTGGTATTAAAGGATATAAGGTTTGGTCACCTGTTAATAATAAGATACTTGTTATTAGGGATGTTGTGTTTAATGAATTGGAATTGTATAAGACTAACCTGCAGGTACCTTTGACAAGATCACAAGCTAACCTGTCTGTGTTTGAGGTGGAGCTTGACAGTTTTTACAAAACTGATCAGAATGCCACCCAAACAGAACCCCCTACTGCTGTAAACAATGAGTTACAGGTACAACCTGAAGGTGGAGTACTTAATAATGAGCCAGTAACACAAGAGCAAACTGACTATATGTTAGCCAGAGATAGACAAAGAAGGGAAATCAGAAGGCCTCCCAGGTTTGATGATTATGCTTGTAATGTCTTAAATGTGGATTTAACTGCCTTTGCTTTTGTGTGTGCTGTTGTGACAGAGACAGGTGATCCATTGAGCTTTGAAGAAGCCAGATTGAGCGGTGACTAGAAACACTTGAAAGCTGCAATGGATGAAGAGATGAATTCTCTCATGAAAAATGGTACCTGGAAATTGGTACCAAAGCCTGTTGGTAAGAAAATTATTGGATGTAAATGGGTGTTTAAGAGAAAACCTGCTATACCTGGCTTTGATAAAGGGAGATTTAAAGCCAGAGTTGTAGCAAAAGGTTTCTCTCAATTGGAAGGTATAGATTTTCATGAGATTTTCTCTCTTGTAGTTAAACATGTTACAATTAGGTTAATGTTGTGTATAACTGCCATGTTAGATTTAGAACTTGAACAATTGGATGTTAAAACTGCTTTCTTGCATGGTACTCTTGATGAAGAGCTTTACATGGCACAGCCAGATGGTTATGTTGAATCTGGAAAAGAAAGTTATGTCTGTTTGTTATTAAAATCTTTGTATGGTCTTAAACAAGCACCTAGGTAGTGGTATAAAAGGTTTGATGAGTTCATGACTAAACATAGGTTTAAAAGGAGTAGATATGACCCATGTGTATATTTTTCTGAACTGTCACATGATCATTACATCTATCTTTTACTGTATGTTGATGACATGCTAATTGCCTGTGAAAATAAGTCTGATATTGTTAAATTGAAGTCTATGTTAAGTGCTAAATTTGAGATGAAGGACTTAGGTCCTGAAAAAAGAATTTTGGGCATGAGTATAGATAGAGATAGGAGTAAAAGGATGTTATTTCTGTCCCAGTGTGATTATGTTTGCAAATTTCTTGAATTGTATAATCTGAATAAAGTTAAAGCTGTTTCTACTCCAATTGGTGCACAGTTTAAACTGTACTCCAGTTCTAAGCCTCTAACAACATCTGAACAGGAATATATGAATAAGGTTCCTTATCAAAATATTGTTGGAAGCATGATGTATGCTATGGTCTGTACCAGACCTGATATTGCCTATGGTGTGAGTTTAGTCAGTAGATTTATGAGCAGTCCAGATAAATCTCACTGGGAAGCTGTAAAATGGCTTGGTAGGTATCTTAAAGGTTTTGAATCTGTATGTTTGTTGTTTAAACAGCCTGATTGTGAAATGTTTGATATAGCTGGTTATTGTGACTCTGATTTTGCTGCTGATTTAGATAAGAGAAGATCTTTAACTGGTTATTGTTTTACATTTGCTGAAAATATTGTAAGCTGGAAATGTAGTTTACAGCAGGTTGTAGCTCTCTCTACCACAGAAGCAAAGTACATTTCCCTTACAGAGGCTATAAAAGAAGCCATCTGGTTAAAGGGAATTGTAACTGAGTTGGGATTAAAAACAGGTAAAGTCAATGTGTTTTGTGACTCACAAAGTGCAATACACTTAAGCAAAAACAGTGTATTTCATGAGAGAACAAAACACATTGATGTTAAACATCTTTTTGTTAGAGATATAATCTCTAAGGGTATTATAAATGTTGAGAAAATCTCAACTTTGATTAATCCAGCTGATATTTTTACTAAGACTGTTTCTGTTTTGAAATTTCAGGAGGCTCTAAGCCTACTTGGAGTTATGAAGAGATGAGCTATTACAGGTGTTACCCGAGGAATGGTTCTGAATTCCTTTCTGCTTTGTAACTCAGAGTCAAGGTGGAGAATTGTGAGTTGTGTGACTCTGTTACTAAGAGCCCAAAACTGTGCGTTTTATGGCTAAACGGTGCGTTTTGTATTAGGGTAGTTTTAGGTTTGGTATAAATACCAATCTATTATCTGTTCTCTTCACTTTTTCATTCTTTGCCGCTTTTCTCATCTTCTTCTCTCTGCTAGGGTTTGTAATTACGAAATAAGGGGTTCTTCTTCTGTGTAATCTCTTGATAATCTCAAGCCTGCATCTCTGTGAGAGTTGAGAGTTGAGAGTTTCTGTTTGGTGTTTGTAAAAACAGTGCTGATCGATTTTGAGTTATAGTGAAAAGGCTGAGGAACCTTTCCTCCTTGGATGTAGTCCTACTGTGTGTAGGATGAACCAAGTAAATACTGGTGTTTGATCTGTTTGTATGATTCGTTAATTTTTCTTTTCTGTTTAAACTGTTTGGATCTTCAACAACTTCTTCTTCTTCTATCCTGGAAGCAACGCATCCCATTATTATGCTCTGTTTTTGTTTTTCTTTCTTCTTTGGCTAGTATAAGAGTGGAAGCTGCTTCTTTAGAAAAATGAGACACTGTGGAGTGAAAAAGATTATTTCTTTAGGAGAATCTGAGTATTCTTTTAGGATAAAAAGGAAGTGGGGCTGCGTCAAATTGGGTTTTATGTGTTTGAGGTAAGGTTCTAAAGTAGTGAAATGGAAAATGTAGCTTTTGGAGATATTCTGAAGAAACCAATTTCATGTTTAGAACCAGAAAGGCCTATTTCGGCTTTAAACTTTTGTTCCTGGAGAAATTTGACAAAAACCCAGTTCATTTCTTGGCCACAAAAACACATAGATGTAGAGAAACAGAGCTAAAAATATATATATTGAAGAAAAAAAAGTTTCTTTTTCTAAAACATAGAAATAGTGGTTTTGGTGGTGATTATAATTTTTACATAATAACTAAAACAACAAAGAATGTGCAGAAGAGAGAGAGAGAGAGAGTTGTTTTGTTGACCTAGATATTGTGGAGCAGCAAAGACTCTTCTTATTCCTCTTCTAAAGGGAAATAAAATAAAGGAAAAAAGAAGCCTTCTAAATGTCTTCTTCAATTCTAGTTAATTTAGAGGTGTAGATGATTTATTACTTATGTTAATAAACTATTACTTGCTAAGATTAGCAGAGAACATTAAGAGACAGAGAGAGAGGGAGAGTACATGACAGACAGAGCAAGAGAATAGGTGGCAAAGGAGAGGTATGGGCTCGAGAAAGAGAGAGAAAGAAAGGTTTAGTTCTTGTGTTTGGTAATCTGTACTCAATATGAGTTGGCGTAGAACAATGCAAACAAAAATAACTTTAGTAAATCTCTCCCTTTCCTTTGCTAAAACTACAATCTACAAGAATTGTCACCAAGGTATTTGTCTAGTTGTGAATGGCCCATGTTATTAATGTTTAGGTTTTAAATTCATTTTCTCTCTATCGTATATAATTAATAAAAAATAACAACATATTAAATATTTAATTATCAGCAGCATATATTACTTCTACTTAGATTTTAAATTCGAATTTAAATATTTCACCCTCTCACATATAATTAATAAAAATAATAATAATATATTGAATCAAATGAAAATATCATTTTAAAGAAATTTATATTTAGTTTAAAAGATATGCTATCTTTTGCTTTTTTTCTATTTTTTCCTAAGCTACTGGTTTTTCCTAAGCTACTGATTTTTCTCAACTTTAGATCTATATCTTTGGTTGTCGGTAGCTCTATGGCTGCCAACAACCCTAGATGCTCTTCGTTTGTTAGCTTGCTAAGTTTTTAGTGTATTTTTTGTTGGATTTGACTTTAGATGTGCTAGATCCAATATTTTGAATGTGCTCTTCTCTAAGGGTATTTTATCCCTCCACTGTCATGGTGGCTCAGCAAACCTCTCAAGTTTGGATTTCTGAGTTGGTTCTTTTATTGGATGGATCTCTCAGTTCAGAGAGCCTATTTGATGAAGAGTGGCCTTCATCTCAAAGTTTTTTAGGTGTTTTAAGATTGGTTCAAGTTCTACAATAGCATTTCTCTCTCCTCCGACAAGTTTTCACGTTTTTTGGTTAGCAAAGCTCTCCCTTGATTGTCTTCTCAAATCTTCTCAAAAGGAAAACACAATGATGGTTGTTTATTTTATCACTGCTTTTTAGCTCAACTACTCCTTATTTAAGCTTTTTCTTAAGTTCTTACAGAAAAGTTTCAACATTTACTTTCCCTCAACCAATGTTGTTTTTCTGAGGAAGAGCAGGTCTTATGACATGAAGAACTCATCTTGTTGTACCTTGTTGTTGCTGGTGATCGAGAACCCTTCATGGCCAAGGGTGTATAAAGGGGTCTCTTGTATTTGCATTGAGAATAGATTTGCCTCTGTAAAATTTGTATGCTTTTGGCCCAAGTGCCTCTTAAGCCTTGGACTTTCTATACTATTTATTTGGTTTTAATGATATTTTCTATTTCACTGATAAAAATGGGGATTTAATAAAAAAAAATACCCCCTTACATATCACTAATAAATTTTAGACTATACTCTCCTAAACTAGACTCGTTTTGATAAAATTACCCTTTAATAAAAAAAATCACCCATTCTAATTCTTAAAACACGCCTCACTACTCTTATTTCAAATTTCTAAAAATCTCTTTTCTCTCTATCTTTCTTCCAAACCTAAAATCTTGTCCGATCTAAAATCTCTTCCTCTCTCTCTTTCTTTCAAAACTTTCTGACACTGTTCTTCCACCATTGCTTGAGAGGTTCTTCAAGAAGGCGCAAGCAAGGTATGCTCTCTCTCTCTCTCTCTCTCTCTCTCTCTCTCTCTCTCTCTCTCTCTCTCTCTCTCTGCCTTAATTACTTACTTTGGAACTGCCTTTAGTTTTCTCTGTTTTCTGCTTGATTTCTCTGCCTTTACTTTGAAAATGAGTTCAATATTTTAAAGTTCTTAGTTTTCCATGTGCATTGTTGTGTAAAGGTGTTGGTTTCATTTTCTACAATGTACTTTTTTGTTGTTTTTTTCCTTTTTGGTAGTTCTTTTTTTATAGGTTTTATGTGTTGTTTACTTCATTTTGAGATTGATTAATGAGATTTTTGCAATAGGAATGGGTGAGATCTGGGTGTTATAATAGTTACTGAATTAGTTTGAATCAATCATATTGGTCTGAAATTTAGTTATTGCTTAATTATTAATTGAGTACTTAGATTTTATTTTTTATTTAATATACAGAGTTTTTTATTGTGGGTATTACAACTCAGTTTCTATTGTGTGTTTCATTATTGGATAGAGACAAAGGGTGAAAGATTTAGTTGAAAATTGTTGTAAGAGTATAAGATGGAAAAAGATTATCTTAGAATCTGATAGATAGTTCTTATTGACAATTGGTTAAAATGATAAGTTAAAATGATAAGATAACTAATATAAAACATTGGTTGTAAATTTTAAAGGTTATTTTCATTGCTTGGTTGTCTTAGTTGTTGACACATGTAAAGAAAAAAAAAAGCTTACTTTACATGAAATATATTGAAATGACTTTCACTTGCTCTAATGTTGATAATTACGGTTTGCCTATTAATTATTAATATCATCAATTTTCATGTTTAGCCATTATAAATTAGCAAACACAATACGGTGACCTCACTCCATTTTTGCTCCAACAATGAGTTCTAGAAATGTCATTTAGTGCTTGAGTGTGCCTTTTCCAAATATGGCCCATAGTTTTAGTGATGAGGCCATCTCAACAACTTTCATTAGGTTTTTTGCATTTTGAACAAGCAGTTAGCTTTTTCTTTTTGAATAAATTTAGTACTAGTGATTGTCCTCCTGTCTGCAGTGTTTTATAACTTAGTCGAGCAATGATATCAAAAGGTATTGATGTAATTTATGGAACTACTAGCATTGGTAATGTTGATACCTTTTCAAGTTTTAATAATATGAATATGCACTGTTCATTTAATTATGATGCCAATATGTTGTCCTTGTTCTAGAAACTTGAATCTTGCACTTCAAAAAAAAAGGGAGCAAATGAAAAAGATAAAGGAAAATCTAACTTTGTTAATTGTCAGCCAAACTTTTGTGATTTAAGAATATACAGGCTTAGTCTCCAGTTGTTGATGTTTATGGATATAGACCATTCCATCATCAACAGTGCCAAGTTATTCACCAGTGTTGTATATGTATTTTAAGTGTCATTCTTAGGTGCCATTAACTATGAAATCAAAGTATTAAATCTTATAAGAGAGCATGTCAATGTTAATATGCTATGTTCTGTCTAATATGGTTCATTCAAATATGTCTCAAAATATTTTTGCTTATCTTTCCTTTAAATGTATTAGGGATTTGAATATGTTAATTGTTAGATTGCTCATTATAATTTTCAGACTTTCTTTTATTATTGCATAGATCTACATAAGTTATGAGCATATTTATGATGTGATATAAATATTATTCTTCCTTTTTCGATTTGTAGAAATTTTAAAAATAATTTTTTAATATAGAAAAAGACTTAGAAATGAACTTATTTTTATGAGTTGATATGCTTTGGTATACTTAAAAATAAATCACTCTATGTTATAAATATTGTTTTTGTATTGATGATATGGAATTAGTAAAGAATGAATTTTTTTTTTTTGTGTTTTTTTTTTATATTTTTAGCTATTTTTAAAAAAGTCAAGATGTGTGCATTGACTGATAGTCATTGATATTTGTTGATTTTTATTGATTTGGGTTAATATGGTTTAGATAGAGTTATCAAAGCATGAGTCATTTTGTGTACTAGATGTTGTTTAGTAGTTTTAAAATGTGAGAAGTGTTTTCTAATTGATTGATAGTTATTGATTTGTGTTGATCTTTGTTGATATAGGTTAATAGGTCTTGATATGGTTTTATATGAGATTACTCAAGAATGAATTTTTTTAATATTTTGGTTATGTTGTTTATTTGTTTTAAATACTAAATAGTGTCTTTTTGTAAATTGATATGGGTGATATAGGATTTCTATAGAACAACTAATTTTTATTTATTTTATTTATTTATTTATTTATTTTGAATACTAAAGAAGTGCATTTTTTATATTGACATTTGTTGATCTTTAATGATATGGGTTTATATGTCTTGATATGCTTTGATATGAGTTTACTAAAATATCAAGCATTTGTATTTTGTATGTTGTTTAGATGTCTTACATAATAAAGAAATATGGTTTTGTTGATTGATCTATATTGATCTTCTATGATATGGGTTGATATGGTTTGATATGTCTATATAACTTGATATAGAGCTACTAAAATATTAAATATTTGTATTCTATTTGTTGTTCAGATGTCTTAAATAGTGAAAAATATAATTTTGTTGACCAATCTGTGTTGATTTTCTATGATATGGATTGATATGTGATGATATGACTTGATATGTCTTGATATGAGGCTACTAAAATATTAAGTATTTGTATTCTATATGTTGTTTAGATGTCTTAAATAGTAAAAAAATTGTTAGTTTGTTGACTGATCTGTATTGATCTTCTATCATATAGGTTGATATGTCTAGATATGGTTTGATATGGAATTACTAAAAATTTATAATTATAATTTTTTTTTGTGTTATTTATGTTGTTTATTTGTTAAAACTAATCAAGAAATTTATTTTGCAGGCATAAAAATGGCAACTTTATCTATATCCACTTCTAATCCTAGTAGTAAACAAACTCTTGTACGCTAGGAACATGAAGAAACAAAATTATTGAGCAAATGAAAAGAAATATAAGATAGAACTGTATTAACAAAAAAAATAAATGAATACATCATATAAGACTTTAATTACACCAATATATAGGCTAATAATAATATTCATTAATAAAGCAACTTTTAGTATACCTGTTTTAGGTAATAATAATCATATATTGTCTTTAATAATACATTATGCCAGCTTTAAGCGAAAACTTACTAACAAAGAAAAAAAATACACTATTATCATTGTTTCTTCATGGTTATACAAGAGAAGATAGGTATCCCCACAGTAACTATTACCGCACCCACAAAGAAAATTTTACCCAACTCACGCATTGCATTTGTCTTCTTTAACTCTTTCTTCTCTTTCTTCAATCTGTCCACTTTCCTCAATAGAGCATTGATGATGTTTGTAGCTCGTTCAGAGTTTTTTGGATCAACATAAATAAAAAATTTACATTTTTCTTAGTGAATCTATTTATCCAAATGACAAAACTCATTATTTAAGCAATAATAATGTGAATACACAATATCCAAATGAAAATAACCTAAAACACATCAAATTTTAACATATCTCATAGTTGCCACAACCATAAAAACACCTCCTTGGATTATCGTCTGTCCATGATACTTGAAGGGGTGCAATCTCACCGCACTTGCAAATTGGAGCATAATATTCTGAGTATTCGATATAAAATACATGTGACTTTTTTTTAGATCTGAGGAAGAATAAATAATTCTTAGGATTTCAAATATACAATTTTAGACTGTTTAACACACCTAAATACCATTTAGAACAGAAAATGATTCAATATAATATAATCATTTAACACACATATCACCCATATCAAATCACATCAATCCATATCAACATACAAATATATAATTTTAAACAGTTTAGCTTACCTAAATATCATTTAGAATAGAAAAAAAAAATTAATCCAATATAATCCTTTAATACACATATCAACCTATAAAAATTTATATAAACCCATAATAATCCATATAAACCTATATTAAGACATATCAAATAATATCAACTCATATCATCAAAGATCAATACAGATCAGCCACCAAAACCACATTTTTTCACTATTTAAGACATTTAAAAAACATAAACAATACAAATGCTTGATGTATTAGTAGTCTTATATCAAACTATATCAAAACATATCAAACCATATCAAGATATATCAACTCATATTATCAAAGATCAACACAGATCAGTCAACAAAATAATATTTCTTCACTATTTAAGACATCTAAAAAATATAAACAACACAAATGCTTGATGTATTAGTAGTCTCACATCAAATCATATCAAGACATATCAAAACATATCAAACCATATCAAATCAAATTAATCCATATCAACTCATATCAACATACAAATATATAATTTTAGATAGTTTAGCATACCTAAATATCATTTAGAGTAAAAAAAGAATTCAATCCAATATAATCATTTAATACTCATATCAACCTATATCAATTTATATCAACCCATAATAATCTATATCAATTCATATCAAGACATATCAAACCATATCAAGTCATATCAACCCATATCATTAAAGATCAACACATATCAGTCAACAAAATCACATTTCTTCATTATTTAAAACATCTAAAAAATATAGACAATACAAATGCTTGATGAATTAGTAGTCCCATATCAAACCATTAAGAAATATCAAACCATATCAAGTCATATCAAGACATAGCAACTCATATCATCAAAGATCAACACAGATCAGTCAATAAAATAATATTTCTTCACTATTTAAGACATCTAAAAAATATAAACAACACAAATGCTTGATGTATTAGTAATCTCATATTAAATCATATCAAAACATATCAAATCATATCAAGACATATCAAATCATATCAAGGCATATCAAATCATATCAAATCATATCAATCCATATCAACTCATATCAACATACAAATATATAATTTTAGACAGCTTAGCATACCTAAATATCATTTAGAAAAAAAAATTCAATCCAATATAATTATTTAATACACATATCAACCTATATCAATTTATATCAACCCATAATAATTCATATCAACACATATCAAGACATATCAAACCATATCAAGTCATATCAACCCATATCATCAAAGATCAACACAGATCAGTCAACAAAACCATATTTCTTCATTATTTAAGACATCTAAAAAATATAGACAAAATAAATACTTGATGTATTAGTAGTCTCATATCAAACCATATCAATACATATCAAACTATATCAAGACATATCAACCTATATTATCAAAGATCAACACAGATCAGTCAACAAAACTACATTTTTTCACTATTTAAGACATCTAAAAAACATAAACAATACAAATACTTGATGTATTAGCAATCTCATATCAAACCATATCAAAACATATCAAGACATATCAAACCATATCAAATCATATCAATCTATATCAACTCATATCAATATACAAATATATAATTTTAAACAGTTTAGCATGCCTAAATATCATTTAGAATAGAAAAAATTCAATCCAATATAATCGTTTAATACACATATCAACCTATATCAATTTATATCAACCCATAATAATCCATGTCAACCCATATCAAGATATATCAAACCATATCAAGTCATATCAAGACATATCAACCCATATCATCAAAGATCAATACAGATCAATCAATAAATCACATTTTTTTACTATTTAAGACATCTAAAAAACATAAAAAATACAAATGTTTGATGTATTTGTAGTCTCATATCAAACCATATCAAGACATATCAAACCATATCAAGTCATATCAAGATATATCAACCCATATCATCAAAGATCAACACAGATCAGTCAACAAAATCACATTTCTTCACTATTTAAGACATCTAAAAAAATGCAACATTTACTAAAACATATTAATTCAAAATTAATATTTCATAACCTAAAAGCCAATGACAATCCAAAACCCAACATTTTATAACCTAACCATCAATGCAAACTAATATTAAAATAATGACAATTAATAAAAATTCAACAAAAAATTCAACAATGACTGTCAATAAAAATTTGACAAACAGAAAATAATTCAATCAAATATAATCTCTTAACACACATAATACTCATATCAAATTATATCAATCTATATCAACATACAAATATATAATTTTAGGCTGTTTAGCATACCTAAATACCATTTAGAATAAAAAATATTCAATTCAATATAATCCTTTAATATACATATTAATTTATATTAATTTATATCAACCCATATCAACATATAAATATATAATTTTTAAGTATTTAGTATATTTAAACACCATTCAGAATAAAAAAATGATTCAATCAAATCTAATCCCTTAACATGCATATCACACATATCAAAGTACATCAACATATTTAATTACAGATCAACAAAGATAAATTCATATTATTCAAGAAAAACACAAAATTTTACTATTTTAAATAGCTAAACATCACATAGAACACAAAACCATTCATTCTTTAGTAATCTTATATCAAAACTTATCAACACATATCTATACAGATCACTACAGATCAATCTATATTAGTAAAAAAAATACAGTTCTTCACTATTTAAAATAATTAAGCAATATGTAGAATACAAAATGATTCATGTTTTAGTATTCCCATATCAAAGCATATGAAGGCATATATTAACACATTCTTAAACATTAAATGGAACATTAAATTTACTTATTTATATTAAATTGAATTAAATTGAACAGACAATCTGATTCAATTTCTCATTCAAAATGCTAAGGCCATTAGATATAGTGTACGGTTGTTGACTTGTAAAGTTTTTTTTAAGATGTAAATGACATATACATTTGGCAAGCTCTTACCACTACTTTAAGATATAGTGTATTAAGCACTTTCTCATTTATCTACTATTTTAAGATTCTTTAAATTGTGAACCCATAAATCTGACTACAATTGGAAAATTAACGTACATCAATTATACAAACTTCATATGAAAAAATATTACATCCTAGTTATATAACAAAAACCTTCAATTTACCTTTTTAGACTAATAGAATATAAATTCAAAAATATTGTATTATTGGCTTAAATCTTATTAGTTAATTGGTATTTAATCATTTGTTAAAAAAGATTACAATTTAATCCTAAATATTTGATCTAATTTATGAAATTTCATTAGTTAACTATTTAGTATTTAGTTCATTTATTAATTTTTTTTGTTAGTAAAAATTAAGTGAATTATCATTTCATAATTTTTATACTTAAAAAACACTTTAACTAAGACATCATACTCAAGAAATCTAACAAATTATTATAAAATAAATTAGCATCAATGATTGTGTATTTTAATCTTCATATAAGTTTGTTCTAACAATAATATATTCATGAAAACTTTAGTATATGACATAGTAAACTAAAACACTAGTAATTTTGATAAGCTTTCATAAAATTCATCAAATAGCTCCAATCCCTTTCAAACTAGTAGTGATCAAAAGTTCAATGAGTCAAACCACATGTCAATATGCATATAATTTATAATACTCTCCTACCTAGTCGGCATTATAATTCAAATGCATCTGACAGCTTGAAGCTAAAAGAATCTTTCACAATCTCCTTAACTTATGAAAATCTTGCTTTCTTTTCTTTTCTCACAGCAGTTAGCAAACTCAAATTTTTTTTCTAGCAAAGACAAATATAATAGCAGTGTAATTTTTAATTAATCAATACTTTATTAACTGAACATTTAGAGAACTACATTCACATAAAAGCACATATCCATATAATAACTTAAAAAAACTAAAAATGATGAAAATTAATTAACAAGATCAATTTAAACATCACTTAGCTTACTTTAAATATATCATGCGAAAATTTCAAGCAATGGCATAAAAAAGGTAGAGAAATCAAGCAGAGAGAGAGAGAGACCATACCTTGTTTGTGACTTCTTAAAGAACTTCTCCAGTAATGGCGCAAAATTTTGCAAGAAAGAAGAGAGAGAAAAAATATTTGGAAGAAAGAAAGAGGGGAAAGGATTTTGATTTTAGGGATTTTAGGTTTGGAAGAAAGATAGAGAGGGAGGAACTTTGAATGGGTGCGTGTTTATAGAAATTGAAATGGCAGAGATTTTTTTATCAGAAGGCAATTTTGTCCTAAAAGGTCTACTTAAGGTGAGTGGAGTCTAAAATATGTTAGAGATATATGAAATGTTATTTATTTGATTAATTTCCTAAAAAATGAAAATATCATTTTTATTTATTTTTCAAAATAAATATAAAAGAAAATAAGTAAAATGTATTAAATATATAGGAGTCCAAAATACTTTGAAAAATTAACAAAAACCTCGAAATATTGAACCAATGATATATTTATTTCAATATTGTTTTTCATTTGGGAATTGAAATATTTTTTAAATGGATTAGAAAACCCATGTTCAAAACTATAATATAATATTTTATTGCATTTTCTAAATACAGATTTCCATCCACCAGAAAACAAAATCAAATATAACCAAACCAAGTGCCAATTAGAAATAATATTTGTCTATATTTTTATAAAATAATATCTTTTGAAATAATTCATATATTTATGGAGACTAAACTTTTTTTTAAAATAATTTTATTCTATGCATTAGAAATTATTTATATTTATTAAACAAGTGTTAGTTTCAAAAATAAAATTTTAAGAAATACTTATTTGTAATTGATTAAAAATATTTTTTTAAATAATTCATAAAATTTTAAAGATTAAAATTTTCAAACAAATAATCAGGGTCTATATGTTAAAAATTATTTATATTTTTTCGATAATTTTTAGTTTGGACAATCAAAATTTAAGAAAAAAATTAACTATATTTTATGTTATTAAATTTAATAAAAAAAATTAAGTGTTTGATATTTTAATAAAATTTTAAAAAATATCAATTAAATTCATATATAAATAATTACATTAACATTAGCTCAAATTTTAAAGAATAATATATGTAATAATATTAACCTTAAAATTACTTATGTATCTCATATTAAACTTCATGTTTTTATATTAGAATATAAATTCATTAAAATGAAAAATGAGTACAAAAAAATAAGCTTGAGATGGCTTGGGGGGACTATTAAGGGTACAAAAAATATAAAAGCTTTGTAATCTTTATCAGAAGAGCCTACATTATTAACCATAAGTACATCACCTAGAGATTAAAGGCCAACATAAACATAATATAAAGGCTTAACAGATATGCAGATGAGCCTGATGGGGAAAGCATCTGCTGAAAAAAAGGACCATAAACCATATAAAGAAGGATGTTAAAGACTAGGTATTAATTATAACTATGGGTTTTGAGGTGAGAAAGTAAAAAAATCCCAACTTGGGGCTTGAATTTCTAAAGTTTAGAGCATATGTAAAATAATTTCAATTAAAGGGGGCTAGCCAAACTAAAAATAATCTAAGAGTAATACTGAGAAACGTGGTTCAAAGCATATAATAAATGGAGATTGAGCTACTTTTGAAATCTTTGAGACCTTGCAAAAAGAAACTTGTGAAACTGCGGTAAAAAAAAAGAAACAACATAAGAGTTCTAACAAGGTAACCTTGACTTCAAAAACCCTAATAAATACTAACCAAATAGCAAAACCAAGTCAAGGCCTTAGCAGTTCAACAAAATTAGAACAATGAAGCTCCAATAGTTCCAAACCCACCCCCTACTTGGACCACACACCATCCAAAAGTCTTCATTTCCCATTGGTGGCTAAAGCGAGCCACCAACTCTGTCGAAAGAGCATAGAGCAAGTTCATCTTGTATATCTTCCTTCTTTTTGTCTCGCAAGAGACTTTTATTTCATACATGGAAAATGGTCTACTAAGCCCAAAAGCTCCTTATTCAGAGATATAACCGGTAGAGGATCAAAACCAGACGGTTTCTTATAACTCAGGCCTATTACTTTAATAGGGAAGCTTGGGTTGGCTGATTTTCATTATGAGTATTTAGTCTTGGGCTTTCTAGAGGGGATGATGGTCTGCTAGCAACAAAATAGTTCCTCTTAAAATGATAACTCAAGATAGTATTTAAGTAAATGGGCATGTTGACCATAGGCTAAGAAGCAGTATAAGGCAAAGAGCTTGTGTAACATCCGTGATTTTGGATAAATTCAATAAGTATTTGGAGATATAAATTGTATACACTCAATATATATATATAGAGTATATATAACATATACATATGGTATATTAATTGTATATGTTGGATATATATATTACATACTTAATATATTTAATACACATATAAGGTAAATTTGATTTGTATATAGGAATATTCTTTGTGCATATGGGTATTTATATTCATTAAATATATATTACATAGACATAGTATATATATTATATAAATATGTACATAATGATATATGTGAAATATAAGTAACATATATAAGATATATACATATACATAAAATATACAATATATATATATATGTGGGATATAATTTGGTGTTGGAAAAGTGAATAATGAAAATAATAATAATAAAATAATATTAGATAGTAGAAGAAGATGGAAAAATGTGATATTTTGTAATTATTAATTAATTAATAATAAGTAAATAAAAATAATTCAATATTAATTTATTTTTGGGTGGTAGAAGATTAAATATATTTATTAATAATTAAATAAATAAATATTTATATATAAGGCTAGAAATTAAAGAAGAAAGAAATTAAAAAGATAAAAACATAAATAGTAAAGGAGGGGCAAATTAGTAAATATACTTTATAAAATTTAAAACTTAATAAAATAATTTAAAAAGAAAATATTTTTGAATGGAGGATGAAAATTGGTATTTTTAAAATAAATAAATAATTAATTAAAATAATATAAAATAATATATATATATATATGTGTGTGTGTGGTCTTAAATGAAGGAAAGAGAAAAAAATTAAAAATTTTAAAAGAATTTTTTTCTTCTTCTTCTTCCTCTCTTTGACGTTTTCTCAATGGATGAGAAAGATTAATTTTTGCTTCATTTAAACAACCAATTTCCAAGGATTTTATAAGAACCAAGTGGGTTTTGGTGATTTCTTCATAAATTAGTAAGTTTTCCTTTACAATTTTGAAATTCCATCTAAATATATGATTATGCATAATTTGAGATTTTAATGGAGTGTGTTTTAATTGGTTAAATGCATATGAAAGATGCTACTTTGTTTAATTATTAATGATTCTTAAATTAGATTAAAGAAATGATTAAGTTTGAGTTAAGTTGGTTGAAGAGAGATAATTTAGGGTTATGAAATATTTGAATTTTTGAAATCACGAGTTTTAATTGTGCAAATTGGTTCTAAATATGTTCTTTTGATGCATAAACAAGGATTTTAAAATCAAATGATAGATTTAGTTAAGTTTGGATAGAGTTTGAAGATTGTAGTATTGATTTAGGGTTTTGGAAAAGTGAATTTTCAAATAATGATTAATTGTTTGATTTTAATGCTTAAATCATGTTATTTAATGATATAAGTGGTGGAAATAAGATTGAAATGATAATTGGATTGTGTTGGAATGGAAAACCTTCAATGGGGGAAGGTTATGCCATTTTTTTAGATTTTGTGTATAAGAGTGTATTTTTATTATGTAAATAATTAAAATATATTAAAATATATTTTTAATGATATTAATAAACTTAAAACACTAATTTAAATGGCTTGATATGGTTTTTCAAAGTTAAAGTGAGGTGAAGCTTAATTTTGGGATTTGGTTTAGAGTGATGTTTAATTATGGTTTGATGTTGAAAATACTTTAGAATGTGATATTAAATGATTATGTATGATCACATTTGGCATAGGCATTGAGGGAGGTTGATTTGCTTCATCTAAGTGGTAAAGGGCAACTTGGAAAAGAAAGTTGGTGAGAGTTTTAAGATTATTTTGTTTGTTATTTGAGGTATGTATAAACTTTGAATATATTGTTTATATTAGCATGATATTTGGGCTTAACACATTTTGGTTGGAAAATGTATTAAGTTATTTGGTTCATTGATTGAGTATGAATAATGTGCTATGACATTTGTAATGTCATATATGTGTTAAATGCATTGTGAAAAGTCTAATGGCTAAATTGTGTAGAATGTGAAATATGTATATTATGTGAAAATACCCAAAGTAATTGGGTAATGTGTTGTGAATGCAAAAATGAGATATGTGGAATAATAAAATGAATTAATATTGATAAAAATGAAAAAAGTGAGAAAAGTGAGAAAAATGAGAAAGATGTGAAAAATGACAAAAAAAAATGTAAAAATAAGACAATGTGCCTAGATTGAATATGTGACAATGAGAAAGAGATTACTAATGAGAAAAATGAATAAAAAAAATGAGAAAAAGATGATATAATAAGATAATGTGTCTAGTTTGATCATGAGAAAATGAGAAAAGTTTTGATAAAGGAATTATGAAAGAATTTAATAATGAGAAATATGAATAAATTATGTGCCTAGTATGTTATTCAATTTTCAGAGTTCTGGATTTAGCGGCATGCCTATGATTGTCTACGGGCTAAACGCTGGAATGGTGAAAAGACTGGGTCGTAAGCCAGGTCAGCTGATAAATATAATATTTTTAGGGTGAAAAGACTAGGTCGTAAGCCTCAAAAATTGTAGCAGCCTAGCCGGTTGAGGACCAAGATACTGAGGCCTAAGGGTCTGGCCGGGTTGAGGTCCAAGAGACTGAGGCTGTTATATTATCTATGGATATACTGCCTACGGAGCTAGACACATGGTGTTATTATGGACCAAAACAGTAACTCTGAAATTTGAATAACATATTAGATCCTTTTGGGCCCATGCTTGTCTTTGCTTTAATATGAATGATGAATTGTGATACAATTGAGCAATATAATGAGATATAATGTTATGAGCTGTGATATATATATATATATATGTGTGTGCGTGTGTTGTGCATTGACATTTCATTTGGACTATATTGTTATCAAAGTTTGTACAACTAGGCTTCGGCATAACGCGATTGTAATTCGTCGCGCAGGTGTCATGGACGTTTTGGTAGAGCCGGAGAGTTCTACTAGACCTAGTTGGGTCTAGGTTTGTATTTATTGAGCTTGAAGAGTTATTTTTGGGTATATCAAGATCAGAGCCAGTTGCCAGCATGTACATTTTTTATATTATAGTATATTTTGATATTATGTATGCTATGATATGTTTTTGAAGTATATATTGTACATTGTAAAGAATGATTTGAATAATTTTGTTTAAGATGGGATTTTATATGTAATGTTGATATATATACCTATATATAAGTATTTTGAGAAAATATGGAGAAATTGAGAAATATTGGTGAATTGGTAAATTGATTTTATTTGGAGTGTTTGTTTTATGCAAGTTGTGTTTGGTTGAATTTTGGAAACGTCTAAATTACATACAAAACTCTGGCGAATTTTTTCCAGAGATTTTCATATAAAGTATTTATTTTGGATTCTTATAACAAGCAAAGAATATTTATATACTATTTATTTTATATATTTAGTATTTGAAATTTTAAAACAAAAATGTGTAAATTTTTTTATTAAATTGATCTATGATATTTTTATACCGTATATGCTTATTTTACATATGCTGAAAATATATATTGTATATATATATAGTGTATAAGGGTGTTACAACTTGGCCCTAAATTAAATTAACCCCTTACGGGTATATGAAATATCTCATGAGTTAGTATAAAGTGGGCCCTCTTCAACTAAAATATCTTTCCCCATAGCTAGAGTATTAAATGTTGGTTGTTGCTGAAAGGAACGGAGAACTTGAGGCCATACAGAGGATCTTATATCTGACTTGCTCATTTCTTTGGCAATCATATCTTCTAACATTGTGATTCCCTCACTTCCACCTGCAATATCAACAAAAGGAGAGATGGGGTGCTCATCATTGTGCTAGTTTGTCTCTTTAATATCGCTCATTTTGTAGAAGTTAGGTACTGGTAGCTATAACAAGCTTGAAATTTTTGAAACCAGCAAACTTTTTGACTAGTCCAATAAAGAGAGAAATTTCTATGTATTTTGGAAAGTTACCATGAAATGCTCGGAGATCAGGACCAAATGGCAAGTGAATAACATTATTGCCCTCTTGAATTTTCCTCTAGGTATAAAGCTTAAGAAAACGCCCAATCTTGCCACATATAAAAAATACCTTAATTTCTCATATTTGATTGAGATCCATTTAGAGAGTTTTTTAAGATCCTTATACCAAAAACTAGGAATCAGAGGACAATCAATATTTACCTAAACTTTAAGATGAAAGAAAGTATCTCGCCCAACTTTTCTGTTGAGAGTTATCATCCATTTTAATGAGATCGCATAATAAATTCCTTATTTTCTAAGCATTGTCATGGGTCATGAGACTTAGTGGGAAGTTATGCACTTGTATCCAAAAAGGGAATGTAGAAAAGTTGAGACTATCTAATATGATGATGGGTTCCCATTGCTAAAGAATCAACAAGGAACTAGAAACATTCTAAGGGGTTCTCTCAATAACCTAAGAGGCATCATATTCATTTCTAAATTAGATAACAAACATATTACTACCTTTCTTAATGATTTCAAATCCATTTGGAAGTTTCCACTCCTTGTCTAGGATAGCCTTAACCGAGCCTGAATAGAAGGGTTTTGTGGACAGGATCTTTCCCATGATAATGACTTTTCTGAGGACTGGAAAATATTTTGAGTTTGGCGTCAAATCTAGTGTAATATTTGTGCAAAGCGAGGTAGTCAATTTTCAAAATTATTTCTTCAATGACCTCTATCATGGGCTCTATAGAGAAAGGAATAATGGTAGAGATTACAGATAAGTTGGTGTCACTATAAGAAACATGCAAATTACTGATGACAGTTACTGATAGAATAACTTTTACTAAGAAATTATCAATATAATATTAAGGAAAAAATAAATAAATTTATCAAAAATTTGCAAACAAAATACCGATCGAATATATTAAGCTTAGTCGGTAAAAATGATACAAAAAATATGGCACAAGTTTTTACCGACGACATTTACCAACAAATAGCTATATTAGTCAGTAAAGATGGTAATATGCCTATTTTTTTAATTGTTTGAGAGGAATAACGATAAAACGATAAAAGTGAAGACCAGAGTTGGAGAGATTGTTAAGTTGATGGTGGATATTAAGTTGATGCACTGATAAGCGAATGAGAGAGTACAACCACTAAGTGTAGAGAGAACTCTACTAAGAGAGAATAATATTAAACCTAATGTTAGTGTAATAATTTTAATTTTTAATCAATACCAGTAACCGGAGTCTGAAAAGTTTGCTCTCTTAGGGCTTGCTTTCTTTTCCCACAGTGGTGCCAAGCTTATCTTAGTTTTATTCTAGGACTATTGTCGGCGACAGCCCTAGACCTACCAGTTTTTATTTCTTATTTCCTTTTCTTCCTTTTTTTTTTTTTATAGTTTTTATGTGTTTTTTAGTTAGATCTAGCCTTCGTGGCCTTTTTGTTCCTTCATCCATAGGAGAATTTTATAGTCCAATAGTCCTTCTCTAGTCCTGGAGTGTCTTCGGAAGTTCTTTCTACGGATGGAGCCGACATCGGGACTCTAGACTTCTGGTGTTAGTTTTGGTTACAGAAGACTCTTCCTCCAACTCTGGGTTTCTACAAGCTGATGTGAGATGCTCTCTGCACTCGTGCTAGTCTTTAGAGATCATTGTTGTCTCCCCTCAGCTCATCCTTTATACCTTTTTTGAGCTATTTGAATATGAGTCCCAGGTTTAGCTTTTGGCCCCTTCCCCTCATCTTCCTTTTATCTGAGGTAGTTTGAAACTCTTACTCACTGATTGTGGTATATATATGCTTGTTGCCCTCTTTATTTTTAGTAGGCCTTTCTCTTGTGTTTGGTTATTTTCTATAAGGGGTCTCTAGATATGAGTTTATCTTATATTCATAGAAAGATTGATTATTCTTCTGTAGTGTGTTGATTTCATCTGGTCTCCTGCAATCAGATAAAATATGAATTAAAAGATGAGTTATTTTCAATATTATTTATATTTTTTGATAAAAAAAAGTTAGTGCAATAGAAATATTTTTAATAAATAATATAGAATTACATATGATAAGAGATGGATGTAATATTTTAGCGAAGAATATATATTTTTTTATTAAGAGATATTTATATATAAATTATACATTATATACAAAACTCGAGCCATGTTGGCATGTTAAGATTATAAAATAACAAAATTATCTTATTCTCATTTTAATTAGTAATTGAAGAGAGAGAGAGAGAGAGAGAGAGAGAGTTTTGCTAAATTTAGAGAGAGAGAGAGAGTTTAGAAGAGAGGGAAAGATAGAGACAATTGGGACAGACTACTCAGTAAAAAGAAGTCAAAGCCACAGTAATTTACAGGTAAAAGGGCTGCTGACAACTACACTGACTAGAGAGAGAGAGAGAGAGGCTCTGTCTTGTTTCTGGTGTTCTTTTTTGTATTTGTTTATTTATTTATTTTAATTAATTGTCCATTGCTAAAACCTCTATTATGTCTTTATAATTGAGTTTTTTTAAAACATTTTTATTTGCTAGTCATAGGTTTCTAGTCAAACTGTCACTGTCTATACTGTTGTATGCAAATATAATTTTTAGATGTCGCGAGCGAATTAGATTTTGCTACGATTTGTGGCAAAAAAAAAATCATATTTTGCCACTGTAATCTTTAGATGTGGCAAGCAAAAAACATATTTTGCTTTGGTTTTATGCTTTATATAATGAATATCCGAATGCGTCTTTTGTGCTTTTTGGACTTCATCTATTATAATCTTTTTCTATTAATTATGATTTTTTTTCTCATTGCTCAACTATATATATATATATATATATTGCCACGGGAGATTATCATCTTAATATATGTATATGAGATAATTTTAAGTAAATAAATCTTTATTTATTTATAATATAGTTAAATGATTATAAATATAAATATAAAAATAAAATTAACATATATACTGATAAATTTAAATAAATAATTTATAATTATTAACACCAAAAAAAATTTGCTATTTCAATTACATAATAATTCATATAAAAATAATTAAAATTAAAATTACTTTTTTTTAAAAAAAAGTTGTTATTTAATAATTTGAAATTTTATTTTGATTTTGATAATATATTAAATTTTAACTAAATATTTTTTAATAAATTTATTCTTATATTATATTAAATTTTGAATTAATATTTTTTGTACTAATTTAAATAGTAATATCAAATAAATTTTAACATACTATTTTCCAATTAATTGTTGATGTACATGTGTTAAAAAAAATTAAATTTGTTGTTAAATATCATGTATAAATTTTGGTAAGATGTATATAAATAATTTTTTGCATGAAAATGGTGTATATATGTTTAGTATATGCTTATTAGTCTCTCTTTCTCTTTTCTTTTTATTTTTTGCATATTCACCAAAATTGTCCTTTATCAATGGAATCAGGATTGCAAACGTTCAACATAGAATCATTCTAATATGTGCTAAAAAAAATTTACCAATGAAAATTTTTACCTATGTAAATTTTACATGTGTCACAAAAAATTTAAGAAGGCAAAAAAAAAAGAAGTGAACATAAGCTCAAGCAATATGATTTTCATGGCATGTTGATTAATATATTTCTTCTATTTAACATGTAAATCCTAAATTATAATTGATTGTCAAACTTGACATTTATTTCTAAATATTTCATGTTTCTCAAGTCATGGCTCATATTTACATGGTTTAATTATATTTTTAATTTAAAGTATGATTTCTCAAAATATCTTAATATATGTGAACTATTATTAAATTTAAATATTATTTTTAATAATTTAAAGGTAATATATAAATATATAAATCACATAAAAAAATATTATGTCATTTTTGTATAAATTTTTATTAAAATACTTAGAAATATAAAGATAAAAAATAATAATGAAATAATTGTATAAAAATTTAATTTTTTAAAACATTATTTGACACACGGTAAAAAAATTTCTAAGCTGTTTTGGAGATTAGATTTTATTTTATAAATTTATATATAAATCCATTAAAAAATCTAAGTATATGATGCTTTTGCTAATTGTGCAAGGAAAACTTCTGATCCAAAAAAAAATTGTGTAAGGAAAACAAAATAAATTACCATCCACATCCAATAATATATTATACAGAGTGGGTGGGTGATCTCAATAGTTTGTATAGAAATAGAGTCTACTTCTAAACAACTAATGTAAGTCAAACTTACTAGCCCAGCTCCATACCAAGCCGTTAACGGACTTTACAATCACGTGAGTTTTAGACTTGTGTCCTAAATTCTAATGACAATTACACAAGTTTCTTTCATCATTTTTTTTCTACAAACAAGTTGGATTATCTGCAGCAAATTGATGCAGAATTAATATTATATGAATGATAAGAAAAATAAATAATATAATATATTTAATATAATTATAGTATATAACATATATAAAATAAAAATAATTTATATATTAATATAATTAGTATATATAAAAATAAAATCATACATATAAATCTGTAGAATATTAAAATTTTTCATTTTCTTATACTATAAAAATACTTATAATAAGATATGTCAAACGTATTAAAAGCAAATAAAATATTAAATCTAATTTAATTATAAGAATTAATATTATTTTTTAGAGATTATTTTAATAAATTATAAAATAAATTCAATGTTTAATTGTAAAAAGATATATAAGCATATCACTATTGTATGAGTTTAACTTTTTTCTTCAATAAATGGAAAAAATGGTTTATTTTTATTTTCTTTAATTTTTCAAGATATAATAAGATTTTATTACATTCATGCAATGAGAAATATAAACTCTCACATAAAATATTATGAATTGACATTTTTTTTCTTCTTTAATCCTTTTATAAATTTACCAAAAAAAATATATCAGACAATCTAATTACTAATTATTTGTCATTTTTATTATTTATAGAAGCAAAAAAGAAATCAATTTTGGGTTGATCATTTTCATACTACTTAATAGCATAAGTATATCATAGATATATTGCAAATAAGTCTAATACATAAATACATACAATAATTCATTAATGAAGCATTCTAAAAATATTATTAAAAAATTTAAAAATATAAATTTAAAAATAAATTAAATGAATAAAATATAAATTATATTAATGATTATAATGTAATATAATTTTATAAATAACTTTTACATTTTATTATACAATTCATTATAATAATTTATTTATATTTATTTAAATTATTATTTTATAATTATACTTTACTTAAAATAATTTATTTATGTGTGTTTTTATAATAATTTTTAGAAAAAATCAATTCATTAAAAAATGTTGGCAAAAAAGTAATGATTAAAATTTCAAATTACAACAATAAATTAAAGGTATAATATGTAAATTTACAAATATATATACATATAAATATTTTTTTATAAAGTTGATTTAATTACCATATAATAATAAGCATCAATTGGTTAATCAAATCTAAAAAAAAATTGGATGTTGTTGGAAATAAACTATACACAAAAAAAAAGGTTAGATATTACCTCTAATGGATTCTCCAAAAGACTTGAATAACAACTTGTATCATCAGTTATAAAGGGCAATCACTGTATAAGAAAAATTATTACTTTTTGCAATCTAAAAACCCCGCCATCACTCACTTTTTATTCATTGTTTACAAAAAATAGCTTTTTGGGGAGAAGTATGAAGAATATGGTGAAGGAGAGTGAGAGAAGAGAAAAATTGACATTCAATCTTTTCTTAGATGATTATGTTAGGATAACCAAAATCCATTAGATATTATATAAATACTATATTTTATTTTAATGAGATTTTTTCATATAAATAAGATTTTATTCATAGCCTATGGGTTTATCCACTCGTCATCGATATATTTGACCTAATAAAATCAATAGATATAATTATTAATTTATATTTTTTAAAAAATTTATATGCATTAATAAATAATTATATATATATTTAATATTAGAATGAATGAGTGAAATTTACTAATAAATGGTGGCATAGTATTAATAATTGTTGTAGTATTAGAAGTATTATATGGACTTCCCATAGCATAGCCCACAAAGCACAAAGTATCATTCGAAGTGTTTGTACATATACCAATACACAGCAAATAGGATCCCATAAGAAGCCATGATAAACTGAAAAATTGAAAAAAAAAAAATACTACACTATATGGCTCTTTCAGCATATATATATATATCTATATCTATAGAAATTTAGTTATCTGTTGAAAAGTTTATCTAGTCATTCTAGAACTCACTTGTCACTAATTTAAATAATAAAAAATATTAAATAATATTTATTTAGAAGAGAAATTAGAAAAGCCCAAAACTTACTCTGCAACCTCTGTTGTTGACCATAGCACCCTCCATTAAAGCCCAAACTTTCTTTTTTCCTCTACAAATAATCTCAGCAAATAAAAAACACCTTCAAAACCACCACTGATTCCTACAAATAATCTCTTTTCCTCCTCTGCCATCTTCAAATCCAGCCACCGTCGAAGTCTCCATTGCCAACATTAACTCTCCATCATCATCTCTCAACTCAAAACCCCAAGTCCCGGCCAATATTGTCCTCTATATCGGCTCCCTCTAGCCCAAGTCTCCACTCCATAGCCTTCATATTTCCCATCAACTCGATCCTCCTCATACCAAAAGCCAGGCAAAGTAAAATTAAATAATTTATTTATAATTATAATTAATTTATATATTTTTAAAATTTTAAAATTAAATAATAAAATATATAACTTTAAGCATTCCTAATATTTTAATCATAGGTAATTTATATAATAATATTATTTATATTAATAATGATTTTAATAAAAATATAATAATTATAAATCTTCCTATTCATATTTTTCTTCCTATTTAAAAAAATTGCTTAAATTTTTTTTCTCATCTTTAGAGAATTCATAATTTTTTTATAGTAAAAATATGTATAAATTTTATTTTTAATTAGTAAAAGTGTTAAGTTATGAAATAAAAAAAAATTATATTTACTCACCAATATTATATTAATGAAATTGTCATAAAATCAAAATAAATATTTTATTTTTTACGATATAATTTATTATTAATTTACATATAAATTATTTTATATTTATTTATTATATTTATTTATATTTTGCGATTTTCATTATTGCAGGATAAGTAGGTAAGGGACTTAAAAAATAGAAGATTTATAGCAACTACATGAGTGGGTAAAAAAATAAATTATAATTTTTATAATTTATCATTATAAAAACTAGAATTCAAAAAGTTAAGGATTTTAAAAAATAAAATTAGAATTAAAAAGTTAAAAATTTAAAAAGATAATAACTAATTAAATATTATCTATTATTATTTAAAAATATTATATAATATTAAATCCTAATCAAAAAGTTAAATAGTGAATCAATTATCAATTTGAATAAGTATTTGGTCTGATTATAAAAATATTACTATTTTGTAAAAAAATACTCTACTAAAGAATGATTAGTCATTTGTGAAGAATAATATTTACATAAATAGAAAATAACATATTTAAAAAAATCACATGATCAACAGTAATTAATTTGAATTAAATAAAAATATTTAGATTTTTCTTTATTTTTTGCATCAATAATTTATTTTATTTTTAATTTTTTAGTGAGATAAAAATTAATTTATATATATAATGGATAAGTGGAGAAAATAATGTGAGATAATTTATTAATATTATTAAGATTTCTAAGTATATTATATGACAGTAAGTAATTATCTGTTTAACAGTCTAATTTATTATATTTAAATTATTCTAAATTTATTATAAAATATATAGTAGAATATTTTTTTAAAATTTTAATTATTTATTAATATATATTTTTAATTAATATTTTTTCAGTTTATTAATTTAATTTATTGATTATTGTAATAAAAAATATTAATATAAATTAATTATGTTCATAATCAGATAAAAAATTATTTTTTTTGTATCTCACTATGAACAACCGGTTATATTATATTATGACGTTATATTAATTAATTTTTTTCGAACTATCCGAAATAACTGCCTGCGATCCAGTTGAGAGTCTCCACTCCTTTTGAGCTTAGATGGATCGCGAACGTCAAAAACACTGGAAGATGGTATATTGTGCTTACAATGCTATAAATAATTCTAAAAAAAAAAAAGAGATTGTGTGAAGTTACAGTATTAGAAGAAGCAGATATTGGTGTTATATTTGTTTCACTTCAAAAACAGAGGATATAAGAGTGGCCTATGTGGCAATACTTGTGGAGATTGCATCTCTCGCGATTTCAGCAGGAAGTATTATGCTTTTATGCTTAATTTTGATGGGAGAATTCTTAATTGATAATTTGCTGTTTCCATGCATGTTTTGATGTGGGTTTTGCTTAATTTCAATAATTTTGATCCCAGTTTGTATTTTTATGTAAATTCAGATGTGAGTTTGTTTTTATTTGTTGATCTTTATAATAATCTATTTTTGTTTCCATTTGTATAACATTTCAGTCAATTATGATATGGGTTTAATTCAATTTTATACTCCGTTGCTTGCTATGTCTGTATAATGATATATGGACCTTAAATTCTTAACTAAGCTAAATTATAGAATTTTTTTTCTTTTTTTTTCTTCCAACAGTTTTTTCTTCCAACAGTTTTTTCTTATTTCATGTATAGTATGAGCACCCAGAAAAATGGAAATGCACACAGTTTCATACATGGTATTTACTATTGTGGAAGTCAAAATAGTTTTATATATTAATGTGCATGTTAATTTTGAAAAAAAAAATTTGTATATTTTAATTTGATTTTGTACGTGTTTTTATTGTTTGATTATTTTTAGATTTTAAATATAATAATTAGAGATTTGTTTTTATTCTTCAATCTAAATACACACATGTTCGATAAAATACCTTAAAAAAATAATTTTTATAATTTTTTAGTATTTACATCATATATCAATATATGTTAATATATGTCAGTATATGTTAATATGTAATATATATACCTTCATAAATTAAGATATTACAGCTACATACTGATATTCTTTCTCTAAGATAATATATATATGCAAATATATACTACATATACTTTCATGTACTAAAATATTACAGTTACATATTGACATTATTTTTTAAAAGACAATAAATATATATATATATATAGTTAAGTTATTGTAACACTCATATATCCCGTATACGCACACTACATACCACCTTATCTGTAATATACGTATACTGAATATAGGAATGTTACGGTTTACTAAACAAACCACTCATTCCTTTAACAATAATATGAGAAAACTTGAAAACATTTAAATCATATTATAAAGTACAATAGATAAAACATTTATGCGATACGCAGCGAAAAATATAATGGTATTTACAAATACATATACATATCAAAATCCATGTTTTACAAAACATAAAATTTATACATGTTTGGCAGTTCGTCCCTGATCTTTAAGCCCACAATCAACACTTCAAAATCTAAACTCGACTCAGTCTAGCTGAACTCTCTGGTTCTACTCTGTCACCTGCGCGATGAACCACAATCGCGCTAAGCTAACGGCTTAGTGGTACAAACAACAATAACAATATGCTATAATGAAATGTAAATGTCATACTTTCAAACATTATAAACAATTCTCAAGGACATCATATTTCATAACATTACCTTTTATTTTATCATTCAATTATTTCATCATTCATAAATCACATTTAAGCAAAAACAAACATGGGCCCAAAAAGGATTTAATATGATATTCAAAGTTCAGAGTTACTGCTTTGATCCATAATCACAATCATCAAGCTCGTAGGCGATATATATATTTATCCATGGATAATCAACTAGATTTGAGCTTACGACCCAGTCTTTTCACTCAATCTAGCTTTAAGAATTTGTTTTTGAGGCTTACGACCCAGTCTTTTCACCCCAAAACATCACATTTATCAGTTGGACTTGGCTTACGACCCGGTCTTTTCACCTATCCAGCGATTCATAGGCATGCAACTCAGAACTCTGAAAATTGAATAACATATTAAGCACACAAATATTTCATTTATCTCTATCATTCTCTTTCTCCATTCATTTCTCATTTCATATTCCATAATTAAATAGGCAATCATGCCCCAATTATTTCATTTGCATTATCATAGCCAACAACAATGGCTTCACATTTCATCATATCTCAATTCACATTAAAACAATTCATCATTAAAGTATACATAACCAAGTGCATTGAACATACATTTTGAATGATCATCATATCTTCCACATTATGCAAATCATAGCATTAATCAAATGTATTAACAATGTAATAAATTACTTAACACATTCACAACCAAATGTGTTGAATCTCAAAATCATATGAATGTATGCAATCATGCAAGTTTGTACTTACCTCAAGAACAACTCACACCAATCTATACACTTCCTCTTCCAAGAATTCTTCACTACTAGGGTTAAGGCAATTCAACCTCTTCATAACCTAATTCAAAAAGGAAAATACACACTTATATAAAGATACACATGAATTCCAATACAATTATCCACCTATTAGTCTCATACTAAACCCATAGATCACAAATACAAGCCAAAACCACTATCTAGGTCCCCACGGTCGTGGCCTCACAACCCCACGGTTGTGGCCTCACAAACCCCCACGGTCGTGGGTTAGCAAACGAATCTGTCCAATTTGCTTAACACCCCCACGGTCGTGGCATCCAAAGGCCACGGGCGTGACATCCATTTTGTTTCTATTTCAGATCAAACTCATGTATTCTATGCTTTCAACTTCATTAAACACATACATCTTAAAGATCTACTAAAATAATTGATCAAACTCACAACATACATCAACTACCAATTCAAAACCATAACATAAACACATCTCTTACTCTTCCATTCAACTCCAAAATCACAATCAACTAAATCCAATACTCTCAAACACACCACAATCAAACATACTCATACTATCCATAATCAATCATCAAACTCAAATACAACTTAAAATAAAACAAGGAAATCAAGTAGAAACTTACCAAAGTTGATGAAATTTCTTAGATTTTTCACTTGATCACTTGAAATCTCCTTCAATTTTGAGCTTGGAAAATAATCAAAAACTCTCTTCTCTCTTGCTTTGGATGGCCGGCCAAGAAGGAAAAGAAAAGAAGAAAATGAAGAAGAAAAAGAGACAAAGTCAAACTCTTATTCTCCACTTAAACCTCCACCAAGCAAATAATATTAAAATAATATAAATTATCTTTCTCCACTAACTTAATTATAATCAATTATTTCTTCTTGACCATATATTATTTTGACTTGTATATGTTGAATATATCTCTATATATACAACATATACACATCTCTCTTTACTTCTTTTCTCTTCTCACTTAACATATACACTTAATCCAAATACAACAATAAATATTCCAAAACTTTTAGGGTATACTTTGAGATATTACAGTTATAGTTATAATATACCTATAAATATTAATATATAATAGTTGTATACTGATATAAAAATACTAATATATAATAGTTGCATACAGATATTATTTCTCTAAGATAATAAATATATGTAGATATATGTTATACATACATTCATATATTAAAATATTACCATTGCATATTGACATTACATAATATATATTGATATATATTACATATTACTATATAAATATAGGTATATGTTGCAAAAGAATAATAATACATATTATATATATGTAGGTATATATTAGTATATGTGGATATGTGTGGATATATGTCGGTATTTATTACATATAACTAGATATATATATGTTACATATATGTAGATATATGTCGGTATATGTTGGTACATAACTAGTTTATATATTTATTTATATGTGAGTACATGTTATGTATAACTAGATATACCGAAAAGAATAACAATATATATTGACATATGTAATATAAAATTAGATATATGTGGGTATGTATTATATATAACTAGATATATTAAAATAATAATAATATATATTTATATATATTACATAAAACTAGATATATGTGAATATATATTAAAAAAGAATAACAAAATATGTTGGTATACGTTGCAAAAGAATAATAAAAGCATTTAATAATATTAGTAAATTTTAGATTCTCATTTTGAATTTAATTATTCAATGCTTTGGTAGGTATACATCGGTATATGTAGGTAAATGTCATATATACTTTAACTAAATAATAACAATATATATATGCATATATCGATATATGTTAGTAAATGTTATATATACTTTAACTAAAGAATAATTATATATGTAGATATATATTACTTATAATTAGATATATTAAAAAAATAATAATATATATTAGTATATGTTACATGAAACTAAATATATGTGAATATATGTTGCAAAATAATAATAATATATGCTACATATATGTTGGTATATGTCGGTATATGTAGATATATATCACATGTACTTTAACTAAAGAACAATAATACATGTGTGTATATGTCGGTGCATAATAATATGTTATATATATTTTTAATTAAAAAATATCAATATATGTGAGTATATATGGATATATAATTATTTTTTACATTTATTTATATGTGAGTATATATTTCATATAATTAGATATACCAAAACAATAATAATATATGTTGATATATGTTATATGTAACTAAATATATATGGGTATATATTGTAAAAGAATAGCAATATATATTATATATATGTTGGGGTATATCGGTATATGTTATATATACTATAATTAGAGAATAACAATATATAAGAGTATATGTTATATATACTTTAACTAAAAAAATAACAATATATGTGAGTATATGTTGGTATATGTTATATTTTAACTGAAAAATAAAAATAAATGTAGTTATATAACTATTTTATATATTTATTTATATGTAGATATATGTTATATATAACTAGATATACCGAAAAAAATAACAATATATGTTGTTATATATTACTTATAACTAAATATATATAAATATGTGATATAAAATAATAACAATACATGTGAGTTTACGTCAGTATATGTTGGTACATGTTATATATACTTTAACTAAATAATAATAATATATGTGAGTATATGTGGACATATAACTATTTTATATATTTATTTATATATGAGTATATGTTATATATAACTAGATATACCGAAAATAATAATAATATATAAGGGTATATATTATATATAACTAAATATATATGAGTATATGTTGTAAAAGAATAACAATATGTCTTATATATATTTGTGTATGTCAATATATATTACATATACTTTAACTAGAGAATAACAATATATATGATCATATGTCGGTATATATTGATATATATTATATATTATTTAATTAAATTATAACAATATGTGTGAGTATATAACTGTTTTATATATTTATTTAAATATGGATATATATTAATATATATCGGTATATGTTGCACATAAAATGCTATTTTTATAATTTTATATTAAAAAATATTTTTAAATAATTTTTATAGTATATATTAAAATAAATTATTTTAAAAATATAAATTAAATAAAATATATTAATATAAATAAAAATTTAAATTATATACGCGGGTACTTATTATATATAAATAGAAATTTAATATAAATTTTTTAATTAATATTTAAAAAATATTTTGAAATTAAAAAATAAAAAAATAAAAACAAATGAACAATAATGGCCATTAAAAAAATAAATACAAAAGAAAAATAATAGCCATTTTAAAAATAGTGGCCACTTTTTTAAGTCTGCAACTTAAATTACAGATAGTTTAGCGTACAATCAACTATATGTGGCAGGCTGATAGCTCCTCCATACTTCTGCAAATTGAAAGAATGGCTTCCCGTAAATATGAAATTTTTTTGATATATCATAAATTTGAAAAAAAAAACCTTTAGTTTTTAAGTTATTTTTGTAAATACGCCTTCTTGAAATGATAAGAAGCTAAGGGGCTTACAATTTTCTCACTTCAACTAATGAATTGTTCAAAATAGTGTATGAGAAAATTATGTCACCATCAGAAGCTGCAGCCTATTCGCCTATTGTATTAAAATGATAATTAAGAACAAATATAAAATATCAAAATCATCAAATGATATCATCATTTAAAGATTATCTAACTTTGCTCACACCACACGAAATTGTCATCTTCCTTTCTTTGCAACCAAAACAAGCCGAAATTTCCAAGTAAAGTTCATTCTTAATAGCTCTTTGGGACAGCAACGCATGTTTAATAGCATCAAAAAGAACCCCAAAATATATGTGTATATATATACACATATATTTACACATTTACATCCAACCATTAGGGCTAAAGTTGAAATAATAATAAGTTATTTAGACTTGATAAACTACTTGAAGCCTATCCGTTGAATGAGCATGTCACAAAAACCCCACTAACAATGGTGGAAAACAAAAGGAGATAAGAGCCAGAGACCTAACAAACCTGTTAGCAAATTACCCTTGAGTTTAGAATTTTAGAAGGCATGCATTCTTTTTTCCATGAAAACAATATTACATTCCAGTCGATATACTCTCTACATTGTTTCCCAAACAGAACTGCTTCTAATTTACCATGTCTCCATCACAACTCTTACAAGAATCTGCCCCCACACAACTACAGATGAAACTTTCCTTCTTGTTAGCGCCAGTAAAATTAAACTGTAATAAATGAAGTAGCATAAAGAACTTAGCAAATCAGGTTACACATTTTGCAAAAATAAAAAACATCAACAAAGGAGGGAAAAAATTAAAAAAAAAAAAAAAGAAGAGTAGAAAACTTCCCAAGAATAACTATAATAATTATCACCTTGTACTTCATCTCTGGTTCTAGTTTTTTGGCATGGAAGCTAAATGCAAGTATCAGTTCCCAGTTAAAAGTTACAGTGTACATTAAAGAATTGAAGGGTGGCTCCTCTCTCTCTTCTGGAAGCTACCTGGTATTAATATGAGAATGATACAAGAGACAAAAATAGGAGATACAGCTTCATCAGGTACTGCCAGCTTCCGTTGGCAAAGTACAAGGAGCCAGTGTGTAAGGCGGCAGGCTGATTCCACCCCCTCTCACAGATATATTCGAGAACTTGATTGAACTAGCCCTGCTTACAAGATTCGAGTCAAGAAATACAACGATTACAGTGATGTCATCATGGAAATGTCGCCGGATTCCACGGTCAATCTTCTTCAAGTCAGAGTACCTCATTTCTCTCTTTTTTGCTGCTTCTTGCAAAGCAGCTTTCACAAGCCTCCTAGCACTTCCCTGCAATGGAGGTTATAACAAACAGGTAAACAAAAATATCATTTTTTCTTATCGAGGGATTAAAGGAGAGGCCAGGGAAACAAGGGCCTAAAAACCTTAACTGCCCAAATTACAGTGCATACGTGGAATCAATAAATGGCAAAATGGATTATATATATAAACATCCAAACAATAACCAAATGTAGAAACAAGCTGAAAGCAATAATGCTGGCAAAAATTTGAACTGAATTAAGGCAAGAAAGTAAACTCTTTCAGCAGCTAGACCTTTGCTTAGGCATCAAATGGGAACATGCATAATGATTTAATAAGGTTTCAAGTAACAGCATCATCTTCTCAACAGGGCTAGGGTCAATTACAAAAAGGAACTTATCTTTTAGCTATCATATAAATTTTTCCAAAATTCAATATTTTGCTCGAGTTTTATAAATATCACAAGTCTGGAGCTTTGTTAACTCAAAATGAGTACAAAATGGATTTGGTTTTATAAAGCATATGGGGTTTCACTACCACACACCCTTTTTTGAAATTCAATATTTTGGTTCTTTGTCAGCTCAACAAGAGTATAACGGGTCCAAAAGGACAGCTTTGGCCCAAAACACTACATCTGGAATGGTAAGTCAACCAAAGTGTTAGATTAATATAGTTCAAGGACCAAAAAAATAAATTCTTACAGAGGACAAACCAAAATGGATAGGCTGGACTTCATCCATGGTCACTAAATTAGCTATCAAACTTGAGCAAGGTCATTTCATTCAATTTGTATCAGCACAGTCACACAACTTTGATTTTCTTCCAAAAAGATGACTACTGCCTACTTTTTGTGGAGATTTACCCAATATTTTTGTGTTAATTCAGAATTTCCTACAGCCTATTTTTAAACATAGAATGATTTTAGAAATACATTATTATACTATGTCAAAAACCTGGGTGAAATCCGACCAAAAATCCAGCAAATAGGATACTAATGAAGAAAAATGAAAGTTGTGTAATTATGCTGAAACAAATTGAAATTCAAGGACCATGCTGAAATTTAATAACAAATATGCCCATGGGTGAGAGTCAGCCAAATAAATAACAGTACAAATCTCAAGTTTTCTTTCTTTGTCCTCTCTCCCTCATTGAAAGATAGATGGTAACTAAATTGCATAGAAACACATAAAGCCAACTTCTCTGCTTGAACCAGTGCAACTGAAAAGATTGTCAAATTGATTACTGGCTTAAAAAGAAAGCTTTATACAACAAGGACAATGGTGATAGTATGAAAATATGCTACAAATCAAGACAGAAATTCATTGATCAACTAATTAATGAAATTTTAGCATTCGTAATTCAAACATCAAGCGACAAAAATTTAGTATAAGTTCTTGGACTTCCTAGCCTAATAAAGTTTTAGAAAGATAAAATATCTTCACAAAATAAAAAAAGCTGTGGTGACATAATGACATAAATGTAACTTACAGTGCGTGGATGATTTTGTACTATATCAACTGCTTCTTGATTGCTAAGGTGTTCCCAAAGGCCATCAGATGCAAATATAATAAATTGATCATGTGAATGCAGCTGGTGCTCTGAAATTGATGGTTCTGCACTTAATATCGGCTTTTTAAAAGGCTCACGTAGTCGGAACTTGGCATATAAAGGCTCCCTGTTGAACTCGGGCTTCTTCAAATACACATCACCAATAGATCTAGAAATCTGAAAGATCAAGGAACCTGATAATTAGACAATAAATTCAAAAGTAACTGATGCATCATGTCAAGAACTAGTATCACATACTTGAAAGTTCTATATAATCTTTGAGGTGCAACAGGTGGAATTTTTTATAGTGTAAATATCTCACATGTTGATCTATAGCCAAGCTGCATAACCCACGTATGACCAAATAAATTACTGGAATTCATAAATCTTATCCGAACTCATGGTCAAGATCTAATATTGATCCCAACGCTGCAGAGACTACTAAATACAAGCCTTTGACATTGGTCTGGTTCAATCCAACATTTCCCCATGGTACAGCATTTCATAACATATTGCCCCATTCATACCCTTGAGAAGGAGTTTCAGTTCAGTTAGACATGGAAACAGACCTCTAGTCATCCTGTCTGTTTGACCAATAAAACTCTGACCATCCCCAAAAATGAAGTTCACCATCAATTCCTAGACGCACTAAATTTAACCAGAATATGAAGTTCACTGTGCCCACTCATGGAAAACCTTGGAGAACATCTTTAGGATGTCCAAAAGGGGCCTAGGTACAGGACACAAACTAATTACCACCTCATTGATGTTTCATATACTGTAATGGAGCAAAATGGAGTGACTTTCTTATTCATTGTTTTATAACTTTTCATTTAATAATGCTCCATTATGGTTAATATTCTAAAATTCTAACACTAACATTTCAATAGCCTTCATAATTAGAACAAATCCAACCTGGAAAAAAACAAGATACGTAAACTATGGTTAACCATACAAAATCTTGATCTGCGAAACATTAACCATGTCTAATTCACAAACAAAAAGTTTCACAGCAATTCCTAAATAGACAAATTAATGAATTACATTATCAGAACGCTACCATGATAAACACAAACTTAATATCTTCAAACTTTTTATTCAACATCTTAGTTAGGTCATAGCTTTTCCATCCAGCCCATAGTATATATTTCAATTCCATGGATTAGCAAAATCCTTGATTATCACCTTTCACAAAGGCTACATTAAGGATCTAGCGTTACTGACAGCCAGAAAACAACCCCCAAATTTGCAAGCATCCAATACAGAAAGCATAAATGATAAAGCAATTGAGAAATTGAAAATTTATCATGATCTCTCCTGCACTGTACAGAGATTCAATTTAATAAACAATTGTTTACTAGTGTCTGTCCTAATCCAATCACCTACATATTTTTCACCTGCAATCAGCAGAAATCAAGCAAGACAATGAAAACAATAATTTAGAAGAAAAATAAACAGCAAACTCCACTCTGGTCCACTCAAATGCACACCCACACTCAATGCTTTTTAACTCTTGAATAACAGTGGTTCCTATCATCGTAATCTCTACCATCCAAGGGGATCACAATAGTACAAGTAGCCAAGGAAATTTAGAAATTCTCCTTTCTAAAGCGGAGGAAGAAGAAGAAGAAGAAGAAGAAGAAGATAATGATGAAGGGCACAAAGAAGAACCAGTTTCTGCATGGTGAACAACTTACCTGAATGAGGCCTTTTACACGCCATACATTATGCTTTAGAACTACAATCTGCGAATCGTCAGGATGCAAAGATTGCATCTCCTGTCTCACAGACTCTATACAAACATTGTGCTCAGACGAAAGCTGAATGGACAAAACCTCTCCAGTTGCCTTCACAGCTCTACCCAGAACAGCACGGGAATCACCAAGGTTGGCAACATAAAGGATTCCACCACAGATAACACCAACCAGGCAACATGATCCGACAGCTGCAATTTGTGGTTTCATAGGCCATTGCTTAGTAACAAGAGACAGAAAACCCTCTTCCGTTGCTTGATATGCCTTCTTTATCACATCCACTGACATCGACTGTTGCTCTGTAGTAAACCCTACAGATAAGCATTAAACCTGAACATTTTAGTGCAGAAATGATCTTAACATAAAAAACCCTTCGGTCAAATTTTTTACTAGTCACAATAATTGAACAGAACCTTCAACCTTAAAAATCAAAACATGGTCTTCCAATTAGTTGTTCAGGAACTTTAAATTAGAAAATAAAACAATACATCACACGAAGACCTCCATTTCCTTTCTAGCAATCACCAACAGATTTCAAACTTTGACTCCATATCAACTGAGGTAACTTCTTACACCATTCTAACCATATCAGTTCTACAACAATGGGAGAAGAATACCTTCACTTAATTTGCGATAATTTCAATTTGTTGACGATAATTTGAAAAATAGGACAATATTAACAGCAATCAGAAGATGCGAAAAAAAGATGAATTTTTTTTCCATAAACAAAAGAATACTATAACAGATCTTTTTTCCATAAACAAAAGAATACTATAACAAATCCTTAATCTAAGTTGACAAAAGCCCCTCACAACATCCTTAAACTCCAATATATTTGAACCCACTCCAATTCAGCATATTTTTTTCAAAAATAAATAAAAAAAATTGTTGATTTTTCAGAAAAGTCCATTGAAGTCCACCACTTACTCCTGAGATGCTGAAAGAGGTGATCATTGACATAGCGGGATGTCTCAGGTCCCCCATGTCCATCGTAAACACCAATAAAGGTACCAAATGGACCAGACTCATGTAAGCTCAAACTGCCTGACTCAATCTGGCTTTGATCTTCAAGTAAATTGTTCGCCTGCACTACTGCCATAGAAAATTCACCATTGAAGTTTTGTCCATGATCCTTGTACCACAACAAACCATCTTGGCGACCACTGCTATCCGAATTTGTATGCACATACCAATCGGACCTTGGCCGAAAGCAGGCCCTTAAAAAGTTCATCAACCCAGATAACATCCCTCATCTCATCCAAAGAAACCTCCAAATTATCCACATCTAATAAGCACCTAAGAAACCCACTGAACCAGAAACCCCAATAGTAAATTGTATCCTTCTCTGCAAACCTTCTCTACAAGTCAGTGAGTGAGCACTACAGCATCATCAACAAGAAAGCAGAAATAAAATTAGCAATCATACGATATGGACTTAAGAACACCGCATACTCAAAATCTCCTAAACCAAAAAGTTCAAACAATTAAGAAAATAAGATAAAATAAAAACTAAATCAACTTAAGATACAGTGACTGAACTAATTATCACTCCAAATAAATATTAAACCCAAAAGCCCCAATTCTGGATGCATCCTCCTCTAGTCTTCAGAAAAAAAAAAGCATTGCAGAAGAAAATCAACAAAAATTGCAGACGAATCAATAGTTGTACCATTCAAACTTAATAGATAAATTAACTAGTGTAAAGAAGTTGCCTTTTCTGTTAGTTTCAGTTACGAATTGCATAAAAAAACAGGAGGAATCAAAGATAGTAATAACAAATCCACCATTGTTTCACCTATAAGCAGAAAACCCATGACCACGAGAGTCGCTAATAATGATAAAGAAAAAAATCAAACACAAACACCGAAAAGGGGGAACTTTGAAAAAGGGTAGTCAAAGCCCACGTTTTATCAGCCAACAAAGGAGATGGGTCAGCCATTAGGACAATCCATTCCAAGGTTACCTTGCAAATTTTGACTGGTCTTTGAAAGGCACTAACTTCTAAAGTATAGGAAGAAAAAATTTCACTGGGTATCAAAGTATTAGATCTGTGGATCCATAAGAAAATCAAAGAAAGAAAGAGAAATATAAACTGAGTTCTGGGTTCTGATTGATTTTGCTAGTGCTTCTATAGATGATGAAATTATTGAAGAAGAAGAAGAAGAAGAAGAAGAAGAGAAAAAAGAGAAGTGAAAAATGAAGGTGTAGTGTATATGTTTTTAGAAAAAAAGAGAAAGTCTTTGTTAAAAGATTGGCCCCAACTTGTAAAACTCCCTCTATCTCCCTATTCTCAGCAGACAAGCCCCATAAAAGACCAACAATGGAGAGCTTGAAGCCAGCAAAGCAGAGGTCCAGATCTGGGCTCCACGCCACTATGGTAATAGGAATGGAGAGAGTCAATGAAACAAGTTTATATTGGATAAACGATACCTATGCAAGTACGGGCAATATTATAGGTGTTGCATGAAGTGGGGTTCACGTGAGTCCACGTGGAATGTGACATAGCACCCAACCAAAACCTATGTTAAACCATTGCCTTGTCTTCATGTGGTTAATTGAGTTAGGTCAATTGTATTTTTACATGTGTCGCTCTATAAATATGAAAGCATAGAAAAGTTGAGTTGCTTGAGGCTACGTTGATTAGAGGCCACTGACAAACTGTGGAGACGGAGTCCCGTTTTCTGGTCAGTCATGCCCTGAATGGCAGTATGTATATAAGAGAAGAGCCAAAAGAAAAAACTCAAAATGAGTTGTATTGTGTGAACAACAAAGTGACTATCCAATGGCTCTAATTGTATGGGGGGTATATGGAGAATAAACCTTTTATTGGATTGGAACATTGAGTTTTAATTTTAAAAAAATCATTTTATAGTTACAAAAAATTAATTTTTAACTTAATGGACATCTAAGCATAAAATAAATTTATATATTATATATTATTACTTAATAATTACGATGAAATATTATCAATTTTCTCTTACCTTTTAATTATTTTTCAAAAATAATAAAAATTATTATCTATTATGAAATATAATTAATTACAACAAAATCATTTTTATTGTGTTTGTCAATATATAATATTTTTTTAAATCTCAATTATCATTAAGCAAAACAAAAAGCCGAAGAACACAAGAGAAAAGAATTAAAACCAAAGCCTAGCCAATATATCTCTTAACACATCCAATCCTAGTGACCCCCATTTCCTGCATTAACAAAAAGATCAATGTCAAATAACATACAATAAAATAATAGTATGAAAGATTTTTCCAAAATAACACGCTTTCAAAAGACACAACCACCCTTACAAAAGTATGAGCCACTAAGTTTAGCATGATGGCGAGTCTAATGGAAAGACAAAGACAAAAACCAAACTATAAATCAAGATAGTCTTAAATTATTGAACCAAATTCTTTGGAGGAGATACCGCAAAAACAAATCAATGCTTTGTGAACCTCCCAATAGTATAGTTCTATTTCTAAATTATAAAGATCTTTTGACTTGAGCCAAAAAAGTGCTTCTCGTACTGCAATTATGTTGTCCATTTACACACCAAGAGCCATAAGGGGGAGGCGAATTGGATTCTTTTAAGGAATTGAGAGATTTTAAATGTTAATGGAAAATTAAAAGAGTTAGGGAAGTAGAAATAACACAAAAGATTTATAGTGGTTCAGATTAAATAATCATACGTTCACTCCTCAATAACCAAGTTGAGTATTCCACTATCTTTATGTTTTTACAAGCTATACCTAACTTGGTATTTTCTAGCTCTGTAATATCTTGATTTTTGGTGTACTTTAAAATAGTAAATACGGGAGAACATATGAGTATAATAGGTAGAGAAAATATTAGATGGATGTTTATGATGAATGTTATATATGTACTATATATATTTGAGATACACGAAAAGGATAAATAGAATATATAAGACATATACATAAATTTAACATATACTACACATATGCATGAGGCATACATTGATGGTGGAAAAGTTAATTTTAATCATTTAATTCATTAATAATAATAATAATAATAATAATAATAATAATAACATAAAAAGTCAAAAGTCAAAGGAAGGAAGAAGATGAGTAGTGGAGAATTTAAGTGAGAATTTTATATAATATTTTATTTATATAAGGTTAAGGATGGGTAAAAAGAAGACACGTGTTCTTCTTCTTCTTCTTCAACGTGAGATAGAGAGAGAGAGAGTGGGAAAGAGTGAACTTTTTATGCTACATGAAATTCAAGAGCGATTAAAGAAAATAGTCATGATTTGGCAAGTAATTCAAGTAAGTACCTTCTTTTTGAACTTATTTTTATGGATTTTATGTATATATATGATATAGTTAGTGAGAGAAAGTGATGATTAATTGAATAATATTATAACAATGATATATGAATGTATATATATGTTGAATTGATACATAGATAAAGAAAATATGATTAGATGTTGGGGATAATAATGAGTAGTTGGAATTGAGGAAAAGAGAAAGGGTTTGGTAAAGTTGAGTTGGGGATTGAATGAATTGATATATGGATGATGGTATGAATAAAATATATGATTATTGTTATCATGATTTTGTGTTTAGATTAACAAGAAATAAGTAAAGAAGAGTAAGCTTGGGAATAACCAAAGATTTGTATGTATAACTTCTTCGGTTTGTATATATGATCTTGAGTTTATATATATGATTTTGAGATTGTGCATATTTGATTTAACATGGGATGGAGTTGCTATGTGATATGTGAGTATTGTATTGATGAAATGGAGTGAAAGAGTGTTTTTGAGATGTCATGGGCGCACCTAGAGATTTAGCCTGACACGCCCAATGACGCACCCGTGTCCCTGAGCGTGTCGTATTCACTGTGACACATAATTAAAGATACTTGTAGTGATATGCCCATGTCTCTAGGCGTATCGTAACTACTGTGATGCAGTACTAAGAGTACGGACAGTGACATGCCCATGTTTCTGGGCGTTTCGTAGCTACTGAAAGGTAGTATAATTGACACGACCATTAATACACCCGTGTTGTTGGGCTTGTTAAAATTTCTGTAAGGCAGAATGAATGACACGGGCAATGACATCCATATCTCTGGGCGTGTCGTAGCAACTGTAAGGCAATATTAAGGACATAGGCAGTGACAAGCCAATGTCCCTAGGCATGTCAAAGTTGTAGAAGTTGAGTGTGCTACTTGAAGAATTATGGGAAAATATGTTAATTATGCTACATATTGGTATGCTGATGAGTCATATGGTGAGTGTGGCTCATACTTGCATTATAAAAGTATAAAATGGGAAAATGTGGTTAGATGTCAAGTGTGAATTATAAACGAATAATGATATGATATGATATTGAAATGTATGAATGAAATGATATGAGATTGAAATGATGATATGGAATGATATGATATTGAAATGAATGAGAAAAATAAGAAATGAAGCAATGTACTTAGTTGCAAGTGAGAAAATGTGAAAGAAAAGGAAGATGAGTATTGGTAATGGATGTGACCTATGTATGAATGAGGCGAAGTGGTAATGTGATGTGATCAAGAATGGTGATGATCACTGAAAAAGTATAAACTAAAGTGATGTTATATACATGTAACCTATATCATTACTTGTCTAATTGTGTTGAGATTGATTGGATATGCACGAGAGGTCCTAAGCAGAGCTAGGCCTAGAGGTACATATGTTAATAGACCTAAGTAGAGTTAGATCTTTACTCGAGCAGAGCTAGATCATGTGTTTGAGATGATGGTTGACCTGAGCAGAGCTAGGTCATGTGATTGAAATTGAAATTAGATCCGAACAGAGCTGGGTCGAGAAACTAATAGTGTGACAACTGAACTTAGTAATTGCAATGATGTGTGAGTGGGATGTGAAGCCAATAGTCATGTACAAATATGGAATGTGATTTTTAATAGTATAATGATGTGCAAGTGGGATGTGAATCCCAATATTGTATTTGTGTATTTGTATTTAAATATTATTTATATGTATCACTAAGCTTTGAAGCTTAGCGCAATTGTGTAAATCATGCAGGTAAGTAGATTGCTGATATGAGAGTCGGATATTTATGCCACGTGAAGACTGAGGGTGTGCCAGAGATCAACTAGAAGGTGGTACATGCATGTACATTTTGTTATTATGTAGTTTGACCATATGCATATGTATATAAGTAAATTTTTGGAAAGACAGTGTATAAATGTATATATGTAATTAAATGAAAAATGTTCTTATGTTCTTATATATATATGTATTTGTATAAATACGATAATGAAAGGTTTGAAAGGATTTGTAACGTAGCATTCTTATGTCTTATATGCATATTGTACATATATGGGGTATGTGTATAGTATGTATATAGGGTATGAGGGTGTTACAAGCTCACACCAAACTATTACAATAAATTTTCAAGGTTCACTCAGAAATCTTGTAAGTGTTTTCTTAGACTCACACTCAAACTTAGTGTTTTTAGCTCACACCAAACTTTTACAATGATGTTTTAATGGCTTACGCTCAACCACTCAACAAACTCAATAGAAAAATAAATACAATGCTTAAAAATGCAAAATGTAAGAGTTTGGCTCTCAATAATGTCAAATGTTCTTCATAAATGCTATTTGGTGAGGTATTTATAGCAATCTTTCATCAATTTTCCTGTTGGAGTTAAGATATGTGAGAGATGGTTTACACAAAATAAATCAATTGTATTAAATACTTTTTAGAACCTAGTCGCAAACTGCTTATAGTAGTGAGAATTGCCTTATTGCACTCGCAAAGACTTTCTTTGTCTCTAGCGGATAGCCAATGGCTAGTACATATGGTGCTTCATCATTGGTTGACATGGCAAGTGGGTTTCCTCCACTTACCATCTATATAAATATCATAGTCACGTCAAAGAAGGGAGCGATTGTGAAAATAAAAGGTTGAAAAGCTTTCTTTTCTAGCCTGACACAAGTTACTCTTCCATTGGTCAGTCAAAATCAACCTAATTCTTCTAACTCATTTGAATGGCGCAGTCACGAGCTTCTGTTCTCTAGGTTGGATTAGGCTTAGCACTGTCAGAGACTTGTCACAATGCTCACTGTGTATGCTTCTGCTTTTTTCATCTTAAGAGATGAAATTCCAGTACAGTCGCACTCTTGCTTTCGTGAATTTCATTGCGGTGATGTTTGGCAATGCAAGGTAGATCGCAACTTCTTCTATGTTCAAGTGGATCCTCCTCTTTAATTTGCGTGGATGCGAAAGTGTTGCCACGGTCACAAAAACCTAAAACTTATGGGGTACGTCCCATAAGCCTCATTGCGATCTCTTTTATGACTTTAATCTCAAAAGATCAAGCTTGGGTGTAGTTGCGATAGCTCTTTCACTATTTCAATTTACAAGTACTTTTGAGAATATGAAAATTTACTAAGTCTTATGGAATGATCACTTGATAAATATTAGTATCATTTAATTTGATTGTATAAGATAAAAATATAATTAAATTAACTAAGGGGTTGGTAAAAAATCTTCCCCTTGTTGACTTTAATAATTAAATTGAATTTAGAATAAAAATAAACATTCAAAATATAAATTATTATATACTTAGTTAAAAATAAGTTCATTTTAGTTGCTCCCCTTCAATTGATGCATTTAAGTTAGGTTAAATTCAATTTTATCCTTTCTCCCCCTTTAGTCAAAAGCAAAAACAATCAAATATATGTATAAAGTTCAACGAAGAGAGAAATAGGCATTCATGTACATCAATTGAATAACAAAATATAACTTTCACTAATAATATAAACGAAGTACATATATATGTGTGATCAAGCATGATTGGCCACAAAATTGCATAGCCAAGTATTAATCACACATCAAAATCAACTTTCAAAATAAAATCATGATAAACAAGAAATGTTTGAAAGTTTGAAGATTCATCCAAGTCTTCAACTTCTTATTCTTCTTCATCATCTTTCTCTTGCTCAAACTCTCCACAAACCATCACCATCACTACCATCATCAATATGTCCACCATGAATGGGAGGAGTGGCTTGGGGTGACTCATAGCCAACTTCTTCTTCACTTGGATCCCATTCTTCCAAAATACATTGAGAGAGCCCCATATTTCCTTGCATCTCTCTAATGTCATACTATAGATGGTTCAAAAAACCTATCCTTTTGGTAATGGTACCCATTTTTCACTCTTTGATTGTGAGTCTCTCCTTGATGCCTAGTAGGAGGGAAATAATTGTAAAGGAAGAAGATGATGAGGGTCTTAATGGTTTATCCCTAGGTACGTTAATTTGAAAGGCCTTCTCACTTTGCTCAATAATTCTATGCCTTTTTCTTGCTTGCTCAACCACTCCAAAAGCCTCCATATGATACTTATATCTCCCCCTCACATTCCTAATACACTTAGAGTGCTCAATATAGACAAGTTAATGGGGTAGGTTACTAGATCAAAGAGGTTTTTAAGAATTGCTTGATTTTCAAGGTCCAAAGGTTGAGATGCTTAACAATTCTTATGACTTGGCATGAGACGAAGATGGTTCCTTTTTTATCGGTACCAAGGTGAATGAATTGGTTAATAAATAATTTGGTTGTTTGTAGAGGAGCATTTTTTTTTATTAGGCCATAGAGAAAAAAGAGGTCTTTTGGGGTTACTTTCTAATTCCCATCTCCCCTAACATGGATAGAAAAAAGTAATTTTTGAATGAAGGGTCTAAATGTGTAGGGTTTTGATGTATTTGATGAGGGATTTTTAGTGTTATAAGCACTCTCTATAGGTATCTCCATCCAAAATGTTATTATACTATTCATGGGGAAGATTTTATCAATGTAAGATGGTGCGCGCGAACCTAATGCTATAGCAATACCGCAAGTTTATGGGTCGCCCAAGTAATAAAGTAGTGAGTGAGTTATCGTTCCACTGAGGACAAGGTCAAGTACTAGTGCAAATCTTAACCGTTGTTTAGCAAATCAATAGGTTTATGATGTTTTGTAATTAAAAACAACTAATTTTAATAACTAAAAGTAAAAGGAAATTAGATGTTATGCAAAAAGGATTGATGATAATAATACTATCCAAATATTGAATTCCCCTAGCCACAATTATATTTATGAAAATCAATTCAATTAAATCACATAATAGAGTTGAATTGGCATTCCTCTAACTTAGATTAAAACCTTTCTCGAGTGAATTAACCCCTAATCACTAAGTAGAATGCTGGAATCTCTTCTCAAACACAATTAAATAGATCTTGCATTAAGAACAAGGAACTATAAACCAAAGGATCTTGTAAGTCTATCTCTAGTACTCCAATCAATCCTCAACCCTTATGAGTATTCAATTCATATCAAGCTTTCTCAAGTTAATAATATGAAAATTGCAACCAATAAATAAGCATGCTATCATCAATTGGAAATAAATCATTAAGCATCATAAGAATAAAAAAACTCCATCAATTAAAATTATTCAATCCATACAAATAAGCTAGGGTTCATCAATATCTAGATAGAGAATGAGTTAGTTCATGTTCAATACTCTTAATACAACAACAACAATAACAACATTAAAATAAATTAAAAGAGACAATAAAAAAACCCCTTGTGAAGATGCCAAGAGTAGGATTACTAGTCTTCCTCCTAGCTCCACTTGGGTGTATGATGAAGAGCTCAAGCCCTCTTCAATGGTTAATTCCCCTTTTGCAAAATGGATTGGAACTTTCTCAAGTCACCAACCCTTTCAATGAAGCTTCTTCAACCTTCAAGAGCTTGCCAATGGAAGATGGAGATGGTGGAAAGGATAGAAATGGAGGATGAAGATGAAGAGTCAAGGAGAGTGTCACTCTCTACTTGCCCAAAATGTGTATGCCCAAGCCTCCTCCTCTCCAAGTATGTTCTTTCTTTCCTCTTCTTCACTTTTTAAATCATTCCAAGCTCAAACCCATACCTTCCAACTCACACCACTCTCTCTTGTCTCCCATATTCTCTTTGTTTAATAATTCTTTCCATCAATTAGGCAAGCTTTTCTTTTCTTTGGTATTTCTTTTGGAAAAAACAAAGTGTTTGTCCCTCACTTGTTCCTCAATCCGTGCAAAAGAATTCAAGGTTTTTATAGGTGACACGGCCAAGTTGTGAGTGGCTTGGCCGTGTCTCTCATTTCTCTTTGGGACACGGCCAAGCTAGTTGGCCGTGTCCATCACTGCCCCTTATTTCTTTCTTTGTTCTCAAGGAGTGACACGGCCAAGCTTGTGGCCATGTAATATGATACGGCCACTAGCTTGGCCGTGTCATGTGGGTATGTCACCTTCTGCTTCTTTTCTTTCATTCTTTTTGGTTCTTTGTTTCTTGGCTTAGGAAGGGACACGACCAAGCCTATGGCCGTGTCATGTGACATGGCCAGTGGCTTGGCCGTGTCTCTTGTCAGTGTCAGCTTCTGCCTTCTTTTCTTTTCTTTCTTGGTTTTGTTCCTTGGGTGAGACACGGCCAGTGGCTTGGCCGTGTCTCTTGGCTGTGTCAGCTACTGTCTTGAAGTTCTTTTGAGGGACATGGCCAAGCTTGCTTTGGCTTGGCTATGTCTTGCTTGATTCATGCTCTTTCTTCATTGTTTTGATCATCCAAGGGAGTTTTTGCACTTTAACCTAAAACAAACACTTAAAACAAACTTTAAACAAAAATTAAATAAAACATTAACTAAAAACACATAGAAATTCATACTAAAAATAGGTATAAAATGATCTCATCATAAGAGAATGCTCCCTTGATTTGGAAACCCCAAATTAGAATAAATTTATCCAGGGTGAGGGCTTGGTGGCTACTAAAAAGCTTAAATCTTATCCCATAATATCGCACTAGGCTATTGGCTTTCTTCTTTAAAATAAAGGTAGTAAGGAACTCCTCAGTGGGCCTCTCAAACACCATGTCCTCTACATAGACAAAACTTCCCCACCCTAAGTTATTTGATATCTATCTATCTCCTCTTTTATCCCCAACTTCTCCAAAACTTGTGGTTGATGTATTTTATTAGGTTGGATGACTTTATGTTTGAGGATTCCATATTATAGACACTTGAATTTGACACCCCATATAATTTCTTTATATTTAATTATATATGATTAAGATGAAATTGTCCTAAACCAATCACTAACAACTTGATTTTTAGATAAAAATCACATTTTTGAAGTGTTAAAGAAAGAAACTTTCTAAAACTCAAAGAATTTTGAACTTTTAAAACTCCCATGAGTATTTTCATAAGATAAAAATGATTGAAAGTAAGCGAAAACAATCTGAAAAGGATTTGTTGGACATGTTTTTTACAAGAAACAAACTCAAAAAGATTTTTCTTGAAGTTCTAAGAAATTTTTGTCGAGCTTAATAGTTTTTATTGTCGAACTCGAAAATTTTTGTTGAAACAGTTTGAAATTATTTGTTTTCTTAACTTAGCTCAGCATTCCCATCATTAGTCGAATGCAATAATCTTAGGATTATTGAGCTCAATAATTGTTCAATATTTTATCTTTAGAACTCTTTCTTTTTTAAACTTCTTTATATTTGATTTTTTATATTCTACTATTATTATTGTATTATTCATATATCTCATATGTATTATCATCACAATCATATATAATCTTTTTAAATCTGACTTATATATGACCTTATATATTTTTTTCTTTTCAAACTAATATATATGATTTATTCAGAGCCATATAAATAATTAATTTTATTTCACTTTTCCATTTTTAAAAGATTATAAGGGCATATTTCCACCATAGTGGATGCTTATAGGGTATTTTTTGTAACAACATGCATCATCTGCAACATGTCATATTATATTTTAATGAATGGTTTATTATGAAAATGGTAGTCATTTAACATTCTAAATAATTTCCAATTACTAATATTTGAATCATAGAGGAGGTCGATCCCCCCGGATAGGGCGTATGCAAATAATATGAAAAAACCACTCCTATTCTTATAATTTCCATATATACCTAACTTTTCGAAACCAAAAGGAGTGGGTAGGAATTCCTTATGGAATCAAGAGTATGCTACCCCTTTTGTCATTTTTTTCGGTCGAAAGTCAGGTGGCGACTCCATTCTCATAAGCCTAAGCCTATTGGATCCCTGAGGTTAATAACTTAACAATGCCAAGGTCGTAAAAAATCATTTTCTTGAAACCAAAAAGGAGTGTTATGGACCAGGTGCTTACATATATCATTTCTTCTCATCCTCATTGACATAACAAACCCTTTGGGTTCTTTTCCTAGTACAATGTGTGGTGGTTTCTTATGGTTGAGAACTGGAGATAGCACCCTTCCCCTTATCCTTCTTTTTCTTTTTAAAGGTCTCTGCTCTAGGGGCCACAGAAGAATCTCAAGTAAAAAATAAAAATAAAATAAGAATGATAATTGAAGTGCTAAAACTTAATGACAATAAAATTTCTTGGCTTGGAAACTTGAGAAAAATTAAACAGCTTGAAAGTCTTAAGATTTCTTAAAACCTCTTGAGAGTTCTTGAAAGAGGAAGAAGGTATTTAGAGTAAAAAGTCTTAAAATTTACTAAAAAATTGTGAGGTACTATTTTAGACTTATTTTTATAGTGAAACTTGGCATTAATAGCTATTTATAGCAGTTATAGGGATTTCTATCAAAAGGCAAGCTGTCTGTAATTTGTAATTTTTTGTGCAGAAAAGGCCCATCGTGATTGCGATAAGCATGGAATGGTGGCCATACTGCAATATGTTTAGTGTGAGCGCATTGCTGAGCGTTATGAGACAATGGTAAAAAAGTTTTGAAATATCGCGATCATCTCGACATTTTTGCAATTATGATTTCCATGCTCATCTTAAAATCATATGGGGATGAACATAGTGACTGCAAAGGCAATGTTGAGACCACAATTTACAAGTCAATTGCAAAAAGTAATTTTAAAAACAATGCCAAACATGTTTTTGTTTTGTGGAACTCAATGTAAGATAAAAATAGATATGGATGATGAATTAGCACATGCAATAACATATATTTTACATATAATTCTAATTCAATAATTAAAAGCAAAAATTACTACAGTTATCACACATATATACTCAATTCAATCAATTCAAACATATCAAGCACATCAAACATACAACTCATCACAAATACACATAATCACATAAAATCAACATTAAACTTATAAAATGCATATGAGGAATGCAAATGTCACACATATGCAATTTTTTAAACTAGGGTGCTTCCATTAAGCATTCTAAGGTTTTGTTTCAACCTTTCTTCTTTTAATGTAATATAAATAAAGAGTAACCAAAGCTAAGTCCAAGGATCTTCTTATCCTATCTAATGGGTCCATCACTAGAGGATGCTTACAGAGGTTCAAAGAAGCCTAATTGACTATGATGCAAGGCCTTTGGAGAGATTTAGCTACTGTTGAAGAATACAAGGAGGATTCCAAATATAAGCTTAAACTCTTGCAATTAGAACAAGGCTTGATTCATCTTTGCACCATCTCAAGGATCTAGCAGCTATGCTATAGTCATAGTAGTCGCCATCTTGGTTGTGCACTAGTATCACGATTGTGAGTCTTATTGCAAACTTTATTGTGATGTTATGGGCCAAATATTGTATTTTAGCTAAATTTGACGCTTTACCTAATATTTACCCTATTTTGTCTAGGATAATCTTATTTAGGCATAATATCAGTTGTAACATGGGCTCTATTGTATGTCATCTAAAGAGTCTCAAAGATTTTCCTAGATTATTTAGTTTTCCTAATAGAATAAGGAAAGGTTGATTTTTTTCCCTAAACAACATTAATTCCTTCTAGTTTAGGTGTTTCTTTGTAGCTAATAGGCACCCATTTCTAGTTTAGATGTTTCATTGTAGCCTATCAATAGGCACCCATTCTACATTCTAATTCATAATTGATCGATTAATGAAATTTTAAGAACTTTGTTCTTATGCTTATTTCTTGATCCTTGTTTGAATCAAATTCCACACATAGAGTTTGAATCAAATTCCACACATAGAGTTAACTACTTGAGTATTGTTAATACCAATGTTTTCTCCTACATTGTTAGGTTTGAGCCAAGGTCTTGGGTAAAAGGATTGTTAGGTTTGCATGGATATCAAATAGAATAAAAAATAGTGGAATAAACAATTATGATCCATGAAGACCTACCATAATCCATGTTTTTCAATTAAATCGAAGAAAGAATTAAATTATCTTATGTCTTGTAGCAAAATTTGATCTTTTCTTTTCAGCAAATGAATGGATCACTAGGTGTTGCAAGACACGAGCACACTTTATAGCATCCACACAAATGGATCGAACTCTAAAATAGGTGATGTGTGTGTTAGCATTATTTTTCTTAAGACTCTCCTCAGAAAATTGAATAAGTCACTCTCTGTGTTTTTCTCTAAAAAACATGAATCAATAGCTAATGGCAATATAATATAATATATACATCTGTCAATTTTTTTTAAATCATAACATTATTCAAATTTGATTTTATTATTTATCTATAATAACTAATAACTAATATATGCATATATCTGTTATTCGAAATTCTCCAAAATCCTTTTGAAAATAGAATATATATATATATTTATAATCCCATTAGGTTTTCTTAACTATTAAAGAAAATAATTATGTATCCTCAAATGTTTATATATATATCATTACAAAAATAAAACAATTTAATTTTATAACATTTTCAAGAATGCATAAAAGGACTTTAAATTAATTTTGCCTATTTTTAATTCATTCTATATTGCAACCTTGTAGATTCACTTAATATTGGCAATGACCTTAAATAATTATTTTAAGCCTATAAATCATAAACGGCCTCCAGCAAGGCATTATGACTACCTAAATTAAGTGAAGATCGAAGATCCATCTAAACTTAATTCACAATTAAATATTTAGTTTTTTTATTACCTGATATCTTAGATCAATTATAAGGCATGGAATATGTCATCCTTATATTGATTGAACAAAATTTGTTGATTCCTAAGCAGGATGACTTAACAAATAATATTAATAACTCTTATTAATTTATTTAAGCATGACCATGCATATTTTTCAGTCTTATTTATCTAGAGGCGTAGATATATCTCTCTTAAGATATGAGAAGAACAAATCTCATCTAGATCATCTATATTCCTCTCCATGGCTCATTAACTGTCCAATAATAATTGTCATTAAATTTGTTTAAAGGTAATATGGAATTATGTCAAAACACAAAACTCCTTATGTAGAGAACCATAGTAATTTCAGGTCGAAGGACTATATAACATTATTGTGATTCACTTATGACATAAATCCATGTAATATTCTCATTTTGGGTCTATCCAGTATAATGTTCTCTAACATGTACTTACGTCTTGACTTAATATCTCATATTCATGATCAATAAAATGTGATCATCAATCAAACTATATACTAGTCTTTATTTATTATCGTTTCATCAATAATGATTGACTAGGGATATTTTAGAATAGAAATCACATTACTTTAAGGTTTTACTATCAAGTCATATATTTGATGACATAAAATTGAATTATTTGTTTATGAAAATTTAATAATATTAAAATAATAAAAACGCATATGATAATGAAATTCGTTATTTATTTTATTGAATGTAATAATAAGCATACATCTTATTGGCCTAGGATACAATACTAATAAAGATTTGATTTAACTTTCCAAAGTGTTTCTAGCATAAAGGTGTTGGGTCTCAAGTCACTACTTGTGGTTCACATTATAATAGTTTTATAAAATATTGCAAGTTGATTTTGAGTATCAATAAACTCAAGCACAACATTACTTTTTCAAATATCATCTCTTAGAAAATGATGCCTAATATATATATATATATATATATGCTTAGATGTGGAGTGTTGGGTGGGACACTTTGATAGGTTGATGGCACTTGTGTTGTCACATTTGATGGGAATGTGATTAACTTATTGCCTATAACAACCAATTATTGCTTCACCTAAATCATTTGGGTGCAAAAAAAGTAAGCTGCTACATATTCAGCTTTCGCTATTGATAGAACAACCGAAACTTGTTTCCTACTAAACCAAGAAACTAGATAATAACAAAAAAAATGACAAGTTTCGATTATGCTATTCTTATCTAAAAGACTACTTACTAAATTTGCATCTCAAATTCATGCATATCTTATATGAATATTTTTTTAAAGAGAAAGTTGATCACATTGTTGTATCGTGCCTAGTTCTATTGCAAATGTACAATATCGCAAAATAGTAGTAATAGTGTGAGTAACATATCGTTCACATAAGGAAGGTGAATCCTATACACCAAACAACTAAATAATTTATTATTTGGAAAATTGATTTTTAAATTGAAGGAAATTTAATTAATTAAACTAAACTAGGTTTATTTAATTTTAACTCTTATAATTGAAGTTTGGTCCACTTGAATCTTTTGGTTTTCAAATCTCCTCTTATTTTCACTTTCTTCAATGTTTGGTTCAAAAGAGGAAGTTTGTAGGACTAGGGTCTTCTATGGGGAGTCTTCAAGTTGCATCCTACTTCTTAAGAAAATAGTATTGCAATGTTCTCTTAGATTGATATCTGGTTGGCTTGAAAGAGTCCCTTTGAGGATGAACACTAAGAGAACTGCTATTAGCCCACTTGAATCTTCTGGTTTCTCTTTGGATTATAATATGCTCGACCTAGGTTCCAATTTGTCATATTACTTTTCAAGCTTATCAAATCTTTCAGATGTAACCCCAATGAATTTTTCTAGAGCCAATTCATAAGATGGTTTACTTTCTTATTGATAAGATTGGCTTTGATTTTAATTCCTTAAGAAGGAAAGTCAATAGGGCACCTTTTGATTATTTGATTTCCCCATGATAAGTTTGGATCGTTTCTTCATCTTGGGCTGTACATATTACTATAAGGAAGATTTCGAGGTTTATTTTGGTTGCCCATAAATTATACTTGTTTGAACCCTCGACATCTTATAGTTTAGTGATTGCCTTCACAACTTTCACAAATAGAAGAAGACCAATGATAATTGTTTGCAATAACATCTACCTTAGTTGAGAGTAAGGATACGCTGTCAACTTTATGTAGGCCAACTACTCTCTTAGGATTTCTTCCCTCAGATGACTAATGAAAATTGTTAGTTGCCATCTCCTTAATTAGCTCATAAGCATATGTAGGGACCTTATTCATGATTGCTCCACTAACTGCTGCATCAATTGTTGCTTTAATAGCCGAACTTAATCCATTGTAGGAAGTTTAGATTAAGAGCCAATCATGAACTCCATGATGAGGACACTTCCTTTGAAGATCTTAAAATCTCTCCCATGCTTTATATAAACTTCCTCCATCATATTGTGTGAAGCTGGTTATATCATTCCTCAACTTGATAGTTTTTGTAGGCAAAAGTACTTAAAGCATTCGCTAATTGATCCCAAGTGGTGAAGGTGTATGGCGCCTTTGAGTTCAACCATTCCTTGGCTGTATCTTTCAAGGAGAGTAGAAAAAGATGAAGTCTAATAGCATCATCAACAACTTCATTTATTTTGGAAATATCACAAATCTCCAAGAAGTTTGATAAATGAGCATAAGCATCTTCATGATTAAGGCCATAAAATATGATTGTTGCACCATATAGTTGAGTGTAGGATTTAGATCAAAAGAATTAGCTTAAACTGGTGTCTTTGTGATGCTTAACCTTAATTAAGTGGATGACAAAACATAGTCCTTTAATGTTCCATTTTCAGTATTGTTTCCTAATGGTCTCTTCTTCTTCTTCAGATGAAAACTCTATTTCTTCTTCTTTTTTTTTTTTTAAGATTTTCAGCTGTGTTCCTTTCCTCTTTCCTCTTTTCACTATCTTTCCCTTCTTTCCTTGTTTTGCATTCTACTCAAATTTTGTATTTCAAGATTGTATTCTGTGAGCTATGCGCTATGATTTCTGTCATTTAAATGAATTTCTCTCAAGGAAAAGAAAAAAGAAAATGAGTTAAAATAAAAATAAAAGAAAATTTTCCAAAGTAATAATAATTTAGTATTATTGATATTAGAATTATCACCTTTCCTAGCAACGATGCTAAAAACTTATTGCGCTATACCTAGCTCTATTGCAAGTGCATAATATTGCGAATAAGTATTAATAGTATGATTAGAGTATCATTCCTACAAGGAAGGTGAATCCTAAGTACAAAACAACTAAATTATTTATTATTCGAAAACTTGATTTTTAAAGTTAAGAGAATTAAATTAATTAAACTAAACTATGTCTATTTAATTTTAACTCTAATAATTTAAAACTTAGGGCTAGACTTCTTCAATTGATTATCTATGGAATTTTGAGGATTCTAATCCAATTTTATTCTCTATTTAATTATTGGTTAAATTATTCTAAATTAAGTTTCAGTCTCTCTTAAGATCTAAAACTAATATTGATATTAGTTCTTATGTCTACTCTCATGATCACAATAATTAATTCAATTTATTAAATTTTGTGAAAATCTTTAAACAATCTCCTAAGTATTTTTTTTATCTCTAAGCAAAAACTACTGAAGATTATTATCTCCTTGAACTAATATTATGTTTCCACTCTCGCTCCATCACATCATATTGTTTAGATAATTATAACTTTAATCACAAAGATAATAAAACAATCAAAGAGAAATAATATTGAATTAACTATGTATTAAGTTCTTCATAGTTGAATCAAAGAATTGTCTAACCCTAATATAGAGTTTAGTTACTCATAATAGAAAAATAACTAATAAAAGAATTAAAAATAACTAATGAAATCTTTAAAGAAAAAAAAATTAGACGCAAACTCTTTTGATTGAATGGCTCTCTAGCTTGAACTTGAACTTTTCCAAGGCTAAGCCTGATTCTCTCTCAAAAAATCTTACAGCTTGAAGAAAATTGAATAATTATTGGATGATTAATATATGCTTGAAAACTTGGAAAGAGACTTGCTTATATAAGGGCTTAAAGAATTCTAAATTGATAATGAATATATCTAGAATAGATTTGGGGACTTCTTTCTTGATTAGGAATCCAATTTGGGCAAGAAACCACATAAAATCTCAAGTTGCAACTGCCATAAACTTTCCACTATCATGGCTTTACAATCCCAAGCCCCTGCATAAATGTATGGCTCAAACTCCATGAAATTCCCTTTAAAACATTGCCAATTTAGAGTCCATGGTTGTGGCTTTGCAACCCTACAACTACAAATTTTGGACAAATTTGATTTCAAGTCCAATGGCTCTAGACTTTAACTTTTTTCTGAACTTTTTTTTGTCTCCAATGATATTTTCAAGAGCATAGCCATATATAGTGATTTGTATCATTGTGTAGAGTTGTTTTCTTCCATTTTTTTAGCCCATTTTAGCCTTTTTTTTATTTTTATTCAATTTTTCACAATTTCTGGCAAAAATAGGTTCTATTTTCTTACTTTTAAGACTACACTTGAAATAATGAATATTATAACTTTCATAAAAAAATTAATAAAATTCAATTGATAACAATAAAAAATATATCTAGAATAATCGATAAATTATATGGAAAGCATAGCTTTATCACACAAAAGGTAAACAATTTGCTCAAACAATTAATCATGCATATATAAGTACTGAAAAATAATCATAATATCAAAAATAAAACTCATATTGAAAGGACGAAAGATATAATTTATAAATATATCATTCACTAAGCAACTTAGTAGGAACCATACTTTGATACTAAAAATGAAACAAAAAGAGTTTATGTGGAATGTACACCTTATCCTCTAGCAATGCTTGCTCAAGTGAAAATTAAATCAGGGCGGTAATTTTATTTTAATTGCCTTCTAGCCTAAAACTAAAAGTTGTATACTTGTACTTTAGATGGTATAGTCATAAACTATTTATAAGGTTAGGCTAGGGACCTTTTTATTTGTAAATTTAAAATTTAAAAATAACTTTTCTACCATCAAGGAAATACTAATGTACCAATTGATAATATTAATTAAGAATTATTTGAGATATACCTTATCATAAGGTAAAATCATTTAAAATTTGTATTTATCAATAACTAGAGTTTATCCTTTTACCAACTATCTATTAGATGATAAATCAATTATCTAAAAGGATAAGTAGGTCACTTTAGTCTTTAGATAAAAGATGTAGTTAACATTTTTATCAAAAAAAAAAAATTTCAAACAAGTATATGTTTACCATCTTTGCCATTGTTGTTGCTACTATTGTTGTTGTTGCCTTCTCTTTCTCTATTATGATTCACTCGATTACTATCATTTCATACTCCTGAACCTTTTTTTATTATTAAAAGAAAGAAAAAAAGAGGAAGAGAGAGAAATTAAAGAACAAAAAAAGTGAAAGAAAGAGAAATTAAATAAGAAAATAAGTGAAAGAGAGTGATTGGCAATATCGGTGATTTTTAATGATTCATGAGAGAGAGAGAGAGAGAGAGAGAAAGAAGATGAGAGAAGATGATGAGAAGGTTAGTTTAGATACTAAAATTTTAGTTATTTTTAGTGAAATTTATTTAAAAAAATGAATAGAAGGACTATTTAGTTGAAGGAAATAAAATGCCATGGACTATTCAGTTAATTTTACAAAAAAAAAAAGAGACTACTTCATTAATTAAGTCAAATCTTTGAGATGAAATAATAATTTACTCTACAAGATATTAATGATATGTGATTTTATAATTTATTAATGTGATAATTTGAGTTTCTAATTATTTTAAAATCCTATTTTTTATAAAACAAGATATTTATTTGATTAGATTTATGTTTTCCCATTAGTGATATTTTCTAATGTGTTTTCATGTTTTCCATGCGTCCATAAAAATTGTCTATATGTATATGTGTGTGTGTAATTTATTAATCACATATGATTTTGCATGTTCAATTGCAATTGACAATTACATATTATTTATGGTTATTGGACGAGATTGGAATGGGATAGAAACATATAGAATTATTATATTGATTTTGATTATGATATAAGAAATATGATGAGCTTATAACTAGCATGCCAATGAAAACCTACTTATTGTTCAACGCTGCTTATCTATTGGGTTAACATTGTTTGGCATTGCCCATGGTGGTGAAATCTTATATATTGGATCTTAAGAGATGGTATTTGGATTTAAAAAATTAGGTAGATAGATTGGTTCCCTGCATTGAGCATTATTATGGTTCTTATATACTAATCCCACCATTAGATGATTTTGTGATTTGTTGTATATCTAGCATTATGCATAAGCAAACTTCTAATAGAACAATTATAGGGCACCAAGTTGGTATATTATCCAGTATTATTCATTGAGTTGAAACAATCATCCTTATCTTCCTTTTTTTAGGTTGCAAGTTGACATGAGAAGTAATTATAGTTGAGTTACTCTTGCCTTTTAGTCTTTAGTAATGGAGTTCATTTTGTTATTCAGTTGTATATAATTAATTTCATATTGCTTTGTATCCTAAATTCTAAAATGTTAATTTCCATTATTAGTAGTTTTATATTATATGATTAGTTGCATGGTTGATGTGATGTCCTATTGAGTAAAAGCCTAATGATTCTAATATTGAGATGATTGTGATGTTCATATCAATTTTTCTTTATAGGTAGGCGTACAACCCTAGTTTGTGATAGTTACTACTATCATATTATAGTTTTTTGGCTAGTCAGATTGATTATAACCTCTAAAATCTTTATGCTGACTTTTTCATTCCCTAGTACTAGTCACATGCCCTTAGGTTCAGATTGTGACAAATATGGTACTAAAGTAAGGTCTTATAATCTTTATTATATTAAGATTTGAGATAGTTTTAAATGCTCTAAGTTCTTACAAGTAAAGTGTATGATTCCTTTTTGTCTTCTTGAGTTTCTCTTGCCACTAGTTCAACATTATATATTAGCTATGATTATTATGTGTGAGTGGTATGCTTTTGTGGGTATAACAAACTTAATAGCTTTTCAAACTTGTGTTTTGTATTAAGAAGGAAAATGATGCTAGTGGTACTTCTTCAGCAATGAAAATTCATTTTGGTGCCAAGGACACAAAAAAGAGTATTAACAAGGGTTAAAAAAATCATAAGAATGAAAGGATTTGAAAGCATTGCCTTAGTCCCAGAGTTCCATTAGTCAAAATTCAAACAAGAGTGTATACCCTTAATTTTGGCACGAATTAGGCTTAAGAAACTTGCCTTGTTCCATTATAAATTTAAATAACCTAAACCTAATTTTAAAGCTTAAATATTAGAGGGTCCAATTCATAAAAGCCCAAATTAAATTGTAAAATAGGTTCGGTCCGAGAGAAATTAAAAATTAGGGTTTGGTTTGAGTTGGGATAGGTTAAAAATTGATATGGGTTGGCTCCATATCGATTTGGAGGTTCCAAATCTATATGGGGCTTACTCCATATCGATTTGGACCTTCCAAATCAATATGGACTAGCTCCGTGTTAATTTGGACATGCCAAATCGACATGGTCCTAAGTTATTTTGAGTTTTGACCGGTCATCTGGTTTCCTAGTTAAGCTAGAATATGTTTTAAACACATATTAGGTTTTGGGTTTTGGGTTAGTGTTTGCCTATAAATAACGATGCTTAATATTAACAAACAAAAGGAGGGAATAATAGCAACACAAAGTTAAAAAGTAATTAAGACAAAGAACAAAGAGCAACCAACAACAATTATCAAGCAGTGATTAGTAATCAAGAGCCGATTTTATAAACAACAAAACACAAAGACAAAAAGAAAAGAGAGGAGCCAGTAGCCAAAATATTGAGTGATCCTAAGATCATCGAAGCACCAACCAAGATTTAAGTCGATCCAGGCAGTAGCATCACCAAGTCCAATTGCTATAAGGTGAAGGTGACAAACAAAGCTTATTTCAACAGATTTATTTTGGTGAAGCCAACAACGCAGTTAATATTGCTATTAACCAATTCAATTAAATTTTATTGATTACATTCAAAACTTAAATTACTGTGTTGTCAAATTCTAAATTTAATTTCGTAGATTCATTTTAGTAAGTTATGGATTTGGGATTAAGGCCAACCAAAACATCTATAGTATGTTTTAGCCTTGCTTTTATTTAAGAAACCTTAATCATGTTTTCTAAAACTTTAAAACCATAAATTATTCTCTAAACCATAAAACTCCTAGTTTTCAAGCTCAAAACCCTATTGTTTTCTAAGCCCTAAAACCTTGATTTCCAAACTAAAACCCTAATTTTCAAATTAAAACCCTAAAATCATGTTTTTAACCACTGTAAACTCAAAATTAATATGTGAACCCTCATTTTATATATTTAATACCTCAAACCCTAGTTTTGATTATTTAATTTATTACATGCTTATGATGGATGATTTATTTTTATTTGGTTTATAAATGAATAATTTGTTTTTAATTATTGTGAATGTTTGAATGGTTTAATTTATTTAGTTAATTGATTTAGTATTGATTATTTTGATTTCAAGGATGTAGGAGGTATGTTTTCACTTTATAGGTGCCTCATTAGTTGAATGTAATTTAGTTTATTTTGAACTTTGGATTAATTTAAATGACATGTTTTCACCAAATGGTAGGTGTCCTATTTTATTTAGTTTTGGATATTGGACAATTGTCATAAGGGCATATTTCCATCTTGTATGGGTGCCCATCTTATTATTTTGTTTGAACTTGTTTTGATTTTAATACAATGAATACTTATTTACTTTAATGTGTATGTAGTATGGATGATATTATAATACTTAAGAATTTAATAATATTTGGACTTGAAAAAGGAGGCTGGTTCCAATGAACCGAGCATTATGGGGTTGCCGGATCATTCTCACATTCCCCATACGTATTCAACTTTTCGAATCCATTAAGGGGTTGGGGATTCCTTGGGAATTGAGTCATCCAGCCCTTTCTATTTTTTCGTCTAGGTGGTGACTCCATTTTCTCCGACTCTAGGCCCGTGTTCTTTAAGGCCCTGAGCCTAACAGTACTGAAATCGCAAGAACCATTCCACTTGGGAGTGAGAGAAAAAATTTTCGCTCACAGTGGCAACTCCTCTGGGAATAAGAGAAGTTGATTCCGTTGGTCTTTATATTATTTTATTTTTTCTTATTATGATATTGTCCATTGCATCATTTAGATTGCATTGTGTGCATAAGTTAGGTTGCCTTGTAACCCGTGTTGTGTTATGTAAGGGATACCATACTTTCACTCAAGGTATAGAGATCGAGTATGACATAACCACTCATAGCCTTATGTCTTTTGGTATATACTTACTATGGGAGCCTAAAGCTTTTTAACCCAAAGACTAAAGCTCATGTAATTGGCCTAGTTACTTTTCTTAGGTTTTTGCCCAAATGCTTGTTGTTTGACTATGATTAATTTATCTTGGTTTGAACCATGACTTATTTGGTTTATTCTTTTTCTAATATGACCTAATTATATTGTAAGCTCAAAATAATTTTTCCTTTAAAATCAAAAAGACTAAAATATTTTCAAAAATTTCAAAATGGACATAAAACCTTTATGGGTCAAAAATCTCTTTCCACCTGATGGCCCAAACTTAAATCCAAAATTACAAACTTTTTCTTAAAAAGAGCTTACAACTATTTAGGTCAATTATAGAATACCAAAAATTAATTATGGGCCTTATTTATACTAAGAATATATTAATCATGTGCTTATTTTTGACATGAATTATTGGTTATTTTTTCAAATAGGAAATCTATTTTTGATAAACCTTTTAATTTTGTTTTAATCCTTAATATAACATAAAAGCTATTTTTAGTTGATTCAATGGATTAAAACTTGATTATCATGTTTGAAAATACAACAATTGGTTAAAACGTCCGAGGGAATTTTTTGAAAGCAAAATATTCTATGTTGGTATTTTGTTGACCATATACCTAGGAAAAGAGACTCGTCATTCGTGTGTAGAAGTTATAAGGTTGGAAGGAATATCCTAATTATCTTTGTTTGCTTGTTACTTGTATATACATGCATACATGCATTGCACTATATGTCATTGATTCTTTCTGGCTTATAGACCTGGAGTACAGCAGTTCAGAGACACACGAAAACCTGACCTACGTCAGTGACTCAGAGTTCACTGAAGATACAATTAATTTCACTCCCAAAGTAATTGATCTTGAGTAAATTCAAAAGATGGTAAATGATGCCCTCAACTCCAAGATGGAAGAATTAAATGGGGCACTAGCTGAGACTGCGAGGAGCCAACTCCTTTCATTGTTAGAGGACAACAATGTTGAAGCATCTGCTAGTAATAAAAAGCATAAGTGAAAGGCTAAGATAGTTGAAGTGGACTCTGATGAAGAGAAAGAAGCTATGGACGATGATGACTGTGAACAATACTTCCAAGATCAACAAGAGGACAAGAAAGAAAAGAAGACTACAGAAAAGAAAGTTAAAACCGCTTATGTCGAGAAGATGATTACTGATCTGGAGAAGAAGTTTGAGAAGAAGCTGAAGGATGAAGAAGTGTCAGAGGTGGATAAGTTATTCAAACAAGATGAGGAGGTCCTTACAAATTCAAGATGCCTTCCTTCGCTAGGTACAATGGTACAAAAAATCCTCACTTACATGTTAAGTAGTACATCACAGCTATGTAGTCTGCTAGAGCTACCAAGGCTCAAACTCTAAGGTATTTCATGCTCTCATTAGATCCTGTTGTGTAAAACTGGTTCAACACCATAGAGGAAGGCACCCAAAAAGATTGGGATATGCTGTATAAAGCCTTCATTCAACAATATGGGTACAATGTCAAATTAGAAGTGACCCTGATGAAGGTGGAGACTATTAGGCAAAAACAAAATTAAAGTTTTGTTGATTATATGAAGAGATGGAGAAATAAGGCTACACTTCTCAAAAGGAGTCCTGATGAGTCTGACCATATTAGGATGATAGTCAGAGGCATCTTGTCCAACCTTCGTGAAAGGCTGTCTCACACCCTTATAAGAGATTTCAAAGATCTTCTCCAAGTTGGTTTGCAAATAGAAGAGCGAAAATGCGAGAAAAATCGCTTTTCTGGAAGGAGGAACGAAAGAGGAAACTACCAATCTGGCAGTCAGAGTACACAAAAAGAAATGGATGTCAATGAAAATACTGGCTAAGGAAGTAGAAGACAATTTTTAGATTTAGGAAAATCTCTGTCTTGGGTTTTTAACAAGTTGTAGAAGAAAAGGTTGTTACAACCATTGGCTTCTCGACCCTTGCCGAATCCTTTACCTCCAAACTTTGATACCAAAGCTTTTTGTCAATTTCATCAAATACAAGGACATGAGATAGATAAATGTACTTGATTAAAGTATGAGATTGAAGATCTTATTGACAGTGGTAAGCTACCTGAGATGGATAAGCCCAATACCAAGAGTAATCATTTGCATAAATTTAGAAGAGTGCCACAACCAGCAACCTTCATGATAGAGGGAGGATTGAATGAAAATTCTATCTTATCAACTTTTCATGATGTAGATGAAGGAACTATGGATGAGTAGGTGATGTCCATTACCCTTGATACATCTAGATAAATGAAGCATCTTCAACTCCAACTCAACAAACTTCTCTTAGCTTGTTTGTTTTTTTTGTTTCATTTTCTTTCTTTGGAACAATTATGTTTTTCTAATTTAGATTTTTTGAATAAATTACGTCTATTGAATTTATAATTTTTTTATTTTTGATATTTTAGTGCTCAACCAATGACAAGTCTAGCTTGATAATCATAAATTGGTATATTTATGCATTATAATTTGAATGACTTTACTAGGTAAGAAAATTGTTCTATAACATTGAATGTATATACTTACTTAGAGAGGGCTCCTGCATAATTACCTTTGTATAGGTCCTAGTCAATCTTAGAACATACTTTGATAAACTTTTGAGGTGAAATTTAACCGTACTTATTTAATGGAGAAATGATACATACATTGTTTGGATAGCCAACAACTAGTATCCACCCATGTTAACATCAATCCTTAGTTTGTCCTCTTGAGCCTTCATGATATTTTAGCTTGCTTTTTATTGGCTTAAAGACCCAATAACCTACCTTGACCTGTTGTTACACTTTTGATAAATCTAATGACCACTAAGATAAAGGGGCAAGAAGATCAAAGTAAAGATGCATAGTGAAGACCACAAAGATAGTTGAAGATTACCTGAACTAGATTTAATATCTCCAATCTCTTTCATCATTAAGAAAAAGTCAGGACAACAAAGTATTTATCCTCACTAAAATAGACTCACTCTACTCCACTCATCCAAGGTCAGAAGCATAGAATGGTACAAATAAGACAACTCTCTTAGAGCTAGGGCAAACAAAAATAAAAAAAACAAAAAAGCACAAAAAAAGAGAAAGAAGGAAAAAAAAGAAAAAAGAAAAAAAAGAAGAAAAAGAAAAATAAAACCCAAAAAGGCGGTTTAGAAAGTCAACCGAGTTCATTTTACCTAAAGCAACTGAAGATTTCCTTGTAGTTTACGAGGACGATTAACTTGAATTCATCAAGTCTAGCCAAAGACTTAAGTACATAGGGAAAAGATCATTTTTATTTTATCCAACATAGCTCCAGGTCCGCAATCCTGAAAGTCTTAGACTTGATATTCCAAAAGGAAAAGGATGAAAAAGAAAGAAGAAAAAAAGGGTGGTCTAAAGATCAAGATAGTACTGATTGGATCCAGATTTCTGCAAAGAAGAAAGAAAGTCATTCAAGCTTTGTATTTTCATGAAGTTAAAAGATAAAAGTGATGCCGAGAAGGTGAAAATGGTTCAAACAAGAAGATTGTAGTGTGAAAATTTATTAGCAGTGTCACATCAGCTCCAATCTAAAAATGGTCTTCATTTAACTCGTGTCCCTTATAGACCCCATTTCAAAGCCTATTAAAGACCTGTTGATCTCTCTTGGTAGGTAGAGTCGATTAGTGGAGATTGTTTGAATAAACATGCATATGAGATAGACAATATTCAAACTCAATGAGACCTTTGGCCAAGTAATATGTATGTGCCTATCTGAAGTGCAACAGTTCATGCTTAAATGGAAATAATTTTCAAGTTTAGTATGGTAAGGGTTGTTATGTTATAGATATGTTAATTTCAAAAATCGAGTCCTTAGATATAATGACACTGATTTGACAAAGTCAACATTTGATTTTAAAAAAAATATTTTCTTATTACATAAACCTTCAAGTTAAGAGAAGTATGTTGCACCGTTGAACCTCGAAGGACACAATGGGCAAAATAAAGGATTATTTGTAAGGTTATGAAGAAATTACCAACTGGCGTGCTAAATCATAATTTGAAATGAATGTATCTCTGATTATAATGCTTGGGGCCCCCACCACTCATGTTTTCAATATCTTGAAGATAAAAGCCATAAATATGAAGCCTTTTGCCTTTCCAATGCAAGACCTAAATAAGCATTTGGAACGAACTAATGAGAACACGTCAGCCGATCGCCTCAGTCTGTGAGTCAATGGAACCACTGTAAGTATTATTCATGCATATCATGCATACATGAGCATATCACACTAAATTTTTTTGTCTTCATTGTCTATTCTTTGTCAAGGTAAACAACAATACTCTATGAAGCAAATATGAAGCAGATATGGAATCAGGGGGGGCATGGAAGGCCCATTGCTTGAGAAAGATCCAGTCACTTTACAAAAATGGAGATGAATGCTTATACAAGAAACCAGATAATACACAAACATCAATCAAAGCCTGCATGTAAAAAAATCATTGGTTTGAGCCTACACAGTGGGCAAAACTTCCACTTTTCAATTTTTTAAGTTCATACATGTACAAAATATTTTCAGACCCACCTTCAATATTTTGCCACGCAGGGGGGGCAAAGAGAGGATATAAGGACTAGCTAAAAAATAGCTAAATTTTTTTGCAAAAGTGCAAAGTAAAGAATCCATTTAAGAAGGGAACAAGAAGAAAATTAGAACTCTCAAACGAATAAAGATGCAAAAGACAAAAGATCAGCCCAGCTAGAAGAGCTGAAGTTAATGTAGGAAAGATGTCTAAGGATGAAGATCCATTTTGAAGGGTGAAGACCCGGTGTCCAAGGATGAAGATCCATTTTAAAGGGTGAAGACCTAATGTCCAAGGATAAAGATCCATTTTTGAAGGGTGAAGACCGATGTCCAAGGATGAAGATCCATTTTGAAGGGTGAAGACCCAATACCTAAGGATGAAGATCCATTTTGAGGGTGAAGACCGACAATCCATTGAAAAATAAAACAATTGGCTAGAAGACAACCAAAACTCTCAACTGACAGAAAGTCAACCAAATCCAATCTCGGGTTCAAAACCCAACAAATCCAATTTTGGGTCCAGAACTCGACAAAACTTGGGTTCAGAATCCAACCAACCTCGGGTCCAAAACCTAACCAAATTACTTTTGAGTCCAGAACTCACCTCGAGTCTAGAACCCCATCAACTCGGGTCAAGAATCCAAAATCTTTTTTGAGTCTAGAACTCAATCTAGATCCAGAACCCAAGCCAACTCGAGTCCAGAACCTAAACTAGTTCCTGTTAAGAACCCAAATCTTTTTTTAGTCCAGAACTTACCTTGGGTCCATAACCCAAACTAACTTAGGTCCAGAATCTAAATCATTTTTTCGAGTTCAGAACTCAATCTGGGTTCAGAACCCAAACTAACGGGTGTCTAGAACCCAAATCTTGTCGGGTCCAGAACCCAAACTAATCCGGGTCCAGAACCTAAATCTTTTTTTAGTCTAAAACTCAATCCGACATCAGGACCAGAATCCATTATTATTCCAAAATCAGCTCAAAGCCATGTTACTTTTTTACTCTCTTCTATTGAAGTCTCAGATCGTTCAAGCAAGGGGCAAAACTATATACCCTTAATTTTGGTACGGATTAAGTTTAAGAAGCTTACCTTGTTTCGTTATAATTTTAAATAACCTAAACCTAATTTTAAAACTTAAATATTAGAGGGTCCAACTCACAAAAGTCCAAATTAAATTGTAAAATAGGTTCGGTCAGAGAGAAATTAAAAATTAGGGTTTGGTTTGAGTCGAGACAGGTCATAAATTGATATGGCTTGGCTCCATATCGATTTGGAACCTCCAAATCGATACGGGGCTTATTCCATATCAATTTGGACCTTCCAAATTAGTATGGAGCTTACTCCATATCAATTTGGACCTTCCAAATCAATATGGACTAGCTCCATATCGATTTGGACGTGCTAAATTGACATGGTCCTAAGTTATTTTGAGTTTTGGCCGGTCATTTGATTTCCTAATTAAGCTAGAATTTGTTTTAAACATGGATTAGGTTTAGGGTTTTGGGTCAGTGTTTGCCTATAAATAACGAGGCTTAATATTAACAACAAAAGGATGGAACAACAACAACACAAAATTAAAAAGTAATCAAGACAAAGAACAAGGAGCAACCAGCAACAATTATCAAGCAGTGATTAGTAATTAAGATCCAATTTTATAAACACCAAAACACAAAGACAAAAAGAAAAGAGAGGAGACATTAGCCAAAATATTGAGTGATCTTCGGATCATTGAATCACCGACCAAGATTTAAGTCATTATAGGCAGTGGCATTACCAAGTCCAATTGCTGTAAGGTGAAGTTGACAAACAAAGCTTATTTCAACAAATTTATTTTGGTGGAGCCAACAAAGTAGGTAATATTGATATTAACCAAGTCAATTAAATTGTATTGATTAAATTCAATACTTAAATTACTGTGTTGTCAAATTCTAAATTTAATTTCGTTGATTTGTTTTAGTAAGTTATGGATTTGGGATTAAGGCCAATTGAAACATCGATAGTATTTTTTAACCTTGGTTTTGTTTAAGAAACCTTAATCATATTTTCTAAAACTTTGAAACCCTAAGTTATTCTCTAAACCATAAAAAACCCTAGTTTTCAAGCTCAAAACCCTAATTTTGTTTTCTAAGCCCTAAAACCCTAATTTCTAAATTAAAACCCTAAAACCTTGTTTTTAACCTCTGTAAACTCAAAATTAATATGTGAACCCTAATTTTGTATATTTAATACTTCAAACCCTAGTTTTGATTATTTAATTTATTACATGCTTATAATGGATAATTTATTTTATTTGGTTTATAAATGGATAATTTGTTTTTTAATTATTGTGATTGTCTAAATGGTTTAATTTATTTAGTTAATTGATTTAGTATTGATTATTTTTATTTCAAGGATGTAAGAGGTATTTTTTCACTTTGTGGGTACCTCATTAGTTGAATATAATTTAGTTTATTTTGAGTTTTAGATTAATGTAAAGGATAAGTTTCCACCAAATGGTGGGTGTCCTATTATATTTAGTTTTGGACATTAGACAATTATTGTATGGGCATGTTTCCATCTTCTATGGTGCCCATCTTTTTATTTTGTTTGAACTTGTTTTGATTTTAATACAATGGATACTTATTTACTTTAATGTTTATGTAGTATGGATGATATTATAAAACTTAAGAATTTGATAATATTTAGATCTGAAAAGGAGGCTGGTTTCAATAAATTGGGCTGTGAGCGGGGTTTTTTGCCCTCACTCCCATATGGAATTGTTCTTGAAAACATGCATACTGGATGAAAGATTATATTAATTTAGTTATTGTTATTAAGTTCTATGCAAAAGCACAACTCAAATTGATCGACTACTAGATATATCAACCTTCAATGTTTAAAGGAAAAGGGAAAGCATAGTCACTGTATACTAAAATAAACAAAGCTTTTAAGAAAACAAAACCTGCGATCGTTGGTTCCTTCAATATCAATATGTTGAATCCAATATGTGCTACTGCTTGATCAACCTCGATCCTGGATGCATTGAAGCAAACTTCAGACAATCTTTACTGCCTCTTTGGTTGCTATCTTTAGTTGTCTTCTATTTTCATTGCTCTCAACTCTTAATTGCTTGGTTACCCTATATTCATTCTGTGTTGCTAATGGTTGCTTTGTGTTGATCAAAATGTTGCTCCCCAGCTAATACCGTCCTCCTGCCTCTGTGCTTTTCATCCTATATTTATAGGCAAAGACCGTCTCCTTAAAACCTTAATTGTTTGCTAATCCGAAGGTTATATGAAGTCCAAACTTAATTAGGGATCCTAATCTGTCCTGAAATCATAATTAAAGCTAAAATCAAAATGAATTAAGGTTGGATTACGGGCAAGGCAAAATTGGCGTGGCCAATTCGCCCCAGCTGTGGGCCTGTGGTGAATTGGTATGGCCAATTTTGCCACAGACATGGACCTGTGGCATATCTGCATATCTAATTCACCATAGGCATATCCTGTGGCGAATCAGGCATGCTGATTCAACAAAACTTGAGTCGGGCTGACTTTTCTTAGGATCAGACCATTTTTGACTCTTAAAATTGTTACAAACTAGTTTAAACCTTTAGACATGATCTGACTTTCTTTTAATTATGGTCGGACTGGATTATGTCCAAAATCAAAGGTTTACAGTTTGCCCCTACTTGAATGATCTGAGACTTCAGTAGAAGAGAGTGAAAAGCAACATGACTTTGAGCTGATTTTGGATGAGGATGGATTCTCGACCCGAGGTTGATTATGTTTTGGACCCAAGACTAGATTGGGTTCTAGACTCGAGACTTGATTGGGTTCTGGACCCAAAAATAAATTTTGGATTCTTGACCTAAGACTGGATTTGGGTTTTCGACTAGAGACTGAATTTGAGTTCTCGACCCAAGACTGAATTTTGGGTGCTAGACCCGATACTGAATTTGGGTTCTCGACCTAAAACTGAATTTTGGGTTCTCAACCCAAGGGTGGATTTGATTTTGGGTACTTGGACCTGAAACTGGATTTAGGTACTTAGACCCGAGACTGAATTTATTTTGGGTACTTGGACCCGAAATTGGATTTGATTTGGGTACTTGGAACTGATACTGGTATTAGGACCTAAGAATGAATTTAATTTGGGTATTTGGACCCGAAACTGGATACTTAGACCCGAGCCTAAATTTAATTTGGGTACTTGGACCCGAATTGGTTTTGTTGGGTACTCGACCGGAGACTGGATGCTTTGAGAAAAAACAGAATAACTTTAGCTCTTCTAGCTTGGTTGACCTTTTGTCATCTGAGAATTGTGGTTTTCTTCTAATCGGTTGTTCCATTCTTTAATGGATTGTGGATCTTTACCTTTCAAAAATGGATCTTTATCCTTTGGAGATTGAGTCTTTACCCTTTAAAAATGGATCTTTATCCTTTGGAGATTGGATCTTTACCCTTCAAAAATTGATCTTTATCCTTTGGAGATTGGGTCTTTACCCTTCAAAAATGGATCTTTATCCTTTGAAGATTGGATCTTTACCCTTATATAATGGATCTTTATCCTTTGGAGATTGGGTCTTACATTGGCTTCAACTCTTCTAGCCGGATTGGTATTTTGTCTTTTGCATCTTCATTCTTTTGAGAGTTCTAATTTTCTTCTTGTTCCATTCTTTTTGTTCTTCCTTTTGCATAAAAAATTCGGCTATTTTTAGCTAGTCCTCATATCCTCTCTTTGCCCCCTGCATGGCAAAATATTGAAAGTGAGTCTGAAAAAGTTTTTTATACACATAGACTCAAAAATTAAAAGGAGAAACTTTGCCCCTTATGTAGGCTCAAACTGTAACACCCCTTCCCAGCCTACATGTGTAAGCCGAGTAGAGGCGCCACACTATCCTAATGTTGCTACCAATTTTACTTAATTCGAATTTTAGTTCCGGTTTTACAGAAATTTTGCCATAGTTTCGCCTAAAAATTGAGTCCCAAGTGTCGACAAAACTGATTTTTTTCTGATTAAAAAAAAACATTTTACACAAACCAATGCAACAAAATCATTTTCAGTACACTCCCAATAAATCCCCCTTATAACCTCAACTACAACCTGCAAAAAGGATTTACACTTCTAGTACAAAATAAGTAGAGGTTTATTATTATCACATACTTTCAATAATCTTATATATATATATATATGATAATCTTGTCTTTACCAAAATTTCATTTATACATATGAATACATTCTTGTCAGAAATACAACATAATGAAATTATACATGTATGCATCACCTTCTAGTTGGTCTCGAAATACTCTTACCCTACTCGTGGCATAACAGTTTGACTTCCAGATCAACCACCTACTCACCTGCGCGATATATACAACCGCGCTAAGCCCGAAAGCTTAGTAGTACAAATAAATATTTTAAAAATACATAACAGACAATCATACTTATATTAACTTCATATATTATTATTTTTTTTATCATATTTCCACATTTCAATTACACCTTATTTATATTTCTACTAATCTCATAATTATATACATATGAACGTATTTCATTAATACAACCCACAAATCCATATTATACATCATATTGTATTTTCATGTAGTACCTTCAGATTTCATCATTCAACATAGTTTTTCAATCTACATTCACCTTCAATAATTTACTTATACATTTTAATCATCTCATTTCATAATTATCATCATATATCTCATATCATTACATCTTATTCCATAATTCACATTTAAACAAAAATAATCATTGGTCTCATTATTCATTCATTTCTCATTTCATGAATCACATTTAAACAAAGACAAGCATGGGCCCAAAAGACACTAATATGTTATTCAAAGTTCAGAGTTACTGCTTTGGTCCATAATCATAATCATCAAGCCCGTAGGCGATATACACATATATATATATATATCTATCCATGGATAGGGTAACAGACCCAGTCTCTTGGACCTCTACTTGGCTAGACTCAAGGAGATCCTCAACCCGGCAAGACTGTTACCAAAACAAGTGTAACAGACCCAGTCTCTTGGACCTCAACCCGACTAATCTCGAGGAGATCCTCAACCCGGCAAGACTGTTACTATTTTTCATATATTTCACATTCATATTTTGTTAGTGTATGTGCCCTAGGCCATTTATTTGGATCTTTATGTTATACATTCATTATTAATAAATGAGGTTTTATTATCATTATTGTTTGTTTGCATGTTACACAATTTTGATATTTGTCCCTGGTTTATTATTGTTATAGAGATAAAAAAAATAATAATTCTTAACCAGTATGAACATTGATTTGATAATCATCAGATGGTTATGTGTATAGTGATACAAATCAATTTCATAGATACTTGTTAGAGAACAATGTATTGGATAGACCCATCATGAGATTACTACATGGGTTAGTGTCATAAGTAAATCTCATGATAGTTATGTATTAATTCTTTGACTTGAGATTGTCATAGTTTCCAATATAAGGACTATTATATTTTGACATGATCAAACATTATCCGTAACTGGATAGTAATAAAGGTTATGTTCATATATGATAGAAATTATGTAGAGGATAATGAACAATCAAGATAGAATTTGTCCCTCTCTTTGAGAGAGATATCTTTTGGGCCCCTCGATAAGTGAGACTGTGAAATGCATGGCCGTGCTCAAATGAATTGATAGTGTGATCAATTTCATTTGTTTTTATCAGTCTACTTGGAGATCGAGTAATCATAAGTTTGGACAATATAAGTATGACGTTGACCATGACTTATGTTCAAGCTAGATATCGTGTGACAAAGGGATTAATGCATATACTATTATTAGGCAAATTGGACATTCCTTATATTAATTGGGTAGTTGTAACGCCTTGCTAGAGGCCAATTATGACTTGTTGATTTAATAGAGATTAAATTGACTGCCAATTAATATGGGCCTATCGGGTCACACACAAGAATGCGTTTTGGGCTGGATATAATATTAATAATATTAATATTAGATATTAATATTTATTATTATTATTATTTTCGTTTTTATATATATATTATTAGATAATATATTCAGAATCCTAATTAGATTTGGATTCTGAATTTGACTTACCTTATCCAATTATATATATTATTAGATAATATATTCAGAATCCTAATTAGACTTGGATTCTGAATTTGACTTTCCGTATCCAATTTTGAATTGGATTCTGGAGTGATTATATTCACTCCAGACGTTAAGTCTTCTCAGAGGTAACAATAAAAACGAAGAGGAACGAAAAAGGTAACCCTAATACGTTTTTAGAGAAAACGTTTTTCCAGCCTTCGCCGTTGCAGAGAGCTAGCACTCCAAACGGTAGCATTCGTGTGGATACGCGATAGAGGGTGTTTCGCGATCGAGGCATCTCTTCCAAACTGTGATTTCGAATCATCAACAGGTTAGTTCTTTGAACACTTTTGTCGAATTAAACGAACAGCATGGATCCTGGTGGGAAATCAGAGATCAAATATTTTTCCGCTGCGTGTTTTTGTTTGCAGTGATCTCTATGATTTCCTAACATATTTCATAGGCATGCCGCCAAACCCAGAACTCTGAAAATTGAATAACATATCAAGCACACAATTATTTCATTCATCTCTTCATAATCTCTTTCTCAATTCATTTTATATTTCATAAGCAAATTAAGCAACCATGTCTCAATCATCTCATGTGCATCATCATAGCCAACAATCATGGCCTCATATCTCATATGATCTCAAATCACAATGAAGCAACTCTTCATAACATCATATCTTTCACATTACATTTCATCATCACATCTTGCACATTTCACATTTCGTTATATTTCAAATCACATTAATCAATTCATTATTCAAATGGATATAATCAATGGCATTAACACATATTTTACATGCTCATCACAACTGTAACACCCCCATGCTCTATATAAGTATTATACATATACCTGGTATACATACAATACGTATATAAAGTATAAGAATGTTACTTTTCGTTTCAATTATTTTAAAACCTTTATCCAAATTCAAGCAATATTACATTAATTTAAAGAACATTTACAAATTTCATGATTCTTATAAAAATACAACATAATTAAAATCACATATGTATGCATCACCTTCTAGTTGGTCTCGAGACACTCTTACCCCTCTCGTGGCATAACAGCTGAACTTCCAGATCAATCGCATAATCACCTGCGCGATTACACAACCGCGCTAAGCCCGAGAGCTTAGAAGTACAAATAAATATAAAATATATGCTTTACCAAAGAATCATACCTCATATTTTTAGCATCATGTTTTATTGTTCTTTTACCCCGTTTTCCTTTCCCAATGTATCCTTCATATATTCCCACAAATCTCATAAACTATATACATATTTACATGGAACATTCACAACACGATACTTACCCTTTCTATCTCATATACATAAACATATACATCATTTCAATAAATCACCATTCAATGACCTTTCCAAACCTTCATGAAAACAATACTCACAAATTCCACATTCATATACATTTTACACATCATACTATATTTTCATAAAATCATATCTCAACAAAGCTCCTCAAGCCATATTCACTTTCAATATATTATTACAACATTACAAAATCATACTTCATAACATCATTTTATTCACAATTCATTAATCATGAATCACACTTTCAACAAAGTCAGCCATAAATCCCATTATTCATTTATTTCAACATTTGAATATCACATTGACAACAAAGACAGACTCGGGCCCAAACAACACACTAATATGCCATTCAATTTTCAGAGTTAATGCTTTGGTTTAATTATCACATTTATCATTATCCCAACTAGGCTTCAAGGATTAGGCTCAACCAAGCTTCAAGGGGAACAAAGCATGCTAAGTATCAACCCAACTTGGCTTCAAGAACCAATCCAACCTAGCTTCAAGGGTTGTAACATCTCAATTAGGCTTCAAGGATTTGACCCAACCAAGCTTCAAGGGGAGTAAAACATGTTAAACTTCAACCCAACTTGGCTTCAAGGATCAATCCAACCTAACTTCAAGAGATTGTTACTAATCGGCATGCCACCAACAGCAAACTCTGAAAATGGAATAACACATTAGTCACACAATTCATTTATTATTTCTTTATCAATATCATTCTCAATTATCATTATAGCCAATCACAACGGCTTCACATCTCATTTGATTCATCATGGCCAATCACAATGGCTTCATATCACATTTGATTCATCATAGCCAATCACAATGGCTTCATATCACATTCTTATTCACAATAATACACTTTATTATTCAAGTATACATGTATAACATCAATTACATTAAACATCAATTAGGCAAATCTATCATATCATTTCTATCATCACTCAATGGCATTGAACATTATCTAGGCATACATCAATCATAACATTACTTTCACATCATACAAATTATATCATCACATCTTTCACCTTCCATAACATATACATTATCCATATATATATACATCAACACTATAACACATTAACACATTTATAGCTGAAGGTGTTAAGGTCCTAAATCATATAAATATATGAAATCAAATGAAGTTTTGTACTTACCTCAAGAGAAACTCACATCCATCTACTCTTTCTTTCATAAATCCTTCAGTACTTGGATTAAAGCAACTCAATCTCTTCAACACCTAATCCCAAAAGTGATCATACATACTTACTTAGAGATACACATAAGATAATATAGGTAAGAATCAACTAGGGCAAACTCCACACACATGACACGCTCACCAACACGGGCGTGTCCTTGATCGTGCCCTAAACCAACAATACAGAAGCTTTGACACGCTCAATACCACGGGCGTGTCACTGGGCGTGTAATACATTCTGCCTCACACAAAACATCGACACGTCCAACAACATGAGCGTGCTCATGGCCGTGTAAATTCTCAAATCTCACAGTAGCTATGACACGCTCACCAACACGGGTGTGTTACTGGTCGTGTCGAACCTACTGCTACCAACATAATTGACACGCCTAAGAACCTGGACGTGCTCATGGGCGTGTCAGGCCAAAAATCCAGATTCCGGCCAAAACAACAAGACACCCAACAAAACACCCCTTATCACCAACATCCACTTCCAACAAACTTACCAAAACATACCCAAAAACCATTTTAAACTTACAAAACATCAAAACAACTCCCACATACATCAATCACAAATCACAAACATCATTACAAACCTTAAACACAATTACAACACCATCTCTTTCAACACACTTACTCTTTTCTTCAATCCATCCTTAAAATCCATAATCAATTTACTCACATACTCTTAAACATATCAAAATCAAACAACACACTCTTAAACAATCTATCAAACTCAAACACAACTTCAATTAAACCAAGAAATCAAAAGATGACTTACTTGAATTTCTTGCCAAATCTTCAAACTTCATCTTCAATCTTCTTAAAATCCTTAAGCAATTTGATGTGAAGATCAAAAATCACATCTCTCTCTCTCTCTCTCTCTCTCTCTCTCTTTCTCTCATCCACGAAGAAGAAGAAGAAGAAGAAGAAAGAATCTTTTCTTTCTTTGTTCTTATCTCTTATATATATATATATAATAATAATAATAATATAATATTATTATTTCCAAAATATCTTCTTACTCCTTTTGACTTTCTTTCCTTCTTTCTTTTATTATTATTATTATTATTTAACTATATAAACTTACTCTTCCCTACACCACTTTATACATTATGTATATGTCTTATATATATATATTGCATTTATATTTCCCAAATACCATATGTATACATATTATCCTCCATGTACATCCATTCCTTATACTATTTCCTTTTAATTAATTTATCTATCTTTCTCTTTCCATAAAACATATACCTTAAATCCAAATACAACAATAACTCCAAAACTTTTGGGGTATATTTTGGGATATTACAACAACATTCACATTATAACCAAATATGATATTATTAATATACATCAACAATGCATTAGATTCCTTATCACATTTACAATCAAATGTGTGTCAAATCTCAATATCATATGAATGTATGCAACAATGTAGTTTGTACTTACCTTAAAACCAACTCACACCAATCTATACACTTACTCTTCAAAGAATCCTCAACACTTAGGTTAGGGCAATTCAACCTCTTCACAACCTAATTCAAAAGGAATATTAGCAAAATGACCATATGAATAGTACATTCTGGTTTTAGACTCCATTTTATCCTTATTTTGAAAAATTGTATAAAATAATATACTTGACTAAAAATTCTAAAATTTTTACAGAATTTAGTTTTACATCTTAAAATAATTCCTTTCAAATTTCATATCAAACTGAACACAAAATCTTGGTCAAATAGTTCACCTAACCAGACTGCCCCAATTGCCCTGCATCCTGGCAGCAGTTCTGAACTTTGTGAATTCCATAAATCAAATTCAATCAACGTGGTTCCAAATTATTTTTCTCAAATACTAGACTCACTAAGCAACAACATATCCAAAATTCAATTGGATATGATTTTTCTACATTTTATTAAAAATCCCGAAAGATAGCTGTCTCAGTTAAGGTACCTGCTGGAACAGGTCTAATAAAAATAATCTTTCCAAAATCATAACCATTCCAAAATCGAATCAACATATTTTTCGGTCATTCTAGAGTCATAGAGGCACAACATATCAAAAATTCACTTCAAGAACATTTTTCTATAATTAATTAAAAATCATACAAGTCACAGCCTTTACTAATTGTAAAACAGAAAAAATTTCACTAAACACAACTCTTACTCTTCCATCACCAACACCAACCTAACTTCTTATCTTTAATTCCATTTCAACACTTTTACACACACCATACACAAACACACTCCATCAAACTCAAACAAAATTCCAAATAGAACAAGAGAAATCAAGAGAAAACTTACCAAAAATGATAAACTTCTTGAATTTCTAACTTGTTTCCTTGAAATCTTCCTTCAATTTGAAACTTGGAACTCAAAACAACTTCTTGCTCTCTTGACTAAGTGATACCCGGCTACCCCAAAAGAAAAGAAGAAAAATGAAAGAGACAAAAGAAACAAAGTCAAATTTCCCCTCTCTTTAAACCTCCACCAAGCAATTTAAAAAGAAAATTACCTAAATACCCTTTTTTATACAATTAAACTCCCTTTCACTTACTTGCCCTTTTTAGTAATTTCATACATAACCAAAATAAATATCTTCTTTTTCTTTTATTATTATTATTATTATTATTATTATTAATTAATTATATAAACTTACTTTTCCTACACCACTTTATACATTATGTATATGTAATATATATGTTGGTATATGTATATCTCTTTTATATTTCCTTTATATTTTCCATATTTTTCAAATACCACTTAAATATATATCATCCCTCATATAAACCTATTTCTTATAATATTTTCCTTACATATTTTACCAACATATCTTCTCACAACTACCATTCCAATGTACACCAAAATCGGGTATTAAATTAATTCATTTATCTTCTTTTGACTTTCATTAGTTTAACTTATATATGTTATATATACCTTCATTTCTTTTCTCCTTCCATTAAACATACTCCTTAAATCCAAATACCACAATAATTATTCCAAAACTTTTAGGGTGTACCTTGGGATATTACAATTCTCTCCCCCTTAAATAATTTCGTCCTCGAAATTATCTAGTATAATAGCAATCCACTCTTAACATAATACCATCTTAACTTTCATATGAAGTTAATTATATTTTTAAGTTATTATGTCATCACATCATATAACTTTTACTCTCTCCCTTATTAGAGTCAATCATTTTCTCTAAATTTTATAACTCATCATTAGATCCATTTATATATCTTATTACTTTCTTATCCAAACATTCAAAATATCTCATTACATTCCCAATTAATTTACCTTGATGCAAGAATCAGATCATCTTATTTTATACATGTACTTTGTCTAATTATTACATTCAAGATATTTTATTACTTCATCTCTTTATAATTACTCTCTTAACTTCAACCTAAAAAAAAATCATTGATTATCCCATCATTAAAATCACTTCCAGAATAGACATTTATCACACCTTAATTGATAACAATATCCTTATTTTTCCTACACTTAAATTTTTTTTTTAGCATGCTTCTCACTTAACATAAATATTAGTACAATGCCTTTCAACTTACTTTACAGGTAATTAATTTTTTTCCCTTTTATCTTCATTTACAACTGATTTAACTCAATACATTCACGTCCATACATTTGTCAGAATATTACATCACATACATTATCATTTAAATCTTATGCTCCTAGTACAACTGTACACATTAAATTTCAATAATGATTCATAGTCTTCATAGAATCTAGATCAATTGATCTATCTGTCACAATATACCCACGTTTCAATCTTGTTTAAATCAAATCAACAATTAATTTATTTAAACTATCATGAAATTCACAATATATATATATATATATATATAACCTAATTCAATTAAAGCAAACTTATATTCAAATCCTGATTTCTTCAGATCCATATTCAGTAAAATTATCATGATTACAAATCACTTTAAATTATCTTTCAATATACACATAGTTTATTTCCTACTATCTTAGTATAATTTCTACCAATTCTCATGATAATCTCACACCATACTTTCTATCCATAGTTCACTCACATAAATCTTAAGTCCATTCATTTATTCACTTTATACCATAAACATATTTAGTATAACTTTCAGTCACATTTTGTAATTTCCCCTTTTTAATATCTCCTCACATTTCATACCATTACGATCTTTACATAATCAGCTTTTTATCACATTAGCCATAACTCAAAACATTTTACATTTCTCTTTTGTTTCCTTACTTTTCATAATTATAACCAAATTTCTAACATAAAATGATAAAGTATAACTTTACCAGTCATAATTCTTGACCATGTTTCTAGAAACATAATTATCAATCTCACCAAAACTGCACTACAGTCATGTTATCTCAGTTCCAAATCTGTGGATAACAAAATTAATCGACCAAAATATACTAAACAAATCATAAGAGATTAATGGTCATGCCTGAAGCTTATAAATCCATATTGTTCCTTTATTATTCAACTTCCAACCTTTTTAATTACAATGCTAAATTATATCACAAGAATTACATATTCATTCTCTAAACTTTTGCTACACCAAGAGTTAACACATTTCAACTCTATCTCAAAACAATTTGCACTCGATTATGTTCATCATTAGCCTAACTCCTGCTCAACAATATTATTATTATTATCATCTCTTATGTATACATATTCAATCATATGCAATTCTTACACAATTTCCCTTTTGTTATTCCATTTCGAATCTACTTCTAATCCATTTACAATCTCTTATTATACACATATACATAAAACCTTCCCACATGTGGATACTTTGATACTCAAAATATTATATGATCATCAGGTTCAGTGTTTACCATAACAATTTCACCATCCAATATTACTCGTCCATTCTCACTCTTAATTTCGTTAAATAATCCATCTAGCTTTGCACAGTTCAAGACCTAATCTCTCTTAGGTCCATTAATACATGCAATATCATTCTTAATATCATTATACCAGTAATTATACCACCTACATATTCATAGGTCACATCCATAATGTGACTCACTTCCCACATTTCTTACATAATACAATTACATTCATATCGAAAAACTCATCTCACATATCCTATACATGTATACACTTAAGCATGTAATTTTATTTAATTTCTCTTTTGCATACAATCTGTACAAATTTAATGTTTATCATTTTTCTTTGAATATTATCATACTCATTCTTTTGACATGATTTAAATTATTCATCAACACAACAAATATATACATTCTAACCATAATAACACTTCAAATATATATTCAAGTCACATTTCTAATGTGACATCTATCTCATTATATATATATATATTTAAAGCATTTAATGTACCTTCATATCCATTTTCACCCTTTCCAGTCAAATGACTTAAAGTAACTCATTTTCACTCGCTCAATCACTTTCTTTTATTTCAAAACAAATTCTCATACTATCAATCTCATTACCCAATTCGTAGTATTCTCATATGCAAGAATATTCATTGCAAATAGCTCATATGTTTAATATCTAAATAATCTTTTTCAACATTCCATTAAAATTCTAAATTCTCAAATCACTATTTCACCTAAACTTCAACTTACAATTCTCATCTTTTCTTAATATCAACTTTAAAAACATCTTATATATATACCACAAAGCAACATCCAAACATATAGTTTTCACAATATTCAAACATATCATATTTCTAACATTGAAATCACAATGTTGCATTAAAATAACAATACAAACAATACCAGTATATCTTTTTACTTAACCAACATCATCTCTTTTTCTTTTAAACAAAACTTTAACTTTATACACCCAAACCTTAAATGATCACATTTTGTCTATACCAATCAACTCACTCAATGTTCCACCATATTTCCTTCAAGTTAATAACATATTTATTCATTTTAACATCCGAATAATATTTTTTTTTTCTCTAATAATCCAATCATAAGCTTTATTAGAAAGAGATTCAAATTACAGAGGAAAGAGTACCTACTTAAATCTTGATTTTGTTTTTAGCTCATTTTCAACTTTATTCTCTTATTCATTTCTTTATATTTCAAACACATTTCAAAAATAAAAAATTTAACAATTTACTTTACTTGGATAAATTTCCATTCTTTAATTTATCAATTAAACTCATATGAATATTTCCATATCATTTTTTTTTCTTTCATGTAGAACTTCATCCACACACTATCATCCATCTCATCTAATTCAAATACATTACAATTCACATAATGCCACATCCGAGACCAACCTAGGTGTTAATGCATATGCATGTATTACAAATTTCATTTTAAAACTTTTCTTTTTAATTCTCTTTAAGCTTTTCAAAACTTTCTCTTTTTAATTTTATTTAGGCCAAGAATCTCAAACCTAAGCTCTAATACCAAAAATTGTAACACCCCTTCCCAGCCTACATGTGTAAGCCGAGTAGAGGCGCCACACTATCCTAATGTTGCTACCAATTTTACTTAATTCGAATTTTAGTTCCGGTTTTACAGAAATTTTGCCATAGTTTCGCCTAAAAATTGAGTCCCAAGTGTCGACAAAACTGATTTTTTTCTGATTAAAAAAAAAACATTTTACACAAACCAATGCAACAAAATCATTTTCAGTACACTCCCAATAAATCCCCCTTATAACCTCAACTACAACCTGCAAAAAGGATTTACACTTCTAGTACAAAATAAGTAGAGGTTTATTATTATCACATACTTTCAATAATCTTATATATATATATATATATGATAATCTTGTCTTTACCAAAATTTCATTTATACATATGAATACATTCTTGTCAGAAATACAACATAATGAAATTATACATGTATGCATCACCTTCTAGTTGGTCTCGAAATACTCTTACCCTACTCGTGGCATAACAGTTTGACTTCCAGATCAACCACCTACTCACCTGCGCGATATATACAACCGCGCTAAGCCCGAAAGCTTAGTAGTACAAATAAATATTTTAAAAATACATAACAGACAATCATACTTATATTAACTTCATATATTATTATTTTTTTTTATCATATTTCCACATTTCAATTACACCTTATTTATATTTCTACTAATCTCATAATTATATACATATGAACGTATTTCATTAATACAACCCACAAATCCATATTATACATCATATTGTATTTTCATGTAGTACCTTCAGATTTCATCATTCAACATAGTTTTTCAATCTACATTCACCTTCAATAATTTACTTATACATTCTAATCATCTCATTTCATAATTATCATCATATATCTCATATCATTACATCTTATTCCATAATTCACATTTAAACAAAAATAATCATTGGTCTCATTATTCATTCATTTCTCATTTCATGAATCACATTTAAACAAAGACAAGATTGGCCCAAAAGACACTAATATGTTATTCAAAGTTCAGAGTTACTGCTTTGGTCCATAATCATAATCATCAAGCCCGTAGGCGATATACACACACACATATATATATATATATATCTATCCATGGATAGGGTAACAGACCCAGTCTCTTGGACCTCTACTTGGCTAGACTCAAGGAGATCCTCAACCCGGCAAGACTGTTACCAAAACAAGTGTAACAGACCCAGTCTCTTGGACCTCAACCCGACTAATCTCGAGGAGATCCTCAACCCGGCAAGACTGTTACTATTTTTCATATATTTCACATTCATATTTCATAGGCATGCCGCCAAACCCAGAACTCTGAAAATTGAATAACATATCAAGCACACAATTATTTCATTTATCTCTTCATAATCTCTTTCTCAATTCATTTTATATTTCATAAGCAAATTAAGCAACCATGTCTCAATCATCTCATGTGCATCATCATAGCCAACAATCATGGCCTCATATCTCATATGATCTCAAATCACAATGAAGCAACTCTTCATAACATCATATTTTTCACATTACATTTCATCATCACATCTTGCACATTTCACATTTCGTTATATTTCAAATCACATTAATCAATTCATTATTCAAATGGATATAATCAATGGCATTAACACATATTTTACATGCTCATCACAACATTCACATTATAACCAAATATGATATTATTAATATACATCAACAATGCATTAGATTCCTTATCACATTTACAATCAAATGTGTGTCAAATCTCAATATCATATGAATGTATGCAATAATGTAGTTTGTACTTACCTTAAAACCAACTCACACCAATCTATACACTTACTCTTCAAAGAATCCTCAACACTTAGGTTAGGGAATTCAACCTCTTCACAACCTAATTCAAAAGGAATATTAGCAAAATGACCATATGAATAGTACATTCTGGTTTTAGACTCCATTTTATCCTTATTTTGAAAAATTGTATAAAATAATATACTTGACTAAAAATTCTAAAATTTTTACAGAATTTAGTTTTACATCTTAAAATAATTCCTTTCAAATTTCATATCAAACTGAACACAAAATCTTGGTCAAATAGTTCACCTAACCAGACTGCCCCAATTGCCCTGCATCCTGGCAGCAGTTCTGAACTTTGTGAATTCCATAAATCAAATTCAATCAACGTGGTTCCAAATTATTTTTCTCAAATACTAGACTCACTAAGCAACAACATATCCAAAATTCAATTGGATATGATTTTTCTACATTTTATTAAAAATCCCGAAAGATAGCTGTCTCAGTTAAGGTACCTGCTGGAACAGGTCTAATAAAAATAATCTTTCCAAAATCATAACCATTCCAAAATCGAATCAACATATTTTTCGGTCATTCTAGAGTCATATAGGCACAACATATCAAAAATTCACTTCAAGAACATTTTTCTATAATTAATTAAAAATCATACAAGTCACAGCCTTTACTAATTGTAAAACAGAAAAAATTTCACTAAACACAACTCTTACTCTTCCATCACCAACACCAACCTAACTTCTTATCTTTAATTCCATTTCAACACTTTTAGACACACCATACACAAAAACACTCCATCAAACTCAAACAAAATTCCAAATAGAACAAGAGAAATCAAGAGAAAACTTACCAAAAATGATAAACTTCTTGAATTTCTAACTTGTTTCCTTGAAATCTTCCTTCAATTTGAAACTTGGAACTCAAAACAACTTCTTGCTCTCTTGACTAAGTGATACCTGGCTACCCCAAAAGAAAAGAAGAAAAATGAAAGAGACAAAAGAAACAAAGTCAAATTTCCCCTCTCTTTAAACCTCCACCAAGCAATTTAAAAAGAAAATTACCTAAATACCCTCTTTTATACAATTAAACTCCCTTTCACTTACTTGCCCTTTTTAGTAATTTCATACATAACCAAAATAAATATCTTCTTTTTCTTTTATTATTATTATTATTATTATTATTATTATTATTAATTAATTATATAAACTTACTTTTCCTACACCACTTTATACATTATGTATATGTAATATATATGTTGGTATATGTATATCTCTTTTATATTTCCTTTATATTTTCCATATTTTTCAAATACCACATAAATATATATCATCCCTCATATAAACCTATTTCTTATAATATTTTCCTTACATATTTTACCAACATATCTTCTCACAACTACCATTCCAATGTACACCAAAATCGGGTATTAAATTAATTCATTTATCTTCTTTTGACTTTCATTAGTTTAACTTATATATGTTATATATACCTTCATTTCTTTTCTCCTTCCATTAAACATACTCCTTAAATCCAAATACCACAATAATTATTCCAAAACTTTTAGGGTGTACCTTGGGATATTACACAAACTAATGATTTTTCCCATGTAGGCTCGTATTGATGTTTGTCTTCTATAGTTCTTTGCACAAGCATGCATCTTTTCTTTCTTTTGCTATAGCCTTTTCATGCCCCCCTGATTCAATATCTTCTTTTGATTCTTTACTTCACAGGGTGTTTTTTGTTCAAATGGTTCCATTGACTCACAGACCAAGGTGCTCAGCTGAAGTGTTCTCATTGGTTTCTTCCAGATGCTCGTTCAGGTCTTGCATTAGAATGACAAAAGGCTTGGCATTTATGGCTTTTATCTTCAAGACATTGAAACCATGAGTAGTGGAGGCCCCTAACAGCAGAGATATATCCATTTCAAATTATGATTCAGCACGACAGTTAGTAACTTCTTGCAAATAATCCTTTATTTTGCCCAATGTGTCCTTTGAGGTTCGACGGTACAACATACTTCCCTTAACTTGAAGGTTTATGCAATAAGAAAATATTTTTTTTAAAATTTTAAATTTTAAAATCAAATGTTGATTTTGTCAAATCAGTGTCATTGTATCTCAGGACTCGACTTTCTAAATTAACATAACTATAACATGATAACCCTAGTTATCGTACTAAACTCGTGAATCATTTCCATTTAAGCAAGAACTGTTGTACTTCAGATAAGCACATACATATTACTTGGTCAAAGGTCTCATCAAGTTTAAATATTGTCTATCTCATATGCATGCTTATTCAAACTATCTCAACTAATAGACTCTACCTACCAAGAGAGATCAACATGTCTTTAATAGGTTTGAAACAAGATCTATAAGGGACACGGGTTAAGTGAAGGCTATTTTTGAGCTGGAGCTGACGTGACACTATAGACAAACCTTCACACTAAAATCTTCTTGTTGGAGCCATAGGCCACTGGGGGCAATCTTGCTAGACTCCAATTTCCTTCTATCTCCTTAGAAAAAATATAGAACTAATTAAGACGATCATCATCTTCTCCTTTTGCTTTTTTGCATAAACTCAGGACTCATTTTTTGTTTTTGTTTTTTTTTGTTTGCTCCTTTTTTTTTTGGTGTTGGGTTCTAGCTCCAAAAGAATTGTCTTGCTTGCACCATTCTATACTTCTGTTTATGGATGAGTGGAGTAGAGTAAGTCTATTTCAACAAGGATAAATCATTTATTTCCCTAATGTCATCTTAGTGAATTGGAGATATTAGGTCTAGTATCAGGTGAACTTTAACTATCCTTGCAGTCTTGACTATGCTTTCCTTTCTTTGATCTTCTTACCTTTTCACCTTAGTGATCATCAGACTTATCATAAAAGTCACAATAGTTCAGGGTAGGTTATCTGGCTTACAAGCCAATGAAGAGTAAGCTAAAATTTTATGAAGGCTTAAAGGAACAACTAGGGATTGATATTTAATAAGGCAGATAATAGTTGCTGGCTAACCAAACAATGCCTAGATAATCTCTTTCTTAAATAAACAGAGTTTAATTTCACCTTAAAAGTTTGTCAAAGAATGTTCTAAGATTGATTAGGACCTAGACAAGGGTAATTATGTAGGAGCCCTCTCTAAGTAAGCATATACAACTCAATGCTATAGAATAATTCCCTCACCTAGTAAAGTCATTCCAATCACGATGCATAGATACATTAATTTATAAATATCAAGCTAGATTCATCATTGGTTGGGCACCAAAATGAACAAAGACCAATAAAAATTTAATGAAAATAATTTATTCAAACAATCTTAATTTGAAAAATATAATTGTTGCAGAAAACACCAAAGAAATAAAATGAATAAAAACCAAACAAGCCAAGGGATGTTTGTTGAGTTGGGGTCGAAGATGCTTCATTTATTTAGACATACCAAGGGAAGGATTTTTCCATCATCAAGGATCGTTGATTCATCATCCACAGTTAGTCCAAGCTTATTTAATAGCACATCCTCTTTAGTGGCTTCTCTATCCATATCATAACAAGATAACAAGATAAAACTCTCCTACAATCCTCCTTTCATCATGAAGGTTGCAAGCGGTGGTGCCTTTCCAAATTTAGGCAAAGAATTATTCTTAGTGTTGGGCTTATTAAGTTCAGGTAGCTTTCCACTGTTAATTAATCTTGGATCTCATGCCTTAATCGAACATATTTATCTGTCTCATGCCCTTGCACTTAATGGAATTGATAAAAGGCCTTGGCATCAAAATTTGATAGCAGAGGCTTGTGTAGAGGCCAAGATGCCAATTGTTGTAGCAAATCCATCTTCATTAGATTTTCTAACATCTTTAACAAAGGTTCCCCTAAGTCTGAAAATTTATGCTTCCTTGCTGGTTCAGTTGTTGCCTTTTTCTCAACACCTCTTTTTTCCCTTTGACTTTGCCCACAGGAATGGTAGCCACCCTTATTGTTCCACTTAGATAGCACATAGTTTGACTAGTCTTGTAAGATTGACTCCTCATTTTTCATTTGATCTCTATCAGTGTACCTGTTTCTTATTAATGTTGCCTTTCCCTTCTTTTTTATGTTAATGGGAGATGCCTCATTAGCATTGTTGATGATCTCTAGAGTTTTACTCAACTAGGTCTTCATAATTTCAGCCAATTGATCCCGTTGCTCAGCCATCCTAGCTTTGACAATCTCATCGACTATATCCCTTAGCTAGTTTGAATCCATCCTCCCAATGAAGCATTTGAATCAAAATCACTATTACAGGTGGTGTTGTCATATGCTTTTGAACTGCTGTACTCCAGGTCTGCGAGCCAGAAAGGATCAATGCCATGTAATGCAATGCGTGTATGCATGTATGCACAAGTAACAGACAAAGAAAGATAATTAGGAGATTCCTTCCAACCTTATATCTTCCACACACGAATGACAAGTCTCTTTTCCTAGGTATATGGTCAACAAAACACCAACATGTGATATCTTATTTTTGAAAAATTCACTCGAATGATTTAACCAATATTTATATTTTCAAACTTGGAAGTCAGTTAATGATAATTTCCATTAATTAAGTCTTAATCTATTGGGCCAATAGAAGGATAGCTTTTATGCTATATTGGATCAAAACTAAATTAAAAGGTTTATCATAAATAGATTTTCCATTTAGAAAAGCAACTAATGGTTCATGCCACAAACAAGCCTATAATTAATAAGTCTTGGCATAAATTAGGCCCACATTTGATTTTTTGTATCCCATAATTGACCTAACTAGTTATAAGCCCATTAAAGAAAAAGGTTTTAATTTGGATAAAGTGTAAAAATAGATTTGTTCCAAAGCCCATTGTAAAAAGATTTTAGAAAAAATGAATTTTGGACTTTGTATTTAGGCCATGAGGTATAAGAATTCTTGACTCATCTTTTTTTTTAAAAAAAAAACCATCTTAAAAAGTATTGAAAATAATTTTGGTCTTTTGGGCCTAAAAGAATAAAATTATTTTGGGCTTACAATATAATTAAGTCATATTAGAAAGAGAGCAAACCAAATAGGCTATAGTTCAAACCAAGATATATCAATCATAGTCAAATAACAAGCATTTGGGAAAAAAACTTAAGGAAAGTAACTAGGCCAATTACGTGAGCTTTATTCTTTTGGGTTGAAAGGTTTTAGGCTCCCATAGCAAGTATATACCAAAAGGTATAAGGCTATAAGTGATTATGTCATATTCGATCTCCATACCTTGAGTGAAAGTATGGTATCCCTCACATAACATAACACGGGTTACACGAGTGTCCTAACTCATGCACAAAATACAATCTAAATAATGCAATGGACAATATTACAATAAGAAAGAATAAAATAATATAAAGACCAATAAAATCAACTTCTCTTATCCCTAGTGGAGTTGCCACTGTGAGCGGAAATTTTTGCCCCACTCCCATGTGGAATGGTTCTTGTGACTTCGGTACTGTTAGGCTCGGGGGCTCACAGAATACGGGCCTAAATCTGAAGAAAATAGAGTCACCGCCCGAACGAGCTGAAAAAATAGAAAGGGGTGGATGACTCGATTCCTAAGGAATCTCCAACCCCTTATTGGGTTCAAAAAGTTGGGTACGTATAAAGAAGGTGAGAATGACCCAGTACCCCCATAACGCCCGATTCATTGGAACTGGCCTCCATTTCAGGTCTAAATATTATTAAATTCTTAAATTATTAAAATATCATCCATACTACATACAATCATAAAAATAAATAATCACTTTATTAAAATCACAATAAGTTCAATACAAAATAAATGGGCACCCATACTAGATGGAGACATGCCCTTACAATGTCCAAGGTCTAAAATTAAATAAAATAGGACACTCACCATTTGGAGAAAATGTGCCCTTTACATTAATCCAAAATCTAAAATAAATCAAATTACATTGGAACTTAATTAATGAGGTACTCACAATGTGGAAACATACCTCTTACATAATAAAACTAAAATAATCAACATTAAAATAGTTAATGAAATTAATCAAACCATTTATAACATTCATAATAATTAATAACAAATCATCGAAACAAATAGAACATTGATATATCACTCATCATAAGCATATAATAAGTTAAATAACCAAAATTAGGATTTTGAAGTTGGTGTTTGGGAAATTAGGTTTTAAAATATTGACACTAGATTAAGACATATAAGCTAGGGTTAAACCTAATAAACTAGAGTTTTGGAAACTATAAAACTAATTAGGGTTTTAAAAAATTTGCTAGAACAATTTTAAAGCAATGTAAAAAACCAAACATGCATACTGGATGAAAGATTATACTAATTCAGTTATTGTTATTAAGTTCTATGCAAAAGCACAACTCAAACTGATCGGCTACTAGATCAATCAACCTTCAATGTTTAAAGGAAAAGGGAAAGCATAGTCACTGTATACTAAAATAAATAAAGTTTCTAAGAAAACAAAACCTGCGATCGTTGGTTCCTTCGATATCAATATGTTGAATCCAATATGTGCTACTGCTTGATCAACCTCAATCCTAGATGAATTAAAGCAAACTTTAGACAATCTTTACTGCCTCTTTGGTTGCTATCTTTAGTTGTCTTCTATTTTCATTGCTCTCAACTCTTAATTGCTCGGTTACCCTATATTAATTCTGTTTTGCTAATGGTTGCTTTGTGTTGATCATGATGTTGCTCCCTAGCTAATACCGTCCTCTTGCCTCTGTGCTTTTCATCCTATATTTATAGGCAATGACCGTCTTCTTAAAATCCTAATTGCCTGCTAATCCAAAGGTTATCTGAAGTCCAAACTTAATTAGGAATCCTAATCTTTCCCAAAATCATAATTAAAGCCAAAGTCAAAATGAATCAAGGCTAGATTACGGGCAAGGTAAAATTGGCACTAGCTATGGGCCTGTGGCGAATTGGTATGGCCAATTTCACCACATGCAAGTACTATGGCAAATTGGCTATGCCAATTCGCCACAGACATGGACCTGTGGGGAATTGGCATTCCAATTCGCCACATGTGATACCTGCCTGTGGCTAATCGGGCATGCTGATTCAACAAAACTTGGGTCGGGCTAACTTTTCTTGGGATTGGACCATTTTTTACTCTTAAAATTGTTACAGACTGGTTTAAACCTTTAGGCTTGATCTGAATTCCTTTTAATTAGGGTCGGATTGGATTAGGTCCAAAATCAAGGGTCTACATGGGCGTTATGGGGGTGCTGGGTTATTCTCACCTTCCCCATACTTAACCAACTTTTTAAACCTATTAAGGGGTTGGGGATTCCTTAGGAATTGAGTCATCCACCCCTTTCTATTTTTTCAGCCCATCCGGGTAACGACTCCATTTTCTTCGGGTCTACGCCCGTGTTCTCTAAGGCACTGAGCCTAACAGTATCGAAGTCACAAGAACCATTCCACATGGGAGTGGGGGCGAAAATTCCCGCTCACAAAGAGTTTTCACCTTGGTTCTACAATGTTAAAGTGTAGCTTATGCTAAAGAACCATATAATTTGATATTGTGCAATTCTTAGAGATGTGAGATAATATACAATGAGTAATAATGAGTAATTTCCTATTGTGGTCAAGTTCATTGGGAGATAAGGTGATTTATCCAGTTTTAGTACTAATTATAGAAGATATTTTCTTAATAAGTGAGTTATGAGTTTAAGTCATTATGCCAAACAATGTAATTAGTTAAACAAATATGTGTATGCATTAGTACTAAATGAAGTAATGATGCTACCGAGATTAACATATAGTTTAATTACACCGCTCAACAATACTGATTGCTAATGATTATGAATCCTATTTGCAATTAGTGGATAAGGCATGAATAATTGAAAATCAGAAGATAGAAAATGGAGTTGAAAGGGAGTAGAGGAGAAAGGTTACAATGGAAGGTTCTTTAGTGAGAAAGAAAATGAGATAGTGTTGTAATGAGTGTGAGATACCTATATTAATCCACCTTTCAAGGGAGCTTTAAGGGATTAATAGGAAGAGCTCCATCTAGATAATCTTTTAGGTAAATCCTCTCCATCATTAAGCTATTACTCCACCACTCCAATTATTTGAAGGGGCACTTATCCTTTATGTCACACTTGTGGGAAGAATTATAAGGGACAAATGCTACAAGGAAATCAAAGTTTGTATTGAATGTAGACAATTGGGACATTTAGTGAAGGGTTATCCATAAAGGGATATTGGAAGGAGACCAAAAAGATCTCCCTCTTTGGTTCAATTGGAGTTGCCGCAAACCACTTATGTAGAAGGGAAGCTTGTCCTATGTTGGATCCATCTTACCCTACGACAAGAGTAAAAAAAATAATGGGCATGCTTTCAAGCAAATTGCACAACAAAAATATTCACAGTTCTTGTTTTCTAAGCCTCACTCTAGTTGAACTTATATTATGTCTAAAGCAAGGGAAGCAACTGAGATAGTACATAGCTTTTTGCTATCAAATGGAAAGCCTTAATCAGTAGCATTGTCTTTTTTAACTTTGAAAAGACCTATGAACAATTTTTGGCCATATCTCTATTAACTTAATTCAACTCCTAATACTCATTAATTTTGAAAAGACCTATCAACATTATGTCTACTGCTTAACTTAATCCTTAACCCAACAAAATCGAGTATGATATAGTTAAGGATTGTAGCTTGTAACAAGAAAGAACATATTCGAAGTAGAAATTGTTGTACGAGCAACAAGAGTAACAGTTGAGACAACTCATGTTGACTTTGAGGTCCAAGTGAATTTAATTGCATTTGCTTATTCTTGGAATTGGTTTCTCAAATTACCTAAAGTTAAGTAAACATGAGTACGTATACTCAAAAGCTTGTGATTGTGTATTTTGGCATTTGACAAAAGGATAAAGGTAATGATTCTAGAATGTTCCTCTTCATCTTGGAAGTTTTTTTTTTTTTTTTTGCAAAGATGGAGGAGAAAGTTAATGTACACAAGGTTGAAGTTCCTCATGTATAACTAAGGAAATTACTGACAATAAACCTTCTTTGGTTAAGTAGAAATCCTCACTAAGAGATTCACATATATGATTAAGGACAAGATTATTTCTAGGTCTAAGGATAATTCTATCATATGTGAAAGTAAATTTGGTAAATTTCTTGGTCTTAAAATCCAAGTTGAATAGAAAGTCAAGCTACTAAGAATTCTAGTAGAGTGGGTGGTAAGCCATCTAAGAAAGCAAAACATGAAGATTTCGTGAGAGATTTATTAAGAATTATAGAAAAATTGTCTAGATATTAAAACACGATTCTAGCGATGGTAATATCAAGACTGTCAATCAAGTATCGTTGCTTTTGAAAATAAATCTAAATATAAATTTGTAAAATATCCTCATGGGAATGAAAATATCTCTTCTAAAAAGTCAATGCTTATGAAGGATTCCAATGGGAATGATAAGATCATAAAGCCTAATATTATAGAGTACATATTTCAAGGCTTCAAATGTAAAAGAGCATATACAAGAAGGAAAAACAAGAAGAGATTGTAATCTTTACCTGTAGCTCTGATACCATGAGCAGCTTTTAATAAAGAAGATAACAGAAATTGAGGGAGAAGAATATTTCTCTATATTCCATTTCTCAAATGTAAAAGAGCATATACAATGATTATTTATACATAAGAAAGAATGATCTAGATTTATGCTAGGTGTCTAATTCTAATAAGCAAGAAAAAATATATACACTAGATTGGAACAGCTGTAATAAATGAATGGATGGATGTGAAGCACATGGCAAAAGATGAATGAGAGGATAACGATTAGCTGATGATTGTATAATGATTGATTGTGTGGAGAATGGTGAGCTGCTATGACAGTTTGGTGAGGAATTGCAGGTTGTGAAGAATTTGCAGTATACTATGTTGTACATCCAGCCTCCATTCATTCTCCAACACAACCTCAAGCACATCCTTTTAATCTCACTTCTTCGGTGATATCCAGATTTTACAATATATCCAATGTTCCTGCAAGCACTTCATCAAGCATTGCGGAGCATGAAGATGATATTTCATATGATGAACCAGACCACTAGCTTTTTAATTTTAACACCTTGAGCAAGAAATCTAAGGCCAAGTTTAAATCTCTAGTAAAAGGCAGTCTCATTGTTCCTTGCAAAAGATAATCTAAAAAAGGGAAGAGGCGGACCCTTTTTTCACATCTTGGTTCCCTCATATGTGACTCTAGCATTAAGAATATGAATTGGATCAATGGCCATAATTTGTTAGATATTCCTATCCAACTGGAATTTACTAATCCTCTACCTCCTGATGTGCCTGAAGGTGCTTACACTGCTCAGCTGGACTTCGTGGGGTTGAAGGTAGAGAAGGCTTGGGAAATTGGCTCATTGATGGGTCTATTTCATGCAAATGATAAAGATAATATTTGTCGAGGATTGAGCGAAATCATTAGCAAAGAAGCAAGTGATGAGTGTCAGTTCGACTTTTAATATCCTGGGGTTCCATTCGGTGGATCATGCTGATATAGAGTATGAGATGTCTGTTTGAACACCTTAGTCCTTATTAGTGTAGTAGATGTCTCATTCTTCAGTCTATGGGCAAAGGTCGTCGATGTTTGGTTTTAATGGGTGAATATCTATATGATACAGTTTTGGCATCTTATAGCATTTTCAGTATTCATTGTTGTTCTTTACAAACAGATTGAGTCAGATTATGGTTCTCGTGCCATTATTCCCTACTATTTAGTTGTGGCCTACAACCGAGTCAGATTCTAATGGTCTTCCTTGCGATTTGTAAGATTCTACTTTGAGCATTTTATTTTCCCTTAATATGGTTCGGTTGGGTTGTCTATAGTCTACTCATCTTCCTGGATTTTGCTGATGGTTTGATGGATTGTACTTGTAACTACTGATGTGATTTGAGGTCCTGCTTTCAAGTCATGGCTAACATGGTTTTCTGGTTTTGGTTCACAGCAATTATGGAGCAATTGGAGTTTGCTGTGATGGATACCGAAGCTTCTGCAATTTTCCTCTTACCATTTTGTAGCAATATACCAAATATTTGCTACCTTTTATGGCTTTCTGATGTCCCTTTGGCCCCTTCTGCGGTATATGTGTACTAGTACCTTTTATCTCACATCAATGTGAGTCAGCATAAATATGCATCTTAGTTTTGGGTACCTTAGGATTTTTTCACATGGAAAGGTAGAGCTTTAGTTTGGGTGTAAAGGGATGCCTATTGGCTTGGGTTGTTTTACTTCATCATTTCATGTTTTTCCCCATTTCATTAATAATAATAAATTAAACTTTTTTAAATAAATTGTCTAAAGTCTCTAAAAAGTCAGATGTTGACAAAAAGAAAAATAATAGCATTGAATGGTAAAGAATGTAACCATATTAAAACTCTTGGCATTTATGTGAGCATAATGGTGTCTTCTATGACCTCCAGAGCCACCGATGGCGACATGTGGTCAGTTATGGGTACCAATTCCAATAGATCTTTTTTCATGTTTTAATGTTTTTTATGATAGTCCGATTGAATTTCACACTAATAAGTTTGGGAAATTTTAACTTTAATTTTGAACTAGTTTTTAGATGATTGGATCGTTTATTATTAGATTATATATATGTGTGTGTATGTGTGTATATATAGGTGGATTGAGAAATTGAGATACTTTATCATTATTTATTGCATATGATTGAAATTTTAACCAGTGGCGGAACCAGCCTTTCAGGGAGAGGGGGTAAATTTCTCTTCAATACATATAAGGAAGAGATGGGGGGCTGGGAGAGGCTGGGCCTACATCTCTGCTGCTTCAACTAACAGAAATTCATCTTAAAAATGCATGCCGGTGGCTAGCCAGGGGCAATCGTCAGCCCACACCCGATCCCACCTGATTCCACCCCTGATTTTAACCATATATTTAACTTGAAAAATTGAAGCACTTGTGATGTTTATTGAGTTTGGAGGCTCAAAGGAGCAATTAAATTATTATTAGTTATTATGAGCCTTGAAAGCTATTTGAAAGTGTCTATTTATTTATTTTATTTCAATAGAAAATATTCTAATTATAGGGGAGACTGTAAAAAATCAATCTAATTTTTGTGTTACTAAATTGATTACTCACACAAAGAATTAAGTCACGAAAAATATCTTTAAATGGAACGTCGTCTCATAAATGATGACTTTAAAAAATGTGTAGATAAATTACTCCTGACGCTTTTGTCTGCATTCAAATTTTTATTTTGTGATGTTATGCTTAAGCGTCAGCGATCATACTAATACAAATAGAGTATTGGTAAATTTTACTGCTAATGCTTTTATTTCGTCAAAAATTATTATTTAGCAATGCAAGTTCAAAGCATTGGTAGATAATTTTTGACACAATTAAAGTGTTGGTAATTGAAAGCATTAGTAATTGTAATTTAACAACGAAATTAAAGCATTATTATTTTAATGACGTAATGAAAGAGTCGTTAAATTATTAACAACATATTTTAAAAGCATAAGTATATTACAAGTACACAATGCAAATGCAATGTAAGCTATCTAAATTTGCCAACGCAATAAAATGTTACAATTATACATTTTTCTTGTGATTAATTGCACAACTATTTTGAGTTTCACTAATGGTCATTTTGCATGAGGATATTAATGGTTTTTTATATTGTATTTGATTTCAAATCATAATATATATTACTGTAAATGTTTTTCTCTCACATAATTATAATTAATAAAATATTTTTAAAAATAAAATATAATGAAATCAAACATTAATTATAATTTTAGTTCACTACAAATAATAAATCTAACTATCAAATAAAATTCATTTGAAGGGTGCAAACAAATAAAAAAAATCAAGATATTGCAAAAATATAAACTAAAAAAAGAGAAAATCTTATATTCCTTTATTTAGTCCAAGTAATTTCAGATTTTATCAAATGAATGTAATATCCATGAAGCTCCATCACTTGCAAAAAGAAAATAAAATTACAAAATGTGAAACTTAAAAAATTACAATTTAAGCGAAAAAAGTTAATAAAAGAATTTATACTAAATCAATTAAAATAATAGGAAAATTGAGAAATAGTTTGTCCCCAACACAACTATTTTGTATTCCAAGTTGGAATATAAAATAGGAAACTTGAGAATTATAATTTGAAATTTGGAGTTTAGTTTAAGGTTTATATGCACTTGAGAATTATAATTAAATAGAACCCAATGAGATCAATAAAAAAATAATATAAAGACATATAAAATTGGATAAAAGCTAAAGCAATGCTTCGAAAACAAAGTGAATCGATTAACAACCATACTGGGATTAGAATTATTAGAAATCTACGAGCTGCCAAACAAAACAACATAACTTAAACTTATATCAACAAACTCAATAACAATTAATTTTGGAACTGAATAAAAGAGAAATAAACATAAAAATTGATTGAGGGCTTACCCAATTTTAGTGGGCAAGAGACATCTAAATAAAAAATTGAGCATGTTTTAATTAGTTGTTCTAAAATAAATTGAAAGTAAACCATATGATTCGGCTACACTATTTATGAATTTCTAAAACTAAAATTCACTAAATACCAAACAAAATGAAATATAAGAAAAACTCAGAAAAATGAAAATTATACTTTTGCCCAAAATAATACAATTACAGGATTTGCAAGCATTAGATTTTTAATATAAACTAGAAAGAAATTTACCTTATGACTATAAATACAAATTAAATACAGAGATTTGAGACAGCTAGTTGTTGTTGTTTTAAACAGATAAAGCACAGTAAAGAATGGAACAAGAAATAGTGGAGGAAATGAGATGCAAAGAACATATATTTTATTTAATATGAAAAGCCTTTTTAAAGGTATATTTGCAACAAAACAATAAAAAAAATCTCACTAAATATTTTCATAATCTCTAATTATTTTCTTAAATATAAGAAATCATAATCTTACTAGTAACCAATTTATTGACTAAATCAAAATTAATAAAAATATCTAGAAAATAATAAAAATTTCTATATTAATTTTTAACACTCCCCCTTAATGTACAAATCTCTAGCACCTAAGAGCTCTTAAGCTTTATTTTTACAAAAAAATATGCTTGTACATTAATCGATGCTAGAAAAGTTCTTCTTCCTTCGATTGTTGATTCGCAACAAATTTTGCTTATTGTTGAGACTTGCATACTCTTTCCATGTGACCCATTTTGCCACTTTTGTTTCAATTGGCATTTGGTCTCCACCAATATTTGAAATGTTGATGATTTGTTTTCTTACAATAAGCACAAGGTGGATGACTTTCAATCTTATCTTTGTTTATTGATCTTGCTAGATAAGCACCTTCAACGCAACATTCTTCTTTCATTGATCTTCTTTGTTCAAATGCCTGTGATACATGTAAAAATTCTGCTAAGGTAATATTTGACATATCTTTAAAACTTTTCAAAGAGGATATCGTAGTTTCATATTTTTCAGGTAATGTGATTAAAATTTTTTGAATTATTCTTTCATCAAAAAATTTTTTACCGAGTAATTTCACCTTGTCTGCTATATTTAGCAATCTGTTAGTATATTCCTTGACTGTTTATGAAACTTTCATTTTTTCTATGTCAAATTTGTTAATCAGATTCATTACCTGCAAGTTCTTCATCCTTTCATTGCTTTCATACTTCTCTTTGAGATACTTCCAAATGTCTGCAGTAGATTCTTTTTACATAATTTTGATTAGGATTGATGGGGAAATAACAGAGAGTAAAAAAGCCTTAGTTCTAGCTTTTGTTATTTTTTTCTCCTTATGATTTTTAATATGAGCTTGTATTGGATTGTTTCCAAGTGGAGGAATCTCATAGTCTTCTTCTACAGCTTCCCAAATATCCAAAGCTTCGAGATGCTCTGTCATTTAAACTAACCACACTTTATAATTTGCTCCATCAAATTTTGGTGGAGCCATTGATGTAAAGTAGTTTGATTGTCCCTCCATTTGCACTTATAGTTATGGTTATAGCTATTGATTATGGTTATGGATTTGGAAATGGTAATGGTTATGAACATGGTTGTAGTTATAGTTATGGGGTGTGGATATGGTTATAGATATGATTATAGAGACTTTACATGTCCCTTGAGATTATTTAGCTCTGACACCATTATTGTTTTAAACAAAAAAAAATACACAGTAAAGAATGGAACAAAAAGTAGGGGAGAAAATGAGATGCAAAGAACATATATTTTTATTCAATATGAAGAGCATTTTTAAAGGCATATTTACAACAAAACAATAAAAAAATCTCACTAAATATTTTCATAATTTCTAATTATTTTTATAAAAATAAGAAATCATAATGTTAATAGTAACCAACTTATTGACTAAATCAAAATTAATAAAAATATCTAGAAAATAATAAAAAATTTTACATTAATTTTTAACACTAGTGAGATAGGAAGATATTAATGCCGACAATGGCCAAAAAAAAGAGAGACAAAAGAAGAGGGATAGTTAGGGAATTTAGGGTTAGCCTTTTGATTTTTACGTTTTACATTTAAATAATATATGAACTATTAGTAGAAAACACTAATAAGTATTTATAATAATAAATTGATTTTTATTAGATAACATTAATAAGATAATATTAATAACTAATTATTTTTATTTAGAGCAAAAAAATAATTTCTTTAAAAAAGAAATTGTAATAATATATTAATTATTTATTTATGGATTTTATTTAGTAAATAATAAAAATAATATATTATTATTAGATAATATTAATTTTATCAATTAAAATTTTTTTATATAAATTATTCTTTTGAAGTCGAGTCAAGTAAGATCGCAAGGGCGAAAAAGCTCTGTCTATCAAATTTTATCAATTAAATATTTAAATATATACTAATCATTCTAATTTTTAAATTTTCATTTTTTATCCAATTGTAGCGTCTCAAATTTTCATATCTTACGAAAGGCATTATCATTACATATTACTTAATACTAAAGAAAAATTTTCCAACTAGTTCGCTATTTTTATTAATGTATATATCTAATTGCATAAATTTTTAATTAATTTATATTCTCCATTAATTTAAATTTATTTCAATTTATAATGAATTTGTAATTAAATATCGGATTAATTACTACATAAAATGTATGTAATGTTGCCAACACTTTAGATTAGTGTAGGGAATCCTTGATACTGGAATAAACTTTCTAACGCTTTTATGAAACATTAAGAAAATTGTATTGTGATTGGTATAAAATATAATTACACATCTAAATTGTGTAGGTAAATGTTTAATAGTGACAACACATGAAAAAAGTGTTGATAATTTATTTTTAAAAAATATTAACACTTAATAAATAATGTCGAAACATGTACTATTTTTATTATTTTATCGACATTATTGGAAAAATATTGATAATTTTCTAACAGTTCTTATTAGCATAAGAAATTACATATGGACACTTACATAATTATTCCAAGGCTTTTATAAAGTATTGACAAAATTGTATTTGAATTGATAAGACATATAACTACGCATTTTAAAGTATAGATAAATTATTAAAATGCCAACACAATAAAAAATATTGATAATTTATTTAAAATACTAACATTTAGAGGGTGTTTCTCAAAACTTAAAAGCTGGTCAAAACTGATTAAAAGCAGTTTTTAGATTATAAGTTGTTTATTTAAGTGTTTCTGAAAACTTAAATAGTAGATTATAATCTGATTTTAATCAGTTTTTTAAAAGTTGGGTTTTGCTACTTTTTTTTAAGCACTTATTTTTTAAGCAGTTTTAACCAAGTAAAAGATCATACTATCCCTACCTAATCTTCAATATTTCAAATTTGCCTACCCTATACACTTTAGTTCCCATCAAAATTCTTTTACGTTTATTATTATTATTATTATTAAATAAATTTTATTATTATTATTATTATTATTATTATTATTATTGCAAAATAAATTTTGAATTGACATTTAAAAAATCAGTTTTATACAATAAATAAACTCAGGGACAGTTTGGTCATTTTGACAGTTTCTGTAATTAAAAACTGATTATAAGCTGATTTTACAGAAACACTTAACTGATTATAAACTGATTATCACTGATTATTAACTAGTTTACAGAAACGCTTAACTGCTTATTTTTAATCTGATTATAATCTAAAAATCACTTATTCACAATAAGCTAAAAAGCTCCAGTTTTGAGAAACATCTTCTTAATAAAATATCAGAAAATATACTATTTTCATTATATTACTGATGATATTGGAAAAAAGTTAGTAATTTTGGTAACATCTATGTTAGCCTAAGAAATCATATATTGATACTTATATAACTCTTCCAATATTCTTACAAAATATTGGCAAAATTGTATTAGAATTTGTAAAAAATATAACTACACATTTAAAAAAGTATAGATAAGTTATTAAAAACATTAACACAAGAAAAAAAAATGTTGGTTGTTTACTCAAAACAAACCAACGCTTAACAAATAATATCGAAAATATATTATTTTTTATTATTTTGCTAATGTTATTTGATAAATGTTGGTAATTTTACCATCCTTTAATTTAGCGTTGGTAAAATTGTGTTGGCGTAGACCTATGTTTTCAATGCTTTATAAACCTTGTAAACATTCTTAATGCTTTTATAAAACGTTGGTAAAATTATATTGGTGTAGACCCCTGTTGTTGTAGTAGTACATTATTTTTGTTTTTTACAATTATAGTTATCATATCATAATTTTGTTGATTTTACTTAATTAGACTGGTTACAGATTTTGAAAGTTTTATGCCTAATATTAATAATATCCTTTTATATTCAGATCATGCATACTCACATTGTGACATGACATGTATATGCTTACAATATTTTTGCGATATGCCTGGTAAGTTAATTGAATTATTTATTTTTTAAAAATATAAAATAAAAAATGAAAGCTAAAGCCAATCTATCTATATTTGTGTTATTTGATTTTAAGTTGATTTTTCAATTTTTCTTAGAGGTGCAAGATGAAATAGATTGCACAAAATAAGTTCGACTCATTCAAAATGATTAAGTATTTTTATTTTTAAATTGATGGAATTCAAGTTTTGCGAAAACTGTTGGAAAGTGGAGGGTTGCCAAATGCTAGAGTATGTCTGGAGGGAGGTAGTAGGAGGGTTTATAAAATATGAGAAGGTTAATATTGTATTTAGGATGAGGTATTTGGAGGTTTAACAAAATATGTGAGGGTAAGTGGAGGTTTTAAGAGGGTTAATAGTGATGGATTTTCTTTTATTATATTATACCTTCAAAATGGTGGTTTTTGGAGATTAAGTAAAATATTATATCAATATTATCCATGCATTTTTAATAGAATTCCATAGTCATTCTCTATTTATTATTTCAATATCACTTGTTGGAAATACATTGTGAAATTAATTTTATTCATTTGCATAATTTTGATCATTTTATATTAGTGTATGAAAAAAATTAATATTTATTGAGACTGATATTAAAATATTAATTTTAAAAATATATCAACTTTATTTAAAAGTTAATATATTAATATTAAAGATTTATTAAGATTGACATTATTTTTAAAAAATAATAACATTAATATTATTTAAAATAAATAAAAGTTAAACTGTATAATGATATATTTATAGTTTTACAGGTAGCTTTATCTTATAATATCTTTCAACCAAATAAATAAAAAATATTTAACTTTCAAATATCATATTTTTCTTCTAAATATTATAAAAATTAATATTTTAATTTATTCTACTATACTATGATATACCTTATTCTATTTTATTAAATCTCGTAACAACTCCATCAAACATACCCTAATGTGAAACAAGAATTTGCGGATATATGTAGTTAAGAACCTGATGGCTCATAGACGAGGAATTGAGGGGTCAGCATAACAGCTCATAAGTTATAAGAGAGCTTTTTGGCGTTTGGACATTTCTGAGATCCGCCGACTTTTCATTTCTTACCTCTGAATGAAATTCCTAAACTAATTTTATTCAAATGATTATATTTGTTTATTTTGAAGTCAAGGTAAACCACAAATTACAATACCAAAGGTAAATCTAATACATATATATATATATATATATATAATGTTGAAATTATTTTGAAAATTATAAAAAAAATTAAAATTAAACTTCAATTAAAATTAAATTTATTAAAAAAAAAATCAGCCTTACTGCAATAAAATGAAAATATCTTTTTCTTTAAAAAAAGTTGCCTTTTTCTTTTACTATTAGGATGAAATTTATAATTTTCTGAAATATAATTTTTAATATTTATTTTTAAATAATCTCACTTTATCGTTAAAAAAATAAAAAATTACATTTCAAGAGATAATTATATATATTTTTATTGAGTTTATTACTCAATTTGAATATGAGATTTTATAATAAAAAATTTATATTTTTTAAAGAAACTTTAATTTATTAACTAAATTTGGATTTATATATGAAATTAATATCTAAAAAATGTATTTTTTTTATTGTGATTAAAATTTTAAATTCCACGTGAATGGGTATTTTTTGCTAATGAAAAACATTATTTATAAAAATAAAATCATTTGGCCATTATTATAGTTTCCTCATTTCATTTCATTGTATTATAATTTCTTCGTTATTACTCCCCTCGTTTCATTGAAATCGTCTTCTTTAGCTCATGTATACCTATTAAAAAGTTATTAAAATTTCGAGATATTATACAAAATTATTTATTAAATTTTCGAGATATTATATAAAATTATTTTGAATAAACTAAAATATTCTCTATTAATTTATTAATATTATACTCTTACTTCATTAATTAATATTATACTCTTATTTCATTAATTGAGTCATTAATAATAAGAATATAGTTGAAAAAAAAGTTAATTAATATTAATAAATATTAATATTCTATAAATTAAATAATTTGAGAGGGATAAGTTTTTTTTTTTTTTTTTTGCAAAAGTGATAATTTCAACGGGTCAGAGAAAATATTAATTTTGGATGACTTTGTGAGAAACCCAACATTATACCATGACATGCCTAGGAAATTATAAAGAAAAATCCTCATTTTAGAGAAGCATATCAATTGCCATCCTTTTTTTTCCAATTGATGCAAGTGCTACAATCGAAGCACCTCAACACTTTCAATTGATATCAACCAATCAGATAATAATTTGCATTATAAAATGGACAACTACCAAAGATTCAAAAAAAATATTAATAATAATTGAATATTTTTCTTTTTACACATATTTTAACGAGCATGTACCTAAAAAATGATTGAATTTTAATAAGGAAAATGCAATATAAAATATATGTATAGGAGGAAACCTTTCTTCTATAGTCTCTATATAAATATCTTTGCTCATGAGCAGAGATATTAACTTGATTATATATAAAAATAAATATATAAAAATTAACTTAATTATATATATATATATATACACATTAGTCGGACATAAATCATGGTATAAGAAATTTAGTTTCTTAAAAGAAATGTTCTATTTAGCTTCATCATAGGGTGGAGTTATTTAATTACTATCAACATGTAATGTCTCATTAATATGTGAATAGCTAAATTATGAATAAAAGGGTTCTCTAAGAAGGAATAAATACCCTTTTTCCATGTAAAAAAGATTATAGATCTTGTTTTATTTATTTATTTTTTGTTTTCCAAATGTCTAAATATATGTAGAAGTTGGTGAAAAATAAATAAGGCTATAGATAATTAATGGCCATGAATGAGAGAGAGTAATTATATAATGAATAAATTTGGTATAAATTAAATGGATGGTTTTGAATTGTTGTTTAGGAATCTTATGCTGAGGATTAATTATAATCTCCATATTTGTAGTCCAAGTCAAATGATATTGAAGGGTGTCCCTACTCTCTTCAACAACTTGCTTTTTAAAATGCTAACACTAGTTCTGCAAACTTATCATCTCCTGATCTCCTGCATTGAAGTAGTCTGCCAACTTAATAAGAAGCTAATATTGCTTTTAAATTTATATGGTGGACTCGAGCTTGAGGACCCTCTGGCTCCCACTAGACTTAGCTAGATATGTACAATATAACTGAAATATACTGCAGGTATATTAGATGTATATATTAAATATATTTAAAAGTGAGTATTTTGAAATTGAAAATTGAATGTTTTTTAAAAAAAACCTTTCAGGATATTTTTCTGAAAAGTCTTTTCATTAATATGTACTAATTCTATAGGACAATTTTGATATAAATTGTAGCACTATCTAATAACGATGTAGTATTGAATAATATAATATATATATATATATAATTTTTTTTTCAGGTAAAATTGATAAAATGAGATGATCCGCCAACTGTATAATATTTGGTATATAGTAGTGGAATTGTTAGGTCTCTTTCAAAAGGGGGCTCACACCCTAAAATGTCTTCTTCTCTTGATGGACAAGAACAATATAGTTGGAACTAAACATGACCTTTTTCAAAAAGCCTTTTCTATTTTACTCATCAAATAAAATAAAGAGAAAAATTATACTATATATATTTACTTTTTATTTAAATATTCTACTTTATATATATATATATTTTACTAAATTTACATTAGATAGATATCTCTAAAAGAGAGATATATTTTTAATATAGTAGATGTATAATTTTGTAAGTAAATATTTTTAAAATTGAAACTCAAAAAGTAACTACTTTTAAAGAAAAAAGAAAAATGAGTTTTTTTAAAAGTATTTTTATTTTTTAGGATATTTTTGAGTAAACCCCATAAAACTATATATGGGAATTGTGATTTAATTTCAGAATATCTAATGAAAACTAGGACAAGCCAATTTAGTACTCAACTAATAATAACAAACTCATATTTAATTATGAAGGTTAATTATCTTTGGCTGCTCATAGTGACTTGCTATAAAACCTTATTATCAATGTTTAGAAAAGGAAAATTAATGCCATCTTAGCAACTACTAATTTAGCAATAAAACCTAATTTAGGAAATTTTCCTCAATAAAATGAGAAATAAACACCTTAATTATTATTATATATATAACTGAATGAAAATGGTTACATTAGATATCTATCATTAGTTTATTTGATTTGATTTATTAAAACAACCATGGAAATAATTGCAAGATTTCTCTTTTCTAAGACAAGACTTTTCCTTGATTTATTTAAAATGGTTAAGATAGAAATTAGTGGACAATCAAATTGATTCAGTCGGATTTGATTTTTAATATACAAATTTCTATTTTCAAATAATTTTCTTTAACTTTTATATTAATATTTTCAAATAAATTCAATCAAATTTAGATTATATACCAACTGATGTGATATGATTTGATAGGATAAATATTGAAAAGACTTTTTTTCCTTTTTGAAGAGAAGACAATATTGCATATTAATTTTTCAAAATGATTTAGAATTTAGATTTATGAAAATTAGATTGAAAAACAAATAAGGAAAATAGACAGAGGCACCAACCGATCAGATATGAAAAAGAAAAGGGTAAGTAAAAAAGGACAATCTCGTGCAGTTGTCTTGCATGATATCGCTACAGAATTAAAAAGAAAGGAAAGGGCATATGATGGAATGGAAGAGTTAATTAATTAAGTTTGAAAGCAATCAATTCATTGCATTTGATAGATACTTGCCATTATGTGGGGACTCTGATTTTATGGCCTTTCTTCATGTTTATTAAGTGAGTTGCCTTTGTCATGTCATATTCATATCTCATATCACACCTCTCTCTTATTATTATTATTATTATTATTATTATTATTATACTATAAATAAATTTTATATATTATTTATATAGCGTTTGGTTTTATCATAATTCTCAAAAAATTAATAAAAAATTTTTTTTTATAAAAATATTATATTTATTTATAAATAATTCATGTAAAATTAAATATTAAATTCATTAAATTTTATCAACTAATTAATAAAATATTTTACTTAAAAAAATAAAAAAATTATATTACATGCTAAAAAAATTATAGGATCCCATTACAAATTATAATTATACCCCTAATATAAAATATAGTAAAATAAGAAAAAAATGTTACGGGGCTAATTTAAGTATTATTTAAATTTTTTCAGTAAAATTGGATTGTAACTAAATAAATTAATATTTTTTTCAATCAACTTTTTTAGTATTTTGTTATATCTTTTAAATACGGTAATATAATATTTTCTAATAAAACATAATCTCAGTAATATATGTCTATAAAATATATTCTTAGTAATTAATTCTTCTAATAATCTACCAAACGGCCCGTTAAATTTCTTCAATGGATATAATAATGCCACTCCACCTCAAAATTTTATATACAGAATCAAATTTTGTTAGGTAGTTAATTATATATTATCATCATCCTATCTATGGCCAAAAGTCTCTCACATTGACATATTTATTTTATTAATTATATATGAGAGAGGATAAACACTTAGAATTTAAATATGAAATTAAGCGAGAGCAACACATACTCTTAATTATCAGACTTCATCTTGATGGCTTTTTATATTCACGTATTTGATACTTTCTTCTATTATTAGATCACAATAGGTAGCTTTATAAGTTAAATATTGTTTTATTTTAATTAATATAAAAAGTGAATCCAAATTAGAATTTATTGAGTGAATATATAATTATCGTTGGGTGTGGGCAAATACTGAAGATATAATTAGCAAGTTTCATAGGCAAATAAGCCAATAAAAATGAAGATGGAGCACTGAACTTGACCATGAAATTGCATTATTTAAAAATGAAGGGATACTAGTTTAGGACCACTTTACATTAAAAAAGCGTACTTGTCTTTGGCTTTTTATGCATTTTGACCCCAAAAATCCATGTAGTGTTGTTTCATCCTATCTGTTCGGAATGGCAATTTGCCTGCCAGTAATTAACATCTCCATTCCATTTTATTAAATTTTATACACAGATTTTAAATTTATAATTATATCAAAAAGGTTTATATCATTAACAGATAAGGAAAAATAATTCCAACAAATCATATATATACATATAATTACATAATTAATAATAAAAAATATTTTTCAGATAAAAAGGTGAAAAATTTTGAATTGTCAAAAAAAAAAATCTCATTCAAAAAATATTAAAATTTCAAAATTTTTGTTAAATCATTAATGATTAATAATATTTATGCAACTTAACACTTAATTAATGTCTAATAAAACAAACCGTATAAATTTTAAGAGTCCTAAAAGAAAAAACAGGCTAATTTTAATAAGAATATCAAATCACTGAATACTTTTGTATATTTTCTCTGTAATAAAAAAATGAAAAAGTTCAAAAGATAAAAATGAATTATCCATTCCCTCTTGGTCTCGAGTTGCTGTTTCAATCCCGATCCAAGGAGAATGAGTTTGTATATATAATATTCTGCATTAGACTCGATAAGCAAATTTATTAATGAACATAAAAGTTACCCTAAAAGTTTAATTTAAATAAAAGACAGTTAATTTAGAGTTTCTTTTCGTTTGTTTATTTGGAAGAAGGATTTAGAGATAAATACATAATTTTTAAAAACAACTTAGTATGTTTAAATTTAGATAAGCTATGGCAAATTAATGTTTAATAATTGAGTGTTTCAAAAGAAATTATTACAATCGATCTCAATCTCAATGCAATAAAAATAAAATAGATTTATATTTTAATTTTTAGAGTGAAATTCGTATCTAAAATTTTAGATCCATTTAAATTTTATATTGCATATATTATTAACATAAAGATCGATAAAATGTTTCATAATGTCTATTTGTATTTTTCAGGATAAGAATTATGAAATATTTGTTCTTTTAATGAAACACACGTGCCAACTCATACGTCGGAACATGAAATAACAAATGAAAAATTGTGTTCAACCCAAGCCTAACTTAAATTAAGTGCCAACCCTTCCCAATTTTTCTGAGTGAAGTAAATTGGTAGCTCATGGGTCTTTATGAGTTGGATTGAACCAAAAAAACTAAATGAGGAAAAACACTTAACTTGAATATATCATTATTTTGAACCATATTAAATAATTTTAGTCGTATTTGTATACAATAATTATACATATATATATATATATATTTAGAGCGAGAAAGAGAGAGAGAGAGAGTTAGTTGGATAGAAGGCAGAGAGATATGTCGTTTTACCTAACATTAAAATTAAATGTGTCACAATACAAAGGACAATCCAATCTATATTTGATTAGATATTATTTTATAATTAGTTTGGATGGTAAAAACACAATGAGTTGTGCTTTTAATTTGCTTCTTGAAACTTGAAAAATGAGTGGGTAATGCCTTCTCCCTCATCATATTCATTGGCATTCTTGAACCCTAAATTATAGATTGTCACGTGGATATATATAGTAATAATACAGTTTGAGAAGAATTGGATTAATGAATTCTAAAACAAATTATTCATCTTTTGAAAATTTCATTCTATCGAACATGTTATTTCTTTTATAAATTAATTTATAATATTCGATTAAATTTAAATATTATATATATAATACTATATATTAAAAACTTAACATATCTAATCCAATAATTAGAGGGTTTCATGAGCTTAAGGAACATGTAAGAGGTAGCTTTAATTACGAGATTACAATAAGACCCTCAATCCTCTAATTCTAAGTTTTCTTTTTAATTTTTTTTATTAATTACATATGGAGGAGGGAAATACCAAGAAAACTCGAACCCGAGATTTGGGCAAAAGCAACACATGCTCCTGACCACCATGCTATACCATGCTGGTTAATTTCACCAATTATCTATGATTTTTTTACTTATATCAATTTATTCTTATAAAAAGTTTTCTTTAATTTTAATTTTTTCTCACTGTGGCCAAGAGATAATTACATAAACTTCATGCAGCACTACATATTAAATAATGGATCAAAATCAAAATAAGTTTTGTACTAGGAGTTCCAATAAATAGGAGGATTATCAATATTATAATAGAGTTTGTGTAGGAAAAGAAATTCGAATAGGAAAAGAATTTTCTTGCATTTTAAAGATAAAGCAAACACTATATATAAAGTACACTAAATTATAAAAATACATTGTGAGAAAAGAAAACTCAGTTGTACTCTCTTTTTAAGAAATAAAATAAGAAGCCTCTTATAGATGTAGGCAAATTGCCAAACCACTTAAATCTTTGTGTCTCGTGTGACTGCTTTTCTTAATATTCTCCTTAATTTTCTTGTTTATAGATTGATTTCTTATTTTGCACGTTTAAAAAATGCAAGATTTTCAAAAATTGGTATCAAAGCTTCTAGTTAGAATGAGTGAGTTTAGAACACATGCTAAGGTCGACAAGTTCAATAGAAAGGAGAATTTCTCTTTATGGCAGATGAGGGTGAATAATATGTTAACTCAAATGAAGGTTCACAAGGTGTTAAGAGGAGTGAAGCTGACAAAATGGATGAATAGGATTGGCAAGATATGGAGTTAGTCGCCTTCAGTACAATCTGGATGTTTTTGGTGGATTTAGTAATGTATGACTTAATCAATGAGAAGACAACCAAAGGCTTATGGACAAAATTAGAGAATTTGTTCATGTAACACCCCTATATCCTGTATATGTACACAACATGCTTATACGATCGTAATATACGTATACTGAATATAGCAAATGCCACAGTTTAAAAATACACAAGTCATATCTCGAAAAAGAAATAAAACAAATATCAATCGTTTAAAAGAAATTCATAAAATATAATAGATGAAAACGTTTATTAATACACAGCGGAAGTTATAATAAATATTTACAAGTACAAATACATAAAAATTTGAAATTTACAAAACATAGAAGATATATACATGATTGGCAGCTTGACTCTCTGATCTTTAAACTCTAGTCCAACTCTTCAAGCATAAACTCAACTAGGTCTAGAAGAATCTTCTGTCTCAACCCTATCAACTCTATCACCTGCGCGATGAACCACAACTGCGCTGAGCCAACAACTCAGTAGTACAAACCATAATGATACTATGCAATGTCAATATCAATGTCATACATTCAACCAATAAAGATCATACTTATAAATGTTACATTTCATTATTACAATAATTATATCATCATCCATTATACTCATTCAACATAGACACCTATGGGCCCAACAAGTATTTAATATGATATTCAAAGTTCAGAGTTACTGCTTTGGTTCATAATCATAATAATCAAGCCCGTAGGCAACATATATATATATCTCTATCCATGGATAGTGTAACAGACCCAGTCTTTTGGACCATCAACTCAACAAGCTTGAGGAGATCCTCAACCCAGCAAGACTGTTACCTGTAACAGACCCAGTCTCTTGGACCATCAACCCGACTAAATCGAGGAGATCCTCAACCTGGCAAGACTGTTACCTTTCATATATTTCATATTCATAGTTCACATAGTGTAACAGACCCAGTCTCTTAGACCTCAATTCAACTCAAATTGAAGAGATCCTCAACCCGACAAGACTGTTACCATTCATTTTATAGGCATGCCTCCAAACCCAGAACTCTGAAATTGAATAACATATTAAACATACAATTATTTCATTAATCTTTTTATCATTCTCTTTCTCAATTTGTATCTCATAATCAAATAGGCAATCATGCCTCAATAATTTCATTTGTACAATCATGGCCAACAACAATGGCTTCATTATATCTCCATTTACATCAAAGCAATTCATCATTATATTTCCATTTACACCAAAGCAATTCATCATTATACATATAGTACATTTCCCAAGATTCACAATGTGCAAAACATAACATTATTCATATATATCAACAATGCCATATCAAATGAATGTATGCAACAATGCAAGTTTTGTACTTACTTCAAAAGCAATCCACACAACTCTAAACACTTTCTCTTTCCAAAAGTCCTTCACCAAATGAATTAAGGCAATTCACTTTCTTCACAACCTAAACCAAAACAATGATGAACCACATCAATTCCAATACAATCAATCACTTAATAACCTCATACTAGACCCATAGATCACCTGTAACACCCCATCTCAGCCTACGTTTATAGACCAAGATGGACTGTTATCTCATAATGATTGAGTCTTAATATTTTACTTAGCCAATTTTAAGTGTAGATTTTAAAAAAATTTTGCCAGAGTTTCCCCTATATTTAGGGGTCCCAAGTGTCGCCAAAACTGATTTTTTTTTAAAACAATTTTGTTCTCAATCCAACAATCTCAATCAATCTCAAACACTTCCATAGTCGAACTCCTTATACCCTCCACTACAACCTGCATTAAAGTTTCACACTTCTATACACACATCCATACACACTAATTCATACAACATACATTAGTTAATATACTTAGCACACGTACTATGGTCTTTTACTAGTCATACATACAATTCTTAGTTACACTAACATATGTACATGCCATTCTAGTTACATTACTTATAATATCTTTCTATCCGAAGAGTTGCCAACACCAGCTGCTCGGAACACTGTAGAAACCAGCTTCGTGCTCAACCTACGAGTTTAGAAAGGAAACTAAACTCGCTAAGCGTTTGCTTAGTGGGTACATAAATCATTGCATTTCATAAATAAAATAAATGAGTAATTCAAAACATGCAATTGAATACTTTAATTAAATGAATAAGATATAAACATAATGATAAAAGATTAAATCCCATATTCTGAATTTATAAAGTACTCATTTTGCTTTTATCAATTTAGGTGCTCTACTGGTCTAACAGAACATCAGCGGATAAGGAAGAGTCGTGATAAACATATCTCATCATGATCATATTTCATTATCTTTCATCATATTTCTTGCACATGTGCCAATGGACATTATCATTGCATCATTGATCATATCATTGTAATCATCGGCCTTCAGCCGGAATATCATATCATGTCATAAGCAGTACTGCAGTAATAGTATGATGCATCATACCCTTATCTCAAGGGTTCTGATATACCAAGTAGAGCATAAATAATTTATTAAATTACTTTGATCATGATATTCAATAAACCATGATTTGTCCATAATGCATGTATTGTCGGAATAGCTTGTCATGATGCCTTTCTGATCATTTTCAATTCTCCTTCATGTCATTTTATATGATTTAACATCAATCCATATCATAATATTCAAGTTTTAACACATTTAGAAAAATGACCAAAGGAATAGTAGCGCGGCGCGTAAAATCGGCAACGCAATGGCGCGCGACAACTAAATGGTAAAATCTGTTTTTACTGCTGAAAATCAGTCAACTTTGGCAACGGTTTTGACCAAGTAAACAAACTTATTTTTGGCTGAATTTTTGCAGGAAAACACTTTCATAAGTTAACTAAATGCATGTAAAATTTCGTCAAAAAATTCTTTCGTTTGCCCCTTCAACGGACTGCCCAAAATGAAAGCTGCAGAATGGTGCCCAAAAGGGACCATTCGGCCCAATTTTCCAAACTTGAGGGAAATTCATTTTTTTCTTGCAAAATTGATTTTTAGAATCCTTTTGTGATACCATTGAAGGACTAAGGGTCCCTCTTCCAAAAATCAAACCAAAGGAGTGATTAAAAACTCATCAAAGTTTATGAATAATTGCATAAATTTAGCTAGTTTGTTTTGTTTTCATTCTTTTCACAATCAATTGATTACAAATGGTTCAAGAGCACTTTCCCACATATTTACCACACATAATAACATCATTTCAAAACCATTTCAAAAATCCCATAATGCAAAATATGTGAATTAATTGAAAAGGCAATGATTTAAGTACCAAACCTTAATTCTTTTCACTTGTTTCTAGTTCTTTTATGTCTTCTTTGCTTCCTTCTCTCTCACTTCTTGATTTCCTATAATTTTCATAAAATCCATGTCAAGAACATAATAAAATTTAAGTGCTTCATGCCTTCTTTTGCTAACTAAACTACTAGTCATCCTTTTTATCCTTAATCTTATATGTGCAAATCACCTCTTTCACTTTTCCTCAACTTCTTAAATTTTCTATAATCATCATATTTATTCTTTCATTTTTTTATCTTACAAATACTATAACCAATGAAAAAAATAGAACCATAGATGAATTTCCTTACCTCAAAATCTTATTCTCCACCAAAGTTTGCAATCTCTCCCAATTCTCCAAATTTGGCTACGTGAAAAGAAAAAACAATCTCTCTCTCTTTTCCCTTCCTCCTATTTTCGGCCAAGCAAGAACAAAGAGAGTTCTTGGCTTTATTTTTGTGGTGTTCTCTCCTCCAAATGGCAGCCAAGAGAGGTTGATAGGTCATGGTGTAGATGTTGATTTCCCATTGGTACACATATGTGAGAAAATGGCCAATTCTCATTGGTCCAAATGTCTCCTTCTTTAATTTATTTACAACCCAAGCCCTTGGACTTCATCTTAATTATATTTTGGCCCCTCAACCTCATTGTGCTGTAATTTTATGCTCTAAGGTGTGAAAAGACCAAAATACCCTCCGGCGGTTACTCGTTCGTAACTTTTAAACCGCGCACTTTCGCCGAATGCTGTGGTACACTTTTTGACTCAGTTTTTCCTCTACTTTTCATTTTTGAGATCCTTTATTACTTTCGAGACACTTTTAAAAATGACCATGATGCCCCTGGTCAAAATCCCCTATATCTTCCAAACCATACTTTTTCGGGAAAAACCGTGTCGCACCGTTACTGTCCGATTTTTCTCTACTTTCCATTTATGGAGTCTGTTATGTGCACTATTAAGGACCTCCGGAACAACTTTTGGTAATTACGGTCACCTCCCCAAAACTTTACAATCTTTTCAAATAGGTCCTTTCAATTTTACAGAACTTCCCTTCACTTCGCGCTTTTGAGTAGCTTCTCGGGAGGGTTCCTCTTACTGTACATGGACGTACTGTACATATGTACAAATTGGGTCGTGACATTTCTTCCCCTCTAAAATTTAAGCTTCGTCCCGAAGCTAGTCAGTTGTAAACAAATGCGGATATTGCTGCTTCATAGTTTCTTCTCTTTCCCAGGTTACCTCTTCTATCTTATGATTTCTCCACAATACTTTAACCAGAGGAATTTTCTTATTTCTCAATTCTTTAACCTCTCGTGCCAAAATCTTCACTGGCTCCTCTTCATAAGTCAAGTCGGGCTGGACCTCGATATCTTGTGTCTTGATGATGTGTGCAGGGTCTGAATGATATCGTCGTAACATTGAAACATGAAAAACATTATGTATCCTATCCAGTTCGGGTGGTAGGGCTAACCGATAAGCTACTGGGCCTATACGTTCGATGACTTCGTATGGTCCAATGAATCTGGGACTTAACTTGCCTTTCTGCTTAAATCTCAGTACTTTCTTCCATGGAGAAACTTTAAGGAAAACTTTGTTCCCTACTGCAAATTCTATGTCTTTTCGTTTCAGGTCTGCGTACGACTTCTGTCTATCTGATGCAACCTTTAGTCTGTCTCGAATGATGTTAACTTTCTCCTGAGTCTCCTTTACAATGTCGGGTCCAAGAACTTTTTCCTCACTTAGTTCTGTCCAACATATTGGCGTTCTACACTTTCTTCCGTACAATGCTTCATAGGGTGCCATCTGTATGCTGGATTGGTAGCTGTTGTTATATGCGAATTCCATTAGGCTTAGGTACTTATCCCAGCTGCCTTTAAAATCCATAACACAGGCTCTCATCATGTCTTCCAAAATCTGAATTACTCTTTCAGATTGCCCATCCGTTTGAGGATGTAAAGCAGTGCTATAGCTTGCTTGGGTTCCGAGGGCTGTTTGGAGCTTTCTCCAAAAGTTCGAAGTGAACCGTGGATCTCTGTCCGAAATAATGGATGTCGGGACTCCATGCAATCGTACAATCTCTTTGACGTATATTTCTGCCAATTTATCCATTGAATAGTCCATTCGCACAGGCAGAAAATGAGCTAACTTAGTTAATCGATCGACAATTACCCATACAGCGTCATGTTTATCTCTCGTCATTGGCAATCCTGTGACGAAATCCATAGTGATGCGATCCCATTTCCATGTTGGAATTGTAATTGGCTGTAATAGTCCTGATGGCACTTGATGTTCTGCTTTCACTTGCTGGCATGTCAAACACTTAGTTACGAAATCTACGATGTCTCCCTTCATTCCTGGCCACCAATAGAATTTCTTCAAGTCTTGGTACATTTTTGTAGCCCCTGGGTGCATTGCGTAAGAACTACTGTGGGCTTCATGAAGAATCTTCTTTTTTATATCTCCTGTTGCTGGTATTATTGTCCGACTTTCGTAATATAAACTGCCGTCTCTTGAAATTTGAAACTTTGTACTTTTTCCTTCTTGTACTTGCTTGATCCATTTTTGGACTTGTTTATCTTTTTGTTGTGCTTGGTGGATTTCCTGAAAAAACGTGGGTCGTGTTTGCATTTCTGCTAGCAGTGCTCCTTCTTTAGTTGGTCTCAAACTGATCCTCATAGCCCTTAAAGCTTGCATTGATTTCCTACTAAGTGCGTCAGCAACGACGTTCGCCTTTCCTGGATGATAGTTTATGATATAGTCATAGTTTGCCAAAATTTGGATCCATTTCCTTTGTCGCAAATTGAGGTCCTTTTGTGTTGGCAGATACTTCAAGCTTTTGTGATATGTATAAATGTAGCATTTTTCTCCATACAGGTAATGTTTCCATGTCTTGAATGCCAATACAATAGCTGCCAATTCTAAATCGTGTGTTGGATAATTCTTCTCGTATGGTTTAAGTTGCCAGGAAACATACGCGACCACTTTACCTTCTTGCATGAGTACACAACCTAAGCCAATGTGCGATGCATCGCTGTATATCACAAAGTCCTTACCGGACACTGGTTGAGTGAGTATCGGGGCATTTGTTAGCTTTCCTTTTAGTTTCTCAAAGCTTCTTTGACATTCATCTGTCCACTGAAATCTAGCATTCTTTCGAAGCAACTTGGTCATTGGGGCGGCGATAATGGAAAATCCTTTCACGAATCGTCGATAGTATCCTGCCAATCCTAGGAAACTTCTCACTTCTTTTACTGTCCTTGGCGGTTTCCAATCCAAAATAGCTTCTATTTTCTTAGGATCCACTCTGATGCCCTCAGCAGTTACAATGTGTCCCAAGAATGTCACTTCTTCCAGCCAAAATTCACACTTATTGAGCTTGGCATATAGTTGTTTTTCTCTCAATGTTTGCAATACAATGCGGAGGTGTCGATCATGTTCTTCTTTGTTCTTTGAATACACAAGAATGTCATCTATAAACACCACTACGAATTGGTCAAGGTACGGATGGAAAATTCGATTCATCAAATCCATAAATACCGCTGGTGCATTTGTAAGCCCAAAAGGCATTACAAGAAACTCATAATGTCCGTACCGAGTTCTGAAAGCAGTCTTTGAAATGTCTCCCTCCTTAATTGGCAGCTGATGGTATCCCGATCGGAGATCTATCTTTGAAAATACACTGGCTCCTTTGAGTTGATCGAATAAATCGTCAATGCGTGGTAGTGGATACTTGTTCTTGATTGTGAATTTGTTCAACTGTCGATAATCCACGCATAGCCTTAAAGATCCATCTTTCTTTTTGACGAAAAGTACTGGTGCACCCCATGGGGAAACACTTGGTCGTATAAAGCCTTTGTCGAGTAACACTTGTAATTGCGTCTTCAATTCCTTGAGTTCCGCTGGAGCCATTCGGTATGGGGCAATCGACACTGGTGCAGCTCCCGGATAAACATCTATGGTGAATTCCACTTCTCTCTTAGGTGGTAATCCGGGTAGCTCATCTGGGAAAACATCGGGAAAATCACGCACCGATGGTATGTCTTGGATCCTAGTAGCGTCTTTCTTTGCTTCCATGGCGCTTACTAGATATGCCTCGCATCCTTTTTGTATTAGCTTCCTTGCCGTCACTGCCGATATTATGTTGTTCAAATAGTCGCCTCTTTTTCCGACTACTGTCACTTCCTCTCCGCAAGGGGTATGGAGCGTCACTCTTTTCTTCTCACAGTCAACTATTGCTTTATGCTTTGCTAACCAGTTCATTCCTAAAATTATGTCAAATTCCCGAAATGGTAATTCCATCAAATTTCCAGGAAATACCCTTCCGTGTATCCCTATAGGGCATTCTTTGATTACTTTGTTCGTAACTATTTCATCTCCTATAGGGTTTGTAACTAGTATACCGGACTTGACATATTCTACTGGTAATCCTTCTAAATTCTCACTATGCATGCATATGTACGAATTTGTGGATCCGGGATCAATTAAAGCATGTACAGGTTTGTTGAACATATAAAACGTACCAACAATGACGTCCGGTGCTTCTTCTTCTTCTCGGGTTCTCATCGCATATACCCTTGCTGGTGCACTTGTACTAGGCTGGTTAATAGTCTCTGATTGTGCCTTTTGAAAATTTGGATTACCTCCTCTTCCTCTACCTCGGCCTCTGCCAAAGATAAGCTGTGACCTCTCTGTTGGTGCAGGAGTAGTCATCTGTATTTTAGGGCAGTTCACCTTTATATGGTCTAGTGCTCCACACTCCCAGCATCCTTCAGTTAAATACCAACATTCGCCTCCATGTTTCCGTCCACAATGTTCACATAGAGGAAAAGTATATCTTTCAAAACTCGTGTTTCTTCCAAATCCTTCACTAATTCCTGGATTGTTACTTCTTCCTCGGCCTCTACTTAATCCTCTTCCGAAGCCTCTTTCAAACGACCCCGGTGCACTGGCTACAGATGTTTGATAACTCATACCTCGGCCTGACCTCTGATTCTGAAATCGCCCGCCTTGTTGCATAGAACTACTTCCTCCCTTGAATCTCTTTCGGGCTTGCTGAGGTCCCCCTAGGCCTCAAGTTTGTGTTCTTTTTTGCTGCATGCGCTGGTGCCTATTCCTCTCATCCACTTGTACTTTCTCAACGTCCAAAGCCTTTGCAACAAGCTTGGAAAATTCTGATATATCTATGACTACCAATTGCACTTTGATTTCATTGTTTAATCCTTCTAAGAATCTCTGGCATCTTTCCTGTTCTGTTTCTATCATTCTCCTCGCGTACTTACTAAGACGAGTGAACTCTTTTTCATACTCGGATACCGTCATTCTTCCTTGCTTTAAGTACGTGAATTCATTTCTTTTTGCATTTAAGTATGCCTCGGTGATATATCTCTTCCTAAACTCGGTTTGGAAAAATTCCCATGTCTGCTGTTCTGGTGGCACTCGCTGCTGCGTAGTCTCCCACCAAATGTACGCTTCTTCAACCAAAAGAGATGTGGCACAAATAAATCTTTCCTCTGGCGTGCACCTTAATTGATCCAATGCTCTAATAGTACTATCTAACCAGTATTCCGCTTCTTCAGATCCTTCTTCCCTACTAGCTTTAAATTCCTTAGCTCCATATCTCCTTAATTTCTCGATTGGGGGCTTTTTCTCTCTTTCGGCAGCAGCAGGTACCATTCCTGCCATTCGTTGAAATGCTGCTGCCATTTGTCGTAAATAAGCATCGGGGCCTTCCGCGGCCGCCGCTGCTGGTTGTGGCATATTTTCAAAATTCTCCTCTACATTTATAGGCACGGAGGCACGTGACTCGCCCTCCTCGTCTACGGCTCTCTGTGATTCAACTTCTTGCAACATTCTACAATCATATACATGTATATCATAATAAAGTTAGCAGCTGGTTTGGCTTGACCTATAAAATTTCCTATATGGCATGTACATAGATAAATTCCAATCGTAATTTCAGATCATACACTTAATATAAACATAACCTTATTTATTCACATAATCGTGTTTCATACATATTTAACATACATCATCACATACTCCTACTTATGGCCTATTTATATCTATTTACAACAAAATGGCTTATCTATTGTTGCATTTTTATCCGCTTATATACATAACCCAAAGGGGTAGCAAAATCATCAGTCCATCACAGCTCAATAAGTAGGAGCTAGGGGAAAGGTAGCACTATCTGAAGCAAACTCCATCGGATCTGGATCTACCTCGTTAGACTGAACTCTAGGAAGGTTACGAGGGAGTTCCTCCATTCTATCCTGTAACATCTCTACCCTTCCTTGTAAGGTCCTAGCCAAACGATTCACATTCTCAAGCTCTACTGTAGTTTGCCTCTTATCCACTTGTAACGCCCTAACATCTTCTATCAAGAGCCTAACATTATCCAGGGCTAACACTAAGTCTTCCCGGTCCTGAAGTCTCAAGTCTCTCAGCTGATCTATTACTTCCTCTTGCTCCTCCTGTTTCCTCTTCATTCTAAATATTTCCATTTTCAACTCTGCTATTTCCCGCTCTCTGGCTTCTATTTTAATTTTCTGGCGCAGATTCTCCTTTCCCAATTCAAAAAGCTTCTTATCTATGGCTTGTTCCTCACTTGTGCTGGCCCGAGAATAAGGTTTAGGACCTAAAACCAATTTAGCTGGTTGCTTCGAATCACTCATCTTCACTCCTGTTCTCAATAACACAATACCACTAATAAGTATCATAAACATAAACATCAGCTTATTAAAATTCATTTCCTAAGCCTATGTGTCATGCATTCACAGTTTGATTCAACTAACTATCCAGAATCGACTAAACCTATGCTCTGATACCACTAAATGTAACACCCCATCTCAGCCTACGTTTATAGACCAAGATGGACTGTTATCTCATAATGATTGAGTCTTAATATTTTACTTAGCCAATTTTAAGTGTAGATTTTAAAAAAAATTTGCCAGAGTTTCCCCTATATTTAGGGGTCCCAAGTGTCGCCAAAACTGATTTTTTTTTAAAACAATTTTGTTCTCAATCCAACAATCTCAATCAATCTCAAACACTTCCATAGTCGAACTCCTTATACCCTCCACTACAACCTGCATTAAAGTTTCACACTTCTATACACACATCCATACACACTAATTCATACAACATACATTAGTTAATATACTTAGCACACGTACTATGGTCTTTTACTAGTCATACATACAAATCTTAGTTACACTAACATATGTACATGCCATTCTAGTTACATTACTTATAATATCTTTCTATCTGAAGAGTTGCCAACACCAGCTGCTCGGAACACTGTAGAAACCAGCTTCGTGCTCAACCTACGAGTTTAGAAAGGAAACTAAACTCGCTAAGCGTTTGCTTAGTGGGTACATAAATCATTGCATTTCATAAATAAAATAAATGAGTAATTCAAAACATGCAATTGAATACTTTAATTAAATGAATAAGATATAAACATAATGATAAAAGATTAAATCCCATATTCTGAATTTATAAAGTACTCATTTTGCTTTTATCAATTTAGGTGCTCTACTGGTCTAACAGAACATCAGCGGATAAGGAAGAGTCGTGATAAACATATCTCATCATGATCATATTTCATTATCTTTCATCATATTTCTTGCACATGTGCCAATGGCCATTATCATTGCATCATTGATCATATCATTGTAATCATCGGCCTTCAGCCGGAATATCATATCATGTCATAAGCAGTACTGCAGTAATAGTATGATGCATCATACCCTTATCTCAAGGGTTCTGATATACCAAGTAGAGCATAAATAATTTATTAAATTACTTTGATCATGATATTCAATAAACCATGATTTGTCCATAATGCATGTATTGTCGGAATAGCTTGTCATGATGCCTTTCTGATCATTTTCAATTCTCCTTCATGTCATTTTATATGATTTAACATCAATCCATATCATAATATTCAAGTTTTAACACATTTAGAAAAATGACCAAAGGAATAGTAGCGCGGCGCGTAAAATCGGCAACGCAATGGCGCGCGACAACTAAATGGTAAAATCTGTTTTTACTGCTGAAAATCAGTCAACTTTGGCAACGGTTTTGACCAAGTAAACAAACTTATTTTTGGCTGAATTTTTGCAGGAAAACACTTTCATAAGTTAACTAAATGCATGTAAAATTTCGTCGAAAAATTCTTTCGTTTGCCCCTTCAACGGACTGCCCAAAATGAAAGCTGCAGAATGGTGCCCAAAAGGGACCATTCGGCCCAATTTTCCAAACTTGAGGGAAATTCATTTTTTTCTTGCAAAATTGATTTTTAGAATCCTTTTGTGATACCATTGAAGGACTAAGGGTCCCTCTTCCAAAAATCAAACCAAAGGAGTGATTAAAAACTCATCAAAGTTTATGAATAATTGCATAAATTTAGCTAGTTTGTTTTGTTTTCATTCTTTTCACAATCAATTGATTACAAATGGTTCAAGAGCACTTTCCCACATATTTACCACACATAATAACATCATTTCAAAACCATTTCAAAAATCCCATAATGCAAAATATGTGAATTAATTGAAAAGGCAATGATTTAAGTACCAAACCTTAATTCTTTTCACTTGTTTCTAGTTCTTTTATGTCTTCTTTGCTTCCTTCTCTCTCACTTCTTGATTTCCTATAATTTTCATAAAATCCATGTCAAGAACATAATAAAATTTAAGTGCTTCATGCCTTCTTTTGCTAACTAAACTACTAGTCATCCTTTTTATCCTTAATCTTATATGTGCAAATCACCTCTTTCACTTTTCCTCAACTTCTTAAATTTTCTATAATCATCATATTTATTCTTTCATTTTTTTATCTTACAAATACTATAACCAATGAAAAAAATAGAACCATAGATGAATTTCCTTACCTCAAAATCTTATTCTCCACCAAAGTTTGCAATCTCTCCCAATTCTCCAAATTTGGCTACGTGAAAAGAAAAAACAATCTCTCTCTCTTTTCCCTTCCTCCTATTTTCGGCCAAGCAAGAACAAAGAGAGTTCTTGGCTTTATTTTTGTGGTGTTCTCTCCTCCAAATGGCAGCCAAGAGAGGTTGATAGGTCATGGTGTAGATGTTGATTTCCCATTGGTACACATATGTGAGAAAATGGCCAATTCTCATTGGTCCAAATGTCTCCTTCTTTAATTTATTTACAACCCAAGCCCTTGGACTTCATCTTAATTATATTTTGGCCCCTCAACCTCATTGTGCTGTAATTTTATGCTCTAAGGTGTGAAAAGACCAAAATACCCTCCGGCGGTTACTCGTTCGTAACTTTTAAACCGCGCACTTTCGCCGAATGCTGTGGTACACTTTTTGACTCAGTTTTTCCTCTACTTTTCATTTTTGAGATCCTTTATTACTTTCGAGACACTTTTAAAAATGACCATGATGCCCCTGGTCAAAATCCCCTATATCTTCCAAACCGTACTTTTTCGGGAAAAACCGTGTCGCACCGTTACTGTCCGATTTTTCTCTACTTTCCATTTATGGAGTCTGTTATGTGCACTATTAAGGACCTCCGGAACAACTTTTGGTAATTACGGTCACCTCCCCAAAACTTTACAATCTTTTCAAATAGGTCCTTTCAATTTTACAGAACTTCCCTTCACTTCGCGCTTTTGAGTAGCTTCTCGGGAGGGTTCCTCTTACTGTACATGGACGTACTGTACATATGTACAAATTGGGTCGTGACATCACCATTACAAACCAACAACTCAACCTCAAAGCCCACGGTCGTGGCCACTCAAGACCCCTACGGGCGTGGGTTAAAGAATGCTTCTGCCCAAAATTATTCAATCCCCCACGGCCATGGCATCAAAGGGCCATGGGCGTGGCATCCAAGATGCTACTGCCTCCCACCAAAACATGTATTCCAAGCTTCTAACTCCATCAAACCCAAAAATCATGAAGACTAACAAAAATAATAAACCAAACTTAACATTAACAACACTTACCAACTCAAAACCCTAATACAATTTCAACACAAACACTTTCAAAACCAATATCAACTTAACTTACTTCCTTCAAACCAAAACCAACACCATAATTAATAAAATCAAACATACTCCAACATACTACAACCAACACACCCCTATTATCAAACATCAACAATCAAACTCATACACCACTTCAAATAAACAAGAGAAATTAAGAGAGAGAACTTACCAAAATAATAAAACTTCTTGGACTTTCACTTAATCACTTGAAAACTCCTTCAATTTTGAGTTTGAACATCAAAACCTACTCTTGCTCTCTCTTGCTTTGGGTGGCCGGCCAACAATGGAGAAAGGAAAGAAGAAGAAATGAAGAAAAGTCAAAATTCTCTTCTCTTTAAATCTCCACCAAGCAATTCAAAATGAAAATTACTTAAATACCCCCCTTTATAAATTCTAACTCCCTTATATTCACTTGTCCTTTTTAGTAATTTCACAATTCATAAATTAAATATCTTCTTCCCTTGACCCACCATTTTGACTAATATATATGTTATATATATTGCCATATATACAACATATACATTCCCTCTAAACAATCTTTTCCTTTCCAATAACACATATACATATGATTCAAATAAAACAACCATCATCTCAAAACTTCTAGGCACACTTTTGGGATATTACAGTTCATATTTAAGAATGTCACCAATAAATTGTTCATGAAGCATGATCAATTCTAGTTTAGAATGGAAGAAGGTGGAGACCTAGGAAATTACATAACCCAGTTTAATCAAAAGGTTAAGGATTTATTACGTATGGACTTTAAATTGGATGATGAGGACAAGGCACTGATGCTCTTATGTTCATTGCCACCATCTTTCAAACAATTCAACACAACATTATTATATGGGAAGGAGACACTAGACTACAAGGAAGTGGCGATAGCTCAAAGGTCTTATATTTTAATGCAAAAGTTGTTGATGGGAAATTCACAAGTTGAAAGTTTGTCAGTCAGTTCAAAACGCAGAAGGTGCAACGTAAGGAGCAAGGAGCAGAAGAGGGAAATTAAGAGAAAAGTTAAAGTTAAGAGTGTCAAAGGAAGATTATTTCAAATGTCATAAGAAGTGCCACTAGAAGAAAGATTGTCCACTGTTGAAGAATCGGGAAGCTGATAAGATAAAAGCAACTTCAAGTTCAGCTAGTGTAGCTACTGATACTTCAGAAGGGGAAGATCTCTTAGTAGTCTCGATAATAAGTAATGATTCACAATCATACACATAGATTTTAGATTTAGCATGCTCATCACATTATACTACTCACAAATATTGGTTTCATAGTTACAAGGCATGTGATGCTGGTAGTGTAATCTTGGGTGATAATTATACTGGCAAGGCAATGGGAATTACAACTATTAGAATGAAAATGTTCGATGGTGTAATCAGAACATTGGAGAATGTCAAACACATTCCCGAATTGAAGAAGAATCTAATTTCTTTGGGCCTATTAGAGAAGAAATTGTGTGGTTTTCAACATCTCCAGGTAGTAGAGTTCTTAATGTATTAATAATGAGTAAAGTAAATATTGTTCATATTTTAAGCAAAAGTAAGGCTCGTTGTTAGGTGACTCTACTGATTTTGAAGTATTGTTTAATAGAAAATAACTTAAGGAAGGATGAGGAATCAATTGGAGAAATATGAGTTGAATGGATGACAGAAGTTGCCGGCAGAAGTCTTGGGCAAGGCTGGCATCGGAATCAGACATGATATATAGAGAGATAAACATTGATAGTTGGCATTGCTTATCTTTGAGTGTTTTAAAGATATGAATTTTAAGAGGATTCTAAGGGATATATCTGATTTGTATTTCCCTATTAGATAGGAATTATTTTGGGATATTATTATTTGTTTCCTTTATTATTTTTTATTTTAATTTTCCTAATTCGATTTAGTTTAGGAATCTTTTAAACCTAGGAGTATTTAAGCTAGAGAATTCAACAAACTTGGCTAACTTTGACTTGATGTTTTGGCTGCTAATTATTTCCCAATTAATTGAGGTTTTCTTTGTTCAAACAATGAGCAACTAATTTACTAATTAGTTGAATGGTAATTGAAGTTCAAACTCGCAAATTATGAGATCTAAATAACTTATCTCTTTTCTTCTTTAATTCTCAATATTTATTTACTCTCTATAACTTATTTAAATTATTGTTTTGCTATTTGATCAATAAGGCCCATTGTTAAAATTGGTTAAATAATATAACATCATTCAAAACTCTTGAATCCATAATTATCCTTGATGTTTGGATATTAGTGGTAATTAGGTGTAACACTAAGGAAGTATATGATCTAATTAAATAAATTACACAGCTGGGTTTATTCATTAGAATCAGGTCATTATACTTCTTAAATATATCAATAATTAGATTCTAAGGATGTTCTTATAAGATAGGTTATTGTCAAGAGTTAATTAGAGAACGTTTTCTAATTAATTTATAATTAATAAATGATTAGTAATTGTGAGCTTATCCAATGCTAGAACTGATTTATTGAAGAATGATCTTCGAATCTATGATCAATTTAAGAATTGAACTGAAATTATTCCTTCAACTGAGTTAACTTTTATTGATAATTTCAATTATTAATCATTGTATTTAATTTTGTTAATTTAAAATTTATTTTTAGAATTTTCTAGATTTTAATTTTTAGTATTTTCAAAATCCCCCAGTTTTAATTTCTTATTTTAATTATTTTTCTTTGTCCTAATAGAATTTTAATAAGTTATAAATCCTGTGATTCGACCATAATCACCATTTTTGCAATTTAATTTGTTCAGAAATGAAAAATCATTTTTGGTGGCTTCGACACCCATTAGGTATCTATAGGGGCTACGACTATGATGAAGGGGAAGCAGAAAGAAAACAACTTGTACAAGCTAGATGAAAATACAGTTGTGAACAAATTTTCTACATGTTCATCAACATAAGATAGTTTTGATCAATCGAACCTTTGGCATATGCAATTAGGACATATAAGTGAGCAAATTTTGCAAGAACTTCACAAAAGGAAATTGTTGAATGGGATAACATGATGTGAAGTTAGATTCTATGAGTTTTGTGTCCACAAAAAACAAAATAGAGTTTAATTCAAAATTTCCTCATAGAAAAGTAAGCAAGTATTAGAGTATGTTCGCTCAGATGTTTAAGGTCCAACGCAAACTGCAGTAAAAGATGGAGCCAAATATTTTATAACATTCATTGATGACTTCTCTTAAAAATTTTGGGTATATTTCATGAAGAAGAAAGATGAAGTATTCTTAAGATTCAAGGAGTGAAAAAACATTATTGAGAAACAGACGAGAAAAAGTGTGAAGTGCTTAAGGTCTGATAATGGGGTGAGTGTAGATTTAAAGAGTTCACAGATTTCAGCAAGGAAGAAAGGATTGAGTGACACTTCATAGGTCTTAAGACAGCTCAGCAGAATAGGGCAGCAGAAAGGATGAATAAGATATTACTAGAAAGAGCCAGAGTAATGAGATTGCAAGTAGGGTTATCCAAACAATTTTGGGCACAAGCAGTGAATACTGCTTGTTTCATAGTAAATAAGTCACTTTTAAGTAAGTTAGAGGGGGGAAGTCCTCACAATAGGCTTCGACAGGTAAAGATATTGACTACTCTATATTCAAGGTATTTGGATGTCCAGCCTACGCATTAATCCCCGATGATGAAAAATTGAAATTAGATTCAAAGTCAAGAAAATGCATCTTTGTCGAATTAAAAAAGGGGTAAAAGGATATAGACTTTGGGATTCTAAAGTGAAGAAGGTGATAGTTTGTAGGGATGTAGTCTTAATGAGCGGGCTATAGTAAATAAGTAGGAATCATCTCAAGAAATTGTAGGTTCAACTTCCATAGTAGATGTGAAGCTTGGGCTGGACAATCCTTCAAACCAATTTTTCCAGTAGTTGAATCTAAAAGCAAAAATGATGATTTAGAGAGTAAAGAAGTGCAACATCATCAACATGAGCATAGTATTGCCATAGATAAACCTAGATTCATAATTAGACCCCCAGCTTGATATCATGAAGATGATTATTTAGCCTCCTTTGCTCTACAATCAAGTGAAAGAGAACCAAATTCATTTTTAGGAAATGGTGTTAGTTTCAGAAAGGGAAAGATTGTTAAAAGTTATGGATGAAGAAATGGAGACACTACACAAGAATCAAACTTGGGAGTTAGCAAAATTTCCTAAGGGGAAGAAGACAATTAGATGCAAGTACATCTATAGAAAGATGGGAGGAGCTTCAGAGAAAGAAGGTGTAAAATACAAAATACGGTTAGTTGCAAAGGGATACTCATAGAAGAAAGGGATTGACTACCAAGTGTTCTCACCGATAATTAGACATTTAACTATCAGAGCATTCTTAGCATTAATAGCTCAATTAAACTTAGAGTTAGAGCAATTATGTAGACCCTTAATTCTAGCCCGGATTGAGTTTAGTCTTAATTAAAAGGCCCAAATCAAAATCGGATCCAATTAAAAGAGCCAAACCATCTGTGGTATGATTCAAAAGGGGTAAATTGGACCAGCACAGAATCCATAGCAAATTGGCCAAGCCAATTTGCTATGAGTTAAAGGCTGCTTAAAAAAATCCTAACCCCACTAAAATTCTATTAATTTGAATAAGCAGAACGCAACCAAGACTTCTTAATCAAGATTAAGCCCTAATATTGTCTATAAAAAGTAATTAACAACATCAATTTTAAGGAGCTACAATTAACAATTAAATATAAACACAAGAGCTAAGGATTAGCAACATGAAGTAAAAAAAAAAAAGAAGCATAAGGCTAAAAGGCATAACACGAAGGCTTGTTTTACTCTAGCAAATTACACAACAACAAGGCAGGGTCTGGAATATTTTTCATAGGCTAGGATCAATGCAATTACTGGGTGGAGCCAACAAACGAAGGTATGGTTTTTATAAACTAAATTCATCTAATTGATCATCTTCATTCAAATATGTTATTAACTGTTTTAAATTGATACATGTTGCAATGTTTATGCTCCAAGCTTTAATGTCATTAAGTAAGCCATGGAAACCCTAGTTGCATGATATTTTTATAACTTAAAACTCTAATTGGTACGGTCAAACTTTATTTTTAAGGAAAAACCCTAATTTATATTCTCAAATCCTAATTTTATATGTTTTAACCCTAGTTTTAGAATTAAATCCTAATTTTGCATGATTAAACCCTAGTTTAGGATCAAAATCCCAATTTATATGTTAAAACCCTAATTTGACCAACAAAAACCCTAAAATCCTAATCTTGTAATTGAAACCCTAATTTGGTGATGGAATCTTAATTTTATTAATTTAATCCTAATTTATTGTCATGTGTTTGATGATGTGTTTTGATTATTTATTACTATTTATAATGGTTGATTGAATTATGTTTATGGATTTTCTGTTTATATTTTGAGGGTAATGTAAAAGGCATGTTTCCATTTATGGGTACCATATTTATCAAGTTTTTGTAATTTAATTTATATTATGGGCTTAAGATTATTATAAGGGACATGTTTTCACCTTTTAGTAAGTGTCCTATTTTATTTATTTGTATGAATTTTTGATATTTGTAAGGGCATGTTTCCATCTTGCATGGGTGTCCATTTTGTTTGATTGATTTATGATATGTTGTTTATTTCAATAATTGCATGTAATATGAATGGTATTAAATAATTTAAGAATTTAATAATATTTAGACCTAAAAAGTAGATTGATTTCAATGAATCGAGCATTATGGGGGTGTCGGTCATTCTCACCTTTCCCATGCTTACCCAAATTTTTGAACCCAATAGGAGTTGGGGATTCCTTAGAAATCGAGTCATCCACTCTTTTTTATCTTTCCGGCCTGTCCGGGTGGCAGCTCCAATTCTCTATACTTAGGCTTATGTTCTCTAAGGCCCAGAGCCTAACAGTGTTGAACTCACAAGAACCATTCCACAAGGAGTGTGGGTAAAAATCCCCGCTCACAAGTTAGTTATCAAGACAATTTTCATTAATGGTGAATTGGAGGAGCAGATTTACATGGAATAACTAAAAAGGTTTAAGGAGTAAGGTAATAAGTATATAGCATGCAACTCAATAAATCCCTCTATGGGTTAAAGCAATCCCTAAGGCAATGGTACAAGCAGTTTGATTGTCACATGAAAGTATTGGCTTTACCCATTGTGAATATGATTGTTGTCTATATCTAAAGTCTTTGAAGAATAGATCCTTCATCTACTTGTTAATTCATGCTAATGATATGTTAATTACTACGAGAGACATGAAAGATGTGTGTGACCTTAAATCCTTATTGAGTCCAGAGTTTGACATGAAGGACTTAGGTGCTGCAAAGAAAATTCTTGGCATGAAAATTAACATGAATATGAAAAATAGAAAGTTATAGCTCTCACAGAAGAATTACCTTGAAAGAGTATACTACTCCTCTAGTTAATCATTTCAAATTGTCTAGCATTAGTGTCTTATAACAAAGGAAAAATTACAGTACATGGCAAAGGTTCTGTATGCTAGTGCAATAGGAAGTTTGATGTATGCAATGGTTGATACAAGACCAGACTTAGCATAAGTAGTTAGTATGGTTAACAGGTTTATAACTAATCCAACCAAGGAACACTGGCAGGATGTAAAGTGGATTTTCTGATACTTGTGAGTACTTTTGATTATGGCGTTTGCTATGGTGTATTAAATTATTTGGTCTTCATTATTGGTTATGTTGATTCAAACTACGCTGGAGATATGGATGATAGGAAGTCTACTACAGGCTACACTTTCACACTTACAAATAGTCTAATTAGTTAGAGGTCAACCTTACAAAGTGTGATAGTTTAGTTTACTATAGAGGCTATGACAATAACGGAAGCAGCTATAGAAGCATTGTGATTGCAAGGGCTTGTCTCAGAATTAGACTTTAAGTAGCAGGCTCTTAAAATATACAACAATGGTCAAATTTCCATAGAGTGTCTAAGAATCAAGTATACCATGCTAAAACAAAGCATATTAATGTAAGATATCACAAAATCAAAGAGTTAAGATATCAAAAAATCAGTGAATTAATTTCTTCATGTGAGATTTTGTTAATAAAGATACACACAAAAGAAAATGCAGCAGATGTATTAATAAAGATGCTACCTTTATAGAAGGTCAAACATTGTTTGTACTTACTCCAACTTACAAACTAAGAATTTATGAAGATGTTGAAACTCCAATTAGAGGTACGTGCTTTTAAGGTTCAACGACTCTTCTAAAGGGGATGACTAATTGCCAAGGTGAAGATGGTTAAATAATGGCTTATAATCAAAATTAATTTTGTATTAGGAGTTTTAATTAAGAGGAGGATTATTAATTTTATAATAGCGTTTGAGTAGTGTAGACCCTTGATTTTGGCTCTGACTAGTCCGTTGCTAATTAATGAGGCCTGAGTCATAAACCTTTTGATTAGATGGTATAATTTAATAGGGTGGTTAAACCATTAAAACCCTAAAGAGGTTTGTTTTGAAGGTTCAGTGAGGTCTAATTCGATGTTAGGGCATTTAGGGGTGTATCCAAGTCAAACTGGGTCTCCTAATTCAATATGGGACAACCCATATCGAATTAGGATGCCCCAATTTGATATGGGATAGTCTCATATCGAATTGGGAGCTTCCTAATTCGATATGGGACCTTACGTTTGGCTCCCATATTGAATTAGAAGGCCCCATTTCAATATGGAACCTTAGTTTGGCTCCCATATCGAACTAATCCTTCCCTAATTTGATATGAAGCTTATTAATTTTGATTCCATGTCGGATTAGGAGATGGGGGAGTTTGACATGGTCTTGGTTTGCCATAAATTCAAGTTTCATTAAAAAAGAGGACTGGCAGCCAAGAAACGACAGAAATGATTAGCAACCTTCAGGAGGACTTTTACCTTTAGGAAGGAGGAGCAACAATTAAAATGAGTGGAAGCAACATAGAGAGAGGACGACAATTTTCTTTGATTTAACAAGATTAAGAGGATTCTCTTAGGAAGAACAAAAGCAATTAACAAAATAATACTCCAAAGGAAGTATCATTCTGCCTTTATTTATACCCACCCAGAATTTAAATTATTTAATTTTGGTGGAGCCTTCAAATGCAGGTAAAATCTTCTAAACTCTTTAAAATCATAATAAGTTCTATTTATTGATATTATGAAGTTCATACCTGTGGTTTGGTTTAAATATATCCAATGAGTTCTATTTGATAATACTGTCAATTTATATCCACTGTGTCTTTATTAAAACATATTCAATTGCCATGTCTCATACTAGTATTAATATTAAAGAGTTCTTACAAAACTCTATTTTCTAAATCTAAATCCTAAATCTTAGTTTTTAAATCTAAACCCTCAAAACCCTAATTTTATTCAAGAAACCCTAATTGGGATGTAAACCTTACATTTATATATCTATTTCTTTACTTAAGTTTGGGTGCATACTTATTATATGTGTTGATGAATGATTTATTTTTATTTGATTTTATAATGAAAGCTCAAATATTTGCTTATTGATTTGTTTGATTAATTACTCAAAGGAATTGTAAGAGGTATGCTTTCACATTGTGGGTATCTCATTTGTTAAGCTTTATGTAATTTAATTTATTTTAAGTTTTGGATCAATGTAAAGGATACGTTTCTACCAATTAGTGGGTATCCTATTTTATTTATTTTCTTTTGGACATTGGATGATTGTAAAGGTATGTTTCCATCCATGGATGGGTGCCTATCTATTTATTTTGTTTGAACTTATTATGATTTTAATAAAGTAATTATTTATTTGTTATGATTACATGCAGTATGGATAATATCGTATTAACTAAGAATTTTATAATATTAAGACCAGAAAAGGAGGCTGGTTCTAATGAACTGGGCGCTGTGGGGGGTGTTGGGTCAGAATGACCCTTTCCCACTCGTACCCAACTTTTCGAACTCAATAGGGGGTTGGGGATTCCTTAGGAATCGAGTGATCCACCCCTTTCTTTTTTTTAGCCCGTCTGAGTGGCGACTCAATTTTCTCCGGGTTTAGGCCCGTAGTTTCTAAGGCCTTGAGCCTAACAGTGCCGAAGTCGAAAGAAACATTCCATATGAGAGCGGGGGTAAAACTTTTCGCTCACAAGTAGGACTTAGGAAAAGAGAATAGAATAGGAAAAAAATTTCTTATATTTCTAGGGTAAAGTAAACACTATATATAGAGCACCCTAGATGGTAAAATACATTGTGAGAAAAAAAAACTCAAATATACTCTATCTCTAAGAAATAAAGTGAGAAGTCTCCTATGGACGTAAACAAATTGTTGAACCATGTAAACCTTTGTGTCTTGCATGATTACTTCTCTTATTCTTCTCCTTAATTTTTCTATTCATAGATTAATTCCTTATTTTGTACATTCTAAAAACACAAGATTTTCTAATACTACATGAAGTTATATCTCCAAACAAATAATAATTTCACGAGTGTGCAAAAGTACTTTGACCTTAAATTTGGAGTGTTGAAATTATTTTTTTTAAAAAAATTTGTATAAATAGTTCCATGCGGTGCCATGTGGAGTACATGTAACCATCTCCGACCGAAAAATGGAGCCAGTATGTGGAGTTATTATTATTTTTACCCATAGTTTCACATGGTTTTGCATAATTTATCATTACCATCACTGGTATTTTCTAATTTATCTGTAAAATAGAAACATTTACTTGAGTAATTTCATTAAATTAACATGGAATTTTTTTTTTCTGTCTTAAGTATACATGAAGAGGTTACATACTAGTCTTTCATTTCTATGGTAATAGATAATGACTTTGTATTGAACCTGTAATATCCCAATGTATGCCTTAGAAGTTTTGAATATTGTTGTTGTTTTATGTTGGATTGAATGTATATGTTAGTTGCAAGAGAAAAGAAATTGAAAAGAGAATGTTTATGTATTGTTTAAAAAGGAAAGTAGTGTGTAGAGAGTAAGTGTATATGTTGGGTATATGGTAATATATATAACATATATATTGGTCAAGGGAAGAAGATATTTTATTTGTTATATGTGAAATTACTTTAAAGGGCACTTGATTAGAAGAAAGCTAGAACAAGTGAGAAGAGGGTATGTTGGTAATTTTCTTTGTGGAACACTTGGTGGAGATTTAAAGAGAAGTTGACTTTGTTTTCTTCATCATCTTTTCTTCTTTTCCATGTGTGTGGCCGGCTCCTTCAAAGACAAAAGGAAGCAAGAGAGCTAGAGAGGTTCTTGAAGTTCTAAGCTCAAATTGAAAGAAGAATTAAGTGATTAAGTTGGAGATTTGTGAAATTTATCAACTTTGGTAAGTTCTTTCTCTTGTTTCCTTTGTTATTTTTGAAGTTGTGTTTGAGTTGAGTTATGATTTGGGAATATTATGATTAGGTGTGTTTGTGATTTGTTTATAAGTGTTGAAGTTGATTTTTAAATGAGAAGTTAAGTTGGTGTTTGAATTGAAAGAGTGAGTTGTGTTTATATTAGGGTTTTGAAGTGATAAGTGAAGTGTAACTTGAGTTTAATCAAGTATTTTCATAGATTTTCATGTTGTTTGTGTTTGTTGGAGTTGTAAGCTCAAAATATGTGATTTTGATGGAAGGCAGTAGCATTGTGAATGCCACGCCCGTGGCCTTGGTTGCCATGGCCGTGGTCAAGTTTAACCATGGGCGTGGAGGTGTGGAGCATGGGAGGCAGAATCATAATCTAATCCACGCCCGTGGGGGTTGAGGTGGCCACGGCCGTGGGCTTTTAAATGTGATGTTAAGTGATACTTTGCAATCTAAAGGTCTAAGATGAAGTTAATAAGTGATAAATTGTATGGAATTCATGTATTGTCTCAATTTTTGGATTAGGTTTTGAAAGAAGGTGAGTTGCCCTAGTTTGGGAAGTGAAGAATCTTGGAAAAGGAAAGTGTTTAGAGTAGTGTGAATTGTTATTGAGGTAAGTACAAATCTTGCATTATTGCATTGTTAATGCATATGAATAATGTGATGTTGTGTACAATGTGGAACATACATTCATATGATGTTGAGATTGAATATACATTTGATGATATTGATGATGTTTATGAACAATGTACTTTGTTATATTTATGTCAATGATGCCATAAGTATAATGTGAAGGATATGATGTAAATGATTGTGTATTTGAAAGATGAGTTGCTATAATGTTATGTTTTGCATAATGTGAATTGAGATAAGTGAGGCATGTATGCCTATGTGATGATGTTTAATGTATTTGGTTATGTATACTTGAATAATGAAGTGTGATAATGTAAATTGAGACATGATAGGTGTAACACCCCGATACCCTATATAAGTACTATGCGTATACCTAGTATACATACAGTAAATATATAAAGTATAAGGATGTCACTTTTCGTTACCTTTTAAAAACCTGTAACAGAGTTCAAACCATAATACATTAATTTAAATAACATTTACAAAATCATTATCTTTATCAAAAACTTCATTTATACATATAAATACTCTCTCGTCAGAAATACATCATAATTAAAGTTTATACAAGTATGCATTACCCTCTAGTTGGTCTCGACAAACTTTACTCTTCTTGTGGCATAACAAAAGACTTCATATCTTACATCTATATACCTGCGCGAATAAACACCCGCGCTAAGCCCGAGAGCTTAGTAGTCCAACTATAAAATATAAACATATAGTATAGAAGTATTGACATATAATGATACATCAATTCAATATATAATTAGTTCTTATCATATCTTCTTTTCTTTTTAATTTCATCTTTAATATATCCTAGCTAATTTCAAATATGATGTACATATATACATAATATTATCACCAACCCCAATGCATCACCAATACTCAAAACCAATATATTAATACCCCTACATTATATATACCATACCAATCATTATTGCAATACACAAATTACATATCATACAAATCATAAATCACATTTACAATAAAGACAACCTTTATCATCAACCACAATTCATTTACATATTACACTTAATAACATTATATTATTCACAATTCACCAAGCATAATTCATTATTAATACTCACAATCAATATTTCAATACTTGCAATTCACATTGACAATAAAGACAGACTCGGGCCCAAAACACTAATATGTTATTCAAAGTTCAGAGTTACTGCTTTGGTTCATAGTCACAATCATCACGCCCGTAGGCAATGTATATACATGTATCTCTATCCATGGATAGTGTAACAGACCCAGTCTCTTGGACCATCAACTCAACACATATGAGGAGATCCTCAACCCGGCAAGACTGTTACAAATCATATATCTCATATTCACAATTCTCATAGTGTAACAGACCCAGTCTCTTGGACCATCAACTCAACACATATGAGGAGATCCTCAACCCGGCAAGACTGTTACCTTTCATCATTTCTTAGCCATGCCACCCAAATCCAGAACTCTGAAACTGAATAACATATTAAACAAACAATTCATTTATTATTTCATTATCAATCTCATCATCAATTAGGCCAACATGCCTTATCTCTTTCAATTGAATTATCATAGCCAATCACAATGGCTTCATATCATATCATATCTCAATCCATATGATACATATAGCATCATTGATATCACATTTCAAAGTATATTATTCATATAATACATTGCCATACACAAGATTCACAATGCATATAACATAACATTTTCTCACTTCTCAAAACACATTAACATCATTCATTACTAGAGCATTTATCATAACAAATTGCACATACCTTAAGAATGATCCTCATTTCTTCCTACCTTTCCCATTTCATATTTCATCCTTTATATATATTCTTCATTTACATTCACAATATAATAGCTTATTTAACACTTTCATCCCAATGTGTTAATGTTCAAAGACATATAAGGATATACAATCAAATAGGGTTTATGCTTACCTGGTTAATGATCTTCACATCCTTCACATCATTCAATCATCACCTTAGTCCAATTATGTTAACAATATAATAGATCACTTAACACATTTGCAAACAAATGTGTTAAGCCTCAAATTATGTAATTAAATACAATCATATGTATTGGTACTTACCTCAAGAACTAGTCCCATCAATCTATACATTTCTTTTCTTTCCAAGAATTCTCCACATTTAGGTTAATGCAACCCAATCTCTTCAAAACCTAATCCAAAGGAATATTAGCAAAATGACCATATGAATAGTACATTCTGGTTTAAGACTCCATTTTATCCTTATTTTGAAAAATTGTATAAAATAATCTACTTGACTAAAAATTCTAAAATTTTTACAGAATTTAGTTTTGTATCTTAAAATCATTCATTTAAAATTTCAGATCAAATTGAACACAAAATCTTGGTCAAATAGTTCACCTAACCAGACTGCCCCAATTGCCCTGCATCCTGGCAGCAGTTCTGAACTTTGTGAATTCCATAAATCAAATTCAATCAACGTGGTTCCAAATTATTTTTCTCAAATACTAGACTCCCTAAGCAACAACATATCCAAAATTCAATTGGATATGATTTTTCTACATTTTATTAAAAATCCCGAAATATAGTTGTCTCAGTTAAGGTACCTGCTGGAACAGGTTTAATAAAAATAATCTTTCTAAACTCATAACCATTCCAAAATCGAATCAAAATATTTTTCAGTCATTATAGACTCATAGAGGCACAACATATCAAAAATTCACTTCAAGAACATTTTTCTATAATTAATTAAAAATCATACAAGTCACAGCCTTTACTAATTGTAAAACAGAAAAAAAATTCACTAAACACAACTCTTACTCTTCCATCACCAACACCAACCTAGCTTCTTATCTTTAATTCCATTTCAGCACTTTTACACACACCATACACAAACACACTCCATCAACCATCCATATCAACTCACCAATCCCAAACACAATTTCAAAAGAACAAAGGAAAATCAAGAGAAAGAACTTACCTAAGTTGTTGAATTCCACAAATCTTCAATTAAATCCTTTGATTCTCCCTTCAATTTGATGTTAGAATTAAACAAATCTCACTTTGCTCTCTCTTGTCTAAGGAGGAGCCAACCAACGTGGAGAAGAGAAGAAGAAGAAGAAGGAAATGAAGAAAAGACAAAATATCACCTCTTTAAATCTCCACCAAGTGATTCAACAAGAGTAATTACCTAAACACCCTTATACCATTTGTCTTGATTACCATTCATTACATGCCCTTTATAGTAACTTCACACTTAACAAAAATAAATATCTTCTTTCCTTGACTCTTCATTTTGACCAACTTATATGTTATATATATCATCATATACACAACATATACCATTCTCTCTAAACCCTAAATTCTTTCCCAAATCACATATACATAAACATTCTTTTCTCTATTTCTTTTCTCTTGTAATTTAACACATATATTCAATCCAATTATATAACAACAACAACAACATAATCACAACTTCTAGGGCATATATGAGGATATTACAATTCTCTCCCCCTTAAATAATTTCGTCCTCGAAATTATCAGTACCATAACAATTTATTCTTAACAAAATACTATCTTAACTCCCATATGAAGTTAATTATACGCTTAAGTCATTATATCATCAAATCATATAACTCCAACTCTCCTCTTTAGAATCAACCACCTTCTTTAAATTCTATAACTCATCATTTTATATGTTTATACATCTGGTTACTTTCTTAATCAAACATTCAAAAGATCAAATTACATTTCCTATTAATATCTTTATACCAGAATCAGATCATCATATAGTACAATAATACTTTGTCAAATCTTTATATTTAATATATTTTGTTATTTCACCTCTGTATAATTACTCTCTTAACTTTAACATTAAAAACCATTGACTTATATCTGAACATTAATTATCCCTTCATTACAATCACTGTCTAAATAGACATTTATCACTCTCAATAGATAACAAAATCCTGATTTTTCATAAATGGAGTTATTTCTTTAGCATGCTTTTCACTTAACTTACATATTAATACATTATCTTTCAACTTATTTTATAGATAACCAATCTTTTTCTCTTCTTATCATGATTAACAATTACTATACTCCACTCATTCATGTCCAATCATACTTTAAAATTTACATCATATACATTATCATGTAAATACCTATTTTCTTAATACAACTATACACATTAAATTTTATTAATGATCCATAATCTTAGCCAAATCCAGATCAATTAATCTATCTGTCACAATATACCCACGTTCCAATCTTGTTCAATTCCAACCAACGATTAAGTAATCTAACTTATCATGAAATTTCACAATTTTCATATAAGTATAAATATAACTTAATTCCATAAGAGCAAACTTATATTCAATTTCTGCTCTCTTTCAATCTATTTTCAGTCAAATCATCATGATAACAAATCACTTCTAATATCTTTTAATATACACATAGTTTATTCTTTATTATCTTAGTATAATTTCCACCAATTCTCATAAAAATGTTATATCATACTTAATATCTATAATTCATTCACTCAAACTTTGAGTTCATTCCCTTAAACCTCAAGTTACATACCATAAACATATTCAGTATAACTTTCATTCATATAATATAATTTCTCCCTTTTACTAACTCTTCACATTTCCTATCATTGGTATATTTATTTTGATTACCTTTTTGTCATATTATCCATAACTCAACACATTTCAAAATTTTTTAAAAATTTTTTTTTTCACAGTTTTAACCAAATTCTTAACATAAAAAAAAATAATAATAAGGTACAACTTTAACCATCATAATTTTTAACTATACTTCTCAAACAAAATTGTCAACCTCACCAAATCCGTATTACAATCATTATATCTAAGATCCAAATCCATGGATAACAAATTAACCGATCCAAAATACTGAACAAAACACATGACTTTAAGAGATTAATATTCAAACCTAGAACTTTCAATTCAATACTGTTCTTTTATAATTCTATTCTCAATCTTAACATTTTTAGTATAACAGAAGTTAACACATTCCAACTTCATTTCAACCAATTTGTATTCGCTTATATGATCCTTATCAACTTAACTCATGCTTTAACAATATTACTATATACATATTCAATCATATACAGTTCTTATACAATTTCTATTCATCACTTCATTTCTAATCCATCTACAATCTCTTATAATATAATTACATAGAACTTTTCATATGTGAATACTTTGAAACTCTAAATATAATATAATCATCAAGTTCAATACTCATTATAACAATTTCCACTGTCCAATATTACTCAAGTTCTTTCCATTCTCACTTCCATCACATAATCCATCTAGCTTTACACAGTTCAAGACCTAATCTCTCTTAGGTCCACTAATACATATAACATTGTTTTTCCATATCACTAATTCTATAATTATACCACATATATCTTCATAAGCCATCCTCATAATGTGATTCACAAATGTGTTTATATATCATAATTTCATTCATATTAGAAAACTCAATTCACATATCATATACATGTATACACTTAATTATATGCTCTTATAGTATTTTCCTTTTTCATACATTCAATACAAATTTAGTGTTTATCATTTTCTTTTAAACACTATCCTTCTCATTCTTCCAATATGATATAAAGTATTTATTCACACTACAAACATATATATTCCGACTATAGTAACACTTCATATTCATCTCAGTCACATTCCCAATGTGACATCTCTTTCACTTTCGTCTTTAAAAATATTTAGTACACTCCCATATTCATTCTTACCCTGTTCAGTAAAATGACTTAAAATAACTCATTTCTATTTACTTATCCACTTCCTTGATTATTTCAAAACAAATTCTCATACTATCAATCACATTACTCAATTCATAATACTTCCATATGCAATACTAGTCATTTCACTTAGCTCATGCATTGCATATACAGTTAACTATCAATATCCCAATAATCTTTATCAAATTCCACTAAAACTTTAACTTCTCAATTTACTACTTCGTTTAAGCTTCAATTTTCCGAACTCATCTTTTCTATCATCACTTTAAAAACATCTTACAAATATATATATCACAAAGCAATATTAAAACATATAATTTCCACAATCATAAAGCTCACTTCAAAAATCTCAAATATCACATATTATCACCATTACCATGAGCTTTCACAATATCCAAGCATCTCACATTTCTAACATTGAATTTACTATGCTCGCATTATAGTAACAATACTAAGTTATATTCTTACTTAACCACTATCATCTCTTTTTCCTTTAAACACAACCTTAACTGTATACACATCCCAACTTTACATAATCACACTTTGTCTCTACTAAACAACTCATTCAACATTCCACCATACTCTCCTCATTTAAATAACATAACTTTCAATTTTAACAATTCGATATCATTTCCGCTGTCTAGTAAATTCAACATTAGCAAAACCAACATAAACTTTATTATAAAGAGGTTCAAAGTATAGAAGAAAAAGTACATACTCTTATCTTGATTTGATTTTCAACTCATTTTCAAATTTATTCTCCTTTTCATTTCTTTATGTTTCAATTCATATTATGTCCTACATAATATTGCTCATAAACATCAACATTACATTCCATGTTGCACACAACATGACATTTTCATATGCATCATCAATATACATATATCATATTACATTTCACAATTAGTTTCTCATAATCAATTAGGCACTATGCCTCAATTATAATTCATTTCCAACATCATTGTCAACAATCATAATTTCTCATCACATCAAAATAGTATACACATATATCATCAACTATATTGAACATCTCATATAACACAAATATTCTATAATTCATATAATGCCACATCCGAGACCAACCTAGGTGTCAATGCATATGCATGTATTACAAATTTCATTTCAAAACTTTTCCTTTTTACTTTTATTTAAACTTTTCAAAAAAATTTTTTTCTCACTTAGGCCGAGAATCTCGAACCTAAGCTCTGATACCAAAATAATTGTAACACCCCGATACCCTATATAAGTACTATGCGTATACCTAGTATACATACAGTAAATATATAAAGTATAAGGATGTCACTTTTCGTTACCTTTTAAAAACCTGTAACAGAGTTCAAACCATAATACATTAATTTAAATAACATTTACAAAATCATTATCTTTATCAAAAACTTCATTTATACATATAAATACTCTCTCGTCAGAAATACATCATAATTAAAGTTTATACATGTATGCATTACCCTCTAGTTGGTCTCGACAAACTTCACTCTTCTTGTGGCATAACAAAAGACTTCATATCTTCCATCTATATACCTGCGCGAATAAACACCCGCGCTAAGCCCGAGAGCTTAGTAGTCCAACTATAAAATATAAACATATAGTATAGAAGTATTGACATATAATGATACATCAATTCAATATATAATTAGTTCTTATCATATCTTCTTTTCTTTTTAATTTCATCTTTAATATATCCTAGCTAATTTCAAATATGATGTACATATATACATAATATTATCACCAACCACAATGCATCACCAATACTCAAAACCAATATATTAATACCCCTACATTATATATACCATACCAATCATTATTGCAATACACAAATTACATATCATACAAATCATAAATCACATTTACAATAAAGACAACCTTTATCATCAACCACAATTCATTTACATATTACACTTAATAACATTATATTATTCACAATTCACCAAGCATAATTCATTATTAATACTCACAATCAATATTTCAATACTTGCAATTCACATTGACAATAAAGATAGACTCGGGCCCAAAACACTAATATGTTATTCAAAGTTCAGAGTTACTGCTTTGGTTCATAGTCACAATCATCACGCCCGTAGGCAATGTATATACATGTATCTCTATCCATGGATAGTGTAACAGACCCAGTCTCTTAGACCATCAACTCAACACATATGAGGAGATCCTCAACCCGGCAAGACTGTTACAAATCATATATCTCATATTCACAATTCTCATAGTGTAACAGACCCAGTCTCTTGGACCATCAACTCAACACATATGAGGAGATCCTCAACCCGGCAAGACTGTTACCTTTCATCATTTCTTAGCCATGCCACCCAAATCCAGAACTCTGAAACTGAATAACATATTAAACAAACAATTCATTTATTATTTCATTATCAATCTCATCATCAATTAGGCCAACATGCCTTATCTCTTTCAATTGAATTATCATAGCCAATCACAATGGCTTCATATCATATCATATCTCAATCCATATGATACATATAGCATCATTGATATCACATTTCAAAGTATATTATTCATATAATACATTGCCATACACAAGATTCACAATGCATATAACATAACATTTTCTCACTTCTCAAAACACATTAACATCATTCATTACTAGAGCATTTATCATAAAAAATTGCACATACCTTAAGAATGATCCTCATTTCTTCCTACCTTTCCCATTTCATATTTCATCCTTTATATATATTCTTCATTTACATTCACAATATAATAGCTTATTTAACACTTTCATCCCAATGTGTTAATGTTCAAAGACATATAAGGATATACAATCAAATAGGGTTTATGCTTACCTGGTTAATGATCTTCACATCCTTCACATCATTCAATCATCACCTTAGTCCAATTATGTTAACAATATAATAGATCACTTAACACATTTGCAAACAAATGTGTTAAGCCTCAAATTATGTAATTAAATACAATCATATGTATTGGTACTTACCTCAAGAACTAGTCCCATCAATCTATACATTTCTTTTCTTTCCAAGAATTCTCCACATTTAGGTTAATGCAACCCAATCTCTTCAAAACCTAATCCAAAGGAATATTAGCAAAATGACCATATGAATAGTACATTCTGGTTTAAGACTCCATTTTATCCTTATTTTGAAAAATTGTATAAAATAATCTACTTGACTAAAAATTCTAAAATTTTTACAGAATTTAGTTTTGTATCTTAAAATCATTCCTTTAAAATTTCAGATCAAACTGAACACAAAATCTTGGTCAAATAGTTCACCTAACCAGACTGCCCCAATTGCCCTGCATCCTGGCAGCAGTTCTGAACTTTGTGAATTCCATAAATCAAATTCGATCAACGTGGTTCCAAATTATTTTTCTCAAATACTAGACTCACTAAGCAACAACATATCCAAAATTCAATTGGATATGATTTTTCTACATTTTATTAAAAATCCCGAAATATAGCTGTCTCAGTTAAGGTACCTGCTGGAACAGGTCTAATAAAAATAATCTTTCTAAACTCATAACCATTCCAAAATCGAATCAACATATTTTTCAGTCATTCTAGACTCATAGAGGCACAACATATCAAAAATTCACTTCAAGAACATTTTTCTATAATTAATTAAAAATCATACAAGTCACAGCCTTTACTAATTGTAAAACAGAAAAAAAATTCACTAAACACAACTCTTACTCTTCCATCACCAACACCAACCTAGCTTCTTATCTTTAATTCCATTTCAACACTTTTACACACACCATACACAAACACACTCCATCAACCATCCATATCAACTCACCAATCCCAAACACAATTTCAAAAGAACAAAGGAAAATCAAGAGAAAGAACTTACCTAAGTTGTTGAATTCCACAAATCTTCAATTAAATCCTTTGATTCTCCCTTCAATTTGATGTTAGAATTAAACAAATCTCACTTTGCTCTCTCTTGTCTAAGGAGGAGCCAACCAACGTGGAGAAGAGAAGAAGAAGAAGAAGGAAATGAAGAAAAGACAAAATATCACCTCTTTAAATCTCCACCAAGTGATTCAACAAGAGTAATTACCTAAACACCCTTATACCATTTGTCTTGATTACCATTCATTACATGCCCTTTATAGTAACTTCACACTTAACAAAAATAAATATCTTCTTTCCTTGACTCTTCATTTTGACCAACTTATATGTTATATATATCATCATATACACAACATATACCATTCTCTCTAAACCCTAAATTCTTTCCCAAATCACATATACATAAACATTCTTTTCTCTATTTCTTTTCTCTTGTAATTTAACACATATATTCAATCCAATTATATAACAACAACAACAACATAATCACAACTCCTAGGGCATATATGAGGATATTACAATAGGATATGAGGCCATTGTGATTGGCTATGATGATTCAAAAGAGACATGAAGCCATTGTGTTTGGCTATGATGATGAGAATTGAGAATGAAATGAATAATGAAATAATAAATGAGTTGTATGGCTAATGTGTTATTCCATTTTCAGAGTTTGTTGTTGGTGGCATGCCTATTATTAGTAACAATCTCTTGAAGTTAGGTTGGACTTGGTCCTTGAAGCCTAATTGAGATGTTACCACCCTTGAAGCTAGGTTGGGTTGGTTCTTGAAGCCAAGTTGGGTTGATACTTAGCATGCTTTGTTCCCCTTGAAGTTTGGTTGAACCTAATCCTTGAAGCCTAGTTGGGTTTATGATAATGATAAATGTGATAACAAAACCAAAGCATTAACTCTGAAAATTGAATGGCATATTAGTGTGTTTTGGGCCCATGCTTGTCTTTGTATTTAATGTGATTCTTGAATGGTAAAATTAATGGAACTATGAAGATGTAATATGAATGTTGTTATGACATTGAATAAAGTATGATGTGGAAATGTGATATTCTTTTAAATGATGTATGAGATTAATTGTGACATTATATCATATTAAAGCATCATGTTAGTATACTTTGTACTACTAAGCCGTGGGCTTAGCGCGATAGTGTTTGATCGCGCAGGTGACAGAGTTGAACCTGAGAGCTCCTCGAGACCAAGTGAGACTAGACATTGAGGATTTTCTTTTGGGACTTAAAGATCAGAGAAGAACTGCCAATCATGTATATATATATTCTATGTTTTGTAATCTTTGATTTATAACATATTTGTAATAACTTCCGCTGTGAATTAATAAATGTTTTTATATATGGTGTCTTTTGGATTTCTTTTAAAATGTTTGAGATTGGTTTCACTTATTTACAAAGATATTTGTTGTGTATTATTTTTAAACTGTGACATTTTCTATATTCAGTATACGTATATTACGATCGTTTAAGCATGCTTGGTACGTATACGGGATATAGGGGTGTTACAGAACCATAAAATTATATTTCAAGAGTTAATGTATTTATAATGATTCTTATCTTAATTCTATTAGGATCACTACAAGAAAAATACAAATTGGCCACAGAAATTAGCAACGGATTTTTATCAATCGCTAAATAGCGACAGATTAGTGATGAAAAATTATTTACTATAGTTTAGCGATGGAATTAGTGACAGAATAAATTCATCGCTAAATCTAGCGCCAGCTATTGTCGCCTTGCATTTAGCGACGGTATTAAATATCCGTCGCAAAATCTCATCGCTAATAAATAAAAATACCGATAAAATTTATTTTCGTCACTAATTATTGACAGTTGGGGCTTTGCATTTAGCGACGGTATTAAATATTAGTCGCTAAATCTAGTCGCTAATAAACAAAAATAGCCACGGAATTAATTTGTGTCGATAATTAGCGACGAAACAATTAGCGATGGAACCCCCTATCTGTCGCTAATTTCATCTGAATTAGCGACGGAACTATTCCGTCATTAATTTTTAATTATTTTAAAGAATAGTGGGAATTTTTTTACAGGATTTTAGTGATGAAACTTATTTTCGTCGCTAATTTTGTTACTAATAATAAATTTTTAAAAATATGCCTCGTCTTTTTAGCGACGAAATTAATACCTAAATATTTATTCTTTCCAACTTTTTTTCCTTCATTTTTTCTTCTTCCTTCTTTCTTTCTTTCTTTCCCTTCTTCTCCTTCTTCTTTCTTTCTCCTTTCTTGTCTTTTCTTTCTCCTTTCATTCATTCATTCTTTCTTTCTTTATTTCTTTCTTTCTTTTTCTTTCTTCTTTCTCCTCTCTCTCTTATTTTTTTTTGTTCTTCCTCTTCCTCCTCTTTCTCCCTTCTCTTGCATTTTGATTGACGATTTTATGGTTTTGCAAATTGATTGAAGGTATGTATTTTTTTAGATTATTTATTTATTTATATTTTTATAATTAGTAATAATTTTTAGAAAAAATATTATATTTTGTTGAATAAATAATATTTTAAAAAAAATTAGAAAATATTTGGTAGAAATTTTTTTAAAAATTATTAGGTTGAATAATTTATTTTTAAATTGAATTAATTATTTGATTGAATAAATAATTTTTAGAATAAATTTTTTGAAATTAATTAATATATTGATTTATGTTTTAGATAAATGTTAGAATAAATATTTTTATGAATTTATTTAGTTAAATAATTTATTTTAATATTTTAGATAAATATTAGAATAAATTATTTCTTAGAGAAATTAGATAAAAAACTTATTTTTTAGATATTATTTGGTAAATAATTTAATTTTTATTTAAATAAATTATTTTAAAAATTAAAATAAAATAAATTATTTTTTAAAAAATAAAATAAAATATTTTATTTTTTAAAATATATTTTTAAAAATAAATTAATAATTTAGCGACAGAAAAATAATTTATTTTATTTTTTAAAAAATAATTTATTTTATTTTTTTAAATAAATTAATAATTTAGTGACGAATTTAGCGGTAGATTTTCCGTCGCTAAATTTGTCTTCACTAAAAGGACGATAAGATTAAGTAGCGACATATTAGCGACGAAAAAATTCCTCGCTAAATACCGACGTAGTAAAAAGTCTGTCTCTATTTTTTCAGCCACAACGTGAATAACGATAACATCAAATCCGTATCGCTAATGACTGTTAGCGTGGATTTTTGTGAAAATCTGTCGCTAATTTTTATTTTTCTTGAAGTGGATGCAATAACATAATTAAATAGAAATCCTTCTCACTCTCAAAAATCTGTCGCTAATTCTCATTTTTCTTATAGTAGATACAATAACATAATTAAATAGAAATCCTTCTCACTATAGGAATATGTGTTCTTTAAGTAAATGTACAACAACACATCAGCAGAGTTCTAGCTTCCTAGGAGTCCTATTTCTTCACTCCCATTCAAGATGAACGACGGTCAAGTTCATCTTGTATTAAAGTTGCTGGAACCTTTTATTTGACAATGATTTAATGAGAATTCGGTTACTTGATAATAAGACTGAATATAACAAATAAAGAGTTGTCTTTGGTCCACTCTTTCTCTCACAATATTGAAGTCTATCTCCACGTGCTTTATTCTAGAATGAAATATGGGATTAGCAATTAGATAAGTAGCACTTAAATTGTCACACCATATAGTGGATGCATGCTGCAAAGGTAAACCAATTTCATTCAACAAGGATTGTAGCCAAATTATATCCAAAGTAAGAGTTGTTATTGTTGTGGACCGTGAGACACACCATTGCTTCCTTGATATCCATGAAATAAGGGAGCTACCCAAGTATAATGCAAAGCTCGTAGTAGACCGTCGATCATCAAGAGAGCTCCCCAGCCTCCGTCACAAAAACCATATAATGATAGGGTTGAATCCTTTAAAAAGAAGAGGCCAACATACTTCATCATTTAAAGATAACACAAAATGCGTTTAATAGCCACCAAATGAAGCTTAGTTGGAGAGTGCATATATTGTGAAACCTTATTAATCGAGTAAGAAATGTCGAGTGTTATGAATGTTAGATATTGAAGGCCTCCCACAATGCTTTTATACAATGTTGGATCACCAAATGATGTACATTGGGTAATGGGACATTTTTTTTCATTAGTTGGAGTGTGAATAATACCACATTCCTCCATTTTAGCCTTATTGAATAAATTACGAATATATGTTTGTTAGGATAATATAAGTCCCATATCCTTCCATATAGCTTCAAGTCCTAATAAATAGGACAACCTTCCAAGATCATGAACAATAAATTGTTGTTGTAGCCATGTGGTGAGCCATACCATGGGAGAATGGTCATTGGCAAGTAAAAGGATATCATCAATATAAATTAAACAATATAATTTAGCATTTTCAACATTTAAATAATAGAGAGAGGTATCAATATTAGACTTGGAAAAACCAAATTTCTTCAAGGTATTGGTGAGGCATTGATTCCATACCCATGGTGCTTGTTTGAGATCGTAAATTAAGAAGTATAGATGACATACATGATGTGGTTTATTGGGATCAACAAACCCGGGTGGTTATATCATGTAAACCTCTTATTCTAGTTTTCCATGTAAGAATGCATTCAAAATATCCAATTGTTTAACACCCCCATTATTTACTACCATAAGAGAAAGTAGTAATCGAATAGTAGTTGGTTTGACTATGAGACTAAAAGTATCATTGAAATCAACTCCTAGATATTGATGGTATCCTTTTACAATAAGGTGAGCTTTGTGTAGATCCACCAAGCCATCCGTTGTCCTCTTGGTTTTGTAAACACATTTACTCCCAATGATATTTTATTAGGGAGAAGGTTCCACAAGCTTCCACGTCCCATTACTTATGAAGGCATTGTATTCTTGAACCATAGCATCATCCTAGAGAGGAAATTTCATTACTTGAGAATAAGTAGAAGGATCACACTCTTTATTAAGTTGGACAACACTGGATTTTGGCTTTTTAGGCTTCAAATTTCCAATTTGGACATGTTTGCACCTGACATGAGTATGCTGGAATGGTTGTTTAGATGAAACAGAGCATGATGGTGCCATGGTTATGGGTGAGTGTGGTCCATAACTACTGAGATCAACCTCTAATGAAATTGGCAGTGGACTATGAGCATGTGATAGTATAGAAGTTGGATCTAGCAGTGAGCTACTAGCATGTGATGGTGCACTTTCATCTTTTGAATGAACGACTAAGGTTATGATGGATTGAGATAGCAATGTAGGGGATTGATCATCATGTACAACCAGCATATGCAGTTGAAAAAACTAGTAAAGGGTCAGTCATGGTAATTGTCAAAAGAACAACATCTTTTAATTTCTTGAATGGAAATATTTGCTACTAAAAAATAATGACATGAGATAAAAATCTTGTGAGTGCATGGATAAAGACATTTATACCCTTTGTGTTATTTACTATAACCAATGAAAACACAAGGCTTTGAAGCGGGGTGGTTCCAAGTTATTCTTAATATAGGGTTGCAACCACGTACATCAAAGACACCGAAATACTCGTAGAGCAGAATAGTCAAGTTTGGCATTAAAAAATTTTTCAAAGGGGGAAATATTATTACTAGTTAGAGTAGATAAACGGTTTATGGCATAGACAACACTTTCAAAGGCATGAGTCCAAAATCTTTTAGGAAGGGAAGCATTAAAAAAGTAGAGCACTACCCGTTTCAATAATGTGACGATGTTTGCACTCGGTACATTAATTTTGTTCCGGTGTGTGGGGATAAGAGAACTATTGGGTAATACCATTAACACATAAATAAGGAGTAGTGTGTGTCGAATAAACCAAAAATAAAAACCTATTCTTGGACTAAATAAACATTATAAAAGTGGTAAATAGGGCCGAATCCTTAGGGAACTGATTTTTTAAATTAATTTCTCTTGAAAACCTAAAGTAAAAGCTAAATAAAATTAAATGAGGAGTTTTATGATTGAAGATTAAATAAATTCCAAACTAAAATTAAAACTAAATAAATGGACAATAGCAAATTGAATTTAGAAAATAACAATGTTGATAATTTCAATCAAAAGGAATAATATTGGTTTCAATTCTTAGATATGATCATTGATATAAAAATAATTTTCTTTAATTTTTCAGCAAACTAATTCTAGCTAACCAAGACGCTCGCATTAGTCAATCCTTCCTTAGTTGATAACTTAGTTAAGAAATGCTCTATAACTAACTCTTGTTATTGAATAACCCTACAGGGATGCCCATTAGTATTTAACCCACTAACAGCTTTAAGATTTAGAAGGAGTAATTCTAATCAACAAATTCTACCATGGAATTTATTTAAATTAGATTATGCACTCTTTTAGTACTATGACTAATTTTCACAAGTATCAAAAGCTAAAGAACAATTACGGATTCTTAGTTTTGAATAGCGATATATTATTCAGCTAATTCAAGCAATGGGCCATATTGTTTAACTAGAAAAATAATAATAGAAATAAGTTACATAGGAAATATAAATACTAAATTTAAAGAAAGAAAAGTAAATAATTGATTAAATCTCACAAATCTTGTCGAATTGAAAACCTTGATTACCCCTTCAACTGAATAGAGTTTAGTTACCATGCTTTGAAGAAAACCAAAATATATTTCAATGATTGCTAGAAAAAAAGTGAACAATAGATAGAGGAGAAAAAGAAGAGACCTTTAGGGCTACCAAAATGTTGGCTTTAATGCCCACAAATTTCCTACTTTAATTAGGAAAATAAAAATAAAATAAAATACAAGTACATAATAATTAATCAGCTATTAAAATTCCTAATTAATGTCTATTTAATAAGGAAATAAATAGATCCTAATATCTCTAAAAATCTGCTCAAAAATCGTATCTTTAAGTGTCCCAAGCAAATCAGGATTCGCAGCTAGCCGATGTAATATTCAAATATCAGACCCCCATGGGCACAAGCCTTGTCCAAAGATTACACTTGAGGCTCTTTCCAGCTCTTTTCAAACAATGTCTTGCAACTTTCTTCAACTTGGCTTTTGTTTCTTCTTTAGTTATAACCTATGTAAAATAGGTCAAAATTAGTATAATCATCCAACAAAAGCTTAATTATCCTTACAAATTATAAGTAAAGTTTTTCCATTATCAAATTCCCCAACACTTGAACTATGTTTGCCCTCAAACACTTTATAATTTAAAAGCACTACCCCACATTCTTCAATTCTCAATTCAAACTATAACATTTAAATAACCTAAAATAGAATGGCAACTAGAGATTGAAAATTCATAGAACAAGCTTCTAGCTAATTCAAAAGTATGAACAATTCATTCAATAGAATTAACAATATAAAATGTCAAGAATCTTGCTCCACTTTGATGATAATTAATCACCAAGTGGAAAGCTAGTTACATATATAAGGCATCACTTAATCCATCGAGTCATATATAAAAGTTAGTGTCAAGAATATTATTATTATTATTATTTCTAAGCACCTTTATGCTTACCTCACATGTCATCAATCTTTTGACACGTGGATAAACATTTGTGATGCCAGCACTCGATTACTCAACTAGTCACGAAATTAAGCGGCTGCTAGCTCTACTCATAGTCTTTTAACTAGAGAAGTAAATTATTCATTTTTTGAAATTTTAGGGCCTTCCCTTTTTTTTAAGAATTAATTCTCAACATACTTTATCATTTCAAGCACAATAACTCAAGACGGATTAAATGAGCCTAACCATATGCTCTTAACTAATTAAGTTGATTAAACAAGAACATCTCAGACAAACAGTGGCATTGACATTACATCCCAGTTTCTTATTGAATTCGTCTAAAGATAAACTAAATTGTTGTCCCATTAAACGAAATTTAACCATATTATGAGCATTTAAATCAAATTAGTCAATTTTATCAAAATGGAAAGCAACATAAAATTTTTTGACCAATTCTGCATAAATGAGATTATCCATCAAGAGAAACAATTCCCAACCAATACCTCTGAGTAAATCAATACAATCATACATAATATGCAAGGAACCCAAAGTAGGGAAATGAACACATTTACCTGGAAGAATGGATAACTCATTAATTTGTTCATACCTCTATTGCTCACTGGGATTGTCAAACTCTAAATTCAAATTGTGAACCAATGCTGAAGTTTCACCTATAAACCTCCCTTTCTTGACACGTGAACGACTCCTGGGTTCAATAGGGGTTGTTCAAATGGGTCTTGTGAAGGACTGTTATGGCTAGCAGTTGGTTACTGGTGATCAGTTTGTTCATTAGAGTGCTCATCAAGTAATCGAGGGTGTTTTAGTAAAGAGCTCGAAGATGGTGCATCCTGCCTCGCACCTGCCTTGGTTTTCATGATCAATGATATCGATTTCAAAGTTTTTTTTATATGTAGATGAAGAAATAATAACAAATAAGGGGAAGGGAGGGTGTTTAGGTTGGTTAATGACTAATTTGGTTGGATGGACCTGTAGGCATGGTAAAGCGATAACTGGATCTGGAGCGAACGCAGCATGATGGTGGTTCGGGTGTCGAGCAAAACCTGGTGGTCACGGGTCAATGATGTTCGCTCGGTTTGATGAGGTGAGAGGGAGAGGGATAGGTAACTGCTTGTATATGGTGGTGGCTCATGGAGCACAGGTTCTCTCGCTAGTGTTCTCTAGGCTTGGATCGTGCATATGTCGCTCAATCTTTGGGTGACTGCCACTTGTTTGCTAGTTGTACATGAGGTGAAAGGGTGTGGGAGGGAGGCTGCTGGGTGTCGCAGCTTGGTGGTTTGGTGGAGCGAAGATGAAAGGGGGGCTGGTTCGTGATGGGTCTAGTGCAATTTAGTGGCTGGAGTCAAGTCTCAGTGTGGGTGATGGGCTAGGTGTGGTTCGATAGAGAGAGAAAGAGATGGGTGGAGGCTGTAAAGAAAAGAAAGGGAGAGAGAGATAAAGAGAGAAAAGGTGTTTGAACTTTTATAGGGTTAAGGGGGGTTGAGTGAGTGAAATTATCCAAAATACCCTTCAAGTTATATTATCCCCCTATGGCATTTTCCTCTTGTTTATCTCCAATGTGTCAGTTGCCACTTAAAACATGTAGAAACAAGGGATGCCCTCCGAAAAAGAAAAAAATTTTGATTACCAGCATGTCTCCTTTTATTTCCATTTAACACCTAAAAACAAAATATAGAAATTAGTAGCGTCCAAGGAAAGAGAAGATGAACAATATTTATTTATTATATATATATATATATATTATTTAGATATATATATATATAATGTAAAACCATAAATCTAAACAAGTGAAAATGGGAATTAACTGAATCAAAACTAAAGAAATAAAATAAATAAAATTAAGAGGTAAAGAAAATTCAGATATCTTTAAGCTCTACCTTTTTTTATAAAAAGGAAACAAAAATTAATATAAAGCTAAAAACTAAGACCAAATAAATTAATGAAATCGCAGTTTCAATAAGGGAGAAAAAAAAGAAGAATAGAAAAAGAATATGGGTTGCCTCCCATCAGCGCCTTCATTTAATGTCTGACTAGACATCAGTCTCCATTCAAGTGTCTTTCAAGGGGCATTGCAGATACATTGCTTCCACTGTAGATGTATGAATTTCCTCATAAAATGGTTTTAAGCGATGCCTATTGACTTTGAAAATTTTGTTAGTATCCAAACTCTTGATCTCTACTGCTCTATGAGAAAATAAATTAGTGATGACAAAAGGTCCCATCCACCTAGTCCTCAACTTTCCATGAAATAATTTAAGCCTTGAATCATAGAGTAACACTTTTTATCTCACCATAAAATGTTTTATGGAAATCATTTGATCATGAAAAACTTTTGTTTTTGCCTTGTAAATCTTTGAATTATCATAAGCCTCATTCCTGATTTCTTCCAATTCTTGGAGGTGCAACTTCCTCTGTTCACCTGCTTCGTCCAACTTCCTCTGTTCACCTGCTTCGTCCAACTTCATATTCCAAACCTGACAAAAATATGTGATCTGACAAAATCTATAACAACTGTAGCATTGTCAGTTAAGATAACATTAGCTTCTACCCATTTCGAAACATGCAAGTAGGATATAAGAATTTCAAAAAAACGTAGGGAATGGACCTATAAAATCAATACCCCATACATCAAAATTTCACAAATTAAAATAGGTGTAAGAGGCATCTGACTTCTATGACTCAAAGTACCAGTCTTTTGACAATTCTCACAAGACATGCAATGTATATACAAATCACAAAATAAGGAAGGCCAAAACAAACCACACTCTAATATTTTACGGGCTATTCGCTTAGGACCAAAGTGTCCTCCACATGTATATGAATGAGAAAATTTTAAAATTGAAGAAATCTCACTTTCATTGACACATCTCCTGATTATTTGATCAGAATAATACTTCCATAGATACGGATCATTCCAGATATAGTATCTAGCTTCCCTCTTGATTTTATCCCTATCAACTCTTGACATATCATCTTGAAAAATGTTAGAAGAGAGAAAATTTACAATGTCAGCATACCAGGGTGTTGACTATTGGACAGAAAAGAGGTGTTCATTTAAAAATTCATCCTTAATTGCAAGTGGTCCCTTGTCTATCAATAGTCGACTGAGATGATATGCTACTAAATTTTCTGACCCCTTCTTGTCTCTAATCTCCAAATCAAACCCATGTAGCAAGATATCCAGCAGATAAGTCTTGGCTTAACATCTTTCTTCTTGAATAGATACTTTAACAATGCATAATCAAAATAAACAATAACTTTAGTCCCAAGAAGATAAGAACAAAATTTTTCTAAAGCAAAAACTATAGCTAAAAGCTCCTTTTCCGTGGTGGAGTAATTTAATTGGGCCTCATCAAGGGTCTTTTATGTATAGTAAATAACATGAGGTTCCTTTCTAATTCTTTGCTTGAGCACTGCCCCCACAACATGATTGCTAATGTCAAACATTATTTCAAATGGCAAACTCAAATTTGGTGGCTGTATAATTAGGCCAGATATCAACATTTCTTTGAGTGTATCAAATGCTTTCTTACAAGACTCATCACAATTAAACTCTACTTCTTTTTGAAGCAGTTGGCACATTGATTGAGCAATTTTTGAAAAATATTTGATGAAACGCCTATAGAAACCTGCATGTCCAAGGAAAGATCGAACTTCCCGCACACTAGCGGGGTAAGATAAACATTTAATTATATCAACCTTTGCCTTATCAACTTCAATTCCTCTTTCTGACATAATATGTCCTAAAATCAATCCTTGATCAACCATAAAATGACACTTCTCATAATTCAACATAAGGTTTGACTCTAAACATTTTTCAAGAATTTTAGTCAGGTTAGCTAAGAACTCCCCAAAAGAATTTCCATACATGGTGAAATCATCCATAAAAACCTCTATAATTTTCTCAACATGCTCTGAAAGTATACTTACCATATACCTCTAAAATGTGGCTAGCGCATTACAAAGACCAAATGGCATTCGTCGGTAGGCAAAGGTTCCAAATGGCCAAGAAAAAGGAGTTTTCTCTTTATCCACAGGTGCCACTGGAATCTGATAAAAACCTGAATAGCCATCAAGATAACAGTAATGGGTCTTACCTACAAGACGTTCCAGCATCTAGTCAATGAATAGGAGAGGGAAATGGTCCTTTCTCATGGCTGCATTTAGCTTCCTGTAGTAGATTCAAATTCTCCAACCATTTTGAACTCGAGTAGGGACCAACTTATCATCTGCATTCTTCACTACTGTCAAGCCTATCTTCTTAAGTACTACCTAAACTGGGCTCATCCATTTGATATCTAAAATGGGATAAATCACACCTACATCAAGAAGCTTTAAAATTTCTTTCTTGACTACCTTTATCATTGGTGGGTTTAATCTCCTTTGGGTTTCTCTTTTTGGCTTACTATCTTCCTCCATAAGAATTTTATGCATGCAAGTTGAAGGCGAAATACCCTTAATGTTAGTAATTGTCCATCCAATGGCTTCTTTGTAATCATTGAGCACACAAATCAGATTTTCTTCCTCTTCCCTACTGTGTTTGTTGGAAATTATCACTAGTAGGCTTTCTCCTTCTCCTAAAAATGCATATTTCAAATGTTCGGGCAGCGACTTCAACTCCAGATCTGGTGCCTACATGATAGAGGGTAAAATTTTAGTATGGGATGCTGGTAATCAAATCTGGATGCATTTTCCTTCATAATTTTGAGGGTTCCCATTTCATACAACACTTCTTGAAGGTATTCACCTATAACAAACTTCTCTTCTAAATCCTTTAGGCTACCTGCATCAAGACTTTTTCAAAGAACAATATCTAAATTTTTAGAAACATTTTGTTCAAAAATTTCTTGACTTAAAGAATCTATTACATCCAATCCATATACACATGATGCATCACTAGTGTGCTTCATAGCATCATAAGCATTAAATTTCACAATTTCCCCATCGAACTCCATAGTCAATGTTCCATCATGGACATAAATTTTTGTTCTAGTTGTACTAAGAAAAGGTCTTCCTAACAAAATATTAGAGCAATTAGAAGACTTATCTTTCTTCTTCTCAAGTTAATAAAAGTCTGCTGGAAAAATTAATCCATTAACCTGAACTAAAACATCTTCTAATACCTCTTCAGGGTAAACCATATACCTATCAGCTAGTTGAATAATTACACCAGTTTCTTTTAAAGGACCAACCTTTAAACAAGAGTAAATAAATAATGGAATGACATTTATAGAGGCTTCTAAATCACACATGGCCCTTTTTATGCCTAAATCACCTATTTTCCAAGAAATTGCAAACATACCTTGATCTTTGCACTTTGAAGGTAACTTTCTTTTTATCATAGTTGATATGTTCTCTCTAACTCTTACCTTTTCATTACCACTAAGTTTTTTTTATTGGTGCCCAACTCTTTTAGGAACTTTACATATCGAGAAACTTGCTTGATGGCATCTAACAAAGGTATGTTGACCTCGACTTTGCGAAAAGTCTTCAAAATTTCTTTCTCCTCCTTGCCCTTCTTAGATTTAGCAAGACTTTATGGGAAGGAAGGTAGTATTACCAAGGGTATAGGCTAATCGAAGTTGGCTGTGCCAGCTGGTTCTTCTCTTTGAACAATTATCTCAGATTTTGCCCTCTTCTCCAACCCCTACCTGACGGTAAGCTTCTGAGGGTTTTTATCCATAATCTCTTTTCCACTTGTTAAGGTTATAGTACTTGCTTTTTACTTTGGATTGACTATTGTTTGAGAAGGTAGTTTTCCTTGAGACTCCAGCTTACTAACTGACATGGCTAACTGACTAATCTGACTCTCCAAATTTTGAATACTCAAGCGAGTTTCCTATTGAAATTGTTGAGTGTTAGTCATGAAAGCTTTAAACATGTAGTCAAGTAACGTACCTGATTTTTGTGGTGGAGGAGGTTGAGATGTTGGTGCTCTCTGCTAGAATTATTGTGAATTTGGTGCTCTTGCCCCATTGTGAATTTGGTGCTCATACCCCATAGCTAAAGTTTGGATGGTCCTTCTACCCTGGATCATAATTGTTGCATAGGGGTCATTCCTCCTTTGGGGTTGATTGGGAAATTCACCTATAGCATTCACTTGTTGTTGCTCATCTTCTTGGAGTGTGGGACACATGTCAGTAGGATGACTTAAAGTTGCGCAAATGCCATAAACTTTTGTTGGTTGCATGTTCCCTATAGCCATTGTTTTGCACCAAATTTTTTAGTTGATTAATTTTTTTACTCAAGTGAAGAAATACTTAACTCATTAACCCTTTTTAGAGTTTTTGTTTTACTCCCAAACTGTTGAAAAGTGGCTACCATGATGGTGATGAGGTCTTTAACAGCTTGAGGAGTTTTATAGACTATGGCACCTCCGCGAGCGGCATCCAATATGCTCCTTTTTGTGGATAACAGCCCTTCATAGAGATATTGGAGGAGAGCTTGCTTTGAAATTTCATGTTGTGGGTAGCTTGCACATAATCGCTTAAATCTCTCCCAATACTCATGAAGGTTCTCCGAATCTTTTTGTTTGATACCATATATTTCTCTCCTTATGTTTGCAGCCCTTGAAGCAGGAAAAAAATTATCCAAGAAGGTTGTTACCATGTTAGTCCATGTGGTTATTGATTCAGATGGTAAGTCGAAAAGCCAATCTTTGGCTCGGTTGTCCAAGGAAAAAGGGAAGGCTTGCAATTTAACTTGTTCTTCGATTATGCCTTGTGGTCTCATGCTTGAACAAACAATATGAAACTCTTTTAAATGCTTATGGGGGTCTTCACTTTCCATCCCATGAAACTTAGGTAACAAATGAATTAGACCAAACTTTAACTCAAAAGAAGCATTTAGAACTGGATAAGTGATGCAAAGAGGTTGTTGGTTGATTGAAGGGGCTGCCAATTCCCTCAAATTTTGTTGTCTGTCACCCATTGGTTCTTGTTCTTCAATTTCGCTAGAAGAATATGAGGAGTCCAAATCTTAATCTGTGGCTACTACGTGATTAGCTACAGATGATGAAGTTGCTACAGCTTGCTTTTGTTGTTTAGTCTTCTTCCTCAGTCTTTTAGCAGTCTTTTCAATCTCTGGATCATATAAGAGTTTGTCCTCACAATCAGACCTGGTCATTAAAAGAAATAAAATCAATTCTCTAGAAATGGCACCAAAATTTAGTGGGTGTTGAATTCACCAAATATAAAAATCTATTCTTAGACTAAATAAAAATTATAAAAGTAGTGAATAGGGTCGATCCTTAGGGAACTGATTATTTAAATTAATTTCTCTTGAAAATCTAAAGTAAAAGCTAAATAAAATTAAATAGGGAGTTTTATGATTGAAGATTAAAATAGATTAAAAAATGAAATTAAAACTAAATAAATGGACAATAGAAAATTAAATTTGGAAAATAACAATGTTGATGATTTCTGTCAAAGGAAATAATCTTGGTTTTAATTCTTAGATCTGATCATTGATACAAATATAATTTTCTTTATTTTTTTAATAAACTAGTTTTAGCTAATCGAGACACTCACATTAGCCAATCCTTCCTTAGTTAATAAATTAGTTAAGAGACACTCTATAACTAACCCTTGTTATTGAATAATCCTACAAGAATGCCCTTTAGGATTTAACTCACTAACAACTTTTATATTTAGAATGACCTAATTTTAATTAATAAATTCTACCGCAGAATTTATTTTAATTAGATTATGTACCCTCTTAGTACTACATCTAATTGCCATAAGTATCAAAAGCTAAAGAACAATTACAGATTCTTAGTTTTGAATGGCGATATATTATTTAGCTAATCAAGCAATAGGTCATATTGTTCAACTAGGAAAATAATAGTAATAATAAGCTACAAAGGAAACATAAATACTGAATTTAAAGAAAGGAAAGTAAAGAATTGATTAGATCTCAAAAATCTTGTCGAATTGAAAATCTTGATTACCCCTTCAACTAAATAGAGTTTAGTTACCCATGCTTTGAAGAAATACCAAAATATATTTTAGTGGTTGCTGGAAAAATGTGAACAGTAGACATAGGAGAAAAAGAAGAGACCTTTAGGGCTACCAAAAGGTTGGCTTTAATACCCACAAGTTCCCTGTAATTAGAAAAATAAAAATAAAATAAAATACAAATAAATAATAATTAATCAGCTATTAAAATTCCTAATTAATGTATATTTAATAAGGGAATAAATATATCCTAATATCCTTGAAAATATGCTCAAAATCGTATCTTCAAGTGTCCATATCAAACCAAGATTCGCAGCTAGCTCAAGTAATTATTAAGTATCAGACTCCCTTGGGGACAGGACTTGCCCAAGGGTTATACTTGAGGCTCTTTCCATCTCTTTTTCAGCAACTTTTTTCAACTTGACTTTTGTTCCTTTTTTAGTTATAACCTATGTAAAAACAGGTCAGAATCAGTATAATCATCTAACAAAAGCTTAATTATCCTTACAAAATATAAGTAAAGTTTACCCATTATCAAGGGTTGAGGGCTTGAAATTCTCCACCCTAATAAGCTTGGATAATTTTAATGAGGCCGCCAAAAAATGAATGTACCATGATGCAAAATTGCATAAAAATGGGAAGAACATCAAACTTTTTTTAATGAAAGAAATCCATGTATATTTACTAAAGTGATAAAAAAACATAATAATAAAAATTATCATTAGATAAAACTAGAGACGGGGGGCAAAGGTCTAAACAAACTAAATTAGGCAGTCAATTAACCATAAAAGAAGAAGACACAAAATGACTCTTAGCTCTAGAATAGGCCTGACACATAGGAGAAGATGACGAACTGGATGAACTAGAAACTTAACTTGGGTCAATTGCTCTTCAAATGGTAGGCACGTTTGCATATCTAATCTACGCATGCCAAGTAGACAACGAAGCAAAAAAAGACTTAGGATGAGAAACTTGAGCAAGAGAGTGCAAATAATAAAGTCCCCCTTTCTTCGAGTCTTGGAAAAGGATCTCCTTTATCACCAAATCTTTTATTTGAAAATAAGAGGTAAAAAATTCAATAGAAAAATTGTTAATGGTAGTAAAGACATTAATAGATAATAAATGTTGTTGAGAATCAGGAACACATAAATTATCATATAAAGAAAACTCACTGTTATTCAATGGAATTTGAGATTGGCCTATATGAGAAATTGGAAGTCAAGAGCCATTACCTAATATTCCTTGTTCGAGTCCTTGATATTCCGAATGAATGGCAAGATTTCCCTTGTTCAAAGTTAGATGGTGTGTAGTGCCACTATCCATTAACCAAGACTGACCATTATTAGAATTAGAGTTGCTACTATCGAAGTTGGCTTGAGGATTCATCATAGGTCTAGAAGAATTTGAAACCCTAGGTAAGGGACACTTGTATGCCTAATACCTTAACAATTAAAACAAATAATAGGCTTTGTGTTATTCGATTGAAAAGACCCAGCTTGTATAATATTTGAAGGAAGGCCACATCCACCAATGTTACCCATAAAAGAATTGGGGTTAGAATTAACGATCCCTTCTACGGCCTCCACGTCCCCTACCTCTGCCATGGGAAAAATTTTGGATTTGATAAAATTACGCAGCGGAGGCAATCAGGGCATGCTTCTTATCACGCTTTAGTCATCACTCTACTATAAGAAGCATCCCATAAAGGTCATCAATTGTGAATGCATCTGTACAATGATCCAACAAATGAATGAAAGTATCAAAAGATGGAACAAGATCATTAGTCACAAACTCTACAAGTTGTTCATCCTATATAAGGTGTTGAAGGGCAACAAGTTTGTTCGAGAGTAATTTAACATAGGTGATATACTCATCAACACATTTAATTTCCTACTTTAAATGATGTATTTGGCTACACAAATCTTGAATTTGAGCTCAATAGCTAGATACATATGTTGCTTCCAACTTCAGCTATACCTCCCTAGTAGTGTCGGCATGGATGAGTTGAGGAAGCATCATTTTCAAGATAGAAGAAACAATCCAACTAATAACAATTTGGTCCTGCTGTTTCTAGGATTGGGTTTATCATTTTTCATAGTTGGTTGGGGATATGCTTGACTGCTTTCAACATGGTGCTCCAGCCCACAACCATTAATCACAGGCATAAATTGTGTATACCATAAGAGAAAGTTGGTAGAATTTAAATGGACTAATATTTGATGAGATAAATTAGGACCAACAGTTGTTGAAGAAGAAGAGGGAATAGAAACAACCAAGGTTGTATTAGTATTTTCTACAATGATTGAACAAAAGAAGAAAGAAAAATAAGATAAAGATGTTGATAATCAAGAATTTAATCCCTAGGCTTTGATACCACAATGACTTTGTATTGAACCATAGAATTGCATTGCAAGAGTTGATGTATTTATATAGTTTCCTATCATAAATTTATCAAGATACAATAACATAATCAAATAGAAAATCCTTCTCACTATAGCAATATGTCTCCTATTCAAGTACATGTGCAACTACACATCAGCAAAGTTCTAGCTTCGTTGGAATCCTATTCCTTCAGTATATGCAATTGTTAGAATACATTTCAATATATTTGAAAATTAATCTTTTAGCATAATTAAATGATAATATAAATGGGAATTCTCAAGTCATATGATGCTTATATATATTCATTGTATAAGTAAATTACATACAATATTTACTTCGAATATGTATTCTACTAAGTATAACACTCCTTTGTTTTTTTAGGTATGTTCCTTTCTAGTTGATTTAGAGGTAGAATTATTTGTGATTTTTTAGTGAAATTGCTTATAGACAATTTTTCACCTTGTATTCCATTTGTACATATTGAAAACATGCTCTAATTTTCCAATAACATTTACCTTATTAATTTTCTCACAAGTAAAACATGAAACATATATACCCTTGTCAACCAAAGTCAATCTTTAGGAAGTCTCTTTAATTGGAGTCTTTTCCCAAAATGTTTTTAAACTTCTTTTCTAGCTACCCTTTTTTCTTGCTCACCAACCATTTCCAATCCTTTTAATGTACTTTATTAAGTTATATCATTAGATAAATAGTAAGAATATACTAACTTAATTAGTTGAATGATTTAACATATTCCTACTCATTCCTTTCAGGCATCAGTATTAACTTCTAAAATTTCATAAACTTTGCTAGTCTAATACTTTTTAGAAGATATTCTTGCATTACCATTTTTGTAAATTCCTCCAAGTAACATCAACGTTCTTTCTAATCAACTCCACTATATTCCTCTCAAAACAGTTCTAGGTATCGTACTTTAATTGATAGTCTTAAACTCTTTTAATTTGACATTTAGCTTTCGTTTAGTTCCTTCGTTTATAAAGGAAATGAAAGAAAATTAAACAAAGAAAAGTAAATAAGTTTATTTTACTTTATAGTATTTAGTTATCTTAATTAAAGTAAAAGGAAAGAGAAAAAGTCTATTTTCATTTCTATTTATTTCAATTCCCTCTATTTCACTCCAAATTGGAATGAAATACTTTGAAAATTTGAATGAAAATTGGAAAGTTAGTTTTTCATTTTTTTTACTCTTTTCCAGTCAGTTTTTCATTTTTGTTTTCTATTCTTTCCTTTTGTTTCCCTCAAAAAATGATGACAAAAACCCATTTGGCCTTTGATTTAAGTGTTGGCATGCCAGAGGACATAAGGTCCTCGACCGAGATGCGCCTAATATGACTTCTACCAAGCGATTGTGTAGATTTCTCAAAGGACCAAAGAGAGATCAAAGTCTCCAAACTCACTTTAGAAGTTCATTTGGATTTCACAAAAAAATATTACACTAAAGAAAGTTGTGGAAAAAATATACTGTAGAATGACAGCTATGAAAAAAATATTATTTAGCTGACGAATGAGTCATAATTGCAATAAATTCACTAAATTTAAATATAAATAGTGAGTTGAAATTCTAAACTTAGAAAACATTGAATTAACAAACTAAAACTAAAGGAAATGAAATTGAAGAATCATATAAATTAAATTGACTAGAAAAGCTAAAAATTTTTTGTTGGGGAACCAAGGTTTTTGTTGTAGAACTGAAAATTTTACACTTCTAATTTCTATGTTTCAGACCTATCTTTGATTGTTTGATCCATTTTTGGACTAAGCGTCCTTTCTCTTCTTTCATTTTTTCTTTTTAAACCTTTTCCCCTTGGAAGTGGCTCCTTATTTTTAGGATTCCATAACTTCCCATCTCCAACAAAGCCATGTCTCCACTAACTTTCCTTTTCAAATAACTACCCACTTTATACTTAATGTCCATGATTTTTGCCAACTTTCCATTTTCTTTAACCACCAAAAGTAATTAATTTTGAGTGTAAACAAATGTTCCCCACATACATTTGGCTTTACGTAAAGCCAAATTATATGCTAAAAAATTTTATTATTTTTCTAAGCACCCACAGGTTTTGCAATTTTTTTACAGGCAGCTTGTTTTCTTTAAATTCTACAGAAAATAGCTTTCTATAACCTCTATAATTTTTCATAGACTCTGCAAGATTTTTCACAAGCTATTTACAAATCCATTGTACTTTTTTTTTATTGAAAGTGGCTAGTAGGCCAACTTTAATTTTTATTATTAATATTTATAAAAGTGGCCCAAAAAGCCAACTTCCTATTAGAGCATAAGCAAACTAAATGTCATAAAAATAAATAAAATTTACTGGTACATATGACATAATTTGCTGAGGAAATACCCTTGAGTTTTTTGAACTTCAATCATATATTTCTCCCTCTTAGCTTTTTTTGCTTTCCACGTGCTTAAGGTTCTCGGTATCCTCAATAATTGTCTCTTGGAATTTTATTTTCTCCTTTGGTTGAATCTCACGTTCGTTCTGCCTTCTTTCCATAGTTTTTTGCCTAAGGAGGCTTCTTTTTTGAGTTTTTGTTAAAGGATGTGGAAATTTCTTTTATTAAATCCTATGCTTTTGATTGCTCAAAGAAACTTGATGAGGCACCACAAATTCATTCCTTTGTTATGGTGAACCTTGTTTTATAGTTGAAATGACATTTTCTCAAGGCATATCTCTTTCTTAGTATCATTTCTTTAGACAAATATTCTTTTAGGACCCAAACTTGGAGAACTTTATTTTGAACTTCACCACTTTGTTCTTCAAATATTCTTTAGGCACCCAAATCTGGTAATTTTTTTTTTCAAATTTAGCATTCAATGTGTTTTGCCATTTTTCCCTTTTTCTTTTGAATTTCAATGAGGCTGACTTGTGGACTTTAGGGTGGCCAATATGCTTCAGGCCAAGCCCATATTTTACAGCTTTTCTCTTCCTAATATCAGCTTCCATAGATTCTGCAATTTTTCCATAGACTCTGTAGAAAAAAAAATTTTACAGACTCTGTATGACTTTTCACAGATATTAGAGAATTTTTGTCCACCATATGGGTATGTTGATTTTATGTTGCTTGTTAGTGCAATGCCACCTGAGTTGCTGACTTGCACAAAACCTTCATCATTATAATAATTATATTGATTTTAAAGGTTAGTTGAGCCAAAAATCTTGGGAAGCAAAGTTAGCTTGCTATTTTGGTGGCCATTGTTACTTATGCTTCTATAGAGGCCATCAATTTCCTCTTTTTAATAAGGAGAACAGCATGTTTCTTTAGCTTGCACCTATAGATGGTGCATCTCACCAAATTCTTAGGCTGTGGAATGCCCCTTGAGCTCATCAGGATTCTTCTCGATAGGCATAGTGCTAACATTCTATACTGATGGGCTGACTTCTAGAGAAAAATTCCATTTTTAATTTCTTCTGGGTTTCTTGAATTTGTTTCTAGAATAATTTTTGAGTCTCTTGAAATTGCTTATGAAATTCCACCATATTCCTCTGTATTTCTGCAAAAATTTTTGTTACATCATTAGTAATGACGATATTATAAAATTTTTTACTTTTTGAAATTCATTGTATTTTTTGTGGAAATTGGTGTTGGACTTATGGAAACATATCAATGTTTCTCTTTTGCCTTGCTATTGCAAAGGCAACTTTCAAGTCTTGAAACCTGATTATTGTTTTCCTTTAAAAATCACATTTTATATTATGGTACATAAATATAGAATGAATCTATAGCATCATTGTAGAATAGGTCCACAACATCATTGTAGAATTAGTCTACAACATCACTGAAGAATGAGTCCCCTTCAGTAATGTAGAATGAATCCCATGACATCATTGTAGAACTGTCCCACCGAGAGTGCCAATTTTGTTTCCCTCAAAAAATGACAAGAAAAACAAGTTTGGCCTTTGATTTAAGTGTCAGCATGCCATAAGATATACGGTCCTTGACCAAAATATGCCTAATATGACTTCTACCATGCGTTTATGTAGATTTCTCAAAGGACCAAAGAGAAATCAAAGTCTACAAACTCCTTTTAGTAAGTTCATTTGAATTCTACAATAAAATATTGCACTAAAGAAAGCTATGAAAAAAATATATTATGGAATAACATCTGTGAAAAAACATTATTTGATTGAAGAATAAGCCATAATTGCAAAAAATTCACTAAATTTGAAATATGAACAGTGAGTTGAAATTCTAAACTTAGAAAATACTGAATTAACAAACTAAAACTAAATGAAATGAAATTGAAGAATCTGACAAATTAAATTGACTAGAAAAGCTAAAAATTTACTATTGAGGAACTAAGGGAACTGTAGAACTGGAAATTCTACATTTCTAATTTCTAAGGTTCAGAGCTATCTTTGATTGTTTGATCCATTTTTTGACTAAATGTTGGTTGTTTTTGATGGTTCAAGGTCCTTTCTCTTTTTTCATTTTTTCCTTTTAAACCTTTTTCCTTTGGAAGTGACTCCTTATTTTTAGGATTCCATAACTTCCCATCTCTAACAAAGCCATGTCTCTACTAACTTCCCTTTTCAAATAACTACCCACTTCATCCTTAATGCCCATGATTTTTGCCCACTTCCCATTTTCTTTAACCACCAAAAGTAGTTAATTTTGAGTGTAAACACCTTTCTTTAATTATTGTCTAAACAAAGGAAAATTGAGAATGCCATTTCTTTTCTTTTTCATTCCATTCTCTTCTTTCAAAATAAATAGTATATTAATAATTTGAGTTGTTAAATATATTTCTTCAAGAAATTTTATTTTTCTCTAACACCCAAATAAACCAAAGGTTGCATTTCTAGAAATTTCTCAAAGGTGATTTTAGCTAGGATGCTTGTAAGTGAATCTTGAGTTGCTATTCGATATTAACCAAAAATTGAATGGATTGGCATAGCATTTTAACCTCTAATAGGAACTAATCCATTGATTTACAAAGACTATTTTTAATGGTGACACCTAGTTATATGTCAAGTAATTTATTTGTAAGTTTTCGATTACTATATTGTCATTATCCCTAGAAATTTGTAATGCAGCATAGTCAGACAATAATAATAATAATAATAATAATAATAATAATAATAATAATAATAATAATAATAATAATAATAATAATGTACAAAAAATAAGTAATGAATCAACATAATAAATTAATACATAGAACTACATATTTTGCTTTCGTACATCATAAAAGAAAATTGGTTAGTCAAACAATTGATTGGCATTTAGGCAATTTTACTAGCTCTAGGTAAAAAAAAAACATTATTGGAGTATTAATCTATTAAATTAAAGATCAAAATAACATAAACTATGAACCAGCTATGTGGCACTAAATACTACATTGTGGGAGTAACCTATTGAACTGATTGGACTAAGTATTACATTGTGGGAGTCACCTTTAAAATGTGTAGGAACCATCTCTAAGTCTGCATCACATGGTCTACATGAATCTTGTCATCAGTCCAATTGTAAATATTAACTAGCTTAGTTGTAATGAAGAAGTCGTATCTCAAAGAAGGGGAGAATGTAACACCCCAGCCAGTGACCTACTAGCATGAGGAGCTAGCACGTTAAGAGTATAAAAAAGAATCCCACATTAGTTGTGTAGGAAAATGGGAAGTGGTTTATATAAGTCAACTCAATACTATCTACATAACTTAGATTAACTATTTTAAGGACAAATTGAACCATAAAACAAGCAAGTCATTTGGAGTCAATTCTGAGCCGAGCCGTTTGATAGTCTTATTTTGACTATTATCTTAGATAATTCTAATCATGTTTTTAACTATTTTCAATTGAATTTGATGTATTTTCTTTGATGAAGTTAGAATTTATCATATTTTAGCTTGAAAATGTTAAAATATAAGTTTTTAATTAAAAGTTAATACAAATTGAAGAAAAATGTGCAAAAAGCAGAAGGAAGTTAAGACCCACACATGTGGCACTCAATGCCACGTCCATGGGTTCCAAACAACTACTATTCGGGAATATTACGTGATTTTTGGACTTCAACAAATTTGACCTTTAAAGCTTTACTTGAGATTTTGATAATCTTAGAGTTTTAGAATGAGAAAGTTTTATTCATGAAATGTTTAGAATATATCTCAAGCTTTTCAGAATAGTCTCATTTGTACAAATCCGAGTTCTTTTGTTCTCCAAACAGTTATGCAAAGTCAGAACTACGAACCAAAATCGAATAGAATTTCTATTCATACTAGTTTGCTTCAAAAGGCCATAACTTGAGCTTATGGAGTCCAAATTAGAGTGATTCAAAAGCCTAAATTTATTTACACTTCTAGAACTACAATTCTTATAAAGAATCAAACCTAGATTCAGACTTTATCATATATAAAAATATCTTCAAAATTTCTATATGAATTTTACAGTTTCTTTATCTTGTTAGGATTTATTTCTGTTTAATTAAATTTGATTTCTCTTTCAATAGGAACTCTTTTAAACCTATCATAACTTTTTTCTACTTGTAAAATAAGTTTCCTAAGCCCCTATAAATGCCCTAGACTTTCCTCAAAACACACATTAGATTTTAGGTTAAGAATTCCAGATGTTAAGTTAGAGTTAACTTTGAAGAAGAAAGAATTTTATGCAAGAGCAATTCAAGTTCAAGAAGCTTTCTTCTTTCCAAGTTTGATCTTTTTAATTTGTTCTCTTCAGTTTTCTTTTAATTTTACTTTCAATTATGTCTTTTATTTTCTACTTTTTCTTTTTATTTTATATTTCAATTATGAGTAACTGAAAACCCTATTAGGGTTAAACTATTTCTTAATTGATTAATCTATGGAGTAGTTACGTTTAATTTGATTTAATTAAAGTTTTCTCTTAATTATTTTGTTATCTTTGATCTTAATGTATTGATTATCTGGCCAATAATTGATTGATCTAAGGTATTGCGTGATGGAGCGAGAGTATAAGCAAAATATTAGTTCAAGAAGGTAACAATCTTCGGTTAAAGTTTGCACCTAGAGATAGGATAAACACCTAAAAGGTTGATACAAAGGTTACTCACAAATCTTAATGAGTTGGCTTAATTTGTTTGTGATCGTGAGAGTAGACACAATATTAAGTTCAATATTAGGTTCAGTACTTGAAAGAGACTAAGTCTTAATTTAGGAGAACCTAGTCAATAATAAAGAGTATGTTAAAATTGAGTAAAGACTTTAGGAAATCCATAGTTAATCAATAAAAATAGGCTTAACCCTAATGCTAAAAATATTATATTTAATTTTAAAATTCAGTTTAGCTTTAATTTTAGTTAACTTAGTTTTTAATTCACTTCAAGTTACTATCTAAATAATAGTTAGTTTATTTGTTTAGTACTTAGATATACTTCTTTGTAAGAATGATACTCTACTCATTACTTTATTACTTGATTACGGCATATGCACATACAGATAGTTAGGTCAGGCCCTAACATCATTGCAATATAAATAATTTTTATATTACATTAAGTAAAATTTACTAAAAATTCTTCAAAATTTTCAATATAAATTACTAAAAAAATAATTACAACTATTTATTCAATGAAATTTCGGCCCCTTGCCAAGAAATAAGTTTTGAAGCCTATATATATATATATATATATATTAAGCTGTTTATGAAAGGAAATGGGCATATTCAAATTGGTAAAAATAATAGGGATTTATAAAAATATTTTCAAAAATATTTAATTTTCTTTTTTCTTTTAAAAATATTTAATTTTCAATTTTTATTTTTAAAAATATCTCAATTTTAAATATATTCATATGCGCTCATGTACATATCCAATATATATTTTGATATAAAAAATTATAAAATGTTTTTGAAAAAAAATTAAAGTTGGCATATATATTGTAATAGTCCAATTTGGGATTCTGTTGAATTAGGTCCCAACCAAGATTTCCTTTCTACAAGACAAAAGAGAACAATAATTAAGTCATTTTGGAACTATTTAAATTATCCTCAGCGTGCTTGGCGCTCTATGTAATTAAATCATATATGGTTCAAAATTAAACATAAATAAAGCAAATAAAACGTCCACAAAACTATATATTATATGTATCAAAACCATATCAATAAACATAAAATAGTTCTAAAATCCTATATATGGAACTCTTAATATTTTATTTCATTAGCGGATATGAAGGTCTGATCTACTCATCATATTTATTCTATTTAATGGATAAAGTTCTAAACTCTAAAACCCATAATCTTGATTTTATTAATATTTTTAGAAAATATACATAACTAAAATCTCCCAAAACGATAATCTTTGAGGTTGGTTGGTAGCCATTAATTATTATTGATTATTATTCAATGCATGCATAAATCATAGCTCTATAATTGAACAAAATATAATATAAATATATATATAATATTTTTAAAAAAATATTACACATATATTGATAAAAAGAGAAATGATTGACCATGTTTTGTTATGCCTTATTTCAACAACGAGAGAGAGAGAGAGAGAGAGAGAGGATAATGCTTTATTTAAAAAAAAAAAGTCTAATCAAAGTCATGTCTCAAATGAAAAACAGTGCGTAGCTTGTGTAACATTAATTAATTTAAGATGGCCCATTTACAAAATCTATCAATAAAAAAAATAATATATATATATATATATGAAAAGATTTAATAATATTAATATTATTTAAATAGTTAAAATTTCACATTCATTGAACAGAGATCAATGAAATATAATATAAAAATAGAAATTATTGTTGATTCAAACTTTTTTATTCTCGGTTTAATTAATTTGGAATTATCATAGGCTTGTTAAGGCCTCCCTTGGAACTACTTGTATGAGCTTTTTGTTTGTAAGTAAAATTTGTAAGAAACCTAAACCTTTTAACATATGGAAACTTCTCTTTTTTCTATAAAAAGGAAATGTTTTTGGGATTTTAGATCAATTTGGTTTACATCACATTGACCACTCGCGTTGTAGACTCTTTTTATTCTAGTATATAAAAAAAGCTTAGTGAAACCTAACCTTATTGAAAGCTATGTTTTGTGTTCCTTTCACTTGATATGGATAAAAAAAAAAGGAGATTGAGAATTTCCCTATTAATTTTATTTATATTAAATTTGTTAATCAAAATTTCTTTTATATAATGTCTATATTTCTCGTTTTTATAATTGTTTCTTATTTGTTTATTGTTGTTTTATTATTATTATTATTATTATTATTTTGTAAATCTTTTACAAGATTTGTATTTTAAGATATTTTTTTAGCAATATAATATATAGGAGGGGAGAATCAAATATGAATATATTAAGAAAATATGTATTATTCGTTTGGTTATACCTCGATATTTAACTGTATTTTATGGTGTAGTACAATGGTAAAATAAAATTATTTTAAAAGCAATTATCATATTCGATTTACATCAATATTAAATTTAAAAAATATATAATTTTTGAGTATTGAAGTCAATTTTATATTTATTATGAATATTTTTATGTTGACTGTTATTTAGATTCTAAAATTCAAACCTTTTTAATGAGGATACCTCCGGAATTATCAATTTATCATATAAATTTTTAGGGAAATATTAAAGTAAAATTGTAAGCAATGGTCAAATTTGCAATAATGTCAAGCATGATGATAGTGAATCTCACCTTTGAACATGATATCCGAAGATGCATTCAATTTGAATCCAATTTTGAAATCAACGAAAACCTATAATTTCTAGAAAATTACATGTTAAGAAAATTTTGATCAACTTAATTTTGAATAAACTTAATATTCAAATAGATATTGTGGTTTATAGTTTAGATTAATTTTTTATTTTGTATAAATTATTTTATTAAAATTGAATAGGATATAATTAAAAAAGCGATAAAATTTTTCTTATTGAATTTTAACTTAATTATATACTTATAACTTATATTGGATAATTTTAATTAAATTAAATTAATTTTTTATTATATTTTTTGATAATTTTTTATTTTAATGATAAATAAATTATTTTTTTACAATTTGTTTAATTTCACAATGAAATGTCTATTCTTTTAATTAAGTAGCACGTAATTATTTGAATTGATTGGACTGAAACTATTATTACCTATAGTAATTAATCAGGTTTATTAATAATTGCAAGACGAGTCATTTTCCATCAAAGAAAAAGATTTAGTTAAACACTCCCCTCAAAGTCACTGCTCTATGGTATCATTTTAGACATGATTGTTTAATTTCATCTTGGACTTAGTAATTATTTAAATAAATAGAATTGACTACTTTATTATTTTGTTGGTTGGAGAGTCATGAAAAATTAGGCCAATCTCACATCAAAATTTTCATTTCATTTCTTTTTCTTTCTTTTTTTTAACCATCATAAAAAATGACTCATGACTTTAAATTTTAGGGAACCTTACTATGTTATATTATTAATCAACTATTTGGACATATATTCTATCCAAATTCTATCTAGAACCAAAGTGAATCTCATCATTATATAAGCCTAGTTATTTTGTTAGCCATCTATAATAATAACAATAATTTCATAATCCATTCACTATTCATTTCAAACTTAATTTAAAATTTATTTTTCATTATTTACTTATATTACATATCCAATAAATACTATTTGAATTTTTTCGTATTTAATATTGTAAGAAATTAAAGAGAATTTCTATAATCATAACAAATAAATTCAATTTTAATAATAAGCTCATTATATATATATATATATTATTGAAAAGATAAATCACTTGAAGAAAATATCTAGATTTTCACAATCTAAAAGTTCTTCTAAGTAGAGTTCTTCATAAAAAAAATTTAAAAAGTTTTTTGTTATTTTTTTCTTATTCTATATTTTATTTTTTCATAATAGATATCATATTCTCCTATTTATAGTGACTGCCTAAAGCAGTTACTTGTTAATTTTAATTTTTTTATTAGATCAGCCCACATCTAATTGAATGTGGATGAAATATTTCTAGGATCATATTGACCTATCATGGTAACCCGATCCAAAATTCATTATCTCCTACACGCCTATGATGGGCTCAAGTCAATAATAGATCTAATTCCTCTCTGCAATGTTCATACTAACTAATAGGCCATACGACTAGTATACTTTGAGAGCATATGTTATATATCTATTGAAAAAATATAATTACCCGATATTAATTAGGCATATTATATAAGTAGTTTAAAGTATTTAGTACATAAGATCCTTTAGTCATAATTTTATATCCCAAGATCTCAAATTTATCATCTTTATATATATGCACAATAATGAACAATGGCACAAAGCAATCATAATTGATTAACCAATGAATACAATTGAATATGACATAAAAAAAATTAATATTCCTCTAATATAGTATTTCTTCAATTTGCTTTTTTTCAAATATCCATTAGGTTGAATATATCATAATCATTGGCAATATTCAATGGCAGTAAACATTAAAAAAATAATTGGAGAAAAAGATAGAGTTAATGAGGGTATTTATCTCAATATTAAGAGTCATAAAATCTTAAAAGTCAAGATTAATTATTTCATTATCCTTTAGATCTATTCAAGCATGCATAGTATGAAATATGTGTTATGATATTTTCTCCTTTCCATATGTGTTATATATGTGTTGTGATATGCTATCTTAACTCTATTTTCAATATCATATTAAACATCAGAACTCACATCTAGCATTAAACATATTAAAGTGAAGAGTGAGAATAGTCACTTTTGGATATAGTATTATTCATATGTCCTCATCTTAATTCTTTATTAAGGCATATTTTAAGCTTTGGCTCCTAATTATCATTGTAGATAATAAACTTAAAACTTGTCTCATCTCTATTACTGCATGTTTTTAGAGGTGATTATCTATGTGAGAGGACTAATCATTAATCTATTTGACACACCTTTTAAGGCCAAATACATATGGAGCCCCCTAAACTTGTAGTATTTAGTCACTTTGCCCCCATGAACTTTCATTTTAACCACTTTATCTCTTATACTTGTCTATTTTATACTATAAGATACCTATATTAACAAATACTAATTTTTTGTCCCTTGTATTTATATATTTGTACCAAATAGATACTTTAGTTACTCATCCTAACTCAATGTGACTTAGTGAGACTGTGTTTATAAGTTAAGAAAAATATGAGTTTAGAGAATTATATTGTCACGACCCGAACTTGAGGGCATATGACCAGCACTAGAAAACGAGAAAGCATGTGGCTTCTAGAACTAGTAATCAGCCTGAAAACTCATTACCTAAGGAAACTGGATAGTGACATCAATCACTGTCTCAAACCGGACCCATGAGCCTATTGACATTGCATAACTAATATAGCATCATATCATCATCATCTGATATCAATTAACAAAAACATTTAACCATACAATAAAACTAAATAGAAAAATAGATAAGAAAAGAAATATCATGCAGAGTTCTAAAATATAAACAATATGAAATAGTTATATAATAAAATAAATGATATAAATAACTTCTATCGAGAAATAAAAAGGCAAGATGACTTAAATAAGCAGTACTCATATGCTCAACCTGCAACCTGAAAAAAAAATGGTGAACAAGAATGAGCATTCAACTCAATGAGCTATATAGCAATTAATATAGTACATCAATCCCATGCATAACAAGCTTCATACAAATGTCAACTAGAATCATACAAGGATAGGGGCAAGTTAATGGGGCCATACTAAAATCAAATTGGGGAGCTGATCCCCTATCTGGCTTTCTTAGTCTATACGTTTCTCTTAGAATCTAATACATATGGTCTACCGTCATAGCCTCAGTCAAGCAGCGCTACTCGACTGATAAGTAACATTGAGTATGAGAAAGCCCCCACTATCACGCCAGTCCTAATCTCATCATCATATAACATCATCATACCATAACCCATATCCCAGATCATATATGGTCCCATATCATCCTAACTCTATCTGGTAAATATAGAGATTATACAATAACACAATCAAGTCAAACGCCAACACACATTATGCTATTATAATCTAGTGCTAATAACAATAATTATATATGCCTACTGCATAAACAATTGATGCAATTTTGCAAATTTAACTATTATCATAAATTAGGAGAGCGGAGTATTATATTAATCTATATAACTCACATTACACAAAACTCAATACCTCTCCTAGAAGCATCTGACTAAAGATGAAAGATACTTGGAAATTATTTTTAAACAAAAAACAAAAACTATTATAATATGAACTAATAGACAACTTTAAAGATTTTGTCGAAATTTTAGCATAGTCTCCCTTATAACTAGGATATTTTTCCTGAAACAAAAATAAGAAAATAATACTTCTAAATAGCTCACAATAGTCAACATCAACTGATTTGCTCCATCTGGGCCTCCATCAATATTCTCAACAAAGTCCATAAAATTTATTAGGCAAGTGTGATGAATATTTAAAATATCACGACGGACTATTAAATCGATTTAATTGATTTTCATTATAAATAATTATTCAATTTTTTTACAAAGAAAAACATAATTTAACTCATAACTTTAAGAGATTAACTTAAAATATTGCTATATTTATTTAGTATAATTTCCATTAATAACAATAACAATAACAATAACAATAACAATTTCAAGATTGATTATATCATTGGTTATTATTACAAAACATTCATAAAAATGACAACTCTACCTAATAATTTTCAATCTAAGTTATAATTAAAATTTGATCACCTAATTAATATTTAGTTTCAACTGATTAAGTAATTAATCCTATGGATACATTATTTATCATATATATATATATATATATATTCTAAATACAAACTAATTACCTAAACTCATTACTTAATAATAATTATACCTTAATTCATAAATTAGAAATTAGTTAATTTAACTAAATAAATTAATAATTTTTTTTGAATTTACTAGGCTTACTGGAACATCTCCGAAATTTTTGCAAGTTATCATTCACATTGCCATTTAAAAATTTCCTAGTACCCAGATGAAGCATGGTTGATGACGTTGGAAATATAATGAAATCAGGATCCCAAATACACTAGATGTATCAACTAACTCGCTGAAAATTTTTTATCTTTGTTGGAAATTTTCTCCCACTACAATGATATTCTCATGATCTAAGAGTACCCAAATGTAATCTTGTTAAGAGAGAATTCCAATGCATTCTGAATCACCTGAATCGGAGTTCAAATGAGGGAGATATGACAGTTTAAAGTTTTAATAATTAGAATTTATTGCAGCAACTTTGAGAAATGTGTCTGGCTCTGTCTGGTATCTGATCGGAGTGATTTTAGTGTTGTTAGCTTTGTATGGATGTCAGATTTCCAATTCCACTAGCGATGCATCAATTGGAGGTCTGATGACAAAGTTATGGTAAAAAAACTACAGATTGCTCATTTTCTTTCTTTCTCTCTCTTCCTTCCTTCCTTTCTCTCTTTCTTTCTTTTTCTTTTCCAGTGCTTCCTCCCACCCAATATATATATATATATATATATATCTCTATATATATTAAATTATTTAATTCTTATTTTTATATATTATTATATTATTTTATTTTAAACTTTTAAAATTTTAACATTAATTTTCAAAATTTTCCCATTTTTTTCAATTTTTCCAAAAGAAAGTGCCTCTCAAATTTTATTATTATTATTATTATTATTATTATTATTATTATTATTATTTACTTGTTTCATTTCTTCTCTTTTTATATTTTTTATAATATTAGTGAATAATAATATAAGCAATCATATAAATATTTTATTATTTATATATTTTTAAATATTTCTAAAATCAGATTATTACAATCTTTCCCCTTTATTAAATTTGTTCTCGAATTTTCAACTAAAGTAAATGCACAAGTAGAAAATTAAACTTTTTCACACTTTCTTGTACACTCTAATAGATTATCCTAAAAACTATGACTAATACTCTTAGGTTAAGTAATCTATCACCTCAAAATATTACTCAGTTATCGCCACAAAATATCTCATGGTGCTTGGATAGCTATTTTAGACCTAACCCTCACTTGGAAGAAATTTACTGGTTGATCAGACCACTACCTCACAATTCAAATAGGGTTATGTTTAAAAATGACATCACTCCCTTACTAAGGATATCAACAACATTAACAATAAACTGAGTTCACTACAATACCCTCATATGTTTTCCTTGATATTCCCAATTCTTGCAACTCTTTAGCTCTCATCTTCCTAAACCATATATCATTATACATATACTTTTAGTCTTTTCAAGCACATTTAATCTGTAATAACCTCTGAACTCTAGTATTATTGTATACTCTTAATTTTGGCATGAATTAGGTTTAAGAAGCTTACCTTGTTCTGTTATAATTTTAAAGAACCTAAACCTAATTTTAAAGATTAAATATTAGAGGGTCCAATTCATAAAAGCCTAAACTAAATTGTAAAATAGGTTCAGTCCGAAAGAAATTAAAAAATTAGAGTTTGTTTTGAGTCAGGACAGGTCAAAATAGATATGAGCCAAGCTCATATCGATTTGGACCTTCCAAATCAATATGGGTTGGCTCCATATCGATTTGGAACCTCTAAATTGATATGAGCCCCTCCAAATCCAAATTTTGACCGGTAATTTAATTTTCTAATCAAGCTATAATTCGTTTAAAGTTTTGATTAAGTTTGGATTAGGTTTAAGGGTTCATTGATGGTTTTGCTTATAAATAGATGATTAAACAAATGGAGAAAGGACAGACAATTTAGGATCAGAGATTAGCAACTGAAAATTTTAATTAAGCAATTAAGAAACAAGAATTAAAAAAGAGAGAAACAACAACACTAAAGGGAAATTAAGAACAAGCAGCAAGAGGCAGTAAGATAAGCAACAACACCTAATAGTCACAAACAACAACAATTATCATAGAGATCCTCAGACCAACCAAAACTTAAAGCCAATCTAGGCAGCAACACCTATTAAAAGGAAAGATTGAGGTGTTTAAATCCAGCTAGGTTCAAAGATTAAATTTGGTAGAGCCAATAAACTGAGGTACGATTTTCACTAACTAATCCAATTAAGTTCATTGATTATATTCAGTATCTAATCCACTATGTTTTTAAATCATAATAGTAAATTTGAAAATTCTTTTATTGTTAGTTAGTTTAGGATTAAAATTGACTTAGAATTCAATTGCATGCATTAACTATGTTCTAACAAATCTAAAACCTAATTGCATAATAATACTGTCATCCGATTTTTCAAAACTCTAATTTACTTATTTTAGCTTTAGCTTAAAGTATTAAACCATAGAATTGTAGTTTGCATATTTTAATCTTAGTTTGTATGATGAAACCCTATTTCCCATCAAAACCATATCCTATAGACTGTTTAGCTTTCGGGGGGGCTGCCCCTTTGACCCCGCCCGCTAAATGGTGTCGTTGCGTACTATATTTCCTTAATGGGGGGGGGGGGGGGGGGGGTAATATTGAGATGCATTTATTTATCTTCTTTTTAATTATTCAATTATTTTCATATTTGTTTCATTATTTTCTCTTGCTTTATTCTTTTCCTTAGATTTATATGTATTTTTAAAAGAAAATTATAAAAGGCATGTTTTCATCTAGTGTGGGTGCCTTGTTTATTTTGTTTATGTAATTGTAATTTATTTAAAGACTTTGGAAAAAGTATAAGGGATATGTTTCCACCAATTGGTAGGTGTCATATTTTTATTTACTTGTACTTTGGACATTGAACATTATTGTAAGGGCATGTTTCCATTTTATACGGGTGCCATTTTATTGGTTTGGACTTTCTTAATTTTAATGAATATTTCTTTATTTTCATTACATGTAGTAAGGATAATATTTTATAATATTTAAGAATTTAATAATATTTAGACCTGAAAAGGAGGCCGGTTCCAATGAACCGGGCGCTGTAGGGGTGCTGGGTCATTCTCACCTTTCCCACGCTTACCTAACTTTTTGAACCCATTAAGGGGTTGGGGATTCCTTAGGAATTGAGTCATCCACCCTTTCTTTTCGCGGTCCATCAGGGTGGCGACTCCATTTTCTCTGAGTTTAGGCCTGTGTTTTCTAAGGCCCTGGCCTAGCAGTGCCAAAGTCGTAAGAACCATTCCACATGGGGGTGGGGCAAAAATCCCGGCTCATAGTGGCGACTTCACTGGGGATAAGAGAAGTTGATTCCATTGGTCTTTATATTATTTTATTCTTTTTTATTATAATATTGCCCATTGCATCATTTAGATTACATTGTGTGTGTGTGAATTAGGACGACCGTGCAACCCGTATTGTGTTATGTGAGGGATACCATACTTTCACTCAAGGTATGGAGATCGAGCATGACATAACCACTCACAGCCTTGTACCTTTTGGTATATAATTGCTATGGGAGCCTAAACTTTTCAACCCAAAGACTAAAGCTTATGTAATTGGCCTGATTACTTTCCTTAGATTTTTACCCAAATGTTTGTTGTTTGACTATGATTGATATATCTTAGTTTAAACCATAGCTTATTTAGTTTGTTCTTTTTCTAATATGACTATCTATATTGTAAGCTCAAAATAATTTTTCCTTTAAATCCAAAAGGCCAAAACTAATTTTAAAAAAATCTTCAAAGATGGTCTTTGAACATAAAACTTTTCTAAAATGGGTCAAAAATTCTTTCCTACCTCATGGTCCAAACTACAAAGCCCGAAATTCATTTTTAAACAAACCTTTTACAATGGGCTTAGAAATAAAATTATTTTTCACTTCATTATAACTTTTTCTTAAAATAGCTTACAATTATTTAGGTCAATTATGAAATACTAAAAATTAATTATGGGCCTGATTTATACCAAGAATCATTAATCATAGGCTTATTTTTGGCATGAATCATTAATTATTTTTCCAAATAGGAAATCTATTTATGATAAACCTCTTAATTATATTTTAATCCAATATAGCATAAAAGATATTTTTTGATTCAATAGATTAAAGCCTAATTAATGGGAATTATCATGGATTGACTTCTATGTTTGAAAATATAACTATTGGTTAAAATCATCTGAGGAAATTTTTCAAAAATAAAATATCCCATGTTGATATTTGTTGACTATATACCTAGGAAAAGAGACTCGTCATTCGTGTGTGGAAGTTATAAGATTGAAAGGAATATTCTAATTATATGTGTTTATTTCTCACTTGTGCATACATGCATACATGCATACACACATTGCATTACATGGCATTGATCCTTTTTGGCTCACAGACCTGAGGTACAACAGTTCAAGAGTATATAACGACACCACCTATAATAGTGATTTTGATTCAAGTGCTTTATTGGGAGGATGGATGCAAACTAGCTAAGAGATATTGTCGATGAAGTTGTCAAAGCTAGGATGGAAGAGCTACGAGATATATTGGCTGAAATTATGAAGATCCAATTGATTGAAATTCTAGAGATCATCAACAATGCTAATGAGGCATCTCCCATCGACATAAAAAAGAAGGGAAAGGCAACATTGACAATGAACAGGTCTAATAATAGAGATCAAATGAAAAATGAGGGGTCAATCCCTATTCTATAAGACCAGTCAAACTATGTGTTGTCTAAGTAGAGTAATAAGGGTGGCTACCACCCCAGTGGGAAAAGTTAAAGGGAAAGAAGAGGTGTTGAGAAAAATTCAACAACTGAACTAGCGAAGAAGCTCAAATTTTTATACTTGGAGGAATCTTTGTCAAAGATGTTAGAAAATCTAATGAAGATGGATTTGCTACAACCATTGGCACCTTGACCTCTACACAAGCCTCTGCCATCAAATTTTGATACCAAGACCTTCTGTCAATTCAATCAAGTGCAAGGGTATGAGATAGATAAATGTGTTCGATTAAGACATGAGATCCAAGATTTAATTGACAGTGGAAAGATGTCTGAGCTTGAAAAGCCCAACACAAAAAATAATCCTCTGCCTAAATTTAGAAGGGCACTACTTCTTGCAACCTTCATGATAGAGGGAGGATTGGAGGAGAGTTTTATCTTGTAATCTTTCATGATATGGATGGAGAAGCTGCTAAAGAGGAGGTGTTACTAAGTAAGCTTGGACTAACTGTGGATGATGAAGCAATGATCTTTGACGATGAAAAAATTCTTGCCCTTGATATGTATAAAAAAATGAAGCATCTTTGACTCCAACTCAACAAATTTCCCTTGGCTAGTTTGGTTTTTATTTTATTTTCTTTCTTTGGTGTTTTCTGGAACAATGATATTTTTCAAATTAAGATTGTTTGAATAAATTATTTTCATTAAATTTTTGTTAGTCTTTGTTCATTTTGGTGCCCAATCAATGACGAATCTTGCTTGATATTTATAAATTAGCGTATCTATGCATTATGATTTAAATGACTTTACTAGGTGAGGGAGTTGTTCTATAACATTGAGTTGCGTATGCTTACATATAGAGGGCTCCTCCATAATTATGAGTGTCTAGGTCCTAGTCAATCTTAGAACATGCTTTGACGAACTTTCGAGGCGAAATTGAACTTTTCTCATTTAAGAGAGAGATGATCAAGACATTGTTTAGTAAGGAAGAACTAGTATCCGCCCTATTAACTAACCCCTAGTTGATTCCTTTTGAGCCTTCATAATTCATTGGCTTATAAACTCCAATAACCTACATTGAGCTATTATGACACTTATGATAAGTATGATGATCACTGAATTACCAAGGAGAAAGAAGATTGTTTTATTAGTTTTTGTTCTCAAATTGCTATTTATTTATTATGATAATTATTGTTTTCTTCATGCATTTTGGTGGTTTTAATCTGTTAATTTAGTGATTTCAGCATTTTGGTAGTTTTAATTTATTCCAGTGTTTAGATCATTTTTGCACTAGTTTTTAGTATGATGTTTATGTGTTTTTAGTTAATGTTTCATTTTGATTTTTGTTTAAAGTCTGTTTTAAGTGTTTGTTTTAGGTTAAAGTGTAAAAACTCGCTTGGAAGATCAAAACAAAGAAAGAAGAGCATGAATCAAGCAAGACATGGCCAAGCCAAATCAAGTTTGGCCGTGTCACCTCAAAGGAAATTTTGGCAGAAGCTGACACGGGCAAGAGACACAGCCAAGCCAAAGAAACCAAAGAAAGAAAGAAAAGAAGGAAAGAAATGGCAGAAGGTGACACACCCACATGACATGACCAAGCCACTGGCCCTGTCACATGACACGGCTAGGAGCTTGGCCGTGTCCCATCCTGACCCAAAGAACAGGGAAGAACCAAAGAAAAGAAACAGAAGTTGACACACCTAGGAGACATGGCCAAGCCACTGGCCATGTCACATGACACGACCAGGAGCTTGGCTGTGTCCCATTTCATGCCAAGGAACAAAAGAGAAGCAGAAGAGGACACACTCAAGTGACACGGCCAAGCCACTGGCCGTGTCACATGACACAGCCAAGCTTGTGGTTGTGTCACACCCAGTGCTCAAATTTATAGCGTGCGCAAAATTTTTAGCGAAGGGAATTGTATAAATAGATAAGATTAGGTCAAAGGAGAGGACTTCTTCAGCCGTTCTACACACAACTTTCAGCCGTTCTTCAATTTTCTCTGAGAACTTTTCTCTGAAACAATAAAACCATAGAAGATTGATTTCACTTTCATTCAAACACTCTAGATCAAATTAGTTCTAGCCATTACATTATTCTTTTAGCAAAATCTGAGCAAGAGATTCTTCAGAAATAAAAGGAAGATTGTAATTGGTTTTGTTCTTCAACTCTATCTCTTAAGTTTTATTGAAATTGTATTTATGAATTCTCTAATGTCTAAATTAATTTCTTTGAATTTTAATGAGATGAATTTGTTTCATAGCATTACTATGAACTAATTTTGATCTAGTCTAGGGTTTGTATGGATCTACTATGATTGTATGAAATGATTATTGCTCTTAACTGATTTATTTCTTTTATCCTTAATTGAATGGACTAAGGTTAATATATAATTGATTGGCCACCAATTATGTGTTTTAGGTATTTAGATGAAGGATTGAGAAATGAAATCTAACACTAGAATAATTTAATTAGGGACTTAGGTGAATTAGAAATATAAACCTAAGAAAAAGATCATTTTGATTGCATTAAGATTAATTGAAAAATGTTTGAATGCGAGAGCTTATTTCCTTGATTTGATTAATTAAGTTGCTTGAAATCTGATCTTTGAAATTAAGTCAGTTGAAAGGAATAGCCATTCATATATATAAATTAGTAGAGAAGTGCAAACCCTAGACTTTTCTATTAAGTGAATCAATATATTTGTTTAATTTTCTTTCATTATTATAAATTCAATTCTCTTCTGTTTTCGTTAGTTGTTTAGCAATTTAATTTTATAAATCAAAAACTATTAATTGATAATTTGTTTATTATGATTTGATAAATAATTAGCTTATCTAGCTTCCTTGTGAGACGACCTTGAGGTGTTCACCGAAATACTACAGCAGCCTCGTATACTTGTGAGTGTAGCTTTAGTAGTGTTTATTAGAGCGCAATAAGTTTTTGGCGCCGCTGTCAGGGAGGCTAATTGGCATAATTGTTTATCAGTCATATATATATTTTAAATTATTTTTTATTTTTTATTATTTATATTTTATTTTATTTTTCTTTTGCTATAAATAATTCCTTCTTTCAGAAATTTGTTTTATGCAAGGTAGGAGATCACTTGGAGCAGAGCTTTGCCCATTTATTTTAGAAATTCAAAGAGTGAAAAGGAGCAGAGAAGAGTTTGAATTCTATACCGGGTTTGATACAGAGGAGGAAATTTCTAATTTTGAGTCAGATACATGGGAGAAGAGAGGCAAAGAACTATGAGGGATTTTGTCAGACCTGTCATTGAGACTTCCACCTCACGTATAAGATTGACAGATGCAGCAAGAAATTATGAGTTGAAGAATATCCATTACAACATGCTGCCATCATTCTATGGAGTTTTGAATGAGGATCCTTTGAATTTTATCCGGGATTTCTAGTCCACCCTCAACACATTTCCATTGGAAGGACTAACAGAAGACCAGTTGAGGATGAGGTGTTTTTCGTACACATTAAAAAATAGGGCAAAAAGCTGGCTTATGATGTTGCCTGAAAATTCTTTGACAACTTGGGAGCAAGTATATAACAAGTTTATGGGCAAATTTTACTCACATCAGAAGACAGCTGAATTAAGAGGAAAAATAGCCACATTTGCTTAATTGGATGGAGAGCCATTTCATAAGGCTTGGGATAGGTTTAAGATGTTGTTAATCCAGTGTCCACACCATCACTACCCACTTCAACTGCTGAATCAGTTTTTCTACAATGGACTAACCCAGCAATTTTAGAATGCTATTGATAATGCAGCTGGGGGAGCTATGGGAGAAAAGACAGCATAAGAGACTTATGAAATCTTTGAAATGTTGGGAGCTAATTCCCAACAAAAAAGTGTAAGAGGAAGAAGTAAAGGGGTAAATCAAGTGGAAGCCAATAGTGAGATGGTCAATCAAATAGCTGAATTGACAAGACAAGTGCAGATGCTGAACATGAAGAACAATGCTTTTTCATCCACTCAAGAACTGTGTGGAATTTGTGGAACTTTTTGGCATGGAGCAAATATATATCCCTCTACGTACGAGTCTTATGGAAATGAGGTTGAGCAAGTTAACGCTATGGAGGGATATCAACCAAGGGCCCGGAATGATCCTTACTCAAACACTTACAATCCTGGTTGGCGGAATCATCCAAACTTTTCGTGGGCAACAAACAATTCCCAAAAACCTTTCCATTTGTTCCAAAGACAAAATCAACCGCCAGGGCAATCTTCAAATCAAGGGCAGCCTAAGAGAGGCAGTTTGGAGGATAGTTTACATGCTTTTATCCAAGTCAGTACCAAGAATCAAGAGATGAATAACAAAAGGTTGGATTCATTGGAAGCGTCTTTCAAGAAAGTGGAGACCCAAGTGGGACAACTTGCACAACAGATGCAAATTCAACAAAAAGGAAAATTTTCAAGTCAACCTGAGCAAGCACAAGCAGTGACTATTCTTAGAAGTGGCAAGGTAATAAATAATGGTGTTGAAAATAATTATGTGAATGCAGGTGATCAAGAAAACAAAAAGGAAGGAGAACCAGAGGACAAGGGTGATGGAGCAAAATCAATGGAGCAATCTCCTTTAGCAGATTTACATAAGGCAAGTAATCCTTACAGGCCACCTTTACCATTCCCAGTAGATTGAAGAATGATAAACAAGATAAGCAATTTTCAGATATCTTCAACATGCTGTCTAGGTAAGTATTAACTTACCTTTACTTGAAGCAATAAAGAATATGCCGGCTTATGCCAAATCCTTTAAAGAATTGAACACCAAGAAAAAGAGGTATGACCCAAATGAAAAGGTGATAGTATCAGAGGTAGCTAGTGCTGTTTTGCAACATAAACTACCTCCGAGGCTAAAGGATCCTGGCAGTTTCATAATTAAAATTAATATGGGTAATGGAAAGGGGACTGATGGCATGTGTGATTTAGGAGCTAGTGTTAATTTGATTCCTTACTCTGTGTATCTTGAATTAGAACTTGGGGAACTTAAACCTACTAAAATGGTATTGCAATTAGCTAACAGATCTCTTAGATTCCTGAAAGGAGTTATAGAAGATGTGTTAGTTAAGGTTGGTGGGTTGATAGTGCCCGTGGACTTTATAGTCCTTGACATGGAAGGAGATAACCCTACACCATCTGCACACACTATTTTACTGGGTAGGCCTTTTATGGCTATGACCAACACCTTGATTGATGTTAAAAATGGTAAATTGTCAATGAATGTCTTGGGACAAAAAGTTAAATTTTCTATTTTTAACACTTCTCCTATTCCTACAACTGCATTATATGAGAATTGCTCTTTAATTGATTGTATTGACGCAGTTGTTTCAGATGTTTTCTTGCAAACAGGTTCTTTGGATAAATTAGAGCTGGCACTGACCTTAGATCGTGAATTGGATATTTTTTACTCAGAAGTAGCCAGTTGCATTGATATTTTAGAAAGTGCTAAAATAGAGGAACTTAAAGAGGAACCATCATTTGAGCTCCCCTCCATCCAAAAAGAAGAGAAAAATCCTTCACTTGAGTTAGAGCTAAAAGAGTTGCCTAAAAACCTGAAATATGTGTTTTTAGGAGATCACGACACTTTACCTGTGATAATTTCTAGCGAACTTAGTGAAAGGGAAGAGATGAGGTTGGTGAGTGAATTAAGAAGATTGAAAAGAGCTATAGGATGGGGGTTGAGTGATATCAAAGGTATTAGCCCTTCAATGTGTATGCATAGAATTATCTTAGAAGAGGGAGCTAAACTTATGAGAGAGACCCAAAGGCGCCTTAACCCAAACATGAGTGAAGTGGTTAAGAAGGAAGTGCTTAAATTGCTTGATGAATTAGTGATATACCCGATAGCCAATAGTGAGTGGGTTAGCCCAGTACATGTAATGCCTAAGAAATCAGGAATCACTGTGGTAAAAAATGAAAAGGATGAATTGATTCCTACTAGGACTACCACTGGGTGGAGAATGTGTATAAACTATAGGAAGTTAAATAATGCCACAAAGAAAGATCATTTGCCTCTTCCTTTTATTGATCAAATGCTGGATAAACTTTCTGGACACTCACACTATTGCTTTTTGGATGGACTTTCAGGTTATTATTAGGTGTCGATAGCCCCGGAGGATCAATCCAAGACCAATTTTACTTGCCCTTTTGGGACTTATGCATTTCGGTGTATGCCCTTTGGCTTGTGAAATGCGCCTGCAACTTTTCAGAGATGCATGATGTCTATTTTTAAGAACATGATAGACTTTATTGAGGTATTTATGGATGATTTTTCTGTTTTTGGTGACTCTTTTGATAATTGCCTCAGTAAACTTGTTCTTGTGCTTGAAAGATGCATTGAATGTAATCTCATTTTGAGTTGGGAAAAAAGTCATTTCATGGCCACTCATTGCATTGTGTTAGGCCATATTGTGTCAAGTAAAGGGATTGAGGTGGATAAAGCTAGGTAGAGTTGATTGCTAAGTTACCCCCACCTACCTCTGTTAAGGGAATAAGAAGCTTTCTAGGGCATGTATGTTTTTACCGGAGGTTTATTAAAGATTTTTCTAAAATAAGCCAACCATTGTGTCATTTTCTTAGAAAAGATGTTCCATTTGTATTTACTGCACAATGCATGCAAGCTTTTAATTCCCTTAAGGAAAAATTGACCAGCGCACCGGTAATTGTAGCTTCTGTTTGGTCCTTACCTTTTGAAATTATGTGTGATGCATCCAACCATGCAGTAGGAGCTGTCCTTAGGAAAAGAGTTGAGAACTTTTTGAGAGTGATTTATTATGCTAGCTTGACCCTAAGTTGCACACAAGTTAATTACACAACAACTGAAAAAGAAATGCTAGCTATTGTTTTTGCCTTAGATAAGTTTAGAGCATATTTGATTGGGTCTAAAATTATTGTGCATTCAGATCACGCTGCTTTAAAATATCTTTTGACCAAACAACATTCTAAACCTCGTTTAATTGATGGGCGCTATTATTACAAGAATTTGATTTTCAAATCAAAGATACTAAGGGAAGTGAAAATGTTATAGCTGATCATTTATCTAGGTTACCTTTCTTTGATGAAAATCTTGCATCTGATAGTGTTCATAGAAATCTAGAAGCATTTCCTGATAAACAGTTTTTGCGGTAATGAATTCACCATGGTTTACAGATATTGCTAACTGTCTTGCTTGTGGTATTTTGCGTTCTGACATGTCATTTCAGGAAAAGAAAAGGTTTTTGCTCATGAGTAAGTTCTATTTCTGGGATGAACCTTACCTATTCCGGATATGCAAAGATGAGATAGTTCGCAGGTGTGTATCTGAGGAAGAACAACTGAGTGTTCTTCAATTTTGTCATGACCTTCACTACGGTGGTCATTTTGGAGGGAGAAAGACTGCCGAAAAAGTGCTTCAAAGTGGATTTTATTGGCCTACCCTATTCAAAGATGCTCAATAATATTGTAAGCATTGTGACCGCTGTCAAAGAGTAGGTAATATTAGTAGGAGGAATGAAATGTCCCTTCAATCTTATATTGTAGTTGAACTGTTTGATGTTTGGGGAATAGACTTTATGGTTCCTTTTCCCAAATCTTTTGGTTATGAATACATATTGGTTATTGTTGATTATGTTTCAAAATGGGTGGAGGCAATCCCCACTCGAACTAATGATGCTAATGTGGTTGTTAAATTTGTGAAGGAATACATTCTTAGCAGATTTGGCACACCAAGAGTGATAGTCAGTGATGGGGGATGTCATTTCTGCAACAAACTTTTCGAGAAGTTAATGCACAAGTCGGGTGTGAAACACAAAGTGGTGACCCCATACCATTCATAGACTTTAGGACAAGTTGAGACATCCAACAAGCAAATCAAAGGAATTTTGGAAAAACCAGTCAACTCATCAAGGAAGGATTGGACAAGTAGATTGAATGACGCATTGTGGGCATATCGATTGGTTTTCAGTAAGGCTTGTCATTTACCAGTGGAGTTAGAGCATAAGGCATATTGGGCAATTAAGACTCTGAATTTAGATTTGGACAAGTCAAAGAGAGAATGTTTTTTGCAAATTTCGAAGTTAGATGAACTAAGGAACGAGGAATATGAGAGTTTGAGGATTTATAAGGACCGTACTAAAGCACTTCATGATTGAATTTTAGTACGAAAGACATTGAGCCCAGGTATGAAGGTCTTGCTTTTCAATTCTCAACTCCGACTGTTTCCAGGAAAACTCAAGTCTCGATGGAGCGGTCCTTTCGAGATAACTCAGGTATATCCTTTTGGTGCCATAAAATTACTTAACTCTCGAACGAATGAAACTTTTAAAGTAAATGGACAGAGAGTTAAACCATATAACGAGGGTTCCAAGAAGTAAGGACTGTCAATAATACTTTGATCTATGATCCTTAATTTTTGCATAAACGTCCAGCTAAGATGACGTTAAAGAAGTGCTCGATGGGAGGCAACCCATTTGTTATCATTTTTATCATTTTAAGTTTAGTATCTTTAGTTTATTTATTTATTTATTTTCCCTTCTATTTTTCTTTAAGGCTTGATGGTTTGGAAATTGGAAGTGTATTTATTCTTGTAGAGAATAGGCCAGGAGCATTGAGTTTTAAGTGTGGGGTAGTACAAGGAGTGCCATCCAGTTCCAACTTTCCTTGATCGCATGTTTATACTGAAGTCGCGATGTTTGCTTTAGTTATTTTCTTTAATGTTGATTATTTGTACGAAAGCTTCACTATGCGCGACACAAAAGAGGTTCTTTCTATCTTTTCTTTTGTTTACATTAAGGACAATGTAACTCATAAGTGTGGGGTAATTTTTAAGCTTTTCTTTAATTTTTGTTTTGTTTTCTTTGTGAGTTATATTGTGCATTTTTCTTAGCATAATTGTTGGAAACTTATTTTCATGGCATAATTGTTGGAAACTTATTGACTTTTCTATAATTCTAGCATTACATTTGAGCCTTTAGTATCAGCATAGAGATTAGCATTTGAATTCATTCAGGATTAATTTTCATGTTCGGCAATTCATGACATATAAATCTTTGAGAACCCACCATTTGTGAGTTTTGAGCCTCATAGATTAAATATTATTGTCAATCGATTTTCTTTTCTTAAGTGTGCACCTTCATGATTTTGTATCTCTAGAGCTTGCTTTTACATACTAATTGAACTCACATTATGATTTCATCTTAAGTTTTAAAATGATGAAGGCAAATTAGGATTAACCCCTTTTAGCTTAAAAAGACCTCCCTTAATTGTGAATTCCTTAGTGAGCCAAGTTGAGCCTTTGACCTTTTCTTGATTGATCAACACAATTAACAACTCAATATTTTTCTAGTATTATCATACCTTCATTAAGGAATGGAGTTTCTTATGATATGACAATAGGAGTGGTTTAATTGATAAGTATGGGGTAAACAAAAAAAATAAAAAAAATAATAGTATTATTTTAGTGAGATTTGGGGTTGAAATGCATACTTTGCAAATTTTATTTGACTAAGAGTCGATTATTCTTTTCTTCTATATTTGAGCTAGATGTTCAATGTATTTTTATAGTTTGTATATATATATATATAATAAATAAATAAAAATAAAAAAAGAAGAGAAGATATATATATACAAAATTCATATATTTTCTAGCATTAGTCATCAAAGAGGAATTTCGACTCATTTACTTTTCTTTAAGTATGCAAATATTTGAGACTATCAAGGGTTGGTGAATATGTCATTTGAGGGAGTTACGAGTTTCTACACAAGAATATTGTCTAATTTAGATGCTCCATTTCTTAATGTTCCAACTTAAATGTCTTTTCTCATACCTTCACCTTAACCCCATTACATCCAAACGAAAAGACCTTTGGATTATTTCTTGAGAAAAATCAGTGAGGGAGATTGGATAATTAAGCAAGTTTATGGTAGTATACAATCATGATTGGTTTGAGTGAATTAACCTTTGAAATTGAGAGAAACACTTAGATGAGAGATGAGATTTGTTATGTCTAAATTAATGAATGATTTAAGAAAATCTTGATTGAAGTAAATTGCATTCATTTATTGCTGAGTATTAAAGGATTTCATCTTATATGCTTGAATTATAGTTAAGGTTAATTGAGTTTTTAATTTATGCCACGTAAATTTGCTTGAGGACAAGAAAAGTTCTAAGTGTGGAGTTGTTTTATTAGTTTTTGTTCTCAAATTGCTATTTATTTATTATGATAATTATTATTTTCTTCATGCATTTTGGTAGTTTTAATATGTTAATTTAGTAATTTCAGCATTTTGGTAGTTTTAATTTATTCCAGTGTTTAGATCATTTTTGCACTAGTTTTTAGTATGATGTTTATGTGTTTTTAGTTAATGTTTCATTTTGATTTTTTTTAAAGTCTGTTTTAAGTGTTTGTTTTAGGTTAAAGTGCAAAAACTCCCTTGGAAGATCAAAACAAAGAAAGAAGAGCATGAATCAAGCATGACATGGCCAAGCCAAATCAAGCTTGGCCGTGTCACCTCAAAGGAAATTTTGGCAGAAGATGACACGGGCAGGAGACACAGCCAAGCCACTGGCCGTCTCTCACCTGAAGACCAAAACCAAAGAAAGAAAAGAAAAGAAGGAAAGAAATGGCAGAAGGTGACACACCCATATGACACGGCCAAGCCACTGGCCGTGTCACATGACACGGCCAGGAGCTTGGTCGTGTCCCATCCTGAGCCAAAGAACAAGGAAGAACCAAAGAAAAGAAACAGAAGCTGACACACCTAGGAGACATGGCCAAGCCACTGGCCGTGTCACATGACACGACCAGGAGCTTGGCCGTGTCCCATTTCATGCCAAGGAACAAAAGAGAAGCAGAAGAGGACACACTCAAGTGACACGGCCAAGCCACTGGCAGTGTCACATGACACGGCCAAGCTTGTGGCCGTGTCACACCCAGTGCTCAAATTTACAGCGTGCGCAAAATTTTTAACAAAGGAAATTGTATAAGTAGATAAGATTAGGTCAAAGGAGAGGACTTCTTCAGCCGTTCTACACATAACTTTCAGTCGTTCTTCAATTTTCTCTGAGAACTTTTCTCTGAAACAATAAAACCATAGAAGATTGATTTCACTTTCATTCAAACACTCTAGATCAAATTAGGTCTAGCTATTACATTATTCTTTTAGCAATATCTGAGCAAGAGATTCTTCAGAAACAAAAGGAAGATTGTAATTGGTTTTTTTCTTCAACTCTATCTCTTAAGTTTCATTGAAATTGTATTTATGAATTTTCTAATGTCTAAATTAATTTCTTTGAATTTTAATGAGATGAATTTGTTTCATAGTATTACTATGAACTAATTTTGATCTAGTATAGGGTTTGTATGGATCTACTACGATTGTATGAAATGGTTATTGCTCTTAACTGATTTATTTCTTTTATCCTTAATTGAATGGACTAAGGTTAATATATAATTGATTGGCCACCAATTATGTGTTTTAGGTATTTAGATGAAGGATTGAGAAATGAAATTTAATACTGGAATAATTTAATTAGGGACTTAGGTGAATTAGACATATAAACCTAAGGAAAAGATCATTTTGATTGCAGTAAGATTAATTGAAAAAGGTTTGAATGCGAGAGCTTATTTCCTTGATTTGATTAATTAAGTTGCTTGAAATTTGATCTTTGAAATTAAGTCAGTTGAGAGGAATAGCCGTTCATACATATAAATTAGTAGAGAAGTTCAGCTGTTCATACATATAGTCAGTTGAGAGGAATAGCTTCCTTGTGAGACGACCTTGAGGTGTTCACCGAAATACTACAGCAGCCTCGTATACTTGGGAGTGTAGCTTTAGTAGTATTTATTAGAGTGCAACAAAGATCGAGGAAAAGTCTATTAAAGTTTATCTGAACTGGACCTAATATCTCAAATCTATAACATCAGGATAACAAAGGGTTCACCCTTATTGAAATAAACTCATCCTACTCAATTCATTTATAGTCAAAATCATAAAATGGTATCACTTTCTTAGAGGTAGGACCCAAAAAAAAGGAAAGGAAGAAAAGAAGAAAAAGAAGAAAAAAAACCACAAAAGGGCAGTTAACCCAAAAGGCCATTTTAGAATGCCAACATAATTCTTCTTAATTGAAGCATCGAAAGACTTCCACTTAGTTTTCAAGGAAAGATTGATTTGAATTGGTCCAGTCCAGCTAAAAATTCAAATAAAATCAGAGAAATAAGAGAAAGACCATCTTTCATTTTATCTAACATGGCTCCAAGTCAGCAATATTAAAAATCTTAGACTTGATATTCCAAAAGGGAAAAGGACAGAAATAAAGAGAGAAAGGAAATGTGGTCTAAAGATCAAGATAGTACTGATTGGATCCAAATTTCTCCCAAAAAAATGGAAGGACATTAAAGCTTTGTATTTTCATGAAGTCAAAAGGAAATGCTAAGCCAGAAGGTGAAAATGAAACCTCTAACAACGCATGGTTCTACTAGAAAGTATGTAGTGTGAAGGTTTGTCCATAATATTATATCAGCTCCAATCTCAAAATGGCCTTCATTTAACTCGTATCCCTTATAGATTCCATTTCAAGCCTATTAAAGACCTGTTGATCTCTCTTGGTAGGTAGAGTCTATTAGTGGAGATAGTTTGCATAAGCATGTAAATGAGATAGACAATATTGAAACTCAATAAGACCTTTAGCCAAGTAATGTGTATGTGCCTATCTCAAGTGCAATAGTTCTTGTGCAAATGGAAATGATTTTTAAGTTTAGTATTGTAACTAGGGTTGTCATGTTATAGATGTGTTAATTTGGAAAGTCGACTCCTGAGGAACAATAATATTGATTTGACAACGCTAAAATATAAAAAAAAATGTGTGTTTGAAGAAGAAAAGAAAAAAAGAAAAAGAAAAAAAATTATTTTCTTGTTGCATAAACCTTTAAGTTAAGGGAAGTATGTTGAACCGTCGAACCTCAAAGGACATATTGGGCTAAATAAATGATTATTGTCAAGGTTATGAAGAAGATACCAATTGACATGCTAAATCATAGTTTGAAATAGATGTATCTCTGACTATGCTGCTTGGGCCTTACCACTTATGTTTTCAACATTTTGAAGATAAAAGCCATAAATGTGAAGTCTTCTGCTATTCCAATGCAAGGCTTGAATGAGCATTTGGTCCAAACCAATGAGACTGCTTTGGCTTACCATCTCGGTTTGTGATTCAATAAAATCACTGTAAGTATTATTCATACATATCATGCATACATGAGCATATCATAATGCATTTCATTGTCTGCGCTGTCTATTCTTTGTCAAAGTGAACAGCAAATACTCTATGAAGCAGATATGGAATCATGGGGCATGGAAGACCCATTGCTTGAGGAATATCTAATCACTTTACAAAATGGAGATGCATGATTGTGCATGAAACCGGACAAAATGCAAACATCAATTAGAACCTATTGGGAAAAAGAAATCAGTGGTTTGAGCCTACACAGGGGGCAAAACTTATCCTTTTAAATATTTAACTTTATGCATGAATAAAACATTGTCAGACTCACTTTTAATATTTTTCCACGTAGGGGGCAAAGAGAGCATATGAGGACTAGCTAAAAAAAACTGAATTTGTTTTGCAAAAGGAAGAACAAAATAAGAAGAAAGTGAGAACCCCAAAAGAATGAAGATGAAAAAGATAAAAGATCAGTTCAGCTAGAAGAGTTGAAGCCAATATAGGACAAATGTTCGAGGATGAAGATCCATTTTGAAGGGCGAAGACCTGATGTCCGAGGATGAAGATCCATTTTGAAGGGTGAAGACCCGATGTCCAAGGATGAAGATCCATTTTGTAGGGTGAAGACCCAATGTCCAAGGATGAAGATTCATTTTGAAGGGTGAAGACCCAAAGTCCAAAGGATGCAGATCATATTTAAAGGGTGAAAACCCGATATCCAAGGATGAAGATTCATTTTGAAGGGTGAAGACCCAAAGTCCAAAGGATAAAGATCCAATTTAAAGGGTGAAGACCCAAAATCTAAGGATAAAGATCTAATTTGAAAGGTAAAGGCCCATGATCTATTGAAGAATGAAACAATCAACTAGAAGAAAGTCAAAACTCTTAAATGACAGAAGGTCAAACAGAATCCATTGAAGAATGAAAGCAATTGGCCTCTGGTCCAAGTACCTAAATCAAATCCAGTTTTAGGTCCAAGTACCCAAATCAAATCCAGTTTCGGGTCCAAGTATACAAATCAAATCCAGTTTCAGGTCTAAGTACCCAAAGAAAATCCAGTTTCGAGTCCAAGTATCCAAATCTAATACAATTTCAAGTTGAGAACCCAAATTCAATTTTTGGTCGAGAACCCAAAATCCAATGTCAAACTGAGAACCCAAAATCTAATGTCGGGTTGATATCCCAAATCCAAAATTGAGAACCCTACAAAATGCAGATCGAGAACCCAAAATCCAATTTTGGATCGAGAATCCAAAATTAAAATTTGGGTCGAGAATCCAAAATCTAGTTTTGAATTCAAAACCCAAACCAACTAGGGTCAAAAATCCAAAATCATTTTTTAGTCCAAAACTCAATCTAACCCCGGGTCCAGAACCCATCCTTATTAAAAATCAGCTCAAAGTCATGTTGCTTTTTACTCTCTTCAACTGAAGTCTTAGATCGTTCAAGTAGGGAACAAAACTGTATACCCTTAATTTTGGCACTGATTGGGTTTAACAAGCTTACCTTATTTCGTTATTATTATAAAGAGCCTCAACCTAATTTTAAACCTTAAATATTACAAGGTCCAATTTATAAAAAACTAAATTAAATTGTAAAACAGGTTTGGTTCGAAAGAAATTTAAAATTAGGGTTTGGTTTGAGTTGGGACAGGGCAAAATCGATATGAGCCAAGCTCATATCGATTTGGACCTTCCAAATCGATATGGGGTGGCTCCATATCAATTTGGAACTTCCAAATCGATATGAGCCAAGCTCCATATCGATTTGGAACCTCTAAATCGATATGAGTTCCTCCAAATTCAAATTTTGACCGGTAATTTAATTTCCTAATCAAGCTTTAATTTGTTTAAAGTTTTGATTAGGTTTAAGGGTTAAGTGATGTTTTTGCTTATAAATAGATGATTAAACAAACAGAGAAAGGACTGGTAATTTGGATAGGAGATTAGCAACCGACAATTTTAATTAAGCAATTAAGAAATAAGAATTAAAAAAGAGAGAAGCAACAACACTGAAGAGAAATTAAGAACAAGCAGCGAGAGGCAGTAAGACAGGTAACAAAACCTGATAGTCACAAACAACAACAATTATCATAGAGATCCTCGGACCAACCAAAACTTAAAGTTGATCCAGGCAGCAACACCTATTAAAAGGAAAGATTAAGGTGTCTAAATCTAGCTTGGTTCAATGATTAAATTTGGTGGAGCCATCAAACGGAGGTATGATTTTCACTAATTAATCCAATTATGTTCATTGATTATATTTAGTATCTAATCCATTATGTTTTTAAATCATAACAGTAAGTTTGCAAATTCTTTTATAGTTAGTTACTTTAGGATTAAAATTGACTCAAAATTCAATTGCATGCATTAACTATGTTTTTAAAATCTAAAACCTAATTGCAATAATATTGTCATCTGATTTTCCAAAACCCTAATTTACTTATTTTAGGTTTAGCTTAAAGTATTAAGCCATAAAATTGTAGTTTGCATATTTTAATCTTAGTTTATATGATGAAACCCTAATTCCCAATCAAACTAAAATTCTCCACCAAAATCATATCCTATAGACTATTTACCTTTTGGGGGCGCTGGCCCCGATCCCCCACAAGGGGCTCTGCCCTCTTGACCCTCGCCAGCTAATTGGCAAGTGGGACCGCCGTAGGTGCGACTTGTATCATCGTACACTATATTTCCTTAATAGGGAGTAATATTAAGATGTGTTAGTTTATATTCTTTTTAATTATTCAATTATTTTCATATATGTTGTATTATTTTTTCCTTGCTTTATTGTTTTCCTTAGATTTATATGTATTTTTAAAGAAAATTATAAAAGGCATGTTTTCATCTAGTGTAGGTTCCTTATTTATTTAGTTTATATAATTGTAATTTATTTAAAGACTTTGGAATAATTGTAAGGGACATGTTTCCATTTTATACGGTGCCCATTTTATTGGTTTGGACTTTCTCGATTTTAATGAATATTTATTTATTTCCATTACATGTAGTATGGATAATATTTAAGGATTTAATAATATTTAGACCTGAAAAAGGAGGCTAATTCCAATGAATAGGACGTTGTGGGGGTGCTAGGTCATTCTCACCTTTCCAACGTGTACCTAACTTTTTGAACCCATTAAGGGTTGAAAATTTCTTAGGAATCGAGTCATCCACCTCTTTCTTTTCCCGACCCATTCAGGTGGCAACTCTATTTTCTTCGAATTTAGGCCCATGTTCTCTAAGGCCCTGAGCCTAATAGTGCCAAAGTTCCAAGAACCATTCTACATGGGAGTGGGGGCGAAAATCTCCACTCACAATTATATCTTAACTAATACCAAATCTCCACATTTTAGGTATATAATTTAAAATTGTACTTTAGTCAATAAATTCAAATATCAAACCCAATTTATTATCATCAATTCATCAAAATCAAAACTCAAAGTTTCAATTCGTAAACTATTATCTCCACTCTTATTTGATTCTAAGTCCTAATGCTATCCTTGATTTACAAATCCAAAACCACTATCCATGCATTTAACAATTATTGTTAATTATTTATCTAAGCACTTTTAGCTATCTGCTAACACTAAGAGTGTCGTAAGCTCTCTATAAGATTCTAATTATAGATTTTGAACTATTATCCAAAATCCTTCATTATTCTCAAACATATAGACTCCACAAGTAAAATCAAATCTTTGCAATTGATGCATCATTTATAATCTAATTTCCTCATATGTCATACTTGACATTTGATTCAATTGAACTTAGATTCTATTTTCTCTTCCAAATGTCACTTCAAGCCAAATTAATGTATATCCTGAGTCAACTATCTAGTTTCCTGAGCTATTAGCTATCTAGTCTCCTGAGCTACTAGTTTTGCTTAAAGAATTGATCAGAGTTTACTATATATATATTTTGCATTTAAGGGGAAACACACAATGTTACAATACATGATCTCTAACATAACTACACTTTGAGGCCATAAAAGTGACAAAACTCATGCCTTGTATTTTACAAGCACGTATAACATTCATATGCATATGACAACTGTTGAATCACAAACCACAGATAACACTCAATTAGAGGCAGTCGAGACTAAAATAAACTAAAAAGGAATCCTATGTTCCACATGATACTAGAACTTAGACCAACAAGAACTCTTCGAATAATAGACATACTATTGGCTATAAAATCTTTGCTCTGATACCAACTTTGTCATGACCTAAACCTGAGAACCTGTGATTGGCACTAGAGAATAGGAAAGCATGTGGTTTCTAGAACCCTTAGTCAGCTTGACAACTCATTACCCTAGGAAAATGGATAGTGATTGCAATCACTATCTCAAACCGGACCCATGAGCCTACTCATATTGCACAATTAATACATCATCATATCATCATCATCAGATATCAGTTAACGAATACATCTAACCAAATAACGAAAATAAATAGAAAAATAAATAAGGAAAGAAATACCATGTAGAGTTCTAAAATATAAATAAGATGAAATGGTTATATAATAAAATCAATGATATAAATAATACCTACCGAGGAATAAAAAGGCAGAATGAATCAAATAAGCACTACTCCTATTGTATGTATACCCTTAATTTTTCATGGATTAGATTTAAGAAGCTTACCTTATTTCGTTATATTTTTAAAGAACCTAAACCTAATTTTAAAGCTTAAATATTAGAGGGTCCAATTCATAAAAGCCCAAATTAAATTGTAAAACAGGTTTAGTAAGAATGAAATTAAAAAATTAGGGTTTGGTTTGAGTTGGGATAGGTCAAGATCTACATGAGCCAAGCCCATATCGATTTGGACCTTCCAAATCGATATGGGTTGGCTCCGTATCAATTTGGAACCTTCAAATCGATATGAGCCCCTCCAAATCTAAATTTTGACTGGCAATTTAATTTTCTAATTAAGCTATAATTCATTTAAAGTTTGGATCAAACGTATTAGGTTTAAGGGTGAAGTAAGGGTTTTGCCTATAAATAGAGGATTAAAAAGAATAGTGGAGGATTAGCAATCATTGGCAATTAACACGAAGCAGCAAGGAATGTTTTATCAACAATTAAGGATTATAAAAGCAACAGGCACACGTTAACAAAGCATCAAAAGAGCCAGAATTAGCAATTGGTGCAAGCAGTAGCTTGAATCAATCTATTTAATTTGGTGGAGCCTTCAGACGAAGGTACGTCCTTTAAACTAATTTTATTTAAACTTAGCATAAGTTCTGATGATGTTTCTTTATACTGATCATATTTATTTCAGTAATCTAATAGCTCCAGTAACTTAGAAACATTCAATTTATGTTCATCAATACACAACCATCGGTTTATAAATGTCCCATAAGCCATACTCCACATAAATATTTATCAAAAATCAATTATTCAAATAGCTTAAATTTTTTATAGTAGTTAAGATTTCCCAAACCCTAATCTATTTTTTCAAATTTTCCAACCCTCAATTATTTTCCAAATTTCCAAAACCCTAAATAGTTTTACAGTTTCCAAACCTTAAATATTTTTCCAATTTCCAAAACCCTAAATAGCTTTCCAATTTCCAAACCCTAATATGTTTTCTCAACTTCTAAACCTAAACCTTAATTTTCATCCATAAAACCCTAAAGTTATGTTTTAACCCTGAGAACCCTAGTTTAATCACCAAAACCCTAATTGTCATCTTAAAACTCTAAAATCATGTTTTTACCTTTAAAACCCTATTTTTTTTCCTAAACCCTAAAACCATGATTTAAATCCTATAAGTCTTAGTTTTAGATGTAAACTCTAAATTTGTATATTTGATGCTTAGTTTAAATATTAAAACCTAGATGCAATTATTTCATGTTTTATGATGAATGATTTATTAATATTTTTTTCGTGATGGATGATTTATTTTATTTTTGCTCATGGAAAGTGTTTTGAATGATTTAATTTCATTTAGTTAATTATTTAGTGCTTCAAAGATGTAAGAGGTATGTTTTCACCTTGTGGGTACCTCATTAGTTCAATTTAATGTAATATAATTTATTTTGAATTTTGGATTAATATAAAGGGCATGTTTCCACCAAATGGTGGATTTTGTATTTTATTTAGCTTTGGGACATTAGGACAATTGTTGTAAAGGTATGTTTCCATCCTTGGATGAATGCCTATTTTCATTGCTTTATTTTAATAAAAGTGATGGATGATTATTTATTTTGATAATTACATGTAATATGGATGCTATTTCAATAGGTTATGAATTTAATAAAGTTTAGACCTGAAAAGAAAGCTGGTTCTAATGAACAGGGCGCTATAGGAGTACTGGGTTATTCTCACCTTCCCCATACTCTTTCAATTTTCTCAGCCCCTTCCAGCTGGCGACTCCATTTTGTCCAGATTTATGCCCATGTTCTCTAAGGCCCTGAGCCTAATAGTGCCGAAAATCACAAGAACCATTCCACATGGGAGTGGGAGCAAAAATCCCCGCTCACAATGATGACTCCACCGGGGATAAGAGAAGTTGATTTCATTTATCTTTATATCATTTTTTTTCTTTCTTATTATGATATTATCCATTGCATCATTTAGATTACATTGTGTGCGTGAGTTAGGATGCTCGTGTGACCTGTGTTGTATTATGTAAGGGATACCACACTTTTCTTTAAGGTATGGAGATCGAGCATGGCATAACCACTCATAGCCTTGTACCTTTTGGTATATACTTGCTATGGGAGCCTAAACTTTGTAACACAAAGACTAAAGCTCATATAATTTGCCTAGCTACTTTCCTTAGGTTTTTACCCAAATGCTTGTTGTTTGTGTCACATCCGCCCACCGCATTTATGAATAGTAGTCATGTGCACAGTGAGAGAAGGGAAAGGGAGAAGATACTCCCTGACAACGACCCCAGATAAGACTATAGGATCAATGGGACCTAATTGAGAAAAATGTAAAGTTTTGGGGAGGTGACTGTAATTTTCAAAAGTTGTACTGGAGATTCTTAATAGTGCACATAACAGACTCCAAAAATGGAGAGTAGAGAAAAATCGGGTCGCAACGACGTGTAACGGTTTTTCCAGGAAATGTCCCGTTAGAAAGAAACAAAGACATGTAGACTAGGGGCATTTTGGTCATTTTAATTAAAATTTATACATGAATCCAAAGTAGAAAATAAACACATGAGTGCATAGAGGACGTCGAGGGGTTGAATATGAAATGATTGACAGTAGAAACGGAGTCCGGACAAAACCCGAGCAAAGAAAGGACTTAAAGGGAATTTTGTAAAAAGTCGAGGGCTTATTAGTAATTTTTCAAAATGACTTTGAAACATAAAATAGACCTTAAAAATAGAAAGTAGAGGTCGAGAATATCAAAACCATATGTAGTTTGCATCGTGGAACTGTACGGTTTAAAAGTTACGAGCGAATAATCGCCGGAGGGTATTTTGGTCTTTTCACACCTTAGACCATAAAATTTCAGCACAAGGAGGTGGAGGGGCTAAAATATAATTAAAAGAAAGTTTAAGGGCTTGGGTTTTAAATAAATAAAAGAAAGAGACATTTGGCCTAATGAAAATTAGCCATTTAGGGTTTATAAAAAGAAGAAAAGAAAAAGATGTGGACAATTGGCCCTAAAGTATTCATCCAACCCAAAAAGTGGACATCATTTCAATATATATATATCATCATAGCAAGAAGAACAAAACTCTCTCTCTCACCTCCAAACTTTCGGCCACCATAGGAAGAACACCAAAGAGTTTCCAATTTTTGTCAAGTTTGATTCAAGTTCAAGGTGAGTTTTAAGGTTTTCAAGTATGTAGATTTCAATTCTAGTATCAATTTTAAGTATTTATATATATCTATTGGAAGATTGGAAATTAGGGTTCTTATGGTGGATTTGGGAAAATTTTAAGTCGTAATGATATTGATTAATTAAATGGAAGAATCAAGGTTTCTAAGGTTTAATAAGGTTAGATTAGGATTTAGTTTGAAAAGAAATGGAGGATAGCTTATTGTTCTAAATTGCTAAGGTTTATGTTTAAGGTTGTGTTCTTGAATTTCTTGAAGGAAAAACAAGGATTAAGGAAGGAGAAGAAGGAAAAGCAAAGGGGAATTAAAAGAACAAGGTTTGGTACTTTACCATAAAAGAAATTTTATTTTTCTTACAAACTTTGGGTTATGGAATTTTTGATGTTGATGCTTAAATGTATTGATTGAGTTTAAATTAAATGTTTGAGTTATGTTCTTGGTTTCTTATGGAAATTGAGTTGTTTAAATTTAATTTAAACCAAATGTTTTGAGAAAAATTTGGCAAGTTGATTTGATGAACATTAATTAGTTTGATTTAAGTTAAACATGCAAAAGTTGTCAAAGGGAAGTGTTTGAATCTTCACTTTATCATTAAAGAAGCCTTCATATTGATTTGAAAAAGAAAAATAAACTATCCCATGTATTTCATATGTTTGGTCCGAAATGGTCCCAAAATGGCAGCTTTCTGGATTTTTTTTGCGGCAGTTGTTTGAGATAGAAAATGAATGAATTTTCAACAAAATTTTACGTGTAATTAGTCAACATATGAAATAAGTTTCCTGTAAAATTTCAGCCAAAAATAAGATCATTTACCTGGTCAAATGCATGACTGAAGTGGACTAAAATCCTGACGAAAACCCAGATTTTACTATTCATTTGGCGCTTACCTTTTGCGTTGCCGATTTTACGCGCCGCGATACTATTCATTTGGTCAATTTGTGACCTTTTGAGGAATGCTTTGAAATATTTGATATGTTTATTGGGGATGTTAAATATGTGAAAAAGGGTAATGGTTTAACTAAAGAATGTGTTGAGCGGCGTAAATGGCAAAGTGCAACGGAAATTAAAATGATTTCTCGAGTCATTTTAAAATGAAGTTTGAGACTTAATTTAAATCATTTTAACCTTTATGCTCTACTGGCTAGTTGGGAGTGGTAGATAAGGGTATGGTACACTATACTAACTTATGCAGTACTGCTTGATATTGTGATTGAATTGTTATGATTTGAACTCAATGGTGAGGGCCATTGGTTATAACTAGGATGGTGAGGGCCATTCCTGTGATATGATAATGGTGGTGAGGGCCACCTATGTTACAGTGGTGAGGGCCACTGCCTTATCGCTATGGTTCCTTATATACCAGTAGAGCCAAAGTCCTGTTTTTCTAAACTACGTAATGCAAAATAAGTTTGAATTATGGTTTTTACATTTGTTGAAAGCATATTTACACTGAATGTACAATCACTTCCATTGGTTTAATGTTGGTTGAGTTTTGATTCAATTATTTCCTTTTATTTCAAATGCTTTCATGTTTTACTATTATTTCCATTGGTAAAGTATCCACTGAGCGACATTGCTCAGCGAGTTAAGTTTTCCTTGACTCTTAGGTTCAGAACAGTAGCTAACTCTTGGGAAGCGACGACCAGACCCACAGCATCTCAGGGTAGATCTCTTAGTTTCCATTATGAGTTAGCTAGTTGTGGCATGTATATGTATATATAGGATTGAGAATTTCTATGTTATACTGTACATTAGTAGTATGTAATAAGAATAAATCTCTACTTTATTTTGTACTAGAAGTGTGAATTCTTCTTGCAGGTTGTAGTTGAGGTTATAAGGTGGATTCATTGGGAGTGTATTGAAATTGATTGTATTCACATTGGTTTGTGTAAAAACATTTTCAAAAATTAGGAAAACCAGTTTTGTCGACACTTGGGACCCAATTTTTTAGGTGAACCTCTGGCAAAATTTCTGTAAAAACCGGAACTGAATTCGAATTAAGTAAAATTGGTAGCAACATTAGGTTAGTGTGGCGCCTCTACTCGTCTTACACACATAGGCTGGGAAGGGGTGTTACAATTTTTGGTATCAGAGCTCCAGTTTAGTCGGTTCTGGGTAGTTAGTTGAAATAAAAGTTGTGTTGTATAGGTGTTATTTAAGAGTTTTATCTTTATATACATGCCACCTAGGGTAATATAATGTTGTTGGTCTGGGTCGTTACTGATGATGGGATTGTATACGTTTTGCTCTATTCTTTAGATGTCGCGAGTAGCGCAGCGTGATATAGAGGAGGAGGTCGAGTCTCAGGCCTCTCGAACTGTAGAAACGCGGGTATCAGAGATATCTACATCTGAGCAATCACCAGTAGATGCTCCTATTCCCAACGAAATATTGCAACAAATGGCTATCGTATTACGGCAGATAGCCGCTGTTGCCCCGACACCACCACCAGCACCAGCAACCATACCAGTACCTGCTGTAGGAGGGGAAAGGAAACCTCTGATCGAAAAGATAAGAAAGTACGGGGTGAAGGAGTTTAGGGCCCGAAGGGACGATGATTCTTCTACAGCCGAATATTGGCTGGAAGGAACAGTACGAGCCTTAGATCAGTTACAATGTACGCCAGAAGAGCGAGTGGTATGTGCTACTTCCTTATTAGTGGAAGAAGCATATATATGGTGGGACACAGTTTACCAACGAGTTCCACCGGAATAGGGGACATGGGATTTCTTTGTGAATGAGTTCAAGAGGAAGTTTATATTGGAGGCATACCTAGATGCCAAGAAAAAGGAGTTTCTACACTTAAAGCAAGGTCGACTGACTGTTGCCGAATACGAGAGGGAATTTACCAGGCTGAGTAGGTATGCCAAGAAGACAATTGAAGACGAATATGATAGGTGTAAACAATTCCAGGATGGTTTGAATAATGAGATTAGGATGCAGCTAATTACTGCTAATATCAAGGAATTTTTCGAGTTGGTCACTAGGGCTCTGGAAGTAGAGCAATGTCAGTCTGATGAGCAGAATAGAAGACAGAAGATGAAACAGAAGAGAGGTACCCAAAACTATTCAATAAACTACCAATCATCAAGGAAGCGGCAGTGGTTCCATGGGAGGCGGTCAACACCGAGGTTACAGTCAGGGATCAATTCGCGGTGGCCCAAGTCAAGCTACTTCAGTCACTAGTACCGGATGATCAGGAAGAGGGCAAGGAAGAGGATTTAACCGAAGCGGAAGTAACTTTTCTACCGGTTTGAGAGGTAATGAAGGCGAAAATACTAATCCACGCTGTGATCATTGCAGACGCCGCTACATGGGAGAATGTTGGGGTCGAACATTTGCATGCTACATATGTGGATCTCTAGATCACCTTATGTGAGAGTGTCCCCAGCGAATGCAGAATCTACCTAGGGAGACTGAGGGATCGCAAGCAGCAGCAGGGAGAAGCCAAGGCAGAGGTAGGGGTGGAAATCCGTCACGTGTGCAGTCTGAGATGGTGAATCGACCAGAAGCGAGGGCTCCTGCTAGAATGTATGCCATGAGGAGGCGAGAAGATGAAGAAGTGCTAGACGTGATTGCAGGTCAGTTATCTATGTTTGGAGTTCCACTTTACGTTTTAATAGATCCGGGTTCTTCACACTCATATATATGCACGAAAAATAAAAAACTTGGAAACCTAAAGGTAGAACTAGAGGAAGAGGGAATATTAGTTACTAGCCCATTAGGGAGTGAGGTGATTACGAGGAAGGTAGTGAAAGATTGCCCCGTGGAGATACACGGACATATCTTTTGGGGAGACTTATTTGAACTACCATTTCAAGAATTCGATGCTATCCTTGGAATATATTGTTTGGCCAAACACGATGCACTGGTTGATTGTAAATGGAAGAGAGTTACTCTGCATACGTCAGACGACGACGAAGTGACCTTAGTGGGAAAGAGGAAGGACTATCTAACTAACATTATTTCCGCTATGATGGCTAAGAGGTTAGTGCAAAAAGGCTGCGAGGCATACCTGTTATTCGCGTTAGAAGCAAAAGAAGAGGCACCAAAGCTACAAGATATACCTACTGTTTGCGATTTTCCCCGACGTATTTCCTGACGATTTACCCAGATTACCACCTAAAATGAGAGGTGGAATTCACCATAGACGTGTACCCGGGAGCTGCACCAGTATCCATCGCACCTTACCGAATGGCGCCAGCGGAGCTAAAAGAACTAAAGGTACAGCTACAGGAACTTTTAGACAAGGGGTTCATTAGGCCAAGCGTGTCACCATGGGAAGTGCCAGTATTGTTCGTGAAAAAGAAAGAATGATCCTTAAGGTTGTGTGTGGATTACCGTCAACTCAATAAGCTAACCATCAAGAACAAGTATCCGCTACCTCGCATAGATGATTTGTTTGATCAACTCAAAGGTGCTGGAGTCTTTTCAAAAATCAATCTACGATCGGGTTATCATCAATTGGGGATCAAAGATGAAGACATACAGTTCGAGGTCGGCGACAGAGTATTCCTCAAAGTCTCTCCTTGGAAGAAGGTGTTATGATTTAAACAGAAAGGCAAGCTAAGCCCTAGATTCATCGGACCATATGAGATCATCAAACGGGTAGGTCCAGTAGCTTACCAGTTGGCGTTACCACCCGAATTAAGTAAAATACATGATGTTTTCCGTGTTTCAATGCTAAGGAGGTATCGTTCAGATCCAACCCACGTCATACAAGCTCAAGACATCGAGATTCAGCCCAACCTAACATACGAGGAAGTGCCGGTAGAAATCCTAGCACGGGAAATCAAAGAGTTATGGAATAAGAAGATCCCATTGGTCAAAGTGCTTTGGACGAATCACAAAGTAGAAGAAGCTACATGGGAACGCAAAGAAACTATGAGGAAGCAATACCCATATTTATTTCAACCTGATGGGCTTCGGGACGAAGCCTAAATTAACGAGGGAGGAACTGTCACATCCGCCCACTATATTTATGAATAGTAGTCATGTGCACAGTGAGAGAAGGGGAAAGGAGAAGATACTTCCTGACAACTGCCCCAGATAAGACTATAGGATCAATGGGACCTAATTGAGAAAAATGTAAAGTTTTGGGGAAGTGACTGTAATTTCCAAAAAGTTTGGGGAGGTGACTGTAATTTTCAAAAGTTGTACTGGAGATTCTTAATAGTGCACATAATAGACTCCAAAAATGGAGAGTAGAGAAAAATCAGGTCGCAACGACATATAACGGTTTTTCCAGGAAAAGTCCCGTTAGAAAGAAACAAAGACATGTAGACTAGGGGCATTTTGGTCATTTTAATTAAAATTTATACATGAATCCAAAGTAGAAAATAAACACACGATTGTGTAGAGGACATCGAGGGGTTGAATATGAAATAATCGACAGTAGAAACGGAGTCCGGACAAAACCCGAGCAAAGAAATGACTTAAAGGAAATTTTGTAAAAAGTCGAGGGCTTATTAGTAATTTTTCAAAATGACTTGGATACTTAAAATAGACCTTAAAAATAGAAAGTAGAGGTCGAGAGGATCAAAACCATATGTAGTTTGCATCGTGGAACTGTACGGTTTAAAAGTTACGAGCGAATAATCGCCGGAGGGTATTTTAGTCTTTTCACACCTTAGACCATAAAATTTCAGCACAAGGAGGTGGAGGGGCTAAAATATAATTAAAAGAAAGTTTAAGGGCTTGGGTTTTAAATAAATAAAAGAAAGAGACATTTGGCCTAATGAAAATTAGCCATTTAGGGTTTATAAAAAGAAGAAAAGAAAAAGATGTGGACAATTGGCCCTAAAGTATTCATCCAACCCAAAAAGTGGACATCATTTCAATATATATATATATATATATCATCATAGCAAGAAGAACAAAACTCTCTCTCTCACCTTCAAACTTTCGGCCACCATAGGAAGAACACCAAAGAGTTTCCAATTTTTGTCAAGTTTGATTCAAGTTCAAGGTGAGTTTTAAGGTTTTCAAGTATGTAGATTTCAATTCTAGTATCAATTTTAAGTATTTATATATATCTATTGGAAGATTGGAAATTAGGGTTCTTATGGTGGATTTGGGAAAATTTTAAGTCGTAATGATATTGATTAATTAAATGGAAGAATCAAGGTTTCTAAGGTTTAATAAGGTTAGATTAGGATTTAGTTTGAAAAGAAATGGAGGATAGCTTATTGTTCTAAATTGCTAAGGTTTATGTTTAAGGTTGTGTTCTTGAATTTCTTGAAGGAGAAACAAGGATTAAGGAAGGAGAAGAAGGAAAAGCAAAGGGGAATTAAAAGAACAAGGTTTGGTACTTTACCATAAAAGAAATTTTATTTTCTTACAAACTTTGGGTTATGGAATTTTTGATGTTGATGCTTAAATGTATTGATTGAGTTTAAATTAAATGTTTGATTTATGTTCTTGGTTTCTTAGGGCAATTGAGTTGTTTAAATTTAATTTAAACCAAATGTTTTGAGAAAAATTTGGCAAGTTGATTTGATGAACATTAATTAGTTTGATTTAAGTTAAACATGCAAAAGTTGTCAAAGAGAAGTGTTTGAATCTTCACTTTATCATTAAAGAAGCCTTCATATTGATTTGAAAAATAAAAATAAACTATCCCATGTATTTCATATGTTTGGGCCGAAATGGTCCCAAAATGGCAGCTTTCTGGATTTTTTTGTGGTAGTTGTTTGAGGTAGCAAATGAATGAATTTTTCAACAAAATTTTAAGTGTAATTAGTCAACATATGAAATAAGTTTCCTGTAAAATTTCAGCCAAAAATAAGATCATTTACCTAGTCAAATGCATGACTGAAGTGGACTGAAATCCTGATGAAAACCCAGATTTTACTATTCATTTGGCGCTTACCTTTTGCGTTGCCAATTTTACGCGCCGCGACACTATTCATTTGGTCAATTTGTGACCTTTTGAGGAATGCTTTGAAATGTTTGATATGTTTATTGGGGATGTTAAATATGTGAAAAAGGGTAATGGTTTGACTAAAGAATGTGTTGTGCGGCGTAAATGGAAAAGTGCAACGGAAATTAAAATGATTTCTTGAGTCATTCTAAAATGAAGTTTGAGACTTAATTTGAATCATTTTAACCTTTATGCTCTACTGGGTAGTTGGGAGTGCTAGATAAGGGTATGGTGCACTATACTAACTTATGCAGTACTGCTTGATATTGTGATTGAATTGTTATGATCTGAACTCAATTGTGAGAGCCATTGAAGCCAATGGTGAGGACCATTGGTTATAACCAGGATGGTGAGGGCCATTCCTGTGATATGATAATGGTGGTGAGGGTCACCTATGTTACAGTGGTGAGGGCCACTGCCTTATCGCTTTGGTTTCCTATATATCAGTAGAGCCAAAGTCCTGTTTTTCTAAACTACGTAATGCAAAATGAGTTTGAATTATGGTTTTTACATTTGTTGAAAGCATATTTACACTGAATGTACAATACTTCCATTGGTTTAATGTTGGTTGAGTTTTGATTCAATTATTTCCTTTTATTTCAAATGCTTTCATGTTTTACTATTATTTCCATTGGTAAAGTATCCACTGAGCGACATTGCTCAGCGAGTTAAGTTTTCCTTGACTCGTAGGTTCGGAGCAGTAGCTAACTCTTGGGAAGCGACGACCAGACCCACAGCATCTTAGGGTAGATCTCTTAGTTTCCATTATGAGTTAGCTAGTTGTGGCATGTATATGTATATATAGGATTGAGAATTTCTATGTTATACTATACATTAGTAGTATGTATTAAGAATAAATCTCTACTTTATTTTGTACTAGAAGTGTGAATTCTTCTTGCAGGTTGTAGTTGAGGTTATAAGGTGGATTCATTGGAAGTGTATTGAAATTGATTGTATTCACATTGGTTTGTGTAAAAACATTTTCAAAAATAAAAAAAAAAACCAGTTTTGTCGACACTTGGGACCCAATTTTCTAGGTGAACCTCTAGCAAAATTTCTGTAAAAACCGAAACTGAATTAGAATTAAGTAAAATTGGTAGCAACATTAGGTTAGTGTGACGCCTCTACTCGGCTTACACATGTAGGCCGGGAAGGGGTGTTACAGTTTGACTATGAATAATTTATCTTAATTTGAATTATGGCTTATTTAGTTTATTCTTTTTCTAATATGACCTAATTATATTGTAAGCTCCAAATAATTTTTTTTCTCTAAACCGAAGAGACCAAAACTATTTGCAAAATTTTTAAGATGGTCTTTCAACATAAAACTTTTCTAAAATGGGTCAAAAGTTATTTTCTACCTCATGGCCCAAATACAAAGCCCAAAATTCATTTTTAAACAAACTTTTTTTATAATGCACTTTGAAATAAAATTATTTTCGCTAACCATCTTTTTGAATGAGCTTACAAACTATTTAGGTTAATTATGAAATACCAAAAATCAATTGTGGACCTAATTTATACTAAGAATTATTAATCATGGGCTTGTTTATGACATGAATCATTAGTTATTTTTCCAATTGAAAAATCTATTTATGATAAACCTCTTAATTTATTTTTAATCCAATATAGTATAAAAGATATCCTTTTATTGGCCCAATGGATTAAGACTTAATAGGAATTATCATAGATTGACTTGTAAGTTTGTAAATACAACTATTGGTTAAATCATCCAAGTTAATTATTTTGAAAATAAGATATTCCATGTTGATAATTTGTTAAAAATATACCTAGGAAAAGAGACTCGCCATTCATGTGTGGAAGATATAAGGTTGGAAGGTTCGCTCCTACTTTTTTGGTTTGTTTGTTTGTTGCTTTTACATCCATGCATACATGTATACATGCACTACATCACATATCATTGATCTTTTCTGGCTCACAGCCCTGGAGTACAGCAGTTCAAGAGCATATGACAATTCAACTTATGCCAGTGATACAGAATCCAGTAATGATTCGGTCAGCATCTCACCAAGAACAATGAAACTTGAATAGATTCAAGGGATAGTGGATGACGTCCTTAATGCCAAGATGGAAGAACTGAAGGAGGCCCTACTGAGACTATGAAGAGCCAACTAGCTACACTTTTGGGGAATACTGTTGAGGCATCTACTAGTACTAAGAAGCAGAAAGATAAGGGAAAGGCTAAGGTTAGTGAAGCAGCCTTTGATGAAGACAAAGTAGTAATGGATGATGATGATTGGGCTCAGTATTTCCAAGATTCACAAGATAAAAAGAAAGAAGCAAAGACTGTGGAGAAGGCAACTATGGAAAAGACTAAAGCATCGAATGTGAAGAAAATGATAGCTGAATTAGAAAAGAAGTTTGAAAAGAAGTTGAAAGTTGAAGAGGTGTCAGAAGTGGACAAGCTATTTGAGCAAGATGAAGAAGTTCCTTACAAGTTCAACATGCCCTCTTTCGCTAGGTACAATGGTATAAGAAATCCTCACTTATATGTTAAGCAGTACATCACTGATATGCAATCGGCAAAGCTACTAAAGCTCAAACTCTAAGATACTTCATACTTTCATTGGATCCTATTATCTAGAATTGGTTCAACACCTTAGAGGATGGTACTCAAAAGAACTGAAATTTACTATACAAAATCTTCATCCAACAGTATGGGTATAATACTGAATTGGAAGTTACTTTGATGGAAGTTGAGTCAATCAGGCAAAGACAAAATGAGAACTTTGTTGACTACATGAAGAGATGGAGAAATAAGGTCGCATTGCTTAAGAAGAGACCCGATGAATCTGAGCAGATCAGGATGATAGTCAGGGATGTCCTACCCAATATGCATGAACGAGTGTCTCACACCCTTATAAGGGATTTCAAAAATCTTCTCCAAGCTAGTTTACAAATAAAAGAATGGGAAAGAGAGAAGAGCCATTTTTCCAGAAGAAAGAATAAGAGGGGAAATTATCAGTCTAGAGGCCAGAGTGCACAGAATGCAATAGATGTCAATGCAACTGGTCAAGCAAATAGAAGATAGTTTTTAGAGTTGGAAAAATCTCTGTCTTGGGTTTTCAACAAGCTATAGAAGAAAAGGTTGTTACAACCATTGGCTCCTTGACCCTTGCCGAATCCTTTACCTTTAAACTTTAATACCAAAGCTTTTTGTTAATTTCATTAGACACAAGGACATGAGACAGATAGATGTACTCGATTGAAGCATGAGATCCAAGATCTAATCGATAGTGGTAAGCTGCCCGAGCCTAAAAAACCTAACACCAAGTATAATTCTTTACCTAAATTTGGATGGGTGTCACTGCCAACAACCTTCATGATAGAGGGAAGATTAAAGGAAAGTTTTGTCTTATCAACTTTTCAAGACGCAGATGAATTAACTACGGTTGAGGAGATGATGACCATTACCATTGATACGTCCAAATAAATGAAGAATCTTTAACTTCAACTCAACAAACTTCTTTTAGCCTTTTTATTTTTTGTTTCATTTTCTTTCTTTGGAACAATTATGTTTTTCAAATTCAAATTGTTTGAATAAATTACATCTATTGAATTTATAATTTTGTTGGTTTTTGACATTTTAATACTCAATTGATGATGAGTCTACCTTGATATTCGTAAATTAGTGTATCTATGCATCATGATTCGAATGACTTTACTAGGTGAGAGAGTTGTTTTATAGCATTGAGCTATGTATGCTTACTTAGAGAGAGCTCCTGCATAATTATGAGTGTCTAGGTCCTAGTCAGTCTTAGAACATGTGTTGATGGATTTTCGAGGCAAAATTGAACAATATTTATTTAAGAGAGATGATCTAGGCATTATTTGTTAAGCTAACAACTAGAATCCACCCAATTAAATATCAATCCTGAATTGCCCTTTTAAGCCTTTATGAGATTTTAGTTTGCTCCTTATTGGCATATAAGCCCGATAACCTACCCTATGCTATTGTGACTCTTGTGATAAGTTTGATGATCACTAAGTTGAAGGGGCAAGAAGATTAAAGAAAGGAATGCATAGTTAAGACCATAAGGATAGTTGAATTTCACCTGATACTAGACCTAATATCTCCTATCTATTAAGATGACATCAGGGAAAAGAAAGAAAAGAAAGGAAAAGGAAAAAAGAAAAAGAAAAGGAAAAAAGAAAAGAAAGAGAAAAATAAAAAAAAGAAAAAAAAAACCAAAAAGGCAGTTCAGAAAGCCAACCGAGTTCCTTTTTACCTAAAGCAGCAGAAGATTTCTACTTAGTTTACGAGGACGATTGACTTGAATTGGTCTAGTCCAGCTGAAGACTCAAATATATAGGGGAAAGATCATTTTTTATTTTATCTAACATAGCTCCAAGTTCGTAATCTCGAAACTCTTAGACTTGATATTCCAAAAGGAAAACAAATGAAAAAGAAAGAGGAAGAAAAAGGGTGGTCTAAAGATCAAGATAGTACTGATTGGATCCAGATTTCTACAAAGAAGAAAGAAAGACATTCAAGCTTTGTATTTTCAAGATGTCAAAAGATAAAAACGATGCCCAGAAGGTGAAAATGGTTCCAACAAGAAGATTATAGTGTAAAGGTTTATTGGCAGTGTCACATCAGCTCCAATCTAAAAATGGCCTTCATTTAACCCGTGTCCCTTATAGACCCCATTTCAAGCCTATTAAAGATATGTTGATCTCTCTTGATAGGTAGAGTCTATTAGTGGAGATGGTTTGGATAAGTATGCATATGAGATAGACAATATTCAAACTCAATGAGACCTTTGGCCAAGTAATGTGTATGTGCCTATCTGAAGTGCAGCAGTTCTTGCTTAAATGGAAATAATTCCTAAGTTTAGTATGGTAACTAGGGTTGTCATGTTATAGATATGTTAATTTGGAAAATTGAGTCATGAGATACAATGACACTGATTTGACAAAGCTAAAATATGATTTTAAGATTTTAAAAAAATATATGTTTTTGTCATACAGAGACTTCAAGTAAAGGAAAGTATGTTGCATTGTCAAATCTCAAAGGAAATAATGGGCAAAAGAGGGCTAATGAAAGAATCACTTGCAAGGTCATGTCATGAAGAAGTTATCAACCAAACGGATATCTCCTATGTCTTTGGCTACCATGCTTGGGCCTCCACTGCTCATGTTTCCAACATTCTAGAATTAAAACCATAAATGTGAAGACTTCTGTTGTTCTAATGCAAGACTTGAACGAGCATCTTGAAAGAATCTGTGGGAGCACTTTAGCTGATTACCTCAGTCCGTGAGTCAATGAAACTATTGTAAGTATTATTCATGTATACCATGCATACATAAGCATATCACACTGTATTTTTTTTGTCTTGCATTATCTATTCTTTCTCAAAGTGAAAAACAAATACTCTATGAAGCAAACATGAAGCAAATATGGAGTCAGGGGACATGGAAGGTCCATTGTTTAAGAAAGATCCAGTCACTTTGCAAAAGAAAGAAGAAATGCATGCTTGTGCAAGGAACTAGACAAAATACAAACATCAATCAGAGCCTGTATGGGAACAAAATTATTGGTTTGAGCCTACACATGGGGCAAAGTTTTTCCTTTCAATTTTTGAGTTTATACATATACAAAATATTTTCAGACTCACTTTTAATATTTTGTCATGCAGGGGGCAAAGAGAGGATATAAAGGCCAGCTAAAAAATAGCTAAGGCTTTTTCAAAAGGAAGAACAAAAAGAGCAAAACAAGAAGAAAGTAAGAACCCCAAAAGAAATGAAGAATGAAGAAAAAAAGATCAACCTAGCTAGTAGAGTTGAAGTCAAAGCAGGACCAATGTCCAAGGATGAAAATCCATTTTGAAGGATGAAAATCCATTTTGAAGGATGAAAACCCTATGTCCAAGGATGAAGATACATTTTAAAGAGTGAAGGCCCTATGTCCAAAGGATGAAGATCCATTTTGAAGGATGAAGACCTGATATCCAAGGATGAAGATCCATCTGAAGGGTGAACACCCGATGTTCAAGGATAAAAATCCAATATGAAGGGTGAGGACCCGATATCCAAGGATAAAGATCCATTTTGAAGGGTGAAGACCCATAATCTATTGAAGAATGGAACAACTGGCTAGAAGAAAGCTAGAACTCTCAACTGATAGAAGGTCAATCATCTAGAAGAGCTGAAAATTATTGGCTAGAAGATAGCTAAAACTCTCAACTGACAAAAGGTCAGTCAACTAGGAAAGCTGAAACCAGTTGACTAAAAGAAAGACAGAATTCTCAACTGATAGAAGGTCAGTCAAATCCAGTTTTGGGTCCAAATACTCAAATTAAATCCAGTCTCGGGTCCAAGTACCCAAATAAAATTTAGTTTCAGGTCCAAGTACCTAAATCAAATCCAGTTTTGGGTCCATAACTAAAATTATTTTTTAGTCTAGAACTCAATCCGGGTATAGAAACCAATTCAACTCATGTCTAGAACCTAAAATCATTTTTGAGTCTAGAACTCAACCAATCTCAGGTCCAGAACCCATCCTTATCCAAAATCAGCTCAAAGTCATGTTACTTTTTACTCTCTTCTACTAAAGTCTCAGATCATTCAAGCAGGGGGCAAAACTGTATACCCTTAATTTTGGCACAGATTAGGTTTAAGAAGCTTGCCTTGTTCTGTTATAATTTTAAAGAACCTAAACCTAATTTTATAGCTTAAATATTAGAAGGTCCAATTCATAAAAGCCCAAATTAAATTATAAAATAGGTTTGGTCTAAAAGAAATTAAAAAATTAGGGTTTAGTTTGAGTCGGGGCAGGTCAAAATCGACATGAGCCATGGCTCATATCGATTTGGACCTTCCAAATCAATATGGGTTGGCTCCATATCAATTTGGAACCTCCAAATCGATATGAGCCCTTCCAAATTCGAATTCTTACCGGTAATTTAATTTCCTAATCAAGCTATAATTCGTTTAAAGTTTGGATTAAGTGGACTAGGTTTAAGGGTGATGTGAGGGTTTTACTTATAAATAGAGGATCAAAAAGAATAGAGGAGGATTAGCAACCATTGGCAATTAACACGAAGCAACAAGGAACATTTTATCAACTATTAAGGATTATAAAAGCAACTGGCAAACATTAACAGAGCATCAATAGAGCCAGAATTAGCAATTGGTATGGGCTGCAGCTTCAATCAATCTATTTAATTTGGTGAAGCCTTCAAACGAAGGTACATCCTTTAAACTAATTTTAATTAAACTCAGCATGAGTTCTAATGATGTTTCTTTATACTGATCATATTAATTCCAGTAATCTAATAGTTTTAGTAACTTAGATGCATTCAATTTATGTTTATCAATACACAACCATTAGTTTAAAAATGTCTAGTAAGCCATACTCCATATAAATATTTATCAAAAATCAATTGTTAAAATAGCTTAAAGTTTTTATAGTAGCTAAGATTTCCCCAAACCCTAATCTATTTTTCCAAATTTTCCAAACCCTAAATTATTTTCTGAATTTCCAAAATCCTAAATAGTTTTATAGTTTCCAAAACCCTAAATAGTTTTCCAACTTTACAAAACTAGTTTTACAGTTTCCAAAACCTTAAATATTTTTCCAATTTCCAAAACCCTAAATATTTTTCCAATTTCCAAACCGTATTCTAATTTTTTCAATTTCTAAACCTAAACCTTAATTTTCATTTGCAAAACCCTAAAATTATATTTTAACCCTGAGAACCCTTGTTTGATAATTGAAACCCTACATCTTAAAACCCTAAAATCATGTTTTTACCTTAAAAACCTTAATTTTGTTTCCTAAACCCTAAAACCATGATTTAAATCATATAAGTCTTAGTTTAATATGTAAACCTTAAATTTATATATTTGATGCTTAGTTTAAATATTAAAACCTAAAGGAGGTTGGTTCCAAAGAACCGGGTGTTATGAAGGTGTTGTGTCATTCTTAACTTCCCCATATGTACCCAACTTTCCAAACTCATTAGGGGATTGGGGATTCCTTAGGAATCAAGTCATCCACCCTTTTTTATTTTCCCAGTCCATCCAGGTGGTGACTCCATCTTCTCCGAATTTAAGCCCGTGTTCTCTAAGTCCCTAAGCCTAATAGTGTCGAAGTCGCAAGAACCATTCCGCATGAGGCAAAAATCATCACTCACACCTATGCTCAATATGCAACATAGGGAAAAATTGTGAATAAGAATGAGCATTCAACTCAATAAGCTATATATCAATTAATATAATACATCAATCCCTGCATAACATGCTCATGCAAATGTCAACTAGATAAACAAGTCATTAATCAACAAGGATATGAGTAAGTCAATAGGCCACACTAAATTTTAACATGGAAAGTTGATCCCCCTATCTAGCTCACTTAGTCCATACATTTCTCTTAGAATAAAAAAAATAGGGTCTGTAGTCACGGCCTCAGCCAAGCAACACTACCCGACTGACAAGCAGTGATGAGCATGAGAAAGCCTCTGCTGTCACACTAGTCCTAATCTCATCATCATGTAATCATATTATAACCCATATCCCAGATCATGTGTGGTCCCAAATCATCATAACATTATCCAATAAACACAGAGAATATGCAACAACACAATCAATTCAAGCACCCACAAAGAATATGCAACAACACAATCAATTCAAGCACTAACACACATTATGTTTTTATAATCTAGTTCTGATAATAATAATTATATATACCTACCGCACAAACAATTGATGCAATTATGCAAACATAACTATTATCATAAATTAAAAGAGCGGCATATTATATTAATCTATATAACTTATAGTAGACGAAACCAAATAACTCTCCTCGAAGCATCTGACTGAAGATGAAAAACATATGGAAATTATTTTTAACAATAAATAGAGACTATTAGAATATGGACCAATAGACGACTCTAAAGAATCTGTCAAAATTTTAGCAGAGTCTTCCCTATAACTAGGACATTTCCTCCTAAAACAAAATATAAAAAAAAAACACTTTTAAATAGCTTATAACATTCAACATCAACTTATTTGCTCCATATGTGCATCCATTAAAAAATTCTCAATAACAGTCCAAAAACATTTTTTAGGCTAGTGTTGATGAATATTTAAAATATCACGATATACTATTAAATTGATTAAATTGATTTTCATTATAAAATAATTATTCAATTTTTGTTACAAAGAAAAACACAATTTAACTCATAACTTTAAGAAATTAACTTAAAAAATATTATTATATTTATTTAGCATAATTTCCATTAATAATAATAACAATAACAATAACAATATCAAGAATGATTATATCATTGGTTATTATTACTACCCATTCATAAAAATAACAACTCTACCTAATAATTTTCAATCTAAGTTATAATTAAAATTTGATCACCTAATTAATAATTAGTTTCAATTGATTAAGTAATTAATCCTATGGATACATTATTTATTATACATATGTATTCTAAATACAAACCAATTAACTAAACTCATTAATTAATAATAATTATACCTTAATTCATAAATTATAAATTTGTTAATTTAAATTAATTAATTAATTTTTTTTTGAATTTACTAGGCCTAGTGGAACATAGCTGAAGTTTTACTAAAATTTTGGTCAGTTATCATTCACAATGTTATTTAAGAGGTTCTCAGTATCCAATTGAAGCATGGTTGGTGGCATTGGAAAAATAATGAAATCAAGAGCCCAAATAAGTTGGAGATGTCAACTAACTTGCTAGAAAATCACTGAAATCTAGATTGAAAATTTTTGAACTTTTCTCTTACTACAGTAATTTACTGATGGCCCAAGGGTACTCAAATGAAATATTGTGAAGAGAGGATTGAAACATATTTTGAATCACCTAAATCAGAGTTCAGATGAGGGAGATATGACCGTTTAAAGTTTCTGTCGCCAGAATTTGTTATAGCAACTTTGAGAAGTGCATTTGACACTGTCCAGTATTTAATCAGAATGATTCTAGTGCCATTAGTTTTTCTGGATGTCAGCTTTCCAATGTCACTGGAGGTACATCAATCGGAGGTCCGGTGACAAAGTTATGGTCGAAAAACCATATATTGCTCATTCTCTCTCTCTCCCTCTCCCTCTTTCTCTCTCTCTCCCCTTCCTTTCTCTCTTTATTTCGTTTTCTTTTCTAGCATTTCCTCCCACCTAAAATCTATATACTTTTTAAAAATTTGTAATTCTTCTTTTTCTTTTATTTCTTTTATTTAAATATTATTTTATTATTTTATTTTAAACTTTTAAAATTTTTACATCAACTTTCAATTTTTCCCCCATTATTTTTAATTTTTCCAAACTAAACTCCCCCTTCAAATTTCTTTATTATTATTATTATTATTATTATTATTTATTTGTTTCATTTCTTCTCTTTTTTCATTTTTTATAATATTAATGAATAATAATATAAATAATTATATGACTATTTTAGTGTATTATGTTTTATTATTTATATATATTTAAATTATATTTTAAAATATTTCTAAACTCAGATTATTACATATATGGTTAAATTAAAAGTTCAAGGAGTAAAGTGACTAAACACTATAAGTTCAGGGGGCTACACATGTATTTAGCTACCTTTTAATAAATGCACTAAGCATCCCAATGCATGTATTCATAATTAACTACAGGCACTTATATATATAATTGTGAACATTATGGGAAAGATTAATTATTTAGGACATTAACATCTATGCAATCTTAAAGACACTACATGTCTCATAAATACATCTTTAGGAATCAATTTTGTCATTAGATTTGCTATCTTGTTATGCGTAGATATGTACTGTATGCTCACCTCCTTTCGTGCAACCATGTCTCATACAAAATTATTTTTGGTATCTGTGTGCGTAGTTTTATAATGAAACTTTGGATCTTTTGTGTAAGCAATCGCTACTTGGTTATCACTTTTGAAGAGCACTGGATTTGCAGCATTGCTAACTACCTCCAAATGATTTAAGAATATTTTGAGCCAAACTATTTCAAGTGTTGCGGTTGAAAATACTACAAATTCAGCTTCCATTATTGATAAAGATACACATGTTTATTTCTTGCAACTCTATGATATGGAGTCATTATTCAAAAAGAATACAAATATAGAGGTAAATTTTCTCTCATCTAAATTACCCCCCCCCCCCCCCCCCCAATCAATATATGTATAGCCTTTAATATGTAGATCACTTCCTTAATAGCACAACTCAAAAACAATAGTATCTTTTAGATACTTTAGAATTCTTTTAATAGCTGACCAATGTGCATGCCTTGGATTGGATTGATATCTACTTACTATTCCAACTACAAAAAAAAAAAATCAAGTCTTGTACATATCATTACTTACATTAGACTTCCAATATAACTAGAATATGAAACTTTTTTTATAATTTCTTTGAATCTTGAAATCTTAACTCTAAGAATATATGCAACTTCACCCATATCTTTCATTTCAAAATTGGATGATAGCCAATCTTTGATGGAGACAACAATGTCTTTATCGTTCTCAATTATTAATATATCATCTACATAAAATGATAAGATAACAAATTTATCTTTTGATCTTTTAGCATATACATAGTGATCTTCATCTAACATAACAAAGTCATATGTTATAATGGCATTGTCAAATTTGATATACCAATGTCTAGAAGACTACTCAAGGCTATAAATTGATTTTAATAATCCACACACTTTATCTTATTGGGCCTTTTTTAAATGAAACTCATGGTTGTTCTATGCAAATTTCTTCCTATAATTATCCATTGAGAAAAAGCAGTCTTTACATCCATTTGATATAACTCAAGATCTATTCTTGCTGCAATAGTCAAGATGAGTGTATTTAGTTAAATCTCACAACAAAGGGAAAATGTTTCTTCATAATCAATACCTTCATGTTGTGTGTACCCTTTTTCCACTAGGCAAGCCTTATATTTATCAATTGAGCCATCAAATTATTGCTTGATTTTTCCAATGGGTTTTCATCCTTTTGGAAGATCAATCAATTCTCAAACTTAGTTTGACCTCATAAACTCCATCTCTTCTTCCATTGCTTTCATCCATTTTTCCTTAGCATGATAATTAAGAGCCTCATGTATGTCTTTGGCTCTTCTTCATCTTATGGAGAAACTATAAAAGAATTCTCTTTAATTTCAAAGAAACAATAGGGAATAGTTTTAGGACTCATTTGTTGTATTTGAGATTGACAAATTGATTTATCAATGTTGATGTTACTCCCACTTGGACTAATTTTAGTAGTTAGGTCCACCATAGGTTGTAATTGAGAATTATATGAAACTAATTCATGATCTCTTGAATTGCTCCCACTCAAAAGTGGATCCACTTGCATATTTATAGTGGAAGTGATTTGGTCCAGAGTTTCATATAGAGAAAGGTCTTGACCTACCTCTCCCTATTTTGGAAATTCATCTCCAAGAATGTGACATCTCATAATTAAAATTCAGTCACGTGGCTGCTCACTTGCTCTTTAATGAAAACATATCATTTGGATTGTTCGAAGTATCGTATGAAGATACATTTCTTCCCTCTTAGACTTAATTTTCCAACTTCAAGAAGCACGATGATCATACGGCCTAGGTCGACTTAAGGTTGTCGGATACCTCGTAGAACTCAATAATATTCTATTATATGTATTTTTTTTCTTTAATTAGTATGCCCTTTTTTTTAGTTGTTTATAACTACCCACACATATGCATTAGTCACAATACTCTTATGATTTAAGAACATATACTTTTAAATTTTTAATATCATTCACATCACTGTATTACACACTCTCTCTATACTTTAAATATACCATACATATACTATGATATACTATAGAGCTCTAAAGAATACTTATATCTTACTAGCCTAAGTATACACTTACATATCCAGCACCTTGGAGAATGAATGAAGATGAGGTTGTGAACTACTTGGCACCTACATATATGGTTGATATAGAGTGAATTTTCATCTCGGTGAGAAATATAGCATATACAATAAACATGGGGCTATAAGGATTTAGGATTTACAATTAATTAGTTACTAATTCAAGAATAGTTCAACTATAGTAGATCAATAGCAATAAAGTACAATATAAATTAGGGTTACATGTAAATGGGTAAAGTCATTCTTATTGATAAGAGACATAATAGTACTATAAGTTATTGTTTTTACTCCATATAGGGCAGTAACTTCTCCCTTTCAATATAGTAATTCATTTATGAGCACATAGGTTTCTTCTATCAATAAGAGGTTTATGTCTAGGCATCAGTTTAGTAAGACAATTATAATAAATTGACCCATTCGTCCTTATACAAAGGGTTATATAAATAATTCCAATTCAAGAATAATATAATAAAGCAATACTAATGAACAATACAATAAAGCAATACCAATGGATAGAATAATGCAACACCATTGGAAGGTATCAACAATAATCAATATGGAAAAGAAGTAACAACAATAAATAATTAGGATAACCATATTCATATGTATATGCTATAATTCTCATATGTTTCCCTTAACCTGTAATTGTCTATGATTTAGACGTCGGTGCCTCGCTTATCCTACATTTACATTTAGACTTAGGCTTAATTAATTAAAGTTTCAAATATCCATTATATATGTACATTTTTTCCTTTATTTTGATCTAAGTCAAGAAATTAATTTTGATTATTTACTTATTAATTCTGATTATTTATGCAATACCCTCTAACAATCCTGTCAAAGAACTGTCAGAAGATGCTACGCAGTATAGTACTTGTCAACCCTATATCCAATTTTAAATAAACTTTTAAAATAATCCAACTAAAAATTTCATCAGAGTTTCCTTTGTAATACTCATTGCCAAATTTTCCTTCAACTTAATACCAACTCATCAAAAGTCAATCACCATCCAAAGCAAATATCATATTTGGATAAAAATTTGTATAAATATATATATCATCATTCTCCAAATTAATATTATCCACTAGAATCTTATAACCAAACACAAATAAAACATATATCTTATCCATCATTTATATTTTATACAATCCTCAAAATTTATTATTTCAGGTCTTAACAACACTCATAACAGTAATAAAAACTATACAACTATCATAAAATTAGTATACCACATTGTGAGTTGTAATTAAAATATATAATATAAAATCTCTTCTAAAAGACACCATCTAATGTTGCAATTGATCTTTTGAACCCTGATATTTCACTTGTTGGATATGTTCCGATCCGTCTGATCTACGTGTCAGAAAAATCTAACACACTAAGCAAATTGCTTAGTGGTGCTTGTATATACCTATTTTGCTACTTAATATCATAGAAAATAATTATAATAGTAAAAATAGCAAATTTCAATTCTTGAAAACAAATCACTTAATCTAATAAATTCAATCAAACTTATTTTAATATTAATAAATTTCAAATTCAATTTAAATAATAAAATATAATCTCATTACAATTGTAAAAATTATATTTTTTGCATATAATTTTTGTTTCAACTCATAATAACGTTCATATTGCATTTCTCGTATTTTTAGTAAATTTCACTTATCAATTTAACACTTTAAACACTTCCATTCAATTTAACACTTTGAACACTTTCATAATATGTTTCTCATGTTTCAGTAAATCCCACTTTTCAATATAAAATATTTTAAGCATTCAATATTTTTTTTTTGGTAAAGGTCGACGGTACCACCGCAGATTTTATTAATTAAATCTAATGTATGGAAGACCCATACTATCAGTCAATGCAACCCCTTTAATGTAATTTGGAAAAGAGTTAAAAGATAAAAACCACCTAGAAACACCATTCAATCTACTGTAATAGGCTAAAAAATGTGCAACTTGATTTGTCTCCCTATGAACATGAGAAATAGAGTGAAAATTTGAAGACAAAAGAGCCCTTGCTCTCTTAAATTGCGGTGACACATCAGAGACCGAAGACATCAACTGAACTAGCTCCAAAGAATCTACCTCCACCTGAATAGAAGCATAGCCAGCTGCATTCACCCATTCAAGCGCATGAACCAAGGCTGTCAATTCAGCCTCCAAAACGTTCCTCGCCTTGATCAAGAAAGCTCCAGCAGCGATAATATAGCCTTCTGAGTCACGAAGGACAGCGCCTCCAGAAATAGTATGCAAAGAAAATGAGGCATCAACATTTAGTTTAAAACAATGATTAGAGGGCTTACTCCATGCAACCAGCTTAGGACGTGGCTTCCGACGCGCGAAAACAGAAGGCAAATAATCTGCAAAACACGAAAGAGGGGCGGCGAAATGATCTCCCTCATGAGCTACTCCCCAACTGAAAATGAACTTGTAAATTTGTAATTCAACACTGTGGGGAAAGAATTTCTCAGAGCCCCAAACACAACGACAATAAGCATTCCGTGTATTATAGAGAATAACCTGGGGAACCAGATTACAAAGCCTTCCCTTAACTGACTTACCTGCATTAAGCCACTAGATTGAGAGTTCTTGCCCTAAAGATAGAGTCCCTAAACCTCCATGCCGAAGAGGAAGGAGTGAAGCAGCATAATATTTCCAAATCTTCCTTATTGGAACGTAGCTATGAAAAATATGGTCAACAGAAGCTGAGGCCGCCAAACAAAAGGGGCAGACAACTGCAAGGGAGATACCCAAACCCTGTAACATACCTGGTAGTGGCAGTGCATTATGAAGAATTTTCCAAGATAGGACTGAAAGCTTCAATGGAACTACAGAATCCCACAAAGTTTGTCGTGATATAGTTGTGCTTCTCTTTGGACGAACTAGATTATAGGCGGAAGAGAAAGTAAACTGTCCATTACCACTCTCTTTCCAAACAATAGAATTATCAGTTACCTCAAAGCTGTCCGCATAAGCCGAATATGTATGGCAAATACGCTTCCAGGCACATGAATCCGTTTTGATGTAGCTCATGTTGCCCTGTCGATGATATTTCCGACGCATGAAAGTAGCCCACAAGGAATCCTTCGACAAATAAATCCATAATTGTTTAATGGAGTACGCATCTTGAATAGCTGCTATGGAACGAATTCCCAAACCCCCTTCCGAAGTAGGGAATAAAAATTCAGTGTATCTAACCCAATGATGCTTTAGATCAGCTGAATTGCCACTCCAAAAAAACTTCGCAAATCGCCTTTCAATAATTGCAATTATGGATTTAGGCAAGAGCATGGCTCCCATCGTATGAAGGAGAATTGAACTCAGGACATGACGAATGAAAACAAGTCGACCACCTGGAGTAAGAAATTTCTTCAACCAACCTTGAAGTTTAACATCAATTTTTTTAAGAAGATCCTTGCAGTGAGAAGCACGGTTTATGCCATGGTAAATCGGTGCACCAAGATAGGTGAAAGGCAAAGAGCTTCTTTTAATAGAAAGCAGGTCCTCACACTTCTTAATGGTAGCATTACTAGCCTTGTCTGAGCAATAAAAAGCACTTTTGTCATAATTCACAAGTTGTCCCGAGGTAATCTGGTAAGAAGTCAAGAACCGAGAGAAATTTTTAAGCATTCAATATATATATATATTTAATATTCTAGTAAGTTTTACATACTTTTACCCTCATATACTTAGTTTCAAATTATATACTCGAATAACGGGTTCAATAATCACAATTAAAAGCCCACTTTTAGAGTTTAAGAAGAAAAGAGAAAACTCAGCATAAGCTCATAGCATTTATGCCGACATCAATCAATTTGGCTAGTGGCACAGTAATGGCACAAATGCCTATTATCAATGGTGACACAAGGTGTCCGATAACACTATAGATGTCTATCCTCTAGCTAGACATTCTATGTGATAACTAGATTTATCACAAGTATAATTCGGACATTTCAGTTATTTTCTTATTTCCAATCAGTTTCACAGTTATAACATTAATGTTTGCTAATTACATTTCTTTAAGGTAAACACTTTTTTTCTCACCAACTTTCAATCTTTTCCTCTTTAGCAATACAATAAAATAGATTTTATTTCAATTAATTCTAAATATATTTCATAAATTAACTTTAAAGCTCAATAAGGTTGCTTTTGGGTATATTACAAGTATACCCGAGTTTCCCATTTGTTGTTTGTTTACTTCTTACTACACTTGTTTATTTATATAATTCTTTTTACCTTTGATCATAATAATCCATCTTAAATTACTCTACACATCTTTATAATTTTTCAAATTATGGACAATTCTTTCAATTCCATATGTCATGTATAATGAAATATACATGTACTAGAATAATTTGGCCAACTTTGTTCATATATCAATTTTATCTTCTTAAACTCATATTTCACATTCTACTTATAATAATTAAATTCTAAATAAATACTCCAATTTCTCTTAATTAACTCTTTCTAAATATATAAATTTCACAAATTATCATTTTCATTCTGAGAGTGTATATTCTATGTATACACTGTATATCTTATATATATATATATATATATTCTGAAATTTACATATTTTTCCTTCAAAAACTTTATCCTCTCCTACTAACATATTATTTAATCTCTTTATACATTTAATTCAATCTTTTAATATATTTCCCCTTAATTCCAATAGCTACCCAACATACTTTAACTAAATCCTCATTAGGTTCTCCCTACATGCAACCACTTCTTTCTCTCTAACTTTTAACAATTAATATAATTTAACTTGTCAAACACTTTCATTTACAATTTACAAATTAACTTAAATTACCAATTGGTGTTGTCGTCAGGTATATAGTAGGTATACAATTTGTATATCTAAATATTATTTACAAAAATTAGCTAGTATCACTTATTTGATTCTTCCTTCATTTTCTTCTTATTTTCATTATCTTTCTTATTAAAAAAATTTGCTAATCACATGCAATTATCACTTACCCATTCTTTAGTTATACAGTCATTTTGAATATTCAATTACATTTATCAAAAACTTTCTCAAGTTTTTCCCTCTTTCTAAATTTCACCATCTAGTAGATTAATCCTCCTTCAATTTCCTATAAACAACCTTCCGTTGATTACATACACTTTCCATGATTTAATCAACAATTCATTACTAATTTCACTCATTTAAACCAAGAAAATAATATCTAACACTCCAAGACACAATTATATTCAGGCATAAATTTCAATAAGTAAATCAATCAAGTAAAATTCAATACGCATACACCAACTTCAATTAAGTCTAATGCTAATCTTTTCCTTCTCAACATTGATTTTCCCACTTCAATTCTTCTTCAATTGCTCTTTCCTTCCTCTTTTCTTCACAAACTCTTAGATATTCACACTTTAACAATATAATCTAATAAATTATATTACCATAGATTCTAAACATAATTCATTTAAACCAAGTTTATCAAGTGTACTTCAAATAGTCATTTAGCTCCATAAACATTTTCCTTCTATAATCAACTAATAATCAACTAAATCAGCATTTCAATAACTCCAAGGAAAGGGTTTTTCCTTCTTAGTCACCCAATTCTACCATAATCCAATAATCTAACATTAAAATAATGGGATCTTCTTTCCTATTTATCAAATCTTCCATAACCATATAATTCAACATTTAATTAACTCAAAGATTATTTTAAACATGATTTTAAGTTAAATATCTAACAAATATACTTTCACATGTTACAAATATAATTATACTTTCTAAAACCCTATAACCCTATTTTCTTCCATAACTCTTAATCAACAATTGAATGGTTTGATGGTTCATTTAAACATAATTTTATTTAAAAACCCTCAAATATACTCTTTATATATTACAAAAAAAAATTTACTTTCAAAGAAATAAAGTTCCATAATCATCTTTTTTACAAATCACTCCATATGTAATTTCATTCATAAATAATTTTCCTTAATCAAATCACAAACTCCTAGAAGTAATTAAAAATCAAGATAATTCAGTTAATAGCAAAATAAGTGATATACAAGCACTAACCATTTCAAAGTAGTTCTTCCCTTACTCTTTCTTTAAATCCTTTGGATTAATGGTGGTTTTCTTGAAGATTCATGCCCAAAGTAGCTAATTTCCACCAAAATCATAATTTTCTTTCAAAGAAGCCATGATTTTCATGTAGAAAGTGAAAGATAAAGAAGAAAGGAGAAGATGGAGATGATCAGATGGTGGACTTCGGGTATAAAGAAGAAGAAGAAGAAGAAGAAGAAGAACTCAATGCTACTTTTATAGTATGTAAGGTTTCCATTGCGTGTAATGCATATATTTTTACTTCGGTATATCTACTTTCTTTAATTACCTCTTAATCCAGCTTTTAATCCCATAAAATCATAAAAATAATCGCTTTAATTAGTTTAAAGCCATATTACCTCTATTTCATATCTCAATTACAATAAAATTTCATTTTACAGCCACATGGGATTTTCAAACACTCAAACCATATATAACTTCATGCACAGTCCGATATATACTTACATGTGCATATAATATAAAAAAACTTTACTTAAAATTTTCTGACATTACAATTTACTTATTCTTATTTGTATTTTCCTTTTTCCCATGTCTAAAAGTTCCAACAGTCTATATAGCGTCTAGGTAAAAAAGTTATTAGCCCTTTTCTTGATCCCAAATTGTTAGGAAACTTTTCTAACATGTATATTAACTTATATAAATTATCTCATTAATTTTTAAAGATCATTTACCATTTAAAATTTATAGATAAATATTATTCAACAATTATGTCCACACCTCTATTCTCTGGATAGTTCAGGTTCATTTGTTTAATTCAATTATAAATCCTTTATTGAAATAGATAAAACTCTTCATATTTATCATTAACACATATATAAAATCGTATGCAACATTTTATAATTTTCCTAACTCATTTAGCACTTAAATTATCAGTACATTTTCAACTCTTCAATTCTGCCAATTCCCTTCCCTCTTACTGGCAATATTAATTCTCTAATTTTGTTTATCTACTAAACCCCAATCATAAATCATAAAATTTTAACCATATAATATAGACATATGAATAAACTTATTTCTGTAATTTCATAATTTTTCTAATTTATTTTCTATTTGAAATTTAATCCGCTTCCTAGCTTGTAATTATGCCAGTTTCTAGTATTTCCTGGCAGCCTCTCTTCACCAAATTTATTTCCTTAGTAAACCTTTACTAAAATTTACGAAATCTTAAACACATACTTTAGACATATATATAAACTTATATCTAATAGTTTATAATTTTTCTGGGTTTTTTTTATAATGCTTTTAAATTATGTTTCTTAAGGCTTCCAGATTCTAGCACTATAATCACTCTTTGAGCAGTTTAGTTTTAGTCATTTCTTTTTAAATATATAACATGCTCAAAAAATTATGAAATTTCACATATATACCATAAAAACTTGTGTAAACGTTTAGTAATTATTTATTGTTAAGATAGTACTCTTTAATTAACAAATGGACCTAGTTATTTGTACTACTAAATTGTAAATAGGAGCATTTATATAATTACCTAAAAAATAATTTTTATTATAAAAATACTACAAAAGCTAAAAATATTTATATTTTATAAAAATTTGGTGTAAAATTTTAAAAATATCTCATTTCTCAATAAAATAATTTTTTTTAAATATCTCTTTCCTCAATACAATCAATATTTTACTTCAAATTTTCATTTCTTTTTCAAACTTCACTATTAAATAAAAAAATTATAATAAAAATTAATATTTTAAATTATTTTTCATCATATAAAAATCACAATTTGTTACAAAAAGAAAAAATTAATTTTAATTATAAAATATAAATAACTCTCAAAAAAATAAAAAATAAAAAATAAAAAATATATTAATAAAAATTATTAAATTTATTTTTAAACAAAATTTACATATTATACACATAAAAAAAACACACATAATTTTATTATATAGATGTATTGCAGATGCATTGTAGATATATTATGAATATTGTATGTATATTTTGTTTTTATTATATAAGTTATGTGTATTTTATGTGAAAATTATTAAATATTGTGTGAATATTATATAAATCTTGTGTGGATATTTTCAGAATAAAAAATTAAAAAAAATAAATAAATATTAAAAATAATATGTAGATGTGTTGTAGATTTATTATAGATGTGTTGTAGATGTATTTTGTATTATTGAATATGTATTTTATATATCTTGTGTATATGTTTATTTTTTTATGTGTATATTAAAAATATGACATAAAAAATTTTTAAATAAAAAATATAAATAAAATAAAATGGTAAAAAATGAAAATAAAAAATTACAAAAAGAAAAAAAGAAAAATCAACATTTTAAAGCTAATTTTTTTAAAAACAAAAAAAACAAAAGCGAAAAACACATTTGCAAAGTTAGCACAAAAAAGTCGTAAAGGTGCAAATTTCTCTTCTAAATATTGGGTCACTGTGTAGTTAGGTCCTTACATATTTTCCTAAATATTTTAATTTATTTGCTAATTTAATTCCACATTTAATAGAATTACATTACTATCACTTATGAAAAATTTAATTTCTCTATTCTGTATATATATTTTTATTTAATCTCACAGTCAATTTTCATATTACTGCCACTTGCATGATTTCTCTTCTTTCATGCAAGGTCTATGTGAGACATAAATTCTCATGGCCATTATAATTCCATAAGCTCCTTAATTGTATTGCAATTAATTTAACTTGAGGTTTTTTCAAAAATACCCTAAAAAATTTATTTTCAAAAATACCTCTTTTTAATTTTAATTTCAAAAATACCCTTTTTCAACTTTTAATTTTAAAAATACCCTTTTTTAGAGATATATTTTTAATATACATTTGGTATATTAAAGATATATTTAATTTTTAAAAGTATATATTAAGTATACATTTAATATATCAAATGTATATTAAAAAAATATGATATTTAAAAAATAAAAAATAAAAAGCGTGCTATAGAGTGTAATTTTTCCAATTAACTTAAATACTTAGTGATTAAATGTGTAACCAGAACTTACCTAATCATCTCACAATTAAATCCAAGCCCATATAGTTTCGTATATGCATGTGTAAATAATCTAAGTTTAAGTTAAGAGTAGCATTTGGGAAGACCCATCATGGTTCATGCCTTTCCAAGCCAACAAGCCTAAATTAATCACAAACAATTTAATTCTATAATTCAAAATATTAATTCATATTAAACTAAATTACCTTGAATATTTGATAATCATCTTTCGTCCTACTTGGCTTAATTTTGCTCTCCTTCTCTATTCTTTTCTTTTGCTTTGTTTTTAGTTTTCTTTCTTTTTTTTTTAGGTGAATGGTTTTGGTATAAATAAGAAGAAGGAAGACCCCAATTTAAAATTGGCATGTTTTCTAATATCATGCAAACGTGACCTTGCTGTTTAGATTGGAGTGGCAATAATGACATTCTAGCAATTTAGAGGAATTAATGGAATTGGATTTTGTGTTAGTCAAACTTTTGTAGCAGCTGGTAAATCCAATTCCTGATTACTTGTTTTAAGTTTTAAGCTTTCAATTCTTATTAGTTCTATTATGAAACCATAGCCTTTCCTGTCAATTCTTAATTTTATTATGAAACCTGCAGGACTTTCTTCTGGCATACTTGAAACCATAGCTTTTAAATTACTGTCTTGCCCTTTATTTTCCTTTAAATTATAGCAACTCGGAAAATAGAAATTGATTGATCTTAGCAAATCCCATGACTTGATGAGAATTCTAGATTGTCTAAGGCCACAAATCTTGAGGTTTTAAGATTGAATATTGTAGAAGTCTGGTTGAGCTTGGCTTGTCTCTACAGCATTTGTGCAAGCTTAAAGAAAGATGGCAGAATATTATCATCCTCCCATATTTTTTGATGAACAGTATGTCTGACACTATTTTAAGAGATGATTGTACAACTATTGTTGATATCTTAGTACATTTTGATGGAGATTTTGACACTTCTTTGTAAATACTTAATTATGTCTAGTTAGAACTAGAAGACCATCTAATAAAAGCTGCATGAATACATTTTGTATTTTAATGCCTATGGAGCCTTTAATGCAAATTTAGGTATTTGCACTTACAAAAAGATTTTTTTTTCAAAGGTTCAATTTAGCCCCTAAACTATAATTAAAAGTCTAAATTAGATGTAAAAGTTTTTCTTTACTAAATTGATACTTTTTCTTTACTCAATAATTTATAATATTAATAAATCTTTTTTATAATTTTAAAATTTATAATAATTTAATAATCTATGATTTAACAAATAATTAAAAATATTAAATAATTTAGAATAATTTATATTATATACGATTTTTATAATATTTTAAATATAATATTAATTATACTATTTTTAAATTAATATTAATAAATAATTTACATTAAAAAATATTATAATTGATAATATTAAAATAATTTTTTAATATTAAAATTTATAATTTTAATAAATTTTATTATATTCCATATTTTTAATAATTATTTAATTTTTAATATTATAAATTATTTATTAATTAATATTTTTAATATCAATAATTTATAATATCAATAAATAGTTTTTTATAATTTTATAATTCATAATATTGTAATAATCTATAATTTGGAAATAATTAAAATTTTAATAATCTATATATATAATTTGAGAATCATAATTTTCAGTTTTATTTTTTAAAAAAAATAAAAAGATTCAAAAATTATAATTTTTTAAAAATATTCAATCAACAATAAAGAAATTAAATAATAAATAGTGTATTATCTACTCACATGGTATATTAAATAGCTTTGAATTAGAAAAAAATAGCATAGTTTTAACTCCTATCATCTATGTCATAAAGTTAAAGGCATACCATTAGTATAGGTAACTATTATAAACTATAAAATTATAAATAATATTAATTAATATTATAAATTATTGATATTAAAAATAATTAATAAATAATTTATAATATTAAAATTAATTAATTATTAAAAATGTGAAATATATTAAAAAATTATTAACATTATGAAGTATAATATGTTTTAATATAATTATTTATTGATATTTTTAGTATTAATTTCATAATATTATAAAAATTATATAATATAAATTATTTAAAATTTTGAATTATTTATTAAATTATAGATTATTAAATTAGCATAGATTATTAAATTAGTATAAATTATAAAATTATAAAAAATATGTATTAATATTATAAATTATTGATATTAAAAATATTAATTAATAAATAATTTTTAAATATATTATATTAATATTTTTTGAAAATTTAATTTGGACCTTGATATTTAATTTTAGTCCAAATTAGCACATTTTGTTAGTAATTTAACGGTTTCATTAAAAAAAAAAGTGATAATTTAGACAAAATTTAAAAGAAAAAGTACTCATTAGGTAAAAAAAAAATTTTAAAGACTAATTTGAACTACTTGTTATAGTTCAGGGACTAAATTAAACATTTATTCTTTTTTTATTATTATTTTTGGATTTAAACTGTAATGATTGAATTTTTTTTTCAACCGTAACACCCACCATATGTTCAATAAAATACTTAAAAGAAAAAGGTTTCAATGTTTTATGCAAGAAAATGTTTCGCAAAATAGATGTAGACCAATTCATGCAATAAAACACTTATTTTTTTTCTCCATGATAATAAATATATGTAGATATATATCATATATACCTTTTCATACTAAGATATTACAGTTGCATTCTGATATTTTTTTTAAAAAAAATAATAGATATACGTAGTTATAGTTATAATATATCTACAATTTCTAAAATATAAGAGATTATTACTAATATTATTTCTCCAAAATAATAGGAATCTGAAGAAATATGCTACATTTACCTTTGTATACTAAAATAACAATATATATATATAAATACATACATACATATGTATATATATATGTATGTATGTATGTATATATATATATATATTTGTAATGCAATAACTAGATATATGGGTTACATATATATAGGTGTATGTCAGTATATGTTTGTGTATATTATATATACTTTTAGCTAAAGATTAACAATATATGCAAGTATATATAGATATATATGTATGTATGTTGATATATAATTATTTTATAATTTATTTATATGTGAATATATGTTACATATAACTAAATATACAAAAAAATAACAATATATATTACATATATGGGTATATATCGATATATGTTGCATATATTTTAACTAAAGAATAATAATATATGTAAATACATATTAGTATATGTTACATGTACGTTAACAAAAAATAATAATATATGCCAGTATATGTTATATATATTTTAATTAAAAATAACAATATAAGTGAGTCTTTAAAATTAACAAAAGAATAACAATATGTGTTCGTATACATTGGTATATATTAGTGTGTGTGTGTATATATATATATATATATGTTATATATAAAATGATACTTTTTTCAATTATAAGCTCCGTATATTTTGAATGTATTGGTATATATTAGTGTATATATACATATATATATATATATGTTATATATAAAATGATATTTTTTTCAATTATAAGCTTCATGTATTTTGAATGTCCATATACACCATATTTTAGAAAAAAATCATTTGCCTAAAAGTAATATAATTTAAAATAAATTAAAAATATAATATAATATAAATTAATCAACATATATTAAATAAAATATATAAAAGTATGTGTATAAAATATAATTTAAAATTGACATAAATTAATACAAAATATAACATAAATTAATTATCAAAATACTTCACAATAAGAAAAATTCAAAAATACTAATTTCTTTTTTGAAAAATAATTCCTTTTTTTAATTTTTAGTCTTGTGTTTGTATTTTTTTATTATTTAATTTGGATTATAAAGTATTTAATCTTATGTTATATATTAAAATTATATTTTTAAATAATTTTATAGTATATATTAAAATTATTTTAACAAAGATAAATTACATAATATATAAAAGCAAATATAAATTAAATAAATTATACTAATATATATGTGTATGTTAAAAATTAGTGGTCAACTCATTTTTTTTATCCCATTTGATGCATAAAAAAACGATAGTTTTGTTAAATTTCATATTTTTGCAAATAAAAAATTTGCAAAGCGTAAAGTTGAAATTTTTTTTAAAATACTGTAGTTTTGAAATCAGTTATAAATTCTAGGTTAGTTTGGTAAATAGTTATATATATATTATTTATTTATTTATGTTTTTCTCTTATACTTAATTCTTAGCCCACCTATAGCACATGTATATATATAATAGTTTAATTTGAGCTAAACTTAAGTTAAATTGTATATTTTACATTTCAATCTAGTTTAGTAAACTATTTATTAATTAAATGATATTGTATACTCTTAATTTTGCTCGGCTCAAATTTGGTCCCAATTAAAAAGAGTAGATTAAGTTTGATTTTAATAAAAAGTTCAAATAAAATTCAATCCGATTTTTAAAGTCTGAATTATATCCGGTCCAATGATTTAAGTTGAGCTTTTTAAAGAAAACCATACTGTCGATTTAGTTAGCCTGTCCAATTCGATATGAGAGGCCTCATATCGAATTGGCCTTGTTCAATATGAGGTAGCTTCCATGCATGTTTAATCCTTTTCATCAGCTTTAAACTCGAAGATAATATTAGAAACATTTAGGACTTCGGGGAAAACCCTAAAGTTGCATGTTGCCTATAAAAATGTGATTTAAACAACAATTAGGGGGGAGAAAATTAAAGAGACAGAGAGTGAATTGAGACATAAAGAGAAGCGATCAATACAACCAACACAAAGGCAATAGCTAAAAGCAAACAACTGTCTTCAGATTGCATTCACTCGACCAAGATCAGAGTTGATCCAAGCAGTAGCACGAAGGAGTTTGGTTCAACAGATTAACATTAGTGGAGCCAATAAACGAAGGTACGATTTACTAACTCATTTTAATTGAATTCCTTTAATCATCTTCATTGTTTAATACGGCGAAATTCACTATTATTTGTTTGGTTTAGAAATCTCATACAGTAACCATATCCCTAGGATTAGTTGATTATTTAAGTCTTAGCTTGCATATTTTAAACTCTAGTTTGCATGCCTTAATTTCAGTTTGCATATTTTGATCTTAGCATGCATGTAAAAAATCTAAAACCCTAATTTATATTTTAAAACCCTAACTTCCAAATTAAAACCTAATCATATTATAAAACCCTAATTTCACATGTTTAACTTTAGTTTCATTAGCAAAATCCTAATTTCCTAATAAAATTTTGTCTTATAAATTGTTTACCTTTGGGGGTGCTACCTCTGATCCTCCGCAAGGAGCGATGTCTCCTTGACCCCCTTCTACTAACTGGCCAGCGAGACCGTCATATGTGTGGTACACTATAATTTGTTAAGGGATTAATATTAAGATTTACTTATGGATTTTAAATTTTATAATTGATCTTAATTTCATTAGTTTACCCCTAATTTTATAATTCTTTATATGTTTATGGATTGTAATTTCTTATTATTTGGAATTTTGAGATTGTAAAAGGCATGTTTCTACCTATGGCAGGTGTCTTAGTTTATTTAAATTATTTCTTTTATTATGCTGCTTATTTTATTTTTAAGACAATTGTAAGAGACACGTTTTTACCTTTTGGTGAGTGTCCTATTTTATTTGTATTTTAGACTTGAATTTTGTAAAGGCATGTTTCCATTTAGTATGGGTGCCCATTTTATTCATTTAGTATGATTTTATTTATTTTAATTGCTTGTAATGTGAATAATATTATAATAATTTAAATTTTAATATTTAGACCTGAAAAGGAGGCCGATTCTAATGAACCGACGCTAATGGGGTGCTGGATCATTCTCACCTTCCCATGCATACCTAACTTCCGAACCCAAGTAGTAGTTGGGGATCCCTTAGGAATAGAGTCATCCACCACTTTCTATCTTCCCAGTCCATCCGGGTGGCGACTCCAAATTCTCTGAATTTAGGTCCGTGTTCTCTAATCTCCGCTCATAGTGGTGACTTTACTAGGGATAAGAGTAATTGATTCTATTGGTCTTTATATTATTTTATTCTCTATTATTATTGTATTATGTAAGTGATACTATACTTTCAATCTAGGTATGGAGATTGAACATTGTATAGACACTCATAGCCTTGTACCTTTTGGTATATACTTGTTATGAGAGCCTAAGTCTTTTTCAAACCTAAGACTAATACCTATGTAGTTGGCCTAGTAACTTTTCTTATGTTTGCCCTAATTGCTTATTGATTGACTATAATTAATATGTCTTAGTTTGAATTATAGCTCGTTTGGTTTGTCTTTTTTCTAATATGACTTAATTATTTTATGAGAATGGTCCTTTCAAGCCCAAAATTATTTTATGGTCCAAAGCCCAAATCATTTTTAAAAAGTTTACAAAGTAAGCTTAAAACCTTTTTAAGATAGGTCTCCTTGCCCAATCTCAAAGCCCAAAATTAATTTTTGGGAATAAACTTTTTTCAAAGAAGAGCTTCAAAACCATTATTTTATCTTATGGCCCATTTTTCTAAACTAAGCTTTCATTGGGCTTCAAAATTAAAACCCCCTCTATAATGGACCAAAATTTCTTGAAACGGGCTTTCAATTAAGTCAGTTATGGAATACTAAAATCAATTGTGGACCTTATTTATACCAAGGCATGTTAATTATGAGCTTATTTGTGGCATGGACCATTAGTTACTTTTCCGAGTGCAAAATCTATTTATGATAAATCCTTTAATTTAATTTTAATCCATGATATAGTAAAAAAATGGTATTTCTCAGTTAACCCAATGGATTAAGGCTTAATTAATAAAAATTATTATAAACTGACTTTTATTTGTTGAAAATACAACTATTGGTTATTTCATCTGAGTAATTCTTTCAAAAACAAAATATTATATGTTGGTATTTTATTGACCATAACACCTAAGAAAAGAGACTCGCTGCTCTTGTGTAGAAAATATAAGGTTGGTAGGAGCATTTTGCCTTTACTTGTTTATTTGCTACACGTGCATACATGCGTACATATATGACATTACATTGCATTAATCATTTCTAGCTCACAGACCTAGAGTTTAGCAGTTTGAGGGCTTAAGATAATCTAACCTACGATATTGTCTCAGAATTTAGTGAAGGTTCAGTTAAATTCACACCAAAGCCAATGGATCTTGAGCAAATTTAGAACCTGGTGAATGAGGCCTTGACCTTAAAAATGGAAGAGCTGAAGGGGACCCTGGTGGATGTTTTGAGAAGTCAGTTAGCTATACTATTGGAAAGCAATAGCGTTGAAGCATCTGCTAGTACTAAGAAACAGAAAGACAAAGGAAAGACTAAGGTAGGAAAGGTAGACTTTGATTATGAGAAGGTGGTAATTAATGATTATATCTGGACCAATATTTTCAAGACTAATAGGATAAGAAGAAAGAAAGAAAGGTGGAGAAGACTGAATCTGTTGATGTTGAAAAGATAATTACTGACTTGAAAAAAAAGTTTGAAAAGAAGCTGAAGACAGAAGATATGTCAAAGGTAGACAAATTGTTTGAAGATGATGAAGCAGTTCCTTACAAATTCAAGATGCCTCCATTTCCAAAGTTTAATGGAATGGAAAATCCCCACTTGCATGTTAAGAAGTACATTACTGTCATGCAGTTTACTAGAGCTACTAAGGCTCAAACTCTAAGGATTTCATACTTTCATCAGATCCTATTGTGCAAAACTGGTTCAATAACTTGGAGGAAAATACTCAAAAGAATTGGGATTTGCTATACAAAGCCTTCATTCAATAATATGGGTATAATGTTGAACTAGAAGTGACCCTGATGGAGGTAGAAACTATCAGACATAAGCAAAATGAAAATTTTATTGAATATGTGAAGAGGTGGAGGAACAAGGTTGCTTATCTCAAAAGAAGGCCTAATAAATCTAACCATATTAGAATGATAGTAAGAGGTATCCTGCCTAACCTTAGTGAAAGATTGTATTATACTCTTATTAGAGGTTTCAAAGATCTTCTCCAAGATGGCTTGTAAATAGAAGGGTGGGAATGGGAGAAGAATCACTTTTCTGGAAGAAGGAATGAAAGAGGAAATTATCAATCTAGCAGTCATAGTATATAAAAAGAAATGAATGTCAATGTAACTACTAGCCAAGGAAATATGAGGTAGTTTTCAAATCTGGGGAGACATTTATCCAGGGTTTTCAATAAGCTACAGAAGCAAGGGCTATTGCAGTTTCTGGATCCTCGACCATTACCAAATCCTCTACCATTAAACTTTAATGCCAAGCCTTATGTCAATTCCATCAGACACAAAGGCATGAAACAAATAATTGCATGCGGTTAAGGCACAATATTCAAAATCTAATTGACAATGAAAAGTTATTTGAGCCCAATAAATCTAGCATCAAGGATAATCATTTGCCTAAGTTTAGCAGAGTATCTCCACCCTCAACCTTCGTGGTATAGGGAGAATTGAGGAAAGATTTTGTTTCATTCTCTTTTCAAGATGAGAGTGTAGAAGATATGAAGAGAGAAGAGACTCAAGTCAACAAACTTCCCTTGGCTTGATTGACGTTCATTTTATTTTCTTTCTTATTTCTTTTAAATAATTATGTTTTTCAAATTAAGATTATTTAAATAAATTACTTTGGTTGAATTTATAATTTTGTTGGTTTTTGTCATTTTAATGCTCAACCAATGATGAATCTAGCTTTATATTTATAAATTAGCATATCTATGAATCATGATCCGAATGATTTTACTAGGTGAGGCAATTATTCTGTAGCATTGAGCTATGCATGCTTACTTACAGAGAGCTCCTACATAATTACCTATGTCTAGATTCTAGTCGATCTTAAAACATACTTTGATGAACTTTCGAGGCAAAATTGAACTCTACTTATTTAAGAGAGAGATTATCTAGGTATTATTTATAAGCCAACAACTAGTATCTACCATGTTAATATCAATCCCTAGTTTGTCCTTTTGAGCCTTCATGATATTTTAGCTTGCTTTTTATTTATTTGTAAACCTCAATAATCTACCTTGAGCTGGTATGGCACTTATGACAAGTCTAATAATCACTAAGCTACCAAGAAGCAAGAAGATTGAAGAAAGGGATGCTTAGTCAAGACCACAAGGATAGTTAAAGTTTACCTGAACTAGACCTAATATCTTATATCTATTTCATGATCGAGATGGCATCGGGGTAATAAAAGGATTTATCTTCATTGAAGCAGACTCGTACTACTCCGTTGTTAGAAGCATATGACAGTATGAACAAAATGACTTTCTTAGAACTAGGACCCAACAAAAAAGAGAGAGAAAAAATCAATCAAGACAAAAAAAAAAGAAAAGAAAAATAAAAAGCTTGCTAGGTTGAAAATCCGAAAGGGCGGCCTAGGCAAAAATTAGAGCTAAAAAAAGGAGAAAGTTTGAATTGAAAACCTGAAAGGACGGTTCAGAAGCCCAATGAAGTTCTTGGTATCTGAAACAGTAGAAGGTTTCTGCTCAGCCTACGAGAAGAGTTTGACTTGAATTGGTCTAGCCCAACTAGAGACTCAACTAAAATCAGGAAAATAGAAGGAAGACCATCTTTTATTTGGTTCATGATATCCAATATAGCTCCAAGTTAAAAATCTTAAAAAGCCCTAAACATAGAAAAGAAGGGGCAGAATGATGAAAAGCCATGTCCAAAAAAAAGAAAAAAAAAGAAAGAAGAGAATCACGACCCAACCCAGGGGCCACGACCGGCATGCAGCCAAACCGAAGTCCGACCACATAAGCCTTAGAAACATTCATAACAGTCTAAGTGCAAAACAGTTCAATACTTATATAATCCTCAATCCTAGTTCAAATGCAAACCATCAATATAATCAAATCCTAATAAAATCATTCGGGAAATCTAAAGCAGAAAAGTTCTACTTATTACACAAAAAGGGATTCGGATTCAATCCGCCCAAAAGTTCAATATCCGGAAATCTCTAAGCAGAAAGACCAATAAACCCAAACGGAAAACCTGATCGACTTCGCCAAAGAAGAGAAAGAAGATAGACGAAGGCAATCACTGTAAACCTGCAAGACAATCTGTAAGGGTGTCAGCGCTTTATATAGACGCCCAGTAAGCCTATGAGAGACAGAGAAACATCTAACAGTTATATAAGCAGTACATATAATACATTCACAAATTAAGCAATCAAGATGGTGTGTCGGGGTCACCAATCAGTAAACAGTACAGTATAATATCAGTCACATCCGCCCTTATAACTCCTCAGTACAGTACAGTAATTAGTAATTAGGCATGTAGCCTCAGTAAATAGTATAGGCATTAAGCCTCAGTAGCAGTATAGGCATTAAGCCTCAGTAACCTCCTTCCCCTTCATGACACACCATCACACAGCACAAGTAATATCAAATTCAATATTCTCATATAAATACAATCACGTGCAAGTTTCTCTGTCTCCTAAAGCATGCGAGGCTGAGTTCGAAAGAATAGTCTAGTGAATATATAGAAAGGATAATATATTATAAGAAGGGTTTATATATATATATATAAGTTGTTAGCAAGTAGCACAATACAAACAGTTCAAATACACCCATAGAACTTACCTGGTCTAACAGTCAGCTAAGCAATCCGCCACCCTAAGTCTGAGGTGCTGCTGGACCACCGCCTAACCATTAACCATCAATTAACAACCACCCTTACAAATGTATGCAAGTGCAAATGGGAATGCATGACGTGAATGCACGTAATTCAATAGTTTCCATAACAAGGTTAAAACTTTTTGTCAACCAATCATAACTTAACCGTCATAATACCACACCTTTAAACTTGCTTTCTAGAATATAAAACTTCATTAAAAAGTCCTTATAATTTAAATTTATCAAATACCTTACTTAAATAATCAATATTCACCAAATACAATTTTACCGATAAACCTGAATAACGAGTGTCAACTTGTAAAATTCAAAACAATTAACCAGTATATGCAAAATTTATAATTCTCAACCAGAAGTTAATTTGATATCTGAAAAGCATTCTACCAAAATTTATAATTTTTTCGAGACTTAGAAGTCTCTCAACCAATTTTTATTCATAACAGTATACAACTCACAAGGTATACTGACAGTAGTAGAAAGATCTAATTATTTCAAAAATATAACAACAGAAACATAACCCAACATATTTTTCTTGTAAATTAGACTTCCAGAACTTCAACATATATGAAAATCAAATCTAAAACATTTTTACACATTTTAATATGAATTTCGAAGGTTACAGATGATGCACTCGCATCTACAGTACAGTTCGTCAGACAACAGTAGCAAACTTGAATTTTCCAGAAATATACGATGCTCCAAAATCCCAACAATTATTTTTCTCATAAACTAGACTCAATTTCGAGCCACATATCCAAATTTAGATTTTTATCATGTTCCAATATTTAATTAAAAATCGAGCAACATACAGCACTAACATCAAACTTCCGCAGAGAATTAAATCATCCAAAAACTCAAAGAAAACAATTAATTCGAAAACCCTAATACCCAAATCAATTCAATCAAACCCTAATTCAATATATTCATCAAATTTCAGAACCCAACACACTAGCCCAATCAATTAATTCAATAACCAAAATCCCTCAAAACAATAAAAACCCCAAAACCTAACCTATTTTGTAAAAATCAATTTAATTAAATAATAATTTGAATTTAGCCAAATTAATTAATAAAAATACCAACCCAATATGATATGAACATGTTCTAGGTAGATGGGAGTCAAATCAAAGCAAAAGGGTGGAAGAAAAACCTCAAAACACACAAAATAGCAAAAATTGCTGCTGCTGGAAAGGGAAGCAAAATGACAGGTCGAGCCACGCCGCAGAAGGCCAAACGACAGAGCTTCATAGGCCGAATGATGAAACCCTGGCCCGCGCCTCTCCGCCAAATGACACAAACCTCTCGCCGAACGACACTGCCTCCTCTGCGCGCCAAGACCAAAACGACAAGCCCTCTAATTTTTGCCTAAAACCCTATTTTTTTTAAGCCAACCGAATTTAAAGTGATCTAAAACCTTCCCCCATCAAACCTAGGCCCTATTTATAGGAAAGAAAACTTTTAAAAATATATTTTGACCCCAATCTAATTTATTTTAACTAAAAACACCCCAAAACTATTTATTTTCATAAAAAATTACCCAAAATCATAAAATTCATAAAATCAACTCAAATTTATTTTTAACTTCAAACTTTAACCCAAAATAATTTATAAATATGTTTTACGCATAATAATACCCGAAAATACCAAAAACGACGAAAAATCCAAAAATGACGAAAATACCCTCGGCATCCAAAAATACAATATTATACTCAAAACGACCGTCTCGTCGTCCTGAGTATCAAAAAGACATTCAAACCATCAAATTATGTTCAAACAACTTATGAGGGCACAAAATGACTATTTTTCCCCTAAGGTGCAAAAAAATTACCATTTTGCCCCTAAAGTGCAAAATTACCATTTTGCCCCTAGACTTAAAATCATTCAAAAACCAAGGATTTTACAATCTAACCCCCTTAAAGTAATTGCGTCCACGCAATTGAATCCAACATAATCATTATCCATCAAAAACTATCATTACAATAGTTATACACAAATCCGGATGGTATCGTCTACTTAGTATGTGTCGTTATGGTTGATCAGGCCATAACCACAAGATACCAAGCACTAATGACCATTCCAGGTTCGATCCATTTAGAGTTCATAAAATAAAAACCAATTATCAGATAACCAAAATAAAATCAATAAATAGCGCTTAGCGCTCAACCCAGTCAATATCAGTGCCAATCAATCGAGTATAACATTATCTCTGTTCATTTTTCCTATCCATAACAATATTAATATATTGTACCTCTGTAACCAATAACAGAAATATTCCGTAACTCAACATCATTACACATACACCTTTTCAATAAGATCCATTACATACAATTGTCAATCATCAGTCACAAACAATATCATGCGATGTATGAGTATGATGTTATGCTGGTATGCAAGTGCTCTAACACTAAAACTGAAGAATATTACAGTCTAACCCCTTAAAACGATTTCGACCTCGAAATCTAAAACATACCTGAAGACTCAAATAGATGGGGATATTTAGCTTTCATAAGCTCTTCGGCTTCCCAAGTGCATTCTTCAACAGAATGATTGCGCCAAAGGACTTTTACAGAAGCTACATCCTTAGAACGCAACCGCTTGCCCTGACGGTCCAGAATAGCCATTGGCAGCTCCTCATAAGAACAATCATCACTAATCTCTACAGTGTCCGGAGCTAGCACATGATCAGGACTAGGTACATACTTTCTCAACATCGAGATATGAAATGTCGGATGCACAGAAGCCATCTGAGGTGGTAAATCAAGCTTATAAGCAACATCACCAATCCTCTCCAGAATTTCAAATGGATCAACATATCGTGGAGCTAATTTTCCCTTCTTACCAAACCTCATAACACCCTTGAAAGGTGAAACCTTCAGAAACACTCTATCCCCGACAGCAAATTCCAGATTTCTTCTTTTCAAATCAGCATAGCTCTTTTGTTTACTAAAAGCAGTCCGAATACGGTCTTGAATTACTGGTACAACCTCAGCACTATATTGTAAAAGTTCAGGACCCTCAATTCGACGCTCACCAACCTCCTCCCAATATAATGGAGTCCTACACCTTCTGCCATACAGAGCCTCAAATGGAGCCATACCAATACTAGCCTGATAACTGTTATTGTAGGCAAACTCTACCAAAGGAAGATGATCTGCCCAACTACCACCAAAATCAAGAACACACAATCGCAGCATATCTTCCAAAGTCTGAATAGTCCTCTCCGACAAACCATCTGTCTGAGGATGAAAAGCAGTACTGAAATGAAGATTAGTTCCCAAACCTTCCTGAAGCTTCTGCCAAAATCTAGAAGTAAATTGTGGTCCTCTATCAGAAACTATAGAAACTGGGACCCCATGAAGACTCATAATCCTGTTGAGGTACAGTTTGGTATACTGCGACACTGTGTACTTAGTATTTACTGGAAGAAAATGAGCGGACTTAGTCAATCTGTCAACAATAACCCAGATCGAATCATGCCCACCAGGAGCTTTAGGCAAACCGACAACAAAATCCATATTGATTCTCTCCCATTTCCACTCAGGTAGTGGTAACTCCTTAAGCAATCCCTCAGGCTTACGATGCTCATACTTAACTTGCTGACAAGATAAGCATTGAGAAACAAACTGTGCAACATCATTCTTCATCCCTTTCCACCAATACAACTGCTTCAAATCCCGATACATCTTGGTGGAACCTGGGTGAACTATGTACTTAGAGAAATGTGCATCCTTAAGGATATCAGTCTTCAAATCATCTACCTTAGGAACACACACCCTAGTACCAAACTTCAAAACACCTTTATCATCTATAACAAACTCCTTGTTCTCACCGGCTAAGACTTTCTGTCGTAAAATTTCCAAATCCGCATCCTTACTTTGCTCAGAAATAATCCTGTCAAGAAAATTTGGCTTCACAGCCAAACTAGCAAGAAACACCCCTCTACCATTCACAACTTCTTTGTCAGACATATTAAATGTCCAACCCTCATCAAGCAATTGGTGAATCTCAGAAATCAAGGACCTCCTCGTCAAAAAAATATGTGACAAACTCCCCATAGACTTGCGACTCAAAGCGTCTGCCACAACATTTGCTTTCCCAGGATGGTACTGAATATTATAATCATAATCTTCCAGAAACTCTATCCACCTCCTCTACCTCAAGTTCAGATCCCTCTTTGAGTAAACATATTTGAGATTCTTATGGTCAGTAAAAATCTCACATGTAACACCATACAGATAATGCCTCTAGATCTTTAGTGCAAACACAACAGCAGCCATCTCCAGATCATGCGTAGGATAATTAACTTCATGCTTTTTCAACTGTCTTGAAGCATAAGCAACCACCCTACCATGTTGCATCAACACACATCCCAAACCAATACCAGATGCATCACAGTAAATAGTATAGCCTTCATTGCCCTCCGGCAAAACAAGTACAGGTGCAGATGTCAACCTTTCTTTCAGAAAGTTAAAACTCTCCTCACAAGCATCATCCCAAACAAACTTAACACCCTTGGGAGTGAGTTTAGTCAAAGGTGCTGCAAGTCGAGAAAAATCTCTAACAAATCTTCTATAATAACCAGCCAAACCCAAGAAACTTCGTATCTCTGTAACTGTCTTTGGTCTTGGCCAATCCATGACTGCCTCAATCTTCTTTGGATCAACCTGAATACCCTCAGAAGATATAACATGACCCAAGAACACAACTTTATCCAACCATAATTCACATTTCGAGAACTTGGCATAAAGTTTATGTTCCCTCAGAGTTTGCAAAACCAGCTTCAAATGTTCCTCATGCTCTTCTTTAGTCTTGGAATACACCAAAATATCATCAATGAATACCACAACAAACCGATCAAGATATGGACTAAACACCCTATTCATCAAGTCCATAAAAGCAGCAGGGGCATTGGTAAGTCCAAAAGACATTACCAGAAATTCATAATGACCATACCTTGAGCGAAAAGCAGTTTTAGGTATGTCACTCTCTCGCACCCTTAACTGATGATAACCAGACCGAAGATCAACCTTTGAGAAAAACTTCGCCCCTTGCAACTGATCAAACAAATCATCAATCCTTGGTAATGGATATCTATTCTTGACCGTCACCTTGTTTAGCTGCCGATAATCAATACACAACCTCATGGAACCATCCTTCTTTCTCACGAAAAGAACCGGAGCTCCCTAAGGTGAAGTACTCGGTCGTATGTACCCCTTCTGTAACAAATCATTCAGCTGCTCCCTCAACTCTTTAAGCTCTGCCGGTGCCATTCTATAAGGCGGCATAGAGATAGGATTTGTGCCGGGTACAAGATCAATAGAAAACTCAATCTCCCTTTCAGGAGGTAACCCAAGCAAATCCTCAGGAAAAACATCCACAAAATCTTGCACTATAGGGACGTCTTCTGGTTTAACTTCTTCTTTCTTCACATCCCGAATAGATACAAGATAGGCGTCACAACCTTTACGCAACAACCTTCTAGCTCCCAAAGCAGAAATCATCTGACAAGGACCAATGGTCTTGGAACCATGGAATGTCACCGACTTACCTTCTTCATAATCAAATCAGACTATTTTAGCCCTACAGTCAACATTAGCTCCATGACAAGCTAACCAATCCATTCCCAAGATCACATCAAATTCCAACACAGATAGGACAATCAAATTTGCAGCTAAATCTGCATCCTCAACTCTAATCATACAGTTACTATAAACATCCACCATCTCTATCTCATCCCCCAGTGGTGTATGAACAAACAAAGGCTCAGCTAAAAGTTCATGTGATCTAGATAATCTAGATGCAAAGCTAGGTGATATGAATGAATGAGTAGCTCCAGGGTCAATAAGAACATGTGCATCAAATGAACATATAGAGAGTGTACCTTGCACCACATTATTATCAGCCCGAGCTTGCTGAGCATTAAGATTAAATACCCGAGCATAATTCTGATTCTGATTCTAGCCTTGGTTCTGATTCTGAGCATTGTTCTGACCTGCTAGCAAAGCGGGGTACGGTATTCTGCTGCTGATTATTCTGGTGATAACCCTGATTCTGCTAACCTTGGTAGCCTCGATAACCTCCATTATGTCGTCTGCCATTCTGATTACCTCGGCCTCCATTATAACCTCGACCACCATTACCTCTGCCATAACCATTGCCATTACCATTACCATTGCCACGGTTGTTGTTACCCTGATTTCCTACTGGTCTCACATAATTCTGCTGCCCTCCTTGATTCTGACCATGCCGAGAATTAGGACAATCCTTCACCTGGTCATCCATTTGTCCACAACCTAAACATGCTCTCACCTGTCTCCAGCAATCTCCTGGATGACGGTTACCACAAAACCCACAAACAGGATTCCCCTGATTCTGTTTCTGTGATCGGTAAGTCTGTTGTTGACCACCTCTATTATTACCTCTCTGATCTCTGTTCTGTCCTTAGTAGCCATGCGAATCATTAGGTCTACTTCTCTTCCTATTAACATCAATAGTATCCTCAGTCCTGTCAGTCTTACCTCTGTTTTCCAAACCCAGAGCTGTGTTCCTAGCCAAATGCAACTCAGTGTAGTTATGGCTAGCAACAAAACCATAATACTTATTGTTCAGTCCCTCCACGAATCTGCGAGTCATCCGAGCCTCATCCTAAATCAAGTGTGTAGCATACTATCGCAGATCCTGAAACTTCTCATAGTACTCAGCTATGGATCTATCCCCTTGCTTCAACCTCTCAAACTCTTGGCCTTTTTGCCACATAACATTCTCAAGTATGAAATTCTGCATGAACAAGTCCTTAAACTCATCCCAGAAATGAACCCTATCTCTGATCTCATCATCGAACCACACCTGAGCTGACTTCTTTAACTGATGGCCTGCCAACTCTATAAATCTATCATCAGTACAGTTGAGAGCTAAACAATTCTGACGTACCTCATTGATGAAGTATACCGGATCCTCAGTAGCAGAGTTGGAGAATGTAGGTGGGTTCACTCTGATAAACTCATTTAACCTCACATACTGGGGTTCAATAGTAGGTGGCTGATCATTGGCTTGCCCAGCATTCTGATTCATATTCTACATCAACTAAGCAATTCCATTAGCAAGAGTCTCCATAGATTTACCAATGGTCATCATAGTAGTCATAAACTGCTCCTGACCCACTGCACCAGCCGGTGTAGCCTCCGGGACAGGATTATTCCCAGGAGTAGGTGGCTGAGGATCAGGCACAACTCCTGCAGTATTAACATTCCCTGCTGCAGCTCTAGGAGGTCTCCCACGTCCACGTGGAGGCAGATTAGCACCATCTGCAGTTCCAGAAGTTCCAGCACCAGAGGAACCTCCCCCTATCCGAATTCCAGTACTTCTTTGAGACATAACTCCTGATATTAGTATAGGCATATCGGTTAACGCAGAAGCAAAAGAAACACAGAAAGAATTTTTCCTAATGATTTCCGGATACAACTAGACAAATTATAAGTGTGACTGAATATTATGGCTCTGATACCACTTTTGTCATGACCCAACCCAGGGGCCACGACCATCATGCAGCCAAACCGAAGTCCGACCACATAAGCCTTAGAAACATTCATAACAGTCTAAGTGCAAAATAGTTCAATACTTATATAATCCTCAATCCTAGTTCAAATGCAAACCATCAATATAATCAAATCCCAATAAAATCATTCGGGAAATCTAAAGCAGACAAGTTCTACTTATTACACAAAAAGGGATTCGGATTCAATCCGCCCAAAAGTTCAATATCCGGAAATCTCTAAGCAGAAAGACCGATAAACCAAAACGAAAAACATGATCGACTTCGCCAAAGAAGAGAAAGAAGATAGACGAAGGCAATCACTGTAAACCTGCAAGATAATCTGTAAGGGTGTGAGCGCTTTATATAAACGCCCAGTAAGCCTATGAGAGGCAGAGAAACATCTAACAGTTATATAAGCAGTACATATAATACATTCACAAATTAAGCAATCAAGATGGTGTGTCGGGGTCACCAATCAGTAAACAGTACAGTATAATATCAGTCACATTCGCCCTTATAACTCCTCAGTACAGTACAGTAATCAGTAATTAGGCATGTAGCCTCAGTAAACAGTATAGGCATTAAGCCTCAGTAGCATTATAGGCATTAAGCCTCAGTAACCTCCTTCCCCTTCATGACACACCATCACACAGCACAAGTAATATCAAATTCAATATTCTCACATAAATACAATCACGTGCAAGTTTCTCTGTCTCCTAAAGCATGCGAGGCTGAGTTCGAAAGAATAGTCTAGTGAATATATAGAAAGGATAATATATTATAAGAAGGGTTTATATATATATATATAAGTTGTTAGCAAGTAGCACAATACAAACAGTTCAAATACACCCATAGAACTTACCTGGTCTAACAGTCAGCTAAGCAATCCGCCACCCTAAGTCTGAGGTGCTGGCAGTTCAAATACACCCTAAACTTGCTTTCCAGAATATAAAATATCATTAAAAAGTCCTTACAATTTAAATTTATCAAATACCTTACTTAAATAATCAATATTCACCAAATACAATTTTACTGATAAACCTGAATAACGAGTGTCAACTTGTAAAATTCAAAACAATTAACCAGTATATGCAAAATTTATAATTCTCAACTAGAAGTTAATTTGACATCTAAAAAGCATCCTACCAAAATTTCATAATTTTTTCGAGACTTAGAAGTCTCTCAACCAATTTTTATTCATAACAGTATACAGCTCACAAGGTATACTGACAGTAGTAGAAAGATCTAATTATTTCAAAAATATAACAACAGAAACATAACCCAACATATTTTTCTTGTAAATTAGATTTCCATAACTTCAACATATATGAAAATCAAATCTAAAACATTTTTACACATTTTAATATGAATTTCGAAAGTTACAGATGATGCAATCACATCTACAGTACAGTTCGTCAGACAACAGTAGTAAACATGAATTTTCCAGAAATATACGATGCTCCAAAATCCCAACAATTATTTTTCTCATAAACTAGACTCAATTTTGAGCCACATATCCAAATTTTAGATTTTTATCATGTTCTAATATTTAATTAAAAATCGAGCAACATACAGCACTAACATCAAACTTCAGCAGAGAATTAAATCATCCAAAAACTCAAAGAAAATAATTAATTCGAAAACCCTAATACCCAAATCAATTCAATCAAACCCTAATTCAATACATTCATCAAATTTCAGAACCCAACACACTAGCCCAATCAATTAATTCAATAACCAAAATCCCTCAAAACAATACAAACCCCAAAACCTAACCTATTTTGTAAAAATCAATTTAATTAAATAATAATTCGAATTTAGTCAAATTAATTAAGAAAAATACCAACACAATATGATATGAACATGTTCTAGGCAGATGGGAGTCAAATCAAAGCAAAAGGGTGGAAGAAAAACCTCAAAACACACAAAATAGCAAAATTTGCTGCTGCTAGAAAGGGAAGCAAAACGACAGGTCGAGCCACGCCGCAGCAGGCCAAACGACAGAGCTTCGCAGGCCGAACGATGAAGCCTTGGCCCGCGCCTCTCCGCCAAACGACACAAACCTCTCGCCGAACGACACTGCCTCCTCTGCGCGCCAAGACCAAAACGACAAGCCCTCTAATTTTTGCCTAAAACCCTATTTTTTTAAGCCACCTGAATTTAAAGTGATCTAAAACCTTCCCCCATCAAACCTAGGCCCTATTTATAGGAAAGAAAACTTTTAAAAATATATTTTTGACCCCAATCTAATTTATTTTAACTAAAAACACCCAAAAACTATTTATTTTCATAAAAAATTACCCAAAACCATAAAATTCACAAAATCAACTCAAATTTATTTTTAACTTCAAACTTTAACCCAAAATAATTTATAAATATATTTTACGCATAATAATACCCGAAAATACCGAAAACGACGAAAAATCCAAAAATAACGAAAATACCCTCGGCACCCAAAAATACAATATTATACTCAAAACGACCATCTCGTCGTCCTGAGTATCAAAAAGACATTCAAACCATCAAATTATGTTCAAACAACATATGAGGGCACAAAATGACTATTTTGCCCCTAAGGTGCAAAATTACCATTTTGCCCCTAAGGTGCAAAATTATCATTTTGCCCCTAGACTTAAAATCATTCAAAAACCAAGGGTTTTACAAAGAGAAAAAAGAAAATGAAGGAAGAAAAGAAGAAAAAGGGGTCCTAAGTTCTTGCAAAAGAAAAAGAAAAAAAAATAGGTTTGTCCCAGTCAAATCATATCCAAATTTCAGGAAGAACATTCAAGCTCTATCTTTTCATGAAGCAATATAACAAGATTCCCAGAGTTTAAGAATGCTCCTAGTTGCCTATGGCTCCAACAGAAAGTTTGTAGTGTAAAAGTAGTGTGAAGATCTATTAGGAGTGTCACGTCAACTCCAATTTAAAAATGGCCTTCACTTAACCCATGTCCCTTATAAACCCCATTTCAAGCACGTTAAAGACCTGTTGATCTCTTTTGGTAGGTAAAGTTTATTAGTGGAGATTGTTTAAATAAACATGCATATGAGATAGAAAATATTTAAACTCAATGATATTTTTTGCCAAGGAATATGTATGTGCCTATCTGAAGTGCAAAAATTCTTGCTCAAATGGAAATAATTCTTAAATTTAGTACAGTTGTAACACCCCTATACCCCATATATGTATACCACACATACATCCACATATGTAATATACATATACCGGATACAAGGATGTCACAGTCTATTTGAAGCAAACCAATCTTTAAACTTTAACATCAAATCATTATTATAAATAGTAATAGGTAAAACATTCTTTATTAAAACACATTTACATATATCTTCATTACCTTAAAAGTTTATCCAAAACATTTGTTTAATAAGCAGTGGAAAATACATACATATACATCAAAATCAATATTTAAAAAAATATATAAGATTTATACATGCTTGGCAGTTCGTCTCTGATCTTGAAATCTAACAATCAACTCTTCACAAGGGATCACAAGCCTAGACTCGACTCGGTCTAACTGAACTCTCCGGTTCAACCGAATCTATCCTTAGTGGTACTAACCATGATAATAATTGCGCTAAGCCAACGTCTTAGTGGTACTAACCATGATAACAATATGATTCCATGTAATGCCAATGTCAAACTTTCAAGAATTAGAAACAATATACAAGGATATCATATTTCATAACATTATATTTCATTATATTGTTCAATTATTTCATCATTCATGATTCACATTTAAAGCAATGACAACCATGGGCCCAAAGGAAATTAATATGCCATTTAAATTCCAGATTTACTGTTTTGGTCCAATAATCACATTTATCAAGCCCGTAGGCGAACCATTATCACAATGAGAAACATCTCATATGTAACATCCCAACTAGGCTTCAAGGACTAGGCCCAACCAGGCTTCAAGGGGAGCTTAGCATCAACCCAACTTGCTTCAAGGACCAAGACCAACCCAGCTTCAAGGGATTATTACTTTTAGGCATGCCACCAAAAACAAAATCTGAAAATTGAATAACATACTAGGCACACAATTCTTTTATTATTTCATTATCAAATTCATTCTCATTTCTCATGATCATCTAGGCACAATGCCCCAAATATTTCATTTACATCATTATAGCCATCACCAATGGCTTCACATATCATCATTAGAGTATACATAACAAATTACATTATTCATACTTATTGAATCCTCAACATATATTTCATATTGTTTATATAATGCAAATCATAGCACCATTCTTACACATTTTCCAACCAAATTTGTTAAGTCCCAAAGTCATGTAAATGTATGCAATCATATAAGGTTTGTACTTACCTCAAGAGCTAAACACACCAATCTAACAACCTCCTCTTCCAAGAATCCTTCAACACTTGGATTGGTACAACTCAAATCTCTTCAAAACCTAATCCAAATGTGATTATACACAGTCACTTAGTAATACACATAAGAAAATAAGGATAATAACTATCTAGGGCAAACCCTACACATGACACGCTCAACAACATAGGCGTGTCCAAGGCCATGCCTAAACCCACAACATAGAAGCTTTGACATGCTCAGTGACATGGGTGTGTCACTGCACGTGTCAATTCTCTTCCAACACAGTAGCTATGACACGCTCAGTGACATGGGCGTGTCACTAGACGTGTCAATGTACCAACAACACAGTAGCTATGACACGCTCAGTGACATGGGTATGTCACTGGATGTGTCAATCCTACTCCAACACAGAAGCTCTGACACGCTCAGTGACATGGGCTTGTCACTGCTCATGTCATCTTTACAGAAAATAGAACCAACGGCACTCCCAAAGACATGGCCGTGCTACTGGGCGTGCCAGGCCAAAACTTGAAATTGTCACCAAAAACACCACATCCAACAAACATCTTCCTTTCACCCTTTTCCACTCCAAACAAACTTAACCAAAACCATCAATAAACCATAATAAACTTGCATAACATCAAAACAACTCAATTTCATCGATCAAACACAAATCACAATCATAACCATATTTACAACTCAACACATACACAATCCACAACTCTTGTTTTCTTCACCAAACTTAACCCTTTTCTTCAATCCAACCCCAAAAATCAAAGTTAATAAGCCCAAACACTTCAAACATACCAAATCAACCAAAAACACATATGCAATAACCATTCACCAAACTCAAATACACAAACTCCAAAAGAACACAAAGAAACAAGTTGGAAACTTACCAAAAGTGAAGAAAATCCTTAAAACTCCAACTTGATCTCTTGAAATCCTTCAATTGCTTGAGTTTGAAAGCAACAAAATCCCTTTTTCCTTTGGTTGATAATGGTGGCTGGCTAAAGAGAAGAAAGAAGAAGATGATGATGAATAAGAAAGTCAAACCAACCTCACATCTTAACCACTTAATTCTTCATTAAATCTCCACCAAGTAAATTAATTATTATTATATTATAAATATCCTCTTCCACTAATATGTAATTTCTAATTCAATTAATCCAAATATCCTTTGACCTTATAGTAAAATGTTGACTTGTATATGTTGTATATATTTCTATCTATACAACATATACACACATCTTCTTTTATCTTCTCACTTAATCAATATACACTTAATATCATTTAATCCAATTACAACAATTAACATTTCCAAAATTTTAGGGTACAGTTTGAGATATTACAACAGTAACAAGGGTTATGATGTTATAGATGTTTTAATTTGAAAGACAAGTCTTAAGGTATATTGACACTGATTTGACAAAGCCAATATTTGATTTCAAAATTAAAATTAACTTTCAAAAATAAATAAAACAAAAAATAAAAAAGAAGTTTTCTTATCACATGAGCCTTCAAGCTTAGGGAAGTACATTGCATTGTTGAACCTTAAAAGACATATTAGGCAAGATGAAGCTATGTATGTGACATCTCTTGAAGATCCAAACATAAACCTAAATGAATATCTTAAAGGTGCCAACAAAAGTCCTATGGCCTATCACCTCAGTCTTTGAGTCAGTATAATCACTGTAATTATCACTCATGCATATCATGCATACATGGGCCTGTCACACTGCATTCTTGTTGTCTTGTGATGCCTACTTCTTGTCACAGTTGATACTTTATTATGCAAACAATAAGAAGCAGACATAATGTCAGGGGGCATGAAAGGCCATTGCTTGAGAAAGATCCAATTACTTTGCAAAGATGGAGACACATGCTTGCTCAAAGAACGAAATGAAATAAAAACATCAGTTGCTGCCTACATGGGAACAAAATCATTGGTTTGAGCCTATACAAGGGGAAAAATTTCTCCTTTTCAAAATTTTGAGTTTAAGCATGTATAAAATATTTTCAAACTCTCTTTCAATGTTTTGCCATATAGGGAGCAAAGAGAGGATGTGAGGGCCAAAGGACTAAATGTGAGAGCTAAAAGAAAGGACTAAATGTGAGGGCTAAAGGACTAAAAAATAGCCAAATTTTTTGAAAACCAGAATCCATTAAAGAATAGAATAAGTGGCTAGAAGAAAGCCAAAACTCTCAACTGATTGAAGGTTAATCAAGCTAGAAGAGCTAAAGTTGATGGATAGAAAAAAGCCAAAATTCTCAAATGATAGAAGGTCACTAAAGCTAGAAGAGCTTTGTGGGTCTAGAATCTAAACTAATTCACGGGTCCAAAACCCAAATCAATTCACGGGTCCAAAACCTAAGTCAATACACTTTTTCAGCACCTAAACCAATTCACGAATCTAGAACCCAAGTCAAATCATAGGTCCAGAACCCAAGTCAAATCACGAGTCTAAAATCCAAACCAATTTACGAGTCCATAACCCAAAACAAGATATTGCCGACCCAGAACCCAAACCAAATCCAGGTCCAGAACCCAAACTAAAACACAGGTCTAGAACCCAAGTCAAATCATAGGTCCAGAACCCAAACTAATCACTTATGGATCCAAAATCCAAACTAGCTCAAGGATCCAAAACCTAAACCGATCCGGGTCCAGAACCCAAAATCAATCAAGGTCCAAAACCCAAACTATTTTGGGTCCATAACCAAAACCATTGCAGTTCCAGAACCCAAACCATTTTTGGTCCAGAACCTAAACCAATTCAGGTCCAGAACCTAAACCAATTTGGTTCTAGAACCTAAAATATTTTAGGCCTAGAACCCTAAATCAATCTGGGTCTAGAATCCAAATCAATCCGGGTCTAGAACTCAAATCAAATTCGAGTCCATAACCTAAACCAGTTCAGGTCCAGAACCCAAACCAATCCATGGGTCCAAAACCAGAACTAATCCATGGGCCCAGAACTCAATCTATCAAAGCAATTTTATTTTTTTGGTCCAACTCAAAATGCTTAAGATCAACTCAAAAGCTTATTACTTTTCAATCTCTAAACAAATTTTGTCTCGAGTCAAATTTGATCCTAATTAAAAATAGTGGATTAAGTTTTATTTTAATAAAAAGGTCCAAATAAAATTCAATCCAATTTTTAAAGTCTGAATTAGATCCGGTCCAATAATTTAAGTTGAGCTTTTTAAAGAAAACCAGACAATCGATTCAGTTGGCTTGTCCAATTCGATATGAGACAGATTCCATGCACGTTTATGCCTCTTAATCAAATTTAAACTCTGAGACAGTGTTAGAAAGCATTTAAGACTTTGGGGAAAACCCTAAAGTTGCTTGCTGTCTATAAATATGTGAGTTAAACAGGAATTAGGGGGGAGCAAATTAAAGAGATAGAGAGTGAAATGAGACAGAAAGAGAAGCAATCAATACAACCAACACAAAGGCAGTAGCTAAAGCAAACCACTATCTTCAAATTGCATTTGCTTGACCAAGATCACAATTGATCCAAGCAGTAGCATAAAGGAGTTTGGTTCAATAGATTAACATTAGTGGAGCCAACAAATGAAGGTACGATTTACTAACTCATTTTAATTGAATTCCATTAATTATCTTTATTTTTTAATATGGAAAAATTCAATTATTATTTGTTTGGTTTAGAACTCTCATCCAGTAACCATATCCTTAAGATTAGTTGATGATTTAAACCTTAGCTTGCATTTTTTAAAAACCTAGTTTGCATGCCTTAATTTCAATTTGCATGTTTTGATCTTAGCTTGCGTGTAAAAAATCTAAAACCCTAATTTATATTTTAAAACCATAACTTCCAAACTAAAACCCTAATCATATTATAAAACCCTAATTTTGCATGTTTAACTTTAGTTTCATTAAGAAAATCCTAATTCCCCAACAAATCCCTATCTAGTAAATTGTTTACCTTTCAAGGGCACTGCCTCCTTGACACTCGCCCGCTAACCGGCTAGCAGGACCACCGTGTGCGTGGCACACTATAATTCGTTAAGGGATTAATATTAAGATTTACTTATGGATTGTAATTTTTGTAATTGATCTTAATTTCATTAGTTTATCCCTAATTTTTTAATTCTTTATATGTTTATAGATTGTAATTTCTTATTATTTGGAATTTTTATATTGTAAAAGGCATGTTTCTACCTATGTTAGTGTCACGACCCAACTAGAGACCGTGACCGGCGTACAGTTACACTTACGTGTAACTATACAAGCCTAAGATAACAATAGTTAGATCATGCCTTAAAGGAAAATAGTGTAAGTTATGCTCATAAATTCAACTATTAGTCTAAAGCAATATATAAAGTGTTCTAATTATTCAATGCCAAAACAATACCGTCTAACTGAAAATGGTCAAATGTTTAAATCTCATTATTACAAAGAAACGGGTTCAGACTCAGTCTGCCCTTAGATTATCCAGAAATCTATAAAGGAAGAAACATCTCCACTAACCTACTAGCTTTAGAATTCTAAAGAACGAAAGAATGGAAATAAACAACTGATGCTACCAGTGGACCTCAACCTGCAAAATCAGTCTATAGGGGTGTGAGCGTTATATATAGGCGCTCAGTAAGTTCATGTGAGGCAGAGAAACACAACTATATAAGCAGTTTATAAATATCAAGTAACTCAAATACAATTAATTCAATCAAGGTGGTATGTCGGGGTCTACCAATATCAATAATTCATCCTCCCTTATTCCTCCTCAATAACAGTTACAGTATCAGTAATAATTAACAATAACAATCCACCCTTATAACAACCTCAGTATCAATATCAGTACAATGGAGGTTTTTAACCTCATAAACAAATGCAATAACAGTTACAGTATTTCCACAATTGAGACATACCACCACACAACACAAGAAAAGTTTCATCAACATAATATTCACAATATTAGCATTCACAAGCACGTTTTTCTGTCTCCTAAACATTCATATAAAGGCTCGGGTATTGAAGGAATATAATACCAAAGAGAAAGAATAGTTATATAAGAAAGGCTTAATATATATATATATATACATTTGTTAGTCAAACATCAGCACATCACAAACAAACAATCACACCCATGAACTTACCTGATATGCAGACTTATTGAGATAAGCAAACTCCTCGATCCTATTGATCCCGAGGACCGACCTGATTATCACCTAAGTATACGATTCAATAATATCATTCATCAGAATCCGTCTCACTCACATGAAGTGTAATGTATGCCATGTATGCCATGAATAACAGTCAATCGAGTATTATTCAATAAAATGACCATTTTACCCCTAATGCATTTTCCTAACCAATTGACCATTTAATCAACCATCATACAAACTCATGATTTAATTTAAAATTGCAGACCATACTCATGCAAAAACATTCACCCCTAAGTCTTACGTAAACGTAGCAAAGTGTTTCCAAAAGCGAAACTTAGTTTTTTTTTCCACCATATCGATGTATTTAGTGAAATAAGGGTAATTTTGGAAATTTCATATAAATTAATCCTGCTATTTAAAAATTTTGGAAAATTTCCAGAAGGTCCCTCACCCTTCCAGAGACCCCCGTACAAAATTTTAGGTCCATACAAAATGATTTAGTCCCCCAAAATCGATTTGCGATATACTGCCCGATCCATAACTACTAAAATGGGCAGTAGGATACATATGCATAAATACGTACACAACATTATATAAAAATTCCCCAAATATTTTTAACATTAAATTTACTTCATAAAATACAACATACCCAAATTTTGTAAATATCCAGTACGTAAAAAGCCCTCAAACAATTAACCCAACATGGACTGACCAGTAGATCCATTCTGGTAGTGACCAGGTCTATGATTTATTTACTCAACAAATATTATGATTCTGGATCTACAAAAATTACCATATGTAAATAACATCTGAATACAGAACATACTAAAATTTCATACTTATACCCATCACCTACGATTTATAAAAATTCATCAAAGTTTCTTGAATTTTCAGTAAATCCAGACAGCAAATTATACCAATTCAAAATTTAATTAAAAATAAAATACGAATTCTAAAAATATAAAATAAATATACAGGCATCCCTTAGAAACCCTAGAAGAAGATACAATAAATTTTAGGCGTGATCTATTACTGTAAGTATGTTAATTAAATCAAAAACCGTTAGATCTATCAAAATCACTTACAGATTTTTCCCACTTTGAAAATTAATTAAAAATAGAAAATAAATTTAAATCCGATGCAAAATATGTTTTATCAGACCTAAAAACACCCTAGAATGTGATTGTGGAAAAAGATCGAATTAGAATTGAAGAGAAATAAATGAAAAACCTCAAAAATGAAAGAAACGTTGAAAACTGAATCTGGAGCCAGGCAAAACGGCAGGCCGAGAACCAGTGGCCACATGCCGAACGACGCACGCAGCACGCCAAACGACAGGAGGCTTCGCTCGCGTGGCTCGCCGAACGACCGATGCTCACTCGCCGAACGACAACGACTTCCTCGGGCGGCTGGATCAAAACGACGATTCTACGAATTCTGCTCTAAAACTCTCTTAAATTGAATACCCGATTTTGTGAGTGTCTCAAACTCTAAACCTAGCTGATTAGGGTCTATTTATATCATAAACACTTCCTAAAATTTTGTTTTAACCCCACTTCAATTTATTTAATTTAAATTAACCTCAAATATCAATTTAACTATTAAAAATCACCCCCTCAAACTTAAAACTCACAATTAAATCCCTCTTCACTAAATTTAACACAAAATAGATTTCAGTATTTATTTTTAAAATAAAAAAAAATATTTTTTATTCCATTTAAACACCGTAATTATTTTAAATGACCAAAATGCCCCCGAACACAAAAATACAATATTATACTCAAAACGACCGTCACATCGTCCCGAGTATCAAACAGAGCACCAAATCACCCAAATACGTTCAAACAAAATATAAGGGTGCAAAATGACCATTTTGCCCCTCAAGCGCAAAATTACCATTTTGCCCTCGGATTCAAATATTATAAAACCGAGGGGTTTTACAATCTTACCCCCTTAATAAAATTTCATCCTCGAAATTTCAAAACAAAATAACCACAAGACAACCCTTATCACTTCGGTTTTACACAAAACTGGAAAGCATCGACTACCTGATACATGTTGTTATGGGTGGCCAGACCATAACCATACAATACCAAGCACTAATGGCTATTCCAGCTTTGCTCCTGTTAAGTTCATTATGACATTAAGACACAATTTCCAAAACCAAATAAAATATCACGACCAATAACAATATTAATACTATGTAAACAATATACATAACTCGATCAACCTGCCATTAAACTCGTCATTACCCAACTCAATCAATGTCAAATCAATCGATATCAGTCAGACAACTCAATCAATAGCAATATCAACAGTCCAAAGTCCAAAATGCAAAAATGCATCAATAGTCAAAAATACAAAAATGCCATGCACAACTATGATGTTATGACAATGCTTATGTATGTTAATGTTTATGTATACTATGCATTCTATCACTCCAAATATACATTCTACCCCCCTTTAAGAATTTTGCCCACGAAATTTAGAAAATACCTGAGGATTCAAACAAATGAGGGTATGTAGATTTCACAGTTTCCTCCAATTCCCAGGTGCACTCATCAATAGAGTGATTACGCCATAAAACCTTTACGGATACTACATCTTTGTTGCGCAGTCGTTTCACTTGACGATCTAAGATTTTAACAGGTTGTTCTTTATAGGAACAATCATTACTGATCTCTATCGTCTCTGGAGCCAACACATGCTCAGGATTTGCAGCATATTTCCTCAGCATAGAGACATGAAAAGTCGGATGGACCGCTTCTAATGCTGGTGGTAATGCCAATCTATATGCCACTTCTCCCACACGCTCCAACACCTCATACGGACCGATAAATCGCGGAGCTAGCTTACCCTTTTTACCAAATCTCATAACTCCCTTGAAAGGTGACACTTTAAGAAACACCTTATCTCCTACAGCAAATTCTAAGTGTCTCCTCTTAAGGTCTGCATAGCTCTTTTGCCTACTGAAAACAGTTCGAATACGGCTCTGGATGACTGGCACTTTCTCTGAACTATACTGTAAAATCTCTGGGCCTTCAATTCTTCTATCGCCTACTTCCTCCCAATACAAAGGAGTTCTGCACCTCCTACCATACAAAGCTTCAAAAGGTGCCATACCAATACTAGCTTGGTAGCTATTATTATATGCAAACTCAACCAATGGAAGATGATCCGCCCAACTACCACCAAAATCCAATACACACAACCGCAACATATCCTCCAAAGTTTGAATAGTTCTTTCTGACTGCCCATCTGTCTGTGGGTGAAAAGCTGTGCTGAGATGTTGAACGGTACCTAACCCTTCTTGAAATTTCTGCCAAAACCTCGATGTGAACTGAGTACCTCTGTCAGAAACAATAGAGACTGGGATCCCATGAAGACTCACTATACGATTGAGGTATAACTTTGCATACTGCGCTGCTGTATACTTGGTACTCACAGGTAGAAAATGTGCTGACTTTGTCAACCTATCAACAATAACCCAAATAGAATCATAGCCACCTAGTGTCTTTGGCAAACCAACCACAAAATCCATTGTCACCCTCTCCCACTTCCACTCGGGTAGTGGTAGCTCCTTTAGCAATCCTGCTGGTTTGTGGTGCTCGTACTTAACCTGCTGACAAGGCAAACACTGAGATACAAAGGTCGCAATATCATTCTTCATTCCTTTCCACCAATATAATTGCTTCAAGTCATGATACATCTTTGTGGAGCCGGGATGTACTGTATACCTTGAAGAGTGAGCTTCTTTCAAGATACTCTCCCTCAGATCATCAATCATGGGCACACACAACCTAGATCCAAACCTCAATACCCCTTGCTCATCAATACAAAACTCCTTATCTTCACCTTTCAGTACCCTTTGTCGAATAGTTTCTAATTCTGTATCTTTGGTCTGAGTTGAGACAATCCTGTCAAGAAAACTCGGTCTAGCAACAAGATTAGCTAAAAACACCCCTGTATGTCCAACCACTTCCTTATTTGACAAAAGGAAAATCCAACCATCACCAATCAACTGATGAATATCCGAAATCAACGGCCTTCTGTGTGCAGATATATGAGATAAACTACCCAAAGATTTACGGCTCAAAGCATCAGCTACAACATTTGCTTTCCCAGGGTGATACTGAATGCTATAATCATAATCTTCAAGAAATTCCACCCATCTCCTCTGCCTTAAATTCAAATCTTTCTGGGCGTATACATACTTGAGATTCTTGTGATCAGTGAATATCTCGCATGTGACACCATACAGGTAATGCCTCCAGATTTTTAGCGCAAACACAACTGCCGCCATTCCAAATCATGAGTAGGATAGTTAACCTCATGCTTCTTAAGCTGTCTTGAAGCATAGGCAACTACTCTGCCATGCTGCATCAAAACACAACCCAAACCAATACCTGATGCATCACAGTATACAGCATAACCTTCCGTGCCTTCGGGTAAAATAAGTACTGGTGCTGTAGTCAATCTCTCCTTAAGTGTTGTAAAACTCTCCTCACAGGTGTCATCCCAAACAAACTTTACACCTTTGCGAGTTAGCTTCGTCAATGGTGCAGCAATTCTGGAAAAATCCTTCACAAACCTTCTGTAGTAGCCTGCTAAACCGAGAAAACTCCATATATCAGTAACCGTTTTAGGTCTAGGCCAGTCCATAACTGCTTCCACTTTCTTGGGGTCGACTTGCACACCTTCTGCCGAAATCACATGTCCCAAGAACACTACTCGATCCAACCAGAACTCACATTTGGAAAACTTAGCATATAACTGATGTTCCCTCAATGTCTGTAAAACTGACCTTAAGTGTTGTTCATGCTCCTCCTTGGTTCTCGAGTAAATCAAGATATCATCAATGAATACAACAACAAACCGATCAAGGTAAGGACTAAACACCCTGTTCATCAGGTCCATAAAAGCTGCAGGTGCATTAGTGAGTCCAAAGGACATAACAAGAAATTCATAATGCCCATACCTTGTTCGAAAAGCAGTCTTTGGTATATCTTCCTTTCTCACCCTCAACTGATGGTAGCCAGACCTAAGATCAATTTTAGAGAAGAAACGGGCTCCTTGCAGTTGGTCAAATAAATCATCAATCTGAGGTAGCGGGTACCTATTCTTCACTGTCACTTTGTTCAGTTGTCGGTAGTCAATACATAGTCTCATTGTACCATCTTTCTTTTTCACAAAAAGCACCGGAGCTCCCCAAGGTGAAATACTCGGTCGGATGTACCCTTTCTGCAACAGGTCATTTAACTGCTCCCTCAATTCCTTCAGTTCGGCAGGTGCCATTCTATAAGGAGGCATAGAAAAGGGATTTGTTCTAGGTACAAGATCAATAAAAAATTCAATTTCTCTTTCCGGAGGTAAACCGGGCAAATTGTCCGGAAACACATCCACAAAGTCTCGCGCTACCGGAACTTCTTCAAGCTTTGCTTCCTCTTTTCTTACATCTCGGATAGATACTAGGTAAGCATCACATCCTTTCTTCATTAACTTCCTGGCCCTCAAGGAAGAAATCAGTCAACTAGGCCCATCTATCTTTGAACCAACAAAAGTCACTGACTTACCTTCTTCATAATCAAACATAACAGTTTTATTCCTACAATCCATCTTTCCTCCATGTTTAGCTAACCAATCCATTCCCAATATAACATCAAAATCAATCACATCTAGAATAACTAGGTCTGCTGGCAAATTCACATCTCTCACTTGAACTATACAAACCTTATAAACATTGACAGACTCAACTTCTTCCCCCAAGGGTGTATGAACAAGTAAAGGCATATCCATAGTTTCAGGTGTAATACTCAATCTAGATGCAAAACTAGGTGATATGAAAGAATGTGTAGCACCAGGGTCCATTAAAATATGAGCATCAAAAGAGCAAATAGAAAGAGTACCTTGCACCACATTATTATCAGTCTGGGCTTGCTGGTTGTTCAAATTAAACACACGAGCATAATTCTGGTTCTGCCCTTGGTTCTGATTCTGATTATTCCCTTGCCCAGCTGGCTGCACTGCTCTAGCATTCTGACCTTGATTGTTTTGCTGGTTTCCGTTGTTTGCAGCACCATAACCACGGCCTTGCTGATACTGATATCCCTGATAACCTCAGCCCTGTTGGCCCTGATATCCTCGGCCCTGCTGGCCATAGAAACCTTAGCCCTGCTGGCCATTACCTCGACCTCCTTGATAGCCTCGGCCGCCATAGTTACCACGTCCACCATATCCTCTTCCATTGCCATTTCCATTCTGATTATGTCCATAGTACCCTTGATTGCCTACTTGCCTTTGTGTTTGTTGTCCAGCTTGATTCTGATTTCTTCTAGAGTTAGGACAATCCTTCACTTGATGATCTTTCTGACCACAGCTCAGGCATGCACCAATCATTTTCCAACACTCACCTCCATGTCGGTTACCACAAAAATCACAAATAGGAGCTTTGTGCCCCTGCTGTTGATGTTGAAATCGGCCTCCTCCATTGCTACCTCTGTGGCCTTGATACTGCCCCTGATAGTTCATCTGATCATTAGGCCTATTCCTCTTCCTGCTAGGCTCAGCCATATCAGTTTTTCTATCAGGTTTTCTTCTGTTTTCCATACCAATAGCTGCATTGACTGCCAGATGAAGCTCCTTGTAGTTATGGCTAGCAATCACATCATAATACCTGTCATCCAACCCCTCAACAAATCGTTCCGTCATAACTTCCTCTTCTTGCAGCAAGTGTGTAGCATAGGGTTTCAACTCCTGGAATTTCTCCCAGTATTCAGCAACAGTCTTGCTTCCCTGTTTGAGCATCTCAAAGTCTCTAGCCTTGGCCTTCAAAACATTCTTAGGTAGGAAGGTTTGTGTGAATCTCAGCTTGAAGTCCTCCCAGGTATGTACTCGATCAACTATCTGGCTATCAAACCAAACCCTAGCAGCCTTTTTCATTTGGTGACCTGCCAACTCAATAAATCTTTCTTCTGAACAATGCAAGGCGTTACATATTCTCTTAACCTCATCAATAAACAACATTGGGTCTTCTGTCGCAGCATTTGAAAACTCTGGTGGGTCAACCCTGATAAACTCATGTAGTTTAACATATCCTGGCACTCCCGCCTGTGGTGCATTGTCCTGCCCATTGTTCTGCCCCATATTCTGGACAAGTTGGGTAAATCCAGCTGCAAGTGCTCCCATAGTCTGACTGAAGGTTGCCATGGTGGCCATGAATTGCTCCTGACTCACTGGAGCTGCTGTTGTACCCTCAGGTACAGGCTCATTCCTTGGAGTTGGTGGTGGATCTCTGACATCATCCTCCGGTATGTCCTCAAAGTTTTCATTATTGGATGGTAGATCTTGGTTCTGCTGACCCTGTCCACCCCTGTCCACCACTCTGCGTGGTCTTCCTCGCCCCCTAGGCAAAGGTTGCTCCCGAACACTTCCAATTGGATCCTCTCCACTGCTCCTTGCCCCTTGGGCATTACTAGCTTCGCCAGTTAAAAGAAGACATGTGCCTCTACGAGACATTGCACCTGATATGGAGGGCAATTTGATTAACGCTGAAAGGAAACAAGAAAAACTTAAGAATACCCTAATGATTTCTGGATAACACAAATATCAAAACCGGGCTCTGATACCACTTTTGTCACGACCCAACTAGAGACCGTGACCGGCGTACAGTTACACTTACGTGTAACTATACAAGCCTAAGATAACAATAGTTAGATCATGCCTTAAAGGAAAATAGTGTAAGTTATGCTCATAAATTCAACTATTAGTCTAAAGCAATATATAAAGTGTTCTAATTATTCAATGCCAAAACAATACCGTCTAACTGAAAATGGTCAAATGTTTAAATCTCATTATTACAAAGAAACGGGTTCAGACTCAGTCTGCCCTTAGATTATCCAGAAATCTATAAAGGAAGAAACATCTCCACTAACCTACTAGCTTTAGAATTCCAAAGAACGAAAGAATGGAAATAAACAACTGATGCTACCAGTGGACCTCAACCTGCAAAATCAGTCTATAGGAGTGTGAACCTCGGTTTTCCGCCCGAAAAGGATCCGGGCGAAAGTTCACTCATTGTCGGGAGTCGCCACTCAGTTTATTTTGTTCGAAGGGAAAAACTAAGAAAACCCTTGTTTGACTCCAATAATGCATCCAATGTAAAGGCTTCTAGTCTGCGAACCCAAGGAGGATTCGGGGACTATGTCATGCTTTTGATTAACTTGCAAAAATGGAACAAATTTAAAGACAAAAAGATTGTTGGTAGTTTGTGGACTTGCTATTTGGGGCGAATCCCAAACATGCCTACATACTCCCGTTTGAATAGGAGATCAAAGCCCATGTAGTTCGGAAAAGCCTATTTAAAGGCGATGAAAATTATGCTTTATGCATGTGTGTGCGTATGCTTCGTGCATTTTTCAGGCATTTTGCCAGAGTTGTGAGTTTTAGCACTTAGTGCAAAAGTGTATAATTTCGGGTACTTAGTACCAAAAGAGTTCGATTTAGGCTCCATGCCAAAAGTTCATTTTAATAGTGCCATTTAGGTACTTAGTACCAAAGAGATGCAATTTAGGCTCCGTGCCAAAAAGAGTTAATTTTATTTACAGCTTAATGCCGAAAGGGTGATTGATTTGTCCGTTAGGCCCTCAGACCTAAAAAGATTAGGTCTTTGACCGAGAAGAAATTAAGAAGAAGATTAGAATGCTTATGATATGCTCGAATTGACCAAAGATGAATTATGATATTACCTTGATCAGAATTCTTCCACTTCTAAGTTCCAGATCTTGATTCTTTACTCTTTTTGAGTATAATTCTTGCTTTCTACAACACAGGATTAGAAAATATTTTTTTTAGCATAAAAATTTCGTCAGCATCTGGACGTCCGAAATCCCAAAAGTCCTCTATCTTTTTGAAAATCTGAAGCCTATATATAGGCAAAATCGGGCTGCACGGCGGCCGAGCCGCTGTGGGAGGCGGCCGGGCCGCCGGTCCCGGCCCACTGCGACTCGCGCTACTTCTGCTAAAACTGACTTTCCGGGAGCCACGGGCCTCCAAAAATTATTCCGAGACCATATCCATGATCCTTGCGTCGCACCGGACATTTCAAGTACCATGAAGACATACTTTCGGTGGAGTTTTACCGTTGTTGCCCGGTCCGGCCTGGTCTGAGGAAATTGGCTTTCCGAGCCTCAAAATTCGAGTGTTCACAATTGCCCCCCACTGGGGTCCATAAAAATGATTTATGGAACTCAGTGGTCTTCTGAAGAGCGAATTTTGAGCGAGGTGCAAAAAGACCCGTGTTTTCAGTTTTTTCTATAAATAGGCTCATTTCATTCAATTTTCATTTGCTTTCATTCATCCTTCTTCTTTCACTTCTTTCAAATTTTCTTTCGACGATGGATTTCACCGGCTTTGAAGACCTCAAAATTCCACTCCCTCCCTGCGATCTTTTACTTGAGGAGGAGAAGCATAGTTCTCGGACTGGCTGCTATGAGGTGAGTACATTCCCGTTTGTCCATCTAGTATGCATGCTTAGGAATTTTATTTATTTCCAGTAAGGAACTTAGAAATAAATTTTAGGAACATTTCCTTTACATGTACTAGTAATGAATTAGGATTTGTACCAGGCTTCATTATGTTCTGCCATCAGTAATTATTTCTAGTAAAGAACTTAGAAATAATCCTTTAGGGATCCACACCCGACTGGGGAAAGAACTTAAATCTTTTCTGAATTTGTCCATCTTTTCTGGATTTGAATTTTTTTTTTTTTAGACTTGGGCTTACGAGTACTTTCCTGACATCGCCCCTTTTCTTCGTGAGATACCTGCCCCCGCAGATCCTCTTTCCCCCATTGCTTGGAAGTGGTATAGAGAGAGGGTAGAAGTACCAAAGAGGAAACTTCCCATCAGAGTGCTGAGATCGTTCTTCGACAGCTGCCCAATGGACTCAGTAAATGCTTTATCGTCATCTTTTTTATTATATTAGAGAAAATGATTCACTAATATAACAAATGTTTACAGGTTGCATCTAAAGTGATGTCTAACCGACTGGCAGAGTGGATAGCTCAAGATTACAGCTTTCAGGGATCAGAGTTTCTGACTCGACGACGATTCATACTTCCCCATCCAGAATTTCGACGGTATTATCTCGCTGAGAGGGTGACTTTCCAGATTGCCGGTTTCTGTGCAGTTCCCGTGGATCCCCCTGATGATATGCTATCTTCAACACTTCTGCCTGTTACTGTGTCCCAGTATGAGGGCGACCCTTTCGAGTCGGCTTATGCCCCGGATGAGGAGGATTATGACTTCTACTGTCTTCATCGACTGATGCCACGCATTGGGGCACGATTTGACTCTGTACCCCCTTATCGGTCTTCCCACTCTTCGGCTCCCACTTCTAGCACTCCGAGAGACCATCCCTCTCCCGGCCGGCGAACTGACAGACCCTCTTCCTCTAGGGCTGAGACTTCCGCTTTCGGGGCTGGACCATCAGACACTGGAGGAAGCAGCAGTTCATCTCATTTGAGGCCTCCCGCATCCGTCCTTACAGCTGCCGGCCAATTTGACCCTATTTTAGCCGATTTGAGGCTGCCTTATGCTGTTCGTCATCATGCACCTGGTGGTTGGGTGACCCGACCAATTAGTGCAGAGGGTGCATTATATCAGAGCTTTGCTCATGTCACTCAGGTATATTCTCATAGAACTTTTCATGAAAAGGATTCATAAAATTCTCTTGAGATTGATTGTGATTTCGTCTCTTTTACAGGTACCAGAGGGCCTGATCACGGAAATGGCGGCACTGATTACTGCTTTCTCGGATGAACTATCTGGTGCTTTGACTGAGGCTGCTTACGAGAGGCAGAGTAGGCCGCAAAGACGGAGAGGCCGGCACTGATTTTTTTCATATTTTGTCTTGAACTATGCTTGCTGTATTTGAATTATTTTCCTTCTGTACTTTGTACCTTTCATGTTTTTCAACTGTTATATGAACTTATCTGTAAACCTGCACTTATTTGTTAGTATTAACAGCACATATGTATGCATGATGCTTTTTCTTTTTAGAAATCTATTTTAAAAATAAATCCCTGACACAATCCCAAAAAATAGCACATAATAGGGCCTAAACAGGGCCAAAACATGAGAATTTTACAAAACATCAAAAAAGATGAATCAGGACGGTCGGCAGCGGCTGCCGAGCCGCCGTGTACGGCGGCTGAGCCTTTGTTCTCGGTGGCCGAGCCGCCGTGAGCCGCCGGCAGCGGCGGCCGAGCCGCTGCCCGGACCAGACCAGTATAAAACTCAAGGTTGTCTTACATCTGTGGGTCAGAAAGCAATCCTCTTACTGCAAGATCTTATTTTTTTTCACATAACAATGAATCCCCTTTTTAATCACGTGATGCATAATTGGACCAAAAGTCTCCACAATGTTGAAAGGATCAATATGGGGAGGTACGGGTTGAAAGCTGTCGCCACACTCAGAGGTGTAGCAGTAGACTGGGATTTCTTGCACTCTTGCATCAGGTTTTGGGATCCCCAAGCCCATGTTTTCAGATTTGGGGCTCGGATGGAGGAAATGTGTCCTCTTTTTGAGGAGTTCTGCTCGATCATTGGGTGCGATCCAAATGCCCCTCTTGTGAGGCATGAGGTCCAAATAGGGTATGTGGGATCTTTTCAGAGGCTTTTTAGCTTCACAAAACCCCAAGCCCAAGCTATGATTGTAGATGGGGATAAGGCGATGCTGCTTCCCCTAATTGATGAGTTCTTGACCGCCGATTTTGAAGACGATGTTCAATTGAGGCATAGAATGCGAGCCTTCGTCTTTTGTCTGTTAGCTGGGTTCCTCTTCAACCGTGACCCCGGCTTTGGAGATTTGAGACTTTGCCCAATGGTTAGGCAAATGGAAGAGCTCAACTGTATTGGGGGCATGATCCTAGCTGAGACTATTCAGAGTCTCGACAGATGTGCACTTGGATTTGAACGTTGGACCGTCACCCCGGTCATCCTTCAGGTAATTTATACCTTTTGTTTCTTTTGCTTATTCCATCATCTCTCTTTTCCTTTGTAAAATAGAAAGGATCTATTTTTTCAGGTTTGGCTGAGAGATCATCTTCGAGTGGTTGCAGCCCCCCAGACTTTGACCTACAACCCTTCGCAGTACCGCACCAGGAAAATTCAGATTTCTTTTCCCTCTATGGCCGAATGGACTGTTTGGCTGTTTGAGCTTGGACCGGAAGAATTATTATGGTTCGTCCCTTGGTACAGGATTCCTCAATTCATAGAGGCAAATGCCATGCACAACCATGTCTACCTGCTTGGGTTCACTCACAGTACTTGGTACAGTGCTTCCCGCGTCCTTAGGCAGATGGGTATTGATCAGAGAGTTCCCCTTCCTGTCGGGCTTACCATTGCTTCTCCTATTACCCCCGGGGTTACTCAGGCTGTTCTACAGACTTGGGTGAGAGACCATCGGATGATCAGGCCTGGTGCAGAGTCTTCCCTGGTTCAGCCCACTCCAGAGTACAGGACCTGGTTTATAGCTGAGGTTTGGCCCGTTGAGAAACCGAGGAGGTGCGCATTGCTGCAGGAGTTGGAGGGAGAGGGGGTGTAGGATTTGGATCCCAGGGTAACTCCGTTGTCTTTTCTATTTTTTGGGTTGTTTTTTACCTTTTTGGTTTTTTGAATGTATAGGACTTGTAGTCTGACTCTTTTGATGAACCGACTGACTCTTTTTTGTAATGACCGACTCTTTTTGTAATAGATGATTCTCTTTTGTAATGAACGATTCTTAATGGATGACCCTTTTGTTTGCTTTCCAAGCATCATCTACTTTATTTATTTGCTCTTATTTTTGCCTAAGCCGTCCTTTCGGATTTTCAACTTAGCGAGCTTTTACCCATTCTTGCCTAAGCCGCCCTTTGCGGGTTTTCAGCTTAGCGGGCCCCACTATTGCCTAAGCCGCCCTTTGTGGGTTTTTGGCTTAGCGGGATTTTTTGTTTTTTTTTTCTTGGCAAAAGAAAGATGAATGAAAGATTTTTATTAAAATTTAGACCGTGCTCAAGGAGAGCTGCCTACATATCTCGAATTAGTTTGCGAGAATCAGGTCTAATGTAGTTCATTACAATGCATGATCATGCATAATATTTCTTTAGTTGATCCAGATTGCATGGGTTTGTGAACTCCAGACCATCCAAATCAGACAAGATGACGGCTCCGCCGGAAAGTATTTTCTTCAAAATGTAGGGTCCCGCCCAATGAGGACGAAACTTCCCACGAGGATCTGTAACAGGTGTTCTGATCTCATTCAAAACCAAACAACCTTCTTCCAACTTTCGATCTTTGACCTTTTTGTTGAAATGTCTGGCCATTCGCCTTTGATACCCTTGAATCTGATGTAGAGCTTGAAGTCTTTTTTCATCCAAACTCAACAACTGATGATGATAATTGCTGATCCATTCAGCTTCATTTATCTGACTTTCTTGAATTATCCTCGCCGATTGAACTTCCAGCTCAATGGGGAGTACTGCTTCCATTCCGTATACCAATGAATACGGGGTTGCCCCAGTAGGAGTTCTAACTGATGTTCTGTATCCCCATAAGGCCAATGGCAACTTCTCATGCCAACGCCTATGTTCCTTGATCATTTTCTGTATGATCACTTTTATAGACTTGTTCGCTGCTTCTACAGCTCCATTTGTTTGAGGTCTATAAGGAGAGGACTTATGATGCTGGATTTTCTTATCCTGCAAGAGTTTAGCAAATTCTGCTTGGAAATGAGTTCCATTATCTGTGATAATCTCGAATGGTGTTCCGTACCGACAAAGGATGTTGGTTCGGACAAACTGTGCTGCCTTTTTGGCGTCTAATTCCGCATAGGAAGCTGCTTCAACCCACTTTGTGAAGTAATCCACTGCTACCAAGATAAACTGATGTCCATTTGATGCTTTTGGATGTATTTTACCAATTATATCAATTCCCCAAGTAGCGAAGGGCCATGGAGAAGTGATTGGATTCAGGGCAACAGGAGGTTGCTTCTGTAGCTTAGCAAATATTTGGCATTGATGACATCCTTGCACAAATGCCACACAGTCTGCATTCATGGTGGACCAATAATATCCTAGATTGGCAATTTTCCGAGCCAAGGCGATCCCATACATGTGTGGTCCTGATTCGCCACCATGTACCATTCCCATTATCTGCTTAGCCTCTGCTTCACTCACACACCTTAGGTGCATTCCATTCCAACTCCTCTTGTAGAGGATATCCCTATTAAGAATGTAACTTATGGCAAGCTGCCTTATTGCCCTCTGATCAACCTTTGATGATCCCTCCGGATAACTTCCATCCTTGAGATAGGTCTTGATATCCCAAAACCATGGTTTACCATCGGCCAAATGCATTATGTGGGCGGGTTGCTTTTGAAGTTGAACTTTCAATGGACAAATGACTTTCCCCTCCTTGATATTGATCATGGAAGCTAAAGTAGCCAGGGCATCAGCAAACTGATTCTTTGCTCTCGGAAGATATTCGAAGGACAAATCATCGAATTGTTGTGCCAAATGATCAAGGCGTTGTAGGTAAGGAACCAAACGCTCTTCTTTTATCTTCCATTTCCTTAAGGCTTGTGATACTATTAAAATAGAATCACCATAGACCTTTAGGTCCTTAATCCCCAATTCCAGGGCGGCTTCAAGCCCATTAATGCAAGCTTCATATTCTGCTTCGTTGTTTGTGCAGCTAAAGTCAAGTTTAACTGCGAATGGAATGTATTCTCCACAAGGAGTTTTGAACACAATTCCAATTCCGTTTCCATGATAATTGGATGCCCCATCAAAATACATCTCCCAAACACTGCTTTCCACGTTCAAGAGGTCTTCATCAGGGAAACCCATTTCTCGCATCTCGTCATTCACGGGTAATTTTGCTAATTGGTCAGCTACTGCCCCGCCTTTCACAGCTTTCCTTTGAACAAATTTCAAGTCAAAGGCTGCCAATGTTGACACCCACTTTGCCATTTTGCTGTCCAAAACAGGCCTCTCCATAAGGAATTTCAAGGGACTCTGTTCTGCGATGACATAAGTAGTGTAAGAAGACAAGTAGTGTTGTAACTTCGTACAAGCCCAATACAAGGCTAAACACAACTTCTCAATCTTGTTATACTTTAACTCATAGTCTAACATCCTTTTGCTGAGGTAGTAAATTGCATTTTCCACCTTTGTATCTTCGGCTTCTTGAGCTAGCATTGCACCCATGGCTTCATCTGTTACAGACAAATACAAGAGCAGAGGTTTTCCCATTCTGGGAGGTTGTAGAATTGGCGGACTTAACAAGTATTCTTTGATCTTGTCGAAGGCCTTTTGGCAGTCTTCATTCCATTCTTGTGAAGCACCTTTCCTTAGTAGCTTAAAGATAGGACCACAAGTCTCAGCCAACTGTGATATGAATCGACTGATATACTGTAATCTACCTAGCAAGCCTCGAATCTCTTTTTCTGTTCTTGGCGGAGGCATTTTCAGAATAGCCTTTGACTTTGCTGGATCAACTTCTATTCCTTTTTTGCTGACCAGATATCCCAAAAATAAGCCCGATGTCGCACCAAAGAGGCATTTTGCAGGATTAAGCTTCAAATTGTACTTGCGAAGTCTAAGGAAGAACTTCTCAAGTGCTTCAACGTGTTCTTCTGGAGATTTTGACTTGACAATCATATCATCGACATATACTTCTACTTCTTTGTGAATCATGTCATGAAAGACTGTTGTCGCCATCCTTTGGTAGGTAGCCCCTGCATTTATCAACCCAAAAGGCATAACCCTGTAGCAGAAAGTGCCCCATTCTGTGATGAAAGCTGTCTTTTCTTTGTCTGGTGGGTGAACTAGGATCTGATTGTACCCAACCGCGAGGTCAGTCATGGAAACCATCACATGCCCAGCCATCCTGTCTATCAGCAAATCGATGTGTGGTAGTGGAAAATCGTCCTTGGGACAGGCCTTATTCAAATCTCTGTAGTCAACACACATCCTGACCTTTCCGTCTTTCTTCGGGACTGGCACGATGTTTGCTAACCATGAAGGGTAGGCAATTGGTTCTATGAACTTATTGTCCAGTTGCTTGGCAACCTCCTCTTTAATTTTCAAAGACCATTCTGGCTTCATTCTTCTCAACTTCTGCTTAACCGGCTTCGCATCGGGGTATAGCGGAATCTTGTGAACTGCTATGGCTGGGTCTATTCCCGTGACATCACTTGCCTTCCACATGAAGCAGTCGACATACTTCTTGATGCAATCGACAACCTGTTCTTTATTCACACAATCATATGCAATGTATGTATGTTCATTTTCTTTGCCAATTATTATCTTTTCATTTATTTCTTTTATTTCATTTATTTCATTTTTGCTAGATAATACTTGGAAAGCAAAAGACACAGGGTAACCAAGAATCCGAACAATTTCATTGATAGTGGCGGAGTCATTCTCCAAGATTACATTAGACTTGACATTAGGGCTTTCTAAATCTGAAATTATAGAAGACTCAGAATTAGACTTTGACTTGGTTTTTGACTCAGAATTAGTACAAGACTCGATACAAGACTCAAGTTCAGGGTGTGACACAGGACTAGGTTTAACCTCAGCAGCTTGTCCCTCCTCGGCGTACCAGTTTCTCAGCGGTCCATCTGTTGTCTTGATCAGCTTTGTGAAGTCCCTTTTGTCTTCGACATTGGTTATCATAGCAACCTCATCAAAGAGACTAGGCCGCATGAAATCTTCCATTTGGGGGTCAGTTTCAGGTTCTGGCTCTTCTTCTTTTATGGCCACAACATCAGCAAACATTTCCAAAACCCGGTAGCTTCTTTCCGGTCATAGGAGAATAGAATGGTTCCTGAAAACCACGGTGATGAACTGCCTTTCCAGGTTAGCAAAAATGACCATTCAGAGTTCTAAAGTAAGGGCGCATTTTGAGGCTTCTTGCCCCCCAATTTCCCTTTTTCTTCCTTCCACGCTCAAGCTCTTCTATTTCCTCGTCTGTAGGTTTGTACCCCAAGCCAAAAGTTCCCTTATTCTCTGGTTCTTCCCATGGCCGTACTACAGGTGTCTTTCTCCCAGACTTCATCATTTCCATTCCGGGCAATAGACCTACCCTCAGCATCATTCCCACTAGGCAGTTGATTTGAACCTCCCCAAAGTCATATGAGACAAATAGCCCTTTTGGCTTTTCACCTTCAATGCATTGAACTGTGTCATAATGAAACCCAGTCAAGGTCATGGCAGTTTCACCAGGAACAACCTCAAGGAGAGACTGATCCATGGTTTTCTTGTTGATTTCACAGGTATCCCCTTTGATAGTGATTACTTTTCCTTCAAAAGGGAATTTAAGTTTTTGGTGTAATGAAGAAGGTACAGCATTAATTTGATGAATCCACGGCCTTCCAAGGAGGAGATTAAAGCTCGCGGGTACATCAATGACCTGAAATGGTACTCCCATCTTCACCGGCCCAATAGCAATTTCTAGAGTGGCAACACCCAAAATTTCTCTTCGAGTGTTATCATATGCTCTCACAATCTGATCAGAAGGTGTAAGATCTGTAGCTTCCAACCCCAGACAGCTTGCTACTTTCAAGGGACATACATTTAAGGCTGACCCATTATCAATGAGAACCATGGGCACAGTCTTTCCCCCAGTCTGTATGGTGATGTATAGAGCATCATTGTGTTTCTTACCGTCTTCTGGTAAATCCACATCAGAAAACCTGATACTCAATGCCTTGGTTGATTGGGTCAAAGTGGCCACCAAAGCTTCTGGACTTGTGTCCACTGGTGTATCAAGTTGACTCAAAGCTTCGCTGAGAGCTTGGCGGTGTGGGAATGAGGAAGCAAGGAGTTCCCAAATTGACACCTTAGCTTGAGTTTGTTTAAGCTGAGTGAGGACAGGGTCTTCTTTTGGCTCTGGTGTTTTCTTATGGGGGTGATTTGAGGTTGTAGGGGTTTTTCCCAAGTCAAGTGGCTGATATTGTCTTCCACCTCTAGTTAGAGCACTGACCTCTTCAGCAAGGTCGTTCAAATCTAACACACACACTTCATTCATTTCCAAGAGAAGTTTGAAAGGATCAAACAGCTCTTCTTCCACAGTAATGGCGTGGATGGAATGATTGGGCAAAGGGTTAGTGTTGATATTTGGTTGCCTCCTGAGGGGAATGATGTCACCACTATCCACCAGATCCTGGATGCGGTTTTTGAGTGTCCAGCAAGCATCTGTTTTATGCCCATTCCCTTGATGGTATTCACAGTATTCGTTGACTTTATAACTGGAAGGTAATGGGTTTGGAGGAGGTCTTGGGTCCAAAGGCTTCAAATATTTCCCTTCCACAGCCTTTTTAAACACCAAATGAAGGGGTACCCCAAGGTCAGTATATTGCCTTCTTGGCTGATTTCTCGGCCCAAGATTGCCCACACGTAAAGGATTCGCAGGGGCAATATTGGCCACTTGATTGACCTTGCTTGAGGAAGGAGTTTGGCTTTGTTTCTTATATTTCGATGCAGCCCCCTCATCCAATATTTTACCCAACTGTATCAAATCTTCTACCTTGGTTGCAGTCGCAATGAGCGATTTGAAAGTAGGTAGATATTGGGTTTGCAGTTGAGCCTGATATGTAGGTCTTAAATTTCTGATTATGATATCAATCTGCTCTTGTTCTGAAGGGCGATTGATCATCTGGGCGGCTTTTGCCCTCCACCTCGTAAGGAACGAGGAGAAGGGTTCATTGTTGTTTTGTTTGGTGGTCTCAAGTTCCCTTCTGGTGACATCTACCTCAATATTGTAGTGGTACTGAGAGTTAAATGCATTGCAGATGTCTTCCCATGTCTTAATCTTGGAACGGTCCAGGCTCACAAACCATTTAAGAGCAGCCCCAGTCAGGGATTGTTGGAAGAGTTGAGCAAAGAGTTCATCATTTAAACCCCATGGGCTCAAGGCCCCCACATACATCTTCAAATGGGTTTTAGGGCAAGTGGTCCCATCAAATCTGTCCATCCCCGGCATCTTGAATTTTGGAGGTAATCTGGCTTGGGGAAACAAGGATAAGGAATCCATGTCTACCACCTCTTTGTGAGTTTTCATGGCAGTGATTGGATTCTCAAGCAATTCAAGTTTCCTTTTCAGTTCATCTGTTTCGTTCTTGGAGGGTGGATCCTCCAAATTGATAACAGGGGTATTAATCTGAGCAGTCACGGGGGTACTAGTTTGCCCCACAATGGGTTCCTTCCCCAAATCTCCAGGAATAGGGACTGTCTTTGGTGCTACTTCTAATTCAGCCAGAATGGCTACCCTTTGGGCGGCTAAAGCTTCATCAATTTTTTCTTGCATTCTAGCTTCAATTTTCTTAACCTGACCATCCAGCAAAGCCTTAATCTGTTCAATTGTGGCCATTTCAGTAATTGGATTAGTTGGTGAAGTTGGGGTAGTAGAACTTGTAGGGGATAGCACAGTTGGTGTTGATGTGTCTGGTGTAAGTGAAGGCACACGGACAGAGGGTACCTGAAAAGGTCAATGGTAAAAAAAATCAGGGTGGTGTGTAGGGTAGGAAAACTCTTGGTCCACTTATGTACATCAAAATTTTTCCCCAAAAACAATGTTGTTATGTTGCATGAATGCACCTCATCACATCACAATTCATTTTAATGGAATGCGGCACTATCATTGGGTACATACAACCTAAGGGAAGGTTCTATTGTTATGTAAAAATAGAGAATCGGCTTATCATAGGGACCCTTGAGTCTTGAGTAAGATATACCTAACCACATGTGAAACAAGGAGTTTCGCGTGGGTCCAACAGTACGATTACTCATGGGCCACTCCAAAAGGATTGGAATGGTTTGCGACAACAGGGAGGACGCTTTGGCTGTCCGCCGGCATAATCAAGGAGACCTGCCGGTCAGCGCTACTTGCTATCTAGACTCAGAACTTTGAACAGAAAGAGAAGAAATTCATTTGAAAATAATTTTTTTATGCAATGGAGGAAAAAGATTCCCCCATATATGCAAGAGAAAAAGATTCTCTGAATGAGAAAATAAATGCACAAGTAGTCAAAAAAAAGATCCATCCAAGGAAAAAGATTCCTTTTGCCAATCTTCATTCCAATATCCTTAAGGAGAGGATATATATTGCTAGGGTACCCTGCAAAATGAATAAAAAATACCCTAAAGAAGGGCAAATCAGTTAACCAAATAATAATAAACTACCAGGATCCCATAAATCGTTTTTATGGTCCCTAGTGTCAAATTAATCAAAAAAGCAATAGTAGTCCACTTAGAATCCCATAAATCATTTTTATGGTTCCCCAGTGGAGTCGCCAGTTTGTGAACCTCGGTTTTCCGCCCGAAAAGGATCCGGGCGAAAGTTCACTCGTTGTCGGGAGTCGCCACTCAGTTTATTTTGTTCGAAGGGAAAAACTAAGAAAACCCTTGTTTGACTCCAATAATGCATCCAATGTAAAGGCTTCTAGTCTGCGAACCCAAGGAGGATTCGGGGACTATGTCATGCTTTTGATTAACTTGCAAAAATGGAACAAATTTAAAGACAAAAAGATTGTTGGTAGTTTGTGGACTTGCTATTTGGGGCGAATCCCAAACATGCCTACATACTCCCGTTTGAATAGGAGATCAAAGCCCATGTAGTTCGGAAAAGCCTATTTAAAGGCGATAAAAATTATGCTTTATGCATGTGTATGCGTATGCTTCATGCATTTTTCAGGTATTTTGCCAGAGTTGTGAGTTTTAGCAATTAGTGCAAAAGTTGTATAATTTCGGGTACTTAGTACCAAAAGAGTTCGATTTAGGCTCCATGCCAAAAGTTCATTTTAATAGTGCCATTTAGGTACTTAGTACCAAAGAGATGCAATTTAGGCTCCGTGCCAAAAAGAGTTAATTTTATTTACAGCTTAATGCCGAAAGGGTGATTGATTTATCCGTTAGGCCCTCAGACCTAAAAAGATTAGGTCTTTGACCGAGAAGAAATTAAGAAGAAGATTAGAATGCTTATGATATGCTCGAATTGACCAAAGATGAATTATGATATTACCTTGATCAGAATTCTTCCACTTCTAAGTTCCAGATCTTGATTCTTTACTCTTTTTGAGTATAATTCTTGCTTTCTACAACACAAGATTAGAAAATATTTTTTTTAGCATAAAAATTTCGTCAGCATCTGGAACTGACTTTCCGCCGGTCCCGGCCCACTGCGACTCGCGCTACTTCTGCTAAAACTGACTTTCCGGGAGCCACGAGCCTCCAAAAATTATTCCGAGACCATATCCATGATCCTTGCGTCGCACCGGACATTTCAAGTACCATGAAGACATACTTTCGGTGGAGTTTTACCGTTGTTGCCCGGTCCGGCCTAGTCTGAGGAAATTGGCTTTCCGAGCCTCAAAATTCGAGTGTTCACTAGGGGTGTGAGCGTTATATATAGGCGCTCAGTAAGTTCATGTGAGGCAGAGAAACACAACTATATAAGCAGTTTATAAATATCAAGTAACTCAAATACAATTAATTCAATCAAGGTGGTATGTCGGGGTCTACCAATATCAATAATTCATCCTCCCTTATTCCTCCTCAATAACAGTTACAGTATCAGTAATAATTAACAATAACAATCCACCCTTATAACAACCTCAGTATCAATATCAGTACAGTGGAGGTTTTTAACCTCATAAACAAATGCAATAACAGTTACAGTATTTCCACAATTGATCCTCCGTCCCCGTATGACATACCACCACACAACACAAGAAAAGTTTCATCAACATAATATTCACAATATTAGCATTCACAAGCACGTTTTTCTGTCTCCTAAACATTCATATAAAGGCTCGGGTATTGAAGGAATATAATACCAAAGAGAAAGAATAGTTATATAAGAAAGGCTTAATATATATATATATATATATATATATACATTTGTTAGTCAAACATCAGCACATCACAAACAAACAATCACACCCATGAACTTACCTGATATGCAGACTTATTGAGATAAGCAAACTCCTCGATCCTATTGATCCCGAGGAACGACCTGATTATCACCTAAGTATACGATTCAACAATATCATTCATCAGAATCCGTCTCACTCACATGAAGTGTAATGTATGCCATGTATGCCATGAATAACAGTCAATCGAGTATTATTCAATAAAATAACCATTTTACCCCTAATGCATTTTCCTAACCAATTGACCATTTAATCAACCATCATACAAACTCATGATTTAATTTAAAATTGCAGACCATACTCATGCAAAAACATTCACCCCTAAGTCTTACGTAAACGTAGCAAAGTGTTTCCAAAAGCGAAACTTAGTTTTTTTTCCACCATATCGATGTATTTAGTGAAATAAGGGTAATTTTGGAAATTTCATATAAATTAATCCTGCTGTTTAAAAATTTTGGAAAATTTCCAGAAGGTCCCTCACCCTTCCAGAGACCCCCGTACAAAATTTCAGGTCCATACAAAATGATTTAGTCCCCCAAAATCGATTTGCGATATACTGCCCGATCCATAACTACTAAAATGGGCAGTAGGATACATATGCATAAATACGTACACAAAATTATATAAAAATTCCCCAAATATTTTTAACATTAAATTTACTTCATAAAATATAACATACCCAAAATTTGTAAATATCCAGTACGTAAAAAGCCCTCAAACAATTAACCCAACATGGACTGACCAGTAGATCCATTCTGGTAGTGACCAGGTCTATGATTTATTTACTCAACAAATATTATGATTCTGGATCTACAAAAATTACCATATGTAAATAACATCTGAATACAGAACATACTAAAATTTCAGACTTATACCCATCACCTACGATTTATAAAACTTCATCAAAATTTCTGGAATTTTCAGTAAATCCAGACAGCAAATTATACCAATTCAAAATTTAATTAAAAATAAAATACGAATCCTAAAAATATAAAATAAATATACAGGCATCCCTTAGAAACCCTAGAAGAAGATACAATAAATTTTAGGCGTGATCTATTACTATAAGTATGTTAATTAAATCAAAAACCATTAGATCTATCAAAATCACTTACAGATTTTTCCCACTTTGAAAATTAATTAAAAATAGAAAATAAATTTAAATCCGATGCAAAATATGTTTTATCAGACCTAAAAACACCCTAGAATGTGATTGTGGAAAAAGATCGAATTAGAATTGAAGAGAAATAAATGAAAAACCTCAAAAATGAAAGAAACGTTGAAAACTGAATCTGGAGCCAGGCAAAACGGCAGGCCGAGAACCAGTGGCCACACGCCGAACGACGCACGTAGCACGCCAAACGACAGGAGGCTTCGCTCGCGTGGCTCGCCGAACGACCGATGCTCACTCGCCGAACGACAACGACTTCCTCGGGCGGGTGGATCAAAACGACGATTCTACGAATTCTGCTCTAAAACTCTCTTAAATTGAATACCCGATTTTGTGAGTGTCTCAAACTCTAAACCTAGCTGATTAGGGTCTATTTATATCATAAACACTTCCTAAAATTGTGTTTTAACCCCACTTCAATTTATTTAATTTAAATTAACCTCAAATATCAATTTAACCATTAAAAATCACCCCCTCAAACTTAAAACTCACAATTAAATCCCTCTTCACTAAATTTAACACAAAATAGATTTCAGTATTTATTTTTAAAATAAAAAAATATTTTTTATTCCATTTAAACACCGTAATTATTTTAAATGACCAAAATGCCCCCGAACATAAAAATACAATATTATACTCAAAACGACCGTCACATCGTCCCGAGTATCAAACAGAGCACCAAATCACCCAAATACATTCAAACAAAATATAAGGGTGCAAAATGACCATTTTGCCCCTCAAGCGCAAAATTACCATTTTGCCCCCGAATTCAAATATTATAAAACCGAGGGGTTTTACAGTTAGGTACAGTTTATTTAAATTATTTCTTTTATTATATTGCTTATTTTATTTGTAGGATAATTGTAAGGGCACGTTTTTACCTTTTGGTGAGTATCCTATTTTATTTGTATTTTAGTCTTAGATATTATAAGGGCATGTTTTCATATAGTATGAGTGCCTATTTTATTAGTTTGATTAATGGTATGATGTTATTTATTTTAATTGCTTGTAATGTGAATAATATTATAATTATTTAAAATTTTAATAATATTTAGACATGAAAAGAAGGCTGGTTCGAATGAACCTAGCGTTATGGAGTGGGTGCTGGGTCATTCTCACATTCCCCATGCGTACCCAACTTTTCGAAACTAAGTAGGGGTTGGGGATTCCTTAGGAATCGAGTCATCCACCCCTTTCTAACTTCCCAGCTCGCTCAAGTAGCGACTCCAAATTCTTCGAATTTAGGCCTATGTTCTCTAAGGCCCAAACCTAGCAGTGCCAAAGCCGCAAGATCCATTTCACCGGAAGTGGGGGCAAAATCCTTGCTCACAGTGACCATATTTGTTGAGCTAGTTATTTTATTATAAATCTTATATTGACCAATCAATTTTCACGTACTTGGTGAATACATTCTTAATGGTTGCGTTTAGTTTAACTAGCCTAACATATTTTCCTATATTTATACACATATACTAAAATTTGCATATATTTTTTTTAATGTTTCGGGTTCTATTTACTCAACCATCACCGTTCGAATAACTTCTAAATTGCAGGGCCATATATTTAGTTCCTCCATGAACATATTTAGTACTTTTAGAGCCTCTTACTCTTCAAGCACATATTGGATTTTCAAACTCCAAATCTCATAATTGTTACCGTTTTGTTTCTCTCCTTTGCTAAACTTAGAAATTATATTTTTAGATATGGTTGCCATTAAAACACAAAATTCTATTGTGTAGAGATATTTTGTACACTAATTAATGCCTATTAATACATGCATTTTATGTGCAAATAATTAATGATGTAACTAATAATTTCATAATTAGGTTTTAGAATCGAAAGTTCAAAAGTTGACTAAGTTCCCAATTATCATCTAAGATCCTCGAATGAAAATATTATTAAATAATTAATTTTGCACAACATAATATTCTAAAATAAAATACATTTAATTTAGAACCTCACTCGTGTAACATATATAATTATATTCAATCTCAATTCACATACAAACTTAATAAAACACACATAAACACAAAGTATACATATAAGTTTATATATACATATAACTATGCTATGAACAAGAATAGACATAACTAATATATTATTAAGGACTTATGGTATCTTAAAACTCACTTTCGACAAAAAATAATTTTCTAATAGTTTTTATTTTCCATTAATGCTTGTTGGCATCCCAAGTGAAGGACTCAAAGTCTTTTTAGCAGCCCAACTCACGTACTCCTTAAAGAATCCTTTGACAAGTTTTGTATATGACTCGTTGTTGCAACTATTCTTTTTTCATAATGAATCAAGGAAATCTTATTCAACTAGGATAGGCATCACATGCCTAAGAATATGATATTTTTGTCCATCAGCTAGTAAATCACCTTGCTATATAATATCATGTAGCATTTCATTAAACTTAATAATATGGTCTACTAGACGAACCAAATCATCATTTTTGTCCTTAGGATCTACTCATAGACTTAATAATGAACTTATCATTTCATCCACCCTACAACGATGTCCAATCGACCTGTAACATCCTTATATCTTATATACGTACAGTGCATACACTCCGTATATGTAAAACATATATATATATAGAATATAAGAATATCATTGTTCTGGTTATTAGAAAATTTACCATAATTTTAAATAAAATATATAATTCTTTTAAAGTTAATTTATTAGTTAAACAAATAAATTTATAAGTAATTTAAATATAAAAGTAGCATTTATTAATAAAAATCTATGGGAAAAATTCATTAGAGTTTTGTCTGTAATTCAGACATTTACCAAAAACATACCATTTCACAACCTGTAAGAAACACATTCCCAAAATACATAAATTTCCAATACTCCATCATTTCTCCAAATTTATGCAACATCTCAAAACCAAATGTTTATATATAATTATATATATTAAAAAGTATCTCAAATATCTACAATACCTAAACCTTTATTAAGTTTATAACTTTTTCATATAATAGCATAATGTATATAAGCAAAACTTGTTTAACAAAAAAAAAACAAATAATTACATGCTATGCACAGGTTCTGGTCTTGTGGCAAAACCAAACTTCTAGCACTATCCAACAATTTAGACTTAATAAAGTCTACCAGAGCTTTCTACCACTATCCTGCCACCTGCATAATTAAATTCAATTGTGCTTAAGTTACTAGCTTAGCGGTATATATTTTTGATAATAACATAATGTAAAAACACTACAATGCGAACTTTTTTAAAACTTATCATGATCATTGCTTTTATGTGCATACGCTTTCACATATTTCATCAAAATACTACAATCACATGCATTGGGCCTAAGTAACCCTATACAATATTCAAGTTGCTTAAATATTTTTTTTTTGAAGAGTTAAGTTGCTTAAATATTATTTTGGTCTATTGTGACACCCAATATCTGGCTCGAAGGTAAATATTATCATAAATGAAGCCCAACCTCTAGCCCCGAAGGCAAATTATAACATAAGTGATGCCCAGCGTCTAACCCTAAGGGCAAATCATATAATAGGCATGCCATATCCACATTACCAAATACAAAATTTTGGAACAAGATATTTTATAAGGTAATCACACAACATTTCATTTTATCATATGTCAGCCAATTTCATCAGTTCTTCATTTCTCAGTACTTTTTCATCATATTTCTCAATTTCCACATTCTTCAATCATAAATGTTACATTATTTTCCAATTTCATAATGTGGATGAATTCCCTTATTTTAATGGCATAATGCACTCTTTCTTACAGTAGCACACAATAATACCATTAACTATTTTACAATGGCTTAACAATTTATACATCATGCATATAATGCATTTTACACAAAATCATACACTTTACATGTCAACATTCATATTAAAGTAGCATAGCACAAACATCAACATACAATGCAATATGCCAATTCAATGAAATTTAACATATAATTACCGAAGTATGTACTAATCTTCATTTATAGCAACTTCCAAGCAAAGTTTACTCTCTTTCCTTCACAACTTCACCTCACGTGGTCCTAAACTAAAATATAGATTAAAATAAATCATTAGAAATATAATTCTACACATTTTAACTATCAAACTTAAATTATCACATTTCTTTCAAATTTTCAATATTTGCCCAAATATACTTTAATTTTGAAATCCCACTTTAATCAATTCTAAATCAATTTTTAAGCTAAAATATATCATTAGGAATTTATTCCAACACAATTTGACCATTTAAATACCATTTACACCAATTCTCAACAATTTCCACCAAAAACCCTAATTTCCTTTGTAACACCCCTAATACCCTATATACATACCATACATATACCCCGTATATGTATAATACACATATAAAATATAAGGATGTTACTTTACAGTATTGTTTAAACCCTTACTTTAGTCCACATCAATTATATTTTTAATAAAAGAACATTCCCCATTATCAAATCTCATTCTTTTAAAAGTAACATTGACAAAACCATTATACTTTTTATTAGATTACATATATATAAATTTACATTGTCTTTTCCGAAATTCACTTATGTACATATATATTTTATCAAAATACAATGTAATAAAAATGTACATGCATGCACCACCTTCTAGTTTATCTCGAAACACTCTTACTCTTCTCATGGCACAACTGTTTGACTCTCAGATCAACAATCTACTCATTTGCGCGATTTACACAACCGCGCTAAGCTCGAAAGCTTAGTGGTACATATAAACAACATATACATACATTATAGAAAATCACACTCACATCACTAATATCATTTATCATCATTATCTTTGTATTTTCTTTATTATTATTAGCTTTATATTTATACTTAAATATATATATATTTATATATCATCTATAATTCTTAATATCATTATTGTCTACCACAAACACATACACAAGCATGGGCCGAAGAGTTTTGGTCCATAATGACACCATGTGACTAGTCCTGAAGGCAAAATATCAATGTAACAGTCCAACTAGGCCTAGGCTTACGACTCGGTCTTTTCACCCAACCCAGCTTCAAGGACCTGTTTCTGAGGCTTATGACCCAATCTTTTCACCTTAAAAATATTTTCACAGTGACGCCAAGTGTCTAGCCCCATAGGCAAATATAGGCATGCCGCCAAACACATAACTCTGAAAATTAAATAATATACTAGGCACATAATTATTTCATATTTCCATTATCAATCTCTTTCTCATTTTCTCATGATCAAGCTAGGCGCATTGCCTCATTTATCTCATTTATATCAACATCATCATATAATCATAATGTATCTCATTTTATATAATCTAGCCATCACCAATGGCTTTACATAATATCTTTAATGTATACACAACAAACCACATTACCCAAACATTTTGGGTCATTTTCATATTTTGCACATAGTTCACATTTCATTCAATTTAGCCATTAACAATGGCTTTTCACAATGCCTAATAATGCATACACAGCAATTCGCATGTTTTCGTATCATGTTCATGAATACATAATATATCAAATAGCTTAATACATTTTTCATCCAAAATATGTTAGGCCAAATGTACTGCAATCACATTTCATTTATTGAATTCAAAATTGTCTCTTAAATCTAAAAGTATACAATATATATGGTGTGGATATTCAAGAAACCTTAATTCAACAAATAAAAAAAATATTGAAATAAAAGTAATAATTTGTCAAAAAAGAAACAAATAAAATAAATATAGGGGAATAAAATATTTAATGAAGCTAACAAACAAATAACATCTCATCCCATATTCCTACAAAAAATAATTAAAAAAAAGGAAACAGTCAAAAGTTTTCATAAATACAAAAATATGTTTTTTGAGGCTTAAAAGATGGAATATGATCGAAAAATGATGCACACAATATGAACAATATATTTGACTCGTGGCCCATTCCCATTAAACTAGGCCCAAGAAATTCTCAACTTTTAACTTTGAGATATGGGTAAAATTACTAAACTATCACAAATGTAATTTTCTATCAAACTACTCTCCATAAATACTAAGGTTGTTTGTTATGCTTTCTATCTTACACCATCCAAACCCATAATAATCCAAAATATTGCTTCAAATATACTTATGTAACCAACATGACATCTATTAATACTTCATTCAATCCTTCAAGACTCCATAAATAAAAATGAAGATAAGAAGAAAGATGTTAGATACATAAGAAGAAAGAAAAATGTGTGAGCTTCCAAAAATAAAATATGTTCTCTTAAATATAATATAATATTATTTTTCATATCTAAAATATACATGCAATGCTCAGATAGACTATGTAAAGACATCATCCTTAAAAAAAATTATTATGTATAGCTAAATCTATGACTTACCGACTTAAAAGGACAAAGACTTTAATCGATTGAGTGAAATAAAAAGAAAAGATGAGTTCCAATGGAGAAATACAAAAGAGAGAGAGAGAGAGAGAGAGAGAGAGACTCAGATCGACCATATAAAGACATCGTCCTTCAAAAAAAATTATTATGTATAGCTAAATATATGACTTGAAACTTAAAAGGATCAAGAATTTAATAGATTGAGTGAAATGAAAAGAAAAGATGAGTTCCAATGGAGAAATACAAGAGAGAGAGAAAGATGAGGAGGAGGAGGTGATGAAAAAAGAGAAAAAGGAGGAGGAAGCGTGTGAGAGAGAGAGAGAGATAATGAAAAAAGAAAAGATGCTTTTTAGGGAGAAGGGTATTATTGTTTAAAAAGTTCTGCATAAAATTTATTAAGACTTTACCCAGGGATATATATTTAGTTAAACCCCTTTAGTTTGTTTATATTATCAAATAAAAATAATATTCAATCTTGTTATATTCTAAAATGACAAAAGAAGAAAAAAAATGTATAGATTAAGAAATTTTAAGGCAAAGACTATTTGTATTCATATAATATTTTGTTTACGGCTACTTACATTTTTTTTTCTAACATTTTTGCTTAGTTCATAATTTAATGGTTTTCCCTTTTGCCTTAGATTTACATTTTAATTTCTTTTATAAAAAAAGTACTAACCTTAATTACAATTTTCTTATTTTTGAGTTTACTTTACTCTTATCTAATTATTTGTTGATTTTTTAATAATATTTTTTTAGATTGTGTTTTATATGATTTTGGTTATAAAGTAATATTTACTTTTAATCTTTTTTAATGATTTAACAATCTTGAATCCTATATACTTATTCATTTTTCTTTGTTTATATGCATAAACTAGTTTTAGGCCTGCATGATATGCGAATACGATTTTGTTGTGTTATAGAAAAAATATTATGAAAATTGTTAAAATTAAATATATAACCTTACAAACATTAGATATTTGAGTTTCAATCATTTATAAAAATTAACAATTTCTATCAAATAATTTCAATCAATAAATTTATCATATATAAGACATTTTATATTCATATATTATTAATTTATTAAATATATAACATCTTATTTTCGTATATTAATAATTTTAGTTAATAAATTTTAAATTTAATGTTATTAGCAATCATATTATGGGTATGAAAAATAAAAATGAAACATAAGCTAATTTTTTATTTTTATATATTAATAGTTTCAGTTAATAAATTAAGTGAGAGACAAATAGCATAGAGAGATAAATAATTATAATGCATGATATTTTTTATTAAATATGTATATATTACTTGATAGTCTATATATTTTTCAATTTCAATTAATAAATTTACTATATATAAGATATTTTATATTTATATATTAATAATTTATTAGATATATAAAATTATTATTTTCATATATTAAAAATTTTAATTAAAATTTATTAATAATTAATGAGTATTAATAATAGTTAATTTATTAATAAATTATTAAATATATGAATTTTTATTTTCATTAATTAAGAATTTTAGTTAAAATATAATTATTGATTTATTTATTAATATATGACTTTTTGATTTTTCATATATTAATATTTTTAGTTAACAAATTTTATTAATAATTCATTTAATTTTTTAAATATATTGACTTTTATTTTTATATTTTAATAATTTAATAAATATGTGACTTTTTACATTCATATATTAATAATTTCAGTTAAAAACTTAATTCATAGTTATTAATTTATTAAATATATAATCTTTATCTTCATATATAAATTTTTTTGGTTAAAAAAAATTGTTAATAATTTGTTAAATTTATCAAATATATGAACTTTGATATTTATATTTTAATAGTTTAAATTAATAAATTTCTAATAATAATTTATTGAATATATATGATATTTTATTTTTATATAATAGTTTCAATTAATAAATTTTTAGACAAATAATTATGATACGTGGTGTTTTAATATTTTATGAATAGATGATGTAGTAGCCTAAAATTCTTCCACACAAACGCACACATATATAATAGATATTGCTTTTTATATAAAAATATAGATATTGTTTTCGTAAATCAATTACATTTTGAAGTCTAAATGATTTCCTTTTATTTTTCTTGATATTATATGTCCAATTGCGTCCAAATCAAATATCTTCACAATGCTCAAATAACCTTAATGTAAATTGACATAAATACAAAAACATTTTAAGATTATTTTTTTGTTAATTAACATCATTATTTTGAATTAATATAAGATATAAAAATCATTATTCCTCAATTTTGTATAAATTTATAAATTTCAGTTTATTTATAATTATTTAGTTTTTGTATACATGTACTTAACATTTTATTTTACAAAAATTAGAAAATAAGTTTATTATTTTATTTATTTACTTCATTATCAAGCCTTAACATTATTTTAAATTTTAAAAAAAATTATAACTTGCAATGTGCAAAACTAGGCTTGAATAAAATTTGACAAATTAAAAAATATTAATCAATTTTATTAAGAAAAATAAACAAATATAATAAAAGAACATAAGAAGAATAAGAGAGAAGGAAGGAGAGAATTTCTTATTGTTTCAAATTATCTCTATAATGATACGAGTAGCCCTATTTATAAGATATAAGTTACAATCTCATTATAAATAGAATAAGAATTACAATCCCATTAGGATGAGTTATAGAATTCTAAAAGACAATAATTATAGACATCCACTTTATATTTTATTTATAACACTTCTTCCCCTTAGATGTCTATCTTTGCAAAGGATATAACTCATTAAAACTTTACCAGTAAAAAATCCAGTAGGAAGAAAAACCTGGTGAAGGAAAAAGAGTAAAATATTTTTATATGCAAATAATACTAACTCATTAAAACTTTTACCACCCAATGGGACAAAAAACTTTGGTAAAGGAAAAAGAGTATAGTGTTAAACACCATCTATTTGCAACATCATTGAATATCTTTAAGATAACACATACCAATACCATGAATTAATTTCTTAAATATAGCAGTAGGTAATGTCTTAATAAACTAATATGCTAGATTATTACTTGAACAAATTTGTTAAATGCTAATCTCACCTTTCTTTTGAAGATCATGTGCAAAGAAGAATTTTAGTGAAATATGTTTTAGTCTATCTCCTTTAATATATCATTCCTATAATTCAGCAATACAAGTCATGCTATCTTCATATATTGTTGTTGGGATTTCTTTATTCCAAGAGCGAACACACATTTCATGAATATATTGGGTTATTGATCTTAGCCAAATATATTTTCAATATGTTTCATGAGCTGCTATTATCTCTGAATGATTTGAAGAAGTATCAGCTATTGTTTCTTTTGTAGTACACTAAGATATAGCTATATTACCATATCATAATAATTAGCTTATTTGAGATTGAACTTTATATGGGTAAAAAAACTTGCATCTGAATAACCAACCAATTGCGGCTTGGATTCATTTGTGTACGACCCAAATTAACAATTCCTTAGAGATATAGCAGTACATACTTAATACCATTTCAATGTCTTCGAGTTGTTGAAGAACTATATCTTGCTAAAACATTGAAATAAAGGGCTATATTCCACCTCATATTATTAGCAAGATACATTAATGTACCTACTGTAGAAAGATATGGTACTTCAGAACTAAGAATTTCTTCATTATCTTCTTGTAGCTAAAAAGGATATTTGTTTACATCAAGTGATCGAACAACTATTAGAATACTTAATGAATGTTCTTTGTCTATATAAAATTGTTTAAGGACTTTTTTTGTATGTTCAATTTGTAAATCGAGACATATGTATAACCAACCAGTTGAGGTCTGTATTCTTTTGTGTAAAACAAATCCAAATCAACAATTCCTTAGATATATCATTGTACATGCTTAATACCATTATAATGTCTTTGAATTGATGATGAACTATATCTTACTAACAAACTAATAGGGCTATATCCGGCCTCGTATTATTCGTAAGATATATTAATGCACCTATTACATTAAGATATGGTACTTCAAGACCAAAAATTTCTTTTTTATCTTCTTGTAACTGAAAAGAATCTTTTTTTACATCAAGTGATCGAACAACCATTGGATTACTTAAGGAATGTGCTTTGTCCATATAAAATTGTTTAAGGACTTAATATGTATTATTTGATTAATGAACAAAAATTTCATTGCTAAATGCTCAATTTGTAGCCTAAGATAGAATTTTGTTTTTCCAATATCTTTCATCTCAAATTCCCTTTTCAAGTTTTCTACTGCTTTTGAAATTTCTTCAGAAGTTCCAATAATAATCAAATCAACATAAACAACAATTATATCAAACTAGGATCTAGATTTTCTTTTATAAAAATACAAGGACAAATTGGATCATTCTTTTATCAAATATTCACTAAGACAATTATAACACATGTTTTCAGATTGCTTTAAACCGTACAAATCTCTTTATGAACCTTTATTTTATTTTTCTGACATTTTAAATCCTTTAGGAATTTTCATATGGATATCATTATCAAGTGAGCCATATAGATAGGTTGTGACTATACCCACTTGGCGCATATCAAACTTTTCACATACTGCTCAACTAATAAAATATCTAAAAGTGATTAAGTCCACCACAAGAGAATATGTTTCCTTATAGCCAATGTCAGGCTTTTGTGAAAACCCTTGTGTAACTAATCGTGCTTTATATCTAACAATTTTATTTCCTCACTGTGTTTTTGCATAAATGCCTATTTGTACTCCACTAGCATTACACCTTTATGTGTTTAGATTATATGCCTAAAAACTCCACACTTTTAAAGCGAATTCAATTTTACTTAAATTGCGTCTTTTTATTTAGGCCAATCATTTATGTGCCTACATTCTTCAACCGATGTGGGTTTAAGATCCTCATTTTATTTTAAAATATCAATAACAACATTATATGTAAAAGTGTTGACAATAACTATATTTTTTCAGTTTCATTTTTTTCCTGGAGTGACATAATTTATTAAGATCTCATTATTTTCATAATTTTCACGCACCTGAACTTCTTCCGGAGCTGTATGATTACTTATGTCTTGGGTCTCTTCAGAAGCACTCGTCTCCAAATCATAATCATCTTGGTTATTTATTCCTCTCATATTTTAAATATTTTTATTTTTAGAACTAACTGGTCTGCCACACTTTAGGTGTGAATTACTAGTATTTGTATTATTAGTTTTTCCTATAAGTATATCAATTCAAATAGGAGAATTTATACCTGGTATATGAGCTTTAGTAATTCTCTCTAAATTAGTAAACGTATATGGCAGCTGATTTGAGATCGAGCTTTGTGTGGGTCAGATAAATACTATGCATCTGCATAACAAATTAATTAAGGTATGGACTCATTTATGTAAAACAAACCCAAATCAACAGTTCCTTAGATATATCACAGTACATGCTTAATAATATTCCAATATCTTTGAGTTAGTGAAGAACTATATATTGCTAATAAATTGACAAAAAGGGCTATATCCAACCTCATATTATTAGCAAGATACATTAATTCACCTCTTACACTAAGATATGGTACTTCATGACTAAGAATTTCTTTATTATCTTCTTGTAGCCAAAAAGGATCTCTATTTATATCAAGTGATCGAACAACCATTGAAATACATAATGAATGTGCTTTGTCCATATAAAATTATTTAAGGACTTTTTATGTATGATTTGATTGATGAACAAAAATTTCATTTGCTAAATGTTCTATTTGTAACCAGAGGCAGAAGTTTGTTTTTCCAAGCTCTTTCATATCAAATTCCTTTTTCAAGTTTCCTATTGCTTTTGAAATTTCTTCAGGAGTTCCAATAATATTCAAATAATCAACCTAAATAGTAATTATAGCGAATTCGGATCTTGATTTTTTTTAATAAAAATCAAGGACAAATTGAATCATTCTTATAACATTTTTTTATCAAATATTCACTAAGACAATTATACCATATGTGTCTAGATTACTTTAATCCATACAAATCTCTTTGTGAACCTTTATTATATTTTTTTGGCATTTTAAATCCTTCAATAATTTTCATATAGATATCATCATCAAGTGAGTCGTATAGATAAGTCGTGACTATACCCATTAAGTGCATATCAAGCTTTTAACATATTGCTAAACTAATAAGATATCAAAAATTGATTGCATCCATCACAATAGAATATGCTTCCTTATAGTTAACGTCAAGCCTTTGTAAAAACACTTGTGCAACTAATCGTGCTTTATATCTGACAATTTTATTTATCTCATTGAGTTTTCATATAAATGGCCATTTTTACTGTACTAGCATTATACCTTTAGGTGTTTGGACTATATGTCCAAAAACTTCAAGCTTTGAAAGCGAATTTAGTTATGCCTAAATTGTGTCTTTCTATATAGGCCAATCATTTCTATGCCTACATTCTTCAACAAATATGGACTCAAAATCCTAATTTTGTTTTAAAATATCAACAACATTATATGCAAAAATATTGTTGACAACTATATCTTTTCAATTTCTTATTTTTCATGTAGTGACAATTTATTGAGATCTAGTTATTTTCACAATTTTTAAATACTTGAACCTCTTCCGAAGTTGTATAATTAGTTATGTCTTGGGTCTCTTTAGAAGTACCCACCTCCAAAATAGGACTATCTTGGTTATCTATTCCTCTCAGTTTTTAAAGATTTTTATCTTTAGAACCTACTAGTCTACCACACTTTAGGTGTGGATTACTAGTATTTTCATTATTAGACTGTCTTATATGGATATCAATTCAAATAGGAGCATTTATAAATGATATATGAGATTTAGTAATTCTCTTTAAATTAGTAAATGCATATGGCTGTTTATTTGCAATATTTTATAAATGTATTATCTTTTGAACTTTCAGTTCACATTATTTTTTTTCCGGAATCTAATTTAAATAATGATAATGCATGCCATGTAATCTTCTTTTCTAGTTGTTTATTCTCTCCCCCCTAATGTTGGAAAAATTGTTTCATCAAAATGACAATTATCAAATATTGACATAAATAAATCTCTAATTAATGGTACAAGATATTTAATTATAGAAGGAGATTCATATCCAACATATATTCTCAATCTCCTTTAAGGACCCATCTTTATATATTGTCGTGGAGTAATCGGAACATATACCACATAACCAAAAAAATTCTAAAATGGAAAATATTTTGTTCTTGACCAAAAGTCAATTGTAATTAGGAGAATTTAAGATAACTTATGTATAAGCATTGTTACATGTAAAATAGCATATCCCCATGTAGAAGTAGAGAGTTTTATTCTCATAAGTAATAGTCTAGTTATTAATTAGAGGTGTTTAATAAATGATTATGTTGGATCATTTTTGTGTATGCACATGTGTAACAGGTGTTTCAACAATTATTCCAATTAACAAATAATAATCATTAAACGCTTGAGATATAAACTTATGAGCATTATCAAGTTGAATTGACTTGATTGTATAATCAGAAAACTATACTCTTAATCTAATTATTAGAGCAAGTAATCTCACAAACACTATGTTAAGAGTTGGCAATAAATATATATGTAACCATCATGTTGATGCATATTAAAATCATAAAATATTTAAATGGCCCACGTGGTGGATGAATAGGTCCACAAATATCACCCTGAATACAATTTAAAAAAATATATGAAGGATTCAATTTCAATTCTAGTTGTTGATGGTCTTATAATTAATTTTTCTTGAGAATGTACAACACAAAAACATTCAGATCATTGAAGAATCTTTTGGTTCTTCAATGGATGTCTATATGAATTTTCAATAAATTTTCTAATTATTATTGAACTAGGATAGCCTAATCGATCATGCTAAGGTATAAAAATATTTTAATTTGTAAAATTCAAGTTTATTGTAAAATTTACTTCAATTATACTAATTTGTGTGTAGTACAAACCAGAGGAAAGAACAAAGAATTTTCTAAAACATATTTTCCACCTAGAATAATATTTGTAGTTTAGAGATATTATTGATTTCTCTCACTTATAGTCTCAATATGATATTTATTAATGCAAATATCTTTAAAAGTTAATAAATTTCTATGAAAAGTTTGGGAAAATAATGCATTATTTATAATAATTTTTGTTCATTTTGGTAATAATGCATTCGCTCTTCTAAAGCCTTCAATTATTTTTGCATTACTAGATATTATAAGTAATTTTAATTCATATTAACCATGAAAAAGAATAATTATAAATATTTGAAAAGATGGAATCAAATTAAAATTTAGATTTGACCACCACTAAATATGTATATATAGTGAATATTGATAAAGCTAACGATAAAACTAAAACTACTAAAGATCAAAACCATATAAATATTGTGGTGACATCATTATATTAAAATTACTTAATATATAATCCAATTATACAAATATTATTATTTTTCAATCCAAACATAATAATCTTATAATTATATTTTGGTTTATATATTATATATAACATTTTGGTTTATATATATACAAAAAAAGTTATGGATATGATGAATATTCATGTGGAGCAAAATAATAAGATAGTTATATAGAGTAAATAATAATACCGACTAAAGAAGCATACAATGAACAAGTTCAAGAATAATATAAACTTATATCATATACTAATATGATAATCATGGTAATATGAACATTTAAAATATTAAACTATTATTATTATTTTAATTATTGTAACAAATAATTATATTACCAGGAAAAATGGGCTGAAACCTAGAAATTTTGCAAGAATGTGCAGACATAAGCCTTAGGCAAGACCCTTGGGCAAGGCTTGTGGCAGGTCTAACCTGTAGTTTTCAAGATTTACTTGACAAGTCGGAACCTTCCTTATTTTAATCTTGTGAGATACGATTTTGGAAGAATTTTGAAGAATATATCTGATTTTATAATCTTCTATTAAATAGGAATATCATTTATAATTTTGGTTGTGTGCAAGTTGCCCTCAACATGGGATTACCAAGCAAGCACTCTTGCAACATTTTTATGAAGGGCTTCTACCTACTGAACGATGCATGTTAGATGTCGTGAGTGGAGGTGCAATAATTAATAAGACTCCTCAAGAAGCTATAAATTTGATTTCAGTCATGGCAAACACTTCCTAATAGTTTGGAAGCAAGAAAAAGACAACTAAAAGAGTGAATGAGGTAAGTATTTCATCTCTTGAATCTAAAATCTCTCAACTAGCAACTTTAGTTCAAAATATGGCTTTAGGTAATGCACCACCAACCTAAGCATGTGCAATTTGCGCACATTTAGGACATCCTATAGACATGCCCAACTCTTCAGGAGGAAGACCCTCGACAGCTGAATGTCATAGGTGGATTCCCAAACCTACACCAAAGATGCTATGATCCACACTCAAATACTTATAATTCGAGGATGGAGGGACCATCCAAATTTTAATTATGAAGCACAAGCATAAAATTCACAAGCATTCAAACCAAGACCACCTCCACAACAACCTCCTCTACCATAAAAATCAGGTATGACCCTTGAAGATATGTTTAAGGCTTTTATGACTAACATTCAGCAAAGTATTCAGAATTACAAAAATCAAATTAGTCAATTAACCACATCAGTAAGTAAGTAGGAGTCTCAAGGGAAGTTACCCTCTCAAACGGTGATTAATCCAAAGCAAAATACAAGCACAACAACTTTGAGAAGTGGAAAAGAGCTGTTGGACAGTGTACCCCAGAAACAGACCCCTGGGAAGGCTTGAAGAAAACTATAGAATCTAAAATATTGGTTCAATAAGAGGAGAAACCTGGTACTTTTCTAGCAAAGATTAGCCCAAATCAATGGTGATACCTCCTCCCTTTCCATAAAGGTTAACTAAATCAAGGAAGAAGAAGGAAGAAAAAGAAATTCTAGAGACTTTTTGCAAGGTAGAAGTGAATATTCCATTATGTGATGCAATCCAACAAGTACCAAGGTATGTGAAGTTTCTTAAAGAATTATGTAGTAAAAAAAAAAGGAAGCTTAATGGGAATGAAAAGGTAAGTATGGGGAAAAAATATATCAACTGTAATTAAAAATAATTACCCTAAAATGCAAAGACCAAGGTATGTTCACTATTTCTTGCAAAATAGGCAATTTAGGCATTAAAAGAGCAATGTGTGATTTAGGAGCATCCATTAATATTTTGTTGTTGTCTATTTATTACTCTTTACAAACTGGTCCTTTGAAAAAGACAGGTGTAGTTATACAGTTAGCTGACAAGTCAGCAGTCTACCCTGAGGGAGTTTTAAAAGATGTTTTAGTTAAAGTCAATGGTCTTATTTTTTTTCAGTTGATTTTTATATTCTTGATATGGTGGAAGATTAGTCTTCTAACTCTTCTGAGATCTTGTTAGGTAGACCATTTCTAAGTACAGTTAAAACAAAAATTGATGTTTATGATGGACACTCATTATGGAGTTTAATGGCGAAATTATTAAATTTAATGTACATGACGCTATGAAATATACTAGTGATGTGTCTTGTATGTGTGGGATGGATGTGATTGACTCCCTTAGTCAAGATTTATTTGAGTTAAATAATGCTGACAAGCTGAATATTGCTCTTTGCAAAAATCTTACAGTAGGTAACTTAGTAAATTTTAAAGCAGAAGTCACCTTAGAAGATGAGCTTTGTGCAATAGTGCAAGAATTGGATGCATTCAAGAAAGTAAAATTTTCCATTCAATCTGAATTACCCACATCTCATAATAAACTTTTACCTTATGTTGTGTAGGCACCAGATTTAGAGTTGAAGCTGCTGCCTAGCTACTTGAAATGCGCCTACTTGGGAGAAAATAATAGCCTAACAATGATAATTTCTAGCAAAGTGACCAAAGAAGAATAAGAAAGCTTGATTTGAGTGCTTAAGGAGTATAAGGGTGCAATAGGATGGACAATAGCTGATATTAAAGGGATATCACCTTCCATATGCATGCATAAGATTTTAATGGAAGAGGATAACAAGCCTAGAAGAGAAGCTCAAAGACATTTGAATTCACCTATTATGGAAGTAGTGAAAAGGGAGATTTTAAAGCTCCTTGATGTAGGTATAATCTATCCAATTTTGGATAGAAAATGGGCAAGTTTAGGTGGTGCCTAAGAAAACAGGTTTTACTATTATAAAGAATTCAGATGGTGAATTAGTATTCAAATTTAAAATGGGTGGAGGGTTTAATTGATTATAGAAAATTAAATATGTCTACTAGAAAAGACCACTTCCCCCTCCCTTTTATTGATTTGATGTTAGAATGGCTAGCTAGTAGAACTCACTATTGCTGTCTTGATAGTTATTCAGATTTCTATTAAATTCCAGTGGCACTGGAGGACCAAGAGAAGACCACCTTTACCTGCCCATTTAGTACTTTCGCATATCAGAGGATGTCGTCTGCTCTTTGCAATGCTCCAGCCACATTTCAGAGTGTATGGTAAGTATTTTTTTTTAGAATATGTGGAAGAGATTATAGAGGTTTTCATGATGGACTTCACAATTTATGGGAATTCGTTTGATGACTGTCTAACTAATTTTACAAAAATTCTTGATAGGTGTCTAGAGTCAAATCTTGTATTAAATTATGAAAAGTGACATTTTATGGTTGATCAACGACTGATTTTAGGACATAAAGTGTTAAAGAGGGGGATTAATGTAGATAAAGCAAAAATAGTTACTATTAAATCTTTATCTTACCCCATAAGTGTATGGGATATTCGCTCTTTCCTTGGTCACATAGGCTTTTATAGACACTTCATCAAGAATTTCTCAAAGATTTTTCAACCTCTATGTCAGTTATTATCAATAGACAGTAATTTGAAATTTTTTGAATTTCTTAAATCTTGCTACTACCATTATTATTGTTTTATGATTTTTAACTCAAGGCCCATTTTGTCTTTTAAATAATTTAAATATGATATTTTGTGCATCAAATTGTATGGCAGCCTTTAGCCAAATAATCTAGGTTGATTTTTGAAATTTTGCTCAATTTAGTAATCACAACTGACATGTTTATTATTTTTATAAAATGCTTTAAGATTTTTCCCCGTGATTTTTTGAACTTAATCAATTTTAATTAACTGGAAACACATGAGTAGGCTTACTTAGGTTATCTTAGCTTAATTCTTAAAATTAATAATATATTTTGAACCAAATAAATAAATAAAAAGAGCCCAAACAAAGTTTGAAAATGAACATTTTACTCCAATGGTCAAAAGGCCAAAAGTAGAGCTAGTAGCCATTTGAAAGTTGTGACCAATTGAGTAACCGGATGCTTGCATCACAAATATTTGCTTTGGCGTCAAAAGGTTATTGACATTTCAGGCAAGCAATTAAAAGGTGCTCAAAATGAATAAAAGATAGTTCATAATTTTTAAATCATTTTGTAATAAATCTTGATAGGTTAAGTATAGTCTCTTATGTGCAACTGGTTTTTTACTTGGTAATTAACTTATCATTAAAGTTGGATAAGGGTCTTGGCATTTTATAATATATGTCAGTGTGATTGCTAGTTTTGTGAAGTATTGAAAAGCTTATCCTATTAGTCTTTGGTTGTTGGTTGCCATCCTCTTTGTGTTATTTAAATATTGCAGGTTGAGTTGTTGATTGATAAATATGGGGTATGAGGTTTTAAATTATAAAATGCTTGAGGGCAAGCATGGTTTAAGTGTGGGAGATTTAATAGCAAGCAAATATTGTTTGTATTTTATGTTAATTTTGGGCTTACTATTATGATTTTCTATTGATTTCTAGATGTTTTTACAGAGGAAAATGACTTGAGGAAGAGCTAAAAAGAAGGAGAGGCTAAAACTTGGAAATTTAGGAGAAGTTTGCTGGCAAAAGCCTCAGGCAGGGGCCTTGGGCAAGGCTAGCGACAGGTTTGACCTGCAATTTTGAAGATTTACTTGACAAGCTGGCACCTTTCTTATTTTAATCTTAAGAGATATGATTTTGAGAGAATTTTAAAGGATATATCTGATTTTGCAATCCCCTATTAGTTAGAAATTTGATTTACAATATTATTATTTTATTTTATTTTTATTTTTTATTATAATATTCCTAATTAAACTAGGTCGATTTTTGACAGACTTTGATTGCTGCAAACTTTATAATTTATTAAAGTTTTCTTTTCTTAAAGCATGAGCAACTAATTTACTTCTTAGTTGAAGAGTAATTGAAATTTAAATTTGCGAATTGTGAGATCTAAACACATCTAACTTTTCTCTTCTTTAATATTCAATATTATATAATTATCTATGGCTTAATTTAATTGTTGTTTTGCTAATTAATTAATAGGATCCATTGCTTGATTTGTTAAATAACATATAGCTATTCAAAATTCTTGAATCCGTAATTGTTCTTATTATTTTGATTTAAGTAGCGATTATATTTATCCTAAGAGATTATATAATCAATCTAAAAAAATTTTGAAGTTGAGGCTGTCAATTATTAGATTCTAAGGACATTCCTATAGGATAGGTTATTGGCAAGAATTAATTAGAGAACATTTTCTAATTAATTTATAACATAAGGAAGGATTTGTATTAGGAGTTTGTCCAATACTATAAATAGTTTATTGAATAATAAAGGAGTGATCTTTGAATCTGTGATCAATTCAAGAATTGAACTAATATTATTCCTTTAACTAAGACTTTTCTTACTGAATTTTTCTTAAATATTATCTTTGTCTTTAATTTGGTTAGTTAAAATTACTTTCTGAATTTAATTTTTAATTTTCACTTCTTTCAAAATCTTCTCTTTAATTTCTTGTTTAATTAATTTTTCTTGGTTATAAAAGAATTATAGTAAGTAAAAATTTATTGAGGTTCAACACCCCATTCAAAACTTTTACAATTTAATTTGTGTGGAAATAGGGAATTATTTTTTGTGGTTTCGACCCCATCATATATCGTATGTTATCCTAATTATATGTATATACTACAACATATTATTATTATTATTATATTAATAATAATGGATTTCCACATACATTAAAATGTATATAGTTAATATCATATGGACATGGGCGAAGCAAGAATTTCAAGAGAATGAGGCAAAATTTCTCTTATAGTTTTGATTTTGCTTCTTATTATCCCTCGATGTTGTCCTAATACTCACTAAATTAATCAAAGAATTATATATATATATATATACTCCCAAATTTATATGATAATGCATAAAAAAAATAAAGAGAAAATATTGTATCATGAAGATAATCTTTTAAGAAAAAGTTTTAAAAATTTTCTTTTAAGAAAAACTTTTAAAAAATTATCATACAATATTATAAGTAGAAATAATAAAATGAAAATCAAAAGCAAAAATAAGAAAATTAAAAGGAAAAAAATATTTTTTAAAAAAAAATAAAGATGCTAACCTTGTATTCTTTCTCAAATTTTTTTTCTTTTAATTCTACTTTTATTTTTTCTTAGTCTCTTGATTTATTGGATGAGTTCAAGTTAATGTACTTAAAGAGTTTGTCATTTTTCTTAATTTTCTTTTTTTTCCCCATTGAAGAGTATCCTTTTTTGTCATTTTTTTAGGAAAACATATTTATTTGCATAAAAAGTGATTCATTGGGATTTATTATTTTTTTTACTTAATTTAAAGAAGAGAAAGGAGGACAATTAAAATTTTAAAGGGGGGGGGGGGGGGGGTGGGGGGGAATAAGAAATTTTAAAATTTTACTATGTGTGTGTGTGTGTATATATTTTTTTCTTTTTTCTACAACATATGCCTTTGCCCTTGCATACGGATATTATATGTATGTTATTGCAAGCAGACAAAATAGCTAGATCAAAGAATAAATTAAAATATGTTCACATTATAATCTACAATAATCTCTAAAATTTCAAATAATTGTAGAATGCGTCTCAAGATATCTAGTGCGATACTAATATTAAGTATTTGGATAGTAATATTAACTTGTAAGTGATACTTTCAGTACAATGATCAAATATTGACAATAAATTTTGTTAAATAATGAATATATCTTTGGATTGATTTTTATTCACATGAAAACCTTATAATTATCACTTATTTATCACCATAAATATATATGTAATTCTACTAAATATTATCTTTCCTTTGGGCCGGTCAATTCATGCATGAATTAGTACACATATAAACATCATTAACATTCTCAATAAGCTATCTACACAAAAGAGATCACTTTGAAAACATCTTATTTCAACTAGTTTTATTAAATGTTTGACAAATTTAATTATTTGCATAATTGTATCCAAAAAATATTTGAAAATTTTAGAATTAAAATAACCATAACTAATTTAAATTAGATCATAATAATTTAATACTAAAGTAATTTCATAATAATTAAAAAAATCTAGATTAGTTAAAGTTTAGTTGGACTATCTTAAACTCAAAATTAATATGTGACACCTTTCATATCATTAACAAAATATGCTTAATCCATTGTGTGGTACTATCGTACAAAATCTGAAGTATTTATTCAAACATATGTGTTTTAAATCGTCAGAAAAACCAGTGGTCGCTGCAACAAACTTGGTCAAAAAATTCATGGCCACGCTGCATATGAATGGCTCTTCTTTGATTAATTATTTGATAAAAAAATTTAATTATTATTTTTTTATCATATGTATATCAACAACCAACAAACCCTTTAAGTATGGATAAAAAAATACATAACACTTGACCAAAACAAATGACCAACAAAAATTTGCAATACAATTCATGTTGTAATGAAAAAACCAAATTCATGGCCAATATTATACTTGCTATTACTTTATTGTCTCTAAATCTTATTATGACTAAGAAAACCTTATGGCCGAAGTTCACCGAAACTAGATGGAGACTTCTTTAACCAAAATAATTTATTTAATTTTTTAATTCATAATCAATAAAGTAGATCTACATAACGAAATCAATGGTCTAATTAATCTAGATCCTTATAACTCTAATTTTAATTATAAACTTCTTAAAGAATTTACAATAGAATAACACTGATACCATTATATGGGTTTAATAAAACAAAAGCACATGAAATTAATTATGTAAACCATAGCATTATATAAAAATATTTTTTTAATCAAACCCAAGAACACAATATAATCCTCCATGTAGAATATATTGAGAAAATAAAAGAAGAGATTAGCGGAAGCATACCTTGATCCATAGGAGAATTGATTTTGATAATAGGATGGGTTGGTTCTTCAAATTGGTAGAGTTTTATGCCAATAATATATTAAGAGAAATGAACAAATATAGTAAAAGAACACAAGAAGAATGAGAGTGAAAAAATGAGAATTTCTTATTGCTTCAAGTTATCTCTATAATGGAAAAATTATCCCCATTTATAGGGCATAGTTGCAATCCCATTACAAATACAATTAAGAATTACAATCCCAATATGATGAAACCAAGTTTCCATGCATGCTAATGTCCAAGGATCCACTTAGTCTTCCCAATGGACCCATCACTAGAGAAAGCTTACAATGGTTCAAGTAAGCTTTGATGACCATGATGCAATGCCTTTGAAGAGATCTAGGTACTATTAAAGAATGCATGGAGGATTCCAACTATAAGTTTAGACTCATGTAGTCAAATCAAGGCCTAGTTCATATTTTTAGAGTTTAGGAGATTTAGCTGTCGGGCTATATACATAACAGTCTCCATCATGATGTCGCACTCAGCATTGCAGTCGTAATCACTGCCGCAAACTCTATTGTGATGTCATGGACCAATGTTTATATTCAGTTCAAATATTGCATTTTTACTTACTATTTACAATATTTTATTAGGATAATTTTATTTGGACTTGATATCAGTTGTAATAATGGGTTGCGCTTGTATGGGGGCCAAAGATTTGCCTTGATTTACCTAGTTTTCCTATTAGTAAGGAAAGATTGGTCTTATTATCAAACATCCTGATTTCTTTTCCTTGCCACATAGGGTTTTCTTTGTAACTCTATATATATGCTTCTTCACATAGTAAGAATACTTTTTTAAAATAAATTTTAGAACTTTTATTCTTGAGGGATTTCCATTATCTCTTGTTCTTTATTCTTGTTTGAATCAACTTCCACAAATAGAGTTAACAACTTGAGTGTTGATAATACCAAGGTTTTATCCTATATTATTAGGTTTGGGTCAAGGTCTTGGAGGAAAAATCCGATTTAACTTTAAAGGAGTTACTTCCAAGTGTAAAATTATTAGGTCTTAATTCGTTAATTGTGATTCGCATCATTTTGGTATTTGTAGACCCTTAATTTTTGACCCAGTTCGGTCCAATATATTTTAATTAGTCTAAAATAATTTTTGTGTTATCTTAATTAAATAATATTTATTTTAGTATTTATTTTTTATAATTTTTAAAAATTATTATAATAATAAAAAAATAATAAAATTAAATAAATAAAAATTAAATTAAATCGGCGACGAAAAAATTCATCGCCGAAAACCAATGGACAAAATGGCCTTGGGCCATTTCGCCCGCAGGAGTTTCCTGGCGGCAAAATGGCCTGGTGCGCCCGGCGCTCGTAGCTCGCCTCGTTGCCCCTCACAGCCCATCACAGTTTTTGCCAGCAAAAGTTTTTCGATGCAAATTTTTTCTGAAACCAAATTCTATTTGGTTTTGGTTTCTTTTCCTAATTAATTTTAGTTTCCTTAAACAATTAGAAATAGGTTTATAAATTTCCTATAAATAACACTAAAAAGAGGACAATCGGGAGAGAAAATTAAAAAGGAAAAAAAAGACTTTGGATCGGATAGTGGGACTTTGAAAATTCTAGTAATAAGCAAGCAAATCAACAATTGATCAAAGGCAGCAACCTTGCCTTTGTCCTTGTTCATCCAAGAAGCAATTTTTGGTGGAACCAACGAACGAAGGTTTGAATCTTTAATTTCTTTTTATTTTCTTACAGTAGCTTCATTCTTTTTTTTTCTATTCATAAGATTATACACACAAAACTTTGATCTTTGAAGATGTAATAACTTGATCTTCATTTTTAAAAACCTTAAATGATATCCTCTGTTTCTAAATACCTTAAAAACCTTAATTTGTTTCTTTGTTTTCCAAAAATCTTAAATCGTTCCTTTTGTTTCTTTTAAAAACTCAAAAACCCTAATTCGTTTCTTTTGTTTCAAAAAACCCTAAGAATACTTTTCTGTTTCTTCCAAACCTGAAGAACACTAAAAATACTTTTTTGTTTCTTCTAAACCTTAAAAACCCTAAATTTTTCCTTCTATTTCCAAAAACCCTAAAAAAAAAACTCTTTTATTTCTAAAAACCTTAAATCATTTTTCCTATTTCCAAAAGCTCTTAAAAACCCTAAACTATTTTCTTCTAATTCTTTTCCAAAATTTCCAAATGTTTTGTTAAATAACCAAATCCTAACTTACTTTACAGTTTCCAAAAATCACAATTACTTTATGAAACTCTGAACTATTTTCTTCAATTCCAAAACTAAGACAGTAAATCCCAAATGAGTTAATCTATACCCTAAGTTTTCTTAAACCCTAATTCCCTCAAAATCGTAAACCCTAGTTTTCCTAAACCCTAATCTTCAAAACCTTAAAACCTTATAAACCTAAATATTAAAGCTCAACATAGTAGGCCTAAAAACAACAATCCACTAACTAAGAGTTATAAACCTAATGTTTTAATATCCTAAAACCCTAATTTCATAATGCTACCCATAAACCCTAATTTGATTCATGAAACCTTAATCCATTTTAATTTTCTTAAACCTTTACAGTAGCTAAGAATTATAAACCTTAATATACTAGAAACCCCAAAACCCTAAATATTAATTAAAGAACTTTAAATAGAAACATTAACCCTAATTTGTATCTTTACTTGCTTTATTTTTTAGATTTGATTATGCAGTATATGCTTTAATTTATTTTCAATGCTTGATTTATTTAATTTATCATGGATGGATGTTTACTTTCTATTTTGATTGATGTTTAATATCTTTGATGAATGATTTATTTATGATGTGTGATTATTTACTTTTATCAATTTATTTTGATTTCCAAATGTTGTAAGAGGTATGTTTCCACTTTGTGGGTACCTCATTAATTAAGTTCTATGTAATTTAAATCGCTTTTTATATTTTGGACCAATGTAAAGGACATATTTTTACCTTTTGGTGGATGTCCTATTTAGCTTAGACATGGATGATGTAAGGGCATGTTTCCATCTTCGAATGGATATCCATTTATTTGCTTTGTTTGGACATTGTTTTGATTTTAATATAACGATGTTTTATTTCAATTATTGTGTGTAATATGGATAATATTGTTATATTTAAGAATTTTATAATATTAAGACCTGCAAAGGAGGCCGGTTCCAATGAACCGGGCATTGTGGGGGTGCTGGGCCATTTCTCACCTTCCCCACACTTACCCAACTTTTCGAACCCATTAGGGGGTTGGGGATTCCTTAGGAATTGAGTCATCCACCCCTTTCTTTTTTCCCGGCTCGTCCGAGTGGCCACTCCATTTTTTCCCTACTTAGGTCCGTGTTCTCTAAGGCCCCGAGCCTAAACAGTGTCGAAGTCGCAAAAACCATTCCACCGAGAGTGGAGGCAAAAATTCTCGCTCACAGTGGCGACTCCACTAGGGATAAGAGAAGTTGATTCCATTGGTCTTTATATTATTCTATTCTTTCTTATAATGATATTATCCATTGCATCATATTAGATTGCATCGTATGCGTGAGTTAGGATGCCCGTGTTACCCGTGTTTTGTTATGCAAGGGATACCATACTTTCACTCAAGGTATGGAGATCGAGCATGGCATAACCACTCATAGCCTCGTACCATTTGGTATATACTTGCTATAGGAACCTAAGCCTTTTAACCCTAAGACTAAAGCTCATGTAATTGGCCTAGTTACTTTCCTTAGGTTTTACCCCAAAATGCATGTTGTTTGACTATGGTTAATTTATCTTGGCTTAAATCATGGCTTATTTGGTTTGTTCTTTTTCTAATATGACCTAAGTACATTGTAAGCTCAAAATAAATTTTTCTTTAAAATCCAAAAGACCAAAACTATTTTCAAAACTTTTCAAAATGGTCTTTGGACATAAAACTTTTCTAAAAAAGAAATCAAAAATTCTTTTGCTCATGACCCAAATACAAAGCCCAAAATATGTTTTTTCTAAAATCTTTTAACAACGGGCTTATAAACAAAATTATGTTACAAAGAGCTTGAAAATTATTTGGGTCAATTACGAAATACCAAAAATTAATTGTGAGCCTAGTTTATACTAAGAAATAATTAACCATGGGCTTGTTTTAGGGATGAATCATTAGTTACTTTTTTAAGTGAGAAATCTATCTATAATAAACCTCTTAATTTCGTTTTAGTCCAATATAGCATAAAAGCTACTATAGTTGGTTAAATGGATTAAAACCTAATTAATGGGAATTATTATGAACTGATTTTCATTTTTGAAAATATAACTATTGGTTGAAACGTCTGAGGGAAATATTCAAAAATAGGGTACCCCATGTTGGTATTTTGTTAACCATATTACCTAGGAAAAGATACTCGCCATTCGTGTGTGGATGTTATAAGGTTGGATGGAACATCTTAATTGTCTTTCTTTATTGATTGTTTATGCATACATCCATACATTTGCATCTCATATCATTGATCCTTTCTGGCTCACAGCCCTGGATTACGATAATTCAAAATCTTACGACAATCCGAATGTGAGCGGAGATTTTTGCCCCCACCTCCGTTTTGGAATAGTTCTTGCGACTTCAGCACTGTTTAGGCTTGGGGCCTTAGAGAACACGGACCTAAATCCAGAGAAAATGGAGTCGCCACCCGGACAGGCCGGGAAAAAGAAAGGGGTGGATGACTCGATTCCTAAGGAATCCCCAACCCCCTAATAGGTTCAGAAAGTTGGGTAAGTGTGGGGAAGGTGAGAAATGGCCCAGCACCCCCCACAACGCCCGGTTCATTGGAGCCGGCCTCCTTTACAGGTCTTAATATTATAAAATTCTTAAATATAACAATATTATCCATATTACACATAATAATTAAAATAAAGCATCGATATATTGAAAATCAAAACAATGTCCAAGCAAAATAAATAAATGGACACCCATCCGAAAATGCCCTTACATAATCCATGCCTAAATAGGACACCCACCGAAAGGTAGAAACATGTCCTTTACATTGGTTCTAAAATAGAAAAGCAATTTAAATTACATGATATTTAACTAATGAGGTGCCCACCAAGTGGAAACATACCTCTTACAACATTTGGAAATCTAAATAAATCAATAAAAGTATATAACCATTCATCATAAATAAATCATTCATCAAAGATATTAAACATCAAGCAAAATAGAAAGTAAACATCCATCCATGATAAACTAAATAATTCAATCATTGAAATTAAATAAACCAACAAAGCATTGAAAATAAATTAAAGCATATAATAGACTTCATAATCAAATATAAAATTAAATAAAGCAAGTAAAGATTCAAATTAGGGCTACTGTTTCTATTTAAGATTCTTTATTTAATATGTTTAGGATTTTGGAACTTACGGGTTTAAGCTACTGTAAATTTTAAAAGAATTAAAATGGATAAAAGTTTTAAAATTTAAGAGGTTGATAAAGTTCTTTGATTAACCAAATTAGTGTTTGAGAAGTGAAATCATAAAACTAGGGTTTGGACACTTTAAAACATTAGGTTTATGATTTACTGTTACTGGATTGTTGTTTTTAGGCTTACGGTGTTTGAATTTTAATATTTAGGTTTATAAGATTTTTATGTTTAAAGGATTAGGGTTTAGAAAAATTAGGGTTTATGGTTTTAAGGGAATTAGGGTTTAAGAAAACTAGGGTTTAATATTAGCTAGTTTAGGGTTTACTGTTTTGGTTTTGAAGTTGAATTAGAGTTTTTAGTGTTTCGGAGAATGTATTTGATTTTAGAATTTGAAAAAACAATTTATAGTTTTATGAAGCTTTATGAAAATAAATAAAACGATTTAAGGTTTATAGAAATAGAAAAGATATTTTTTAGGGTTTTTGGAAAAAAAAATGATTCAATTTAGGGTTTTGGAAAATTGGAAGGCATATTAGGGTTTTAAGATTTTGAAGAAACAAAAATAACAATTTTAAGATTTTTGGAAAACAAAGAAACGAATTAAGGTTTTTAAGCATTATAAAAAGTAAATTAAGGTTCTAGGGTTTTTTTGAATCAAAAGAGACAATTGGATGATTGAAGCTACTGTAAGGAAAAGAGATTAGATATTCATACCTTCGTTTGTTGGTTTCACCAAAAATTGCTTCTTGGATGAACAAGAACAAAGGCAAGGTGGCTGCCTTTGATGGATTGATTATTTGATTCTTCTCTCAAAAAGTCTGATTGATTTCACTGCCAGAAGCAAATTTTAAAATCCGATTTCCTTTCAAAGTTTTTCTCCTAAATCTCGATCCCCTTTTTGTGTTGTTTTTAATCCTATTTATAGAATATTTTGATTATTAATCTCAATTATTCACGGAATCTAAGATTAATTAAGAAAAGGAAACCCAAACCGAATTGAATTTGGTTTCGGAAAAATTTGCGTCGAAAAAATTTCGCTGACGAAAAAAACTGCTGTGAAAAAATTTCGCTGGCGAAAAAAAACTGCTATAGAAAAATTACGCTGGCAAAAAAGTTACCGCAGGAGCCTACGAGCTGGGGCGGGCGACATTGCCTGCGGGCCATTTCGTCCCCCTTTTCGGCTACGAATTATTTTTATTTTTATTTTATTTATTTGTTTATTATTATTTTTTATTTTTTATTAATTATAAAAACCAAATACTAAAGCAAATATTATTTAATTAAGATAACACAAAAATTGTTTTGGACTAATTAAAATATATTGGACCACACAAAAATTATTTTGGACTAATTAAAATATATTAGACCGGACTGGGTCAAAAATTAAGGGTCTACACCGACCTATACCGGAGATGAAGAATCTAGCAACGACTCAATCTCTTTTTCACCAAAAGCAATGAATCCCAAACAAATTCAAAGAATGGTGGATGATGTCCTCAATTCCAAGATGGAAGAAATAAAAGAGGTCATAGCCGAGACCATAAAAAACCAATTGGCTTCGATTTTAGCATCAGCTAGCACTAAGAAGCCAAAGGACAAAGGGAAGAATAAAGTTGGTGAAGTAGCTTTTGATGATGATAAGGTGATCATTGATGATAATGATGTTTGGGCTCAGTACTACTAAGATCCTCAAGACAAAAAGGAGCCGAAGGTTGTTGAGAAGGCAACTATTGAAAAAACTGAAGCTTCTGATGTTGAAAAGATGATTGCTGATTTAGAAAAAAAAATTTGAGAATAAGCTAAAAATCGAAGAGATGTCCGAGATCGATAAACTATTTGAACAAGATGAGGAGGTCCCTTATAAATTCAAGATGCCATCCTTTGCTAGATACAATGGTATTAGAAATCCTCATCTCCATGTGAAGCAGTACATCACTGCCATGCAGTCTGCCCGAGCTACTAAGGCTCAAACTGTAAGGTACTTCATACTCTCATTGGATCCTATTATCTAAAATTGGTTCAATACCTTAGATGATGGAACACAAAAGAGTTAGGATCTGCTATACAAGGCCTTCATCCAACAATATGGATATAATGTTGAAATGGATGTTACCTTAATGGAAGTTGAGTCCATTAGGCAATGACCAAATGAAAATTTTGTGGACTATGTGAAAAGATGGAGAAATAAGGCCGCTTTGCTCAAGAAAAGGCCCGATAAATCTGATCAAATAAGGATGATCGTCATAGGAGTCCTGCCCAACCTTCATGAAAGGCTATCTCACACCCTTATAAGGGACTTCAAAGACCTTCTCCAAGCTGGTCTACAAATTGAAGAGTGGGAAAGGGAGAAGAATCGCTTTTCAATAAAAAGGAATGAGAAAGGGAACTACTAGTCGGGCAACAATGCACACAAAAAGAAGTTGATGTTAATGCCACTAGTCAAGGAGGAATGAGGCAATTTCCAGAATTAGGGAAGCCATTGTCTTAGGTTCTCAATAAGCTACAAAAGAAGGGATTGTTACAACCTTTGACTCCTCGTCCTTTGCCTAATCCTCTTCCACCTAACTTTGATACTAATGCATTTTGCCAATTCCATCAAAGGCCTGGACACGAAACAGACAATTGCATGAAGTTGAGGTATGAGATCTAGAATTTAATTGATAATGGCAAGTTGCCTGAGCCGGACAAGCCCAATACTAAAGGTAATCCATTTCCAAGGTTCAATAGGGTGCCACCACCAGCGACCTTCATGGTAGGAAAAGGATTAGAAGAAGATTTTGTTTTATCATCCTTTCAAGATGGAAATATTGAAGATATGAAAGGAAAAGAAGCTTAAACTCAACAAACTTTCCTTAGCTTGAATGTTGCTTTTCAATTTTACTTTCTATAATATTTAATTTGAACAATTATATTTTTTAAGTTTAAATTTGTTTGAATAAATCACATTCATCAAAATTTTTATTGGTCTTTGTTCATTTTGGTACTTAACCAATGAGGAATCTAGCTTGATAATTCATGAATTAATGTATTTATGTGTAATATCCCAAGGTATGCCCTAAAAGTTTTGGAGTTATTGTGGTATTTGGAATTAATGTATATGTATATATGGGAATATAACTACAATATAAAAGACATATACATATACATCACATATACATGGAATATAAAATGGTGTAGGAAAAGTGAGTGGTGTATATATATATATATATATATTTGTATAATTAGTTAATAGTAATAATAATGATGATAAAGACAAAAAGAAAAAGAAGAAGAAAGTCAAAAGGAATTGTGGGGTGGAGATTTAATGGTATTATTATTATTATTATTATTATTATTATTATTATTATATATATATATATATATATGATAAGAATGAAAGAAAGAACGAGATCTTTCTTTCTTCTTCTCCTTCGTCTTCTTTTTTCTTAGTGAACGAGAGAGAGAGAGAGAAAGAGAGAGAAGCTAGAGAGAGAAAGATGATTTTGCTTCTAATTACACCAAAGATTGAGGATATCAAGAGATTTGCAAGTGGAGTTGAAGATTTGGCAAGCTATTCATGTAAGTACTTACCTTTTGAGTTGATTTTATTGATTATGTATATATAAATCTTTCTCTTCTTGTTTTGGATTTCTTTTGGATTGAGGTTATGATTGGTGTATAAGATGATGGAAATGAAAGATTGAAGTATGTAATTGTGTTGAATTGATAGTTAAGTGATGATATTGGGGTAATTGTGAAGATGGTGATGAATTGTTGAGTTAGGGTTTAGTATGAATAAATTGGTATTTGGAATAATTGATTATAGTGATGTATATATATATATATTGATTATTATGAAGATATAATGAAGATATATAAATGTTCAAGTGATAGGGAATTGATAAATATGATTAAAGATGATGATTAAAAGGGTTGTGGTATGAATTTTGAAGGGCTTGGTCTTTAAATACTTGAAGGACACGGCCAAGTTATGAGAGACACGGCCAAGTTAGGGCAAACTTGGCCGTGTTGGATGATTTTTGGAGAGACACAGCCACTGGCTTGGCCGTGTCCCTTGACCGTGTTTGCCACTGCCTATGTTGTGTTGAGAGACACGGACGTGTCCCTTGCCCGTGTCTGCTACTGGATTTTTGTGTTGAGAGACACGGCCACAAGCTTGGTCGTGTCCATTGCCCGTGTTTGCTACTGCCTGAATTGTTGTTGAGAGACACGGCCACAAGCTTGGCCGTGTCCCTTGAGTGTGTTGGCTAATGATGTTTGTTCTTGATTATTCTTACATTGTTGGATGCTCCAAAGGTCTTGTTGTATTTACACTTTAAATATACTTAAACAAAGATGACCTAAACTAATGTATATTGAGGATTTGAAATCTATGGATAAGGTAAAGTATATATGTGAATATCAATGATTGATCATACATTTGATGGTAATGAAGATGCATATGATATTATATAAACAATGTTATGTTATATATATTGTGAATCTAGTGAATTGTGATGTGTTATATGAATGATGCACTTTATAATGTGAAGGATATGATGAGGTAATTGATTATTTAAAATTGAATAATGAAATATCATAGTATGATTTGAGACATAATGTGATATGAAGCCATTGTTATTGGCTATGATGATTCAAATGTGATATGAAGCCATTGTTATTGGCTATGATGATTCAAATGTGATATGAAGCCATTGTTATTGGCTATGATGATTCAAATGAAATGTGATGCCATTGTTATTGGCTATGATAATTCAATTGAGAATGAAATTGATAAATGAATTGTATAGCTAATGTGTTATTCCATTTTCAGAGTTTGTTGTTGGTGGCATGCCTAATAAGTGTAACAATCTCTTGAAGTTAGGTTGGATTGAATCCTTGAAGCCTAATTGAGATGTTACCACCCTTGAAGCTAGGTTGGGTTGGTTCTTGAAGCCAAGTTGGGTTGAAGCTTAGCATGCTTTGCTCCCCTTGAAGCTTGGTTGAATCTAATCCTTGAAGCCTAGTTGGGTCTATGATATTGATAAATGAGATAAATAAACCAAAACATTACTCTGAAAATTGAATGGCATATTAGTGTGTTGTTTGGGCCCGAGTCTGTCTTTGTTGTTAATGTGATATTTAAATGTTGAAATAAATAAGTAATGAGATTCATGGTTGCCTTTATTGGAAGTGTGATTTATGATTGATGAATTGTGAATACAATGATGTTATGAAGTATGATTTGTAATGTGTGTATTGATATATTGAAAGTGAATATGGCTTGAGGAGCTTTGTTAAGATATGAATTTATGAAAATGTTGTATGATGTGTAAATTGTATATGAATGTGGAATTTGTGAGAATTGTTTTCATGAAGGTTTGGATAGGTCGTAAAATGGTGCTTTATTGAAATGATATATATTTATATGTATATGAATAAAAAAGCAAGTATTGAGTTGTGAATGTTCTATGTAATTATATATCTAATTTATGAAATTAGTGGGAACATAAGAAGAATGCATTGAGAAAGGAAAACGTGGTAAGAGAACCATAAAACATAATGCTAAAAATATGAGGTATGATTCTTATGATAAAGTGTATTTTATTATTTAGTTGTACTACTAAGCTTTCGGGCTTAGCGCGGATGTTTAATCGCGCAGGTATTTATGCGGTTAATTTGGAAGTCTAGCTGTGATGCCACGAGAAGGGTAAGAGTGTCTCGAGACCAACTAGAAGGTGATGCATACATATGTGATTTTAATTATGTTGTATTTTTATAAGAATGACGATTTTCGTAAATGTTCTTTAATTTAATGTAATATCGCTTGAACTTGAATAAAGGTTTTTAAAGTAAAACAAAAGGTGACATTCTTATACCTTATATACGTATTGTATGTATACCAGGTATATGTATAGTACTTATATAGAGTATGGGGGTGTTACATTATGCATCATGACTTGAATGACTTTACTTGGTAAGAGAATTACTCTATAGCATTGAGTTGTGTACGCTTACTTAGAGAGGGCTCCTGCATAATTACTTTTGTCTAGGTCCTAGTAAGTCTTAGAACATGCTTTGACAAACTTTCGAGGCAAAATTGAACTCTGCTTATTTAAGAGAGAAATGATCTAGACATTGTTTGGTTAGCCAACAACTAGTATCCACCCTATTAGATATCAATCCCTAGTTGTCCCTTTGAGCCTTCATAAAATTTTAGCTTTCTTTTCATTGGCATATAACCTCAACAACCTACCCTGAGCTGTTATGAAACTTTTGACAAGTCTTATGATCACTAAGATGAAGAGGCAAGAAGATCAAAGAAAGCAATGATTAGTCAAGATCATGAGGATAGTTGAAGTTCTCAAGACCATGAAGATAGTTGAAGTTCTCAAGACCATAAGGGTAGTTGATGTTCTCAAGACCACAAGGGTAGTTGAAGTTCTCAAGACCATAAGGGTAATTGAAGTTCACCTAATATCTCCAATAAATCAAGACAAAATCAGAGTAACAAACAATTTATCCATGTTAAAAAAGATTTATGTCATTCCACTCATCCATTATTGGAAGCCCAAGTTAGTACAAACCAAGACAACTCTTTTTAGAGCTAGAAACACAAAAAAAAACACAAAAAAAAAGAAAAAAAAAAGAAGAAGAAAAAAAAAGAAAAAAGAAGAAGAAAAGAAAAAAAAAGAGAAAAAAAGAAAAAAAAAAGATAAAACCTAAAAAGGCGGTTCAAAAAGCCAACTGAGTTCTCTTTTACCTAAGACAACAAAAGGCTTCCATTTGGTTTATAAGGACATTTTGACTTGAATTGCTCCAACCTAACTAAAGATTCGATCAAAATCATAGGAAAAGGAAAAAGACCATGCAGTTCTTGAAAGTTTTGTACTTAACAGTCCAATAAGAAAGAAGGACAAAATGATAAAATGCTCAAAGAAATGGAAGAGTAAGAAAAACAAAAGGAAAGAAAATGGAGAAGAAGAAAAGAAACGAATTTGGGTAACAAACTTTTTGTAAAGGAAAAGAATGTCCTAATCAAGATCCATACCAATGCCAAAAAGATAGGAGGAATTTTGAGTCTAGCAAGATTGCTCCCAGCTGCCTAAAGTTCAAACAAGGAATTTATAGTGTGAGGGGTTGTCCATAGTATCACAACGGCTCCAACTTACCAATGGCCTTCATTAAATCTGTGTCCCTTATAGACCTCATTTCAAGCCTATCAAAGACCTGTTGATTTCTCTTGGTAGGTAGAGTCTATTAGTGGAGACAGTTTGAATAAACATGCATATGAGTTAGATAATATTCAAACTCAAATGAGACCTTTGGCCAAGTAATGTGTATGTGCCTATCTGAAGTACAACAATTCTTGTTTAAATAGAGATGATTCTCGGGTTTAGTACGGTAACTAGGGTTGTCATGTTATAGATATGTTAATTTGGAAAAATCAAGTCCTGAGGTACATTGACATTGATTTGGCAAAGCCAACATTTGATTTCAAAATCAAAAGTCAAAAAATTCAAAAATATTTTTGTCATACAAAACCTTCCAGTTAAGGGGAGTATGTTGAACTGTCGAATCTCGAAGGACACATTGGGCAAAGGAAATTATTACTGGCAAGGTTATGAAGAAGCTGCTTGGGGCCTCCATTATTCACATTTTCAATATCTCAAAGATAAAAGTCATAAATGGGAAGCATTCTTTTATTCCAATGCAAGACCTGAATGAGCATCTGAAAGGAACCAATGAGAATACTTCTGTTGATCACCTTGGTCTGTGAGTCATGGAACCACTGTAAGTGTTATTCATGCATATCATGCATACATGAGCATATCACATTGTCAAGCAAAACTCTGTATTTTGAACACTTATCAACTTAAATTCCATATATCCAAATATATGATATCAATGTATCAAAACTAGTTTCTTTAACATAGAAAGAGCATATATCAAATATTTTTCACCAAAAACTTGTCAAGACAACTCAATCAATCATTTTAAACAATAAATTTATAGAAATTCAAATAGTTGTAAATCAAAATATACATAAGCATATACCTCTTTAAACTCTTCTTTTTCACTAATCACTTGTTGATAATCTCAACTTTTCCAGCTTAATCTTCTAAAAACTTATAACTAGATATTATTTTCTCTTAGGTTTTGATCAAAGTCTTGGAAGGAAGGAAGAAAGAAGGAGTTTTGATGGTGAAGATGGTGATGAACGTGGAAAGAAGAAAGAAGAAGAAAGAAAGAGAAGTTTCTACATAAATACACCTGTCCATACACTTGTATATATACATATATGGCTTAATCTAGTGTGGCCAATCTCATCTTAGTTATGGTGCACCCTCTTTCTTATCATTTGATTCTAATTCAATTTTAAATCTCGTAAAACCGTAAAAATAAATAATTTCTTCAGTAAATTTTTGAGATCCACTATTTACATCACTTATCCATACAACTTATATCACAATTCATTATCAATTATCAATATTAAATCAAAGTTTAGTATTTAAATTTTAAACATTATAATTCTCCTCCACTAAAGAAATTTCATCCTCAAAATTTACCTGTTATAGACGCTTGAAACAATTGAAGGTATTGTTGTCTCATTATCTCTTCACTTTCCCAGGTGGCTTCCTCTATCGAATGATTCCTCCACAACACTTTTACTAGAGGAATGTGCTTATTACACAACTTCTTTATTTTACGAGCTAAGATAGCCACTGGTTCTTCTTCATAATTCTAATCTGGCCGAATTTCAATAGATTCTACTTGAATCACATGTGTAGGATCTAATCTATATCATCTAAGCATCGACACATGGAATACATTATGAATCTTAGCCAATTCTGGAGGCAAAGCTAGTCGATAGGCTACTGGATCTACACGTTCAAGTATTTCATATGGTCCAATGAACTTAGGACTTAATTTACCTTTCTTTCCAAAGCAAAGAACTTTCTTCCATGGTGATACTTTCAAAAATACCTTATCCCCCACACTATATTCAATATCACGCCGTTTCAAATCTACATAAAATTTTTGTCTATCCATTGCAATTTGTAATCGATCCTTTATAAGCTTTACTTTGTCTTCAGTTTATTTTATGAGATCAGGTCCCATATGTTTGCTCTCATTTAATTCCACCCAACACAATGGAGTTCTACACTTCCTTCCATAGAGTGCCTCATATGGAGCCATTCCAATACTCATTTGATAACTATAGTTATAAGCAAATTCTACTAAAGGTAGATATTTATCCCAGCTACCTTTAAAATCGATTACACAACTTCTAAGCATATCCTCAAGTATTTGTATCACCCTTTCTGAATGACCATCTATTTGTGGATGAAATGCAGTACTAAAATGGAGTCGAGTAACCAATGCTTAAAACTTTCCCAAAATCTTGAAGTAAAGTAAGGGTCTCTATCTGAAATAATAGACACTGGTACTCCTTGAAGCCTGACTATCTCATTAACATACAACTCTGTAAGTCTATTCATTGAATAGTTAATTCGAATGGGAAGGAAATGAGTTGATTTGGTTAATCGATCAACAATTACCCAAATTGTAGCATGCTTCTTTTGGGTATTTGGAAGACTAGTCACAAAATCCATGGTGATTCTATCCCGCTGTGAGTGGGGATTTTTGCCCCCACTCCTGGTAGAATGGTTATTGTGACTTTGACACTGTTTAGGCTCAGAGCCTTAGAGACCATGGGCCTAAGCCCGGAGAAAATGGAGTCGCCACATGGACAGACCGGGTGTAGACCCTTAATTTTTGACCTAGTCCGGTCCAATATGTTTTATTTAGTCCTAAATGATTTTTGTTGTCTAATTGGTCCAAAATAATTTTTGTTAAATAATTTTTGCTTTAGCATCTAATTTTTATTAATAAAAAATAAAAATAAAAAAATAAAAGTCAAAAAATAAAAATCGGCGTCGGAAAAATCGGTGACTAAAAAATCGTCGAGCGGGCCCGTGGGCATTTCGCCCGCAGAAGTTGCCTACAGGAAAAATGGCACACGCCATTTCGCCCGCTCCTCGCCCACTGTCGCAGTTGACTGCGGCAGATTTTTTCGCCAGTGCATTTTTTCCTGCGGCAATTTTTTTCGGCAGCGCAATTTTTTCGACGCAAATTTTTCGAAACCTAATTCAATTAGGTTTCGGTTTCCTTTTCTTATCAATATTACTTTTCATGATTAATTAGGAATAAACCATATGAAACCTCTATAAATAAGGACCAAAGGCAATCAAATAAGGGAGGCCGAAAATAAAAAATTGGACAGTAGCTTGAAAAAGTGGATCCAAATCCGTGAAGGAAATCAGCTTGAATCAAGCTGGTTTTTTTAGGGAGCAGAAAAACGATTTAAGTAATTCAAAGGCAAAAAGGCTTGTCTTTGACTTTGTTCATCCAAGAAGCAATTTTGGTGTAACTAACAAAATAAGGTTTGAATTCTTAATTCCTTTTATTTTTTGTTTTCACAGTAGCTTAATCATCCTTTGGTTTCTTTTAGATTAAAAACTTTATAACCTCAATTCACCTTTTGTAAGGTTTAAAAATCTTAAATCGTGGCTTTATTTTCTAAAATTTTAAAGTTATTAGATATATTTCTTCAAAACTCCAAAACCAAAATTTGTTTTCCAAATTTCCAAAACTCAAAATTGTGGTCTGTTACTTTCCCAAAAGCTTTAAAAATATCTTTTTTTTTGCTTTATAAACTTTAAATCGTTGGTTTATTTTCATAAAATTCCATAAAATCTTCAATTGATTTTTCCAAATCCTAAAAATCATGCATCACCGAAACCCTAAATTCTAAAACACTAAACCCAAAATTCAACTTCTAAACCTAAAATAGTAAACTCTAACTCCTTTAAAACCTTAAACCCTAACTTTTTCTAAACCTTAATCCTTTAAAACATTAAAAAACCATAAAAACATAAATATTTTAAATTTACACAGTAAGGTTGAAATCATCATTTAAAACCATGAATCAAAAGTATTTTAAAGTGTCTAAAACCATAGTTTCATGATTTCACCATTCAAACCTTAATTTGTTTAATCAAAGAGTCTTACCAACCTTTCAAAACATAAAACCTCAATCTATTTTAATTCCATAAAAAAGTCACAGTAGCTTAAACCCATGAAAATCCAAAAACCCTAAATACATAAAATAAATGGAACCCAAAAAGGAAATAATAGCTATAATATGGATTTTTATTTACCTTATTCAATTCCATATTTGATCATGCTTTGTTTTATTTCTTATGCTTTAATTTATTTAAATTCAATGCTTGGTTTATTTTATTTATTATGGATGGATGTTTACTTCTTATTGATATTTGGTACCTTTGATGAATGATTTATTTATTATGAATGGTTATCTACTTTTATCAATTTATTTAGATTTCCAAATATTGTAAGAGGTATGTTTCCACTTTGTGGGTACCTCATTAGTTAAATATCATGTAATTTAATTTGCTTTTCTATTTTAGCACCAATGTAAAGGGCATGTTTCTACCTTTCGGTGGGTGTCTTATTTAGGCATGTGATGTAAGGACATATTTCCATCTTCAGATGGGTGTCCATTTATTTACTTTGCTTGGACTTTGTTTCAATTTTTAATATACTGATGCTTTATTTTAATTGTTGCATGTAATATGGATAATATTGTTATACTTAAGAATTTTATAATATTAAGACCTGCAAAGGAGGCTAGTTCCAATGAACCGAGCGTTGTGGGGGTGCTGGGCCATTTCTCACCTTCTCCACACGTACCCAACTTTTCGAACCCATTATGGAGTTGGGGATTCCTTAGGAATCGAGTCATCCACCCCTTTCTTTTTCCCGGCCCGTCCGGGTGGCGACTCTATTTTCTCCGGACTTAGGTCCATGTTCTCTAAGGCCCCTAGCCTAAACAGTGTCGAAGTCATAAGAACAATTCCATCGAGAATGGGGGCGAAAATCCCCACTCACTCCGGGAAAAAGAAAGGAGTGGATGACTCGATTCCTAAGGAATCCCCAACCCCCCAATGGGTTCGAAAAGTTGGGTACGTGTGGGGAAGGTGAGAAACGGCCCAGCACCCCCACAATGCCCGGTTCATTGAAACTGGCCTCTTTTGCAGGTCTTAATATTATAAAATTCTTAAGTATAACAATATTATCCATATTACATGCAACAATTAAAATAAAGCATCAGTATATTAAAATTAAAGCAATGTCCAAATAAAATAAATGTCCGAGGATGGAAACATGTCCTTACATTGCCCATGTCTAAAACTAAATAGGACACCCACCGAAATGTGAAAACATGTCCTTTACATTGGTCCAAAATATAAAAGCAATTTAAATTACATAAAATTTAACTAATGAGGTACCCACAAAGTGGAAACATACTTCTTACAATTTTAATACTAAAATAAACAAATAATAATCATAATAATAAAGAAAATATCCATCCATGATAAATTAAATAAATCAAGCATTGAAATTAAATAAATCAAAACATATAATAAACTACGAAATCAAATCTAAAATTAAATAAAGCAAATAAAGATACAAATTTAGGTTTATGTCTCAATTTAGGGTTCTTTAATTAACATTTAGGGCTTTGGGATTTTGGAATTATTGTTATTATTATTTAGACTACTGTAAATTTTTTTTTGAAAAATGGGATGGATTAGGGTTTTATAAATTTAAGAAAGTAGTAAGGCTTTTGGTTAATCAAATTAGGGTTTAGGGCTAACAACATGAAATTAGGGTTTTGGAACCTTAAGACATTAGGGTTTATAATTTTAAAAGATTGGGATTAGTGTTTAATATTTTTACGGTTTAAGAGAGAAAGATTTATGGGATTTATTGGATTTGGGCTTAAGCTTTTGTAGGTTTACTGGATGAAGGTTTAAAAAATTAAGGTTTTGATTTATCATTTTAGAAGAACTATTGATTTTGGAAATAAATTAAGATTTTAAAAAAACAATCCGGGTTTTGAGACTTTAATGGAATAATTTAGGGTTTAGAGTTTTGGGAAAAATAGTTTAAGGTTTTAAAGGTTTTGAAAACAAAAAACAGTTTAGGGTTTTAAAGTTTTGAAAATAGAAGAACAATTTAGGGTTTTAAAGTTTTGAAACAGAAGAAAAATTTAGGGTTTTGAAGTTTTGAAAATAGAAGAACAGTTTATGGTTTTAAAGTTTTGGAAATAGAAGAACAGTTTAGGATTTTGAATTTAATCACTGACTTCGGCTACTGGATGAATGGAAAATCTGATTTATAAAACATACAATTAGAGTTCAAGAATTAATAATTTAGATTACTGAAAGACTTAATATCAAAGCAAATAATAGAAACACTTGAAAGAAAATATGGCAATACTATCGTGTACTTAAACAATTCATGAATCAAAATATAAGAATGCTGTAAATATAAACAAAATAAAGATTTATAATCAAACCTTCTACCCGTTGGTTCAACCACAGTTGACTCTGGCTGAACAAGAACAAAGACAGCGTTGCTGCCTTTGATGGATTGATGATTGATGAGTGCTACTTATTGCTATTTTATTTTGTCATTTTCTGCTTTGCTATTTAATCTCTCTTAATGTTCATTGCCGATCCTTATTAAAGTCTAAAACCATCTTATTTATAGGCCAAAACCTCACTCAAAAATCCTACCATGAATATTAATATGTCCTTAACACAAATTCTAGTTTAATTAGGAAAAAAATTGAAGAACATGTTGATTTGGTGTGCCAAGATTGACATGGCCTTTGGCTTATGTCGACCTGGGCATCCAGGTCAACATAAGCCAATACTCATGTTGATCTGGAGCCAAATTGACATGAGCTAGGTTCATGCTGACCTGAGGCCTCCAGGTCGACATTAGCCAAGGCTCATGTCACGGCCCTTTGAAATAATTTTGTATTTTTTAATTTTTTTGGACCGAACTGTTTAAAAAACTTGGTTTAGGGTTTTGTAGTTGAGTTTGTGCCTTTTAAAATTGGACTGACTTATTAGAAGTTGTAAATCGGATCAATTTTATTTTAACATTCTTTAATTAGGACCGCACCAACTTAGGGCCAAAATTAAGGGTCTACAGTTTGCCCCCTACTTGAGTGATCTGAGACTATAGCAAAAGAGAGCAAAAAGCAATGTGATTTTTGACTGGGTTTAGAGCCATACTGGACTCCATACCTAAGGTTGGTTTGAGTTCTGGACTCAAAAATGATTTGGGTTATGGACCCGAGGTGAATTTTGAATTTGGGTTCTGGACCCGAGCTAAGTTCTGGACTTAAGGGTAATTTGGGTTCTGGACCTGAGCTAAGTTTTGAACTTAAGGGTAATTTGGGTTTTGGATCTAAACTATGTTCTCGACTTAAGGGAGATTTGGGTTCTGGACCTAAGCTAAGTTCTGGGATTAAGGGTAATTTGGGTTCTGGACCCGAGCTAAGTTCTGGGATTAAGGGTAATTTGGGTTCTGGACCCGAGCTAAGTTCTAGAATTAAGAGGGAATTTAGGTTCTGGGCCTAAGCTAAGTTCTAAACTTAAGGGTAGTTTGGGTTCTGGACCCGAGCTAAGTCCAGGACTTAAGAGGAAATTTAGGTTCAGGACCTAAGCTAAGTTCTGGACTTAAAAATAATTTGGATTCTGGATCCGAGCTAAGTTCTAGACTTAACGAGCTAATTTGGGTTCTGGACCCGAGCTATGTTCTAGACTTAAGAGGGAATTTAGGTTTTGGACCTAAGCTAAGGTTTAGACTTAAGGGTAATTTGGGTTCTGAACCCGAGCTAAGTTCTGGAGTTAAGATAGAATTTAGGTTCTGGACCTAAGCTAAGTTCTGGACTTAAGGGTAATTTGGGTTCTGGACCCAAGCTAAGTTTTAGACTTAAGAGGGAATTTAAGTTCTGGACCTAAGCTAAGTTCTGGACTTAAGGATAATTTGGGTTCTGGACCAGAGCTAAGTTCTGAACTTAAGAGGAAATTTAGGTTCTGGACCTAAGCTAAGTTCTAGACTTAAAAATAATTTGATTATCTGCAAAAAAAATAAAAAAAAATAATTGTAGTCGGTAGGATACTAAAGAAATTTGCAAAAAATTTAGCTATTTTTACCATGCCTATATCTTCTTGCCCCTGCATGGTAAAATATTGGAAGTGAGTTTCACAATGTTTTGTACATACATAAACTAAAAAAATATTGAAAGGAGAAAATTTGGCCCCTGTGTATGCTCAAACCTGTGATTTTTTCTATGCGGCTTGGGTTGATGTTTGTATATTGTCTAGCTCATCGAAAAAGCATGCATTTCTTCCTTTCTTTTGCAAAATGATTGGAGTTTCCTCATGCAATGGGTCTTCTATGCCCCCTGAATCTATACCCGCTTCATCTTTGCTTCATAGAGTGTATGTTGAATGGATAATACAATATAAGAAAATGCCATGTGATATGCACATATATGCATGAATAACACTTACAGTGATTCCGTCGACTCACAGGCCAAGGTGATCAGCAGAAGTGTTCTCATTGACTCCTTCCAGATGCCCATTCAAGTCTTGCTTTGGAATGACAGGATACTTCACATTTACGGCTTTTATCTTTGAGATATTGAAAACATGAATAATGGAGGCCCCAAGCAGCAGAGATACATCCATTCCAAACTATGTTTTGGCATGTCAGTTGGTAGCTTCTTCATAAGCTTGCCAATAATCATTTACTTTGCCCAATGTGTCCTTTGAGGTTTAATGGTTCAACATACTCCCCTTAACTTGAAGGCTTTGTAATAATAAGTTCTGGACCTAAGCTAAGTTCTGGACTTAAGGATAATTTGGGTTCTGGACCAGAGCTAAGTTCTGAACTTAAGAGGAAATTTAGGTTCTGGACCTAAGCTAAGTTCTAGACTTAAAAATAATTTGATTATCTGCAAAAAAAATAAAAAAAATAATTGTAGTCGGTAGGATACTAAAGAAATTTGCAAAAAATTTAGCTATTTTTACCATGCCTATATCTTCTTGCCCCTGCATGGTAAAATATTGGAAGTGAGTTTCACAATGTTTTGTACATACATAAACTAAAAAAATATTGAAAGGAGAAAATTTGGCCCCTGTGTATGCTCAAACCTGTGATTTTTTCTATGCGGCTTGGGTTGATGTTTGTATATTGTCTAGCTCACCGAAAAAGCATGCATTTCTTCCTTTCTTTTGCAAAATGATTGGAGTTTCCTCATGCAATGGGTCTTCTATGCCCCCTGAATCTATACCCGCTTCATCTTTGCTTCATAGAGTGTATGTTGAATGGATAATACAATATAAGAAAATGCCATGTGATATGCACATATATGCATGAATAACACTTACAGTGATTCCGTCGACTCACAGGCCAAGGTGATCAGCAGAAGTGTTCTCATTGACTCCTTCCAGATGCCCATTCAAGTCTTGCTTTGGAATGACAGGATACTTCACATTTACGGCTTTTATCTTTGAGATATTGAAAACATGAATAATGGAGGCCCCAAGCAGCAGAGATACATCCATTCCAAACTATGTTTTGGCATGTCAGTTGGTAGCTTCTTCATAAGCTTGCCAATAATCATTTACTTTGCCCAATGTGTCCTTTGAGGTTTAATGGTTCAACATACTCCCCTTAACTTGAAGGCTTTGTAATAATTTTTTTTCTTTTTTCAATTTTGAATTTTGATTTTAAAATCAAATGTTGGCTTTGCCAAATTAATGTCAATTTACCTCAGGACTTGATTTTTCAAATTAACATATCTATAACATGACAACCCTAGTTACCGTACTAAACTCGGGAATCATTTCTATTTAGGCAAGAACTTGTTGCACTACAGATAGGCACATACACATTACTTGACCAAAGGTCTCACTGAGTTTGAATATTATCTGTCTCATATGCATGCTTATTCAAACTATCTCCACTAATAGACTTTACCTACCAAGAGAGATCAACAGGCCTTTGATAGGCTTGAAATGGGGTTTATAAGGGACACGGGTTAAATGAAGGCCACTTGTAAGTTGGAGCCGATGTGACACAATGGACAAACATTCACACTACAAACTGCTTGTTGGAACTTTAGATAGTTGGGAGCATGAAAAGATAGAGCTTTGAGTATCCTCCCATCTTCTTGGCATTAATCTAAATCTTGATTGGGATAGTCTTCATTTCTTTTCTTCTTTTCCCTTTTCTTTCTCTTTATTTTTCTTACTATTCCCTTTTTCTTTCTCCTTATTTTTCTTACTCTTCCTTTTCTTTGAGTATTTTATCATTTTGTCCTTCTTCTCTATAGGATTGTTAAGTATAGGACTTTCAAAAACTAGGTGACCTTTCTCTTTTTTCTCTGATTTTGATTTAATTTTTGGTTGGGTTGGACCAATTCAAGTCAAACTGTCCTTATAAACTAAATAAAAGCCTTTTGTTGTCTTAGGTAAAAGAGAACTCAGTTGGCTTTTTGAACCGCCTTTTTAGGTTTTATCTTTCCTTTTTTTTCTTTTTCTTCTTTTGTTTTCTTTTATCTTTTTTCTTTTCTCATTCTTTTTTCTTTTCTTTCTTTTCTTTCTTTTTTTTTTCTTTTTCTTTCTTTTCTTTTCTTTTTTTTTATTTTTGGTTCTAGCTCTAAAAGAGTTGTCATGTTTGTACCAACTTGGGTTTCTAATAATGGATAAGTGGAGTGACATAAATCTCCTTTAATAGGGATAAATCATTTGTTACTCTAATGTTATCTTGATAGATTGGAGATATTAGGTGAACTTCAACTACCCTTATGGTCTTGAGAACTTCAACTATCCTCATGATCTTGACTATGCATTCCATTCTTTGATCTTCTTGCCTCTTCACCTTAGTGATCATAAGACTTGTCAAAAGTATCACAACAGCTCAGGGTAGGTTGTTGGGGTTTGTAAGCCAATGAAAAGAAAGCTAAAATTTTATGAAGGCTCAAGGGACAACTAGGGATTGATATTTAATTGGGTGGATACTAGTTGTTGGCTAACCAAATAATGCCTAGATCATTTCTCTCTTAAATAAGCAGAGTTCAATTTCGCCTCGAAAATTTTTCAAAGCATGTTCTAAGACTGACTAGGACATAGACAAAGGTAATTATACTGGAGCCCTCTCTAAGTAAGCATACACAACTCAATGCTCTAGAGAAATTCCCTCATCTAGTAAAGTTATTCAAATCATGATGCGTAGGTATGCTAATTTATAAATATCAAGTTAAATTCCTCATTGGTTATGAACTAAAATGAACAAAGACCCATAAAAATTTTATGAAAGGAATTTATTCAAACAACTTAAAATTTAAAAAACACGATTGTTCCAATTAAATATTAAAGAAAGCAAAATAAATAAAGCGATATTCAAGCTAAGTTTGTTGAGTTGAAGTCAAAGATACTCCATTTATCTAGACTTATCAGGGTCAAGGATTTTTCCATCATCAAGGATCATTGCTTCATCATCCACAGTTAGTCCGAGCTTGCATAGTATCACAATATCTTTAGCGGCTTCTCTATCCATATCATCATAGGATGACAAGATAAAACTCTTCATGAAGGTTGTAAGCGGTGGCGCCCTTCCAAATTTAGGCAGAGAATTATTTTTAGTGTTGTGCTTATCAGGCTCAGGTAGCTTTCCACTATCAATTAAATTTTGGATCTCATGCTTCAATCGGGTACATCTATCGGTCTCATGTCCTTAAGTCTGATGAAATTGACAAAAAGCCTTAGTATTAAAATTTGGGGGTAAAGAATTTGGCAAAGGTCGAGGAGTCAAGGGTTGTAACAATCCCTTCTTTTGTAGCTTATTGAGAACCCAATATAGCGGCTTTCCCAATTCTGAAAACTGCCTCATTCCTCCTTAACCTGTGGCATTAACATCAACTTCCATTTATGTATTTTGATTGCTAGGCTAATAATTTCATTTTTCAGAAAAATGGTTCTTCTCTTTTTCCCTTTGACTTTTTCCACTGGGGTGATAGCCGCCCTTATTGCCCCACTTAGATAGCACATGGTTCAGCTGGTCTCGTAGAATAGGGATTGATCCCTCATTTTTCATTCGATCTCTATTAGTGAACATGTTCTCCATGGATGCTGCCTTTATTAGGAAATCAGGGAGATCACAGCAAACCAAAAACACGCAGCGGAAAAATTTGATCTTTGATTTCCCATCAGGATCCATGCTGTTCGTTTAATTCGATAAAAGTGTTCAAAGAACTAACCTGTTGATGATTAGAAATCACAATTTAGAAGAGATGCCTCGATCGCGAAACACCCTCTATCACGTATCCACACGAATGCTACCGTCTGGAGTGCTAGCTCTCTACAACGGCGAAGGCTGAAAAACATTTTCTCTAAAACGTATTAGGGTTCCTTCTTTTTTTTCGTTCTACTTTTATTTTCTAAAGTTACCTATCAGAAGACATAACGTCTGGAGTGAATATAATCACTCCAGAATCCAATTCAAAATTGGATAAGGTAAGTCAAATTCAGAATCCAAATCTAATTAGGATTCTGAATATATTATCTAATAATATATATAATTGGATAAGGTAAATCAAATTCAGAATCCAAATCTAGTTAGGATTCTGAATATATTATCTAATAATATATATATAATGAAAATAATAATAATAATAAATATTAATATTATTAATATTATATCCAGCCCAAAGCGCATTCTTGTGTGTGACCCGATAGGCCCATATTAATTGGCAGTCAATTTAATCTCTATTAAACCAACAAGTCATAATTGGCCTCTAGCAAGGCGTTACAACTACCCAATTAATATAAGGAATGTCCAATTTGCCTAATAATAGTACATGCATTAATCCCTTTCTCACACGATATCTAGCTTGAACATAAGTCATGGTCAACGTCATACTTATATTATCCAAACTTATGATTACTCGATCTCCAAGTAGACTGATAAAAACAAATGAAATTGATCACACTATCAATTCATTTGAGCACGGCCATGCGTTTCACAGTCTCACTTATCGAGGGGCCCAAAAGATATCTCTCTCAAAGAGAGGGACAAATTCTATCTTGATTGTTCATTATCCTCTACATAATTTCTATCATATATGATCATAACCTTTATTACTATCCAGTTACGGATAATGTTTGATCATGTCAAAATATAATAGTCCTTATATTGGAAACTATGACAATCTCAAGTCAAAGAATTAATACATAACTATCATGAGATTTACTTATGACACTAACCCATGTAGTAATCTCATGATGGGTCTATCCAATACATTGTTCTCTAACAAGTATCTATGAAATTGATTTGTATCACTATACACATAACCATCTGATGATTATCAAATCAATGTTCATAGTGGTTAAGAATTATTTTTTTTATCTCTATAACAATAATAAACCAGGGACAAATATCAAAATTGTGTAACATGCAAACAAACAATAATGATAATAAAACCTCATTTATTAATAATGAATGTATAACATAAAGATTCAAATAAAGGGCCTAGGGCACATACACTAACAATCTCCCACTTGCACTAGGCCTACAAATTTCTAAGACCCATAGATCTAGTGTGCTGATCATGCTTGACCCGTGAGAGAGGCTTTGTTAATGGATCTGCTATGTTATCATTTGTGTCAACTTTGCATATCTTGATATCTCCTCTATCGATAATGTCTCGAATGAGGTGAAAACGCCTGAGTATATGCTTAGACCTTTGATGAGATCTAGGTTCTTTTACCTGTGCTATGGCACCATTGTTGTCACAATAAATGTCCACAGGATTTGCAATGCTAGGCACCACTCCTAGCTCAGTGATGAATTTCTTCAACCAGACTGCTTCCTTAGCTGCATCTGATGCTGCTATATACTCAGCCTCTGTTGTAGAATCAGCCACAGTGCTTTGTTTTGAACTCTTCCAACTAACAGCTCCACCATTCAATGTGAATACAAAACCTGACTGCGATCTAAAATCATCTATGTCAGTTTGGAAACTAGCATCTGTATAACCATTTACAACTAGTTCATCTTCCAAACCTCCATAAACCAAGAATACATCTTTAGTCCTTCGAAGGTACTTAAGAATATTCTTGACAGCTGTCCAGTGACCTTCACCAGGATCAGCTTGAAATCTACTAGTTGCGCTTAATGGATATGAGACATCTGGTCTAGTACATAACATGGCATACATAATAGATCCTATAGCAGAAGCATAAGGAATCTTATTCATTCGATCTCGCTCATCAGATGTCATAGGACATTGACTCTTGCTGAGATGAATGCCATGAGACATAGGCAAGAATCCCTTTTTGGAATCTTGCATGTTGAACCTCTTCAACACTTTATCTATGTATGTACTTTGACTCAGGCCAATTATCCTTCTAGATCTATCTCTATAGATCTTTATACCAAGGATATAGGCAGCCTCACCTAAGTCTTTCATTGAGAAAGAATTCCCTAACCAAGTCTTAACCTTTTGCAAGGTAGGGATATCATTCCCAATGAGTAATATGTCATCCACATATAAGACTAAAAACACTACTGCACTCCCACTAACCATCTTGTAAACACAAGGTTCATCTTCATTCTTGATGAAACCAAAGTTCCTAACTGTTTCATCAAAACGAAGATTCCAGCTTCGAGATGCTTGCTTCAATCCATAAATGGATCTTTGAAGCTTGCAAACCTTTGTAGAATTCTCAGGATTTACAAAACCCTCAGGTTGTGTCATATACACATCCTCAAGCAAGTTTCCATTAAGGAAAGCGGTTTTGACATCCATTTGCCATATCTCATAATCATAGTATGCTGCAATGGCAATGAGAATTCTAACAAACTTAAGCATAGCAACTGGTGAAAAAGTTTCATCATAGTCTATACCATGAGTTTGCTTGAAACCTTTTGCAACAAGCCTTGCTTTATAGGTCTGCACATTCCCATCCATGTCAGTTTTCTTCTTGAAAACCCATTTGCAACCAATAGTCTTAATACCCTTTGGAGGATCAATTAAAGACCAAACTTGGTTGTCAAACATAGATTGCATCTCAGATTTCATGGCTCCAAGCCATTTGTCTGAATCTGGACCTGACACAGCTTCTTGATAGGTAGTAGGCTCATCTTGATCTATGAGCATTACTTCACTATCATCAGTCATAAGAAATCCATATCTCTCTGGCTGACGACGTGTCCTATCAGACCTGCGAGGGATTTGTGTTACATCTTCAGACTCCACAACTATTTGTGGTTCTAAAATAGTCTCTATAGACGGCTCAATGATTTCTTGTGGTACTTGAGTTTCCTCAAGTTCTACTATACTCCCACTAGTTCTCTTAGAAAGAAATTCCTTTTCCAAAAAGATCCCATTTCTAGCAACAAACACTTTGTTCTCTGAAGGAGTATAGAAATAGTATCCTTTAGTTTCCTTAGGATACCCCACAAAATTACATTTGATAGACTTTGGAGCTAACTTATCTGAAACTGGTCTTTTCACATAAGCTTCACAACCCCAAATCTTAAGAAAAGACAAACTAGGTGTCTTACCTGTCCATATCTCATATGGTGTCTTTTCAACCGCCTTAGATGGTACACGGTTCAGAATGAATGTAGCTGTCTCCAAGGCATAACCCCAAAAAGATAAAGGAAGATCCGCTTGACTCATCATTGATCGAACCATATCTAATAGAGTTCGATTTCTCCTTTCAGAAACTCCATTCCACTGTGGATTTCCTGGAGGAGTCAGTTGTGAAACAATTCCACAATCCCTTAGATGATCATCAAACTCTTGGCTCAAATATTCACCACCTCGATCTGATCGAAGTTGTTTAATTATTTTACCAAGTTGATTTTGTACTTCATTTTGAAAAATTATAAACATTTCAAAAGACTCATGCTTATGTTTCATTAGGTAGACATAGCCATACCTACTGAAATCATCAGTAAAAGTAATGAAGTATCGAAATCCTCCTCTGGCACTAATGCTAAAAGGACCACATACATCTGTATGTATCAAGCCCAATAAATCATTAGCCCTTTCACTATGCCCAGTAAAAGGATCCTTTGTCATCTTACCAAGCAAACAAGACTCACATGTTTCAAATGATTCAAAATCAAATGAATCTAATAATCCATCTTGATGGAGCTTAGAAATGCGTTTCTCATTTATATGGCTAAGGCGACAATGCCATAAATAAGTAGGGTTTAACTCATTTGGCTTAGTTCTCTTAGAAGTTATGTTATAGATATCATTACCATTAGAATCATCAAGATTAAGGATATAAAGGCCATTATAAGAATTTGCAATACCATAAAGCAAATCATTTTTATCAAAAATAGAACATTTTTTATTCTTAATCAAAAATGAATAACCTTCATCATCCAAAACAGATACTGAAATAAGATTCCTACACATAGTAGGAACATAAAAGCAATTGTTCAAAATTAACAAAAACCCATTGGGCATAACAAGTTCATAAGTTCCTACAGCTATAGCAGCAACTCTTGCTCTATTGCCAACACGTAGGTCCACTTCGCCCTTCTTCAGCATCCTACTCCTTTTGAGTCCCTGCATATTTGTACAAATATGAGATCCACATCCGGTATCTAATACCCAGGAAGAAGGAATTAATTTCTATAACATAAATACCTGAAGATGTAGTCGCACTACCCTTCAACTTCTTTAACTCATCCAAATAGAGTTGACAATTTCTCTTCCAATGCCCAGGCTTGTTGCAATGGAAACAAGTCCCTTCCTTAGGAACTTTAGCCTTAGGTTCAGGTTTTGGTTTAGCTTGTCCCTTGGACCCTTTAGCACTTTTTGCCTTACCCTTGCCTTTAGTATATTTGGCTTTCTTTTTCATTTGTTTAATATTGACATTCAATATTTGGGTAGGCTTTTTGATATTCCCCTCAGCAGTTTTGAGCATACCATGTAGCTTAGGAATGGATTTCTCCATGTCATTCATGTTATAGTTCATGACAAACTGTGAGAAACTGCTAGGTAATGAATGTAGGATCAAATCCGTGGAGAGTTCTAAACTCAGAGGATATCCAAGTCTAGCAAGGTGATCTAGATAGCCTTTCATCTTCAAAACATGAGCACTAACATATTCACCTTCAGACATTTTGCAGTCAAATAATGCAACAGCGGTGTTAAACCTATCTTGCCTAGCCTGTTGTTGGAAAGCTTGTTTGAGATGCACACTCATCTCATAAGCCTCTAAGTGTTCCAGATCCTTCTGAAGTCCTGGACACATAGTAGCCAACATAAGACATCCTATGTCATTGGAATCATCCACATGCTTCTTATGCTTACTCTTAGCAGCATTAGAAGCATCAGCAGGAGGTGGGTCAGGGATAGCTTCATCAAGCACATAGGACTTTTTCTCTTGTTTGAGAACAATTCTCAGGTTCCTAAACCAGTCAACAAAATTAGTCCCACATTCTTTCAATTTTTCCTTCTCAAGGATAGATCGCAGTGATAAGGTGGAATTGTTATTAGCAGCCATCTGTTGATAAATATGCAAAGTCAAATTTTAATTAATAATGAGGTTAAAATTATTTAAACTCCTACTAAAATATAACCCTCTAAAGAAAAATTTTAGTAGGCTAAGATCCGTATTTCACTTAATTCTAAACTCAGCTTTGGCGTGACACTTAAAATCAAGTTATTTAGGTAGGTAACATCTTTACCAATTATATCTCATGTAACTCTTAGTAATTATGGAATATTGATATCATATGTCATAGCATGTTGAATTCCATCTAATGCCTTAGGCCCAAAACCATTTTGATAGCCTAATTAAGTCTAACCAATTTTAAAACATATGAGTATCACTATTACTCATCCTACTTAGCTAGGAATGTTTAAAGCATATTGCTTTGGCAATACCTACTTTAATACAATCTTAGTTTTGATAGGTGTTCAAAACGTGGATGGCATTTAGACTTAAATTATTAATGAGGGTTCAACTAAATTATTATCATGTCTTGCATTACATATCATTATATTTTAGCATCCTATATGCATATATATAATTTATCACATAAGCATCATATACCAAATGACAAAATATGTAAACGTGACATAGCATGGCCAAACTAAATATGATCTTCAAGAGACCAAATGAAGATCATAAAGGCAACCCTAGGTGAAAAACCTATCTATTACAACACTTGCAATATTACATATCTTCAAAACTTGTGCTTCCATCACCATGGAACCATCTTCTCCTTGGTATGAATCTTCATCACAAACATTGTAGCTTGAATCTTCATTTATTACAATAAAAGAAAATCTAACTGCTAGTAAAATGAATTACAACAAAATAAATGACACACAGGCCGTATTTAACCAAAATTAAGATATGAATAAACCAATCACATAGGTCATAAGGCCATGCTATGCACCATGCCAAGACATCAAACAAACATTACATATTCATCACCAACATGTTAAATAGAAACAAATATATTGACATTCTTAATGTCGCGGTAACGAACTGTAGGGCGCGAACATACGGCGGTCCCGCTAGCCGGTTAGCGGGCGGGGCTCCCGCTGGCTGGTCAGCGGGCGGGGTTCCGAAGGGGCAGCGCCCCTCGAAGCCAAATAGAAATGTTAATCTCATTAACATTTTTCTTTGGCGAAACCCTAAAACAGAATCGTTAATCTCATTAACCTTCTTACTGTTTTATTTCGAATATGTACAACCCATTACAGAATCATTACCAAATGTTTATATCACATATAAACTTAATCGTTTTCATCATATGAAAATCGCTTTAATCAACCAATCATATATACGTGATTATCTCATGAAAACGAAATTAAAAACACCAATCCTTTCTCATCATATGAAAAACGAATTAGGGTTTTACAGAAACGAAACCAAAAACAATCCTTTTCTCATCATATCAAAACCAATTATATATACGTGATCATCTCATGAAAACAAAATTAAAAACACCAATCCTTTCTCATCATATGAAAAACGAATTAGGGTTTTATAGTTAACATGCCATACGAAATCAATATATCTCATGTAATCATATCAACATGGCATTTTTGACTTAAACGAAAACAACAAGTGGCTCTTATACCACTGTTAGGAAATCAGGGAGATCACAGCAAACCAAAAACACGCAGCGGAAAAATTTGATCTTTGATTTCCCATCAGGATCCATGCTGTTCATTTAATTCGATAAAAGTGTTCAAAGAACTAACCTGTTGATAATTAGAAATCATAGTTTGGAAGAGATGCCTCGATCGCGAAACACCCTCTATCACGTATCCACACGAATGCTACCGTCTGGAGTGCTAGCTCTCTACAACGGCGAAGGCTGAAAAATGTTTTCTCTAAAACGTATTAGGGTTCCTTATTTTTTTTCGTTCTGCTTTTATTTTCTAAAGTTACCTATCAGAAGACTTAACGTCTAGAGTGAATATAATCACTCCAGAATCCAATTCAAAATTGGATAAGGTAAGTCAAATTCAGAATCCAAATCTAATTAGGATTCTGAATATATTATCTAATAATATATAAATTGGATAAGGTAAATCAAATTCAGAATCCAAATCTAGTTAGGATTCTGAATATATTATCTAATAATATATATATAAAACGAAAATAATGATAATGATAAATATTAATATCTAATATTAATATTATTAATATTATATCCAGCCCAAAGCGCATTCTTGTGTGTGACCCGATAGGCCCATATTAATTTGCAATCAATTTAATCTCTATTAAACAAACAAGTCATAATTGGCCTCTAGCAAGGCGTTACAACTACCCAATTAATATAAGGAATGTCCAATTTTCCTAATAATAGTACATGCATTAATCCCTTTGTCACACGATATCTAGCTTGAACATAAGTCATGGTCAACGTCATACTTATATTGTCCAAACTTATGATTACTCGATCTCCAAGTAGACTGATAAAAACAAATGAAATTGATCACACTATCAATTCATTTGAGCACGGCCATGCATTTCACAGTCTCACTTATCGAGGGGCCCAAAAGATATCTCTCTCAAAGAGAGGGACAAATTCTATCTTGATTGTTCATTATCCTCTACATAATTTCTATCATATATGATCATAACCTTTATTACTATCCAGTTACGGATAATGTTTGATCATGTCAAAATATAATAGTCCTTATATTGGAAACTATGACAATCTCAAGTCAAAGAATTAATACATAACTATCATGAGATTTACTTATGACACTAACCCATGTAGTAATCTCATGATGGGTCTATCCAATACATTGTTCTCTAACAAGTATCTATGAAATTGATTTGTATCACTATACACATAACCATCTGATGATTATCAAATCAATGTTCATACTGGTTAAGAATTATTTTTTTTTATCTCTATAACAATAATAAACCAGGGACAAATATCAAAATTGTGTAACATGCAAACAAACAATAATGATAATAAAACCTCATTTATTAATAATGAATGTATAACATAAAGATTCAAATAAATGGCCTAGGGCACATACACTAACAGCCTTAGCATTGTTGATGAGCTCCAAAATTTCAATCAACTGGGTCTTCATAATTTTAACCAATTGATCTTGTAGCTCAGCCATCCTAGCTTTGACAACTTCATCGATTTTATCCCTTAGCTGGTTTGCATCCATCCTTCCAATGAAGCACTTGAATCAAAAATCAATATTGCAGGTGGTGTCGTTATATGCTCTTGAATTGTCATACTCTAGGTCTGTGAGCCAGAAAGGATTAATGATATGTCATGTGATCCATGTATGCATGTATGCATGTGTGCACAAACAATAGACAAAGATAAGTGGAACGTCCCTTCCAGCCTTGTAACTTCCACACACGGATGGCGAGTCTCTTTTCCTAGGTATATGGTTAACAAAGTAGCAACATGGGGTATCTTGTTTTCGAATATTTCCCTCGGACGTTTCAACCAATAGTTATATTTTCAAAAAATGAAAATCAGTTCATGATAATTCCCATTAATTAGATTTTAATCCATTCAACCAACTAAAATAGCTTTTATGCTATATTGGATTAAAACTAAATTAAGAGATTTATTATAAATAGATTTCTCACTTGAAAAGGTAACTAATGATTCATGTGAAAAACAAGCCCATGATTAATTATTCTTAGTATAAACTAGGCTCACAATTGATTTTTGATATTTCATAATTGACCTAAATATTTGTAAGCTCTTTTAAAGGTTGGATGAAATGAAAAAATAGTTTTGTTTGAAAACCCCATTATAAAAAGATTTTTAGAAAAAATGAATTTTTGACTTTGTATTTGAGTCATGAGAAAAGAATTTTTGATTTATTTTAGAAAAGTTTTATGTCCAAAGACCATTTTGAAAAGTTTTGAAAATAGCTTTGGTCTTTTGGACTTTAAAGAAAAAATTTATTTTGAGCTTACAATGTACTTAGGTCTGTAGACCCTTAATTTTTTACTCGGTCCGGTCTAATAAATTTTAATTAGTCCAAAATAATTTTTATATTATTCAATATATTTTAATTAGTCCAAAATGATTAATTTTTACTTTAGTATCTAATTTTTATTAATAAAAAATAAATAAAAATAAAAATCGGCGACAAAAAAATCATCACTGAAAACCAGCGCGGAGCCAATGGCCGTGGGCCATTTCACCCGCAGGAGTTTCCTGCGGGCGAAATGGCCCTTAGGCCAATTCGCGCCTGCAGCCTGCAGCCACCTACGGCAGTTTTTTCTCCAGCGCATTTTTTCGCAGCAGTTTTTTTTCGCCAACGAAATTTTTTCGACGCAAATTTTTCGAAATCTAATGCAATTAGGTTTCAGTTTCCTTTTCTTAATGAATGTTATATGCCGTGAGTGACTAAACTTAACCATAAAATTCTTCTATAAATAAGATCGAAAACAACACAAAAAAGGGGAATTAAAAAAATCAAAATTTGGAGGAGAAAATTGAAACCAAAGTTGAGAAGGAAAACCTTGAATCAATCTGATTTTTTTTTTAGAGAGAAAACAAGAAATTCAACCCATCAAAGGCAGCAAAGCTTGTCTTTGCTCTTGTTTATCCAAGAAGTGATTTTTGATGAAAACAACAAATGAAGGTATGAATTTCGTTATTTGTTTCATTAATTCACAGTAGCTTCATTATTCAAAAATCTTAAAAACATTATTTCTGTTACTTCAAAATCAAAGACCCTAGAACTTTAATTTACCTTTTATAAAGTTTAAAAACCTTAATTCGTTGCTTTGTTTTCCAAAAAGTTTAAAATTGTTGTTTTTGTTTCTTCAAAATCTTAAAACCCTAATTTGCTTTCCAAATTTTCAAAACCATAATTTGAGTATGTTTCTTTCCACAATCTCTAAAAACATCTTTTCTATTTATATAAACCTTAAATTGTTTTGTTTACTTTCATAAAGCTTTATAAAATTATCAATTGTTTCTTCAAATTCTTAAACTTAATGTATCGTCCGAAACCCTAATTCTAAAATTCTAAAACCCTAATTCAACTCCAAAATCCAAAACAGTGAACCCTAACTCCCTTAAAACCTAAACCCTAAAGTTTTCTAAACCCTAATTCTTTAAAACTTTAAAAACCCTATAAATCTAAATGTTATAATTTAGACACAGTAAATTTAAAGACCCTAATTCAGTAACCGTAAATCATAACTCTAAATTTTTTAAAGTGTCCAAAATATAATTTCATGATTATACATCTCAAACCCTAATTTGGTGAATCAAAGAATTTTATCAACCTCTTAAATCATAAAACCTTGATCTATTTTAATTCCTTTAAAAACTCACAGTAGCCTAATTCCACAAATTTCAAAACCCTAAACACATGGAATAAAGGATCTTAAATAGAAACCCTAATTCCACAAATCTCAAACCCTAAACACATTCAATACTTGGTTTATTTAATTTATCATGGATAGATGTTTACATTCTATTGTTGCTTAATATCTTTGATGAATGATTTATTTATGATGAATGGTTATTTACTTTTATTGATTTATTTAGATTTTTAAATGTTGTAAGAGGTATGTTTCCACTTGTTGGGTACCTCGTTAATTAAACATCATGTAATTTAAATTGCTTTTCTATTTTAGAACTAATGTAAAGGACATGTTTCTACCTTTTGGTGGGTGTCCTATTTAGGCATGGGATGTAAGGACATATTTCCATCCTCGGATGGGTATCCATTTATTTGCTTTGTTTGGACATTGCTTTGATTCTTTTAATATAACGATGTTTTATTTTAATTATTGTGTGTAATATGGATAATATTATCATATTTAAGAATGTTATAATATCAAGACCTGTAAAGGAGGCCGGTTCCAATGAACCGGGCGTTGTGGGGGTGCTGGGCCATTTCACACCTTCCCCACACGTACCCAACTTTTCGAACCCATTAGGGGGTTAGGGATTCCTTAGGAATTGAGTCATCCACCCCTTTCTTTTTCTCGGCCTGTCCGAGTGGCGACTCCATTTTCTCCGAACTTAGGTCCGTATTCTCTAAGGCCCCGAGCCTAAATAGTGCCGAAGTAGCAAGAACCATTCCACCGGGAGTGGAGGCAAAAATCCCCGCTCACAGTGGCAACTCCACTGGGGATAAGATAAGTTAATTCTGTTGGTCTTTATATTATTATATTCTTTCTTATAATGATATTATCCATTGCATCATATTAGATTGCATTGTTTGCGTGAGTTAGGACGCCCGTGTTACCCGTGTTATGTTATGTAAGGGATACCATACTTTCACTCAAGGTATGGAGATCGAGCATGTCATAACCACTCATAGCCTCGTACCATTTGGTATATACTTGCTATGGGAACCTAAGCCTTTTTACCCAAAGACTAAAGCTCATGTAATTGGCCTAGTTACTTTCCTTAGGTTTTTACCCTAAATGCATGTTGTTTGACTATGGTTAATTTATCTTGGCTTAAATCATGGCTTATTTAGTTTGCTCTTTTTCTACTATGACCTAAGTACATTGTAAGCTCAAAATAAATATTTTCTTTAAAATCCAAAAGACCAAATCTATTTTCAAAATTTTTCAAGATGGTCTTCAGACATATGACTTTTCTAAAAATAAAATCAAAAATTCTTTTGCTCATGGCCCAAATACTAAGCCCAAAATCCATTTTTTATAAAATCTTTTTACAAGGGGCTTAGAAACAAAATTATTTTCATCCAACCTTTTCTTACAAAGAGCTTGCAAATTATTTAGGTCAATTACGAAATACCAAAAATCAATTGTGAGCCTAGTTTATACTAAGAATAAATTAACCATGGGCTTGTTTTTGGCATGAACCATTAGTTACTTTTTTCGAGTGAGAAATCTATCTATAATAAACCTCTTAATTTAATTTTAATCCAATGTAGCATAAAAGCTACTATAGTTGATTGAATGGATTAAAACCTAATTAATGGGAATTACTATGAATGGATTTCCATTTTCAAAAATATAACTATTGGTTGAAACGTTCGAGAGAAATATTCGAAAACAAGATACCCCATGTTTGTATTTTGTTAACCATATACCTAGGAAAAGAGACTCGCCATTCGTGTGTGGATGTTATAAGGTTGGAAGGAACATCCTAGTTATCCTTGTTTGTTAATGGTTTGTACATACATGCATACATGCATACATTTGCATCTCATATCATTAATCCTTTCTGGCTCAAAGCCTTGGATTACGATAGTTCAAAAGCTTATGACAATCCGACCTACGCCGGAGACGAAGTATCTAGCAATGACTCAATCACTTGCTCACCAAAAATAATGGATCCCGAACAAATTCAAATAATGGTGGATGATGCCCTCAATGCCAAGATGGAAGAAATAAAAGAGGCCCTAGCTGAGACCATGAAGAACCAATTGACTACAATCTTAGAAAATCATGCCGAGGCATCTGCTAGCACTAAGAAGCCAAAGGAAAAAGGGAAGACTAAAGTTGGTGAAGTAGTTTTTGATGATGAAAAGGTGAACATTGATGATGATGATGATTGGGCTCAATACTACCAAGATGCTCAAGAGACGAAAAAAGAACCGAAGATTGTTGAGAGATCAACTATGGAGAAGACTAAAACTTCTGATGTTGAAAAGATGATTGCTGATTTAGAAAAGAAATTTGAGAAGAAATTGAAAACCGAGGAAATGTCCAAAGTCGACAAACTATTTGAACTAGATGAAGAAGTCCCGTACAAGTTCAAGATGCCATCTTTCGCAAAGTTTGATGGAACCGAAAATCTTCATCTCCATGTGAAGCAATATATCACTACTATGTAGTCTGCCCGAGCTACTAAGGCTCAAACTCTAAAGTACTTTATGCTCTCATTGGACCCTGTTATCCAAAATTGGTTCAATACCTTAGATGATGGAACACAAAAGAGTTGGGATCTACTTTACAAAGCCTTCATCCAACAATATGGATATAATGTCGAGATGGAAGTTACCTTGATGGAAGTGGAATCCACTAGGCAAAGGTCGAATGAGAATTTTGTAGATTATGTGAAGAGATGGAGAAACAAGACTGTTTTGCTCAAGAAGAGGCCTGATGAATCCGATCAAATAAGGATGATTGTGAGAGGGGTGTTGCCTAGTCTTCATGAGAGGATGTCTTATACACTCATCCGCGATTTCAAAGACCTTCTCCAAGCTGGTTTGCAAATTGAAGAATGAGAGAGAGAGAGAGAGAAGAAGAACCATTTTTCAACAAGAAGGAATGAAAAAGGGAACTATCAGTCTAGTAGCCAAAGCATGCAAAAGGCAGTCGGTGTCAATGCTACTAACCAAGGAACAAGGAGACAATTTTCAGAATTGGGGAAGCCAATGTCTTGGGTTCTCAATAAGCTTCAAAGAAAGGGATTGCTACAACCCTTGAATCCTCGCCCTTTGCCTAACCCTCTCCCACCTAATTTCGACACCAAAGCATTTTGTCAATTTCACCAAATGCAAGGGCATGACACAGATAGATGTGTGAGGTTGAGACATCAGATCCAAAATCTAATTGATAATGGGAAGCTACCTGAGCCCAATAAGCCAAACACCAAAGACAACCCATTACCAAAGTTCAATAGGGTACCGTCGCCGGCAACCTTCATGATTGGAGGAGGTTTGCATGAAGACTTTGTCATGTCTTCTTTTCAAGATGTGGGTGGAGAAGCAACAAAAGAAGAAGAGGCATTTGGCAAAATTAAACAAGCTATGGTGGGTAAAGAAGTAACAATTTGTGTTGTCAATGGGTTTTGGGATTCAAGCGATAGTGATGATGATCTTGTATCCAAGAAGGAGGAGTGGACTTGGTCCGAGCCCAAAGAAGATGAAGTAATGAACACTAGATCTGGTAAGCCTTATGCAAGGCCATCACCTACGGAGGTAGAAACTAATAAGGGTATGGAAGTTGAAGTAGGCAATAAAGAAGAAGAAGAAGATGATGTGCTCAAGCAATTGAAAAGAACTCAAGCAAGTGTTAGCATTTGGGACTTATTAGCTACTTCTAAAAAGCACCGTGAAACTATGGCCAAAGCCTTAGCTAGCATGCCAATTTCTACCTCCACGACACCGGAGGAGCTAATCAACTTCATAAAAATTGGAGGGGTAATGAAATGTGAAGAGGTTTAAGAAAAGAGTGAAGTTAATATGGGAGCAGTTTCTTTTTCGGATGCGGACTTACCGGAGGAGGGGAGAGACCACATCCGCCCTCTCTTTATCAAAATAGAAGTCAAGGGGAAGAGGACTTCATGTGTAATGGTCGATGATGGGTCCACCATAAATGTCTGCCCTCTTAAGATATTACCAAAGCTAGCCATGTCAACAAGGGATCTAAACCCGATCGAAGTAACAATTCGGGCTTATGACAACACTAAGAGACATGCCGAAGGGACTTTCAAAGCTGCTGTCAAGGTTGGTCCAATTGAATCTATTGTTGAATTTATTGTTTTGGACATACCGGTTACCTTCGCCTTACTCTTGGGGTGACCATGGTTTCATCCTCTTGGTGGAGTTCCTTCCACCCTTCATCAAAAGATCAAGTTCCCTAACGAAGATGAGTCAGTGGTCATTGAAGCTGAAGATAATAAGGTTGTTAACGCTCTAATGATTGAGAGGCTTCTCAATGGTTTCCGAGTAGCTGCAATGTCTGATGATGAAGTAGTGGACTCCAAAGTCTTGAATATGACGAAGAACATGAACTACCTTCCCGGAGCTGGTCTTGGGAAGGGTAAGGCCAGTTTAACAAAGCTGCCAGACTTTAGAACTCAAACTTCCAAGAAAGGGTTGGGATATGATGAAGACAACGATGTCCAGCCAAAGAAGAGTGAGAAGATGAGCTTCCCACCACTTGAAGAGATCTTTATCAAAGCTCCAAATATGGGACCACTCCAAGGAAAGCCCAAGCCAATCATGTTCATAGGTAAGTTGATCCCAGGTTTTGAAATTTTTGCAAATGTGGCCGAGCTAGTGGAGAAAGTGAAGAAAGAGCTCACCTTGTTAGCCAACAAAGAATCCAATCCAAAAGAGAAGAATGAAGTTGTCCTGAAAGCCGAGAAGACTCTGGAGGAGGTTGCTGCCCTGGTTGAAGAGAAGTTTGAAGACATCCTGACTTATGATTTTGAGAACAATGATTTTGATTTTGATTTTAATTTGTCTGCTTTGTATGAGGATGATGATGTTTTCTTTTCCAAAATGAATGCAATAAAGTCTGATTTTGCTTGCTTGTGTGATGTTTCTCCTGATGGTTGCATACATTCAAATAATTGTTACATGAGCATCTTTAATATTAATTCTGTTAACACACAATCATTAAATTTGGGAACAACCAAAAATCCTAAAAACATTAGCATGGCATCCGACCTTACTCCTGATGAGAGAGAGAGATTTGAAAAAATATTCAAAAAATATGAAGAAGTATTTGCTTGGTCTTATGAGGATATGCCTAGAATAGATCGAGACATAGCCGAGCATCATATTCCTACTTACACTCACATGAAACCTGTCAAACAAAAGCTTAGGCGATTAAGACCTGAGAGGGCTGAATTGGTTAAAGAAGAGGTCACTAAGCAAATACAAGTGAAGTTCATTGAAGTGATAGAATACCCAGATTGGCTAGCCAACATAGTACCTGTGCCAAAGAAAGATGGAAGGATAAGGGTCTGTGTGGACTATAGAGATTTGAACAAGGCTTCCCCTAAAGATGATTTTCCTTTACCTCATATAGATGTCCTCATTGATAGTGTAGCCTCCAGCGTGTTACACTCGTTTGTAGATGGATTTTCTGGGTACAATCAAGTGTTAATGACCCAAGAGGATAAAGCCAAAACTGCTTTCACTACTACATGGGGTATATTTTGTTAAAGGGTGATGTCGTTCGGTTTAAAGAATGCTGGAGCAACTTATCAAAGGATGGCCACCACACTATTTCATGACATGATGCACAAAGAAGTTGAAGTATATGTTGATGATATGATGGTTAAATCGGATACAAGGGAACAACACTTCCAAAACTTAGAATTATTCTTCAATAGAGCTTTGAAATATAAGCTAAGATTAAACCCGAAGAAGTGTGTGTTCGGTGTTACCTCAGGTAAATTTTTAGGATATGTGATTGGTCCAAATGGCATTGAGATTGATCCTGACAAAGTTAAAGCAATCAGGGATATGCCAGCCCCTAAGATAGAGAGAGAAGTTCGGGGATTTATTGGTAAATTACAATACATTAGCAGATTCATAGCAAAACTCACAACAATTTGTGAGCCTATCTTCAAATTGCTTAAAAAGAATCAGCCGGTCATATGGAATGGAGAATGTCAAAAGGCCTTTGAGCAAATAAAAGAGTATTTATTGAATCCACCTGTTTTAAAACCACCTAAACCTGGCAAACCTCTATTACTATACTTAGCAATAGAAGAAGAGTCGATAGGAGACATGCTAGCCCAAGCAGATGAGTCAGGGATTGAGCATGCAGTTTACTATTTGAGTAGAAAGCTCCTACCTTATGAAATTAAGTATAGTATCATTGAAAAGACTTGTATAGCCGTGGTTTGGTCTTCTAAGAAGTTGCGGCATTACTTTCAATCGTATAGTGTGCAAGCAATTTCCAGGTTGGATCCAACGAAGTACTTAAGGGAGACACCCTCTTTGATAGGGAAATATGGTCAATGGTTGATAATATTAGAAGAATTTGAGATTGAGTATGTAACCAGGAAAACAATCAAAGGTAGAGCGATGGTAGAATTCCTGGCCCAACAACCATTACCAGAAAGCGAAGAGGTAATCTTTGAATTTTCGGATGAACATTTAGAGGCAATTGAAGTACAAGGGTGGAAAATGTATTTTGATGGAGCAGTAAACAGGAAAGGAGCAAATTTGGGAGTTATACTAGAATCGCTCGAAGGGGAACTCATCCCTTTAGCCAAAAAGTTGAAATTTAGGGCAACCAATAATATGGTGGAGTACGAAGCTTGTATTTTCGGTTTGGAAACCCTAATGATTATGAAGGTGGATAAGGTGGAAGTTTTTGGCGATTCATTGCTAGTAGTATCCCAAGTAAATGGAGAGTGGGAGTTGAAAGAGGAAAAATAAAAACCATACCACCATTACTTGACCATGATGAAGAAGAACTTTAAGGAGTGTAGGTTTATACACTTATCGAGAGAAGAAAATCAGATAGCTGATGCCCTAGCCACATTGACTTCGGTATGATCCCTGTCAGCTTATTCCTTAAGCCTCTGATCTTGACCAGTTCATCAACTCCTTGCTATGAATATGTGACAATCATGGAAATTGATACAGATCATGACGCGTGGTATGATACTATAAGGCAATTTTTGGAGGAAAGAGAATACCCGCCGGGTGCAACAAAGAAAGAAAGAAGAGCCATAAGGCGGTGGTCTTTGCAATACATCACATTCCATGGAGAGTTATATCGAAGATGGCCTGATGGGGTGCATTTGAGATGTTTAAGAAAGTCTGAAGTGGAGCACATCGTGTCAAAAATACATGCAGGAAGTTGTGGTCTGCACATGAGTGGTTTGGCTCTAGTTAAGAAGATTATTCGGCAAGGCTACTACTAGTTGACCATAGAGAAAGATTGTATTGAGTTTGTAAAGAAGTGCCAACAATGTTAGATGTATGGTAACTTGAATCACATGCCTCCTGAAGAGTTACATTCTATGTCTTCTCCCTGGCCATTTGCCACCTGGGGTATCGACATTATAGGATAGATACATCCGACAGCTTCAAATGGTCACCGTTTCATTGTGGTAGCAGTGGATTATTTTTCAAAATGGGAAGCTGAATCCTTCAACAAATTGGGTGCAAGCCAAATGGTTAGATTTATTGAAAAGAACCTCATCTGCAGATACGGGGTCCCGTACAGTGTGATATCAGACAATGGGGTACAGTTTCAAGGAGCAGTTAAGGATTTATTCTCAAAGTACCGCATCCATCATCATAGATCCTCTCCTTATAGACCAAAGGCTAATGGTGCAGTAGAAGCAACGAACAAGACAATTAAGCAAATTCTATCCAAAATGACCAAGACTTATAGGGATTGGTCCGAGATGCTTCCCTTTGCTTTATGGGGATATAGGAAAAGTGTGCGAACACCTACTGGAATGACACCGTTCTCTTTGATTTACGAGATGGAAGCAGTATTGCCAATTGAAATTGAGATCAAGTCATTGAGAGTAGTCTTGGAAGCTGAACTGCCTGAAATGGAATGGGTAGCGAGCAGATACACACAGTTAGATTTACTTGAAGAGAGAAGGTTAAAGGCACTGTATCATCACCAACTGTATCAAAAGAAGATAGCTTGAGCCTACAATAGAAGGGTTAAAATCAAAAAATTCAGAGTCGGGGATTTGGTGTTGAAGCAATGTAAGCCTAATATATCTAATCCGAGAGGGAAGTTCAGACCTAGCAAATGGACAATATCATAATAAGAAAGAATAAAATAATATAAAAACCAACGGAATCAACTTCTCTTATCCTCAGTGGTGTTTTCAATATGAGGGGGAATTTTTGCCCCTACTCCCGTGTAGAATGGTTCTTGCGACTTTGACACTGTTAGGCTCAAGGCCTTAGAGAACACAGGCCTAAACCCGGAGAAAATGGAGTCACCACCTGGATGGGCCAAAAAAAGAAATGGGTGGATGACTCGATTCCTAAGGAATCTCCAACCCCCTATTGGATTCAAAAAGTTAGTTACACGTGGGAAAGGTGAGAAATGGCCCAGCACCTCCACAGCGCCCGGTTTATTAGAACCAGCCTCTTTTCAGGTCTTAATATTATAAAATTCTTAAATATAATAATATTATCCATACTACATGCAATCATAAGAATAAACAAATACTTTATTAAAAATCATAGCAATGTTCAAACAAAACAAATAAATGGACAGCCATCTGAGGATGGAAATATATCTTTACATCGTCCAATGTCTAAAACTAAATAGTATACTAACCGAAAGCTGAAAACGTGTCCTTTACATTAATCACGAAATATGAAAATAATAAAATTACATAAAGATTAATTAATGAGGTACTCAATCATGAAAATACACCTCTTACAATTTTAATAAACAAATAATAATCAAAAAAAATTCATCCATGATAAATTAAATATTGAAATCAAATAAATCGATCATCAAAACATATAATAAACATGCATCTAACTTAAATAAAGCGATAAATATACAAATTTAGATTTACATCTTTAATTAGGATTTCTTGAATAAAATTAGGGTTTTGTAGGTTTATATTCAAAAATTAATATTATTATTATTATTTTCAAAATATTAGGCTACTGTGTCATTTGAGAAAAAAAAAAGAATTAATTAGGGTTTTAGGTTTTAAGAAAATAGAATTTGGGGTTTGAGGTTTTAAGAACTGGTTAGGGTTTGAGAAAACGGATTAACATTTTGATGATTATACTTTTGACGAAAATTTAAATCTAAGCTACGGTATGCAATAAATAAAAAAGGAATTGTATAATCAACACATTATGATGATAATTTGAAAAGTGAAGATGATTATTGATTTAATAAACTGAATTTAGATTAACTTACTTACATTTGAAGGTTCCACCAAATTTGTTAGATGAAATTCTAGATTAACTAACACTAAGACAACACTTCTTGCTGCCTTGATTATGAATTGTCTCTTGTCTCTGTTGCTTTTTCCAATTTTAAAAGAAAGTCCCTGCCATTCTAAGTTAAAGTCCACCAATAGCTGCTGCCATTCCAAGTTCTGAAAGAAAAAAGTCCCCTTTTTAATCTTTTAACTGTGTTATTTATAGGAAAACCAAAAAAAAAAAACCTAATACTATTTTGATAAGGCAAATATAAACTATTTAGGAAATAAAACTTAAAAACTGAGTAAAATAAGATTTAGACAAAATCAGCCAACGCAGGCGTGCATCGCTGGGCTGCTAGGGCGAGCGCTAGATGCTGGGGCGAGATGCTGGGCGCTGGGGCAAGCGAGGTTGCTGGACGTTGCGAGCATTGGCACTGGGGCAGCCCAATTCATCGCGGGCATGGCTTGCTACAATTTGGTTCCTCGCTGGGGCAGCCTAATTCGCCGCAGGCCCACGCCAGTGCTACCTTACGTCGCTTGCCGAATCGTTCATCTAATTTTTTATTTTTTATTTTATTTTTATTTAAAAATATATATTACATTTAAAATAAATATTTATAATTTCTTTTTTTTAATATAATAAATATTATATATTATATATTTTGGACTACTTTAAAATATTGGACTAGACTTTATCAAAAAAATAAGGGTCTACAGGAGCGAATTAGGTTAAATCCAGCATGTTAACGAGCCTAATCCTAGCTTAATTTTGATTTCCTATTTAAGCATGGCTCGGATTAAAATTTAAAATAAGAAGCATATCAAATTCAAGTGTTTTAAATTCCATATAAAATTAAACCTTATTTAATTCGATATGGTCCAACCATATCGAATTGGTTTGCATCTAATTCTATATGCATGGTGTCTATATTGAATTGGATGGCTTCCAATTCGATATGGAGCCATCGATATCGAATTGGATGGCCTTTAATTTGAAATGGAGCCATCCATATTGAATTTTATGGCTACAATTCGATATGGATGCTTCCCATATCGAAATGGCTTGGCCTAAACCCATTTAAACCCAATCAAATTCCAAATCTTACCGCTTTAGGGCTTTAAAGGTTTAACTAGCTTATTTTAGGCCTCATAAAATTGGACCAATCTAATTAAAAGCTTTAAAATAGATTTAAGCTATTAAAAATGGACCAATCATGGCTTAGGCCTTTTTTAATTGAGATCTAATTAGCTTAGGGCTAAAATTAAGGGTCTATAATAAGGTTGAAATTTATTCAAAGAATAAACCACCGCAAGTATCTCCTTTTCAGTAGCAGCATAGTTTACTTGCGCATCATCAAGTAACCTGCTAGCATAATAAATGACATAGCACCTTTTATCCTTCCTTTGGCAAAGAACAGCTCCTATTGCAAACTTACTGGTGTCACACATGATTTCAAAAGGTAAGGTCCAATTAGGAGGTGCAATAACTAGAGCCGCAATCAATGCCTTTTTCAACCTATCAAAAGCAATAAGACAATTATTAGAAAAATAAAAATCAACATATTTACTCTATAAATCACATAAAGACATTTAAATTTTAGAAAAATCTTTAATGAAACGTCTATAAAATCCAGCATATCCAAGAAAACTTTGGATTCCTTTGATGTTCATTGGTGGAGGCAACTTCTCAATCACTTCAACTTTTTCTTTCTCCACCTCAATCCCTGCTTGTGAAACTTTATGCCCAAGGATTATCCCTTCTTCAACCATAAAATGGCATTTTTTCCAATTAAGCACCAAATTTGTTTCTTCGCACCTTTGAAGCACCTTAGCCAAATTCTGCAAATAAATTTCAAAAGAAGTACCATAAATAGTGAAATCATCCATAAATGTTTTTTCAAAATACAAAAATTTTTCATCATGCAACGTTGAAAAGTAGCAGGTGTATTACACAACCCAAAAGGCATCCTCCTATAAGCAAAAGTACCAAATGGACAAGTAAAAATTATCTTATCTTGATCTTCTAGAGCTATAGGTATCTGAAAATACCCTGAGTATCTGTCTAACAAACAGAAGAAAGAATTATCGGCTAAGCGCTCTAATATTTGATCAATAAAAGGCAATGGAAAATGGTTCTTACGAGTGGCTTTATTTAATTTTCTATAATCTATACACACTCACCAACTCATAACTGTCCTAGAAGGAATCAACTCATCTTTTTTCATTTTTAACAATAATCATCCCCCTTTCTTTAATACCACATCTATCAGGCTTACCCAAGGACTATCCAAAATTGGATAAATAATCCCTGCATCTAATAACTTAGTAATTTCAGTCTTAATCACCTCCTTCATATTAGGATTGAACCTTCTTTGTGCATCCACAATAGGTTTACAATCATCCTCCATCAAAATCCTATGGATACACAAAGCTAGGCTAATACCCTTAATATCAGAAATAGTCCAACCTAGAGCCTTCTTAAAGTGCCTAATCACACCTAATATTTGTTCTAATTGGTCCTCAGATAATTTAGCACTTATAATTTTTGAGAGCCTGTCATTGGACCCTAAAAAGACATATTTAAAATGAGAAGGCAATTATTTCAACTCAAGTACTAGGGGTTTCTCAATTGAGGGGGGTGGTAAGGGTGTAGATTTTCCTATCTCTTCAAATTCCCTAAAAGCTATTGGTGATGACATTTGCAATATATAAGCGCAAGCTTCAATCTCTTGATTGTCATCTTCTTGGGTTGCACTATGGATCAAACAAGTCTCTAAAGGATCCTCTCTAAACTCTTTTTCATAGGCTTCTTGAATTAACTCATTAATAACATTAACTCTAAAATAATCATCCATAAAACTAGGTTCTTTCATGGACTCACTAAGATTAAACTCTGCTTTCTCTTCTCCTACTTGCAGAGTTAATTTTCCACCCTTAACATCTATCATTGCCACTGCAGTAGCCAAAAATGATCTCCCTAAAATTAGAGAATTTTCAATATCCTCTTCCATTTTAAGAACAACAAAATCAACAGGTATAAGAAATTTATCAAATTTAACCAAAAAGTTTTCAATAATTCCCAAAGAGAATTTCACTGAACAATCTGCTAATTGAAGTGTCATCTTTGTGGGCTTCAAGTCGGTAAATCCAAGCTTCCTGTAAATAGAATTTGGCACTAGACTTACATTAGCACCCAAATCACATAAAGCTTTATTAAAATTAAAATCACCAATAGTATAAGGTATAGAAAAACTCCCTGGATCCTTCAACTTGGATGGAAGATTGTTTAGGATCACTACACTGCACTCTTTAGTAAGTGCAACTCTTACATTTTCTTCAATAGATCTCTTTTTTAAAAGAATCTCCTTCAAAAATTTAATATATGAGGGCATTTAAGCAAGAGCATCTGTAAAAGGTATATTGATTTTTAGTTGTTTGAACACTTCAAGAAACTTCTTATATTGGCTCTCCTCTTTTTACTTTTGAAGCCTTTGAGGAAATGGTACAGGTGGTACATAAGGCTTCACTTCACTCTTAGAAGGGAGTGTATCTCCTTTCTCTTCTTCCTTCTCAATCTCTTTATTTTGTTTATCTTCTTTAACTTCTTTACCTTATCTTTTTTATTCAACTTTCTTTGGAACCACCTCTTGTAATTGCTTCCCACTTCTAAGTGTAATTGCTTAGTAATGCTCCTTGGGATTTATTTCTGTTTTACTAGGCAAATCCCCTTGACTTCTTAAATTTGAAGAACTAGCTATTTGCCCAATTTTCATTTCAAGATTCCTGGTTTGTCTTGCAATTTGATCCATCCTAACTTCCAACTAGTCATATTGCTTATCTAATTTGTCAAACCTCTCACTAGAAATAGAAATTAATTTTTTTATAGTTTCATAATCCATCTTGTTGTCTTGATAATTAGCTTGACCTTGACCCCGATTTTGAAATGGTGGTTGGTACATCCCTTTTTGGTTAAATTGGTTCCCTTGTGTATTCCTTTAATTTTGGCACGGATTAGGTTTAAGAAGCTTACCTTGTTCTATTATAATTTTAAAGAACCTAAACCTAATTTTAAAGCTTAAATATTAGAGGTTCCAATTCACAAAAGCCCAAATTAAATTGTAAAACAGGTTCGATCTGAGAGAAATTAAAAATTAAGGTTTGGTTTGACTCGGTAGAGGCCAAAAATCGATATGGGTTGGCTCCATATCCATTTGGAATCTCCAAATCGATATGAGCCAAGCTTCATATCTTTAATTTTTGGTTAAATTGGTTAAATTGGTTCCCTTGTGTATACCTTTAATTTTGGCACGGATTAGGTTTAAGAAGCTTACCTTGTTCTATTATAATTTTAAAGAACCTAAACCTAATTTTAAAGCTTAAATATTAGAGGTTCCAATTCTCAAAAGCCCAAATTAAATTGTAAAACAGGTTCGATCTGAGAGAAATTAAAAATTAAGGTTTGGTTTGACTCGGTAGAGGCCAAAAATCGATATGGGTTGGCTCCATATCCATTTGGAATCTCCAAATCGATATGAGCCAAGCTCCATATCGATTTGGACCTTCCAAATCGATATGGGGCTTACTCCATATCGATTTGGACCTTCCAAATTGATTTAGATTGGCTCCATATCGATTTGGAACCCCCACATCAATTGAGCCCTTCCAAATCTGAATTCTGACCTACCACTTGATTTCCTAATCAAGTTATAATTCATTTAAGACTTGGATTAGGTAGTTTAGGTTTAGGGTTAAGTGAATGTTTCCCTATAAATAGATGATTAAAAGATGGAGAAAAGGGAGCTAATTTGGATGAGTAATCAACATAGAAGCATCCATTGGCAATTAAAAACAAAAAGAAGGAACAACACGAGGAATTATCAAGCAGACGAGTAACAATTAGAAAACACGCAGAATATTAAAATACAGCAAACAAGGAGACAGGAACCATTGTCTCAAAATTTGCTTCGTTCATCCAAGATAGAAGCTGGTCAGGTAGTAAGCATGAGTTTGATTCAACATATTTATATTGGAGGATGCCAACATGCAGGTTTAGTTTCCTCAAACCTAATTTATTTAAATTACTCAATAGATTCATTCATCTATTATGATAAACAATTTGCACATTTAGTTTTCTAAGCTTAATTTATTTGAAACATTCATAGATTTATTTGTCCATTATAGCATCATTGAATAGTTGGCATATTAGAAAGTTGTTTTAATACAGTAAGAATAAAGGTGTTAATTTAATATGGCAGTAAGCATTTGAATGTTTAATCAAATAGTTAAGTGATATTGGTTAGGATTTCATGTAAGTGCCAACAATGTAAATTTAACTTATTTTGTATAAATTGTTCAAACCTTATTTCAAAACCCTAGCCTTAAATATTTAACCCTAATACCTAACCCTAATCTTTAAAACCCTAATCTCAAATATCTAACCCTAGTCCTAAAACCCTAATTTTTAAAACCATAATCCAAAACCCTGAAATCAAATTCCCAAAAACCCTAATCCAAGATCCAAATTTTATAAATTCCAAAACCCTAGCCCAAGACTTCAATCCTTTAGGTTTAAACCCTACTTTGTACATTCAGCCTTTAATTGGAATTTGAATCCAACTTTACATATTTTAATCTTAGTTTATATCTTCATATCTTGATCTTAATTATTTTATATTATGATGGATGGATGATTTATTTAGATTATTTATTGATTAATTATTTGTTATGAATGATTGATTTATATTGAATTATTATTTGAATGGATATGTAAAAGGCATGTTTCCATTATGTGGTTGCCTTAGTTATTTTCTTAATTATGTAATTTATTTTGTCGACTTTGGAACTTTGTAAAGGATATATTTCTACCTTTTGGTAGGTGTCCTATTTTGTTTATTCTTATGGACTTGGATGATTATAAGGGCATGTTTCCATCCTTAGATGGGTGCCCATTTTTTATTGATTGGTTCAATTTAATACAATGGATGTTTATTTATTTTTATATTTGCATGTAATATGGATGATATTATAATATTTAAAGATTCAATAATATTTAGACCTGAAAAGGAGGCTGGTTCCAATAAACTGGGCGTTATGAAGGTGCTGGGTCATTCTCACCGTCCCCATACGTACTTTCTGAACCCATTAGGGGGGTTAGGGATTCCTTAGGAATCGAGTCATCCATCTCTTTCTATTTTCCCAGCTCATCTGGGTGGCGACTCCATTTTCTCCGAGTTTCGGCCCATGTTCTCTAAGGCTCTGAGCCTAACAGTGCCGAAGTCGCAATAACTATTTTACATGGGAGTATGGGCGAAAATCCCCGCTCACAACTTAATTTCCTTGGTTGCCTTGATTTCCACCCTAAGATAAATTTGGGTAGTTTCTCCAACTAGGCTTGCATGTGTTTCCATAAGGCATTTATTGAGCTCTATTTTAATTGTCCATAAAATGCACTTTTTCTTGAGCTAGACAATCAAAAGATTGGTGGTTTCCACCATACCCTTCACAACTTGTAGTGGCAAGATTAACATGTTCTAACTTCCTAGCTAAGGCATCAAACTTAGGTGAAAGTAATGAAATTCCATCTACTTCATGTACAACAGCTACTTTCTTATGTAAATACCTCTCACTAGACCAATGATAATTATTTGCTGTCATGGATTCAAGCAATTCCAATGCTTCAGCTATATCTTTATTCATAAGAGCCCCTCCTGCAGCTGCATCAATTGTACTCCTTAATAGCCCTATTATCCCATTATAAAATGTTTGAACAATAAACCATTCTAAAATCCCATGGTGAGGGCACTTCCTTTGAAGGTCTTTAAATTGTTTCCATGCTTCATAAAGTGATTCACCATCAAACTGCATAAAAATTATTATATCATTTCTGAATTTCGCAGTTTTCTTAGGAGAAAAATATTTTGCCAAAAATCCTTTAGAAAGATCATCCCAAGTGGTAAAAGTTCCTGCAGCTTGTCTCTGTAACCAAGTTTTTGCCTTATCCTTTAATGAAAAAAGAAAAAGGCATAACCTAATTACATTATCACTGACTCCAATCATCTTGATTGTGTCACAGATTTTCAGAAAATTCACCAAATGAGCAATAGCATCTTCCTGGTCTAATCCATAGAAAAGTTATTGTTGAGCCATGTTGATGAGAGTTGGTTTAAGCTCAAAATTGTTAGCATTCACTGCAGGGTGAGTAATGCTTGATCCAATCTGAGCATTAGGCATGGCATGTTCTCTCGGAGTGAGATTTCTTGGTTGAATTTGATCTTGTGGGTCACCCATGTTTACTTCTTCATCACTAGCTTCTCCCACTTCAACCCTACTTTCTTCTTTTTAGAGACTCATGTGCACGAATTTGTTCCCTTTCTTCTCTTTCTAAGCAAATTCCCTCCTTTCATGCTTTATTATACTCTTTGTACTACTTTTTAATTTCAAGATTAAATTCTTCTAAAACAGCTTATCTATTACTGCGCATAAATTCCCGCATAAAATTTCAAATTAATAGTCTCTTCGAACTTACAATTATCAAATTAATTTCTCTTTTCTCGGCAATGGTGCAAAAAACTTGTTAAACGAGTTATGTGTGTATCAATTCTACCATCAAGTGCATGTATCATAACAAGTAGTAAAGTGAATGTAAAGATCATTCTCACAGAGAATGAGTAATTTGACTAACCAAAATTTAGTTTGACTATTATCTGAAAACTAATTAATTAATTTTATATTTTAAAAATTAAATGCTTAATCCTTAATTTAAAATTTTAAAATCAAATTACAAATTTAAATTAAATTATCTATCCACTTAATTTCAAAGATTAAAATTCAAATTCAAATTTAAATTAAACTAAGATAATTACCTACTAATTTGAACTTCAAATTAAAATTCAAAATTTTAAATTCAAAAAATTAAGATAAACAAGTAGGATTAGATTTCATTAGAATTATTTCAAATGGGCAAAGACAACTTTTCAAACTAATTCAAATTTTTCTTGAATTAAAGTTACTAATTCCTTAAATTTGAATCTTTCTTTTTCTCAAGCAAGAAAATTAATGATTGATGGAATTTAAAAGTTTTATTTTCATGAATTATAAACCACAACAATCTGTCTAGCTCAAAGAAACTAAGTTGCTCTCTAGATGATTTTTTTATCTCTAAATAGAATTTCTAAAGTTGTTGATTTCTTAATCTAAAATCATACCTAGATTTGACTCAACATATGATTTCAACATAACAAGCAATTAGTGGCCAGTACCTATCATCCATAATTCTAAATCCACCTAATCCCACTAAAGATATTAGTTGTTCATAGCTAAATTAAAAATAAAAACAATAGCAATGAAGAAATATCTAATAAAATCCATAATACTAAAACTAAACTAATGAATTAACAAAGAAATCAAAGAGTTAAAAATTGAAAATCTAAACCGTATTGAACGTTCAAACTGGAATGAAGAATCCATTAGAGATGATGGAGTCCTCCTCTAGCATAAACTTCTTCTTCCATTGATCTCTAATGATTAATTAAACTAATCAACTAAAGAAAAATGAAAAGTATAGAAGAGTTTTTCCTCTCTCTCGCTACTGTCAGCTCTTGATTATTACTGTTCACGTTCATGTTCACCTTACTAAAAACAAACTCCTACTCCTACTCAACTTCTATAGAAATTTGAATTTGAGATTTCCACCCAATTTTATATTAGATAAAAGCCTTATCTCGAATTGAATCCTTCAGTAAAGTTGTAGATATTGAAAATTAGATGAATTTAGGCTTTTGAATAACCTCATTTGAACTTCGGACTCCCAAGTTATGGCCTAATTTCTCTCAATAGCTCAGACTGGAATTCTGCTTCTGTATTTTAAGCCCAAATTCGACATTATAGTTGGAGGCCCAAAAGAACTCGGATTTTGACAAAATAGACTTCTATGAAAAATCTTAAGATGTTCTCTATCAACTTCATGAAGAAAATTTTTCAAATCTTGCACTCTATCATCTTAGAAATCTTTATTGAAATTCTAAAGGTCAAATCTGCCTAAAATCTCTTCTTATAAGAGTCCTACAACAAATTAATTAAAACTAAGCTTAACTCAAAAATAATGAACTTAAAACACATAAATAAGCTTAGAATAAAGTAATTTAACTCAATTTTATGCTAAAACTGATAGAAAAATATGTAGTCAATATGCACTTATCATTCCCATATTTCCATTATATTATAGAATACATCATTTTATTTCTATCAATACATTAGCTCAAAATAATGTCACTTTAAAGAATATTGTTTATTAAGTAAAGTGAGCCAAATATATTCTTTTCTCACCACTTTATCCATATTTTACTTTAAACTACATAACATTGATATACCTCTTGTATATCATATGCTAACATCAATTTACATTGGACAATTGCCCAATGTGACACACCTCACACAACTATATAACTATGCAACATTGCATGAGTTATATGAATGTCCATATTTCAAAGTAATCATATATGTATTATGCCAAATCGCATTTTATGAAAACACAAGATATTAAAATATATAATAACCTCTAATTTACCAAATTCCAAGCTAATTTATCCTTCCAACACCAACTTTCACTTTTGTCATTTAGCACTTTAATTTCACAACTTCACCTCACTTGGTTCTAAATCAAATTATAGATTAAAACAAATCATTAATAACACATTCCAAGCCATTTAAATTAATCAAACACCAATTATTCTCATTCTTTCCAATTCCACCAAAATCATATTTCAACACTACTACTTCTTTCAAACTACCATTCAACATATCTATTTGCATCATTCAACCATAAATTCATTATATTTACATCAAAACAACACTAAAATAATTCATTTTAATAATTGTGAACCTCGGTTTTCCGCCCGAAAAGGATCCGGGTGAAAGTTCACTCGTTGTCGGGAGTCGCCACTCAGTTTATTTTGTTCGAAGGGAAAAACTAAGAAAACCCTTGTTTGACTCCAATAACTTGTCCAATGTAAAGGTTTCTAGTCTGCGAACCCAAGGAGGATTCGGGGACTATGTCATGCATTTGACTAACTTGCAAAAAGAACAAATTTAAAAGGAATGAAGAAAAGAAGAGACAGATTGTTAGTAAATTGTGGACTTGCTATTTGGGGTGAATCCCAAATATGCCAACATACTCCCGTTTGAATGGGAGATCAAAGCCCATGTAGTTCGAAAAAGCCTATTTAAAGGCGATAAAAATTATGCTTCATGCATGTGTGTGTGTATGCTTCGTGCATTTTTCAGGCATTTTGCCAGAGTTGTGAGTTTTAGCACTTAGTGCAAAAATTGTATAATTTCGGGTACTTAGTACCAAAAGAGTTCGATTTAGGCTTCATGCCAAAAGTTCATTTTAATAGTGCCGTTTAGGTACTTAGTACCAAAGAGATGCAATTTAGGCTCCGTGCCAAAAAAAAGGGTTGATTTTATTTACGGCTTAATGCCGAAAGGGTGATTGATTAGTCCATTAGGCCCTCAGACCTAAAAAGATTAGGTCTTTGACCGAGAAGAAATTAAGAAGAAGATTAGAATGCTTATGATATGCTCGAATTGACCAAAGATGAATTATGATATTACCTTGATTAGAATTTTTCCACTTCTAAGTTCCAGATCTTGTTTCCTTACACTTTTGAGTATGACTCTTACTTTCTACAACACAATATTAGAAATTCTTAAGCATAAAAATTTCGTCAGCATCTGGCCGTAGGAAGTCCAAAAGTCCCCCTTTTTTTGAAAATCTGAAGCCTATTTATAGGCAAAATCGAGCTGCACGGCGGCCGGTCCGCCGGTCACGGCGGCTGGGCCGCCAGCAACGGCGGCCTGGCCGCCGGAATCACAGCGGCCGGCCGCCGGTCCCGGCGGCCGGCCGCCGGTCCCGGCGGCTGGGCCGCTGACCTGGCCCACCGCGACTCGCGCTACTTCTGCTAAAACTGACTTTCCGGGAGCCACGGGCCTCCAAAAATTATTCTGAGACCATATCCATGATCCTTGCGTCGTACCGGACATTTCAAGTACCATGAAGACATACTTTCGGTGGACTTTTACCGTTGTCCCCCGGTCCGGCCTGGTCTGAGGAAATTGGCTTTCTGAGCCTCAAAATTCGAGTGTTCACAATTGCCCCCCACTGGGGTCCATAAAAATGATTTATGGAACTCAGTGGTCTTCTGAAGAGCGAATTTTGAGCGAGGTGCAAAAAGACCCGCGTTTTCAGTTTTTCCTATAAATAGGCTCATTTCATTCAATTTTCATTTGCTTTCATTCATTCTTCTTCTTTCACTTCTTTCAAATTTTCTTTCGACAATGGATTTCACCGGCTTTGAAGACTTCGAAATCCCACTCCCTCCCTGCAATCTTTTACTTGAGGAGGAGAAGCACAGTTCTCGGACCGGCTGCTATGAGGTGAGTACTCTCCCGTTTGTCCATCTAGTATGCATGCTTAGGAATTTTATTTATTTCCAGTAAGGAACTTAGAAATAAATTTTAGGAACCTTTCCTTTACATGTACTAGTAATGAATTAGGATTAGTACTAGGCTTCATTATGCTCTGCCATCAGTAATTATTTCTAGTAAAGAACTTAGAAATAATCCTTTAGGAATCCACACCCGGCTGGGGAAAGAACTTAAATCTTTTCTGAATTTGCCCAACTTTTCTGAAATTTTTTTTTTTTTAGGACTCTACGATCAAGATATCTATAGCTGAGCGTCCGATGGTTACTATTCCGGCTTACATCTTTGATGCCGGGCACCCAGTGGGGGATCTTATCAGACCTGCTTTCCTCCACCATTTGAGGGCTATAGATGTGGGCAGAGATATCCACCAGGATTTGATCTGTGCTTTAGCCGAGCGCTGGTGGCCTACTACTGACACTTTCCATTTTTCTTGGGGGGAGATGACAATGACGCCTACTGACTTTTCCATCATTTCTGGGATTCCCTTTGGCGTTGAGATGGTGGAGTCCTATGATGACTGGCGGCAGGACATTTCTTCAGCCGACATGATTACTTTGATCGGGGTTGACTATCCTCGATATCAGGCGCCTCGCTGCATTCAGCGGAGGTGGCTTGTGGAGCAAGCGCCAGGTATCTACACTGGTTACGAGACAGGCAACCTTACTGCTGACCAGGCGGCCAGGTTTACCTTGCTTCTCCTATTTTCTAGCTCTTTCTTATCAAACAGGAAAGATGCAGTGAGTCTCAATGTGCTGAAGAGCCTACTTGACCTGACACGGCTTCATACGTACGATTGGGCTAGCAAGATGCTGTGTAGGTTGTATGACGACATGTCAGACCTCTGCTATACCCTTATTACTCCGTGTGGCTTGTATTACTTCTGGGAGGTAATGTAAAGAACATTTCCCCTATCTTTATATATGTTGACATACACCAACTCTGATACCTTCTCTTTCTCTTTTTTTTTTCAGACTTGGGCTTACGAGTACTTTCCTGACATCGCCCCTTTTCTTCGTGAGATACCTGCCCCCGCAGATCCTCTTTCCCCCATTACTTGGAGGTGGTATAGAGAGAGGGTAGAAGTACCAAAGAGGAAACTTCCCATCAGAGGGCTGAGATCGTTCTTCGACAGCTGCCCAATAAACTCAGTAAATGCTTTATCGTCATCTTTTTCATTATATTAAAGAAAATGATTCACTAATATAACAAATTTTTTACAGGTTGCATCTAAAGTGATGTCTAGCCGACTGGCAGAGTGGATAGCTCAAGATTACAGCTTTCAGCGATCAGAGTTTCTGACTCGACGACGATTCATACTTCCCCATCCAGAGTTTCGACGGTATTATCTCGCTGAGAGGGTGACTTTCCAGATTGCCGGTTTCTGTGCAGTTCCTGTGGATCTCCCTGATGATATGCTATCTTCAACACTTCTGCCTGTTACTGTGTCCCAGTATGAGGGTGACCCTTTCGAGTCGGCTTATGCCCCGGATGAGGATGATTATGACTTCTACTGTCTTCATCGACTGATGCCACGCATTGGGGCACGATTTGACTCTGTACCCCCTTATCGGTCTTCCCACTCTTCGACTCCCACTTCTAGCACTCCGAGAGACCATCCCTCTCCCGACCGGCGAGCTGACAGACCCTCTTCCTCTAGGGCTGAGGCTTCCGCTTTCAGGGCCGGACCATCACACACTGGAGGAAGCAGCAGCCCATCTCATTTGAGGCCTCCCGCATCCGTCCTTACAGCTACCGGCCAATTTGACCCTATTTTAGCCGACTTGAGGCTGCCTTATGCTGCTCGTTATCATGCACCTGGTGGTTGGGTGACCCGACCAATTAGTGCTGAGGGTGCATTATATCGGAGCTTTGCTCATGTCACTCAGGTATATTCTCATAGAACTTTTCATGAAAAGGATTCATAAAATTCTCTTGAGATTGATTGTGATTTTGTCTCTTTTACAGGTACCAGAGGGCCTGATCACGGAAATGGCGGCACTGATTACTGCTTTCTCGGATGAACTGTCTGGTGCTTAGACTGAGGCTGCTTATGAGAGGCAGAGCAGGCCGCAAAGACGAAGAGGCCGGCACTAATTTTTTTTCATACTTGTCTTGAACTATGCTTGCTGTATCTGAACTATGCCCCTTCTGTACTTTGTACCTTTCATGTTTTTCAGCTATTATCTGAACTTATCTGTAAACCTGCACTTATTTGTTAGTATTAACAGCACATATGTATGCATGATGCTTTTTTTCTTTTTAGAAATCTCTTTTAAAAATAAATCCCTGACACAATCCCAAAAAATAGCACATAACAGGGCCTAAACAGGGCCAAAACACGAGAATTTTACAAAACATCAAAAAAGAGGAATCAGGACGGTCGGCGGGGGCCGAGCCGCCGTGTACGGCGGCTGAGCCGCTGCCCGGGCTAGACCAGTATAAAACTCAAGGTTGTCTTACATCTGTGGGCCAGAAAGCAATCCTCTTACTGCAAGATCTTATTATTATTTTTTTTTCAAATAACAATGAATCCCCTTTTTAATCACGTGATGTATAATTGGACCAAAAGTCTCCACAATGTTGAAAGGATCAACATGGGGAGGTACGGGTTGAAAGCTGTCGCCACCCTCAGAGGTGTAGCTGTAGACTGGGATTTCTTGCACTCTTGCATCAGGTTTTGGGATCCCCAAGCCCATGTTTTCAGATTTGGGGCTCGGATGGAGGAAATGTGTCCTCTTTTTGAGGAGTTCTGCTCGATCATTGGGTGCGACCCAAATCCCCTCTTGTGAGGCATGAGGTCCAAATCGGCTATGTGGGATCTTTTCAGAGGCTTTTTAGCTTCACAAAACCCCAAGCCCAAGCTATGATTGTAGACGGTGATAAGGCGATGCTGCTTCCTCTAATTGACGAATTCTTGACCGCCGATTTTGAAGATGATATTCAATTGAGGCATAAAATGCGAGCCTTCGTCTTTTGTCTGTTAGCTGGGTTCCTCTTCAACCGTGACCCAGGCTTTGGAGATTTGAAACTTTGCCCAATGGTTAGGCAAATGGAAGAGCTCAACTGTATCGGGGGCATGATCCTGGTTGAGACTATTTAGAGTCTCGACAGATGTGCACTTGGATTTGAACGTTGGACCGTCACCCCGGTCATCCTTCAGGTAATTTATACCTTTTGTTTTTTTTTTTTTGCTTATTCCATCATCTCTCTTTTCCTTTGTAAAATAGAAAGGATCTATTTTTTTTTAGGTTTGGCTGAGAGATCATCTTCGAGTGGTTGCAGCCCCCCAGACTTTGACCTACAACCCTTCGCAGTACCGCACCAGGAAAATTCAGATTTCTTTTCCCTCTATGGCCGAATGGACTGTTTGGCTGTTTGAGCTTGGACCGGAAGAATTATTATGGTTCGTCCCTTGGTATAGGATTCCTCAATTCATGGAGGCAAATGCCATGCACAACCATGTCTACCTGCTTGGGTTCACTCACAGTACTTGGTACAGTGCTTCCCGCGTCCTCAGGCAGATGGGTATTGATCAGAGAGTTCCCCTTCCTGTCGGGCTTACCATTGCTTCTCCTATTACCCCCGGGGTTACTCGGGCTGTTCTACAGACTTGGGTCAGAGACCATCGGATGATCAGGCCTTGTGCAGAGCCTTCCCTCGTTCAGCCCACTCCAGAGTACAAGACCTGGTTTATAGCTGAGGTTTGGCCCGTTGAGAAACCGAGGAGGTGTGCATTGCTGCAGGAGTTGGAGGGAGAGGAGGTGATCCGGGCAAAAGTTCACTCGTTGTCGGGAGTCGCCACTCAGTTTATTTTGTTCGAAGTGAAAAACTAAGAAAACCCTTGTTTGACTCCAATAACTTGTCCAATGTAAAGGTTTCTAGTCTGCGAACCCAAGGAGGATTCGGGGACTATGTCATGCATTTGACTAACTTGCAAAAAGAACAAATTTAAAAGGAATGAAGAAAAGAAGAGACAGATTGTTAGTAAATTGTGGACTTGCTATTTGGGGTGAATCCCAAATATGCCTACATACTCCCGTTTGAATGGGAGATCAAAGCCCATGTAGTTCGGAAAAGCCTATTTAAAGGCGATAAAAATTATGCTTCATGCATGTGTGTGTGTATGCTTCGTGCATTTTTCAGGCATTTTGCCAGAGTTGTGAGTTTTAGCACTTAGTGCAAAAATTGTATAATTTCGGGTACTTAGTACCAAAAGAGTTCGATTTAGGCTTCATGCCAAAAGTTCATTTTAATAGTGCCGTTTAGGTACTTAGTACCAAAGAGATGCAATTTAGGCTCCGTGCCAAAAAAAAGGGTTGATTTTATTTACGGCTTAATGCCGAAAGGGTGATTGATTAGTCCATTAGGCCCTCAGACCTAAAAAGATTAGGTCTTTGACCGAGAAGAAATTAAGAAGAAGATTAGAATGCTTATGATATGCTCGAATTGACCAAAGATGAATTATGATATTACCTTGATTAGAATTTTTCTACTTCTAAGTTCCAGATCTTGTTTCCTTACACTTTTGAGTATGATTCTTGCTTTCTACAACACAATATTAGAAATTCTTAAGCATAAAAATTTCGTCAGCATCTGGGCGTAGGAAGTCCAAAAGTCCCCCTTTTTTTGAAAATCTGGCCCACCGCGACTCGCGCTACTTCTGCTAAAACTGACTTTCCGGGAGCCACGGGCCTCCAAAAATTATTCCGAGACCATATCCATGATCCTTGCGTCGCACCGGACATTTCAAGTACCATGAAGACATACTTTCGGTGGACTTTTACCGTTGTCCCCCGGTCCGGCCTGGTCTGAGGAAATTGGCTTTCCGAGCCTCAAAATTCGAGTGTTCACAATAATTATAAACATCATCATCAAAAACCCTTATTTCACATAACTTACCCATAAACCTTAGTTCCACCATAACCAACTTATATCCAAATTCCAACCATAAAATCATTGCATATACATCCATACAACTTTAAAAAAATTCATATTAACAATTATTGAAATTTCATTCAAATTTTTAATTTTCACATATTAACCCTAAATCCTTAACTTTATCAAATCTTACTCATATTCAATTTTTAACCATAAAATCATTATATATATATATATCCAATTAACTTCAAAATAATTTATATTATCAATTATAAACATTACCATCAAAACCTCAATACTTACATAATTCTATATTTCAATAAAACTCACTTAAAAAGAAAGATAAATTACCTAAAGCTTGAAATTTCTTCAAAATCACCCAAAATCCTTAAGAATCTTTGTGAAATTTGATGGATTGAAGAAAAGAAAAACTTTCCTTCCCTTGGCTATGGTGGACAACATATGATGGAGAAGAAGAAGAAGAAGAAGAAGAAATGGACTTTTATTTTTCTATCTTTCTTTCTCATCCACATAAATATATATATATATGTATAATTAAGTAATTTTTAATTTATTTAGACATTTTTAGTTTCTTCCTACCCAAAAATCATTTTAATTTTAATTTTAATTTTTTTAATTTACTTTCTTTCTTTTCTCTTAAATATATATATATATAATTTATTAATTATTAGAATTCTATAATTTTTCAATATCACCAAAAATTATTTAAATTTTAAATTTTTTAATTAAATAATTAAATATCTTACTACCTTTAATTTTCACCAATTATTTTATTTCTTCTTTGACTTTCTTTCCCTCTATTATTATTATTATTATTATCATCATCATCATCAACTTTTCCACCACTTTATACTTAATATATATGTGTGGTATATTTTATGTATATGTATATGTTATATATATGTAATGTATGTTTTTACTTTTATGAATATGTAATGTATATCTCATGTATATATCAAGTTTACATTATTTATATAACATATATATATATATAAAGTATAAAATATATATCCAACATATATAATAATTATATCATATGTATATAATATATATATATATATACACTAGGTATACATTAAATATAAACAACACATATACTTTTCTAATACTTTAATTAACGTCCAAATACATATTTAATATATTCAAAACCATGGATATTACATACCTTAATTTGAAAATTCAATGACAAATTTTATAATGGGAAAGATTGTAATAACCTGATTTTTTACAAAAATATATATTTTAAAATATATATAAATGAATGAAAAAATAAATTAATAAAATATAATACAATCATAACATATATAATTATAATAAACTATTTAAAAATTAAAGTTTAAATTAAAAAAAAAGAGTAAGTTAAAAAAAAGAGAAGAAAGAAAAAAATGTTTTACAGGTCTAGGATTCAAACTTAGGCCAAAGGAGAGGAAATGCAGGTCCTTTAACATTAGGCTAGTAGCTTATACTTGATTTAATTGCTTTTTGAATAATATTTAATGAGTAAATAGTGTTAAATGTTATTAAAATTCAAATAATTAGAATCTGAACATTAATTATGAGAGAGGGACGTTAATTAAGAGAGAGAAGAGACAGAGGAAGGGGGAGAGAAGGACAGATCAATTTTTCTCTGATCTAACACCGTCAGGTGATCAACCATCGATACCGTCGGCACCACTATGTAGCTTGCTAATGGTGAGTTCAGCGCGACCAGAATCACTACTAAAGGCCACCAGATGGCCCCTCACATGCCAGACGAAGTTAACTCCATCCAAGGATTTTCGATGAAGATTTCGGTTGATTCCAACCTCTTTTCCCGGCAAAACTGATATTTTTGAGTTTCTCTCCTCACGACCTTAAATTTAATATATCATTTATAATTTTTAGTACAGTTTTTAGTTTAGCCAAAATCTAGTAGATTGAGAGTTTTCCGTGATGCTTCGACGACTAGAAGAAAATTAAAAAGTTAAATTAAATTAAATTAAAAATAAAGTTAATTATTACTAATTTTGAGTATATGATTTAAAGTAATTAATAATTAGTTAATAAATTGAGTTATATTTTATTACCACCTTTAAATTGTTATTAATATAGGGAATTACTATTTATTAACTGATTGAATTAATTATTAATTATTATATAAGTTAATTGATTATTTGATTATTAGGTGATTAAATTAAATGGTTAATGTATTATGTTTAAAATTTATAAACTAATTACTTAATTAAAACTAGTATTGTTATAATTATAATAATCAAGTTATTATTATTATTATTATTATTATTATTATTATTATTATTATTATTATTATTATTATTATTATAACAAAATAAGAAAATTAAATTAAATAACATATGTTTCTATTTGTGGAATAATTAGACATGTTAATCTCTAAAATTTATTTAAATTAGGTTTAAAATGTGTTTTTCTTTATGAAAACAATCAAGTAGTTATTTTAGAAACCAAATAAATAATACTAATATTATTTTAATAATATTAGTATTTATGGTATATTAGTATTTTTATTGTTATTATAAGTTTATTTTTTTGGAAACTAAGTTAAATAAGTTTTAAATACATATATATACTAATTTGTTTTTAATTGAAGACAATTATGAAAATGTGTTTCCTTAAAATGCCAAAGATTGAGTAAATACTATTAAAGTTTAATTAAATAAATTTATTATGAATATTATATCTATTATTATTAAATTATTGGAACAAATGAATTAAATCAATTTAATAGTATATAATGATATTTTAAATATTCAGCAGCACTTGGACTTATAAATTTTGTTAAGAATGTTGATGGAGGCTCAAATGGGGCAAATGAGTTGAAGTCAACTGTTATGAGCCATTTAAAAATGTGAGACTATTTGTCTTATCTCAGTGGAGAATGTCATAGTTATAGGAGAGACTTTGTCGAAATTTCTGCAAAATTTTTAGAGTCATTCATTCATCCATATTCTAATAATTCTTGTTATTACTCGAAATTAATATTTCAAGTGTTTTTCCATTTTCAATCAGATGCTCCGAGGAGAATTGTTGGATTTTTATCTATCTGTGAGTTATATAGATTAATATAATACTTCACTCCACTAATTTATGTTAATAGCTATATTTGCATAAATGCATTGATTGCTTGTGCAATTTATATACATTTATTATTATAAACATAATGTGTGTCAATGTATAAGTTAATTGCGCTTGGTGCATATTATCTGTGTCTGTCGGATAGATTTAGGATGATGTGGAACCACATATGAGTTAGGATATAGTTATGATATGATAATATTATACGGGTCTTTCTTATACTCAATATTGTTTGTCAGTCGGATAGCACTACTTAACTAAGGTTGTAACAGCAGACACTATATATTATATTTTAAAATATCATATTGGACTAAGATAACCAGATAAGGGATTGGCTCCCCAGTTTAGGTTTATTTCTGCTTTATTGACTGACTCTTATCCTTATATGATTATATGATTAGTTTGGTTGATTGACATTTGTATGAGCACTTTATGCATATGATTGTTGTACTATATTAATTATTATATAAATCATTGAGTTTAACGCTCACCCATATTTACTATTTTTTCCAGTTTGCAGGTTGAGCACGGATAGATAATTTTATAGAGTTACTTTTGCCTTTTATACCTCGACATGATTGTTATTTATATAATTATTATATATGCATGTCATACGGGTTGTATTTTAGAACTCCGCATGGTATTTCTTTCCTTATTTATTTTTCTGTTTAGTTCTATTGTTTAACCAGATATGTTTATTAACTAGTTTCTGATGATGATGATGATGTAACGTTGTTCTAATTATATATATAACTAATGGGACCAGTTTTGAGACAGTGATGACTGTCATAATTTAGATTTCTCGAAAAATGAGTTGTTAGGTGTTTTATTAGTTTTTGTCATAGAATTGTGTCTTATTTATTATGATAATTATTGTTTTCTATAGGTATTTTGTTAGTTTTAATATGTTTATTTAGTGTTTTCATCAATTTTGGTAGTTTTAGTTTATTTCAGTGTTTATGTCGTTTTTGATCTAGTTTTAGTGTGGTGTTTATGTGTTGTTGGTTAATGTTTATTTGATTTTTGGTTAAAGTTTGTTTAAGTGTTGGTTTAGGTTAATATGCAAGGAACCAAGAGAGGAAGAAAAAAAATCAAGGAGTCAAGAGAAAGAAAAAAATTGGGCAGTGACTGACAGACTCAGGGGACACGGCCAAGCTCGTGGCCGTGTCCCATACCAAGCTAAGGAAGAAGACCAAAAGCTCAGAAGTGGACACACTCAAGGGACACGGCCAAGCTTGTGGCCGTGTCCCTCCAAACATGACAAACACGGCCAAGTTGTCTAAGCTTGGCCGTGTCACACTCAAGTCCAAAGGAAGAAGAGATGAAAATCAAACAGAAGCAGACACCTTCAGGGGACACGGCCAAGTTGTCTAAGCTTGGTCGTGTCACACTCAAGTCCAAAGGAAGAAGAGATGAAAATCAAACAGAAGCAGACACCTTCAGGTGACACGGCCAAGCTTGTGGCCGTGTCCATCCAAACTTGTCAAACACGGCCAAGCTTCCAAAGAAACATATATGAAGGCAGAAGAGGACACCCTCAGGGGACACGGCCAAGCTTATGGTCGTGTCCCTCCAAGCACCTCGAACACGGCCAAGTTCATTTGAGCTTGGCCGTGTCACTCATGGACTAAAGAAAACACAGATTTTTGGAGCGGAGGTTTCGTATAAATTTCAAAATGGAGCGGTTTTCAGAGAGTTTTTCAGCCGTCAAAGAAAGAAGTTAGGGTTTCATATCTTGTTTTCTTTGATTTTTAGATTACACTTTGATTAAACTAGTCTAGATTAAATTCGTTTTAGCTATTGCAACATTCTTCGAGCAAATTCTGATCAAGAGATTCTTCAGAAGCAAAAGGGAGTTGTAATTTGGTTTTGTTCTCAAACTTTATCTCTTAAATTTCTTGGGAATTGTATTCATGAATTCTATTATCCCTAAACTGATTTCTTTGAATTTTAATGAGATGAATATGTTTGATATCATTATGAACTAATTTGATCTAGTCTAGGGTTTGTATGGATCTTCTATGATTGTATGAATTGGTTATTACTCTTAACTTAATTATTTCTTTAGCCTTGATTGAATGGATTATTGTTAATATATAATTGATTGGCCACCAATTATGTGTTTGAGGTATTAGATGAAGGATTGAGAGATGAAGTCTAATGCTGGAACAATTCAATTAGGGACTTAGGTGAATTAGAGATATAACCTAAGAAAAAGATTATTTCAATTGTAACAAGATTATTTGAAAGATGTTTGAATGCGAGAGCTTATTTCCTTGATTTAATTAATTAAGTTGCTTGAGATCTAATCTTTGAAATTAAATTGGTTGAGAGGAATAACCATTCATACATATAAGTAGTAGAGAAGTGCAAACCCTAGACCTTTCTATAAGTGAATCAATACATCAGCTCAGTTTACTTTTATTGTTTTAAACTCCAATCGATCTGTCTTCATTAGTTGTTAGCAATTTAAATTTATTCTAATTTGTTATTTGCAACCTAATAATCAATTAGCTTATCTAGCTTCCTTGAGAGACGACCTTGGGGCGATCACCTTTGCTACAGCTACCTCGTATACTTGCGAGTGATGCTTTGTAGTAGAGTTAATTAGAGCGCAACATTAGGCTTACTACGAGTTCCAAAAGCTACATGTTTTTTTTTATTCTCTAGTGTCAGTCATGTGCCCTCGGGTTTGAGTTATGACAGCTACTAACTTTGTTGTGATGTCATGGACCAATTTTTATATTCAGTCCAAATATTACATTTTTACTTATAATTTATAGTATTTTACTAGGATAATCTTATTTGAACTTGATATTAGTTGTAATAATGGACTATGCTTGTATGGGGCCTACAGATTTGCCTAGATTTATCTAATTTTCCAAATAGTATAAGGAAAAGTTTTTCTTGTTACCAAATACTCCAATTTCCTTTTCCTTGTAGCATAGGGATTTTTTTCTATAACTCTATATTTATGCTTGTTTACATTGTAAGAATATTTTTTTTTTTGTTAATAAAATTTTAGAAGATTTGTTCTTGAGAGATTTTTATTATCTCTTGTTCTTGATTCTTATTTGAATCAACTTACATACATAAAGTTAATCGCTTGAGTATTGATAATACCAAGGTTCTCTCCTTCAAGGAGTTATTTCGAAAGGTAAAAGTATTAGGTCTTAAGTCGCTATTTGTGGTTCTCATCACATTAGGATGAGTTATAGAATTTTAAAAGATAAGAGTTATAGACATCCACTTTCTATTTCATTCGCAACATATTTATATTTTTCTTGTAATTATAGTTATTTGTATTTTAATATTTTTGCAAATAAATTTATTAATATTTTTTACTGCCAGAAATTACTTTGAATAATAATAAAGAACTAGATTAATTTATAAAAAAATCCCTTAAGAAAAAGACACATGGTAGAGTATTTATACTTTAGAACAAAAGTAGTTTTTAAAAAATATATTATAGAACAAAGGTTCAATTTAGCCCATATACTATACCGAGAAATTCATATTGACTCTTAAAAAAAATTTAAAACAAATTGATATCTTTTTTTTTTTCAAATGTAGTCCAAATCACTCATTTTTTTAATGAAACTATTAAATAGTTGATGATGGGGAGCCAATTTGGACTTCAGTTCATCAAGTGGCAAATTAAACTTTTAAAAAATAATAATATAATATTTTTAAAAATTATTTATTAATTAATATTTTTAATATCAATAATTTATAATATTAATAAATATTTTTTATAATTTTATAATTTATAATTATTTAATAATATATAATTTAACATATAATTAAAAATATTAAATAAGTTATAATAATTTATATTATATAGGATTTTTATAATATTTTTGATATAATATTAATTATAATATTATGAAATTAATATTAATAATATTAATAAATAATTTATATTAAAAATATTATAATTCATAATTTTAATTTTTTACTATAACCTTCATTCTAAAATTTTGTCTCATTTTAATTCCAATGAACAATCTTCATTCTTTATCTCGCTACCTTAGGAAATATGATATATTCAAATTATTTTATGTCAATTAATATAATTGTACTCCTACATCACAAATATTTTCATATTCAACTCATCATATACCATTAATTATTAAAATTTAAGTTTGCTCTATTTTTATAATTCATAAACAATTATCTATCCTTTTATCCAATGTCAAGTCCTAATACTATCCTTAATTCATATATCTGTAACTACTATTCATGCATATCACAATTATTTTTACTTGTTAATCTAAACATGTCTAGCTATCAGCTAGCACTAGAAATGTGGTAAGCTCCCCATAAGATTTTAATTATGGATTTCACTCTGTTGGCCCAAGTTAAATATTTTAAATCTTTCATTACCCTAAACTATCTAAGCTCCACAAATAAACTCAAATATGCTACAAATGACTTTATCATTTATAATCCAATTACCTCATATGTCATACTTCACATGTGATTCCATCAAATCTTAAATTCTATTTTATTTTATTTTATTTTTCACCCAAACATCCTTTAAACAAAAATTAACAACTATCTTGAGTCAAGCATCTTATTTCTCAAGCTACTAGGCTCGCTCAAAGAAACAACTCAAAGTTTTCTACTTTAGGCATATCGAGGGGGGAACACACAATGTTAGAATACACGATCTCTAACATAACTACACTTTAAGGTCACAGAAATGACAAAACTCATGCCTTGTATTCAACAAACACGTATAACATTCATATGACAACCATTGAATCACAACCCACGAATAATGTTGAATTTGAGGCAATCGATACTCAATCAAAATGAAACGAAAACATATACTCTGCATGATATATGAACATAGACCAACTAGAACTCTTCCAATCATAGACATACTACAGACATAAAATCTTTGCTCTTATACCAACTTTATCATGACCCAAACTCAATGGCACATGACCGACATTAGGGAATGGGAAAGCACTTGGCTTTCAAAATTCATAGTCAGCCTGAGAGCTCATTTTTCGAGAAATCTAGATAGTAACAACAATCATTATCTCAAACTGGGCCCACAAGCCTACTAATATTATACTATTAATATAATATCTCATCATTAAACATTGGTTAATAATATATTTGACCAAACGGCAGACTTAAATAGAAAGATAGATAATGAAAGAAGTACCATGCAGAGTTCTAAAATACAACAAGGTGAAATATATAAATAAGAAAATAAATAATTGAATAATTCCTGCCGAGGGATTAAAAAGGCAGAATGACTTAAATAAGCAGTACTCTTAGGCTCAACCTACAACCTAAGAAAAATGATGAACAGAAATAAGCGTTTAACTCAATGAGCTATATAGCAATTAATATAATACATCATTCACATGCCAATAATGCTCATATAATGACAACCAGACAAATAAATCACATAATCATACAAGAATATGAATAAGTCAATAGGGCCACATTAAACCTCAAATTGGGGAGTTGATTCCCTTATCTTACTCTCTTAGTCCACACATTTCTCATTGATACAAATACATAGGGTTCGTCGTCATGGCCTTAGCCAAGCAATGCTACCCGATTGACAAGCAGCGCTGAGTATGAGAATGCTCCCGCCGTCGCGCTAGTCCAAATCTCATCATCATTATATAATATCATTGAGTCATAACCCATATCTCAGATCATGTGTGGTTCTCATATTATCCTAACCCTATCCAGCAAACACGGAGAATATGCACCAAGCACAATTAACTCATATTCATCACATATTAAGTTTATAATAATAAATGTATATTATAGACCCTTAATTTTGGACCAAATCCAGTCTGTCCCTAATTAAAGGGACTTAGATCAAATCTAAAGGTTTAAACTAGTTTGGAATAATTTTATGAGCCTAAAATGGTCGGGTACAATATTAAAATCCCAAGATAAAATAAAATAATAATAATAATAATAATAAAATTTATAAAATTTATTTTATTAATTATAATAATAAAATATAAAAGAAAATATAACAATAATAAAATATAATAATAAAAAAAATTCGATCAAAGACCCGATGAACCGACAAATAGGCAAACCCTACCTGGGGAGAATTGGCATAGTCAATTCGCCAATGACCACTAATTTGACCATGTGTGCTTATTAATCTCCTAATTCAGTGTGGATTCGGATTAGCATTAGGGTTTGGTTTTGTTTGCCTATAAATAACAAAGTTTAAAATATAATTAAGGGGGACCGGCAATTTTGATTAACGAATTAAAAGAATTAGCAACACAGAACAAAAAAACACAAAGAGGCAGTATTAAGCAACATAAATCAAAGGATGATTAAAAAAGATGCAAAAACTAAGGAGGCAAGAACCATTTGTCTCAAGTTTGCTTCGATTCATCCAAGATCAAGGTTGATTAGGCAGTAGCATATATTGGATTCAACATTTTGATATTGGAGGAACCAACGAACGCAGGTTTTGCTCTTTTTAAACTCTATTTATTTTAATGTTCAGTAGTTTAAATTATTAGAACCCTAGTTATATATTTATAAAAACCAAAACCTAATCTGTTAGTTTCATCCAGTAGCTTATTTTGTGAATATTTGTTTTAATTTCATAATAACCTAAGATTTGATTTCCAATATCTAGTATAATCATCCAAAACCCTAAGTTTCTAAACCCTAATTCTCACAAACCCTAAACCCTAATTTATCTAAAATTTAAAACCCTGATCTATAAAATAAATTTCCAAAACTCTAAATCTGCAAAGCTAGTTTCTTAATTAAAAAACCCTAAATCCCTTTTCAAAATATCTAGAAACTAAATTTCAAATTAAAACCCTAATTTCTATAAATATAAAACCCTAGCTTACATAGAAATTCTAATTTCCTAACAAAACTATATCCTATAAACCGTTTACCTTTCGAGGGCACTGCCCCCTTGACCCCCGCCCGCTGACCGGATAGGGGGACTGCCGTAGGCGGGACTTGTATCATCGCGCACTATATTTCCTTAATGGTGTAATATTAATATGTGCTTGTTTAATTTTTTTTAATTATTCAATTATTTTCATATATGTTGTATTATTTTTTTCTTGCTTTATTCTTTTTCTTAGATTTATATGTATTTTTAAATAGACTTGTAAAAGGCATGTTTCCACTCGTGGATGCCTTATTTGTTTAATTTATTTATTTATTGCAGTTTAATTTATGTAAAGACTTTGGAATAATTGTAGGGGATATGTTTTCACCAATTGGTGGGTGTCCTATTTTTATTTACTTGTACTTTGGATATTAGACATTATTATAAGAACATATTTTCATTTTGTACGGGTGCCCATTTTTATTGGTTTAGACTTTCTTGATTTTAATAAATAATTGAGGCCGGTTCTAATGAACCGGGAGCTATAGGGGTGCTGGGTCATTTCTCAACTTTCCCATGCGTACCCAACTTTTTGAACCCATTAGAGGGTTAGAGATTCTTAGGAATCGAGTCATCCATCTCTTTTTTTAGGCCCATCCGGATGGTGACTCCATTTTCTCCGGATTTAAGCCTGTGTTCTCTAAGGCCCTGAGCCTAACAGTGCCGAAGTCATAAGAACTATTCCACATGGGAGTGGGGGTGAAAATCTCTGCTCACAGTGGCGACTCTCCAAGGGATAAGAGAAGTTGATTTCGTTGGTCTTAATATTATTTTATTTCTGTTAGTCTTAATATTATTTTATTCTTTCTTATTATGATATTGTCAATTGCATCATTTAGATTGTATTGTGTACGTGAGTTAGGATGCCCGTATAATCCATGTTTTTTTATGTGAGGGATACCATACTTTCACTCAAGGTATAGAGATCGAGCATGACATAACCATTCATAGCCTTGTACCTTTTGGTATATACTTGCTATGGGAGTCTACAGCTTTTCAACCCAAAGACTAAAGCTTATGTAATTGGCCTAGCTACTTTCCTTAGGTTTTTAACCAAATACTTATTGTTTGATTATGATTGATATATCTTAGTTTGAACCATAGTTTATTTGGTTTGTTCTTTTTCTAATATGACCTACTTATGTTGTAATCTTAAAATAATTTTATTCTTTTAAGCTCAAAAGACCAAAATTATTTTTAAAACTTTTCGAGATAGTCTTTGGACATAAAAACTTTTTCAAAATGAGTCAAAAAATTTTCTTTTCTACCCCATGGCCCAAATACAAAGCCTAAAAATTATTTTTAAACAAACCTTTTTTATAATAGACCTTAAAACAAAATTATTTTTAAATGAGTTTACAAACTATTTATGTCAATTATGGAATACTAAAAATCAATTGTGGGCTTAAATTATACCAAGAACTGTTAATCATGAGCTTGTTTGTGGCATGAATAATTAGTTATTTTTCCAAATAGAAAATCTATTTATGATAAACCCCTTAATTTAGTTTTATAGCATAAAAGTTATTTTGAGTTGATCCAATGGATTAAGGCTTAATTAATGAGAATTATCATGGACTGACTTCTATGTTTAAAAATACAACTATTGGTTAAAACCATCCGAGAGAATTTTTCAAAGATAAAATATCTCATGTTGGTATTTTATTGACCATATACCTAGAAAAAAAGACTCACCATTCATGTGTGGAAGGTATAAGGTTTGAAGGAACATCCTAATTATCTTTGTTTATTTGTTACTTGTATATACATACATATATACACGCATTACATTACATAACATTAATCTTTTCTGGCTCACAGACTTGGAGTACAGCAATTCAAGAACATACAACAACCCAACCTATGTCAGTGGCTCAGAGTTCAATGAAGATACAGTTAATTTTACTCTGAGAACCATGAATCCTGATCAAGTTTAGAATATGATAAATGAAGCTCTTGCTTCCAAGATGGAAGAGTTAAAGAGGGTCTTGGCAGAGACTATGAAGAGTCAACTGATTGCACTATTGGAAAATACTGCCAAAGCATCTGCTAGTACTAAGAAGCAGAAAGACAAGGGAAAGGCTAAGGTTGGTGAAGCAGCCTCTGATGACGACAAAGTAATGATTGATGATGATGATTGGGCTCAATATTTCCAAGATTCTCAAGATAAGAAGAAAGAGCCAAAGGATGTGAAAAAATCAACTGTTGAAAAGACTGAGACCACTGATGTAGAAAAGTTAATCGCTGACTTGGAGAAGAAGTTTAAGAAGAAGCTTAAAACTGAAGAGGTGTCGAAAGTGGACAAGCTATTTGAGCAAGATAATGAAGTTCCTTACAAGTTTAAAATGTCTTCTTTGGATAAGTACAATGGTACAAGGAATCCTCATCTCCATATGAAGTAATACATCACTGCTATGCAATCTGTTCGAGCTACTAAGGCTCAAACTCTAAGGTACTTTATGCTCTCATTAGATCATGTTGTGTAGAATTAGTTCAACACCTTAGAGGAAAGTACCCAAAAAGATTGGAATATGCTATATAAAGCCTTCATCCAGTAGTATGGGTACAATGATGAATTGAAAGTGACTCTTATGGAGGTAAAATCAATAAGGAAAAAGCAGAATAAAAATTTTGTTGATTATGTGATGAGACGGAGGAATAAGATTGCACTGCTTAAGAAGAGGTCTGATGAATCTGACTAGATCAGAATGATAGTGAGAGGTGTCATGCCCAACTTTCGTGAGAGACTGCCTCACACCCTTATAAGGGATTTTAAAGATCTTCTCCAAGTTGGTTTACAAATAGAAGAATGGGAAAGAGAGAAGAGCCATTTTTCTGAAAGAAAGAATGAGAGGGGAAATTATTAATCTAGCGGCCAGAGTGCATAGAATGCAGTCGATGTCAATACAACTGGTCAAGAAAATAGAAGACAGTTTTCAGATATGAAGAAACCTTTGTCTTGGATTTTCAACAAGTTGCAAAAGCAAGGGCTATTACAGTCATTGGCCCCTCAACCTTTGTCGAATCTTTTACCATTAAAATTTGATACTAAGGCCTTTTGTCAATTTCACCAGACAGAAGGACATGAGATAAACAAATGCTTATAACTAAAACATGAGATTTAAAATTTGATTGACAGTGAAAAGTTGCCTGAACCTAACAAGCCTAACACCACAAGCAATCCTTTGCCTGAATTTGGAAGAGTACTACCGCCGACAACCTTCATGATAGAGGAAGGAATGATGAAAAGTTTTGTCTTGTTATCTTTTCAAAATATAGATGGAGAAACTTCTAAAGAAGGGGTTACTAGTTTTGGCTCTTGCCCCTCACATGTCCAAGTAAATGAAGCATTTTTTTACTACAACTCAACAAACTTCTCTTCGCTTATTTAGTTTGTTTTATTGTCTATCTTTGGTATTTTCTGGAATAATTATGTTTTTCAAGATTATTTGATAAATTACTTTCATTAAATTTTTGTTTATGTTGGTATTTGTTCATTTTGATGCTCAACCAATGACGAGTCTAGCTTGATATTTACAAATTAGTGTATCTATGCATCATGATTCAAATAACTTTAATAGGTGAGGGAATTGTTCTATAGCATTAAGCTGTGTATATTTACTTAGAGAGGGCTCCTGCATAATGACCTTTGTCTAGGTCCTAGTTTGTCTTAGAACATACTTTGATGAATTTTCGAGGCGAAATTGAACTCTGCTTATTTAAGGAAGAGATGATTTAGGCATTGTTTGGTAAGTCAACAATTAGAATCCACCCAATTAAATATTAATCCCTAGTTGTCCCTTTGAGCCTTCATTAGATTTTAGCTTGATCTTTATTGGCTTGTAAGCCCGATAATCTACCCTATGCTGTTATGACTCTTATGACAAATCTAATAATCACTAAGGTGAAGAGGCAAGAAGATCGAAGAAAGAAAAATATAGTCAAGATCATAAGGATAGTTGAAGTTCTCAAGACCATAAGGATAGTTGAAATTCACATGATACTAGACCTAATATCTCCGATCTATTAAGATGACATCAAGGCAATGAATGATTTATCTTTGTTTAAGCAAACCCACTCTACTCCACTTATTCATAGTCAGAAGCATAGAATGGTGCAGACAAAATAACTTTCTTAGAGTTAGAGCAAAAAAAAGAGAAAAAAAGAGGAAAAAAAAAGAAAAAAAAAGGAAAGGAAAATAAAACCCAAAAAGGCAGTTCAGAAAACCAATTAAGTTCTCTTTTACCTAAAGCAGCAGACAACTTCCACTTAGTTCACAAGGATAGTTTGGCTTGAATTGGTCCAACTCAACCAAAATCAGAGAGATAGGAGAAAGACCATCTAGTTCTTAAAAATCATGCACTTGATAGCCCTACAAAGGAAAAAGACAAAATGATAAAATGCCAAAAGAAAAAAAAAAGAGAGAGAAAAAAAAAAGAAAAAAAATGAGGGTCTCAAGCTTTTTGCAAAGGCAAAGACTGTCCTAATCAAGATCCAGATTCATGTCAAGAAGATAAAAAAATGTTCAAAGCTCCATCTTTACATGCTTCTAACAGTGTACCGTTTCAATAAGAAGATTATAGTGTGAAGGTTTGTCAACAGTGTCACATCAGTTTCCAGCTTAAAGACGGCCTTTATTTAACTCATATCCCTTATAGGCCTCATTTTAAGCCTATTAAAGGCATGTTGATCTCTCTTAGTAGGTAGAGTCTATTAGTGAAGATAGTTTGGATAAGCATACATATGAGATAAACAATATTTAAACTCAATGAGACTTTTGGTCAAGTACTGTGTATGTACCTATCTGAAGTGCAATAGTTTTTACTTAAATGGAAATGATTCCCAAGTTTAGTAGGATAACTAGGTTTTTCATATTATAGATATATTAATTTGTAAAATCGAGTCCTGAGGTACAATGACACTAATGTGACAAAGCTAAAATATGATTTTAAGATTAAAAAAAAAGTATTTTTGTCATACATAGCCTTCAAGTTAAGGAAAGTATGTTGCACCATCGAACCTCAAATGACACATTGGATAAAATAAATTATTATTTGCTTACCAACTAGCGTGTTGAATCATAGTTTGAAACGGATGTATCTCTGACTATCATGTTGGGGCCTCCACTACTTATAATTTCATCTTGGAAGATAAAAGCCATGGATGTGAAGGCTTCTGCTGTTCTAATGCAAGACTTGAATAAGTGCTTTGGCTTCTCACCTCAGTCAGTGAGTCAATAGAATCATTGTAAGTATTATCCATGCATATCATGCATACATAAACATATCACACTGTATTTTTATCTTGTGTTATCTATTCTTTGTCAAAAGTAAACAGCAATACTCTATGAAGAAAATATGAAGCCGATATGGAATTAGGAGGCATGGAAGACCCATTGCTTGAGAAAGATCTAGTCATTTTGCAAAAATTGAGATGCATGCTTATGCAAGAAAATAGACAAAATGCAAACATCAATCAAAGCCTACATGGAAAAAAATCATTAGTTTAAGCCTACACAGGGGGCAAAATTTTTCCTTTCAATTTTTTAAGTTTATGCATGTACAAAATATTTTCAAACTCACTTTCAATATTTTACCACGCAGGGGCAAAGAGAGGATATAAGAGTCAGCTAAAAAATAGCTGAATTTTTTGCAAAAGGGAGAACAAAAAAAAACAAGAAGAAAGTAAGAACCCCAAAAGAATGAAGATGCAAAAGACAAAAGATTAGTTCAGCTAGAAGAGTTGAAATCAATATATGACAAATGTCAAAAGATGAAGATCCATTTTTGAAGGGTAAAGACCCAATCTCTAAAGGATAAAGATCCATTTTTGAAGGGTAAAGACCCAATTTCCAAAGGATAAAGATTCATTTTTGAAGGGCAAAAATCCAATTTTCAAAGGATAAAGATTCATTTTTGAAGGGTAAAGATCCGATCTCCAAAGGATAAAGATCCATTTTTTAAGGGTAAAGACCCTATCTCCAAAGGATAAAGATCCATTTTTGAAAGGTAAAGACCCGATTTTCAAAGGATAAAGATCTATTTTTAGAGGGTAAAGACCCACAATCCATTAAAGAATGGAACAACAGGTTAGAAGAAAGCCAGAATTCTCAACTGATAGAAAATCAGTCAAATCTAGTCTCGGGTCCAAGTACCAAAATCAAATCCAGTTTTGGGTCTAAGTTCCCAAATCAAATCCAATCTCGGTCCAGAATCCAAATTATTTTTTAGTCCAGTACTCATCCCGGGTCTAGAACCCAAACTAATCTCGGGTCCAGAACTCAAATTATTTTTTAGTCCAGAACTCATTTCGAGTCCAGAATCCAAACCGATTTTGGGTCAAAACCCAAATTATTTTTTAGTTCAGAACTCATCCTAGGTCCAGAACCCCAAAAAAACTCAGGTCTACAATTCAAATCATTTTTTTGAGTCCAGAGCTAGATTCAGGTTCAGAACTCAAAGCAACTCAGGTCCATAACTCAAAATTATTTTTGAGTCTAGAACTCGATTCGGGTCCAGAATCTAAATCAACTCAGGTCTAGAACCCATTCAAAAATCATGTTATTTTTCGTTCTCTTTTATTGAAGTCCCAGATCGCTCAAGCAGAGAGAAAATTGTAGATCCTTAATTTTGGACCAAATCCAATATGTCCCTAATTAAAGGGAGTTAGATCAAGTCTAAAGGTTTTAACCAGTCTGAAATAATTTTATGAGCCTAAAATGGTCGGATACAATATTAAAATCCCAAAATAAAATAATATAATAATAATAATAAAAGAAAATTTATAATATTTATTTTATTAATTATAATAATAAAATATAAAAGAAAATATAATAAAATATATAAATATAATAAAATATAATAATAAAAAATAATTTGACTAAAGACCAGTCTAACCGATGAATCGGCAAGCCCGAGGCCTGCGATTAATTGGGCATGCCAATTCACCACAGGAAAGAATTTGGCAATGCCAATTCACCACAGGCCCTGCTTGGGAAGAATTGGCATATCCAATTCGCCACCGACCACTAATTTGACCATGTGTGCTTATTAATCTCCTAATTCAGTGTGGATTCGGATTAGTATTAGGGTTTGGTTTGTTTGCCTATAAATAACAAAGTTTAAAAATAGAATTAAGGGGGACCGACAATTTTTTATTAAGCAATTAAAAGAATTAGCAATACATTTCAAAAAAACACAAAGAGACAATATTAAGCAATAGAAATCAAAGGATGATTAAAAAAGATACAACAACCAAGGAGGCAAGAACTATTTGTTTCAAGTTTGCTTCGATTCATCCACGATCAAGGTTGATCATGCAGTAGCACATATTGGATTCAACATTTTGATATTGGAGCAACCAACGAATGCAGGTTTTGTTCTTTTTAAACTCTATTTATTTTAATGTTCAGTAGTTTAAATTATTAGAACCCTAGTTATATAGTTATAAAAATCAAAACATAATCTGTTAGTTTCATCCAGTAGGTTATTTTATGAATATTTGTTTTAATTTCATAATAACCTAAGATTTGATTTCCAATATTCAATATAATTATCCAAAACCCTAAGTTTCTAAACCCTAATTCTCACAAACCCTAAACCCTAATTTATCTAGAATCTAAAATCCTAATCTATAAAACCAATTTCCAAAACTCTAAATCTGCAAAGCTAGTTTCTTAATTAAAAAATCCTAAATCCCTTTTCAAAATATCCAAAAACTAAATTTCAAATTAAAAGCCTAATTTCTATAAATATAAAACCCTAGCTTATATAAAAATATTAATTCTCCAATAAAATCATATCTTATAAACCGTTTACCTTTCAGGATTGCTGCCCCCTTCATTTTCACCCTCTAATTGGCTAGCGGGACCGCCGTAGGCACGACTTGTGTCGTCGTACACTATATTTCCTTAATAGTATAATATTAATATGTGTTTATTTATTTTCTTTTTAATTATTCAATTATTTTCATATGTTTTATTTTTCCCTACTTTATTCTTTTTTTAGATTTATATATATTTTTAAATAGACTTGTAAAAGGCATATTTTCACTTGTGGGTGTCTTATTTATTTTATTTATTTATTTATTATAGTTTAATTTATTTAAAGACTTTAAAATAATTATAGGAGACATGGTTTCATCAATTGGTAGGTGTCCTATTTTTATTTACTTGTACTTTGGATATTGGACATTATTGTAAGGGCATGTTTTCATTTTGTACGAGTGCCCATTTTTATTGGTTTGGACTTTCTTGATTTTAATAAATATTTTTTTATTTTATATGTATTATGGATGATATTTTAATAAGTTAAGAATTTAATAATATTGAAACCTGAAAAGGAGGCTGGTTCCAATAAACTTGGCGTTATGGGGGTGATGGGTCATTTTTCACCTTCCCCATGCGTACCCAACTTTTCAAACTCATTAGAGGGTTAGGGATTCCTTAGGAATCGAGTCATCCACCCATTGGGGATTTCCTACGGGTGTAGACCTATTTTCTCTAAGGCCCTGAGTCTAACAGTGCCGAAGTCGCAAGAACCATTCCACATGGGAGTGGGGCAAAAATCTCCACTCACATACATATATTGCACTAGTAGTCGATGTATTTATGCAAATGTAGCTATGAACATAAGTTAGGGTAGTGAGGTATGATATTAATCTATATAACTCACAGTAGACGAATTTCGATAACTCTCCTCGAAGTATAGATTGACGATGGAAAAATACCTAAAAATTATTTTCATATGATAGCAAAAACTATTAGAATATGGTAGAATTGATGTCTCTAAAGATTCTGCCAAAATTTCAGCAAAGTTTTCCTTATAATTATAATATTCCCCCTGAAACAAAACAATGAATAACACTTCTAAATATCTCATGGCAATCATCAATAATCCAATTGCCCCATCTTGGTCACTATTATAATTTTCAACAACTCAATATACTTCTCGATAATACAATAATAACAACAATTAATTAAATTAATATTAATAATAATATATAATTTGTTGACTTTAACAGTATTTCATTTTAAGTACTTTTAATAATCATTTATAATATTATTTACTTAGAGATTAACATTGTTCAATTATAAAATAATTACTTATTTACCTCTCATTCAATTATAATAACCTATATTAAGTTTAAAATTAAGTAATAATAATAACAATACTAATAATTTGATTATTATAATCATAAAAGTATTAGTTAATAAACTTTAATACAATACCTCAACTATTTTATTTAATCATTTAAAATTCAATAATCAATTTACATATTCAATATTTAACAATCAAATCAAATTATTCATAATTAATAATTTTAATTTCATTAACTAATTTCATACATTTATATATAAACATAATTGATAAATTTAGGTAGTGATAAATAATAATTATAAGTAAATTAATTTAAATCAATTAGTAAAGTAAATAATTATTATTTTTAATAATCAATTAAAATTTTAATCTTTACATAAAATTATAATCTAATTTAATCTAACATGTTAAATATTTGACTATAATTGATAAATAATAATTATAACTAATCAATTTATTTTAATAAATTTCTCATTTAATCTTTAACTAATTAAAAATATATATTATAAATTTATTTAACTTCAAAATTTTTAATTAACTATCTCTTTAATTAATCTATCATTAATCACATATATTTATTATTTATTTATTATATTTTAATTTTTTTTAGCCGAAATAGTATTGCCGTCGTCAAAAAACATCTCCGTCGTCGAAAAACATCGCCGTCGTCGAAAAACGATTATCGAATTCCTATCAAATACAAAAGTAGTCTAAAAATTATAAAAGATACACCAAAATGAAGCTTATGAAGAGATGGTTTCAAAAATACTAACCTTGCCTTGAAAAGACGTCGAAATAGGCCGAAATCTTCGTCGAAACTCTCGGGAGGCTTTAACTTCGTCCGACTAGTGCAAGCTGCTCTAGCGTCGGACGACAGCGATCTTGGTGGAGTTAGACTCGTCGGATGATGGATTTTCTAATAGGACTAGAGGTGTCAAAAAATGATCACCGGACGACTGTAGATCAAATAAAAATCGACTGGCTCTCTCTCTCTCTTTCCTTTGACTTTTTCTCTCCTCATTAAATCCCTTATCCTTTCAATTTATATCCCACCTTTTTCTTTTTTAAATACATATATACATATATATATATATATATTTAAAAATTTAATAGTAGATTACTAAATAATATAAATTTAACTATTTATATTATTTAAATGTCATTTTAAAATAATTTAAAAATTAAATTATTACAATAACCAAAACTATGCTATTTTTCTCTAATTTAGTGTCGTCCAATATACCATTGTAGCAGATAATACATCATTCATTATTCATTCTCTTTCTTAGTATATTAGAGTTGTTTTTTTAAAGATATATATAAATAATTTCTATATTTTTTTAAAAAAAATAAAACTAAAAATTATAATTATCAAATTATATATATAAAATTTTAAATTTTAAATTATTTGTTAAATTATTTATTATTAAAGTATTATATATTATAACATTATAAAAAAATATTTATTAATATTACAAATTATTGATATTAAAAAAATTAATTAAAAATTATAATTTTAAAAATTAAATAATTATTAAAAAATATGAAATCTATAAAAAATAAAATTATAATATTATTGAATATAAATTATTTATTAATATTTTAATATTAATTTATTAATAATATACTTAATATTTAATAATTATTTAATTTTTTTAATTATTTGTTAAATTATAGATTATTAAATTATTATAAAATATTAAATATTAAAAATTATTTATTAATATTACAAATTATTGATTTTAAAAATATAATTAATAAATAATTTTTTAAAATATTATATAAATATTTTTTAAAATTTTAATTTGGCCTTTAATATTTAACTTAAATCAAAATCGACTTCTGCCATTAACTATTTAACGGTTCCATTACAAAAGTGTGATTTGGACCAGATTCGAAAAAAAAAATACCAATTTGGTAAAAAAAATTTAAGGATGAATATAAATTTTTGACCATAGTATATGGATTAAATTTTTCCTTTGTTCTTATATTATATTATATTATAAATATATATATATAAGCGAAAGAAAGAAAAAAGTATTTTAAGGTTTACAATCATTAATTTTTTTCAAAAAAAATTATTATTTTATTTTCTTATTTTTAATTATTTTTTATTTAATTTTAATAATTTATATAAAAATTAAAATTGAATAATTAATAAATTATATTATTGACTTTTAATCATCTACTAAATAATTTACCTATTGATATAATTTTATAATGTTGACTAAATAAATTATATTTTAACTTTTAATATTCTATAAATTAAATATATATTAATATAATTTAATAATATTAATTAATTTATATTCTTTTAGTAATTTAAAAAGTTAAAAAAATATAGCTCTTAACCTTCATAATAAATTAATTATAAATTAAAATTTTTTTATGATAATAATTGATTTATATATTTTTAAAAATTCTAAAAATTAAACAATAAAATATATAAATTTTGACATTCTCAATAAATTAATCATACATCAATAATTTATTTTACAATTCATTTAATTAATAATTTATTAAAAATAATAATTAATTTATATCCTTTTTCTAAAATTTTAAAATTTAAATAATAAAAGATTTGATTTTTAATTTAATAATAAGTTAATTATACATCGATAATTTATGTAATGATAATATTAATATTAATATCTTAATAATAGTTCTCAATTTGTCTATTTAGCCCGTGAATAATAGAACCTAGTATATTGGATTGTCTGTATAATATTGTGCAACGTAATATTTTTTATAAAAAAAATTTTATTTTCATTAGTACATATATATAATTATTTTTTAATGTATATAAATTTTAAAAATAATGAATATGAAATAACAATTGCAATCAATATTTTTTTAAAATGAATTATTGTTTGTTAAAAAATAAATTGAATATTTCTTTTAAAAGGAAAAATAAATTGAATATTAAAGCTTCTTAATTATAGAAAATTATTTTAATAAATTATAAAATAAAATTAATATTTAATTATAAAATAAAGTAAGAATATCACTATCTTATGAGTTTAAGTTTTTTTTCAATAACTAAAAATTGATTTATTTTTAATTTTTAATTTTTAAAATTTTATAAAATTTTATAATGAGAAATATAAACTCTAACATAAAATATTATGAGTTGACTTTTTTTCCTCTTCAATCCTTTTTCAAAATTAAAAAAAAAATCTTAATCAATCTAATTATTAATTATTTATTTATTTTCATAAATTATAAAGCAAAAAAAATTAATTTTGATTTGCTTATTTTCCGTACTGCTTAATAGCATATATATTAATATAAATACATAGTATATTAATTCATCAATGTAATATTTTAAAGATATTATTAAAAAATATAAATTTAAAAATAAACTAAATGAATGAAAAATGCAAACTATATTATTGATTGTAATAAAATATAATTTTATAAAAATCATTACTTTTTTACTTATGCAATCAAATATATTGATTTAATTATATTATTTAAATTTATTAATTTATAATCATATTTTATTAAAATAATTTTTTAATGTGTGTATAATAATTATTAAATATATGAAATATATAACAATGTACAAAATGTTTGTATACATGCAGAATATATAAAATATAGCGGCATCTACATATAAAATTCATGAATAAAATATTAAACACAAAATATAAAAGTAAAAAAGAAATCTATTTAAAAAATAAAACAAAATTAATTTTAATTAAAACTAAATATTACTTATTTGAGATATCATATACATAATATAGTGTATATGTAATTAGCAAAAGTAATAACAAATATAAGAAGAAAATAAAAATTAAATTTGTAATTTTTTAAATTCTCAAATTTGTTTTTTATAATTAAATTAAAGTATTATTAACACACATTTAATAAATTAAAATTTTTAAATTAAATAATTTTTAAGATTGAGATTTATCATTGCTAGGTGAAATGTAAAATTTGAAATTCCTGCTATTTATCAAAAAAATTATAATTTTTAAAAAATTCATCTTATAAAACATAATTTTAATTTTTTTTCAAGCATTTATTATAAAAAAAATTTATTATTAAATTTATTCTATTAAGTTAGCATTTGACATATATATTATAATAAATATATTAATATTATAAATGTAATTATTAAATTAATTATTCAATATTTATCACTTCATAATATTATAAATTCAATTAATTTGGATCAAAATTTTAAAATTAAATTTGCATTATAATAAATTCAAAAATCAATTTCATTTTTACATTTAAATTAATATAAAATTATTATTATTATTATTATTCAAATTTAAGGTATAAATGGTTGTATTCTAAACTCACAATCCCAAATAGTTGTCTTGAAGCAACAAAAAAAAACAACTTATGGGGAAAAAAAAAAGGAAGTTAAAAAAACAATAAAAAAGGAGTAAAATTGAAAATTCATTGTAGAATATAAAAAAATGAAAAAATAAGAAGAAATAGGGAAGCAAGGAAAAGGAGAAAAATAAGGGTAAAATTGAAATTGCACTGTTTATTTAACATTTCTAAAATTATTATAAAATATGTGGATGACTATTTAATTAGATTAACTTTATTCTGTCAACATTATGATTAGTTTTATTCTATTTAAATTAGGATTTAATTTGATATAGTTGTAATATTTTATTCCTATCTATACTCTACTTACACCACTATATATACCTCTATTATAGGTGGTGCAAAATAAAAAATTCATAATAAAGAGATTCTTCTGATTTCTCATTCTCTATCTATCTTCTCTCTTCTTTCATTTGCAATACGTGATCAGCATGATAGCCTCTACAAATTATAATAGTGAAGAGAGCAGATATAGTTTTTTAAAGAGAATTTTTACATATCTTAAATTAAGGTACGCTTTCACATTTTTTTTTTTTAATAATTTCATGATTGATCTTGATTAGATTGATAATTAGGATTTTATTTATAAATAATATCAGAGCCTTTCATATTGAATCAATAAGAAATATTTTAAGATTACAATATATATAATATTTGTTCGAAATTTTACTGTATATAATTTTGTTCATGTTTATAAGATTACAATTGTCCATAATCATAAAATTGTTGGATTCATGAATTGGGTAAATCATACAACAATTTGTTCATATTTGCATATGTGATGAATAACACATACATGTAAAAAGAAAGTTGGGTAACCCTGATAACAATGTTTACCTATAAGGCTACTGTTTGCATATATTTATGTAAAGAAGAGTTGGCATTTGTATTGGCTTTTTGACATGGATTCACAAACTTAAATAATAATATTGACAGTTTATACAATATATAATGAGATTACAGTTTGTGAACATAAATATATAACGTATTCATTTGAGAAATATATATTTTAAGTATATTAACACTATTTATATACTCTTAAAATAAGAAACAAATAAAATTTTAAAATTTTATTTGTGGAATTCAAATTTAATAGTTATTTTTTTTATGGTTATACATCTAATAGCATAATATAATATATGAAAATAAAAGAGATATAAAATAATGAGTAAATATTTGTGTGTTGAAGTAAAATTTGTAAATAAATTGATATTTACTATGATTTGATATAATTTTAGAGTTATGATATTTAAACCCTAATTATATTGTTTAGTCCTTATTTATTTGATAAGCTCTGTAATTTATCTAATTTATAATTTTTTTAATTTGATAGAATTATAATATTAAATCTCATAAAATTTAAATTTATTACCTTTGATATTTCCTGAAGAAATTATCCGTTATGTGTACTTGATAATTAGATTCACCTTGATATTGTGAATCTTAGATATATTTGAGAAGAAAATCAAGCATCCCTGCAGGATCACTTAGAAGTAATGATATTTTTTTATTATTCAGATGAGAATTAAAAATTGATTATCTTATTATTAATAATTTATTACTATATTTTTGATAAATATTAAACTTTTCATGTCTCAAATATGCTTATGTAGTAGCAATATTGAGAGTATAGATTCACAAAATATTTTAAACTAATTTTTTATTTATTTGTAGTTAAACAAAATTATTAACTTTTGATGAAAATCATCAAACTCATTCAATTGGCTTAATATCATTCTCTGAAGTGAATGTGTTATTTTTTCAAGACTATGGATGGGATCTTGATAAAAATGGTTGTGGTGAATTTTTTTCCTACCAATTTTGAAATCAAAAAGCACTAACAACTCTCATAATTATTCATGATCAAAGAATATTTGTTATAGTTAACATTAGTAGAAATTAATGTTAATATGATATCTGATTTTGCAAATGTGGTTGAAGACTCCAGAAGAGTCCACCTTATATTTTGAATATAAACATTCTGAATTTGAGTAAAATGATATTTCGATAATATATTGTATTCAAGTAGATCCTGAAAAAATCTACTAAGTTTCAAAGAATACGTCATAATGGATATCCTATTGAAATAAAATAAAAGAGATATTGAATTTTTATGTGTTAACTCTACGAATTTGAACTAGAAGTTCATATTTAAAAAATTCTAAATTTCTTAACTGGATTCCTTTTTATAAAAAATAAAGACAGTTGAGTTATACTATATGCATCGAAAGTGCATAGATTTCAAAATTTTTATACTTTGACATGATCGTCTTGATCATCCAGATTCAAACATAATACGATATATTGTTAAAAATACAAATGCATATCCACTAAAAATAAAAAAAAAATTTGTCTGATAATTACTTTTGTACTTCTTATGCTAAAGGTAAATTAATTATGAGACATTTACTATCTAAATTATATTTAGAGTCTTTTGAATTTCTATAAAGAACAAACGGAAATATTTATGGTTATATCCTTCAATCTTGTTGGCTATTTAAATACTTTATGGTTTTAATTAATTCTTTAACTCGATGGTCACGTATTTATCTATTGTCAACTCGTAATATTACTTTTGCTAAATTTCTTGCTCAAATTATAAAAGTTAAGGTCAATGTTTCTTGATTATCATATCAAGAAAATTTATTTAGATAATGCATATGAGTTCACTTAAAAAGTATTTTATGATTATATTACCATTGAATATTTTATTGCATATGTTCATATTCAAAACTTTCTATATCTATTTGGATATCTATTTGAATATATGTTTGGATACATATTATAGTTTATATTGCATCTTTAATTTGTATTTAACTGCCTGCACATTACAAGTTTTTCACGTTACAACTTGTGCTTATCTGACATTAAAATTTATGATATTAAAATTTCTTATTTGAAGTGTATATGTTTTAATTTCATTCCCTCAAGGAACTAAAATAGATTATCAACATTATCTTGATATTTATGTAGGTTTTGATTGTTTATATTCAATATTATGGACCTTTAACGGTAAATTTTCTAAAGTAAATTTTTAGTGAGTTGATTTTCTCACCATTAGGAAAAGATAAAAGTAAAGGTCCAAAAACACAAAAGATTAGTTGGAATATATCAATTTTATTCAATCTTGATACATGCACAAATCAATATAAATTGAAAGTTTAAAAACTAAATCATTTGCAGAATGTTACAAATCAGTTACCAGATATCTTTACAGATATTCAAAAAGTGTCTAAATCACATATTCCAGCTGCTAATAGTCATGCTAGATTGATTGTCCCTGCAGGACATCCTACTTATATGAGATCCAATGAATCTAATATACGCCTGAAGTGTGGTAAATCACTTGGTTTAAATTATTATTTTTTAAAAGAAAAAGAAATAAATAATTTTAAAATGACACTCCTGAAGAGATCAAAAGCAACATAAATCAACAACTCATATTTCTAGAGAAGTAACACCAGAAGTGGTTTTGGTACCAAAAATATGAGATTTCATTAAAATCTAAAAATATGTGAGAAAAAGATGAAATTATTATTAATAATATATTTTCATATGTTGCTGTTGAAATTATCAAAATATGCTTGAGCTTAAAAATATTTAAAATTGTCAACGTCGAAGTGATTAGCCAAAAATGAAAGAAGTAATTCAGTAATTCAAGAAGTAATTCATTTGTTAAACGTACAATATTTAGATCAGTAGTCCAGACACCGGAAGATGTCAGATCCATGAGGTATTGTATGTAAAAAAATAAATTAATTAATTAAATGAGATTATGAAAAGAGCACATTTCATCTATTATGAATGCAATTACTTTTAAAATTACTTTGACAGCCCCTGAAGGGTTCAATATTATATTTTGACAACTTACTCATATGGCTCATAAGAGAAATGAGTTAAATGAAATTGTAAGATATAAGACACGACTTGTGGTATAAGAATTCTCACAAATATCTAGTAAAGATTATGATGAGACATATTTCCTTGTCATGGATGCTATTACCTTTAGATTTTTGATATGTTTGGTAGCCTCTAAAAGACTCGACATACACTTGATGGATATCGTGATAATTTACTTATGGTTCATTAGATAAAGACAAATATATGAAAATTACTGTAAGATTTAAGATGCCTGAAGCATCAAGATGCCTAAAGTATCAAGATGCCTAAAGCATATAATACATTGACAAATATACTATATTGTGCTCCAAAGATTCTAGTATTAGTTAAATCAATATAGACGGATATAGTGTAATTGCCTATTTGAATACTTAGAGAAAATGGATATGAAAATAATTTCATTTGCCTATATATTTTTATCCGGAAGATAAATTCATAATTTACTATAGTTGTAGTTTATGTTGATATAGTAAAAACTCCAAAAGAGATCTTAATTACTACAAACTATTTAAATAAGGAATTTGAAATGAAGAATCTTGGAAGAATAAAATTTTGTTTTAGTTTTAAGTTGAGCATCTGCCAAATGAAATTACTTTTCATCAAGAATAATATATCGAAACATCTTGAAATAATTTTGTATGGATAAATATTATCCATTAAGCACTCTAATGGTTCTCTTGATGTAAAATGAGATCTTTTTCACCTATAAAAAGATAATAAAGAGATTTTTGATCCTAAAGTACCATATCTCAGTATAATATAGACAATTTTATATATTTCTAGCAATACAATACTATATTTTTTTTTTGTGGTTAACTTGTTTTGCAAGGTTTAGTACTACACCAACTAAAAGGCATTGGAACGGAGTGAAACATGTTCCATGCTATATAAGTGGCACATCTGATGTGGGTTTACATGTAATAATATTAATATGTCATGGCGATATATGAAGCATACAATCACTTCTACTTTACCAAATCATTCAGAAATATTAGTAATTTATGAAACTAGTCGTGAATATGTATAATTGAGAACCATAATAAAATATATTAGTGGAGCTTGTGGATCACCTATTAAAAATCAACAAACCAACAATATTGCATGAAGATAATGCAGCATACATTGCATATATCAAAGAAAGCTACATAAAAGGTGACAAGACTAAATATATATCACCAAAGTTCTTTTACACTAATGAATTTATGAAGGAAGAAAAAGTCGATGTTTGCAAAATTCGTTCAAGTGATAGTCCAGCAGAATTGTTCACAAAGATACTACTAACATCAGTCTTCAAAAGACATGTATATAATGTTGGGACGTGTTTGCTTAAAATATCTTAGTATAATATATTTTTAAGAGGAAGTTACTTATGAATATTGTACTATTTTTCCTTCGTTAAGTTTTTAACCCACTGAATTTTTCTTAGCAAGGCTTTAACGAGACATATTCATAGGGGTAATTATCTAAGGGGAATTATTGTGAAATATGTGGATTACTACTTAATTAGATTAATTTTTTTTCTATCAAGATTATGATTAGTTTTATCCTATTGAAATTAAAATTTAATTTGATGATTGTTGTAATTTTTTATTCCTATGTATACTCTACTTACACCATTATATATACCTCTATTATAGGTGGTGCAAAATAAAAAATTCATAATAAAGAGATTTATCTGATTTCTCATTCTCATTCTATTTTCTCTCTTATTTTATTTACAACTTATGAAAAAAAAAAGAAGTTAAAAAAATAACTTATGGGAAAAAAAGGAAGTTAAAAAAAATACTAAAAAAAAAGAGGAGTAAAATTGATAATCCACTATATAATGTAAAAAATGAAAAAAATAAGAAGAAATAGGGAAGTAAAGAAAAGGAGAAATAAGGGTAAAATTGAAATTGTGCTATTTATTTGACATTTCTAAAATGTTATTTTTTAAAAATGAATATTTATTTTTTTTGAATGAAAAATGAATATTTATAAAATATTATTTTGTGGATTTTTTGAAGAAATGCCCAAAAATTAAATACGAAAATTGCATGATAAACGTCTTTTTTTTTTAATTTTAGTTTTACGATCAACTTTTTATTTCTTTTTATATTTTATATGTTTTCTTTTATAATTACACAAAAATTGATGGTTTTTTCCCCTTATAAATGGCAAACTATGTATTGTGGTATTATTGTGCTATGAAATTATGCAACTTTTATTTATTTATTTTTTTATGCTGCATAGATTTAGGTTTTGACTTTTTTTTAAAATAGATGTTATAAGAATGGTTGCAAGTCTCGAAAAACTCATCAATGGAGGCTAGGTAATAAAAGGACAAATAATTCATAATGATTATTTTTGCTGTTTCATGTTTAAAATATATAAGTTGCATGCATAAACATATATAAACATATATATATAAGATACATATAACATAAAAAAAATTATATACAGCATATATTAATATATACATAATATATATAATATAATTAAACAATAGATAAAAAATATATATTGTTTATCGATTAAAATTTAACATATTAAGAATATATACATAATATATACAAATATATATATATAACTTATATATAATATATGTACAATACACACAAAATAAACATATATATACACGATAAATTTAATTTTTTAAACTTTATTTTTATGTGTATAATATATAAAATTTATTTAAAATAAATTTAATAATGTTTATTAAAATATTTTTATATTTTTATATTTTTATATAAATTTTATGAGTGTTGTTTCTTATTTGAAATTAAAATTAAAAATTTTTCTTTATAAAAAATTAAAACATTTTATATGTTGAAAATGTAATTTAAAATATTAATTTTTATTATATTTATTGAAATATAGTTATTTAATAGTAAATTTTGAAAAGAAAAGATGAAAATTAAAGCAAACATTGTTTTAAGAGAGGAGGGAGGTATTTTTATAAATAGGACATTATTTGAAATGAGAAATGAGATATTTTTGTAAATAAAAAAAGTTTTAAAGTATTTTTAAAAAGAGAACATATGCAAAAAATAATTTTATTCATAAATAATTTTATTTTTTTTATATTCTCAATGTACATATAAAAAAAATACAAATATACGCACAATATATATATATATATAATACACATAATAAATAATGACATATAAACAACATATATTAAATATATACACATTACCTACATAATATTTACACGATTTATTTAATATTTTAACTTTATTTTTTAATTTTATATACACACAAAATATATATAATATTTACATAATATAAATAACAAAAACATAACAAGTACAAAGACATCTACAACATACACACAACAACTATATAATAAAATATTATTTTTAAATCTTATTACATGTATAATATGTAAAATTTATTTAAAATTAAATTTAATAATTTTATGAATATATTTTTATATATTTTATTTTATTTTATGAATGTTATTTCTTATTTAAAATTAAAATTAAAATTTTTTTTATAAAAAATAATATATTTTATATATTTTAAATATAATTTAAAATTACTAATTTTTATTATTTTATTGAAATAAATTTATTTATTAATAAAATTTGAAAAAAATTAAAAATTTTAGTAAAATATTGCTTAAAATGAGAAACCAGATATTTTTGAAAAAAATATTTTAGGAAGAAGTGAGACATTATTTTTTAAATATTGGCTTGCTTGTTTTGTTTTTTATTTTTCTGATTTAATATTTAATATTTATATTTTTTTATGCTTGTTTATTCATAAATAATTTTTTGAGGTCATATTCTCAATGTATACATAAAAAATAAAAAATATATACAATATATATAAAAATACATAAACAACAAAAGATAATATATCTACAATATATATCAAACATCTACTTAACATATACCACATTTACCAAATATTTATATAATATTTTTAATAGTTTTTGACTTTAATTTTTTTAAAATTTTATAGTCATATATTATACACACGATATTCACATAACATCTATACAAAATACATACAATATACACAAACAAATATAATATACAAACAATATCTATTAAATATATTTACTAAACATCTACATATTAAATTTTATTATTTTATTAGAATTTTTTAATATTGAATTTTGAAAAAATGAAAATAAAAATAAAATATTAATTTTAGCGAGAGAAGATATTTTTTTTGAAAAATAAAACTCTTGTTTTAATGAAGAGTTTAGTATTTTTGAAAATTTATTCTAATTTTTTTCTAAAACTATAAATATTTTTATTTTTATAGTATTTTTGAAATAAAATAATTTTATAAATGTAAATGTGTATTTTGTAAATGTCTTTTTTTGAGGTAGAATGTAAAAAATCCAGATTAAATTCCGATTTTTAATAAAAATATAAAAATATTAAAAATAATTTTAAATTTATTATATTTATAAATTATTTATCAAAATATCAGAATTTATAAAATATTTATCAAAATATTAGATTTTTATTATTTTATAAAGAGTTTATTATAAGTTTATAAATTTTATATAATTTATAATAAATTTATAATGAGTTTATAATAAAATAATTAAAATATTTATAATAAAAAAATAAAAATTAAAAAAAATTGACGAAGAGTGTTATTTTTTCTGTTAAATTCCTTGGGTATTTTCCCATTAAATTCCTTAAGTGCGACTAGAATGACTTTTGGAGGCCATCACTGTAGATCAGCTTTTGGGTTCAACAAAAAAAAATAACGATTTTTTTTTTTGGTAAAAGCTCGATCCAGTTCCATATGGGCTCGCTACAGTGCCACAAATAAAGATAAAACGCTTCCCCGACCCATAGCAATGCTTTCCTTTTTTTTTTTTGCCCTAGCACGAGAGACAGGGAGAGGGAGCGAGTGGAACTGAGAGAAAGACAGAGATATAGCGAGCGAGCGAGCGAGACATTCCCGAAAGCCAAAATCTGTATTTCAGAACACAGGTTTTGAGCTCTCAATCTTTCGAATATTTTGCTTCGTTACTTAGCAGCAGTCTGGTCCTCTTCATCACAATATTTATTTTTACAGTAATATTTCAATCTCATCGCTGTGTAATTTCTCGCTTTCTGTTTGGTTGCCAAGAAATTGCTGTAAAATATTTCTTGTGTGGCTGGACTGTTTCTCACTGCATACTGTATCCTATACAGTTTAACTTATTTATTACCTCTCTGAAGATTTTGTAGTTCGTTGACTTAGGGTTAGTCGTTTGCAGTGGTTTGCTTAATAGTTTTGTAGAGAGAGGAGAAGAAACAATAGTCTATTTGAGTTTTTGACTATCCTAAAGCTTATAGGCGGTTTTTAATCTGGGGATTTGTATTGCAACAGAAGGTTGTGTGAGTGCTTTGCTGAAATTTTGGTGGCAAAATGATTAGACCTAATTGTGAATTATTGATTAGGTTGTGTACATTTGGAGGCTAATATCAGAATCATATCTTTATTTTCCTTCTCTGAGTTTTTTGTTTTTTAGCATTCTGTGCGCCCTGGACTGAAGCTTACTGCTGTAAATTTTCACCTTAAAGTGAAATATGTGGCTTGACAGAGCCTAGAATCGTTGGTAGTTAATATTCCTCTAGGAGCTAAGCTAATTGTGAAAATTATGTTCCACTCCTAAATTTCTATCATATTCCACGGTAGATGATTTGAGATTTGGAGGCCAAGAGAAAAATCAGTATATTCACACTTGTGCATACTTATTGAACTTTTGTTAATTTGGAAAATATAAACGTAATCTTCATCTTAATTGAGCTTTTTAAGTTCTAGAAGACTTGCTTTTTTTTTTTTTCCCATTTTTTCCATTCATGAGCATAGTTAAATAGTATATCAATTCATGTAATATATTTCTTTTTTTTGCTTGTAGTTAGTGAAAGTATTGCTAAGCTTTCAGAAATGCATGTACTGTTATCATTTTATTGTGTTAAGCTAATTTTTTGTTGTGTTTGTCTTGGATGCAGCTGTGATAAGGTTTATTTGAAAGACTGTTTGTCTGATTAGACAACAATTAAAATGGATTTTGATGAATATGATTATCTGGAGAAAACAGTTGAAAATCCTGAACCTCATAAGTCAAAGGAAACTGCTAATGGCAGTGATGATGCCATGAAGTCTGCAGAGAAAGAAAGTAGGAGTTCAAAACATAGAAGCAGTGAGAAGGATGATGGAGATGATGACCATTATCGCTCAAAGCGCTCAAAGCCTGGAGATGAATCTCGTGATAATGACCGGCATAAAGAGAAGGGATCATCTCGTCATCGTTCGCGATCTAGAGACGGAGAGAGGGACCGGCACCGGAGTAGCAAGGAACATAGGGATAAGGATAGAGGTAGAGATAGGGAGAAGGACAAAGATAGGGAGGAGAGAGGGAAAGAGAGGGATAGGGATAGGGATAGAGATCGAGAGCTGGATCGAGATCGTGACCGTGACAGGAGGGAGCGTGATCGTGACAGTGAAAGGGAAAAAGACAAAGAGAGGGAAAGGGAGAGATCACGGCGAAGCAGGAGTCAATCAGAAAGGCATCGAAGTGATTTGGATGAAAGGGATAGAGAGAGGAGTCGAGACAGGGAGTACAAAGAAAAAGAAAGGGAGAGGGAGTCTAGGGAACGAGACAGAGAAAGCAGGTATTCTTTGATTTTTATTTTGTATATGCTACTTTTAGTGTAGTTATTACTTTAGCTGCTATAATTTGCTGCTGAATGCACTATTACTGGCATAATTACCAAAAAGTTGTGTTTTTACCCTTTTACTTATGCCTCTTCCAATAAGTATTCTGCTTTGCTCTAGATTGCCGAATGCATAACTCTTTATGATTTTGAGGAAATTGAAATTTCAGTTGAGGTTGTTGATCAGCAGATAGCAAATAATAAGTAGAAGTTTGTGTGTAGCTTAATTTGGTGAACTCTATAGTACATTGAAACTTGTTTTAGTACATGCTCTTTTATCACCAGAGGTGTTTGGGGTGTGTGTCTAGGTGCCATGGTAGAGCTAGAGTGTTAGTTTTCACTTCTAAACCAAAAGCAAGGTTCCTTCAGTGAGGCACTGCTCATTATGTTTAGACAAGAGGTGCAAATTCAAAAAGAACCTCGGAAGTTATTTTCTTTCAGTTAAAATACCAGCTCTTACTTTTTAAAATTGTGAGTGTTCTGTTATAGCAAGTCTTAGATTTTCTAGTAACATGCTTTAGAATTTCTTAGTGCTGTCTTTTAGACTTCTTTTTTAGTCAAATACTTGAAGAGCTAGAGCAGTTAGCAGTTTATTCAAATAGAAATTCCTGCTCGAGTGGTCCCACCATGAACAACCTCTTCCCTTACTATGTCTCCTCTCGCTTGCTCTATTGCAGAACTGTACTTTTTCTTTAATCTTTCTTACTTTGTTTTCCCAATTTTCTTTTCCTCTTTATATTCTCTCGTTCGAGTTTGAGGAATAAAAATGGGTAGCAAAGATATATCATTTGGAGTGGATTCTTCTTAGCAATTTGCACCTCGTTTCTCTCAAGTTAGCACTTTTTTTTTGCACAATGCACCTTAGGCAATCAAAGAATCTGTGCTCTTATTGCATCTTTCACTTTTGACTACCTTGTTGATCACTAACATAGGACGGCTGGCTTTCACTATAAGCTGGTAATCAGCATTTCTGCTTGTTTTCTGAAATTTTGGGCTTGTGGAGTTTCTGTATTCATCATTTGAGCTATGGTCTTCTAAATCTAACATATTTTTTTCTTGATCCTGCCTTCTCTCCTCCTTCCCCCATCCCACCATAAAAATAAAAAAGGTTTACAGGCCTACATGGTGGTGGAACCACATTTTTAAAGCTTATTTAGACTTTCCTCCCTTCCTTTCATGGTCTCTTGGGGGGTGTGGGATCCGGGTGTAGCGAGCTTTCTTACACAAATTCAATTAAAAAAATGTAAACCTATCCATTTTATGACTGGGAGGGTAAGTGTGACCATTGAACTTCGCCTAATCAATACTGTAATTCATTGAACTTCGCCTACTCAATACTGTAATGATGTGAATCTCTTTAATGGTTTCCAAATTGGAATAGACTTTGGTTTCTGGTGTAGTTCTTTATCAGAGTTTTCTGCATTATTTGTATTTCTGTCCATTTCTTTTTCCTGTGATACTGTGTATGGTGGTTCTTTCTTTTTCCAGGTGTTTGTGATACATTTTGGCTTTTGTTTTCAAGGGAGTGAGAAGCCATGTCCATTCCTTTTATTTTTTTTTAAACTTTAGTTGACTGGATTTGGTGAGAGAACATACAGGGAGCATTCTTGCCTTGGGCAAATATAGTTTTTACCAACTTTCAGGGTGGAACTTTGTGGATATGCATGTATAGGGTATTTTTCTGCAACCTGAAAGATAACTCTTAATAGGTTTTAGAATTTTCACATTTACATTTTCTCATTAATGTGGGTTTACATTTGGGGTCTATATATAAACGCTGTTCTATGGTCTTCACAGTATTAGTGACTTTTGTTTTGATAATGATAATTGTACATGGTCAATGTTTGAGTCTTCTAAGTTCTGGTTGGTTGATAACAGGTTTATGTTTTTAGGATTGTGGGCCAACCATTTTAACATTGCTTTGGTAATTTATGAAGTCACTCGTAAGTTTTTCCATGAGTTGTACTTGTACCTGCATATTTGACTCGCTTATGACCAGTTATTGGGAAATTCATATTTTTTGGAGATGTTTGCTTCTTATTTTTAGGGTCTTGTTACATAAATTTCACGTCATCATTTTTTGTCTGTCGCTCTTGTCCAACTCTGCTGGATGTGGTCCAGTGTTGCATGGGAAACACAATTTGAAGATAACCTGCCTTCTCTATGTCTTGGACTTTTCTTCTAACCATTTCATTTATCGCGTATAATTTTCCAACTCCAAAAGGTTCTATATTATTACTTAATGAAATTTGTCACTAGTAGCTCTTGAGTTTCGTATAGTTGTGCTATTGAATGTCTTAAAAATTCTGAATATTGAACATTAGATTCTGGGAATCGCAGATGTGCTAGAGCAATCTTCAGATGGTCTTTCTGGCAATTGGGCCAGGCACAGGAACTCAGATCATTGGTTTTAAATGTTTCTTCATAGACTTGTGGAATCATCTAAAAGCTTGCATTACAAGATTGGGTTTCAGTGTTGAGGTTTTTGCCAGGGTGGTGATGCCATACTATGGTTTCCATTATCCTCCACCTTTGCACTCGTTGCTTAATTATATTTATTCTGTTGCAGAATGCTGGTGAGAGTGATGGGCTTTGCTTAGGAGAAGTTCTTCCTCTTCTGATGCTTGTGGGAAAATCAGTGTTCAGTGGGCTAAAATTGGCCTCTATTTTTGGTTTTTTGCCCTGTTTTTATAGCTAGATCATATTATTCTTAATTGATGATTGCCTATCTTAAAGGTTTAGGTTGTAGATGAAAAATGGTGAGTTCCCATTTTTTGATGGAGGTTTTTTTCTTCCCCTTTCCTTATTGTCCTTGAGTCAAAATTTGTGTGTACCTATTAAGTTTTTCTGATAGTAATTTCCGCTGAAAGTATTTCTGTAGAATCTTATTAGCTATATTATTGCTTCTCATTGTCACACAATTTCTTGGGGTACCTCTCTGTACCCTTTGTCTGAATTCAGATGATAAAATAATTCAGTCACCCCATTTTTGAAATGTTCCCTTACCCCTTCCAATGTCTCTCGCAACAGCCATTTGACCAACTACCTTTTGTGCAGTCTTGAATAGCTTGACAGGGGTATATTGAGTAATTTATTGCTCTTCTGTTACGATATTGGTAATATGTATATCTTATCATCCGTCATATATACAATCTTCACACAATTCTATGACCAACATCTTAATTTTTTAAGTTTTAGTTTCAACTACACATGCTTTGATTTCTTTGTAATTTCCTTGCTGGTGACAAACTGTGGTCCATGACATTAGCTCATTGCTTTTTTCTAGTGATGGCCTTAATATTTTTAATTTTTTGGGGATACACTACTTGAATTGGAATATAAGTTGTTAACAGGTTCTAAACTATTGCAAATAGGTGCTTTGGTATTGCCATCGATACAACTTGATGATGCTGTTTCCCTTTAAGATTATATTTTTATAGAAGGTACAAATTTATTGATTCGTTGCTTGAGCTTGAATTTTGTACTTGACCATTTGGTCTCAATTTTACCATTCCTCTTAGCTCCCTCATTAATTTCCAGGTTGGTTCTCATTAATTTTAATGCCACATCTCTTAATTTCAGCATATGCATTCACCGGTCCACTTATGTTAACTTCGTGTAGTTGCCTGCAGGACTATGTCAAGGGTTCGGCGTTTTTACTCATAGTGGAGAAATTTGATGCCATTTGGGATTGCTCTTTTCTGCCATTCATTTATGATAATATAATAAGCAACCATTATTTTTAAAAATGAAAACCTTTGTTTTAAAAAATGAAAAAAAAAGTTATTCTTTCATTTGAAGGAGCAACATGCCTTTATGCTATTATTTGCTTTATGGATGTGTCCTGGGTCATGGCTTGTTTTGCCACTGAAACTTTTTGCTGTAGTTTTTGCTGCTGGTCAGGTAGTTCTGACAATTGATTTTCATTTTCATCACCTTGCAGAAGATATAAAGAAAAAAAGGAAGAAGTTGCAGAGCCAGAAGCTGATCCTGAACGGGATCAGAGAACCGTATTTGCTTATCAGGTTAATTTGGATGTTTATCCAAAAGTTAAATTGCATCATAATGCCTTATATTTTCTAATATCCAATTTTTCCTGATGCTTATTTGGCAATGATTTCTGCAGATATGTTTGAAGGCTGATGAGAGAGATGTCTATGAATTTTTCTCAAGGGCCGGCAAGGTTATTTCTATACTTTTGTCATCTATTGTTTTGCTGTTTTGTTCCTAGTTTCTGTCAAAATGTATTCTATGATATTTCTGCTATGACTGAAGACAATACTTTGGGAGAATGAATTATATGACTAAAGATATTGTGTCTAATTTCCATGAAAGGGTGATTTATGCTATAAACTTTCATGAAGCTAATTTTTTCTTATTCGGAAGCAATATAAAGTCAAGTTCAAATTCAGAAGCATTAACAAATTTTCTTTCTCTGCATTATAGGCATGCATGAACAAATTTTGGTTTTACTTATTATTCCTCTTACATTTCTCATGTTTATCCCTAATTTTCAGGTGCGAGATGTACGTCTCATAATGGATCGGAATTCAAGACGTTCAAAAGGAGTTGGGTAAGTTTGATTAGTTTGACTGAAACCACAATCTTGAATGTTCTATATTTTGTATTTATGTTATTAATATGTGATTACAATTTCTCTCTTTTCATGGTTAATGATATTATTTTGGCTTGTGTTTGAGCAATCTGTAGTTCTATCTTGCATTTTGGGTTGTTATATATGCTTATTTTGAATGGTTGATGCCTTTTTGAGCACATGAACTTATGAGATTTTCTATTCCATTACCGTTATGTGTTTATTTTGAATGGTTGATGACATTTTGAGGACATGAATTTCTGAGATTTTCTATTCCATTGCCTTGACCATTTTGTGTGTGTGTGTGTGTGTGTATGTGTAATTGAGTGCTAGATTTAGAAAAGTTTGTAATCAAGTGGCTTAGCAATCTTTTTGGTAATTAGAAATGCTGGATGATTAATTTAATGCAAATTTCTGTTTTAGTTCCACATCATCATACTTGTAAACTATATTAATTAGTCATCAGAAAAGATTGTGTTAACATATGAATATGCTTTTTCCCTCTTCCTCCTCTCTCTCTCTCTTCATGAATCCAAAATCTTTTGAATTTTTTTATGAACTTCCTTTCATTGGTTTAAGATGATAAATCTAACCAAAGCAAGTTCCTACAAAAGCAAAAGAGGAGTGTGCCTTTTTGCTATTTAGGGTTTAATAGAGAGGGAGATAAGAAGAGTAGGTGAAAGAGAAAAACAAATTGGGAAAAGGGGGAGGGAAGGAGAGGGAATAACGTTGAAACCATAATTTTTTATGAAATTAAAACATTGTCTGTGTATTGATGTCATTGATAAGACACCTATATATTCTATGTTGGCAATTTTGCAAATTAATACATTCTATTTGGGTTGCTGGTAATCTAAAATAATTACAACAACAAAGCTTTAATCCCAAGCTACTTGGGGTCGGCTATATGGATTCTTCTTTTCTACTCGATTCGATTTAGGGCTACCTCTTCTGATTAATTTAAAATAGCAAAATCCTTTTATACCACTTTTGTCCAAGTTAATTTAGGTCTACTCCTGCCTCTCTTAGGTATTTTTATTTTAACTAGTTCAGTTTTCCTGACCGGTGCATCTCTAGATTTACGTTTCACATGGCCAAATCATCTCAATCTATACTCTCTTATCTTATCCTCGATAGGCGCTACCTTTATTTTTTCTCTAATGCTTTCATTTCTGATTCTATTCATTCTAGTATGTCCACACATTTATCTTGTCATTCTCATCTCTGCAACATGCATCTTACTCGCATGTCCTTTCACACCCAACACTTACTACCATACATCATTGCAGGTCGTATGACAGTACGGTATAATTTTTCTTTCAATTTGACTGGTATCTTTCGATCACATAATACTCCTATGGCACTCCTCCACTTCATCCAACCAACTTTAATCATGTGACTTGCATCTTCTTCACAACCACCATTTGTTTGAATAATAGAACCAAAGTATTTAAAATGAGTTCTATGAGGTACTGTTACTCCGTCTAAAATAACTTCGCCCCCTTCTCTATTCGCGTTATTAAATCTACAATGTATATACTATGTCTTAATTCTACTAAGCTTAAAATCTTTTGATTTCAAAATACTTCTCCATAACTCCAACTTTTGACTTGTATCTGTTTGGATTTCATCTATCAACACAATATCATTTGCAAACATCATAAACCAATGAATATTATCTTGTATATGCCTTGTTAGTTCATCTATGACTAAGACAAATAAATAAGGGCTCAAAGCTGAACCTTGATGTAATCCAATAGAAACAAGAAAATCTTTAGCATCCCCTCCAACAGTGCGGACACTGGTGATAGCTCTATCATACATATCCTTTAAGATTTGAATATATTTTATAGAAATTTTCCTACGCTCTAGGATTCACCATAAAACTTCTCTAAGAACTCTATCATACGCCTTCTCCAAGTCAATGAAAACCATATGTAAATTCTTCTTCATCTCTTTATACTTTTCTATCATATCTCTAATAAGAAAGATAGCTTTCATAGTGAATCGATCAGACATAAAACCAAATTAGTTTGAGGAGATAAAAGTGTCCAAACGTAAACGGTGTTTCACAATTCTCCCTCATAATTTTATGGTGTGGCTCATAAGCTTAATATCTCTGTAATTTGAGCAATTTTGAATATCTCATTTATTCTTAAAAATAGGTATTAAACTGTTTTGTCTCCATTCATTAGGTATTTTCTTTGTATTTAAGATCTTATTAAATAAAGCCGCCAACCACACAACTTCTGTATTTCTCGAACTTTTCCAGACCTCAATGGGTATTCCATCCGGTCCACATGCTTTATTGATTTTCATTCTCTTCAAAGCTTCCTTTACTTTGGAGAACCTAATCCGTCTAATATACTTCACATTTTTCTCGGCTATGTCGTCCAAACCCTCAATGATTTCATTACGGTTACCGTTAAACTCCTCAAAATAACTTCTCCATCTTTTCTTGATATCTTGTTCTTGAACCAAGACTATTCTTTTCATCTTTGATGCACTTAGCTCAAATCTCGACATTTTCTTTCATTTATCTTAGCCAATTTATAAGTAACATTTTCTCCTTCCTTTATTCTAAGTTTTTCATATAAACTTTCCAGAGGTTATGCTCTTGCTTGCCTAACTACCCTTTTAACATTTTTTTTGCTTGTTTGTAATGTTCAAAAGCCTCATTGTCACTACACTTTGGCAAACTCTTATACCATTTCTTTTTACATTTTATTACTTTTTGCACTTCCTCACTCCACCACTAAGACTCCTTCGAGGGATATCCACATCCTTTAGACGCTCCAAGTACCTTTTTAGCTAATCTTTTAATTATTGTAGACATGTCCACCCACAAATCATTTGCTTACATATTCATATCCGCCTCTTAAACTCCGGCTCTAACTAACGCATCCTTAAACATCAACTGTTTTATACCTTTAAAGTCCACCACCTAATCTTAGGAATTCCGTTTCTCCTAGGCCCTATCTGTCCAACTCTTAATTTTGACATTCAACACCACTAACCTATGTTGAGTAGTCAATGTCTCGCTAGGAATAACCTTGCAATCCTTACATCTAGTTCGATTAGTTTTTCTTGTGAGTATGAAGTCAATTTGACTTCTATTTTGTCCACTTTTAAAGGTTACTAGATGTGATTCCCTTTTAATAAAATATATATTTGCCAGAATCAAACTGTAAGCTATAGCAAAATCAAGTATATTCTTGCCTTCTTAATTTCTAGTTCCAAAACTATAATCTCCATGTACATTCTCAAAATCTATTCTATCTTTTCCTACATATCTATTTAAGTCTCCTTCTATAAAGATATTTTCATCATTCGGGATCTCTTGCATAAGCTCATCCATATCCTCCTAGAAATTTGTGCTTCCTCTCCCCATCTAATCCAATTTAAAGGGCATAAGCACTAACTATGTTAATAATCTGAAATAATTAAGTATTTGGAATTTGTTATCTTGCTTTTTTTTTCTTATGATTTTACACTTGGAACTTGGATCCAAATCCACAATAATTTCAAATGACCATCTGTCTAAACAGACCCTAAAGTTATTTGATTGCAAACTTTTGTTTGTTTTGACAATTAACAACAACAATAACAACTAAGCCTTAGTCCCAAACAAGTTGGGGTCGGCTGTATGGATCCTCAACAAAATAAGCTCAAAAGACACCAAAAAAGATACTCTAGCCTTAGGCCCCTTTCAAGACACGGATTTTACGTCTTCATTCAAGTCTGTCATTAATCAAATCCGCATCAAGATCTAAGGCACGTAAGTCTCTTGCTATCACCCCATTCCACACAGTTCTAGGTCTTCCACGATCTCTAGCCCCCTCAATCAACAAATTCTCACACTTACGAACCGCAGCATTAGGAGGTCTTCTTAAAACATGCTCATACCATCTAAGTCTTCCTTCCCTCACCTTATCTCCGATATCCGCTACTTGGACTTTTTGTCGAATATGAACATTCTTAATTTTGTCCAGTCTGGTATGTCCACACATCCATCTTAGCATTCTCATTTCTGCCACACTCATCTTATGCAAATGTTGTCCCGTTGGTGCCCAACATTCACTACCATAGAGCATCGCAGGTCTAACAACCGTCCTATAGAATTTACCTTTTACTTTTAGAGGTATTTTCTTATCACATAGAACCCCAGTCGCACCCTTCCACTTCAACCACCCTACCTGTATTCTGTGAGCCACATCTTCATCTATACGGCCATCATTCTAGAACACCGAACCCAAATATTTGAACTGCTTGGTTTTAGGAACCAAAACTCCATCCAACTTAACCTCATGTTCCTGCTTCTTCCTTAGACTGAACTCACAGTGCATATATTCCGTTTTACTCCTAAACTTAAAACCCTTGTCCTCGAGGGTTTTTCTCCACACTTCCAACTTACGGTTTACACCAGCACTAGTCTCATCAATTAAAATAATGTCATCAGCAAACAACATACACCAAGGAACATCGTCTTGTATGCTTCTGGTTAGCTCGTCCATAACCAGAGTAAATAAATATGGACTCATGGCCGAACCTTGATGCAATCCGGTAGTAATTGGGAAAGCCTCAGTGTCTCCACCAGGTGTTTTCACACTAGTGGATGCATTCTCATACATGTCCTTGATGATGTTGATATATTTGCCGCTGACTCCTTTCCTCTTCAAAATCCACCATAACACTTCTCTTGGAACTCTATCATAGGCTTTCTCCAAGTCAATAAATACCATGTGGAGATCTTTCTTCTTCTCTTGATACAATTCCATTAGTCTTCTTAGAAGAGAAATAGCCTCCATGGTAGATCTCCCTGGCATAAAACCAAACTGATTCTCCGAAACTCTTGTAAGCTTCCTCAATCTGTGTTCAATAATCCTTTCCCATAATTTCATAGTATGACTCATAAGTTTGATACCCCGATAATTTGTACAGCATTGAATGTCTCCCTTATTTTTATAAATGGGTACCAGGATACTCTTCCTCCAGGCATTCGGCATCTTACGTCCTTACACAATAGCATTAAAGAGTTTAGTTAACCAGGCAACTCCTACCTCTCCAAGGTTCTTCCAAACCTCTATAGGAATACCATCCGGGCCACAAGCTTTACCAACTTTCATATACTTCAAGGCTTCTCTTACTTCACTATGCAAGATCCTCCTAGACCAGCTGATATAACCATTTGTTGCAAGAAGACCTTGAAAATCTTGTTCATGTTCAGGGTTGAATAACTGCTCAAAATAAGCCTTCCACCTCTCCTTAATCTCAATATCTCCTGTCAACACCCGTTGATCTTCGTTCTTTATACATTTGACTTGGCTTAAATCTCTACTTTTCCTTTCTCTCATCCTTGCAATCTTATAAATGCCCATTTCTCCCTCTTTAGTACCTAACTTTTGATAAATCTCTTCTAAGGCTCTGCCCGTCCATGGCATGGGAACCTTTGCTCATACTCCACCACACCCAGGCGTCGATGTGATGGAACCCCTTGCTCATTTAACACTACACCCGGGTGCCGATGTGGCGCGTGCCTAGGTGAGCACGTCCCAACGGTATAATGATAGCTTTGAGAATCCATAAAAAGTTTGGCAAAATTTTTACACTGGCCGCCAACCTACCGCAACCCTCCTCCTTTATCCGGGCTTGAGACCGGCTACGATACTCGCGGGCGGAGTTTTTATTTTGACAATTAATTGAACTAAATGAAAAATTAAGGCAGTAAGAATCCCAAGAAATTAGGCTCTCAAAATTTGATCTTGTCATTTGGAATAAGTGCAATTGAGAATAATCCTCTGGATTGCATGTGGTTGTGTGTTTTCAGGTATATCGAGTTCTATGATGCGATGTCAGTCCCTATGGCCATAGCACTCTCTGGACAGCCTCTTCTTGGTCAACCAGTTATGGTGAAACCTTCAGAAGCTGAAAAGAACCTTGTTCAGTCAACTACAACTGTGAATGCAGGAGCCGGTTCTTACTCTGGTGGGGCTAGAAGGTTGTATGTTGGCAACCTGAACCTCAATATAACAGAAGATCAACTTCGTCAGGTGCAAACTTTTTTGTATCACTCTGAAAATAGCTTGCAACTTTTCTGTGACAGTTGACCTTTGGATAGATGGGTTATTCCAATCTATAAAGCATGAACAACAGATTTTTATTTTATTTTTTGTATATATTTCCTTGTAACCTTTCAATTAACATTAAAATTCTCTTATCTTCACATGGTTTCGCTGACTTTTCAGGTTTTTGAACCATTTGGTACTGTGGAGTTGGTGCAATTGCCTCTTGATGAAGTGGGGCGCTGCAAAGGCTATGGTTTTGTTCAGGTGAGTTAAATAAAGATATTTATTATTGACAAAGCATCAGAAAATTAATTTGGAAAATTGTAAAGTTAAATTTTAATTTCATTACCTTAAGAATAACTATGGACTAATTCCAACCATGTAAGGAATTTTGTTGCACTTAATGATAATAACCAAAATCGTTGTGCTATTTTTCAACTGTATAAATGATAAATTAGCTTCAATTGTACCACAACTAAAAATTAATGTAATAACAATGTTTTAACACAATTATTTTTTTTAAGTTTTCCTGCCCTCGTTTTCTCTCTCCTTCTTCCCCCTTTCTCCTTTGTACAAATGGATTAAAAATCAAACGCTTCAATTTTTTTCTGTATAAAAGATAAATTTTATGTTGTACTAATTTTGGTTTAGAGAGAGAGAGAGAGAGAGAGAGAGATGTGATATGGAGGTAAGTGCTCTATGCAAGAAAAAAATTGTCCAAATATAATTCTTTCTGATTTTGATGGTGGGTTCAATTGAAACTGATTTGTTAGATTTGTGGTACCATCAATAATTTTTCGGATATAATTGAAAATCTATGAAAATTTTTTTTTGGGGTTAATGGGTCTGCTTTTTCTTTCTACACATTATAAAAGTTCATGAGAAGACTTCTCATTGTGAAATTGGAGTCATTCTCTTCAAAAATGAATTTTTGAAAAGGAATGAATATTTGTTTGGTCAATTTCCTAAGCAGTCCAAGACCAAAATATGCAGACAATATCTTTTGTAGAACAAATGGGGCCTTGATGGTGTCTTGTCCATTGCTGCCTACTCTAATTGGCCTGATTCTTGGTTAATTGTAGTTTGAAAAATGTATGGTAATTGTACTTTGTTTCATTGCAGTTTACACGTCTTGAAGATGCTAGGAATGCCTTAAATTTGAATGGACAAGTGGAGATTGCAGGTCGGCCAATCAAGGTAATCTGGTTGCCCCTGTCTCACATACCTTCTATACCAGCTAGTCATATTGTAGAATGATATCTTTGGTCATTAATTTATATGCCTTTTTTACGTTGCTTTCAGGTGTCAACAGTTACTGACCAAGCAGGTGTGCAAGACGGTGGTACAAATACTGGTGATTTTGATGACGATGAAGGCGGTGGCTTGGTTAGTAATTTTTCTCTTTATCTGTTCCCGGTCTTGGGTTATGATAAAGTGATATTTGCTTTTGCAAAGTGGCCTTGTCTGGGCCATTTCTAGTATATCGATCCTGAGTTCCCTGATGTGGCAAATTGAAAAATATAGAATTATTGTTATTGCAGATTGGAAGAGAAATTTATTGGAAGAGAAACATTTATATCATTAGCATTTAAAATTGTCTGAACTTCTGTTCCATTTTCATTCATTATGCTCATTTAGGGAACTCTCAAAGACAACTCCATTCTTGTTTTAAATTTCAGGGATTGACTGCTCGCTCTCGAGCTATTCTGATGCAGAAGTTGGATCGTAGTGGCACTGCCTCAAGGTTTACCTTTGCCAATATTAGCCTTTTCCCCCTGTTGTTCTGGTTGTTGTAGATGTTCTAACTTCTGCCTCTGTATTCAGTATTGCTGGTTCAATGGGAACCCCTGTTGCTAGTACTGGCCTCACTGTACCAGCAGCACCAATCCTTGGTGCTGCACCTGTGATTTCTTCTGCCGTTGCTCCCCTCATACAAGGTGTGGTTCCTGGTCTACCTGGACTTGCAGGTGTGGCTGTTCAACTTCCTACCGCTGCAATTCCTACAATGGATATGATTGGCGTCCCAAGTGAATGTTTATTATTGAAGAATATGTTTGATCCAAAAGTAGAGGTGCGAGGAAAACATCTTCTGGAGGTTTTTTCTTAGTTTTGCTTTATTCCAGTTTTTGCTTAAACGTTGTTGTATTTTGACAGACAGAACCAGACTTTGATTTGGATATTAAAGAAGATGTTCAAGTTGAGTGCTCCAAATTTGGAAATTTGAAGCATATTTATGTTGACAAGTAAGCACTGCTTTTAGTTTTTATTTGTATCTTTGCAAATTTGGAAGCCTGTTTTGCCCTTGATATTTAGGGCTCTGAAATTTATGCTGAGTGTCTAAAGGAACATTTTCCTTGCAATGTTATATCAAGAATATCATTTTGTGGATGGAATTAGGTAATAGTGATTTGTGATGGTTACCTTCATTTACAATCATTTACAATTTTTTTCCCTTGAAACAGGAATAGTGCTGGTTTTGTATATTTACGATTTGAGAATACACAGTCTGCTATAAATGCACAACGTGCGCTTCATGGAAGATGGTTTGCTGGAAAGATGATTACTGCAACATTTATGGTAATAATAAATTTTCATTATCCATTTTTTCCCTTTAAACACGCAGTTTAAGGAATGTATTGGAAGCTAAAATTGGGCTTTGTGTGTCTGCAGGTTCCCCAGATTTATGAGACTAAATTTCCAGAGAGCAGATAGGACTGGATTTTGGATGTCAGGATTTATATCTAGTTTGTGTTAGTTCCAGCTTCATTGTATTATAAGGATGTTCACATTTGTTGGGTTAGCTTCTGTTGTGTTGTCATTTGTATTTTTGTTCATTGAAGTTGGTGGGGACTTACACATTAAGGAAATTGTTGAGACTTTTTATATGAAAAATCTAATCATAAATCTATACCTTAGTGGTTATAATCTCGCCGTGTTTAATTGACCAAATTCTATCTTTAGCGTTTGTGTTATATTTTGGGTGGTTTATTTTATGGATGCATTGTATTTGTACGGTGATCATGTATTATGGGTAGTATGTATAAAATAATATTGATCTATGTATTATATATATATATATCTTAAAATAGTAGTAACCTTGTTGATTCCTAACATGTTTATCTTCTGTTTTTCTCCTAAAACGTAATTCTAATTCTTGTTCTATTTCTAAGCTCTCCTTTCATCCATCACTCTCACTGTTCTCATACTTGCAGTTACTTGGAGTTCCTTTTGATCGATCTCTTCTTTCAATGATTTTCTCTTAATATTTCTCTATTCTTTCCTCCTTCAGTCAAGAAGTCGAGGACTCGAGTGGAAGGGGAAAAAAAAGGGGCTTCTAGAGGTAATAAAAAAAACCCATCAAGATATTGATAATTGAAGTCGAAAACCTCGAGTTATGTGGAAGAAAAAAGTAAAATAAGCAGAGAAGAAAAAACCCAATAATTTGCAAATTCTCAAACAGCAACTTGCTTTTTAAATTTAAGGAAACTAATTTTTTATTTAGGGTTTCATTTTAATATAGTCTAGTCCGGGGTTTCATCAAAATTAGACATTAATGTTATCATTATCGTGCGTAGAGTTTTTGAACTTGGTTTGTATAAATCAAATTGAAATAGGGTTATAGAATTAGGGTAACTGTTAAAATTGAAAAGGAATTTTAAGATTAGGGTTCACTATTTTTATTAAAATGAAATTAGTATTGACTGTTCAAATTGAAAAAGGAATTTTTTTAATTAGGGTCCATTGTTGCATAAATTGAAATGGGTTCAAATTTAAAATTAAAATGAGATTTTGAAATATGGTTAATCATTTAAAATTAAAATGGATCTTAAAAGAGGAAATTATATCCTATACTGTATTCCAACTTTCATGTTTTAATTTTACTGTTCCTAATTATTTTTTTTTAATTTTTACTTTTTTTATATTTTATCTTTTTCAAATATATGATATTTTTTTCTTCTTCCTCTTCTCTCTTAGTTTTTGCAATATTTTTTTTTTATAAATTGTGCATCTTCATCCTCTTCCTCACCTTTTTTCAATTTTATTTATGTTTTTCTCCCTTTCTTCATCTCTAAACTTTTTTTTTATTAATTTTTCATCTCGAAATACTTGAGATTTATCTTGTTTTTGTTATTTTCAGTTCTTGATTTGCTCAAGTAATAGCTCTTCCTTTCTCCTTGTTCTTCTCTTAATTCCACCAAGAAACAACAAACTCTTCACAAGACCAAAGGAAAGTGGTTCTGATGATGACGTTAAGGTTAAGAGTGATGCATCTGATGGTGAATTACAAGGGGATACTGTTGTTAAAGGTACCCTTTTTGGCTGGAGTCTTTTGTCGGTGTTGGAGGATTTGCTACTGTTGGTGAATTACAAGAATTCAAACTCACATGCTAATTTTAAGGATTTTTGCTTTTTGTATACTCTAAAGATTTTCAGATGTAGAAATGGATGGCACCTTCAATTGTGATGATAAGAGGTGGATCCCTGCACCAAGCCAACACTATTTTTTTTGCCATTGTTGAAGTCTCAGAATTTCTTTTAACAGAATAAAAAGGCATTAGATGGAAATAAACAATTACCTATCAAATATCAATTCTATTTTAAGGCTCAATTCCTTGGATTCAAAAGGAAAAAATTTCAATTCGGGAAAAAAGAAAAAAAAAGTTTACTAGCAAAAGGAAAATCTTAGAAAATTAACGAAATTTATTTTTACAAAATGCTTCAAAGAGGGAGTTTTTCAAATATAATGACTCTAAAATATTTTCTAAATCTTGGGTTAAAATTTAAAATTTTTTTAATCTAAGTCCTTGTTTTGTAAAAAATAAATAATTTTATTTTGGCTTTTGTCATCGTTGTTAAAATGTTGATGTGACTTTTGTGTTGAAACTATTGCCAGAGAATTTTAAGCATACAAAATTAAATATGATTAGTTTGTTTATTGATATTGTATTGAAAATCAATTGATATATTATTATATGTAATATATATGAATATATAACAACATATATTATATGTCATATATATGAATATATAATAATATATATTAATTTGTATATTGACATTTTATTACAAATAAACTAATATTATTGTTATATATAATATATATTAGTTTGTCTATTAATATTTTATTGCAAATTAACTAATATATGTTGTTATATATAACATATATGAATATATAACAATATAATCAGTTGTATACAGATTTTTTTTTACAAATCAATTAATATATATTGTTTTATATAATATATATGAATATATAACATATATTAATTTGTATATTAATATTTTATTACAAATCAACTGATATATGTAATTATATGTAATATATATATATATATATATATATATGCTACATATAATTACATATATCAGTTGATTAGTAATAAAATATTAATATAACTAATATATGTTGTTATATGTTGTTGTAACATAGCATTAGAATAGGAAGACTAAAGTAAATAGCTTTTCCAATATCTCAGAGTCTGTTAGCACCAAAGAAAATAACGGGCCTCGCCAAAGATCAACAATTGAAAGCCCATTGATTGAGTTTGAGGCACAACAGTTTGTTAAGGAGCACATATGGAGAAAACATCCCACTAAATAATCGCCAAGAGAAAAGAATGAGAGACGTGAGTTGTGGGAATAAGTATTTTGAGGAAGAATGTGGGATGACAATAAAAGGAGAAGTAATGGATGGGGGAAGAGAACATCGAAAATCAATTTCAAAAACAGCAAAACAAAATTCCAATTGCTTAAACGATTCAAAGAAAATTTTCTTGTTTGTTTGGCCAGTTCACCTTGTTAGTTTTGTTTATAGTTTTGCATATTTGTCCACTAATTTGTTACCAGAGTCCCCGTAAGTTTAATTGTTTTTGTTTTCTTATAATTGCACATTTGTTCACTAGTTTGCCATCAAAATCTATAGAAATTTGTTAATTTGTGTTCCTATAGTTACACATTTGTTTACCAGTTTTTTATTAGAGTCCCCAGAAGTTGATTGATTTTGTTCTCTTATAAATGTACATTGGTCCACCAGTCTGTCATGGAAGTCCTTAGAAGTTTTGAGTTTTGTAATTTCTAATTAATGTTGTTTTTATCTTTAAAGAATTCAAGTACACTGTTAAGGGGAGTTTGAGAACTTTATTTTATTTATGGTCATTTTTAAAATTTCACAGTTTCATTTTGTTTATAATCCTTTGGTACACCTTGCACACTTAAAAGATAAAATTTATCACTCTTTAGGCAAATAGTATCTAAAACTAAAAGGAAACTATAAATCATCTTAGAATTTGGTTATGTACTTAGCCTTTGGTTGATTAGTAATGTAATCTAGTCCAAGGTAAAAGAGGTCTAATTTTAATAATGGAAATGAGGAAGCTCTTTGGTTCGTAGGAACCTAATTAAGTTTTAGAAATCAATAATGCCATTATGGGTGGAAGGCTTTAAATAATGCATTAGAGTTTGCAGCCAACTCTAACAAAATGTTTTTTTTATTATTATAATCAGTGGTGAAATCAGGACTCGAAAGTCAATATGGATACTCTTCTATATTATAATTTTTTAATATAAAATAAAAATTTAAATTATATCACAATAATATACTAATAGGATCATTATTATTAAAAAGAAAGAAATGCCTTTTACAATTGTCCTAAAGGTGATTTTGATATTTTGAAACCATCAAATAATTAATTCATTGTTAATGTTATTAAATACATCTCTTTCTATAGAAGTGACTAAACAATCTTTCAACCAAACAACTTCCTTTCAGTTATGCAACTAATTCTTCACTATTTTCATCGCATGCTCTTTATATGGTTGTTGTGGCTTTTGCAAAACTAAAATAAAAGAACTAAACAATATATAAAGATTAAAATTAAATTTTCATGTCAGCTTTTGAGGAAAGAGAGTGACGTAATGAAAGTTCAATCCAATATGGTTTTAGTTAAAAGCTTTTACTTGATTAGCATTTCTCAATAAATATCTTCTTTTTTCTTTAATATTAGTACATCTGATGACTTATGTTATGTAGTAGTAACATATGAATTGGAATCAGGTTTGAGGCATGATATACATGGTAAAGATTTAGGGTTACGAACAAATAAGGGATCTATAAGGTTCCTAACTATCTTAAGTCGATTTGGACCTTAGGATTATCGTGCATTGGGGGCAGGATGTGACATAGGTGGTATTGGAGTTATGGTTTGTAGGAAGGATAATTCTGTATAAGATATCACAAGGTGATATTAGGGTTAAGATTATGAATAAGGAAACCATGGATTAAAGGATCCTATACGTCTTTTATGTCTTATTTGTTTATACATCAACGTATCATTCTTTTGTGTTTATATTTTTCCATATAATATAAACTAAAACAAAAGCAACCGATAAAATGCCAATCAATTTACTAAACTAAAATTGAACTCCTAAAATTCATTTATTGTCATCCTAAATCCCATCATCATCAAGCTAACCAAATTTAAACATTTAATGTGTAACATATCTTGTGGGTAGTACTTACTTGTTGAATGTTGGAGTTTCTTTTGAAAATTTTTGCTAGAAGGATTCAGTAGCGAAATGGAAACCCCTGCATTAGTTTCGAAGTAGGGAATCTTAAAGATGTTGGTCACTCTTCCTCACTAGTTAGAAATTTATCTGAAATGACACTTAAAACTTTTACCTTGGTCAAATTCAACTAAAAATTCATGTTAGTCTACCTCAACTATAAAGGAGGTTGAAATCAATTGGAGAATTGCTTAGAAACTTGTTGGTAGCATCTTATTAGTTAGACTACTAGTACAAGGTGGTTGGCAGCAAATTACTCCTTTTTAGACTTGCCAATGATAGATGATTCTTTTAGAAGGTGCATAGCGATGATTGAAGTTGAACAACAATGATATGGCCAAAAGCGGATATAGAAATGAATGTCAGGGAGGCCAAAATTTGAAATTGTTGTGTATACATAATAGTAATCATTCACAATTTTAAGTTATAAAAATTAATATATAATTGAATCTATAATAATTTTTTTGTAATTTTTTTATATATAGAAATAGGCAATCAAAAAGAAATTGGGTAAAAAAATGTATGCCTTTGTACTTGATATTTAAATTAAAAATTAAGTCTTATTCAAAAGTTAAGACTTAAACTTGTATGTTTTTCTAATTAGAATTGGATTGGATATGTAAATAAATAATTGAATAAAAATTTAAACTTTGTTGAATAATAAATTGGATAGAAATTTTAGGTCTTTGGACTAGATATTTGAATTAAGCCATGCTATATGCATGTTCTCTATCTTATTTTATATAAGTTCTCTTCTAGGTAGATTGTTCTAAAGGTGTTGTTTTTCCTAGCTTTATAGATGGATGTGCATGACTCCCTTGCAGATCTCAACCTCAATGATGAGGAGCTAGATGTTATTGAGGTCATCCTTAAAGTGGATAGGGGATATGACTTAGTCTATGATTTATGTCTAGTGGGAAAGTTAATGAATGATCGAAGGATTAACTTTAGTGCTTTCTAGGACACTTTACTGGCATCTGAAGACCAGGAAGTGGAATGTTAGTGAAAGAGGAGGGCAATAAAATTTACACATTTCATTTTTTCCATGAGAGAGATCTGAAAAAAGTTTTAGTAGGGACTCTGTGGTTGTTTAAAAAATATCTTCTTGTTATTAAGAGGATAGGTGACAATGAGGAGCCATCAAAACTCGACTTCTCCCTTATGAAGTTTTGGGTTCAAATGCATGGATTGCCAATGGAATACATGACTGAGCAATTGGCTAAGCAACTTGGTATTTTTTTTTTGGGTATGTTCACGAATTATAATTCTACGTCCAAAGCGGTAAATATGGGAAGGAACGTGCGCTTCAGAATTTACATGGATATCATGTAGCCATTGAAGAGAGATATAGATTGCAATATATTATCCCATAATCTAAAGGCTGAGCTTAGCAAAGGCTAGGAGCTTGGCTGAGAGTTGGTAGCAACTCATCGAAAATGCCCATTGTGAATCGGTGGCTACTGAATCTCCAGGGTAAATCAGCTGCGGAGATTATTGCTCTAAATAAGGAAGTGGATTCAAAATTTAAAATGGTAAGATCTGATCTTGAGGATTTAATAAGGGAAGTGATGTAATCAGTGGGACTTCATATGTTGTTAGCTTTCAAAATTTGAATATTGTTACCAAAATAATAGTTCTACTAATGACATGGACACAAACCTACGTCGCTATAATACAGAGACTGATGAAAACTCAGTTTTAATTGTTCATGAATCTTAAATATAGTCCTATCTGGAGAAAGATGTTGGCTATGATGATAACCCTTCTTTATCGCCTTCTTTAGCCATGCAACTTTCTTAAGGAAAATAAGATGCAACAGCTAGTTTTGATCATCAGACTAGCTGAGAGCAATGATTTGTATTGTGTGGAATTGCCAAGGATTGGGAAACTCTTGCGTAGTTCGAGTTCTAAAAGAGTTAATGGTTTCTTATATACCTGGTATTATTTTTCTTATAGAAATGTTAGTTGGTAGTACTGTTATTGAAATTATTAGAGGGGAGATTAGTTTCAGTGGCTGTTTCACAGTGGATAGGATTGGCAGAGGTGGGGGCTTATCTGTGTTGTGGAAGGAAGAGAATTTATGCTCTATCAATGGTCACTTAGACAACTTCATTGATATATTAATCACATGTCCATGAATGACTTCTTAGAGATCAATAGGCTATTATGTGTTTCTGAGCATGCAAGAAGAAGAGAATCATGGGAATAGCTTAGAAGGCTGGTAAGATTGTCTAATCTTCCTTAGGTAATTATAGGAGACTTCAATGATGGCAGATAAACAAGGAAGGGCTGCTTATCCATCTCATCATCTTCAAAGGATTAATGATGTTATTTCATATTGCAATTTAATTAGTATTGAGTTGTTGGGGTTTGATTTTATATGGTCAAGAGGCTTGGGTATAGATCATGAAGTGATACAGAACTTGATCATTGCTTTGTTACTCAACAATGGTTAGATTTATTTCCTTCTTCTACTTTTATAAATATTAATGCTTCAGTTTCATATCATAGACCACTTTAGCTAATGCTAGAGAGGGTGAAGCATTAGAGGCCTAAAAGACATTTTAAATTTGAAAATTTATGGCTAATGCATGATGACATAAATGAGGTGGCTAGTGATGTATAATTTCAACATGTAGGTTCATAAATTCTAGAGAAAATTGATCATTGTGGTGTTAAGTTGGCAGAATGGAGTAAAGGGATTTTTAAGGAAAACCAAATTAATAAATTATTAGGCAGGTTTGCTCAAATTAAGGGACTAAATGAGCAACTTAATTCTATTCTTGATCAAGAGGAGTTGTATTAGAAGCAGCGAGCAAAGTCTTTCTAGCTAGATTGTATGGATGCCAACACAAAGTATTTTCATAAACAAGCTAGTTCTAGACGACATACAAATTGAGTTCGAGCACTTATATAGATGATAATGGTGAGCTCTGTATGAATTTGGGAGGTATACAAAACATTAAACATAATTATTTTACTAACCTTTTTCTTGCTTTTAGTGGGGATTATGATCCTGTTATTTCTATTATTAATCGAAGTATTAGTGATAAGATGGATGATTTTTTAGCTGCTCCTTTTATTAAGTTAGAGTTTAAGGAGGCAATTTTTCAAATACATCTTGATAAAGCCTCGGGCCTAGATGGAATGAATCCATGTTTTTTTCAAAAATTTTGCGGTTTAGTGGGGCCTGATATTGTTAGAAGTTGCAAAAATTGGCTTGAGTGTGGTGTATTTCTTGAAACCCTGAATGATACCATTATTGTTTTAAAACTTAAAATTTCAAATCCTTTTAATATGAAGGACCTTCACCCTATTGTACTATGTAATGTGATCTACAAAATTATCTGTAAAGTCTTAGCTAATAGGCTAAAGAGATTCTTTCTTGAAATTGTTTCTATGACCCATTCTGAATTTGTTCCCAAAAGATTAATTATTGTTAATGTCTTGGTTGCCTTTGAGGCTATCCATCATATATGACATAAGACAAAGTAAAGTAAGGTGAAGTGGCCTTGAAAGTGGATATTAGTAAGGCTTATGATCGAGCTGATTAAAATATTTTACGACTTTTGTTTGAAAGGATGGGGTTTTTAGATTAACTGGATTATGATTTGTTTTACAACAGTTAAATATAATGTTTTGATTAATGGGAGAGAGACATGTCATATTATTCCTTACATGGGTCTGAGAAAGGGTGATCATTTATCTCCTTATTTATTCATCTTATGTTCTAAGTCTATTTTGACTTTGTTTAAATAGGCTGGAGTAAGAGGTATGCTACATGGATGTAAAATTAGTAGAAGAAGCCCCAATATTTACGACTTTATTATTTGCTGATAATAGATTTTTTTAGCAAATAGTGATGAATACAAGGGAGTGAAGAAAATTTTAAAGGTCTATGAGGATGCTTTGAGGCAGGCTATTAATTATGATAAGTCTGACATTCTGTTTTAGTTCCAATATGGGTGATGACCAAAGGTAGATGTTGAGTGATATTTTGGAGGTGCATAACCCTTTAGGAAACAATAAATATTTGGAACTTCCTTCGTTGGTGGGGAGAAGTAAGAGACAAATTTTCTCTCATTTGTAAGAAAGGTTAGAAACTTGCATAAGGAATCGGAAGATTAGATTCCTATCTAGGGTTTGTAAGGAGGTTCTTCTTAAGATTGTGGCTCAACCAATTCCAATTTATTACATGAGTGTCTTTCTCATTCCTGCTCTATTTGTGATAGGCTATAGAAAATGATGAACTCTTTTTGGTGAGGATCTGAAGCTTCTAATATGACAGGTTTGTATTGGATGAGCTGGGATAGTATCTATCTTTTGGAGAAACAAGGAGGTATGAGATTTTAGAATCTCCAATGCTTTATCTTGGCTATACTAGGCCAGTAGGGTTGGAGGTTTATCTCCAATTCAAGTACTCTTGCCATAAAGATCTTCAAAGCCAAATATTTTCTATAGAGAGCATTTTCTACAGGCTAGGGTTGGTAATAACCCAAGCTTTATTTGGAGGAGTCTATTGAAGGTCATAGACGTGTTAAGAAGAGGATCTAGATGGAGAGTGGGAAATGGTGAGTCTATTAATGTTTTGGAGGACCCTTGGTTTCTAGAAGATGATTATTTTTGTATACAATCACCCTTGCAACATAGTGGAGAGGACTTAAGAGTCAGTGATCTTTTGAATGCGAACAAGAATTAGAATTTGGAGCAAATTTGTTAATGGTTTCCCAATGATTTGGGAAGAATTCTTAGAGTGACTCTTGCTAAATATAATTTTTTGATAATTGGGTTTGGCACTTTATAAAAAAGGTTCTTATATTGTTAAAATAGCTTACCATGTGGCTTTGTCTTTGAATTCAAGTTTGTAAAGGTTTGTTATGGGTGGGAGTTAGAGTAACATTTGGCGTTTGAATATTGCCCCAAAGATTAAGAATTTTTTATGGAGGATAATGCATAATGTTATTCCTATAAGAGAGAATGGTATGAATATGGATGCGAGGTGTTCATATTTTAATTAGGATAAGACCATTATTCATGTTTTTCTTACTAGACCTCATGCATCGGCATGTTGGTCTTACTTGAATATTAATGTGTCTGTCGATAGTTTGGAACATTTCTTATTATATATGCTTGAGTCATCTGATTGTGATTTTGTGAGTAAAGTTAGCTATACCTTGTAGAGCCTTTGTATTTTAGGAATAAGTGGGTGTGGACAAGAAAAAAATTTAAGCCATCTAATATTATTTTCCATGATAATTTAAATTGGTAGTTTGGCAAGAATGGAACCAAAGGTTGGCATGCAGAAGTTCCATGCAGAACTTGTGTGTTAAATACTATGATGTCTAATAGTAGATGGCAACCTCCCTCCTCTGGGCATAGTAAAGTTAATACTGATGCAACTGTTTTCATTCATGATCTGTAGGGGTGGGTGTTGTTGTATGTGATCATAATGGAATTTTTTTACGAGCTTTGGTTGCTACTTCTCATGGTGCTTTTAGTTCTAAGATCGGTGAAGCTATTGGTTTAAGGGAAGTTCTATCTTGGATTTATAATAATAGTCTTTCTAATGTTGATGTTGAAATGGATAATCAAGTGGTATTTTATTCTCTTAATTCTTTCTCCAATAATGTGTCTGAGTTTAGTACTATTATTCTTGATTGTAAAAATATTGCAAAGAGTATTTTAGGTCACTCATTTTGTTGGGTTAAGAGGCAAACTAATAGTGTTGCTCATAGTGTATCGAGAGTTGCGCTCTCTTTTACTAGTCCTTATGTTTGGTGTGTTGTTTCTGATTTTCTTACAGTTATTATCTATGATGGTTTTGAGGATCATAGGTTGAGTGTATTAGGGAGGCTTGTTGGTCGGGGTTTAGATTAATCCTATAGACCTTTGCTTTGATTGTTTCTTTTTGCTGAATTTATAAATTTTATTTTTTTTTCAAAAAAGGGATATTTACAAAAATAACTTAAAAAAAGTTAGTTTTTAAAAAATATTATAAAAAATGCTATAAAAATACTTTTAGACAAAAGTGTTTTTTCAAAACTACGATAAACTTGAATATTCAAAACACAAGGAGCCTATAAATTATAAAAATACTATTTTATATGTAACATATACTGATATATATTGTTACTTTTTAGTTAAAATATATGTAATATATATTTATATATACCTATTTATGTTGTTATTCTTTAGTTAAAATATAATATATACCTGCATATACTCACATATACTTATATATATCTATATATGTGTAATATTTAATGTTATTCTTTTGCAAATATATATCCATATATACTCACATGTGCTATTATTATTAGTTATTTATATGTAATATATACTCACAAACAAGGTGGTGGAAGTGAAGAGAAAGGGAGACAGGATTATCTCTTTGAGGCTTGTTTTGGGAGATGACACTATTAATGTTATTAGTGCTTATGCTCCCCAAGTAGGTTTGGACGGAGCATCCAAGGTTCAGTTCTGGGAAGATATGGATGATATCATGCAAGGTATTCCGGATAATCAGCAAATCTTCATTGGTGGGGACCTTAACGGGCATGTTGGTAAGGACAGTAATGGTTATGACAGGGTCCATGGGGGTTATGGTTTTGGCAACAGGAATGAGGAGGGAAAGAGCATTTTGGATTTTGCGGTGGCTTATGATCTAGTGCTGGCGAATACCTGCTTTGAAAAGAGGGGGTCACACTTGATTACCTTTAAGAGTGGACGAACCCAAAGTCAAATAGACTTCATACTTACTCGAAGACGGGACAAAAGTAAGTGTAAGGATTGCAAGGTCATTCCGGGTGAAGCATTGACGGCGCAACATCGTATTGTGGTTTTAGATGTTAAGAATAAAAGTAGCTGGAGGAATGATAAGAAAATATTGGAACCAAGGATAAGATGGTGAAAATTGAAAGACGTAGCTCAAGGTACCTTTAAGGAGGAGTTACTAAAGGAAGAAATTTGGAACCTTGAGGCTAGTGCAGAGGACTTGTTGACAAAAATGGAAGGTGGCATTAAGAAAGCAGGTAGTAAATTGCTTGGGATCTCTAAAGGGGCAGGGCCTCGACCGCACGATGCATGGTGGTGGGATGAGGAGGTTCAAAAGGCTATTAAGGCTAAGAGGGAATGGTATAAAAAGTTACCGAATGCGGTTAATAGCGAGGCCTTTGAGGAATATAAGAGGGCTAAGAAAGAGGCAAAGAAGGCTGTTAGTGTAGCTCGTGGCAGAGCCTTAGAAGGGATTTATCAAAAGTTAGGTACTAAAGAGGGAGAAATGGGCATTTATAAGATTGCAAGGATGAGAGAAAGGAAAAGCAGAGATTTAAGCCAAGTCAAATGTATAAAGGACGAAGATCAACGGGTGTTGACAGGAGATGTTGAGATTAAGGAGAGGTGGAAGGCTTATTTTGAGCAGTTATTCAACCCTGAACAACAAGATTTTCAAGGTCTTCTTGCAATAAATGATTATATCAGCTGGTCTAGGAGGATCTTGCATAGTGAAGTAAGAGAAGCCTTGAAGTATATAAAAGTTGGTAAAGCTTGTGGCCCGGATGGTATTCCTATAGAGGTTTGGAAGAACCTTGGAGAGGTAGGAGTTGCCTGGTTAACTAAACTCTTTAATGCTATTGTGAAAGGACGTAAGATGCCGAATGCCTAGAGGAAAAGTATCATGGTACCCATATATAAAAATAAGGGAGACATTCAATGCTGCACAAATTATCGGGGTATCAAACTTATGAGCCATACTATGAAATTATGGGAAAGGATTATTGAACACAGATTGAGGAAGCTTACAAGAGTTTCGGAGAATCAGTTTGGGTTTATGCCAGGGAGATCTACCATGGAGGCTATTTCTCTTCTAAGAAGACTAACGGAATTGTATCAAGAGAAGAAGAAAGATCTCCACATGGTATTTATTGACTTGGAGAAAGCCTATGATAGAGTACCAAGAGAAGTGTTATGGTGGGTTTTGAAGAGGAAAGGAGTCAATGGCAAATATATCAACATCATCAAGGACATGTATGAGAATGCATCCACTAGTGTGAAAACACCTGGTGGAGACACTGAGGCTTTCCCTATTACTGCCGGATTGCATCAAGGTTCGGCCATGAGTCCATATTTATTTACCTTGGTTATGGACGAGCTAACCAGAAGCATACAAGACGATGTTCCTTGGTGTATGTTGTTTGCTGATGACATTATTTTAATTAATGAGACTAGTGCTGGTGTAAATCGTAAGTTGGAAGTGTGGAGAAAAACCCTCGAGGACAAGGGTTTTAAGTTAAGTAGGAGTAAAACGGAATATATGCACTGTGAGTTCAGTCTAAGGAAGAAGCAGGAACATGAGGTTAAGTTGGATGGAGTTTTGGTTCCTAAAACCAAGCACTTCAAATATTTGGGTTCGGTGTTCCAGAATGATGGTCGTATAGATGAAGATGTGGCTCACAGAATACAGGTAGGGTGGTTGAAGTGGAAGGGTGCGACTGGGGTTCTATGTGATAAGAAAATACCTCTGAAAGTGAAAGATAAATTCTATAGGACGGTTGTTAGACCTGCGATGCTCTATGGTAGTGAGTGTTGGGCACCAACGGGACAACATTTGCATAAGATGAGTGTGGCATAAATGAGGATGCTAAGATGGATGTGTGGACATACCAGACTGGACAAAATTAAGAATGTTCATATTCGACAAAAAGTCCAAGTAGCGGACGTCGGAGATAAGGTGAGGGAAGGAAGACTTAGATGGTATGGGCATGTTTTAAGAAGACCTCCTAATGCTGCGGTTCGTAAGTGTGAGAATTTGTTGATTGAGGGGGCTAGAGGTCGTGGCAGACCTAGAATTGTGTGGAAGGAGGTGATAGCAAGAGACTTACGTGCCTTAGATCTTGATGCAGATTTGATTAATGACAGACTTGAATGGAGACGTAAAATTCATGTCTTGGAAGGGGCCTAAGGCTGGAGTATCTTTTTTGGTGTCTTTTGAGCTTATTTTGTTGAGAATCCATACAGCCGACCCCAACGTGTTTGGGATTAAGGCTTAGTTGTTGTTGTTGTTGTTGTATATACTCACAAATAAGTCGATATAATTTGTTAAAATTGATAAAAAGTTCAAAAATTGAAAAACTATTTCGTTGAAGCATTTTATTAAACATGTAGAGTGCATTAAATTTGAAAAAAATAAAATCCAATCAATACATTTAAAATCTAAAAAAATCAATACAAACAAAAATAAATATTCTCAAAGCAAACAATCAAAAATAAATAATAAAAAAGCAATCATAAGCTATTTAAATTATTGTTTACAAGTTGGAAAAAATAAATACTACTGATTTTCTCATACAGTTACAATTTTTATAAAAAATCATGTACAATAATCATTAGTCCAAATAACCATATTTTGTATGGACTAATGACTATTTCTGCACGAATTTATCTCTTCTCTTCCCTAGAGCAAGTTATTTGAAGAAGATCAGTTAGAAATAGAACAACATGGATATGATAATGATAATGATGATGGTAGCTGTGATGAGGTTGTATATGATTCATCACCTAAGTCCACCTTTGAGTTACCATTGAATCTCATTTGCTCCCATAGATTCTTTGCAATTGGATCATCTAGCTTGGTCATCGAGAAGGCTTGGTAAAGTCTTGCCAACGGTAGATAGAAGGGAAAAAGAAGTGGAAGAAGTATTGTATTTTTGAAAAAAAAAATAAAAACTAAAAAAAGCTAAAACTGGAAAAAATAGTAAAATTGAAAATGAAATTAAAAAGTAGTATATGATGTAATTACATATATTTAGGTTGGGGGCCAACTTTTATATAAATTATAAATATTTAAAAAGAATAATTTAATTTAAAATAAAAAATTGGAGAGAGGGCCCCCTAATATATATTTAAGTCTGTCGGATCAAAATTTTCTTCTCTTTGATTGGCTAAGAAAACAAAATAAAATATATAATTTTATAATTTTTTTAAATTGACCCACTAAAAATATAAAACTAATATAATTATAATAATTTTGGACCAATCATAACTTATTAACTTATTATCTTAAAATTGGCCCATTCTTGGTAATTTTGGGTTATATAATCATTATCTTAATAATTCATTCTTTTATGTGTGGCTTGCTTGAATCTAAATGATTCATTATTCTCCTTTAACAAGGAAAGGTTAACTCGTGTTGCTTAATTTTATTCTCACTGGTGTAATTTTTTTCACTTGAAAATCAGCTTGACATTTATATTATTGGTCATATGCGTTCTAGTGATGAGTTTTCAATGGTGGAAGGAATGGGTTCTCTTGCTCAAAAGTTACTGAAGATAAAAAAAATTGGTGTATCCTTTGCTTTATTTGCTTGTAAAATTATTATTGATATTACCAACCACAATGGCAAGTATTAAAAGGGCATTTCCTGCTATGAATATAGAGAAAAGTTATCTCCGAAATTGAATGGAAAATCAATTGTTAAATGATTGTCTATTTACATATATTGAAAAAGATATATTTGATAGTATTGATTGATAATGAAAAGATTATTCAATACTTTTAAAATATGAAAAATCATAGATAATAGTTGTAAAATTTTTAAATATTTTTACATTTACTATGATCGAATTTTTTTTGTGAATTTCTTTTATTATTGGTATGAATACATTTTTATTTAACTGTGGTAAATTTTGACCCCACTGAAAAAACTTTCTGACTATGTACCTATGTATATATATTTGTCTCTCTATACTCATGGTGTAATTTATTATTTATTTTTCATTATTACTGAATAAAAAAGATAAACAAAATAAAACAGTATATGCAATAGCACACGACGGATGATCCACAAAGCATCAACAACAACATTCATTCATTTGATTCCAAATAGTGTAAATTATAAATGCATTTCATTGTGGAGGCTCTAGTCACGAGAGTGATTTTTGTCTTTTTAATTTTCTTATTAGTGACATTTTCTATTAATAGTTTTGTTATTTTGACACGTATAATTACATATATTCACACAGTAAAACTCATGCTGATTGTAAAATTGTAGAAACTACAACACATAGGCTTTTTAAAGGGTCATTCCACGAATTCATTTATATATATATGTGCATACTTAACACATGTATATATTAATGAAAAAAAAATATATTTTTTCACTCCTAAATTTTAGGTCAGATATATATTAAGTCCCTAAACTTTTGTTTGGTAAAATTGAGCCCCTCAACTATATGAGTTGGTGGCATTAAGCACTTTTTTAACAGAAGTGAAATACGTATTTTCAGTTGCCTTCAAAATCGCTTGGCCACTGGAGCAAAATTGTGGGTTTTGATGAAAAATTAATGAATAATGTATTTTTTGCCCCCCCTGAACATTATGTGTTTTACACGTTAAGCCCATGAACTTCTATTTTGTGATATTAAGCCACTCGATTGATAGCGTGTGAAAATATACGTTTAACTACTATTACAAAAAGGCTCAATATCACCAACTCGTATAGTTGAGAGGCTCAATTTACTAAATAAAAGTTAATGGGTTAATATACATCTGACCTAAAATTTAGGGGTGAAAAAAAAATGTATTTTTCCCATTAATATATATATGTGTTATGTATGTGTTTTATGCATTTTTTTCATCAATACGAGTTTAACTGCTGTTATAAAAAAGCTCAAAAATTGAGGGGCTTAATGTACATCTGACCTAAAGTTCATGGGTGGAAAAGTGTGTTATTCCTATATTAAAATATAAAATCGATGTCTTGAGAATATTCTTTTCACATGCGGTTTCTTGTTAATATAGATATGGGAAAGCTATTATAGTAGAGTTGTTCACATGTGGTTTTTTTCATATTATAGAATAGTTTAATACTCTCCTTTAAGTATTAACTATCTAATTAAAATATAGTCTTTTTATTTTGATAGTTTATCATGTAAATTTTTTATATTAAATTTTTCTTGCTAATATAGATTTGACATAACTAACTTTAAAAGCTAGTTATTAAGGTTGGAGAGCCTATTTCTATATTAAATAAGTCATATTTCTATATTTTTAGGTGTGAGATCACTCACATTTTACCATATTATAGAGTAATTCAACACTATATTAAATCACATTTGGCAAAGAATAAAAACCAGAATTTATCCCAAAATTCATGTCAAAAGAAGACTTGAGTCAATTAATTCTTGAATCGATGGATAATTATTTGTTCCAACACTAATACTAAAAGGGTAAATTTGTTACATAAATCTTAAGTGAATATTGTAAGTCAGTATATTTTTAGAAATATACTAAAAATTTATAATATTCAATTTTGTCTATTAAGTGATCCCTAAATAGTGATTCAATCTAAAAAGTAATATATGATTTTTTTTGGTACAATAAGGTGGGTATCAACCCACAAACTAACGAAGATAACTAGCACTAGCAAGATCATGAGTTAACCATATATTGATTTATGGAGAAGGGTTATGAAGGATATAAATTCCTAGATCAAAATGATATGCCAAATGAGTAGGACTATGCAAATTTTTTAAACCGGACCAAACAGAATATATTTTGGTCGGAGTTGGTCAGTTTATATTGTATATATGGGTAAAATCAGATTTATATTTTTAAAAAATTTTGGATTCGGTCAGTCGATCGAGTTGGGGTAATTTTTTTTCATTTTAACCTGAACTCGATCGACTCTTTTGTATTTATATATAAATATATGTATTTTTATTTTACTTTATCACTTAACCTGACCAAATCCGATAATACTAAAATAAGCATAAATATAAAGTTCTAGTATTAAATATCAATCTGTTTAAAGCCGACCAAATTTAAAATTAATTCTGTTCGGTCGAAATTTTTAAAAATTTGGACAAAATCAATTTTAGATTTTTATTATTTTGTTGGGTTCAGTCAGGTTGAAAAATCACTCTAATCCGACTAAACTGGACCGTGCACACACTTCTATAAATGAGTTAGGAAGTTTGATGGGAAGTTCGCTTCTCTATATACATGAAGGATTACCATCTTCTCTCTTTTCCTAGCTCTTCTAATTCACAGTTTTTATTTTTCTTTTTACCTCAATTACCATGGCATTATTGTATTGTCCCAACCAAGCAATGCATTAACAAACCCAATTGATAATTAGATGACGGGATTTTTTTTAAATATTAAAAAATAAAATTATTTTTAATAATAATCATCATTTTTTTAAAAAAAATATTTTTAATTTTAAAAATACTTTTTTAGTGATACACATCTATTGTAATATATATATATATTAAAAATTAATATATAAAATAGTAAATATTTAAAAAATAAAAAAGGAGACATAGTGTAATTTTTTGTTAGATAATTACTAGCATTCTCATTACAATAAAACCCAATTAGGACATCAAAGAGTGAATTCTGAGATGGATGGCCGACGTAGCGCAAATCACAAAAATGTCATTCAAGTTTTTATTCTGTTTACCCAAAGAGAGAAAAAGAGTGTCAAATTTCTGTGCAGAAACTTTTAATATATTCTTAAAAACACAAAAGACTATTCATTAGTGCTCTCTCCATTCCTAAATAATTATTATTTTAGAGTGATAAATTTTGTTTAAAAATAATAATTATTTTATAAAAATTAAAATTATTGTATACCTCTATTTTAAATTTAAACCTATATAATTAATATATAATAAAATGAGTAATAATTAGGGAGAAAGATAGTTTAGTAAAATAGTTATATTAATTATAGTATTATATAAATTTTTTAATTTATGTGAAAAAATTTTAAAGTAATAATTATTTGTTGACAAAGGAGTAATATTAACTTAAAATTATTAATTTCTACACTAAATTTAAAGTATTGCATGTGCTCGTCTAATAATATATTTATTGTGTATATATATTTCGAGTGGAAATAATAAATTTGATAAAATAGTAAAATAAAAAATATGCAGTTGCTTTCATCAATAACTCATAAAATTGACGTCACCAAATTCGTCTATCATTCTGTTTTTGAGTCCACACTAAAAGCAGTGGGGGGGGGGGGGAATGGACCCCTCCCCTCCCACACTTGCATATATATAAATATTTTTATATATGTATGTATGTGTGTATTTATATGTATATATATATGTGTATATATAATTGTATAGTATTTTATTAAAATTATATATATAGTATTTTATAAAAATTTATATATATAGTATTTTATATACATATTAGTTTTTTATACTATGCATATTATATATATAATGTTTTATTTACAAATTGACTTTTTTCACTATACATGTTATTTTTATACATAATATTTTATTAAAATTTTATATATATAGTATTTTATATATATTAATTTTTTTTAATTTGTGGTATTTAGAGTTTTGTGATTAGATATATATATAGTATTTTATAAAATTATATATATATATAGTATATATATATATATATATATATATTGGTTTTTTCACCATATATACATATTTTTTTAATTAGTTGATATTTGGAGTTTTGAGATTAGGTGTATATATATATATTTTATAAAATTTTTAGTATTTTCTAAAAATTATATATACAATATTTTATATATATTGTAATTTTTTTACCATATATATATATTTTTAAATTTATTTGTGAGTATTTGTAATTTTGTGATTATGTATTTAGGTTAATACTAAAATTTTATAATTTATTTATAAATTAGATAAAACTTCTCATTTGAAATAATATTTAATAAAATTTTATAAATAAATTAATAGATCTAAGAATTAAAATATAAAATATAAAAAAAATTCAATAAATTTTTAGAATATAATAAATAATATAAAATTTTGATAGAAATTTTTTTTAAAAATTTATAGCTAAAGTTTAAATTTTATTATAATATTAAATATTTAATTTTATCTTTAATTCGCCAACAAATTTTTTACTTAAAAAAATTTTCCTCCTTCATTTGATCTCTAATTTCGTCACTGACTAAAAGTATTAGTAATCGGTGGCCATCATAAAAAATTTGCTATTATAAAATGATAGTATTATTACTTGCAATTAATAATATCCACAGAGTATAAATTGATATCGCTATGCAAAAAACTTACAATATTGTGATTGTAGGAGCTGGAATTGCTAGTCTAACCACTTCCTTAGGCCTCCACAGGTAATTATGCTATTTTTTGTTTTTTGTTTTTATTTTTTTGTGTTATTTTAATTAATTATATACTAAAAATTAAAAACTTAATTATAATTTTATATTGAATTTAATTAATAGGCTTGGAATTCAAAGTTTAGTGTTGGAATCTTCTAAAAGTTTGAGAGTGTCTGGATTTACTCTTGCAACATTCACTAATGCCTGGAAGGCTTTAGATGATGTTGGTGTTGGTGATTCTCTCCGCCTTAGACATTTTCGTCTCAATGGGTATATATTTCTCCACTTTTTCATTTTATTTTGATACTGGACTCAATAATTTTCTTTTTCAGTAAAATAATTTTTTTATTCACCCCTAATTAAAATATTTTATTAACTGATTAATAAAGTTTAGTGGGCCAATATTTTATTTTATATAGATTATTTATAAACAAATATGATATTCTTGGTAAAAAAAATGATTAATTTATCAAAATTTTCAAAATTACCATCCAGCCAAATGCTCTATAATATTGAATAATAAAGTCTCCCAATTAAATTTCTATGTTTATTTGATATGACATTATTTTAAGCGCAGATTAGTTGCTATTTCCACAGTCACAGGCAAAAGCGGCACAGAAATTTCCTTTAAAGCCAAAGGGAAGACGTAAGCAAATCACACAACTATACATAATTCTTGTGTAATTATCATTTCGAACTTGAAATAATCTTATCGAAATTCATACATAGCTAAATTGTGCAGTGGAGAGCATGAGTTTTATTGTGTGAAAAGGAAATTGTTGCTAGAAGCCCTTTCACATCAACTCCCAAATGATGCTATTAAGTACTCCTACAAAGTGGTTTCCATTGAGGAATTTGGCTACTATAAATTAATCCATCTTGCTAATGGCACCATTATCAAGACAAAGGTATGTAATAACAAACAAACAAATATATAATAATAATTGTCTTGGTATTAAATTTGTCCATAACCTAAGTATGAATCATCCGGTTCGTCTAATTTTTTTCACTAATAAAATATTATAAAAGAATACATGACCTACCAAGTCTACTAATAGAATAAATAAATAAATACCATCTTATTAACTAGAGATGAATTGATTATTATTTTTAAAAAATCTAAGATTACTTGTAAATTTGTGGATGCAAGGTAGGGTGTGATGGGGTGAACTCAGTGGTGGCGAAGTCGCTAGGGTTTGAAAAGCCAGTGTTTACACATCGGTCAGCAGTTAGGGGCTATGCAAACTTTAAGGGCAGTCATGCGTATGGTCCCAAGTTCTTGTAGTTCTTTGGCAACGGCTTTTGTTCTGGTTTCATCCCTTGTGATGATACCACTATATATTAGTTTTTCTCTTGGACTTCCTCTGCCTCAGGTACTTGTTAGACGAACCATCTTAATTCTTAAACTTTTACAAATTATTAATATTATTAAAGTGGTTTGTAAATAGAAAGTATTTAAAATCATTTTTTTGGGCAAGTATTGCCCATTTGTAAGTTCATATGACGTTTATCATTAGACTGCCCACTTATAAGCTCATATGATGTTTATCATTAGACTTCAAGATTTGACATTACATAGTTATAAAATATAAGATTTGATTTCTAATAACCTCAAAAATTCAAAATTCTAGCGTGATGTGCATTAATTATATTGTCATCATTATCTTATTATTACTTCCATTATAGATATATATTAATTGTTCAAATTTTCTTCCTCTTTCTTTTATAGACAAAATGCAAGAAGATAATCCAGCCAGCATAAAGCATTTTGTGCTTAGAAAACTTGAAAATAAAGCTAATGATCACTTGAGAATTATAGTAGAAACCACAGAACTAGATAATATTATATTCTCTCCTTTAAGATATAGACATCCATGGGAGTTGTTATGGGGCAACATAAGCAAAGGCAACATTTGTGTAGCAGGAGATGCCGTCCATCCCATGACACCAGATATTGGCCAAGGCGGTTACTCCGCCTTAGAAGATGGTGTTGTCTTGGCTAGGTGTCTTGGTGAAGCCTTGATGAAAGAAAAAAAATATGAGTTTAGAAAGTGATGAAGATAAAGAGAAAGAAGAATATAAGAAGGTTGAAATTGGGTTGAAAAAGTATGCTCAAGAAAGAAGATGGAGAAGCATTGAGCTCATTAGTACAGCTTATATGGTTGGCTATATTCAACAAAGTAGTGGGAAAATATTGAACTCCTTGAGAGATAAAATTTTGGTTAAATTTCTTGCTAGGCAGCTATTGAAAATATCTTATTTTGACTGTGGAAAGCTCAAAATTTCTTGATGTGGTAAAAAAATAATAATAATTGAAAAACAAATATAAACGGGCAAAACTCTTAATATCTTTTTTTTAAATATATTATTTATAATTAGCCCTTGTAATGTTTCACTTGATTGATAATTGGCTCAAGATCAGTCAATATTTAGATTAGAGTGTTATGTTTAGTCACTTAAGTCATTTCATGCTGTTGTGAAAATTAATAAATGATGTAATTTTATGGTTAAATAAAAGCCTAATCAATTCATATAGAGGGTGTTTCTCAAAACTGGAGCTTTTCAGCTTATTATGAATAAGTTATTTTTAGATTATAATCAGATTAAAAATAAGCAGTTAAGCGTTTCTATAAACTAGTTAATAATCAGCTGATAATGAATTTATAATCAGTTAAGTGTTTCTGTAAAATCAGCTTATAATGAGTTTTTAATTGCAGAAACTGTCAAAATGACCAAACTGTCCCTGAATTTATTTATTGTATAAAAATAATTTTTTAAATGTCAATTCAAAATTTATTTTGCAATAATAATTATAATAATATTGGTGTTATCAATAAATTATACAAATAAAAAACTACCATGTAAATATTACCAAATTAAATAGAATCTTAAAAATATTTTTAATTAGACAATGAGAGTGGAAATTGTTTTTAAATAAACTTAAATAATTTTGATGAGAACTTGTGAACCTCTGTTTTCCACCCGAAAAGGATTCGGATGAAAGTTCACTCGTTGTCGGGAGTCGCCACTCAGTTTATTTTGTTCAAAGGGAAAACTAAGAAAACCCTTATTTGACTCCAATTAATGCATCCAATGTAAAGGTTTCTAATCTACGAACCTAAGGAGGATTCGGGGACTATGTCATGTATTTGATTAATTTGTCAATTTAGAAATGAATCCAAAAGGAACACAGAAAGGAAGAAGAATAGATTGTTAGTAAATTGCGGACTTGCTATTCGGGGTGAATCCCAAATATGCCTACATACTCTCGTTTTTATGAGAGATCAAAGCCCATGTAGTTCGGAAAAGCCTATTTAAAGGCGATGAAAATTATGCTTCATGCATGTGTGTGTATGCTTCGTGCATTGTCGGGCTTTTTGCCAAATTTGTAAGATTTAGCACTTAGTGCTAGGTGGTAAAATTTAAGTACTTTGTACCTAAAGGATGCAATTTTTAGGCCTTTGGCCTGCATTGCCGGGCTCTTTGCCAAAGTTGTTAATTTTAGCACTTAGTGCAAATTTGTGAAATTTAGGTACTTTGTACCAAAATAGTACAATTTAGGCCTTTTGCCAAAAGGATTGATTTTAATTGTGAAATTTAGGTACTTTGTACCAAAAGGATGCAATTTAGGCTTCGTGCCAAAATGTTGATTTTAATTGTGGAATTTAGGTATTTTGTACCAAAAGGATGCAATTTAGGCTTCGTGCCAAAATGTTGATTTTAATTGTGGAATTTAGGTACTTTGTACCAAAAGAATGCGATTTAGACTTCGTGCCAAAAAGGTTGATTGATTCACGGCTTAATGCCGAAGGATTGATTGATTAGTTAATTATGACTTAGACCTAAAAGGATTAGGTCTTTGACCGAAAAGAAATTAAGAAGAAGATAAGATGCTTTATAACATGCTTAAATTGACAAATGATAAATTATCATACTACCTTGTTTAGGGTCCTTCCACTTCGAAGTTCCAGGTCTTGTTTTCTTAGATCTTGAAATATGATTCTTAATCCCTGCCACACGAGGTTAGATTCTTGCAAATAAAAGTCCAATAAGAGTTTTTTAGGCGTGAAACGAATTCGACAGCATGAGGCCCACCCGAAAATGTCCAACCTCCTTTTTTGAAAACTTAGCAGCATTTTATAGGCAAAATTCGGACTAGACGGCGGTCGGACCGGGCGGGTCGCCGAAAAAATAGGAAAAGGACACGGACGGCGGTCGGACCGCCGAGCCCACGGCGGTCGGACCGCCGGTCCGGGCGGTTCACCCCCAAAAACCGCACCGAAATCCGCATTTTTCCGTTCAAACTGATTTTCTGGGAGTTGCGGACCTTCAAAAATTATTCCGAGACCATACCTGTGATCCTTGCGTCGTTCCGGATGTTTCAAGTACCATGAAGACATACTTTCGGCTAACTTCACCGTGGTCGTCCGGTCTGGCTTGGTCTTTTGCAGTCTGAGGAAGCCGGCTTTCCGAGCCTCAAAATTCGAGTGTTCACAATTGCCCCCCACTGGGGTCCATAAAAATGATTTATGGAGCTCAGTGGTCGTCTGAAGAGCGAATTTTGAGCGAGGGGTAAAAGACCCACCTTTTGGCATTTCTGGATTGCTTGTAACACTTCTGATTTTTCTCTGATTGTATTCTGACTTTTCTGTACCTGCATTTTTTGTTTAGCACAAACAGTACATATGTATGCATGATGTCCCCTTTTATTTTTATAAAGGTATTTATTTGCTTCTTTCCAACCATTGCATGCACAACTAGACCAAGAGTCTTCAAAAGGTGGAAAGGATCAATATGGGTAGATGTGGGTTGTTTTCTGTCATCACTCTTAGGGGAATATTGGTGGATTGGAATTTTTATTTATTTCCAGTAAAGAATTTAGAAATAAATTCTGGGAATCTTTCATTTACATGTACTTGAACTGGCTCTGGTAATGAACCAGAAGTAATACTAGGCTTCACTAAGCACTGCTACCAGTAATTATTTCTAGTAAAGAACTTAGAAATAATCCTCTAGGAAGTCACACACCACTGGGGAAGGAACTTGAATTTTTCTGAAGTTGCCCCCAAATTATTCCTGGAGTTACTCGAGTTGTTCTTCAAACTGGGGTTAGGAATCATCAAATGATCAGAACTTTTGCTGAGCCTTCCCTTGTCCAGCCTACTCCAGAGTACAGAGCTGAAGTTTGGCCAATTGAAAAGCCAAAGAGGCATGCATCGTTGCAGGAGCTGGAGGGTGAGGAGGTGATTCCTCTTAACGAGGAGAAGACAGATGCTGCAGAGAGTTCCAGAGCTAAGGAAGATACCGAAGACTCTGCCCCACGTAGGAGGCGTAGGATTTAGATCCTAGGATTGACTCTTTTGTCTGCTTTTTTTTTTGAATGAATGAATGAATGACTCCTTTCGGAATGAATGACTCCTTTTGGAATGACTCTTTCATTTGCTTTCCAAGCATTATCTATTTAATTTACTTGCTCTAATTTTTGCCTAAGCCATCCTTTCGGATTTTCAACTTAGCGAGCTCTTACCCATTCTTGCCTAAGCCGCCCTTTGCGGGTTTTCGACTTAGCGGGCCCCACTATTGCCTAAGCCGCCCTTTGTGGGTTTTCGACTTAGCGGGATTTTTCTTTCTTTTCTTTCTCTTTTTTTTTAATGTTGGCAAAAGAAAAATGAACCAATGATTTTTATTAAAATTTAGACCGTGCTCAAGGAGAGCTGCCTACATATCTCGAATTAGTTTGCGAGAATCAGGTCTAATGTAGTTCCTTACAATGCATGATTATACATAGTATTTCTTTAATTGATCCAGATTGCATGGGTTTGTGAACTCCAGACCATCCAAATCAGACAAGATGACGGCTATGCCGGAAAGTATTTTCTTCAAAATGTAGGGTCCCGCCCAATGAGGACGAAACTTCCCACGAGGATCTGTAATAGGTGTTCTGATCTCTTTCAGGACCAAACAACCTTCTTCCAACTTTCGATCTTTGACCTTTTTGTTGAAATGTCTGGACATTCGCCTCTGATACCCTTGAATCCGATGTAGAGCTTGAAGTCTTTTTTCATCCAAACCCAACAACTGATGATGATAATTGCTGATCCATTCAGCTTCATTTATCTGACTTTCTTGAATTATCCTCGCCGATTGAACTTCCAGTTCAATGGGGAGTACAGCTTCCATTCCGCACACCAGGGAATCCGGGTTGCCCCAGTAGGAGTTCTAATTGATGTTCTATATCCCCACAAAGCCAGCGGTAACTTCTCATGCCAACGCCTATGTTCCTTGATAATTTTTTGTATGATCACCTTTATAGACTTTTTCGTTGCTTCTACAGCTCCATTTGTTTGAGGTCTATAAGGAGAGGACTTATGATGCTGGACATTCTTATCCTTCAAGAGCTTAGCAAATTCTACTTGGAAATGAGTTCCATTATCAGTGATAATTTCAAACGGCGTTCCGTACCGACAAAGGATGTGGGTTCGGACAAACTGTGCTGCCTTTTTGGCGTCTAATTCTGCATAGGAAGCTGCTTCAACCCACTTTGTGAAGTAATCCACTGCTACCAAGATAAACTAATGTCCATTTGATGCTTTTGGATGTATTTTGCCAATTATATCTATTCCCCAAGTAGCGAAGGGCCACGGAGAAGTGATCGGATTCAGGGCAACGGGAGGTTGCTTCTGCATCTTGGCAAATATCTGACACTGATGGCATTCTTGCACAAATGCCACGCAGTCAGCATTCATGGTAGACCAATAATATCCTAGATTGGCAATTTTTCGAGCCAAGGCGATCCCATACATGTGTGGTCCTGATTCGCCACCATGTACCATTTTCATTATCTGCTTAGCCTCTGCTTCATTCACACATCTTAGGTGCATTCCATTCCAACTCCTCTTGTAGAGGATATCTTCATTAAGAATGTAACCTGTGGCTAGCTGCCTTATGGCCCTCTGATCAACCTTTGATGATCCCTCCGGATAACTTCCATCCTTGAGATAACCTTTGATATCCCAAAACCATGGTTTACCATCGGCCAAATGCATTATGTGGGCAGGTTGCTTCTGAAGTTGAACTTTCAATGGACGAATGACTTTCCCCTCCTTGATATTGATCATGGAAGCTAAAGTAGCCAGGGCATCAGCAAACTGATTCTTTGCTCTTGGGAGATATTCGAAGGACAAATCATCGAATTGTTGTGCCAGATGATCAAGGCGTTGTAGGTAAGGAACCAAACGCTCTTCTCTTATCTTCCATTTCCTTAAGGCTTGTGATACTATTAAAATAGAATCACCGTAGACCTTTAGGTTCTTAATCCCTAATTCGAGGGCGGCTTCAAGCCCATTGATGCAAGCTTCATATTCTGCTTCATTGTTTGTGCAGCTAAAGTCAAGTTTAACTGCAAATGGAATGTATTCTCCACAAGGAGTTTTGAACACAATCCCAATTCCATTTCCATGATAATTGGATGCCCCATCAAAATACATCTCCCAAATACTCCTTTCCACATTCAAGAGGTCTTCGTCAGGGAAACCCACTTCTCGCATCTCGTCATTCACGGGTAATTTCGCTAATTGGTCAGCTATTGCGCCACCTTTCACAGCTTTCCTTTGAATGAATTTTAGGTCAAAGGCTGCCAATGTTGACACCCACTTAGCCATTTTGTTGTCCAAAACAGGCCTCTCCATAAGGAATTTCAAGGGACTCTGTTCTGCGATGACATAAGTAGTGTAAGAAGACAAGTAGTGTTGTAACTTCGTACAAGTCCAATACAAGGCTAAACACAACTTCTCAATCTTGTTATACTTTAACTCATAATCCAGCATCCTTTTGCTGAGGTAGTAAATTGCATTTTCTACCTTTGTATCTTCAGCCTCTTGAGCTAGCATTGCACCCATGGCTTCATCTGTTACAGACAAATACAAGAGCAGAGGTTTTCCCATTCTGGGAGGTTGTAGAATTGGCGGACTTAACAAGTATTCTTTGATCTTGTCAAAGGCCTTTTGGCAGTCTTCATTCCATTCTTGTGAAGCGCCTTTCCTTAGTAGCTTAAAGATTGGACCACAAGTCTCTGCCAACTGCGATATGAATCGACTGATATACTGTAATCTACCTAGCAAGCCTCAAATCTCTTTTTCTGTTCTTGGCGGAGGCATTTTCAGAATAGCCTTCGACTTTGCTGGATCAACTTCTATTCCCTTCTTGCTGACCAAATATCCCAAAAATAAGCCTGATGTTGCACCAAAGAGGCACTTTGCAGGATTAAGCTTCAAATTGTACTTACGAAGTCTAAGGAAGAACTTCTCAAGTGCTTCAACGTGTTCTTCTGGAGATTTTGACTTAACAATCATATCATCAACATACACTTCTACTTCTTTGTGAATCATGTCATGAAAGACTGTTGTCGCCATCCTTTGGTAGGTAGCCCCTGCATTTATCAACCCAAAAAGCATAACACTGTAGCAGAAAGTGCCCCATTCTGTAATGAAAGCTATCTTCTCTTTGTCTGGTGGGTGAACTAGGATCTGATTGTACCCAACTGCGAGGTCAGTCATGGAAACCATCACATGCCCAGCCATCCTGTCTATCAGCAAATCAATGTGTGATAGTGGAAAATCATCCTTGGGACAGGCCTTATTCAAATCTCTGTAGTCAACACACATCCTGACCTTTCCGTCTTTCTTCGGGACCGGCACAATGTTTGCTAACCAGGAAGGATAGGCAATTGGTTCTATGAACCTATTATCCAGTTGCTTGGCAACCTCCTCTTTAATTTTCAAAGACCATTCTGGCTTCATTCTTCTCAATTTCTGCTTAACCGGCTTTGCATCTGGGTATAGTGGAATCTTATGAACTGCTATGGCTGGGTCTATTCCCGTGACATCACTTGCCTTCCACATGAAGCAGTCGACATGTCTTCTGATGCACTTAACAACCTGTTCCTTGTTCACACAATCATATGCAATGTATGTATGTTCATTTTCTTTGCCAATTATTATCTTTTCACTCATTTCTTTTATTTCATTTATTTCATTTTTGCTAGATAATACTTGGAAAGCAAAAGACACAGGGTAACCAAGAATTTGAAGAGTTTCATTGATAATGGTGGAGTCATTCTCCAAGATTACATTAAACTTGACATTAGGGTTCTCTAAATCTGAAACTACAGAAGACTCAGAATTAGACTCTGACTTGGTGTTCGACTCAGAATTTGACTCAGTACAAGACTCGGGTTCAGGGTGTGACACAGGACTAGATTTGACTACAGCAGCTTGTCCCTCCTCGGCATACCAATTTATCAGTGGTCCATCTGTGGTCTTGATCAGCTTTGTGAAGTCCCTTTTGTCTTCAAAATTGGTTATCATAGCAACCTCATCAAAGAGACTAGGCTGCATGAAATCTTCCACTTGTGGGTCAATTATAAGTTCTGGCTCTTCTTCCACAGTGATGGCATGGATGGAGTGATTGGGCAAAGGGTTAGTGTTAATGTTTGGTTGCCTCCTGAGAGGAATAATGTCACCACTATCCACCAAATCCTGAATGCGGTTTTTCAAAGTCCAGCAAGCATCTGTTCTATGCCCATTTCCTTGGTGGTATTCACAGTATTCATTGGCCCTATAACTGGAGGGTAATGGGTTTGGAGGAGGCCTTGAGTCCAAAGGCTTCAAGTATTTTCCTTCCACAGCCTTTTTAAATACCAGATGAAGGGGCATCCCAAGGTCGGTATATTGTCTTCTTGGCTGATTTCTCTGCCCAAGATTGCCCACACGTAAAGGATTCGCAGGGGCAATATTGGCCACTTCATTCACCTCGCTTGAGGAAGCAGCTTGACCTTGTTTCCTATACTTCGAAGTAGCTCCCTCATCTACTATTTTACCCAATTGTATCAAGTCTTCTACCTTAGTTGCAGTCGCAATGAGCGATTTGAAAGTAGGTAGGTATTGGGTTTGCAGTTGGGCTTGATATGTATGCCTTAAATTCCTGATTATAATATCAATCTGCTCCTGTTCTGAAGGGCGATTGATCATTTGGGCGGCTTTTGGCCTCCACCTCGTAAGGAACGAGGAGAAGGGTTCATTGTTATTTTGTTTGGTAGTCTCAAGTTCTCTTCTAGTGACATCCACCTCAATATTGTAGTGGTATTGAGTGTTAAATGCATTGCAGATGTCTTCCCAGGTCTTAATCTTAGCACTTTCCAGGCTTACAAACCATTTTAGTGCAGCCCCAGTCGAGGATTGTTGAAAGAGTTGAGCAAAGAGCTCATCATTTAAACCCCAAGGGCTCAAGGCCCCCACATACATCTTCAAATGGGTTTTAGGGCAAGTGGTCCCATCAAATCTGTCCATCCCAGGCATCTTGAATTTTGGAGGCAATCTAGCTTAGGGAAACAAGGATAAGGAATCCATGTCTACCACCTCTTTATGAGTTTTCATGGCAGTGATTGACCTTTCAAGCAATTCAAGTTTCTTTTTCAGTTCATTAGTTTCATTTTTAGAGGGTGGATCCTCCAAATTGATGACAGGGGTATTGTTCTGAGCAGTCATGGGGGTACTAGTTTGCCCCACAATAGGTTCTTTCCCCAAATTTTCAGAAGTAGTGGCTGTCTTTGGTGCCCCTCCTAATTCAGCCAGGATGGCTACCCTTTGGGCAGCTAAAGCTTCATCAATTCTCTCTTGCATTCTAGCTTCAATTTCCTTAACCTGTCCATCTAGCAAGGCTTTAATCTGTTCAATAGTAGCCATTTCAGTAATTGGAGCAGTTGGTGAAATTGAGGTAACAAGACTTGTGGGTGATTGCACAGTTGGAGCGGGTGTAGCTTGTGTGGGTGAAGGCACACAGACAGTGGATACCTGCAAAGGTTAAGGGTAAAGGATTAGGGTAGTGTGTAGGGTAGGAAGAACTCTTGGTCCACTTGTACATATCAAAAAGGTTTTCCCCAAAAGATTTTCCCCCAAAATAATGTTGTCATGTTGCATGAATGCACTTCATCACATCATAATTCATTTTAATGGTATGTGGCACTATCATTGGGTACATACAACCTAAAGGAAGGTTCTATTGTTCATGAAAAAATAGAGAATTGGCTCATCATAGGGACCCTTGAGTCTTGAGTAAGATATACCTAACCACATGTGAAACAAGGAGTTTCGCGTGGGTCCAACAGTACGATTACTCATGGGCCACTCCAAAAGGATTGGAATGGTTTGCGACAACAGGGAGGACGCTTTGGCTGTCCGCAGGCATAATCAAGGAGACCTGCCGGTCAGTGCTACTTGCTATCCAGACTCAGCATTTTGAAAAGAAAGAGAAGAAATTCATTTGAAAATAATTTTTTATGCAATGGAGGAAAAGGATTCCCCCATATAATGCAAGAAAAAAAGATTCTCTGAATGTCAAAATAAATGCACAATTAGTCAAACAAGGGGTCCAATAAAGGAAAAAGATTCCTTTTGTCAATTTTCAATCCAATATCCCTAAGGAGGGGATATATATTGCTAGGGTACCCTGCAAAATGAATAAAAGTACCCTAAAGAAGGGCAAGTTAGTCAAATGAATAATAGTCTACTAGGATCCCATAAATTATTTTTATGGTCCCCAGAAAGTCCTTTCGTCAATTTTCAATTTCAATATCCTTAAAGAAAGGATAATCATTGCTAAGGTACCCTGCAAAATAAATAAAAAGTACCCTAAAGAAGGGCAAGTTAATCAAATAAACAATTGTAGTCCACTAAGATCCCATAAATCATTTTTATGTTCCCCAGTGGAGTCGCCAATCTGTGAACCTCGGTTTTCCACCCGAAAAGGATTCGGATGAAAGTTCACTCGTTGTCGGGAGTCGCCACTCAGTTTATTTTGTTCAAAGGAAAAAACTAAGAAAACCCTTATTTGACTCCAATTAATGCATCCAATGTAAAGGTTTCTAATCTACGAACCTAAGGAGGATTCGAGGACTATGTCATGTATTTGATTAATTTTCCAATTTAGAAATGAATCCAAAAGGAACACAGAAAGGAAGAAGAATAGATTGTTAGTAAATTGCGGACTTGCTATTCGGGGTGAATCCCAAATATGCCTACATACTCTCCTTTTTATGAGAGATCAAAGCCCATGTAGTTCGGAAAAGCCTATTTAAAGGCGATGAAAATTATGCTTCATGCATGTGTGTGTGTATGCTTCGTGCATTGTCGGGCTTTTTGCCAAATTTGTGAGATTTAGCACTTAGTGCTAGGTGGTAAAATTTAAGTACTTTGTACCTAAAGGATGCAATTTTTAGGCCTTTGGCCTGCATTGCCGGGCTCTTTGCCAAAGTTGTTAATTTTAGCACTTAGTGCAAATTTGTGAAATTTAGGTACTTTGTACCAAAATAGTGCAATTTAGGCCTTTGGCCAAAAGGATTGATTTTAATTGTGAAATTTAGGTACTTTGTACCAAAAGGATAAAATTTAGGCTTCGTGCCAAAATGTTGATTTTAATTGTGGAATTTAGGTACTTTGTACCAAAAGGATGCAATTTAGGCTTCGTGCCAAAATGTTGATTTTAATTGTGGAATTTAGGTACTTTGTACCAAAAGAATGCGATTTAGACTTCGTGCCAAAAAGGTTGATTGATTCACGGCTTAATGCCGAAGGATTGATTGATTAGTTAATTATGACTTAGACCTAAAAGGATTAGGTCTTTGACCGAAAAGAAATTAAGAAGAAGATAAGATGCTTTATGGCATGCTTAAATTGACAAATGATAAATTATCATACTACCTTGTTTATGGTCCTTCCACTTCGAAGTTCCAGGTCTTGTTTTCTTAGATCTTGAAATATGATTCTTAATCCCTGCCACACGAGGTTAGATTTTTGCAAATAAAAGTCTTAGCAGCATTTTATAGGCAAAATTCAGACTGGACGGCGGTCGGACCGGGCGGCTAGCCGAAAAAATGGGAAAAGGACACGGACGGCGGTCGGACCGCCGGGTCCCAGCGGTTCACCCCCAAAAATCGCACCGAAATCTGCATTTTTTCCGTTCAAACTGATTTTCTGGGAGTTGCGGACCTCCAAAAATTATTCCGAGATCATACATGTGATTCTTGCGTCGTTCCGGACGTTTCAAGTACCATGAAGACATACTTTCGGCTAACTTCACCGTGGTCGTCCGGTCTGGCTTGGTCTTTTGCAGTCTGAGGAAGCCGGCTTTCTGAGCCTCAAAATTCGAGTGTTCACAGAACTAAAGTGTATAGGGTGGGCAAATTTGGAATATTGAAGATTAGGTAGGGATAGTATGGTCTTTTACTTGGTCAAAACTGCTTAAAAAATAAGTGCTTAAAAAAAGTAGCAAAACCCAACTTTTAAAAAACTGATTAAAATCATATTATAATCTACTATTTAAACTTTCAGAAACACTTAAATAAACAACTTATAATCTAAAAACTGCTTATAATCAGTTTTGACCAGCTTTTAAGTTTTGAGAAACACCCTCATATATTGAATTTTGGCTTCACTGTATTTTATAAATTTAATAATTTTACTCCCATATAGGAACTTAGTCTGCAATTATATCTTACTTAGTCTATAATTACATCTTACTTTATCTTGAATGATAAAAAATAACACTTTCTTTCTTATTGACATGATATTTCTTACAGCCAATTAAAAAAAAGAGGATTAAATATGGACTCTCTTTCTCTTATGATTATGAAAATGAGTCTCACACTACCTGACATACAATGGCGAAATAAACATGTGGATATTAATAGAATGAATTGTCGAATTGTGACATTAAATAATGAACATATAAAGTTTTCACTACTAGCCAATAGTATATCATCTCGATCATAAATTCTCTATCCTGAGGAGACACGGTTATCTTATACCAGGTGGTTAAGATCTATTGCTGCTCTCATATTGGTGTTGTTTACGCATAGGTAAATGGCATAGCATATGATGGCTCCCACTAGTTGTATAATTAAAATGATCCATTATTTATGTAAATAACGGTAATGTTGACTTTGTTGACTTATATTTATGTCAAATTTGATTTTAATCTTGACAAATAAATTGAAATATATTAATAACTTTATTAAGTGTCTATATGGTTGACAAATAACTTAGAATGTGCTTAAATTAAAAGAAAATGAAGAATCTCTAAGTTATATAGAAGATACCAAAAACCATGATAGTGAAAATATTGACATAGCGACCGTGACATATAATTTTTGCATGGCTCAAGATAACTACAAGTGCAAAAGAATTCATGATGGAAGTTGAGACCAAGACATTGAATGCGAAGATGATATCATGACCGTACCAAAGATTTCACCCTTACAACCAGGCTAAAATCTAGAAGCTAAAAACACACATAAGAGATCATGTTGAACTTTATGGAAAATCTTGATAGCACTAAAAGCCATCTAACCATGACTTAGCTAAAGGCTTGAAGTTTGAAGACATAAAAGCTATCATGGTGCATATAGCAACTGCAATATGAATAGCAGGACCACGGCATGGAGATAGCGACCATGATATTCATATAGCCATTGGAGAGCTTCAATAGATAGTTGAATAACCAATGAGAAGCCACCACGTATCAAGTGGCCATTAGAAATATGAAAGTCATTATTGCGATGAAGCCTTTATGACTGCGACAATTTTCTAACACAAAATTATAAGAAGATTTTATGGCTATTAGAGTTGGACTTTTCTACCCACTTCACCAACAAGTAGAATTGCTTTGAGGCCTATAAATATAACCTCAAAAAAAATTCCAAGTGATGAAGAGTGTGATATTAGTGTCCAAACTCTTGTCATTTTAATTTTTGAGCCTTTAATATTCTCATTTACTTGTAAGGTTGAGTATTAGTTAGACATTATACTATTATAAGAAGATTTAGTGTGAGCCATAAATATTTATTGGATTTGAGAGTTAGCCTAAGAAAACTCTTATAATAGGTTTGAGTATTAGCATTGGGAAAATAATTAGTTTAGTGTGAGCCTAAATAATAGATTTAGAGTGAGCTTTGAGAAAACTCTTATAAATATTCGGTGTGAGCTTGCAATACACCAAGTTAGAAATGAGCTTATAAAACTCCATATTTAGTAGAATTTCAAATTGAGATTGGGGAGTAAATGTAGGAATAGTTGCATAAACCATTATAAATCTCTTGTTTCATCATTTTCTCTTAATTTCCCATTGTATTTGCCATCCATTTGGGCTAATAATTTTTAATTAGGTAGTCGTGATATGCTATGCTAGATGTCACTCACAATTTATCTTCTAAGCGTGAAATGTAGATTCCACAATTAGTTGAGAAAACATTCTCTGAATCCAATTACTTATTAGATATAAAATCACACATCATATAGTGTTTATGGGTTGAGTTAAGCATTACCATAATAATTAATAAAAATATTTAATTAATTATTTTTTGGTAATTATATTAAACTTACATGTAAAGGTGTATTTGGGCTGAGTTTACCCTAGCCTAAAGCCTAGCTCGAGTATAATTTAGATAAAAAAATTTTGGCTTGTAGCCTGAATGGGTCAGACTACGTCGGGTTAGTCGAATTAAACGGGTTGGACCAACTAGATTTTTTTTTGCAATTTTTTAAAATTTTTGTACAATATGTATATTGCATAAATATGCATTATACATATTATATATTTTAGAATATATATAATATAATTAATATATAATTATAATATATATTATACAAGTAATATATTAATTATATTATATAAAATATAATTTATTTTGTATTATATAATAAATTATATTATTATAAAAAATATTATATATAATAAATATATTATTTTGGGCCGGGCCAAATTTCTTTGGGCCCAATGTCTGGCCCAAAATTTTAAAATTTTGTCCGAGGCCCGACCTGAGTACCTTTTAAACCCGACCGGGTTGGGTCAAGTTTCTTGGGTTACAGGGTTTGATTAACACTTCTATTTACAAGTGGAAAAATTACACCCTTCACCATATTTTTTTAAATTTTTTTCATTTTTATCAGGGGTATTTTAGTCATTTTATTATAAATTCATAACAAACTCATTATAAACTATATAGAATTTATAAACTCATAAAAAATACATGATAAATTCATTGTAAATTGTTTGTAAACTAATGAAAATATAGTATTTTGGTAAATATTATATAAATTATGGTATTTTGATAAATAATTTATAAATATGATAAATTTGAAATCATTTTTAATTTTTCTTATATTTTTACCAAAAACCCTTTACAAGTTCCCTAACATGTCTTGAAATTTAATCCACATAGGTTTATTTGTGTTGAATATTAATTTGTATAAGATATAAATGAGAAGGATTGAAATGAGAAGGATTGTGGATTAAATTGAAAGAAGGAAAAGAGCTAACACTCATTAGTAACACAGATATTCTTTATAATTGCTAGGAATAAAGCACTTTGGAACCCCCCAAACTTAGCAACTTTTTGACAATAAATCCATGAACTTCTCTTTGATGATATTAAACTCTCAAAATTTACAATTTATGAAAATTATATCATTTTCTAATGGAATTGGCTAACGCAGTCATTCTTTCATGAATTGAAAATTTTGAGAGTTCAATATTACCAAAATAAGTTCAAGGGCTCGATGTTAAAAAATTATCAAGTTCAAGGGCTCAAAAATACATTTTTCCTAATGTTATAACACATGTTCACTACTTTTGTCTCTACCAATCTACTGGCAAACTCGTTCTTAGCCTGCTAATGACAAGCTCATCACTCATAAAATGATTACCATATTTTGGACATGACGAGCCTGCTATTTACTCTCAAAATGACGATCCCGCTAGAAATAATTGATGAGCTCATCGCTAGATTAACCGCTATAAAACCACAATCAAAACAAAGAGTTAGGAAGTGGAGAGGATTTTGAGAGATTTCAAGCAAGAGAGTTTAAGAAAATGAGGGACTTGGGGATTGACAGCCACCCATTGCCAGTCCACAAGCAATGCATTAACAAACCTAATTGATAATTAGATATGGGATTTTTTTCAAAATATTAAAAAAATAAAATTATTTTTAAAAATATATTATTTTTTTAATATTATACATATATATTAAAAAGTTAATATATAAAACAGTAAAATATTTTTTTTAAAAAATGAAGAAAAGGACACATAGGTAATTTTTTGTTAGATAATTATTAACATTCTCATTACAATAAAACCCAATTAGGACATCAAAGGGTGAATTCTGAGAAGGATATGGCCGACGTAGCACAAATCACAAAAATGTCATCCACGTTTAGCTGTTCACAAAACTACAAAGAGAAAAAGAATGTCAAAATTTTGACTCATTAGTAATATTAACTTAAATATATTAATTTCTACACTAAATTTGAATTGCAATATGCGTCAGTTTGATAATAAATTTATTATATATATATAGAGTGAAAATAATTTATTTGACAAAATAATAAAATACAAAATACGTAGTTGCTTTTATCAATAACTCATAAAATTGTCGTCACCAAATTCATCATCATTTTTGTTTTTGAGTCCACACTAAAAAGAGAAATTTTATACTACAATGGCTACTCCAACTAGGACTCCTATAAAAATGTTAAACATAGTATTATTACTATTAATAATAATTTCCACTGAGTACAAGCCGATATCGCTATGGAAGCAGCAAAAGATATTATGATTGTAGGAGCTGGAATTGCTAATCTTACCACTTCCCTGGGTCTCCACAAGTAATTAAAGCTATTTTTTTATTTTTTATTTTTTTAGTGTATTTTAATCAATTATATACTAAAAATTGAAAACTTAATTATAATTTTATATTGAATTTGATTAATAGGCTTGGAATTCAAAGTTTAGTGTTGGAATCCTCAGAAAGTTTGAGAATGTCTGGATTTGCTCTTGCAACATTCACTAATGCCTGGAAGGCTTTAGATGCTGTTGGTGTTGGTGATTATCTCAACCTTAAACATTCTCGTCTCGATAAGTATTTCTCCACTTTTTAACTTTATTTAATTTCATGATTAATTGTTGAATCTATTACTAATATATATAGAATAAAAAGACAAGCAATTTAAATGACTAATAGTGAAAAAAGTCTCCCAATTAATTAATTATAAGTTTATTTGGTATGACATTATTTAAGTGCAGATTAGTTGCTATTTCCACTAACACAGGCAAAAGCGGTGTAGAAATTTCCTTTAAAGCCAAAGGGAAGACGTAAGTAAATCACACAACTATACTTAATTCTTGTGTAATTATCATTTCAAACATGAAATAATCTTATCGAAATTGATACATAGCTAAATTGTGCAGTGGAGAACATGAGTTTTATTGTGTGAAAAGGAAATTATTGCTAGAAGCCCTTGCATATCAACTCCCAAATGATGCTATTAAGTACTCCTCCAAAGTGGTTTCCATTAAGGAATTTGGCTACTATAAATTAATCCATCTTGTTGATGGTACCATCATTAAGACAAAGGTATGTAATAACAAACAAATAAATATATAATAACAATTGTCTTGGTATTAAATTTGTCCATAACTTAAGTATGAATCATCCGGTTCGTCTAATTTTTTTCACTAATAAAATATTATAATAGAATACATGACCTACCAAGTCTACTAATCGAATAATTAAATAAATACCATCTTTTTAAACTAGAGATGAATTGATTATTATTTTTAAAAAATCTAAGGTTACTTGTAAATTTGTGAATGCAATGTATTAATTGGGTGTGATGGGGTGAACTCAGTGATGGCGAAGTGGCTAGGGTTTGAAAAGCCAGTGTTTACACAGTGATCAAACAGTAAGGGGCTATGTAAATTTTAAGGGCAACTATGGCTATGGTCCCAATTTCTTGCAGTTCTTTGGCAACAGCTTTCATTATGGTCTCATCCCTTGTGATGATACCACTATATATTGGTTTTTCACTTGGACTTCCCTTGCCTCATGTAATTGTTGGACGTACTATCTTAATTCTTGAACTTTTACATATCAATTATCGTTGTCCATAAAAATTAAATACATAATTTTTTTTCTACTTGAATCTCATGATTTAATACTTCACGAAATCTTTTCTAAAAAAATTGACAATACAAAAACTAGTGAATTTTTTATTGCAAAAGTTTATTAATTACAAGATTCATGATTTGACATTTTTTTTATATTAATGAGATTTGAGTTTTGATTTTCGACACACTTATAATTTTAAATAGTCTGATGTTTATCATTAGCCTTTAAGATTTGACATTATATAGTTTTAAAATATGAGATTTGATTTCTAATAACCTAAAAAAAAATTCAGAATTCTTGAGGTGATGTGCATTAATTATATTGTCATCATTATCTAATTATTACTTTCATTATAGAAATGTTAATTGTGAAAATTTTCTTCTCTTTCTTTTGTGGAGGAAATACAAGAAGATAACCCAGCCAACATAAAGCAGTTTGTGCTTAGCAAACTTGAAAATAAAGCTAATGATCACTTGAGAGTTGTAGTAGAAACCACAGAACTAGATTATATTGTATGTTCTCCTTTAAGATATAGACATCCATGGGAGTGGTTATGGGCCAACATAAGCAAAGGCAATGTTTGTGTAGCAGGAGATTCCCTCCATCCCATGACACTAGATATTAGCCAAGGCGGTTGCTCTGCCTTAGAAGATGGCCTTGTCTTGGCTAGGTGCCTTGGTGAAGCCTTGATGAAAGAAAAAATAATGAGTGTAGAAAGTGATGAAGAGAAAGAGAAAGAAGAATATAAGAGGATTGAAATTGGGTTGAAAAAGTATGCTAAAAAAAGAAGATGGAGAAGCATTGAGCTCATTAGTACAGCTTATATGGTTGGCTATATTCAACAAAGTAGTGGGAAAATATTGAACTTCTTGAGAGATAAAGTTTTGGTTAAATTTCTTGTTGGGCAGCTATTGAAAATATCTGATTTTGACTGTGGAAAGCTCAAAATTTCTTGATGTGTTAAAAAAATTAATCATAATTGAAAAATAAAAAATATATACGGGAAAAACTCTTAATATCTTTTATTTTTTAATAAATACATTATATATATATAATCAGCCCTTATAATGTTTCACTTGATTAATAATTGGCTGAAGATTAGTCAATATTTAGATTAGAGTGTTATGTTTAGTCACTTGAGTCATTTGTAAAAATTAATATATGATGTAATTTTATGATTAAATAAAAGCCTAATCAATTCATATATATTGAATTTTGCTTCACTGTATTTTTATAAATTTAATAATTTTACTCCCATATAGGAACTTAGTCTACAATTATATCTTACTATATATTGTAGGATAAAAAGTGAACACTTTCTCTCTTGGTGACATGATATTTCAGACATCCAATTAATTAAATGAACCGGACTAAATATGGACTCTCTTTTTCTCTTATGATTATGAAAGTGAGTCTCACACTAACCAGACTAAATATAGACTCTCTTTCTCTTATGATTTCGGGGCGCCATAATTTTTTGAATTTTTTATTATATATATATATTTATATAGTATTTTTTTAAAAAATAAATACATTTTGTCCCCCAAATTTTTTATTTTTTATAGTATATTTATTTATACAGTATTTTTAAAAATAAATAAATTTTAGTCCCAAAACTCGAAAGGGTGTTTGGCCTAATAATTCTAAATATTCAATTATGTAATTATATAAAAATCTATTAGTTTTAGAGATTTAATCGTATAGTTATTAATAAAAAGTGTGACAACATTAATTATTCGGTAATATAATATTCAAAGAATAACGAAGGTAATTTTTTACAGGACATAATAACTATCTCTAAAAAATGTAATTTTTATAATTTCAACTCCTTATTTTTTTAGTCTTATAAATCCATGTATTTCTTTAAAATTGTTGATCTAAAAATTAATTTTTAGATTTAAACGCAATGCTCTTTTATTTTTAGTACCGCATATTCAATTGTAATATCTTTTTGTTAGCAATTGCAATTAGTAATGTAAGAATTAGTAATTTCTTCTCATAATACTAGTTAAATTTTTTTTAGATTAATTCTTATAGATATTCTATAAAATTAAATTTTTTAGTTTAAAATATATTTTTATTAGTTAATCTCATATTATGTGATAGAGATTGAATTCTATCCCATTTAATAAATTAGTATAAGAATATTTTTTTATTTGAGTTTATAATGATAATTATTAGCAAAGTAAAAGTGAAGTAATACTATATTTATAACATATTTTTGTAACTTAAAAAATACTGTGTTTTTGTTATACTTATTAAAATTAGTAGTTCAAGTATAGACGTATAGTTTAAAAGATTCTGGCCCCCCTTAATGTTGAATCTTGATCATGATGAGTTGTTATGTAATTGATTGCAAACATTCACTTTAATGACCTATATATAGGTCAAACTCGATTTTAATTTTGGCAAAAAAATTAAAATATTCTAATGACTCCATATTAAAATATATTTTTACATTTAAACAACTCTAATGACTCCAATTTTCATTAATATAATATAAGTATAATTATTAATTTAATTAATAAATTTTATTTAATTATTTGAATGCACAGTAGGAAATTTAATTATTTTAGTAAATTTTATTTTAAAATTAGATAATTTTAAAAATTAAACTTTTTTAATAATTTACCTATAGATTTATTAATATAATTAATAAATTTATTTAATTATTACTAAATTACTTTGTAATTTAGAATTGTTAGAAAGTTATAATTAAAATATGAATAAAATAACTCCTTTTACATTAAATAAGATATATCATAGATGAAAAGATACTAGTAGTGTATTTAGCTTCCAATTTGGAGTGTATGGTTCGGTCGTGCTTGAACTTATATCCTTGTTAAAATCTCTAAATTTTATTTTATAAGAATAAGAGGGTGTTTCTTAAAACTGGAACTTTTCAGCTTATTGTGAATAAGTGATTTTTAGATTATAATCAGATTAAAAATAAGTATTTAAGCGTTTCTGTAAACTGGTTAATAATCAGCTGATAATCAGTTTATAATCAGTTAATTGTTTCTGTAAAATCAGCTTATAATCAGTTTTTAATTGCAGAAACGGTCAAAATGACCAAACTGTCCCTGAATTTATTTATTGTATAAAAATAATTTTTCAAATGTCAATTCAAAATTTATTTTGCAATTATAATAATAATAATAATAATAATAAAATTTATTTAATAATAATAATAATAATAATAATAATAGTATTATCAATAAATTATACAAATAAAAAACTACCATATAAATATTACCAAATTAATTAGAATCCTAAAAATATTAATTAGAATCCTAAAAATAAAAAAATTTTGATGGGAACTAAAATGTATAAGGTGGGCAAATTTGGAATATTGAAAATTAGGTAGGGATAGTATGGTCTTTTACTCGGTCAAAACTGCTTAAAAAATAAGTGTTTAAAAAAAAGTAGCAAAACTAAACTTTTAAAAAACTAATTATAATCAGATTATAATCTACTATTTAAATTTTCAGAAACACTTAAATAAACAACTTATAATCTAAAAACTGCTTATAATTAATTTTGATCAACTTTTAAATTTTGAGAAACACCCCCCTAAAATTTTCCAACCACGACGTTTGACATGGATGTCACCTGGCAATATGTTGGAAAAATTAAAAGGACTTTTATGTCATGTCCTTCACATGACAGAAAATTAATGGTAAAAACTATAACGATAATTTTTAACTTATTATCATTCTTTCATCTCACTCACTTTCATCTCCCTCTCCCTCAATTTAGCATCAATAATAACCTATTTGTTTTTCCCCCTTTTCAAACCCTAAACCTGAAAATTGCATATTTGAATTTCTAAAAATCAAAATCTCACTCTACATATGCTCTCATTCTCTATTTCTAGCTCTCATCTCATCCACAAATCTTATAAGAAATGAAATCGAAAAATCTTATCTTATTAGAAAGCTCTCTTTTTTTTATGTAAACAAAAAGCTCTCTCTCTCTCTCTCTCTTTTTCAAACCACCATGAATCAATCAAGTGTATTATTTCAAACATAGTTGAGAGAGATTTGCGAGATAGTCAAATGAGAGAAATTCAATATTTTTTTTTAGTTTGTACATTAATTCCTCATATACATCAAACGCCGGTGGTAGAAAACTGGGGTCAAATATATTAATGGGATATGGGCAAAATTTAAAGAATTTTATTCTTATAAAATAAAGTTCAAAAACTTCAACGAGATAAGAGTATAAGTTCATGGCGGCGAATATAAATAAGCTGGATTTGAAGTATTAGTAAATTTTTTAGCAATGACTAGCTCATTTTTTTTCTCATTTTTTTATTTATTCTTTTTATCTATTTTCACCGGTATCGTTAGGCTATTAGTTTAAAAAAGGCAAAAATATATAAATAACATCTCTAAACTTATAGCGTTTAGTTTGTTTGTCTTTTGAAATTTTAATTTAACTTATAAATATAAATTTATCGAGTCAAACTGAATCCCATCGAATTATAAATATATTTATTTGATATAAAATATATAAATATAAAAAGTAAAACGACTAAATTTATTAATATAAGTGTTAGTTTAAAATAGATAAATATAATAAGTAAAATGATTAAAATAAAAATTTAAGGGGACAGAATAACTAAATAATATAAATTCAAAAAATTAAATATGTATTTGATAAAAAAAAATAAATAAAATGGTTTCGCTCACATATGTTTGCAAATTTATTTTAATTTAAAAATTAATTAAGCACTTGGAAGCGACACCGTTTCACCATTTTTCCTCCCTGCCCCTTTTCTTTTTCCTGTTTCTTTTCTCTCGAACTCCCCTTTGCTATAGACTTGCAGGGAAAGAAAAGTAGGTCTGAGGCTCTGAGCTACACAACTCTTGAGGCTTCTTCTCTCTTTCGATCTTTTGGGGCATATCAAAGAAATCCCAATTTAACACAATTCAAATTTAAGGTTAATTTCACTCTCTTCTTCACTTCATTTCTATACCTTTTCTCATATAATAATAATCCCTATTTTTGCTTCAGCAGCCATTCAATATGACTCAAGACGTCGAGATGAAAGAGCAACCAGCTCCCTCCAATTCCACCACTTCCTCTTCCCCTTCTACTCTCCACCGTACGTCTATTACTGTGTTTTTTGCAATTTTTATTTTTTTGCTTGGATTTTCAGATTGGGGATAAAAGGGTTTTGTTTATTTTGCAGATTTGAAAGAGATTGCTTCACTTATTGAGACTGGTGCCTATGCCCGGGAGGTTCGCCGGATTGTTCGGGCTGTACGACTGACGATGGCTCTCAGGCGAAAGCTCAAGTCTCAAGTTCTCTCTGCCTTCCTTAATTTCGCTCTTACTCCAGGATCTGAGCCTCATAATCGGCTATCCTCCTATCTTCCCAAGGTAATTTTAGAAACCCAGTTCTCTTAATATGCATTCATGTTTTTTTACATGTTTAAATCTATATGGGTAGGTTGAATTTTGACTTATAGTGTGAAATATTATTGATAGAAGAGATTATGAAATTGCATTATTTTGGTTATTCTTATACTTGGTGGGTGTTAAGGTGATGAAAGCAAATCTTAAGTAATTGCTAGTTTTATTTACAAGGAAATTTTCCTCTGGTTGAGGAATGTCAAGGCTATGTCAGTTTTATTAAGTTTGACATTGGTGACAGGAGGATGAACATGAAATGGAGGTTGATACTGCCACATCTGTGACCCAAGCTACTGTGAGACACCTGTTACCAGAGCTGGAGATATACTGCTACTTGCTTGTGCTTATATATCTGATTGATCAGAAGAAATATAATGAGGTGATGCTGCACACAATGTCAAGTGTCACCTTTTTTTTTTTTTTTTTTTTTTTTTTTTTCTCTTTTGGTGTTAAAACAATCTTATATTAATCAATCACTGTTTCAGGCTAAAGCATGTTCGTCGGCAAGCATGGCCCGTCTGAAGAACCTGAACAGGAGAACTGTCGATGTCCTAGCATCCAGGCTCTATTTTTACTACTCTCTTAGTTATGAACTCACTGGGGATCTTGCTGAAATCAGAAGGTGAGCTACATAATACCATCATATTCATTACATTTTTCTGCTACGTGTGAATGGGTCACTGTGTATGTTGATTTAATTGTGATAATCTTATGCTATTATTTAATTCATTATCTAACTTGGCTACTTTTGTTTCAATGACAGTAATCTCCTTGCTCTTCACCGAATTGCAACATTGCGCCATGATGAGCTTGGCCAGGTAAAGGTTTTTCTCTCACAGGAACTATGTTGTGTTTATTTTGCTGGGTTGTAAACTTGAATAATGTTGCGATGCAGGAAACACTTCTCAACCTTCTACTTCGCAATTATCTCCACTACAATTTATATGATCAAGCAGAGAAGCTGAGGTCAAAGGCTCCACGATTTGAAGCTCACTCAAATCAGCAGGCAACTCTTTACTTTTCGATTCAGAAATAATATTTCTATACATATGGAGTCATGCATCTTGATTAGGTCTTTTTTCTTTGCTTGTTCAAGAGAGTGATTGAGTGACCTCAAATGTGAAAGCAAAGCTCTCGTATGGTCAAATTTAAATCAGTATCTACTTTGCATTGCCTCTGGAAGTAACATTCTCTGGACTCGCATTTAGCTAGATAAGTCGTGTAGTTGCATTGCCTTCCTGCCTTCTTTAGCTAGCTCTTCTGTAAAATTTAAGGTTTACATATGCTCTAGAGATGATGAATATAGATCTTGACTGTTAATATCTTATGGATGAATTAATCTTTATGTTTCTATCGGGTGGTCAGTTGATTAAATCATTGAATCATATGGGAAATGGTTCAGTGGAACTCCATTATCCAGTATCTTGCAGAAGAGAGTTTATTTGATGGCTTGGCATTTCAAATGATAATGGTTCTAACTTGCACATTCTAATGATCTCTGCTGCAGTTCTGTCGATACCTCTTTTACTTGGGAAAGATTAGGACAATTCAGTTGGAGTATACTGATGCAAAAGAGTCTCTCCTTCAAGCTGCTCGCAAAGCTCCTGCTGCAGCCCTTGGTTTTCGAGTAGAATGCAACAAGTGGGCAATCATTGTCAGATTACTACTAGGAGAAATCCCAGAGAGGACTGTTTTTATGCAGAAAGGCATGGAGAATGCTTTGAGGCCTTACTTTGAGTTGACAAATGTGAGTATGCTTACAAACTGACTTGTTTGATTTAATTTCCCTGTTGATGGGGGAACTTATGATTCAAGGTTTATGTCTTTCCCATTTTCAGCTGAAATAACAAGTGGGGAAAAATAAGATTTTTCCTTGATTTGTTATGTTAATCATCATGTTACATGGGACTTTGCAAAACAAGGATTAATGTTGCTTTTTTGTTTGTGATTGTTTTGCTGATTACTAATACCCTTGGACTGTCTTAGGCCAGGAAGATGCTTTGAGATGTCAAATAATTAGTTTGTATTCTGAGTCCTACTCTGCTTTTCAGGCTGTTCGAATAGGGGATCTGGAGCTCTTCAAATCTGTTGCAGAGAAGTTCTCAACCACTTTCAGTAAAGATAGGACTCACAATTTAATTGTTAGACTTCGGCACAATGTCATAAGGACTGGACTCCGCAACATCAGTATATCTTATTCTCATATATCATTGGATGATGTGGCCAAGAAATTGAGATTGGACTCTGCAAATCCTGTTGCTGACGCTGAAAGTATTGTAGCAAAGGCAATACGAGATGGTGCAATTGATGCAACTCTGGATCATGCTAATGGGTGGATGGTATCAAAGGAAACAGGGGATATTTACTCCACAAATGAGCCTCAAATTGCATTTAACTCTAGGATTGCTTTCTGCCTCAATATGCATAATGAAGCAGTTCGTGCACTTAGGTTTCCTCCAAATTCCCACAAGGAGAAAGAAAGTGCTGAGAAGAGAAGGGAGAGACAACAGCAGGAGCAGGAGCTTGCAAAGCACATAGCTGAGGAGGACGATGATGAGTTCTAATTTAGCATCGTGTGTTTTCACTTCCGGCATGGTCTTGGGTCCAGCGTTGCAACTTTCTTCAAGAACTCGCTGCAAGAATTTTCGTTTTTTCATCATTTGATACAGTTTTTATGTTCTGATTTTAGGATTCTGTCCCGTATTCTGGCAACCTCTGTTCAACTATTCAGAACCGTCTTGGGGCTGCCTGCTGGCATTGAATTCTTTTTTCTTGGTTATTTTATTTTGTTGCAATATTTTGTCAATTTCAGCTATTGGAAAATAACCTTAGATTATGTATTGCTGGAAGTCTTGAAATGGGTCTGGCATCAATGTAATGCACTTGTCCTGTAGCCTGCTACTGTGAATCTTACATATTCCATGGGTAAACGGTGACAAAAGAATAAAAGTGCTTGATCTCATAAAACTTGAGCGAAAATTATTTAGTTTCCCCAAACAGAAAGACGATTTTGTTAATTATGCCAATCCTAATAAATTAAATAATAATGTCCTTTTAATTATTAATATAAGATATTGGGCATACATCTCCATCTAACGGCCTAGGAAACAATTTTTTTTAACTTTAATATTTTATCGATCTTTCCATGACAGCCGGTTGTTTTTTTTTTTTTTATATTTACTTGTGCATTTGTTGAAAACATGAAGATTGCTTATTGTTGCTACCACTTATTACCGCACTGAGAGTACAGGTGCAGGAGACTGGTCGCGGCATATTCATAAGCAGAGGTTACATTCAAAATACAGGTTCTGTACCCTTCCAATTTTTACCTCTTGTATAATGGTCCATGCAATAACCAAATCTCTTCAAGTTCTTATATTCAAATTTGTCCCATGAGTGTTTTTGTGGCCAAAAGACAATAGGGTCATACTGACCAAAAATCAGAATGCCTTGTAGGGGACAGACATACAACTTCCATAATACACTGGCTAAGGAAATGTCAGATTTCATAGAATGATGCCAGAAAATGAGTAAGGTAAAAGCATGAGAATTATATCTATATAGAAAGGATAAATTGTTTCTTTTCTGTTTGGTAAAACGAGTTCCAGGCTTTTTAAATAATACAGTATTTTCCTACAGAAAGAAGATTAAGAAAGACAACAGTATTTATTACATCCTAGGACAAAAGAAAATGAGCATCCACCACTTTCGTAAAGAAATCCAAAAATTAAATTTATAATGGCAGCATTCAGCCAGTTGAACTCAAGCCAAAGGACTTAACAATGTTGCTTACCCGTTCTGCAAAAATATTAGAAGTAATCTTTTTGCCCGGCACATGAAATGGGTTTGAAACTGCATCCACATATGCAGCATGGAACTTCCGGAAAAACTACAGCAATTTCACAAAAAGACAACAAATACAAGTCAGGCAAACTTATTTCAAGGGAACATATCAAGTGATCTATGTAATCATTTAAACAATTCATGTCAAGTACACTAAATTTGGTCGCTAATACAGCCAGTTAAATTGGCACAGGCAAAAACAATGAATTAGTTCTCGTAGTTTACTTTTCTCTCTCAACCAAAAATGGTTCCTGCGCTATGATTGTGACACTTTTTTACATTCATTTTGTCAATCATGGCTCCAAATAAAAGCAGATAGTTGGAACTGCAAATATCAGCAATTGTAGTCTCCTTAAGTTGTAAGCCACGGTGTGAGATGAACTAATTAAAAATTAAAAAAAAAAGCTTTCAATCAACAACCCTAATAAGCATAATTATGGATATTGAGCGGCTCTCTCCCTCCCTACCATTCACTTCTTTTGATGAAGAGATCAGCTCTTGTTGTTCAAATTTAATCTATTCAATAATAGGAAGAATTTACACCCTTTGAAGAACTCCATGGAGTCTGATTTACAATAATATATATGTATGATCCATATTAGGTGTTAGAGAAATAGGCTAAAGAAAAATAGCTATTGTAACCAATTCTTATCGCCACAGTGAGTAAACCAATAAGCCTATTTGTCAATAAAGATGTAACCAAAATGCTAATATATAAAACAAAATTGCAAACCATGTTTACTTCTGACTAAAATGCGCAGCAGTATGACAGAAGAGTACGATGACTGCTAAATAGCAGCTCCATTTGTATACATATTATCCCTGGAGAACAAGACATCTATACCAACTACCAAGATCATCTGAGAGACTATTTTTGGTATTCCTTTTAACCACATTGAATTTATATATACGAGCTTGGTCATTACTTAGCAGCCTTCTTAGGCACAATACATTTGGTGATTCCAATGAAATTGAAGCATTATTATTTTGTAAATTCAGTTGGTTACTCAGAAATTGAATACCAACTCTGCAAAAAAGTCCAGTTGTTGTATTTAAATAATATTGTAGCCAAACTTGTATCACATAAATTTAATGAGAAACACAATGTAGCGACAAACAGCAGCTACAAACTTGATGAATTAATGCACCTCTTCAATGCTGTAAGAAATTGACAAACATACAAATAGAATATAGCAGAATTCTGACCAAGATTCTACAAGCAATTAGGCCTAAACATGGCTGCACATTAATACTCACATTTCTCACATCTGCATCTCTGACAACTAAATCCGTTGTGACCAAAATGAATTTCACCTTTGTGTTAGTCAAATAGCCGTACCTGAAAACAGCACATTGTATCAGGTAATGTAGATCTACAGAAAAATGCATGGCACTGAAGCAGCTTCAACTGATATTTGACATAAACCAAAAGGACTGCTTACACTTTATAATTTTCAGTTGGATAAAGCAATCCAAGAAATGTCTCGTTCAGCGTCGGCCCAGATTTTTTTGGATTATTAACTGTTATGCATTTGCACTCCTAATGATGAGATATACAGATTTGAAAATCCACCCACAAAGAAATAAGAATCTAAATCAAATGAATCAATAACATAATTCTACGCTCAATTTAAAACAAGAAACAATACTGATCAACTAAAATTTCCAAATCTTGAACTCAAAGACCCAAAGTTTCACATAATATCCAGAAATCAAGAAATAAACTACAATTCTTAAAAGTCAAAAATCACTCATGAACCCTGTAAACACAAGCCCAAAATCAAAACCCCTACCTAGGAGAAAAACCCAAATTAAAAAAATCATATAAATAACATTACACAAAAATTCCCATCAATTCCTCGAAATTTCACAATCAAATAATCAAAAGTGAACTATTATATATGTAACATAGGCATGGGACAATACCTCGCTCGTCGACGACGTCGAGAGAACAGTGAACAATGTGGTGGAGCTTAAGAGCATCGTCTGCCTCCGTGAAGCTTTGTATATAAAGTGGATTGTTCTGCAGATTTCGAATAAAATCATATTATTGTATCAGATTTCCGTACATAAAAGCAAAATGAAGATAGAAAGATGTGAGCAGGCGCACCTGATGGCCGACAACCGCAACGCACACGATCATCTTCGCCGGTTGAGTCACCACTGAAGCTGATCTCTCTCTTAATCATCAATTATTACGAAAAAAAAATTGAATTCGGACACATTTTTTATTTTATAAAAATAGTTGCATTTTCATATATATTTTTTATTATATTTTTATTTTAATATAAAATATATTTAATAAAAATAAATAATATTAAATAAAAATATTACAGTAATATAACATTCATACTAATTTATCAAAAATGATTGAAAGGAATTATCTTCCTCGTGTTATTCCTTGTTGTTAACTTATTTATATGTGTCTACATCCTTATCTCTACAATACAAATTATATAAATTCTAAGAGAATATCGTAACTAAATATATACATATTCTATCACACCCCCTTAGTCGTAGGGGTAGGAGAGCGAACACTCAGACTGGCACGAAAATCATCAAATAGAACTCGTGGTAATCCCTTGGTGAAAACATCTGCAATCTGAAATCGTGATGGAAGATGACTCACTCGAACCTCCCCTTTTCGAACCTTTTTCACAGACAAAGTGAATGTCCAGCTCAATATGTTTTGTTCGTTGATGTTGAACTGGATTTCCTAACAAATATACAGTACTGACATTATCACAATGGACCATAGTTGCCTTGTCGATAGGAAAACAAAGTTCTAACAACAAATTCCGTAGCCAACAGGATTTAGACACATCATTTGCTACTCCTCGATATTCAGCCTCCGCACTAGATTTTGAAATAGTTGGCTGACGTTTAGATGACCAGGAAACTAAGTTGTCGCCAAGAAATACACAATAACCTGAAGTGGAGCGCCTAGTATCCGGACAACCGCCCCAATCAGCATCTGTATAAGCAATTAGAGATGTAATTGATGATTTATGCAATTGTAACCCATAGTTAAGAGTCCCTTTGATATAACGAAGAATTCGTTTCAAAGCATTCATATGAACTTCTGATGGATTGTGCATAAAAAGACAAACTTGTTGAACGGCGTAGGAGATATCCGGTCGATTGAAAGTAAGATATTGCAGAGCCCCATCTAAATGACGATATTTTTTAGGATCAAGACAAGGCTGGCCAGTTTTGACACTAAGCTTGCCGTTTGTGTCAACAGATGTATAGCTAGGTTTACAATTTTCCATCCCTGCTCTTTGTAAAATCTCTGCAGCATATTTACCTTGGGATAAGAAAAGCCCATTCTTTGTTTGAGAGACACCTATGCTAAGAAAATAGTGCAAATGCCCCAAGTCCTTCATAGCAAACTCCTTACTTAAAGACTGAATTATTGATGTGCGAAGCTTATCTGAAGAAGCTGTAAGAATTATGTCATCCACATACAACAATATATAAGCAATATCAGCCCCATGACTATATATGAATAAGGAATGATCAACTGTGCTATTTGTGAAGCCAATAGTAGTGACATAATCAGTAAACCATTGATACCATGCACGCGGAGCCTGTTTTAGTCCGTATAGAGATTTCTGCAATAAGCAAACATGATCAGGTTGACTCACATCTTTGAACCCCATTGGTTGATACATATACACAGTTTTCAGACAAGTTGCCGTGTAGAAACTCATTTTTGACATCTAGCTGATGAATCTTCCATGACTTGGAAATTGCAATACTAAGTACTGTTCGAATGGTAGCTGGTTTTACCACTGGACTAAACGTCTCTGCACAATCAATCCCAGCTTTCTGTGATCGGCCGTCACCGACAAGACGAGCTTTATAACGCTCAAAAGAATCATCAGAATTGAATTTATGCCTAAAAATCCACATAGATCGGATGACATTAACATTTGGTGGCCGTGGTACTAATACCCACGTCTTATTCTTAATTAGAGCCTCAAATTCATCATTCATAGCAATTTTCCAATTCAAGTCTTTAAGGGCTTGGACAGGATTAGAAGGGATAGGAGAAATAGATAAGTGTTGCATGTGAAAGGTTTGTGAGTATTCGGGGTTGGGTTTCACAATGCCATGTTGGCTTCGGGTAGTCATGTGATGAGTCCTAGGAGGTGGCAGTGTAGGTATAGGAGCTGGTGGAAGATGAACTTGGTCCTGGATAGTAGTCAAAATAGATGGTGGAGTTCGTTGTGTAGTGAAAGGTGGTATAACTGGTGGAATTTGTTGTGTAGTGGGAATAGAAGCTGCTGCATCATTTTGAGAGTGCAGCTGTTGAAGTATTAAAGGTGATAAATGAGCATCTAAAAAATCATATGAAACAGTAGGTGTAAGAGATGTCTCAGAAAAAGGAAAACGAGATTCATCAAATTGAACATGACGAGAGATTATTATTTTCTGCGACAGAATATCAAAACATTTGAACCCTCTATGATTATGAGGAAACCCCAGAAACACACATGGTTTAGACCGAGATTGCAACTTATTTATGGAAGACAAAGGAAGAAGAGGAAAGCATAAACACCCAAAAACACGTAGTTTTGACAAATCTGGACTTTTCTTATACAAAACATGTGTAGGTGTTAAATAATTGAGAATTTTACTAGGCAAAATATTTAACAGATAAGTAGATATACCAAGAGCATGATCCCATAGAGATGTGGGTACAGAAGCATGTATAAGAAGAGTACGAATCATATTGTTTATCATTCAAATTTTACGCTCTGCTTTACCATTTTAGGAGGACGTATAAGGACAAGAAAACCAAATGACTATCCCATTTTGTGAACAGAATTGTCGAAAAATACTATTATCATATTCGCGACCATTATCACATTGCACTTGTTTAATGGAGGACGAAAACTGAGTTTGAACAAAGCTATGAAAATTTATGAATGTTTTGGTCACCTGAGATTTATGAGACAAAGGAAATGTCCATAGAAAATTTGTATAATCATCCAAAAACAAAATATAATATTTATGACCACTAGAAGTAATCACAGGAGAAGTCCACAAATATGTATGAATAATCTCAAATGGTTTATGAGTAACATTCTTAGAATCACAAAATGGTATTCTAATACTCTTCCCAAGAGGACAAGAAGTGCAAAACAAAAACTTATCCTTATTACAACGAATTAAATTATTTCTCCTAAGTGAACTAAGAACACTTTCACCAGGATGACCCAACCTCAAGTGCCATAGATTAGGCGAAACGGAAGAAGAAACAGAAGCAGACAAAGCAGATTGAACTTTAGAGTTGGAAATTGTAAAGGGATACAAGTCTCCTGTACTCTCACATCTCAGAATTTTGTTCCCCGTCAGATAACCCTTCACAGAAAATCCAAATGGATCAAACTCAACAGACACCCAATTATCAGTAGTAAATTTTCTAACAGAAACAAGGTTTTTGATCAATTTTGGTGCATGCAAAACATTTGATAAATGTAATGAAGGATTATTCGGAGTAAGAGAAACATGCCCGAGACCCTAATTGGAATAATATTGCCATTACCAACCACAATTCCATTATTTTGGCTCAATTTAGAATAAGATGTGAGTGTACCTTGATTAGCAGTCATGTGCGATGTAGCCGCAGAATCCATATACCACTGTTCTTCTGGTTGTTGTAGTGATAGTGTATGCATTGCCTGATCAATATCAGTAGGAGCATAGCCCACTGAAGAAGGAGCAGTAGCAGTGTGAAAAACCTACGATTGAGACTGAGAAGGATGAGGTCCCAGCACCCCCTTCTGTCGAGCCACCTGTGTTGATCGAGGAACCCATGGAGTTGTGGGGTATGGGCATGGTGGTGCCATCCATGGCTATGGAACATTCCAGTTATTCCAAGTAGAATAAGGCCAGAACGGCTGCTGAGGAAAAGAATTTGGAGGAAAGAGATGCTGCTGTTGGCGAGAATTAGATCGATTGCTACCACTATTGTGATCACCACGAGAAAACTGACCTCCCCTTTGCTTGCTCTGTTGTCGTTTTCCCTTAGAAGAAGTAGTCTTGGAATTGTCACCATCCTTGTGGGACCCAGTGGATTCCAAATCAACCCACATAAGCATAGCAGAGTTGGAACTGTTCTCTTATTTTACACGCTCAGATTTCGTCGTTTCCTCTAAGAGTAACATCGAACGAACTTGAGAAAAAGAGGGCATTGAACTTTTATTTTGAATGACCGTGACAAAGCTCTCATAAGCCTCTGTGAGTCCCGTTAGAAGTCTCAGTACAAGCCGCTGATCTGAAACCTTCTCACCAACATTTGCAAGTTGATCAGCCAACACCTTAAGACGATGAGTATAGGCCTTGGCATCCGAAAAATCACGAAGTTGGGTATTAGCAAATTCAGTTTCAAGATGAATAGCTCTCGCAATCTTATTATCTTGAAACAAATCTGCCAACTGATTCCAAGAATCTAAAGCAGTATCATCAGGATTGATGATAGTATTAAGAAGATCATTGGATATCGTACTATAGATCCATTGTCGAACTATACTATCAATTCGCTTCCAAGTAACTTACTCTTCTGCTGATCGTTGTACCGGAGTTGTAACCGGAGTAATATGATCATGAGTTAAGGTAGCTTGGGTATGGATTGTGAATAGCGTTGCCCAATTGTTGTACTGAGCATATTCGTAATCCAGGGTAAGATGTATGGCTGTTTTGATATTAGTAATTGTGGTAGCAGGATGCACCTTATCAGCCATTAGGAAAATAAGAGAGACAAGCAAAAGAAGAACTTGAAGAAGAAGAAGAAGAGATAAGGAGGTATCGTCTATTGCTCTGATACCATTAAAGGAATTATCTTCCCCGTGTTATTCCTTGTTGTTAACTTATTTATATGTGTCTACATCCTTATCTCTACAATACAAATTATATAAATCCTAACAGAATATCGTCACTAAATATATACATATTCTATCAATGATAAATAAATTATAATTTAAAATAAATAAAAAAATAAATTTATCAATTCAAAACAGATAAAATAATTTTCATGCAATTTAAAAATTTTGATTGAAAATGTATTGAAAATGAAAATTTTTTTATTTTAAACTGCTCGTTGCTAATTCTTTTAAAATAAAATGTAGAATTCATTTCTATTTTGAAATGAATTTTAGATTTCATTTCTAATTTGGGACCAGTTTGAGGACCAAACAAAAAATAATTTAAAAACAGAAATGTCTGTTTTCTATTAGAAATGGAAGCAAATCCAATTCTATTATAAACAAAAATTTTCATTTCTGAATTATATGAAAGACGCTTATACGAAAATAAAATAGAAACAAAAATATTGTTTCTAATAGAAACAAACATGAATCCGTATAGAAACGGATTTATGCGTTTCTGAACATGTACTAAATAGTTCTTGTTAGCTTCTATTAAAAACATATTATCCATTTCAAATTTGTTTCTAATCTATTTTTTCTTATTTTTACTAAATTTTTATTTTTTTTATTTAAGAATTCAATTACAAACTGAAATATAATGAAATTAGATGAAAATATGATGAAATATATACATAATCAGAAATATAATAAAATTAGATAAAAAATGTTGATGTATATATATACATACATACATATATACAAGTCAATATACATAATCATACATGTCAACTATATAACAATCAGTATACATAAATAAAAAAAAAAGTTCAAACATATATATAGCCTCTTAAACTTATAATATTTAGTCAATTTGCTTTTGAACTTTCAGATTAACCATAAAAGTCTGTTGAACTCATATTTTTCTTAACTTATAAATACAAATTCGTTAAGTCACATTAAATCATACGGAGTCACTAATATATCTATTTGGTACAAAATATACAAATATAAAAAGTAAAATAATTAATATTTATTAATATAAGTGTCTATTAGTAAAAAAAAATAGACAAATATATGAGGATAAAGTGGTTAAAATAAAAGTTCAACGAGATAAAATAACTAAAATAAAAGTTCTAAGGCAAAGGAATTAAACGCTACAGATTCAGAGAAATATATATACAAAAAAAGAAACAACATATATTTTAGCAAAGAGTAAAAAAAAAGTATTATTTGTAATGATTGTGCTAAATCAATTGTAAGAGTAGGATTTTGTTTAGTCTTCATAAATCTTTCTTTAGCATTTATATTCACACTTAAACACCAAAAGAGTATTCAAATTACAAAAAGGAATTATATTGATAATACCAAACAAAAAAATAAAAAAGGTCATCTGTAATACTTATTTTACCACATACCATAAAAATATATTTTACCACCAGTGATACCATCCCTACTGTACCAAACTGTACGGTGGGACTTCGAGCTTATCGGGCTTACGACTTCCCTCTCCGAACGACTCTTTTAGTCAAACTTTTCTGTGTCCAACTGATAGTTGTTATGATGTGATAGAAAGAATGATGGTGACACCTTGAAAATTCACTGACCTTGACAGGTATTGTCTCACATCCGTCCACTATATATATACTATAAGAATGTAACGAATTATCGACAGACTTTTTCTTTGGTAATCCATATTATTTTTGTTGGCAATCAAATTTACTGACATATTATCGACAAAAAAAACTATTGCTATATTCTTTATCGGTAATACAAATGCCGACGAAAAAAAATATGTTGGTAATTTACAGACAGAAAGTATTCCATTAGCATTTTTCAACAGAAAAATAGTCGATAAAATTTACCGACAGAAGAAGGTTTCTGTCGATAATACCGACAAAAAGATATTGTGTCGGTAATTACCGACGAAGGATATTATAATACCTAAAAATGAGATTTGTGACAAAATAAATTTCTGTCGATAATTACCAACAGAAATTTCATCAGAAATTACCAACTAAAGATTTTTTTATTGATAATTACTAACAAAAGTATCTGTCGGTAATTACAGATAGAAGATTTTACAGATAGAAAAAACTTTCTATCTGTAATTACAGACAGAAAAATTTATTAGTCGATAATTCATGATCTGATATATATTTTTCGATAAAAAGTTTAATCTGTTGGGAAAAAATAATACTTTTTAAAATTTAAATATTTTTGAATTTAAAAATATAAATTTTTATTATTCCTTTTTATTTTTGTAATGTATGTAAATAAATACATAAATTAATTGAATATTAAAAAGAATAAAAATAATTAAAAAGAATAAATAAAAATTAAATCTAATAAATAAAAAGTATAGTATAAATTGTACATAAAACATAAAATATATCTATAAAAAAATAAAAATTAATGTATAAAGTACATATAAAAACATAAAATCAAGTACAAGCAGGAGACGGTCAAGGTGGAGGTGGAGGTGGAGGAGAACCACTAGACGAAAACTGCCTTGATGGATCAAAAGTCCCTCGAATAAAGTTGATTATAAACTCATTAAGTTGTTGCTGGATCAACTACTGCACCTCTGTTTGCATCTGTTCTTGGATCCAGGTTTGAACCTGTGCCTCCACCTGCACCTGCACATCATGGATCTGCTGCTGAACAGTCCAATGATGCTTTGCTAACTGCTCCTTCAAATGCTCAATCTCTTCCTTTAAAGCAGATGAATTAGTAAACGAAGAAGAAGTTGTGCTGACATACTGCGAGCCAAGTCTATACAGCTTCGTTTCTTCTCTTCGCCCACGACAGCTAGAAATAAGCTATCATTGTCAACCGGTGTGTCAGACTGCGAGGCCTCCTCCTGAGATGCAATGAAATGATCATGTATAACAAAAAAATTATTAACTTTTTATTTTAAATTTAAAAATAAAAAAATTATGAAATTACTTACATTTACATCCTGGGATTGACGATCAACAAATGAACTCCCTTCGTGACCACGTGTGTTTGTATGTACAAACAACTCATAGCTGCTCGGCGGCTGACCCATGGTAGACTCCTATTTAATAAAAAATATTAATTTTATTAAAAAATACTCATTAAAATATTTTGAAAAAAAATATAATTATACTTACAAATGTACGGGCATGATCATAATGTGATCTATTGCCTCTTGTATATGTAGATGGACTTGCACCATCTACATGACTGGTCATCCTATTCTGAGAGGCAATGACAGAATGAGTCTGCCCCTCAGGAGAGCTCCACCGAGCCTGTAAGTTGGCCCATAACTGATCATCAATAAATGAAGGTTGTTCCCTAAAACCTTCACCTCGCTCAATAGATCGTTGTAGCGAATAACCGCCTTCTTCATGAAGGCAATCCGGACCAGGCTATCAATAGTCTGGTCCCAATAAAAATATTTCTATAAAAAATATTTAAAATAATTAGTTTCTGTTAATTGTAAAATTTTTAAGCTTTACATACAATAAATATTTAAATTTAGTTAGATTTCTTACCTTACACTCCTCAAACCAAAAATTCTTCATCTCCGGAGAGACGACCTTCCAAGAAACCCCTGCAGGGTCCATCTTCTGTGTCATGACCTTCCGAATACATCTCGTGGAAGGCCTAACTAGATCCATCATATAGCTGCAAAATGAAAAAAAATACTTATTAAAAAAATCACCGATTAGATATTTATAATTTAATATAAATAATACAAAATATTAAAATACTTACTCAGACTCCCGAACAATCAGACGTAACATCTTGCCATAAGGATCCGCAGCTGATGCTGTAGTACTAGCATCACCCATGGGGGCATCTGTAGTGATCAGGAGAAAAGCAGGATCATCTGCAATTGCATGGTGAGAAGTAGGAGGATCCTCTATAGCCGCATCAACTTGAGGATTCTCAAGCGGGATATCATTTGGGACATCGCGTAGCTGTAGACGCAGTTGGCCAGTACCACCAGAACCTCGACTGTCATTGGATCAACTGCTAGACCCTGATCGATCCAATCCTCTTCCAAGTTCGTGATACATATCTAAAAAGATAATTTATAAGAATAATTAGTTTGAGTTAAAAATTAAATATATAAATAACTTTAGTAATAGTTATAGCCTAATTAAACATACTTTGTATTTTTATTCATCGCTTTTATTTGATAGGGATGATTCAGATTCAAATTCAAGTAATGATTCAGATTCTACATCCATAACATCAATATCCATGAGTTGTCAACTTGGATCATTTAAAGGACCTAGACCAATATCATTTGTCCTTTCAACAACTTATACCTTTTCAGGACTATCTTTTTGAAATGCAGTATCATACTCTTGATGAGTAACAGATTCTTTGTGTATATCAATCTGCAATCTGTCTCTAATTTTACAAATCGCCAACCAATCAGAAGTGTCTCGCCTTGTGCTAGGATAAGGAATGTAATACAACCAATCAGAACTGGCGAGAATGAACAGTTTATATTTACCATATGTTCTTCTTTTGTTTATATTCATTAAATTATATACAGGATGGACTCTTGTACTATTTATGGTGTCATATCAGTCACATTTAAATAACACCATCCTTTTAGTTCGTAATGCCGAATATTCAATCTATAATATCTACTAATCAATCGTAGAAATCAAAAGAGCTTTCACTATAGTTATACAAACACCATTATTTGTAGTTGCTCTCAAAGTATATTGAGTTTCAGTGTGAAATTTATAACCATTAATAAAATACACCTTATAACATCTAATAGTTGGTAACGGACTTTGGGCTAGATCTTTCAAACATTTATCAGGAATCATATACCCATTTTTAGTTGCTTAAATCAACAATACAAAAAATTGTTTAAGTTCAAATTATAAAAAACTGAACTAATGACAAAAAAAATTGGAAACGAAGTAAAACTTATATATTTTCTAAACCATAAGGGAAAATTACTCTCAACCTCAACATCAACTTTTGAACTGGTTATATTTTCATCCAAATCTCGTAAGTGTTTAATGAATATACTGAAATATATTACAGAAGCATCATTATCATTTAAATTTCAAAAATTTAATATGTAAATTTATACAATTTTTTTTCAAAATTTTAGATTGGCTAACTCATTTGAGATAATGTATAACTTCATCACAATTCAATAATATATAAGTATGAGCTGTAGAATATTCTTTCTATTCGAATCTACACTTTGTTGGTTTGCCATATGATCGACTCAGACATTTAAAAATAGATAGAAAACCTTCAGATTGGTCTTGTATATCTCCATCATCAATCCGAGGGGACTTCACGCAATTTTATTTTTACATGAGGCTCAAAATAATAGGAATAGAAAGTTGATGCCTCTTTCACTATAAAGGAATTACAAATTGATACTTCTACTTTTGCTTTTTTTAAAATATTTTTCTTCAGGTGTCGTAGATATCATTCAAATGGATACATCCAAAGATACTGTTCTGGTCCTGCAATTTTTGCTTCATATGGCAAGTGAACTGGTAAATATTCCATTGAATAAAAAAAACTTGAAAGAAAAATTTGCTCCAATTTATAAAAAATAATTGGTATTTCTTCGTTTAAATGCACAACTTGAGAAGCATGTAGAGATATTGCAGTAAGTTTCTTAAAAAATAAGCTTAACTTCGTTAGAGCTTCCCAAACCTTTTTTGGCAATAACTCTCTAAATGCAATGGGCAATAGTCGCTGCACAAATATGTGACAATCATGACTCTTCAATCAAAACAATTTATATTTCCTCATATCAACACACCTCGACAAGTTGGAGACATATCCATCCGAAAACTTCAAATTTTTTATCCATTGGGATATTAATTGTTTTTTTTATTACAATCCAAGGTGTAACCAGCTTTTGGATACTTCCCAATTGTTTCATCTTTTTCAAACTCAAGCCTTTTATAAAACAACGTCAAGTCCTCTCTTGAATTTGCATTATCTTTTATTTTACCCAGAACATCCATAATCATATTAAACACATTCTCAAAAATATATTTTTCAATGTGCATAAAATCTAGATTATGTCTTATAAGATTTGAAATTCAATACGACAAATTCTAAAAAATATTTTTTTTCATCCACTATTCCGGCATACACTGCTACTTGAATTTTTATTATATTCAGTTACATTTTAAAGCCATAGTTACTCAATAAGAAACAATAAATCATCCTCATTCAATAATAGAGAAGCATCTCTCCTTACTATAATATTTTTTAAAGCATTTTTTATTCCTTCTAAATGGATGATCTGCTTTCAAGAACTTTCTGTTATTATCAAATCAACTTGTTTTGCCCTAATTCGGAAGAGTAAATACTGCAGAATCAACTATACAGTAAGGACATGCTAATTTTCTCACAGTACTCCATCCATATAGCATCGCATATGCAGAACAATTAATCATAGTACACATAAGTGCAACTTTCATACAAAAATTTTATTTTTTCAAACAACAGTAAAGTCACGACGCCATCATTCCATAATTGTTTTAACTCTTCTATGAACAGTTGAAGGAATACATCTATTTGATGTTTTGGGTTATTTGGACCAGGTATGAGTACAGAAATGAATAAATATTACTCTTTCATATACATCCATGGTGGCAAATTATAAAGAGTGAGTATTACTGGCCAGCATGAGTATTGTTGTCCTAATGAGCCAAAAGGTTGAAAATCATTTATAAACAGACCCAACCTGACATTACGATATTTGGCTGCAAAATCAGGATACAATTTGTTGAAATGCTTTCATGCCTCAGAATCAGAGGGATGACACATGACTCCATTGTGAGCAGGGATTTTTGCCCCCACTCCCGGTGGAATGGTTCTTGCGACTTTTGTACTATTTAGGCTCAGGGCCTTAGAAAATACAGACTTAAGTCCAGAGAAATAGAGTCACCACCTGGACGGGCCGAAAAAATAGAAAGGGGTGGATGACTCGATTCCTACGGAATCCCTAACCCCCTAATGGGTTTGAAAAGTTGGGTACGTGTGGGGAAGATGAGAAATGATCCAGCATCCCCACAAAAGCCCGATTCATTGGAACCGACCTCCTTTTTAGGTCTTAATATTATAAAATTCTTAAATATAATAGTATTATCCATACTACATGCAATAATTAAAATAAAGCATCATTATATTAAAATCAAAGCAATGTTCAAATAAAATAAATAAATAGACACCCATTTGAGGTTGAAAACGTGTCCTTACATCGTCCAATGTCTAAAACTAAAAAGAACACCCACCAAAAGGTAAAAACGTGTCCTTTACATTAATCCCAAAATATAAAAACAACTTAAATCACATAAAAATTAATTAATGAGGTATCCAATCATAGAAACATAACTCTTATAATTTTAATAAATAAATAATAATTGAAAAAATATTCATTCATGATAAATTAAACAAACCAAACGTCATAATTAAATAAATCAATCATCAAGATATATAATAAACTACATAATCAAGTCTAAAATTAGATAAAGCAATAAATATATAAATTTAGGTTTACATCTTGAATTAGGGATTCTAGGGTTTTTTAAGGATTTTAGATGAAAAATTATGATTTTATGGGTATTTGAAATCAAACTAGGGTTTTAGGACTTTAGAAAATAACATTAGAGTTGTAGGGTTTTTGGATTAGGAATTAGGGTTAGTGTTTTAGGATCCAGATTTTAAGGTTTTAAAACTTGGTTTTGTAGATTATGATTTTGAAATTAGGGTTTGGGGCTTGGAAGAAACAAGCTACTGTAGTATTTATAAATAAATAATCATGCACTAAAAAATTATCAGTTTAAACACGTTTAGATTATTGGAATTAAAAGATTACCAAGATCAATTTGCATGAAGGATAATCAACATCATATGGAGATTTAATTTGTTGTATTTAAATAGATTCAATTTTAGAAACGTACCTTCATTTGTTGATTCCACTAATAATCAAACTTTGATCCAAACTTTCATTTGCACCAGCATTATATTTGTTGGTTGAATTGAGAAAAAGACAATTAGCTAAGCTACTTCCATGTTAATATGTTCTCACTGCTTGATATTTGAGTTTCATTGCTTTTCTCTTAATAATTGTTAAAGTTTTACTAATGGTTGCTTCTCGTCCCAAAAGTCTCCAAGTCTCTACCTAAATTGCTCAATTTTTTGAATAACCCTTCAATAATTGAATTGTGCCGTCCAAAGTTGCCAAGAAAAGTCAAGAAAAGTCCTTGATACTGTGTTTTAATGTGTTATATATAGGGAAAAAAACCTAATTTCCTTTGGTTAAGAAAATAGGGACTGTTAAGGAAATAAAACAATCTGAGGTTGATAAGGTTTTCTGGCAAAATTGGCAGAGTGTGCGGGCTGCCACGGGCTGCTGGCCATTTGCTGCAAGGAATTGGACTGCTGGCACGTGAGCTGGGCTGGGCAAGCACGGGCTGCTGCGAGGCGAGCTGGGAGTGCTGCTGCGAGGATATGTGGCAAACTGGGGGCTGCTTGCTGGCGTGTGCAACAAATTGGCAAGCAACAATTTTGAGCCTGTGGCGAATTGACTGCTTGCCTATTCGCCGTGGGCTGAACGAATTTCCTTGCCACTCTGCCCCGTGTCGCTCGCCGATTCTTCAGATTTTTTATTTTTTTATATATTTTTATTTTTATTATTAAAAATAAATATTATAAGTAATAAATAATAAATAACATAAATATTGTAAGTAATAAATAAAATAAATTCCATAAAATTATTTCAGACTGTTTTAAAATATCGGACTAGATTGGATAAAAAATTAAGGGTCTACAGTTTGCCCCCTGCTTGAACGATCTGAGACTTTTAGTAGAAGATAGTGAAAAGCAACATGACTTTGAGCAGATTTTGGATGGGGATGGGTTCTCGACTCGAGGTTGAAGTTAGTTTGGGTTTTGGACCCGAAATGAGTTGGGTTATCAACCTGAGACTAGATTTGATTAGACTCTCGACATGAGACTAAATTTTGTGTACTTGACATGATACTCGATTTGGATTTGGGTTCTTGATCCAAAATTAAATTTTGGATACTCGACCAAAAAATAAATTTGGATTTGGGTCCTCAACCCAAAATTGAATTTTGGGTGCTCGACTCGAAACTAAATTTGAATTTGGGTTCTCGATCCAAAACTGGATTTTGGGTGCTCGACCCAAAACTGAATTTAGATTTGGGTTCTTGACCCAAAACTGAATTTTGGGTGCTCGACCCAAAAATGAATTTTGGGTTCTCGACCTGAGGCTGATTTGGATGGTCAATCCAAGATTGATTTGGATTTGGGTTCTCAACCCAAAACTAGATTCTTGATCCTAAAATGGATTTGGGTGCTCAACTCAAGATAGGAGTTAGGTGCTAGACCCGAAATTAAATTTTGGGTGCTCAACCTAAAACTAAATTTGGGTGCTTAACCTGAAATTAAATTTTTGAGTGCTCGACCCGAAACTAGATTTTTGGGTTTTCGACCCAAGTCTGGGTTTGTTTGACCTTTTATCAGTTGAGAATTTTGGCTGCTCTGGCTATTCCATAGACCTTAGATCTTCATCCATGGCATCGAGTCTTCACCCTTGAAAACGGATCTTTATCCTTGGTGATCGGATTTTTACCCTTGATAGTGGATCTTCATCCTTGGCATTGGGTCTTTACCTTTAAAAATGGATCTTCATCCTTAGAAATCAGTTCTTCATCCTTGAAATTGGATCTTCATCATTGACATTGGGTCTTCACCCTTGAAAATGGATCTTCATCCTTGAAAATCGGGTCTTCACCCTTGAAAGTGGATCTTCATCCTTGGAATCGGGTCTTCACCCTTAAAAATGGATCTTCATCCTTGGCATCGGGTCTTATATTGGCTTTAGCTCTTCTAGCTGGACTGATCTTTCATCTCTTACATCTTTATTCTTTTGAGAATATTACTTTCTTCTTGTTTTGTTCTTTTTATTCTTCCTTTTGCAAAAAAATTCAGCTATTTTTAGCTGGCCTTCATATCTTCTCCTTGCCCTCTTGTGTGACAAAAATATTTGAAAGTTTGAAAATATTTTGTATATGCATAAACTAAATAATTTAAAAGGAGAAATTTTACCCCCTGTGTAGGTTCAAACCAATAATTTTTTCGGGTAGGCTCTGATTGATGTTTGTATATTGTCTAGTTTCTTCAGACAAGCATGCATTTCTTCTTTTGCAAAATGACTGGAGCTTCCTCAAGCAATGGGCTTTTCATGTCCCATGATTCCATATCCGCTTCATGGTTGCTTCATAGAGTATTGCTGTTTACTTTTGACAAAAAAAATGCAGTGTGATATGCTCATGTTTGCATGATATACATAAATAATACTTATAGTGATTCCAGTGACTCACAGACCAAGGTGATCAACTGAAGTGTTCTCATTGACTCCTTCTAGATGCCCATTCAGGTCTTAATTTAGAATGACATAACGCTTCACATTTATGGCTTTTATCTTCAAGATGTTGATAACATAAGTGGTGAGGCCCAAGCAGTATAGTCAGGGATACATCCATTTCAAACTATGTTTCAGTATGTGAACTGGTAGCTTCTTCATAACCTTGCCAATAATCATTTCCTTTGCCCAATGTGTCCTTCGAGGTTCGATGGTTCGACATACTCTCCTTAACTTAAAGGCTTTGTATTTTTTTTCTTTTTTGATTTTTGAATTTTGAAATCAAATGTTGGGTTTTCCAAATCAATGTCAATTTACCTCAGGACTTGATTTTCCAAATTAAAATATCCATAACATGACAACTCTAGTTAACATACTAAACTCGAGAACCATTTCTATTTGAGCAAGAGCTGTTGCACTTCAGATAGACACATACACATTACATGGTCAAAGATCCCATTTGAGTTTGAATATTGTCTATCTCATATGCATGTTTATCCAAACTATCTCCACTAATAGACTCTACCTACCAAGAGAGATCAACAAATCTTTGATAGGCTTGAAATGGGGCCTATAAGGGACACGGGCTAAATGAAGGTCATTTGTAAGTTGGAGTTGTTATGACACTATGGCCAAACCCTCACACTATGATTTTCTGTTGGAGCCATAGGCAGTTGGAAATATGAAAAGATAGAGATTTGAATGTTCTCCCGTGAAAGGAGGATAAGACAAGATCTTCCTCCAATTCTCCTCCTATCATGAAAGTTACTGGTGGTGGCACTCTGTTGAACCTAGGAAGAGGATTAATTTTGGTATTAGGCTTATCCGGCTTGGGTAGCTTACCACTGTCAATCAAATCTTAGATCTCATATTTTAGACGAATACATTTATCCGTCTCATGCCCTTGCATTTGATGAAATTGACAGAAGCCTCGGCATTGAAGTTTGGTGGTAGAGGATTATGTAACGGTCGAGGAGCCAATGGTTTTAACAACCCCTTCTTCTGTAGCTTATTGAAAACCCAAGATAGAGGTTTTTCCAATTCTGAGAACTGTCTTCTATTTCCTTGACCAGTTGCATTAACATCAATTTCCTTTTGCTTGCTTTGATTACCCGACTGGTAGTTTCATTTCTCATTCCTTTTTACCGAAAAGAGGTTCTTCTCCCTTTTCCACTCTTTAATTTGTCGACCAGCTTGGAGAAGATCTTTGAAATTCCGGATGAGTGTATGAGACTTCTTTTCACGAAGACTAGGAAATACCTCTCTCACAATCATCCTAATCTGATCTGACTCATCAAACCTCTTCTTGAGCAAAGCAGCCTTATTTCTCCATCTCTTTATATAATCAACAAAGTTCTCATTTGGTCTTTGCCTAATGGTCTCCACCTCCATTAAGGTAACTTCCAGCTCGACATTGTACCCATATTGTTGAATGAAGACTTTGTACAACATGTCCCAATCTTTTTGGATACTTTCTTCCAAGGTATTAAACCAATTTTGCACAACAAGATCCAATGAGAGCATAAAATACCTCAAAGTTTGAGCTTTAGTAGCTCTGACAAATTGCATGGCAGTGATGTACTGCTTCACATGGAGATGAGAGTTTCCAATACCATTATACCTAGCGAAGGAAGGCATCTTAAACTTATAAGGGACCTCCTCATCTTGTTCAAACAATTTGTCAATCTCGGACATCTCTTCGATTTTCAGCTTCTTCTCAAATTTTTTCTCCAAATAAGCAATTAGTTTCTCAACATTAGAAGTTTCAGTCTTTTCCACAGTTGCTCTTTCCACAACCCTCGGCTCTTTCTTCTTATCTTAAGGATCTTGAAAGTATTAGGCCCAGTCATCATCACCATCCATAACCATCTTGTCATCATCGAAGACTACTTCACCAACTTTAGCCTTTCTCTTGTCTTTCTTGGTGCTTGCAGATGCTTCAGCAGTATTTCCAAATATTGCAGCCATCTGACTTTTCATGATCTCAGTTAGGGCCCCCTTTAATTCTTCCATCTTGACTTTAAGGGCATCATCCAACATCTTTTGAATCTGCTTAGGTTCCATTGCTTTTGGTGAGAAGCTAATTGAGTTGTTGCTGGATTCTTCGTCACCGGCGTAGATTAAATTATCGTAGGCTTTTGAACTGTTGTAATCCAGGGCTGTGAGCCAGAGAGGATCAATGATATGAGATGCAAATGTATGTATGCTTGTATGCACAAACAATAGACAAAGGTAAGTAGAACGTCCCTTCCAACCTTATAACTCCCACACACGGATGGTGAGTCTCTTTTCCTATGTATATAGTTAACAAAATATCAACATGGGGTGTCTTATTTTTGAATAATTCTCTCGGACGTTTCAACCAATAGTTATATTTTAAAAATGGAAATCAATTTATGATAATTATATTAATTAGATTTTAATCCATTCAACCAACTAAAGTAGCTTTTATGCTATATTGGATTAAAACTAAATTAAGATATTTATTATAAATAGATTTTTCACTTGAAAAAGTAATTAATGATTCATGCCAAAAATAAGCCCATGATTAATTATTCTTAGTATAAACTAGGCTCACAATTGATTTTTTGTATTCCATAATTGACCTAAATAATTTGTAAGCTCTTTCAAAAGGTTATGAAAATAGTTTTGTTTCTAAGCCCATTGTAAAAAGATTTTAGAAAAAAAATGAATTTTGGGCTTTGTATTTAGGTCATGAGAAAAGAATTTTTAATTTGTTTTTTAGAAAAGTTTTATGTCCAAAGACCATCTTGAAAAGTTTTGAAAATACTTTGGTCTTTTGGATTTAGAGGAAAAATTTATTTTGAGCTTATAATATACTTAGGTCATATTAGAAAAAGAACAAATCAAATAAGCCATGATTTAGACCAAGATAAATTAACCATAATCAAACAACAAGCATTTGGGATAAAACCTAAGAAAAGTAACTAGGCCAATTATATGAGCTTTAGTCTTTGAGTTAAAAGGCTTAGATTTCCATAGCAAGTATATACTAAATGGTACAAGGCTACGGGTGGTTATGCCATGCTCGATCTCCATACCTTGAGTGAAAGTATGGTATCCCTTACATAACACAACACAGGTAACACGGGCATCCTAACTCACGCACACGATGCAATCTAAATGATACAATGGATAATATCATGATAAAAAATAATAAAATAATATAAAGACCAACAGAATTAACTTCTCTTATCCCCAGTAGAGTCGCCACTGTGAGCGGAGATTTTTGCCCTCACTCCTAGTAGAATGGTTCTTGAGACTTCGGCACTGTTTAGGCTCAGGGCCTTAGAGAATACGGGTCTAAGCACGAAAAAAATAGAGTCGCCACCCGAATGGGCAAAAAAAAAATAGAAAGGGGTGGATGACTCGATTCCTACAGAATCTCCAACTCTCTAATGGGTTCGAAAATTTAGGTACGTGTGGGGAAGGTGAGAAATAACCAGCACCCCTACAACGTCCGGTTCATTGGAACTGGCCTCATTTTCAGGTCTTAATATTATAAAATTCTTAAATATAATGATATTATCCATACTAATACAATAATTAAAATAAAGCATCATTATATTAAAATCAAAGCAATGTTCAAACAAAATAAATAAATGGACACCCATCCGAGGATGAAAACGTGTCCTTACATCGTCCAATGTCTAAAACTAAAAAAGATACCCACCAAAAGGTGGAAACGCGTCATTTACATTAATCCCAAAATATAAAAACAACTTAAATCACATAAAAATTAATTAATGAGGTATCCAATCATGAAAACATACCTCTTACAATTTTAATAAATAAATAATAATTAAAAAAATATTCATCCATGATAAATTAAATAAACCAAACGTCATAATTAAATAAATTAATCATCAAGACATATAATAAACTACATAATCAAGTCTAAAATTAGATAAAACAATAAATATATAAATTTAGGTTTACATCTTGAATTAGGGATTCTAGATTTTTTTAGGGTTTTAGATGAGAAATTGTGATTTTATGGGTATTTGAAATCAAACTAGGATTTTAAGACTTTAGAAAATAATATTAGAGTTGTAGGGTTTTTGGATTGGGAATTAGGGTTAGTGTTTTAGGATCCGGGTTTTAAGGTTTTAAACCTTGATTTTATAGATTTGGGGCTTAGAAGAAACAAGCTACTATAGTATTTATAAATAAATAATCATACACTAAAAAAATTATCAGTTTAAACACGTTTAGATTAATTAAAAGATTACCGAGATCAATTTGCATGAAGGATAATCAACATCATATGGAGATTTAATTTGTTGTATTTCAATATATTCAATTTTAGAAATGTACCTTCGTTTGTTGATTCCACCAATAATCAAACTTTGATCCAAACTTTCGTTTGCACCAGCCTTATATTTGTTGGTTGAATTGAGAACAAGACAATTAGCTAAGCTACTTCCATGTTAATATGTCCTTACTGCTTGATATTTGAGTTTCGTTGTTTTTCTCTTAATAATTGTTAAAGTTTTACTAATGGTTGCTTTTCGTCCCAAAAGTTTCCAAGTCTCTGCCTAAATTGCTCAATTCCTTGAATAACCCTTCAATAATTGTGCCGTCCAAAGTTGCTAAGAAAAGTCAAGAAAAGTCCTTAATACTGTGTTTTAATGTGTTATATATAGAAAAAAAAAATAAAAACCTAATGTCCTTTGGTTAAGGAAATAGAGACTATTAAGGAAATAAAACAATCCGAGGTTGATAAGGTTTTTTGGCAAAATCGGCAGAGCCCGAGGGCTGCTGGCCATTTGCTACAAGGAATTGGGCTGCTGGCAAGCTAGCTAGACTGGGAGAGCACGGGCTGCTGCGAGGCGAGCTGGGCGTGCTGCTGAGAGGATGTGTGGAAAACTAGGGGCTGCTTGCTGGCGTGTGCGGCGAATTGGCAAGCAACTATTTCGCCACAGGCCTAGGCCTGCGACGAATTTCCTTGCCGCTCTGCTGCGAATCGCTCGCTGATTCGTCTAATTTTTTTATTTTTATATATTTTTTACTTTTTATTTTCATTATTAAAAATAAATATTATAAGTAACAAATAATAAATAAAATAAATATTGTAAATAATAAATAAAATAAATATCACAAAAATTATTTCAGACTGTTTTAAAATATCAGACTGGACTGGGTCAAAAATTAAGGGTTTACATCCATCTTCTTGTTGATGCTCATAATTCCATATCATATGCTTTTCTATAGCATTTGAAGGATATAATCTTTGAAGTCTAGGTTTTAGTGGAAAATAATATGTATATTTTTTAAAAGGCACAAACTTTTGTCTTTCTGTTACATGATTCTGTTTGAATTTGGGTTCTGCACAAACTCTGCATATTCTGTCTTTGTCATAAACACCCAAGTATAACATGTACCCATTTCTGCAGCAATCAATAGTTTCTATTAGCAGTCCAAGCTCCTGAATAATTTTTTTTGTTTGGTAGAAACTATCAAACATTTCATTATCTTCAGGTATCATCTCTTTAATAAATTGGATCCATTGATTGAAAGACTTTTCGATCATATGCTGCTCAGACTTCATGTTTAAATATCGTGCCATAGCAGATAGCTTAGTATGTTTTTGACACCCGGACCACACTTTCGTATCCAATGAATTCAATAAATTATAGAACTGTTGAGCTTCCGAGTTAGGAACCTCATCAACTGGCTCATCCTGAACCTCACTTGTTCCAGCTACACCAGTATTAGGCATGCCCAGTCAAACACATTAGGCCCAACAACATCTTATACCATTTATTGGTACGGATTTTTAAACATACCTTCAAATGTATTGTATTGTTGTGGAACTGGTTGGTTGACTACATTTTCTTCACCATGTATATTCCAAACTAAATAATCTGGTGCAAACTGCCACTTCACTAAATGGTATTTCACTTTATTTGTTTCTCGAAATCTACAATGATGACATTTTATGCAAGGACAATGAATCTTATTGCCTTGCATATAATCCGTCTGACCAGATGCAAAAGCAGCAAATTGTTCTACCCTATAAATAAATGTGATATTAAGAGTGCGATCCAGATTGATTCGTTCGTACATCCAAGCTCGATTTGTATTTATTTTTTCTATGTATATAAAAGGACAATGTTAGTAAATACTATAAATTAAAACTCCTTATTTCTCCTTCCTAAAGGGTTGGGCCCTAACCTATTAAGAAACACAATATATATCTTAATTAACATAATGCAAGAGTATACAAATATTGGAGAAAATCCGGCAATATTTCTCCTAGGTTCTCTAAGTGCACGAGGTCAAATAATATAAATATTTTAAAAAATATACACTCAAAGAATAAAATGAGAGAAATACTACAAGTTTTCTATAAACTTTATATACAACTATTTCTCGCATTAATGTTAATTAAAGTAGATATATATTGTTGTTTCTAAACTGTCCAAATGAGACAATTCAGTAAGTTCTCATTTTGCAAACAAAATGAGTAACTTATCAAACGAGTACTGAGGTTTATTTTATACAATGTAAATTCAAAGTAAAATCATTGTGAATCGATTAATTTTTATAGCACACCCTTATATATGCTATTTAGATATTTTTAAACTTTAATTTGTGCATATTATTAAATTTTATATACCTAAATATTTGCAATTTCAATATTTTAGATTACTATAAATTACACATTATAAAATTTCATAGGTCTAAATATATGCTCTTAGGATATTTTAAGTTATTATTTATCATACATTATATAATTTTCTACTCCTAAGTATTTTAGCCATTATATATTTTTAATACTAATTTATTATGCATGATGATATTTCATAAGTCTAACTATATGCACTTTGGATATTTTAAATTAGTAATTATTCATAATTTTTTTTATAAACTTTTGTAGCCTTAACTTTAGTAAATTGTTGGGTTTCTTATATAAATATTTTAAAATTTACCATTAACTATCGGTTAATTCATTTTGATTTATAACCAAATTTTATATTTAAATTAATTTTAAATATTATAAAGGTTAATTTTTCTCTTTTTATAAATTTTTTTCTCTTTTCATTTCATTGCATTTCATATTATTTTTATCTTTTTATTTTCTACATATATTTTTTATTCTTTTATTTTTCTATAAATTCAGTTATAAAATTTATAATTGACTTTTATTTTTTAAATGTTTTATGTTTTTATTTTCAGTAATTAAAATTTTAATAATTATATAATATAGTTTTAAAATATAATTTTTTAGTTAAATAAAAAACTAAACACACGTAGCTAGTGGATTGGGACAACAAGTAGCTGGTGGAACAAAACAAAAATTTTGAATCTGATTGAAATAATTGGGTTGAATTGGATTTTATCAGTTTAAAAATTATATTACGAGTCATTTAAATTTTAAGATAAATTATCGGGATTTATTTAGTTGATTAGATTAAGATATTTTTTTCATTTGAATTCGAATCTGACTAACTATTATATATATGTATTAAACAATGTTATTTTTATTTTATTACACTACTTAACTCGCTGAACCCGATCCAATCTAATTAGATAATACTAAAAATAAACTTAAATTTAAAATTCTAATATTAAAAGCCAACACGCATTTAAAGTTGAACCGGTATGACCGAACCCGACATTAACTCAGATCGATTAAAAATATGAAAAATTCGATCAATGTTTATTCAGTATCTTTTACACTTGGACAAGTTCAATAAAAAAAAAATACACCATTAAATTTCAATTAAAATCGATCCATACACACCCATTGTAGTTGGTTAATTCATCGATATTAAATTTCTCTAAAATTCTAAACGTACATAATATTATTTAAATCCATAACAATAAACCCAAAAATATATATAAAAAAATTATAAACATATATATTATATAACGCAAATAATATAATAAAAAGAATAACTCAATATTCATGCAACAATGAATAAATTTCAATTTTCTATCATAAATATAATCAATAATTATTTTTTTAAAAATATAAATATAATAATCACTAAAATTACAAAAAAAAAATTTAAAATTCACTAAAACATGTTCTAATTAATTAAAACAATTTAAAAATTGGTTTATTTTTTTATTTATAATTCTGAATTTTATAAATATCTATTAAATTTATCTAAAATTTCTTAAAAATAAATAATATACTAAAAATAAATTTAGCACCCTAAAATTCACTAAAACATATTCTAATTAATTAAAAAATTAAAAAATTGATTTACTTTTATATCTAAATTTCTAAAATTTATAAAAATTTATTAAACTTACCTAAAATTTCTTAAAATAAAAAATAACCTAAAATTAAATCTAACACCCTAAAATTCAGTTTCACACATTTTAATCAATTTAAAAAGAATAAAAATTGGTTTATTTTTAAATGTAAAATACTTAAATTTATAAATATTTATTACATTTACCTGAATTTCTAAAAATCAATAAATAACCCTAAAATTAAATTTAACACCTAAATTCACTAAAACATATTATAATTAATTTTAAAAAAAATTAAAAATTATTTTATTTTTATATCTAAAATTCTATAATTTATAAAAATTTATTAAATTTACCTAAAATTTCTTAAAATAAAAAGAACCTAAAATAAAATCTAATACCCTAAAGTTCACTTTTACAAATTCTAATTAATTAGAAAAAATTTGGTTTATTTTAACATTTAAAATTCTAAAATTTCTAAATATATATTAAATTTACCTAAATTTTCTTAAAAATAAAAAAATGCCCTAAAAATTAATCTAACACCCTAAAATTTATCTATTTATCCAAAAATTTCAAAAAATATAAATAAATTATTCAAAAAATCATAAAAATATATTCTGTTAATAAAAAAAATTAATAATATGTTTATTTTTATAATTAAAATTCTGAAAAAAAATTATTAAAATTTAACTAAAATTTTTTAACCAATCAACAAATAACCTACAAAAATCTAAATACAAAAAATTTTCTAAATGCATTATGCAAATTTTAAACTCCCCTAAATATATATATATTTCAGATAAACCATAAAAATTAACATATTTAGTTTTTTTTTTCTGATTTTTTAAAAATTTAATAAAATTTACCTAATTTTATTAAAAAATTTAAAAATAAAACCTATAAAAAATTCTATATATAAAAAAATTATAAATGATAATACTTTATTAAATTTTCCTCATTTTTATACAAAATTCGGAGACAAAAAAATATATATATACACAACTAATTATTTTCTATACCTAAATTAAAAAAATTAACCTACAATTTCTATATATACAAAATTCAAACATTGAAAAAAAATTCAACAACATTATTTTTTTTTAAACCAAAATTTTTTAAAAAATTCACTAAAATTTTACAAACATTACTTTTAAGCTCATTCATACTGACTTAGGCATTGGAGCCTCTCCACTAAATGTCGATCCTCCCTTTTTTTACTTTGCAGGTGATACGACTGGTAAATGTAGAACCCGAACTTTCAAACGAAAATAGGAGTTCTAGAAGTTCACTTTATCATCATCTAGTTAGGAACTTTTGCTGCCACAACCCATCACGTGTAAATGTGCCATCAATATAACCAATGGTGAATTCATCATTGTGTGATTGCCAAGAAAATCCATTAATTACAAGCAACATCCACATCAGGATAGCTATATTTATACATTTTACTTACAAGTACAACAACAATATCTTTTTTGATAAAATTTCAATATAGATCAATTATAATGTTTCGTTAAAAATGTGTTTGATTATATTATATTACATTTCATTATGGACTATCAAACAAATCCTCACAAACATACCCTATTCATCAGAGAGGAGCATCATAATCATAAGTAAAATTCTATGTAGAGAGTAGATCTTACCATATAATAATTTACAAATGAACCATAAGTAGCTATAAACCTTGCAATTGAAAATGATGTATTTGCTAGTGGTCTACAAAGAATTGAACCAGCCCATTCTATATACGAGATAGAATTGTAAAAAAAAATATTTTTTTTAAAATACAATAAATTAGAAAATCAAATTTTCAAAAAGCAAATAGGCCACATAAAAATTAATCTTTTTCATTATAAAACCTATAAAATTGAAAATAGCAATAATAATCCTACAACTAAGTAAACTGAAAATATACATATTTCAGTTTGACTATTCAGTTAATTCGACTCTTGGCTTGATCACTCACAAACATTCATGATGGAACCACTAAGCCATGCGTAAAAGAAGTTAGAGATCAACAACAATGAACAAAGCAAATGATTTGATAGTATTCCATACCTTTAAAGCCACATGAGATTCAGATATGCTTTTCAAGCCAAAATTACTTTCTTAGTTGCAAATTAAACATACAATTTAGAAATAGATAATCAATATTAGATAAAAATCAATACACTACAAGAAACATGCAATTAACAGATAAAAATTACCGATAAAAAAATCTGTTACTAATTACTGACAGCTTACAGATAGATTGCTTGGGAAGAAAATTATAAGAATTTTTATGAATAAATTACTGGCAGAAAATTTATGTTTTCAGTAAATATGACGCAAAAAAATTGACACTAGTGTATACCGACCAAATATTTTGACAAAATAGAGTATTAATCAGTAAATTTGATGTAAAGATTTTGCCGCCACCTATTGCCAATGGCATTCTCGAGGGGTTAGCACAACAATGGTCAGTAAGCACTTTAAGATTAGCACAAAGATATTTATTGATGAATTACATTGTCTGTCGATAAACAATATAGATATTACTGACAGTTATTATACTCTGTCTGTAATATCATTACTCAACCTAAAAGCTTAGTCGTTTCATTAGAACATTACCGACTGACATTATATGGCTATCAATAATTTCTTTAGTAAATGCACATTCACTAAGAGATAGTTCATTTTGTCGATAATTTTCATTTTGCCAGAATTTTAGGTGCCACAGTTTCCAAGAGATAGCTTGTTGCATCGATAATGTTGACACCTACTTATAGAATTACCAATAAATTTTTTGTTTCGTCGGGAATGTTTTCATTTAGGCTAGATTTTTAGGCACCACATGTATCGATAACAAAGTTTTACCATAAGTAAATGTATTCTGAAGGAATATTATTGACATATTTTTTATTTTGTCAGGAATTTTTTCATTTAGGAGGGATTTTTAGGTAACACATTTATCAACAATAATGTTTTTCCGTCATTAAATTTATTTTAGAAGGAATATTACCAACCAATTTTATTTTTCATCAGGAAATTTATGACATCTATAAGTGTCTGTCGGTAAAACATCAAACATAAACAACCCGACACTTTCCTTTTCTTCTTCTTTTCTTCTTCCTCTCACTTCTATTTTACTCAATTTCCAACAAAGCCAAATGAGTTTCCTCTCATTCTCCAACAACTTTATCTATAATTTTTGCATTCAAAGAGTTTTTAGTGTTGGAAAAATTATGACCTCTCAAACTATTTTAAAAGAATACAATCCTACATTGGAAAATTATATGGCTTTCATTCACTTTATATATAACCTTGTGTTTATGGGCTTGTAAAAGAGTTGAAAGAGGGGCAAGCCTTGCACGCATGAGGAATGGGCCAAAAGCCCAATTCGTATGGAAATCGGTGGATTTTTCCCCCCTGTGCGAGGCCCAGTTTAAGCTTAATTTTTATTTCTTGTATTTTATTTTTTAGTCCTTATCTAAAAAATATTAATTTTCACATGTTAAAATTTTATTCTACAACCAACTCTATTATTTTTTTAATAAATTTTCACTAACGTTAAAGTGACCTTTGTAACTTTCTTTTCTCTTAACGTTCAAATTCATTCTTCATAACGGTCATAATAATGTTCAATATCCTTTTCATAACGGTCACAAAACATTCATATTTTTGTCTATAAAAATCAGTGTACATGTGGAGTTAAAGAGATTAGATTTTTCTTCTACTTCTAATTTTCTTTGCTTGGTATATTTACTATAATTAATTTCTTTATTCTGATCTTGGTTTATCCAGAAGAGTCTGTTTTATCATGGGGAATATTTATATCTTCTGTAAATAATTCTTAAGGACACTGTTGTTATTAACACGACTCAGACTTATTTTCTTTATATTTGTATTGTACTATAAAAATCTTAAGAATTATGGATGCCAACAATGGTCCTTCTGCTCCTACTGATGTTCCTGTTGCCAACACGACTTCTGAGCCTCATCCTACTGTGAATGTCACTTTTATTTTGCTGACTCACAACAGTTCTAATATGCCAAGCCTTTTTCAGATATCTTCAAAATTGAGGTGTTTCATGGGCAAAATTTTAAAAGATGGCAGGAGTGAATTTATTCAATTCTTAATATGCATGGTATGGCTATTGCACTTTCTAACTCTAGACCTATAACTTTTGCTGATCTCAAAATATTGGAGGCTTGGACACATGCTAATAAGGTATGCAAGTATACAATTATTAGTACTCTCTTTAATGATCTCTTTAATGTTTATTGTTCCTACAAAGAAGCAAAGGAAATATGGGATTCAATGAATCTAAAGTCCATCGCTAAGGATGCTGGAAAGCAAAAAATTGTGATTGGCAACTTTTACAAATGTGGAATGATGGACGACAAGGATATCAAATTGCAAATCAATGCATATCACAAATTGTTGGAGGACCTTAGGGCAAAAAATATCACTCTACAAGATGAATTCATTGCTGGACTATTGATTTGAAAAATTACCAACCTCATGGAAGGACTACAAACAACAACTCAAGCACAAACACAAAAAACTATCACTTTTAGATTTAATCACTCATATTATAATTGAAGACACTAATAGAAAGGAGCTCAAATCTGCAAAAGCAAAAGAGATTATTGCAAAAGCACACTTGGTGCAAGACAAGACTCGTAATGAACATAAAAGGTATGAAATTAAGAAACCTGATTACAAACCAAGTGTTTCTAAACCCACCATCAAAAAGAAGGGTTCTTATTTTATTTTTGGAAAACTGGGTCATCATGCACCCTAGTGTAGAAAGAGAGTGAGAAATGACAATCCTCCTAAACCAAATGCAAACTTGGTTGAAGGAGATGATATTATTGTTGCTATCATTTCTCAAGCGGCCAATATGAAAGAATGGATGGTAGACTCTAGTGCTACCAGACACATTTGTGCAAATAGAAGTGCATTTACCTCTTACACTCCAATAAGAGAAGGAGAAGAAGATGTATATCTGAGTGATTCTCTAATTGCCAATGTACTTGGAAAAGGGCAAGTACTTCTCAAACTCACATCTGGTATGATCTTGGCTCTCAATGAGGTGCTCTCAATAATGTATATTTGGGTTATGTAACCTTTATTGATGATTTTTCTAGTAATACTGAAGTATATTTACTTAGAAATAAAGATGAAGCTTTAGACATGTTTCTTAAATATAAGGCTGAAGTTGATAATTAATTAAATAGGAAGATTAAAAGGGTAAGATCAGATAGAGGTGGTGAATATGTTTTACTCAATGAATTTTGTGAAAAAGAAAGGAATAATACATGAAATTACACTACCCTATTCACCTGAATCAAATGGAGTAGCAGAAAAAAAAATAGAACTTTAAAAGAAATGATGAATTATATGTTAGTTAGTTCTAATGCATATGAAAACCTTTGAGGAGAAGCTATATTATCTGCTTGTCACTTCTAAAATAGGATTATATATAGGAAAAACGGTAAGACATCTTATGAATTATAAAAGGGTTATTCACCTAATCTAAAATGTTTAAAATTGTGGGGATATCTTGCAAAAGTAATGTTACCAGATCCTAAAAAGAGAAAAATAGGCTCTAAAACTTCTAATTGCATGTTCATTGGTTATGTTGATCATAGTGCTGCATATAAATTTTTTGTTTTGAGTAGTGATGTACTTGAATATAATTCTATTATTGAAACTAAAAATGTTGAGTTTTTTGAACATGTTTTCCCTTTAAAAATTGATAATATTTCTCATGCTCATGTTGTTCAAAATAATGAAGATAATAATTTGAGAAGAAGTAAAAGACCAAGGAAAGAAAAATCTTTTGGAAATGATTTTTACACTTATCTTGTAGAAAGTGATCCTTTGACTTTTAGTGATGCAATTTCTTCGTCTGATGCTTTGTTTTGGAAAGAAGCCATTAAAATAGAACTTGATTCTATTTTACAAAATAATACTTGGAAATTAGTTGATTTAGCTCCTAGTACAAAACCTATTGGTTATAAATGAATTTTTAAAAGAAAATATAATACTGATGGTTCTATTGATAAATATAAAGTTAGACTTGTTGCAAAAGGTTTTACTCAAAAGCAAAATGTAGATTATTTTGATACTTTTGCACCCGTAACTAAAATTTCTTCTATTCAAACTTTAATTGCTTTGGCTTCTATTTATAAACTTTTTATTCATCAAATGAATGTTAAAACAACCTTTTAAATTATGATTTAGGAGAAGAAATTTATATGGAACAACCTGAGGGTTGTGTAGTTTTTGGTCAAGAAAATTTTGTAAACTTCTTAAATCATTATATGGTTTGAAACAAGCACCTAAATAATATCATGAAAAATTTGATCAAGTTTTAATTGGTGATGGTTTCACTTCTATTGAAGTAGATAAATGTGTTTACACAAAACTTATTGGTTGTAATTGTGTGATTATATATTTATATGTGGATGATATGCTTATTTTCAATTTTAATCTTGAATTAGTACATGAAACAAAATGTTTCCTTACTTTTAAATTTGATATGAAAGTTATGGGTGAAGCAAGTGTGATTCTGGGTGTTAAGGTCATAAGGAAAGTTGATAGTATGATGCTATCACAAGAACATTATGTTGACAAACTTCTTAAAACTTCTTATGAAGTCTGGACATTGTGACGTCACACCAGTGAGTACTCTTTATAATGCTAACAGTCAATTAAAGAAAAACAGAGGTGTTTCTGTTGCTCAATCTGAGTAAGCACATATTATTAGAAGTCTGATGTATTTAATGAATTTTTCTCAACGTGACATTACATATGCTGTGTGTAGACTGAGGAGATGCACACATAGTCCAAACCATGAGCATTGGAATGCATTAGTCAAAATAATGAAATGTTTGAGAGGTACCATGAACTATGGTATTTTATATGGTGGATATCCCGTTGTATTAGAAGGATAGAATGATGCAAATTGGATTTTAGATTCAGATGAGACAAAATCCACTAGTGGATATGTATTCACACTTGGTGGTGGTGCAATTACTTGAAAATCAACCAAACAAACTACCATTGCTAAAACAACTATGAAGTCAGAGTTTATTGCTCTGGAATTGGCTGGTAATGAGGCTGAGTGGTTGAAAAATTTCTTGGCAAATATTCTGTTGGGAATAAAACCAACACCCTTTATATCTTTACATTGTGATTTCCAAGCAGCAATAGCCATTGCAAACAACAAAGCTTTCAATGGTAAAATCAAACATATTCAATTGAGACATAATGTGATTAAGCAACTATAAAAGGATGGAATTATATCTATTAATTATGTGAAGTCAGAAGTGAATTTGGCCGATCCTCTAACTAAACCACTGGAAAGACAATTCATAAATGAAACATCAAGGGGAATGGGACTTAAGCCAACTGATAAAATAACAGAGATAGTAACCCAACCTTTGTGATTGGAGATCCCATGAAAAATTAATTATTGTTATTTGTTAGTAGAATTTGTAACATATATCCCCATATTTTCTTTGGATGAATATCATATATCATGAATAAGTCAAATTTAATGACTTATTTATGAAATTTAAGGCTGCATACTTGAAGAATTAAGGGGAAATACTACCAAATTTTTATTAATATATATTTGGTAATATAGACAATGTTATTTTTGAATAGGTTAGGTTTATATCCCTTTTTAATTATTTTTATATCCTTATATTGATATATTTTCATCGAATGGCTATGAGAATTGGATGAAGATATTTATGATTCTCTAATTGATGCAGAGATTAATAGACATTTCTCTAAATGGCTCAAAAAATATGTAAGTTTGATTTGATATTTAACTTATAATCAATATATCATATATAATTAGATGTAAATATAATTATGCTAAATTGTAGTTTAATTGATTGCATAAGCACATGAGAACGCCAATGTTGTAATTAACAAGTGCATATCGGATCTAGTAAAAGGTCTATTGCCAACTGTAAAATGCTATGAAGTTCATAAATGGATTTAAATTTTGATGAACTTGTGTTTACTTTCAATTTATAATTGAAAAGAGCTTAAATCGTGTTGTTTCTTGTTGGTTTCATGTTGGCTTTTGATGGAAAATATCTCTCTTGGAAGGTTAAGCAATTATGTGGCATAAGAAGTGGAAAGAGGGCTTGATAATGAAGAAAGAGTGAATTTCAGAGACAAAAGCCTCAACACGCAGCATATCGGTATGCTAGGAACAAGCATACCGATATCGGTATCCTAGGTATGTTAGACCCCTAAAGTCACTGGCCCGGTGGAGCACAAGGGATGGGCACACTGGTCCCAAGTGCAAGCCAAATCATATGCAAGTTGGCATGGCAGGCAGTGTGGCAATTGTGGCAGAGTGTAGGCTGCCAAGCTTAAGCATCAAGGGCATGGCTTAAGCAAGCATGCAAGACATGCAAGGCTGGCATTGGCAGCAGGCCAAGTAGCCAATGAAATAAACAAGTAGTGTTGGCACAAAGGTTGGCATGGTTGCTGGAAGGCAGTAGGCTGATGACTTGGTTATCCACGAGATTGGCTTGGATGGGTGCAGATATGTCTTGGACAGATTGCCAACATGGCAGAAGACAGTTTTTAGGAAGCTTGGGCACTTACTCACAGAAAGCCCATATTGTTGCACCATCTTTGAAGAGACAAAAGTATGAGTGGCCCCAGTATCCACCATTCCTATAATTTCTCTCCCATTCAGTTTTAATGCAATATGCAACAATTGCCCATGTGCTACCAGTATATCATGTTTTGTCAAAGTGCAAAGTAAACTTACTTGATTCAATAATTGCAGAGGATTAACAAGAGTTGCCACTTCCTGCCCGTGTTCTCATGGTTTTCCTCCAATATGAGAGCATTCAATTTCTCCCGCTTGGGACATTCCTTGGCTCGATGGGGACCATTGCACAGAAAGTAACCTTGCCCATTTTTCGAACTGCCAGCCTTAGCTTGAGAAAAGGCATCAGACTGCTTACCTTTCTCCTTGTCACTGCCTTCTTTCCTCTTGGAGTTCTTCTTCCACTCCCCTTTCTTTTCTTTGCCCTTTTTGGACTTCGAATTGAGAGAAGCATCAGAACTTTCCTTGCTGATTCGAAAATCAACCAATGCATCAGCGGCTGAAATGGCACTAAGGAGGTCTTTCAAATTCTGCCTCCGAAGTTCCATTTGAGCCCAAGGTTGCAATCCGAAGAGGAAATTGTACATCTTATCTTCCTCTGACATGTTTTGTATGTCAAGCATCAAGGAACTGAATTCCTTGACATATTCCCGCACGGTACCCGTCTGTTTGAGACTCTTCAGCCTGTCTCGTGCAACCCATGAAGTGTTGCTTGGAAGAAACTGATCCTTCAATTCCTTCTTTAAACGATCCCACGTTTCAATTTTTTCCCTTCCAGCACTTTCGTCATCCGACATGCGAGTTCTCCACCACAACTTCGCATCACCGACAAGGTACATGCTGGTAATTGTTACCTTCTCTGTCTCAGGCACATGAGCAGCGTTAAAATACTGCTCCATATCACACAAGAAATTCTCGAGTTCCTTAGCACTCCTTGCCCCACCAAACCTTTTGGTTCAGGAACTTTAACTTTGGGACGATCATCAACACTGCCAGGACTTTTCGCAAGAGCCCTTCGTAGAAAACCCACTTCGAGGGACGGATCCTCATGATCTTTGCGAACTTGGCTTAATTCATCCACAAGAGACTTGTGGATATCCAACAATTCTGCTTCCAAGTTGGTAACTCTGGTAGCCAGTGGAGTTGTTTCTCCATCATCAGGAACAACCCCAACCAGTGCCTCCAGGCGAGACACTCTTTCACGTATTTCAGCATTTCCACCAGCCATTTGTGTAAGAACCAACCAATCTTTCAAGCCTAACCAAGGCTCTGATACCAGTTGTCACAGGGGTAATTTTTCGTTCAAGGAATTTGCCTGTGTGGCAGCCAAGTCTCTACTTGGTTCAGCCTACCAACAATAGCACTCAATACAATATGTGCAAGTAAAGTAAGAATGGAAGGTTAGCACAGAACAGTGCACACACAAAGCATACAGGAAATCTTCCCAACCTTTATTATTTACAATAATAAGGATTACAGAAATGGAACATACATTTTTCAATACATTACATAGCATATCTACTGCCTATTTATACATATAGCAGTTACAAAGGCAGTTATTTGACAGTTACTGTCTAAATGGTTATTACAGGAGCAGTTGACACCCCCAAATGCCTAGGGCCAGGATTTCAGGGACTCAATACAGATAATAAAAACTATCTTCTGCCATGTTGGCAATCTGTCCAAGACATATCTGCACCCATCCAAGCCAATCTCGTGGATAACCAAGTCATCAGCCTACTGCCTTCCAGCAACCATGCCAACCTTTGTGCCAACACTACTTGTTTATTTCGTTGGCTGCTTGGCCTGCTGCCAATGCCAGCCTTGCATGCCTTGCATGCTTGCTTAAGCCATGCCCTTGATGCTTAAGCTTGGCAGCCTACACTCTGCCACAATTGCCACACTGCCTGCCATGCCAACTTGCATGTGATTTGGCTTGCACTTGGGACCAGTGTGCCCATCCCTTGTGCTCCACCGGGCCAGTGACTTTAGGTACCTCCCCCACCAGAAGAACTCGACGTCCTCATCGAAACCGTCTTCAGGTAGTCATTAATTTGCTTCTCAAACTGCCACAAAGTCGTGTCTCTCTCCCAAGTAGCATCAGATTCTGGCTTCCCTTTCCAAAGAACTAGGAACTCAATTCTTCTATTCTTTTTGCTCATACCCAAGGTTCTGTGATCCAGAATGCTAGCAACATCTTCACTGAATTGCTTTCTAACCATAGGAGGAGCACGCTTGGCCTTGCTCCTAGCTGGATCTGTCTCATCCTCAAAATACTTCCTTAAGAAGCTCACATGAAAAGTAGGATGGACTTTCAACCTTTCAGGCAACTTCAGTCTATAAGCCACCTTGCCAATTTTCCCAACAATTTCGAAGGGACCATCAAACTTAGGGATCAAACCCCGATGTACTGCCTTGCTACTTATCTTCTTCCAGATTTGTGGAGTCAATTTTAACAATACCCTGTCACCAACATTGAACTCCAAGGGTCTGCGTTTACGGTCAACATACTTTTTCATTCTCTTTGCAGCCTTCCGCAAGCTATCCTGGGTCTCCTCAAGCATTTCCTTCTTGTTCCTAGCATACCGATATGCTGCAGGATTGGTAAACGGAAGCCTCCTCAAGCATTTCCTCCTCAAGCATTTCCTGCTTGTTCCTAGAAACCCTATAGATTATTTGAAGAGTTCCGGAGGCAATTTTCTAAGCACGGGCGTGTCAGACCAGATAGACACGCCTATGCCTAAAATTTTGGGAATGAGAAGACTGAAATTCTACAGATTATAAGACAAACTCCAGCATGGGCGTGTTGACTCACATGCATCCCCATGCATATTTGAAGAATGCTAAAACCATAAATTTCAAGGCAAAAATCTTTTAGAAACCCTAATGAGATCTCTGAACAATATAAATATGATATGTACCAGACTCTTGAGGGATCTTACCTCACTTTTTACCTCTTTTGAGATTCTTGGAGAGAGAAGAAGGTGGCGACTAGGGCGATGAGAGATTTAAGCTTGGTTTCAAGCTCCAATTCAACTCCAAAATCCATATTTGAGATTTTCTATTCGAAGGACTTTTTGTTTATCGTATTATTTATTTTCTTTTGATTTGTTTGAATAACTGAAGATGAGTTCTTTTATTTATTATTTGAAAACAAATTTTGTTATGTTGTATTTAATCATGTTTAACTAATTCCCTTAATGGGATTTGTTAGTGTTGTGTCCTAAGCTAATAGGATGTATGCATATTATTTATTCATAAAATAAATGAGAAATTTCATTATCATATGCGTGTTCATTATTTTAATATGATTAAAGTTCCATGAATAGATAATTCAACTTTATGTAATCGAGTATGTGACATGATAGTAAAACCTTAAAGTAATATGAATTTTATTCTAAATTATCCATAATCAATCATTATTGATGGAACGTGTTAGAGTCTAGCCTAGCTATTTTCAAGTACACATGTTGTAATCAAGTAATAACATGGAAAGTAGAATATTGTTCCCATAAGAAAGGATATTTTAAGTACTAAATAATTAAACTATTTATTATTTGAATGGTAAATTGATGTGAATTAAATACTAATGTAACTAAATTAAAGTTAAAATAAATTTTGGAATTAATATTTTTAGCATTAGGGTAAACCTATCCTTCATTGATTATTTATGAATTTTCTAAAGCATTCACTCAATCTAAATCTACTTTTGATTATTGGTTGGGTTCTCCTAAATTAAGACTTAGTCTCTCTCAAATACTAGACCTAATATTAAACTTAACCATGCGTCTACTCTCATGATCATAAGCAAATAAAGCCAATTAATTAAGTTTTATGAGTAATATTTGTATCAACCTCTTAAATATTTACCCTATCTTTAGGTGCAAACTTAAACCTAAGATTGTTACCTCATTGAACTAATATTGCGCTTCTACTCTCACTCCATCATACAATACCTTAGATCAATTAATTATTGGCTAGATAATCAAAGCATTAAGATTAAAGATAACAAAATAATTAAGAGAAAACTATAATTGAATCAAATAAAAATAATTACTCCATAGATAAATCAAATCGGAAAAGTTTAACCCTAATAGGATTTTTAGTTATTTATGATTGAAAAGTAAAACAAAAAGAAAGAGTAGAAGATTAAAGACATAATTGTAATTGAAGTTAAAAGAAAACTAAGGAGAATAAATTAAAAAGGTCAAATTTGGAAAGAAGAAAGATCTTAGATTTGAATGGCTTCTTGAATCAAACTCTTCCTTCTTTGTAAGTTATCTCTAAAATCTGAAAAATCTATCTAAATTCTTTCCCTCTTTTGTGAAAAAGTTCTTGTAACACCCCGATACCTTATATAAGTACTATACATATACCTGGTATACATACGGTAAATATATAAAGTATAAGGATGCCACTTTTCGTTACCTTTTTAAAACCTATAAAAGAATTCCAATCCATAATACGTTAATTTAAATAACATTTACCAAATCATTATCTTTATCAAAACTTCATTTATACATATACTTACTTTCTCAAACAAAATACATCAATATAAAAGTTATACATGTATGCATTACTCTCTAGTTGGTCTCGACAAACTTTTACTCTTCTTGTGGCATAACGAAAGACTTCATATCTTCCACCTATTTACCTGCGCGAATACACACCCGCGCTAAGCCCGAGAGCTTAGTAATCCAAATATAAAATAGAAACATATAGTATAGAAGTATTAACATATAATGATATATCAATTCAATATATAATTAGTTCTTATCATACTTTCTTTTCTTTTTAATTTCATCTTTAATATATCCTAGCTAATTTCATATATGATGTACATATATACATAATATTATCACCAACCCCAATGCATCACCAATACTCAAAACCAATATATTAATACACCCACATTATATATACCATACCAATCATTATTGCAATACACACTTTACATATCATACCAATTATTATTGCAATACACACATTACATATCATACCACTCATTATTGCAATACACACATTACATATCATACCAATCATTATTGCAATACAACATTACATATCATACCAATCATGAATCACATTTCCAATGAAGACAACCTTTATCATCAACCACAATTCATTTACATATTACACTTAATAACATTATATTATTCACAATTCACCAATCATAATTCATTATTAATACTCACAATCAATATTTCAATACTTGCATTTCACATTGACAATAAAGACAGACTCGGGCCCAAAACACTAATATGCCATTCGACTTTCAGAGTTAATGCTTTGGTTTAATTATCACATTTATCATTATCCCAACTAGGCTTCAAGGATTAGGTTCAACCAAGCTTCAAGGGGAACAAAGCATGCTAAGTATCAACCCAACTTGGCTTCAAGAACCAATCCAACCTAGCTTCAAGGGTTGTAACATCTCAATTAGGCTTCAAGGGCTAGACCCAACCAAGCTTCAAGGGGAGTAAAATATGTTAAACTTCAACCCAACTTGGCTTCAAGGATCAAGTCCAACCTAACTTCAAGAGATTGTTACTATTAGGCATGCCACCAACAACAAAACTCTGAAAATGAATAACATATTAGACACATAATTCATTGATAAATTCATCGTCAATATCATTCACAATTCCCATCATCATTTAGGCAAACATGCCTCACATGTCTCAATTGAACTGTCATAGCCAATCACAATGGCTTCACAACATATCATATCTCAATCCATATGATACATATAACATTATTGATATAACATTTCAAAATATATTATTCATATAATACATTGCCATTCACAATTCATATAACATAACATTTCATCATTTCTCAAAACACACTAACACCATTCATTATTAGAACATTTATCATAACAAATTGCACATACCTTAAGAATGATCCTCATTTCTTCCTACCTTTCCATTTCATATTTCATCCTTTATATTTATATATATAAAGTGATTTACATTCTTCATTTACATCCATAATATAATAGCTTATTTAACACTTTCATCCCAATGTGTAAATGTTCAAAGACATATAAGGATATACAATCAAATAGGGTTTATGCTTACCTTGTTAATGATCTTCACATCCTTCACATCATTATCATCACCTTAGTCCAATTATATTAACAATATAGTAAACCACTTAACACATTTGCAAACAAATGTGTTAAGCCTCAAATCATGTAAATAAATACAATCATATGTATTGGTACTTACCTCAAGAACTATTCCCATCCATCTATACATTTCCTCTTCCAAGAATTCTCAACTATTAGGTTAATGCAACACAATCTCTTCAAAACCTAATCCAAAGATCATTATTCATAGGTTTAGAATCATCCACATACATTTGTTTAGGTCATTCTTTGATTACAAAGTATTTAGAGTGTATATAAAATGTTTAGGAGCAAAAGACTTTTGAAGAATCAAACAATGCATGAAGAACCAAAAACCATCACAGTAGCAAACACACCCAAGGGACACGGCCAAGCTTGTGGCCGTGTCTCTCAAGACCAAAACTTCCCGAGGCAGACACGGGCAAGGACACAGCCGTGTCTCTTAACACAACTCAGGCAGTAGCAAACACATTCAAAGGACACGGCCAAGCTTGTGGCCGTGTCACCCCAAAACCTATCCAACACGGCCAAAATTCTCTAGACTTGGCCGTGTCTCTCAAAAATAATAAGTCTTGGCCGTGTCTCAACTTGCTTTTGGCTGTGTCACTCAAGAACAAAACCCTAATTGTGGCCAAAACACTTCTAATGGCATTTAGACACAATATGCACAACATAAACTCAATCCAATGGATGTAATCAAAGTCATTAACACTTATTTTGCATGTTTAACACAATATTCACAATTAACCATACATTTAATCATTCACCAATTCAAAACCCTAAAACCAACTTAACTCTTGATCCTTCACAATCAACATCCACTTAAACTTACAATCTTCACAACCAAACCAACACCAATTCAACCTTTTAACTTACAATCAATACTAACACTTATAACACAACTCAAACACACCAAATCACAAAATCAACAAACCCTAATTCACTTCACACAAAACTTCAAAATAACCAAGAAAAACAAGAGAGTACTTACCTTAAATGAAGAAATTCCACAAATCTTTAACCAAATCCTTTGTTTCCTTCTTCAATTTAATTCTTGCATCAAGAACACCTCTCTTGCTCTCTCCTTTCTTGAATGGCCGGCACACCAAAGAGAAGAAAAGAAAAATAAACAAAAGTCAACTTCCTCTTCTTCTTTAAATCTCCACCAAGAGATTTTAACCAAGCAATTACCTATATACCCTTTTCCATTTAACTTAACTTTTTTCACTTGTATGCCCATAATAGTAATTTCACATATCCAAATAAATATCCTCTTTTATTGACTCTCCCTTTTGACTAATGTATATGTTAGTTATACCACCATATACCCAACATATACATTTCTCTCTACACCTTACTTTCCTTTTTAAAACAACACATACACATTCTCTTTTAATTTCTTTCCTCTTTCAAATCAAATATACATTCAATCCAATTAAAACAACAACAATATTCAAGACTTCTAGGGCATACATGGGGATATTACAATTCTCTCCCCCTTAAATAATTTCGTCCTCGAAATTATCTAGTATAATTGTAATCCATTCATAATACCATACCATCTTAACTTCCATATGAAGTTAATTATACGCTTAAGTCATTATATCATCAAATCATATAGCTTCAACTCTCCTCTTTAGAATCAACCACCTTCTTTAAATTCCATAACTCATCATTCTATATGTTTATACATCTTGTTACTTCCTTAATCAAACATTCAAAAGAACTCATTACATTTCTTGTTAATGTCTTTATACAAGAATCAGATCATTTTATAGTACACTTATACTCCATCTAATCTTTATATTTAATATATATTATTCTTTCACTCCTTTGTAATTATTCTCTTAACTTTAACCTTAAAAACTATTGACTTATATCTGAGCATTAATTATCCCTTCATTACAATCACTGTCTAAATAGACATTTATCACCCTCAATAGATAACAAAATCCTGATTTTTCATAAATGGAGTTATTTCTTTAGCATGCTTTTCACTTAACTTACATATTAATACATTACCTTTCAATTTATTTTATAAATAACCAATCTTTTTCTCTTTTTATCATGATTTTCAATTACTACAACCTCATTCATTCATCCAATCACACTTTTAAAAAAAAAATTTACATCATATACATTACCATGTAAATAATTACACTCTTGGTACTACTATACACATGAAATTTCAATAATGATTCATAATCTTAGCCAATTCTAGATCCATTGATCTATCTGTCACAATATATCCACATTCAAAACTTATTCAACTTCAACCAACAATTAATATATTTGACTTATCATAAAATTTCACCATATTCATATATGTATATATATAACTTTATTCCATTAGGGCAAACTTATATTCAATTCCTGATCTCTTCTGATCCATTTTCAGTCAAATCATCATGATAACAAATCACTTCAAATTATCTGTTAATATACACATAGTTTATTCTCTATTATCTTATTATAATACCCACCAATTCTTATAAAGATTTTATACCATATTTACTATCTACAATTCATTCACTCAAACCTCGAGTTACATACCTTAAACATATTCAGTATAACTTCCAGTCATATTCTATAATTTCTCCCTTTTTAATATCTCTTCACAATTATAACCAAATTTTTAACATAAAATGATAAAGTACAACTTTATCCATCATAACTTTTAACTATACTTCTTAAACAAAATTTTCAATCTCACCAAACCAGTATTGCAGTCATTTTAGTTAAGATCCAAATCCATGGATAACAAATTAACCGATCAAATATACTAGACAAAACACATGGCTTTAAGAGATTAATATTCAAGCCTGGAACTTTCAAATCAATACTGTTCTTCTCATAATTTTATTCTCAATCTATACAAATACAAGACTAAGGTATATCTCAAGAATTACATATTCCTTCTTTGTATTTTTACCATATCAGAAGTTAACACATTCCAATTCTATTTCAAACCAATTTGCACTCGAATAAATGATCTTTATCAACTTAATTCATATTTCAACAATATTACTATATACATATTCAGTCATATGCAGTTCCCTTACAATTTCTATTCGTCACTTCATTTCTAATCCATCTATAATCTCTTATAATATATATATATATAGAACTTTCCATATGTGAATACCTTAAAATTCTAAATATCACATGATCATCACATTCAATGCTCATCATAACAATTTCCACTGTCCCATATTACTCAAGTCCCTTTCATGCTCACTTCCACCACATAATCCATCTAGCTTTACACAATTCAAGACCTAATCTCTCTTAGGTCCACTAATACATACAGCATCATTTCCATATTACAAATTCTATAATTATACCACATACATATTCGTAACTCACCTTCATAATAATTTTCACTTTTTTTTTATCATAATTTCATTCATATTGAAAAACTCAGTTCACAAATCATATACATGTATACACTTAATTTTATGCTCTTATTTTATTTCCCTTTTTCATACATTCAATACAAATTTAATGTTTATCATTTTCTTTTAAACATTGTCATTCTCATTCTTCCAATATGATGTAAAGCATTTATTCACACTACAATGTATATATATATTCTGACTATACTAACACTTCACATTCATCTTGATCATATTCCCAATGTGACATCTCTTTCACTTTCGTCTTTTAAAAAAAACATTTAATATACTTCCATAACCATCTTTACTCTTTGCAGTTAAAATAACTTAAAATAACTCATTTTCATTTGCTTATCCACTTCCCTTTTTACTTTAAAACAATTTCTCATACTATCAATCACATTACTCAATTCATAATGCTTTAATGTGGAATATTAGTCATTTCGCCTAGCTCATGTATTGAATATACATTAAACCATCAATATACCAATAATTTTTTTTTTCAAATTCCACTAAAACTTTAACTTCTCAATTTACTACTTTGTTTAAGCTTCAATTTACCAAACTCATCTTTTCTAATATCACTTAAAAAAAAAACATCTTCCAAATATATATCACAAAGCAATATTAAAACATATAATTTCCACAATCATAAAGCTCACTTCAAAAATCTCAAATATCACATATTATCACCATCACCATGAGCTTTCACAATACCCAAGCATCTCACATTTCTAACATTGAATTTACCAGGTTCGCATTAAAATAACAATATCAACTTATTTTCTTACTTAACCAATATCATCTCTTTTTCCTTTAACCAAAACCTTAACTTATATATATATATATATATCTCAACTTTAAATAATCACACTTTGTCTATACTAACCAACTCATTCAATATTCCACCATACTCTCCTCATTTAAATAACATAACTTTCAGTCTTAACAATCCAACAATATTTCCTCTGTCTAATAACCCCAACATAAACTTTATTATAAAGAGGTTCAAAGTGTAGAAGAAAGAGTACATACTCTTATCTTAATTTGTTTTCAACTCATTTTCAACTTTATTCTCCTTTTCATTTCTTTATGTTTCAATTCATATTATGTCCTACATAATATTGCTCAAAAACATCAACATTACATTCCATGTTGCACACAACATGACATTTTCATATGCATCATCAATATACATATATCACATTACATTTCACAATTAGTTTCTCATAATCAATTAGGCACTATGCCTCAATTATAATTCATTTCCAACATCATTGCCAACAATCATGGTTTCTCATCACATCAAAATGGTATACACAAATATCATCAATTATGTTAAACATCTCATATAACACAAATATTTTACAATTCATATAATGCCACATCCGAGACCAACCTAGGTGTCAATGCATATGCACATATTACAAATTTCATTCCAAAATTTTTCCTTTTTACTTCTATGTAAACTTTTCAAAACTTTTTTTTTTAATTCTATTTATATTTCTTCAAAAATTCTCTTTTTATTTTCACTTAGGCCGAGAATCTCGAACCTAAGCTCTGATACCAAAATAATTGTAACACCCCGATACCTTATATAAGTACTATACATATACCTGGTATACATACGGTAAATATATAAAGTATAAGGATGCCACTTTTCGTTACCTTTTTAAAACCTATAAAAGAATTCCAATCCATAGTACGTTAATTTAAATAACATTTACCAAATCATTATCTTTATCAAAACTTCATTTATACATATACTTACTTTCTCAAACAAAATACATCAATATAAAAGTTATACATGTATGCCTTACTCTCTAGTTGGTCTCGACAAACTTTTACTCTTCTTGTGGCATAACGAAAGACTTCATATCTTCCACCTATTTACCTGCGCGAATACACACCCGCGCTAAGCCCGAGAGCTTAGTAATCCAAATATAAAATAGAAACATATAGTATAGAAGTATTAACATATAATGATATATCAATTCAATATATAATTAGTTCTTATCATACTTTCTTTTCTTTTTAATTTCATCTTTAATATATCCTAGCTAATTTCATACATGATGTACATATATACATAATATTATCACCAACCCCAATGCATCACCAATACTCAAAACCAATATATTAATACACCCACATTATATATACCATACAAATCATTATTGCAATACACACTTTACATATCATACCAATTATTATTGCAATACACACATTACATATCATACCACTCATTATTGCAATACACACATTACATATCATACCAATCATTATTGCAATACACACATTACATATCATACCAATCATTATTGCAATACAACATTACATATCATACCAATCATGAATCACATTTCCAATGAAGACAACCTTTATCATCAACCACAATTCATTTACATATTACACTTAATAACATTATATTATTCACAATTCACCAATCATAATTCATTATTAATACTCACAATCAATATTTCAATACTTGCATTTCACATTGACAATAAAGACAGACTCGGGCCCAAAACACTAATATGCCATTCGACTTTCAGAGTTAATGCTTTGGTTTAATTATCACATTTATCATTATCCCAACTAGGCTTCAAGGATTAGGTTCAACCAAGCTTCAAGGGGAACAAAGCATGCTAAGTATCAACCCAACTTGGCTTCAAGAACCAATCCAACCTAGCTTCAAGGGTTGTAACATCTCAATTAGGCTTCAAGGGCTAGACCCAACCAAGCTTCAAGGGGAGTAAAACATGTTAAACTTCAACCCAACTTGACTTCAAGGATCAAGTCCAACCTAACTTCAAGAGATTGTTACTATTAGGCATGCCACCAACAACAAAACTCTGAAAATGAATAACATATTAGACACATAATTCATTGATCAATTCATCATCAATATCATTAACAATTCCCATCATCATTTAGGCAAACATGCCTCACATGTCTCAATTGAACTGTCATAGCCAATCACAATGGCTTCACAACATATCATATCTCAATCCATATGATACATATAACATTATTGATATAACATTTCAAAATATATTATTCATATAATACATTGCCATTCACAATGCATATAACATAACATTTCATCATTTCTCAAAACACACTAACACCATTCATTATTAGAACATTTATCATAACAAATTGCACATACCTTAAGAATGATCCTCATTTCTTCCTACCTTTCCATTTCACATTTCATCCTTTATATTTATATATATAAAGTGATTTACATTCTTCATTTACATCCATAATATAATAGCTTATTTAACACTTTCATCCCAATGTGTAAATGTTCAAAGACATATAAGGATATACAATCAAATAGGGTTTATGCTTACCTTGTTAATGATCTTCACATCCTTCACATCATTATCATCACCTTAGTCCAATTATATTAACAATATAGTAAACCACTTAACACATTTGCAAACAAATGTGTTAAGCCTCAAATCATGTAAATAAATACAATCATATGTATTGGTACTTACCTCAAGAACTATTCCCATCCATCTATACATTTCCTCTTCCAAGAATTCTCAACTATTAGGTTAATGCAACACAATCTCTTCAAAACCTAATCCAAAGATCATTATTCATAGGTTTAGAATCATCCACATACATTTGTTTAGGTCATTCTTTGATTACAAAGTATTTAGAGTGTATATAAAATGTTTAGGAGCAAAAGACTTTTGAAGAATCAAACAATGCATGAAGAACCAAAAACCATCACAGTAGCAAACACACCCAAGGGACACGGCCAAGCTTGTGGCCGTGTCTCTCAAGACCAAAACTTCCTGAGGCAGACACGGGCAAGGACACGGCCGTGTCTCTTAACACAACTCAGGCAGTAGCAAACACATTCAAAGGACACGGCCAAGCTTGTGGCCGTGTCACCCCAAAACCTATCCAACACGGCCAAAATTCTCTAGACTTGGCCGTGTCTCTCAAAAATAATAAGTCTTGGCAGTGTCTCAACTTGCTTTTGGCCGTGTCACTCAAGAACAAAACCCTAATTGTGGCCAAAACACTTCTAATGGCATTTAGACACAATATGCACAACATAAACTCAATCCAATGGATGTAATCAAAGTCATTAACACTTATTTTGCATGTTTAACACAATATTCACAATTAACCATACATTTAATCATTCACCAATTCAAAACCCTAAAACCAACTTAACTCTTGATCCTTCACAATCAACATCCACTTAAACTTACAATCTTCACAACCAAACCAACACCAATTCAACCTTTTAACTTACAATCAATACTAACACTTATAACACAACTCAAACACACCAAATCACAAAATCAACAAACCCTAATTCACTTCACACAAAACTTCAAAATAACCAAGAAAAACAAGAGAGTACTTACCTTAAATGAAGAAATTCCACAAATCTTTAACCAAATCCTTTGTTTCCTTCTTCAATTTAATTCTTGCATCAAGAACACCTCTCTTGCTCTCTCCTTTCTTGAATGGCCGGCACACCAAAGAGAAGAAAAGAAAAATAAACAAAAGTCAACTTCCTCTTCTTCTTTAAATCTCCACCAAGAGATTTTAACCAAGCAATTACCTATATACCCTTTTCCATTTAACTTAACTTTTGTCACTTGTATGCCCATAATAGTAATTTCACATATCCAAATAAATATCCTCTTTTATTGACTCTCCCTTTTGACTAATGTATATGTTAGTTATACCACCATATACCCAACATATACATTTCTCTCTACACCTTACTTTCCTTTTTAAAACAACACATACACATTCTCTTTTAATTTCTTTCCTCTTTCAAATCAAATATACATTCAATCCAATTAAAACAACAACAATATTCAAGACTTCTAGGGCATACATGGGGATATTACAGTTCTAAAGTATTTATATGGGCTAAAACAACATCTATTACAAATAGGAATAAATAGAGATAAATTTAGAAGTGTTCTAATCCATAAAGGAGTTGAATTTTTAGAATTTTTTTGAAAATCGTACATCTCAGCTGCCTTTGTAAGTCCCACTGCCATGGCCTTTAAGTGCCACAATCGTGTCTTTTGAATCTTTACTAAAACTTCTGCTCTTCTTTTTAGGGTTCCCAGATAGTGTCCAAACTTATCCCATGGCTATGGCCTTTGAGATGCCACGGTCGTGGCTTTGATTTGTCTTCTAGACCTCCTCTTTCTCTTTTCCCCATCTTTTGGCAGATTCATTCTTGATCCCATGGGTGTGGCACTTGAGTGACACGGGCATAGATCTTGATTTCCTTTGCTTTTTATACATTTTTCTTCAATTTTCCTCAAATTTTAATAAAAAATTTGTATTTTGACACTTTCAAAGTAAAATATGATAAATTTTAACTTCAACAAAAAAAACATCAAATTCAATTGATAACAATTAAAAATTTTTATTTTCTTCTTAGTAATTTGATTTTTTATTCTTGTGCTTAAGGCTAGTAATCAATTGGTCATTGATTGCTTGATTTGTTATATTGTGTAAAATGCAAGAGGTGAGTACAATATTGGTTAAGTGAATAACAACCTTAGAGAGTTGAGTTTAGACATAAGGATTCTTTCTAGGTAACTATTTTAACTATCTCTTTGAATAATTCGATTGTGTTGCTTGAAATCTCACGAGAGTAGAGAATTAGGGTAATGCAATTACAAGTCTTATTGCTTGAGAGAGAATAGGATTGATCTTTATACGAATATTGGTTATCAACTAATTAAGATATAATTAATTAAATAATATACGATTCATAGGGTAATCACTTGATGAAACCTAATTTACACTTTAGAAAAATTATTTAATTCTAGATTTAAGTTAACAAATTTTAGTTTTTCCAAATAATAAAATAATTTGAATTTAGGTTATTTAGAATATTCCTCCCCTAAGGAGATAATACTTTACTTCCACTTTATTACTTGTTACTAAATGTGCACTTGCAGTAGTTAAATAGGGCCTTAATAAGTTTTTAGTACTGTTTTGGGGGAGGAAAAAATTTCAATAATATTAAATTTTAGATTTTTTTTTAAATTTGGAGTTTTATTTATTTATTTACTTAGTAATTATCTCTTCTCTATAGGGTTCCATGCTTTATGTAAAGTGATCCACTTGCAACTTTGGAAGAGTTTGACCTTGAGATCAAAAAGTAGTGTAGGATAAATAACAAGGGAAGAAATGAGAGACTCCGCCAAGAAAAAGAAAAAAGAGAAAGGCTACGTGTGATGGAGCTTCAAAAGGAAGAAGTTGAAATAGACATTCAAGAACCTCTTGACGAAGAAGTAGACATGGGCAAACCAAAAAGAATATGCCATGCCTAATCCTCGAATTGGATATAACATCACTTATCCTGTAGTGAATGCTAATAATTTTGAACTCAAACCGGCTCTTATCAAAATAGCTCAACAACAAATATTCTTTGGTTTAGACCATGAAGATGCCATTTTTCATTTAGTGAATTTCTTGGGAATTAATGATACAATCAAGATGAATGGAGTCAGTGATAATGCAATCCGACTATGACTTTTCTCTTTTTTGTTGAAAGACAGGACAAAAGCATGGTTACAAGGTCAAGCTGCTAGAACTTTCACTATATGGGATGACCTTTCTAAGGGATTTTTGATCAAGTATTTCCCTCCAGGGGAGACAACGAAGTTTAGGAGCGACATAACCATCTTTGTGCATTATGATAGGGAATCACTCTATGAAGCTTGGGAGAGATTTAAGGATCTTCAATGGAAATGTTTCCACCATGGGATCTCATATTGGACTTGTTCAGACCTTTAATAATGGGATAACAAGACCTCTAAGAAGTACTATTGATGTAACAATAAAAGGGCCTCTTATGAATAAAAACATAACAGAAGCATTGCAACTACTTGAAGCCATGCCAACCAACAACTGCCATTAGTCCAGTGAGACAACAATTCCAAAGAGGTAGTTGGGATACATGAGATGGATAATATATCCATGTTGGTAGCTAAAGTGCATGCAATAGCTAGAAAATTAGAGTATATGAGTTTCACCTCTGTTGCCTATTATAAAAATTATGGAGGAAACCATTGGACTATGGAGTGTCGAATTTAAGAGCAGATATAGTTTATGGGGAATCAAAGTCATGCACCATTAACTCCCTTTGGTAACCCTTACAATCCTAGCTGGCGAAACCATCCAAACCTGCCTTGGGGTGGAAATCAAAGTAACCAACGGGCTCCATATCAACCACCATTCCCAAACAAGAATCAAGGCCAAATGCAACATTAAGAGAATAAACCAACTTATGAGGCGGGCTTAGAAAAGTTTATTAGTGTGACAAATGAAAGTTTTGAAAAGCTTGACAAGCAATATGACATATTAGAAGCACATATTGAGGAAATTGCTAGTCAGAGTTGAAACCTTGAAATATAAGTTGGCCAAATTGTGAGCTTCTTGGACCATATGCTTCAAGACTTATTACCTAGCAAAACCAAGATAAATCATATTAAGAAATGCAAGGCAATAGTTTGGAGTAGTGGAAAACAATTAGAAGAGAGAATGCCAACTAGATCTTAACTTGAGAAGCTGAGAACCCCATAGCCCAATAAACAAAAGTTGTAATAAAAATTGGTCTAGAAAAAGAAAAGGAGGAAACACCACTTCAACATACAGTCAAACCTTACATCCCTCCAATCCCTTATCCTCAGAGGTTGAAGAAATAGAAATTAGATGAGTAATATGAAAAGTATATGGAGATATTTAAGCAACTTTGATTAGATAACCCTTTTGCGGATGCCTGATCTAGAGGCCTACATAAGCGAAGTTCTTGAACCAATGGCTATCTAACAAGAAGATAGAGGATGCAAGAATTACACTTACTAAGGAGTGCAGCACCATCATTCAGAATAAGCTCCCCTTGAAATTAAAAGATCCATGGAGTTTTCTTAATTTCTTGTATTATTGGTGAATTTAATTTTAATAAAGCTTTATGTGATTTAGGTGCTATCATATGCCTAATGCCTAATTCAATTTGCAAAAAATTAGGGTTCACTAATTTGAAGGCTACAAAGATGACACTATAATTGACTGACCAACCCATTAAATATCCTTTGGGGATAATGGAGAATGTGCTAGTGAATGTAGACAAGTTCTACATACATGTAGATTTTATCATCTTAGAGATGAAGGAGGATGTGGAGGTCCCTTTAATTCTTCAAAGACCATTCTTGGAAATTGTTGGAGTATCGGTTGATGTATGGGATGGGACACTAACATTTAGAGTTGGGGATGATAAAGTGGAATTTGATTTAATCAAATGAATGAATAATAACTCCTCGATGAACAGTTGTTTTTGAATGGACATTAAGCAAGATGATCGTGAAAAGGAAAATTAAGAAGACCCCTTCAAAAAGAGTGGAGAATGAATTTTAAGGGAGAAACAAAAGGAGTTACAATTGACACTTTAGCTTGGAAAACCTTATCACCAACTCATTCTTGGAAGAAGTATGACTTGGAAGAGTTAAAGAAGCATTACCTAAAACTATACTTTGCATATGGCATCATAGATAATAGAGTAGTCTGCCAATCTCCGCCTTCAAAAATATAAAAGTAGTCAAGCTAATGCTATAAATTAGCACTTCTTGGGAGAAAACCCAAGAAATTTTATTTTTCATTATTTTAATGTTTTTTCTTTTATGTTTGTTTTTGCTTTTGGTAAAATCTGGACTAAGGGATTGAGTGTTGAATTAATTACAGGTTATTCAGTTAAAAGAGCTTGAAGGACAAAAGCAAGATACAATACATAGGAGTGTAGATAGACTACAACACATTCGTGCCAATGAACATGGATCTATCACTCCTCGAAGTTCCTATTGCAGAAGCAAAATTTTTTGCACGGGAGTATTGTGCCTTGATATGAATCCTGTGCCGATTAATTAGTCTTGAAAAGTGTAAAACAACTAAAATCACTTACCAATCTTCTCCTCTTCCAACAACAGACGAGTAATTCTTCCAGGCCATTGAGGATAATGTCCCATTTGAGTTTGAAGGAGTTACATAGTGAAGTGTTCTTATCTTTGCCTTCATGCAATTTCATTTATTTTTATGCATTTTATTGTTGTTGTCCTGTGTTAAAATGATATTGTTTATTCTATGAAATATGCTAGTTTCAATTATTAATGTTATGGTACCAATTCTATGATGATTATGCCTTTTCTAAAAAGTTTTCTTATTCTCTTTGTGTTGGACCAATTGACTGTGAGGAGTCATAGAGATTGGATTGATTTTCGTATTATATGGCAACTTAATACACCTAGGCATGAATGCTCAGAGGGCTTTTACTTCTTTAATCTTGTTAAGTGATCTACCTTTATAGCTTGAGCCTAAAACATAATTTTAAAGAATTTTATGGTGAAATATGATCTTATTGAGGAAATGAAGAAATGATTTAGGCATTCTTTGCTAAGCTCAATTCTAGTATCTACTCATATTGATTACTTATCACTTTCTACTCTTTTGAGCTTAAAATTAATTTTGGTTAGCATTTTTTTATTTGAAGCCTTATTGACCAAACTTAAAACTTTTGGGTCTTGCAATTAAAAGAAAAAGAATAATAAAAAAAACAAAAAAAAGTAGCTACAAAATTATTCTCCTAAGTAATAAAAAGGTTGAGTTTGGGAGAAAATAAAAAAATAAAATCTATATACCCCTACTTAGTTGATATCCATTTTAAAAAAAAAGAATGCAGAGAGAGAGAGAGAGAGAGAGAGAGAGAGAGAGAGAGAGTGAGAGAGAGAAGAAGCTGCTAAAAAGAAGTAATAGCCATTGATTTTACCATAAAAGATTATCTTGAAGGGTTTAAGTTTGTTGAAAATTTTTGTAGCTTCACAATAGCCGACACCCTATTAAGCCCCATTACAAGACTTAAAAGACCTTTTGATCTTCTTTGAATTAGTGAGACAAATTAGTGGAGAAAGTCTCATAAGTATGCATATGGGATAGGCATGATTCTAATTGAACATAGGATCCTTAATAAGAAGTGGGGGTATGTGCTTATTTGAAATGCAACCTTGTGTATATCTAAACTCTATATGATATTAGAAGGGGGAAGGTTGAAGTGGATGCATAAGCAACCAAATCATGGAATTGAGGTCTAGTGCATTAGAGAAATTTTTGCACCAAAAAATCTAAGAAAATGAGTATCACAATTTTATCATGTTAAAGCTAGCACATTGCTTGAGGACAAGCAATCTTTTAAGTTTGGAGGAGTTGATGAACTCATGTTTGCTTTTAATTTATAACTAAAAAGAGCTCAAATTATATTATTTCTTATTGGTTTCATGTTGGATTTTGATGGAAAATGTCTTTCTTAGTAAGTTAAGCAATTGTGTGGAATAAGAAGCGAAAAGAGGGCTTGATAATGAAGAGAGAGTGAATTTCATAGACAAAAGCCTCAATACATGTGTGCCAAATGCTTTGGGCATGCCTATAGAAAAATAAATTGGAGCTGTCTATATTTTTTGAAGAGTTCAAGAGGTAATTTTCCAAGCACAGGCATGTCAGACCAAACAATCACGCCATGCTTCAATTTTTGAGACTGAGTAGACTAAAATTCTATAGATCAGGAAGCCAAACTCTGGCACAAGCATGTTGACTCATATGCACGCTCGTACATATCTGAAGTGCACTAAAATTATGAATTTCAAGGCAAAAATCTTTTAGAAACCCTGATGAAACCTTTAAATAGTATGAATATGATATGTAGCAGACTCTTGAGGGATCTTACCTCACTTTTTTTTTATCTCTTTTGGGATTCTTAGAGAGGGAAGAAGGTAATAGCTAGGGTGAAGAGAGATCTAAACTTGGTTTTGAGCTCTAATTCAACTCTAAAATCCAGATTTGAGATTTTCTATTCGAAGAACTTTTTGTTTATCATATTATTTATTTTATTTTGATTTGTTTGAATAATTGATGATGAGTTCTTTTATTTATTCTTTGAAAAAAAAATTTTGTTATATTTTATTTAATCATGTTGAATTAATTTCTTTAGTGGGATTAGTAGGATTCATTTGGTTACAATTATGAAATCTTAATAAAGTGCTTTTATTTTCTTATAGTAATTTGATTTGATTTGTTATTCTTGTGCTTAAGGCTAGCAATCAATTGGGCATTGATTGTTTGATCTATTACATTATGTAAAACACGAGAGTTGCACAATATTGATTAAGGAAATAACAACCTTAGAGAGTTGAGATTAGAGATAAGGATTCTTTCTAAGGAACCATTTTAATTATCTTTTTGAATTATTGGATTGTGTTGCTTGAAATCTCACAAGAGTAAAGAATAGGACTGATCTTTGTAGGGATATTGGTTATCAAATAACTAAGATAGAATTAATTGAATAATATAAGATTTATAGGATAATCTTTTGATGAAAACTAATCCTATGCTTTAGATAAATTGTTTAATTCTAGATTTAAGTTAACACCCTTTAGTTTCTCTAAATAACAAAATAATATGAATTTAGGTTATTTAGAATATTTCTTCTATGAGGAGACGATATTTTATATTCACTTTATTACTTGTTACGATCTGTCAACTTGCAGTAGTTAGGTAGGGCCTCAACAATTTTACACAAAATCACATTACTATAAAAGGGCCACAATGAACATTAAAATTTGCATTAAGGAGTCCAACTACAATGATAATTCACGTGATTGTTATGGCTGCTTAGTTGTTATTATTGAAGTGGAATATCCAACTATACCAATTAATAGAGTTATCTTATTTAAATATGACTGATATGGCCTAATTATTGGAACGAAGATTCATAAAATATATAAATTGGTAGATATTAACAAAAGATGAGCGTATAATAAGTATGAGTATTTTATTTTGGCAATACAAGCTTCATAAATCTACTACACGCCAAATCTTAGTTTAAAATGAAATACAACTTATTTTTTGATAGTTTATAAAATTAAAACTTGTTCGATTATTGATCTTCCTAAATCATCAATAAAAATTATGAACCAAAGATACTATCTTTCAAAAAGATTAATGTGATTCTATAATTGAAATGGATAGAATTACAGGAGATGATGATCCAGATCCTTTGAATAATTTAATCGGCCAATTAGTTGACATTGATATAGGGAATTTAGAATCAGATAAATATATACTAAAATCAAGCTCAACGAATGAATCAAATTCAGAATAAGAGGAATTTTAGACAATTTTTCATTTATGTAATATTATTTTATTTCTTAGAATTAAATTATTTTTTATATATTTTTATAATGTATTATTGTAATTAATTTAATTAATGTATTAATTAATTTTCATTATATTAGTTTAATTACATTTGTAATAAAAATAATTTTTTTAAAAAAATACTGATGACTTATAGATTATCGATAGAAATTAAATTTTTAACTAAATAGATTAAACAAATTACCAAAAAATTACTGATAAACCTTATTTTTTGAAAATAATAATAAAATAATTTATTGACATATTGTACATCAGCAAGTTAGTGGCAAATGTATATTCTCTCAGTGTCTGGTACAAAATTCATAATCAAAACTTTTTTGGTAAGTAGTCAAAATTACCGACCATGTGTAGGTTCAGTCGAAAAATGTTTTCCTGAGAAGGAAATCAGAGACAAAAAAATTTTGGCCAAAAATTTATCAGTAACTATTTTTGCTGACAAATGTTTTTTGGATTACTGATGGAAAATTCCATCGACAATCCATGTATTTTTTGTAGTGATGATAGATAAAATCAGTATTAAATGAATTGTAGTAGTAGTAGTAGTAAAAGAAAAGAAAGTAAAAGAAAAGAACTTACTTTCTTTGTTGTAAATCGAACGTCCAAATTAAAATTAGTTCTTGGCTACTGTGATTGTGATTACAATATGAGTAAGTTAATAATGTGAGAATTATTTTTAACAACTCTACTTTAGATAGGAGTTAGGAGTTAAGTAAAATTTTCTAATTAGTAGAAAATTATTGAAATAAGACAAAGGACATTGTGAAATTGATAATGAGATAGCGGGAAGTAATTTTACAATGAATTTATGAATAGTTAAACAAATGAGATGAAATATTCAATATATAATGTAACTATGTTCGATCCAAAAATAGAACAAAAAAAACTTGCAAGTGAAAATATCAAAAACAAACTCATAGATTGACTATTTATATATTTTCTTATTATAAATTTTTAAAAGCTTTCAGGTTTAGACTAATCAAAATAACTTTTATTTGCGCAAAAGTAAAACAGGCCAAAAATGAAACTTCAAAAAGCAATAGTAGCAGTAGAATATCATAACATCAAAGTTAAAAGTTTTATGCTGGCATTTTTGGATGATAGCAACCATGTATTGAGGATAAGTCTAAACTATAACTGTATTAGTTGTATTAGCTATGAATTAGCATTTGTATTCTGATCATAGTTATCTTTAGTTTGTATATCGTAGGACTCTGTAGCTATATAGCTCTGTAATCAATTCACTTTATATATTGATCATTCAATCTTTCATATGGTATCAGAGCCATAAAATTCTCTTAATGAGTTCTACATTGATCTAATTTCTTCTAAATTTATTTTCGATATGACTGCTTCTTCTTCAACTACAGTTATTCAGATTAATGCTCCTACGCATTTTCCTATCAAACTGACGTAAGATAATTTTCCAGTTTGGAGGAAACAGGTTCAATCCACCCTGATTGGGCTTGATTTGATGGGATTTCTTGATGGTTCGCACTCGGCACCATCTCAATTTCTCAGTGACAAAGAGAATACTCCCAATCCATCTTATGCAATTTGTTATCGACAAGATCATGTGCTTGTTAGTGCCCTTCTAGGTAGTTGTTCAGAGACTATTCAGCCACTGATCTCATCTGTTGATTCAGCGAAAGAAGCCTGGGATCGTTTGAATCAAAGTTATGCTAATGCATCGCGCTTCAGAATTCTTTCTCTTAAGACACGATTGGTGCAGAACTCTAAAGGGAGCAAGGCTGTTGCGACCTATCTCAATGAGATGCGAACCATCGCTGATGAGTTAACTCTTACTCAAAATCCAGTTTGTGATGAAGACTTGATCGTATATATCATTACACAATTGGGGGACGAATACAAACCTCTCGTTGCTTCTCTAAAGGTTCGTGAATCTGCAATATCTTTTAATGATTTATTTGAGAAGCTAACTGATTTTGAGAGAGAATTGAAAGAAAAAGAGCAGGCAGCTGTTCCTGCAATTGCTACTGTGAATTACACACAACGATCTGACACTAAGGTTCAGAATGGTGGTTTTAATCGATATAATCATTTCTCAAATTCTCGTCGTGGAGGAGGTGGATATGGCAGTAATAATTCACGAAGCAATAATTCTCGGAATAATTATAGACCTGATGTAGTTTGTCAATTTTGTGAATTTACAGGTCATGCTACAGCTGAGTGTCGAAAGCTTGCATGATTTTTGAAAGAAAATAACATGACTGTATGATCTGATACACCATCAGCTGCTGCTCTTACGCCATCAGTTAATGCTACTTCTGCGATGTCCGTTTCATCTTCGCAACCATGGTTATTTGATAGTGGAGCCTCGCATCATGTTGTTTCTAATCCTAATGTGTTGCAGAGATACTCCGATTATGGTGGACCTGATGAGGTTTTCTTGGGAGATGGTAAAAGTTTGTCTATTTCTCATACTGGTTTTGCTAATATTTCTACACAATCAAAGACTTTATCTCTTCCTCATGTGCTTTGTGTACCTAATTTACACAACAATCTGATTTCTATTGCAAAATTATGTCGTGCTAATAATGTTTCTGTGGAATTTTTCCCTTTTTATTTTGTTGTGAAGGATCTGCGCATGGGGGCGTCTCTACTATGAGGCAAGAACATTGATGATATTTATTATGCTCAATTTCCAAAGCAGTTAGTTCCATCGTCTTCTCCGTTGTCTGTTCGTCCTCAATTGAATGTTACTACTCATCCGTCGCTGCTTTCTGCCTGGCATCACAAGCTTGGTCATCCTTCAAATAAAGTTCTTTATTTAGTACTTAAAAGTCATGGTCTTGAGTCATTGTTAAAGTCTGTTTCGACATTTCATTGTATTGCTTGTTCTATGAGTAAAAGCCATAAATTGCCATTTTATGAAAATTCTCTTCGTAGTACCAAACCATTGCAACTTATATATACTGATGTTTGGGGGCCAAAAACAACATCCATAGATGGGTATTCATATTATGTCACATTTATAGACCATTTTACTAAATACATATGGATTTATCCCATGAAGAAAAAATCAGAAACACATGATTTGTTTATAGGATTCCAAAAGCTTGTTGAAAATTATTTTCAAACAAAAATAGTGTCTGTATTTTCTGATAATGGTGGTAAGTATCAAAAACTCAAACATCATTTTCTTAGTTCTGGAATTTCGCATTATACTACGCCACCCCATACTCTGGAACATAATGGCACCGCTGAAAGGCGACATCAATATATTGTTGAAACTGCTTTATCTTTGTTAAATTATGCTACTCTACCACTTACTTATTGGTCTTATGCATTTCAGGCTGCTGTCTACCTTATAAATAGGCTTCCCTCTTCTGTGCTTGCTTTTCAAACACCATATTCAAAACTGTTTGGTAAATCACATAATTTCCAGCGTCTTCAACCTTTTGGATGTCTATGTTTCCCGTGGCTTCGTCCTTATAACTCTTCAAAGCTTCAATCCCGGTCTGTTCCATGTCTCTTTTTAGGATATTCAACTACTCAATCTGCTTATAAGTGTCTTGATCCAGTTTCCAATCGTCTATATATTTCACGACATGTTAAATTCGTACCTCATGTTTTTCCTTCCAATGAATGTAATAAACATCATCAATATTCTTCTTTGTTTTGAGATTTCTCTTGTGCAGGTATGACGCAGCAAGGAACATTATTAACTGATGCTCCGACAGCAAATTTGCCACAGTCTGGTTTGTCTCCAATAGTACCTGTTCAGTCAGATTTTTCGGCGCCGGTTGAATCCACTTCTACTGATTTAGTTCTGCTTGCGAGTCAGTCTATACAACCTAATACTGTTCCTCAATCTGAGTCTGAACTGGCTGTGCAAGCTGAGCACCAAACTGAGAGTGCTATTGTTCCAATTTCGGCTGAAGCTCCATTCGCCACTGATTCAATTTCCCCAGAATCTCAGCCTGCTGCTACCCAGAGATCGCAGCGTGTTCGAAAATTGAATACCAGGTATTACAATGATGCTTTTGTAAATATTGTCACTAAATATCCGTTGCAAGAGGCTCTCGAACCACATACAGTTAAGCAAGCTTTACAAGATCAGAAATGGAGGCAGGCTATGGACTTGGAATACAATGCATTGCTTTGAAATGGTACTTGGGAGCTGGTTCCTAAATCCACACACATGCCCATTGGATGTAAATGGGTTTTCCGGGTCAAGAGAAAGCCAGATGGTACTGTTGATAAATATAAAGCGCGCTTGGTGGCTAAGGGTTTTTTGCAAGAGCCAGGTCGAGATTACTTTAAAACCTTTAGTCCAGTGACTAAACCTGTAACAATTCGGGTTGTTCTGAGCATAGAAATTTCTCATGGCTGGTCACTAAGGCAGTTGGATGTTAACAATGCCTTTTTACATGGTACTTTTTATGAAGATGTTTATATGGTGCAACCTCCAGGGTATGTTCACAAAGATTTTCCGGATTATGTTTTCAAATTGAGGAAATCGCTCTATGGTCTTAAACAAGCGCCACGGGCATGGTATAATGAGTTATCCTCATTTTTAGTTTCTCTTGGTTTTCGAAAGTCCATGGTTGATGCATCTTTATTTGTCTATAGTAGCAAGGGTGTTATTGTTTACTTCCTCATCTATGTCGATGACATTGTGTTGACTGGAAATAATATAATATTTTTGAATGCTTGTGTGCAGCAGCTGCCTGTTCATTTTTCAATTAAAGACTTGGGGTAGCTTCATCATTTTCTCGGTGTTGAAGTGATTTCGACAAAATCTGGTCTCTTTTTATCTCAGCATTGACATATTTCTAATTTATTAGTTAAATTTAATATGACAGGAGCTAAGGAAGTACATACACCTATGTCTACAAGTGAGAAGTTAACACTCGTTGATGGGTCTTCCTCTGTTGGTGCTACTTCATATCACCAAATTGTAGGTTCTCTACAATACTTGGCTATTACTAGACCTGATGTTTCTTTTGTGGTAAATCGATTGTCTCAGTTTATGCATGCTCCAACTCAACTACATCTTCAAGCTCTAAAGCGGGTCTTGAGATATCTCAAAGGTACTATTCATTATGGTCTCTTTCTTAATCGGCAATCCAAGCATATTCTTTCTGCCTTTTCTGATTCTGATTGGGGAGGAGCTTTGGACAAAGGAAGATCAACAACAGCTTATGTATTGTATCTTGGCTCTAATATTATCTCATGGAAGTCTGCTCAACAGAAAACGGTGTCGAGGTCGTCGACTGAAGCCGAATATAAAGCTTTGGCTAATGCGGCAGCAGAAGTAATTTGGGTACAAAATTTATTATCTGATCTTGGTATGTCTATTTCTCATGCACCAACAATATATTGTGATAACATAGGTGCTACATATTTTTGTTCAAATCCTATGTATCATACAAAGATGAAGAGTCTGGCCTTAGATTATCATTTTGTACATGAGCGACAAGCTGCTGGCCAACTTCGTGTGTTACACATTAGTAACAAAGATCATATTGCAGATATGTTGACTAAGCCTCTTAGCAGAACTTCCTTTGTTAAATTTCAATCCAAGATTGGAGTCTCCAATGGATCCTCCATCTTGCGGGGGTGTATTGAGGATAAGTCTAAACTATAACTATATTAGTTGTATTAGCTGTGAATTAGCGTTTGTATTCTGATCATAGTTATCTTTAGTTTGTATATCGTAGGACTCTGTAGCTATATAACTCTGTAATCAGTTCACTTTATATATTGATCATTCAATCTTTCATACCATGGATGACCAAGTAGAGTGTGAGTGAGTGAGAGCAACCATGGATGGCCCTACTAGAGGTGCATCGTCAAATTCATGATAGTTATAAAAATTTGTGACAAGTTTAGTTAGCCTTCATTAATTTTAAGAAGTGGAAAAAATATATACCAAATGAACAAGGTAAGATTAAAATAACACAAATGATCAATAATAATAGTAATTCTCTTATCAAAAATAATTTCATAATATCCTTTTCCATAAAAACCTTAAAAATCCATAAGCTAGTCATTTAAAATAAAATAATTGAGCAATTGGAATTTATCATCATGCTTATTTTCATGATTTTACACTTCAAACTCAAATCCAAATAACAACAATTTCAAATGACCTTTATCCAAACACAGTCTAAGATAATAGAGCACACCTATATATCCAATCTGTGAAGGCCCACACTCTTTTAAGAATTGTCAAGGAATAGTTGTAAGCAATTCAATTTAGGAAGAGAAGACAGAAATAGAAATTAAAAGTCAGCTACTTCCTTTGTAGTACCATCATTTATAGATCTCATCAAAATAAACCATTACATATAAAATGATGCCGGTAACATTGAAAACCACGGCGATGAAACTAAGGGCAAAGCCAAGACTTCAAGAGAAGAGGGGCAAAATTTTTGTTGAAGTCCTAATTTTGCCCTTAATTGCCTCTCTATGTTTTTATCATGGTATTTGTTGTATCGTTCATACATAATTATCATATTGTAAATTTATTAATTTATTAATAGACTATCCTTATTTGTAAAAAAAATAAACTAACAAATGAAATATTAATATATATGTGTGCAGATACTTAAAAATTTACTTGATAATGTGTCAAAAAATTGAATTGTGAATATAATCTATTAATAAATAGTTGAAATAAAAACACCATCACATAATATTAAAAGTATAAATTTTAAGTTTGTATTTTTTTTCTCAATTTTTTTCTTATTTATTTCATTTTTTTTATTTCTTTTTAGTCTTTTAATTCATTGAATGAGTTTAAATTAATTTAATTGAAGAGTTTGTCTATTTATTTAATTTTTTTCCTTCTCTTTTTATATTTGAAGGGCATCAATTTTTTTAGAAGAGAAACATTAGTTTTGTTTTTCTTTTTCTTTGTGCACAAACTAAAAAATAGGGAGTAATTTAAAATTTTGAGGGGGCAAATAAAAAATTTAAAATTTTTAGTAAGTAAATATATAAATCTTTAAAATTTTGAGGGAGCATATATATATATATATATGTATGTATGTATATATAAATGAATGTGTATATGTATTTTATTAAAAAGGAGAAGGGGGGCAACTATGTACCTTCACCCAACACTTTTATGCTTGGAAGAAATTCATAGAAAAACTAAATTAGATAATTTCTCTAAGACTTTGATCCAAACCTAACAATGTAGAAAAAACCTTGGTATTAATAACACTCAGGTAGTTAACTCTGTACGAGGAAGTTGATTCAAATAAGAATCAAGAAACAAGAGATAATTGAATCTCTCATAAGAACAAAGTTCTTAAATTTTATTGATCAAAACTATATGAATTACAATGTAGAAGAGGTGTCTTTACATAGGCTATAAGAAAATCTCTAAACTAGAAGGAAATAAGATTGTTTAGGAAGCAAATCAACCTTTTCTTGTATAAATAGGAAAACTAAATAATCTAGGAAAATCTTATCAAAGCTTTGGGCTCTATACTTATCTTATTAATACAACTAACAATAGGCCTAAATAGGAATATCCTAGTAAAATAATAATTAAAACAATTAATTACATGAAAGATGTAAAACTGGTCCTTATAACACAAAATGGTTTGTGATGAGATGCGTGATAGCTAGATAAAGGTCTTGACATAGTACAATTCGTGGCGAGGTTTGCGATTGAATGCAAAATCAAAATGGCGACCGCTATTTTCATTGATTTATAATATAAAAAAATGAAATTTATAACTCCTTTAATGGATATTGATATCTAGAGTTTTCATGGCTATTTGTTTTATATAAAATTATTAAACATCGTGCTTGGATTTTTTATGCTCACATAACATTCTTATCAATTTTAATAATCATATTTTAGTTTTTTTTTTCTTACAGGCAAATTGAAAAAAAAAACTTTAGAAAAAAATAGCTCTTCATTGCCTTCAATAGCAGAAAAGCATCATCCACAGTTTCTAAAATCTTTCCTGTAAAACCTCAACTAAAGCCCAAAATCAAATACATAAAAATTTTAACATCAAAATACCGGTCCTTCAAGCACCCATTAGAAACATCACCAATTAAACATTAAAATTAATTTATAATATATTTGATATGTTTGTTTACCATTGCTAGAAGATTTAAAGGAAATGTACTTGGGGTTTTTTTTTCCAATTTTAACAATAGATGAGATAGAATTTGCTATATTAGCATAAAATATTAGATGAAAAATGGAATTTGCTTTGTCAGTGGAAAAAATTAGATTAGAAAAAATATAGTATTGCATTTTTTTTTGCCAAATCAGAGAGTTTGCAAGAATCATATTTTTTAATTTTAGAAAAAAACAAGAGTGCTAAAAATTTGAAAGTCTTACTAGAGTAATGATCAAACAATACATTTATTTAATAACTTGCATGTTTCTATTTTGTGAACAGATTTGAAAAACAAACCTACAAATCATTGTAAGTCAAATATATATTAAACCAAGCAAATAACAACCACACACACACACACACACACACACACACACATATATATATATACAACTCAAGAAACTTAAGCAAATAATATGCTTAAAAAAAACAAAGTAACACATGTATGTATGTACATATACAATAGAAGAAAAATATTATAAATACCTCTAGCCATTGACAATGAAAAATCTCCTCCAAGGATGAAGAACCAGCAAGTTTGAGACCTTCTAAAGCCTTATTCCTATTCTAAATTTGATGGTATGATAAATAATTTGAATGGCTTTAGGGACCTAAATTATGCTTCTTTTATAGACTTTGTCCATCACAAAGTCTTCAAAAATAATTCCATCAATTAAAGAATTTTGGACTATTTTTTTGAAATCAATCCCATTAATTAAGATTTTCTAGAGTGATTTTAGTGAATTAATGGGAATCAATTTGGAGGAATTTTTGGGCCACTTAATTGTTTCCAAAATCAATTCCTTTAAATTTCGTTCTCATTAATTTTGGAAGGAATCATGGAGATATTCTAACATTCTCTCACTTAGTCCAAAAATTCATGATTTCTGACGGTAAGATATATATATATGAATCATGGCGATAAATTCGTTTAAAGCAAGTATTATCTTTCATGTATTATAATGCATTATGTATCTTGAAATTAGTCCAAATAACTTAATGAATAAACCTTATGTTTATTCTAAGTCCAAACTTAAATGATATTTCTCTAAGCTTAATTGTACACACAAGTTAAATATGAGAAAACATCAAAACTAAAAGAGAGTTTTATTGCAATATTGGCTCGTATAATGAAATCATACTAAAGAACCAAGTCCCATTTGGTCGACATAATCCTTAAATTTGAATGGTGGAATGCCTTTAGTTAAAGGATCAGTAATCATCAATTTAGTATTAATGTGTTCAATGATAATTGTTTTATCCTTGACAGGTTCTCTCATGGCTAGGTACTTAATGTCAATGTGCTCGCTTTGACTACCACTGTTATTGTTATTAGCTATAAAGACTGCAACCAAATTATCATAGAAAATTCTCAATGACTTAGATATTGAGTCTATAATCTAAGCCTTGAAATAAAATTTTTCATCCATACACCATGCGAGGTAGCCTCAAAACAAGATACAAACTTAACTTCCATAGCGGAAGTAGAATTTAGTGTTTGTTTTGCACTTCTCCAAGATACATATCCACCAAAAAAATGAAGATGTACCCAGATGTTGATTTTCATGAATTAACACAGTCGACAAAATTTGAATCTGAATACCTAATTACCTCTAAATTATTGGTCCATCTAAATATAAGCATGTAATCATTTGTTCCTTGAAGATATTTCATCACTTTCTTTGCAGCTCTCCATTTATCCATACTTGGATTACTCTGATATCTTCCCAATATTCTCAGCAAATGCAATGTCAGGTTTTGTATAAACTTAAGCATACATTAAGCTTCCAATAACATAAGCATGTGGAATGTTTTTCATTTACTCCTTTTCAAAGTCATTTTTGGGGCATTGATCTAAATTGAGTTTGTCACCCTTTACAATGGGAGCTATACTTGGTGAACAATTTTTATTTTAAATCTTTCTAAAACTTTATTGATATAGGTTTCTTGTGCATGCCTAAAATTCCTCTAAGCCTGTCTGTATAGATTTTTATGCCAATGACATAAGATGTATCGCCTATATCCTTCATGTCAAAACTTTTTGAGAGAAATTGTTTCACTTCATATAACAAATCCTTATAGTTGGCTGCAAGTAAAATGTCACCTATATATAGAGAAACAAATTTTACTCCCACTAATTTTTTGGTATAAACATTGATCCACAATGTTCTTTTAAAACCGAATGAAGAGATAACATTATGAAATTTTGTAACACTCTTATACCCTATATATGTATACTACATAAACCCCTATATATATAAAATATGTATACAGAATATAAAAATATCACAATTTCAGTCATTACAAAATTTATTGTAATTCCAAGAAATATTTTAAACACTTATAATCTACCTTAAAAAATAAACAAAATAATACCAATTGATAATAAATTTTCAAAATACAAATTTTAAATAAAAATCTTTGAAAAAAATTCATCAGAGTTTTATCAGTTTTTTGGACGTTTCTAAAATATCAATTACACAACTTGCATAAAAGAATTTAACACTCCTAAAATATATTCATTTATTCCATTCTCCCAAAACCTCCAATATATATATATATATATATATATACACACACACATAACAACATAACACATATTTTTCAACACACAACATATAGTCCAAAACTTTTGATAATTTACATCACTTACAATTATACAAAGATAATGTACATATTTAACATAAGTTTAACAAAAGATAAATAATTATATGAATGTAGTTGGCTCTGGTCGGTGGCAGCCTACAAAACTTCAAGTGTAATACAACCATAATCTAAACTTGACCAGGTTTAGCACAACTCTCTAGAATCTCCGGATCAACCTTGTCATCTACACGATAAATTTCAATCACGTTAAGCTAATAGCCTAACAGTACATACTTTGGTACAAAAGAAAAACAAATGACATTATATATGTAATGTCATGTCATGTCATACACTATGCTTCAATGTCAAGCAACATATACATAATTTTATTAACATATCAATCATCCGCATACAATGGGCCCATAAATTCTTATATACAGTTCTAGTTTCATAATTATTATCTTGGGCAACATCATGCTATCAATGACACTAGTATGTCTCATCCGAAGGCGTCATACTATCAGTGACCCTAATGTGTCTTGCCCGAAAGCATCATGCTATCCAACAACAATATTCTAGAACCAGACTCTATATAAAGTAATGTGCAATTTCATTCCAGTGAAATACTTGCACTTTTCAAATTTTCTGTATCATCACTTTTATCCATTTTTAAAGGTTTTATCATATAACACTCAATTCAAACCAAGCATTGTTACTTCAAACAATATCATACATACATATACATTATCAACTAAGTATCATAACACATTCATCATATGCAATGTGTTATATTTAAAAATAATGCAATCAATTTAGTTAAATGCCAAAGTATGTATATACCTCTTATATGCACAAAAGTGAGCCAAAGCTCCACTCCACTTCAAAAACTCCTTATTGCCCTTTACTACTAGGTTGTTGGAATTTCTATCTACTAAATATCTATTCAAAATGTGAATGTTTATAATTAATTAACATCACATTTCTAGGGGTTTAGCTAATAAACTTCAATTTAAAACACAATCCTTCAATTTCCCCTTTTTTTTTAGCATTAATGGACTTTAACTTTGAAGCTTAATTTTAATCATTTTCAAATTGAATTTAAAGTTTAAATATATTATTAAAATCACATTTTAACATTTTCTAAGCACTAAAGTTCAATGTACTAAATTTCCTTCAAAACTCAAAAATTTGTCCTAAGCTTCTTTAATTTTGGTTCTTCAATCTAATCAATTCCAAATGGTAATTTAAGTTCATTTTAGTCATTTAAATCATTTTAGAGCATGATTTCAACAATGAAATTCAATGAACAACCATACTTTATTAAAACCATTCTAAAACCCTAAATTCAACACTAGCTCTTCCAAATTCTAACCAAATCTAACCTTTTCTTCAATCTAGCTCTAAAATCATAATTCCCACATTAAAAGAACACTATCTATATCCATTTCAACAGTTATAACATACTCTTTCAAAACCTCAAATTATACAAATTCATAAACTTTTATAAAACATGAAAATTAGGTAAGGAAAGCTTACCTTTGATAGTAGAATCTCCAAATTCACACCAAAAACTTTGGAAAACTTGAAGAATTTAAGGTTGGGTGGAGCAAAAATCTCCCCCACTTGGCTATGGTGAACTCAGCTAGAGGAAGAAGAAGAGAGAAGATGATAATTTTTTATTTTAACTTTTTAATTCTTCTTTATTTCTATCCATATATATAATATTTTATTATTTTAATTAATTAATTATTTATTTATTTTTAAATATAAAATTTTATTGTCCATCCAAAATTAATTTATTTTTGAATTTTTTTTAACTGTTTAACTTTTACTATTTAACCCTTGACTTTTACCTTATTATCTTTGACTTTTATATGTTATATACATCTAACGTATACTTCACATATACAATCTATATATCTCACTTCCAACTCTTCATCTACCCCTCAAATTAATTAATTTATTTTATTTTTAATAAATTTTCGAATGTTACAAATCTTAAATACCATTATTGAGAGGCTTGTTTTAGTTCATATATAGATTTCTTAAGCTTGGAAACTAAATGTTCACCATCACTAGAGGAGAATCTATCTAGTTGTTGCTTATATACCTCTTCCTCTACATCTCCATTGAGAAATGTCATTTTCGTATCTATTTGTTGCAGTTTTAAGTGAAAATGTACAACTAAGGCCATAATAACATGAAAAGAATCTTTCTTAGACACAGTAGAGAAGGTCTTCTTTCCTTTCTTTTGAGTGAATCCTCTGGTGATGAGTTTAGGCTTATATCTCTCAATGTTACCCAATGAGTATTTCTATGTTTTGCCTATGGCTTTTGCTCCATTGGCAAATCGACAAGATCCAAGACTCAATTAGATGACATAGAATTCATCTCATATTTCATGGCATTGTACAATAATTCAGATTTTGCATAATTCATGGCTTGAGAAAACATTTTAGGATCATTTTCAACTCCATTTCTTATAGATACATAAGATAGTCATTAGAAACTATTGACTTTCTTATCCCTGTAGATCTTAATGTTGGCTCAGTATTTTCTTCAGGATCATGTTGTTCATTAGTTTCTGGCATTTCTTAAACAACTTGATCTTTTATATCATTGTTAACCATTTGTAGAACCTCAACCACTGTTTGTTCAACATTTATTAAGACTTAAGGTTGATAATTTTGTGTATACCTCTAATTGAAATGAGAAATAGTTCATTTGTTGATTGTTTTGATGAATATTTTGCCCATCTCTATGGAATTTTGTGTTTTGTTTGTAGATTGATGGAGAAAATTGCTTAAAGAAGGAAAATGGAGCAATTTGATATTAAGAAGAAGTGAAAACAAAGGAAAAATGAAAACAAAGGAAAAGTCATTCACACGAGTGTGTCTAGTGAGTGCCACACGCCTATGTATATTGAACCTCTACTGGAAGAAGAAAAGAAAAAAAGGCAGAAGCTGAAAAATTCACACACCCGTGTGGATTTTACACACCCAAATTCACACACCCGTATGGATATTTTAGAGTCTGCCAAAAATTTCTCAACTCAAGATTTTAAAGAGCTATAGTGCCACACTCCTGTGTACCTTTCTGCCACACGCCCGTGTGACTGTACCCATCTGTTTAGCAAAATTTTCAAAGAAATTTTCTTTCTCTTCCCTAGGGCACCCAAGGAAACTTTTGGAACAAACTATAAATACAACATTTTTAGTGTTTTTAAGAGATCTTACCTCATTATTGACCTTTCTTAGAAAATTTTGGGAATCTAACCAAAGGAAGAGAAGAAATTAATCACCCAAGAGGAAAATCTGCAGATTTGACAGATTCTCTAAGATTTGAAGACATTTATACCTTTATTTAGTTTATTCTTTCTATTTTCATTGTATTTTTTGCTTAAACTTTATTTTAGTTAGATTAATGGATATTTTGGTCATAGTTAATGGATATTTTGCATTTTATTATATTTTGTTAATAGGTAACTAATCCCCTTGTGGGATTAGGTGAATTTGGATGTTTGAACTATGATTTTGATTATTATCAATTAATACACATTGATTTATTTTCTTTTATCATTGATTTAATGATTTTGGTTTAATTGATTAGTAATTGTTTGATCACCAATTGTTAAACCTAAAGAATCATATAAAATACGAGAGTTGAATGTGATTTTTGATGTGGAATGATCAACCTTAAGTGATTATCTTAGAGATAACTTAATTGCTTAAGGATCTAGGATTAATATCTTGATTTAATTGGATTGGACATTGGTTAATTGACATGAGAATAGTTATTTAATCATTGCCCAATTAAATTCTCCTTACTTGAGAGAGAAGTAGATGAATTAAGTGATATTAGATATCTTGGATTCAAGAATAAGACTTTAATGCATCATTAATTAGATCCATATTAAAAACTCCAATGAAATCTAATCCTACCCATTTATCATTGATTGTTTAAACACCTAGTTTAGAGTAATTAATTAAGTTGGATTTAAAGTAATTAAATAATTTTAATTGTGCAAATTGGTAATTTCCAAATAATAGTTCAACTAAATTCAAGTTACTCAAAATTTCCCTTCTCTGTGGATACGACACTTACTCTGCCACTTTACTATGAGAAATGATATTGTGCACTTTCGGTTTTAATCTTTATAGAATACACACATTCACCATGACAACAACAAGTTTTTGGAGCCGTTGCCGGGGAAAACAACAATTTTGATAATATTGAAATTCAGTAAGATTATTAATTTAGAGCTTTATTTTGATTGTTTTTAATTTCCTTTTATACAGGATATTTATGCGCTGCAATGCACATGCAATCTTAGAAGACTATAATCCAGAAATTGAAAGACAATGTAGGGTAAACAATAGAGCAAGAAGAGAAAGATTACGTTAGGAAAGATAAGAAAGAGAAAGACAAGGAAACACTGAAGTTTTTGAGGAAGTAGTTGATTTAGACTTTGTGACTGATAGTAAGAAGATATGGCAGAAGGTCCAAAAAATTGAGCTCTTGGGGGCATATTGTGCCCACTGCAGAAGTAGGCTCTAGCATAGCTGGATTAGCAGTAAATGCAAATAACTTTGAGCTAAAGCCAGCCTTGATCAATATTGCACAATAAATCCTCTTTTTTGGGAATGATCATGAAGATGCAATTGGTCATTTGCAAAGTTTTCTTGAGATTCGATATACTATTAAGATGATTGGTGTTAGTGATGATGCTATCCGTCTTTGACTCTTCCATTCACTTTGAAGAATAAAGCAAAAAGTTAGTTATTGGGACATGATGCCGAAACTTTTACTACTTGGGTTGATTTATCAAAAGCTTTCTTGGCTAAGTACTTTCCACCTGGAAAAACTGCTAAGTGCAAAAATGACATTACTATTTTCTCTCAATATGATGGTGAGTCATTGTATGAAGCTTTAGAAAGATACAAGGAACTTCAAAGGAAGTGTCCACATCATGGGATTCTATATTGGATGATAATTCAAACATTTTATAATGGAGTTATGGTTCTTTGAGAAGCACAATAGATGTAGCTACTGGTGGAGCTTTCTAAAGATATGGTTCTCTCTCAAGATCTGCAACACAATCCGCAAATACTTGTCATGCTCCTCTTCATTACTCGAATACACCAAAATATCATCGATAAAAACTACCACAAACTGATCCAGATAGGGCCTAAATACTCTATTCATCAAATCCATAAAAACTGCAGGTGCATTCGTCAACCCAAAAGGCATTACTAAAAACTCATAATGCCCATACCTGGTGCGGAAAGCTGTCTTAGAAACATCTTCAGCTCTAACCTTCAATTGATGGTACCTAGATCTCAAATCAATATTGGAAAACACTGCTGCTCCCTTTAATTGATCAAAGAGATCATCAATCCTAGGCAAAGGGTATTTATTCTTAATAGTCACTTTGTTCAGTTGCCTATAATCAATGCATAACCTCATGGTACCATCTTTCTTCTTCACAAACAACACAGGAGCTCCCCAAGGAGAAACACTGGGGCGAATAAACCCTTTATCCAACAACTCTTGTAACTGCACTTTCAACTCTCTCAATTCAGCAGGTGCCATGCGATAAGGAGTGATAGAGATGGGAGTGGTACCAGGCAACAAATCGATACCAAACTCAACCTCTCTCTCAGGAGGCAACCCTGGAAACTCCTCTGGAAACACATCTGGAAAATCTGCAACTGTGGTTATAATATCAAGTTGAGAACCTACTACTCTAGTATCCACGACATGAGAAAGATAAGCGTCACACCCTTTTCTAATCAACCTTCTAGCGGTTACAGCTGATACAAACAAGGATGCAAGCTGTTTCTGCTCACTAGATACCAACACAAATCTACCATCATTAGTTCTCAAAGTAACACACTTTTGTTGACAATCTACCACAGCTCCATGTCTAGACAACCAGTCCATGCCCAAAATCAAATCATATTCTTTAAAAGGCATTTCAATCAAATCTCCACGAAACTCCTCACCTTGCACCACAACTACACTATCTCGGTGCACCTTGCTAACAATCACACTATGCCCTAAAGGATTTGTCACCAAAACATCAAATCCTAGGGACTCAGAATGCAATTCAGACACAGGCAATATGGATGCACTTATATATGAATGAGTAGATCCTGGATCAATCAAAACAAGAACTGGAATGCCAAATAAAGAGAAAGTACCCGCGATGACTGCTGAAGCATCTGGTTGTCTTTGCATCACATTTACTCGTTGAGAAGGCCCAGCCTCATCTGGCCTACTAACCCTGGATGGAGATCCTCCTCTCTGACTAACTCTAGGTCTACCCCCTCTGCTGAAACCTCTGCCCCCTCGACCACCTCTGACACTAGGTCAAGAAACTGCATAATCTGCCGGCCTCTGCTCCTGCATCTCAGGACACTCTCTAATAAAATGATCAGGAGATCCACATCTGAAGCATACAGCTGGTCCACTATTCTTCCAACAAACACCTCTATGAGAACCCCCACACTGAGCACATATAGGTAGAGTAGATCTCTGAACTACTGGAGTCGGAGCACTCGCTACTGAAACTGTAGGTCTCGATCTCTGTCTCTGAAACTGAACTAACCTACCAGCCTGCCTCTGACTCCTACTGATCCTGGGAACAAATTTTCCTCTACCTCTCTTCACAGATGAAGACCCTGCCTCAAACTGGGGTCTCCTAACCCTGGTCTCCTCCTCGGTCGCAGCTGTTGCAATTCCCTGAGCTCTCTCCACACTCCTAGCTGCTGCAACAAGCTGGGAAAAATCCTGGTATCTAGAACCAGCAACAAGACACATGATAGAGGGCCTCAATCCCTCCTCAAATCTTCTACACCGGTCTATCTCGTCTGAAATAATTCCCCCAGCATAGTGACTCAACCGGATGAACTCGACCTCATATTCTTTTACAATCCGGCTGTCTTGCTTCAAATTCAGAAACTCCATCTTTTTCACATCTTTCTATTCCCTCGGAGTATATTTCAGCTCAAACTCCCGTAGAAAATCACTGTAGGACAATGTAGGTGGATCATCCATGGCGTGAGGAACTGTTTTCCACCAATCATATGCATCCTTCTGTAACAGTGATCTAGCATAATCAAAATTTTCTTCTGGAGTGGCTTGCAACTGAATGAATATCCTCTGTATTCTATCTAACCATTGTTCAGCTACTGCTGGATCAATAGTACCCAGAAAATCTTCTGCTCAATACTTTCTTAATTTATCGTAATGTCTCACTTGTACCAATGGCTGTGGGGGGTGGCGGCGGCTGTACTGGGGCTTGCCTAAACAATTCTATCACATGTCTAAGCCAACCCGGCGGAGCCTCCTCACCAGCTGGTCTCCTAGACGCAGAAATAGGTACCTCTCCAGCTCTATCCACTCTAGCTCCATCTCTACTCTCTTCAGGAGCTAAACTCTCCGCACTACCCTCAACAGACTGACGTGAATGAGAATCCATTACAACCTATATCTGTAAACACAACAGAATACACCTCATTAAAGATCAGAGATTGCCATAAAATCAAAATACTCTTTTTCTTACAATTAACCTAGGTTGAGAATCTCAAACCTAGGCTCTGATACCAAAATAATTGTAACACCCCTATACCCCGTATACGTACACAGCATGCTTATACGATCGTAATATATGTATACTGAATATAGAAAATGCCACATTTTATAAAATACACAAGTCATAACTCGAAAAGAAATAAAACAAATATCAAAGGTTTAGAAGAAATTCATAAAACATAATAGATAAAAACGTTTATTAATACGCAGCGGAAATTATAACAAATAAGTACAAATACATTAAAAATCAAAATTTACAAAACATGAAATATATACATGATTGATAGCTTGACTCTCTGATCTTTAAGCTCTAGGCCAACTCTTCAAGCATAAACTCAACTAGGTCTAGAGGAATCTTCCGTCTCAACCCTATCACCTGCACGATAAATCACAATCGCGCTAAGCCGACGGCTTAGTGGTACAAACCATAATGATATTATGCAATGTCAATATCAATGTCATACATTCAATAATGATAACATAAACACACATGGGCCCAACAAGTATTTAATATGATATTCAAAGTTCAGAGTTACTGCTTTGGTCTATAATCATAATGATCAAGCCCGTAGGCAATGTATCCATGGATAGTGTAACAGACCTAGTCTCTTGGACCATCAACTCAACAAGCTTGAGGAGATCCTCAACCCGGCAAGACTGTTACTAGTAACAGACCCAGTCTCTTGGACCATCAACCCGATTGAAATCGAGGAGATCCTCAACCCGGCAAGACTGTTACTTTTCATATATTTCATATCAATAATTCATATAGTGTAACAGACCCAGTCTCTTGGACCTCAATTCAACTCAATTTGAAGAGATCCTCAACCCGGCAAGACTGTTACCTTTCATAGGCATGCCACCAAACCCAGCACTCTGAAAATTGAATAACATATTAGGCATACAATCAATTCATTTACCTCTTTACCATTCTCTTTCTCAATTCATGTCTTCAACATCATTTACAATATCATAGCCAACCACAATGGCTTCACATTTCATTCTATTTCAATTCATATTCAAATACTCATAATCAATATACATACATCATATTGCATTTCACAAAGTTCACATTGTATAAAACATAACATTATTTATATATATCAACAATGCAATAAGATTCCTTAGTACATTCATACTCAAATGTATAAGTTCCAAAATCACATGAATGTATGCAATAATGCAAGGTTTGTACTTACCTCAAAACAACTCACACAACTCTATTGACTTCCTCTTCCAAAAATCCTTCACTTCTTAAATTATGGCAAATCACCTTCTTCACAACCTATTCCAAAAGAATGATGAAACCCACATGAGATCATAAGGCTAAGAACCAACTAGGGCAAACTTTAAACATGACACGCTCAACCACACAGGCGTGTCCCTGACCGTGCCCTAACTTTACAACACAGAAGCATTGACACGCTCAGAACCACGGGCGTGTCACTGGGCGTGTAATACATTCTGTCTCTTAGAAATATTGACACGTCCAACAACATGAGCGTGCTCATGGCCGTGTCAATTCCCCAATAACACAGTGGCTATGACACGTTCAATAACACGGGAGTGTTACTGGCCGTCTCAAACCTACTGCCACACAGAACAATTGACACGCCTAAAGACCTGGACGTGCTCGTGGGCGTGTCAGACCAAAAACCCAGATTCCGGCCACAGCAACCTCACAACCAACATTTTTCTTCTTACCACCATCATCCACTTCAAACCAACTTAGCCCAAACATACCCAAAACCATATCAAACTAGCAAAAATAACAAAACAACCCAAAATATACATCAAACACAATCCAAAATATCATCACCACCCTAAACACAACCACAACACTTCTAGACCAACAAACTTACTCTTTCCTTCCATCCAACCCCAAAATCCAAAAATCAATAGAACCAAACACTCTTAAACACACCCAAAATCAAACAAACACATTCTCAAACACAACTTCAACTCACAAACCCAAACAAATCAAAGAGTCAAGTGGAAAGACTTTCCAAGAATGAGGAAACTCTTAAATCTCCAATTTGATCTCTTGAAAACTTCCTCAATCTTAAACTTGGAAGATCAAAACTCTTCTTGCTCTCTTGCCTCTTTGATGGTCGGACAACAAAAGGAAAAAGAAAGAAAAGGAAAGAGAACCACGATGAAGAAAGAGAGAAAGAAAGAAACCAAAGAATCAAAGTCAAACTTTTCCTTAAAACCCTCTCATCCAAGCAATAATAATATTAAAATAATCCAAATTAACCTCTTCCATTCATTTAATTTCCCATTTCCACTAATTAACTTAATTAATTTAAAATAACTAAATATCTTCTTCCACTAACCTTCTTTGACTTTGACTTGTGTATATGTTGTATATATTTTCATATACACAACATATACATTCTCTATATAATTCTTTTCTCTTACCAAAGAAACATATACTTAAAATCCAATTATAACAAATATACCAAAATTTCTAGGGTACATTTTGGGATATTACAGTTTTAATGAAAAAGAAGTTGAGAAGGCAAAGAAGGAAAGTGAACCAATTCCCTCTAAGGTTGAAGTAAAACCTCATATGCCTCCAATTCTATTTCCTCAAAGACTTAAAATGCAAAAGTTAGAGAAGCAATATGAGAAATTCCTTGAAGTGTTCAAACAAATGAGAATAAACATTCCTTTTGCGGATACTCTTGCACAAATGCCAATTTATGCCAAGTTTTTGAAGGAGTTTCTTTCCAACAAGAGATCCTTTGAACAATACAAGAATTTCACTAATAGAAGAATGTAGTGCAGTGATTCAAAACAAGCTTCCATCAAAATTGAAAGATTCAGGGAGTTTTCTGTATCTTGCACTATTGATGATTTTAATTTTAACAAATCTTTGTGTGATTTGGGTGCAAGTGTGAGTCCGATGCCACATTCTATTTGCAAGAAATTAGGGCTTTTAGATTTAAAACCTACTAGGATGACTCTACAATTAGTAGATAGATATGTGAAGTTGCCTTTGGAAATTGTGGAGAATGTTGATAAATTTTACATTCCTGCAGACTTTGTGATTTTAGAGATGGAGGAAGATGTTGAGATTTCCTTAATCTTAAGGAGACCATTTTTAGCTATTACAGGAGCTATGATAGATGTTAGGGGAGGAAAATTGACTTTGCACATTGGGGATGAGATGGTAGAATTCAACTTTAATGAATCGATGAAATAACCTAGTTTTATGGATAATTATTTTTGGGTTGATGTGATTGATGAATTGGTACAAGAGGTTCTTAAGAAATAGTTTAGAGTGGATCCTTTAGAAGAGTGTTTGATTAGTAATGCAACTTTTGAGGATGAAAATCAAGAAATTACAACTTGTGCTTATGCTATGCAATCGATGCCTCCTATAGCTTTCAAAGGATTTAAGAGGATAAGTAAAAGTACACCATTACCTTCCCCATCCATTGAAGATCTCCCAACTCTTGAGCTTAAATCATTACCTTCCCACTTGAAGTATGCCTTTTTAGGACCTAATGAAAGCCTTCCTATCATTGTTAATGCTCAATTGTCCAAGGATCAATTAGAACAAACTTTAGGAGTGATTAGGCAATTCAAAAAGGCTATCGGTTGGACCATTTCTTATACCGGGGGAATTAACCCATCTTTGTGCATGCATAAGATATTAATGGAAGATGATAGTAAACCAGTTGTGGATGTACAAAGGAGGTTGAATTGTAATATGAAAGAGGTTATCAAAGCAGAAATAACCAAGTTATTAGATGCATGAATTATCTATCCAATCTCTGATAGTCCTTGGGTGAGTCCGGTACATGTTGTGCCAAAGAAAGGAGGGATGACAGTTATTACTAATGAGAAAAATGAGTTGATTCCCTCAAGAACAGTGACAGGATGGAGAGTGTGCATTGATTATAAGAAGCTTAATAAAGAAAATAGAAAAGATCATTTTCTGTTGCCCTTTATTGACCAAATGCTTAAGCATTTAGTGGGTAATTCTTATTTTTGCTTGCTTGATGTTTATTCTGGGTATTTTCAAATATTCATTACTCTTAAAGATCAAGATAAAACTACTTTTACTTATCCTTTTAGTACTTTTGCTTATAAAAGAATGTAATTTGGTTTGTATAATGCACCTGCCACATTGCAAAGATGCATGTTAGCCATTTTTAGTGATTTTGTTGAAAGATTTATGAAAATTTTTATGGATGATTTCACTATTTATGATAATTCTTTTGATGTTTGTTTGCAGAATTTGGCAAAAGTGCTTCAAAGATGTGAAGAGACAAGTCTTGTGCTTAATTGGGAAAAATGTCATTTTATGGTAGAAGAAGATATAATCCTTGGACGCAAAGTTTCTCAAGTGGGAATAGAAATGGATAGAGCCAAAGTTGAATTGATTGAGAAACTACCTCCACCAATAAATGTTAAGGGAATTATGAGTTTTCTAGGCCATGCCGTGGTTTATAGGAAATTCATCAAGGATTTCTCTAAAATTTCTAATCCCTTGTGTGAGCTGTTGAGTAAGAATGCTGAATTTTATTTTTCTAATGATTATCTCATTGCTTTTGATAGATTGAAGGAAGCCTTGACTACTACTCCAATTATTGTTCCACCAGACTAGTCATTGCCATTTGAAATTATGTACGATGCCAGTAAATTTGCTATTGGAGCGGTTTTATGTCAAAGGAAGGACAAAAAGTGTCACGCTATATACTATGTAAATCGGTTGCTAGATGAACCACAAATCAATTATGCCACTATTGAAAAAGAGATGCTAGTAGTGGTATATGCATTGGATAAATTTAGGTCTTACATCAATGGGTCTAAAGTGATTGTGTTCACTGATCATGTAGCTATCCGTTATTTTTTGAGCAAAAAGGAGGCAAAGCAGCGCTTGGTCCTTTGGGTTTTACTGTTTTAAGAATTTGATGTAGAGATAAAAGATAAGAAAGGAGTGGAGAATGTTGTTGTAGACCATCTTTCTCGATTAGATTTGATAAATAAGGATAAAGAGGATGTGCCAATTAATGAGACTTTTATGGATGAGCAATTGTATGCAATGGAAGGTAAGTTACCATGGCATGCAGATATTGTGAATTATTTGGTAGGCAAAGTCATTCCCTCTGAGTTTAATTCAAATCAGAAAAAGAATTTTTTTTTGGAGGTCAAGCACTATATTAAGGATGATCCATTGTTATTCAAGCATTGTAGTGATGAGATAGTCCATCGTTGTATTCCTGAGGAAGAATTCTAAGCAATTTTAGAATTTTACCATTCTAAAGAGTATGGTGGACATTCAAGTTCTTCAAAGACAAAAGCTAAGATATGGCAATTGGGATTCTTTTGGCCAATGATGTATAAGGATGCACATTAGTTTGTTAAAAGGTGTGATAATTGCCAAAGGATGGGAAATATTTCTAGAAGAGACGATATGCCTTTGCACCCAATTTTAGAGGTTGAATTATTTGATGTGCGGGGCATCAATTTTGTGGGACCATTCCCATCTTCCTTTGGAAACCAGTATATACTTATTGCAGTGGATAATGTGTCTAAATGGGTTGAGGCTATTACTAGTCCAACTAATGATTCAAAGGTTGTGACAAGATTTATAGGGAAGAACATTTTCACAAGGTTTGGTGTACCTAGAGCCCTCATTATTGATGGTGGATCTCATTTTTCCAATAAGATTTTTGAAACACTTCTTAAGAAATATGGAGTCCATCATAAGGTAGCTACTCCATATCATCCTCAAACAAGTAGCCAAGTGGAGATTTCCAATAGAGAGATTAAGTGGATCTTGGAGAAAATAATGGAAAATTCTAGAAAGGATTAGGCAATGAAGCTTGATAATGCACTATGGGCTTACCAGACTACTTTTAAAACACCCATTAGGATGTCTCCGTATAGGTTAGTTTATGGAAAAGCTTATCACCTTTCGGTTGAATTGGAACACTGAGCTTATTAGGCAATCCAGAATTTGAACATAGATATGAAAGCAACAGCAGAGAAAAAACTTCTTTAACTTAGCCAACTTGAAGAACTCCAGCTTAATTCTTATGAAAATGCCAAATTATATAAGGAAAGAGCAAAAGCATGGCATAATAAGAATATCCGGGAAAGAACTTTTCATGAAGGACAACTTGTACTTCTTTCAACTCTAGATTTAAGCTCTTTCTGGGAAAACTCAAGTCTAGGTGGTCCGGACCTTTCAAGGTTGTGAAAGTATATCCATCCAGAGCAGTTGAAGTTCAAAATGACTTGAAAGAAACATTTACTGTGAATGGGAAAAGATTGAAGCCTTACTTCATTGGTGAACCATTTGAAAAGGCATCAGTTTGCTACTTCAACGGTTGATCCTCATTGATTAAGTCTAGCTAATGACTTTAAACAAGCGCTTTTGGGAGGCAACCCAAGTGTTTCTTTACTTAATTTAATCTCTTTAATATTTTTGAGTTTTCATTTTAATTTAATACTTTTCCCTCTATTCTTGTTGCATTTGTTTGATTTCCTGAACTGATGGATTGATTAATTTTGTTTGTAGGACCTTCAAAGTGCTAAATCAAAGAAATCAGACTTGAAAGCATTCACGTTGGCGTGTTCTTAAAGATTCACATGCCCGTGTTTCCTCGAACGCCTCTGATCATTGAAACTAAAAAGGCAAGCAGACCTGAATTCATTCCCACAAGCGTGTTTCTGAAGATACACATGCCCGTATATCTGAAATGATTACTGTACCAAAATGGCATAAGGCAGACAGATTTAAAATTATCTACACGGGCGTGTCCCTGATGATTCACACACTCGTGTTTACCAAATTGCTACTGTACATACAGAGGCTCGAAAACTGGCATATTCAAAACTATAACACACGGGTGTGTCTCTAAAGCTCCACTCGCCCGTGTGCCCCTACATATATAAAAACCTTCCTTTTCTCCTTTCCTCAAACCCTAGCCTCCCCATTTGATTTTCCCATTCCCCTTTGTGTCGAAAACTACCTTTTCATTTTCTCTCTCCATTTTTCCTCTCAAATTTCACTCCAACTCAAGAAATCTTCAAAATTTTCACCAATATTCATCAAATCTCAACAAAAACAATCATTTTAAGGTGAAAATTTTGAGATTTTCAAACTACAATCTTGGATTTTTGAAAATTGTTGCTCAAGTTTGAAGATTTTTGGGTTTTTGCATAAGATTCAAATTTTAAAGAACTCAAGTATGAGTTTTTCTCATTTTTACTCAAGATTGAAGAATTAAAGCACAAATAAACCATTCTCCTCCATCATTTTGCAAATTCTTAAAGAAATTTCTTTTTGTGTTTAAAAATTCCGAAAGCCCACCAAGTGTTTGACCAAATGCCACCAAGAACAAGAACCAAGACACTTACTCGTATGAGAATTCCAAAGAGAAAAGGAGACTCCTCATCTTTAAGGTAATCACCACTAAGAAAAGCAAACATCATCCTCCCATCAACTTCTTCATCAGAGGAAGGCTCTCTATTTCACCGCCTTCGCCATCACCACCTAGAAGATCTCCAATACCTCCTCCTCCATCAAGGCAACCATCACCTCCGATAAATTAGTTTCCTCCCATTATTTTTGAAAATGATGCTCAAAGAAAGAGGTATGACATTCTAACTCGAAGAAAAATTGTACCTTCTTGAAATATCGATGAACCTACGTTGAGAAAATTGAGATGCTATGATGAGGTTCTAAAAAATTTTAATAGATGCAATTTGGAAAACTTTATATTGATTGCTTGCCCCACATATTCTGAATTAGTTTATGAATTTTTTTAGTTCATTCCAATATATCAATCAAGAGACACAGTTTAAAAAATCAAGTTCAATTGCATTTAGGCTAGCAAATCACAATTTCACCTTACATATTGATAGACTATGTGAAATTTTTGAGGTTGAGGATCACCCTGAAGGTTGGAAAAAAGATACAGACTATAAAGAGCAAGAAACTTTGGTGGAATTAGGGGGGGCAATAATCAATATAAATCCATTGTTTCAAAGTCTACTGAATTTAATAATCCAGTGCATAGATACATTCATCAAGTGCTAACACATTTAGTATTTGGGAGATGGGATAGTACATGAGTAGTGAATAGTTATCAATTTCATCTTTTCTTTTGCATGATCCACAAAAGGAGATATAATGTGGGGAATTGGTTTGCAAGGAAGTTGAACACTGTAAAATAGCAAAAGGGTGCTATAGTGATAGGAGAATGCATAACAAAAATTGCTTTAGCTTTGGGCATTGATATTTCACCTCTAGTGCCAGTTGTAAGTTCAATAAGGATAGATATGAACAGCTTGATTGCCATGAAAATGGTGGAGGTTAAACGAATGGGATACATCATCAAGAAAAAGCAAGTAGAGAAGAGAGTATCAAGAAAACAATCCTTAGAAGAGCCAATACCTCAAGACCGATCAACCCCACCACCATCAGACAATCCAAGTTTGGAGAAATTGATTGAAAGAATGGATGCTCTAGAAATCAACTTGACTGAAAAGGTTAACACTGTGCAGACACATATGATCGATCTCAGCACAACAATGCATAGCCACATGGATCGGATGGAGCAGAATAAGCAAGGCTTTATGGCTTATATGGGATTTCAAGACCCACTAGCTCCATATCATCCATTTGCACCACATGGTCCAGTAGATCTGAGTGTTCCTTCCTCCTCCTACAATCCGAATGTTCCATCCTCATCCAACGATCCTCCTGCACCACATTCTCACTAAGCAAATTTGTGATTTCCTCTAGACATTGGGGATAATGTCCACTCTAAGTTTAGGGGGGATTCACAGAGTGAAGTTTCTTTTATCAACTTTGAACTCTTTTATATTTTTATTTTGTTAATTCTAATTTCTAGTGTACTTTGGATATTCGCATTTTGTGACTTGCTTGGTTGGTTTAGTTATAATAAATGTTTTTTATGGAATTGGATGCTTTTGGATTTTGGAGGTTTATTTTGGAATTTATGATGGTTTTGCTGATTTGCTTGGATAATATGTTGATTAAATGTTGGGGTTTGATCAATACAATGTACATGCTGGGGATGTTTACTAATGGGAGCATAATTTAATGAAAGTGTGTTAGAATTGAACTGGTTCTTGAGTTGATCTTAACTTTGCTAAAAGCTTTTTGATTGGGTAATGAAATGTAAATTGCTTGTCTAAAAGAGTTTTGTGCAGGATTTGATTTCATTTTGGACTACTTTTCATTGATGATTAACATTTTAATTAATTTGTGTAAATTTATATTTGCATTTGACTGATAGACTTTGAGAATATTAGAAATTCATTGTTCATTAAAATTTTCTCCTTTAGTGTATTTTATTTAAGGTTTTTAGAGGTGAATGCTTACTTAGAGAGGGTTCTTGCTCCTTAAATTTTTACTATGAAACTTCCATTTTTGCCTGAGCTTAGAACATACTTAGTTTAGTCTTTAAGGTGAAATGAGATTTTTACTAAGAATAGGAGAAAATGATTTAGGAATTTTTGGCTAGCTCAATCCATACTTCCACATTTTAAAATCTATCACTAGTCAACCCTTTGAACTTTAAATTATGTTTTTGACTTGTTTTTCTTTAATATATTTGAAGCTGTAAATTCCAACCCTATTGGATGTGAATTTTCTTTAAAGAAACTTAGTATATTGTAAATTAAAGAGTGATGAAGTTAATTAAGTTGTTATGGCTGCTTAAAGCTAAGTGATACCCTCCTATTGTCAAAAATTGAGTTTGGAGGAAAATCTAAAATAATATCTTATTACCCAATTCAAATCGAGTTTAAAAATGTTAAAGGAATAGTGCAGCAAATTGTGAAGTAAATGGAAGTTTACTCAAGTTAAATATGTGGTTTCCTTAGAAGTTCATCTCCATTGAAAAATCTTAGCTTCACTTTTGCCAAAACCCTATTTAGCCATGTTACAAGCTTTTAAAGACCTGTTGATTCGTCTTGAATTAGCAAAATAAATTAGTGGAGAAGATTAAATAAGCATGCATATGAGACAAGTTTAGTTCTCTAAGAACTAGGAATTCATGGTAAAATATGGGAGTACATACCTATCTGAAGTACAACCTCTTTATCTTTGAATTGTGTATACTATTAGAGAAAAATCTTAATGAGGAATGTGTGACTTACTGAATTGAGGAATGGATGTTGAATGCATACCGTGAAATTTCTTTTTAAATAAAAAATCTGAGAAAAGAGTCCATAGTTTTCTTTAAATTGAGTCTTGGACATTGATTGAGGATAAGCAATACCTTAAGTTTGTAGGAGTTGATAATTTTGTGTATACCTCTAATTGAAATGAGGAATTGCTCATTTGTTGATTGTTTTGATGGATATTTTACCCATCTTTATGGAATTTTGTGTTTTGATTGTAGATTGATGGAGAAATTTCTTAAAGAAGGAAAATGGAGCAATTTGATCTAAAGAAGAAGTGAAAAAAGAGGAAAAATCATTCACATAGACGTGTCTAGTGAGCATCACATGCCCATGTATATTGAACCTCTATTGGAAGAAGAAAACAAAAAAAGGAAAAAGCTAAAAAATTTGCACACCCGTGTGGATTTTATCCACACGCCCATGTGGATTTTACACACCTAAATTCACACACCTGTGTGGATTTTTAGAGGCTGTAAAAAATTTCTTAAATCAAAATTTTGAAGAGCTACAATGCCACACACCTATGTACCTTCTGCCACATGCCCGTGATAGTTGTACCCATCTGTTTGGCAAAATTTTTAGAGAAATTTTATCTCTCTGCCCTAAGGCACCTAAGGACACTTTTGTGTTTTGATTGTAGATTGATGGAGAAAATTTCTTAAAGAAGGAAAATGGAGCAATTTGATCTTAAGAAGAAGTGAAAACAGAGGAAAAATCATTCACACAAGCGTGTCTAGTGAGTGTCACACACCCATGTATATTGAACCTCTACTGGAAGAAGAAAAGAAAAAAAGGTAGAAGCTAAAAAATTTATACACCCGTGTGGATTTTATCCACACGCCCATGTGGATTTTACATACCTAAATTCATACGCCCATATGGATTTTTCAGAGTCTGTCAAAAATTTCTCAACTCAAAATTTTGAAGAGCTACAATGCCACACTCCCATGTACCTTCTGCCACACACCTGTGCATAACTGTACCCATCTGTTTGGCTAAATTTTTGGAGAAATTTTCTCTCTCTACCCTAGGGCACGCAAGGACACTTTTGGAATAGGCTATAAATACAACTTTTCAAAGCTTTTAAGAGAGTTTACCTCATTCTTTACCTTTATTGGAATATTTTGGGAATCTAACCAAAGGAAGAGAAGAAATCAATCACCCAAGAGGAAAATCTGCAGATTTGACAGATTCTCTGAGATTTGAAGATAATTATAGCAAGATTAGGGGAGTATCTTTACTTTATTCTTTCTATTTTCATTGTATTTATTGCTTAAACTTTGTTTTAGTTAGATTAATGGATATTTTGGTTATAGTTAATGGATATTTTGCATTTTGTTATATTTTGTTAATGGATAACTAATCCCCTTGTGGGAATAGGTAGATTTGAATGTTTGAACTATGGGTTTGATTATTATCAATTAATACACATTGATTTATTTTCTTTTATCCTTGATTTGATGATTTTGGTTTAATTGATTAGCCCCACCAATTGTTAAACCCGAAGAATCATATAAAATAAGAGAGTTGAATGTGATTTTTAATGTGGAATCATCAACCATAAGTGATTATCTTAGAGATAACTTAATTGCTTAAGAATCTAGGATTGATATCTTGATTTAATTGGATTGGACATTGGTTAATTGACATGAAAATAGTAATTTAATCATTGCCCAATTAAATTCTCTTTGCTTGAGAGAGAAGTGGATGAATTAAGTGATATTAGATATCTTGGATTCAAGAATAGGACTTTAATGCATCATTAATTAGACTCATATTAAAAACTCCAATGAAACCTAATCCTACTCATTTATCATTATAATTTTAACGCCTAGTTTAGAGTAATTAATTAAGTTAGATTTAAAACTAACTAGATAATTTTAATTGTGCGAATTGGTAATTTCCAGATTATAGTTAAATTGAATTCAAGTTACTCAAAATTTACCTTCCTGATGGATACAACACTCACTCTACCACTTTACTACGAGAAATGATACCATGCGCTTGCGGTATTAGTCTTTGTAGAACACACACATTCACCACAACAACAGCAGAAGTGTGTTGTGCACAATAAGCTATCTACTACTTACTGTAGAAGCTTGTCCTTTTTCAGTGATTGTGCACCTTAATTGATCACTCCCACAAATCAAGTCATTCTATATGAATTTTGCATTCCTTGATTCCATAATCCGAGTGCTATGAGATGGACAATAAAATTTGTATCCCTTAGACCTTTCAACAATCTAATGAAATATCTGCTAATAGTCCTTGGATCCTGTTTCTTTTCTTGTGGGTTATAAATCCTTACTTCAAATGGGCATCCCCAAACTCATATATGTCGAAAACTTGGTTTCCAACCTTTCCATAACTAGAATGGAGTTTTTGGAATAGCCTTAGTTGGAATTAGGTTCAATATATACATTGTCATTTTAAGAGCTTCAGTCCTTAAGAATTTTGGAAGCTTGGAGTTGCTACGCATACCTCACACCATGTCCATCAATGTTCGATTCCTTCTTTCTACCACTTCATTTTAGTCTGGAGAACCAGGCATAGTTTTTTTGGGCAACTATTCCATTCTCTTAAAGAAACTTTATAAATGAACCCAATACATGTCTATTTTCAGTGTATCTACCATAATATTCTCCACCTCTATATTTTCTCATGATTTTAATTTACTTTCCTAATTATTTTTCTACTAAAAGGCATCTAATGCTTCATCCTTATGATGAAGCAAGTAGAGATATATCTATCATGAGTAATCATTAATGAATGAGATGAAATATTTTAGACCATATGACTCTATATTCGGACAATGAATATTTGAATGTATGATCTCTAATATGTTTGTTCTCCTCTTGGCACTTTTCTTTAACTTATTGGTCTACTTTCCCTTAATTTAGTCCACACAAGTGTTAAAATTAGTAAAATCCAAAGTACTAAGTACCCCATCATCTACCAATATTTTAATCCTATTTATAGATATATGGTTTAATCTTCGATGCCACAATATAGAGGAATCTTCATTCATAATACAATGTTTAATACCATTATGAACACGCATAACATTTTTAATAGCATTATGTTGTAAATTAATAGAGAAAAGACCATCGGACAATATACCATTTCCAACAAGATCATATTTATAAAATAAATTGAAATTTTTTAAAAAGTTAAAGGAATAACCCAAAGATACATGTCTTGAAACCAAAATCAAATTTCTAGAAAAACTTGGAATATAAAATGTCTTTTCTAAAACTAGAACATAGCCATTATTTAGTACTAAAATGCATGTTCCAATAGCTTCCACATGTGAACTGATCTTGTTTCCAAATAAGATACTTTGCTCACTTCCCACTAGTTTCCTTAGGTTTCACATACCTTACAAGGTATTTGAAATATGGATTGTAGTACCAGAGTCAATCCACCATGTATTATGATTTACATTGACCATATTAGGTTTATAATAAACCAATGAGATTAATTTACCTTTCTTCTCAAGCCAATTCTAGAATTTGTTGCAATCTTTCTTCATGTGTCCCTTCTTTTTGCAAAAGAAATACTTTGCCTCCTTTTTTATTCCACCTTGAGGTGGTATTTTACCTTTCACCTTTTTCCTAGCTTGATTTTGATTATTTTCTTGATCCCCTTCTTGTGTTGCCAACATAGCACTCTTACCCATTTCCATTACCAGCCTACTTTCTTCTTGCACACATATGATCAGGAGCTCATTAATTGACAATTTATTTTTATGTGTGTTATAAGAGATCTTGAAGGGTCCATATTGTTGTGGAAGGTATTCAAAATGTGGTGCACAAGGAAAGATTCAAACATTTTAACCTCAAAAGTTTTCAATTGAGCTGCAATACCTCTCATTTGTATGATGTGCTCAAGCACACCTCTCACACTAGTGAGCCTTAAGGATCAAAATTTCAGTATTAGGGTGCTAGTAAGTGCCTTATCTAAAGTTACAACTTGCTCATTAATAGCCTTCAATAAAGCTTTGACATCCTTATAATGATCGATAGAACCTCGAATACCAATAGAGATTGTGGTCTTAATGAGCATCGCACTAAGGTGATTAGATTGCTCCCACTACTCATAAAGAGCCTTATCTTCTGGAGAGCTTGTTTAAGTAATTATAGGCTTGTCTTTTCTAATAGCATAATCGAATTCTATGCACCCTACTTGGAGAAGAACTCTTTCTTTCTATACTTACAGTTATCCCTTTTTAGTTTAGGAATATCACATTTGATATCAGAATAATTCATATGTTGCATGGATGCACAAAAAACAATATACATGCTTATATTAAGTAAATTAAGGCTAACAAACATATTACATATTTCGCAAATGCAAATTATGTCCTTTTTAATGAATCTAGTGACATAAAAATTTGTTTGTGGGCTAAAACTTTAATTCGATTAGATCCATCTAACTTTATGGTAAAACTATTAAATTATATCCCTTTTCTTAATACCTGTGGGTAAATTAAGAAATCTAATTTGACATTCTATCCTAAATAATCATGCAAATATAATAAAAATTCCCGTGGGATAAAATTTATTATATTAAATATGATTAATCACAATAAATATCATCTACCTACATGTGATCCTAACCATTTAATATATAATTTTACATAATTAAAGGTGCTGTGGCTAAACTTCAATTATGCAAAGTTATATGATCACTAGATGCTTAATTTACTCAAATACTTATCCAAATACAATTTACATGTAACAGTAAGCAAATGTGAACAAGAAATATGCTCATAGCCACTATAGTTTACACAACATGACCAAGAAACATAATGAATGGCCACTATTAGTTTATATTTATTTGTTTATATTCTTGGTTTACGTGAACAAGGTAAATTAAGTATAATAGACAATTACAATAATGAATCTCCATTATTATACATAAAATGTTTACACATGCAATATACTTTAAAATCTAACATGATGTATAAAATGATTTTAATAATAAAAATATAATATACATGCCAAAAGGAACGAGCAACATCAGATTAATATAGACAACATTCCATACATGATATAATCTCTACTAATGTTATACAGAACGTGTTTTATTTTGGGCTTTATACAAAACTAACCAAAAAACCTATATTAATTATAAAAATATGGCATTTTTGAAAAGAAATTACATGTCTATAAAAACACCTTCTAAAACCACAAAACCACCTAAAAAAAAGGTATTATCTTCTCATTCTCTTCTTCTTCTTAGGTGTTGTTAATTTCTTCTTCATCCTTTTTCTTCTTATTTAATTTCTTCTTCATCCTTTTTCTTCTTATTCTTCATCTGCTTCTTCTTCCTTCTTCATCATCATCAAATTGAAAACAATCAATAAATTTGTTTTGAACATTAGATCTTCATCATCATCAATAAAAAAAACCAACTGATCTTCATCATTAATATTAGCATGAAAAAAGAAAATTCAACAACAAATTAAATAAAGAAATAAAATATCAATTGAAGCTCAACAAATTTGCATGCAATCATATATGAAAGTTTTGCTTCAAACAGAAAAAAATCAATCGAGGAAAACCAGAAAAGAAGAAGATCGAAAAGGTTAAATCTTCATCTTCATATTTAGTTTAAATATTCATCTTCATCTTCTTCAACAAAATCTTCATCTTCATCTCTTTTTTCAAAAAAATATTATTTTTGTAATTATTGATGTATTATTGATATATTATAGATATTTTGCATATGTAAGAAGAATACATAATAAAATTGTTAATTCATTGTAGATGTTTTATATATGTAAGGAGAATACATAATAAAATTATTAATGTATTGTAGATATTTTGCATATGTAAGAAGAATACAAAATAAAAATTGTTAATGTACTGTTAATATTGTGGATATTGCATGTAAGTAAAATTATTGATGTATTATATATTATATATATTGGAAGAATATAAAATAAAACTATTGATATAGTATTAATGTACTATAGATGTATTTTAGATGTGTATTGTATGTTGTATATTTATAAGAATATGATATCAAATAAATATTTCTAGATAAAATAACATATAAAAAAACAAAACATAAAAAAAATTAAAAATCAACATCAAAATGACATTAAGCAAAAAAGAGGGCCATTAACACTGTTAACAAAGTAAAGGTAGAAATGAAAAAAAAAAAACTGAACAAAAAGTAAAATTGATGAAAAAATAGTATAATTGGAAAAAAAATTTTGTGTAGTATATTCGAAAAGAAAAACTGCAAAAAGGATAAATGGTGTAAATTCCTCTTTTATTTTATTAGTATATAATTTAATTAAAAAAATGTCAAGGCATAGGCAAAATAGGCTCCGATACCAATTATATATATAGCCCAAGAAACTTAAGCAATTAATATGCTTAACAAAATATTGTAACACGTGTATGTATATATATATACAACATAAGCAAAAGATTATAAATACCTCTTGCCATTGACAATGAAATAGCTCCTCCAAGGATGAAAAATAACAGGTTTAAGAGCTTCTAAAGCCTTATTTCTAGTCTAAATTTAATGGTGTTACAAATAATTAGAATGGTTTTAGGGACCTAAACCATATTTCTTTTAAAGACTTCGTCCATCAAAAAGTCTTCCAAAATAATCCCATTAATTAAGGAATTTTGGACTAACTTTTATAAATCAATCCTACTAATTAAGATTTTTTAAAGTGATTTTCGTGATTTAATAGGAATTAATTTGGAGAAATTTTTGGGCCACTTAATTGTTTCCAAAATCAATTCATTCTAATTTTGTTATCGTGAGTTTTGAAAGAAATTATGGGGATATTGTAACAATAATCTCAAATTGGAGATAGAAATGAGATTGAAGCATTAAAAAACCATATCAACAAATAAAATAGGTAGATGAAAAAAGGTATAAAACTCATCACAAGATTTGAACTTCAACGGCGAGAATGGAGACTGGCTGAAGGATGTAACGATTAAAAAATGAGAGAGAAGGGAGAGTGAGGGAAAAAAAGGATCTATGTAAGAGAGTGGGTGATGACTGGGTGAACTAAAAATAAGAAATGGATATTAGGATTCCAGTGGAATCCTTATTATAAAAAAAGTTAATAAAATCCTTAGGTAGGGCGGTGTTGGTCCGAAAGTCTTTTAACGAAATTTGAAGCTCGACCAAAGTTCAACTTGAGTCTAGCAACAGAACCTACAGCCTGACCATATTATTACTTTGGGCTAACTTAATTCAGCCTGAATCGCTTAGGTTGGGCGAATTCTTTGAGTTGCAGAAATTTTTGAATAACCCTAACTACATATATAGCAACATCTTTTACATGTTGATTCTATTAATTTATATTTTTTCATTTAAAATACTATAAAATATTAGCCAAACACAGTGGTAAAAACTGAAAACTCAAATTACTCGGCCAATGGATACAGCATTGTAAATTACAGAACTGACCAACTGGACAAAGTTCTTAAATTACAAAACTGCCCTTGAACACTGCTTCCAGATTCCAGCTTGTCTCTCTACCTCTTTTTTTCTCTTCAAAATCTTGCATTATTATTATTTATTCATTTCTTTATCGGCGATCAGTAGCAATGAGCCGTTCTATTTTTATTTAAATCTTTTTTTTTAATTTTCAAAAATCAAACAACGAAAATAATTCATAAACGAAACAAACTATTTTGGTCTCTCTCTAATTCGATCTCGAAAAAGGTAATTTTCTGGCAAATCTTTTTTAATTTTCAATTTTATTTTCTCCTTTCTTCTTTTATACCATTTCTGTTGTTTTAATTCAATTCATTTGCGTCCTTTTCTTTTTGCTGATTTTTTTTTTACTTTTTAATCGGTTCTGCATTTAACTTCAATAATCTTTATGGAATTAAGGTGCCTCTTACCTGGATTTCAGCTGATTTTCTATTGTAAATTTAGTTTAGGGTTCTTTCTTTTCTAATCTATAAATTGTTTAATAATTTTTGAATATGCTTTTCCTGCTTTTCTTTCTGGTTTATTATTGGATTCGTTTTTGTGATAGTCTGTCTGTTGTTTGTTGGTCAGTTGTTATTTATTTATTTATGATTGATAATTTCAGACTTGTTGTGGTTTTTAAGTGATTGTTTTATTGCTGGGTGAAATTTGGGTTTGGCTAGATTGTGAGTTTCTGTTCTGGGTTAACGCAATGGTAATGTATATGCATTTTATGTATTCTGTGCTTGTTTACATTTATATTTGGTTTTAATTTGGAGACATGTTTTTCATTTTTTTTTTCTGGGTTTTTATTGAAATTAAGCTTGAATATGAGGGTTTTCATCATCCATGCCTTGTTCTGTTTGTTTAGTTATTTTCATTTTCTATGAAACTAACCGACAAGTCTTGGTTGTAATGCATCTTTATAGCAGCTAACTGAATGTAAGTTATGCTTAAGCTTGTAATTTGGTTCTTTTTGGTTTTTTAAGGAACAGAGTAAAAAAAAGTTTTTCTTTTTGAGTAAAATATGGCATAGCATTTTGAATATTTGTTGGTTGAGTATACTTATATGAATATTATTGGTATACGGTGGAGTTTTTATTCTAAGGAATTTGTGTTGTTCATAAACTGTGACTAATATTTTGCTTATTTTATTGCATACTTTCAGATGGGAAGCGAAAGAAATGGGACTATTCCCACGGTTAATGAGCCTCCTGCTAGAATTGATGATAAAAATTGTTTGAACTCAAGTGGTTCTACAACAAGTGGATTGTCATATGACTTGAATGTAGATAGTCAAAACAATGAAGTTAACAGACTGAATGAGGTTATGGCGAATACGCATAATGTACCATATATTTATAGACAAGATATTGTGAGACATAAAAAGAGTGGGGCAATTGGGATAGTGAACGAAGTTGCTGGTGACTCAGATTCTGATAGCAGCATTAATGATGATGAAGACGATGAAGATGATGAAGACGAGGTAGATCAGGATGAGGAAGATGAAGGAGGTGATGGTGATGGTTCCAGAAGCAGCAATAGAAACAAAGTTAGTGGTAACCATAAGAATGAAGCTCTTGTGGCTGATCAGGTCCGAGTACTTTGGATGGATGACACAGAACCAGTTCAACATGTTATTGATATAAAAGTTGTTGATCGAGGATTCTTACATGGGGACTATGTTGCTTCAGCTTCAGATCCAACTGGGCAAGTGGGTGTAGTGGTAGATGTCAATATATTAGTTGATTTATATGCTCCCGATAGATCCATCTTAAAGGATATATCATCCAGAGTGTTGAAACGGGTGAGGGAGTTTGCTATTGGTGATTATGTGGTACTTGGTCCCTGGTTGGGGAGAGTTGATGATGTTTTAGATAATGTGACTGTTCTAATTGATGATGGTTCTACATGCAAAGTAAATGGGGCGGAGCCACTGCATCTAAAACCGATTGCCAAGAGCATGTTTGATGAAGATGATCATATTCCTTACTATCCAGGGCAGCGTGTAAGGGCAAGCTCATCGTCAGTTTTTAAGAATTGTCGGTGGTTATCAGGCTCATGGAAAGCTAATAGGTTAGAAGGAACTGTTACTAAGGTTACTTCTGGATCAGTATTTATCTATTGGATAGCTTCTGCTGGATATGGGCCTGATTCTTCAACTACCCCTGCTGAGGAGCAGAGTCCTAAGAACTTAAAACTATTGTCTTGTTTTTCACATGCGAATTGGCAAGTTGGTGATTGGTGTCTTCTATCACCCACCATTAGGCAATCATCTTCAATCACCTTGGACAAAGGTCTGTCAAAGCTAGGTCTTAATGATTCAACCAAAAGTGAATTAGATTCTAGCCAAGCAGGCAATCGATGTGATTCAGAAGAGGTTGTACCGGAGGAATCCGATGAGAATAATGAATCCATGGATGTTGAACCAGCCATTGCCTCAAATAGAAATAATGGAAATATTGGAAGTAATGCTTCATTAGAATCTAGCTCTTCTAGTAGTTCAACATCGGTCTCAAAGGACCTTGTCCATGAAACTTGGCTTCTTCATCGCAAAAAGATACGTAAAGTTGTAATTAGAAGAGATAAGAAGGCTCGAAAGAAAGAGGAAAACTTTGAAAGAGCCCTTCTGATTGTTGATAGTAGGACATGGGTTGATGTGGCATGGCAGGATGGAACCATAGGACGTGGATTGGAATCAACAACGTTGATACCAATTGATAGTCCTGGTGATCATGAATTTGCTGCTGAACAGTATGTGGTGGAGACGGGCAATGATGATGTTGATAATGCTTCTGAAGCTAGAGGGGTTGGGATTGTGAAAAGTGTTAATGCAAAAGAGCGGACAGCTTGTGTGAGGTGGTTAAAGCCAGTTGCCAGGGCAGAAAATCCTCGCGAGTTTGAGAAAGAGGAAATTGTAAGTGTGTATGAACTGGAGGGACATCTAGATTACGATTACTCCTATGGGGATGTAGTTGTTCGATTATCTCCAGCTTCCATATCTGCGCCGATTTCTGATGGTGAGTGTGTTGGGGAACCAAAGCAGAAAACTGCACCAAATGATATTAAAAATGTAAAAAAAGGCTCAGGATGTAAGAAAGAAGAGGATGTTTCAGGCGATGAAGCTTCTATGGACTTTTCTAATCTCTCTTGGGTTGGAAACATAACTGGTTTGAGAAATGGTGATATTGAAGTCACATGGGCTGATGGGATGGTTTCAACGGTATGCTTTAGACATCTTTTTTTCCCCTTCACTTGGCTTTAGTATGCTCTTAGTGCAGTCACTTTAGTTTTGATTTTCTCTACCTTCATTCTTCATATATTGGTTAGAATAAAAATATTGGTATGGAACCTTGTTGGATGTCTAATTGGTTATCAAGCATTTGTGCCTTTGTCGCCTCTTTCTAGTCTATTTTGTGTGGCTGTGAATAGTGGATGGATGAACTTGGCATCTAATTAATTTCCCAAACTGGAATAATCATTATGATTCTAGATGGCATTAGCTTATCTTTAGGTGCTTGGACTTAATTGTCAGTGTAAAAATAATGAAATTACACGTCTTTGACTTGCACAATTGTTTCTATGATATATGTATTTTTAATCTGATTAATGCATTCTTTGGCTTGTAATAAGGTTGGACCTCAAGCGATCTTTGTCGTTGGTCGAGATGATGATGATGACTCAATTGCAGCTGGGAGTGAAGTAAGTGATGATGCAGCTAGCTGGGAGACGGTAAATGATGATGAGATGGATGCCCTAGAGAGTGCTGAAGAGGTTTGTTTCTATTTTGAACTGTTGATGGCTGTTAGTAAGTTCAGAATTATTAAAATCTCAATTACTGGATGGGAACCAGCAATCTGATTGTGTGGATTTCATGATGGTATGTAATTTGTCCTATGACCTTGGCAGGAAAAGATTCACAAAGCGTGGGCCTGCAAAATGACATGTGAATTGATATATGTCCTCTGTGGATAATAATAATGCTGATGATATAATATGGATGTAATTAATATTGAAAGTCTATTGGTTGGATAAAATCATTATGTAGGTAATAGGATTTGGTTTCCCCTGTCTTGATGAAAGGACTAACTAATGATTGGTTCCTTCTGTAGATGAATGCATAATATACCAAAAAAGCCTGGGAACAACCATTGCAAATGATTGATTATCTTTATCATAATCTTAATAACTATGATAGTGAAAACAATGCATTTTTTGTCTGAGTAAATGAAGTAAGCCTGTGTTTTTAGGGAATCGGGCTGCAAAATGCCTCTGAAGTAAAATCTGGGGCTGAGGACAGGGCAGAGAATAACAATTCTGGAAGGAATTCTGCGCTTTCTATTCCTTTAGCCGCTTTTGACTTTGTTACAAGATTAGCCTCTGGAATCTTCTTACGGGGATGGAAAAATGTAGATCATTTTTCTGGATCCAGAGGAGAAAATGAACTTCAGACTCAGGGAATAATTCATAGTTCTGATGATAAGGATTCTGGTGACGAGTCCAGCTCTCAGAAATCTAATGTCATTGATAATGCTGGTGTGCAAAGTACTAATACTGATGGAGATGAACGTGCTGTCAGGGACTTGGAGGTGCCAATGTCATCATACGCCACAGAAACTTTATGCAGTTTGAGCAAGGATAAATCAGATGCTCTATTGTGTTTTGAGAATGACAACTGTAGCTTCAAATGTTTCGATATAGTTAAGGATCCTTTGGACCATTATTTTCTTGGGTCAAATGGACAGGTATATATTGTTTTTTATATAAAATATTGTAATGACTTGTGCTACTGCTATAAATTAATATTGCTTGCCCTAAACATGCCGACCTAATTAGGCAGACTCTTATTGACATCATAAAGTATCATGGTGAGATAACTATTAAAGATCTATATGTATTGCTTGTGTAATTCTTTTAACTTTATTTCTAACTATTCATTTTTCAACTGACTCATTTTAGTTTTTGGCCACTTATTAATTGAACTTGCAGATTAACAATGGAAGGAAGTGGCTGAAGAAGGTTCAGCAAGATTGGAACATTCTTCAAAACAATTTGCCTGGTAAGAGGTTTTTCAGCAAATTATATGCAGTGTTTTTTTTTTCAGAATATTGACAAAATAAATAAATAAATAAATATTTGCATTAAGACTTGAGAATTTAACAGATGGGATATATGTACGAGTTTATGAAGATCGAATGGATCTCTTGAGGGCAGTTATTATTGGGGCATTTGGAACGCCCTATCAAGATGGTCTCTTCTTTTTTGATTTTCACCTTCCACCAGAGTATCCTGATGTTCCACCGGTGAGATATACTGATTCTGCTTTTAAATGCTTTCAATGCAACATATTGTTGAGTTTGACATGGAAACAGTTGTTAATTCTGTTTGTTCTCTGTGCCTTCATCTATTGTGATGCAGTCGGCATATTACCATTCTGGTGGTTGGCGAATAAATCCAAATTTGTATGAGGAGGGAAAGGTGTGCCTTAGCCTTTTAAATACCTGGACTGGCAGAGGCAATGAAGTTTGGGATCCAATGTCTTCTAGCATCCTTCAAGTTCTTGTTTCACTTCAGGGGTTAGTGCTAAATTCTAAGCCATATTTTAATGAAGCTGGGTATGATAAGCAGATTGGAACAGCTGAAGGAGAGAAGAATTCAGTGTCATATAATGAAAATACTTTTTTACTAAGCTGCAAAATGATGATGTATCTATTGCGAAAGCCCCCCAAGGTAATATTAAATTTCATATACTTTGTCTTTTCAGCTTTATTCATCTTTATTATTTATGCTTATCCTGGTAACTAGAAATTATTTTGATCTCCTGCCTGTTGACACCACAACATTGGTAAATGATGTAGTTATTGAATTCTTTAATTTGGTAGCATTTATCTCCACTCTGTTACTTTGGACCGAGCCAATTGAGCCAAATGAATATCTTATTAGTTTTGCTTCGATGCTAAGCCTTTATGAACAATCCCTGCAAACTTGGAATGTTGCTTTACTCAAATGTCATCCACTCCAGTCCCTCTTGGTGTATTGGCATTACTCATTGCTGTGATCTCGTCTATCAACTCTATTGGATTGTTTGATGGTCAGTCAATGTGTGGGACTGTTAATTGACATAGTCCTGTTTGTTTTACAGTCTTTTTGGCTGTACTCATTTTCAACAAGAAACCTAGGTGCATCAAGCAAGGGAGGTTAGCACGAATTAGAAATAAATAATGTTTTATTAAATTATTTTTAACTGTTTTCTTGGTTCTTTATTAAATTATTTTTAACTGGTTTCCTAACCAAGTTGCTTGTGCATGTGGTAGATGCGATTTGCCATTCACTTTTTCATCCCTTCTTGTTAGACTCTCTGGAAATTCAAATCCTGCACTAATTCGAAGCCTAATTGGGCTTAATAAAATTTCTAATTTGTTTACTACTGCAGAGAGTGAATTTAGAAGAAAGACATGCAGTAGCCCTTTCTATATTGATGATGCATACTTAAATAAAAATAATTTCACTTTCTTGATAATTCTGATTCATATCATGAGTTGTACCATACGAAAGAATGATCTTATTTAGTCATATGGTTGTGCGGTTGTGCCCTTTGTATCTTTGCCAAGATAAACACAGCAACAGCATATTGGTTGAAGAACAGTATTTATTTGACATAAGGACTGAAGAACTAGTTTATTTGCTAATCAGTGGAATGTTGCCCTTGTTACATGGCAGGATTTTGAAGGGCTTGTTAAAGAGCATTTCAAAAGGCGTGGATACTATATTCTTAAGGCCTGTGATGCATATATGAAAGGCAGTTTAATTGGCTCTCTTACTAAAGATGCCTCTGTAGGCCATGATGACACTTCCAATTTAGCTTCCGTCGGTTTCAAGCTGATGTTAGGGAAGATTGTGCCAAAGCTATACTCAGCAATGAATGAAGTTGGAGCTGATTGTCACAATTTTAAGCATCTACTTCAGTAGGGAAAATAATTTCTGAGGGAAAAATAAGTTCTGATAAACCAGTCTCCCTTACATAAACCAGTCTCCCTTACATACTCATCAATCCAACAAGGTCAGTCATTTCTATTCATTGCGATTACTTCCAAATCTCAGATACTTGTAAATGTAAAGGCTCTCTGAATTTTTTTTTTTTCAAATTTTTACCCTGATTGTCTCGTTATTGAACTTGAGACATTCTTGCATCTTTGATTAAAGCCTCATCAATTTTAGGATATGGGGGTTTCTCAGCTAATTTTCTCATTCACCTCTTTCTCATAAAATTATTTAACATATTTGTTATCTTCTTTCCTGTCTGGGAATTTCGACTGCTAACTTGCTTACAGTTCTTAGTACTTCTCCTCTGGGAACTGGAAGACGATCAATATTTGGATTGATTGTTCAGGATGCATTTTTCAAATTTTGTGGGTTTTTATTGTATTTCACAGACATTCAAATGAGAGCAAGTGTTGGAACTTTGAAAACTAGTTTCTAAATTCTTAAGTTCATTATAATTTAGCTTCCATTGCCGGCATTTTGCTGGTGAAGGCTTTAGCCTCGTTTTGCAGGAGGAAAATATATGGAAAATGAAGGGAAAAAATAGGATATTTTAACTACATATACCTTGATTTTATTTTATTTTATTTCTTAAAAAAGAAAGCGATATAAATTCTATTGACTGAAGTTACTATATTCATGAACTTTTATTTCATCAAAATACTGGAATGCTAGCTAGGTTTTCTTTAATTGATAGATTCCTGAATATGGTTTTTTTAAAAAAAAAACTTGTTTTACTGTGAAGTTAAAATGTAATAAAAAATTGTTTTTTCCCTTTTTTACAGACTGTAAAATTGTATTCGTTATATGGGATCACTGCCTCACTGGGGATTCTATTTGTACTGGTTTAATATTAAATATGATGGGATTTAATTTCATTATATTCTGTGAGTTGAATTGAATTGTGAAATTGCTATTTCAAATTTTCAAGTATCAGGTGACGGTTTAATTTATTAATTTATTCTTATTTATTCTAAAAATTGATAATATTAGAACTTGGAATACTTAGTAAGATTATGATATAAATTATAAGAAATTTTGTATGATTTGTCTATTGTTTAGCTTTAATGAAATTGATTTATTGTAAAATGACATTATTTTTATTTATTTTAGAAATCAATTCTATAAATTATTGCATTTCAAATATAAAAATGAATAAAATAACATTGACTTAAATAATTAAAATAAGTCCTTTTTTTAGCTGATGCTGTAAGTAATTTTTCTGCAATATGATATGCATAATATAAAAATAAACAAATGTGGTATATATTTAAATATAAACAAAAATAAAAATTGGGTATTATAGCATAAAATAAAAATTGAGATATTCTTTTTTTAATATAAATAATTATGTTTTATTTTAATTTTATAAAAATAATAAAAAATGGATGACAGTATAAAATGATTAACATCTAATACTTTATTTAAATTGGAAGTATAAGAAGTCTAAAAATTTTTATTTGGCTATTCTAAAATAAACTACCTCCAATTTTAGGTTTTAGTGTATACAGTGATTAGCCAAACTTTTGCTCAAATAAAACAATGGTCATTGTTCGCTTTTTTTTTTTTTAAATTATTTTGTTCATTAATGATTTTGATTATTGTTAACAATTAAAAAAGATTTTTAGTTATTTAATAATATGAAAATTATTTTCTTTAACAAAAGTTATGTTCTAGTGAACTAAAAAATATTTTTCGAAATATAATTGAACAAATTTTCAAAAATCTAAAGTTAAAATTTAATCAAGCAGAATACATAAATAAATACAGCTAAAATGCATCAATAAGATAATGTAATTCAGTATCATACATTTCTTTGCTAATGACAATCAATAAGATAATGTAATTCAGTATCATACATTTCTATGCTAATGACAAGGACAACAAAATAACGCACCACAACTACAACCAAAAGGCATAACTCGTTTGGACCGAGTCTCTAACTCCATCTATCCACCCAATCAATCACAATTTGTTAAGTAAATTATAATATTAAAAAATTAATTATAATTAATTTTATTTTTAAATCACATATTATGATTTATAAAATGTATAGATAGAATCATAAACTCGTAAAAATTTTCTCATTTCTGCAAAAGATTCAATAAGTTTGAGTCCCTTTCCTAATATTTTAAAATATAAAAATACAATAGTTTCAAGAGAAAAAAATAAAATAAAATACAACAGTCTTCTTTCCTACTTGAAGCACCACAAAATGCAAGCAATGAAGAAAAATCTAGGCTACGGCATGGCAAATTTCGCTAAACTTCACCTATCGTCACTGAAAAATATACTAACGTATGTTCTCGTCACTGGTCTTCTAAATGTCTGCTTGTCGTCACTCATCTAAGAGCCGTTATAACAAAATTGTTATTCCGTTTGCCTGCCGTCAAAGACATTGATAGAATTGTGATTTGGCGCCATATTATTGATCCAGTCAGCGTCCATGTCATTCCCATAACTCTCACCATTGCCAAGTCATCTTCGAGACTAGTGTAAAAACCAAGAAACCCCTTATTTCACTTGCCGGTTTCTTTCTCCTTTGCTCCCAAGGCCCACATAGGTACAGTCACCAATTTCTTTCTCCTTCATTCCAAAGGGCCACACAAGTACATTCTCTTGATTTCTTTCTCTCATCCTTATAATTTTGATAAGTTAATTTTCTGCCAATGAACCTTTTTATCTAAAAAATTGAAATTTCACAACTTTTTCACAAAAATAGAATTTGTCTGAAGTTAGATTTTTTCTTTTCTTTTTTTTTATTACAAAGGAGAATATAGTAGCCTTAGAAACTGGTCAGATGGCTCTCATTTTGAAGAAGATTAACAACGCATAGGTTTTTCTTTACTTGCTTTATAAAGGGAAAAAAGTAGATATGGTTCTCTCTCTTGCCAATTTTTGGCGTTTACTGAATGAAAAGTATTATTGGTGGACCAGAGGAATAAGAAATTTGGTGGTGGACCAGCACATTGATATGGCAACTTCATGTTTTGGTAATTTAATTTTCAATAAATAAAAAATTTATCTTTTTGTTTGTATTTGTTGAGTTGACTTGGCATATAAAATGACCAGGGTTGTTTATATTTGTGATTAGCTTTGTGATTAGCACATAAGTTGTGTTTATAATTGTGAATATCCCTGAACTAATAAGAAATGCACATTATAATCCCTAGATCATATATTATTCAAAAACGAGATGTGAATTCTTCTAAGTTATTTTGTTTTGATTTAACTTTTTTTTATCAGGGTCTACTGAGTACTTTACTATCAAATTACATTACAACAGTGACAAAGGTGAATGAGGATACTTCAATGAGGAATTGCATTACATGTGGGACTATTGTGCTGATAGGCTTGCCCTAGTCACTAGTGATTGTGTGTTGCAACAAATAGGTCTCAAGGGGTATATGAGGTATTGGTGGAGGCTTCCATCTAAGGATTATAAGGATGGACTGAGGCCATTGGAGAATGATTCCCATATTTTGGAGATGGCCTTTCATGTTGCAGATACAGGTGAAGTTGATGTTTATGTTGAACATATGCCCAAGAAAACCATTTTGGAAGAAAGGAACAAGTGTATAAAAGAGATTGAATCACCACCAAGAGTATCTACAGTACTAATTGAGGAGATTGAGGAGCCTGACCTCAACAAAAAGCCCATCCCAAGTAGAAAAAGGGTAAGAGAAAGGGAAACAAATGCACCAACTATGCAAACTAAAGTGCATACTGAAGTGCTGCAAGACCATGCACCAGATATGTTGCCTAAAAGTGTCCAAGAACATGCAGTAAATGTAAAAACTGAATTGGCCCAAGAATATGCAACAGACGCTGGTAGTATAGATTTTGGTGATTTTGATTTTGGTGATTTTGCTGTTGAATATGATTTTGCACCAATTGATGATGGTGCTGCAGATGTTGGTGATGTGGGTGCAGTTGATGTTAGTGTAATATAAACAGAAGATGCTCATGGTTCAGTAGATGATGGTGTTGTAGAAACAGAAGAAGCACATGGTTCAAAAGAAGCTAGTGATGTTAATGCAGATGAAGATCATGACAATAACAGCGATGATGAGGAAGAATATAAAGATGAAGACTATAATGTGGCTGACATGGATGATGACTTCAAGAGGTACTAAGGGAGAATAATGATAATGAAGCGAGCGATATACATGACATGAGTAGAAAATTTAAAAATACACATTATTCACACATTAATGTAGTTGGAGTTGAGCAGGAGGCTGATTCTGACTACAATTCCAGTGATGAATTGCATAATGAACAAGACTCAGAAGATGAAGGGAAGGAAACATGACCTGATTTTAACCATGATAGAGATATGAATGATCCAACCTTTTTAGAGGGTATGAAATTTAGAGACAGAAATGAGTTTAAAGCAACAGTTAAGAGTTGGAGCATAAAACATAAATTTCAATATTGGTTTAAAAGAAATGATAAATTAAGGGTTGAGATTGCTTGTAGGGTAGATACATATAATTTTAGAATGTGGGCATCACTAATTGATCAAAAGGATGGCAAAGAGGGCAGTGATCCCACATTCCAATTGAGGGTAGCCAATTTGGTTTATACATGTGCTAGAGTACACAAAAACTTCAATTTATCTTCAAAATGGTTAGCTGATCGGTACATTGATGACATTAGGGAAAATCCAAATTGGATACTCAGTGCTTTTATTGCAAAGAGTATAAAGAGATCACAAAGTTACAATTAGAAGAATGAAGGCATGGAGAGCAAGTAATCTGGCTATAAAAAAAATAAATGGGGATGAAGCTCAAGAGTATGGAAGATTACATGATTACAAGTTAGAACTTGTGAAGTCAAACCCTAGTTCGACTGTTATGTTGAAGGAAGAAAAGGAGGGATATACATTTGCCTTGCTGCTTTGAGGGAGGGATTTAAATCAGGTTGCAGGCCCATTGTGTGCTTGGATGGGTGCTTTCTAAAAGGCATTTCTGGTTGCCAAGTTCTTTGTGCAGTTGGAATCGATCCCAATGACTGCATATACCCCATTGCCTATGTTGTGGTGAAGGTTGAAAACATAGAAAATTGGGATTGATTTTTAGAAAATTTAAAGGCAGACATGTGCATGCATAACTCCTACCATTGGACCTTTATGTCAGATAGACAGAAGGTTTGTACATATATAAAAGGAATCTAATTGTATTGTATATTCTTTCAATTGTTCTAACTTTTATACTTGTTTTATTATAAACGTAGGGTTTGGTCAATGTCATTGCTAATATGTTTCCACACTCAGAACACACAGAATGTGTGTTAGACACTTATGGACTAAAATGAGAATTTTATTTAGAGGTAAAGAGTTTAAGGATATCTTATGGGCTTGTGCAAGGGCTACATACCTGCAAAAATTAGAAGATTGCCTTAAAGAAATTGAAGAAAAATCAGTGGATTGTAGGGAGTGGTTACAGGCTAAGCCTTGTGAAAATTGGAGTAGAGCTTTGTTTAGAACTGACTGCAAATGTGACATTCTCCTCAACAATTTGTGTGAATGCTTTAATAGATACATATTAGAAGCCAGATCAAGACCCGTAATCACAATGCTTGAGATGATAAGGAATCAACTAATGCAAAGGGTAGCAAAGAAAAAGATGCAAATGGGAAAGATCCCAGGCCTATTATGTCCGCTACCCGCAGTCATATTACAAAAACTTCTATCTATCGTCACATTGAAGAAGGAAAAAGACAGTCATATTACAAAGATGACGAGCATACAACTGTAAACAAGAAGCTTTTTTATGATGCATATCTCATGCCAAGAGAAGCTTGTTCTGACTAAAGATTGATGCAGCCAAGTCAAAGTCCTAATTGTTGAAACCTACTTGCCATAAACTCTCCCTCTCAAGATTGTAGAGAACTTACAGTCATCAAATATTCAAGAATTGATTTTAAGAACCTAAAAGAGAAACAGTGATACTTGCTAGTTATCATGAAGCAGACAAACAGTACTTAAATTGTATCATCCAACAAACCAGGTGGAAATCCTGAATCCATCGAATACCTTTCCACATTCAAATCAAAATAATTGGCAGCTCATTGATGATATTCACATATGGAATAGTCGGAAAAAAATGCTTTATAGATATCAATAACAAAAGGATTAATTCTCAACGACATCACAATCTTGTTTTGCTTCCAATGAGAATATATTAAGTAATTCAAGCCACGCCTGTAATCATAGATAGCATAGAACTTTCTACAAATTCTTTGGGGGTTCTCATTCTCACAAAGGATTGAATGACAATTTCATTAATTATTCTACTATTTCACTCCAGCAGCCAACCATCTAATTCAACTTTAGCAAACAACAAAATGCTTATTATTATCTATATATCTACATATATAGCATATGCTGCAATCACATAATTGAATTCATTAAAAAAAATAATCATACTCTTTAAATTATCAATTCAAGAGTTACACGAAAATCATCAAAATAGCATAAAAAAAGAAGCAAAAAAAAAAAAAAATCCCAACCCAGTCAATGATAAGGGGTAATTCATAATTGAGTTGTGAAAAGTCAAGGTTAAAAAATGCAGTCTCTAAAAACAACTGTGAAAAGCAAAAAACTGAGCACTAACGCATATAAACTGAAATGTTTGCTTAAGTTCATATAATCATAATCTTAATTTGGCTTTCCTCAATCTTTTTAATATCAAGCCCAAATGCCATCACAATGAATGCTATTACTTCCTAGTGATCATCTAACTGAAAATGTAAACAAACTTCAATTATCAAACACCAGAAACACATAAAAAATTGAAACCCATGTACTTCTATATGTGCACTATCATCATAAAGAGCAAAATTAAAATAATTCAAAGTATTTATTATTGCTAAGCCAATATCCTCCAAGGCCACATGATTCCAATTTCCATTTCCTTCCTTATTTCATTCAACATTTACCAGCATAACAGAAGATAACGAACAACGAAAAAAGAGGGATACACAGAAAACAAGTTAACCAAAAACTAAAAATTTTGGTAAAAAAATAAAAAATCATACACCGTTCTGTATAATCCTCCTCCTAGCCAAAAACCTAGCCACCGGCGGCGTAAGCGCGATGGTTATTGGTACCCTTATTGGGAAAAGAGCTTTATTACAAAGCACAGCGACAGCAAGCGCACCACCAGTAGAAGCAGCAAGCTCAGCAGTCCGATTCTTCTTCTTCTCTATGGCAGTGGATTTATTATCCCTCTCTTCAATAACAAACCCATCATGGGATTTAATTTCTTGGTCTTGAGGTTGTGGGCTTGGATGACTGGGGTCCTTGGAGGTGGAGATTCCAGGAAGATGCCACTTGTCGAAGATCGATTCGACATCGACATTGTTCTTGATGGCAATGTAAAGTCCGGTGATTGAGGCTGCAGAGACAGAGAAATGGACGCCTAAAGCTACTTTGCCATACTTCTTTAAGAGTTCTCTAAATCGGCCCCCAGCCATTCTGAAAGAAGCTAATAAGAAAGGAAAAGTAGAATATTGGTGTTTTTGAGTTTAGGGTTTTTAGAGGTTTGGCCGTTTGGACAAGTCAGTTGCTTTTTGCTGGCAGCGGAATGCAGCTACACTGCCGGGCTGGAGTTCGGGACAGTTGACACGACAACGTATTGTGTGAGTTTGTAATGGTCCAAGTCAAATCTTTGAATTTTTTTCCACTACAAATATTATTCAATTTTTTTTTGAAATAATTAAAAAATATATATTGTCGCCAAATTTCCTATTAAAACATGTTGTAATTTGAAACCGGAAAATCTTATTAAAATGAAAAATTAAGAAAATTAGAAGAAAAGTTTGTGTTTTAATTTAAATTTGCCTCATCTTTCTAGAAAACCTTAAATATCTAGTGTTTTTAAATAATATATGATAAAGTTTCTCCTAAAAGATCTGGGCGGCCACTTATTAATTGGAGACTTAAGGTATCCATTCAAAAAAAAATTCTAAGCTGAAATAAAATAGATGGAGCTAATCTTGAAAGATGAAATAAAAAAATATTAAAAAAAAAAACAGAAGAACGCTCTAATCTATTGCTGTTTTTTTAAATAATTTTTTTATTCAATTAATAAAACAAAAATAATGTTAAACTTGAAAATTTTGTATAAAATATAAAAAATATTACAAAATAATAATAAAATCATCATAAAAGTCATTCTATTGATAATTTTTCTTCTTACATGAGTTGGAGGTTACGAAGGACGGACACAATACAATACGAAATATTAAATTATTAAAAAATTTTTAAAAAATAAGAATACCACACAAAGAAATACGTTTATATGAATATATATATATATATGCATATATATATTTTAAATTATAAAAATATAATAAGAGATAAATATATATTTAAAATAGTTATATATATTAAGTTATAAAAATAACATAAGAGATAAATATATTCTCAAAATAAATATATATTAGTTTCTTTATATAGAAATATAATTATAATAAAAAAATAAATTTTCCTATAAAAAAAACTTTGTTATCACTACAAAAATCTGGGTCTTTTTCGGCGGTTTTTTTAGCCTATAGCAGCGGTTTTAACCGCCCCTACAATTATTAGAGGCGGTTTGAAAAGCCGCCGAACAAGCGGCGCCAATGCCACCGTCTCTACTTTGTAGAGGCGGTTATTAGGTCCGACGGGGTAGTTTCAAAAATTAGCGGCGGTTTACGTAGCGGCGCCATAAAATCGCCTCTAGAATACTTACTCAACTGATCACATTTTGCCGCCAAAAATGAATAGTAGCGAATGTAGCGGCGGTTAAAATCGCCTCTACATTTCTTTAACTGAAAACGGAAATGCCGCCAAAATTGAGTAGAGGCGGTTTTAACCGCCGCTAAAATCGAAAATTTAGTAGCGGCGCATGTAGCGGCGATTGAAACCGCTTCTAATTTTATTTAAACTAAAAAAATAGATGCGCTGCTAAAATTGAATAGCAGCGTATGTAGAGGCGGTTTTGTACATTTTAGAACTGCCGTAAAATAATTTTGCAGCCAATAAAAAGAAAGTAAAGGGGATTTAAAACTGCCGCTATAAATTCCATGTTAGATTTTAATTTTTTGTAATTTACAATTTTGCTAGTATTTATATTAGGCGATTATAGGGATTCTATGAACAATTTTTTTATATTCCTTTTTTAATGGAACTACTTTTTTAATCAAATAATATAAATGCACATGTTAATTTGAAATAAATTAATATACATATATACTGTAAGCTAAAAAACAAATTACATAGTAAAACAAATCTATTTCATTAATCTTTCAATAAAATTTGTCCTAACAAGTTTACTACTTGTGCTTTTTAAAAAGCACTATGAGCCAATATGCCAAAAAAGATTTTCATAACAAGCTCACTACTTATACTTTAAAAAGCACAACGAGTCAATATTCAAGAAGATCACTAAATTACATTTTAATCTACCTTCAAACTAACCATCTAGACATTATCCCTCGGATTATGACTTGAATGTGATGAAATATTAAGTGGAGAATATCCATCTCGGTTACTTGCTGCATCATTATTGACCTCCTGTAAATAACATTAAAATTATTTAATAAAAATAACACTAGATGTCAATGAATGGAAATGTATCAATCCACTAAATGAAAAGCATGTATTATGAATAAAAACCATAAAAGTTTATCCAATGAAAGAAACAAACCATTTTAGAGTTAAAACAATGCTAACTCCAGATAACAAATCATAAATGAAACAATGGTTTTGGAAATCAAAGTTAAGTATAATATATACTTGTTTTATGGTTATACAATAACTCATTTTATACAATAATATACATTAAATCATCCAATCAAAAGAAATCAAATCAGAGTTGTAGTTATATTACCTCAAGAGCCCCTGGAAATGTTTTGGAAATCCATGATTTTAAACCATTCAAAGTTGCTGCCACTGAATCATATTTTCCAGTCACTTCTTCCAATTGTTTCTCAAGCATATCAATTTTCTTTGATTGTGCAGAATCTGAAGATTCACACCTTGCTCTCTTCCGACCAAAATAACTTGTAGGTGTAGGACCAAGGCCAACACCTCGCACTCGACCATTGTGTTCTTGTCCCATGACTTCTTGAAAAACTTGTTCATTCAATTCAGATGAATCAATAGAATGATCTTGACTTCTTTCGCTTATTAGAGAATGAGCTTTTTCCTACAAAATGAAACTTATATAAGCAGAGGAATTTATAGTTTTTAAATATATAATATAAATGATACTTACAATCAATTGTCTAACTTCATCATCAATATAAGTCCCATCCTTTCTCTTATGGGTTTCTTCATAAAGGCTCAATCTATCAGGTACTTGTCCAGTTTTATCAATCTATAATCCATCAAAAATATCAAATTAAATAGTAGAAAACATGTAATCAAACTATTAGTACATGCAATTTCAAAATAGACGCTAATTACTCATACAATTTCTTTTCTTTTTCTCGCATAGCTTTTTCTTCCACATGTATGTGCATTTTTCTTCTTCGTTGCATTTGCTTTGTTAATAGCACTCAACTTCTGAACAATAAAAAATAATGACAAGTGAACATTGGATGCAAAGAAGAGAAATACCAACAAAAAACATAAATTTCAATAACAAGACATTTAAGCCTCGAATACCGGGCGAGCATACAAGAAAAATGAAAAAAAAAAAGAAAGAAAGAAAAATAGAAAAGAATTATTCCAGAGATCCTTAAATCTACATTTCCAATAGGCATACTAGATCAATTTTACATGCAGTCTGATAGTAGAGCCTGACTGGTTGAAGAGCAACTGTTTAAGTAATTTTGAGTCTCCCCGATCTCCACGAATGACTCCTTTTCCTAACGTACTTAGTTAAAGACACAATATAGAAATGAAATAATTAACCAGATTAGATGTGCATGTTGACTACATTTGCCCAAAGAGAATAAAAATTCATGTTTTTTTTTCCTTTAACTGAAGTTCATTCTCTACAAATGTAATAGAGGAGACTGTTAGTCTGATAAGAATGTGAAACTCACTTATCAATTCAAGGAAAGAAGGCTTTGGGAAGGCACCATGAAACTAAAGACCACAAACATTGAATCTTTATAAATATACCTCATTTTACAACCGTAAATTCATATTATTGAAAACAAAGTTCTCCACAAGACAACAATTATCCTATCCTACCAAATGGTATACCCAAAAAAAAATATCATATCGTATTGAATACTCTCACTTGTATGGCTTAAAGAGCTTTCAACTTTCACTGCAAGAAATCTTTAGAAATCACTACAAAATCACAGGTTTAAATTTATTATATGTTTGTCAATTTAAATGAAACACCTGAAAAGAACAGACTACACACAGTTCAATAACAAATAGAAAGAGTTCACCAACATCCATCTGAATCTGAAGGGCAGAAGAACAAATCCACAATGCCTCAGTTGAATAGATAAAATTCAGCATAGAGTTTATTTATGGCAACTCCACAAGACTAAAACTGGCCAAAAAATAACACTAAAATCAATTGTATCTGTGACTCAAAAGTTAAGAACTATAAATAGATTTAAAAATCAAAATCACTGCCTTGAAGTTAACTTGAAGTTCACCCAAAAAGATCATCAGATCAACACATCCTATAAGTGTTGTTAGTGCAAGTCAACAATCAAAACTGCAGAAAGACCGCTTGACAATTTAAGGTTCAATCATCTAATGCTAAGCCAAGAAACAACAATTGACATTTGCACAGATGAAAAACATTACAAATAAAAAACCTTAATACACAAATCAAATCAGTTCCATTCTTTTTGAAAGAAAAAAAAATATAAACATGACAAAGAAAATACAATGCTCAACAGATTGCAAAATTTTCTCAATCTTTTTAATCTTTAACCATCCGAATGTTAAAGATCATGGAGGTGAACCAGTTTCAAAGTATTTACCTGACTCTTCTCAGTGAACCACGAATTGACAAGGCTTGGCCATTGTTCTTCTATAACACCCTCAGGCACATTGTTTATGATTTCATCCTTAGTTTTTGATAAATCATAATTTTCTTACTTTAAGTCACCCTTATAATCCCTCCATTTTTTGTTCAATGACTTCAAAATCCAGTCATCGGTTGCCTTGTTTGAAGGATATGAAAACCTTTGCTGAAAATCCAAGTAATCATGAAACTCATCATTATACAATAGACTTTCAACAATTTGAAATATATTAAAGTTATAATTTAGGAAAAAAATACCTTGATAATGTCCAACATTTTTTTTTGAATGAATTAAACACCTTATCATTCCAATTTCGTATGGATATAGGTGCTAGCTTTCCGTTCTTTGCAATAACTCCTAGAAAAGATGTAAGAGCAGCAGCTTCTTTTGTCCAAGGAGTACCAAATTCGTCAACTTCAACGTATATCTTCTCATTTGTATCCATATTCCAAATGTTTTTCATCACAGTTCTTCCTCGCTTTTTAAACCGATTACCACTTCCATCTTAATTACAATTGAGAATAAAGAAATTTAGGTTAAAAGAGCACACAATTGTGAGACTTGGTTTTATTAATAAGCTGCTGTAATTACATATATTTAATAATTAATTACATCTACATGTGAATTAACAACTTAGTTTATGGGTTTTAACAAGAGAATACACTAATGAACTTGAGACCATACTATAATTGATCTTATAATTGAACTTGCCAAGTCTGCAGAATGATTCAATCAAATTTTGACACAGAATTCACAAAGAAGAATGGTATTCGATTGAATACAAGTAGTGAGTAAATGAGTGGATCTTTATTAAATTTTCAAAGGAGAGATTGGAAAGAGCTGTAATAGTTTGCAGGATAATTGCAGGGACAATTGTTAATAAAGCTGAAGAGTACTGTGAGAGTAATTGTCGTAGGAGTGATGTTCAGAATCCAAAGTCTGAATCTTTAATTGTAAGAAATTCCTATGCTGTACTTCTCTGCTTTGTCATAGTTTTCTCTTAAGATTCTCACATATATCTGGGTAAGTCTGCATTTGTTCTTTTTGCAGTTAAATTCATCCTAGGACACCATTTTACCCAGAGCTTAATGTAAAAGAAGAAAAATTTCATTCCCCATCTGGGTAAGTTTCATTTGCACAAGTATAATCCCTCTTCAGGACAGAGTTCACATGTTTAATTGAAATATAGAAGCTAGCCATAAAAGGCATTAGTTAATACTAACAAGAGAATACACTAATGTACCTGATTTTTTTCACATGTTCTTGTAATTACAAGAAAGTGTAGTGCAGATAATAAAACGGATCTATGGAACAGGTTATATGTAGTGCAGGTTATATGTAGAAAAATTTGAAAATTAAACTTGCAAATATAAGTGGATTTATAGATTTGAAAATTACCAATCATTTCGAGGTCGTCAGTTTGAGAAGCTTCTATGTCGGGTTGGTCATTTGTTTGTTGATTCTCTTCATATTGCTCCTGAGATCCTGAACTAGCTGGCACTGTTCTCATATCTCGCACACTTCTACTTCGTTGAGACATTGTCTAGGCTAGTATGAAAAAAAAAATATAAGTTAACATAAAATTATAAAAAATAAGTAATAATTAAAATCATAGTAATTTAAGCAAATAAACCTTAAATATGAGTTACACATAGATAACATCTTCTTCTCCTACATCATTCCTAACCCATTGTGGGTTCTCAGCGACACTAGCAATATGACCATTGTCATTTATAATATCAGTAGAATCATCTACTACTTGATCTTTGCCCATGTCGTAGAAGTCTCGAGGTTTAACCTTTATAACAATATGCCAATTAGGATTATTAGGATCCTGCACATAAAATACTTGCTGAACTTGGGAAGAGAATACATAAGGATCATCATTTGCCTTGTCACCAGTTGTATCAAGCGAGAGGAGTTTACAAGGGTGAATCCAAATTCATCACACTTGATTCCGGTAGGATGATATACATCATACCAATTACATCTAAATAAAACCACCTTAAAATTATCGAAATAATTTAATTCTATAATATCAGTTAACCTCCCAAAATAATCCAACCATCCAGTTTCTGGTGTGTTTACAACCCCACTATTTTGTGTCGTTCGTTGATCCTCTCGTCGCAATGTATGGAATCTAATCCCATTAATTATATATCCAGAGAATCTCCTCACAACCTTATTAGGCCCTCTACCAATACTCAAAATATCCTCTGAAATGGATGAATCTGAATTTGCCAAAACCTAAAAATAAAATAAAATATATAATATAAGATATAATATATTAGTGTAAATAATTTCCATTACACATAAAAGAAAATTAGTCTTACCCTATTTTGAAACCAATCATGAAACTTTTCATTCAATAGTCTATATATAGCATTGTTATCAAGACGTGTACCTCGTCTACGTCTTCTTTTTTCAAGATCAATGAACTCTCTACATTGAATAGCAAAATAAATGAATCTATATGTATATAAATATTAAATGAAAATTACAAATGAGGCATGAATATACTCACTGACGAAATGGCTCTATTGTATCAGAATGGCGTAACACATAACGATGTGCTTGCATCAATGATAAATCATCTAAAATGACATCCTCAGCTCTGCCAATTGGTTTACCCAAACTTGAAAATAAATATCTAACATTTTTAGATGGTTGATCTGGGTTCCTTAAAGGACGATTAAATCTAGTCTCAACTCCTTCAAGATACCTTGAACAAAATGTTAAACACTCTTCAGCTACATATCCTTCAGCAATCGATCCCTCAGGTTGAGCCTTATTACATACCATTGATTTCAAAATTACAAAAGACCTATTTAAATGAACAATTATAATTTTGCAAACATTGTAAAAGGCATAGATCAAAGATGAAATATAAATGTAATGTATATAAATACCTTTCTAAGGGGTACATCCATCTATATTGCACTGGACCACCCATTCTAATTTCTTCCACCAAATGAATCATTAAATGAGGCATGATAGTAAAGAATGATGGAAGAAAAGTTCTCTCCATCTTGCAAAGTGTCAGTATGATTTGATTTTGAATTTTATCAAGATCATTAATATCTATTACCTTCGAACATATTGATTTGAAGAAAGAAGCCACTTCAATGACGACTGAAATCACTTCTTTTGATGGACTACATGATCTTAGTGCCACTGGAAGCAAGTATTGAATCAAAATATGGCAATCATGACTTTTAAGATTGATAACTTTATTCTCTTGAATTCTAACACACCTTGAGATATTGGATGCATAACCATCAGGCATTTTGACATTTTGTAGAACACTGCATAAGACATTTTTCTCTTTTTTTGTTAAGGTAAAAGAGGCTGGAGGCAATCTCTGTTTACCACCATGACATTTTTGAACATGCAATTCATTCCTAATGCCTAAATCCTCCAAATCAAGGCGAGCATTCAAGTTGTCTTTCGATTTACCAGGAACATTTAAGAAAGTGTGTAGAAAATTGTCACACACATTCTTCTCAATGTGCATCACATCTAGATTGTGGCGTAGCAAGTTATATTGCCAATAAGGTAATTCAAAAAAAATGCTTTTTTTTCCACCCTATTAATGAATCATCATTTCCTTCATTCAATCCAACATCTTGTTCTTTTGTCCTCCTTTGCATGTCTGACTTTTTATTCCTTTTCCTCTTTTTGTGCTGCTTGCCATATGTTTGTGGAATTCCATATAATTGTTTCAACACATCAGTACCGGAAGATCTCACAGGAGCTACCCGTAACTCCTCAGTTGAATCAAAATATTCAGCTTGTTTACGAAATATATGATCCTCAGGTAGCCACCTACGATGACTCATATAACATTGCTTCTTACTATTTTTCAACCATATTGAACTAGTGGATGAAGCACAACAAGGACATGCAAATTTGCCTTTAGTGCTCCAACCAGACAACATTGCTAAAGCAGGTAAATCATTTAACGTCCACATTAATGCAACACGCAAGGAAAACCTTTCTTTCTTAAAAGCATCAAAGGTTGGGACACCAACCCATAATTCTTTTAATTCAGCAATCAAAGGCTGTAAGTAAATATCAATATCATTCCCAGGACTATTTTTTCCTGGAATAATCATTGACAAGATAAATGAAGATTGCTTCATGCAAATCCAAGGTGGAGTGTTATAAGGTATTAGCACAACTGGCCATGTACTATAACTAGTAGACATTATTCCAAAAGGAATAAAACCATCACTACACAAAGCAAGCCTCACATTACGGGAATCCGAAGAGAAATCAGGATAACGAGCATCAAAAGCCTTCCAAGCTTCTCCATCAGCAGGATGCCTTAACAATCCATCCTTATTACGTCCATCTTCATGCCATAGCATGTCCTTCGCGGTTTCAGCTGAAGCGTATATCCTTTGCAGTCTTGGAATTAATGGGAAGTACCGCAATACTTTAACTGGCTTTTTATTCCTTTCATTGCTGTCCTTATTTGTTTTCCACCGAGAAGATCCACAAACTTTACAAGATTCCTCATCCTTATTCTCACCCCAAAATAACATACAATCATGTTCACAAGAGTGGATCTTCTCATAATTAAGACCTAATGCTTGAATTATTTTTTTTGATTCGTAAAAAGATTTAGGTAAAGATGTTCCATCAGGAAATGCATCTATTAATAAATCAAGAAGCATGCCAAATGATTTTCCTGTCCATCCATTCAAGCATTTTAAGTGATATAAATGAATAAGAAAGGATAATTTGGAAAAAGACTTACACCCTGGGTATAACTCTGTATCCACTTCTTTTAAAAATTTATGCATATCACTAGTTTCCCTATCAGATGTTTCCTCTAATTGCTCTACTCCAATTGGATTATTTTGGATTTCTTCCTCAACGCCATCTTGTAAGCAAGTTTCTACAACATTCACATCTATTGGCATGTCATTACTAGATGGAACATTGTCACGTAATGCATCGCGCAACAACTCTACCATATTGTCACGCAACCTAGGAGGACTTAAGTTATCAGGACTTGGCACATGCTCAGCTTCATTTCTTTGGGAAATATTTGAAGGAGAAGATGTAGCACCCATATTAGAAGATAACTCCTCCCCATGTAATACCCAAGTTGTGTATCCTCTCATAAAACCATCACAAATTAAGTGCTCTCTAACAACGTCATGAGTTTGTAGTGTACAATTAACACACCGAATGCATGGACACATTATTTTTCCACTACTAGAAGCATTATGAATAGCAAATTGAATGAAATCTCGAACCCCATCTTTATAAGCATTACTAAATCTAGGCTTATTTATCCAACTCTTATCCATTTTTGCAATGTTGTTACAAATGACAATACGAGCTACAAAAATTCACCAACACAAAAAAAAGAGAGTGTAAGTATTAAACTTTAAACCACATAATTTAAATTTCATAGAAACTTGTGCAAAAAGCTCATTTATATAATGAAGTAGGCTAAGAACAAGGCCTTGTTTGTTTGTAAAAAAAATAATAATAACACAACTGAGGCAGAACTGCAGAAATAATATGAATGCTAAAACACAAAACAATTATGATGCCTAATTAATAAATGGTAATTTGGAACCACTACCTTTACTAAAGCAGAACCGCAAAAAATTAGAAGAATTTGTAAGAATAGTAACATAATTAATTATAAAAAGTTGCATACATATGATCGAAACTTAAGCAAAAAACTCAGAATAATAAAGCAAATTATTAAATTAAACTTGCAACTGAAAGACATTTCAGATCCATACTGCAAACCAATACTGCTGGCTGCAGACTTGAATGACTAATCCAAGGAAGAACCTAATATATATCAAAATTCAAAACCAAAAAAGTTTGGAAAGCAAACCAATGCATGAGAGATTTAAAACCCAAGAAATAGAAAATAATGTCACAGGTCGATTAGATAATAAAAAATTTCTCTTTGCTACCCAAGCCAAACCAGGGCAGAGCCAATTATCAAAATGGGGAACAAGCTAGAAAGAGACATTTATTTTCCAGTATTCCTAGCTGAAAAAAAAAAATTTAAGAGAGAATTTCATTTGCCTGTATATGTATATGATTAAGTCTATTATTAAGAAGAGTGTACACTTATAATTAGAATATTTCATATAAACCGTCTATTATTAAATTATTAATTTGCTGAATGAAGACAATACTGAAATTTTGAGAATGGCTCACACACCTTGTGATTGATATTGACAAGTATATATAGAATTGTTACAGATAAAATCTCTGCAAAATGAGATTGTACAGCAGTTTTCCTTTTATAAAGGAATTGCAATATTGATTTAAAAATAAGATTAGTATATTTATATTAGAGTAAATACCGGCAGGTATCAAGTTTCCTTTGCAACTGAATAATAATTCTAAATACAGCTAGAATGTGTGCAACTGAATAATAATTCTAAATGAATAATGTTCATTGTGCATCTTTTATAGTGCCTAATCAATCTCCAGATGATATTCCTCACTAAGCACCAGATTCAGAGCATTGCATTCAGTGGGACAGCAATGTATTTTATATATTGCAAGATACTCCAACTATGACAATAAATCTAAATTAGAGAAAGATTCAATTTCCACCAAATTATGGAATCCTCTACCTTTCTCACTACAAGATTGTTCTAAGAATCCTGGTTAAATTGATTTCTAGGTTCAATTCCTGCACTGAAATTTAATTCTTACATCAAATTTTTATTTTTATCTAGATTCATATTAATGTTATGGCTCTAAATCTCTCTGAAAATGTAGTCCATAATTGCTCCTATTGAACAAAAAAAGAATTTATATAATCAATCCCAATTCACTTGGGACTAAGACTTAAAAAATGAATCCAACTGAAGGCTGGAGTTAGCAACAGCACCGTGTTGGGTTTTTCCTCTTCTACCCATATCAATGCTAAGGTATGTATAGGCTTGTATATGTGCAAATTTATATATACAAATTGCAAGCAAACAAATAATAATTATAATGTCTGCATAATCAGTTTGCAAAAGGATAGACTGGGCCAAGAATTTTTCCCTCCTGACTGAATTTCATGTTACTCAGCTTAAAAATGGGATAACTTTTAAAAGGCAGCAGGTAACAAAAAAGGGATATATATGCATAATCTTCTGGGTCCCTACAGGTCCCAAACGCCACAAAAAGCTAGCAAAGTGCTCAACTTTAGCAACTCGGAAGTTTCAATACTTAAAGAGCAAAAATATATTGATTCAGATTTGGAAAGTAAAAGCTCTCTCTTTAAACAACCTCTTTACATTTTACTGATAATCCTGGGATTCCTAAAATTCAACAATTTATAGCAAAAGTCAAGTGTGACAATGCCTACATGATATGATTGCTAAATAAAAACAAGTTAATGACAAGTTAATGACTACATGATATGATTGCTAAATAAAAACAAGAAAATGATAAACGTATTATTGACATAAATCCCCACAAAACAAAAATGCCAAACCCTAACAAAACATAAACAATAGATAGGTAACAACACAAATATATATTATTCTATTGTAAAAGCAGTATATATAAAACTAAACAGAAGGTCATGAAAATGAGATTAAGTTTTGTTTTAAATAATTAATTGTATAAGATTTCAATGAATCAAATACAAGATATTGAATATTTGTCTTTGCTTTACGAATTGAATTGAGATGCTTGGAATATTAATTGAAATTCGTAACATTAATTGAAAGTTCTGTTACAAAAGCATGAAATTGAAGATGTTGGATTTATCTCTTACCTAAAACACAAATAAACACACAAACAAACAAACACATCAAAACAGAGTATGAAACAACATAGCAGAGATTTTCTCTCTCTTCTTTTTCTTAATTTTCTACAATTTTTTCTTACACTTTCTCAGTCTCTTGTTGGCTTTAGGAACAAAGAAAACAGAACATATGAGAAAATCAAAGCTACTGAAATTTTTCCCAAACCCTCTTCCAATTACAGCAGAAGCTTCTCTATTATAGGAACAGAGAGTCATTATATCTATTCAGCAGCTCCAACAGAAAAACTTACTTATTGCTTATAAGAAAAACTGTAATATTTACACTGAAATTTCCATTCCAAAAAAGACGACGGTTAACACATATGGGAAGTGGAAGCAGAGAACCTACATATCTGAACAACTGATCAATACAACTTTTCCTTTAGGTTATATGGATCCCAACGGAATTCAAATTATAATTCCAACCAGAAGTCAACTCAAATCAAAATAAATATAGAAGAGGAAATCACCTCAAATCAAAACCAGAAGTCGAAAATTAAACTGTCAGACAGAATCAACTCAAAATCAAAATAAATATAGAAGATGAAATCACCTGAATTGCTTCAAAAGAAGAACCGCCTCGCTCGCTTTACAATATAAATCGAAATCGAAATTAAAATAGAAATGGAAGAGTCAGAACTCCTATAAGCCCAGAGTCAGAACGGATTTTGATGATTTCAACGGATTTTGAAGGAATGGGTTGCTGGAGTTTTAACGATATCCACGGCTTGTAGTGCTTCGATATTCTGCGTTAGGGTTTCGATAATTTGAAGGATGGAATGCAAATGAGAGCGGTGTACATGTAAAGGTTATTAGCGAAAAATTGAACCGCAAACCGCGAGTGTGAACCGCTAATTAGAGGCGGTTTTTAAGAACGCCGGTACCAAACGCCACTAACAGATATCATTTATATACTAGAGGCGACTTTTAAAACCGCCGCTACAATTCCGCCTGGAAAACCCACCTTTTTTGTAGTGTATTAAAATTGATTCTAATTAGTAACTTATCAATATCATACAAATAAAATTTATATTAAAATATATCATAAACTATTTTACAGTATTTTAAAATATATTTTCATAATATTCTGTACGTATTTTAACTATGTCCTTCCGGTATTTAAAAAATAAAAATAATAAAATAATAAAATATGTATGAACGGATGTCGAATGTGTCTGTATTTTCATCGTGTCTGACACCACTATAAGTGAAGTGTCGGTGCTTCGTAAGATTGAGGCAACAGCCTCAAAAAGCTACAATAACTCTTCTGCTAAAGCCCACACCAGTGATATCCTAGTTTAACATTTTCCTCAGCCATTAGGCATTCTAACTAGCTTATGAAACCCCAACTGATACTGAGAATCTTGGTTGGCAAGCCAACCTATCGCTTAATTGGCCTCTCGATATACATGCTTGACTTGAACAGTCCAATCTAGATAAAGAAGTCTTTGAATGTTAACCACCAAAGCACTAAAATCACAGTTAGGATACCCATAATTTCGAAGGAGATTAACAACACACTGGCTATCTACCTCAATTAGAAGGTATTTAATCCCAAGTTTCCAAGCTAATGCAACCCTTTGATAAACTCCCCATAATTTAGCTTTAGTAACCGAACATAGATCAATGTTTATTATGAAGCCTTTAACTCATCTGCCATTACTATCACAAATGAGTCCACCAGTAGAAGCCTTCCTGGTGCTACTTTTAAATGCACCGTCTGAGTTTAGGTTGTGCCATCCAACTGGGAGCCGACTCCCAAGAAATGAAAATTTCCCTTAGCTTCAAACTCTGACCATTAAACACATTGGCCATCACGACGAACTTGACCTAAGAGTAAAAAGACTAGATTTTGGATAAAATTGCAGCACTAGAATAATTCCTAGCATCAAACACTTTTTCATTTCTTGTCTTTAAAGGATCCAACAGATAACATTGAACAAAAGATCACAATGGATATCCACATTGACTGTAGACTTCGAATTCAAATTGCTATCACCCATTGAAATAACTCCATTTTTAAAAAAAAATCCTCACAGTGTTCTGAGCACCTTGGAATAACATAATCCTTAATAGCATGAATCGTGGATTAAACAAAGCCACCACATCTTGGACAACTTTCATTAAAGGTTAGGTGACGTCTCCTTCTCTCAGCATTAGTTAGAAACTTCTCCTTTGTTGTTAGCCATAAGAAAGAACACAATCGGAGAAGCCCTTTTAGACTCCAAATCTTTTCCCACAATGGATTTCTATCATTCCAATTAATACTACACAAGGAAGAATAAGCATATTGAATAGAGAAGCATCCATTATTATAGTGCAACCAAAATATCTCATTGCTTACATCATTATAGTTAGGGGGAAGGACAAAAACGATTTGAAGAATAAGATTTTATGGAAGAAAATTAGCAAATATTTGCCATTTCCATCGACCCTGCTCATCCATATAATCTTTGATATTACAGTTAATATGATCAGTAGGTATAACATCAAGCATATGGTCTTGAAGAATCATTCCAGTGTCAAGCCATCCCCTAAAAAAATAGCCTAGCTATGGCCTTTTAAAGTATGATTCCAACATTTACCCATTACTCTCCACAAAGTCGAATCCTTGCGCTTATTTAAACCATAAAGGAGAGTATCACTTGAACAATTTTACTTGAAAGTTTGAAAATTTCATAAAATTTACGTATTAATTTTTAGTGATCAGAAGGAAGGGTAAGGAGAATAGAAGACCGAGTCTTCTTTGTTGGTATGTCTCTACTATTGTTAGCTATTGGAGCGACGGGGACTATTCTTGCCACTGCTGGCTGCATCTACTGCTCAGGTTGTTGATGCATCTGTTTCTCAAACCGAGATTGCAATTTCTATCTCATTTCCTCTATTTTTCATTGGTGCTCAACCTACTACTAGATAAAATATGAAGTCTTAATCAAAGTGGAGGCACCAAATGTCCCTTAAAAAACAAATATCTATAAACCAAATTAGTACATGCGTATTGCATAAGAATAATATGATCCTAAAATAAAAATTAAAAATAAACAATTGTATGGCCATTCATTAATAATAACATAAACAACAAGAAGCATATATCACTTCTCTTACTCTATGTTTTGCAAATGTCTTATCATCATGATTATGGGTATATGTATGAAGAAATAGCTCATGCAGAGTAGGCTTGCATCCATTCTTTATTTCCTATATACAATAAAAAAAATTTAAGTTATAGTTTACTAATTAACATAATATTTATTTAAGATATTTAAATATGAAATTACTTTGAAGGAACTAGCTAATATTTTATAAGATGTCTTCAACGCTCACAATGATAGATGGAGCCTTTAGTATGTGCAGCAAATCCAAAATCTTCAGCTTTACCCCTCCTATTCTTCAATCATTGCTTGGAGTTTGAAATTACCTCTAGTTTGCTTGTCAAACCTAGTTGCCCCAAATCTCCTTAGAAATATATACAGTTTGTGTCCACTTATGCTTCGGTGTATAATCATATTTACATGTCATTTGGCTACTTTCTTTTGCCAAGCAATCTTCGCTAAGACATCCATCTCATCCTCCCATATAAAATATTTTTTCAATAATTCAATTAAACAATAGCATTGTGAGCTCCTAGTAGGGTCGAACCCTAACATTTCTAGTGTAAATTTTGTGACTTTGATGTTGTTAAACTCATAGCCTTAGAGAAAACAGATTTAAGTCAGAGAAAATGGTGATGTCACCCGGTACGACCAAGAAAGAAAGGAAGGGATAAGACTAGATCTTAAGGAATCTCAATCTCTAACTGGATTTAAAAAATTTTGTACATATAGGGACAGATAAGAGTCGCTCTAGCATCCATATGTGCTCATTTTATTGGAACCAATATTCTTTTCAGGTATTCACCTTATGAAATTCTTAATTATTAAAATATTATCTTTTAACCATGCAAAAGAAGCATAAATAGGGACACCCAAAGAGGAAAATATTTTACTTATTTCATAAATATACAAACAATTATCTTTACAATATTTACATATATATATTTATAGTAATTAAAACTAAAAATATCTATTAAAAGAGAATATTACATGGTAAAATCTAAATACATTTGTTCTAGTAAAAAATAATATGATAATAATATATAAAAAGAGGAAAGCAAATATTAACACATAATCCATATTTATTATTCATAAGATAAGCATGCACAAATTAGAAAGGAAGCAATTATGTTTACAAATGAAATACTAGGCAAATATATATATAGCTAAATATGAACTATATGAACAAAATAAGTGTAATTCAAATATAAAGATAGAAAAGAAAAGGAAAAAGAAACTATGTACAAAGGAAGTTGGTCAAGAGAACCCAAGACAAAAGTATTATATTACTCCCTTAATCTCATAAAGGTTGTCCACTATTTCTATTTCGGAATGTCCCAAAATAATTATCCACTTTTATTTATAGAATGTATTTAATGTATTTTTTTTCTATTTTATCCTCTAATCAATTTACACTTTAAATAAAAAATTAATGATAGTTTGAATTATTTTTAAGATAAAATAAATATATGAACAAGGGTAAAAGGAGAAACACATGAATTATCAATGCATTAATTGCATTTTCTTAAAATTTGTAGGAAAAAAGGGATGACATCCTTTTTGGGACGGAAGGAGTATTTGTTATGTATAGCAATACATAAATTGTTTTTTCATTTAAAATAATATAAAATATTATAAATCATAGTGTAATATGGAGGACTTTAATTTCCCAATGATAATAGAATTCTAGTACTTACATTTATTATATAATTAAGGATAAACTGCAATCCAAATTTCAATTTAAGAATCATAAATTAAATTTGACTCAATAGTTAAAAAGTCCAATATAGTGAAATTCAAAATTAATTAACATAAAATCATTAGTACTTAATGGTATTTGTAGACTCTTAATTTTAGGCCAAACCAAATCTAGTCCTAATTTAAAAGCCCAAATCAAATTCGATCCCAAATAAAAAAGCTTAAATTAAGTTTGGTATGATTTAAAAGCCAAATCACTAAATCAGCCTAAAGAGCCATGACGAATTGGCCATTTTTCATAGCCAATTCACCATGGGCCTTGCTCATGGTGAATTGGCCATGAGCTGATTCTTTAAATTTCCTAATCCTGCTTAGACTCAGGCTAATTGAGTTAAATACAAGGTCTTCTGATACAATCCAGATACTTCAACCAAGATTAAACCTAATAACCCTAATTAGCATTATAAAAAGGAAGCAGTTAACACATGAAAAGGGTCATAAAGGGAGAGGATGGAGAACAGAAATAAAAAGAAATGAATTACATACAATAAATTAAAGAAATCTTGAAACACAGAGAGCAGTGAGAAAATTAATAAAATCAAAGAGATAAAGAGAAAAATAAAAAGAAAAAAAGGCAAAGACACAGTAGCCAAAATCTCACTGATCCAGACCCACTAAAACCATTTGAGGCTAAAGAATTGTGTAGTTTATCCAGTAAGGCTTAGTTTAGTAACTTCTATTTGGCAAAATCTACAACGTAAGTATAATCTCTATCAACTAATTCAATTGAGCGCCATTCTTGTTTAACCTTGCAAATTTACTGTATTTTAATTTATTATTTTGATTTTGTTTGCATTGTAATCCAAAATTCTAATTGCATGTTAAACCCTGATTTTATCACCAAAACCCTAATTTTACCACCAGAACCCTAATTTTGTGATTAAGCTTAATTTTCTTTTAATTAAGTCCTAATTTTAAAATTTTTTATATGGTTCTTTGTGTATGATGATTATTTATATTTTCATGGATTGTAATTTCTTATTATTTGGGAATTTGAGATTGTAAAAGACATATTTTCACTCGTGAATGCTTTACTTTTTTAAATTATTTGTCTTGTTTATTTTAGTTTTGGGAACAATTATAAGGTACATATTTCTACTCTTTTGTGGGTGTCTTAAATTATTTGTATTTTAGACACTGGACATTATAAGGGTATGCTTTCATCTTATATGAGTGTCCATTTTATTGCTTGATTTATGATATATAATTATTCTCTATTTTATTTAGTTTTAATTACTTGTAATAAGAGTAATATCATAATAATATAAAATTTTAATAAAATTTAGACCTGAAAAGAAGGTCAATTCCAATGATCCAGGCGTTGTGGGGGGGGGGGGGGGGTATTGGGTCATTTCTCACATTCCCCATACGTACCCAACTTTTCAAACCCAGTAGGGGTTAGGAATTCCTTAGAAATTGAGTCATTCACCCCTTACTACTTTCTTCCCGGTCTGTTTGGACGGCGACTCCTATTTCTCCAGGCTTAGGCTCGTGTTCTTTAAGGGCCAAAGCCTAACAGTGTCAAAGTCACATGATCTATTCCATCGAAAGTGAGGACAAAAATCTCCGCTCACAGTGACGACTCTACTGGGGATAAGAGAAGGTGATTCCGTTGGTTTTTATATTATTTTATTTTTATATCATAATATTATTCATTGCATCATTTAGAATTGCATTATGTGCATGAGTTAGGATGCCCTGTGGAACCTATGTTATATGTGTGTAAGTTATATTATACTTTCATTTAAAGTATAGGGATCGAGCTCTGCATAACCACTCATAGCTTTGTATCTTTTGGTATATACTTGCTATGAGAACCTAAGCCTGTTACCCCTAAATACTAAAGCTTATATATTTAGCCTAGTAACTTTTTTTAGGTTTACCCTTGTTGTTTAACTATGATTGACATATATTGGCCTAAGTTAAAACCCATTTGGTTCGTCTTTTCTAATATCACATAATTATGGTATAAGCCCAAAATTATTTTATGGTCCAAAAATTCTTTTTAGGTCCAAGGCCTAAATGTTTTTTCAAAACTTTTCAAAGTTAAACCTTTTTTAAGATAGGTCTCCTGGCCCAAGCTTAAAATCCAAAATTATTTTTAAAATTTTTTCAACAAAGATGGTTCAAAACAAATTTTCATTATGGTCCATTTTTTCCAAATTAAGCTTTCATTGTACTTTGAATTTAAAACCTTTCTGCAATGGGTCAAAATTATGGAAATGGGCTTGCAATTAATTGGATCAATTATGGAATACTAAAATCAATTGTGGGCCTTATTTATGTCAAGACTTATTAATTGTGGGCTTGTTTGTGACATAGATCATTAGTTGCTTCTCTAAATGAGAAGTCTATTTATAATAAATCTACTAATTTAGTTTTAATCCTCAATATGGTAGAAATATTACTCAGTAGACCCAAAGGATTAAAGCTTAATTGATATGAATTATCATAAATTGATTTTTGTATTTGAAAATACAACTATTGGTTATTTTATCTGAGTGATTCTTTCGAAAACCAAATATCCCCTGCTAATATTTTTGTTGATCATAACACTTAGGAAAAGGGACTCGTCACTCGTGTGTGAAAGGTATAAGGTTCAAAGGAGAGTCTTGACTTTATTTGTTTATTTACTACACATGTATACATACATACATTACATTGATCATTTTTAGCTCACAGACCAGGAGTATAATAGTTTATGAGCTTACGACAATTCGACCTACGTCAGTGCTCAGAGTTCAGTAAAGAGAGTTAGTCAACTTCGTACCAAAAGCAATGAATCGAGAGCAAATTAAAAACCTGATGAATGATGTCTTCACATCCAAGATGCAAGAATTGAAGGGGACCCCAGCAATGGACATAAGAAATGAATTAGCTGCATTGTTGGAGAGTAAAACTACTAAAGCATTTGTTAGTCCTAAGAAACAAAAAGAAGAGGGAAAGCTAAGGTAGCTAAAGTAGCCTTTGATGAAGAAAATGTGGTGATTGATGATGATGTATGGGATATATATCTCCAACAGAAAGAAGAAAAGGAGGTTGTAGAGAAGACTGAATATGCTGATATTGAAAAACTAATTGCTAAATTAGAAAAGAAGTTTGAAAAAAGATTGAAAGTTGAAAAGATCTCAAAAGTGGATAAGCTATTTGAAGAAGCTTATAATCTCCCATACAAGTTTAAAGCTCCTGCATTTTCTAAGCCATGTCAAACATTATATCACTGTCATGCAATCTGCTAGAGCCACTAAAGCTCAAACCCTAAGGTATTTTATGCTTTTACTGGATCTTGTTGTGCAAAACTGGTTTAATACCTTAGAGAAGAATACTTAGAAGGACTGGAATTTACTGTACAAAGCCTTTATCTAGTAGTATGGGTATAATATTAAGTTAGAGGTAACTTTGATGGAGGTTGAATATATCAGACAGAGATATGATGAGAGTTTTATTGACTATATAAAGAGATGGAGGAATAAGACATCTCTTCTAAAAAAAAATCAGATGACTCAGACCAGATAAGAATGATAATCAAGGGCACTTTGCCCCACATCCAAGAAAGAATGGCTCAGACCCTTATAAGGGTTTTCAAGGATCTTCTACAGACAGGTCTTCAACTGGAAGAATGGGAGAGAGAAAAGAACATATACAATGGAAAAGAGAGCAATAAGGGTGGCTATAATTCCGGTGGATAAAGTCAAAGGGGATAAAGAGATTTTGAGATGAATGAAGCAACGGAGCTAACAAAGAAGCATAAGTTCTCAAAATTTGAAAAACCACTATCTTGGGTCTTCAACAAATTACAAAAAAAGGGGTTATAACGACCTTTAACTCCTCGACCTTTGCCAAATCATCTGCCTCCAATTTTGATATAGAGGTCTTCTGTCAGTTTCATTAGGTGTCTGGTCACGAAATAGATCAATGTACACGATTAAGGTATGAAATACAGAATCTCATCGATGATGGAAAGATCCCCACCCCTGACATGTCTAAGTAAATTCCAACTCAACAAACTCCACTAGGCTTGAGCATTATTCATTTTATTTTGGTATTTTATTGGAACAATTATGTTTTTCAAATTAAAATTGTTTGAATTTGTTGAATTTATAAATTTATTGATTTTTGTTCATTTTGATGCTCAACCGATGACAAATCTACCTTGATATTTATAAATTAGTGTATCTATGCATCATATTTCAAACAACTTTACTAGGTGAGAAAATTATTCTATAGCATTGAGTTGTGTATGTTTACTTAGAGAGGGCTCCTGCATAATTACCCATGTCTAGTCAAAATTGAACTTTGCTTATTTAAGAGAGAGATGATCTAGGCATTGTTTGGTGAGCTAACAACTAGTATCCACCCTATTAATATCAATTTCTAGTTTGTTCCTTTGAGCCTTCATGATATTTTAGCTTGCTTTTTATTGACTTGAAAACTTGATAACCTACCCTATGCTGTCGTGACACTTATGGTGAGTCTGATGATTATTGAGGTACTAAGGGGAAAAAAGATTGAAGATAGGGATGCTTGATTAAGATCATGAAGACCGTTGAAGTTTACCTGAATTAGACCTGACATCTCAAAACTACTTCATCTTGAAATGGCATTAAGATTACAAAGGATTCATCGTTGTTGAAGAAGACTGACACTACTCTACACATCCATAGTGAGAAGTATAAGACGGTATAAACAAGACAACTCTTTTAGAGCTAGGACACAAAAAGAAAAAGAAAAGAGAAAAAAGAGGAAAAAAAAGAAGAAGAACGAAAGAGAAAATAACAAAAGTTTGAATTGAAAACTCAAAAGGATGGTTCAAAAAGCCAACAAAGTTCTTTTTTACTTGAAGTACCAGAATGCTTCCACTCAGCCTACGAGAAGAGTTTGACTTGGTCCAGCCTAACCAGGGGCTCAGCTAAAATCATCTTTTATTTTATCCAACACAGCTCTAAGTCGGTAATCTTAAAAATACTAGACTTGATATTTCAAAAGAGAAAAGAGTGGAATAATGAAATGTCATGTCCCAAAAAAAGAAGAAAAAAAAAGAAAAAATGGTTCTAAGTTTATTTAAAGGAAAAACGAAAAAGATTAAAATCATCCTCACTAGATCCAAATATATGCTAAGGACATTGAAGAAAATTTAAGCTATCTTTTCATAAAGCAAGACAACAAAATGCCTTGAAGGTGAAAATGATACCCATAGTTTAAGAATGTTTCCAACAATAGTAAATTGTTCCATCAGAAAGTTGTAGTGTGAAGGTTTGTCATTCGTATCACATCAGCTCCAGTTTAAAAATGACCTTCACTTAACTCATATCCCTTATAAATCTCATTTAAAGCCTATTAAAGAACTATTGATCTCTCTTGGCAGGTGGAGTCTATTAGTGGAGATTTTTTTAAAAAATTATGTATATGAGATAGACAATATTTAAATTCAATGGAACCTTTGGGCCAAGTAATATGTATGTAGCTATTTAAAGTGCAATAGTTCTTTCTTAAATGGAAATAATTTCCAAATTTAGTACAGTAACTAGGTTATGATATTATATATGTGTTAATTTTAAAAAATCGAGCCATGAGGTATATTGACATTAATTTGACAAAGCCAACGTGTGATTTTAAAATTAAATTTCTAAATGTTTTCTTCTAACACGGGCCTTCAAGCTTAGGAAAATATATTGCATTGTCAAACCTTAAAGGACACATTAGGCAAAGGTAGTCTAATGAAAGAATTATTTGCAAGATTATGAAGAAGTTACCAACTAATGTGTTGAATCATAGTTTGAAATGAATGTCTCATGTATCTCTGACTATCCTGCTTGGGCCCCCACTACTCTTTTTTTTTTTTTTATATATCTTGAAGATGAAGTCAAGGAGGTGACATCTCCTGATGATCCAATGCAAGATCTACACAAACATCATAAAGGTACCAATGGGAGAGCTTCGGCCTATCACCTCGGTCTGTGAGTCAATAGAGCCATTGTAAGTATCAACCTACATATCATGTATACACATATGTATGAGCATAACACACTGCATTTTTATTATCTATTCTTTAAGTAACCAATACTCTTAAAGCAAACAATAAGTAGACATAGTGTAAGGAGGCATGAAAGGCCCATTGCTTCAGAAAGATCTAATTCCATTGTAAGAGATAGAAGATATGCATGCTTTTAGAAACATTGATTGAAGCCTACATATGGGGTAAAATTGCCAGTTTGAGCTTGCACAGGGCATCAAAGATAAAGTATCCAGTAAAAAAATAGCCAAATACTAGAAAGTAGAATCCATTAAAAAAAAGATCAAGTAGCTAGAAGAAATTGAAAACTCTCAAGGGAATGAAGATACAAATGACAAAAGCTTAGTCTAGCTAGAAGAGTTAAAGTTGATACAGAATAAAGATTCATTCCCAAGAATAAAGAATCAAGGTAAAGATTTATTTCTACAAAGGCAGAAATTTTTTTTGGATTTGTTAAAGTATTCAGAATCAAATTTCTATCCATGTGAAATCCCAATGGATTTATTTATCAAAAAATAATCACACTAAATAAAAGTAACAAAATGAATAAAAATTATTAATTTTTTTCACCCCTATTAATAATCTTTATGAGCTTGAAATTACAACTATCAATTTTATAATCTTTGAAGAGAAGCTGAAATAATAAATATTAAAAGTAAAAAAAAATAGTTAAAAAAAAACTGGCAAACTCCTCCACAATTTGATTAAAAAAAACTATACATGTGATTTTTTAATATTATTTTTACTTAATTTAATTAATGAAATAATTTTTTAGTTTTAAATTAGGTAAACATAATATAAAAAAATCACATGTGTAGTTTTTTTTAATCAAATTGCTGAGGAGACTACCCAGTTATTTTTTTTCTATTTTTTTCTATTTTCTTTTTTCGACTTCTAATATTTATAGCTTCGGTTTCTCTTTCAAATTTTTTTAAAATTATAGAATTGATAGTTATGATTTTAAGTTCATGAATATTATTAATGGAGGTGAAAAAAATTAATAATTTTTGTTCATTTTATTAATTTTTTTAGTGTGATTATTTTTCTGTAAATAAATCATATATTGTTAAGCCAATATTTTTTTTTATTTTTAATCCAATAATTTTTTTAAGAAAATAATTTTAAAAAATTTTAAAATATAAATTATAAAAATTGAAGTAAATTAAAAAAATAAATTATATTTTTTTAATATTATAAATTATAATTTTTTTAAAAATTATTATAAATTATGATATTACAAAAATAAATTATTTAATATTATGAATTATTAATATTGAAGATTTATTTATTAAAAATTATTTATTAATATTATATTAATATTAATAAATTATAAAAAGTTCAATTTGACCCTAGTGTTTAACTAAGGTTCAAATTAGACTCTGCCGTTAGGTCAATTAACTATTCCATTAAAAAAGTTTCAATTTGACCCGAATTTAAAAAAGAAAGTTCCATTTTGATTCAAAAAAAAATTAAGAGCTAATCTAGTCCATACGTTACAGTACAAGGTCCAAATTAAATATTTGTCCTATCATAATAATATAAATATTTAATAATATTTAAACTAGAAAAGAAGGCCGGTTTCAATAAACCATGCATTATGGTGGTGCTGGACTATTTCTCAGTTTTTTCATACGTACCCAACTTTTCGAACCTAGTAAGGGTTAGAGATTCTTTAGGAATCGAGTCATCCACCACTTTTTACTTTTTTTCCGGCCCATCTGGGTGACGACTCCTATTTCTAAAGGCTTAGGCTCATGTTTTCTAATGAACATAGCCTAACATTACTGAAATCACAATAACCATTCCACCGGAAGTGGGATAAAAATCTTCACTCACAGTATTACAATTATTTCTAATTTAAACTCAAAATAGAGTATAATTAACAAAAGTAAAATAAAATCCAACAACGCATTTCCATTTATTCCAATGAGACATGTTTATCCATTTTGAAAGAAAAGTAATATAAATACTTCTTAAAATTAAAAAAGAAAAGTCATAATACTCAGCATTTCAAGTTTTATTTTTAAATTTTATTATTATTGAAAAATATTGGTGAACATATAATGCAAGAAAAATTTCAACAACAATAGGAAATTTAATTTTAGTTAATATATAAACAAAACATTCCCTACCATATCATGCAACAATTGAACTAATATTAGACCCATTTTGCTATTTTATTAAATTATTATTCCACTATATATTTATTCTCCCAAAGGATAAAAAATTGGAAAAGAAAAATAAAAGAAAAGAAATATCATTATTTTGTCCCTTTGTTGCATCTATAAAAAAAAAACTTTTTTTATCAATGTCTGAGATTATGAAGAAAAAAAAGGAAGGAAAAAAAGAAACAAAAGCAAAAAAAGGGGTTTGGTCTTTTTGTTCAGTTATTGATACTTTGAGCTCAATTAAATAAACAATTTTTATCCTTTTGTAAATGATTTTATTTCTTTGGACTTCATTGTCTTAAATAAAGAATGTAAATTTTCTGTATTTTGGACCTAAGTAGAAGAGATTAACTTTTTTTTTTTTTAAAAAAAGCTCGAACCTCAGAAATACATTTTTTGGAGGTTCGAACCCCTGACCTCCCGTGGGAGTAACATCAGGTGGCCCGTTGAGCTAACCCCAACGGGTTATAAGAGATTAACTATATATATATATATTCATGTTTTCTATGTTAGCAAATCGGTTATGGGCATCTAAATTGATATGAGCTTCTAATGCATATTCATTTTCAAAATCACTCATCACTTTACCTAAGTTACTATCTATTCTACATTTATGTTAATAATGTTGTGGAAAATTGGATTATTTTTTAGTAATAATATGTATAATGTGTAAATAATTATACCAATAATTATACTAGAAAAAATTTCAGAAAAGATAGGTGGATTACAATTGACACACTTAAATACCAAGTCTTTTCTTAACTAGAATTTTGTTAGACATATAATTAATAGCATAATATACCACCATAATTATACCTCACAATAGCTATTAAATAAAAAATAAATAATAAAGAGAACACCATAATTAACGAGGTTTGACCAATTTTGCCTACGTCCTCGGACACCACCAAAATAATTTTACTAATTTCAAAGAAGAAATATAAAAGAAAGAGAGAAGGGAAAATTAAAGTCTTATAGAAGAGAAGGCTTAATTTTTTAGGATGCATATAGCTAAGGAAGCAGGGGTCCTATTTATAGCCTAAGGACCTCTCCACCATCTCACATCTTTTGATGTGGAATTGGAAAAATAGCCAAAAAATAATAAATCTTCTCATTGGCTATTTTTCTATTTACAGTATATAAATATTCTATCAAAAGAAATTATTTTTAGTAGTATCTTCAAATGCACAGTGAAGCGCTCATCTTCAATTCCTCAAAATATTAATCAAGTCCAAACAATGATTAAACTTGAAAGTTGTTGCCACTTTTGTCAATTTATCTGTGGGATTGTCAGTGGTCTGAATTTTCTAAAGTAATATTTCACCTTCTCCATATCTCACGTATAAAGTGATATCGAATATTGATGTACTTCGTCCTTGCATGATAAACTTGATTCTTTGCTAAACGAAAAATACTTTGATTATCAGAGTGCACTTTGATGTGCTTTTGTCTAATTTTCAGTTTACTAAGCAACCCTTGAAACCAAATTGCTTCTTACAGCCTCTGATACTACCATGTACTTTGCTTCCATAATAGATAAGGCAACTATTGATTGTAATGTAAACATACAACTAATCATTCCATTAGCAGGTATAAATACATAATTAGTAGTTGATCGACATTTATCCAAATCGCCTGCATAATCAGAATCACGGTATCCAACTATACATTGACCTTCTTTCTCATCCTGCTCAAATATCAACCCAACATCTATGATGTTTAGAATATACCGTATAATCCATTTCACAGCTTGCCAATGCTCTTTACCTGGATTATTGCATGTATCTGTCCATAACTCCAACTGCTTGTTAAATGTCTAGTCTTGTACACATCATAGTATACATCAAGCTACCAACAACATTTGCATATGGAACCTTTGACATGTGCTCCCGCTTCACTTTATTTTTAGGAGATGAAGATGTGTCGAGCTTTCCCTCTCTTCTTGTTGTAGTACCTTCTTCATATATTATTTTTTATTCAAACAAAGCTTCTCTCTCTTCTTGTCTTTGCATATCTTCATGCCTAAAATTTTATTGGCTTCACCTAAGTCTTTCATTTCAAACTCCTGATTTTGTTGAGCCTTCAACTCCTCAATTTCTCCTTGATTCTTTGAAGCTATCAACATATCATTAACATACAAGAGAAGCTATATGAAAAGTCCATCTTGTAGCCTGCACAAATATAAATAGTGATCGTATTTTTTCCTTATGTACTTCTCCTCATCATAAAATTGTAAACTCGCTTGTACCACCCATACAATATTTTTTTTAAATTTGCACACTTGTTTTTCTTCTCCAGCAATCTTGAAACCTTCTGGTTGAGTTATATAGATTTTATCTTCTAAGTCATTATGTAGAAATGCAGTTTTTACATCAATTTGAACAAGTTCCAAATCAAATTGTGCTACCAAGGCCAATAAAATTCTAATGGAGGAATATTTTACAACTGGAGAAAATACTTTATTATAATCAATTTCTACTATCTGAGCATAGCCTTTAGCTACTAACCTCGCCTTGTAGCAAACACCGTTCTTGTCAAGAAATCCTTCTTTCTTTGTATATACCCATTGGCATCTAATTGCCTTATTTCCCTTTGGTAGATTAGCTAGCTTCCATGTTTGATTCTTTTCAAGGGACTACATTTCATCATCCATTCCTTTCCTCCTCTTCTCTTTTTCTAAACTTTAGATAGCTTCACTATAAGTGTTAAGAATGACATCATTTACAATTAATGATGCATAAGCCACCATTTCATCAAATCGGCAGGTTTGTGAATCTTCTGTCGTGGCCTATTTAATGTAATAGATTTTTATTCCTGTAGAGGGTCTTGGGTTGGAACCTCTTTTTCATTCGACTCCACCTCTACTGTAGGAGTGTCTTCATCTGTTTTATCATTTGTTGCTGAGTTAACAATTATTCTTTCAAACTCCATATGTTGCAGAGTGCCATCTGTCTACTGAAAAATTTTATTTATCACCTTTTTCAACATGGTAGACTCATCAAAAATAAAATCTTTGCTAAAGATTATCTTCTTTATTTTTGGACACCAAAGGCGAAATCATTTCATACTAATGGTGATCCCTATAAAAAGCATTTTTTCCTTTGGATCTAACTTTGATTCCTTAATATGGTAGTATGTAGTGAGCCCAATCACATGTAAGAAATCATAATCAATAGCAGGTTTTCCATACCACACCTCCAAAGGTGTTTGACCACTAGTAGCAGTTGATGGTAAGTGATTAATGAGATGACTTGCATATATCATAGCCTCAACCTAAAATTTTATGCCTAACCCAACATTGGACAACATATGCCGAACTTTCTCCACCAATGTCCAGTTTATGCACTCTGACACTACATTCTATTGTGGTGTATCTCTAACTGTGAAGTGTCTAATAATACCTTCATCTTGGCATAATTTCAAAAAGGATCACTTTTATACTCTTCACCATTATATGTGTGGAGATATTTGACTTTTATGTTCGTTTAAGTTTTCACCATCTTTTTTCATACGAGAAAAACTCTCAACACTTCATCCTTTGTATAGACCCCTAATTTTGGCCCTAAGAAGGATCGATCCCAATTAATAGTGGTCAAGTTAAATTCAGTCCTATTTTAAAGAGCTTAAACTTAGTTTAAAAAGCTATAATTTGATCGATCCAATTTATGAAAGCCTAAATTAAGCTGGTACAATTTATAAAGTATAAATTAAATTGTTCTAAACTAGTTCAGTCAGAGAATTAAAAATTTTGAATTATATTTGAGTTGGACTAAGTCCAAATCGACATGAGTATGACTCATGTCGATTTAAACCCTCCAAATGGACATAAGCACGGCTTATGTCAATTTGAAAGTGGTCTAAATCGACATGAGCCTATCTCATATTGACTTAGGCACTCTAAATCGACATGAGCATTGCTCATGTCGATTTGGAAGTGGTCTAAATCAACATGAGCCTATCTCATGTCTACTTGGGCACTCCAAATCAACATGAGCATGGCTCATGTTGATTTCGAAGTGGTCCAAATCAACATAAGCCTTATGCTCATATCGAATTAGAGAATTCTAATTCGACATGAGTTCTAATTGTATTTAATTTGTGCAATTCTCAGGATCGAATTAGGATTAAAAATGAAGGTTAACCCTAATTGATACATTATAAATAGAAATCAATAGAGAAAGCTAAGGGAGCAGCAATGATTACTAATTAAGAGCCAATTTTGTAAACACTAAAACACAGAGACAAAAAGCAAAAGAGAGGAGACAGTAGCCTAATTATCTAGTGATCCTCAGATCATCGAGGCATTAACCAGGAATTAAGTTCAATCTAGGTAGTAACATAACCAAGTCCAACTATAATAAGGTGAAGGTGATAAATAAAGCTTGGTTCAAACAAATTTATTTTGGAGGAGCCAACAACGTAGGTAAGGTTACTATTAACCAATTCAATTAAATTTTGATTAATTACCTTTAATACCTTAAGTTATTGTATTATTAAATTTTCAATGTAATTTCATAAATTCTTTACAGTAGGTTATGTATTTGGTAATTAGGGCAATTGAAACATTTGTAGTATGTTGTAACCTTGATCTTGTATATGAAACCTTATCTTACATGCTCAAACACTATATTACATGTTTTAAGTTCAATTGACATTCTAGAAATTTGGTTTGCATTTTTTTTATCTTAATTTGCATGTTAAAACCCTAGTTTAGATTAAAAACCCTAAAATTGTATGCCCAACCTTAGCACTTAGGCTAATTTCATATGTTTTAGCTTAGGTTCAAATGTTAAACCCTAATTTTATATGTCTCGATCTTGATTTGCATATTAAACCCTAATTTTGTGTATTGATCTCGATTTGCACATTTTTTAACCCTAATTTGCATGTTTTAATTATGATTTACATATTTTACCCTTAATTAGATACTAAGCTCTATTCTTTTATTAATTGTTGATTGATTTATATTTGATTATTATTTGGATTCTAAGAATATAAATGGCACGTTTTTACCTTATGGGTGCCTTGTTTATTTAATTTATTCCTTTTATCTTATTTGTATTTGGGGATTAATGTAAGGGACAGGTTTTCACCAATTGGTGGGTGCCCTATTTTTATTTACTTATGTTTTGGACATTAGATATTGTAAGGGCATATTTTCGTCCTTGGATAGGTGCCCTTTTTGTTTGTTTGACTTGATTTATAATATGATGGATGCTTATTCCTTTTAATTGCATGTAATATAAATAATATCATAACAATATAAAAATTTAATAATATTTAGATCTGAAAAGGAGGTCAGTTTCAATGAACAGTGCGTTATGGGAGTGTTGGATTATTCTCATATTTTTCATACGTACCTAACTTTTCGAACTCAAGTAAAGGGTTGGGGATTCCTTAGAAATTGAGTCATCCACCCTTTTCTATTTCTTTCCCTGCCCATCCTGGTGGCCACCCCATTTCTCTCTGGTTTAGGCTCATGTTCTCTAAGGCCCAGAGCTTAACAATGCCAAAGTCACAAGAATCATTTGATTGGGAGTGGGGGTAAAAATCTCTGCTCACAGTGGCTACTCCACTGGGAATAAGAGAAGTTTATTCCCTTAGTCTTTATATTATTTTATTCTTTATTATTATGGCATTATTTATTGCATCATTTAGATTGCATTGTGTGTGTGAGTTAGGATGCCCTATGGAAACCGTGTTATGTGCATGCAAGTGATACCATACTTTCATTCAAAGTATGGAGATCGTGCATTACATAACCACTCATAGCCTAGTATATTTTGGTATATACTTGCTATGGGGACCTAAGCCTTTTAAACCCAAAGACTAAAGCCCATATAGTTGGCCTAATAAGTTTTCTTAGGTTTACCCTAATTGCTTATTGTTTGACTATGATTAACAAATTTTGGTTGGAATTATGGACCATTTGGTTTGTCTTTTTCTAATATGACCTAATTATGGTATAAGCCCAAAATTATTTAAAGCCCAAAGCCCAAATTATTTTTAAAAACCTTTCAATATAAGCTTAAAACCTTTTTAAGATGGACTTAATCTTAGAGCCCAAAATTAATTTTTGGAGCAAACCTTTTTCAAAGAAGGGCTCAAAACCATTCTTTTATTGGGTTTTAAAATTAACACTCCCTTTATAATGGACCCAAATTTCTTGGAAGGGGTTTGTAAGTAGTTAGGTCAATTATGGAATGTTAAAATCAATTGTGGACCTTATTTATACTAAGGTTTTTTAATCATGAGCTAGTTTGTGGCATAAATCATTAGTTGCTTTTCCAACGAATAAATTTATTTATGATAAACGCTTTAATTAAATTTTAATCCACAATATAACATAAAAGCTATTTCCTAGTTGACCTTTTAGATTAAGGCTCAATTAGTGGGAGTTATCATAGACTGAGTTCTTATTTAAAAATATAACTATTGGTTAATTCGTCTGAGTAGATATTTCAAAAATAAAACATCCTATATAGATGTTATGTAGATTATATGCCTAAGAAAAGAGACTCGGTACTCAGATGTTGATCATATAAGGTTGGAAGGAACGTTCTGACTTTACTTATTTGTTTGTTTGCTACACATGCATACATGCATCACATTACATTCGTATTAATTATTTTTGGCTCACAGACCTAGAGTATGACAGTTCAAGGGTTTACGACAACCCCGCCTACGACATAGAATTCAGTGAGAATTTAGTCAGTTTCACATCAAAAGCAATGGAACCTAAGCAAATTTAGAAAATGGTAAATGACAACCTCAACTCCAAGATAGAAAAATTAAAGGAGGCCCTGACTAAGATCGTGAGGAGTTAACTACTTTCACTATTGGAGGATAACAATGTTGAGGCATCTACTAGTAATAAGAAGCCAAAAGATAAGATAAAGGCTAAGGTAGCTGAAGTGGACTCTAATGAAGGCAAGAAAGCTGTAGATGATGATGACTGAGAAAAGTACTTTCAAGACCAACAAGATAAGAAGAAAGAGAAGAAGGTTGTGGAGAAGACCGGAACTACTACAACAACAACAACAACTAAGCCTTAGTCCCAAACAAGTTGGGGTCGGCTGTATGGATCCTCAACAAAATAAGCTCAACAAGACCGGAACTACTAATGTAGAAAAATTAATTGCTAACTTAGAGAAGAAGTTTTAGAAGAAGCTTAAAGCTGAGAAGGTATCAGAGGTAGATAAGCTATTTGAGAAAGACGAAGAGGTTTCTTACAAGTTTAAGATGCCTTCTTTTACTAAATTTGATGGAACTGGGAATCACCATCCACATGTCAAGCAGTACATCACTGCCATGTAGTCTTCCAGAGCTACTAAGGCTCAAACTCTGAGGTATTTCATGTTTTCATTAGATCATATTGTACAAAACTGGTTCAATACCTTAGAGGAAAATACTTAAAAGAATTGGGATTTGCTGTATAAAGCTTTCATCTAACAATATAGGTACAATGTTGAACTAGAAGTGACCTTGATGGAGGTAGAGACTATCAAACAAAAACAAAATGAAAATTTTGTTGATTATATGAAGAGATAGAGAAATAAGGCTGCTCTCCTTAAAAAGAGGCCCAATGAGTTTGACCGGATCAGAATGATAGTGAGAGGTGTCATGCCCAGCCTTCGTGAGAGACTATCTCACACACTTATCAGAGATTTCAAAGACCTTCTCCAAACTGGGTTGCAAATATAAGAATAGGAAAGGGAGAAGAACTATTTTGCTGGGAGAAGGAATGAGAAAAGGAGTTACCAGTCTTGCAATCAAGGTACACAGAAGGCAGTGGATGTCAATGCAACTGGTTAAGAGAACAAAAGATAATTTTCAAATCTGGGAAGACCTCTATCTTAGGTTTTTAATAAGATGCAAAAGAAAGAGCTATTATAGCCACTGGCCCCACGACATCTGGTGTAAGGACATGAAATAGATAATTGCATTCAATTAAGATATGATATCCAAAATCTGATTGATAGTCAAAAGTTATCTGAGCCCAATAAACCTAGCACGAAGGACAATCCTTTGCCTAATTTTGGCAGAGTACCTCCACCAGAAACCTTTATGGTAGGGGAGGATTGGAGAAAGGTTTTGTCTTATCCTCTTTCAAAATGAGAGTGTAGAAGATGTGAAGAGAGAAGAGGCTCAACTTAATAAATCTCCCTTAGCTTGAGTCTTGCTCATTTTATTTTGCTGTCTTTGGTATTTAATTGGAACAATTATATTTTCAAATTAAGATTGTTTGAATAAATTACTTTTGCTGAATTTATAATTTGTTGGTGCTCAACCAGTGATGAATCTAGCTTGATATTTATAAATTAGTGTATCTATGAATCATGATTTGAATGACTTTACTAAGTGAGGGAATTGTTCCATAGCATTAAGTTATGTATGTTTACTTAGAGAGGGCTCCTACATAATTACCTGTGTCTCAATTCTAGTCGGTCCTAAAACGTGCTTTGATAAACTTTTGAGGTGAAATTAAACTCTACTTATTTAAGAGGGATATGATCTAAGCATTATTTAGTGAGCCAATAACTAGTAATCCACCATGTTAACATCAATCCCTAGTTTGCCCTTTTGAACTTTCATGAGATTTTAGCTTTCTTTTTATTGGCTTGTAAACCTTGATAACCTATCATGAGCTGGTGTGATACTTATGACAAGTTTGATGATTACTGAGCTACCAAGAAGCAAGAAGATTAATGAAAATAATATTTAGTCAAAGAGTTAAAGTTTACCTAAACTAGACATAATATTTCAGATCTATTTCATCACTAAGGTGGCATCTGAGCAATGAAAGAATTCATCGTCATTGAAGCAAACTCTTGCTCCTTCATAGTCAAAGGCATAGGACAGTATGAACAAGATGACTTTCTTAGAACTAGGCCCCAAAAAAAAAGAGAGCCCAATTAAAAAAAAAAGAAGAAAGAAAAGAAGAAAAGAAGAAAAAAGGAAAGAAAAAGAAAAGGAAAAAAGGAAAAGGGTCCTCAGTTCTCGCAAAAGAAAAACAAAATTAGGTTTTTTCTAGTTAGATTAGATTCAGATTTCTAGAAGAATATTTAAGTTCTATCTTTTCATGAAGTAAGATAACAAGAAACCTAAAGGGTGAAAATGATGTCTAGAATTTACTATTTCCAACTGTCGGCAATTCTAATAGAAAATTTTGTAGTGTGAAGGTTTGTCGATAGTGTCACATTAGCTCAAATATAAAAATGGTCTTCATCTAACCCATATCCCTTATAGACCCCATTTCAAACCTATTAAAGACTTATTGATCTCTCTTAGTAGGTAGAGTCTATCAATGGAGATTATTTGGATGAGCATGTATATGAAATAAAAAATATTTAATCTTAATGAGACCTTTGGCCAAATAATGTGTATGTACCTATCTGAAGTACAACAATTCTTGCTTAAATAGAAATAATTCTCAAGTTTAGTACGGTAACTAAGGTTATGATATTATAAATGTGTTAATTTGAAAGGACAAGTCATGAGGTATATTGACACTAATTTGGCAAAGCCAATATTTTATTTCAAAATTAAAATTAAAAAAAATAAAAAATATATATTTTATTGTCATATGAGCCTCTAAACTTTGGGAATTACGTTGTACTGTCGAACCTTAAAAGACATATTGGATAAAAGTAGGCTAATGAAAGAATCATTCATAAGGTTATGAAGAAGCTATCGACTCATGTGCTGAATTTTGGTTTGAGATGGATGTCTCTTGTATCTCTGACTATCTTACTTGAGCCCCCCCCCCCCCCCCCCCCCCCACTACTCATGTTTTCCACATCTTAGAGATGAAGTTGTGGATGATAATCCAAAACAAGGCCTAAATGAACATCTCGAAGGTACCAGCGGGAGTTTTATAGCCCATCACCTCAGTTTGTGAGTCAGTATAACCACTATAAGTATTACTCATGCATATCATGCATATATGCATACATGAGCATATCATACTACACCTTTGTTGTCTATTCTTCAAGTAGCCAATACTCTTAAAGTGAATAATTAGAAGCAAAGAAAGCATCAAGGGGCATGAAAGGATCGTTGCTTGAGAAAGAGTAAATCACTTTAGATGGAAACACATGCTTGCAAAAAGAATAAGATAAAATAAAAGCATCAGTTGGAGCCTACATAGGAACAAAATCATTGGTTTGAGCCTATACAAGGGGAAAAATTTCTCCTTTCAATTTCTAATTTTATGCAATTACAAGACATTTTTAGATTCTCTTTCAATTTTCTGCCACGCAAGGGGGCTAAGAGAGGATATGAGGGTTAAAAGGCTAAAAAATAGCTGAATTTTTTACAAAGCAAAAGCCATTAAAGAATCAAAAGTAGAATTCACAGAAGAATGGAGCAAGTCAATGAAGATACAAATAACAGAAGGTCAGTCAACTAGAAGAGTTGAAGTCAATATAATATGAAAGTCCATCCTCAAGGAGAATCCATTAGAGAATGGAGCAAGTGGCTAGAAGAAAGCCAGAATTCTCAACTGACAAAAGGTTAGTCAGCTAGAAGAGTTGAAATTGATTGGCTAGAAAAAAGCCAAAACCTTAAACTGACAAAAGGTCAGTCAAACTAATTCACGAGTCTAGAACTCAATCCGGGTCCAGAATCCAAAACCAATCCAGATCTAGAACCCAAACCAATTCACAAGTTTAGAACTCAATCAGGGTCCAAAACCCAAAATCAATCAGGGTCCAGAACCCAAAACTAATTTGGCTCTAGAACACAAACCAATTCACTAGTCCAGAACACAATCCAAGTTCAGAACCCAAAACCAATCCAGGTTTAAAACCCAAACCAATTCACGAGTCCAGAACTCAATCCGAGTTCAGAATCCAAAACCATTCATGAGTTCAAAACTAAATTCGGGTCCAGAATCCAAAATCATTCACGGATCCAGAACCCAAATGAATCTACAGGTCCAGAACCCAAATCACTCACGGGCCTAGAATCTAAATAATTATTGGGTCCAAAATCCAAACTAATTCACGAGTGCAGAACTCAATCCGGTTCTAAAACCCAAAACCATTCATCGGTCCAGAACTCAAATCAATTTATAGGTCCAAAATCCAAATCACTCACGGGTCCAGAACCCAAATCAGTCATGGTCCAGAATCCAAATCAATTCATGAGTTCAGAACTCAATACGGGTCTAGAATCTAAAATCATTCACGGTCCAAAACCCAAATCAATCCATGGGTCTAGAACCCAAATCAATCCACTGGTCTAAAACTTAAATCACTCATGGTTCCAGAACCCAAAATCACTCACGGGTCCATAACTCAAATACAGTCTCAAGTTCAAAATCCAAACCCAGTCTCGGGTTCAGAACCTAAATTCAATCTCAGATCTAGAACCCAAAATCTAGCCTTAGGTCCAGAACCCAAATTCAGTCTCGAGTCTAGAATCCAATTTCAGTCTCGGGTCCATAACTTAATTTCAGTCTCGGGTCTAAAACCCATCCTCATCCAAGATCGGCTCAAAGTCATATTGCTTTTCATTCTATGAATGAATTTAAGATCATTCAAGTAAGGGAAAAAACTGTAGACCCCTAATTTTGACCATAAGCAGGACCGATCCCAATTAACAGTGGCCAAGGTAAATTTGATCCGATTTTAAAGAGCTTAAATAGTTTAAAAAGCTTTAATTAGATCGATCCAATTGATGAAGGCCTAAATTAAGCTGGTACAATTTATAAAGGCCAAATTAAATTATTTTAAACATGTTCGGTCAGAGAATTAAAAAATATGGATTCGATTTGAGTTGGACTAAGCCTAAATCGACATGAGCCTATCTCATGCTGACTTAGGCACTCCAAATCAACATGATCATGGCTCATGTCAGTTTAGAAGTGGTCCAAATTGACATGAGCCTATCTCATGTCGACTTGGGAACTTCAAATCGACATGAGTCCTATGCTCATATCGAATTAGAGGATTCTAATTCGACATGAGTTCTAATTGTGCTTAACTTTTGCGATTCTCAGGATCAGATTAGGATTAACAATGAAGGTTAACCCTAATTGATACATTCTAAATATAAATCAATGGAGAAAGCCAAGGGAGCATTAGTGATTAGTCATTAAGAGCCAATTTTGTAAACACTAAAACACAGAGACAGAAAGCAAAAGAGAGGAGACAGTAGCCTAAACATCTAGTGATCCTCGAATCATTGAAGCACCAACTAAAAATTAATCCATGCAGTAACATCACCAAGTCCAACTGTGGTAAGGTGAAGGTGATAAATAAAGCTTGGTTCAAACAAATTTATTTTGGTGGAGGCAACAATGCAGGTGAGATTACTATTAACCAATTCAATTAAATTTTGATTGATTACCTTTAATACCTTAAGTTACTGTATTATCAAATTTTCAATGTACTTTCATAAATTCATTATAGTAGGTTATGGATTTGGGGATTAGGGCAACCGAAACATTTGTAGTATGTTGTAACCTTGATCTTGTATATGAAACCTTATCTTACATGCTCAAACACTAGATTACATGTTTTAAGTTCAACTGACATTCTCGAATCTTGGTTTGCATGTTTTTATCTTAATTTGCATGTTAAAACCTTAGATTAAAAACCCTAAAATTGTATGTCCAACCTTAGTACTTAGGATAAAATCCTAATTTCATATGTTTTAACCTTAGTTTCAAATACTAAACCCTAATTTTACAAGTCTCGATCTTGATTTGCATATTAAACCCTAATTTTGCTTATCTTAATCTCGATTTGCACATTTAACCCTAGTTTGCATGTTTTAATTATGGTTTACATATTTTTCCTTTAATTAGATCCTAAGCTCTATTTTTTATTAATTATAACTCTAATTTAAGATTGTTTGATAATTAATCATGTGATTTTAAATTATCGTTTATCTTGGATGATTGATTTATATTTGATTATTATTTGGATTCTAAGAATATAAAGGGCGTGTTTCCACCTTGTGGGTGCCTTATTTATTTTATATTATTTGTATTAGGGGATTCATATAAGGGACACATTTCCACCAATTAGTGGGTGTCCTATTTCTATTTACTTGTATTTTGGACATTGGATATTGTAAGGGTATATTTCCATCCGTGGATGGGTATCCATTTTATTTGTTTGATTTGATTTATAATATGATGGATGCTTATTCCTTTTAATTACATGTAATATGGATAATATCATAGCAATATAAGAATTTAATAATATTTAGACCTAAAAAGGAGGCCGGTTCCAATAAACTGGGTATTATGGGGGTGTTGGGTTATTTTTACATTCTCCATGCGTACCCAACTTTTCGAACCCAAGAGGGGGTTGTGGATTCTTTAGGAATCGAGTCATCCACCCCTTTCTATTTCTTTCTTAGTGGTGACTCCATTTCTCCAGGTTTAGGCCCATGTTCTCTAAGGCCTAGAGCCTAAAAGTTTCGAAGTAGCAATAATCATTTCACTGGGAGTGGGGGCAAAAATCTCCACTCACACTTTATCTTCATAGTTTATACACATACTTTTCGAGAGAAGTCATCAACAAAAATTACATAATAGTGCTTTCCTCCCATTGAGGATGTCTTGGAAGGACACCACACATCATAGTGAATATAGTCTAAAATACCCTTTGTATTATGGATTATAGTACTAAATGTTACTCTAGTTTGCTTGCCTTTGACTCAATGCTCATTAAAATCTAACTTTTGGGGTTGTACTCCTTTCAGAAATTCTTAATCTGACAAAAGTTTCAAGGATTTATCGCCAGCATGACCCAAACATATATGCCATAATCTGGTTGCTTCCAACTCTTGATCATTAATGGAAGCTATTGTTGTTTTCCAATAATTATATTACCCTTATAATAATACAAGTTATTATTTTCCCTTATTTCTTTCATTATCATAAGTGTACCAGAGATAATTTTTATTACTCCATCTACTGCATATACAATGAAGCCCTTTGATTCTAGGACTCCACATAAAGATGATATTCTTTTTCAAACTCAGTATGTATCAGACATTTGTCAAAGTTCTGATTGATCCATCATGATTTCTCAATTAGATAGAACCAATCCCTTTTATCATACATGAACCATTATTTGTTGTGTGAACAGTTGCACCTTCTAGTTCTCTAAAATTAAAAAATCAATCTTGATTGGGACACATATGATTGCTGCAACTTGAATCAAGTAGCCATACACTAAAAGTGCTCATCAATGACACATTAACCAATAAATGGTCCGAGTCTTTATCATCATACTCAGATACATTTGAATTTATGATAGTATTTGCTTTTATTTTTAGCTTAGAACAGTCTATCTTCTAATGCCCTTTCTCCCGTCAAAAGGCACATTCATCTTCTGTTGGTCTAGATTTTGATCTCCCCTTCGTTTCTCTCTTCCTGCTTTGAGAATGACCTCTTACTACCAATGCTTATGTTTCTCCACTTGTACTTTCTATCTTATCTTTCTTTCACAGTTCATAAATGTAAAATGCAGTCGTTACTTCTGAAAGAATAACTTCAGCATTCCTATAGAGTAGAGTTATTTTAAAAAACTCAAACTCCTCTGGAAGGGATCTCAACAACATCAAAGCCAAATCTGTATATTTGAAAGTCACATCTAAAATTATCAAATCAACTGCCAATTGATTAAAATTGGTGATGTGATCATTCATAGTAGTATCAGGAACATAAGTAAATCAAAACAATCTCTTTTTAATTTAAAGCTTGTTCTAACTACTTTTCTTTAAAAAAATTTTCTCCAATGCCTTCCACAATTTACTTGCAGAAACTTCCTTAGAGAAAGCATACTTTTGTTCTCTAAAAAGACTCGATTGAATTGTATCACATGCCACATGATTGATGGATTTTTAATTTTTTTTCATCAATGTTTTCTCTTTTCTCTTCTTCAATGACAATGTCTAGACCTTGCTGAAAGAGAGCATCTAGAACCTCACTTTGCTACATGTCAAAATGGCTTGTATCATAAAAAATCTCTACTGTGAATCTAATATTTGACATATTAGTCATTAACCAAATTAATGAAGTGGATGTTGTCTCCTTTGTAGTAGATGATTTATTGTGTGTCATCTCTACTTCAAAAAATTATTTAATAGCTAACAAATGCGGAATGTCAAAAATTCAAGAAAATCTTTTTTGATGTGGAAGATTAGACTAGGTTACAATCACAGAGCATACTAAAAAAACATTAGCTCCGATATCAATTGTTGTAGAAATTAGATTATTTTTCACTAATAATATGTATAGTGTGTGAATAGTTATACTAATAATTATACCAAGAAAAATTTCAGAAAAAGAGATAGGTCACAATGAATGTACTTAAATACCAAGTCTTTTCTTAGTCAAAATTTTTTAAAACATATAATTAATAGTATAAAATATCACCACAATTATACCTCACAATAACTATTAAATAAACAATAAATAATAAAGAGAACATCACAATTTAATGAGGTTCGACCAATATTACCTATGCCTTTGGACACCACCAAAATAACTTTATAATTACAAAGAAGAAATACAAAAGAAAAAGAGAATGAAAAATTAAAGCTTTATAGAAGAGAAAGCTTAATTTTTTGGGATAGATATAACTAAGGGAAGTGGGGTACTATTTATAGCCTAAGGATTGGAAACATGGCCAAAAAATAATAAATACTTTCAAATGATTTCTATGATATATGCTAAGTAATTGTCTTTAATATGCATTCTTTGATGTAGGGCAATTCAAAGAATTCAAATGGTAGACATGCACTGCATCACAATCTTCTATTGCATTTAAATCAATTGCAGCACTAATAAGGAATTTTGTATATATATGTTTGGTTTGATGTATTTAGCGTTTATATTTCAATTAGATTTTTGTTGGGTAACTCTTATGGCCCATATATTTTATTACATGATCTAATGTATTCTCTTGCTTCACCAACTAAAGATATGAAAATAATCAACTAAAAAATAATTAGTTGAACAAATTTATAAAAAAATCACAGAAAATGAGGAAAAGAGATTGAAAAAAATCTACCCGCATAAGCAATTTTTTTGGAGCCAAAAAAATAGAATATGTTAAAAATCCAAAAAAAAAGTATATATATAATCAGTGGAATGAAGAATATTTTTAAATTAAAATCATAATTGGAAAGCAAATAACCGACCTGTTATAATTAAAAAAATCATATTTCATAAAAATCAACCACACAAATGGATAAGAAAAAAATTAATTACTAGGGGAAAATAACAATAAAAAATTTATAGCAATTATAATCCAAAACCTATCAAACACAAAGAAATAAACAATCCAAACGAGTACAAATAATTTGGGATGCATGTCCAGATTTATAGTTAGGATGCATGTACATATTTGCAATGCAAACTAAAGCCCTAGGAAAAAAATATAAAAAATATAACAAATTATAGTTATTAAAATCCAAAATCCATCAAAGACAATCCATATAAGTACAAATAATTTTCAATATATTTTTTTTTACTTATGATTAAGATGCATGTCTAGATTTGCAATGCACAATGTCCAAATTTGTTTATATACCTTTATTTTCACGAGAGGCCTTTTTTTCCATAGACTTCTTTTAATTCATGGACTTCATTTCCATAACCTCGTTGCCATTGTTATTGCCTAGCAAAAGAAAGAAGATATTGAAATACATAGAGAGTATATTGAGAGAGGAATTGAGAAAAAAGGAAAAAGAGCTTCATAATTTTTCTGCTAGGTTTAAAGTATAAAATAAAGATGGGAAACATAGTTTAATTGGAATAAAAGGGTAATATGAGAAAGACAAAAACAAGTTATGGTTTAATTGAAATCCCATCATTACAAGGAACTTGTGGCTCTTTTAGTATATTATATAATAAGATTCTTAAATTTATAATTTTTCCTATTACAGTAATTAGTATTCTATTAATTTGATAAATGTTATAAAATCAAAGAGATATTTCTTATCAAACACTATATAATATTATTTCAATATGGTTAGAATGTTGAAATTTCATCAGTAATAGACATATTTTATTATAGTTTTGGATATCCAAAATTCAAAACTGTTAATATCAAAATGGGATTGACAATCTTGATTAAAACAATTGCCAAATTTTAAAAAAAAAATTAAAGATGCATTTATTTTTTCACTTACCATTGGGACACCCAATTCAAACATGGTTTTAATAGTAAGCATTGAATCTTGGAAGGGTACTCAGAAGTTATTTCAGCCTCAACCTCCAGGGTATAAGTTAGGCATGCATGCTATTGTTGGATGATTTACAAAGGCACTTTTAAACTGATGAAGTAATGTTTGTATTTGATTTTTTATGTTTTTTTAAGGATAGGCATTCTCTAGATTTATTGGCCTCCCTTTATTTAAAAATAACTGTAATAATAAAGGCTAGATGGCTAAAATATGGCTAATTATCTTCACTCCTTACATTGAATTGTCTCTATCTTAAATAGGCAATTAAGAAGAAAGAATAATGTTTTATGTAAAATGGCATTGCTAGGGTTTCATGTACAGAGGATTCGAGAGAGAAGAAAGAGAAAAATTGAGGGAAAATGACCTATTATTCATCATCAACTAAGAACAAACAGAAGAATTTATAGTAATAGAGAAATTACAATAATTTCCTTGAGAAATACATTGTAAACCTAAAAATCTATGTACATAAAAGTAAAATATAATTACATATGTAAAATGGAAAATACAAATTACTTAACATCCCCCCCCCCCTCCTCATGATGGAGATTAGTGAAGCAATCCCATTTTGGAAAGTAGAAAACCATAGGTAACTTAATAGGAAGCTAGAAATCTTTAAGAAAATAAATAAAAAATGTATAGTTGTAGCCATACTTTTGTATTCTGCCTCAGTCAAAGACTTGAATACTGTCATTTACTTCTTATTTTTCCAAGAAATAAAGGAAAAATTAACAAAAATGCAGTAACCAATGAGGGATTTTCTAGTTAGAGGACGTGCCCTAGTCTGCATCCCAATATGCCTTAAGATGCAGTGAAGAAGATGCAAGAAAAATAAACCAATAGAGACAAAACCCTTTAGATACTTCACAACATGCAGTGTTGCCTCCCAGCGACAGTATCTAAGAGCACTCATAAACTGACTACTCATGAACTAACTAAGTTGTTGTATGCTATAGAAAATATCAGGCCGTGTTATATTAAGATATAATAATCTCCCAATCAATCTCCAAAATTTATCAGGTTCTGGAAAAAACTCAAAAGTATCATCATGCAATTTAATACCAGCAGGCAAAGGTATCTTGGCAGGTTTACATGCAGTTAAACCAATATCAAAAAATATATCTAAAATATATTTTATTTGAGAGACATGCCTTTAATGGACCTATGCAACTGAAGACCAAGAAAATATTTTACATAACCCATATCTTTTATAGTAAAAGCATCATCCAAGGCCCTTTTGACAAACATAATAATATTCTCAACAGTTACAGATATCAATATATCATACGCATAGAGAATTAAAACATAAAATACACCACCAAAAGACAAAGTGAACAAGCAATGATCATTGCAAAAGTGTTTAATAATGAATTCCACATTCCATTTCTTAGAGGTCTATTTGAGTATGTAAAGTGACCTTTTCAATTTACATACCTTAGACGCTACCAAATTTTTGGAAATACCCTCAGGCAAATGCATATACACCTCCTCATCTAAATATCCATGCAGAAATGCATTATTTATATTAAGTTGATGTATATGCCATTGCTTAACATTAGTAATGGCCAAAATTATTCTAGCAGTAACAAGTTTGGCCACTGGAGAGAAACTTTCATGACAATTTATGCCCTCTACCTAATTATATCCCTTAGCCACTAATCTAGTCTTATATCTATCAATATTACCATCATCCTTAGTTTTGACATTATAGACCCATTTACACCCTATAAGTCCTTTCCCAACATGTAAATCAATAATTTCCCAAGTGTTGTTATGTTCTAAAGCAGTAAGCTTTTTCTCGATTACCTCAACCCAATTAGGGTCTAATTTAACCTGATTGTATATTTTAGGTTCTTGAATAATAGAAATGTTAACTGCAAAATTCACATGAGACTGATCCATGTAAGGATGAAAGGCAGAAGGCATAGGTATAATGGGATAGGTAATGGAATTAATGTTTTAATTAGAGGAATTTGAAGGATTTGAAACTTGAACAGTGGAAAAAAAAGTCTTGAAGCTATTTTAGCCTAACTTTAGGTTTAGAACTGTATCTATATGGAATAAATAAGGATTCTTCTAGAGTAAGAGAAGTGTGAGGAGATGAAGAAAGGGACGTAATTAGATGTAAAATGAGAAGAGGATGGATTAGAAATAGGAGAAAAGAAACAGATTGAATAGGGTCAATAGCATCTGTAACAGGTACATCAAACTACATTGGAGAAACAATATTTGATTTGTCAATTTGGTCCATATTTTTACGAGGAAAAATATTTTCATGAAAAATAACATCCTTAGATGTCAAAACTAGCTTATTTTGAATATCATAAAGCCTGTGCTTTTTTACTAGGGATATACCCTAAGAAAATGCATTTGGTGGCCCTAGAAGCAAACTTCTTCTTATATGGTTAAGTATTAGTTGAATAGCATAGACAACCAGAGGTTTTTAAGTTAGTGTAGCATGGAGGTTTGTTATGTAAAATTTCAAAAGGTGTTTTCCAATTCAAAACTGAGATAAGTAATTTGTTTATTATGTAGGTGGCAGTTAATATAGAGTTTACACAAAATTAGTGCGGAGATTTTATTGAAACATCAATGATCTTGCAACTTCCAATAGGTGTTTGTATTTTCTTTCAACCATTTCATTTTTTTGAGGTGTATATAGTGTTGTTTTTTGGTGTATAGTTCCATATGTTGAAAAAGTTGTGGACACTAATTATTAATGAACTTGGTGCCATTATCTATTCTTAATTTATTTTATATTTTTTTTAGAATTGGACTTTGATAAGAATAATAAATTATTTGAGGAAGGTAAAAGTGTCTATTTTATGCTTTAAAAGGTAAGTCTAGGTTGCCTTGCTATAATCATCAACTAAAGTCAACAGATAATATGTCTCATACAATGAAGGTGATTTGTAAGGACCCCAAAGACCAACATGAATTAACTCAAAAGTTTCTAAAAGTTTGATGACCACTATTATGGTAATCTATATTGTTTGGAGAGAGGACAAATTTCATAGAATAGATTTAGTTGAAGAGATTGGGATTAAAGGTATATATTGGATTCTCAAATTAGAAGCATGTCCTAAACATCTATACAACATAAGGAATAGAAGTATTATTATTCATAGAAGCAACATTACAATAAGCAGAAGAAGCATAAGCAGCAGAAGTATTTGCTTTAACAACATTCAAGCAAGCAGACAAATTGTTATCAAAAGAATTGATGCTACTTACAAAGAAAATGGTTTTATTTAATATGTATAGTCCATCCCTGGAAGTCCCAAAAATATGATGGCTCTAGTCAATGGGTCTTGAAAAATGCAATTGGTTTTAGTAAAAGTTACAATTACATTTTGATCTTCGGTCAATTAGCTAACAAATAGCAAATTATATTTGAAACTAGGTACTAAGAGAACTTTATGCAAGATTAGTTTGGGACTTAAGACAACAATTCCTAAGTGACTAACCACATTAGTGGTTTTTTTCTGGCAAATGAACAAGAGAGAGTGGTTTTATGTCTCGTATATCTTTCATACCATTCCTTGAAAAACTCATGTGATTAATAGCACCCAAATCTATTATCCATAAACTATTTACATCACAATCAAACAAGTTGGATTTAGAAAAATTAGTTATACCTACATAGCTAGTAAAGTTCACTGTTACTGGTTCTGTAGTTGTTTTCCCCTTCAACAATTTCTGAAATTCTTTCTCCAACACAGAGCTTATAGTTGCAGCCAAATCAGCCAGTGATGATTGGTCTATTATTTGATTTCCCTCAACAGCACTTTGCTTTACATGAACTGCAAACTTCTTTGCCCTCTAGCATTCTGTTTTCTATTATAAAAAATCAATTTGGATACCTAATAATCTTTAAGCACCTCTCTCATTCATGCTCCTTCATATTGCAGTTAGTACAACATTTGTCCTAATTAGCTTTCCTAGATGAGTTCTTATTTTGTTGAGTTGTTCTCCTAATCTTCCCATTAGAACTCTTTGTGTTATTTCCCTTACCATATATAATATTGACTCCTTGCCAACATAACACTAGAGTTTCTAGGTTTAGAGAATGCAATGTGCACTTCTCTTTGTTTCTCAATTGTTAAGACCATAGAATAGGCTTTACTAACAGAGGGCGAGGGTTCTATAAGTAGAATTTGGTTCTTAATATGGCTTTACTAGCCTATTTATATTGTTAAACCTACGGTTTCCCTTCCAACCCTTATAATTACAGACAGACACATGCACCAAGTAGTTCATTTCATCCTATAATTTCTTTAGTTTGGTGAAATAAGAAGTCACAATTAAGTTTTCTTGTGAGATGGAGTTAATTTCCCCTTGAATTTTGTAAATCATTGGGCCATTATTAGTTCCAAAATGACTATACAGTTCATCCCAAAGCTCTCCTGTCATGTTAATATAGATTAAAACATCTACTAACTCCTTAGAAATGGAGTTAAGAATCCATGAGATGACTATGCAATCAACTCATTTCTAGACTGCAAACTAAGTTTGTATTCGATTTCCTACAAGTTCCATCAACAAACGCAAGCTTTACTTTAGCTCCAAGAGTTATTCGCATGGCTTGGTTCCATGATAAATAGTTTGTTTTAGTCAATAGAGAACTCACCAAGATCATCCCTAAATGATCTGAGTTTTGTAGAAGTGACAGATCGCCAACCCTACGACTCTCATGAGCTTTCATGCATTGTTGTAACCTTGTTCCGACAAAAGTCTCTCCTTCTTTAACCATCTTTAGTTAATATTTCTGATTTCTAAGTTTAGACTGGGACTCAGAATTAATTTTGTCTAGATCTTGTATATTTCTAGCCACAAAAAGGGATTTAAGAAAAGAAATTTCTTTGACTAGGGTTTTTTTTTAAAAAAAAATTGAGGCGTCGAATCAACTAGATTTATGCAAGATTTTTCAATTTAAAAGAACAATAAAGAGAAAACAAATATCTTTAGTTGAAATCGAAACTTTAATTGTGATTTTCACGTGAGGTTTGGAGGCAAAGATGAGTTTCATGGGTTAGAGTTTTTTCACTTTAATCGACGATTGAGCGATTGAAAGTGAAAAAAAAAATGATTTATTCAAAAAAATGGAGAAAGTGGCTGAAAAATAACAAAAATTTGTCAAACTCCGGTCATTTCACAGGCCAAAGTATTGCTCTAATTCAGTGTAAAATTGTGTTTCTAGGGTTTCATGTGCAGAGGATTCAAGAGAGAAGAAAGAGAAAAAATTGAGAAAAAGCTTATATTTTATTCATCATCAATGGAGTACAAAGAGAAGGATTTATAGTAGCAGCGAAATTATAATGATGTCCTTGAGACATATATTGAAACCCTAAAAATCTATGTACAAAAAAGTAAAATACAATTACAAGGGTAAATTGGTAAAATACATATAACTTAACGTTTTCACCATAAGGTTACACTGAAATATAATCACCAATTATCACTTGAAGATTTAATCATCGAGTTTATTTTTGTTATAATAATTGTAATTTTAAATTTTATTTTATGATAATTTTACATTGACAAACCTATAAAGTTAAAATAACAATTATAGGTAAATGCAAAATTAATTTTATTATTAGATAAAATTAGAACTAACTATGATCTAATTTATATATATAACCAAGTAGCTTAGTTCGATGAGTTTCCATTAATTTATATATATATATATATTCACTATTTCTAATTCATGAAAGATATTTGATTTCTAGTTTAGTTTTCTCTGCATGCCTTCCTTAGCCTCTCACAAGCATAAGATATTTTATATCTAATTAAAAATGATCTTTTATTTTTCTCCTTTAATTGAAAAAAAAATCTTGAACACCCAAAGAGAAATAGGTGGTGCAATATGATGGCAAATGAATAGATTCTAATGAGTTTAAGTCAGATTATTTTGTGTTTTTGTCATTTCAATATTTGAAAATTTATTATCTAGACCGGATATATGTGTATTCAACTAATAATAAATTATTAAAAGAGTAATTATAAAAAAATAAATAATTTTATTAGCTAAATATATGTGCATCCAATCTAAATAAAAATTCATCTATTTGCTTATTAAGATTAATGTCAATAATCAATATTTATGGTCTTTTTCGTGTGAGTTATTGTCATGTTATTTTGAATTCTAATTAGTAAGTTAAAATTATGTGTTGAATTGATTTTTGAAAATGATTTTAATTACTCAAATATAGAAGAAGTTTATAGATTGGAGGTTAACTGGATCAAGTAATATAATTTATTAATTTCTCAAAATAACTTTGAAAATTTTTAAAAATTGTATTTTTAAATTTAATTTGAATTAAATGAATTGCATTTTCAATCGAATTATATTTATTTTAAGTTGTGTAGATTAACAATTTCAAATTGGAATAGATTGAGGATCATATAAAAATAAATCCTATCATAGTGGGTCAAATCCCAAAGAGGTATTTCTTTTTTTTTTTTTTCTTTTTGTGAAATGATCAATGAAGTTATAAATGCAAAATTTATTTATTTATGATCTTGTGATGGTATTAGCATATATTAACCTTTGTCTTTTTGTGTGAGTCTTAAGTGACTCAAAGTCACCTGTGATGATTAATGCCTTTCTTATCCCATACGGTGCGTTTTGTATTTGTGCAGTATTGAAGAGCTGCCTCGTGTGGTTCTCCTGTGCACGGGTTTAGGGTTGATATAAATACTCCTGTTAGCTGTGTGCTGTGTAATTTTTTCCTCTCTCTCTGCCGTCAGTGCGTTCTAGAGTATTCTTTTGTTTTTCCTTCTCTGGTTCTCTGTACTGAGTTTTTTTCTTGATCTGTTTTGCAAGTCTGTTTCTCTGTGGTTTTAGAGAGGTGAGCTTAACAGTTTGTAAACAGAGAGAGAGAGGGATTATCTGAGACTTTGGCTTGTAACAGTTTCTGCCGATTCTAAGTTTCTAAGGGATTGACTGAGGGGTTTTGTCTCCTCGCCTTGGATGTAGCCTTTACTGTGTGTAAAGGTGAACCAAGTAAAACGACTCTGTTTGTTTGTTTGGTTTGATGCTTGTTTGTGTTCTGGAGTGTGGCGATTTCCGTTAGGGTTTTGATTTTGACTCTTATTTCGTCACAAGTGGTATCAGAGCCTTCATCAGGAGAAGATCGAACATGTGGTCTCTTTCCTTTCTGTTAAATTTTCTCTTTGTTTTCTTGTTTATCTGTTTTAGGGTTACTGTTTGGTTAAGAGTGCCTGTTTCTTAAAAGATCGAGTTTCTTTCCTTGTTTTCTGTTTAGATCTGGTACTGTTGCTGTTTGTTTTTGTGACAGGAAAGATCGATAAAAAAGGAAGTGAACTGAGGCTCTCTTGGAAAAACCCTAAGTTTGTGAAGCATGTCTTTTGCCAAGATAAACGTAGAAAAATTCGATGGTAAAGCCAATTTTACCATCTGGAAAGAGAAAATGACTGCGATCCTGGTACAACAGAAGTGCAAAAGAGCACTTAATGGCATCGAAACATTACCTGAGACTCTCAGTGCGGATGATAAGCAAGACATGATGGATCTTGCATACAGTACAATAGTACTTAACCTTTCTGATGCAGTGCTCAGAAAGGTTAGAGGTATAAAGACTGCTCCTGAACTCTGAAATAAATTGAACTCTTTATATTTGGTTAAGTCTGTGTCTAGAACTGCCTATTTGAAAGAACAATTGTTTAGCTTTAAAATGGACCCCTTAAAATCTGTTGATGATAACTGTGACAATTTTCAAAAACTTGTGTTAGAGCTAGCTGACAATGGTGAAGAGTTAAGTAATGAAAACCAGTCTATAATATTACTTAACTCTATACCAGAAAACTTTCAGAATGTAAAAGATGCTTTAAAGTATGGTAGAACTACTATAGAAGTTGAAGATATTACGAATGCTTTGAAGCTTAGGGAATTGGAGATGAAAAACAGTGAAAAGAATAGTAAGTCAGAGAGTCTAGTAATTAAGGAGAAATCTAAAATCAAAAAGAAAAAGGATAAGTTTAAAACTGGAAATGGTAAGCCTAGTCAATCTAATAACAGTGCTCAATCTAGTAATGTAACTTGTCAAAATAATAACAATAGTTCTAAGTTTGAGAGAACTTGTTATTATTGTAAAAAGAAGGGTCACATTAGAAGATTTTGCAGGAAAAGATTAGAAAAGTTAGGGCAGAGCAGTGGTGAGGTTGGAGCAGTCAATACATCATCTCAAGATGATGATATTGAAGCTCTAACTATAACTAGTACAAGAAATATTGAAGTCTGGATCTTAGATTCAGCTTGTTCATATCATATGACCCCTAACAGGAATTGGTTCTTTAGTTATAATAGTTTAACTGGTTCCAATGTTTTAATGGGTAATAATTCTTCCTGTAATGTCATTGGTATAGGCACTGTGAGGTTACTGTTAGATGATGGGAGGCAAATAGAACTAGGGCAGGTTAGGCACATTCCTGACCTTAGGAGAAATCTCATTTCCTTAGGGTTCCTAGAAGAAAAAGGTCTATACCATACTGCAAGAGATGGGATTCTGAGAGTATTTAAAGGGGACAAATGTATGTTAACTGGTCATAGAGTAAATAGATTATATCACTTAGATGGCAGAGTTGCTACTGGCACTGTTAATGCTATTGTGTCAACAGCAAATGACACAGTTCTTTGGCATAAAAGGTTAGGTCATATAGGGTTTAAAGCCTTAGAACACCTAAGTAGGAAGGGAAATCTGGAAATCTCACAGTTTGTGAAACCAGATTCCTATAAAGGTTGTATTTTAGGTAAATCACACAAACATAGCTTCACATCATCAAGCTATAGAGCTAAAGAGTGTTTAGAATATGTACACAGTGATTTGTGGGGCTCTACTTATGTTCCAAAGTCTCTGTCAGGTTCACAGTACTTTGTAACCTTCATAGATGACTTTTCTGGGAAAGTATGGATCTATTTCCTAAAGAATAAACATGATGTGTTTAAAACTTTCTATGAGTGGAAGTTATTAGTTGAAAACCTGAAAGATAAGAAGATTAAAGTACTTAGGACTGACAATGGGCTTGAATTTGTTAATCAACAGTTCAATGATTTCTGTAAATCAAATGGGATCCTTAGACATAGGACATGTACCTATACTCCACAGCAAAATGGAGTAGCTGAGAGGTACAATAGGACTATTTTAAACAAGGTCAGATGCATGCTTGTTGAATCAAGCCTAAGTACCAAATTCTGGGCTGAAGCAGCACATACTGCTTGTTACTTAATTAATAGATCTCCAACATCTGTTCTGAGTTTGAAATGTCCAAATGAGGCTTGGAGTAATAAACCTATAACCTACACACACTTGAGGGTATTTGGATGTATAGCTTATATTCATGATACACAAAGCAAACTTGATCCTAGAGCTAAGAAATGTATATTTTTAGGTTATCCCAGTGGGATCAAGGGATATAAAGTGTGGTTACCAAAGGAAAATAAGGTTGCTGTTAGTAGAAATGTTACATTCAATGAATTATTGTTTCCTAGTACTAACATGCAGGAGTTCAAATCTGAGGTACAATTAGAGAAGTCTCAAATTGAGGTGGAGCTAGACAGGTTTGTACAAACTGATCAAAATCCACCTCAAGAAATTAATGCAGGTGCAGAGATAGATATACAGCCACAGGACAGATCAGATGAATCTGATCATGAAGAGGAACAACCTGAACAGGTTCCTGAGCCTGAACTGGATAACTACCAGTTAGCAAGGGATAGACAGAGGAGACAGACCAGAAGACCAGTCAGGTTTGAGGATTACTCCTACAATGTTGTTAATTCTGAACTGACCTCTTTTGCTCTAGTTACTGCAGCTGCTGTTGAAGAGGATGAACCTCTTGATTACAAAGGTGCAAAGCAGAGTATATTTTGGGATAAGTGGAAAAGGGCAATGGAAGAAGAAATGTCTTCCCTAAGGAAGAATCAAACCTGGAAATTAGTACCTAAACCATTTAACAGAAAGATCATTAAATGTAAGTGGATCTTTAAGAGAAAACCACCTATTCCTGGTCTTGAGAAGGAAAGATTCAAGGCCAGGTTAGTTGCTAAGGGTTTCTCTCAAAGAGAAGGTATTGATTACAATGAGGTATTTAGTCCTGTTGTGAAACATGTTTCTATTAGACCGCTATTAACAATTACTGCTTTGCTTGACCTTGAGCTTGAACAGTTGGATGTTAAAACTGCCTTTCTCCATGGTAATATGGAGGAAGAGCTGTATATGTCACAGCCTGAGGGTTTTATTGAAAAAGGTAAGGAAAGCCATGTGTGTTTGCTATTAAAATCCTTGTATGGTCTTAAACAGTCCCCTAGGCAGTGGTATAGAAGATTTGATGATTTTATGCTTAGTCATAATTTTAAAAGAAGTAGTTTTGACCCTTGTGTGTACTATTCTGTTGTGTCTGAAAATGTGTATGTACACTTGCTTCTCTATGTTGATGACATGTTAATTGCATGCAAGAATATGAATGAGATTGTTAAGTTGAAAGGTATGCTTAATACTGAATTTGACATGAAGGATCTTGGTCCTACTAAAAAGATATTAGGCATGAACATAGAGAGAAATAGAAATAAAGGCACACTGTTTTTAAATCAAAAGGACTATATATTGAAATTCCTAGAAACTTTTGATTTAAATAAGGGAAAAATTGTTTCTACTCCTATTGGTGCTCATTTTAAGTTGTGCTCAACCATTAAACCTTTGAGCTTGACTGAATCAAGCTACATGTCAGGTGTTCCATATCAGAATGTGGTAGGAAGTCTTATGTATGCTATGGTCTGCACAAGACCTGATTTAGCCTATGGGGTGAGTCTGGTTAGCAGATTCATGTCTAACCCTTGTAAAGAACACTGGTCAGCTGTTAAATGGTTGTCTAGGTACCTTAAAGGGTCAAGTAATGTTGGTTTGCTATTTAAAAAGACTGACTGTAATGTGTATGATATTGCTGGATTCTGTGATTCTGATTTTGCAGCAGATCTTGATAAAAGAAGATCTTTGTCTGGCTACTGTTTTACCTTTGCTAATAATGTTGTAAGTTGGAAATGCAGCTTGCAGCATATTGTAGCTTTATCTACAACTGAAGCTGAGTACATTGCCTTGACTGAGGCAATTAAAGAAGCCATTTGGCTGAAAGGTATAGTTACAGAGTTGGGTCTTCTGAATGGTAAGGTTTATGTGTTCTGTGATTCTCAAAGTGCCATACATTTGAGCAGAAATAATATGTTTCATGAAAGAACAAAGCATATAGATGTCAGGTTGCATTTTATAAGAAATGTAATTGCAAAAGGTGAGGTAAGTGTTGAAAAAATTCATACTGATATTAATCCAGCTGATGTTATGACTAAACCTGTTTCTTTTTCAAAATTTCAGGATGCCTTGCGCATGCTTGGGGTTTTGAAAACTTAAAAATTATGTTTCTAATGGTGATTACCCGTGAAGAGGCAAATTTCCTGATGTCATTCCCTTTTGGAGACTTGGAGTCAAGGTTGAGATTGTGTGAGTCTTAAGTGACTCAAAGTCACCTGTGATGATTAATGCCTTTCTTATCCCATACGGTGCGTTTTGTATTTGTGCAGTATTGAAGAGCTGCCTCGTGTGGTTATCCTGTGCACGGGTTTAGGGTTGATATAAATACTCCTGTTAGCTGTGTGCTGTGTAATTTTTTCCTCTCTTTCGGCCGTCAGTGCGTTCTAGAGTATTCTTTTGTTTTTCCTTCTCTGGTTATCTGTACTGAGTTTTTTTCTTGATCTGTTTTGCAAGTCTGTTTCTCTGTGGTTTTAGAGAGGTGAGCTTAACAGTTTGTAAACCGAGAGAGAGAGGGATTATCTGAGACTTTGGCTTGTAACAGTTTCTGCCGATTCTAAGTTTCTAAGGGATTGACTGAGGGGTTTTGTCTCCTCGCCTTGAATGTAGCCTTTACTGTGTGTAAAGGTGAACCAAGTAAAACGACTCTGTTTGTTTGTTTGGTTTGATGCTTGTTTGTGTTCTGGAGTGTGGCGATTTCCGTTAGGGTTTTGATTTTGACTCTTATTTCGTCACATTTTTTATTTTCATTTTAATTTGAAATGGGTGGATGATGTAGTATTCAGGTATGTGAAGGAGCAACATAATGTGTATGAGGTAATGGAGAGCACATATCGATCATGTGATGCAACCAATAATAATGGATTTATTGCAAAATATTAGAGTGGAAATGATGAAATTAAACTAACCCAAGTTAAGAAATATTGGTTCATTTGCAATGTTGCTGGCCACTGCCTTGGAGGAATGATGTAACACCCCCATGCTCTATATAAGTACTATACATATACCTAGTATACGTACAATACGTATATAAAGTATAAGAATGTTACTTTTAGTTTCAATTTAAAAACCATTATCCAGATTCATAAAATTTAACATTTAATTTAAAACACATTTACAAAAGTCAGTATTCTTATTTATCAACACTTCATTCATCCATATGAATATATATTAACTCAAAAATACAATACAACTTAAAATCACACATGTATGCATCACCTTCTAGTTGGTCTCGAGATACACTTACCCTTTTCGTGGCATAACAGCTACACTCCCAGATCATCCGCATAAATACCTGCGCGATTAATTATCCGCGCTAAGCCCGAAAGCTTAGTAGTATAAATAAATATTAAAATATACTTTACAAAAATAATCATACCTCATGTTTTTAGCATCATGTTTTATTGTTCTTTTACCCCGTTTTCCTTTCTCAATGTATCCTTCATATATTCCCACAAATCTCATAAATTATATACATATTGACATGGAACATTCACAACACGATACTTACCCTTTCTATCTCATATACATAAACATATACATCATTTCAATAAATCACCATTCAATGACATATCCAAACCTTCATGAAAACAATACTCACAAATTCCACATTCATATACATTTTACACATCATACTATATTTTCATAAGATCATATCTCAACAAAGCTCCTCAAGCCATATTCACTTTCAATATATTATTACATACATTACAAAATCATACTTCATAACATCATTTTTATTCACAATTCGTTAATCATGAATCACACTTTCAACAAAGTCAGCCATAAATCCCATTATTCATTTATTTCAACATTTGAATATCACATTGACAACAAAGACAGACTCGGGCCCAAACAACACACTAATATGCCATTCAATTTTCAGAGTTAATGCTTTGGTTTAAATATCACATTTATCATTATCCCAACTAGGCTTCAAGGATTAGGCTCAACCAAGCTTCAAGGGGAACAAAGCATGCTAAGTATCAACCCAACTTGGCTTCAAGAACCAATCCAACCTAGCTTCAAGGGTTGTAACATCTCAATTAGGCTTCAAGGATTTGACCCAACCAAGCTTCAAGGGGAGTAAAACATGTTAAACTTCAACCCAACTTGGCTTCAAGGATCAATCCAACCTAACTTCAAGAGATTGTTACTAATAGGCATGCCACCAACAACAAACTCTGAAAATGGAATAACACATTAGTCACACAATTCATTTATTATTTCTTTATCAATATCATTCTCAATTATCATTATAGCCAATCACAATGGCTTCACATCTCATTTGATTCATCATGGCCAATCACAATGGCTTCATATCACATTCTTATTCACAATAATACACTTTATTATTCAAGTATACATGTATAACATCAATTACATTAAACATCAATTAAGCAAATCTATCATATCATTTCTATCATCACTCAATGGCATTGAACATTATCTAGGCATACATCAATCATAACATTACTTTCACATCATACAAATTATATCATCACATCTTTCACCTTCCATAACATATACATTATCCATATATATATACATCAACACTATAACACATTAACACATTTATAGCTGAAGGTGTTAAGGTCCTAAATCATATAAATATATGAAATCAAATGAAGTTTTGTACTTACCTCAAGAGAAACTCACATCCATCTACTCTTTCTTTCATAAATCCTTCAGTACTTGGATTAAAGCAACTCAATCTCTTCAACACCTAATCCCAAAAGTGATCATACATACTTACTTAGAGATACACATAAGATAATATAGGTAAGAATCAACTAGGGCAAACTCCACACACATGACACGCTCACCAACACGGGCGTGTCCTTGTTCATGCCCTAAACCAACAATACAGAAGCTTTGACACGCTCAATACCACGGGCGTGTCACTGGGCGTGTAATACATTCTGCCTCACACAAAACATCGACACGTCCAACAACATGAGCGTGCTCATGGCCGTGTAAATTCTCAAATCTCACAGTAGCTATGACACGCTCACCAACACGGGCGTGTTACTGGTCGTGTCGAACCTACTGCCACCAACATAATTGACACGCCTAAGAACCTGGACGTGCTCATGGGCGTGTCAGGCCAAAAATCCAGATTCCGGCCAAAACAACAAGACACCCAACAAAACACCCCTTATCACCAACATCCACTTCCAACAAACTTACCAAAACATACCCAAAAACCATTTTAAACTTACAAAACATCAAAACAACTCCCACATACATCAATCACAAATCACAAACATCATTACAAACCTTAAACACAATTACAACACCATCTCTTTCAACACACTTACTCTTTTCTTCAATCCATCCTTAAAATCCATAATCAATTTACTCACATACTCTTAAACATATCAAAATCAAACAACACACTCTTAAACAATCTATCAAACTCAAACACAACTTCAATTAAACCAAGAATTCAAAAGATGACTTACTTGAATTTCTTGCCAAATCTTCAAACTTCATCTTCAATCCTCTTAAAATCCTTAAGCAATTTGATGTGAAGATCAAAAATCACATCTCTCTCTCTCTCTCTCTCTCTCATCCACGAAGAAGAAGAAGAAGAAGAAAGAAAGAATCTTTTCTTTCTTTGTTCTTATCTCTTATATATATATATAATAATAATAATAATAATATAATATTATTATTTCCAAAATATCTTCTTACTCCTTTTGACTTTCTTTCCTTCTTTCTTTTATTATTATTATTATTATTATTTAACTATATAAACTTACTCTTCCCTACACCACTTTATACATTATGTATATGTCTTATATATATGTTGCATTTATATTTCCCAAATACCATATGTATACATATTATCCTCCATATACATCCATTCCTTATACTATTTCCTTTTAATTAATTTATCTATCTTTCTATTTCCATAAAACATATACCTTAAATCCAAATACAACAATAACTCCAAAACTTTTGGGGTATATTTTGGAATATTACAATTCTCTCCCCCTTATATAATTTTGTCCTCGAAATTATTCAGTGTAGTATTAATTCATTCTTAACAAAACACCATCTAAATTTCATATAATATTAATCGTATTCTTATATTATGATTTCATCAAATCACATAACTTCTACTCTCCCCCTTTAGAGTTAATCCTCTTCTCTAAAATTCATAATTCACCATTGTATGGGTATATATATATATATATATCTTTATATCTTATTACTTTCTCAACAAAGCAATCAATATAACTCATTACATCTCCAATGAATTTTATCTTTGTATAAGAGTTAGATTATCATTTTAACTCTTTATCGATATTCTCTTAACTTTAACCTCAAAAGTCATTAATTAATATCTTAACATTGATTATTCCATTCTTACAATCACTTTCAAAATAACATTTACCAAGCCTCAATGGATAACTATATCCTTACTTTCATGAGTTTATTTCTTACCATGTACAATTAATATACCTCAATTTATTTATGTTCATTCATAAATCAGAATATTATATCATACACATTACCATTAAATCTTACATTCCCAATACAATTGCACATAATAAATCTCAATGTTGTCTTGCAACTTTAACGAAACCTAGATTAATCGATTTATCCATCCCAATATACTAACATTTCAACTTTATTTGATTCAAACCAACAATTAACTTATTGGAATTTATCATTGGATTTTACCATATATACTTATATATAACCTAAGTTCATTTGGTCAAACTTATATTCAAATTCTAATCTTTCCAAATTCATATATTCAATCAATATGAATCATGCCTATACATATACATTTCCTTATTTCAATAATTATATCATTATTTCTTATACTCATTCAAAGTTTATCAATATTGCCAACAACTATAACTTCATAAACAAGCTTTTCCCCCAACCAGGTTGGTAATCCAAGTTGGGTTGCCCAACACATTGGGTCCGCATGGTTCCACAGGAGGCAGATAAGTCCGTTCATTTATCTTTTCACAATTCATTTCATCATTTTTTTTTTCATAATCATTTAGGCATTATACCTCAATATAATTTATTTCTAACATCATTGTCAACAATCATGGTTTCTTATCACATCAAAATAGTATACACATATATCATCAACTATATTGAATATCTCATTACTCAATCGCATCATCTAGACATGTTTCAATTATATCATCAACCATGATGATATCACATTTCATCAATTCTCAAAACACATTAACATCATTTATTATTAAAACATTTATCATAACAAATTACATTACACGTACCTTTTTAATGATCCTCGCCTCTTTCACACTATATAAGTCATAACACTAGTCACATAATATTAACAATATAATCAATTGCAAAACCTTGTTATATTTATTTTGATTACCTTTTTGTCATATTATCCATATCTCAACACATTTCCATAATTTTTTCCTTTTTCTCTCTTTACCTTCATAATTTATAACCAAATTCTTAACATAAAATATTAAGGTACAACTTTATCTACCATAACTTTTAACTATACTTTTCAAACAAAATTTCAGTTCCACCAAATCGGTATTACAATCATATCATCTCAGTTCTAACTCTGAAGATAATAAAACTAACCACTAATCACACTAACCAAGTCATATGACCATAATATATAAACAATCACATTTGGGGTTTGTAAATCAATCTCGTTCTTCTATTATTCAATTTCCAACCTTTACAATTATAATATTAGATTATATCACAAAAATTATATATATATTCTCCAAACTTGTATTACACCAAGAATTAACACATTTTAATTCCATTTCAAAACAATTTGCTTTTGATTATTTAATCATCATTAACCCAACTCATGTTCAATAATATTATCTTTAACATTTCCTATACCCAACCTTCAATTAGATACAAATCTTACACAAGTTTTATTCATTACTCCATTTCCAATTCATCTCTTCTAAAAATTTTCAAATACCATATTCTTTCCTTACAATTCCTGATGATATGCTTATACATAAAGCATTTCCACACACAAATACCTTGAGTTCCAAAACATCTTATGATAGCCTCATTTAATTATTGACATAACAATTTCACTGTTCAATATTACGCAAGTCCATTCTCATTTCTAATACCATTAAACATGTATTGGTATAAAATAATAAACATATTATATACACATTCGTAGGTCACGTTCATAATGTGATTCACTTCCCACCTTTCTTATATATAACCATTACATTCATATCAAAAAGTTCATTTCACAAATCCTCTTTATATAAACACATAATTATGCAATTTATTAAATTTGCCTTTTTCATATAGTTTATACAAATTTAATAGTTATCACTTTCCTTTGACTATTATCATTCTCATTTGTTTATCATAACTTAAGTTATTCATTAACTTCAACAAATATATACACTCTACTTATAATATTATTTCACAAAGAGCTTAATCACATTTCCAATGTGATATCTCTCTCACATTTGTTTATAAATATCTTTAACACATCTTTCATAGTCCTTTTTATCCTTTCCAATCAAATTATTTAAAGTAACTCACTTTCTTTTGCTCAATTCCTTTTCTTTACTTTCAAACCAAATTTTCCTACTAACAATCACATCTCCCAATTCCTAATACTTTCATGTGCACTAATATTCATTTCATATATCTCATGTATTAAATACATTAAACTATTAATATATAAATGGTCTTTACCCATATTCCATTAAAACTATAAATCTTCAACTTACTAATTTACTTAAACTTCAATTTATTCATCTCATTCTCTTAATATCAACCTTAAAACATCTTATATGGATATACCACAAAACAACATCAAACATATATGTTTCACAATTACTAAGCTCATTCCAACAATCTAAATATCACATATTACCACCATTTACAGGAGCTTTTACAATATTCAAACATATCACATTTCTAACATTGAAATCACCATGTTTATATTAAAAGAACAATACAAACAACACCAATATCTCTTTGTACCTAACCAACATCATCTCTTTTTCTTTTTTTAAAACAAAACCTTAACTTTACATATCCACACCTTAAATTATCACACTTAATCTATACCAATCAACTCATTCAATATTTCACCGTACTCTTTTCATTAAAATATATATATATATATATCTTTCCATATTACCCATCCAACAATCTTTCCTCTTTCTAAAAATCCAAACATAAAGTTTATTAGAAAGAGGTTCAAATAATAGAGGAAAGATTACATAATTAAATCTAAATTTTGTTTTTAACTCATTCCCAACTTTATTCTTCTAGCCATTTCTTTACATGTCAAACACATATCAATAATCAAACTTTTTACTTATAAATTCCATATCATTTCTTTATATCACAATCACTTTTCAATTATCAACATTTCAAAATTTGCTTTCATATAAAACCTCATTTACACACTATCATTTATCTCATCTCATGTAACTCAAATACATCACAATTCACAATTTACTCAATGCCACGTTCGAGACCAACCTAGATGTGAATGCATATGCATGTCTTACCAATTGCATTTCCAAAATCTTCTTTTCAATTCTTATTTAAACTTTTCAAAAATTTTCTTTTTAATTTCTCTTAGGCCGAGAATCTCGAACCTAAGCTCTGATACCAATATAATTGTAACACCCCCATGCTCTATATAAGTACTATACATATACCTAGTATACGTACAATACGTATATAAAGTATAAGAATGTTACTTTTAGTTTCAATTTAAAAACCATTATCCAGATTCATAAAATTTAACATTTAATTTAAAACACATTTACAAAAGTCAGTATTCTTATTTATCAACACTTCATTCATCCATATGAATATATATTAACTCAAAAATACAATACAACTTAAAATCACACATGTATGCATCACCTTCTAGTTGGTCTCGAGATACACTTACCCTTTTCGTGGCATAACAGCTACACTCCCAGATCATCCGCATAAATACCTGCGCGATTAATTATCCGCGCTAAGCCCAAAAGCTTAGTAGTATAAATAAATATTAAAATATACTTTACAAAAATAATCATACCTCATGTTTTTAGCATCATGTTTTATTGTTCTTTTACCCCGTTTTCCTTTCTCAATGTATCCTTCATATATTCCCACAAATCTCATAAATTATATACATATTTACATGGAACATTCACAACACGATACTTACCCTTTCTATCTCATATACATAAACATATACATCATTTCAATAAATCACCATTCAATGACCTATCCAAACCTTCATGAAAACAATACTCACAAATTCCACATTCATATACATTTTACACATCATACTATATTTTCATAAGATCATATCTCAACAAAGCTCCTCAAGCCATATTCACTTTCAATATATTATTACATACATTACAAAATCATACTTCATAACATCATTTTTATTCACAATTCGTTAATCATGAATCACACTTTCAACAAAGTCAGCCATAAATCCCATTATTCATTTATTTCAACATTTGAATATCACATTGACAACAAAGACAGACTCGGGCCCAAACAACACACTAATATGTCATTCAATTTTCAGAGTTAATGCTTTGGTTTAAATATCACATTTATCATTATCCCAACTAGGCTTCAAGGATTAGGCTCAACCAAGCTTCAAGGGGAACAAAGCATGCTAAGTATCAACCCAACTTGGCTTCAAGAACCAATCCAACCTAGCTTCAAGGGTTGTAACATCTCAATTAGGCTTCAAGAATTTGACCCAACCAAGCTTCAAGGGGAGTAAAACATGTTAAACTTCAACCCAACTTGGCTTCAAGGATCAATCCAACCTAACTTCAAGAGATTGTTACTAATAGGCATGCCACCAACAACAAACTCTGAAAATGGAATAACACATTAGTCACACAATTCATTTATTATTTCTTTATCAATATCATTCTCAATTATCATTATAGCCAATCACAATGGCTTCACATCTCATTTGATTCATCATGGCCAATCACAATGGCTTCATATCACATTCTTATTCACAATAATACACTTTATTATTCAAGTATACATGTATAACATCAATTACATTAAACATCAATTAAGCAAATCTATCATATCATTTCTATCATCACTCAATGGCATTGAACATTATCTAGGCATACATCAATCATAACATTACTTTCACATCATACAAATTATATCATCACATCTTTCACCTTCCATAACATATACATTATCCATATATATATACATCAACACTATAACACATTAACACATTTATAGATGAAGGTGTTAAGGTCCTAAATCATATAAATATATGAAATCAAATGAAGTTTTGTACTTACCTCAAGAGAAACTCACATCCATCTACTCTTTCTTTCATAAATCCTTCAGTACTTGGATTAAAGCAACTCAATCTCTTCAACACCTAATCCCAAAAGTGATCATACATACTTACTTAGAGATACACATAAGATAATATAGGTAAGAATCAACTAGGGCAAACTCCACACACATGACACGGTCACCAACACGGGCGTGTCCTTGATCGTGCCCTAAACCAACAATACAGAAGCTTTGACACGCTCAATACCACGGGCGTGTCACTGGGCGTGTAATACATTCTGCCTCACACAAAACATCGACACGTCCAACAACATGAGCGTGCTCATGGCCGTGTAAATTCTCAAATCTCACAGTAGCTATGACACGCTCACCAACACAGGCGTGTTACTGGTCGTGTCGAACCTACTGCCACCAACATAATTGACACGCCTAAGAACCTGGACGTGCTCATGGGCGTGTCAGGCCAAAAATCCAGATTCCGGCCAAAACAACAAGACACCCAACAAAACACCCCTTATCACCAACATCCACTTCCAACAAACTTACCAAAACATACCCAAAAACCATTTTAAACTTACAAAACATCAAAACAACTCCCACATACATCAATCACAAATCACAAACATCATTACAAACCTTAAACACAATTACAACACCATCTCTTTCAACACACTTACTCTTTTCTTCAATCCATCCTTAAAATCCATAATCAATTTACTCACATACTCTTAAACATATCAAAATCAAACAACACACTCTTAAACAATCTATCAAACTCAAACACAACTTCAATTAAACCAAGAATTCAAAAGATGACTTACTTGAATTTCTTGCCAAATCTTCAAACTTCATCTTCAATCCTCTTAAAATCCTTAAGCAATTTGATGTGAAGATCAAAAATCACATCTCTCTCTCTCTCTCTCTCTCTCTCATCCACGAAGAAGAAGAAGAAGAAGAAAGAAAGAATCTTTTCTTTCTTTGTTCTTATCTCTTATATATATATATATATATATATAATAATAATAATAATAATATTATTATTATTATTATTATTTCCAAAATATCTTCTTACTCCTTTTGACTTTCTTTCCTTCTTTCTTTTATTATTATTATTATTATTATTTAACTATATAAACTTACTCTTCCCTACACCACTTTATACATTATGTATATGTCTTATATATATGTTGCATTTATATTTCCCAAATACCATATGTATACATATTATCCTCCATATACATCCATTCCTTATACTATTTCCTTTTAATTAATTTATCTATCTTTCTATTTCCATAAAACATATACCTTAAATCCAAATACAACAATAACTCCAAAACTTTTGGGGTATATTTTGGGATATTACAAATGAGGTTTTCCATTGATGTTCAACAACTTTCCAATAATAATTCTACTTCAAATAATGAGGACCAAATTCCACAATTGCAACCCAGTTCTTCTACTACAACTCATCATCATGTCTTTCAAACCTCCATTTATTTCCTTCTTCTAATATTTGTTATTTCAGTCAAATTCTTTACTCCACAATACAACATATTGTTATCAATTTAATTTGTTGATTATTTTTCCCTACATGTACAACTTGAATATTGATTGTGAATTGTACTTTGATTAACTTTTTTTTTTCTTGCTTAATCTCTTACTACAAGCATGTCTAGCCATAACCAATTGGTAAGTATACTTTTTTTTAGATAAATTTAGGTTTGATTCCCTCTCTCTATATTATAATAGTAAAAAAAATCTCTCACTACAACAAATATTGAGATTATCAAACAATGATTCACTGCATATCTTAAAACTTACTTCTCTTTTCCATTAAGTTTTAAAATAAATAAAAAACTTTAGTGGACACACTCTCCATGATGATGAGAACCCAATTACTATGGAACTCTTTTCCATCTATTACAAGTTAAACAGAACATGTATGTATAATTTATCAAAGCAGAAATAACATTTGTCATATATAATTAAAACTTTCAGAGAAATTTCTTTCAGAGATTATGCTCAAGTATGAAGGTGGTGGAGGTGGTTGTGATTGGAATTCACATGGCCACTGTGCAGGTGGTGATGTTGGTGGTGGTGGTGATGGTGGTGCTTGTGGTGATACTCCATATTGCCGCTACCATTATCTGGAGATTTTGCCATTTCTGGCCATCCTCTTGGAGGGTCTCTTGTTAGCTCTAGCAAATATTCCCTTACATAATCTGCTTGAACCATTTCACTGTCCTTCTTCTGCTACCAAAATTGCATACACAACCAAATAAATAAATTTTATCAATTCGTATCAACTAATATATTTGATAATTAAAGAAATTCATATTTAAGATTTTCATTTCAGCCTGATTTAAAACTTAACCAAACCTGAAAGTAATTAGTTGATAAAAAAACATATATATTTTTTAAATAAAATAAACGGTGACTTTTGATTCATTTAGCCTCTTAATTATTTTTATTTTCAGAAATAAATTAAGATTATATATATTCAGAAAGTGAATAAAGAATACATTTTTATAGAAACAAAGAATGGGAGTTTATTAAGATCTAACCTCAACTTTGAAAACATTGGAGACAAGACCTCTGAAGCTAGTTACATTGGCATTGGTAACTTCTAAGCCAAGAGAATCCAAAGCCTCCATCAATCTCACAAATCCTCCAGGCTTGTGCTCACAAAATACCTTTACGAAGAACTTATTTCCATCAATTTGAGCCACTTCCACTTGGACCTACATATTATATTTGTTTCATTAACTTATTACTCAATTAAATTTCCATATTTATTAAACTAATAAACATGAATTTTTCCTTCGTAGTAAAGTAATTGCTTACCTCCATCTGTTGTCCTTGGTCATGAGAAATTTCTAGCTTCTGCTGATTCAGTTTTAAGCAGCTAATTTCTGATGCTTCCACATGAAACCCATTCACAATACCTCCATTTTGACTTAGAATTTCAGGTGAGATATTGTTTTGGTCCCTATTTTTCCCACCTTCCTCATCAGAACGCTCTTCAAGCTCATCTTGTAGTTCTTTAGCTTGCTTTTGCAACTCCTTCACAAATTCAATTGCATCTCCTAGTATAGCTGCCTTATTCAGCTGATGACAATCAAATTCATAACAAATATTGAAAAGGTAAGACCCCATTTTAATAGCTTAGCCAATGAATAAAAACATAAACAAAAATAGATAAATGAATGTAGGAATAGAGGAAGACATATATACATTTGATATTTTGGGAACTAAAGCACGTAGATCATAGAGTCTCCCATTAAGCCTCTTCCTTCTCCTCCTTTCAGCATGAAGATTTTTAGCTTGAGGACCTCTTCCAGTTCTCCTTCTATACTTAACATCATTCTCATCATCAATCTGATCACTACAATCTGAAATCGAATCCGATCTCCCATTCTCTTGCTTTATTGAATCTTTATCATTCATTTGCTGTTGTTCTTTGTTTCCACTAGATGACTCCATAAACTTCATTTGCATACTTTCTGTATTATTATCGGTAATGATCATTGGTTTCTGCATTGCCTCTATATCTTGAAGCCCATTTGCTGTGCTTTCAAAGAAGGTATCATCATGATGATTTTTAGTCTTGTTTTGATCCTCATTATAATTAAATTGCTGCAAGAAATTCATTGGAGGACTGCATAGATGGATTCGGTCCGCCGAAATATCATATGGCTGATTCAAATTGTCTAATGCTGTTTGATGATTATCCTTTTGTTCAGTACTGTGATCATCAGTGAAACTTGTATCCATATTGCTTGATGGATTTATCATGGCTTCTTGCTCCATATAAATGTTGCATTGAGATGTTACAAAATCAATAACTTGTTGATCTTCAGATACCTGCATGTAAAACAATTAATTATATATACCCATCAATTTAGATAACTAAATTTAAACTTTTCCTAAATTTTATATCTGTCATCTAAAGGTTGTTTTGATCTTGAATAACTAATCAAAGAAATCTAATAAATTGATCATGAAAAAGGCAATTTAATTAATAAAATAATACTTTTGCTTCAAAAAATAAAAAAATAATAATAAAATTCATACTTGTTTAGTCACAAACAGCTCTAATAGTCCTCCTGCCACTGGCACCAATGCCCTAGTTCCAACTGTTCCCTGACGTATAAATATTTATAATTAGTCTTTAGTTATTTAATATGAAGAAACAAAGAAATAAATGAAATGAAATTACTCACTTCAAGTGCACTACATGAATCTGAGCTACTAGCAAAATTTATCCACCTGGGTTGATTTGAAATCAAGGTCTGTGCATGAATTCTGTTCATGTATTTTTTTTTATTAAATAAGCAATATATTCATGTGATAACAAGGAATATTAATTGAAGAAAAAAAAAGAATTATATGAATAATTATTGTGTACCCGGATTCTAAGGGCACTGAAGAAGGCAGTTGAGCAAGAAGTTCACAAGATTTACTTCTTGGGTGTTGAAAGATTAAATCCCTGCAAGAAGAAACAGGAAACTGAACTTCTTCTCCACTATTTTCTGGGTTGGCAGTTCCACCACAGCAGCAGTCCATCCATTCAAGAAACCTACAAAAATAATTAGAACTATGAAATTTGATTCAACGATATTATTGAAGTGGTCTGTCTGTAAAACTTTGAGAAATTATGAATTCAAATCCCAATAGAGCAGATAGTTTTAAAAAAAGAGAGAATTTTATGTAATAATAACCTTTGGTCTTCTTTAAATCTCCAAAGAACACAATAGTCCCAGCCTTTCAAGCCTACAAGAGGCCTTAGTCTGTCCATCAGGTTTTCAAACACAAGCATGATGTAAATTTTACCTACAAACAATAATTGATTAAAACCCAAAACAAAAAATTAGAATTTCTCATGTTAACATTACAAAAACTTCACTATTTGTCACTCTCAGTACCAAAAGTAACCAAAACAGACAAAAATATACGTACTAAAATCCATCACAAAGCACAAAAACTGTTATCCAAAAAACACTAAACTGATCACACTTTATCTAAGAGTGATCACATTAAGTAATAATAACTAAACATCAAATGGATATATTAAGTGTATATCTAATTTTTTCTTTTTATTTTTCTTTCAATTTATCACGTATGAGAAGTGTTTGAACGTTGAATCCATTACTTCACCTGCAATACATGATAATAAAGATTTATTACCTCATGTATTCAAAAATCTTGAATCTATACCTTTTTCGAGTGAACAAATTAAGCAAGAAAAATATGAAAGCAATGATCAATACAAATTTCAAATGATAGCAATGGTTAACTGCAGCATCTTCCAACACAAGACCAACTTCATCACCTCACCCTTCTATTTTGGGGATTCTTTAACTAAAGAAACAAAACAAATAATATAAAAGTTTACCCTTTTCACTAATTAATATATAAATAGTTATTCCTAAAAATTTCTCTCTTCATACCTCTGAGATGGAGTTTCTATATGTTAGGTGAACTGCAGTAATTGCATGAGGCAAATTACCCACACACACACACACACATATACATATATATATATACATATATATATATATATATGAATTTTCATTTTTTGACCTTTTTGAGAAAAAAGAAAAACAAAAAGAAATTATGAGCTGTTCTAAATGTACATGAAGTGCATGGATAATATTTATATTACAAGGTAAGATAATGATAAGGTTAGGACCGTTGGATCATGAAGAATCAATGGTTGAAATTAATATAGAAAGTAAAATTGATATAAGATAACTATATAAACATGTAATTAGAATCTTTGAGTATAATAGTTGGCCTTGTATGATGGAAGGAGCATAATGCATGAGCTAAGATGGCGTATAAAACCCTAACTACCTTATATATATATATATATATATATATATAAAGGTCTTTCACTCGCTTTGTTTAACTTGTCTTTCATGTCTCAGCTACTCCATAAACATTGTAACAGAAATTAATATTTCTCAAAAAAAAAAAAAAAAGAAATTGAACATTCTTCTCGCTTAATTACCTTCTAGCTTTTACCTGTGCCTGTACACAATTTAGGATTTTTTGTCGTCACAATACCAGTTTAACTCTTTATTTGGAGAAATTTTGAGTTATTTCTCACAAGACTACAATACTGTATAATATACATATGTTTAAAAAAAAGTTAGCAGAAATTACCCCACTTTCACAGTCAAGTTCTTGATAGGAGGGGAACCACTTCAAATAAATTGTGATGTAATCAAGACAAATATATAACTAGTTAATATTTATGAAAAATCAAAATATAAATAAAAATCATATATAAAATTTGTATGATTATATATAAAAATTAGAAATAAAAGTTAGAATTTGAATCTAAATTTTCCTTTTAATATTGAAAAATTAAGAAATTTATATATATAATCTTTAAAAATAAAGAAAAGAGAGCTACATGAAAAGTTAGCAACAAAAAAATTATAGTTATTTTTATCATATTCTCTCATAATTTTTTTCATTAAAAGATTGATAAATTATATTTTTTTTATTAAAGAAGAGACTAGTTTAAAAGTCTATAATAATAATAATAATAATAATAATAATAATAATAATAATAATATTATTATTATTATTATTATTATTATTATTATTATTATTATTATTATTATTTATGCAATCATATAGTAATTTTACGCGTACAGATTTTTCTTTACACTAATATTTATATATATTATTTTTTCATAATATATGAAGATTAATTTTTTTAAAAAAATTAATTATAAATCACCCAAAATACGAGTTAAGGGAACTGAGCATAACCTAAACATAATTCTAATGCTTCATCTTTCTATATGATCTAAAATTCCGACAACTTTAATGAGTTTGTTATTTTTATTTTTCCTATTTGTATGTTTATTTGCATAATATTATATTTCTCCACATGCCTAAAGCTTAAAATTCCTTTTCTTTTATTTTTTCCGATATTGTACCCTCCTAAAAAATTTATTTGGCTTTTATTAAATATTTTGTCTTATAATTTTTCTTTTATATTTTTCTTCTTTTTGTTTAAACTTTTAAGTCTAAAACCCCATCCTTGAAAAGTTCCAGGTATATAATCTATTCATATGGTTTAAACTTTTTTGTTTTCTTTTCATTTTCTTTTCTTTTATTTATTTTCATATGGTTTATCTCCGTTTTCTATTCTTTTTAACTGAGGTTCTAAGAAGAAAAAAAAAACGTAAAAAAATATATTTTTAAATTCCAACTAACTTTGCAGCAAACGAACATCCACTTTATCTCCGTTTTCTATTCTCTTTAACTGAGGTTCCAACAAGAAAAAAAAGTAAAAAAATATATTTTTAAATGCCAACTTTGCAGCAAACGAACACCCACTCTCTGTTAGGTTACCGTTAACAAAGGAGGCAATTAGATTATCACACTTCATTCTCTTAATTTTAAAGATAAATTTATTTTTCAATCTATTATAATATTAGTTTACTAAATAAACACACTCATAATTTAATTTACTAAATATTCTTCAATTACACAATCCAATAGATATTAAAACTCTTAAATACAACTTATTATTGTTTACTATAAGATTATAGATAACTATTAAATAATTTCAAAAAATAATTATATTGGTCCGATCTTAACTACACGCTGAAGAAGAAAAAAAGATAGATATATTTTACTGGTTTATTTTTCAATATCTGAAATATCATATATGTAAGGGGTAAATTCAACTACTCAGTGAATAAATAAATATATAACAAGGAAGAACATATAAAGTTTAATAATATATATAATATAAACATTATCTATAACTTAGCTGAATAAATATAATTTTAATCTCAGTTATTTTTTATATACACTCAAATATAAATTTTTACTATTCTAATTTCAATCTAAAGATGCATGATTACTTACCTCGCAACTATAAAGGGAAATAGTTTCAATATATATATGCAAACTAAATTATTCCGACCAAAAGTAATTTTATAATATAATTAAATTTAAACACCCGTAATCAAAGTGCAATCAGACAGATTTATAAAAGAGTGTATATAAACTAATTTACCCAACATAATAAAATCAATCATTTACACATATAAAAATTTAAACTACTATTATTTGTTCTCATTTAATAAAAAAAATAATTAATATTTAGAAATAATTCACCACTGTGAATAAATTCGTTTAATAAATACTTTTCTCAAAATCATATATAAATATAATACTTTAAGTAAATACAATATTACATATTTATCCACTCATCTGAGTCAAAAACTGTATTTGATTAATCAAATGGATTCATTTGATAATTTATAGCTTCAACTGAATTCGCTCTTATAATAATATAAGAATATTATTTAATTTAAAATATATCATAGTCACTATAAATGTATATTAAGAATATGACGTGTAATTTTGAATTATTAAACTCTAATGATGTTTCAGTAATTTTTTAATTTTTTAATTTTCTAAAGTAATATTTTAATGAATATTCATCTAATTTATAAAGTATAATTATCTATCAAATTTTTTAATAAATATTTTCAATAATAAAATTTTAACTGTAAGAATTTACTAAGTATTTATAATAATTTTATATAAAATTATATTATATTATTTTAATTTATTTCTTTTAATAGTTTATTACTATTAATAATATTTATTCATTAACTATTTTATTTAATTCATATTAAATAGTATTACTTCCGTATCATTTACATAGAAAAAGTAAGATGGACACGAAAATTAAAGAAATTTTACTTTTTCCATCTCTATTTACTTAAATACCCCTAAAAAAATCCCTCAAATTAAACTTTTAAGGCAAGGGTATAAATGGTATTTTGTCTCATTCCACTCCCCAAAATTTACCTAAAATGACATATTTTCTATATAAAAGATACACCTAAAAAGAAAATTTTTCCTATATTAATGAAACAGAGGGAGTATTAATTTAATTTATGATAATTACATATATAGCTTTAAAAAAAGATTCGTGCTAATAGTAATAATAGTACTAATCTACCAAAAATTAACAATAATACTTTTTACTTAAATTTTTTTTTATTTTATTATACGTTACACTATCTATAATAATAATAATAATAATAATAATAATTACTTAAATATTAATATTATTTATTTAATAACTACTAAATTTTCTTTAATTTAACAATAGTAATTTTATAAATAATAATAAAATTAATAGTATACAATTTATTTACTTCATAATACTTTTATTTTTATTTTCCAACAATCACCTATAATAAAATCATAAAATTAATAACTTTATTCATATAGTTAAAAATAATTTTTTAATTACTATTATTTCAAAATTACTAATTTATGTTAAATTCAATATTCAATTTTATTGGAGATAATAATAATAATAATGTCACTATTTAAGTATATATTTAGTAAACTGTATATATTCATTTAATATGAATAGGGATAGTAATTATGATGATGATATTAATTATTATATTAATTTTGAAAGTTACTAATATTTATGAAATTTTAGTTATAATACTTTACTACTACAACACTAATAATATTAATAATCTATTATTACTTAACATAATATTTTTTTACAATATTATAATTTATTCTTACATAAAAATAATGATAACGTAATTATTATAATTATAACAATACTAATCATATTTTTATAATTAAATTTTAAATTGTATTTTATGTTATCATCAATTTAATCATTTAATAAATAATTAACTCCTTTTTATTTATAAATAATATGATTAACTTATTTTAATTTTGTAAATAAATTCTTATATAGTTAATAATTTAATAGTGATATTTAATATAACTTAATTTAATAAACTATTTACTTATTATCTTTCAATAAATTTATTTATCTCACAAATATATTTATTTATATCTTTATATCTAAAATACTATAAATTTATTTTGTAATTTACTAACAAAATTTATAATTCAATAATTAAACTTAATTTAACTATTAATATATTTATTCTACACTAATATAAATATATATTCATATATTAATAAACTAGCTAATAACTAATAACTATTTAATTTATAATTTCATTAATTTAATTTATATTTTAATTTGTTTTATACCTTAATAATATCTAAATTAATATTTAATATTTATAATTATACTTAATATTTCTTTTATATTTCTATTGTCTACATCAACTAATTATCTTTTACTTTAATTCTATTTTTAATAACTATAATTAATTAATCAATTAATATTATAATTTCCAATTTCACTAATTTTTTTACTAATTCTTTTTTAGTTTACCAATTTAACCTATAATAATTCAAAATCTAATTTTCTTTATTTATTTCTAATTTATCAAAATTTCTACCTAAATTTTATATTCTAAATTTCTACATATAAATTACATCCTAATTTTTTTAATTACTTAAAAATTATTATGTTTTATATTTATGTTTAAATAAATCCTAATATACATATATATAGAGTTTCTTAAATACTCATCTATAATTCGTATATAATATACCAAATCGAAGCTGAAGACGAGAGAATTCTAAGAATATCCGTTTTGCATAAAAAAAATCACCGGAAAAGTGGTCAGAATAGCCCTCCAAAAATGATGCCGGCGTGAGCTCCGGTTAGCCAATCTGGTGGCACGTGCGGTGGTTTCAGGCGGCGGATCACGGCGGTTTTGATGGCGTTAAAAAGTTCATCGAGTTAGCTTCATCGGTGGCCTAAGCGTGACACTAACAGATTACCGAAAATCAATAAACGGAGCTAAAGAAAATTATTACTCTAAGTTTCTTCCTCTCCCTCTTTACTATTCCTAATATAATTCTATCCAATTTCCCTCTGTTTAATATTTATCAGACCACCCCCTTCTCTCTCTCTCATTTTTCTTTTTTTTTTTCCCTTTGTTTCTCTTCCTTTTCTTTCTTTAATTGTATAACTTAAATTTAAATACTCCAAATGTAAAATTAAACTAAATGGTCTAGCTACTAATTTGGTCACTAGACCAAATTTGATGATCCATAATTAAAGTGGTCATTTACCTAAATTTTTAATATATTTTTTATTTTATTTATATATTTTAATTTATTATTATTATTATATTTTTATTGGTATTAATATACACACCACTATATATATTATTATATTTATTACTATTTTATCTAATTGTCCCACTTATTACTATTTTTATTGTTGTTGTTGTTGTTGTTGTTGTTGTTAATTTAATTAATTAGTTAAAAATAAAATTTTACATTAAAATTTACAAGATATTACATTCTTTCCCAAAAAAAAAATTCGTCACCGAATTTTCACTGATTCGACGATTGAAATAAATAAGGTCATCGAGCAAGCATATCTTCTTCTCTTTCCCAAGTTGGTTCTTCCCTTGAATTTTTATTCCATAATACCTTCACTACATGGATAGCCTTGTTTCTTAAAATTTTTTCCTTCTCGGGCTAAAATTGCAACTGGTTCTTCTTCATAAGTTAAATCTTCTCATAATTTTACTAGTTGTCTCTGAAGTATATGCGAAGGTTCATTTCTGTATTTTCTTTATATGGATATATGAAAAATATCATGTATTTGAGATAATTCTGGTGGTAGTGCAAGTCTATAAGCAATGGGAATGATTTTCTCCACAACTTCATAAGGCCCGATAAATTGAGGACTTAATTTTTCACGTCTATTAAATCGCACTACACTTTTTTCATGGAGAGATCTTCAAAAATACCTTATCCCCCACATCATACTCAATATCCTTTCTCTTCATGTCTGCATAGCTCTTTTGTTTGTCTTGTACAATTTTTAATCTGTCTCTAATCAATTTGATTTTATCAGTAGTAATCTAAACTAATTATGGGCCCACCAATTTTCTTTCCCCGATGTCATTCTAACATACTGGAGTTCTGCATTTTTTTTCATATAAAGCTTTATAAGGTTCCATGCCTATACTTGAATGAAAACTGCTATTATAAGCAAACTCTATTTATGGCAAATACTTATCCCAACTTCCTTTGAATTCCATGACACAAGCCCTAAGCATATCCTCCAAATTCTGAATAGTGTACTTTGATTGCCCATCAGTTTGAGGATGAAAAGAAGTATTAAACTTCACTTTTGTACCATAGTATGTTGCAGACTATGCCAAAATTTAAAAGTAAACTGTGAATCCCTGTCTGACACTATAGATACTGGAGCGCCATGCAGTCTCACAATTTTCTTCACATAGATCTCTGCAAGTTTATCCAAAGAAAAATCTATTCTGATGGATAGAAAATGAGATGACTTCGTCAATCTATCTACTATAACATTAACAACATCATGATCTTGCTGGGTAAGGGGCAAACCAGAAACAAAATCTATGGTAATTTGCTCCCATTTCCATTCTGGAATCGAAAGTGGTTGCAGAAGTCCCGAAGGATGCTGATGTTTTGTTTTAACTTATTGACACACCAAATATTTTGCTACAAAATCTGCTACATCCTTCTTCATACCCTTCTACCAATAATTCTTCTTAAGAGTTCTATACATCTTAGTACTACCTGGATCCATAGAATAAGCAGAATAATAATTTTCTTTCATTATCTCTCTTTTTAAAGTATCAACATTCGGTACACACAATCTGCTACTAAGTACCAAAATACCATCCTCCCTAGTAGCATAGTTTATATGAGTTCCTACTTTTACACCATCAAGAATCTTCTTCATCTCCTCATCTAAAATTTGAGCCCCTCTGATTCTTTCCAGTAAAATCAATCTAACTTTAAAAGTTGCTAATAGTGCTCTAGAATCATTCATCATCAAATTTACTCCCAAAGATTGAAGATCCAGTAGTAACGAAAGTCGTAAGTCTTGATATGAAAAAGACTACCATGTGACTTTTGACTCAAAGCATCAGTTACTACATTAGCCTTCCTAGGATGATGCTTAATAGTACAATCATAATCCTTTAGCAACTCAATCCATCACCTCTGTCTCAAGTTCAACTTTTTTTAAGAAAGAAGATACTTCAAACTCTTGTGATCTGTGAATATCTGGCAGTTTTCTCTATAAAGATAACGCCTCCAAATTTTTAAAGCAAAAACCATTGTAGCAAGTTCCAGATCATGAGTAGGATAAGTCAATTCATGTGGTCAAAGCTATCTAGATGCAAAAGCTATCACTCTTCTATGTTGTATCAAGACACAACCCAAACCTTTCCATCAAGCATCACTGTACACCACAAAATCACCATTGCCTTCAAAAAGAGTAAGAACATGAGTGGATGTCAAACAAGCTTTTAATTTTTCAAAGCTTTGCTGACACTTCTCAGTCCAGTTAAACTTCATATTCTTCCTTAGCAACTTGGTTAATGTTGATGAAATTATAGAGAAATTATGTACAAAGCGACGATAGTACCCTGCCAAGCCTAAAAAACTTCTCACCTCTGCAGGAGTTGTTAAAGGTTCCCAGTTTATCACTGCCTCTATCTTTTTAGGGTCAACATAAACTCCTTCTGCTAATATAACATGACCTAAAAATACTACTTTATTCTGCCAAAACTCACATTTACTAAGCTTGGCATATAACTGTTTATTCTTCAAGGTTTGTAATACTATTCTTAAGTGTTCCTCGTGCTCCTCTCTACTTCGAGAATACACCAGAATATCTTCAATAAATACAATTACAAACCTATCTAGATAAGGGTGAAATACTCTATTCATAAAATCTATAAATGCAGCGGGAGCATTAGTCAACCCAAAAGGCATTACTAGAAATTCATAAAGCCTATATCGAATCCTAAATATTGTCTTTGACACATTCAAATCATTAATTTTCAACTGATGATACCCCGATCGTATGTCTATTTTAGAAAAGACTTTAGTTCCTTGAAGTTGATAAAAAAGATCATCAATACGAGGCAAACGATATTTATTCCGGATAGTAACTCGATTTAATTGCCTATAATCAATGCACAATCTCATGGATCCATCCTTTTTCTTCACAAATAACACAGGAGCTCCCCATGGTGAAATGCTAGGTCTAATAAATCCCTCATCCAATAGTTCTTGCAATTGTACTTTCAGTCCCTTCAATTCTACAGGAGCCATCTTGTAAGGAGCTTGAGAAATAGGAGCTGTGCCTGGCTGAACATCAATAGAGAATTCAACTTCTCTATTAGGAGGTAATCCTGGAAGCTCTTCTGGATATACCTCTGAAAATTTACATACTATAGGAATATCTTCCAATTTAGGTCCTTCTAATTGTGTATCAATTACATGTGCTAAGTATGCTTGACAACCCATCTTAATTAATTATCCGGCTGTCATAGCATAAATAATACAAGATGAAAAAATTTCCTCTCTCCACTTAAAGTAAGGGTAGAATTTCCAAGCAGGCTAAAATTTACTTTCTTCTCAAAATAATCAATAATAGTATGATGGTGAGATAGCCAATCCACCCCAAGAATAATATTGAACTCCTATATATGCAAAAGAATAAGATCTACTAATAATTCAAAATCACCTAATCGAACTGCTAAATCTTTATACACACGCTCACACATCATAAAAGTCCCTATTGATAAACCCACCACTAGTTCATTATCTAAAAAACTTAGTTTCTCATTTGTATATATGGTAAATGCATGTGATATGAATGAATGAATGGAGCCAGAATCAACAAGAATATGAGCATCTCTTCCAAAAATAACTAACATACCAGTGACCACCTTAAGTGAGGCTAGAGCTGCCTGTTGAGTAATAGCAAAAATCCAAATTTGTGTAGGATGCCTACCTGTCTGATTTGATGATATGATTCCATCATGTCTACCAATACCATTGTTGTTTTCTCTCCTAGCTCCTCTGCCCTGTGATTAAATTATGCCCCCTCTTCGAGGAACAAATATTGATGATGCTTGAACAGACTAACTAAGCCTCACTAACATTGGACAATCCCTTTTGATGTGACTTGTATCACCACACTAATAGTATCCCCTAAAATTTGCCTTGTAGTCCTCACTGTGATGTCTACCATAAGTAGAACATAAGGGTCGTGGTCTCTGATTAGCTCCTGAATTACTACTCTAGCCAACTCTTAGTGTACTGGTAAAGTTACCCACCGATTGTTGCACTGAACTTTGGCTAATCTATGGTCAATTTATCTGCTGACTTAGTCTTATGGATTGACCTCTACTGTTCTCAGAATAAGGTCTAGTATAGGAACTACCACCTCTCTTAATCTGTCTATCAGCAAATCCCTAAAATGAACTATGAGTCTGTCTTCTCTTTTTATTCTCAAACTCAGTTTCTTCTTTTAATAACTTCTCTTTTTTCAAAGCACCATCTACCATAACAAGAAAAGTTCTATCCTAATCCCATGATAATCCTTTACGAATATTGATATGCAAACCCTTATAAAATCTATTGTAATTGTCTTTCTCTTTAGACACCAAGTGATCCACATATCTATACTTTTCTTCAAATTTGTCCATATATTAAAGGAATGTCATCTCATCTTGTTTCAGTTGAAAGAACATGCTCTCCTCTTCCCTTTTATAATTACCAGTGATGTATTGTTTATAGAATTGCGCCTCAAATGTGTTCCATATCAACTCAGCACCATAGGATTGAACTAATCGAGTATACCAACCATCAATTGTATTCTCCAAGAAGGCTCGAATATAATTTAGCTTTTCAGCATCAGCAATTCCCATAAGAGAATAAGCTTTCTTCAATTTCTTAAGCCAATCATCCACCTTTTTAGAGTCTAAAGCAACATCAAAAATTTTTGCTCCACAATTACGGCAATGAGAAATTATAGCCCACAATCGTTGTTATTGTTCTCTTGCAGTCATAGCTATTGTAATAGCCTGAGCAAAAGTAGCACCAACATTAACCTAGAATGGTGGTGCAACAGGTGGAACTAGAGGTACATGAGGTTGAGCAAATGGATTTACTTCAAATGAGTTCTCTTGTGAAGCAGTATCTGTGTAAGTATTTTGTTTACTGCTCTCGAATACCTCATAACCAACTGACTCGTCGGAAAGAGGTGGAGTAGGATCCCTATGATGTTAGATAATATTTTCTAGTCTAACTATTCGATTTCTTCGGCCAGTATTTCTACAACGACCTCTACCACCTCGTATGCGTGCGCCATTTTTCTACAAAAATAAATTATATAGTGTAAGTTAATTATGTGACATACTTAAATATAATATATATTTATATATTCATTTTTCACAGTACAACTATAATTTTATATATATTAGTGTATCATCACAAATCTCTCTAATTTTTAGGCAAATATTCATAAAAATTTAAATATTTTTTATTATGTATGACTAAAATACTATTTAAAATAAAATAAGTTACAAACAAATTTTAAATTTTAAATTTTTTTTTACTCATGCAGAATTTTCCCTCAGTATGCAACTTTTAAAATAATTTTGCCATTGAATCCGAGAAATTTACCAGTTATACCATTAATTTAAAATAATTTTCTTATTTCAAATTATTTTAAATTAAATTTTTTTATACAGGCCTTTTCATAGAATTCTACAAAATTCATAACATATTCTCTGATACCATAAAATGTCACACCACATTCTCTCAATTCTAAGAGTGGACTTATCTTGCAATCTATCATAATATTAGTTTACTAAATAAACATCACTCATAATTTAATTTACTAAATATTCTTCAATTTCACAACCCAATACATATTAAAATTCTTAAATACAACTTATTATTGTTTACTATAATATTATAGATAACTATTAAATAATTTTAAAAGATATTTATATTTGTCTGATCTTAACTACACGCTGAAGGAGGAAAAAGGTAGAGATATTCTACTAGTTTATTCTTCAATATCTGAAATGTCATATATATAAGGGGGTGAGTTCAACTACTCAATAAATATATAAATATGTAACAAGAGAGAACAAAGAAAGTTTAATAATATATATATATAATATAAACATTATCTATAACGTATATGAAAAAATATAATTTTAATCTCAATTATCTTTTATATACACTCAAATATAAATTTTTACTGTTCTAGCTTTAATCCAAGAGCGCATGATGACTTATCTCATAAGTCCAAAAAGAAATAATTTCAATACCCATATGCAGAGCAAATTATCCCGGCCAATGATAATTTTATAATATCATTAAATTTAAACACTCGTCATCAAGGTGAGATCAGACATGTTTATAAACTAATTTACCCAACGTAATAAAATCAATCATTTACATATATAAAAATTTAAACTACTATTATTTGTTCTCATTTAATAAGAAAATAATTAATATTCAGAATAATTCACCAATATGAATAAATTCGCTTAATAAATATTTTCTCAAAATCATATATAAATATAATACTTTAAGTAAATACAATGTTACATATTTACCCATTCTGTAATATCCCAAAGTATATCCTAAAAGTTTTAGAATATTTATTGTTGTATTTGGATTAAGTGTATATGTTAATGAGAAGAGAAAAGAAGTAAAGAGAGAGAGAGTGTATATGTTGTATATATAGAAATATATACAACATATATAAGTCAAGGTGATGAAAGTCAAAAGAAGATATTTATTGATTTTAAATTAGTGAAATTAATTAAAAGGAAAATAAATGAGTGGAAGAGAATATATTAGAATATTTTAATGATTTATTGCTTGGTGGAGGTTTAAGTGGATGAGAAGTGTTTGACTTTGCCATTTACTCTTTTTCTTCTTCTTTTCTTTGTGGTTTGGCCGGCACACTCCAAAGCAAGAGAGCAAGAGAGAGTTTTGATATTCTAAGCTCAAAATTGAAGGAGAATTCAAATGATCAAGTTAGAGATTTGAGAAATTTCATTAACTTTGGTAAGTTTCTTCTTGATTCTCTTGTTTTATTTTAAGTTGTTATTGAGTTGGATGATTGATTGTGGATAGTATGAATATGTTTGATTGTGGTGTGTTTGAGTGTGTTGGGTATATTTGATTGTGATTTTGGGGTTGAATTGAAGAGATGGAGTTAGGTTTGGTGTTGAGAGAGTAAGAGTTGTAACTTGGTAATTGATGTCAATATTGAGTTTGATCAATTATTTTTGGTAGATTTTCAATGTGTTTGTGTTTAATGGAGTGGAAAGCACAGAATATATGAATTTGGTCCGAAACGGAAGCATTTTGGATGCCACGCTCGTGGCCCTTGGATGCCACGACCGTGGGAGTGTTAAGCAATTGGACAGATTCGTTTTCTAACCCACGCCCGTAGGGATTTGTGAGACCACGACCGTGGGGTTGTGAGGCCACGATCGTGGGCCCTAGTTAGTGGTTTTGGTTTGTAATTTGTGATCTATGGGTCTAGTATGAGACTAATAGGTGAATAATTGTATTGGAATTCATGTGTATCATTCTTTTTGAATTAGGTTGTGAAGAGGTTGAGTTGACCTAACTCAAGTGGTGAAGGATTTTTGAAAGAGGAAGTGTATAGATTGATGTGAGTTGTTCTTGAGGTAAGTACAAACCCTACATTTTTGCATTCTTATACATGACATTGGGGCTTAACACATTTGGTTGTAAATGTGTTAAGTGATCTATTGCATTGTTGCTATACTTGATAAATGTTATGATTTGTATAATGTGAATGATATTATGAACATTCAAAATGTATGTTAATGTATTTGGTTATGTACATTTGAATGATGAATTGATTTAATGTGATATGAGACATGATGAGAAATGAAACCCTTGTTGTTGGCTAAGAGAATGCAAATGAAATAAGTGGGGCATGATTGCCTATTTGATTATGAAATATGAAATGTAAAGTGAATTGAGAAAGAGAATGATAAAGAAGTAAATGAAATAATTGTGTGCCTAATATGTTATTCAATTTTCAGAGTTTTGAGTTTGGCGGCATGCCTATGAATTGCTGGATAGGTGAAAAGACCGGGTCGTAAGCCGAATCCAGCTGAAAAATGTGAGTATGATGTTTTTGGGGTGAAAAGACTGGGTCGTAAGCCTCAAAAAGAGTAACAGTCTAGCCGGGTTGAGGACCAAGATACTAGGGCCCTCGGGTCTAGCCGGGTTGAGGTCCAAGAGACTGGGTCTGTTACACTATCCATGGATAGAGATATATATGTATCGCCTACGGGCTTGATGATTGTGATTATAGACCAAAGCAGTAACTCTGAATTTTGAATAACATATTAGTGTCTTTTGGGCCCATGCTTGTCTTTGTTTAAATGTGATTTATGAATGGTGAATCAAATGAATAATGAGATTCAATGTAAGACTTTGAAATGTGATATTCTTATGTATTGTTTATAATGTTTGAACACATGACATGTATTGTTTATAATGTTTGAACATATGATATTGGCATTGCATTGAAACATATTATCATTGGGGTTTGTACCACTAAGCCGTTGGCTTAGCGCGATTGTGGTTCATCGCGCAGGTGACAGGATAGAACCAGAGAGCTCAGCTAGACCGAGTTGAGTCTAGATTCTGAAACGTTGATAGAGGGCTTAAAGATCAAAGACACTCCTAAACATGTATAAATTTTATGTTTTGTAAAACTTGGACTTTAATGTATATGTATTTGTAAATACCGCTATATTTTCCGCTGCGTATAAATAAATGTTTTATTTATTGTACTATATAATATGATTTGAATGTTTTCAAGTTTTCTCATAGTATTGTTAAAAGGAATGAGTGGTTTGTTTGGCACACCGTAACATTCCTATATTCAGTATACGTATATTACATATATGGTGGTGTGTAGTGTGCGTATACGGGGTATAGGGGTGTTACACATTCACATAAGCCAAATACTGTATTTGTTTAATCAACTGGATTCCTTTGATAATCTATAGCTTCAACTAGATTTGCTCCTATAATAATATAAAAATATTATTTAATTTAAATTATATCCTAGCCATTATAAATGTATGCTAAGAATATGACGTGTAATTTCGAGTTCTTAAACTTTAATAATGTTTCAGCAATTTTTTAACTTTCTAATTTTCTAAAGTAATATTGCAATGAATAATTGTCTAATTTCTAAGGTACAATTATCTATCAAATTTTCTAATAAATATTTTCAATAATAAAATTTTAACTGTAAGAATTTACTAAGTATTTATAATACTTTTATATAAAATTATATTATATTTATTTTAATTTATTTCTTTTAATAGTTTATTATTATTAATAATATTTATTCATTAACTAATTTATTTAATTCATATTAAATAGTATTAATTTAATTTATGATAATTACATATGTAGCTTTAAAAAAAGATTCATGCTAATAGTAATAATAGTACTAATTTACCAAAAATTAACAATGATACTTTTTACTTAAATTTTTTTATTTTATTACACGTTACACTATCTATAACACTAATAATAATAATAATAATAATAATAATAATAATAATAATAATAATAATAATAGTAACATTAGTAATATTTACTTAAATATTAATATTATTTATTCAATAACTACTAAATTTTCTTTAATTTAACAATAGTAATTTTATAAATAATAATAAAATTAATAGCATACAATTTATTTACTTCATAATACTTTTATTTTTATTTTTCAATAATCAACTATAATAAAGTCATAAAATTAATAACTTTATTCATGTAGTTAAAAGTAATTTTTTAATTACTATCATTTCAAAATTACTAATTTATGTTAAATTTAATATTCAATTTTATTAAAGATAGTAATAATAATAATAATAATAATAATAATAATAATAATAATAATGTCATTATTTAAGTATACATATAGTAAACTATATATATTCATTTAATATTAATAGTGACAGTAATTATGTTGATGATATTAATTATTATACTAATTTTGAAAGTTACTAATATTTATAAAATTTTAGTTATAATACTTTACTACTGTAACACTAATAATATTAATAATCTATTACTACTTAACATAATATTTTTTATAATTATTATAATCTATTCTTAAGTAAAAATAATGATAACGTAATTATTATAATTATAACAATACTAATCATATATTTGTAATTAAATTTTAAATTAAATTTTATGTTATCATCAATTTAATAATTAATTAATTAATTAACTCCTTTTTATTTGTAAATAATATGATTAACTTATTTCAATTTTGCAAATAAAATTTTTATATAATTAATAATTTAATAGTAATATTTAATATAACTTAATTTAATAAACTATTTACTTATTATCTTTAAGTTAATTTATTTATCTCACAAATATATTTATTTATATCTTTATATTTAAAATGCTATAAATTTATTTTATAATTTACAAAAAAAAATTATTATTCAATAATTAAACTTAATTTAACTATTAATATATTTATTCTAAACTAATATCATATATTAATAAAAATTCATAACTAACTAATAACTAATGACTAACTAATAACTATTTAATTCATAATTTTATTAATTCAATTTATATTTTAATTTATTCCATAACTTAATAATATCTAAATTAATATTTAATTATTTTAATTATACTTAATATTTCATTTATATTTTTACTGTATACATTAACTAATTATCGTTTACTTTAATTCCACCTTTAATAACTATAATTAATTAATCATTTAATATTGTAATTTATAATTTACTAATTTCACTAATTTTTTTACTAATTTCTTTTTAGTTTACCAATTTATAAATTTTACCTATAATAATTCAAAATCTAATTTTCTTTATTTATTTCTAATTTATCAAAATTTTTGCCTAAATTTTATATTCTAAATTTCTACATATAAATTAAATCCTAATTTCTTTAATTACTTAAAAATTATTATTTTTTATATTTATGTTTAAATAAATCCTAATATACATATATATAAAGTTTCTTAAATACTCATCGATAATTCGCGTATAATATAATAAATTGAAACTTAAGACGAGAGAATTCTAAAAATACTTATTTTGCCGAAAAAAGTCTTCGAAAAGTGGTCGGAATAGCCCTCCAAAAATGATGTCTGCATGAGCTCCAGTTAGCCAATCGGACAGCGCATGCGATGGTCTGAAGTGGCGGATCATGGCGATTTTGATAGCGTTGGAACATTCGTCAAGTTGACTTCATAGGTGGCCAGTGTGTGACATTAACAGATTACCAAAAATCAACAAACAGAGCTAAAAAAAAAATTATTGCTCCAAGTTTCTTCCTCTCCCTCTTTACTGTTCTGAATATAATTTTGTCCAATTTTTCTCTGTTTAATATTTATCGTACTAGCTCCTTCTCTCTCTCTCTCTCTCGTTTTTCTTTTCTTTTTCCTTTGTTTCTCTTTCTTTTCTTTCTTTAATTCTATAACTTAAATTTAAATACTCCAAATGTAAAATTAAACTAAATGGTCTGGCTACTAATTTGGTCACTAGACCAAATTTGATGATCCACAATTAAAGTGGTCATTTACCTAAATTTTTAATATATTTTATTACATATATATATTATTTATATATTTTAATTTATTGGTATTACTATACACACTACTATATATATTATTATATTTATTACTATTTTAGCTAATTGTTCCACTTATTATTATTATTGTTGTTGTTATTATTATTAATTTAATTAATTAGTTAAAAATAAAATTTTACATTAAAATTTATAAGATATTACATAGGTAGCCAACATTTTTGTATGTATTTGAGCCAAAATAAATATTAAGGATACATCTGTATGCATTTAAAAATATTAAAAGCTTTTTTATACCTTCTCTTTATAATATATAACTTTTTTTCTTCAACTAAGTTTTGAGCAGGGCTGCCCCAAGATTTGTATTGCCTTAATCTACTCAAATTTTGGTTGTTTACATACTTTTAAATATTAAACAAAATTGAAATTTTAAAAAAATTTGCAAAATCAAAATTGTATTATATTTTTAACTTAAGTTATGTAAAAAACAATACATATATATATATTCTTTGTTCTCTGTATGTCTATATATAATTTTTATGGCTTATATATATATATATATATTTGTGTATAAAATTGTTATTTTTTTTTATTTTAATTATCTCTTTGAGTAGGTTGTCTTAGACAATAAACTCCATAAACTTATCCCAAGGCGACTTTGATTTTGAGCTTAAAATTTTCTTTTTTTGTTATATAACTACACAAAATCATTGTGTTTAGAATAACTCTGATTTGAAGTTCTTCTTTGCATTATTCTTTGACATTGTATCACTAGTTCTATTCTACACAATTTTTAAAAATTACTATCTTTTTACTCACAAAAACTGTCTGAAAAAAGGGTTTGAACAGCTACTCTCTTTTCGTATGAAACTCCAACCTTATCATGCTCAATTCACTGATTTTTTTTTTTCATTTGAAACTCCTTTCATTTGAAATTACAACTTTGCAAGTGTTTGTTTGATTTTATTTTTGAAAGTTAACAGTTGAATATTCAATTACTAGCATAAATGTAAAAACTTCGAACGGTTAGTTTTTAGAATCATAATTTAAATCTAGTTTTTAATAAAAAAAAATTAATATTTATAGCTCTTTTTTTCTTCTAATTTCAAAGCTAATAACTGAAATGACATAGTTTTAATAAAATTCACATCATCTTATTATTATTTGATGTAAAATAGTAAAAATAGATTATATATATATATATATATATATTTCAAAAGATTCTCTTATAAAACTTATATTGGTAGCCATACATTATCTCCTTTACTCTTTCTATTTGTTACAAATAAATTCTAATATTAAAATCTAAAATATACATTATATCTTGTATATTCGCTTATATCCTTTTTTTTTGTATTTTGAAAAACATTTCTTTAATACATTATTAAAATCATTTTCATTAAGATTTTTATTTTATGAATTTCAATTGATGATGTAAGAATATAATATTATTTTAAGTTATAAATATTATATGAGTTAAATAGATCATGTTGAATTTTAGGACTTGTATATAACCTATTTAAATAAATGTATTTCGTGTGTCATACTTGTGTAGCAAGTTTAAATTTCATATCATATTAGGATTGAAATATTATGATACAATTAATAAATAGATCGCGTGTTCATATTGATTTCAATCATATCATCAACATAATACAATACAAATATGATCTACCAATCCATTTTGACACCCTAGCCGCATGCAGCCAGCTAGCTTGCACATAATAAGTTCAAACCGATTTGAACTACCGATTTAGATTTTAATTCGAAATTGAAGATTCAACAATTTATAGAAATAAATAACCATAATTATGCCATAAGATAAGTTTAGATTTCGACTTAGCCATATAATTTTTTATTTTAATCAATCTAGTTCTAATTTTATTTCATTTCTAAATGGGCTCAAGGACAAGTTTATTTCCAAGGGGTTTTTCAAAAATACCCTAAAAATGAAAATATTTTCAAAAATACTCCCTTTTTAATTTTAATTTCAAAATATTTTTTTAACTTTCAATTTCAAAAATGCTCATTTTCAAAGATATATTTTTGGTATACATTTGATATATTAAAAATATATTATATTTTTAAAGATATACATAGAGAATATATTTATTATACCAAAGGTATATTAAAAATATATGGTTTTTTTGAAAAAAAAAAAGAAGTTAAACGTATGCTATAGAGTGTAACTTTCTCTATTTTCAATTTCCTTCTGTTTTTATTTAGCCTATGCCTATTTCCTGCATGGCAAACATAAGCTAATAGTAGGGCTGTGTAGACCCCTAATTTTAGCTCTAAACAAGTTCAGTCTCTATTAAAAGAGGCCAAACCTGATTCAGTCCAATTTTAAAGGCTTAAACCTAATCCAATCCAATTTTAAAGGCTTAAACCTAGTCTAGTCCAATTTTAAAAATCTAAATCAGGTCTAATCCAATCTTGAAATCTAAAATCGAGTCGGACCAACAACAAAATGTAGGATCATGATTAATTGGCCTAGCCAATTTGCCATAAGGGCCATCCACGATGAATTGGCTAAGGCCAATTCTCTATGAGGCTCAGCCATGGCGAATTGGCATTGGCTAATTCACCATGAGTCTTTGATTATAGCCATATTAAGTTTTAATTTCACTTAAACTCTAATAAAATAAGGATAAGCAGATAAAGTGTTAGAATGGGAGAGGATTAGTGTGCCGAGGTTGCCCTAATCCTTACTTATAAATACAAAAGGTGATCGACAAAAGGAGAGGCAGCCACAATTATCAAACCAACAACAATTAAATCAAAAGGAAGCAATAATTGTCAAAAGCAACCGAGCCACAATCAATTAAGAACATTAAGTAGAAATAACCAATAACCCTGAGAGCCAGAGTACAAAAAGAACAAAAGAGACAATAGCCCAAGACATCCATTGATCCTTGGATCATCGAAGCACCAGCCAAAATTGAACTTGATTTAGGCAGTAGTACCATCAAGCTTGGTTCTACAGATTAAATTTGGTGGAGCCAACAACACAGGTACAATTTCTATTAACCAATTCAATTGAATTTATTAATTATCTTCAATATTTCACCTACTATGTTACCAAATTATAGATGGTATTTTGCAAGTTCCTTCAAAGTAAGCTATAGGTTTAGGATTAAAATTAATCAAAAGATCAATTGTACATTTTAACTGTGTTTTGTGAATTTAAAACCCTAATTGCATAATAAAGCTTTTTCTTAATCGTAACTTTGAACCAAAACCCTAAATTGCATTTCCAATCTTAGTACTTAGCATAAAACCCTAATTTTATATGTTTTGTTAGCACATTAAACCCTAGAATTGCATGTTTTGACTCTAATTTAGAAAAAAAAAACCCTTATTTACATTTTAAAAACCCTAACTTATGTTAGAAAACCCTAGTTTGCATGAACAAACCCTAATTTTGCATATTTACATCTAAAATCCTAATTTTGCATGTTTACATCTTAAACCCTAAGTTTACATTTTTTTTAGCCCTAATTCAGGATTCAAAACCCTAATTTATAAAATTAAACTCCAATCTCATGTTTGAAACTTTAATTTGATGATGGAACCTTAATTTTATCAATTTAATTCTATTTATTATTATGTACTTGATGATGGGTGATGAACTTTAACTCTATTGCTTATAATGGATGATTGAATTGTGCTTGTTTATCATTTTTTGGATTTTAAGGATTGTAAAAGGCATGTTTCCACTTCGTGGGTGCCTTATTTATTTTAATTATTTATTTTAAGGATTTTGAATTATTAGAAAGGACATATTTCCACCAATTGATGGGTGTCCTATTTTATTTATTTGTATAGATTTTGGATGTTTGTAAGGGCATATTTTTATCTTACATGGGTGCTCATTTTTTGATTGTTTGATTAATAATATGTTTGTTTATTTCAATAATTGCACGTAATATAGATAATGTCATAATAATTTAAAAATTCAATAATATTTAGACCTTAAAAGGAGGCCGGTTCTAATGAACTGGCATTATAGGGGTGCTGGATCACTTCTCACCTTCCCTATACGTAACCAACTTTTCGAACCCAAATAGAGATTGGACATTCCTTAGGAGTCTAGTCATCCACCCCTTTGTATCTTCTTGGCCCGTCCAAGTACTACTTCAAATTCTCTGAGTTTAGGCATATGTTCTCTAAGGCTTAGTGCCTAACAGTGCCAAAGTTGCAAGAATTATTCCACTAAGAGTGGGAGCGCAAATCTCTCTCATAGTGGCTACTCCATTGGAGATAAGAGAAGTTAATTTCATTGGTATTTATATTATTTTATTCTTTATTATTATGACTTTATTCATTGCATCATTTAGAATTGCATTGTGTGTGTAAGTTAAGATGCCTTGTGGAACTTGTGTTGTACATGTGTAAGTGATATCATACTTTCACTCAATATATGTAGATCGAGCATTGCATAACCACTCATAACCTTGTACCTTTTGGTATAAACTTACTATAGGAACCTAAACCTTTATACCTCAAAGACTAAAGCACATGTAGCTGGCCTAGTAATTTTTCTTAGGTTTACCCTAAATGCTTATTGTTTGACTATGATTAACATATCTTGGCTAGAATTATGGCCCATTTGGTTTTTCTTTGTCCTAAATTATAACCTTGCTATAATGAAAGCTCAACAATTAATTCATGGCCCAAAAATTATTGTAAGCCCAAAAGAGCAAAGTTATTTTCAAACTTTTCAAGGAAACCTTTGGACATAAGACCTTTTCAAAAATCATTTTTTACCTTATAGACCAAACATGAAGCCCAAATTTAATAAACCATTTTGCTATGAGCTTTATTTTTTAGAAGTGGGCCCAAAATAATTTTTTCAATTTATGGCCCAAAACTTTTCTTCAAATCAAGTTTTCATTGAGCTTTAAAAATTAAAACTTTTTTTTTCAATGGGTCAAAGTTTTTGAAATGGGCTTTCAATTAGCTAGGTCAATCATGGAATATTAAAATTAATAGTGGACCTTATTTATACCAAGACCTGTTAGTTGTGGGCTTGTTTTTAAGCATGGACCATTAGTTATTTTTCCAAATAAGAAGTCGATACATAATAACCTATTAATTTAATTTTAATCCAAAATATGGCAGGAATGTTGCTGTAGACCCTTAATTTCGGTACCAGTCCAAATATATAATTTTCATTTGAATGCCAGATTAAGTCTAAACCTAATAACATGTCACAAAATAAATCACTTATAATTATTTAATATTTGGATTATGAATTATAATTATTTAATATTTGGATTATGAATTATAATTATTAAATATTTAGATTACTAATTATTTAATATTGAAATTACAAATTATAATTATTTAATGTTTGGATATTGGTTGGCCAATTATGTAATATTTGGATTATGTTCGGTTCGATTAATTTGATTAAAAGAAAACTTGGTTAGATGGTCGGATGGATGGCCCAAACCAAGCCAATTCGATATGAGCATTTGAATTGGCTAATGCCAATTTGATATGAGTTATGCCAATTCTATATGAGCATTTGTAATGCTTATATCGAATTGGCATGAGTTATTGGTTATGCTAAAATGGGCAAGGGCCAATTCAACAGGCTTGGTTGATGCCTAATTATGCGTGATTTTCACATGGAGATTCACTGATATGGTTTAGGCATTGTTTATTCGAAGTAAAAAGGGTTGAAAGGATGCCCTAATGTGAGATATAAAAGGGCAATTAATTTTCAAATTAAAAGAGAAAATCAGCAATAAGAATGAAGGAGGCAAGAAAGAAAAGAGAAGAAAAAATAAGAGAAGAGAAGAGGAATCAGTCACCATAATCAAGGCAGTATCTAGCTAATTGCCAAATTGCCAATGCTCGATCAAAGTAATAAGTTGATTCAGGCAATAGCAAATAATAAAGCTTGGTTCAAATTTTTTCAATTTGGTGGAGCCAACAAACGAATGTTTGTTTACTATCTTTAATTCGTTCAAATCACAATAGTTACTATCTTAATATCCCATAATACCTAAACCCTAACCCAAGTGTCCAGTAGCCCATAAATCTAAATCTTATTTTGTAAACCCTAAAACCTTGATTGTTTTTCCAAAACCCTAGTTTGTATGTTTCAAACCTAAATTGCATGTAAGAAACCCTAATTGCATGATATAAACCCTAAACCCTAATTTAGAAATCTAAACTTTAAGAAACTCTAATTAATATGTTAAAACCCTAGTTTGTACGTTTATTTTTTAACATGATATTTAAATATAAACTTGATTATTAATATATGTTCACTTATTGCATGTTTTGATGTATGACTTATTTTATTTTGATTTATTATGAATAGTTTACTTTTGTGATGAATGGTTGGACTTCTTTTGTTGGTTTAGTTTAGCTCCAATGATGTAAGGGGTATATTTCTACTATATGGATACCTCATTAGTTAAGTTCCATGTAATTTAATTCATTTTAAGTTTTGGATTAATATAAAGGGCATGTTTCCACCAAATGATGGGTATCCTATTTTATTTAGTTTTAGACATTGGACATTGTAAAAGGTATGTTTCCATCTATGGATGGGTGCCTGTTTTATTTTCCTTATTTTAATAAAGTGATAGATGTTTATTTCTTTTGATAATTGCATGTATTTTGGATGATATTATAATATTTAAGAATTCAATAATATTTAGACCTAAAAAGGAAGTCGGTTTCAATGAACCAGACGCTATAGGGGTGCTGGGCCATTTCTCACATTCCCCATGCACACCCAACTTTTTGAACCCATTAGAGGGTTGGGGATTCCTTAGGAATCAAGTCATTGTTGCGCTCGAATTAACTCTACCACAAAGCGTCACTCGCAAGTATACGAGGTAGCTGTAGCAAAGGTGATCGCCCCAAGGTCGTCTCACAAGGAAGCTAAAGTGGCTAATTGATTATCAGATTATAAATAACAAGTAATTAAAGGAATTTGAATTGCTAAATAATGAAGAAGATTGATTAAAGTTTAAAACAAATAAAAGTAAACTAAAACTGATGTATTGATTCACTGGATAGAAAGGTCTAGGGTTTGCACTTCTCTACTACTTATATGTATGAACGGTTATTCCTCTTAACTAATTTAATTTCAAAGATTAAATCTCAAACAACTCAATTAATCAAGTCAAGGAAATAAGCTCTCGCATTCAAACCTCTTTCAATTAATCTTGTTATAATTGAAATAATCTTTTTAATAGGTTATATCTCTAATTCACCTAAGTCCCTAATTGAATTGTTCCAGCATTAGACTTCATCTCTCAATCCATCATCTAATACTTAAAACACATAATTGGTGGCCAATCAATTATATATTAACAATAATTCATTCAATAAAGGCTAAAGAAATTATTAGCTAAGAGAATAACCAATTCATACAATCATAGCAGATCCATACAAACCCTAGACTAGATCAAATTAGTTCATGATGCAATCAAACATACTCATCTCATTAATGTTCAAAGAAATCAAATTAGACATGATAATATCCATTAATACAATTTCAATGAAAATAAAGAGAATAAGTCCGAGAACAAAACCAAATTACAAACTCCTTGAAGCTTCTGAAGAATCACTTGTTCAAATCTTGCAAGAAGGATGAATCAATGGCATGAACAATCTAATCTAAGCTAGTTTTGATCCAAAGTATAATCAAAATCAAAGAAAAAATAAAGTTATCAAAACCATAATCTCTTTAACGGCTCAATTCTCTCTCAAAATCGCCAACAGTTCTCAAAACCCTAGCTTCTTTTTCTTTTTATATCAATCGTCCGCTTTAAAATCCGCTACGGGCTTGGTTCATGAGAGACACGGCCAAGTTGCATGTGACTTGGCCGTGTGAGTGCTCTTTGGAGGGACACGGCCAGTGACTTGGCCGTGTCCCTTGCATGTGTCACCTACTGCTTGTTTCTCTTCTTTTTCTTCTTTGGTTGAGTGACACGGCCAAGTCTTGGAAGTGACTTGGCCGTGTTGGTCCTTTTTGGAGGGACACGGCCAGTGACTTGGTCGTGTCCCTTGCCTGTGTCTGCTTCTGTGAGATTTAAGTCTTCTTTGCTTTGGATGCAGGTGAGACACGGCCAGGTTGGAGTGACTTGGCCGTGTCTGGGCTTCTTTGGAGGGACACGGCCACTGACTTGGCCGTGTCCCTTGCTTTTGTCTCTCTCTGTGACTTGCTCTTCCTTTTTAACTTGGTATGGGACACAACCAGTGACTTGGCCGTGTCCTCTGCCTGTGTCAGCTACTGCCCCTTTCTCTTTTAATTTGTTTCCTTGCCTTTTTCAACCTAACACAAAACTCAAAATAAACTTTAAACAAGAAGTAAATAGACAATAACCAACAAAACATAAAACCATACTAAAAACTAGATCAAAAACAACATAAACACTGAAATAAACTAAAACTACCAAAATTAATGAAAACACTAAACAAACCGATAAAAACTAACAAAATATCTAAATAAAATAATAATTATCATATTAAAAAAGACACAAAGCTATAACAAAAACTAATAAAACAACTACCCCATACTTAAAACTTTGCTTGTCCTCAAGCAAATTCACATGACATAAATTAAAAACTCAAACAACTTAACTATAATTCCAACATATAAGATGAAATCCTTTAAGACACAGCATAAATAATTTGCAATCTACTTCAATCAAGGATTTTCTTAACTCATTCATTAATCCAGACATATAAATCTTATCTCTCATCTAAGTGTTTCACTCGATTTCAAAGGTTAATCACTCAAACCACTCATGACTGCATACTACCATAAACTTGCTTAATTATCCAATCTCCCTCACTGATTTTCTCAAGAAATAATCTGAAGGTCTTTCATTTGGATGTAATGGGGCTAAGGTAAAGGTGTGAGAAAAGACATTTAAGCTGGAGCATCAAGAAATAGAGTATCTAAATTAGACAATACTCTTGCAAAGAAATGCATAACTCCCTCAAATGACATACTCACCAACCCTTGATAATCTTACATACTTGCATAAAAATACATGAGTCAACATTCCTCTTTTGATAACCAATGCTAGAACATATATGAATTTTGTGTGTATATATATATATATATAACTTTTCTTTTATTTTCTCTCTCTTTTTTTTAATATATATATATATATACAAAATTAAGAATTGCATAGAACATCTAGCTTAAAATGTAGAGGAAAAGAATAATGACTCTTAATCAAACACAATGTGCAAAGTATGCATTTCAACCCCCAATTAGCAATTCCATTTTTCTTTTTTTTTTTACTTGCTTACCCCACACTTTGAAACAAACCACCCTATTGTCATATCATAAAACTCCATTCCTTAATGCAGGTATGATGATAATAAGAACATGTTAAGTTGAGAATTGTGTTGATCAAACAAGAAAAAGTCAAAGGCTCAACTTGGCTCACTAAGAAAATCAATATTAAGGGAGGTCTTTTTAAGCTAAAGGGCTAACCTACTTTGCCTTCATCATTTTAAAACTTGAGATTAAATCATAATGTGAGTTCAATTAGTATGCAAAAGCAAACTCTAGAGATGCAACATCATGAAGGTGCACACTTAAGAAAAGAAAATCAACTGATAATAATATCAAATTATGAGGCTCAAAACTCACACAGGTGGGTTCACAAAGATTTATATGTCATGAATTGTAGAATGTGAAAATTGATCCTGAATGAATTCAAATGCTCATTTCTATGTTGATACTAAAGTCTCAACTACAATGCTAAAATCACAGCAAATATCAATAAATTTTCAACAATTATGCCATGCACAATAAACACAATAAGCAAAACAAGACAATCAAAACAAAAATTAAAGGAAAAGCTTAAAGAGTACCCCACACTTAAAATTTACATTGTCCTCAATGGAAAACAAGAATAAAAAATAAAAAGAGTTAAAGGATAACCTGTCTTCATCGTACCTGGTGAGGCAAAATCCTAGCTTTCCATCACAAACACAAAAGTTTAAAAATAAAAGTACAATATATAAAAATAAAATATCCAAATATAAAATGTTAACATTAAAACAAAAACGAAAAATAAAAACAAAATACACTAAACAAAATAAAGCAAGGAACTCAAAATCTATGGAAAAGGCGGGCGTGAAGATGATGCAGCCGAGGGATGGAGACTCAAGATCTTCGCAAGGTTGCTATTAATCTGTTCCAACTGCTGCAAAACCTCAGCATGGTTACGGTCCACCTTGCCATCCAGTCGATCCACTTTGCCCTCCAGGGCCTCAATCCTAAGAAGTACCTCTTGACTTTCCGAAACCGGAGCATCCTCATCTAGGTCAAGAGAATCCGAGTCGGACTCCTCTTCGACCCGTGCTCTCTTCTGCCTGTCCCCCGGTGCTGCAGGCTCAGCTGAAGGCATCACATAAGTCCCTCTCCTATGCACCACCATGTGCATCTTCTCAAGTGTAGCTAAATCCAAAGAGTCATTACCCGAAATTCTAGTCATGCGACTAGTACTTGGGTCAAAATCCTCAACAAGGACTACTGCTAATGTGGTAATCAACCTCCCAACACAAATTGCCCCCTTTCTTTTGTTAGCCACAGTATAAAAAATATTGGCTAACCAATAGCCGGCACTAACATGCATTGCATTCAAAGAACAATCCAGGAAAAATAATTCACTCAATTTAACCACACCCGGGCTCTCCTTCCGAGCAAAGAATCCACAAGCCATAAACCTATGCAAATACCTCAAAGCGAAATTTCTTAATTTAGATGCTTTGGCCGATTTGGCCACATAAGTACCCGAGCCTAAAGCTCCCCAAGCAAATTGTTGTTCAAATTCTTTGGGTACCGACCTTTCCCCATGCTGATGAAAACCATATATATCATTTAACTGGTCAATATTAAGCACATATGATTTACTCAGCAATTTAAACATCATTCTAGTGCATATTTTCTTATCATCTCTTTCAACCTTGAGAGATGTCAAAAATTCTAAAGTAAGCTCCTCAAACTGCAAAGGTCTCAAGGTGACTAGAGTCTCCCACCCAAGAAATTGCACATATCGATCAAAATTAGTCCTAATTTGGAGGGCATCAAGAGATTCATCGTTAACATACCTTGTCGGGAAAAAACCCCGAGCCAAAAGACTTGCTCTCTTCATAGATAAAGTTGATGAAGAGGAAGAAGCTCCTTCGGTTGTAGACTTCTTCGTCTTGCGGTGTGAAACAATCTTAGTCCTTGGCATCTCTAGAATTCTGAAAAAAATTCAAACCAAAACTTGATCAAATCAAAATTTATGAGAAAAGAAGAAGTTTTAATGGATTATTTCTAGTTTTGGTGAAGAGATTTGAGGATTAAAGGAAGATTTGGAGCTTGGAATAAAAAATTATGGAGTTTGAGAGAGAGAGAACGAGAGAGCGAGAGAGATGAAGAAACAGGGATTTAGGGATTTAATGGAAAGAAACTGGGCAAAATCGTGTTTTTTAAAAGTGGAAAAGTGAGGGACACGGCCAAGTTGTGGGCAACACGGCCGTGTCATGTGATTTTTGAGGGACATGGCCAGTGACTTGGCCGTGTCCCTTGGGCGTGTTCGTCTCTGGAAGAAAGGTGCAAAAATAAAATCGAAGAAAGAAAATTGGTGAAGCTTGGCCGTGTCCAAGTGACACGGCCAAGGGACACGGCCAAGTCCCTTGGCCATGTCACTCACTGTGACAAATACAAGATTTAAAAAAAAACTGATGAAGCTTGGCCGTGTCTCATGTGACACGGCCAAGTGACACGGCCAAGTCCTTTGGCCGTGTCTCCTTCTGCCACTTTCAACATTTTTATTTATTTATTTATTTATTTATAAATCACCAAATATCAAAGGAATTGCACCCTCTTCTCCGATCAACCCTGAAACACATTAGAAAGATTAAAACCGATCAAAGCACCTGTTCCATTTATTTAGACTAAACATAAAATCAAAATTGCTAAATTTAAAATTACAACTATCAAAAATAAATGCAAACCGATGGGTTGCCTCCCATTAAGCGCTTCTTTAATGTCATAAAGCTGGACATCATGCAAAGCCTAGGGATCAAGGATCAAAGTGCTGTCAATGACCCTCACTTCTTGAAATCCTTCATTGTATGGTTTAACTCTCTATCCATTCACTTTAAAAGTCTCACTTGTTCGAGAGTTAAGTAATTCAATGGCACAAGAAGGATAAACCTGAGTTATCTCGAAATGACCACTCCATCGAGACTTGAGTTTACCTGAAAAAAGACGGAGTCGAGAGTTAAAAAGTAAAACTTTCATACCTGGACTCAATGTCTTTCGCACTATAATTCTATCATGAAGTGCTTTAGTGCGATCCTTGTAAATTCTCGAGCTCTTATAAGCCTCATTCCTCAGCTCATCTAACTCTGAAATTTGCAGAAATCTTTCTCTCTTTGCTTTGTCCAAGTCCAAATTCAGAGTCTTGATTGCCCAATACGCTCTGTGCTCCAACTCCACTGGTAAGTGACAAGCGTTTCCAAACACCAATCGGTATGGACTCATACCAAGAGGAGTCTTGAAAGCAGTCCGATATGCCCATAGTGCATCATGCAATCTGTTTGCCCAATCCTTCCTTGATGTGTTGACTGTTTTTTCCAGAATTCCCTTAATCTGCTTGTTGGATGTTTCCACTTGTCCAGAAGTCTGTGGATGATATGGGGTTGCCACTTTGTGCTTAACACCAGATTTGTGCATTAACTTCTCAAAAAGCCGGTTGCAAAAATGGCTCCCCCCATCACTGACTATCACCCTTAGTGTACCAAATCTGCTAAGAATATTTTCCTTCACAAATTTAACAACTACATTAGCATCATTAGTACGGGTGGGGATTGCCTCCACCCATTTGGAAACATAATCAACAACAACTAAAATATACACATATCCAAAAGACCTGGGGAAAGGACCCATGAAGTCTATTCCCCACACATTAAACAGTTCAACAACAATATATGATTGAAGGGGCATTTCATTCCTCCTCCCAATGTTACCTACTCTTTGGAAATGATCATAGTGCTTACAATACTCTTGAGCATCTTTAAATAAAGTAGGCCAGTAAAAACCACTTTGTAGCACCTTTTCTGCAGTCTTTCTTCCTCCAAAATGACCCCCACAGTGAAGATCATGACAAAATTGAAGAACACTCAGTTGTTCTTCCTCAGATACACACCTGCGAACTATCTCATCTTTGCAAATCTGGAATAGATAAGGTTCATCCCAAAAATAAAACTTACTCAAGTGTAAAAACCTTTTCTTTTCCTGAAATGACATGTTAGTACGCAAAATTCCATAAGCAAGATAGTTAGCAATATCTGCAAACCAAGGTGCATCAAATACCACAAAAAGCTGCTCATCAGGAAATACTTCTAAATTTTTATGAATGCTATCAGAAGCAAGATTTTCACTAAAGAAGGGTAATCTGGATAAATGATCAGCAACAACATTCTCACTACCCTTAGTATCCTTGATTTGGAAATCAAATTCTTGCAATAACAACACCCATCTAATTAAGCGTGGTTTAGCATGTTGTTTTGTTAACAGATATTTAAGAGCTGCATGATCAGAATGCACAATAATTTTTGACCCAATTAAATATGCTCTAAATTTGTCTAAAGCAAAAACAACAGCTAACATTTCCTTTTCAGTTGTGGTATAGTTCATTTGTGCACTATTCAGGATTAAACTGGCATAATATATTACTCTCAAGTATTTATCAACCCTTTGCCCAAGAACAGCTCCTACTGCATGATTAGAGGCATCACACATGATTTCAAAAGGTAAAGACCAAACAGGAGCTACAATCACTGGTGCACTAGTCAATTTTTCCTTAAGGGAATTAAAAGCTTGCATGCATTGTGCTGTAAATTAAAATGGAACATCTTTCCCTAGCAAATGGCACAATGGTTGGCTTATTTTGGAAAAATCCTTAATAAACCTCCTGTAAAATCCTGCATGCCCTAGGAAACTTCTTATTCCCTTAACAGAGGTAGGTGGGGGTAATTTAGCAATCAATTCAACTTTACCCTTATCCACCTCAATCCCTTTACTTGATACCACATGACCTAAAACAATGCCCTGGGTAACCATAAAATGACTCTTTTCCCAACTTAAAGTAAGGTTACATTCAATGCATCTCTCAAGCACACGAACAAGTTTATTGAGGCAATTATCAAAAGAATTACCAAAAATAGAAAAGTCATCCATAAATACCTCAATAAAATCATCTATCATATCTGAGAAGACAGACATCATGCATCTCTGAAAAGTTGCAGGTGCATTGCACAAGCCAAAGGGCATACGTCGAAATGCATAAGTCCCAAAAGGGCAAGTAAAGGTAGTCTTGGACTGATCCTCTGGTGCAATCGGCACCTGATAGTAACCTGAAAGGCCATCCAAAAAACAATAATGTGAGTGTCCAGAAAGTTTATCTAACATCTGATCAATAAAAGAAAGAGGGAAATGATCTTTCTTTGTAGCATTGTTCAACTTCCTATAATCGATGCACATTCTCCACCCAGTAGTAGTCCTAGTAGGAACCAATTTATTATTCTCATTTTTCACCACAGTGATTCCAGATTTCTTAGGAACTACATGTACTGCGCTCACCCACTCACTATTAGCAATTAGATATATTACTCCTTCATCCAGCAATTTGAGCACTTCCTTTTTAACCACTTCACTCATATTTGGGTTAAGACGCCTTTGAGTCTCCCTCACAGGTTTAGCTCCCTCTTCTAAAGTGATTCTATGCATGCACATGGAAGGGCTAATACCCTTGATGTCACTCAATCCCCATCCTATTGCTCTCTTTAATCTTTTAAGCTCACTCACCAACCTCATCTCCTCCCCTTCACTAAGTTCACTAGATATTATCACAGGTAAAGTGTTGTGATCTCCTAAAAACACATATTTCAGGTTCTTAGGTAACTCTTTCAGCTCTAACTCTAGTGAGGGGTTCTTCTCTTCTTTTTGAATGGAAGGAAGCTCACAAACTGGGTCCTCCTTAAGTTCCTCTACTTCAGCACTTCCTACGGTCTCAAGACAACTGGCTATTTCTGCATCAAAAATTTCCAAATCACTATCTAAGGTCAATGCCAGCTCCAATTTATCAGAGGATCCTGTCTGCAAGAAAACATCTGAAACAACTGCATCAACACAATCAATGAAAGAACAATCCTCATATAAAGCAGTTGTAGGAATAGGAGAAGTGTTAAAAATAGAAAATTCAACAGTTTGTCCTAAGACAGTCATTGATAATTTACCCTTTTTAACATCTATCAAAGTATTGGTAGTTGCCATAAAAGGCCTACCCAGCAGAATGGTGTGTGCAGATGGTGAAGAATTACTTACTTCCATATCAAGAACAATGAAACCACAGGTACTATCAAACCACCAACTTTAACTAACACATCTTCTATAACCCCTTTCGGCAATCTAAGAGATTTATCAGCTAATTGCAACACCATTTTTGTTGGTTTAAGTTCCCCTAGTTCCAAATCAAGATAAACAGAATAAGGCATTAAATTCACACTAGCTCCTAAATCACACATGCCATCAGTACCTTTTCCATTCCCCATAGTAATTTGAATAATAAAGCTTCCAGGATCCTTTAGCTTAGGAGGTAGTTTATGCTGCAAAACAGCACTAGCTACCTCAGAAACTATCACCTTTTCATTCGGCTCATACCTCTTTTTCTTAGTATTCAGTTCTTTGAAGAATTTAGCATAAGCCAGCATGTTCTTAATTGCTTCAAGTAAGGGTAAGTTGATACTTACCTTAGACAGCATGTTGAAGATATCTGAAAATTGATTATCTTTTTTATCATCCTTCAACCTGTTGGGGAATGGTATAGGTGGTCGGTATGGATTGCTTGCCTTGTGCAAATCTGCTGTAGGGGACTTCTCCATTGATCTTTCTTCAACACCTTTGTTCTCTAGTTCTCCTTCCTTTTTATCCTCTTGCTCACCTGCATTCACAGAATTATTTTCAACATTATTATTAATTACCTTGCCACTCCTAAGAACAGTCAATGATTGTGCCTGCTCAGGTTGACTTGGGAACTTCCCCTTTTGTTGAATCTGCATCTGTTGAGCAAGTTTCCCCACTTGGGTCTCCACCTTCTTAAAAGATGCTTCTAGTGAGTCCAGCCTCTTGTTGTTCATCTCTTGATTTTTAGCACTGACTTGGATCAAAGCCTGTAAACTTTCCTCCAAACTCTCCCTCTTAGGCTGACCTTGATTTGAGGATTGGCCCTGCTGTTGGTTCTGTCTCTGGAGCAAATGGAAAGGCTGTTGAGCATTATTTGTTGTCCAGGAAAAATTAGGGTGACTCCTCCAACCAGGATTGTAAGTTTTGGAGTAAGTATCATTCCTGGCTCTTGGTTGAAATCCCCCCATAGCATTAACTTGCTCAGCTTCATTCCCAAAAGACTCATATGCAGAGGGGCATATATTTGCTCCATGCCCAAATGTCCCACAGATTCCACACACTTCTTGAGTAGATGAAGAAATATTGTTCTTCATGTTTAGCATCTGAACCTGCCTTGTCAATTCAGCTATTTGACTGACCATTTCACTATTGGCCTCTAGTTGATTCACCCCTTTACTTCTTCCCCTTACACTCTTTTGTTGAGAATTAGCTCCCAACATCTCAAAGATCTCATAAGTCTCATCAGCTATCTTTTCTCCCATGGCTCCCCCAGCTGCATTGTCAACAGTGTTCTGAAATTGCTGGGTGAGACCATCATAGAAAAACTGATTAAGGAGTTGAAGTGGGTAGTGATGATGCGGACACTGGATCAATAGCATCTTAAATCTGTCCCAAGCCTCATGAAATGGCTCTCCTTCAAATTGAGAGAATGTAGCAATCTTCCCTCTCAACTCAGCTGTCTTTTGGTGTGAATAGAACTTGCCCATGAACTTGTTATAAACTTGCTCCCAAGTTGTCAGTGAATTTTTAGGCAACATCATGAGCCAGCTCTTTGCCCTATCCTTCAAAGTATAAGGAAAACATCTCATCCTCAACTGATCTTCTGTTAGTCCTCCCAAAGGAAAAGTGTTGAGGGTGGAGTAGAAATCCCTAATAAAGTTCAAAGGATCTTCATTTGGAACTCCATAGAATGATGGCAGCATGTTGTAGTGAATGTTCTTCAACTCATAATTTCTTGCTGCATTTGTCAATCTTATGCAAGAAGTGGAAGTTCCAATGACAGGTCTAGCAAAATCTCTCATGGTTCTTTGTCTTTCTTCAGCCATTTTAACTGATTGTGTAGAATCTGACTCAAATTCAGAAGTGTCCTCCTCTGTATCAAATCCGGTGTAGAGCTCAAACTCTTCTCTACTCCTTTTCACTCTCTGAATTTCTGGAATGAATGGATGTAGCTCTCCTTCGAGTCATCTCCTGCCTTGCATAAACAAAATTTTCTATAAAAAGAAACAATTAAAAGCAAAAGACAAAATAAAATAAAATGAAAATAGTGAAAGATAATCTAAAATATATATATATATTTTTTAATAAACAATTATGCCAATTAGCCTCCCCGGCAGCGGCGCCAAAAACTTGTAGCGCTCGAATTAACTCTACCACAAAGCGTCACTCGCAAGTATACGAGGTAGATGTAGCAAAGGTGATCGCCCCAAGGTCGTCACACAAGGAAGCTAAAGTGGCTAATTGATTATCAGATTATAAATAACAAGTAATTAAAGGAATTTGAATTGCTAAATAATGAAGAAGATTGATTAAAGTTTAAAACAAATAAAAGTAAACTAAAACTGATGTATTGATTCACTGGATAGAAAGGTCTAGGGTTTGCACTTCTCTACTACTTATATGTATGAACGGTTATTCCTCTTAACTAATTTAATTTCAAAGATTAAATATCAAACAACTCAATTAATCAAGTCAAGGAAATAAGTTCTCGCATTCAAACCTCTTTCAACTAATCTTGTTATAATTGAAATAATCTTTTTAATAGGTTATATCTCTAATTCACCTAAGTCCCTAATTGAATTGTTCCAGCATTAGACTTCATCTCTCAATCCATCATCTAATACCTAAAATACATAATTGGTGGCCAATCAATTATATATTAACAATAATTCATTCAATAAAGGCTAAAGAAATTATTAGCTAAGAGAATAACCAATTCATACAATCATAGCAGATCCATACAAACCCTAGACTAGATCAAATTAGTTCATGATGCAATCAAACATACTCATCTCATTAATGTTTAAAGAAATCAAATTAGACATGATAATATCCATTAATACAATTTCAATGAAAATAAAGAGAATAAGTCCGAGAACAAAACCAAATTACAAACTCCTTGAAGGTTCTGAAGAATCTCTTGTTCAAATCTTGCAAGAAGGATGAATCATTGGCATGAACAATCTAATCTAAGCTAGTTTTGATCCAAAGTATAATCAAAATCAAAGAAAAAACAAAGTTATCAAAACCCTAATCTCTTGAACGGCTCAATTCTCTCTCAAAATCGCCAACAGTTCTCAAAACCCTAGCTTCTTTTTCCTTTTATATCAATCGTCCGCTTTAAAATCCGCTACGGGCTTGGTTTATGAGAGACACGGCCAAGTTGCATGTGACTTGGCCGTGTGAGTGCTCTTTGGAGGGACACAGCCAGTGACTTGGCCGTGTCCCTTGCATGTGTCACCTACTGCTTGTTTCTCTTCTTTTTCTTCTTTGGTTGAGTGACACGGCCAAGTCTTGGAAGTGACTTGGCCTTGTTGGTCCTTTTTGGAGGGACACGGCCAGTGACTTGGCCGTGTCCCTTGCCTGTGTCTGCTTCTGTGAGATTTAAGTCTTCTTTGCTTTGGATGCAGGTGAGACACGGCCAGGTTGGAGTGACTTGGCCGTGTCTGGGCTTCTTTGGAGGGACACGACCACTGACTTGGCCGTGTCCCTTGCTTGTGTCTCTCTCTATGACTTGCTCTTCCTTTTTAACTTGGTATGGGACACGGCCAATGACTTGGCCGTGTCCTCTGCCTGTGTCAGCTACTGCCCCTTTCTCTTTCAATTTGTTTCCTTGCCTTTTTCAACCTAACACAAAACTCAAAATAAACTTTAAACAAGAAGTAAATAGATAATAACCAACAAAACATAAAACCATACTAAAAACTAGATCAAAAACAACATAAACACTGAAATAAACTAAAACTACCAAAATTAATGAAAACACTAAACAAACCGATAAAAACTAACAAAATACCTAAATAAAACAATAATTATCATAATAAACAAGACACAAAGCTATAACAAAAACTAATAAAATAGTCATCCACCCCTTTCTTTTTCCCGGCTCGTCCGGGTGGTGACTCCATTTTTTCGGGTTTAGGCCTGTATTCTCTAAGGCCCTGTGCCTAACAGTGTCGAAGTCGTAAGAACCATTTCATATAGGAGTGGGGTGAAAATCCCCTCTCGCAGTGGCAACTCTACTGGGGATAAGAGAAGTTGATTTCATTGCACTTTATGTTATTTTATTTTTTTCTTATTATGATATTATCCATTGCATCATTTAGATTGCATTGTGTGCGTAAGTTAGGACGCACGTGTTACTCGTGTTATGTTATGTAAGGGATACCATACTTTCACTCAAGGTATCGAGATCGAGCATGGCATAACCACTCATAGCCTTGTACCTTTTTAGTATATACTTGCTATGAGAACCTAAGCTTCTTAACCCAAAGACTAAAGCTCATGTAATTGACCTAGTTACTTTCCTTAGGTTTTTTCCTAAATATTTATTGTTTGACTATGATTAATTTATCTTGGTTTAAACTATGGTTTATTTAGTTTATTCTTTTTCTAATATGACCTAATTATATTATAAACTCAAAATAATTTTTCCCTTAAAATCCAAAAGACTAAAAATATTTTCAAAATTTTCAAAATAGTCTTTGGACATAAAACCTTTATGGGTCAAAAATCTTTTTCCACCTTATGGCCCAAACTTAAATCCAAAAATTTCAACCTTTTTCTTAAAAGAGCTTACAAATATTTAGGTCAATTATGAAATACCAAAAATTAATGTGGGCCTAGTTTATACCAAGAATCATTAATCATGGACTTATTTTTTGCATGAATCATTAGTTATTTTTTCAAATGGAAAATCTATTTATGATAAACCCTTTAATTTAATTTTAATCCAATATAGCATAAAAGCTATATTAGTTGAGATTCAATGAATTAAAGCCTAATTAATGAAAATTATCATAGACTGACTTCTAAGTTTGAAAATATAACTATTGGTTAAAATCGTCCGAGGAAACTTTTTGCGAAAATGAGATATCCCATGTTGGTATTTTGTTGACCATATGCCTAGAAAAAGAGATTCACCATTCTTTTATAGAAGTTATAAGGTTGGAAGGAACACCCTAATTATCTTTATTTGTTTGTTGTTTGTACATACATGCATACACTCATTGCATTACATGGCATTGATCCTTTTTGGCTCACAGACCTAGAGTACAGTAGTTCAAGAGTGTACAACAACCCAACCTACACTAATGACATAGAATCCAGTAGTAACTCAGTTAACTTCTCACCGAAAGCAAATGAGCCCAAACAAATTCAAAGGATGGTGGACGATACCCTCAATGCCAAGATGGAAAAAAATGAAGAAAGCCATGGCTGAGACTATGAAGAGGCAACTAGCTGCACTTTTGGGGAACACTACTGAGGTATCTGCCAGCACTAAGAAGCTGAAGTACAAAGGAAAGGCTAAGGTTGGCAAAGTAGCCTTCGACGATGACAAAGTATTTACTGATGACATTGATGACTGGGCTCAATACTTCCAAGATCCTCAAGATAAGAAGAAAGAGCCGAAGGTTATGGAAAGATCAGCCATGGAAAAGACTAAGACTTCATATGTTGAGAAGCTGATTGCAGATTTGGAAAAGAAGTTTGAAAAGAAGCTAAAAACTGAAGAGATGTCGAAGATGGACAAGTTATTTAAATAAGATGAAGAAGTCTCATACAAATTCAAGATACCTTCCTTTGCCAAATTCTATAGAACTGAGAATCCTCATCTCTATGTGAAAATAATGCATCACTATTATGCAGTCTGCCCGAGCTACTAAGGCTCAAACTCTAAGGTGCTTCATGCTTTCATTGGACCCTGTTGTCCAGAATTGGTTTAACACCTTACAGGATGGTACTCAAAAGAGCTGGGATCTACTATACAAAGCCTTCATCCAACAATGTGGGTATAATGCTGAGTTGGAGGTTACTTTGATGGAAGTTGAATCAATTAGGCAAAGACCAAATGAGAACTTTGTTGATTACGTGAAAAGGTGGAGAAATAAGGTTGCATTGCTCAAGGTACTTCATAATTGTGAGAGGGGTGCTACCTAGTGTAATATCCCAAAATATACCCCAAAAGTTTTGGAGTTATTGTTGTATTTGGATTTAAGGTATATGTTTTATGGAAATAGAAAGATAGATAAATTAATTAAAAGGAAATAGTATAAGGAATGGATGTATATGGAGGATAATATGTATACATATGGTATTTGGGAAATAGAAATGCAATATATATATAAGACATATACATAGTGTATAAAGTGATGTAGGGAAGAGTAAGTTTATATAGTTAAATAATAATAATAATAATAATAATAATAATAATAATAATAATAATAATAATAATAATAAAAGAAAGAAGGAAAGAAAGTCAAAAGGAGTAAGAAGATATTTTGGAAATAATAATATTATATTATTATTATTATTATTATATATATATATAAGAGATAAGAACAAAGAAAGAAAAGATTCTTTCTTTCTTCTTCTTCTTCTTCTTCGTGGATGAGAGAGAGAGAGAGAGAGAGATGTGATTTTTGATCTTCACATCAAATTGCTTAAGGATTTTAAGAAGATTGAAGATGAAGTTTGAAGATTTGGCAAGAAATTCAAGTAAGTCATCTTTTGATTTCTTGGTTTAATTGAAGTTGTGTTTGAGTTTGATAGATTGTTTAAGAGTGTGTTGTTTGATTTTGATATGTTTAAGAGTATGTGAGTAAATTGATTATGGATTTTAAGGATGGATTGAAGAAAAGAGTAAGTGTGTTGAAAGAGATGGTGTTGTAATTGTGTTTAAGGTTTGTAATGATGTTTGTGATTTGTGATTGATGTATGTGGGAGTTGTTTTGATGTTTTGTAAATTTAAGATGGTTTTTGGGTATGTTTTGGTAAGTTTGTTTGAAGTGGATGTTGGTGATAAGGGGTGTTTTGTTGGGTGTCTTGTTGTTTTGGCCGGAATCTGGATTTTTGGCCTGACACGCCCATGAGCACGTCCAGGTTCTTAGGCGTGTCAATTATGTTGGTGGCAGTAGGTTCGACACGACCAGTAACACGCCCGTGTTGGTGAGCGTGTCATAGCTACTGTGAGATTTGAGAATTTACACGGCCATGAGCACGCTCATGTTGTTGGACGTGTCGATATTTTGTGTGAGGCAGAATGTATTACACGCCCAGTGACACGCCCGTGGTATTGAGCGTGTCAAAGCTTCTGTATTGTTGGTTTAGGGCACGATCAAGGACACGCCCGTGTTGGTGAGCGTGTCATGTGTGTGGAGTTTGCCCTAGTTGATTCTTACCTATATTATCTTATGTGTATCTCTAAGTATGTATGATCACTTTTGGGATTAGGTGTTAAAGAGATTGAGTTGCTTTAATCCAAGCACTGAAGGATTTATGAAAGAAAAAGTAGATGGATGTGAGTTTTTCTTGAGGTAAGTACAAAACTTCATTTGATTTCATATATTTATATGATTTAGGACCTTAACACCTTCAGCTATAAATGTGTTAATGTATTATAGTGTTGATGTATATATATATGGATAATGTATATGTTATGGAAGGTGAAAGATGTGATGATATAATTTGTATGATGTGAAAGTAATGTTATGAATGATGTATGCCTAGATAATGTTCAATGCCATTGAGTGATGATAGAAATGATATGATAGATTTGCCTAATTGATGTTTAATGTAATTGATGTTATACATGTATACTTGAATAATAAAGTGTATTATTGTGAATAAGAATGTGATATGAAGCCATTGTGATTGGCTATGATGAATCAAATGTGATATGAAGCCATTGTGATTGGCTATGATGAATCAAATGTGATATGAAGCCATTGTGATTGGCCATGATGAATCAAATGAGATGTGAAGCCATTGTGATTGGCTATAATGATAATTGAGAATGATATTGATAAAGAAATAATAAATGAATTGTGTGACTAATGTGTTATTCCATTTTCAGAGTTTGTTGTTGGTGGCATGCCTATAGTAACAATCTCTTGAAGTTAGGTTGGGCTTGATCCTTGAAGCCAAGTTGGGTTGAAGTTTAACATGTTTTACTCCCCTTGAAGCTTGGTTGGGTCTAGTCCTTGAAGCCTAATTGAGATGTTACAACCCTTGAAGCTAGGTTGGATTGGTTCTTGAAGCCAAGTTGGGTTGATACTTATCATGCTTTGTTCCCCTTGAAGCTTGGTTGAGCCTAATCCTTGAAGCCTAGTTGGGATAATGATAAATGTGATAATTAAACCAAAGCATTAACTCTGAAAATTGAATGGCATATTAGTGTGTTGTTTGGGCCCGAGTCTGTCTTTGTTGTCAATGTGATATTCAAATGTTGAAATAAATGAATAATGGGATTTATGGCTGACTTTGTTGAAAGTGTGATTCATGATTAATGAATTGTGAATAAAATGATGTTATGAAGTATGATTTTGTAATGTATGTAATAATATATTGAAAGTGAATATAGCTTGAGGAGCTTTGTTGAGATATGATTTTATGAAAATATAGTATGATGTGTAAAATGTATATGAATGTGGAATTGTGAGTATTGTTTTCATGAAGGTTTGGATAGGTCATTGAATGGTGATTTATTGAAATGATGTATATGTTTATGTATATGAGATAGGAAGGGTAAGTATCGTGTTGTGAATGTTCCATGTAAATATGTATATAATTTATGAGATTTGTGGGAATATATGAAGAATACATTGAGAAAGGAAAAGGGGTAAAGGAACAATAAAACATGATGCTAAACAAATGAGGTATGATTCTTTGGTAAAGCATATATTTTATATTTTATATTTATTTGTACTTCTAAGCTCTCGGGCTTAGCGCGGTTGTGTAATCGCGCAGGTGATTATGCGATTGATCTGGAAGTTCAGCTGTTATGCCACGAGAAGGGTAAGAGTGTCTCGAGACCAACTAGAAGGTGATGCATACATATGTGATTTTAATTATATTGTATTTTTATAAGAATCATGATATTTGTAAATGTTCTTTAAATTAATATAATATTGCTTGAACTTGGATAAAGGTTTTAAATAATTGAAACGAAAAGTAACATTCTTATACTTTATATACGTATTGTATGTATACCAGGTATATGTATAGTACTTATATAGAGTATGGGGGTGTTACACCTAGTCTTCATGAAAGGATGTCTCACACACTTATTAGAGATTTTAAAGATCTTCTTCAAGCTGGCTTGCAAATAGAAGAATGGAAAAGAGAGAAAACCCATTTTTTCGTAAGAAGAAATTATCAGTCTGGCAATCAAAGTACACAGAAGGAAGTTGACGTTAATGCAACTAGTCAAGGAAATAGAAGACAGTTTTTAAAATTGGGAAAACCTCTATCATGGGTTTTTAACAAGCTGTAAAAGAAAGGGTTGTTACAACCATTGGCTCCTCGACCCTTGCCGAATCCTTTACCCCCAAACTTTGATACCAAGATTGTTTTTTTAATTTCATCAGATTCAAGGACATGAGACTTATAGATGCACTCGATTGAAGTATGAGATCCAAGATCTGATCGATAGTTGTAAGCTACCTGAATCTAATAGACCCAGCACAAGGGACAATCATTTACCTAGGTTCAATAGAGTGTCACCACCAATAACCTTCATGGTAGGAGGAGGATTGAAGGAAGATTATGTCTTATCATCCTTTCAAGATGGGAGTATTGAAGATGTGAAGTAAGGAGAAATTTCATTCAACGAACCTCCCTTAGCTTGAGGTGCTGTTCATTTTATTGTTCTTTCTTTAGTACTTATTTAGAACAATTATGTTTTTCAAATTAAGTTGGTTTAAATAAATTACTTTTGTTGCATTTATAATTTATTGGTCATTGTTCATCTTGGTACTCAACCAATGATGAGTTTAACTTGATATTTAAAAATTAGTGTATGTATGCATTATGATTTGAATAACTTTACTAGGCGAGGGAATTATTTTATAGCATTGAGTTGTGTATGCTTACTTAGAGAGGGCTCTTGCATAATGACCTTTGTCTAGATTCTAGTCCATCTTAGAATATGCTTTAATAAACTTTTGAAATGAAATTGAGCTCTGCTTATTATAAGGAGAGATGATCTAGGCATTGTTTAGTGAGCCAATAACTAGTATCTACCCTATTAACATCAATCCCTAATTGTCCCTTTGAGAATTTATGAGATTTTAACTTGCTTCCATTGGCTTGTAAACCCAATAACCTACCATGAGCTGTTGTGAGACTCATGACAAGTCTGATGATCATTGAGTTACTAAAGAGAAAGAAGATTAAAGAAAATGATGTACAACCAAGACTATAAGGATAGTTGAAGGTCACCCGAACAACACATAATATCACAGAATGACATCAGGGCAACAAAAAATTCATCCTCACTGAAATAGACTTATCTTATCCCATTCATAGCCAGAAGCATCAGGGCAACATAGGAGAGAGAATTATTCTGTAGCATTGAGCTATGTATGCTTACTTAGAAAGGGCTCCTGCAAAATGACCTTTGTCTAGATTCTAGTCCATCTTAGAATATGCTTTAACAAACTTTCGAGATGAAATTGAACTCTGCTTATTATAGGGAGAGATGATATAGGTATTATTTGATAAGCCAATAACTAGGATTCACCTTATTAACATCAATTCCTAATTATCCCTTTGAGAATTCATGAGATTTTAACTTGGTTCCATTGGCTTGTAAACCCAATAACCTACCCTGAGCTATTGTGAGACGCATGACAAATCTGATGATCATTGAGTTACTAAAGAGAAAGAAGATTAAAGAAAATGATGTACAACTAAGACTATAAGGATAGTTGAAGGTCACCTGAACTATACCTAATATCACAAAATGATATCAGGGCAACAAAGGATTCATCCTCACTGAAATAGACTTATCTTACCCCATTCATAGCCAGAAGCATCAGGGCAATATAGGCGAGGGAATTATTCTATAGCATTGAGCTATGTATGCTTACTTAGAGAGGGCTCCTGCATAATGACCTTTGTCTAGATTCTAGTCCATCTTAGAACATGCTTTAACAAACTTTTGAGGTGAAATTGAACTCTGCTTATTATAGGGAGAGATGATCTAGGCATTATTTGGTAAGCCAAGAACTAGTATCCACCCTATTAACATCAGTCCCTAATTATCGCTTTAAGCATTCATGGGATTTTAGCTTGCATCCATTGGCTTGTAAACCCAATAATCTACCCTAAGCTATTGTGAGACTCATGACAAGTCTAATGATCATTGAGTTTCTAAAGAGAAAGAAGATTATAAAGAAAATGATGTACAACCAAGACTATAAGGATAGTTGAAGGTCATCTGAACTACACCTAATATCACAGAATGAGCAACAAAGGATTCATCCTCATGGAAATAGACTTATCTTACCCCATTCATAGCTAGAAGCATAAAATGGTACAAATAAGATAACTCTCTTAGAGCTAGGACAAAAACAAAGAAGAAGAAGAGAAAGAAGAAAAAAAGAAAAAAAAAAGAGAAAGAAGAAGAAAGAAGAAAAATAAAAATAAAACCCAAAAAGGTGATTCAGAAAGCCAACCGAGTTTCTTTTTACCTAAAGCACCAGAAGATTTTGACTTAGTTTACGAGGACAATTGATTTGAATTAGTTCAGTCCAGCCAAAGACTCAAATACATAGGGGAAAGATTAATTTTCATTTTATCCAACATAGCTCCAAGTCTGAAATCTTGAAAGTCTTAGACTTGATATTCTAAAAGGAAAAAGGACGAAAAAGAAAGAGAAAGAAAAGGGGTGATCTAAAGATCAAGATAATACTTATTGGATTCAGATTTCTGTAAAGAAGAAAAAAGACATTCAAGCTTTATATTTTTATAAAGTCAGAAGATAAAAGTGATGCCCAGAAGGTGCAAATGGAACCTCTAACACTAGACAGTTCCAATAAGAAAATTGTAATGTGAAGGTTTGTCAGCAGTGTCACATTAACTCCAACTCAAAGATGGCCTTCATTTAACATGTGTCCCTTATAGACCCCATTTTAAGCCTATTAAAGACCTGTTGATCTCTCTTGGTAGGTAAAGTCTATTAGTAGAGATAGTTTGGATAAGCATATATATGAGATAGACAATATTTAAACTCAATGAGACCTTTGGCCAAGTAATGTATATGTGACTATCTGAAGTACAATAGTTCTTGCTTAAACGGAAATGATTTTTGAGTTTAGTACGATAACTAGGGTTGTCATGTTATAGATATGTTAATTTGAAAAATCGAGTCTTGAGGTACAATGACACTGATTTGACAAAGCCAAAATATGATTTTGAGATTTAAAAAATGTGTTTTGGTCATACAAAGCCTTCAAGTTAAGGGAAGTATGTTGCATTGTTAAACCTCAAAGGAAATAATGGAAAAAAGAGGGCAAATGAAAGAATCACTTGCAATATCATGTCATGAAGAAGTTATCAATGAAACGGATATCTCTCATGTCTTTGGCTACCATGCTTGGGCGTCCACTACTCATATTTCCAACATTCTAGAATAAAAGCCATAAATGTGAAGACTTTTGTTATTCCAAAGCAATACCTGAACGAGCATCTGGAAGGAATCCACAGGAGTACTTTAGCTGATCACCTTAGTTTATGAGTCAATGAAACCATTGTAAGTATTATTCATGCATATCATGCATACATAAGCATATCACACTATATTTTTTTTATCTTGCATTGTCTATTCTTTGTCAAAGTGAACAATAGATACTCTATGAAGCAAACATGAAGTAGATATGGAGTCAAGGGGCATGGAAGGCTCATTGCTTGAGAAAGAACCAATCACTTTGCAAAAGAAAGAAGAAATGCATACTTTTTGAAGGAACCAGACAAAATACAAATATCAATCAAAGCCTGCATGGGAACAAAATCATTGGTTTGAGCCTACTCATAGGGCAAAGTTTTTCCTTTCAATTTTTGAGTTTATGCGCGTATAAAATATTTTCAAACTCACTTTAAATATTTTTTCATGTAGGGGGCAAAGATTGGATATAAGGGCCAGCTAAGAAAATAGCTGAATTTTTTTTCAAAAGGAAGAACAAAAAGAAAGTAAGAACCCCAAAAGAAATAAAGAATGAAGAACAAAAGATCAACCCAGCTAGAAGAGCTGAAGTCAAAGCAAGACCGATGTCCAAAGGATGAAGATCCATTTTGAAGGGTGAAGACCCGATATCCAAGGATGAAGATCCATCTGAAGGGTGAAGACCCGATGTTCAAAGATGAAGATCCAATCTAAAGGGTAAAGACCTAATATCTAAGGATGAAGATCCATTTTGAAGGGTGAAGACCCATAATCTATTGAAGAATGGAACAACCGGCTAGAAGAAAGCCAGAACTTTCAACTGATAGAAGGTCATTCAGCTAGAAAAGCTGAAATTGATTAGCCAGAAGACAACCATAACTCTCAACTGATAGAAGGTCAGTCAACTAGAAGAGCTAAAACTAGTTGACTAAAAGAAAGTTATAATTCTCAATGGATAGAAGGTCAGTCAAATCCAGTTTCAGGTTCAAGTACTCAAATCAAATCCAGTCTTGGATCTAAGTACCCAAATCAAATTCAGTTTCGGGTCCAAGTACCCAAATCAAATCCAGTTTCAGATCCAAAACCCAAATCATTTTTTAGTCCAGAACTCAATCTGGGTCCAAAATCCAAATCAACTTGGGTCCATAATCCAAATTATTTTTTAGTTCAACACTCAATCCGGATCCAGAACCAAAACCAATCTGGGTCTAAAACCCAAATTTTTTTTAGTCCAAAACTCATTTCGAGTCCAGAATCCAAACCAACTTGGGTCTAAAGCCCAAATTATTTTTCGAGTTCAGAACTCAATTTGGATCTATAACCCAAATTATTTTCTAGTCCAGAGCTCAATCTGGGTCCAAAACCAGAACCAATCTGATCTTTTCAAAATTAAATTACTTTTCATTCTCTGAATAAATTCAAGATCATTAAAGCAGGAGCAAGACTGTAGACTCTTAATTTTGGTATCGGTCCAAATATATATTTTTTATTTGAAGGCCAGATCAAGTCTAAGCCTAATAACAAGTCACAAAATAAATCAATTTTAATTATTTAATATTTGGATTATGAATTATAATTATTTAATATTTGGATTATAAATTATAATTATTTAATATTTAAATTACTAATTATTTAATATTGGAATTGCAAATTATAATTATTTAATGTTTGGATATTGGTTGGCCAATTATTTAATATTTGGATAATGTTTGGTTCGATTAATTTGATTAAAAGGAAACTTGATCGGAGGGTTGGCCTAAACCAAGCCAATTCAATATGAGCATTCATACTCATATAGAATTAGCATGACCCAATTCGATATGAGCATTTATCTCATATCAAATTGGCACATGCCAATTCGATATGAGTTATTGCTTATGCTAAAATAGGCAAGGGCCAATTCAATGGGCTTGGATTATACCTAATTGTGCATGGTTTTCCCACGGAGATTCACCGAGACTATTTATGTATTGTTTATTTGAAGTAAAAAAAGTTGAAAGGATGCCTTAATATGAGATATAAAAGGGCAATTAATTTTCAAATTAAGAGAGAAAATTAGCAATAAGAAAGAAGGACGCAAGAAAGAAAAGAGAAGCAAAACCAAGAAAAGAGAAGAGGAATCAGTCACCATAATCAAGGTAGTATCTAGGTAATTGCCAAAGCTCGATCAAAGTAATGAGTTGATTCAGGCAATAGCAAACAACAAAGCTTGGTTCAAATTCTTTTAATTTGGTGGAGCCAACAAATGAAGGTTTGTTTACTATCTTTAATTTGTTCAAATCACAATAGTTATGTTATTATAATCTCGTACAATTTTTTTTAAAATATTCAAATAATCCAGTAATTATGTTCATGTTTCCAAAATAATACCCTAACATCGAGTAGTTTAACTTTCGAAACCAAAATTCAAAACCCTATTTTCTAAATCAAAATCTTAAATTCCAAAATCATATTTTTCAAATACTCAAAACACTAATCTTTTTCCCAAACCCTGAGTTGCCTTCCTTAATTGTCAAAATCCTAATTTGTTTTTCTAATTTTCAAAATCCTAAACTGTTTTCCTAAAATAATTAATTAAAAGCCCTAATCTCTTTTAAAAACCTTTATCCAGTAGCCTTATTTTCTAATCCAAAACACCAAACCCTAGCGCTCGTTCATTAATCTCCCAAAACCCTAATCTAGTAAACCCAAAAATCTTAATATCTCGTAATACCTAAACCCTAATCCAAGTGTCCAGTAGCCCATAAATCTAAACCTTATTTTGTAAACCCTAAAACCTTGATTGTTTTTCCAAAAATCTAGTTTGTATGTTTCAAACCCTAATTGCATGATATAAACCCTAAATCCTAATTTAACAATTTAAACTTTAAGAAACCCTAATTTGTATGTTAAAACCCTAGTTTGTACATTTATCATTTAACATGATATTTAAATATAGACTTGATTGTTAATATATGTTCACTTATTGCATGTTTTGATGTATGACTTGTTTTATTTTGATTTATGATGAAAGGTTTACTTTTATGATGAATGGTTGGATTTTTTTTATTGTTTTATTTTAGCTCCAATGATGTAAGGGGTATGTTTCCTCTATGTGGGTACCTCATTAGTTAAATTCCATGTAATTTAATTCATTTTATGTTTTGGATTAATGTAAAGGGCATGTTTTCACCAAATGGTGAATGTCCTATTTTATTTAGCTTTAGACATTAGACATTATAAAAGACATATTTCCATCTATGGGTGGGTGCCTGTTTTGTTTACCTCATTTTAATAAAGTGATGGATGTTTATTTCTTTTGATCATTACATGTATTCTAGATGTACTATAATATTTAAGAATTTAATAATATTTAAACCTGAAAAGGATGTTAGTTTCAATGAACCGAGTGCTATGGAGGTGTTGGGTCATTTCTCACCTTCCCTATGCATACCTAACTTTTCGAACCCCTTAGGGAGTTAGGGATTCCTTAGAAATCGAGTCATCTATCCCTTGCTTTTTTTCAGCCCGTTCGGGTGGCGACTCCATTTTCTCCTGGTTTAGGACTGTATTCTCTAAAGCTCTGAATCTAACAGTGCCGAAGTTGCAAAAACCATTCCACATGGGAGTGGGGGCAAAAATTCCCGCTCGCAGTTTCTCTAATTTTTAGTGGACCGAAAGGATTAAGACATAATTGGTAGGAATTATTATGGACTGACTTTTATATTTAGCGATACAACTATTGGTTCTCTCGTCTGAATGGATTCTTTTAAAAACAAGAATATCTACTATTGATATTTTTATTGACCATAATACCTAGAAAAAGAGACTCACAATTCGTGTGTGGAAGATGCCCTAACTTTATTTATTTGTTTGCTATACATACATACATGCATACATACATTGGATTGATCCTTTCTGGCTTAAAACCTAGAGTTTAGTAGTTCAATGGCTTACAACAATCTGACCTATGTCACTGATTTAAAGTTTTGTGACAATTCAGTCCACTTTGTGCCAAAACCAATGGATCGAGAGCAAGTTCATAACCTAGTGAATGAGGCTCTAGCCTCAAAAATAGAAGAACTGAAAGGGACCCTAGTTGAGACTATGAGAAGTCAGCTAGCTACACTATTGGAAGATAATATTACCGAAGCATCTGCTAGTATTAAGAAGCCAAAAAGACAAAGGAAAGACTAAGGTGGGCGAGGTAGCATTTGATGAAGAAAAGGCAGTGACTGATAATGATGAAGATTGGGATGCACACCTTTAAGAAAACAGAAAGAGAAAAAGGCTATGGAGAAGACTGAATCTACCTACATTGAAAACATGAGTGCCGATTTAGAAAAAAAATTGAAAAGAAGCTGAAAACTGAAGAAGTGTCAGAGGTGGATAAGCTATTTGAGGATGATGAAGGAATCCCATATAAATTCAAGATGCCTCTTGCTAAGTTTGATGGGACAAGAAATTCTCATTTGCATGTCAAGCAATACATCATTGCCATGTAGTCTGCTAGAGCTACTAAGGCTCAAACCCTGAGGCATTTCATTCTTTCTTTAGATCCTGTTGTATAAAATTGGTTCAATATCTTAGAGAAAACACCTAAAAGGACTAGAATTGTAGTACAAGGCTTTTATCTAGCAATATGGGAACAATGCTATGCTAGAAGTGATGCTGATGGAGGTAAAAACTATGAGACAAAAGCAGAATGAGAATTTTATTAATTACATGAAGAGATGGAGAAATAAAGATGCTCTCCTCAAGAAGAGGCCTGATGAGTCTAACTAGATTAAAATGATAGTGAGAGGTGTCCTGCCTAACCTTCATGAGCAGCTATCCCATACCCTTATCAGAGACTTCAAAGACCTTTTCCAAGTTGGTTTGTAAATAAAATAGTGGAAAAGGGAGAAGAATTATTTTTCTAAAAGAAGAAATGAGAAGAGAAATTACCAATATAGTAGTCAGAGTACACAAAAAGCGGTGGATGTCAATGCAACTACTGGTCAAGGGAATAGGAGCAGTTTTCAAATCTGGGAAACTTTTATCTTGGGTTTTCAATAAGCTACAGAAGCAAGGGTTATTGCAGCCACTGGCTCCCCATCTATTACCAAATCCTCTGCTACCAAACTTTAATGCCAAGGCTTTCTATCAATACCATCAGACACAAGAGCATGAAATAGATAAGTGCATTCGATTAAGGCATGAGGTTCAAGATCTGATTGACAGTGGTAAACTGCCTGAACCCAACAAACCCAGCACGAAAGACAATTCTTTGCCTAAGTTCGGCAGAGTACCTCCACCAGCAACCTTTATGATAGGAGGAGGATTGAAGGAAGATTTTGTTTTATCATTTTTTTCTTCACCTCTAGTACGTCCAAGTAAATGAAGTATTTTTTATTCCAACTCAACAAAACTTCCTTAGGCTTGGGTGTTGCTAATCATATCTTCTTTCTTTAATATTTTAAAAAATTATAATTTTTAAATTAAAATTATTTAAATAAATTACTTTTGTTGGATTTATGATTTTGTTGGTTTATGTTCATTTTGAGGCTCAACCGATGATGAATCCAGTTTGATATTCATAAATTAGCATGTATATGCATTATAATCTAAATGGATTTATTAGGTGAGGGAATTATTCAATAGCATTAAGCTGTATATTCTTACTTAGAGAGGGCTCCTGCATAATTACCTGTGTCTAGATTCTAGTCGATCTTAGAATATGCTTTGATGAACTTTCGAGGTAAAATTAAACTCTGCTTATTTAAGAGAGAGATGATCGAGGCATTATTTGTGAGCTAATAATTAGTATCTACTCTGTTAATATCAATTCCTAGTTTATCCTTTTGAGCCTTCATGAGATTTTAGCTTGCTTTTTATTGGCTTATAAACCCTGATAACCTACCATGAGCTGGTATGGCATTTATGATAAGTTTGATGATCACTGAGCTATAAAAAAGCAAGAAGATTAAAGAAAGGGTGCTCAGTCAATACCATAAGGACAATTGAAGTTTACCTGAAATAAACCTAATTTCTCAGATCTATTTCATCTTTAAGGTAGTATCAAGGTAACAAAAGGATCCATCTTCATTGAAGTAGACTCATACTACTCCCAAAAGAGAGAAAAAAATAAATCAAGGGAAAAAAAAGAAGAAAATAAAAATAAAAAAACTCATTAGGTTGAAACCATGAAAGGGTGACTTAAGCAAAAATTATATAAGCTCGCTAGTTTCAAAAACCCAAAAGGGTGGGTTAGACAAAAATTAAAGCTAAAACATTATAAATTGAAAACCCAAAATGGCATTTTATAAAGTCAACATAGTTCTTTTTTCCTAAAGTAGTAGAAGGTTTTCACTCAGCCTAGGAGAAGAGTTTGACTTGAATTGGTCTAGCCCAACCAGAGACTCAGCTAAAAACAGAGAAATAGAAGAAAGAACATCTTTCATTTGGTTCACAATGTCCAACACAACTCCAAGTCAACAATCTTGAATGTCCTAAACTTGATATTCCATAAAGAAAAAAGGACAGAATGATGACATGCCATGTCTAAAAAAACCCAACCAAAAAAGGAAAAGAAAAAGAAGAAAAAAAAAGGAAAAGAAAAAAAGAAAGAAGAAAAAGGATCCAGAGTTTTTGCAAAAGTAAAAGGAAAAAATTAAGATTGTCCTAAATAAATCTAGATTTTGCTAATGAGATGGAAGAACATTCAAGCTTTTATCTTTTCATGAAGTAAGATAACAAGATGCCTAAAATGTGGAAATGATACCCATAATTTAAGAATGTTCTCAGCTACCTATGGCTCTAACAGAAAGTTTACAGTGTGAAATTCTGTTAGCAGTATCACATTAGCTCCAATTTAAAAATGGCCTTCGCTTAACCCATATACCTTATAGACCCCATTTCAAGCTTGTTAAAGACCTGTTGATCTCTCTTGGTAGGTAGAGTATATTAGTGGAGGTTGTTTGGAAAAGCATGCCTATAAGATAGACAATATTTAAACTCAATGAGACCTTTAGGATAAGTAATATGTATATGCCTATATGAAGTGCAACAATTCTTTCTCAAATAGAAATTATTCCTGAATTTAATACGGTAACTAGGATTATGATGTTATAGATGTGTTAATTTGAAAGACAAGTCCTGAGGTATATTGACACTGATTTGATAAAGCCAAAATTGGATTTTAAAATCAAAATTAAATTAAAAAAAAATTGTTTTCTTGTCACATGAGCCTAAAAGCTTAGGGATTTCACATTACACTATCAAACCTTAAAAGACATATTGGGCAAGGTACACTAATGAAAGAATTATTTGCAAGGTTATGAAGAAGCTACCAACTAATGTGTTGAAAAGGATATATCCTTTATCTCTGACTATCCTGCTTGGGCCCCTACTACTAATGTTTTCTATATCTTGGAAATGAAGCTATGGATGTAACATCTCATGATGATCCAATGCAAGGCCTACATAAATTAATATTTCGAAGGTGCCAACAAAAGTCCTATGGCCTATCACATCAGACCGTGAGTCAGTATAATAATTGTAAGTATCATTAATGTATATCATGCATACGTAAGCATATCATACTGCATTCTTATGTCTTGTGTTGCCTATTCTTTATCACAGTGAACAGTTGATACTTTATGAAGCAAACAATGAGAAACAAATGTATAGTCAGGAGGCATGAAAAGCCCATTGCTTGAGAAAAATTCAATCACTTTGCAAAAATGGAGACATATGTTTGTGCAAAGAACAAGACAAAAGTATTGGTTGAAGCCTAATGAGCACGAAATCATTGGTTTGAGCCTATACAAAGGGCAAAGTTTCTCCTTTCAAATTTTAATTTTATACATGTACAAAATATTTTCATACTCTCTTTCAATGTTCTGCCATACAGAGGGAAAAGAGAGGATATGACGGCTGAAGGGCTAAAAAATAGTTGAATTTTTTGCAAAGTATAATCCATTAAAGAATAAAACAAGTGGCTAGAAGAAAGCCAAACTCTCAAATGAATGATAGAAGTTCAATCAAGCTAGAAGAGCTAAAGTTAGTGGCTAAAAGAAAGTCAGAACTCTCAATTGACAGAAGGTCAATCAAGCTAAAAGAGCTGAAGTTGATGGGTAGAAAAAAGTCAGAACTCTCAACTGATAGAAGGTCGGTTAATCCAAAAGAGCTGAAGTAAATTACTAGAAGAAAGCCATAACTCTCAAATGATAGAAGGTCAATCAAGCTAGAAGAGCTTAAGTCAATGTATTTCAAGGGTTCAGAACTCAAACCAGTTCACAGATCCAGAACCCAAACCAGTTAATGGGTTTAAAACTAAACCAATCCATGGGTCCAGAACCCAAACCAATCCATGAGTCCAGAATCTAAACCAACTCAATCAAAACCCAAATCAATCTGGATTCAGAACCCAAATCAAGATATTGCGGGTCTAGAATCCAAACCAATCCCGGTTCAAAATTCAAGCCAATCCTGGTCTAGAACCTAAACTAATCCGGGTCCGGAACTTAGCCTATCAAGGCAGGTTGAGTTTGCTTTCCAAAAGACAGATTGTTTTTCACTCTTTGAATAAATTTAAGATCTTTCAAATAGGCAGCAATACTATAGACTCCTAATTTTAGCCCTAAACAAGTTCAGTCCCAATTAAAGAGGCCAAACCTGATATGGTCCAAATTTAAAGGCTTAAACCTAATCCAATCTAATTTTAAAGGCTTAAATCTAGTCAAGTCCTCTCTTATTAGAGTTTAAGTGCAATCTTAAAAGCCAAAATTGAGCTGGACCAAGACCAAAATGCAAGATCATTATGAATTGGCCTAACCAATTCACCATGATGCCCATCCACGATGAATTAACATTGGCCAATTCGAGATGAGTCTCTAATTACAGCCATATTAAGTTTTAATTGAACTTAAACTCTAATAAGACGGGGATAAGCAGAGAAAGTGTTGGAATTGAGAGAGGATTAGTGAGCCAAGGTTGCCCTAATTCTTGCTTATAAATACAAAAGGTGATCAACAAAAGGAGAGGCAGCCACAATTACCAAACCAACAACAATTAAAGAAAAAGGAAGCAATAATTGGCACAAGCAACAGAGCCATAAGTAATTAAGAAAATTAGGCAGAAACAACCAATAACCTAGAGAGCCAGAGTACAAAAAGAACAAAAAAGGCAATAGTCCAAGACATCCATTGATCCTTGGATCATCAAAGCACCAGCCAAAATTGAACTTGATCTAGGTAGTAGTACCATCAAGCTTGGTTCAACGGATTAAATTTAGTAGAGACAACAATGTAGGTACAGTTTCTATTAACTAATTCAATTAAATTTATTGATTATCTTCAATACTTCATCTATTGTGTTACAAAATTATAGATGGTATTTTGCAAGTTCCTTTAAAGTAAGCTATAGGTTTAGGATTAAAATTAATCAAAAGATCAATCGTACATTTTAACTAGGTTTTTGTGAATTTAAAACCCTAATTGCATAATAAAGCTTTTTCTTAATCGTAACTTTGAACCAAAACCCTACATTTCACATCCAACCTTAGTACTTAGCATAAAATCCTAATTTTACATGTTTTAGCCCTAGTTAGCACATTAAAGCCTAGATTTGCATGTTTTATCTCTAATTTAGGAAAAATCTTAATTTACATTTTAAAAACCCTAGCTTAGGTTAGAAAACCCTAGTTTGCATTAACAAACTCTAATTTTGCATATTTACATCTAAAATTCTAATTTTGCATGTTTGCATCTGAAACCCTAATTTTACATGTTTTAGCCTTAGTTCAAGATTCAAAACCATAATTTATAAAATCAAACCCTAATCTCGCTGTTGAAACTTTAATTTGGCGATGGAACCTTAATTTTATCAATTTAGTTCTATTTATTATTATGTTCTTGAAGATGGGTGATGAGCTTTAATTTTATTGCTTATAATGGATAATTGGGTTGTGTTTGTTTATTATTATTTAAATTTTAAGGATTGTAAAGGCATATTTTCATTTTGCATGTGTCTTATTTATTTAATTATTTATTTTAAGGATTTTGGACTATTGTAAAGGACATGTTTTCACTAATTGATGGGTGTTCTATTTTATTTATATGTATAGATTTTGGATGTTTGTAAGGGCATATTTTCATCTTGCATGAGTGTCCATTTCTTTGTTGTTTGATTAATAATATGTTTGTTTATTTCAATAATTGCATATAATATAGATAATATCATAATAATTTAAGAATTCAATAATAATTAGACCTAAAAAGGAGACCGGTTCCAATAAACCAGGCGTTTAAGGGGGGGGGGGGTGCGGAGTCATTTCTCACATTCCATATACGTACCTAACTTTTTCAACCCCAGTAGGAGTTGAGAATTATTTAAGAATCGAGTCATCCACCCATTTCTATCTTCTTGGCCCGTTCGGGTGACGACTTCAAATTCTCCGAGTTTAAGCTCGTATTCTCTAAAGCCCATAGCCTAATAGTGTCAAATCGAAAGAATAATTTCACCGGAAGTGGAGGCAAAAATCCCCACTCACATGCTGTTTACAATCTAAAAAAACCTTTTAATGTTGTAAAAATACCAATATTAAAAATACTTTATAAAAAATACTAGTATTTTTATCAAAAAGTTACAATAAATTTATACTTAGTATATATTAGATTTATACTTAATATATGTTTGTTTTGTTATATACAAAATTATGGAATTAATAATTTTTGCATATACTATAAATATACTAATAACAACATATCACACAAAAACTGAAAACACATACTGATGTGTTGCACAAATATATAGAGTTTACACTAAATATATAAAAATTTTATTAAACAAATATCATTACATAAACAATTTTTTGTTAACATTACAAAATATATAAATAATTCCTATATCACAATTCATTAATACAAAACAGTATAGTTAGCACAATAAATAAATAAATAAAAACACATACTAATGTGTTTTACAAATATATATAATTTACACTTAGTATATATAGAATTTAGATTTAGTATATATAATATTGATACTTAGCTTGTAAAATTTCATTAAACAAAATTCTCATTTAAACAAATTATATTAATACTATAATGGTATAAACAATTCATATATCATAATTCAAATAACATAAAAAAAAACTACAATAAATTTATACTTAGTATATATTGGGATTATTATACACAAATTGCATAATATACTAATAATGAACCAATGGCATACTAATAAACCTAAAAAGTTTCAAACACTCACCCAAACATACCTTAAAGGCAACATACACTTATAGTATGAATTTTTTAGTTTATTGGGAAGACTCTGTCCAAATACAAGCCACGTCCACTCCTAATATTGGAGGGTGGGGGTTTGATAATTAATGAAGTTATTTTATCTCCTTAAACTTATTCTATGCAAACAGTGGATAATGGTAACATGCCGCAAATAATTTAGCTTTTAGCGGGATAATTATTTCATCTGTTATCTGCAGAAACATATAGACTCACTTTCCATGTAAAAAGGACACATTCATGTGAAAAGAATAAATAAGAAGGACAAACCTTCATTTTGAAGAGGACATAAAACTTTCAAATAAGAAAACATAAAACTCCAAAACAAAAACTTAGAGTGCATTCAGTTTTATTCCAAAATATAAAGAAACACGAAAAAAAAATAAGAACAAACACTAATTTTTAGATTTATATTGATCTAAAAATTATTTTGAAGATAATATAACAAAAAAACATATAAAACTGAAAAAAGAATAACACAAAAAATTAAGAAACAAATAAGGGAAAAAAAAAGATGAAGAAAGAAGGAGGGGCTACTATCTGCTAATGAATTAATGGTTAGCCCCACTCTTAAATTAAGAAGAAAAAAAATCTATGAAAATTTAGAGAAAAAAAAAGATGGGTAAGGTTTTAAGATACAAAAAGAATTTAAAATTACTGTTATACCTTGGGATTATTAATTAAATTTATATAATTAACATAAAGGTATTATATGGATTGTATTATATTCTATTAATTTATTAATTTAAAGTTTACATGTCACATGAAAAGCTCTTAAGAGCAAATATAATGTTTAAAATTAGTAATATATAACTATAATATTATATTATATTATATTATACTTTTTATTTTATTTATTTATCAAATATAAAAATTTTATATAGCATGTGAAAAACTTATATAAGTCAAAAGGATATGATTACATACTTTATCTTGATGTTATATTTACATTAAGATTTAAAACTAATAATATTTTTAGTTGTTGTAAAACCCCTTGTAAGAAATTTTTTTTGTCTTCAATAAAATTATGAATTTCTAAATTTCTCTCTCTTTTTTCTTGCTTAATGCCTGCATTTCTACTAAATGAATAATAATTCCAATATGAAGTCTAAATTCTGAGTTTAGTTATAATAAATCAATCAGATAGTTCAAAAGGATGTTGTCCTATTGAGGCTAAGAGAGGTCGTGTTGTAGATACATAATAAATATCTTATTAATGAATTTGAATTTGCTCAATATTTAGATGGAAATACTATTCATCTGTTCATAATATGGTATGCTATGTGCTTGAGACTGATCATGTACATATGCTTGTAGTTATAAACTGATCATGTACATGTACTTGTAGTTGAGAGTGATCTTCCTCTGTTGAGACTGATCTACTCTCCTTACACGTGGAAGAGATTATGGATAGATGCCCCATGTGGTATCATAGTATTTTTTTTTTATTTAAATGTTATGAACTATAAAATGAGAAGTTCATGTTGTTAAGTACTTTATACACTTGTAGAAAAATTTAGAGCTTATATATTTTTGGGAGAATCAATCTCAAAAGCTAGTTATTGAGGTTAGAGAACCAAATTATATATAAATTCATTCAACGTTCTATATTAATTTAATCCATGTGGAATTTGTAATATGTTTAACAAATCCTGTTTAAACGGCAATTGGACAAAGAGACTTTTCATATCTCATATCAGATGAAGAGCAAATTTTAAAAATTCATCATCGGACAAATGAAACATACCATGGGATAAGAATTGAAATAATACTAAACTCGAACCATTTTGAAAATTGAAAGAGAAATCACAATTTGAATTATGATAGAAGAGGGGCACAAATATTATTTTGCTCTGATACCCTGTAATATATAATAATCTCAAAAATTAACTATTAAGATTGGATAACCCAATAATATATAAACTCATTTAACCTTCTATATTTGATATATGTGGGAGTTATATTATGCTTAACAATAATAGTGTCAATAATAGTGTCAATTAGTTATATCTGTTGAAATCAGTGACAGTTACTTGAGATATTCATTTACTGGCTGTATGAATAACTCAAAATTCTAATGTTATGTGAGTTTTTTTCTTTTCGAAAAAACTATGAACATCAAACATTCGAAAGAATCATCATGATGCTAGTTTATTCTCTCAAAATGAATATATCTTGTATGTATAAAGAAGCTTGTTGATGTTGACTCTAAGCTCAAACCCACTTCGTGTTTCATAGTGATGGACAAAACCTGGTTTCTGTATTATTCATAAAACTAAACTCCTATCGTCCTATAGAATATATTTTGCTTGTTTGGAAGATCATTAAAATCTGCAATCTAGTAGTGCTTCTAAGAATTGTTTTGGGACTATTGTAACATGCTGTGGTGGGGCTCTCTTGTATTTTTTTAGAAGGACAGTCATAAATTGAGTATTTTGTTACGATGCTTGTCAATGAAGAAAGGTCTATATATTTCTTCATGGTATATTTATATCTCAAAAATAGACTTTAAGTTTGGAATATCTCTATTATCTTGTTTTAATGGAGAAATTTTGTTTCACTGTACACACTTTTATGCTTGGCTCCTGAGATGCTAATGAACTTTAAAGACAATCCTTTTTTCCCATGTCAAAATGTTTTTTTTTCAAAGTTTGATACTTTTTTTGAACCATGATACATTTTTATGATCTTTTTAGGGGTGCTATCTTATAGTATTGATTTTATATATTTTGCTGTCACATTTCTAAGGAGATCGATATTCTAACTAGTATTATTCATCATAATTGTCAATCACTTTCTTATGGTGTTGGTAAGCAAACCAAGACCAATTGAAGTTCTTCTGTATTGGCAGTCTGGAATACCAGAGTTTTGACTCTTAGGTGTGGTTTAGATATAGTAATTATCATTTTCCTTCCTCAAAAATCTAAAAGATGATGTTTTTCATTGTTGCCATGTGTCTACTAAAACAGATGCTCCTTATTTGGCTGCTAACTCATTATACTTTTCATCTTCTATCTTTTATTTTTATGATGTACAAATTGATAATTTATTAATTTTCTATTGTAATTTAGGACTTTATCAGGACTTGGTAATTCCAGTGACAAATTTTCATAGTGAGGACACAGGGTTTATGGTTTTGGCTGGTGATGTTTTTGACGTGCCAATTAAGAAGCATATTATTCATTGTGTTGTGCGATGGCAACTTGCAAAACGGTAGCAGGTGGTGTTCAATTATTATTTAAAGCTTCAAAGAATGCCATTATATTGAATGAATGGGATTATGGCATAAATACAAATGGATAGAGAATAGCTGTTGAGAATGTCAAAGTTTTGTTAAGTAAATTCTCGTCACCATAACAGATCATTTTTGTGTGATAGGTTGGAAGCCAAGAACATAGTTCCTCCATTCTGTTTGACCCACATGAGATATTTTAGAAGAGGAACTTTATGTGGGGACTGTAATCTCTATGAGAAAAATGAAAGCAGGGAGATGAGGTTTGATGTATTGATGAATTTGTTCCTAATGTGCATAAAATTGTAAGCATAATATTAAGTTCTGTTTTTAAGGGATGCTGTCTAATGATTTTTTTTTTTACTTTGAGAATGCTAATGATATGTAAATTACTTCTATATTAAACTCCCACTATAAAATTTTGCAATGTGTAAATGGTGGGATAGTTTTTTTAGCAGGGATCAATAATCTCATGCAATTTGAGTCGTCTGCAGGGAACACATTCAACAAAAACTATCAGTGAGGTTAGTGGAACTGGGAAAAAGACGTATAGACAAAAGGGCACTGGTCGAGCAAGACATAGAACATTGCGTGGACCGTAGGTATATATTTTTTTTCTTTTGAATTTTGCAGTAATCCTTTTTTTTTTACTTTATTCATTCAATTGAATTGTTGCTATGATTATTTTTTTTTGGTTGAATTGTTGCTATGATTTTGCGGTATTTGTACTTGGATTACAGTTTAGGGGTGGTGCTACAATGCATGGCCCTAAGCCACGGAGTCATGTGATTAAATGCAACAAGAATGTTAGGCGTCTAGGATTGAAGATTGCTTTGACAGCTCGTGCAGCAGAAGGAAAGGCATGTTTATTTGTCTCTCACTAATTTTGCATCGATATGCTTGTGAAAGAATTAGAAGCTGCATTTGGGTAGTTTGATTGATTAATATCCATTATAAGTGGGTCATATGGACTCTATATACTGCGAAATGTGAGCATTAGACATGATTATTGCACACATTAGTACATACGCACTACAAAAAAGGTGGGTTTTCCAGGCGGAATTGTAGCGGCGGTTTTAAAAGTCGCCTCTAATTAGCGGTTCACACTCGCGGTTTGCGGTTCAATTTTCCGCTAATAACCTTTACATGTACACCGCTCTCATTCGCATTCCATCCTTCAAATTATCGAAACCCTAACGCAGAATATCGAAGCACTACAAGCCGTGGATATCGTTAAAACTCCAGCAACCCATTCCTTCAAAATCCGTTGAAATCATCAAAATTCGTTCTGACTCTGGGCTTATAGGAGTTCTGACTCTTCCATTTCTATTTTGATTTCGATTTCGATTTATATTGTAAAGCGAGCGAGGCGGTTCTTCTTTTGAAGCAATTCAGGTGATTTCATCTTCTATATTTATTTTGATTTTGAGTTGATTCTGTCTGACAGTTTAATTTTCGACTTCTGGTTTTGATTTGAGGTGATTTCCTCTTCTATATTTATTTTGATTTGAGTTGACTTCTGGTTGGAATTATAATTTGAATTCCGTTGGGATCCATATAACCTAAAGGAAAAGTTGTATTGATCAGTTGTTCAGATATGTAGGTTCTCTGCTTCCACTTCCCATATGTGTTAACCGTCGTCTTTTTTGGAATGGAAATTTCAGTGTAAATATTACAGTTTTTCTTATAAGCAATAAGTAAGTTTTTCTGTTGGAGCTGCTGAATAGATATAATGACTCTCTGTTCCTATAATAGAGAAGCTTCTGCTGTAATTGGAAGAGGGTTTGGGAAAAATTTCAGTAGCTTTGATTTTCTCATATGTTCTGTTTTCTTTGTTCCTAAAGCCAACAAGAGACTGAGAAAGTGTAAGAAAAAATTATAGAAAATTAAGAAAAAGAAGAGAGAGAAAATCTCTGCTATGTTGTTTCATACTCTGTTTTGATGTGTTTGTTTGTTTGTGTGTTTATTTGTGTTTTAGGTAAGAGATAAATCCAACATCTTCAATTTCATGCTTTTGTAACAGAACTTTCAATTAATGTTACGAATTTCAATTAATATTCCAAGCATCTCAATTCAATTCGTAAAGCAAAGACAAATATTCAAGATCTTGAATTTGATTCATTGAAATCTTATACAATTAATTATTTAAAACAAAACTTAATCTCATTTTCATGACCTTCTGTTTAGTTTTATATATATTGCTTTTACAATAGAATAATATATATCTGTGTTGTTACCTAGCTATTGTTTATGTTTTGTTAGGGTTTGGCATTTTTGTTTTGTGGGGATTTATGTCAATAATACGTTTATCATTTTCTTGTTTTTATTTAGCAATCATATCATGTAGTCATTAACTTGTTTTTATTTAGCAATCATATCATGTAGGCATTGTCACACTTGACTTTTGCTATAAATTGTTGAATTTTAGGAATCCCAGGATTATCAGTAAAATGTAAAGAAGTTGTTTAAAGAGAGAGCTTTTACTTTCCAAATCTGAATCAATATATTTTTTCTCTTTAAGTATTGAAACTTCCGAGTTGCTAAAGTTGAGCACTTTGCTAGCTTTTTGTGGCGTTTGGGACCTGTAGGGACCCAGAAGATTATGCATATATATCCCTTTTTTGTTACCTGCTGCCTTTTAAAAGTTATCCCATTTTTAAGCTGAGTAACATGAAATTCAGTCAGGAGGGAAAAATTCTTGGCCCAGTCTATCCTTTTGCAAACTGATTATGCAGACATTATAATTATTATTTGTTTGCTTGCAATTTGTATATATAAATTTGCACATATACAAGCCTATACATACCTTAGCATTGATATGGTTAGAAGAGGAAAAACCCAACACGGTGCTGTTGCTAACTCCAGCCTTCAGTTGGATTCATTTTTTAAGTCTTAGTCCCAAGTGAATTGGGATTGATTATATAAATTCTTTTTTTGTTCAATAGGAGCAATTATGGACTACATTTTCAGAGAGATTTAGAGCCATAACATTAATATGAATCTAGATAAAAATAAAAATTTGATGTAAGAATTAAATTTCAGTGCAGGAATTGAACCTAGAAATCAATTTAACCAGGATTCTTAGAACAATCTTGTAGTGAGAAAGGTAGAGGATTCCATAATCTGGTGGAAATTGAATCTTTCTCTAATTTAGATTTATTGTCATAGTTGGAGTATCTTGCAATATATAAAATACATTGATGTCCCACTGAATGCAATGCTCTGAATCTGGTGCTTAGTGAGGAATATCATCTGGAGATTGATTAGGCACTATAAAAGATGAACAATGAACATTATTCATTTAGAATTATTATTCAGTTGCACACATTCTAGCTGTATTTAGAATTATTATTCAGTTGCAAAGGAAACTTGATACCTGCCGGTATTTACTCTAATATAAATATACTAATCTTATTTTTAAATCAATATTGCAATTCCTTTATAAAAGGAAAACTGCTGTACAATCTCATTTTGCAGAGATTTTATCTGTAACAATTCTATATATACTTGTCAATATCAATCACAAGGTGTGTGAGCCATTCTCAAAATTTCAGTATTGTCTTCATTCAGCAAATTAATAATTTAATAATAGACGGTTTATATGAAATATTCTAATTATAAGTGTACACTCTTCTTAATAATAGACTTAATCATATACATATACATGCAAATGAAATTCTCTCTTAAATTTTATTTTCAGCTAGGAATACTGGAAAATAAATGTCTCTTTCTAGCTTGTTCCCCATTTTGATAATTGGCTCTGCCCTGGTTTGGCTTGGGTAGCAAAGAGAAATTTTTTATTATCTAATCGACCTGTGACATTATTTTCTATTTCTTGGGTTTTAAATCTCTCATGCATTGGTTTGCTTTCCAAACTTTTTTGGTTTTGAATTTTGATATATATTAGGTTCTTCCTTGGATTAGTCATTCAAGTCTGCAACCAGCAGTATTGGTTTGCAGTATGGATCTGAAATGTCTTTCAGTTGCAAGTTTAATTTAATAATTTGCTTTATTATTCTGAGTTTTTTGCTTAAGTTTCGATCATATGTATGCAACTTTTTATAATTAATTATGTTACTATTCTTACAAATTCTTCTAATTTTTTGCAGTTCTGCCTTAGTAAAGGTAGTGGTTCCAAATTACCATTTATTAATTAGGCATCATAATTGTTTTGTGTTTTAGCATTCATATTATTTCTGCAGTTCTGCCTCAGTTGTGTTATTATTATTTTTTTTACAAACAAACAAGGCCTTGTTCTTAGCCTACTTCATTATATAAATGAGCTTTTTGCACAAGTTTCTATGAAATTTAAATTATGTGGTTTAAAGTTTAATACTTACACTCTCTTTTTTTTGTGTTGGTGAATTTTTGTAGCTCGTATTGTCATTTTTAACAACATTGCAAAAATGGATAAGAGTTGGATAAATAAGCCTAGATTTAGTAATGCTTATAAAGATGGGGTTCGAGATTTCATTCAATTTGCTATTCATAATGCTTCTAGTAGTGGAAAAATAATGTGTCCATGCATTCGGTGTGTTAATTGTACACTACAAACTCATGACGTTGTTAGAGAGCACTTAATTTGTGATGGTTTTATGAGAGGATACACAACTTGGGTATTACATGGGGAGGAATTATCTTCTAATATGGGTGCTACATCTTCTCCTTCAAATATTTCCCAAAGAAATGAAGCTAAGCATGTGCCAAGTCCTGATAACTTAAGTCCTCCTAGGTTGCGTGACAATATGGTAGAGTTGTTGCGCGATGCATTACGTGACAATGTTCCATCTAGTAATGACATGCCAATAGATGTGAATGTTGTAGAAACTTGCTTACAAGATGGCATTGAGGAAGAAATCCAAAATAATCCAATTGGAGTAGAGCAATTAGAGGAAACATCTGATAGGGAAACTAGTGATATGCATAAATTTTTAAAAGAAGTGGATACAGAGTTATACCCAGGGTGTAAGTCTTTTTCCAAATTATCCTTTCTTATTCATTTATATCACTTAAAATGCTTGAATGGATGGACAGGAAAATCATTTGGCATGCTTCTTGATTTATTAATAGATGCATTTCCTGATGGAACATCTTTACCTAAATCTTTTTACGAATCAAAAAAAATAATTCAAGCATTAGGTCTTAATTATGAGAAGATCCACTCTTGTGAACATGATTGTATGTTATTTTGGGGTGAGAATAAGGATGAGGAATCTTGTAAAGTTTGTGGATCTTCTCGGTGGAAAACAAATAAGGACAGCAATGAAAGGAATAAAAAGCCAGTTAAAGTATTGCGATACTTCCCATTAATTCCAAGACTGCAAAGGATATACGCTTCAGCTGAAACCGCGAAGGACATGCTATGGCATGAAGATGGACGTAATAAGGATGGATTGTTAAGGCATCCTGCTGATGGAGAAGCTTGGAAGGCTTTTGATGCTCGTTATCCTGATTTCTCTTCGGATTCGTGTAATGTGAGGCTTGCTTTGTGTAGTGATGGTTTTAGTCCTTTTGGAATAATGTCTACTAGTTATAGTACATGGCCAGTTGTGCTAATACCTTATAACACTCCACCTTGGATTTGCATGAAGCAATCTTCATTTATCTTGTCAATGATTATTCCATGAAAAAATAGTCCTGGGAATGATATTGATATTTACTTACAGCCTTTGATTGCTGAATTAAAAGAATTATGGGTTGGTGTCCCAACCTTTGATGCTTTTAAGAAAGAAAGGTTTTCCTTGCGTGTTGCATTAATGTGGACGTTAAATGATTTACCTGCTTTAGCAATGTTGTCTGGTTGGAGCACTAAAGGCAAATTTGCATGTCCTTGTTGTGCTTCATCCACTAGTTCAATATGGTTGAAAAATAGTAAGAAGCAATGTTATATGAGTCATCGTAGGTGGCTACCTGAGGATCATATATTTCGTAAACAAGCTGAATATTTTGATTCAACTGAGGAGTTACGGGTAGCTCCTGTGAGATCTACCGGTACTGATGTGTTGAAACAATTATATGGAATTCCATATACATATGGCAAGCAGCACAAAAAGAGGAAAAGGAATAAAAAGTCAGACATACAAAGGAGGACAAAAGAACAAGATGTTGGATTGAATGAAGGAAATGATGATTCATTAATAGGGTGGAAAAAAAAAGCATTTTTTTTTGAATTACCTTATTGGCAATATAACTTGCTACGCCACAATCTAGATGTGATGCACATTGAGAAGAATGTGTGTGACAATTTTCTACACACTTTCTTAAATGTTCCTGGTAAATGGAAAGACAACTTGAATGCTCGCCTTGATTTGGAGGATTTAGGCATTAGGAATGAATTGCATGTTCAAAAATGTCATGATGGTAAACAGAGATTGCCTCCAGCCTCTTTTACCTTAACAAAAAAAGAGAAAAATGTCTTATGCAGTGTTCTACAAAATGTCAAAATGCCTGATGGTTATGCATCCAATATCTCAAGGTGTGTTAGAATTCAAGAGAATAAAGTTATCAATCTTAAAATTCATGATTGCCATATTTTGATTCAATACTTGCTTCCAGTGGCACTAAGATCATGTAGTCCATCAAAAGAAGTGATTTCAGTCGTCATTGAAGTGGCTTCTTTCTTCAAATCAATATGTTCAAAGGTAATAGATATTAATGATCTTGATAAAATTCAAAATCAAATCATACTGACACTTTGCAAGATGGAGAGAACTTTTCTTCCATCATTCTTTACTATCATACCTCATTTAATGATTCATTTGGTGGAAGAAATTAGAATGAGTGGTCCAGTGCAATATAGATGGATGTACCCCTTAGAAAGGTATTTATATACATTACATTTATATTTCATCTTTGATCTATGCCTTTTACAATGTTTGCAAAATTATAATTGTTCATTTAAATAGGTCTTTTGTAATTTTGAAATCAATGGTACGTAATAAGGCTCAACCTGAGGGATCGATTGCTGAAGGATATGTAGCTGAAGAGTGTTTAACATTTTGTTCAAGGTATCTTGAAGGAGTTGAGACTAGATTTAATCGTCCTTTAAGGAACCTAGATCAACCATCTAAAAATGTTAGATATTTATTTTCAAGTTTGGGTAAACCAATTGGCAGAGCTGAGGATGTCATTTTAGATGATTTATCATTGATGCAAGCACATCGTTATGTGTTACGCCATTCTGATACAATAGAGCCATTTCGTCAGTGAGTATATTCATGCCTCATTTGTAATTTTCATTTAATATTTATATACATATAGATTCATTTATTTTGCTATTCAATGTAGAGAGTTCATTGATCTTGAAAAAAGAAGACGTAGACGAGGTACACGTCTTGATAACAATGCTATATATAGACTATTGAATGAAAAGTTTCATGATTGGTTTCAAAATAGGGTAAGACTAATTTTCTTTTATGTGTAATGGAAATTATTTACACTAATATATTATATCTTATATTATATATTATATTTTATTTTTAGGTTTTGGCAAATTCAGATTCATCCATTTCAGAGGATATTTTGAGTATTGGTAGAGGGCCTAATAAGGTTGTAAGGAGATTCTCTGGATATATAATTAATGGGATTAGATTCCATACATTGCGACGAAAGGATCAACGAACGACACAAAATAGTGGGGTTGTAAACACACCAGAAACTGGAGGGTTGGATTATTTTGGGAGGTTAACTGATATTATAGAATTAAATTATTTCGATAATTTTAAGGTGGTTTTATTTAGATGTAATTGGTATGATGTATATCATCCTACCGGAATCAAGTGTGATGAATTTGGATTCACCCTTGTAAACTCCTCTCGCTTGATACATACTGGTGACAAGGCAAATGATGATCCTTATGTATTCTCTTCCCAAGTTCAGCAAGTATTTTATGTGCAGGATCCTAATAATCCTAATTGGCATATTGTTATAAAGGTTAAACCTCGAGACTTCTACGACATGGGCAAAGATCAAGTAGTAGATGATTCTACTGATATTATAAATGACAATGGTCATATTGCTAGTGTCGCTGAGAACCCACAATGGGTTAGGAATGATGTAGGAGAAGAAGATGTTATCTATGTGTAACTCATATTTAAGGTTTATTTGCTTAAATTACTATGATTTTAATTATTACTTATTTTTTATAATTTTATGTTAACTTATATTTTTTTTTCATACTAGCCTAGACAATGTCTCAACGAAGTAGAAGTGTGCGAGATATGAGAACAGTGTCAGCTAGTTCAGGATCTCAAGAGCAATATGAAGAGAATCAACAAACAAATGACCAACCCGACATAGAAGCTTCTCAAACTGACGACCTCGAAATGATTGGTAATTTTCAAATCTATAAATCCACTTATATTTGCAAGTTTAATTTTCAAATTTTTCTACATATAACCTGCACTACATATAACCTGTTCCATAGATCCGTTTTATTATCTGCACTACACTTTCTTGTAATTACAAGAACATGTGAAAAAAATCAGGTACATTAGTGTATTCTCTTGTTAGTATTAACTAATGCCTTTTATGGCTAGCTTCTATATTTCAATTAAACATGTGAACTCTGTCCTGAGGAGGGATTATACTTGTGCAAATGAAACTTACCCAGATGGGGAATGAAATTTTTCTTCTTTTACATTAAGCTCTGGGTAAAATGGTGTCCTAGGATGAATTTAACTGCAAAAAGAACAAATGCAGACTTACCCAGATATATGTGAGAATCTTAAGAGAAAACTATGACAAAGCAGAGAAGTACAGCATAGGAATTTCTTACAATTAAAGATTCAGACTTTGGATTCTGAACATCACTCCTACGACAATTACTCTCACAGTACTCTTCAGCTTTATTAACAATTGTCCCTGCAATTATCCTGCAAACTATTACAGCTCTTTCCAATCTCTCCTTTGAAAATTTAATAAAGATCCACTCATTTACTCACTACTTGTATTCAATCGAATACCATTCTTCTTTGTGAATTCTGTGTCAAAATTTGATTGAATCATTCTGCAGACTTGGCAAGTTCAATTATAAGATCAATTATAGTATGGTCTCAAGTTCATTAGTGTATTCTCTTGTTAAAACCCATAAACTAAGTTGTTAATTCACATGTAGATGTAATTAATTATTAAATATATGTAATTACAGCAGCTTATTAATAAAACCAAGTCTCACAATTGTGTGCTCTTTTAACCTAAATTTCTTTATTCTCAATTGTAATTAAGATGGAAGTGGTAATCGGTTTAAAAAGCGAGGAAGAACTGTGATGAAAAACATTTGGAATATGGATACAAATGAGAAGATATACGTTGAAGTTGACGAATTTGGTACTCCTTGGACAAAAGAAGCTGCTGCTCTTACATCTTTTCTAGGAGTTATTGCAAAGAACGGAAAGCTAGCACCTATATCCATAGGAAAGTGGAATGATAAGGTGTTTAATTCATTCAAAAAAAAATGTTGGACATTATCAAGGTATTTTTTTCCTAAATTATAACTTTAATATATTTCAAATTGTTGAAAGTCTATTGTATAATGATGAGTTTCATGATTACTTGGATTTTCAGTAAAGGTTTTCATATCCTTCAAACAAGGCAACCGATGACTGGATTTTGAAGTCATTGAACAAAAAATGGAGGGATTATAAGGGTGACTTAAAGCAAGAAAATTATGATTTATCAAAAACTAAGGATGAAATCATAAACAATGTGCCTGAGGGTGTTATAGAAGAACAATGGCCAAGCCTTGTCAATTCGTGGTTCACTGAGAAGAGTCAGGTAAATACTTTGAAACTGGTTCACCTCTATGATCTTTAACATTCGGATGGTTAAAGATTAAAAAGATTGAGAAAATTTTGCAATCTGTTGAGCATTGTATTTTCTTTGTCATGTTTATATATATTTTTTTTCTTTCAAAAAGAATGGAACTGATTTGATTTGTGTATTAAGGTTTTTTATTTGTAATGTTTTTCATCTGTGCAAATGTCAATTGTTGTTTCTTGGCTTAGCATTAGATGATTGAACCTTAAATTGTCAAGCGGTCTTTCTGCAGTTTTGATTGTTGACTTGCACTAACAACACTTATAGGATGTGTTGATCTGATGATCTTTTTGGGTGAACTTCAAGTTAACTTCAAGGCAGTGATTTTGATTTTTAAATCTATTTATAGTTCTTAACTTTTGAGTCACAGATACAATTGATTTTAGTGTTATTTTTTGGCCAGTTTTAGTCTTGTGGAGTTGCCATAAATAAACTCTATGTTGAATTTTATCTATTCAACTGAGGCATTGTGGATTTGTTCTTCTGCCCTTCAGATTCAGATGGATGTTGGTGAACTCTTTCTATTTGTTATTGAACTATGTGTAGTCTGTTCTTTTCAGGTGTTTCATTTAAATTGACAAACATATAATAAATTTAAACCTGTGATTTTGTAGTGATTTCTAAAGATTTCTTGCAGTGAAAGTTGAAAGCTCTTTAAGCCATACAAGTGAGAGTATTCAATACGATATGATATTTTTTTTTGGGTATACCATTTGGTAGGATAGGATAATTGTTGTCTTGTGGAGAACTTTGTTTTCAATAATATGAATTTACGGTTGTAAAATGAGGTCTATTTATAAAGATTCAATGTTTGTGGTCTTTAGTTTCATGGTGCCTTCCCAAAGCCTTCTTTCCTTGAATTGATAAGTGAGTTTCACATTCTTATCAGACTAACAGTCTCCTCTATTACATTTGTAGAGGATGAACTTCAGTTAAAGGAAAAAAAAACATGAATTTTTATTCTCTTTGGGCAAATGTAGTCAACATGCACATCTAATCTGGTTAATTATTTCATTGCTATATTGTGTCTTTAACTAAGTACGTTAGGAAAAGGAGTCATTCGTGGAGATCGGGGAGACTCAAAATTACTTAAACAGTTGCTCTTCAACCAGTCAGGCTCTACTATCAGACTGCATGTAAAATTGATCTAGTATGCCTATTGGAAATGTAGATTTAAGGATCTCTGGAATAATTCTTTTCTTTTTTTCTTTCTTTTTTTTTTCATTTTTCTTGTATGCTCGCCCGGTATTCGAGGCTTAAATGTCTTGTTATTGAAATTTATGTTTTTTATTGGTATTTCTCTTCTTTGCATCCAATGTTCACTTGTCATTATTTTTTATTGTTCAGAAGTTGAGTGCTATTAACAAAGCAAATGCAACGAAGAAGAAAAATGCACATACATGTGGAAGAAAAAGCTATGCGAGAAAAAGAAAAGAAATTGTATGAGTAATTAGCGTCTATTTTGAAATTGCATGTACTAATAGTTTGATTACATGTTTTCTACTATTTAATTTGATATTTTTGATGGATTATAGATTGATAAAACTGGACAAGTACCTGATAGATTGAGCCTTTATGAAGAAACCCATAAGAGAAAGGATGGGACTTATATTGATGATGAAGTTAGACAATTGATTGTAAGTATCATTTATATTATATATTTAAAAACTATAAATTCCTCTGCTTATATAAGTTTCATTTTGTAGGAAAAAGCCCATTCTCTAATAAGCGAAAGAAGTCAAGATCATTCTATTGATTCATCTGAATTGAATGAACAAGTTTTTCAAGAAGTCATGGGACAAGAACACAATGGTCTAGTGCGAGGTGTTGGCCTTGGTCCTACACCTACAAGTTATTTTGGTATGAAGAGAGCAAGGTGTGAATCTTCAGATTCTGCACAATCAAAGAAAATTGATATGCTTGAGAAACAATTGGAAGAAGTGACTGGAAAATATGATTCAGTGGCAGCAACTTTGAATGGTTTAAAATCATGGATTTCCAAAACATTTCCAGGGGCTCTTGAGGTAATATAACTACAACTCTGATTTGATTTCTTTTGATTGGATGATTTAATGTATATTATTGTATAAAATGAGTTATTGTATAACCATAACACAAGTATATATTATACTTAACTTTGATTTCCAAAACCATTGTTTCATTTATGATTTGTTATCTGGAGTTAGCATTGTTTTAACTCTAAAATGGTTTGTTTCTTTCATTGGATAAACTTTTATGGTTTTTATTCATAATACATGCTTTTCATTTAGTGGATTGATACATTTCCATTCATTGACATCTAGTGTTATTTTTATTAAATAATTTTAATGTTATTTACAGGAGGTCAATAATGATGCAACAAGTAACCGAGATGGATATTCTCCACTTAATATTTCATCACATTCAAGTCATAATCAATGTCTAGATGGTTAGTTTGAAGGTAGATTAAAATGTAATTTAGTGATCTTCTTGAATATTGACTCGTTGTGCTTTTTAAAGCATAAGTAGTGAGCTTGTTATGAAAATCTTTTTTGGCATATTGGCTCATAGTGCTTTTTAAAAAGCACAAGTAGTAAACTTGTTAGGACAAATTTTATTGAAAGATTAATGAAATAGATTTGTTTTACTATGTAATTTGTTTTTTAGCTTACAGTATATATGTATATTAATTTATTTCAAATTAACATGTGCATTTATATTATTTGATTACAAAAGTAGTTCCATTAAAAAAGGAATATAAAAAAATTGTTCATAGAATCCCTATAATCGCCTAATATAAATACTAGCAAAATTGTAAATTACAAAAAATTAAAATCTAGCATGGAATTTATAGCGGCGGTTTTAAATCCCCTTTACTTTCTTTTTATTGGCTGCAAAATTATTTTACGGCAGTTCTAAAATGTACAAAACCGCCTCTACATACGCTGCTATTCAATTTTAGCGGCGCATCTGTTTTTTTAGTTTAAATAAAATTAGAGGCGGTTTCAATCGCCGCTACATGCGCCGCTACTAAATTTTCGGTTTTAGCGGCGGTTAAAACCGCCTCTACTCAATTTTGGCGGCATTTCCGTTTTCAGTTAAAGAAATGTAGAGGCGATTTTAACCGCCGCTACATTCGCTACTATTCATTTTTTGCGGCAAAATGTGATCAGTTGAGTAAGTATTCTAGAGGCGGTTTTATGGCGCCGCTACGTAAACCGCCGCTAATTTTTGAAACTACCCCGTCGGACCTAATAACCGCCTCTACAACGTAGAGACGGTGGCATTGGCGCCGTTTGTTCGGCGGCTTTTCAAACGGCCTCTAATAATTGTAGGGGCGGTTAAAACCGCCGCTATAGGCTAAAAAAACCGCCGGGAAAGACCCAGATTTTTGTAGTGACGATTATGTTCTTGGGAGAGATGGCTTGTATGCTATCTAATCCTCATTCTCAGCAGGCTAATGCTTTTTTTATTGCCATTACTGCTCATTGCATCTGTATGACCAGTTTTAACTATTGTGGTCGGGGCTTGAATATTGAATTTCACGCAACTGCGGTGCCTACAATATTTCTTAGATTTATCTTGAACAGTATTATCCATATTCAAAAAAATTTTCTTGTGCGGGCAATAATCTTATAACATTACATAAATATACAGCTTCTGGTTTTTGAGGATTTGGAGGTCCCTACACATAAAACTAAGAATATTGTGAACTACTTCAAGCAAATGGAAAACACCAAGAAGCTACTGTTGGTGGATGGTGGCCCCATTAATGAAAAGCTGAAGTTGGCTACACAGAATTTACATTATGTCAATGTACTACCTTCGATTGTAAGTGGCAATTCTCATCCTCTTTTCTGCATTATGCTGGATATCGAATGACAAATATGTAGTATGGATCTCCAGTGAATAAGCTACATGTGATTTGAATTGCGTGATCTTCTTTTTTGATTTAAATGATCTGGGGATGAAACCTGAAGATCATGCTCCTCTAGCTACATGAGGGAACAACAATTTGAAGTCCTCGCAATTGTTCATATGTTCGAATGATGTTAAAATGAATCTAATTTCATTGGCGAATACTTGCTGGCAAGTGAAAGCGTTGACTATCATGAATAATCCATTAGACATCATAAAACCTTTTATTTGTTCCCAGCCAAAGATTTTTAATTTTTTTCCCCTGGAATGTCACATACTTGCTATTTTTGCCTTGTAATTGTCTTCCCCGAGTCATTAAGATTCTCTTTTCTTCTTAAGAATAGCATATGAACTTGCTTGCATATTTGTTGACAACTATTTAAGGAAGTGGGGTTGTCTCTGAGCTGACAAATTTCGTGTGTTCTTTTTTAGGGCTTGAATGTTTATAGCATCCTGCTGCATGATACACTTGTGGTGTCTCATGATGCTGTAAACACGATCGTTGACAGGATGCACACTCCTATTAATCGGTGATGTGATGTCTTCAATTTCTGATTTTGTTCAGTTTTCCAGACTTTGTAATTCCTACTGAAATTTGAAGTCAGGATATAATTAATAAAAAAAGAGAAGGGTATAATTGCAAAAGAAAAAAAGTATTAACCTTTTCAGCAATTGGTTGCAAATTTTTGTCAAGCCTTCTCCAGCAGCTTAACACTATGATTGAGATGGGGTGGAGGGTAAAGTGTGTTGTTTAGGAAGGGAAGGATTGAGGGAGAGATTTTTATAAGGTTAATGGAAAGTTAAAAGGTGTTATTTTTTTTATAGAAATTTTAACAACTCCTTTTTGGATGTTTGAGATGTTAGTAGGTGCTATAACTTTTATTTTCATTTTTATCTTTATAATACATATTTTATTATGTAAAAATCTTGTTATATATTAATCTTTTTCACATAAAAAGAAAAAAAAATTAATAACTTTAGAAAATATTATTATAATTATATTATTTATAAAATAAAATTATTGTTAAAAATAATTTTGATTGATTATACAATTATAATAATTAATTTCATATGTAAAAGATATTTTAGTCAATAGTTAACTTTTACCTTCTTTACTTTCATCCGAACAAATATAAGAATATATATTATTTATTTTACTTTATTTAACTTTATTTTCCTTTTAAACATAAAAAAAATAAATACTCTATTTTATTTTATTTTATTTTATTTTATTTTATCATATTTCACCTTATTTAACTATGTTGTAACTTATTCAAATACAGTGTAAATCTCTTGAAGTCAAATGCGTCCAATCTAAAGATCCTAAATTGGAATTCAACTTGCCTCACTTGGTAGGAGCTAATAAATGACAAATAATTTTTAAATAATTTTTAAGTATTTTTTAAAAATAAAAATTATAATATTATATCATGATTAATTTAAAATTTTTATTTATTATTGGACGGTGATCCTGATAGTTGCTTGTTTAAAAAAAAAAAAGGGTTAAAAACACAAGCTAAAACAGTGGAACAATGACTAGCAGGTTTTTCCACTGACACTCGACCTAGGTTCCAAGTGTAGAGCATCAAAAAGCAAAGCATCAACTGAAAAAGAAGGCAGACTATGCCAAAAGTGAGGATTACCATGAGACACAGCTCTCCTAGCTATAATATGAGCAGTTGAGTTTGCTTGTCTTCCAATCCAAGAGGCTTTAAGACAGTTAATGGTGTCTCCCAAGCGTTTAAAAACAGATATGAGGCTGCCAAATTCTATCGGATTTGCTTGCACCGACTGGAAGGAATGAACCACTTCTTGACTATCAAGTTCAATGTCAACCACATGAATATTGAGAGCAACAAGCTAGGGCTGTAAATGAGCCAAGCTACTTGAGTTTGGTTTAATAAAAACTCATTTAGGATCAAACTCGAACTACTTGTTTATTAAATGAGTCAAGCTCAAGCTAAGAAATACTCGGCTCGTTAGCTCGTGAGCTGGTTTATTTAAAAAGTTCGTGGGTTAAACACGTAAAATAGCTCGTTTAGTGTATTTAATTAAAAATATATATAATTTAATTTATATATATTAAATTATATATGTGAATATATTAATTTTTTGACTAATTTAATTTCTATAATTTATTAATATATGGTATATATTATAAATATATTAAATAATATATACTATAAAATATATTAGTAATTTATAGTAAAATATAATATTATAATAATATAATATTTTATTTTTGTTAATATATAATCATATTGTTTATCTTTCATAAAAATATTAATTTTAATATATCTTTTATGAAAATATAGAAAAGATAAATAAAAAATTAAAATTAAAATAAGTTCATTAAGTTCGTTAAACTTATTTAAATCAAACTCAAGTTCATGCTCGAGATATATAATATACGAGCTGGTTCGATACAAGCTCGGCTCGGCTCAGGCTCGATTCGAGTTCGAATTCGAACTCAACTATTTTATAAGGAGCCAAGTTTGAGTTTTTTAAAACTTGGCTTGGCTCGATCACAGCTCTACAATTAGCCATTTCAACACCTCTTTAAGAGCCCAAGCTTCAACATTTTTATTATTGAAATTGGTTATAATAATTTTATTGTATTTTTAATTAATAATTCTCAAAAGAAAAAAAAATTGAGGGTTTCATTTATTTTTGACATTTTATTATTATTTTCAATTTATAAAATGTATTTTTTTATTTTAATTTTAAAAATATGATAAAAAAATTAAGGAAGAATCAAATTAGATTTTCTTTTACTTTTTATTTTGTGCTTAACTTTTTTTTTTCCTTTTGAAACAAATAAGTTTTCTTTTCAAGAAAATTGATTAAATAAAAGAGATGGAAATGTTAATATTGTGAGATATATTTTGAAAATAATGTAAATAATCTAAAAAATATTTCTCTATAACAACATGCACATAACTATTCTATTTTTTCAGTAAATTGAAAATTTTAACCTTTTATTTGTCATTTTTATTATATTATTTATTAAATTTAAAAAGGAAAATATGATTTATGAGGATTTTTTTGAGATCAAAGAGAGAACCATTATAGATTAGCAAGCAAAGCATTTACTATAAAAGGAGGAGACGTGTTTAATGGCAGAACCATGAACAAAATGAATGGGAGTTAAATTTTTAAGTAAAAATAAAATTGTTGGGAAATTAAAAATAAAATTAAATATTTAATATTATAATAAAATTTATATTTATATTTTTTATATTTTTTATTAATTTTTTTACATGTATTTTTATTTTAAGTCTTGAATCTATTAATTTATTTAGATGATTTTATTAAATTAAATTTTATAAAAATAATATTTCAGATAAGAATATTACTTTTACCCAATTCATAATTAAATTATAAAATTTTAAAAATAATTTAAATATCTAATCATAAAATTTTAAATATAAAAAAAATAATATATATATGTAAATTCCAATAATATATATATATATATCTATAAGTTAAATAATTATATATATAATTATATAATACTTTATACATATAAATAATGAGTGGAAGGAGGAGAGGGGGTCCACTGCACCACCGGACCCCCTATCTCCATCACTAGATGTGTTAAAATAATTGTTTTCTAGAAAATATGGGGCAATTTAAAATTTTGAATAAAAATAAATGAAAATTTCTAAAAAAAATTTAAAATACATATATATAAATAAATTTTTTTCAAAGAATTGTACCCCTCCTCCCACTTATCTCACTGGAATCTCTTGTCTCCACTCTCCTACAATAGCCTTTTATGACCACATTCCTTGTAGCCCACAAATTTATCCATGTCTAACTAGGAGAAGAATTAATATTAGCTTCAAAAAGAGTATGACAAGGAAAATATCGAGCTTTCAAAACTCTAGCAACTAATGAATGATGGTTCATTAAGAATTTCCATACTTGTTTTCCAAACATATCAAGATTAAATGAATGCAGGCTTTTAAACTTCAATCGTCCAGCATTCTTATATAAACATAAGCAGTTTTGCGACATCCAACGAATACCCCTAAAACCATTCCTATTACTTTCCCATTAAAAAGAATTTAATATCCTCTCAATCTCCTCACGCGTGAAGGAATAAAAAAGACACTCATTGCATAATTGGAAAGGGCTTGTGCAGTTGTTTTAATTGAGACCTCCTTTTCAGCTCTAAACAATAACTTTTTTTTTCTAACCTTGAATACAGAAAGCAAAAATCTATTTCTTATTTCTACCGATCATGGAAGGAATTCCAAGGTATCTTCCTAAATTTATTCTCCTCAATAGTTAAAAAATCATAGATACTCAATGATACTACTAATGTAGTAGTATTCATACTAAAATAAATGTTAGATTTGTTGAAATTAACAAGCTAACTAAAAGCAATAATGCATACATTCAACAACTCTTTAACAACCCTTGCTTCTTACATGGAGGCTTTAAAGAAAGGCAAGTTGTCATCAGTAAAAAATATATCACTACTAGTAGGAGCAAACATGATCCTCGACACAAAGTGTGAACAAATATAGCAAAAGCGGATCGCGCTGTCGAAGACCCCTTTTAGGTATGACTGGTCCTAGTAATTTGTTGAAATTTTTGGACTCCATGGACAATTTTCTTCTTAGGCTTCTTTGAGATTGAGTGTTGGGCTTATGAAATTATTGGCTTCTTACAAGATGGGCTTCTTGACAAAATTTCTTAGGCCATTTTGTCCTTTACACCACTCGTTTAATATGCCCTTTCTCTTTCTTTCATTTTTCCAATGTGGGATAACATTCCCACTTACTAACACTCCCTCTTAAGTGCAACTGGGTTGGAATTTATATTTTTTTTTTGAAGCCTAGTTGTCACTTGGACTTTCTTGCTTCAGATTCATAGGCTCGACTTCGGCCCAACTTCAGTCTTCAGCTTGATGACTGAATCTTGGCTCCTTCTTTGTCTCAGAGGATCCAACTTCATATTTTTACCACAAGCACTTATCTTGCCTCTTCATTGGGCTCAGAGGATCAGCTTCAAATTTATCCACAGTTCATAATTTTCTCTCTTCATTGGGCTCAGAGGATCAGCTTCAAATTTATCCACAGTTCATAATTTTCTCCAAGTGCAATCTACTTTCTCATGGGTATTGTCACTTAGGCTTGACTTGGCCAGAATCTTTTTGGCCCGTCAGGACATTGGAGCTTTGATACTATGTTAGATTTTTTGGACTTCATGGACAATTTTCTTCTTAGCCTTCTTTGAGATTGAGTATTAGGCTTTATGAAATTAATGAGTTTCTCACAAGATGAGCTTCTTGACAAAATAGCTTGGACCATTTTGTCCTTTATACCACTCATTTAATATGCCCTTTCTCTTTCTTTCATTTTTCCAATGTGGGATAACATTCTCACTTGCCAACACAATTCTCCATTCTCATTAATTCTATACGTCATCGTAGAAAGAAACAACACTATCAACTTTAATCCACCATTCATTGAAACCCATCTTCCATATTACATATTCAAGGAAAGACCATTTGAGCCTATCATAAGCCTTACTCATGTCAATCTTCAAAACCACATACCCCATCTAACCTTGTGTTCATCTCTATAGTAAATGGATTGCCTCAAACATAACTAAGATATTGTCAGTGATACTTCTACCTTTAAGAAAGGCACTCCAAGAATACGGAATAAAATTTGGCATTGCAAGACTTAATCTATTCTCCAACATCTTCGCCATAATTTTGTACAAACACAATGAGATTGAGAAAAGATCGGTCATACACTTTAGTTTTTTCTTCTTAAAGATAAGAACAAATTGTCATATCGTTGAATCCATTAGGCAAGTAACAATCATGTAGATGATAAGACAAAAATTAGTTACATCATGTCTCACCACATCCCAAAATTGTTGATAAAAATATGGACTCATTCCATCAAATCTAGGAGCTTTCTCGACTGCCATACTAAAAATTGCATCTTTCACTTCCTATACCGAAACATGAGCCAAAAAACAATTATTATGCTAAGTTGTAAGATACTAAGCAATACACTTCAAAACACAACTATTGGCCCCTGCATCAAATTTAAATAAAGTCTAAAGTAAGAGAACATGTGATTAGCTAACTGAGAGGGATTCTCAAGCAAGACCCCATCCTCGCCTCTCAATAATGAAAAATTATTTGTCTTGCGCCATATACTGTCCATATGGTAAAAAATTTAGTATTTGAATCACCCTCTTTTGACCAATGTTGCTTAGCCTTTTGTTTTCAATATAGTTCTTGAGTAAACAAAAATTTTATATATAATAAAAAATATTTTTAACAACTAAATAAATTTTTATTAAAAAATTTTAAAAAATAAGTAATATTTTCTTAAAAATTAGATTAAATTAAAAAAATATAAAAAGTAACAAAGTAAAAGAAATTTAACTCATAACACCTAAAACTAATTTACGTGATACAATTCTAGAGGTATAAAAAGTGGAAGAGAAAGTGCACTAGGAGTTTTTTTTTTTTTTTTTTTTTTTGAGAAAAAGGATACATAAACTTTATTGATTAGAGCTTATAGCATTAACAATCCATTATGGAGGGTGAGTATACCACACCTCGTATTTTGATTCAGAAGTACAGCACTAGCTAAAACATGAACTACGATATTCGCATAACTATTAATATAACAAAACTTAATGACCTTTTCTAAGAGAATAATGTTGGGTTTTTAGTCAATAATTAATTGTGTAAATCGATGCACAATAATAGAAAATAAAAAATAACTATAAGAATAAGAGACACAAAATTTAACGTGAAAAATTCTCCAGTATAGAGGAAAATTATGGGACAAGCTCCAAAATAAAATTCACTAATTAAAGAAATCAAGCATAATAAATTCGCAAGTAATCCACACTTGACTAATTGAGATCACCAATAATGGAGAAATATTTAAATACTTTTCTAGCTAATTTTTCACTCATTGGATGATCACACTAAGAAAACCGAGAATAATTTTTTAAAATTAAAACTACTTGAAATCTTTTTTCCTCTCTTATTTTTTTTTCTTATTTCTTCTCTCTTGTATTTTGACTTGCATTTTTGCATAGAAAGTGAGCCTTTTTATAGCCAATTTCAAAGCTCCTTTTCCTGTTACAAATACGACAACCAAATAAAAAACACAAAAAACTCTTTTTTTCTATTACTATTTCGGCAACTAACAATAAAACAATGTTTAAAACATTTTTCATTCTTTTATTTTCTTTGTTGTGTCAAACAACACACACACACACCAATCTACTCATTTTTTTTTTCAATCTTTTAATGTTTTAATGGGCTGGATCCACTTATTTAATTAATCAACAATCTCCCTCTCTAGTCCATGGGAAGATATTTACACATCCATTGCTCAATTAACACTCAGTCCCACAATTTTAGTGTAAAACTGATGCTTGTCACGAGTCACCACTTTAGTCAATATGTCAGCTGAATTTTTGTTAGTGTAAATTTTTTTCAACAATATCTCTTGATTATTCACTACTTCACGAATTTAATAGTATCTCATATCAATATGCTTAGTCCGAGTATGGTATGTGGCATTCTTACTCAAATCTAGAGCACTTTGATTATCACAATTCATCACATACTCACATTTCTTCAAACCTAACTCTTCGAGAAACCTTTTTAACCAAAATATTTTTTTACTCGCTTCAATCATAGCTATATACTCTATCTCAATTGTGGATAGAGCAACACACTTTGTAATTTGGACTGCCATAATACAGCTCCACTGCAAAAGTAAATACATACCCTGAAGTTGATTTTCTGCCATCAAGGTCACCTGCCATATCCGTATTTGTATATCTTTCTAGAATTAGTTTTGAGCTTCCAAAGTATAATTACATCTTAGAAGTACCTCTCAAATATATGAGAATCCATTTGATTGTCTCCTAGTAATTTTTACCATGATTCGAAAGAAACCTGCTGACCAAACCAATAGCATGAGCAATATCTGATTGGGTGTAAATTATAGCATACATTAAACTTTCAACTGTAGAGGAGTGAGGAATAGATACCATTTCTTCCTTTTTCTTTTGAGTAGAAGAACAAGATTTCTTACTAAGTATAAAGTGATTAGCAAGAGGTGTGCTAATTGGCTTAGTATTCTTCATATTAAATCTGCTAAGAACCTGCTCAATATATTTCTCTTATGACAACCACAACTTATTAGCTTTCCTGTCACGAGTAATCTGTATGTCTAAAATTTATCGTGCTAGTCCTAAATCCTTCATATCAAAGGAGCCAAACAACTCCTTTTTCCAACCATTAAGTATTGTAACATCTTACTCTACTATTAACATATTATTCACATAGAGCAAAAAAATGGTAAATTTACCATCTGAAAATGTCTTGAAGTACACACAATGATCTGCTTCTCTTCTGGTATAATTATGACTCACCATGAAAGAGTAAAATTTCTCATATTACTATCTCAGAGCATGTTTTAACCCATACAAATTTTTTTTCAATCTGCAAACCATATGTATTTTCCTTTTCACACCCAAAGAACCAGCCTCTGATACCATTTATTGAATTTTTTAGTCAATAATTAATTGTGTAAATCAATGCACATAATAGAAAATAAAAAATAACCACAAGAAAAACTCTCCAGTATGGAGGAAAAAATCACGAGACAAACTTTGAGATAAAATTCACTAATAAAAAAATTAAGTATAATAAATTCTCAAGTAATCCACTCTTGACTACTTGAGATTACCAATAACGGAGAAAATATCTAAATATTTTCTAGCTAATTTTTCACTCCTTAGATTATCACGCCAAAAAACTGAGAATAATTCTCTAAAATTAAAACTACTTAGAATCTTTTTCCCTCTCGTATTTCTTTCTTTCTTTCTCTCTTGTATTTTTACTTGTATATTTTTTTTTTGTATAGAAAGTGACCCTTTTTATAGCCAATTTCAAAGGTCCTTTTCCTGTTACAAATGTTACAAATACAACAACCAAATAAAAAACACACCAAACTCATTTTTTTTTCTATTACTATTTCGGCTACTAACAACAAAAAAAAATATTTATTCCTTTTCTTTGTTGTGTCAAATATACACACACACCAACCCACTCATTTTTTTTTTCAATCTTTTAATGTTTTAATGGCTGGACTCACTTATTTAATTAACCAACAAATAAGAGAGTAACAATCATCTAATATTATACCTATAGAAGAAGGAAAAATGATTCTATTTGCTCTAGGAGGATTTTAGAATATGGAATCAATTGGTATTATATTTATACATCGGTATTAAATTCAAAGCATATATAATTAATTTTAATGCTTAATTTCACGCATTTCTGAAATGAAACTTAAATTTTCTTTCTTTTAAAATTATTAAATAAATAAAATAATATTACAGTCTTTTAAAATTATTAAATAAATAAAATAATATTACAGTTTATTTTATTGATGAAAAAGAAAGCGAAAGTATTAGAAATTAAAAGAGAATTGTGAATATTGTCATCCTTATTTTATTGATTATTTGAAAATATAGTTCAAACTATAATTTTTAAAAAATAAATTATCGACGAATCTGTAAATTAATTCAAAAATTTTAAAACTCATCTTATTATTATATTTTATAATCATTTTCATAATAATTTGTATCTCTTTGTTATCGTATTTACATTGAGGGCGATGCTTGGTTGAATTTCGCATTTTAGTTGATGTGATCGCGTGATATTTTCTTAAATAGGAACTAAATTACGATAGTTGAGATATTTTTTATAGATTCTACTTGACAGACAAGTGAGCCATAATTCTAATTATCATCAATTTTTTTTTATTAATTATACGTGAAAAAAAAAACCTTGAAACTCTACTTATTATATATATATATATATATTATAGTGTGTTTGGATGTATAAAAATAACGAAAAAGATGACTATATAATCCCTTTTAACCAACAATATTACGTTTGTTTTTTAAATAATTTATATAAAATACTAGACCTATAAAACTTTATCAATCAATTAAAAAAATATTTTACTTAAAGGAGAGTAGAAAAAAAATATTTCACTGAAAAAAAGAGATTGAAAAATTCATATACCAAAAGACAATTATACCATTACTTTAGAGTATAATAAAAAAAATAAAAAGATATGATAATGATAGTTTAGGTATTGTATAAACTTTCTATGTAAAAGTGAGTTATAATCAAATAATTTAATATTTTTTTAAACTTATTTTTTCAGTAATTTATTGTATTTTTAAAACACGATAATATAATTATTTTCAGTAAAATATAATTTCAGTAATATATCTATGTAAAATATATTGTCGGTGATCAATTTTTTCAGTAATTTATCAAACACTATAATTATGATCAATTCTTTTTAATTAATTATATGTAAAAAAAAATTAAAACTCGAATTTAAGATCTAAGTGGGAAGTAACATGGAACACAAGCTTCTAACCATTAAACTAAAATTTTGTTTTTTGTTTTTTCTTCTAATTTCTCTTTCCCTTTGAGATATTCATATCCAATGTTTCATTTGCATCCATTATAGTGTCAAGTGATTGAAACCTACTACACACTATCCCAACAATTCAGATCTTATTTGTAAAATTCACCTAATATTCGATCATATCTGTTCATTCACCTAACATTCACGTTTATTTCTTTATTATTATTATTATTATTATTATTATTATTATTATTATTATTATTATTATTATTATTGTAATTAGACATGTTGATTCTTGTAACAGCTTCCCATTCTCTAAAATCGTTTGTGCCTTCCACAAAATATTAAAAATTATATTTCTTTTCTACTATTTTACCATTATAATAGGCACTATTAGTATTAAAATTGTTTAAAAATAATGTGACTTTTAACATCTTTTCAAGTTGGACGAAAATAATTACTCATATTAACCTAATCTCTATCATTAAATGTAAAATTAACCATTGAAAAGGAAATGAATCGTTAAATAATAATATACTTACAAACTCAATAATAAATTTATGATCTTAAAAAGAAAAGTCAATTTTTTTTTTTTTGACATCTTAAAACAGAACTGTTAACTATTAATTGTGGATAGGAAATACTAATCAATTACATAGAAAAAATTGAAATTAATTTAGATAAACTACATAATGAAATGATATTTGATAATAATGTGTAACCATTTGGCATAATAATGAGACCAAAAATAGAAACTATGCAATTTGGCAACAGCTAATTGCCCAACTTGATACAATGATACAATGAGGAAGTTGCAAATTGATTGATTAACTAATTATACAAATCTTAAGGCGTAAGATTGGACCCATATTTTGACTTAACCAACCATTATTATTAGAGGAAATTACATCATTATTTTGTCTTTTTTTATTTCAAAAATATGGTCAAAACTTTATTTTTACCTTTATATACTTTTTCATTTTCAATTTTATGAAAGAAAGTTATGTATTTATGGTCCGCTTCAGATTAAAAAAAAATGGTCCGCTTTTTTTTTTTTTTTTTCATTTTTCTTCTTTTTTATTTATCTGTTTTTTCTTTTAACTATTTTTTATTTTTTTGTTTATTTTATTTTATATTTTATCTGTTTATTTTTTTCTTTTTATAATGTTTATTTTTTCTTTTTCTTTTATTTTTAAAGTGTTAAAAAATAATCGTATTTTTAAAATTTTTTCTTGGTGCAATATTTTTTTGAATCTTTTTATTTTATAATATTTTTTGAAAAATATTTTTATTATTTATTTATATGTTGATATATGTTACATATAAATTAAAAAATATTTATATAATTATATATTGATATATGTTATATATAAATTAATAAAATTTTATATTAAGTTTCTACTTATATGTATTGTATATTACATATAACTAAATATATAATCGTTATCAAAGAATAATAATATATATCAATATATGAAAATATATATAAGTATATATTGATATATATTACATATAATAAGATATATATGAGTATATGTTGTAAAAGAATAATAATATATGCTACATATATATGAATATATATATATCAGTATATGTCTAGATATATATAGATATATATATTATAAAAGAATAACAATATATGTTATATATGTGAGTATACGTCTGTATATATAATATATAACAACATATATATATTGAATTTATAAAAAATCACAGTATATAACTACTATATATAAAAGTATGTGTATAAAATATAAATAAAATAAAATATATAAAAGCATGCATATAAAATATAGAATTATTTTTAATCATAAAAAGTTTGCAATTAAATGAAATTTTCTTGTAATTGAAAAATTATGAAAAATTAATTAACTTAAAAATGGTTAAATTGATAAAAAAGATAAATGAATATAATTATGGATACCTAGTTAATGTGTACCAAAAGGCAGCGGTAAATAAAAAAAAGATACCCAGTAGGCCAAAGTGAGGAGCGTGAGGCCGAGTTCCGAATTTTTACAATTGAATTCTTTTTTTTGCGAAAAAATGAAAATTTTTTTTGAAGTGCATAATTTTTGAAAACAATTTTAGTTTTTAAATTAATTTTGTAAATATCCCTTATTATTATTGCAAACTAAAATTTGTGGACCATATGGAGAAATTTTTGGGTTTAATAAACAATTTTGTTAAGAATAAACATGATAAAATATTGGAGAATATGGCACACTACAAGAATGTAGCAAATTACCGAGAGAAATTTACCGATAGAAAATTTTTTATTTGTAACACTGAGAGAATACTGAGAGAATATTAAAAAAAACATAATAGAAAATACACCGATAAAATAACGACGAAAAAATTTATGAATATAAATTTTATCGACAATAATAGCGCTAGTGGATGGCGGATTCAGTTACCGACATAATTTACTGATAGAAATCGGCTTCTAATGTTAATATCGAGAGAAGAGTCTTTCTGTCGGTAAATTTCTCACAAACAAACAAGCACTAACTTTGCTTGCGACTATTTCTTTACCGACAAAAATATGCTTCTGTCGGTATTATAGAGAAACTTATTTCTCTCGATAAAATTACCAATTGAAAATAATATTCTATTGGTAATACCGATGAAAAATTAGTTTATATAGGTAAAGGTCTCACCAAAAGTACAACAGTTAATTATCTTGTGACTATTCATTTACAGACAAAAACTAATTTCTATCGGTATTATCGAGAGAAATTTTTTCTCTCGATAAATGAATAATAGAATGGCAGGATTTTTAACGTCATTTGTTAGTCATTTACCGAGATAAACATATAGAGAGAAACTTTCCAAACTTTTTGAACTTATAGAAAGAAGGCCGGTTCTAATGAACATGGTGTTATCAGGGTGCTGGGTCATTCTCATATTTTTCATGCATATCCAACTTTTCGAACCCATTAGGGATTGGAGATTCTTTAGGAATCGAGTCATCTACCCCTTTCTTTTTTCGGCCCGTCCGGGTGAAGACTCCATTTTCTCTCGATTTAGGCCCGTGTTCTCTAAGGCACTGAGTCTAGCAGTCCCAAATTCATAAGAACTATTCCATATGGGAGTGGAGATAAAATTTTCACTCACAGTGGTGACTCTACTAGGGATAAGAGAAGTTGATTTCATTGATCTTTATATTATTTTATTTTTTCTTATTATGATATTGTCCATTGCATCATTTAGATTGTATTGTGTGCGTGAGTAAGGACGCCCGTGTAACCTGGGTCGTGTTATGTAAGGAATACCATACTTTCACTCAATGTATGGAGATCGAGCATGATATAACCACTTATAGCCTTGTACCTTTTGGTATATACTTGCTATGGGAGTCTAAACTTTTCAACCTAAAGACTAAAGCTCATGTAATTAGCCTAGTAATTTTCCTTAGGTCTCTACCCAAATGTTTATTGTTTGACTATGATTGATATATCTTGGTTTGAGCTATGACCTATTTGGTTTGTTCTTTTTCTAATATGAGCTAATTATATTATAAGCTTAAAATAATTTTTAAGCCCAAAAGACCAAAATAAATTTTTTAAAATTTTCAAGATGGTCTTTGGACATAAAAAATAAGTCAAAAATTCTTTTTTACCTCATGATCCAAATACAAAGCCTAAAATTTATTTTTAAAATAAACCTTTTACAATGGGCTTAGAAATGAAATTATTTTTGCACTTCATCTAAATTACAACTTTTTCTTAAAAGAGCTTACAACTATTTAGGTCAATTATAGAATACCAAAAATTAATTGTAGACCTAGTTTATACTAAGAATTATTAGTCATGGGCTTGTTTGTGGCATGAATCGTTAGTTACTTTTTCAAATGGAAAATCTATTTATGATAAATCTTTTAATTTAGTTTTAATCCAACATAGTATAAAAGGTATCTTTTGTTGGACTAATGGATTAAGACTTACTTAAAGAAAATTATCATAGACTGACTTCTAAGTATGAAAATACAATTATTGGTTAAACCGTCAAGTGGATTTTTTCAAAAATAAGATATCTCATGTTGATATTTTGTTGATCATGTATCTAAAAAAAGAGACTCGCCATTTGTGTGTGGAAGATATAAGGTTAGAAGGAATGTCCTAATTATCTTTGCTTATTTTTTACTCACGCATATATGTATACACGCATTACATTACATGACATTGATCATTTCTGGCTCATAGACCTGGAGCTCAGCAGTTCAAGAGCATACGACAATCTGACCTACGCCAGTGATGTAGAATCTAGTAACAACTTAGTTAGCTTCTCACCAAAAGCAATGTAACCTGAATAGATTCAAAAGATGGTGGATGACGCTCTCAATGCCAAGATGGAAGAACTAAAGGGGGTCCTAGCTGAGACCATGAAAAGCCAACTAGCTGCACTATTGGGGAATATTGTTGAGTCATCTGCTTGTATTAAGAAGCAGAAGGACAAAGGAAAGGCTAAGGTTGGCAAAGTAGCCTTTGATAATGATAAAGTAGTTGATGATGATGATGATTGAGCTCAATACTTCCAAGATCCTCAAGATAAGAAGAAAGAAGCGAAGACTATGGAGAAGATAACCATGGAAAAGACTTAAACTTCATATGTAGAGAAGATGATTGCTGATTTGGAGAAGAAGTTTGAAAAGAAGCTGAAAACTGAAGAGATGTTAGAGATGGAAAAACTATTTGAACAAGATGAGGAAGTCTCATACAAGTTCAAGATGCCTTCTTTTGCTAAATTTGATGGAACTGGCAACCCTCATCTTCATGCTAAGCAATACATCACTGCTATACAGTCTATTTGAGCTATTAAGACTCAAACTCTAAGGTACTTTATGCTCTTATTAGATTCTGTTGCACAGAATTGGTTCAACACCTTAGAGGATAGTGCTCAAAAGGATTGGGATTCATTATATAAGGCTTTCATCCAACAGTATGAATACAATGCTGAGTTGGAAGTTACTTTGATGGAGGTAGAGACAATCAGGAAGAAACATAATGAGAATTTTATTGATTATGTGAAGAGGTGGAGAAACAAGGCTGCATTGCTCAAGAAAAGGCGAGATGAGTTAGATCATATTAGGATGATTGTGAGAGAGGTGCTACCTAATCTTTGCGAAAGGATGTCCCACACCCTAATTAGAGATTTTAAAGATCTCCTTCAAGCTAATTTGCAAATAGAAGAATGAGAAAGAGAAAAGAACTATTTTTCTGCAAGAAGGAACAAAAAAGAGAATTATCAGTCTGGCAACCAAAGCACGCAAAAGGCAGTCGATATTAACACAACTGGTCAAGGAGGTAGAAGGCAATTTTCAGAATTAGGAAAGACACGATCCCGAGTTCTCAATAAGCTACAAAAGAAGGGATTGTTACAACCCTTGACTCCTCGACCATTACCAAATCCTCTACCACCCAACTTTGATGCTAAGGCATTTTGTCAATTCCACCAAATGCAAGGTGTCACAAGACTTACATGTGACTAGCCAAAATGGGAGGTTTGGCTAATAATTCTCTAGAATATTGTATGTAAATATTCTTTAGAATGTTATATAGTGTTTCATAGAGTTCTAAAGTTATGTATGTGTAGATTTCTCTAAAATATAGTAGATAATGTCTTAGGAAAATTCCATAGAATATTCAAAGAAATATGTTAGGAATTGTGTATAACTTTAATATAGGTCGTTGGAACAAATTGATCACCACTGTCCATTGAGGGGGTGGAGTAGTATAAATAGGGGTAGGATTCATTTGTTGTAACCATCCAAAAAATCCACATTTAACTTGTCTAAGCTAGGTAAGCATTTTGAGGGAAGGATGACTAACATTTTTTCAAGTGTTGGGCAAAGTTTGCTAGTGTCGTGCGAGTTTGAGCTTGTGAGAAAGAAATCTCGTGACAGTTGGTATCAGAGCCTCGATTAAGAAAACTTCAACACGAGAGAATGATAGAAGCTATCAATCCTTCTGTTACTACTAGCACCACCCAAGGAGGAAAGGGCAGCAAGGATAAGTCAAGGGACATCATCGCTGCCATGGAGGAAAGGTTGGCAAAATTTAATGCCACCATGTCTGAGATAAGGGACACAGTCGAGGATATGGACCAATGCATCGAGGGGCAAGAGTTTATTGGGGTGGATGAGCTCCGCGAGGAGATGTAAGGTTCCTTAAACATAGCCTTGGACATAGTGTCTAAGAAGATGCAATCCTTGGAGGCCACCATTACTGCGAAGGATGATAAGGTGAATGCTTGCAAGGTAAGGATTACCAATTTTGAAGAAGTTGTAGAGAAACTTCAAACTCAACTTAGTGTGTGCATGGCTACCATAGCCAATGAAGATGGAGCTATGCATGCCACTCCTAACCACAAGGTGGATATTCCCCGCCCACAAGCCTATAGTGAGGCGAGGAATGCAAAAGAAATAGACAACTTCCTTTGGAACATCGAGAACTACTTTTATGCGGTTGGAATCTTCGATGATGCTCAACTGGTGAAGAGCATCACTCCCTACTTAAGGGACATCGCCATGGTATGGTGGTGAAGGAGGTGTGATGATGTGAAGAAGAGTCTTTTCACCATCAATACTTGGGAAGACTTCAAGGGGAAACTCAAGAAGCAGTTCTAACCCGAAAATGCACAAAACGAAGCAAGGGCTAAGCTTCGTCGCCTTCAACACAAGGAAGGCCACATAAGGGAGTATGTAAAGGAATTATATGAGTTGCTGCTGGAGATTCCGAACATGGGGCAAGAAGATGCTCTCTTTTGCTTCATGGATGGCCTAATTGGATAGGCCAAGCTTGAACTCCAAAGGAGAGGAGTCCAAGATCTAGCTACCGCAATGGCTGCTACCGAGTCCTTGATCAAATTCAAGAGGAAGGATTCGAAGAAGAAGCAAGGCAAAAAGTCCACCTACAATGGAAAATGTGGGGGAGATAGGGATAAATCTCCCAAAAAGGGCCAAGCCTCCAGGGACAAAGGCAAGGGAAAGAAGGAGGACAAGGATGATGCTTCCAAGTCCAAGATCGCTTGCTTCTTATGCAATGGGCCTCATTGGGCTTTTGAGTGCCTTAAGCGTGGGAAGATTGCTACTTTATTCATGGAGGATGAGAAGCAAGAAGAATGAAGACTTGCTTTAATGCACCTATTTAGTGCAATCCAAGCCAAAGTGGAAGAGCAACCATGAGGCTGAATGTATGTGGAGACCGAGATTGGGGGCAAGACCATCCAAGCCTTGGTGGATACTAGTGCCGACACAGTCTATATGGCTAAGGACCTAGCAAACAAGATTGGCTTATCCTACACCAAGGAGAAGGGCTTCGTCAAGGGGGTCAATGCTAAGAGTCTCCCAATTGATGGTGTAGCATGAGACACCAATATCAAAATCAGCCAATGGAGAGGTAAGGTCGATATCACTATCACTCCCATTGATGATAATAAGTTCTATTTGGGTATAGACTTTCTAGACATGATGAAGGCTTTTTTGGTTCCCTATGTCGACACCATGTGCATCGTGGAGAAGGGACAACCATGTGTTGTTCCCATTAAGAGAGAGATTAGTAAGGAGAGAATGGTGTCTGCAATCCAACTCTCTAAGGGGGTAAAGAGGAAGGAGCCAACTTATCTTGCCACCATCAAAGTAGATGAAGGCCCCATGGATGGAGGGGTAAATGCACCAAAGGCAGTTCAAGACGTGCTTGAAGAGTTTAAAGACATCATGTCGGCCAAGCTACCAAAGAAGCTTCCTCTAAGAAGAGAGGTAGATCATGCCATTGAGTTGGAGGTTGGAGCAAAGCCACCTGCTTTTGCTCCTTATTGTATGGCACCACTCGAGTTAGAAAAGCTAAGGAGGCAATTGAAGGAATTACTTGATGTCGGTTACATTCGTTCCTCCAAAGCTCCTTATGGTGTGCCAATTTTATTCCAAAAGAAGCATGATGGGTCACTTCAGCTTTGCATTGACTATCGAGCACTCAATAAGATCGCCATCAAGAACAAGTATCCTATCCCACTCATTGCAGATTTATTTGTTCAACTTGGTGATGCAAGGTACCTCACTAAGTTGGATTTGCGATCGGGGTACTATCAAGTTCATATAGTGGAAGGAGATGAGCCAAAGATGGCATGTGTCATATGGTATGGGTCATATGAATTCCTTGTGATGCCCTTTGGCCTCACCAATGCGTCGACCACATTTTGTACACTCATGAATAAGGTACTTGCTCCTTTTCTTAATCGATTTGTAGTTGTGTACCTTTGTTGTCCCAAGATGGCAACCAAGAGGGGGGGTGAATTGGTTTCCTCAAGAAATAATGACAATTAAAAAACTCAACAAAATAGAAGTGCGGAATTAAGAGATCGTTGAGTAATGGAAGAAAGAAAGAACACACAAGATTTATAGTGGTTCGGATTTACTTCAATCCTACATCCACTTCCTTAACAACTTGTTAAGGTTCCACTAATCTTTGAAGTTTTTACAAGCTCACTTCCAACTTTGGTGTTTTCACAAGTTCACACCTAACTTCACAAGTGTTTTCTAAGGCTAACACTCAAGAACCTTTAAAGGAGTTTTTAAGGCTTACTCTCACAACCCAAACAAGAGTTTTACAAGGCTTACTCTAACAACCCAAGTGTTTCCCAAGCTCACACTCAAACTTATACAATGGTGTTTTCAATGCTAACACCTAACATTCATTACAATTCAAAATGTAAGTTTAAGTAAAAGAAAAATTGTTGCTTGGCTATCAAATTCTGTTTTGCTTTTCACACTCTATTTGTTTTCTCATAGAAACATTGTATTTATAGCCAATGTGGTCTTACTAGCCGTTATTGATAGTGAGATTAAAGTCTTGGCAGCTTAGACCTTCTTTACTTAAACTGTCCGAAGCATTTCGCGATCGTCCTTCATACAAGGATGGTCGTGCTCATATCTAACGCGGTCGTCCTTGGACAAGGAGCGGTCGCTGCATTTTAAAATTACTTTAAATACTTCAACGGTCAAATTATAGTGCGTTGCAGGAGGAATCTTGCCCATGCTGTGATTGTCTGGACGGTCGCGCATCATCAAGGTGCGGTTGCCCTTTTTGAATGTTGAAGTGGATTTTTAACGGTCATGTTACGTGGCATTCTCTGACAGGGCAGAAGAGATGTCCGCCAAAATTTGAATATCGCGGTCGCCCTAGGTAGTGTCTCGCGGTCGGATTAAGGTTCTCGCGTCGAACTTCTGGACGCACCTGAGGACGCGAACACTACTGTCTCTTTAAGCAAATTCTTCTTGAATTGGTGGAGTGGTCGCGAATCTATATGGGCGGTCGCTACAGCAGCAAGTGAGACCGTGTCATTCACCGTTCTTGTCACCGCAAACCTTACTGTAATTAGAATGATTCGAGGCCTTTGAGTAGCGGTCGTCCAGAACTTGGGACGGTTGCTTTTCTTGAAGTGCGATCGCTACTTAGGTCGGGCTTCTGACCGCGAAACCTACTATGATAAGGTTTCATCTTTAAATTGCATGGTGCGGTCGTATGCATGTAGGGTGCGACCACTAGAAATGTTCTGTTCAGTCTTTTTGAAGCAACCTAATCCTGCAACAAGATTCTTCAAACACATGTTAAATGGATCATTCAATTTGAGTTGTCAAGGATCAAAATTGAGATCTTTTTTCTAACAATCTCCCCCATTTTGACTTTGACAATTCAAATGGAATGATGAGAAAAATAATAAGTTTAAAATACTCCCCTTAACATATGCATGAATTATGATTAAGAGCATTGTGATTATTAGATGTGCAATTGTTAATATTTGATGCAAACATTTCTCCCCCATTGTCAATAAACATACCTTGGTGCAAATGTTCAACAATCATTCCAAGTTATTTCATTTCTCCCCCATTGTCATAGGCAAAATTTGATGATTTAAACATTGATGTTTATTAAAATGTAAGAGAAAAATACAAGGAGATAGTAAAAAACAACAACAAAACAAAGCAAGACAGAACACAAAATGTAAGTATAAAAACTATCTAATCAGATTCATCATCCTCATCTATCTCTTCTTCTACTAAAGGAGCTTTTCCTTTATCAAGAGGAGCAATAGAGGCAGAGCTAGTGCTAATGGACTCTTTTTCTTCAGGAAGGCTTTGGGTATGATCACTAATATACCAATCTTCAAGGTTGCATTGAGGCAAGTCCAGTTTGCCTTGCATATCATATAGATCATGATGCATGTGAGATATAAGGTCAATTCTCTTGTTCAAGTGCTGGAATCTTTTGGAGACACTCTTCTTGAACTTAGAGAGTTTCCTGGAGAGAGATTTGATAGCATGGAGGATGAGTTGAGTAGAGGATGAGGTAGTTTCTTGAGTAGCTTTGGATGAAGCAGCTTTTGGAGGTAATTCTACTGCAACTTCTACAGAGTCTCCCTCTTCCTCAATTGTGTACCTTGGCCTTTTTTCTGTCTATCAACAACTCCTTATTTGCCAAAGTAGTACACATATGAGCCTTCAATCTTCCTCACACATCCAGCATGCTCTAAGTAGTCAATAGTAATGGCACTAGAGGCAAGATTGAAAGGGTTTCTCAAGGTAGCTAAGTTCAAATCATTTAGCAAGTTTAGGTGCCTAGCTATTTGAGTAATTTGTGAGGATAGGAAAAAAGTACCAGTTCTTGTAACAGCATGATGATAGAGGGTGTCAATCAAGAACTTGGTTGTGTTCTTTTTGATGTTGTGGGTGAAAGCATACAAAAAGATGAGGTCTCTCTTGGTTACTTTCTCATTCCCATCTGCTCTTTGATGGATGGTGTAGGTGATAATCCTAAGGAGCATCCAATGGGTGAGAGTTTTTATGTGTCTCTAGCTTTAGATTCTTTTTCAAAGGAAGTTTCAATAGAAATTTCTTGCCAGAAATCAGAAAGAGTTTGGTTTGAGAAGATTTGGTCATTGTAGGAGGTTATACCATCAGTAGGGAAGTTCCAAATGCTGCCAAAATCTTCTAGGGTTAAGGATTGGAATTGATCAAAGAGTTTAAACCTAACTCCATACCATCCTAGTGCAGAGTTTGCACTCTTTTCTATTTGAAGAGACATTAGAAACTCCTTGCTCATACTGGAATAACCTACCTCTTCTGGAAATACGAATTTTCTCCATCCAAGGACATCTAGCAATCTCTCAATCTCGTCCTTGATATTTAGGGCAGAGAGCATCCCACCAAAAGGGGATTTGGTTCCCTCAACCTTCTTTTTCTTTAGCATGGCATACCTAATATCTTCTTCAGAAGTTTGGTGATGAGGTTTGTGAATTTTCTCACCTCTTCTTGATTGTGGAGGAGATGGAGGATCAACTATGGGTTCTCTAATTGTGATTCCTGGAACTCTCTTTGCTTGTCCTTTGATTTTGGAAGTGGTTTTCTTTTTGGGAGCCATCAGAAAGTCAGAATAGAAAAGAACTTGAAAAACAGAGGGTGATGGAGAAACTGATGATTTTGAGAAGTTTTTAGAGATTCAGAGGGAAGTTTGTGTGTTTTAATAAGCAAAATATCAAAGAAACTGATGTAACATACACTTAAATAGATGAAATTAAGAAAATAGCCGTTTATGACTGTTGAAAGTTAAGAGTTGCGACCTGTCACACAGCCAATTGTTATAAGATTTTGAGCAGAGTGTACAGAGTGCGGTCGCATATTCAACAAGGTACGATCGCGACAATTAGTCTAGCGACCATTAGTCAGATAGGTACGCTCGCGAGGGAAAAAACTGTTTGTAACGGTCGAAACTATTCAAATTGGTGCGTCCGCGCACAAAATTTCTCGACCGCGCACAGAGTTATTTGTGTGAATGAATCTGGCAGACAAGATAGCGATCTCAAGAGGATACTGGAGCGAACGCGACTGTCTTAAATTTGAAAAAATCAAGGAAAGATGGAGGAATTTTCTAATATTTAGGCAAAAATATACATATATGCACAAAGAAACTTTATTAATAGGTAAAACTTTTAATTAATTCAAAGTGATTCCATCAATCATTCCCAAATTGAGTTTAATGAAGTTAAGTCTATCTTCATTCAAAGGTTTTGTAAAGATATCAGCAAGTTGATTTTGTGTATCTATAAATTCTAGGATTATATTCTAATTTTGCATATTTTCTCTTAAGAAATGATGTCTAATATCTATATGTTTGGATCTAGAGTGTTGGATAGGATTCTTAGACAAATTGATAGCACTAGTGTTGTCACATTTAATGGAGATATTGTTAAACACTTTACCATAGTCAAGCAATTGTTGTTTCATCCATAATACTTGTGTGCAACAAAAACATGCTGCAACATATTCAGCTTCCGTTGTGGATAAAGCAACCGATGCTTGTTTCTTACTATGCCAAGAAACTAGACAATTACCAAGAAAGTGACATGCTCCTGTTGTGCTTTTCCTATCTAAGATACTACCAGCATAATCTGCATCTGAAAAGCCTATTATATGAAATGATGTATTCTTAGGATACCAAAGTCTTAAATGCATTATACCACTCAAGTATTTCAAGATTCTCTTAGTGGCATTCAAGTGTGATTCTTTAGGACTAGTTTGAAATCTAGCACAAAGACATACACTATACATTATATCAGGCCTAGAAGCGGTTAAGTAAAGTAGTGATCCGATGATACCTCGATATTTCTTCTCATCTACCGCTTTACCATTTTCATCTTTACCTAATTTCAATGATGTGCTCATAGGAGTTTTGCTAGTTTTGCAGCCATCCATTCCAAATTTCTTGATGAGTTCTTTCGTATATTTGGATTGGTTGATGAAGATCCCATCTTCACATTGCTTGACTTGCAGTCCAAGGAAGAACTTGAGTTCACCCATCATGCTCATTTCAAATTTCCTAGTCATACAAGAAGCAAATTCTTTGCACAAGGCTTCATTAGTAGCTCCAAATATTATGTCATCCACATAAATTTGTACAATCAAAATGTTATGCTTATCCTTTTTAACAAAAAGAGTTGTGTCTACTTTTCCTTTTGAAAAACCATTTTCAAGCAAATATGCACTAAGTTTATCATACCAAGCTCTAGGTGCTTGTTTCAATCCATATAAAGCTTTGGTAAGTTTGAAAACATGATCAGGAAATTTGTAGTTTTCAAAACCAGGAGGTTGTTCTACATAAACTTCTTCGTTTATAAGTCCGTTTAGAAATGCACTTTTGACATCCATTTGAAAAAGCTTAAAATTCATATGACATGCAAAAGCAAGTAATATTCTAATAGCTTCTAATCTGGCTACACGGGCAAAGGTTTCATCATAGTCAATACCTTCTTCTTGATTATAACCTTTGGCTACCAATCTTGCTTTATTTCTAATGATGTGACCATTTTCATCAAGCTTATTCCTATAGACCCATTTGCATCCTATTATAGAATGATCTGTAGGTCTAGGAGTAAGTTGCCAAACATTATTTCTTTCAAATTGATTAAGTTCATCTTGCATTGCAGTTATCCAATTTTCATCATTTAAGGCTTCCTCAACAGTTTTTGGTTCGATTTGAGAAACAAAAGCAAAATTAACATCAACATGATTAATTTTAGATCTAGTAATTACTCCCTTAGATGTTTCTCCAATGATGAGTTCCTTAGGATGATCTTTCTTGTATTGCCAATCCTTAGGTAGATCTTGAGTCTTTTCTTCAAGTTGATTGATCTTTGGAGCATCAATAGATTCAAGAGGTTCAAGGGTACCTGCAGGGTCATTGAAAGTAATACCTTTCTTTTGATCAAGTTTAGATGATTCATCAAATACAACATGCATTGATTCTTCTATAACTAGAGTTTTCATGTTAAATACTCTATATGCTTTGCTATATGATGAATATCCTAAGAATATGCCTTCATCTTATTTAGATGAAAAATTTCCAAGATTATCCTTGGTATTCAATATGAAGCATTTGCATCCAAATACTCTAAAATATCCAATTCTGGGTATTCTTCCATTCCATAGCTCATAAGAAGTTTTATTAGTTAAATGCCTTTTGTAAACACGATTTGCAATGTAACAAGCTGTATTAACGGCTTCCGCCCAGAAATAAGATGGTAAATCATATTCATTGAGCATTGTCCTAGCCATTTCGATTAGAGTTCTATTTTTCCTTTCAACTACACCATTTTGCTGTGGAGTTCTAGGAGCAGAAAAATTATGTGAAATGCCAAGTTCATTGCAAAAGCCTTCAAAGTTTTCATTCTCAAATTCTTTGCCATGATCACTTCTAATAGATGTGATCACATATCCTTTTTCATTTTGAACTCTTTTTGCAAAAGTTTTGAAGTAATTAAATGCTTCATTCTTTTGAGCTAAGAAATTAACCCATGTGAATCTAGAGTAGTCATCAACAAGAACAAATGCATATGATTTGCCTCCTAAGCTTGTAACTCTATTTGGTCCAAACGAATCCAAATGAATGAGCTCTAAAGGTCTAGAGGTGCTTATAACACTCTTTGTTTTAAATGAGCTTTTGTGTTGCTTACCATGTTGACAAGGTTCACAAATTCTGTCTTTATCATATTTTATCTTAGGTAAGCCATCAACTAAGTTTTCATTGCAGATATATTTCAATTGATCCATACCAGCATGTCCTAGTCTTCTATGCCATAACCATGCATCATTATTAGTGGACATTAAACATGTATGATTTGAATGTATGTTGACATTATAAGTGTTGTTTGTTCTAGTACCTTTAAATATGATAACATCATTTGAATTTGTGATTTTGCATTCCTTGGAATCAAAATTGACAAAGTATGCTTTATCACAAAGTTGACTAACACTTAGCAAGTTATGTTTCAAACCATCAACAAGCCATACATCTTCTATTAAATCCTTACCAATAGAACCAATGGAGCCAACACCAAGAATTTTACCTTTAGCATTGTTTCCAAAAGTTACATTACCTCCATGTTTGTAGGTAATACTTGTAAAAAGCTTTGCATTTCCAGTCATATGCCTTGAGCATCCACTATCCACAAGCCATGTGCTTTCATTGATAGTAGATTTTAGGCATACCTGCAAGACAATTGTGATCATTTTCTTTTAGGTACCCACATGAAGTTGGGTCCTTGATGGTTAGCAGAAAAAGAGTCTTCTAACTTGAGATGAGCCTTTCTTATATAACAATAGAAGTTTTTGTGTCCGAATTTCATGCAATATGTGCATTGCCATGGCATTCTATACTTCTGCATTTTCCTTTTTGTATTTATCGTATTATGCATGCAGCTACAAGTATGTGATTTCTTTTGTGCAAGTTTAGTGAACAACAATGCATAATTATTTTTAGCTTTTTCTCCTAGCAAGCCATAAGAAGTACTTTTGGTACTTTTAGACTTGGTGCAAGCATCTTTGATATGATCATCAGAAATTTCAATTGTAGATGCTTTTACAAATGTTGGTTTACTTGGTGCAATGTTGGTTGATCCATTGAATCCTAATCCATACTTTAAGGAAGGTGATCTTTGGTTATTAATTAATGTATTTAATGCTTCCTTTCCTTTATGAAATTTGGAAATTGATTCTTTTAGTTCTTTTAGCTCATGCTTCAATGTTTCATTTTCTTTAATCACCTTTTCCAAGTCATGTGAGTTTTTATTTAACTCTCCTATCGTATTCATCAAGTGTTCATTTGAGGTTTTCAATTCTAAGGTAGAGTTCTTTAAGCATATAAAATCTTTTTCTAACTTAGAGTTTTTCTCTTTATAAAGCATCATTTTAGAAAAATATTTTTCTATTTTAAAGTTCATGTGCTCAATCAAATCACTATCATCTATATCATTTGTATCATTATGTGCTACTAAATCAAAGGATTGAGTACTGACCTCATTGGAGTCATCTTCAATAGCCATGAGACAAAGATTTGCAATTCCTTCTTCTTCTTCTTCTTCTTCACTTGAGGAAGAGTCATCCCATGTTGCTTTGAGAGACTTTTTCTTTTCTTTATCCCATTTCTTTTTGTTCTTTAATTTGAAGCAATCTGATTTAATGTGACCAGTTTTTCCACATTCATAGCATTTTACCTCATTTTTCTTTTCTTTATCTTTGAAGGAGAATTTTGGAGGTGTGCCTTTGTTTGCTTGTAATCTTTTCTTTCTTTTCCATTCATTGATTCTTTTTGAGAACATTGCCATTTCATTTTCATCATCAGTACCTTCATTGCTTGAGCTCTCAACTTCTTTTATTGCTTTGAGTGCAATTGGTTTTCTCTTTTCTTTCTCACCTTGATCTTCTTCTTTCTCACTGTGTAGCTCAAATGTGAGTAACTTTCCAACTAGCTCGTCGGTTCTTAATGTGCTGAGATCATGAGCTTCTTCTATGGATGATACTTTGGATTCAAAGTTCTTTCTAGCTCTTAGGGCTCTCAAGATTTTACTGTTTACATCACCTTGATCATATACCTTGCCATACTTCTTTAGTTCATTAACAATAGCAAGCAAGCGATTGGTTATGTCGGTGACATTTTCATTTGGTTTCATCTTGAATAGCTCATACTCATGGACATGCATTTTTTTTTTGGTGAATCTCACTTGAGTTGTACCTTCATGGTAGTTTTCAAGTGTTTTCCAAATGCAATGTGCACAAGTTAAATGTTGAACTCTTCCACCTTCTTCTCTTGAAATGGAATTCATCAAGATGGAAGCAGCTCTATTGTTCTTGAATCGATCTCTGATATTGCTAGTTGACCATTGAGCTTTGGGAAGTGGAACTTGAATACCATCAACTTCATAAGTGGGAGATTTCCACTCACTTTCCACGAAATCCCATAGTTCAATCCCTTCACTGTCTAGAAACAAATACATTTTGTGTTTCCAATATGAATAGTCAGTTCCATCAAAGTAGGGTCTAAGAATAGTGTTAAGATTTCCATGAGAGCTTGATGAAGAAGAAGTTGCCATAGTGGATCAAATTTCACAGTTAAGTTTAAGAAATTTCAGGCTCTGATACCAATTGTTGTCCCAAGATGGCAACCAAGAGGGGGGTGAATTGGTTTCCTCAAGAAATAATGACAATTAAAAAACTCAACACAATAGAAGTGCGGAATTAAGAGATCGTTGAGTAATGGAAGAAATAAAGAACACACAAGATTTATAGTGGTTCGGATTTACTTCAATCCTACATCCACTTCCTTAACAACTTGTTAAGGTTCCACTAATCTTTGAAGTTTTTACAAGCTCACTTCCAACTTTGGTGTTTTCATAAGTTCACACCTAACTTCACAAGTGTTTTCTAAGGCTAACACTCAAGAACCTTTAAAGGAGTTTTTAAGGCTTACTCTCACAACCCAAACAAGAGTTTTACAAGGCTTACTCTAACAACCCAAGTGTTTCCCAAGCTCACACTCAAACTTATACAATGGTGTTTTCAATGCTAACACCTAACATTCATTACAATTCAAAATGTAAGTTTAAGTAAAAGAAAAATTGTTGCTTGGCTATCAAATTCTGTTTTGCTTTTCACACTCTATTTGTTTTCTCATAGAAACATTGTATTTATAGCCAATGTGGTCTTACTAGCCGTTATTGATAGTGAGATTAAAGTCTTGGCAGCTTAGACCTTCTTTACTTAAACTGTCCGAAGCATTTCGCGGTCATCCTTCATACAAGGATGGTCTCGCTCATATCTAACGCGGTCGTCCTTGGACAAGGAGCGGTCGCTGCATTTTAAAATTACTTTAAATACTTCAACGGTCGAATTATAGTGCGTTGCAGCAGGAATCTTGCCCATGCTGTGATTGTCTGGACGGTCGCGCATCATCAAGGTGCGGTTGCCCTTTTTGAATGTTGAAGTGGATTTTTAACGGTCATGTTACGTGGCATTCTCTGACAGGGCAGAAGAGATGTCCGCCAAAATTTGAATATCGCGGTCGCCCTAGGTAGTGTCTCGCGGTAGGATTAAGGTTCTCGCATCGAACTTCTGGACACACCTGAGAACGCGAACACTACTGTCTCTTTAAGCAAATTCTTCTTGAATTGGTGGAGCGGTCGCGAATCTATATGGGCGGTCGCTACAGCAGCAAGTGAGACCGTGTCATTCACCGTTCTTGTCACCGCGAACCTTACTGTAATTAGAATGATTCGAGGCCTTTGAGTAGCGGTCGTCCAGAACTTGGGACGGTCGCTCTTCTTGAAGTGCGGTCGCTACTTAGGTCGGGCTTCTGACCGCGAAACCTACTGTGATAAGGTTTCATCTTTAAATTGCATGGTGCGGTCGTATGCATGTAGGGTGCGACCACTAGAAATGTTTTGTTCAGTCTTTTTGAAGCAACCTAATCCTGCAACAAGATTCTTCAAACACATGTTAAATGGATCATTCAATTTGAGTTGTCAAGGATCAAAATTGAGATCTTTTGTCTAACAACCTTGATGATATTGTGATTTATAGCAAAATATTGGAGGAGCATGTGGAGCATTTGATGCAAGTATTTCACAATTTGAAAGAAAATGAACTCTATGTGAAGAAGGAGAAATGTTCCTTCACCCAAGAAGAAGTTACATTCTTGGGTCATGTCATCGGTAGAGGCAAGCCAAGGATGGACAAGTCCAAGGTGCAAGCCATCCAAGATTGGGAGCCGCCAGCCAAAGTCACCGAGTTAAGATCATTCCTTAGCTTAGTGAATTACTATAGAAGATTCATCAAGGGATATTCTTCTATAGCCACTCCATTGATGAATTTGCTAAAGAAGGGGAAAAGTTAGGAGTGAACTTCGCGATGTCAACATGCCTTTGATGGGTTAAAGAAGGCAATTGTGGAGGAGCCGGTGTTAGTGCTCCCCAACTATCTCCAACCATTCGAGGTGCACACCGATGCTTCTGATTTTGCAATAGGTGGTGTGTTGATGCAAGATGGACATTGTGAGCGGATATTTCGCCTCTACTCCCGCTGGAATGGTTCTTGCGACTTCGGTACTGTTTAAGCTCAGGGCCTTAGAGAACACGGGCCTAAGTCCAGAGAAAATGAAGTCGCCACCCGAACGGGCCGGAAAAAAAAGAAAGGGATGGATGACTCGATTCCTAAGGAATTCTCAATCCCCTAATGGATTCGAAAAGTTGGATATGTGTGAGGAAAGTGAGAAATGGCTCAGCACCCCCACAACGCCCGGTTTATTAGAACCGACCTCCTTTTCAGGTCTTAATATTATTAAATTCTTAAATATAATGATATTATCCATACTGCATGTAATCATAAGAATAAATAAATACTTTATTAAAATCACAACAATGTCCAAATAAAATAAATAAATGGACACCCATCCAAGGATGAAAACATGTCCTTACATCATCCATATCTAAAACTAAATAGAACACTCACCAAAAGGTGAAAACGTATCTTTTACATTAATTTCAAAATATAAAAATAATCTAAATTACATAAAGATTAAATAATGAGGTACCTAATTATGGAAACATACCTCTTATAATTTTTAATACCAAAATAAAAATAATAAAGAAATCATCCATCCATGATAAACAAATCAAATATCAAAATTAAATAAATCAATCATCAAAATATATAATAAACTACATAATCAAATTTAGAATTAAATAAAGTAATAAATGTATAAATTTAGGATTTTAGAATTTTATTAACCAAATTAGGATTTTTAAATAAAGGGAGTTAAACACAAAGGCTTATAATACACAAATAAATATTAACCCCTTCGACAAGCTCATACGGTGGTCCAGCTAGTCGGTTAGCGAGCGAAGATCAAAGGGTTAGCGCCCCTTGTGAGGTCGGGGGCCGTGCCCTTGAAGATTTTGAAAATTGTCTTTTAGGGTTGTAGGTTTATTGGCCCAAGCCAATTCATCGCCAATAATTTTTGTCGCCGATTCTTCCGTCACTAATTCTTATTTATTTATTTATTTTATCTTTTTATATATTTTTTATTTTTTTATTTTCAATATTAAAAATAAATATTATAAGTAATAAATATTATTAAAATAAATAATAAATATTAAAATACTACAAAAATTATTTTAGACTGTTTAAAAATATCGGACTGGACTAGGTCAAAAATTAAGGGTCTACAGATATCCTATTACCTTTGAGAGTAGGAAGCTCAATGATACCGAGAGGAGGTACATGGTGTAAGAAAAGAAAATGACCACGGTAGTGCATTATTTGCGCACATGGCAACACTACTTGCTTGGGAGCAAGTTTGTGGTCAAGACAGACAATGTTGCCACTAGCTATTTCCAAACGCAAAAGAAGCTTTCTCCAAAGTAAGCTAGATGGCAAGACTTCCTTGCGGAGTTCAACTACACATTGGACTAAGAGCCTGATAAAGCCAACTTAATTGAGAATACTTTGAGTTGAAAAGGAGAGTTCGCCGACATTAGCAGTTCGCAAAGCACTTTGAAGACACGAATCAAGAGGGGCTAGAGCATGATTCCATGGCCCAAACCATCATTACTCTTGTCAAAGAGGGGAAGACAAGACGCTTTTAGGTGGAGGATGGCTTGGTATACACCAAAGGAAGAAGGCTCTATGTTTCATCACATGGCAACTTAAGAAGGGAGGCCTTGAAAAGGGTTGGCCATCTGGGGATACATCAGACTCTCACACTGGTGGAAAATGCTTTTTTTTTGCCTCACTTGAAGGATAATGTTGAGGCATATGTGAAGACTTATCCTGTATGCCAACAAGACAAGGTGGAGCAACAATTACCCATAAGTCTACTCGAGCCATTTTCTATCCCCGAAATGCCTTGGGAAAGTGTTTCTATAGATTTCATTATGGGGTGACCCACATCCAAAGGATACAATTGGGTGTTGACCCACTCCATTTTTCTTTGGTTTAGGCTCATATTCTCCGTGGTACTGAGTCTAACAGTGTCGAAGTCGCAAGAACCAATCTACATGGGAGAGTGGACAAAAATCCCCACTCACAGTGGCGACTCCACTAGGGATAAGAGAAGTTGATTCTGTTGGTCTGTATATTATTTTATTCTTTCTTATTATAATATTATCCATTGCATCATTTAGATTGCATTGTGTGCGTGTGTTAGGATATTTAGGTAACCCGTGTTGTGTTATGTATGGGATACCATACTTTCACTCAAAGTATGAAGATTGCACATAGCATAACCACTCATAGCCTTGTACCTTTGGTATAAACTTGCTATGGGAGCCTAAAACTTTTTAACCCAAAGCCTAAATCTCATGTAATTGGCCTAGTTACTTTCTTTAGATTTTTACCTATGCTTATTGTCTGACTATGATTGATATATCTTGGTTTGAACCATGACTTATTTGGTTTGTTCTTTTTTCTAATATGACCTAATTATATTGTAAGCTCAAAATAAATTTTTAAGCTAAGGACTAAAAATATTTTTAAACTCTTTTTCAAGAAGGTCTTTGGACATGAAAACCTTTTAAGATGGGTCAAAAATAATTTTTAACAACCCTTTTCAGTGGGCTTTTAAATATTTATTAAGTTTCTTAAACGAGCTTACAACTATTTAGGTCAATTATAGAATATTAAAATTAATTGTAGGCTAATTTATACCAAGACTTATTAATTATGGGCTTGTATGTGGCATAAACCATTAGTTGCTTTTCAAAATGGGAAATCTATTTATGATAAAACTTGTAATTTAGTTTTAATCCAATATAGCATAAAAGCTATCCTTTTGTTGGCCCAATGGATTAAGGTTTAATTAATGGGAATTATCATGGAATAACTTCTAAATTTGAAAATATAATTATTGGTTAAACTATTCGAGTGAGTTGTTTGAAAATAAGATATCCCATTTTGATATTTTGTTAACCATATACCTAGAAAAAGAGACTCGTCATTCATGTGTGGAAGATATAATGTTGGAAGAAACTTTCTAATTATTTTTGTTTATCTGTTACTTGTGCATCCATGCATACATGCATACATATATTGCATTACATGACATTGATCCTTTTTGGCTCACAGACCTGGAGTACAGTAGATTAAGAGTGTATGACAATCCGACCTACATCAGTGACTCAGAATTTAGTGAAGATACAGTTAATTTCACTCCTAGAACCATGAATTCGGATCAAGTTTAGAATCTGATAAATGAAGCTCTTGCATCCAAGATGGAAGAGTTAAAGGGGCTCCTAGCTGAGACCGTGAGAAATCAACTAGCTGCACTATTGGAAGGAAACACTATTGAAGCCTCTGCTAGTACCAAGAAGCAGAAGGACAAAGGAAAGGCTAAGGTTGGTGAAGTAGCTTTTGATGATGACAAAGTTATTGATGATGATAATGACTGGGCTCAATACTTCCAAGATCCTCAAGATAAGAAGAAAGAGCAGAAGGTTGTGGAAAGATCAACTGTAGAAAAGGCTGAAACCTCAGATATGGAAAAGATGATTACTAATTTGAAGAAGAAATTTGAAAAGAAGCTGAAAACTAAAGAGATGTCGGAGGTGGACAAGTTGTTCAAACAAGATGAGGAAGTCCCATACAAATTCAAGATGCCTTCTTTTGCTAAGTTCGATGGAACTGACAATCTTTATCTTCATTTCAAGCAATACATCACTGCTATGTAGTCCGTCCGAGCTACTAAGGCTCAAACTCTAAGGTACTTCATACTTTCGTTGGATTCTATTATGCAGAATTGGTTCAACACCTTAAAGGATGGTACTCAAAAGAATTGGGATTCACTATACAAAGCCTTCATCCAACAGTATGGGTATAATGCTAAGTTGGAGGTTACTTTGATGGAAGTTAAGTTAATCAGGCAAAGACAAAATAAGAACTTTGTTGACTACGTAAAAAGGCAGAGAAACAAAGCTGCATTGCTTAAGAAAAGGCCCAATGAATCAGATTAGATTTGGATGATTGTGAGAGGGATACTACCTAATCTCCGTGAAAGGATCTCTCATACCCTTATTAGAGATTTTAAGGATGTCCTTCAAGTTGGCTTGCAAATAGAAGAATGGGAAAGAGAGAAAAACCATTTTTCTATAAGAAGGAATGAAAAAGGAAATTATCAATCTAGAAATCAAGGCACGCAAAAGGCAATTGATGTTAATGCAACTGGTTAAGGAGGAAGGAGGCAATTTTTAAAGTTGGGGAAACCTTTGTCTTGGGTTTTCAACAAGCTACAGAAATAGGCTTTATTATAGCCACTAGCTCATCGACCACTACACGATCCTCTGCCATCAAACTTGATGCCAAGGCCTTCTGTCAATTTTATCAAATGCAAGGGTATGAGATAGATAAATGTGCTCGTTTAAGGCACAAGATCTAAGATTTAATTGATAGTGGAAAGTTGCCTGAGCTTGATAAGCCTAATACCAAGAGCAATCCTTTGCCTAAATTTGGAAGAGTACCTCCACCAGCAACCTTCATGGTAGGATGAGGATTGGAGAAAGATTTTTGTCTTATCCTCTTTTCAAGATGAAAGTATAGAATATGTGGCTTGACTTAATAAACTTCCCTTGGCTTGAATGTTGCTCACGTTATTTTATTTTCTTTGGTATTTTATTGGAATAATTATGTTTTTTCAAATTAAAATTGTTTGAATAAATTACTTTTATTGAATTTATAATTTTGTTGGCTTTTGACATTATGGTGTTCAACCGATGATGAATCTAGCTTGATATTCATAAATTAGTGTATCTATACATCATGATCTGAATGACATTACTAGGTGAGGGAGTTGTTCTATAGCTCGGATCCTTAGAGAATATGGGCTTAAGTCTGGAGAATAGGAGTAGCCAACCAAACAGGCCAGGAAAGAAAAGAAAGGAGTGGATAACTCGATTCCTAAAGAATCTCCAACCCCCTATTGGTATGCATGGGGAAGGTAAGAATGACCCAGCACCCCCATAGCGCCCGGTTTATTGGAACCGGCTTCCTTTTTAGGTCTAAATATTATGAAATTCTTAATTATTATAATATCATCCATATTACATTCAATCATAATAAATAAATATTCATTGCATTATTAATAAATAACCAAGCAAAATGGGCACCCATATAAGATGAAAACATGCCCTTACAATGTCCAATGTCTAAAACTAAATAAAATAGGTCACTCACCATTTGATGGAAATATATCCTTTACATAAATCCAAAACTTAAAATAAATTAAATTGCATTGATATTAACAAATGAGGCACCCATGAAGTGAAAACATACCTCTTATATCCTTGAAGTTCAAATAATTAATTAAATATAATTGAACCATTCAAACATTCATCATAGGCAAAATAATAATAAATCATTCATCATAAGCACATAATAATGGATCAAATAATTAAATCTAAGTTTTAATCTTAAATAAAGCATAAGATATGCAAAGTTAGGGTTTATTTGTATGGATTAGGGTTTCTAGGGTTTTAAACATACAACTTAGGATTTTGGTATAATAATTAGGGTTTAGATCCTTAATTATGCAAACTAGGGTTTTGGGAATTAAATTAGGATTTTGATATAAAAATTAGGGTTTAAAACATGTAATTTAAAACTAACCTAGTGGATTAGGGTTTTGAATCAAATTAAATCATATTATTAGGGTTTTGTATGAAATGTCCCCAAGGTTCTTTTTATATTGAAATTAATATAGCTACTGGATGATATTCAAAAGTAAAATAGCTATTGGATGATATTCGAAAGTAAAATAGCTATTGGATGAAATAATGAAAGCAGTAAACATTAAAGACAATGATCAAGGTCAACCTTTGTTAAGCTTAGATAAATTAAACATGAAAATGCAACTTCGTTTGTTGGGCTCTGCCAAAATGAAAGAGATAACTCGGCTTACTGCCTGAATCCACTGAGGTTTTCGGCTGGAGTTTCAATGCAATCGAAACAGTTTTTTAGTTCCTGCCTCTTGGATTGTTGTGCATATGTTTTGTTTCTTTTTGGCTGATTGTTGTTAAGATGCTCCATTTTTTTTTTGTTACTCCTTAAACCTGTATGTATAAGAAGTAATTAGGTCAAATCCCTCGTTGTTAACCCTAACTAATCTGAGTTTAATTAGGATTTTAACCAAACTCAATTTTTATTTGGCTTGGATTAACTCTTAAAACTGAAGTCATATCGAATTAAAACAATTTAAGTTCGACATGAACCAAAACCTATGTTGAAGTGGATAGTGGGCCAATTCGATATGAGTAGCTTGTGCAATTTGACATGGATGTACTCATATTTAATTGGACAAGCTTCCAATTCGATATGAGTGACGTTCATATCAAATTAGGTGTCCAATTCCATATGAGCATGTCCATATCGAATTTGGACAGCCCCAATTCGATATGGGCATGGCCCATATTGAATTAAATTGAACCAAACCCATTTAACTTTGGATTGAACCATTTTTGAGATTTAAAAAATGAATCGGCTTATTTTTGGGCCTTTTAAAATTGGGTCAACCTAATTAAAAGCTTCAAATTAGGTTTAATGCTTCTAAAGTTGGACCGAACTCGACTTGGCGTCTATCAATTGGGATTGTATTAGCTTAAGGCTAAAATTAAGGGTCTACAATGTATAATGTGTGAATAATTACACCAATAATTGTATCAGAAATATTCCCACAAAAGAGAGGTGGGTCACAATGGACATACTTAAATACCTAGTCTTTCCTTAGATAGAATTTTTCTAGACATATAATTAATTTTGCCACAACTATATCTAAAAATAACTATTAGATAAATAATAAAGAGAAGACTAAATTTTAACGAGGTTTGGCTAATTTTACCTGAGTTCTCGAACACCATCAAAATAATTTACTAATACCAAAAAAGAAATACAAAAGAGAGAGAAGAAATAATTTTAGGATGGTTTTTGTTAAGAGATGATGGGTCCTGTTTATAGCCTAAGGACCCCCTCAAATTCTCTTTAAAAAATGATGTGGGATAAAATGAATGACTATACACATTTGGTTCAATATTTGAATAGTATTAAAGAGAGTACTATAATTTCAATTTTTGAGAGTGATTAACACATTGAATGAAATTTGGAGTTACACTTGATGAATTTAGGGTAAAAGTTTAAATGTTATTATTATTATTTTTTAATTTGTAGGACTTTTAATATCCATACAACCCCCTAGGTGGTATCATAGCCATATATGTATTATTCATATGATAAATAGTAACAGTAATGAAGGAAGAAGAAACATACAACCCACCGTGTCTATTCCTCAAAAAGAAATCGTTAATCACACTTCCTCTTTGCTTATTCCTCCTTCTTGTTCTTATTCTATTACTAATAAAATATATCACCTTGTAGAAATAGCCCATATCCAAAATACTCTAAGGTTGATAGTTCTCAACTCCTTGTGCTTAATCTCTATCTTATTTTCCAGAAGTCTAATTATATAAAGAAAATCTCCAACCTTATTTCCACAAAAAGACCTCATGTGAAAGAATATATTCAGATCTCTCATTTGAATCAATGTTCTTTGTCTTCTACTTCTGCTGAACAGTATATTACCATGGAGATTCTACAAGAGTTTATATATCAGTGGAAGAAACAAGGATATTCTCATCTCCATCTTGGTGGTGTGAGAATTATTCTCTCTTATCATAGACAGAAAGGTCTTCCAGTTACTGCTAGACTTTCACTGTTAGATACCAGATATATTCATTTTGAAAATGTAGTGATTGGTACCATCCTTACAACACTTAATGCTGGAAGTGTTGTCCTCACCTTTTTCCCAATTATAATTTGTCCTTGAATGATGTTCATCTGTCCACTGCTTTGAAGATTCAAGTTCAAATTACTGGAGCTGACCAGATTGAAGGATCTCTATCTGCAACCATCCATCACCAGATAGTTTATAGATTGTAAGATCATAAAATTAACCTATCTGCCCTAGAAGTATCTATTGATGCTCTATATATCTATGTATATACAGATACTACTCCTACAATTGTACAGACACCTAGACAGTTGCCTAGAGAAGATCTCATGAAACTCATTCCTCTTCAATGGGTTACTACTTATGAGAAGCAGCAATAGAATTCTGGACCTGTTACTATCTTTCGAGAACCTTCAAAGGATTCAGATGGTAGTGCAAGTACTAATTCTCTTCCAGAACTTTTTCACACTTACATGATATATCCAATCTCTTCTAAAGATACAGAGAATATTCCAGTTCACAGTTTTGCATCTGGTGGTAGTCTGATCTATGCCAGAAAGGTCAGAAGCCATTTTATTTGAGATACCCCAGGTTTAGGAGAATGTGATCCTGGTTGTATTTGTTGTGAAGAAATAGGAGATGTTCAATATCCTCCTATCAATTCAACCAGACTCACTGGACCTAAGAGATTTTTCTCTTCATGACAACAGAATTTAAGCGCCCTCCTCCTAATTTAGAAAAACCCCCCCTGGATAGGAATTTCTCCAGAAATTTAGAAGAAGGAGTATCCACTCCCTCTCCCTATTTATGATGTTCAAAAAAATCTAGAATTACCTAAGCCACAAAAAATTAAACGGTGTGCCCTACTGACACATCAACCCTTAAACCAAATACCACAACCTCAACCCGATATGATGTTTTCCTCAACAGCATCAAACTTTCCACCACTTGAAAGATATATTGATCATCAAACAAAGATCAATACCAGACCATTCATTCAGCCAAATACTAGTCTTCCCACTAGACAATTAAAAGAACTTACACAAGGAGAAGAAGTTATTAATTGGTATACTCAGAATGCTCAAATCCAAAATAATTATCTGATGTTTATTGATTCTAAGATTGATTAGTTATATGTCAAAACTGATAAAATCTCAATAGCTCTGAGATCTATGTCTACTAAGATACAACAATATCACAGTTCTCTCCTTATGAGAATTCATCAGTTAGACACTGAACTAAGAAGGATGATTCAATAGCAGAATCTTGGACCCATTTTTTACCAGAAAAGGGAAGAAATCCAAACCCTAAAATCTAGATTTGAAATAATGGAAAGAGATTTATTGTCAAAACAGTCTCAAGCTATTGTTTTTGACCTTTTTTCCCTATCTTTTCATCTACATACTAGCCAGTACCGTTCACCAAACCCAATTTTAGAACAGTCCATGAATTATTTCAAAAATCTCTAGCTTCCTTATCCTTAGTACCTCCTGTTACTCAAAAGCCTTTTGATTCCCATAAGCCCTCATCTTTTCGAAAGACTTATACTGAAACTATGAAATCTCCAGAACCTCCTCCTCCTCCAAGAGTGTCTGAACCATTTCCTTAACAATGTATGACACTTTATGCATCTGATTCAGATTCTTCTGAAATAGATTTTATAGATTCTGATTCTTCAAACTCTGATTTAGAATCCCAACAAGCAGATATTTCTAAGCTTTTAATGGTTGATCCTCCTCCTGATCCTCCTGCCACAGAACCAATTATGGAAGATCCTCTAGCAGATGATTCTTTAGAATATGATCTCAGATTTGAACATTAATGAACCAATAAACCTACAAATGGTCCTTGGTTTACTTTTGATGATCTACCTCCTAGAAAATAGAGATAAAAAATTCTGGAATTTAATGCTTTGATTGATTTACAAATGGTAAGAGAAGGAGCCTCTTTCCCACAAGTTTTCAAGGAATTTGTCTCCAGATTTACTAGAAGTCTCAGAGAGTGGTATACTAACCTGGATGAGTATACCCAATTAGCTTTCTTCAACATGAAATTTTTTAATGCTCTTTTACAAATCTATACCACATTTTTGGGAGATCATACAATCATTGCAAAGAGACAGAAGGAAGAATTCTTGGAAATGAAATGTTGCTCTTTAAAAGCTAAGGTTCTTGCTTTCATTATAAAAGAATGTCTGAGAAGTTCTATATGCTAGGTGGTTATAGTGATGCTAGCATGAAACAGGTATATGTAACTTCTTTACCTAAAGAACTTCAGCTAGAAATTAATCGTTCTATTCAGCAAACAGGCAGACCTCTTGAAAAAGTCTCTTTGGGAGAAATTCACCAGTTTACTTTTGTTGCACTTGGTAGACTATGTGAAAATCATAGAAGCATGAAGAAATTCATGAACGATGATAAAATTCTTTAAAATGCTTATAAACGCCCAGCTTCTTTCAACATCAAATGCAAAGAGAAGAATTGTGTTTGTCCTACACAAAATAAATCTCATAGAGTTTCTTTTAGGGATAAACGCTCTCAACCATTCAGATAGAAAAGAAAGAGGTTCAGATTTTTCAGAAGAAGATGTCCTTATTAAAAAAAGAAAGAGAAGTTCAGGAGATAGATGTTATGCATGTGGAAGAAAAGGACATTTTGCAAAAAATTATCCTAAGAAGCCTGTGAAGACAGCAAAGTTGATCTGGCAGATCAATCAGGCTTCAATCTCTCTTCCTGATAATGTAGAGATTGAATATGTTCTTTTAGAATAAAGTGAAGCAGACCAGGAGACTATTATGGCACTTCATATTGATGATGATGACTCTTATTCAGAATCTAACTTTGTTTATTCTGATCAAGATGATAATTTTGCAATTTATCATCTCCAACAGCAGCAATTACATTCTGCTTATTCTGTTGATCACTCAATGATGACTCCTCTAGTCCAGATTTCAATACTTCCATCTACGTATGACAGAGATATTCTACTTATAACTTTCATAGATATTGGAGCTCATAAATTCATGATGAATCCTGTTGTATTGCCAGATACTTATTGGAAGTCTCATATTAAATATTTCAGAGCAGTTGATGGAAATGTATTTTCTATATAGTTAATCACTAAGAAGAAGATTGGAATATCATTTTTTCCAGACTGTATTATTTGGACTCATGTTCTTGGTTCATCTCTTCTAGATAAAGACCTACTGATAGGTTTTGATATTTATCAGCAAGCTCAGAATCTTCAAATCCTTCCTACTGGAATTCATCATAAAAAAATCTTTTAAAGCTTATACTGATATACAGAGAATCTTTTCTCTGTCAAAAGTTCCAACAGATTTTGAAGATATAAAAATTTCATTACTTTCAGCTTGTGCTGATTCTCATGCTGATTTTTATCATCTAAAGCCTTTATGGAATAGAGTTCATCTCTCTCCTTTTTAAGAAAAATGAAGATATAAACCCTACAAAGACTTTTCATCCTGAAATGTCCCCCTCAAATCTTGCCCGTGTCAGAAAAGAATGTGAATCCTTACTGCAACAAGAATTGAATAAACCTACCAAGTCCAATTGGGCTTGTTAGGCATTTTATGTAGATAAATGTTCAGAAGTTCTTAGAGGAAAAAAGAGACTTGTTATTAATTAAAAGCCTTTGAATCTGTTTCTTACAGATAATAAATTTTCTTTGCCTAAGATCTCTACACTCATGGTTCATCTAAAGGCGATAAAAATATTTTCAAAATTTGATTTGAAAGCTGGATTTTGGCAATTAGGTATTAAGCCATAAGATTGGCCCAAAGCAGCTTTTTGCATTCCTGATGCTCAGTACCAAAGGATAGTCATGCCTTTTGGATTGAAAGTTGCTCCATCATTGTTTTAGAAGGCTATGATTCGAATCTTTTATCCCATCTTTGTATTTAGCCCTGACCTACATAGATGATATCTTACTGTTTTCTCTAATAGTAGAAGCCCATCATAAACTGCTTCAATAGTTTTCTTCTATTGTTCAACAGTATGGTATTATGATTTCTGAAAAGAAGAGTACCATGGGTTGAGATTCTATTGGCTTCTTGGGTTTATATTTTGAAAATGGAGTTTATACTCCAAGTCCACATATAGCAGAAAAATTGCTTAAATTCTCTGATGAAAATTTGGCTTTTAAGCAGATCCAACAATTTCTTAGTATAATTAATTATATCAGAGATTTTTATCCTGCTATAGCCCAGCCCATTAGTCAGTTGTCCAAAATTCTAAAGAAGAATCCAACACTTTGGTCAATTGATCAAACAGAAGTTATACAGACCATTCAAAGGATTGCTGCCCATTTAACTCCTCTTCATATCCCTTCAGATGGTTTGAGAATTTTGCAAACAGATACTAGTGATAAGTTTTGGGGTGCTGTTTTTCTTAAAAGAATTAATGGAAAAACTCATTACTATGGACATACTAGCAGACAATTCAAAAATAGTGAGAAACACTACCATTTTGTTTACAAAGAGATATTGGCAGTAAAATATGGGATCAAGAAATTTAAATTTTATCTTCTTGGTCATCATTTTCTTATCATCCTTGATAATACTTCATTCCCAAGAGCCCTAAATTTTAAACAGAAAACCTTACCTTCTCAATAACTCCTTAGACTCCAAGAATGGTTTTCAAAATATGACTATTCTGTTGAGCACATTAAAGGCCAAAAGAATTTGATTCCAGATCTTTTGCCCAGACCTTCAAAACCCATACCTATTTTCACCTTAACTAATAGTTTTCCCTATATCATGATGTTCAGAGGATATAGACCTAAAAAATTTTCACCAAGACCACCATTATGGAGAAACTCTAATATAGAGTTTCCTCCTGCTTGTCCTTATACCACTCCTACAGCAGTTCAAGAATTTGCTAAAACTCACATTGTTGCTTATCTTGAACATAACCATAATCACTTTGATATGGATCCAAAAGTAAATGTTTTTTATCCAAAATATCCATGGATGTTGGTATATCACCTTTGTCCTATTCATCCAAAGTATTCAACTGAATTATGGTTTTTATGGTGTCTCACGATACTGTATAATGATGTTGTGGAAATTTCTGTATTAGATATGCTTAACTACATATTTGTTGTTGATATTCAAGCTGATACCCATGCAAATCATTTACCATGGAAGTTTCTTAAATGGTTTAATGATGTTTCATGGTGACAACGACAGTTCTTGTAGATCATTCATGAGAAACGGTTATGGCAGAAACCATAAAAAGAAGCAAGGAATTATTATGCAATTTTTATTTTGCATAAGCTCATATTTCAATATCCTCAGACATGAGTATTTTGGTCAAGAAATCAAGTTGTTCATTGGAAAACATATTATGGTCATATTTATTATAATTATCAGAAATAAATTGAGTTAAGAGTTCATCTCTGCAGCCTCAATAACTCAAAAGCATTTTCTCAGACAATCAGAAGACCTCTGATTTGCACTTTAATAGTGAAGAATAAGAATTGGACCATATATGACCAACAGTATGCTGAAACAATGACAAAACTCCCCTGCCAGCTTACTGCAGAATATTTTGTTAATTATGGTCCCATGGACTATGAACAGACAAAACAAGCAGATACCAGTACTTCTCAGTCTTCAGCACAAAGAGATTCTCTCTTATCTCTTCCAGCTCTATCAAACCCACCTAACTCAACAAATTTGGCTCTCATTATAGCTGTCACAACAGTAGCCAGCTCTTCAGTTCAATGAAATGTTAATGGAACTCCAACCACTCAAATATACATTGCAGAAATTTTAGCTAGTGCTTAGTCTAATCAACCCACTCAGAATGATAGTGTTGACTATATATCATATATAACAAATAATCCTTTAGTGCGGTCCTCCTATGACTTAAATGATGAAGATTATAGGAATGTAAATCTGTCCCCCAATCATTTTGTCTAATTATATTATTGTACTACTTTCTACTATTTGTAATAATCTCTTATCTGTAATAATTTACTTTTAGAATAAGTGCTTGTACTAGTGGAATGTGACTGTACATCCACTATCTATTTTCATTTATACTTTCTGAAGTCATTACTTACGACTTCATTATTGTACGTTTGCTCCTCCTCTGTTTATATAAGGAGCTCTTATGTATCAGTTGGGATAAGATCAGATAGCCTAATCCCTCTCTCTAAATAAAAATATGCAGTTCTAAAAATCTTCTTCTTCTTCAACTAAAGTTATTATTCTATTTATTTATGAATAGTGTATAATGATCCAGAAAGATTGATATTGAATATGTTGACCAGAGACAGTTAAAAGAGCAATGTCTTATTGAGAGTCTTGGGTATGACTGTGTTTATGGACGATGCTTAAGACTATCTGGTAAAGCTATATTTTGTTAATCCCTCTAAGGATAGAGTATACTCTGTATGGAACTTGCAGCTCAGGCTGATCATGTTCCAATACATCAAAAATATCTATGGCTTTTTGAGGTATATAAGCAGGAAATCAGACAGTAGGTGCTACTAGTGTTGAACAGACCAAAGGAAGTCTTTGTTGTTTTGTATAACAATGCATTGTACCTCTCTTGGAGAACTATGTGTTCCTGCTATGGTGAGCTTTGACTCTTAATATCCATATAACCACTACCACCTAGGGGGTTGTATGGATATTAAGAGTCAAAACTCACCATACTGGGAACACATAATTTTCCAAGAGAGGTACAGTGCGTTGGGAGAAGACCAGACCCAAGTAAAATTTATTATTTATTATTTTATAATTATATCTTTTATATAATTTCAAATTAAATTTTGAATCAATTCTAATAGGTAATGTAAAAGAAAAACATCAAATACACAATTATAAAAAGAAGATAGAAAAGAATATTTCAAGTAGGAATAAAAAAGGTGAAAAAAGAAAAGAAGGAATAAGTTTATTATTTATCCTATTTTAAGAATATGTTGAAAAAAGATTTTTATTATATTATTTTTTTGTTCGAAAAGCTAATGTTGTTTGCCAAAATTGGATGTAGCAATGGCAGCCATGTCTAATTATGCATTTTTCTTTTTCTCGCGGTTCTATAGCCAATTGGCTGAACTTCACTTCAATTTGGAATGTAAGTAATTTTGCAACTAGATTTTCAACGTTGGCAAAACACTGAAAAATTTTCAGCATATTCAATATATATGAAAATAATATGTATATATGAAAAAAAATATATTTCTCAATATATATATATAGGAGTTTTAAATTAAAACACTGAATTATTATTTTTGGTTTTTAATTATTTTACCATACAAAAAATCTTAAATTTAATAAATTATACATATATATAAATCCTAATATAACTCATTACAATAGTAAGTCGTAACACAAACATAATTAAAATACAAAGTAAATTTCAATATAACCTATTAGAATAATTAATATATATAATTTATAATTCATTATATATAATTTATAATATATAAGTTATATAAAATACAAACTTCTATTTATCATACGAAAATCATCTAATTTAATTAACTGAATTAAATGATATTTTATTAATGAAAGTGAAAATTAGAAATTGAAAATAAATATATTAAAAATTCAAAATTTAAATCAAACTATCGATTTGATTAATTAAAATTATTGATTCAAGTTTAATCAATTTTGATTCAATTCTCATTTAATTTTTTATTAGTCTTGTATTATTATATTTAAACGAAATTTTTATTTCATTTCGATTTAATCATGTTCATATCGTCACTGAAAAATATTAATTAGCCCAACACTTTCAAGACCCATGTAGTTTTTATATGGTATTAGAGCCAACGAGCTAATAGACTAACTCTCAGATTTTACTGGGTTAGAATTTTGTTTAGTAAATAATTTAGACCCATTTATTAACCTATAACCTCAAAGAGAATGCACCTAGGTAATTTATGATGGATATGAAAGAGTAGGTTGTCATCAATGTTTGACAAGGGATGACAACTGGGCCAGGCCCAGTTACACTTGAGAATGAGTGTTGGAGAATATAAATAAATCTCATATTGAAAAAGTATAAGATAACATAGTTATATATAAGTAGTGTAGATTGAGTCTTAACACAAGTCAATTGATTTAGTGTAAGATGGTGATCAAACCCTATTTATATGGTCACTGATGTGCATTTGACTCAAGACTCCCAAAATCTATATATTTTCTACATAAATTATGTAAAGGCATGCATAAAACTTTATTAATTATGATTTAGATAAAATATAGGAAAAATGAAAGGATAGTGGCATAAATTATTTCATGAGCTTTATGATTCTATAGGGTCTAAAGATACTAATATTGTCAAGCACCCATCAAAAGTTAATCATGATAAATAAATGTCTTTTAGAGATTAGTGTCTAAATGAAAAGATAGGTGATATATAAATTAGTGTATCTATATTGGTAGAAGAACATGAACGTGAAAGATCTGACTAGAGCAGAGGTGTATATTGCAACACATAAAAAGGATGAATCTTATGTTTATGATGAAACTAGATAGATATGTGTAAGTATTTTAATTACTTCCTCACATTTTTTTCGTTGAATTATATTAGTCTATATATGAATAATATTTAAACTCAAATTTTGATGGTTATTTTCAATTTGTATAGGAAAAATTTTACAGATTGAGTATGAAGATACTCCATCTCTTTCACATGAAGATTCTTGTTAGAGACTTAATAGCTCGTTGTCTTAGCTATAAATTCATATATCATTAATAAGTAATATAGTAGAGAGTTAAGTATCGTTCCCATGAGAAATGTAATTCTAAGCATCAAACTATTAAACTTGTTATTTGGACAAAAAAAGTTGATTTTAGAATTAAGAATAAATTAACTGAATATGAAATTTTTTGGGTTTTAATTTAATGATGATGAACTTAGGGAAGACCACCTTAATTAATTTTTATAAATTTTCTAAAGTATTGATTTAATTTAAGTTCTCCTTGATTATTGGTTGGATTTTTCTTAATTAGTTTTAGTCTCTCTCAATTACTGAAACTAATATTAAATTTAACCTTATGTATACTCTCATGAACATAAGTAATCAAACCAATTCATTAAGCTTTGTGAAAATCTTATATCAATCTTTTAATTGTTTACCTTATCTATAAGTAAAAATTTAACTTAAGATTGTTACTTCCTTGGACTAATGTTATGCTTCCACTCTCGCTCCATCACATAACATCTCAATTCAATTAATCATTTACCAGATAATTAATACATTAAAATTAAAGATAACAAAATAATTAAAAGATAAACTTAATTAAATCAAATAAATATAAATTACTCTATAGTAAAATTAATATAAGGGATCAACTCTAAATAAAAGTTTAATTGTTTATAGTTGAAATGAAAGCAAAACAATAATTAAAGACAATAATTGAAAACATTATAAATTAAAGAATAAGATAAATCAAACTCTAAGTCTTCTTTGGATTGAGGAAGAACTCCACTTGGAATTTTGAATTTCTTCTTGAAACCAAATTTTACTATTCTCTCCAAAGAAATTCTAAAACTATAAGAAAGATAAATTTATTTGAAAGAATGCTTTGATTCTTGGAAGATTTGATACTTGAAAACTTGGAGAATGCTTATTTATATAAAGATTTGGAGGCTCCAATTCTTAGTGGGAGAAATCACTTTAATCAATTCCCTTAAAATATAGAGGAATCCTTAAAATGAGGTTACAAATCTCCTTTTATCTCTGTGAGCATGGCTTTTGATGCCATGGCCATGGCTTAAGTAGACAAGAGCTCATTCGTGAGATTTTTCCTCTCTAGCAGTGTCTTTTTTATTTCCACTGTCGTGGCTTTAAAATCTCACGCCCATGCATAATTGTTCAACTCAAAATCTGTAAAATCCTCTTTAAAACATTGTCAAAATCAATGTCACAGTCTTAGCTTTGGAATCTTATGACTGTGGACTTCAAAATGCTTCTGACCTTGCAATTTTTGCCACAAAAAAAAAATTGGACATATTTGAATGAAATGTCATGGCCGTGGGCTTAAAAGCCACTGCCATGGGATTCAACTTGTTTCTGGACGTCTTGATTTCTTATTTTTAATTATATTTTCAAGTTTATAGTCATGTGTGATGATTTATATGACCATATAAAGTCATTTTCTTTAATTTTTTTAGCTCGTTTTAGCATTTTTTTATTTTTCACAATTTCTAGCAAAAATAAACTTCATTTTCTTATTTGTAAGCTCATACTTAAAATAATGAATATTCTAGCTCTTACAAAAAAATAATTAAATTCAATTGATAATAATAAAAATATAACTAGAATAATCACTAAATTATATGCAAAATATGGCCTTATCAGCTCTTTTATTAAATTGTTAGGAAAAGAGCATTCAGGTAGAGTTCAATAATTGGAATTTGGCCCATCTTCATCTCAAGTCTTAGGCAGCATGAGTTATACTTTTAGTGTAATGATATTTTCCTCACAAGCATTGATTGCTCTTACTCAGTTGCAAGAAAAAGTGCACAAGTTAGAGTCTCCAATTGAAAGTAGAAACAATAATGCAACAAGAATTCTAGGAATATTAACTTATATTTTACAAAAGATTGATAGGAATATGCCTATTGAGTTTACAAATCTATTTTCCAAATTTGTATGTTCTTTATATATATTTATTATTTGAATTATTATTCTAATTATTCATGGTATCTATTAATTATTATGTATAAATTGATTACTTGTTAATTGGTTGGAATTTTGAAGTAATAAATTTTGGTTCCCTTTATTTAGGCACATGATGAAGGGAGTAGGCAAGGCTCACCAGCAATTACAAGATTATCATCATCTGCTAGCCAGAATAATCTTGAAGGCATTCATCAAATCAATAACTCTTAGTATTATCCATTACTTTATTGGATTTGGAGTCTAATCTCTCAATGGTTTTTTATTTATGTTAAGAAATTGAATCGTATACTGATTGTTGGTAGGAGAGTTTTGTGCTTTGAGATGATATCTTGATAGTGATTTTTTAAGTTAAATACTTAATTTAAATGATTTGTTATTTTAGATATTATACTATTGAAATTTGTTTTTATTATTGAATGCACTCTAATAAAGTTATAAAAAGCAAAAATAGGTTTATAAATATGAATACAAGTTGTATAATGTGATTGCATAAATAGTATTTTGACAATAGTAATACGAGATATTTTAAACAATCACAATTATTAAGCTCAGAAAACAACTAAATTTTGCAATAATTAAAAAATATTGTAAGAATAGTAATGTAAAAAATATAATAAAACCGTCACAAAATTAAAAAAAAATGAAATAAATACCGCAATAGTTATTAATTGTCTCAAAAGATAATTATATATACTATATAAAAAATTGTGATGGTTCTAAAATCATCTCAAAAATATTTATTAGAAAAATGTTAAAACCATTTTGTATATCAATGTCGTAAATTTTCTAAAATAAAATTTAAATTATTTATTAAGATGATTAAATTAAGCAAAATTTAACGATGGTTACATATCCCTCCAAAAAAATATTTTTGCTATGATTATTTTGGCGGTTGATTAAAATCATTGCAAATCAATCTAATGATGCCTTAATTAGTGATAGTTTTTTAGCCGTCAACTAGAGTATTTAGCAACGGTTGAAATTGTTGCTAAATATCTTTTATAATTGTCTCAAAATTTTAATTTTTTTTCTTTTGTAGTGGTCATATGTTATTACATGAGATTGTCTATTGATTCATGTTGCACTTACTCTATGGTGTGATAATTTGAGTATCATGTATTTAATTGTTAATATGATATTTCGTCATTGCACCCAGTACAACCAGAGATCAATTTTCACTTTATTCATAATCAAAGTTGTAAATTAGATATACCAGTTTTCATGATCAGCTAATTAATTTTTTTATCAAGCCCTTAGCTAAAAACAACTTTCATTGATTGCATAATAAATTGATCATGTTGTTTAATCTTGCTCAATTTGAGGATGAGTGAAAAAAAATATAGCCATTTTATAAGTTTATTATGAAAAATCATATTATAAAGAAGAAATTTTAAAACAAATAAAAAAAATACTATACATTATAAAATTTTGGCAAACCACACTATTCAAATAATGGTTTAAGAATTTGAGTAAAGTATAAAAAAATTAAAAATTTTGGTCGATTTTTCATGTGAATTATAAGAAAAAAAAAAGATAAATCAGTGGCCACGTTAAAACTTATAGGCAGAGGGAGGGGCATTGTCATAGAGTAGGTGCAACGGTAACTCAGATATTATTGTTCTAGTTTTTAGTCTTTTTCATATTATCAAAAATTAAATTTTCTCGTTAGTCAGTATATTAATATATCTTATTTTAAAATTAAGAAAACATTATAAAAACTCGGAAGGCTAAGAAAGAGAAAGGAGATTTAGCAATTTTTTTTTTGTATATGATTAATTTGAATGTTAAAACATAGGTTAAGTTTTTTTTTTTAAATTAATCATTTTTAATTTTTTTAAAAAAATTATTTCAATTGTAAATACCATATAATTCTTAATAAATAATTTTGTATTTTTAATAATAATTTAATTTAAATATTGAATCATATATTCTTTTTTTTTAAATGACTTCGATTCTTGCTTAAGTTGCTTTAAATCAATCAATAATATCATTAATCGTTGCATGTATTAGAAAAAATTATTTGCTTCAAAAAAATTATTTTAACTTAAAATATAATTTTAAAACTAAATATAACAGCAAGTAAAAAAAAATTGAATATAACAGAAAATTTCTATTTCAAATAAAAATTATTGTATCATTATCAAATTTAAATTTCGCCCCGCAAATCAAGCAAAAAGATGGTCGGCTAGGTTAGCTTGCCATATGTTCTTTAATTTATTAAAAATATATATAAACGAATAAAGATAGAAAACAATTTCATCTTTAAAAAATTAAAATTAAAATAGTTTTTTTTTTTGAAGGAAAAAATAGTTCATTAATAATACAAGTGAGAAATTGTAAAATTATAGGTAATACTATTTAAAATAAAATTATAATAGGAAATCAAATTTAAATGGTTTTTTTTAAGAACATGCAAAAATTAATTAGCTGCTAGATAACCAATATTAAATAATAGAAAAATGAATCCAAGAAATCAGGCATGAAACAACCATTTTTCCTGATAAAAAAACAACCATTTTTTAAAGAAATAATAAAAATAATTGCATATATATATAATAATAATTAACAAATTAATTAATAAGGAACGACAGGCATCTCAACTTTTACGCCATGCGTTTGGGCAGATTTTGAAATCTCGCAGTATTTGTAATTTCTTATTAATTATTATTATATATTAATAATCTAGAATCTATAGATTCTAGAAGCTCCTCTTCCTTCGTCTACCTCAGTACATACGTAAACTTTGAGTTAGATAACGCTGTTAGAAACTTCTAACGACGTTAGATCCTCTGCCAATGAGAACAAAGCATATTATATATATATATAATAAATTAATAAATTTGAACTTTTTAATATTTCTCATTTGGGTATTTCAATTTTTTTTATTCTTTTATACCTCAAATTTAATAAATTTTTCCAAATGAATTATTAAAAATAAAAATACTAAATTGACAAAAAAAAAGTAAACTGTTAAAAATAAAAAATAATGAAAAATTCAGATTTTAATATATAATCTAATGTGTTTAAAATAAACTTAGTTATCAATCAAATTAATTTGAGATTATTAGATTCTCTTTTGAAATTAGTTAATAAAAAATGAATTCGTACAATAAGATTACAGCATGGCTCGTACAATAAGATTACAGCATGGCTCATACAATAAGATTAAAAAGAATTTGATAATAATAAATGAATAATAATAAAAACCTAAAGCCAGCGAAGGATGATAAACTATTCCAAACAAAAAATAAAATAAAATAAAACAAAAGGGCCGCAAGGCTTAGGCAGAGATGCCACGTGTGATTATACGAAGGGCACGTGGTTCTGTTTATTATATGGTCATAAATGAGTTAAGACTTAAAAGAGGGAGTTGGGGGGTTAACCACGTCTTGCAATTGCATTTAAGACTCTGTAGCTGATCTTTCTAAAAAGTAATAAATTCTAGGTCTGAAACCATATATATATATATAAATATATATATTTATATATATATATATATATATTTTATCATCCGTGAGATGCTGAGATTTGTAAAATTGTAGGTCAGTCAAACTTGTAGAAAAACACACACATATACAGGGAGAGAAGTCACTTTTCTGAGTTTTCAAAGAAGGTGACGTTCAAAAATTGAAGGATTTTATTAAAGAAAGGAGGAGAGATATTAGTCAAATAATGTGTACGTAGAGAAGCCAGCAGCTCCTTCTTTGAAGCAGGGCTGTGGAGGACCTTTCTTTCTTTCTTTTTTGCTTTTTGGGTATTGTCTATTCTTTCCTTTTTTCTTTCCAAGTTGGAAATTTATTGTTGTTTTTTTGTCTGTTACATTCATAGTTTGTTCCAATTTTTCCTGGGTTCTGTAAGATTTTTTTTTTCCCTATAGTTTAAGGTTCTTTCTTCTTTCTAGGGTATTTCTGTTTGGTTTCTTAGAAAACGTGTGAGAGGTTGAAAAATATAAGGGGAAATTGGAATTTTTTTTCTGAAGTCTCTTTCCTATTTTTGAAAATCTCCTGTATTCTATGATATTAACGCTTTCCCAAAAAAAATAAAATAAAATAAACCTGGTCAACTTTGTTTGTTGTATTTGGTTCCGTTAAGTCAATCTTTTGGCCAGAAATGAAACTCTGTTTCTGGGTGCTATTTATCTTAGTTTTGCAGTTTAAATTATTGGGAATTATTAGTATGTGAATAATTTTGATGATTTTTGTTGCTGTGTATCTGGCTGTTTGAAAGGAAATTATTTTAATACATTAAGTTCACTGCAAATTCTTGATGTTAAATTACAGTTTTATGATAATAGTTAGAAAGGTGATCGAAGTTTGGGTGCTTTTTTCCTCCTATAGTAAATTTTTTTTGTATTGGATTTTGTTTAGATTTGCTAATTTTGCTGATTGACTCAGTGAGTTGATTGATTAATATCAATTTAATAGCTTCAACGGGGTTGATTTTCTCCTGAAATTTGGGAGTTTCACTTTAGAGAAGTGGGAGTTTCTGTTTATCTTGTTCTGTAAATTGGGTGAGTAAATCTTATGGAATCCTGAATGGGTTTGCTTATATTTCTTAATGGTCTGCAGTGCTAAAAATTGAGTAAAAGATGGCTGAAAATGGAAGAGTACATCCAGATTGTGTTAATGCTTCCAATCCCTATCATGAATGCGGTGTAGCTTGCCTTGAAAAAATTGCACAAGGCCAAGGCCAAAGACAAGTAAGGAAGGAGAAGAAAAAATCAGGTAATTGCTGTTTTTAGTATTTTAATGTGTTAATTTTTTCCAACGTTATTGTCCTTATGCTGGGCAATCTTTATACATGGAATCAATCTCGTGAGATGAGAAAGCAACAAATGCTTTATTATGCTGATAGCTAATCATTGAAATGATTTCAATATTTGATATTTGTTACTGTGCTGTTGATCGTACATTTGAAACTCAAATTCACATTCATTTAACATGACTATCTATCCAAATAGATCCAAATCGTGGCGTGTTAGCGAGTCAAAATTCTACAATGAAGCAATCTTTTTGGGTTCAAATTTTTGTGAAAGGCCTTTGATATGCTTATTGAATAAATAACTGATATTCTCATCTTATCAGCTACAAACTAGTTAAGTCCTGCAAGGAACTATTTTCTGAAAATAATTGGTTTCTTGACACTGGACAAGTTTGTATCGGTTACCTTCATTTACCTTTTATCATTTAGAGAGGATCAAGAAGTTTCCTATTAAGGTTACATTTTATTTTGAAAATTATTTAGGAAACTACTGTGGCTGTGGTTACCGTCATGGAACAATTACAGAATCAAATGAACTGCATCTTATTAATGTAAAAAATGACTACCTCTTAAATTTTAAGATGTCATACCTTTATTAGTTCAGGCAGATGCAAAGCCTTGTTTCAACTATTATTTAGTGAATTGCAGTTTTAGTAAGACAATTATGTCTTTCCTCACCAGACAGCCCGCACTAACTTCTAAGTCACTTTGGTTCATTGTAAAAGATAAGGTTGAAATTTCATGGATACTTTGTATTGTCTGTTCCATGTCTTGTTTCTTTTTATTGAATTTTCATGAAAATAATTAGTCTCGACAAAGTGAGATCGTTACGTGTTCCATCTTTTTATTGAATCATAAATATAATATATGTGTGTGTGTTGAGAATGTAGCTTCCAACTGGTGGCCTCCATAGAGATGCTTTCTGCTCTTGAAGTATCATTCATTTAGGTCATATCTGCATGGCTTTTGTTCTTTAACTGGGTCTTCAAGAGGGTAGGTAGCTTTTGGACCTAATAAACCAACTCCACTTTAAAGTGGCATTTTAGAGCATTGTAGCTCCCCCATGATAACCAGGTGCTTAGCAACAATGATTAAACAACGAGAATACATTAAAGAAAACACATTGAACAATTGGATTTTGAATCCTTATTTTCATGGTTATTATCTCACCCCATCGTGATACTTACGCCTCGTAAATATAATGGTGTACTATCGAGAAGTACTTAGGCATAATTAATTTTGTTAAAGTCGAAAATGTATACATTATGGGATCTGTTAGACATTTTCTAAATACAGGTGTGATTTCTTCTCGCATTTTTTAGATTATCGCAATGGTATAAAAGATGGTGGGATTAGCGAAAAGGTGAATGGAGTTAGCAAAAAGGTGGTTGAAGACAGAAGAGCGGACCCAAATTGTCCTAAGGCATCTAATCCTTACCATCAGTGTAACAAATCTTGCTCTTATACAGCTACTGAAGCCAATCCTCGGGGGGTTAACAAAGAATCAGGTTTTTCACCCTCTTTCAAATGCTAATGCTCATTTGACCATCAGGAATGGCTTTGGAAACATAATGTCTTTCCTTGGGTTGTTTGGATAGTATCTTTTGGAGGAGTGATTTTCCTTAGAATTACTGTAGGATCACTAATATATTTATGTTAATCAGTATATACAAGTAGTAGAATGAGGTTAAGATCCAAAGTACAAAGGGACTAGGATATCTAGTAATGCAAGATAAGCATAACGGCCTAAATAGGAAGGACTACTTCCTAAAGAGGAGTATAGCACAAGGTCGGCAATGAACATACTGTATTAGTAACATGTAATTGCAAGTAGAGTAACTAGTGAGACAAACAGTTATAGAATTTATATAAAGATACACGAAAGAGAATCAAACAGGAGAGAGAGAAGCTGGAGAGGAGAGAGAAGGGTGTGAGAACTTTTAATTAGCAAATAGATTCAGTTTCTTGTAGACAAATCCTTAAACTTCAATTAGGTTATGGAAACAACATATTTTAGATATAGGTATGTTTATGAGATCTGCAACTCTTTTTTGGCATTGTTCATTATTAGTTTTTTGGTGAACATTGTTCGCTAATTTAAGATGTTCTGCAAGTGCTTAAATTTTCTAGGCTACTTGATATAAATGCTATATTTTTTTTTTCTCTAGTTAGGTGGTGAAATTGGCAGGATTTTTATAAGACTGTTATCTACATGAAGTCAGAGGGAACATGTAGATAGTTTTCTCTTGGACTGAACTGAATAATTTACATTATTAATTCTCATATCCTCCAATTTTTGTAAAGTGGTTAATTCTAAACAAGTGATAGTGAATAGATCCCAAGACCTTGAATGCTGCACATCCGACTTAGTTAAGATAAAAGAAATCTCCACCTTCTAATTAGATACTTCAGTTCAAACTGTTGGGCCTGTTCCTCATCATAGTTTGTTGCTAATGCAGGCTCCTTCATCCTTGATACATCTTTGAGCTTTGGCAGAAAAAAGAAGGGATCTGAATCTGTTCCAAAGTCCCCTCAAAGCAATGCTTCTGCTGTAAAAGCAGTGTATACTGCTGACTCTATGTCTCCTCGATCACCATTTTCAAATAAAAAAAAGGTGGAATCAGAGAATAGTCAATCTTCACTTTCATCTCATCAACATTCTGAAGAACGCTATTCTCGAGATCATTCATTTGACAAGGGACTAGCTCAGTCCGAAATTGTGCATACATCTGGAAACTTAAAGGTCATTATCCTGCTCTCTCTCTCTATCGCATATCCATGCCTATAGACTTGCACGAATAATTGCCAGTTGTAGTTTTGATATCTATTTAACACTTTGCATTTTTCTTTTTCTCTATAACAGCCTAGTAGTCCCAAAAACCGTTCAATTGATAGCCTTACCTGTTTTGCCATTGTGCCACCAACCAAGGGGGAGGACAATGAAAAGCTTCATGCTTCACCTGAGGCAGCTTCTTCTCCTATTGCTAAGAATGTGGAAGTAAAAAATGGTCCAGGTGTTGAGGGTCTGAACTTCACTTTTTCAGGCATTTCTCGTGCTTCAGATGAGAGTGATGATGAAGTTCAGTCCATTATTTCTGAATCCTGTGTGTCAGTAGGAAAATATCATGTGAGATCAAATGTTGCTTCTATTTTACAGTTAATCCTTGAAAAATATGGGGATATAGCAGCAAACTGTCGGTTGGAATCAACTTCCTTGCGTGCTTATTATCTAGAATGCCTGTGCTCTGTGGTTCAGGAGTTGCAGTCCAGTACTCCTGTTCAGCTAACAAAATCTAAGGTCAAAGAATTGTTGGCTGTTCTCAAGGATGTAGAGTCTGCACAAATTGATGTTAGCTGGTTACGAAACATACTGAATGGGCTTACAGAAGCAACAGAGCTCAATAATGAGCAACAAGCTGCTGAGGAGGCAAAAAAAAACTGTGATAATATTATAGAGTCAACAAGGAAAGAGCTAAATACCATGATGGAGGATTTAACTAAAAAAGAAAAGGCAGTTGCTGACACCAAGGCAAAAATTGAGGAAACAAAGGTTCGTTTGAGTGAGCTTGAGCTTGAATCTTCTCAATTGAGTGAGACTATTTCGTCCATCCGGTCCAAGGTTGACGAGTTTCATTCAAAACCGTGGGCAGATAAGATATTGTAGCTTATGTATAGGCAAAACATTACTAGTTGATGCATGTATGCATGTTGTTTTGTTATATGCTTGCAGAAATTAATTGTATGATACAAATCATATGGGTTATACTAGGCATTTTATTTTGGTATTTGTAGCAGTTGAAGGGAATAAGTTGTTGTATCGTCCTAAACATGCAGTTGATTTGAGGTCTGAATGTGGTTTTTATAATGTTATGAAGGAAAGTTAAATTCCCTACGACTTGTCTGATTATAGTGTCTTGAATTGAATTGCGTTGCAGCCATATAACGTGGATTCATGGCAGATCTTTTTTGTTTAATTTCTTTTTTTTTTGTAACTTTCTGCTTTCTAGTTGTATTTTGGTTAAATGCTTCATCACTCTTTGAAATCATGTTAGCATTTGGGTGAACCATTTTTTTTATATAAGCTTTTTATTTTTTTTTTGTGTCAAAAATCTTCTCGCCGAAGAGAAAACCAACTTTGTACAGTTTTTGGATTATCATACAAAAAATAATATATATATATTTTTTTGAAATATCAAGAAGAAATGATAAATTACAATATAAGTTAGTTAGATCTTAAAATACTAAGATGCATTATGATAAAGTCATGGTTGCAAGTAACTGAAAAAAAAATATAAACAACATGTCGGTTTTCGTTGTAGTCTAGTCGGTTAGGATGCTCGGCTTTCACCCGAGGGACCCGGTTTCTATGAATTACAGATAAAAACCGAGTCAACTGGAACCCGGTTTCAACCGGTTCAATTTCTGTCATGGGAAATACTGTTTTACAGATAAAAATCCCATTTCTATGAATTAAGCATTAAAAATAATTAAATTCATTTAATTTGGCCAACTCTATTAATAAAGAACTTGGATAAAAATACTTGAAAAGAAAAAAAAAACTGAAAAAGGGCATCTAGAAATTATATTATTCGTTTTTCTTTCATCGCCTAAACACAGAAATGATTATATCAGCTGTATAAAGGACGAAGATCAACAGGTGTTGACCGGAGATGTTGAGATTAAGGAGAGGTGGAAGGCTTATTTTGAGCAGTTATTCAACTCTGAACATGAACAAGATTTTCAAGGTCTTCTTGCAACAAATGGTTATATCAGCTGGTATAGGAGGATCTTGCATAGTGAAGTAAGAGAAGCCTTAAAGTATATGAAAGTTGGTAAAGCTTGTGGCCCGGATGGTATTCCTATAGAGGTTTGGAAGAACCTTGGAGAGGTTGGAGTTGCCTGGTTAACTAAACTCTTTAGTGCTATTGTGAAAGGACGTAAGATGCCGAATGCCTGGAGGAAGAGTATTCTGGTACCCATATATAAAAATAAGAGAGACATTCAATGCTGTACAAATTATCGGGGTATCAAACTTATGAGTTATACTATGAAATTATGGGAAAGGATTATTGAACACGGATTGAGGAAGCTTACAAGAGTTTCGGAGAATCAGTTTGGGTTTATGCCAGGGAGATCTACCATGGAGGCTATTTCTCTTCTAAGAAGACTAATGGAATTGTATCAAGAGAAGAAGAAAGATCTCCACATGGGATTTATTGACTTGGAGAAAGCCTATGATAGAGTACCAAGAGAAGTGTTATGGTGGGTTTTGAAGAGGAAATGAGTCAGCGGCAAATATATCAACATCATCAAGGACATGTATGAGAATGCATCCACTAGTGTGAAAACACCTGGTGGAGACACTGAGGCTTTTCCCATTACTACCGGATTGCATCAAGGTTCGGCCATGAGTCCATACTTATTTACCTTGGTTATGGACGAGCTAATAGAAGCATATAAGACGATGTTCTTTGGTGTATGTTGTTTGTTGATGACATTATTTTAATTGATGAGACTAGTGCTGTAAACTGTAAGTTGAAAGTGTGAAGAAAAACCCTCGAGGACAAGGGTTTTAAGTTAAGTAGGAGTAATACGGAATATATGCACTGTGAGTTCAGTCTAAAGAAGAAGCAGGAACATGAGGTTAAGTTGGATTGAGTTTTGGTGCCTAAAACCAAGCAGTTCAAATATTTGGGTTCGGTGTTCCAGAATGATGGCCGTATAGATGAAGATGTGGCTCACAGAATACAGGTAGGGTGGTTGAAGTGGAAGGGTGCGACCGGGGTTCTATGTGATAAGAAAATACCTCTGAAAGTGAAAGGTAAATTCTATAGGACGGTTGTTAGGCCTGCGATGCTCTATGGTAGTGAGTGTTGGGTACCAACAGGACAACATTTGCATAAGATGAGTGTGGCAAAAATGAGGATGCTAAGATGGATGTGTGGACATACCAGACTGGACAAAATTAAGAATGTTCATATTCGACAAAAAGTCCAAGTAGCGGATGTCGGAGATAAGGTGAGGGAAGGAAGACTTAGATGGTATGTACATGTTTTAAGCAGTTCGTAAGTGTGAGAATTTGTTGATTGAGGGGGCTAGAGGTCGTAAAAGACCTAGAACTGTGTGAAAGGAGGTGATAGCAAGAGACTTACGTGCCTTAGATCTTGATGCGGATTTGATTAATGACAGACTTGAATGGAGACGTAAAATCCGTGTCTTGGAAGGGGCCTAAGGCTGGAGTATTTTTTTTTGTGTCTTTTGAGCTTATTTTGTTGAGGATCCATACAGCCGATCCCAACTTATTTGGGACTAAGACTTAGTTGTTGTTGTTGTTGCCTAAACACAGAAATGAATGTATCAAATTGGTATATATTTACACAATAAAGAACATGATAATTATTATTATAAATTACTATTAATTTTTTTTTAGTTTGAGAAATTACAAATACGTAATATATGTATTATGATTTGAAATTTTGTTTCAATTACTATTCAATAATTTTTTTAATTAATGTTTACTTGACTAGTTTATTTTATTTATCATGATAGGTCATATTAATTATGATATATTTTATTTAATATTAGTTGTATATTTAACTTAATTACATTTTAACTTCGATTCTATTTGAATTTTTAACTCATATTTCTCTTTAAGACGGGACTGGATTTGAAAACATTGGTTCTTCCCTTTTTTTTTCCTGAATTTCTCTTTTGCATGATGATTATGCAAATGTTTAGTTAAGGCTGACTATTCAAAATATCATACGGCATGCACTATAAACACTTATATTTCATTATTATTTTTTATGCCTTTTTTTCTTTAATTTTTTAGTGATAATTTTTATAATAATAATAATACCTATTATATATACATGTTAAATCAAATTGACCACTTATATCTGTTGCCGAAGAAATAAATGTGCAAATAAAGTATTACTATCTCATTCAATTTTTATCATATTAGTATTTTGAGCTATTTAATTTTATATCTTATTAAAAATTATTTTAGATGTTTTGGTCTTTTATTTTTAAATACATGTATATTCCTTAATATAATTTTTTTAATTTAGATTAATATTTTATAAGGCGCTTACGCCTAGAAAAAAATATATTAAGAAAATATCTTAGTTATTATATCATAATAAAATTATTATGATTTTATTATGAGACGTGTCTAATCTCTTTAAAAAATTAATATTTTATGATAAAAAATAAATAAATATTTTTGTAAATATGAGATTATAATATAATAATATAAATTATACTAATAATCATTTACATTTAGATATTAGAATTTTTCAAACATGTCATATAAGCCTTTAAACTACATTTTCATTCATCACACATATAAAATAAATCGAGTAAATTATTTCCAATATCTCTGAAAAATATACTAATTCACATTATTATCCCTTGTAATGAAAAAATCACCAACATTACTTTGTTATATCATGTGCATATAAAAATCTCTCAACTTATTTTTCATCCATAAAACTAAAAGAACAATGAATGGTGGAACATATTAGTACATCATATTCCTTCAACTAAAAATAGGAATAATTATCAAATACATGAAGCCATAAAAGCTAAACAGTAAGCCGTTTAAACTCTTTTATTTAAAATTATTTTTTCATAGATTAAAATATATTTGAATTTCTTTTCTCGGGTTTCTGGACAATAAATCTATTAAACCAAGTTTGCTGGTAATTTTAATAGGAATTGAGATTTAAGATCTCTTTCCTAGTTCGAGGGATGGATAATTTTTTTATATGGTGAATATGAAATATACAAGGTTTGATTGGTTTGCTCAGGCGGAAATATTTGAACTTGACTAATCTGGTAATTTAAAGGATTCTCATGAAAAAAGGCATCTTCTATAGTTAGAACTTTTGGAAATAATTTTTCTAAAAATATTCATATTTTGAAAATTTAGATTGACATAAAATGTTTAAAGAATTTTTTTGTGAAAAAACTGTTTATAGATACTTTTTGAGATAGGGTTTTTCAGAAGAAAACCTTATCTCCATTTTTGTGTAATGGGTTTAAGTATATTTATCTAAGTATTTTTATAAAAATACTGAAAAAAAATAAAAAAAAATTAAATTTATCATATTTTTAAACATATATTTAGAATTATAAAAATTTATGATTAATTTATCAATATATTATATTTATATAGTTTATTATGAATTTATTATAAAATAATTAAAATGTTATTAGTAAAAAAAAACTTAGAAAAAATGATGAAGAATGTAATTTTTCTATTTATCTACTTGGGGTTGGTGCGGCTTGGGCCTAAGTGGCGTGGGAAAAGTTTAGTCAAGATTTTGGTGATTGGGACATTGAAGCTAACCATTATTGAATTTGTAAATTTTTATGTGAGGACTACAACTTTTTTTTTTTTTTTTTGCCAATAAAGATAATATTCATTAAAAGAAACGAGAAGTGAATTTAATCTTCCGTAAGGCTAGAATCTTTAAAGTTTTATTTGGATGGAAGCCTGTTTTATTAATATATATTATAATATGATAGTGTATGATATAATATTATAAGTAATATTTATAATATTTTAATAAATGATATGGTATAATATAATTAATTCAGTTCTTTTTATTTAACTTGGCGATATGATGTGGTTATAAAATAATAAAATTATTGAAAAAATTATAATAAAATTAATGTATAAAGAAAACCATTATGAAAGAAATTAAAAACCATAATGAAAGAAAGAAATTAAAAATTATTAAGTTAAAATGTTAGTTTTGAAAAATAAAATATCTATAGAGGGTATTTTTAAAACAAGAAAATTTCAAACTATATAAGACTACTAAATTGATAGTTTCAAAAGTTGGCCAAAAAGCATAGTTTTTAAATCATGACTAAACCATAAAATACAATAATAGAAATCAAAACAAACAAACAAATGAAATAATACCATATTATAATAAACCATTAAAAACTATCATCCAAACAAAGAGTAAGAGCACAAAAATAAGAAGAAAAACAATCTTTCCCATAAACAAAACTACCAAGAGTTATTAAGAACCATCTCAATATAAGCTGACTTATAAATCAACAAAGAGGCCAAAAGGAAAAGTAAAAAATGTCCACAAGGGATAAATATGTAAACAAAGCTAAAATAGGAGAGAATCTAAAAGTTTTTCTTAAACCTAGAAATGACAGCGGATAGGGTATTCACGACATTAGCCCTACCTGAATTCAAATTCATTTAAATTTAAATTACTCGTACTCATCTCAAATCCATCTATAGTTATAATTTTATTATCCTTACCTATCTAAATTTGTTTACATATACTCATTTAAGTATAAAAATTTAAAAATATTATGAAATTAAATTTATACCACATAATTTTATAATTAAAATAAAATATAATAAATATATAATTAAATTTTAATTAAATATAACTATATACATAATTCGGTTCGAATAGCTGGTATAACATATATATAATTTATACACACAATATTTATATTAAAATTAAATTTTTAAATTTTTTTATGTTTATAATATATAAAATTTGTTTAAAAATAAATTTAATGATTATTATTAATATATTTTATCTTTTTTATATTATTTTATGAGTATTATTTCTTATTTGTGATTAAAATTAAAAAAATTTCTTTATAAAAAATAATATATTTTATATGATGAAAATATTATTTAAAAATATTAATTTTTATTATTTTATTAGAATATATTTATTTAATAGTAAAGTTTGAAAAAAAAAATAAAAATTATAGTGAAATATTGCATGAAATAAGAGATGGTGTATTTTTGGAAAAAAAATCTTATTTTAGTGAGAAATGAGGTTTTTTTAAAAAAAGATATTAATTTTAATTTTTTAAATTTTTTTTTTATAAATATAGTATTTTTGAAAATGAAATTTATTTTTAACATAGTGTTGTAAATGGCCCCACATCTTATTATCCTTCATTACTTGACTTTTGAAAGGCCAGCCCAATTAAAAGAATGCTTAAGAGCCCAAAACAATGATAGGTTTTTATATTTCTTGATTTACAATCCGAAAAAGGTTTAGCAGGTAACAAAATTACAAAAACGGCTCAGAAACCAGCGTTTTAAGATTATAACTGCTTCCGATATATACATATATATATATATATATATTCTAATAAACCTGCGGTTAAAAGAAAATCGAATGCTCTAATTTTTCTTTTTCCTTTTGATTTTTCTCGTCAACCAAACATGGAGAAGCTCAGAAGCATATAGGAAGCGATAGGTTTGGCTTTTTTTCATATTTTGAATTTCTCGTTTTTTGTTTCGATTCTTTTATTAGGGTTGGTTTTGATTTATTGAATCGTCGTCTTTATTTGGTTGCTTACGAACTTGAGGAATATCAAATCCTAACAGTTTACAATTTTTCCTTTTTCTTTGATGGGTTATGATTTTTAAGGAAGCAGGAAAATTAGCTCAATTTTGTTAAATAATATTTTAATTTTTTTTTGGAACTGATATCTAAGTTAATTGTTGTGAAAAACCTAATTTTGAATACTTGATACGATTTTTATCTGAATTCTGAGAAATTGGTGCCTCGTGTCTGTGTTTTTTTAGTTGAATTAGATGTTTACTTATTGGAAGTTAAGATTTTTGCAATTGCAGCAGTGCAGAAGGTGAAGTTATCCAAAGATGGCTGAAGAAAGAAGAGTTCACCCAGATTGTATAAATGCATCTAATCCTTACCATGAGTGTGTCGAATACTGCTTCAGAAAAATTGCGGAAGCAAAGGCACGATTGGATAAAGAAGAAGAAACAGGTATTTGCAATTATTGTTTTTATTGTTTGAATTTGATGTTTTTATTTATGTATACAATCTCTGTTATTCCATGATTTATGTACCTGATTGATATGTCTATTTAAACAATTTTACGAAGTTGCACGAGATAAAGGTCGAGACAAAGGTGGAAATGGTCAGTCCACTGTACTTGCTTCTGAACAAGATGAGCATCATGATGAAAGGCTGGAGTTTGAAGAGCATTCCGATGATGAAGAAAATCACCCAGTTCAGGAAAATGTGGAAGATGGTACACAACTTACTGGGAGACAGAAAAAATTGTTTGAGCTGAGGCTTAAGATGGTACTTTTCAATAAAGTTTTAAGTTATGAATGTTATACTTCTGTAGTTGACTGGATATGAATGTTAAGCTTTTCCGTCAACTATGGGTTATCGCAAAATGTAGAATGAGGCAAGAAAAGCCAATCAGACGGCAATGGTTGCTGAAAAAAAGAAAATGGAAGCCGCACCAGAATCAAGGGGTATTTCTAAACAGAAGTGGCTCGAGGAGAGGAAGAAAAAAATTGGCAAACTTCTAGATGCAAATGGTTTGGACCTGGCAAAGGCATATATGCTGGATACACAAGAGGCAGCAGAGGTGAAATATAAAAAATGGGAAAAGGATCCTGCTCCATTTGGTTGGGATGGTATGTTCACATCTATTCTTGTTAATTCATGTCTGTTTTATCATCTTTTTGTTCAATTCTACATTACCTATTCTATTTCTTTATTCTTCTGCTGCATACACAGGTCTACTGACTGTGGTAATCATCTGCTTGCTGTGTATACACCTATATTAGTGGATTCTTATGTTTGTATGCTTCTTGAAATCGTGCAAGGGGGAAGCATGTCTTTGTTAGTGGTTTCTTATATGTATTGCTATGTGTATTTACTCATGAATTAAAAATTTCTTGGTGATAATGTCTTCATGATTAAGAAGATATTGATTTATACTATTAATCTGAGGATGAAAGTTTTATGTATTCTTAAACAGTTTTTAATCAGAAGACCCTGTACAATGCATATAAAAAGCGGGCAAAGAACATTGATGTTGACCTAGAGGAATATAACAAAATGAAAGAAGCTGATCCTGAGTTTTACCGTGAAGCCTCATGTCTCCAATATGGGAAGGTATGAGAAAATTATGATATCCAGTGGATATAAATTCAGGGCTTTGAGATGTATGTTCCTGTTTAAATCTTTTAGGCACCCAAGATCTCTGAGGAGAAGATTGACAAGATGGTAAAGGAACTTAAGGACAGGGAAGAAAAACGCGTGTCATTCAGTCGAAGGAGGAGGTTCCATGAAGAGAAGGATATTGATTCAATCAATGACCGTAATGAGCACTTCAACAAAAAGATTGAACGAGCTTTTGGTAAATACACATTGGAGATCAAGAACAATCTCGAGAGAGGAACTGCTTTGCCTGACTAAGGTGTGTGCTTATAATCATGCTTTTGTATTCAAGCGATATTGCCTATAATACATATTCTCTACTTCCTTTGCAAATCTTCAATTGTTGCTGATTTAATTTTCTACCGAGTTCAATTGAATGGTTGAAATAAAACACCACAGCATAATGCTGGAAGATTCAGCTGATAGAAATCAGAATCTGGAGTAATATACAGAGTGTTTCCAATATAATAATACTTGCCACTTGTTTTTCTTCTTTTTTCTTTTAACTAGAATATGAATTTACTATATAGACTGAAATCACGGGTTTGATGTGTTGCAACTGTTGAGAAAAGTGCAAGAGTCTTTATTAGGTTTTAGATGGGCTATGGCATAAAATTTATTCATCTGAACTAGGGATCTTTTGAATTTTTTTCATCATTATTTTTGCACACTGAAATTCACATGTGCGGTTCGTAATAAACTGCATCTGAATCGTGCTATTTGTTGCATTCCCTCAGGCCAGTAGTGCTATCTGGAGACAATTTGTTCGCAAATTGCTCATAAATCTGAATTTATAACAAATTCAATCAAACAGGCACATCTGAGTGACTCTCTTTCCTCTGTGTATGAACCAATATAGTTCATCTCTTTAAACAACAATCATTTTGGAAATTGGAACTGACTGGTGGTTTTTATATCAATAGATTTTATAGTCAAAACCTTTGTATTTTTAGTTTCAGATTCTTGTTTGCAATGGTATTGGTGCTGGGTATCATTTTCATTTCATTTAATCTAGGTATTAATCGCAGCATCTTATTTGCGCTGCTGGTCGTAAAATTCTGAGGGGACAAAAAGCTTTTAATTGGTTATCTTGGCTCTGGATGGGTCCAACTAGTATCTGGTGAACTTCACTGCTGGATCATGTTCTATTTTGGTCATCTTTGGAGAATCATACAAGTAAAAGATATTGCGGCTGCAGTCATAAATGAAGAGTGACCGAACTATAGTGATTTGAGAATGTCTTTTCCTTAGATCTTTTACCTGTTCTTAACTCTTTCAGTCATCACAAGTTTTTCATTGTAATATATGTCGAAATTACTGTTTTTAATTTAGTAAGAGCTTGTGGATTTAGGGCCATTTAAAAACGCATCCCTTTATAGCTATTGCAATTAACTTGTTCGCTATGATGATGTTACTTCCTTTTTGTATTCCATTGCTTTGCTGGTATAATTTTTACATGTCTAGCTGATTCAGACCGTCTGCTCGATGTTGAAATAGTAGCTTTGTATTGAATGATTAAGGGTATTCTCGAATTAACTTTGAACAACAATAGAAATTCTTCTTTTAAAAAAAAAAATAAGTCTAAAAATATATTCCTGGTATTGACCATGACAATTGAACTTCAATTATAAGAATGAGCTCTTTTTACTAATAAAATCAATGCTTTATTTTTACGTGTGTTGAATTTATATTAACGCAAATTATAATATTAAGGATTAGTCTGGTTGTAAAGAGAATTCACTTGTTTTATTGGTTATGCATACTTGGCTTAATTTTATTCGTAGTTTTTGAGTTATACTATTGCTATGTTATTGTATCTAAACTTATCTTTTGTCAATTTTTCATCTATTATCCCTAGCGAAAAGCTCATGTGGCACCATTTCAGCTTTCAGTATTTCATTAGATGCTGATGTGGCACATACATTATGCATCGCACCAACATCCTCTTCTTATTGTTAACTAAAATAGAAAAAGAAAAAAGAAAAAAGAAAAAAATTTGAAAGTGCTGGAGCTAAATCCTGCACCTTCTATACTCCTAAAACATTCTTTATTATTAAGTTACACTAACATTAAAGCTACATTTTAGTTAAGTATATTTATTAATATAATTTATAATTTATAAAATTTGTCAATAAATATATTATAAATTATTTTATTAATAAATGTTATAAATTCTTTTATTAACAAAGTTAATAATTATAAATTATTAATAAATATATAATAATTAATATTGATAATATAATTTAATAATTTATACATATTATTAATATAATACATATTATTTAATAATTATAATATATTATAATTATTTATAATAATGTATTAACAATTATATATAATAATATATTAATGTTATAATATATTATTAATAATATATATTATATTAAAAATATATATTACAAATTATTTTATTAATAAATGTTATAAGTTATAAATTATATTAATAATTATAGTTAAATAAAATATAGATAAAAATCAATAGTATTAATATTAATTTAGTTAACTACTAAAGTGAAATTTGATAGTTAAAAGTGTGTGCTACTTTCATTTAAATTTTAAATTTGAGTCTCTTAAATATTTTTTATCTTAGTATATAATTAATAATATATATATTATTGTATTTCAATAGTAAAGAATCTGTTAGAGGTGTAGAATGTGTCACGATTCATGCTTTCAAATTTTTTTTTCCATTTTATTTAATATGAGAAGAGAATTGTCACATAACGTCATGCATCGTATCAATATCCAATGAAATGGTTGGAGCTATGCGGCGCTATTTTAGTATTTCATTAGGGAAAATAGATGGAAAATTAATGAAAGGACGAGAATGTTATAATATTATAAGTTTAATAATTTTAAAGTAATAAATTTAAATTTAAAGATGGTAATGTTATAATGGCATAAATTCAAGCATTACGGATGAAATTAAGTCATACATATTACTTTCTAGATGCACAAGTAAAATAATGAGGGGCACATTTCAATTAATGTCTAACCATTTGTTTATTTTGATAGAAATAGATGAAAAGAAGAGAATATAAATTTTTTCTTTTTTTTTGTTCAGACAATAATAAAATAAAAAAATAAGAGAAAAAAAAATAATTTCTTCTAATTTTCTTCTAATCCCCTAAAATCTCAAAGAGAAAAGGAGAAAAATAAAAAAAATAGAAAAGTTATAGATTTTTTTTATCATTGTCATTTTAAAATAATGAGAATATAGTAGTAAAAATAAATTTTATAAATTTTATTTTCTTTTATGTTTTAATTAAATAACCAAATAAAAAATGGAAAATATAAATGTTATTCTATTACATTTTTTTTACTCTTTTATTTATTTTCTTTTCCATGTCACCACCAAAAAACCAAACAAGTGCTGAGTTTATCATGCACATTTTATGTCGCCACTACATATTGTCATTGAATGGTACAACGAAGCTTTCGGACCGCAGCAACAGCAGGAGAAGTCTATAAATCTGATGCAATAATGAGTAAGACTGGGATGTGGGAGATACTTGATGCTCCGAATTTTCATAGCCACACATCATCGTGCAGTTCTCTTCGGATGTGAATTGCAAAAATGAGTAATTTAATTATAGTCAATTTAAAAAATAATTTTTTTATTAATTAAAGAATATTTATTATAATATTTTTTTAATAAATAAATTTATAATAAATATTTTTTAACAAAAAAAAAATTATTAAACAATCATTCTCTAATATTACTATAATTAACATTCCTCTTACAAAAACTTTAAATTTATATTGTATCTGTAGTCTTCCTTAGCTGGGATTAAGACCCCTGGTCCCAGCCCTCTATGCCTTTTTTTTTTCCAAAACTTACGGATCCATTTTGTCTACGGAAGCTTACTCCTTTCTTTTTCATTTCCTCTGCCAATTGCTGGGGTTAATTATTTAGGCAGGGAAGAGCACAAGATAACTCACATCCCTCCACCCAGCATTCGTATTAGGGCCCTGTCCTTTAAAAAGAAAAAAATTAAAACAAAATATTTATTATGAAATCAAACTATAGATGCTTAAATATTAATGATTGGTCAGAATTTGGATATGTAATTTTAAAACAATTTTAAAACAAATGATTTATTCTGATATTAAAAAAAATAAAACATTTAAGACGAGACAAAACGATCCAAATTGCAAACCCCATGCATCGCATCGATGCTTAAATATTAATAGCGAGTTTCCGATATGATCTGTTGATGATGTATATCCAAAGGTTTCATATATAGTCCAATAGCTAATAAAATCTCTGCTTTTTGTACTACAAACACCTATTTAAAATGAATGCTACATTTCAGCCATTTTAGTGTCTTAGGCCAACTCCAGTCATGTGCATTATTTTTGTACTAAAATAGTGTAATATTATTTCTAATTGCACTATTTTTATCACCAAAAAAAATATTTTGTTTAGATTCTTCTCTCTCATTAATATTATATTATTTTTTTACTTCAACTTTATTTATCCATTTCACTTAAAAACTTCATATCATTTTATATTTTCACCTCATATATTTATATATTTTGTATTTTCATCCAAATACAATTAAATTAATTAATAAAAAAATATATTATATTTGTTAGAGACAAATAAAAAAATATTAAGTTGAAAAATTCTTTAATTACATATTAATTATAAAAATACATTAAGCAAATATTAATTATAAAAATACATTCATATTAATTAAAGCCACACATTAATTAAATATATCATAGCAAATTACAAATAAAATAGACACACATATTACATAAATTTTTTTAAAAAAGTACAAATTAGCTGAAAGGGTCATTTGAATTAGTGTATTGCTCCCACAAATGCTCTATTAATGCTTCACGAAGAGCAAAATGGGCATTTCTATTCTTTATTTTTTTTTGTCGAGCCAAAAATTGTTGAAATTGAGCATTTTTATCAATCATATTTTCAACAGTTGGCGCTGAAAATTCTCTACCGTCTTCGATAGGTGCATTAAGATCACGTTCATCCTCGATTATCATATTATGCATGATAATACATGTAGTTAATATATCATGCAACACTTTTTTTTTTTCCAAAAACGTGATGGCCCTGCAACTATTGCAAAACGTGACTGCAACACTCCGAAAGCTCGTTCAACATCTTTTCGATATGATTCTTGTTTCATAGCAAAATACCTCTGTTTATTTCCTTGTGGTTGACGAATACTTTGCACAATAGTTGACCACTTTGGATATATACCATCAGCTAAATAATAACCCATATCATATTCTTTTCCTTGAATAACATAACGAGCAGGAGGAGCAATACCATTAGCAAGGTTGGAAAATAAATGTGATGACTCCAAAATGTTAATATCATTATTTGATCCAGGCATTCCGAAATATGCATGCCATATCCAAAGATCATAATCAGCTACCGCTTCTAAAATGATTGTTGGTTATCCACTACGACCTGTATAATGTCCAGCCTATGCAGTAGGATAATTTTTCCATCTCTAATGCATGCAATCGAGACTACCTAACATTCTTGGAAAGCCACGTTGCTCACCAATGTATAGAAGTCTTGCAACATCTTCAGGAGTTGGTGATCTCAAATACCGCTCGCCAAAATACATCTACAGTAGCTCGACAAAATCTCTTCAGACATTCAATTGCAGTTGACTCTCCAATTTTGACATACTCATTGGTAGCATCCGCCGGCAAACCGTACGCTAACATTCGAAAAGCGGCTGTAATTTTTTGAAGAGTAGATAATCCAAGTTTACCTATTCCATCTCTTTGTTGTACAAAGTACGAATCGTGCACTTTTATTGATTTGACAATACGAAGGAATAAATTACGAGACATTCTATATCGTCTACGAAACATTGCATTAGTGAAGCGTGGATTATCTGAAAAATAATTCATAAATAAATTACGATCAGCTGCTTTACGATCACGATTGATTACTAGATGACCTGAAATAGAGCTACCTTTAGACACTTGATGTTACTTAAGTAGTCTTTCTATTTTATGATTGTCTATGTTTTCTATGTTTTTAGTAGTTTTTTATTGGGTGTGTTTTTTAGACTAAGTTAATGATTTTTATTTATGGTGTATTTTTTTTAGGCTAAGTATGATTTTTATTTATGGTGTGTTTTTTTAGACAAAAAATAATGGTTTGTAGCTCGATTAAATAAAAAGTTAATGTTGTGTTGCTAATTATTTTGTTTATTAATATTTTTTGTTCATTTATAATAAATGTTCAATTTCACTTATTTTTATGTATTATAAATAAAATAATTTGTCATAAATACAATTCATATTTTACATGATATTTATTTAGATAAAATTTTACATTTTAGTTATTAAAATATAAAATTAATAAATAATACAATATATTGAGTGGGTAAAAAAAATAAACACCTAATTACAAAAATTTACTTAAAAAATAATAAAATAGAACTTGTTTAGAAAATATTTAAAATTTTGAGTTAAAAATGAAAAAGAATAAAAAATTTAAAAAAAATGATGCAGCTACAGTGCTGCATTAAATATAGTGCAACACTGTAGCTGATCTTCAAAATGAAGCAATAAATGACGACTGATTGAAATAAAAATCGTGCGCTATAATAAAAATTGACGCACGATTAGAGAGGCTCTTAACACAGCAATTTTGGATCACATATTTGACAACAATATATTACGGAAAGGCTAAAAAAACAGTGATGAAGCACCCGCCACCTCCTCCTCCCCCTCCACCACCACCACCTCCCAAGGACCACGGCGGCCTAGTGGTGGTCCAGTCAGTGTCAGCCTGATTTTTTGACCCTCTTAGGACCACTCGCTCCTTTCTCTCTCACTTGGCTCAGTGGAGTGACACGTTGAGATACTTCATAATATATATAATGTATGTATATACAGAATACATACAAGTTTGTTAAAAGACGAAACTTTGATTCCCTTGAGACGAATGAGAAAATTATATAATAGAAAAAGCAAAAACATCCTTTCTTTTGGCCACTTTTGGATTAAATAATTATTCTTTCTTCAACAACTTTGAAAGTTCACTAAATTTGTCTAAATGTATGAAATTAAAATGTTTTTATTTTCTAATCTTAAGGTTGAATTGATAAGATAATATTTATTTTTTTAATTAATTTGAATTTAATTATTACGTTTAAATTATAATTTTATATTTATAAATTTTCTAATCCTAATATTAAAATTAATATAATTTATTATTATTATTTATATTTAAATCGCCGTCTTAACTCATTTATATTTATTAAAAAAATAAATTATTTTAATATTATATAAAATTATTTTAAATAAATTAAAATATCACATATTAATATTAAAAATATCATTTTTTATTTTATTAATTAATAATAGAGGTATAAACTAATTAATTTTTATTAATTTTATAAAATGATAATACAAGTAGGATAATTTTTTATAAATTTTTTTTAATAAAATAAGTAAATTAATTATTTAAAAATTAAAGAAAAACTATTTAAATAGAATTTGAGAATTTAAAGGTGCTCTTATATTTAAATTATTTTTTAAAGTCATATATTTATTAAAAAATATTAAATTCTATTAATATTATATAAAATTATTTTAAATAAATTAAAAAATTATCTATTAATATTAAAAATATTATATTATATTATTAATTAATTTATTAATAAAATAAAAATATAATTAAAAAAATTAATTAATTTTTACTAATTTTATAAAATGAAATTATAAATAAAATATTTTTTTTATATAAGACAAATTGAATAGATTAATGTAGTAAATATTTACCTTTCATTTATTAAACTATAAAACGGATAAATTAATTATTTAAAAATTCAATTAAATAGAATTTGGGGATTTGAAGGTGAGGGGGTAAACTGGTTCGCCACTTTCCACTTTCCGGTACAGATGGTGGATAAAAACGAGGAAGAAAAAAGTAAAGGAACCCTAACCCACACTCCATGTGATGTCCTTTCTAATTAGGCCAATAAACAAATGCCAAGTGGCAAATATACAGTAGAAAAATAATTGCCTCAAATTTCTACGGTTGAAATTTAGTGGGAAAAAGTGGGCCATTTGACAGCCAGCATTTCAAACCTTTTTCTTCCTTACCGGTGAAAAAAAGTTGATGCCTCTTCTATTTTTGACAAGTGGCAGTACTGCTATTTGCATTATGACATCATCATCTTCAAGTCTATCCGTTTTTCAACGTAATTCTTGGACTTAACATTAAGGTTCAAGGTAATTATGTTTATTGACCCTCAGATCATCTTCAGCAGTTCAACTCTCAATTGATTTCAACTAGAGCTAAACTTCGGTAATTCTAACTTCGTTTATATTTTCTGTACATGCTTAAAATTTAATCTCTAGAAAACATATAATTTTATGATTCTTGATCTAGAATTTAGTCCCTACATCATGATCAAGAACCATACTTAATGCATTTAAATGCCAAAAACTCATCATTAAGCTATTTCATTCCAATAATTCGAATTATTTATAAATAATCAACCGCTCAATACCAACTCCAACTTCGTGAATCACTGAATTATTACTCCGATTGCTGTTAAAAGTTAAAAAAAAAAACAGATAAGGGATGCTTACTTTTGTCATTTACTGACTAGTTGATAAAAAATTTAAGCTTTGTGAACAGATATTAATAATAAAAAACTTAAAATGAAAGACGAGTGAGAAGGTAAATTTTTTCACTGTACAGTGCACAGCGCACAGCGATTAAATATGAGAGAAAGAAGGAACACTACTACTCATGATTAACAATGATACAAACCAGACTAATTAATTAACAAAGAAAGATTGAATTAAAGAAAATTAAAAAGAAAAAAAGAAAGGGCGGGTCACCTTCAGAATCATCTCATTACACACAAACAAACAAATAGAGAAAAAGAAAGAGTGATGGCTACACAAGTTTTTTTTTTTTTTTTTCTGTTTTTTTCCCCTGGTGGGGGATTTTTTCTCTCTCTTTGTTGCTTTCCTTTTAGTTGGTGGGGTTGCTGCGGAAAGATCCCAAGGCTTTGATTGCTGCTGCTCTTAGTATGTATTGATGGTATGCAGTTGCTGCAAGTGCTCCAACAAAAGGTCCAACCCAAAAAATCCACTGTGTAAATAAAAACAAATTACCGATTACATGCTTAATATTAGCTACCATCTTTAGAAAAAAAATCATATACTCAAGAATATGTTTCAAGAATTAGCAAAAATCTCTAGAAAAAAATTACATCAAGAAAGGTTCAAGAATTCTTTCTAAGAAACATACATGGTCATCCCAGACTTTGTCATTGTTGTATATAACTGCAGCACCAAAGCTCCTAGCTGGGTTAATACCGGTACCAGTTATGGGGATTGTAGCCAAATGAACCATAAAAACTGCAAACCCAATTGGGAGAGGAGCCAAAACCTGCAACAAAGTTTAACCAAAAAGCGATTTTTAGTTTAGTCTTTTAACACAAGATGACAGCTGCTGCTGAGCTAATATGATCATGAACATACAGGAACGTGAGAATCACGGGCACTCCTCTTAGGGTCAGTTGCAGAGAAAACAGTGTATACAAGCACAAAGGTTCCAATGATCTCAGCAGCAAGAGCAGTTCCTTTGCTATACCCACTAGCTACAGAGTTAGCACCACCACCAAGATGATTGTATGGATTCTTCATAAAGGCCTTAACCAACCCTACACCACAGATTGCACCCAAGCACTGTGCTACCATATAAGCCACAGCTCTAATTAAGGACACTTTCCTTGCCAAGAACAGTCCAAAGGTCACTGCTGGGTTGATATGACCACCTTTAGCAAAAACAACCAAAACCCATTAACCAAAAGGTCTCAGAACCAAATAGTTATAGAGTATGTTTCAGGTATAGTAGAAAAACTACCAAGTGGGTATGTGTAATTTAGAGAGGTGAATACGCAATTCTTACCGGAAATACCAGCAGTGCAGTAAACAAGGATAAAGATCATGCCACCAAAAGCCCATGCAATACCCAAAAGGCCAACTCCAGCACAAGGATCAGTCTGCTTCTTGTAGCCAATTACAGTCGCTACAGTTATGTAAAGGAAAAGGAGAGTGGCTATAAACTCAGCTATAAGAGCTCTGTAAAAGGACCAGAGCTTGAGCTCAGCCATGTCAATAAGAGGGGCTGGTGGTGGATCAACATAATCCTTTCCATGGGTAGTTTGTGTTTCTTCACTCACATCCTTAGCCATCTTCTTTCTTGTCTTATCTAGAAAGCAAGAAATCAAGCAAAATCCAGAAAAAAACCACTCTTGTGAACTTTTTTATCTTCACCGTTCTCTCTTCTGGATACTGTGGTCTATACACTATGATCAGAATGTCTTATAATAATAGAGAGAAGGGTAGAGATCAAGGTGGATAAGAAAAGGGTATTTTTTGGGAAAAAGAAATGAAATCTAGAGAGAGAAATAGTAGAGAGAGAAAGTGGAGGAGTGGGACCCAGAGTGTACAGATAGACCATGTGAGACTAATGATCTAAGAATAAGGGCGTCAGCTTGGCATCCAACCCAAAAAGCCACGCCTGCAACGGTTATTTCTTGTCTTTTTTTTTCCTTTGCTTTTTTGCCCTCTCAAGGAAAAAAATAAAGCTTTTTAATATAAATTTCCACTTTTGTCCCTTTGCTTGTCTTCAATTTGGATTTTGGACCCCTCCTTACCAGACGCACGTTCTAGTGTTTTTGGGTTTTGAGCAATCAGTTTTTTTTTCTTTAGTCGCAAGTTGGTTATTAGTGAATCTCCTTTATAAATTATTGCTAAAAAAAAATCTCCTTTATAAATGAGAATGATTTTTCAGTTGCACAGTTTGCTGTTTTGGATACTATTATTAAAATTGTAATTATAATTAAGAAATACTGCCACCCTCAATTCAAAGAATTGTGCGTTAATTTTTTTAAACTAAAATTGAACATGTTATTACGAAGAGAAATATGGTTATAAAGAGAATGAGCTCCCAATGGATTTAAACACGCAAAGACCATCGACTCTTTGGAAGGTCATGGGTAAATATTGGAGCCAAACTCTAAGAGTTAATGTTAAGCATTCTACAACTAGAGTGGAATAATGGGAAGCAATGACGAAATCAGGTGTTGAATAAGGAGAGAACAAATTTGGATGGGGATATTTACACCCCACAAAAAACACATAATATATCCTAAAAATATTTTTTAAAAAATATTCTAAAGTAAAATTACATTAGAGGATATATAAAATTACAACAACAACAACTAAGCCTTAATCCCAAAAGTTGGGGTCGGCTGTATGAATTCTCAACAAAATAAGCTCAAAAAACACCAAAAAAGATACTCCAGCCTTAGGCCCCTTCCAAGACACGGATTTTACGTCTCCATTCAAGTCTGTCATTAATCAAATCCGCATCAAGATCTAAGGCACGTAAGTCTCTTGCTATCACCTCCTTCCACACAGTTCTAGGTCTGCCACGACCTCTAGCCCTCCTCAATCAACAAATTCTTACACTTACGAACCGCAGCATTAGGAGGTCTTCTTAAAACATGCCCATACCATCTAAGTCTTCCTTCCCTCACCTTATCTCCGACGTCCGCTACTTGGATTTTTTGTCGAATATGAACATTCTTAATTTTGTAATATTTATAATTTTACTATTTATATTTATACATACTCTCTTAAATTATTATACACATTTTATCTTAAATACTAAAACTAGTTAAATCTATTTCACTTTTTCATTTTTTACTTTTCTACTTTCAAATACTCTTTATCATCTAACTCTAATAACTTCACACTCTTTTATTATTTAAAGTTAAAATACAAAAAAAAAAGTATTTAGTGGTTTAAAGCAACTTACATTATGTTAAGTGATTTTAAAATTCATTTTGTTAGCCAAAAGTAGTTGCAAAATTATATATATATATATATAATTATATATTATTAAATATCTTAATTTGTCCATCATATATTGATCGAATAAAAGTAAAAATTCAACTCTGATTTAATAAATTATAACTTAATTTCAGCTCTGATTTGTTGAACATATTTCATTGTTCAGTTGAAAAATGATGCAAAATTAGTTTTGTACAATTTTATCTCGTTGAACAGAAACAATTATGCATCACAACCTTATTGAACACAAATCTTAAATGTCAAACACTTCAATAATATAGTTGATGAAAGTGGATTGGTTTTATTTAGAGGCAGTAATGCTAAGAATGGATTTTGATAGGTTATGAGTCCATCTAATTATGATGTGTACTAGCATTGTTTCTTACTCTTTTCTATTGAATGCGATGGAAGTGGGTAGACTTAAGTCAGACAAGGGATTACGCCAAGGCGATCCTCTCTCACCTTACCTATTCTTATTTTGTACAAAGGACCTATATGCACTTTTTAACAGAGCTTAATTTACTGGAGATATTCAAGGTTGTCGAGTCGTAAGAAATTGCCCTAATATCTCTCATATGTTGTTTTCAGATGATTCCTTTTTCTTCTGCAAGGCCAATATCTTAGAGTGTGCAAAGATCAGACAATTGTTATTGGTGTATGAGGAGGCATCAGGACAGTCTATCAATCTAAGTAAGTCGGGCATATTCTTCAGCTCTAATGTCTCAAACTTATTATGTTCTTCTTTAATGGGGGTCTTGGGTGTAGCACAGCCTCTTGACCATAGTCGGTATCTTGGCCTGCCTTCTTTAATAGGTAAAAACAAGAAATAAATTTTTAGTTTCCTAAAGGATTGGCTAATGTCCAAAATTTATAATTGGTCTAGTCGCTTGCTCTCCAAGGCTGGCAAAGAAGTATTGCTAAAGTCGGTTGCCCAAATAGTTCTTTCGTATTGCATGAGTTCTTTCTTGATCCTAAGATCATTATGTGATGAAATCCACCATTTTATGAACTCATATTGGTGGGGTAGATCAGAAAATAGAAACAGTATTCATTGGATGGAGGAATGGGGTATAGGGATTTGCATCACTTTAATTTAGTTATACTTGGTAAAGAGGGTTGGCGTCTACTAACTAATCCTAACTCTCTGCTGTCTAAGATACTCAAAGCTAAATATTTTCCAAATTGGAATTTCTTAAATGCCAGGTTGAGGAATAATCCTAGTTTTACTTGGATGAGCATTATCGCAGCTCAAGTTTTATTGCGAAGTGGTGTACATAAGGGTATTGGGCATGGTAGGATAATTCAGATCTGGACTGACCCTTGGTTACCTATTGATTAACATTTATTGGTTGAATTGTCCAAACCAATGCACATTGAATGTCATATGGTGGCGGAGCTCTTCAATGATACTAGATCACATTGGGATGTAGATCTAGTCAGGTCAATATTCTTGCAATCAGAGGCTGAGGCTATCCTAAGCATGCCTATCTGCAGATTTGGTAGGGCTAACTTCTAGTTGTGGTATCATGGCAAGTATGAGATGTATACTATAAAGTTCGCTTATCATCTATCTCTTATTTCCAGACCACCCTTGGTCTCACAAGTACCTTTATCTATCTAGAAATTACTATGGAGGATTCATGTCCCACCTAAGGTGTGAAATTTTTGTTGGCGCTATTATTCCAACGAAAAGTATTGTATATAGGAAAAAGATATTTGTGGAGACTAGATGCCAAGATGTGGAGTGATAGATGATCATTTACATGCCATTTGTCTTTGTTCATTTTCCTTGGCATGTTGGCATATTTGGGGGCTACAAATTTACTCTGTTAGTAGTGACTTCTTTTCTTGGTTTACTGATATTTTTCAATCTTTGAATATGGATAGGCTTGCTAAGTTTTATGTTATCTGCTGGAAGTTATGGGCTGCTAGAAATGTTCTTTTATGACATAGTAAGGGAGAAAGTATTGGTCACTTGGTCTCTCAAGTGCTGCAATTTCTGTCATCATAGAGATGTGCAAACGAAAAGGATGTTGTGGCAGTCTCTACCGTACATCAAAAAGGGATCATGCCTGGTGAGTCACGTCCTGTACCCCATGGCTGGCAATGATCAGTGGATGGATCAATCAATATGGCCAATAGATCTACTGGTTTTGACATTTGTTTGTGTTCTCTAGAAGGGCCTTTCATTTCAGCTCTGTCGGGCTTTCTACAGGGTATAACATAACCAAGAATAATAGAGGCGTTGGCTTTACGACATGCACTGGAATGAATATTGCATAATTTTAATGGCCCTGGTTCTATTTTGATTGATTCACAATAGGTATACCTTAGTACTCTTTCTTTTGAAGAGAACATATCCTCTTTGGATCAATAATAAGTGCTTGTAAGTTGTTATTAAGACAACGAAGTGATGTTACTTTGGTTTGGTTTTGAAGATAAGCGAACATGATCGCTCATCATTTAGCTAGGATGTCATTTTCTTTCACTAGTTTTCACCTTTAGGATACTATTCCTTCCTGTATTGCATCGTTTTTCAGTGAATAATAAAATCTCCTACTTTTAACTTCAAAAAAAAAAGTTAATGAAAAATATTGATTTGATGTAACCTTATCTTAATCGTCTTAATCACCAACTTCTTTTAATATAATTTTGAACCTATTCTAGCATTTGCCCCCCTCCTATTTTTTCTTTCTTTTTTATTTTGTTTTGGAATTAATCCCTTCAACATGTGCATACAGAAGCATTAGGTTTAACGATTAGATTAGCTAACTAGCAATTTAATCTTCTTTCACGACTTTATTAATGGAAGAAATTAGGTACAATGGAAAATAGAAAATAGAGAAAGTGAGAAGAGAGAATCTGTAGGAGAAAAATTAAAGTTGTGCAATCCAAATTATAAAATAATAAGATCTTTGGAGTTGAAAAACATAGAAAAATAATAAATTTATTGAATCATCTCTGCTTCTTTCTTTGTTGAGAGAAAAACAACTAACTTTGAGAGAAATGAATAGAAATATAGAGATAAAAATTAGGTATAATAGGTGGAGTGTGTAAATAAAAATTAATTTTAATAAAGTAAAGGGTATTAATGTCTTTTGGTGGGATATAGTAATAAAAGAATAAATTTTTAATTTTTATAATAAGGGTGTATTAATAAATTGGGATGCGCTTAGTATTTTTGTGGGATGTATATATTCCCACCTAACAAAATTTTCAAGTAAAAAAATTATAAGCAAATTGAAAATAAAATTAAAAATTTAATATTATAATAAATCTATATTTTTGTTATAAATTTCTATAAAAAAAACATATCTATCAAAATTTTGATAAAACAATATTATAAATATTAAATAGATAAACAAAATTTGATATATTTTACTTATTTTCTTTTTTTAAAAAAATTTCTCATTTTTTATTATTAAATATTATGTTTGGTGATCTAAATATTTATATTAATTTAAAAATATTGATAATAATATCACACACATATATATTTTCATAATAATTCGGTATAGAACTTTAATGTTCAATTTGAGATCTAAAAAATATTTTAGAATCATATTTAATCTTTTTATTTGAAATATTCAACTAGTAAGTCTCATATAATGCCACATCATTAAAAATAAATGGACAACTTAACTTTTGTTAAATTAGGGTTTGCTCCATTTTTTATAAAAAAAATCATAAAAGGATAAAAAAAATTTAGAGTCCAAAGTGAAATACCATGAATAATTCAAGGTAATATTTATATCTTTTTAAGTGAATCTATGTTTTAAACATTAAAAAATCATTTCGATTTTACAAATTTAATTCTTTAGAATTGAAAATATTGAAAGGTAAAACTTTCACAAAACTAACAAAACAATTGTTATAGACAAAAATGCCTTCTCTCACTTTCTTTTTTATCCTCTTGCTGCTTTCTTTCTCTAGTATTTTTTTCTTTCTCTTTTTTTTTCAACTGATGTTTTATTATATTTTCTAAATTAAATATAATTATAAATATAAAATATATTTATTTTTAATTACTTTATTTTTACCATATTGAGAATAATTTAGAAAATAAAAATAGAAACAACTCATTTATAGATCTATTTCAAATATAAAAATATGGAATTTAATTGAATTTCTTATTCTAAGTTGTATATTTTCAAACATGAGAATCCATTTTTGTCAATGAGTTTCATAATTGAAATTCAAAAATAGTTAGACAAGATTAGGAATAGCTACACTTTAGAAACCGCCAACTCAAGTTTAAGAAATTCTTGAATCTGAACAGAACCGCTTAAAATGGTTTAAGAGTATTAAAAAATCGTCAGTTGTAGTTTGAGCCCCCGATTTCAGGGTAGCTTAGGAGGTGATTTGATGGAATGATTCCAATGTTCAATAAGACAATTTTGGGACGGCTCATGTAATAATAATAATAATAATAAGAGAAATTATTAATAGTTGAAAAACATGGAAATATCATATAAGAAAATGAGAGACCGGTGAGCACTTTCCGCGTGACATGTTGCACGTTTAATGTTTAATTTCATCTAGAATGGCAACTATAGAATTTGTAAGGATAACAATTAAATTTTAGAATTCTGATTTCATTATAGTAATTTATTGAGTGGTATTATGTCGATTTTTGTATTTTTCAAGGACCAGTTCAAAATAAAATCTATTAAATTTTTAGTCAAAATTTTCAGTCATATAATGTATATTCTCTAGAGTTTATAATCATTGGCATAATATTTTTATGATATTTTATTTCATAGACCATTCAGTACTAGACTCTATCGCTCTTGTGCTGAGTTGTTGACTAAGTCGAGTTTTTTTGCTTAAACTATAAGTGATACTTTCTAATATATTTTATTGTATTTTATGAATTTTCATATAATTAATGTATGTATATATTTTATTATTTTTGCATTATTTAGAATTTTAAAATTTTGATATTTCCCTGTGATTACTTAATTATGTGATGAATATGATTTATGATTACGGTATATAATTGAGATGACATGAAACCATATAGAATATGATTCAATTTTTGGATATGGTACGATGATATTATATGATGATGAGTTTAAGACTGGTGTGACAGCGATGGTTGTCTTTTGCTCAGCACTGCTTGGCTAATACTATGGCAACGGACCCTATGTGATGAATTTTAAGAGACCATAGAGCTAGTTAAAAGAGTTGACTCCCCAATTTGAAGGTTATAGTGGTTCATATAGATTCATTTTCATCTTTGGATGATTATGTACTTTATTGTGTATTTGGCATGATGTATGAGTATTCTTTATATAGAATTAAGATATGACACCAAGTTTGTGTATTAGCCATTACCACTAACTAAATTGAACCACTCACCGATATCTTACTATTTTTTTCAGGTTTCTAATGTGAGCTTTTGAGAGTAATTTATTTAGTAACTATGCTTTTCTTAATCCGCAGTGAATTCTATTTATAAATTAATTGAATGTGTATTTTATTAAATATTATACTGTATTTTTACTTAGAAACTCAGCAAATTTTATATTATTGAAATTTCATGATTTGACATTTTATCAAATGATTGGTTCCCTTAGTACCGATCACGTGTCCTTATGTTTATGTTGTGATAGCTCCAAGGCAGTTTTGGCACAATCCTATATTTGAGAAAGTTTATAGATGGTTTTAATTAAATACTTAGAGAAAAAATTAATTGAAATTAAGTTTAAAAATATAAAAATTAATTTAAAAATTAAAAAATTGAAGAAATTTAGATTGTAGAGAGTATTGGAGAATAAATTAAAGAATAAACATTACATAGAATACTAGAGAAGAAAATATAAGACAATTTGAAATAGATTAATCTGGAATAAATTTATAGGATAAATTATAAATAGGAGAAATTATTAATTTCTCCAATTTATAAGAGTGATAAATAGGAGAAATTATTAAACAGTGAATTTATTAATTGATTTATAAGAGTATTTTTTTTTCTTTAAAAAATAAAGAAAATATTAAAAAATATAGATTGTAAAGAGTATGAGTAAATTAAAGAATATACATTGTACACAATATTATAGAAGAAAGTAAAAAGAAATTAAGATAAATTGATGTGAAATATATTTACAAGAGAAATAATAAATTTATTTATAATTTATAATTCATATAGGGGAGAAGTTATTTTTTCTATTTAGGATAAATATGAGAAATTATTAATTTAAAAAATAAAAAGTACGAAGAGTAACTGCTGGCTGGTTCAAAACAAACCAAACAGTGGCCTTGCCTAGACAATATTACATTATTATAACGTAATAAAAAGCACAAATTCATCTAGTTTAATAAAAAAATGAATTTAAAATGTATTTATAAATTATAAAAGTTTTATTTATACAATATAAATTTAAATGTCAAATAAATTTATACATGATTACAAAATTTAAGCAACAATTTATAGTCCCTAACTCACGCGTTGCATTTTAATAAGAATAATAAAATATAATTAATAAAAAATAAATATAAAAATAATTTTTATGTAAATTAACAACAAATTCTATTGTAAAAATATAAAATAAAATATGTACTTAATTTTTATGACAGTTTTATCAAAATAATATGAGTGAGTAAATATAGTTTTTTATTTCATAACTTACATTTTTACTAAACAAGAATAAAAATTACATATATTTTTGCTATAGAAAAAATATGAATTTTATAAAAAAAAAGAAAAAATAAGAAAAAATAGAAATATAAGCAAATATTTTTAAATAGGAAAAAAAATATGAATGTGAAGATTTATAATCATAGGTTTATATTAAAATTATTATTATTATTATTATTACATAAATTATTAACATATAATTAATTTAATAGAAAGGTTAAAAAGTCATATTTTTCATTATTTAAAATTTTAAAATTTTAAAAAATATATAAATTAATTATTATTATAAATAAATTATTAATTAATGAATTATATAAATAAATTATTGGTGTATAGTTAATTGATTAAAAATGTCAAAATTTATTTATTTTATTGTTAATTTTTAAATTTTTAAAAATATATAAATTAATTATTATTATAAATAAATTATTTAATTTATTATAAAGTTTAAGAGATATATTTTTTAACTTTTTAAATTTCTAAAAAAAAATATAAATCAATCAATATTAATAATTATATTAATGTGTAAGTAATTTATACAATATTAAGAGTCACAAATTTAATTTATTAATTATTAAATTTTAAATTTTATATATAGTATTAAATTAAATAGAAAAATTAATTAAGAACAAGTGAAATAATATTATTTTCAAAAATTGATGATGTGATAATCATAAAGCACTCATATTTTTTATTGTTTAAATTTTTAAAAAATATATAAATTAATTATTATCATAAATTAATTATTTAAAAAAAATTATTGGCGTATAGTTATTTGATTATAAATATAAAAAAATCATATATTTTATTGTTTAATTTTTAAATTTTAAAAATATATAAATTAATTATTATTATTATAAATAAAATATTTGCTTTATAATTAATTTATTATAAAGTTTAAGAGATATATATTTTTTTAACTTTTAAAATTTTTAATAAAATATATAAATCAATCAACATTAATATATTATATTAATATGTAATTAATTTATAGAATATAAAAATTACAAATAATAATTTATTAATTATTAAATTTTATATAAATTATTAAAATTAAATAGAAAAATTAGTTAAGAAAAAGTGAAATAATATTATTTTTAAAAATTGATGATATGATAATATTAGAGCTCTTCTTCTATCCTTAGACATAGCCCATACACTTGTTTACATAGGAGATGTCATTTAACATTTACAATATTTCTATATATGTGTCTATGCATGTATTAAAGAAATAAAATCGAAATACTTTTAAACATAAATGCGGTTGTTAAGCTTTCTATAATATAAAAATATATCTATTAACTTATATAGAACTCTTAATGATAATTTATATTATTATAAAATTCTCAAACTACTCTCAAACTTGTACAACTATCATACAAAATTATAAAATATTGTCATGTGAACTATATAGAATACAATATTTATAATATCGTTCACTGAACCTTAGTGATGCAGTTGATTATAAACGTATATTTCTCACTCTGTAGTCTCAACTCTCCTCGTTTGATCTGCGTCAGAAAACAATTCTAACACACTAAGCAAAGCTTAGTGGTGCTTATATAAAAAATAAAGAAAAGAGGTCTATACATTAAATAGTTTAGAAATAATGAAAAGTCTTACTTTCAGAACATTTAATAAAGAAAGTAATAAATCCATTGAACTTTGAAACACTAAACACAGTTATATGAAAAATCATTTAATTTAACAATAATCATATAACACATTCTATTCAAAGTAGGTAACTTCTTTAATTATGTCCATACACACCGAACTCATATTCTAGATTTGGATAACGGGTCATTGTTGGCAATTTAATACCCACTGTATAAAATTTTGGCCAATGGCCCACTATGGCACGAATGCCCACTGAGTATGATGACACAGAGTGCTCACTATCACTTTGGATATCCTCCTTTTGGCTAGCCATTCAATCTCAATGTAGATCTAAAATCAGTATGTTTTGGGCAATTCATTAGTTATTAATTTATACACAACACTTCAATAAAACAATTCTTGACCAACACTTAGTACCGCACATTTTTTTTATCATATATTCAAATGAATCTATCACACTACTTATTAGGGTTAACTTTAAAAAGAAATCCTTTACACTTTGAGAGCTTATAATCTTTACAACTTGAATTACAAATGAAAAATAAAATAAAAAGTTATTTTGAGCAATTTCTTCAAGTGACACGCCCAGTGACATGGGCGTGTCATTGACTGTGTCATAAGCTCAATCTCACATAAGTTTTGACATGTCCAATGACACGGGCATGACTCTGGCCGTGTCATTTAAGTTGCATTACAGTAGCTACGATATGCCCAATGACACGGGCGTGTCACTGGCCGTGTCATTTATGTTTTATCACAGTAGCTACGACACGCCTATTGACATGGGAGTGTCAATGGCGGTGTCATTTATCTATTATCACAGTAACTATGATACGCCCATTGACACGGGCTTATTATTGGTCGTGTCTTCAATGTTGAAACACAGCATCGTTGACATGCCTAGTGACATGGTTGTGTCACTGGTGGTGTCAAGCAAAACTCTATATTTCAAACACTTATCAACTTAAATTTCACATATCCAAATATTTGATATGAATAGATCAAAACTTGTTTCTTTAACATAGAAAGAGCATATATCAATTATTTTTTAGTAAAAACTCATCAAGACAACTCAATCAATCATTTTAAATAATAAATTCATAAAAATTCAAATAGTTGTAAATCAAAATATACATAAGCACATACCACTTTAAACTCTTCTTTTTCTCTAATCACTTGTTGATAATCTCAACTTTCCAGCTTAATCTTTTTAAAACTTATAACTAGATATTATTTTCTCTTAGGTTTTGATCAAAATCTTGGAAGGACGGAAGAAAGAAGGAGTTTTGGTGATGAAGATGGTGATGAACGTGGAAGGAAGAAGAAGAAAGAAAGAAAGAAAGAGAGAAAGAAAGAGAAGTTTCTATATCATTACACCTGTCCACACACACACTCACACATATATATATATATCTTAATCTTATGTAGCCAATCTCATCTTAGTTATGGTGCACACTCTTTCTTATCCTTTAATTCTAATTCGATTTTAAATCTCGTAAAACTGTAAAAATAAATAATTTCTTTGGTAAAATTTTAAAATCCACTATTTACATCACTTATCCATACCACTTATATCAAAATTCACTATTAATTATCAATATTAAAGTAAAAGTTTAGTATCTAAAATTTTAAACATTACAATTCTCCCCCACTAAAGAAATTTCATCCTCGAAATTTACCTTTTATAGACGCTTGAAACAATTGAGGATATTGTTGTCTCATTGTCTCTTCACTTTTCCACGTGGCTTCCTCTATCAAATGATTCCTCCACAACACTTTTACTAAAGGAATGCGCTTATTACACAACTCCTTTATTTCACAAGCTAAGATAGTCACTAGTACTTCTTCATAATTCAAATCTGGCTGAATTTCAATAGACTCTACTTAAAACACATGTGTAGGATCGGATCTATATCGTCTAAACATCAACACATGAAATACATTATGAATCTTAGCTAATTCTAGAGGCAAAGCTAGTCGATAGGCTACTGGACCTACACGTTCAAGTATTTTATATGGTCCAATGAACCTAGGACTTAATTAACCTTTTTTTCCAAAGCGAAGAACTTTCTTCCATGGTGATACTTTCAAAAATACCTTATCCCCCACACTATATTCAACATCACGCCATTTCAAATCTGCATAATATTTTTGTCTATTCATTGCAATTTGTAATCGATCCTTTATAAGCTTTACTTTATCTTCAGTTTGTTTTATGAGATCAAGTCCCATAAGTTTGCTCTCATTCAATTCCACCCAACACAATGGAGTTCTACACTTCCTTCCATAAAGTGCCTCATATGGAGCCATTCCAATACTCGTTTGATAACCGTTGTTATAAGCAAATTCTACTAAAGGTAGATATTTATCCCAGCTACCTTCAAAATCGATTACACAACTTCTAAGCATATCCTCAAGTATTTGTATCACTCTTTCTGATTGACCATCTGTTTGTAGATGAAATGTAGTACTAAAATGACCCAATGCTTTTGAAAACTTTCCCAAAATCTGGAACTAAAGCGAGGGTCTCTATCTGAGATAATAGACATTGGTACTCCATGAAGTCTGACTATCTCATTAACATACAACTCTGCAAGTTTATTCATTGAATAGTCAATTTGAATGGGAAGGAAATGAGTTGGTTTGGTTAATCTATCAACAATTACACAAATTGTATCATGCTTATTTTGGGTGTTTGGAAGACCAGTCACAAAATCCATAGTGATTCTATCCCACTTCCATTCTGGTATTGATATAGGTTGCAAAAGACCCGATGGAACTTGATGTTTTGCTTTGACTTGTTGACATACTAAACATCGAGTCACATATTCAGTAATATCTCTTTTCATACCAGGCCACCATTAATGAGATTTCAAATTCTGGTATATCTTGATGCTTCCGGGATGTACATTATACATAGTATTGTGAGCTTCACTAAGAATACACTCTTTTAATTCATTCACATCAGGTACACACAATTGATTTCTATAATACACTCCACCTTCTTTTGACACAACATAATCTGGCTTTTCCCCTTCATGCACTTGTTTCAAAAGTTCTAACAATTTTTGATTTTGTTTCTAAGCTCTATCACTTTTTACCTAATGGTTGGTTCAACCCTCAATTTTGGTAAAGTCTTTCGACTTAAAGCATCGGCTACCACATTAGCTTTTCCAGGATGATAGTCGATGATACAATCATAATCCTTGATCAATTCCATCCATCTTCTCTGCCTTAAGTTTAATTCTTTTTTGTGTTGGCAAGTATTTTAAACTTTTATGATCAGTGAAAATATAATACCTTTCATCATACAAATAATGTTGCCAGATTTTAAGAGCAAATATAATAGCAGCTAACTCCAAATCATGTGTACGGTAATTCAATTCATGAGATTTTAATTGCTTAGAAGCATAAGCAATTACCTTACCCTCTTTCATTAATACATAACTAAGTCCCCATGAGAAGCATCACTATAAATAACATAGTCTTTACCTGGAGTCGGTTGTGTCAAGAAGGCGCTTCAGTTAATATAGCCTTCAATTGTTCAAAACTAGCTTGACACTGAGCATTCCACTCAAATTTAATTTCTTTTTTAAGGAGCTTAGTTAAGGGAAGTGCTATCTTCAAAAACCCTTGCACAAATCTTCTATAATATCCAGCCAACCCAAGAAAACTCTGGAATTCTATTATATTCTTTGGTGGCTGCCAATTCAAAATAGTCTCAATTTTACTTGGATCCACACGAATACCATTAGCTAACACTACATGACCTAGGAATGCCACTTCCGTCAACCAAAAATCACACTTCGATAATTTAGCATACAATTGATTCTTCCTTAGTGTCTATAGTATAATTCTTAAATGCTTATTATGCTCCTCTCTATTTCTAGAATAAACCAGTATATCATCAATAAAAACAACTACAAACTGATCTAAATAGGGTTTAAAGAATCGATTCATTAAGTCCATAAAAGCTACTGGAGCATTAGTTAAACCAAAGGGCATAACTAAAAATTCATAATGTCCATATCGAGTTCTAAAAGTTGTCTTTGGAATATCTACTTCTTTAATTTTCATTTGATAATAACCCGATTTAAGATCAATTTTAGAGAAAACACTCGCTCCTCTCAACTGATCAAACAATTCATCAATCCTAGGTAACATGTACTTATTCTTAATAGTCACTGTATTTAACTGTCGATAATTTATACATAATCTTAAGGTACTATCCTTCTTCTTCACAAACAAAACTGTTGCGCCCCAAGGTGACACACTAGGTCTTATAAATCCTTTACCAAGCAATTCTTGGAGTTGCACCTTTAATTCCTTTAATTTCAGAGGTGCCATTCTATAAGGTGGAATAGAAATTGGTGCTATACCTGGAATTACATCAATAACAAATTCTACCTCTCTCTCTGGTGGTATTCTAGGTAATTCTTCCGAAAAAACATCCGAAAACTCATTCACTGTAGGTATGTCTCCCAAAACCTTGTTTGAATGTCGTATATCATTAACATAAGCAAGGCTTCACATTTCTTCCTAATCAACCTTCTAGCTTTAGTTGCAGAAATCAAACTAGAAGGATAAAATTGTTTTTCTCCTTGAACTACAATTTCACCATAACCCAGAATCTTAAAAGTTATAATTTTACTACATCAGTCCATAACTGCTTGATGTCGAAGCAACCAATCCATTCCTAAGATTACATCAAAGTCATGGAACGGTAGTTCAATCAAATCAGCAGAAAGCTCTACATCATGAACTCTAAGTGGACAATTTTGATATACTCTATTTACCTTCACACTATGGCCTAAGGGATTTGTAACTTCTATTTCATAACCAAGTTTATCAACACACATTTTCTTCCTTGAAGCTATAGTTGTACAAACATAAGAATATGTAGAACCAGGATCTAACAATGCATACACATCAAGACCAAGTAAAGAAAATTTACCAACTACAACATCAGGAGCATCCTAGTCCTCCACAGCTTTCATGGCATAAGCCCTAGCTGGAGAACTACCTCGAGTCTGAGGTCTATCCACTATTTCAAATCCTCTTTGCTGACTAACACTGGGTCAACCACCTCTACCTGTCTTACGGATTGGCTGAGACCTCCGTACAGAACTTTGTCCTTCCACAACTTCTAATTCTTTTATTGTTGGACAATCTCTGATTTTATGCTCCAAAGAACCACATTTCAAACAAGCCCCCTTTTTATACCAACAATCTTCACTTGCATGGCCCTTACCACAATATTGACAAGGTGTAGTAACAACTCTTGAAGAAGAGCCTGCAGCCACTCCAAACCTACCTTCTCTAGATTTATGAAAACTAGCTCCACTTCCTCTACTAAACCCCTGAATTTGGGCTTGAATATTTCTGTCTTTTCTGGCCACCTTGTTATTGTTCACTAGAAAATCCCTTCTTTAATTATTGTTTTCTTCCCTACTCTTGTTTAATCTCATTTTCTATAGCGACTGTCGTATTAACAAGAGTGAAAAACTCTTTAATCCTCATCGCTACTAAATACACCCGAATCTGACTGTTCAAACCTTGTTCAAACCATTTACACTTCTCTTCCTCAGATACAACTAACTCTGGAAAATATTTGCTGAGGCGAATAAACTACCTCTCATATTCAGACACAGATGATTGCCTTTGTTTAAGATACAAAAACTCTCGATGCTTCTCCTCTAAATAAATCTCACTAATATATTCCTTTTTAAATTCTTCTTGGAAAAATTCCCAAGTAAGTCTACCTGCGGGTACACCTTTCTGCTTTCTATCCCACCAGGCATAAGCTTATTCTTGCAACAAGGAAACTACACATTTTTTATCTTTCCTCATCAGTACAATGCAGAATATCAAAAACTCTCATAATCCTCTCCATCCAATACTCTGCTACTAAAGACTCATCAGTATCACGAGCTTTAAAATCTTCTTAATTCTCTCCAATGGAGATCATTAGGGCACTGGCGGTGGAAGTTGTGCAGGAGTAGAAACTATTATAATTTGTTGAATAATTTCTCCCATATTTCTCACAAATTGGGGATCTAATGAAATTTGTTCCGCAGAAGATTCTGATGGCTGCTAATTTTCCGTGCTAGCTTGACTGTGTGAGGAAGCAGCTTGATCCTCGTCACCTTGACGGGATTTAGAGGCCATCTTATACCTTTAAACATTAAAAATCAACTGCATCAAATATTTATTCAATTATATAGTCCACATAGCAATGACAATTGTACTTCTCTTTTCTTTTATCCCACAGCTTAGAATCGTCTAAACCTTGCTCTGATACTACTAAATGCAACACCCCCTACATAGCCCATACACTTGTCTACATAGGAGATGTCACCTAACATTTACAATATTTCTATATATGTGTCTATATATGTATTAAAGAAATAAAATCAAAATACTTTTAAACATAAATGCAGTTGTTAAGCTTTCTATAATATAAACATATATCTATTACCTTATATAGAACTCTTAATGATAACTTACATTATTATAAAATTTTCAAGCTACTCTCAAACTTATACAACTGTCATATAAAATTATAAAATATTACCATGTGAACTATATAGAATATAATATTTATAATATTGTTTACTGAACCTTGGTGATGCAGTTGATCAGAAACGTATATTTCTCACTCTGCAGCCTTAACTCTCCTCGTTTGATCTGCGCATCAGAAAATAATTTTAACACGCTAAGTAGAGCTTAGTGGTGCTTATGTAAGAATAAAGAAAAGAGGTCTATACATTAAATAGTTTCGAAATAATGAAAAGTCTTATTTTCAGAACATTTAATAAAGAAAGTAATAAATCCATTGAACTTTGAAACACTAAACACAGTTATATGCAAAATCATTTAATTTAATAGTAATCATATAACACATTCTTTTCAAAGTAGATAACTTCTTTAATTATGCCCATGCACAGGGAACTCAGATTCTAGATTTGGATAATGGGTCACTATTGACAATTTAATGCCCACTGTATAAAATTTTGGCCAATGGCCCACTATGGCACGAATGCCCACTGAGTATGATGACACAAAGTGTCTATTGATGGCACAGAGTGCCCACTATCACTTTGGATATCCTTCCTTTGGCTAGCCATTCAATCTTAAGCTAAATCTAAAATCAGTATGTTTTGAGCAATCCATTAGTTATTAATACCATTAAATTATGCATAGCACTTCAATAAAACAATTCTTGACCAACATTTAGTACCGCACATTTTTTTTTATCATATATTCAAATGAATCTATTACATTATTTGTTAGGGTTAAGTTTAAAAAGAAATCCTTTACACTTTGAGAACTTATAATCGTTACAACTAGAATTACAAATGAAAAACAAAACAAAAAGTTATTTTGAGCAATTTCTTCAAGTGACACGCCCAGTGACATGGGAGTGTCATTGACCGTGTCATAAGCTCAATCTCACAGAAGTTTTGACACATCCAACGACATGGGCGTGACTCGGGCCCTGACATTTAAGTTGCATTACAGTAGCTTCGACATGCCCATTGACACGGGCGTATCACTGGCCGTGTTATTTATGTTTTATCACAGTAGTTATGACACGCCTATTGACACGGGAGTGTCACTGGCTGTATCATTTGTCTATTATCATAGTAACTATGACACGCCCATTGACATGGGCGTGTTATTGGTCGTGTCTTCAATGTTGAAACACAACATCATTGACACACCCAGTGACATAGCCGTGTCACTGGCGGTGTCAAGCAAAACTCTGTATTTCGAACACTTACCAACTTAAATTCCATATATCCAAATATTTGATATCAATAGATCAAACTAGTTTCTTTAACATAGAAAGAGCATATATCAATTATTTTTCAGTAAAAACTCATCAAGACAACACAATCAATCATTTTAAACAATAAATTCATAAAAATTCAAATAGTTGTAAAGCAAAATATACATAAGCACATACCACTTTAAACTCTCTTTTTTTTCTCTAATCACTTGTTGATAATCTCAACTTTCCAACTTAATCTTCTAAAACCTTATAACTAAATATTATTTTCTCTTAGGTTTTGATTAAAATCTTGGAAGGAAGGAAGAAAGAAGGAGTTTTGGTGATGAAGATGGTGATGAACGTGGAAGGAAGAAGAAGAAAGAAAGAAAGAAAGAGAGAGAGAAAGAGAAGTTTCTATATCATTACACCTGTCCACACACATGCACACACACACATATATATCTTAATCTTGTGTAGCCAATCTCATCTTAGTTATGGTGCACCCTCTTTCTTATCCTTTAATTCTAATTCAATTTCAAATCTCGTAAAATCATAAAAATAAATAATTTCTTCGGTAAATTTTTGAGATCCACTATTTACATCACTTATCCATACCACTTATATCACAATTCACTATTAATTATCAATATTAAAGTAAAAGTTTAGTATCTAAAATTTTAAACATTACATTAGATATATAATTAAGATTTTATTTTTGAATTTTTAACTTCTATCCTTATAGCTCTTTTTAATGATATCAGAGCCTTCCTTTTTAGGGATGGTAATGAGATATATAATTAAGAATTTATTTTTTGGAATTTTTAATTTATAGTATTAATAGTATATATCTTTGACTATGCATTGGATATGCAGTAAGGCCCGTTTTAGCTAAAGAATAGGCGTCGAGGGGCAGTATGTCAGTGGTCGCTATCAAAATCTTAGATCTTACCTTTATTCTATAAATAAAAATTAAAAAATGAAACCATTTTTTATATAAATCAGATAGCACCACTAAATCTGATAGTTCTGATAACTTAAAAATTAAAAGGATAGTAAATAGAAATGAGGTAATTTTAGAAGATTTTCATAAAGCAATAAGTGATTGAGAAATGCCCAAAATAGATAAAATATTTATAAAGTTTCTAAATTAAATATTTTTAAAACATATTATTCTATTAAAATAGAGAAAAAAGATATACAACTAAGTAAGTCTTTTAAAAAGATTAAACTGTTATCTCCTGCAACCTTACAAAAACATAAAAAAAAGAAAATATAGATATGTCTATGCAGGATTGATACAAATTGGTATAAAACCTTTAACTAGAGAAGATTTAAATACTAGTATATTAGCAGAAGTTAGAGATGCAAGATTTATAAATTTTCAGGATTCTCTCTTATGATCTGTGAAGACGAGCTTAAGCGAGGATCCCATTTCCTTTGAAGTTCACCATAATATTACAATATCTCTAAATTATGCTAATATCTTAAAAAGTGTAGTATTATAAAATATTAGAATGATCGATTCTTGTAGCATTAATATATAAAATACTTTATAAAGCAATGATTTCTGCCTTAGCTACTAAGTATAAAATATAATCTAAAATAGGAGAAACTAGGTTTTTCAAACAAACATTAATAAAGCTAATACAGTAATTCCTAAAACCATACAGTGGAAGAAAATATCTCTTTCTGATGAATGGATATTGGAAGGAGATGTTCCTCCTTCAAAACATGAAAAAATTGTAAAACTAAACACACCATTAGTAAAATCGAATATTATAAAGTTGGTAAAGTAAAATTAAAATTCAGTAGACATAGTATAAATTTGAGGTATTCAGATACTGATAATAAGTAAAATCTACACATATTTAAGATATTATTTAGGCTTATTATTAAATGATTCTACTGATTTTTGAAGTATTTTTACAGATAAAGTAGCTAAATGATGACAGAGAGTTAAGTGAAAAAATATGAGTTAAAGCATGAAAAAGAGCTAGAATGTGCAGACCGGAGCATCGGGCAAGGCTAAATGCATATCTGACCTGATAGATTGTGAATAATTTTGACAGCTTACACTTACCATATTTTGATATTTGAAAATCCGATTTTGACAGGAATTAGGGAGATAAATCTCATTTTTAATTCTTTATTAATTAGAAATTTGATTAGGATATTTTTATTATCTTTTAATTTTAATTTTAATTTTTTATTTGTAATTTTTCTAGTTAAACTTAAATTATGAATTTTTATTTTAGAGAATGATATATAAGCTGGCTTTTCCAACAACCCTAGGGGGGATTTTTTTGATACTTTTACCTACTGAAAATTACAAAATAACAAAGTTTTCTTTCCTTTAAATTATAAATAACTAATTTCATCTTGGTTGAAGGGTAATTGAAGTTCATAATCGTGAATTGTGAGATCTAAATAACTTTATCTTTTCTCTTCTTCAATATTCAATATTTATATAATTCTCTGCGGCTTAGTATCATTGTTATTTTACTAATTAATCGATAGGGCTCATTACTTAATTAGTTAAATAACATATAACTATTCAAAAATCTTGAATTCGTAATTGTTCTTGATATTTTGATTTAATTAGTAATTAGATTTATCCTAAAAGATTATATAATCTAATTAAATAAATCTCGAAGTTGGGTTTATTAGTTAGAATCAGGTCCTTCTAGTTTTTAAGGCTGTCAATAATTAGATTCTAAGGACATTCCTATAGAATATATTATTGGCAAGAATTAATTAGAGAATATTCTCTAATTAATTTTAAAACCTAAGGAAGAATTGGTATTGAGAGCTTATTCAATATTATAACTAATTTATTGAAGAATTAAAAAAGTGACATTTGAATCATTGATCAATTCAAGAATTAAATTGAAATTATCCCTTCAACTAAATTTATCTTTATTTATATTTTTTGTAATTTATTTTTGTTGTAATTTAATTTTAATTTTTTTATTTTAGTTTAATTTTGATTCTTATTTTTCAAACCCTTCTTACTTAATTTTTTTTAGTTTTCCTTTTTAGTTTTCAAAAGAGATTTAAATAAGTATTCAATTCTCTGTGGATTCGACCCTATTCACTACTACTATAATTTAATTTTATCTAGAAATAGAAATTTAATTTTGATAATTTTGACATCTATCAAATTTTTGTGCTGTTGCCGGGGAATTGATATTAACTTATTTTATTTCTTTTGATTACCATGTCTTTTATGTATGCCACTTGGCATGAATTTGGATACAAGAGAGAAATTTCAAATGATGCAAATATATATTCTCTTGAATCTAAGATTTTTAAACTAACCACTAGGATGCAATGATTGGTTGCAAGTAATATGCAATAAGTTAGAGTCTATAAAAGTAGTGCATATATGAGATATTCTACACTTCAATATGATCAACCACAATGGAATTATGATCCATACTTTAATACTTACAATTTGGAGTGGGAAGATTATTCAATTTTCACAATGGAGTGGAGCTATTAAATTTTTAACAATTTCAGCCATGTCTACCTTAATAAAAGTAGCCACCACCATCCATACCAGGTATGCCTCTTGACGAAATATTTAAATTATTCATGACTAATACTCAAGAATTTCAACAGGAAACAAAAGAATGTATTCACAATTTGGAGAATCAAATTAGCCAACTAGCATCATCTATATGCAAGCTGAAGTCTCAAGAAGAAATTTTCTCTCAAAATGTGGTCAATTTAGAGCAAAATGTAAGTGCACTTATCTTGAGAAGTGAAAATGAGCTGTTGAAAAAATTACATCAGAAACAGACCCCTATACAGGGCTTAAAGAAAATAGCAGAATATAAAATTTTAGTAAAATAAAAGGAGCTATCTGCCATGTCCAGCAATGATCTGCCCATGCCATGGGTGATTTCACCTCATTTTCGACAAAGGTTAGTTAAATATAAGACGGGAAAAAAGGAAGAACAAATTTTAGACACTTTTCGCAAGGTTGAGGTAAATATCCCTTTACTTGAAGTTATTAAAAAAGTACCTCGATGTGTTAGGTTTTTAAAAGAATTATGCACCAACAAAGAGAAGCTCAATGGCAATGAAAATGTATGTATGACAGAAAGTGTTTCTATCATAATTCAAAGAAAGTTATCTCCCAAGTACAAAGACCAAGATAAGTTTGTTATTCCTTTTAAAATAGATAATTTAGGCATAAAAGGAGCTATATGTGATAGAAGAATATCAATAAATACTATGCCATTATCTATTTATTTATCTTTATGTGTCGGTCCTTTAAAAGAAACTTTAGTTATGATTCAATTAGCTAATAAGTCGAATATTTATCCTGAAGGAGTTTTAGAGGATGTCTTAGTTCAATAAATGGATTAGTATTTCCTGTTGGCTTTTATGTACTTAATATGGAGGATGATCAATCTTCTAATTCTTCTATTTTGTTAGGAAGACATTTTCTTAGTACAACTAAGACAAAAGTAGATATATATGATAGTACATTCACTATGGAATTTGATGAAGAAATAGTTAAATTTAATGTTTATAATGATATGAAAGGTCATAGTAATGTGTCTTATGGTGTAGATGTTGTGAATAAAGAAAATTTTGAATTGACCAGTAATGATGAGATGAATGATAATGTAGAAAATCTCAGGTGAATTTTGTTGCTAATGAAGAATTGCAGGATTCAGTGCGGAAAAGGGAAACTCTCAAACCTCTAAAAAATAAATTATCAATTCTTGAGTTACCTACTTCTCACATAAAATGTTTACCTTTTGTTATGCATGTATCAAAATGAAAAATAACAGATTCTAGTATAGCAATCAAGAAGGATCTTTTGCGCCCAATACCGAAGAGATTAATTTGGGATGTTCACTAAAGAATAAGGGAGATGTCTAGCTAAAGACTTTAAACAGAAGCGCTTGTTGGGAGGCAACCCAACCTTCTAAAATTTTTCTTTTTAGTATTTTTTATTTTATTTTCTTTCTCTTATTTTCTTTTTTTTATTTTATCTTCTGCATCCTTCAAAATCTTTGCAAATGTTTTTTTTAGGTATAATGGGGCACAACAATAAAAAAAATTATCACCACTTTCACTCTTCCATTTTCACCTATAACTGAAAATCATGAGAAAAATAATCGAACACCCATCTCCACTAATTTGATCAAGAAATAAAATTCAGGGGAGTCCTTTTATTCTTAATTTTTATTTTATATCTATATTTACACATTGAGAACAATGTGCAAAAAAAGTGTGGGTAGGGATACTCTAATATTGGATTTCAAAATTTTTGCGTTTCTTGAATATTTTGTGAAAATTTTTTGAGATTATTTTACTTTGAAAATTTTATTGATGATGATGATGAGGTTTTGTTGAATTTTGGATGATAATTTGAAGATTTTTGTTGAATGTGTTGCTGAAAATTTTTGATAAAATTTTTTGAAATTCTTAAATCATGCTACTGCTATTATTATTGTTTTATGATTTTTTACCCAAAACTCATTTTATCTTTGAAACAATTTAAATATAATATTTTGAGCCACAAATTATTATGGCAGTCTATAGTCAATTAATCTAGGTTGATTTTTGTTGCTTTACTCATTTTAGTGATCATAATTGTCATATGTATTATTTGTATAAAATGCTTAAAAGTTTTTACCCTGTCATGTTTTAAACTTCATTAATTTAATTAACTAGAAGCACATAAGTAGGCTTGCTTAGGCTATTTTGGTTAAATTTTTGGAATTAATTATGAAACAAATTGTGAACCAAATAAATAAATGAAAGAGAGCCCAAACAAATTTCGAAAATGAACGACTTACTCTGCTGGTCAAAAGGTCATGAGTAGAACTAGTAGCCGCTTGAAAGTTGTGACTAATTGAGTAACCGGGTGCCGGCATTATAAATATTTACCCTCTCATCAAAAGGTTGGTGACATTTTAGGCAAGCAATTAAAAAGGTACTCAAAAGTGAATTAAAGTTGGTTCATAATTTTAAATCATTTTATAATTAAACCTTGATAAATTAAGTATAGTCTCTAATGTGTAACTAGTTTTTTACTTGATAATTAACTTGTCATTGAAGTTAGGTAAAGGTCTTAGCATTTTATATTTATAATATATGTCAGTTTAATTGCTAGCTTTATGAAATATTAAAAAGCTTGTCCTATGAGTTTTTGGTTATTGATTGTTATTCCCTTTGAGTTGTTTAAATATTGCATGTTGAGTTGTTGATTGATAAATGTGGGGAATGGAGGTTTTAAGTTGTAACATGTTTGAGGGCAAGCATGGTTTAAGTGTGGGGGAATTTGATAATAAGTAAAATCTACATATATTTAAAATATTATTTGGGCTTATTATTAAATGATTCCACTAATTTTTGAAGTATTTTTGCAGATAAAGTAGCTAAAGGATGTTAGAGAGATAAATGAGGAAATATGAGTTAAAACATAAAAAAGAGCTACAATGTGCAGACCAGAGCCTCATGCAAGGATAAATGCGTATTTGACATAATAGATTGTGGATAATTTTGACAGCTTGCACTTATCATATTTTGATATTTGAAAATTCAATTTTGACATAATTTAGAGAGATAAATCTCATCATTTAATTCTCTATTAATTAGGAATTTGATTAGGATATTATTATTATCTTTTTATTTTTATTTTTATTTTTTATTTGTAATTTTTCTAGTTAAACTTAAATTAGAAAGTTCTATTTTAGAGAATGATATATAAGCTGGCTTTTCCAGCAACCCTAGGGGGTATTTTTTTTGACACTTTTAGCTACTGAAAATTACATAATAACAAAGTTTTCTTTCCTTTAAATTATAAGTAACTAATTTCATCTTGGTTGAAGGGTAATTGAAGTTCATATTAGCAAATTATGAGATTTAAATAACTTTATCTTTTCTTTTCTTCAATATTCATTATTTATATAATTCTCTGTGGCTTAGTATCATTGTTGTTTTACTAATTAATCAATAGAGCCTGTTACTTGATTAGTTAAATAATATATAGCTATTCAAAATTCTTGAATCCGTAATTGTTCTTGATATTTTGATTTAAGTAGCAATTAGGTTTATCCTAAGAGATTATATAATCTAATTAAATAAATCTCAAAGTTAGATTTATTGGTTAGAATCAGGTCCTTCAAGTTCTTAAGGTTGTCAATAATTAGATTCTAAAGATGTTCCTATAGGATATGTTATTGATAAGAGTTAATTAGAGAATATTTTTTAATTAATTTAAAACCTAAGGAAATATTGGTATTGAGAGCTTGTCCAATACTATAACTGATTTATTAAAGAATTAAAAAGAACGATCTTTGAATCCTTGATCAATTAAAAAATTAAGCTGAAATTATCCCTTCAACTAAATTTATCTTTATTTGTATTTTCTCTAATTTATTTTTCCTGTAATTTAATTTTAATTTTAATTTTCTGTTTTAGTTTATTTTTTATTCCTATTTTTCAAAACCTCCTTATTTAATATTGTTTTAGTTTTTCTTTTTGGTTTTCAAAAGTGATTTAAATAAGTAGTAAATTCTCTGTGGATTCGACCCTATTCACTATTACTATAATTTAATTTTATTTAGAAATAGAAATTTAATTTTGATAGTTTCAACACCCATCAGATACTTCATCTTCTACTTCTACAGTAGACTTAGGAAAAACATCTCAATTACCTTCAGTAATATATGCTTCGTATAATGAAACAAACCCCAAACCAATATTACAAACTTTTATATAAGTATTCTACATCAGATATACCTGAATATAGCCATAAGCATAAAACAATATATTATAGTATAATAGTACCACATCCTTTGATTAATGATTTAAATAACCTAAATTTTTTAGATCGTAACCCTAGTTTAAATGAAAACCAGTATAGAGAAAAATCACCTTTTCCACATATGTCTCCTACAACTTCAGCTATAACTGAAAAATATAGCGAACATAGATAGAGAATAAAATGTAATTACTAAAAAAATTTATTTTTAATAAAGATAAATTTCATGAAGAAATAATAGCAACTAAAAACTTATATAAATTAAATAAAATTTGTAAAGAAAATGATTTTGGAAAATTTAAAACAAAATATTTTAATTTTGTAAAACAAAATGAAATTAAAATTAAATTATTTAAATGGTTTAAAAAGGTTTATACAGTACAAAATGATTTAGATAATAAGAAATCAATAAACCCTATAACAACTAGAAATAAAAAAACAGAATGAAAAGTAAATTGTAAAATTGCGCAGAGTGAACATTCACCTAAAATTGGCAACACTTATTCTGACTATATCACTACATTTTATAGAAGATCCAACTCACTTAAAATATAAAAATACTGAATTACTAAGTAATCTTAGGTGTAAAAAACTTAGTGATTTTCTAACTAGGATAATGCTGAGAGAAGATTCCAACTTGACATTCTGGAAGAAAAAATTTCTAGCAGGATTACCTTTATTCCTAGGAAAAAGAGTTAGAAATCGTATAAAATAGGAATATGAAAACCCAATTTCTTATAACAATTTAACTTATAGTCAATTAACTAATATAGTCCAAAAAGACGGATTAAAACTCTGTTAGGATATTAAATTACAAAAATCTTTAAAATTTAAAATGAGAAAAACTAAATAAGAATTATGATCATTTTATAAACAATTTGACTATAATATAACTCAAGATTATAAAGGTTGTCAAGAAAAATATTCTAAAAATCATAAAAAATCTTATAAAAGACCTTAGAAAAAGAATTATAAGAGAAAATTTAATAAAGATTATTATAGAAAATCTAAATATAATAAAATTAGAAAATCCAGTAATAAGAAATTCTTTAAAAATAAAAATATAGCATATAAAGATTTAGAATGTTATAACCGTGATAAAAAATGTCATGCTTCTAAATTTTGTAAATTTAATAAAAAAAAACTCCAAGAATTAAATCTATAAGAATCTGTATTAAATGAAAATTTTGAATTATATCTAGATTCAGAATTTGAAGAGTATTCAAAATCTGAAGAAAAAAAAATAAATAGATGAAATAAACTCAAAATCTAGTAGTTTTGAAACCAACAATAGATCTATAAATGTATTAACTACAGAATAAGAATCTTTATTAGAATTCATAAAACATATAAGCGATCCTAAAACACAAGAAAATATCTTAAATAAACTACTAGATAATTTTAGTGAAATGAAAGATAAACTAAAACCTCAGTTTTACTAAACACTAGTAAATAAACATATGACCTAATAATAATATTAAATTAAAATAAATAAATAAAGAATAAACGAATAATAAATAATTTATATAAGGAAATTAAAGAAATAAAAGTAGAATTAAAGGAACTAAAACTTAAATAATGAAATGATTTAGAATTACTAAAAATATTATTAGATAATAAAAAATATTCTACTTCTTCTGAAAATTCATCTAGGGAAGAAGAGAATATTAATGATAATGAAATTAGTATAATAGATAAAAATAACACACCTAAAAATTTCATATTTATGTTATATAAAATAACATCTAAAATATTTAATTTCAATAAAACTAAAATTCTCTTAAAATTATATTATAGATACTATAACCTTATTTGATACTGGAACAGATTTAAATTGTATAAAATCTAGTTTAATACCTAAAAGAAAAAATATCTACAGCTAATAAATCTAAACTATAAATTTTTGATAAAACAGAAACTTCAATTATAAATAAAAATTTAGAATTAAAGAATGCATTTATATTAACTAAAGAGATTCAGCACATGGTGATTCTAGGAATACTATTTATGAATTTAATCACCCCCTATTCTGTAAAAGAAGATAAAATAACTTTTAAAATAAAAAATAAAAAATTTGTATTTCCTTCTATAGAAAAACAAAAAAGAAAAATTCTTAGTTTACTTAAAGCACATTCAATTTATGAATTAGAAATAAATACATTAATAAAGCCAAAGTTTGAATAACTTTGTAATTAAAAAATAATTTTCAATTACAAAAATAAATAAACAATTAAAAACAAATTTAGTAAAGAATAAAATGAACCAAATAAAGGCCCAAATTAAAAATTAAATATGTGCTAAACCTGCCAATGCATTTTGAAATAAAAAACAACATATGGTTGATTTGCCTTATGAGCTAGACTTTGATGAAAAGTATATTATAACTAAAGTTAGACCCATTCAAATGAGCCCAGATATAATAGAATTTTATAAAAAAGAAACAACTAATTTAGAAAATAAAAAAATTAATTTGTAAATCTCGCAGCCTATAGTCTTCTGCTGCATTCTATGCTAATAAGGCTTCTAAAATAGAAAGAGGAACCCCAAGATTAATAATAAATTATAAACTACTAAATAAAACTTTAAAATGGATTATGTACCCTATTCAAAATAAAAAAGATTCATTAAATAGGTTACACAATGCAAATATATTTTCTAAATTTGATATGAAATATGTATTTTGGTAGGTTCAGATCACCATAAAGAAAGATATAAAATTATATTTACAGTTCCATTTGGCCAATACGAATGAAATGTAATGCATTTTGGATTAAAAAAATATATCTGTGAGCGGGGATTTTTGCCTCCACTCCCGGTGGAATGGTTCTTGCGACTTCGACATTGTTTAGGTTCGGGGCCTTAGAGAACACGGACCTAAGTCCGGAGAAAATGGAGTCGTCACTCGGACGGGCCGAGAAAAAGAAAGGGATGGATGACTCGATTTCTAAGGAATCCCCAATTCCCTAATGGGTTCGGAAAGTTGGGTACCTGTGGGGAGGGTGAGAAATGGCCCAGCACCCCCCACAACGCCCGGTTCATTGGAACCGACCTCCTTTGCAGGTCTTAATATTATAAAATTCTTAAATATAACAATATCATCCATATTACACGCAACAATTAAAATAAAGTATCATGATATTAAAATCAAAGTAATGTCCAAGCAAAATAAATAAATGAACACCCATCCGAAGATGGAAACATGCCCTTACATTATCCATGTCTAAGCTAAATAGGACACCCACCATAAGGTAGAAACATGTCCTTTACATTGGTCTAAAATATAAAAGCATTTAAATTACATAGAACTTAATTAATGAGATACCCACAAAGTGAAAACATACCTCTTACAATATTTGGAAATCAAAATAAATCGATAGAAATAAATAAGCATTCATCATAAATAAATCATTCATCAAAGATATTAAACATCAATCAAAATAGAAAGTAAGCATTCATCCATGAAAAGTTAAATAAATCAAGCATTGAAAATAAATCAACCACCAAAGCATATAATAGACTACATAATCAAATAAAGCAAGTAAAGATACAAATTAGGGTTACTGTTTCTATTTAAAATTCTTTAATTAATATATTAGGATTTTGAAATTTTAGTATTTTAGTATTATTATTGTTATTTGTTTAACCTCCTGTAAAGGTTTTGAAAAATTGGAATGAATTAGGGTTTCATGAATCAAATTAGGGTTTAGAGGTAACATTATGAAATTAGGGTTTTAGAATATTAAAGCATTATGTTTGTAGTTCTTGGTTACTGGATTGTTGTTTTAAGCTTACTGTGTTGAGTTTTAATATTTAGGTTTATAAGGTTTTAAGGTTTTAAGGTTTAGGGTTTAAGAAAACCAGGGTTTACGATTTTGAGGAAATTAGGGTTTAAGAAAATTTAGGGTTTAGATTAACTTATTTGAGGTTTACTGTTTTGGTTTTGGAGTTGAAGAAAATAGTTTAGTTTTATAAAGTAATTATGATTTTTTAGAAACTGTAAAGTGAGTTTAGAGTTTAGATATTTAACAAAACATTTGAAAATTTAAAAAAATTAGAAGAAAATAATTTAGGGTTTTTAAAAGCTTTTGGATATAGGAAAAACGATTTAAGGTTTCTAGAAACAGAAAAGTATTTTTTAGGATTTTTGGAAATAGAAGGAAAAATCTAGGGTTTTAAGGTTTAGAAGAAATAAATTAGGGTTCTTAAGTTTTAGAAGAAACAGAATTAGGGTTCTTGAGTGTTAGAAGAAACAGAATTAGGGTTCTTGAGTTTTAAAAGAAACAGAATTAGGGTTCTAGAGTTTTAAAAGAAATAGAAGGAACGATTTAAGATTTTTGGAAATGAAGATCAAGTTATTACATATTCAAAGATCAAAGTTTTGTATGTATATTATTATGAATCAAAGAAACAAAGCTATGAATAGTTTATGATTAAGGATTAAACCTACGTAGTTAGTTCTACCAAAATTAACTTATGGATGAACGGAGACAAAGGCAAGGTTGCTGCATTTGATAAATTGTTGAATTGCTTGCTTGTTGCTCCTCTCAAATCTGAAGTCTCAAGTTCCAGTCCAAATCTAAAGTTTTTCTCCTCAAAATCCATTCCGATCCAAAGATCCTTCCTCCCTTTTCTGTGTTTTTTTAGTGTTATTTATAGGAAATTTAGAAGATTAATTTCAATTATTTAAGGAAACTATAATTAATTAGGAAAAAAAATCAAAACCAAATAGGATTTGATTTCGAAAAAAATTGTGTTGGAAAAATTTTTCTGGCGAAATTTGCGACGGCTGCGAGGAATTGCGTGAAAGATTGCGATGGGCACGGCCAGAAGCCATTTCGCTTTCGTCGCCAATTTTTATTTATATTTATTTATTTATTTATCATTATTATTTATTATTATTTTTTTTCTTAAAACTTATTAAAAATAAATACTAAAATAAATATTATTTAATTAAAATAACACAAAAATTATTTTGGACTATATAAAATATATTGGACCGGACTGGGTCAAAAATTAAAGGTCTACAGTTTGCCCTCTGCTTGAACGATCTGAGACTTCAATAAAAGAGAGTGAAAAGCAATAAGACTTAATTTTTCTGATGGTTGAGGTTTTGGGTTCTTGGATTTGATTTGGTTACTTATAATCGAGATTGAATTTGATTTGACTGACCTTTTATCAGTTGAGAATTCTGACATAACTGGTTGTTCCATTTTTATGGATTGTGGGTCTTTAACCTAGAAACATTGATCTTTATCCATTGGAAATCGGGTCTTTACCCTTGAAACATGGATCTTTATCCATTGGAAATCGGGTCTTTACCCTTGAAACATGGATCTTTATCCATTGGAAATCGGGTCTTTACCCTTGAAATATGGATCTTTATCCATTGGAAATCGGGTCTTTACCCTTGAAACATGGATCTTTATCCTTTGGACTTTGGGTCTTTACCCTTTGAAATATGGATCTTTATCCATTGGAAATCGGGTCTTTACCCTTGAAATATGAATCTTTATCCATTGAAAATCGGGTATTTACCCTTGAAACATGGATCTTTATTCATTAGAGATCGGGTCTTTACCCTTGAAACATGGATCTTTATCCATTGGAAATCAGGTCTTTACCCTTGAAACATGGATCTTTATCCATTAGAGATCAGGTCTTTACCATTGAAAAATGGATCTTTTTCCATTAGAATTCGGGTCTTTGCCCTTGAAAAATGGATCTTTATCCATTAGAATCGGGTCTTTACCCTTGAAATATGGATCTTTATCCATTGAAAATCGGGTCTTTACCCTGGCTTCAGCTCTTTTAGCTGGACTGACCTTTTGTCTTTTGCATTTGAGAATTCTAATTTTCTCTTTTGATTGATTTCTTTTATTTTATTCTTTTGAAAATTCTTTTTCTTTTTCATTAATTATACATGAACAAAAAATTCAGCCCTTTTAGCTAACCTTCATATTTTCTCCTTGCCCCCTGCGTGGCAAGATATTCAAAATATTTTATTTATGCATAAACTCAAAAATTGAAAAGGAGAAACTTTGCCCCATGTGTAGGCTCAAACCCATTATTTTTCTATGCGGGCTCTGATTGATGTTTTTTCCATCTAGTTCTTCACACAAGCACGTATTTCTTCTTTTGCAAAATGACTAAAGCTTCCACAAGCAAATATCTTCTTTTGATTCTTTACTTCGTAGGGTGTTTGCTGTTCATTTTGATAAGAAATAGACAATACAAGACAAGAAAGTGCAATGTGATATGCTCATGTATGCATGATATGCATGAATAATACTTAAAGTCGTTCCATCGACTCATAGACCGAGGTGATCAGCAGAAGTGTTCTCATTGACTCCTTTGAGATGCTTGTTCAGTCCTTGCTTCAGAATGACAGGATGCTGCACATTTATGGCTTTTATCTTTGGGATATTTAAAATATGAGTAATGGAGGCCCCAAACAGTAGAGATACATCCATTTTAAATTATGATTCAGCATGTCAATTGGTAGCTTCTTCATGACCTTGCCAGTAATCATTTCCTTTGCCCAATGTATTCTTCGAGGTTTGATAGTTCAACATACTCCTCTTAACTTGAAGGTTTTGAATGACAAAAATATTTTTGAATTTTTGAATTTTGATTTTGATATCAAATGTTGGCTTTGCCAAATCAATGTCAATGTACCTCAGGACTTGATTTTTTCAAATTAACATATCTATAACATGACAACCCTAGTTACCGTACTAAACTCGGGAATCATTTCTATTTAAACAAGAACTGTTGCACTTCAGATAGGCATATACACATTACTTGGCCAAAGGTCTCATTGAATTTAAATATCGTCTATCTCATATGTATGCTTATTCAAACTATCTCCACTAATAGACTCTACCTACCAAGAGAGATCAACAAGTCTTTGATAGGCTTAAAATGGGGTCTATAAGGGACACATGTTTAAGTGAAGGCCATTTTGAGATTGGAGTTGGTGTGACACAATGACAAACCCTCATACTATAGATTTCTTGTTGGAACTTTAGGCAGTTGGAAACATAAAAGGATAGAGCTTTGAGAGTTCTCCCATCTTTTTGGCATTAATCTAGATCTTGATTGGGATAGTCTTTGCCATTGCAAAAAAGTTTGGTACCCAAATTCGTTTCTTTTCTTCTTCTCCCTTTTCTTTCTTTTTATTTTTCTTACTCTTCCCTTTCTTTGAGCATTTTATCATTTTGTCCTTCTTCCTTGTAGGACTGTCAAGTACAGAACTTTCAAAAACTAGATGGTCTTCCTCCTTTTTTTTTTTTTTCCAATTTTGATTGAATCTTTGGTTGGGTTGGACCAATTCAAGTCAAAATGTCCTTATGAACCAAATGGAAGCCTTTTGCTGCTTTAGGTAAAAGAGAACTCAGTTGGCTTTCTGAACCATTATGGGTATTATCTTTCTTCTTCTTTTTCTCTCTTCTCTTTTTTCCCTTTTTTTTGTCCTTTTTCTTTTTCTTTTCTTTTTTCTTCTTCTTCTTCTTTTTTTTTGGTTCTAGCTCTAAAAGAGTTGTCTTGTTTGTTCCAACTTGGGTCTCCAATAATGGATGAGTGGAGTGACATAAATCATTTTTAACAAGGATAAATCATTTGTTACTCTGATATTGTCTTGATATATTGGAGATATTAGGAGAACTTCAACTACCCTTATAGTCTTGAAAACATCAACTATCCTTACGGCTTTGGCTATGCATTCCATTCTTTAAACTTCTTGCCTCTTCACCTTAGTGATCATAAGACTTGTCAAAAGTATCACAACAGCTCAGGGTAGATTATTGGGGTTTGTAAGCCAATGAAAAGAAAGCTAAAATTTTATGAAAGCTCAAAGGGACAACTAAGGATTGATATCTAATTGGGTGGATACTAGTTGTTGGCTCGTCAAACAATGCCTAGATCATCTCTCCCTTAAATAAGCAGAGTTCAATTTCGCCTCGAAAGTTTGTCAAAGCATGTTCTAAGATTGACTAAGTCCTAGACAAAGGTAATTATGCAGGAGCCCTCTCTAAGTAAGCATACACAGCTCAATGCTATAGAGCAATTCCCTCACCTAGTAAAGTCATTCAAGTCATGATGCATAAATATATTAATTCATGAATCATCAAGCTAAACTCCTCATTGGTTGAGCACCAAAATGAACAAATGGTTCTTGCGACTTCGTCACTATTTAGGCTCGGGGCCTTAGAGAACACAGACCTAAGTCCAAAGAAAATGGAGTCGCCACTCGGACAGGCCAGAAAAAAGAAAGGGGTGGATGACTCGATTCCTAAGGAATCCTCAACCCCCTAATGGGTTTGGAAAGTTGGATACATGTGGGAAAGGTGAGAAATGGCCCAGCACCCCCACAACGCCCGGTTCATTGGAACCGGCTTCCTTTGCAGGTCTTAATATTATAAAATTCTTAAATATATCAATATCATCCATATTACACGTAACAATTAAAATAAAGTATCATTATATTAAAATCAAAGTAATGTCCAAGCAAAGCAAATAAATGGACACCCATCCGAATATGGAAACATGCCCTTACATCATCCATGTCTAAGCTAAATAGGACACCCACCATAAGGTAGAAACATGTCCTTTACATTGGTCTAAAATATAAAAGCAATTTAAATTACAAAGAACTTAATTAATGAGGTACCCACAAAGTAGAAATATACCTCTTACAACATTTGGAAATCAAAATAAATCGATAGAAATAAATAACCATTCATCATAAATAAATCATTCATCAAAGATATTAAACATCAATCAAAATAGAAAGTAAGCATTCATCCATGAAAAGTTAAATAAATCAAGCATTGAAAATAAATTAACCACCAAAGCATATAATAGACTACATAGTCAAATAAAGCAAGTAAAGATACAAATTATGGTTACTGTTTCTATTTAAAATTCTTTAATTAATATATTAGGGTTTTGGAATTTTAGTATTTTAGTATTATTATTGTTATTTGTTTAACCTCCTGTAAAGGTTTTGGAAAATTGGAATGAATTAGGGTTTCATGAATCAAATTAGGGTTTAGAGGTAACATTATGAAATTAGGGTTTTAGAATATTAAAACATTAGATTTATAGTTCTTGGTTACTAGATTGTTGTTTTTAGGCTTAATGTGTTGAGTTTTAATATTTAGGTTTATAAGGTTTTAAGGATTAGGGTTTAGGAAAACTATGGTTTACGGTTTTGAGAGAATTAGGGTTTAAGAAAACTTAGGGTTTAGATTAACTTGTTTGAGGTTTACTGTTTTGGTTTTGGAGTTGAAGAAAATAATTTAGTTTTATAAAATAATTATGTTTTTTTAGAAACTGTAAAGTGAGTTTAGAGTTTGGATATTTAACAAAACATTTAAAAATTTTGGAAAAGAATTAGAAGAAAACAATTTAGGGTTTTTAAAAGCTTTTGGTTATAGGAAAAACGATTTAAGGTTTCTACAAACAGAAAAGTATTTTTTTAGGGTTTTTGGAAATAGAAGAAAAAATCTAGGGTTTTAAGGTTTAGAAGAAATAAATTAGAGTTCTTAAGTTTTAGAAGAAACAGAATTAGGGTTCTTGAGTTTTAGAAGAAACAGAATTAGGGTTCTTGAGTTTTAAAAGAAACAGAAGGAAGGATTTAAGATTTTTGGAAACGAAGATCAAGTTATTACATATTCAAAGATCAAAGTTTTGTATGTATATTATTGTAAATCAAAGAAACAAAGCTATGAATAGTTTATGATTAAGGATTAAACCTGCATAGTTGGTTCTACCAAAATTAACTTCTGGATGAACGGAGACAAAGGTAAGGTTGCTGCCTTTGATAAATTGTTGAATTGCTTGCTTGCTGCTCCTCTCAAATCTGAAGTCTCAAGTTCCAGTCCAAATCTAAAGTTTTTCTCCTCAAAATCCAGTCCGATCCAAAGATCCTTCCTCCCTTTTTCTGTGTTTTTTAGTGTTATTTATAGGAAATTTAGGAGATTAATTTCAATTGTTTAAGAAAACTATAATTAATTAGGAAAAGAAAACAGAAAACAAATAGAATTTGGTTTTGGAAAAAATTGCGTTGGAAAAATTTTGCTGGCGAAATTTGAGACGGCTGCGAGGAATTGCGTGGAAAATTGTGATGGGCGCGGCCAGAAGCCATTTCGTCCATAGGAACTTCCTGCGGCGAAATGGCCTAAGGCCATTTAGCTTTCGTCTCCGATTTTTATTTTTATTTATTTATTATTATTTTTATTTTATTAAAACTTATAAAAAATAAATACTAAAATAAATATTATTTAATTAAAATAACACAAAATTATTTTAGACTATATAAAATATATTGGACCGGACTGGATAAAAAATTAAGAGTTTACAATATCATCTGAATTTCAAAAAATCATGAATGATATATTTAATATATATATAAAATTTTGCATTATCTATATAGATGACGTATTAATTTTTAGTAAAACAACAAAAGGACATTTTAAATACTTAAAAACCTTTTTTATGATTATAAAAAAAATGGTTTAGTTTTCAATAAAATAAAAAAGTTCTTATTTCAGACTAAAATCATATTTTTAGGACATTATATAGAATAAGGTATGATTGAATCTATGGAATGAAACTTAGCCTTTGGAGATAAGTTTCATGATCAAATTCTAAATAAAGTCCAACTACAAAGGTTTTTGGAATGTCTAAACTGTGTTATAGATTCTATCCAAACCTGAATAGGTCAATAAAGCCCTTACATGAGAATCTTAGAAAAAATCCTAACCTATGGACTAAAGTCCATACTAGTATAGTTCAACAAACTAAAGCCTTAGTAAAAATTATTCATTGTCTTTATATCTTTGATCTATCAGCCCCTAAGATAGTTGAGACTGATGCTTCAGATATAGGATATGTTGGGATATTAAAACAAATAAGAAAAAAGTAAAGAAACCATAGTCCAGTTTACCTCAGGACATTGGAATCCAAACAAATTAAATTATTCAACTATTATAAAAGAGATTTTAAGTATTGTACTTTGTATTTCTAAATTTCAATCTGATTTATTAAATAAAAAATTTTACTTCGTATTAATTGTAAATCTGCAAAAGAAGTTTTGCAAAAATATATTAAAAACCTTGCCTCAAAATAAATTTTTACAAGATGGTAAGCTATTTTAAGTATTTTTTTTATTTTTATATTGAATTTATAAAAGGAGAAAACAATATTGTTCCTGACTTCTTAACTCATGAATTCCTTTACAGTCACTATGGGACAAAATAAGAAGAAATCCAATAAAAATAAAGAAATTATAAAATCATACTCAAGTTCATCTCCTAAAGCCCCATCTGATCATTCAGATAACCTAAAACCCAATTCTAAACCTATAAAGTCTTAGGCCGCGATAGTCAAGACTGAAGATAATAAAGCCCAAAATGAAGCAGTAAAAATTTAGGTTAATCATTTAGCCCAATCTCCAGAGGTGGTTTAGACACTTTAGGTCTCCTGCCTCATACAAACTTGGCTCTTGTAGCCACAGGTAAAACTTTTATCCCTTTTGTTAAACCTGAAACAGGAGAATCTTCTTCCTCAAATACCCTATCTATAAATGTTTTAAAAAATAAGTTGAAAATTTTCAAACAACCAACTCAAATAATTTCTTCAAATTTTCCTATAAAATCCAAATGGTTTGTAAAATCTTTATCAAAATGGATTTATGCATCAGAATCCATGTAAAATTATTAAGTCTGTATACCTAAAAATTAATTTTTTAAACCTTGTGATTTATCAAAATCCCAAAAATACTATTTAGCTATTCTTGAGTATATTGGTTTGGTAAAAATTAAACACAATTATGTTTCCAAAGATAAAACCATTATAGCCTATTTTTCAATCCAAATAATGAAAATTCTCCATCCTTCTGACTGGAGAAAATCTCTTAATGAACTTGTGTCTTTTAAAGCTGATTTCTATTCGTATAGAATTACTTGTTCTTCATATAACTATTGGGATTATGTTCAAGCTTAGACTAATGCCCTTTATTTTCAAAACCACACTAACACCCATTCTTGGTTGTTGTATTTTGATACCAATATTGACACAGATAAAATCCCAATGTGGTTTATAGACTGGTAGTATTACTATGCTAATGATGAAAATACATTATCATCAAAAGCCCTTATGACCTACCAGTATTTTAAAACCAATCCTTACCTATCTCTGTATGAAAAATAAATTCCTCCTCTCCTCCTTTTTTTGTATGAAATTCTTTATACTATGTGTATATTAATGATATTTTGACTTGGTCTACCAGTCAAGTACCAATTTACGAGTGGTATTGAAAAAGAAATAAAGTCAAATGGTGGAATATCTTCAAAAATTCCACTACTGTATCATCTGTAAAAACATGGATCTTCAAAAGAGAATATGGTAACATTAATCCAAAATTAGCCAGTTCTTCTTTTGAAGCCTAAAATGCCAATTGTCAAGCCCTTCTTGCAGCTGCAAAGACTTCAAAAGATTATAAAGCATTTTGGCAATAAATGGTTGAGTCTATTCCATCTACTTCTCAGCCCATAAAACCTTCTTTTTATGGTTCCTCTACTAAAACCTAGTCAAAGTAGTCTAAAGCCCAATCCAAAGGAAGAAAATCTCCTTCATCTTCTTCTGACTCCTCCTCTACCTCATCAATGATGTCATCTTACACTACTATAACTTCTGATTTTGACTCAGATTCATATTATTGTCCTAGTAATGAGGATGACCGTTATGGTGTTTTATCTCCTATAAAAAGAAAAGTTAAAAAGAATAAAGAAAAAATTAAAAAAGAAAAAGAAAATAAAAAAAGATAAAAAGAAAAAAGAAAAATAAATAAAAGGCAGAAGGACCCTTAGTCCTTCAGACATGTTAAGACACAGTAAAAGGTACTGGCAGAATACTGTTCATTAACAATATAAATTAGTACTATTCATCCATAGTAAAATAATATTATCCGGTAAGATACTATTTACCTACAGTGCATGGCGTGTGAAGATACTGTATACCTGACAAAGTACTGCTAATCTATAGTCAGCATGAGAAAAGTATAGTAAAGCTCAACAGTTTTATGTCTATTTAAAAAACCTCTTCTGAAGCTTAAGGGACATCTGTTTGTTACTTCAGAACACTATAAGCTTTGAAAAAAAAATACTCTCAAGCTTTAGTAGAGGTTTTCCTTTCCCCCTCTTAACGCAAACTTCTTATGTTCCTTATTGTTGTAAAATTCTTCTCTAAGTTAACTCTATTTTAATTTTGTTTTTATAATATATTTATCTCTATATTTTATTTAAATTTTTGTATCCTATATAACTATGCTCTGTACCTGCAGATTAGTCTGATATGGTACATCATAAACTTGCTTGTAAATTTTATTTGTATTTTAAAAATTATACTTGTAATCTTAGTATATCGGATGGAAACTCAGATATAAATTCAGAAGCTGAATCTGAATTAACAATATTTCTGTTTGTACTCGGGTATAACAATTTCACTTACCAGTATTTATATATATTTATTTTCTTTAATAAAATAAAATTGTATTTCATTTCCATATTCTTTCTCATTCTCATATGTTTTTCAATATATGTTTTTACTTTCTCTGTTTTTTTTTTATTTATAAATTCTATATAGTTCTAAGAGTGTGTATTGGCTGTTGTGTAGAGAATCCCTTATATATATATATAGGCATCGACCCGTGCATACTTTGTAGAGTATTTTACATACTTTAACTATTTATTATGGTCATTTTATATTTTTTGCGATAATCTTTTTCCTGAAAGTATGTGTGTATGCATATATATATGTGTGTGTCTAATTTTATTTACATGCATATAATAGCCTTACAATTTATAGATGTGTGTCTAATTTTATTTACATGCATATAATAGCCTTACAATTTATAGGCAAATTCTTCGACGTGGAAAATTAATCAAGCCTATTATAGCTATACCAAATATGAAGCCAAGCTCGAAAATCAAATCTATCAAAAAAAATAAAGGCAGCAATATCTTCAAAGTAAAGAGAGAGTATATCAACCATTCAGAAATTCAATGAAAATACACTTTGGAAGATTGTACTCACTCTAAGCAAAAAACAACATTTCTAAACTCGATATTTACCCAAAACTTAATCCAAATATAGTTAGGATCAACTCTGTGAATCATCTTGTGACAGATATTTAAAAGTATCTACAAAAGGGCTAATCATATTTTGTATGCCTAAATATGCAAACAGAATTTCAATAGAATAAATTTCAAAGCTTTAAAAATTATCTATGTATCACAAGCAACACCTGATGAAGAATTGTTCTGAGTACAGTCATTTGATTAGCATGAGCTAAGTTTGAAACCATCCAACCCAACTGTTTTGAATTCTTTTTTGCAAACTTTTTTTAAAATCCTCCTAGTGTCCAATTGCAAAAAGAGTCATCTAACAAAATGAGCAAAATAGCAAATAGGATATGATTCTCTTAAAACAAAAAGCTCATTGAAAATAGCAGAAGAGATATATACTGCATACTTTGGTTGCTAAATCCAATTCTCTTGACCTTGAATCAATAGACTCTGGTAAGAGCGATTTGAGTTATAGCAATAGCAACAACTTTTCATAATTGAACTAATCAATAATGTAAATCTTCACAGAATAATAGCATCCGTAAGTTCAATACATAAAGAAAACAATACATAAAAAAGCAAATTTCATTGTAAGTTTTATGTCTCGTAATTTAGAATGACAAATATATGATTATAAAAAGAAATTATTAGAATTTTTGATTTGAAAAAAATGTAATTTCCAATCACTTGCATTGTAGAGGAAACTGATATTTTAAACCATGTATTAACAAAAATTGTAGCCCATATTTGACTAATGGAGGATAAAAGTCATAGCAACATTACTTGGAACTTACATAAATAGAGCCTTAGACAACAGCGCCACAACAAAAGGCTGGTGTAGTTCCCTTTGACTATAAATAGGATAAATAAAAGACCCAGACACATTTGTAAATCTAAAAGGAAAACAACAGTTAAAAAGAGCATTCTATCACATGATACATAGACTGTAGGGTATGAACCTGCCAACTGATGATTGATACATAGCCAAGCATTCTATCACATGATACATGGCCAAGCATTCTATCACATCTTTTGTCTTGAATTTCAAATAATTTTATTTAGAATAAATTCTGAATTAAAAATTCAATTACTTTTTTTTTTTTATAAATATACCCTTAACAAACTACATGCAAATATTCCAAAAATTAGATCACCCATACGATTGTAGAACCCATGCTATTGTTGTTTAACAAGCAGTCCAACAAAGGACAAATTGAGAGAATGCACGATGGTCGCCGGTCGGTTAGAGAAATCAGAGATTGCAATGAGAGGTAGGTCGTCGACTTGGTTGGGATGATTGAGGGAGAGAGACGCATCGAGAAAGAGGAAAGATTGGAAGGGTATAATGGGAGAAAGGAGTGTAGGTCTAATAAGGATAATTTTGTGGAAAAAAATAAATTCATTAATTTATGAAATTCATTTGCAAATTCTACCTATTTTTGTATAATTTTATTTACACTAGTTAAATTCTACAGATTTGAATTCATAGAATTGGAACGAATAAAATGAATTCTATAAAATTTATTCCAAACAAGTAATTTTTGAAATTTAAATGAATTCTATAAAATTTTTTAAAATTTATTCATATCAAATATAGTGTAAATCTTAAAGTGCAAATTCTCTTATATATGCCTATGTAGGTAATATTTTCCCTTCCTTTATGATAAAAAAATGCAAACCTTTGATATATAATGGTTTTAGATAAATATATTTCATTCAATAATTACAATCCTTGTCTTTATTATACATGAAAATGAAGAAAATTGAATGCATTTAAAGAGATAAAAAAAGGGGAAATTGTATAGATCCATTAATAGTTAAACAATATTTAAATTTGAAATTATATATGCAATATAAGCAGTGATAATAGTTTTCAAAGGAATAAATGTATTTGGTATGAAATATTTATGCATGGCAAAAAAAAAACCGTTTAAGTTCCAACACAATGACATCATCATTTTACATCTAACAAAAAAATCACACAATTCTCTCTCTTTTCAAATTTTCATTAATATTAGACAACTTTTGCTCCAGTATATTAATTAACTACTAAAATATGTAAAAATATTACTCTCTTCCTTTACAAATATAAGTCACTTTAGAGTAATAAATTTTATTTATAAATAATTATTACTTTATAAAATTCAAAGTGATTAATAATCTTTATTCCAAATTCCCCTTTGCAAATTTCAAAAAAATTAAGTTTAAAACTTCAATTTTTCTAAGTTTCTATAATTTTCAATGAGTAATAAATTAAAAGAGAAGAGAAATTTAATAAAATAATTATATAAAGGATAATGCTAAAGGCTAGTTAAAACTCGGTCAAAATGATCAAAATTCACTTTATAGTATTTGAAATTACTTCTATATCCTTTTTAGGTTTTCAGATTTGAAAATTAAATTTTAAAATTGCATTCTCTCTCATTTATTGCTTTAATTTCCTACCATACAATCAATTTAATATATTAATATTTTTCAAAAAAAAATTCATTTTTAAAACATAATTAATTCATTCACCTTAAAAGGATTAACCCTAACAAATAACCACTTAAAATAAAATAAAATAATTAAAAAAATAATATGAAACAAATTAAAAAAGGAAAAACAAGGATGTTGCTTAGACATATAATTAAATTTATGTCATGCAATTAATCTTTTAAGCAATTCAATAAGACGTTTTACATAATGTGTCATGTAATTAAATTTTTATAATTCAAATGTCATACTATAATAAATTTAATAATTCATTAAAATAAATTCATATTATATTAAATAATTAATAATATATTTAATTTAAAGTAATTGACTATATTACAAGAATACATTTTTATAATTCATTATGTAATATGTTTAATTTGGAGTAATGAACTATGTTACAAGAATAAATTTTTATAATTCATTATGTAATATGTTTAATTTGGAGTAATTGACTACATTACGAGCATAAATTAAACTAGTTCACTATATTATAAGTTTAACTTAGAGTAATTAACTATGTTATAAGTATAAATTAATATAATTCACTATGTTATAAGTTTAATTTGAAGTAAATTAATGTAATTGCCTACATTATAAGTATAAATTTATGTAATTTACTTTGTAATAATTTAAATTTTGAGTAGTTGAGTAATTGACTATGTTACGAGTATAAATTAATATAATTGACCATAAAATAAATTTAATTTAGAGTAATTGAATTGTTATAAATATAAATTAATATACTTCGTATACTAGGTTTAATTTGATATAATTGACAATATTCTAAGTATAAATTAGTATAATTCATTATATTATATATTTAATTTGAAGTAATTGACTATGTTACAAGTATAAAATAATATAATTAACTATATAATAACTTTAATTTGGAGTAATTGAAATAAATTTAATTTGATGTAATTGACTATATTTTAAGTATAAATTAATGTAATTCACTATATAATATATTTAATTTGGAGTAACTGGCCATGTTAAAAGTATAAATTTATATAATTCAATATATAATATGTTTAATTTAGAGTCATTAACCATATTGTAAGTACAAATTTATATAGTTCAATATATAATAGATTTAATTTGGAGTGAATGACTAGATTGCAAGTATAAATTAATGTAATTCACTATACTATAGGCATAATTTGGAGTAAATTAATATAATTGGCCATGTTATAAGTACAAATTTATGTAATTTACTATATAATATATTAAATTGGGAGAAGTTGACTACATAATGTGTTCTATTTGGAGTAATGGATTATTCCATAAATGTATATATCAAAAACTTTTTGATATATATTAATTAGTCTTTTATAATAATGAGATAATGATATTGCATGTTTGTGATGGGTATTAACCAATTAATTAATTAATTAATATATGCTATATGTATAATTATATATATATGGTAGAAGAACTAATTAATGTATGTTTAGAGAAAAAATAATTGATAAAATGAAAAATTAAATTCATTAATCTTTACCTCTATACTTACAATTCAACATATCAATTTCTTTTATCACCGTTAGTTATGGCTGCAATTTATATTATGAATAGTGTGCAATGATCCAAAAAGATTTATATTGAGTATATTAACCAAAGATAGTCAAAAGAGTGATGTCGTGTTGAAAGCCTTGGGTATGGTTGTGTTTATGGATGATGCTTGAGATTATCTGGCGAAGTAATATTTTTTAAACTCTTATGAGGATAGAGTATACTCTGTATGGAACTTGCAGCTCAGGTTAATTTTGTTCTGATACATCAGAAATATTTATGGTTCTTTGAGGTATATAAGCTGAAAATCAGATAGTAGGTGCTATTGGTGTTGAACAGACCAAAAAAAGTCTGTGGTGTCTAGTATAACAATACATTGTATATCTATTGGAGAACTGTGTGTTCCTGGTATGGCGAACTTTGAATCTTAATATCCATACAACAACACATTGTACCTTTGTTGGAGAACTATGTGTTCCCGATATGGTGAGTTTTGACTTTTAATATCCATACAATCCCCTAGTGGTATTAGAGCCATACATGCACTATTCATATGATAAATAGTAATAATAATGAAGGAAGAAGAAACATAAACACAATGTCTACTCCTCAAAAAGAAATCGTTAATCATACTTCCTCTTTGCTTATTCCTCCTTCCTGTTCTCAATCTATTACAAATAAAATAGATCACCTTGTAGAAATAGCCCATATCCCAGAAGACTTTAAAGTTGATAGTTCTCAACTCTCTGTACTTAATCATGCATTATTTTTTAGAAGTCCAATTACATAAGGAAAATCTCCAATCTTATTTCTACAAAAAGACCTCATGTGAAAGAATACATTCAGACCTCTCATCTGAATCAGTGTTCTCTATCTTCTACCCCTGCTGAACAGTATGTTGCCATGGAAATCCCACAAGAGTTTATCTCCTAGTGGAAAAAACAAGGTTATTCTCATCTCCATCTTGGAGGTGTGAGAATTGTTCTCTCTTACCATGGAAGGAAAGGTCTTTCAGTTACTGCCAGATTGTCTTTGTTATACATCAGATATGTCCACTTTGAAAATGCAGTAATTAGTACTATTCTTATAAAACTTAACACTGAAAGCATTGCCCTGACCTTTTTCCCTAACTATAATTTATCCTTGAATGATGTTCATTTGTCTACTGCTTTGAAAATTCAAGTTCAAATTACTGGAGCTAATCAGATTGAAGGATTTTTATCTGCAACCATACATCATCAGATAGTGTACAAATTGCAAGACCATGCAATTAACCTATTTTCCCTAGGAGTATCTACTGATGCTCTATACATCTATGAAGATACAGACACTATTTCTATAATTGTACAGACTCCTAAACAGCTGCCTCAGGAAGATCTTATGAAACTCATTCTGTAACACCCCTATATACCGTATACGTACCAAGCATGCTTAGACGATCGTAACATACGTATACTGAATATAGAAAATGCCACAGTTTAAAAAGAAACACAACAAATATCTTTGTAAATAAGTGAAACCTATCTCAAACATTTAAAAGAAATCCAAAAGACACCATATAAAAATATTTATTAATTCACAGCGGAAGTTATTACAAGTATATTATAAATAAAAGTTTACAAAACATAGAATATATATACATGATTGGCAGCCCTTCTCTAATCTTTAAGTCCCAAAATAACACTTCAATGTCTACTCTCACTCGGTCTTGAGGAGCTCTCAGGTTCAACTCTGTTACCTGCGCGATTAAACAATATCGCGCTAAGCCAACGGCTTAGTAGTACAAAATATATCAACACTAAACTATAATGCCATGCAATGTCACACATTTGATTACTCAAATCAGTATCATAGATGAAAGGTTAACAACATACCTTTATATTTCATTAACCACATATATAAACATATCACATTTCAATATTCTTTCCATATATCTCATTAGTTAATTATTTTACCATACATGAATCACATTAAACAAAGACAAACATGGGCCCAAGACACACTAATATGCCATTCAACTTTCAGAGTTAATGCTTTGGTTTTGTTATCACATTTATCATTATCATAAACCCAACTAGGCTTCAAGGATTTAGGTTCAACCAAGCTTCAAGGGGAACAAAGCATGCTAAGTATCAACCCAACTTGGCTTCAAGAACCAATCCAACTTAGCTTCAAGGGTTGTAACATCTCAATTAGGCTTCAAGGATCAAATCCAACCTAACTTCAAGAGAATGTTACCAATAGGCATGCCACCAACAACAAAACTCTGAAAATGAATAACACATTAGACACACAATTCATTTATTGTTTCATTCTCAATTCTCATCATCAATTAGGCAAACATGCCTTATGTTCTTTCAATTGAATCAACATAGCCAAACACAATGGCTTCACATCACATTTGAGTTATCATAGCCAATCACAATGGCCTCATATCATGTTGTATCTCAATTCATATTATTCACCTAGCATCATCATATTATATCTAAATTCATATTATTCACATAGCATCATTGGTATAACATTTCAAGATACATTATTCATATAACACATTGTCATTCACAATGCATATTACATCACCTTATTCATATAATATCATATGCATTAGCAAATGGAAGTTCAAACTCAATCATGTAAGAAGAACAAAAACTAAACACAGTAACCAACACACTCAAGGGACACGGCCAAGCTTGTGGCCGTGTCTCTCAACCAAAAGCCTCTCAAACAAAAGCAACAGAAGCCAACATGGGCAAGGGACACGGCCGTGTCTCTTCAAAAAAATCACCAACACGGCCAAATTTCCATGGACTTGGCCGTGTCTCTCATGAATTGGCCGTGTCTCTCCTTGCTTTTGGCCGTGTCTCTCATGAATTGAAATCCTAACATCTCCAAGTTCCCTTTGGATGCACTCAATTACATTATACACAATATAGCATAATTCAAATGAATGTAATCCATGTTCTAAACACATATTTCACATGTTTACCACAATATTCACCTTAACAACCCATCATCAACACATTTAATCACCTTCCACTTCATAACCCTAAAAAAAACAACACCACTTTTAACCTACCATCTTCAACCAAAACCAAACCAACACTAAATTAACTCACAATCAATTTCAACATTTAGAAACTCATCTCAAACATACCAAATCATAATATTATCAAATCACAACACACTTCAAACATATCTTCAAAATACCAAAGGAAAACAAGAGAGTACTTACCTTAGATAAATTTCACAAATCTCCAACCAAAACCTTTGATTCTTCCTTCAATTTGATTCTAGCATCAAGAACACCTCTCTTGCTCTCTCCTCTCTTGAATGGCCGGCACACAAAGGAGAAGAAAAGAAAAATCAACAAGTCAAACTTCTTTTCTTCTTTAAATATCCACCAAGCAATTCCATCAACACAATTACTTAAATGCCCTTTTCTATTTGTTCACACTTCCTTTAAAACTCTTGCCCTTTTAAGTAATTTCACTCATCCCAAATAAAAAATATCTTCTTCCCTTGACTTTTCACTTGACCAACATATATGTTATATATATTAACATATATACAACATATACATTCCATTAACACAATCATTTCCTTTGCTAAAACATATGTACATTTGATTCAAATCAAACAACAATAATATTCAAAACTTCTAGGGCATACATTGGGATATTACACATTCCTCTGGAATGGGTTACAAATTATGAGAAGCAACAACATATTTCTAGACATGTTCAGATAATGAATCCTATTTTCATTAGGAAGAAAATGGTACAGTTAAAACTATCTTTCGGGAGCTTGCAAAGGATTTAGAGGGTGCGAGTACTAATTCTTCTTCTAGAACTTTTTCATACTTGCATGATTGTTCCAGTCTCTCCAAGAGACACAGAGAAGATCCCAGTTCACAGCTTTATATCTGATGTTAGTTTGATCTATGCCAAAAAGGTTAGAGGCCATTTTATTTGGGATATCCCAGGTTCAGGAGAATATGACCCTGGTTGTTTTGTTGTGAAAAAATAGGAGATGTTCAGTATCCTTCTATTAACTCAACTAGACTCACTGGACCCAAGAGATTTTCTCTTCATATAAATCTGCGGCAACAAGATTTAAGCACCCTCCTCCTGATTTAGGAAACTCTCACTGGATAGGAATTTCTCCAGAAATTCAGAAGAAGGAGTATCCACTCCCTCTCCCTATTTATGATGAGGCCCTTAAAGTCCTACAAGAAAAAGGACTCCTTGATGTTCCAAAAATCTCAAAATTACCTAAAACACAGAAAATTAAATGGTGTTCCCCACTAGTGCATCAACCCTTAAACCAAATACCACAGCCTCAGTCCTGTATGATGTTTTCATCAACATCATCAGAATTTTTACCATTTGAAAGACATATTAATCCTCAAACTAAGATCAGTACTAGACAATTCATTCAACCAAATACTGTTCTTTCCACTGGACAACTAAAAGAACTCACACAAGGAGAAGAAGTTCTTAATTGGCAAACACAAAATGCTCAAATTTAGAATAATTATCTGATGTACATTGATTCTAAGATTGATTAGTTACCTATTAAGATCGATAAAATCTCATTAGTTTTGAGATCTATGTCTATTGAAATCCAGTAGTATCATAATTCTCTTCTTATGAGAATTCATCAGTTGGACACTGAACTTAGAATGATGATCCATCAACATAATCTTGGACCAAGTTTTGATAAAAAAAAGGGAAGAAATAAAAAAAAAAACCTTGAAATCCAGTCTTGAGATAATGGAAAGAGATTTGTTGTCAAAACAATCTCAATCTATTATTTCTGATCCCTTTTACTGTATTTTTCTCACCTGCATACCAACCAATACCTTTTACCAAACCTAATTTTGGAATAGCCAATGAATTATTTCAAAATCCCCCTACTTCCTTATCTTCAGTACCCCATGTTACTTAAAAGCCTCCTGGTTCTCAGAAGCCCTCATCTTTTCAAAAGGCTTATGTTGAAACTATGAAATCTTCAGAGCCTCATCCTCCTCCTCCTCCTCCTTTAGGAGTATCTGAACCATTTTCTCAGCAGCATATGGCACTTCATACATTCTTCTGAAACAAATTTTATGAGTTCTGATTCTTTAAACTCTGATTTAGAATCCCAACAGGCAGATATTTCTCAGCTTCTAATGGTTGATCCTCCTCTTGATCCCCCTACCACTGAACCAATTGTGGAAGATCTTCCAGCATATGACCCTTTAGAATATGATCTCAGATTTGAACATCAATGAGCCAATAAACCTTTCAGTGGTCCTTGGTTTACTTTTGATGATCTATCTCCCAAAAAATGAAGATTAAAAATTCTAGAACTTAATGCTTGGATTGATTTGCAAATGCCAAAAGAAGAAGCCTCTCTCCTATAAGTTCGTAAAGAATTTGTTTCTAGATTTACTGGAAGTCTCAGAGAATGGTATACTTCCCCGGAGGACTATACCCAATTAGCTTTCTTTAACTTGAAAATATTTGATGTTGTTTTACAAATCCATACCACATTCTTAGGAGATCACACAATTATTGCAAAGAGACAGAAGGAAGAGTTTTTTGAAATGAAATATTGTTCATTAAAAGCTAAAGATCTTGATTTTCTGTAACACCCCTATATCCCATATACGCACACTACATACTACTACATCTGTAATATACGTATACCGGATACAGGAGTGCCACGGTTTATATTAGACAACCCAATTTTTCTCTTCTTCATTAATATGAGAAAACTTAAAACATTTCATATATATTTATATATATATTATGGAACATAACAGGTAAAGCATTTAATCATTATGCAGCGAAAAATGTAGCGGTATTTACATATATAAATACATCAAAATCAACGTTTACAAAACATAAAGTTTATACATGTTTGGCAGTTCGTCTCTGATCTTTAGGCCCACAATCTACACTTCAAAGTCTAGACTCGACTCGATCTAGCTGAACTCTCCGGTTCTACCCTGTCACCTGCGCAACGAACCACAATCGCGCTAAGCCATATACTTAGTGGTACAAACCACAATAACAATATGCTTTAATGCAATGTCAATGTCATACTTTCAAGCAATAGAGACAATATTCAGAAATGCTATATTTCATAATATTACATTTCATTATCTTATTCAATTGTTTCACCATTTATGATTCACATTGAAACAAAGACAAGCATGGGCCCAAAAGAATTTAATATGCTATTCAAAGTTCAGAGTTACTGCTTTGGTCCATAATCACATTCATCAAGCCCGTAAGCAATATATATATATATATATCCATGGATAGTGTAACAGACCCAGTCTCTTGGACTTCAACCCGGCTAGACCCTAGGGCCCCAGTCTCTTGGTCCTCAACCCGGCTAGACTGTTACAATTTTTGAGGCTTACGACCCGGTCTTTTCACCCCAAAAACATTATATTTCACATTTTTTAGCTGGGCTCGGCTTATGACCCGATCTTTTCACCTGCCCAGCGATTCATAGGCATGCCGCCAAACCCAGAACTCTGAAAATTGAATAACATATTAGACACACAACTAATTCATTTATCTCATTATCCATCTCTTTCACAATTCATTTCTCATAATCAAAATAGGTAACCATGCCCCAATTATTTCATTCGCATAATTATAGCCAACAACAATGGCTTCACATTTCATCATTAAAGTATACATAACCAATTGCATTGGACATACATTTTGAATGATCATCATATCTTTCACATTATGCAAATCATAACATTAATCAAATGTATTAACAATGTAATAAAGTACTTAACACATTTACAACCAAATGTGTTAAGTCCCAAAGTCATGTAATTGTATGCAATAATGTAGGGTTTGTACTTACCTCAAGAGCAACTCATATAACACCAAACTCCTCTTCCAAGAATTCTTCAACACTTGGAATAGGGCAACTCAATATCTTTAAAAACCTAATCCAAAAGGAATAATACACACTCACGTAAAGATACACATGAGATAATAAAGCTAAGAACCAACTAGGGCAAACTCTACACATGACACGCTTAACAACACGGGCGTGTACCTGACCGTGCCCTAAATCCACAACACAGAAGCTTTGACACGCTCAGAAACATGGGCATGTCACTAGATGTGTCATTCATTCTGTCTCACTAAAACATTGACACTTCCAACAACACGGGCGTGTTCATGGTCGTGACAATTTTTCCTCAACACAGTAGCTATGACACGCTCAGTGACAATCCACCAACATCACAGTAGATATGACACACTCAGTGACATGGACGTGTCACTGGTCGTGTCACCCATCCAGAAAATAGAACTATTGACACGCCCAAAGACTTGGTCGTGTTCATGGACGTGTCAGGCCAAAAATCCTGATTCCTGCAACAACAACATCACATCCAACAAACCTCTTACTTCCACCATTTTCCACTTCAAACAAATTTAACTAAACACACCTATTAATCATAATAACTTGCAAAACACAAATGGAAAACAATCAAACACCAAACTCTAAACACAAACTTAAAAGAAAACAAGGGAATCAAGTGGAAAACTTACCAAAAGTGATGAAAACCCTTAGAATTCCAACTTGATCACTTGAAACATCCTTCAATCTTGAGTTTGGAAAGACAAAATCTCACTTTCCTCTCTTACTATAGAGATAGCCGGCCAACAAAGAAAGAAGAAGAAGAAGAAGAAAGAAGAGCAAAGTCAACTACTCAACTCTTATCTCAACCACTAAAACTTCCTTTAATTCTCAACCAAGCAAATTAAATAATAAAATGTTCATAAATATCCTCATCCACTTCCACTTAATTTCCATTTCAATTAATTTAAAAATAAATAAATCTTCTTTTGACCTTCCATTTCTTTGACTTGTATATGTTGTATATATCTCTATATATACAACATATACACTCTTCTCCTTACCTCTTTTCTCTTTCCACTTAAAAATATACATATAATCCAAATACAACAATAAATATTCCAAAACTTTTAGGGTATACTTTGGGATATTACAATTCTCCCCCTCTAAAAGAAATTTCGTCCTCGAAATTACATGATCTCAAGTCTGAAACAGTTGAGGATACTGATCTCTTATCGCTTGCTCACTCTCCCAAGTTGCCTCTTCCTTTGCATGATTTTTCCAAAGAACCTTCACAAGTGGCACTTTTTTATTTCTCAACTCTTTTACTTCATGTGCCAAAATAGCCACTGGTTCTTCTTCAAAAGTTATATCCGGACTCACCTCAATAGATTCAACCGACAAAACATGAGATGGGTCTGATTTGTACCTCCATAGCATAGAAACATGGAAGACATTGTGAATTCTATCCAACTCAGGCGGCAAACCAATTCGATAAGCAACTGGTCTAACTCTCTCCAATACCTCATAAGGTCCAATAAAATGAGGACTTAGCTTCCCTTTTCGGCCAAATCTCAAAATATTTTTCCAAGGAGACACTTTCAAAAATACTTTATTTCCAACATTGAACTCTATGTCTCTCCTCTTCAAATCTGAATAAGATTTCTGCCGATCTGAAGCTGCTTTCAACCGATCCCGAATTATTTTCACTTTCTCTTCTATTTCTTTAATCAAATCAAGACCAACCAATTTACCTTCTCCAACTTCATTCCAACATAGAGGCGTTCTGCATCTTCTACCGTACAATGCCTCAAATGGTGCCATTATAATACTAGATTGATGACTGTTGTTATAAGCAAATTCCATCAATGGAAAAAATCTGTCCCAACTTCTAGAAATTAATAATACAACTTCTCAATATATCTATAATCTGTATCACTCTCTCTGACTGTCCATCTGTCTACGGATGAAAAGCAGTGTTAAAGTGCAATCGAGAACCCAAAGCACCATGTAACCTCTTCCAAAATCTTGAAGTAAACCGAGGATCTCGATCCGACACCAAAGAAATTAGGACTCCATGCAACTTCACTATCTCACTGATATACAGCTCAGCCAAATTCTCCAGAGAATAGTTCATTCTAACTGGAAGAAAATGAGATGTCTTTGTCAACCGATCAACAATCACCCAGATGGCATCATGCTTTTTCTGAGTCAACGGCAAACCAGTCACAAAATCCATTGTCACTCGCTCCCATTTCCATTCAGGCACTGATAAAGGTTAGAGCAACCCTATTGGAACTTGGTGCTCGGCCTTCACTCTCTGACAAGTGAGACATTTGGATACAAATTCCGCTATTTCCCTCTTCATACCTGACCACCAGTAATGCTGCTTCAAATCATGATACATCTTGGTACTCCCAGGGTGCATAGCAAAAACCGACTGATGTGCTTCCTCTAAAATAATCTTTTTCAAACTAGCATCATCAGGAACACACAATCTATCTTTGCACCAAAGGCTGCCATCATCTCTCACAAGAAAATCTCTACTCTCTCCTTTTTGACAATCCAAAACAATCTTCTGAATTTTCTCATCTGCCAACTGAGCCTTCATTATCTGATCCAACAACACTGGCCTCAATTGCAACTGAGCTAACAAAGCTCCATCATCACATGATTCAAAACTAGCATGCAACGCTCTCAACTCAACAAGCAACGAGAGCGAATACACAGTCAAACCTGCTAAAGACTTCTGACTCAAGGCATCTGCAACAACATTTGCCTTACCAGGATGATAATCAATCAAACAGTCATAGTCTTTGATCAACTTCAACCACCGTCTCTGTCTAAGATTCAACTCTCTCTGAACACCCAAATATTTCAAACTCTTATGATCTGTATAAATGAAACATTTCTCCCCATACAAGTAGTGTCGCCAAATCTTCAAAGCAAAAACTATAGCTGCCAACTCCAAATCATGCGTCGGGTAATTCAACTCATGTGGCTTCAACTGCCGAGAAGCATAAGCTATAACTCTACCCTCCTGCATCAAAACACAACCTAAACCATTATGTGAAGTATCACTGTAAATCACATATGGTTTATCTTCCACAGGCAAAGTAAGAACAGGAGCTTGAGTCAACATCTCCTTCAACTGCTCCAAACTAGCTTGACACTGATCTGTCCACACAAATCTAACTCCCTTTCGAAGTAATCTGGTGAGTGGAGTAGCTATCAAAGAAAAACCTTTCACAAAGCGTCGACAATAGCCTGCCAAACCCAGAAAACTTCTAACTTCAGTTACAGACTTCAGTGGACTCCAATTCAAAATACCTTCAACTTTACTCGGATCAACTCTTTTACCATCTGCTGACACCATATGACCCAGAAAAGTCACATGATCAGGCCAAAACTCATATTTTGACAGCTTAACATACAATTGGTTCTCTCTTCAGGTCTGCAATACAATCCACAAATGCTCGTCATACTCCTCCTTATTATTCGAATACACCAAAATATCATCAATAAAGATCACCACAAACTGATCCAGATAAGGTCTAAACACCCTATTCATCAAATCCATAAAAGATGTAGGTGCATTCATCAACCCAAAAGGCATTACTAAGAACTCATAATGCCCATACCTTGTGCGGAAAGCTGTCTTAGGAACATCTTCAGCTCTAACCCTCAACTGATGGTACCCTGATCTCAGATCAATCTTGAAGAAAACTGCTGCTCCCTTCAATTGATCAAAGAGATCATCTATTCTAGGCAAAGGATACTTATTCTTAATAGTCACCTTATTCAATTGCCTATAATCGATGCACAACCTCAAAGTACCATCCTTCTTCTTTACAAACAAAACAGGAGCTCCCCACGGAGAAACACTAGGGCGAACAAACCCTTTATCCAACAACTTCTGCAACTGCACCTTCAACTCTCTTAGCTCAGCAGGTGCCATTCGATATGAAGTAATAGAGATGAGAGTGGTACCAGGGAACAAATCGATACCAAACTCAACCTCTCTCTCAGGGGATAACCCTGGCAACTCCTTAGGAAAAATATCTGGAAATTTCGCAACTGTGGGTATACTATCAAGTTGAGAACCCACTACTCTGGTATCCACAACATGAGCAAGATAAGCATTACACCCTTTTCTAATCAACTTCCTAGCTGCAACAGCTGAAATAAACAAGGATGCAAGTTGTCTATGCTCACTAGATACCATCACACTTTTACCATCACCGGTTCTCAGGGTAACACACTTCTTTTGACAGTCTACCACAGCTCCATGCTTAGACAACCAATCCATGCCTAAGATCAAATCATATTCCTCAAAAGGCATTTCAATCAAATCATCCAAAAACTCCTCACCTTGCACCACAATTGAACTATCACGATGCACCTTACTCACCACAACACTATGTCCTAAAGGATTTGTCACCAATACATCAAATCCTAAGTACTCAGAATGCAATTCAGACACAGGCAAGATAGATGCACTTATGTATGAATGAGTAGATCTTGGATCAATCAAAGCAAGAACTGAATGCCAAATAAAGAGAATGTACCCGCAATAACTGCTGAAGCATCTAGCTGCCTCTGCATCACATACACTCGCTGAGAAGACCCAGCCTCATCTGGCCTACTGCCTCCGGATGTAGAGCCTCCTCTCTGACTGATCCCAGGTCGACCACCTCTATTGAAACCTCTGCCTCCTCGACCACCTCTCACACTAGGTCAAGAAACTACAGAATCTGCCTGCCTATGCTCCTGTATCTCAGGACAATCTCTGATGAAATGGTCAGGCGATCCACATTTGAAACACACAGCTGATCCACAAATCTTCCAACAAACACCCTCATGTATCCTACCACAATAGACACATGTAAGTGGAGTAGATCTCTGAACCACTGGAGTGGGAGCACTAGCTACAGAAACTGTAGGTCTCGATCTCTGCCTCTTATACTGAACTGACCTACCTGACTGCCTCAGGCTCCTACTGACTCTCAGAATAAAACTTCCTCATCCTCTCTTCATAGATGAAGACCCTGCCTCAAACTGAGGTCTCCTAACTCAAGCCTCCTCCTCAGTAGTAGCTGCTGCAATACCTTGTGCTCTCTCAATACTTCTAGCTACGGCAACCAACTGAGAAAAAATCTTAGTACCAAGAACCAGCAACAATACACATAATAGAGGGCCTCAATCCCTCCTCAAATCTCCTACATCGGTCAATCTCATCAGAAATAATCCCACCGGTATAGTGACTCAACCGGATATACTCAATCTCATACTCTGTCACTGTCCGGTTCTCCTGTCTCAGATTTAGGAATTCCGTCTTCTTAGCTTCCTTATACTCCCTCGGAGTATATTTCTGCTCAAACTCCCGCAGAAAATCACCATAAGATAAAGTAGGTGGATCATCCATGGCATGGGGAACCGTCTTCCACCAATCATAAGCATCTTTATGCAGAAGGGATCTAGCATAATCAAATTTCTCTTCAGAAGTAGTTTGCAACTTAATGAATACTCTCTGAACTCTATCCAACCACTGCTCAACTACTGTAGGGTCTGTAGTGCCAAAGAAATTCTCAGCCCCATACTTTCTCAATTTATCATAATATCTCACTGGCACTTGCGGCTGTGGTGGCGGGTGGCGGCTGTACTGGAGCTTGCCTCAACAATTCTACCACATGCCGTAACCAAACCGGTAGAATCTCATCAGCAGCTAGTCTCTCTGGCACAGGAACAGGTGCCTCTCTAGCTCTCTCAACCCTAGCTCCATCTCTACCCTCTTTAGGAGCTACACTCTCAGCACTACCTTCTATGGACTGATGTGACTGAGACGCCATCACTACCTATATCTGCAACACAGTAGAATATACCTCATCAAAGATCAAAGACTGCCAGTGCCAAAGCATGTATCTTATTTGAAAAAAAACATATTTTAAAATTAAAATTTTCTTTTTCTTACAATTTATGTAGGTTTAGAATCTCAAACATAGGCTCTGATACCAAAACAGATGTAACACTCCTATATCCCATATACGCACAATACATACTACTACATCTGTAATATACGTATACCGGATACAGGAGTGCCACGGTTTATATTAGACAACCCAATTTTTCTCTTCTGTATTAATATGAGAAAACTAAAAACATTTCATATATATATATATTATGGAACATAACAGGTAAAACATTTAATCATTATGCAGCGGAAAATGTAGCGGTATTTACATATATAAATACATCAAAATCAACGTTTACAAAACATAAAGTTTATACATGTTTGGCAGTTCGTCTCTGATCTTTAGGCCCACAATCTACACTTCAAAGTCTAGACTCGACTCGTTCTAGCTGAACTCTCTGGTTCTACCCTGTCACCTATGCGACGAACCACAATCGCGCTAAGCCATATACTTAGTGGTACAAACCACAATAACAATATGCTTTAATGCAATGTCAATGTCATACTTTCAAGTAATAGAGACAATATTCAGAAATGCTATATTTCATAACATTACATTTCATTATCTTATTCAATTATTTCACCATTTATGATTCACATTGAAACAAAGACAAGCATGGGCCCAAAAGAATTTAATATGCTATTCAAAGTTCAGAGTTACTGCTTTGGTCCATAATCACATTCATCAAGCCCGTAAGCAATATATATATATCTATCTATCCATGGATAGTGTAACAGATCCAGTCTCTTGGACTTCAACCCGGCTAGACCCTAGGGCCCCAGTCTCTTGGTCCTCAACCCGGATAGACTGTTACAGTTTTTGAGGCTTATGACCCGGTCTTTTTACCCCAAAAACATCATATTTCATATTTTTTAGTTGGGCTCGGCTTACGACCCGGTCTTTTCACCTGCCCAGCGATTCATAGGCATGCTGCCAAACCCAGAACTCTGAAAATTGAATAACATATTAGACACATAATTAATTCATTTATCTCATTATCAATCTCTTTCACAATTTATTTCTCATAACTAAACTAGGTAACCATGCCCTAATTATTTCATTTGCATCATTATAGCCAACAACAATAGCCTCACATCTCATCATTAAAGTATACATAACCAATTGCATTGGACATACATTTTGAATGATCATCATATCTTTCGCATTATGCAAATCATAACATTAATCGAATGTATTAACAATGTAATAAAGTACTTAACACATTTACAACCAAATGTGTTAAGTCCCAAAGTCATGTAATTGTATGCAATAATGTAGGGTTTGTACTTACCTCAAGAGCAGCTCACACAACACAAAACTCCTCTTCCAAGAATTCTTCAACATTTGGATTAGGGCAACTCAATCTCTTTAAAAACCTAATCCAAAAGGAATAATACACACTCACTTAAAGATACACATGAGATAATAAAGCTAAGAACCAACTAGGGCAAACTCTACACATGACACGCTCAACAACACGGGCGTGTACCTGACCGTGCCCTAAATCCACAACATAGAAGCTTTGACATGCTCAGAAACATGGGCGTGTCATTGGATGTGTCATTCATTATGTCTCACAGACATATTGACACGTCCAACAACACGGGTGTGTTCATGGCCGTGTCAATTTTTCTTCAACACAGTAGCTATGATACGCTCAGTGACATGGGCGTGTCACTGGCCGTGTCAATCCACTAACATCACAGTAGCTATGACACGCTCAATGACTGACATGGGCGTGTCACTGGTCGTGTCACCCATCCAGAAAATAAAACCATTGACACGCCCAAAGACTTGGCCGTATTCATGGGCGTGTTAGGCCAAAAATCCTGATTCCGGCAACAACAACATCACATCCAACAAACCTCTCACTTCCACCATTTTTCACTTCAAAAAAACTTAACTAAACACGCCCATAAACCATAATAACTTGCAAAAACACCAAAACAACTCAATTCATACACACAACTCAAACACAACACTTGCTCTTCCAACACCAAACTTAACTCTATCTCTTCAATCAAACTCCAAAATCAACACCAAGAAGATCACACGCCCTCAAATACACCATAATCAAATATACACATACTATCAACAATCAAACACCAAACTCAAAACACAAACTTAAAAGAAAACAAGGGAATCAAGTGGAAAACTTACCAAAAGTGATGAAAACCCTTAGAATTCCAACTTGATCACTTGAAACATCCTTCAATCTTGATGTTGGAAAGACAAAATCTCACTTTCCTCTCTTACTATAGAGATAGCTGACCAACAAAGAAAGAAGAAGAAGAAGAAGAAGAAGAAGAAGAAGAAAGAAGAGCAAAGTCAACCACTCAACTCTTATCTCAACCAGTAAAACTTCATTTAATTCTCAACCAAGCAAATTAAATAATAAAATGTTCATAAATATCCTCATCCACTTCCACTTAATTTCCATTTCAATTAATTTAAAAATAAATAAATCTTCTTTTGACCTTCCATTTCTTTGACTTGTATATGTTGTATATATCTCTATATATACAACATATACACTCTTCTCCTTACCTCTTTTCTCTTTCCACTTAAAAATATACATATAATCCAAATACAACAATAAATATTCCAAAACTTTTAGGGTATACTTTGGGATATTACATTTTCATTATCAGAGAATGTCTGAGAACTTCTATATTTTAGGTGGTTACAATGATCCTAGCATGAAGCAGGTGTATATTACATCTTTACCTGAAGAACTTCAGCCTGAGATTGAATGTTCTATTCAACAAATAGGAAGATCTCTTGAAAATGTTTTTATGGGAGAAATTCACCAATTTACTCTTGCTGCACTTAGTAGACTATGTGAAAATCATAAAAACATGAAGAAATTCATGAAGTATGACAAGATTCTTCAAAATGCCTATAAAAGACCAGCTTCTTTCAACATTAAATGCAGAGAAAAGAATAATTTTTATCCTATACAAAGAAATCTTAGATTTTTTTTAAGGATAAACATTCTCAACCATTCAGAAAGAAAAGAAAGAAGTTCAGATTTTTTAGAAGAAGCTCTCCATATTCAAAAAGAAAGAGAAGTTTAGGAGATAAATATTATGCATGTGGAGGAAAAGAACATTTTGCAAAAAATTGTCCTAAGAAGCCTATGAAGACTGCAAAGTTGATTCAACAGATCAATCAAGCTTCAATCTCTCTTCCACACAATGTAGAGACTGAATCTTTTCTTTCAGAACAAAGTAAAGCAGGCCAAGAGATGATTATGACACTTCATATTGATGATGATGACTCTTATTCAGAATCCAGCTCTATTGATTCTGATCAAGATGGTAATTTTGCTATTTATCATCTCTAACAACTGTAATTACCCTCTGCTTATCCTATTGATCATTGAATGATGACTCCTCTAGTTCAAATTTCAATACTTCCATCTAAGTATGACAAAGACATTCCACTCATAACTTTCATGGATATTGGAACTCATAAATCCATGATGAACCATGCGGTATTACCATATACTTATTGGAAGTCTCATGTTAAACATTTTAGAGCAACTGATAGAAATAGGTTTTTTACACATTTGATAACCAAAAAGAAAATCGGAATACAGTTCTTTCCAGATTGTATTATTTGAACTCATATTCTTGGTTCATCTCTTCCAGACAAAGACCTATTGATAGGTTTTGATATTTATTAGCAAGCTCAGAATCTTCAAATTCTTCCTACTAGAATTCGACACAAAAAATTCTTTAAAGCTTATACTGACATGTAGAGAATCTTTTCTCTGTCAGAAGTTCCAACAGACTTTGAAGATATAAAATTTTTATTACTCCCAGCTTGTGCTGATTCTCATGTTGATTTTTGTCTTCCACGGCCTTTATGGAAAAATGTAGAAATCTTCATCTCTCTCCCTTTCAAAAAGAATAAAGATATAAACCCTACGAAGGCTTTCCATCTTGGAATGTCTCCTTCAGATCTTACTATTGCTAGAAAAGAATGTGAATCTTTACTACAATAAGGATTGATTGAACCTACTAAGTCCAATTGGGCTTGTTAAGCATTCTATGTAGAGAAACGTTCAGAAGTTCTTAGAGGAAAAAAGAGACTTGTTATCAATTACAAGCCTTTGAATCTGTTTCTTACAGATGATAAATTGTCTTTGCCTAAGATCTCTACACTCATGGTTTATCTAAAGGCGGCAAAAATATTTTCAAAATTTGATTTAAAAGTGGATTTTTGGCAATTAGGTATTAAGCCTGAAGATAGGCCCAAAACAACCTTTTGCATTTCTGATACTCAGTATCAGTGGACAGTCATGCTTTTTGGATTAAAAGTGGCTCTATCACTATTCCAGAAGGCTATGATTAGAATCTTCTAGCCCATCTTATATTCAGCCTTGATCTACATTGATGATATTTTACTATTTTCTCCAACAATAGAAGCTCATCATATACTGCTTTAGCAATTTTCTTCTATTGTTCAACAGTATGGCATAATGATTTCTGAAAAGAAGAGTACCATGGGCCGAGACTCTATTGACTTCTTGGGCTTACATTTTAAAAATATAGTTTACAATCCAGGTCCATATATAGTAGAATAACTGCTTAAATTTTTTGATAAAAAGTTAACTTTTAAGCAGATCCAACAGTTTCTTGGTATAATTAATTATATTAAAGATTACTATCTTGCTATAGCCTAGCCCATTAGCCAACTATCCAAATTACTGAAAAAGAATCCACCACCTTGGTCAACTAATCAAACAAAAGCTGTACAGACCATTAAGAAGATTGCTACTCATCCAACTCCTCTCCATATCCCTTCAGATGGTCTGAGAATCTTACAGACAAATGCTAGTGATAAATTTTGGGGTACTGTTTTTCTTGAAAAAATTAATAAAAAAAAATCCATTATTGTGAACATGCTAGCGGATAATTCAAAGATAGTGAGAAACACTATCATTCTGTTTATAAGAAAATTTTGGCGATAAAATACGGGATCAAGAAATTTGAATTCTATATTCTTGATCATTATTTCCTGATCATTCTTGATACCACCTCATTTTCCAGAGCTCTGAATTTTAAATAGAAAATCCTACCTCCTCAACAACTACTCAAGCTCCAAGAATGGTTTTCAAAATATGACTATTCTATTGAGCACATTAAAGGCTAAAAGAATTTAATTTTAGATCTTTTATCTAGACCTTCAAAACCAATCCCTGTCATCACCTTAGCCAATACTTTTCCCTATATCATGATGTTCAGAGGATCTAGACCTGAAAATGTTCGACCAAGACCACCATTATGGAGAAATCCTAAAATGGAGTTTTTCCTATTTTTCCTTATACAACTCCTGCAGCAGTTCAAGAATTTGCCAAAACTCACATTATTATTTATCTTGAATATATCCATAATCATTTTGATATAGATCCAAAAGTTAATGCATTCTATCCAAAATACCCATGGATGTTGGTTTATCACCTTTGTCCTGCTCATCCAAAGTATTCAACAGAGTTATGATTTTTATGGTGTCTTACGACACTGTATAATTATGCTATAGAAATTCATGTGTTAGATATGATTAACTACATTTTTATTGTAGATATTCAAGCTGATATTCATGCAAATCCTTTGCCCTAGAAGTTCCTCAAGTTGTTTAATGATGTTTCATGGTGGCAACGATAGTTCTTGCAGATTATTCATGAGAAACAGTTATGGCAGAAGCCAGATGAAGAAGCTAGAGGATATTATGCTATTTTTATTCGGCATAAACCTATTTTTCAATATCCTCAGACAAGAGTATTTTGGTCAAGAAATCAAGATGTTCATTGAAAAACATATTCTGGTCAGATTTATCACAATTATCAGAACCAAATTGAGTTAAGAGCTCATCTCTGTAGCCTCAACAATTCAAGAGCTTTTCCTTAGATGATCAGAGGACCTCTGATTTGCACTTCAATGGTGAAGAACAAAAATTGGACCAGACTTGACCAATAGTATGCTGAAACAATGATAGAACTCTCTTGCCAGCTCACTGGAGGATATTTTATTACTATGATCCCATGGACTATGAACAGACAGAACAAGCAAGTCCTAACACTTCTTAGCCTTCAGCACAAAGAGATTCTCTCTTATCTCTTCCAGTTCCACCAGACTCACCTGACTCAGCAAATTTGGTTGTCACCACAATTCCTGCCGACACTACAGCTGCTGACTCTTCAATTCAATAAAATGTTGATGGAACTCCAACAACTTAAGTAGATATCAATGAAGCTTTAGCTAGTGCTCAATTCACTCCAGCCACTCAGACTGACAGTGTTGACTATATGGCATATATGACAGATAATCCTTTAGTGCGGTCCTCATATGACTCAAATGATGATGATTATAGGAATATGAATCTGTCCCCCAGTCATTTTATCTGATTGTATTACTATACTGATTTTACTATTTGTAACAGTCTCTTTTATGTAATAATTTACTTTTAGAATGTCTTTATTAGTGGAAAGTGACTGTACATCCACTATCTTTTTTAAATATTTTATGAAGTCATCACTTATGACTTCATGTACATTTGCTCCTTTTTTATTTATATAAGGAACTTTTATATATCAATTGAGGAGATATAGAAAAACCTTATATCCTTATCCCTCTCTTTTTAATAAAATTATACAGTTCTAAAAATCTTCTTTTTCAATTTGAGTTAGTATTCTATTTATTTATGGATAGTGTGCAATGATCCAAAAAGATTTATATTGAGTATGTTAACCAGAGACAGTCAAAAAAGAGATGTTCTATTAAAAGCCTTGGGCATGGCTGTGTTTATGGACGATGCTTGAAACTATCTGGTGAAGCAATATTCTGAAAACTCTTCTGAGGATAGAGTATGCTCAGTATAGAACTTGTAGCTCAGGATGATCCTATTCCGATATATTAAAAATATCTGTAGTTCTTTGAGGCATATAAGCTAGAAACCAATCAGTAGTTGCTACTGGTGCTAAATAAACCAAAGGAAGTCTGTGGTGTCTGATATAATAATGCACTATACCTCTATTAGAGAACTGTGTGTTCCTGGTATGATGTTGACTCTTAATATCCATACAACCCCCTAGAGCTCATATGTACAATTTGGCTAAAGTTTCAAAGTATAATATTAAACATTGAAAAATATTGATATAGTCATGTATTTTCTACAGTGTATAAAAATAATGATGTTGTTACTAGGCTAAAGTGTATAATTCTCTATAATTTGACATAATAATTAATTATTGATGTCGTGGCTACCTCATAGGTGGTTCTAGCTCTCATGGCTCAGGCTTGGGTGTTGTTGCTGTTATTGTTATGGCTTTTCCACCTGCAAGACAAGAAAAGAGGGGCTTTGTCTCCCCGAAGGGAGGCTCTGAGTAAAGAGAAAGAGCGAAAGTGAGAGAACTTATTTACCTATTGGGGTGACCCTATTTATAGTTAGTGAAGGGAGACAACTTTGGATGTGGTGTCAGCATTGATTGTGAGTGTGTTAGGTGACTGTCTACTCGAACATCAAAGGCTCAGTCTGACTGATATGCTAGGTGTGATGGTCTATCTTTCTTTTGAGAGGTTAGTCAATAGAGTGATCGGACAGAAAGCTTGGCAAGTGAGCTCAGTAGGTAGACTGGTAGAGGTAGTATTAGTAGTCTCCCTCAAGCCATATGACATTTATGTCAGACTCAGTCATGCAAAGAAGCTTGACTAAGCTCGGGTGAAAGTGTTGAATCATGATTCAAGGAGGCTATATGATAATATAGAACTCAAGTATGAAGCTCGACACGGGGGCTCGGGGAGTGGGGATAATATCACTAGTCTCCTCTGGTCATTTGACATTTTTGTCAAACTAGGACCTATGACTTAAAGAAGTCAAATCGAATTTGTCCAGGGCTACAAGGACACCAAGAGACATTAGGTAGAGCTCGAGGAAGAGAGCCTAAGGGGCTTAAGGAAGAGGAGCATGAGGAGCTCAAAGAAGAGGAGCCCGAGAGAAAAGACAGGTGTCAAGCAAAGTAGAGCCGATTAAGCACTTGGCATTTATGCTAAGAAGAGCCAATTAAGCTTCTAGATGGACAGGTGTCAAGCAAAGGTGACGCGACGCTTCAAAAATTATGGTAACGGCTCAGGTAGGAATTCAAAAGACATAACTCCCACATCGATGATGTCGGTTCACATAGCTCAAGTCTCCTCTATAAATAGAGAGTGGAGCAAGCAGTATTCTTCATTTGACTAAGTGAGAATAGCTCGGTTGCTCTGATTAACTACTATGTTTAGACTTGAGAACTCGGCTAGGCAAACTATAAAGTTAGTTTTAAATTTGTGTTTTTAAGGTTTGTGCATTTAAAATTTAGTAGCAAAAATGGTGCGAGCAACTGCTAGCTCGGCTCTGCCAAATGAGTCAGGGGAGTAGGGTTCTCCTAATATTCTAGGTGAGGTCACATACCGCAAAGAAGGGGCTCGAGTCGTTGCTCGATTAGCAAGCACAGAGAGAGAAGGCAAAGTGCAAGGAGACTTCCTAGGTGATTGATGAGGAGGAAGAAGATGCAGCTACAATTTAGGAGGTTCATCCGAGCTCAGAGAAGCTCGGATAAGAGACATCTGATCCACTATAATAGAGATAGACTTAGAGGGGATACGGTAGAAGTATCGAATATCGAAGGATTGCATGATGCTCGTCCTTAAAAAGTAAGTCCGAGTATGTGATTATCTGGATGACAACTAAATGATGATTTATGAAGAAAATCTGAGGTTGGGGGTATGGTTCCCTCTGAACCCCTTTCCTCTGGCTTTTTTGCACTACCACAAGATTGCCTTCGGTTAACTCAAACCCAATGTATGGCGAATTATCACTCGAAATATTGTGTGGGCTACTTAGGGATGTTCCTACCCCTAAGGTGCTAAGTGCTTTCATTGTGCTCAGGAGTGGATGAAGATTTTCTATACTTGCAAGGGAGGTCTGGGCTAGGACTATTTATAGAAAAGCCAGACTCGATAAAGGCCTCAAAAGATTAATTTTTCATTTTGGAGAACCATAAGGGGGTTTAGCTGTCAAAACACATGGCTAGTCGAGCCTAGTAGTGAACAAGTTGCAGAGGAAGGCTCAATGAGGATGAGCTCACGGTGTTTGAGACTGTGGAACGAGATATTCTGAAAGAGAAGAGAACATCATCTCCCTGATAAGGAAGTATTTCCCCCTTGGAACAGCTCCTAAGAAAGTTGTCCCGAAGACCGGACATGTATGTGTTTAGCTAACTCTTATTTGAGTTGTACAGAGAGAGGCTCGGGATCAACTAGTAGAGAGCTGAAATGACTGGTAGCGAAGGATGCTAGGAGGAAGGCTCGCAAGAAGGTTAAGATGTCTCACAAGCCATCTAGTGGGCTAGCTACTAGGACCAATACCCTCGGGAGTAGGAGCCCGCTAGAGAGGACTAGACTCTCCCCTTAGAGGTGGTATAAGAAATTATGCCTCACAGAAAGGTAGGAGAAGAGACCTTGCTTTCTACAGAGGCTAGAGAATCACTAGCCAACCATTATAGCCTAGTTCGGCTGGTGGATATAGTGAATTAGAAGCCAGTTGGTCTGCCGGTACAACATACTTAGTGCAGAATTTTGGTCCCCAAAAGCTACTCAAGCAGATATACTGAGCTATCCCTAAGGAAAGATGTGAGCACACATAGATGAGCTCAGAGAATGTGACACAACAAATGGTCATGATTTCTCACATGGTAAGAAATAATTTGAACATTATAGTTAGTTTTAAAGTTTGGTATAAAAAACTAAATGTATTGGATCTAATTGAAATGTATTTTACAACTCACATAACTCTCCCATACCATGGCAGATTGGGCGGCGGGCATTGTGGCAAATTTTACCCAAGCCTCTAAGAGCTGCAACGAAGAGGGTGCTTTAAAGTGTGAGGCAAAAAAATCCTTGAGCTCCAAAACCAAGGAGCTAAAACAAGTTCAAGATCCTCTGAAGGAAAATCAAAGGCTTTTGAAGCTGCTCAGCAAGGACTAGCTGTCAAGTTTACAAGATGCAACAAGTGCTATGCTCGGGGTGTCTATGACTACCTGCAAGCTATATCAAAACTGCTAAAGGAAGAAAATCTGGACATAGACTTGTCCTGGATGATGGACATAGACATCGACCAATTAGTTATTGAGGGTAAGGCAGACGAAGATGAAGACGAAGGGGATGAAGAGGACTTGGACCAAGAGGATGATTGGTAGACAATGATGAAGATAAGGACATGTAAAATTTTATTTAGAAATCTGTCTAAGCTTGGTCTATTGACAAGTTGTAAAGATCGGGCTATTTATGTAATGAACTTGTTCTTTTTAATGAAGTATTTTCCTTTTATTCTTAATGTGATGTGATTTGAATTAAATTGAGGGCTCAATCTATAACCGAGCTTAATACAATGATAAAATATATATTCCTTGTTGCACTTTGTTGACATGTTTATTACACATGTTCAGCATGCTTAAACACGAGGTGCATCCAAGCATTTTGTTATAGATGTGCCTTGGGCACGGTTCATATAGCATGCTTGGTTCATAATGTGTACTTTGGCACTCGTGTACTGAGCGTTCTGCTAAATATGGTTGGTTAGTTAACCTGATCTTCACATCATGCCATGCTATGATATGAATTTATGTATGTATTTTAAGAACTTATAAAGTAAAATGGAAAAGTATAGTTATAAAGTGATTACCTGCACAAGGTGTTATCTGCAGTGGTCAGCTGGACGACCTATTTTGAAGTATGGCTCCTGGGAGAGCCTTCTTGAAGCATCTTTATCGTTTGGCAGGAGTTGACTGAGCTCTCTTATTCCAATCAAATTATTGTTTTGGGTGGCGTTGCGCAAGCTCTGTTGTTTTGAACAAATTCTTAACTTTCTTTATTCAATGTGGATTATTTGTCTATGCTATTGGCTTGACCATGGCTCGGTGTGTAGGAATAGGTAGCTTATCTTTAATGAGCCAGAGTGTGCCCGGTTCGCTGATGAGCTTGAGTGTCAATGTTTAGTTCTTTGATGAGCTTGAGCGCCTATTCTCGACAATTTGAGGTGCAGGTGCTTAGATGTTGGGGGTGCCATTGCTTTATAGTTAGGGATGCCAAGTTGGGCGTGCCTTTGGAGGATTGTCAAAAATGCCTAACTATGTACATTTATACATGTGTCTCTTATATAAAAATAGAGGATTACTCTTATAGAAAGATGGAGCTCGGAAATACATAGAAAAATGTTATTACATAGGCCCAAATTTACAAGATTTGAAAATGAATACAAATTATATTGTACAATTAGAACATTAAAGGTTGGTCAGAGCGCAAGGGCTTGGCCCTCAATAAGGGGCTACAACAAGGTGCGCGGGAGGCGCTACATGCAAATTAGTATGTGAGAAAGCACTAAACAATTCAGTATTACAAATGAAATGAGGTGCTTCTTGCTATTGCTCGATTTAGTTTAGTTCAATATGTTATGAGTACACAATATTACTTTTTACTACGATGTGAAAAATAATAATTGAATACGCGACCAATGCGCTATGGCATAATTAATGAGCTAAAAGCTTAGTGTACAACCATAGCACTGTAAGATGCATGATTAGTGTGTTGAAAGCTTTATGCGTGTGAGGGCAATATAAAGTTTGATGTGAGAGTTCACTATAAGAGTTCGACGTGTGAGGGCACTATAACAGTGGTATGCGTGGAGGCTCTATAATATACATTTCAAGTGAAAATAATACTGCACAATTTGAATGCTTTTCTTGAAATAGCTAAGGGACATACCTGAGGCTTCATTACCTATGCTGGGGAATAGCCTATCCACGCTCACCATACCACTAATGTCGTAACTACCTTAAGGGTGCTCCTAGCTCTCATGGCTCGGGCTTAATGTTGCTGTTGTGTCTTTCCCACCTATAAGACAAGAAAGGAGGGGGTCGGGCTCCTTGAGAGGAGGCTCTGATGTCTAAGTCAGAGCTCGATCGATCTGAGTAAAGAGAAAAAGTGAAAGTGAGAGAACCCTTTTACCTGTGGGAGGTGACCCCTATTTATAGTTGGTAGAGAAGGACAACTTCTGATATGGTGTTAGCGTTGATTACGGGTGTATAAGGTAACTGTCTACCCGAACATCAAAGGCTCGGTTAGACTGATATGCTAGACACGAAGGTCCATCTTTCTTCTAAGAGCTCGGTCAAGCGAGTGACCTGACAAAGAGCTCGACAAGTGAGCTCGGTAGGCAGGGATAGTATCAGTAGTCCCCCTCAAGTCACATGGTATTTATATCAGACTCAATTATACAAAGGAGCTCAGCTTAGCTCGGGTAAAAGTGTTGAGTAATGATACAAAGAGGTTGTATGATAACATATAGAACACAAGTGTGGAGTTCGGCATGGGAGCTCAGGGAGTGGGGGTACTATCAATTATCAATGCTTTCAATATAATTTTGGGTAGATAAAATAATTAATTAGCAATATTTTCAACACATTAGAATTGAATATAGCATATTTCCAATGTATAGCATTTAATATCAATATTTGGAGGGGGGAAAAACTTATTTATAGCCAAATCTATAATAAGGGTATTTTTATATTTTTACACAGTTTGGCCGAATTTTGGTAAATATAGTATAGCCAACGTGCTTTTTTTCTTATATAAAATAGTTTATTCTACAATTTTCTTAATTTTTGTACAAAAAACCTTAAATAAACCTTAAATAACTTATATCCCAGTGAGATAGTCACTTTTATAAATATATATATATATCTTATTAAAATTGTCATTTTATACAATCAACAAAGATTAATTAGTTATTTTTCAATTATAGCATTATTATTAATGAAAATAGAGTGTAGTAATTTTAATATTTCCTTTGTCCCAAATTGATAGGCTCATTTTCTTTTTTTGTCCGTCCAAAATTATTGCCCACTTACCATTTTAAAATTAATTAACATGTTAAATTTTTATAATAATCTTATTTATTGTTTCTTATTAAATATCTCTCATAATAAAGCAATGATATAATAGAAAAAAAATATGTAAATTTATATTTTCAATAAGAATAATTATTTTTTCTTAATAGTTGTGAAATGATAAGTGACCTATCAATTTGGGTCGAAAGAATTATTAATGAGTTAATTAAGGGTATTTTAGACCATTCAATTTTCTTTTATAATATTTAGATATTCAATGATTTTCTTAATAAGCATAGATGAGTTGAAGGCGGTAATTTTACTACGACTGAAGTAGTAATAGTTTATTAATCCATCATTGATAAGTACATTTTTATTTTATTAAAATTAAAAAAATTAGTTTTTTTATAATATAAATATAAATATAAATATATATTATGTTTTATTCTTATTTTAATATGAGATATATTTATATATTTATTAAATATTATTGATAAATAATATTATGTATGAGTATAATAACAATTTAATATATAATTGATTTGTTGACGTGATAAATAATTTATAATTTGATAAAAAAGAAAAAGAAAAATATGCCTATCCATTTAAGATAGAAAAAATAAGATTATTAAATAGTATAAATGATTTATCAAAATTAATAGTTTTCTCTCTTTTATCAAAGATAAAACTAAGTTGTATTCATTGAATTAAATACGGTCTCTTAAAAAAAATTGTCTTTTATGCATATGTTGCATCATTAGAAGAGCTGTAAGAGCTACTTCTGAGAAATGCAATTACATGAATATCAGACAAAAGGATAATTATGACCAGCGCATTCTTGGACAAGAAATTTTTACAATCGATAATAATGTTAAGTGAAAATTACATTATATGTCACATTGTTTTTTCAAATATATCATTGTTTTAGTATATTTTTACTGTATGAAATACATACTAAATGTATTTTTTTGAAATTAAAAGTTAAAAAATGGGTATTTTTAAAAGAACAAAGAAAATTGAGTATTTCTGAAAATAAATTTATAGGATAAATTTCTGAAAAATGATTATTTCTGAAAATTGAATAAATTTATTTTTAGAATATTTTTTAAGAAACTCTTATAATAACTTCTAAATCTTCTTAGACAAGGATGAATTTAAATTTAAAAATATATATTTTTATTTTGCTATAAAATAATTAATTTTTCTATAATCAAAGTTTTTTTTTGCTCAAGCCAAACCAATTACATTAGCAAAAAGGGGCATCCTTAAGAAATTCAAGAAACTCTTCCACCTAGTATAACTCATTATCTAAAAAGAAAGGAAATTTAGCTAAAACATAAGTTGGTATGCTACTAGTCCTAGGCACAAAAGACCAAGTATAAATGAAAAAGTTGTTTGATGAGAGTATGACAATCATTTAAGGCCAAACCAAATTCATTCCTTTATTGCACTTTGTCAATGAGCTTATCAATAACTATTTTGTATTAGCACCTGGTTTTGAGTATAGGAGTGTCACAACTCATAACTTGATTATGAGACCCAATTGTGCTTTCAGCCTTTGGTAAACCCATAAAATTAATGAAATAAGATTGTTAGAATGAATACGGACTTAATTATGATTAATACGGCCTCAAGCCCATCAACAAACGAATCGATCCCATCAAAACCCATTTAGAGAAGCCTTAAGCCATTGTCATTGGAACCATTCGTGCGAATGTCTAGAACATTTGCACTGATGTACCTCACTTTAGACTAAAATCACCTACTAGCCCAACCTAGTCCAGGCTGAACATTAGCGTAGAAGTATCGAACATCTACATGGATGTCCTGAATCAAATGAGGAAGAAATTTCAATCTTTGAGTTGTTGAAGGATTCTACTCCTTCAAATCCAATCCTGTCACGACCCAATTTGTATATATGTACAGTACAACCATGTACAGTACATCCGCGTACAGTAAGAGGAGCCATTCCGAGAAATCACCAAAGAACACAAAGTGAAAGGAAGCTCTATAGGACATAAAGGACCTAACTAAAAAGATTGTAATGTTTTGTGGAGGTGGCCGTAATTAACAAAAGTTGTTCTGAATGTCCTTAATAGTGCCCATAACAGACTCTAAGGATGAAAAGTAGAGAAAAATCGGGTCGAAGCGGAACGCCACGGTTTTTTCCGAAAATGCACAGTTTGAGAGATATAGTAGATTATGGACCAAGGGTATTTTCATCATTCTTGTGATAATAATTTATACACTGGAAAATAAGACACGTAAAGGTATCCGAAGTAAACGGAAGGACTCTGCAGTGATCGATGTTGAAGAACGAACCTAAGTGGAGGCCCGAATCACTTAAGGACCTAAAGGGAATTTTTACAAAAGTTAAGGGCATGAGCGTAATTTTTATAAATTAGTTCAAAATCAAGAATGAATGTCGAAAATGGAAACTAGAGGTTGAAAGGAGGAGAATGGTACATTTTACGCGTTGTAAAACCACCCGGTTAGGAAGAAAAGGCAAAACCTTCAATTGAAGGGTATTTTGGTCTTTTCACTTTCACCCAAGCACCAAGTGGGACATGTATGATAATTTAAAGACCATTTTCGTAATTTTCCAAGGAGGGGCACATGGCACCATCCTAGTTAAAGACACTTTTGTGATGGTTAAATCTTAACCCTCCAAAAACACATGGCACCATCCTAGTTAAAGACACTTTTGTGGTGGTTAAATCTTAACACTCCAAAATGAAATTAATTGAAAAAACACATGGAACCATCCTAGTTAAAGACACTTTTGTGGTGGTTAAATCTTAACCCTCCAAAATAAAATTAATTAATTAAATCAAAAATCATAAGTATAAAAGGGAGAGAATGAACATTTATATATATATATATAAAGAAGAACTCCTCTATTTTAGAAGAGCTAGGCCGAACCACCAAAGAAGGAGAAGAGGAAGATTTTTCACACTTTCAACTTGGATTTTCAAAGGGAAAAGCCTAATTTTAGGGTAAGGAATTCAATTCTAGTATCAATTTATTCATTTAGTTGATGTTTCTTAAGTTATCATCAAAAGAAAGATTGGGAAGAATATGGAAAAGTTAAGAAAGTGAAGAGAAATTAGATTAAATGATCCATACATGTAGAAGTGATGAATAAATGGTAATTAGTAGCTTTAGATAGCAAGAATCAAGGCTTGAATATATGGTTTTTATAATGTTCTTATTATGGAAGTTATGAAAATTATAGGAAATCAAAGGGATAAAGAAGAAGAAGTGAAGAAAGAATAGGACAAGCAAGGGATAAAGCAAATAAACAAGGTTTGGTACTTAAATCATTGCCTTTTCAATTAATTCATATGTTTTGCATTATGGAACTTTTGAAATTGCTTTGAAATGATGCCATTATATGTGGTAAATATGTGGGAAAGTACTCTTGAACCATTTGTAATCAATTGATTGTGAAAAGAATGAAAACAAAACAAACTAGCTAAATTTGCTCAATTATTCATAAACTTTGATGAACTTTTAATCACCCCTTTGGTTTGATTTTTGAAAGAGGGACCCTTAGTCCTTCAATGGTATCTCAAAAGGAGTCTAAAAATCAATTTTGCAAGAAAAAAATGAATTCCCCTCAAATTTTGAAAATTGGGCCGAATTATCCCTTTTGGGCACCATTCTGCAGCTTTCATTTTGGGCAGTTCGTTGAAGGGGAAAATGAAGGAATTTTTCGACGAAATTTTACATGCATTTAGTCAACTTATGATTTTTAGCAGTAAAAATAGATTTTACCATTTAGTTGTCACGCGCCATTGTGTTGTCGATTTTACGCGCCGCGCCACTATTCATTTAGTCATTTTTCTAAATGTGTTAAAACTTGAATATTATGATATGAATTGATGTTAAATCATATAAAATGACATGAAGGAGAATTGGAAATGATCAGAAAGGCATCATGACAAGCTATTCCGACAATACATGCATTATGGAAAAATCATGGCTTATTGAATATCACGATCAAATTAATTAATAAATTATTTACGCTCTACTTGGTTATGACAGAACCCTTGAGATAAGGGTATGATGCATCATACTATTATTGCAGTACTGCTCATGACATGACATGATATTCCGGCCGATGGCCGATGATTACAATGACATGATCAATGATTCAATGAACACTGGCTATTAGCACATGTGCAAGAATTATGATGAAGGATGATGAAATATGCACCATGACGCATATCATCCTGTAATATCTCACCATGACGAGATATATTTATCATGACCCGTGCCTTATCCATTGATGTTCTGTTAAACCAGTAGAGCAACCAAAATGATAAAAGCAAGAAAAATGATTTAAATTCAAATTATTCAGTCAAGCCTTTTTACCTTCTGTGTTTTGTATTTATTCCTTTCAACTATTTAAAGTATATAAATGTATATTCAAATCATTCTTTTATTTTATTTATTTATTGCAATGATTTAAGTACCCACTAAGCAATTGCTTAGCGAGTTTAGTTTCCTTCTAAACTCGTAGGTTAAATGAGGAGACGAGATTGCAGCATGTCCTGCGCAGCTGGCCTTGACTACTACTGTGGGTAGGAGTTTGGATATGATTGATTGTAGCAATATGGCATGTACATAAGCTTGTATGATCTAGCAAATAAATGTATTATACTGAAAAGCTAGAACACGTACACTGCTAGTAATCTAATAAATCTTATTTGGATGTAGCACTTATGTATGCAAAGTATAGAAGTGTAAAGTTTTAGTGCAGGATTTGGTGGAGGATATAAGGGTGATGAATATAGAAGTGTTTGAAGAGTGTTGCGATTGTTGATTGAGATCAAAATTATTTTCAAAAATTAAAAAAATCAGTTTTGGCGACACTTGGGACCTCCATTTTTAGGGGAGGTTATGGCAAAATTTTTTTAAAATCTGCACTTAAAATTGGCTAAGTAAAATATTAAGACACAACCACCATGAGTTAACAGTCCATCTTGGTCTATAAACATAGGCTAAGATGGGGTGTTACAAATCCCATCTAATAACTCTCACCTAAACCATCCCATATCTCTTCTTAAAACCTAACTTGCCAAAGCTTAGCCTATAAAAGCCTCATAAACCTACCTTTCAAAGGGATCACCCTCTTGGCACCTCAAAATCACCTAAAGCATTTAAATACTCATCTTCCAAAAATAGCTCACCATCAACTCCGGTAGCCTAAACACAAATTCTAAACCCTAAAACCATCCCAATTCAACACTAAACTCATGTAAAGAAACAAAAATAAACTCAAAGTTGTGGTCTAAGGAAGCTTTTCACTTCAATTTCCAATTATTTACTTAATCTAACTTGAGCTTCACAAAGAGCTTATCCAATCCAAACATGTGCCTTAAACATACCTATTGTGTTAATCTATTTAGGTAAATAAATTCATTCTTTTAATTTTATTTATCAATTATGTTGGTTTAGTTAAGATAAGTGACTCAAATACAGAAAGATATCAAATTCAATTTGGTAAACATAAGGGTTAAATCTCTAAATAGCTTTTTTAATTAATCAAGTCATTTTCAAGGCTTTCAAGTTGATTTTCTTACTGCCATTGTTTAAAAATTGATTTTCACGTGGTAGGATAAAATCACCTAGTTATGGCATAACAGATTATTTTATGAATAACATGCTTTTCTCATGATTGTCTTGATGCTATTTTTTGATAGTTTTGGTTTAGAAAACATGTTATAGGTTGTTGTATATGAGATGAAATTAGGGTTATTCTTAGAACTTTAAGTTAGCAATTTGCATGTTTTTATGAAATAAGCTTTTAGATGTCTTTTTCAAAGTTTATACTTATGCATAATTGTTATGATGCAATGATACCATGTCTATCTTTAGTTATTCAAACCATATAATACATGTTTTACTTCTTTTAAATATCTTTGAAAATTTTCATTAAATCTTGCATCTTTAAAAAGGCTTATAGGCAATTACAAAGACTAGTCCACTTAGATATACTTGATTTAGTGATTAGTAGATTAAAATCATCAAACCTAGTATAGAGAATTGAACTGACTCTCTTCATAGAGGGATCATCTGTTAAGTCAGTTCACCTTTCCAAATGCTATTTTCATTCTGTACCGAGTGACAACTCCCTCTAACGTGCTCATAATGAGAACTCCACTAGATAAAAAGTACTACACTTCTCAAAATATTGATGGCATTCAAATTCATTAAACTCAGTCTTTATGTGGCAGTCTATATTTTTCCCAAAACCTTCATACTTGTTTTACCCTTGCGGATTCCATGAGAGCCACCATCAATACCTATATGAAGCTAGCTATTAATATGTATGGTCAGTGGTCATGACCCTCTCTTTTTAAAGCCCTAGAGCTAAAGCCGCATATAAGATGAGCCCATAGAATCCCATCCAGTAGGACCCAAGTTTTGTTTGGTAGACTTTGTTCATTAACTCTTGTTTGGGTCGGCCCATGGTAAGCTTAGAAGCCCAATAAGAATTTACCTCCTACTTTGAGGACCATGGATTATTATGTTTTTAACCCAAACTCATTTTAATCATTAAAGTCAAATCATATCACGAGAAGAACTTGTTTATCCCAAGTTGATATCTAAACTAAAGCCTTGAACCTATGTTAGAGATGGAAATACCTTGTATGGGAGCAATAAGGTTGGGAGGAGCACGCTAACCTCATAACTATTCATACTTTCATACATTTATGAATCCATGGTAGTTAAGACCTATTAACCCATTGTGATGCAGCCACCATGGATTCATTTTTACCTTTAAAGAGAAAGTACTTGGAACGACTTGTAGCATGTAGATCTATATTGATGCTCACAAGATCGTACACCATGTTAACTTGGAGAAGTTTTTTAGTGACCTATTCTATATCAATTGCCAAAAGATCATGAATGAGATTAAGGCCAAATTTGCTAGACTAGGAAAAGGAAAGGAAAAGACATGGTTAGAGAGGCCCATCCTTTTCAACAAGAATAGGTAGCAAGAAACAAGGATGGGAAAGAAAAAGATTTTGAAGATCTTGAGGATTATCTTTTCAACAAGACGAACAAGGAGAAGCTTAAAGCCCAAAAGGAGTTTGACATGAGGGAGGAGATTAAAGAGATCAAGAAGCTAGCCAAGGAAAAAATGGAAGACGAAGTAGAAGATTTTACTTTCCTTAACCTAATGGGAGATGAGCCATTGCCACTCAAAGTCAAAATGCCCAACCTAAGAAATTCAATGTCAATGACAAGTCCAAGATGCATTTGATAAAGCATGTAGCTGTGATGACCATAATTAGGCTACTTGAAAATAAAGTGATCCGCCTCACCTTTTTCTTTGGAGGAGCTCGCTACAACTTGGTATCATAGGCTTAAGAAGTCTAATAAAATAGAGTGGAGCGACCTACCCAAAGCCTTCTTGAAGCAGTATGCTTACATTACTAGTATTGAAGTAACCTTGCATGATATAGAACTAACAAAGCAAATGAGTTATGAGTCCTTTGTTGATTTCTTACCAAGGTAGAGAAGCAAAGCATCTTAAATGACAGTGGTCCCACTTAAAAAGCATTAAGTTTGGATAGTGGTAGACAATGTCTTACCCCACATCACTAGAAAGCCTCAATACATGCCTTGAGGACCTTTCCCAATGTGTATGATGCAACCCTCAAAGTTGAGGATGTTAAAGGGAGAAAGAAGCCCAATTATAGAAGTCGGATTGGGCGCAACAATAGTGGAAACCAAAATTTGGAGATGGTTAATATTAATGCAGTCCAAAATTGAAGGTTCTCTAACTTGTAGAAGCTCTTATCTAAAGTACTTGAGAAGCTGGTTAAAAAGGGAATTTGAAACCTTTGAATCCTGAGATGATTCCTGATCCATCTCCCTCACATTGGAACATGAATGCCTATTGTAAGTTCCATCAAAGTGTTGGCCATGATACTGATGAGTGCACTCACCTAAGGCATGAAGTCTAGGGCTTGATTGAAAATGGACACTAGTGGATTCAAAAAAGAGCAGGCCTAATACTAAGCACAACCCATTGTCAAACCATAATGCAGTCCCTCCTCTAAAAGATTTGCTCACAATTAGGTCAAGCCTAAAAGAAAAAATGTGTTCTAGGGGTGTTCTCTAGTCGCGATTGGTCAGATTTCATTCCATAGCATGAATCAAGAATTACTTGTGCTAAAAATTACTGTTCGTGGCCTAACCCTAGGCCCAGCTAACTCCGGCTAGGTCGACCCAATCGGGCTAGACTACGGGTTTCATAATTTTTTAAAAAAATATTAAAAATTTAAATGTGAAACAAAACTATGAATGGGAGGGATGGCTAACGATGTTATGGTGTCAATGTATTGCTTTTGCTTGGTTGGGCTGTATTGTGGGGCGAGACCGAGTGGCAAGATGTGTAGTATGGGTTGCTGAATGAGTGTTAGGTTTGAGAGGGGAAGGGCTGTATGTATTAAGCAGAGAGTGAGGGAGAGGGACTGAGAGAATCGGGATTTAGTTTAGGAATTCATGTTACAAAACACTTTAATTAAAAAAATAAATTATAACCCTCTAGGTCTGGATAGGCTAGCCCAAGAGTTTTTAGTAGAATTCACAGCCTGATTCAAGTAGAGCTAGAGTCTAGCTTATCTACCTGCTACCCAACCCAGTAGGAACCCCTGGGGCTGGGTTAGGTTACTCGGGGTTGGCAGGCCACATGAATAGCCCTAATGTAATTCAGTCATTCCAAAACATTTTTACTCTATTTTAGAAAAATCTTATGCTAAAACCTTAAATTATTAGTGTTAAATTAGAAAACCCGGTAAGCTTATTTTAAAACTTAATTAGCTTCTTTATAAGTATTGAGTGACTTTAAAACTCAAAATTATCTTTTAATCTTCTGAGTGTTGTGTGTAATCTTATTAAATTATTGTAAAATGTGAAACCCTAAATAACTAAACTTAGGCAGAATTCCAAAATCTTAAATCAATGACTTGGGAGAAGTGGATGTTGGAGAAGAACTTGTTTTTAGCCACTACATAAATGGGTTAAGTGATTTCTATTCTCTACTCTATTTATTTTATTTGCATTAAAATCAATTGTATATTATGTCCAGGGTGAAGAAAGGTCATTTGATACTTAAATTCCCATTTACCTCCCTTTAGTAATTGTCATACAAGTGTTTAATAGGATGTTAAATAAATATCAATCTAACATAGGGCTAACACATTGGAAAATAGAAATAAAAATATTGAGATGTCTAAAGGTTAATGCGGATTACAAATTGTATTATCAAGGTGGAGATCTACAATTGAGAGGATATACAAATGTTGATTGGGATAAAGATGTGGATGAGAGAAAAGCCATTTTTGGATTAATTTTGTTGCTTAATGATGGTGTCATATCTTGGAATATAAGAAATAATCATGTATAGCACAATCCACAGTGAAAACTGAGTTTATAGCATTTTTAGTTGCGCTATAAGAGGTAGTATGACTGAAGAGATTTTTAAAAAATTTAAGTATAGTGAATCAGTATTAGTAAACTATGACAATTAAACAACTATAACTTATACCAAAGGTCTAAATTTATTGTAAGACCAAGCAAATAGATGCAAAATATAATTATATGAGAAATATAGTTACATGCAAAGAGGTCGATATAAAATCCATTCTATAAAAAAGTTGGTTGCTGTCGCACTCTACTAAACACTACTATAAGTGATACTAGCAAGTATACAAGGTTATTGTAGCAATGGTGATTGCATCAAGGTCATCTCACAAGGAATGTGGTGTTCGTAATAGTTTTATTAAAACAATTATTAAAGTTGAATAAATGTTGTTGAAATGGTAAAATGTGATTAAAATTTAAAAGTAAAATGAGTAGTATTTGTGCAAGATAAATTCAAATTCTTGGAATGGTACCTAGGGTTTATAGATCAATTTAATTGAAGCTTAATTTTTAATTATCCATTAATACGACCTTGTAATTTAATTTGTTTTCTTTGATTGATTAACAATTATCAATTCATTAGTTTTCACATTCATGAATTAACAACCAATTACTTAAAAATTACAAATTAATTTAACCCTAGAACTTATATTTCTAATTCATTCTTAAGGTGGTTGATTGCATAGTTCCAATATCAAATTTTACCTCTTGGTCCATCATTCAATATTAAGAGATCAATAGGTGGCCAATCTATCAACTTAACATATAATCCAATGCAAACGACCAATAACAAGGTATCTTAATGGAAATATCAAATCAAGTCATTCAATTAAATTTACTACAATCCTAGGTATGGGTAATTTAGCTCATCATCATTTCAAAGTAAACATTCATCTCAATATAAATCAAATCTAAATTATCCATTAAAACATTAATGTTCATAATGAAACAACAATAATCTAAAAGTTAATTAAATGAGGAACAAGAAAAACCCCTTTTGAAATGTCAAGAGATGAACTTCTTATTCTTCTTCCTAGCTCAACTTGAATATGATAAAGAACTCCCAAGCTCTCTTCAAACCTTCAACTAAATTGTTCCACCCTTGAAAGAATAAGTGAAAACTCTCTTAAGCCTCCGACTTTTCAATCAAAAACTTTCTCCAAACCCCTAACCCTTAAAACCAAGAGCTTGTTCACCCAAATACTATCCCAAAATATGGAAGTCACTTGCCTATGGAAGAAAATGATGATCCAAAGAAGATGAAGATATAGATTGTGATAAAGGTGATGTCTTGAAACAAGAACAAGAAGGTCTTCTCCCAAAAAAATGGTGAATCCCCACTATCTTCCTCTCCCTTCAATTATATTAATTCTAAGACAAAAAAAAATTCTCTTTTCCAACTCACCTCGCTCCCCTTTGTCCCTTCTTTTTTCATTCTTAAATCTTTCAACCCATAAAAACACATCACTTTAAAACAAAATTCCTCTTGCCTCCCACCTTGTCCCTCACTAATCATGCTAATAATTCAAAGGAATCACATGTGACACAGCCAAGACATAAATGAATTGGTCGTGTCTATTAATTTTTCCTTGGACACAGCCAAGTCACTTGTGTGTCCTTCACTGCCTTGCAATTTATATTTCATATGGGGAGTGACACGAGCAGAGACACGGCCAAGTCACTAGGTCGTGTCCCTTGCTGCCTTCAATTCTTTCTTCAGGTGGGAAGTGACACGGGTAGAGACTTGGCCATATCACTTGCATGTGTTCACTTCTATCTCTTTTGTAACACCCCTAATTTTTGAAAAATTTAAATAAAATAAATTAAAATTTAATATAAATTAAATAAATGATTTAAATGAAAAATGAAAGGATTTTAAGTGAGAAAGAAATTAAGGATGGAAAATATGAAATAATTATGTGTCTAGTATGTTATTCAATTTTTACAGCTTTGTATTTGGCAACATGCTATGAGGTTATCCTTAATATTTACCTTCGGGGTTAGACGCTTGGCATCATTGTGATATGATTTGCCTTCGGGGCTAGACACTTAGTGTCATTATGGACCAAAATAGTAACTTTGGAATTTGAATAATGTATTAGTTTGTTTAGGCCTATGCTTGTATATGTGTTTGTGCAAATTATTAAATGATAGAAGAATATGTTTTAAAGTGAGCTTAGATGTCACATTATGACATAACATATGAGCATTTTGCATTGACATTGTTTTTAAAGTTTTATTATTATCAAAGTTTGTACCACTAGACTTTTAGCTTAGCTCGATTGTAATTCATTGTGCAGGTGACAGAGGTGATCCGGTAGAGCTGGAGAGGTCTACTATACCTGGTCGGGTCTAAGCTTGTATTTATTGAGCTTGAAGTGTTTCTACTACATCAAGATCAGAGTCATTTTGCCAACATGTATATATTTTATGTCATAGTATTTTTTGATATTATGTATATTATATTATATTATATTTTTGGAGTATAAATATATATTATAAATTATAAAGAATGTTTTGAATAATTGAGTAATGCGAGGTTTTATATATTTTGATATATATAAATATAAATATATATGTATAAATGTTTTGAGGAATGGGGAAAAAGAAAATTTTTATTAAACCGGATTATGATATTCTTATACCATATACACGTATTTTATATATATTGGATATGTATATTATACGTATATAGAGTATAAGGGTGTTACATTTATTTTAGTATCAGAGCCTAGGTTTGAGGTTCTCAACCTAGGTGGGTTGTTAGAGAGAGAAAAAAATGATTGGCACTGGTATTTTCTGATTTTGAGATGATAATTTCTGCTGTATTTACAGATATAGATAGTTATGGCATTTCGGATACATCAGTTTGTAGAGGGTAGTACAGAGAGTGTAGCTCCTGATGAGGGTAGAGTTGGAGTTGACGTTGAGTCTACTGGTGAGGCGTCCTGTGCCTGTTAGACCAGTAGCTAAAGAGATTTCGCCAAGCTGTGTATGATATATGGTGAAGCTATTGAGGCAGGTCCAGTTCAGCAGCCGCAGCCGCAGCCGCCGCCACAGCCGCGACAGCAGTTGCCAATGCGAAAGTATGACAAGCTGAAAAAATTTAGATCACAGATTTTGTTGGCACTATAGACCATGCTGTAGAAGAGCAGTGGTTGGATTGGGTCCAGAGGATATTCATTCAGCTGCAGGCTAGTCCAAAGAAGAAGTTTAATTATGCTAGATCACTTCTGTAGAAAAATGCCTACGAGTGGTGGAAGACGGTTCCTCATGGTACAGTTGATCCACCGGTTTTGACTTATTCCAATTTTCTGTGAGAATTTGAGAAGAAGTATACTCCGAGGGTGTTTAAGGATGCAAAGAAGATGGAGTTCCTGAGTTTGAGATGGTACATGAGGACTGTTAATGAGTATGAGATTGAGTTCATTCGGAATGATCTAGTATGCTGGAGGAATTATTTCAGATGAGTTTGAAAGATGCCGAAGGCTTGAGGAGGGGCTGAGACCCTCTATCATGTGTTTAGTGGTAGGTTCTCGGTATCATGATTTTTCTCAGTTGGTTGCAGCTGCTAGGAGTGTACAGAGGGTACAAGGACTTACAGCAATAGCCAGAGTAGAGGAGACCAGAGGTAGGAGATCCCAAGGTGAGGCAAGGACTTCATCATCGACGAGAGGCTGAGGGGGATATCCTCAGAGGTTCAGTAGGAGCCAAGGGCAGTTTGGCAGGTCAGCACAGTAGCAGAAGCAGAGACTACATCCTCAGTGGCTAGTGCTCCGACCCTAGTGACTCAGAGGCCTACTCCACCTACCTGTGTTCATTGTGGCAGGGCATATGGAGGTGTCTGCTAGAGGATAGATGCACCAGCAGTGTGTTAAAAATATGGATCACCAGACCATTTTCTCAGAGATTATCTAAAGTCGCCATATGATAGATGTTGCGCTCGAATTAAGTACTACTACAATCGGCACTCGCAAGTATACGAGGTAGTTGTAGCAAAGGTGATCGCCCCAAGGTCGTTTCCCCAAGAAGGTGCAGTTTGTAATAGCTTGATTAAAGCAATTAAATTAAAAGCAAGAGTTTGTTGTTTGGAATTATAAAAGAACAATTTAAACCTAAGATTAAGGAGTGTAGGGTTGATGTATGAAGGTTGTACAAGATCAAATCGATTCTTGGGAATATGCCTAGGGTTATAGGTCCATTTAATCAAAGCTCAATTCTCAATTATCCATTAACATAACCTTGTAATTAATTTGTTCCTTAAGGTTAATTAGTCAATTACCAATCCATTAGTTCTCACATTCATGAATTAACAATAACTAATTCTTTTATATTTGCAAATTAATAAACCCTAGAACTTATATTTCTAATTCATTCATAGGGTAGTCGATTGCATAATTCCGATATCGAATTTCACCTCTCGGTCCTTCATTCAATATCTAGAGATCAATATGTAGCTAATCTATCAACCTAGCATACAATCCAATGCAATCAACCAACAACAAGGTACATCAATGGAAATATCAAATCAAAGAATTCAATCAAATATACTACAAACCCTAGGTATGGGTATTTAATTCAACATCATCAATTTAAAACAATCATTCAACTCAATATAAATCAAATACAAATTGTTCGTTGCAATATCAATTCTCTTAATACAACAAAAACAATATTGAAATGAATTAAAAGAGAGAATAGAAAAACCCCTTGTGAAGATGCCAAGAGTAGGATTGCTAGTCTTCCTCCTAGCTCCACTTTGATGTTTGATGAAGAACTCAAGCCCTCTTCAATGGTTGATTTCCCTTTTGCAATATGGAATGGAGCTTTGTCAAGTCTCCAAACCTTGGAATGGATCTTGCCTTTGGTAGATGGAATGGAGCTTTCTCAAGTCTCCAAACCTTTCAATGAAGCTTCTTCAACCTTCAAGAGCTTGTAACCCAACTTATCCCAAAGAACCTCAAAGATCTTGTCAATGGAAGATGGAGAAGATGAAGATGGAGGATGAAGATGAAGGGACAAGGAGAGTGTCACTCTTTCCTCATCCCAAATTGGTGTTTGCCCCCTCCTTCTCTTTTCTTTTCTCTATTTCCTCAAAACCCTAGCCGTCCCAGCCAAAAGAAAAGTCCCCTTTCTTATTTTGTGCAATGAATTTATATAAATTTAGGGTGACACGGCCAAGCCAAGAGTGGCTTGGCCGTGTTCTTGCTTTCCTTTGGGACACGGCCAAGCCATCTGGCCATGTCCCTCACTGCTTCTTTTTTTCTTTCTTTCTTTTCTTTGGTTTCAAAGTGTGACACGGCCACAAGCTTGGCCGTGTCTCATGAGTGTGTCCACTTCTGTTCTTATTTTTGCTTCTTTTCTTGGATTCTTTGGTTTTGTTCTTTAGGTGAGACACGGCCAATGGCTTGGCCGTGTCTCTTGGGTGTGTCAGCTACTGTCTTTTTCCATTCTTGAGGGACACGACCAAGCTTCATTTGGCTTGGCCATGTCATGCTTGATTCTTGCTCCTTTTCCTTTGTTTTGATCTTCCAAGGGTGTTTTTGCTCTTAAACCTAAAAACAACACTTAAAACAAACTTTAAAGAAAAATCAATCAAAACAATAACTAAAAGCACATAAGACACACTCTAAAAACTAGTATAAAAATGAACTAAACAACTACCCCACACTTCATTCCTTGCTTGTCCCCAAGCAAGGCTAAAATCAAAACATACTAACAAGATAGTTTTATTAAGATCAAGAGTTATAAAGATGCACCAAGACTTCCCTATCCTTAAATCCGCAATCAATATTAAATTGAACAAAATTGATACTCATGCAATTAAGTGGCTTTCCATGCATAACCAATGTTGTCGCTCCCTCACCAACTCTTACAAGTATTTGATCATGGTGGTGTTTACACTTATAACTATTAATGAAAGATTATTACCATAGGCTTGCTTATCAATCAAATCTCCACCACCAAATTTCAATCAAGCATCAATCAAAAGGTCTTTCTTTTAGTTGTAATGGGGCTAAGGTAAAGGCATGACATTTAGGAAATGTAAGCTTAATCATTAAGTTCAAGAGTACTTCAAGAGTGAAGTAACCGATCATATGTATAACTAACAATCCCAAAACACCTTCCTCTCATATACCCATTGACATTAAAGAGCTTTTCAAGGGAACTCACTTATTACATTTTGCAATGATTATTCCCAAACAAATTTCATCCTTGTCAATAAGAACAAGATACAGCAGTTTCTAGACCCAATGTCAGAGGGGGTCGTGGCGGCAGAGATTTTGGTAGAGGTAGTTGATCAGGGTCTGGTCGGAGAGGAAATTCTATAGCAGAAAGCAGACCAGAGGATGCAAGGCCATCACAGTAAGTTTATGCGATGCAGAGCAGCCAGATGCTTCAGTTGTTAGAGTCAGCACTTTTATTTTATTTGGTACTTCAGTTCTTACGTTGATAGACCCTGGGTTAACTCATTCATACATTAGTACATCCATACTACTTCCGAGTGATTTGTATTCTAAGTCACTAGGATATGATGTTTTGGTTATAAATCCTTTAGGGCACAATGTTGTGGTTAGTAGGGTGCACCAAGATAGTTCAGTTGTTGTTCACGATGAGGAGTTTCTCAGTGACCTAATTGAGATGCCTTTTAGGGTGTATGATTTGATTATAGGGTTGTGGTAGACTGTCGGTGGAAATGTGTTACCTTGAGAACACATAATGGTAGTTATGTGGTGGTATCTGGTGAGCAGAGATACCTTTTATCCATGTTTATTTTAGCTGTATCGGCTAGGAGGATGATCCGAAAGGGATGTGAGACATATCTTACTCATGTTGTAAATACTAGAGTAGTGGGATCCCAGCTCGACAGTATACCTACAGTTGCTGAGTTTTCAGATATTTTTCCTGATGAGTTGCCAGGGATGCCTCCTGAGATAGAGGTGGAGTTTGGTATTGATTTGTTGCTTGGTACCACTCCTATCTCTACTACCCCTTATCAGATGGCACCTACAGAATTGAAGGAGTTGAAGGTGCAGTTGCAAGAATTGCTTGATAAAGGATTTATTCACCCTAGTATGTCTCCGTTGGGAGCACCTGTTTTATTTGTGAAGAAGAATGATGGCACCTTGAGATTATATATTGATTATAGATTGTTGAATAAGGTTACCATCAAGAACAAATATCCATTACCTCGGATAGATGATCTCTTTGATCAATTGAAAATAGCAGCAGTATTCTCTAAGATTGATCTGAGATCAGGGTACCATCAGTTGAAAGATAGAGATGTAGATGTACCTAAGATAGCTTTTCGCACGAGGTATGGGTATTATAAGTTTCTGGTGATATCCTTTGGATTGATGAATGCACCAGCAGTATTTATGGATTTGATGAACATGGTGTTTAGACCATACTTAGATCACTTTGTGGTGGTCTTCATTGATGATATTCTGGTGTATTCGTGTAATGAGGAGGATCATGATAGGCAATAACGGATTATATTGCAGACATTGAGAGAGAAGCAGTTGTATGCTAAGTTGTCTAAGTGTGAGTTCTGGCTCGATCAGGTAACTTTTCTCGGTCATGTGATATCAGTAGAGGGTATTAGAGTTGATCCGAGTAAAGTTGATCCGAGTAAAGTTGAGGCTATCTTGAATTGGAGTCCACCAAAGACTGTGATAGAGGTTAGAAGTTTTCTGGGTTTGGTAGGCTATTATCGTTGATTTGTGAAGGGTTTTTCTATAATAGCTACACCACTCACCAAATTACTTTAGAAAGGAGTTAGATTAGTATGGACATATTAGTGTAAGATGAGTTTTGAGCAGCTGAGAGAGATGTTGACTCAGGCTCCTGTTCTTACTCTACCTGTGAAAGATAAACCCTATGTGATATACAGTGATGCTTTACATCTTTTTGGAGTTAGTAGCCGTAGTTTTCGCATTGAAGATTTGGCGGCATTACTTTAATGGGAAGAAGTGTTTCATTTATACTGATCATAAGAGTTTGAAGTATTTGGGTATTCAGAAAGAGCTTAATCTTTGACAGAGATGATGGTTAGAGTTGATTAAAGACTATAACTATTTAATTAATTATCATCATGGCAAGGCAAATATTGTTGCTGATGCTTTGAGTCAGAAGTCTTTGGCAAGTTTGACTGTTTATTCACTCTCGTTGCTTAGTGACTTGAGAGTGTTACATGCCAGATTTGAGTCTTATGATGATAGTGCATTGATGGCTCAGTTGCAATTGAGGCTAGTGTTGTTGGATCAGGTTAGGGAAGCCTAGTTGGTAGATGAGAATATCTAGAAGATTGTGTTAGATTGCCAAAAGGGAGAGAGTCGAGACTTTAATTTAAGAGATGATGGAAGTCTATGGTATAAAGATAGATTATGCAATTCTGATGATGCAAGATTGAAGAGGATGATATTAGAGGAAGCACATCAGTCAGTTTATGCTATGCACCCTCGTAGTATCAAGATGCATCAAGATTTAAAATAGTATTATTGGTGGTCAGGTATAAAGAGGGACATAGCAGAATTTGTGTCCAGATGTCTCACTTGCCAAAGAGTGAAGGCTGAGCACCAAGTTTCTTTTAGATTACTTCAACCATTGTCAGTACCAGAGTGGAAATGGAAGCAAATGACGATGGATTTTATGACTGGACTACCTTTGACACAGAAGAAGCATGATGCAATTTGGGTGGTTGTTGATCAGATAAAAAAGACAACTCATTTTCTTCCAGATCGGATAGATTACTCACTTGAGAGGTTGGTTGAGCTGTATATCAATGAGATAGTGAGGTTACATGGAGTCTCGATTTCTTTAGTATCGGACCGAGAATCCCGGTTTACATTAAGATTTTAGAGGAGTTTGCAGGATACATTGGGTTCTCAATTACATTTTAGTACTGCTTTCCATCCTCAGATAAATGGGCAATCAGAGAGAGTGATACAGATTCTAAAGGATATATTGAGGAGTTGTATCATTGATTTCAAAGGGAGCCGGGACAGATTTTTGCCACTGATTGAGTTTGCATATAACAACAGTCATCAGTCCATTATTGGGATGGAACCTTATAAGGCCTTGTATGGTAGAAGATGCAGGACACTGTTGTATTGGGATGAAGTTGAAGAAGATAAACTGGTTGGTCCTGATTTGATTAAGAAAGCAGAAGAAAAAGTAAAATTAATTCGAAGTCGTCTAAAAGCAGCTTTAGACCGACATAAATCCTATACAGATTTAAAGAGGAAGGATATAGAATTCAGTGTGGGAGATAAAGTGTTTCTAAATGTGTCTCAGTGGAAGAAGATTTTGAGATTCAGTCGCAAAGGGAAGTTGAGTCCTCATTTCATAAGACCATATGAGATTCTAGAGAGAGTTGGTCCAGTGGCTTACATGTTGGCTCTGTTGCCTGAGTTAGACCATATACATAATGTCTTCCATGTCTTTATGCTTCAGAGGTACAAGTCAGACCCATCTCATATTTTATCAGTGGAGTCCATTGAGGTGAATTTGGATCTAACTTATGAAGAAGAATCAGTGGCGATTTTAGCACAAGAAATGAAAGAATTGAGAAATAAGAAAGTACCACTTGTGAAAGTCCTTTGGAGGAATCATGTCACTAAGGAGGCGACATGAGAGAGTGAGTAGACGATGCGAAGTTAGTATCCTTAGTTGTTCTAAAATTGATAGTAGATAATTTCACAGGCAAAATTTTCTTAAGAGAAAAGAATTATAACACCCCTAATTTTTAGAAATTTTAAATAAAATAAATTAAAATTTAATATAAATTAAATAAATAATTTAAATGGAAAATGAAAGGATTTTAAGTGATAAAGTATAATGTATATTTGAAATAAATATGACATATACAAGACATATATATATACCTAAGATATACATCACATATATATTATGCATAATTATTTGTAGGAAAAGTTGATTTTAATTATTTAATAATAATAATAATAATAATAATAATGACAAGAGAGAGAAGAAGTGTGTAGTGATTATAATATATATATATATAGATAAGGGTGGATTAAAAAGAGAAGAGATATTTCTTTTCCTTGAACGTGAGCTAGAGAGAGAGTGAGTAAGGAGAGCTTTCTTCTTCTACCATACACCAAATTTACAAGGAATTTCAAGAGATTTAAAGGTGGATATTGAAGGTTTAACAATAATTCAAGTAAGTGTTTATCTCTAAGCTTGTTTCTATGTGATTTCATATATATATATATATAACATGGTTAATGAGAGAAAGTGATAATTGATTGAATAAGATGATAGTTATGAGATGTTGGAATAATATATGTGTTGAATTGATGGGAAAATCATGGGTATAAACTAAAGTGATGAATAAGGATTGTGTAGAGATGAGTTTAGGAATGATTGTGTTGAAATGATTGAGTGTATCAAATGCAAAAATTTTATCTAACACAGCCAGTGACATGGCCATGTCGTTGGGCATGTCAACGGTGTTGAGTTTCAACGTTGATGACACGACCAGTAATACGGCCATGTCTCTGAGCGTGTCGTAGCTACTATAAGGTAAGATAATTGATATGGCCAGTAACACGCCCTTCTTATTGGGAGTATCAAAGTTTTCATAGCACAAGAGTAATGACACTAGTAGCGACACGCCCATATCGTTAGACATGTCAAAGCTTTTGTAAGAGTGGATTAAATACATGGTCATTAATATGCCCGTGTTGTTGGGCATGTTACTTGAGAAAATTGTCCAAAATAACTCTTTTTTTATCTTTCATTTGTAATTCCTAAATTAAAAAGTTTGATATTGAGAATGCCTTAGAATGTGATATTAAATGGTTTTTTATGATTATATTTGGTATAGGCATTGAAAGAAAGTAGTTGGCCAAACCCTAGTGTTGAAGGGAAAGTTAGAAGAGAAGGTTGGAGAAAGTTTTGAAGCATGTTTTGGAGTGCTTTTTAAGATAAGTATAAACTTTTGATAAATTTGATATGTTGGCATTAAATTGGGCTTAACATATTTTAGATGAAAAATGTGTTAAGCTACTTGATATATGAACATTGTGTTATGACATGCAAATTGTGTTATATGCATTATGAAAAGCCATTATTGATGGCTAGATTGAATAAAATGTGAATTATGTGCAAAATATAAAAATGACCCAAAGTGTTTGGGTAATGTGGTTTCGTTATGAAATATCTTATGTTGTGATGAAATGTTGAAATGAAACGACATGATATGAATGAGAAAATGGAAAATGAGAAAGAAATTGAGGATGAAAAATATGAAATAATTGTGTGTCTAGTATGCTATTTAATTTTAAGAGTTCTATATTTGGCAGCATGCCTATGAGGTTATACTTAATATTTACCTTTGAGGCTAGATGTTTGGTATCATTATGATATGATTTGCCTTCAGGGCTAGAAACTTGGTGTCATTATGGACCAAAACAGTAACTCTGAGATTTGAATAATGTATTAGTTTGTTTGGACCCCATGCTTGTGTATGTATTTGTGCAAATTATTAAATAATGGAAGAATGTGTTTAAAAGTGAGCTTGGATGTCACATTATGACATAGTATATGAGCATTTTGTATTAGCATTGTTTTTAAAGTTTTATTATTATCAAAGTTTGTACCACTAGGCTTTTAGCTTAGCGCGATTGTAATTCATCACACAGGTGACATGGGTGATCCGATAGAGCCGGAGAGTTCTACTAGACTTGGTCGGGTCTAGGCTTGTGTTTAATGAGATTGAAGTATTTTTGCTACATCAAGATTAGAGTTATTTTTCTAGCATATATATATTTTATGTCATGGTACTTTTTGATATTATGTATATTATATTATATTTTTGGAGTATAAATATATATATATATTGTAAATTATAAATAATGTTTTGAATAATTGAGTAATGTGAGATTTTATATATTTTGAAATATATAAATATAAATATATATGTATAAATGTTTTGAGGAATAGGGAATAAGAAAATTTTTATTAAACCGGGTTGTGATATTCTTATATCGTATACACGTATTTTACATATACTGAGTATGTGTATCATATATATATAGGGTATAAGGGTATTACATTTATTTCTTTTCTTTCTCTTTTCTTTATTTGCTCTCCAGATGGGACACGACAAAGTCTCTGGCCGTGTCTTAAGACTTGTCATGTGAATGTATTCTCTTTTGCCAGGTTTTCTGAAGGACACGACCAAGTTGGTTTTATCCTGGCCATGTCATGTGACACGGCCAGTGGCATGGTCGTATCTCTTGGGTGTGTCATTGGCTGCTTCTTTTTCTTCTTTTCTTCATGAGTTTCTTGCATTTGATGAGGGACACGGCCAAGCCAGTAAGTGTCTTGGCCGTGTCTCAATGTCTTTCCACCAAATTGGGATCTAACAAGTGAATTTAAGCTCCATTTTTGCACTTCAACCTAAATCAAACACTTTAAGTAATCTTAAATACAAATTAATAGAAAAATTAACTAAAAGCCAATAAAATTACTCTAAATATATATACATAAATGATCAAAATAATTACCCCACACTTAATCCTTTGCTTGTTCCCAAGCAAAGTTAAAATCAAAACAAAACCAAACAAGAGAGATTTAGTCAAGTTCAAAGATTATAAGGATATATCAAGACTTTCTTATTCTAAAAATCTACAATCATTATCAAATCAAGCAAAACCAATACTTATGTAATTTAGTGGCTTCCCATGCATAACTAATATTGTTACTCCCTTACCAACTCTTTTAAGTGTTTTAATAAGGTGGTGTTTACACTCTTAATATTCAATAAAAGATTATTACCATAGGTTTGCTTATCAATTAAATTTTCACTACTAAATTTCAACCAACCATCAATCATAAGATCTTTCATTTGGTTGTAATGGGGCTAAGGTAAAGGCATGACATTTAGGAGTGTGAGTTATTCATTAAGTTCGAGAGCAATTCAATAATAAAGTAAGCAATATACTATAACCAAACAATCACAAAATGCATTCCGCTCACTTAACTCTCGTCATTAAAGTACTTTTTAAGAGACTTCAATTTTATTTATAAAGATCATTCCCGAACTTATTCCAACCCTACCCCGAGGAATAACAATTTCTATTATATATATATTATATATATTTGTTTTTGGTAAATCATAATAAATAGGATTTGAATTGATTTCTATTTTAGATTTACTTAAGCAATAATATGAATAGAAAGAAAATCTAATAAAAGACATAATAATTACAACTTTCTTATTTGCAACTTCCAACCTACTAAATTATACTCCACCCTTTATTTTACACAACACTTATCACTTAAGCTCTTAAAATGCTCTTGACCTAATGGAGGGGTAATAGTTAAAACAAAATACTTCAAAGCCAATGGTGTTGTGAAAAAGAAAGAAGAGGAAAAATGAAATAGGCTCAAAATTAGCAAACTAGAGTCGTATATAAGGTTGAATTTTTTAATCTAAAATGGGTACTCATAATTGCCTTAATCATATTGATGTCTAATTAAAATTTTTATGTGGTCTCAAAATGAATGTCAAAGCAAGTTCTAGCAATTTATCGATCAAGGAAGTTCACACACAAGGAATGATAAGTTAGTATCCAACTTAAGCTCAATTTCCTCACAAGTTAGTAGGTAATGCAAAGAATATCCATCCAAATCAACAATAAGCACCAATTTTATCCAATTCTCAATTCATGCTTCAGAAATTAAAGGGTCATCCATCAATATTCTTATAAAAATTAAACTATTCATCATTCTCAAAAACAATATACAACAAGGTACTTCAATTAACAAAGTAGCTTACTTTAAAACAAAAGCACTTTAAAACAAAAGCAACAACTTGCACCCCACACTTAAAGATTGACATTATCCTCAATGAAAACAAGTATAATTTAAAAGAAGAAGGTGGAGGTAAGACCTATTTTTCATTGCTTTCCTATGTGAGACAAAGTGGTTCCTCATCCTTTCCAAGAACATTAATTAGTCCAAAACAAAATAATATTATATAGAACATAGCAAAACATAATGTTTTAATAACTAAAAGTAGTAAATAGAAATAATAACAAAAACATCAAAAAATAGAAGAAACAAACAAAATAAACCAATTGTTCAATAGGTTGAAACTAGTCAAAGCCATGTGGCGAAGGTTATAATGATGATGCGGCCGAAGAATGGAGGCTAAAAATCATGGCAAAGTTGTTATTGATTTGTTCCAACTGTCTGAGTACTTCGGCATGATTGTGATCAACCTTGTTTTTTAATGCTTCGATCCTACTAATCACTTCATTATTTTCCGTAGCTGAGGCATCTTCATCCGAACCAAATGAACCGAAATCAGATTCCTAATTAACTCGTCATCACTTTTGTCGATCTCCCTGTGTGCTCAGCTCTTCAGAAACCATCGTATAAGTCCCTCCCTTCTTGGTAATCATGCGCATTTTCTTGACAGTGGCAAGGTGTTTTATTAGTTTTTGTTATAGTTTTGTGTCTTGTTTGTTATAATAATTAATGTTTTATTTAGGTATTTTGTTAGTTTTAATCGGTTTGTTTAGTGTTTTCTTTAATTATGTAGTTTTAGTTTATTTATGTGTTTCTGTCATTTTTTATTTAATTTTTAGTATGTGTTTATATTTTGTTGGATATTGTTTATTTAATTCTTGTTTAAGTTTTGTTTGCCAGTTTTGTGTTAGGTTAAAACAGCAAGGAAACAAATTGAAGATGAAATGGGCAGAAGCTGACACAGGCAGAGGACACGGCCAAGTCACTGGCCGTGTCCCATACCAAGATTAAATTGAAGAGCAAGTCCCAGTAGCAGACACAAGCAAGGGACACGGCCAAGTCATGTGGCCGTGTCCCTCCAAAGAAGAGCAACATGGCCAAGTCACCTTGACTTGGCCGTGTCTCACTTGTTACCAAAGGAAAGGAAGATCAAAAATTAAACAGAAGCGGACACAGGCAAGGGACACGGCCAAGTCATGTGGCCGTGTCCCTCAATCATGGTGCAACACGGCCAAGTCACTCATGACTTGGCCGTGTCACTCAACCAAAAGAAGAAGAAAGACAAGAATGCAACAGAGGTGGACACCTGCAGGGGACACGGCCATGTCTTGTGGCTGTGTCCCTCCAACAAGCTCTCACACGGCCGTGTCCCTCATCACCTGGCTATGTCCCTCATGAACCAAACGTGCACCGAATTTTTAAAGTCGACGTTTCGTATAAAAGCAAAAAGAAAGTTAGGGTTTTAAGGGGTGGAGATTTTGAGCAAACTTTGAGCTGTCAAGAGAGTGGAGCTAGGGTTTAACTTAGTTTTCTTTATTTTGATTTCACTTTTTGGATTAAACTAGCTAGATTAAATTGTTCTTTCCATTGTTTTATCCTTCTTGCAAGATTCGAACAAGAGATTATTAAGAAGCTTCAAGGAGTTGTAACTTGGTTTTGTTCTTGAACTTATTCTCTTTATTTTTATTGAATGGATATTATCATGTCTATTTCGATTTCTTTAAACATTAATGAGATGAATATGTTTGATTGCATTATGAACTAATTTGATCTAGTCTAGGGTTTGTATGGATCTGCTATGATTGTATGAATTGGTTATTCTCTTAACTAATAATTTCTTTTGCCTTTATTGAATAAAATATTGTTAACATATAATTGATTGGCCACCAATTGTGTGTTTTAGGTATTAGATGATGGATTGAGAGATGAAGTCTAATGCTGGAATAATTCAATTAAGGACTTAGGTGAATTAGAAATATAACCTATTAAAAAGATTGTTTCAATTATAACAAGATTAGTTGTAAGAGGTTTGAATGCGAGAGCTTATTTCCTTGACTCAATTAATTAAGTTGTTTAGATTTAATCTTAGAGATTAAATTAGTTAAGTGGAATAACCATTCATACATATAAGTAGTAAAGAAGTGCAAACCCTAGACCCTTTTATCAAGTGAATCAAAACATCAGTTTTTGTTTATTTTTATTGTTTTCAAATTAAATCAATCTTCTTCATTACTTTGCAATTTAAATTTCTTTAATTACTTGTTACTTTTAATTTGATAATCAATTACCCACTTTGGCTTCCTTGTGAGACGACCTTGGGGCGATCACCTTTGCTACAGCTACCTCGTATACTTGCGAGTGACGCTTTGTGGTGGAGTTAATTTGAGCGCGACAAGTTTTTGGCGCTGTTGCCGGGGAGGCTAATTGGCGTAATTGTTTATTTAAAAAGAAAAAAATAAATATTTAAGATTATTTTTCATTGTTTTCATTTTATTTTATTTGTCTTTTGCTTTTAATTGTTTCTTTTTCTAGAAAATTTCTGTTTATGCAAGGCAGGAGATCACTCGAAGGAGAGTTGCATCCATTCATTCCAGAAATTCAGAGAGTAAAAAGGAGCAGAGAGGAGTTTGAGCTTTTCACCGGATTTGATACTTCAGAGGAAGATATTTCGGATTTTGAGTCAGAATCTGAAAAATCTGTAAAGATGGCTGAAGAGAGGCAAAGAACCATGAGAGATTTTGCTAGACCTGTCATTGGGACTTCCACTTCTTGCATAAGACTGACAGACGCAGCAAGGAACTATGAGTTGAAGAACATTCACTACAACATGCTGCCATCATTCTATGGAGTTCCAAATGAAGATCCTTTGAATTTTATTCGGGATTTCTACTCCACCCTCAACACTTTTCCTTTGGGAGGACTTACAGAAGATCAATTGAGGATGAGATGTTTCCCTTATACTTTGAAGGATAGGGCAAAGAGCTGGCTCATGATGTTGCCTGAAAATTCACTGACAACTTGGGAACAAGTTTACAATAAATTCATGGGCAAGTTCTACTCACACCAAAAGACAGCTGAGTTGAGAGGGAAGATTGCTACATTCTCTCAATTCGAAGGAGAGCCATTTCATGAGGCTTGGGACAGATTCAAGATGTTATTGATCCAGTGTCCACATCATCACTACCCACTTCAACTCCTTAATCAGTTTTTCTATGATGGTCTCACCCAGCAATTTCAGAACACAGTTGATAATGCAGCTGGGGGAGCCATGGGAGAAAAGACAGCTGATGAGACTTACGAGATCTTTGAGATGTTGGGAGCTAATTCTCAACAAAAGAGTGTAAGGGGAAGAAGCAAGGGGGTGAATCAACTGGAAGCTAATACTGAAATGGTTAGTCAAATAGCTGAGTTGACAAGGCAGGTTCAGATGCTAAACATGAAGAACAATATTTCTTCATCTACTCAAGAAGTGTGTGGAATCTGTGGGACATTTGGGCATGGAGCAAATAAATGTCCCTCTGCATATGAGTCTTTTGGGAATGAAGCTGAGCAAGTTAACGCTATGGGGGGATTTCAACCAAGAGCCAGAAATGATCCTTACTCCAACACTTACAATCCTGGTTGGAGGAGTCACTCCAATTTTTCCTGGACAACAAATAATGCTCAACAGCCTTTCCATTTGCTCCAGAGACAGAACCAACAACAGGGCCAATCCTCTAATCAAGGTCAGCCTAAGAGAGAGAGTTTGGAGGAAAGGTTACAGGCTTTTATCCAAGTCAGTGCTAAAAATCAGGAGATGAACAACAAGAGGCTGGATTCCTTGGAAGCATCTTTTAAGAAGGTGGAGACCCAAGTGGGTCAACTTGCACAACAGATGCAGATTCAACAAAAGGGGAAGTTTCCAAGTCAACCTGAGCAGGCACAAGCAGTGACTGTTCTTAAGAGTGGCAAGGTAATTAATAATAATGTTGAAAATAACTCTGTGAATGCAGGTGAGCAAGAAAAGAAAAAGGAAGGAGAATTAGAGAATAAAGGTGCTGAAGAAGGATCAATGGAGAAGTCCCCTACACCATATTTGCACAAGGCAAGCAATCCATACCGGCCACCTATACCATTCCCTAGCAGGTTGAAGGATGATAAAAAAGATAAGCAGTTTTCAGATATCTTCAACATGCTATCTAAGGTAAGTATCAACTTACCCTTTCTTAAAGCAATTAAGAACATGCCGGCTTATGCTAAATTCTTCAAAGAACTAAATACCAAGAAAAAAAGGTATGAGCCGAATGAAAAGGTGATAGTTTCTGAGGTAGCTAGTGCTGTTTTGCAGCATAAACTACCTCCTAAGCTAACGGATCCTGGAAGTTTTATTATTCAAATTGCTATGGGGAATGGAAAATGTACTGATGGCATGTGTGATTTGGGAGCTAGTGTGAATTTAATGCCTTACTCTGTGTACCTTGACTTAGAATTAGGGGAACTTAAGCCAACAAAAATGGTGTTGCAATTAGCTGATAGATCTCTTAGATTCCCGAAAGGGGTTATAGAAGATGTGTTAGTTAAAGTTGGTGGTTTGATAGTACCTGTGGATTTCATTGTTCTTGACATGGAGGTAAGTAATTCTTCACCATCTGCACACACCATTTTGCTGGGTAGGCCTTTTATGGCGACTACCAATACTTTGATAGATGTTAAGAATGGAAAATTATCAATGACTGTTTTGGGACAAACTGTGGAATTTTCTATTTTTAACACTTCTCCTATTCCTACAACTGCTTTATATGAGGATTGTTCTTTCATTGATTGTGTTGATGCAGTTGTTTCAGATGTTTTCTTGCAGACAGGTTCCTCTGATAAATTGGAGCTGGCATGGACTTTGGATAGTGATTTGGAAATTTTTGATGCAGAAATAGCCAGTTGTCTTGAGACCTTAGGAAGTGCTGAAGTAGAGGAACTAAAGGAGGACCCAATTTTTGAACCTTCCACCATTGAAAAAGAAGAGAAGAACCCCTCACTAGAGTTAGAATTGAAAGAGTTACCTAAGAACCTGAAATATGTGTTTTTGGAAGATCGCAATACTTTACCTGTGATAATATCTAGTGAACTTAGTGAAGGGGAGGAGATGAGGTTAGTGAGTGAGCTTAAAAGATTGAAGAGAGCAATAGGATGGGGATTGAGTGACATCAAGGGTATTAGCCCTTCAATGTGCATGCATAGAATCACTTTAGAAGAGGGAGCTAAACCTGTGAGGGAGACCCAAAGGCAACTTAACCCAAATATGAGTGAAGTGGTTAAGAAGGAAGTGCTCAAACTGCTGGATGAAGGAGTAATTTATCCAATTGCTAATAGTGAGTGGGTGAGCCCAGTACATGTAGTTCCTAAGAAATCTGGAATCACTGTGGTGAAAAATGAGAATAATGAGTTGGTTCCTACTAGGACTACTACTGGGTGGAGAATGTGCATTGATTATAGGAAGTTGAACAATGCTACAAAGAAAGATCATTTTCCTCTTCCTTTTATTGATCAGATGTTAGATAAACTTTCTGGGCACTCATATTATTGTTTTTTGGATGGCCTTTCAGGTTACTATCAGGTGCCAATAGCTCCAGAGGATCAGTCCAAGACAACCTTTACTTGCCCTTTTGAGACTTATGCATTTCGACGTATGCCCTTTGGCTTGTGCAATGCACCTGCAACTTTTCAGAGATGCATGATGTCTGTCTTCTCAGATATGATCGATGATTTTATTGAGGTATTTATGGATGATTTTTCTGTTTTTGGTAATTCTTTTGATAATTGCCTCAATAAACTTGTTTGTGTGCTTGAGAGATGCATTGAATGTAACCTTACTTTAAGTTGGGAAAAGAGTCATTTTATGGTTACCCAGGGCATTGTTTTAGGTCATGTGGTGTCAAGTAAAGGAATTGATGTAGACAAGGCTAAAATTGAATTGATTGCTAAGTTACCCACACCTACCTCAGTTAAGGGAATAAGAAGTTTTCTAGGGCATGCAGGATTTTACAGGAGGTTTATTAAGGATTTTTCCAAAATAAGCCAACCATTGTGCCATTTATTGGGGAAAGATGTTCCATTTGAATTTACAGCACAATGCATGCAAGCTTTTAATTCCCTTAAGGAAAAATTGACTAGTGCACCTGTGATTGTAGCTCCTGTCTGGTCTTTACCTTTTGAAATCATGTGTGATGCCTCTAATCATGCAGTAGGAGCTATTCTTGGGCAAAGGGTTGACAAATACTTGAGGGTAATTTATTATGCTAGTTTAACCCTGAATAGTGCACAAATGAACTACACCACAACTGAGAAGGAAATGTTAGCTGTTGTTTTTGCTTTAGACAAATTTAGAGCTTATTTAATTGGGTCAAAAATTATTGTGCATTCTGACCATGCAGCTCTTAAATATCTTTTAACAAAACAGCATGCTAAACCGCGCTTAATTAGATGGGTGTTGTTATTGCAAGAGTTTGATTTCCAAATCAAGGATACTAAGGGTAGTGAGAATGTTGTTGCTGATCATTTATCCAAATTACCCTTCTTTAGTGAAAACCTTGCATCTGATAACATTTATAAAAATTTAGAAGAATTTCCTGATGAGCATCTGTTTGTGCTGATTAATGCCCCTTGGTTTGCAGATATTGCTAACTATCTTGCCTGTGGTATTTTGCGATCTAACATGTCATTTCAGGAAAAGAAAAGGTTTCTACACTTGAGTAAGTTTTATTTTTGGGATGAACCTTATCTATTCCGGATATGCAAAGATGAGATAGTTCGCAGGTGTGTAGCTGAGGAAGAACAATTGAGTGTTCTTCAATTTTGTCATGACCTTCACTGTGGGGGTCATTTTGGAGGAAGAAAGACTGCAGAAAAGGTGCTTCAAAGTGGTTTTTACTGGCCTACTTTATTTAAAGATGCTCAAGACTATTGTAAGCATTGTGATCGTTGCCAAAGAGTAGGTAACATTGGGAGGAGGAATGAAATGCCCCTTCAGTCATATATTGTTGTTGAACTGTTTGATGTGTGGGAAATAGACTTCATGGGTCCTTTCCCCAAGTCCTTTGGTTATGAATACATTTTAGTTGTTGTTGATTATGTTTCCAAATGGGTGGAGGCAATCCCCACCCGTACTAATGATGCTAATATTGTTGTTAAATTTGTGAAGGAAAACATTCTTAGCAGATTTGGCACACCAAGGGTGATAGTCAGTGATGGGGGGAGTCATTTTTGCAACAGGCTTTTTGAGAAGTTAATGCACAAATCTGGTGTGAAGCATAAGGTGGCAACCCCATACCATCCACAGACTTCTGGGCAAGTGGAAACATCGAACAAGCAGCTAAAAGGAATTCTGGAGAAAACAGTCAACACATCCAGGAAGGATTGGGCAAACAGATTGCACGATGCACTATGGGCATATCGGACTGCTTTCAAAACTCCTCTAGGTATGAGTCCATATCGATTGGTGTTTGGAAAAGCTTGTCACTTACCAGTGGAGTTGAAGCACAGAGCATATTGGGCAATCAAGACTCTGAATTTGGACTTGGACAAAGCAAAGAGAGAAAGATTTCTGCAAATTTCAGAGTTAGATGAGCTGAGGAATGAGGCTTATGAGAGCTCGAGAATTTACAAGGATCGCACTAAAGTACTTCATGATAAAATTATAGTGCGAAAGACATTGAGTCCAGGTATGAAGGTTTTACTTTTTAACTCACGACTCCGTCTTTTTCTAGGTAAACTCAAGTCTCGATGGAGTGGTCCTTTCGAAATAATTCAGGTATATCCTTCTGGTGCAATTGAATTACTTAACTCTAGAACAGGTGAGACTTTCAAAGTGAATGGACAAAGAGTTAAGCCATACAATGAAGGATTTCAGGAAGTGAGGGTCATTGACAGTACTTTGATTCATGATCCCTAAGCCTTGCATGATGTCCAGCTATATGACATTAAAGAAGCGCTAAATGGGAGGCAACCCATTGGTTTGCATTTATTTTTCGTAGTTATAATTTTAAGTTTAGCAAGTATTGATTTATGTTCGGTTTCAATAAATGGACTGTGCTTTGATCGGTTTTTCTTTACTTTGTGTTTCAGGGTGTTTAACGAAGAAGGGTTGCAAAATCATTGAAAAAAAAGGTTTAAAGTAAATAAAAAGGCAGTAGGTGACACGGCCAAAGGACTTGGCCGTGTCCCTTGGCCGTGTCACACACTGGACACGGCCAATACTTCTTCAAAGAAAAAAAAATGATCGATTTTGCAAATTGTTTACAGAATTGGACACACCCTGGGGACACGGCCAAGTCACCTGGCCGTGTCCCCCAAAAACCATGAGACACGGCCGTGTGCTCTCCACTTGGCCGTGTCCCTTCACTTTCACACACAGACATGGCCAAGTCCACACACACACGGCCGTGTCCCTTCAATTTTTGACTTTTAAAAACCCGATTTCGCCCAGTTTTTTTTCATAAATCCCTAAAACTTTTCTATCTTCGTCTCTTTTGTTCTCTCGCTCTCTGTAACGCCAAAACCCTTGATTTTTATTTCAAAACTTCAGATCTTCCATTAAAACTTCAAATTTCTTCAACAAAACTTGAGATAATCACTTGAAACTTCCTCTTTACTCATATAATCTTGATTTAATTCAGTTTTGGGTGTTAATTTTTCAGATCTCAAGATGCCAAGAACTAAAACTATCTCACACCGCAAGAAGAAGAAATCTAATACCGAAGGAGCTTCTTCCTCTTCCTCAAATTTATCTTTCAAAAGGGCAACTCTTTTGACTCGGGGTTTTTTCCCGACAAGGTATGTGAATGACGAATCTCTTGATGCTTTGCAAATGAGAACTGCTTTTTATAAATATGTGCAATATCTTGGGTGGAGACGTTTGTCTCATTGAGACCTTTGCAGTTTGAGGAGCTCACCTTAGAATTTTTGACAACTCTTAAGGTGGAAAGAGATGATAAGAAAATTTGCAGGAGACTGATGTTTAAATTAATAGGTAGATCATTTGTGCTTACTATTGATCAGTTGAATGATATCTATGGTTTTCATCAACATGGGGAAAGATCGATACCCAAAGATTTTAGACAACAATTTGCTTGGGGTGCCCTAGGCTCGGGTACTTATGTGGCCAAATCGGCCAAAGCATCTAAATTACGGAACCCTACTTTGAGATATTTGCACAGGTTTATGTCATGTGGTTTCTTTGCTCGGAAGGAGAGCCCGGGTGTGGTTGAGTCGAGTGAGCTATTTTTCTTGGACTGTGTTTTGAATGAAATGAATATTAGTGCCGGCTATTGGTTAGCCGATATTTTTGATACTGTAGCTAATAAAAGGAGGGGGGCTATTTGTGTTAGAGGATTGATCACTACATTAGCAATAGCCCTTGTTGAGGATTTTGACCCGAGTACTACTTGGATGACTCGAATTTTGGGTAATGATTCCTTGGATTTAGCTACTCTTGAGAAGATGCACATGGTGGTGCATAGGAGAGGGACTTTTGTGATGCCGTCAGCTGAGCCTGAAGCACCGGGGGATAGGCAGAAGAGGGCACGGGTCGAAGAGGAGTCTGACTCGGATTCTCTTGACCTAGAGGAGGATGCTCCAGTTTCGGAGAGTCAAGAGATACTTCGGAGGATTGAGGCCCTGGAGGGCAAGGTAGATCGATTGGAGGGAAAGGTAGATGGACTGGGAGCCACGGTGGACCGAAACCATATTGAGATGTTGCAACAGATGGATCAGATTAACAGCAACCTGGCCAAAATCCTTAGTCTTCATCCCTCGGCTGCATCATCTTCACGCCCACCTTTTCCATAGATTCTGAGATCCTTGCTTTATTTTGTTTAATGTATTTTTGTTTTTATTTTTCGTTTTTGTTTTCATGTTAACGCTTTATATTTGGATATTTTATTTTCTATATTGTACTTTTGTTTTATGTTTGTGATGGAAAGCTAGGATTTTGCCTCACCAGGTACGATGGAAGACAGGTTGTCCTTTAACTCTTCTTATTATTATTATTCTTGTTTTCCATTGAGGACAATGTCAGTTTTAAGTGTGGGGTACTCTTTAAGCTTTCTTTTAATTCTAGTTTTGTTTATTATGGTTGTTTTGTTTATTGTGTTTGTTGTGCATGGCATAATTGTTGAAAATTTATTGATCTTTTCTTTAATTCTAGCATTATAGTTGAGACTTTGGTATCAGCATAGAAATGAGCATTTGAATTCATTCAGGATTAATTTTCGCATTCTGCAATTCATGACATATAAATCTTTGGGAACCAACCTGTGTGAGTTTTGAGCCTCATAAAATTTGATATTTTTGTCAATTGATTTTCTTTTCTTAAGTGTACACCTTCATGATGTTGCATCTCTAGAGTTTGCTTTTGCATACTTATTGAACTCACATTATGATTTAATCTCAAGTTTTAAAATGATGAAGGCAAATTAGGTTAGCCCCTTTAGCTTAAAGAGACTTCCCTTTATATTAATTTCCTTAGTGAGCCAAGTTGAGCCATTGACCGTTTCTTGTTTGATTAACACAATTCTCAACTTAACATATTCTTATTATCATCATACCTATGCATTAAGGAATGGAGTTGTATGATTTGACAATAGGGTAGTTTATTTCAAGTGTGGGGTAAGTAAAAAAAAATATGGAATTCCTAATTGAGGGTTGAAATGCATACTTTGCATATTGTATTTGATTAAGAGTCATTATTCTTTTCCTCTACATTTTAAGCTAGATGTTCCATGTAAGTTTATACTTTGTATATATATATATATTAAAAAAATATATAAACTAAATAAAAAAAAGAAAAATAAAAAGTGAAAATAAAACAAAAAGAGATATATATATTCAAGTTCATATATTTTCTAGCCTTAGAGGAATTTTGACTCATGTACTTTTCTTTTAGTGTGCGAGTATGTAAGATTATTAAGGGTTAGTGAGTATGCTATTTGAAGGAGTTATGAATTTCTTACCAAGAGTAGTGTCTAATTTAGATACTCCATTTCTTGATGCTCCAGCTTAAATGTCTTTTCTCACACCTTACCTTAGCCCCATTACATCCAAATAAAAGACCTTCGGATTATTTCTTGAGAAAATCAGTGAGGGAGATTGGATAATTAAGCAAGTTTATGGCAGTATGCACTCATGAGTGGTATGAGTGATTAACCTTTGAAATCGAGTGAAACACTTAGTTGAGAGATAAGATTTGTATGTTTGGATTAATGAATGAGTTAAGAAAATCCTTGATTGAAGGAAATTGCAATTATTTATGTCTGACGCTTTAAGTATTTCATCTATATGCTGGAATTTTAGTTAAAGTTGTTTGAGTTTTTAATTTATGCCATGTGAATTTGCTTCAGGACAAGCAAAGTTTTAAGTGTGGGGTAGTTGTTTTATTAGTTTTTGTTATAGTTTTGTGTCTTGTTTGTTATAATAATTAATGTTTTATTTAGGTATTTTGTTAGTTTTAATCAGTTTGTTTAGTGTTTTCTTTAATTATGTAGTTTTAGTTTATTTATGTGTTTCTGTCATTTTTGATTTAATTTTTAGTATGTGTTTATATTTTGTTGGATATTGTTTATTTAATTCTTGTTTAAGTTTTGTTTGCCAGTTTTGTGTTAGGTTAAAACAGCAAGGAAACAAATTGAAGATGAAATGGGCAGAAGCTGACACAGGCAGAGGACACGGCCAAGTCACTGGCCATGTCCCATACCAAGATTAAATTGAAGAGCAAGTCCCAGTAGCAGACACAAGCAAGGGACACGGCCAAGTCATGTGGCCGTGTCCCTCCAAAGAAGAGCAACACGGCCAAGTCACCTTGACTTGGCTGTGTCTCACTTGTTACCAAAGGAAAGGAAGATCAAAAATTAAACAGAAGCGGACACATGCAAGGGACACGGCCAAGTCATGTGGTCGTGTCCCTCAATCATGGTGCAACACGGCCAAGTCACTCATGACTTGGCCGTGTCACTCAACCAAAAGAAGAAGAAAGACAAGAATGCAACAGAGGTGGACACCTGCAGGGGACACGGCCATGTCTTGTGGCCGTGTCCCTCCAACAAGCTCTCACACGGCCGTGTCCCTCATCACCTGGCCGTGTCCCTCATGAACCAAACGCGCACCGAATTTTTAAAGCCGATGTTTCGTATAAAAGCAAAAAGAAAGTTAGGGTTTTAAGGGGTGGAGATTTTGAGCAAACTTTGAGCCGTCAAGAGAGTGGAGCTAGGGTTTAACTTAGTTTTCTTTATTTTGATTGCACTTTTTGGATTAAACTAGCTAGATTAAATTGTTCTTTCCATTGTTATATCCTTCTTGCAAGATTCGAACAAGAGATTATTAAGAAGCTTCAAGGAGTTGTAACTTGGTTTTGTTCTTGAACTTATTCTCTTTATTTTTATTGAATGGATATTATCATGTCTATTTTGATTTCTTTAAACATTAATGAGATGAATATGTTTGATTGCATTATGAACTAATTTGATCTAGTCTAGGGTTTGTATGGATCTTCTATGATTGTATGAATTGGTTATTCTCTTAACTAATAATTTCTTTTGCCTTTATTGAATAAAATATTGTTAACATATAATTGATTGGCCACCAATTGTGTGTTTTAGGTATTAGATGATGGATTGAGATATGAAGTCTAATGCTGGAATAATTCAATTAAGGACTTAGGTGAATTAGAAATATAACCTATTAAAAAGATTGTTTCAATTATAACAAGATTAGTTGTAAGAGGTTTGAATGCGAGAGCTTATTTCCTTGACTCAATTAATTAAGTTGTTTAGATTTAATCTTAGAGATTAAATTAGTTAAGTGGAATAACCATTCATACATATAAGTAGTAGAGAAGTGCAAACCCTAGACCCTTTTATCAAGTGAATCAAAACATCAGTTTTTGTTTATTTTTATTGTTTTCAAATTAAATCAATCTTCTTCATTACTTTGCAATTTAAATTTCTTTAATTACTTGTTACTTTTAATTTGATAATCAATTACCCACTTTGGCTTCCTTGTGAGACGACCTTGGGGCGATCACCTTTGCTATAGCTACCTCGTATACTTGCGAGTGACGCTTTGTGGTGGAGTTAATTTGACGCTCTGTGTGCTCAGCTCTTCAGAAACCATCGTATAAGCCCCTCCCTTCTTGGTAATCATGCGCATTTTCTTGAGAGTGGCAAGGTCAAGTGAGTCACTGCCCGAAATTATTGTCATGTTGCAATCATTCGAATTAAAACCATCATTAAGTGCCATGGCAAGGGTGGTCACCAATTCAACAATACAAATTGTTCCTTTTTTTTGTTAGCCACACTATCAAAAATATCGACTAACCAATATTCGATGTTCACTGGTATAGCATTAGTAGCACAATCCAAGAAAAATAGTTTGCTAAGTTCAACTGCTCCCAGACTTTCCTTCTTAGCAAAGAATCCATAAGACATTAAACGATGCATATAAAGCAAAGCAGGATTTATCAATTTCGGTGGCTTAGCCGATTTAGCCATATACATCCCACTCAATCCTAATGCTCCCTATACAAATTGTTGCTTAAAACATAAATTTTTCCCCCTCTTGATTAAAATCAAATATTTCATTTAGGCGCGCAATATCAATCACATATGATTCTTCAAGCAATTTGAACCCTAGCCTAGTACAAATCTTTTATTCATCCCTTTCAACCTTAAAAGAGGCTAGAATTCAATTGTAGGTTCTTGAAATTGCAAAGGTTTAAGGGAAATAAATCTTTTCCATCCTAAATTTTGCACATATCTAGTAAAATTTTTCCTAATTTGAAGAGCAGTAATAGATTCTTCACTTACATACCTTGTTAAAAAGAAACCCCTTGCTAGGATCGCCATTCTCATTGAAGATGATGAATAGGATGAAGGAGATCACTTCCTCTTGTGGTGGGACTCCATTTTTGTTCTTGGCATATTGAATCTTGGTGAAAATTGAAGATTGGAGTGATTAATTTGAGTTTTTATGAAGAAAAATAGAGGATTTTGGTGAAAATTTTAAAGATTTTGGGGTGGGTATGGTGGAGTTGAGAGAGAGAGGAGAGAGAGTGAGCGAGAAAATGAAAAGAATGTGATTTGTATGGTTTGAGTGAAGAAGAAAGTGGAAAATAGGGTTTTAATTTGTGTGACACGGCCAAGTTGGGAAGGATTTGGCCGTGTCATACGTTTTGGTGTTGGACACGACCATGAACATGGCCATGTCAGCCTTTGTCAAATTTGGCTCGGGGTACAGGGGCGAAGGGCGACAAAGCTTTGAGCAACTTGGCCTTGTTCTCATGACACGACCAAGTCCTGTGGCTGTGTCTGCGTCTGTGTTTCTTGGCAGTTTTGACACAGCAAGTGACACCACTGTGTCTGCTACTGCTGCCCCCCTTTTTTTTCTTAAATTATGTTTTAGCCATGCCACTCAAGTCTAATTAATGCAATTATTTCTTCATCTCTAGCCCTGAACTCAGTTAAAATAAAATACCAATCACAGCACCCATTCCATTTTCTTTATTACAAACCAAAGGAAGTGAAAATTAAGAAAGCCAAAAGATGAAAATTTGATTAAGGAAAGAAATACAAACCTAGGGTTGCCTCCCATTGAGCGCTTCTTTAATGTCGTGTAGCTAGACATCGTTGTATCACTCATCAATGAACACCATATTTTCTATAGTTTTTGCAACTTCAAGTTCTTCCAAATAGGGCTTCACCCTTTGTCCATTTACTTTAAACATTTCGTTGGTTTTTGAATTTAACAATTCAACAACTCCAAATGAAAATGTTGGAATTACTTGAAAAGGTCCACTCTAATGGGACTTTAAATTTTTGGGAAACAACCGCATCTTTGAATTAAACAAAAGGACTTTCATTCCTAGTTTAAAGGCTCTTCTAAGGATCATTTTGTCATGCATAGCTTTTATTTTATCCTTGTAGATACTTGTACTCTCATAAGCCTCATTTCTAAGTTCATCATGCTCAGAAATTTGTAATATTCTTTTCCCTTTTGCTCCTTCCAAGACTGGTAGGTGTCAAGCCTTGCCAAAGACCAATCTATATGGACTCATTCCCAAAGGTGTCTTGAAAGTCGTCCGATAAGTCCACAGTGCTTCCGGAAGTTAGATACACCAGTCTTTTCTCATCGTGCTCACCGTCTTCGCTAAGATATCTTTAATTTGCCTGTTGGATATCTCGGCTTGTTCGGATATTTGGGGGTGATATGGAATTGCCACCTTATGTTGGATGCCCATTTTGGTCATCAACCTTTCAAACCATTTGTTGTAAAATGGCTTTCTCCATCACTCATGATTACCTTGGGGGGTCCCAAACCTGCTTAAAATATTTTCCTTCAATAATTTAAACACAACATTAGCACCATTAGTCCTAGTGGGGATAGCCTCAACCCACTTGGACATATAATCTACTGCAAAAAGGATATATTCAAAGCTAAATGACTTAAAAAATGGTCCCATGAAGTCTATTCCCTATACATCAAAAATTTCTACCATAATAAAAATATTGAGAGGCATTTCATTTCGTTTACTAATGTTCCCTACTCTTTGATATTTATCACATCTTATACAAAATTTGTAAGCATCTTTGAAAATAGTAGGCTAATACAAATCACTTTGAAGAACCTTCTTAGTGGTCTGCTTTCCTCTAAAATGCCCTCCACAATACATGTTGTGCTAAAATTGCAACACTTGTGATTGCTCTTCTTCTGACACACATCTTTTGATAATTTAATCCCTGCAGATTCTAAACTAATATGGCTCATCCTAAAAGTAATACTTACAGGAATGAAGAAATCTTTTCCTTGCCTGAAAATTTAAATCTTTTCTCACAACACCACAAGAGAGATAGTTAGCAATATCGGCATACCAGGGTGCTTGAGTTAAAGCAAATAAGTGTTCATCTGAAAATTTTTCAAAAGCAATTTCTTTATCATGATCATGGGAATTCAATCTAGAAAGATGATCGGCTACTACATTCTCACTTCCTTTCCTATCTTTAATTTCAACATCAAATTCTTGCTACATCAAAACCCATCTAATGAGCCTAGGTTTAGCTTATAGTTTAGTCAATAGGTATTTCAAGGCCGTGTGGTCCGAAAATACTATGACTTTAGAACCTATCAAATAAGATCTAAACTTATCAAGTGCAAAACCACAGCTAACATTTCTCTTTCAGTGGTTGTGTAATTCACTTGTGCATCATTTAAAGATAAACTTGCATCATAAATTACACACATTAATTTGTTCACCCTTTGGTCCAAAACAGTTCCAATGGCATAATTTGATGCATCGCATATTATTTCAAATGGCAAATCCCAATTTGGGGCAACTATTATAGGGGCAAAAGTCAATTTTTCCTTCAAAATTTTAAATGCTTCTAAGCACATTTCGTCAAAAATAAATGGGACATCTTCTCCAAGTAAATTGCACAAAGGACATAAAATTTTAAAAAAATCTTTTATAAACCGCCTATAAAAACCCGGTATCTCAAAAAACTTCTCATCCCCTTATGGAAAACTAAATGTCCCAAAACAATGCCATGATCGACCATAAAGTGACTTTTTTCCCAACTCAAGGTAAGATTGCATTCAATGCATCTTTCAAGTACAAGACTCAACTTATGCAAATAATCATCAAAAGAATTTCTAAATACAGAGAAGTCATCTATAAATACCTCAATGCACTTATCCAACATATTGAGAAAAAAAATAGACAACATACATCTTTGAAACATTCCTGATGCATTGCAAAGTCCGAATGACATCCTTCAAAAGGCAAATGTCCCAAAGGGGCAAGTGAAAGTTGCCTTTGGTTGATCCTTTGGTACTATTGGGACTTGGTAGTAACCTAAAAGACCATTAAGAAAATAGTAAAAAGTATGTCAAGATAATCTATCAAGCATTTAGTCAATAAATGGTAAAGAAAAGTGGTCTTTCTTGGTGACATTATTTAATTTTCTATAATCTATACACATTCGCCACCCTATTTGAGTTCATGTAGGTTCAGACTCTCCTTTCTCATTCTTGACCATAGTTAACACTGCTTTCTTTAGCACAACATGAACGAGAATGACCCACTCGCTATCGGCAATGGGGTAAATTACCCCTTCATCTAGCAATTTAAGAACCTCTTTTTTTGCTACTTCACTCATATTAGGGTTAAGCCTCTTTTGAGCCTCTCTCACTGGTTTAGATATCTCTTCTAAGACTATCTTATGCATACATATACGTTTTATTATTTTTTTTCATAGAATTGTGTCTTATTTATTATGATGATTATTATTTTCTTTACGTATTTTGGTAGTTTTAATCTGTTTATTTAGTATTTTCATCAATTTTGGTAGTTTTAATTTATTTCAGTGTTTATGTCATTTTTGTTTTATTTTTTAGTGTGGTGTTTATGTGTCGTTGGTTAATGTTTATTTGATTCTTGTTTAAAGTTTGTTTAAGTGTTGTTTTAGGTTAATATGCAAATTATTTCCTTGGAAGAAAGAATAGCATGAAGCAAAGGGCAAAACCAAGGAACCAAGAGAGAAGGAAAATTTAAGCAGTAACTGACACACTCAAAGGACACGGCCAAGCCACTGGCCTTGTCAAATGACACTGCCAAGAGCTTGGCCGTGTCACACACATAGCCAAGGAAGAAGACCAAAGAAAGAAGAACAAAGAACGAAGAGGTCAGTAGGTGACACACCCAGGGGACACGGCCAAGTCACTAGCCGTGTCTCTCTAAACACATCAAACACGGCCAAGCTCACCCAAGATTGGCCGTGTCACACTCAAATCCAACGAAGAAAAGATGAAAATCACACAGAAGCGGACACATTTAGGTAACATGGCCAGGAGCTTGGCAGCGTCACTCCATGGACTAAAGGAAGAAAGAAAATGCGGATTTTTGGGGGTTTCATATAAATAAGAGAATTAGGGTTTTATTGGGAGAGAATTCTGATCAGCCGTCAAGCATTAACTTTAGGTTTCTATTTTGTTTTCTTAGAGATTTTTTATTACACTTTGATGCAAACAGTCTAGATTAAATTTGTTTTTGCCATTGCAACATTCTTCTAGCAAAGATCTGAACAAGAGATTCTTCAGAAGCTAAAGGGGTTTGTAATTTGGTTTTGTTCTCAAACTTTGTCTCTTAAATTTCTTTGGAATTGTATTCATGAATTCTATTATGTCTAAATTGATTTCTTTGAATTTTAATGAGATGAATATGTTTGATAGCATCATTATGAACTAATTTGATCTAGTCTAAGGTTTGTATGGATCTACTATGATTGTATGAATTGGTTATTGATCTTAACTGAATTATTTCTTTAGCCTTGATTGAATGGATTACTGTTAATATATAATTGATTGGCCACCAATTATGTATTTGAGGTATTAGATGAAGGATTGAGAGATGAAGTCTAATGCTGGAACAATTCAATTAGGGACTTAGGTGAATTAGAAATATAACCTAAGAAAAGGATTATTTCAATTGTAACAAGATTATTTGCAAGAGGTTTGAATGCGAGAGCTTATTTCCTTGATTCGATTAATTAAGTTGCTTGAGATCTAATCTTGGAAAGTAAATTGGTTGAGAGGAATAACCGTTCATACATATAAGTTAGTAGAGAAGTGCAAACCCTAGACCTTTCTATTAAGTGAATCAATATATCAGCTCAGTTTACTTTTATTGTTTTAAACTCCAATCGATCTGTTTTCATTAGTTGTTAGCAATTTAAATTTATTATAATTTGTTATTTGCAACCTGATAATCAATTAGCTTATCTAGCTTCCTTGTGAGACGACCTTGGGGCGATCACCTTTGCTACAGCTACCTCGTATACAAGCGAGCGACGCTTGTAGTAGAACTTAATTCGAGCGCAACAAGTTTTTAGCGTCATTGCCGGGGAAGCTAATTAATTGTTTATTAGGCATAAATATTTTAGATTATTTTTCATTGTTTACTTTTGATTTTATTTGTCTTTTGCTTTTAATAATTCTTTCTTTCCAGAAATTTTGTTTATGGAAGGCAGGAGATCACTCGGAGGAGAGCTATACCCAATTATTCCAGAAATTCAGAGAGTGAAAAGGAGCAGAGAAGAGTTTGAACTGTATACCGGATTTGATACAGAGGAGGACACTTTTGATTTAGAGTCAGATACTACACAATCTACCAATATGGGAGAAGAAAGGCAAAGAACTATGAGGGACTTTTGCTAGACCTGTCATTGGAACTTCCACATCTTGTATAAGATTGACAGATGCAGCAAGAAATTATGAGTTGAAGAACATCTATTACAACATGCTGCCATCATTCTATGGAGTTCCAAATGAAGATCCTTTGAACTTTATTCGGGATTTCTATTCCACCCTCAACACTTTTCCATTGGGAGGACTAACAGAGGACCAGTTGAGGATGAGATGCTTTCCGTATACATTGAAGGATAGGGCAAAGAGCTGGCTTATGATGTTGCCTGAAAATTCTTTGACAACTTGGGAGCAAGTTTATAACAAGTTTATGGGCAAGTTTTATTCACATCAGAAGACAGTTGAATTGAGAGGGAAGATAGCTACATTCTCTCAATTTAAAGGAGAGTCATTTCATGAGGCTTGGGACAGGTTTAAGATGTTATTGATCCAGTGTCCGCACCATCACTACCCACTTCAACTTCTGAATCAGTTTTTCTACGATGGTCTAACCCAGCAATTTCAGAACACTGTTGATAACGCAGCTGGGGGAGCTATGAGAGAAAAGACAGCTGATGAAACTTATGAAATTTTTGAAATGTTGGGAGCTAATTCTCAATAGAAAAGTGTAAGAGGAAGAAGTAAAGGGGTGAATCAATTGGAAGCCAACAGTGAGATGGTCAATCAGATAGCTGAATTGACAAGGCAAGTGCAGATGCTGAACATGAAAAATAATACTTCTTCATCCACTTAATAAGTGTGTGGAATTTGTGAAACTTTCGGGCATGGAGCAAATATATGCCCCTCCGCATATGAGTCTTATGGAAATGAAGCTGAGCAAGTCAATGCTATGGGGGGTATCAACCAAGGGCCCGGAATGATCCTTATTCAAACACTTACAATCCTAGTTGGCGAAATCATCCAAACTTTTCCTGGGCAACAAGTAACTCTCAACAACCTTTCCATTTGCTCCAGAGACAAAACCAACCACAGGGTCAATCTTCAAATCAAGGGCAGCCTAAGAGAGAGAGTTTGAAGGATAGTTTACAGGCCTTTATCCAAGTCAGTGTTAAGAATTAAGAGATGACTAACAAAAAGTTGGATTCATTAGAAGCATCTTTTAAGAAAGTGGAGACTTAAGTGGGACAACTTGCACAACAGATGCAGATTCAACAAAAAGGGAAATTTCCGAGTCAACCTGAGCAGGCACAATTAGTGACTGTACTTAGAAGTGTCAAGGTAATAAACAATAATGTTGAAAATAATTCTGTGACTGCAGGTGATCAAGAGAACAAAAAGGAAGGAGAACCAGAGAACAAAGGTGCTGGAGAAAGATCGATGGAGAAATCCCCTTCAGCAGATTTACACAAGGCAAGTAATCCTTACCGGCCACCTATACCATTCCCCAGCAGGTTGAAGAATGATAAACAAGATAAGCAATTTTCAGACATCTTCAACATGTTGTCCAAGGTAAGTATTAACTTACCCTTACTTAAAGCAATAAAGAACATGCCGGCTTATGCCAAATTCTTCAAGGAACTAAACACCAAGAAAAAGAGGTATGAGCCAAATGAAAAGGTGATAGTGTCAGAGGTAGCTAGTGCTGTTTTGCAGCATAAACTAACTTCGAAACTAAAGGATCCTGGTAGTTTCATAATTCAAATTACTATGGGTAATGGAAAGGGAACTGATGGCATGTGTGATTTAGGAGCCAGTGTAAATTTGATGCCTTATTTTGTGTATCTTGAATTAGAACTAGAGGAACTTAAACCTACAAAAATGGTGTTGCAATTAGCTGACAGATCTCTTAGATTCCCGAAAGGGGTTATAGAAGATGTGTTAGTTAAGGTTGGTGGGTTGATAGTGCCTGTGGATTTCATAGTTCTTGACATGGAAGGAAGTAACTCTACACCATCCGCACACACTATTCTACTGGGTAGGCCTTTTATGGCTACTACCAACACCTTGATAGATGTTAAAAATGGTAAATTGTCAATGACTGTCTTGGGACAAACGGTTGAATTTTCTATTTTTAACACTTCTCTCATTCCTACAACTGCATTATATGAGGATTGTTCTTTAATTGATTGTATTGATGCAGTTGTTTCATATGTTTTCTTGCAGACAGGTTCCTTGGAAAAATTGGAGCTGGCAGTGACCTTAGATGGTGTTTTGGATATTTTTTATTCAGAAATAGCCAGTTGCCTTGAGACATTAGAGAGTGCTGAAATAGAGGAACTTAAGAAGGATCCAGTATGTGAACTTCCCTCCATCCAAAAGGAAGAGAAGAATCCTTCACTTGAGTTAGAGCTGAAAGAGTTACCTAAAAATCTGAAATATGTGTTTTTAGGAGATCACAACACCTTACCTGTGATAATATCTAGTGAACTTAGTGAAGGGGAAGAGATGAGGTTGGTGAGTGAGTTAAAAAGATTAAAAAGAGGAATAGGATGGGGATTGAGTGACATAAAAGGTATTAGCCCTTCAATGTGCATGCATAGAATCACCTTAGAAGAGGGAGCTAAACCTGTGAGGGAGACCCAAAGGAACCTTAACCGAAATATGAGTGAAGTGGTTAAGAAGGAAGTGCTCAAATTGCTTGATGAAGGGGTGATATATCCAATAGCTAATAGTGAGTGGGTGAGCCCAGTACATGTAGTGCCTAAGAAATCTGGAATCACTGTGGTGAAAAATGAAAATAATGAATTGGTTCCTACTAGGACTACTATTGGGTGGAGAATGTGTATCGATTATAGGAAGTTGAACAATGCCACAAAGAAAGACCATTTTTCCTCTTCCTTTTATTGATCAGATGTTGGATAAACTTTCTGGGCACTCACATTATTGCTTTTTGGATGGACTTTCAGGTTATTATCAGGTGCCGATATCACCAGAGGATCAATCCAAGACTACTTTTACTTGCCCTTTCGGGACCTATGCATTTCGGCATATGCCCTTTGGCTTGTGCAATGCACCTGCAACTTTTTAGAGATGCATGATGTTTGTCTTCACAGACATGATAGATGATTTTATTGAGGTATTTATGGATGACTTTTCTGTTTTCGGTAATTCTTTTGATAATTGCCTCAATAAACTTGTTCTTGTGCTTGAGAGATGCATTGAATGTAACCTCACTCTAAGTTGGGAAAAGAGTCATTTCATGGTTACTCAGGGCATTGTATTAGGTCATGTTGTGTCAAGTAAAGGGATTGAGGTGGATAAGGCCAAGGTAGAATTGATCGCTAAATTACCCCCACCTACCTCTGTTAAGGGAATAAGAAGTTTTCTAGGGCATGCAGTTTTTATCGGAGGTTTATTAAAGATTTTTCTAAAATAAGCCAACCATTGTGCCATTTACTGGGAAAAGATGTTCCATTTGAGTTTACTGCACAATGAATGCAAGCCTTTAATTCCCTTAAAGAAAAATTGACTAGTTCACCGGTAATAGTAGCTCCTGTTTGGTCTTTACCTTTCAAAATTATGTGTGATGCCTCTAATCATGCAGTAGGAGCGGTTCTTGGGCAAAGGGTTGAGAATTTTTTGAGAGTGATATATTATGCTAGCTTGACCCTGAATAGTGCGCAAATGAATTACACAACAACTGAAAAGGAAATGTTAGCGGTTGTTTTTGCTTTAGATAAGTTTAGAGCATATTTAATTGGGTCAAAAATTATTGTGCATTCTGATCATGTAGCTCTAAAATGTCTTTTGACAAAACAACATGTTAAACCGCGCTTAGTTAGATGGGTGTTATTATTGCAAGAATTTGATTTCCAAATCAAAGATACTAAGGGGAGTGAAAATGTTGTAGCTGATCATTTATCTAGATTACCCTTCTTTGATGAAAATCTTGCATCTAATAGCATTCATAAAAATTTAGAAGCATTTCCTGATGAGCAGCTGTTTGTGGTAATTAATGCACCTTGGTTTGCAGATATTGCTAACTATCTTGCTTGTGGTATTTTGCGTTCTAACATGTCATTTCAGGAAAAGAAAAGGTTTTTGCACGTGAGTAAATTTTATTTTTGGGATGAACCTTACTTATTCCGGATATGCAAAGATGAGATAGTTCGCAGGTGTGTATCTGAGGAAGAACAACTAAGTGTTATTCAATTTTGTCATGATCTTCACTGTGGTGGTCATTTTGGAGGAAGAAAAACTGCAGAAAAGGTGCTTCAAAGTGGTTTTTACTGGCCTACTCTATTCAAAGATGCTCAAGAGTATTGTAAGCATTGTGACCGCTATCAAAGAGTGGGTAACATTGGGAGGAGGAATGACATGCCCCTTCAATCATATATTGTTGTTGAACTGTTTGATGTGTGGGGAATAGACTTTATGGGTCCTTTTCCCAAGTCTTTTGGTTATGAATATATTTTAGTTGATGTTGATTATGTTTCAAAATGGGTGGAGGCAATCCCCACTCGTACTAATGATGCTAATGTGGTTGTTAAATTTGTGAAGAAAAATATTCTTAGCAGATTTGGCACGCCAAGAGTGATAGTCAGTGATGGGGGAAGTCATTTTTGCAACAAACTTTTTGAGAAATTAATGCATAAATCTGGTGTGAAACACAAGGTGGCGACCCCATACCATCCACAGACTTCTAGACAAGTTGAAACATCCAACAAGCAAATAAAAGGAATTCTGGAGAAAACAGTCAACTTATCAAGGAAGGATTGGGCAAGTAGATTGCATGATGCATTGTGGGCATATCGGACTGCTTTCAAGACTCCTTTGGGTATGAGTCCATACCGATTGGTTTTTGGTAAGGCTTGTCATTTACCAGTGGAGTTGGAGCACAAAGCGTATTAGGCAATCAAGACTCTGAATTTAGACTTGGACAAAGCAAAGAGAGAGCATTTTCTGCAAATTTCAAAGTTAGATGAGCTGAGGAATGAGGCATATGAGTGTTCGAGGATTTATAAGGATCGCACTAAAGCACTTCATGACAGAATCATAGTGCGAAAGACATTAAGCTCAGGTATGAAAGTTTTGCTTTTTAATTCTCGTCTCCGTCTGTTTCTAGGAAAACTCAAGTTTCGATGGAGTGGTCCTTTCGAGATAACTCAGGTATATCCTTCCGGTGCCATTTAATTGCTTAACTCTTGAACAAATGAAACTTTTAAAGTAAATGGACAGAGAGTTAAACCATATAATGAAGGGTTCCAAGAAGTAAGGATCATCGATAGCACTTTGATCTACGATCCTTAAGTCCTGCAGTAATGTCTAGCTATATGACATTAAAGAAGCACTAAATGGGAGGCAACCCATCGGTTTGCATTTCTTTTCATAGTTGTAATTTTATATTCAGCAATTTTGATTTTATTTTTTGATTTAAATAAATGGAATGGGTGCTTTGATCGGTTTTTATTTTTCTCATGTGTTTCAGGGTTAATCAAAGAAGAGGATTGCATTTCTTTGAGATTTGGTGATATAAAATAAATATATATATATATATAAGAGTCAAATGGCAGTGAGTGACACAGCCACTTGACATGGCCAAGCCACTGGCCGTGTCAAGCCAACCATAAAAACACTATTTTACACAGCCCCTGACACGGCCAACAAGCTTGGCCGTGTCCTTGGCCGTGTCACATGGGACACGGCCAAGCTTCACCAAAAATCAATTTTGTTTGTTTTTACAATCCTTTGTTCATAGTGTCAGACACGCCCATGGGACACGGCCAAGTCACTGGCCATGTCCCTCCAAACACATCAGACACGGCCAAGCTCACCCAAGCTTGGCCGTGTCCCTTCAATTTTAAACTTTTAAAATATGGTTTTAGCACCTTTCATTCATTCCAATCCCTAATTTTGTTTTTGCTTCCTTTCGCTCTCTCGACTTCTCTCTCACAAAACCTCCATTGTTGTTCCTTCAAAGCTACCAAACTCCCATCAATTCTCAATTTCCTTCACCAAAACTGAAATTAATCCGTTCAATCTTCTTCTTCTCTCATAAAAAGTCAATTTAATCGATTTAAGTTTCAAATTTTTTCAAATCTTTCAATATGCCGAGAACGAAGATGGTGTCCCACCATAAGAGGAAGCGACCTCCAACAGCAGCTGCATCTTCATCTTCATCTTCTTCATCTTTAAAGAGAGCTACTCTTTTGGCTAGGGGTTTCTTTCCGACAAGGTATGTTAGCGATGAATCCCTTAATGCTCTTCATATTAGGGATAATTTTTATAGTTATGTTCAAAATCTTGGGTGGAAGAACCTAGTCTCCTTTAGACCATTGCAATTTCAAGAGCTCACTTTGGAATTTTTAACATCTCTTAAGGTTGAAAGAGATGAACAAAAAATTTTCTCTAAGTTGAATTTTAAATTGCTTGGGAAATCATTTGTGGTTAGTATTGAGCAATCAAATGTTATATTTGGTTTCTATCAACACGGTGAAAGGTCTGTACCTAAGGATTTTAAACAACAATTTGCTTGGGGAGCATTGGGCTCGGGAACTTATGTGGCCAAATCGGCCAAAGCAACTAAATTGAGTAATCCCGCTTTGAGATATTTGCATCGCTTTATGTCATGTGGATTCTTTGCTCGGAAGGGAAGCCCGGGTGTAGTGGAACTTAGTGAGCTCTTTTTCTTGGATTGTGCGTGTAATGCAATACCCATCAGTACCGGCTATTGGTTGGCCGATGTTTTTGATAGTGTGGCAAACAAAAAGAAGGGGGCTATTTGTATTGGAAGATTGGTTACCACATTGGCAACAGCCCTCCTCGATGATTTTGACCCGAGTACCTGTCGTATGACTAAAATTACGGGTAATGATTCATTGGATTTGGCCACACTAGAGAAGATGCATATGGTGGTGCACAGGGGAGGGGCTTATGTGATGGCTTCATCTGAGCCAGAAGTACCGGGGGGCAGACAAAAGAGAACACAAGTCCAGGAGGAGTCCAACTCGGATTCTCTTGATTTGGAAGAAGACGCTCCGGCTCCGGATAATCAGGAGATACTTAATAGGATAGAGGTACTGGAGAGCAAGGTAGATCGTAACCATGCTGCGGTCTTGCAACAATTGGACCAAATTAATAGCAACCTTGCTAAGATTTTGAGTCTTCATCCTTCGGCTGCTTCATCATCACATCCTCCTTCACCGTAGATCTTTCGAGACAATTCCTTTCTTTCTTGTGTTTAGTTATAGCATTTTTTTTTGTTATTTATCATTTTTGTTTTTAATGTTAACATTTTGGATATTTTATTTTGTATTTTGTTTTTGAACATTTGCTGTTTGTGATGAAAAGGTAGAGTTTGGCTCACAAGGGATCGATGGAAAACAGGTTGTACCTTCACTCTTTATCTTTATTATCCTTATTTTCATTGAGGACAATGTCATTTATAAGTGTGGGGTAATCTTTAAGCTCTCTTTTAATTCTTGTTTTATTTGTCATTGTGTGTTATATTGTACGTTGTGCACGGCATAATTGTTGAGAACTTATTGACTTTTCTGTGATTCTAGCATTATATTTGAGACTTTAGTATTAGCATAGAGATTAGCATTTGAATTCATTCAGGATCAATTTTCACATTCTGCAATTCATGACATATAAATCGTTGAGAACCCACCTTTGTGAGTTTTGAGCCTCATAGATTGAATATCATTGTCAATTGATTTTCTTTCCTTAAGTGTGCACCTTCATGATTTTGCATCTCTAGAGCTTGCTTTTGCATACTAATTGAACTCACATTATGATTTAATCTCAAGTTTTAAAATGATGAAGGCAAATTAAGTTATCCCTTTAGCTTAAAAAGACCTCCCTTAATTATGAATTCCTTAGTGAGCCAAGTTGAGCCTTTGACTCTTTCTTGATTGATCAACACAATTCACAACTCAACATTTTCTTATTATCATCATACCTGCATTAAGGAATGGAGTTTCTTATGATATGACAATAGGGAGGTTTAATTCATAAGTGTGGGGTAATCAATTAAAAAAATAAAAAAATTAAATTAAAAAAAATAAAAATAGTATTGCTTTAGTAAGATTTGGGGCTGAAATGCATACTTTGCACATTGTATTTGCTAAGAGTCAGTTAGTCTTTTCCTCTACATTTTAAGCTAGATGTTCCATGCAATTTTATATTTTGTATATATATAAAATAAAATAAAAAAATATAAAAAAATAATATAAAAGAAAATAAAGAGAAGATATATATATATATATATATATACAAAATTCATATATTTTATAGCATTAGTCATCAAAGAGGAATGTCAACTCTTGTACTTTTCTTTAAGTACGCAAGTATGTGAGATTATCAAGGTTGGTGAATATGCCATTTGAGGGAGTTACAAGTTTCTGAGCAAGAGTATTGTCTAATTTAGATACTCCGTTTCTTGATGTTCCAGCTTAAATGTCTTTTCTCACACCTTCACCTTAGCCCCATTACATCCAAATAAAAGACTTTCGGATTATTTCTTGAGAAAATCAGTGAGAGAGAATGGATAATTAAGCAAGTTTATGGCAGTATGCAGTCATGAGTGGTTTGAGTGAATTAACCTTTGAAATCGAGTGAAACACTTAGATGAGAGATGAGATTTGTATGTCTGGATTAATGAATGAGTTAAGAAAATCTTGATTGAAGTAAATTGCAATTATTTATGGCTGAGTCTTAAAGGATTTCATCTTATATACTGGAATTATACTTAAGGTTGTTTGAGTTTTTAATTTATGCCATGTGAATTTGCTTGAAGACAAGCAAAGTTTTAAGTGTGGGGTAGTTGTTTTATTAGTTTTTGTCATAGAATTGTGTCTTATTTATTATGATGATTATTGTTTTCTTTAGGTATTTTGGTAGTTTTAATCTGTTTATTTAGTGTTTTCATCAATTTTGGTAGTTTTAATTTATTTCAGTGTTTATGTCATTTTTGTTTTAGTTTTTAGTGTGGTGTTTATGTGTTGTTGGTTAATGTTTATTTGATTCTTGTTTAAAGTTTGTTTAAGTGTTGTTTTAGGTTAATATGCAAATTATTTCCTTGGAAGAAAGAATAGCATGAAGCAAAGGGCAAAACCAAGGAACCAAGAGAGAAGGAAAATTTGGGCAGTAACTGACACACTCAGAGGACACGGCCAGGAGCTTGGCTGTGTCACACACATAACCAAGGAAGAAGACCAAAGAAAGAAGAGCAAAGAACAAAGAGGTCAGTAGGTGACACACCCAGGGGACACGGCCAAGTCACTGGCCGTGTCCCTCTAAACACATCAAACACGGCCAAGCTCACCCAAGATTGGCCGTGTCACACTCAACTCTAAAGAAGAAAAGATGAAAATCACACAGAAGTGGACACATTCAGGTGACACGACCAAGCCACTGGCCGTGTCACATGACACGGCCAGGAGCTTGGCCGTGTCACTCCATGGACTAAAGGAAGAAAGAAAACACGGATTTTTGGAGCGGGGTTTCGTATAAATAAGAGAATTAGGGTTTTATTGGGAGAGAATTCTGATCAGCCGTCAAGCATTAACTTTAGGTTTCTATTTTGTTTTCTTAGAGATTTTTTATTACACTTTGATGCAAACAGTCTAGATTAAATTTGTTTTTGCCATTGCAACATTCTTCTAGCAAAGATCTGAACAAGAGATTCTTCAGAAGATAAAGGGAGTTTGTAATTTGGTTTTATTCTCAAACTTTGTCTCTTAAATTTCTTTGGAATTGTATTCATGAATTCTATTATGTCTAAATTGATTTCTTTGAATTTTAATGAGATGAGTATGTTTGATAGCAGCATTATGAACTAATTTGATCTAGTCTAGGGTTTGTATGGATCTACTATGATTGTATGAATTGGTTATTGCTCTTAACTGAATTATTTCTTTAGCATTGATTGAATGGATTACTGTTAATATATAATTGATTGGCCACCAATTATGTGTTCGAGGTATTAGATGAAGGATTGAGAGATGAAGTCTAATGCTGGAACAATTCAATTAGGGACTTAGGTGAATTAGAAATATAACCTAAGAAAAGGATTATTTCAATTGTAACAAGATTATTTGCAAGAGGTTTGAATGCGAGAGCTTATTTCCTTGATTCGATTAATTAAGTTGCTTGAGATCTAATCTTTGAAAGTAAATTGGTTGAGAGGAATAACCATTCATACATATAAGTTAGTAGAGAAGTGCAAACCCTAGACCTTTTTATTAAGTGAATCAATATATCAGCTCAGTTTACTTTTATTGTTTTAAACTCCAATCGATCTGTTTTCATTAGTTGTTAGCAATTTAAATTTATTATAATTTGTTATTTGCAACCTAATAATCAATTAGCTTATCTAGCTTCCTTGTGAGACGACCTTGGGGCGATCACCTTTGCTACAGCTACCTCGTATACTTGCGAGTGACGCTTGTAGTAGAACTTAATTCGAGCGCAACAATATAGAGGGACTAATACCCTTGATATCACTCAACCCCCAACCAATGGCTGTCTTGAATTTTTTTAACACTCTCACAAGTTTATCTTCCTCATCAGTATGAAGAGTAGCTTAAATTATCACCGGTTGTGAGTTGTTCTCCCTAAGAAAAACATACTTTAAATGCTTTGGGAGTTCCTTAAGTTCAACCACTTTTGGTTGTATCTCTTCTTCCTCAATCTCAAGTCCCTCCTCATTACTCTCATTATCCAAAATGGACTTGCATTCTTTAATTTTCACATCAGAAATCTCAATCTCCTCACCCAAAGTTAAGGCCATCTCTACCTTGTCTTCACTACTTTTCTGCAAGAAAACTTCTTTAACAGCAAGATCAATAAAATCAATAAAAGAACATTCTTCATATATAGCAGTAGTGGGAATAGGAGAAGTGTTAAAAATTAAAAATTTCACAGTTTTCCTAAGACAGTCATAGCTAATTTTCCATTTTTAACGTCAATCAAAGTATTAGTTGTAGCCATAAATGGCCTCCCCAATAAAATTGTATGCTCTGAATTCCTAGAGATTTCTTCCCTCATATCTAAGATAATAAAATCAATGGGTATAATTAAACCACCTACTTGAACTAGAACATCCTTTATGACTCTCTTAGGGTATCTAAGAGTTCTATCTACAAGTTGCAACATCATGTTGGTTGGTTTAAGTTTCTCTAGCTGTAATTTCAAATAAATAGAGTATGGCATCAAGTTTATGCTAGCTCCTATATCACACATGCCAATGGTTTCTTTTCCATTCCCCATAGAGATATTAACCATAAAACTCTCAGGATCCTTTAGCTTTGGAGGTAACTTGTGTTGTAAAACAGCACTTGTTACTTCCGAAACTATCACCTTTTCATTCAACTCATACCTTTTCTTTTTAGTGTTTAATTCCTTGAAGAATTTGGCAGAAGCTGGAATATTTTTAATCACCTCTAGTAAGGGAAGATTAATACTTGCCTTTGAGAGCATGTTATAAATTTCAGAAAATTGTTTATCTTGCTTCTCATTTTTTAACCTGCTTGGAAAAGGAATTGGCGGTCTATAAGGATTTGGAGATTTATGCAATTTTGGTGAAGTGGATGTCTCCTCTCTCTCCTCCTTTGACACTCTTGGTGAAGCCTTGCTTTCTTACATTTTCTTACCATTTTCTCGAATTATACCCATATCCAAAGAATCACTAATTTTATTATCAATTGCCTTACCATTTCTTAGAACCGTGAATGCATGGGCTTGCTTTGGTTGACTCAAAAAATTTTCTTTTTGACGAGCTTAAAGTTGATTAGCTAGTTGACTAACTTGAATTTCTATCTTTTTAAGTAATGCTTCCAAAGAGTCAAACCGCTTGTTATTCACTTCTTGATTTTGAGTGCTTATTTGAATGAAAGCATTCAAATTGTCTTCAAGTGAATGTTTCTTGATTTGCTCATCACTTAAAGTTTGCCCTTGAAGTTGGGGGCCTCTTTGATAAGGTTGAAAGGTTTATTGAGGTGGAACATATTGTTGATTCTTTCATGAAAATTTTGGGTAATTCCTCCAACCAGGGTTGTAAGAATTTGAGTATGGGTCATTTCTAACCCTTTGTTGGAAACCTTCAAAGGCATATACTTGCTCTTGCCCTTCTTGGAATTGATCAAAGCTTAAAGGGAACACATTTGCATTATGGTCTAAAATCTCACATGATGCACATGTTTCTTGACTTGGCATGGGTGTGCTTCCTCTTACATTTAGCATCTTAACTTGTCTTATTAATTCTGCTAACTGCCTTGCCTTTTAGAATTTGAGTTCAACTCATATGCTCCTCTACGCATTTCTCTAATACTCTTTTGCTGCAAATTTGCTCTCAATATTTCAAACAATGTAGCTATTTCCACAGCTGTCTTTCACCCATTATGCCCCCTGCAGCATTATCCACTGTGTTTTGACATTGTTGAGTCAGCCCATCATAAAAAAATTGGTTGAGCAATTGTTATGGATAGTAATGATGAGGGCATTGAAACAATAAAGATTTGAAGCGATCCCACGCTTGATGAAACAATTCTCCATCAAATTGGGTGAAAGTTGTAATACCCCCTCTAAGCTTCTTTATCTTTTGGTGCAAATAAAATTTTTCTATGAATTTGTTATACACTTCAGTCCATGTGGTTAAAGAATTTTCCGGTAAAGTCATCAACCACGCCTTCACCCTATCCTTCAAACTGTATGGGAAGCATCTCATTTTAAGTTCACCTTCTGTTAAGGCTTGCAAAGGGAATGTATGCAGGGTTGTGTAAAAATCTCGAATGAAGTTGAAAGGATCTTCATACGGCAATCCATGGAAGGAGGAAAGCATACTATAATGAGTATTTTTTAAGTTCATAATTTCTTGCTGCATTTCTCAACTGTATACATGATGCAGTTATCCCAATAATCGGTCGGGCAAACTCCTTCATGGGCGGTTCCTCTATTTCACCCATTTCTTCTTCTGTGTTTTTCCTAAATTGCTCTATGGTATTTTCTCCCTCTTGTTTCAAATGATCTACTTTCTCGGTTTTAGGATGTCTATAGACGTTGTCTATAAAGGAAACAAGTTTGTTGCCTTGCAATCTTCTTCCATGCATAAATTACCTAGGCAATTCAAAAAGAAATACTTTAAACAATTAAGCAATTAAAATAAAAGAATCGAACTATTACTAAACACAGCATTCCCCGACAACGGCGCCAAAAACTTATTGCGCTCTACTAAACACTACTATAAGTGACACTCGCAAGTATGCGAGGTTATTGTAGTAATGGTGATTGCACCAAGGTCGTCTCATAAGGAAGGTGGTGTTTGTAATAGTTTGATTAAAACAATTATTAAAGTTAAATGAATGTTGTTGAAATGGTAAAATGTGATTAAAATTTAAAAGTAAAATGAGTAGTATTTGTGTAAGATAAATTTAAATTCTTGGAATGGTACCTAGGGTTTATAGATCAATTTAATTGAAGCATAATTTTTAACTATCCATTAATACAACCTTGTAATTTAATTTATTTCTTTTGATTGATTAGCAATTATCAATTCATTAGTTTTCACATTCATGAATTAACAACAATCAGTTGCTTCAAAATTGCAAATTAATTTAATCCTAGAACTTATATTTCTAATTCATTCTTAATGTGGTTGATTGCATAGTTCCAATATCAAATTTCACCTCTCGGTCTATCATTCAATATTAAGAGATCAATAGGTATTCAATCTATTAACCTAACATATAATCCAATACAAACAACCACTAATAAAGTATATTAATAGAAATATCAAATCAAGTCATTCAATCAAATCTACTACAACCTTAGGTATGGGTAATTTAGCTCATCATCATTTCAAAGTAAACATTCATCTCAATATAAATTAAATCCAAATTATCCATTGAAATATTAATGTCCATAATAAAACAATAATAATCGAGAAGTAAATTAAATGAGGGAACAAGAAAAACCCCTTTTGAGATGTCAAGAGTTGAACTTCTTGTTCTTCTTCCTAGCTCCACTTGAATATGATGAAGAACTCCCAAGCTCTCTTCAAACCTTTTACCAAATTGTTTCACCCTTGAAAGAATAAGTGAAAACTCTCTCAAGCCTCCAACTCTTTAATCAAAATTTTCTCCAAAACCCTAACCCTCAAAACCAAGAGCTTGTTCACCCAAACACTATCCCAAAATATGGAAGTCACTTGCCTATGGAAGAAAATGAAGATGATCCAAAGAAGATGAAGATGTAGATGGTGATAAAGGTGGTGTCTTGAAACAAGAACAAGAATGTCTTCTCCTAAAAAAAGGGTGAATCCCCACCATCTTCCTCTCCCTCCAATTATATTAATTCTAAGATAAAAAGAATTCCCTTTTCCAACTCACCTCAGTCCCCTTTGTCCTTTTTTTTTTATTCTTAAATCTTTCATCCCATAAAAACACATCACTTTAAAACAAAATTACTCTTGCCTCCCACCTTGTCCCCCACTAATCATGCTAATAATTTAAAGGAATCACATATGACACAGTCAAGTTATAAATGACTTGGTCGTGTCTATCAATTTTGTCTTGGACACGACCAAGTCACTTGCGTGTGTCCTTCACTACCTTGCAATGTATATTTCATGTGGGGAGTGACACGGGTAGAGACACGACCAAGTCACTAGGCCATATCCCTTGCTGCCTTCAATTCTTTCTTCAGGTGGGAAGTGACACGGGCAGAGACTTAGCTGTGTCACTTGCATGTGTTTACTTCTGTCTCTTTTTTCCTCTTTTCTTTATTTGCTCTCCAAATGGGACACAGCCAAGACCTTGGCCGTGTCTTGAGACACAGCTAATGGCTTGGCCATGTCATGTGAATGTTTTCTCTTCTGCCAGATTTTCTCAAGGACACAGCCAAGTTGGTTTTGTCATAGCCGTGTCATGTGACACGACCAGTGGCTTGGTCGTGTCTCTTGGGTGTGTCATTGGATGCTTCTTTTCATTCTTTTCTTCATGATTTTCTTGCCTTTGATGAGGGACATGGCCAAGCTACTAAGTGTCTTGGTCGTTCTCATTATCTTTCCACCAACTTGGGATCTAACAAGTGAATTTAAGCTCCATTTTTGCACTTCAACCTAAATCAAACACTTCACGTAATCTTAAACACAAATTAAAGGAAAAATTAACTAAAAGCCAGTAAAATTACTCTAAAAATACATACATAAATGATCAAAACAGTTGCATATTCCTTAACAAAGTATGTTCCTAGAAATGTATTTGTTAGAATTTTAATGCGAAAATTAACATAATGCCATATGTAATTGAATTCAAAACATCTTTAAAAAATGATGAATTAATTGATATACCGTTCAAAGATGAAGCAGCTACTGTTGAATTGAAGAGCCTATTTGATTTAAACCTTTAATTCTAAACACTCTTTTTTTTTCTCTATCTAACTATTATGCATAGATATTGGTACTTTAATTGATGAAATTATGATGATTATTAAAGGGGTTTTCAGTGCTCTTTTATAGTTGAGAGAAGAGGGCTAAAAACTGTTCAGTAAAAACTGAACATGATAATCATTATCTATTATTTTAAAAAGATTGCACACTCAATCAATGCATTATCTTTTTTTAATAAATGGTTATCTGTAACTTCATGGTTAGTTTAGTTGGCTATAACTATTATAAGTGAATAAGATTTATAAAAATTAAAACACTAAGTTAGTGGGCTATTCATTTAATTTACGTGGAATTAACAGTATTTATTGAACATGCAAAGTTTTAGGGATTGTGTCAAGGTTAATGTATTTACCCTTTTTGTTGTTTAACCTAATAATTTCACTTGTTTTTATAAATATTAAGATATGTTATTTATTTTGTGCTTACATGAGTATGGATGTTCAGTACATTTGTTATTTTTATTTTATAAAAAGCATATAGATAGAAATAAAATTAACAAAATTGACCTTCTCATACACACAATTATCTTTATTTATTTTTGTGATGAATAAAGATGAAACTAATTTTAAGCAAGTTATCTATGTAATAATTGAGAGAGTTCAGACTTAAAAAAATTACCATCTCATTATAGGAAATGAGATTTTAATATCATAGTACTGATATAAATATAATAAATTATTTATGATTGTGTATGTGCATGTCTAAATTATCAGATGCAAGTTTTGAAGTGGATTGAGCAGATAAGTGAATTCAAGTTAGGGATTTTGTAAGTCTAAATTTTCAGTTGCATAGTGTTTTTTTAAAACAATATATGTTTTTGGTAGATATGTGCTCTATCAATCTTTTAATCAAAGAGACAATAAAATCAGGCTTATGATCGTTAGATTTGTATGATTCATTGGCTTTTCTTAATAAAAGTTTGCCCTTTCTTGCACAAATTTACACCATGTGAAAATAAGTAATATGAAGAGCATTTAGAAAATGACCATCAATAGACTTGATCAACTAACACTCCTACCTAACTCATACTTTAAGGCATATATTTTATTGAAAACTATTCTTGAAATATTTGAAAAAAGAATACAATGTTAAGGGATGATTAAAATTCAACTAATATGTCTACTAGGCTCAGAAAATAAAATTGGAATGAAAAGACCATGCATTAATGGATAAAAAAAATTAACAAGATGCGTATAGGGGCATTAATGGGTGAGGTTGTTCTAAGATCCAAAGCTCTTGCTTGAACAGAACCCAAGAAGACACTTTGAAGATCTCATAACAGAGTTAAGTGTAGGATTTGTTCCAAGATTCAGGGATGATTGCATTTACGATGTTATATTTTTCTTCAAAAAGAAAATTTTCAATCACAAGAAGATGATTTTTAAAAGAAAAATAACATTTTTTTTAAGCATTTAGATACACATAAACTTGCATGACAAAAAGGTTTTAAACATTTTCAAAAAATTCTAGAATTTTCTAAATACGACCAAAAGAGTATTCATAACAAAAATTGCTTTTTAAGTAATTTTAGAGCCAAGCTCTAAATATCTTTTTTTTTTTAGGGAGAGTTCCTAGAGTCAAGTATTAGGTATTTCTAGGGTCAAGCCTTAGGTTTCTTTTTCATTTTCTAAAAGAGATCCTAGTGTTAAGCATTAGATATTTTTAGGGTCAAGTCTTAAGTTCTATTTTTATTTTTCAAAAAAAGTCCTTAATGTTGAGCATTAGGCACTCCTAGGGTCAAGTCTTACATTTTCTTTTTATGTTCTAAAAAAAGTTCATAGTATCAAGTATTAGGCACCCATAGTGTCAAGTCTTAAGTTCGATTTCCATTTTTCTAAAAAAAATCCCTAATGTCAAGCATTAGGCACCCCTAGGGTCAAGCCTTAGGTTTTCTTTCCATTTTCTAAAAGAAATCCTAGTGTTAAGCATTGGGTATTTTTTGGGTCAAGCCTTAAATACTATTTCTATTTTCTAAAATTTTCTAATGTTGAGCATTAAGTACTCCCAAAGTCGAGCCTTAGTTTTCCTCTTTCTTTTTCTAGAAGTTCCTAGAATCAAATATTAGAAATTCTTAAGGTCAAACTGACATCATTTTTCATCAATTTTTTTAGTATAGTACCCTAGAATCGGGCCTCAAATTTTATCTTTTTCTTTTTACAATCAATAATAGATCATGGATGGGGTCGAGCCTTAGATAGTAATTAACTACTAACATTTTGCACGACTTTAATTAATTAAAGCATGCAAAAGAGGGCAACTATTGTAACTCAGTATTTAAATAATAATAACATTAATTTAAAAAAATTAAACAATTTACAGTATTCTTCATATACATTCCAAATGCAAAACAACAAATTGAAAGTAACAAGAAAATTAGTACAATGTCAAATCACGGGGGAGCAGCAATATGTTCCTACAAAATATTTAAAAAGAGAGAGAGAATAAATACATTAAAAAAGGGAAAAATGGGACAGAAAGAAAGCAAATTTCATTATAAATAGAGGTAAAAGGGGGGACAAAGAAAAATAATACAAAAAATATAAGAGAAATAAAAATTAATAGATAAAGAGAGTAAAAAATCGGGAGCAAAGAATTTTTTAAAACAATTCCTGTAGAGGAGAGAGTAAACAGTGAATTGAGCTACTCAAAATCTTAATTTCTTGACAGAGAAAATTGCAAAATCTTAAATTCTATTATGTACAGGAGTGTATGAAATAGAATTCTGAAAATCTAAGATAGACAACTTCCAATGACCAAGACGACAACATCAGCTAAACAATTTGGTTATTTTGCTTATTTACACATTTACTTATTTATTTGTTTTTACATTTAACTTTTTGTATTTTAATTCCAAATAAATGGATACAGTCAGGTAGTGAGTGTATTATTTATCTCGTTCACATCATAGATAAAATTAAATGAATGTGAGATATGCAGAAAATACACAAAAATGAAATAAAAAGGGAAAATGAAGAGAAATACAGAGGAAACAAAGTAATTTTCCAGCAAATAATTTTTTAGTAGAGGAAATTATGAGAGACTTTTGAGATTTATTAAATACATGACGTGTACTTAATAAACCTCTAAAATCCAAGTAAAAAAAATAACAAATTTGCATTCAACTATTGGTAATTGAGAATCAAAATAGAACATAGACATATAATATCGAGATATCATGCAGTCAAATAGTGACTACTTCCTTTATTTGTCCATAAAAAAAATAAGAAAATCTAAGGCATCAAAGATTACACAAACACATGCACTCAAACCTTAAACAACTATAGTTGTCTCAAATCCATAAACTTCCATCACACAGGCAAAAATAACACAAATACACAAATAAGAATCCTTTTTTTAGGAATATCAAAGCTGCACCTAGTAGAACACAAATAATAAGTAAGAAAAGACTCGGTACAAGATTGAGGTGAAAAAATAATAAGGATGAGATAAATCACTAAAAGATGGGCGCATAAATTAGGATAAATCAAATAAAAATAATAAATTTAATCCCAAAAGAATGATAGAGTATAATAGGTAAATAATTTCAAAAAAAGATAAAAATTTGTTAAAAAAAGTTTTAAGAAAAATAGATTAAGCTTAAAAAATATAATATGTTGAAAGCATTAAACTAGTAAATACAAAAACAAACTAAAAATAGACCAGGATTGTAATGTCCTGATTTTTATTGAATCTATTATACATTGGTGGTGAGAGAATGATGATGGTTTTGATAGAAGAGATGGAAATATAAATAACATATATATCATATATTAAATATTAAATATAAATGGTAAGATAGTGAAAGAGTAAAAAGTAAAATTTTAAAATATAAAATAATATTATTTTAAATAAAATCTTAATTAAATAATATATATTTAGTTAGTAAAAAAGTATAGAAAAGCCAAAAATTTTTAAGAATTTTCATTTCTTCTCCTTCCTTCTCCTTTCTTCTTGTCTTGGCCAATTTTCATGGAGCTTGAAAGAAGGAGATTTCTATCCTTCAAATTAACAAGAAAATTTAGTTAGTTTTGCATAAAGATTGAAGGAATGTTGAGTTTTAATTCAAGTGACGAGTAAGTTTCTTAGCTTTTGATGATTCTTTTTAGTAGGATTGATATGTGAACTGTAATTTAATGAAACATATAGAAAGCTATGATATAAAATTTACGTAGTAATAGTGATTTTAGACTTGATAATAATTTGAAATGATGTTGGCTATAATTAGAGTTAGTAATAGTTACTTTAAATTTTTGTGAAATTATAGCGCTATTATTTTTATATTTTTTTCATTAATTTTTGTGAAATAATTAAAATGCGCTCATTTATATATTAAAATATTTAATTAATTATAATTGCTAAATTTTTTCTTATTGAGTGACTAAAGTTAATAGGCAAAATTTTCAGTTATAATTTTTAATATACATACAAGTATCTTTTAGTTATTGTAAAATATATATAAAAATTGGATGAAAAATTAAATGATTTGAGAAAAAAAAAGTTAAAAAATATTTTATTAATCTTTTTTAAAAAATCATTTTATTAATTAAAATAATAATTTATCTTCGTGTTGATTGTGAAAAGAAGTAAACCTGATCAAACATATAAAATTGTCCCTGACATCATTTTATTATATGATAAAAAGAAAATTATAATTATTATAACAAAGAGAAAATAATTGAAAGTGATATGAATATGCTATATAGTGTATCCTAATATTCAGCTCTAAGTTTTAATATTCAAGGATTTAAGAAGGAGGGTAGTTTACATAAAATTAAGCCAAGTGCTGTAATAGTTACTTTTAATTTTGTGTTCATAAGTCAACCAAGTGATAGTGTATATTTTATCTGCTCAAAATATTATTTTGCTGAAACGATATATATCCTTTATAAGTATGTATCCTTAATAAGCGTATAATATGTAGCTTTTACAATATGTCAATTGCATAATTTATTTATAAATATATCTAACAGACGAGATGGATCTTTTATTTTTTGAACAATGATGAGATGGATCTCGTTATGCGCAAATTGAAGATGTTGGATTAATTAAATTCATTATGTTAATGACAAGTGTATAGACTCGAATTCTTTTAGTTATTATAATTACAAAGATAATTAATTAATATAAATAAATAAATATAATTTAAAAATCATAGATTAAAATTCTAAAAATGTTTTAGATAATCAGTTAGTAGTAGAAACTTAACATATATTCTATTTAGAATTAAATATTAATTTATAGACATATTCACAATTAACAAGTTAATGAAAAGAGAATAGACAAAAAATCTTTGTGACTCTCTCTAAAAAATTTATGATGGTGAATAACATCTGGAAATTATTATGGAGCGTTTGACTGCGGTAGAATTTTAAAAAAATTAATAAAATAATTTTTTTAAAAAATATTATATTTATTTATAAATAATTAATGTAAAATAAAATATTAAGTCCATTAAATTTTAGCAATTAATTGATAAAATATTTTATTTAAAAAATTAGAAAAAATTATTTTATTAATAAAAAATTTTAGAACCTCATATCAAAAGATAATTATTATTCTACTTTAGTATATGTTAAAATAATAAAATAAATATTACTCAGATTTTTTAATAAAATTAAATTATAATAAAATAAATTAATATTTTTTTAATCTAATTATTTAATATTTTATTATGTTCTTTAAATATGAAAATATAATTTTTTTTAATAAAATATAATTATAATAATATAACTCTATAAAAAATAATCTCAGCAATTAATTTTTTTTAATAATTTATTAAATAATTAGTGAGACTATATATTAAAAAAAAGCTCTTCATTTCGTGATATATAATTAAAAATACCATTATTTACATTTTAAGAAATAGATTTGTCTAATTTATATATGTACATTGCAAAATCTTACTTAAGATTGTGTGAAAAAGCTAAGGATAAACCAACTACATACTGTTAAAGTTGACTTTGGTTATATTTGTAATTTCAAGCATAGTTTGCATGGCCATGTGCAAGCAGAAGTTGAGTACAGCTACAGCCTCAAATAGGAAGGAAGGAAGATATTCCCCTGAAATAGGAAGTTTCTGGTGCTTGTTTTTCTTTAATTAATTAAATTAAAATAATTGCTGATTATTCAAAAAGTGAGTGGGGCCATCTTAATCAAGCGCCGTGATTGTACTAGTCAACAATTACGTGATTGTACCAGCTGAATTAATAATCACTGTTCATTCCGGTCCCACCTATGTCTTCACTCTTCTTCTAATCTTTATCTCAAACCCAAACACCACCCACCTATCCTATGTGGCCGTTTGATTTTGTACCTTTTTTGAAAAAAATAAATAAATAAACTATAATTTTCATTTATTTTAAAAGATTTATATTTCTTTGAATATCATCCAACTAATTTTTTTTCATAATGAATAAATAATTAATTATTACTACAAAAAAATTATTTAAAGGATTAATATATATATATATATCTTATCAAAATTCTTTAAATTGTCATGAAAATTTTCTAAATTTGAGCTCTTTAATTTTATTTTCTTAAAATTTTTCATGTTTGAATAAAGTTATTAAAAATTATAATATTTATACTTTCCAAAGTATAAAAAATGTAATATTTAACATGTGACATTAAAAAAATTATTGATTATTAAAATCTCATAAATAACGTTCCAATAATTTTTAAAAAGACATTGCAATACGGTTTGAAATACCTATACAGTACTAAAATATCCAGGTTTGAAATTTTTTGCCTACAGCCTACTAAATTAAACTATAAAAATTAATCCACTATTTTTATTTTTAATTTAAAAATACATGATTACATAATCTATACATATATTATAGAAGCTAAATTTAAAATAGTTTATTTTTACCATTTATTTAATAATATTCTCAAAACTAAATTTAGAACAATCTCCATATTTTTTTAAGGAAAATGATTTTATTAAAGTCATCAAAGCAAAATGAATCAGTAAAAAAAAAACCTAGCCATAGGGTCTCGATAGGCTATCACTTAGAATCTTTATTACTTGATTTATAAAAAATCATTCAGACATTGTTATTTTGATAGGATATATTCATCTAATAAAATAATCTATTTTTTTCTATTTTTATTTTTTAAAAATATTTTTATTAATTTAATATATATACATCTAGTTTAGATATAATTTTTTATTTATCTAATTATGAAAATTTTCTATCGAAAATCTAAATATGAATATTAGCATAAGAACTACCTACACACTACCCAAGTTGTCTCTAAATTTTTATATCATTATTTTTTTTCTAAATTCTAATTAAAATTTATAAATATAATTCGAATCATATTTTTTATCAATATTTAAATTCATTCACATTAAAAAGAGAAAATCTGTGGAACAGAGACACGTGTCCTAAGAAATGATGAAGCGGCTAGATGGTTCCAGAGCCTTCTCTTATAGCCGTTGGAGAGGATATAAAACGGAGAGAAAGGAGGGTATAATAACAAACTCGCGAAGCTGTCCCAACGGTTACCTTTTTTTAATTCTGAGTTTTTTCAAAAGAAATGATTGAAAGCGACCAAAGAGAGATACATTTATGACATGAAATCCATCTTCCAAGAATAGCCACTTCAATTCTATAATTCATACTAATCCATGTAGACTTTTAAAAATTAAAATTAATATAAAAATTATCAAATAAAACCTGATAAAAAATACTTTTAATTAATACTAAAAAATGCTAATAATAAAACAAATATTGAATAAAATTAGTACAAAAAAAGAGTATATGAATATAAATTGCTTCAGTATTAGCTTTCTTAATGTGAATTAACAAAAATTCATTTCAATTGATTTAAACTCTATTTGACATTATAAATAACATAGTTAATTAAAAAAAAAAAAGAAAGAAAGAACTTTGCTGGGAATGCATAAATGGAAATGATGCAGGTGTTGATAATGGAGACTCCAATTATCTAAGAGATTTGTTTAAAAAATAATATATTTATAAATTTAACATCATATTTCAATCTAAAATTTTAGAATATAATTTTAAATTTATTAAAATTTTTAAATATATTTAAATTTATAAAAATTTATAATTAGTTTATCAATTTTATCAAATTTATATAATTTATTATAAATTTATTATATGATAGACTCGAAAGTCTATACTTGGACTTAGTCTGCTGCTTAAGTTTTTTATTTGCTGCAATATTATTCATTTATTAATTGTCATTTAATAAGTTAAATTAGTGCTTAATTCTCTCAGCAGATCATGGCTAATATATTTTAGGTAGTGCCGTCGGTGGCCTTAGAAATAGGATCAAGTTGTTTCATTCTTTTTCTATTTAAACCTTTTGTATTTGCAGCAGTAGTTATTAGTGAAAAATTATCAATTAAGAGAAAATCTCTTTGGTTCATTCTCACCATAAGTAGAATACCATCTTGGCTTTGTTACCTATCATTATACATAATAATTTTTATAAATTTATTTTGAGTTTATTATACATTTTTATAAAATGAGTAAAATATTCATGGAAAAATATAAAAAAATTCATAAAATATAGTAGAGGTTGTAATTTTTTTAAAAACCTTAATAAATTAAGTTTATGAGTCATTTACACTCATATATCATTCATTAATCCCGTCCATTTTCAACGTGAGATTTTTTTTATATATTTATTATATTTCAACAATCTCTTTTTCAAGTGTGAGATTTCACATTTAAGGCTGAACTCTCCTTAAATGAATTTTTTTGTTTCCAAATATGAGTATACAACGTCATTTAGAGCCTTTTATATTTTCACTTATCTTTATGTCCACTGAGAGTAATATTTGCTCTTTTAAGTAAAAAAATATAGATAATTTTAAGATATGACTATTGTCTATATATTCATCTCAGTCAAACAATTGACTTTTGAGGCTGAAAAGTTTAATTCTTCCAAAGATTTACTTAATGAGCCTTAATTGAAAAAATATATTTATTAACTTTGACATTATATCTTAATTCAAAATCTTAAAATATTGAGTTTACGAGTAATTTTTATTTATATACCCTTTATTAATTTAATTTTTTTTAATATAAAATTTCTTGTATATTTAATAAATTTTAATAATTAATACTATTTATTTTTTAAAATTAATATTTAATAAGCATAATTTTTATTTATTTTTATTTATTTTACTTATAATTTCAATAATCACCATTTGTCACGTTAGTAAGCTAATTAATGTATTAAAATTTTATTATATTACATATTTTTAATTAAAATAATTATTTTTTTTAAATTATTATAAAATAAAAAATATTTTTATTAATTCGAAAAGAAGAGACTAATTATTAGTATGGCAGCGAGTGGCCCCCTTTATATTTTGGATATGAGCAAAAATAGTGAAAGCAATACGTCTAGGTCTAATCTTTGTCTGGATTTATATATTAATATTATACACAAGCATGTGTATCTGTTTTCTCTCTGTCCTTTTTTTTTTTTTTAAAACATTCTCGTTTCTTTTATTTTTTGTTCAGTAGGATATATATTTTTAAAGAAAGACAATGAAAGAAATTCTTCTAAAAAGCCTTATACAATATTCGGTTGAGCTAATTATTAAACCCTGCATTTGCAGGTCTAATAAATCATGCTCAAAGTTCCAATTCTTGTCTATTGATAGAGTTCACTTGGAGAGTAATGTTATTGTTGCTTCTCCCTCCTACATAAACTAATGATAATAATGATAATAAGTTATATATGACAATAAATTAAATATTATTAATTAATTTAATTTGTTTTGGAAGTATATTTGGTTTATATATATTGATTGGGTAAATTATATTCATTGTCATTGAAAAATGTTTCAAAAATGTTTCTTATCACATTTTATTCCTCTAGTATTTAGATTTATCACATTATTTTTTTTGTTCATTTATCGTCCAATAACTTAATTAATAAAAAGCTAATGTGATATATGATGTGACACTACATCAACACTGTTATTAAATCTCTTTAAATTTTAGCTACATTATTTTACATCACATCATACTCCATATTAATCCTACTATTAAATTCTTTAAAATTTAATTAAACCCTGCACTTTTTATACTAAAACCCAATAACTTAATCATATAAGCCCTATTACATTTTCTGAATATAAAGTTACTTTATTTATATTTAACTATAATTTTTTGAAAATTATAATTTTTAAAGCTTTTCAGTAAGGTCCAGAGATTTAATTTTTAAATTTTTTTTAAAAATATATTATATTTGTAAATAATCTATTTTTTATATTTGAATAGTCTAAATTCTTTTCAAATTTAAATTTAAATTTTTATTAATATAATTATTAATTATTATAATCTAAAAATTAATTATTAATTATTTAAGTGAATTATTCAATTAAGTTTAATAATTAAATAATTAATCAACACTTTATATTTATTACCAATTATATGAAAGAAAATTAAGTAGAAGTTAATATTTTCCAATTCAGCATAGTTGATTTTGTAATGGATAACAATATTAGTTATATTTATTAATTAAATTTGTTAATTATTTTATATAAAAAATTATATTAGGAAAACTTTTGGCTTAATGGACTTTATTTTGATCTTAAACAATCAAATTGAATGGCATCAATATTTATATCAAGTTATATTTTATATGAACTTAATTTTTAGAGAAATTTCATGAAGTTCAACCGGACCATTAATCAGCCCGATCGAACCATAGCTATGAAAATTGAAGAAATTTATCTAGTAAAGATTACGATCAGGAGCACTCTCAAATTCTCTGAGTACCTTAAGTTTTTCGTCTGAATGACCTTCTGTATGATCGAACTATTGATTAAAAAATGTTTCAATTTCATCTGGTAGAGATCACGACTAATGGTACACCCAAATTTTCAGCAAACCAGTTATCCCACCCGGACCTTGTAAAGTTTATTTTGAAGTATATTTAAGTTTGAAATAGGCAAAATAATAACTTTCATTTCTTTGCATTAAAATTTCTATTTGTATTCTTCGAGTGTTGGGTGTGAACATTAAATAACATTGTGTAAGTTTGAGTGTGAGCTTTGAAACACTTAGGAGTGAGTCTGAGAAAACTCTTATTAGGTTGTGAGAAGATTACTCAAACCTTATAAAAATTTGGTATGAACTTATGAAATTATCAAATTAGAGTTGACCTTGTAAAAATTCATTGATAATAGAAACTCAACGAGTTGTTGAGAAAGTGGATATAATATTAAGGAATTCAAATCACTATAAATTCCTATGTTCATTCTTCTTTGCTTCTTTTTACCCTACTCGTTTCTTTTCATCTTGCTTTAAATTTTTAATTTGCTGTCATTTCTTCAAAACAACAAATTCACACTCCTCTCTTAGTCATCATCCTAGGACAACAAATTATTTGTGCCAAAAAAATTAGTTATATTTAGGATGAAATATCATAAATTTTGAAATTAAAATTTAAAAGAAATATTGATGAATTATAATGATTTTTATTTTTTATTTATTTTTAAAATAATTTCTGATTTAATCATTAAAAAATATGTCATTTTGAAAGTAATTAGAAACAAACACGGTAGAAAAAAAAGTTATATTCATATATGGCGTGGGTATACCACTAGGTAATGGATAATGTTTTTAAGGAAAAAATTATTTATACCAAAAAATTAGTCATTTTCAGGATGAAATACTATAAGATTGGAATTAAATTTTAGAAGATATGATGAGTTATAATGATTTGTGTTTTTAATTTTTATTTATTTCTAAAATAATTTCTGATTTAACCTTTAAAAAATGATGTCAATGTGAGTTATATTTAAGGAAATATGGTCGATATTATCAATTTACAAGTAATTACTTTATTATTTAATTGAAATTCCCATCAAATGGGCTCCAAGCAAATGCAACTATATCTATCAAATTTCAATCAAGAATATTTTCATGGGGCCTTCTTATTTTTGTTTATTTTTGGTCCCTTCAGCAATTGGAGTGTGTATATATATATATATATATATATATATATATATATGAATGTGGTTGAGAGTGGCCTCAAAAGAAAAAGCAGAATTCAAACACAAGGTCTCAAATGTCAATAAAGTTGGAGAGACAATACAGCAAATATTTGCTGTGAATGAAGTTTCAATTGTTGCATTTGTTTAGGTCTAATAATGCTTTCTTAATTATTTCAATTATATTAACAATATTGCAAATTTCTTATTAGCTGGCAAATGGCTAGTGGGTGTGGTCTCAACATTATTAACCAAACTATTAGCCCCAAAATACCAATAAACACATGTTCTAGGATATCATAGAGCATGTTAATATAATATCTAATTATCTATTATCAAATGCAAAATAAATTGTTGAAATTTATTTTTGTTTATTATTACATATTGTCAAAAAATATAAAATTTTAATATTCAAACAAACTCAGTTATTTATTTTTCATTTATTTAACATTACATCTCATACTAAGATGAACATGATAATCTCAACTTCCAAACACGTATAAAAAGATTAAAATATAAGTTATAAGACTTGCAAGCATAGTTTAATGTTAATACATTTCTTAATGGAATTATAGATTTATATTTAAATTATTCATACTCAATATAATTAAAAAAAATATTGAATTAATAATTCAATGATTAAATATTTATTTCATAATATAAGAAATAAGAGAGTTCAAACCTTCACAAAAATTTTATTTAGTTATTCTATTTATATTTACAGATTACTGTTTGCTTTTTTTTGTTGTATGTTAAATATAATGTTAAGTACAATTTTCATTTTTTAAGATCAAATTAAGCTTATTAAGTGCAAAATTAAATTAGAAATAGGAGTTTTTTTCTTAAAATCTAAACATCAGTTTTTGTTAATAATATATACTTCGTACAATAATACAGGTGCAATGTGCAATATTTAAATATATAGTTATGTTTAATTATGGGTAAGATGACTTTGTTTTTAGGATAAATTACTATTTTTTATATTTGACTTATTTAAAAAATTAACTGAATAATTTTTTTGTTTTGTTTTTGTCAAATGATTTAGTCTCGCTATTATTTTTATATTTTTTTCTTTAAATTTGTGTGAAATAATTAAAATGCGCTCATTTATATATTAAAATATTTAATCAATTTTAATTACTAATTTTTTTCTTATTGAGTAAAAAAGTTAATGGGCAAAATTTTCAGTTATAATTTTTAATATACATACAAGTATCTTTTAGTTATTGTAATATATATATATATATATATTGGATGAAAAATTAAATGATTTGAGAAAAATAAAAAAAAGTTAAAAATTATTTTATTAATCTTTTTTTAAAAATCATTTTATTAATTAAAATAATAATTTATCCTTGTGTTGATTGTGACAAAGAAGTAAACCTGATCAAACATATAAAATTGTCCCTGACATCATTTTATTATATGATAAAAAGAAAATTATAATAATTACAACAAAGATAAAATAATTGAAAGTGATATGAATATGCTATATAGTGTATCCCAATATTCAGCTCTAATTTTTAATATTTAAGAATCTAAAAAGGAGGATAGTATACATAAAATTAAGCCAAGTACCATAATAATAAATTGTCATTTGAATTAATTTAAGATAAAACTTAAATTAATTTAAGACAATTTAAATATTAATAAATTATTAATTTTAATATATGAAAAAATCTCTTAATTTTTAATTTAATTTAAATTTAAAAATTCTTTTATTTAAAATTTAAATGAGTATATAAATTTATCATTAATATTAATTAAATTAAAAATTAAGGGTTAAATTATTAATTAACTTTAATATTAATAAGAATATAAAAATTTAAAATCATATGAGAGAAAAAAATTATAAAACTATTAATTAAATTAAATTAAATTAAAAAATTATTAATTTTAATATAAGAAAAAATCTCTTGATTCTTAATTTAATTTAAATTAAAATTGTAATATCCTCATATATGCCCTAGAAGTTGTGATTATGTTGTTGTTGTTGTTATATAATTGGATTGAATATATGTGTTAAATTACAAGAGAAAAGAAATAGAGAAAAGAATGTTTATGTACATGTGATTTGGGAAAGAATTTAGGGTTTAGAGAGAATGGTATATGTTGTGTATATGATGATATATATAACATATAAGTTGGTCAAAATGAAGAGTCAAGGAAAGAAGATATTTATTTTTGTTAAGTGTGAAGTTACTATAAAGGGCATGTAATGAATGGTAATCAAGACAAATGGTATAAGGGTGTTTAGGTAATTACTCTTGTTGAATCACTTGGTGGAGATTTAAAGAGGTGATATTTTGTCTTTTCTTCATTTCCTTCTTCTTCTTCTTCTCTTCTCCACGTTGGTTGGCTCCTCCTTAGACAAGAGAGAGCAAAGTGAGATTTGTTTGATTCTAACATCAAATTGAAGGGAGAATCAAAGGATTTAATTGAAGATTTGTGGAATTCAACAACTTAGGTAAGTTCTTTCTCTTGATTTTCCTTTGTTCTTTTGAAATTGTGTTTGGGATTGGTGAGTTGATATGGATGGTTGATTAAGTGTGTTTGTGATGTGTTTTTAAGTATTAAGTTTTGAAGGAAGTGAATTGTCATTGATTTGGGAAGTGAAGAAGTCTTGGAAAAGGAAGTGTTTAGAAGTGGTGCTTAAGGTAAGTACACACTTGTTTCTCTTGCTAATTGAAGTTGTTTGAAAGTTTGATTGTTATATATTGGTGATGAAAATGTTGTGATGAGTATGTAAAATAATTGCTAATGATGTTGATTATGTCCATTTGAATGAGGTTATGTTGTGTACAATGTGTTTTAAGTTAACCAAAAGAAGTTTGGCTACATTTAGGGTTTATGTATGAGAGACGTAATTTGGGACGGTCGCTATTAGTCATGGGCGGTCGCTATTTAGTCATGTGCGGTCGCGACTTAGGTCGGACTTATGACCGCGAAACCTACTGTGATAGGGTTTCATCTTTTGATTGTGAAGTGCGGTCGCGACTTAGGTCGGGCTTCTGACCGCGAAATCTACTGTGATAAGGTTTCATCGTGTAACTGTATGGCGCGGTCGTATTCAGGTGAGGCGCGACCGCTAGAAGTGTTCTGTTCTGCTTTATTTGAAGCAATTTAATTTTGTAACAAGATTCTCAAATACATGTTAAATAGATCATCCATATGAGTTGTCAAGGATCAAAATAGAGATCATTTGTCTAACATCATTGTTGAGATTGAACAATGTTATATTATGTATTGTGAATGGTAATGTATTATATTGTTTACATAACGTGACTAGTGTTATGACTTAAATAGCGCGAAAGAGGCGATGATCATTCAAAAAGGTACGTACAATGTAATTTGTTATGATAAACGTTTTAATAATGAATGATGTTAATGTGTCTTGAGAAATGATTGAAATGAAATAAATAGACATATTGTTTATATGACGATGAATTTAAGATACATATGCAATGAAATTAATGATGTATGTTCGAATAATGACATGTTCGTGTAGTTAATGTAATTGGTGTTGTATATATATATATATCAATAATGATGTGTATGATGTGAAGCCATTGTGATTGGCTATGATGATTCAAATGTGATATAATGAATGAAATGTGATATGACGATTCAAATGTGCAATGATGATTTAAATGTGATATAAAGCCATTGTGATTGGCAATGATGATTCAAATGAGATGTGAAGCCATTGTGATTGGCTATGATGATTCAATTGAAAGAGATAAGGCATGTTTGCCTAATTGATGATGAGATTGATAATGAAATAATAAATGAATCGTGTAACTAATGTGTTATTCGATTTCAGAGTTCTGGGTTTGGAGGCATGCCTATAAAATGAAAAAGGTAACAGTCTTGCCGGGTTGAGGATCTCTTCGTTTTGAGTTGAATTGAGATCCAAGAGACTGGGTCTGTTACACTATGAGAAATTGTAATTATGAGATATATGATTGGTAACAGTCTTGCCGGGTTGAGGATCACCTCGAGTTTAGCCGAGTTGATGATCCAAGAGACTGGGTCTGTTACGCTATCCATGGATAGAGATATTGATATATGATGCCTACGGGCTTGATAATTATGATTATAGACCAAAGCAGTAACTCTGAACTTTGAATAACATATTAGTGTTTTGGGCCCGAGTCTGTCTTTATTGTCAATGTGAAATACAAGTATTGAAATATTGATTGTGAGTATTAATACTGAATTATGCTTGGTGAATTGTGAATAATATAATGTTATTAAGTGTAATATGTAAATGAATTGTGGTTGATGATAAAGGTTGTCTTTATTGGAAATGTGATTTATGATTTGTATGATATGTAATTTGTGTATTGCAATAATGAGTGATATGATGTGTAATGTGTGTTTTGCAATAATGAGTGTATGATATGTAATGTGTGTATCGCAATAATAATTGGTATGATAGATAAAGTGTGTATTGCAATAATGATTGGTATGGTATATATAATGTAGGGGTATTAATATATTGGTTTTAAGTATTGGTGATGCATTGGGGTTGGTGATAATATTATGTATATATGTACATCATATATGAAATTAGTTATGATATATTAAAGATGAAATTAAAAAGAAAAGAAGATATGATAAGAACTAATTATATATTGAATTGATGTATCATTATATGTCAATACTTCTATACTATATGTTTATATCTTTATAGTTGGACTACTAAGCTCTCGAGCTTAGCGCGGGTGTTTATTCGCGCAGGTATATAGATGGAAGATATGAAGTCTTTTATTATGCCACAAGAAGAGTAAAGTTTGTCGAGACCAACTAGAGGGTAATGCATACATGTATAAATTTTTAATTATCATGTATTTCTGACGAGAGAGTATTTATATGTATAAATGAAGTTTTGATAAAGATAATGATTTTGTAAATGTTATTTAAATTAATGTATTATGGTTTGAACTCTGTTACAGGTTTTAAAAGGTAACGAAAAGTGACATCCTTATACTTTATATATTTACTGTATGTATACTAGGTATACGTATAGTACTTATATAGGGTATCGGGGTGTTACAATTATTTTGGTATCAGAGCTTAGGTTCGAGATTCTCGGCCTAAGTGAAATTAAAAAGAAAAAGTTTTGAAATGTTTAAAATGAATTACAAAGAAGAGTTTTGAAATGCAATTTGTAATACATGTATATGCATTGACACCTAGGTTGGTCTCAGATGTGGCATTATGTGATGTGGGATAAATTTGAATTATGAGAGGAATGATAATGTCTGAATGAGGTTTTTACTTGAAAGTAAAAACTAGAGAAAGAAATGATATGAAAACTAAAATAAAATAAAAATATTGGTTAATGTAAGGAAATATAATGGTGTTGTTTGCATTGTTGTTTTAATGCAAATATTGTAAATTTAATGTGATAATGTAATGTATTATTTTAGTGATCAAAGATTGAGTTGATCACTTGAAAATGTAAGGTACGTACAGTATTGCATGTTTGTAACCTATATAATTATTTGTCTATTAATGTTGAGAATGATTACGCTTGTATTGATGAACTTGTGCAAAGCTAGGTCACGTGATAAGATTGATAGTGAGAATTGGATTGAGCAACGTTAGTTTAAGAAAACTGAAATTTGTAATAACTAGACTTGAAAAGCGTATAAAGGTTATTGGGCTCAATGTGTATATGATTGGATGTAATGTACATATGTATATATATGTGAGTGATATATATATATATGTTGAATGGTAAACTAATGGATATGTAAAGTTAAGATTTTGTTTAAAGGAAAAAGAGATGATATGGGTTAAGTAAAAATATACATTGGTATTGTTATCTTAATACGGACATTGTGAATTCAATGTTAGAAATGTGAGATGCTTGGATATTGTGAAAGCTCAATGTAATGATGGTAATAGGTGATATTTGAATTGTTGAAGTGAGCTTGAAAATTGTGAAAAGTATATGTTTTAATACTGCTTTGTGATATATATAAATATATAAGATGAGTTTGGCAAATTGAAGTTTAAGTGAGGTAGTAAGTTGAGAAGTTAAAGTTTTAGTGGCATTTGATAAAGATTATTTGGATATTGATGGTTTAATGTGTATGCAATACATGAGCTAAATGAAATGACTAATATGGCATATGAAAGTATTATGAATTGAGTAAAGTGATTGATAGTATAAGAATTTATCTTGAAGTATAAAAGAGAAGTGGATAAGCAAATGAGGATGAGCTATTTTAAGGCATTATATTGAAAAGGGTAAAAATGGATATGGAAATATATTAAATGCTTTTAAAGATGAAAGTGAAAGAAATGTTACATTGGGAATGTGGTTAAGATGGATATAAAGTGCTATTATAGTCAGTATATATGTATGTGTGTTGTATGAATAAATACTTTGCATCATATTGGAAGAGATGGTACTGGATGATTCTCGCTGACTCTCTTGAGGGGGAGGTTAGGTATTCGATCCAGAGTGGCGACTTGCACTCATGTGTCTTGGGTGTAATTCGAATAAGTGAATCCTGTTGGAAGGCCGTGAGGGCAGTTTGGTACTGTAGCAGCCCAGCTCAGAGGCCCTGATGGTTTCTCCGGATAGGAATGGTTTAGCAGGTGGACTAGGACGGTTGTTACAGTTATAAAGGAACATTTTTAGTGAATGTATGAAAAAGGAAAATAAAACAAGAGTATATAATTAAGTATATACATTCATATGATATGTAAACTGAGTTTCTCAATGTGAATGAAATTATGACATGAATGTGACCTATGAATTTGTATGTGGTATAATTATAGAATTAGTGTTATGGAAATGATGTAGTATGTATTAGTGGACCTAAGAGAGACTAGGACTTGAATTGGGTACAGCTAGATGAGTGATGTGATGGAAGTGAAAATAGAATGGACTTGAGTATTATGGAACAGTGGAGTTTGTGATAGTGAGCATTGAACTTAATTATCATATGATATTTAGAGTTCCAAAGTATTCATATATGGAAAGTTTTATGCAATTATACATTATAAGAAATTGTAAATGGATTAGAAATGAAGTGACGAATAAAATTGTATAGCAGCTGCATATGATTGAATATGTATAAAGTAATATTGTTGAAACATGAATTAAGTGGATAAAGATCATATAATCGAGTGCAAATTGGTTTGAAACGGAGTTGGAATGTATTAACTTTTGATATAGCAAAAATGTAAAGAAGGAATGTGTAATTCTTGAAATACATCTTAACCTTGTATTTGTATAGATTGAGGATAAAATTATGAGAAAAACAGTATTGATCTGAAAGTCCTAGGCTTGAATATTAATCTTTTAAAGCCATGTGTTTTGTTTAGTATATTTGATCGGTTAATTTTTTTATCCCTGGATTTGGATCTTAGATATAATGATTGTAATACAGATCTGGTGGGATTGAATTTTGTTTGAAAAGTATAGTTGAAAGTTATGATGGATAAAGTTGTACTTTATCATTTTTTTGTTAAAAATTTGGTTATAACTGTGAAGATTAAGAGAGAAAAAGGAAATTATGAAAATGTTTTGAGTTAGGGATGATATGACAAAAAGGTAATCAAAATAAATATGATTGAAAGTTATACTGAATATGTTTATGGTATGTAATGAATGAATGAATGAACTTGAGGTTTAAGTGAAAGAACTATTAGTAGTAAATATGATATAAAATTTTTATGAGAATTGGTGGAAATTATATTAAGATAATTTGAAATAATTTGTTATCATGATAATTTGATTGAATATGGATCGGAAATGATCAGGAATTGTATATAAGTTGCCCTAATGGAATTAAGTTATATATATACATATATGAATATGGTGAAATTTTATGATGAGTCAAATACATTAATTGTTGGTTGGAGTTGAATAAGATTTGAATATGGATATATTGTGACAGATAGAATAATGGATCTAGAATTGGCTAAGATTATGAATCATTATTGAAATTTATTGTGTATAGTTGTATTAAGAAAATAGGAAATGTAATGAGATCTTTTGAATGTTTGATCAAGGAAGTAATCAATTGTATAAACATATAGAATGATGAATTATGGAAATTGAGAGAAGATGGTTGATTCTAAAGGGAAGAGTTGAAGTTATGTGATTTGATAATATAATAACTTAAGCATATAATTAACTCCATATGGGAGTTAAGATAGTATTTTGTTAAGAATAAATTGTTATGGTACTGATAATTTCGAGGACGAAATTATTTAAGGGGGAGAGAATTGTAATATCCTCATATATGCCCTAGAAGTTGTGATTATGTTGTTGTTGTTGTTATATAATTGGATTGAATATATGTGTTAAATTACAAGAGAAAAGAAATAGAGAAAAGAATGTTTATGTACATGTGATTTGGGAAAGAATTTAGGGTTTAGAGAGAATGGTATATGTTGTGTATATGATGATATATATAACATATAAGTTGGTCAAAATGAAGAGTCAAGGAAAGAAGATATTTATTTTTGTTAAGTGTGAAGTTACTATAAAGGGCATGTAATGAATGGTAATCAAGACAAATGGTATAAGGGTGTTTAGGTAATTACTCTTGTTGAATCACTTGGTGGAGATTTAAAGAGGTGATATTTTGTCTTTTCTTCATTTCCTTCTTCTTCTTCTTCTCTTCTCCACGTTGGTTGGCTCCTCCTTAGACAAGAGAGAGCAAAGTGAGATTTGTTTGATTCTAACATCAAATTGAAGGGAGAATCAAAGGATTTAATTGAAGATTTGTGGAATTCAACAACTTAGGTAAGTTCTTTCTCTTGATTTTCCTTTGTTCTTTTGAAATTGTGTTTGGGATTGGTGAGTTGATATGGATGGTTGATTAAGTGTGTTTGTGATGTGTTTTTAAGTATTAAGTTTTGAAGGAAGTGAATTGTCATTGATTTGGGAAGTGAAGAAGTCTTGGAAAAGGAAGTGTTTAGAAGTGGTGCTTAAGGTAAGTACACACTTGTTTCTCTTGCTAATTGAAGTTGTTTGAAAGTTTGATTGTTATATATTGGTGATGAAAATGTTGTGATGAGTATGTAAAATAATTGCTAATGATGTTGATTATGTCCATTTGAATGAGGTTATGTTGTGTACAATGTGTTTTAAGTTAACCAAAAGAAGTTTGGCTACATTTAGGGTTTATGTATGAGAGACGTAATTTGGGACGGTCGCTATTAGTCATGGGCGGTCGCTATTTAGTCATGTGCGGTCGCGACTTAGGTCGGACTTATGACCGCGAAACCTACTGTGATAGGGTTTCATCTTTTGATTGTGAAGTGCGGTCGCGACTTAGGTCGGGCTTCTGACCGCGAAATCTACTGTGATAAGGTTTCATCGTGTAACTGTATGGCGCGGTCGTATTCAGGTGAGGCGCGACCGCTAGAAGTGTTCTGTTCTGCTTTATTTGAAGCAATTTAATTTTGTAACAAGATTCTCAAATACATGTTAAATAGATCATCCATATGAGTTGTCAAGGATCAAAATAGAGATCATTTGTCTAACATCATTGTTGAGATTGAACAATGTTATATTATGTATTGTGAATGGTAATGTATTATATTGTTTACATAACGTGACTAGTGTTATGACTTAAATAGCGCGAAAGAGGCGATGATCATTCAAAAAGGTACGTACAATGTAATTTGTTATGATAAACGTTTTAATAATGAATGATGTTAATGTGTCTTGAGAAATGATTGAAATGAAATAAATAGACATATTGTTTATATGACGATGAATTTAAGATACATATGCAATGAAATTAATGATGTATGTTCGAATAATGACATGTTCGTGTAGTTAATGTAATTGGTGTTGTATATATATATATATCAATAATGATGTGTATGATGTGAAGCCATTGTGATTGGCTATGATGATTCAAATGTGATATAATGAATGAAATGTGATATGACGATTCAAATGTGCAATGATGATTTAAATGTGATATAAAGCCATTGTGATTGGCAATGATGATTCAAATGAGATGTGAAGCCATTGTGATTGGCTATGATGATTCAATTGAAAGAGATAAGGCATGTTTGCCTAATTGATGATGAGATTGATAATGAAATAATAAATGAATCGTGTAACTAATGTGTTATTCGATTTCAGAGTTCTGGGTTTGGAGGCATGCCTATAAAATGAAAAAGGTAACAGTCTTGCCGGGTTGAGGATCTCTTCGTTTTGAGTTGAATTGAGATCCAAGAGACTGGGTCTGTTACACTATGAGAAATTGTAATTATGAGATATATGATTGGTAACAGTCTTGCCGGGTTGAGGATCACCTCGAGTTTAGCCGAGTTGATGATCCAAGAGACTGGGTCTGTTACGCTATCCATGGATAGAGATATTGATATATGATGCCTACGGGCTTGATAATTATGATTATAGACCAAAGCAGTAACTCTGAACTTTGAATAACATATTAGTGTTTTGGGCCCGAGTCTGTCTTTATTGTCAATGTGAAATACAAGTATTGAAATATTGATTGTGAGTATTAATACTGAATTATGCTTGGTGAATTGTGAATAATATAATGTTATTAAGTGTAATATGTAAATGAATTGTGGTTGATGATAAAGGTTGTCTTTATTGGAAATGTGATTTGTGATTTGTATGATATGTAATTTGTGTATTGCAATAATGAGTGATATGATGTGTAATGTGTGTTTTGCAATAATGAGTGTATGATATGTAATGTGTGTATCGCAATAATAATTGGTATGATAGATAAAGTGTGTATTGCAATAATGATTGGTATGGTATATATAATGTAGGGGTATTAATATATTGGTTTTGAGTATTGGTGATGCATTGGGGTTGGTGATAATATTATGTATATATGTACATCATATATGAAATTAGTTATGATATATTAAAGATGAAATTAAAAAGAAAAGAAGATATGATAAGAACTAATTATATATTGAATTGATGTATCATTATATGTCAATACTTCTATACTATATGTTTATATCTTTATAGTTGGACTACTAAGCTCTCGGGCTTAGCGCGGGTGTTTATTCGCGCAGGTATATAGATGGAAGATATGAAGTCTTTTATTATGCCACAAGAAGAGTAAAGTTTGTCGAGACCAACTAGAGGGTAATGCATACATGTATAAATTTTTAATTATCATGTATTTCTGACGAGAGAGTATTTATATGTATAAATGAAGTTTTGATAAAGATAATGATTTTGTAAATGTTATTTAAATTAATGTATTATGGTTTGAACTCTGTTACAGGTTTTTAAAAGGTAACGAAAAGTGACATCCTTATACTTTATATATTTACTGTATGTATACTAGGTATACGTATAGTACTTATATAGGGTATCGGGGTGTTACAAAAATATTCTTTTATTTAAAATTTAAATGAGTATATAGATTTATCATTAATATTTAATTAAATTAAAAATTAAGTGTTAAATTATTAATTAACTTTAATATTTATAAGAATATAAAAATTTAAAATCGTATGAGAGAAAAAAATTATAAAACTATTAATTAAATTAAATTAAATTAAAAAATTATTAATTTTATTGTAAGAAAAACATTTTTTGATTCTTAATTTAATTTAAATTAAAATATTCTTTTATTTAAAATTCAAATGAGTTTATAAATTTATCATTAATATTAATTAAATTAAAAATTAAATGTTAAATTATTAATTAACTTAAATATTAATAAGAATATAGAATTTAAAATCATATTAGAGAAAAAATAATTAAATTATTAATTAAATTAAATTAAATTAAAAAATCATTAATGTTTGGTGATAATTAAGCACAAGTAAATTTTCAAATGGTTATAGCCGGAAGTGTTAGTGGTATTATTAGGCTACTTTTCTGCATATATCGTATTAAAGAAATACATAAAGATTAACCCCCATTTTTCTTAGTTTTTATTTTATGAATATCCGTGTCTTGATTAAATTTTTGAAAAATGTTGTCCTTTTTTATTGTCTTAATACTTATTATTTTTTAATCTTTATTTTCTCCTAGCAGCACATTTAGGTTGATGTTTTACATTGCATTTACAACTGGCCATTTTATTTTGTATATTGCATCGCAATTTTTTTTTTTTGCGATTTCTTTTTAATATTAGAATTTATTATATAGATGCTCAATTTTGCTTGTGAAATTTAATTGGTTTAACTTTAAAATATTGAAAAAAAAATAGATACATTTCAGTAGAGATAGTATGAGTATTATATGCTCAAATAAAAAGTAGTTAAAAATTTTAATTTATAATGATGATAGACAAATTACAAATGAAGCTATAAATATAATATATAAAAAAATTCATAATTTAATTTGAGATATTATTATATATATTTTTTATTAAATTACTATATATTATAACTCATTTTAAATTATACTATATTTTAATTAATATAAAATTTATTTAAATGAACTTTTATTGAAAAAATATCAATATAATTTTATTTAGTTATATATTTAATTTCTTTAATAATTGGTTTTAATATTAGTTTTTCAGTAAAAATAAGGTAGCATAGCTGGAATATTCTTTTTCATAAAAAAAAAAAGAAAGTGGGCCACATAATCATTGAAAATCAGAATGTAATCTTATCTGACGATGCATATAGTAGAAAAATAGTTGTCAAGATTTGCCTAGAAAGTTCTTTGTAGTTCTTGTTTTTTCGGCTAAAACTGGTATGCTAAAATGTAATAATACTTTGGAATAATTAGGTAAATTATTGTTCAAGCAATAGGCCTTCAACTGTACATTTTTTTTGTTTATATCAATATTGGATTATTATTTCAATGATTTGACTATTTGTTTTTTTATGGAGAATAAGGAAAAAAATGTTATTAATTTTTATTTCTTTAATTAAATACACTAATTAAGTTATAGATATTTATACTTGAATGACTATAAGAGAAGTGTACATGTGCAGCTAAAATTTTTCCTCTATCTTAACTTAACCTAATCTATAATGAATGTAGCTATAATTTTGGTCAATCATGCTAATACTCCTTCTCAAGTTGGGGTGTAGATATTAAACAAACCCAACTTGCCATTAATCAAGTGATGAATCCTTCCTGAGACAGCTTTTGTGAGAATATTTGCCAATTGCTCTTCAAACTTGGTAAAGACGAATTGAAGTACTTTCTAATCAAGCTTCTCTGTATGAAATATCCATCTACTTAAACATGCTTTATATAATCATGCTGAATAGGATTTTAAGCAATCTGAATCGCAGCTTTATTGTCACATAACAACCTCAATGGCTTTTCATGTACCACACCTACATCCTTCAGTAGCTCTTTAAACCACAACATTTCATATAACCCTTGTGCCATTGATCTAAATTCTGATTCGACACTTGATCGTGCTACTACCTTCTGCTTCTTACTTTTTCAGAAAAACAATTTACCTCCTACAAGTGTCAAATATCCAGAGGTTGATCTTCTTGCAGCACGATCTCCTGCCTAATCTACATCCATGTAACACTCAACATTAAGTTCACTATTATTGAAAAATAGAATCCCCTTACCAAGTGCCCCTTTCAGATACCTCAAAATTCGATATACTGCTTCTATGTGTTCTTCAAGAGGATCATACAAATTTTGACTTACTATACAGATTGCAAAAGCAATATCGGGTATAGTATGAGTTAAATAAATCAAACGTCCTACTAAAAGTTGATACCTTCCAATCATATTTTTCTCCAAAGTGACAATTGGTTTCCATAGGAGTTTTGGCTAGCTTGCATGATAGCATCCTTGTTTCAGTTAGTAAGTCCAACACATATTTACGTTGACATAAAAAATCCCCTTTTTCAGCCTTGCAACTTCAATTCCTAAAAAATACTTCATCTCTAAGATCCTTCATTTCAAAATTACTAGCTAAATACTTTTATAATCTCTCCATTTCACCAAGATCATCTCCAGTTAGCACCATGTCATCAACATACACCATCAATACAATAATCTTTTCATCATTTTTCTTAGCAAACAAGGTATGATCATTATTACTTTGTCTATACCCCACAACTTTCATAGCTAAAGTGAACCTACCAAACCATGCTCTAGGTGACTGCTTTAACCCATAGAGAGATTTTCCTAGTTTACACACCTTGCCTTATTGCGCCTGCTTAGATTGTATACCTGGTGGCAAGTCCATGTAGACTTACTCCTCATAGCCCCCATTCAAAAAAGCATTCTTGATGTCAAACTGTCTTAATAGCCAATTCTTGTGCGCAACTACAAAGATCAAAATTGTGATTATGTTCAATTTGGCTACTAGAGCAAACATCTCTTGATAGTCCACTCCATACTTCTGAGTAAAGCCCTTAGCAACAAGCCGAGCTTTGAATATATCAAACATGCCATATGGTTTCAGTTTCACTATATACACCCATTTGCATCCAATAGTTTTGTTCCCTTCAGGTAGAGTGACAATCTTCCAGGTCGAATTTTTTTTGTAGTGCTTTCTCCCCTCATTCATTGCCTCCTTCCACCTCGGATCAACGAAGGCTTCCTACATACTATTAGGAATAGAAAACTATTGACAACTAATGAATTGTTAACGCATATGCATCTGACATTCTATGAGTAGAAATAAAGTTATTTATTAGGTATTTTCCTTTGGCTTTCCAATTAGGTTCATACTGTTTCTTTGGTTTTCCTCTATTTGTTCTAGGTGGCAATATATAAGAAGAATTACAAGGTTCAGCTTCAATTCGCACATGGTCTTAGGTTTAGGTTGTTGGAATTTCTTACATTTTTTAGACATTTTGAAGAGGAATACCCTCGGTCTACGGTGTAAATGAAGTTGGCTCTACAATTGAAATCTCCTCCAAATTTACTACTCCATCTTTGGAGTCATTTTCCACTCTAGTATCCTATTCGGTGGTTTTAGGCACCGTTCTCGTCACAACTTCGGGTTCGGCTCTTGTTTCTTCACTACTTCCATCATTAATATTAGAGAGGATTGGTAGCCGTTCCTCTAACCCCTTAACTTTAAAAAAAATTTGATTCTACCGCCTAGTGTTTCAACTTTGCTCCTCCATTCATGCTCTCCCACTAAGGTGCTGAGTTTGATGGTGGTGGTGAGTAGAAAGGGATGTCTTCGTAAAATGACACATCCATAGTAATGTGAAAGCAGCATGTTTTGGGCCCATAATGGCGATACCTTTTTGTATAATAGAGCATCCTACAAAATACGATGCCTAGTACAAGAGTCAAGTTTTCCTCTCAAGGCGTTCGGGATGTGTACAAAAGCTATACACCCAAAGATCTGGGGTTCTAATTTTGTTATGTGTGGGATTGAATATAGGGATTAGATTTTTTAAGTTGGGGTTTCATAGTATATGGCAAGGGAAGGAACAAGGTTTAAAAGGTAGACAATAGATTTCATAGCCTCGGCCTAATAAAAATGAAGTATATACCCAACAATGATGCATATATGATCTCAATGATCTATCTATTCTTCTGTTCTACCAAACCATTTTCCTGATGCATATATGTGCATGAAGTTTGGTGATAAATTCCTTTGTCAATGAGGAATTATTGCAGTTTGGATGCCAAGAATTCGGCTGCATTATCAGTTTGCCAGACTTGTATTTGTTTATGAAATTGTGTTCGAACCATTACTTCAAAATGTTTAATGGTTGTACTCACTTCAGTTTTTCTTTCTGATTAGAGAAACCCATGTAAATCTTGTACATTCATTAACAAAAGTTAAGAAATAATAAGCCCGAGACAAAGATGAAATTTTAGAGGGACCCCAAATATTGAAATAAATGACAGAGAAAGTAACTGCAGTTTTATTCAAGCTATGAAAAAAAAGAAACACGATGGTTCTTTGCTAACTTATAAACATCATAGCAAAAAAACTTAACATCACAACCAGTAAATAGACGTGGTTTCAATTTTCAAGATAACCAATAGAAATATGGCCTAATCTCCTATGCTAAAGCAAGCTTCAGTTTTATTCATTGCAACTGTAGGGGACCGAACTACATTACAGAACCTTTTATTTCTAGCTTTTGTCAATTTCAAGCAATAGAGGTCATTTTGTTTAACGCCATAACCAAGAGTCTTCTGCATCAAAATATCCTCAAAAAGACATATGTAAGGCCAAAAAGTAACACAACAACTAAGGAATATGGTAATTCGACCAATAGAAAGAAGATTATGTTAGAGAGTAGGCACCAATAATACATTATCAAGTGTGGTAAAATTATTCAAGATAATAGATCCTTTGACTATAATGGGTAATAAGCTACCATTAGCAATTGTGATATTGGGAATTTCACATCTTATAATATTTGTTAAATTATCAGGATTCATATTCAAGTGGTTAGTTACGCTCGAATCAATTATCCAATAACTATTCCTAACGATGTTAGAGGTTACCATACCATCACTAGTTTTACCAGGGTATGTGACATTCGCTGCGGGTTTGGGTGGTGGTTGTTTGTCATCTAGCTGAGAAACTATAACGACAGCCTGTGGAATAACCTTGCATGGTTTCTTTGTGAAGTCCCACCACTCTACGTAGCCAATAATTTCATAGTATCTCTATTTAGAGTGTCCCTTATCACCACAATGCCTCTGAGATATGTTTGGCACCACCCATAACCTGTCGTTGCTAGGTAGCCCTTCGAATGTATGCATAAGTTTGCTCTAAATCCATCTTCAGTTCTGCATGAAGGACCTCTCTATGGACTTGATCAAATTCATCACCAAGACTGCTTAGAAAAATATGAACTTGCATTCTGGTCATCAAGGAATGCACCACCATTGCTTCTTGTACGTCAGTCGCCTAGTATGCAACACATTGATTAATCTTCTGGAATATAGCTCCTAATTCGTTATAATACATAGACAAAGATCATCCTTGTTGTATGGTGATAAACGATTTCTTATTTAGCTCAAAAAGCTGAGTTTCATATGAACCATCATATAAGGTCTTCGCAATTGCTTCCCAAACCACCTTTGTTATTGGAAGCTATATGAATCGTTGCATCAATAAGGGGCTCATCGAGTTGACAAGCCAACTACGGATCCCATTGCAATCGTCCAAGGTTACCAGGTCATGGTTTCACGATATCTCTGGTTAAATATTCTCATCTCCATGAGTTACTTCCATAATGGGTAGTTGGATTCATCAAGATCACAGTATTCAGAAAAGCAAATGAATCGTGCTGCAAATTAATGGGAGGATAAGGATGGTTCAATTGGTTCGAGTTCATGTTTCTCTGGTGCAGAGGATTTGGGTTCGAGGTGATGTTCTTTCCAGTAGGGAGAGATGAGGGATTCAAATTGAAATTTTGGCCAGGTTTGAGATCGTTTTGGGTTGTATTCTCTATGGTGTTATGATACCGTATTGAGAAGAAGGAAGAAAAATATTTGTAATTTTTATTTCTTTAATTAAATACACTAATTAGGCTACAAATATATATGCTTGAATGACTACAAGAGATATGCATATGTGTGGCTAGAGTTTTTTCTCTACTAAGTCATTATCTCAACTTAACCTAACCTATAAGGAATGCAGCTGTAATTTCAGTCAATCATGCTAACATTTTTCAATAAAAAATATATAAATAATAGAATTATAATATGGGATGACAATGAGCCGAATATTTTTGAATATTTGATATGTTTAAATTCATTTATTTATGATATGAGTAGTTTATAAACATATATCAATATGTATAAATAATATTTTTATTATTTGTGATCAATGGTGAAACCAAGATTTTTGTAATGCAAAGTTATCATATTAAGTTAAAAAAATAATACAAAAAATAAGCAGCGGCCTTTTATTATTATTATCAAAGTAAAAATTTTATATAAAAAAAGTACTTAGTATTATTATAACTTGATTTTATTTTCTGCAGGCAATGATGACACCAGCAAGTCTAATAGGTGGCAGTTAAATTTTATGAGTTTGAATGTTCTGAAAATATTGTAAAATAATTTCATTTTCAATAGTGAAAACAACCTCCTTATGGATGTATGCAACTAAACTATCATTCATTCATCTCCCATTTTGTTGTTGTGCAAATCAATCTTAGCATATTGATTTTATAATAATGAATTATTACTAATTTAGTGGTATCAGTTTTTTTAATTCAACTGTTTTAATATTCTACTTGATTAATTAATTGATTTACTTTATGGATTGTTATATTTATTAGTCATGATTTTGATGATTTTATTTTAAATGTTAAATTATGTCTATAGATTTATAAGGTAAAAAAATTATTATTATTATTCAATTAAAATAATTAGAGCTGAATTTATAATTATTTTTTAATACGTGATGATTATTATTTATTCAATAATAACTAAAACTTATTATCATTTATATTCCAAAATTTATTTTAAAAATATTTTATGGAACCGTATTATAATTTTAGGCTAAATAATTATAAAGTCCCTGAGGTTTTATATATTATATTAGCCAATCCCTGTATTTTTAATATCTAATTTTTGCATCCCTCTATTTTTAAATATTAAACTGTTTAGTCATTCTGTTAATATTTTTATCCTAAAAATATTAATCAACTATTTTGATATTATAAAATAATTTATTTTTCCTTCCTTTATATATTTTTTTCTTTATTATTTATTAAGTCATGCTTATTTTTAATTTTATTTATATTTTTACACATAATTTATTTTAATTTTATAAATATTATTTAAAAATAATTTTAAATAATATGAATGATATTTTTTTATTATTTTCTGACAATCCATATATATCATTTATTTTAATTTTATAGATATTACTAAAAAATAATTTTAAATAATACTAATAATGTCTTTTATTATTTTACAGATGATCTATATATAAAATAAAATTAAAAATAAAATAAACTTAATAAATAATAAAGATAAATATATATAAAGGAAGAACAAATAAGTTATTTTATAATATCAAAGTAGTTGACTAATGATTTTAAGATAAAAATATTGACAAAAGGACTAAACAGTTTAAGTTTTAAAAATACAAGAATGCAAAAATTAAATGTTAAACATACAGGGACTGACTAGTGTAATATGTAAAACCTGAGGGATTTCATAAGTATTTAGCCATAATTTTAACAATGATTTATTAATTATAAATATTTTAAAATTTAATAATTATTTATTCTAATAGTCAATTACCCCATTAAAAATTAATAAAAGTATTCATGTGTAAATATTCTACTAGGATAATAATATTACATTTATTGATATCACTATTTTTTGATAAAGTATATATTTAAATATTGATTAAGCAGCCAAGCAAGGTCGGGTGTCTCCTCAAACCTAGCTTGGGTTTGCTATTATTTATTTTGGGTTCGGATAGAATAGGAATACATATTTTTTGGTATGATACCAAACCTATTTACATATAGTTATATTTTTATTAAATTTTAATTATCTATTTATTGTATTACATTTTAATTATAAAATTTTGTGATATAAAATTATTTTAATGAAATCAGGTTAATATTAAATTTTTACCTATACTTATTTAATTGAGAATATTATAATTATATAATTTAAATTTTATTATATTTTTTATTTTTATATTTAAATGAATATGGTAGTATACTGGTACAGTCAGCGGTGAGGCTACATACATTAGAAGGGGGCTCTTTTTTTTAAATATATATATATTATTAAAATTTTTAAAATATTTAATTGCCCCTCTTTAAATTTATATTATTTTTAATATATATATGATATTTTTATTTTGCCTCCCTTCACTAAAAAATCTAACTTCGCCCCTGGGTACAGTTATATAGGAATAATGTTAAACAGTTTTAGAACAAAATATGGGTAACGGGGAGATGATCAGAATGGGTTTACTATAAGTACTATGAGTAGTTGAAAACCGAACGGGCTCATGATAATTTTCATGAGTATCATATTTATTGTTGTTCCTAATTATTATAAGAGGAAATTACATTAAATACGCGTTTTTCTTTTTAACTTTCATTTTTACGATTGAAATTTTATTTTTACATTTTTATACTTCATGTTTTACAAATTTACGAAAATGTATGATGTTTCTTTCATTTATACTGCAACACATTGCTGGGCTGATTTTTTATGAATCTTTGTAGGAAAGTCCTAATATTGAGATTTTTCTCTACGTAGCTAAGGTTAAGATGTTATTGTTTTTCCATTTATGTTTCATTAAATTTTTTTAATACAAATATTGAATAAATTATTATTATTATTATGTTTTAAAATTTTTTATTTTAATAAATTTATCTTTTTTATATTATTTGTGTTTTTTTCCTTTTATACTGCTTTTTTCTTTTTATCAAATGAAATCAATATAATAATTTTTTTATATAAATAAAATTTATAAATTATAAATTCACAAGTATTTTAATATGAACAAAAATTATTTTAAACAAAACAAAAAAAAATTATGAAAATACATTAATATAATTAAACAAAATATTATATATATACAATTTAGAATGATACGGATACGGGAATTGAAGAGTTCAGGCCTCTGCTAGGGTTTTTATTTTGGCTTTTCTTCTTCACTACTGCATCGTCCTCTTCTTTTCCGGCGGCCCCTCCGGGGGTGGCCGGTCAATCATTTGCTGCTCCTCTCAAATTTGGATTATCGTCTTTTGCTGGCGTCAAATTAGCTCCTGTGTCTTTGGATGAAGCGCGCTCTTTTGCCTCTATTAGCAATGAACGTAAACTCTCAGCTGAAACTGGGAAGTTTCGAGGTTATCCATCTATCTCTTTTTCTGTATCTGATGTTTCTTTATTGGCGGCTCCATATAAATATGCATTGGTTGGGTCTTTCAAACAAAAGCGGCCAAATATGGTTCTTCTGCAAAAATTCTTTGATGCCATTGGATTTAAGGGTCCTTTTTCTCTTGGGCTTATTGATGATCTGCATATTCTTATAAATTTTGAATTAGAAGTTGATTTTCTTAGGTGTTGGCTTCGCTATAATTGGCAATTCAATAGCTTTTCCATGACAGTTTCCAAATGGTCTTCGAATTTTCGACTGCAAATTGATAATCCTATACTGCCCATTTGGATTGTTCTTGAAGGTTTGCCTATACATTTTTTTGATAAGGAGGCTTTATTCCTTATCACCAGAACTATTGGTCAACCTTTAAAACTTGATACAGCCACATCATTAAGGTCACGGCCCTCAGCTACTCGCATTTGTGTCGAGGTTGATGTTTCACAGGAGCTCCCATCTAAGATTCATATCAATAATGCTGGGCATGAGTTTTATCAGTCTATTACTTATGAAGGTGTGCCACAATTGTAATTTTTGTGAGAAGTTTGGACATACTCATCAAAATTGTGTTAAAGATCAACAAGGAGAGGGATTTGTTGAGCCAGCAAAAACAGATTCTACCCATGCTCCTATTCCTAAAGCTATGAATGGTGACTTAAAGCTCAAGAATACTATAAAGGAATGGGTTCCTCGGCAACCCAAAGTTACTGATGTCAATTTTAATCTGATTACTGAAAACTTATCAGATGGCAATATTTCTAATGATGCTGGAAAGACACATGTTGAACAAAAACATGTTAATGTTAAGCCACCAATTTCAGACGTTGCTGTTGATGCAGGACATACTTCTCATGCTGAATAAATGCACAATATTCCATCTATTACTGATGAACCGTCCAATACAGACGCTGTTGATGTTTTGGTTAGGCCTGTTCCGTTGATTATGGCTGTAGAAGGTACTGTACCTGGTGTGATGGTGGTTTCTGAAATTGTCCCCAACTCTGAACTTGATAATTTACAGACTCATGTTTCCGATACTGATATCTCCAACAGTGTGGATGTTGATACTATTGGTCACGTTTCGGATAGTGAGCCAGCCTCTTCTGGTGATGTGGAATCTTTAAAACTTAATGCTGTTGATATCAATAAGTGCTTCCAATCCAAGAATGATGAGGGGTTTGTGACTGTGACTAAGAAGAAAAAAATGAAGAATAAGCAACATCATCCTCAACCCATTTCTCCAATAATTACTCGTCGTTTGCGACAAGCTTTAGCTGAATATCAGGAGCAAGATTAATGAATTTTTTATGTTGGAATGTTCGAGGTATTTCCTCTTCATTTTCTCGTATCTCTAAATTATGTCTCAAATATAGATTTCCTTTCATTGTGATTATCGAGCCAATGGTTAATTGTGATCAAGGAGACTCCTATGCTTCTTGTTTGGGTTTTGATTGCTTCTATAGTAGTTCTAATAATAAACTGTGGTTGTTTTTGGAAAAGCTCTCAGTTTGACATGTTTAACTTCAAGGATGAGGGTCATTTTGTTTTTTGTGATTCTAAAAGTCTTACAGGGGGCTTTTCATTCCATTTTACTATGATATATGGTCTTCACACTAGGAGAGCTCGTGCATGTTTATGGAATAAGCTTGGTGACTACAAAACTGCTAATCCATGGCTCTTGGGTGGTGATTTCAATGCCATTCATTGTATTACTGAATATAAAGGTCCATCTACACCTAATCAGGCCAGTATTGATTGCTTTAACAGTTTTTGTGATTCTTGTGAAATTATGGATATTCCTCATGTTGGCAGCAAGTTTACATGGGCTGGCTCTCGTCGTAGCGGCATGGTTTGGGAGTGTTTAGATCGCTTTTTGGCAAATAAATCTTTTTTTGATCTTTTTGATGATCTTCAGGTTCGTCATTTGGGGTCTACATCTTCTGATCACTGCCCTCTTCTTCTTTACTATAATAAAGCTGAATTTAAATCTCCGAAACCGTTTAAATTTCTTCATATGTGGCTTGAACATCACACATTTTTACCTATGGTTCAGGAGCAATGGTCCAAGAATTTTTTTGGGGGCGGTATGAAAGGACTCCACCTCAAGCTCAAAGATTTGAAGTGGGCTATAAAGACTTGGAACACTGACGTATTCGACAATATTTTTTCTACAGTCCAAGATGCAGAAAATCAGGCTGAGCAAGCAGAAAACCTCTATGTTACCGATCCTTCTGTTCAAAACAGAATTTTGTGGAAAGAAAAACAGGCTCATCTTTTAGCTAAGCTTCGTTTGGAAGAGCTTTTTTGGAAGCAGAAGGCTCGTGTCCGATGGTTAGAGGATGGTGATTCGAACACTCATTTTTTCCACCAATATGTGAAAATGTCAAGGAAGATGCAGAGGATTACGCATATCAAGATGGCTGGGGGTATTTGGTTAATTAACCAAGATGACATTGGTAATGAAGCTGTCAGATACATCTCTTCTCTGTTTCAAGGGGAGGAAACTCAGGTGGACTTTTCTCAAATCCTTTCTCATATTCCATCCATTATTACTGAGGCTCATAATGCTATTCTTATTGCCACTCCGACTAATGAAGAAATTAAAGAGTCTGTTTGGAAACTTGATCTTCTTAGTGCTCCTGGGTCGGATGGCTATGATGGTACTTTTTTCAGATCTTGTTGGGATATTGTATGTTGGGATGTATGCAGCACGGTCAAAGAATTCTTTCTTGGATTGCCCATCCCGCAATCCTTCAGCTGTTCACAGGTTATTTTGTTGCCCAAGGTGCCTAATCCTTCCTGTTTTGTAGAGTTCAGGCCTATATGTTTAACTAACTTCATCAGTAAGGTGTGCACAAGGATTTTATCATCTCGTCTGACCCCTATCTTAGAGCGGATTATCACTCCTGAGTAATCTGGTTTCCTGCGTGGCCGTTCAATACATTCTCAGATCCTTCTGGCAAATGAGCTTATTCACGAAATTGATCGGAAAGCTAGGGGGCAATTTGGCCATTAAGTTGGACATGGCTAAAGCTTTTGACAGGGTTTCTTGGAAGTTTCTGGCGGCGGTGCTTGGAAAACTCGGTTTCTCTCAGCCCTTTATCACACTCATTTTATCTAATTTAGCTTCTTCTAAGCTTTCAGTTTGTGTTAATGGTATTTCTTATGGTTTTTTCGCTCCTTCTCGTGGCGTTAAGCAAGGAGATCCGCTATCCCCCTATCTTTTTATTCTCATGTCTGAGGCTTTCTCAAGAGGATTGAATGCGTTGGTATCCTCTAATAAAATTCTTCCATATAAGCTTGCTGGAGGTTGTCCTTGTATTACTCATTTAGGCTATGCGGATGATCTTCTTGTTTTCCTACTAGGGGATCTTTGTAGTATTGGCAATTTCAAGAATTTTCTATTTTACTATCAACAGGTCTCGGGACAGTGTATCAATTTTGAGAAGTGTTCTTTTTATGTCTCTAAGAAGTTATCTCATGCCGCAATTCGAAAAATTGAAGCCGTTTTATCAATCAAAAGAAAGGAACTTCCCTTCACTTATCTTGGAGCTTCGATATACCAAGGAATAAACCGAACTGCTTATTGCGGGGATCTTATAAAGAAATTCAATGATAAACTGCAAGTTTGGTCCAAGAAGCATCTTTCTTTTGGGGGCCGAATTACCCTTATTAAACATGTTCTGCAAATAATTCCTATGCATGTTATGGCTTCTATGAAGCTTTCTTTAGGGGTTATTCGTGTTCTTAAGAAAATCATGGAGAATTTTTTGTGGGGAAGTAAGGAGGGCAGGGATAATTATCACTGGGTTTCTTTTGCCAAGTTATGCAAACCTACAAATGAGGGAGGTATTGGCTTCCGCTCTCTCCATCATATTCAGCAAACCTTTTCTATTAAATTATGGTGGGATTTTTGGAAATTCCAGTCATTATGGGCCTCTTATATGCATCAAAAGTATTATAGAAATGGGGACATGAAATTTCGAATCATTGATACATGTTCTTGGAAGAGAATATGTAAAATTCACTTGGCTGCTCTTGATATATATGGCTGTTCTCACTCTGCTCCTATTGATTTGCAAGATCTTGGTGCAAAATTTATTTTTTCAACTGTCTACAATGGAGTGCGTGATAGTTGTTCTTCCACTTTGAGTTTTTCTTCCATTTGGTGCTCCTCTATCCCTAAGAACATATCTTTCTTTACTTGGCATCTGTTGAATGATGCACTGCCTCTTCCCCACCGATTGTAGGAATTCGGCGTGGCTGGCCCATCTTTCTGCCCATTTTGTTATTCGGACAATGCTACTGTTGACCATGTTTTTCTTTTTTGCCCGAAAATTTTTCAGGTTTGGCTTTTCTTTTGCTCATATTTCTGTGACATCCAGCCGGCTGTTAACCTTCGCCAAACGTTAATCAGATGGTGGTTAACTACTTCTCCAAACTCTGCTATTGGAATTCTTCAAAGATTAATTCCTCAATTGATAGTTTGGCACATTTGGAAGAATTTTTGCTGTTGTATTTGGGGTGATGGAGTTGTATGGCTTGATGGTATAATACAACAAGTTTCTAGCTTTTTATACAATTGGGGAATAGCCAACTCTAAGAAGAAATTCTCCCGAAGAATTCCCTCTAGTTTTGGAAATTTGCAAAAACGTCTCACTGTAGTGCGATGGCTAAGACCGGTTCATGCTCATTTTAAAATCAATGTTGATGGGTCTTTTACTAAAAGAAATGCTGCAGGTGGCTTTATTGTGCGTGACTACAATGGAGAATTGATTATTGCTCAAGGTTTCCTTCTACATGCATCCTCTCCTTGGCAGGCTGAATTACAAGCTCTCTATGTGGCTATTCATTGGTGTTTTGAGCATTACAATCTGAAGGCTCAATTTGAAGTTGATTCAAAAGCTCTTTATGATTTGATTTACGACCCCTCTTCCTCAGATTCTATGGACAACCGCGTGATTTTCATCCGCACTTTTTTGTAGGATACTGATTCTTTTGTTTCGCACATTTTTCGTGAGGCAAATCAAGTGTCTCATTCTTTAGCTTTGCTTAGTAGAATTAATAATTGTAATTTTTGTTTTTCTTCTCTTGCTGCTATGCCTCGAAGTATAAGAGGCTTAGTACGAACAGAATGTAATGGTTTGCCTTTTTTGACATATAAATAAAATAATCCGGTGGTGCCACCCACCTTTATTAAAAATATATATATACAATTTAGAATGAATACTTTAAAAGAATAATAGTATATATGTATGTACTACGTATATCTCCATATACTAAGATATTACAACCGCATACTAACATTATTTTTTAAAAGAAAATAGATATTTTTAGTTATAGTTAACATATGTCTATATATACTAAGATATAAGAATTATATAATGATATTATTTTTCCAATATAATAGGTATATATAGATATATATGATTTATACTTTCATATACTAAAATATTATAACTACTTACGGGCATTCTTCTTTGAAAGACAATAGTTATATATTATTATAGTTATAATAAACCTATAAATACTATAGTTGCACGATGAAATTCTTTTTCTAAGATAACATATATATATAGATATATGTTACATATACATTCATATACTAAGATATTATAGTTGCACATATGCTACATATATCTTAATATACTAAGATATTATAGTTGCACATATGCTACATATATCTTAATATACTAAGATATTATAGTTGCATACTAACATTATTTTTTAAAAGAAATAGATATATGTAAGTATAGTTAGTATATACCTATATATACTGATGAAGGGATGGACTTCAAGGACTCCAATCCAAGTTTGGATTTGATATGCCACACCTCTTGGGCCTGCAAAATCAAGAAAAATGACCGGGCTCCAGTGGGAAGTCTTCGATATTTAAGTCAGTAATTAGAAACAACCAAACTATATGGTATTAAAGAGTAGTAATGTTCGAACTCTTTATCTGTGAAAGTATATACCTATTTATAGTTAGAAAGTGGAAATAACTTTTGCAAATGTCAGCGAATTTTCAGGAAGTATCGACGTAGTGGGAAGATTTTTTGGATGTGTCAGTGTCACATCAAAGTGTATTTTATCATAGTTCAGTTGTAGAGTTTAGATTTATCTACAATATAGCAATATATACTTTAGTCCAGTTAAATAGTTCGGTCACGGAGTTCAGATTTATCTACAATACCACAAGTCCCTCCTAAAATAGACTAACATTTATGTCAGGAGGATGTATAAATAGAGTTCAAAAAAATACATATCATATGTTTAAAGGATATGACATTCCGTTTGCCAAAGTGGGGTAAGCGAAAAAAAAGAACTAGATTTTCTGCCAAGCACAGTAAATGCGATGTGCCTATAAATAGGAGAAGGGAATGGTGATCATTTACTACTTTCCAACGTTGTGATAGTTCGGTTGCTCTGATAGTTTGGGTATTCTAAAAGACTTGAGACATCAAAATCGAGATTCGGTGAGTACTATTTTATCTTAATTTTATTTTTAGAATTAGATAGTTCATATAAAATGAGTTCGGAGAGTGAGTATGTGTCTATAGATGAACAAAAAGTGAGAGAAGAGTATGTACATTATAGCGACTCTTCTAATAATAGCGTGGATAGCTCGGTTAATAGGAAAAGTTTAGAAAATATCGAGATGGCGGTAGCTCGGTTAATAGGAAAAGTTTAGAAAATATCGAGATGGCGGTAGCTGTGGAAGAAAACGGTACAACAGCGCAGCCCGCCCTATTGGATGAGGAAACAGAAGATGAAAGGGTCTCAAATGTACGGGTGGGTTCAGATCGGACACATGTTAAGGATATTAAATCAACCTTAACCGAAGAAGATTTAAAGGGTATACAAGAAAAGTATAAAATTTCTGCTAATACTTCGGAGCAATAATGTGTGAGGTCATGATACCCCTAAGGCAAACCAAATAATATTATACGAAGAGAATTTCAGAGCAGAAATTTGGTTTCCTCTAAGTCCGTTTATAATAAGTTTTTTAAAGAAAAATGGAATTTTCCTAGGGCAACTTAGTCCTAATTCTTAGCGAACTGCCGTAGGGTTCGAGCTTCTCTGTAAGCTAATTAGTGTAGAAGTCTCTCCTAGGGTGTTGGTCGCATTATATTTTATCAAGGCTCGGCCAAAGTTCAATGAAGACTTTTTATTTCTTTAAGCCCAACCAAGACTCGCATTGTTTATCGAGAAACTAGACTCTAGGAAAGGGTGAAAAGATTAGTTTTTCATCTTGGAAAGGGCTGGGGGGTTTGAATGCTTGACAAAATGGAGTTGAGGTGGAAATTGGCCAAACATAAGAAGGAAAAATTTGCATGCGGATGACCGAGCTATATTTGATAAGATAGCGCAGCATATTCAGAGAGAGAAGCTGAATGTCCTACACTTAATTGCAAGATACTTTCTAATAAGGAAAGACCCAATTGAGCCATGCCCCAAAGATTGGGCTGGTAATACTTCTTGATATCCTAGTAAGTTTGTTCGGTAATAATATTCTAATTTTTGTGTTTGTGCAGGAATAGAGAAAAAAGGAATGAATGATCGTATAAAAGTACTCCAGAAGGCAAGGGCCGAGACCCACAAAGGTGTCTGAGCAGAAGCACGGGAAAAGAGAAAAGATGGGGATTATGGCAAAGGGAGGGGAGGAGAACCTTCAAAGAAAAAGAGAAAGGAAAAAGAAAAAGGAAAAGAAAAAGGGATTACAAGCAATAAAGGTAGCATTCAACTGATATCTCCTATCTGAACTTCACCATATCATATTGGAGATAATATCGCACTGCTACCAAGTCAATGTGGAGGGACTCCAGAGGTTCAGAGGAAAGAAAGTCAGTCTAGGAAATTGAGCATGAAATAGACCGTAAAGAGCTTATTGAGGTGATGGTTAAAGGGTTTGCTTCCCGTTATGGAAATAATTTTTCTATTCATGAGCCAGAGATCAGGTATTTCAGTAGAGAATATCTGAGAAATATTCCGCTAGAAAATAATGAATTAAACAAACTGAACCCAAAGGATCTATTAAGTCGGCATCGAGCTGAAGTTACCGAGGTAAGCAATTGAAATAAACCTAACCTTATTTGATATTGTATGACATACTAATTATATTGATTATATTAGTTTTGTAGCACGACCTCTTTTGCCAACATGTTGAAGATTGGTATGCCGGGATATCGGTTGCCTATGAAGAAATGAAAGAAGATGTTGAGTCTCAAAAGAAGAAAGAGATTGAGATAGAGCGTCGCCTGGCCAGAGCAAAAAAAAAGGCTATAGAGGCTAAGCTCTGGACTGAAAAAGTGAAAAAGAACTAAAGCAAATGAAGGATGATCTCGCCATTGTGCAAGGATCGTTGGCAAGAGAGCAAGAAGCATTAATCGAACTTAAAGGGAAGATGGACAATGAGATGGCCAAAAAGGAAGAGGCATTAAACAAGCTCAAGGAAAACATGGATGGTCAAATAGCACAAGGGATTGTCAAGTTCTAAGAGCTCGTTGTTGCTGAACTAAAGAAACAATCTCTTGAAGGGGAGTTCGACTGGATTTTTGATGTCCACCCCGATCAAGTTCCTAATGAAACGATCAATGCTGATGATGAAGAGTTCATAGTGCAAGACAAAGTTAGTAAAGATTAAAGCGAGACTTTTTTTTTATGTGTAGGAAGGGTAGGAGAAGCACGGTAAATTTTTGTTAATTGTAGAATATTTAATATATGTATTGGCACATATGTAAATTTTAAAATTTAAAAGAATATATTTAGCTGATCCTTTTATGTGATTCGAGTATTTAATTATTTGCATATTTAGTTCGGTTCATATTTTGGTGAATAACCAATATTAAGCATAACATGCAACTACCAAACAAATATTATATTTAATTGAACAAGCATTGCTAGCTCGATGCACATGGTACTATGAGCTGGATTGTAAATATTATGAGCTTGATATGCAAAGCATTGTGAGCTGTTTTGAGAATGATATAAGCTATGTGCAAGGCACTAAAAAATGATACAAGCTTTGTGTGCAAAACACTGTGAGTTATTTAGAAATGATACAAGTTCGGTGTGCAATGTACTGTAAGCTATTTGAAAATGATACAAGCTCGGTGTGTAAGGCACTATGAGTTAAACTTAATGTTCGGTAATCACAAAAAACTTATAAAGAAACTCTGATAATGATATTTTTTTTCATCACGCTCATAAGCATTAGATTACATGAAAAATATAAAATGAAACAGAAATACAAAAGCTTGTACCAAATTATTTTTCATTACCTGAATTTATTGAAAATATTTTCTCAAATTATGGGCATTTTAGGTTCTTAAAATGTCTTTATCATCTGTAGTTTATAACTTATATGCTCCTCCCTTTAGAGCCTCGACGACCCAATAGGGTCCTTCCTAGTTTGCTCTATGTTTTCCAGCTTCAGCTCTGATCCCAACTTGTTCTCTTTTAAATTCCAACATGTCAAGATTATGCCTAGAATCTGATTCCTACTCTTCTGAAAAATTAAGGACTTTGGCTGAGGGGACTCCAATTTCTATTAGGATAACTGCTTCAGTACCATAGGTCAATGAAAAGGTAGTTTCTCCAATGGCAATTCGGAGAGAAGTACGGTATGCCCATAAGACATTATACAATTCTTCTATCCACAAACCTTTAGCTTCATCAAGTCTTTTCTTCAATCCCATCAAAATTATTCGATTTGTGACCTTAGCTTGGTCGTTAGTCTAAGGATGGTAAACTGAAGTGAACTGGAGGTCAATCTTAAGCTCTGTGCAATATTCCCTAAACTGCTTGCAATCAAACTGTTTGTCGTTGTCAGTAACCAATGTGTGAGGGATGCCAAATCTAGTAATGATCGCTTTTTTAAAGAACTTAATGATTGCTAATTGAGTGATTGAGGCCAGAGGCTCCACCTTAACCCATTTGGTGAAGAGGTCAACTGCAATAACTAAAAACTTTCTTTGAGTTGTGGCTAGGGAAAATGGACCCAAGATGTCCATCCCCCACTGAGCGAACGACTATGGACTTCGGATAGGCCTCTGTTCAACAATAGGTTGATGTTGTAAGTTGACATACTTCTAGCATTTTTCGCACTTTTCAACTAATTTTTTTGCATCAACATTCATGGATGGCCAAAAATAGCCTTACCTCAATGCTTTTAGAGCTATTGCCCGAGTTCCTTTATGGGCACCACATATTTCTTTGTGAATTTCCCTCACAAATAGCCACCTTCTTCTTCAGAGAAACATCTACTCCACGGATGGGAGAATGATCTCCTGTACAATAACCCTTCATGAATGGCCTATAAACTGGACCTTCTAACAATCTTTTTAGCTTCCACCGAATCCTCTAGCAATTCACTAAGGTCAAGAAATTTATAAATTGAAAGTCTCCAACCCTCTATTGGTTTCACTGTAATGATTAATGAAATTTCATAGCTCAGGTTATGAATTATCTCAAATAACACTACTTATTCAAGGACTCCCTCCTTAGTGGCAGCAACTTTAACCAGCTTGTCAACATGTTCGCTCTCTGCACGCACAATCTGATGGAACTCCCATACACAACCATCCTTTTGAAGAGTTGTCAAAAGGTCTGATATGTGCTCCTTGTATCGCACCATGTCCTGTTCCCTTACTTCATATTTTTTAGTCAACTAACTAACCACTAATTGAGAATCAGAATATATTTACAAATTTTTTGGTCGAACTTCTAAACTAAGTCTCAACCCAAGGCAGACAGCTTCATATTCGGCTATATTATTTGAAGTTGTAAAATTAAGCTTTGTAGCATATTTGATTTGTATTTTTTCCAGACTTCAAAGGATTGCTCCAATACCAGCTCCATCTATGCCTGAAGCCCCATCTATATTAAAAGCCCATGTTTCTTTAGAGGTTGACGGTGAAGGGTGTTCATAGAGCTTCGTGATAAAATTCGCCAAGATCTGTGCTTTCATAGCTTGCCTAGGCTCTTATATGATATCAAATATACCCAACCATGCTGCCCATTTTGTAAAGCACCATGACGTTTCTGATCGCTGAAGAATTTTTTTTTTAAATAGGAGTTAGTATACACAATAATGGTATATTCATCAAAGTACGAAAGAAGTCTTTCTGAAGCAGACCGTAAAGCTAGGGCTAATTTTTCTTACAGTGAGTAACGCAATTTGACACTTTTAGGACATGAATGGCATAATAAATAGAGTATTGCTGATCATATTCTTTTCTAATTAATACTGAGCCTACAACTGTAAGTGATGCCGAGAGATACAAATAAAGTTCTTCCCCTTGAATAGGTCGGCTAAGCAAAGGGGGCGAGCTCAAGAATTGATTTAGCTCTATGAAGGCTTGTTGACACTCCTCTTTTCATTAAAAATTTTTCAAGTTCCGTAAGAGCTTATAGAATGGAAGGCATCGCTTAACTGAGCATGATATGAATCATCCCAAAGCTGTAATCCTGCCATTTAATTTCTGCACTTCCTTAATGGTCTTAGGTGGCTCCATTTTCGTTAAGGCCTATATCTTTTATGGATTAGCTTCGATGCCTAGTTCAAAGATGATAAACCCCAAGAATTCACCTGACTGAACTCCAAATGCACACTTTTCTGGATTGAGTTTCATGTTTGCTCATCGAAAGATTGCAAAGACACATGCTAAATCTCCAGAGTGCTCTGTGGAATTTTGAGACTTAATAATCATATCATCTACATATACCTCCACAGTGTGGCCTATTTGATTCTAAAAATGTTTGTTAACAAGTCTTTAATATGTGGCTCCTGCATTTTTCAGACCAAATGGCATGACTGTATAGCAATAAGTACCATTGGCTGCGATGAAAGAGGTTTTACTTTGGTCCTCCACTTTTAGAGGAATTTGATGATAGTCAGATGAAGGATCAATTAAACTATATTTTGCATAGCCTGTGGTAGAGTCAACGAGACAATTTATATTGGTAAGTGGATACGAGTCTTTGGGACATGCCTTATTCAAATCAGTAAAATCTACACACATTCTCTACTTGCCATTAATTTTTCTTACCAACACTATATTGGACAACCATTCTAGGAATGAAATTTCTTTGACGAAGCCCGCTTATAGGAGTTTCTCAACTTCTTGCTCTGTAACCAACTATCTTTTTAGTCCCATATTTCTTTTCTTCTGCTTTACTGTGATTGCTTTGGGATTTACATAGAGCTCATGTGTCATAAGCTCGGGTGAAATTCCTATAATATCAACTGGAATCCACTGGAAGCACTGGAAGCACCATGTTGGCATCGGGTGATTGCTTTGTGGATACGAGTTAGGGATATCGAGAGAATCCACTGGAAGCACCATGTTGGCATCTTTAAGAAGAGTTGCATATGAATCACGAGCTAACTATTGATTGACTTTTATAATAGCCATTCCATGATGAGTTGGGACTTTCATAAGCAAATTTCTTACTGAAATATATGCATCCACACCTACCAATAATGGTCATCCAAAAATAATATTATAGGTAAGGTACATTTGTACTATCATGAAACAGGCATGACAGTTGCGTACAACTAGTCCATCTCCCAACTGTTTCTCAAGCATGGCAAATCCTTGTACAGGTATCGTATGTTTGGAAAATCCAACCAATGGTGAATTAACAAGTCTTAGTGCCTTTGGTGACAAACTAAGTTTCGTGTAATCATCTAAGGTCATTAGATTTACAGCACTGCCTGTGTCAACCAAAATTCGTTGGACCAAAAAGTATTGAATAACAGCTTCTACTACAAGAGCATCAACGTGTAGACCAATGACAGAATGTGAATTTTTCAGACGAAAGGTAACTACTAAGATGCATGCTTTTGATATCTCGGTAACAGAAAAAACCTCTTTGACCTTTCATTTTTGCAAAATATTAGTGACATCATACTGCTCTCCCCCTGCAATGATATGTATTACTCTAGTTGGGATCTTTCTGGAATTTGTAATGTGCTATGAGCTCGGTTCCCCTTATTCACCCTAGTCATTGGGAGTGGTAACGAACTACTTCAACTGACCCGCCTGATATAACCATTCAATCTCTCTCTTTAACTTGATACAATCATTTGTCTTGTGGGCATGACCTTGATAAAAACTATAATATAACTGTTGATTTCTATTTGGGTCATCTTTCATTGGCAGAGGCCAATTTACTTCGGTATTTTTTTAAGCCAACGTAAGATTACAACTCTGGAAGTATTTAAGAGTATAAAATATTCAAGGACTTGGGTGATGGGAAAAGCACGGTTAGAGTAGTGCAGACCCAATGGTTTTTTAGAATGGAAAGTGAATTGTTGCCAAGGGATATTTTAGTTGACTGGTTTGGGAAAATCTAATTTAGAAGAGTTTTGCTTTGATACCTCAGGCTTATAAGATCTTCCATAAAGTTTATGTGCTTGGTCTTGAGTTTGATGGGGGTAAAGGTCCTCCCATATTCGAGCACTCTCATCTGCCCAAATATATTTATAGGATCTAGCCATGAGCTCTACAAAATCTTAGGGAGGATTCTTACTTAAAGATTGTGAAATTGAGGACATTCAGTGTTCTGAATTAATGCCTCCAAGGCTATTTCAAAGTTCACTTTTGAAATTTGGCCCACTGCTTCATTAAACCTATCAACATACTCTCATAATGTCTCTTTAGGTTTCTGCACAACTTTGAACAAGTCCGCCAAAGTTTGACCGGGTCAATGAAAGCCACAAATTTATTTATGAAAAGTTTAGTGAATTGGCCAAAACTGTAAATGGAGTTCAATTCTAAATTCTTGTACCACATATGTGCATTACCAATGAGAGTCTTCAGGAATAGTTTACATAGAGCAGCATCCGAAGTTGTGTATAGCAGGGCAGTGTTATAAAAACTATCAACATGTGAGCGAGGATCCATTGTTCCGTGAACTCCTTCAGCTTTGGCACATGGAAACTTAGATAAACCTCATTTAGAATTTGTTTGGACAAGGGTGAACAAAAGGTAATGTTGTATTACAGAGTTGTACCCCTGCGCTGTTTTATTTTTTCATCAACTAAAGTACTAACATATGTTGTTGTCATCATGACTTCTTTTCTTTTGGAATAAACTAGTTCAGAGGCTAATATGGGGTTAATAGGTATATACGATGTTGAATGTTCGGGTGAATAAAGATTTCTCCGAGCTTCCTGTTGTGATTCATGGGATGTATTATATTACTGCTGAGGTTCATAGCTATATTGTGGTGAATTATAAGGGAAAGATGTCGAATGAGTAGATGGATGTGGAGTTTGGCATGTTGGAGGAGGAGGTTTAAGTTCTGATAATGTAGGTTGCTGTAGATTTCTAGTAACTTGTCCAAAAACTGCTCTTTGAGTATGGATGTGAGCTCTCTGATTGTTTGTTCAGATAGATTTGTGGATTGCAACATTGCAGAGACCATTTGTGCTATTGGAACAAATGGCAGAGAAGGCTCAACATGGGTTACTTCCATTATGGCAGCAGATGATACAGGAAGAGAGGTTTCAATTGGAGATTATTCAATTTGGGAATTATGTGTTGTGTTTTAAGCTGTTGGACATTGGGGTATTTGTGGGGGTTGGGGTAATCTGTTAAGAGTCTTAGTTGAATTCTTTGAATCGTGAATTAAATCTTGAGTCCTCTTATCCATTTCGAAAATCAGCCAGTCCACGCTCACCGCACCACTGATGAAGGGATGGACTTCAAGGACTCCAATCTAAGTTCATATTTGATGTGCCACACCTCTTGGGCATACAAAATCAAGAAAAATGACTGGGCTCTAGTGGGGAGTCTCCGATTTTTAAGTCTATAATTAGAAACAACCGAACTATATGGTATTAAAGAGCAGTAATATTCGAACCTTGCGAAAGTTTATACCTATTTATAGTTGGAAAGTGGAGATAACTTTTGCAAAGGTCAACAAATTTTCAAGGAGTATCGACGTAGTAGGCATATTTTTTGGATGTGTCGGTGTAGTGCTGTCACATTAAAGTGTATTTTATCATAGTTCGGCTGTAGAGTTCAGATTTATTTACAGTACCGCAATATATACTTCAATCCAGTTAAATAGTTCGTTCACAGAGTTTGCATTTATCTACAACACCATATACTAAGATATAACAGTTATATAATGATATTTTTGTTTCTAAGATAATAGGTACATGTAGTTATATACTATACATATCTTCATATACTAAGATGTTATAACTATTTACTTATATTATTTTTTGAAAGATAATAGTTATATGTAGTTATAGTTATAATATACTCATAAATACTAATATATAATAGCTATATATTGATGTTCTTTCTCTAAGACAATAGACATATGTATATTATATATATACCTTCATATACTAAGATATTACAGCTGCAAATTGATATTTTTTTAAAAGACAATATATATACAGTTATGGTTATTATATACCTAAATATAATAAGATATGATAACTGCGTACTGATATTTTTTCTTTCAAGATAATAGGTATATGTAGGTATACCACATATACCTTTATATACTAAAATATTAAAGCTATTGCTATAAATACTAAAATATAAGAACTGTTTACTGATATTTTTTTAAAAAAGAATAAATATATATAGTTATATGTTATATATATCTTAATATACTAAAATAATATATATATATATTTGTAATTCAACATAATAACTAATATGTAAATTAGTTTATATATTAAAAAAATATTTTTAAATAATTTTTATAGTATGTGTTAAAATTATTTTAAAAAATATAAATTTAATAAAATATATTAATATAAATAAAAATAAAAATTTATTTTCAAAAAGAAATATATGGGTACATATCAATATTTATTACATATAAATAAAAATCTAATATAAATATTTTAAAAGATAAAACAAATTAAAATAATAATAAAACAAATGGCCATTTTATTTTTTAAAATAATGGCTATTTTGTGAAAAACGGTGGCCATTTTGTGGAACTCATATGCGTATTGAAAGACAAAAAAAAATTACACGTGCTCAATATGCATTGAAGAAGCCGCACTTTTGCAATTGAGAATTTTGTTTCCGTAAATTGGAAAAAAAAAAAAAATTGGTCCAATATTTTTAAAAATACACCTTTATTTTAAGTTAGTTTTGTAATTAACCCTTATTATAATAAATACATTATATCTCATATTAATAGGTCTATTTTTATTTTTATTTATTTCAAATAATAACCTACCTTTTATTTTAATAATTTAATTAATATGTCAAATATTTATTACATCCATATTTAATATTATTCATTAAAAATACTTTATACATATTTTTTTATATTAAAATAAATATATATAAATTTGTATTTTCAAAAAAATTGTAAAATAAAAATGAAGAAATTGATACTCACTATTAAACATAATAATCGACATATATATAGACAGATATATATATATATATATATATATATATTAGTAATTAGCAATGTTGATATATTTAACTTAATATAATTAATATATTTAACAACATTAATACTTAGTATTAATACTAATTATAATAGTAATAATCCTATCAAATATATATAATAGTAATATTATGAAAAAATTTTAGTCATAGAGTTTTATATATGACGTAATTTTGCTATTAATTTTTAATAACTTGCATCAAAATTTGACATAATTTTGCTATTAATTTTTATTAATTTGCATCAAAATTTTATTTTTTAACAGCATTTAGATTATCTTCTGTTGGGAAAGTAATATTTTATGGTAGTGGCGAATGGTTTGGCAATTTTTGCCATTAATTTCAAGCTGCTATTTGGCATGCATAACAGCATACGTACATCTGTAATCTTGATTTTGGATTTTTTTACATTGAAAATATTTAAAGGAAAAAGACTATGAAATTTTAAATTAAATTTCTTAAATTAACGGAACAGTCAAATTATTCTATTGAAATTTGAAAAATTACATCCTCCACTTTTTTTTATAGAATTTTTTTATTTTCACTAAAAATATTTTAATCATTTTATAATAAACTCATAATAAACATATAATAAACTATATAAATTTATAAACTCATAATAAATTATATAAATACGATAATTTACTCAATTTATGAAATATTTAATAAAATACCAGAATTTATAAAATATTTACTAAAATACCAAATTTTTATTAGTTTACAGAGAGTTTATAATGAGTTTATAATGAATTTATAAATTTCACACAGTTTATAATGAGTTTATTATGAATTTATAATAAAATAACTAAAATATTCCTAATAAAAAAATAAAAAATTTAAAAAATATAGTGGAGGTTATCATTTTTTCAACCATGAAATCGTTACTAAGAGTCTAAGACTCAGTAAAAGTCTATTAGAAATTTAAAATATTTTTTTTAAAAAAACCTAAGTCCATTTTTCTTCTTTTAATTTTAAAAATTCCCTTTTAATTTATAAAATCTATATATAAAAAATATATAATTAATATATAATTTCATAATATATATAATATATTTTTAATTAAAATTAAAAAATATATATTTTTAAAAATTTCTATAAATTACATAATATTTAAAAAAATTAAAAAAGTGACACAGTGTCTTTTTCTCCTATTATTATTTGGCTATTCATGGAGAGTTAATCATATATTTAATTTTTAGTTTTAAAATGATATAATATAATATAATATTATGATTTTTTTAAATCACAATCACCAATTAAATATTATTTGATTAAAGAAGCATAGCTTGATTGAAAATAGGCTCTTATATAATATTAATTTTTTTTACATATATTTGCACACAATTTTTAAACATGTGATTTTGTATAGTTAATGAATGAATGCATGAATCTTTTTCCAGTTCGTTATAATAATATAAGATAATGTTTTATGATGCAACTGGATCAAACATAAATTTTTTTTTTTAACAATAAGTGGATCACACAAATGAAAAAATATGAACTTAAATTAAGTTAATTAAATTATTTTTATATGCAAACATTTATTTAAGTTTGTGATTTGTATTTAGAATTTTCATTAGAAATTTTGTTTGATATTTAAATTCAATTTTTTTTTCTTTATAGATTAAAAATTATAAATGTTAATGAACCGTACTCTGAGAGATGAAATTAGGGAATTTATATAAATAACTTGAACAGCAAAAAAGTGCAAATAATAAATTTATAAAAATATTATATACATAAAATATCTTATAAAAGTACGGTATATATTGAGTATATATTGTAAAAATGAAAAAAAAATAATATTAAATCAAATTTAAAACTGTAAAATTATATAAAAAAAAAAGTAATACTTTATGTAATTTTCTTATGAAATCAAATCCAAATGGGAAAGTGTATTATAGCCGTTTGATCTGGGACATTTTTCTTTAACCGTTAGATATACAACTACCTTATTTTATTTTACCTGCAGTCAACTGGAGAAAAAAAAACATTAGGACCATAGTCTTGTTTTATGGACTATTAACGCTAAAAAAGACTAGCAGTGTGAAAAGTGAAATTAAAGAATTATTAATACAAAAAATGAATTTAAGAGATGACAATGAAAATTCTCAAGGCACGGCGAACAAAAATTACTGGTGTGTATGCCCATGTTACAATCTTTTGGTAGTTCAAGATTTTAAAAAATTTATGCAATTGAGTCCAAGCTCAAGTTTGTTCTATAAACTTTATTTCGTTTACACTGAAATTGGAATTAAAATATGAAGAGGTATGAATATAAATTTAAAGATTTTTTTTATTCAAATTTATATTTTAAAATAATTAAACAAAATTTAGTATCAGAAAACATAATGATCTATGATTATTAAAATTATTTTAATAGGCTATATTCACACTATTATTAAAGTTCTAATTAAACTCAGTTCCAATGCTTCATAAATCGAGTAACACTAGAGAATTGTTAATAAAGATCTCTCGTCAAGCACAAGCCTTGACAATTAAGAGTATAAAATTTCATGCAAAAACACTAAAGATAAATCTGGATGGCCCCTCCATAACATCTTGCTTTCCCTGGAATCCCAACGGTCTTTACAGATTGATGATTCCAACATTCAATTGTCTTTGATTGATAGCTTCTACTTGTGCCCTCTTTTTCCTCTTGCACTTGTGAAACTGTAAACCTGCACATCACTGTAATATTTGAGAGCTTCTATGACTAAGAAAAGCAAAATTAAATCTTGAATTCTATCCAAAGTTTCTAACCTCAAAATGATTTATATACATTTATATATCATCTTTGCACGAAAAATGCAACGATCCGGTGAATCTGTTAAACAAGTGAGGCAGAAAGAAAATAAAATTGATGTTAATATCTTCAGAATTTTACCATTTCAGTAGCAAGTGGAGAACAAGAAGCTAGAAATCTTCTTGATACTCACAATGTTATTTTCAGGCTTAGACCAGTAGAATCCTTGAATTGCAATAATAGCTAAGTTAGAAGTTAAAAGAACAAAAATACTCAACGAATGCTTTCCCATCCATTCTAGTGGTAATGTCAACCATCTGTGACTGTATACATCTACCTAAAGCAGCAAACATATAAATATTAAGAAAAAGAAAAAGAAAAATGTTAGATACTTGCAAAAATACATCTACCATGTTAATTGAAGTATAAGTACGTAAGAAACAAATGAAGGATATGTTTGGCTTAACTGATTGTTAATAAGGATCTTTCGAGTGATTATTTGGAGATTAATGAAAAATAATATTCTTCTCTAATTTTTAAGAAGTATGTGATGGCTTTTTTACATGGTTTCTTTTAATTTTTAGTAACATTCTGGCTTATAAAGCTTTTATTGAGGAGAAAATTATCAAAGAAAAGAAAAATCAAAGAAAACACAATTATTTCAGCATAAAAAGACTTGTGTTTTAGCTCCAAAATCGTAAGAATTGAGTCTTAAAACTCACCACCAAGTACAAAGCACAAAATGTGATTCCTGCCAAAGCTGAAGTAATCAGCATATAACTAATTGTATAGAGAGACTTATTCACTGGGATGCCTGCATTAAAACAGAAGTGAATGGAGCAAAGATTCACTTTCAATGATTGCCTATTAGAAGTTATGGAGATGGAACGTTATTGTTCTTTTTGTTGTCTTCATAACAAACATTTCTAGATATTCATCCATTTAAGATCATACCTATGAAGGCCAAGGACGATCCAACGAGAAGCAGTGAAAATGAGAATGAAGACCAGCTTTCTATGCGGCCTTTGTGATCCTGAAACACTTAAACCAGTTAGTTGTTTTGCACAACATCATTAGAGCCATTAATAGGCAATACCCGCTCGTAACAGAGAAAGAATAGAAAACATGTGTATGCTATCACCTGTATATGAGCAAGGACATGACCAAACTGAAGTCCAATTATGCAGGTCACTGCAGCTGTTAAGGAGCTGTGGACACACACTAAAATATCAGTCACTACAACTGTTAAGGAGCTGGGGACACAAACTAAAATATCAGTGAATAGTCACGACTCACTCCTTGAACATTGATTCCAGAACAAATAGACCTATCATTTTTCTACAGACTTCGATTTAGACTTTCTTCTTTATATAACATTAAATTATTATTACAAATTAAACAATTCAAAAACAATAGTTATAAAATTTAAGTGCCACATCATATCTTGACTTTCAAGTCCTTGTAAATAATTTCAAGTCTTTTCATTATACAAATAAGTCATGTTGTACATAGACCTTCAATAAACAATTGCCAGCCAATGTTTTAAATTAGAAAGGTCACTTGGCTCTTCGTGATTCATTAAGCAATTTAATCAAAGGCTAGGTTAGATGCTGTTGGGATAAAACTCATATGCACTCCATCACTCATTTTCTGCAGTTGTTAAGAGTAAACACATATTTGAGAGTCCAGTTAACGCCGAAACATGGGTTAGCTGTCCGTATGGCGTGGGACATGATGGACCATATAATCTGCTACATATCCATTTTCCAATTAAATATAGTAGTTTAAGAGCCCATTTGGGATTAGCACTCCAAACTCATCATTTTTTATGCCATTGGAAAAAGTAGTTTCAGAGTACTTTTTTTTTTTCGAAAAGTTTTATGAAAGATTAGATTTGCCACCTTATAAGACCTTCAGGGTCGGAAGAAGCATGACACCAAGGAGGTGAACTATCTGGAACTTGGCCATTCGTCATATTACATACCTATAAGTTGAATATATCTGTCAGGGATCAATATATTGCATATGATGATAGAAAGACTATAAAATGAACAACTTAGAATACCTTCAGGTTTCTATAAACAGGTTTTGTATATAAATGACCAATACCAAGAACATAGCGATCAATCATTCCAGCTGAATTACAAGCAGGACCAAGATCACCTCTTACAGAACATTTCACCTGTGAAAATATAAAAGAATGTATGTAAATACATGACTTAATATGTAGAACAACTAAACATTAGTAGTAGCTTCATGACTAATTAGCTATTTTATTGACTTGATTAATATGCAAAATGTATCGCATAAACACCTCTATCCTTTCTAATAATATTTTATTCTTAAAAAAATTGAAAATTAAGTAATAAAGTGATGACAAATTAACTTGCTCTTCAGAGCACGACATAATTAATTCCAGCAGAAATTATTAGAAGTTCAAGTTCCACAGCCATTAATGCTTTATGGCTCTCATAACTTGGTCAAAATTGTGTGTAGCAAGCAAATGACTATAAACACCCTCACATATATGCATACGAACACAGGCATTGAAAGTAGAATAGAAAAAGGAAAAGGTTTGAGTGAACTCTTACCAAGTAAACATAACTGCCATTGATTGGAAGAACAGAAGAAGTTGAATTGGACACTTTAAATTGCCAATCCGGAACATATAAGCCGTGTAATAATCCTAGATATATTGCAGATAATGAAAGTGCCAAAATCCTGGAAAACAATTTTTTATCTTCATCAATGAATTGAGAAAAGAATGCAACAAAATAACTATAACAATTCAAATCCATGAAAGCTTTAACTTTCTATTTATTTACCATAGATTGTTAACTTGACAAAAAAGGATCCGATTGCCAGAGCAATAAATTACATACCAAGATTATATCATTAGTATCTTAAAATATGGCTAGAATGTTGATCTATTTGTATATATTAAAGGAAAAGGTTTGGCATGAATGTATAGTATGTAAATTAGGTAAACATGCAAGTGTCTAGACTAAAAATGCATTTGATTACATGATCATTATAACTTACCAAACACGGCCTTACTAGGCTTATATAAGCATGATTGTGCTTGAAGTTTAAGAACATATAGACAAATGCCAGATATTAAAACCTTACCAATGCCAATAATAACGCTTCAAGAAGCCTATTTCCCTCTGCGTTCGACGCGAAAGCCAGATCTCACATAAGGCCGCAACAATATATCCTATAGATATTCTCTGGCTTAAAAGTCAACAAAAACAATCTTAACAGTGTATAGCTATATTGTGCAAGATCAAAGTACAGATTGTCCACAAATAGGGGGAGTACCTGGAGAATGCCAAACCAACGTATTCCTTCAATGTCAACACCATAGGTCAAGGAATTTATCCCATGAAAATAACCACCTGGAAAAGATTTATTGCTTGTGTAATTGAATTGAAATCTAAATCAAACTTTATTTTCTGAAAAAAAAAATATATGAAATCTAATAATTTATTGATATAAGATTATAAAATGCACAACGACTCATTGACAATGTTACCTTGAAGAAAAACACCCAAGAAAAATAGCTTTACTGCCCTAAGCACTGCCTTCGTTGTAGCATCTACTCTGTCTGATACTTTCTGAATATGTATTTTTTTGAAAAAAAGACAGTTTTCAATTAAAAATCACTAATAAAATTAATTACCAAATGAATCACACTTTGTTATCGAATAAAAAATTGATACTCAATAAAACCCAATTTAAATTATCAAAATAAAGAATTATTATTCATCAATGATCAATTCAGTGAATAGAATTACTAGAAACCACTCCCTAGAAATACAATTCATTTTCTGAAGAAATTGTAAGAATAGTACCTTATAGACAAGTGCAAGAGAAACTCCAGCTATAAAAAGAAAGAAAGGCATAACAAAATCTGCCAAGCGAAGGCCATTCCATGGAGAATGAGCAATAATTGGAAAAATCGAACCCACATAATCAACAAGCATCATTAGCTGAAATCAAAAACCAAAACAAGATTAGTTGAAAACTAACAATCAGACACTAACAAGATGAAATATTTTCAAGTTTAGTTAAGCATTTTATTTGCTTTTAGTCTAAAAAAAAGATAATGAAAATGAGTTATACTAGAAAATTAACAAAGAAAGCTTTCTTTTTTAAAGAATTTTATTAAAAAACCAAACAGTAGCAGAGCTAAAAGTTAGCAAAGAAAGAAGGTAAAGAAAAAACAAGCAAAAGGGTATACAAAGAAACAAGAACCCAGAACAAAGAAACGTGAATTTGAAGATAATTGGAAGATTTCAGAAGATCAAAGAGAAACAAAAATAAAAGAGAATAGAGAAAAACAGAGCTGACAAAGACACAGAGGCCGCGAAAGACATCTAGAGAAGCAAGACGGGAAGACTTGTTATCGGAGAGTGGTGGTGGTGGCTGGAGAGGCAGTAAGGGCTGATAATCAACCATTGTATTTTTTTATATGGAGAAATGAGAGAAAGAAGAGAGAAGTAAAAGAGAAGCTCTGCTCGTTTGTAGAAGAAGACAGGAAAGGGCTGCTCTCCTGTTATTAGTTAGTTTTTTAAATAACAACTAAAAAAACAATGGTCTTTGACAGGACAAACTGCTACGTGGCAAAATATTATTGGATAAAATTATTCGGAATTCTTAAGAAAACTAAGGAATTATGTGGCTGCCGCATGGGACCCAATATCATCATTCGATATTTATTTATTTCATATTTATTGAAATTTCTATTTTCACAAAATAAATGATAAATCCATGTTCGACAAATAACACAAGGGTGTTTTTGAATATCTTATTCATTAAGACGGTTATATTTCCTTAAATTAAAAAAATGGCTAAAAACACTGACTAGTAGTTAAGATTTTTCTTTCATTTGTATATTTTTTTAAGTAATTTTTATAAATTGACGGGTTAACACAGACAGTAAGTAATTTATTGCCTCTTATAAATATCAAAAATTTATAAATATCAAAAATTTTACTAAAAGATTCAACTTTTTTAAAATCTGATAATAATCAAATTCGAATTAATCAAATACTATATCCAATACCGGATAGTAACAAAAAAAAAAAGTAATTTTTATAAAGTCATCCATAAAAATAATTTTTTCTTAAAAAAAGCTAAACAAAAAAATTAAAATAAAATTTTAAAAATATCTCACTACTCACTAAAATAAATTTTTTTTTCAAAAATACATTTTCTCTTACTACAATTAATTTTTTATTTCAAAATTTATCTTTTTTTAAACTTTACTATTAAATAAATATATTCCAACAAAATAATAAAATTAATATTTTAAATTATATTTTTAAATATAAAATATATTAAATTGTTATGAAAATTTTTTTTAATTTTGATTAAAAATAACAAATAACACCAAAAAAATAAAAAAGTAAAATATATAAAAATATATTTTAAAAAAAAAATTTATTTTTGAATAAATTTTAAATATTATATATAAAAATAAAAAATAAAATTTTTATTATGTAGATGTTACGTGTATATTATATAAATGTTAAAAAAGTTATATGATTATTGTATTAATATTATATATTTATTGTACATTATATAGATATTCTATATATATTTGATGTATGTTGTATATTTTATATATGTTATGCATATATTTATTTATATATATATATATTAAGAATATGATAATAAAAAAATTATTTATGAATAAAAATATGATAAAAATAAAAAAATAAAATCAGCAAAACAAATTAAAAATCATCCTTAAAAATGAAAAAAAAAATACCAAAAATTATGCAAATGAAAAGGAATTTAGTGGGAGCCATTGAAATGGCGGAAAACTTGTAAAATCCCCTATTTTAAACAAAATTTTGTTTATTTGTAAGTGAAAGGTTTAATCCAAAAGGTGTTGGAAAATATAGATGAATCACAAATCTAAAAATTATAATAAAATATAATGATATATAAGGTAGTGTATATTAGGTCTTAACACAAGTCAATTGGTTTTGTGCTGAGATGAGGTTTTAACCTCATTTATATGGTTGTTGTATATTTGGCCCAATATTCGTATAGTTTCTACTTGATATCAGAGCTAATATGCCCTCGTGGCCCAGCAATCCAAGGGTCAAGATAATGAAATACACCTAGCAAATTTGAACCGGCAATAAACAAGCCAAGGCCCATAAAAAAATCAAGACTCGCCAGCAACAAATAAGCCAAGGTTCTATAAAAAAATTCAAGACATGTGACCCAAGATCTGAAGCCCGAAAGAAAGAAAGCTCAGTGAAAAAGACTCAGTTATAACTCGTAGCTCTGAGGTTCCACTTGAAAAAATATAAGCTCAGGCAAAAAAAGAAAATCAAACCTGAGGCCTCTGAGGTTTAAAGGAATACAAGCTCAGAATGAATGCAATGCAAGTTACAACTGAACCAGACTAATTAGACTTGAGGAGGAGTGTTGGAGTAAAGTGGAAAGTCCGACACCCACCGAAAAAACAAGAAAGAAGAAATAAAAATATTAATTGATTGGTTTGAAGGATAAAATGACCCAAACTATTTTATCAAAGAAGTGCAAATCAATTTAAAAGAAACTCACTCTCTTCAAATAAAGCCCATGATAAATTTACAATCCAAAATACACATCCAAATCTATGACTTCAAAATTCAATCTCAAGCCCACTTTAAATCAACCCATGATGAGAGCACACCTGCTGCTCTATTAAGCTAGCTTTCTTGCAACTCCAAAAATCTTATTCATGGATTCTCCAAATCCGCATAGAGACCCACTAGCTGAGGTACAAACTATGCAAGGACAGTACTATCCAAACATTGATTGGCAAGCCAATAAGGACCCACTTACCTCACTGGATCCACTTAGAAAATGGCCAAGCCCATTTTGGCTATTTTTAATTAATTGATTTGAAGGACAAAATGACCCAAGCTATTTTATTAAAGAAGTCCAAATCAATTTGAAAGAAGCCCACTCTCTTCAAACAAAGCCCATAATTATTTTACAATCCAAAATACACATCCAAATTCATGACTCCAAAATTCAATCTCAAGCCCACTTTAAATTCAGCCAGGCCCATCAAATCTCTAACTTTGTATCAGAGCTAACTAGGTAATAGACTAATCGTCAGATGATCCTGGACTCCGTTGTTAACCTAGGGCCTCAGTGAAAATAGATATAGTTAATTTATGATGGACCTAAAAATAAGTAGGTTGTCATCCATATTTGGCACATGATAACTGGACTAAGCCCAGTCACATTTGAAGGAGAGTGTTGGAGAATATAAATAAATCTTACATCTGAAAAGTATAATGAAATATAATAACATATAAGGTGGTATAGATTGGGTCTTAACACAAGCTAATTGATTTTGTGTTGAGATGAGGTTCTAATCTCATTTATATGGTCCTATATATTTGATCCAACACTCACAGAGTCCGAGTAATTTCTACAAAAGAAACTCGAACTCGCAGCCGTAGAAAGAGATGGTAAAGGCATAATCCTCTGAGGCCCAATTGTAATTGAAGTACATGGTTGCACTAGAAGGGCAATCCAATATTAATCCTATTAATTATAGGTGAAATTATATTGTACAATATATTTTTTATTTTTTCTAAATATCTTATAATTCTTGTATATTTTTTATATATTAAATGTATACCTAATATATATTTTTTAAAATTAAATATATTTTTAATATACTAAATTTATATCCAAAATATACCTCCAAAAAGAAGTTTTTGAAATTAAAAATTAAAAAAATATATTTTTAAAATAAAAAAATAGGTATTTTCAAAATTATTTCATGGTTGCACTTGAAGGGCAATCCAATATTAATCCTATTAATTATAGATAAAATTATATTCTACAATATACTTTTTAATTTTTTTTAAATATCTTATATTTTTTGTATATTTTTTATATATTAAATGTATACCTAATATATATTTTGAAAATTAAATATATTTTTAATATACTAAATATTTATCCAAAATATACCTCCAAAAAGAAGTTTTTGAAATTAAAAATTAAAAAAATATATTTTTAAAATAAAAAAATAGGTACTTTCAAAATTATTTTTATTTTTTAGGATATTTTTAAAGAAACCCCTTAATTATATCTTTGCTATCCTCAACAATTTATAATTTTAGCTTTTGTCAGTAAAGACTGTAACCGAGCAACCTATTTTTCAGTTAATAAAGTTCTTTTTAGTTTTGAATTTAACTTGTATGTTTGGTTCAAACAATGTGGCATTTGTATTAATTTTTAGGAGTCTACACGGTTTGATTTAAAAAAATTAAATTGAAAATTAATTATAAATAATTAATTAGTTGATTTTTTTAAATTAATAATTAATTGATTATCGGTTAGTCATATAAAATGAACAATTAATCAATATTTTCAGTTTTAATCTTTTCATTATATATATCAAAAATCTGAAATTTAACAAATTATATAATAATAATAATAAGAATAAGAATTAGAATTAGAATTAGAGTTAAATGAGTAAAATTAAATGCAAAAAAATTAAAAAAAAAAGATTAAGTATAAAATATATATGGCTTGATTAAAATTAGAATTTTCATTATATGAAAGTTTAAAAAAATTGAGCGCACCTTATGAGCTACAAGTTTCAACTACAATTTTTATTTGTTACAAATATTTATATAAAATATATACAAAAGACAGTTTTTGATTGATTAATTGAATCGAAAATAAGTTTTATCAATCAAAATTGAAGTTAAAATTAAAAATTTTAAAAATTTGAATTTAAATTTAAATTTAAATCACCAATTTAATTAATCATAATTTTCAATTTTAACTTCATGGATTTTGATTCGACTTTTGATTTATTCAATTTTTTTATTATGCCTAATTACCTTGTCACTCTAATTAACACCGAATATTGGAGGGGACCAACCACCAAGAGTTGCCTCATCTCCGTAATTTCCAAGCTTGAAATTTTTTTTTAAAATATATAAAGTTATTTAATTATTTATAAATCTTAATATAATTTTAAAAAGAATGATTCAATGGCTATATGAAAACTGTCTAAAAAAATTAAATAATAAATCAATAAAAAGCGGTTCATTTCATGCTTATGTTTGTCAATTTTTTTTTCTACTAGTAAAAATATTAGTGGGGCAAATTATGACAAACCATGAGTAATAAATTCATAATAAACAACCATGGCTTTGTTATCAATAGCTTTCACCAATTGAACACCATAGTGATGATTAGTGCACTAATACTATAAATTTGTAAACAAAACATAAAATATTCCTTCTGCCTATTCAAATTAGAACTTATTATTATTATTATTATTATTATTATTATTATTATTATTACAGGAAAGCCATAAAAAATCTGTTGATGCCTTGCTATTACTTCTAGCTAAGGAAATCAGCTTAATGAAACAGGAAAACTTGTACATTTGTTTTTTTTTTATTATTATTCATTTAATTAGAAAATATTCCAGGTCAGTTTGCATATTTATTTAAATTCAATATAATATTTAAAAAAATAGTAGCGTTTTTTATCAACAAAAAAATTATTAAGAATAAAAAATTCAGTTGGATAGAAAGAATTTATGAGAAAATAACAATCATGATGCATAAATTATCGTTTAAGTTTTAATGTAAAAATATATATATTCATGATTAAAATTTTAATTTCAATTTTTTATTACGCAACGAAATATAAATTAATTTATAAGTAAAGTAATAAAACCAAGCCAGCCCATAACTAATGGAAAAAGGCTGGTTCGCAGTCATAAAGATTTGCGTAGAGTGCAGGCAAATTATTTTCTGTTGTTATACAAAACGCAAACAAGGAACATTTATTTCCTTTTCTGTTCCTTTTCTCAGGGGAAAAAAAAGAAAAAAAAAGATTGGATAAAAAACTTTCCATCTCATTATTTCAATTTCTTGCATTTTCTGATCAACCAAACACATATACACTTCCAAATAAATAAAGAGTTTAAGATTGGTAGATATATATTTGGAAAAAAAAAATTAACATTAAAAATTAGCTTGTAAAATTGAAAAACTCATTTTTATATTAAATTTTGAATATATTTATAACGCATTTAAAACTTAAAATATAAGGTTCAGATTAATAATTTTTTTAAAAAATAGTAAAAGTATCAATAGAAAACAAAGGGAATGGTTTTCCAAAAAAAAAAAGGGAACGAGAAAGGATAGAGAAAACAAAAGGAGAAAAATTAATAATCTGAATGAATAAATACTAACATTTTCGCAGCAACCAATCAAAAGCAAAAGAAAAATTAATTAAAGGGCAAAAGAGAAATGAAGCTTACGAAGATGCAGAGGCCGCGAAAGACATCAAGAGAAGCGAGACGGGAGGTTCGGCGATTGGTCTTAAGCTGATCTTCGTCGACCTTCAACAATCCATAGCCAGCCATTGCCATGAAAACTAATGAAAGGTTGAGGTGAAATTATTAAGAGGAGATATGTATATATATATATAGATATGTATATGGGCTTTTGACAGAACGAAGGGACAAAGCATACATATATATACATATAAAAGGATGGTTGTGGTTCAATAGGTCTACAACAGTACACTTCCCATGGAATTCAATTGAAGGTTGTCGTTGTTCGGACCAAATGACTACGTGACACTTTTTTATTGGGTGGGCCGATATAAATAAAGAGTGAGATTTTGGAATCATCTATTTTCTTCTCTGCCTAAGTTTAGCAATCTCCTTTTTAAAAAAAAAATATATAAATATTAATAATATACATTATGTTATATTCTAATTTTAATTTATTATTTTTTCAGTTTCTCTCGTTTTTCAAAATTTAATATTGTTTTTATTTGAACTTATAATTTAATAATTTTAAAATTATTTTCAATATTATTTAATCAAATTGATTAAGAGTTAATTAATTACAAGTGATTAGACAATAATAACTAAAGCCAAACTAAAATCAATAACAACCACGCATGCATATTAGTTGCATCTAATGCATAAAATTTAATTTTATTATTAATTTTGAAATGTAATTTTTTTAAAAAAATTTATATTAAAAAAAGATAAAATGCTTTTAATACATAACCTACTTCTAAATTAATTTATAGCTAAAAGCTCACTTCTCTTTTTTTTTTTTTTTTATAACACGAATCAAAGTTGACACATGAAGGCATAAACTTTTTGCTAGCATCTGTCAATAAAGATATTATGGTTACTTCAACACGTAGCTCTAAAGCATAGTCCACAAGTTCATAAAGGTTCCAAATAATCTAACACACACACATATATATATATATATAATAATTTATTTTGCGGTATGAGACTAAATAGCAATGAAATTATATATATATATATATTTATTATAATTTATTTTGCGGTATGAGACTAAATAGCCAATGAAATTTTGATTTAGTGATGAAGGTTAGAAGCCTTGAAAATTAATTAAGTGGTCTAATGTTCTATCTTTACTGATTATTATCGAGCTATTGTATATTTTTTTTATTTTATTTGGTTAGTTTTTATGATCCAATTATAGTTAAATTGTGCTAAACCAAATGTTTTAATATTACTATTATTTTTTTAGTATTACAATACGAAAAAAAAAAAGAAAATCAAACTTGGATATGTCTATATAAGATACACTTGTTATTAGATTATGTCTAAGCATGAATGGAAGAAGGAGATTTGAGGGGATAATGGACCCTCTCCTTCCCTCCCACCCTCTGTGTGTGTGTATATATATATATATATATATATTATTGATTTTTTTATATCATATATGTTTTTTATTTTTAGTTATATGGTATGATATATATATTATTGATTTTTTTTATAGCATAGTTTTTTATTTTTTTTATATCATATATTATTGATTTTTTTATTGATTTTTTTATATCATATATGCTGAGGTGAATACGCCTCTTACTACTGTGGAGACCATAACCAAACAAAATATTAATAATTATGGTTTTTCTTTGGCTAACGCACCTCTCACCGATGCAAATTACCTAACGTGGAGAACGATGGTACAGATTTCGTTAGGTGCCAATAATAGATTAGGATTCATTGATGGAACTACGCCTAAACCTAATGAAGGAACTCCTGAATACCTAAAATGGCAAAAATCTAGTTATATGGTACGATCTTGCATTTTGAGTTCTTTAACAAAGAAACTGACAGAGAATTTATTGTATTGTTCTACTGCTAAGGTATTTTGGATCAATTAGAAGAGCGTTTTGGAGTTAGCAATGGTCCAAGAGTCTTAACATGTTCAAAGGAAAATTAACTCTGTTGAATAAGGGAATAATGATCTAGCTGCATATTATACCAAGGTGTCGAAGCTATGGGATGATCTTAATAGGGTTTTACCCTTGCCTTATTGTAGCTGTGGAAAGTGTACATAAGAGGTGAATCGAAGATTAAGGAATTTATGTACACAGAACAAATTGACTCCATTTTTAATGGCTTTGAATGAGAACTGTGATGCTGTGAAACATCAGATTCTTATGTTAGAGCCTTTACCTACTGTGAACAAAGCATTCTCTATGATTCAAACTATTGACTCACAGAGGGAGATTCAAAGAAATTACTTAGATCCACTTGAAAGCAATGTCATGCTTGTCAAGGGAAATGTAATTTTAGAAGCAATACAAGGAGTAATGGAAAGAAAAATGATAGGTATTGTGAGCATTGCAAAGCCACTGGAAACTTGAAGGAATCTTGTTTTAGACTTTATGTTTATTCAGATTGGTACAAAGGTCCGTCGAACCGTAGGGAGGATGGAATTACTAAGGTTCAAGTCCATAATGTGGCTAATACACCAGTGGACAATATAACACATAATGATAATAAATGGCTTACAACATCTCAAAATTGGATTTCAAAATTGGTTAAATAGGAAATGATGAAGTTCATGAAGGGAAAGCAACCTACAACAGATGACTATGTGAATTTTTTTCATATTTCAGATTTTGTAGGTATAGCAAACACTTGGATCTTGAATTCTAATAAACTTAACTATTAGATTGTTGACACAGGTGCATCTAACCACATTTGTGCCAATTTTATGTTGTTAACCGAGCTATATAGTATGACTTTGACTACTACAGTACATTTGCCTAATGGTTCAATTAAAACAGTACCTCAGATGGGGCAAGTAAAACTTAATAACTGTTTGATTCTTCAAGAAGTTCTATATTTGCCATCATTCAATCATAACTTGCTTTCAGTTTAGAAGTTATGCAAGTAGAATTCAATCTTTTGTTCCTTTTTCACTGATAAGTCCATGATACAAGACCTGAAGAGTGAGAGAATCTTGGCTACTACACATGCTTCTGGGAGTCTTTACTATTTGAATGCTCACTTTTTTGCTACTGATATTTTGCGTATTGATACTTTCAGAAATAAGCCATCTTTGACCACTTTCAATTCAACTTATAATGATTCTAATATAGTTATGTGTACAGATGTTGATTCTTCCAATAAGAATACAGATTTAGCCTTAGTTTGGCATTGTAGACTTAGTCATCCAAGTGATTCAGTACTTTAGCATTTTGTTTTTCTCCCATCATTTGTGCATGTTCATTTTGTATTGTTCCTTTTGAATTTTAGATTATTTTATGATGAAAAGTATTTCTATTCGCATATCTAACATTTTGGTGGATTAATATGCAAAAAGGAAAGCATTCAATGAAAAAAATAGTGAAATTTAAAAATATTGTGGTCAGTATGAGTGTGTTGTTTATTTCAGACATGCTCATACTAAAAAGATTGAAGCTGTGAGCCAATGAGTCAAGAGATTCAGTAGTAGATTTTTCTGCATAGGCATGTCATTCCAAACGATACGCCCGTGTAAGAAATTCCAAAAGCAAAAAAAAATGTCTAGAAGCAATTTTATTGGCACAAGCATATTTAATTCAAACAACATGTCCGTGCATATAATTTTGACATTGTATCATGAGGTCAAGTTTGGCATGGGCATACTAAATGGACACGCATACCCGTGTATATCTGAAACTAGCTAAAAATACAAAATTTGAGGCAAAAATACGAAGAAACCCTAAGGGCATCTAATGGACAGATGTGACTAAGTATAAATATATATTTTCAGTCATTTAAGAGGGGGCTAATCTAACTTTTACTATTTTTGGCAAATTTGAGAATCCAAGCCAAAGAGAAAGAATCAAGCTTTTCAAAGAAATTTTCTGCATATTTGACAGCTTTTGAAGATAAAAGAATCATCTTAGCAAGATTTAGAACATTTATTTTGGTTTATTCTTCATTTTTCTCTAGTTATTTTTTCTAGCTATTTTTGCATAGATTGATGGAAATTGTAATTAGGATTAGTAGTTCTTTTGATTTTTATTTAGGTTTTGTTATGTGTAAAAAATCTCTTTGTGAGATTAAGTAGATTTGGATGTTTGGATAATGAGTTTTGATTATATATAAATAAATATATAGAGGTAATTTTTAAATCTTGATTTGTTGATTTTGATTTAAATGTTAGCAATTGTTTGGCTATCAATTATTAAAATCTATTGAATTATATAATAAATGAAAGTTGAGTATGATTTTGGATATGAAATCAACAACTTTGGGTAATTAGCTTAGAGAAAAGTTAATTACTTGGAGATCTAGAAATGGTATCTTGTTTAATTAGGTTGGACATTGTTTAATTGTCATGAGAATAAAAGGAGTAAGTTTTACCTAATTAAATTTTCCTTCCTTGGGAGAGAAGTAGATGAAGTTTGTGATACTCAGATATCTAAGATTTAAGAAGTGAGCTTGAATGAAATGATTAATTAGAGCCATTTGAAAACTCCAATGAAATCTAATCTTACTCTCTTTTATTATTGATTATTTATAATTTAATTTAAAGTAATTAGTTTAATTTGGTAATTAAATTATTAACATTTGTTAATTTTCGAATAATAGTTGAATTGAATTTAGGTTACTCAAAACACACTTTCTCTGTAGATACGGTATTCTTACTCTCACTTTGCTATGTATTGTGATATCGTGCACTTATGTTATTAGACATAATAGTATTTTCACACACCAACACAACAACCATATGCTCACAACACTAACGACAAGTTGATATTACAAATAAACCTAACACCATTATTCCAGCTTCTACTCCACTAACACAAGATTCAGAACATACTACTTCAACATCTACAACCCATCAACCAACTCCATCATAAATACAACCACATAATGAACTAAGGCAAAGTAACAGAGCTCGCAGACCCCCAACTTGGCTTCATGATTTTTGTTTGCCTTACTACTACTACTCAACCTCCTTATATTGCAAATGATAATACAGAGTTACATCTTGTATTAGCCTATCCTTTTGTTACTCTTGTTACAAATTAGCTCTAATTAGTTAGAAATGTTCCAACAGTTAGTTATGTACATATTAGCTGAAGTATAAATAGTATACCGTTGTAGTGGCACATGTACTGTATAACAGAAGATAATTTTCTCTTATATTTTGGTTCTTCTTTACTCTTTACTTTACTTCATGTTTCCTAACAATTAATCTATAATTATCATTGTTCATAATGATAATTTATTCAGTAAGAAATAAAAGATAATAATATTTAATCAAAATTTATTTTTTCAAGTTTTTGTCAAATTTAAAAATAGATGGAATTCTAAATTAAGAAGTGATAAATTAAAAAAAAAGTACATAAAATGAAAAAGATTTGTAAGACTATATTTAGTCTTTATTTGTTTTGATGTAAATAGATTAAAAGAAAAAGAGAACAGAAACTTTGTTTCTCTCGTTTATTTTGGACAATAATAAGAGAAAAAAGGTGAGAGAAAAGAATAGAATTAATTTCATCTCATTTCCTTTCAATCCACTAAAACTTTTTTCCACAAATTTAAAAAGAAAAGGAGGAAAGTGAAAAAAAATAATAAAAAAGGCATATTATAGGAAGTTACTAATTTATTCTTTATCAATTTAGAATAATGAGGATTTTCAAAAAAAAAAAAGAAAGAATAATGAGGATATAATAATAAAAATGAATTTTATTTCTTTCACATATTAATTAGGTAAATAAGAAAAAAGAAATATAAGTTCTCTTCTCTTTATTTCTTTTCTTGTCTCCTTTTTATTTTTTTTCTTTTTTATATTGCACTTAAACAAAACCAAACACAAACTTAAAATTTTGAGTGAAAATATAATATCAGTTAACGAGTTTTTTTTTTCACTAGATATAAACAAAATTCTCAATTAATTAAACTCTTGGATCCCAACAGTATTTATGACACAATATCACATAATTAAATTATTTGAATCTTCAAAATTTATATTTAAATTGCAATAAATTATTGTATTGAAAAATCTTTGTTAATTTCTCTAACTGTTTTAGCCACTTATATAATGTATAAGTTGGCTAAAACATAAAATATATATCATGCATTTATTTTATATTATAGTACTTTTGATATTATGTATATTATATTATATTTTCGGAGTATATATTATAAATAATAAAATATATTTTGGATAAATTATATAATGTGGATTTTATATATGTTTTTGATATATATCTATTTATATGTATAAATGTTTTGAGAAAATATAGAGAAATAAAGAAGTTGAGGTAGAAATGTGAGATTTGTTTTATTAAATGTATTTTTATGCAGGTTGTGTAACTGTTAAAAATTTAGAATGTCCAAATTACAAATAAAACTCTGATAAATTTTTCTCAGATATTTTTATATAAATACTTATTTTGGAACCTATGATTTATAAAGAATATTTTTTTTGTTATTTAAATATATATTTTAAAGTATTTGAGATTTTAAACTGAAAATGTGAAAAATTTTAGTAAACCAGGTTATGGTATTTTTATTTCGTATATGTGTATTTTATATATATTAGATGTATGTATTATATATATGTAGGGTATAAGGGTGTTACATATATTATATTAATATATATTATATATTATAATATATACATATAATCAGTGGCGGAACCAGGAAATTTACCAGGGGGGGTCGTCGTGGATGGCGGTGGTCAGCGGTGCTGCGGCTGGACCTGGGTGGGTGGGTGCTGCTGGCAGTGGCTGTGTCTTTTTGGTTGGGGAGGAAACTGAGTTTTAGAATTTTAACGCAGCGAGGGGTAGACGAACCCCTCGCTGCAAATAAAATTTTTTTTTTTTATAAATTAGTCCCTGGCGAAACGGCGTCGTTTCGCCAGGGACTAATTTTTTTTTATAAATAAACCCCTGGCGAAACGGCGTCGTTTCTCCAGGGGTTTATTTATAAAAAAAAATTAGTTCCTGGCTAAACGACGCCGTTTCGCCAGGGACTAATTTATAAAAAAAAAAATTTTATTTGCAGCTAGGGGTTCGTCTACCCCTCGCTGCGTTAAAATTCTGAAACTCAGTGGGGGCTGAGTTTCAGAGCAACCTGCCTCCTCCACGCCTCCCTCCTTCTGGCCGCCGGTGAGGGGGGGTCGTGTGACCCCACACGACCCCATAGTAGTTCCGCCCCTGCATATAATATACAAAATATAAATTATATATCAGTCCCCGCTCAGAGATCCCCATATAGCGAAAACTATATTTCTCATCTCTGCTCCGCTCTAGTCTATGTGAAGAGGATTCTCCCCGTCCTTGCCCTCATGGGAGAAGATGGCAGGTCATTTTCAAGGCAAATTCTGATGAAAATGGAAATTTTTCATCTTATTGTCAACCCTATCATATCAGTCATTAACCATTACCGACAAGCATTCATATTTAAAATAATATAAATATTTTTTGATATACATTCTTCTTTGGAAAAAGTTGTGGTTAATTAAGAGATTTTTTTAGCTCAAGTTATGGTTAAGAGACTATTATTAGATATTTAAAGTTTATATTTTTTAATATTAAATTTAAATATTTTTTCTATGTTATTAAACATTTTCAAATAAATATTTTGGGTGGTTTTTTTTTCAATATGAATGATATTTCTTTACTTAATTAAAAAAGATATATTTGATTTATTTGTGTGTTAATTTGATTGTGTTAATAAAACTTAAAAAAAGCTTAGGCTAAATAATTATAAAGTCATTGAGATTTTACGTATTACATTAGTTAATTTCTACATTTTCAAAATCTATTTTTTGCATCTTTGTGTTTTTTAAAATTAAACTATTTAGTTATTCCTTCAATATTTTTCATTTCAAAAATGTTAGTCAACTATTTTGATAGCAATAAAATAACTTTTTGTCATTTTTTATATATATTTATCTTTGTTATTTGTTATGCCATGTTTGTTTTTAATTTTATTTATATTTTTTATACATCATTTATTTTAATTTTATAAATATTATTAAAAAATAATTTTAAATAATATAAATAATATCTTTTACTGTTTTGCAGGTAATTAATACACATTATTTATATAAATTTTATAAATATTACTAAAAAATAATTTCAAATAATATGAAAAATATCTTTTATTATTTTATATATAATGTATATATAAAATAAAATAAACTAACATGTAACAAATATAAATATATATAAAGGAATGACAAAAAAAAAGTTATTTTATGATATTAAAATCGTTGGCTAACAGTTTTGGAATAAAAATATTGATAGAATGATTAAATAGTTTAATTTTTAAAAATACAGAAATGTAAAAAATAGATGCTAAAAACACAAGGACTAACTAGTTTAATATATAAAATTTTAGAAATTTCATAATTATTTAGCTAAAAATTTAATATTAAAATTTAAGCATTAAATAAATTTAAATACAGAAAAGTTTAAATTATTAAAATTATTTAAAGTACAACCATCAGTTGATAGTGATCAATATAAATTTTTAATTAAAAATCTCGAATTACCATTTTAAAAAATCTTAAATTAATTTAAAAGGTTAAGAGATGTGCAAAATATTAATCAATCAAATACTTAAAATTAAAGAATATTAAAAATTATATGTTAAGTATTGCTAAATTATATGTAAAGAAGGAAGCAATTGAGTTTAGCTAATTTGTTTTGACTCCAAGGCAGCACTTTTTTTAAGCATTATAATTGGGGAAGGAGAAATTAAATCTGGGTACATTTGTTCACAGAGGTACATTTGTTCACAGAGGTACATTTGCCAGTAGGCCATGACTTCAAGGCTGCACTAACGCGAAGGACAAAATGAAATTTGCTTTTAGTTAAAGGAAAATGTATACATATATCAACTTCGCTTAATTAGAAGGATGAGGTAGAAAACGTTGGGACAAGTTATTAAAAATTTTATATCAAGAGAGTTGAAAGTTTTTATAAATGAATATGTTTTCTTTTATTAAATTTCATAATTGAGTATAAAAAAAGAATTTTCAAAATAAATATACATCAGATCATTTTGCAAAATTTATTTTTTATGTATATATCCTAACCACATGGCAAAAATGAAAAATAAATTAAATTCATTATTTATATATACAATATTTTTTTAAATAATTTTTTTTCAAATGGAGTCTTAAATATTTTTTAAAATTAAGGTAATTAATTAATATGATACACAAAAATTAATCTTTATATCTTATAATAATGAATATTACATGAATAAAGTCATACAACTCCTTGCCCTTATGAAAAAAAAAGCCCACGAAAAAGAAATTTTTTTTTTTCAAAACTCCATATACTTCAAAATTTAAATTTCAATTTAAAACTTCAGATAATTATATTATTTGATATTTATACTATATATAATCTTTTTCAAGTAAAAGACGAGATTTGTTATTTATTTATTTAAGGCACTTCAATTTAAATATCTTAATTAACTATTTTATGACAGGATTATGAGGATTTAATTTTTATTTTTTTATATTTTTATATTTATTATTATAGATATATGAGAAAATTTTATACTGTAAAATTACAATTAATAATTTTATTTTTGATATATTATATACAGAGATGAAGCCATAATAAAGAATTAGGAGTAACCAATCAACCAAAATAAATAATTATAGTATTTTTTTAAAAAAAGTAAAATTACAAATTTAATATTTTATTTCTAAAATAAGTTTAAATATATTTAACCTATTAAAATAGAATGCTAATAATTTTTTCTTTAAAAAAGTTTTTTTTAAATCACTAATAATAATAATTAGTAAATAATTAACAATGAGTGATTATAATTCATGAAGTAATAATAAATATAACTTTATTACTTTAGTAACTTTAAGTAAATATAAATTAAAGTTTGACATCTCTTATCAATAATTAAATTTAAAAAAATATAATTAAAATATAATTAATTCTAAATCCTAATTTTAGAAAAATTATGGATAATACTATTTTACTTTAAGTGATTGAGAACTAAAGAAAAAAGTTTTAAATAATTATAGAGAAGTAGAAAAAAATAAAAATCTAAATTATAGTCATTTTTAAACTAATACTATGCTTTAAACAAAGAAAATTAAGTTGACAAAAAAAATAAATAAAATGAAAGAATTTAAAAAAAATAAAAAAAAGACTCACTAATACTATAAAATCATAATCCCAAGTCTAATTATGATGTAATTGCCAACAAATATACGGGTAATAGTACAGTAAAAAAATTAAAAATAGTAAACATATACTATAAATTTTCCCTTTTTTTCTTTTTTATAAAATAAAATTTTGATTTTGGGCTAGAATAGATTTAATTTTGGGCAAGATAAGTTTATACAGAAGGAATTTATTTAATAGGAGGGACCAATTTTTAAAATTTTATAATATATGAATATTTCAATAAAAAAAGGATTTTTACAAAACTTCTTTCAAAAAGAAAACTTTTTTCAAAATTACGACAATTAAAAGAAAATTTCAAAAGTTCATAAAAAATTTGAAAAATTACAAAACTATCGAATTGCTCTTATACCATCAATAATTTTTTAAAATTATATATATTATTTATATATTACATATATATTATATATATGTTATAATTTTTTAAAAAAAATTATTTCAAATACTATTTTGTAAAATAATAACTTTAAGAAAAATTAACATAATTTTATAAAAATTTCTCAAAAAAAGAATTTTAACAGCATCATTTTATATATTTCAGATATTGTGTATATATTACAGATATATTATTTATATATTGCAGATATTTTGTGTTATAACATTTACATTAGATATAAGTTATAGATATGTTATGTATATATATTGCAAATATTTTATATTACATCATTTATATGTATATGTTGTCTATTAACGCTTTTATGTTAGTTAATTAGAGTGTATATATTGTTTATATATTATATATATTGTAGATATATTATGTTTACACCTTTATATATTATACAACATTTACATACTGTTTAATTATAATATATATATTATATATATATATATATTAATTTTCAACTATTATATATTGATTAATTATATTGTATATATTGCCGATATGTTATATATGTCACTGATATATTGTTTATATATTATAGATATATTATATATATGTTGCGAATATATTATGTATGTATTATATTTCAACCTTTATATGTTGTATAATATTTATATATTGCTTAATTATTGAGTATATATTACAAATATGTTCTTTTCAATTATATGTTGATTAATTATAGTATATATATTAAAAATTTATTGTGAATATTTTACATATTATATATATATATATATATTACCGATGTATTATTTTTTAATCTTTATATACAAATAAACAATACAAATACAAATCAAAATAAAGGAAATACAATTCAAAAGAAATAATATATATGAATTCAAGAAATATAAATTGATAAAAATAGAAAAAAATTATAAAAGAAAAAAAATTTCTTTGAAGCATTTATTGAACATATGAAAAGACAATATAATTTAAGAATAAAAAAAAATTTTAATATTACAGTTAAACAACATCAAAATAAAGAAAAAATTACAAATACAAGAAAGAGATGTACAATCTTAATTAGGTTCCTCAAACATATACACAAATATATATAAGGAATACTGTATATTTGTAAAAAAGCTAAAAATTAAAAATTAAAAATTAAAAGTAAAAAAAAAAATAATATTTTTAAAAACAAAACTTAAAAAGTAATAATCCATGTTAATTTCTTCTTTAAAAAAAATGAGAGGGCCCCTGTATATGTAGCTATGATTGTATATAATGTAATAAAATGGATGATATATATTTATCATCCTTGGGAGAACTATATCTTAAAAGTTAAGCTTAATGTCCATATAAATCCTATATTAAAATCTCATATTTTTAATGTGAAATTTTTAATTCTCATGCATTGGCCAATAGAATTTTAACATTTTTTCGTAGTTAAACAACTGATGTCCTCAGCGGCTCTTACGCCTATCGATACTAGTCTGACTCGAATTTTTTCTCGAGACTACTAGTAATTTTAATTTGACGTGTAGGATACTCATTTTCGAGTTCTCAGCTGCTCTTACTCTTACCGATATTAGCCTGGCTCATATTTTTTTCTCGAGACTATTAGTGATTTTAATCTGATCTGCAAGGTATTTCTTTCTGAGTGTCTCGTTGTTCACATGTGTGGTTTGCTATGATATCAAATGTTGTAAACCTTGAAAAAATCACACACCAAAAACTAGCTAAAGGAGTTAAAGAGCCCAAAGTCCTTATAAATTTCATATTAAAATCTCATATTTTTAATATAAAATTTTCAAATTTCATTCCTACCTTGATCAATAGAATTCTGATAATATATATATATATATATATATCATCATCATCATCATCATCATGTATTAATTTCATAAAGAATTGCACGCGTGTGTATATATATATATATATTAGGAAAAAAAAACATCGTTTTAAACTTTCCACGCATAGGAACATACTCAGAATAAAATATTAAAGAGAACCAAAATTCATTACAAAATAAACTAAAAAATATACTTGAATTATTAATTTTAATTATATATATAAAAGAATACATTATTTTTAAGTCATGGAAAATTTTTATTAATTACAGTATTTATAATCCATTATAAATACTGAAAAAATAATGTAATAAGTAGCACCCAAAAAAATAAAAAATTATAATTAAATTTAAAATTATTTTTTAAAAATACAATTTTAAGGAAATTCATGGATTTATATAGCTGAAAAATAAAATATTGAAATAATAAAAAATATTTTTGATAGAATTAGTTATTGCCGTGTTGTAGAACGTAAGACAATTTTTTTTTTCTTATTGAAAAGAATATACCTTTTATTATTATTATTTAAAATCACATGATTAAATAATTAAGCAAAAATTATATTACATGTCACTTTTTAATTTTTTTTAAAAAATACCCAACTGATTTAGTATAGTTCAATTTACTAAATATATATGTAAATATATATTAAATATATATTTTTGAAAATGAAGTATATCTTTTATATGCTAAAAATATACTAATAGATACCTTTAGAAAGAAGTATTTTTGAAATTAAAATTTGAAAATTGATAACTTTTGAAAGAAAAAATTAATATTTTTGAAATATTTTTATTTTTTAATGTATTTTTGAAGAAATCCAAAAAAATTAATATTATTGGGCAATTTTTAATAACTGTATGACAGAATTTTAAGATTGTTGAGTTTTTTTAATAATTATAATCAAATAGTTGGAATTTTAAAATTAGTGGGTCTGATTTATAGCATTTAAAATTTAATAGGGACCAAATATTTACTTAGAAAAATATATTATATATATATTATTAATATATATATATATATATATATATATATACATTGTAAAAAAGTAAAAATTTTGGATGCCCACAAATCATTAGGTGGCTCCTCCACGGCCCACGGTATAATATAATTGGAGGTATATATGTATATATATATAATTGGAGGAGGTATAATATATATATATATATATCGAGGCTTAATATAATTGTGTTTTTTAACAAGAGCCAAAAAATAAAATAAAATTTATTAGATAAATTATATATGTAATTCATTATTAAAATATGTTTTGATGCGCAAAGATTTAATTGATATTGTGTCAAACAGGTTTGCCAAATATGTTCTGTATGCACGTTTAGTAAAAAAGTCTAATACGTCATAAGATGATTTATTAAGTTAAAAAGATCTCATTAAAGTACAAGAGTCATGTTAGCAGCTATCCACATCAATATATATTTATAATATATATAAATGCATGTTGAGGGAAAAAATATTGATATATTAAAATATTTTTATTAATTTGTTATATTTTTAAATTAGATATTCATTATTATTATTATTATTGCTGCATAAAAATCTTATTATACTATAGGATTTATATTATTATTATTATTATTATTATTATTATTATTATTATTATTATTATTATTATTATTATTGTCGTAGTTGCTGCTGCTGCATAGAAAATCTTATTGTGATAGAGTTTAAATTATTTATATTTATAGTTTTCTATTAATTTATCAATCAAATTTTAAAAAATTGTTGAATTTTTATTATTTTTATTTAGAATCTAGTCTTATATATATATATATATTATAATTTAGATTAATTATATATCATATTGATAAAAGTTATAACTTCAATTTCTTTTTCTTCTTATTAATTTTTAAATTAAATTTTTTAGATATTGACTGCCATTAATCTAATCATTAATTATAATACTCTATATTATTAAAAAGAATTCCAATTATCCAAGAACTAAAATTATGTTATTTAAATTGCAAATCAAAACACAATATATATAAGTGCATATTTTATTTTATTCAATTTTTGTATTTCAATTTCAATTTCAATCTTATATTTTATTTTATTTTTAATTTTTAATTAATCATCATTTAAAAATAATAGTATTGTGATATATTTATACTCAATTACGTTTAATATACTCTTTTTAATATTTAATTAATTTTATATTTATTTTTTTAATTCAATAGAATTAATCTTAAACATTCTGTAAGATTATGTATTAATATATATATATATATATGTGTATTATTTGTCAAATCGATGTGAAATATTTCATATTTTATTTGAATATCAATTATTTTATATGATTTTATAATTTTAATATAGTTTAATAAATCATATAATACACTTCATTTTTTCATTTTTTTTCATAAAAAGAAAATAATATGCTTTCATCAATTCCACAATCTAGAACCATTCAAAAATTTTATATTGATTTGCAAAACTTTTGTGATAATAATATAGAAATTCCTGAATTTTATATAAGGAATATACGTTATTAGAATTATAAATATATATATTTGAATTAAAAATTTTCTTTTACAGTTTTACCTGCTTAAAAAGAATAATTGCAAATATAACTTCATTGCATATTTTTATTTTATATTTGTTTTTAATAGTAACTTTTCTTTGAAAAATATATTTTTTAATAATTTGATATCAATAGTTAATAATTTATAATACTAAATTATCTATCTTTAAATTTATTTTTTTTTACTTTAACTTACTTTAAAAGAATAATAGCAGATATAATTTTCTTGAATTTTTAATTAAATCAAACCTAACATCAACTCAAAATTTGGAAGCAATTGTGAAAAATGACATTTAAATTGATATATACCTGCTTTCAGATAATATATTATATTTTACCATTAGACAGTGCCAAGTCATAAAACCATCTTCAAATTTACATTGAATATTTTATTAAGGGAAAAACTCTAATTCCACATATTTTTTAATTATTTTTATTTTTTAACCGATTATTAATCTTCTTATTTAAAAAAAAAAAAAAGGTTAGTTGGGCGGTGTGGAGCATACACGTTAGATTCAAAGTTAATTAAGACAAATATAAATATATGTTATTTTTGGAAAGTATAAAAGATTTTTTGATGTTTTTACTTTTTATTTTTATTGTGGACCTCTACTCATTGGACGATGTGTCGTTTTAGTGGATTTGTTATGGACGGCGAGATTGGAAAATATGTCCATCATGCTTACATGCTTGCCTACATTCTTTGCACGCATGCCTTTATTGCCTATATATTATATTATGAACTTGCTCGAGTTTTTTTTTTTTTTTAATTACCCCCTTTATATATTATGAGGTTTCTTAGCACACTTACATCTATTCTATTCTTTATATATTTTAATAATATTTTCTTTTGACAATATTGAAATATTAAAACTATAATAATAATAATAATAATACATGCACTATCTATCATTATCAAATTTTCAATCGTCGGATTTAATGTGATAATTTTTTATTAATAATTTGTCAAATTAAAATAGTGCATCTATCATTATCAAATTTTCAACCGTCGGATTTAATGTGATAATTTTTTATTAATAATTTTGTCAAATTAAAATCTAAGTAAGAATTTTAAAAAATGCAAAAGAAAAAAAAATATATTGATTGACAAATTGATATTATATAGTATATTTATTTGAAGCATTTTCAAAGAAAAAAAAAGTTAAAAGAACTAAAAATCCCAATTCAAAATTTTAAGAACTCAAACTCTCTCTCTTTTAACAATTGAACTAAATAACCCTCTCTTTTTTATAGTAAAAACTGATGGAAAGGAACTGAGATAAATTATTTCTTATTTAAAAAATAAATCTATGAGGAGTGACTAAATAAAAATTCAGCAAACAATCATTATAAAATCTACTCGAAGATATACAAAATCAATCACTGTAGACACAATAATTTTTAACGTGAAAACTCATTTAATATGAAGGATAAAAATCACGAAACCTCTTTTAGTCCAAGTAAAAGAGGTTCACTATCAAAATTAATGTTTACAACAACTACAAGCTACTACAATAACCTTCAAGTGAAGTATCAATACTAGATCAACTAAATAATAAGAAATAAACTAGAGAATGGACAAAAATAATCCAAAATAGTTACTTTTTATGCAAATGGATAAGCTCTGATTGTTCAAATTTGATCTCCACCATCAGATTAAAGAATATTAGTCTTGAACATGCTCACTAAATTTCAGCATAATCAGATAAAAAATGACCATCTGATCGTCAAAGAAAACCAAACTGGTCATTGCTGAAAGATTGTATGTGAACAGTGAACTTCTAACCATAAATTTCAGAAATTCATTTGTCCAAAATTGATCTTCACTGTTCATAATGAAGAAAGATGAATCTTCTAACTGCCATCCAAATTTTAGCCTAATCGGAGCACGGATGACAATCGGATCGTCGAAAAATCAAGACTAGCCTGTTATAAATTTTTCAACAGAAAAATTTTCTTCTCTCCTTTTTCTTTCTCTCTTTTCTCTTTTAGTGGATAAAAATAGAAATGTCTCTCACTCTTGCAACTTAAGGCTATTGTTGTATATATATGCTAAAATATAATGACCCTAATGGACTAAAATAAGTAGACTCAAATAATATGGTTTTCTACATATGAGAAAACCCAAAACCTAACAATTCTCCCATTTCTCGACTATGTTGAGGAGTTTGGCAAATCGACAACCATACGACATGCCTCAAACTTTTCTCTTAGTAAAGCCTTTGTACACATATCATACCTATTATCATCAGTATGTATCTTCTCAAGTTTAAGCTGCTTAGAATTCAAAACATCACAAATTCAATGATACTTCATATTTATGTATTTGGATCTATCATAAAAAGTAAAATTCTTACCAAGATAAATAGCACTCTGACTGTCAAAAAATAAGATATATCTCTTTTGTGTAAAGCCAATCTCATTTACAAACTTCTTTATCCAAAGTAATTCTTTACATACTTCAGTTGTTGCAATAAACTCAGCTTCTTTAGTAGACAATGATACTTCATATTTACGTATTTGGATCTATCATAAAAGTAGAATTCTTACCAAGATAAATAGCACTCTAACTGTCACAAAATAAGATATATCTCTTTTGTGTAAAGCCAAGCTCATTTATAAACTTCTTTATCCAAAGTAATTCTTTACATGCTTCAGTTGCTGCAATAAACTCAGCTTCTTTAATAGACGATGTAATGCATTTCTGCAACCTAGATTGTCATGTCATAAGTCCCCTTGCAAAAGTAATCAGAAACCCAGAAATAGATCTTCTTGAATCAGTATCCTCTATCAAATGAAAATTTGTATAACCATTGATAATAGATTTTCCAATTTCAAAATACAACTTTAAACTAGCAGTGCTATAAAGATATCTCAAAATTCACTTTATGACATTCCAATGCTCTTTTCTTAGATTAGAAAAAAATCTATTAATAGTACCAACTGCATGAGCTATATCTGGTATAGTATAAACCATAACATACATCAAGCTGCCTACTGCAGATGCATAAGAAATTTTCTGCATGTACTCTTTCTCTTGCTCACTAGAAGGAGACTGTTTGACACTCAATTTGAATGACATGACAAGAGGTGTACTTATAGGTTTAACTTTGACCATATTAAATCGCTGCAGTACCTTCTCAATGTAATTTTTTTTAGATAGCCAGAACTTTTTGCTTTTTCTATTACGAATGATTCTCAAGACAAGAATGTGCTTTGCTGGCCCTAAATCCTTCATTGCAAAAGACTTACTCAACTCTTTCTTTAAGCTATCAATTCTGAAAAACTAGAATCCACAATGAGTATATCATTAACATATAGCAATAAGATGATAAAATCACTATCAGAAATTTTCTACACAAAAACACAATGATAAGAAGTAGTCTTCTTGTAGCCTTGTTGAACCATAACTGACTCAAACTTCTTATACCATTGCCTAGGTGCTTATTTCAGCCATACAAACTCTTTCTCAATTTGCAAACATAATTTTCTTTTCCTTTCACCTCAAAACCTTTAGTTTGTTTTATATATATTTTCTCCTCTAAGTCACCATGAAGGAAGGTTATTTTAACATTAATTTGCTTAACCTCTAAATCAAAATTAGAAACTAAACCTAAAATAATATGAAATGATGACATCTTGACCACTGGTGAGAAAATTTTTTCAAAGTCAACTCTCTTTTTCTGATTGAAGCCCTTGACAACTAATCTGGCTTTATATCACGGAGATAAGGAATTCTCTTCTTACTTTACTATGTAGATCCACCTATTCTTCAAGGCTTTTCTATCTTTATGAAGCTTTACCAATTTAAAAGTGCGATTATCAGCTAAAGACTGCATTTCATCTTTTATAATTGCAATCCATTCTACCTTTTTCTCACTCTCAATAGACTCTTCATAATATTCAAGTTCTTCATTTTTTGTCAAGAGTATATACTCATTAGGTGAATATCTAGAAGATTGTATTCGATTTCTGGTAGACCTCCTAAGTGGAACTTCATGTTCCTCAACATGTGCCTCTTGTTGATTATCAACTAATTCATATTTAGGAGCACCAACCTTATTTGCATTCTGATTGTCATTTTGCACATTATCATGATTCTGAATCTCAACTACATCAGGCATATGAGTTATAGGAGATAAGTCTAAGTCAATCAAACCACCAATCTAAGGCTTTGATTTCTCTACCTTGTTAATATCTTTAATAGTATGATCTTCTATAAATATTACATCATTCTTCTGACAAGTTTCTTATGAATTAGATCATAACATCTCTACCTTGTTGATATCTTTAATAGTCTGATCTTCTATAAATATTACATCATACTTCTGACAAGTTTCTTATGAATTAGATCATAGTATCTGTAACCAAATTCATCTTACCTATAGCCAATGAAGATACACTGTCTAGTCTTAGCATCTAACTTGAACCTCTCATCTTTGGGAATATGCATAAAGTATTTGCAACCAAACACTCATAGGTAGTCATAGGAAACATTCCTACCATATCAAAACCTATTTGGAGCATCATTTCTTAATGTAATTATTGAAGTTAGATTGATCACATATGCAACAGTGTGTAAAGGTTCACCCCAAAAAGAGTTAGGCAATTTAGCCTCTGAAAGCACACATCTGACTCTCTCCATCAATGTTCTATTCATCCTTCTACCAAATCATTCAATTGATAAGTCTTAGGAAGTGTCTTCTGATATCTGATACTATATTCTCTACAATATGAATCAAAAGGCCCACAATACTCACCATCATTATCAGTGCGAATATATTTCAACTTCTTTCTAGTTTCTCTCTTAGTAGAAACTTGAAATTCTTTATATGCACCAAGAACTTGATTATTTGACTTTAATATACGAACCCAAAGTCTCCTTAAATGATCATCAATAAAAGTCAAATAGTAAAGTGCACCACCAAATGACTTTTCCTTTAAAGGACCACATACATCTAAATGTACCAACTCAAGTAAATCACTTTTTATGAAAGGAGAATGATGTTTGAAAGAAACCCCATTCTATTTACCAGCCAAGTAATGAACACACTTATCTAACCTTGCACCTTTCAATCCTGAAAGCAAATTCTTTTTAGCTAAACAATCGAGTCCTTTTTCACTAATATGACTAAGCCTCTTATACCATAATTCCGAAAAGTTATCACCTTCAACTGTATTAACAAGATCTGTAGAGATTGAAGCTTGAAACCAATATAAGCCCGAAGCCTTCTTTCATCTACCTACAACTAAGGAACCTTTGCTGATTTTACATTTTTCATCATCAAAAGTGCTGCAATAGCCATCGTTATCAAGTTTACTTATGGAGATCAAATGCAACCTAATATCCGGTCCATGTCTAACATTCTTCAGCTCTAATTTTGTTCCATTTTAGGTCTCTAAACAAATTGTCCCAGTGCTTATCACTTTTGACACTCCGTTGCTACTCATCTTCAGAACTCCAAAATTACCCGGAGTATAAGATGTGAAGAATTTCTTTCTTAATGCAACATGAAAGTATACACCACTGTTAAAAACCCAAGCAGTGTCATCATAGGCTAAATTGATCATATTCTCTTAATAAACTATAGACAAATCATCATCTGAAGTGGTAGTGGCAACATGATTAATATTGTTGTCATTGCCTTTCTTTCCTTACTTTCCTTTGTTAACCTTGTTCTCTTTCTTCCACTTATAACAATATTTCTTGATATGCCATGGTTTATCACAGTAATGACATTCAAGGTTCTTGTACCTTGATTTTAATTTACTCTTGATCTTGCCTCTATTATGATCTTGACTCATACTTTTATTTCTCCCCCTATTTTCAATAACTAAAATTTCTGACTGTGAACTAGATGTCCCGTGACTTCTTCTTCTCATATCTTCATTTAAAATACTAGTCTTTGCATACGATATAATTACACCACTTTTAAGAGCAGAATTAGTCAAAGATATATAAAAGTTTTTCCATGAATTAAGAAGCGTAGTCAACAACTAAAGTCTAATAATATCTTCATCAAATTTGACACTCATGCTAGATAATTGATCAAAGATACCTTAAAATTTATTCACATGAACAAGTACAGAGCTGTCTTCTTTATTTTGTAAGCGTGTAGCTTGTTTAAGCAAAAATAACTTATTGTTTTCAGTTTTGAAGCATACAAAGTTTCAAGCTTTTTCCACAAGGTTTTCACATTTATTTCATTAGTAATATGATTTAATACATTATCTTCTACCCATTGCCGAATAAAATCACATACTTGTAAATACTCAAATTTTCAATCTTCATTGGATTTAGACTCAGGTTTTTGAGTAGGTAAATGGAATTTTTTCACAACAAGAAGCCCTTCATTTTTTCCTTTCATTTGTGATAATTTGTACTATCCAAACAAACCATTTTACTCACATTCACCTCCATCATTCAAACAAGCAAATAACCACAATCAACTAATGAACTAGTGAACTAGCTCTAATACCACTTTGATGGGAAGGAATTGAGATAAATTCTTTCCTACTTGAATGAATCTATGAGGAGTGACTAAGTAAAAATTCAGCAAACGATCATTGTAAAATTTACCCCAAGATGGACAAAATCAATCACATATAGACGCAATAATTTTTAACGTAGAAAACTCATTCAATGTGAATGATAAAGACCACGAAACCTCTTCTGGTCTGAGTAAAAAAGCTTCGCTGTCAAAATTAATATTTACAACAACTAAAAGCTACTACAATAACCCTCAAGTGAAGTATCAATACTAAATCAACCAAATAATAAGAAATAAACTAGAGAATGGAGAAAAATACCCAAAATAGTTATTTTTCATACAAATGGATGAGCGCCAGTTGTTTAAATATGATCTCTACCATCCATATTAAAGAAAAATTAATCATGAATGTACTCAAAAATTTCAGTGTAATCGGACCACAAATGACTGTCCGATCATCAAAGAAAGCCAAACTAATTGCTATCAGAAGAATGCACTAAACAGTAAACTTCTAAACACAAATGCTAGAAATTCAGTCGTCCAAAACTGATCTCCATTATTCAAAATGAAGAAAGATAAATCATCTAACTTTCATCCAAATTTCAGCTTAATCGGAGCACAAATGACCTTTGGATCATCGAAAATCGAGACTGGCTTATTACAAATTTTTCAACAGAAAAATTTTCTTCTCTTACTTTTCTTTCTCTCTTTTCTCTTTTAGTGGCTAAAAATAAAAAATGTCTCTCTCTCTTACAACTTAGGGCTATTGTGGTATATATATGCTAAAATATAATGATCCTAATGGACCAAAATAAGTGGACTCAAATAATATGAGTTTTTCATATAGAATGAAACCCAAAACCTAACAAAAACTTAGACTTAGCCCAAAAGTGGCACTACCTGTTTGGTTATTAGATTATAATTGGAAATTAAATGTTATTCATTTATTTTACTGTGAAATATTTTTGGTAGTATAATTTTTCTCATATAATTTAAATTGACACCCATTAAATAAAGCAATAATATAAATTTTAAACTCATCTAAGAAAACAAGAGTTATTTTTTATCAAATATTTTCAAGAAGTTATTTCTCATAAAACAAATAAAGAATCTTTTCTAGGATTTCTAAATTTTGTATATTGACCTTCTTCTAGATTTTCAAAACTAGAATCAAATTCTTGACTTTTTTAGAAGTTATAAAAGGTCTTTCTTTTTATTTTTGCTTTAAGCTCTTTTTGGCCCATTATTGATAGTTTTGATTTCTACCTATGAATCTTGGATTGATGCTACAAGTCATTTGGATTTCTTCTTTTCCCAATATGGATGTGAGATCATAATTCATAAGTTTCACATTGGTGGAGGTAAAAATGAAAAGTTTTAGTTTAAAGTTTTTAGAAGCCTGTCTAAATATTCTCTTTGTAGTTGTGAATTACTAATATGTTTAACAGCCTTGAGAATAAATTCTTGGCTTGTTTGATAACATATTAACTCATTTTGTAGTTGTTTCATATTCTATATCTAAACTAAATGCTGAGCTAGAATAAGTAGCTAACTCATCTATTTTTAGCGGTTCATCTTCATAATATCTAGGAGAATTAGAATCAAATATTTCTATTAGAAGAGCTACTATTTTATTGATAGTTTCTTTTTTTCCAATTGGAGTTCTTGTAATCTAATGTTTAGTATGCAATACATGAATGTAGTTTCTTTTCATATTTGTAATATCTTGTAAGGTTAGTCTTATGTTTAGATTTTGACCTTGACTACGTTTTTCTATAAGTTTTCTTTGATCTATAAGAAGATGATTTTTTATATGTGATTCATCCTTAGGTTTGGATTGTTTCTTAATGGGTTTCATTTGACTTTCTACAAGCTAACATTGACCACTATAGGTTAAAGCGAAAAGTTTGTAAAGATTGAAGTCAAATTTTCCATAGAAACTTCTTAGTTCTTTTGGTTTTCTTCATTCCCCACTTGAGCGGTCTTTGTAATAATTTCATATCATTATGAATATTTAGACCTTCTTTCTTTGTTAAACTAATAAATTCTTTAGAAGTCAATTGATCATATAAGTACTTGATTGCCAAAAGTGTGCTTAAATCTTGATATTATTCCCAACCTTTTCTCCTAATAAGATTGTTGATATTGCAAGAAATTTTTCTTTTCAAAAACATTTACTAGAATCTTCTCTAAGCATGATTGTAAATAGAAAATTATTTTTGTAATATTGAAAATAAATAAGTTTTTTTTTTTTGCACCTTCGATTACTTAATAACTCAGTATTTTTATCTTTGAAATGAGAAGTATCTCCTACAAAATATAAGATAATTTTCAAGATAAGGGTAACTACTATATCTTAAATAGTATTTTTTTTGTTCATCAAGGATGGGTGTTCCATCTTTAAAAGTTTGTATGGAGTCTAATATTTATAGTCCTTGTACAGAGAATTTTAAAGTTTGGTTTCTTCCCGATTCTAGTAATATTAAAATCTTCAAAGTTCGGTTTAGTTTCAAAGATTTACCAAGCTTCGTATTATTTTGGATTGTGCTCAGTCCTATCTGACAAGCCCTTGATTATAGCCTCCACTTGAATATTTGGAGCTTTGTCATTGATTTTTTGACTTCTATATCTATCTCTAAGACCATGGCCTTGTTGCATATGCCCTTCAGACTGAGATGGAGCTAGAAGTATGCATGGGTTGAGCAATGCTAGCCATGGAATCTTGAGTAAATCCCTTGTCAGGTTAGGCCAGGTTTGTTAAAAAAAATAGTCTAGATTTTGGGTTGATATTTCAAAACTTATTGAATACTGGATCAATTATTAGGCTTACTTAGAAAATTATCAGGCCAACCAAACCCAACCTGAGTTCTCTCCCAACCAAAAAATAATGCCATTTAAGGGACATACATACACACATAATGTGCCTAACCTAACCCTAAATACCCTTCCCATTCCTTCTTCTCTTCTCAATTCTCTTGTAAACAGTCTTATTGTCCTTTTTCTCCACCCTCTCTTCTCTTACTTGTCACTCCCTTTCTTGGCATATTTTTTCTCCTCTCTTGCTTATGTTCTTCTCTACATGTTTCTTTCTCTTCTCTTGCTTCCTTGTCCTTTGTAATATGCATGCGCCCTATGTTATTTCTGCATGTTCAATCTTTCTTGCTCCCTTCCCTACTCTCATCTCTTTCTTTCTGTAAAGTAATATCGATAGAGAAATCAACCATAACAACAACACCAGAAATCTCTTGATCTCTCTCTTTATGTTTTTTTTTTTTAATTTTGTTCTTGTTTAATTTTTAAAATTTTTAATCTTTCATTTTTCTTTTGATTTTCAATTTTGCTTTTTTCTAAATTAGTTTTTTCCATTAATTGCAATTTGGGGGTTGTATTGAGAATTTAAAAAAAAAAGGTCATTTTCATTTTCTATTCTTTTTTTAATCTCCCTTCTTCTTTGTTCTTTGATTTTATGAAATTAAGTAATTAACAATTTAACCACCTCAATTTTTTTTTTGAAGTTTGATTAATTATTGCAAATTTATGGGGGTAAACATGGCCACGGTTCACAAACCGTCGGTTCCTATTTAGAAACTGTTAATTCCAGTTTAAAAAATTCTTGAACCTAAGCCAAACCTTTTACAGAATGGTTCAAAGACGGTTCAGGAACAGCCAATTCCGGTTTGAACCCTAGTTCGAAGGCGGTTCGAGAGACAATTTAAAGAGAGAGTTGGAAGGGGCAATTTAAAAGAGGTTTATGATAGTTCAAAGTGGTTTGAAACAATTTAGGAGACAGTTTACATATGATTTTAATTAGAAAAAAAATTTAAATTAAAATTTGTAAAAAAAATAAAAATATTGAAATTAATTTACTAAAAATAATAAAAAGAATATATATGCAACTTAAAAAAGATAAGTTGCTTATGTATCTTTTTAGACTTTAAAAATAAATTAACGTTTACGTGTTTCTTTTACCTTATATTTATGCAATTGTTAAATATTATCATCATTTTAATTTCTTCAATTATATTTTCTATGTCAATTGATCTAAAAAATTCATCAACTATATTATTTTCTCTCTTGATCCAAAATTTGAGCCTTGATTATTTGTCATTTTTTTAGAAATTATAATATAATAAAATTTTAAATTAAAAAATAATACATAAGATAAAATTTTAAAAATAATAGAAATGAAATAAAACAATAGAAATAAATTTTGAATATAAAATAAGATTATACTATAAAGATTTTTTTTTAAAAAAAAATGAGAATATAAATTGTAGAAAATATTAGAGAGTACTTTAAAAAAAAGAAAATCTAGATAATATAAAATATTATAATGTAAATATAGATTGAAGAACAAAGAGAAAAATAAGAGAAATTAAAATTTAAAAATAGTAAAAAAATTCAAATTAAAGAATAAAAAATAAATAAAACAAAAGCAATAACCTAAATAAAATGCACTAATTTAATGGTTTGAACTGATGATTTTTAATGGTTTGAACTGACCATTTCAAACCATAAAAATCATCGGTTCGACGATTTTTAAAAATCTTGAACCTGAATCAAATCATAAATTAAGGTTCAAATTTCGATTTGGAATGGTTTCAATTTTGACCGATTCAAGTTTCGATTTTAACCGGTTCAGTTCCGGTTCCAAAGCGAACTGTGGCCATGTCTATATGGGGATCATTGCAAGAATTGGAAAAGAAGAAAAAACTATTGGCTCAAGAACTCGATCCAAGAACCTGAGTAGCTTAAGCACACTTCAGCCACTTGGGCTTAGGGTGAAGCTACAAGCTAAAGAATCAAGCTTGAGTTAATCAGGTCGGAAGCAAACTCAACTCACTCATAACTTCACATGTGCTCTAGCTACAACTCTGGTTGCATGGTCACTAATCTTACTAAAAGGAAATGAAAAGCTTTAGTCAAATGGAATAAATGGTTTACACATATATGATCATAATAATTTACACATATTAACTCAGTAAGATGAATTATATTGCAGAAATTATAGGCAAAATGGACATAAAATGATGTGTGGGAACAATAACCTCTTCTGTGTCTCTAAATTAATTAAATAATCACTAAATCTATCAGTTATATAGTTGTTTCTTTAAAATTTTTCTTAAAGTTCACTAACTAAATAATAAAAAATAAAGTACCCACTCCCTATTTTCTCTCCTTTCCTTCTCTAATAACTCTAAAAATCAATTAATTGAAAAAAAAATGCTAAAATCAGTGTGAAATTGTCACCGATCAATCATAACAAAGCTAAAAAAGTTAAGTTTAATTCCTTAAAAAATTATTTAAGAAAATTCAGTAGGAATTATAACAAATCAATATACTGGGCTTGCTAATGACATAAGCATCTACATTCTACTTCAATGGAGATGGGAAGGAGAGGGAGGGGAGGGGGAAGGAGGAGTTTGGGGGAGCTGGACCGACGAATGGATTTATAATATTAATTCAAATAGATTTATAATAAATTTGAATAAGCTCAAACTTGAAATCAAACTAATAAATTATTTATTAATATAAAATATGTTTATAATTATATAAAATTATTTGCGTCAAAAATATAAAATTGGCCCAACAAAGACTTAATTAAAGAGAAGCCTAAAAGCCCAACACAATATGTTGTGGCGAGCATGACCCATATATTAGAATTTTAAGTGTAAAAAGAATCTAAAATAAAAAAAAAAAGATGGACTTAGTAAGAAGTGTATAAGTGCAAAGGGGCCATAAACCTAATGCCTTAAGATTTTGGGTTGAAGTGTGGTGTCAAGTTCATGAAATGTATTCCCTTACTAGGCCCAAGAAAAAAAATCTTCTTAGTAAGTGGGCTTCCTATACCCCCCAACAATTGGTATCAAAATCGATTGTTTGATAGGAAGGAGTTTGGAGATAGTGGTCAGACTCTGTGGTTGCCATCTCTAAGTGAAAAAGCAAGGTTACACTCGATGGGGCTAGAATAGTGAAAGTAGAAGGACTCTAAGCTGATACTATATACTCAAGTTTGAAAAGAATTCCACTCAAGGGGAAGCCCAAACCTAATGTGGAAGCTCACACTTAAGGAGTAGATTGAAATTTCTAAAGAAATCTCACATTAAAAAAAGATGGACTTAGTAAAGGATATATAAGTAAAAAAGAACTATAAATTCAATATCTTAAGGTTTTGTATTGGAGTATGGTGTTAGAACATGAAGTGTGTTTCCTCAATAGACCTATGAAGAAGATCTCCCTGGTAAGAGGGCTCTCAAAACCCAACACCATAGACAAGATGTAATATCTTGTTTTTTTTTTTTTTAAAAAGGTATAAATTAAAATTAAAAAAAAAACGTGCCCACCTACTAACAAGTAGGTGGGCAATAAAATAAAATAAAATAAAATAATTAATTTATTGATTTATAAATATATATATATATATATAATATAAGAAATTTTCTATAATTTATTGATAAATATTCACAATCTAAATATTTAATTAATTTAATCATACTATATTTTAAATTTAAATTTTCATTCTAATTACTTAATTTATTTAGTCATTAAGTAATTAATATCTATGACTAATAATTTTTTTTAAACAAATGATTAATCTAAATTAAATAAAAATTCTACTAATTAACCAAATTAATAAAATTTAATTTAACTCATTAATTACTAATTAAATTTTAATTTATTAATTATAAATTGTTAATATAGTTGTTGATTTATTAAATTAATAAATCATAATTAAAATAGAAATAAGTATGTGTATATGGATATTAACTTAAAAAAAATTAATTAGGATTAAAATAAGTTAAATTTTAGAATTTATGAATTTATAAAAAAAAATAATTCCAGAATAAATAAATTGAATTATATATATATGCATGTAATGATTAAAAGATCATAAATTAATAATTTGTTAATTTAGTTATATTAAATTTTACTAATAAACTATTAATATATATATAAGTGTTAAAAATTAACTAGATTATATAAGTAAAAATTAAATCAATTAATTAGTAAAATGATCAAATTAGAATTTAATTAGTAAATGATCAAATTAGATAATAAATAAGATATAAATAAAATTTATAAAAATTCATAAGATTTATTATTTAATTAAAATTTTTATCATTATAATAATTAAGGCAGTAATTTTATTAAAAACATAATTAATGTTAAATTAGTTATTAAATATTAATATTATTGTTGTAGTAATAAAGTATTATTAAAATTATTATATTTATTAGTAATTATTAATTTTAGTACAAGTATTATTATTATCATTATTTTTACCACAATTATAACTATTAAAAATTAAAGTTATTATTTTAATTTTTATATAAATGTATTTCAGTAACTAGTATTATTATTATAATTATTATTACTAATATTATTTAGTATTAAATTTAATATAAATTATTAAATGTGAAATAATAATAATAAAATAATTATTTAACTATATACATAATATTAATATTATTTTTATTGTTAAAGCTATTGATTTTGCTTTAAGTAGTTATTAGAAAATAAAAGTAAAATATTAAGATGAAAGTAAATTATATATATGGTTATTAATATAATTATTAGTAAATTTAATATAAGTTATTATGATTAAATTAGACATAAATAAATAATTATTCTAATATTTAAAACATAATTACATAAATTAATTAATAAAATAAATATTATTAAACTATTAAATTAAAGAAACTAAAATAATATAATATAGATGTATATATATATATATATATAAATACTTAACAAATTTAGACACGCAAATTATGTTAAGTCGTTAAAAATATTATTGAAATATTTTGATAATTTATTGGGTTGATAATTATGTAATACCAATTGGAGTATTAATTTTAAAATTTTTGAGAATGGCCGAGTTATACCGAAACTTCGCTGAAAATTCGTTAGAATTTTAAGAATCATGTTCACGTTTTCTTTTCATGTTATTTAACTCATAGAAATAATAAATCATAGATAATATTTTAGTAAATTATTATTTTTATATCATTTTAGGTTTGGATTCTACTGCAATTATAGAACATAGAGAGAGACCGGTCGATTAAATAAGTTGAGCTATCAAATAAGGTGAATGGGTAATTATATAGCATCGGTAATTTTTATTATATATGTATGGTTTATTAAAATTGTTATTTGTTAAAATAAATTTTTATAAAATAATTTAGAAAGGTAAAATAATATTTATGAATATATATAAAAAAATGGGAACAAATAATGGTATGTTAATATTTGAATTATGGTATGAAAATTATTTATTGATACAGTTAAATAAATGCTTTATATACACTCATTATATGTTTTCTAATAGAGACACCTGTGATGACGGGATGCTAAAGAAATTAACGGATTATGATATGATACTGTCTTTGGGACAGCGCTTGGTATGCATATAGCCTTTGGGGCGTATATCAGGTGGTCGCCCTTTGGGGGCAGCTCTGCACATGTGTATGATCATGTTTATTTGCTCTTGGTGCTGCCATGCGTTATCACTGCGCCCAAGATGCCATGTTTTATCCTTAGAGTGTCAGTAAATATATATTTACTTACGCCTAAGGTATTATATTTTTCTATGGACTATATATATTGAGTGTAAATAAAAAAAAATTATGATGGCAATTTATTACATGATATGGTGAATTTATATTCTTAAAATTATTATGCAGTAGTATGAATTTAATTAGTAAGTATATATGAAAAACTTAGTTGTTCCCCTTTGTTATATAATTTTCTTCTCACTGAGTAGTTAGACTCACCCCTTATTATAATCATTTCAGATACCGTTGGAGAATAGACTTGTAGATTACCTCTACTCTTACTCCGATCAGTGTATAGTAAAAGTCGAGCCAACATAAGTATTGTTTGGATTTGTTTAAAAAGTATTTATATTTTCATGTTGAACAATAATTAATATGTATTTTAAGTGTTAGAAATTATTGGATATTATTATTGTATGTGTAAGAAGTATACTAAGAAATTAAATTATGAGTGATATTTTTATAATAATTAATAGTATAGTAATTTATGAGATAAGTTCACCCTATGACTTAAGAGAATGGGTTGTGACATTTTAGCCGGCGAAATTTTCCGATCACTATTCTGGCTTCCGACGATATTTTCTGGTGATCCGGGTATTTTTGGAACCCTCATTTTATAAGCTTTAATTTGACACCTCATTTGCTAATTTAGGGTATGTATTTAGAATTTTGATGAATAATAACCTAAATAAATTAAATTAAAAAAATGGGAACAAATAATGGTATGTTAATGTTTGAATTATGGTATGAAAATTATTTATTGATACAGTTAAATAAATATTTTATATACACTCATTATATGTGTTCTAATAGAGACACCTGTGATGACGAGGTGTTAAAGGAATTGACGGATTATGATATGATACTGTTTTTGGGACAGCGCTTGGTATACATATAGCCTTTGGGCGTATATTAGGTGGTCGCCTTTTAGGGGTAGCTCTGCACATGTGTATGACCATGTTTATTTGCTCTTGGTGCTGCCATGGGTCATCACTGCGCCCAAGATGCTATGTTTTACCCTTAGAGTGTCAGTAAATATATATTTACTTACGCCTAAGGTATTATATTTTTCTATGGACTATATATATTGAGTGTAAATAAAAAAATATGATGAAAATTTATTACATGATATGGTGAATTTATGTTCTTAAAATTATTATGCAGTAGTATGAATTTAATTAGTAAGTATATAAGAAAAACTTATTTGTTCCCCTTTGTTATATAATTATCTTCTCACTGAGTAGTTGGACTCACCCCCCCCTTATTATAATCATTTCAGATACCGTTGGAGAATAGACCTGTAGATAACCTCTACTCTTACTCCGATCAGTGTATAGTAAAAGTCGAGCCAACATAAGTATTGTTTGGATTTGTTTAAAAAGTATTTATATTTTCATGTTGAACAATAATTAATATGTATTTTAAGTGTTAGAAATTATTGGATATTATTATTGTATGTGTAAGAAGTATACTAAGGAAATAAATTGTGAGTGATATTTTTATAATAATTAATAGTATAGTAATTTATGAGATAAGTTCACCCTATGACTTAAGAGAATGGGGTGTGACACAAGACAAACGTCAAATAATAATAGAAGGAATAGGATGGTGGTAGTGATGAAGTTGTGCTGGGGGGGGGGGGGGGGGAGAGAATTATTTGATATGAGATTGTTGTTTTGTAGTCTCAAGAATTTGGGTTTGGTTTTGGATTTGATTCATTTCAATAGATTTCCTAATAGTTTAAAGCCTTTTTTTTTCGCACTGTAGTGAAAATTTCAATTATGGGTATTGAAATGGGTGGTAATATGGTTAATTTTAATAGATTGGTGGATTTGTGCTTAACGATTTTGCACCAAGTTTTGAAATTTGACCATGAAGAGGAAGTAGATAGCAACGGAAGTAACCATGACCACGGTTCGGTTAACCAGAACTGCCGATTCCAGTTCATGATTTTCATAAATCTTAACCTTAACCGGTAAGAGCCAGTTTAGTTAAGGTTCAAGCCCTTAAAAACTGCTCCGATTTCAGTTCTGACAGACCACCGGTTCAAATCAATTTTTTTGAAAAATTATATTTAAAAGAAAATACTGTTATTGATATATGATAATATTTTTTATGAGATTAAACACCACTTATAAAATTAATAATATTATTTATAAATATTTAATATTACAATTAAAGTATAAAGAAAAAAATTAAAAATGTTTGAACATAATTGCTAAAAAATCAATTAATTACATAAATTATAATTATAAATATAAATATTTAATATTACATTTGAAATATTCAATAAATATAAATAATGTATCATGCACTTGGCAATCTACTTTTTCTTTTTCATCCAAAATATTAATATGTTATTGTAAAATTTGGTCATCATCACTTATATTATCAAAATAACTAGAGCTTGTCATTTTAATATAAATTGATAATAATAATAATAATAATTAATAATATTTTTTAACAATGATTACAATAATAATTACTAATAATAATAATAATAATAAAATAATAAAAATTAACAAACAATAAATATTACTAACAATACTAACAAATAATAATAATTAACAATAAATAATAAATAATAATAATAATAATAATAATAATAATAAATAATAAATATTACTAATAATAATAAATAACAGTAACAAATAATAATAATAATAAGAAGAATTTAAGATTGTAGAAATTAAAAAATTGAGAGTTGAAAAATTTAAAGTGAAATTAGATAATTAAAATTTAATGATTGAGAGAAATTGTGTAAAAATTAAAAAATGAGTAGTGTGCCTGCTGGCAGGTGGCTAGCCTCACATGCAGCACTATATAGCATATCTTTTGGCATGTTGCACAGTTTCTTTTTAATTTTTCGATTTTGAATCGGAATTGTCGGTTCGATTCCAGTTTAAATATTTTAGAATCGGAATCAGAATCTTAAAAAAATGTTCTGATTCCGGTTCTAAACTTTGAATTACGATTTACGGTTTGGTTTATTGAACCGAACTGAAATTGCCAATCCGGTTCAACGGTCAAATAAAATCTTGACCATAGTTAAACCGGAGTATTGAAATCATTAATGTTGTCCATTTTGGCTATTAAAACTTGGGTAGCGAGTTTTGCATTGCCATTTGAGAAAAAAATTGATAATGGGAATAGCCAAAAAGAACAAGGGAGTTACAAGAGCTGCCGTTAATTTGCTACACTATCTAGTACAAAAGACACCAAAGAAGGCTGAGCCTAGAGGGCTAGTGGTGGGGCTATAATGGATAATGTTAGTTAAGGAGTCAATCAACTACGTTGGATTTGTAGAATATGTGGTGAAATCAACATGGGGATAAAGCTAATCTCAAGCTTTTGGGGGTAGATTTGATTTGATTTTGATGATATTATTAAAAGATCTCTTTGGGTGGATTTGGATTGTGGAATGAAGGAAAAAGAAGGGTCTTAATCAATTTTTTATTTTTATTATTTTTATTATATATATTTTATGGTCTTTATCAATTAAATTAAAAAAGAAAAAAGAAGAGTATTTTGGTTAATTCATCAAATCTGACGTGGCATAATTTTCAGCAAAAGTCAAGCCTCACAAATACTAATCAGCAAGGTCAGATCAGTTGGACCAATTAATTTAAAATTATTAACCAAAGTTGAGATGCCAAAGTGATAAAAGAAATATTCAGACATTAAAATGTTCAAACACTAATATTATATTTTTTTCAAATAAAAAATAAAAAACTTCTTTGTTACAAATGATTTATTTGCCATATGCATTATATTTATGCTAAAGAGTTAAGCAATATCATTCTTTAGCTAATATAAAAGATTATGTGATAGCCTTATTATTATTATTTTTGAAATTGCAAAAGAAATGTATTCTATATATGATTTTCAAATTGAGTACTTACTATGAAAAATTCGAAAATAAGTTCTTCTAGCTAAATTAATGACTATTTTTGCATTTTTCTTCTTTCACAAAATCCTAACAGCAGTTCTCATTTCCATATTCCTTTATCTTTATAAATAATTAAAAAAAAATGGCACATATTCACTAGTTATGAATTCAATGAGATTTATCCAACAATATGAAATTGATCATTAAATAAAACATAACATAGACTGTTTATTTTGTACAAATTGAAATGGAAGAAAAAACAAACATGACAGCATATTAGAGTAATTAAATAAATGTTATTATTTTTGCCATATAGAAATTTTAATTAACTACAACTTATTTTGCCATATTTAAAATTTTTCTATAGCTCTAAAGTTTATAGTATTAGTTATAAAACATATAAAAGTAATTATAGCTACACTTATTAATTATATTTTATAACAAATCAGCCATTAAAAGTTTTAATTTATCACACATCAATCATTTGTATAACAATAAATTATTATTAGTTACTAATTTATTTATGTGTGTATTATTAAATTTTAATAATTATTATTACTATAAATTTTAAATTTTTGTGCCTAATTGGATTAAATAACTATATTATTTTAGTGTAACTAAAATGTTAGTGTATTAGCTAAAAGATATATTAAATTAAGCTACACATCATTATATCTTATAATAAATTGGTTATTAAAAATTTTGATTTTTCGCACATCGATCATTGGTATAGCAATAAGTTATTATTACTCACTAATTCATTTATGTGGCTAAAATTAAAATTTTATCACCGCTCTTAATATAAATTTTGAATTTTTATGATTAATTAGTTTAAATAACTATATTATTTGAATGTAGCTAAAATATTATGGTTAGATTTAAGTTTCTTATTACAATATTGAAATATTATAATAAGAATAATATATTGGCTACAAATAGTTAATCTTTATAACTAAACTAATTTAACTAGTAGCTATAAAATTTTAATTTTTATAGCTAATATAAATTTTTAGCTATAATTTTTTTTATAAATAATTACAAAACTAATCCAAAACAAAGTTTCGTTTTCAAATATACCACATCAACTTTTTTTTTTCAATTTTACGAAAATAAAGTTTCCAAATTACACAACTATAGCAATAAACGGGACCACATTTTTTCTTCAACACACAAGTTGACCACGTGATTTTTCCTTCAATACACAAATCCACTCATGCGCACACCCATTTATACAAACGCACAAGCCCACACACATATACATATACATATACATATATATATATATATATATATATATAACACAATCCGCACGCCCACACACATACATATATAACATACATACATATATATATATATATATAATATTTTCATAAATTAAATGCAACAGTAAAATAAATAATTTAATATTTATACTTTATTATCTCAATTCATTTTCATATAAATTAATTAAATAAAATGTAACAATTAAATAGATTTTAATTTAAAATAAATTTAAATATACGTATTTATATGTTACAGATAACTATATATATATATAATTATATGTAATATATACCCACATATAACTAAATATATAAAATAATTATATTTTTTTTTCAAAATCAATATATATATCTAATTATATATAATATAAATTCACATATATTGTTACTATATAATTAACATATATCCATATACACTCACATATAATATCATTCTATAACTAATATATACTCATATATCTAATTATATATAATATATAACAAATATACTGTTATTATTTTTAATATATCAAGCTATATATAACATATACTAATATACACTAAATATAGTTACATGTAACATATATCAATATATAACATCACAATAAAAAATTATTTTTTTAAAATACAACACAATAAAAAAATAAAAAAAATACACAAGTGGAAAAAATTAAAAAATAATGATTTGTGAACACTTTAAAAACAAATAAAAAAAGAAAAAATAAACAAATAAAAAAGAAAAAATAAACAGACAAAAAGAAAAAAAGAAAAAAAACAAATAAAAAAATAGTTAACAAAGAAAAAAAGAAAAAAACAAACAAACACAAAAAAAAAGAAAAAAACAACAAACATGTTAAAAAAAGGGTCAGCGCATAAATTTCTGTATAAAAGAAAGTTTCGGTCGTATGAATAAAAACAAAAATTAAAAAAACATGTATAACGTAATTTCCTATTTTATTTATTATGACTGAAAAGTCGTAGCTATAAATGACATTGGTTATAGTGAAAGAGAGTTTGATGATTTATTTATGTTTTGGTCCTTAGAGGAAAAAACATTGTCACTTGAAGAAATAAACTTGTGATACATATTGGTTGAGGAATTGACATTCTCTAATAAATCCATGAAATTACCAAAAGTTCAAAATTTATTTTCCACAATAAATAAAAATATTAATATTTAATTATCTATTCAGATGAAATATTATAATACTTGAACTCGATTCAACTAGTTGTCGGAGTTATTCCAACTTAAAACTCTCAAGAAGATTGATCAATTTAGCATTTGAAAACTCATAGTTGAAATTTCTAATTTAGATGAATTGATTGAGAAAGAATTAGATTAAGTGAAATAACTTCTGTAGTAGCCCTGGTTCCTTCTTCCCAGACACTGCTGGAGATGATAGAGGTTACTTTTTTTTTTTTTTTAATTTGATACAGTTAATGATGCGATCTACAAGCTTGTTCGCTACTTTATATTTCTATTTGTATTTGTTTATTTGGATAATGTGATTCTAAATTGTGACGCCATAGGGCTTTTGTTTTTTATTGCTCTTGCTCTTTTGATTTTTCGTAGGTTCTGCAAAGTTTGCTGGATCTGCTTCTTGAGTACAGTTCTTTCTATATGTTGCTGGTTGAGATGGCATTCATTGGACTTTTCTGTTTGATGCCATTGATGAAAGAATATCTTCTCTTAAGAGCTTCTGTTTTTTCTTAGTTTAATGAAATGGAATAATATCTTCTCTCAAGAGCTTGTGTTTTTTCTCAGTTTAATGAATTTTTGATTTATTTGTTCAAAAAACCATGCTACCTCTGGATGTGAAATAAGAATTTTTGTTTAATGAGCTCTTTATGTACTGAGAATAAACTCTATATATAATAAATGTAAACTCTACATATTTGCATAATACATCAGTATGTGTTTTTATTTTTTATGATAACTATGGTGTTGTATAATTGAATTGTGATATATAAATTGTTTAATACCTTTTGTAATATCGATATGAATTGTTTATATAAAGTTCTTTATTCAATAAACTCTTTATGTAATGTCCAAGGTTCTAGACAAATTACATAAGTATATGGAATGGATTAAAGTATTGAGAGAGATACATGTATAGTATATACCTAATGTATATGCAAGATATATATAGTGTAGACATAATATATACCTAATATATACTTATTACATATGTTGAATTCATATTATATACTTAATATATACATGATATACCCATAATATATACTTGATGTATATATTACATATATACTACATATACATAAAAAATATACAACATATAAATGAGATATAAGCATATAAAAATATATTTATTGGTGGGAGATGATGATAATATTAATAAAATAAATAAATAAGTAATAAAAGAAGATGATGATAATATTAATAAAAAAATAAATAAGTAATAAAAGAAAAAAAATCAAAAGAAGAAAGAAATATGTGGTTGAAATTAAAAATTAATTAATTAATTAAGTAAATAATTAATATATACATATTTATGGATGGTAAGAAGAGAGAGAGAGAGAGAGAGAGAGAGAGATCCTCTTAAACACATTAAATTTCAACAAAATTTCTAAAGAATCAAGTTGGTTTTGAAGAAAACAAGAATTCAAGTAAGTCCTCTTTCTTTAAAGCTTTATTTCCTTGGTTTTATGATTATATTTGATATAGTTAGAGAGAGAAAGTATGTTTAATGGTTGAAATTGATGGTAAATAAATTAAAATAATGAATATATGATGACTTGTTGATTGATTTGTTGAGATGAATATAATTGATGGAATTAGGGTTATGGAAAGATTATGTAAAAATTAGGATTTTGGTATGAGTGATTTTAATTATTGAATTGAGATGATTTAATATTGTTACAGTATAATATGGTGATTTTATAGTTAAAAATTGAATATGGTTGAGTTTTGCATAAAGTTAGGGTTTATAGCAAGAAAATGTGAAATTAGGGTTTGTGAAGAAAATGTTTATAATTATTGAATTGAAGTGTTTTAACATTTTTTTTTGATATATAATTAATGATTTTATAGTTAAATGTTGGATGTGAGTTGGGTTGGATGAAGTTTAAACAAAGTAGAAAAAGGTGAAAATAGAGTTTTGTTGAGATTTTGATAGAAAGTACATAAATAATGATAATTTGATATACATTAAATATGGGAGTGATTTTAAGTGGATAATATTATTTGTTGTATGAATTATGTGTGTGTAGGATAAGAAATCCCTTAAGAAGATCATTAGGGTTTGGTGAAATTAAAAGGTGGAGGAGGCATTGAAGTGATTTCAAAACTTTATCAAGGTTAGTACATATTTAAATTATTTGAAATTTTATTAAGTATGATTTTACATAATATAAGTAGTTCCTTTGTAATGTTGATATTCACATAATCTATACAATATGCCATAGTTATGTGATGAATATCACATTGGGCATTTTTTCAATGTAAGATTAATTATTGTACATGAAAATATGAGGTTTACTAGCGTGATGTGAAAATATAGGTAATGTGGGTAATAAATATAGAAAAATATGAAACATATGGGAAATTATGGCAAAAGAATGAAAATGTTAAAAATTGATAAAACATGAGTAATGTGGTAAAAAAAGAATGCAATTTGGCTCACTTTAAAAAATAAACATATTCTTTAAAGTGACATTATTATGAACTAATGTGTTGATATTAATAAGATGATGATTTCTATACAATATTGAAAACATGGTAATTTTACATAACTATGGAAAATAATATATAAAGATGGGTGAAATGTGATGAAGTGTGTGCAGTGAGTCACATTATGAGGGTGACTCAAGGATTACTAATGTGAATATAAAATGGCAATGAGAATGTGAAATGGGTTTTAAAGTGTAATGTGGTAATAGTCATAAAAGTTTGTTGTTGGTATAGTTGAATCAACTAGCCAACAGTCCTTTCTTAAAAAAAAAAAAAAACTTGCCAACAGTAAGTCATGGTGATTATTATGCTTTCAGGCATGACACACAAATGTTGAGCATATTTGTGCTGAGGGGATGGCTTCCGGGCGATGTTAGACACTTTGTCTCTAGTGTCAAGAGAGAGCGGCTTTCGGGTGATATATATGACACTTTGCTCTCGATATCGAAAGGAGATAACCTTCGGGTGAGATTTGACACTTGCCTCTGGTGTCGATAGGAGGCGAGATATGGGTGAGATGTGACACTTTGTCCCTGTTTTCGGACCTTTGGGTCACTTTAAATGAAATGTAGAGCCTAGTGTGTGTGGGTATATGTATATGTGTAAGTTGTGGATGTGTTATGTTTGTATGGTTTATGACACCATGAGCATTGCAGAGTAAATAAATGGTGTTTTGTGAGGTGACATAATGTATTAGATGCCATCAATATATATATATATATATATTTGAGACCAACATTATGATTGTGATATGTTGGTGGATATTATGTGTTGATGAGAATTGGTTAAAATAATGTTTTTTTATAACATATGATTGAGTATTTAATTTAGCAGTTTATTGTTATTATATATGTACTACTAATACTACTAAACTATATGCTTAGTGTGGTTGGATGTATCTCGCAGGTGATAGGACTGCAGAGTAGAGTAGTCTAAAGTAAGTTTGAGTTTGAAGTGTCAGTTTTGCCATGAGACTAGCTATGTTAGGGTTTTGCATACATGTATAATTTCTATTATAGTGCATTTGGATTTTTGCATGTATTGTATACATTATGAAAAGTTTGTATAAGTATGTTTTGAAAGGATTGTAAATAATAACCATGTTTATTAAGTATGTACATTTATAAAATAATGAGTTTTGGGTGAATTGCTTGAGATAATTGGAGAATTATTGGTGCTTGAATAAATGTGGATTTTTAGAAGTGTGTTTTATGGAGGTTGTAATTACTTGATTTTGGGAAATACTGAAATTTCAGATAAAACTCTAACGAATTTTTTTCAGAAATTTTCTATTAAGAACATAGTAATTTTACATAATTATAAAAAATGATATATAAAGAAGGGTAAAATGTGATAAAGTGTGTAGAGTGAGTCACGTTGTGAGGGTGACTCAAGGATTATTAATGTGAATATAAAATGGCAATGAGAACGTGAAATGGGTTTTAAAGTGTAATGTGGTAATGGTCATAAAAAGTTATTGTTGGTATAGTTGAATCAACTTGCAAACAGTAAGTCTTGGTGATTATTGTGCTTTAGGGATAACAAACAAATGTCGAGCATATTTGTACTGAGGGGATGGCTTCCGAGCAATGTTAGACACTTTGTCTCTAGTGTCGAGAGAGGGCAGCTTTCGGATGATATATTTGACACTTTGCTCTCAATATCGAAAGGAGATGGTGTTTTGATCAAATATGTATACATGTTTAGGTTAATTTTATTGGCTTTAAGTTAATTTTTTCTTTTAATTTGTGTTTAAAGTTTACTTGAAGTGTTTGATTTAGATAGAAGTGCAAAAGAAGGGATTGATGAATCAAAATTGTGAAAAAACATGAGACACGACCAAGACACTTTGTGGCTTAGCCGTGTCCCTCATCCAAGGCAAGAGGCATGAACCACTCACATGACACGGGCTGAGGTAACTTGGCTTGGCCCTGTCCTTCAGAAAAATTGGGCTGAGGCAGACACTGGCAGAAGACACGGTCAAGCCATTGGCCGTATCACATGACATGGCCAAGGCCTTGGTGGTGTCCCACTTGATGAAACCAAAGAGCGAAGCAAATGGCAGAGGTGAATACAAGCAGAAGACATGGCCAAGCCACTGGCCGTGCACATAACAGGACCAGTGACTTGGTCGTGTCACACGTGGAAAAGAAGAAGAAAGATGGGCAGCTATGGATACAGCCTCAAGACTTGGTCGTGTCCCAAGAAGAATGAGTGACACGGCCAAGTCACTCAAGGCTTGGCCGTGTTGCATATGGTCCCTTTGAATTATTTTGTACGAAGTGAGAGACAAATGGGGAATAAAAGAATCTTTTTTTAAAAAAGAAATATTAAAAATGAGTAAAAGGTGGATAGATATATGAGAAGAAATATAAAACAAAGAAAAAGAGGAGGACAAAGAGTGGTATGTGAGTTGGCAAGACATGGTTGGTGTCTTAAAAAATTGAAATGAATTAGAAGTGGAGGGGGATGGAATAACATACACGTTTTGGCTTGTTGGGAGATCTATCTAGTTCTTAGTTTTTGGTTCTTATTTTGAAAGGGAGACACCATTCTCTCTTCATCTTCATTTTTCATTCATCTTTCATTTCTTCCATAGACAAGACTTAATCAAGTTTGGAAATTAAATTGAGTGAGAAAGCTCCTTAGAAAATTAGGGTTTGAAGAAAGCTTGATTGGAGTTGTAAGCTTGAGAGAGTTACCATTCCATCCTTCAAGAAGAGAGCCATTGATTGAATAGGGCTTAGAAGTTGTTCATCATACATCAAGGTGGAAGCTAGGAGGAAGACAAGTAGTTCAACTCTTTGAGTCTACAAGGGGTTTTTCATATTCTCTCTTTTAATTCATTTCTAAATTGTTGTTGTTTTATTATGAATATTAATATTACAATGTATAATTTTGATTTAATGATATTGAGATGAATATTTATTTTAAATTGATGATGAGCTAATTTACTCATGCCTTGGATTGTAGTAGATTTGATTAAATGACTTGATTTAATAATTCCATTAGTATACCTTGATATTGGTTGATTGCATTGGACTTAAAGTTAGTTTGATAGATTGGCCACCTATTAATCACTTAATATTAAACGATGGACTGAGAGGTGAAATTCGATATCGAACTATGTAATCAACCACCCTAAGAATGAATTAGAAATATAAGTTCTAGGGTTTATTTAATTTGCAATTTTAAAACAATTGGTTGTTGTTAATTCATGAATGTAAAAGCTAATGAATTGGTAATTACTAATTGAACTCAAGGGACAAATTAAAATACAACGTTATATTAATGGCTAATTTGAGAATCAAGATTTAATTAAATTGATCTACAACCCAGGGCACTATTCCTAGCATTGAATTAATCTTACGCACTACTACTCGTTTTTACTTTCAAATTTTAATTATAACTTACCAATTCAACAACACACACTTAATTTTAATTTATTTGTTAATCAAACTATTGTAAAATAATTTATTCCTTATGAGACGACCTTGGGGCGATCACCATTGCTATAATTACCTCGTATACTTGCGAGTGTCGCTTTGTAGTAGTAATTAATCGAGCGCAACAAAGGTTTTTTATATTCTCTCTTTTAATTAATTTCTAGATTGTTGTTGTTTTATTATGAATATTAATATTACAATATATAATTTTAATTTGATGAACATTGAGATGAATATTTATTTTAAATTGATGATGATCTAATTTACTCATGCCTTGGGTTGTAGTAGATTTAATTAAATGACTTAATTTGATAATTTCATTAGTATACCTTGTTATTGGTTGATTATATTGGACTTAAAGTTATTTTGATAGATTGGCCACCTATTAATCACTTAATATTGAACGATGGACCGAGAGGTAAAATTCGATATCAGAACTATGTAATTAACCACCCTAAGAATGAATTAGAAATATAAGTTCTAGGGTTTATTTAATTTGCAATTTTAAAATAATTGGTTGTTGTTAATTCATGAATGTGAAAACTAATGAATTGGTAATTACTAATTGAACTCAAGGGACAAATTAAAAGACAATGTTATATTAATGGACAATTTGAGAATCAAGATTTAATTAAATTGATCTACAACCTTAGGCACCATTCCTAGCATTGAATTAATCTTACGCACTACTACTCGTTTTTACTTTCCTATTTTAATTAAAACTCACCAATTCAATAACACACACTCAATTTTAATTTATTTGTTAATTAAACTATTGCAAAACAATTCCTTCCTTGTGAGACGACATTGGGACGATCACCATTGCTATAATTACCTCGTATACTTGCGAGTGTCACTTTGTAGTAGTAATTAATTGAGAGCAATAAGTTTTTGGTGCCCTACCGAGGAAGGTAATTGTTGTTTGTAGTTTGATTCTTTTATTTTAATTGTTTAATTATTTAAAGTATTACTTTTTGAATTGCCTAGGTGATTTGTGCAAGGACGAAGGTCTCAAGAAAATAAACTTGTTCCGTATATAGACGATATTCATAGACTCCTAAGAACTGAAGGAGTAGATCCCTTGGGACAAGAAGGAGAATAACTCGACGAACAATTTGAGGAGGACACAGAAGTAGAAATGGGTGACGTAGAGGAACTACCTATGAAGGAGTTTGCCCGACCGATCATTAGAGTAACCACATCGTGTATCCAGTTGAGCAACGCAACAAGAAATTATAAACTCAAAAACACTCATTATAGTATGCTGCCATCCTTCTATGGATTGCCGAATGAAGATCCTCTCAACTTCATTTGAGACTTTTACACAATATTGTATACTTTCCCTTTGCAAGCATTAACAAAGGATGAACTCAAAATGAGATATTTCCCATATAGTTTGAAAGATAGGGCAAAAGCATGGTTGATGACCTTACTAAAAAATTTCTTAACCACTTGGATCGAAGTGTATAACAAATTCATGAAAAAAATTTATTCACACCAAAAGACAAAGGATCTTAGGAAGAGTATCACAACTTTCACCCAATTTGATGGGGAACCATTTCATGAGGCATGGGATCACTTCAAATCTTTATTGTTTCAATGCCCTCATCATTATTATCCACAGCAATTACTCAATCAGTTCTTTTGTGATGGGCTAACTCAATAATGTCAAAATACAGTGAATAATACTGCAGGAGGGGTAATGGGTGAGAAAACAGCTGCTGAAATAGTTGTATTATTTGAAATATTGGGAGCAAATTCTCAATAAAAGAACATTGGGGAAAGGAGAAGAGGAGCTGATGCGGAAGCCATGGATCAAATATTACATCTAGAACTCCACATACACATCTAGTATAGAATCTTAGAACTCAAAAATAAATCCTCCCTACCAAACCCACAACTAACCTGTAATTGAGAACTTTGGTGATTGGGATGAAGAAATGAATTAATTTAAACGCCACAAGTCATACTTGATAAGTTAGAACCAATTCTTCATGCAACAAGAATAAGAAGAAAACCTCTCAAACTTGAAAACACATTAATTACATTCAGCATAAACTGGAAATTCATATCCACCCTTTTGAGTTCTTTTTTCCCTCCCTATATAGCTGCAAAAGAAGAACTAATGGTTTAAAATTCTAGATTTATATGTATCTAGTCACACTAGCATTAATTATCCATCCACATCAATAATATATTCTAAATTACTATCCATAATTATGACAACATTGATGGGCAGATTCTACATGCACTTTGGGGTTGGTTCACATGTGTCTAGTCACACTAGCATTAAACCACATTAATTTATATTCCAAATTAGTGCTAATGCCCATCACCATATTTATGGGCAGATTCTTCATGCTTCTTAGTGAGTTTCTGACTTCCTCTTCATGTTCCTTTATATTCAGTACAAGTTGGTCTCCCTCTTCATTAATCCACCTTTGAATGAAGTGTTGGAACATATGCTGGAGTTTCTTTGATTGTGATCTTGTGATTTGTCCACTTGGCATAATGATATCATCAAAATATTTGTTGCATTGTGCAGATTCACTAAGATTGCTTATAGTTTTCTCATCATTCCCTCCTTGCTCAAAAAGATTTGTCCTCAAATCTAAACCTACATCGAAAGGAGAAAAATCACTAACATTGAAAGTTGCAAAAACATTATACTCACTTGATAGATCGATTTTGTAGGTATTGTCATTGATTCGTTCTAAAACTTAGAATGGGCCATCTCCCTTTGCATCCAACTTGGATTTCCTTTATTTAGGAAACCTTTCCTTCCTCATATGAACCCATACCCAATCACCAGGTTGAAAAACCAAAATTTTCCTTCTTCTATTTGCATTATGGGCAAATGATTCATATTTCTTCTCAAGATGAGCTCATGCCTTCTCATGTATCTTCTTAACCAACTCTGTGTTCTTTTCACCATTTAAGTTAATTATTTCATTTAATGGCAAAGGAAACAGATCAAGTGGTGTAAGCAGATTAAAGCCATAAATAATTTCAAATGGCGAATAACATGTAGAAGAATGTATGCTTCTATTATATGCAAACTCAACTAATAGCAAACAATCTTCCCAAGTTTTTAAATTCTTACCCACAACAGCACGTAACAAAGATCCTAAAGTCCTATTTACCACTTCTGTTTGTCCATCGATTTGTGGATAACAAATTGTAGAGAACAATAATTTAGTACCTAATTTATTCCACAAAACACGCCAAAAATGACTCAAGAACTTCACATCTCTATCACTCACAATTGTCTTAAGAATGCCATGCAAATGAACTACTTCTCCAAAGAATAAATTAGCAATATTTGTTGCATCAATAGTTTTGTGACATGCAATGAAATGAGTCATTTTGCTGAATCTGTCAATAATAACAAATATGCTATCTTTTCCTTTTCTAGTCCTAGGCAGCCCCAAAACAAAGTCCATAGATATGTCAATTCAAGGTGCATTAGGAATAGGTAAAGGAGTATATAGCCCATGAGGTAAAGACTTAGATTTTACTTGTTTACATAGAATACACTTGGCACAAATTCCGTCAACATATTTTCTCATGTTTGGCCAATAAAAATATTCATGCAGAATGTCTAAAGTCTTAAATACCCCAAAATGTCCCATGAGTCCTCCATTATGTGCCCCACCACAAGCAATTCCCTTAATGAGCAACTAGGCATGCATAACCTTCCATCCTTAAAAAAGTACCCATCATGCCTATAAAACTTCTGAAATGAGAATGCTCACATGCTTTATAAACATTTGCAAAGTCAACATCATTGGCATACATATCCTTAATTTGATCAAAGCCTAATAACTTAGAACTAAGAGTTGAGATAAAGGAATACCTTCTTGAAAGTGCATCTGCTACTGTATTGTCTTTTCCACGCTTATACTTTATCACATATGGAAATGGTTCAATGAGCTCTATCCACTTTCCATGTCTTTGGTTCAGCTTGGTTTGTCCCTCTAGATGTTTTAATGATTCATGATCTATATGAATAACAAACTCTTTAGGCAATAAGTAATGTTGCCACACTTGTAAAGCTCTTACCAAAGCATACAACTCCTTGTCATAAGTGGAATAATTTAATTGTGCACCATAAAGTTTCTCACTAAAATATGCAATTGGTTTCCCTTCTTGCATCAAAATAGCACCTATGCCCACACCTGAAGCATCACACTCTAATTTGAGGGTCTTATCAAAATCTGGTAAAGCAAGAATTGGAGCAGTAGTTAACCTTTTTTCAACAAATTAAATGCCTTTTCATGAATTTCAGTCCAATTAAACTTTACATCTTTTTTTACCAATTCATTTAATCGTGTAGCAATGAAACTAAAATCTTTAACAAACCTTCTATAGAAACTAGCCAAACCATGAAAACTTCTTACCTCACTCATAGTTTTAGGTGCTGACCAATCTCTTCTTGCCTTTTCCTTTTCATCATCAACTTCAATTCCTTGTGCACTAACCATAAAACCTAAGAATATGATTTTATCACTACAAAATATGCACCTTTTCAAGTTGGCATACAATTCTTCTTTTCTCAAAACATCAAGAACAACCCTAATATGTTCTACATTCTCATATATTGATTTGCTATAAATGAGTATGTCATCAAAATATACAACAACAAATTTATCAAGATATACACGTAAAACATGGTTCATTAATCTCATGAATTGACTAGGTGCATTAGATAAACCAAATGGCATAACTAATCACTCATAAAGATCATATTTTGTTTTGAATGCAGTTTTCACTCATCTCCTTATTTCATTCTAATTTAATGATAACCACATTTCAAATCAATCTTAGTAAAAATGCAAGAACCACTTAACTCATCAAGCATATCATCAAGTCTAGAAATTGGATGTCTATACTTCACCATGATTTTATTGATTGCTCGACAGTCCACACACATTCTCCATGATTCATCCTTCTTTAGGACTAATAACACCAGAACAACATATAGACTAAGACTTTCATGCACACCTCCCTTTTCTAGCAACTCCTACACTTGCCTTTGAAGTTCCTTGGTTTCCTGCGGATTACTTCTATAAGCTAGTCGATTAGGAATTGTTGAGCCCGGAATGAAGTCAATTTGATGCTCAATCCCTCTTAAAGGTGGTAAACCTTTAGGTACATCTTCTGAAAAAACATCTTCAAATTCCTGTTAAAAGAGAATTAATACAACTAGGCAAAGGGTTATCAAGGTCAGATGTAGAAATCAAGGTCTCTTTGTACCTAAGTACAATCAAACTTCTTTTCTCACAAAAAGCACTCATTTACTCTCTTTTTTTTTGCAGAGAAACACTCTCTTTTATTTTTCTCTCCCTTTCTCTTTTTCTCTCACCAATGGGCCATTTTTATCATTCTTTTGCTCACACTTAGCCTTTTATACTCCATTTTTATTTATTTTACCCTCACCACTAGAATTTCTTTCAAATGATCTCAAAATCTTCACTTGATCTTCATATACTTGTTTAGGTGACAATGGAGCAAGAGTGAAATTTGAACCATTTAAGCTGAAAGAATAATAATTCTTAAAGCCATCATGCAAAGCCTTCCTATCAAACTGACATGGGCGACCAAGAAGGATATGGCTAGCATGCATAGGTACAACATCACAAAAAACCTCATCATTGTATCTCCCAATTGCAAAGGAAAACATAACCTACTTTGTTACCTTCACCTCTTCACAATCATTCAACCATTGCAGCTTGTAGGGACTAGGATGTTCTGTGCATGCTAACCCTAATTTATCCATAAAATCAGTACTAGCAACACTTGCACAACTACCCCCATAAATGATCATGCTGCACACTTTTCCATTCACAATGCAACGAGTATGAAAAATGTTCTCTCTTTGATTACTTACTTCATCTTTAATTTGCATGTTTAAAGCTCTTCTAATAACCAAAGATTCACTATGGGTAGGATATTCAATGATATGTTCAATTTCCTCTAATGGTGGCATGTTATCATTATCATCATCATCACTGTCATGTTCACTAGCACTATCAATTTCACCATTATCTCTTATCAGCATGATTTTCTTATTTGGACATTGAGATGCTATATGTCCTACTCCTAAACACCTAAAGCATTTAATAGTACTATACTTTTGATTAGAGTTAGATGTTTTAGAGTTACCTTTAGGGGCGACTGGAACTTGCTTTTCCTTTCCTTTTAAGGTAGCCTCCTTCCCTTTAGGATTATCGTCTTTCTTTTGCCACTTTGAAGTGAAACTACGGCTGGAATTAGAAAATCTCTTTGCTACTCCCTTGAGTTTCAGTTGCTTCTCCACTTTCATGGCCATGTGTACCATATCTTCAAGCTCCACATAATAATGTAATTCAATTATGTTGGCAATCTCCCTATTCAACCCACTAAAAAATCGAGCTATAGTGATTTCTGGATCCTTCTCTATATTAGTTCTACTCAAGATCATCTCCATCTCTTTATGGTAATCCTCCACTAGCATGGATCATTGAGTTAATCGATGTAATCTTTGGTGAAGCTCTCAATAGTAGTAAGATGGTACAAATCTCTTTCTCATCAAAGTTTTCATTTCAGCCCAAGTAGTGATGGTTTTTCTTCATTTCTTCTCTTGGAAATCATCAATTGATCCCACCAAATTAGTGCATAATCTGTGAATTCAACTACTGCAATTTTAACTTTCTTCATTTCACTATAATTATGACAATCAAACACCAACTCAACTTTTCTTTCCCATTCAAGGTAAGCTTCAGCATCATTTCTCCCCTTGAATGATAGTATCTTCATTTTTATTAAAGATATGTTGCTGTCCCTTCTTTCAGGTCTTCTTTGGGCTATCGATCTCTCACTTTCTTCATCATCTTTCCTTTCTACCTCATCATCATTTATCATGTTTCCTCTCCCTCTATTCTGCCCCCTTCGATTAGTATCATTTCGTTGCCTTTGCATTATGCTGTCTACATCACCTCTCATGTTGTTTATGACCAAATCAAACATTTCGAATCTCGTTTGCATTGCCTCTAACATGAAGGCTATGTCATTTATGGTCATATCACGTTTTTCACTTCCAAAATTTGACATGGTGTAAGAAGAACCTACAAGAAAATATTAGTAAAGAAAATTTCCTCACCACACTCTCTTACGTGTTTCACTCAAGATCATATTGTTACTCCTCTTGTATTTCACTCAAAACTTGATCCTTTTTACCTCTCAGTTCTTCTTTTATCAAGTTGAATTTCAGAATTGAATCCACTTAAATCAAGTAGAACAAGTTTTATTTTAAAGACTCTACAAGAAACCTAATGAACAAAATGAATTCAACAATTCTAGAAGCAATTTAATTTAAACAACAAGAACTGAAAGTTAACACAAGAAGCGAAAAGTATTTGTGTTAATCAAACCAAAGTAACCATGATTGAGAGTTAGCTACTTAATGCATACAAGAAACAAGAGATATATGAAAGAATAAAACTAAGAATACAAATAAAAGAATAATTCTGGATATTGAAAAATAGAATTCAAATCACTCCAATAAGTAATCTGAATATGCAACCTAAATCTATTTCCAATGTAAGCTACGCTCTAAATTTTAGATTTTAAATGTTAAATCAATGCAAAATAAGGAATTGATGCAATTTGATTAAATATAATAAGATAGAGAGTTGTTAATGGCATAAATAAGCAAAAACTCTTACACACTTGTGTAGAAAAATACTGGACAGAAACATATATGAAATTTTTTTTTCATATATTGAAGAAGTTGAATTTGATTCCTTTTTTTTCCTTTTTGTTTTTTTCTTTTTATCTTTTCCTTCTTTTTTTTTGTTGAACTTTCAATAAACAAGAATAGAAAATGAAAAGATAAAAAAAACACATATTTGAAGAACAAGAACAAGGTGCAGCAAGAACAGAAAAATGAAGAGACTTAGAAACTGAATCTGGTTCTTTTCTTCTTTTTTTTTATCTTTTACGCTTTTTTTTTTCTTTGAACTTTCAGTAAACAACAATAGAAAATTAAAGATAAGAACACAAAATCTAAAGAATAAGAACAAGGTGCAACAAGAACAGAAAAAAATGAGGAGATTTAGATGATAAACAAGAACAAGAAAGAAACTAAGATAATTAAAACATAAAAGTTACCTTGAGATTTATCTTCAAGCCAAAGCTCTGATACCAAATAATGCGGAAACCATGGATCAAATATTACATCTAGAACCCCACATACACATCTAGCATAGAATCTTAGAACTCAAAAATAAATCCTTCCTACCAAACTCACAACTAACTTGTAATTGAGAACTTGGGTGATTGGGATGAAGAAATGAATTAATTTAAACACCACAAGTCAGACTTGATAAGTTAGAACCAATTCTTCATGCAACAAGAATAAGAAGAAAACCTCTCAAACTTGAAAACACATCAATTACATTCAGCATAAATTATAAATTCGTATCCACCCTTTGAGTTCTTTTTCCCGTCCCTATATAGCTGCAAAAGAAGAACTAATGGCTTAAAATTCTAGGTTCACATGTATCTAGTCACACTAGCATTAATTATCCATCCACATCACTAATATATTCTAAATTACTGCTCATAATTCTGACAAAATTAATGGGCAGGTTCTACATGCACTTTGGTGTTGGCTCATATGTGTCTAGTCATACTAGCACTAAACCACATCAATATTATATTCCAAATTCGTGCTAATGCCCATCACCATATTTATGGGCAGATTCTTCATGCTTCTTGGTGAGTTTCTGACTTCCTTTTCATGTTCCTTCATATTCAGTATAAGTTGGTCTCCCTCTTCATTAATCTACCTTTGAATGAAGTGTTGGAACATATGCTGGAGTTTCTTTGATTGTGATCTTATGATTGGTCCACTTGGCATAATGATATCATCAACATATTTGCTGCATTGTATAGATTCATCAAGATTGCTTATAGTTTTCTCATCGGGAGCATATGAGTTGAATACAAACTCAAAAATGACAAGATAAATTGCCGAGTTGACAAGGCAAGTTTAATTATTGAATGCTAGAGGAAACTTGCCGGTGCCAAGCCAAGAATCATGTGCATCATGTAGTGCGGTAGGTCACAATACAAATATATGTCCTTCAAACTTTGACCAATTCCAAAAAGGGCAAGAACAAGCTTTTGTTTTTGAAGGATTCCAACAAAGGGGAAGGAATGACCTGTACTCAAATTCTTATAACCCTGGTTGGAGAAATTACCCTAATTTTTCATAGAAGAACCAACAACAAGTTCCACCTCAACATTCATTCCAACCTTATCAAAGGGGATCCCAATTCCAAGGGAAAACTTCAAATCAAGAGCAAATAATGAAACCTTCACTTGAAGATAATTTGAATGCTTTCATTCAAATAAGCACTCAAAATCAAGAGGTGAATAATAAGCGATTTGACTCTTTGGAATCATCACTTAAGAAGGTGAAAACTCAAGTGGGTCAATTGGCTAATCAACTTCAAGCTCATCAAAAAAATATTTCTGAGTCAACCGGAGCAAGCCAAAGCAATCACGGTCTTAAGAAGTGGTAAGATACTTGATAATAAAATTGGCGATAATAACATTGATGATTCTTTGGATGCAGGAACATTTGAAGAAGATGGCGAGGATATGCAAGAGGGCAAAGCTCAACCCAGTGAGCCGAAGAAAGTTAGTGAGGAGTCATTAGTTGCACCAAAGCTGCACAAATCTCCAAATTCTTACAAACCGTCAATTCTGTTCCCGAGCAGGTATAAATCTTCCTTTACTTAAAGTGATCAAGAACATCCCGACTTATGACAAATTTTTTAAAGAACTTATCACCAAAAAGAGAAGATATGAGCAAAAAAAAAAGGTGACGATTTCGGAGGTGGCAAGCGCTATTTTACAACGCAAGTTACCTCCTAAGCTTAAAGACCCTAATAGTTTTACAATTAACCTTTCCATGGGAAATGGGAAAAGAAGCATCCGACATGTGTGATTTGGGAGCTAGCATAAATTTAATGACTTACTCAATTTATTTGAAATTAGAGCTTGAAAAACTTAAACCAACCAATATGGTCTTACAATTGGCTGATAAAACTCTTAGGTTTTCTAAGGGAATCATAGAGGATGTTCTAGTGTAAGTTAGAGGTTTAATAGTTCCTGTGAATTTCATAGTCCTGGATATAGGGGAAGATATCTCTAAGGATACTGGACATACAATTTTGTTAGGAAGGCTTTTCATGACTACAACTAATACCTTGATAGATGTTAAAAATGGGAAACTGTTCATGATTGTCTTAGGACAAACTGTGAAATTTTTAATTTTTAACACTTTCCCTACTCCCAATATTGCTATTCATGAAAATTGTTCTTTTATTGATTATTCTGATTCTGTGGTTAAAGAAGTTTTCTTGCAAAAAATTAGTAAAGGTAAGCTAGATAAGGCCTTGCCCTAGAGAGAAGAAGTTGAAATATCTGAAGTGAAAATTAAGGACTGCAAGATAGAAGAGAAGAATCTACTCCAGGTGACCTTCACCTACCCCTTTGGGACATATACTCTTCACAGGGTGTTAAAAAATTCTGAGCAAGATGAACTTAGAAATGAAGCCTTTATGAACTCAAGGATCTATAAAGAAAAAATGAAAGTGATGCATGATAAAATGATCCCTAGTAAAACTCTTGAATCGGGAATGAAAGTCCATTTGTTTAACCCAAAGATGATATTATTCCACATTAAATTGAAGTCCCGTTGGAGTGGACCATTTTAAGTCATTCAAACACTTCCATTTGGATTTGTTTAATTGTTGAATTTGAAGACCAACGAGACATTTAAGGTGAATGAACAAAGGGTGAAGCCCTATTTTGAAGAACCTAAAGCTGCAAAATACCATAGGAAGTATAATATTCTTTAACGAGTGATACAACAATGTCTAGCTACATAACAATAAAGAAGCGCACAATGGGAGGCAACCCATCGGTTTGTATTTCTTTTCATAGTTAAATTTTTGTGTTTTGCAATTTGAATTTTATTTTTGGTTTAAAGAGAATAGAATGGATGCTTCAATCTATTTTTTTTATGGAGTTTCAAGGTGAAGCTAGGAAGAAAAGCTGCATGTATTAGACCTGGGTGATACACTTATTAAAAAAATAAAAAAATTAAAAGGCAAAAATAGCAGTGAAGGACACTGCCACTTGACATGGATAAGCCACTGGCCGTGTCAAGCAAGCTCAGAAAATCTAGGCTTGGCCGAGTCCTTGGCCGTGTCACCCACACACGACCAAGCCGCCCAGCCCGTGTTCCCATTTCTTTCTCCTGCTGATAAATTTTAGTAGCGGACACACCCAAGGGACACGGCTAAGCCACTGGCCATATCCCTCCTAAAGACTCAAACATGGCTAAGCCATTTCTAGCCTGGTTGTGTCATCCCTTTTTAAAATCCAAATTCACTCGATCCGATTCATTTTAAATACCCTAGCCTTCATTTTTCTTTCTTCTTTCTCTCATCTCTCTCTCTAAAACCTCCATTCACATCCCTAAAAATTTTAAAATTTCACCAAATCATCCATTCTTCTTAACCAAAAACTCAATTAAACCCATTAAATCTTCTAATTTTCAAATCAAAACTCAATAAAATCCATCAAAACTTCACTTTGCACCAAAGAATCAAGATGCCTAGAACAAAAATGGTGTCTCATCACAAAAGGAGGCAACCTTCATCATCCTCTTCATCATCTTCAAAGAGATTGACTCTTCTAGCATGGGGTTTCTTTTCAACGAGGTATGTAAGCAAAGAATCCCTTGGTACTCTCCAAATTAAAAAAAAAATTTACTAGATATGTTCAAAATCTTGGATGGGAGAAATTAGTTTCCCTTAAACCTTTGCAATTCCAAGAACTTACCATAGAATTTCTAACCTCTCTTAAGGTTGAAAGAAATGAAATGAAGATTTGCACTAGGTTTAGCTTTGAATTGCTTGAAAAATCATGTGTTCTTGATATTGAACAATTGAATGCTATTTTTTATTTTCATCAAGAAGGGGAAAAATGTGTGCCTAAAGATTTTAGACAACAATTTGCATGGGGAGCAATAGGCTCGGGTGGAATGTATGTGGCCAAATCAGCCAAGGAAACAAAATTGATAAATCTTGCCTTGAGGTATTTACATAGATTTATGTTATGTGGGTTCTTTGCACAGAAAGAAAATACAAGTGCGGTGAAACTAAGCGAGCTATTTTTCTTAGATTGTGCTAGTAATAATATACCCATGAGTACCGGCTATTGGTTAACTGATGTTTTTGATAACGTAGCAAATCGAAAAAGGGGCGCAATTTGTATAGGTGGATTGATGACCACCTTAGCTATGGCACTTGTTGATGATTTTCACCTGAGCACTTGACATATGACTATAATTTTTGAAAGTGATTCATTATACATTGCTACCCTTGAGAAGATGCACATGGTTACAAAAAAGGAAGGGGCTTATGTGATGGCTTCAGATGAGCAAGTTGCATCGGGGGATTGGCAAAAGCGACCACTAGTTAGTGAGAAGTCCGATTCGGATTCACTCGGTTTGGATGAAGATGCTCCGACTCCGGACAATCAGGAGATTATTAGTAGGATTGAAGCATTGGAAAGCAAAGTATATCATAATCATGCTGAAGTCCTTTACCAGTTGAAACAAATCAATAGCAATATTGCCAAGATTCTTAGCCTCCACCCTTCAGCAGCATCATCGTCACATCCTCCATCACTATAGATCATATCAGCTTCTGCCTTTTAAGAACACTTCTTATTTTTCTTATTTTTAGTTGTTGAATATTTTAGTTGCTATTTTTCATTATCGCTATTTGTTATTAAAATTTTATGTTTTGGGTTATTTTATATTTATTGCTTTTTAATCTTGAACAATTAATGTTTTGTGGATGAAAGGTAGCACTTGCCTCACAAAGAAAATGATGGAAATCAGATTGTACTTTAACTCTTACTTCATTTAAATTATCCTAGTTTCCATTGAGAAAAATGTCAATCTTAAAGTGTGGGGTGCTAAGTTTTTGTTCATAAATGCAAGCTTTTATTTTTTGTAATTTAGTTGTTATTTTTTAAGTATTTATTTTAGCCATTGTTTTAGTCATTTTTGTTAAGTGTTTTGCCTTACTTTAAATATTATTTTGAAGTATATTTTTTAAGTTCAATTGTATAAGTTTCTTGATAGATAACCTTTTAATTTTTGAAGCATAAACTGGAGAATTGGATAAAATTGGTGCTTATTGTTGATTTGGTGGATATTCTTTACATCGCCTTTAAACTAGAGAGGAATTGAGCCTATTAAGTTGGATATCAACTTATTATTCTTTATTGTGTGCAAACATCTTTTATTGATGAATTGCTAGAACTTGCTTTGACATATATTTTAAGACTACATAAAAATTTCAATTAGGCATCAATATGATTAGGGAAATTAGGTGAACCCATTTTGGCTTAAAAAGACCAACCTTATATCCGACCTTTATTAGCTAATTTTGAGCTTATTTTACTTTTCCTTTTCTTTCTTTTTTACAACACCATTAGCTTAAACCTTGTTGTTTTAACCATTACCCTTTTCATTAGGTTAAAAGCATTTTAAGTGCGTTTATGATTGAGTGTTATGTTAAATAAGTGTGAGGTTAAATTTAGTGGGTTTAAGATTGCAAACCATTGTGTTCTTTAGTTGCAAATTATAATTTATAAAAAAATAAATAATGATAAATTAAAAAATAATAATTAAAAAAAATTATTGTTCTTGTTGGAAGGGTTGAATTGAGTTTGGTAATGATCTTTGCAAATTTAATAAGTGGAGTTCTTAAAAAGTTCTTTAATGTCTAGTGCTAAGTGATTGGGAGGTACGTTGGGATTATTAATTGTACTACGTTGCTTACTTCACTCTTGAAGTGCTCTTGAACTTAATAGATAAACTCACACTCCCAAATGTCATGCATGTACCTTAGCCCAATTACAACCAAATGAAAGACCTTATGTGAACCTCGGTTTTCCGCCCGAAAATGATCCGGGCGAAAGTTCACTCGTTGTCGGGAGTCGCCACTCAGTTTATTTTGTTCGAAGGGAAAAACTAAGAAAACCCTTGTTTGACTCCAATAACTTGTCCAATGTAAAGGTTTCTAGTCTGCGAACCCAAGGAGGATTCGGGGACTATGTCATGCTTTTGATTAACTTGCAAAAATGGAACAAATTTAAAGACAAAAAGATTGTTGGTAGTTTGTGGACTTGCTATTTGGGGTGAATCCCAAACATGCCTACATACTCCCGTTTAAATAGGAGATCAAAGCCCATGTAGTTCGGAAAAGCCTATTTAAAGGCGATGAAAATTATGCTTCATGCATGTGTGTGTGTATGCTTCGTGCATTATCGGGCTTCATGCCAAAGATGTGAGATTTAGGTACTTTGTACCAAAAGAGTGGAATTTAGGCTCCATGCCAAAGGTTGATTTTAATTGAGTCGGGCTTCATGCCAGAGTTGTGAAATTTAGCACTTAGTGCTAAATGGTGCAATTTTAGGTACTTTGTACCAAAAGAGTGCAATTTAGGCCTTTGGCCAAGTGTGGTTGGGCTTCATGCCAAAGATGTGAGATTTAGCACTTAGTGCTAAATTCTCCAATTTTAGGTACTTTGTACCAAAAGAGTGCAAATTTTGGGCCTTTGGCCAAGTGTGATTGGGCTCCATGCCAAAAATGTGAATTTCAGCACTTAGTGCTAAATTGTGAAATTTTAGGTACTTCGTGCCAAAATGGTGTAATTTAGGCTCCGTGCCAACAGATTGATTTTAATTGTGAAATGTAGGTACTTTGTACCAAAAAGATGCAATTTAAGTCTTTGTGCCAAAGAGGCTGATTGATTAGTCCATTAGGCCTTAGACCTAAAAGGATTAGGTCTTTGACCGAGAAGAAATTGAGAAGAAGATAGAATGCTTATGATATGCTTAAATTGACAAATGATGGATTAGAATATTACCTTGCTTAGGATTTTCCCGCTTCGAAGTTCCAGATCTCGTTTTCTTGAATCGAGGATTATGATTCTTGATTACAGATTGTTTCCTGCAGCACACGGTTAGATTTATGCAAATAAAAGTTCTTAATCGTTTTTAAGCGTGAAAAGAATTCGACAGCATGAGGCCCACCCGGAAAAGTCCAACCCCCTTTCTGAAAATCTGAACTGCTATTTATAGGCAAAATCGGACTGTACGGCGGCCGAGCCGCCGGTCACGGCGGGCTGGCCGCGGGTCACGACGGCCGAGCCGCCGTCCATGGCGGCCGAACCGCCGGTCACGGCGGCCGAGCCGCCGATTTTGGCGACTGAGCCGCCGGGATCACGGCGGCTGAGCCTCCGATTTTGGCGGCCGAGCCGCCGACTTTGGCGGCTGAGCCGCTGGGGTCACGGCGGCTGAGCCGCCGATTTTGGCTAGTTTTCGCTCAAACTGATTTTTCGGGAGCTAGAGACCTCCAAAAATTATTCCGGGACCATATCCGTGATCCTCACGTCGTCCCGGACATTTCAAGTACCATATTGATATATTTCCGGTGAATTTTACCGGGGACGTCCGGTCCGGCCCGGTTTTTAGTAGTCTGAGAAAATCGGCTTTCCGAGCCTCAAAATTCGAGTGTTCACAATTGCCCCCCACTGGGGTCAATAAAAATGATTTATGGAGCCCAGTGGTCTTCTGAAGAGCGAATTTTGAGCGAGGGGTAAAAGATATGCCTTTTGGCACTTCTGGATCTCTTGCAACATTTCTGATTTTTCTGTACCTGCACTTTTGTTAAGCACAAACAGTACATATGTATGCATGATGTCCTCTTCTATTTTTTCAAAAAGGCATTTTTCTTCTTCTTCTTCTTCTTTTTTTTTAACCGTTGTATGAACAACTGGACCAAGAGTCTCCATAAGGTTGAAAGGATCAATATGGGAAGATATGGATGGTGCGCTGTTGCTACTTGGGTTGTGAGCTGATGCTACTCTTAGAGGCGCAGCTGGGGATTGGGATTTCTTGCACGCTTGTATCAGATTTTGGAATCCACAAGCTCATGTCTTCAGGTTCGGTGCCCGGATGGACGAGATGTGTCCTCTTTTTGAGGAATTCTGCTCAATCATTGGATGTGACTCAAATGCCCCCTTTGTAAGGCATGAGGTTCAAATTGGCTATGTGGGGTCTTTTCAGAGGCTTTTCAACTTTACAAGGCCTCAAGCTCAAGCCATCAGTAATTATTTCTAGTAAAGAACTTAGAAATAATCCTCTAGGAAGTCCAACTCCACTGGGGAAGGAACTTGAATTTTTCTGAAGTTGCCCCCAAATTATTTTCGGAGTTACTCGAACTGTTCTTCAAACTTGGGTTAGGAACCATCAGATGATCAGGCCTTTTACAGAGCCTTCCCTTATTCAGACTACTCCTGAGTACAGAACTCGGTTTATAGCTGAAGTTTGGCCACTTGAAAAGCCAAGGAGGCTTGCATTGCTGCAGGAGCTGGAGGGAAATGAGGTGGTTCCTCTTAACGAGGAGAAGGCAGACGCTGCAGACTCTGCAGACTCTAGGGTTGACTTTTTTTTTTGACGTTTTGGACTTATGGTCTGACTCTTTTTTGTTGGTTTTTGGTACTTTATGAAAGGAATGACTCTTTTTGAATAAATGACTCCCTTGGGAATGAATGACTCTTATTGGGATGAATGACTCTTTTTTGAATGAAGGACCATTTAATTTGCTTTCCAAGCATTATCTACTTTATTTATTTGCTCTAATTTTTGCCTAAGCCGTCCTTTCAGATTTTCAACTTAGCGAGCTCTTACCCATTCTTGCCTAAACCGCCCTTTGCGGGTTTTCGACTTAGCGGGCCCCACTATTGCCTAAGCCGCCCTTTGTGGGTTTTCGACTTAGCGGGATTTTTTTGTTGTTTGTTGTTGTTGTTTGTTGTTGTTGTTTTTTTTTTGTTTTTTTTTGTTTTTTTTTTGTTTTTTTTTATGTTGGCAAAAGAAAAATGAATGATTTTTTTTATTAAAATTTAGACCGTGCTCAAGGAGAGCTGCCTACATATCTCGAATTAGTTTGCGAGAATCAGGTCTAATGTAGTTCATTACAATGCATGATCATGCATAATATTTCTTCAGTTGATCCAGATTGCATGGGTTTGTGAACTCCAGACCATCCAAATCAGACAAGATGACGGCTCCGCCGGAAAGTATTTTCTTCAAAATGTAGGGTCCCGCCCAATGAGGACGAAACTTCCCACGAGGATCTGTAACAGGTGTTCTGATCTCCTTCAAAACCAAACAACCTTCTTCCAACTTTCGATCTTTGACCTTTTTGTTGAAATGTCTGGCCATTCGCCTTTGATACCCTTGAATCTGATGTAGAGCTTGAAGTCTTTTTTCGTCCAAACTCAACAACTGATGATGATAATTGCTGATCCATTCAGCTTCATTTATCTGACTTTCTTGAATTATCCTCGCCGATTGAACTTCCAGTTCAATGGGGAGTACTGCTTCCATTCCGTATACCAGTGAATACGGGGTTGCCCCAGTAGGAGTTCTAACTGATGTTCTGTATCCCCACAAGGCCAATGGCAACTTCTCATGCCAACGCCTACGTTCCTTGATCATTTTCTGTATGATCACCTTTATAGACTTGTTCGCTGCTTCTACAGCTCCATTTGTTTGAGGTCTATAAGGAGAGGACTTATGATGCTGGATTTTCTTATCCTGCAAGAGTTTAACAAATTCTGCTTGGAAATGAGTTCCATTATCTGTGATAATCTCGAATGGTGTTCCGTACCGACAAAGGATGTTGGTTCGGACAAACTGTGCTGCCTTTTTGGCGTCTAATTCCGCATAGGAAGCTGCTTCAACCCACTTTGTGAAGTCATCCACTGCTACCGAGATAAACTGATGTCCATTCGAGGCTTGTGGATGTATTTTACCAATTATATCAATTCCCCAAGTAGCGAAGGGCCATGGAGAAGTGATTGGATTCAGGGCAACAGGAGGTTGCTTCTGTAGCTTAGCAAATATCTGACACTGATGCCATCCTTGCACAAATGCCACACAGTCTGTGTTCGTGGTGGACCAATAATATCCCAAATTGGCCTGATGTTACACCAAAGAGTCACTTTGCAGAATTTAAGCTTCAAATTGTACTTGCGAAGTCTAAGGAAGAACTTCTCAAGTGCTTAGACGTGCTCTTCTGTTGGTTCTATGAACTTATTGTCCAGTTGCTTGGCAACCTCTTTTTTAATCTTCAAAGACCATGCTGGCTTCATTCTGCTCAATTTTTGCTTAACCGGCTTTGTATCGGGGTATAGCGAAATCTTGTGAACTGCCATGGCTGGGTCTATTCCCGTGACATCACTTGTCTTGCACATGAAGCAGTCGGCATACTTTCTGGTGCATTCCAGAACCTGTTCTTTATTCACACAATCACATGCAATGTATGTATGTTCATTTTATTTGCCAATTATTATCTTTTCATTCATTTTTTCATTTTTTTTTCATTTTTGCTAGATAATACTTGGAAAGCAAAAGACACAGGGTAACCAAGAATTTGAAGAGTTTCATTGATAATGGCGGAGTCATTCTCCAAGATTACATTAAATGTGACATTTGGGTTCTCTAAACCTGAAGCTATAGAGGACTCAGAACTAGACTCTGGCTTGGTGTTTGACTTAGAATTTTGACTCGGTACAAGACTCGGGTTCAGGATGTGACACTGGACTAGGTTTGACTAGAGCAGCTTGTCTCTCCTCGGCATACCAGTTCATTAGCGGCCTGTCTGTGGTCTTGATCAGCTTTGTGAGGTCCCTTTTGTCTTCAAAATTGGTTATCATGGCAACCTTATCAAAGAGACTGGGCCGCATGAAATCCTCCACAGTGATTGCATTGATGGAATGATTGGGCAAGGGGTTAGTGTTAATGTTTGGTTGCCTCCTGAGAGGAATGATGTCACCACTATCCACCAAATCCTGGATGCGGTTTTTCAAAGTCCAGCAAGCATCTGTTTTGTGCCCATTTCCTTGGTGGTACTCACAGTACTCATTGGCCCTGTAATTGGAGGGTAATGGGTTTGGAGGAGGCCTTGGGTCCAAAGGCTTCAAATATTTTCCTTCCACAGCTTTTTTAAACACCAGATGAAGGGGCATTCCAATGTCGGTATATTGCCTTCTTGGCTGATTTCTTTGCCCAAGATTGCCCACACGTAAAGGATTCGCAGGGGCAATATTGGCCACTTCATTTACTTCGCTTGAGGAAGCAGCTTGGCCTTGTTTTTTATACTTTGAGATAGCTTCTTCATCTACTATCTTACCCAATTGTATCAGATCTTCTACCTTGGTTGCAGTCGCAATGAGCGATTTGAAAGTAGGTAGGTATTGGGTTTGCAGTTGGGCTTGATATGTAGGCCTTAAATTTCTGATTATGATATCAATCTGCTCTTGTTCTGAAGGGCGATCGATCATTTGGGCGGCCTTTGCCCTCCACCTCGTAAGGAAAGAGGAGAAGGGTTCGTTGTTGTTCTACTTGGTAGTCTCAAGTTCCCTTCTGGTGACATCCACCTCAATATTGTAGTGGTATTGAGTGTTAAATACATTGCAGATGTCTTCCCAGGTCTTAATCTTGGCATGGTCCAGGCTTACAAACCACTTGAGGGCAGCACCAATCAAAGATTGTTGGAATAATTGAGCAAAGAGCTCATCATTTAGACCCCAAGGGCTTAATGCCCCCACATACATCTTGAGGTGAGTTTTAGGGCAAGTAGTCCCATCAAATCTGTCCATCCCAGGCATCTTGAATTTTGGAGGCAATCTAGCTTGGGGAAACAAGGATAAGGAATCCATGTCTACCACCTCTTTGTGAGTTTTCATGGCAGTGATTGACCTCTCAAGCAATTCAAGTTTTCTTTTCAGTTCATCAGTTTCAGTGACATTCTTAGAGGGTGGATCCTCCAAATTGATGACAGGGGTATTCTGAGCAATCATGGGGGTACTAGTTTGTCCCACAATAGGTTCCTTCCCTAAATTTCCAAGAGTAGGGACTATCTTTGGTGCTCCTCCTAATTCAGCCAAGATGGCTACCCTCTGGGCGGCTAAAGCTTCATCAATTTTTTCTTGCATCCTAGCTTCAATTTCTTTAGCCTGTCCATCTAACAAGGCCTTGATCTGTTCAATTGTAGCCATTTCAGGAATTGGAGTGGTTGGTGAAGTTGGAGTGGTAGAGCTTGTGGGTGATTGCCCAGTTGGAGCTGGTGTAGTTTGTGTAGGTGACGGCACACGGATGGTGGATACCTGAAAAGGTCAAGGGTAAAAAATCAGGGTGGTGTGTAGGGTAGGAAAACTCTTGGTCCACTTATGTACATCAAAATTTTTCCCAAAAACAATGTTGTTATGTTGCATGAATGCACCTCATCACATCATAATTCATTTTAATGGAATGTGGCACTATCATCGGGTACATACAACCTAAGGGAAGGTTCTATTGGCACATGAAAAATAGAGAATCGGCTTATAATAGGGACCCTTGAGTCTTGAGTAAGATATACCTAACCACATGTGAAACAAGGAGTTTCGCGTGGGTCCAACAGTACGATTACTCATGGGCCACTCCAAAAGGATTGGAATGGTTTGCGACAACAGGGAGGACGCTTTGGCTGTCCGCCGGCATAATCAAGGAGACCTGCCGGTCAGCGCTACTTGCTATCCAGACTCAGAACTTTGAACAGAAAGAGAAGAAATTCATTTGAAAACAATTTTTTATGCCATGGAGGAAAATGATTCCCCCATATATGCAAGAGAAAAAGATTCTCTGAATGACAAAACAAATGCACATTTAGCCAAACAAGAGATCCATCCAAGGAAAAAGATTCCTTTTGCCAATCTTCATTCCAATATCCTTAAGGAGAGGATATATATTGCTAGGGTACCCTGCAAAATGAATAAAAACACCCTAAAGAAGGGCAGATTAGTCAAATAAGCAATAGTAGCCTATTAGGATCCCATAAATTATTTTTATGGTCTCCCGTGGCAAGTTAATCAAATAATCAATAGTAGTCCACTAGGATCCCATAAATGGTTTTTATAGTCCCCAGTGGAGTCGCCAGATTGTGAACCTCGGTTTTTCGCCCGAAAAGGATCCGGGCGAAAGTTCACTCGTTGTCGGGAGTCGCCACTCAGTTTATTTTGCTCGAAGGGAAAAACTAAGAAAACCCTTGTTTGACTCCAATAACTTGTCCAATGTAAAGGTTTCTAGTCTGTGAACCCAAGGAGGATTCGGGGACTATGTCATGCTTTTGATTAACTTGCAAAAATGGAACAAATTTAAAGACAAAAAGATTGTTGGTAGTTTGTGGACTTGCTATTTGGGGTGAATCCCAAACATGCCTACATACTCCCGTTTGAATAGGAGATCAAAGCCCATGTAGTTCGGAAAAGCCTATTTAAAGGCGATGAAAATTATGCTTCATGCATGTGTGTGTGTATGCTTCGTGCATTGTCGGGCTTCATGCCAAAGATGTGAGATTTAGGTACTTTGTACCAAAAGAGTGGAATTTAGGCTCCATGCCAAAGGTTGATTTTAATTGAGTCGGGCTTCATGCCAGAGTTGTGAAATTTAGCACTTAGTGCTAAATGGTGCAATTTTAGGTACTTTGTACCAAAAGAGTGCAATTTAGGCCTTTGGCCAAGTGTGGTTGGGCTTCATGCCAAAGATGTGAGATTTAGCACTTAGTGCTAAATTCTCCAATTTTAGGTACTTTGTACCAAAATAGTGCAAATTTTGGGCCTTTGGCCAAGTGTGATTGGGCTCCATGCCAAAAATGTGAATTTCAGCACTTAGTGCTAAATTGTGAAATTTTAGGTACTTCGTACCAAAATGGTGTAATTTAGGCTCCGTGCCAACAGATTGATTTTAATTGTGAAATGTAGGTACTTTGTACCAAAAAGATGCAATTTAAGTCTTTGTGCCAAAGAGGCTGATTGATTAGTCCATTAAGCCTTAGACCTAAAAGGATTAGGTCTTTGACCGAGAAGAAATTGAGAAGAAGATAGAATGCTTATGATATGCTTAAATTGACAAATGATGGATTAGAATATTACCTTGCTTAGGATTTTCCCGCTTCGAAGTTCCAGATCTCGTTTTCTTGAACCGAGGATTATGATTCTTGATTACAGATTGTTTCCTGCAGCACACGGTTAGATTTATGCAAATAAAAGTTCTTAATCGTTTTTAAGCGTGAAAAGAATTCGACAGCATGAGGCCCACCCGGAAAAGTCCAACCCCCTTTCTGAAAATCTGAACTGCTATTTATAGGCAAAATCGGACTGTACGGCGGCCGGGCCGCCGGTCAGGACGGCCGAGCCGCCGTCCATGGCGGCCGAGCCGCCGATTTTGGCGGCTGAGCCGCTGGGGTCACGGCGGCTGAGCCGCCGATTTTGGCCGGTTTTCGCTCAAACTGATTTTTCGGGAGCTAGAGACCTCTAAAAATTATTCCGGGACCATATCCGTGATCCTCACGTCATCCCGGACATTTCAAGTACCATATTGATATATTTCTGGCAAATTTTACCGGGGACGTCCGGTCCGGCCCGGTTTTTAGTAGTCTGAGAAAATCGACTTTCCGAGCCTCAAAATTCGAGTGTTCACACCTTATGATTGATGATTGATTGGAATTTAGTGGTGGATGTTTAATTGATAAGCAAGCTTATGGGTGATAATCTTTCATTGAATGTTATGAGTGTAAACTCTACCTTATTAAACACTTCAAAAAGTTGGTGAGAGAGTGACAACATTGGTTATACATGGAGAACCACTAAATTGCATGAGTATTGATTTTGTTTAGTTTGATATTGATTACGGATTTAAGAAATTGGAAGTCTTGATACATTCTTATAACTGTTGAACTTGACTAAATTTTTTTGTTTAGTTTGTTTTAATTTTAACTTTGCTTGGGTACACGCAAGGGATTAAATGTGGGGTGGTTGTTTTTATCAAATATTTATACATGTTTAGGTTAATTTTATTGGCTTTAAGTTAATTTTTCTTTTAATTGGTATTTAAAGTTTGCTTGAAGTGTTTGATTTAGATGGAAGTGCAAAAGAATGGATTGATGGATCAAAATGGTGAAAAAATATGAGACATGGCCAAGACACTTTATGACTTAGCCGTGTCCCTCATCCAAGGCAAGAGGCATAAACCACTCACATGACACGGGTTGAGGTAACTTGGCATGGTTGTGTCCTTCAGAAAAACTAGGTAGGGACAGACACTAGAAAAAGATACGACCAAGCCATTAGTTGTGTAACTTGACACGACCAAGGCCTTGGCCATGTCCTACTTGATGAAACCAAAGAGCAAAGCGAATGGCAAAGGTGAACACAAGCAGAAGACACGGCCAAGCCATTGGTCGTGTCACATGAAACGAACACTGACTTGGTCGTGTCACACTTGGAAAAGAAGAAGAAAGATGGGCAGCTATGGACACGGCCTCAAGGCTTGGTCGTGTCTCATATGGTCCCTTTGAATTATTTTGCATGAAGTGAGGGATAAATGGGGGATAAAAGACTCTTTCTTTTTAAAAAGAAATATTAAAAATGAGTAAAAGATGGATGGATTTGTGGAAAGAAATATAAAACAAAGAAAAAGAGGGAGACAAAGAGTGGTGTGTGAGTTAGCAAGACATGGTTGGTATCTTAAAAAATTGAAAGGAATTGGAAGTGAAGGGGGATGGAATGACATACATGTTTTGGCTTGTTGGGAGATCTATCTAGTTCTTAGTTTTTGGTTCTTATTTTGAAAGGGAGAAACCATTCTCTCTTCATCTTCATTTTCCATTCATTTTTCATTTCTTCTATAGACAAGACTTAATCAAGTTTGGAAATTAAATTGAGTGAACAAGATCCTTAGAAGATTAGGGTTTGAAGAAACCTTGATTGGAGTTATAAGCTTGAGAGAGTTACCATTCCATCCTTCAAGAAGAGAGTCATTGATTGAATAGGGTTTGGAAGTTGTTCATCATACATCAAGGTGAAAGCTAGGAGAAAGACAAGGAGTTCAACTCTTGAAGTCTACAAGGGGTTTTTTATATTCTCTCTTTTAATTCATTTCTAGATTGTTGCTATTTTATTATGAACATTAATATTACAATGTATAATTTTGTTTTGATGAATATTTATTTTAAATTGATGATGAGCTAATTTACTTATGCCTTGGGTTGTAGTAGATTTGATTAAATGACTTGATTTGATAATTCTATTAGTATACCTTATTATTAGTTGATTGCATTGGACTTAAAGTTAGTTTAATAGATTGGCCACCTATTAATCACTTAATATTGAACGATGGACCGAGAGGTGAAATTCGATATCTGAACTATATAATCAACCACTCTACGAATGAATTAGAAATATAAGTTCTAGGATTTATTTAATTTGCAATTTCAAAACAATTGGTTGTTGTTAATTCATGAATGTAAAAACTAGTGAATTGGTAATTACTAATTGAACTCAATGGACAAATTAAAATACAACGTTATATTAATGGATAATTTGAGAATCAAGATTTAATTAAATTGATCTACAATCCTAGGAGAAAGACAAGGAGTTCAACTCTTGAAGTCTATTGAGGTTTTTTATATTTTCTCTTTTAATTCATTTCTAGATTGTTACTGTTTTATTATGAACATTAATATTACAATGTATAATTTTGTTTTGATGAATATTGAGATGGATATTTATTTTAAATTGATGATGAGCTAATTTACTCATGCCTTGGGTTGTAGTAGATTTGATTAAATGACTTGATTTGATAATTCTATTAGTATACCTTATTATTAGTTGATTGCATTGGACTTAAAGTTAGTTTAATAGATTTGCCACCTATTAATCACTTAATATTGAACGATGGACCGAGAGGTGAAATTCGATATCGGAACTATGTAATCAACCACTCTACGAATGAATTAGAAATATAAGTTCTAGGGTTTATTTAATTTGCAATTTCAAAATAATTGATTGTTGTTAATTCATGAATGTAAAAACTAGTGAATTGGTAATTACTAATTGAACTCAATGGACAAATTAAAATACAACGTTATATTAATGGATAATTTGAGAATCAAGATTTAATTAAATTGATCTACAATCCTAGGCACCATTCCTAGCATTAAATTAATCTTACACACTACTACTCGTTTTTACTTTCAAATTTTAATTACAACTCATCAATTCAACAACACAAACTCAATTTTAATTTATTTGTTAATCAAACTATTGCAAAACAATTCCTTCCTTGTGAGACGACCTTGGGGCGATCACCGTTGCTGTAATTACCTCGTATACTTGCGAATATCGCTTTGTAGTAGTAATTAATCGAGCGCAACAGATGGCCTTTGGGTAGTTGTTCAAATCTTAGTTGTAAACTTGTTCAAATCTTCCCCATAATGCTCTACAAGAAAAATAAAACTAATTATACAACTAAGTATGAATCTGTTGATTATTAGTGTTCAAATAAATGTATTGGCACAAAATTAACTTATTATAATGTTCATCAAGTCATAACTTGATGTTCTTATTATTAAACTCACAATTTTAAATAATCAGTGCTATTATTTTTTTTCCTTTTTTCTGAATATACGTAGTTTTATCAACTTGAATAATAAAATTGAAATATATGCATGTGTGGGTCTTCCATAATGGAACTGAAGAAATTGAAGGCGAATTTTGATAAATTGAAGATGGAGAAGGAACAATGCGAGAAAGAATTGCAAAAGGTTAAAATATTTTATGATGAAGTTTGTTCTTTACGTGAAAAAGAAAAGAAGGAATTCTCCCAAGCACAGTATAAGTTTGTAGAAGAACGCCAATGGAAATTAAAGAAAGACCAACTTATCGCACAGCTTAAATCCTCCGAAACCCAACTTCTTGCTGAGAGAGAGCAACTTGTTGCAGAGCTTACGAAAAGAGAAAAAGAAGGAGATAATAAGATAAAAGAGCTCTGTGAAGAACTTAATGCTGCTAAAAAACCATTGCTAGAAGAGCGAAGCAAATGGGAGAAGGAAAATTTACAGCTAAGAGCTATCTATGATAGTTTGGAAGAAGAGAATAAATATTTGATCGCAAAGTTTCGCAGTGAAAGGGAATCGAATGAGCATTTAACAAACATTCTTGAGGATTTGGAAGAAAAGTACAGAAAATTGGAGAATGATAATATCAATCTTACTGCTAATCTTTCTGCTGCCAGAACTGTTGCTGAGCTTTATAGGAGCTTTATGCATGATTTTGATGCTGGTTTAATTAAGTAGGCATTTTTTATACTTTGGCCTCATTTGATAGTTGATTTTTTATTATTGTGGTTTCTCTAATTGGTTTTTCAGGTTTAATTATACTTCTTTCATGTTGGCATTAATAATTTTTAATTTTTTTTGTTTAATAGCATAATGATTGCGTAATTACCTTCCTGTTAATTTTTCTTTAGTTTTGTCATGTTTCCTTTTTTTTTTAATATATAAGTTTTTAATGTGTAAATGTACACATGTTGCAAAAGAATATTTAGCTCAAATAATACCTCCTTGAACAAATTTTTCATTCATGTCTTCAATTTTGAATAATATTTATGCCTGGGTCATATACATTGACCGTTCCAAAGAAGTGTGTAGTGCAACACACGAGCTGTGTGCTGCCCATTGTTGCACCAGTATATATGTCAGTATACATGGCAATTAGTTCGTGATATACTAGTATTGTAACACACAATCTAGGTTTATCTTGCTTGCAACTTTTTTATATTATATTATGTTAGTTTAAAAAATTAATTATATCGTGCTAAACCATACCAAAACTTAAAAAATTATGATTTAGCACAAACTATTAAGTTTTATATAATCATCTTGTGTCATACTTTATTATTTTTATGTTCGATTTGTCTAAAGTAAGTATAAAAATTTTAATTTATAAATTAATAATTAAAAATATAAAAATTTTGAAGAATTATAAGAGATTAAATTATTTGAAATTTTTATTTGAATAAAAAATAATTTGAAATTTTTTAATATTTAAACATTAAAATAAATTTAGTTTTAAAAATAATAATATAATTTTATTTACAATATCATAATCTAAAATGTAATGAAAAATTATTAGTTTAATAATGATTATTTTTTAAATATTTTTTAATTTAAAATTAAATATAATATTATTTATTTAATGAAAGATAATACGCACTTAAACTATTATATATACAATTTCATTGAAATAAGTATAAAAGTATAATAAATTTATTTGACTTGTACTGGGCAGGCCGCCCGTTGTATCGTATTGGACCCACTTAATAGGCTAAATGCCTTAATCCAGTTCAGCTTAGAGCACTTGAGCGAGCCGAAAAAAATAGATGATCCCTGGCACGACGCAAAACAGGCTGGGCCGAGCAATCAGTGTGCTGGATGGCGTAGTTTTCATTTATATGCAATAATCACATGACAGTTGCACACTTTTTTTAAATAAAAAAAAATCCCTCTCTAGATATTACTTGTCATTTTTTTACATTAAAAAAAATCTTAGTTTCTCCCTACACTCTTCTATGATATTTATCAAATATTCTCAACAATTTATATTTTTCAATATTCTCTATAGTATAATTTTAACCTCTCTTTTTATGTTTTATAATTAATATTCCTTTTATTCTTTTTAATTTGTTGATTTTATATATTATTTTTATTTAAAATTTAATTACATTATTTTTTTATTAAAAAAAATGATCAAAACTCAAATTTGGAGCAATGAAAGATAAGAGTAAAGTTAGTGAATTACAAAATTCTTAGGTTCATTGACTTGGACAATATAATTTTCTACTCAAATGAGTCAACAGGTCCATTAAAAAAAATTATTCACTTGATATATTCAGTATTCACGTTGCATTATATGTATGTATGTATGTATGTATGTATGTATGTATATAAACAAAATTTAAAAATATATTCAATATTGTTTACTACTATCATGGGCAAATCCACAAATTTAAAATTAGAAGTGGATGATGTTACATTTTAACTTGGATAGTGAAAAACTCCGATCGGTAGTTAAGAGGAAATACGAAAGGTTTGAAAATAGCCTAAATACAAAAGTGTGCAATTCTATAGCCTTCTCCCATCTGACAAAATACAAACGACCAGTTCCCAGAAACCTTGTCATAATTTATAACTCATTACACTTGACATGAAATGGACTACGGAAGAAGTTTTCCATGGCGCTTTCAAGACTCGTCTAGAGTTAAAACACCAAAGTCAAATTTGATGAGACCTAAACATAAATTTCCCAATTTGCACCTTCTAAAACTTCAGCTTAATTATTATTTAATTATTTAATAATTAAAAAAAATTATTAAAATAATTTCAATTAGGTATTTACCATTTAACCGAATGAAGAAGTTGATTTTGCTAGATTTGGTCAAAATGTTTTAAATTTTAGTGAAAAATATATTCTTTGAAATAGTTCAGTATAAATTTTATTTATATTTAAAAAATTACTTGGGTCTGTTATTACGTGACTCTACTGATTTTAATATATTTTTGTAGATGATATATCTATGTGGGGGAAAAAGAATCAAATCAAAAAGATGTACTAAAAGTTTTTGATGAATATATTGAGTGTAAACCTTGGGACAATGCTATTACTATATCAAACCTGATGCAAGAGAGATTAATATAATAACTGGAGTTCCATATCTTTCTCGTGATTTTTAAGCTGCGAATTTTAAAAGATTTCAAGAGATATTATTAATTTTTATCTTTCCTTATTAGATAAAGATTGTTTAGAGATATTAATATTTATTTTTAATTAATTTTTATTTTTTCTAATTGGAGAAGAAATGGGAAGTTTTAAGAGTAAAGATATAAAAAGCCAAAAGGGCAGTAGCCTAAGATATCTTTTGTTCAAGTTTTAGAACATATTGCTTTAGAATATTTTTAGTTTTTCTTCTTTTAAATCCATCAGCAACTAAATTTCAATTACTTAAAGTAATTGAGATTTCAATTCACCGAGAATTTATGAGATCTAATCAAACTCTCTTCTCTTTTCCTCAATTTCAGTATTTTTATATCTTCGATAACTTATTTATATTATTGTTTTACTATTTGATCAATAAGGCACATTACTTGATTAGTTAAATAATATAACGTCATTTAAAACTTTTGAATCCATAATTATTCTTAATGTTTTGATATTAGTGGTAATTAGGTGTAACACTAAAAAAATAAATAATAAATAAATTCGACGGTTAAATTTATTGGTTAAAATCAGATTCTTCTAGTTCTTAAAAATGTTAGTAAATTAAATTCTAAAGATATTCCTATAGGATTGGTTACTAGCAAGAATTAATTAGCGAATATTTTCTAGTTAATTTAAAATCTAAGAAAAGATTGATCATTACGAGGATCTCCAAAAGCTAAAACTAATTCGTTGAATATTTAGAAAAATCTATATTTGCATCAAAATCAAATCTAAGAATTAAAACTGAAATTATTCTTTCAATTGATATCATTCATTTTATTATTTTTCAAATTAAATTTTCTATTATTTAATTTCTTAGTTTTAATTAAATTTTAGTTCTTACTTATAAAACCTTCCCTATTTAATTTTTACTCTAGTTTTTCTTTAGGTTATCAAAAGATATTTAAATAAGTAATTAATTTTATATGATTTGAACATATTTTACCACTTTTACAATCAATTTAATTTACGAAAAAAAAATTAGTTTTGATAATTTAGATACCTATTATTTAGAACGCATAATTTTTTCTTTATATTAAATAAGGAAAAAGAGATATACAAATTTTATTTTTAAATACACGTAGTTCTATTTAGAGTAATTAATAGTAAATACATTTTAATATGGGTATAGGAGGGAGGTATTACTACAAAAAATATTGAGTAAATTATACGGTACACGGCAACAAATTTAGACCTTTCAAAAATACAGGCACGCTATTTTTATTTACGAATTTTACGTTCTTTTTTCTTTTTTTCTTTTTTTTCTGATTTTCATATTTTTGTATTTTTCATTTTTCATTTTATTCTATTTATATTTTTTATTTAAAAATTTTTTAATATCATTTTTTTAATATATATATATATATAATATATATACAATATATATATATATAATACATACTTAACAATATAAACTACATCTATAATATCTACAACACATTTATAAAATAGTTTAAATATTTTTTTAATTTTTTATTCAAATAACATTTATACATCATTCACACAACATTCAACAATTTTTACATAAAATATACACAACTTAAATAATAAAAACATAATATACACATAATACCTCCAATATATCTATAATATCTACAATACATCTACAACACATCTAAATAATAAAATTGTGCTTGTTTTTTTTTTATTTTTTTATATGTATAATATGTAAAATTTATTTAAAAATAAATTTAATAATTTTTGTTAATATTTTTTTTGTATATTTTATCTTTTTTTATTTTTTTTTGTGAGTGTTATTTATTTTTAAAAATTAAAATTAAAATTTCATCTTTTATAAAAAAAATTATAATTTTTATATGAGAAAAATAACTTAAAATATTAATTTCTATTATTTTATTAGAATATTTTTATTTAATAGTGAAGTTTGAAAAAAAAAAGAAGATAAAAATTAAACTAAAATATTAATTATAGTGAGGGTTGAAAAAAAATTGTTTTAATAAAGAATAATGTATTTTTAAAATTTTACTTCAACTTTTATAAAAATATAAATATTTTTAGATTTTATAGTATTTTTAAAATAAAATTATTATTTTTAGATGGTTATGTAAATGTTCAAAAATGATTAGAGAGTGTTTGGACATGGTAGAGTCTTGCTTTTGTCATCCAAGAAAGGCCCACCCCAAAGAAATAAATAAAAAAAATAAAATAAAATAAAATAAAAAGAGAGAATACATGATTTTAGAGCCAATGGCAAACTCACCAATGGCTATGTGGCGAGCACGCCGTTGGCACTGGCGAACTTGCCAATTTCCCTTTGTTTGACCTCATCCCACGTCTATCTTGCTTGGATCGTGGGATTGATATTATACAAATAGTTATATTTTGCATGATCTGCAAAAAAATATTTGAGAAGCATCTGCAGAAAATATAAAAAATCAGAGGAAATAATGAGTTGGCTTTTGAACATTTTTTGAATGTTTGAATAGAAAATTAATAAAAGGAACGACAGAAACAAAAGGACACCAAGAACAATTTTGGGAAAAAAAAACTAGAAATATATACATAGAGAGTTAGCAGTCAAAACACACATAAAACAATAGAGAGTTAGCAATCAAAGCACACACAAATAATAACAATACTATAAACATAAATATTCGACTGGAGAACTTCAAATCCAGGCGTTGTTGTAAGACAAACTCCCGGGCCAACCTTGCAAGGGAGCTTGATAGTGCTACAAATTAGGCTTGAGCTTCATTAAATCAAAGTATGAGAAAATTGAAGGAACTAACTGCGCAGGGACATAAAACGGTTAAAAATTTTAGATCTTTTACTATATAAGATAGTTAAAAATCGAAAATATCGATTAACCATTCATTTTATATGGTTAACTAATAATTAATTGACTATTTATTAATTATTTGATTTAGATTTGAAATTTGAAATTTTCCTTAACTAAAATTAGGGTTGGGCGTTTGATCGGTCGGTTAATTAACCAACCGAACACCAACTTAACCGTTTCTACTGAAAGTAATATTTTCTTACTGAACCGACCGAAATGAGTATTCGGTTGATTCAGTTAATTAACTAAACTGGCTCGATCGATTCAGTTAATTTTTCATATGACAAAATGTTTTTTTATAAATGTTATTTTCTATGTCGGTTTGAATTATTATGTGTCGATTTTCAACACATAGTAACTGCCTAACTGGTTTATATATCTCAGTAGCTCATTGTTGCATGCATATATGATATATTTACAATTTACATAATCAAAATCAAATTAATTTGAAATTAATTCAACTGCAAGTCTATAATACTAAAAAATTTACATATTATTTTAATTGTATTCCAGTATGCAGTATCTCCTATTCTCCTTTGCCTACCTATTACATTTAATTAATTTTTTGAATTCCTTTTTTGTTAATCAAATGTTGGGGCAATCCAGCTGAAAATAATATGTTAATTTACATCAGTGTTTTTCTTGATACTCGATACAAATCTGATTACATGGAATATGCTTTAAAGGAATTGTGCGGTACACAAATACAAACGGCATCAATTTTTTAAAAAAGTTGAAGGAAGCTACTTTTAAACTATTTAATGAATACAAAAATAAAACAAGTGGCTATCAAAGTCATGGTGCTTCTAGTGTTGGTGTTGCAAGTGGAAATCAAAAGCAAGATAATATTATCTATGATAGGGATGAGCCAATGTTATTCAAGAGGTATAAAAATCAAAAAGCAACTGAAGATCATAATAAGACTGAATTGGATAAATATTTAACTAAAGATTGTGAAGATATTCCTACTTTGGATGTCTTGGGTTGGTGAAAAATTCATTTCCCTGGATTTTTAATTTTATCATTGATGGCACGTGATATATTGGTTGTTCTTATTTCTGCTGAGGCTTCAGAGGTTGCTTTCAATACATGTGGTCACCTGATCCATATAGAAGTTTTTTGTCTCCTAAATTAGTTGAGTTGCTTATGTATTATGGAGATCAAGTCCCGATGACAGTTGAGGAAACATTCGAAAAAATTGAAATGCTTAAAGAAGGTAAAATTTTTTTGCTTTCTATATTATGGTTGTCATTTTGTGTTTAATTTAATTAGTTTGTTTCTTTATTTTTTAAAATTTTAACTTCTTAATTTTTTATATATATTTTTATCAATGATTACAGCTGTATCTGAATATGAATCAACAAATATCGTTACTCAATCGACTACTATGGATCTGAATGAAGATTGATGATGATGTTTATATTTTTTTTAAAAAAAAATTTATTGTTATTTTTGATATTTGTGTTATTATTACATTTTATTCTTGTTGTGTTGTGATGTATGAAATTATATTAAATGGTTATTTTATCGATTTGTGATTTTATAATTATTTTTTGTTGTGATTTAGACATAAGATTGCTGCTTATTGAGAATTGGTCTTTTTTTATATTCATTTGCAATATAAAAAAGAAAAATTCTATGATGGACATGATTTTTTGTTTAGTTGGATATTAAAAAATGAAAATTATAGCAAATGTTGGATCTTTTTATTGTTCTAAGGTTGGTTGATTTTTGTTTTGTATTGAATTTAATTAAAATTGACAAAAATTTTGATTTAAATTTTTATTAGTTATGAAACTTTGTATATAATTAAACGGACAAGAATTTTAGCTTTCAATCTCATACTTATTTGGATCTCATTTTCAATGTAAATTACTCTCTTAATTATATCTTTTTTTTCTTTTTATTTTATTTTATACATGCTTATTAGAAATTAACTTGGTGTTTAATCTAATAAAATTAAAAATATATTATATACCAATGTCATTGAGAGAAGATTTCATAAAAATATATAATTAAAAACTTAAAACACTTAAAATACTTACTTATTTTCCTTGTCAATCACCAATTGATAAAAAATAAATTCCAAACAAATTTTAAAATAATGAAAATAATATATTAAATTATTAATTTTTTCACAAAAATTACTAAACTCAACTCAACAAAACTTTAATCTCAAGTCAATTAAAATCAACTATATAAATTCTTATTTTCCACTCAATACAATTTAGAATTCTCTTCTGATAGATATAACATCGTAAAATCATTCTGAATTACCTTTGACCAAGTCAGTTTAAACTTATATATGTCTCTCTTAGCTATATCTACTCTAATTTATTCGATTTTTCTAACCGGCGCATCGCTAGAACTTCATTTTATATGGTTAAATAATTTCAATCTATGCTCTCTTATCTTATCCTCAATACGTACTACCCTCATTTTTTTTCTAATATACTCGTTGTAAATTCAATCCATTCTAATATGACCACAAATTCATCTTATCATTCTCATTTTCACAATATATATTTTACTCATGCGTTGTCCTTTTACTGTCCAACACTTACTACCATACATCATCGCAGGCCATATTACAATACGGTAAAACTTTTCTTTTAATTTAATTAGCATCTTTCGATCACATAGAACTTATGTAGCATCCCTCCATTTCATTCAACCAACTTTAATCCTATAATTTACATCTTCTTCGTAACCTCAATCTTCTTAAAAAATAGAGCTAAGGTATTTAAAATAAATACTATGAAATTCAAAAATTAATATAAGAAAAATTAACTAAAAAAATTCAAAAAAATAATTAAATAAAATAGGTAAACCAAGGAGAATAGGAGATACTTCATACTGAAATATAATTTAATTAGTATGTAAATTTTTTAATATAGACTTGGAAGTTGAATTAATTTCAAATTAATTTAATTTTGAAGATGTAAATTGTAAATATATCATATATGCATGAAACAATAAGCCAATGAGATATACAAACCAGTTAGGGAGTTACTGTGTGTTGAAAACTGACGCATAATAATTCAAACAGACAGAGAAAGTGGCATTTATTTAAAAAAAAAACAATCAGTTAAATGAAAAATTAACCGAACTGACCGAGCCAATTCAGTTAAATAACCGAAACAGTTCGATTAATTAACCGAATCGACTGAATACTCATTTCGATCGGATGATCAAAAAATATTGCTTTCAGCAAAAACGGTTAAGTTGGCATTCGATCAGTTAATCAACCAACTGACCGAACGCCCAACCCTATTTCAAACTCTTTGATCCAATCATTAAATACACATTGAATCAACAGCTTCTCGCTAACCACATAATGGTATTTATACGATATGCTGTATCAAGTATTATATCACTCAAATGACAGCAAATAAAAAACCGATGGCTCTAAAACTTGAGAAAAAATCGAAAGGGAGCATTTGGTATTCAGAGCAATTACGAAGAGCAACAGAGCAAAACGTTAGTGTCAAACAGATTTCTTAGAACAGTCACAATTATGAGCGATACAATATAAGCCAGAAGGCACAAAATTCGCAATGATTGCAGTGCATATCACTGACATCAAAAGCCAGAACTACACATTTAAAAAAAGTATTAACACATTTATAAAAAGGTATTAGCACCGACGGAACAAGAAGGGAAACAACCATGTATCTTGGACAAACCAACAATATTAATCTACTGAGATCGATAAACATTTGGCATAAACTAACTCTATACAATATAATAATAATGGTTTAACAAAATATTCCTACCTATATATAAAAGGGAATTGCCAATAATCCCACACAAAATGAGTTCCTACCATGGCAAGATAACAAAAACAGCATCCTATCTTATATCAACATTCCTATCACCTTACCATCAATATGGACGTCGCAAAGGTCATTTCAGAGTGTTACTCAAATGCCCACTGGTTCTCCCTTCGAACCTCCTCTTCTTCCTCTGGAGTGAAATCATTCTTGATGTTGAATGTCTTACGAATCTCCTCTGGTGTCTTCCCTTTGATCATGTCAGCCACAGTCTGGCAAGTCAAATCCAGCAAACTCCTGATGTTCAAATAGTTAGCAGCCTGCAATCGCCGTTAAAAATTAGTTTGGAACTTGCAATTACTGCCAATAAAGGTTAACCAAAAAAAAAAAAGAGCAAAAGCTAAACCATTATAACAAAAAGAGAAAAGTTAAGTTAGCAAAACCAAATCAAACATTAAAAAAGCTTTAAAGCAGAATAATTTTGAAGAAAAGTTCACAAACAATTATATTAAAAAGGAGAATACATGTATACTCAGCTACATACTAACACATTACTTTCCCATAGAACATCGCTTAAAATCAGTCCTCAAATTTTAAAATTCACTACTGAACAACCACGGTAACAAAGAAGCAACAAATAGATAGGTACCACCAAACTCTATTTTTCTGCCTAATTATCCATCTCTCAAATATAACAATAACATTAATAAATCATCAAGATCCCAAACCGACTATAAGGTTTACAGAATCGTAAAAAAGTAATGACCAAATAACACAAAACCCAAATGGGTAAAAGGGACACTTTCAACAAACAATATATCAGTATATTAAACAATATATCAGTATATCCAAACAATATAATAATTAGAACCGTTAATTTCTGTAAACAAATCAAAGAAAATAAGAAGAATAAATATAATGAGGGCAAAATTCTTCAAAATTAGAAAAAAAAAATGAAACAATAGAAATACAAGGGGGGGAAAGCCGTACCAGTATGAGGTCAAAAAGGGTTTTCTGATCAACCTTAACAAAATCGGCGTCCCAGGAATTGAGAGCCTCGTCGGAAGATGAAGACTTTTCCTTGTCCTTATCAGCAGCGGCCTCAACGTGCTTCTTGCAGTACTCAATGACCTTGGCCAAGATCTTGCTAGTCACGTTGGGCAATGGGATCTCGTTGTCGGCGCAGTCATCTTCTATCATGTGCTTTATGGTGTGAGACTCTACCGCCACCGATTCCTCCACATCGAAAGTCTCGCCGTCCGACGATTTCAGGGTAACTTTCTTGGTAGTAGACATTGAAATGCGGAAAGAAGAACAAAAAAAAAAAAAGAAACCCTAACACTTAGAAAGAAGATTCTAGAGAGCGGGACAAAGTAAAAGACAGAACGTGGAATTGTCAAATTGGGATGTTCTATTTATACTGCGGCTTTTGAGATTGTTTTTTGGTCAACAGGCTTTTGAGATTGTTACGACGTCGGTTTTGGAGATCTTTAAGAAGATTCTAGAGAGCGGGACAAAGTAAAAGACAGAACGTGGAATTGCCAAATTGGGATGTACTATTTATACTGCGGGCGGCTTTTGAGATTGTTTTTTGGTCGAAAGGCTTTTGAGATTGTTACGACGTCGGTTTTGGAGATCTTTTCCCATTTGGACGGCGAAATGTTGCTGCAATTACTTATTGGTCCCTTGCAAATCGCAAATCGCAATCTTCCAGAATACCGTCACCGAACAAATCGTAAATTGATCGGAGAATACGACATTGGATGTGGATTTTTTTTTGTAATTTTATTTTTTTCTGATAAATTACAAAAACACGCGGCATTAAAGGCAAGTATAAATTCTGGAATTTTTTTTTTTTTGGTAAAGTTCAACACAAATTGAAAACCAATTAATTTTTATTGGCTTAATATATATAAATTGCATTTTAAATTTTGCTGTTTTAATTATTTTATTCTATATATTTATATATTTATCAGATTATTCTTATATACTTATCTATTTTATTTCAATAAACACTTATATAATCACATATTGATCACATTACCTATTATATTTATATATTTTATATTAAACAGACACGTATACGTAGCTATAACATTATTTTTATTTAGATATCTGTTGAATATAAAATGGACAAGTACAAAAGATAAAATGATTAATATGTAATTATATAAATATTTACTGGAATAAAAAAGATAAGTATATAAGTCAATCTGATAAAAATATAAATACAAAATGTAAAATAATTAAAGCTATCAAATTAAAAAGACAATTGATATATTAAGTCATTTTCATTGACAACAAAACTTTCTCAATATGTACCAAGTCAAAATTATAGTTAATTTATGGTGGATGTTAATTAATATATTTTCAAATAATTTTATATTTAGATTCCTTCATATATCGGGGTATATTGAATTAGGATTTTATTAGATTTTAATTAGCTTTAAAAATTTAATAGTATTTAATTCAGATTTATTTGAAATCTTATAAAATCTTATGGCATTCAATAATAACTTTTTGAAAGTCTATTAAAATTTAACGGTATTTTAAAAATTATTAATTTAGATAAATTTTATAAAATTTTAAATTTATTAGATTTTAGGATGATAGGTATTGTGGATTCTGACTCTGAAATTTGACATGGCTTTGCTGGACTAAGTGAAATGCACCGTTTTTTTTAGAGGGTTAAAATCGGTAATGGTGCTTGATATATATACTGCTGTTAAGGGCTAGGGTAACACGGTTTTTTCCTTTTCTGTTTTTTGCTTTTCTCTCTCCAGCGGCGCGATTGTTTTTTTTTTGCTCTGCTAGGGTTTGATCGATCTTCGTTCTTTCTTGTAAATGATCTGTAACAAGAGGGTTACTATCTTGTTTATTGAGTGATTAAAGAGAGGAAAGAATCGATCTGTGAGAGGAGGGTTGTTTGAGAGGTTGTAATCTGTAACTTCTGATTCTGTTTAGTGGATTGATTGACTGAGGATCTCCTCCTCCTTGGATGTAGGCTTTCTTTGTGAAAGCTGAACCAAGTAAATCTGCTGTGTTGTGTTTTGTATTTTTTTCTTTCTTTCTTTGGTTCTGAAATCTGGGTTTGAAATCGTTACAGTGGTATCAGAGCTATCGCGATTTCGGTGACTCGGGTTGTATCTCTCCTTGTTTCTGTTTAAAAATTATTTTCTGTTTTGACAAGTTTTTTTCTGACTTCTAGGGTTTTCTGTTCTTCTCTGGTTCAACCAAGAAATTATTTTGATTTCGATTTTTGTTTTTCTTTTCTTGTTATTTACTGTATTAGATCTGGTGACTACTGTTTTGTTGTTTCAGGTCTAGTCGAAGGAAGAAAAGAACATTCTAAATCGCTTTGAAACCCTAAAAACAGAGGAGTGATGTCAATCACTAAGATCAACGTCGAAAAATTCGACGGGAAAGGAGATTTCGCCATCTAGAAAGAAAAAATGTTGGCCATACTCATTCAACAGAAGTGTAAAAGGGCACTTGATGGTCTGGAAGCACTTCCTGCAAATCTTGATCATACTGCAAAGCAAGATCTGATGGATCTTACTTACAGTACGATTATTTTGAATCTTGCTGATTCGGTACTCAGAAAGGTAAGGGGTAAGTCTACTGCTCCTGATCTTTGGGCTAAATTGAATGAACTCTATACTGTGAGGTCTATGTCCAGGATAGCTTTCTTGAAAGAACAAATATTCAGTTTTAAAATGGATTCCCAAAAACCTATAGATGATAATCTTGATAACTTTCAGAAATTGATTCTAGAACTTGCTGATGCAGGGGAAGAATTAAGTAGGGAAAATCAGACGATTATCCTCCTTAACTCTATCTCTGAAAACTACCGAAATGTGAAAGATGCTTTAAAATATGGTAGGGATAAGCTCACTGTGGATGATGTGATGAATGCCTTAAAGTTAAGAGAATTGGAGGTTAAAACTGTTAATAAACAGAAAACCAGTTCTGAGGGTTTGTATGTTAAAGAAAAAACTAAAGGAAAAAAGAAGAGAAATAAATTTAAATCCCAAGATAATGGTCAATCACATCACTCTAATTATAATTCTACACAGTCTGACAAGTTTAGTAGTCAAAACACAAATAACACTAGCAAATTTGATAGAACATGCTACTATTGTAAGAAAAAGGGTCATATTAGAAGGTTTTGTAGAGAGAGATTGAAAAAGATAGAACAAAATAACAATAATGAGTCTGGAGCAGCAAATTCATCAACACAGGTTGATGATATTGAAGCTCTAACTGTTATTGACAATAGGAATACTAATGTTTAGATCCTAGACTCTGCTTGTTCTTTTCATATGACTCCACATAGGCATTGGTTCACACACTATCATGATTTGGCTGGTACTAATGTGTTAATGGGAAATGATACTTCATGTAAAGTGTTAGGTATAGGCTCTGTTAGACTGTCAATGTGGGATGGTAAACTGGTTGAGCTAACACAGGTCAGACATATACCTGATTTGAAAAGAAACCTTATTTCCTTAGGTTATTTAGAAGAATTGGGCTTATTTCATATAGGCAGAGATGGATTTCTAAATGTTTTTAAAGGGAATAGGTGTATTATGAAGGGTAAAAGGATAAATAGGTTATATCATCTAGAAGCATCATCAGTAACTAATGTTGCAGCAAACACCGAGTCCAGTTGCAACTCCACCATTCTGTGGCATAGGAGGTTAGGCCACATTGGCTTTAATGGGTTGGAAAAACTTTACAAACAAGGGGCATTAGACATAAATGAGTTTGACAAACCAAACACATGTGAGAGTTGTGTGATGGGAAAGTCACATAGACACAGCTTTGGTTTTGCCAAGTATAGAGCTAAGGGATGTTTAGAATATATTCACAGTGATCTTTGGGGGTCATCTAACATACCTATGTCATTTTCTGGGTCATAGTACTTTGTCACATTCATAGATGATTTCTTTAGGAAAGTTTGGATATATTTTCTGAAAAACAAAAATGATGTTTTTAATAAATTCTGTGAATGGAAAATGTTAGTTGAAAATCAAAAGGACTGTAAAATTAAAACTCTTAGGACAGATAATGGACTTGAATTCATAAACAATCAGTTTAATGAATTTTGTACCAAAAATGGCATTGGAAGACACAGGACTTGCACATATACACCTCAACAGAATGGTGTAGCTGAAAGGTTTAATAGAACAATTCTAAATAAAGTGAGATGCATGCTGTTTGAGTCTGGTTTAGGTAGAAAATTTCGGGCAGAAGCTGCTTTCACAACATGTTACCTAATTAATAGGTCACCAGCCTCTGCTATAAATTTTAAATGTCCAAATGAAATCTAGAATGGAAGATCAGTCTCTTATTTGCATCTGAGAACCTTTGGATGTACTGCATACATGCATAATAAACAAAGTAAGCTAGATCCTAGAGCTAAAAAGTGTGTCTTTGTTGGTTACCCAACTGGGGTTAAGGGGTACAAACTTTGGATCCCTGCAGAAAATAAAATGGTGATTAGTAGGGATGTAACCTTTAATGAGAGTGAATTTTATAAGACTAACTTGCAGGTGAAGCAATATGAGTTAAACTCAGACCTTGACATCTTTGAGGTGGAGTTAGACAGGTTCAAGCCAACTGATCAGACAGCTCCTCCTCAGGATTTAAATGATGTTGCAGAAAATGAAGGATATGTGCAAGCTGATGGTTCTGACCAAGATTCAGAATATGAAGATCATGATCTGACTGGTTACATGTTAACCAGAGATAGACAGAGAAGGGAAACCAGAAGACCAGCAAGGTTAAATGATTATTCCTTCAATACTGTTAATGCTGAACTAACTGCATTTATTTTTATGTCTGCAGCAGTCATTGAGACAGGTGAACCAATCAGCTATGAGCAAGCTAAGGCTAGCTCAAGCTGGAAGTTCTGGAAAGCTGCCATGGATGAAGAAATGGCATCTCTGATCAAAAATCAGACCTGAAAATTGGTTCCTAAGCCTCAAGGTAAGAAAATAATAGGCTGCAAGTGGATTTACAAGGTAAAGCCTCCTGTTCCTGGTCTTGATAAAGCAAGATATAAAGCTAGGGTAGTTGCTAAAGGTTTTTCTCAAAGAGAAGGCATTGATTTCCATGAAAATTTCAGTCCAGTTGTTAAACATGTCTCAATAAGATTAATAATGTCTATAACAGTTTTGTTGAACTTGGAATTAGAACAAATGGATGTCAAGACAGCTTTTCTGCATGGTAATCTTGAAGAAGAGCTATACATGACTCAACCAGAGGGCTTTATGGTAACTGGTAAGGAAAATCATGTGTGTTTATTGCAGAAATCTTTGTATGGTCTTAGGCAAGCACCAAGGCAATGGTATAGAAGATTTGATGAATTTATGATAAGTAACAGATTTAAAAGAAGTTGTTATGATCCATGTGTTTACTATTCTGTTTTGCCAAATGGAATGTGTATATATTTGTTGTTATATGTAGATGATATGCTAATTGCTTGTAAGTGTATGTCTGAAATAAACAAGTTAAAATCCAAACTATCTAAAGAATTTGAAATGAAGGACTTAGGTCCAGCTAGGAAGATTCTTGGTATGAACATAGTCAGGAATAGAGATAAAGGCATTCTGTTGTTAAATCAAACTGACTATGTGTCTAAATTTCTTGAAATGTTTGGTCTAGATAAAATCAGAGTTGTTTCTACTCCAATAGGTTCACAATTTAAGTTGTATTCAAGTTCTAAACCACTTACTGTTGCTAAAGCTGACTATATGAAAAATGTACCATATCAAAATGTGGTTGGAAGTATTATGTATGCCATGATCTGTACTAGACCTGACATAGCATATGAGGTCAGTTTAGTGAGTAGATTCATGAGTAATCCAAATAAAACTCATTGGGATGCTGTTAAATGGTTGTGTAGGTACCTAAATGGCTCAAAAACAGTAAGTTTAATGTTTAAACAGTCTGATATGCACGAGTTTGATGTGATTGGTTTCTGTGACTCTGATTTTGCTGCTGATTTGGATAAAAGAAGGTCTATTACTGGTTATTGTTTCGTATTTGGCAATAATATTGTGAGTTGGAAATCAAGCTTACAACATATAGTGGCCCTGTCAACCACAGAGGCCGAATATATAGCTTTGACAGAAGCTGTCAAAGAAGCTGTGTGGATCAAAGGTATTGTATCTGAGTTGGGGTTTTCTCAAAGCAAAACTTGTGTGTATTGTGACTCTCAAAGTGCTATTCATTTAAGTAAGAATAGTGTGTTTCATGAGAGAACAAAACACATTGATGTGAGATTACATTTCATTAGAAATGTGATTTCAAAGGGTAAAGTTGTTGTTGAGAAGATCTCTACTCTCAATAATCCTGCTGACATTCTAACTAAGACTGTTTCTGTTTCTAAATTTCAGGATGCATTAAGCATGCTTGGAGTTCAGAAGGTTTAAACATAAAGATGGTTATTACCTGAGGAGGAGAGCTGAATGTTGATCAACCGATATTTCAGAGTCAGGTGGAGATATGTGGATTTTGACTCTGAAATTTGACTTGGCTGTGCTGGACTAAGTGAAACGCACCGTTTTTTGTAGAGGGTTAAAATCGGTAATGGTGCTTGATATATATACTGCTGTTAAGGGCTAGGGTAACACGGTTTTTTCCTTTTCTGTTTTTTGCTTTTCTCTCTCCAGCGGCGCGATTAATTTTTTTGCTCTGCTAGGGTTTGATCGATCTTCGTTGTTTCTTGTAAATGATTTGTAATAAGAGGGTTACTATCTTGTTTATTGAGTGATTAAAGAGAGGAAAGAATCGATCTGTGAGAGGAGGGTTGTTTGAGAGGTTGTAATTTGTAACTTCTGATTCTATTTAGTGGATTGATCGACTGAGGATCTCCTCCTCCTTGGATGTAGGCTTTCTTTGTGAAAGTTGAACCAAGTAAATATGTTGTGTTGTGTTTTGTATTTTTTTCTTTCTTTCTTTGGTTCTGAAATCTGGGTTTGAAATCGTTACATGTATAAATAAATAAAAAAAAATCTTTTACAAATTCAGTCTTCATCGCAAAAATTTAACACGTTTCATCTCTTTTTATCTAACTTTACTTATCTTCAAAACAAATATTGGATATCCACTCAGGTAAACATAATATTCAGGTAAACATAACAAATACCTTCTTATTTATTGAAAGAATTAGAGCTCATAAACTCTGTTTTTAGTTTTATCTATGCTTAAGTTAGAATTGAAAAATATTACAGGATTGAAAAATATTACAGGGCCTAATAGAGAAGATAAGTATAAGAACTTCCTAGATTAATAACTTGAATTTTCATTGTTTAGAAAAGCTTGGTATTTTTTTGGCATGTTTATTTGATGCACAATAATTCTTTAAATTGCTTTTATTGAAATCATATTAAAAAATTCATAAGAGTTGATTCTAAAATAGGGTCAATTGGGGAAAGCCCTTTGAAATTTTGCTTCTACATATATGTAAAGCCTAGTTAAGCCAAAAGAAAGTACCACTGAAACCCAGCTCAAACTCAATAAAAGTTTTGTTTCTCGAGATTGATTCAACTTGAATCAATCACTTTAGACAATCAGATATACTTGTTGACTAATCTCATATTAAAACTCAAACTGTTTGAGCTTGAATTAGGATGTTCCTTCTTTATAATTGGAGCAAAATTGTAAATATCATAAATTAATAATTAAATATTATATTATATAAAATAAAATAAAATATATTCAAAAGATGTAAAATTTTTTAAGGTGAGATGAAAGATGAATAAATTTGAAGGTGAAACATGGAACAATTATTTGCAGGTGAGATTCAATTTTTGTAAGAATAAATTTGGTTTTATAACTTGAATATGTTTTTACTTTTATATGTTAATAAAATGTTATATGTTTTTTTTTTCAATCTCATCCAAACCATAAATACCTTCACACTGATAGTGTTGCCAACTTCAAGGATTTGAGGTATTGTAGGAAATGAGTCTGCTATTTGAAAGCACTCTATTGGATAAGGAGGAGATGATACCGATATAAGAAGTTATAGCTATAAAGAAATTACACATGTTAATATTGATGACTTTGTATATGATGAGAATAATGAAGCATACGTGCAAACTCAACTTGATCCATTATACGAAGTTCTTTCACCTAACCATAATGAATCAGCAGTGTCAAAGTTTGGATCAAATTTAGAAGATCTCGAGGAGAACATTGTTCGAAGAAAACATATTAGAGTTGATAATGAAGGGAGCACTCACTCATTTGATCAAAACGCCAATCGAGTTGATTTTTTAGAAAAATTATCACGGGTTTGGAATCAATTGGAAAAATTGCTAATAAAATTTGAGGAATCTATAATCTAAAAGAGAAAAGAGAAATGAAAAATAGTCAAAAGGAGAAAAGGAATGATATTTGGAATGCAATCTAGGAGACTCCAAATTTGAATAATTATAGTCATTACAAAGCTCTTGCATTGATTCAGAAAAATGAAAATCAAAGATGCATTCTTGAATATATCACCTAAAGAACGTTCTTAGTAATTATCTTTTAATTTAGAAAGCCTGTTAAAATACTTTAAAATATGTTTAACTATTTAGTTCTATTGTTTATGTTGATTTACACTTTTGTTATTTTGTTTAATTATTTTTATATACTAAATTTTTAACTAAATAGTTTTTTTCCTTGATATTATTTTTTTGTTGCATCTTATTTTTTTCTAATAATATTGATTGTTATGTTTTAATTGTTGAAAATAAAAAATAGACAGAGAAGTAGGAGAAAGAGATATGCAAGAAGATAAAGAATTTTATGAAACTATTAAATTAATATTGATAGCAATACTTGAAATATTGAATACATTGATGATTAATCTATGGATTAATATATATGGTGAACATATTGGGCATCCACTTACTTAGCGGCCAATTACTACTTGAGGGTATAATTATATACATAAAGTATTGGAAGAAAATGTTAGAAATAATTTTATATTGATAAAATTAATCCTCTAATTAATCATAAGTATAGGCTAAATATATTTAAATATTAAATATGTATTGCAGTCAAATTAAAATAGTCAATTAAAGTTTTGATCAAATTAGGATTGTTGACTATTGAGGTGTCCTAATTGTAATAGGATTATAAGTGTAGAGACCGATAAGAATTTCTGTTTTGTTGAAGGACCAAAATAGAAATTAATCATCATCATCAGTTATAAATAAGGGGTCGTGGTCTCCAGGGGAACATAACAATTTTAGAGAATATTACATTCCTTCAGTAGTGCTTCCGCATAATCTAAAGTGTGTATCCCCTGGAAGGCGACAAACCCCAGAATTGTCTTTAGCATCAACATACGATGATGTCAGGTACGCAATTCTACCATTTGCAATTTAATTTGAATAATCTAGTGATCTATGTATATTTTAGGTTTTAGGGGAATTAAGTTTTCTTCCCCTTTCATTTAGGGGAATCAGGTTTTCTTCCCCTTTCAATTGGTATCAGAGCCCTGTGCTAGGTTGCTAGATTTTCCAATTAAATTGCGGTATTGATTATTGTTTTAATTCTAGAAAATTAATTCGGTGATTGTAATTTTCTAGAATTAATTTGGAATCGAATTTAGTAATCTGAAATTAATTTTGGTTTGATTTGGTTTGGGTTAATTAATTATGTAATTAATTAATTAATTAAAAAAAATTCGAAACTGTTCTTTGAAGAACAGTTTCTTGAATGGTGAATTTATTTTGATTTGGGCTTGGATTTCTGGTCTTGGGCTTGGGCTTGGGCTTAAGCTTGAGCTTCTAGTTGTTCAATTTCCTTTTAATCCTTCAATTTTCTGAACAATCCGATATTGAACCTCAAAATTTATAATAATCTTCTTTTCACCTCAAAACTTTAAATTTATTTTAATTTAGCCCGAAATTTCTTTGTAAATTCAATTTAGCCCCAAAATTTCTGGTTTTATTATTTTTTATCCAGAATTTAATTTATTGATTATTTTGGCCCAATTTTATAATTTAGTCATTAAATTAGGTTTATTAGTGACTAAATTATTTTTTCGGGGGGCAAATTTATTTGGTGTTTTAAAAAAAATTGCGATTTTTAATTATAATTTAAAATTTAATTTTATTATACTGAGTTTAAATTTTGGTATTTTAGTCCTAATTGTGTTTAATATTTTTAATAATAAATTAATTGAAGCAAAAAGTCACCAAAGTGACCTCTATTGTATAAATTGATTTATTTGGGATATTAGACAGGTGTATTAAAATTCATTGCGGGTAGCATACCGGCCCAAAGGAAGGTTGCTATCTGGCTGAATTGAGAATACATTGCGGTAATAAATATGTGATAATTATTATGTGTTCATCCATGTGGATAATAAATCGGCCCAAAGGAAGGTTTATTATTTGACAGGACTGAATTGTCAATATTTGATTACTGCGTTGAGATACCAATTATAGTTAATATTTTATGTCCAAAGATGAGAATATTAATGTTGTGTCAGGCATCTTGTTTCCAATATTTGAACTCTACTTCTGTGATTTGTTTCAATTTTTGTGGATTGTGAGCTTATGTCATTTATTTATTATTTATTTTATCTGAATTCAGCTAGCATGCCGTGTAATCCCAACTTTGTCCCTATGAATCAAAATACTGATAATAAGACTACTGATAAGGAAAAATATTTGGTTTTAGTCTGTTCTGAAGTTAATTTAACTTCGGTACCTAGAAACACTTGGTGGATAGATTCTGGTGCTACTAGTCACATAAGTGTTTCAATGCAGGGTTGCCTAAGTTACCGAAAGCCAACTGAAGGTGAAAGATACGTTTATATGGGAACTGGCGAACCGGTAGAAGTAGAGGCGATAGGACATTTTAGATTGCGTTTAAGAACTAGAAATTTTTTTGGATCTAGTAGATACTTTTGTTATTCCGTCTTTTAGGCGGAATTTAATTTCTGTTTCCCATTTGGACAAATCTGGTTTTACTTGTTCATTTGGAAATAATAAAGTTACTTTATCTATGGATTCAAAAAATTTTAGGTACTGGTTTCTTGTATGCACTTCATAATCTATATATGTTAGATATCGATGCCTCTTATAATGAGACCCTGCAATTTAGTACTATAGGTACCAAAAGGAAGCTGAATATGGATAACTCAGCTGCTCTATGGCACAGACGTTTGGGTCACATATCCAAATCTAGAATATAGCGTCTTATGTCAGATGGTATCATAAATACACTTGATTTCATATATTTAAACTTCTGTGTTGAGTGTATTAAAGGTAAACAGACTAAACAAAAGAGATTAGGTGCCAATAGGTCATCAAACGTCTTAGAGTTGATACATACGGACATCTGTGGCCCATTCCCTACAGCAACTAGGAATGGTCAAAGATACTTTATATCATTCATAGACGATTACTCACGTTATGGGTACCTATATCTCATTCATGAGAAATCTGAGTCTCTGGACGTTTTCAAATCTTATAAGGCTGAAGTTGAAAATCAACTCGGAAAGAAGATTAAATCTGTTAGATCTGACTGTGGAGGTGAGTACTATGGCAGATATGACGGTTCAGGTGAACAACGTCCAGGGCCATTTACTATTTTCCTGCAGGACTGTGGTATAGTCCCTCAATACACAATGCCTGGTACACCCAGCATGAATGGTGTATCTGAGAGACGTATCAGGACTCTTATGGATATGGTTAGAAGTATGATTAGTCATTCTTCTTTACTTGAGTCTCTGTGGGGAGAAGCATTAAAGACAGCAATCTATCTTCTTAACAGAGTACCAACTAAAGCAGCTGTAAAGACACCTTATGAGCTTTGGACTGGACGCAAGCCCAGTTTAAAGCACCTTCATGTTTGGGGATGTCCTGTTGAGGCTAGGCCTTATAGGCCTAAAACTGTTAGTAGCTACTTTGTTGGTTATTCTGAGCGATCTCGGGGTTTTAAGTTCTATAATCCTACTTCCAGATCTATTTTTGAGACGGGAATTGCAAAATTTTTTGAGGATGTTGAGTTTGGAGGGAGAAGTAAGGTTAGAAACATTGTCTTTGAGGAGGGATCGAGTCAGGAACACTCAGTGTCGATTCCTATCATTGCTCCTAGCAGTGTTCTGGTTCCTACACCTGTCACTGTTCCAGAAGCACATCAAGTTCCAATACAAGACAATGTTGAACAACTTCCTCAAGAATAAGCTCAACAACCTCAAGAATTTGAGCCAGAACCTGTGCCTTTAAGGAGGTCCACTAGAGAGAGAAGAAATGCTATTCCAAATGATTATGTAGTATATCTTCAGGAACATGAGGACACTGTAGACATGGTGGAAGATGATCCTATTAGCTTTCATCATGCCATGCAGAATTCCAACTCTCATAAGTGGATTGAGGCAATGAGTGAAGAATATAAATCTATGCAAGACAATCAAGTTTGGGATCTTACCCCATTACCTGAAGGAAAGAAGCCCATTAGTTGCAAATGGATATTTAAAACCAAGAGGGATTCTAAAGGTAATGTGGAAAGATATAAGGCTCATCTTGTAGCTAAAGGCTTCACTCAGAAAGAAGGGATTGACTATAAAGAGACCTTCTCTCCAGTATCATCGAAGGACTCTTTTAGGACAATCATGGCTCTAGTTGCACATTTTGATCTTGAGTTACATCAAATGGTTATGAAGACTGCGTTTCTCAATGGAGACATTGATGAAACCATTTATATGGTGTAGCCAGAAAACTTTGTGTCTGGAGACCCAAAGCGACTGGTATGCAGATTAAAGAAATCCATTTATGGACTCAAGAAAGCTTCTCGTCAGTGGTACTTCAAGTTCCACGAAGTAGTTATCTCTTTTGGTTTTGAGACAAATGCTGTGGAAGATTGTGTGTATCACAAGTTCAGTGGGAGTAGGTTTATCTTTTTGGTCTTATATGTGGATGACATATTGCTTGCTACTAACTGTAAGGACTTGCTGCACGAGGCCAAAGTCTTTCTCTCAAAACACTTTGAGATGAAAGATTTAGGTGAAGCTTTTTTTGTATTAAGGATTCAAATACATCAAGACCGTACTCGAGGTATTCTTGGATTATCACAAAAAGGCTATATTGAGAAAGTGCTCAAGAGATTTAGTATGCACAACAGTAGACCAATTGATACCCCAGTTGCTAAAGGAGATAAATTCAGTCTTGATCAGTGTCCAAAGGGTGAACTTGAGATTCAGGAGATGTAGAAGATTCCTTATGCGTCTGTAGTTGGGAGTCTGATGTATGCTCAAGTTTGCACTCGTCCAGATATTTCATTCATAGTTGGCATGTTAGGGCGATATCTCATTAATCTAGGAATGGATCATTGGAAAGCAACCAAAAGAGTCTTGAGATATCTTCAGAGAACTAAGGGACATATGCTCACATACAGGCGATCAAATCAGCTTGAGATCATTAGGTATACTGATTCTGATTTCGCGGGATGCCAAGACAGTCGGAAATCCACATCAGGCTACATATATCTCTTGGCTGGCGGTGCTATTTCTTGGAAGAGTGTGAAACAAACTCTAGTAGCTACCTCCACCATGGAAGCAGAATTTGTAGCAAGTTATGAGGCATCCAATCAGGCAATCTGGCTGAGGAACTTTGTCACAGGGCTGCGCATTGTGAATGACATTGAAAGACCATTAAAGTTATATTGTGATAATAACTCAGCGATTTTATTCTCCAACAACAACAGAAGCTCTTCTCGATCGAGACACATTGGGATAAAGTTTCTGGCTGTGAGGGAGAGAGTACAGAGTGGACAGATATCCATAGAGCATATTGGAACGAACTCCATGATTGCGGATTCGCTCACTAAGGCTATGATACCGAAAGTTTTTTATGAGCACACTGCTCATATGGGTGTCACATTATTTGAGACTATTTAGTTTCAGTGGGAGTTTGTTCATTATGGTTACATTATATTTGTGTATACTCTGTTTTGTAATGGATATATTATGTTATTAATACTCAGTTTCTGCAGAAAGTAAAGTATTTATTTTGTTACACTCTGTATTATTATTGATTGATCTCACTAAAGTATGACCAGTTGGAAACAGGCATGATTAGATCACATTACATGTAGTTTCCATGCTACACTCCTATTATTGATCTATGTCATTTGAGAGTATTGGTAATGTGATTGATGGTGGTTCGAGTCACGATGAATGTGGCGACTGACCCTTCATTCCTTTATCGATATAATCAATGGACGAGATTGTTTGAGACACTTTTAGTATGACTGCTTTTATGAGCTCATTAAGGTATATACATTTATATTTAATATATGTTAGCCCAAGTGGGAGATTGTTAGAAATAATTTTATATTGATAAAATTAATCCTCTAATTAATCATAAGTATGGGCTAAATATATTTAAATATTAAATATGTATTGCAGTCAAATTAAAATAGTCAATTAAAGTTTTGATCAAATTAGAATTGTTGACTATTGAGGTGTCCTAATTGTAATAGGATTATAAGTGTAGAGACCGATAAGAATTTCTGTTTTGTTGAAGGACCAAAATAGAAATTAATCATCATCATCAGTTATAAATAAGGGGTCGTGGTCTCCAGGGGAACATAACAATTTTAGAGAACATTACATTCCTTCAGTAGTGCTTCCGTATAACCTAAAGTGTGTATCCCCTGGAAGGCGACAAACCCCAGAATCGTCTTCAGCATCAACATACGATGATGTCAGGTACGCAATTCTACCCTTTGCAATTTAATTTGAATAATCTAGTGATCTATGCATATTTTAGATTTTAGGGGAATTAAGTTTTCTTCCCCTTACATTTAGGGGAATCAGGTTTTCTTCCCCTTTCAGAAAATCATTAACATTTTAAGCAACTACATAAGATGCATCTTAATGTGTTTCTTAAGTTGTGCAATATTATTAAAGAAAAAACACATTTGCAAAATACAAAATTCATTTGAATTGAAGAAATGCTTGCAACAATTTTTACTCATCGTTGGGCAAAATTTTTGATATTGTATAACTTGAGAGATATTAAGTCTATCTCATTTTACGGAGAGCAAAAATTTTAACAAAATTTTAAAAGCTTTGAATATAATAACACCGACTATAATAGTTAAAACAAAAACTATAATGCCAAGTAAAATAAGAGAAAGTATAAGATTTTACTCTATAAGAACAAAAACTATAAGAACAAGTAAAATATAATAGTTAAAACAAAAATTATAATGCCAAGTAAAATAAGAGAAAGTATAAGATTTTACTCTATAAGATTCTACTCTTATTTCAAGGCAAATAATAAATATTTTATCATAACAGAATTTTACTATCTAGAAATTCATTGAAAAATAATATTTTAAAGTCATCCAGAAATTATCCATGGATTTACCCGGAATTTATTTTTTCTGGATAATCCGGGGGTAAATTTATTGGCATATTAAATAGGAGTTTTTTCAAAATTATCCTAAAAAATAAAAATATTTTCAAAAATACTCCTTAATTTTAATTTTAAAAATACAATTTTTTTTAACTTTTAATTTTAAAAATACCATTTTTAGAGGTATATTTTTAGTATACATTTAGTATATTAAAGACATATTTAATTTGTAAAAATATACATTGAATATATATTTAGTATATCAAAAGTATACTAAAAATAAAAGATATTTTTTAAAAAATTAAAAAATATGCTATAGAGTGTAATTATTCCTATTAAATATGTGGGTCTAGCCCATTAAAACATAATTAATAATAATAATAAGGGCTTGTGGGTGCAGTGATTTACATGGAAAAGGAAAACAATAGAAATTATAAATTGGTTTTGGTTTTTTACGTGTGCCGTCGTCAATATAAAAAACAAGAAAACAAAGGATTTGTTTTTTTTTTTTGGTGAGTTTCTTTCTTTGCGCAGCAACACTTGGAGAAGAAATAAAAAATAAAAGCCAAATTTTCTTAGTTTTTCCTTGGCTTTTATTTTGATAGATCATCAAAGAATTCAAGTGAATTTTTGGATCAATTTTAAAGTATTATTCTATAGTTTTTTGATATGATCTTTCAGGATTGAGAATTTATTAAAGAGATATGTATGTATTTTCTCCATTATTGATGATCTCAAGTGTTGATTACTTGAACATATTTTTATACTTGATTTCTTTAATAGTGGATTTGATTCGGAATCTATCCCGAAGTTTTTTCTCTACATTGAAGTACTTTTCAAATTAAATATTGCTTCTCTTATTATTTTTTATTATTCTTTATTTGCTATTATTTTTATTAGGTTATGTATTGATTTTGTTTGGTTTAAGATTATTTTTATTTTACACAATTAATTATTATTTATTAAGATTCCAACAAAATTAAGACGGAAATTTTCCGCCTAAAAATTACCCATGGATTACTCAGGAAACACGTTAGTACTTGAAATTTTAAGGTTATACATTGCAATATAATTTTAAGCTTTTTCATTGTTTTAGTACCTAAAATTTGGCAATTGAGATAACTTATTATAACTGATTTATAATAATAGAAATAATGAATGGAATTGTGGGTCTGGTTATAATCACAAACACAAGATTTAATATGTTAAGTGAGTGTTTTGAGGTTCTCAGTTTTGCTATTTCACTGATACAAAAGCTTCCCTTAAGGACTCCCTCATGAAATTTCTTTTGCTTGAATCAAATTATACATTTTCTCTGTTTCTCTTCTGTCAAACAATTTTCTGTCTTTTGTCCTTTATTCTTTTTAATTCTCTTGTATATAGGAAAAAGGCAAATTTTTCTTTCTTTTATCAAAGTAAATTCTTATGAGAGCTTAAATAGGCTAATTATAGGACTATAACATGCGCCTTACTTGAGCTGCTTTAATTCTAATTTTCATTAGAATGTTCACTCATATAGCATGTTTTCTGTTTATTGTTTAAATTAAAAACTTATCTATTTGTCAAAAAAAAAATTAAAAACTTATCCATTCAACCAAAATGCCAGTTACAAAACTAATATCTCTAATGAATAAAAAAAATATTAAACAATTACATATTCACAAACAATGTCTTAAAAAAGAACATGAGACCCATAATGTAATACCCCGATTTTGGTGTGCATTGTAATAGTAGTTGTGAGAAGATATGTTGGTAAAATATGTAAAGAAAATATTATAAGAGATAGATGTATATGAAGGATGATATGTATATATGGTATTTGGAAAATATGGAAAAATATAAATACAATATATAAGAGATATACATATAGCAACATATACATCACATATACATGATGTATATATTGGTGTAGGAAAAGTAAGTAGTAAATAATAATAATAATAATAACAAGAGAAAAAGAAGAAAAGGAAATCAAAGGGAATGACAAGTGTGTGGTTGAGAAGTTTTAGGGGATTTAATTATAATATTATATATATATAAGATAAGATTGAAAAAGGAAGAAAAGATCTTTCTTTCTTCTTCTTCTTCTTCTTGAACGAGAGAGAGAGAGAGAGAGAGAGAGAGAGAGAGAGAGAGAGAGAGAGAGAGAGAGAGAGAGAGAGAGAGAGAGAGAGAGAGAGAGAGAGAGAGAGAGAGATGTGATTTTGTTGGCTTACACATCAAATTCTTAAGGGCTTTAAGAGAATTGAAGGTTGATATTGAAGATTTGGCAAAGAATTCAAGTAAGTGTTCATTTCTTTGTGTTGATTTCTATTGATTGTGTTTATATTTGATATGGTTAGTATGTGAAGATGATGATAATGAAAGATTGAAGTATATATATATGTTGAATTGGTATTTAGATAATGATAATATGGTTATTTGTGAGGATGATGATGGATTGTTGAAATTGTTTAGTAAGGGTTTAATATAAATGAGTTGGGGAATTGAGTAATTGATATATGGATGATGTATATAATGATTATTATTATGATATGTTGAAGTTATATAAGTGTTAAATTAATAGGTGATTTATGTGTATATAAACCAAGATGTTGATTAAGGGTGTTGTAGTATGAATTTTGGAGTGTTTGTGTTTTCATGGATGAGAGTTCGGAATGTATAATTCTTGCTTGACACGGCCATGTCGTTGGGCGTGTCAACGGTACTGAGTTTGACGTTTGTGACACGACCATTAACACGGCCATGTTACTGAGTGTGTCATAGCTACTGAGAGATAAAGTAATTGACACGGCCATGAACACGCCCGTGTTGTTGGGCGTGTCAATATTTCTGTGAGGTAGAATGAGTGACACGTCCAGTGACACGCCCGTGTTACTGAGCATGTCAAAGCTTCTGTGTTGTTGGTTTAGGGCACGATCAGGGACACGCTCGTGTTGTTGAGCGTGTCATGTGTAGAGTTTGCCCTAGTTGGTTCGTATCTATATTACCTCATGTGTATCTCTGAGTGAGTGTATATGATCACTTTTTGATTAGGTTTTGAAGAGATTGGGTTTCCTTAATCCAAGTGTTGGAGGATTCTTAGAAGAGGAGTTTAGATTGGTGTGAGTTTCTCTTGAGGTAAGTACAAACCCTATATGATTGTATGTATTTGTATGACTATGGAACTTAACACATTTGATTGGAAAATGTGTTAAGTTATTTATTATATTGTTGATGTGTGAGAAATGTGCTATGATGTGTATTATGTGTACTATGTGGAATGTATGTTGAAGATTCTAAATATATGAATAATGTAATTTGCTATGTATATCTCAATGATGAAATATGAAACTATTATAAATGGATATAAAGGTGAAATGTGAAAGATATGATGATCATTCAAATTATATGTACAATGTAATTGGTTGTGTATATACTAATGATGAGATGTGAAGCCATTATTGTTGGCTATAATGATGCAAATGAAATAATTGGGGCATGTTTGCCTAGATGATTATGAAGAAATGAGAATGAAATTGATAGTGAAATAATGAAAGAATTGTGTGTCTAATATGTTAGTCAATTTTCAGAGTTTTGTTGTTAGTGGCATGCCTAATAGTAACAATCTTTTGAAGCTAAGTTGGGCTTGATCCTTGAAGCCAAGTTGGGTTGAAGCTTGGTTTGGTCTAGTCCTTGAAGCCTAGTTGAGATGTTACAAACCCTTGAAGCTAGGTTGGGTTTGGTCCTTGAAGCCAAGTTGGGTTGATGCTTAGCATGCTTCGCTCCCTTTGAAGCTTGGTTGGGCCTAATCCTTGAAGCCTAGTTGGGATAATGATAAATGTGAAAATTAAACCAAAACATTAACTCTGAAAGTTGAATGGTACATTAGTTTCTTTTGAGCCCATGCTTGTCTTTGCTTAAAGGTGAATTATAAATAATGAATTAATTGAATAATATAATGACATGTAATGTTATGAAGTATGATATGATTACAATACATAAGTAAATTATTGAAAAGAAATGTGGCCTGAGAAGCTATGCTGAAAGATGAGATTATGAAAATACAATATGATGTGTAATATGTATATGGATGTGGACATTGTGAGTATTATTTTATGAATGTTCTAATAAGTCATGGAATTGTGGTTTGTGTTAATGATATATGTGTATATATATATAATTATGAGATTAGTAGAAATATATGAAAAGTGTAATTGAAAATGGAAAACATGATAAGAAAATAATGATACATGAAGTTAATATATGAGTATGATTTTCTGTAATGTATGTTTATAATATTTATTTGTACTACTAAGCTTTCGAGCTTAGCGCGGTTGTGTAAATCGCGCAAGTGAGTAGGTGGTTAATCTGAAAGTCAAATCGTTATGCCATGAGAAGGGTAAGAGTATTTTGAGACCAACTAGAAGGTGGTGCATATATGTACAATTTATTATGTTGTATTTTGATAAAAATATATTCATATGTATAAATGAATTTTGGTTAAGACAAGATAATTATATATATGTAATATCATCAAAAGTATAATGATTTTGTAAATGAAATTTAAATAAAATGTATTATTGTTTGGAACTAAAGTAAAGGTTTTTAATCTGAAATAAAAAGTGACATTCTTATACTTTATATACGTACTGCATGTATACAAGGTATATGTATAGTACTTAAATAGAGTATGGGGGTGTTACACATAATATTAATGGATAAAATATTTTAAATCATTAATCAATCAATTAATATTAAATTATATTTTTATTTATATTTTCAATTAATGGGCTCTCTTTCATTTTCATTAAGTCACCAATACATGTACATTTAATTAGTGTTTCTCTAACTTGTACTCACTATTAATGATAACTATTACAGTACTTATCAATCCTAACGAGACTTTGATGTGTAAATTTCTTCTAGTTTAAGGTAATAAGCTTCATTGAAATGAAGAAGAAAGTTATAGTCCTTTCTCGAGATTTTATATAAAATATATATTAATTGTTAAATTAAGTTTATGAATATTAAGTTTGATTGACAATTTTCTGTCTTTACCAAAGTATTGTAGCATATTGAAAATCTGTATGAGAGAAACTTTGTTTATAATACTGAAGTTGTTGTTGGTTTATAGTACGGCAGTGGTATTTCGTATGAATAATTATATGCTACAACCGTTGTAGCAATAAATGCCTACAACGGACCAATGAGATTCTTACACGTAGATTAAATGATTCATTTCATTGGTCCGTTGTAGGCATTTAATCTATGTGTAAGAATCTCATTGGTCCGTTGTAGGCATTTATTGCTACAACGGTTGTAGCATATAATTATTCTATTTCGTATAGTGAATCTCGAGTTTGATCCTCTGCATGGAGCATTTAGAGCAAAAAAAAAAACAGACAGAGAATAGCAATAGATTTATAATTGTGGCCATAACCCATATTAATATTTTTGATGGTTTGAAGGCAATATTATTATGACAACTAAAATGAAGAATGACATAGTAGCGATATGGTTAAGATTTTGATTCTAATAAACAGTTCCCATGCGAAGATAACATTAACATATCAAAGTTCTTAAAATAAACTATAGATTTAAAACGTTTCCCATATGAGGTTTTTGAATTTTTTTTTAATGTTTGAGCTTAATCCCATGACATATGTTTTTTCAATATGATTTAAGCTTATGTTATTTCATTGCCTTTGTAATGTGAGCATCTTTAGTAGAGATCTTTTATTTATCATGTTTTAAAAAATATTGATAGGTGAGAGAGTACAGGATGCCAATATTGTGAACATGTGATTATTTCTCCCTGTGCCAAACCTTAGTCTGTTCTAATTAATAAAATGATTTTGATTTTGTTCATAATTTTCTTTGGAAAGTTTTGGAGACTTTGAGCTCGACTCTCGTTGGAGTAAAGGTATTTATTATTACTTTGTATAACTCTTTCGTAAATTGAGATTATTTTTTACATATATGTGAACAATTTTATCAGATGGACTTATTTTATATCTATAGATATTTTGTTACATATTTTGGAAATTTAGATAAGGACTAATCGATAGTGGATGTGTTAGAAAATAACGGGTGGACGTAGGTACATTAATCCTGAATTCTTAGTTGGGGTTAACACATTTTTCAATATGCTTGCGGTCAACTAGCTTTTACTTTTTTTTAACGAGCTTTTATTTGCAATATAGATTTTTATTTATTGAATATTTTGTTTATTTGATATTATTTACTTTGAACTTAATAAATAGAGTTAAGATATTTACTTTGTGATTCACAAAAACAGCTAGCTTGGTAGAGGTTCTACTTCATACGGGCTCTTTCTTTATATCCACGTAAAGAAACACGTTGAACAAATATTTATTGATTTGAGAGTTAAATCGGTCAATATTAAACTTTAGTTTTTTTTTTCTTTTGAAGCTTATGTTGGACATGAGTTTAGATATTTATTTTAATTTTTGCACTAATATAAATTTTGAACATTTATTAACTTTGAAACAATTTAATGTATGTTAGTCTTCGTGTTAATTATAATTTTCTATACAATTAAGATTTTATAATACTGTGAGTGAAAATTTTTACTCCTACTTCCGGTAAAATTGTTCTTATAATTTTGATACTGTTAAGCTTTGGGCTTTAGAGAACACAATTCTAAACCCTGAGAATTGGAGTCTTCACTCGAGCGAACTGGGAAGAAAATAGAAGAGGTGGATGGTTCGATTCCTACTGAATCTCCAACTCCTACTGGATTCAAAAAGTTGGGTACATATTGAAAATGTGAGAAATGACCCAACACCCCCATAACACTTGGTTCATTAGAATCGACCTCCTTTTCAGGTCTAAATATTATTAAAATCTTATTTTATTATAATATTATTCATATTACATGCAATTATTGAAATAAACATCATATTATAAAACAAACATATCAAATAAAATAGGCATCCATATAAGATGAAAATATACTCTTACAAGTGTCCAAATATCCTCAATACAAAAAAGTAAAATGGGATACCCACCAAAAAGTAGAAACATGCCTCTTATATTAATCTCTATATATAAATTAAATAAAAGAAGCAAAATAAATAAGACTCCTATAAAGTGGAAACATACTTTTTTCAAATCTCTTCAAAACCTAAATAATAAGAAATTACAATTCATAAACACATAAATAATAATCATACATATAATCATTAAACAATCATAAAGTTAGGGCTTAATTAAAAGATAATTAAAATTGCAATCCACTAGCGCATCTTAATATTAGCCTGTTAGCGGGCGAGAGTCACGAAGGTAGCGCCCCTTGCGGAGGATAGGAGGCAGCGAACGATTTAGCATACCTCTTGAATGAGTTGTTGTATCTGAAATATAAATTAGGATTTTAAATAATAATTTAAGGTTTAAATCCTAAACTAGGATTAAAATATGTAAAATTAGAGTTTTAAATGCAAATATGTAAAATTAGGGTTTTAGATGCAAGCATTCAAAATTACGGTATGTCCATGCAAACTAGGGTTTTGATAATCAAATTAGGGTTTTAGATCTAAGATTGGGGGGTTTTTTTTTTTTATGTAAACTAGGGTTTTAGATTCTACAAAGCTTAGTTTAAATCATGCAATTAGGTTTAGATCATTAAACTACGATGAAAAGCATATGATTAAGGCTTGGATCAAACTAAATCATAAGTTCATGGTTTGTTAAATGAAATTTCCAAAATCAAATTCATAAGTAACAATGAGTTAAATTCAAAAATTGAGATGAAGATGATAAAAGGAAATTTAAACAAAGTAAGTCAGTAAGATCAAACCTACAGTATTGACTCCTCCAAGATGAATTTGTTGAACCAAGCTTGATTATTTGCACAATTTTCTTGAACAACCTGGATCAACTAAAGCCTTACTTTGGATGAAACAATCCGAAGATTGTTGTTGTTGTTTAGCTGCTGCTTTGATTTGTTTAATTACCTTATGTCTCTTTTGTTTGTTGAATTCAATCGCTCACTATTCTTAATTGACAAACCTAATTGTTGGTTGCTAATCACTCTCCTTTCTTTTGTTATTGTTTCTTTTTTTTTAATTGTCGTTTACTTACTGATTGTAGCTGCTTTTCTCTATTTGTTAATCTCATACTTATAGGCAGCATTAGGGCGACCCTTTTCTCCTTAAACCAAATGTTTTTGAACTCTAGCTTGATTAGGATACTGATTTTGCACAAATATTGAATTAAGCCGAAAATATGGACTCATATCGAATTGGTCAAGGTCAATTGAACAATTGAGCTATTTATTGTAATTTTTAAAAAATTGAGTAATTATTCAGGGATTTTCATGATATCCATATGTAATTACATGATATCCATATGTAATTAGGAGTATAAAATTTATTGTAATTTAAAAAAATTGAATAATTACTCAGGGATTTTCATGCAAAATCTATCCACTAAATATCTAGGCATTACCTAGAAATTACCTAAAAATTTTGGTTGTCAAGTTTTGATTTTTAAATAATAATTGCCCAGAAAATTTATAATTTAGCCACAGATTTATCCGTGGAAATTTATCCAAGGATCATTAAATCCGTGGGTAAATAATTTACTATTAAGGTTTTTGCCCACAAACTGAAATTTGTGGGTAATCCTTGGATAAATTATTTTATCTAGAGATTTTGGCTATTTTTACCATGAAATCATTCGTGAGTAAACTATATTTTTCATGTAGTGTTATATAGAAGTAACAATGATAATCATATATTATATGCTATTATTAATATTATAATTACTATTATATGCACCGAATATGATAACCAATAGCTCACCCTTATATAGTAGTAACAATGATAATCATATATTATATGCTATTATTAGTATTATAATTACTATTATGTGCACCGGATATGATAATCAATAGCTCACCCTTAACCAATAGCAACATTTCATAAACTACAAACACTTTTATAATAAAATGCACATCTAAAATAATTCACATACAATATTAAAGATGCTATTATAATAAATAGTTCACACTATAATACTCTACAATAACAAGGCAATTATTATTGTAATTACGTTTATATATAGAATTTTCATAGACCTAAATATATGCTTTTTTGAATTTCATTTTTATTAGGTTTCTAATTTATAATTTATGGGCTTATATAATTATTTATGATTATTTTTTCTTGTTAACTTTTATTATGTACATTATGAATTTTTATAAGTCTAATTATATGCTTTTTGGAATTTCATTATTTATTAGATTTGCAATTTGCAATTTATAGTCTTGCATAGTTATTTACGATTATTTTTTCTTATTAATTTTATTGTGTACATTATGTATTTTCATATGTCTAAATATATGCATTTTGGAATTTCAGTATTTATTAGGTTTGTAATTAATAATTTATGGGCTTGTTGTATATCCTAAATGGTCTTTGTCCCAAATTTAGAATATATTTTATTATAAAATACATTAATATTTATTTTAATTATATATATAGGCTTAGGCCCAAATTATTTTTATATATGGGACATGTACATAATTATCTAAAAAAATAACTTGTATTTAAAAATACTATAAAAGCTAAAAATATTTATACCTTTATAAAAAGTTAGAATAAAATTTTAAAAATACATTATTTCTAATTAAAATAATATTTTTTTCAAAAATATCTCTTTTATCACTGCAATCAATATTTTACTTTAATTTTTTTTAACTTCACTATTAAAATAAAAATATTTTATTAAAATAATAAAAATTAATATTTTAAATTATTTTTCATCATATAAAAATCATAAGTTTTTATAAATGAAAAAAATTTAATTTTAATTATAAAAAATAAATAACACTAAAAAAAAGTAAAATATACAAAATATATTAATAAAAATTATCAAATTTATTTTTGAACAAATTTTATATATCATACACATAAAAAAAAATACACATAATTTTATTATATAGATGTTTGGTAGATGTATTGTGTATGTTTGATAGATGTTGTAGATTTTTTGTAGATGTTGTGCATATGTTATGTATTTATCATCTAAGTTGTGTGTATTTTATGTAAAAATTATTAAATATTATATGAATATTACGTGAATGTTGTGTAGATATTGTGAGAATAAAAATTTAAAAAATAAAATTAAATAAATATTAAAAATATTATTTAAATGTGTTGTAAATGTTGTAGACGTAATTTATATTGTTGAATGTGTATTTTTTATATGGTGTGTATATGTTTATTTTTTTTTTGTGTATATTAAAAATATGGCATCAAAAAAAATTTAAATACAAAAACACAAATAAATATAAACAAATCATAAAAAAAAGAAAATCAAAAATTACAAAAGATAGAAAAAAACAAAGAAAAAGCAAAGTTTAAAGGTTAATTTTGAAAAATAAAACAGAAAATCATAAAACTGAAAAAATGAACATCGGCTTCTATAATCCTGCATACCAACTGAGGAAATTATGTATACAACGTAATTTATACATAATTTCCTCTTTATATATTCTAAATGGGCTTTCTACACGTTGTATACATAATTTCCTCTTTATATATTCTAAATGGGCTTTTTACATATCTATAAGGGACAGTTACAAAAGTAGCTTAATACTATGCAATTTTCATAAGTATCATACTTAAAGAAAATTTGCAAAAATACGATTCATTGGTTTTATAATTACAAAAATCAACGCAAACACAAGCTCATTTCGGAAAACTGATTATTCTTTTTTTATGTAAGATTTTAATGTGTGTATTTTTTCTTTATCAATTAATTTTTATAATATTTTAATGCATTAATTAATTAGATACAATTTTTTTAGCAGAATTAGGTACAATAATATATTAGGTACAACAATAATATTCTTTATGAGTGGTTGTTTTTTGGTAACATAGGAGCTGCTTATAAAATTTAAGAAAGGGTTTTTGTTCCTTAAAATCGGGTTTCTTTCGGTATACAAAAAAAACTAGTATAATTTATTTAACTTGTATTTGGTTTTATATATTGTATTTAATTTATATTTTTTAAGATTATTTTAATATATATTACTGAAATTATTTAAAAATATTTTTTAATATATAACATAACGGACACTTTTATTTACATATATTTAGTTACATGTAATATATATTCACATATAACTAAATATATATCCATATATATCTATTTATATGTAACATATACCATATCTACTATTATTTTGTAACAAATAACCACAAATATTGTTAATATATATATTAATAGTTTTATGTTAAGTGTAACATATATCTAACAATAAATAATATATACCCACATATATCTAGTTATATATAACATATATCCATATATATCTAAATTTATATATAACATATATTCATATATATCTAAATATATATATTTAATTATATGTAACATATACCAACGTATAATTAAACATATGCTCATATATATCTAATTATATATAATATATATAATATATATTTAGTTATAATCTAACATATATATGTTATCAAATGTAATATATATCGATATATAACTAAATATATTTTAAATTTATATTATTATTTTTTAAAATTTAATAAGTATATGTTATTATATGTAACATATACCGAAATATATAACTAAATATATATCACTTTTATATTATTATTCTTTTAAAATTTAGCAGATACATAACTAAATATATATCATTTTTATACTTTTATTCCTTTAAATTTTAACAAGTATATATTATTATATGTAACATATACTGACATATAACTAAATATATAATAGTTTTATACTATTATTCATTTAAATTTAATATGTATATATTCTTATATACACTATATATCGATGTATAACTGAACATATTAATTTTATATTCTTATTCTTTTAAAATTTAACAAGCATATATTATTATATATTACATATACTGGCATATATCAACATATACCCACATATATTTACATATATTCACATATGCCGATATATACCCACATATATTATTATTTTTTAGTTAAAATATATATAACATATACTGATGTATGATAAGTACACAATTAATGATATTTTATTCCCATTTCTTAATATGATTATTATCAAATTGAGTTTAATTTGTTTGTTTAAAGTGCAATTTAAGGATAATTTCAGGAATTCTCGATAAATTGAGGCTTTTGGTCATTTCGGAGCAATTACGGATGAAAGTAGAAGAAAAAAAGCAAAATCAGCCAATGGACACGCCCACGAACACGGGCGTGTCGTTAGGCGTGCCCCTGTTACTACATTCAGTGGATATGACACGCCCAGTTGCATAGGCGTGTCACCAAACGTGCCATTTGTCCAGAGTCACAGTAGCTTCAACACGCCCAGGACCACGGGCGTGCTCATGATCGTGCTATTTACCCAAAGTCACAGTAGCTGCGACACGCCCAGGACCACGGGCGTGTCAATGAGCGTGTAATTCATCCAGACTCACAGTAGCTGTCACACGCCCGGGACCACGGGCGTGCCAAGGAACGTGCCTTTTATTCAGACTTACAGTAGCTATGACACGCCCTGGAACACGGGCGTGTCAGTGGACGTGCCTTTGGTTCAAGATCACAGTGCCTATAACACGCCCAGGAACACGGGCGTGTCAGTGGTCGTGCCACCTGTCGAAAAGTGAGATTCTTTGCACTGATTGGGGAATAAGTGGGGGACAATAGCTGGCCTTTGTCAAAAAGAAAGAACAAGAAAAGGAGAGCTTGCCTAAATCAGGGAAAAGGGTGATGAACCAAGGGAAAGTGGTAGACAATGGATGGGATTAGTAAGCTGGAAGCATGGGCTAGAGATTTGGAGGGAAATAAAAAGAGAAGAAAGAAGAGAAGGAAGAGCCATCTGCTGGAGCATTTCTGGAAACAGAGAAGAAAGAAGAGAAGGGAGAGCCATCTGCTGGAGCAAGGAGAAGGGTCTTGAGCTGAGATTGAAGGAAGAACAACACCATACTCAAGTCCTAAACCAAGAATCAAGAGCTCAAGTGAAGAAATACAGATTCACTGCCATGAATTGTTTGGTTTCTCTTACTCATTTATCTTACTCTGCTTTTGTAGCTGTTAATATGAACTAAATCTTTCTCTATCTAGATATTTGTATGAATTAAAACAATTGTATTCGGTTGAATCAATTAATTGAGTTGTTTTATTCTTATGATACTTGTTGTTATTTCCAATTGATAATAGCATGCTTGTTGATTGGTTATTATTTTCATATTATTGACTTGAGAAAGCTTGATGTGAATTGAATACTCATAAGGATTGAGGATTGATTGGGGTGCTAGAGATAGACCTACAAGATCCTTTGGTTTATAGTTCCTTGTCCTTAATGCATGACCTATTTAATTGTGTTTAGAGAAGAGATTCCGTCACTCTACTTAGTAATTAGGGATTAATCCACTCGAGAGAGGCTTTAATCTAAGTTAGAGGAATGCCAATTCAATTTGATTAAACGGTTTAGTTGAATGGATTGTTTATAAATATTATTGAGGCTAGGGGGATTCAATATCTGGATAGTTCTATTAATATCATTATAAATCTTTTGTGCACAGCATTTAATTTCCTTTCATTCATTAATTAGTTGATTTTAGTTACAACACATCACACAACTATTAATTCACTAAACAACGATTAAGTTTTGCACTAGTACTTGGCCTTGTCCCCAAGGAACGACACTCACTCACTACTATATTACTTGAGCGACCCGTGCACTTGCGGTAATTGCATATAGCATACGGCACGCATCAAGTTTTTGGCACCGCTGCCGGGGACAACGGTTTCAATATTAGTAATATAATTAAGATTGTTGATTTAGTTTTCTTTTTAATCGTTCTTAACTTTAGTTCTTGCTTGTTCACCATCATTGTAGGTATTTCTTATTGTTTATGACCAGATCTAGCTCATCTCAACTACTGGAGTTAGACCCGGAACTTGAGAGAACGTTGAGGAGAAAGCAAAAGGAAGAAGAGGAGGCAGATCTGGAAGACATAAGTTCAAGAATAAATCTGGAAATTGAACAAGAGGAAGTATTCGAAGTGATGGAAGGAGCTGGACCGAGAACAATGCAGGAGTTTGCTAAGCCCAATTTAAATGGGGCTGAATCGAGTATCCGGAGGCCGACAGTTGCTGCAAACAACTTCGAAATAAAGGCGAATGTCATTCAAATGGTGCAGAATACTTGTCAATTCGATGGGTTCCCTGTGAAGATCCTAATGCACATCTTGAGAATTTTCTGGAGATTTGTGACACATTTAAGATAAACAATGTCTCAGAAGATGCAATTAGGCTGAGGTTGTTCCCATTTTCTCTTAGAGACAGACCAAAGAAGTGGCTGAAATCCTTTCCTCCAGGAACTTTTACCACCTAGGCCCAATTGGCAGAGAAGTTTTTAGAGAAATATTTTCCACCATCAAAAACTGCCAAGTTGAGGAATGACATCTCATCCTTTTTGCAACAAGATGGTGAGACTCTTTATGATGCCTGGGAGAGATTCAAAGACTTGCTGAGAAGGTGTCCGCATCATGGACTTCCACTTTGGCTCCAAATTCAAACATTTTACAATGGATTGAATTATGTAAGTAAACAATCCATTAATGCAGCAGCTGGTGGTAGCATCAACAACAAGACACCTGAACAAGCAAGGGACTTAATTGAAGATATGGCCATCACCAATTATCAATGGCAAGCCCCAAGAGAGCAAGGAAAACTGAAGGCCGTGGGATCACACCAATTAGACCCGGTGGTGGCATTGACAGCTCAATTAGAAGCATTAAATAAGAAGTTTGATTCTTTGGCTTCTTCTTCATCTGGAAAAGTTATGCAGGTGATGTCTTGTGAATGGTGTGGAGGTGGACACCAAAGTCATGATTGCCAAAGTGGCAACATGTTTGCCAAGCAAGAGCAGGTAGATTATGTTGGGAATATGCCAAGGCAACAACAGAATAATCCATACAGCAACACATACAATCCGGGGTGGAGGAATCATCCAAATTTCTCATGGACCAATCAAAATAATCCAAGACCTCCCCCTGGATTCCAGCAACCCCAACATCAACAAGCTGCCCCTCCAAGAAAGAGTAGTTTGGAGGACATGATGGAGAAATTTGTAGCAGCTTCTGAAACAAGGTTTCAATCAACTGAAACCTCCCTTAGAAATCAACAAGCCTCCATTCACAATTTGGAGAATCAAGTGGGGCAAATTGCCAAATTGCTCAGTGAGAGACCACAGGGAAGTTTACCTAGCAACACTGAGGCCAACCCTAAGGAGCAACTGAAGGCAATTACGCTAAGGAGTGGTAAAGAGATCAATGAAAATGTGGAAAAGAAGAGGGCTGGAGAACAAGAAAAAGAAAAAGAAGATGATCCTCCTACCACTTCGGGAGAGAAAGCTGCACTTGAAGGAGAAAGAGAGAAGCAGCCACAAGCAAGCAGCCCCAATGTGAAGGAATACCGACCTAGAGTACCCTATCCAGCAAGACTGAACAAGGACAAGATTGATGCTCAGTTCGGTAAGTTCCTTGAACTTTTCAAACAATTGCATATTAACATTCCATTTGCTGAAGCTCTGTCACAAATGCCTAAGTATGCTAAATTTTTGAAAGATATTCTTTCTAACAAAAGGAAACTTGAAGAAGTATCTTTAGTGCACTTATCTGAAAAAAGTTCAGCAATTTTGCAAAGAAGATTACCTAAGAAATTAAAAGATCCAGGTAGTTTTACCATTCCATGTTTTATAGGTAATCTAGAGGTTAAAAGTGCTTTAGCTGATTTGGGGGCTAGCATAAGTGTTATGCCCTATAAAATGTTTAAAGAGCTAGGCATTGGTCAACCTAAACCAACACTCATGACCATCCAACTTGCCGATAAATCAGTAGTCCACCCTCGTGGCATAATAGAAGATGTGTTGGTAAAAGTCGGGGATTTCATTTTCCCCAATGATTTTGTTGTCATTGATATTGATGAGGATGTGGATGTTTCGCTTATTCTTGGTAGGCCATTTTTGAATACAGCCCGTGCCCTTATTGATGTTCATGACGGCACATTGACTTTGAGAGTGGGTGAGGAGAAAGTAATTTTTAGGATACATGATGCCATGAAACATTCACTTTCACTTGATGAGGCAGAATCATGCAATGATGTTGTTGAGCATGAGACCGTAAATTGTTTAACTAACATTGTTTCCAAGGATCCCCTTGAGTTGTGTTTATTGCAGGAAAATATCGAGGGTCAAGAAGCAATGGAGCAGCTTGCTTTTCTGGAAGCAAGCAAATCATTCAAAAGCAGGGCATATGAGACCATTGAAATGCCCAAGGAAGAAAAGCCAAAACCATCAGTGATTGATCCACCAAACTTGGAACTGAAGCCTCTTCCGGATCACCTTGAGTATGGGTTTTTGGCAGAGAAAAAGAGATTGCCCATAATTCTGAGTTCCCACCTATCTTCTAAGCAGAAAGAACAACTCATCCAGTTGTTGCAGAAACACAAGCAAGTGATAGCTTGGAAGATAGCAGATATCAAGGGGATTAGTCCATCCTATTGCACTCACAAGATACTGATGGAGGATGAATTCAAGCCAGTAGTACAACCACAGAGGAGACTGAACCCAAAGATGAAGGATGTTGTTAAGGCTGAAGTGATAAAACTACTTGATGCAGGGATTATATATCTGATCTCGGATAGTTCTTGGGTGAGCCCAGTTCAAGTAGTACCAAAGAAGGGAGGGATAACTGTGATCCCTAATGAAAATGATGAGCTGATTCCAACAAGAACAGTTACTGGTTGGAGGGTTTGCATTGACTACAGAAAATTAAATGATGCAACTAGAAAGGATCACTTTCCTTTACCCTTCATTGATCAGATGTTGGAGAGGTTATCCGGCCATGAATACTACTGCTTTTTGGATGGCCTTTCAGGCTATTTCCAAATTCCCATTGCACCGGAAGACCAAGAGAAGACTACATTCACCTGCCCATATGGGACATTTGCATATCGAAGAATGCCATTCGGGTTGTGTAATGCACCAGCAACTTTCCAAAGGTGCATGATAGCAATCTTTGATGAGCTAATAGAGGATATTATGGAGGTGTTTATGGATGATTTCTCAGTCTATGGAAGCTCATTTGAAAAGTGTTTGGAAAACCTTGAGAGGGTTTTGATGAGATGTGAGGAAACAAATTTGGTGCTGAATTGGGAAAAGTGTCATTTCATGGTTCAAGAAGGAATCGTGTTGGGACACAAGATTTCAAGCAAAGGCATTGAGGTGGATCGGGCAAAGATAGACATTATTGAGAAGCTACCACCACCCACATCTGTGAAAGCCATCAGAAGCTTCCTAGGGCACGCGGGTTTTTATCGAAGGTTTATTCGAGATTTCTCTAAGATAGCCCGTCCATTGACAAGACTCCTTGAGAAGGATGTCAATTTTATTTTTGATGAGGAATGTCTGAGAGCATTCACGACCCTGAAGGAGAAATTGACCCATGCTCCAATCATGGTAGCTCCTAATTGGAATCTACCATTTGAACTGATGTGTGATGCAAGTGACTTTGCAGTTGGAGCAGTCTTGGGCCAACGCAAAGAGAAACACTTCCAGCCAATCTACTATGCGAGCAAGACCTTGAACGCAGCTCAAGCCAACTACACAACTACAGAGAAAGAGCTGCTAGCTGTGGTTTTTGCTTTTGACAAGTTTAGATCATATCTAATCTTGTCAAGGGTGATTGTGTATACAGACCATTCAGCTTTAAGGTACTTATTCGCGAAAGTTGATGCTAAACCTAGACTAATCCGATGGGTTTTGTTGTTGCAGGAATTCGACTTAACAATTCAAGATAAGAAGGGAGCCGAAAATCTTGCAGCAGATCATCTCTCTCGCCTGGAGAATCCAACCCTAGAGAGACTTGAAGAAGGGGACATTGATGATCACTTCCCCGATGAACAGCTATATGCTATGGTAAGTGAGGTAAGTGGTTTAAATTTTGAAACACCATGGTTTGCAGACTTTGCAAATTACTTAGCTGTTAGGGAACTCCCTAAGGACTTAAATTATCAAGCAAAGAAGAAATTCTTTTCTGATCTAAAGTATTATTTTTGGGAGGATCCCTTTTTGTTTAAGTTGTGTAAGGATCACATGATCCGAAGATGTGTGGCATGGCCCGAATCAATGAACATCCTTAGTGAATGCCATGCCGGACCAGCTGGTGGTCATATGGGGGCCAATAGAACTGCTCAAAAGGTGCTAGAATCAGGATTCTATTGGCCCACTTTGTTTAAAGATAGCTACGAATTTGTAGTTCGCTGTGATCAATGCCAAAGGGCTGGAAACATTTCCTCTCGTGATGAGATGCCCCAAAATGGGATCCTAGTTTGTGAAATTTTTGATGTTTGGGGAATTGACTTTATGGGACCATTTCCCAATTCTTTTGGCAACAAATATATTTTGGTAGCTATTGATTATGTGTCTAAATGGCCTGAAGCCCAAGCCTTGGAAACCAATGATGCTAGGGTTGTAGTGCAATTTTTGAAGAAATTATTTTCTCGATTTGGCACGCCAAAAGCAATTATCAGTGATAGGGGTACTCATTTTTGTAATACTCAGCTTGAAATGGTTTTAAATAGATTAGGAGTTACACACATGTTTGCTACTCCTTATCACCCCCAAACCAGTGGCCAAGTCGAGAACACAAATAGGGAAATCAAACGAATTCTGGAAAAATATGTTGAACGATCCCGAAAGGATTGGTCCAAGCAATTGGACAACGCTCTATGGGCTTTCAGAACTGCTTTTAAAACTCCCTTAGGCACTACACCATTTAGATTGGTTTATGGAAAAGCTTGCCATTTACCTGTTGAGATAGAACATCATGCATATTGGGCAATTAAACAGATTAACCTTGATCTAGCTTGTGCAGGTGAAAGGCGAAGATTACAGGTAAATGAACTAGACGAGTGGAGGTTACAAGCTTATGACAATGCAAGGATGTACAAGGAACGTACCAAGAGATGGCATGATGCTCACATCAAGAAACAGAAAGAGTTTCAAGCAGGAGATCAGGTATTGTTATATAATTCACGGCTCCAACTCTTTCCAGGTAAGTTAAAATCTCGATGGTCCGGTCCTTTTACTGTCAAAGAGGTTTTCCCTTATGGAGTGGTTGAAATAAGCCACCCAGAAAAAGGAGATTTCAAAGTCAATGGGCATAGGCTCAAATCTTATTTTGGAGGGGAAATACAGGCCTTCAAGGAGGTTTTGCACCTCCAAGATTAGGGACATTCGTCCAACCGTCCAACTAATACGACGTTAAAGAAGTGCTGGGTGGGAGACAACCCACCGTCTTTATGTTTTTGGTTTGTTTTGTCATTTTGTTTTAACTTTCTTTTCTTGAAGGGGAGGGTGTTGTTTTACCTAATTTGAAGTTGCAGAGAGAATTTGATTTTTGGTGAATAAATTGATAACACGCCCATGGACACGCCCGTGTCTGTGGGCGTGTGATTAGATTTCTCAGGCAGTAGCTATTACACGCCCATGAACACTCCCGTGCTAGTGGGCGTGTAAATTATCTTTTCAGACAGTAGCTACTACACGCCCATGGACACGCCCGTGTCAATGAGCGTGTCGTTTCATTTTTTAAAAACAGAAGCCATTACACGCCCATGGACACAACCGTGTCCATGGACGTGTCGCATTTATGAAAAAAAAAATTTGAAATTTGAAATTTGAACTGGGCACGCCCCCAGAAACACGCCCAGGCTAGTGGGCGTGTAGTTTGAATGAGTGTCACAGAATGAATGACACGCCCATGAACACGCCCGTGTTTATGGGCGTGTAAATTGAAATTTCATCCAGTACCTGTGACACGCCCATGGACACGCCCGTGTTCAAAAGCGTGTCACATAAACTGGCTTTTAAATCGAGGGACACGCCCATCAACACGGGCGTGTCTCTGGGCGTGTTGACGTTTTCTATATATAGCCCCACGCCCATTTTTCCGAAAAAACAAAAATTTTCTCTCATTCTCTCTCGTTTTCTCTCAAATTTTCTGCGTTTTTCTCGGCTAATTCACACACCCATTCAGTTTTGACCGATTTTTACTCCCGGGCTTGCATTATTTGTGTGTGCTCTCTCGTTTTTCCATCGGATTTGCGATTTCAGGTACGAAATCTAATTTTTTTTCGATTTTTCTTTGTTTTGTTTAGTTTTTCTTTCGTTTTTCATATACATTTCTTGTAATTACTTGTGTTTATCATGAAATTTGAAATTTCGTGAATTGTTTGCTTTATTATGGTGTTTTTCAATTTCTGTGGCGTTTGATTTTCATTGTCGTTTTGAACTACCATTTGATTCGGGATTTGTTTAATTTTAGTTTTGTTTTGAATTGTTGTTTCATCAAATAATATGTTGTTTTAATTTTGAATTGTTTTGTTAATTATTCATTTGCGTTATTCCGTTGTGTTATTATTGTGTTGATTAATCAAATGATTGTTTCGATTCTCGTTACTTGTGATTTATGAATAATATGTTGATCAAATAATCATTTGTGTCATTTTGTTGTGTTATTTGAAATTGAATAAAATGTTGGTTTTGAAATTGTTTGATTAAAACCAGTTACTTGTGGTTTATGGATAATATGTTGATTTGGTGATTGGCTTTAATGTGTGTTTATCGTTCGGGTTGGTTTATTGCTTGCAATTAATTGAGGTATTTGGTTCTAGCGGATTGCGTTGTTTAGCCTGCATGTTGGTATGCTTTCGTTATTGACGAACCATTAAATTTATTCTTGCAGATTTATCGAAAATGGGCCCTCGCAAGCAATCATCGTCACAGCTTCCAGCCAAACGGGCCCGAGGGGAGGGCAGTTCCAGCCAGCCTGCTACCCGCCCAACTTCTAAATTCATGGCGGGACATAAGTGCCTCAAATTCTCCAACAGCGAGGAACGACAACGGTTCGAGTTGTTTGGCAACAAAGAATGGTCGGCACCTCGGTACCTAGACTGGGAGGCTATGGAAATGGTTAATATTGCTGCAGAAGTGAAAGAGATGATTGATCAACCGGGGTGGGGACAGCTCTTCTCTATCCACGAGCCTTCATACCGAGAGCTTACACTTGAGTTTTACTGCACCTTTCAGTTCCAGAAAGACCAAAATCTCCATCACTAAGCCGACAATTAAATTCCGACTGGGAGGACAGAGGTTCCACATGAGCATAAACGACCTTGGGGTACATCTCGGGTTGTATACTGCAGAGGAGGTCCAAACCACCGATCATCTCAGTTCCGAGGTGGATTTTGCTGAGTATGATGTTGTTCCGCCTCGGGTTTGGCATGACTTTGCACCCACTGTAGATAGATATCAGCCTAAGGTCTCCAAAGCATCCAACTTCAGTTCTTTCCCATGCCGGGTGGTGCATAACTTGTTGGTTCACACACTTACAGCCAGACTGAGCAGTACAGGGGTGGTGACCTTGAGGGATCTGTTCTTTCTGCACTGCATGCAACATAAGACCCGGTGCAATGTGGCCCATGCCATCACCCATTTCTTCCATGAGCAGTCTAGGAAGGGAGCTTCAGGTGCTTTACATGGTGGCATGTATGTCACGAGACTTGCTCAACGGCTGGGAGTGTTAGATGGTTGCCTCCCGATGACGGTGGACGGTATGCCCAAGATATTGGGTATGGACACACTAAAGAGGTTGAACAGGGAACAGGTAGCTGGGCTGCGGGCTGCTCCTATGGATTCAGATTTACCAGAGGCAGCTCCTTCCGCTCCTCCCTCCGATATACCACCACCTCCACCGTCGGATTATCCTGCTGGACCTTCTACTGCTGGACCATCTGATGCTGCTGCACCTTCTTCTTCTGCCGGGCCTTCCTTTGTCCAGCCTCCTGCATTCCGAGATTGGCGCCAGTCAATCAATGAGGAGTGGGATGATGACAGGAAACCCACCGAGTTTGAGCGTCAGATGTGTCGAATGGAAGGTATGATAAACAATATCGCTCTAAACCAGAATATGATTCTAATCCAGCAGGAAGACTTCCAAGCCCAGTTAGATCACGAGATCTTGAGGCGACAGTGGCTAGAGCAATCCATGTTGGAGTTCTGGCGGTATCAGGGATTTCACCCTTCGCAGCCACCACCTCCACCCTATCAGCCACCTGCCCGTGCACCAGCACCTGCACCTACACCTGCACCGGAACCCTCTCCACCAGTTGATGTCTCCGATGATGATGAGACCAGCAGTGATTAGCACATTTTTGTTTTATTTTGATGTCGTCCTTTATTTCTTTACTTATTTAATACGCTTTTTAGTTTTTCTTCTTTTACGTGCTTTTGGATTAGTATTATTATTATTTTCTTTAGCATTATTTCATTTATTTATTTATTTATATATATTAACCTTGTTTTGAGTGCATTGTAGAATACTATTTTGATGCCAAATCTACTTCACCGCACTCTTGGCACCGTACTCATTTTCATCCACTCATGGACTTGGAAAAGGGCAGTAATTATCTCTCTTCATTGTTTCATGTTTTGCGCACACATTGAGGACAATGTGCATCTTAAGTAAGGGGGAGAGGTATACTTTATTGAAATACTTTATTGAATAAATTTCTACTTCATTTTTTTTTATTCATTCGTCTCAATCAATGCCTGCTAAGTAAGCTAAATTGTTATGATAAGTATAATTTGATGTGATTTCCCTTTACATGTTAAACTAATTTGAAATTTCCTAAATGACAATTTCTTGTTGAGGTTAACTTAGTAATTTCGATCAATTGTTGAGGATCAATTGTAATGGATATAGTTAAGTTGTGGATCGATGGAAATTGGAACATTACTAAAATTTGAAACCTTAGTTACATTTTTTAGCATAATACAATTCTGTAGATTCTTGAGTCGGACTTGGTACGACCCTTAAGTTTATAACCCTTGAATAAAAATAAATAATTCTAAGGAGCTTTGAAAATTTTCCCTGTTCCGCTGATTTTGACTACAAATGAGTTAGAATCATGAATAGTGCTAGTAGCCATTTGAACGGTGATTCTGGCTGAGTAACCGGGGGTCGGCATCACAAATGTTTACCTTCGCGTCAAAAGGCTAGTATCAGTTCAAACAAGTCGGGCTCCTTAAAACATATAAAAAAAATAAATAATAATAAAAATAAAATAAAAATAAAAATAATAATACTAATAAATTTGAGGGTTAGAATGCTTAAGAGAAAACTCACGTTTTTCGCACTTTATTCATGGCATTTGAATTTGCTGGAATTTTATGCTCAAATTTTTAACTCTGGATTTTTAGGTTTTAGGTATGTGAAATTTTTATTTTGAAACTTCTTGATTCAGCTGTTATGATTGTGAATTATTTTGATTGAGAAAGTGAGGTTATCCGATTCGAGTATTGTCAAAACTTTATTTTTCTTTTTGAATATAGAGGGAGTCTGTCATTTATGCTTATTACAGTAATTTAGTTTGCTTGAGGACAAGCAAAAACTCAAGTGTAGGGGAATTTGATAAGTACACAATTAATGATATTTTATTCCCATTTCTTAATATGATTATTATCAAATTGAGTTTAATTTGTTTGTTTAAAGTGCAATTTAAGGATAATTTCAGGAATTCTCGATAAATTGAGGCTTTTGGTCATTTCGGAGCAATTACGGATGAAAGTAGAAGAAAAAAAGCAAAATCAGCCAATGGACACGCCCACGAACACGGGCGTGTCGTTAGGCGTGCCCCTGTTACTACATTCAGTAGATATGACATGCCCAGTTGCATAGGCGTGTCACCAAACGTGCCATTTGTCCAGAGTCACAGTAGCTTCAACACGCCCAGGACCACGGGCGTGCTCATGATCGTGCTATTTACCCAAAGTCACAGTAGCTGCGACACGCCCAGGACCACGGGCGTGTCAATGAGCGTGTAATTCATCCAGACTCACAGTAGCTGTCACACGCCCGGGACCACGGGCGTGCCAAGGAACGTGCCTTTTATTCAGACTTACAGTAGCTATGACACGCCCTGGAACACGGGCGTGTCAGTGGACGTGCCTTTGGTTCAAGATCACAGTGCCTATAACACGCCCAGGAACACGGGCGTGTCAGTGGTCGTGCCACCTGTCGAAAAGTGAGATTCTTTGCACTGATTGGGGAATAAGTGGGGGACAATAGCTGGCCTTTGTCAAAAAGAAAGAATAAGAAAAGGAGAGCTTGCCTAAATCAGGGAAAAGGGTGATGAACCAAGGGAAAGTGGTAGACAATGGATGGGATTAGTGAGCTGGAAGCATGGGCTAGAGATTTGGAGGGAAATAAAAAGAGAAGAAAGAAGAGAAGGAAGAGCCATATGCTGGAGCATTTCTGGAAACAGAGAAGAAAGAAGAGAAGGGAGAGCCATCTGCTGGAGCAAGGAGAAGGGTCTTGAGCTGAGATTGAAGGAAGAACAACACCATACTCAAGTCCTAAACCAAGAATCAAGAGCTCAAGTGAAGAAATACAGATTCACTGCCATGAATTGTTTGGTTTCTCTTACTCATTTATCTTACTCTGCTTTTGTAGCTGTTAATATGAACTAAATCTTTCTCTATCTAGATATTGATGAACCCTAGCCAATTTGTATGAATTAAAACAATTGTATTCAGTTGAATCAATTAATTGAGTTGTTTTATTCTTATGATACTTGTTGTTATTTCCAATTGATAATAGCATGCTTGTTGATTGGTTATTATTTTCATATTATTGACTTGAGAAAGCTTGATGTGAATTGAATACTCATAAGGATTGAGGATTGATTGGGGTGCTAGAGATAGACCTACAAGATCCTTTGGTTTATAGTTCCTTGTCCTTAATGCATGACCTATTTAATTGTGTTTAGAGAAGAGATTCCGGCACTCTACTTAGTAATTAGGGATTAATCCACTCGAGAGAGGCTTTAATCTAAGTTAGAGGAATGCCAATTCAATTTGATTAAACGGTTTAGTTGAATGGATTGTTTATAAATATTATTGAGGCTAGGGGGATTCAATATCTGGATAGTTCTATTAATATCATTATAAATCTTTTGTGCACAGCATTTAATTTCCTTTCATTCATTAATTAGTTGATTTTAGTTACAACACATCACACAACTATTAATTCACTAAACAACGATTAAGTTTTGCACTAGTACTTGGCCTTGTCCCCAAGGAACGACACTCACTCACTACTATATTACTTGAGCGACCCGTGCACTTGCGGTAATTGCATATAGCATACGGCACGCATCAATGTATACTTACATATATTTTTATTCTTTAATATCATATTTTAATGTAAATGATTATATACTGTTTACTAAATTTTAATATCATACTTTATTTAATTTTTATTAAAATATATATACTAATATATATATTTTAAAATTATAATTTATTTAATTTTAATTATAATAGAAAAATAATCTCTATTTTTCTCTAATACTAATCGTTAGTGATAATCATAAAATATATAACATATACCTATATATAAATTAATTAAAAAAAATTTCTTTTCCCTTTCTACTATTGTGATTTAGCATTTAATTGTTAATTTCAAGTTTAATTATTACATTCAAATTTATTATTTTGAAATTTAATCATAAAATCAATACTTGAGAGAGACCAAAATTTTGTATTGTTCAACTTGATTAATTCATTTTGGATTGTTATTATTATAATTGTATAATTTATTAATATATATTTACATATATCCACAAATGCAATTCTTTAGAAGTATATGTAATATATAACCATATATACCCAAAAATATCATTTTTCATATAAAGTACATGTAACATACACCTACATTTATCCACATGTACCATTTTTTAATTAAAATATATATAACATATACTCACATACATAATTCTTTTCGATAATATATACCAACATATATTATTATTCTTTTTGGTATATCTAATTATATGTAATATATGCACATATATAAATAAATATATAAATAGTTATATACCGACATATATTCTTAGATACCACCATATACTCACATATATTGTTATTCTTTAGTTAAAATATATATAATATATACTAACAAATATCCTCGTATATGTAACATATATTGCTATTTTTTTACAACATATACCCACACATATATCTAGTTATATGTAATATATACCAATATATACCGACATATATTTACATATATGTAAGATATATATCTAGTTATAAATAATATATATTGTCATATATCCATATATACTGACATATATTTTTATTTTTTAGTTAAAATTTAAGTAACATATACCGATATATACTGTTATTCTTTAGTTAAAGTATATATAACATATACCAATATATACCGACATATAAATAAGCATATATCACTTTTATACTCTTATTCTTTTGAAATTTAACATGTATATGTTATTATATGTAACATATATCTATATATAACTAAACATATATCACTTTTATACTCTTATTCTTTTGAAATTTAAAAAGCATATATTGTTATATGTAGCATATACCTATATATTAACTAAATATATATCACTTTTATATTTCCATTCTCTTAACTTTTAATAAATATATGTTTTTATATGTAACATATAAAGACATATAATTAAATATGTAATAGTTTTATACCCTTATTCTTTTAAAATTTAACACATATATGTTGTTATATGTAACATATATCGGCATATAACTAAATTTATATATAACCATTATATTTTTATTATTTTAAAATTTAACACGTATATGTTGTTAGATATAACATATACTGACATATAATTAAATATACATCACTTTTATATATTTATACTCTTATTCTTTTGAATTTTATTAAGTATATGTTGTTATATATAACATATATATATATGTTGTTAACATATACAGACATATAATTAAATATATATCATTTTTATATTCTTATTATTTTAAAATTTAACAACTATATGTAATTAGATGTAACATATACCAACATATAACTAAACATATATCACTTTTATACTCTTATTCTTTTGAACTTTATTAAGTATATGTTGTTATATGTTACATATACTAACACATAACTATATATATAATGATTTTATACTTTTATTCTTTTAAAATTTTAACAAATATATGATATTATATGTAACATATACCAATATATAACTACATATATAATAGTTTTATATTATTTTTTCTAAAATTTTAACTAGTATATATTATTATATGTAATATATATCAATATATAACTAAATATATATTATTTTTATATTTTGATTCTTTGAAATTTAATAAGTATATATTGTTCTAATCATTGAGCTGCATTTTTTACTATTGATATCTTTGTAATTTTTGTCCAATTTTGTTAAGTATATATATATATATATATTTTCAACATTATGAGCAAGAATTTTCGTCACCACTTCAGGTGAAATGGTTCTTGCAATTGCGGCATTGTTAGGCTCGGAACCTTAGAGAACACGAACCTAAACTCAGAAAAATGGAGTAGCCATTCGGACGGGCTGAAAAAGAAAAGAAATTGGTAGATGACTCGATTCCTAAGTAATTCCTAACCTCTTATTGGGTTCGAAAAGTTGGGAATGCATGGGGAAGAAGAGAATAATCCAGCACTCCCATAGCGCCGGTTCATTGGAATTGACCTCTTTTTCAGGTTTAAATATTATTAAATTCTTAATTATTATAACATCATTCATACTACATGCAATTATAAAAAAAATAAATAATATTTATATTATAAATCAAAACAACCAAACAAGATGAATACATATACAAGATGGAAACATATCCTTATAATGTCCAATGTTCAAAATACAAGTAAATAAAATAGGGCATTCACTAATTGATAGAAACGTGTCATTTACATTAATCCCCAAATATAAATAAGATAAAATAAAAAAATTAAATAAACAAGACATCTACAAAGTGAAAACATACCTTTTACAATGTTAAAATTCAAAAAATAATAAGAAAATATAATTTAACCATTCATGACAAATAATAAAAAAAGATCGAAATAGACCATTGTTAATGAATAACAACAAATCAAATAATTAAAATTAGGGTTCCATTATTAAATCAAGGTTAGATTGCCAAACTAGGGTTTTAGGGTTTTTTAATTGGAAATTAGGATTTTGATTTTGGAAATTAGAGTTTTAGGGTTTTAAAATATAAATTAGGTTTTTCATAATATAATTGGGGCTTTAAGAATTAAATTAAACAAATTAGGATTTTAGATAAAAGAATGTAAAATTAGGGTTTTGGAAAACAAATTAGGGTTTAGTATTAGGGTTTTTAGAATTTGGGATTATGGTTTTAGAATTAAGGTTTGGGGTTAGGATTGGAATTAGCATTTAGGCATTTAAGTTTTAGGATTAGGATTTTTAGAATTAAGGTTAATTTCTAATACTAACCTATTACTAACTGTGAAAAATTAATAAAATCTCGTTTACACCTTGGCAACACAGTGTATGAAAATAACCACATTAATTGAGATGTTGAAAATCAATCAATGAATTTAACACAGTAATTGGAATATTAAAAATCAACTGTTGGATTTAATTGAATTAGTTAATAAAAATTGAACCTGCGTTGTTGGCTTCTCCAAAATGAGTTTATTGCACCAAGCTCGCAGTTTGAATAATTTGGAAAGCTTATATCAATTGAATTCTTGGTTGAGCTTCAAAAATCTAAAAGTAGTTTAGTTACTGCCTTTGTTGTTACTACTGTCTCCTTTCCTTTTGCTTCTCTGCCTCTGTTTATTTTTTTTATTGTCGTCCTCTATAAGTATTTTAATTGTTGTTCTTCGATCAATGGTGGCTCCCCTTAATTACTAGCTGCCTCATTATACTTATAGACAATCCTCGAGTTAATTAGGTTTACTAATCCTAAACCCACTAGAAGACCTCTTGTTTATCCGAGTCCATCCTTCATTTAAAATTGAATTAAAATCAATTTTGGCCAATATTTAATGGCCCATGGCCATGCCAAATTCGCCATGACCATGGTGAATTTGGCAAGCCACATTCCTTATGAGCTTGGCTCATATTGAGGTTGGTTAACTCAATTGAACCAAATTGGTCTATATTTTAATTGGCTCAACTTCAATTGGACTTAATTTTACCAGATTAAATTTAATTTGGCATTTCATTAAAATTAAACTTAATCCGAGCTCTTTTAATTAAAACCAAATTTGAACTGGACCAAAATTAAAGGTCCACAAATGTATACCTATATATATCTATTTATATGTAACATATGTAAATATATATGATTATTACTTTCGGTATATCTAGTTACACATAACATATACTCATATATAAATTAATTAAAACTTTTTTTCTTTTCATTTTCTGCTATTGTCATTTGGCTTATAAATGTTAATCATGTTAAATCAATACTTAAGAGAGGCCAAAATTTTGTATTGTTCAACTTGATTTTTAATTCACTTTGGATTAATATTATAATTGTATAATTCATTAATATATACCTACATATATCCACTATTACTATTCTTTAATTAAAATATATATAAGACATACCCACATATACTTATAAATGTCATTTTTCAGTTAAACTTTATGTAACATATACCTACATATATCCACATATACCATTCTTTAGTTAAAGTATATATAACATATTCGGTATATGCGGACAATTTTGAGGTAACTGATAATTCTGTTGTTTGGAAAGAGAGTGGTAATGGACAGTTTACTTTCTCTTCGGCCTATAATCTGGTTCGTCCAAAGAGAAGCACAACTATATCACGGCAAACTTTGTGGGATTCTGTAGTTCCATTGAAGCTTTCAACCCTATCTTGGAAATTTCTTCATAATGCACTGCCTCTACCAGGTATGTTACAGCGTTTGGGTATCTCCCTTGCAGTTGTCTGCCCCTTTTGTTTGGCGGCCTCAGCTTCTGTTGACCATATTTTTCATAGCTGCGCTCCTATAAGGAAGATCTGGAAATATTATGCTGCTTCACTCCTTCCTCTTCGACATGGAGGTTCAAAGACTCTATCTTTAGGACAAGAACTCTCAATTTGGTGGCTTAATGCAAGTAAGTCAGTTAAGGGAAGGCTTTGTAAACTGGTTCCCCAGGTTATTCTCTATAATACATGGAATGCTTATTGTCGTTGTGTTTGGGGCTCTGAGAAATTCTTTCCCCACAGTGTTGAATTACAAATTTACAAGTTCATTTTCAGTTGGGGAGTAGCTCATGCGGGAGATCGTTTCGCCCCCCCTCTTTCGTGTTTTGCAGATCATTTGCCTTCTGTTTTTGGGCGTCGGAAGCCACGCCCTAAACTGGTTGCATGGAGTAAGCCCTCTAATCATTGTTTTAAATTAAATGTTGATGCCTCATTTTCTTTGCATACTGTTTCTGGAGGCGCTGTCCTTCGTGACTCAGAAGGCTATGTTATCGCTGCTGGAGCTTTCTTGATCAAGGCGAGGAACGTTTTGGAGGCTGAATTGACAGCCTTGGTTCATGCGCTTGAATGGGTGAATGCAGCTGGCTATGCTTCGGTTCAGGTGGAGGTAGATTCTTTGGAACTAGTTCAGTTGATGTCTTCGGTCTCTGATGTGTCACCACAATTTAAGAGAGCAAGGGCTCTTTTATCTTCAAATTTTCACTCTATTTCTCATGTTCATAGGGAGGCAAATCAAGTTGCACATTTTTTAGCCTATTACAGTAGATTGAATGGTGTTTCTAAATGGTTTTTATCTTTTAACTCTTTGCCAAATTATATTAAAGGGATTGTATTGACTGATAGTATGGGTCTTCCATACATTAGATTTAATTAATAAATTTTGCGGTGGTACCGTCCACCTTAACCAATATATATATATATATATATATATAACATACACTTACATATATCCACATATATCATTCTTTAATTAAATTATATATAACATACACCTATATATACCTAGAAATAATATTCTTTTTGGTAACATATATCAACATATATTTTTATTCTTTTTAGCACATCTAGTTATATGCAGCATATACCCATATATAAATAAATATATAAAATAATTATATACCGACATATATTTATATATATTGTTATTTTTTAGTTAAAGTATATGTAATATATACCGACATATACCAACATATACCCATATATACATACATATATGCAACATATATTGTTATTCTTTTGTAATATATACCCATATACATCTAGTTATATATAACATATACCAACATATATATATAGTTATATGTAACATATATCGATATATATCCATATATACTGACATATACCCACATATGTTGTTATTCTTTAGTTAAAGTATATATAACATATACCGACATATACTATTATTCTTTAGTTAAAATATATATAGCACATACCAATATATACTAACAAATATCCACATATATGTAACATATATTATTATTCTTTTGCAACTTGTACCCACATATATCTAGTTATATGTAACATATACTCATATATATCTAGTTATATGTAACTTATGCCCACATATAAATATATAAAATAGTTATATACCGACATATATCCATATATTGTTATTTTATATTAATATATATATAACATTTACTGACATATACCAATAAATATACTAATATATATTGATATATACTCACATATATGTGACATATACTGTTATTCTTTTGCAGCATATACCCACTGATGCTGGGGCTACCTCATGGGGATACTCCTAGCTCTCTGAGCTTGGGCTCGAGTTCTGCCTGTGCTCGGGCTTCAACAAACAAGACAAGAAAGAGAGATGGATCGGGCTTCTCGGGAGAGACTCCGATGCCTAAGTTAGGCTCGGTATGTCTGAGCATAAGAAGAGTAATTGTGTAGAGAAGAGTAGAGAAGATGATCCATACCTGTTGGGGGGTCTGTCCCTATATATAGATGATGCATGGGAGACAAAACCTGCATGTGTCAGAGAATATTTGAGCTATCGGGATGGTACTCCTGGCACATCGGGACTGTGGGTTTACTGTATCAGAGGATGTCCAGTGAGATCGGTAGAACATGGGTGCCCAGAGTCGAGGTTTAGACTTCTAGAGAGCCTATCCATGAGGATGACCGGATAAGGAGTTCGGGTGTCGAGCTTGGAAAAGGAGGGATATCATCAGTAATCCCCCTCAAGTCATTTGACATTTATGTCAAAGTTATGCATAGGAGCGCGGAAGAGCTCGGTAGAAAATATATGTACTGAATCATGAGATAGATGTTATATCACAAAATGCGGTGTTCAAGTGTTGATACGAGGCAGAACTCAAGAAACTCGAAAAATGAGAGCTCAGACAGCTTGGGGGTTTAGGGTTGTGAACACTCGAATTTTGGGGCTCGGAAAGCCAATTTCCTCAGACCAAGCCAGACCGGGGGACAACGGTAAAAGTCCACCGAAAGTATGTCTTCATGGTACTTGAAATGTCCGGGACGACGTGAGGATCACGGATATGGTCCCGGAATATTTTTTGGAGGCCCGTGGCTCCCGGAAAGTCAGTTTTAGCAGAAATAGCGCGAGTCGCGGTGGGCCAGGATGGCGGCCAAGCCGCCGGGACCGGCGGCCAACCGCTGTGGGAATGGCGGCCCGGCCGCCGTGGCTGGCGGTCCAGCCGCCGTCCAGCCCGTTTTTGCCTATAAATAGGCTTCAGATTTTCAAAAAAAAAAAAACTTTTGGACTTCCTACGCCCAGATGCTGACGAAATTTTTATGCTTAAGAATTTCTAATATTGTGTTGTAGAAAGCAAGAATCATACTCAAAAGTGCAAGGAAACAAGATCTGGAACTTAGAAGTGGAAAAATTCTAATCAAGGTAATATCATAATTTATCTTTGGTCAATTCGAGCATATCATAAGCATTCTAATCTTCTTCTTAATTTCTTCTCGGTCAAAGACCTAATCTTTTTAGGTCTGAGGGCCTAATGGACTAATCAATCACCCTTTCGGCATTAAGCCATAAATAAAATCAACCTTTTTGGCACGGAGCCTAAATTGCATCTCTTTGGTACTAAGTACCTAAACGGCACTATTAAAATGAACTTTTGGCATGAAGCCTAAATCGAACTCTTTTGGTACTAAGTACCCGAAATTATACAATTTTTGCACTAAGTGCTAAATCTCACAAATTTGGCAAAAAGCCCGACAAATGCACGAAGCATACACACACACATGCATGAAGCATAAATTTCATCGCCTTTAAATAGGCTTTTCCGAACTACATGGGCTTTGATCTTCCATTCAAACGGGAGTATGTAGGCATATTTGGGATTCACCCCAAGTAGCAAGTCCACTATTTATTAACAATCTGTTTGTTTTTCTTTTCTTCATCCCTTTTGCGTTTATTTTTTTTTATTACAAAGTTAGCCGAATACATGACATAGTCCCCGAATCCTCCTTGGGTTCGCAGACTAGAAACCTTTACATTGGACAAGTTATTGGAGTCAAACAAGGGTTTTCTTAGTTTTTCCCTTCAAACAAAATAAACTGAGTGGCGACTTCTGACAACGAGTGAACTTTCGCCCGGATCCTTTTCGGGTGGAAAACCGAGGTTCACAATCTGGCGACTCCACTGGGGAACATAAAAATGATTTATGTGATCCTAGTGGACTACTATTGTTTATTTGGCTAACTGGCCCTTCTTTAGGGTATTTTTATTTATTTTGGCAGGGTACCTTAGCAATGGTTGTCTTTTCTTTAAAGACGTTAGTACTGAAAATTGAAAAAAAAATATCTTCCTGGGGACCATAAAAAAATAATAATAAATAAAATAATGGCTATATATTACACAAAAAAAATAATAAAAAAAATGATAATAATAATGATTTATGGAATTATAGTAGACTGTTATTATTATTCGTTTAACTGATTTGCCCTTCTTTAGGGTATTTTTATTCATTTTGCAGGGTACCCTAGCATTATATATCCTTTCTTTAAGGATGTTGGATTGAAAGTTGATAAAATGAATCTTTTTCCTTTAATGGTCCCTTATTTGATAAATTGTGCATTTGTTTTGTCATTCAGAGAATCTTTTTCTCTTGCATATATGGGGGAATCCTTTTCCTCCATTGCATAAAAAATTGTTTTCAAATGAATTTCTTCTCTTTCTGTTCAAAGTTCTGAGTCTGGATAGCAAGTAGCGCTGACCGGCAGGTCTCCTTGATTATGCCGGCGGACAGCCAAAGCGTCCTCCCTGTTGTCGCAAACCATTCCAATCCTTTTGGAGTGGCCCATGAGTAATCGTACTGTTGGACCCACGCGAAACTCCTTGTTTCACATGTGGTTAGGTATATCTTACTCAAGACTCAAGGGTCCCTATGATAAGCCGATTCTCTATTTTTACATAACAATAGAACCTTCCCTTAGGTTGTATGTACCCAATGATAGTGCCGCATTCCATTAAAATGAATTGTGATGTGATGAGGTGTATTCATGCAACATAACAACATTGTTTTGGGGAAAAATTTTGATGTACATAAGTGGACCAAGAGTTTTCCTACCCTACACACCACCCTGATTTTTTACCCTTGACCTTTTCAGGTACCCTCTGTCCGTGTGCCTTCACCTACACCAGACACATCAACACCAACTGTGCTATCCCCTACAAGTTCTACTACCCCAACTTCACCAACTACTCCAATTACTGAAATGGCCACGATTGAACAGATTAAGGCTTTGCTGGATGGTCAGGTTAAGGAAATTGAAGCTAGAATGCAAGAAAAAATTGATGAAGCTTTAGCTGCCCAAAGGGTAGCCATCCTGGCTGAATTGGGAGGAGTACCAAAGACAGCAACTACTTCTGGAAATTTAGGGAAAGAACCTATTGTGGGACAAACTAGTACCCCCATTACTGCTCAGAATAATACCCTTGTCATCAATTTGGAGGATTCACCCTCTAAGACTGAGACTGATGAACTAAAAAGGAAACTTGAATTGCTTGAAAGGTCAATCACTGCCATGAAAACTCATAAAGAGGTGGTAGACATGGATTCTTTATCCTTGTTTCCCCAAGCTAGATTGCCTCCAAAATTCAAGATGCCTGGGATGGATAGATTTGATGGGACTACTTGCCCTAAAACTCACCTGAAAATGTATGTGGGAGCCTTAAGTCCTTGGGGTTTAAATGATGAGCTCTTTGCTCAGTTATTCCAACAATCCCTGACTGGTGCTGCCCTTAAATGGTTTGTGAGTCTAGACCGTTCCAAGATTAAGACATGGGAAGACATCTGCAATGCATTTAACTCTCAATACCACTACAATATTGAGGTGGATGTCACTAGAAGAGAACTTGAGACCACCAAACAAAACAACAATGAACCCTTCTCCTCGTTCCTTACGAGGTGGAGGGCAAAAGCCGCCCAGATGATCAATCGCCCTTCAGAACAAGAGCAGATTGATATCATAATCAGGAATTTAAGACCTACATATCAGGCTCAACTGCAAACCCAATATCTACCTACTTTCAAATCTCTTATTGCGACTGCAACCAAAGTAGAAGATTTGATACAGTTGGGTAAAATAGTGGATGAGGGGGCTGCTTCGAAATATAAGAAACAAATTCAAACTCCTTCCTCAAGCAAGGTCAATCAAGTGGCCAACATTGCCCCTGCGAATCCTTTACGTGTGGGCAATCTTGGGCCGAGAAATCAGCCGAGAAGGCAATATACTGACCTTGGAGTGCCCCTTCATTTGGTGTTTAAAAAGGCTGTGGAAGGGAAATATTTGAAGCCTTTGGACCCAAGACCTCCTCCAAACCCATTACCTTCCAGTTATAAAGTCAATGAATACTGTGAATACCATCAAGGGAATGGGCATAAAACAGATGCTTGCTGGACACTCAAAAACCGCATCCAGGATCTGGTGGATAGTGGTGACATCATTCCTCTCAGGAGGCAACCAAACATCAACACTAACCCTTTGCCCAATCATTCCATCCACGCCATTACTGTGGAAGAAGAGCTGTTTGATCCTTTCAAACTTCTCTTGGAAATGAATGAAGTGTGTGTGTTAGATTTGAACGACCTCGCTGAAGAGGTCAGTGCTCTGACAAGAAGTGGAAGACAATATCAGCCACTTGACTTGGGAAAAACCCCTACAATCTCAAATCCCCCCCATAAGAAAACACCAGAGCCAAAAGAAGACCCTGTCCTCACTCAGCTTAAACAAACTCAAGCTAAGGTGTCAATTTGGGAGCTCCTTGCTTCCTCATTCCCACACCGCCAGGCTCTCAGCGAAGCTTTGAGTCAACTTGATACACCAGTGGACACAAGCCCAGAAGCTTTGGTGGCCACTTTGACCCAATCAACCAAGACATTAAGTATCCGATTTTCTGATACAGACCTACCAGAAGATGGCAGTAAACACAATGATGCTCTATACATCACCACACAAACTGGGGGAAAGACTGTGCCCATGGTTCTCATTGATAATGGGTCAGCCTTAAATGTGTGTCCCTTGAAAGTAGCAAGCTGTCTGGGGTTGGAGGCTACAGATCTTACACCTTCTGATCAGATTGTGAGAGCATATGATAACACTCGAAGAGAAATTTTGGGTGTTGCCACTCTGGAAATTGCTATTGGGCCGGTGAAAATGGGAGTACCATTCCAGGTCATTGATGTACCCGCGAGCTTTAATCTCCTCCTTGGAAGGCCGTGGATTCATCAGATTAATGATGTACCTTCTTCACTACACCAAAAACTTAAATTCCCTTTTGAAGGAAAAATCATCACTATCAAAGGGGACACCTGCGAAATCAACAGGAAAACCATGGATCAGTCTCTCCTTGAGGTTGTTCCTGGTGAAACTGCCATGACCTTGACTGGGTTTCATTATGACACAGTTCAATGCATAGAAGGTGAAAAACCCAAAGGGCCATTTGTCTCATATGACTTTGGGGAGGTCCAAATCAACTGCCTAGTGGGAATGATGCTGAGGGTAGGTCTATTGCCCGGGATGGAAATGATGAAGTCTGGGAGGAAAATACCCGTAGTACGGCCATGGGAAGAGCCTGAGAATAAGGGAACTTTTGGCTTGGGGTACAAACCTACAGACGAGGAAATGGAAGAGCTTGAGCGTGGAAGGAAGAAAAAGGGGAGTTGGGGGGCAAGAAGCCTCAAAATGCGCCCTTACTTTAGAACTCTGAATGGTCACTTTTGCAAACCTGGAAAGGCAGTTCATCACCGTGGTTTACCATTCTATTCTCATATGACTGGAAAGAAGCTACCGGGTTTTGAAATGTTTGCTGATGTTGTGGCCATGAAAGAAGAAGAGCCAGAACCTGAAGCTGACCCCCAAATGGAAGATTTCATGCGGCCTTGTCTCTTTGATGAGGTTGCTATGATAACCAATTTTGAAGACAATAGGGATTTCACAAAGCTGATCAAGACTACAGATGGACCGCTGAGAAACTGGTACGCCGAGGAGGGACAAGCTGCTGAGGTTAAACCTAGTCCTGTGTCACACCCTGAACTTGAGTCTTGTACCGAGTCTTGTACTAATTCTGAGTCAAAAACCAAGTCAGAGTCTAATTCTGAGTCTTCTGTAATTTCAGATTTAGAAAGCCCTAATGTCAAATCTAATGTAATCTTGGAGAATGACTCCACCATTATCAATGAAATTGTCCGGATTCTTGGTTACCCTGTGTCTTTTGCTTTCCAAGTATTATCTAGCAAAAATGAAATAAATGAAATAAAAGAAATAAATGAAAAGATAATAATTGGCAAAGAAAATGAACATACATACATTGCATATGATTGTGTGAATTAAGAACAGGTTGTCGATTGCATCAGGAAGTATGTCGACTACTTCATGTGGAAGGCAAGTGATGTCACGGGAATAGACCCAGCCATAGCAGTTCACAAGATTCCACTATACCCCGATGCGAAGCCGGTTAAGCAGAAATTGAGAAGAATGAAGCCAGAATGGTCTTTGAAAATTAAAGAGGAGGTTGCCAAGCAACTAGACAATAAGTTCATAGAACCAATTGCCTACCCTTCCTGGTTAGCAAACATTGTGCCGGTCCCGAAGAAAGATGGAAAGGTCAGGATGTGTGTTGACTACAGAGATTTGAATAAGGCCTGTCCCAAGGACGATTTTCCACTACCACACATCGATTTGCTGATAGACAGGATGGCTGGGCATGTGATGGTTTCCATGACTGACCTCGCGGTTGGGTACAATCAGATCCTAGTTCACCCACCAGACAAAGAAAAGACAACTTTCATCACAGAATGAGGTACTTTCTGCTACAGGGTTATGCCTTTTGGATTAATAAATGCAGGGGCTACCTATCAAAGGATGGTGACAACAGTCTTTCATGACATGATACACAAAGAAGTAGAAGTGTATGTCGATGATATGATTGTTAAGTCAAAATCTCCAGAAGAACACGTTGAAGCACTTGAGAAGTTCTTCCTTAGACTTCGCAAGTACAATTTGAAGCTTAATCCTGCAAAATGCCTCTTTGGTGCGACATCGGGCTTATTTTTGGGATATCTGGTCAGCAAAAAAGGAATAGAAGTTGATCCAGCAAAGTCAAAGGCTATTCTGAAAATGCCTCCTCCAAGAACAGAAAAAGAGGTTCGAGGCTTGCTAGGTAGATTACAGTATATCAGTCGATTCATATCACAGTTGGCTGAGACTTGTGGTCCAATCTTTAAGCTACTGAGAAAAGGTGCTTCACAAGAATGGAATGAAGACTGTCAGAAGGCCTTCGACAAGATCAAAGAATACTTGTTAAGTCCGCCAATTCTACAACCTCCCAGAATGGGAAAACCTCTGCTCTTGTATTTGTCTGTAACAGATGAAGCCATGGGGGCAATGCTAGCTCAAGAAGCTGAAGATACAAAGGTGAAAAATGCAATTTACTACCTCAGTAAAAGGATGCTGGACTATGAGTTAAAGTATAACAAGATTGAGAAGTTGTGTTTAGCCTTGTATTGGGCTTGCACGAAGTTGCAACACTACTTGTCTTCTTACACTACTTATGTCATGGCAGAACAGAGTCCCTTGAAATTCATTATGGAGAGGCCTGTTTTGGACAGCAAAATAGCAAAGTGGGTGTCAACATTAGCAGCCTTCGACTTGAAATTTGTTCAAAGGAAAGCTGTGAAAGGTGGCGCAATAGCTGACCAATTAGCAGAATTACCCGTGAATAACGAGATGCGAGAAATGGGTTTCCCTGATGAAGACCTCTTGAGCGTGGAAAGCAGTGTTTGGGAGATGTATTTTGTTGGGGCATCCAATTATCATGGAAACGGAATTGGGATTGTGTTCAAAACTCCTTGTGGAGAATACATTCCATTCGCAGTTAAACTTGACTTTAGCTGCACAAACAACGAAGCAGAGTATGAAGCTTGCATTAATGGGCTTGAAGCCGCCCTGAAATTGGGGATTAAGGACCTAAAGGTCTATGGTGATTCTATTTTAATAGTATCACAAGCCTTAAGGAAATGGAAGATAAAAGAAGAGCGTTTGGTTCCTTACCTACAACGCCTTGATCATTTGGCACAACAGTTCAATGATCTGTCCTTCGAATATCTCCCAACAGCAAAGAATCAGTTTGCTGATGCCTTGGCTACTTTAGCTTCCATGATCAATATCAGGAAGGGGAAAGTCATTCGTCCATTGAAAGTTCAGCTTCAAAAGCAACCCGCCCATGTAATGCACTTGGCCGATGGTAAACCATGGTTTTGGGATATCAAGACCTATCTCAAGGATGGAAATTATCCGGAGGGATCATCAAAGGTTGATCAGAGGGCAATAAGGCAGCTTGCCACAAGTTACATTCTTAATAGAGATATCCTCTACAAAAGAAGTTGGAATGGAATGCACCTAAGGTGTGTGAGTGAAGCGGAGGCCAAGCAAATAATGGAAATGGTACATGGTGGCGAATCAGGACCACACATGTATGGGATCGCCTTGGCTCGAAAAATTGCCAATCTAGGATATTACTGGTCCACCATGAATGCAGACTGCGTGGCATTTGTGCAAGGATGTCATCAATGCCAGATATTTGCTAAGCTGCAGAAGCAACCTCCCGTTGCCCTGAATCCAATCACTTCTCCATGGCCCTTCGCTACTTGGGGAATTGATTTAATTGGTAAAATACATCCAAAAGCATCAAATGGACATCAGTTTATCTTGGTAGCAGTGGATTACTTCACAAAGTGGGTTGAAGCGGCTTCCTATGCAGAATTAGACGCCAAAAAGGCAGCACAGTTTGTCCGAACCAACATCCTTTGTCGGTACGGAACACCATTCGAGATTATCACAGATAATGGAACTCATTTCCAAGTAGAATTTGCTAAGCTCTTGAAGGATAAGAAAATCCAACATCATAAGTCCTCTCCTTATAGACCCCAAACAAATGGAGCTGTAGAAGCAGCGAACAAGTCTATAAAGGTGATCATACAAAAAATGATCAAGGAACATAGGCGTTGGCATGAGAAGTTACCACTGGCTTTGTGGGGATACAGAACATCAGTTAGAACTCCTACTGGGGCAACCCCGTATTCCCTGGTATACGGAATGGAAGCAGTACTCCCCATTGAACTAGAAGTTCAATCGGCGAGGATAATTCAAGAAAGTCAGATAAATGAAGCTGAATGGATCAGCAATTATCATCATCAGTTGTTGAGTTTGGATGAAAAAAGACTTCAAGCTCTACATCAGATTCAAGGGTATCAAAGGCGAATGGCCAGACATTTCAACAAAAAGGTCAAAGATCGAAATTTGGAAGAAGGTTGTTTGGTTTTGAAGGAGATCAGAACACCTGTTACAGATCCTAGTGGGAAGTTTCGTCCTCATTGGGCGGGACCCTACATTTTGAAGAAAATACTTTCCGGCGGAGCCGTCATCTTGTCTGATTTGGATGGTTTGGAGTTCACAAACCCATGCAATCTGGATCAACTAAAGAAATATTATGTATGATCATGCATTCCATAAGGAACTACATTAGACCTGATTCTCGCAAACTAATTCGAGATATGTAGGCAGCTCTCCTTGAGCACGGTCTAAATTTTAATAAAAATCATTCATTCATCTTTCTTTTGCCAAGAAAAAAAAAACAAACAAAAAAACAAACAAAAACAAAAACAAAAAAAAGAAAAAAAAAACAAAAACAAAAGATCCCGCTAAGCCGAAAACCCACAAAGGGCGGCTTAGGCAATAGTGGGGCCCGCTTAGCTGAAAACCCGCAAAGGGCGGCTTAGGCAAGAATGGGTAAGAGCTCGCTAAGTTGAAAATCCGAAAGGACGACTTAGGCAAAAATAAGAGCAAATAAATAAAGTAGATAATGCTTGGAAAGCAAACAAAAGGGTCATCCATTAAGAATCATTCATTACAAAAAGAGAATCATCTGTTACAAAAAAGAGTCATTCAGAAAGAGTCATTCATCCTATAAAATACACAACTAATCAAAAAGGTCAAGTCATATTCCCCCAAAAACCAAAAAGGTAAAAACAACCCAAAAACAGAAAAGACAATGGAGTCACCCTGGGATCTAAATCCTACACCCCCTCTCCCTCCAACTCCTGCAGCAATGCACATCTCCTCGGTTTCTCAACGGGCCAAACCTCAGCTATAAACCAGGTCCTGTACTCTGGAGTGGGCTGAACGAGGGAAGGCTCTGCCCAAGGCCTGATCATCCGATGGTCTCTGACCCAAGTCTGTAGAACAACCCGAGTAACCTCGGGGGTAATAGGAGAAGCAATGGTAAGCCCGACAGGAAGGGGAACTCTCTAATCAATACCCATCTGCCTGAGGACGAGGGAAGCACTGTACCAAGTACTGTGAGTGAACCCAAGCAGGTAGACATGGTTGTGCATGGCATTTGCCTCTATGAATTGAGGAATCCTATACCAAGGGACGAACCATAATAATTCTTCCGGTCCAAGCTCAAACAGCCAAACAGTCCATTCGGCCATAGAGGGAAAAGAAATCTGAATTTTCCTGGTGCGGTACTGCGAAGGGTTGTAGGTCAAAGTCTGGGGGGCTGCAACCACTCGAAGATGATCTCTCAGCCAAACCTGAAAAAATAGATCCTTTCTATTTTACAAAGGAAAAGAGAGATGATGGAATAAGAAAAAAAAACAAAAGGTATGACAAAATTACCTGAAGGATGATCGGGGTGACGGTTCAACGTTCAAATCCAAGTGCACATCTGTCGAGACTCTGAATAGTCTCAGCCAGGATCATGCCCCCGATACAGTTGAGCTCTTCCATTTGCCTAACCATTGGGCAAAGTTTCAAATCTCCAAAGCCGGGGTCACGGTTGAAGAGGAACCCAGCTAACAGACAAAAGACGAAGGCTCGCATTCTATGCCTCAATTGAATATCGTCTTCAAAATCGACGGTCAAGAATTCATCAATTAGGGGAAGCAGCATCGCCTTGTCCCCATCTACAATCATAGCTTGGGCTTGGGGTTTTGTGAAGCTAAAAAGCCTCTGAAAAGATCCCACATACCCGATTTGGACCTCATGCCTCACAAGAGGGGCATTTGGATCGCACCCAATGATCGAACAGAACTCCTCAAAAAGAGGACACATTTCCTCCATCCGAGCCCCAAATCTGAAAACATGGGCTTGGGGATCCCAAAACCTGATGCAAGAGTGCAAGAAATCCCAGTCTACAGCTACACCTCTGAGGGTGGCGACAGCTTTCAACCCATACCTCCCCATGTTGATCCTTTCAACATTGTGGAGACTTTTGGTCCAATTATGCATCACGTGATTAAAAAGGGGATTCATTGTTATTTGAAAAAAAATATATAAGATCTTTCAGTAAGAGGATTGCTTTCTGACCCACAAATGTAAGACAACCTTGAGTTTTATACTGGTCTGGCCCGGGCAGCGGCTCGGCCGCCCCTGCCGGCGGCTCGGCCGCCGTACACGACCGTCCTGATTTTTTCTTTTTTTTGGTGTTTTGTAAAATTCTCATGTTTTGGCCCTGTTTAGGCCCTGTTATGTGCTATTTTTTGGGATTGTGTCAGGGATTTATTTTTTAAAATAGATTTCTAAAAAGAAAAAGCATCATGCATACATATGTGCTGTTAATACTAACCAATAAGTGCAGATTTACAGATAAGTTCAGATAACAGCAGAAAAACATGAAAGGTACAAAGTACAGAAGGGGAATAGTTTAAATACAACAAGCATAGTTCAAGACAAGTATGAAAAAAAAAATCAGTGCCGGCCTCTTCGTCTTTGCGGCCTGCTCTGCCTCTCGTAAGCAGCCTCAGTCCAAGCACCAGACAGTTCATCCGAGAAAGCAGTAATCAGTGCCGCCATTTCCGTGATCAGGCCCTCTGGTACCTGTAAAAGAGACGAAATCATAATCAATCTCAAGAGAATTTTATGAATCCTTTTCATGAAAAATTCTATGAGAATATACCTGAGTGACATGAGCAAAGCTCCGATATAATGCACCCTCTGCACTAATTGGTCGGGTCACCCAACCACCAGGTGCATGATAACGAGCAGCATAAGGCAGCCTCAAGTCGGCTAAAATAGGGTCAAATTGGCCGGTAGCTGTAAGGACGGATGCGGGAGGCCTCAAATGAGATGAACTGCTGCTTCCTCCAGTGTGTGATGGTCCAGCCCCGAAAGCGGAAGTCTCAGCCCTAGAGGAAGAGGGTCTGTCAGCTTGCCGGTCGGGAGAAGGATGGTCTCTCGGAGTGCCAGAAGTGGGAGCCGAAGAGTGGGAAGACCGATAAGGAGGTACAGAGTCAAATCGTGTTCCAATGCATGGCATCAGTCGATGAAGGCAATAGAAGTCATAATCCTCATCTGGGGCATAAGCCGACTCGAAAGGGTCGCCCTCATACTGGGGCACAGTAACAGGCAGAAGTGTTGAAGATAGCATATCATCAGGGGGATCCATGGGAACTACACGGAAACCGGTGATCTGGAAAGTCACCCTCTCAGCGAGATAATACCGTCGAAACTCTGGATGGGGAAGTATGAATCGACGGCGAGTCAGAAACTCTGATCGCCGAAAGCTGTAATCCTGAGCAATCCACTCTGCCAGTCGGTGAGACATCACTTCAGATGCAACCTGTAAAAATTTGTTATATTAGTGAATCATTTTCTCTAATATAATAAAAAAGATGACGATAAAGCATTTACTGAGTCCATTGGGCAGCTGTCGAAGAATGATCTCAGCCCTCTGATGGGAAGTTTCCTCTTTGGTACTTCTACCCTCTCTCTATACCACCTCCAAGCAATGGGGGAAAGAGGATCGGCGGGGGCAGGTATCTCACGAAGAAAAGGGGCGATGCCAGGAAAGTACTCGTAAGCCCAAGTCTAAAAAAAAAAAATTTTCAGAAAAGTTGGACAAATTCAGAAAAGATTTAAGTTCTTTCCCCAGCCGGGTTTGGATTCCTAAAGGATTATTTCTAAGTTCTTTACTAGAAATAATTACTGATTGCAGAACATAATGAAGCCTGGTACAGATCCTAATTCATTACTAGTACATGTAAAGGAAATGTTCCTAAAATTTATTTCTAAGTTCCTTACTGGAAATAAATAAAATTCCTAAGCATGCATACCAGATGGACAAATGGGAAAGTACTCACCTCATAGCAGCCGGTCTGAGAACTGTGCTTCTCCTCCTCAAGTAAAAGATTGCAGGGAGGGAGTGGGATCTAGAGATCTTCAAAGCCGGTAAAATCCATCGTCGAAAGAAAATTTGAAAGAAGTGAAAGAAGAAGAATGAATGAAAGCAAATTAAAATTGAATGAAATGAGCCTATTTATAGAAAAAAAATGAAAATGCGGGTCTTTTTGCACCTCGCTCAAAATTCGCTCTTCAGAAGACCACTGAGTTCCATAAATCATTTTTATGGACCCCAGTGGGGGGCAATTGTGAACACTCAAATTTTGGGGCTCGGAAAGCCAATTTCCTCAGACCAAGCCAGACTGGGGGACAACGGTAAAAGTCCACTGAAAGTATGTCTTCATGGTACTTGAAATGTCCGGGACGACGTGAGGATCACGGATATGGTCCCGGAATATTTTTTGGAGGCCCGTGGCTCCCGGAAAGTCAGTTTTAGCAGAAATAGCGCGAGTCGCGGTGGGCCAGGAGGCGGCCAGGCCGCCGTGGCTGGCGGTCCAGCCGCCGTGACCGGCGGCCCGGCCGCAGTCCAGCCCATTTTTTTCTATAAATAGTCTTCAGATTTTCAAAAAAAAAAACTTTTGGACTTCCTACACCCAGATGCTGACGAAATTTTTATGCTTAAGAATTTCTAATATTGTGTTGTAGAAAGCAAGAATCATACTCAAAAGTGCAAGGAAACAAGATCTGGAACTTAGAAGTGGAAAAATTCTAATCAAGGTAATATCATAATTTATCTTTGGTCAATTCGAGCATATCATAAGCATTCTAATCTTCTTCTTAATTTCTTCTCGGTCAAAGACCTAATCTTTTTAGGTCTGAGGGCCTAATGGACTAATCAATCACCCTTTCGGCATTAAGCCATAAATAAAATCAACCTTTTTGGCACGGAGCCTAAATTGCATCTCTTTGGTACTAAGTACCTAAACGGCACTATTAAAATGAACTTTTGGCATGAAGCCTAAATCGAACTCTTTTGGTACTAAGTACCCGAAATTATACAATTTTTGCACTAAGTGCTAAATCTCACAAATTTGGCAAAAAGCCCGACAAATGCACGAAGCATACACACACACATGCATGAAGCATAAATTCCATCGCCTTTAAATAGGCTTTTCCGAACTACATGGGCTTTGATCTTCCATTCAAACGGGAGTATGTAGGCATATTTGGGATTCACCCCAAGTAGCAAGTCCACTATTTATTAACAATCTGTTTGTTTTTCTTTTCTTCATCCCTTTTGTGTTTATTTCCTTTTTTTATTATTACAAAGTTAGCCGAATACATGACATATTTCCCGAATCCTCCTTGGGTTCGCAGACTAGAAACCTTTACATTGGACAAGTTATTGGAGTCAAACAAGGGTTTTCTTAGTTTTTCCCTTCGAACAAAATAAACTGAGTGGCGACTTCTGACAACGAGTGAACTTTCGCCCGGATCCTTTTCGGGTGGAAAACCGAGGTTCACAAGGGTGCTCGAGGATAAAATCCAGAACTGAGGACAAGCATGGTTAGCACAGAGAAACTAAGAGTTCAAAAGTATATGTAGAGAGTCTAGAAGGACACATGTCACGCAGAGGAGAAGTGATGCTTTGAAAATCGAGGCAACAGTCGGGTGGGAATTAAAAAGACGTAACATCTGCGGCATTAAAGAGGGATGTTGGTTCACATGGCCAAAGTGGACTCTATAAATAGAGGGTAGTGGGACAGCACTTGGTAAAAGATTCAAAAGAGAGAAGCTCAGTTCATCTGACTAGCAAAGGCTTAAGAGCTCGATTTCAAAGGTTAGTTTTAAGTTTCTATTTTAAGTTTTGCATTTAAAGTTCTAGTTTTAAAATGGTGCGAGCAGTCATCAACTCGGTTATATCAGAGGAGGAAGGAGAGGTGAGCTCTTCGAGTGTACTGGGGGAGGTTACCTATTATGAAGAAAGAGCTCGGGCGAAGCAAAGTTCAAGGAGACGTCCGACCTTAGTTGATGAAGAGGCAGAAGGTGTGGCCGAGGGTGAGGTCCATGCGGGATCGAAAAAAGCTCGGATGAGGGAAATTTGGTCCACCTTGACACAGATAGACCTCGAGGGGATCTGACAGAAATATAGAATACTAAGAGATTGTAAGATGCTCATTCCTGAAGAAGAAGTTCGGGCATATGATGACTTGGCAGATAACTAGTTGATGATCTACGAAGAAGATTTGAGGTCGGGGGGGTGAGACTCCCTCTACTCCCCTTCCCGCTGGCTTTCTTGCGCTACCACAATATTGTCCCTGGTCATCTCAGCCCCAACGCATGGTGAGCTATCACGGGATTTGAGATACTATGTGGGCTGCTTGGGTTATGCCTACTCCACTGGTGTTGAGTGCCTTCAGCTTGCTCAGGATACGCCCGGGAGCAGATGAAGACTTTTTGTACCTGCAAGGAAGGTCTAGGCTTTGTATGTTTACAGAAAAACCAGACTCGATAAAGGTATGGAAGGATTAGTTTTTCATTGTGAAAAAGAGCCAGGGGTTTGGCTGCCAAAACATTTGGTGGGTGAATCCCAGTGGCGAACAAGTGACCAAAGGGAGGCTAGACGAGAATGAGCTCTCTGTATTTGAGATAGTGGAGTAAGATATTTTGAGAGAGAAGAGGAATGTCATTAAACTGATAAGGGAGTACTTACCCCTTAGGAGGGCTCCAAAGGAGATTCGGCCAGAAGATCGGACAAGTATGTTCTATGCTCGAATACTTGGTTTTCATTTTACTGGTAGTGTGTCAATGATGTGTTTGGTTAACTTGTGGCTCGATTGAACAGAGAGGGCCTCGGGATTGGTGAGCAGAGAACTGAAATGTCTTGCGGAGAAGGAGGCCAGAAGGGAGGCTAAAAAAGGCCAGAATGGCTCATGAACAACCGATCATGCGAGCTATTAGGCTCAGCTCTGCTCGGGAGGAGGAGCCTGTGATGGACTTGACTCTATCCACAGAGGAAAGGCCGGAGACTCAACCACACAGGGAAGTAGAAGAACATGTACCTTATGAGGACCTATAACAGAACAAGGTGGAGGAAAACTTATCTCGAAGAGAGGTGGGAGAATCACTAGCTCGCCGGTACAACAAGGTCTGGCTAATGGAGGCGGTAAATGAAAAGTTGGCAGGCCCGCACAATGCTCCATATTCAGTACTGGACGCCGGGCCTCAAAAGGTGCTGAAACAAATATACAAAACTATTCTAAAGGAGAGGTGCAAGAGCGTGTGAAAGAGGTGGCGAAAGAGATGGTGACAATATCTCATATGGCAAGGAATAAATACAAAAATTTGAAGTTAGAATTAACGTCGGGAATAAAAGTTAACTAAAGAATTTCTATAGGTTGCACAGTTCGCCCATACCATTGAGGATCGGGTGGCAGGTGTGGTAGGTATGGCGGCTAACTTTGCCCAGGCGGCCGGGAATTATGATGAAGAAGCTGCTAAAAGGGTCGAGACAGAGAAGTCCTTGAAGGCTATGGACGAAGAGCTGAAGCTAGTTCAAGAAGCTCTAAGAAGAGAGATAGAGGAGCTAAGCTCAGCCAAAGAAACCCTAAGAACCAAAACTGAGGAGCTACGCTCAGCGAAGGAGGCTTTAAAGAGCAAAGATGCCAAGCTGCACCTAGCCGAGGATGCTCTGGAAGCCACTCGGTTAGGGTTAGTTGCCAAGTCTTTGAGAAGCTATAAACGCTATGCTTGGGGTGTCTATGCTTGTCAAAAGGTTGTGTCCACTCAACTGAAGGAGGAGAATCCAGACATAGACTTGTCCTGGATGATGGAGATAGACATCGACCAACTCACTGTCAAGCATAAGTCCTAGGATGACGAAGATGAGGAGGATATGGATCAAGAGGACGAGGTACACGATTAGCAGTTTTGAGAAGTTTATATGTTTTTCTTAGGCTCGGTCTATGAATAGTGTAAAGACCGGGCCATCTTGTAATAAAACATTATGCTTTATGAATGAAGTGATTTTCTTTTTGAACCGAGGTTCGATACTTAATTTTATCATTTATGTGATATGGTGTTGGTATTAGTCTACGGGTTTAGTCAAAATCGAACTTGAAATAAATAATCTTCCTGCTACGCTATGTTGATTTGTGAGGGTTATTCAATCTAATCAAGCACGGGGTGCACCATAGTGCTTTAATAGTTAACGTGCCTTGAGAACGGTTATAGAGCAAGCTCGGGTTAAATTACGTGCTCTGATGGCCATGCACCCAAACTTCACTTCATGTTATGCTATGAAGTGAATGCATACATGTAAGAACTTTGTAAAATAAAAATGAAAAAAATGGAGTTGTAGAGTAAGTATGGGTGATCTGTTTTGAGGTACCATCTGCGATGGTCGATTGGCCCGACTTGTTTTATAGTATGGTTCTTGGGAGAGCCTTTTGGAATTGAGTGTGTGGGTTGGGGTGCCCATTTGTCTATGCAATTGGCTTTGACCATGGCTCGATTTATAGGAGTGAGAAGTTTTTCTCTGTGATGAGCTTGGCTGTGCTCAGATATTTGATGAGCTTGAGTGTATGCTTAGCCCTTAGGGGCATTCGGGATGCTAATGCTCTGTAATGCCTATGCTCGGTAATTAGGGATGTCAGCGCCTCCTCCATTGCCTTGACATTTATGTCAAGCAGTCTCTTGGGCGTGCGATTGGAGGATTATCAAAACGCCTAGCTATATACATTGATATACACATCTTTTATACAATAATAAAGAATCATAAAAGTGGGGCTCGTGAACATATAAAAAGAGCGATGTATATCAATGTATAAAAGACGTGTGCTCGGGCTCCAACTTGCAAGACAAGAGAGAGGCGGATCGGGCTTCGTGGGGGAGGCTCCGATGCTTAAGTCAGGCTCAGTATGTCTGAGCATAAGAAGAGTAATTGTGTGGAGAAGAGTAGAGAAGATGATCTATACCTATCGGGGGCCTGCCCCTATATATAGATGGTGCACGGGGGACAAAACCTGCATGTGTCAGAGAATATTCGAGCTGTCGGGATGGTGCGCCTGTCATATAGGGACTGTGGGTCTGCTGTGTCAGAGGATATCCAGTGAGCTCGGTAGGACAAGGGTGTCCAGAGTTGAGGTTGAGATTTTTAGAGAGTCCAGCCATGAGGATGACCAGATAAGGAGCTCGGATGCCAAGCTCGGAAAAGGAGGGATATCATCACCCACATATATATAACATACACTATTATTCTTTTGCAATATATATCCACATATATCTATTTATATGTAACTTATATTAATATATACTATTATTCATTTAAAATAATACACTTTGACCGTATTTATTTAAATTGTATATATCAATAGGATGTTTTGTTTAATTATTTTGGTATATTTTTATTAGATTTTTTTTTTGTTTTGTTTGAGTTTTTTAATGCTATATGTTTACTTTTATTATATGTATAAATAAATTGATATAATCAATTAAATTTGATGGAAAGCTAAAAAATTAAAAAATCACAGTAAAAAAACATTTTTGAAAAAAGAAGCCAGTATCACAAAAAATAAAAAAGAAAAAAAATGAACAGCTTGGATGCCAAAAAAAAAATGAACGAAGCCAATATTACAGTAAAAGATTGCTAACAGATATCAATCCAAATGTTAAATATCTGAATTTCTATATTTTCCCAAGTTCAACACTGTCTAAAGTTAAATGCAGCAAAACTGCAAAAATGATATTTTCTTAAACAATGAACTAAATACTCATCAGGTAATGGCAGGTATACAAATTTGATTAGTCCCAAAACAAAGACAGAAAAGGACCCATTTGCGTAGAGCACAGCCTACACTTCACTGACTCCATTTTCTATTCTTTCTTTAATCATTTGTTTCTTAACTTTCTTTATTTCTTTATCTTCCACGCCTTTCTCTTTGGCTCTCTATTACTATAATATATATTCAAATCTTTCTCCTATAGATGTGTGCGGTGGCAAATTAAAAAAAAAAAAAAAAAACTTCACAGCTTCAGAAAGTCCCAAAAGAGTGCAATCAAATTTACAAAAATGAACTAATTACAAAAATTATTCGGAAAAAGTTGAATAAGAAGACAAAAAAATATGCAATATTTTTCGTTGCTTCCATTACTTTATTACTTTTTCCAATCATTTATGGCTTCACAGTTGGACTCTTAATAGTTTCTGTAATTATTTATAGCTTCACATTTGGACGCTTATTAAATTTCTCTAATTATTCATAGTTTTACAGTTGTACGCGCATACAGCACCATTAGAAAATAAACAAATCGTATATTTGAAAAAAATAAAAAAAATAAAAGGGTAAAAATGAAAAAACATTAAGAGCAGTAAAAATAAAAATAAAAATAAAATGTAGTATATAATGTAATTTTCTCTATTTAAAATATATTAATTTAATTATTATTTATTAATTTCAAAATTTATTAATATTAATTTTAATTACATATATGAACTTAGACCCGAATTACTTTTATGTTTTTTATGTATTTATAGTGTATTAATTTATTTATTTTAAAATTATAAAATACATTAATATTTATTTATTTTAAATACATATATGGACTAAGGCTCAAATTACTTTTATATATCTTAAATGAACTTTTTACATATTTATAATATATTAATTTAATTATTATTTTAAAATTATAAAATATATTAATATTTATTTTAATTAAAAAATTATCACACTTTTTATTTTTTTAAAGTACTTTATATATTTAGTATACTACTAAATATATACTCAATATATATTTTTAAAATTAAATATTTCGTTAATATACTAAATATATATAAAAATATCTCTGAAAAAAGATATTTTTAAAATTAAAAGTTAAAAAAGAGTATTATAGAAATTGAAATTGAAAAATAATATTTTTAAAATTAAAATTGAAAAGAGAGTATTTTTGAAAATATTTTTATTTTTTAAGATATTTTTTTAAAAAAATCCTTTTTAAATACCTATGGCCTTAGGCCCAAATTGCTATTATTTATATCCCAAATGGGCAAAATTTTTAATATTTATAATATATTAATTTAATTATTATTTTAAAATTATAAAATATATTATTTATTTTAATTACATATGATTTTAGGCCCAAATTACATTATATCCTAAATGGACAAAATTTTTACATATTTGTAATATATTAATTTAATTATTATTTTAAAATACATTATTTATTTTAAATACATATGGGCTTAAGCCCAAATTATTATTATATTCTAAATAGGCAAAATTTTTACATATTTATAATATATTAATTTAATTATTATTTTAAAATTATAAATACATTATTTATTTTAATATACATATGAACTTAGGTCCAAATTACTATTATATCGTAAATGGACTTTTTACATATGTATAATATATTAAATTAATTATTATTTTAAAATTATAAATATATTATTTATTTTAATTTCATATTATTATTATATCCTAAATGGACTTTGGTCCAAATGTCTATTGCTGAAATTTTAAAGAGACAATGACACTCTAATTAGAGCCAAAAGTTTTAGTTTTCAAAAATCACGGATACACGAACTTTTTTACAAATTTACATTTTCCACGGTCTTTTTTTAATTTATTTTTTATTTAATTTTTTTTAATTTCATATTTTTAATATATACATAATAAATAAATAAATATATGTATAACATATATAAAATACATAATAATATAAACTACATCTACAATACATCTACATAATATTTTTAAAATTTATTTAATTTTATTTTTTAAAATTTTTTTATTTTAACAATATCCACGTAACATTCACACAACAATCAACAAGTTTTACATAAAATATATACAACTTAGATAATAAATATATAACATATACATAACATTTATAAAATATCTACATAACGAAATTATACATATTTTTTTAAAATTTTTTTTCATCTTTATAATATATAAAATTTATTTAAAAATAAATTTAATAATTTTTATACAGTTCTAAAAAAATTTAATAATTTTTATTAATATATTTATTTTTTTATATTTTATTTTTTTTATTTTTTTGTGAGTTTTATTTTTTATAATTAAAATTAAAATTTTTTCTTTATAAAAAATATTATTTTTATATGCTGAAAAATAATTTAAAATAATAATTTTTTATAGTATTAAAATATTTTTATTTAACAGTGAAATTTAAAAAAAAAATAAAAATTGAAGTAAAATATTGATTGTAGTGAGAAAAGAGGTATTTTAAAAAAAAACTCTTGTTTTAGTGAAAAGTAAAGTATTTTTTTATTTTTTTTTTCAAATTTTTATAAAAATAAAATATTTTTAATTTTTATAGTATTTTTGAAATAAAAATTATTCCTTTAGATAGTTATTAAGTATTTAGGTATTTGAGTTGTTCTTTTGTAGTATTATTAATTTCTAGTTTATTATTTTACAAATAAAATTAATTGTATTTCTATAAATTAATAAAATGCTAAAATTTACAAAATTACAGAAAAAATATATAACAATAAAAAATATGTACAATAAATATATAAATATACAAAATATATAAATATACAAAAGTATAAAAACAATTTAAATTCACAGCAAGCAAAAACATATGCATATACAAAACAAATATTCTGCCATTCCTTTACATATACAACAATTTCACAAAAATATACACAATATATATATAATACATATAATATATACATATAATATATACAATATATACTCATATACAACACTCACATAGCAACAATGTAACAAAAATATACGTAAAATATACTCATATACATAAATGCTCATAAAATTTACACAAAATATCAATAAAATATACACAAAATACTTATAAAATATGCATACCATATACTCATAATTTTCTCCATTTAATATCCAAAAAAAAAACATAAATGCATATCGATTATTATAGAGCAGAAACACCAAAGCAAAGAAAAAAATACTTCACATTACTCAACAAAAATTAAAGCTCTATGAAAAAATGGAGAAAAAAAAAGAAATACCATTAATATTTGCTAGAGAAGTTGTCGATCGTTGGTGAAAAAGAACACAGAGTGGGGGAGAAGAATAAAGAAGAATTTATGCCTAGGTTAAATTTGCCAAAAGACACTTATATCTCTTAACAAGTATGAGTAAACTTACAAAGAGGCAATCAATCTTTATCGATGAATAAATAACCTGTTGTTCAGATTAGGGTTTATGCTTTTTGAGAGAAAGCAATATCTATCATAAAAAATTTAAATAATATTTAAAAGACTCGTCTTTTTATTTTCATTTACTAAAACCATTCTCTCGGTAAAACTATAATTTTTCAAATTAGAATTTTTATATTACGAAGAGATACACTTTTCTGTTAGTAGTGAAATTAAATAATATTTAATAGACACACCTCTTAATTTTCACGTACTAAAAGAAAATAATGCATGTTGGGAAAAGAATTCAATAATATTAAAAGATACACATTTTTATTTTCATTTATCGAGAGATAAATGTTGTGCCTCGATAAGTCTATTGGTTTAAAAGATTTGGATAGTAAATTTTCTGAGAGACAGAATATCTTCCTCAGCAGTATTGAGAGAAAATAGTATATGTTGGGAAAAAGAATTAAATAAGATTTAAAATATATACCTCATCATTTTCATTTATTAAGAGATAAATGTTGTATCTCGATAAGTTTATTGGATTAAAAGATTTGGATCATAAATTTCTAGAGAGATGGAATATCTCCCTCGACAATACCAAGAGAAAATAATATATATTGGAAAAAGATAATTAAATAATATTAAAAGATGTGTCTCTTTATTTTCATTTACTGAAAGATAAAGGTTGTCTCTTGGTAAATTTTATTGGTTTAAAAGATCTTGATCATAAATTTTTTGAGAGATAAAATATTTTTGTCGGTAATACCGAAGAGAAAATAGCCTCAGTCGAAACAAAGAATTAAATAATATTTAAAAGACGCACCTCTTCAATTTCGTTTACCGAAAAATAAAGGTTGTCTCTCGGTAAGGCTATTGGTTTAAAAGATCTTGTTCATAAATTTTTTGAGAGATGGAATATCTTTCTCAATAGTATCGACAGAAGACAAATTTCTTTTTGGTCAATGTAATACTATTATACCCTATATACGTATAACACATATAATCAGTATATATAAAATACGCGTATATAGTATAAGAATGTCACAATCCAATTTAATTAAAAACTTTCTTATTTTTCATTCCTCAATATTTATACATATATATATATACATATCAATATATATATAAAACCTCATCTTACTCAACTATACAAAACATTCTTTATAATTTATAATATATATATTTATACTCCAAAAATATAATATAATATATATAATATCAAAAAGTACTATAATATAAAATATATATATATATATGCTGGCAAAATGGTTATGATCTTGATGTAGCAGAAATACTTCAAGCTCAATAAACTCGAGTCTAGACCTGACCAGGTTTAGTAGAACTCTCCGGCTCTAACAGTTCACCCATGTCACCTGTGCGATAAGTTACAATTGCCCTAAGCCAAAAGCCTAGTGGTACAAACTTTTATAATAACAAAACTTAGAAATAATGCTAATGCAAAATGCTCATATGCTATGCCATAATATGACATCCAAGTTCACTTTTAAGCATATTCTTTTATCATTTAATAATTCACACAAACACATACACATGCATGGACCCAAATGAACTAATACATCATTCAAATTCCAGAGTTACTATTTTGGTCCATAATGACACCAAGTGTCTAGCCTAGAAGGCAAATCAAGAAATGCTCAAAAGCTAGCCTCGAAGGCAATTCATATCACAGTGACGCCAAGTGTCTAGCCTCGAAGGCAAATATTGAGGATAACCTCATAGGCATGTCGCCAAATACAAAACTATAAAAATTGAATAAAATACTAGGCACATAATTAATTCACATTTTCCATCATCAATTTCTTTCTCATTTTCCCATTTTCTCATTCATATCAATGTTATTTCATTTCAACATTTCATCTCAACATAGGATATTTCATAACAAAATCACATTATCCAAACACTTTGGGACAGTTTTACATTTTGTACATAATTTACATTTTATTCAATCTAACCATTAATAATGGCTTTTCTTAATACATATATAATAATTTGTATGTCACAACACAATGTTCATGTATCAAGTAGCTTAACATATTTTTTATCCAAAATGTGTTAGGCCAAATGTAATGCAATCACATTTTATTTATTAAGAGTTTGTACATACCTTAGAAAGCACTCCAAAACAAACTTCAAAACTCCCTCCAACCTTCCCTTTCAATTTGCCCTTCAACACTAGGGTTGGGCAAATTACTCTCTCTCAATGTCTAAGCTAAATGTGATCATAAATAACTATTTAATATCACATTCTAAGGCATTTTCAACATCAAACCATTTAAATTAGGAATTACAAATGAAAGACAAAGAAAATAGTCATTTTGGATAATTTTCTCAAGTAACACACCTAAGAATACGGGCGTGTTATTGACCATGCCATTAACTCACTCTTGTAGAAACTTTGACACGTCCAACGACATGGGCATGTCACTGCCAGTGTCATTCATTTTGCCTTACAAAAACTTTGACACGTCCAACAACACGGGCGTGTTAATGGCCGTGTCAATTATTTTACCTTACAGTAGCTATAACATGCTCAGAGACATGGCCGTGTTACTGGTTGTGTCATCAAAGTTAAAACTTAGAACCGTTGACACGTCCAACGGCATAGCCGTGTCAGAAAAAAAATTTTCATTTTGCACACTCAACCATTCAATACAACCACTTTCAAACTCATAAATTCAACCACTTCTTCAATCCAACCTTAAAATCATTATTAACTACTCACAATAATTTCATACATACCCAAATAAGCTATTAAAACATGCTAATACACAATCCCAAAATTTATATATCATGTTCTTCTATAGAATTTCAAAGAACTTGCACAATTGATAAAAAAAACTTACCAATTGATGAAAAATTCTCAAAAACTCTACTTGAATCCTTAAACTTCCTTCAATCTTTGATGTATGGAAGAAGAAAATAGCTTCTCTCTCTCTAGCTCACGTTCAAAGGAACAAAAGAAGAAGAAGAAAGAAATCTCTTCTCTTTCCATTCATCCTTATATATATATATATATATATATAATAAGTCACTATAAACTTAATTATATAATATATATGTGATGTATATCTTAGGTGTATATATATGTCTTGTATATATAATGTTTATTTTAAATATATTTCAAATATATACATTCTACTTTTTCACTTAAAATTCTTTCATTTTCCATTTAAATCATTTATTTAATTTATCCAATTTAATTTTAATTTATTTTATTTAAATTTTCCAAATGTTAGAGGTGTTATAATTCTCTCCCCCTTAAGAAAATTTCATCCGCGAAATTGCCTACTATCAACTCTGGAACAACTGGAGATACTGACTCTACGTCAACTGCTCACTCTCCCATGTCACCTCCTCAGTGACATGATTCCTCTAAAGGACTTTCACAAGTGGTACTTTCTTATTTCTCAACTCTTTCACTTCTCGTACTAAATCGTCACTGGTTCTTCTTCATAAGTTAGATTTGGGCTCACCTCAATGGACTCCACTGACAAAATATGACATGGGTTTGACATGTACCTCCGAAGCATAGAGACATGAAAGACATTATGTATCTGGTCTAACTCAGGAGGAAAGGCCAACCTATAAGTTACTGGACCAACTCTCTCCAGAATCTCATATGGTCCTATGAAATGAGGACTCAACTTTCCTTTGCTATAGAATCTCAAAATCTTCTTTCGCAGAGACACTTTTAAAAATACTTTATCTCCCACACTGAACTCTATATCATTCCTCTTTAAATTTGTATAGGATTTTTGTCGATTTGAAGTTGCTTTTAGATGACTCCGTATTAATTTCACTTTCTCTTCTGTTTTCTTAATCAAATCACGACCAACCAGTTTAACTTCTCCAACCTTATCCCAACACGAAGGTGTTCTACATTTTCTGCATACAAGGCCTCATAAGGTGCCATTCTAATACTGAACTGATGACTTTTGTTATATGTAAACTCAATCAGTGCTAAGAATCTATCCCAACTCCCTGTGAAATCAATGATACAACTCCTCAATATCCTCTAGAATATGTATCACTCTCTCTGATTGTCCATCTGACTGAGGAAGGAAAGCAGCTCTAAAATGTAATTAAGAATGCAATGCATCCTGCAAACTCCTCCAAAATCTTGATGTAAACTGGGGATCTCGGTTTAATACTAAAGATAATAGGACTCCATGCAACCTCACTATCTCATTGACATACATCTCAACTAACCCCTCAAGTGAGTAATCCATCTGAACTGGATGAAAATGAGCTGTCTTCATCATCCAATCAACAATCACCCAAATTGCATTATGCTTCTTCTGGGTCAAAGGAAATCAAGTCACAAAATCTATCGTCACTCACTCCCATTTTTACTCAGATACTGACAATGGCTGAAGCAACCCCTGAAGGAACTTGGTGTTTAGCTTTCACGCTCTGGCAAGTGAGACATCTGGACATAAATTCTGCTATGTCCCTCTTCATTCCTGACCACCAATAATACTATTTTAAATCTTGATACATCTTGGTACTACCAGGATGCATAACATAAACTGATTGATGTGCTTCCTCTAATATCTTCCTCTTCAATCCAGCATCATCAAGAATGCACAAACCTATCTCTATACCATAGACTACCATCAACTCTCACATGAAAGTCTCGACTCTCCTCCTTTTGGCAATTTAACACAATCTTCTGGATCTTCTCATCTGCCAACTGGGCTTCCCTAACTTGATCCAATAACACTGGTCTCAATTACAATTGAGTTATTGTTTTGCTAGTTTTTATCATAGATTTGTAGTTTGTTTATTATGATAATTATTGTTTTATTTAGGTATTTTGTTAGTTTTATTGGTTTGTTTAGTGTTTTCATTAATTTTGGTAGTTTTAGTTTATTTTAGTGTTTATGTTGTTTTTGATCTAGTTTTTAGTATATTGTTTATGTTTTGTTGGTTATTGTTTATTTACTTTTTGTTTAAAGTTTGTTTGATGTTTTGTTTTAGGTTAAAAAGCCAAGGAACCAAGACTGAAGGAAGAATGCACAGTAGCTGACACAGGCAGAGGACATGGCCAAGTCACTGGCCGTGTCCCATACCAAGTTAAATTGAAGATCAGTCACAGAGGTGGACACACTCAAGGGACACGGCCAAGTCTTGTGGCCGTGTCCCTCCAATGAAGCCCAGACACGGCCAAGTCATCTTCACTTGGTCGTGTCTCACCTGCATCCAAAGCAAAGAAGGCTTAAATTTCACAGAAGCAGACACAAGCAAGGGACACGACCAAGTCTTGTGGCCGTGTCCCTCCAAAATGGTGCAACACGGCCAAGTCACCTCTGACTTGGTCATGTCACTCAACAAAGAAGAAAGAGAGGAGAGGCATGCAGTGGTGGACACAGGCAAGGGACACGGCCAAGTCACCTGGCCGTGTCCCTCTAAAAAACACTCACACGACCAAGTCACTTCTAACCTGGCCGTGTCCCTCATGATCTAAACGCGCAACGGATTTTAAACGGACGATTCATATAAAAGGAAAAAGAAGCGAGGGTTTTCGGAACGGTTGATGATTTGGAGCAAAGTTTGAGCCGTTAGAGAGTAGAGCTAGGGTTTTAACTTTGTTTTCTTAATTTTTGATTACACTTTTGGATTAATCTAGCTTAGATTAGATTGTTCTAGCCATTGAGACATCCTTCTTGCAAGATTTGAACAAGAGATTCTTCAGAAGCTTCAAGGAGTTTGTAACTTGGTTTTGTTCTCGAACTTATTCTCTTTATTTTCATTGAATTTGTATTAATTGATATTATCATGTCTATTTTGATTTCTTTGAACATTAATGAGATGAATATGTTTGATTGCATGATGAACTAATTTGATCTAGTCTAGGGTTTGTATGGATATGCTATGATTGTATGAATTGGTTATTCTCTTAGCTAATAATTTCTTTAGCCTTGATTGAATGAAACATTGTTAATATATAATTGATTGACAACCAATTATGTGTTTTAAGGTATTAGATGATGGATCGAGAGATGAAGTTTAATACTTGAATAATTCAATTAGGGACTTAGGTGAATTAGAAATATAACCTATTAAAAAGATTATTTCACTTATAACAAGATTAGTTGAAAGAGGTTTGAATGCGAGAGCTTATTTCCTTGACTCGATTAGTTGAGTTGTTTGAGATTTAATCTTTGAAATTGAATTAGTTAAGAGGAATAACCGTTCATACATATAAGTAGTAGAGAAGTGCAAACCCTAGACCATTCTATCAAGTGAATTAAAACACAGCTGAATTTACTTTTATTTGTTTTGAACTTCAATCAATCTTCTTCTTTAGTTAGCAATTTAAATCTACTCATTACTTGTTACTTTTAATTTGATAATCAATTAGCCACTTTAGCTTCCTTGAGAGAACGACCTTGGGGCGATCACCTTTGCTACAACTACCTCGTATACTTGCGAGTGACGCTTTGTGGTAGAGTTAATTCGAGCGCAACAAGTTTTTGGCTCTGATGCCGGGGAGGCTAATTGGCGTAATTGTTTATTTAAAAAATATATTTTAGATTATTTCTCACTATTTTCATTTTATTTTATTTTGTCTTTTGCTTTTAATTGTTTCTTTTTCTAGAAAATTTCTGTTTATGCAAGGCAGGAGATCACTCGAAGGAGAGCTACATCCATTCATTTCAGAAATTCAAAGAGTGAAAAGGAGTAGAGAAGAGTTTGAACTCTACACCGGATTTGATACAGAGGAGGACACTTCTGAATTTGAGTCAGATTCTGCACAATCAGTTAAAATGGCTGAAGAAAGACAAAGAACCATGAGAGACTTTGCTAGACCTGTCATTGGAACTTCCACCTCTTGCATAAGACTGACAGATGCAGCAAGAAATTATGAGTTGAAGAACATTCACTACAACATGCTACCATCATTCTATGGAGTTCCAAATGAAGATCCTTTGAACTTTATTAGGGATTTCTACTCCACCCTCAACACTTTTCCATTGGGAGGATTAACATAGGATCAGTTGAGGATGAGGTGTTTTCCATATACTTTGAAGGATAGGGCAAAGAGCTGGCTTATGATGTTGCCCGAGAACTCACTGACAACTTGGGAGCAAGTTTATAATAAATTCATGGGCAAGTTCTACTCACATCAAAAGACAACTGAATTGAGAGGGAAGATTGCTACATTCTCTCAATTAGAAGGAGAGCCATTTCATGAGGCTTGGGACAGATTCAAGATGCTATTGATCCAGTGTCCACATCATCACTACCCACTTCAACTTCTGAATCAAATTTTCTATGATGGTCTAACCCAGCAATTTCAGAACACTGTTGACAATGCAGCTGGGGGAGCCATGGGAGAAAAGACAGCTGATGAGACTTATGAGATCTTTGAGATGTTGGGAGCTAATTCTCAACAAAAGAGTGTAAGGGGAAGAAGTAAAGGGGTGAATCAATTAGAAGCCAATAGTGAGATGGTCAATCAGATAGCTGAATTGACAAAGCAAGTGCAGATGCTGAATATGAAGAACAATATTTCTTCATCTACTCAAGAAGTGTGTGGAATCTGTGGGACTTTCGAGCATGGAGCAAATATATGTCCCTCTGCATATGAGTCTTTTGGTAATGCTGAGCAAGTCAATGTTATGGGAGGATTCCAACCAAGGGCCAGAAATGATCCTTACTCCAACACTTACAACCCTGGTTGGAAGAATCACCCAAATTTTTCTTGGGCAACAAATAATTCTCAACAGCCTTTCCATTTGCTCCAAAGATAGAACCAAGAGCAAGGTCAATCCTCAAATCAAGGGCAGTCTAGGATAGAGAGCTTAGAGGAAAGTTTACAAGCTTTCATCAAAGTCAGTGCTCAGAATCAAGAGATAACAAACAAGAGGCTGGATTCCTTAGAAGCATCTTTTAAGAAAGTGGAGTCACAAGCTGGACAACTTGCACAACAGATGAAGATTCAACAAAAGGGGAAATTCCCAAGTCAGCCTGAGCAGGCACAATCAGTGACTGTTCTTAGAAGTGGTAAGGAAATTTATAATAATGTTGAAGATAATTCTGTGAGTGCAGGTGACCAAGAGAACAAGAAGGAAGGAGAACCAAAGAATAAAGGTGCTGGAGAAAGATCAGTGGAGAAGTCCCCTACAGCAGATCTACATAAGGCAAGCAATCCATACCGGCCACCTATACCATTCCCCAGCAGGTTGAAGGATGATAAACCAGATAAGCAATTTTCTAACATCTTCAACATGCTGTCTAAAGTAAGTATTAACTTACCCTTACTTGAGGCAATAAAGAACATACCAGCTTATGCCAAGTTCTTCAAAGAGCTGATCACCAAGAAAAAGAGGTACGAGACAAATGAAAAGGTGATAGTTTCGGAGGTAGCTAGTGCTGTTCTGCAGCATAAACTACCTCCCAAACTAAAGGATCCTGGTAGCTTTCTAATTCAAATTACTGTGGGGAATGGAAAGGGGACTGAAGGCATGTGTGATCTAGGAGCTAGTGTGAATTTAATGCCTTATTCTGTGTTTAAAGAATTAGAACTAGGGGAGCTTAAACCGACAAAAATGGTGTTGCAATTAGCTGATAGGTCTTTTAGATTCCCGAAAGGGGTTATAGAAGATGTGTTAGTTAAGGTTGGAGGGTTGATAGTACCTGTGGATTTCATAGTACTTGACATGGAAGGGAGTAACCCTGCACCATCAGCACACACTATTTTGCTGGGTAGGCCTTTCATGGCTACTACCAACACCTTAATAGATGTTAAAAATGGTAAGTTGACAATGACTGTCTTGGGTCAAACTGTTGATTTTTCTATTTTTAACACTTCTCCCATTCCTACAACTGCTTTATATGAGGAATGTTCTTTAATTAATTGTGTTGAAGCAGTTGTTTCAGATGCTTTATTGCAGACAGGTTCCCCATATAAATTGGAGCTGACACTGACCTTAGAAAAGGGGGCTAAACCAGTGAGGGAGACCCAAAGGTACCTTAACCCAAAGGCAAATGAGAGCTTGAGGAACTATAAGGATCGCACTAAAGCAATTCATGACAGATTTATTGTGCGACAGAAATTGAGTCTAGGTATGAAAGTTTTACTTTTTAATTCTCGACTCCGTTTGTTTCCAGGTAAACTCAAATCTCGATGGAGTGGTCCCTTTGAGGTAACTAAGGTATGTCCATCTGGTGCTATTGAATTGCTTAACTCTCGAACCAATAAGAGTTTTAAAGTAAATGAACATAGAGTTAAACCATATAAAGAAGGATTTCATGAAGTGAGGGTCATTGACAGCACTTTGATCCATGATTCCTAGACCTTGCAGTATGTCCAGCTTTATGACATTAAAGAAGCGCTAAATGGGAGGCAACCCATTAGTTTGAATTTCTTTTTCATAGTTATAATTTTATATTATGCAATTTTGATTTTATGTTTAGTTTAAATAAACAGAAACCCTAAGCTCTCTTGCATCTTGTTTTTGAACATTTGTGTTTGTGATAAAAGATAGAGTTTTGCCTCACCAGGGTGCGATGGAAGACAGGTTGTCCTTAAACTCTTTTTCTTTATTATTCTTGTTTTCCATTGAGGACAATGTAAATTCTAAAGTGTGGGGTAATCTTTTGGCTTTTCTTTAATTTTTGTTTTGTGTGTCGTTTTGTGTGTTATATTGTGTGTTGTGCATGGTATAATTGTTGAGAACTTATTGACTTTTCTTTGATTCTAGTATTATAGTTCAGACATTAGTATCAGCATAGAGATTAGCATTTGAATTCATTCAGGATTAATTTTCACATTCTGCAATTTATGACATATAAATCTTTGAGAACCCACCTGTGTGAGTTTTGAGCCTCATAAATTGATATTATTATCAGTTGATTTTCTTTTCTTAAGTGTGCACCTTCATGATTTTGCATCTCTAGAGTTTGCTTTTGCATACTAATTGAACTCACATTATGATTTAATCTCAAGTTTTAAAATGATGAAGGCAAATTAGGTTAGCCCTTTAGCTTAAAAAGACCTCCCTTAATATTGAATTCCTTAGTGAGCCAAGTTGAGCCTTTGACCTTTTCTTGTTTGATCAACACAATTCACAGCTCAACTTTCTCGTATTATCATCATACCTGCATTAAGGAATGGAGTTTTATGATATGACAATAGGGTGGTTTGTTTCAAAATGTGGGGTAAGCAAGTAAAAAAAAAAGTATTGCTATTGGGGGTTGAAATGCATACTTTGCACATTGTATTTGATTAAGAGTCATTATTCTTTTCCTCTACATTTAAGCTAGATGTTCCATGCAATTCTTAATTTTGTATATATATATATATATATTTTAAAAAAAATGATAAAAGTAAAAAAAAAAGAAAGAGAGAAAATAAAGAAAAGTTATATATATATATATACAAAATTCATATATGTTCTAGCATTGGTTATCAAAAGAGGAATGTTGACTCATGTATTTTTATGCAAGTATGTAAGATTATCAAGGGTTGGTGAGTATGCCATTTGAGGGAGTTATGAGTTCCTTAGCAAGAGTAGTGTCTAATTTAGATACTCCATTTCTTGATGCTCCAACCTAAATGTCTTTTCTCACACCTTTACCTTAGCCCCATTGCATCCAAATAAAAGACCTTCGGATTATTTCTTGAGAAAATCAGTGAGGGAGATTGGATAATTCAGCAAGTTTATGGTAGCATGCAATCATGGTGGTTTGAGTGATTAACTTTTGAAATAGAGTGAAACACTTAGATGAGAGATAAGAACTGTATGTCTGGATTAATGAATGAGTTAAGAAAATCTTGATTGAAGGAAATTGCAATTATTTATGTCTGATGTCTTGAAGGATTTCATCTTATATGTTGGAATTATAGTTAAGGTTGTGTGAGTTTTTAATTTATGCCATGTGAATTTGCTTGAGGACAAGCAAAGTTGTAAGTGTGGGGTAGTTGTTTTGTTAGTTTTTGTCATAGATTTGTAGTTTGTTTATTATGATAATTATTGTTTTATTTAGGTATTTTGTTAGTTTTATTGGTTTGTTTAGTGTTTTCATTAATTTTGGTAGTTTTAGTTTATTTTAGTGTTTATGTTGTTTTTGATCTAGTTTTTAGTATAGTGTTTATATTTTGTTGGTTATTGTTTATTTACTTTTTGTTTAAAGTTTGTTTGATGTTTTGTTTTAGGTTAAAAAGCCAAGGAACTAAGACTGAAGGAAGAATGCACAGTAGCTGACACAGGCAGAGGACACGACCAAGTCACTGGCCGTGTCCCATACCAAGTTAAATTGAAGATCAGTCACAGAGGTGGACACACTCAAGGGACACGGCCAAGTCTTGTGGCCGTGTCCCTCCAATGAAGCCCAGACACGGCCAAGTCATCTTCACTTGGCCGTGTCTCACCTGCATCCAAAGCAAAGAAGGCTTAAATTTCACAGAAGCAGACACAAGCAAGGGACACGGCCAAGTCTTGTGGCCGTGTCCCTCCAAAATGGTGCAACACGGCCAAGTCACCTCTGACTTGGCCGTGTCACTCAACAAAGAAGAAAGAGAGGAGAGGCATGCAGTGGTGGACACAGGCAAGGGACACGGCCAAGTCACCTGGCCGTGTCCCTCCAAAAAACACTCACATGGCCAAGTCACTTCTGACCTGGCCGTGTCCCTCATGATCTAAACGCGCAACGGATTTTAAACGGACGATTCATATAAAAGGAAAAAGAAGCGAGGGTTTTCGGAACGGTTGACGATTTGGAGCAAAGTTTGAGCCGTCAGAGAGTAGAGCTAGGGTTTTAACTTTGTTTTCTTAATTTTTGATTACACTTTTGGATTAATCTAGCTTAGATTAGATTGTTCTAGCCATTAAGACATCCTTCTTGCAAGATTTGAACAAGAGATTCTTCAGAAGCTTCAAGGAGTTTGTAACTTGGTTTTGTTCTCGAACTTATTCTCTTTATTTTCATTGAATTTGTATTAATTGATATTATCATGTCTATTTTGATTTCTTTGAACATTAATGAGATGAATATGTTTGATTGCATGATGAACTAATTTGATCTAGTCTAGGGTTTGTATGGATATGCTATGATTGTATGAATTGGTTATTCTCTTAGCTAATAATTTCTTTAGCCTTGATTGAATGAAACATTGTTAATATATAATTGATTGACAACCAATTATGTGTTTTAAGGTATTAGATGATGGATCGAGAGATGAAGTTTAATACTTGAATAATTCAATTAGGGACTTAGGTGAATTAGAAATATAACCTATTAAAAAGATTATTTCACTTATAACAAGATTAGTTGAAAGAGGTTTGAATGCGAGAGCTTATTTCATTGACTCGATTAGTTGAGTTGTTTGAGATTTAATCTTTGAAATTGAATTAGTTAAGAGGAATAACCGTTCATACATATAAGTAGTAGAGAAGTGCAAACCCTAGACCATTCTATCAAGTGAATTAAAACACAGCTGAATTTACTTTTATTTGTTTTGAACTTCAATCAATCTTCTTCTTTAGTTAGCAATTTAAATCTACTCATTACTTGTTACTTTTAATTTGATAATCAATTAGCCACTTTAGCTTCCTTGAGAGAACGACGTTGGGGCGATCACCTTTGCTACAGCTACCTCGTATACTTGCGAGTGACGCTTTGTGGTAGAGTTAATTCGAGTGCAACAGTTATCAATGCACCATTATCTCAAGACTCAAATCTAGCATGCAACACTCTTAACTAAATAAGCAACGAGAGTGAATAAGCAGTCAAACTTGCTAAAGACTTCCGACTCAAGGCATCAACAATAATATTTTATCTTGCCAGGATGATAATCAATCAAACAATCATAGTCTTTAATCAACTCTAACCATCATCTCTGCTGAAGATTCAATTCTTTCTGAACACCTAGATACTTCAAACTTTTATGGTCAGTATAAATGAAACATTTCTCTCCATACAAGTAATGCTGCCAAATCTTCAATGCAAAAACTATGGCTGCTAACTCCAAATCATGAGTCGGTTAATTTAACTAATGTGGCTTCAATTGTCGAGATGCGTAAGCAATGACTCTACCCTCCTATATTAGAACACAACCTAAATCACTATGTGAAGTATTACTATATACCATATAAGATTTACCTTCCACAGGCAGAGTAAGTACAGGATCCTGAGTTAACATCTCCCTCAGTTGCTCAAAACTCGCCTGACACCGATCTGTCCACACAAATCTAACTCCTTTCTAATGTAATCTAGTGAGTGGTGTAGCTATCATAGAAAAAACCTTCACAAATCTATGATAATAGTCTGCCGAACTAAGAAAATTTCTAACCTCTGCACAGTCTTCGGTGGACTCCAATTTAAGATAGCCTCGACTTTACTCGGGTCAACTCTAATGCCCTCTGTTGATACCACATGACCGATAAAAGTTACCTGATCAAGCCAGAATTCACACTTAGATAATTTAGCATACAACTGCTTTTCTCTTAAAATCTGCAATATAATCCACAGATACTTGTCATGATTCTTCTTATTACGTGAATACACCAAAATATCATCAATGAAGACCACCACAAATTGATCTAAGTATGGTCTAAACATCCTATTCATCAAATTCATAAATGCTACTGGTGCATTCGTCAATCCAAAGGGCATCACAAGTAACTCATAATCCCCATACCTAGTGTGAAAAGCTGTCTTAGGTATATCTACATCTCTAACTCTCAACTGATGATATCCTGATCTCGTATCAATCTTAGAGAATACTATTGCTCCCTTCAATTGATCAAAGAGATCATCTATCTGAGGTAATGAATACTTATTCTTAATGGTCACCTTATTCAATTGCCTATAATCAATATATAATCTCAAAGTGTCATCCTTCTTCTTCACAAATAAAACAGGTGCTCCATATGGAGATACACTAGGGCGAATAAATCCTTTATCAAGCAACTCTTACAACTGCACCTTCAACTCCTTTAATTCTGTAGGTGCCATTCGATAAGAGATAATAGAGATGGGAGTGGTACTAGGCAACAAATCAATATCAAACTCTACCTCTCTCTCAGGAGGCACCCTCGACAATTCATCAGGAAAAATATCTGAAAACTCAGCAGATGTAGGTGTACTGTCAAGCTGGGATCCCACTACTCTGGTATCTACAACATGAGTAAGATATGCCTCACATCCCTTCCGAATCATCTTACTAGCTGAAACAATTGAAATAAACATGGATGAAAGATGTTTCTGCTCACTAGATACCACCATATAACTACCATCACTTGTTCTCAGGGTAACACATTTCTCTTGACAGTCTACCATAGCTCCATGCCTGGATAACCAATTCATACCCAGAATCAGATCATATTTTCTAAAAGGCATCTCAATCAGATTACCAATAAACTCCTAATTCTGAACAACAACTGGACCATTTCGGTGTACCATGCTAACCACAATGTTATGCCCTAAAGAATTTGTAACCAAAATATCATATCTTAGGGACTCATAATGCAAATCACTCACAAACAGTATAGATGCAATAATGCATGAATGAGTCGACCCAAGGTCTATCAATGCAAAAACTAAAGTACCAAATAAAGTAAAAGTACTGGCTATAATAATTGAAGCATCCGGCTGTCTTTGCATCACATAAACCTGTCGTGATGGCCCTGCATCCTCCGGTCTACTTCTTACTATAGAACCTCCTCTCTGATCAGACATTGATAGACTACCTCTACTTAAACCTCTACCACCATGACCCCCTCTGACACTAGGTCTAGAAACTGATGTATCTGTCTGTCTATCATCTGGTGGCTCTGGACAATCTCTGAAAAAATAGTCTGGTGATCCACATCTATAATACACTGCCGGTGTACCAATCCTCCAGCAGACATCTCCATGTGCCCTACCACAAAGAACGCATGTAGGTGGAACAGGCCTCTAAGTCACTAGGGTCGGAGCACTAGCCACTGAGGCTGTAGGTCTCTGCCTCTGCTATTGTACTGACCTGCCAGACTACCCCTAGATCATACTGAACCTCTAAGGATATCCTCCTTGGTCTCTCTTCGATGATGAAGACACTGCCTCACTCTGGAGCCTCCTAGTCCTACTCTCTTTTGCTCTGGCTACCACTGCAAGTCCTTGTGCCCTCTCTACACTCTTGGCAGCTGTAACCAACTGAGAGAAATCCTGATACCGGGAACCTGCCACTAAACACATGATAGAGGGTCTCAACCCCTCTTCAAACCTCTGACATCTGTCAAACTCATCTGAAATAATTCCTCTAGCATTCTAAATGAACTCAATCTCATACTCAGTCACTGTCCTGATATCCTGCTTCAAACTTAAGAACTCCATCTTCTTAACATTCTTATAATCCCTCGGAATATACTTCTTCTCAAATTCTCGTAGGAAATTGGCATAAGTCAAAACTGGTGGATTAGATGTACCATGGGGAACCGTCTTCCACCACTCATAGGCATCGCCTTATAGAAGTGATCTAGCATAATCAAACTTCTCCTCTGGATTAGTCTGCAGCTGAATAAATACTCTCTGAACCCTGTCCAGCCAATGCTTTGCTACAGCAAGGTCTATAGTGCCAATAAAATATGTGGCTCCAAATTTTCTCAGCTTGTCATACTTTTGCATCGGCAACTGTTGTTGCGGCTACGGCTATGGTGGCAGCTACGACTGCTAAACTGGAGCTTGCCTCCATAGCTTCACCATATGTCGTACCTAGTTTGACATAATCTCCTCAGTTGCTGGTCCAATAGGCACAGAAGCAGATGCCTCACCAGCAGACTCAACATCAGCTCCAACTCTATTCTCATCATGAGCTACACTCTCTGCACTATCCTCTGCAGACTGATGCATCTGAGACGCCATAACCACCGATTTCTGCAAATACAACATAATTTATTACATTAGAAATTAGAAAGTGTCAGTGCCAATGCATGTATCATAATTGAAAACCATATTTAAAATCTCCATTTTTTCTCTCTAACAACCCACCTAGGTCAAGAATCTTAAATTTAGGCTTTGATACCAAAATAAATGTAACACTCTTATACCCCATATACATATAATACACACAACCAGTATATATAAAATATACATATACGGTATAAGAATGTCACAATTCGATTTAATTAAAAATTTCTTATTTCTCATTCCTCAAAATATTTATACATATATATATATATATATATACATATCAAAAAATATATAAAACCTCATCTTACTGAACTATACAAAACATTCTTTATAATTTACAATCTATATATTTATACTCCAAAAATATAATATAATATACATAATATCAAAAAGTACTATAATATAAAATATATACATGCTGGCAAAATGGCTTTGATCTTAATGTAGCAGAAATGATTCAAGCTCAATAAACTCGAACCTACACCTGACCAGGTATAGTAGAACTCTCTGGCTCTAACGGATCACCCCTATCACCTGCACGATAAGTTACAATTGCGCTAAGCCAAAAGCCTAGTGGTATAAATTTTGATAATAACAAAACTTAAAAACAATGCCAATGCAAAATGCTCATATGCTATGCCATAATATGACATCCAAGTTTACTTTTAAACATATTTTTCTATCTTTTAATAATTCACACAAACACATACACAAGCATGGGCCCAAACCAATTAATATATCATTCAAATCCCAGAGTTACTGTTTTAGTCCATAATGACACCAAGTGTAAATCAAGACATGCAAAAGCTAGCCTCGAAGGCAAATCATATCATAGTGATGCTAAGCGTCTAGTCCCGAAGGCAAATTTTGAGGATAACCTCATAGGCATGCCACCAAATATAGAAATCTAAAAATTGAATAACATACTAGACACACAATTAATTCACATTTTTCATCACCAATTTCTTTCTCATTTTTCCATTTTCTCATTCATATCAATGTCATTTCATTTCAACAATTCATCTCAACATAGGATATTTCATAACTGAACTATATTACCCAAACACTTTGGGTCATTTTCACTTTTTGTACATAATTCATATTTTATTCAATCTAACCATTAACAATGGCTTTTCATAATGCATATATAATAATTTGTATGTCACAACACAATATTCATATATCAAGTAGCTTAACACATTTTTTATCCAAAATGTGTTAGGCCAAATATAATGCAATCACATTTCATTTATCAAGAGCTTGTACATGCCTTAGAAAGTACTCTAAAACAAGCTTCAAAACTCCCTTCAACCTTCTCTTTCAAGTTACCCTTTAATACTAGGGTTGGGCAAACTACTCTCTCCCAATGCCTAAGCCAATTGTTATCATAAATAACCATTTAATATCACATTCTAAAGCATTCTCAACATCAAACCATTTAAATTAGAAATTACAAATGAAAGACAAAAAATAGTTATTTTGGATAATTTTCTCAAGTAACACGCCCAACAAAACGGACGTGTTAATGACTGTGTCATTAATCCACTCTTACAGAAACTTTAACAAATCCAACAACATGGCATGTCACTGCTCTTGTCATTCATTCTGCCTTATATAAACTTTGACACGTCCAACAATAAGAGCGTGTTAATGGCCGTGTCAATTATTTTTCCTTATAGCAGCTACGACATACTCAGAGACATAGCCGTGTTATTGATCGTGCCATCAATGTTGAAACTCAGCACCGTTGACATGCCCAACGATATAGCCATGTCAGGCAAAATTTTTGTATTTCGCACACTCAACCATTCAACACAACCACTTCTAAACTCAACTTAAATTCATTCACTTCTTCAATCCAACCTGAAAATAATTATTAACTGCTCACAACAACTTCATACATACCTAAATAAGCTATTAAAACATGCTAATACACAATCCAAAAATTCACATATCATGTTCTTTCATAGAATTCCAAAGAACTTGCAAAATTGATAAAGAAACTTATCAATTGATGAAGAATTCTCAAAAACTCCACTTGAATCCTTGAACTTCCTTCAATCTTTGATGTATGGAAGAAGAAAATAACTCCTCTCTCTCTCTCTCTCTTGCTCACGTTCAAAGGAACAAAAGAAGAAGAAAGAAAGAAATCTCTTCTCTTTCCATTCATCCTTATCTATCTATCTATCTATATATATATATAATAAGTCACTATACACTTAATTATACAATATATATATGTGATGTATATCGTAGATATATGTATATGTCTTTTATATATCATATTTATTTCAAATATATATTAAATATATGTATTATACTTTTTCACTTAAAATCCTTTTATTTTCCATTTAAATCATTTATTTACTTTATCCAATTTAATTATAATTTATTTTATTTTAATTTTAAAAAATTAGGGGGTGTTACAGTCAATCTACTGGTTTAAAAGATCTAGTTCATAAATTTTTTGAGAGAGGATTTTTTTGTCTTTTGATAATACCAACGATATCCTTTTTCTTAATGAATTTAGTTGATAAACTATGGTGTCGTTCTTTCACACCACCAATTATTGACTAAATCATATTTCTGTTAATAATTGTACTTGATAGATTTTCATAATATTTGTTGGCTTCATATTTACTGGCAGAATATTTATACCTAGGTTAAATTTGCTAAGAGACACATATATCTCTTAACAAGTACGAGTAAACTTACCAAGAGACAATCAATCTTTATCGATGAATAAATAACTTGTAGTTTAGATTAGGGTTTATGCTTTTTGAGAGAAAACAATATCTATCATAAAAATTTTAAAGAATATTTAAAAGACGCGTCTCTTTATTTTCATTTACTAAAGCCTTTCTTTCGATAAAACTGCAATTTTTCAAATTAGGATTTCTATATTATGGAGAGATACACTTTTCTGTCTGTAGTAAAATTAAATAATATTTACTAGATGCACCTCTTCATTTTCGCGTACCGAAAGAAAATAATACATGTTGGGAAAAAAATTCAATAATATTAAAAGATAAACATTATTATTTTTGTTTACGGAGAGATAAAGGTTGTATATCGATAAGTCTATTGGTTTGAAAGATTTGGATCATAAATTTTCTGAGAGACAAAATATCTTTCTCTGCAGTATTGAGAGAAAATAGTATATGTTGGGAAAAAGAATTAAATAAGATTTAAAATATATACCTCATCATTTTCATTTACTACGAGATAAAGGTTGTCTCTCGATAAGTTTATTGGATTAAAGGATTTGGATCATAAATTTCCAGAGAGATGGAGTATCTCCCTCGACAATACTAAGAGAAAATAATATATATCGAAAAAGAGAATTAAACAATATTAAAAGATTCTCTTTATTTTTGTTTACTGAGAGATAAATATTGTCTCTTAGATTATTTTATTGGTTTAAAAGATCTTGTTTATAAATTTTTTGAGAGATGAAATATTTTTGTCGGTAGTACCAATGAGAAAATAGTCTCAGTAAAAAAAATTAAATAATATTTAAAAGAAGCACCTCTTCAGTTTCATTTACTGAGAAATAAAGGTTGTCTCTCGGTAAGGCTATTGGTTTAAAAGATCTTGTTCATAAATTTTATGAGAGATGGAATATCTTTCCTAATAGTATCGACAGAAGACAAATTTATCTTGGTCAATCTATTGGTTTAAAAGATCTAGTTCATAAATTTTCTGAGAGATGATTTTTTATCTTTTGATAATACCAACGATATCCTTTTTCTTAATGAATTTAGTTGATAAACTATGGTGTCATTCTTTCACGCCACCAATTATTGACTAAATCATATTTCTGTCAATAATTGTACTCGATAGATTTTCATGCTATTTGTTGGCTTCATATTTACTAGCAGAATATTTATACCTAGGTTAAATTTTCCAAAAGACGCTTATATCTCTTAACAAGTATGAGTAAACTTACCAAGAGACAATCAATCTTTATCGATGAATAAATAACCTGTTGTTCAGATTACGGTTTATGCTTTTTTGAGAGAAAACAATATCTATCATAAAAATTTTAAATAATATTTAAAAGACGCATCTCTTTATTTTCATTTACTAAAGCCTTTCTCTCGGTAAAATAATAAATTTTCAAATTAGGGTTTCTATATTACGGAGAGATACACTTTTCTGTCAGTAGTGCAATTAAATAATATTTAATAGACACACCTCTTCATTTTTACGTACCAAAAGAAAATATTACATATTGGGAAAAGAATTCAATAATATTAACAGATACACATTTTTATTTTTGTTTATGGAGAGAAAAAGGTTGTATATTGATAAGTCTATTGGTTTAAAAGATTAGGATCATAAATTTCTTGAGAGAAAAAACATCTTCCTTGGTAATATTGAGAGAAAATAGTATATATTGGGAAAAAGAATTAAATAAGATTTAAAATATATATCTTATTATTTTCATTTACTAAGAGATAAAGGTTGTCTCTCGATAAGTTTATTGGATTGAAAGATTTGGATCATAAATTTTCAAAGAGATGGAATATCTCCCTCGACAATACCAAGAGAAAGTAATATATATCGAAAAGAGAATTAAACAATATTAAAAGATGTGTCTCTTTCTTTTTGTTTACTGAGAGATAAAGGTTGTCTCTTGGTAAATTTTATTGGTTTAAAAGATCTTGATCATAAATTATTTAAGAGATGAAATATTTATGTCGGTAGTACCGATGAAAAAAATTATCTCAGTTGAAAAAAAAAATAAATAATATTTAAAAGGTGTAGCTCTTCATTTTCGTTTACCGAGAAATAAAGGTTGTCTCTTGGTAAGGCTATTGGTTTAAAAGATCTTGTTCATAAATTTTCTGAGAGATGTAATATCTTTCTCAATAGTATCGACAAAAGACAAATTTCTCTTAGTCAATCTACTGGTTTAAAAGATCTAGTTCATAAATTTTCTGAGAGATGATTTTTTTATCTTTTAATAATACCAACGATATCCTTTTTCTTAATGAATTTAGTTGATAAACTATGGTGCCGTTCTTTCACGCCATCAATTATTGACTAAATCGTATTTCTGTCAATAATTGTACTTGATAGATTTTTATGCTATTTGTTGGCTTCATATTTATTGGCAGAATATTTATACCTAAGTTAAATTTGCCAAGAGACACTTATATCTCTTAACAAGTATGAGTAAACTTACCAAGAAACAATCAATCTTTATCGATGAATAAATAACCTGTTGTTCAGATTAGGGTTTATGCTTTTTGAGAGAAAACAATATCTATCATAAAAATTTTAAATAATATTTAAAAAATGTGTCTCTTTATTTTCATTTACTAAAGCCTTTCTCTCGGTAAAATTGTAATATTTCAAATTAGGGTTTCTATATTACGGAGAGATACATTTTTATGTCAGTAGTGAAATTAAATAATATTTAATAGACACACCTCTTCATTTTCACGTACCAAAAGAAAAAAATACATGTTGGGAAAAGAATTCAATAATATTAAAAGATACGCATTTTTATTTTCATTTACGGAGATATAAATGTTGTATCTCGATAAGTCTATTGGTTTAAAAGATTTGGATCATAAATTTTTTGATAGACAAAATATCTTCCTCAGCAGTACTGAGAGAAAATAGTATATGTTGGGAAAAAGAATTAAATAAGATTTAAAATATATACCTTATCATTTTTGTTTACTAAGAGATAAAGGTTGTCTCTTGATAAGTTTATTGGATTAAAAGATTTGGATCATAAATTTTCAGAGAGATGGAATATCTCCCTCGATAGTACCAAGAGAATATAATATATATCGAAAAAGAGAATTAAATAATATTAAAAGATGCATCTCTTTATTTTCGTTTACTGAGAGATAAAAGTTGTCTCTCGGTAAATTTTATTAGTTTAAAAGATCTTGATCATAAATTTTTTGAGAGATGAAATATTTCTATCTGTAGTATCGACGAGAAAATAGTCTCAGTGAAAAAAGAATTAAATAATATTTAAAAGACGCACCTCTTCATTTTCATATATCGAGAAATAAAGACTGTTTCTCGGTAAGGCTATTGGCTTAAAAGATCTTGTTCATAAATTTTCTGAGATGGAATATCTTTCTCAATAGTATCGACAAAAGACAAATTTCTCTTGGTCAATCTATTAGTTTAAAAGATCTAGCTCATAGAGATAATTTTTTTGTCTTTTGATAAAACCAATGATATCCTTTTTCTTAATGAATTTAGTTGATAAACTATGGTGCCATTCTTTCATGCCATCAATTATTGATTAAATCATATTTCTATCAATAACTGTACTCGATAGATTTTTATGCTATTTGTTGGCTCCATATTTACCGACAGAATATTTAACAATAATTGTGTCTCTCGATAATCGATCGTTAATTTCTTTGTATTTTTTATTAAATTTTTTTATTAGTTATCTCGGCATTTGTTTGATAATAAGTATACAAAATGTTTCTATAATATAAGTAAATTTTTTTCCAATAATTAATTTGAAGTTTTTACTCGATTATTGAGTTGAGACTTCTGTGTAATAGATAAATTAGCTTTGTGGTAACATTAAGATGGCGTCTTTATGTTAAGTAATATTGACTGTGTCCAAAAATTGCAATGTGTTCATTTAGCAATATTGCAATTGTCTTTTCAAGCAACTACAAATATAAGTTTATAAAGAGACTAAACTTTTTTTTTTCTTAAACTATGCTCCTGATTTTCCGTAAAAGTTAATTCAAATCTACACCGGAACTGAGACTATTGCTGTGACTAAACTAGAAAAAATATTGACTAGTTTATTAAGTGGTAATGAATTTGAAAATTGCTAGAAAAATATTTCAAAAAATAGATGCAAATGGATAAAAAAAATATTAAATATATTATACATATCTGATAATAAATAAAGAAGGTAAAGTTTTAATAATATATACAAAAATTATTTTTCTTTTTTTTAAAAAAAAAGGAAGAAGCATCAAATTTTAAAATTATGAACAAACCAAAAAAACCATGAACAAAAAATAAATAAATAGTATTATGTATTATACATGAGACCTAAACAAAAATACAAATCATGATTTAATCTAATTATAATAATTCATGTTTTTATATTGTAATCACCGTCTTTTGTAAGTTTGTTGCGTGCGTCTGTTGGGCGCAAGGCAGCACGAGGAAGTTGTGTGTCAGGCTGACGGCAAAAGCAACTTTACTCAAGCTGTCCCAACGTATTAAAATTATTTATTTAAATTTTAAAATTTTATTTTATTTTATTTTAATAAATAACATACTCTTATTGGAGTTTCATGAACATGGAACGATCCTTCCACGTTGGGACATGAGATTTGTCCGACAAGTTTCATGATCCCAATCCCTTTATAAACAGATTATTTAGAAATTTTTTCCTCATATATTAATAATTATTTACATACAATTAAATTTTTCATAAAACTATTTATTACTTTTATAATTTTATACTTTATAAATTTTATTTAGAATTTATATGAAAAAATTAGAGTTTCAGTTGGCATAAACTATATATATATATAATAAATTTGGTTGATATAGTCTTTTATTGATATTATTAAAAACCATCAAAAAGAAAATTTGTAAAATGTATTAAATAATAATAATAAAAATAATAATAGTGGTTTTATTCATGTCAAAATATTTTTTTAAAAAATAAATGAATTAAATAAAAATATGAAAATTAATACAATACAAAGTAGAGCTTTATAGCCATCCTGAATTAAATATAACAAGAAAAAACTAAATGTTATGATATATATGAATGACTATTTAATTGGATTATTATGATTTTATCAGGATTATGATTAACTTTATCTTATTCAGATAATGATTAATTTTATAGTCTTTTGTTCTTATCAAAAGTCTATTTACACCATTATATATATCTCATTGTGGGTGATATATTTTATATAATTTATAATAAAGAGATTTATCATATTTTTCATTCTCGATATATCTTATTTCTTATTTTATTTACAATACGTTATCAGCACAATAGTCTCTATAATAATAGTGAAGGTCGAAATATTTAGCTTTTATAATTTATAAAATTTTTTTATTCTATCTCTTAGATTGAGAAATGCTTTTGTTAATAATTTCTTTTATATTCTCATTATTTTTTACATGGAGAATTTTATTATGTTTCTATGCTTAATTAAAATTATGTTATATACATGCCTATGATTTATATGATTAATTGCATATAGTTTGGTTTAATCATATTTTAATAAGCGATATCAAAATTACTTTATTATATTTTTATGGGCAAAAATGTTTTAAGATTATAAAATATATTTATATATTTTTTAGTACAGGGTTGCCATCATATATTAGTCATTTTTATATATTGGTTAAGCATATATAGTAAAAAATATCTATGTTGAGTAACATATTCATGTTGCAGAGAATCGAATTCCATAATTTCTTTGTTGTTTAATATATATATATATATATATATATATAAGACAAAATTGACTTGTTGCACCATTTCAATTAATTTTTTTTATAAGTTAATAAATACAATGCGAAAGAATTGAATTTCATGAAAAAAAAATATTTATATAAATTAATATTTATTATATTTTGATATGATCATTTGTAAATTTAAAGTTATAATATTTAAACTCTAATTATAATTTTTTAATCTTTATTTATTTCATAGCTATATAATCTATATATTTATATAAATTAATATTTATTATAATTTATAAACTCCAATCCCTTTATAAACAGATTATTTAGAAATTTTTTTCCTCATATATTAATAATTATTTACATATGTTAGACAAATGATCTTAATTTTGATCCTTGACAACTCAAATGGATGATCTATTTAACTTGTATTTGAGAAAGCTTGTTGCAGGATTAGGTTGCTTCAATTAAAGGTGAACAGAACAAGTATAGCGGTCGCACCTCAACTGAATACGACCGCTCCATGCAATTACAGAATGAAACCTTGTCACAGTAGGTTTCGCGGTCAGAAGTTCGACCATAGTCGCGACCGCTCATACATAATAGCGACCGTCCTAATATTTGCCCGACCGCTACTCAAGGAACTTAAATCATTACAATCACAGTAAGGTTCGCGGTGACAAGAACGGTGAATGATTCGACCTCGCTTACCACTTTAGCGACCGCTCATTTATAGTCGCGACCGCCCAACAATTCAAGAAGAAATTGCTCAAAGAGACAGTAGTGTTCGCGTCCTCAGGTGCGTCCAGAAGTTCGACGCGAGAATATGAGTTCGACCGCGAAAACCTACCAAGGGCGACCGCGAGATTCAAATTATGGCGGACATCTCTTTTGCCCTGTCAGAAAATGACACGTGACATGACCGTTGTAATCCCACTTCAGTATTCAAAAAAGGGCGACCGCACTTTGTGATGCGCGACCGTCCCGACAAACACAGCATGGGCAAGAAACGGTCCGACAAAAACATCATGGGCAAGATTCCTGCTGTAGAGCACTAAAATTCGACCGTTGAACTTTTTCAAAAGTAGCGACCGTCCCTGGTAAAAGGACGACCGCGTGAAGCATGAGAGCGACCATCCTTGTATGAAGGGCGACCGCTAAGTGCTTCGGACAGTTTAAGTAAAGAAGGTCTAATCTGCCAAGACTTTATTCTAAACAGCAATAACGGCTAGTAAGACCACATTGGCTATAAATACAATGTTTCCATGAGAAAACAAAGAGAACATTTATTAAGAAAAGATTTTCATAGCCAAGCAACAAATTTCCTTTTGCTTAAACTTGTATTTAAATTGTTATGAATGTTAGGTGTTAGCATTGAAAACACCATTGTATAAGTTTGAGTGTAAGCTTGGGAAACACTTAGGTTGAGAGAGTGAGCCTTGTAAAACTCTTGTGTGGGTTGTAAGTGTGAGCCTAAGAAAAACACTTGTAAAGTTGGAAGTGAGCTTGTGAAAACTTCAAAGACTAGTGGAACCTTAACAAGTTGTTAAGGAAGTGGATGTAGGATTGAAGTAAATCCGAACCACTATAAATCTTGTGTGTTCTTACCTTCCTCCATTACTCAACCAACTCTCTATTCCGCATTTCTTGTTTGTTGAGTTTTTTAAATTGTCATTATTTCTTGACGAAACCAATTCACCCCCCCCTCTTGGTTGCCATCTTGGGACAACAATTGGTATCAGAGCCCTGAGATTTCTTAAACTTAATTGTGAAATCTGATCCACAATGGCAACTTCTTCTTCATCAAGCTCTCATGGAAATCTTAACTCTATTCTTAGACCTTACTTTGATGGAACGGATTACTCATACTGGAAACACAAAATGTATTTGTTTCTAGACAGTGAAGGGATTGAACTATGGGATTTCGTGGAAAATGAGTGGAAATCTCCTACTCATGAGGTTGACGGTATTCAAGTTCCACTTCCCAAAGCTCAATGGTCAACTAGCAATATCAGAGATCGATTCAAGAACAATAGAGCTGCTTCCATCTTGATGAACTCCATTTCAAGAGAAGAAGGTGGAAGAGTTCAACATTTAACTTGTGCACATTGTATTTGGAAAACACTTGAAAACTACCATGAAGGTACAACTCAAGTAAGATTTACCAAGAAACAAATGCATGTTCATGAGTATGAGCTATTCAAGATGAAACCAAATGAAAATGTCACCGACATGACAAATCGTTTGCTTGCTATTGTCAATGAACTAAAAAAGTATGGCAAGGTATATGATCAAGGTGATGTAAACAGTAAAATCTTGAGAGCCCTAAGAGCTAGAAAGAACTTTGAATCCAAAGTATCATCCATAGAAGAAGCTCATGATCTCAGCACATTAAGAACCGACGAGCTAGTTGGTAAATTACTCACTTTTGAGCTGCACAGTGAAAAAGAAGAAGATCAAGGTGAGAAAGAAAAGAGAAAACCAATTGCACTCAAAGCAATCAAAGAAGCTGAGAGCTCAAGCAATGAAGGTACTGATGATGAAGATGAAATGGCAATGTTCTCAAAAAGAATCAATGAATGGAAAAGGAAGAAAAGATTACAAGCAAACAAAGGTACACCTCCAAAATTCTCCTTCAAAGAAAAAGAAAAGAAAAATGAGGTAAAATGCTATGAATGTGGAAAAACCGGTCACATCAAGTCGGATTGCTACAAATTAAAGAACAAAAGGAAATGGGATAAAGAAAAGAAAAAGTCTCTCAAAGCCACATGGGATGACTCTTCCTCAAGTGAAGAAGAAGAAGAGGAAGGAATTGCAAATCTTTGTCCCATGGCTATTGAAGATGACTCCAATGAGGTAAGTACTCAATCTTTTGATCTTGTAGCACATGATGATATAAATGATATAGATGATAGTGACTTGATTGAGCACATGAATTCTAAAATAGAAAAATATTTCTCAAAAATGATGCTCTATAAAGAGAAAAACTCTAAGTTAGAAAAGGATTTTATATGCTTAAAGAACTCTACCTTAGAATTGAAAACCTCAAATGAACATTTGATGAATACAATAGGAGAATTAAATAAAAGCTCACATGACTTAGAAAAAGTGATTAAAGAGAATGAGGCATTGAAGCATGAACTAAAAGAACTAAAAGAATCAATTTCCAGATTTCATAAAGGAAAGGAAGCATTGAAAACATTAATTAATAATCAAAGATCACCTTCCTTGAAATATGGATTAGGATTCAATGGCTCAACCAACATTGCACCTAGCAAACCAACATTTGTGAAAGCATCTACAATTGGAATTTCTAATGTTCATATCAAAGATGCTTGCACCAAGTCTAAAAGAACTTCTTATGGTTCACTAGGAAATAAAGCTAAAGATAATTATGCATTGTTGTTCACTAAACTTGTACAAAAGAAATCACATACTTGTAGTTGTATGTATAATGCAAAAAGAAAAATGCAGAAGCAAAGAATACCATGGCAATGCACATATTGCATGAAATTTGGACACAAAAATTTTTCCTGTTATATAAGAAAGGCTCATCTCAAGTTAGAAAACACTCTTTCTACTAACCATCAAGGACCCAACTATATGTGGGTACCTAAAAAAGGATGATCACAATTGGCTTGCAGGTATGCCTAAAATCTACTACCAATGAAAGCACATGGCTTGTGGATAGTGGATGCTCAAGGCATATGACTGGAAACGCAAAGCTCTTTACAAGTATTACCTATAAACATGGAGGTAACGTAACTTTTGGAAACAATGCTAAAGGTACTCTTGAACCTCTTGAATCTATTGATGCTCCAAAGATCAATCAACTTGAAGAAGAGACTCAAGATCTACCTAAGGATTGGCAATACAAGAAAGATCATCCAAAGGAACTCATCATTGGAGAAACATCAAAGGGAGTAATTACTAGATCTAAAATTAATCATGTTGATGTTAATGTTGCTTTTGTTTCTCAAATTGAACCAAAAACTATTGAGGAAGCTTTAAATGATGAAAATTGGATAACTGCAATGCATGATGAACTTAATCAATTTGAAAGAAATAATGTTTGGCAACTTACTCCTAGACCTATAGATCATTCTATAATAGGATGCAAATGGATTTATAGGAATAAGCTTGATGAAAATGGTCACATTATTAGAAATAAAGCAAGATTGGTAGCCAAAGGTTATAATCAAGAAGAAGGTATTGACTATGATGAAACCTTTGCTCCAGTAGCCAGATTAGAAGCTATTAGAATATTACTTGCTTTTGCATGTCATATGAATTTTAAGCTTTATCAAATGGATGTTAAAAGTGCATTTCTAAATGGACTCATAAATGAAGAAGTTTATGTTGAACAACCTCCTGGTTTTGAAAACTACAAATTTCCTGATCATGTTTTCAAACTTACCAAAGCTTTATATGGATTAAAGCAAGCACCTAGAGCTTGGTATGATAAACTTAGTGCATATTTACTTGAAAATGGTTTTGCGAAAGGAAAAGCAGACACAACTCTTTTTGTTAAAAAGGATAAGCATAACATTTTGATTGTACAAATTTACGTGGATGACATAATATTTGGAGCTACTAATGAAACCTTGTGCAAAGAATTTGCTTCTTGTATGACTAGGGAATTTGAAATGAGCATGATGGGAGAACTCAAATTCTTCCTTGGACTGCAAGTCAAGCAATGTAAAGATGGGATCTTCATCAACCAATCCAAATATACAAAAGAACTCATCAAGAAATTTGGAATGGATGGCTGCAAAACTAGCAAAACTCCTATGAGCACATCCTTGAAATTAGGTAAAGATGAAAATGGTAAAGCAGTAGATGAGAAGAAATATCGAGGTATCATCGGATCACTACTTTACTTAACCGCATCTAGACCTGATATAATGTATAGTGTATGTCTTTGTGCTAGATTTCAAACTTGTCCTAAAGAATCACACTTGAATGCCACTAAGAGAATCTTGAAATATTTGAGTGGTACAATGCATTTAGGACTTTGGTATCCTAAAAACACATCATTTCATATTATAGGATTTTCAGATGCAGATTATGCTGGTAGCATCTTAGATAGGAAAAGCACTACAGGAGCATGTCACTTTCTTGGTAATTGTCTAGTTTCTTGGCATAGTAAGAAACAAGCATCGGTTGCTTTATCCACAACGGAAGCTGAGTATGTTGCAGCATGTTTTTGTTGCACACAAGTATTATGGATGAAACAACAATTGCTTGACTATGGTAAGGTTTTTAACAATATTTCCATTAAATGTGACAACACTAGTGCTATCAATTTGTCTAAAAATCCTATCCAACATTCTAGATCCAAGCATATAGATATTAGACATCATTTTTTGAGGGAAAATGTACAAAATCAGAACATAATCTTAGAATTTATAGATACACAAAATCAACTTGCTGATGTTTTTACAAAACCCTTGAATGAAGATAGACTTAACTTCATAAAACTCAATTTAGGAATGATTGATGGAATCACTTTGAATTAATTAAAACTTTTGCCTATCAATAAGGTTTCTATGTGCATGAATTTAATGTTTCTTAACACAATAGAAATATTTTCCACCTTTCCTTGAATCTTTCATTTTTAAGTATGTAGCGGTCGCTCCAGTATTCTTCAGCGGTCGCTATCCTGTCTGTCAGTTTCATTCAAACTAATGACTCTGAGCGCGGTCGAGAAAATTTGTGCGCGGCCGCACCAATTTGAATAGTTTCGACCGTTACAGTTACTTTCCTCACTCGCGAGCATACTTATCTTGACAATGGTCGCTAGACCATAAGTAACGATCGCACTATCTTCAATCCGCGACCGCATCCTGTACACTCTGCTCGAAAATTTATAACCGTTGGCTGTGTGACAGGTCGCAACTCTTAATATCCAACAGTCAAAAACGGCTATTTTCTTAACTCCATCTATTTAAGAGTAAGTTACATCAAATTTCTTGGATATTTTGCTTCTGAAAACAATCTAAAACCCTAAAATCTTCTCAACTCATCTGCTTCTCAAATCAACCTCTGTTTTCCTGCTCTCATCTGTTTCTTCTATTCTAATGGCTCCCAAAAGAAAAACCACTTCCAAAATAAAGGGACAAGCCAAGAGAGTTCCAGGAATCACCATTAGAGAACCTGTTGTTGAACCTCCATCTCCTCCCCAGTCAAAAAGGGGTGAAAAAATTCACAAACCTCATCATCAAACCTCTGAGGAAGACATTAGGTATGCTATGCTTAAGAAAAAGAAGGTTGAAGGCACCAAATCACCTTTTGGTGGGATGCTGTCTGCCTTGAACATCAAGGACGAAATTGAAGGATTGTTGGATGTCCTTGGATGGGAAAAATTTGTCTTTCCAGAAGAGGTAGGCTACTCAAGTCTTAGCAAAGAATTTCTGATGTCTCTTCAAATAGAAAAAAGTGCAAACTCTGCTCTAGGTTGGTACGGGGTAAGATTTAAGCTTTTTGATCATTATCATTCCTTAACCCTAGAAGGATTTGGCAACATTTGGAACTTCCCTTCTGAAGGTATAACCTCCTACAATGACCAAATCTTCTCAAACCCAACACTTTCTGATTTCTGGAGAGAAATTTCCATTGAAACCTCTTTTGAAAAGGAATCTAAAGCCAGACATATCAAATCTCTCACCCACTGGATGCTCCATAGGATTATCACCTATACCATTCACCAAAGAGCTGATGGGAATGAGAAAGTCACCAAAAGAGATCTTATATTTCTGTATGCTTTCACCCATAACATCAAAATGAACACCACCAAGTTCTTGATTGATACCTTTTATCATCATGCTATTACAAGAACTGGTACCTTCTTCCTATCCTCTCAAGTTACTCAAATAGCTAGGCACCTAAACCTTCTGAATAATTTGAACTTAGCTACTTTGAGGAACCCTTTCACTCTAGCCTCCAATGCTATCACAATGGATTACTTAGAACATGCTGGTTGTGTAAGGAAGATAGAAGGGTCATATGTATACTGCTATGGCAAGAAAGGAGTTATGGATAAACAAAAGAAAAGGCCAAGGTATACAATTGAGGAAGAGGGAGATTCTGTAGAAGTTGCAGTAGAACTACCTTCAAAAGCAACTTCATCAAAAGCTGCTAAAGAAACTGCTTCATCCTCCACACAACTCATCCTCCATGCTATCAAGACTCTCTCAAGGAAATTCTCCAAGTTCAAGAAAAGTGTATCTAAGAGATTTCAGCACTTGAACAAGAGAATTGACCTTATATCCCACATGCACCATGATCTTTATGACATGCAAGGCAAATTGGACTTGCCTCAATGCAATCTTGAAGATTGGGATATAAGTGATCACACCCAAAGCGTTGCTGAAGAAGAAGAGTCCATTAGCACTAGCTCTGCCTCTGTTGCACCTCAAGATAAGGGGAAAGCTCCTTTAGTTGAAGAAGAGTTAGAGTTAGATGATGACTCAGAATAGCTTAGCTCTAGTTTGTTTTTGTTTGCACTTTCATATGTTTACTGCTTATGTTTCATGTCTTGTACTTTCCTCCACTTTCATATATATAATGTTTATATTCCCTTTCATTGTTTGCACTTTTATATGCTTGTTTTGCTTAACATTTGTTTCATTTTGCCTATGCCAATGGGGGAGAACAATACCAAAATGGAATGAACCAAGTGGAATGAACCAAGTAACAGTATACAAAAAATGGGAAAACAAGAATAAGAACAATAATGTTGAATATTTGCAATAGGGGAGAAATGTTTATGGGGGAGAAATGTTTGCATCAAACAATAACCTTTGCACCAAGATAAACTATTAATCACAATGCTCTTAACGATGATTGTTGCATATGTTAAGGGGGAGTATTTTAGACTTATTATTTTACTCATCATTCCATTTGAATTGTCAAAGTCAAAATGGGGGAGATTGTTAGACAAATGATCTTAATTTTGATCCTTGACAACTCAAATGGATGATCTATTTAACTTGTATTTGAGAAAGCTTGTTGCAGGATTAGGTTGCTTCAATTAAAGGTGAACAGAACAAGTATAGCGGTCGCACCTCAACTGAATACGACCGCTCCATGCAATTACAGAATGAAACCTTGTCACAGTAGGTTTCGCGGTCAGAAGTTCGACCATAGTCGCGACCGCTCATACATAATAGCGACCGTCCTAATATTTGCCCGACCGCTACTCAAGGAACTTAAATCATTACAATCACAGTAAGGTTCGCGGTGACAAGAACGGTGAATGATTCGACCTCGCTTACCACTTTAGCGACCGCTCATTTATAGTCGCGACCGCCCAACAATTCAAGAAGAAATTGCTCAAAGAGACAGTAGTGTTCGCGTCCTCAGGTGCGTCCAGAAGTTCGACGCGAGAATATGAGTTCGACCGCGAAAACCTACCAAGGGCGACCGCGAGATTCAAATTATGGCGGACATCTCTTTTGCCCTGTCAGAAAATGACACGTGACATGACCGTTGTAATCCCACTTCAGTATTCAAAAAAGGGCGACCGCACTTTGTGATGCGCGACCGTCCCGACAAACACAGCATGGGCAAGAAACGGTCCGACAAAAACATCATGGGCAAGATTCCTGCTGTAGAGCACTAAAATTCGACCGTTGAACTTTTTCAAAAGTAGCGACCGTCCCTGGTAAAAGGACGACCGCGTGAAGCATGAGAGCGACCATCCTTGTATGAAGGGCGACCGCTAAGTGCTTCGGACAGTTTAAGTAAAGAAGGTCTAATCTGCCAAGACTTTATTCTAAACAGCAATAACGGCTAGTAAGACCACATTGGCTATAAATACAATGTTTCCATGAGAAAACAAAGAGAACATTTATTAAGAAAAGATTTTCATAGCCAAGCAACAAATTTCCTTTTGCTTAAACTTGTATTTAAATTGTTATGAATGTTAGGTGTTAGCATTGAAAACACCATTGTATAAGTTTGAGTGTAAGCTTGGGAAACACTTAGGTTGAGAGAGTGAGCCTTGTAAAACTCTTGTGTGGGTTGTAAGTGTGAGCCTAAGAAAAACACTTGTAAAGTTGGAAGTGAGCTTGTGAAAACTTCAAAGACTAGTGGAACCTTAACAAGTTGTTAAGGAAGTGGATGTAGGATTGAAGTAAATCCGAACCACTATAAATCTTGTGTGTTCTTACCTTCCTCCATTACTCAACCAACTCTCTATTCCGCATTTCTTGTTTGTTGAGTTTTTTAAATTGTCATTATTTCTTGACGAAACCAATTCACCCCCCCCCTCTTGGTTGCCATCTTGGGACAACAACATATAATTAAATTTTTCATAAAACTATTTATTACTTTTATAATTTTATACTTTATAAATTTTATTTAGAATTTATATGAAAAAATTAGAGTTTCAGTTGGCATAAACTATATATATATAATAAATTTGGTTGATATAGTCTTTTATTGATATTATTAAAAACCATCAAAAAGAAAATTTGTAAAATGTATTAAATAATAATAATAAAAATAATAATAGTGGTTTTATTCATGTCAAAATATTTTTTTAAAAAATAAATGAATTAAATAAAAATATGAAAATTAATACAATACAAAGTAGTGCTTTATAGCCATCCTGAATTAAATATAACAAGAAAAAACTAAATGTTATGATATATATGAATGACTATTTAATTGGATTATTATGATTTTATCAGGATTATGATTAACTTTATCTTATTCAGATTAGGATTAATTTTATAGTCTTTTGTTCTTATCAAAAGTCTATTTACACCATTATATATATTTCATTGTGGGTGATATATTTTATATAATTTATAATAAAGAGATTTCTCATATTTTTCATTTTCGATATATCTTATTTCTTATTTTATTTACAATACGTTATCAGCACAATAGTCTCTATAATAATAGTGAAGGTTGAAATATTTAGCTTTTATAATTTATAAATTTTTTTTATTCTATCTCTTAAATTGAGAAATGCTTTTGTTAATAATTTCTATTATATTCTCATTATTTTTTACATGGAGAATTTTATTATGTTTCTATGCTTAATTAAAATTATGATATATACATGCCTATGATTTATATAATTAATTGCATATAGTTTGGTTTAATCATATTTTAATAAGCGATATCAAAATTACTTTATTATCTTTTTATGGGCAAAAATGTTTTAAGATTATAAAATATATTTATATATTTTTTAGTACAAGGTTGCCATCATATATTAGTCATTTTTATATATTGGTTAAGCATATATAGTAAAAAATATCTATGTTGGGTAACATATTCATGTTGCAGAGAATCGAATTCCATAATTTCTTTGTTGTTTAATATATATATATATATAAGACAAAATTGACTTGTTGCACCATTTCAATTAATTTTTTTTATAAGTTAATAAATACAATGTGAAAGAATTGAATTTCATGAAAAAAAATATATTTATATAAATTAATATTTATTATAATTTGATATGATCATTTGTAAATTTAAAGTTATAATAATTAAACTCTAATTATAATTTTTAATCTTTATTTATTTCATAGCTATATAATCTATATAATTTATGATTCTTATTTAAATTTGGTATATTTACAATGTTAAATATTATAAAACTTGAATTTATTACCTTTGATATTTTTCAAAAAAATTATCTGTTATGTGTATTTGATAATAAGATTTACTTTGATATTATAAAACTTAGAGATATTATGAAAAGAAAATCAAGTATCCCCACATGATTGCTTAGAAATAATGATATTCCTTTTGATTATTCAAATGAGAAATCAAAAATTGATTATCTTATTATTAATAATTTATTACAATATTTTTAGTAAATATTAAAATTTTCATGTTTCAAATATTCTCTTGCAGTAGCTATATTGAGAGCATAGAATTAAAAAAATATTTTAAACTAATTTTTTTATTTGCCCGTAGCAAAATAAAATTTTTAGCTTTTGATAAAAAATAATCAAACTCGTCCAACTATCTTGACATTATTCCCTGAAGTAAATGTGATATATTTTCAATATCATGGATGAGATCTTGATAAAAAAGTTGTGGTTCAAAATTTTTTTTCTACCAATTTTGAAATCAAAAGCGCTAAAAAGATATATATTTTAGAAAATATTTATTACAGTTATCATTAACAGAAATTAATATTAACATAATATCTGATTCTGCAAATGTGGTTGAAGACTCTAGAAGAGTCTACATTATTTTTAAATTTGAGCAAAATAATATTTCAATGATGCATTGTATTCAAATAGATCCCGAAAAAATTTATTAAGTTTTAAAGAATACGTCGCAATGGATATTCTATTAAAAATAAAGTAAAAGAGATATTGAATTTTTATGTGTTAACTCTATGAATTTAAACTAAAAGTTCATATTTAAGAAAATTTAAATTTCTTAACTAGATTGTACTTTATAAAAAATAAAGATGATTGAGCTACACTATATGCACCGAAAGTGCATAGATCTTAAAATTTTTATCCTTTGGCATAATCATCTTGGTCATCCATGTTCAAGTATAATGTGATGTATTGTTGAAAATACAAATGGATATCCATTAAAAAATTAGAAAATAATTTTGCTTGATGCTTACTTTTGTACTTCTTGTTCTCAAGGTAAATTAATTATGAGACATTCACTAACTAAATTATATTTAGAGTCTCTTGATTTTTTACAAAAATAAATAAAGATATTTGTGACCCTATCCATCAATCTTGTAGATCATTTAGATATTTTATGATTTTAATCAATGTTTCAACTATATGGTCATATGTTTGTCTATTGTCAACTTCTAATATTGCTTTTGCTAAATTCCTTACTTAAATTATAAAGTTAAGGTCAATGATCATTAATTATCATATCAAAATAATTTTTATAGATAATACATATGAGTTTACTTGAAAAGTATTTTATGATTATATTACCATTGAACATTTTATTGCATATGTTCATACTCGATATGGTTTAATTGAATTATTATTCAGATTTTACGCTTGTGCTTATGAAATCTAAAGTTTCAATATACGCTTGGATATATGTTATTGTTTATATTGCACATTTAATTTGTATTTAATTGTCTGCATATCACAAATTTTTCATTTTGCAACTTATATTTATTTGAATTAATATGTCTCATTTAGAATTTGCAATATTAAAATTTCTTGCTGCAGTATATATATTCTTATTGCATCCCCTTAAAAAAATAAAATGGACTATCAATATTATTTTGATATCTATATAGGTTTTAATTGTCTACATTAGATATTATAGACCTTTACTGATAAATTTTTTAGAGTAAAATTTTTAGTGAGTTAATTTTTACTCTATTAGGGGAAGATAAAAGTAAAGGGCAAAAAATACAATAGATTCGTTGGAATACATCAATTTTATCCAATCTTAATACATTCTCAAATTAATGTGAACTGAAAGTTTAAAAACTAATTTGTTTGCATAATGTTGCAAATCAGTTACCATATATATTTACAAATATCAAGTAGGTGTTCAAATCACATATTTCAACTGTTAATACTCTTGCTCGATTGATTGTCTCTATAAGACATCTTATTAGTATGACAACTAATAGATATAATATACGTCTGAAGCGTAGTAGACTATTTGGTTTAAAATATTAATTTTTGAGATAAAAAAATGAATAATTTTAAAACGACACTCCTGAAGAGGTCAAAAGCAACATAAGTCAATAACCATATATTTCTAGAGAAGTAATCCCAAAAGTGATTTCGGTACCAAAAAATTATGAGATCTCATTAAAATATAGAAATATGTGAAAAAGATATGAAATTATTGTTGATAATATGTTTGCATATGTTGCTATTGAAATTATCAAAATATGCTTAAGCCTAAAAATATTTAAAATTATCAGCATCGAAGTGATTGGCCAAAATGAAAAGTAATCAAGGCCGAACTAGATTCATTTACTAAACACACAATATTTGGATTAATAGTCCAGACACCAAAAGATGTCATACCCATGGGTATTGAATGTAAAAGAAAAAAATCATATGAGATTATAAAAAAAGTGCATTTTCTCTATTATGAATACAATTACTCTTAAAATTAGTTTTGCAGCCCCTGAAGGGCTCGATATTATATTATAATAATTTGCTCATATAGCTCTTAAGATAAATGAGTTAAATAAAATTATGATACACAAGACATAACTTGTGATATAAGAATTCTCACAAAGTTTTTGTATAGATTATGATGAGACATATTTTTCTATCATGAATGTTATTATCTTTAGATTCTTTTTTTCAGTTTGATAGCTTTTGAAAGGTTTAACAGATATTTGATGGATGTTGTGACAGTTTACTTATATAGTTCATTAGATAATAACATATATATGAAAATTTCTAAAGAATTCAAGATGCCTGAAGCATATAATATCTTAATAAATATACTATATTGAGTTTAAAAATTCTGATATAAGCTAGGTGGATGTGGTATAATAATCTATTTGAATATTTAGAGAAAATGAATATAAAAATAATTTCATTTGCTCATGTATTTTTATCTGAAAGATAAATACATAATTTATCATAGTTGCAGTTTATGTTAATGATTTAAATATAGTGAAAACTCTGAAAGAGATCTCAATTACTATAGACTATTTAGCAAGAAAATTTAAAATGAAAGATCTTGGAAGAACATAATTTTATCTTAGATTTCTAGTTGAGTATTTATCAAATGAAATTCTTGTCCATCAAACATTATATATCAAACTTGAAATAATTTTATATGGATAAATCTTATTCATTAAGTACTCCAATAGTTATTTATTCTCTTGATGTAAAAGGAGATTTCTTCAGTCCCTGAAAAGATAATGAAGAGATTCTTGATCCTGAAGTACCATATCTCAGTGCAATAGGGACGCTTTTATATCTTAATAACAACACAAGACCATATATTATTTTTGCAGTTGACTTGTTTGTAAGATTTAGTTCTAAACTAACAAGAAGCCATTGAAATGGAGTAAAATATATTTTATGCTATCTACGTGACATATTTGATATGGCTTATACCTTCACATATAATAATATTAATATTTCATGGCTATATGTGAAGCATACAATCACTGGTACTTCATTAAATCATTCAAAGACATTAGTCATTCATAAAACTAACCGTAAATGCGTATGGTTGATAACCATAATCAAACATATTAGAGGAGCTTGTGGATTACCTATAGAAATCAACAAACCAATAATATTGTATGGAGATAATGTATCATCGATTGTACAAATTGAAGGAGCTACACAAGGGTGACAGAACTAAACATATATTACCAAAGTTCTCTTATACACATGAAAGAATGAAGAAATAAAAAGTCTATATTTGCAAAGTTCATTCAAGAGAAAATCTAGCAGAATTATTTACAAAAATATTGTCGGCATCAGTCTTCAAAAGATATGTATATAATGTTAGGATATGTTCACTTAAAATATTTTAGCTGGATGTATTTTTAAGGGGAAGTTACCCATAAATATTGTACTATTTTGTCTTCGCTAAGCTTTTGTCCTACTGAATTTTTCTTAGCAAGGTTTTAATGAGGTATGCTTATAGGGATAATTATCAAAGGAAAAGTGTTATGATATATGTGGATGACTACTTAATTGGATTAATCTTAACCTATCAGGATTATGATTAACTTTATCTTATTCAGATTAGGATTAATTTTATAGTCTTTTATTTTTATCAAAAGTCTATTTATACCACTATATATATATCTCATTATAGGTGATATATTTTATATAATTTATAATAAAGAGATTTTTCATATTTTTTATTCTGGATATATCTTATCTCTTATTTTATTTATAACTCTAAAAAGCTTATCCTTAGTACTTACAACAAGTTAAATTCCAAATTGTTTTTAGTCGCAATTGGAAAATTACAAATAACAGGATCTACAGTTCAAAAGTTTATTAAAAGCAAAGAAAAAGTTAAAGATAAAAAGCACATATATATTGTTTTTGGGGGCTCTCCAATATGATTAAATATGTTTTTTTTTCTTCCGTTGTTGTGGTCTTATAAACCGAATGACAGATTTTGAATTATTAGATCTTTGCATGGTCAAATGCATTCTATTAATTCTTAGAGTATCTAAGCTTTAATTAAGAAATTAGTTATTGGCCGAGGTAAAGAAATTTATTTTTTTTATCAAACAGTAGTACATAAATTAAATTAATAAACTAAAAAACTAAAAATTAAATATATAAATGAGCAAATAATTAAAGAACTAAAAAATCATTATATCATATATTTTATAATAAACTCATCACATATTAAATATAATAGGTTGGCCTTTAATAAAGATAACTATTTACTATTATATAATATACATAAAAACTATAAAGATATTGATAAAAAATGTTAATCCTAAAGATATGGATACAAAATATTAAAATAATCCTTTTACTTGCCTATTATATGTAAATTTTTCATTTAACCCACCAAAAAAGATACTTTCTACACTACTTTAACAAAAGTAAAATAAAATATTGCTTTCACAAAAAATAAATAAAGAAAAATCCAAACATTTTCTTTCAATTCAAATTAATAATTATTATACATGTAATTTTATGAGTTGAAAAATTCCATGTTTATAAGTTAAAGCTCCTTACTCTTAAAATTTTTAGCTGTTAACTATTAATTTCTTAATTAATAATAATTCATGAATTACAATTATTCATATATAAATCTGGCCATGAGTCGAGTTTAAACTTGAAAAATGCTAAATTTTTTAAAGTCCCAACTCGCCCACCTATAATTTTTTATTATGGTATGAAGCCCCATCTATAGTCGGGTCTATTCATATATTTATCTTTTGATGTTTGAGCTTCTCAAACCCTTCATAATTAATTAGGTTACTAAAATTCATATTAGCCATATTAGCCCTTTTTTTAATCACATTTTGCATAATGTTTACATTTAAGCATATTTAACAAAATGATAACTATTTTTATATGGACAATATGCAGCAACCTATATTTCTTTCTTTTCTCTCAGTTTATATATATATTTTTTTTGAAGAGACTCAGTTTATATATATATATATATATATATATATTGGGAATCACCCGCTTTTGACTCTTCCGCTGTTTATATTTTGCTCCCTTAACAACTCCTAAACTAACTAAAATCTTATTAAAAGAATGATGAAAAGGCATATAATATTTATTTTTCTTCTGAAATAAAATATGAAATTCATTTTGAATTTCATATTTTTAAAATGTTTTGTGTTTTGAAAAATAAAAAAAAATTACTTCAATTATATGAATTCAATTCTATAGAATTTGGATATAACTAAAATTCTATTTAGAATTGGTGTGAATGAATTTCATAAAATTTTATAAAATTTATTTTGTATTCTATATTTGAAAAAAATAGTGTTTGAAATATTAAAAATATTTATTTTAATTATACGAATTCAACTCCATAGAATTAAATATATCTAAACCAAAATTTATTAAAATATATAAAATTTTCAAATGAATAAAGAATGAAAAACTATTTTACATAAAAAAAACTAAGAATACTATAAAATTAAGGAAAGATTTGGATTTGTTTTGCGGAATGAAAGAATTAGATAAGAATGTGCCAATAGGAAAATATGCCAAAGCTTGTTACACTCTAGATAAACCTAAAAAATAAGTTTTTATGCGAATGTTTAAAAAATATTAAATTTCCAAAGGTATGTATCTAATATCCGTTATTCGGGTAAATCAATAATCAACATGGAGTATGTATAAAGTGGTTGAATTACACAATAAATGTCGATGATCATTATGGTCGATTAAATGAAATTATTATATTAAAGTACCCGACACTTCCTAAAAAATAGTGTTATTTCAAGTGTCATTGGTTCAATTCAACTCCTAATATTGGTACAAAAGTTCACAAGCAATGTAATTTGATAAATGTCATATGAAAATTCAATAAATACGAGTCGTTCATTATTGCTATGCAGGCTAATTTGACAACCTACTTACTATATCATAGTATGAGATAACATAAAATTGATTAGCTCGTAGTTTGTACTGTCAAAGTTAGGTCCATTGTAGATATTTTGTTGAAAACACTAATGTGGCAACCATCGCATGCCAACAGGATGAAATACATGGACATGAAATTCAAGCAAGTAATGTGGTTGAAGGTCTTGGACTATTGAATGATTTGAAAGCAACTTTTGTTGGCTTAGACACAAATGATGAAGAAAAAGATTCAAATAAGGTAGAATTTAATATATAAATAGTTGAACTGAACAAAATGTAAACAAAAGCAGAGTGAAGAAGAAGAAAACAATTATTGTATTACTTGCATCTCACGTGAAAAAATAAGTAGTAGTTATATACAACAAATTGAGCTTACTGTGAGTGACATGTACAATATCAGCTCACTACAACTAGCTCTAACTATTTTCCCTCCAAAAATAACAATCTACTAACTCTACCGCAAGTGAAAACTAAAATAATTAATTCTAATCTTCATCATCCTCCTTCAAGTTGGAGCTTGTAGAAAATCATACAAGCCCAACTTGGAGGGAAATATGTGAAAAAGAGGAGCGACAATGCCTTTGTAAAAATATCAGCCACATGAAGCTGATTCGAAATATGATGAGTTGAAATGAAAACAAGCTTCAATTATCTCTAACCACATGGAAATCGATGTCAATGTGTTTAGTATGTTCATGAAAGTTGGGATTGGCTGAAATGTGTAACGCTGCCTTATTATCACACCATAATGCAATTGGCAAAGTAGACTGAATCTTGAAATCTCTACAAATGTAAGATACCCATAGGAGTTCACCCATATTTGCTGTCATACTCCTATATTCAGCTTCAGCCGATGACTTTGCAACTGTTGTTTGCTTCTTAGATTTCCATGAAATAAGAAAAGATCCAAGAAAAATGCAAAAACCTGTTATTGAGCGCCTTGAATTATGACAAGAAGCCCAATTTGCATCACAAAAAGCTTCCAAATCAAGATTATTTCTATTAGGATAGAATAAACCAAGTGATGGACAACCTTTTAAATACTTCACAACATGTAATGCAGCATGCCAATGGGTTGTCCTTGGATTTTGAACAAATTGAATTAATTAATGAACTACAAATGTGATGTCTGGCCTACTGTATCCCCAGTAAAGTAACTTTCCAATAAGTCTTTGATACTGCTGTGGGTCTTCTAACAAATCACCAGTAACAGAATCCAGTAACTGACATTTATGTAATGGTGTGATAGTTGATTTGTAGCCCACAAGCCCAGCTTCCTTTACTAAATCTAAGATATATTTCCTCTGCTTAATGTACGTACCATGAACAGACCTTGCTATCTCAAGTCTCAAAAAATAACGTGCATGGCCTAGGTATTTGATTATGAACTGATCATCAACGAACCTCTTAACATCAAGTATTACATCTTCAGAATCACCTGTTTACAAACATATCATCAACGTACACTAACACAGCTACAAATGATCACGAGTTATACAAGACAAACAAACAGTGATCATGTTTCGATTGAACAAAACCATAACTCTCTAACTTCAAGGTTAATTCTGCATTCCACTGTTGCGATGCTTATTTTAAACTATACAATGAGCGTCTTAGCTTACACACTTCACCAGCCTTAGCTTTAGAGTACCTTTCTAGAGGAAGCATATACACTTTTTCATCAAGGTACTCATGTATAAATGCATTATTAATATCAAGTTGATGCAAAGGCCATCCTCTAACAAAATCAATAGCAAAAAATATTCGTACAGTGACTACCTTAGCCACAGGAGAGAAGGAATCTTGGTAATCAACACCTTCAATTTGATTGTAGCCTTTAGCTACAAGTCGGGCTTTAAAACGATCCATAAAACCATCTTGTTTCAATTTCACCTTGTATACCCAACGAGATCCAATGGCTTTCTTATGTGTTAGAAGAGAAGTCAACTCCCATGTGTGATTTTTCTCCAAAGCATTCAACTCATTTTCCATGGCCTTTACCCAAGCAGGATTACTCTTTGCCTGTGAAAATAACTGTGGTTCTGTAATAGTAGATATATTAGCTAGAAAACACATATACACAAAAGAAAAATAATTTGGTTGGATAAAAGGGTATGTATTTGGTGCACACTGACTCTGTTTTTGGTCAGTGAAAGAGATCAGAAAAATTAAGGGTACTGTTAACCACAAAATCAGTAAGCCAAGATGGAGTTACAGCTTCGTCTAAGAGGTTGAATATTTGACAGTTGAGATTGTATTGGAAGCAAGGGCAAAGCCACTCATGTTAGAAGGGGGTAGCTGCCCCCTTCTGTTTTGAAATATATATATATATATATATTATTAAAATTTTATAATATTTAATTGTCTCTCTTTAAATTTTTAAAAAAATATATGATATTTTTATTTTGTCTCTCTTCATAAAAAAGTCTGGCTTCGCCCCTGACAAGAAGGGTAGGACAATGTGGAACTATAGGAAGTGGAGTATTTGAAGGTTCTGTAACATTATTATCATCAGTGGAAGTAGGTAGAGTAGGCCCGGTAGATAAAAGATTTGAATCTAATTGGTTTTGTGGAGTGTAATTTGGTTCATCTTGAACAAAAATAGATGGTGAAGGCAAAAGGTGAGAATCAGTAGTAGGCGAAATAGAAGAGAGGAAATTTGGTCTCATGAAAAACATCCCTTGAAACAAAATATTATATATATATATATAAAATTTTATTATTTTGTTAAAATATATATATGTAGAAAATAATTTATGAAATCAAAATTTAATTTTAGATAAATAAAAATTCTTCTATTAATTTAAATGGTAAAACACTCTTACAAAAAAAAACACAAAACACAATTTAATTTCTCTCAACTCTCTTTTTTAACTCTTTCTTCCTCTTAATCTTCTTCTTTTCTTAATCATTTTTCTATTTTTTTATATATATTTTCATACATTAAACTACGTTTATATAATAAATTTTTTTACTAAATTTAAAAACCTAATTCTGTTTTACTTAATAATAACCAATAACAATTAATGGTTATTATTATATTTTCCTTGTTTTTAATTACTAAAAATAGGTTAACAAATTGAGTTTATTCAATTTCTAACAAATCCCCCCTTTAAACTCAATTCTCTTCCATCTTTCATCCCAATCGCCACTTTACATTTTTCGAGTAGCATAGTTGGTAGTGGATTTGTGAAAATGTCAGCCACTTGATCATGGCTAGCTACGTGACTCATTCTTACTCGTCCGTTTGTCACTTGTTCTCGAATGTAGTGAAACCTGACATCAATGTGCTTGCTTCTTTCATGATGAATAGGATTCTTTGCTACATCAATTGCTGACTTGTTATCAACTCGAATTTCTGTTGCTTCCTATTGCTGGAGATTCAGCTCATATAGTAGGTTTCTAAGCTAAATTGCATAACACATGCACCATGATGCTGCCACATATTCTGCTTCACATGTTGATAGTGTCACAATTGGTTGCTTCTTTGATTGCCATGTGAAAGCCGTATCTCCTATAAAAAATACATATCCTGATGTACTCTTTCGATCATCTATGTCTCCACACCAATCACTGTCTGAATATCCCACTAATTTATAATCTTCTGTCTTTGAGTAAAATAATCCAAGTGATTTTGATCCTTGGATATATCTGAGAATTCTCTTCAATGCTTTCCAATGTGTGTAATTTGGTTCTTCCATGAATCGACTAACTACTCCAACACTGTAGGATATATCTGGCCTTGTACATGTAAGGTAACGAAGGCTTCCTATAAGACTTCGATATTTTGTCATATCTACTCGATCTTCACCATCAAACTTTGAAAGTTTTACACCTAGTTCCATTGGTGTCGATACTGGATTGCAATTCGCCATGTTATTCTTTTGTAGGATATCCTTTGAATATGCTTCTTGTGATACAAAGATTCCTGTCTTTCCTTGTCTAATTTCTAGACCAAGAAAATACTTCATCAATCCCAAATCTGTCATGTCAAATTCTCGCTTCATCTCTTTCTTGAAACTCTCAATCATCTCACTATTGTTCCCCATAAAGATGAGGTCATTAACATAAAGAGCAACAAACATCAATTTGTCTTTTTCTTTCTTCACATACAATGCATGTTCATATGGACATTGGATAAACCCGTTCTCCTTGAAATACATATCAATACGAGTATTCCAAGCTCGAGGTGCTTGCTTTAACCCGTAAAGTACTTTTTTCAATTTCAAAACCTTTTGCTCCTTTCCTATTATTGTGTAACCGGGTGGTTGTTCAAGATAGACCTCCTCTTCTAGCATACCATTCAAAAATGCTGATTTGACATCCATCTGAAATATTGGCCATTCAAATTGAGCTGCTTGAGAGATTAGAAGTCGAATTGTCTCCATTCTTGCAACTGGAGCAAAAACTTCATCATAGTCAATTCCTGCTTTTTGTATGTAGCCCTTTGCAACAAGTCGTGCCTTATACCGCTCAATCTTTCCTTGTGCATTCATCTTTTTCTTGTATACCCATTTTACTCCAATGGGCTTGCTTTCGTTTGGCAAATCTGTGAGCTCCCATGTCTTATTTTGCTCGATTGATTTGATCTCTTCATTCATAGCTGCTCGCCATTTCTCATTGTTCACTGCTTCTTCAAAGCTTATACTTTCAGCATCTGCCAGAAGACATACAAGATGTACTTCTGTTGTGGAATCATATAGATCACGCATACTTCGCATCCTCGGCTCAATTGGTTCCTCTTCATCATCAGTCGCTTGTGGACTCATTATTTCTGGAGAAGATCTCCTCATTTGAGAACTCGATAATGGAATGCTTAATGATTCTTCTGTCTCCCCCGCTATTTCTGCAGATTTATTCCAATCCCAATTGCTTGCTTCATTCACTTGAACATCTCGACTTACTATTACCTTTCGATTTATTGGATCAAGCAATTTGTAGCCTTTGGTTTTCTCATCATAGCCAATGAACACAAATTTCTTGCTTTTGTCGTCTAGCTTTGAGCGTCGTTGATCTGGCACATGTGCATAGGCCACACTGCCAAAAATTTAAAAGTGTGAAACTGTTGGCTTTTGACTACTCCAAACTTCTTGTGGAGTTTTATCTTCTAACTTTGCATGTGGACATCTGTTCTGCACATAAATTGCACACTGCACAGCTTCTGCCCAGAATTCTTTTGGCATCTTCTTAGTTTTCAACATTGATCAAACCATGTCAAGAATAGTCCGATTCTTTCTCTTTGCTATACCATTTTGTTGCGGAGTATATGGTGCAGTTAGGAGCCTTCTTATTCCATTATTCTCACAATAGCTCACAAAATCTGTTGAATTGTATTCGCCACCTCTATCAGATCGTAATGCTTTAATAGGCTTGCCAGTTGCTTTCTCCACCATGATCTTAAACTTTTTGAACACCTCAAATGCCTCTGATTTTTCTTTCAAGAAGTAGACCCAAGTCTTTCTGGAAAGATCATCGATAAAAGTAATGAAGTATTTTTTTACCACTAAATGATTCCGGAGTGATTGGCCCACAAATGTCAGTGTAAATTACAACAAGAATAGCTTTCGCTCGATATTCTGCCTTTTTCTGAAATGAGTTCCTTGCATGTTTTCCAAAAACACATTCCTCGCAGAACTTCTCTGTATAGTCTATATTTGGTAATCCATGTACCATCTCCTTCTTTGATAATTTTTGTAATCCACCGTAATGCAAATGACCAAATCGTAAATGCCATAAACATGATTTGTCATCAATATTAATTTGCATGCATCTTTCTTTAACATACGTAAGGTTGATTTTGTACATCCGATTCCTTGCCATCTCAACTCTTGCAACTAAACGACCATTTTTGTCTTTTAGTTGAAGATCTCGACCTTTCATTATCACTGAGTATCCTTTCTCCATAAGTTGTCCCATGCTCAAAATATTACTTTTGAGATCAGGTATATAATATACATTCTGAATTAACCCTTTCATACCATTCTTTTGCAGATAGGAAATTGTTCCTTGACCTTTCACCTGGATTTTAGATTCATCTCCAAACGAAACGTGTCCATCAACATTTTTCATTTCTGTGAATAAATGCTTGTGTCCACACATATGATTGCTTGCAGCAGTGTCAAGATACCATATTGTCTCATTATTGGTATTTTCATTGTCATGTGCCATCATGAGAAGCCCATCATTTGATCCTTCTTCTGTGACCAAATTAGTATTTTCTTCAACTTTCTTTTCAGCATAGCACTCTTTTGCATAATGCCCAAACTTACCACAATTATAACATTTATCAGAGTTGCAGTCCTTTGCATAGTGACCTGGCTTGCCACATTTGTAACATTCAATATTTGATTGGTTTATCCGACCACCTCTACCACGGCCTCGTCCTCGTCCTCTCCAATTTTGTTGACTTGTCTGCCAATTTCCTCCATGACCATGACTTCTACCACCACGATCATTTCCACAACCTCTTCTGCCGCGTCCTCTTCCTCGAGAGTTTTGAGAGTAAAGTGCTTTTTCATCTACAATCGTTGCCTTTATTTGAAGAGCTTCTTCAAGTGTCTCCTCCTTCTTTTTCTTCTTACGCTGTTCATGTGCTTCAAGAGAACCAGCGAGCTCATCAACTGTTAATTTGGTGAGATCCTTTGACTCTTCGATAGCGCATACAACATTTTCAAATCTATCTGTCAATGATCGCAATACTTTCTCCACTACTCGCGAATCATCTAATGTCTCACCATTTTGCTTAAGTTGATTCACCACGGTTTGAACGCGTGTGATGTAAGCTGATACACTTTCTGACTCCTTCATCTTCATGTCTTCGAGCTCACCCCGTAGGGTTTGAAGGCGAACTTGCTTAACACGATCAACTCCTTTGAACGCTTTCTCTAAAGTGTCCCATGCTTCTTTTGAAGTTACTGAACCGGCAATCTTCTCAAAGCCTGCCTCATCTACTGCTTGAAATAGCAAATAGAGAGCAGTTTTATCTTTAGCTCGAGTCTCTTTTAACGCCTTTAGTTGGTTTACACTCATGCCTACAGTATCTGTTGGCTCGATAAAGCCTGTCTCAACAATCTCCCATACATCCTGTGCGCCTAGTAATGCTCGCATTTGTATGCTCCAATTATCATAATTCAACTTTGTAAGACGTGGTAGAGGTATTTGTCCCAATGTGCTTCCTGAATTTTCCATAGCTCTGATACCAATTTGTAGAAAATAATTTATGAAATCAAAATTTAATTTAAGATAAATAAAAATTCTTCTATTAATTTAAATGTTAAAACACTCTTACAAAAAAAAAAACACAAAACACAATTTAATTTCTCTCAACTCTCTTTTTTAACTCTTTCTTCCTCTTAATCTTCTTCTTTTCTTAATCCTTTTTCTATTTTTTTATATATATTTTCATACATTAAACTACGTTTATATAATAAATTTTTTTACTAAATTTAAAAACCTAATTCTGTTTTACTTAATAATAACCAATAACAATTAATGGTTATTATTATATTTTCCTTTTTTTAATTACTAAAAATAGGTTAACAAATTGAGTTTATTCAATTTCTAACAATATATATATATATATATATATTGTTAAAATTTTATAATATTTAATTGTCTCCCTTTAAATTTTTTAAAAAATATATGATATTTTTATTTTGTCTCTCTTCATAAAAAAGTTTGGCTTCGCCCCTGACAGGAAGGGTAGGACAATGTGGAACTATAGGAAGTGGAATATTTGAAGGTTCTGTAACATTATTATCATCAGTGGAAGTAGGTAGAGTAGGCCCGGTAGATAAAAGATTTGAATCTAATTGGATTTGTGGAGTGTAATTTGGTTCATCTTGAACAAAAATAGATGGTGAAGGCAAAAGGTGAGAATCAGTAGTAGGCGAAATAGAAGAGAGAGGAAATTTGGTCTCATGAAAAACATCCCTTGAAACAAAATATTTTTTATTTTCTAAATCATACAAACTATAAGCCTTTTGTCCAACAGGATGTCCAATATAAATGCACTTGATAGCTCTATTGTCAAACTTGTGTCGCTGGGGATATATATTAGATGTAAAACAAAGGCATCCAAAAGTTTTAATTTGAGTGTAGGTTGGTGGTTTGCTATAGAGTATTTCATAAGGGATCTTCCAGGATACCAACTAAGAAGGTAACTGATTGATGAGAAAGGTAGCATGAAGAATAGCATTGCCCCAAAACTGTTTAGGTAAAGATGCTTGAATTAATAATGCTCTGGCTACTTGAACTATGTGGCGATATTTTCATTCCACAAACCCATTCTATTGAGGTGTGTACAGTGAACTTCTCTGATGAATTATACCTTTGTTCTGAAACAATTCTTGACAATCATGGTTAGCAAATTCTGTCCCATTATCGGATCTAATTGTTTTAATTATAGCAGAGAATTGAACTTTTAACCATTTTGATAAAATTGAGAAGGATACCAAAACATTGTGTTTTATGAGACATCAAAAAAGTCTATGTACATCGACTGTAATCATCCACAATAGTGAGGAAATAATGAGCATCACTCAAAGAAGGTTTATTATAAGGGTCCCAAATATCTAAGTGTATCAGTTCAAAACATCCAAAAGTCTTAATGGAACTAGTGGGAAAAACAAGCCTAGTCTGCTTAGAAAGAGGACACACATCACAAGTCCCTGTGCTACAATCTTCAGTTTTACAGAAAGAAAAATGTCTCATTGCAGAATCAGATGGGTGACCCAATCTTTCATGCCATAAACTCAGGGTAGGTATATTATTTTTATCAGAAGAACTGTAATTGTTTTACAAGAGTTATTGGTTGGAAAAGAAGCTGTATCTAGGATGTAGAGATTTCCTATTACTCTCCCTTGAGCCAGAACATTATTAGTCTTCAGGTCCTGAAAGAAACAAACATCTTTATTAAATTTGAATTGAATAGGAGCATCTTTGGTTAAGGTACTGACAGATATGAGGTTATATTTGAAGGTTGGTATATAAAGAACATCCTGCAGAATAAGATCTTTACTCAGCTTAACTGTTCTTTTTTCGTGTACTATAGTAATAGCACCATTAGGTAAATGGACTTTGATGTTTTGAGTGGTTTTATGAAGCTCGTGAAAAAAAAATTTGATCTGCACATATGTGTGTTGAAACTCCTGTACCTATTATCCACAAATCACAATCAAACTCACTATTTGTTAAAGCAAAATTAGTAAGCAAACCTGCAAATTCAACCTCTACAAAGTTCATGTATTGATCATCCACCTTTCTGCTTTTTAACATCTTGGTTAATTCTTGTTGTATTATTTTTGTCAGCATTGAGTTATTCTGTAATTGGTTCTTGTTCTCACCCTCTATATCATCTACGGGTGTTTTTGCCATATGAACCTGTTTTCCTTTGAATATTGTGTCTTCAGCTTTCTTCTTTTTCTAAGATCCTTGAACCACTCAGGATACCATGCAACTTGAAACAATTCTCTCTTTCATGACCGCTCTTATTATAAAAATCACAGTATTTTTTAAAGTTGAATCTGCCTTTATTCTCTGCAAAATTTTGTCTATTAGCCACTCTGAATTCTTGACAAGCATTACACTTGTGTCAAGAGAATCCGAGTGAACCATATTAATTTGTCTTTGTTTTTCCGCCCTAAGCACCATGGAATATGTCTTATTAATATTTGGCAGAGTATCCAAAGTTAATATTTGACTTCTGAGATTATCATAGGACTGATTCAATCCCATCAGAAATTGTAAAACCTTATCTTCATCTTCAATTTTAGTTAACTTCTGATTCAAAGCACAAGTACAACCAGCACATTCACAAGTAGGAATTACTCTCAATCTATTGAATTCATCCCACAACTTATTCAATTTGTTGTAACACATGGTAACAGTATTATTACCTTGTTTTATAGAACTTATTTTTCTCTTCAATTGATATAACAATGGTCCATTACTCTCTTCATAAATCTCCTCAATTTTGTCGCACAGTTCTTTCAAACTTGGATAATATACGAACGAATTTGAAATTTCCTTAGAAATTGAATTCAGAATCCAAGATTTCACCATACAATATACCTTTCTCCATTTCTTGTACTACGTCAGATTATTGACTGAAGCAACTAAAGTGCCATCCACAAAACCTAGATTATCCTTAGCTTCAAGAGCTGTTTTGATTGAAGTACTCCATGACAAGTAATTATTACCTGTTAATGGTGTTGTAACAGGCAACATGCCTAGATGATATGAATTCTGGAACAACAATGGATTAGCATCAATCTCTTGAGTACGCACATTATTGGTATTATTTCTTGGATTTTGATTTCGAGTTTCAGTCTGATCAATCACTTCTTCCATTACGATCTATATAGATTAAGAATTCAATAGGTATTTATTTTAGAAGAAAATACAGTGTATTCAATAATGGAGACTTGGATCATAATGTTGCTCTGATACCATGAATAAAATGTAAACAGAAGCAAAGCAGAGTGAAGAAGAAGAATACAATTACTGTATTACTTACATCTCACGTGAAAAAATTAGTAGTTATATACAACAAATTGAGCTTACTGTGAGTAACATGTACAGTATCAGCTCACTACAACTAGCTGTAACTACTTTCCCTCCAAAAATAACAATCCTACAGCTGTACAAGTAACTCTACTGTAAGTGAAAACTAAAATAATTAATTCTAATCTTCATCATGAACAAAATGATGTTGAAATTTATGAGTAAAATGAATATAGTGACAGTAAATAGTTGTATATTTTTATCCATTTATTTGTTTGTTTAGTGCTATATTTATGACTATATTAACATAGTATTATATATGGTAATTTGAGGTATAGGGAGAGCCCCTTTAACAAATCCATCAACTCCTCAAAGTATTACTGGTGCATCAACCACGCAACCGCCATCAAGTTCGAACTCCCATGTCCCAGCATCTCCACTAATAGAGGCACCACCACCTAACACAGTCAACTCAACTACAGTAGTTGATCACAAGCAGTGGAGGAACTAGCGGACGACTAAGGAGGGGCAAAATTTTCACATCCGTTGCCGGAAAGGGGGGCTCTGGAGTGATTAATGGCAAGAGATCAACGACGGTGCAAATTTTTTCTGATTTTTATTATACCCGCTCCCCTCCCATTTGTTTCCAGCCGGCCAGCCAGAGAGGGTCTTGCGACCTTACACGATTCTACCTGATTCCGCCACTTATCACAAGAGTGGTTTTCCATACATTACTATTGATGGTGATATGTGAATTATTTATATTTGTAAATATTTCATTATGTGATTTTTTATTTAAATGTTATAAGGTGCTTTATTTTTATTATACTCTATAATATTTTACACTTTTAAAGCTTTTTGATCCTATGCATCATGATTAATCTTGAAGATATTTGTTAAGGGGATTGACTCACTGGAGGTTAGATAGGCCACTAGTTCTTCAAAAACTAGGGATTTCTTCTTAGAGGAGTTCAAGGTATTCAAACTCATTAAATTTAATATAAGTTTTAGTAGTCAAACCTTTATTATTATTGAAGATAATATTTAACTGAATTATTGCAGAAATATAATTTTATATAAAAGGATGAGGTGGATGCCTTGGTCAAGATCGCTTAGCAAAAAAAAAGTGACCAAACGATATATAGACATGATTAATAGACTGAATTGCAAGCGGGCATGACATGCATATATTTTTAAGGGATTTAGGGCAGATAGGTTTAGCATTTTAGAGCAAACTACAGGTAATTTTAGTTTAGTGTCCAATCAGCGAGCGAAGAATTGGAGGGGCATACCTAATGGTTCAAATCTACTATACGTAATGGAGGATTCATTTCTCATCACAAGGATTGAAAATGATGTAAATGTTAACTAGTTCCTATTTCATACATTAAATATCTTAAATAAATGTCATGATAGTTAGCAAACCATAATTAGAATTCTTTATTGTTTATAGGCAATAAAGAATGGATATGAGCTTACTCTATATGAGTTGTTCCTTCATATGCATATGCACAATCACATATAAAGTAATTTCATATATAAACATTCACAATCATATATTTATACTCGTAAGTATTAACTAGTTCCTACGAAGTAATTTCATATATAAATATCTTAAATAAATGTCACGTTAGTCAGTAAACAATAATTAGAATTCTTTATTATATATATGCAATAAATAATGGATGTGAGCTTACTGATGGCTGACTGCCAATTATTGTGAGATAAAGGCAATAGGACAAGATTTGCATTCCTAATTTGAGCATCAGATGCAACAATAGTGAGAGGAACAGTTATAGCTCCAACAGGCCCAATAGCAGCAGAGAAAATTTCATAATGAAGACTCATCTTCTTTTCCCCTACCCGTCAATCTAATTACTGAACATTGATATGTAAGTTTTTATGAAAATTTTAAATTTTGTATATTATTTCAAACAATTATTCATTTAATGATTTTTGTGATGATTTATCTATTATTTTGAATTGGTTTTTTTTATACCTTGTATGTATTATTTCATGTCTTATTTTATTAACTAAATAAAAAATTATTTGAAAAATAGCGATGGATTAAAGCGTTTATACTTTAAATAACCTTTTTTTTTAATCTTAAGATTAACAATGGCATAAGATCCATTATTATTTTTGCAACAGACATTCGTTGCTAACTCGTTGCAATAATGTCTTTAATTGTTTTTAATAGAATTCCTTATTTAGCGACAACTAAAAAAGTATTTTATGACGGATACTTCTCTTGCTAATATAGCAACGAGTATAAATATTCATTACTAAATTTTTAGCAAACAATGTTGTTTCTAACTACTTCTTAATCATCATAAATCCATCATTAATCACTATAATAGACAAAATTTATTCAATTAGCGACGAAATTTTCCTTCACTAGTTGATAAATATCTTATAATGATTGGAACATTACAATGTCTTATTTCTCTTATTTAGTGAAAGATTCTTATATAATAACTATTTCCTATTTAACAACTCATGCCAACACTTCCACTCAAGTTGGTGCATACAGATCTTGAATATTTAACTTGACATGTAAATCATAGACCTTTCTACTAACTACAAATTTTGTAAGTATATTTGTCAATTGATTCTCAAAAAATTTTTAATTTTAAAATATGAAAATGTTCATTCATTTTGTAGTTTAAATACTTAACAACTTTCATGAAATTTTCAATTTTAAGATATGAAGGGCTTCATACATTTCAGTTTAAAGACTTGAAAGTCTATTCATTAACATTTTAGTTTAAAGCATGATCTTCTTCTTCAATTTTGGCAATTTAAAGACTTGCCCATGTCCTTTTTATAGACATTTAAAATTTAAAAACATGAAGATCCTCCTTACAACAACTTTTGGACTTGCTTTGGTCCCTTCCAAGTTGTTTTAGTTTAGAGACAATTTAAGTAAATGAAGATCCCTTCTCTCAACTACTTTTGTACTTGATTTGGTCTATGTTTATGTCTCCAAGAGCATTGTTGCAATATAATTTCTTAATGCATGATTGCTGTAGTAACAATATCACATGCCTGAATCATGCTAAAGCTTTACTTAAACCTTCAGTTATTTTCTCCGTCAACTTGACTAGAATGGAGGACGACGAAGATTTATTAGTATGGTAGCTTGGGAACAAAGAGTATAGTTGGTGTCATCCAACTTCTTAAAGCTGATCAACATAATAACAATATTGCAGGTAGGTTGAGGTTGACACTTTGGTTAAAGCTTCTATTCTTATCATGGTCAACTTGGCTAGAATGGAAAAAGATGATTCTTTAGTGTGGAAGTTTATATCAACCAAAGAGGGAGATGAGGAAAATAAGATTGGTTAAAAAAAATAAAAGAAAGACTATATGTTGAAAAATTAATAGAAAGGCTTATATCTTGATATTCAACTCAACAGAGCTTTAGTCCCAAGTTAATCGGGGTCAGTTATATAGATACTCTTTTTCCACTTAGAGCAATTATAGACCACATCTTCAAAGAGATGTAAATTCATAAGATCATATTGAATAACTTTTATTCAAGTTAGTTTAGGTCTACTCATGCCTATTTTGACTATATCCACCTTAACTCGGTCAGTCTTTCTGATAAATACACCACTAAATCTTTATTTTATATGATCAAACTATCTTAATCTATGTTTTCTTATTTTATTCTCAACTTATGCTACTCCCACCTTTTCTCTAATACACTTATTATGGATTTTATACATCTTAGTATGTTCATACATCCATCTTAGCTTTCTTATTTCAACAACATGCAACTTATCCATGTGTTGTCCCTCCAATGCCTAATTCTCACTACCACACATTATAATTGGTCGTATTACAGTGCAATAAAATTTACCTTTTAATCTAACTAGCATCTTTTTGTCACATAAAACTCATGTAATAATCTTTCACTTTATCTAACTTGTTTTAATTATACAATATCTTCTTTATAACCTCTATCTTCTTGAAAAATTGAGCCAAGATACTTAAAATGAGTGCTATGAGATACTGCCACTTTGCCCAAAAAAACTTTATCCCTTTCTCCATTTGTATTATTAAACCTACAGTTCATATACTCAGTCTTAGTCCTACTTAACTTAAAACCCTTGGATTCTAAAGTTCTTATCCACAACTTCAGCTTTCTACTTACTCCTGCTTGAGTCTTATCTATCAAGATAATATCATCTACAAACATCATACACCATAAAATGTCATCTTGTATATGTCATGTAAGCTCGTTCATGACCAAGATAAAGAGATAGGGGCTCACAATTAAACCTTGGTATAACCCAATAGAAATAGAAAAATCTTTAGAATCCTCTCCAACTGTATGGAAGCTAGTGATAGCTTCATCATACATATCCTTTAAGACTTGGATATATCTAATTGATACTCTCATGCGCTTCATGACCCGCCATAATACTTCTCTAGAAAATCTATTATAAGTCTTCTTTAAGTTGATGAAAAACATATGCAAATCTTTCTTCATCTTCCTATATGTTTCCATCAAATCTTTAATAAGAAATATTACTTCCATAGGTAATCAACATGGCATAAATCTAAATTGGTTTGGGAAGATACAAGTGTCAAAATGTAAAAGGTGTTCCATAACTCTCTTTCACAATTTCATAGTGTGACTCACAAGCTTTATACCTTTATAATTTGAACTACTTTGGATATCTCCCTTGTTCTTAAATAAAGGTATCAAACTTTTTTGTCTCCATTTATTTGTCATTTTCTTTGTAATCAGAATCTTATGAAATAAAGTAGTCAACCATACAACTCTCACTTCTTTAAAATATTTCCAAACCTCAATAGGGATTCCATCTTGACCATAGGCTTTATCGATTTTTATTCTCTTCAAGGCTTCCTTAACTTTAGAAAACTGAATTTGTCTAGTATACTTCATATTTTTCTTAGTTGTGTCACCCAAACCCTTAATGTTTTCACTGATTACTATTAAGAAGATCCTCAAAATAACATTGATAAAGATATATTTTGCATATTATTTAGTTATTATTCTAGTTGTATTATGATTATTATTATCAATTGAATTTTATGTGTTTCTATTGCAAAAGCTAGAATAATTATATTTTTGAAGTTTGGCTTTACCAAACATGAATTTGAAGTCCAAATTGATCCAAATATGATGAAATATGAAGAAAGTGGAGATGTATAATAAAAAGGAAGCAAAGCAGTTCAAAACATAAGGAGAATTATCTCCATGACTATGCAAACTAATCTTCATGTCTATGGGAACCAAACTACTTTTGTTCAAGAGAGAAGAAAATAAGCGAAAGAATACAGAAGTAAAACAGAGGACACGACTATGTAGATGGAAAATACATAGCTGCGCAAATGAAAATGCTATTGCCTGTAGAAGATTTTTGCATAGCTCAATGTGGTATAATTATGCATGCCCATAGACTTATTATGATGGCTATTTATGCGAGATTATCTAAGATTTTGCCCTAGTTATAGTCCTAAATAAATAAGAAGTCTTCATATTTGCCCTAGATTTATTCCTAATCAATTTAGAAATCTCCTAAATCTATTCCTAATTAATCAGTTTAAAAATCTACAAATTCTTTTTCTACTCAAGATAGAAGATATCCAAGCCTCTAGCCCTCTCCTCGATCATCCAATTTTCTTTGAAAAATATTTATTGAAGATTTAAGTTTTTCCTTGGTTGAGAGAAGGAGGCTTGGTCCCAAAAGTGATTCAAGATCAAGAGTTCCATTCAATCCAAAACTTTATAAGTTTGATCTTTCTTATTTTCTTTAGTTTTAACATTTCTTCAATTAGTTTTACTTCTTTATTATTCATTTTTTTTTTAAATATGTGCAACTAAAAATCTCATTAGTGTTAGACCCTTTTATTGATTTTACTATAGAGTAATTCATAACTATTTGATTCAATTATATTATCCTTTTGATTATTTTATTATCTTTAATTTTAATATAATATATATCTGGCCAATAATTATTTAATTTGAGATATTGTGTGATGGAATGAAAATAGAAATATAATATTAGTTTAAGGAGATAAAAGTCTTAAGTAATTTTTACTTAGAATAAGGAAAACACTTAGGAGATTAATTAAAATGGTTTCATAAAACTTAATGAGTTTAATTAATTACTTAATTATAAACACGAAAGTTGCATAAGAGTTAATTTCAATATTAGTTTTAAATCTTGAGAGAGACTAGAACTTATTTTAGGAGAATCCAACTAATAATCACAGGTAGAATAAAATTGAATCAAAACTTTAGAAAATCCATAGTTAATTAACTAAGGTAGTTTAACCTAAGTTTAAAAATATAAGAGTCAATACCAAGTAATCTAGTTTTCGTTTTAATTAGTTTTAAATTCAATCTTTTCTTTTCAAATAATAAATAATTTGATTATTTAGTACTTAGAATTACCTTTCCTCATGGGAATGTTACTCACTCACAACCATATTACTTGTTCACGACTTGTGTACTTGCAGCTAGCTAGGCTAGGACCTAACAAGCTTCCCAACCTTTCCTTGATATCCTTCTCTTAAACCAAAACTATATTCTCTTCATCTTTGATATACTTAACTTGGTTTAAATCTTAATATTTTCATTCTCTTAATTTAGCCAATTTATATATAACATTTTCCTCTTTCTTTAAAAATTGTGTTCTTGCTTGGCTAATATCCTTTTTGGCCTCTTTTTTCACTTGCTTGTATTGCCTAAAAGCTTCATTGTCACTACACCTAAGTAATCTATTATATTATTCCTTTTTACTGTCTTTTACACTTCCCCATTCCCCGTACATATCATATTCATACATAGTTATATTAACATCCCAAACTCTAATTCTGACTAACGCATCTTTAAAAATCATTTGTTTTATCCTTTTTAAAGTTCACTACCTAGTTTTGGTAATGCAATTCCTCTTAGGCCTATTTGTCAACCTCTTATTCTTGACATCCAAAACTAATAAGCTATGTTGAGTGGTTAAAGCCTCACTTGCGATAGCTTTTACAATCCTTGTAGAGAACTTGATTCGCCTTTCTTGTGAGTATGAAGTCAATCTGGCTTCTATTTTACTCACTTTAAAGGCTACTATATGAGATTCTCCTTTTATAAAGTGAGTATTTATCATTATTAAATCATAGACCAAGGAAAATTCAATGATATTTTTTCTCTCTTCATTTCTGATTCTGAAACCATATCCCCTATGCACATTCTTGAATCCTATAGTGATGGTCTCCTTTTGTAGAACTAGTTATACTGAAATGATCATATCTCCTACTTATTTCATTATTATAATAGCTGCCTTCAGATATCTATTCAAAATCATTCATACTCCATTCTTATTTCTATATATTCAAGTGTACCACAATTTATATCTTGAGAATTCTCAATTTCTTTACTCTTCCCTCCTAACTACTTAGTCTCTTGAATGCAGGCGATATTGATCTTTCGTCTCTCTGTAGTATCGACAAGTTTTCTCAACTAGTCTGTAAGAGATTTAATATTCTAAGTATCTATTTTAATCTTACTTTCCACTTGTTCTATGTCTCTTCTTATAAAAGCCTATATCATCATCAGAACCCGTACCAACTGTATTTTTGGACTAATTTCTTTACACATATTCATCCTTGATGCAAGAACTCTTGCTTATTTAGCATCATATTTAGGCATTAACATGGACTTTTGAAAAATACAACTTTGCCTATTTCTTACTATACCAATATATCGATTTACTGCATCGGTAATAGGAAACGCCCTCATATTTATATCATATGAATATATATTATGAGATGTGTTAAAATTTTATATTGGCTGCCATCTATCTCAATCTTCTTTCTTTATTCGAGCTTGAGACTGGCTATGTACAAAAAACTTTTGCATATGTAGAGTTGACTTATATCTTGATACAATATTAAATTTTTAAAAAGGAAAATATATTTTTTTCTTATTTTTAAAGATAAAATTTACACAATGATTCCTATTTAATTAAAAATAATGATTTAGAAATAAATTCTTAAATAGGGAATTTTTATAATTATGCTAATTAATAGGAATACTATAATTTGCAATTAAATAAGAATGTAATATCGGTTGATTTTTTTTATCTAATGAAAAGTTTCTATTCAATGGCACACACCAATAGTTAATTTTTGTATTATTTTTATATCAGACAAATGGTTAGAATTTAAATTTATTATTTATTTATAAGATGTATTAAACTGTGAAAGCAAATTTTTTTTTAAAATAAATTTATCATAATATCTAAAAAAGTAAAAAAGAAAAAGTCAAGCAATTTGGAAACTTTGGTCCATTATGTCAGCCAAACACTAAGGTTTAAATGTCAAATTATAACCTAATAAGCCATAAATTAAATATATGGTGAGAATATGAAGAGAGAAGCCCTTTTTCAAGGGTCAAGTGTGGCCAAATATAATCCACTACTTTATCTAATAATTAATATAATGGAGAGCACCATCGTTAATACTGAGTAGTGGTGGGCACCTAAGTAAAGAAATTGAAAATCATGTGAAAATGACAAAATTTAATTGACCTTATAGATTAACCCAATTTGCTATAACATATTTTATTTTATTTTCCTTTAAATAAGTTTAGGAAATTCAACATTTCAAATTTGACTCATAAGCTTATGATCTAGTTAGGAAAAAAAATCATTTATAGACTCATAAATCCAAGGTTTTATCTATTCAACCTTGGATTTTCATTACTCCATGCTGAGCCTTTGAATTTTACTTATTTTTCAAATTAAAATTTTTTAATAAGTATAAAATTGATGAGAAATTTGTTTATAATTAATAAATAATTTAAAAATATTTAAAAATTCTTCTAAATTTTCAGTTTAGAAAATAATGAAATAAAAAAAAGAACAAAAACTCATTTTTTTAGGTTCCTCTTTTTAAATTTTATCAATTAAGAAGTGTTACCTTTTAAAAATTAGCATAAAATTTCAGTAATTTGTAAATTATGACTAATGAATTTCTTATGAAATTTATTTTTACTGTAAAAGAACTTTTAGTGCAAAAAAAAAATGTAAATTTATAGATTTTATATGAAAAATAAAAGTTCAAAATTCAATAGGCAAAATATAAGAAAAGTCTAAAACATTCCAAATTAAGTGTTTCACTTTTTCAAAAAATAAGTAAAAACTCTCATCATAGTGTCTGTTTTTCATTTTAACAAACACGAATTATACTCTCATAGCATTTGTCTCTTTTTCATTTGCAAATTACAATACCTAGTCAATGGTCCGCCTCATATGCAAATATAATTTTTTTTATTTAATAATCAACAACACTAATTTTTTAATATTATAAATTTTTTATCACAATAATCAATAAATTAAATTAATAAATTAAAAAATATTAAATAAAAATATACATTAACAAATAATTAAATAATTAAAAAGATCATTCTATTATACATTTTACAATAAACTCATTATAAATTAAATATAATAAATTTAATTATAAAAAAAATAATTATTTACTATCACATAATATATGTAGATATCCAAATACTATTTTTGTTCATTATAATACTCTCTCATTTGCCTCACTAAAAAAAACTACTTACATTACATTAATAATAATAAAATAAACCATTGCTCCCAATAAAAAAAGAAGCAAAGAAAAATCCAAATATTTTCTTTTATTGCAAAATAGCAAAGAAAAATCTAAATATTTTCTTTCATTTCTAAACTAATTACTATTGTATATTGAATTTTTAAATTAAAAAATTCTATTTAAATATCTATATTTATAATCAAAAGTTCTTGAGTCTTCAAATTTTCACCTGTTAATTATTAATTTTTTAATTAATTATATTTTCTAAATAATAATAAATAATATCTAATTATTTATTGTCTTTTTAAATTTTTGGCTTTTTGAATTCTAATTTTTTAAATTCTTTACTTTTTAAATTCTAATTTTTATAGCAATAAATTATAAAATTTTATAATTTATATTTTTCCTCTACTTATGTGGCAACTTATACAAATCCTCCATTATATATATATATATATATAACTAATTTCTTACCCGAAAATTGTGTGATAATAAGCCTAACAAAACATGAATAAATAAAATCAATAATAAATAAATATAAATAATTTATATTTATGTATATAATTAATTAATAAATAAATATTACTGTCACTTCTCGTTTTCAGAAATATGACGATTCAAGGATCCAGGTAGGCTTAAGGCCACCAGACATTGCGTATAACTATAACTAAATTAATATATTCAAACGTATTGATTATTTATTCAATAATCTTATAATATATTCTTTTTATATTTATTTTGATGTTATTTATTACACACACACATATATATATATTATTATTTACATTATAATTTACCTTAACACTCTACTAAATCCTTCATAACAGTACTACAGAGCATCTAGAGTACACCTACCCTAACATATTTAATAGATTTAATACTTATTAGCTAATTATATTATTCAGTACTTTTTGCTGAAAGGAAAAAATCAAGAAACTGATAGACCTGAATATCCTCTACTTGAAATTACGTAGACAATGGGGTGAGCCGTCAACTTAGTGTGATTATAGTACCATAATAATATGGTATACAATAAGAATATCTCAAGATTTAATATAATAATAACACAAAGTGGCTGCACAACAAAAGAATATCAATAAATTTTGATCCACAAGAAGGGCCCACAATAATTAGATGAATATCACAAAAGCAAATCAAACAATATGACAGATAAATACATAACAATAGCACTAAAGAAAATATATCACTATATACATTCCAGTGCTATCACACATTACACACATAGGGGTATTAGCTTTTATCCTTTTTTATCACGAGTCTTTATGTGCATATAGCCTGATGGTATAGCCCCCATCAAGTTGAGATTCTATTATATTTGCTAAACAAATAGCTTGGTATATTTACATAGGCCAAGATGCCACATAGGATTTCACAATTTATAAATACAATAATACAATTATCAAAGGTATCAAATGGTTCTCAATTTATCAAAAGTTTCAAGGCAACAAAGGAAGATATAGACACTATAACTCATCTTAAACTTGCAAATTTGATTCCTCTAAGTCATTGATAGTTACTGGTTAGTTATGTGATAATCCTTGACCTACATTCACATCCATATATTAATTGCACACTTAGGTTTGTATTTAATTTATTATTTGCTATTTAATGTTATTTAATTTTTTTACATATTAATGTACATCTTGGGAAGGATTTATATTATTTCTCTAGGCCCTTATTTAGTTTAATTTAGGTTATGTATTAATATACTATTTTACATTTTCATATATATATATATATATATATATATGTTATATTTTAACTCATTGTTGTCACTTATGGTTCACTATCTTTGCCATTCTTGTTTTAATTATTCATTACGTACCTATGCACCGTTTTAACACTTTAATATGTTATAAAATTTATTTTTTAGTTATGGATTTAAATATCACAAAATCATACACATTAAAGGTATTCAATTAAGTAAATTCCAATTGCTCACAATCTGTCAATTTAATCACATTAGCTTTCTATAATCGATTGATTTACTTATTCATTAAATTAACACTTGATCTGTTTAAGACAATAACTAAACATGTTAAACTTTATTTTCATATATAAGATGCTCATGTTTATGGTCTGATCAAATAAATTTTGGTATACTTAACTCAACACAAGTCAACAACACATATCATTTCCAGCAATTGTATAGTTTGCCCTCATTTAATTAGATATTAATTTTCTCAAATTTATTTGTCTTGAAATTTTTTCAGGGTGTTTCTAATATCCTAAGTGACTTCTATATAATTTTCATTAATTTTTATGTTTATTTACATAGGTAAATAATTCAAACACAGTAGCAAAATGTTTAGTGATCTTTATTTAGGCTGTTAAAATGAGCAGCTTATATTCACTTAGTTACTCACTCATTTTTTCTCATAATTTTGACTTGCCCTTTTACCAAAGCATTTCCAACATCTGGATACACCTTTTGTAAATTTTTATGAATTTTAAAGCTTATTTGCATATTGAAATAAATAAAATACAGTAGTTAATTTATTGAGAATTCAAGCTATTAAATTTGGACTGATTTGGGGATTAAGGTTTCTAGCTTTATCCTTTTTAATTTCTTTCAATCCAAACTAATTTCCAACATCCTAAATAGTTAATTAATATACATAAATGATAATTTTTATCAGGTTTAATAAACAATAAGTTTAATGTTAGGGAAACAAAATTGAAATATTAAGATTCAAAATTTTCAGATTTCTTACCTTTATGAGTTTCTTTTGCCTTATGTGCTTCTAAATCATTTTGTTAATTTAATTCTTCACTTTGGATCACTTTTAGACATAAAACTAGTTTAAAAATGAGCTATGAATGATAAAAAAAATGAGATAAAATCATGATAGAAAGGGGAGATATTTTGCTAGTAAGAAGAAGAAGAAGATAAGTATATTTTTTTTCTTTTGTTTTTAGCATGTGCTGTCCAAACTCACTTCCTTTTCAAAGGAAATGAGTCTCCTGCTTGATTTGGTAGGAAAGAGGCTGATAATTAAGTGGGTAAAAAAAATCAATTTTACCCTTCAAAGTCTTACATGCTTCTTTTGTTAACTTGAATGCCTTTTTTGGCCATTTCATATCCTAACTTACTACATATACTTGTAATTCATTTCTTTAAAATTCTTCTCACTTGTAATTTTCAATTTTAATTTATCTTATATGGTTCTAATGTTTATTTTTATGTTAAGATATTATTACTTAATTTATGGTGTATTTAAAATAAAATGTCCTAAAACATACAAGTTACTGTAGCTAAGGTATTTTAAAATTTCCATTTCTATCACTTTAGTGACTTGTAAATTTCACCTCATTGTATTTCAATGGTTCCTTCATCATTATAATAGGTCACTTTATTTTTCTAATACTTTTTTTTATATAAATGTAATTAATTATTTTACAACTTATAGTCGATTGATTTGATTCATAGTCGTTATGAATTATACAGTTTTCAATTCAAACACTTTAGAGTCTTGTTTATATTCTTTGACATATTAAAATTTTATTTCAATTAAGATTTTTTCTTACTTTGTTCTTTTAATTTGTATAATATTTAAGCTACTAGACTTGCATTTTATTTAGGGTATTACAATAACCAATAATAAATAAATATAAAATAATCTATATTTATATAAAAAAATATAAAATAAAATATTTATTTTGATTTTTATGATAATTTCATCAAAATAATATGAGTGAATAGATATAGTTTTTTTAGTTCATAACTTGATACTTTCACTAATCAAGAATAAATCTATATATATTTTTGCCATAAAAAATCATGACTTCTATAAAAAAAAAAAAAGAAGAAAAATTAAGAAAAAAATAGAAATTCAAGCAAATTTGTTTCAAATAGAAAGAAAAAGATGAGTAGGACTTATAATCATATGTTTATATCAAAATTATTATTAATGTTAATATTATTTTTACATAAATTATTAACATATAATTGATTTGTTAGGAATTCATATTTTTCATTATTTAAATTTTTAAAAAGGATATAAAATAATAATTATTATAAATAAATTATTAATTAAATGAATTATTTAAATAAATTATTAATGTATATTTTTTTTTACTAAAAAGGATGATATTATTAAACTTTATCAATCAAGATTACATCATTTAAAAAATTTGGAACATAAGTATAGGTCATGGCATTAACAAAGGAACAAGAAATCCTAGGAAGGGAATGGATAGGGGTGTGCAAATTTTTCGGAACCAGCCGAGCCCGATTGAACTGAATAGATTTTGATCTGTTTATATTGTGAATTCGGGTGAAATTAGATTTATATTTAAAAAAATTCGGATTCGGTCATATAGTCGGGTTGAGATTTATTTATCTATTCAAACCCAAACTCGACCAATAAACATATATTATATTTATTTATTTATAATATACAGTGTATAACTAGACTCGACCTGATCCAACCCGAACCATAAATTTATATATACATAGTATTATTGTGAGCTGAGATTTTTTTCCCACTTCCAACGAAATGGTTATTGCGATTTCGGTACTGTTAGGCTCTAGGTCTTAGAGAACACGAGCCTAAGTCCTGAGAAATGAAGTTGCCACCCTAACAGGCCGTTAAAAAAAAAGGGAGTGGATGACTCGATTCTTAAGGAATCCCCAATCCAATATTGGGTTTGAAAAGTTATGTACATATGGGGAATGTGAGAATGACCCAGCACCCCCATAGCGTCCAGTTCATTATAACCGGCCTCCTTTTCAGGTCTAAATATTATTAAATTCTTAATTATTATAATACCATCCATATTACATGCAATCATAATAAATAAATATTCATTGCATTATAAATTAAAACAACCAAGCAAAATGAGCATCCATGCAAGATGAAAATATACATTTATAATGTTCAATGTCCAAAATATAATTAAAATAGGACACCCATCGATTGGTGGAAAACATGTCTTTTACAACAGTCCAAAAATTCTTAAGATAAATTAAATTATATAATTAAATGAATAAGGCATCCACAAAGTGAAAACGCACTTTTTACATTGTTCTCAAAATTCAAATAATAAGAAATTATAATCCATATAATACATAAAGAATGATCGTATGTATGGCCATTAAACAATAATAAATTAGGACTTAAATAAAATAAAATCACAAAAGAGTGCAATGCATGAACAAATCTTAATATTAATCCCTTAACGAATTATAGTGCGCAATGCACACGGCGGTCCCAACAAATAAAATAGCTAAAGATACTAATAGTAAAACCTAACCATATAAACACAACAAGTAAGATGAGCTTTAAAGTATTAAAATTTGACATCAATATAATTAGTAATAACTTAGATCATGGGCTTTTCAATAATAACTTATAAAGTTTAGGTAATTCCTAGGTATCTTCAAACCACAGTAAGCAAGTAAGAATAATTTTATTATTCAGATACTTTAAAATCTCACGAATATTTGTTAAGTGAAAATTCTAGGTATATCATGAACACTGTAATTGAATCATGTTTAGAATAAAAGCATTAAATACTATGATTTTAAGAGATATACCTACGTTGTCGGCTACACCAAGATGTTTGTTGAATCAAGCTCACCATTTTGATTGAACAATGGACTTGTGTCTGGATCAATTGAGATTTCTTGGTTGGTGTTTAAACAATCCAAAGATTGTTTCTTGTTCTAGCTACTGTCTCTCCTTATTTTTACTTTTTGTCTCTCTTTTGGTTTTTGTAAAGTCGGCTGTTGAATTTGTAATCATTGCTAAGTGTCTCCCCTTGTTTTGTTGTTTTCCTTTTGTATTTATTGGTAATGCTAATGTTAATCAGGTTCCATAATCCTTGTCCATTCAAACCCCTTTCTACTTGTTCGAATTCCTTTTGAATTTCAACCTAATTAAAACTGAATTTGGCTCAGATTAGCACCAAAACAAAGACTCATATCGAATTGAACCATTATCAATTCGACATGAACCGAAGCTCATATTGAACTGAATCTTGGTCAATTCGGACCGAAGCTCATTGTCAAATTTGATATGAAAAAGGCTCATATCGAATTGGATGTCTAATTCGATATGAGACTATGCTCATATCGAATTGGGACAATTGGTTGGATGTCCCATTTCGATATGGACACTGCCCATACTGAATTGGCACGCCCAATTTGATATGGCACAACCCATATCAAATTCATATCAAATTAAACCGAATCAAATGAACCATTTTAGGGGTTTTAAGGATTAAACCAGCTTACTTTGGGTCTTCTTAATTGAATCAATCTAATTTAGGGCTTCAAATTAGGTTTAAGCTTTTAAAGTCGGACCGAATTTAACTTGACCACTATTAATTGAGATCGGTCTTGCTTAGGGCTAAAATTAAGGGTCCACAATTATATATATTAAATATATTTATAATATATATTATATATATGTATATTCTATTTAACCAGGCCGAACCCGAAAATATATGAGTCAATAAAAAATATAGATAATTTTAGTCGGGTTTAGTTTGAATTTTTTTTTATATTTAATCAGGTTTAGTTGGATTAAAATATATTTCAAACCCGATCAAACTCGACCAATGCTCACTCCTAGGAATGGGCTACTTGATTCGTTGTATGCCTAATCCATCCAACGGTAAAAGAATTTATTTTGAAGATTAAGAGTCATGTATTTTTTTAACTTTTTAAATTTTTTAAAAAAATCAACCAATCAATATTATTAAATTATAATAATGTGTAATTAATTTATAAAAAAAATTAAAATTCAAAATATAATTTATTTAATTAATATTATGAAGTTATATTGATGTGTAATTATTTAATAAAAGAATTAAAAGTCATAAATATAATTTATTAATTATTAAATTTTAAATTTTATATGAATTATCAAAATTAAATAAAAAATTAATAAAAAAGAAAAAAAGTAAAATAACTTTTTTTTAAATGGTTGATGATGTGGCAACCTTAAAACAACTCTTATTTCCTCAACTTATATATATATATATAATATAGATTCCATTCAAATAATTTATTTAATATAAATATAAAATTTATTTAAAATATTAAAAGAAAAATGAATATACTATGCATTTAATTCAAATAAAGAGAGATACATTTAATTCAAATTAATAGATTTTAAGTTTGTAACTAAATTTTTGTAAATGTTAAGAGAATATAGTAATAGAATATAAGAATGAAGAACAAGAATAAAGAAGAAGAATGTTTATTGCTTCTTGTATATGTACTACAATAGTAGAAGTATCCCAATTATAGGATTAAGACAAGAGATAAGTTATAAAATTCTAAAAGTCAAGAGTTATAGATATTTACTTTTTATTTTTATTCATAATATTCCCCTTGGATATCTATTTTGCAAAGAATATGCCTCATTAAAATCTTGCCAGTAAAAAACTTAGGGGAAAAAAATCTATTGAAAGAAAAAGAAAAAAATATTATTATCTCATTAAAACCTTTATTAGAAAAACACAATGGGACACAACCTTTGGTAAAGGAAAAATAACATAGTTTCAAACTCTCCCTATTTGCAATATTATTGAAGATCTTTAAGATGACACATACCAATACCACAAACTAATTTCTTAAATGCAGCAGTAGGTAATGCTTTAGTGAACAAATTTGCTAGATTGTTACTTGAACAAATTTGTTGAACAATAATCTCACCTTTCTTTTAAAGATCATGTTTAAAGAAGAATTTTGATGAATTTTGTTTTATTTTATCTTTTTTAATATATCATACCTTTAATTGAACAATACAAGCTGCATTATCTTAGTATATTATTGTTAGGATTTTTTTATTTAAAAGGCGACCAAACGTTTCATGAATATATTAGGTTATTGATCTTAGCCAAACATATTCTCAACTTACTTCGTGAACTATTATTATCTTTGCATGGTTTGAGGAAATAACAATTATTATTTGCTTTGTAGAATGCTAAGATATAGCTATATTACCATATATGAATAAATAGCCCATTTGAGATCAAGCTTTGTATGGGTAAGATAAATACCTTACATCTACATAATCAACCTATTAAGGTTTAGATTTATTTGTGTAAAACAAATCCAAATCAATAGTTCGCTTTACACCATTCCAACGTCTTTGGGCTGGCAAAGAACTATATCTTACTAATAAATTAATATGAAAAGATATCTCATACCTCGTATTATTAGCAATATATATTAGTATACCTATTGCACTAAGATATGATGCTTCAAGACCAAAAACTTCTTCATTATCTCTTCGAGGTTAAAAATGATCTTTATTCACATCAATTGATCAAATAACCATTGGACTACTCAACGAATGTGCTTTATCCACTTAAAATTGTCTAAGAACTTTTTCTGTACAGTTTGACTGATGAATGAATATTCTATTTGCTAATATTCAATTTGTAACCCAAGACAGAACTTTGTTTTTCCAAGATCTTTCATCTCAAATTCATTTTTCAAATTTTCTATTTCTTTTGGAATTTCTTTAGGAGTTCTAATAATATTTAAATCATCAACATAAAACAATTATGGCAAGCTTAGATGCAAATTTTTTTTATAAAAACACATGGATAAATTGGATTATTTTTATAATCTTATTTTATCAAATATTTACTAAGACGGTTGTACCACATGCGTTCAGATTATTTTAATCCATACTAGAGATGAGCAAATAGTTCAAAATCGATAGACCAGACACCGACCATATCTGTTTTAATCAACTAAGTTGATCGGTTTTGGTTTGTACATTTATCAGTAAAACTGATTGAACCCGACAAAAACCAATTAAACCTGATTGAACAAACCAATAATGATAAGTTTTCAAAAATAAAATTATCCGATCGATCAATAGTAATAGGGTTGGCAAACTCTTAAAAACTGACCAATCCGATCGATGCTCATTCTTAATCCATACAAAGATTTTTGTAACTTAATTGAATAAATTTCTCAAGAACCTATATTACATATTTTTGACATTTTAAATTCTGCAGGGATTTTTATATAGATTTTATTATCAAGTGAGCCATATAAATAGACTATGACTACATCCAATAGTCGCATATCAAGTCTTTCATGCACTGTCAGACTAATAAGATATCTAAAAGTTATTGCTTCCACCAAAGAAGAGTGCATCTTTTTATAATCAATACTGGGTTTTTGTGTAAAATCTTATGCAACAAGTCTTGCTTTGTATCTTGTGACTTCATTTTTCTCATTTCTTTTATGTATAAATACCCATTTGTATCCTGCTAGTTTCACATTTTTAGATGTTTAGACTATTGGACCAAAAACTTCAGGTTTTCCAAGTAAATTTAGTTCTGCTTGTATTGCATCTGTCCACTTTGGCTAATCTACTCTATTTTGACATGCTTGAATAGATCGTGGTTCAAGATCCATATTATTATTCATAATATCCAATACTACATTATATGTAAAATTATAATCCACAACCATATCGTTTCAATTCCATCTTTTTTCAGAATTAACATAATTTATCAAGATCTCTTCATTTTTTTTCAACTTCAGGTATTTGTACTTCTTCAAGAAGTTTATTTATGTTTGTACCTACCTTCTCAATAGTTTCATCTTTATTATTTACTATTTATCTTTTTTTTGAGGATTTTTATCTTTAGAATCAATGGGTCTTCCATGTTTCAGACGTGTTTGAGATTCATTAGCATATTGTCCTTTTGGGACATTAATATAAATTGGAACATTGACTGCTGGTATATAAGACACTGCAACTCGTTTTGGATCATCAAGTGCATCCAGCAGTTGATTTGCTATTTTTTTTTTACAGATGGATAATCTTTTGAACCCCTTGTTCACAATATTTTGTTCTGGGGTCTAAATGAGATAGTGATGAAGTGTACCATTTTATTGTCTTTTCTACTCTTTTATATTCTCCCCGCAATGTTGGGAATATTGTTTTATCAAAATGACAATATGTAAAGCACTATATTACAAAAATAAATTAATATAATTCACTATCTTATAGGTTTAATTTAGAGTAAATTAATGTAATTGACAATGCTATAAGTATACATTTATGTACTTCACTATATAATATATTTAATTTGGATTAATTTACTATATAATATATTTAATTTGGAGTAATTGACTATGTTACAAGTATAATTTAATGTAATTCACTATATAATAAATTTAATTGATATAATTAACTATGTTATAAGTATAAATTAATATAATTCACTGTATAGTATGTCTAATTAGGAGTAATTGACTATATTACAAATATAAATTTATGTAATTCAATATATAATATGATTAATTAGAATAATTGACTATATTATAAGTATAAATTTATGTAATTCACTATATAATAAGTTAATTTTGGATCAATTGTTTAATATTTTCCCTTAAAATTAAAAGAATGAGATTTATTTTAATTATATAAGCTGGCTAATTTTTTTCTTTTAAATTGAATTATAAAGTTAGCACTGACATTATAAAATAAGAATACAATTAATTAAATTATATTTTTCCCAGCTAGTATTGACTAAAAAATTAATTTTCATCGATTGTGAGTTATTATTCAATTATCAAAGATAGAAACATCTAACTAACTATAAAACATGAATTAATTGGGCCATTAGACATATATCATGTGACTTAAAAAAATTTTTAAAAAAATATAACGTATCATATATATATATATATATACATATATGTATATATATATTTGGAATTGAAAAGTATATATTTCCAATGTATATCATTTTATATGAGTATTTGGAGAGAAGTAAACTTCTTATTTTAAAGCCAAAACTAACTAAACGAAACTTTTGACTTTTCATATTATTTGGCTGAGTTCTGGCCATCCTAATATGACCGACTTAGTTTTTCCTATTTATGTAGATATTTGACAAAATATTTTTATGCAATTATTAGCCTTTTGATTTCGAGTGGTGCATTAAATTGTTTGTTATATTTTAAGTGATAACTGTTAGTATTAATTAGCTCTGAGGTAGTTGAACGATTGTTTATAAAAACACTAATTTGAAATTCTTCAAAGTATCGTTTATTTATTTCAAAAAAAAAAAACTATCTTATTAAAATTTCTAAATAAAAAAATACTAGATATTAATTTTATTCTTTTTTTTTGAAGCAAATATTAATTTTATTCTTAGTAGTCATTAAACTATAAATATTGAAAATGAAGAGTTCAACTGTGGATTCAGTGATTGAATTGTTGTTTTTTAATAATAATAAAACTATTTATTTTTAATTATTGGACATATATAAAAATATGAGTAGATATTTAATTAAGAATATTTATATTTTAATATATAGTTTATAATTTGTAAATTTAAATCCAACTTAATAATATATATCTAAAAATATAAAAATTAAATTAAATTCTATAATATCACAACTGATCATGCAATTTGATTAAACTGTGTAGCTCAACTGTGATTTAATATTGGTTACTCTTTTTTACTAATTTGATATTGGCATAATACATCTATATTCTCTTATATTTATTCATTTTGGTCAATTTATCTCCTGTCTTAATTTATGCATTTATCATTTCGTCCTTAAATTTATATATTTTATGTCAATATACACTTACATTAACACATGTTAGTCACTTTATCTCTTATATTCGTATATTTTATATTAAATAGATACTTATATGTAGATGTAATATTATTTTTATTAGAGTATTTATTGAGTATACAAATATAATGGGCAAAATGACCGATATCAATGTATATAAATATCTATTAGTACGAAATAGATAAGCATAAAAAAATAAAAGAATAAATGCATAAATATAAATGGTAAAATAACCAAAATAGATAAATTATAGAATGTTGCAGATATATTAGACTTTTGATATTTTAATTGACCCATAATAATTAGGGCTTCTGACAAAAAATAAGAAAAATTAAAAATAATTTCAAATTTGTCATATTTATAAAATATTTACTAAAATATCAGAATTTATAAAATATTTATCAAAATACTAGATTTTTATTAATTTATAGAGACCTTATATTGAGTTTATAATTAGTTTACAATGAGTTTATAATGAATTTATAAATTTTACACAATTTATAATGAATTTATTATGAGTTTATAATAAAATAATTAAAATATCTCTGATAAAAAGTAAAAATTTTTAAAAATATGATGAAAGGTGTCATTTTTTTCTAATAACTGAAGTGTCACTGTTGAACATAATCGAACTAAAGGATTGGCTTGGTTTTTTTAAGGAGTTTTTATTAAGTAAGAAGCAGAAAATGAGTTTGTAATGAATTTATAAATTTTACATGATTTATAATGAGTTTATTATGAATTTATAATAAAATGACTAAAATATCTCTGATAAAAAGTAAAAATTTTTAAAAATATGATTAAAGGTGTCATTTTTTCTAATAACTAAAGTGTCACTGTTGAACATAATCGAACTAAAGGATTGGCTTGGTTTTTTAAGGAGTTTTTATTAACTAAGAAGTAGAAAAATCTTGCAATACAAAACCCCTAACAGCCTGAGGGACATCTTCCATAATGATCTCCTCGGTGTTGTGCAGCGGAAGTAAATAATACAAAAATACTTACTATTATACAAGTAAATAGTATATAAAATACTGTGCTAAAAATAAATACCAAGAAAATTCTCAGGAAAGGCTGGAGGGGTCACAGATGGTCCCGCTTAAAACCCAGTCTCCTTAGATATAATTTTACTCGGATAATTAATAGCACAATATAACAAAACAACTATCCTTGATAATAGCTATAAAACTGAGACAAAATAGGACACCAGATTTAACGTGGTTCACCCTTTTACTTTGAGCTACATCCATGGGACAAACTCCAAAAAATATTCTGCCACTATTAAAATAGTAGACTTATAAGAGAGACTTCTCTAGAAATATTTCTAGAGGTACAATTATTACAATTGAGATAAATCCAAAATAGTGGCACTCAAGTGTTTTTCAATTACTCTAAAATAAAACCTCACTATTTTATCACTCCTTAAATAATTCACTCTCTCAATTTTCACTCAAACTCATCAAAGCAAGTTTGCTTTGGCTTACACCATTTTTCATCACCAATTTTTCTTCTCTCAATTCTTGTCATTGAATTGGAGGAGGAAAGGCCTAAAGGCCTTTCCCTTCAACTACACCTCTTTCTTTCTTTCTTTTGGTGTCTTTTTGGTGTCTTTTATTTTTGAGTGTATATGTTAGAAGAGGAAGGGAACACCATATATATAGGCTTTTCCATATGGTTGTTGGCCTAACTAATTAGGCAATTCAACATTCAACAACGGTGGCTTCAAAATTGGTGGTTTGTGATGGGTTAAAAAATGGTGGCTTGTTGATCTAATTGTAAAAAATGGTGGCTTATTTCCCATGTGGTTAGGTACCACCTTTCAATTCTCCCCCTACCAACCACATGAGTTAACTGTCATTCCTGTAGATGATCAACAGAACTTAAACTTTTCCCTTGGTAGAATCTTTGTCATCATATCTGATCCATTTTCATCAGTATAGATTTTCTCAAATTGTAATTGTTTCTTCTCCAACACATCTTTGATATCTCAAATCAATATATGTTGATCCTGAGTGAAAGGAGAAATTCTTCCCAAGGTAGATAACACTCTGACTATCATAATAAAGTGAATATCTATCTTGCTGAAATTCAAGTTCATCTATGAACTTTTTCATCCACAAAGAGCTCTTTGCAAGCTTTAGTCGCAATAATAAATTCTGCTTCAGTTGTTGAGAGATCAACACACTTTTATAACCTTGATTGCCATGACACAGCTCTCGCTGCAAATGAAATCAAGTAACCTAATGTAGACTTTTTTGAGTCTACATCTCCTGCCATATCTGCATCTATGTAGCCAATTAACATAGGTTTACCATCTCCAAAGTATAAACATATTTTGGAGGTACCACAAAGATACCTCAGAATCCATTTCACTACAGCCCAATGTTCCTTACCAAATTTTGAAAGAAACTGACTCACTACTCCCACTATGTAAGCAATAACTGGCTGTGTGTACACTATGGCATACATCAAACTCCCTATTACTGAAGCATATGGAACTCTATCCATCTCTTCCTTCTCCTTTTCCATTAAAGGGCTTTGTTTAGAACTAAGCTTAAAACTAATTAGTAAGAGGACAACTAACCTTTAGCTTTGTTCATGTTGAACCTTTGAAGTACTTTCTCAATGTACTTCTCTTGTGATAACCATAACTTCTTGTCGCCTCTGTCTCTGATTATCTTCATGCCAAGAATTTGTATTGATGACCCTAAGTCTTTTATAGTAAAAGACTTACTCAGCTTCTTCTTCAAGCTATTGATTCTGAAAATATTCCTGCCAACAATCAACATATCATCCACATATAATAAAAGGATGATGAAATAATCATAAGATAATTTCTTCACAAAAAACACAAATGGTCTGAAGTAGTCTTCATGTACTCTTGCTCCCCCCTAACTGACTCAAACTTCTTATACCATTGTCTCGGTGCCTTTTACAAGCCATTCAGACTTTTCTTCAATTTGTAGGCATAATCTTCTTTTCCTCTTTTCTTAAAATTCTCTGGTTGTTCCATGTATATCTCTTCCTCCAAGTTACCATGAAGGAAGGCAGTCTTCACATCCATCTGCTTGATCTCCAAGTTAAGACTTGCAGCTAATCCCAGCATTGTAAGAATGGATGTCATTTTCACCACTGGTGAAAAAATCTCATCAAAGTCAATCCCTTTTCTTTGACTGAATCCCTTAACAACTAATTTGGCTTTGAATCGTGGTTGTGAACTATGTTCATCATGTTTTATCCTGAACACCCATTTATTCTTCAAAGCCCTCTTGCTTGTTGGCAACTTCACCAGCTCAAATAGTTTATTCTCATGCAAGAATTTCAACTTATCTTGTATGGCTTCTAGGAAATCCTCAGGTTTTCCCCCATCAGTAAGTAACATATACTGATCACTGGAGTATTTAGTAGAAGACTATCTGACTCTAATAGATCTCCTCAATGGTTCCTGAGCTGTATCTAGTGCTGGTGGCTGAAAATCATCTTCATTAGAATCTTTATTTGGTTGATTCTGGATGGGAGCATCATCATCAGCAGTATTCTGTTGGTCATCTTCAATTTCATCTCCAATCTACCTCGGCACCACTTTTGGAGGAACTAATTCAAGATTAGTCGAACTACCATCGGATCTAGAAACATTCTAGGCTTTCTCAATATCTTCGATGGTCTCATTTTCAACAAACCGCATCACGACATCTAACAAGCTTCTTCTGAGCTGGATCATAGGATCAATAGTCAAGCTCATCTTTACCATACCCAATAAACACACATTGTTGTGTTTTAGCATCCAACTTCTACCGCTCATCCTTTGATATGTGCACAAATTCCTTGCACCCAAATGCTTTTAAGTGATTATAAAAGATATTCATTCCAGACCATATTCTTTTTGGAATGTCAAACTTCAAAGGAACACATGATGAAAGATTCAAAACATGAACCGCTACATACAATGCTTCTGCCCAAAATGACTTTGGTAGCTTCGCATGTGATAGCAAACATCTAACTCTCTCAATGAGAGTCCTATTCATTCTCTCAGTTACACCATTTAACTGAGTAGTTTTTGGTGGTGTCAGCTTGTGTCGAATGCCCTGCTCCTTGCAATATCTCTGAAGTGATCCAATATACTCACCCCCATTATCTGACTTGATACACTTCAATTTCTTCCCAGTTTCTCTTTCAACTAGGGCATGAAACTGTTTAAATACCTTTACAACTTGATCTTTATTTTTCAAGGTATAAACCCACAGTTTTCTTGAACAGTCATCAATGAAAGTCACGAAATAAGAGGAGCCACTTTTCACTAATTCTATTGGGAGCATAATTTGTTAATAAAATCTTCAGAGTTTCTCAAGACTCAGGCAATGAAAAAAGCACTACTAGAGCAAACACCTCATACTTGCTCATGCTAAAGTTCTAATTCTTCATGTATCTTGTCGTCGGGTTTAGTCACACTAAACACCAGTAAATACATCTTCATCACAAATAGGAGATCATTCATCTTGTTTCTCCATATGTGATAATCCAAGCCATTTAGGATGGTCATCATGCTTAACTTTGCCTCCATCTCTTTAACACAAAGAGGTTAACTCCAATGTCGTGTGCCTGAACCAGGCTCTGATACCACTTGTTGTGCAGCGGAAGTAAATAGCATACAAATTACTTACTATTATACAAGTAAATAGTGTATGAAATATTGTACTAAAAATAAATGTAATATCCCAAAGTGTGCCTAGAGGTTTTAATACAATTGTGGTTTGATTGGAATTAAATGTATATATGTTTTTGTTAAGGAAATGATTGTGTTAATGGAATGTATATGTTGTATATATGTTAATATATATAACATATATGTTAGTCAAATTTAGAGTCAAGGGAAGAAGATATTTTAGTTTGGGATGTGTGAAATTACTATAAAGGACACTTGATTAAGAAGAAAACTAGACCATATGAGAAGAGGGTATATTAGTAATTGTGCTTGTAGAATTGCTTGGTGGAGATTTAAAGAGGAAGAAAAGGTTGATTTGTATTCATTTTCTTTTCTTTCCATTTCTTGGCCGGCTACCAAAGGGAAAGAGAGAGCAAGAGAGGTCTTCTAAATTCTAAGCTCAAATTGAAGGAAGAATCAAAGGATAAGTTGGAGATTTGTGGAATTTCTTCAAATTAAGTAAGTACTCTCTTGTTTTCCTTTGTTATTTTTGAAGTTTTATTTGAAGTGAGTTTTGATTTGTTGAGATTATGATTTGGTGGGGTTGAGATGTGATTATAAGTGTGTAAATTGGTTGTAAGTTAAATTGGTGTTGGTTTTGGTTTGAAAATGGTAAGTTGAGTGGATATTGAAATTGAAAGAATAAGAATGATGTTGGTTTAGGGTTTTGAAGTGGTATGTGTTTAAATGTGTTGTTAATGATTGGTTAATGAGAATATTGTGATGAATATGTAAAATAAGTATTAATGACATTGTTTATATCCATTTGAATGAGGCTATGTTGTGCACAATGAGTTTAAATGCAATTAAAAGAGTTTTGGCCACATTTAGGGTTTTGTTCATGTGAGACACGGCCAAATCAAAGAAGGAACACGGCCAAGACTTAAGAGTTTTGGGAGACACAGCCAAGTTCAAGGAAATTTGGCCGTGTTGGATGAATGTTGGAGAGACACGGCCACTGGCTTGGCCGTGTCCCTTGACTATGTTTGCCACTGTCTGATTTTTGTTGAGAGACACGGCCGTGTCCCTTGCCCGTGTCTGCCTCGGTTGATTTGGTGTTGAGAGACACGGCCACAAGCTTGGCCGTGTCCCTTGATTGTGTTAGCTACTGGGATTTTGTGTTGAGAGACACGGCCACAAGCTTGGCCGTGTCCCTTGAGTGTGTTGGCTAATGTGATTGTTCTTTTTTAATTGTTTTGATTCTTCAAGGGTCTTGTTACACCTAAACATAAAAATAAACATTGTAAACACACTTAAACAATAATGATCCAAACAAATGTAAATTGAGACATAAAGAGATAGGAATGATATGATTGAAGCATGCCTAGAAGATATGATTGAATAAGGATATGTGTGTTTAGTTAATGCAATTGATGTTGTATGTTATGATGATGAAATGTGAAATGTGCAAGATGTAATGATGAAATGAATTGTGAAAGATATGATGTTATGAAGAATTGCTTTATTGTAACTTGAGAACATATGAAATGATTGAAGCATGGTTGTTTAATTTGATTATGAGAATGAAATGAATTGAGAAAGTAATGTTTAAAGATTGATGAACGGACCTATCTGCCTCCTGCGGAACCATGCGGACCCTGTGGATTGGGCAACCGATCTTGGACTACCGACTTGGTTGGGGGAAGGTTCAGTACAGTCAGTATTATGTACCTATTTGCCTCCTGCGGAACCATGCGGACCCTGTGGATTGGGCAACCGATCTTGGACTACCGACCTGGTTGGGGGAAGGTTCGTTACTGATAGTTTTATACGTGCTTATATGCCTCCTGCGGACCCCTGGGATTGGCAGTGGCCTGAGGCTCAGTGGGCAACCGACCTGGTTGGGGGAAAGTTCGTATATGAAGCTATAGTTTGTAGGTTATATTGATAAACTTTGAATGAGTATAATAGATGATGATATAATTATTGATATAATGAAATGTATATTAATAAGTATGATCCTTATTGATTGACTGTATGATATTGATATTAATATTACATATTATCATTATGGTTTGTACTACTGAGCTATGGCTCAGCGCGATAGTGTTTGTTCGCGCAGGTGATAGAGTTGAACCTGAGAGCTCCTCGAGACCAAGTGAGACTAGACATTGAGGATTTTTTTTGGGACTTAAAGATCAGAGAAGAGCTGCCAATCATGTATATATTCTATGTTTTGTAAACTTTGATTTATAACATATTTGTAATAACTTCCGCTGTGGATTAATAAATGTTTTATATATGGTGTCTTTTGGATTTCTTTTAAATGTTTGAGATTGGTTTTATTTATCTACAAAGATATTTGTTGTGTCTTTTTAAACTGTGGCATTTTCTATATTCGGTATACGTATTTTTCGATCGTTTAAGCATGCTTGGTACGTATACGGGATATAGGGGTGTTACATTTGTTTTGGTATCAGAGCCTAGGTTTGAGATTCTCAACCTAGGTCAAGTGTAAGAAAAAGAGTGTTTTGATTTTAAAAAGTGGATTTTTGAATAACATACATGTGGGTATTGGCAGTCTCCGATCTTTAATGAGAGGTATTCTGCTGTGTTTGCAGATATAGGTTGTGATGGATCCTCATTTGCGTCAGTCAGCTGAGGGTAGTGCGGAGAGTGTTGCTCCTGATGATGGAGCTAGAGTGGATGGTGCTGGAGAGGCACCTGCTTCTGTGTCAGGGGGACCAGCTGGTGAGGAGGTTCCACCAGTTTGGCTTAGGCATGTGATAGAGGCTTTGAGGCAAGCACCAGTGCAACCACCGCCGCCACCCCACAGCCTTTGGTATTAGTAAGGCATTATGACAAATTATGGAGCAGAAGATTTCTTGGGTACTATTGACCCAGCTGTAGCTGAGCAGTGGCTAGATAAAGTACAGAGAATATTTGTTCAGTTACAAGCCACTCCAGAGGAAAGATTTGATTATGCAAGATCCTTGTTGCAGAAGGATGCATATAATTGGTGGAAGACAGTGCCCCATGCTATGGATGATCCACCAACATTGTCCTATGCTGACTTTTTAAGAGAGTTTGAATTGAAGTATACTCCAAGGGAGTACCAAGATGTGAAGAAAATGGAGTTTCTAAGCTTGAAACAAGACAACCGGTCAGTAACTGAATATGAGGTTGAGTTTATACGGTTGAGCCATTATGCTGGGGGTATTATATCTGATGAGATAGATAGATGCAGGAGATTTGAGGAGGGATTGAGGCCCTCTATCATGTGTCTTGTGGCTGGATCTAGATATCATGATTTTTCCCAGCTTGTATCAGCAGCTAGGAGTGTGGAAAGAGCTCAGGTTATTGCAGCTGCTTCAGAGGAAGAAATCAGGGTTGGAAGGCCCCAGTTTAAGGCAGGGTCTTTCGTCTGTGAAAAGAGGTAAAGGAAGTTTTATTCCTCGGGTTAATAGGAGTCAAAGGCCAGCTGGTAGGTCAGCACAGTTTCGGAGACAGAGATCTAGACCTACAGTTTCAGTAGCGAGTGCTCCTGCTCCAGTAGTTCAAAGATCCACTCCACCTATATGTGCTCAGTGTGGGGGTTATCATAGAGGTGTTTGTTGGAAGAGTAGTGGACCAGCTGTATGCTTCAGATGTGGATCTCCCGATCATTTTGTTAGAGATTGTCCTGAGAGACAGGAGCGGATGTCAGTAGATACTGCAGCTTCTCGACCTAGTATGAGGGGAGGTCGGGGAGACAGGGGTTTCAGCAGAGGAGGCAGATCTGGGTTCAGTTCTAGAGGAGGTTCTACATCTAGGGAGAGTAGACCAGAGGGGGTTGGATCTTCTCAAAGGATTTATGTGATGCAGAGGCAACCAGATGCTTCGGCAGTCATTGCTGGTACTTTCTCTTTATTTGATACTTCAGTACTTGCTTTGATTGATCCCGGATCCACACATTCATATATTAGTGCATCGGTTTTGCCTGTATCTAATGTGCATGCTGAATCCCTAGGATTTGATGTGTTAGTAACAAATCCGTTAGGGTATAGTGTGATTGTCAGTAAAGTGCACCGAGATAGTGCAGTAGTGGTTCAAGGTGAGGAGTTCCTTGGAGATTTGATTGAGATGCCTTTTAAGGAATATGATGTGATCCTAGGCATGGACTGGCTATCTAGACATGGAGTGGTGGTTGACTGTCAAAAGAAAGTTGTTACCTTGAGAACCAGTGATGATAGAGAGGTGATAGTATCTAATGAGCAGGGACAGTTAGCATCTTTGTTTGTTTCAGCTGTTGCAGCTAGGAGATTGATTAGAAAAGGGTGCGATGCTTACCTTGCTTATGTTGTGGATACTAGAGTAAAGGGTTCTCAACTTGATAGTATACCCACAGTCGCAGAGTTTCCAGATGTGTTTCCAGAGGAGTTGCCAGGGTTGCCTCCTGAGAGAGAGGTGGAGTTTGGTATTGAATTATTGCCTGGTACCACTCCTATCTCTATTACTCCTTACATAATGCCACCTGCTAAGCTGAGAGAATTGAAAGTACAGTTGCAGGAGTTGTTGGATAAAGGGTTTGTTCGCCCTAGTGTTTCACCGTGGGGAGCTCCTGTTTTATTTGTAAAGAAGAAGGATGGTACTATGAGATTGTGTATTGATTATAGGCAATTGAACAAAGTGACTATTAAAAATAAATATCAATTGCCTAGAATTGATGATCTCTTTGATCAATTAAAGGGTGCAGCGGTGTTTTCCAAAATTGATTTGAGATCGGGGTACCATCAGTTGAGGGTCAGAGCTGAAGATGTTCCTAAGACTGCATTTCGAGCCAGGTATGGGCATTACGAGTTTCTAGTTATGCCTTTTGGTTTGACGAATGCACCGGCAGTTTTTATGGACTTGATGAATAGAGTGTTTAGGCCCTATCTGGATCAGTTTGTGGTGGTCTTTATAGATGACATTCTGGTATATTCGCGTAATGAGGAGGAGCATGACAAGCATCTGCGGATTGTGTTGCAAATTTTGAGAGAGAAGCAATTGTTTGCTAAACTGTCGAAGTGTGAGTTTTGGCTTGATCAAGTAACTTTTCTTGGTCATATAGTTTCAGCAGAAGGAATTAGAGTTGATCCGAGTAAAGTTGAAGCTATTTTGAATTGGAGTCCACCAAAGTCTGTGACTGAAGTTAGAAGTTTTCTGGGTTTGGCAGGCTATTATCGACGGTTTGTGAAAGGATTTTCTTTGATAGCTACTCCACTTACCAGATTGCTTCAAAAGGGAGTTAGATTTGTGTGGACAGATCAGTGTCAGGCTAGCTTTGATCAGTTGAGAGAAATGTTAACTCAAGCACCTGTTCTTACTTTACCTGTAGAAGATAAACCATATGTGATTTATAGTGATGCTTCACATAATGGTTTAGGTTGTGTTCTGATGCAAGAAGGTAAAGTTATAGCTTATGCTTCTCGACAGTTGAAACCGCATGAACTCAATTATCCGACCCATGATTTAGAGTTAGCAGCCATGGTGTTTGCATTGAAGATTTGGTGACACTATTTGTATGGTGAGAAGTGTTTTATCTATACTGATCATAAGAGTTTGAAATATTTGGGTGTCCAAAGAGAGCTCAATCTTCGACAGAGGAGATGGTTGGAGTTGATTAAAGACTACGACTGTTTGATTGATTATCATCCTGGTAAAGCAAATGTTGTTGCTGATGCCTTGAGTCGGAAGTCTTTAGCAGGTTTGACTGCTTATTCGCTCTCATTGCTTGTTGAATTGAGAGCGTTACATGCTAGTTTTGTATCTTGTGATGATGGTGCATTGTTGGCACAATTGCAATTGAAACCAGTGTTGTTGGATCAGATTAAAGAAGCTCAATTGGCGGATGAGAAGATTCAAAAGATTGTTTCAGATTATCAGAATGGAAAGAGTCGAGATTTTATTGTGAGAAATGATGGGAGTCTTTGGTTTAAGAACATATTGTGTGTACCTGATGATGCTAATTTGAGAAAGATCATTTTAGAAGAAGCACATCAGTCAGTATTTACTATACATCCGGGCAATACAAAGATGTATCATGATTTGAGACAGCATTATTGGTGGTCCGGTATGAAGAGAGACATTGCAGCTTTTGTGTCCAGATGTCTCACATGTCAGAGGGTAAAAGCTGAGCATCAAATTCCAACTGGGTTACTTCAGCCTTTAGCAGTGCCTGAATGGAAATGGGATAGAGTAACCATGGATTTTGTATCTGGTCTACCTTTGACACAAAGAAAGTATGATGCTATTTGGGTGATTGTTGACAGGTTGACTAAGACAGCTCATTTCCTTCCGGTTCGGATGGATTACTCTTTGGAGAGGTTAGCTAAGCTATATATTCATGAGATTGTGAAGTTGCATGGTGTCCCAATTTCTCTAGTGTCTGATCGAGATCCCCAGTTTACTTCAAGGTTTTGGAAGAGTTTACATGATGCTTTGGGTTCTCGACTGCATTTCAGTACTGCTTTCCATCCTCAGACAGATGGGCAGTCAGAGAGAGTGATACAGATTATCGAGGACATGTTGAGAAGCTGTGTCATTGATTTCTCTGGAAGTTGGGATGGATTCTTACCACTTGTTGAATTTGCTTACAATAACAGTCACCAATCCAGCATTAATATGGCACCATTCGAGGCATTGTATGGTAGACGGTGTAGGACACCTTTATGTTGGAATGAGCTTGGAGAAGGTAAGTTAATTGGTCTTGATCTGATTAAAGAAACTGAAGAGAAAGTGAAAGTGATTCGAGAGAGATTGAAAACAGCTTCAGACCGACAAAAATCTTATTCAGATTTGAAGAGGAGAGACATTAAATATAATGTGGGAGATAAAGTATTTCTGAGAGTGTCTCCTTGGAAGAAGATTTTGAGATTTGGTCGGAAAGGGAAATTGAGTCCTCGCTTCATTGGACCGTATGAAGTTTTAGAAAGAGTTGGACCAGTTGCTTATAGGCTTGCTTTGCCACCTGAGTTAGAAAGGATCCATAATGTATTTCATGTTTCTATGTTGAGGAGATACAGGTCGGATCCATCTCATGTATTGCCAATTGAATCTATCGAAGTGAGTTCAGATTTGACATTTGAAGAGGAACCAGTTGCTATCTTAGCACGTGATGTGAAAGAATTAAGAAATATGAAAGTGCCTTTAGTGAAGGTTCTATGGAAGAATCATGGAAGAGAAGAAGCAACTTGGGAGAGTGAGCAATCAATGCGAGATCAATATCCTCAACTATTTCAGACTTGATATCAGGTAATTTCGGGGACGAAATTTCTTTTTAGAGGGGGAGAATTGTAATTTCCCAAAGTGTGCCTAGAGGTTTTAATACAATTGTGGTTTGATTGGAATTAAATGTATATATGTTTTTGTTAAGGAAATGATTGTGTTAATGGAATGTATATGTTGTATATATGTTAATATATATAACATATATGTTAGTCAAATTTAGAGTCAAGGGAAGAAGATATTTTAGTTTGGGATGTGTGAAATTACTATAAAGGACACTTGATTAAGAAGAAAACTAGACCATATGAGAAGAGGGTATATTAGTAATTGTGCTTGTAGAATTGCTTGGTGGAGATTTAAAGAGGAAGAAAAGGTTGATTTGTATTCATTTTCTTTTCTTTGCATTTCTTGGCTAGCTACCAAAGGGAAAGAGAGAGCAAGAGAGGTCTTCTAAATTCTAAGCTCAAATTGAAGGAAGAATCAAAGGATTAAGTTGGAGATTTGTGGAATTTCTTCAAATTAAGTAAGTACTCTCTTGTTTTCCTTTGTTATTTTTGAAGTTTTATTTGAAGTGAGTTTTGATTTGTTGAGATTATGATTTGGTGGGGTTGAGATGTGATTATAAGTGTGTAAATTGGTTGTAAGTTAAATTGGTGTTGGTTTTGGTTTGAAAATGGTAAGTTGAGTGGATATTGAAATTGAAAGAATAAGAATGATGTTGGTTTAGGGTTTTGAAGTGGTATGTGTTTAAATGTGTTGTTAATGATTGGTTAATGAGAATATTGTGATGAATATGTAAAATAAGTGTTAATGACATTGTTTATATCCATTTGAATGAGGCTATGTTGTGCACAATGAGTTTAAATGCAATTAAAAGAGTTTTGGCCACATTTAGGGTTTTGTTCATGTGAGACACGGCCAAATCAAAGAAGGAACACGGCCAAGACTTAAGAGTTTTGGGAGACACGGCCAAGTTCAAGGAAATTTGGCCGTGTTGGATGAATGTTGGAGAGACATGGCCACTGGCTTGGCCGTGTCCCTTGACTATGTTTGCCACTGTCTGATTTTTGTTGAGAGACACGGCCGTGTCCCTTGCCCGTGTCTGCCTCGGTTGATTTGGTGTTGAGAGACACGGCCACAAGCTTGGCCGTGTCCCTTGAGTGTGTTAGCTACTGGATTTTTGTGTTGAGAGACACGACCACAAGCTTGGCCGTGTCCCTTGAGTGTGTTGGCTAATGTGATTGTTCTTTTTTAATTGTTTTGATTCTTCAAGGGTCTTGTTACACCTAAACATAAAAATAAACATTGTAAACACACTTAAACAATAATGATCCAAACAAATGTAAATTGAGACATAAAGAGATAGGAATGATATGATTGAAGCATGCCTAGAAGATATGATTGAATAAGGATATGTGTGTTTAGTTAATGCAATTGATGTTGTATGTTATGATGATGAAATGTGAAATGTGCAAGATGTAATGATGAAATGAATTGTGAGAGATATGATGTTATGAAGAATTGCTTTATTGTAACTTGAGAACATATGAAATGATTGAAGCATGGTTGTTTAATTTGATTATGAGAATGAAATGAATTGAGAAAGTAATGTTTAAAGATTGATGAACGGACCTATCTGCCTCCTGCGGAACCATGCGGACCCTGTGGATTGGGCAACCGATCTTGGACTACCGACTTGGTTGGGGGAAGGTTCAGTACAGTCAGTATTAGGTACCTATTTGCCTCCTGCGGAACCATGCGGACCCTGTGGATTGGGCAACCGATCTTGGACTACCGACCTGGTTGGGGGAAGGTTCGTTACTGATAGTTTTATACGTGATTATATGCCTCCTGCGGACCCCTGGGATTGGCAGTGGCCTAAGGCTCAGTGGGCAACCGACCTGGTTGGGGGAAAGTTCGTATATGAAGCTATAGTTTGTAGGTTATATTGATAAACTTTGAATGAGTATAATAGATGATGATATAATTATTGATATAATGAAATGTATATTAATAAGTATGATCCTTATTGATTGACTGTATGATATTGATATTAATATTACATATTATCATTATGGTTTGTACTACTGAGCTGTGGCTCAGCGCGATAGTGTTTGTTCGCGCAGGTGATAGAGTTGAACCTGAGAGCTCCTCGAGACCAAGTGAGACTAGACATTGAGGATTTTTTTGGGACTTAAAGATCAGAGAAGAGCTGCCAATCATGTATATATTCTATGTTTTGTAAACTTTGATTTATAACATATTTGTAATAACTTCCGCTGTGGATTAATAAATGTTTTATATATGGTGTCTTTTGGATTTTTTTAAATGTTTGAGATTGATTTTATTTATCTACAAAGATATTTGTTGTGTCTTTTTAAACTGTGGCATTTTCTATATTTGGTATACGTATTTTTCGATCGTTTAAGCATGCTTGGTACGTATACGGGATATAGGGGTGTTACAATAAATACCAAGAAAATTTTCAGGAAAGGCTGGAGGGGTTACAGACGGTCCCGCTTAAAATCCAGTCTCCTTATACATAATTTTACTCGGATAATTAATAGCACAATATAACAAAATAACTACCCTTCATAATAGCTATAAAACTGAGACAAAATAAGACATCGGATTTAACGTGGTTCACCCTTTTACTTTGGGCTACGTCCACGGGACAAACTCAAAAAAATATTCTCCCACTATTAAAATAGTAGATTTACAAGAGAGACTTTTCTAGAAATATTTTTAGAGGTACAATTATTACAATTGAGATAAACCCAAAATAGTGGCACTCAAGTATTTTTCAAACACTCCAAAATAAAACCTCACTATTTTGTCACTCCTTAAATAATTCACTCTCTCAATTTTTACTTAAACTCATCAAAGCAAGTTTGCTTTGGCTTACACCATTTTTCATCATCAATTTTTCTTCTCTCAATTCTTGTCATTGAATTGGAGGAGGAAAGGCCTAAAGGCCTTTCTCTTCAACTACATCTCTCTCTCTTTCTTTTGGTGTCTTTTTGGTGTCTTTTATTTTTGAGTATATATGTTAGAAGAGGAAGGGAATGCCATATATATAGGCTTTTCCATATAGTTGTTGGCCTAACTAATTAGGCAATTCAACATTCAACAATGGTGGCTTTAAAATTGGTGGTTTGTGATGGCTTCAAAAATAGTGGCATGTTGATCTAATTGTCAAAAATGGTGGCTTGTTTCTCATGTGGTTAGGTACCACCTTTCACTCAGTAGATAAAGACAAATCCCACTTAACTAAATGGTGAGCAACAATATTAGGTTCCCTATAAACAAACTTAAAGGAGAGGGACTCAAAACTAGAAGCCATAGCTTTAATATCATCACAAATCAACCCTAATTTGCTAAGGTCCAAATCCGAAGAATTTGACAAATCAACCAATCCTTTAGAAGCAGATTCCACTTGCAACCTTCTAAAGCAACAATCCCAAGGGTTGGTTTGGTTTTAATAACTATATTAACAATAACAAATAATTTTATTAAATACTTAACAATAATCAAGTATCAGTTAATAGCTATCAACTATCAACAATAATTAACAACTAACGGTTATTATGACTAATTTGATTAAAATCGGTGCAATTAAACCACAATCTATTGCTATGTACACAATTCTCTTGCTTATTCAGTATTTTAATTGAACTAATCTATAATACCTTATGATTACAGTTGAATATGTCTAATTGGTGGATCAATTTGATTATAATAATTATGTTAACAATAATAATTAATAATTTTACTAAACATTTAATATTAATCAATTACCAACTAATATTTAATTATTAGCAACAATCATTATGAACAACTAAATCAAGCGAGACAATCCAAGAGTTGTTTGAACCTCAACGGCGAGCAAAATTTTGAGGATTGAATAAATGGTCAATCTACTAACCCTATTGGCCGAACCAATTATATTTTAAAAGGGTCTATAAAAATTGTATAATAAAGTTTTCATGAATTTTTCATTATTTTTGGAGAAAAAAAAGTCTATTCTATGAGTGACCAACCCAATTTAATTTGAACGTTGCAAATATGTTTACATTTAATTTTTCTCTCAACTTCCCAACGAAGTTTCCTCCTACTATCTCTTATATTCTTCTTCTTCTTTCTTTCTTTGGTCTAGGACTGCTGCTAGCCAAGAGGCTGACAACAATCCTAGACCAACCTCTTTTTCTTTGGTTTTCCCAGTAGTTGTTTAGTTTTATTTATGATACTGTTTGTTTTCTTTTTCAAATGTAGTCCATAGTTGGTCTTTTGTTTTCCATATCTAAGATGGTAGATCCACCTTTAAGAACATCTTTACCATGCTTGCTATGGTTCTCAGATGGATTTTTTTTCACCTCCCATGGCTGAACATCTCTATGGTTCTTGCTAGTTTCTCTACACCATTGGTATCTATGGTGCTTTCACAAGGCATTTCTCCTTAGCCTTTTAAGGCATTTATTCAGGGCGTCAATCAAAGCTTTCCTCTAATCTCTACATTTTATGCTTAAGATCGACTTTTCTCTATTGTCACATAGCATTAGTGTTGGTTGCCATAATCATGTGATGGTCCTGGTTTCAGTTGCTCATGGTTTTCAGTGGCTTAATTTGATCCTTTTCTTACTGATTTCATTTCCAATGAGCCCTATTGTAAGAGTTATTGTGTTGTTATGTTTGATGTTACATGCAGTTGGTTAGCTTTTTTACTTTTCTACTATTTACTTAGGAGAAACTTTGTTAGCTATTCTGAGAGACGCTTAAGGTATAGATTGGTTAGCTTCTGTTGATATTGTATGTGCTCCCCCATTCATAGGCTATATTTTTATTTATATTCTATAAAAGTTATAGTTTCGAAAAAAAAAACTTCAACTCCTCTTTTTTTTCCTTTATTTGATAACTCAAAACATGTTCACAACTCATAATAGTTCAAATAATATATTTTAAAAAAAGTTCAATACATTAATTTATCTTAAAGTTTGCTTATTTTTATAAAAATCTTAATTTTTAATTATATCCTAGTTTTCACAAATATTCTTATTTTAGCTATATTCTTACTTTGAAAATTTAATGGCAATTGATCTACTCTAAAACTAAAATAATAATAATAATAATAATAATAATAATTTGATATGAATTTGCGAATAAAAATGAAATTGACATATTATAACTTAGTATGACTATCCATTTTAATCTTTAAACCTTCGCTGCAGCTGTGTTATTCGGCCTGCAATTTGGTAGAACTATCCAGGCCCGATCAAGTTGAGCTGTGTTTTAAAAGTTATGGGCCAAACCTTGAGCTTCTCATATAAGCTCAATATATCTCAGGTCAAGTCTCGGGTTCAAAATAAATTATCTTGGACTAATTTGGTCCAACCCAAAATATTATTTATTATATATAATATATTAAATATTAAATAATATAAAATAAATTATATTTTATTTAATCTTATTATCTATAATGATATATATTTTCTATTATTATTTATTCTATTATTATTGATAATTTATTTCATTTTATTATTATTTATTATTATTTAATTACTGCAGAAGAAAAAAAAGAAAAAAAAAAGGAGAAGCCTGGCTAGCCTGATCTATTAGCTCGTTTAGCCCAATCAGTCCAAAATAGTTCAGTCCGTTTGGGCTAAGATTAGATTATAGGCAAATAATATGGCCACAAAAATACTCAGAGTATGCTTTGGACAAGAGGTAAATCTAACCTAACTCGGCCGAAGTGTAATTCTAACCTTTGTACAAGTGAATTAGATTCTATAAATTTTATAAAAAAAGGTTAGAATACACTTTTTTTTTTTTGTGGATAGTATTCGTCATGTTTCCTTTTAAAATTGAATTTGTTTGGAACCATGTCCAATATGCCATAAAGAAATTTTTATGTGGATTAGGTATATGTATACCCATCTAATAAAAAAAACTATAAAAAAATAATTTATAAAAAAATTAAATAATTTTATTAACAGAATATATATGAATCCAGCCTACATAAGTCTTTCCAATAAATAATAATTCACTCAATTCCAAATTTACAAATTTCATAATCATACCCCACTAAAAAGGAAATTTACAGTTTTCATGGAGGGTTTAAAATATTCTCTCCTTTTTCAATTTTCAGTCAACCCTCTCTCTCACCCAAAACTCTATCCTTACCATCCCCACCTCTTCTCCCTCTCTCTCTCTCTCCAAAATCTTTACTTTCTAAAGCCTCTCAGCAGATATAACTCAGGCGCTCATAGCGAAAGAGGGAGAGAGGCCATGGAGAGGCTTCTTTACTCTTCTCCTCCAACTCCTCTCAAAGTTCACCACAAACCCACTCCTTTCCTTCCTAGACTCGGACGGATTGACTCGTCCAAACTGGTTTTCTCAAATCTTCCACGCCTCGAGTCCAGACGAATCAACTCGGTCTCCTGTAATTATGAGAACCCGTCAACTTCTTCTACTAAGTTTCCCTCTGTGTCTCCTCTTCGGGTTTATTCGCAAACTGGGTTGACGCCAAATTGCCATTTTCCCAAACAGATCGATAATGGAGCCTGTGTGCAACAAAGGGTATTGATGTTTGTGAAAAGCCTTTTTTTGAGGTTTTTGGTGACTTAATTATGTGTTTTTGTTGTTTTACTATAGTTTCATTCTTGTGGGTTGATTTTCAATTGGGACTGCTTGAAAATTAAATTGAGGTTCGAGGACTTTTTAATTGGTTATGATAACGAGTCAGATGGCAAGAAGTTAATTTCTTTTATTGAAGTTTTAGATTAGTAACCCATATTATGTTTAATCAGATTGTGTGCTAAACAATTGGAAAATTTCACTGAGAATGATTCTGTAACCATGTAATGAAACTCTGCACGTAAAGGTCTTTTTTTTTTTTTAATGAAATCTCTGTAAAAAATGCTGGGAATAGGAAGATCTGGAAGCTATTAGGCTCTCAATCAAAAAGAAGTGGAAGGGGAAGGAAATTGTGATTTCCATAATTGAATAGTTTCAGTGCATTCTAAATGAAATTGGAGGCTAGAGAAATATCATGTTGTGAGTAATTCAATGACCTTGTAATACATAAAATTTATGGAAGCATTTTCACAATCGTTTTCATATGTTATCAACAATAAATCTTCACAAGTTTCGTCATGTAGAATGGAATACCCAGATTTCCAGCCCTCTTATTGTGGAAAATACATTGCATATTGAAGATTTTTAGTTTATCCTTTTCTGATAAATCTCAAATTGTGTTTTATATTTCCATCACTCACATTTATTCCCACTAAAATGACCTCAGAATTGAAAGAATGCATTCTGATCTTTAATTACATTGTGATGAGAAGTCTTAACTGAAAAAAAAATGTGAGCTTGCATGTGGCTGAAATCAGTGTAGTGTAGTGCTGTTTTTAATAAATTTATAGCTTAGTTCCTTTATCTCGCCCTCTCATAAAATGCTATTAGGTTGAAGGTTTTCAAATGTCCAATCAGTGTAAATAAAGATCTCAAAATCTTTTGTTTATTTATATCTGTATCTTAAATAAATGCATAGATATATGAAAGAAGAGGAGGTATAGGTTGGATAGATCTATAAGTATTTGACATCTGTTATTCGTTTTTGTTGCAAGGTGATTGATTGTGATATTAACTCCTTCAAGTAATTAAAAGAATAGAAGAGTGGATGGGCCTTTGATGTTGTGAATACTGGGAAAACCAATAAGAACTTGAGGATCAGGTTCACTTTGCATCACCATGTGTTTTAATAAGCCATGAAAAATTTCATCCTCCCTTTATCCAAAGTTGCTGTTACCGCTATTTCATAAAATTTATGGTTATGTAAAGGGCAAGTTCCATAACTCTACCTTATTTAAGGTCAGTAGGCTGCAACTGTTGTATCAATCCCATCCCATCTTCCTAATCATTTGAGCCCTGAGTGGACGAATCATGCATTATTCATTAGCGTATTCATGTCCTAAGTACCTGCCAAATGGTCACTTTATTTTAATTTCTCATGCTTATGGAGCTGCATCTTAAATGTTCTGTCTCCATCATCCTTACCCAACTACTTCCTTTCCTTCCTTAAAATTATTATCTTATAATGCATTCAAGAAACAAGTTGTACTTGGTTCTACTTTCGCCTGTATGTTGCCATCATGTTAACATCACAGATTAATTTTTGCACAACTGTTGAATATATTTGTTTGATGTAGATCAATTTATTGTAAATAGTATTCTTTATTTTATGTGATTTGTATCACTGCCTGTATTTGATATATTTTATAGAATATGATTGGTGGTCTATTTTCTTATGTTTCATTAAAAGATTCACTTGAAGCATTTCATGAGATTCATAATGCTTGAAGTTAAGTAGTCTTGGATTTTTTATCTATCTTGGCATTCCATCAAAGTAATATGGGTAACCTGAATTAGTCGAATAATGACTCATATTTCCTTTATCATCTTTTTCTTGACTTGAATGTTTAGTAATCTGAAATTGGTCAGGCAAGATGCTTAATTTTTGGTACAATTTGATGCATATGCATTCCATGAACAACTAGAGGCAGTAACTGCCGGAAATATGAGAAAATTTTATGCATTTTAGCATTTCCAGAGTTTCAAGTGAGTTTGAATGCACAAACATTATAATTTCTTTTTGAGAATATATAAACATTGTAAATGTTATTGAAGTTGTTTTAGTTGGTTAAATTGGAACAGTTGGTTTAACATGTGTTCCAACTTTATTTGAAAGTTTATTAAATATTATATATTCTTAAAATTTTGCAGACAGTTAATCTTGGAACATGTATCGTATTCTCAGCTGTCATCATGTTCTTAATCCACCCAATTTTTGCATCACCAGCATTTGCAACCTTCCAAACCGCTGCCAAGACTGGAGGCCCCGCTGCTGCTGCAGCAGTTGGTGCAAAACTGATGCGGGCTGAATTACTTAGTAGTGCTTGGACTGGTTTCTTTGCTGGTTGTTTGCATACACTTTCAGGGCCAGATCACCTTGCTGCTTTGGCTCCACTTTCAATTGGCCGTTCACGAATGGAAAGTGCTGTTGTTGGAGCTCTTTGGGGCTGTGGCCATGATGCTGGTCAGGTAATATTTGGCTTGTTGTTTCTATTGCTGAAGGATCGGCTCCACATTGAGATCATTAGAACTTGGGGCACAAGAGTAGTTGGTTTTACACTACTTATAATAGGTGCCTTGGGAATTAGGGAAGCTTCGGAAGTCCCAACCCCATGCGTTGCCCTTGAAAATGTTGAATGTGATCTTAGTGTTTATGAAGCACTAGAAAACCCAGCAATGGGGAAGAAGAAGAAGATTGGTTTTGCCACTTTTTTCACTGGGATTGTCCATGGGTTACAACCAGATGCATTGATGATGGTCTTGCCTGCACTTGCATTGCCTTCTCGGCTGGCTGGTGCTGCATTTCTTGTCATGTTCCTACTTGGGACTGTTGTTGCAATGGGAAGCTATACGGTATTTATTGGCTCATGTAGTCAAGCATTAAAGGATCGAGTACCTAGAATTACTGAGAAACTCACTTGGATTTCTTCTCTAGTAGCAATTGCTCTTGGCCTGGCCATTATCATTAGCCAGTTTTTCGGATTTAGCTTGTATTGATCCATCTGACACAACATCAAGATTCACAGCTGAAAGCCAGTATTTTAGCATTAGAGGAAGATCTTTAGAAATGAATTGTCAATTAATTTTCTGCACTGCGCAACATTTTATCTCAGTGAGAATCATCATCCTTACTTTCTTAATTTGCTTTTTGAGATTTGTAATTTTTGATATAAAAATGAAGGCTGTCTTTAAGAAATTATCTGTAATTCATTTATGGTAGAATAATAGAATTTGAGTTCAGTTGAACCATTTCTTGTTGTGCCAAAATTTGAATTACTTAATACGATACTTTTCTGGTTCTTTCATTCGAGGCCTTGTAAGTTGTGACTGATCTAGGTTCACAAGGGCGTTCTACTGTTAATAAGGTTCAACATTGGTGACCGGCTGACTGTCCAGAATTGTGATTGCCAGTGCTTAGCTGACCCATTTTATCATGAGTGTCTCATGCATTTGCTTGTCTATTTCATTCTCACTGCATTTTAGCAATTGGATGTATTTTTAATTTAATTTAAAATATAGGACATGTTTCACCTGAACAGTTATGGCCAGAACCTGAGAAGCAATTCAACAACCGAGTCTTCCTGATTCATATTGGGAACAATAGAACTTGGAAGTTTAAATTTTTGAGGTTGAATTGTTGTTAGCAATTCAACACTTGCTACGGAAGATTGTTGTTGGACCTTATTGTTGGTGGGTGATAATGTTGAGGCCTGAAGAAGATAAGAACCATGGGAAAGACGGATATAGCGAACTAGGCGTATTGTGGCTGTAGATTTGGCATTGCTACACATTGAACGACATGTCGTTCTTCTTTTTCATGCATAAGTTTGATTAAAAAGCCTTAGATGATTTTTTTTTGGTTAGATAGTAATCGAAAACTTGGAAACTTTATGAGAAGGATCAGACAGTTTCTCTCTTTAAAACTCCTTCCTTCCTTGAGGAGTTTCATGATTGGCGATACCTTTTTCCCGAGTTGAGTTAATTACTTCCTTCATTTCTAAAGAATATATTAGTATATATCATCCCCTAAATTCATTTTATAATAAAAAATCACTAAGCCTTTGTTTGTATTGAGAGAAATGGATAGAAAAGATGAGAATGAAAATTATATTTCTTTATTTCCTTTGTTTAGATAAAAATAAGATAAAGGAAATGAAAGAAAAGAATAGAAATCAATTCCTCCCATTTTTTTCAAATTTATTAAAAAATTTTCCACCAATTTTGAGAGAAAATGAGGAAAATAGAAAAGTAAAATAGACATAAATAGTAAAATTACTAATTTAACTTTTATCAACTTAAAATAATAATAATAATAAAACAACTAATAAATTTTCCTTTCTTTCCTATGTTAAATAGAAAACTAAACAAAAGAAAAGAAAAAAAATAGAAATTCTTTTCTATTCATTTCTTTTCTTTTCCCCTCTTTATTTTATTTCTTTTCCATTACACTTCTAAGGAACCAAACATTGAGTAATATTGTTATATTATATACATTAAAATTCCTCATTTCGTTCTCCGTCTATATTAATAATAGAAAGTCGATGCATGTGATCGTACATTTTTCCTTTGCTTCCGGTTTTTCTCTCTGTTTCTCTCTCATGTTGCTCTCTCTCTCTCTCTCTTTAGTTGTTGCATATTGGTGGTGATTGTGTGAAATCCAAAAAAAAAAATTTCATTTTCTTTATCATTGTCTCGCAGCTTTCCCTTTCTCTTTGAAGCCCACTTCACTTTGAAATGTTTGAAGGAAATTATTAACATTTTTGAAGGAAAAAGTTACATATTGTAGCATCAAGAACTTGGCGTTTAGAGCATCTCCAATGTTGGGTGAGACAAGTCCCACCATTAGCTCCAATTTTATACCACAAGTATAAAATGAGACTAAAAAAAAGTGAGATTTGGTCCTCCAATAGTGAGGATCAAATCACGCTTTAATGGGTCATACTTGTTTATATTTATTATTTTCATTTTTATATCATTATTTTATTTAAAAAATTCTTATTCTTACCAAAAAAAAATTATTATTTTTATTTAAAAAATTATTATTTTCATTTAAAAATTATTATTTTTATTAAAAAAATTATTATTTTTATTTAATTTTTTTTAATGAATGATGTTAGTCCTTCATTCATTGTATATCAGGTAGGATGGTCCCTCCTTGGAGAGGCCATCTCACCATGGGGCTTGCTCTATTGCATTTCCAGTCCCAATAATGAGACTGATAATCTAAAAAGAGCACTCTTGAGACTGCTATTGGTGTAAAAATTTGCAAAAGGTACATTGTTAGAGTTGTGGTGGATCACAAGAATCACAAAAAAATTAGTGATGTACCAATATTTGGAGATGGCAACAAATGGTGCAGGTAATTGAAAATTCAAAAAACTCATATTTCATGTTTCTTCGCTCAGTTGACTTACCATAGATAATGTCTAGGGCTTCTTTGAAAGAAATGGAGGTGGGGTTTAATTGTATGGGACTTTAACTCTTGAAGTTGAATCTGTTGGATTTTAAGCATGAGTGCAGACTAAGAATTTTATGCTTCAGACAACTGCATAAATTTATGTTAGTTACCTTACTAAAATCAAAATTTTCCTAACACATTGTTGTTCTAATATTTTTCTCAAATTGGCATATGTTTGAAATTGGCTGCATTCTTTGAAAAGACTCGCTATTACAAGAAAGGAGAATGCTAAATGGCCAAATTAATTGTGGCTAGAATGGCCATAATACATTTTTTGTCATTTTTTATCTCTTAAATTTACTTTTGCACCATTTTGAGCTTTTTCCGATTTCAATTTTGAATTTTAAAATTTCTATTCTCTCATTGAATTATACCTCCAATTTCTCAGTAGACAACCATTTTAATGAGGTTAATTTTTCAAAAATTAATTTTTAGAATATTAACAACATACATTTTTATTTTATATATGTATAAAAATAATATCCACTAAATAATAATAGTTTTTTTTATTTAATATGAATATTAAGTTTAGCAGTACTACTTATATTATTTTTTGTAGAAACAAAAATAAGAACCGACTAAATTCAACATTTGAATTTATATGTGTATATATACAATAAAGTTAATTAATATTTGTGTATATTAAAATTAACTTTCGTTGAAATTTTATTTGTTTCTAAATTGATATGGAAGGGAAACGCTTAAATTATGTAACTTTAAACAAAACAATTTATAGTTGGGAAAAGAGTTGATCACCAAAATAGTTATTTCTTAACTATTTTATTTTGCTTTTTCTTTTTATTCTAAGTCACTTTACCATGTTAGAAGATAAATTTACTCCAATTTATATATACTTTCAAAATAAATAATTAACCATTTGAGAGGTGAATCTAATGATAAAAATATGTGAACTCATATAATTGATTCAACTTTAGTAATTATTATGATCCTAAAAAAAATTGTAAAAAGGGTTTTTGTCAAACAAAAATTAACATTTTTAGAATTTTTTATTTTCATTAAAAAATTTTAAAAAATAATTAAATTTTCATTTTCTTCTCTCTTAAAATAACACTAAAATACCTTTTTTTTCCATAAAATTTCAACTTAGAAATTACAATAAGTCGGATATGGATCGAGTTTCTAAAAATTACTACTTTATCTGATAAGTGAAATAACATATCCTATCCGTCATCCAGCCCATCTCAGATCGAATTGAATTGGGTATAAGTAATGCTACTGTCACAGATCAGACTAAAATAGATAGGGTTGAGTCACAAATTGATTAGAGTTATAAAACATATTTGGATAATAAATATATCAAAAAGTTGCATGAGGGTGGCTTGGTGGTTAAAGCTTTGGTATTCATCCTTTAAGCCCTTGGTTCGAAACCTAGCAAAATACTTATAACATAGTCAATTACTCAAAATTAAATTTATTATATAGTGAATTACATTAATTCATACTTATAATATAGTCAATTGCTTAAAATTAAACCTATTATATAATAAATTATATTAATTTATACTTGTAGCATAATTAATCACTCAAAATTAAACATATTATATAGTGAATTATATTAATTTATACTTATATAATAGTCAATCACTCAAAATTTAATCTACTATATAATAAATTACATTAATCTATATTATAATACAGTTAATTACTAAAAGTTAAACTATTATACAGTGAATTACATTAATTTATATTTATAACATTGTTATTTACTCTAAACTAAACATATTATACAGTGAATTATATTAATTTATACTTATAACATTGTCAATCACTCAAAATTCAACATATTATATAGTAAATTACATTAATTCATACTTATATCATAATTAATATTCCAAATTAAACCTATTATATAGTGTGCTACATCAATTTATACTTATAATATTATTAATTACTCTAAATTAAAATTATATAGTGAATTAGATTAATTCATACTTATTATATAGTCAATTATTCAAAATTAAAACTATTATATAGTAAATTACATTAATTTATACTTATAATATAGTCAATTACTTAAAATTAAATTTATTATATAGTGAATTACATTAATTTATACTTATGACATAGTCAATCATTCAAAACTCAACCTATTATATAGTGAATTATATTAATTTATGCATATAATATTGTCAATTACTCTAAATTAAATTTATTATGTAGTGAATTAGATTCATTCATACTTATAACATAGTCAATTACTCAAAATTAAATCTATTATATAATAAATTACATTAATTTATACTTATAGCATAGTTAATTACTTCAAATTAAACATATTATGTTGTTATTATATAATTTTATTTTATGTAAATGATATGTTATGTAAATGAATCAAGTGGAATATGTACAACAATTATTGGTGTTGTAGTTGAAATATATTTAATAAAGCCTTCCAATTCAATATGAATAATATCTATAAGTATCCCAATAAATTTTAATTTAATTATATTTATATTTTTGAGATATGAAAGTAATCAAATTTAATTTCTCTCTCTCTCTCTCTCTCTATATATATATATATATATCATTCGCAATTCTTATTGATGACGAGGTGAACTCTCAAGGACTCTTAGCTCAAGTTCAAGTTTTACTGCTGGCTCTCCTACCTGAAAGATAAGAGAAGGGATTAGACTCTAGTAGAAAAACTCGGATGCCTAAGTCAGTGTTTATTTTGTCTAAAGATAAGCGAGCTTAGAAGATTAGAAAAAAAATCATTTACATGCACCCCTATTTATAGTTGAAGAGTGGAGGATAAGGTGAAATGTGTCAGCGGATCTTCAAGGAGTATTGATGCCATATGACGACTATGTCAAGGATCTATCTCCCGAACACCAAAAGCTCGACCAGACTCAGAATGTCCAATGCCAAGGTCCATCTTTCCTTGAGAGCTCAGTCTTGGTATTGACAAGGTAGCAGGCTCGGTCTCTTAGCCTGGTGAATAAAGGATATAACCACTAGTCCCCCCTAGCCATCTGACATTCATGTTAGACGAGGATAGGTGCCACTCATAGAGTTCAGTGGGGTATGTGTTGCCTATAGAGGGTGCGACACTATAGTTGTTGCATAGAAAAATGGACAGGAAATGGAAATTGGTTTCCCGCTAAGAGCATTCAATGCCATTACCTTTATAAATAGAGGGGTGATTACCAACATTCCTACTTTTGTAAAGTTTGAGAGATCGGTTGCTCTAGGAAAGTTGATATTCTTTATTTAATTTTTGAGTAATAATGTCGGAGAGAGTGGCTCTGTGTGTTCCAATTCATTAAGGTCTCGATTTGTTGCTAATTGCGACAGGTGAGAATTTGTTGTAACTTCTAAATTTAGATTCATTTTCATTTATTTCAATAAGATGAGTTCAGTAGTGAGAATGTATCTATAGATGGGGAGAGGGTGAGTGAATAGTACTTACAATATGGTAATCCAGTTCGGTCTAAGAGTGATGTTGTGAGCTCTTCACTAAGTAAAAGTGTAGATTGTGGTGATATGGCTAAGACTGAGGTGGCCGAAGCCGCGGGGCGAGTGACGTTGATAAGTCCTGCCTTAATAGATGATGGTGAAGAAAAGAATGATGATGCTCGAGTATTGGTAGATTGAGCTTGAGTTAGAGACATGCCATTTTCTCTGAACGAGATGGATCTTGTGGGTATTTAAAAGAAGTACAAGATACCTTATGAGTATCGAATGATGCTGCCTAGAGAGAACACCCAAGGTCATGACAATCCAGGGGTTGACCAAATGATAATTTATGAGAAGGACTTGATTACAGGAGTTCGGTTTCCTTTGTGCCCATTCCTTAAACATTTCTTGACCATGAACGGGATCTCTCCAAGGCAGCTAAGCCTAAACACCTAGCATACCATCCCAAAGGTGAGCTAGCTCAAACTAAAGAACTTTGGGTCTGGAGAGTTGACTGTTTTTTATAAGATAGAGCATGCATTCAGAGAGAGAAGGTGAATTTCCTAAGGCTAAGAAGAAAGTATTTTCCGATCGGGGAGGATTCGATTGAGCCACACCTCAAGCATTGGGTTAGTAATTATCTTTTTATTTTTTTTATCTTAGTTTTGATCGGTAATAATGTTTATGATTTTTTTTTGTTTTTGTGCAAAGATCAACAAAGATAAGGGAAAGGGCCAAAGCTTAAAAGATGGTGAAAAAAGCAAAGGAGGAAAAGGCTTGCATAGCCAGGCACAAGGTGCCAAAGAGGAAGGCTGCTGATGCCTCGGTCAACCAAAAGGTCAATGACACTTCCTTTATGAGGAAGAAGAAGGAAAAGGTGATCGAGGTCTTGACTGCGGTCACTGGGGATGATGTTGCCCCAACGGCTACTGAGCAAATTAAGGGTGCCCAGGTTAAGCACCCACCTACGCTTGCTCCCCCTAGCGTCCCTGTCACCAATCTAGGGCGAGGTGCTCAACATTGCCAATGTAAACCAAGCCATGTATAAGGAGCTAAAGGCACGGTTTGGTGATAAATACTCCATCACACACCCAAGGGTCGAGTTTGTGATGTGAGACTTTGAGGAAGGTACCTCGGGAGAATAAAGAGTTTGGTAAGATGAGCTCTTCGGACTTCTTAGATCGATACCGAACCTATGCCACTGAGGTAATAGAGTTGTTATATCTTATCTATTTTTTTTGTTGTTGCTATGTTCCATGTTTTTGTGTTTTAACTTTGTTTTTTGTTTTGTATTTCGCCCTCATCCTCTAGCATACGGGTTATCAATATGCTAGAGACATAGGCACCTATCATGATGCCAAGATCGAGGCAGGCATGATGAAGACAAAGGCAATTGAGGTTGATTGACGAGCAGCCAAGATTGAGCAAAAATTAAAGGATCTTGAGTGCTAGGCTGCTTAGATTAAAGATGTTGAGCATTAGGGAACAAATTCTGACAAAAGACCTATTAAAGCCAAACATCGAGTAAAGGAGCTTAAAAAGGAAGCGGTTGAAGCTACTAAGATCATATCTGACCTCATCTAGACTCAGCAACTGTTGGCCAAAGAGCAAAACATTGTGTGTGCTTAAAGACCAACAAGGTGACAAAATTGCCCAGGGCATCCTCAAATTCTAGGAACAGGTTGCAAATTGCTAAGGCGTAGAAAAAGTGATGCCCTGGAGAGAACTTTAGCTGGGTTTTAGACTTTGAACTAGAAGAAGAGGAGGAGGTTTCAAAAGGGGGCAAGGAATCATAGGGCGAGGCTCCTTGCCTTGGCATTTTTATTTTGATTTTGCTTTTGTACAACTCAATAGAGCTTTTTCTACTTTATTTTTATTTTTGTTTTTGTTTTTATTTTTATTTTTTTTAACTTGTATAGCTCAATATAGAGCTTTTTACTTTTTTATAGCTTCCAATAGATAGGAAAGCTTATACTGAGGTCAAGCTTAGAATTATTGTGAAGGTTTTCCTCCCCTTTTATATAGTTTAACTTTTAGTTAAAATTAATGAAAGAAACTTATTTTGATATGCTTTTCTGGTCTATTTTAATTTAGAGTAGTTGGATATCAAGCCTTATATGCAGGTTGTGTAAACTTGAATTTGTTACCTATTTTATTTTATCATGTTTAAACAATTTGTTAAACTGTATGACTGAGATATGTAAACTATTCATCTGGATAAAGCTCGACGTCAGGAGCTCGGTTATAATTAGTAATTGAATATATGATTGAAGTGTTGCTGTGATTAAGTGTGTAACAACCCCACTAGCACAGTCTTATGACAGCTGGTATATTGGGCCTTTTCTCCTGTAGGTGGACCGAAGTCTCAGCCCTCAACCCAACAGGCTGCCACAGTACCCGTTCACCTCACGGCTCCCAAGCAGGAATTTGTTAATTTGGCCTCAAATGAGGTCGCCTCCCTCATTCGAACCCATGACCTCCTCCCTTAAGAGGAAACCATGAGATGAACGAGTACCATTTCTACAAATGGTACTCGTTCATTTCATGGTTTCCTCTTAAGGGAGGAGGTCATGGGTTCGAATGAGGGAGGAGACCTCATTTGAGGCCAAATTAACAAATTCCTGCTTGGGAGCTGTGAGGTGAACGGGTACTGTGGCGGCCTGCTGGGTTGAGGGCTGGGACTTCGGTCCACCTACGGGAGAAAAGGCCCAATAGGCCAGCTGTCGTAAGACTGTGCTAGTGGGGTCGTTATAAAGTGTTATGAGCTCGGTGCGAGATAAGAGCATTATGATATTGCATGATCAAAGTGCTATTATTATTGCATGATTATAATGTGTTAAGTTTGATATTGTGTGATCGAAGTGTTGTTGCTCGGTACATGATTAGAGCGCTTAGTTTAGTGCACGATTAAGGTGTTTAGGTCTACCTCATGATTCGAGTGCTTAAGTTAATGCATGATTAGAGTGCATATATTTATTACACGATTAAAGTGATTAGGTTAATGCATGATTAAAGTGCTTAGATGCATTGCACAATTGGAGTGCTAGTATTATGTTTGGTACTTGCTTAAGCTCAATGCTCGGTTAGTAGTTAAAGATTTGAGTTGTTAAGTGTTTATTTGTCGGTGCCCATTTTTCTTTTTTCCTTTTGTATATTTGCAAATGCAAGCTTTACATGAAGGAAATACAAAAGAAAACAAAAAAGGAATTTACATTAAGAAGTTGCCATTCACAGGGTAAGCTATTAAAAATACTGCCTCAGGTTACTGGCATTCCAAGTCCGCAGGATCTTCTTTCTCTCTATTGCATGAAGCTTGTATGCTCTGTCTTTGAGTACCTTAGCCACTTTGTACTGTCCTTCCCAATTAGAACCTAACTTTCTAGTTCTAGTCGATCCATGGGTGGAGATGAATATTCTCAGCACCAGGTCTCCTTTATTGAACTACCTATAGTGTACCCTTCTGTGGTGGAAATTAACAATTCAAGCTTTATAAGTTTCTGCCATGATGCTTGATTGATCCCTTTTGGACTCAAGCATGTCAAGGTTGTACTCTTGGTCCATTAAAAATTTGAGAGTTCTTCCCGACTGGAGCCCTTGGTGACAGGGATAACTCCTTCAGTGTCGTAAGCCAATAAAAAGGGAGTTTCTCCAGTGGTTGTCCTCAACGAAGTGTAATAAGCCCAGAATACATAATAAAGTTCTTTCAAACATGGGCCCTTAGCGTTATTCAGACTCTTCTTCATCACTGCAAGTATGGTTAGGTTGGTGACCTCAGTCTGACCATTAGATTGAGGATGGTAGACTGAGGTGAACCAGAGATCTATCATGAACTCAATATAGTATTCTTTAAAAAGTATACAGTCAAATTATTTACCATTATCCATGATTAGAGTGTGGGGAATGTTGAACCTTGTGACCATTGATTTCTGAAAAAAATTAATAATGGAGGCTGGGGTGAAAAAAGCTAGAGGCTCGGCTTCTACCCACTTTGTGAATTTATCCACTACAACTATTAAGAACTTTCTTTGGGCTGTGGCTTATGGAAAAGGTCCCAAGATGTCCATACCCCACTATGCAAAGGGACATAGGCTTTTAATGGGTCTTTGGTAAGTGGATTGTTGATGTTGCAAATTGGTATGCTTCTAGTACTTTTCATATTTCTTAACCATGTCTTTTGCATCATCATCCGTGGAAGGCCAGAAGTACCCTTATAGTAATGCCTTCCGAGCCATTGCTCAGGATCCTTTATGAGCTCCACTAATGTCTTCATATATCTCCCTGACCAAGTAATTACCCTCTTCTTCAGATACACACTTTCTCCAAAGGTGGGAGAATGACCTTTTGTATAAGAGTCTATCATGGATGGAGTATAGGCAAGATTTTTTGACAAACTTTTTGGCTTTCACCAAGTCTTCAAGAAGATCTCCAAAATCAAGTAACCGATATATCAAAAACCTCCAACCTTCCATAGGCTCTTTTAACATGACAATTGAGGTTTCATGGCTTGGTCTCTGAGTGGACTCAAGCATGAATTGGTAGGCATTATAATGGTGTATGCATCAAATATGGCAAGAGCTTTACTGATGCAGTCCGAAAGGCCAATGCCAACTTCTCTGAGGGTGAGTATCTGAGCTTGGGACCCTTCAAAGCATAGTTGGTGTAATAGACTGGGTATTATTGGCCATCTTCTTCACTGACCAATACTGAGCCTACTGTTGTTAGCGAGGTTGAGAAGTAAAAATATAATATTTTTCCCTAAATAGGTCGGCTGAGGAGAGGAGGTGAACTTAGGAATTGTTTTAGCTCGATGAAGGCCTGTTGGCACTCTTTTGTCCACTAGAATTATGTCAAGTTCTTCAAGAGCTTGTAGAAAGACAGGCATCTCCTAGCCAAACATGAAATTAACTTCCAAGGGTTGTGATTTACCCGTTCAGCTTATGTACTTTTTTAAGGTTCTTAAGGGGGTTCCATCTCCATAATAACTTAGATCTTCTCACGGTTGGTCTTTATTCCCCTCTTTGATATCATGAACCCTAAGAACTTCACAGACTGGACTTCGAAGGCATATTTCTCTATAGTGAGCTTCATGTCCACCCATCAAATGATCTTAAAAACTTTTGAAAGGTCTTTAGGGTGTTTAGTTGAGGTTTAGATTTGATGATCATATCATCCACATACACTTAAGCATTCCAACCTATTTGCTCTTGGAAGAGCTTATTATGAGCCTTTGATGGGTGGCTCCTGAATTTATGATACTGAATAGTATGACATTGTAACAGTATGTGCCCTTTCCTGTAATGAATGGAGTTTTGCTATAATCCTCGGGCTTCAAGGAAATTTGATGGTATCTCGATGAAGCGTCAATGAATCTGTACTCTCTGAAGCTTGCCATGGAGTCAACAAGGCAATCAATGTTTGGAAGTGGGTATGAATCGTTGAGACATGCTTTATTAAGATTAGTGAAATCTACAATCCTCCACTTCCCATTAGACTTTTTCACCAAGACCACATTAGCTAACTAGTCAGGGAATAGAACTTCTTTGATGAAACTGCCTTCAAAACCTTCTCCACTCCTTAATCGACGACCAACTACCTCTTTGGCCCAAGGTTCCTTTTCTTTTGCTTAACTGGTATGGCGTTAGGATCCACATGGAGGTTATGCATCATGAGCTTGGGTGAGATACCTTTAACATCAGTGGAGGTCCAAGCAAAGACACCTTGATACTGCTTCCGTACTTGGGTCAGGGCGAGCTCCTTCTCAGCTCCATTGGAGCTCATAATTTTCAATATTCTATCAGTGCCAACTTGTATGTCTTTTAGTATATCAGTTGGCTCAGCCCTAGATTCTGAGTTGTCAGGAAGGTCAAAGGAATTGACAGGAAGCACCATATTAGCATCTTTGAGGAGTAAGGCATAAGAGTCTCATGTGACTTATTGAGTTTCCCTTAAGACTGCAACTCCTTGGTAAGTTGGAACTTTCATTACCAGGCTTTCCATGGAGATGTAGGCATCCACTCCTATCAGTAATAGTCGCCTAAAAGTTGCATTGTACATGAAACTCATGTCTACCACAATGAAGCAAGCTTTGTAGTTTATGACAATTAAAACAGCATCCAATTGTACCTCTAACATGACCAAACTTAGCATTGGCAAGCTATGTCCGAACAGGCCCACTAGGGGGGCTGAAAGTTTTATAGTGTTTAGGGACATGCTGAGCTTTTAGTAAGTATCCAAATTCAAGAGGTTTATGGCATACCTTGTGTCAACCAAAATGTGTTGCACCAGATAATCTTGAATTATGGCTTCAACTACCAAAGCATCGGTGTTTGGGCTAGTTACCTAATGGGACTCTTCAAGGTGGAAATTGATGACTAGGCTCTTAGACTTGGGGATCTCTACTACCAAAAAGACCTCCTTAGTCTTACACTTTCTAAAGGCATCTACCACATCATAATATTCTCCTTCTGTTACGACATGTATCAACCTAGTAGGGGCCTTTTGGAAGCTTGGAAGGAGGGTTTAGAGCTCGATCTAGGCTCTTCATTGGGTCCAAGGATAGCCAAAAATTTCTTTAGTCCTCCTGCTTGAATTAGCCTCTCAGTCTCCCTCTTTAATTTACCACAGTCATTAGTTTTATGGCCACTTCCTCTGTGAAAGCTGCAGTATTGAGACTAATCTTTGTTTGGGTCTTCCCTTATTAGCCTAGGCCAATTAACTTCTGTGTTGTCCTTAAACCAACATAAGATGCTTGCTCATGAAGGAGTAAAGGGGGTGAACTATTCACGGGCCTCTAAAATATGGCAAGTTTTGTTGGCCAGATGGTCTTCCTGAGTTATGGTTATAATTTCTCCATGAAAAGCCCATTTAAAGGATCTAAAGGGGTCGGGTTTGGAGGAATCTGACTTGGAGAGTTCTGACTTAGAAAATTCTTTAGAAGCTTTTGATGTTTGGCCTTAGTGAGAGGCTTAGAGTTCTTCCCAGAGCCAAGAGTTTTCAACTCTATGAATATATTTGTGACCTTAGGCTATAAGCAAGGGAAAATCCTGAGGCAGATTCTTGCTTAAGGAGTTTGATAATTGGTCACATTCTGTATTTATGATTAACACATCTAAGGCCAACTCAAAGTTCACTTTCAGGATTTTTCCCACAGCTCTGTTAAATATATCAATGTACTCCTAAAGTGCTTCCTTGGGTTTCTGGACAATCTTAAAACAAATTTGCTAAGGTATGACCTGGATTGATTAATGCCATGAACTTATTGATGAATAGCTTGATGAGTTGTTTAAAGTTGTGAATGGAATGTGGCTCTAGGTTCTTATACTCGATTTATACATTGCTCGTTAGTCTTGGGAAAAATTTTGCACATGGAAGAATATGAATTCATATATATAAAGACAATGTTGAAGAAACTATCCATATGAGCCTGAAGATCGCTTGACCCATTGTACTTTTTTAACTTGGATACATGAAAGCTCGAGTATATGTCATTTGTAATGGTCAAGATTTTAATCAGGGACGTTTTAACAAATATTGAAAAATGCATAGTGTATAGTGACAAAAGTGTTGTGGATACATGGTATACGTAAAGAAGAGTAAATTGTGTATCTTAAAACTTTACTGAAAAGAGTATTTTTACTATTTTACGAGATTAAAACTCGATTTAGAATCAATGTTAAGAATGAGGGTGCACCATAGTTATTATGAGCATTCCCTCACTGGATTAAATATATATATATATATGTATATGTGTAAGTGTGTGGAAATTTCTGATTTCCTTCTTCTCTCCACGCCATCATCACTATCTTCACTTCTTTCTTCTTCTTTCTTTCTATGAGTTGAATCAAAACTTAAGATTAAGTTGGAAAAGTGGTGATTATCAACAATGTATGTGCTCTTGATTTATACTTTACAAAAATATGACTTTTTACAAGTTTAAATGATTTAATTGATTGATTGAGTTATGTATAATGATATATTTATGAGAAGTGAAGGATTTGATCATGTTTTTATCCATATGAAATGGTTAAAAGTTTAATTAAATGAAGGTATTTGATATGAATGCTTTTATGTCAAAATATTGAGTTTGATACATTATTATCTTAGATCTTTAATATGTTTATGCTTATTGAAGTTAAAAGTGCAGAATACATGAGTTTAATCTGAAACAGAGGCAAAATGAATGCCACGGTCGTGGCAAGTGAGGGCCACGACCGTGGGATTGAAAGTGTGACTGTGTCTTCAAAAATTTCGATAAAACAGAATAAGTTCCAATGCCACGACCGTGGCCCTTGAAGACCACGATCGTGGGGGTTTTAAAACAAAGTGGACAGACTCGTTTGCTATCCCACGGTCGTGGGGTTGTGAGGCCACGACCGTGGGGACTTAAATAGTGTTTTTGGCTTGTAATTTGTGATCTACGGGCCTAGTATGAGACTAATATGTGAATAATTGTATTGGAAATTCATGTGTATGTGTTAAATGCATGAAAAAGAGTGAGAAACTTTAGATAAGTGACAAATATATATCATACTAAATGTTGCTAAGGGTAGTGTACCAAGGTCATGGTATAAACAAGTGAAATGATATAAACAAGTGAAATGATATAAATAAGTGAAATGATATAAACAAGTGCTTATATAAACAAGTGAGTGTTTATATAAACAAGTGTTAATCAATGAAATGAGACTAATATGTGTATAGTCTATACTTTTGTGTTAATGTGTTAAATATATGAAAACGAGTGATAAACTTTAGACAAGTGACACACATATATATCCTACCAAATGTTGACAAGAGTATAGTACCAATGAAATGAAATAAACAATGTAGTGTTCATCAAAATTAATGAATTGCCCAAATTATACTAAATTTATATCTAGCTTTGGATTGAATGGCTAACCAGAGGATGGATAGCCAAAGTGATAGTGGGCACCTCATGCCATTAATGGACACATTGTGTTATTAGTGATAGTGGGCATAATTGCCATTATAAATTCTTGAGATTGCTACACGAACATGTTATCCAAACATATGCTCTAAGTTTAGTATGTTTGGGCATAATTAATGAAAATATACGTGAACATGATAGTTGTGACTAATGAAAGAAACGTAAAATACTAATATAAGTCAATTACTTGAAATTGAAGTATTGTATTATAGTGTAAAAGTGAATGGAAATATATATATTAATGCTTAAAAGTGAAAGTCCTAATGCATGTAATGGTAACGTTATGCTCAATGTATTGAATTAATCAAAGGATTAAAAGTGTATATAATGTTATGAGATACAAAGTGCTCTAAAGTATATCAAATGATTGAAAGTGTATAGCATGATGTGAGATACAAAGAACTCTCAAGTATAGTACTAAAATGAAGTGATGAAAAATATATATTGAATGAAATGATACTAGAAGTGAACTTGAAAAGAAAGACTTATTGAAAAACAAAATAAGAGTATTGTGAACAATGTTATCAAATAAGAAAACAAGTCTTGCATAAACTGCTTCTCAATGAGACAAGAGGCAATACTGAAAGTATTGTATTATATGATAACTTTTATACAGGGATAATTATTAAATTGTGTAATCAACATGGTATGTGGATTTGATACTGAAATTATTTCATATATTGAAATATTTCTTAAAACTAAGTGTTATTACTATATTTTCATAAGTATATTTCTTTAATATTAAGTAATCAAATGTGTGTATACAAGCACCTCTAAGCTTTCTTAGGGTGTTAGAATTGTTTTCTGACACGCAGGTATCAGGACACCGGAGCAAGTTAAGAACAGAGGAAGATCTTATGTATATTGTATTCATAAGCTATAAAGTGTATGTATATAGATACTTCAGTTTGGCTACTTGAGAGATTGTATAAAATTGTAAACATAAGAGGATATATGTATTTAGAGAATGAAGTTTGAGATTCTAGTGAATGAGTATCATAAAAGAAATGTATTGTTTATTTATTTGATTTGATGAACTTATAAAATTTATATGATTTATAATTTCTATTCAAATTATTGGAGATATTGAAAATTGGTCTAAATGTTGGATCTATAAGTGTTGTGATATACAGATTTTATTATTATTTGAAAAAAAATTTATTTATGATGAGAATTTTCTAAGAATTGATTGGAGCGCGAACAGTGTATCGTATAACATTCTCTGATAGTTTTTATATAAGAATTGTCAGAGGATGTTACATTTAGTGGTATCAGAGCGTGGTTTAGGCGTTTCTGGCATGTGGAATTATGGGAGAAGTGAAATGTAATTGTCTAAGTTATGTGAAGTGAATAAGTGGATATGTGCTGTGACACAATTGATATTCCATATGTATATGGTAATAGAATGTTTGCTAAGATTTTATTGACAATTCATAGTGTATTGTTTGGAGTGCTCTAGATCTATTTGTGATAAAGAATGATGTGAAAAAAAAAAACAAGATATGAGTAGTGAAAGAGATATGTCAAAGTAACACGGTGAAAGTGTAATAAATTATTGGAATTTGAGGAAATGACAGAGAGATCAATTTCGAGCATGAAATTTTTACGAAAATGAGAATTGTCATGTTGTACAACATTAAGTATTGATGTTCTACATTTAGTGAGTGAATATATGAATGTCAAAGTGGAGTGGTTACGATATGAGAATATTTGAAACTGATAGTGATAAGGTTATACAAGCCTTAATAAGAGTAACATTAAAATCTGAGTATGGATAATATCCATATAGTGGAAAAAGATTTTGAAGAGATAAGAAATTATAAAAATACCCTTATAGCTCGAAATGAATTCGAGCTATACTTTGAATGCGAAATATGGATAATGGAATAGTGTCAAAAGTACTTGTTTTTATAATGTTTCAACGTTAAGGAGTGAAGTGATAGTTAAATGAAAGTATGTGAATGCATCAAAACTATTGTATAAGTGAGTATATTGGATAAAAGTCCTAAAACTTATGTAAAGATTTCTAGTGTCTTCTTTGTCTTCTAAAGCATCATCAAAACAAAAGATTGAAAAGGAAAGTAATGGAAGAGTATTGGTAAAGAGGCTAGAGCTTGAATAAAACACCAGTACTTGTGAAAGATATGGTGTAATAAATAATTGTGAAAACTTTACTTCTATGATAGTAAAGTTCTCCGTGCAATATGTAAATGTGTATTTAACTGGAACAATGATTAAATCTATCATTGAATCATTTAAGAGTTAATAGATGGTTGTGAAAGAAGATAATGTTTTGAAAAAATTTAGGGTTATGGACATTGAGATTTGAATTTGATTGTGCTTTGAAGAGTTCGATCTTGTTTCCTTAAAGTGTATGAGTTGCATTCTTCATAACTTATTGCTTAAATCATGAAAAGAAATTCTAGTAGTGATACGCATGATTATTTGTATAGTCATGCATTTGCTTGTGTAAATTTCTATTCTTCAAACTTTGAGAAGAAATTCCAATATTGAGGTGCATGACCATTCATATGGACATGCATATATTTGTGCCCTTAAAACAATGAAAATAAATTTCAGTAGAGACGTGCAAGACCATTCGCATGGTTATGTATCTGGCTATGTATACTTCTGTTCTACAAAAGTTTAGTAATGTGTATACTTTCACAAAGTAGAGTTTATCGGTGGAAATGGTTATAATTGACAAAAGATTGCTTATAAGATTGAAATGAAATCAATGCATTAAATGATGAAACTGAAATATGAAGAGAACGTGAGGAAAGTATGAACAAATGTAATTGGATATGTGAAAGAAGTGTAAAGGTAGAGAAAAGATAAAAGACAATTAAGTGGATTTAACATCTTCATGATGAAATAAGATAATTTCTGAAATAAAGTGAAAAGCATGACAGATTGATAAATGATTGTACATAATGTGAAGGGCAAGTTAATGAAACTAAAGAGGTATATACAAATGGATTGAGTAATGAATGTAAGAATGTGAGATTTACATATTGTGTATTTATGAAATACGTGATTGTAATATTATTTAGTGATTAAAGCCAAGGTATAGATTATATATATATAAGTGTTAAAGAATTACTTAATACTAATTGATTGCAAATGGAAAGAAAGGAATTGATAATGTAAAACGAAAAGAATGTAGTGAGATGTGAAGGTAGTGAACCCTTCTAGTGAAATGATGTATGGTAGAACAAGTTAGCAATATATACATATATGTGTGTGTGTGTGTGTGAATGTGTGTATGAGACATAGAGAATAAAGTATAAATGTACATGTACTCTTAAAGTGAAAGAATAGTGATAAATTCTTAATATGTTAAGAAAAGAATGAAACAAGTGAAGAGTGGAAATCTTTGTAGATTTCATTATTACAGTGGAAACATGAAAATGATTTGAAAAGATAAAGATTGATGAATAAATAAAATCAATAGAACTACTCGAAAACAAGTATCATGTGTATATGTGTTATGTTTGAAATGATTGTTTATATCTTATACATTTACAGTAAGAAACAAACATTTCAAAGAGAAAGTGTTATATTCCATTCAAAGAGAAAGTGTTATATTTCAAAGTATAGTATAATTGACAGTACTTTGTACCATTGAAAGAAATGATACTGATGTTAAATCTAGTTTCCAGATTAGCTAAAGGATGTGATAGTGGGCATTTTATGCCATATTGAAAGTGGGCACTTTGTGCCATAGAGGACACTTATGTCCCATATTGACAGTGGGCACTCTGTGCCATAGAGAACATTTATGTTCCATATCGAAAGTGGGCACTTTGTGCCATAGAGGACATTTTTTTTTATATATATGTCCCAGTGATATAGGCAGCTATGCCATCAGTGGACGCTTTGCGTCATAGTGAACCTTTGGTTCTTTTCTCTCAGTGGTCACTTAGTGACATCATATACAGTGGGCATTCATGCCATAATGGGCCTTTGGCCATATTGATACAGTGGTCATTTACTTGCCATCAGTGACCCGCTATCCGAAACTAGAATTTAATGTTCAGTATATAAGAGAAAGAACGAGATATATATATATATATATGTAACAGTGGAATGTAATGATACAAATTCTATATAAAACAAAATTTCTAAAGAGAGTTAAAGGTAATTACTGAATTGAGTTTGAACAGTGTAAGTGTGTAGAGTTGAATAATTGTCTACAATTCTATAATATGATGATTCTGAAAGTGTTGCGTTGCTTGGTATTAGACATAAATAAATGTTATATAAGTTAATAAAATCATTGATTGTATGTGAAATTTGAAATTATTGAAAAAAAAGTAAATAGCTTATTGCCATAGCATATAAATTTTGAGGACAAAATTTCTTTAGTGGGGGAGAATTGTAATGGTCAAGATTTTAATCAGAGACGTTTTAACAAATATTGAAAAATGCATAGTGTATAGTGACAAAAGTGTTGTGGATACATGGTATACGTAAAGAAGAGTAAATTGTGTATCTTAAAACTTTACTGAAAAGAGTATTTTTACTGTTTTATGAGATTAAAACTCGATTTAGAATCAATGTTAAGAATGAGGGTGCACCATAGTTATTATGAGCATTCCCTCACTGGATTAAAAATATTTCTATATATATATATATGTATATGTGTAAGTGTGTGGAAATTTCTGATTTCCTTCTTCTCTCCACGCCATCATCACCATCTTCACTTCTTTCTTCTTCTTTCTTTCTATGAGTTGAATCAAAACTTAAGATTAAGTTGGAAAAGTGGTGATTATCAACAAGGTATGTGCTTTTGATTTATACTTTACAAAAATATGACTTTTTACAAGTTTAAATGATTTAATTGATTGATTGAGTTATGTATAATGATATATTTATGAGAAGTGAAGGATTTGATCATGTTTTTATCCATATGAAATGGTTAAAAGTTTAATTAAATGAAGGTATTTGATATGAATGCTTTTATGTCAAAATATTGAGTTTGATACAGTATTATCTTTGATCTTTAATATGTTTATGCTTATTGAAGTTAAAAGTGCAGAATACATGAGTTTAATCCGAAACAGAGGCAAAATGAATGCCACGGTCGTGGCAAATGTGTGCCACGGGCGTGGCAAATGGGTGCCACAGTCGTGACAAGTGAGGGCCACGATAGTGGGATTGAAAGTGTGACTGTGTCTTCAAAAATTTCGATAAACACAGAACAAGTTCCAATGCCACGACTGTGGCCCTTGAAGGCCACAACCGTGGGGGTTTTAAAACAAAGTGGACAGACTTGTTTGCTATCCCACGGTCGTGGGGTTGTGAGGCCACGACCGTGGGGACTTAAATAGTATTTTTGGCTTGTATTTTGTGATCTACGGGCCTAGTATGAGACTAATATGTGAATAATTGTATTGGAAATTCATGTGTGTGTTAAATGCATGAAAAAGAGTGAGAAACTTTAGATAAGTGACAAATATATATCATACTAAATGTTGCTAAGGGTAGTGTACCAAGGTCATGGTATAAACAAGTGAAATGATATAAACAAGTGCTTATATAAACAAGTGAGTGTTTATATAAACAAGTGTTAATCAATGAAATGAGACTAATATGTGTATAGTCCATACTTTTGTGTTAATGTGTTAAATGTATGAAAACAAGTGATAAACTTTAGACAAGTGACACACATATATATCCTACCAAATGTTGACAAGAGTATAGTACCAATGAAATGAAATAAACAATGTAGTGTTCATCAAAATTAATGAATTGCCCAAATTATACTAAATTTATATCTAGCTTTGGATTGAATGGCTAACCAGAGGATGGATAACCAAAGTGATAGTGGGCACCTCGTGCCATTAATGGACACATTGTGTTATCAGTGATAGTGGACATAATTGCCATTATAAATTTTTGAGATTGCTACACGAACATGTTATCCAAACATATGCTCTAAGTTTAGTATGTTTGGGCATAATTAATGAAAATATATGTGAACATGATAGTTGTGACTAATGAAAGAAACGTAAAATACTAATATAAGTCAATTTCTTGAAATTGAAGTATTGTATTATAGTGTAAAAGTGAATGGAAATATATATATTAATGCTTAAAAGTGAAAGTCCTAATGCATGTAATGGTAACGTTATGCTCAATGTATTGAATTAATCAAAGGATTAAAAGTGTATATAATGTTATGAGATACAAAGTGCTCTAAAGTATATCAAATGATTAAAAGTGTATAGCATGATGTGAGATACAAAGAACTCTCAAGTATAGTACTAAAATGAAGTGATGAAAAATATATATTGAATGAAATGATACTAGAAGTGAACTTGAAAAGAAAGACTTATTGAAAAACAAAATAAGAGTATTGTGAACAATGTTATCAAATAAGAAAACAAGTCTTGCATAAACTACTTCTCAATGAGACAAGAGGCAATATTGAAAGTGTTATATTATATGATAACTTTTATACAGGGATAATTATTAAATTGTGTAATCAAAATGGTATGTGGATTTGATACTGAAATTATTTCATATATTGAAATATTTCTTAAACTAAGTGTTATTACTATATTTTCATAAGTAGATTTCTTTAATATTAAGTAATCAAATGTATGTATACAAGCACCACTAAGCTTTGCTTAGCGTGTTAGAATTATTTTCTGACACGCAGGTATCAGGACACCGGAGCAAGTTAAGAACATATGAAGATCTTATGTATATTGTATTCATAAGTTATAAAGTGTATGTATATAGATACTTCAGTTTGGCTAATTGAGAGATTGTATAAAATTGTAAACATAAGAGGATATATGTATTTAGAGAATGAAGTTTGAGATTCTAGTGAATGAGTATCATAAAAGAAATGTATTATTTATTTATTTGATTTGATGAACTTATAAAGTTTATCTGATTTATAATTTCTATTCAGATTATTGGAGATATTGAAAATTGGTCTAAATGTTGGATCTATAAGTGTTGTGATATACAGATTTTATTATTATTTGAAAAAAAATTTATTTATGATGAGAATTTTCTAAGAATTGATTGGAGCGCGAACAGTGTATCATATAACATTCTCTGATAGTTTTTATATAAGAATTGTCAGAGGATGTTACATCATTAAGGATCTCTTCAGGCAAAAGGGAGCAAAATGAGCATCATTATGCAGTATTGTTCCTCTACTCATTCGCTTGATGTACTTATCCACAAGAGCATTATTAAGGACCTCCTGTGAAACTAAAATGTCCTTCTACTTTGGATTAGCTGGGACTCGGGTTAAGTGGGTTGGTATATGGGATATGGAGTATATGGGATATGGAGTGCCCAAATGAGTAGAACCTCTTTTTGTTTCATTTTCTAGCACGGGAGAGGTATCTCTTGCTTGATAGTGTGGATAGAATTCAGGTAGGGAAGGTGGTGGATAGTACACCGGTGGAGGTGTTTGATAAACTAGTAGAGGTAGGGGTGGGTGGTGGTGTTTAGATTTGTTGGTTTGTTGGGTATGTGGCAGGGTTCCACTGGCTTATTGCATGAAGATTGCGATAAATTCTCTAAGGGAAGTTGTAAGCTCTCGAGCTATTTGCTTTATTAATTAGGCTTAGGGACTACAATAATGCTAAGGCCATCTGAGCCAGTAGGGCAAATGGGGTTGAGGGTAGTTCGGTGAGAATTGACTTGGCAGCGAAAGGAGCAGATGTTGAATGTCCAAGGGTGGTGTGTCCCGCCGCTGAGAGTCTGGTTTGATGATAATTGTTTGGGTTGACGAGGCTGTTTTAGGTTATACGATACTAGAGTGTGTATGGTGGTAAAGGTAGTCTATTGTTTGAGGTTTGGGCATTATTCTATGTCTCATAGGTCATGTCTTGAATTCTATTGCCCATTCTGAGGGATTAGCATGCCCATGCTCACCGCACCACTGATGATGAGCTAAACTCTCAAGGACTCCTAGCTTGGGTTTAGATTCTATTACTGGCTCTCCTAATTGCAAGACAAGAGAAGGAATCAGACTCTCCTACCACTGACAATGCCTAAGTCAGTGTTTTATTTGTCTACAGATAAGCAAGTTAATAAGATTGGGAAAAAAGATCATTTACCTGAGGAGGTTTACCACCCCTATTTATAGTTGAAGAGTGTGAGACAAGATTTCAATGCGTCAGCGAATCTTTAAGGAGTGTTAGTACCGTATGACGACTATGTCAGGGATCTATCTCTCAAACTCCAAGAGCTCGGTCAGACTCTAAATGTCCAATACCAAGGTCCATATTTCCTTAAGAGCTCAGTCTTAGTATTGATAAGGTACCGGGCTTAGACCCTGAGCCCAGTGAATAAGAGGTAATATCACTTATTTATATATTGTTGAAATTTATAACCTCAGTATATAATAAATAATATTATTCATGCTAAATAACCAATCTAACTATTAAATTTATTTACCTATTATCCTTTAGTCTTTTAACTTCCAATATTGATAATACTCAAATTTTAACATTTACTGTTAAAAATAATCTCATTTTTTATTTTTAAATTGATAAAATAGAATTTTTAAATATGAATTTATTTTTTTATTATATATTCTTATAGTTAAATTATATTTAAAAATGACTTTAACAGACTATTAGAATAAAGTTATTATCCAATATTATTTAAATAGGTATATTTTCTCATTTAGAAATAATTAATGAAAATTGTTTAATCTTAAATACAAATTATGAATTACTAAAAGTTGATATTATTTTTTGAAAAATTCTAAGCAACTTGGTGCTATTATATTGGAAGTTTTCTTATACTTTTTTTTATTTTTATTTTTTATTAATAAAAATAAATAATATAATAATTTAAAATATTTTATATAAGCAAACACATTAATTAGTAGTATTTTGATAATATTGAAATTAAAAAAATGCATATTTCTAATGTGTATTATTTAATATAAGAATTTGTAGGGAAATATACTTTAAGTTTTGGAGCAAAAATACATATGAACGACACTTTTGACTTTCCATCTTGTTTGGCCAAATTTAGGGTTTGGCCAAATTTTGGCCATCCTAGATTGGTTGGCCAACTTAGTTTTTCCTATAACTTAGTTTAAATATAAATGAGATAATTACAAAAGTAACCTAAAAACTATTTCTCTTTTCAAATTTATGGTAGATAAAAAAAATCTTTTAATTTTACATTAGACGCTACTTTTATTTAAAAAAAATATGGATGTGGGCCCTCTCTGCCTCATAGCCCATGCGTATTGAAATAAATTAGAAATTTTATCCTCCTTTGTAAAGCCTATTCATATGGGTCTCACCCTTGAACACTATATAATATCTACAAGTCTATAATCTATGATGCATTTGACACTAATATATTTGGGAAACTATTTGCAAGTGCAGTTTCAAAATCATCGTTTGCCACTAATCATGTAATAAAATTTTCATCTTATTTAATAATTTTTTTAAATAATTATAAATTGCAATTAAAATACTATTTAGAAGTAGAATATTGGTAGGGGCGATTATATCAAACACTAATATTACATCAACTTGCATCCTATGCATTAAAATGTAGTGGCAAATACATGACATCACTTTATTAACTTGCATCCTAAGCATTAAATTGTAGTCGCATATATTTTTTTAATATAAAATTATAAAAATATTATTTTATATGTAATATATAATATAGCTACATATATATATATAACATGTATATATTTAGTTATATGTAATATATATCCACATATTATATATATATTTATAACATATACCAATATATACCTTTTATCTTGAAAAAAGAATATTAATATGCAATTGTTATATTTTATTACATTTAGGTATATACTAATTATAATTACATATATAGATTGTATTTCAAAAAAAATATTAATATGCAACTGTAATATATTAGTATATGAAGGTATATGTAACATATACCTATATATACTATAAATACACTGAGCCTGTATTTATAAAAATATTATTTTTTAGTTAAAATATATATAACATATAACCATATATACCTATTATTTATGAATATATATATATAATATATACCTATGTATACCTACTGTCTTGCAGAAAGAATATCAATATGCAACTCTTATATTTTAGTATTTGTAGGTATACGATAACTATAACTACATATATTTATTATTTTTCAAAAAAGAGTGTTAGAATGAATGCAATTGTAATAGTTTAGTATATGAATATATATGTAACATATATCTACATATATATATTGTCTTGAAGAAAAAATATCAGTATACAACTGTAATATCTTATTATATTTATGTATATACTAACTATAACTACATATATTTATTGTCGTTAAAAAAGTCAACATACAACTGTAATATCTTAGTATATAAAGGTATAAGTAATATATACATACACATACCTATTACCTTAGAAAAAAAAAATATTACTATACTACTATTATATTTTAGTATATATAGGTATATTCTAACTATAACTACATATATTTATTTTATTATAAAAAATAATATCAGTATGCAACTATAATATCTCAGTATATAAAGGTATATGAAGCATAAAATATTTATTTTAAATTGTATATATACATATAAAATATTTTATTTAATTATTTTAGTGCATTTTTTTACAAATTATATATATATATATATAAATGTAATATTTTGTATAATTTTTTATTTTATTTAAAAATAATTTTTATTCATGCTAAAATATTTGTGAATTTATAATTTATAAATGTCATTTATATATAAAAAAAAGTTATTATATTGATTTCATTTGATAAAAGAAAGTATACAAAAAACACAAAATATATAAAGAGAAAAAAACCAAATAAAATTATTAAATAAAAATTTTAAAACATAATAATAATAATAATAATTTAGTATTCAATATTTATATTAAAATAAAAAATTTAATTAAGAAAAGAAAAAAACAAACAGTATAATATAACAAAAATATTATAAATTTTGATATATAATGCAAAAATTTTATGGAAATTTTTTAATAAAAAATTATAAAATAAATTTGAATATTATCATAATAAATATTTTATTTAATTATTATAATAATATTAAATGTAATAATATTATTTATTATAAATATATTAATTAAATAAAATATAAAAAGTACATTATATATTTATAAAACCTAATTTGTATTGTAAAAATATTATTAAAAATATAAAAATTTTTGTTGGATCATAATAAAAAGCTGTGACAAGACCACAACAAAAAAAAGAATAGAAAAAAAATATAAGCGAGATCACATCTAACATTGAACCACACTTAACACTCTTCGTATTTTTACAAAATTAAAACATAAAAAATATATAAATAAAAAGATAAAAAATTAAAGGTGAAAATTTTTAAAAAATAGTATATTATATAATTTTTTCCATCAATTATATTATTACTATATTGATTTATTAATGCCTCGGGATATGAGGAAACGACAAAGGCTTTATTCCAAGACCTCGATCGATATAATTCTATGAACCTCTGCCAATGTCACTCTTGTATTAGATAATGCGCATTGAGAAGATATGATTGTAAAGGCCTTTCCGTAGGACCTTTATTTGTCGCAACTATATTACAAAGAATATCAATTACAGAGCATATCCTAATTTAAATTTACAAAGCGCATCTTCATTCCTTGATTTTGTTGTCCCTTTGCTCACCAAAAAAGGGTGAACTGGCGGTTTTTTTAGTTAATAGAGATTTAAAAATTGCTTGGAAAATTAAAAGAAGAAAAAATAACACAAACAATTTATAATGATTTAAATAAAAATATTTTGCTTGCATTTTTTAACCCTCAAGTTAAAATCTCCAAACTTAATATTTTTACAAGATGACACCAAATTTTTATAATGAATTTTCAAGGCTTGCTCACAATACTTATAAGTGTTTTATCCATATTAACAATCAATCTAATATTTATAAGTCACACAAAGTTTTTTCAAAAGTATTTTCAATGTCCTCCTATCCAATACCTCAATAATATAACAAAAAATGAAATTACAAGGCAAAATAAATTGCAAGAATTTTGCTGAGAAATTGCTAAAAAATTATAATAAATAAAGTTTAGTGAAGTATTTATAATCTTTATAACTCCTATTGCTGGTCAGAGTTGAGTAGAGGAAGCTGTGAATTTCACCAACCAAATATTCTGCATTTAATGCTGTGAGAGAGTTAGCACGATCGCTAGGTTGGCTCGATGTCTAAAGGATAGTCCAACGTCTAGCACTCCTGGCATCCTTCCATTGGCTGAAGTTCCTTCTTTGTTGCGGTCATTATCTCGGAGGATTAAAAATCTCTTGTGATTTACTTGCCACATGGCAACGCTTCATTGGATGGTCAACTTGCCGCCAAAGTATACTTATTTTATGAATATCGTTGTCACGCTTTATCTAGCTCGCGGTGAAACATGGATTTTCGCATCGAGAAGCTCACCGCTTTGATCGTCGTGATCGTTTCTACCACTTTTGCACTTAATGGGTTCAAATGTTCTTACAATAGTGCTCTTGCTTTCGCAGTTGCAAGAATGCCTTCACAATGGGAAGAAGACTCATGAGGCTTGCTGCAATCTTCTCTATGAGTCAAAAGGTTTTACTCTTATTTCGAATTGGACACGAAACCTAGTGCCCAGTAATGATAAAACTTGTTTATGAACTGAAATTAAATTTAAAAAATATTTTTCAAAAATCTAATCTGCAATTTTTTTTCACAAATTCGAAAGGACTTGTTAATGGAGCTACTAATTAACCTTATAAAGTTTAGCAAGAAACATCATAGATTTGATTAGCAACCTCTTACGCTGGATCAGACCAACCCACTGGCCACCTCTACTTGTACATAATAAGTTGCAGAAACTTGTAATTGCTTAACAGTTGCTACATTCGTTCAAGAGTATAATTCATGGCAGACTCATGAATAATTCGTGCATTCTACATTTGTAGTTCATGTAGAGCAATCAGCACCAAACATGTCTTCAGCAGAGCATAAGTATAAGAATAAACAAGAGTCATTAGCTTCAAGTAAAAGAAAAAGAAAATGCTGAGCTTAAAATTGTAGCATGTGAGAAAACCTCATTTATTTGTATCACCATTGTTTCGACCATTACAAATGACAAAGGAAAAGAGAATTAAATCTGTCACTGGCTTCCTTTGAATCACCAATTGAAAGCTCTCATTGACCACTTTAAATACTCATTCTAACTTGAAGCCCTACACCGAGGCCATGGATGTTGAATGAAGAACAAGGAAAACTGAAACATGTCAAGACTTCCCCTTTTTGTTGATGTCATACAGAACACAAACATCTGCTGCAATTTTCATCTGAAATCACCAAAATAATTCCACAACAATCCAGATCACAAAAAAATAGCATATTTTATTGCTTTGACTGAGCAAACGTTCAAGTTAGCAATGATATGACAGTAAATTGAGAACTCAGCTCCAGGGTAGTAACTAAGAAGCAATAAGGATCTAAGTTCTTTTGATATGCTAATCCCATAGTAAATAAATAACTTATAAGTCGGCTTCTAAGTTATCAGTATATTGATGAGCATGTGGAACTTGTCTACGTGTTTCAACTGTTCTGTTATTTAATCATATTAGTGTTGGCATAAAAATCTTTAGAATTCCACAAGAAAATGTCAAAATTTTGGTTCAAGATCCGGAAAAAGTTATTCCGAATTTTTATTAAGGTAAAATTTAGATATGCAACTTACAGGATCAATTTTAGGAATCTAAAGTGGCATTCTATCAATTTAGGAGAGTGGATGCAAATTACCAGGGAACGATAGAAATTATTGGTAATTACCTGTATGATATTTACAACTTGCTTGATTGCCCATCCAAACAAACTTAAGCCAAGTAGATACGAGGCAGGCGAGCATTCCTTTATAGACATCTTTATGACCTGTAAAAGAAAATAAATTAACATATATATAAGAAACCAATATAATCAGCAGAAATACTATACACAAGCTGAGGTAAAAAGATTATGCTTGCAAAATAGGGGCTTACATTCATCAAATTTTCATTCTCCTTTTCTGCAACGAGAAATAAGATTATATAGAGAACCTGCAGACTTGATAGAGCCAGATAAAGAAAAAAAATGTAATCACACAAAGAATTTACTAAGAAAATGGACAGACCAAAATTATAATTACCTCGCATGCTGCACAGCAGTAAGCCATGAACATCCGGTTTCCATAATAAGCCTTAAAAAGCCAATTACTGCTGTCTTTCACATCTTTATGGCTAGATTTGCCTAACAAAAATGTACTGCAATTGAAGTATCAAGGATCCATATCCAGCAAATAAAAAACAAACTCTAGTTAAGGAGTAACCTCCACATTTAACCAGCATAATTTCTGCAGATCATGTTTAAAAGAATAGATTATCCATGTTACACAAAGGAAAGTTACCTGTACATCTGAAGCCAATGGCTGGCAATATCTAAGGCAAGCAATGAGACAAAGACCAAACCAGGTCTACATAAAACAAAACCAAAACAAAAGGAGATCAAATAGGATTGATACACTTTTCAGCAGGTGTTATGAGGATAAACAAATGAGATAATAATTACCTGTACGCTTGAGAAAGTATTACTAATAGACAAGCAGTGCTAATCCTGGACGAAAAACATGTTCATCAAATCAGTCAAGGAGAAACAAATAAGCCTCAAAATTTAGGACAAATTCAAAGAGGAAAGCGTAACAATTGAGAGAGAGGATTTCACCTATCTGTTACCATGTCCAAAACAGCTCCAAAAGTTGATACTGAACAAGGGGAAAGATGAATGAGACATTTGACCTTATTGAATAATTCATAATCAACTATGAATTTCTGCTGAAAATAGAACTGTTACACCTGAACAGGGAATGTAAGTTTTGGTATATCTTATTAACAAAAGAAGGCACTCTAGTAACATATATTTATCCTTCAGGTAAAAAAATCTCTAATTACTAAAGATGGATATTCTATCATCCTAAATTGGCTGCATATAGCTGAAAATTATCCATGACCATGTCATATAATCAGAAACAAGTCACTATATCAACAGGATGACACAAAAAGTTCAGAAGTGCATGTTGCAAAATAAAAGAATAATGGCCTGCGTACCAGATTAGCATACCTAGCAAACAAAAGAAAACTCTACATAATCAATTTGATAATTAATCTAATCTAAAACATAACTCTCCTACTTTTGAGTGTCAAGCACAAAAGGAACCCATTTACTAATTCAGTCTACTTAAAGTTTTTAATTATATAATATAAAAATTTCTAGGAATGGTTACTAAAACTCATCAAAGGTTTTGCATGGAAACACTCTAGGCCGTATGTTAAAAAAAAATTCATGCACCTCAGTCATTACACTACTATTGGTACAAAAAATTAAGGATTTGAAGGTCTAAAATGTTCTGTGATATTAAAATTGGAACTCAGAGGCTAAAATGTTCAAAATGCGTGTTTTCATACAAAACCCATGAGAGGGGATTTGAAGAAGTTTATGGTGAGAAAATGATTTTATTTTATTCAAATCAAAAAATGTAAACGAAAATACAAATATTTATAGTATTCAATACAGAATTCTAGAAGCTAACTCTAATAGCATTATACACATCAGCCTTTGGGCTTGCTGAGCTTATTTTATCAATAAGCTGAAGATAGGCCTATCAACATCTCTGAGCCCGATCAATCATAAGTAGTCAGTAGCACAAATTAGGTTTCTAATTTGTGAAACCTTAATCAAACGATTGCCTCCCTTCATCATCTTTCTCCTAGCCTCCATCTTCACCATACATTTACAGTTCTTCACCCCCTCCTCAAACTGGTGCGTGGGTGCAAACACAGCCCAAGTTTGACCTTCAAACAAAGAAACGCGGGTTGAGACAGAACCTTGGTGAAAATATCAGCGACTTGTTCGGTGGAAGGAACGTGAGCAGTGCGAAGGAAACCATTCTGGACCTGATGTCTGACAACATGGCAATCCAGATCCACGTGCTTAGTACGTTCGTGGAAGACTGGATTTTCAGAGATATGAACCGCTGCTCTATTGTCACAAAACAAAGGTACTCCTTTCTGAATCTGTATCTTAAAATCTGCAAGTAAATTTTTCAACCATAACAACTCACAAGTTGTATTCGCCATACTTCTATATTCAGCCTCTGCTGAAGAACGGCTGACTATGCTCTGCTTTTTTGTTTTCCAAGAAATGAGGGATTCACCAAGGTAAATACAATAGCCGGAGATAGATCGACGGGTGGTGCGGCAAGCACCCCAATCGGCATCACAGAATGCCTTTAAGGTAAAAGACTCATGCTTTCTAGGGAAATATAAAACTGTGTCTATTGTGTTGTGTAAATATCTGAGCAAATGTAGTGCTGCATGTAAGTGTCCTGCATGAGGTGTCTGCATATATTGGGAGAGTTGCTGGACAGAGTAGGTTATATCAGGCCTGCTAAAGTTAAGATAGAGCAACCTCCCAATTAATCTTCTATACTGATTTGGTTCCTGCAGTGGTTGACCCATTTCTGGTTCCAATTTCAAACCCTGTGTCAAAGGAGTTGAAACTGGTTTTGCATCTTGCAGTCCCATGTCCTGTACCATGTCCTGAATAAATTTCTGCTGTGACAGAAATAACCCTTTGTCAGTCTTAGTTATCTCAAGACCTAGGAAGTATTTTGCTTCCCCAAGGTCTTTAATTGTGTACTTATTTTGTAAGTAGTCCTTTACAGCCTGAATCTGTGAGTAATTAGGACTTGTGATCAATACATCATCCACATACATCACAAGGATAATGAAATCTTCACCTGCACCTTTAACAAACAAACAATAGTCACTTTCAGATTGTTGAAAGCCATATTCAACCAAGCTGTGTGTGAATTCTATGTTCCACTGCCGCCCAGCTTATCTAAGTCCATAAAGGGACTTAGTAAGCTTACAAACCTGCCCTTCTTTAGCTTTTGTGTACCCCTGTGGAGGTAACATATAAACCTCCTCATCAATATGCCCATGTAAGTAGGCATTATTGATGTCTAACTGATGTAACAACCAATTATTAGTAGCAACCAAAGTCAATAGCACCCTAACTGTTACCAACTTAGCGACTGGGGAAAAACTTTCTGTATAATCAAGCCCCAGCTGCTGATTATAACCTTTGGCCACTAACCTAGCCTTAAATCTATCCACGCTCCCATCAGCCTTGTATTTAATCCTATAGACCCATTTTGAGCCAATAGGTCTCTTATCCTTAGGTAAATCAACCAATTGCCAAGAGTTATTAGCCTCTAGGGCCTGTATTTCTTGTTGCATAGCATCCACCCAGTTTTTATCTTTTTGAGCATGAAAATAAGAAATTGGTTCATGAATTTTTGACACATTAGCATGAAATGTAAGGTATTCATGTAAAGTTTGGTGTTTAGGTTCTGTGTTTGATATGTGGTTACTGTTTATGTTTGCAGGAATACACAGACTGGCCCTAGGAGGTATTACATAATCTGACATCCAATTGGGTGCCCTTCTCTGCCTACTGCTTCTTCTTAGCTCTTCTGAGTCAGGTAAAATTTCTGTTTCTACAACATCTTGCACGTTTTCACTTTGCTCACTGTCATGGTCTGTTTGTTGTGGTGGTATGATGTTATTATTTGGTGTTATGGTTTGGTTATCTGTTTGAGTGCATGTGGGAAAGAAAAACTGGTATGAAATTTCTGGCTTGGTAAAATGAAAAGGGAATACATGTTCTTTGAAATGTATGTCCCTTGAAATTTGGATGACTTTGTCATTCAGGTTATATACTCTGTAGCCTTTATGTTGACTTGCATAGCCTAACAGAATGCAAGGATGAGATCTAGGGTCAAATTTAGTTCTGTTAGGGGACAAATTAGAACCAAAACAAAGACATCCAACTGCTTTTAAATGGGATAAATCAGGTTCTTTGTTATGCAGTATAGAATAGGGTGATTTCCAGGATAGAACTTCTGAGGGAACTCTGTTTAATAAGTAGACAGCAGTGAGCAAAGCTTCTGACCAGAAGTGTTTAGGGAATTTTGCTTGGAACATTAGGGCCCTTGCAACATTTAAAATTTCTTTATGTTTCCTTTCAACTCTCCCATTTTGTTGGGGGGAGTAAGGACATGCAAGTTGATGTACAATCCCCTTTTCTGAAAAAAGTTGTTTGATATTTTGGTTTACAAATTCAGTACCATTATCTGTCCTTACTTGCTTTACTTTGGTACTAAATTGTGTTTCTACAAGGTTTAGGTAATGTTTAATGGCTTGGTAGGTTTGTGTTTTATTTGACAACATGTGGACCCAAGTGTATCTAGTGTTATCATCAACAATTGTGAGCATATAATATGCTCCTGTTATAGATCTAACAGAATATGGTCCCCAAAGATCCATAAAAACTAGGTCAAAAGGTTTAGGAGATGTCTTTTGGTTTGTGAAAAATGGTTTTCTTTGTTGTTTTGAAATAGGACAAATATTGCAAACAATGTTTTTACTCATATATGGAATACTAGATACATGTTTTTGCCTTGGTTCTGAAATATGGCCCAACCTTACATGCCAAATATAGTCTATACTGCTGCTGTGTTCATCACACAGTAATACATTGTTTGCTTTTTCTGGTTTTACAAATGATTTTTTATTTAGTAGATATAAATTTCCTTGCTCCTTCACATAAGCTAAGACCTCCTTAGTCTGTATATCCTGCAAGACACAATGATTGGGTAAGGTTTGTATGGATATATTATTATGTTTGGCTAGGGTAGTACCACTTATCAGGTTACAGGTAAAGGTTGGGACATATAACACATTTCTTAAGATTAGGTTGTCATGCAATTTAACAGTACCAATATGTGTTATACTTTTAGTTGTACCATCTGGTAAGTCTACAGGTTTTTCTTTTGGTAATTTGTGCAGTTGGCTAAATAGGTGTTTATGGCATGTTATGTGATGTGTTGCTCCTGTGTCAATAATCCATATACTGATTTCTATTTTTTCATGCTCAAAATGACAATCACTGTGTAAATTACCTGCAAAACAAGCAGTATTCAGCATCACATTATCTTCATGTTCTCCATCAATCTGTTTCTGCACATCCATTAGTGGTGTTTCTCCTGCAGCTGCAATATTGGCCTGATTCTGTACCTTCTTTTTCTTCAAGTCCCAATACCAATCCGGGTATCCTGTTAATTTAAAACAGGTTTCCCTTGTGTGTCCATTGCACTTACAGTGTGAGCAATACCTCTCACTCTTCTTTGTGTTGCTTTTGTTGCTATTCCTCTGTCCATTTGAAGATCTCTGCGTATACATAGCAGCTGCATTCTCCTGTCCTTCTGCATTCATAACTTGCACTTCCCTTTGTTTCTCAACAGTTAGAACCATAGAATAAGCTTTATTTATATTAGGGAACGGATCCATTAACAAAATCTGATTCTTAACAGTATCATAAGTATCATTCAAACCTAGCAAAAATTGCATCAATCTTTCCTCATTTTCTAGGTTTTTCATAGCTTCATTCATCCCACATGTACATCTTCCTAATGCACCACAATTGCACTTAGGTAATGGCTTGAGACATCTAACCTCATCCCACAGTTTCTTCAGTTTGTTATAATATGTAGTGACTGGAATATTTACCTGAGTAATAGTATTGATCTCCTTTCTGATTTGATAGAGAAGTGGTCCTTTGCTCTCACCAAATCTGGTTTTAATTTCTTCCCACAGGTCCTTCGCACTAGCTTGATACAAGAAGCCTTCTGCCAGATCTGGTCTTATTGAATTCAGAATCCATGATTGAACAGCACTATCAACCTTCTTCCATTTTTTGTACATTTGAGAGTTAGCTGCAGGAATTGCTTCTTCACCATCAATGAAGCCAGCTTTGTCTCTTGCTGTAAGAGCTATGACCATGGATCTATTCCATGGTAAATAATTTTTCTCATTCAACTGTATGTTGATGAGATTAGTAGTATTATGATCTGAATTTGTTAATCTATAGGCATCATTATTTTCTGCCATTATAGATCTAGTAAATTGTGTTTGGCTCTGATACCATGAAGAAGTTTATGGTGAGAAAATGATTTTATTTTATTCAAATCAAAAAATGTAAACAAAAATACAAATATTTATAGTATTCAATACAGAATTCTAGAAGCTAACTCTAATAGCATTATACACATCAGCCTTTGGGCTTGCTGAGCTTATTTTATCAATAAGCTGAAGATAGGCCTATCAACATCTCTGAGCCCGATCAATCATAAGTAGTCAGTAGCACAAATTAGGTTTCTAATTTGTGAAACCTTAATCAAACGATTGCCTCCCTTCATCATCTTTCTCCTAGCCTCCATCTTCACCATACATTTACAGTTCTTCAGGATTGGTGTTTTAGAAATTATCTAAGAGAGGTAACAAAAAGGTTAAGAAAGAACCCATACCTTGATTGAATTTACGGGCACACCAACCATCAATACCATCGCAAACAAAGCTGAAATTGGAACATATGAATCATATTAGATTCCCATTTCTGCATACCCAAAAAATTGATGAAGATAACAATCTAAAAGAAACTTCATTGAATGTTAACTCACCTAATAAAATAAAGAAGGCAGAAAAGCCTTTTGTTGGAAAAACATACAGGAAATGCAAAGCAATTCATAAGAACCCTCGTATAACCTGCATTTGCACAGCAGCCATAAGCAAATAAAAGATAATAAAATAACTCATGGATACATAGAAATCAAATATTCTAATAAAGTGTAAACTGCTGCAGAATGCATATAAAAGAACGGAATATTGATGAGAAAACAATAGAAGCCAACCAACAAGATTGGGTATGTAAAGGTAGACAGCTAATTTGCTGGGTTTTGGTCTCGACTTGTTTGCCATTAAATAAGCTTCTTTCCAGATTTAACTACAAAAAATAAAGACATTTAACTGGAATCCAAAGAAACATCAAAGAAAAACATAAAATTCTGCTGAAATGAAATGTACCCAATATCTCAGCTACACTATAAAGGAACCAATGAATGAAAAATCTAGGTTTGAAGAAGGAAAGAAAAGTAGAGGAAAAAAAAAAGAGAGAGAGACGGCGTATTCTGAGTAATCTACAGGGAGAAGAAGAGAACCTGAGAGAGATCCAAACAACTTCTATTCTCAGCGCTTCTCACAACGCATACACCGCTAAACACATTACAATAAAATAAAACACTACTTTATTAGTTTATTGCATTGATACTTTGGAAGGAATAAGACTTCATTATTTTTATATTCAAATTTTATTTCTTTTTGAAACCAATCTGAAGTTAAATAAATCAATTAAATTTTGAGTGTTTACATAATAAATAAATGAACAGAGCTCTCTCACTAGAAAATCACACTTACTGGTACTAATTAAATTGAGAAGCTCCGTTATAACCCTAATCAAACAGCACCTTCTTCGTGCTTATCCAATTTTTGAAATGGTAGCTTAGTGAAAGAGGAAGCACTTGGAAGAAGATCGAAATAATACGTACGTTTCCTTGTTTTCGACTCAAAATTTATCGGATTATAAAATTTGCAGAGGAAAGAATTCTAAACTTTTGTTTTTTAAAAAAACCCTATATATTTTTTTAAAATTACATTCTTATTATATTTTCATATTTCAATATCAGCCCTTGTAAATTTATCATATATATTTTTTTATTCGAGCTATTAAAAAATCCTAGGGCAGCCAAAAACTCTCTAGAGCACCTTTTTTTTTTAGCTAACCAAATATTCTGGCGCAATAAAAAACTCTCTGGAGCACATGCGATGGATGCTCCTTTTGAATTTTACTTTTTTTTAGAGTATTTTTAACCCATAATATTAAAATAGTCTAACTTTTATATTAAAATAATATAAAATTTAAAATTCTCCTCTAATCAATTATACTATTTTCTACACTAAAAAAACATATTCTTAAAATATTTTTTATCTACTTTTTATATATTTCACAAATTACTCACATAACTTTCTATTCACTAATTACCTACATAATTTTCTATTCACATATTGATTCAAAAATATATTTTAGTATTAAATATTAAGTAGAAACTAATATATTAATAATTTTAATTTTATTAATTAATAAAAACAAAACATTGATATATTATTAGAATATAAAGTTAAAATAAAAATAATTAAATATTGACGAAAATTATAAAAGTAAATATTAATATTCAGTTAATTTTTGAATTAGTATATTTCTCCCATAAATAATCAACTAATGTATTACGAATAACAATGTAAGCATTTTTATCCTCGGTTTGTATATAACAGGTAATAAATTGATTAAATTTTATACTTTCATCTATTACCCTTTCAACTTCTAGTGTAAGCACTTCTCTCGCATCATGAATTAGTGCATTAAAATCATATTTATCTTCAATTATTATGTTGTGCATAATGATACAGGTAGTTATTATATCATATAACATATTTTTTTCTCCAACAACGTACCGGTCCTGCCACAATTGCAAATCATGATTGGAGAACTTCGAAGGCACGTTCAACATCTTTTTTACATGCTTCCTGTTTCATGGCATATTTTTTTCTTTCTACCACGCGGCTGGTGAATTGTGCACAATAGTACACCATTTCGGATATATGTTATCAATTAAAAAATAACTCATGTTATACTCTTTTCCTTGAATAACATAATGAGCGGGAGAAGCAATATCTTAAGCTATATAAAAAAAAAAGATTAGATGACTCCAATACATTAATATCGTTATTGGAGTCTGGCAAACCAAAATATGCGTGCCATATCTACATATTATAATCCGCTTCTGCTTCAAGAATAATAGTTGGTAACCCCGAACGACCTACGTACTATCCTAACCAAGTAGTGGAATAATTTTTCCACTTCCAATGCATATAATATAGACTGCCCAACATTCTTAGAAAAACCACATTGTTTACAAACATAAAATAGCCTAGCAACGTCATTAGCAACTTGTCAAAAATTTAAATTTTTTTATTGATACGCATAGAATTCCAAACCCTTATCACATAAGAGTAAAGCTGATAAAAATAATTTAACAAAAAGGATTCCCATTTTTATCAATTTGTTATAAAATTCAAATTTTTTTATTAGTACGCATAGGATTCCCAACTCTTATCACATAAGAGTAAAGCTGATAAAAATATTTTAATACATAAGATTCCTATTCTTATCAACTTATAATAAAATATAAATTTTCTTATTGGTATGCATAGGATTCTCATAAATCCAAATTTGCTTAAAAACTTTTTTCATATAAATAACATTCATAAATTATATTTGCTTATTATCTAAAACCATCCCCTTGCCTTTGCAAAAAAAAAAAAAAAACCATCCCCTTGCTATGAAAAAAAAGAGTACCCAATCTGCTGGATATACTGTTAGTGAATGTATGCTCCTTTGTCAAGTATATTTAGATATTTCTCAAGATCTTATTATGGGTAGAAACCAATCTTCTAATGAATTTTGGTCTTGTGTGGAGAAAACTTATAATGAACATCGCTTGGAGCAATAAGAATGTCAATCCAATCGATCACTCCATTCTCACATGGATATTATAATTGATGAAGTAAGAAAATTGAAGGGATGCTTAAAACAAGTAGAATATATGAATTCAAGTGGTGATTCAGAGGACGATATTGTGAGTATCATGCTTAACTCTCTTTTTTTTTACTTTATTACTATTAGTATAAATACCTAGCCTGACATTCCAATAATTTGAAGTAACATTGAGCAAAGTTGCTTTTAATGAAAGAACCAAAGTACAAAAAAACGTTTCAGATTTGATCATGTTTGAAATATAGTTAAGGACTTTGAAAAATTTAAAGATGGTGTCCCTAGTGCAAGATAAGTTGCTCGAACCCAAAGCCATAATATGAATTTTGACTCGTCACAATCAAATAATTCCACTCCTGAATCTCTCATACCATCATCTCCTTCGCTGTCACCACATTTTTCAAATTTAGATGATGAAACTTTTAGTACTACTTCATCTCAACGTTTGCTGGGGTAAAAAAAATCAAAATTGAAAAGAAAAGTTGATGAACAAATGACATCTACAAGCCTTAAAAGAAGAAAATCAACAATTTATTGAGGTGTTAAAAAGACAAGTTTGGACAAACAAAAATAAATAGATATACAGATGCAAAATTTAGCCTTCAAAGAAAGGAAAGAAGAAAACAAAATTTTATTGGAGGATTTAAATTCTATTGATGATCCAAATGTATGCGAGTATTTTCGAGCTGAACAAGTAAGAATTATAAAAAAAGAAATCAACAACAACAAGTGACTTCCTTTGGTTTAAATTCTTTTAGCCAATATTTTGATGATATTGGAGGATCTAGATCCAGTCTACCAGAATATTAAATTATTAGTCTAACTTATTTAATATTTATTGTTATATATTATTTTATAATTTGTTATGTTACGTTAAGCTTTATGTCTTATTCAATATTTATTGTTATATGTTGTTTTTATAATTTGTTGTGTAATGTTAGTCATTATGTCTTTAGTTTATATGTAATTTGTAATAAGTTAGTATGTAAGTTTAATTTATTTTTATGTCATTTTAATTAATCTTTATTTTAAAATTTAATTTTCATGTTTTATATTGTAATTAATATTTTACATTATTTACATATTAATTATACTTCATGTAAAATTAATAATAAAATAGTAATATTTTAATATAAAAAATATTTAATTTTGTTGAATTAATGAGAATTTAACTAAAAATTTAAAAAATATACATACAGGGGTTGAAGTGCAAAAATTTTAAAATTAATGGACTTATAAAAAAATAGTGTGTGAATAGTGCAACGCTAAATTTAGTGATGCACTGTTCACTATCGCTCTTTTTAATGCGATTTTGGCGTTGGATTGGAGACCAAATTGAGCATCGTTTTGCACCAAAATGCCACTCGGTTGGAGATGGTTTTAGGGCTGAAACTGTGGGACTTGCTCCATTGTGGTAGAATAATCATTCCTTATTCTTCTTCCAATAATATAGCAGCCTTTTATTATAAAAAAATAAATTTAACAAATTTTGGTATCTTCATTATTACTATCGTGTTTTTATTATTGTTGCTTTCAACAGTAACAAAACTTTTTTTATTTTTTTAATTCTTAAATTTTTAACTATAAATACAACTATTTACCATCAAATTTTATTAAAATTCTATTTCTCTCTTACTCTGTAAAATTTTATTTCTCCTTCACTCTATTAAAATTCATCTACAATTTCACCAAAAAATGGATCCAAATCAATTCAATGCCAACTCTTTTTCTAATTACATGCAAATTTTCAATTTTTCTGAAAATTCAAATTTTCCATAATCTCAATCTACAAATTCAAACCTACCTTAAAATTCAAATTTTCAAGTTCTTTATTTTACTAATAATCAAAATCCACAAGCATATCAATTTCCATTTCCCCCTATTTACCTCATCTCCATAGTTTCAAACTCAATTTAGTTGTGGAGGGTCTAATTCAACCAGTACATGTGGTTCATCTAATTAAGTTCCTTAAATGTCCATCGATTTGACTCCAAATTCACCATATATACCGTTTTCCAACAACAATGTTGAAGATGATATGAACATCAATAATGATGATATTAACGTTGAAAATGTGCAAGAGAATACTAGTCAATGACGATGGGAATAAGACAAACTCTTAATAAGAGCATGGTTAAACGTGTCATTGGATCCTATTGTTGGTACCAATAAAAAATGTAATGCATTTTGAACCCAAGTTCATCAATACTGCTAGGAATGCAATTCTAACATTATTAAAAGAGGGTCAAATATAATGGAAAAACAATGGTACAAGATTAACCATGGAGCTCAGTTATTTGGTAGATGTTACGATTAGGCATCTCGACAAATAGGGAGCGGTTCAAACATAGACAATATAATGGAGTTGGCTCATCAACTCTATCTTATTAGGACTAAGAAGAAATGTAATTTTATAAGGTACTAGATTGGGCTACTAAGGAACCAAAATGGAGAACTCCTTCAACTAATAGCAGAGGTTTCAAGAGAACAAAAAAAGTGCTAGTGGAGCATACTCATCATCATCAAATCCCGAAACAGCAGTAACCAATGATGTTGTGGAGTCTCCAGTTCATGCAAAAGGCACCAAAGAAACTAAGAGGAAGAGTAAAGGGAAATCAAATGCTACTGATGTTAGAGTCTTCATTAAGGAAGAGATTGAAGCAATTAAATCAAATACAATAAGAAAATTATCAATGATGGAGAACTAGAAAAATGTCAAGCAAAAGGAGATGGACATGAAGGAAAAGAAGGTGAACATGAAGGAAAAGAAGATGAACATGAAGGAAAAAGAGATGGACATGTAACTCCTTTTTGCAGACACCTCCTTAATGAACCCATTCCAACTAGAGATTCATGCTAAGTTGCTAGAAAAAATTAAGATAAAGTACAATATTAATTGAATTAAGGCTTATCATTGTGTAGCCTTTTAATTTATTTTCCAAAATTATATAGCTTTTCCATTATGTAATGTTGTTTTCCATTGTAATGTATTTAACTATTTGATGTAATGTTATTAGTTGTTAAAAAATATCCGTTACAAGCTAGCCGTTACAAACTCAAATCTCCTTGTTTGTAAAATGCTTTAATCACTTACCAATTAGTCATCTACTTTGGAAATATTTATCCTTCTACAACCAAAGATAAAACATCTATTACTTAAAATGGTTGGTAACTCTGATAAACCAAACAACATGTCTTTGGACATTGATGATGATTAGATTGAAGAGTTTTTGTTTGATGACTTAGAACAAAAAATCTTGCAATTGTTCTCTAGATGTATGCAGAAAGTTCTTAATCTAGATCTCGTAAGAGGGTGGATAGAGACCATGAAGTAGAGCATGAATGTCTAATGAGGAACTACTTTGCAGTACCCTCCCAAGCTATTCTAGTGAAGGTTTCAAATGAGAAGGCATATATTTCTTCGCATTGTTGAAGCTCTCTCAAGTTTGATCCATATTTCCAACAAAAGGTCTATGCAATAGGGAAAAAAGGCATTTCCCCCTGCAAAAATTCACAATTGCTATTCAAATATTGGCATTTGGTATATTAGCTAATTCCATTGACAATTATATGCGGATAGGAGAAAGCACCGTAATTGAGTGCTTAAAGAAATTCGTTAAAGATGTGATTTTGGTATTCTAGAGTGAATATTTATATAAGCTGAACTCAGACAATGTCTGATAGGTTCTACAGATTGGGAAGGCCCGAGGCTTCTATAGTATGATAGGCAACATTGGCTGAATGCATTGATAGTGGAAAAACTACCCTAAAGCCTATAAAGGGATGTATATGAATGGTTATAAAGGGATTCCAACTATGATCCTTGAAGCTGTGGCTTCACCTGATTTATGGATATGGCATGCATTTTTTTGGAGTTGCTACTTTGAATAATGATATCAACGTGTTAGATCGGTCACCAATGTTTGATGAAGTGCTTGCATGTTGCACTCTATAGGTAAATTACACTGTGAATGGTAATAATTACACTATAGGGTACTATTTAACATATGGTATATATCCTGAATAGGCAACATTTGTTAAAATAATTAGCTGACTGCAGGGAGATAAGAGGAAGCTATTTGGACAGTAATAAGAAGGTCAACCAAAGGATGTGGAGTGAGCATCCAGAGTATTGCAAGCTCGATTTGCATTAATATGTGGCCCTACATAATTTTTGTACAAGGATGATATTGCAAAAATAATGAGAGCTTACATCATTTTGCATAATATGATTGTAGTGGATAAAAGAGACACATATGCCATGAACTTTGATTAATTCATATCTTATAATGATATCGCGAATGACTTATCACAACTGGAGCTAGGAGAGGAACCTTTTGCTGCATATGAGAGGTATATCAAAAGAAATATTCAACTTTATGATAGACAAAAGTATCGACAAATATAAGCGAACTTAGTGGAACATATCTGGCAATTTTATGATACCAATTAAATTAAAACTTATAGTTATATAGATTTTTAAAAATGTAACATTATTTGTTATTTTAATGTATTTTATAATTTAATGTTTGAAATTATAATATGTTATTTTTAATCATGTAGTTTGTTAATATAATGAAAATGTCATTTTATTTATTGAGAATTAATTTTCAGTTAGAATAATTTAAAATTTTTTATATTTTTACATAATTTAAAATTAACTTAATAAGAATTGATAATTTAATTAAACAAATTATTCCAAAACTATATAATTTTATTATTACATCATAAAATAAATTAATATTTAAAATTTAATTATTAAAAATAAAATAATAAATATAAAAATAGAAAATGAGACCCACTAAAGTGAGACTTGGTCCTTACCATTGGAGGACCAAGTCCCACTTTTTTGGAGTCCTATTTTATGCTTATGTGGCATTAAATTGGGATTGAATTTAATGGGACTTAGGACTCTCCATTGGGGATGCTCTACCTTTCAAACTCTTTTTAATCATCGCTCGTAATTTTTGTAGAAAATTGCTAAAAGATGACAAAAAAAAACTCTCAAACTATTTTACCATAAGCTTTGTAGGAAATTGCTAAAAGAGAAAAATTACTGGAAGACTGCATCGAGAAGCAGCAAGACGAAAATTTTCAGTCTGTGAAAGCTAGCAAGTGCATGTTGGCCTTGTAGCCTTTGTGTATCTTAATTGTTGCTACTGAGGTATATTCTTGCATTTTGATTTATTATTTTTGAATGTAGTATTTTAATGGTTGATTTAGGTGTTGGCATTGGTTGGAAATGCAACAATGGTTTTGATTTTAAATAATAAATTATCAATTTTTGGTTTGTTATTTGTGTGTTTGTCGACATGGATTTTTCGTGGTTGATATTTTCTAGTTAGGGTTTCCATTTGTTAATTGTTTTTTTGGCTTTTGTTTAGTGGGATTTTTAGACGAGGAATGAAAATTGTGTTAAAAAATCTTCAATAAGAGGTGTTATAAGAGATACTTCTAGCATTATGACGAGCGTATGATGGAATGCTTTCAACAATAAGGTGAAATTTATGAGTATTTGGAAACTATTACTCCCTCTATCCAATTTCAATTATTACTTTGTAAAAAAAATTCTTTTATTTTAATTGTCGCTTTTATAAATTTAAGGTATTATTAATTATAAAATTTTAAATTTACTATTAACTTTTTTGTAAAATTTATAATCACTAATAATTATTTAGTTTGTGTATTTTGTTCATACACGATAGTTGAAAATTAAAATGAAATGTAGGGAGTAGTATATAAATTGGTCCTAGTCCTCTTACAAATGAGTTTGTTATATTTATGGCTCTCCAAAGTCAAGTTACATGTTATTCATTTTGTTTAATGGGTAGCAAATCAAAATAGAAATAGTTGTCAAATATTAAACTTGAAGTTACAAATATAAATTAGTATTAAATTAATATTGAGTTATATAAGCTTAAGTTAAAGAGACTTAAATCAACTTAAGTTAAAATTCATTAACTCTTATATTTAACTTAAGTGTTAAGTTTCGTTTGTGAGAAACTAGTATAAATGGGTGTCTAATAAGCTTATATTGCATCAGGCAAAGTTGAAGAGTTTAATAAACAAACATATTTGAATTATCTTCTTTCTTTTTTTGTGAGTGTGTAAATTTAGTGATATTACGTGTGACCATGATTGGGACCATGTCATGTTAGATAACACATGAACAATGGAGAAGTCATATTACGTGTGAACTCCCGACCTACTTATTTTGACTTCTTTATATGTTTCTCTTTGTTTTTTTTTAAGTTGAAAGCTTTCTATCATAATAGTCATGCACCCATAGTTTTAGCATTAGAATTATTTAATTTAATCGTATCATCCTCTAACTGGATTTATCATCATATCATAAACTATAGGACCTTAAATCATATATCTTCCATATGGATTTGGATTAGGAAATTAAAGATTAAATAAAGCCATTAATTAGTGGAAAGAGAAGTAGTATATAGTTTTTTTTTATTAGTATATAGCTTTTATTTATTGAGAAAATAGTTTTTTTCTTATTCTCCTTTAGTAATATTTGAAATTTTGTCTCTATTTGATGAATGTCTCATTAATTTGTTAAAACTAGGAGGACTAGAGCTACTTCTTGCTTTTGTATTTTATGCAGTTAATATGATTTTTATGTAAATGTTTTTGAGATTGGATTTGTTTTCCTAAATTGTTTGAAATTAAAAATTCCAAATCACGCCTTAATAAAAAATTAAAATAAAAAAAGCTTATTGGTGTGAAAATCTTATAGTATTTATTTTATGCTAATACACTAAATATGTTTAGTTTTATATTTTGTAGTACCTGTTATGAAGTTATCACTCTCTTTCATAATATATTTGTTTCTTCTTTAGCATATAGTTAAAGCACATTAAGATATGTTTCTCAAATTCTCACGAAGTTGAAGAATCCTAAGACAAGTAAAAGTATAAGAAATTGAAGAAGAAATTCAAGGTTTGAGTTAAAATGGGCAAGAAATTAATACGGAGGTCTGATTCAAAGAAAATGGCTAAAGGGAAGAATTTGGAAATTGAAATAGTTTTGAGCAAAAGAGTCACTTGTTGTGTGAGATCTCATTCCCAAATTTCAAAAGCGAAAAGTGTCGAAAAATGAAAAGAAAGAAAAGTCAATGAAAACAACTACTCATTCTTCATGATCAAAGTGGATATTGAGGATGAAATTAAAAGACGGTTGAAAGGTAATTTTTAGTTTTTCTTCTTATTCTTAATTTTATTCTCATGAAGATCTTATTGTGAAAGATATTTAATTGCTTAAAAAGAAGTATTTATGTAATTCATGAAAAGGTTGTGGATGGTGGGCTTAAGGTGTTAGCCTCTAAAGATGACACCAAAAAGGAGGATGAATTGGCGGTTTGATATACAATGAAAAATTAAAAATTCTATCAGAGAGAGTAAAGGAAGAGAATGAGAATGAGACAAGAGATTTCTTGTGGTTTGGGCAATAATCCCTACATCTACTCCTCAACCTCAATTGGAAATTTCTTTATATTTGGAGTTTTACTGGCTTACTCTCAACTTGGTGTTTTGCTGACTCATACCGAAGCTTATAAGATTTTTCACAAGGCTCATTCTAAACATAGTGTTTAAGCTCACACCAAACTAAGTGTCTTTTCCATGATAACACTCAAACCCCTATTACAAAAGTTTTCTTAGGCGAATTCTCAAGCTTAACAATTATTGTATAAGGCTAACACTCAAACCTTATAATAGTATTTATGGCTAATACTTAACCCAACTCATATTAAAAACAAAGTTAAAAGAATAAAGCTACAAGAAATAAAAATACAAGAGTTTGACCTTCTTAGATGTTGTGAGATATTCTCTGTCCTTTGGAGGGTGTAATTATAGCCTCCAAACTCCATGTGGCAGTTATAATGAGTGTTGGTGTAGGCATTGAAATTTGCCACCTTAATAATTATTGTCGTGTTCGATATTTTTAGTATTGAACTTGATAATTATCAGAGAATGTCGGGCAGAAAGCCAAGGAGCAAATTCGATGATTCTAAAAAATTATCGAGTCGGGAAATTTTGTACCTCCAAACTCGATAATTAATCTGTACAGATCTCACTCATCGCTTATAAAAGGGTGCTTCTAGCTCCGTTGGGGGAGGGGGGGTAGGCCTTTTTTTTTAGAGACTCTTTTCTTTAGCTAGAAAATAATACACTTGCTTTTCTCGATGAGAGGCAAAAAAAGGAGTCAAGAAACATTATCTAACCTTTTTATCTTGTATTCCATTTATAAAAGAGAGCATTATTCTAGTAAACTCCAATCATTCAAAATAAAAATCAAGAACACTCTGCAACTTTAGGAAGTTGGCTGTAATTTTCATCCATTGGCAGTAAGTTTCTTAAGTTTTCTATGTTTATCTTCAAATCTAAATCCTTTAATATCATGATTTATATTTATATTACATCATTTCATTCTACTTCCATGGCTCATTGAGAACCAGGATCATTAAACTTCAAATAATCATAAACTATCATTTAAGAATTAAGATCTACCAACCCTAAGTCAAATCTATGAATATATGAGCCATAAATAGTTAAGCATGTTTAAATGGACTGTATCTAACTTTTCCCAATTGAGGACTGGGACTTTAGAACTGGAAAGTAATTTTTAAAACATTTTATAAGAGACATCTGCAAATACAGATCATTTCTGCCAAAAATGGCGAATGATTATCGAATTCAATATTCATATTAATATCGAATTCGATATTTGTCTCAAAGCTCAGTATATATACTATGTTGTCCTCCACTAACCCTTTTCTGTAGGTTGTTGTTCCACAATGATTGAAATCAATTGTCATACTCCCATACATATATGTCTGCAGTTATTGATTTATTTATGATTCAATCACATACACAGATACAGGCTATGCGCTAAATCTGCAGCATAGGTCACTCTACTGCTAGGAATGGCAGATGATTATCGAATTTGATATTCTTATGAGTATCAAATTTGACATTTTGACTCAACTCTCCGTATATGTATTGTGTTGTTATCAACTAATCTTTTCTGCAGGGTATTCTTGAATTCGTTAATTCAATAATTATCGAATTCGATTATAATGCTCATCTATATATACATATATGCTGCTACTTTTGATTTCTTTATGATTCTGCCTTATAAATATTAACGAACTTAACATTTCTTGAATATCAAATTCGACATTCCCATTTAGTTGTTTATATATTCATCTCACTCAGCTAATATATCTTATAGGTTGTTCCTGTACGAGGAGATTCTCGAACTCAATAATATAAAGAATATCAAATTTGACATTCTCATTTGATTCTGTAAATATTATTTTATGGACAAAAGTCTAATTTGGATCATGTACTATAACGTGTGTACCATATTAGATCTTAAAGTTTTTTTTAACCAAAATAGAACTTTTTTTTTAAATTCAGGTCAAATTGAAACTTTTTTAATAGAATAGCTAACTGAATTAACGACAGAGTCCAATTTGAACCTTAGTTAAACATCAAGGTCTAAATTGAACTTTTTATAATTTATTAATATCAATATAATATTTTTAAAAATTATTTACTAATAAATAAATATTTGATATTAATAATTCATAATAATAAATAATTAATTTTTTTAATATCATAATTCATAATAATTTTAACAAAAAATTAATAATTTAATAATTTATAATATTAAAATTTGTAAATTATTTTTTTAATTTTCTTCAATTTTATATTTTATATTTTAAAAATTTTAAAAATTATTTTCTTAAAAAAACACTTAGATTAAAAATAAAAAAAATTATTGACTTAAAAATTTGTAATTTATTTACACAAAAATAGTCACACTAAATAAAATTAATAAAATGGGCAAAAACCATTAATTTCGTTACCTTCATCAATAATCTTCATTAGCTTAAAATCATAACTACTAATTTCACAATTTTAGAGGAGAAGCCAAAGTTATAAATATTGAAAGCCGAAAAAAAGAAAATAGTAAAAGATAGAAAAAAAATAATTGGATGGTCTCTTCCAGAATCTGATTAAAAAAAATATATATATATATATACACTTGTGGTTGTTTTATATTATTTTTATCTAATTTAATTAATGAAATGTTGTTCAAAAAAAATTTAATTAATGAAATAGTTTTTCAATCATTAAAATTTTCAATTAGTTTTTAAAACTAAAAAATTATTTTATTAACTAAATTAAATTATGTAAAAATAATATAAAAAAACTACATGTATGTTTTTTTAATTAATTTTGCGAAGGAGACTGCCCATTTTTTTTTTCTATTTTTACTAATTTTTGTGAGCTTTTAATAATTATAGCTTTGGCTTCTCCTTAAAGATTGTAGAATTGCTAGTTATGATTTCAAGCTTATAAAATTATTAATGCAGATAATGAAATTAATGATTTTTTTTATCTTGTTAATTTTATTTAGTGTGACTATTTTTGTGCAAATAAATCATAAATTTTTAAGCCAAGATTTTTTTTTATTTTTAATCCAAAGGTTTTTTAAGAAAATAATTTTTAAAAATTTTAAAATATAAAATATAAAATTGAAGAAAATTTACAAATAAATTACAAAATTTTTAATATTATAATTTATTAAATTATTAATGTTTTGTATTATTATAAATTATGATATTATAAAAATTAATTATTTAATATTATCAATTATTAATATTAAAGATTTATTTTTAAAAATATTATATTAAAATTGAAAAATTATAAAAAATTTAATTTAGACCTTGATATTTGACTAAAGACTAAATTAGATCCTGTCGTTAATTCAGTTAACTGTTCTCTTAAAAAGTTTTAATTTGACACGAATTAAAAAAAGGTTTCATTTTGGTTTAAAAAAAACTTTAAGGTCAAATTTGGTACACATTTTATAGTACATAGTTCAAATTAGACAATTGTTCATTATTTTATTCAGTTGTCTGATCTTACAAGTCATTCTCGAATTCGATAATTAAATAATTATTGAGTTTGATATTACCTGAACTCATTTTATTTATTTCTTTTACTTTTGTCTTCCATTGCTTCATTATTGTTATTGTGCTTACTCAGTCCATAAACATCAAACATTCATCCAACATATATTAAAGCTTTTTTTTTTTCTAGATTCATTGTATATAGGAAATGATGTAATTTTCTTTTAGAACAATATATAGAATTTGAAAAGCTATGTAATATGATTATTTCTCTTTGTAGACTCATTGTTGTAAAGAGCATGTTTCCTCGGTGGGTGCTTGTAGGAATTTTTTATACAATCATGCATCACATGCATCATGATATGCATATGTTTATTCCATTTGTTACTTATTTGATATTTATTGATCCTCATCTGATATCTTGAATAATCCTTACTAATGCATGAAATCACAGAGGCGGCCGGTTCTTTGAATCAGACATATGTGAATAATAAGAATTCTTATCTAAGTTATTCACATATGTACCTAACTTCTCGAACCCAGGCTCAAATGAGAGTTTGGGATTTCTCGAAAAAGGAATTAAGAGAATGCTACCCCCTATCATTTTTCAGTCCAGCTTGGGGTGACTCCATTTCACACAAGTCTTACATGTCAAATCCTTGAGATCAATAACCTGGCAGTGCTGAGACTTTAATTATTGAGCACGAATGAACCATGCGCTCACAGTGGCGACTCCACTGGGGACTTGTGAGAAGTTGATTCCGTTGATTCATGTATTGGTAATTTTTATTAAGATAATCAAAAAATAGTTGCATTTTATAGTAGTTGCATTGTGAGTATAAATTAGGACACCCAAATTACTCGTGTTATATGGTGAAAGGAATACCATATACTTCATTCAAGACATGGAGAACAGACACTATATAACCACTCACATGCCTCGTACCTTCGGGGTATATTCCTGCTGCGGGAGCCTAAAACTTATTTAACTTGAACTATAGCACATGTAAGAAGCTTAGAAATTTTCCTTTAGGAATGCCAAAGCATTTATGGTTGACAAATTTTTAGCTTATGTTGATAAAATCCTTTTTTTTTTTGCCTCAATGAGCAAAATAATTGATCTATCATTAAAAGCTTAAAAGTTGTTATCTATAAGAGAACTTCTATATTGGTGAAGCGTTCCTTTAGTATGGCTAAAAAGATTTTATGGAGAATTACCTTTCTAATAATTTCCCACAAAACATAGATATACAAAGGTAAAAGTTTCAAATGAGAGCCTTTGGATTTTTCGTCATAGGAATTACCCTCTGATGGTAATAATTGTAAACTAAAAAACCTAAGAGAAGAGACTCATCGTTAAACACGCGTGTGATAGTAGTGCAAGGTTCTATTATAAACTAGGAAGGAAGCGTCATCAACCTACCAGGTACGCGCTCTAAAACTCCCTCTCAGCATATACATATATTTCATCTATTTTTCTGGCATGTAGGTTGTTTGGATCATCTATGTGTTTATGTTTAGTGTGATTTTATTGGCTTTTGATTGATTTTTCTTTTTAATTTGTGTTTAAAGTTTGTTAAAAGTATTTGATTTAGATCGAAGAATAAAACAATGGAGATTTAATTCAAATTGATGGATTATTAAGGTGAAAAGCATGAGACACGGCCAAGACACTTCATGGCTTAGCCGTGTCCCTTATCCAAGGAAAGAGGCAGGAAAATTTGACAGAGCTTGACACAAGCAAGAGACACGGCCAAGCCACTGGCCGTGTCACATGACACAGCCAAGCCTTTGGCCATGTCTCACCAAGATAACAACATAAAGAAGAAGGGGATCTTATTACAGAAATGAACACACTTAAGAGACACGGCCAACCCATTGGCCGTGTCACATGACATGGTCAAGGCCTTGGCCGTGTCCCACCAAAAAAGCAAAGCAAAGACAAAGTGAAGCAAAGGCAGAAGTGGACACACCCAAGAGACACGGCCAAGCCACTAGCCGTGTCACATGACACGGCCAAGGCCTTGGCCATGTCCCATATGAAGAGTAAAGCAAAGCTAGAAGAATAGTAGAGAACACACTCAAGAGATACGGCCAAGTCACTGGTCGTGCCACATGACACGGCCAAGGCCTTGGTTGTGTCCCACTTGGAAAATGAAGAAAGAAATTGGGCAGCCATGGACACGACCACATGGCTTGGCCGTGTCCATAAGAAAATGTGTGACACGGCCAAGTCACTCATGACTTGGCCATGCCTTGTGAAAATTTTTTCAATTATTTTACATAAAATGGGGGACAAAATGGGGGACAAAACGGGGGACAACAAGTGCCATCTTTTAAAAAGAAATATTAAAAGAAGAAAAAGATTGCCTAATTTATGGGAAGAAGACTTAAATAATGAGAAAGTGGGAGACAAAGTGGAGTATGTGAGTTGGCAAGGCATGGGTTGTGCCTTGAGAAATTAAAAATAATGGGAGAGGATATACATATATGCACATTTTGGGAGGAAGAGAGGGAGTTCTCTCTTGGTTCATCATCTTGTTCTTGGTCTTGAGAGAGACCAAGAACATCACCTTCATCTTCATCTTCCATTTCTTCCATAAACAATATCTTTGACATTTTTGGGATAAAATTGGGTGAGCAAGCTCTTGTGAAGGTTAGGGTTTGAAGAAAGCTTGATTGAGGAGTTGGAGGTTTGAGAGAGTGACCATTCCATCTTTCAAGAGGAGAGCCATTGATTGAAGAAGGTTTTTTAGTTCTTAATCACACATCAAGGTGGAGCTAAGAGGAAGACTAGAAGTTCAACTCTTAGCATCTTCAAAGGGGTTTTTATGTTCTCTCTTTTAATTCATTTCTAGATTGTTATTGTTTGTTAAGAACATTAATATTTCAATGCAAAATTGTGATTTGATTTATATTGAGATGAATATTTATTTTAAATTGATGATGATGAGCTAAATTACTCATGCCTAGGGTTTGTAGTATATTTGATTGAATGACTTGATTTGATATTTTCATTAATATACTTTGTTGTTAGTTGATTGCATTGGATTGAATGTTAGATTGATAGATTAGCTACCTATTGATCTCTTGATATTAAATGAAGGACCGAGAGGTAAAATTTGATATTGGAATAATGCAATCAACTACTCTAAGAATGAATTAGAAATATAAGTTCTAGGGTTTGTTAATTTGTAATTGCAAAATAATTGGTTGTTGTTGATTCATGAATGTGAAAACTAATGAATTGTTAATTACTAATTAAACTCAAGGAAAAAATTAAAATACAAGGTCATGTTAATGGATAATTTGAGAATTAAGCTTTGATTAAATTGATCTACAACCCTAGGCACCATTCCTAGAATTGTATTGATCTTGAACAACCATTACGCACGTTACTTTTAGATTTAAATTGTTCTTTCACCATTCCAACACATCACACTCTTATTTCTTTTAAATTTCTTGCTAATCAAACTATTACAAAGCAATTCCTTCCTTGTGAGATGACCTTGGGACGATCACCGTTGCTACAATTACCTTGTATACTTGCGAGTGTCGCTTGTAGTAGTAATTAGTCGAGCGCAATAAGTTTTTGGTGCCGTTGCCGGGGAAGGCAATTGTTGTTAGTAGTTTAATTTTTTTGTTTATTTAGATTGTTTAATTGTTTTAAGTATTTCATTTTTGAATTACTACGTGCTTATTGTAAAGATGCAGTTCTCAAGGCACCAGGGAGTTTATGATGAGAATGCTAATTCTGAAATGGCATGGCAATTAGCAGAATTAACAAGTCAACTTAAGATGCTAAATGCAAGAGGAAGAGCATCTATGCCTACTCATGAAGTATGTCCAGCATGTGGCATTGCAGGACATAGTGCAAATATTTGTTTATTTGATTTTGAACAATACCAAGAAAGGCAGGAGGAAGAATATGCATTTGAAAGTTTTCAGCCAAAGGGTAGAAATGACCCATATTCCGATCCTTATAATTCAAGTTGGAGAAACTACCCAACTTTTTCTTGAAAAAACCAACAGCAAATTCCACCTCAACAATATTTCCAACCTTACTAAAGAAGTTCTTACTTTCAAGAACAATGCTCAAATCAAGATCACCTTAAGAAACCCACATTGGAAGATAGTTTGAATGCCTTTATTAAAATTAGCACACAAAATCAAGATCAACTTAAGGAACACACATTGGAAGATAATTTGAATTCCTTCATTCAAATTAGCGCACAAAATCAAGATCAATTCAAGAAACCCACAGTGGAAGACAATTTGAATGCCTTCCTTCAAATTAGCACACAAAATCGGGAAGGGAGCAAAAGGATGTTTGATTCTTTAGAGGTATCATTGAAGAAGGTGGAAACTCAAGTTGGGCAACTGGCAAATCAACTCCAAGCACACCAAAAAGTGGAATCTCCTAGCCAAATAAAGCAAGCCAATGCAATCACAATTTTGAGGAGTGAAAAGGTAATACATAACAAAGTTTGTGATTTCTTTGATGCAGGTACTAATCAAGAAGAAAATGGCAAGGGGATACAACCCAACATAGAGGAGCCAAGTCAATCAAAGGAGGAGGAAAATTTGGAAGCATCAACTTCAACAAATTGCATGAACCTCCAAATCCTTATATGCCACCAATTTCATTCCCAAGTAGATTGAAGGATGAGAAGCAAGGTATGCAACTTTCTGAAATCTATGATATGCCCTCCAAAGAAGATAGTGTAGATAAGCTTGAGATGGCCATGACCTTGGAAGTAGAGCCTAATATTTCCAATTCAAAAATTGAGGAGTGCAATTTAATCTTAAATACTGAGGTTGTTGAGAGAGGACTTCCGATTGCTAAAGAGGATGAGAAAGAGATTCAACCAAACTTGGTTGAACCTAAAACGACACCAAAAAATTTTAAAATATGTTTTGGATGGGGAGAACAGTATGCAACCAATGATCATTTCTTCCACTCTCGATGGAGATGAAGAGCAAAAAATGAATATAACCATGTTGTAGACTAAAAACGGTTTTTACCAAATTCCTATAGCATTGGAGTATCACCACAAGACAACCTTCACATGTTCCCTTTAGACAATTGCTCTTCAAAGGATGCTACTTAGGCTTTGCAATACATTGGGTACCTTTCGGAGTTGCATGCTATTCATCTTTTTAAACATAGGCGACAATTGCATTATGGATGGAAGGAGCACTTTATATCGCATATGGGAACGATGAAAATTAGGTTTCATCTGAACTCTCTCTTTTAATTTATGCATGCTTACATTGGGGACAATGTGAATCTTTAAGTGTGGGGTGCAATTTGTATTTTTACTTTTAATTTATCTTTGTTTAAGTTCAGTTAATGTTTTTCTTTGAATAAATGAATTTTGAAAAGTTCAATTGTTATAAGATTGTTGATAGATGACCTTTGAATTTTTGAAGCATGAATTTGAGAATTGATTAGAATTGGTACTTATTGTCAATTTTGATAGTTATTCTTTGCTTCACCATTAAACTAGTGAGGAATTGAGCCATCAACATATTATTCTTTATTGTGTGTAAACATCTTTGATTGATGAATTGCTAGAATTTGCTTTGACATACATTTTGAGACTACATAAAAATTTCAATTAGGCATCAATATGATTAAGGCAATTAGGTGAACCCATTTTGGCTTAAAGAGACCAACCTTATATCCGACCTTAGTTAGCCAATTTGAACTTATTTCATTTTTCCTTTTCCTTCTTTTTCACAACACCATTAGCTTGAACTTTGTTGTTTTAACTATTACCTTTGCATTAGGTCAAGAGCATTTATGATTGAGTGTTATGTTAAATAAAGTGTGGGATTAAATTTAGTTGGTTCAAAATTATAAATTATTATCTTCTTTAGTTGCAAACCCTAAAAAAAATATATAGAAAATAAAATAAATAAATAAATCAAAATAATAGAAGAAGTTGTTCTTTTTTCGTAGGGTTGGAATAAGTTTGGGAATAATCATTGCAAGATTTAATAAGTGAGTTCCCTTGAAAAGCTCTTTAATGTTAAGGGGTAGGTGAGAGGAAGGTGTTTTTGGATTGTTGGGTTATCCATATGATCGGTTACTTCATTCTTGAAGTGCTCTTGAACTTAATGAATAAGCTCACATTTCCTAAATGTCATGCCTTTACCTTAGCCCCATTACAACCCAAAGAAAGACATTATGATTGATGCTTGATTGTAATTAGGTGGTGGAGACTTGATTGATAAGCAAGCCTATAGAGATAATCTTTCATTGAATGTTGAGAGCTTAAACACCACCTGATTAAACACTTAAGAGGTTTTATGAGGGAGTGATAATTTTTGGTATGCATGGATTGGCCATTAAATTACTTGAGTACTGATTATTCTTGATTTGATAATGATTATGGATTTAATAAAATGGGAGTCTTAATACATCCTTATAACTCTTGAACTTGACTAAATTTATCTTATTTAAATTGTTTTGATTTTGACTTTGCTTGGGGACAAGCAAAGAATTAAGTGTAGGGTAGTTGTTTGGATCATCTGTGTGTTTATGTTTAGTGTGATTTTATTTGCTTTTGATTGATTTTTCTTTTAATTTGTGTTTAAAGTTTGTTTAAAGTATTTGATTCAGGTTGAAGAATAAAACAATGGAGCTTTAATTCAAATTGATGGATTATTAAGGTGAAAAGCATGAGACACGACCAAGACACTTCATGGCTTGGTCGTGTCCCTCATCCAAGGAAAGAGGCAGGAAAATTTGGTAGAGCTTGATAGAAGCAAGAGACACGGCCAAGCCCTTGGCCGTGTCTCACCAAGAGAACAATATAAAGAAGAAGGGGATCTTGTTGCAAAAATGAACACACTCAAGAGACACAGCCAAGCCATTGGCGGTGTCACATGACATGGCCAAGGCCTTAGCCGTGTCCCACCAAAAGAGCAAAGCAAAGACAAAGTGAAGCAAAGGCAGAAGTGGACATACCCAAGAGACACAGCCAAGCCACTGGCCGTGTCACATGACATGGCCAAGGCCTTGGCTGTGTCCTATATGAAGAGCAAAGCAAAGCTAGAAGAACAGTAGAGAACACACTCAAGAGACACGGCCAAGTCACTAGCCGTGTCTAAGGCTTGGCCTTGGCCCACTTGGAAAATGAAGAAAGAAATGGGGCAGCCATGGACACAACCACATGGCTTGGCCGTGTCCACAAGAAAATGTGTGACACGGCTTGTGAAAATTCTTTCAATTATTTTACATAAAATGGGGGACAAAATGGGGGACAACAAGTGCCATCTTTTAAAAAGAAATATTAAAAGAAGAAAAATGTTGCCTAATTTATGGGATGAAGACTTAAATAATGAGAAAGTGGGAGACAAAGTGGAGTGTGTGAGTTGGCAAGGCATGGGTTGTGTCTTGAGAAATTAAAAATAATGGGAGAGGATATACATATATACATGTTTTGAGAGGAAGAGAGGGAGTTCTCTCTTGGTTCATCATCTTGTTCTTGGTCTTGAGAGAGAGCAAGAACATAACCTTCATCTTCATCTTCCATTTCTTCCATAAACAAGACCTTTGACATTTTTGGGATAAAATTGGGTGAGCAAGCTCTTGTGAAGGTTAGAGTTTGAAGAAAGCTTGATTGAGGAGTTGAGGGCTTGAGAGAGTGACCATTCCATCTTTCAAGAGGAGAGCCATTGATTAAAGAAGGCCTATTAGTTCTTCATCACACATTAAGGTGGAACTAGGAGGAAGACTAGAAGTTCAACTCTTAGCAACTTCAAAGGGGTTTTTATGTTCTCTCTTTTAATTCATTTCTAGATTGTTATTATTTGTTAAGAATATTAATATTTCAATGTGCCATTGTGATTTGATTTATATTAAGATGAATATTTGTTTTAAATTGATGATGATGAGCTAAATTACTCATGCCTAGGGTTTGTAGTATATTTGATTGAATGACTTGATTTGATATTTCCTTTAATATACTTTGTTGTTGGTTGATTGCATTGGATTGAATGTTAGGTTGATAGATTAGCTACCTATTGATCTCTAGACATTGAATGAAGGACCGAGGGTGAAATATGATATTGGAATTATGCAATCAACTACCATAAGAATGAAATAGAAATATAAGTTCTAGGGTTTGTTAATTTGTAATTGCAAAACAATTGGTTGTTGTTGATTCATGAATGTGAAAACTATGAATTGGCAATTACTAATTAAATTCAAGGAACAAATTAAAATACAAGATTATGTTAATAGATAATTTGAGAATTAAGCTTTGATTAAATTGATCTACAACCCTAGGCACCATTCCTAGAATTGTATTGATCATGAACAACTATTACGCACGTTACTTTTAGATTTAAATTGTTCTTTCACCATTCCAACACATCACACTCTTATTTCTTTTAAATTTCTTACTAATCAAACTCTTACAAAGCAATTCCTTCCTTATGAGATGACCTTGGGGCTATCACCGTTGCTACAATTACCTCATATACTTGCGAGTATCGCTTGTAGTAATAATTAGTTGAGCGCAACATAAGTTTTGAGCAAAGTGTTGAAAAGGGGGCTACTAGCAATAAGATCTTCAAAGGAATTATAGAATACATGCCAACAACCATGTATGAGGAAAGGATTAAGGCATTAGTAAGCTCCAAAGTAGTAGAAATAAATGGCCTCCATGATAAAGATAATGTATAATCTAGGGACATCAAATGTCCAGGCTGAGGGATCAACCAAAAACTCAGAGAAGAAGAGGAGGAGGATTAGGGTTATGTATAATGACCTAAATGAAAACCATGATCGCACAGTTCTAGCTTTCAAGAAAAAGGTCACTGATTTCAAGAAAGCAATGTTTGAAAGGATGAATACTTTGGAAAGGAAATGTCAGCTACAGTCCTCCAAAGAAGATGAAATGAGCAAACTTGACAAGATGTTTATGGAGGAAGAATCCTACCACCCAAGTTCAAGGTCCCCAATATACCAAAGTTTGATGGAACTAGAGACCCTAAGATTCACTTGAGCCAATATGTAACCCTCATGAAAACTCTTACTACAACTAATGAACAAATTATGAAATGGTTTAGACTATCCTTAATTGGAAATGAAGTTCATTGGTACAAATTAATTGACATTACCACTAAAGAAAATTGGAAACTACTTCGAACTTCCTTCATTAAGGGATTCAGGTATAATACTGAGATGAAAGTCTCCTTGATCGAGTTGGAGTCTCTAAGATAGAAAGAGAATGAGAGCTTTTCTGACTACATGAAGAGATGAAGAGGAAAAGCTTCTTTAGTCAGGGAAAGATTATATGAAAGAGATCAAATAAGGCTGTTGATTAAGGGCTCCCATTTGAAAAAGAAGTTGAACTTTGTGCCCATCAAGAATTTCCAAGATCTGTATGACCTAAGGATACAATTGGAGGAGTCAAAAAAGGAGGAGGAAAAGGTTATGGTCATAAAAGGAAATAAATCAAGCAATTAGAGCAAACTGAATGTTGTGAGAAATAGGAAATTTTCTGAAACCCTTGTCCATGGTTTTTGAAGAACTGAAAAGCACAGTAGTGTTACAACCTGTACCACCGAGGCCATTAATGGATCCTCTATGAAACAAACCAATGTTTGAAGTTAAGGTATGAAGTTCAAGACTTGATTGACAATGGCACTATTCCATAACCCGATTAATACTATAATTAAAGAATTTCATATTTTAGAAATAAAAAAAGATTCAAAGATACCTCTTTATAAAAACATGTGGGGGTTTATTTCACTAAATAAAGGATGTATTTGCATCAATCAAAACAAAAATTCCAAAAAGTATCCAAATACATTAATAAGCCAGAAGGGCTTAAAATCAGGATAAGTTAAAAAAAAAGATATCTCATCCCCCATCTGAGGTCTCAAAGCCATCGTCAAGAACTAAAGTCGGTGTAACCTCTGGAAGCTGAAGAGAAGTCCCAGGAATGACATCTAATATGGAATAGGGTACTATCTCTACATAGGGTTGGCAACAGATAGGGCACCCGCGAAATTACCCTACTCGAACCCGAAGCCATTAAATTTTTAAACTACCCGAAACCATTTAAACCCGATTATAGTTATGCCTGTACCCATTCCAAATACATTTAATACTACCTGCTTATTACTCAAACTCGTTTAATTACCCGTTTAAATATAAAAATTCAAAAATATTATAAAATTTAAATTATAAATTATAAAATTTAAATTAAATAATTATAAATAAAAATTTAATATTCATATAATTTTTTTAAAAATAATTTTATACCACATAAATTTATAATTAAAATAAAATATAATTAATATATAATTAAAATTTTAATAAAATATAACTAATACATAATTGGGTTCGGGTAATAGGTACCCAATGGTATATACCTGAACCGGACCTAAATCCATTATGGGTAGTAAAAATAATATCCGTACCCATATAAACCCATTTATAAACTATCCATACCCTATATAAATGGATCAAGACTGGTCGAATACTTGAAAGTACTCGACCTGTTACTATCCCTATCTCTATAGTCCAAATAGGCTGCTTCTCAAAGGTCTGATATGTGGGAACGGGATAACTAACACCAGAAAGAAGATTCTGATCCCTCTCAACACTCTCCTCTGAAGAATCAAAAGCGTCTTCCCCAGAGCTGCCAGTACCCAAATCACCCTCATCTGAACTACTCTCCTCTGAATCCTCATACAGGTCTTCAGCAACAAGATCCGCAAGACCTCCCTAACTTGATGTAGAGGAACTATCAAGACGTCTCTATAAAATCTATAACTCTATCTTCAAAGAAGTAATCTCATCCTCTGGCAGATCATTCCTCTCATTTGCACTATCAAGCTCAGCCTGAAGATTCTTGTTGGTTTCCCTCTCAGCCTCTAACTTAGTCTATAAGTCAAAAAATAGGAAATTTAAATAAAAACTATGAAATTGAGTTTTGCAAGGAAAAAGTATACTTACTATGAGAGTAGCAATATGCACATCTCTAACAATAATCTGGATCTAAAAAAAATCAAAGAAACACATAGGTAAGCATAGAACAAATCACTTCATATAATAAAAGAAGTCTTGCTTTTTGTAGGTACCCAATGGTGTCTCATTAGAAAAAGTTATAAGGCAGGCTGTTGTAGCAAAATATAGAGAGTATGGCTCCTCATATGTACTTGATGCACCCTAGTTAACCCTAGCAAGTGTACTAGTCATATCAGTAATATAGATTTGTGAATCCAAATATCGTCCCTCAAAGACCAAAGTTTAAAAGCCAATTGTTATATTATGTTGACTATTATTTGAAAAAGAATATTTAAATAAAAAAGATTGAAGAAAAATCTAAAGTTAAACTAAAGTGCTGGAAATTAAATATTTTGATGAATTTAGAATAAATCAATCAATAAAATATGTTAGCGTCCACAATCCCCCTAAACTTGCATAGATTTTAACATTGGTTAAGAAACTTGAGTTAAGATTGACGAGTTATCTTTTAGCTTAGCTAACCTTATTAAGGGATATATCTTTTCAAATTAATATTAAACTCTTATTCAGACACTTTAATATTAATTTGCATATGAACAAACTCGGTTATTCGACCTTATTCAGGGACATGAATAATGCCACATGCTAATATCAGATTATCTATTAGAACAAATCCTCAATTAAACCTATTATACAAAATCACCTATAAAAATCAAGCATTCAACTCCCATTAAACCAAATTCTTAACTTCTCTATTCGACACATCATCAAGGAATTCAATCAATGAAATATTGAAAGCAAGCATTAGGATAAAGAAATTTGTATAAATCCACTCAAATTTAATTAACCCAAATCAATATCCACTTAAACTTTAGGGTTCATGTTTCCCCTAACAAAATAAAATTACTCCATAATTAAATATGAGAAACTAGAACTGAAATTGAAAATAAACATAATAAAAAATAAGCAAACTCTTGATAGTTGTATTTGGTTTGAGCTTGAACCCCTTCTCCAATGGAGATTTTGTCTTCAAGGAGAAAGAAGAAGAAGAAGCCTCCAATTTTTGGGTAAAGAATCTGCTTGATTTGCTTCAGAATATGCTTGAACAACCTCCCTTAAAATATGTTTGTCCTCCTTTTAAATCCCTCTCTTTCCTACTTTATCTAGGTTACAATAATTAAACTTCCTATTTTATTTAGAACTCTAAATAAAATAGGAAAATAAAGAACATAAGTTTTAAACAAAATAGGAAAGCAAATAAATAAAAGATGTCCTAAACAAAAGAGGAAAACAAATAAAAGAAGTCCTAATGAATTAAGAAAACTAAAAATCCAAAATATTTCTTATAAATTCGTGCATGTGCATGACCATGCATCTACGCATGCGCCTTTATACATTTTAAAACTCTATACTGGAAAAACTCTGGCAGCCACATGTATGACCATCTGCATGCCCATGAGTGTGCCCATGCGCATCTCTGCTCTTTTTATGCATTCACTAGATTTTTGTTGTATTTTCCAAAATTCACCTATAAAAATACAAAATAAGACTAAATAACCAAAATCACTAAAATCAAATGAAAATAAAATAAAACTAATAAAAACTAGCAAAAACTATTGAAAACTAATGTAAATGTAGTCCTAATTGTTTATAAAAATATGCATTTATCAGTACTCCAAGGAACTTGCAAAGAGAAACAAAAGCTAAATTGTTGGCTATCACCATATGAAAAAAAAACTTTCATTAGATGTGTTAGGAGGAGTTTTAGACACTACACCATTTATATGAGTCAACCTCTCTGAAATAGGTGCCTCTCCAACTCTATATAGAAAAAAATAAGGGTTGAGGAGGCCACTCAAACATCCTAGAGACAAAAGAAGTTGGAGCTAATGCGGAAGGCAGCTCAGAAGGAGTAGGAGAATGACAAGCCCGAGTATCTTGGGATGTAAAAGCCTCGGCTGGTCTCTTTCTCTTCTAAAAGGTCTAAAGGGAAGAATAAAAATCAAAATCTATACAAAAAATAGGGAACATAAAGGAAAGAGAAAATGCCAACATGTAATCTCTCCTCAGCATGGACCATCTCACCTACAGGATGAGATTGAGGGGCAGATACATCAGCTGGAATAAGGGATGTTGGTCTGAAAGGGAGCAAGCTCTGCCTCACATAGTCCTGATAAGAAAAGGAAGCAACATCGTCCAATTTCAAAATAAACTGTCGACAGTCCTCACCCTGCCTCTATAGAACCCAATCTCTCTTTCGAATTGATTTTGAAGTAAAAATAGTTTTAAGGATGTCAAAGGAAACTGATTGCCTATCTAGGTCTAACTGCCACTCAAAAACACGTTTCCCTAAATATCATTTAGAACTAAGACTGGCTCTAACATGGCTCTGCTGAAAGCATAGCTGGGGATCAGGGATGTTTCACTCGATCTGCAGGATCCCACGATGCTAGAGAAACCTAGAAAAAGCAAACAAGGCAAAGGTAAGTATATAAATCATTGTCTATAAGAATCAAAAACTAACCAAAAATCTTTTTACCTCTAACCAGGGAAGCTATTGAAGGGCAGATCTCAATGCAAAGACATCATGAGATATCTCAGAAGCCTTCCTTTCCTCCATCCAAGCTCTGAGACAGTGGAAGTCATGATGGAAACCCGAATCGACATGAGGAGGAGAAAGAAGGTTGAGCTCATAGGCCCAAATCTGCACAAAATGGCTAAACTAAATAAGCAAACAGATGATGAAGAAAAGGGGGAAAAGAAAAAGGAAAGTTACAAACCTCAGCTACAATCAACAAACCCACAGGGGTATTGGTACATCTACAGGTCTAATCTAGGTTGTGGTATAAGCAAGATAGACCAGCCTTGCCCCAATTATAATCAGGGACTATAGTCAAATTGGAGAGAGCCTTCAGGACACTAGTATGCACTGTAGAATTAGAATCCGCAAAAATAGTTGTGCTGAGGAGGTACAATAGAAAACCCTTAGTGCACTAAGATCTACGCTCATCCGTGTCAATAACATTCATCCTCTCCTCCATTTAGTAATCAATGATGTTGGTGTACTAGATCTTTTGGCCTTTAAAGATGGGAATAAAACTAAGAAGACACCTCGTCTCATTATTAGGGATAACTTTGGATTCGAAGGAGACTATCTCTCTCCCAAAACTGATCCTGGTAATTGCTGCAAAGTCCAAGGGGGTAATCGTTAGCTCACTAAAGCCTAGGTTGAAGGTATGTGTAGTATCCACCCACCGCTTAGCTAAGACCTCTATAATGCATCGATCCATCTTTGTCCCAGTCTCGGGCAATGTTTGAATAAAGAACAAAAGCCAAAAACCTTAACAATATCCTGCACTACTTTAAGAAGAGTCTCATACCATTCCCTAGCCTGGTGAAGAGAACCAGCTAGTTGAATCAGGCCAACATCAAACTACATCAAAAAGAGAAGTGAACAAATAAGTTCAAATTGAAAATTATAAAACATTTAGAAGTGTATATGTCTAAACAACATGTTTTCTCTATTCATGATAGAAGAAGAAGATAAAAGCATAAGAGAAAGAGAAAAAAAATTAGAAACCCCCATTTGAGAAGTAGTCTGTTGACTGTGATAGCCCTCAACCGGAAGAAGAGGAGGTGTCTCTGATGGCTTGAGACCTAATAAATCCCAATTGGTGTGGAATTTTAACATAAGATCATGCCATATCGAATTGGGCTTGTCCAATTAGATATGGATGGTCCATAACGAATTAGAACTAGTCTAATTTGATATGGATGCTTCCATATTGAATTAGACTTGTTCTAATTTGATATGAACCATCCATATCTAATTAGATCAATTCTAATTCGATATTTAACACTTCCATATCGAATTGGACTTCTATTTTGACATGACCACAATTTTATGACGGACTTAATGCATTTTAATCTGATATGGTTATTATTTGAAACTTAACTTATTTTGGAAATCTAGATTAGGCTCTAATTTAGCTCGATATATCTTAATTTTAAACTAGTTTACTCTTATAAATAGGGAGCCGAATAATTAAAGGAGCAGCCACAATTATTAAGAGAAACAAGAGCAGCTACAATTATTAAAAGCAACAATAACCAAAGAAAATAAAAGACACAGAATATCATCAACCCAACAAATAATACAAAGGCAGTAGCTATTGTCTTTACTTTGCTCAACCAAAATTTTGGATTGGTGTAGGCAATAGCTTAGATCAATATTCTTTTGATTTGGTGGAGCCAACAATGGAGGTTTGAGTTCTTTATTTAACTTGCTTTAAATTTACATGGTTATTTAGTTTATTAACATTATTTTTTAATATCACAGTAGCCATTAAATAAATTCATAGTTGCAATTTCAATGCTTTAAATCAATATAGTCCCATACAACAGCATATTAAAATCAACATCCAACAGCCAAATATTCAATGTCAATGGAATCATGAGTCTTGGACAAAAACTGAACTTTAAGTATTAAACCTTAATTTTAATGATGATGAACCCTAATAATATATTGAATCCAATATATTTTGTTCAAAAACCCTAATCCATTAGGTTTATTTTTAAATTACATGTTCTAATCCTTATTTTGTTTTAAATTCATAAAACCTTATCTTTCATCCTAAAAAAAAACCTTAACACTAAAGTAAGCAATCTTATGTTATTTTCCAAAGGATCACTCAAAAAAAGTAATTGACATGCAGGCAAAATTCCTTATCACCAGCATCATTCAAAATTGTGAATGTTGACTTAGAGAGGGCTCTTACAAAGGTCTTGTGATTCAAAGGACTTCACTCATTCTAGAACAAATCTGTAAGGGATATTGAGGCAAAATTTTAATCTCGATCAATTGTAAAGTGTATGATCCAGGCATTCTTTAGCAAATCAAAATCCTAACATCCATCCTGTTAATTGACTGCCCTAGTTTCCCCATACGTAGTAAAAAATAATCTTGGCTTATTCTTCATCGTTAATGTGTAGCCCTATCATCCTACCCTATTATGGAGAATCAAGTGGTAAAAGCAGCAAATATGACTAAAAGTCCTGAACTTCAGTTATACCAAGAGACAAAGAAGGAAGACAAATAAAGACATATATGCCCAAGGCAAAATCTTCAAGAGGCAAGAAAATGCTAAAGCAAGCAGAGGGCAAGAAAAAATCCTTGAAATAAATAAGAAAAGCAATATATGAATGCGAACAAAGTTAACAGCTCCTCTAAAGAAGAAGAAGAAGAAAAAGAAGAAGTAGAAGAAGAAGAAGAAGAAGAAGAAGAAGAAGAAGAAGAAGAAGAAGAAGAAGAAGAAGAAGAAAGAGGAGGAGGAGGAGGAGGGGTTTCATCATCACCACCGCCATCCAAAAGAATCAAAAGAACAAAAAGGGGTAGGAACAAACAAAATTTGGAGGCAAACAAAGCAATCATGGTGACATCTTCAAAAAGGCAATACGAAAAGCAACAGAAAAGTAAAACTTTTTGGCAATCAATAGCAGCAACATACTCTTTTGGGAAAACTTAATACTCATTATTCTCTAAAGCATTTTTTAAAAAAAGCTGTAAAAATATAAGAACCTAACAACCATCAAACCTAACTAACCCCATTACAAGCCTATTAAAGACACGATGAGCTTTAAGGGGCTAAAATAATATTAGTGGAGATAATACTAAAAAGGTTTGCATATGAAAGGAGACATCTTATTACCCACAGAGAAGTCTTGGATCGTACACCAAATATGTGTCTATCTGAAGTGTAACAATTGCATAACAGCTTGGGGATAACAATGCAAACATAAAGACAAGGACATCTCTAAAAGAAATGATTCTTGAATAATAAATCATTGCTTGCCAAAATTAGTTAGCTAGTGATTCTGAATAAAATTTATAGGGCATCCCAAAAAAGCAAAATACTTCTTCAAAGATATATTTTCAACAAAGACATTACAACACTAACTTTAATATCTTTGTACGCAGGGTAAAAAAAGGATACCAGGAGCATAAAATGTACCTAAAAATGAATGAAGCATCAAATGTGGATTAAACCAACTTTAAAATCAAGCCAAAGTAGCTATACATCAATCATATGGAGGACGAGCATATCCGAAGGAGGGGCGAGTATACCCTGTTAATAACAATCAACCGAAGGATGAGCATGTTTGAAGGAGGGGTGAGCATGCCCTGTTAACTGTTAGTGTATGTGCCCTAGGCCATTTATTTGGATCTTTATGTTATACATTCATTATTAATAAATGAGGTTTTATTATCATTATTGTTTGTTTGCATGTTACACAATTTTGATATTTGTCCTTGGTTTATTATTGTTATAGAGATAAAAAAAATATAATTCTTAACCAGTATGAACTTTGATTTGATAATCATCAGATGGTTATGTGTATAGTGATACAAATCAATTTCATAGATACTTGTTAGAGAACAATGTATTGGATAGACCCATCATGAGATTACTACATGGGTTTAGTGTCATAAGTAAATCTCATGATAGTTATGTATTAATTCTTTGACTTGAGATTGTCATAGTTTCCAATATAAAGACTATTATATTTTGACATGATCAAACATTATCTGTAATTGGATAGTAATAAAGGTTATGATCATATATGATAGAAATTATGTAGAGGATAATGAACAATCAAGATAGAATTTGTCCCTCTCTTTGAGAGAGATATCTTTTGGGCCCCTCGATAAGTGAGACTGTGAAATGCATGGCCGTGCTCAAATGAATTGATAGTGTGATCAATTTCATCTGTTTTTATCAGACTACTTGGAGATTGAGTAATCATAAGTTTGGACAATATAAGTATGACGTTGACCATGACTTATGTTCAAGCTAGATATCGTGTGACAAAGGGATTAATGCATGTACTATTATTAGGAAAATTGGACATTCCTTATATTAATTGGGTAGTTGTAACGCCTTGCTAGAGGCCAATTATGACTTGTTGGTTTAATAGAGATTAAATTGACTGCCAATTAATATGGGCCTATCGGGTCACACACAAGAATGCGCTTTGGGGTGGATATAATATTAATAATATTAATATTAGATATTAATATTTATTATTATTATTTTCGTTTATATATATATTATTAGATAATATATTCAGAATCCTAATTAGATTTGGATTCTGAATTTGACTTACCTTATCCAATTTCGAATTGGATTCTGGAGTGATTATATTCACTCCAGACGTTAAGTCTTATATATAGGTAACTTTAGAAAATTAAAGTAGAACGAAAAAGAAACCCTAATACGTTTTAGAGAAAACATTTTTCAGCCTTCGCCGTTGCAAAGAGCTAGCACTCCAAACGGTAGCATTCGTGTGGATACGCGATAGAGGGTGTTTCACGATCGAGGCATCTCTTCCAAACTGTGATTTCAAATCATCAACAGGTTAGTTCTTTGTACACTTTCGTCGAATTAAACGAACAACATGGATCCTGGTGGGAAATCATAGATCAAAAATTTTTCCGCTGCGTGTTTTTGTTTGCAATGATCTCCTTTGATTTCCTAACATTAACATCAATTAGCTAGAGGATGAGTATGTTCGAAGGAGGGACAAGCATGCCCTGTCAACATCAATCAACCTGGGGGACAAGTATGTCTGAAGGAGGGGTGAGCATGCCCCATCATCATAAATCAGTTGAAGGATGAGCATGTCTGTAGGAAGGGTGAGCATGCCCCGTCAACATAAATTAGCCAGAGGAAGAGCATGTCCAAAGGAGGGGAGAGCATGCCCCATCAAAATCAATCAGCCAGAGAATGAGCATGTCTGAAGGAGGGGAAAGCATGCACCATCAAAATCAATTAGCTAAAGGATAAGAATGTCCTAAGAAGGGGAGAGCATGCCCCTTCAAAATCAATCGGCCAAAGGATGAGCATATCTGAAGGAGGGGCAAGCATGCCCTATCAACATCAATCAGCCAGGAGGATGAGTATGTCCAAAGGAGAGGCGAGTATGCCCTGTCAAAATCAATCAATCGGGAGGATGAGCATGCCCTGTCAACATCAATCAATCGGAGGACGAGCATGTCCAAAGGAGAGGTGATCATGCCCCATCAACATCAATCAGTCAGAGGATGATCATGTCCGAAGGAAGGGCGAACATGCCTGTCAAAATCAATCAGCCGAAGGACGAGCATGTCCGAAGGAAGGGCGAGCATGCCCCGTCAAAATCAATTAACTAAAGGACAAGCATGTCCAAAGGAGGGGCGAGCATGCCCTGCCAAAATAAATTAATCAGAGAATGAGCATATCCAAAGGAGGGGCGAGCATTCCCTGTCAAAATTAATCAGCCAGAGGATGAGCATGTCTAAAGGAGGGGTAAGCATGTCCTGTCAACATCAATCAAACGGAAGATGAGCATGTCTGAAGGAAGCTACATTGAACATTGATCATTTAGCTAATAACACTTGATTCTTTTCACATATGTGATATTCCCAAAGATTTCACATTGTTCAAGTAGAGGGCAAACTGTAGACATTAAAAATTTCCACCCTGATAATTATTGTCATGTTCGAACTCGACAATTATCAGGGAATGTTTAATAGACAACTAAGAAGCAGATTCGATGATTATAAAAAATATCGAGTTTAGTAATTTTGTACCTCCAAACTTGATAATTAATCTGTATAGATATCACTTGTCACCTATAAAAAGGGAAATTCCAGCTCCATTGGGGGTGATCTTTTTTTGGAGACTCTTTTCTTTAGCCAGAAAAAAATACACTTGCTTTTCTCGGTGAGAGATAAACAAGGGAGTCATGAAACATTATCTAACCTTTTATCTTGTATTCAATCCATAAAAAGAGAGCATTATTCCAGTAAACTCCAATCATTCAAAATGAAATCAAGAACACTCTGTAACTCTAGGAAGTTGGCTATGATTTTCATCCATTGGCAATAAGTTTCTTAAGTTTCCTGTGTTTATCTTCAAATCTACATCCTTTAATATCATGATTTATGTTTATATTACATCATTTCATCCTACTTTCAAGGCTCATTGAGAACCAAAATAATTAAACTTCAAAAAAATCAGAAAACTATCATTCAAGAATTAAGATCTACCAACCCTAAGTCAAATCAGTGAATATATGACCCATAAATAGTTAAACATGTTTAAACTGACTGCATCTAACTTTCCCTGACTGAGGATTGGGACTCTAAAATTGAAAATGACCTTTAAAACATTTTATAAGAGAAATCTATAGATATAGGTCATTTCTACCATAAATGGTGAATGATTATCAAATTCGATATTCACATTAATATCAAATTTGATACTTTGATTCAAGGCTCAGTATATATACTATGATGCCCTCCACTAATCCTTTTTTGCAGGTTGTTGTTCCGCAATTATTGAAATTAATTGTCATTCTCCCATACATATGTGTTTGCTATTATTGATTTATTTATAATTCTATCACATACACAGATACAGGATATGAGCTAAATCTGCAATACATGTCACTCTGCTGCTAGGAATGGTAGATGATTGTCGAATTTGATACTCCTATAAGTATCGAATTTGACATTTTGAATCAACTCTCAATATATGTATTATGTTGTTATCAGCTAATATTTTCTGCAGGGTATTCTCAAATTCATTAATTCAGTAATTATCAAATTCGATTATAATGCTCATCTACATATACATATCAACTTTGCTACTTTTGTTTTCTTTATGATTCTGCCTTATAAATATTAACGAATTTGACATTTCTTGAATATCGAATTTGGCATTCTCATTTAACTATTTATGTAACCATTTAATTCTCATTTAATTGCATGCTACTTCATTTATTACTTATTTTATATATGTGGATCCTTGTCTAATATCTTGAATAATCCTTACTAATGAATCAATCATAAAGGAGGGCGGTTCTTTGAATTAGGCATATGTGAATAATAAGGAATCTCTTCTAAGTTATTCCCATATGTACATAACTTTTCGAATTCATGTTCAAATGGAGATTTAGGATTTCTCAAAAAAGGAACCAAGAGAATGCTATCCCCTATCATTTCCTAGCCCTGTCAAGTGGCGGCTCCATTTCACACAAGTCTTAAATGATGGATCCTTGATATCAATAACATGGCAGTGCTGAGACTTTAAAATATCAAGCGCGGATGGACCATGTGCTCACAATTGGTGAAGATCATTTCCCAACACCTATATATCTTACAATAAATTTATCTTCAGAACCCTGCTGCGAATGCTAAACATTATCATGGTTGCAGCCTTTGCACCATTTTCTTTATCACAATCACCATATATCCATTGGAGATTTTTAATGACTAGTGCCACATGTCATTATTCTATTTGTTTTAATATAACTTTTAGAACTCCAATTTAGCTTTATGAAAATCATGGGCGCAATATTCTTATCACAATCAACATTATCAAAGATTGCGGTCGAGATATTCACCATTATCTTCTCTATGTCTTAATGGCTTTTGAGGTTGCGGTCACTATAATAGTGTCGCAGTCAAGACAAGTAAGGTTCTCAATACAACTTAATGAACTTCAAGTTTTTCAATTGCAGTTTTTAATTATTTTTCCAATGATGTGATACTAAATGACAACATTTGAACAATTCAATTTGTTTACTGTTAGGTCCTATCCTAGCTACTTTAAGTGAACAATGCCTATACAAGTAATATATTAGAAGTAGAGTATCGTGTCCTTAGTGAATGAATATTCTAAGCAACCTAAATTCAAATTTCTTTATTATTTAAAGAAATCAAATAAGGTGTGTGATTGATTGAATTCTATGGTAGTTAATTTATATAAAATGCAGGATTAGGTTTCTTCAATTTATTTCCTTATAGTTCTCATTCAATTCAATCTTAATAAATTAATAACCAAAGTCCCTACAAAATTCATCCTTACTCTTTCTCAAATAATAAGACTAGTAATTGAGTCGCTCTAATTCTCTACTCTTATGAGAATACAAACACAATTCATTAGCTCAAAGAGACATAAAAATGGTTCCCTAGAAAGAATCTTTATCTCTAAACTTAGCTTTCTAAGGTAGTTATTATCTTAACCAATATTGCATTTAGCTCTTGCTTATTACACAATATAATTAATCATACAATCAATGGCCAGTTTATTACTAACTTTAAGCACGAGAATAATAAATCAATGAAAAAGGAAGAATATGACTGAATTTCATCAAGAACTCACGGAGGAAATAAATGAATCCACTGAATCCCATAAGGAGATTAGTTACTCATATCCAAATTAAACAAAAAAAGAATTGATTTAGAGTATCCATATGAAGAACTAATAATTAATCAATTAAAGAATCAAAAGAAATCTTAGCATTAAACAAAACTATAAAATCTTCAAATTGAGAACTAAAATATGATTTTTGGATCAAATGGATCTTGTAAAATTGGGTTGAGATCTCATCTAAACCTTGATTTTCGCCTTCTTCTCTTCCAAAGAACCCCTAAGTGCTAAAGATGTTTTCTATGATGTGACATAAACATTGTTATAGAATCCATGGAAGGAGGTGATGGAACTTAAAGCTTAAAGATTTCTTATGGACTAATTACAAGACAAAGAGCCAAGAAGATAAAGGAAGCCTTACAAGTTTATGTACAAAGATTCATGGATACAAATATGGAGCCATTTGGACCAAGTAGAGGCAAAGAAAAGTTGACTATATTGTTAGAAGCCATGGATGATGAAGGCTAGTTGGGATTACTTACTATTTTAGCCTAACTAGATATTTAATAATATTATTTTTATTATTAGTTATTTATTAGAATTATGTTATATGGATGACATTTAATAGTTGGGTATTATTAGTATGCCCATTATTTGTGATTGGGCCTTGTTGTTTTAAGTACAAAGTTGTTAGCTTTTTATTAGGTTATTTTATTTAGATTAGTAGGGTAAGGGTGGAGGTATCCATGTAACTAAACACCCCATTATTAATGTAACCTATTTAACCTTATATCTTCTTGCAAGAAGTTAGACAATTATTGAATAGAATTTATAGATTTATTAAGAAAGCATATTCTCTTATTCTTGGTTTCTTGTGAGATCAAGGTTTTCTACTATAAGATTAATTACTTTGAAGCAGGTAATTTGAATGTTCTCTCCCACTAGTTAGAATTGGGTCAAGGACTTGGTAAGGATCTAATTTGGCTTTCCAAGAAGTCGCTTCCAACTGTAAAGGCTAGTTAGTCTTCGGTTTAATATACTGGTATTCGTGTCAATTTGGTATCAGAGCTTAGGCTCTAAATTAGGTTCCCAATATATCTATTTACTCTATCTATCTATCCTTTATTTATTGATCTTTGTGTTCTTATTTGGTATTACTAAAAAAAGGAAAAGAAAAGAAACTGTTAAAAAAAAGAAGAAGAAAGAAAATCAACTAAAAAAGGTATTATTGATCTTATTTTGATTCAAATTTGTGAATGTTGTGTGTTAGTGGCTGCTAAAATATAGTTTCAAACCCTAAAACCCTCCAAAGAAACTTTCTAAATCATCCAAACCCTAGAAAAATCTTCGTAATCAGTTTTTCATGTATTTCTCGACCATACCACCCCTGGTCCGATAGGACCAAACCCGTCTCTCCCAAAATTTCACTGTACTGTCCCTCATGAAACCTATTGCCAAAATTTATAAAAGCTTTTAGTTTTTTACTATCGGACCCATTCAAATCTTGGTCGGACCAACCTTCAGTATTAACATAATTCCCATCCTGTCTGAGTTCTCGACCATACCATACACCATGAAATCTATAGATTAATTTTCCAATTTTTGTTCCAACAAATCTTGGTCAAACCACTGCCATATCTACCATACCTCGCCTAGTCTGCCCAAGATCATACCATACCATAGACCGTGAAACCTACTATCTGATTTTCAAATTTCAACTAACCTAAGTCCTGGTCAAATAAAAAATATCCCTACCATACTGAGCATTTTCCACCCAATTTCTCACCGTAAAACCCATAACGATCTTCATTGTGTCCAACTGACCTTTGAATCCCAGTCGAACCATTACCTAGTCCGGTCTTGAGAGCCTTTTTCTCAAGGGAATTTCTTCCTCTTTGTGATTACAAGTTTGTAGGGATTTTAATCTATACAACAGACTTTGATAAGAGACTTGAGAGGTAAAAGGCAAGAGTGTGAGCTCATCTAGAGAAAAGCCATATATTGAGTACAAACACGAGTGAATTTAAGTAACATCAAACTTGAGTGACACACGTGAATGAGTGAAGTGAGGAACTATTTATATATACTTTCTTGTTTTACTAACCTTTTTGTTACAACTCATTTTGAAATTCTAAAATGTAGAGAAACTAGAGTAACTCAAGGTCTTGTTGAACGGATGGATGCAATGGCTAAATCTATAGAAATTTTAAGCAAGAGAGTTGGAGGAATAATGGATTGAATGGAAAGACTAGAAGCTTTAATAGCAGGAAGGCAACCCAATAATGTTCCTAATGCCCAAATAAGAGGAGATAATAGGAGAAATCAAGTGGAAAAAGGTTCAGAAGGAGAATAATTTTTTGGTTATAATGAAAAAGAAGAGGAAGTAAGACCAAGAAGGAGAATACTAATCAAGATGAAGGTGGAGTGATGCTGAAAATACCATCATTTCATAGGAAGATGGATCTTAAAGCTTACTTGGATTGGGAGAAGAAAATAGAACTAGTATTCAATTGTCACGAATACAGTAAGTCCAAGAAAGTCAAGCTTGTTGTAGCTACCTCTGAGGATTATGCCATCACTTGGTAAGATGATACCAATCAAAGAAGAAGGAAAGATAGAGAGAGGCCTATTGAAGAGTGGAGAGACCTCAAATCTATAATGAGAAAGAGATTTGTACTAAATCACTACTCTAGGGAGTTATACAACTGACTTTAAAACTTCACTAAAAGGTCTAAGAGTGTGAAGGAGTATTATAAGAAGATGGAGGTAGTAGTAATTAGAGCTAATATTAAAGAGGATAATGAAGCAACCATGGCAAAATTTCTCAATGGGTTGAACAAGGAGATAGCTAATGTAGTAGAACTACAATAATACATGCAGACAGATGAGTTGCTACACTTAGCCCTAAAGGTGGAGAAGCAGCTGAAGAGGAGGAGGAGCTCTAGTCGATATCATCCACATCCTCATCATTTAAACCCACTTGGAAGAGGGAAGAGAAGGCACCAACAATCAAACCAAAAGTTAAAATCAAGGAAGATTCCAAACTTCCTAGTACTAGTAAGGATAAAGTTAAGGTTGAATCCTCATCTAAAATTAAATATTTTAAACGTGGTGGTGTAGGTCATTACAAAAAGGAGTGTCCTAATCAAAGGACAATATACATGGTTGATGGGGTGTACTTTTCCACTAGTGATGAAGAGGAGGAGGCTGATAAAGGAAAATTTGAAGATGAAGATAGTGAGAAAGAGGAGGAAGAGCTTACCATAGCTGAAAAAGAGAGAGCACTTATAGCTAGAAGAGCCTAGAATTTGCAAGCTCAACATGAAGATAATGATCAAAGAAAGAACCTTTTTCATACAAGATGTTTAGTAGAGGATAAAATGTGTGATGTCATTATAAATGTAGGAAGTATGACGAATGTTGCAAGTACTACCCTAGTAGAGAAGCTTGGGTTACCAACTATCAAGCATCCCTAAACTTACAAGTTGAAGTGGCTCAATGATTGCGGGGAAATTAGAGTAACCAAGTAAGTTCTTGTAGTTTTCAAAATAGGAAGGTACTATGATGAAATACTGTTTGAAGTTGTTCCAATGCAAGCAGGTCACCTTTTATTGGGAAGGCCATGGCAGTATGATAGGAAGGTTATGCACAATAGATTTACCAATCACTACACCTTTGACAAATATGGGAGGAAATTTACTTTGGTTCCTTTGTCACCCAAAGAAGTGTATGAGGGAGAAATACAAGAAAAATGAGAGAGAAAGAAAACAAGAGAAAGAGTGAAGAAAGTAAGAAAGAGATGGAAGTTAGAAAGAAAGAGAGTGAAAGGGGAGAGAGTTATAAAGAAATAAAAGGAGGGGAGAGAAAAGAGATAATTGAGAGCAAGAAGAAACACAGTTTTTATGCCAAAGAGAGAGAGCTAAACAATGTTTTCTATACACAAAAATGTCTTATTGTACTTATGTACAAGGAGAATTTTCCGAGTTTAGCTAACATTGACTCTTTTCCTAGTGTTGCTATTTCTTTATTGCAAGAATTTGAGGATGTATTTCTAGAGGAGATGTCAAAGGGATTACCAACCTTGAGAGGAATTGAACATAAAATATACCTGATAATAAGTAAAATCTATTCATATTTGAGGGATTTAACCCACCAAGATTATTCCCTTTGATTGAAATCATCATTATTGTTATTTTCTAATTTAATTTTGCTGCCACTTATTTAATTAATCTAAACTTTCAGATTTAATTATATTTTAATTTTCAGTTCTAAACTTTCCCCATTTATTTTGATTAAGTTTTACTTTAGATTTTAAAGAGAAATTAATTTAAATAATTAATTTCCTGAGGATTCGATCATATTCACCGCTTTTATAATTTTTATTTAGTCAAGAATATATTTTTATTTTTGGTGGATTCGACACCCACCAAATTTTGGCGCCATTATCGGGGAATTGATATTAACTTATTTTATTTATTTTGATTACTATGTCTTTTATGGATGCCACTTGGCATGAATTTAAACGATGCTAATATATATTCTCTTGAATATGAGATATCTGAACTAACCACTAGGGTGCAAAGAATAATTGCAAGTAATATACAATAAGCTAGAGTATATAAAAGTAGTTCATATATGGGATATTCTACACTTCTATATGATCAACTAAAAAGGAATTATGATCCATACTTTAATGCTTACAATTCGGACTGGGAAGATCATTCAAATTTCAACTATGATGTGGAGCTATCAAAATTTCAATAATTTCAGCCATGGCTACCTCAGCAACAGCAACTACCACCACCCACACTAGGTATGTCTCTTGACGAAATATTTGAATTATTCATGACTAACACTCAAGAATTTCAAAATGAGATAAGAGCATGTATTCACAATTTGGAAAATCAAATTAGCCAACTAGCATCACTTATATACAAGCTGAAATCTCAAGAAGAATTTTCCTCTCAAATGGTGGTTAATCTAGAAAAAAATTTAGGTGAAATTATCTTGAAGATTGAAGAAGAGTTGCTAGAAAATTCGCTTCAAAGGATAATCCTTGGATCCAAAATTATTGTTCAAGAGGAGAAGTAATCTATCAAGTCCAAATTTGATCAACTTGTACAATTGGTGAATCCACCCTCTATCCCATAAAGATTTGCTAAGTCAGAAAAAGAAAAAGAGGGAACGAAAATTTTAAAGATTTTAAGCAAAGTTGGGGCACCAAAATGGGAAGTAACAGACTGTAGCATAACAATCATGAAGGATCTCATGCGCCTAATATCAAAGAAAGTAATTTGGGATGTTCACTCTCACAAGGGCCATGTCTAGTCAAAGACTCTAAACAAAAATGCTAATGGGAGGAAACCCATGTTTATTTCCCTTTTTTATATTTTGTTTCTTTTTTTATTTCATCTGTCTATTTTTTTCTTTAGTTTTAATTCACTTGATTTTCATTTTAACTTGTTTAGATTTTATTTTAGCTTTACATTTATTTTTGTTTTCTTTACTTTTATTTTTACATATTAAAATAAATAAAAAAACAAAAAGTATAATAATAAAAATAATAGTGATATTTACTGTTCGTCTTCTCTTTTCTTGGGAGATCACTGGTATTTATTTATTTTTTGCAGGTATACAATGGAGGAAGGAGTAGCAATGGTGATTTTTAATATGGGCAGTCAGTAAATTTGTTTTACATATTTAAAATGGGAGCTGCTACTTTAAGGAGAGAAAAGACAAACAAAAAAACATTAAAGGGGCATACTAGGTATTTGACATAAAATAACTTAAAAACTGTAAAACCCTTGGTTTTTGTATGATTTTAAGTATAGGGGCAAAATAGTCATTTTGTACCCTCATATGTCGTTTGAACTTAATTTGATGGTTTGAATGTCTTTTTGATACTCGGGACGACGAGACGGTCGTTTTGAGTATTATATTGTATTTTTGGGTGCCGAGGGTATTTTCGTCATTTTTGGACTTTTTGTCGTTTTCGGTATTTTCGGGTATTATTATGTGTAAAACATATTTATAAATTATTTTGGGTTAAAGTTTGAAGTTAAAAATAAATTTGAATTGATTTTGTGAATTTTATGGTTTTGGGTAATTTTTATGAAAATAAATAGTTTTGGGGTATTTTTAATTAAAATAAATTAGATTGGGGTCAAAATATAATTTTTAAAAGTTTTCTTTCCTATAAATAGGGGTGTTAGGGCACCCATTTGTGTGTCTAAAATTATTTGCGCCGTTTGAGAGAAAAAAAGAAAAAAAATAAAATTTTCCTTCAAATCTGTGCGTCTGTCGTTTCGTCAGTGGGCGTGCGGAGTGCCCGTGTCGTTTGGCGAGGCGCTGGCGTCGTTCGGCGGAGAGGCGCGAGCCAGGGACTTGTCGTTCGGCGTGCGAAGCTCCGTCGTTTGGCGTGCTGCGGGCTGGCTCGCCGATGTCGTTTCGACCTCTGTTCCAGCAGCCCGTTTTTCGAGTTTTTGGTGTTTTTGAGGTTTTTTCGTGATTCCTTTTGCATTATTTCGACTTCCATTTGATTAGTTCATGTTCATATCATATTGGGTTGATATTTTTCTTAATTAATTTGGTTAAATTCGAATTATTATTTAATTAAATTGATTTTTGCAAAATAGGTTAAGTTTTGGGATTTTTATTGTTTTGATGGATTTTGGTTTTGAATTAATTGATTTGGGCTAGTGTTGGGTTCTGAAATTTGATGAAGGTACTGACTTAGGGTTTGAGTGAATTGATTTAGGTGTTAAGGTTTTCGAATTAATTATTTTCTTTGAGTTTTTGGATGATTTAATTTTCTGATGAAGTTCGATTTTAGTGCTGTATGTTGCTCGATTTTTAATTAAATATTGGAATATGATAAAAATCTGAAATTTGGATATGTGGCTCGAAATTGAGTCTAGTTTATGAGAAAAATAATTTTTGGAATTTTGGAGCATCATATATTTCTGGAAAATTCATGTTTTCTACTGTTGTCTGAAGAACTGTACTGTAGATGCGATTGCATCAACTGTAACTTTCGAAATTCATACCAAAAAGTGTAAAAATGTTTTAGATTTGATTTTCATATATGTTGAAGTTCTGGAAGTCTAGTTTACAAGAAAAATATTTTGGGCTATGTTTCTGTTTGTTATATTGTGGAAATAATTTGATCTCTCTACTGCTGCCAGTATGGTAACTGGTTGTATGAATCCGATTTAAAAATTATATTGAGGGACTTAGAGGTTTCTAAAAATTATGAAATTTTGATATTTTGTTTATTAGGATGTTGTAAATTTGTGAAAAATAATTTGGAGTCTGGTTCTAATTTTTAGGTATCGAAATAAATTAAGATTTGACACTGCTGTTGGTTGAGGGTTTTCTGATGATGTCTGTTTTGAGAATTATTTTGAAGGTCTTAGATGTCTTGAAAAAATTATGAAATTTTTATAGGTTGTCCATCCTGATGTCTATTATATAAGAAAATTATTTGGATAATTTGGTGGTAACGAAATGTGAAGGATTTATGATGATTTTTGCTGTACTGATTTTTAGTGGTTCAAACAGAACCAGAATATTGTAAAATATTTTTGGGGTATCAAATAAATTTGGATTAGTCTGAAATTTTGTACACACGTTATTTTGATGTTGGAGAAGCTACTGGAATGTTTTCAGAATTTTTGAATGATGGAATTATTTTCTGGAAATTTTTGAGTTATAGAGACTACTTAAGAATTTTTATCGATTTTGGGTGTTGGTATGATTTATGATTTTTGCATAGGGACTGATGTGATATTATTTGATAAATGAGTTATAGAAATTGAGTTGAGGTTCTGGTTCTAATAAATTGTAGGTAATTAATTGATTTTGTATTTTTGAGGTGCGATCGGTTTAACCATTGGGTTGAACCATGATTTTGAGTTGAGTCAGATTAGTTTTTAATTTTGGATTATCTTGGTTAATTGTTGGTTAAGTATTGGTCTTTTTGCATTCATAACATGCATTGCATCCCTTATGATAGATGAGATAGTGAGATTGATCGTTGGAATATGTAATTATTTTTCCTTAGGCAATAATCAAACCGGTGCTCAAAACCAGTAGGTCGGTGAGGGTGTCTGGATTTATCCGCAAACCAGGTAAGTTCTATGGGTGTATTTGAATTGTGTGTGATGTGCTACTTGCTAACAACTTATATATTTATATATAAACCCTTCTTATAATATATTATCCTTTCTATATATTCACTAGTATATTCTTTCGAACCCAGCCTCGCATGCTTTAGGAGACAGAGAAACTTGCATGTGATTGTATTTATGTGAGAAAATTTGAATTTGATATTACTTGTGCTGTGTGATGGTGTGTCATGAAGGGGAAGGAGGTTACTGAGGCTTAATGCCTATACTGTTACTGAGGCTTAATGCCTATACTGCTACTGAGGCTTAATGCCTATACTGTTTACTGAGGCTACATGCCTAATTACTGATTACTGTACTGTACAGAGAAGTTATAAGGGCGGATGTGACTGATATTATACTGTACTGTTTACTGATTGGTGACCCCGACACACCATCTTGTTTGCTTAATTTGTGAATGTATTATATGTACTGCTTATATAACTGTTAGATGTTTCTCTGCCTCTCATAGACTTACTGGGCGTCTATATAAAGCGCTCACACCCTTACAGATTGTCTTGCAGGTTTACAGTGATTACCTTCGTCTATCTTCTTTCTCTTCTTGGCGAAGTCGATCAGGTTTTCCGTTTGTGTTATTTGTCCTTCTGCTTAGAGATTTCCGGATTGAATCCGAATCCCTTTTTGTGTAATAAGTAGAACTTGTCTGCATTAGATTTCTGAATGATTTTATTGTGATTTGATTATATTGATGGTTTGCATTTGAATTAGGATTGAGGATTTTATAAGTATTGAACTGTTTTGCACTTAGACTGTTATGAATGTTTCTAAGGCTTATGTGGTCGGACTTCGGTTTGGCTGCATGCCGGTCGTGGCCCCCGGGTTGGGTCGTGACAAAAACTCTATAATTTTTTTCTCTCTCTTCCTCTCTTTCATTTTAGCCACCACAGACATAGCCCTTTTCCCCTCTCTCTCCTCTCTCCATTGATCGAACCCAGTAGCCACCTTCGCGTAACAAATCACGACCCAACCCCTCTCTCTATCTTCTCTCTCACTCGAACCAAGTTATCAACCATTTTAGATTTTTCTTCGATTTCTTTATGGTTGCAGTAGTAATTTGAATGTGCTATGGAGAAAGAATGGTTATGGAGTCACAATCTTCATTGCTAGAAATTCCAAAAAAGTGGAGAATGAGCTTCTTGTTAGAGAAATTGTAGTTCTTCTTGTGAATGTTTCTCATTCTGCATAATTTGAGGTTCTTTTTCCAGGTTTTGCAGTAGAACAATAATTTAATTGAGCTTATAGTTGCTATTGTTCAAGTTTCTCAAGCATAAAAATAAATCAACCAACAACAGCCCTCTCACCTTTGAGATAAAAGTTTTAGTGAAAATTTAACCCAAACTATCTTGGGTGTGGTTCTTTGAGGTAAAAAATTAAAAAAAAAACCCATCTCTAGCACTCCAAATATTGAAAAACCACATCCTACAGTAGACGAAAGTGAGGAAATCTGCACCAAATCTAAAAGAAATCAGTCTTGAATTCGAAAAGAGAAATTTGTGTCTCAACAATTAAAGGTGGGTTGGATTAGGAACCTTGAATTCAAAATTGGTATGCTATCATTTGTGTGTTGTCGATTTTTCCAGGTAAGTATACGAATTTTTCCACTTTTAGGTCTTTGATTATTATCAACAAAGTGATTGAATTGATTAGATGAATAGGTTGACAATCTTACTTTGTGCTTAATTGCTCTATATATGTGGAATTAGTCAAGGAGTTTTATTCAACTTTTTAATTTATGAAATCTGAAAATTGTGATTTGAAAATTCTTAATTTATATTTCACTTGATGGATAAGTTATTCAACCTCTCCATTACTGATTTAATACGACCATTGGCATTAGGACTGAGACTAATTATTGTGGTGTTTATAAAGGACTAAAAGTTGCTAAGATATACAGTAACTTTGTGAAAATACACCTGATTAGTATGACCTAAACAAGTCTAAGGACATGTACTTTAAAGATATAATTTTTAAATATCATAAGTTCTTAAGCTTAGTTTGTTCCGGGTAAGAAAGATGCAGCAGGTATCATATTTTAAATTGAATTATTTTTTTTCTATAGTGCATGAGTTAGGAAAATGAAAGTTAACTTAGGATTTGGTTAGCGACACAATTTGATAATGTTATTTCTTTTAAAATACCATTAATCCTAGGTTGAGTTATCATTTGGATGTTCATGAGCAAATTAATTGATTTAACAATGATGATTTGCACTTTTGCATCTTTGGATTAGAAAATTTTAGATGAGATGGGTTTGTAGTGCAAGGAGAATCGTGTTTTTTGCTTAACCCCACAAGGTATAATTGATTTAAGAGATCAAAAAGTGTTTAGAAAAAGCTAAAAGAAGTGCCACCTCTACTACTACACTTGTTGTGATGTCAAACCATCTTTTAATGCGTTTTAATTGTAATTACGACAACTAAAAAGAAAAAAAAATATAAGGTTTGAAGATAATAGTGTTCAGTTGGAAGATAATGGTGTTCAGTTGGTGTCACAACCCACTAAGTTGGAGCAAATACTAATCAGTATAGCATAAAGCTTTGTCTGACTTCCCTAGCAACACTAACATACTCTCTGCATCGCTCTCCCTCAAAGAAATTCAAGGTAGTCCTCTATTCTTATATTTCTTTTATATCTACTCTTACATTGAGGACAATGTAAGATTTAAGTATGGGGGACTGATACTTAATGTTTGGTCTTAAAATTTTAAGATTTTTATATTCTTAATAATTTTTGGTTAAATATTTTAAAATTTCAAAATTTCTAAAGTTTTTGCTACTGCTCTTCATGTTATTTTGCAATTTTTAAATCAAAAGTCTCATTTTGTCTTTAAAATAATTCAAATGTTTTAAAATGGCAACCCTTAGCTAGTTTTTCTAGATTGATTTTCATTTTTCTACCTATTATGAATGGTTATTTTTGATAGGTATTATTTATATGAAATATTTTGTGTTTTACTCTAACTAGCCTAATTAATCAATATTAAATAGTCGTCAATGCATAGTTAGACTTCACTTGATTTACTTTGATTTGTGCTTAAAATTTTAAAAGACATATGTTGAGAAATAAATAAATGAAAAAATAATAATAAATAATAAGAGCACAAAAAAAGTTTAAAATTGAACAATTTACTCCGCTGGTCAAAAGACTATGAGTAGAGCTAGTAGCCACTTGAAAATTGTGACCAATTGAGTAACTGTGCACCACCATCACAAATGTTTGCCCTCGCGTCAAAAGGTCGTTGATACTTCAGGCAAGCCTTAAAAGTGCTCAAGTAAACTAAATTGAAATTTCTTTATTCTTGGCATAAGTCTAACATATGAAATATATATATCTTGGTTTATTGGGTGTTGTTTTGCTATGTATTGATTGACTTTCAAGTGAAAAATAAAATACACACTAACATTTTTGCAAGACTATTTTTACATTTTATGTTTGTAAGATTTATCAAATTAATCATTTATTCTTGTGGAATTATGAAAATCTTATTGCTATAAGTTGTTAGTTTTTGGTTGACTTTCAATTTGAGTTTTGAAATATTGTAGGTTGGGTTATGATTGGATGAATGTGGGTATGATGGTTTGAGATTGTAAAATGCTTAAGGGCAAGCACGATTTAAGTGTGTGAAAATTTGATAACAAGTAAAATTTATTCATATTTGAGGGATTATTGAGGCTTGTTATTAAAGGATTCTATTGACTTTAATATGTTTTTGCAGAAGAAATAACTTAAAGTAAAGAGAGTCAAATAGTGAAAAGTGAGCTGATTGAGGGAAAACATAAGTAAAATTGCTGGAAAAAGCCTTGGGTGTAACCATTGGGTAAGGCTTGTGCCCAAGTGGGTCTGATACTAGAATATTACATGCACCAACTGGGAATCCTGATTTTCTTGGGACACTTGAGATATGATTTTTGAGCAGATTTTCCGAGATATTAAGTTTATTTATTTCCTTATTAAGTAGATAATACTTAGAAATTTTAATAGCTATTATTTTTTATTATTTGTATTTCTATTTTCCTAATTAGACTTTAAATAGGAAACTTCTATTAGAGTTAGAGTAGGATTTTAATTTAAGAGCTATAAAAAGAACATATGGGCAACAACCCTAAAGGACTTTGGTTGGGAACTTTGCTCCATAACTTTTGTCCGTTGTTTTTCTTTCTTTTAATTTTAGTTTTCTTCTTTCAAGTATGTAACTAAAATTTATTCAATTGAAGGGGTAATTAAGGTTTTCAATTCTTTACTTTTCTTTCTTTAAATTCAACATTTATATTTCCTCTGTAGCTTATTATTATTATTATTTTGCTAGTTAAATAATAGGGCTAATTATTTGGTTAGCTAAATAATATATTGTCAATCAAAACTAAGAATCCGTAATTATTCTTTAGCTTTTGATACTTTTGACAATTAGGCATGGTACTAAAAGGGTGCATAATCTAATTTAAATAAATTTCACGGTAGAATATGTCGTTTAGAATTAGGTCATTCTAAATCTTAAAGTTGTTAGTAGGTAAAATCCTAAAGGGCGTCCCTGTAGGTTTATTCAATAATAAGGGCTAGTTATAGAGCGTCTCTTAACTAATTTATCAACTAAAGAAGGATTGGCTAATGCAAGCGTCTCGGTTAGCTAGATCTAGTTTACTGAGAAAAAATTAAAAAAAAATTATTTTGTATCAATGATCATATCTAAGAATTGAAATCAATATTATTTCCTTTGACTGAAATCATCATTATTGTTATTTTCTAATTTAATTTTGCTGCCACTTAATTAATTAATCTAAAATTTCAGATTTAATCATTTTTTAATTTTCTGTTCTAAACTTCCCCCATTTATTTTAATTAAGTTTTACTTTAGGTTTTCAAGAGAAATTAATTTAAATAATTAATTCCCTAAGGATTCGACCATACTCACTACTTTTACAATTTTTATTTAGTCCAAGAATATATTTTTTATTTTGGGTGGATTCGACACCCACCAAATTTTGGCACCGTTGAAGCAATTCCTAATAGATCAGTCTATCAAAGCAATCCCAAAGAGACTAAGGAGCTTCAAAGGCAAGTGGAGAACTTGATGGAGAAAGGACATGTTAGAGAAAGTTTAAGCCCATGTGTTGTACTTGTGTTGCTTGATCCTAAGAAAGATGGTACTTGGAGGATGTGTGTCGACTATCAAGCTATAAATAAAATCACTGTAAAGTATAGACATCCTATCCCTATACTTGATGATATGCTTGATGAGTTGAGTGGTATATGTATTTTACTAAGATTGATCTTAAGAGTGGGTATCACCAAATAAGAATGCAACTTGGAGATGAATGGAAAACCGCTTTTAAAACTAGATGTGAGTTGTATGAGTGGTTAGTCATGCGTTTTGGCTTAACTATTGTATGAAGCACATTTATGAGGGATTCATAGCACATTTATGAGGCTTATGAATCATGTTTTACTTGAGTTTTTAGGAAACTTTGTTGTTGTCTATTTTGATGACAATTTTAATTTATAGCAAAAAATTGAATGAGCATCTTAAGCATATTAGGAAGGAACAATTGTATGAAATTGTTAAGAAGTGCACATTTTATTGTGATAAACTTGTCTTCTTCAGGTTCATTGTTATTAAAGAAGGTCTTATTGTTGATTAGGAAAAGATTAAGGCTATCAAAGAATAGCCAAGACCTACCTCTATAGGAGAAGTTAGGAGTTTTTATAGACTAGTTAGTTTTTATAGGAGATTTGTAAAGACTTTAGTACAATTGCAACTCCTTCAACTAGTATATTTAAGGAAGATGTGAATTTCACATGGACTGAAAAATAGGATTATTCTTTTAACTTGCTTAAAGAAAAATTATGTTCAACTCCTATCTTGTATTTGCCTAACTTTGATAAAGCATTTGAGATTGAATGTGATGCCTCTAGTGTGGGAATAAGTTTTTTTTTTATTGTAGAAAAGGCGTCCCATTACTTATTTTAGTTAGAAGTTAAATGGAGCTCAACTTAACTATTCCACATATGACAAAGAGCTTTATGCCTTAGTGAGAGCATTGGATGTATGGCAACACTACCTACTACCTAAGGAATTTGCGATTCACACTGATCATGAATCACTCAAGCATTTGAAGGAAGGCAAGTTGAATAAAAGGCATGCTCAGTGGATGGAATTCATGGATAATTTTTCATATGTTATCCAATACAAGCAAGGTAAAGAGAACATAGTTGCAGATGCTTTATCTAAAAGGTATGCTCTAATCTCTACCTTGAGCACTAAATTTTTAGGATTTAAACACATTAAAAATTTATATGCAAGTGATCCTAATTTTTCTAATGTCTGTCATGATTGTGAAATGTTACATTTAATAAATTTTATAGGCATGAGGTGTATCTAATGAGAGAGAGAGAAGCTTATGCATACCTATGTGTTCTTTGAGAGAGCTACTTGTGAGAGAATCACATAATGCTGGGTTAATGGATCATTTTGGATTAGATAAATCACATAATGGTGGGTTGATGAACATTTTTATTGCCCTAACATGAAGAAGGATTTAGCTACGGTATGCTCTAGATATGTGGAGTGTAAGCAAGCTAAATCTAGAGTCCAACCCCATAGGTTATATACTCATTTACCCATTCCTACAACCTTGGGTAGATATTTCTATGGATTTTATGTTGGGTTGCCTAAGTCAAAAAAAGGAAAAAATAGCATATTTGTTGTAGTTGATAGGTTTAGTAAAATGGCACACTTTATTACTTGTCACAAAACCAATGATACAACATATATTGCTAAGTAGCTCTTTAGGGATGTAGTTCATTTACATGGAATCCCTAAAACCATTGTTTCTGATAGAGATGCTAAGTTCTTAAGTCATTTTTGGCATGTTCTGTGAGAAAAATTGGGGACAAAATTATTGTATTCTACTACTTATCATCCCCAAACAAATGGTCAAACTGAGGTAGTTAATAGAACTTTAGGATCTTTATTACATGATGTAATTGGGAGAAATTAAAAACTCGGAAAGATTGTTTTCCATTAATAGAATTTGCATATAATAGGAGCATCCATTCTTCTACAGGTTATTCACCTTTTAAAAAATTGTATGGTTTTAATCCACTAACCCCTTTGGATTTGTTACCTTTTCCTTTAAAAGATATTCCTAATTTAGATGGAACAGAAAAAGATGAAATTGGTTAGATCCATACATGAGAAAGCCAAATAACACATTAAGAATAAGAATGATCGTTATGCACGCTAAGCCCACAAAGGAAGGAAAACAATTACCTTTGAGCCTGGAGATTGGGTATGGGTGCATATGAGGAAGGAAATATTTTCCCAATCATAGGAAATTTAAGCTTGATCCAAGAGGTGATGGATCATTCCAAGTTTTGGTGAGTATGATGTGTCATCTTCTTTTAATGTTTCTAACTTGTCTCCTTTTGATTTGGATGCAAATTTAAGGTCAAATCTTTTAAGGAGGGAGGGAATGACGCAAGCATGGCTATGGAATCCAAGAAATTAGGTGATGGAACTCAAAGCATGGAGATTCCTTGTAGACCAATTACCAGAAAAAGAGCCAAAAAGATAATGGAAGCCTTACAAGTTTATGTGCAAAGATTCATGGATACAAACATGGAGCCATATGGACCAAGTAGAGGAAAAAAAAAAGTTGACTATTTTATTAGAGGCCATGGATGATGAAGGCTAGTTGGGATTGCTTATTATTTTAGCCCAACTAGATATTTAATATTATTAATTTTATTATTAATTATTTATTAGACTTATGTTATTTGGATGGCATTTAATTGAGTCACTCTAATTCTCTACTCTTGCGAGAATACAAACAACACACTTCCTTAGCTCAAAGAGACATAAAAATGGTTCCCTAGAAAGAATCTTTATCTTAACCATTATTGTGTTTAGCTCTTGCTTATTATACAATATAATTAATCAAGCAATCAATGGCCAGTTTATTACTAACTTTAACCACGAGAATAATAAATCAATGAAAAAGAAAGAATATGATTGAATTTCATCAAGAACTCATGGAGGAAATAAATGAATCATCCATCGAATCTCATAAGGAGATTAGTTGCTCATATCCAAATTAAACAACAAAAGAATTGATTTAGAGTATCCATATGAAGAACTCATGAATAATCAATTAAAGAATCAAAAGAAATCATAGAATTAAACAAAACTATAAAATCTTTAAATTGAGAACTAAAATCTAATTCTCGGATTGAATGGATCTTGCAAAATTGGGTTGAGATCTCATCTAAACCTTGATTGTCGCCTTATTCTCTTCCAAAGAACCCCTAAGTGCAAAAGATGTTTTCTATGATATGATGTAAGCATGGCTATGGAATCCATGGAAGGAGGTGATGGAACTCAATGCTTAAAGATTTCATATGGACCAATTACAAGACAAAGAGCTAAGAAGATAAAGGAAGTCTTACAAGTTTATGTACAAAGATTCATGGATACAAACATGGAGCCATATGGACCAAGTAGAGGCAAAAAAAAGTTAACTATTTTGTTGGAGGCTATGGATGATGAAGGCTAGTTGGGATTACTTACTACTTTAGCCCAACTAGATATTTAATATTATTATTTTTATTATTTTTTGGATGACATTTAATAATTGAGTACTATTGGTATGCCCATTATTTGTGATTGGACTTGGTTGTTTTAAACACAAAGTTGTTAGCTTATTATTAGATTATTTTATTTAGATTAGTAAGGTAAGAGTGGAGGTACCCATGTAACCAAACACCACATTATTAATATAACCTATTTAAATTATCTTGTATCTTCTTACAAGAAGTTAGACAATTATTGAATAGAATTTTTAAATTTCTTAAGAGAGCATATTCTCTTGTTCTTGGTTTCTTGTGAGATCAAGATTTTCTACAACAATATTAATTGTTTTAAAGTAGGTAATTCCAAGGTTCTCTTCCACAAGTTGAAATTGGGTCAAAGACTTGGCAAGGATCTGATTTGGCTTTTAAAGGAGTCGCTTCTAAGCGTAAAGGCGAGTAGGTCTCTAGTTTAATATACTGGTGGTTCGCATCATGATGGATATCTCTCCTATATATATTGCTCAATTTCCTCGTCAAGCAAAACTAAGATTTCAAAGAGAACTAACCTTGAAAATTGTACATTCCAGTATGTAACAATTATGCACGACCTTGCATAAACACAACAACATGACCATGGAAAATGAAAATATTTTGTACTTCTCTTTTTTTCTTTACACAATCATGGATTCTTTTGCACATGAGTGCTCTTGGACTTTTGCATGCCTATGATATTGTTTCTACCTCTGGATCTTCTCTTCTCTCTTTAGACAGTCCACTTTTCATCTGCCTGTGCACATGCATTTTTTTTCGCTAGAATTCATGTATTTTCAGCTTATTTTCACTATCTCATGCTATATTCCAGTTAAAATTATCAAAAAAGAGATTTTACATTAAAAATCATCATGAGACAGAAGAAACAACATTTATAAAATATTATGGAAAAATGGGTACAACATTTACCATGATTAAAATTAAGATTGACCTAAACCTAGACCAACATGAGGTCATTGTTACTATATCTCGAGCCTCATATTGACATGTTTTGGGTGGTAGTAGGGTTATGTTAGCTTCTAAAATTGATGGAATTATCTCTCACTAACCAAGCAGACCTAGTCAATAAGATAGAAAAATTTTTATATGTATATTTTATTTCCTAGAATCTCATTTTGATTGTTGGTTTTAGTTTGTGGAATTTATCGCTTCCTCTTATTTTTGTTAAATAGATATTTCAAAATGAAATTTATTCCACTTAAAAACCAATTATAAAGTTTACTTATCCATGAATATTTGTATAATGGGACTTTCATTTGGTATAATTGATGAAATTAGAAATAAAATATTGTTGGTTATGCTTAATTGTTCTTAGGTAATTCATAATAGAATGTATTCCACTTAAAATCTAACTAATTTTAAAGTTTATTTTTCTATGGATATTTGTATCATTGGACTTTCATTTGGTGTGATTGATGAAATTAGAAATAGAAGATTGTTTGTTGTAGCTATGTCCATATGATGGTTAACCGAGCTTGCTCGTTTGGACTCACTAGTAGGGGTGTGCATGGGTTGGATTTTGTCTAATTTTGAGTATTTCTCAATCCGACCAAACTCAATAGAAGAAGGAAAAAAATAATACGAAGCCGACAGATTTGTAGTTAGTTTCGATCGACCCTTACAAAATTCATATTCGGTCATTTTTCATGGGTGGGCTCGAATTAGAATATCAACAAATTGACAAAAAAAAATTCCTTAAATCAGAACATTTCCCAAATTAAAATAAGAAAAAAAATAATCAAAAATATTTTTTATTAATATCATAAAATATGAAACTTGATTTTCTAAATTGTAACCCTAAAACTAAATTAAAAGAGATAGATGATGCAGATAAGAAAATAACTTAGCAAATAAAAACCCTAAAATTAAAATCACAATCAATTTACATAAACACAAATTAAAATTACACACAAAAACACAAAACAAAATCCAAAAATAAAACAAAGAGTCAAATAAATCCCTAAAACTAAAAATTGAAACAAAATTTTCACAATACTCAATAAAGATTCAAAAATAAAAACTCACCAAGAATTACGACAAATTCGAAAAAACCACCTACAACAGTTAGATCGGTGGATATGAAGAAGAAATTTGTAGAATAGAAGTATTTTTAAGTGATAACAAGGTGAAATCAATGAAATATCATAAAAGAAAGAGAAACAAAAAGAGAGAGAGTCTGATGTAGAGAGAAAAATTTTGAAGAGAGAGAAAGTTTGAATGAAACTGATGTAAGGTTTAAGATAAAGATGAATATATATTGTCTTAAACAGCGTTGTTTTCTTTAGAAGAAAATGATGTTGTTTTATGTATAAATATATATTATATATTATATAAGTCGGTCGGTTTCAGGTTTATGCGATATTTCTTAGCCCAAACCGACCGACCGATGCAAATAAATTTTTTTAACAAAGTAGACCCGCCATTGACTGATCTATAGAAAAGAGCCGATCGAACTAACCTTACAGCTTTGGGATGGGTAGGTTTGGTAGGGTGCAATTATTTAGCACACCCCTACTCACCAATTCTGGTTTGTAGCTTAGTCAATGAGAGTCGGCTCAGTTAAGTGTCATGCTCTTAAGTGGCAAGTGGTTTTGGTTTTAATTTGAACCAACAGTTAAAACCAATTTTTTTTAATTCATATTTTTTAAAATAATTAACCATAATGATAATATTTTTTATATGATTAAACACTTAATTCATAAATTCGATAATATTAGTTACATTAATAATATTAATTATTAAAAAAATAATAACAAATTAACAATAATTATTATTAATCTATTAATAACATATAACAATAATGACAAATTTTAGCAAATGTAATTTTTCATTATAAATGTATATTTTGAACTACATAATTGTAAATATTTAACATTACAATTGAAGTGCAAGAAAAACATTAAAAAAAAAAGAAGTTAATTTTAAGATTTTAATTTTTAAACTAGAAATCATATTTAATTTTAATATATATCTTAAAAATTAATATATGTATTAATATTATGTATATTAAAATATATACATATTTTTTAAAATATATTATTTTTTATTTTTCATGATTTAGGCCCGAAACTGTCGGTTTTGATTCTAATTTAAGAAATAAGGAACATGAACCAGACATTAGTTTTCATTTCAATTAAGGTCTGGGTTCCAAATTCTAGTCCAAGATATTGAATCAAACCGATAATTCTTAGTTTGGGCAACCGACAGACTTAAAAAGCCACCTACATATGCTTTATGCCCAATCGTATAAATGACACTCACATCCTCTATATTATTGCAGCTGCTAGCACAGAATTGGATGATGCTTATTCCTTATATGTCATCATTGCTTCTTCTCCGGGAAAAGAAGTTTACGACCCATAGGCCTTCTACCTACAAATCATTGCCCTATTAGGGATTTGCCCATTATGAAAAATTCTCCACTGTTGTCTCTCATAGGAGTTTGGGTCGTCTCTTAGTCCCAATGTGGTTGATCTTTCTCTCAGACTAGATATAAATCACCGCCTTGCTAAGTTGTTATCTTACCAACTAGCTAATTAGATACGAGCGCCACCTCAGGCAATAAACCGTGGCCATGGTTAGTATGTTTGCTTAATTTTAATGCATTTTCTTTCCATTCTGTTATATTGGTTAAATTGCCCTATTTTAATGTTGCTATTAGGTTTAGCACATTTAGTAGCTTCTTCATCAATACATGTATCTATTGTTTTTGCATGGTTAAACAAAGGTAGTGCTTCTAGATGTTGATATGATGGGAGAATATAATTTCAATTTTTAATCTTGTATAAGAATTAATTAAAATTGAACAAATCTTAATATTTGAATTTATTACAATTAATAAAGAGATGTATATTGTGATAAAGCAAATATATGAGAATGAAGATCAATAATGATTCATTCAAGCATTTATTTTTCAGTGTAGGATATCTTTTGTGAGTTCTTGGGTGACTATTTCTGATTAGTCAAGTTTGGTACTATAGCAAAACATGAATGATATACTGGGTTGCATATTTGACCTACCAATGAATTGGAAAATAGTCATTTTGATTCTAACAGTGTCATTAGAAGAATTAGTTAAAGTTGTCTATTACTGCCAATTACAAGCATTGATACTTCCTCTATAAATAAGAATGTATAGTATAAATATACTTAGGTATTCAACTGATCATTCTTTGTCATAATCTTATTAACTTCTTTTTTTTACTTTTAATTGTTGAATAGCTTTTTTATTATTTTTAATTGGCTATTTAACATTTCATTTTTTTATTTTCAGCTTTAGGATTATTTGGTAAAACCAAATGACTATTCTACTGCCAAAGTTCACATTGATGTTGATCTTGTTAGTTTGTCGAAGGAACAATTAGATATATTTAAGAAAACATGTTATTTACATTTTTTTAAATTTATATCATGTGTAGTTTTCCAATCTCAGTTGGTACATTCTCTTTTTTTGATAGAAGTTTATAATGAGAAAGATGACAAGAATTTGAGTAATGTTAATGGTATTATTGAAATTTAAATTAGATGATTTTGTTGTGGTTATCAGATTAAAATACATTAGAGACTACTACAAGCTTAGTTTTTCTAGTGATAGAAGTAGGCTTTTGGATAAGTATTTTGGTGGTGCTAAGAAAGTAAATAAGTTCATTTCTAAGTGTTTTATGAGTAAGAGATAGGGTTATGCAGAAGAAGTTATTAAGACTGAAGTACCATTTTTTGTTTATCTTTTTCTTCTATCCTCGAGATATGACAAACCTATTAATAGGGTTGATTTTAAATTGATTGACAATAGTCAATATAATACTTATATGCGGGGGAAGGATGTTTTTGATATGGCAATTGATTCTTTAAAAGAGAAGTCTATTGTTGAACTGGAATGTTTCTGAACAACTAAAGTTTAAAAATTTGAAGATGAGTTTTTTGGTATTCCTACTAAAATGGTACATGTTTATAGTTTACATTTTTTTTCTTATTTCTTATTTCTATTTTCTATTAGATAACTTTGTACACCATATACTAAAAATATACTAGACTAAATATAAGACATATTTCAATTTTTATGTTTCTAAATATATCCTTCATTATTTAGATATATATAGTAGTTATTATGTTAATCTTATATACATGTTGTTCAATCTCACATTTGACTTTTAGCCTTTTTGAAATTGTTGATAATTTTATTATGGGCAATTAAAGGGATTGTTTAGTTTTATATAGGGATTAGCAAAAAAACCATTTCAACTCGACCCGACCGACGGACCAACCAAGTTAGGTCAACCCAACTGATAGGTCGATTTCAACTTTAAAAAAGGAGGAACTGAACACTTCGGTTCGATCTCAGCTTGCATGTTTTGTAAGCCAAATCAATCAAACCCAACCACCTTTTTTAATTATATATAACTTATATCATATATAATAATAAATATATTATATATATTATTATATACCCTTAATTTTGGTTCAGTATGAATTTGGTATTAATTAAAATGGATAAATTAAATCTAATTTTAATATAAAGACCCTAATCAAACTTAAAGGCCATAATTAAAATTAAATCAAATTAAAAAGGCCTAAATCAACTCTGGTTTGACCCAAAAGCCAAAATAATTGGGCCGTCCTCAGTTCCATGTCGAATTGGTGTGCTAATTTGACATGAGCAAGGCTCATATCAAATTGACTTTGTGCCAATTCAACATGAGCCTATGTTCATGTCGAATTGGTGCCAATGTCGAATTGGTGCCAATTAGCCAATTTGACATGAGCTTATGCTCATGTACAATTGGCCTCATGGTCAGTCCCCACTTAAGGAATTTCAGCTTAACTTGGACTTGGAGAGTTTGGTGCTTTCCTTAGTTAATTAGGAATGTTTGCACCGATTGCCCTAATTTGGGGTCTATAAATGAGCAATGATGGAACACTCAGGGGGGACAACTTTTTAGCAATTAAGAGCTTCAGGAATGAGAATTTAAGAATAAAAAAAGAACATAAACAAAATAACAATTAGCAAACACACAGAAGTCAAAGAAACAGAAAGCTAGAGACAGTAGCCAAGACCCGGGTTGAGCTAAACCTACAAGATTTGTCCAAGGCAGAGGTGAATTGTGCAATTCAAATCACAGGCTTGCTTCAACATCCCGATCCTTGGTGGAACCAACAGCGTCAATATGTTCTCCTAATACTCTTCTTTAATTAATTTAATAAGCTAGCATCTTTGTTCATTCTGCAATCTTATAAGATTCATGAGTTTATTTGGTCGTGCATTAAGATTCAGTTTTATAATTAAAACTCTAATTTAGTATTTAATCTTTGGCTCTTCAACCGAAACCTTAGTTTTAAGAGTAAAACTTACCCAAAGTCATATTTTATCACCAAAACTTTATTATTTTTATTAAAACCCTAATTTTGTAGGATTGCCCCCTAAATCATAATTTAAAACCTTAATTTGGCATGTTGAACCATAGCAGGACTGTCGAGTACGTTGCACACTATATTTCGTTAGGAGTTAATATTAAGATATGCTAGTGGATTGCAATTTTAATTTCCTTTTAATTAAGCCCTAATTTTAGGACTGTTTAATGATTATGTGAATGATTATTTTTGATGTGTTTATGGATTATAATTTCCTATTATTTGAGATTTTAAGAGACTTATAAAAGGCATATTTTCATTTTATGGGTGCCTTATTTAATTTTCTTCTTTTATTTAATTTGTATTTGGGGATTAATGTAAGGGATATATTTCCACCAATTGGTGGGTGTTCTATTTTTATTTACTTGTGTTTTGGACATTAGACATTGTAAGGGCATGTTTTCATTTAGTATGGGTGCCCATTTTATTCGTTTGATTAATAATATGATGTTATTTATTTTAATTGCTTATAATTTGAATAATATTATAATAATTAAGAATTTAATAATATTTAGACCTGAAAAGGAGGTTGGTTCCAATGAACTGAGCACTATGGGAGTGTTGGGTCATTCTCACTTTCCCCATGCATACCCAACTTTCTGAACCCGATAGGGAGTTGAGAATTCCTTGGGAATTGAGTTATCTACCCCTTTCTTTTCTTTCCCAGCCCGTCGGGGTGGCGACACAATTTCTTCAGATTTAGGTACGTGTTCTCTAAGGCTCCGAGCCTAACAGTGCCGCAATCGCAAGAACCATTCCACCAAAAATGGGGGCAAAAATCCTTGCTTACAGTGGCAACTCTACTGAGGATAAGAGAAGTTGATTTCATTGGTCTTTATATTATTTTACTCTTTATTATTATGGTATTATTCATTGCATCATTTTAGATCTGCATTATGTGTATGAGTTAGGATACCCTGTGGAAACCGTGTTATGTGTATGTAAGTGATACCATACTTTCATTCAAGATATGAAGATTGAGCATCGCATAATCACTCATAGCCTTGTACCTTTTGGCATATACTTGCTATGAGAATCTAAGCCTTTTAACCCCAAAGATTAAAACTCAAGTACTTGGCCTAGTAATATTCCTTAGGTTTACCCTAAATACTTTTTAACTATGATTAACATGTTTTGGCCTAAGTGAAGGCCCATTTGGTTTGTCTTTTTCTAATATGACCAAATTAAGGTATAAGCCAAAAATTATTTATGGCCTAAAACTTTTCTTCAAATTAAATTTTTATTAGACTTTGAAACTTAAAACCTTTTTCAATGGGTCTAAATTTTTGAAACAGACTTTCAATTAGTTAGGTCAATTATGAAATACTAAAATTAATTGTGGGCCTTATTTATATCAAGACATGTTAATTATGGGCTTGTTTGTGGCATGGTTCATTAGTTATTTTTCCAAGTAAGAAATCTATTTATAACAAACCTATTAATTTAGTTTTAATCCAAGATATGATAGAAATGTCATTTGAATATTTCAGTAGACCCAAAGGATTAAGGCTTAATTAGTGGGAATTATCATAAACTGACTTCTATTTTGAAAATGTAACTATTGGTTATTTCGTCTGAGTGACTCAAAAACAAAAGTATCCCTTGTTAATAGTTTTGTTGACTATAACACCTAGGAGAAGAGACTCACCACTCGTATATGGAAGATATAAGGTTGAAAGGGACATTCTGACTCTGTTTATTTGTTAGTCATGCTTACATACATTGCATTACATTAGCATTGATCCTTTTTGGCTCACAGATCTAGATTACGACAGTTTAGGAGCTTACGAAAATCCCACCTATGACTTAGAATCCAATGAGCATTTAGTAAGTTTCACATCAAAAGCAATAGAATCTGAGCAAGTTTAGAAAATGGTGAATGATGCCCTCAAATCTCGGATGGAAGAATTGAAGGAGGCCCTAGATGAGACTGTGAGAAGCCAATTACTTTCACTATTGAATGATGAAGCATCTGCTAGTAACAAGAAGGAAAAGGCTAAGGAAAAGGCTAAGGTAGGAGAGGTAGCCATTAATGATGATGATGATTATGACTGGGACCAATATTTTTAAGACCAACATGATAAGAAGAAAGAAAGGAAGGTGGAGAAGACTGAATCCACTAATGTTGAAAAGATGATTATTGACTTGGAAAAGAAGTTTGAAAAGAAACTAAAGACGGAAGAGATGTCGGAAGTAGACAAATTGTTTGAAGATGATGAAGCAGCTCCTTACAAATTCAAGATTCCTCCATTTGCTAAGTTTGATGGAATGAAAAATCCCCACTTCCATGTCAAGCAGTACATCACTGCCATGCAATCTGCTAGAGCTGCAAATACTTAAACTTTAAAGTATTTTATGCTTTCATTGGATCTTATTGTACAAAACTGATTCAATACCTTAGAGGAAAGTACTCAAAAGAATTAGAATTTCCTATACAAATCCTTCATTCAATAATATGAGTACAATGTTGAACTCGAAGTGACCCTAACGGAGGTGGAAACTATCAGGCAGAAACAAAATGAGAGTTTTATTGACTATATGAAGAAGTGGAGGAAAAAGGTTGCTCTTCTAAAAAATAAGCCTAATGAATCTGACTAAATTAGAATGATAGTGAGAGGTGTCCTTTCCAGCCTCCGTGGGAGGCTGTCTCACACCCTTATAAGAGATTTCAAAGACCTTCTCTAAGTTGGATTGCAAATAGAAGAGTGGAAAAGGCAGAAGAACATTTTTGCTAAGAGAAGGAAAGAAAGAGGAAATTACCAATCTGGCAGTCAGAGTACACAAAAAGAAATGGATGTTAATGCAACTACTGGTTAAAGAAATATGAGGCAATTTTCAAATCTAGGGAGACCTTTATCCTAGTTTTTCAATAAGGTTCAGAAGCAAGGGCTATTATAGCCACTGTCTCCTCGACCATTACTAAATCCTCTACAACTAAACTTTGATGCCAAAGCCTTCTGTCAATTCTATCATACACAAGGGCATGAAAACAGATAATTGAATGCGGTTAAGACACGAGATTCAAAATTTGATTGATATTGGAAAGTTGCTTTAGCCCAACAAACCCAGCACGAAAGATAATCATTTGCCTAAGTTTGACACCAGCAACCTTCATGATAGGAGGAGGACTATAGAAAGATTTTATTTTATCCTCTTTTCTTCACCTCTAGAATGTCCAAGTAATGAAGTATTTTCGACTCCAACTTAACAAACTTCCCTTTGCTTGAGTGTTGCTCGTCCTATTTTCTTTTTTTGGTATCTTATTGGAATATTTATATTTTTCAAATTAAAATTATTTGAATAAATTACTTTTGTTACATTATTTTGTTGATTTTTGATATTTTTATGATCAACCAATGATGAATCTAGCTTGATATTCATTAATTGAAGAAATGGATGCTTAGTCAAGACCATAAGAACAGTTGAAGTTTACTTGAACTAGACCTAATATCTCAGATATATTTCATCATTAAGATGGTATCAAGACAATAAAATATCCATCCTCATTGAAACAGAATCATAGGATAGTACGAACAAGATGACTTTTTTAGAGCTAGGAACCAAATAATAATAATAATAATAATAATAGATCAAGATGAAGAAAAAAAGAAAAGGGAATGCTCGCTAGGTTAAAAACCCAAAGGACAACCTAGGCAAAAATTAGAGCATCTCATTACTTTCAAAAACCCAAAAAGGCAAACTAGGCAAAAGTTAAAGCTAAAAGGGAGAAAATTATAAAAGCTCTGAAGGATGATTTATAAGCCAACAGAGTTCTTGTTACCTGAAGTGTAGAAGGTTTCTGCTCAGCCTACGAGAAGAGTTTGACTTGAATCAGTCCAGCCTAACAGGGACTCAGCTAAATCAGAGAAATAAGAGAAAGACCATCTTTCATCCAACATAGCTCTAATCTTGACTGCCCTATATTTAATGTTCGAAAAGAGAAAAAGAGTGAAATGATGAAATGTCAAGTCCAAAAAAGAGAGAGAACAAATAGCAAAACAAAAAAAGGAAGGAAAAAAAAAGAAAAAGGAAGAAAAAGGGTCCTAAGTTTTATCTTTTCATGAAGTAAGATCACGAGACGCCTAGAAGATGGAAATGATGCCCAGGATTTAAGAATGTTTCCAGCTGCCTAAGGCTCCAACAGAAAATTTGCAGTGTGAAGATTTGTTAGCAGTGTCACGTTAACTTCGATTTACAAAAGGCCTTCGCTTAACTCATGTCCCTTATAGATCTCATTTCAAGCCTGTTAAAGACATATTGATCTCTCTTGGTAGGAAAAGTTTATTAGTAGAGATTATTTGAATAAGCATGCATATGAGATAGACAATGTTTAAATTCAATGATACTTTTGGCTAAGGAATGTATATGTGCCTATCTGAGGTGCAACAGTTATTATTCAAATAGAAATGATTCTCAAATTTAGTACGGTAACTAGGGTTATGATGTTATAGATGTGTTAATTTGAAAGACCAAGTCCTAAGGTATATTGGCACTGATTTGACAAAGCCAACATTTGATTTTAAAATTAAAATTAAAATTCAAAATTATGTTTTCTTGTTAAATAAGCCTTCAAGCTTGGGGAAGTACGTTGTACTATTGAACATGAAAGGAAATAGCTGGCTAATGGAGAAATTGTTTACAAGGTTATGAAAAAGTTACCAATTATGGTTTAAAATGGATGTCTCATGTATCTCTGACTATCCTGCTTGGGCCACCACTGCTCATATTTTCTATTAAAGATGAAGTTATAGATGTGACATGCCCTAATGATCCAAAGCAAAGCATAAATGAACATCTCGAAGGTGCCAACGGAAGTCCTATGGCCTATCACCTCGGTCCATGAGTGAGTATAACTACTGTAAGTATCACTCATGTATATCATACATATAAGCATACATGAGTATGTCATACTGCACTTTTGTTGTCTATTCTTCAAATAGCCAATACTCTTGAAGCAAGCAATAAGAAGCAGACATAGCGTTAGGAGGCAAGAAAGGCCTAATGCTTGAGAAAGATCCAATCACTTTGCAAATATGGAGAGACAAGCTTGCAGAAAGAATAAGACAAGGAAAAAACATTGGATGGAGCCTGCATGGGAATAAAATCATTGGTTTAAGCCTATATAGGGGGCAAAACTTCTCCTTTCAATTTTTGATTTTATACATATACAAAATATTTTCAGACTCTCTTTTAATATTATGCATTGCAGGGGGCAAGAGAGGATATGAGAGCTAAAGAGCTAAAAATACCTGAATTTTTTGCAAAGCAGAATCCACCATTAAAGAATAGAATAAGCGACTAGAAAAAAGTCAGAACTATTAATCGATAGAAGATCAATCAAGCTAGAAGAACTGAAGTTGATGGCTAAAAGAAAGCTAGAACTCCTAAATGACATAAGATTAGTCAAGCTAGAAGAGTTGAAGTTAATGGCTAGAAGAAAGCCATAATTCTCAAATGATAGAAGGTTAGTCAAGCTAGAAGAGCTTCATGGGTCCAAAACCCATATCAATTCACGAGTCCAGAATCCAAACCATTCCAAGTCTAGAATCCAAATCAATTCAAGGGTCTAGAACCCAAAACCAATCTTTGTCCAAAACCTAAAAACATGTTCGAGTCCAAAACCCAAACAATTTTGGGTCCAGAACTTAAACCAATTCACGGGTTTAAAACCCAAAACCAATCTAAGTCCAGAACCCAAACAGAATCCCCAGCCAATTTCGGCTTAAAGGCATATTACTTTTCACTCTCTGAATAAATTCAAGATCATTCAAGTAGGGGACAAAACTGTTGACCCTTAATTTTGGCCCAGTATGAATTTGATATTAATTAAAAAGGGTAAATTAAATCGGATTTTAATTTAAAGATTCTAATCAAACTCAAAGGCCTTAATTAAAATTAAATCAAACTAAAAAGGCCTGAATCATCTCTGGTTTGACCCAAAAACCAAAATAATTAGGCCAGCCTAATTTTCATGTCGAATTAGTCTCATGGTCGGTCCCCGCTTAAGGAATTTCAGTTTAACTTGGACTCGGAGGGTTTATTTTATTAGTTTTTGTCATAGAATTGTATCTTATTTATTATGATGATTATTGTTTTCTTCAGGTATTTTGGTAGTTTTAATATGTTTATTTAGTGATTTCATCAATTTTGGTAGTTTTAATTTATTCCAGTGTTTATGTCATTTTTATCCTAGTTTTTAGTGTGGTGTTTATGTGTTTTTGGTTAATGTTTCATTTGATTCTTGTTTAAAGTTTGTTTCAAGTGTTTGTTTTAGGCTAATATGCAAAATATTTCATTGGAAGAAAGAATAGCATGAAGCAGCAAGACACAGCCAGGCCACTGGTCGTGTCTCACCTTAAGGGCAAAACCAAGGAACCAAGAGAGGAAGGAAAATTTGGCAGAAGCTGACACTGGCAGGTAACATGGCCAAGCCACTGGCTGTGTCACATGACACGGCCACAAGCTTGGCCATGTCCCATATTTAGCAAAGGAAGAAGACCAAAGAAAGAAGAGCAAAGAACGAAGAGAATCAGTAGGTGACACGGCCAAGCCACTGGCCGTGTCATGAGCTTGGTCGTGTCACACTCAATTCCACAGAAGCAAAGATGAAGGATTACACAGAAGCTGACACATCCAGGTGACACGGCCAAGCCACTGGCCGTGTCACATGACACGGCCACCAGCTTGGCCGTGTCACTCCATGGGACTAAGGGAAGAAAGAAAATGCGGATTTTGAGCGAGGTTTCGTATAAATAAGAGGATTAGGGTTTTTGAAGAGGGTTACACAGTTTATCAGCCGTAAAACATAAACTTTTGAGCTATCATTCATTTTCTTTTGGAATTTTGATTACACTTTTATGCAAACAGTCTAGATTAAATTAGTTTTAGCCACTGCAATATTCTTCTAGCAAAGATCTGAACAAGAGATTCTTCGGAAGCTAAAGAAAGTTTGTAATTTGGTTTTGTTCTCAAACTCTATCTCTTAAGTTTCATTGGAATTGTATTCATGAATTCTATTATGTCTAAATTAATTTCTTTGAATTTTAATGAGATGAATTTGTTTGATAGCATTATTATGAACTAATTTGATCTAGTCTAGGGTTTGTATGGATCTACTATGATTGTATGAAATGGTTATTGCTCTTAACTGAATTATTTCTTTAGCCTTAATTGAATGGATTAATGTTAATATATAATTGATTGGCCACCAATTATGTGTTTATGGTATTAGATGAAGGATTGAGAAATGAAGTCTAATGCTGGAACAATTCAGTTAGGGACCTAGGTGAATTAGAAATATAACCTAAGAAAAGGATCATTTCAATTGTAATAAGATTATTTGAAAGAGGTTTCAATGCGAAAGCTTATTTCCTTGATTCAATTAATTAAGTTGCTCGAAATCTGATCTTTGAAATTAAATTGGTTGAGAGAAATAGCCGTTCATACATATAAGTTAGTAGAGAAGTGCAAACCCTAGTCCTTTCTATTAAGTGAATCAATATATCAGCTCAGTTTACTTTCATTGTTTTAAATTCCACTCGATCTATCTTCATTAGTTGTTAGCAATTTAAATTTATTGATAATTTGTTATTTGAAATTTGAGTTGAAGAATATCCATTACAACATGCTGCCATCATTCTATGGAGTTCCAAATGAAGATCCTTTGAACTTTATCAGGGATTTCTACTCCACCCTCAACACATTTCCATTGGGAGGATTAATAGAAGACCAGTTGAGGATGAGGTGTTTTCCGTACACATTGAAGGATAGGGCAAAAAGTTGGCTTATGATGTTGCCTGAAAATTCTTTGACAACTTGGGAGCAAGTTTATAACAAGTTTATGGGCAAATTTTACTCACATCAGAAGATAGCTGAATTGAGAGGGAAAATAGCTACATTCTTTCAATTTGAAGGAGAGCCATTTCATGAGGCTTGGGACAGGTTTAAGATGTTATTGATCCAGTGTCCACACCATCACTACCCACTTCAACTTTTGAATCAGTTTTTCTACGATGGTCTAACCCAGCAATTTCAAAATACTGTTGGTAACGCAGCTGGGGGAGCTATGAGAGAAAAGACAGCATATGAAACTTATGAAATCTTTGAAATGTTAGGAGCTAATTCTCAACAGAAAAGTGTAAGAGGAAGAAGTAAAGGGGTGAATCAATTGGAAGCCAACAGTGAGATGGTCAATCAGATAGCTGAATTGACAAGGCAAGTGTAGATGCTGAACATGAAGAACAATACTTCTTCATCCACTCAAGAATTGTGTGGAATTTGTGGAACTTTCGGGCATGGAGCAAATATATGCCCCTCTGCATATGAGTCTTATAGAAATGAGGCTGAGCAAGTCAATGCTATGGGGGGATATCAACCAAGGGCCCAGAATGATCCTTACTCAAATACTTACAACCTTGGTTGGCGGAATCATCCAAATTTTTTCTGGGCAACAAATAATTCTCAACAACCTTTCCATTTACTCCAGAGACAAAACCAACCGCAGGGTCAATCTTCAAATCAAGGGTAGCCTAAGAGAGAGAGTTTGGAGGATAGTTTACAGGCCTTTATCCAAGTCAACGCTAAGAATCAAGAGATGAATAACAAAAGGTTGGATTCATTAGAAGCATCTTTTAAGAAAGTGGAGACCCAAGTGGGACAACTTGCACAACAGATGCAGATTCAACAAAAAGGAAAATTTTCGAGTCAACCTGAGCAAGCACAAGCAGTGATTGTTCTTAGAAGTGGCAAGGTAATAAACAATAATGTTGCAAATAATTCTGTGAATGCAGGTGATCAAGAGAACAAAAAGGAAGGAGAACCAGAGAACAAAGGTGCTGTAGAAAAATCAATGGAGAAATCCCCTTCAGCAGATTTGCACAAGGCAAGTAATCCTTACCGGCCACCTATAACATTCCCCAGCAGGTTGAAGAATGATAAACAAGATAAGCAATTTTCGGACATCTTCAACATGCTATGCTGTCTAAGTTAAGTATTAACTTACCTTTACTTGAAGCAATAAAGAACATGCCGGCTTATGCCAAATTCTTCAAGGAACTGAACACCAAGAAAAAGAGGTATGAGCCAAATGAAAAGGTGATAGTGTCAGAGGTAGCTAATGCTATTTTGCAGCATAAACTACCTCCAAAGCTAAAGGATCCTGGCAGTTTCATAATTCAAATTACTATGGGTAATGGAAAGGGGACTGATGGCATGTGTGATTTAGGAGCCAGTGTAAATTTGATCCCTTATTCTATGTATCTCGAATTAGAACTTGGGAAACTTAAACCTACCAAAATGGTGTTGCAATTAGCTGACAGATCTCTTATATTCCCGAAAGGAGTTATAGAAGATGTGTTAGTTAAGGTTGGTGGGTTGATAGTGCCTGTGGTTTTATAGTTCTTGACATGGAATGAAGTAACCCTACACCATCCGCACACACTATTCTACTGGGTAGGCCTTTTATGGCTACTACCAACACCTTGATAGATGTTAAAAATGGTAAATTGTCAATGACTGTCTTGGGACAAACGGTTGAATTTTCTATTTTTAACACTTCTCTCATTCCTACAACTGCATTATATGAGGATTGCTCTTTAATTGATTGTATTGACGCAGTTGTTTCAGATGTTTTCTTGCAGACAGGTTCCTCGGATAAATTGGAGCTGGCACTAACCTTAGATCGTGGCTTGGATATTTTTTATTCAGAAATAGCCAGTTGCCTTGAGACATTAGAGAGTGCTGAAATAGAGGAACTTAAGGAGGACCCAGTATTTGAACTTCCCTCCATCCAAAAGGAAGACAAGAATCCTTCACTTGAGTTAGAGCTGAAAGAGTTACCTAAAAATATGAAATATGTGGTTTTAGGAGATCACAACACCTTACCTGTGATAATATCTAGCGAACTTAATGAAAGGGAGGAGATGAGGTTGGTGAGTGAGCTAAAAAGATTGAAAAGAGCAATAGGATGGGGATTGAGTGACATCAAAGGTATTAGCCCTTCAATGTGCATACATAGAATCACCTTAGAAGAGGGAGCTAAACCTGCGAGGGAGACCCAAAGGCGCCTTAACCCAAACATGAGTGAAGTGGTTAAGAAGGAAGTGCTTAAATTGCTTGATGAAGGAGTGATATATCCTATAGCTAATAGTGAGTGGGTGAGCCCAGTACATGTAGTGCCTAAGAAATCAGGAATCACTGTGGTCAAAAATGAAAAGAATGAATTGGTTCCTACTAGGACTACTACTGGGTGGAGAATGTGTATCAATTATAGGAAGTTGAACAATGCCACAAAGAAAGACCATTTCCCTCTTCCTTTTATTGATCAGATGTTGGATAAACTTTCTGGACACTCGCATTATTGCTTTTTGGATGGACTTTCAGGTTATTATCAGGTGTCGATATCACTAGAGGATCAATCTAAGACTACTTTTACTTGCCCTTTTGGGACTTATGCATTTCGGCGTATGCCCTTTGGCTTGTTCAATGCACTTGCAACTTTTTAGAGATACATGATGTCTGTTTTCACAGACATGATAGATGATTTTATTGAAGTATTTATGGATGACTTTTCTATTTTCGGTGATTCTTTTGATAATTGCCTCAATAAACTTGTTCTTGTGCTCGAGAGATGCATTGAATGTAACCTCACTTTGAGTTGGGAAAAGAGTCATTTCATGGTTACTCAGGGTATTGTATTAGGCCATGTTGTGTCAAGTAAAGGGATTGAGGTGGATAAGGCTAAAGTAGAGTTGATTGCTAAGTTACCCCCACCTACCTCTGTTAAGGGAATAAGAAGTTTTCTAGGGCATGCAGGTTTTTACCGGAGGTTTATTAAAGATTTTTTTTAAAATAAGCCAACCATTGTGTCATTTGCTTGGGAAAGATGCTCCATTTGGGTTTACTGCACAATGCATGCAAGCCTTTAATTTCCTTAAGGAAAAATTGACTAGTGCACTGGTAATTGTAGCTCCTGTTTGGTCTTTACCTTTTGAAATTATGTGTGATGCCTCTAATCATGCAGTAGGAGCTGTCCTTGGGCAAAGGGTTGAGAAATTTTTGAGAGTGATCTATTATGCTAGCTTGACCCTGAATATTGCGCAAATGAATTACACAATAACTTAAAAGGAAATGTTAGCTGTTGTTTTTGCCTTAGATAAGTTTAGAGCATATTTAATTGGGTCGAAAATTATTGTGCATTCGGATCATGCAGCTCTAAAATATCTTTTGACAAAACAACATGCTAAACCTTGTCTAATTAGATGGGTGTTATTATTGCAAGAATTTGATTTTCAAATCAAAGATACTAAGGGAAGTGAAAATGTTGTAGCTGATCATTTATCTAGATTACCCTTCTTTGGTGAAAATCTTGCATCTTATAGCATTCATAAAAATCTAGAAGCATTTCCTGATTAGCAGTTGTTTGTGGTAATGAATGCACCTTGGTTTGCAGATATTGCTAACTATCTTGCTTGTGGTATTTTGCGTTCTGACATGTCATTTCAGGAAAAGAAAAGGTTTTTGCACATGAGTAAATTTTATTTTTGGTATGAACCTTACCTATTCCGGATATGCAAAGATGAGATAGTTTGCAGGTGTGTATCTGAGGAAGAACAACTGAGTGTTCTTCAATTTTGTCATGACCTTCACTGTGGTGGTCATTTTGGAGGAAGAAAGACTGCAGAAAAGGTGCTTCAAAGTGGTTTTTACTAGCCTACTCTATTCAAAGATGCTCAAGAATATTGTAAGCATTATGACCGCTGTCAAAGAGTGGGTAACATTGGGAGGAGGAATGAAATGCTCCTTCAATCTTATATTGTTGTTGAACTGTTTGATGTTTGGGGAATAGACTTCATGGGTCCTTTTCCCAAGTCTTTTGGTTACGAACATATTTTAGTTGCTGTTGATTATGTTTCAAAATGGGTGGAGGCAATCCCCACCCGTACTAATGATGCTAATGTGGTTGTTAAATTTGTGAATGAATATATTCTTAGCAGATTTGGCACGCCAAGAGTGATAGTCAGTGATGGGGGAAGTGATTTCTGCAACAAAATTTTTGAGAAATTAATGCACAAATCTGGTGTGAAACACAAGGTGGCGACCCATACCATCCACAGACTTCTGGACAAGTTGAGATATCCAACAAGCAAATAAAAGGAATTCTGGAGAAAATAGTCAACTTATCAAGGAAGGATTGGGCAAGTAGATTGCATGATGCATTGTGGGCATATCGAACTGCTTTCAAGACTCCTTTGGGTATGAGTCCATACCGATTGATTTTTGGTAAGGCTTGTCATTTACCAGTGGAGTTAGAGCACAAGGCGTATTGGGCAATCAAGACTCTGAATTTAGACTTGGACAAGGCAAAGAGAGAACGTTTTCTACAAATTTCAGAGTTAGATGAACTAAGGAATGAGGCATATGAGAGTTCGAGGATTTATAAGGATCACACTAAAGCACTTCATGACAGAATTATAGTGCGAAAGACATTAAGTCCAGGTATGAAAGTTTTTCTTTTTAATTCTCGTCTCCGTCTGTTTTCAGGAAAACTTAAGTCTCGATGGAGTGGTCCTTTCGAGATAACTCAGGTATATCCTTCTGGTGCTATAGAATTGCTTAACTCTCGAACCAATGAAACTTTTAAAGTAAATGGACAGAGAATTAAACCATATAATGAAGGGTTCCAAGAAGTAAGGATCATCGATAGCACTTTTCAACATCCAGGTGACACGGCCAAGCCACTGGCCGTGTCACTCCATGGGACTAAGGGAAGAAAGAAAACGCGGATTTTGAGCGAGGTTTCGTATAAATAAGAGGATTAGGGTTTTTAAAGAGGGTTACACAGTTTATCAGCCGTAAAACATAAACTTTTGAGCTATCATTCATTTTCTTTTGGAATTTTGATTACACTTTCATGCAAATAGTCTAGATTAAATTAGCTTTAGCCACTGTAATATTCTTCTAGCAAAGATCTGAACAAGAGATTCTTCACAAGCTAAAGAAAGTTTGTAATTTGGTTTTGTTCTCAAACTCTATCTCTTAAGTTTCATTGGAATTGTATTAATGAATTCTATTATGTCTAAATTAATTTCTTTGAATTTTAATGAGATGAATTTGTTTGATAGCATTATTATGAACTAATTTGATCTAGTCTAGGGTTTGTATGGATCTACTATGATTGTATGAAATGGTTATTACTCTTAACTGAATTATTTCTTTAGCCTTAATTGAATGGATTAATGTTAATATATAATTGATTGGCCACCAATTATATGTTTATGGTATTAGATGAAGGATTGAGAAATGAAGTCTAATGCTGGAACAATTCAGTTAGGGACTTAGGTGAATTAGAAATATAACCTAAGAAAAGGATCATTTCAATTGTAATAAGATTATTTGAAAGAGGTTTGAATGCGAAAGTTTATTTCCTTGATTCGATTAATTAAGTTGCTCGAAATCTGATCTTCGAAATTAAATTGGTTGAGAGGAATAGCCGTTCATACATATATGTTAGTAGAGAAGTGCAAACCCTAGACCTTTCTATTAAGTGAATCAATATATCAGCTCAGTTTACTTTCATTGTTTTAAATTCCACTCGATCTGTCTTCATTAGTTGTTAGCAATTTAAATTTATTGATAATTTGTTATTTGCAATTTGATAATCAATTAGCTTATCTAGCTTCCTTGTGAGACGACCTTGAGGTGTTCACCAAGATACTACAGCAGCCTCGTATACTTGCGAGTGTAGTTCTAGTAGTGTTAATTAGAGCGCAACAGGGTTCAATGCTTTCCTTAGTTAATTAGGAAGGTTTTACATCGGTTGCCCTAATTTGGGGTCTATAAAAGAGCAATGATGGAACACTCAGGGGAGACTTTTTAACAATTAAGAGCTTAAAGAATGAGATTTTTAGAATAAAAAAAGCACATAAATAAAATAGCAATTAGGAAACACAGAGAAGCCAAAGAAACAGAAATCTAGAGACAGTAGCCAAGACCCGGATTGGGCTAAACCTACAAGATTTGTCCAAGGCAGAAGTGAATTATGCAATTCAAATCACAAGCTTGCTTCAACATCCTGATCCTTGGTGGAACCAACAACGTCAATATGTTCTCCTAATACTCTTCTTTATTTAATTTAACAAGCTAGCATCTTTTTTCATTCTGCAATCTTGCAAGATTCATGAGTTTATTTGGTCGTGCATTAAGATTCAGTTTTATAATTAAAAGTCTAATTTAGTATTTAATCTTTGTCTCTTCAACCAAAACCTTAGCTTTAAGAGTAAAACTTTAATTTATCACCCAAAGTCCCATTTTATCACCAAAACCCTTTTTTTTATTAAAACCATAATTTTGTCATTAAGACCCTAATTTGACATGTTGAATCCTAGTTTTAGGATTAAATCCTAAACCATAATTTAAAATCCTAATTTGGCATGTTGAGCCTTAGCGGCGATACAGCTCTATGCGTTGCACACTATATTTCATTAGGAGTTAATATTAGGATATGCTAGTGGATTGCAATTTTAATTTACTTTTAATTAAGCCTTAATTTTATGTTTGTTTAATGATTTTGTGTATGATTATTATTTTTGTCTTTATGGATTGTAATTTCTTATTATTTGGGATTTTAAAAGACTTGTAAATGGTATGTTTTCACTTTGTGCGTAACTTATTTAATTTTCTTCTTTTATTTAATTTGTATTTGGGGATTAATGTAAGTGATATGTTTCCACAATTTGTGGGTGTCTTATTTTTATTTACTTGTGTTTTGGATATTGGACACTGTAAAGGCATATTTTTATCTAGTATGGGTGCTTATTTTATTCATTTGATTAAGGGTATGATGTTATTTATTTTAATTACTTGTAATGTGAATAATATTATAAAAATTAAAATTTTAATAATATTTAGACCTAAAAAGGAGGCTGGTTCCAATGAACATGGCGCTATGGGGGTACTGGGTCGTTCTCACCTTCTCCATGGGGGGTTGGGAATTTCTTAGAAATCTAGTCGTCCACCCATTTCTTTTCTATCCATCAATTTCTTTTCTTTCCTGGCCCGTCCAGGTGGTGACTCAATTTCTCTAGGTTTAGGCCCGTGTTTTTTAAAGTTCCGAGCCCAACAGTGCCTCAGTCGCAATAACCATTATACTAGGAGTGAAGGCAAAAATTTTCGCTCACAATTATATATTATATATATTATAATATATAAATATATATTATATATAAAGAAGATTTTTGCTAGTATCAAAGCAATCTAGGTTTTTGGGGTGGTAGTAGAAGTATATAAAGAAGATTTTATTTTTAACTTTAGATATGTAGTATTAAGAGTGTGATCTTTGACTAGAAATTTGGATATATAGTAAGTCTCGTTGTTAGCCGAAATGATAGACATTGTAGGGCAGTAAGTCAGTGATCGCTTCTAAAATATTAGAAATCACTTTTAAACTATTTTTAAAAAAATTAAAAATGAAACCTTTTTTATGTAAATATGCTAGTACAACTAAATCTAATAATTCTGAGTCATCAGAAATTAAAAAGATAGTAAATAGGAATGAAGTATCTTACAAGATTTTCATAAAGCAATAGATAATTGGAACATACCTAAAGTAGATAAAAAATAAATTTATAAAATTCCAAAAATAATATTTTTAAAACTGATTACACTATTAAAACAAAAGAAAGAGATATACAGTTAAGTAAACCTTTTGAAATGATTACACTGTTAACTTCTAAATCTTTAAAACATCATAAAGATAAAAAGTATAAATATATAGGATTAGTATAAATTGGTATAAAACTTTTAACCAGAGAAGGATTAAATATTAGTTTATTAATAGTAGTCAAAGATGTTAGGTTTATAAACTTTCAAGACTCTCTCTTAGGATTTGTAGAGACCAGTCTAAGTCAAGGATCTATCAACTTTGATATCTATCATGATATTATAGTATCATTAAATGACCCTAATATTTTAAAAAGCGTAGTATTATAAATTAAAATCCATAATTATAAAATATTAAAAGGATCAATTCCTGTAACATTAATCGATAAAATACAGTACAAAACAATTATATATGCTTTTGCTACTAAATATAAAATGTAGCATAAACCTAGAGAAACCAAGTTTCTTGAGACAGATCTTAGTAAAGCCAACACTGTGATTCCTAAAACCATACAGTGGAAGGACATATCCCTTCCTATTGAATGGGTTTTAGAAGGAGAAGTCCCTCATCCAGAACCTAAAAAAACTGTAAATCCTAACATAAATATCCGCCATATTGAATAGTATGAAGATGGTAAAGTAAAATTAAAATTCAGTAGACATAGTATAAGTAGTAGGTACTCAGATACTTCTTCTTCTACTTCAACAGTAGATATAAGAAGAGCATCATAGTTACCTTCTATTATATATGCTTCTTATCATGAACCAAACCCTGAACCAGTATTACAAACCTTTGTAAAGCTGAAGTATTCTATATCAGATATACTTGAATCCAGTCATAAAATGAAAGGTATAGACTACAGTAGAGTTGTACCAATGCCTCTGCATGTTGACCCATATGAATTAAACCCTATGGCTCCAAACCCTAGGTTAAATCAACCTCAGTATGGAGATTTATCACCTTCTCCACTTATGTCACCTACAGCTTCAGCCATTACTGAAAATGTAGCTAACATAGATAGAGAATTAAATGTAATTACTGAAGAATTTGTATTTAATGAAGATAAATTTTATGAAGAAATTACAACAACTAAAAATTTGGAAAAAAATGGTAAAAATTTATAAAGAACATAAATTTGAAGAATTAAAAACAAAATATATTAATTTTGTAAAACAAAATGAGATTCGAATAAAATTATTTTATTGGTATAAAAAGATTTATAAAAAAATCAATAAACCCTATAACTACTAGGAATAAAGAAACATAATGGAAAGTAAAAGATAAAATTATACAAAGTGAACATCCACCTAAAACTAATAGTGTATTTATGTATGGAGATAATGAAATAAAAACTGCATCATTTAAAACAGTAGCGGATGATGATCCAAATAGAAAAATATTAGAATAAAATAATTTTCGTTATGCACATTTACATAGTATAGGACAATAGTTAAATAGAATAGAAAAATCTATAAAAGGTAAAGAAATAATAAAATCAAATAAAGAAATTTCTGATAAAAAATTAAAAACACATGTCTTTAAACCTTTTGAGATTTCTAAGATAGGTCAGTAAGAAGTCAAACAGTCCAAGGACCCTGACTTCATTAAAGCAATTAAAGTTCAACTTAGTAAAATTGAGTCAACTTCTAAATCAAAAGAAGTTGTTCAAGACACACCTCAATCTAAAACAATTTGTACAATTGCTCAGGATCAAGATTTAGAAACAAGAGGAGATTCTAGTCCTGATACTGAAGATCTTGATTCCTTCAATAAAACAGTAACTCCTCAAATAAAGCATATAACCCAGAGTCAATCCATAGTACCTAGAATATCTACACCAGACCTTGGTATTATAGAAAGACCTAATATATTGTCTCGGTATAAATATAATGCCTTATCAGTATATGAGTGAAATATAGATAACCTATCAAAATATAACATCCTTAGTCTTCTGCAATAAATGACTATGGCTACTAATACTTATAGAACTCAGACTGATACATCTGATAGAACTATAGTAGAATTAATTATAGTTAGTTTCACAGGCCAATTAAAAGGATGGTGGGATAATTATTTCACTGATGAACAACATCTAAAAATTTTAAATGTAATTAAAACTTATGACGATGGAACACCTATTTTAAGTGAACATGGTGATACTATTCAGGATTCAGTGGCAATACTTGTTCTGACTATATCAATTCATTTTATAGGGGATCCAACTCATTTGAAAAATAAAAATGTAGAATTACTAAGTAACCTCAGGTGTAAAAAACTTAGTGATTTTCAATTTTATAAAACAACTTTCTTAACGAGGGTAATGCTCAGAGAAGATTCCAACCAGATATTTTGAAAAGAAAAGTTCTTAGCAGGATTACCTTTCTTCTTAGGTGAGAAAGTTAGAAATCATATAAAACAAGAATTTGAAAATCCAATTCCTTATAGCTTTTTGACTTATGGTCAACTTATTAGTATAGTCTAAAATGAAGGATTAAAACTTTGTCAAGACATAAAATTACAAAAATCTTTAAAATTTGAAATGAGAAAAACTAAACAAGAATTAGGATCATTTTGTAAACAATTTAATTATAGTATAACTCAAAATTATAAATGACAATGTTCAGGATAATGTTCAACAAGTAAAAAGTCTTACAAAAAATCCTATAAAAAATCTTATAAAAAGAATTATAGAAAGAAATTTGACAAAGAAGAATATTATAAAAAAATCTAAATATAAAAAATATAGGAAACCTAGTAATAAGAAGTTCCTTAAGAAGAAAAATATAGCATATAAGGTTTTAGAATGTTATAATTATGGTAAAAAAGAACATACATCTAGATTTTGTAAATTCAATAAAAAAACTTCAAGAATTAAATTTAGAAGAATCTATATTAAATAAAATTTATGAATTATACTTAGAATCAGAATTTGAATAATATTTAGAATCTAAAGAAATAAATCAAATAGATGATATAGGTTCAGAATCTAACAATTCTGAAACAAGTAGTAAATTAATAAATATATTAACTAAATAACAAGAATCTCTTTTAGATTTAGTAAAATATATAATTGACCCTAAAATACAAGAAAAATTCTTAAATAAAATATTAGATGATTTTAGTGAATCTAATGAAAAACCTAAACCATCTGTATTACCTAGTACTAGTAAACAAACTTATAATTTAACAACAATATTAAATAAAAATAAGCAAGTAAAAAATAAACCCATAATAAATAATTTATAAAAGGAAATTAAAGAAATAAAAATTAAGTTAAAAGAATTAAAACAAAAATAGCAGAGTGATATAGAATTATTAAAATCTTTATTACCCAAAGAAACTAATTCTTTTGAAACCTCCTCAGAGGAAGAAAAAGAAGAAAAAGAAGATGTTGATAAAAATGGAATTAGTATAGTAAATAAAAATGAAGTACCCAAAAATTTTATATTTTTATTGCATGAAATAACTTATAGAAAATACTTAATATCAATAAAATTAAAATTTTTTAAAAATTATATTTTTGACACTGTAAGCTTGTTTGATACATGAGCATATTTAAATTGTATAAAATCCAGTTTAGTACCGATAAGATTTTGAAAAAATACTAGAGAAAAATTATCTTCAGCAAATAAATCTAAAATGAATATTCTTGGTAAAATAAATGCATTAATTATTAATAAAAATTTAGAATTAAAATATATATTTATTTTAACTGATATGCAATATATGGTGATTTTAGAAAGACTATTTATGAACTTAATAACTCCTTAGTAAAAGATGATAGTATAACCTTTAAAATAAAAAATAAAAAATTATTTTTCCATTTATATAAAAATTTAGGAAAAAAATTTTAATTTACTTAAAGCACATTCAATTTATGAATTGGAAATAAATACATTAATAAAAGCAAAGTCTAAACAATTTTGTAATTTAAAAATAAATATCAGTTACAAAAAATAAATAAACAACTAAAAATAGATTTTGTAAAAAATAAAATGGACCAAAATTAAGGCCCAAATTGAAAAAGAACTATGTGCTGATTTACCCAATGCATTTTGAAATAGAAAGAAGTATATGGTTAATTTACCCTGTGAAGTAGGCTTTGAAGAAAAGTCCATTACGACTAAAGCTAGACCCATACAGATGAGTCCTAGTACGATAGAATTTTGTAAAAATGAAATAAATGATTTAAAAAATAAAAAAAATTATTACTAAATCTAGAAGTTCATGGTCTTGTGCAGCCTTTTATATTAATAAGGTTTCAAAAATAGAATGATGTGCTCCCAGATTAGTAATTAATAATAAACCCTTAAATAAAATACTAAAATGGATTAGGTACCCTACTCCAAATAAAAAAGATTTATCAAAAAAAATTATATGAAATAAATATATTTAGCAAATTTGATATGAAATTTGAATTTTGAAAAATTCAGATTAATTCTAAAAACAGATATAAAACAGCATTTACTATTCCATTTGGCCAGTACGAATGGAATGTAACGCCTTTTGGTTAAAAAAATGCACCCTCTGAATTTCAGAGAGTGATGAATGATATTTTAATCCTTGTATAAAAATTTTATATAGTTTATATTGATGATGTTTTAATATTCAATAAAACCATAGATAAATATTTTAAACACTTAAAAATATTTTTTATGGTGGTAAGGAATAATGGATTAGTACTTAGTAAAACTAAAATATCCTTATTTCAAACCAATGTTAGATTTTTAAGACATTATATAGAACACGGTATAATAGAGCTCATAGAAAGAAACTTAGCTTTTGGAGATAAGTTTCCTGATCAAGTATTAAATAAAGCCCAATTACAGAGATTTTTAGGATGTTTAAATTATGTTATAGAATTTTATTCAAATTTAAATAGGTTAATAAATCCCTTACATGATAGGCTTAGGAAGAATCTTAGCCTATGGACAGAAGTCTATATTGGTATAGTAAAACATATTAAAGCCCTAGTAAAAACTATTCCTTGTCTTTATATCCTTGATCTATTAATCCCTAAGATAGTTAAGACCGATGCCTCAAATATAGGATATGATGAAATATTAAAAGAAATTAAGGAGGATAGAGAAACCATAGTCCAGTTTACCTCAGGATATTAGAATCCAATCCAATTAAATTATTCTACTATTAAAAAAGAGATTTTAAGTATTGTAATTTGTATTTCTAAATTTCAATCTGATTTATTAAATTAAAAATTTTTTATTTCGGAGTGATTGTAAAAGTGCAAAAGAAATTTTGCAAAAAGATGTTAAAAATCTTACCTCAAAATATATTTTTGCAAGATAGCAAGCTATTTTAAGTATTTTTTTATTTTGATATAGAATTTATTAAATGAGAAAATAACAGTATACCTGATTTTCTAACTCGTGAATTCATTCACAGGAATCATGAAAAATAAGAAGAAAAAAGCCAATAAAGCTAAAGAAATAGTAAAGTCAGAACCTAACATCTATTCTAAAGCCTTGTTTGATCAATCAAACAATATAACCAAGTCATCAGCTCTAAAACCATAAAATCTTGGGCCCAAGAAGAACATTATAAAGCCCAAAATGAAGCAGTACAATAATGGGTTAATCAATTAGCCCATTTTCCAGAGGTACTCCAGGCCCTTCAAAAATTGAGTCTCCCGCCTCCTCCAGACTTGGCTCTAAAGCCATAGGTAAAGCTCTAATCCCTTTTGTAAAACCTGGGATAGGAGAATCTTCTTCTTCAAATGCCTTGTCATAAATATTGTAAAATCAGAGTTGGATGTTTCAAAACCCCCAACTCAAATTATTTCATCAAATTTTCAATTTAAAGGTTATTCAAAATGTTTTACAAAAACTTTAAGGGATACTGAATTAATACTTGAAAATGGATTATTGCGAGAAGGAAATCAAAATCCATGGGATATTATTAAGACTTTATATCCTAAAAATTAATTTTTTTAGACATATTGATTTATTAAAGACTCAAGAATACTATTTAGCTATTCTTGAAGATACTAGCTCTATAAAATTAAAGCATATCGTGACCCTAATAATAAAACTATTATATCCCACTCTTCTATTCAAATTTAAAAAGTTCTCCATCCTTATGAATGGGGAAAACCTTTGCATGAACCTCTGCAAATTAAAGTCAATTTTCTCACATATAAAACAATATGCCCTTCTTATTCCTATTAGGATTATGTAGATGCCTAGACTAAAGCTCTCCTTTTTCAGAACCCTAAAAATACTTACTCTTGGTTATTGTATTTTGATACTAATATCAAGACTGATAAAATTCTCATGTGGTTCATTGAATGATGGTATTACTTTGGTAGTAATGAAAGGACTTTATCACCAGAAGCTCTTTCAGCATATCACTATTTTAAAACCCATGTTCACCCTTCCTTATATGAAAAATAATTCCCTTGTCTCCAAATATTTTGTATGAAATTCTATATACCATAGGTATTTTAATAGTACTTTGAACTAGCTTATCAGTCAGCTATTAATATAAGTGTGGTATCCAGAATGTATAAAGTCAAATGGTGGAATGCCTTCAGAAATTCCACAACTGAGATATTTGTTATAAAATGGTGCTATGAGCAAAAGTATGGCAAAGTTGATCCAAAATAGGCCATTATTTTTGGAGCTCAGAAAGCCCATTGTCAAGCCCTTCTCGCAGCTGCAAAGAATGTTGAAGAGTATAAAATCATTATAGAACATATGGTTGAGTCCATTCCCTCAACATCTGACCCCATAACCTTAAAGCCCTCTTCTTCTGGTTCCTCCACTAAAACCCAATCGAAGAAGTTAAAAGCCCATTCTAATGCCCAGTCTAGAAGGAAGAAGTATGTCTCCTCTTCTTTACTGACTCATCATCCACCTCATCGTCATCGTCATTATCTAATTCATCTTCTGAATCTGACTTAAATTCAAATTATGCTCCCAACAATGAAGATGATTGTTATAGAGTCCTGTCTCCAGTAAAGAAAAATAAAAAAAGAAAAACAAAAGAAAAAAAGAAAAACAAAAACAAAAGAAAAGAAATAAAGAAAAAAGAAAAACAAAAAAATAAATCTAGTTTGAATTTTGGTAAAAAGGCAAAAGGAACATTATTCCTTCATATGGCTATAGTAAAAATAGTACTAATATAATACTATTCATCAATAGTATAAAGTAACTATTATTCATCAACAGTAAAACAAATAGTATCCCCCGATAAGATACTATTTATCTATAGTATTTCTATCTGCACTTGGATATAATAATTCCACGTACCAGTACTCTTATACTTATACTTTTGTATAATATTTAAATTTTAATTAGTAAAATATTTGATATATTTTTAATATAGTCTTTTACATTCTTAATATTTATTTAAATTTTGTTTAAATTTATGTATAGATCTAAGAGTGTGTATTGCCTGTTGTCTAGAAAATCCACTAGGTTGCTTGTTTCCCCTTGCGATCCATCTTAGGTGTTTGCTGGTATATAATAATATATATAATTAGAAATTAAAATCTGAAAATTTTTTTCCACCTAATTGGTCTACCGAACCCCAAAAGAACCCTAGTCGCTGCACCAAAAAATTTCCCTCTCCTCTTTTCTCTTCATCCTTCCTTGGTCCTTTTTCTTCTTCTTCCCTCTTCTTATGATTTATACTACTGCTCCCAAGGCTTTATCTACTTTTAATGGTGACCGATGAAGGACAAGGCTTCATCTCTCCCTTTGCTCGAGTCGACAGATATGCAAAAATGCGAGTGAACTAATTGCTTATTGTTGGAACTTGGAAGATTATAATCGTAGCATAGAAAAGGAGTAACATTGTAGCACATATTTGAGTTGGTCTTTTCAAAATTAATTTTAGGTTCTTAAAATAAAAATGTAATTAGTTATTTTTAATTTTGAAAATGAGTAACAATGTAATTCCTTGTATTTTTTTATTAAGTGTTTAGATTGCTAAACATTTTTGAATGAATTATTTATTAATGAGTGTGCAACATTAATATAAATGGCAAACTTTTGTTGAGAAAACTAAAATATAGTGTCATGTTTTTATTATTTGACTTGTTGGGTATAAGTAGTGTAATAAAGAAAAGATTAATAAGCTAGAAATTACAAGAAATCATAAGATAAAAGGTTAATATATATGTATACTAAAATAGAGAATGGTTTATAAAGGAAGAAGTAATGTGTATACTGCCTATTTAGAGTGAACTAAACTAAAAATTTTAAACATAAATAGAAATTTAGACATAACATAGATTAAATTAAACTCAAAGAAGAAAAAGTTTAAATGATGGAATACAGATTAACATGAATTGGTTAGAATTAATAAAATTAGTGAAGTGTAAGGATAAAATTAGTAGGAAATATGGATTAAAATATGTGATAACAACTCATAATTTGAATTGATATGAAATAATTGAGAAAGAACAATGGAGTATAATATGAATACAGTACAAATAAGGGTGATTAAAGAAAATGGAACTAAAATGAATTTAGTTAAACAAGAATATGGAAATATATATATAGTACTAATAAATAAGTAGTGTAATAGAGAAAAGATTAATAAGCTGGAAAATTAATGGTTATTTTATTAAACACATTATGTCCTTTTATATGGTTATTTTCTTAATAAAATTTTGTCCTTTTTTCTTTTGACCTTAACAGAGGTTTCAAAAAAGAAAAAAGATAGTACCAAACTAAATACTATTTGTTTTTATTGTAGGAGTAAAAAGATAGCAGCAAAAATAAATTCAAATGATGTCTCAATTCAAAATGTTGATGATATTAGAGTTTCCCAATTTGAACATGTAGCTATTGAAGAAGGTACTAAAACAAATCCCATTGAATCATTACCACAAACATCTAGGAGTAAGCGCTCATATGTTTGGGATCATTTTACAAAAAATAATGATCCCAAGTATCCTAAAGCTATATGTAATCACTGTGGACAATCTTATAAATATCATTCAAACAAGTAAGGAACTGGTAGTTTGAAAAATCATTTGGAAAGTCAATGTAAGAAGTATTCTAATCTAGTAGAGAAAAGTCAAACACTTCTTTCATTTGATAATAAAAGAGATGGCACAGTGTTAAAGAAGCAGACATATAACTATAATGATTGCATGAAATCTGTAACACCCCGATACCCCATATAAATACTGTACATATACCAGGTACACATACAATATGTATATAGAGTATAAGAATGTCACTTTTCATCACCATTATAACTCTTTACTTTAATTTTCAAAACCATAATACATTTAAATCATATGAAAGTATTTACAAAATGGTTATTCTTATCATGGTAATACATAAATATAAGTTACATTGTTTCTTCCAAAGATTCATTTATACAAATGAATACATTCTTATGAAAATACAGTATAATTACATGCATGCACCACCATCTAGTTGGTCTCGAACTATACTTGTCCTCGTTGTGACATAGTAGCTTATCTCCAGCTTCATCATCTATATACCTGCGCGATTAAGATAACCGCGCTAAGCTCGAAAGCTTAGTAGTACAAGTAACCATTAAAATATACAATATAAAGGAAACATACCTCATATGTTTAGTCTCATGTTTTAACATTTTCTTACTCTGTTTTCCCCTTTTTCAATGCATTCTTCATATAATCCTATTAACCTTATAGAGGATATACATATACACATATAACATAACCATCAAACATAATTCAATAAATTTATAGAACCTTCATATTATGATACTTACCAATTTCACCTCATACATATCATATATATCATTTTATACTTTATAATCGCATATTGCATACAACTTCACAAACCATATCTCCTTTCAATAATTCATGTATGTTATATAATCATATCACTAACCACAATTCATCATTCACAACTCACATTTCCAACAAAGGCAACATAGATCCCATTACTCATTTATTTCAACTTGTATATACATCACATTAACAACAAAGACAGACTCGGGCCCAAAAGACACTAATATGTCATTCAAAATTCAGAGTTAATGCTTTGGTTTTGTTATCACATTTATCAATATCATATACCCAACTAGGCTTCAAGGATTAAGTTCAACCAAGCTTCAAGGGGAGCAAAGCATGCTAAGCTTCTACCCAACTTGGCTTCAAGAACTAACCCAACCTAGCTTCAAGGGTGGTAACATCTCAATTAGGCTTCAAGGATTCAATCCAACCTAACTTCAAGAGATTGTTACACTTATTAGGCATGCCACCAACAACAAAACTCTGAAAATGAATAACACATTAGCCACACAATTCATTTATTATTTCATTATCAATTTCATTCTCATTCTCATCATCATTTACATCATCATAGCCAACCACAATGGCATCATTTAGGCAAAACATGCCTCATTTATCTCATTCTCAATATCATAGCCAACCACAATGGCTTTATACATCATCACCTCTCAATTTACATTTCATATTCCATCACAATATCACATTTCATAGTTCACCACAATATCACATTATCACATTTCATAGTTCATTACAATATCACATTATCACATTTCATAGTTCACCACAATATCACATTATCACATTTCATAGTTCATCACAATGTTACATTATCACATTTCATAGTTCATCACAATATCACATTATCACATTTCATAGTTCATCACAATATCACATTATCACATTTCATAGTTCATCACAATATCACATTATCACATTTCATAGTTCATCACAATATCACATTATCACATTTCATAACATATATATATTGAATGCCTTCACATCTTATATGCATTAATGTATTATCATATCTCTTATCTTTTCATTGCATATACAATATTAATATTTATTTTAACAATATACTTATATGCAATCCAATAGGGTTTTGTACTTACCTCTAAAGGACTCACTCCCATATAACTTCTCTTCCATAGATCTTTCAATACTTGGATTAGGGGCAATTCCATCTCTTAAAACTTGAATCCTTTATCAAATCTTCATCTCTATCATCAAATCTCTTGAATTCCTTAAGAAATTTGGTAAGAAAATCACATCTTTCTCTCTTCTCTCTCTCTCTCTCTCTCTCTCTCTCTCTCTCTCTCTCTCTCTCGGCCAAGAAGAACGAAGAAGACGAAGAAGGAGTAGAAGGAAGAAGAAGTTTCTACTTCTTTCCTTTGTCCTTATCCATATATATATATATATATATAATAATAATAAAAATAACAATAACAATAGTAATAATAATAATAATACTTTAAATCTCCACCACATATTCTTTCTTTGATTTTCTTCTTCTCTTTTCTTTTTGTCTTTATTATTATTATTATTATTTAGTTATACAGATATATATACAACTCACTTATCCTTCACCATTATATATATCCCATGTATATGTGATGTATATGTATATGTCTTACATATATTATCCTTATATTTCACATATACACATATACATTAAATCCAAATACAACAACAATAACTCCAAAACTCTTAGGGTCTATTCCGGGATATTACAATTCTCTCCCCCTAAAAAAAATTTCGTCCTCGAAATTACTCAGTACAATAACATTCCATTCTTACCAATACACCATTTAAAATTTTCATCAAATCACATAGTTTGCACTCTCCCCCTTAGAGTCAATTATATTATTCAATTCCACAACTTGTCACGATAAAAATCTTTATACCTTATTACATTCTCATCCAATATTCAAAATAACTCATTATACTCTCAAATACCTTATCTATATGCAAAAATTCAATCATCCTTTAACATACTTATGTTACATTCCATTATTACATTCAAAATATTTTATCACTTCATCTCTTTATAACTATTCTCTTAACTTTAACTTTCAAGATCATAAACTTATATCTTAATATTAATTATCCCATCATTACAATCATCCTTACAAACAAACATTTATCAAACCTTCATTGATAATAATATTCTTATTTCTCATACACTTCATTCCTTCTCTAGTATTTTCTCACTTAACATCAATATTAATACAATGCTTTTGAACTTACTTTACAGGAAATCAACTTCTTCCCTTTTCTCATCATTAAAATTGATATAATTCAATTAATTCATGTCTGTTCATCTATCAAAATTTTACATTGTATACATCATTATTTATCTCTTATGCCTTTAGCACAACCATACATATTAAATCTCAATAATAATTCACAATTATAGCAAAAATCTAGATCAATTGATTTATTCTCCACAATATCTTAACATCATAATCTTGTTTGATTCAAATCAATAGTTCACTTATCTAAATTTATCATGAATAACCATCCACTTTAATTTATCTTTCAATATACACATAGTTTATCTTTCATTATCTCAATACAATTCCACCAAATTTCATAATTATCTCATACCATGCTTATCATTCATAGTTTACTCACTCAAATTTTAAACCCATCCACTTATTCACCGTATACCATAAACATAATCAATATAGCTCTCAAACACATTCTGCAATCTTCTTTCATTATCATCTTCTCACTTATCATATCATTACTATATTAACAATAATTACCTTTTTCTCACATTACTCATAACTTAAAGTATTTCCACAATTCTCTTTCTGTCTTTTCTTTTCCAGAATTATAACCAAATTGCTAACACAGAAACCATAAAATACACTTCATCAATCATAACCGTTAATCATGTTTCTAGAAACATAATTATCAATCTTACCAAAGTAGTATTACAGTTATACTTTCTTAGTCTCAATTCTGTGGATAACAAAGTTAATCGGCCAAATACCATAAATACACTATATGGCCATAGGAGATTAATGATCACATCTGAAACTTATAAATCAATACTGTTCCTCTATTATTTTATTTCCAACTTTCCAATTATACTACTAAGTTGCATCACAAATATTATATCTCCATTCTCCAAACTTTACTACATCCAAAATTAACATATGTCAACTCTATCTCAACACAATTTACTCTTAATTATTTGATCACCATTTGCATGTCTCATATACAACAATATTATCCTTAACCTCTCCTTCACACATCATTCAATCTTATACAGATCTTACATAAATTTCATTCTTTATACTTTCTTTTTCCCTTATAATTTCTTATTAAATTTATATACACAGAACATTTCCTCACACAAATACTTTGGCTCATAACATTTATGATAGCAAAATTCAGTTATTATCATAACAATATTACTGTCCACCATTTCCCAAATTAATCCTTATTTCCATAACCATTTCACTATCCAACATTTCTTAAGTTTATTCTTATTTTCATTTCATCACATACTCTTTACGTCAATCAAGGCCTAATCTCTCTTAGGTCCACTACTACATGCAATGTCATTTCCAATATACATCAAATATGCAATTATATAACACATCCATAGATCACATTCACAATGTGATTTACTTTCCACATCTCTTACATTTTACAATTACATTCATATCAAAAACTCATTCCACATTTTTTATACATGTATACACATAATCATACAATGATATTTAATTCCTCTTTTACATATTTTCAACACAATTTAACATTTTACTATTCCGTGAACAACATCATTTTTATCCCTTTTTGACATGACTTAAGTTGTTTATCAACCCAACACATATACATTATCACCATGATATTACTTCACAAAATCTTAGTCACGCTACTAAGGTGACATCTCTCTCACATATATTTTTAAATGCATTAGTATACCATCTATACATCCATTTGTTTATTCTTCAACACATAGATATATATATATATATTACTCACATATCTATACACATGTACATTACATCCACTCATATATACATTGGGCTCAATAATCTCTTTATACTCTCCAAGTCTAATTATGACAAATCTCAATTTCTTAAATCCACATTGATCCATCCCATTTCTTACTGTCAATATTATCCCATGACCTAGCTTTGCTCAGGTTTGTCAATGCAAGCATAATCATTCTCATACTATCAATCACATTATTCAATTTAATAGTACTCTCATATACAGTAATATTCATTCCACAAGCTCATGGGTTTAACTTACATTAAGATTATCAATACTCAAATAGTCTTTACCCAAATTCCATTAACACTATAATTTCACAATTTACTACTTTACTTAAACTTCCATTCACTCATCTTATGTTCTTAATATCAACTTAAAAAAAACATCTTATATATACACATTACAAAACAACCTCAAAGTATATTCTTTTCACAAATATTAAAGCTCATTTCCAAAAATCTAATTATCACATCTTTCCACCATTAATATGAGCTTTAACAACACTCAAGTGTATCACATTTCTAACATTAAAATCACAATGTTTGCATTTAAAACAGCAATGCAACAACACCATTATATTTCCTTATTTAACCAACATCATCTCTTTTTCTTTTAAAAACTTTAACTTTACATATTCAAATCATAAATGGTCAAACTTTGTCTATACCCATCAACTCATTCAATATACCACCATACTCTCTTCATTTAAATAACATAACTTTCAATATTCACAATTCGACATTATTTCCTTTGTCTAGCAAACTCAACATAAACTTTCTTATAAAGAGGTTTAAAGTATAAAAGAAAGAGTACATACTCTTATCTTAATTTGATTTTCAACTCATTTCCAACTTTATTTTCCTTTCCATTTCTTTATTTTTCAATTCATATTATGTCATACATAATATTACTCATAAACATCAATATTACATTCCATGTTGCACATGACATAACATTTTTCATATGTCTCATCAACATGCATATTTCACATTACATTTCGTAATTCGTTTCTCATAAATAATTAGGCACTATGCCTCAATTATAATTCATTTCCAACATCATTGCCAACAATCATGGTTTCTTCTCACATCAACATAGTATACACATATATCATCAACTATATTAAACATCTCATGTAACACAAATATTTTACAAATCATATTATGCCACATCCGAGACCAACCTAGGTGTTAATGCATGTGCATGTATCAAAATTTTCATTCTTTTTATTTTCATTTATCATCATTTTTTTTAAAACTTTTCTTTGTAAATTTACTTAGGCCGAGAATCTCGAAACCTAAGCTCTGATACCAAAATAATTGTAACACCCCGATACCCTATATAAATACTGTACATATACCAGGTACACATACAATATGTATATAGAGTATAAGAATGTCACTTTTCATCACCATTATAACTCTTTACTTTAATTTTCAAAACCATAATACATTTAAATCATATGAAAGTATTTACAAAATGGTTATTCTTATCATGGTAATACATAAATATAAGTTACATTGTTTCTTCCAAAGATTCATTTATACAAATGAATACATTCTTATGAAAATACAGTATAATTACATGCATGCACCACCATCTAGTTGGTCTCGAACTATACTTGTCCTCGTTGTGACATAGTAGCTTATCTCCAGCTTCATCATCTATATACCTGCGCGATTAAGATAACCGCGCTAAGCTCGAAAGCTTAGTAGTACAAGTAGCCATTAAAATATACAATATAAAGGAAACATACCTCATATGTTTAGTCTCATGTTTTAACATTTTCTTACTCTGTTTTCCCCTTTTTCAATGCATTCTTCATATAATCCTATTAACCTTATAGAGGATATACATATACACATATAACATAACCATCAAACATAATTCAATAAATTTATAGAACCTTCATATTATGATACTTACCAATTTCACCTCATACATATCATATATATCATTTTATACTTTATAATCGCATATTGCATACAACTTCACAAACCATATCTCCTTTCAATAATTCATGTATGTTATATAATCATATCACTAACCACAATTCATCATTCACAACTCACATTTCCAACAAAGGCAACATAGATCCCATTACTCATTTATTTCAACTTGTATATACATCACATTAACAACAAAGACAGACTCGGGCCCAAAAGACACTAATATGTCATTCAAAATTCAGAGTTAATGCTTTGGTTTTGTTATCACATTTATCAATATCATATACCCAACTAGGCTTCAAGGATTAAGTTCAACCAAGCTTCAAGGGGAGCAAAGCATGCTAAGCTTCTACCCAACTTGGCTTCAAGAACTAACCCAACCTAGCTTCAAGGGTGGTAACATCTCAATTAGGCTTCAAGGATTCAATCCAACCTAACTTCAAGAGATTGTTACACTTATTAGGCATGCCACCAACAACAAAACTCTGAAAATGAATAACACATTAGCCACACAATTCATTTATTATTTCATTATCAATTTCATTCTCATTCTCATCATCATTTACATCATCATAGCCAACCACAATGGCATCATTTAGGCAAAACATGCCTCATTTATCTCATTCTCAATATCATAGCCAACCACAATGGCTTTATACATCATCACCTCTCAATTTACATTTCATATTCCATCACAATATCACATTTCATAGTTCACCACAATATCACATTATCACATTTCATAGTTCATCACAATATCACATTATCACATTTCATAGTTCACCACAATATCACATTATCACATTTCATAGTTCATCACAATGTTACATTATCACATTTCATAGTTCATCACAATATCACATTATCACATTTCATAGTTCATCACAATATCACATTATCACATTTCATAGTTCATCACAATATCACATTATCACATTTCATAGTTCATCACAATATCACATTATCACATTTCATAACATATATATATTGAATGCCTTCACATCTTATATGCATTAATGTATTATCATATCTCTTATCTTTTCATTGCATATACAATATTAATATTTATTTTAACAATATACTTATATGCAATCCAATAGGGTTTTGTACTTACCTCTAAAGGACTCACTCCCATATAACTTCTCTTCCATAGATCTTTCAATACTTGGATTAGGGGCAATTCCATCTCTTAAAACTTGAATCCTTTATCAAATCTTCATCTCTATCATCAAATCTCTTGAATTCCTTAAGAAATTTGGTAAGAAAATCACATCTTTCTCTCTTTCTCTCTCTCTCTCTCTCTCTCTCTCTCTCTCTCTCTCTCTCTCTCGGCCAAGAAGAACGAAGAAGACGAAGAAGGAGTAGAAGGAAGAAGAAGTTTCTACTTCTTTCCTTTGTCCTTATCCATATATATATATATATAATAATAATAATAATAATAACAATAACAATAACAATAGTAATAATAATAATAATACTTTAAATCTCCACCACATATTCTTTCTTTGATTTTCTTCTTCTCTTTTCTTTTTGTCTTTATTATTATTATTATTATTTAGTTATACAGATATATATACAACTCACTTATCCTTCACCATTATATATATCCCATGTATATGTGATGTATATGTATATGTCTTACATATATTATCCTTATATTTCACATATACACATATACATTAAATCCAAATACAACAACAATAACTCCAAAACTCTTAGGGTCTATTCCGGGATATTACAAAATCTATAACAGTAGTTGTATTGTTGGATGAGTTGCCTTTTAAAAAATCGAAAGGAGGGGATTTAGGCACATGTTACGCACCTTTGAACATATATTTGTTATGCCTTTTAGGTGGTCTATAGCTAGAGATTATGCAAAGTTGTTTGCTGAGGAAAATGAAAAATTGAAAGAAAAAATAAAGGGTAGGCGCATATGCATGACCACTGAATATTGATTATCAACAAATCAAAATAAGAACCATATGTGTTTGACTGGTCATTGCATTAATGATGAGTGGAAATTGCAAAAAAGAATTTTAAATTTTCATCAAGTAACAAGTCATAAAGGAAAAGCCATTGGGATGGAAATAGAAAAATGCATGATAGGTTGGAGCATTGATAGTATTCTTACTTTGACGATGGATAATGCAAGTTGTAATAATCTTACCACTGAATACCTTAAAATGGTGACAAAATAATGGGATTTAACAATTTTGGATAATGAATTTCTTCATATTAGGTGTTGTGCTCACATTTTAAATTTGATTGTTAAGGATGGTCTTAAAGAGAAAAATCAATCACTTGTGAAAATTAGAAATGCTATCAAATATGTATAGGCTTCACTAGCTAGGACTCAAAAGTTTAAAGATAGTATTAAAAAAGAAAAAAAATTGAATTGAATAATTTGTCATGTTTAGATGTTGATACACGATGGAATAGTACATATCTTATGTTAAAGGCTGTAATTAAGTATGAAAAGCCATTTGATATATTAATAAGGGATGATCAGATGTTTTAAAATTATTTTGATGGGGTAAAAGTGAAGGGGCCACCTAGTCATAATGATTGGGAGCTTGCAAGAAGGTTTGAGAAATTCCTTAAAAAATTTTATGGTGCTACTTTACAATTTTCGGGTTCATTACATGTGACAGCATCTTTTTTGTGAAATTGTTAGATTGCATGATTGGTTAAATTCAATGATTGTTTCTAGTGATGCATTTATGCAACATGTTGCAAAGGAAATGAAATTAAAATATGACAAGTATTAGGAAAATGAGGAAAATATCAACTACTTGTTATATGTTGTGGTTATATTGAATCCTAGATACAAGAAGGGATTTGTTCAATTTTTTATTAATTGATTGCATGACAATGTGCATGTAACTAATATGACTCATTCAATTGAGTATGCTTTAAATAGTTTATATCAGTATTAGGGGGATAAGTATGGCAACGATGAAAAAATATAATGAGTGAAGAGCCAGGAATAGGTGATCAGGTGGACGGTGATGATTATGGTGAAAGTGTTTTTAAATATTGGAAGAGCCAATATAATGTAGAGCAGTCTAATGTGAATAAATAAGAATTGGTTAAATATTTGTCAAGGAAGTAGAGGAAGATGGTGAGGATTTTGATATTTTGATATGGTGGAGAGCTAATTCGAATAGATATCATTGCCTCTCAAAAATGGCAAAGGAAGTACTAGTTGTTCCCGTTTTTATAGTGTCACCTGAGTCTACCTAGTATATCTTCTCTACTAGTGGTAGAATTCTTGATCCATACAAGAGTAGATTAACGGTTGAAACAGTTGAGACACTAATTTTTACTCAAATTTTGTTGGACTTCCCTGATGAAAAAGTTTCAAATTCAAATAATTTTCGTGAGTTGATATCAGAAATTGAGAAATATGACCAAATTATGAAAGGAAAAAATATTCTATTGTTGTATACTATCTATTTTTAAGATATTGCATATTGATTTATGTTTATTAACAACTTTAATTTTTATTTTGATTTATAGATGTTGCTTTTAAGAAGGATATGTCATAGAGGCTAGAGTTGTTGATTTATTAAGTTGTTGTTTGTTTTTCATGTTTTTAGGATTTGGATTGTTAATTTGGATATATAGTGTTGCTGGTTGTTAAAATTTGGATTTGTATTGTTTGGATTTGTAATTTTATATTATTTTGATGTTTGGATTTTTATTTGAGTATTTCCATTGTGTTGGATTGGATTTGGATAGTTAATTAATTTTGATATGCATTTTTGTTGGCTCTTGGTTTAAACAATTTGGATTTTTATTGTTTTGATTTGTAATTTTATATTGTTTTAATGTTTAGATTTGTATTTCCATGGTTTTGGATTGGATTCAATCTTATTTGAAGTTAAAATTTTGTATTTTTTTTTGTTAATATTTACTAATGTTTGTTGAAATTGAAAGATGTTAAATTTTGAAAAAAAAAATTCCCAACCCAACCAATAACCTGATCGACCAACCCGACCATGGTTGGTCAATTTTACTAAATTTCTTCACTTTATTGGTCAGTTTCGGTGGACAATATTTCCACCTCGACCGATGGTGGTTGGATTGGCATGGTCAAGAAACTTGACCAACCTAATCACTACACATGCCTAGTTATAGAAAATAATTTTTGTTTTCCAGAAATTTTATAAAGAAAATAGAGTCTATTATTTAGCTAGAAATATTTTCCACTTAGAAATTTAGAAAATAATTTTCTATTTTTAGTTGTTAATAGTTGAGTTTTAGAAAATTATTTTGAATTGTTTTCTAAATGGAAAACACATAATCATAAAAATACATTTACTTTTTTATCATTTATCTATTATTTTTTTATAATTTATAATTTCTTTTAGACATGTATGTGAAAACAATTGTTTTATACTATTATTTGTTAGTTTTTTTTAACAACATCCTTTTATATATAATTTATTTTTTGTGATTTTAAATATTTTTAAGTATCCTAAAAAAATATTACTAAGTAATTTCATATTTTTTAAAAATTTTATATTCAAAATCTATCTTCAAATAAAAAAAATAGTAATCATATTATAAAATTATCCATATGTCACATCAAATAATGAGTACTTTTTTGTATAATAAAAGTCATTTAATAAAAAAAAGCCTAATAAAATATATTGGAAATAAAAAGTAGAAAATTGCAAATTGCAAATGAACATATTATTTTCAGTTTTTGAGTCACTGGAAAAGGAAAACAAAAAATAATTTTTTTTACTAAATAGGGTCATTTTCTTCAATTAAAATTTGAAAAATAGTATAACATTGAAATGAGTGGCAATGATAGTTTTATAGGAAATGAGTTATCATATTATATCATCTTCTTGTGTTGTGGTAGTATGTATACTGTAAATATATTCTAGATATATGGGAAACACACGGAATTGCATAATAGAAAATTTTTATTTTTATTTTTTGGAATATAAGAAAATTTTTATTTTTATTTTTTGGAATATAACTTTCATTTGTCAGATATATTTTGTTTTTGTTGTTATGGTATATGTTTAGGCTTTTTAAGCATTTTTTTTGTATTTTTTTTCCTTTTTTTTAATAATTTTTTTTTGTTAAATATGAAAAATATCATTTCTACAGTGAAATAAGACAAGCTTGATTTACATGGACTGTTTGACACGGGTAAGACAAGGTAGTTGTAGCGAAAAATGATAAAGATGACAAAATGATGATGATGATTTTACCTCACCTCCTCCTTTTATTTTTAGGCATTCTACTTCTCATAAAAGAGTTTTAGTGTTTATCATAAGTTGAATGAAGTTGATAATAGATGACAACTATGTTTTCCTTCTGTCGGGCAATTAGATACGGCTAAAGAGTTTGCTTTCTCGAAGTTATACTTGGAGAGTAATTTTGACAAAGTTTTTGATACACTTTTTGAAATTATACAGAATTTTGAAGTTGCTAATAGTTTTAAGGTCAATTTATATATTTATTTCTTTGGTCAATAGTTCATACACTAATAATTAAGCCACTTTTCATAATAAAAAACACAAGAAAGACAAAGGAAAGAGTCTTCAAAGAAGGACGGGAGGTGAGCGAGTGGGCTACTAGCTACTTCTAACCATCGATAGGAGGCTGGGTTCCATCTAGCCAAAACCTGCACTAAGGGGGATTAAAATCTGTAAGAACTCACTAAAACCTGAACTAAAATCGAAAAGCCAAAAATCCAAATAGAGATCCATGCCTGTAACACCCGTGAATTTTAAATATTATTAAATAATTAATTTGGATGGTAGTTAGTATGTTGGAAGAGAGAATATAAAAAATATACATATTATATACTTGATGTATACATTAAATATATATATATACAAAATATATATATATAACATATATGCAAAGTATATATGATATATATATATATTTATTGGTGGAAGATGATGATAATAATAATATAAAGAAAGAAAGAAAAGAAAAGAAAAGTCAAAAGAAGAAAGAAAATGTATGGATGGGAATTAAAGTGAAAAATAATAAATTAATTAATTAAATAATAAATTAATTAATATATAAGGATAGGAATGAAGAGGAAAATTAAAAAGTTTGTGTCTTCTTCTTCCTCTACCATTGAAGCTGAAATTTTAAGGGTGAAAGGGAGAGAATTTTCATCATTTTAAACACCAAATTTCCTAAGGATTTTTAAGAATTTAGGGTAATTTTGAAGACTAATCAAGGAATCAAGTAAATATTTCCTCTTAGATCTTTGTTTTCTTCAAATTTAAGATTATGTAATTATTTGGTTAGTGAGTGAAAGATGATTTAATTGTTAAAATTGATAGTAAATGAGTAATATAGTGGATATGTGATGATTTTATAACCAATTTGTGGAGATGAGCATAAATTGTGAATTTTGGGTTATAGGATGATTATGTGGAAATTGTGGTTTTAATATGAGTGGTCCTAATTGTTGTAATGAGATAAATTAAAGTTATTTTAGTACAAATATTATAATTTTAAGGTTAGAAATTTGATATGAGTAAGTTTTGGTAAAGTTAGAATTTATAGATATGTTATGTGAAAATTAGGATTGTTGAAAGATGTTTCTATAATTGTGAAAATGACTAATTTTAATGTTATATTGATGCATATGTAATTAATTTATGGTTGGATGATGGAAATGGATAGGTTGGATGATAGTTTGAAATATGTAGTAAAGGTGAATTAGGGTTTTGATAGGATTTTGGGTAGAATGGTTATAATTGGTATTTCATTGAATAAAATATGTTAGAAGGTCTGTCTAATGATATATTTGGACTTATAATTGGTTTAGGATTGTGCAAAGTGAAGTTTCCAAATCAAATTGAAGAAGGGCTTTTGGAAGAAGTATGGCTTGTATTGTGTTTTGGCCTTGGTTTTGGCATAATTGAGGTTAGTACATTCTTTAGCAACTCGTAAATTGAATTTAGATGAATGGAATTGATCATTTTGGTATACTTTAAAGGATGTCTTTATTCCTTTAAAGTTGCATTGATCATTGAAAATAAAATGGTGTTTGGATATTATTTGTGTGTAGTATGTTAATGATGTGAGAAATAATATTGTTGTGTGCAATATGAAAAAATTATGAAAAAAGATAAAGTATGATTCAAAATGAGAAATATGCTAAAAATGATTTGAAAAGATGAGAATGAACAACATGATAAGTAATGAAAGAAAGAAAATGCGAAAAATAGTTTAATATGTAGAAATGTGTAAATTGTAAGAAATGAGAAAATGTGATGAAAATATGATAATGAGATGAAATGTAATATGTACGTGATGTGTAATATGTATATTCTTGTGAAAACAATTTAAATGTGGAAATGTGTCACCTTATAAATGTGACTCATAGTTATGTGAAGTGATTGTGTAATACGAAATATGGTAATTGCGCGAAAATGTGAGGAATTGATGGAAAGGAAAATGAGAATATGGAAATGTGGTTTGAAATTGTGTGTTTGCTCTGCATAATTACTGGTTCCAGAAAGTTAATGTTGGTGTGACGGATATTGATAGACCTGAATAGAGTTAGGTCTTGAGAATGACATTGAATATAAGCCTGAGTAAAGCTAGGTCTTGCTCTAAGCAGAGCTGGATCATGAAACCGATGATGTGATAGCCCAAATCAAGTTTTGGAACTTGATAATTGTGCAGAGTATTATTAGGGCCCAACGTGTATTGTTGTGTAAGTCTATGAAAATTATGTGATGATGAGTGTGATGCATTATCTTAATATATGTGTGTATTGTGAGATTTGATATATATATACCTAATGATTCAATAAGTATTATGCAAGAATGTTACTAAATAACTATAAGAGTCTGAGAATGAGTAGAAGAATATTAAGTGAATATATAAAATAATGGTATTAAATAATTTACAAATCAATGTATGTGTAAATATGAGTTATGTTATCATGAATGTACCACTAAGCTTATAAGCTTAGCACAATAGTGTGTATCACAAATGTGTTAGAAGTGCATACAAGAGAAGTTTATACTGTAATTGGAACCTGGAGATTAGGTGTGCCACGAGACAACTCAGAGGGTGTTGCATACATATATAAATTTTGACATTATGAACTTTGAGTTTGTATATTTTAAACATACTATATGTATATTAGATAAGTTTTAGGAAAAGTTTTGTGTTGGACATTACGTATGTGTGTTTAAATATTTGAGTATTTAATGGAGAAATGATGGAAACTGAGAAATTTTATTTTGGAAGTGTGTCTTCAATGCAGGTTGTATTTTTTGTATATAAATTTTGGGATTTATTAAAATTATAGACAAAACTATGGCAAAATTTCTTAGAGATTTTCTTTTATAAATTTAAATTCATTTTTAATATTGAAATAAAAAGTTATTACAAATCACTAAGGTAACATTCTTATATTCTATATACATATTTTACGTATACGGGATATATATATTATATGTGTTTAAGGTATAAAGGTGTTACAATGTCACAATTAGATGAACCCATGAGATGTTATCCTTATGCCCACTCTTTGTTTGGGCTCAGTCAAAGCCAATGTAAGTTTTAGGAAAAGTTTTGTGTTGGACATTACGTATGTGTGTTTAAATATTTGAGTATTTAATGGAGAAATGATGGAAACTGAGGAATTTTATTTTGGAAGTGTGTCTTCAATGCAGGTTGTATTTTTTTATAAATTTTGGGATTTATTAAAAATATAGACAAAATTATGGCGAAATTTCTTAGAGATTTTCTTTTATAAATTTAAATTCATTTTTAATTGAAATAAAAAGTTATTACAAATCATTAAGGTGACATTCTTATATTCTATATACATATTTTACGTATATGGGGTATATATATTATATGTGTATAAGGTATAAAGGTGTTACAATATCACAATTAGATGAACCCATGAGATGTTATCCTTATGCCCACTCTTTGTTTAGGCTCAGTTAAAGCCAATGTAAATCCACATATGGAATTTCATATCTAATTTGAGCAAAAGGGGCTAAAGGGCAAGTACTAAAGCATCAACCCAAGGGAGATAACGAAGGGGGATTGTGGTTAGGACTTGGTGGCAATAGATTTGAAAGTCAAAATCTTGAAGAGGTTGACTAAATAACCAAGGATTTCTATAGAAAGCTCGGTCCAACTGATGGAAAGAGAGGGTGAAAGTGAGAGATAGAGGGGTGAAGGGGGTTGTTATAGCCAGAAAATGAGGAGATCAGAAGGACATATTAGGGGAACCACTAAGGGCAGTATAGCTCTACTGTGTGAAAGAGAAAAACCCTAATATGTATGATTATTCTCTCGTGGTTATTAAATGGTTATCACCAATGTTGATTGCTTGAACTTGCTGCAGAGGTTTCAAGAGCTTAGAACCTATGTCAATTGTCAAAGTGGTTAGAGTTGATTGAGCACAAGGGCATTAATGGCCCATTTTACACTAAGCTCAAGGACGGTTGATCAAAAAATGATCTCACACTTGGAGGAGGGATTATTATAGTTAGAAGAAATGTTCTATGTGGGATTTTGATTTCCTTGGAATGTTGTCTATGCTTGCAGAAATATCTAGTATTATATTAACTTCACCTTATGTTTTGTTCATGATTTATTTTTGAATGGAAGTATGTATTGTTGGATTAGATCATCTTGCGGAACATCCATAAGTGAGAATTAGGGATGTTCTAATTTATCGAACCCAACCAAATCGAGTGCATTTTGGTCGAGTTCGATCAATTTATGTTGTATATACGGGTGAAATTAAATTTATATTTTTAAATAATTTTGGAATTATTCGGTCGGTTGGTCTGGTTGGGGTAATTTTTTTCATTTTATCAATTAACCCGACCAAACCTAATCCGACCCGACTTAACTATTATGTATTTATATATAAATATATGTATTTTTATTTTATTTTACCACTTAACCCAACCAAAACCGATTTGATATGACTCGACAATATTAAAATAAGCACGAATATAAACTTTTAATATTAAATACAAACCCGTTTGGAAATAAACTGACTCGACCAAATTTGAAATTAATTCAGTTCGGTACAAATTTTAAAAAAAATCAGGAGGAATCGGTTTGAGATTTTTACTCTTTGATCGGGTTCGGGGGGGTTAAAAAAATTATTCCAACCTAACTCGTGCACACCCCTAGTGAGAATATCCACATTCCACTCTATAAGGTCACTCAAAAAATCAGTCATCCTTATAAAGATATGGACATCCTAATTCACCAATCTACTAAAATAAACAAAAATTATAATAATTTTATACCATAGATACATACAATACATATATCTCATATATGTATAAAAAAATATACAGAATACAAAAATGTCCTAAAATTTTTTAATTAAAAAATCTCTATAAATATAAGAAAATATTTTAGACTTTACAGTAAACATTTTAGTAAGTAAAAAAATATATATACATTATAATTTAATTACCAAAATACAAATTTTAAACAAAAATCTCTGAAAAAAATTTATCAGAGTTTTATCTGTATTTTGAACATTCCCAAAAATAATTAACACAGCCTACAAAGAAAGATGCATTTCCAAAGGTCCACGTTTATCCAATACTCCATTACTTCCAAATATTTCAGCAAAATACTCAAATATATATTTATATATATCAGTATGTATAAAACTTTACCAAGTCTACACATTTAGTCCAAATATTTTAAAATTTACATCATTTAATATATAAAAACATAATGTACATAATATATTAAATGTCACGACATAAAAGTTTACATGACAGCAACCAGCTCTGGTCCCATAGCAGTTCAAAATCTTCTAGTAAAATCCCAAAAATTCTAGACCTGACCAGGTCTGTCAGGGCTCTCTAACTCAACCCTGTCACATGCACGATAAATAAATCGTGTTAAGCTAATAGCTTAGTGGTACATACTTTGATAATGAAACAAAATACTTAAAACAACGCTTTATGAGCTTCTTTTAAAACATAACATGAGTGTTATCCTTATGCATATATATATTTTTTACAAATCATTAAAACACTGCGAAAATATGGATTGAGTCTAAAATGACTATACATGGTATTCATGTTCCAGAGATATTATTATGATTTATCGCGACATCGAGGATCTAAGTGTTCTTAACCGTCCTCTATTGACACCTCTGTATCTAGCCCTGAAAGCAAATATCATCCACAAATAACACCCAGTGTCTAGCCCAAAGGCACATCATATCATACTGACACCCAACGTCTAGCTCGTAGGGAAATCATATCAATAGCACCAACAGAATTCTCTATAACAAAACAATGTACAAAGCTAACACACATTATATCACATTTTTCATAATAAATTTCCTATCACATTGTCTCATTTACTCTTTTCTTTTCCATAGTCTTTCATAATTCATTTAATTTATCTATAATTCATCACATTTTCAATATTATTGTTATATCTATAATGTGACTTCACCACCCATATACTTTGGGCATTTTCACTTTTGCCACAATTATCATATATTATTCATTTTAGCCATTACAATAGCCTAACATTATGCACATCATGCATTTAACATCATGTAACAATCAACAATGCAATACATTTGAAATCTCAAATAACAAAGTAGCTTGGCACATTTACTATCAAAATGTGCTAAGCTAATTTGAATACAAATGTATTATAACTTATCAAAGTATGTACGTACCTTAATCCAAGACAAATCCCAAGCTATAATCACCTTGTCCCCTTCACTTTCCAAAATGCTCTTCCAAAACCTAAATTCAATACTAACCAAACCAAACTTCAATTGAACTTAAACGAATCCATCATATAATTCTAAAAGGTCTCCTCATCAAAATAACACCAACCATGCCCAATTCAACAATTATAAAATACTCCATTAAAATTTTCATATTTCACATATTCATATTTTCCAATAAAACTTCAAAATTTTAAAAGAATACTTACTAATTAGTGAGAAAACCTCCAAAACTCACTTCAGTCCTTTGAAGTCTTTCCAAAATTTGGTGTTAGTGATGATGGAAGCTCTACTTCCCTCTCATTAATGGTGAACATTTTCATGGAGAAGAAGAATATGGTGAATAGTTTTTTTTTATTTCTCTTCTTGTTTACTAACCACATATATATGTATATTTTATTATTTTAATTATTTATTTATTTATTTTAAAATTTTAATTCATCTTCCAGTCAATATTAATTTTTTTATTTAATTTATTAATATTGTTATTATTATTTTATTATTTTATTATTGAATTAATATTTAATAAATATCTAGCTTTCCATCATTTTTTACTATCTAAAATTATTTTTAATTTTAATATATTTTAAAACTTCAATTTTCTTATTTTAATTTTGAATTTTTTTAACTTTTAATCTTTTACTATTTACTTGTTGACTTTTACCATTTACCATTTGACTTTATATTATATATATATATATATTTTATATCTCACATATATATTGGACATTTCCTCGCTTCTAATACTTTATTTAATCCTCCAAATTATTTATTTAATTCAATTTAATTAAATTTTATTTTAGTAAATTTTGGATGTTACAAAAATATAGTTTCATAACTCTTTCAATAACTCACAGTTGTTCAAATATTTGATCTAACTCAAATTTATCTTCATCTATTTGACAAAAAGAAGATAGATCCTTATTTATTACAATTTATTATTTGCACTAAACTAAGGACATCAAACTTGGAAAGTCAATAAAAAAATTGATCCAGTTTAGTTACAAGATAGATCACAACCACTTTCTTAAATTGTTTGGTTAAAATAAGACATATTGTTGTTATAGAAATTTAATGCTTGCACCAAATTAACGATATCGGGCTTAAATTAATCCAACTCAACTAAAAGCTCATAACCTAAGTTAAGGGTTTCAAGGCACTATCAGCTCACTAAAAGCTTCTACCTTAGCTGGGTAGAATGGCTGTTACCAATAAACTTTGACATGGCTATTTATCGTTATACTAAAAAAATTGAGGAAACCTCAAAAAAAATTAAGAAAATCACGCGGTTTACGAGATTTGAAGTTGCATTTTCAAATCTTATGGCTATTACTTTTTCATTTTTAACTTTTTAACTTTTTTTCATTTTTACTTGTTTTTTTTTTCCATTTTTTCAAATATACTTTTATTTTATAGTTTATGTTTTCTTTTAACGTTTTTATAATTTTCTTTTGCTCTTTATTTTTTTTTTCTCTTTTTTTCTTTCAATGATTTGTGTTTTTGATTTGTTTTCTTTTTTTTTTTTAATTCCATTTTCTATTGATTATCTTTGTTTGGTTATTAAATCCTCTTATTTTTCCTTTTTTATGATTTTGATTGATGGATAGTTATTTGTAATCTAGTAATATTTTGAGTTGTGTTGAAATTAGTCACAAAAGTTTTTATATTCATAACATATCCATAACATATATACAATATATAGAATATATTTATATTATTATTAGTAGTGGTATAAATATTCTCACTAAGAATTCAATAAATAGATAATATTTACATGATATATACATCATAATTAAGGATGGTATAAATGTGACATATATATTTACAACATATGCATAAACATATACAAAATATATTCATAACATATATAGAGCATATTCAAAACATATACATTATATTATGTTGCTATTAACAGTAATGTATATCTTCTCACTTAAAATTAAATATATGAACTACATTTACAGTACATACACATCATATTTAAGGGTGATATAAAAGTAATACATATATTTTTAGTTAGAATTCAACATATGTTGAACATATTAACAAGATATATAGTATATCCATACTACTTTTAATAATAGTGCATATAAACTTACTTTAAAATCAACATATGGACTACATTTACATGATTTATACATCATATTTAAAGAAAATATAAAAGTAATACATGTATTATTTTCAACTAGAACTCAACATATGCATAATATATTCAATAAATACATGACATAGACATTATTTATAAAAGTCCAAAAAATAACAGAACTTTTATTGTGATGACAGTGTACTGTATTTTTATTACTTCAGAAAATTTTTTAATGGATGAACTTTAGAATTTTATTTTGTTTTTAGTGTAGTTTTGTAAAATTTTCAAAAATAAATTAACATCGCCCAAACCCAATACTTATCCTTTTGTATTAGCCCACCCCTTTTATTGTTTTGATAAAAACCAATACTTAATATTCATTAATTTTAATAAAGAAATTTACATAACTGCCCAAAAAAAGAATATTTATGTCAAAAATATAATAAAAGCAAAAAATATTTACATTTTTATAAAAAGTTGACGCAAAATTATAAAAATACCACACTTTGAGTTTTATTTTTAAAAAATACTACTTCTCTCACTACAATAAAAAAAAACCCAAAATTACCTGAACCACAAAAAATTAAACAGTATGCCCCACTGGTGCATCAACCCTTAAACCAAATCCTACAACCTCAAACCTGTATGATGTTTTCTTCAACATCATAAAATTTTTCACTACTGGAAAGACATACTAATCCTCAAACAAAGATTAGTACTAGACCATTCATTCAGCCAAATATTATTCTTCTCTTTGGACAATTAAAAGAACTTACACAAGGAGAAGAGTTCTTAATTGGCAGACTCAGAATGCTCAAATTCAGAATAATTATATGATGTCCAATGATTCTAAGATTGATCAGTTATCTGTCAAAACTAATAAAATCTCATTAGCTCTGAAATCTATGTCTACTAAGATATAGCAATATCATAGTTCTCTACTTATGAGAATCCATCAGTTAGACACTAAACTAAGAAGGATTATCCAACAGCAAAATCTTGGACCCAATTTTGATAAAAAAAAAAAGAAGAAGAAGAAATTCAAACCTTGAAATCTAGACTTGAAATAATGGAAAGAGATCTGTTGTCAAAACAGTCTCAATCTATTATTTCTGACCCCTTTTTCCTATCTTTTCCCCTGCATATCAACCAGTACCCTTCACCAAACCCAATTTTGGAACAATCCATGAATTATTTTAAAACTTTCCAGCTTTCTTATCCTCCATACCTCCTGTTACATAGAAGCCTCCTGGTTATCAGAAGCCCTCATCTTCTCAAAAGACTTATGCTGAAACTATGAAACCTTCAAAACCTCCTCCTCCTCCTCTAAGAGTGTCTGAACCATTTCCTCAGCAACATATGACACTTCATGCACCTGATTCGTCTGAAACATATTTTATAGATTATAATTCTTTAGACTCTGATTCAAAATTCCAATAAGCAGATATCTCTGAGCTTTTAATGGTTGACCCTCCTCCTAATCCTCCTGCCACAGAACCAATTATAGAAGATCCTCCAACAGATATTTCTTTAGAATATGATCTCATATTTGAACATCAAAGAACCAATAAACGTACAAATGGTCCTTTGTTTACTTTTGATGATCTACCTCCCAGAAAATGGAGATAAAAAATTCTAGAATTTAACTCTTGGATTGATTTACAAAATGGCAAGAGAAGGAGCCTCTCTCCCACAAGTTCTCAAGAAATTTATTTCCAAATTTACTGGAAGACTCAAAGAATGGTATACTTCCCTAGATGAGCATACCCAATTAGTTTTCTTTAACATGAAAATCTCTGATGCTCTTTTACAAATCTACACCGCATTCTTGGGAGATCATACAATCATTGCAAGGAGACAAAAAAAAAAAGAAATCTTTAAAATGAAATATGTTCTTTAAAAGCTAAAGATCTTGACTTTCATTATTAGAGAATGTCTGAGAAGTTCTATATGCTAGGTGGTTACAGTGATGCTAGCATGAAATAGGTATACATTACTTCTTTACCTGAAGAACTTCAGCCAGAAATTAATCGTTCTATTTAGCAAACAGGCAGACCTCTTGAAAAAATTTCTTTGGTAGAAATTCACCAGTTTACTTTTGCCGCACTTGGTAGACTGTGTGAAAATCATAAAAGCATGAAGAGATTCATGAAGTAAGATAAAATTCTTCAAAATGCTTATAGAAAACCAATTTCTTTCAACATTAAATGTAAAGAGAAGAATTGTGTTTTTCCTACACAAAAGAAATCTCACAGATTTTTTTTTAAAGGATAAATACTCTCAACTATTCAGAAAAAGAAAGAAGTTCAGATTTTTTAGAAGAAGATCTCTATATTTAAAAAAAAAAAAAGAGAAGTCTAGGAGATAGATGTTATGCATATGGAGGAAAAGGACATTTTAGAAAAAAAATTATCCCAAGAAGCCCATGAAAACAGTAAAGTTGATCCAGCAGATCAATCAGGCTACAATCTCTCTTCCTGATAATATAGAGATTAAATCAGTTCTTTCAGAATATAGTGAAGCAGATCAAGAGATGATTATGACACTTCATATTGATGATGATGACTCTTATTCAAAATCCATCTCTATTGATTCTGATCAAGATGATAATTTTTCTATCTATCATCTCCAACTGTTGCAATTACCGTCTGCTTATTCTGTTGATCACTCAATGATGACCTCACTAGTCCATATTTCAATACTTCTATCTAAGTATGAAGAACTTCTTAAAAGGAAGAGAAATGAAGAACTTTATATTCTTCCATAAAGGCTTTGGATGATAGAAATCAGCATGAGAATCAGCACAAGCTGGAAATAATGAAATCTTTATATCTTCAAAGCCTGCTGGAACGTCTAACAGAGGAAAGATTCTCTGTATATCAGTATAAACTCTGAAAATTTTTTATGATGAATTCTAGTAGGAAGGATTTGAAGATTCTGAGTTTGCTGATAAATATCAAAACCTATCAATAGGTCTTTATCTGGAAGGGACAAACCAAGAGCATGAGTCCAGATAATACAGTCTCGAAAGAACTATATTCCAATATATTTTTTAGTGATCCAATGTGTAGAAAATACATTTCCATCAGCTGCTTTGAAATGTTCAACATAAGACTTTAAATAAGTATCTGGCAATACAATAGGATTCTTCATGCACTACAAGAAAAATGCAGTTTAGCTACGGCCAATTCCGTAGCAAGTCCGTAGCTATTACCGGCTTAGCTACGGAATTGTTACGGAAAATTTTCCGTAGCTAAAAACCCGTAGCAAAGCTTTTTTAGCTACGGAAACTGTTTCCGTAGCAACTATAGCTACGGATTAGCTACTGACATTCCGTAGCAATAACCCTTCAAACTTTTCTTCAAAAATTCCGTAGCTAAACAAGTCCGTAGCTAAGTTTCCGTAGTAATTTCGTAGCTAAGTTTCCGTAGCAATTCCGTAGTTGCACTTCCGTAGTAATTCCGTAGCTAAGTTTGTTAACTACGGAAACATAATACGTAGCAGTTCCGTAGGTGAACGTCCGTAGTAATTCCGTAGCTAAGGTTGTTAGCTACGGAAATATAATCCGTAGCAGTTCCGTAGGTGAACGTCCGTAGCTAAGGTCGTTTGCCTGTAGCAATTATGTAGCTAATTTCCATTCCGTAGCTAAATGCCTGTAGCAATTATGTAGCTAATTTCCAAAGCAATTCAGTAGCCAATAATACCACATTCTGTAGCAAATTCCATAGCATTTGCAAAATAATATTTTTATTAAACCTGCTAAAATTAAACTCCAAAGAACAATTATAATTAAAAAAAAATCCATAGTCATTTTATAACATAAAAGTTTATATAATCCACATTAATGCAAAGTACTACAGGGGATAAGTGTTTAATCTCAAATGTAAATCCTAAAAATTCATATAATATTATACCTAAAGATATAGAAATAACAACGTAACTTAATATTTAATCATCAAAATAATTGTCATTTGGTGAACCTATATCAGCAGAGTCATCTGTAAGAGGTGGTGCAAATGATGCCCGCCATCGCCTTGATTCCTCTCGGTCTTCTTTTATTTCTTTGATAAGATTAACCATCATTTCTTCAAGCTTTGACTGTCGTTCATTCAAGTTATTAAGCGTTTCTTGTTGAGCAGTTGTAGTTGGTGCATTTGATGAGGAACTTGAAGCATATGACCCTCCCTTTGCTAATCCAAGGCCATAAATGCGATTCTTTTTTTTTCCTCCAGCTGCCTCGATGAATAACAGGTCCTCATCAAGATGAATGCTATTATCTTCTTCAGAATCCATCTCCGAGTTTTGTACAACAGTATCTTTAAGTCGCTTAAAATTCTCCTACAACATATATAAATGTACAATTAAAGTAAATTGTTTCAAAATTTTAAAATTATAATGAATCAAAAGAAATCAAACTTACATAGACAGTTTCAGCACACTTATCGATGAACTCAGCTGGATCCCCTCTTTTATCTTTCTTAGTATGCATATTAAGAAAGATAACACTTTTTGAAGGTTCTCTTTTTTCGACATCTTTTTCCTTCTGCCAAATTGAAATGACCATTGAAACATAAATTAATTACAACGTATTGCATGCACAAACGGGCAGCATATGAACATGGAATCACGCCACACGGCGATCCAAATATAAGGATAAAACAAAACAAAATAAAAGGGAAATAGTCACACAGCAGCCAACAACTAGGATTATATATATATCAGTAGGTTTATGAAATGTATGAATTTATGAAATCACAATCAGCAGCAAATATAGCCTGTAATTTACAGAAAAAATAGCAAGAAAAGAGAGTTATATACCTAAAGTTAAAGTACAAAAGTAAGAGAGAGAGAGAGAGGGAGAAGGCAGGAAGTGTAGGAGTTATGAATTATATGAGTTATAGTATTACGTGTTTGTGTAGCAAAATGTTTGTGGAAAAGCTGAAAACTCTTACAATATGGAAGAACAAAAACAGAGCAGCACTACTTGAGTAGGAATAAGCCGAGAACCAAATGAAGAAGCAAATTATCATGAAGATATGAATATCACAGTTATTACCAAATATCATGGAGTCAATCAGCAAGATACAAATTCACACCAATATGTTATTTTTCAAGCAGCTCAAAAACTAAAATTAGAAAAAAAAAGGTGTGAGCAGCAGCTTATGAAACAGAATCGGCAAAATATTGGCAGCATCTCCCCTTATTTATTGATAAATAGAAGATGAAGGAGAAGAACTTAAGAAGAAGAAGAAGGGGGGAAAAACAAAAAGTAAACAGTAAAAACACCAAATCAGAGATATGCAGATTTGAAGAAGAAGGAAAAAAAAAAGAGTAAACAGAGACATACAATGCGAGAAAGGAACATGATAGCAAAATACTTATTTAATTTATATTATTTTGTTTGATATTTTATTATTTTATTATATTTTGTGTTATTTAATTTATATAATTTTGTTTGATATTTTATTATTTTATTATATTTTGTGTTATGTTTGAGTATTATTTACAGATAGTTAATATTTGAAGTAGAAATAAATAAATAAAGGGCAAAAGTTGAAGTGCAAAACGCGTTCAGCTTGCAAGCAAGCGCAGGCGCGTTCCAGTATAAGAGAAACAAGCGCGGGCGCGCAGGGAAACAAGCGCGGGCGCGCTTCCAGTAAAAGAGAAGCAAGCGCGGGCGCGCAAGAAGCAAGCGCGGGCGCGCTACAACATGACGCAGGCGCGCTACAACATGACTCGGGCGCAAGAAGCAAGCGCAGGCGCGCATGACTCGGGCGCTACAACATGACGCGGGCGCGCAAGAAGCAAGCGCGGGCGCGTTCCAGTATTAGAGAAACAAGCGCGGGTGCGCTTCCAGTAAAAGAGAAGCAAGCGCGGGCGCGCAAGAAGCAAGCGCGGGCGCGCTACAACATGACTCGGGCGCTACCGTTTGTTGATTTCTGAATGTAGACTGAACTTTAGAATATGAGTTTCACTTATTCTATAGAATTAGTCATTTTCTATCATCAACAGGAAAAAGAAAAATCAAACTTTATCAAACAAGCTAAGGAGAAATGATGATACTATTACTGCAGCAGGAAACAGAAATTCAGTTGCTTCTACCACATCTTTTATTTTCAAAAGAAGAAGTTGAAGTGGGAAGGATGTTGCAAGAATACCAAAGGATATTTCAGACACTACATTTGTCAAGCCTAAGGCCAAAACAGATTGCAGCGGATCAAGTGTTCATGTGAATTCTTTTTCTTTTCTTATGTTCATAAGAGCAAATGAATTCAACAATTCATTTCAATTTTTACATTAGTGCAGTGCTGCATGACATGAAAAGACAACAATCAACTACAGTGGTATAAATTTTATGACGAGAAGCGAATTGGGAAAACCTGAAGTCATAGTCTCAGGGAAAAAATATAAATATAATATCACATGCACTTGATTCAGAATATCATACTTTTGAAGCTAGAGCAAAAGCATATTCCGCTACAACTGTCTTTCCAGCTGAGGTGTGAGCTGCCACAAAAACAGATTCTCCCTTCTCCAAATAATATATAGCCTGCAATAACCATTAAATCAAAATGATGAAGAGGAAAGGAGTTGATTAGGCAAGAAGCAATTATAAGAAATTCCATGAGTTGCCCTTCAAGACAGAACACTGGCTGTATGTTGGTGCAACAGAAACTTAATGATCATATCTTGCACTAGATAGAAAGATTGGCTAGTTGATTAAAATCCTACCATCAAGTAACAATGCAATGCCTACTAAGGCAAAAGTTCCAAAGGAAGTTCAGAGGAAAGCAGTACTCTAGTAAAGGCAATTATAGAGTTGTTGAGAAAAGCCCAAGATCCTTCAAGGTGTATTCTAGGAGAATCAAAAAAGCTGAGGACAGCTGAGATATTACCAACACAGCTGGACACATCAGCCCTTTCTGTTAGAGGCAATCATTTATAATGAAAGCAGTAGCAATATGTAGGCATCTTTTAGCATTCAGTCATTTTGGGCAGGGGAATTATTCTCTCTGTAATCAGGCTTGTACCTAGGAGGTTATTCATTACCTATTTTTGTTTCTCTCTCATTCTCTTGTCTAGTTATCGTACTCATCTGTGTACACACTCCATTATTAATCAAATGCATTCCTGCCATTTTCTTATCTCTGTTTCCGCTATCGTTTACTGCACTCTAATATTCTATGTTACTTACATTACCTCATGGCTCAATAAATGGAACCATAATATACAGCGGAAACTTGTAGACAAATTTTCCAATCTTCAAAATGATTTATCTCAAACCAAAGTAATTTTTGAATCCCTAATAGATTCAAGTTGTCCTGATTCTATAACAGAAGATTTAAAACTTGTATTGGATAGAAAGAAAAATGCAGCTACATGGATCAAAGCAGCAGTAGAATGTGACTTAAACCCAAAAGCACCCAAAAGCATCAAACGGAACAAATTACACATTTGCTGCTAGGAATTAAAGATCCGAAAATGAATTTTTCTCAGAAATAGTAAATAATCTGCAAGGCAACCAAAATTGGGTGAAGGGAAGTAGATTGAATGTATCATCAGAAATAGCAAATGCATTGAATTGTGAATGTAGGACATGGTTTTTGAATGACATTGAGGATTATTTAGATCGGGTTTGTACCAGAACTAGCAGCAGTTCTACAGTTTAACTTGAGAGTTCAAACATTAAAAACCCCAAATCCTAAGATACTGAAGCATAACAACAATAAAATGAAAGTTAGAGGGAGAAAGATATCAGAACCTTTGAGCTTTCTCTTGTCTCATCTATGTTGTCTTCTTCTGCCAAATTGAAAGTGGTTGAAGATTGAGACACCAGCGATGGAAGCGGCGAATGGAGGTTGTGGTTGGTTATGGCTTGGGTTCGCAAGTCATGAGAGAGAGAGATTGATTGAGGAGAGCAGGCTGCAACGTGAAGGGGAAGATGGAAAGCAAACTGAGAAGGAACAAAGCAAAGGCAGATCAAAGCACGATTCAAAATTTTTTTCCCCTTTTTTTAGAGGAAAGCGGGATTCTGAAATTTGCAAAGGAGGGAAGTAGAAATTTTTTTTTTTTTTAGAAGAAAGTAGAAATTAGGGTTGTATAAGAACTTAAAAACTAAATATTTTTTGCTACGGAAATTCAGTAGCAAAGGATAAATCCGTAGTTAAACCGCAGCTGAGGGAATGAGTAATATGTTTGCTACAGAATGGCTACGGAATCCTGCGTAGCTAAAAGGCGCGCCACTGTGGAGCGAAAATAATTGCTACAGAAATCTATTCCGTAGCTAACGTCGCTACGGAATAGCTATGGACTTGCTACGGCAATATATAATTTAATAAAAAAGGTAATTCCGTAGCTATGCCATAGCAATTCCGTCGCTATGTTGCTACGGAATCTGTCCGTAGCAATTTTCCGTAGCTATTTCACAGTTTTCTTGTAGTGATGGATTTATGAGCTCCAGTATCCATGAAAGTTATGAGTGAAATAGGTCTATTCTACTTAGATGGAAATATTAAAATCTGGACTAGTGGGGTCATCATTGAGTGATCAACAAAATAAGCAGAGGATAATTGTTGTTGTTAGAGATGATAGATAGCAAAATTATCATTTTGATAAAAATCAATAGAGTTGGATTCTGAATAAGAGTCATCATCATCAATATGAAGTGCCATAATCATCTCTTGATCTACTTCACTCTATTCTGGAAGAACTGATTTAATCTTTACATTATCAAGAAGAGAGATTGAAGCTTGATTGATCTGCAGGATTAACTTTACTGTTTTCCTGGGCTTCTTGGGATAATTTTTTACAAAATGTCTTTTTCCTCCACATGCATAATATTTATCTCATGGGCTTCTCTTTCTTTTTAAATATGGAGATCATCTTCTAAAAAATCTGAACTTCTTTCTTTTTCTGAATGGTTGAGAGCGTTTATCCTTAAAAGAAAATCTGTGAGATTTTTTTTGTGTAGGACAAACACAATTATTTTCTTTACATTTGATATTGAAAGACGCTAGTTTTCTACAATCATTTTGAAGAATTTTATCATACTTCATGAATCTCTTCATGCTTTTATGATTTTCACACAGTCTACCAAGTGCAGCAAAAGTAAACTGGTGAATTTCTTCAAAGAAACTTTTTTAAGAGGTCTGCCTGTTTGCATAATAGAATGATTAATTTTTTGCTGAAGTTCTTCGGGTAAAGAAGTAACATATAACTATTTCATGCTAGCATCACTGTAACCACCTAGCATATAGAACTTCTCAGACATTCTCTGATAATGAAAGTCAAGATCTTTAGCTTTCAAAGAATATATTTCATTTCAAAGAGTTCTTCTTTTTATCTTATTGCAATGACTGTATGATCTCCCAAGAATGCGGTGTAGATTTGTAAAAGAGCATTAGAAATTTTCATGTTAAAGAAAGCTAATTGGGTATGCTCATCCAGGGAAGTATACCATTCTCTGAGTCTTCCAGAAAATCTGAAAACAAATTCCTTGAGAACTTGTGGGAGAGAGGCTCCTTCTCTTGCCATTTGCAAATCAATCCAAGCATTAAATTCTAGAATTTTTTATCTCCATTTTCTAGAAGGTAGATTATTAAAAGTAAACCAAGGGCCATTTGTAGGTTTATTGGTTCGTTGATGTTCAAATCTGAGATCATATTCCAAAGAAACATCTGCTGGAGGATCTTTTATAATTGGTTCTGTGGCAAGAGGATCAGGAGGAGGGTCAGTCATTAAAAGCTGAGAGATATCTGCTTGTTGGGATTTTAAATCAGAGTCTGAAGAATCAAAATCTATAAAATCTAATTCAGAAGAATCAGGTGCATGAAGTGTCATATGTTGCTGAGGAAATGGTTCAGACACTTCTGAAGGAGGAGGAGGAGGTTTTGAAGATTTCATAGTCTCAGCATAAGTCTTTTGAGAAGATGAGGGCTTCTGGTAACTAGGAGACTTCTATATAACAGGAGGTATGGAGGATAAGGAAGCTAGAAATTTTTGAAATAATTCATTGACTATTCCAAAATTGGGTTTGGTGAAGGGTATTGGTTGATATGTAAGGAAAAAATGGGGGAAAAGGGGTCAGAAACAATAGATTGAGACTGTTTTGACAACAGATCTCTTTCCATTATTTCAAGTCTAGATTTCAAAGTTTGAATTTCTTTCCTTTTCCGATCAAAATTGGGTCTAAGATTCTGCTGCTGGATCATCCTTCTTAGTTCAGTGTCTAACTGATGGATTCACATAAGGAGAGAACTGTGATATTGTTGTATCTCAGTGCATATAGATTTCAAAGCTAATGAGATTTTATCAGTTTTGACAGATAACTGATCAATCTTAGAATCAATGGACATCAGATAATTATTCTAGATTTGAGTATTATGAGTCTGCCAATTAAAAACTTCTTCTCCTTATGTAAGTTCCTTTAATTGTCCAGAGGAAAGAACAATATTTGGTTGAATGAATGGTCTAGTACTGATTTTTGTTTGAGGATCAATATGTCTTTCCAGTGGTGAAAATTTGATGATGTTGAAGAAAACATCATACAGTTTTGAGGTTGTGGGATTTGGTTCAGAGGTTGATGCACCAGTGGGGAACACCGTTTAATTTTTTATGGTTTAGGTAATTTTAAATTTTTTAAACATCAAGAAGTCCTTCTACTTGTAGGACTTTAAGGGCCTCATTATTAATAGGAAGAGAAAGTGGATATTCCTTCTTATGAATTTCTAATGAAATTTCTATCCAGGGAGAGCTTCCTAAATCAAGAGAAGGGTGCTTAAATCATGTTGCCTCGGATTTACATGAAGAGAAAAATCTCTTAGGTTTAGTAAGTCTGGTCAAATTAATAGAAGGATATTAAACATCTCCTATTTCTTCACAACATACACTACCAAGGTCACATTCTCCTGAACTTGAAGTAAAAATGGCCTATGACCTTTTTGGTATAGATTAGACTACCATCAGATGTAAAACTGTGAACTGGGATATTTTTTATGTCTTTAGGAGAGACTGGAATTATCATGCAAGTATGAAAAAGTTCTGGAAGAGAACTAGTACTTACTCCATCTGAATCTTTTAAAGGTTCCTGAAAAACAGTCTTAATTGTACTGTCTTCTTTCTGATAAATACAAGATTCATTGTCTGACTAGGTCTAGAATTCTACTATTGCTTCTCATAAGTTGTAACCCATTCCAAAGGAATGAGTTTCATGAGATCTTCTCTGGGTAGTTGTCTAGGAGTCTGTACAATTATAGGAGTAGTATATGTATCTGCATAAATGTATAGAGCATCAGTAGATACTCCTGGGGCAGATAGGTTAATTGCATGATCTTGCAATCTATACACTATCTGATGATGGATGGTTGCAGATAGAGATCCTTCAATCTAATCAGCTCTAGTAATTTAAACTTGAATTTTCAAAGCAGTAGACAGATGAACATCATTCAAGGACAGATTATAATTGAGGAAAAAAGTCAGAACAACACTTCTGTATTAAGTGTTGTAAGCATAGTACCAATCAATGCATTTTCAAAGTGAACATATCTGGTATCCAATAAACAAAGTCTGGCAATAATTGAAAGACCTTTCCTTCCATAGTAAGAAAGAACTATTCTCACACCTTCAAGATGAAGATGAGAATATCTTTATTTTTTCCACTGAGAGATAAACTCCTGTGGAATCTCCATGATAACATACTGTTCAGTAGAAGTAGAAGATAAAGAACACTTATTCAAATGAAAGGTCTGAATATATTCTTTCACATAAGGTCTTTTTGTGGAAATAAGATTGGATATGTTCTTTATATAATTAGACTTCTGGAAAATAAGATAGGGATTAAGCACAGGGAGTTGAGAACTATCAACTTTAGAGTCTTCTTGGATATAGGCAATTTCTACAAGGTGATATATTTTATTTGTAACAAGTTGAGAACATGAAGGAGGAATCAAAAGAGAAGAGGTATGATTAATGATTTCTTTTTTAGAAGTTGTCATGGTGATTTCTTTTTAAGAAGTAGTCATGGTGTTTTAGACTTCTCAAAATCTTCTTATTCAAAATGAAAGAGAAGCCCAAGAGATAAATGTTATGCATGTGAAGGAAAAGGACATTTTGTAAAAAATTATCCCAAGAAGCCCATGAAAACAACAAAGGTTACCCAGCAGATCAATCAAGCTTCAATCTCTCTTTCTGATAATGTAGAAATTGAATTAGTTCTTTCAGAACATAGTAATGCATATCAAGAGACGATTATAGCACTTCATATTGATGATGATGACTCTTATTCAGAATCTAACTCTATTAATTCTGATCAAGATGATAATTTTGTTATCTATCATCTCCAATAGCAGCAATTACGCTCTACTTATTATGTTGATCACTCAATGATGATCCCACTAGTCCAAATTTTAATACTTTCATCTAACTATGACAGAGCTATTTTACTCATAGCTTTCATGGATACTGGAGTTTATAAATCTATAATGAATCCTGCTGTATTGGCAGATACTTATTAGAAGTCTCATGTTGAACATTTCAAAGCAGCTGATGAAAATGTGTTTTCTACACATTTGATCATTAAAAAGAAGATTAGAATACAATTCTTTTCAAACTGTATTATCTGGACTCATGTTCTTAGTTCGTCCTTTTCATATAAAGACCTACTGATAAAATTAATGTTTTAAATTATTTTTCGGCAAACAAAAATCATAGTTTTTATAATGGAATTTTTTTAATTTTATTAATAAAAAAATAAATAACATTCAATAAAATATATAAAAAATACATTAATAAAAATCATTATATTTATTTTTAAATAAATTTTACATATTATGCACTTAAAAAAATAAAAAATATACATATAATTTTATTATATAGATGTTTGGAAGATGTTTTGTGTATGTTTCGTAGATGTTATTTTTGTTTTGTAGATGTATGTGTTATATATTTGTTGTCTAAATTATGTGTATTTAATGTAAAAAAATTATTAATATTGTGTAGACGTTGTGAAAATAAAAAATTAAATAAATAAAATTAAATAAATATTAAAAACATCATATAAATAATATTGTTGATGTATTATAGATATTTTATAGATGTCGTAGTTGTATTTTATATTGTTTAGTGTGTATTTTATATATATATTATGTATATGTTTATTTTTTGGTGTATATTAAAAATATGAAAAAAAATTTAAATAAAAAAATAAATAAAATAAATTACAGAAAAAACGAAAATAAAAAAATTACAAAAAAAAATTAACGTGAAAACACTAAAGATTTAATATTTTTCACGTGTGTCGTAGAAATGAAAACAGAAAACATGTTTCCGTGTATTGTGTTATTTTCTTATTTTAATATGGCTAATTTGCAATTTTAGTTATAGTATCCAATGCGCCAACAACTTTCATTATTAAAATTTTAACTGTTGAGTCACAAAGTATTAATGCCCGATGAGTCTGCCATTTGTTAAGCTAAACTATTCAAGAAAATAAGGATTGGAATTTTAATAATGAAACTGGCAACCCATTATATTTTCAGCTGATCCAGAACTAAACCATTTAATTTTTAGTCAAGAAAGAAGATCAGTGGAATTGTGGTATATGGATACATTTTCTAACCTTTTTGTATTGGATGGTGAAACAAGAACAAGTGGTGCAACTAGTCATATTCACAAGTATATAAGAGGTCTTTTTTTGACTCATTTTGGTCTTGAAAGGCTCAAAGAAAAATTGATTTCTCAAATTGAAGATGTTATTAACACAACTCTACATTCATGGTCAACTCTACCAAATGTTCAAGTGAAAAATGCTGCTTCTGCTGTATTTTTTCTAAGCTCTCAGCTTTTTAATATATTATTACTTTGTTAAAATCCGAATTCATGCAATTTTATACTATATTTTTCCTTTTTTTTTTGGTGGGGTTATTGCAGTTAGTCTGCGATTTCACAGCCAAGTTTATGTTTAGTTATGATGCTGAAAAATCATCTTATAACATGAGTGAAAGATTTGCAAAATTTTCAGAAAGTTATGTGTCATTTCCACTGAATAATCCTGGCACTGCATACCACCAAAGTCTAGAGGTAATCAAAATTTTCTTTTATAACTCGATGTGGGATTTTAACATGTTTAGAAATGGTTTGGTTAAGAATGTTATTTGAGGATTTTGCAGGACCGAAAAAAGGAGATTAAGACGTTGGAGCAGACATTAAGAGAAAGACTTAGCAATTGTGAGAAGAATAAAGATGTGTTGAATCAAACATTAGATGATATGGCAAAAGAGAAATTTATAACAGAAGAATTCATAGTTCAAATTCTGTTTGGGGGTTTATTTGCTGTCTCTGAATCTATTCCAATTGCCATTGCTTTACTTTTCAAGTTCTTTTCAGCCAACCCCTCAGCCTTACAAGAGTTGACGGTACCACTTTATATTCACCTTTACATCGGCTGAGGCTGCAGGCCATAATTATTAGTGAAAAGAAAATTATCAAACATTTTATTGTTTTTTCAATTATCGAAGTCCAAAGATAAGAATATGAAATATGATAAAATTTTGCGCAGGCTGAACATGAAGAAATTATCAAGAACAGGAAAGGGAAAGGTTCAGATTCTTCAGGTAATTTAATGACTTTTACACTTCAGGTAATTTCTATATTATTTTTTATATATATTGTTAATTTTATTTATACTTGATCAATACATATATATTAATTTTGTTGGAATATATAGGTGATCAATGAAACTCTTAGAATAGCAAATGTTGCTCCTGGATTGCTCAGAAGAACAATAAGAGATATTCATTACAAAGGCATGTTAATTCTTATTATAATTAATTAATAACATCTTATTCAAGCTAATAGATTTTGATTGTCATCTTATTATTATTGTAATTTTCTAAATTTAGGATATACAATTCCTGCCGGTTGGGTAGTAATGGTTCTTACTTCTGCTCTCCATATGAACCCTGACATATTTAAAGATCCACTTGTCTTTAATCCATGGCGTTGGAAGGTATATATTTCATTCTCAGATCATTAAATTATATATAAAGCTTATCTTAACTTAAATTATTATAATTTTTTTAAGGGTATTGAAAAGAAAAAATATTTGAATTAAGGGTGCGTAATTGATTAAATAATAGGACTTGGACTCGCAAACAATATCAAAAAATTTCACACTGTTTGGTGGAGGAACTCAAGACCCTTAAAAAATTACAAGTTTCAAGTTTTTTTTCCTTTTTTCCTTTTTCTTTTTTCGAAATCTTTCTTTTTTTTTTCTTTTTATATATGAATATCAGTTCTATATTGTACTTAATTATCTTAAAAATGGTTCTCTTCCTCTCATTCTCCAATTCACCAAGTCTTGCTAGAAAAACTAATAATACTAAGATGCTTTTATTTTTATTGATTAATTAGTGCTTTAGGTTAATGATGATAAAAATATTTAATAATTTGCAAATCATTGCATCATGATTTTTTATTAAAATTAATGAAATTGTTATTGCCTTTTTGCACTTGTATTTTCTATTTTTATTGTTCTTAACTTGATATATTATTATATATATAAGGAAACCAAAAAACAATTACTACTAATAATCAATACTTGCAAAAGGAAAATTGAAATATGACGATAATTTTTTTGGGCATTTAATCAACACTGACTTTATTTATATGTAATTTGTATGCATATATGCAGTGTCTTGAAGTCGAATGCGTAATTTATAAATATGAGGTTTTTAAATTTTCAGTAATTATATGTAATATGGTAATTAAACATAAAGAGTAATGAGTTTTTGGTTTAGTCATATTAGAGTCGTTTCTAAAGTTGAAAAGTTTTAATTTCAACTTATAGTTAAATTTATTAAAATTAATTATAATTAAAATTTTACAATTTGTATAACCATCAAATAAATAAAATAATAGATTTTAAATTTGGCAATAAATGCCGTTATTGTGAATGTTTAATATTGATCCAGACAGCACGAGGATGAAGAGCATCCTCTTTCTGTTTAATGAGAATTCAAAATTGATTTTTGGACTTGGCAAAATCATCTTAACTCAATCTTTTTTTATTCATAATCAAACCAAATCAAAAAACATAATAAACAAAACAAATAAAATTATCCATTGAAATAATGAATAAATTTGCGAGGTTTTGATTGTGATTCAAACGAATATGCATGACAGCCCAAGCAGCAAACTAAATTAAAATAAAATCAATTGGTCTCTTTTCTTCGTTTTCTTCTTCCTTTCTTTTAATTTATTTTAAGTTAATCATTTTGTTTAATTGAGTTTATTTTGATTTATCTTACATTTAACTATTTTGCTTTGAATTCCTCAAGAGCAAAAACAATAACAAAGATAACTAGACAAGATGAGATTCAGGTCATCCAAATAACATATCAAAAAGCAAACTAGATGACCACTAAAAGCAAGCTCATAAGATTTAGCCAATACTCATGGGCAGAAAACATAAATTGCCATTGGAAAATCCAAGCTAACAAATTTTCGTACTCTCAAAGCCCATTAAGGCATATATAGAAAATATGAATGTTTACAAAAATAACTCAAAAACTAAAGTCTTTTTTAAATTTACAGCATATTTTTTTTTCAAATTTACAGAAATTACTATTTTTGTAATTTAATTACAAAAGTATGGAGGAGCTAACCGATATATAAAGTATACAAAAACATATATCTTGTGCGCTAATTCGCTAAGTGTCATTGTAAAGGTTTAATATAAGTTGCTGTTAAAAAAATAGTGGCATTGTTTTTCATTTGTATTTAACTTTTAGGAGCTACCGTTTTCTTTTTTTATTTTTTATTTTTTAATTTTAAAATATTAAATTAAAATATTTATATTATATTTATATTTATATGTAATAAATACCATAAATATAATTTAAATTTTATTTATATTAATATATTTTATTTAATTTATATGTTTTAAAATATTTTTTATACATACTATAAAAATTGTTTAAAAATATTTTTTTAATATAAAATTATAAAACTACCATTTTATCTTTAACATATACTAACATATATTAACATATACCAATATATATCAATATCTACTCACATATATATAACATATATTATTATTTTTTTGCAAAATATACCTACCATATATCTAGTTATATATAACATATATTTAAATATGTTGTTATTATTTTCGGTATATCTAGTTATATATAACATATGTGCACATATAAATAAATATATAAAATAGTTATATACCGATATATATCTACATATATCCATATTATATTAATATATATTCACATATATTGATATTTTTTTTGTTAAAGTATGTAACATATACTTATATATACCTTATATACATATATATATTGTTATTTTTAGTTAAAGTATATATCCATTAAAGTGCAGTGGCAAATATATGACATCACTTTATCAATTTGCATCCCAAGCATTAAAGTGCAGTGGCAAATATTTTTTTAATATAAAATTATAAAAATGTCATTTTATATATAATATATAATATATCTACATATATGTAATATATATATATATATATATTTAGTTATATGTAATATATATCCACGTATATGATATATATTATTATTCTTTTGTTAAAATATATGTAACGTATATCAACATATATTAATATATACATATATATATATATATATCCATATATATATAATATATACCAATATATATATATCTATTGTCTTGAAGAGATAATATCAGTATGCAGTTGTTATATCTTATTATATTTAGGTGAATACTAACTATAACTACATATCTATTATTTTTCAAAAAAAATATCAATATGCATCTATAATATCTTAGTATATGAAGGTATATGTAACATATATGTATATATATCAATATATACTATTAATATACGGAGCCTATATTTACAAAAATATTATTATTGTTAGTTAAAGTATATATAACATGTACCAATATATACATGTTGTCCATGAAAGTATATGTAACATATACCTATATATACCTATTATCTTGAAAAAACAATATCAATATGCAGCTCTTATATTTTAGTATTTGTAGATATATAATAACAATAATTACATATATATATTATTTTTTTAAAAAAATGACAGAACGCATGCAACTGTAATAGCTTAGTATATGAAAGTATATATAGTATATGTCTGCATATACCTATTGTCTTGGAGAAAGAATATTAATCTACAAGTGTTATATCTTATTATATTAAGGTATATACTAACTATAACTATATATATTTATTATCTTTTAAAAAAAATTTAATATGCATCTATAATATCTTAGTATATGAAAGTATATGTAGAATATACTTACATATACTTATTGTCTTAGAAAAAAAATTAATATATTGGTATTATATTTTAGTATATATAGGTATATCTAACTATAATTACATATATCTATTTTTTTTAAAAAAAATAATGTCAATATGTAGCTATAATATCGCAGAATATGAAGGTATATATAGCATAGACCAACATATATTATTCTTTTTTTTAAAATATTCATTTTAAATTGTATATACATATAAATATTTTTTTAATTATTTTAGTGTATTCTTTTGCAAACTTTTTATATATATTTATAAATTTAATATTTTGTATAATTTTTTTCATTTTGTTTAAAAATAACTTTTATTCATACTAAAATACTTGTGAATTTATAATTTATAAAAGTCATTTATATATATAAAAAAGGTTAATATATTGATTTCATTTGCTTAAAAAATTATAAATAAAAAAACACAAACAATATGAAAAGATAAAAAAAACCAAATAAATTTATTAAATAAAAATTTTAAAACATAATAATAATAATTTAGTATTCAATATTTGTATTAAAATAAAAAATTTAATGAAAAAAACAAATAGTACAATATAACAAAAATATTATAAGTTCTAATATATAATGCAAAAAATTTATGAAAATATTTTTTAATAAAAAATTATAAAATAAATTTAAATATTATCATAATAAATATTTTATTTTATAATAATAATAATAATATTAAATGTAATATTATTTTTTTAGTATAAATATATTAATTAAGGGAAATATTAAAAGTACATTATATATTTATGAAACTTAGTTTGCATTGTAAAAACACTATTAAAAAAGAGAAGCTCTTGTTGGACCACAACAAAAACTTCAGTAACACCACAACAAAAAGAGAATAGGAAGCAAAGAAAAAAAATATAAGCGGGATCGCACCTACTACTAAACCACACTTAACATACCTCCACCATCGTATTTTTGTAAAATTAAAACATAAAAATGTATAAATAAAAAGATAAAAGATTAAAAGTGAAAAAGAAAGTAAGAGTAGTAAAAATGAAAATGAAATTTAAAAAGTAGTATATGATTTAATTTCCTCCAAAAAATAAGCATTCACTAAAATCCAAAACCAAATGGCACATGAACAAGTAAATAGATTCAAGCCTAGAAGCCCATTTTTAGCACAAACCAATAAGGCCGAAATTGATTGTAGCCTTCTAAAATCATCCCAGACTATAAACCCCTCAAAAATAGTCCTTTTGCACAGCAAGCTGAACTAGACCCTAGCCTTGGTAGCCTAACCAGTCAATTTAAGCCCAAACCAGATAGCTACTGTAATTATCTTATCTAATCTAAAAAGCTAGACTTAACCACAACCTTCATGCTAAACATTCTTTAATGAGAGCCCACAAATAATGACTTGAGACTTAACACATTTATATAGGATTACGAGCCAAGCCAAGTCGAGCTTTGGAAAGCTCAAGCTTGGCTCATCATAAAATAGTTGAGTTTGAACCAAGCCTGAGCCGAGCTTGAACTTATATTAATTAAGTTCATATATCATGTATCTCGAACTTGAACAAGAGCTTAATTTAAATAAGTTTAACAAGTTTAATAAACTTATTTCAGTTTCAGAGATACTAAAACTAATAATTTTATAAAGGATGGACAATATGATTATATATTGACAAAAATAAAATATTATTTTACTTTAATTTTATATTCTATTATAAAATATTAAGTTATTTTATATTTTATATTTTATGTTATTTAATTTATTTATTACATAAATCATATGTTAATAAATTATAAAAATTAAATTAGTTAAAAAATTATTATATTCAAATACATAATTTAATATATATATTGAATTATATATATTTCTAATCCAATATAACTAATGAGTTAGCTTGCGAGCCTAATTCACGAGTTTTTTTTTAAAATTAGCTAGCTCATAAGCTAACAAGCTAAATATTTCTTAGCTTGAGCTTGACTTACTTAACAAACGAGCAACTCGAGCATGAACGAGCTTTTACCAAGCCGAGACCCAAGCCAAGCTTGAGTAGTCTAGCTCATTTATAACTCTACCTTTATGCTTGGAAGTAACTCCTTGAAAAGCTAAATTAGATCATTTCTCTAAGACTTTGACCCAAACCTAATAATGTAGGGCTTGGTATTATAACATTTAAGTGATTAACTCTTTATGTTTTGATAGATTTAAACAATAATCAAGACAAAAGAAATTAATTCTCTTAAGAATAAAAGTTCTAAAAATTTTATTCAAACAATGACTAAACTTGTTATAATGTTCATGATATGTTTTAATAAGTTACAAGAAATGGGAATCCTAAATTAAGATGTTTAATAACAAGTATAAATCCATCTTTGTATTATTAAACTAACCTAGCAAGCATGGACCTCAGTCCCGAGCATTGCAACTCGAGCTCCTAATGTTAGGATGGACAGTCTCCTGACACAGCCATCTTACGGCTCTGACAAGTCCATAATCTTCGCTGACACTACTCAAATCTTGTCTCCTGCCCTTCAACTATAAATAGGGGTGACCCCTATAGGTAAATATATTCTTCCACTAATACATTCTATCTTTATGCTCAAATTGACCGAGCTTTGATGAGGCATCAAAGCCTCTCTCGGGAAGCCCGACCCCCCTCCTTTCTTATCTTGTAAGTGGAAGAGCCACAGCAGCAGCAGCACCTAAGCCCCAAGCTAGGAGAGCTTGGACCCATGAGGTACATCCCAACATCAGTGATGCGGTGAGCATGGACAACCTATTCCTTGCCATGAAGGATAAATTCTCAGGTAAGTTCCCTAGCTTCTCAAATACCGAGCATTGAGCTCATAGAAGTGCACCTTAATCATGCAATAACATAAGCACTATAACCATATAATGATACAAAGTACTCTTATCATGCATTAAGCAACAACACTTTAATTATGCATCTCATAGTGCTCTAGTCGCTCATCGAGCTTAAGCACTAACTGTGCATCTTATAGCGCCCTCATCGCACATCGAGCAACACTCTATTCATGCACATTATAGCACCATCGCTATATGCTGAACATTGAATATTTCAATAATTTAAATGCTTATACCTCATGCTTTATTTCATGTCATTCGAAGTTTGTATTTGCTATTTTAGAGCTTTTAAAATTCGAGGGTGGTGTAACAATACTCTTTGTATTTCCAAGCCCCTAACCTTTTCTGTAATGATCATCTTGTAATATTGTAATAAAAACAAAGAGAATGAAATCGTGAGCTTACATAATTAGGCACTCTAATAATGTTCAAGAGCATCCCAAGAAGCTCTGACATGAATGTCAAAATATCAAAGGGGGACACTGTCCGTAGGTACCGAGCCTTGGTACCCTCTTTCATCAAGGATGAGCTTTCTATACTTAAAGAGCCTTGGTACTCTCCTTCATCAAGGTTAAGATTTCTACATCTAAGCATTGAGCCACAACCATAACATAGAGGAATGATCTACATCAAAAAGAGAAATCGAGAATGTGGTTAGAACAAGAGAGCTCGTGCAGCTCCTCCCTAACCAAGAATCTAGTTGCAGCAAGAGAGCTCGTGCAGCTCCTCCTGAACTAAGAATCTGGTTGCAGCAAGAGAGCTCAAGTAGCTCTACCCAAACCACAAAGACTGGTTCTAAGAAGGCTCTCCCAAGAGGCATATTTTGAGAAAGGTTATCCAACTGGACACCACAAATGCTACACCTCATGCAAGTAATTATTCTATAACTTTACCTTTTTATTTTATTAAGTTCTTAAAACACTTGTATAACTTCATATATAAGCATGGTATAAGTAGCAGAGCACTCAGTGCATAGGCATTCACTCACACATTGTATACCGAGCATGCTAAATAAAGTTCTGCCAAAAGCACACGGATAATAACAAAATGCTTGGATGAACCTCGTGCTCGAGCAGGCTAAGCAATGTGCCATAAGAACGTCAATAAAAACACAGCAAAATAAAATGGTACATCTTATCACCTAGCATTAAGTTTGGTCATACACCAAGCCACTAGTTCAACATAAATAACATACCATATCAAAAATAAAATGCAAGTGTTAAAATTGAACTTCATTTCATTAAAGAATAAAATTTCCACTACATCAAAGTTCCGGTCTTTTCAATGTTCAAAGATCGCCCATAAACAAGTTTCCTATAATTACTACACTAAAATCTCAAAACAAGTTATAGATCTCATCCTACAAAGTCTTCTTCCTCATCATCTTCTGCCTTTACTTCATTTGAGAGCTCGTCAATGTCTATATCCATCATCTGGGACAAGTCCATGTCTGGATTTTCTTCTTTCAGTTGCTACAATATAGCTTGTTCATAAGCATAGACACTCCGAGCATAGCGTTGGTCGCTCCTTTTAGACTTGGCAACCAGTCCTTGGCTAGCAGCCTCTAGAGCCTCCTCTACTAGGCGCAACTCCTCGATCTTGGCTTTTAGTGTTTCTTGAGCTAGGCACAGCCCCTCGATTTTGGCTCTCAATGCTCCTTGAGCTAGGCATAGTTCCTCGATTTTGGCATTTAAGGCCTTTTCCACCTCTGGCCTTCGATCGACCTCCACCTTTCATTCTTTGTTCACCTGGTGGAAGTTTGCTGCCGTGCCCACCACTTGGTCTTTCACAGTATGAGAAAGTTAAGCAAGCTGCAAAGACACTTAACTTAGCCCATTTGTGTATTAGTGTTCGAACTTTAACCTAAGAGCTCGGACCATGTGAGAGACAATGACCATCTTTTGGGCGAGATCTTTCGAGCTCATCCATGCATGCTCATGCCTTTCAAGAGGGATGGCTCATTATATTTGTCCGAGCACCTTTTAGGGGACCCGGTCCTATACCAAATAGTATGTACCATGCGGTCCCTCAAGCTTCTCATTCACCCCCTCCACCAGCCAAACTAAGTTATAGCAACATGCTAATGATTCCTCAGCCTTCTCATGAGGCAAAGTTTCTTGAACAGCTTCTAAGGCATGGGTCAAGTCTTCAGCAATGGGATCTTCCTCCCGAGCAACACTCTTGGCCTCAAAAGCTCGTCCATCAGAGGACTTGCCGCTAAGCTTGGCCTCCTTCCTAGTAGCTTTCTCTGTTATACGCTTCAGTTCTTTTGTGACCGATCCCGAGCCTATTTCTACACAATAAAACTCCGATGAATAAGTGAAACATTAAACAAAATATAAGTGCTAGAAGAACAAGTATTTACTAGCCCACTCCTCTAGGTGAATCTCCTTAAGAGCTCGACTCAGAGGAAAGTACTCCTTTATTAACAACACAACAATCCTCTTTTCTTTTAGAGTCTCAAACACCGTGAGATTATCCTAATTGATCTTTTCTCTGACAATTTACTCTCTACTAGGCTGGCTCCTCCATGTGTTTTAGCAGCTAAAATCTTCCTAGTTCTTCAGAATTAAGAACTGATCCTTCTAAGCCTTTATTGAGTTTGGTTTCCTAGTGAAGAGACCGAGACCAAGTCGCCCTTATAAGTACAAGAAATCCTCATCGGTTCCCGAGCGTAGAATGAGGATGCTGAAGGTGCTCAACACCTAAGGGAAAGGAATTATCGTGAGTAGCCTGCACAATATTTTGAACCCTATGACAGTTTGCTAAGAATTTGGGCTGAGCTGGGGCAAAAGTAATGTTGTGGTAGCGGAGGAAGGCCAGCAGGACCGGGTGTAAAGGAAATCACACCCCGGAGCTTAAATCTTCTTCATATATCATCAACTGGTTAGCAGGAAGATCATCATAGGCTCAAACTTCCTCTCTAGGAAAAAGCATGTTGTACCCTTCGGGTATAAGATACTTCTTGTGAATCCCTTCTAGATCATTGTCAGTCAGAGAGGAACGAATGTCCCTTACCTAAGCTTTCTCAGGGACCGAAGGACCTCACCACCTTTACCCATGTCCTCTTCCTCCTCGTCGACTAGTGCAAGAGGTCTTACTGTGACTAGCTCTGTTCGCTCAGTGTGAACCTGAGCCTCTTCTTCGTGTTGAGTAACCTCACCCAGAGCGGTAGAAGAGCCCACCTCTTCTGCCTCCTCTGGCAGAGCTGAGCTAATAGTTGCTCACATCATTTTTACTACTAAATGTTAAATGCTCAAATCTTAAAGGAAAGCTAACCTTTGAAATTTGCCGAGCACACCAACCCGCACTCTAAAGCCTTTAGACACTTTACCACAATAGCACTTCAGAGTAACCAAATTTTTTTTCTTTTGAGTTGAGTGAGGAATGTGGCTGACCCAAATTCTATTTATAGAGGGAGACTTTAGGCAAGCGAACCGACATTATTAATGTGATGTAGGAGTGACATTTTTTGAGTTTCTGCCTGAACCGTTGTCACAGTATTCAAAGCATCAAATATCTTTTGCATGCATGTGTCCTTTTGGAAATCTCAATCGACACTCTAGTGGTACTATCCTAGGAACCCGAGCTTATCCCTCAAGCTCTCCTTCAATCTCTACCTCAGCTTCCTTACAGTCGCGACCGAGCTTGACTAGACTTCTTTAAGTCTCAGGTTCTAGTATGACATAAATGTCAAATGACTAGAGGAGGACTAGTAGTACTATCCCTAAAATACCAAGCCTTACACTCGGCCTCAGTGCTAAGCTCTACACTTAAGCTCTACCCTCTATCATTTAGCTGCATTATGTTTTAGTAGTTTCAATCGGGCTCAGCTGAGTCCCTTGAGTAACACACATCCTCGTTTGACATAAATGTCAAATGACCAAAGGGAGACTAGTGATAGTACCTCCACTTTTCGAGCTCCCAGGCTGAGCTCCTTGTCCGATGTCATTCACTAGCACCGAGCTTTCCAAAGGAAGGATGGACCTCAGCCCCGAGCATTGCAACCCAAGATCCTAATGTTCGGGGGGACAATTTCCTGATATAGCCATCGTACTACTCTGACACGTCCGTAATCAGTGCTGACACCGGTCAAATCTTATCTCCTACCCTTCAACTATAAAATAGGGTTGACTCTCACAAGTAAACAAGTTCTTCTACTCTTACTCTCTATATTTATGCTCAGACCGACTTAGCTCTGACTTAAGAATTAGAGCCTCCCCTCGGAGAGCCCGATCCCTCTCCTTGCTTGTCTTATGATGTGACGTATTGTTGAGAATACAAATGGATATCCATTAAAAAATTAAAAAATCCTTTTGTCTGATGATTACTTTTGTGCTTCTTGTGCTCAAGGTAAATTAATTGTGAGACCCTTACCATCTAAATTATATTTGGAGTCCCCTGAATTTTTGCAAAGAATATATGGAGATATTTGTGGCCCTATTCATCCATCTTGTGGACCATTTAAATACTTTATTATTTTAATTGATGCTTCAACTCGATGGTCACATGTTTATCTATTGTCAATACGTAATGTTACTTTTGCTAAATTTCTTGCTCAAATTATAAAGTTAAGGTCAATTTTTTCTGATTATTCTATAATGATAGTTCGTCTAGATAATGCATATGAGTTCACTTCAAAAATATTTTACGATTATTGTATGTCAATAGAAATTGTTGTTGAACATTTTGTTGCCCATATTCAAACTCAAAATGGTTTAGTTGAATCTTTTATAAAGTATTTGCAATTAATTGCTAGACCTATACTTATGAAATCAAAACTGTCAATATCTGCTTGGGGACATGCTATAGTTCATGTTGTATCTTTAGTTCGTATTTGACCATATGCATATCATAAGTTTTCAACTTTACAACTTGTGTTTGACCAACAACCAAATATATCTCATCTTAGAATTTTTTTTATTGTGCAATATAAGTCCCTATAGCACCTCCCCAAAGAAAAAAAAATGGGTCTCCAATGTCGTCTTGGTATCAATGTGGATTTTAATTTTCCTTCTATCATTAGATATCTTGAACCTTTAACAGGTGATCTTTTTAGAGTAAGATTTTTAAATTGTCAATTTGATGAGTCAGTCTTCCCACCATTAGGGGAAGATAAAAGTAAAGGGCTGAAAACATAAGAGATTAATTGGAATATACCAACTTTGTTCAATTTTTATACACCTATAAATCAATGTGAACTAGAAAGTTCAAAGAATAATTCATTTGCAGAATGTTGCAAATCAATTACCAAATATATTTACAGACACCCAGAAGATGTGTAAATCATATATTCCAGCTGCTAATACTCCCAGTCGATTAGTTATCCATGCAGGACATCCTATTAGTATGACAACCAATGAATCTAATACACACCTAAAGTATGGTAGACCAATTAATTCAAAAGATGTTATTCCTCGGAAAAGAAAAAAAAATGAAAATTTTACAAAATGACACTCCTGAAGAGGTCCAAACTAACATAGATCAATAACTTCATATTTCTAGAGAAGTAACCCAGAAATGATTTTAGTAAACACATAATCAACATCAATGCCATCTCTTTCCTACATATTTTCATATTTCAATGAGATCCATTTGCTTGGGGACATGCTATAGTTCATGATGCATCTTTAGTTCATATTCAACCATCTGCATATCATAAATTTTCACCTTTACAATTTGTGTTTGACCAACAACCAAATATATCTCATCTTAGAATTTTCAGTTGTGCGGTATATGTCCCTATAGTACTTTTCCAAAGAACAAAAATGGGTCTCCAACATCGTCTTGGTATCTATGTGGGTTTTGATTCTCCTTTTATCATTAGATATCTTAAACCTTTAATAGATGAACTTTTTAGAACAAGATTTTTAGATTGTCAATTTGATGAGTCAGTCCTCCCACCATTAGGGAAAGATAAAAGTAAAGGGCTGAAAACACAAGAGATTAGTTGGAATACACCAATATTGTTCAATTTTGATACACGCATAAATCAATGTGAACTAGAAAATTTTAAAAATAATTTATTTGCAGAATGTTGCAAATCAATTACTAAATATCTTTACAGACACCCAGAAGGTGTGTAAATCATATGTTCTAGCTGCTAATACTCATGCTCAATTAATTACCCTTGCAGGACATCCTATTACTATGGCAGCCAATGAATATAATATACGCCTAAAGTGTAATAGACCAATTGATTCAAAAAATGTTGTTTCTCGAAAAAGAAAAAAAAATAAAATTTTTACAAAATGACACTCCTGAAGAGGTCCAAACTAACATAGATCAATAACTTAATATTTCTAGAGAAGTAACCCAGAAATAGTTTCAGTATCGAAAAATTATGAGATCTCATTGAAATCTGAAAATATGTGAGAAAGAGATGACATTGATGTTGATTATGTGTTTGCATATGTTGTTACTTATGAAATAATTAATGATGATGAACTAAGCATAAAAATAATAAAGAATGTCAACATAGAAATGATTGACCAAAATGGAAATAGGCTATTCAGGCTAAGCTAGATTCATTATCTAAGCGTAAAGTATTTGGACAAATAATTTTAACGCCAGAAGATGTCAGACCTATTGGATATAAATAGATATTTGTCCGTAAGAGAATGAATTAAATAAAATTGTGAAATACAAGGTACGACTTGTGGCACAAGAATTCTCACAAAGACGTGTGATAGATTATGATGAGATAAATTCTCCTGTTATGGATGCTATTACTTTTAGATTTTTAATCAGTTTGGCTACCTCTGAAGAGCTTGACATATATTTGATAGATACTGTGACAGCTTATATGGTTCATTGAATAATGACATATATATGAAAATTTTAGAAGGATTTAAGATGCCTAAAGCACATAATCCAAAATCTAGACAAATGTACTATATTAAACTTCAAAGATTCTTGTATGGGATAAAACAATCTAGGCGAATGTGGTACAATCGCCTCAATAAATACTTAGTAAATAATGGATATGAAAATAATCTTCTTTGCCCATGTGTTTTTATCAAAAAGATAAATTCAAGATTTGTTATAGTTGCAGTTTATGTTAATGATTTAAATATAATAGGAACTCTAGAAGAGATCTCAATTATTGCATACTATTTGAGAAAAAAATTTGAAATGAAGGATCATGGAAAAATAAAATTTTATCTTGGATTTCAAGTTGAGTATCTATCAAATGAAATTCTTCTCAATCAATCATCATATATTAAAAAAAATTCTGAAATAATTTTATATGGATAAATCTTATCCATTAAGCACTCCAATGGTTATTTGTTCTCTTGATGTAAAAAGAGACCATTTTCGCCCTCAAGAAGATAATGAATAGATTCTTGGTCCTGAAGTACCCTATCTCAGTGCAACAGGGGCGCTTTTATATCTTGCTAATAACACAAGATCATATATTGCTTTTGCAGTTAACTTGCTTGCAAGGTTTAGTTCAGCTTCTACTAGAAGACATTAGAATGGAGTGAAATATATTCTACACTACCTATGTGGCACATCCGATATGGGTTTGTTTTTCCCTAAAGGAATAAAATCTGAATTGGCAGGATATGCTGATGCTGGATGTCTTTCTGAACCTCATAAAGCTCGATCCCAAATAGGTTATATCTTCGCATGTAATAATACTGTTATTTCACGATGATATGTGAAGCAAATAATCACTGTTACTTCATCAAATTATTCATAGTTATTAGCTATTCATGAAACTAGTCGTGAATGTATATGGTTGAGAAGCTTAATTGAACATATTATAAGAGCATGTGGATTACCTATAGAAAGTAACCAACCAATAATATTATATGAAGATAATGCAGCACGTATTGTACAAATTAAAAAAGGCTACATAAAAGGTGATAGAACTAAACATATATCACCAAAGTTCTTTTATACTAATAAACTCATGATTGAAGGAAAAATAGATATTTGTAAAGTTCATTTAAATGATAATCCAGCAGATTTATTCACAAAAGTATTACCGACATCAATTTTTAAAAAATATGTACACAATATTAGTATACGTTCAGTTAAAAATATGTCTTAGTCAGTTATATTTTTTAGGGGGGTTACCTATGAATATTTTACTCTTTTTTCTTCGCTAAGTTTTTATCCCACTGAATTTTTCTTAGTAATTTTTAACGAGGCATATTCATAAGGGTAGTCATCCAAGGAAAAGTATTAAATAATATGTGGATGACTATTTATTAAATTAATCTTATCTTATTAAGATTATGATTAGTTTTATCCTATTCAAATTGAAATTTAATTGTAATATTTTCTTCTCATCTAAGTTCTACTTATGCCACTATAAATACCCAATTATATATGGTTCATAATATGAAATTCATAATAAAGAGATTACTCTAATTTCTCATTCTCTATTTATCTTCTCTCTTTTTTTATTTACAATAATAATCTATTTTTTATTAATTAAAAAATATTTGTTATAATATTTTTTTAATAAATACATCTATAAATATTTTTTAATTAATAAAAATTATTAAACAGTAATTTTTTTAAATTGGTTATAATCATTATTTTTCTTTTTTATTAAATAAAAAATTAAAATTAACTAATAAGTAGTTGATGTGAGTGGTTCAGTACTTTTATCCCTTAAGCAAGAGATCACAAGTTCGATTCTTATAAATAAAGTCATTATTTATTAGGAGTATTTTATCCCATAATAGGCTGACTTGATACAAATATGATTAGTTTTAATCAAGTTGGTCCAGGAATTATACAACAAAAAAATCAATAAGTTCTTTTCGTACTTTTTATATGTTTTCCTTTTAATCGTATTATCACAGTTATTAAAAGCCCGAAAATTTATTGGTAGGATGGCGTGGCTCACCTTAATGAACAATCAACGTCCACGTCAACACTAACTTGCGATGATACCCGTGTTCTTCACTTATTATTAGGAGTGAGCATCGATCGATTCGGTTAATTAATCGACCGAACCGATTGGTTAACCGAACCGAAATACAAAAAAATTGTTAACTGAACCGACCAAATTTATATTTTGATCAGTTCAGTTAATTGACCAAACTAAATTGATCGGGTCAATTAACCGAACTGACTGATTTTTTTTTAAATTTTAAAATAAAATTATATTTATAAAAAATTAATATAATTAAATAACTAAATAAAATTTATTATACAAAATTAAAATATAACTTTATTTTGTAATAAAAATGTATATTTATAATAAAATTTTATATAATTAAAAAAATAAATAACTAAATAATAAATAACTAAATTTTTTTAAAATGATTCGGTTAATCGGTTAACCGACCGAACCGAATCGGTTAATTATTAATCGAGTTAAAAACTAAAATATTCTAAATCTTCAATCGAACCAATCGAATTATACTTTGATCTATTAATCAAACTGAATTTTTAGTCGATTAACTAAAATTTGATCGGTTAACCGAATTTTTTCCACATCTATTTATTATAATAATAAATAATAACAAAAAGAAACACATACTCTCGAACTCAATCTCACACGTACTGCCACTCGAATCGGGCAGGAAATTGGGTCGTGGCCGACAGTACGAGGTGTCCAGATCCCTCATTAATTTACGAAATTAAGTTTTTTCTTTTTTTTCTTTTTTTTTTCATTTTACAGTTCTTTCAGTTTTTTTTTTCAACTTCCCAAATCTTTTCATGGTTTGTTTTCTTAATTTTAAAATTTATAATTTTGTTTGGACGAAGAAAAGATAAACAGCGTGTATAAATCGAACATTAATTTTTGGTACTTTTTTTTAAAATTTTTATGCTAAAAATATTTATATATATATACTATTAAATTTTATACATGAAGAGAAAAATTACCTAGAAGGTTTAAACTCAAAATTTAGATGAAGCAATATATTTTTTTAACTATTAAATTATGCTTTAGTGGTTAAAATATTTATATATTTATACTTATTCCATCCTCAATTAATAATTATATTTTTTATTTCATTAAAATTAAAAATTAATTAATCTTATTAAATTTATAAATTTCAATGTATTTTTTATTATAGTTTTATTTGAAAGGGGTAGAAAACTTAATTCCCCTAAAGCCTAAATCATGCATAGATCACTAGATTATTCAAATTAAATTGCAAAGGGCAGAATTTGTGTACCTGGCATCATTGTTTGTTGATTCTAGAGACAATTCTGGGATTTGTCGCCTTCCAGGGGATACACACTTTAGGTTATGCGGAAGTACTACTGAAGGAATGTAATGTTCTCTAAAATTTGTTATGTTCCCCCGGAGACCACGACCCCTTATTTATAACTGAATAAGTTGATTAATTTCTATTTTGGTCCTTCAACAAAATAGAAATACTTAACAGTCTCTAGACTTATAATCCTATTACGAATAGGACATCTCAATAGTCAACAATCCTAATTTGATCAAAACTTTAATTTGACTATCTTAATTTGACTGCAATACACATTTAATATTTAAATATATTTAGCCCACACTTATGATTAATTAGAGGATTAATTTTAACAATATAAAATTAATTCTAACAATCTCCCACTTGGGCTAACATATATTAGATGTAAATGTATATACCTTAATGAGCTCATAAAAGCAGTCATACTAAAGGTGCCTCAAACAATCTTGTCCATTGATTATATCGATAAAGGACTGAAGGGCCAGTCGCCACATTCATCGTGACTCAAACCACCATCAATCACATTACCAATACTCTCAAATGACATAGATCAATAATAGGAGTGTAGCATGGAAACTACATGTAATGTGATCTAATCATGCATGTTTCCAACTGGTCAATCTTAAGTGAGATCAAACATAAATATAATACAGAGTGTAAAATACATAATAAAATGAAAGAAAAACTCATTTTTCTGCAGAAACTGAATGTACTTTATAAAATATATCCAATGTCAAAGAGAGCATACATAAAACTTAATGCAAACTTAATGAACAAACTCTCACTGAAACTAAATAATCTCAAATAATGTGACACCCATATGAGCAGTGTGCTCATGAAAAACTTTCGGTATCACAACCTTAGTGAGCGGATCCGCAATCATGGAGTTCGTTCTAATATGCTATATGGATATCTGTCCACTTTGTACTCTCTCCCTCATAGCCATAAACTTTATCCCAATGTGTCTCAATCGAAAAGAGCTTCTGTTGTTGTTGGAGAATAAAACTGCTGAGTTATTATCACAGTATAACTTTAATGGCCTTTTAATGCCATTCACAATGTGCAGCCCTGTGACAAAGTTTCTTAGCCAGATTGCCTGATTGGATGCCTCATAGCTTGCTACAAATTCTGCTTCCATGGTGGAGGTAGCTACTAGAGTTTGTTTCACACTCTTCCAAGAAATAGCACCACCAGCCAAGAGATATATGTAGCCTGATGTGGATTTTCTACTGTCTTGGCTTCCAGCAAAATCAGAATCAGCATACCCAATGATCTCAAGCTGATCTGATCTCCTGTATGTGAGCATATGTCCCTTCGTTCTCTGAAGATATCTCAAGACTCTTTTGGTTGCTTTCCAATGATCCATTCCTGGATTGCTGAGATATCGCCCTAACATGCCAACTATAAATGAAATATCTGGACGAGTGCAAACTTGAGCATACATCAGACTCCCAACTGTTGACGCATAAGGAATCTTCTACATCTCCTGAATCTCAAGTTCACCCTTTGGACACTGATCAAGACTGAATTTATCTCCTTTAGCAACTGTGGTATCAATTGGTCTACTGTTGTGCATACTAAATCTCTTGAGCACTTTCTCAATATAGCCCTTTTGTGATAATCCAAGAATACCTCGAGTACGGTCTCGATGTATTTGAATCCCTAATACAAAAGAAGCTTCACCTAAATCTTTCATCTCATAGTGTTTTGAGAGAAAGATTTTGGTCTCGTGCAGCAAGTCCTTACAGTTAGTAGCAAGCAATATGTCATCCACATATAAGACCAAAAAGATAAACCTACTCCCACTGAACTTGTGATACACACAATCTTCTACAGCATTTGTCTCAAAACCGAAAGAGACAACTACTTCATGGAACTTGAAGTACCACTGACGAGAAGCTTGCTTGAGTCCATAAATGGATTTCTTTAATCTGCATACCAGTCGCTTTGGGTCTCCAGACACAAAGTTTTCTAGCTGCACCATATAGATGGTTTCATCAATGTCTCCATTGAGAAACGCAGTCTTCACATCCATTTGATGTAACTCAAGATCAAAATGTACAACTAGAGCCATGATTGTCCTAAAAGAGTCCTTCGATGAAACCGGAGAGAATGTCTCTTTATAGTCAATCCATTTTTTCTGAGTGAAGCCTTTAGCTACAAGACGAGCCTTATATCCTTCCACATTACCATTAGAATCCCTCTTGGTCTTAAATATTCATTTGCAACCAATAGGTTTCTTTCCTTCAGGTAATGGGATAAGATCCCAAACTTGATTGTCTTGCATAGATTTATTTTCTTCACTCATTGCCTCAATCCACTTATGAGAGTTGAAATCCTGCATGACATGATGAAAGCTGATTGGATCATCTTCCACCATGTCTACAGTGTCCTCATGTTCCTGAAGATATACTACATAATCATCTGGAATAACATTTCTTCTCTCTCTAATGGACCTCCTTAAAGGCACAAGTTCTGGCTCAAATTCTTGAGGTTGTTGAGCTTGTTCTTGAGGAAGAATTACTTCTTCATCCTGATGAGGAAGTTGTTCAACATTGTCTTATATTGGAACTTGATGTGCTTCTGGAACAGTGACAGGCGTAGGAACCATAACACTGCTAGGAGCAATGATGGGAATCGACACTGAGTGTTCCTGACTCGATCCCTCCTCAAAGACAATGTTTCTAACCTTACTCCCCCCCCCCAAACTCAACATCCTCAAAGAATTTTGCAATTGCCGTCTCAAAAATAGATCTGGAAGTAGGATTATAAAACTTAAAACCCAGAGATCGCTCAGAATAACCAACAAAGTAGCTACTAACAGTTTTGGAGTCCAATTTTGTCTCATTAGGCCTATCAGGCCTAGCCTCGCCAGGACATCCCCAAACATGAAGGTGCTTTAAACTGGGCTTGCGTCCAGTCCAAAGCTCATACGGTGTCTTTACAGCTGCTTTAGTTGGTACTCTGTTAAGAAGATAGACTGCTGTCTTTAATGCTTCTCCCCACAGAGACTCAGGCAAAGAAGAATGACTAATCATACTTCTAACCATATCCATAAGAGTCCTGTTACGTCTCTCAGATACACCATTCATGCTGGGTGTACCAGGCATGGTGTATTGAGGGACTATACCACAGTCCTGTAGGAAATTAGCAAATGGCCCTGGACGTTGTTCACCTGAACCGTCATATCTGCCATAGCACTCACCTCCACGGTCAGATCTAACAGATTTAATCTTCTTTTCGAGTTAGTTTTCAACTTCGGCCTTATAAGATTTGAAAACGTCCAGAGACTCAGATTTCTCATGAATGAGATATAGGTACCCGTAACGTGAGTAATCGTCTATGAATGATATGAAGTATCTTTGGTCATTCCTTATTGCTGTAGGGAATGGACCACAGATGTCCGTATGTATCAATTCTAAGACGTTTGATGATCTGTTGGCACCTAGTCTCTTTTGTTTAGTCTGTTTACCTTTAATACACTCAATACAGGAGTCCAAATCTGTGTAATCAAGTGTGTTTAGGATACTATCTGACACAAGATATTCTATTCTAGATTTGGATATGTGACACAAACGTCTGTGCCAAAGTTCAGCTGAATTATCTATATTTCGCTTCCTTTTGGTACCTATAGTACTAACTTGCAGGGTTTCATTATAAGAATCATTAATATCCAACATATATAGATTATCACATGCATTTAAGAAGCCAGTACCAAAAATTTTTCAATCCATAGATAAAGTAAATGAACTGTCTCCAAATGAACAAGTAAAACTAGATTTGTCCAAATAAGAAACAGAAATTAAATTCCGTCTAAATGTCGGAATAACAAAAGTATCTACAAGATCCAAAAAACATCCAGTTCTTAAACACAATCTAATATGCCCAATTGCCTCCACTTCCACCGGATCGCCATTTCCCACATAGATGTATCTTTCACCGTCAGTTGGCTTTCGGTAGCTCAGACAACCCTGCAATGAAATACTTATGTGAGCGGTAGCACCAGAATCCATCCAATAAGTATTTCTAGGAGCTGAAGTTAAATTAACCTCAGAACAGACTAAAACAAGGTACTTACCCTTCTTGACACGCCATATGGCGTATTTAGGACAGTTTTTCTTTAAGTGTCCAGACTTACTGCAGAAGAAGCATTTTAATTCCTTAGGCTTCTTTTGCACAGGACCTTTATCAGTAGTCTTATTCTCAGCAGTCTTCTTTCTTTTCTTGTTCTTGCCATTATCTGCTGAAGAGACCAGATGATCACTTTTCCTCTTAGTAGCCAACAACTTTTCCTCCTCATTCACACAATGAGCAAGTCCATTTGCTCGGCTGGCAGTTATATGAAGTCCTGATCTGCCCATACTGCCGTGGAAGAGAATTCAAAGCTAGATGGACTAACAGGTCATCAGGTAAAACCAAATCCAAGACCTTTAGCCTTTTGGCTATTTAGGACATGCTCAGTATATGCTCCCGAGCACTACCATTGCCAGCATACCTTATGGAGGTGAGTTTTGCTAAAAGCGTCCCCACTTCGGCCTTGTCATTTTTGACATAGACCTTCTCCAGCTTAGCAAGATAGTTTTTAGCATTACTTTCCTTAGCAGAAATGGCTCCTCGAACATGCTCTGGGATTTCCTGATGCATGATCATAAGACCTAAGCGGTTAGAACGCTTCCACTTTTCATACTGAGCCCTCTGAGCATCTGTGTTCATTTCAGTAAGAGGAGCAGGTTCGTCCTTCTTGAACGCAAGGTCTAAGTCCATACAACCCAGATAAATCATGATGCTTGATTTCTATGAATCAAAGTTTGACCCCTCAAGCATAGGGACAGTGTTAGGATTATACGGCATGCTAGCTGACATCATAGAAAGTGACAAAAATTAACATAAGCTCACTATCCACAAAATAAATGAAACAAACAATAATAGAGTTCAAATAATGGAAACAAGATACCGATACAATATTAATATTTTCATCTTTGGATATAAAACATTAATTGTAATTGACATCTCAATGTAGCAATCAAATATTGACAATTTAATCCTGTCAAATATTAAACCTTCATTTGGGCCAATTTATTATCCACATGGATGAAAACATAATAATTATCACATATTTATCACTGCACATATATTCTCAATTCAGCCAGATAGCAACATTCCTTTGGGCCGGTTTACTACACGCAATGAATTTTAATACACCTGTCTAATATCCCAAATAAATTAATTTACACAATAGAGGTCACTTTGGTAACTTTTTGCTTCAATTAATTTATTATTAAAAATATTAGACACAATCAGGACTAAAATACCAAAATTTAAACTCAATAAAATTCTTAAATTATAATAAATGAATTGCAATATTTATATTAATTAAATTTAATCAATCAAATATTGCAATAAAAAATAAAAATAAACTTTAATTAATTAAAAAAAAATTGGGCCAAAAATAAATAAACAGAAAATTTTGAGCTAAAAATTAAATAAATTAAAAGTTTTGTAGGTGAAAATAGGAATTACAAAATTTCTAGGTCAAAATCGGATTATCAGAAGTTGAAGGACCTGTTTGTAATATTTAAAAATATATTTTATTTTCATCATGTGACTCCTCTGTGTTTTGTTCCCTACTTTATGTCTATAGCCCAATTTCACGAAACTGTTCTTCGAAGAACAGTTTCAAAACAGATTTTTTTAATATTTAATTAATTAATTTACATAATTAATCAACCAAAAATTAATTAATTCCAAAAAAAATCACAAATACAAATTCAAATCCAGAAATTCGATTTTTCCAGAATCAATTAAATAATCACAGTAATTTAATCTAAAAACCTAGCAACCTAGCATAGGACTCTGATACCAATTGAAAGGGGGAGAAAACTTAATTCCCCTAAAGCCTAAATCATGCATAGATCACTAGATTATTCAAATTAAATTGCAAAGGGCAGAATTTGTGCACATGACATCATTGTTTGTTGATTCTGGAGACAATTCTGGGATTTGTCGCCTTCCAGGGGATACACACTTTAGGTTATGCGGAAGTACTACTGAAGGAACGTAATGTTCTCTAAAATTTGTTATGTTCCCCCGGAGACCACGACCCCTTATTTATAACTGAATAAGTTGATTAATTTCTATTTTGGTCCTTCAACAAAATAGAAATACTTAACGGTCTCTAGACTTATAATCCTATTACGAATGGACATCTCAATAGTCAACAATCCTAATTTGATCAAAACTTTAATTTGACTATCTTAATTTGACTGCAATACACATTTAATATTTAAATATATTTAGCCTACACTTATGATTAATTGGAGGATTAATTTTAACAATATAAAATTAATTCTAACATTATTTAATATAAAATATTTTTAATAAATAATATTAAATATAAATATTTAATATATTAATTAATTTATTAAATAATTAGTAAATTATAATCGGAGAAATTTTTTTTAAAAAAATCCTATTAATTTTAGACGAGAAAATATTAACTTATTTATTATATCAACTTGCTGGAGCCATTAGAAATTTAGAAAAGGAAGCATTGATATATTTTTTTTTATCTTTTTTGTTAAAATATATAAATTTGGAAGAAATAAGATATTTAAACAAATAAAGAAAATCCCCAAGTTATGGAAAAATCAGGTAACCTAATAGAGCAATAGGCATGAGAGATTAGGTATAAAAAGATTGATTGAAGCAATTAAGGGGGAAGTTGAAGCAATTAAGATTGATTAGTTTTGTTTGTATGTATAATATTTAATTATTGTGATGGGAAAAATAAAGAAAAAGAGATAAATAGGAGCTAAAAGCGAGAAAAAAAAAAAAGATGGGTTAGTAAAGCCATACAAATAAAGAATCAAAGAGTGGTATCAATCATAGCTGGTTGCACAGTTGTTCTGTCCAAACTTAGCTTTACATATTCTTTTCAAAATCAGACTTTGATAAGTGACTTCAATTAAATATACTGCCTATCAGATCAAAAGAATCAGTTTGCAGTTGCAGACCTCTTCTCTCTAAGAGAATAATATAATATCACCTTTTACTTTATCAACATTTTTCTTTTTTTTAATTTATTCTTGCTGCAAATGTTCCTTTAAGTTTTACCAAGATTAGGTTTTTTTTATCCCACTTCTTTTTTTCCCCTATTAGAGTGGAAAGATTAGAAATATTCTCGAGTTTTATCTAAAATAATTTGACTGTTCATCAAGTCCGTAAAGGTATATATTAAAGTTAAACTTTATTTCAACTGAATCCAGTACTATCTTAATTGCATCCCATTTAAATCAAATTATGTTCTTTGATATTTAATCAATCAAGATATAATTATTTAATCAAGTTGAAAAAAAAAATTCATATAGCCAATCCTAACTAATTTGGGATTAAAATTTTCTTGGATTGAGTTTATAATTGTTTGAGATTTAAATCAATTTTGATTAATGAGATTCTGAGAAATACTAAGAATGAAGAGTTATGAGAATTTTCATTTTAGTCTAAGTTGAATTTAGAATCGAGTTTGAATTTGATTTCAATGGAATAAATCTTCGCTAAAAATTATCATCCAAATTATTATTATTATTATTATTATTATTATTATTTTGAGAGGAATTATCATCCGAATGATAAAATTTAAACTTTAAAATATGAATACAACATATAATTAAAAAAATATTATATACACATGATATATGTCCATGTTTTATATATCTAAATTAATAGATGAGAAAAAATTTAAAGATATGATTTTTTATATTTTTTTATTTTCAGTATCATTATCATCTTTTTATATATTTTTTTATTTTCAGTATTATTATCATGTCAACTTTTCAAATATTCAAACACCGTATACATCCAGATTGTGATGGATGAACGAACTAGCCACAAGGTTTGAAAGCTTGATCAAACTTGAGATTATAGTTTAGATAGTTAATTTTTTTTTTACTAAAAATATATAATTAAAAATGATCTCCTGATTTACAATTATTATAAAATTAAAATCAAAGCAATATTTAGGGAAGCAAACTCGGCCTGCAATGGTGTTTTTTTTTATTCATGTTGATAATAATGCGAACAATGACAGGTTAGTGAATCTGACATAGCTTTCATTTTTCAATCCCTCTGTACACGCTGCTGTCTCTGTTAATAATAGAGTGCACAGCCCACCAATGCCCAAGCCAAAGCCAAACAATTGGCAACAAATCTTATGTGTATGATCAAAATAAAAAATGTACAGAAGCAGAAGTGATGAAAAAACGTAAAAAAAAAAAAAGTAAGAAAATAATAAATACTCCCCCCAATGCTAAAAAAAATTAATACAATTAAAGGAGAACAAAAAAAAAAGATGCTCTCTTTCTTGTCCAGTTATTCTGTTCAATTCAATGTTTCGATTGATTTCTTGCTGATTTTTAAAGTACAAGTTTTAATATCGTTAAATACAGAGAAGGGTGGTTTAAAAAGGGGCAGCAAAAACGAAAAACAATTACTAAATTCTAATTACCAAATGCCAATGCCCGGCATGCAAGGGCAATTGATTTGGGTTTCTGATTTTCTTTCCCTTATCTTTTCTTTTTATCTTTTTCTATTCTCCTTCACTTTTCCCAGAAAAATTTTTAAACCCAAGACTAGAAAATCTAAACTAATAAAGCCTCAATGCTAGCCTTCTTTGCCGTTTGACAGACAGGGCAAGAATCGAAAAAAGCTTCACAAGCTTTGCATGAACAAAGGTGCCTACAAGGAAGGAACAAAATACACGAATTCCTAGAGTTACAGCCTTTGCATACCATCATATTCTTTCTTGCAGTTTTTCCTTCTGAAACGTTATTATCATTATCAAGAAATACTCTGTTTTTCTGCTGTGTTTCTTCTTCTTCTTCTTCTTCTCTGTTCAATTCACAACAAGACTCTGCATCCTCTGCTCCATTGTCAAAGCAATACGAAGCTTTTTCTCTTAATTGTTCAATTGTATTGTTGAGAGATATAACCATAGCCTCATTCTCTTGAGCAACCCTTTGCCATGTTTGCCTCTCTAATTCTAACCTCTTCAAGAAATCTTCAAGTTCTGTTGTTCTTTTTGCTGCTTGTACCATTTCCTCATCCTTTTGTTTTAATAAACGCAGTGCTTTTGATTCAATTCTCTTTACCAATGATGCAACCTGTTGCTTTCTTTGTTCTTGGAGTAGCAATCTCAATCTCTCGTTCTGCTTTGAACAAAACAAAGAATTGAATAAAAATAATCCAAAAAATATGGATTTGATTATTAAATAAACAATAAAGAAAACAGAAAAAAAAAACCAGTTTGAGTTGGACGTGTAACCTGTAATCGAATATAATGATCAATCTCTTGTCGTTGCTTTTCATCATAGGCACCAATGGATTGAGAAAAGGAAATTGACGGAGGATGATGATTGTTGTTAGCGTTTTTCAAAGAAGAAGGAACAAGACCAGTATTTCCAAAGAAAAGATTTTGATTCTTTTGCTGATGAATTTGTAACAATTGTTGCTGCTGTTGAAGTTGGATTTGTTGATGTTGTTGCTGTTGCTTTTGTTGTTGAAGATGTGAATAATAATTAAAATTATTATTGTTATTGTTATTAATAACAAAGCCAGCACCACAACCATTATCTATCATCCAATCTTGGGAGCCACACAATGGAAACTGCGCTTGAACTGCCATGTTTTTATTCTGTATAACCAACAAATAAAGCCTCTAAAATCCGCCACGAAATCCCAAATCAAAGAAGAACCCTTTTCCTCAAATCTTCATCTATAGAGCGTAGAACAATCCAACTAACTTCTTGTTGCTTCGTTGATGAAAATCAAATGTAATGCTCTGTTTTGGTTGATGAGGGCACATTATGGTAAAGGTATTGTCTGAGAGTAAGAAAGAAACAAATACCAAGAGGTGGTGGAGGTGGGATATATATATATATATATGTTATTAAATTATAATAATAATAATTGAAAAGGAAAAAAAAAAAGAAAGAGGGAGCGATGTGGATTAATAATAGGGAGATGGAGATTAAAGTAACTGCAAAGACTTGAAAAGGAAAAGGTGAATGAAAGACCAAACAAAGATAGATATTGATTGCCGGATACTATCTTTTATTTTGTTTTATTTTGTTATTATTTGGAGTCTATGGTTTGTTAGGCATTATTATTATTATAAAAGAGAGAGAGAGAGAGATGTAATGGGACACGGTCAGCAACGACGTACACATGCAGATTTTGTGACTAAACTATCGGGTCAGAAATTTCAGAGGCGTTTGCTCTGTTTTGAATATTATTATTTAATAACAACAAAACAAAATAAGAAATTTTTTATAATTTAAGAAATACTAAATTTTAATTTAGTTAAGAAATTCAATTCAATTTCCAACCGGCCAGGTGTATGTGTATGATGTGTGTGTGTGTGAGAGAGAGAGAGAGGAATAATTATATGCTACAACCGTTGTAGCAATAAATGCCTACAACGGACCAATGGAATTCATACACGTTTATTAAATGATTCATTTCATTGGTCCGTTGAATCATTTAATAAACGTGTATGAATTCCATTGGTCCGTTGTAGGCATTTATTGCTACAACGGTTGTAGCATATAATTATTCGAGAGAAAGCCCCAATCAGTCAGTTTTGGTTTTATTTTTATTATTTTAGAGAGAGAATTGAAGATTTGTCCGTTTAGTCATTTGGAAAGCCTGAAGATTTGCATTTTTCTTTTCGTTTCTTTTCTTTTTTTTTGTTGGGAATATTAAATAATAAAAAAAATAAAAGCAACACCTTATTTATTTCTTTGGGAATATTAAAAAAAGAAAGAAAGAAAGAAAGTATAGTCCAAGTATCAATAAATATTCTTCAAAAATAAATTATCAATAAATATTTGTATTTTGGGAAACATTATTTGTTTTTCGGAAATATGACTGTACTTTCCATGACAAGGAAAATAAAATCTACGGCTCTTAATTTTATTATTATTATTAAAAATTTTCCAAACTAATAAAGTCAATAAGCAAATAATTAACAGTTATCAAAGAAAGTTGTAAGTTTTAACCAAAACTATAATAAAGGTAGAGTTCTAATTCCTTTTTTTTTTTTTTTGGTTTTTAAATGATATGTTTATAAAGGAAATTTCAATTAAAAATATTGACCAGATACGAACAAAACATTATTTACAAATTCTATGTGGAAACCCACCTTGTCATTGATAACAATAATAATAATAAATTTCTTTTTATCATTAAAAAAAAAGTAATTGCTTTTGCACTTGTTTGAATTGATTCATACAAATTTATTTACTTATTTTTGGGAAGAATGCTACAGGATTGAACTTTTCACTTGCATTTTATTTTTTCTATTACCTTGTTAATCACTAAGTGATATATTATATTTTAATTATTAAATTATTCATTTTAATTTTTCTATTACCTTGTTAATCACTAAGTGATATATTATATTTTAATTATTAAATTATTGGATTATTATTATTATAGTTTTATAATAACTTAAAAAATTAAGCTTGATGAAACGTTATAATGTAAATGAAATATAGGAGCTCTCCCATATAATATTTGTTGACTTACAAAAAATAATCGATTTAATATAACATATCAATGTAAATAAAAAAATGCCAATCTAATTCGATTTCTTAATTTTTTAAATTTTTCTAAAATTATTAGTTATACTAAATATGTTTATATTTATAAGAATAAAAATATATAGCAAGCACCAAAATTAATTGAGTGTGCCACTAATAATTTCATGAAATTCAATTATATAAAAATTACTTGTGGGTTGTATAGATATTAAGAGTCAAAATTTACCATATCATAAATACACAGTTCACTAAGGAGGTACAATGCGTTGTTATACCAGACAACACAGACTTTCTTTAATCTATTCAGCACCAGTAGCACATACTGTCTGGTTTTCAGCTTATATACTTCAAAGGATCATAGATATTTCTGATGTATAAGAACAGAATTAGCCTGAGCTGCAAGTTCTATGCAGAGCATACTCTATTCTCAGAAAGATAAATAGAATATAGTTTTACCAGCTAATCTCAAGCATTGTCCATAAATACAGCCATACCCAAGACTTAAATATGATATCGCTTCTTTTGACTATTTCTGATTAACATACTCAATATCAATCTTTCTAGATTATTGCACACTATTCATAAATAAATGGAATAATAACTCAGGTTAAAGAAGAAGAAGAAATATTTTAGAAATGCATAGTTTATTTAGAGAGAGGGATTAGGCTATCAGTTCTTATCCCAAACTGATACATAATAGCTCCTTATATAGACAGAGGAGGAGCAAACTTACAATAATGAAGTCGTAAGCAATGACTTCAAAAAACATAAAAGAAAATAGACAGTGGGTGTACAGTCACATCCCACTTACATAAATAGTACAAGCATTTACTCTGAAAGTAAATTATTACAGACAAAATACTATTACAAACAGTATAATAATATAATCAGACAAAATGGCTGGGGGGACAGATTCATATTTCTATAGTCTTCATCATCTGAGTTATAAGAGAAATGTACTAAAGGATTATCTGTCATATATGTTATATAGTCAACACTATCAGTTTAAGTGGGCTGAAAGGACTGGGCACTAGCTAAAGTTTCATCAATGTCTATTTGAGTGGTTGGTGTTCCATTAACATTTCATTGAACTGAAGAGCTGGTTACTGTTGTGACAGTTGGAATGAGAGCCAAATTTGTTGAGTCAAATGTATCTGGTGGAGGTGGAAGAGATAAAAAAAGAATTTCTTTGTGTTGAAGGCTGGTAGTGCTGGGTCTTGCTTGTTCTGTCTGTTCATAGTCCATGGGACAATAATCAATAAAATATTCTCCAGTGAGTTGGCAGGGGAGTTCTATCATTGTCTCAACATACTGTTGATCATATCTAGTCTAATTTTTATTTTTCACCATTGAAGTGTAAATCAGAGGTCTTCTGATTATCTAAGGAAAAGCTTGTAAGTTATTGAGGCTGCAGAAATGAGTTCTTAATTCAATTTGCTTCTATTAATTATGATCAATCTGGTTATAATAAGTTTTTCAATGAACAGCTTGATTTCGTGACCAAAATACTCCTATATGAGGATATTGAAAAATGAGCTTATGCAAAATAAAAATTGCATAATAATTTCTTACTTCATCATCTGGTTTCTGTCATAACTGTTTCTCTCATGAATAATCTGCAAGAATTGTCGTTGCCACCATGAAACATCATTAAACCATTTAAGGAACTTCCATGGTAAAGGATTTGCATGAGTATCAACTTGAATATCAACAGCAGATATATAGTTAAGTATATCTAACACAGAAATTTCTACAGCATGATTATATAGTATCGTAAGACACCATAAAAACTATAATTCAACTGAATACTTTGGATGAGCATGACAAAGATGATATACCAACATCCATGGATATTCTGGATATAACTCATTTACTTCTGGATCCATATTAAAGTGATTATGGATATGTTCAAGATAAACAACAATATGAGTTCTAGCAAATTCTTAAACTACTGCAGGAGTGGTATAATGGCAAGTAGGAGGAAACTCTATATTAGAGTTTCTCCATAATGGTGGTCTTTGTGGAAAGTTTTCAGGTCTGTATCCTTTGAGCATCATGATACAGGAAAAACTGTTAGCTAAAGTGATAACTGGTATTAGTTTTGAAGGTCTGGATAAAAGATTTGGAATCAAATTCTTTTGGCCTTTAATATGTTCAACAGAATAGTCATATTTTGAGAAGCATTCTTGAAGCGTAAGAATTTGTTGAGGAGGTAAGCTTTTTTATTTAAAACCTAGGGCTCTGGGGAATGAGGTATTATCAAGGATGATAAAAAATAATGACCAAGAAGATAAAATTCAAATTTTTTTATTCCATATTTTACCGCCAAGATTTCTTTATAAATAGAATGATAGTGTTTCTCACTATCTTTGAATTATCCGCTAACATGTCCATAGTAATGGGCTTTTTCATTAATTCTTTCCAGAAAAATAGCACCTCAAAATTTATCACTAGCATCTATCTGCAAAATTCTAAGACCATCAGAAGGGATATGGAGAGGAATTGGATGAGTAGAAATTCTCTTGATAGTCTGTACAACTTTTATTTGATCAATTGACCAAGGTGGTGGATTTTTCTTTAGTAATTTGGATAATTGACTAATGGGCTGGGTTATAGCAGAATAAAAATCTTTGATATAATTAATTATACCAAGAAATTGTTGGATTTGCTTAAAAGTTATATTTGCATCAAGAAATTTAAGCAATTCTTCTGCTATATGTGGACCTAGAGTGTAAACTCCATTTTTAAAATGTAAGCCCAAGAAGTCAATAGAGTTTCGGCCCATGGTACTATTTTTTCAGAAATCATAATACCATATTATTGAACAATAGAAGAAAAATTGCTGAAGCAATTTATGATAGGCTTCTATTGTTGAAGAGAACAATAAGATATCATCAATATAGATTAAGGCTAAATGTAGGATGGGCTGACAAATTTTGATCATAGCCTTCTGAAACAGCGATGGAGCAACTTTCAATCTAAAAGGCATGACTGTCCACTGATATTGAGCATCAGGAATGCAAAAAGCTGTTTTGGGCCTATCTTCTGGCTTAATATCCAATTGCCAAAATTCAGCTTTCAAATCAAATTTTAAAAATATTTTTGCCGCCTTTAGATGAACTATGAGGGTAGAGATTTTAGGCAAAGGAAACTTATCATATGCAAGAAACAGATTAAGAGGCTTGTAATTAATAACAAGTCTCTTTTTTCCTCTTAAGACTTCTTATCGTTTCTCTACATAAAAAGCTTAACAAGCCCAATTGGACTTAGTAGGTTCAATTAATCTTTGTTGTAGTAAGAATTCACATTCTTTTCTTGCAAGGGAAGATCTAAAGAAGACATTCCAGGATGAAAAATCTTTGTAGGATTTATATCTTCATTCTTTTTAAAAGGAAGAGAAATGAAGAATTATGCATTTTTTCATAAAGGCTTTGGATGATAAAAGTTAGCATGAGAATCAACACAAAGTTGGGGGTAATGAAATTTTTATATCTTCAAAATCTACTGAAACTTCTGACAGAGAAAAGATTCTCTGTAGATCAGTATAAGCTTTAAAAGATTTTTTATAATGAATTTTAGTAGGAAGAATTTGAAGATTCTGAGCTTGCTGATAAATATCAAAACATATTAATAGGTCTTTATCTGAAAAGGATGAACCAAGAACATGAGTTCAGATAATACAGTATGGAAAGAATTGTATTCCAATTTTCTTTTTAGTGATTAAATGTGTAGAAAATATATTTTCATCAGCTGCTCTGAAATGTTCAACGTAAGACTTCCAATAAGTATCTGGCAATACAACCGGGATCATCATGGATTTATGAGCTCCAATATCCATAAAAGCTATGAGTGGAATAACTTTGTCATACTTAGAAGAAAGTATTAAAATCTGAACTAGTGGAGTAAGTAGTGAGCAATCAATAGGATAAGCAGAGGGTAATTTCTGTTGTTGAAGATGATATATAACAAATTATCATCTTGATCAGAATCAATAGAACTGAATTCTGAGTAAGAGTCATCAACATCAATATGGAGTGACATTATCATCTTCTGGTCTGCTTCACTTTGTTCTGAAAGAACACATTCAATCTCTAAATTATTAGGAAGAGAGATTGAAGGTTGATTGGTCTGCTGGATCAACTTTGCTATTTTCATGGACTTCTTAGGGCATTTTTTTTTTTGCAAAATATCCTTTTTCCCCATATGCATAACATCTATCTCCTGAGCTTCTCTTTCTTTTTGAATAAGGAGATCTTCTTCTGAAAAATCTGAACTTTTTTCCTTTCTTTTTGAATGAATGAGAATGTTTATTGTTAAATGAAAATCTGTGAGATTTCTTTTATATAGGACAATCACAAATTTTCTCTTTGCATTTGATGTTGAAAGAAGCTGGTCGTTTATAAGAATTTTAAAGAATTTTGTCGTGCTTCATAAATTTCTTCATACTTATATAATTTTCACACAATCTACTAAGTGCAGCAAAAGTAAATTGGTGAATTTCTATCAAGAAAACTTGCTAAAGGGGTCTACCTATTTACTGAATAGAATGATTAATCTCTGGCTGAAGTTCCTTAGGTAAAAAAGTAACATATACTTATTTCATGCTAGAATCACTGTAACCACCTAGCATATAAAACTTCTCAGACATTCTTTGATAATGAAAATCAAGATCTTTAGTTTTTAAAGAGCAACATTTCATTTCAAAGAATTCTTCTTTCTGTCTCTTAGAAATGATTGTATGATCTCCCAAGAATATAGTGTAAATTTGTAAAAGAGCATCCGAAATACTCTTATTGAAGAAAGCTAGTCTGGTATATTCATCCATGAAAGTAAACCATTCTCTGAGACTTTTAGTGAATCTGAAAATAAATTCTTTGAGAACCCGAGGAAGAGAGGCACCTTCTTTTGCCATTTGTAAATCAAGCCAAGCATTAAGCTCTAGAATTTTTTATCTCCAATTTCTGGGAGGTAAATCATCAAAAGTAAAGCAAGGATTATTTGTAGGTTTGTTGATGTTCAAATCTGAGATCATATTCTAAAGATTCTTCTTCTAGAGGATCATATTCTATAATTGGATCTGTGGTAGGAGGATCAGAAAGAGGATTAGCCATTAGAAAATATCTACATGTTGAGATTTTGAATCAACGTCTGAGGAATCAGAATCTATAAAATTTGTTTTAGAAGAATCTGAGTGAGATGCATGAAGAGCCATATGTTGTTGAGGAAATAGTTTATATACTCCTGGAGGAGGAGGAGGTTATGAATATTTTATAGTTTCATTATAAGTCTTTTGAGAAGATGAAGGCTTCTGTGTAACAGGAGGCATTGAGAATGAAGAAACTGGAGATTTTTTAGGTCTTGTTGGAGGAAATAATTCATAAACTGTTCCAAAATTGGGTTTAGTAAAGGGTATTGGTTAGTATGTAGGTGTAAATATATGGAAATAAGGATCAGAAATAACAGATTGAGATTGTTTTGACAACAAATCTCTTTCCATTATCTCAAGTCTGGATTTCAAAGTTTGAATTTCTTTCCTTTTCTGATTAAAACTGGGTTTAAGATTCTGCTGTTGGATCATCATTCTAAGTTCAGTATCTAACTGATGAATTCTCATAAGAAGAGAACTGTGATATTGTTGAATTTCAGTAGACATGGATCTTAGAGCTAATGAGATTTTATTTGTCTTGATAGATAACTGATCAATCTTAGAATCAATAGACATCAGATAATTATTCTGAATTTGAGCATTCTGAGTTTGCCAATTAAGAACTTCTTCTCCTTGTGTAAGTTCTTTTAATTGTCTAATAGGAAGAATAATATTTGGTTGGATGAATAGTCTGGTACTAATCTTTGTTTGAGGATCGATATGTCTTTCAAATGGTGAAAATTTTGAGGATGCTGAAGAAAACATCATACATGCTTGAGGTTGTGGTATTTGGTTTAATATTTGATGCACTAGTGGGGTACACCATTTAGTTTTCTGTGGTTTAGGTAATTCTAGATTTTTTGGAACATCAAGAAATCCTTTTGCCTGTAGGATTTTAAAGGCCTCATCATAAATAAGGAGAGAGAGTGGATACTCCTTCTTTTGAATTTCTGGAGAAATTTCTATCTAGGAAAAGTTTTTTGAATTAGGAGGAGGCTGCTTAAATCTTGTTGTCTTAGATTTACATGAAGAGAAAAATCTCTTGGGTCTAGTAAGTCTAGTTGAATTATTAGGAGGATATTGAACATCTTCTAATTCTTTATAATAAATACAACCAGGGTCACATTCTTCTGAACTTGGGGTATCCCAAATAAAATGACCTCTGACCTTTCTGGCTTAGATTACACTAACATCATATGCAAAACTGTGAACTGAGATCTTTTTGGTGTCTCTAGGAGAGACTGAAATTATCATGTAAGTATGAAAATTTTTAGAAGAGAATTAGTACTTACTCCATCTGAATCTTTTGAAGGTTCATGAAAAATAGTCTTAATTGTACCATCTTTCTTTCTTATAAATTTAGGATTCATTGTCTAAATAGGTCTAGAATTCTATTGCTGCTTCTCATAAGTTGTAATCCATTCCAAAGAAATGAGCTTCATGAGATCTTCTCTGGACAGCTGTCTAGGAGTCTGAACAATTGTAGGAGTAATATCTGTATCTGCATAAATATATAGAGCATCAGTAGACACTCCTGGGGCAGATAGGTTAATGACATGATCTTGCAATCTACACACTATCTGATGATGAATTGTTGCAGATAGAGATCCTTCAATCTAGTAATCTGAATTTGAATATTCAAAGCAGTAGACATGTGAACATCATTCAAAAACAGATTATAGTTGGAAAAAAAATGTTCTAGACAACACTTTTAACATTAAGTGTTGTAGGGATAGTACCAATCACTGCATTTTCAAAGTGAAAATATCTAATATCTAATAGGGAAAGCCTAGCAGTAACTGGAAGACATTTCCGTCCATGGTAGGAAAGAACAATTCGTATACTTTCAAGATGGAGATGATAATATCCTTGTTTTTCCATTGAGAGATAAATTCTTGTGGAATCTCCATGGTAACATACTATTCAGCAGGTGTAGATGATAAAGAACACTGATTCAGATGAGAAGTCTGAATATATTCTTTCACATGAGGTCTTTTTTATAGAAATGAGATTGAAAATTTTCTTTATATAATTAGACTTCTGGAATATAAGATAGGGATTAAGCACAGGGTGCTGAGAACTATCAATTTTAGAATCTTTTGGGATATAAGTTATTTCTACAAGGTGATCTATTTTATCAGTAATAGATTGAGAACATGAAGGAGGAATAAGCAAAGAGAAAGTATGATTATCGATTTTTTGAGGAGTATTCATAGTATTTTATATTTCTTATTCCTTCATTACTATTACTATTTATCATATGAATAGTACATATGGCTCTGATGCCATTTGAGAGTTGTATGGATATTAAGAGTCAAAGTTCACCATATCAAAAATACACAGTTCACCAGAAAGGTACAATGCATAGTTATACCAAACAACACATATTTTCTTTGGTCTGTTCAGCACAAGTAGTACTTACTGTCTGATTTTCAGCTTATATACCTTAAAAAACTATAAATATTTTTGATGTATCGAAATAGGATCAGTCCGAACTGCAAGTTCCATACAGAGCATACTCTATCCTCAGAAGGAAAAATATAATATAATTTTACCAAATAATTTCAAGCATCGTCCATAAACACAGTCATACTCAAAGTTTAAATAAGATATTGCTTCTTTTAACTATCTCTAGTTAACATACTCAATATCAATTTTTTTTTTGATGATTTTATACTATTCATAAATAAATTTGTTAGTCATTTTGTCATTTTTCCATTACATGAATTTTGGATTATACATCAATGACGGAAATAGTCCAATTCCAATATATCAACCCTTATTTTTTTTTTTTTTGAGAAACCCTTTATTAATCCATACAAGAGAATTATTAATAATTTAAAATAAAAATCATTAAAATAAATATTTGGTTAATGATTAAAATTAAGTTGATATAATCTCAAAATTACTTTTGATAGATAGTAATAATTACAAATAAAAATTAATTTACAAGTATTTTATTTTTATAATATTAATCTAAATTGAAAAATAAATTTAATATATTATAAATAAATAATTTATAAAATGATTGTAATGATATAATTAAAGAATTTAAAGCCAAATTGAGATTGCTTTTAAGGAATAATTAATATAAAGTTTAGTAGCTCATTAGCTAGATTAAAAAAAAAAGTAGCTAATTAGCTATAGGTAGTTACAGTTCAAAAAAAAATTAGCTATAGGCAGTCCAAAAGTGCATCAAATAAAAAATATTTTATGTAATATTATTTTTCTATGCCAAAATAAAATAAAATAGTTAGTAGGGCATGTGATAGGAGCTTTTTCTAATTGTAAATAAAAATGCCAAAAAGATAAAGATGCTTATGTGTCTCCCGTAATTGAGTCCACAAGCTGCACTAATCCAAACATTTCTCTTTCACTTTCCTTCCTTACCATATGAGCATCTTTCTAACAATTAATTAGGGATCACAACTTTTTTTTTTTTTCTATTTAGCATAATTTAACAAAATGGATTTTATTCTTTTATGCAAGTAATTGATTTTTATATGAAAAGTGGATCTCATGTTCAGTAATTAATTATAATAAATTATTAATTGCGTGTAAAATTTGATGAATTGAATCTATATCCTATTATTTCTCTCTTTTGATAAGGAGAGTGATATGAATACAAAGTAATATAAATATTTGAACAATTATTTACTTGATTTTACAAAAATAAAATAAAATAAAATAAAATAAAAAGAGGATAAAAATTAATGTAAATTTAATAATATATTATTTCTAGAAAATATAGGTCTCTGATTTAAATCTTATACATCTTATAAATAGATATCTATCTCAAAATATGCAGGAATTTAAACTTCAAATTAAGATAATTTTTTAATATAAAAAACCATTTAAAATTATAATTAACTAATATTATAAAAATTAATTTTAGATGATCATATATTTAGTTGACAAAAATATTTTTTATTTTGAAATTTTTTTTAATACATTAAGAATTTTGAAGGGTTGTTATATCTATATAAGTTTTCAAGAAGGGTTGTTATATGGTTTGAAATTAAAAAATTGGGGTCTACATTAAGAATTCAGTTATTCGATAGAAATATATACCATCATGTTGACTTTGATCCATTAATTCATCACTAAAACATTGACAAATCTCTAGTTTCCAACTCCTATGCTTTATTTATTTGTCCATAATAATAATAATAATAATAATAATAATAATAATAATAATAAGTGGACCTATAATAATAATAATAATAATAATAATAATAAGTGGCTCTGTAGCATTGTATTGACTGATAATATTTTTTCTTATTTGAAGTATTAATAAAGATTGTCGGTGGTGCCGTCCACCTTTATAAAAAAAAGTGACTCTATATATTATGATATTAAGAATTTAGTTATTAGATATAAATATATATATATATATATGTGCAAACCAATCATTTACCATTAGAAATTTAATGGATTGAAATTTGTACATATCAAATTTTAATGGTCATGGTCATAATTGGGTTTGAAATTACAAAAAGTAAAGCAAACCAACTTTGAAAGACTGTTTAACAGTATTTGTTGCCTATGCTTGCCATGAGACCCTTCATTCAACCTTTGAAATTAATTTATCACTCTGTTTACCCATCAGCTTAATTTTAGTTAAGCGATGATAAAATTATTTTCAGAATTATAAATTTTTAAATTGAAATTAAAGTTATCATTAAATCTATCATTATATACATATGCAATTTTTAAATTTAAAAATATTAAACTCATAAATTCCATATATACTATTATATAAACACTATTTGATTATTAGCTCAAAAGTCAGATGCACATAACTAAACCAATAAGAATTGATGAAGGATGCTTTGAATATAAAACCTAATTCGCTTTATTCAAAAAAAAAAAAAAAAACCTAATTCGAATCTAATTAATATATAACTTATAAGAAAGGATTCTAATTTAATAATATAATGTGACCATGCTATTCTTAGATTAAACCAAGTTTTTATTAATTTTCACAGTCTATCACAGCAATTGATTTATTAAATTTATTAAAAATATTTAGAGATTTTTTTAAAAAAAAATGCTTTTAAGAGTAAAATTAATTTTAAAAATATTCACTTTTTTTTTTAAAAAAAAAAAATCAATTTTCAACTTTAAATTTCAAAAATAACGATTTTCAGAAATATATATTTATATATTCTATTTAGATACATATTAGATATATATTTAATATATTAAAAATATGATAAAAAAAATTAGAATTTTTTTTAAGAGATAGACTATGTATTATTTACTGATAAATAAGAAATTTCATATAAATTATATAAAAAAAATATTCATACCCGCCGTGTATGGATGTGTTTGAATTTTGTCAATAAACTTTAATCAATTAGAGTAAGACATCATTGATAATTTATTCATAATTCAATCAATATATAATTTTTCTAATTTTCATCTTTTTTTTTCTATATCTAGAAAATAGAACATCTCAAATTCGAATATCTCAAAGAATTAACTAATCGACATGTCATTAAAGAAAAAGTTAGGCCAAAAATAGAATAAAATTTTATGTAAATAATTTTGCAACAATATCAAATAATATTTTCTGAGAATTTTTTTTTGAAAGTTCTGAGAAAGTTAATTATTTTGGATCAAGTACAGTACACTAAAAAAAATCCAATGTTCTGTTAAATTCTTCTGAATTGATAAATAAAAGGATAAGCCAATGTTCATTCAATAAACACCACACTCGATGGATCCAAAATCACGGAAATTTTGTCAATGCGCATTGCCTGCCAAACGCATATATTCGAGATCTACAACCACAATAATAGCAATTAAAAAAAATGCCCCATAGAAAAAAAAATCTTTGTTTGCAGTTTGCGGTATTATAATAATAATAATAATATTAATTAATATTATACTTTTTAAGCAAATCCAATTTTTAAATATTTCATTATACATTATATATTAAAAATGGGTTTATAATATTTTGAAAAAAAAAACGGGTTTATAATCTATGCTATATTTTGTAACGTTTGAAAAATAAGGTGGACAAATAAATTGAAAGTGAATTTAATAATATATTCAGTTCAATTTCATTTAATTTATTTTTTATATTTTAATTTTTTTCTAAAATTTATTTAGAAAATAATTTTAATATTTTATAATAATAATTTTAATTAATTAATTATTAATCAAATCAAACTAATTTAAATATTAATCTATTTTTTTATTTACTGAAAGGCAATATCAAGGAGCATGTATCTAGGTATAATTTAACAATAAATATACATGTAATTAGTAATAAGTTTAGCCTGTTTTTTTTGGCGTTAAAAAAAAGAAATGACATGAAGGATCATTTGCACATAAAGCATAAATTTTTATCTTTTAGAATAAATTAAAAATAGATCATTAAAATTCCTAAAAAAAAAATTAGAATGTTGGATATATTCAAAGTAAGAATCAAACTATGATTAATAAAAGGAAGAATAAATTGGAAAGAAAGTAGGAGGAAGGCAGCATGGGGGTGAAGTCCATGTTAAAATCATCCAATTCATACTCTCACTTCATTGACTTGAAAATTGATGTCTTTTTGTTTTTTTTTTATTGCATTCTCTGCAACTTCTCCACTACTTTCTCTTTGTTTTTTTTTTTTTTTTTTAATTTTTTGCTTTCTGTACAAGTGATAATATTCAAACGCTACTTCTGGGAATTTTCTTCCACCATAGGGGAATGGGACCCACATTCTTATATTTCCTATTATTATTATTATTATTATTATTATTATTATTATTATTATTATTATTACATTAGACATCCACATTATTATAACAATTTCATTAGCATCCTTAATATTTTTTCTTTACAAATGATCACTGATGTAGTAAAATGGAAAAATAAATACAAGTAAAAATTAGAAAACAAGAAAGCATGGTGGGCGGTTGATCAAACTTCATTTCAAATGTAATAATGGGATTTTTAGCTTTAATTAGTAAAAAGTGTTGTAAATGGGAAACACTGTAAGATTAATAGTGCGAATTAATAATAATAATAATAATAATGCAAAGTGATTTCACCATTGACAATTCCATTAACGTGGTGGGCAGAAATTCTTTGTTTTTTTTTTTTTTACTTTAAATAGTGGGCGCTGACCAAACGAGTGCTATTATAAGTTTACAACTACAAAGAGTGTGTAAAATGAAATTGAGCATGTGATTTAGTTGGAAAAATCAAAAATTAAAGATTGAATGGAGTACGTTTTTAAACCCACTGTTAAACCCTTTAATTTTTCCCTTTTCTTTTTCAAATCAAAATCCTCTAATAAACTTTCAACTTATGAACTAACTTTCAACTTATAAACTTTCAACTTATGAACTAACTCACAAGTCACAAATCTATTTCTTGTTACTTCCATCTAGAGTTTTGTTGATTATTCCACCTTCCAATAGATTTCAAAACATTAATTTCTATTGGAAAAATCTTTAAAAAGAGGAAGAGATTATCAATTTTATATAAATCTCTAATTATATTCTACTTTTAATTTAATTTAATTTTTAAAAATTAAAAAAGAGTACCAAAAATCTTAATTATAAATTATACACTTTAATTTAATTAGACCTTATTACGAGGAAGGGAGATTATAGGCCCTTTAATTTGCGAAGGGGAATATACATTAATGTCCACATTTTTATTTTATTTATTGTTTATGATGATTTCTTTTTTTTAAATAATTAAATTAAATATTATCGTCAATATTTATATCTTTTATGATGAAAATATAGGCTAAAAATTAAATTGTTGATTATTGATAAATTTTCTTGTTAATTAAGACAAAATTCAGTTACGTTGGAAAAAATATAAGACTATTACAATGATTTTTTTTATCATTATTCTTAATTAACTCTATTAGCGCACGAATTAACTCACAAATTCTCACTCCTTGAAAAAAACCCTCTAAGAGATACCATTCAAACTAGAACGTATTAGTAATGTCTTTTTATTATTAAAAACTGCATTAAAATTAATATTAATATGTTCTAAAAACATTAATGTATTCTCATTATAGTTGTTTTGATATATCATGTGATAAAAGAGAAAAAAAAATTTTAATAGATTTTTCACTTTAATTTATCACTTCGCGTAAGTTTCTTCATGTTTCTAAAAGAACATAACCAGTAACATATAATTATATATATGAACTAATAATTTTGAATAAAAGGGCAACTTTAATTAATTTCCATAGGTTTCCTTCGTCAATATTATATACGGCATATTATTATTATTAGTGAAAAAATTTATATTTTCTTTCAAATCAAACAAAACGCCTTTTGATATGCTTAATAAAAGAGAGACTAAATAATTATAAAGTTTTTAAAGTTTTATATATTACGTTAGTTAATTTTTATATTTTCAGTATCTAATTTTTGTACCTCTCTATTTTTAAAAATTAAACTGTTTAGTCATTCTGTTAATATTTTTATCCTAAAAATATTAGTCAACTATTTTGATATTATAAATAATTTCTTTACTCTTACTTTATATATTTTTTTCTTTATTATTTGTTAAGTCATACTTATTTTTAATTTTATTTATATTTCTTGTATATAATTTATTTTAATTTTATAAATATTATTTAAAAATAATTTTAAACAATACGAATAATATCTTTTATTATTTTGCAGACAATCTATATATATCATTTATTTTAATTTTATAGATATTACTAAAAAATAATTTCAAATAATACGAATAATATTTTTTTATTATTTTATAGATGATCTATATATAAAATAAAATAAAACATAAAATAAACTTAATAAATAATAAAGATAAATATATATAAAGAAAGTACAAAAAAAATTATTTTATAATATCAAAGTAGTTGACTAATGATTTTAGAATAACAATATTGATAAAATGACTAAACAATTTAATTTTTAAAAAATACATAGATGCAAAAATTAAATATTAAAAATACAGAAACTGGCTAGTGTAATATATAAAATTTTAGAGATTTTATAATTATTTAGCCTAAAAAATATGGTATATATTTCATCATCTGCAGACCCAAAATATTTTGTTTGTATTACTTTTTAAAGAGTGAATTTTTCATGTAGCAGGTTAATTATTGGTCTTTCTCTAGAGAAGATTTGTATTGTTATAAAGTTAAACAATGAGACCTACGCCGTAGAAAATTAATAAATAAGTAAAAAGTCTTATTACCGTTATCATGGAGTTAAACCTTTGCATATGTCAAACTGGGGTAAGACTAAATCAAATTTTCTCAGTGTTGTTAAAATCGGATCGGACCGGCCAGTCGGACCGGAAAAACCGGAAACCGGTTGCTTGTCCGGTCCGATTTATAAATTAACCTGGATATAGGATGAAAACCGGGTTGGACCGTAAAACCGGATAAAACCGGTGAACCGGACCGGACCGGTTTGAATTTTTATTCTAAAATTAATTAGGTTTGTTTTAAATTTTTAATACCCAGAGAAGACTCCTCTGCTTCCCAAAAATTTGTGCAATCAATTAAATAATGCATACTAATATATATTTTACACAAATTAATGCATACTAATACTAATAGTTAAAAATTAATTTGTGTAAAACATATATTAGTATACATTATTTAATTGATTGCACTAATTTTAAGATCAAGAGGAGAATCCAATTCAAGTTGGAGAAGAAGAAGATGATGACATTGAGCAAGATGGAAATCTCGGTGTTAATTTAGATGATATTGATCTTAATATTAATGTTTAAGACGTTAAGTATTTAGTTCCTTTACTTAATTATATAATTTATATGTTATCATGACATAGTTTTATAATATAATTTAGTTTATCCTTAATTTTATATTATACAAATTGGTCTCCCTTTTAGAATTTTTAATATTTTTATGCGTAATAGTGCCGGTTCTAAAAAAGTCAAAAACCCGGTTGAACCGGTCTAACCAATAAAATCAGTGACCCAATTGGGGTGCCGGTTCGATCTCCGGTCCGGTTCTGAAAACATTGAATTTTCTCCATCATATAATCTATCTTGATATTAATCACCTTAATTATAGGGCTACATTTATCCTAATAGTTAGTTCAAAAATTGAAATTATTGATTCTGGTATTTACCATGATAAGGTAAATAAACTATTTTTTAGTTTTTCAATACTAAATCTATTTATAGATATTCGAAATTTAATTATAATATCTTAATAGATATAATATAAATTTATTTGCCTTTGAATCATTGTTAAAAATTGTTTTAAGTTATTATAATGCAAATAAAAATACACAAGTCTTAATAAACCGCTAGTTGAAGAATGTCCCGTCCCATTGGAGGGGTACAATTTAATTATGTATAGTTGTTATATAAATATATAGTTTTAAAAAGGGAATAAAACAATAAGGGTGAGGATGAGGGTGGGGTTGGGACCAGAACTGGCACCAAGGTCGTCTGAATTCGTCCCATGGAGCAGAATGGGCCAGAGCCGACTATACATACACTTAATTAGCCAATTTGTCTATGTAAAAGACTTGACAATTTTTTTTATCAGTTGGGTTACTAATTTATTAAAATGTGGTATGGTCTTTATATTGACGATTATTTGTTCTTTCCATTATTTGTCTCTTTTTTGTATAGCAGCCACCCATTTCTTTACAATTTCTCATACACCCATTTTTCTTCTTATTATTATTATATATACGCAAAGCAAACTATGCAAAATTCTTTTCTTCTATTAGTTTGATTTCAAATAGAATTCTAACTTATGATATCAAAATTTCATTTGTGTTTATAATACATCCATATATAGCCAATACTATGCACATAACATCTATATGATTTAAATTTAAAAAAAAAGAAAGATAAATCACTGCCAGTGATATAGGTGGAATAATATATTAATGGAGCTAATTAATTAAAATAATCAATATCTATCATTCTATATTATGATAATGGCATAAGATTTAGATCCATTTTGTTGTGGAGAACCACTTCACAGACATTAACATTAATTAGATATGATAAAAAATAATAATCAAAATTTCCCTACCTAATATGCAATTATATACATGCTTTGCAAAGAAGCATGCTATGTTAATTATAATATCAACACTTTATTTCTTAGATGTTACTAAATTAATTAACCAATAAAGACAAAGAGAGGCCATAAACAAATTTAATTATTATTATAATGTACACTATTTTCCTTGTGAACTTCATTATTGTGAGCAGCAGCAGCTAAAATTGCGCCATTGTACAGAAAGATTGTTGATGCATACGAAAAATAATTAATTAAAAAATAATAAAATTAAATATTTTGATTTTGATGAATAGAATTGACTACAATAATCAAGTTACACTATTAATTAAACTAAGTAGCAAGGGATAACATCTATAATATGGTATCTAGGATTGTCTCCTTAATTAATTATTAATCACAATTAAACACAAATTAATTAGTTATGCAGTATGCAGTAAGCAATGAAACTATTATAAAATTTATATATAAATATATGTGATAATAGTTAATTAGACTCATTATTATTATTATTGTTATTGATGTTTCTTAGTGTAATTTATAAGCTCCTTTCGGAAGTCATATTAATTAATTATTAATTAATATATAATTCGACTTTGATGATGTGAAGTGTTACTATTAAATTTCATCATATCTTGCTTATTTTGGTAAATTCTGGTGAAATTGAGAGAAGACATGTTAGATTAATTTGGTTGGGGAGAACATTATTAAAAAGGATTGTGGCTCGTAGACTCTCATATGAAGTAATTTTTGACTTATTGTTGGTTGGATTTGTAAGTATGTGTTGGTAATTAGACATTAGTGTAGGGGATTAGTAGGTAAATAGACAATTGTGAGGACTATAAATACTTGTAATTATTGCTGAATTAATTTGAGAGAGAGAGAGAGAATAATATTTTTCCCAATTCCTAATTCTGTTCATGGTATCAGAGCGCTGGTTAATGGCTCTCTCTCCACGAAAACTGAAAAATACCAAAAACAAAAACGGTTACCAATTTCCTCTACTTCGATCGGTTTTATTCCTTCGTCTTTCTTCGCAATCTCTTCATTCTGTTCTAGTATTTGATCTGAGATTCGCGATTAGTGTCTATGGCTATATCAATATGGATTTGATATCCTTGAAGTTAATTGATACCGAAAAGTTTCAGAGACTTCATGATTTCTCATTAGTTTTTGATGATTTTCTGTAAGTTCTTGTCATTTTCTTCTATATTTTGTCTTCTTCATCATGATCGTTTTATCTCGATTTTGATGGATGGTTAGTTTTCTATCATTTGTTTTCTTCTAATTGATCTCTGGTTTGATTTACCGAAACCTATTTTCTGATTCTAGATTTGTTCTAAAATTCTTATTTGATTGATGATTTGCCTTGAGATTTGCTCTCATAGGATTGATCATTTGTCTCTGATTTGAGATTCTAATGATTTGTTGATTTCTGGTTTAATTCTTCTTCTTCCAGAAATTAAATTTGATTCTAGGTTTGTCCTAGAGTTCCTGATTGATTACCTTTGAGATTTATTCTCTAGGTTTTAATTCCAGTTTCTGTTATGAGATTTGTGAGATGTGTTGACTGATTCTAGGTGTGTCCTGGAATTTATGATTTTGATTTGCCTTGGAGATAGTTCTCTTAGGTTTGATATTGCCTCTATTTGACGTTTTGATTGAATTTGTTAGGGTTTTATCCCTTTTTTAATCCTGAATGATTGAGTCTAGAACTCCTGCTTTACTTTGAGCTTCAAATCTTTTGATTTAAGCTTTAATTTGTGGTTTTTCCACATTTAATTTCTGATAATTCATTACCTCTTTTGTGTTTTGATTCTCTTGAATCAAAACATCTATCATATCTTATGCTTTACCTACCTTAATTCGTGGAGTATTTCCACTTGATTACCTAAATTACCTTACCAGATTTATGTCCATTCTGTAGCTCTTTAGTTTATCTCCCTTTGTTCTTCTTCCTATCAAATTCACCTTTATTTCCTGAAATTGTCCTTGAGTTTAGAAACTTGAAAAACTGAAACAGTGGAGAATTTTTTTTTTTGATAATTGATACTATGATTGAGAATTGCGGATGTCAATTGGATGTTGATATGACTGGACTAGATTTGTGTGTTTCGAGGTTGGAATTATAGAAGTTGTTGGTTGGGTAATATATGTAAAAGAGACAGGGGATGAAGTTCCATACGGCTATGGCTTCTTCTAGCAGAAGAATATGATGTTTGTCCCATTTGTCTTGAAAAGTATGATACTAAGAATTCAGAACTTGTCACTAAATGTGAGGTTTTATCACCAGGTATTCTGGAGTGGATGGAACATGCCCTATATATGATGAAAAACCACTACTCCAATTGGTTTAAGAAGTTTCTGGAAGGGTTGGCTTGAAGACACTTACAATGGAGTTTGAAGATGTCAAACTTCTTAATGGCCTTACCAAAAGAATGATAGACAAGTTGGGATATTCCAATTCATGATGATGTTGCTAGTGTTCTTGATTTGATGAAATGAAGACTCAAGAAAATTTGTAAATATATAGGATTTGTCTTTTTTCCTTCCTGTTTATAGAAAATATGCATATAGTATAGGTGCAAGTTGAGCATTGCATGCTCAACTTGAGAGGGGGGGTGTAAGTATGTGTTGGTAATTAGACATTAGTGTAGGGGATTAGTAGGTAAATAGACAATTGTGAGGACTATAAATACTTGTAATTATTGCTGAATTAATTTGAGAGAGAGAGAGAGAGAGAGAATAATATTTTCCCCAATTCCTAATTCTGTTCAGGATTATTATTGAATATTGAAAGGTTTACAATTAAGTTAATCAGTGTAAATTGAGTAGCTGTGGTTACAAACAGAACTACCACTATAAATAGATATTAGTTTAAGTTATATGACAATGGGATATGAGGGCATCTAATATTATTGCACAAAATATTTGGTGAGGAAGACATTAATTTAACTTTCTTGAAATCTTTCTTTATTTATATGTAAGAAGCTAGTTCACGAGAAGAACAAATCTTTCTTTAGGTATACTTCATCTTTGGAATGATGTTCTTTAATTAGAAATCTGTTTCAAAGTCATCCTTTCAAATTGGACTCATATAACTCTATCTGCGTACAAAGGTGACCGTTGGGAGTGATCACTCCAATACTTTTTAGGACTCTTATTATATATTATGAAATATATTAATGCTTAACCTTATTGATCTTAATAAATTACCCCATCAATTTTAAATCGATAAATATGCTACTTCCGTCCCATTTAAATTGTAGCATTAAGCTCATATACACTTATTGAAGAAATCATTGAATTCTCTCAATATTATATAAAATTATTTTAAATTGTTTAAAATACTTTTAATTAACTCATTAATATTAAAAATATTCTACTCTTATTTCATTAAATAACTCATTAATAATAACAGTAAAATTAAAAAAAAAACTAATTAATTTTTATTAATTTTATAAAGTGATAATATTAATGAAATAATTTTCTTTTTACAAAAGTGATGATTTGAAAGTGTCTTAAATTATAATCTATTTATCATCTTAATAAGTTAGTTAATATATTAAATTTCTATTATATTCCTATTTAATATTACTTAAAATATTTAATAAATATATTTATAAAATATTTAATAAATATATCTCATACTTAAATAAATATATAATTAAGAAATACATATAAGTTCATATTTCCCATAAAAATAATAATTTTTTCTTAATTCTTATTATATAAAAAGTATTTCTAATAATTCAGGATAATTTTTTTTTTAAAAAAAATCATGATACTTTCTCAAAATAAAAATAAAATAATTCTTTTAGTTAAAATGTTTGATATATGTTCATTTGTAAAAATATGATGAAGAAAATGTATAAAACTTAAAATGATTAATTTTATTATATATAAATTAATACATTAAGAATTATATTTTTTTTTAGTGTTGTTGCAATTAGAAGTGTTTGAATAAATTGATTTTCTATTAATAAATATAAAACTCTATTGCTTATTCAAATAAAATTATTTTTGTTTAAATTTTTTAATTACTTTATATTAATTAATATATTCGTGTCCCAGAAGTAAGATTATGGAGAGAGTTGAGGCAGAGATTTCCATGCTTATGCTAATGAGCATGCTTTTTCTCTTTTCCATGAAAGCAAAAGAAAATATAGAAGAAAACGAGAAATCTTATTTATGGCTGACCATGTCAGGATATTTCAATATTAGAGACCACCGACAACAATTAATTGTCTTTCAATTTATGTTTATAGAGAAAGAGAGAGACCATATGCTTTCTTTTCTTTAATTTGCATTTAAAAAAAAAAAAGCTAATTCCATGAAAAAGAAGAAAAGAAATTAAAAAAGAAAGAAAATATATATTCTAAAAAGAAAGAAAGAAAATATATATTCTAAAAAGCAAAATGAAAAGCAAAAGAGAAGAAAGAAAGAAAATGGATTCTGGGCTTCCCGTGCAAATTTGACTCTTCCCCACCTCCCGACCTTATAATAATTTTCTTGTTATAACATCATATCGTGCATGACTTATGAAGCCAAAAAAGAAAAAAAATACATTTATTTATAAACTTCTTCAATATTTTGGCTTCAGCTTTCTTATTTCCAAGAAGCTCACATCTAATAATTCTGACGATTCTTTTTTTTTTTTTTGGAATCTTCACATACATACACAAAGTGTATCTTACCAAAAGTTTCAACTTTGAATCCTAAATTAAAATTAAAATAAATTTCTTTAGCGGTGGATGTTTAGGGTACGCTATTTTCTATAAATATCATTTTCTATTATTGTAGTTTCTACCGATGCTGAAGGGCCAAATGAATGATGAGTTATTGTTGTTTATGAGCACATTTCGGTAAATTAAAGCTACTGTTACTATAATTTATATATACTTTATAGAAAAAAAATATATGTTGTCATAAAAAATTTATTCTCTCTTGGGCAATTTCTATTGAAATTTAATTAGTGGACAGTTAAGGGATTATAATTAATAACTTAATAATTCCAGCATTAGTTTATAAAATATAGCAAATTATTATAATTAATATCATAATGATTATAGATGTTGCTTTGGCTATGTACATATATTATAGTTATCTTTTGACTAGTTTATGGGTTTGCTAATACTGCCTTTATTTTCTGGAGCATTAGTTGTATTATAGTTTTAGTACTAAAAAAAATTAATTCTTTTTTAATTAATAATACTATTTTTATTATAATTAAAATATTTAATGTAATTAAAATAGGAATAAACTTTTCCAATATATATATATATATATATAAACAATCTTGATATCTTAAAATGTCAAATAAAAAAAAAAGGATTTGACTTATTGCTCTTTAGAACTTAGTTTTTTTTTAAAAAAAAAAAACAAGAAAAAGAAAAAAAAGGCAGAGTATTCAATAAAATGGGAATCTTTTGACTAATTTATGGGTTTACTAATATTAAATGTTTTATCCGGATAAATTCAAAACTGCCTTTATATATTTGATTTTGCTAGAGCTGTATAAAAATTAATCAAATCCATCAAAACAATTTAATCTAAACTAAAAAAATATGATTTGAGTTGTTCTATAGATGATTGTGGTTTTAAAATTTTTATAAATTGAATTTTTAGATTGATTTTTATTTAAAAAAATAAAAATTTAGTACAATCGAATCCACACAATTGTATAAGAAATCATGTTGTTTTTTTCAGTATATATAGACTAATAACTTTCTAGTTTTATTAGACGACATGAAGTTTCTTTTTATAATTTAATTTTATACCTACTGAGGACTTCTCAAATTTTCTTTTTATTCTTCACAACAAATAACTTAATTTTTTAATGATCGTTACTTCAACTTTATAATGGTGACTCAGTGAAGTTTTATCTTAGAATTTTTTTAGTGATTTTTTGGCTCACTTCCTAGTTCCTGCTGTCTCACAAATGAGCTGAAATGCAGGTTAAAATAAAAATAAAAAATAAGAACAAAAACAAAACAAAAGAACTAAAATGGATACTTAAAGAAAAAGGTCGATAACTATTTGAATTATTAAAAAAAAAATTAAACCTGAGGTTATGGACTGAAATGGGCCTATAAATATGTACATGAACTGCTAATTTCTATAGCACTTTTGATAAAAATATAAAAAAATTAAAAAAAAAAATAACACCCACATCATATTTTTAAAGATTTTTATTTTTTTACTAGAAGTATTTTAGTTATTTTATTATAAACTCATTATAAACTGTATAAAATTTATAAACTCATTATAAACTTTTTGTAAACTAATAAAAATTTGATATTTTAATAAATATTTTATAAATTCTGATATTTTGGTAAATATTTTATAAATATAATAAATATAGAATTATTTTTAATTTTTTTGTATTTTTATCAAAATTCTAAAATTAATTTTAAATTTATTATATTTATAAATTATTTATCAAAATATTAAAATTTATGAAATATTTATCAAAATATCAGATTTTTATTAGTTTACAATGAATTTATAATGAATTTATTATTAATTTATAAATTTAACATATTTTATAATGAGTTTATAATAAAATGATTAAAATACTCTGATAAAAAAAATAAAAATTAAAAAAAATGATAAATGTTGTTATTTTCTTTTTTTTGCAGTGAGACTGCAACATGAGTTTTCTAGCATTTAGTTTTACACTAGCAAATTACACAATTTATTATTTTTTAATTTTTAATTTTATTTTTACTGCTATTTTTAATTTTTTAATTTTATGTTATTTTATACTTTTCTTTTCATTTATATTGTTCCTTTATTTGCTATATTCTTTTTTAGTGGCTGAATCAGGCGGAGTCGTGTGGGGTCGCACGATCCTCTCTGGCTGGCCGGCCGAAAGCTAATATATATGAGTCAGGAAGCGCGACTCCCTTCTCCTCTGGCCGTCCGCTGCAATAGAGCCCCTTACAGCTGCACCGATAAAAATTTTATCCCACTCTTACATAATCGCTGATTCCGCCACTGTTCTTCCTCTTTACTGTGCCTTTCTATTAATTTTTCTATTTGCTCTCAATAGCTTCTCGATGAAGCGTCGAAAGCCTTTAGAAGTTGAAGTGATTGAATCTGTAGAGACCCGTGCTGGCTCCCTCTTATCATGGTACTGTTTGAGTGCTTAAGTGTCGGGTCTTGAAAAAATCCAAACTAAACAATTTAGTAGTAGCATATTTGAAGCGGCGTTTCACTATAACTTTCCGAATTAGGGTGGACATGGTGGTGGTGGTGCTTCTGTAGTGCCGACACCATTGCTGCTTTGGGTTTCGGGGTTGAGTTCACGCTATGTGAAGCCACTTTCTGCTTCCGGTGCACTTTAACGGCAAAAGAGACAATTTGATGGACACTGAAAACTTCTCTTTTAGCATATTTTTGCAATGCGAACAATATATTTTTAGGTTTTATAAATATATAAATATACTTTCCACATTTCTTTAATCAATATATTTATATTAAATATTTTAATATTATTATAATTAAATAAAATATTTATTATAGACATAATTAAATTTATTTTATAATTTTTATTGAAAATATTCCATATAATTTTTGCATTATATATCAAATTTTAAAATTTGATGCATTGCTGAATGTAGAGTCCAATAGGGAAAATTAAGTTATCTTTGGGAATTTTTACAAAAATATAAGAAAAATTTAAAAATAATTTCAAATTTACCATATTTATAAAATATTTATTAAACTATCAAAATTTATAAATATTTATCAAAATATTATATTTTTATAGTTTACAGTGAGTTTACAATGAGTTTATAATGAATTTATAAATTTTACACAGTTTATAATGGATTTATTATAAGTTTATAATAAAATAATTAAAATACCCTTAATAACAAAGTAAAAATTTTTAAAAATATGATAGAAAATATCATTTCTCTTATCTTTGTGGTATAATGTTTTGGGCTTTTGACATAAATATTAGAAAAAAAAATAAAAATAATTTTAAATTTACCATATTTATAAATTATTTATCAAAAAATCAGAATTTATAAAATATTTATCAAAATACCATATTTTTATTAGTTTACAATGAATTTAATACCATATTTTTATTAGTTTACAATGAATTTAATACTATATTTTTATTAGTTTACAATGAATTTATCATAAATTTATTACGAATTTATAAATTTTACATAGTTTATAATAAATTTATTATAAGTTTAAAATAAAATGACTAAAATACTTTTAATAAAAAAGTAAAAATTTTAAAAAATACGGTGGATGGTATAATTTTTTTAAATATTTTTTTGTAAGCCTTAATATTATATAAAAATGCTTATTTCCTTTATTTTATAATTAAACATATAACAATTATGTATAGTTATTTTTCTCCAATCTTTATGTATAGTTATTTTTCTCCAATCCATTACATATATCTACTTATATATAATATATATTATAAACTAAACATATAATATTTATGTATTATTATTCCTCTCCAGTTCATTGTATTAATCTATTTTTATGTAACATATATATCATATAACTAAATATATAATTATTATTTCTATCCAATCTATCATATATATTTATTTATATATAACATACTTATCATAAAATGAAATATATAATTGTTATTCATATCCACGAACGTAGCTACTTTTATAGGTCCCTTTCAATTTTTTTATTATATATAATACAAAATTTTAAAAATGGATCCCTCCAATTAAATAAACTCATTCTATATAAATTTAGTCTAAATTTAAAATCTTATTCCAAATATATTTACTTAATCTAAAACTAAATATATATTAGCTCAAGATCAAAATTTTATTTTATAAAAAGCAAAAAAACTTTTAGGATAAATTTACTATTTTTAATTCTTTCATTCTACTACTATCCTGTTTGTGGGTAATTTCATTAGGACTAAGACTTGGCCCCATGATTTCATAATATAGATGAGTGTTTTTTGAATTTATTTTATTTTTTTAATTTTTTGTAAACTTGGTTTTCTTTACTTAAATTTTTTTTCTATTTTTTCTGTAATTGTTTAAAACTATTATCTTTAGTCCTTAATCATTTAAAATGAGATACTATTATCTATAATTTTCTTAAAATTAGGATTTATGATTAATTATATTTTAATTATATTTTTTTTAATTTTATTATTGATAAGAGATGTCAAACTTTAATTTATATTTGCTTAATGTTGTTAAAGTAAAATTTATATTTATCATTGTTTCATAAATTATGATTACTCCTTATTAATTATTTACTAATTATTATTAGTTATTATTTTAAAAAAATAAAGAAAAATTAACTGTAAATCATGATAGAAAAATAAAACTCAATTTTTTGTCAATATAATTATTTGAACTTCTTTTAGCATTAAATATTAAATATGTCAAATTTATAATTTTTATTTTTTTAAAAAAAATACTATGACTATTTGTCTTAGTTAGTTACTCCCATAATATTTTATCCTTATTCCGTCTTTGTTCATATCCAATTCATCGTATATATCTACTTAGGAAGAATGTATAAATAGGCTCCTATAGTTTTTTACATAGGTACAAGTTGCACTAAAACTTTTTTAAACTTAATTATGCACTTTTGTTTTTTACAAAACAGACTATCTAAGTCTCTAATTAGATGGAGACTTTAAAGGGAATTTTTTTCGTTAAATAGTCTGATTATTTAAAAGAGAAAAAAGTACAAATAAGTCTCTTAAGTTTTTGTAAAGGTATGTATAACCCATTGAATTAATTTTGAGCTTAATTAGATATGAAATTATCTAAATCTTACTATTTAAGCCTTTTCTTTTGCAAGAAACTAACACTCGTTATCTTAGAAAAAAAACTAATATCCATTATCTCATATTTATTTAATAAAATAAAAAATACTTCATCTTCAATAATAAAATTTAAGTTAATTAAAAAAATTTTAATAAATAAAAATATATTATTTATCTTATATTTATACTGCCTATTGGAGTTTCATAAGGTCGGCCAAAAATTTCTAGCTATTCTTGTAATTTCATTCAACCAAAGAAATACAATTTTTTATACAATGCTAATAACTTCCCAACTAGGCTTAATATTAAATCTTAATATAAATTTATAATTTTTTTTTACAAAATAGAAGTATAAGCTTTCCATGAAATAATTTTATTGAGTTTCTTTAATTGTAAAAAACAACACTTAGATTAAATATCGAAGTCCATTTCATCTTAAGGGAGTGAGAAAATCTCTCTTCAGCCAAAAAAAATTAATTTCATTTATGTAATTAGAAAAAAGTATAAATATACCCCTTCAGTTTGCTTGAAAATATGGATTGGTACTATTTTTTTTGGCTCATTTATACACAAAACATGTTAAAAGCTGACAATATGTGCTCCTGTTTTGACGAGAAGCTAAACTTCCATTGAATGTTCGTCAAATGCTGGGTTAGTTGGCATTTTATACAAGAGCTACTGGGATTGGGGTTTGAACAAAAATCCAAAAAAAAAGACAATCAAAATTCACAAAAGGTAGAAGCAAATATAATAAAAATCACAAAATTGACAAAGAAGATTAAGTTTGATGGAAATTTGATTAATCATAATGATACCAATACAAACAACAACAATAAGGCAAAATGATGAATAAAAAACACTGGCCAAATCTTGAAATTAAGAATAAATAAAAATCCCAATTAAGAAGCAAGACAAAACAACGACACTTGTGATGGAATAGAATAGAAGAATAGAAAACAAACGCTAGTCAAATCGTTGAATCCTAATTAACAAAGAATAGAAAAACATAACAGATGGAGTCATGCCAATTCATGAAGAATATATATATATATATATATATACATATATATATTAATCTCTAAATTGAGGGAAAAATAACAAGAACAAGTAAAAAAAACCTTTAACTTACAAAAATAAAAAACATTTACAAAACCCATATTGATTTAATTAAGAAACAAAAAACCAATGATAACGAAGAGAAAGAAAGATTTATCACTTATTTTAACAATTGGCAAAAAGAACTTAATGAAACCTATGAACTAATTAAACATAAATTCTTCCAATCAAATCTGAATACAAGAAAAATAAATAAATCAAAACATAAAATCAATCTCACCGAATTTTATTGCTAGAATTTTTGAAATTCCAATAAGTTGTGGGTTTAGTGTCTCCATTCACTAGCCCAGCCCATTGTCCATTCTGAAGCTTTATCAATAATGTTGATGCTGTGCGTTTTGATTGATGCTATGCGTTTTGATGTAGGGTTTTAGTATATTTATAGGAAGAGATAAGGGTTGAAGTTCTTCCACTTCTGCCGTTCTTTCTTCTATCAGTTTCTGGAGCTCTCTATTTCTTCTTCTTGGGTTTTTGTTAGTGCTCTCTGTGTATGTGTAAGAGATTATCGAAAGGTGAAAGAGTAATTTTTTAGTTCTTGGTGTATTCAAGATACTGAGAGAGTGCTGTTTAAGAAGAAACTGTTTTCTTCTTGTGTGTAATCTGTACGCTTGATTCTATTTTTAGTGGAAAGACTGAGGATCTCCTCCTCCTTGGATGTAGCCTTACTTTGTGTAAGGTGAACCAAGTAAATCCAGTGTTGTGGTTCATTTTATTTGTTTCAGTATAATCTGTTTAGTGTTATATTTCGAGATCTTCAACAGTTGGTATCAGAGCATCCAGATCTCGTCAAAATCCAGGTGGTAACTGTTCTTTGCTTCCTGCTTGTTTCTGTTTTTAGTTTCTTGTTTGTTTTTCTTTTAGGTTTTCATTTTTTCTTCTTTTCCATTGTTACCTGTTTTTGGATTTGGTACTGTCAAACGGTGTTTTTTGTTTGATAGATCAGATCGTGAAAGGAAAAGAATATCAGAGAAACAGTAATCTCTTCTAAGAAACTCTAGTCAGAAGCAAATGTCGATCGCCAAGATCAATGTCGAGAAGTTCAATGGTAAAGGAGATTTTGTCATCTGGAAAGAAAAAATGACAGCAATTTTGGTACAACAGAAGTGTCATCGTGTACTTGATGGTCCTGACGCCTTTCCAGAAAGCCTCAAAGACGAAGAAAAGCAAGATCTAATGGATCTTGCCTACAGTACAATCATTTTAAACCTTTCGGATGCTGTGCTCCGAAAGGTGAGAGGTAACACTACTGCTCCTCAACTTTGGTCTAAATTGAACTCGTTATACATGATTAAATCTGTTTCAAAAATTGCATATCTTAAGGAACATATATTTGGTTTTAAAATGGATCCTACCAAATCTGTTGATGATAACTGTGATAATTTTCAGAAGTTAGTTTTAGAACTGTTAGATACTGGAGAAGATTTAAGTAATGACAATCAGACAATAATCTTGCTTAATTCTATACTTGAAAATTATCAAAATGTCAAAGATGCTTTGAAATATGGTAGAGATAGCTTAGAGTTAGATGATGTGATCAATGCATTGCGATTAAGGGAAATGAAAATTAAAAATTCTAGTAAGTCAAATGCAAATGCAAAAGGGTTGTATATCAAAGAAAGATTTAAGAAACAAAAGAAGAAGATTAAAACTAAGTCTAATGATAACAATCAGTCACATCAATCTAGCAGTACATCCCACAATGATAAGTCAAATAATCTGAATAATAACATTTCAAATAAATTTGAAAGAATATGTTATTATTGTAAAAAGAAAGGTCATATTAGGAGGTTTTGTAGGGAAAGATTAAAGAAACAAGAACAAAACAACATTGATTTTGGAGCTGCAAATTCATCAACACAAGTTGATGATATTGAAGCACTGACTGTTAGCACCAGCAAAAATCCTGATGTGTGGATTCTTGATTCTGCATGTTCCTATCACATGACACCTAATAGACATTGGTTCGGTAAATATCAAGAATTAACTGGAACAAATGTTTTGATGGGTAATGATTCATCTTGTAGAGTCCTAGGCATTGGTACTGTTAGACTGAATATGTGGGATGGGAAGCTTGTTGAGCTAAATCAAGTTAGACATATACCTGTGAACCTCGGTTTTCTGCCCGAAAAGGATCCGGGCGAAAGTTCACACGTTGTCAGGAGTCGCCACTCAGTTTATTTTGTTCGAAGGGAAAAACTAAGAAAACCCTTGTTTGACTCCAATAACTTGTCCAATGTAAAGGTTTCTAGTCTGCGAACCCAAGGAGGATTCGGGGACTATGTCATGTATTTGACTAACTCGACAATAAATAATAAAAAAAAGAAATGAATGTAAAAGGGATGAAGAAAACAGAATAAAGAGATTGTTATTAAAATGTGGACTTGCTATTTGGGGTGAATCCCAAATATGCCTACATACTCTCGTTTTTATGAGAGATCAAAGCCCATGTAGTTTGGGAAAGCCTATTTAAAGGCGATGAAATTTATGCTTCATGCATGTGTGTGTGTATGCTTCGTGCATTTGTCGGGCTTTTTGCCAAATTTGTGAGATTTAGCACTTAGTGCAAAAATTGTATAATTTCGGGTACTTAGTACCAAAAGAGTTCGATTTAGGCTTCATGCCAAAAGTTCATTTTAATAGTGCCGTTTAGGTACTTAGTACCAAAGAGATGCAATTTAGGCTCCGTGCCAAAAAAAGAGTTGATTTTATTTACGGCTTAATACCGAAAGGGTGATTGATTAGTCCATTAGGCCCTCAGACCTAAAAAGATTAGGTCTTTGACCGAGAAGAAATTAAGAAGAAGATTAGAATGCTTATGATATGCTCGAATTGACCAAAGATGAATTATGATATTACCTTGATTAGAATTTTTCCACTTCTAAGTTTCAGATCTTGTTTCCTTGCACTTTTGAGTATGATTCTTGCTTTCTACAACACAATATTAGAAATTCTTAAGCATAAAAATTTTGTCAGCATCTGGACGTAGGAAGTCCAAAAGTTTTTTTTTCTTTGAAAATCTGAAGCCTATTTATAGGCAAAATCGGGCTGGACGACGGCTGGGCCGCCGGAATCACGGCGGCCGGGCCACCGGAAACACGACGGCCGGGCCGCCGTGGGAGGCGGCTTGGCTGCCGTCCTGGCCCATCGCGACTCGCGCTATTTCTGCTAAAACTGACTTTTCGGGAGCCACGGGCCTCCAAAAAATATTCCGGGACCATATCCGTGATCCTCACGTCGTCCCGGACATTTCAAGTACCATATTGATATATTTCCGGTGAACTTTACCGTGGACCTCAGGTCCGGCTCAGTTGTCTGCGGTTTGAGAAAATCGGCTTCCCGAGCCTCAAAATTTGAGTTTCACAATTGCCCCCCACTGGGTCCATAAAAATGATTTATGGAACTCAGTGGTCTTCTGAAGAGCAAATTTTGAGCGAGGTGCAAAAAGACCCGCATTTTCATTTTTTTCTATAAATAGGCTCATTTCATTCAATTTTCATTTGCTTTCATTCATTCTTCTTCTTTCACTTCTTTCAAATTTTCTTTCGACGATGGATTTCACCGGCTTTGAAGACCTCGAAATCCCACTCCCTCCCTGCAATCTTTTACTTGAGGAGGAGAAGCACAGTTCTCGGACCGGCTGCTATGAGGTGAGTACATTCCCGTTTGTCCATCTGGTATGCATGCTTAGGAATTTTATTTATTTCCAGTAAGGAACTTAGAAATATATTTTAGGAACCTTTCCTTTACATGTACTAGTAATGAATTAGGATCTGTACCAGGCTTCATTATGTTCTGCCATCAGTAATTATTTCTAGTAAAGAACTTAGAAATAATCCTTTAGGAATCCACACCCGGCTGGGGAAAGAACTTAAATCTTTTCTGAATTTGTCCAACTTTTCTGAAATTTTTTTTTTAGGACTCTACGATCAAGATATCTATAGCTGAGCGTCCGATGGTCACTATTCCGGCTTACATCTTTGATGCCGGGCACCCAGTGGGGGATCTTATCAGACCTGCTTTCCTCCACCATTTGAGGGCTATATATGTGGGCAGAGATATCCACCAGGATTTGATCTGTGCTTTAGCCGAGAGCTGGTGGCCTACTACTGACACTTTCCATTTTTCTTGGGGGGAGATGACAATGACGCCTACTGACTTTTCCATCATTTCTGGGATTTCCTTTGGCGTTGAGATGGTGGAGTCCTATGATGACTGGCGGCGGGACATTTCTTCAGCCGACATGATTACTTTGATCGGGGTTGACTATCCTCGATATCAGGCGCCTCGCTGCATTCAGCGGAGGTGGCTTGTGGAGCAAGCGCCAGGTATCTACACTGGTTACGAGACAGGCAACCTTACTGCTGACCAGGCGGCCAGGTTTACCTTGCTTCTCCTGTTTGCTAGCTCCTTCTTATCAAACAGGAAAGATTCAGTGAGTCTCAATGTGCTGAAGAGCCTACTTGACCTGACACGGCTTCATACGTACGATTGGGCTAGCATGATGCTGTGTAGGTTGTATGACGACATGTCAGACCTCTGCTATACTCGTATTGCTCCCTGTGGCTTGTATTACTTCTGGGAGGTAATGTAAAGAACATTTCCCCTATCTTTATATATGTTGGCATACACCAATTCTGATACCTTCTCTTTCTCTCTCTCTCTCTCTCCTCTTTTTTTTTTTCAGACTTGGGCTTACGAGTACTTTCCTGGCATCGCCCCTTTTCTTCGTGAGATACCTGCCCCCGCCGATCCTCTTTCCCCCATTGCTTGGAGGTGGTATAGAGAGAGGGTAGAAGTACCAAAGAGGAAACTTCCCATCAGAGGGCTGAGATCATTCTTCGACAGCTGCCCAATGGACTCAGTAAATGCTTTATCGTCATCTTTTTTATTATATTAGAGAAAATGATTCACTAATATAACAAATTTTTACAGGTTGTATCTGAAGTGATGTCTCACCGACTGGCAGAGTGGATTGCTCAAGATTACAGCTTTCGGCGATCAGAGTTTCTGACTCGCCGTTGATTCATACTTCCCCATCCAGAGTTTCGACGGTATTATCTCGCTGAGAGGGTGACTTTCCAGATCGCCGGTTTCCGTGCAGTTCCCATGGATCCCCCTGATGATATGCTATCTTCAACACTTCTGCCTGTTACTGTGTCCCAGTATGAGGGCGACCCTTTCGAGTCGGCTTATGCCCCGGATGAGGATTATGACTTCTACTGCCTTCATCGACTGATGCCATGCATTGGGACACGATTTGACTCTGTACCTCCTTATCGGTCTTCCCACTCTTTGGCTCCCACTTCTGGCACTCCGAGAGACCATCCTTCTCCCGACCGGCAAGCTGACAGACCCTCTTCCTCTAGGGCTGAGACTTCCGCTTTCGGGGCTGGACCATCACACACTGGAGGAAGCAGCAGTTCATCTCATTTGAGGCCTCCCGCATCCGTCCTTACAGCTACCGGCCAATTTGACCCTATTTTAGCCGACTTGAGGCTGCCTTATGCTGCTCGTTATCATGCACCTGGTGGTTGGGTGACCCGACCAAATAGTGCAGAGGGTGCATTATATCGGAGCTTTGCTCATGTCACTCAGGTATATTCTCATAGAACTTTTCATGAAAAGGATTCATAAAATTCTCTTGAGATTGATTATGATTTCGTCTCTTTTACAGGTACCAGAGGGCCTGATCACGGAAATGGCGGCACTGATTACTGCTTTCTCGGATGAACTGTCTGGTGCTTGGACTGAGGCTGCTTACGAGAGGCAGAGCAGGCCGCAAAGACGGAGAGGCCGGCACTGATTTTTTTTTTATACTTGTCTTGAACTATGCTTGCTGTATTTAAACTATTCCCCTTCTGTACTTTGTACCTTTCATGTTTTTCTGCTGTTATCTGAACTTATCTGTAAACCTGCACTTATTTGTTAGTATTAACAGCACATATGTATGCATGATGCTTTTTCTTTTTAGAAATCTATTTTAAAAATAAATCCCTGACACAATCCCAAAAAATAGCACATAACAGGGCCTAAACAGGGCCAAAACATGAGAATTTTACAAAACATCAAAAAAGAGGAATCAGGACAGTCGGCGGCGGCCGAGCCGCTGCCCGGGCCAGACCAGTATAAAACTCAAGGTTGTCTTACATCTGTGGGTCAGAAAGCAATCCTCTTACTGCAAGATCTTATTATTTTTTTTTTCAAATAACAATGAATCCCCTTTTTAATCACGTGATGCATAATTGGACCAAAAGTCTCCACAACGTTGAAAGGATCAACATGGGGAGGTACGGGTTGAAAGCTGTCGCCACCCTCAGAGGTGTAGCTGTAGACTGGGATTTCTTGCACTCTTGCATCAGGTTTTGGGATCCCCAAGCCCATGTTTTCAGATTTGGGGCTCGGATGGAGGAAATGTGTCCTCTTTTTGAGGAGTTCTGTTCAATCATTGGGTGCGATCCAAATGCCCCTCTTGTGAGGCATGAGGTCCAAATCGGGTATGTGGGATCTTTTCAGAGGCTTTTTAGCTTCACAAAACCCCAAGCCCAAGCTATGATTGTAGATGGGGATAAGGCGATGCTGCTTCCCCTAATTGATGAATTCTTGACCGCCGATTTTGAAGACGATGTTCAATTGAGGCATAGAATGCGAGCCTTCGTCTTTTGTCTGTTAGCTGGGTTCCTCTTCAACCGTGACCCCGACTTTGGAGATTTGAAACTTTGCCCAATGGTTAGGCAAATGGAAGAGCTCAACTGTATTGGGGGCATGATCCTGGCTGAGACTATTCAGAGTCTCGACAGATGTGCACTTGGATTTGAACGTTGGACCGTCACCCCGGTCATCCTTCAGGTAATTTATACCTTTTGTTTCTTTTGCTTATTCCATCATCTCTCTTTTCCTTTGTAAAATAGAAAGGATCTATTTTTTCAGGTTTAGCTGAGAGATCATCTTCGAGTGGTTGCAGCCCCCCAGACTTTGACCTACAACCCTTCGCAGTACCGCACCAGGAAAATTCAGATTTCTTTTCCCTCTATGGCCGAATGGACTGTTTGGTTGTTTGAGCTTGGACCGGAAGAATTATTATGGTTCGTCCCTTGGTATAGGATTCCTCAATTCATGGAGGCAAATGCCATGCACAACCATGTCTACCTGCTTGGGTTCACTCACAGTACTTGGTACAGTGCTTCCCGCGTCCTCAGGCAGATGGGTATTGATCAGAGAGTTCCCCTTCCTGTTGGGCTTACCATTGCTTCTCCTATTACCCCCGGGGTTACTCGGGCTGTTCTACAGACTTGGGTCAGAGACCATCGGATGATCAGGCCTTGTGCAGAGCCTTCCCTCGTTCAGCCCACTCCAGAGTACAGGACCTGGTTTATAGCTGAGGTTTGGCCCATTGAGAAATTGAGGAGGTGTGCATTGCTACAGGAGTTGGAGGGAGAGGGGGTGTAGGATTTAGATCCCAGGGTGACTCCATTGTCTTTTCTGTTTTTGGGTTGTTTTTACCTTTTTGGTTTTTGGGGGAATATGACTTGACCTTTTTGATTAGTTGTGTATTTTATAGGATGAATGACTCTTTCTGAATGACTCTTTTTTGTAACAGAATTCAATAAATAAATTTTATTTAATAAATAAATTTTAATTAATAATTCAATAAATAAAAAATAAATGATATTCAATAATTAAATGATGGATTAATTATTTATTATTATTATTTAATATTATTTAATTATTTATTATTATTATTTATTATTATTTAATTTATTTTTGCCTAAGCCGTCCTCTCGGATTTTCAACTTAGCGAGCTCTTACCCATTCTTGCCTAAGCCGCCCTTTGCGGGTTTTCAGCTTAGCGGGCCCCACTATTGCCTAAGCCGCCCTTTGTGGGTTTTAGGCTTAGCGGGATCTTTTGTTTTGTTTTTTTTTTGTTGTTTTGTTGTTTTTTTTGTTTTTTTCTTGGCAAAAGAAAGATGAATGAATGATTTTTATTAAAATTTAGACCGTGCTCAAGGAGAGCTGCCTACATATCTCGAATTAGTTCGCGAGAATCAGGTCTAAGGTAGTTCATTACAATGCATGATCATGCATAATATTTCTTTAGTTGATCCAGATTGCATGGGTTTGTGAACTCCAGACCATCCAAATCAGACAAGATGACGGCTCCGCCGGAAAGTATTTTCTTCAAAATGTAGGGTCCCGCCCAATGAGGACGAAACTTCCCACGAGGATCTGTAACAGGTGTTCTGATCTCCTTCAAAACCAAACAACCTTCTTCCAACTTTCGATCTTTGACCTTTTTGTTGAAATGTCTGGCCATTCGCCTTTGATACCCTTGAATCTGATGTAGAGCTTGAAGTCTTTTTTCATCCAAACTCAACAACTGATGATGATAATTGCTGATCCATTCAGCTTCATTTATCTGACTTTCTTGAATTATCCTCGCCGATTGAACTTCCAGTTCAATGGGGAGTACTGCTTCCATTCCGTATACCAGTGAATACGGGGTTGCCCCAGTAGGAGTTCTAATTGATGTTCTATATCCCCACAAGGCCAATGGCAACTTCTCATGCCAACGCCTATGTTCCTTGATCATTTTTTGTATGATCACCTTTATAGACTTGTTCGCTGCTTCTACAGCTCCATTTGTTTGGGGTCTATAAGGAGAGGACTTATGATGTTGGATTTTCTTATCCTGCAAGAGTTTAGCAAATTCTGCTTGAGTTCCATTATCTGTGATAATCTCGAATGGTGTTTCGTACCGACAAAGGATGTTGGTTCGGACAAACTGTGCTGCCTTTTTGGCGTCTAATTCTGTATAGGAAGCTGCTTCAACCCACTTTGTGAAGTAATCCACCGCTACCAAGATAAACTGATGTCCATTCGAGGCTTTTAGATGTATCTTGCCAATTATATCAATTCCCCAAGTAGCGAAGGGCCATGGAGAAGTGATCGGATTCAGGGCAACAGGAGGTTGCTTCTGTAGCTTAGCAAATATTTGGCATTGATGACATCCTTGCACAAATGCCACGTAGTCTGCATTCATGGTGGACCAGTAATATCCTAGATTGGCTATTTTCTGAGCCAAGGCGATCCCATACATGTGTGGTCCTGATTCGCCACCATGTACCATTTCCATTATTTGCTTGGCCTCTGCTTCATTCACACACCTTAGGTGCATTCCATTCCAACTTCTTTTGTAGAGGGTATCTCCATTAAGAATGTAACCTGTGGCTAACTGCCTGATTGCCCTCTGATCAACCTTTGATGATCCCTCTGGGTAACTTCCATCCTTGAGATAACTCTTGATATCCCAAAACCATGGTTTACCATCGGCCAAGTGCATTACATGGGCGGGTTGCTTCTGAAGCTGAACTTTCAATGGATGAATGACTTTCCCCTCCTTGATATTGATCATGGAAGCTAAAGTAGCCAAGGCATCAGCAAACTGATTCTTTGCTCTTGGGAGATATTCGAAGGACAGATCATTGAACTGTTGTGCCAAATGATCAAGGCGTTGTAGGTAAGGAACCAAACGCTCTTCTTTTATCTTCCATTTCCTTAAGGCTTGTGATACTATTAAAATAGAATCACCATAGACCTTTAGGTCCTTAATCCCCAATTCCAGGGCGGCTTCAAGCCCATTAATGCAAGCTTCATATTCTGCTTCGTTGTTTGTGCAGCTAAAGTCAAGCTTAACTGCGAATGGAATGTATTCTCCACAAGGAGTTTTGAACACAATCCCAATTCCGTTTCCATGATAATTGGATGCCCCATCAAAATACATCTCCCAAACACTGCTTTCCACGTTCAAGAGGTCTTCATCAGGGAAACCCATTTCTCGCATCTCGTCATTCACGGGTAATTCTGCTAATTGGTCAGCTATCACCCCGCCTTTCACAGCTTTCCTTTGAACAAATTTTAAGTCAAAGGCTGCCAATGTTGACACCCACTTAGCCATTTTGCTGTCCAAAACAGGCCTCTCCATAAGGAATTTCAAGGGACTCTGTTCTGCAATGACATAAGTAGTGTAAGAAGACAAGTAGTGTTGCAACTTCGTGCAAGCCCAATACAAGGCTAAACACAACTTCTCAATCCTATTATACTTTAACTCATAGTCCAGCATCCTTTTGCTGAGGTAGTAAATTGCATTTTCCACCTTTGTATCTTCAGCCTCTTGAGCTAGCATTGCCCCCATGGCTTCATCTGTTACAGACAAATATAAGAGCAGAGGTTTTCCCATTCTGGGAGGTTGTAGAATTGGCGGACTTAACAAGTATTCTTTGATCTTGTCGAAGGCCTTCTGACAGTCTTCATTCCATTCTTGTGAAGCACCTTTTCTCAGTAGCTTAAAGATTGGACCACAAGTCTCAGCCAACTGTGATATGAATCGACTGATATACTGTAATCTACCTAGCAAGCCTCGAATCTCTTTCTCTGTTCTTGGTGGAGGCATTTTCAGAATAGCCTTTGACTTTGCCGGATCAACTTCTATTCCTTTCTTGCTGACCAAATATCCCAAGAATAAGCCCGATGTTGCTCCAAATAGGCACTTTGCAGGATTAAGCTTTAAATTGTACTTGCGAAGTCTAAGGAAGAACTTCTCAAGTGCTTCAACGTGTTCTTCTGGAGATTTTGACTTAACAATCATATCATCGACATACACCTCTACTTCTTTGTGTATCATGTCATGAAAGACTGTTGTCGCCATCCTTTGATAGGTAGCCCCTGCTTATTAATCCAAAAGGCATAACCCTGTAGCAGAAAGTGCCTCATTCTGTAATGAAAGCTGTCTTCTCTTTGTCTGGTGGGTGCACCAGGATCTGATTGTACCCAACCGCGAGGTCAGTCATGGAAACCATCATATGCCCAGCCATCCTGTCTATAAGCAACTCGATGTGAGGTAGCGGGAAATCGTCCTTGGGACAAGCCTTATTCAGATCTCTGTAGTCAACACACATTCTGACCTTTCCGTCTTTCTTCGGGACCGGTACAATGTTTGCTAACCAGGAAGGGTGGGCAATTGGTTCTATGAACTTATTGTCCAGTTGCTTGGCAACTTCCTCTTTAATTTTCAAAGACCATTCTGGCTTCATTCTTCTCAACTTCTGCTTAACCGGCTTTGCCTCTGGGTATAGCGGAATCTTATGCACTGCTATGGCTGGGTCTATTCCCGTGACATCACTTGCCTTCCACATGAAGCAGTCGACATACTTCCTGATGCAATCGACAACCTGTTCTTTATTCACACAATCATATGCAATGTATGTATGTTCATTTTCTTTGCCAATTATTATCTTTTCATTTATTTCTTTTATTTCATTTATTTCATTTTTGCTAGATAATACTTGGAAAGCAAAAGACACAGGGTAACCAAGAATCGGAACAGTTTCATTGATAATGGCGGAGTCATTCTCCAAGATTACATTAGACTTGACATTAGGGCTTTCTAAATCTGAAATTACAGAAGACTCAGAATTAGACTCTGACTTGGTTTTTGACTCAGAATTAGTACAAGACTCAAGTTCAGGGTGTGACACAGGACTAGGTTTAACCTCAGCAGCTTGTCCCTCCTCAGCGTACCAGTTTCTCAGCGGTCCATCTGTAGTCTTGATCAGCTTTGTGAAATCCCTATTGTCTTCAAAATTGGTTATCATAGCAACCTCATCAAAGAGACTAGGCCGCATGAAATCTTCCATTTGGGGGTCAGTTTCAGGTTCTGGCTCTTCTTCTTTCATGGCCAGAACATCAGCAAACATTTCAAAACCCGGTAGCTTCTTTCCGGTCATAGGAGAATAGAATGGTTCCTGAAAACCACGGTGATGAACTGCCTTTCCAGGTTTGCAAAAGTGACCATTCAGAGTTCTAAAGTAAGGGCGCATTTTGAGGCTTCTTGCCCCCCAATTTCCCTTTTTCTTCCTTCCACGCTCAAACTCTTCTATTTCCTCGTCTGTAGGTTTGTACCCCAAGCCAAAAGTTCCCTTATTCTCAGGCTCTTCCCATGGCCGTACTACGGGTATTTTTCTCCCAGACTTCATCATTTTCATCCCGGGCAATAGACCTACCCTCAGCATCATTCCCACTAGGCAGTTGATTTGGACCTCCCCAAAGTCATATGAGACAAATGGCCCTTTGGGTTTTTCACCTTCTATGCATTGAACTGTGTCGTAATGAAACCCAGTCAAGGTCATGGCGGTTTCACCAGGGACAACCTCAAGGAGAGACTGATCCATGGTTTTCCTGTTGATTTCGCAGGTGTCCCCTTTGATATTGATGATTTTTCCTTCAAAAGGGAATTTAAGTTTTTGGTGTAGTGAAGAAGGTACAGCATTAATCTGATGAATCCACGGCCTTCCAAGGAGGAGATTAAAGCTCGCGGGTACATCAATGACCTGGAATGGTACTCCCATTTTCACCGGCCCAATAGTAATTTCTAGAGTGGCAACACCCAAAATTTCTCTTCGAGTGTTATCATATGCTCTCACAATCTGATCAGAAGGTGTAAGATCTGTAGTCTCCAACCCCAAACAGCTTGCTACTTTCAAAGGACACACATTTAAGGCTGACCCATTATCAATGAGAACCATGGGCACAGTCTTTCCCCCAGTCTGTATGGTGATGTATAGAGCATCATTGTGTTTCTTACCGTCTTCTGGTAAATCCACATCAGAAAACCTGATACTCAATGCCTTGGTTGATTGGGTCAAAGTGGCCACCAAAGCTTCTGGGCTTGTGTCCACTGGTGTATCAAGTTGACTCAAAGCTTCGCTGAGAGCTTGGCGGTGTGGGAATGAGGAAGCAAGGAGTTCCCAAATTGACACCTTAGCTTGGGTTTGCTTAAGCTGAGTGAGGACAAGGTCTTCTTTTGGCTCTGGAGTTTTCTTATGGGGGGGATTTGAGGTTGTAGGGGTTTTTCCCAAGTCAAGTGGCTGATATTGTCTTCCACTTCTTGTCAGAGCACTGACCTCTACAGCGAGGTCGTTCAAATCTAACACACATACTTCATTCATTTCCAAGAGAAGTTTGAAAGGATCAAACAACTCTTCTTCCACAGTAATGGCGTGGATGGAATGATTGGGCAAAGGGTTAGTGTTGATGTTTGGTTGCCTCCTGAGAGGAATGATGTCACCACTATCCACCAGATCCTGGATGCGGTTTTTGAGTGTCCAGCAAGCATCTGTTTTATGCCCATTCCCTTGATGGTATTCACAGTATTCATTGACTTTATAACTGGAAGGTAATGGGTTTGGAGGAGGTCTTGGGTCCAAAGGCTTCAAATATTTCCCTTCCACAGCCTTTTTAAACACCAAATGAAGGGGTACCCCAAGGTCAGTATATTGCCTTCTTGGCTGATTTCTCTGCCCAAGATTGCCCACACGTAAAGGATTCGCAGGGGCAATATTGGCCACTTGATTGACCTTGCTTGAGGAAGGAGTTTGGCTTTGTTTCTTATATTTCGATGCAGCCCCCTCATCCACTATTTTACCCAACTGTATCAAATCTTCTACCTTGGTTGCAGTCGCAATGAGCGATTTGAAAGTAGGTAGATATTGTGTTTGCAGTTGAGCCTGATATGTAGGTCTTAAATTCCTGATTATGATATCAATCTGCTCTTGTTCTGAAGGGCGATTGATCATCTGGGCGGCTTTTGCCCTCCACCTCGTAAGGAACGAGGAGAAGGGTTCATTGTTGTTTTGTTTGGTAGTCTCAAGTTCTCTTCTAGTGACATCCACCTCAATATTATAGTGGTATTGAGAGTTAAATGCATTGCAGATGTCTTCCCAGGTCTTGATCTTGGCACGGTCTAGACTCACAAACCATTTAAGGGCAGCACCAGTCAAAGATTGTTGGAATAATTGAGCAAAGAGCTCATCATTTAAACCCCAAGGGCTTAATGCCCCCACATACATCTTGAGGTGAGTTTTAGGGCAAGTAGTTCCATCAAATCTGTCCATCCCAGGCATCTTGAATTTTGGAGGCAATCTAGCTTGGGGAAACAAGGATAAAGAATCCATGTCTACCACCTCTTTATGAGTTTTCATTGCAGTGATTGACCTTTCCAGCAATTCAAATTTTCTTTTCAGTTCATCAGTTTCAGTGACATTCTTAGAGGGTGGATCCTCCAAATTGATGACAGGGGTATTCTGAGCAGTCATGGGGTTACTAGTTTGTCCCACAATAGGTTCCTTCCCTAAATTTCCAGGAGTAGGGACTGTCTTTGGTGCTCCTCCTAATTCAGCCAGGATGGCTACCCTTTGGGCGGCTAAAGCTTCATCAATTCTTTCTTGCATTCTAGCGTCAATTTCCTTAGCCTGTCCATCTAACAAGGCCTTGATCTGTTCAATTGTAGCCATTTCAGGAATTGGAGTGGTTTGTGAAGTTGGGGTAGTAGGACTTGTGGGTGATTGCCCAGTTGGAGTTGGTGTAGTTTGTGTAGGTGACGGCACACGGATGGTGGATACCTGAAAAGGTCAAGGGTAAAGGATCAGGGTAGTGTGTAGGGTAGGAAAACTCTTGGTCCACTTGTACATATCAAAAGATTTTCCCCAAAACCGTGTTGTTATGTTGCATGAATGCACCTCATCACATCACAATTCATTTTAATGGAATGTGGCACTATCATTAGGTACATACAACCTAAGGGAAGGTTATATTGGCACATGAAAAATAGAGAATCGGCTTATAATAGGGACCCTTGAGTCTTGAGTAAGATATACCTAACCACATGTGAAACAAGGAGTTTCGCGTGGGTCCAACAGTACGATTACTCATGGGCCACTCCAAAAGGATTGGAATGGTTTGCGACAACAGGGAGGACGCTTTGGCTGTCCGTCGGCATAATCAAGGAGACCTGCCGGTCAGCGCTACTTGCTATCCAGACTCAGAACTTTGAACAGAAAGAGAAGAAATTCATTTGAAAACAATTTTTTATGCAATGGAGGAAAATGATTCCCCCATATATGCAAGAGAAAAAGATTCTCTGAATGACAAAATAAATGCACAAGTATTCAAACAATAGATCCATCAAAGGAAAAAGATTCCTTTCTTCAATCTTCAGTCCAATATCCTTAAAGGAAGGATATATATTGCTAAGGTACCCTGCAAAACAAATAAACGTACCCTAAAGAAGGGCAAGTTAGTCAAATTAATAATAGTAGTCTACTAGAGTCCCATAAATTATTTTTTATGGTCCCTAGAAAGATTTCTTTTGTCAACTTTCAATTCCAATATCCTTAAAGAAAGGATAATCATTGCTAAGGTACCCTGCAAAATAAATAAAAGCACCATAAAGAATGGCAAGTTAGTCAAATAAACAATTGTAGTCCACTAAGATCCCATAAATCATTTTTATGGTCCCCAGTGGAGTCGCCAATCTGTGAACCTCGGTTTTCCGCCCGAAAAGGATCCGGGCGAAAGTTCACACGTTGTCAGGAGTCGCCACTCAGTTTATTTTGTTCGAAGGGAAAAACTAAGAAAACCCTTGTTTGACTCCAATAACTTGTCCAATGTAAAGGTTTCTAGTCTGCGAACCCAAGGAGGATTCGGAGACTATGTCATGTATTTGACTAACTCGACAATAAATAATAAAAAAAAGAAATGAATGTAAAAGGGATGAAGAAAACAGAATAAAGAGATTGTTATTAAAATGTGGACTTGCTATTTGGGGTGAATCCCAAATATGCCTACATACTCTCGTTTTTATGAGAGATCAAAGCCCATGTAGTTCGGGAAAGCCTATTTAAAGGCGATGAAATTTATGCTTCATGCATGTGTGTGTATGCTTCGTGCATTTGTTGGGCTTTTTGCCAAATTTGTGAGATTTAGCACTTAGTGCAAAAATTGTATAATTTCGGGTACTTAGTACCAAAAGAGTTCGATTTAGGCTTCATGCCAAAAGTTCATTTTAATAGTGTCGTTTAGGTACTTAGTACCAAAGAGATGCAATTTAGGCTCCGTGCCAAAAAAAGAGTTGATTTTATTTACGGCTTAATACCGAAAGGGTGATTGATTAGTCCATTAGGCCCTCAGACCTAAAAAGATTAGGTCTTTGACCGAGAAGAAATTAAGAAGAAGATTAGAATGCTTATGATATGCTCGAATTGACCAAAGATGAATTATGATATTACCTTGATTAGAATTTTTTCCACTTCTAAGTTTCAGATCTTGTTTCCTTGCACTTTTGAGTATGATTCTTGCTTTCTACAACACAATATTAGAAATTCTTAAGCATAAAAATTTTGTCAGCATCTGGACGTAGGAAGTCCAAAAGTTTTTTTTTTCTTTGAAAATCTGAAGCCTATTTATAGGCAAAATCGGGCTGGACGGCGGCCGGGCCGCCGTCCTGGCCCACCGCGACTCGCGCTATTTCTGCTAAAACTGACTTTCCGGGAGCCACGGGCCTCCAAAAAATATTCCGGGACCATATCCGTGATCCTCACGTCGTCCCGGACATTTCAAGTACCATATTGATATATTTCCGGTGAACTTTACCGTGGATCTCCGGTCCGGCTCAGTTGTCTGCGGTTTGAGAAAATCGGCTTCCCGAGCCTCAAAATTCGAGTGTTCACAATACCTGAACTTAAAAGAAACCTAATATCCTTAGGCTACTTAGATGAATTGGGTCTTTATCATATTGCAAGAGATGGTGTACTGAATGTATACAAGGGTAATAGATGTGTACTTAAGGGTCATAGGGTACACTGATTGTATCATTTGGTTGGGTCCATTATAACTGGAGAAGTTGAGAGTGTTGTTTCCTCTAGTCAGTCCACATTACTGTGGCATAGGAGATTGGGACACATTGGTCTCAAAGGGCTTGAGATGCTGTACAAAAGGGGAAATCTGGATATGACTGAATTTGAGAAACTAAACTCATGTGAAAGCTGTATTATGGGCAAAGCTCATAGACATAGCTTTAAATCTGCCTTACATATATCTCATAATTGTTTGGATTATGTGCACAGTGACTTATGGGGATCTTCTCATATACCTATGTCCTTATCTGCATCACAATATTTTGTTACTTTTATTGATGATTATTCTAGGAAAATTTGGATTTATTTTCTTAAAAATAAAAGTGATGTTTTTAATAAGTTTTGTGAATGGAAAACTTTAGTTGAAAATCAAAAGGATAGGAAGATTAAAGTGTTGAGAACTGATAATGGTCTTGAGTTTGTGAACAATCAGTTTGAAAATTTCTGTGCAAAAAATGGTATTATGAGACATAGAACTTGTACCTACACACCACAACAGAATGGTGTGGCAGAAAGGTACAATAGAACTATACTCAATAAGGTTAGATGTATGTTGTTTGAGTCTGGTTTGAGTAATAATTTTTGGGCTGAAGTTGCTAGTACAGCATGCTACTTGATTAATAGGACACCTAGTTCTGCCATTAAGTTTAAATGTCCTAATGAATTATGGAATGATAATCCTATCACTTATTCTCATCTTAGGATATTTGGGTGTGTTGCATACATACATAAAAGGCAGAGTAAGCTAGATCTTAGGGCTCAAAAATGTTATTTCATTGGCTATCCTAGTGCTATTAAAGGTTATAAAGTATGGTCTCCAAATGATAACAAGGTACTTGTAAGTAGAGATGTTATTTTTAATGAATATGAGTTTGCCAAGTCTGACTTGCAGGTATCTAAGTCTGAATTACAATCAGACCTGTCTATGTTTGAGGTGGAGCTTGAGAGATATGAAAAATCTGATCAGATACCACCTCAAATAAATGTTCCAGTTGCAGATATTGAAGGGATTCAGGAATTGGCATAAGGTTCTAATCAGGAAACAGAACCTGAAGAACAATTTCCCACTGATTATATGCTAACCAGGGACAGGCAAAGAAGGGAAATCAGAAGACCATCAAGGTTTGCTGATTATTCTTTTAGTACTATTAACTCTGAATTAACAGCATTTGCCCTAGTTTCTGCAGCATCTATTGAAAATCGAGATCCTATGAGTTATGAGGAAGCTAAGAACAGCTGTTACTGGAAACATTGGAAGTTAGCAATGAAGGAAGAAATGTCTTCTTTAAGAAAAAAATGACACCTGGGTACTGGTGCCAAAACCCTCAGGTAAGAAAATAATAGGGTGTAAATGGATTTTTAAGAGGAAACCAGCAATACCTGGCATTGAAAAAGAAAGGTTCAAAGCCAGGGTTGTTGCAAAGGGTTTCTCTCAAATTGAGGGTATAGATTTTCATGAAATCTTTTCCCCTGTGGTTAAGCACGTTTCTATTAGGATTATATTGTCTATAACTGCCTTGTTAAACCTGGAACTTGAACAACTTGATGTCAAGACAGCCTTTCTTCATGGTAATCTTGAAGAAGAGCTATATATGACACAACCACATGGTTTTGTTGAGTCTGGAAAAGAAAATTATGTCTGTTTGTTAAAGAAATCTTTATATGGTCTTAAACAGGCTCCTAGGCAGTGGTATAAAAGATTTGATGAGTTCATGGTTAGTAATAGATTTAAGAGAAGTGAATATGATCCATGTGTGTATTTTTCTGAGATTTCTAGTGGAATATTCATCTATTTGCTATTATATGTTGATGATATGTTGATTGCATGTAAAAGCATGGAAGAAATAAATAACCTAAAATTCAAACTTAGTAAGGAATTTGAAATGAAAGATTTAGGTCCTGCTAGAAGAATTTTAGGTATGAACATAGAAAGAGATAGAAAAAAAGGCATTTTACTATTAACTCAGAAAGATTATGTAGATAAATTTCTTGATTTTTATGGTTTAGATAAAGCTAAGGTAGTGTCAACACCAATAGGAGCTCATTTCAAATTAAGTTCTACTGTGAAACCACTTACCTTAGCTGAATCTAATTACATGGATAAAATTCCATATCAAAATGTTGTAGGTAGCATGATGTATACAATGGTTTGTACTAGGCCTGATGTTGCATATGGTGTGAGCTTAGTTAGTAGATACATGAGTAATCCTAACAAGAGTCATTGGGAAGCAGTAAAATGGTTAGCTAGGTACTTAAAGGGGTCTAGGTCTGCATGTTTAATGTTTAAACAGTCTGCTGTATATGATATTGTTGGTTACTGTGACTCTGATTTTGCTGCTGATTTGGATAGAAGAAGGTCCATTACTGGTTATTGTTTTACATTTGGTGGTAATGTTGTAAGCTGGAAGTCCAGTTTGCAGCATATTGTAGCTCTCTATACAACAGAAGCTGAATACATTGCCTTGACAGAAGCAATTAAAGAGGCAATATGGTTAAAAGTTTCAGGATGCTTTGAGCATGCTTGGAATTATGAATACTTGAGCTGTTGAATATGGTGATTACCCGAGGAGGAGTTCCAAATGTTTTTCCTGCTAGTGAATTAGAGTCAAGGTGGAGATTTGTGGGTTTAGTGTCTCCATTCACTAGCCCAGCCCACAGTCCATTCTGAAGCTCTATCAATAATGTTGATGCTGTGTGTTTTGATTGATGCTGTGCGTTTTGATGTAGGGTTTTAGTATATATATAGGAAGAGATAAGGGTTGAAGTTCTTCCAGAGACTTCTGCCGTTCTTTCTTCTATCAGTTTCTGGAGCTCTCTATTTCTTCTTCTTGGGTTTCTGTTAGTGCTCTCTGTGTATGTGTAAGAGATTATCGAAAGGTGAAAGAGTAATTTTTTAGTTCTTGGTGTATTCAAGATAATGAGAGAGTGCTGTTTAAGAAGAAACTGTTTTCTTCTTGAAGCTGTGTGTGTAATTTGTACGCTTGATTCTATTTTTAGTGGAAAGACTGAGGATCTCCTCCTCCTTGGATGTAGCCTTACTTTGTGTAAGGTGAACCAAGTAAATCCGGTGTTGTGGTTCATTTTATTTGTTTCAGTATAATTTGTTTAGTGTTATATTTCGAGATCTTCAACATAAGCTCCACTTCGAAAAGATTATTATCTTTAACGTGAAATTCAAGGTCAATTACAAAATGAGCTAGATGAATAAAAAACTTCTATTTCCACTTTAAGGTTTTTAGTGTACTTATTTACATGCGTCCTTGCGACAGTAGCTCGAGGAACAACTATAGTGACATAAGTTCTAGTGAATATACGACAGTGATGGTGAATTCTCTCGTCCTCATCCCCAACATCCTCATCGATGGTGGTAGGAGCAGTATAGTGATGGAATCAAACATTTATCAAAATTTATATAGAAAAAAATTACAGTCAAGTTTATAATAAAATTAATCATTTAATATTATAGTAATAATAGTTTAATAATTGATTTGTGCTATTAAATTAACTACGACTAAAAAATGATAACTGTATTCTACGAGTCTGTATTTTTTAAAAATATTGTATAACAACATCATTTTTAATTTTTAAAAAATATCTCTTTCTACATAATAAACTAAGCAGTCAATCAAAAAATTATCTCCCATCTTTTTGCACAAATCTGTCTTGATAATGTTTATTGTTAAAAAGGCTCTTTCGACAATAGCAGTTGCAACAGGTAAGACTAAAACTAATTTGATAAACAGATATACAAAGAAAACATAGTGTCATAACTTATCTCAATCATTTTCTGAGCAAAAGCTCCAATGTCATCAATGTCAGAGAATACTATATTTCTTCTTACATCAACAATGTAGGTCTCAAGTTGATCTTTAAGTATCATCCGATCGGTGATCGAGAAATCATATGGATATAGTTCAGTGAGACGAAGTAATTTGAATAGCTGAAAGTTGAAGAATGAGTTTATAGGATAAAGACAAGCAATGCATGAAGATAATTCTGTACTTAATTCTGTAAAATAATTTTTCATTTCTTGAGCAATGAAACCAATAACCTATAATTGAATGAAATAAAATTAAGTTATAGCATAATAAATAATTAAATATATTATTAATTAAAAAAATAGTACCTGATAAAATATTTCTATTTGAAAGTGGTGGTAATAAGTAATTGAAGTACCAACACGCTTAGATTTTAGATAACATGCATTATCTTTCATATTAGGCACTATGACATCATGATTTATATAAAAGTCATTAACAACTTCCAATAATTTATCCTATCCATTCTCCCTGAAGCTTTGCAATACTTGTTTAACAGTTGCAATCAAATGAATTGCATTAACAATATTTTGATCATTTCTTTGTAAGGTATGAAATAAATCATTTGTGATTCCTAAAAGTCTTCTCATTAAGAAAGCAATGAAAATAAATTCATAATTCTCATTTTATCAAGCAAACCCACAACTGCCCCTCGATTTTTAAAGTCAGAATCATCCTCAAAAATATTCTCAAGAACCTCTTTCACAAATGGTCACATAGAGAGAAGACACACAATTATTTTATAATGAGAACCCCAACGCGTGTCACCAGGTCGAGCTAAATTTATTTCTTGATGTAAACATCTTCCAGTTTGAATATCACCACTATCTAGATGTTGAACTACTTTATCATATTATTTTTGACGGAGAACATCCCTCCTTTTACATAAAACTCCAATAATATTCGCAATCATTGTAACATATTAAAAAATTACTCACAAATATATTGCTCATTGCTACTGCAACAAGTACTAATTTGAGCTGATGAACGAAGTAATAAATATACCATGCCAAGGGATTTTCATTTAAAATATGGTCTTTAACCCATTAAATTCACCTTGCATACTAGAAGTTTCATCATAACCTTGGCTTCTAACTCTATTTAATGATAATCCATGTTTTGCTAAGAAATCATCAAGTGCACTTTTCAAAGACAAAGCAGATATGTCACTTACATATACCAATCTAACTAATCACTCCACCACTTGTCTCAACTTGTTAATATATCTTAATACAATAATCATTTGTTCCTTTACAGAATTATCTCGAGCCTCATCAATTAATATAGAGTAAAAGTCATCTCCAACATCCTTAATAATAGTTAGTGTCGTCTCTATGGCACAAGTGCTAACTATTTATTTTTGGATACGTGAAGAAGTGAGCTGATTATTTCCAAGAGTATTTGAATTAACTACATTCCCAACATCAATATTACGTTGACTGTACCAATTGAGAAGTTCAAGAAAATTACCTTAGCTAAGTGACCTTGCTGACTCATCATGTACTCGAAAAGCTAATCCATTTGTTAAAAGAAAACATATACAGTCAACAATTGCTGTAAAATGTGTCCGGTAATGCCTATCTTACTCATAGATGTGAGAAGATAATACATGAGATACACTTTATCTTTGATTTTTGAAACCAATATATAGTATTCTAGCATTATTGTGTGGACTACTGGGATTGCCAACGTGTTTATTAAATCTCTCCATGACTTTTTTTCAATTGCGAAATATGATTTCTGTGAAGACATTATCCATCCACTTAGATCCTCTATTCGAACTAAAAAGATAACGCCATAAACAAAATGCTGCATCTTTGAAAATACTATATTCCAACCACTCAAATTTAGAGTACTAACTCTCTCTAAAACTCCTTATTATTTTTTCAAATTTTGTTTAGAAAAAATTATGGCCATGTGATTGGCAAGGTCCTTTAGTTACATATTGTCTTCTAACATCATCCCTAATCTCTAAATCAAAATTATCAATAGATTTATGTAATGTCGGATCACCACAATATCATCAAAACTAATGTCCGAACACTCTATTTTATCATTAGTTTCCTTCTCACTTGCATGACTACTTAATGTATGGATCGGTGTTGGAATTGAAATATTTGAGAATTCACCATATTCATTTCACATTCTCTTCGTCTTGATCATAAATTTATCTATATCCGTCCAATTTAGAATTAGTTTAACCTAATTTATATTTAACATTTTAGACACTAGCAAATCATTAAATTACATTTTATATTTAAAACCTAATAACAATTCACAAAACACTAACAAAACCAATTAATTCAATATAATCACAATACATATCATTTTAAATAAATTATTATAGTTTATTAAAATTTAAATAAACAACACTTTATATTTATATAGAAAAAAAAATATCAATTTTTACCTAAAACCAAATAATCACAAATTTACAAAACACAAGTAAATTTAATTAATTCAACATAATTAATAAATTATATTCTATATTTAAAAACCAATTGAATAAACTATACTCTATATATAAAAATAAAATCCCTAATTTTTTACCTAAAATAAAAATATATTTATATAGAAAAAAAATATCAATTTTTACCTAAAACCAAATAATCACAAATTTACAAAACACAAGTAAATTTAATTAATTCAACATAATTAATAAATTATATTCTATATTTTAAAACCAATTGAATAAACTATACTCTATATATAAAAATAAAATCCCTAATTTTTTACCTAAAATAAAAATTATTACAAATTCACAAAACACAATAAAATTAAATAATTCAACTACTTAATTAACTATATTCTACATTTAAAACTCAATATATAACCTATTTTATATTTAAAAAACATAATTTCTAATTTTTTACCTAAAAAAATTATCAAAATCTCCATTTTTTACCTAAAATATAAATTATCATAAATTCATAAAATACATTAAAATCAATTAATTCAACTAATTAATAAATTACATTATATATTTAGAACCCAATATATAATCTTATTTATATTTAAAAAATAAAATCCCCAATTTTAGTAAACTAAAATCTAATAATTACAAAAAATTAACAAAAAAACTAATACAATTAAAAAAATTAATAAAATATTAAAAATCTGGACTGTTGGTAATCGGTGCAGCATCGCCGGTGGATTCGGTCAGTGGTCTAGCCGGTGATCGGCTCTCCTCTCTTGCTTTCTACCTCTGCGTGTGGTGCCTGCTCTTCATGCTGCCTCTCTCCTTCGCTCGGGCGAGCAGCGTTTCACGTTGCTAGCTTTTATTTTTTTTCAATTTTGTTAAGTGAAACGACACCATTTCACTTAATATAATTAAAAAAAAAATTAAGCCCCTGGCTTAAAGGATCCCATTTCAACCAGGGGTAAAATGGTAATTATAGGCATGAGAGGTTATCTTCAACCTCTCATGCCTGTCCATCTCTTCGTAGCAACCGAATGATGCAGCCCCCCCCCCCTCTCGTTCTCTCTTCAACAAGCATCGGCGGCTAGCGATGCAACTTCCTATATCAATACTCGGTGCAGCCGGCGAGGATGAGTCGTCAGCCCCCACACGGCCCCCTAGGTCCGCCACTGGAGTAGTAGCTTTAGTGTTTTCAGTAAACTGGGGAGTACAAACAGATAAACAACTATGAATTTTAGTGTAAATTATATCCATGTTAGGCAACTTTCTAGTTTGGATGATATATAAGTCTAAATCCCTAATGAGATAAATGTGTTGCTATTCATATTTTGAGATCTCAGCCATGGAAGCAATTTTGAAAGTAAAGAAATAATGATAAATGAAATTGATGAAAAATAAGAAGATGGGTTATGTGGGTAATGTGAAAAATAAAGGGACGAAGGAAAGAATTTGAAATGGGTTTGATTTGAGGAAGACTGTGAATGAAGAGAAAGAAAAAATAGTATAATATTAATGAAAGTAAATGGTTTAATATTAAATTATTAATCTCTCAGCTTATAAAAAATGCCAGTTAATGGGCATTCAACGAAAGTTACATGTTGGATTTAATTTTCTATTGTGGGCTAAATATGTGAAAGTAAATACATACGGCAGTCTTGATTATATATAGTCAATTTAATTGTGGTCTTAATTATAATTTATTGACTATTGAGGTATTAATTGATTATGGGGATTAAGTGTAGAGACTCTTATATAATTACTATTTTGTTAAAGGACCGAAATAGGAATTGTGCTAACCCTATAGATATATATAAGGTCGTGGTCTCCGGAGAAACAGTATCAATTAGAGTTTTACTTTTCTTTGGTAACGCTTCCGCTAAAAGATTGATTCTGGATTCTCTGGAAGGCTGCAAACCTATTTTCTACGTGTTCTTCATAATCAAGATTGACAAACAATGATGCAAGGTACGCAATCTATTCTTGATCAATCTAATTATTGTGATCTAGTGATTTGCATGATCTAAGTGGTTGGAATAATTCAGATATATTCCTAACAAGTGGTATCAGAGCCTGCCTGCATAATTGCTAGATTTTTAGATTGACTGAATTAATTGTTCAGACTATAAATTCTGGAAAATTTAGAATTCGTTTGAATTGTTTGTGCATAATTTTCTGGAATTGGATTATTGTTGAATCAATTTTGGGTGAAATTAATTTGTTTTAATTTTCGGATTAAAATTAAATATAAAAAAAAATTTTGATTCTGGACTGTTCATCGAAGAACATCTGGAAGTTCAGAATCGGTTCAATGGGGTTAAAAAAAAAATTTCGGGCTCTATCACATCGATCTCATCGCCGGTGGCATAAACGAAGACCGAAATTTAGAATCGGTTCATCTGGTAGTTCAGAATCGGTTCATCTGGAAGTTCAGAATCGGTTCTGGATTCTCGAATCGGTTTTATTTTTCGCGATTTTCTGGTGGTGCTGTTGTCGTCGATGGCTGATCGGAGTGCCAACGGTGACGTTGGCGTTGGGAAAACTCCGGTAGAGCTTTTGATGGCAGCGGGACAGTGCTGGATGGAGGTTAGAGGTGGCGGCGATGGTTCGGTCTGTCAAAGGAAGAAGATGGATAATTTACAGTTTTGCCCTTCAGCTTTTCTGCGTTTTTGCCATTACGGCGTCATTTTGATGTTGGCGGCTTGAGCTGCGGCTTGAGCTGAGCTCGGCTTGAACTGCGGCTTGAGCTGCGCTGCGGCTTGAGCTGGGTTCTTAGGCCTGGTTTGTTATTTTGGCCCAAGACCTGGCTTGGTCTACTGAAATAATTTATTTTAGGTCCTTTTTAGATTTTTTCTTCCACATTTAGTCCTACAAAACTTAGAATAAATTATTTTTAGGACCCCCCGAATTTTATTTTATTAATTTAGCCTAATTTTATAATTTAGTCTCTAAATTTAGTTGCTTAAAGACTTAGTTATAATTTTTTTGGGCTGAATAAATTTAAGTATTTATATTATTGACAATTAATTTTTCAATTGTAATTATTTTGTTTTAATTGCAATTAATTAATTTTAATTTGAGATTGAATTTTGGAATATTTAGTCCTTATTGTGTTTAATATTTATAATAATAAATTGGTTTGGATAATAAGTCACCAAAGTGACATCTATTATTTGAATTAATTTATTTGAAATATTAGACAGGTGTATTAAAATTCGTTGCGGGTAGTTAATCGGCCCAAAGGAAGGTTGCTATCTGGTTGAGTTTTGAATACACATGTGGCAATAATATGTGACAATTATTATGTTTTCTATCCATGTGAATAATAAATCGGCCCAAAGGATGGTTTATTGTTTGACATGACTGAATTGTCAGTATTTGATTACTGCGTTGAGATACTAATTACAATTAATGTTTTGCATCCAAAGATGGAAGTATTAATGTTGTGCCAGTATCTTGTTTCCATTATTTGATCTCTACTTTTGTGAATTGTTTCATTTGTGGATCGTGAGCTTATGTTTGTTATTTTTGTTTATTTTCTTTGATGCCAGCTAGCATGCCGTATAATCCTAACTGTGTCCCTATGCTTGAGGGGTCAAATTTCGGGTCTTGGAAATCAAGCATGATGATTTATCTGGGTTGTATGGATTTAGACCAAGCATTCAGGATGGACAAACCTGCTCCTCTTACTGATAATAGCACCGATGCTCAGAGGCTTCAGTATGAGAAGTGGGAGCGTTCTAATCGCTTAGGTCTGATGATCATGCAGCAAGGAGTCCCAGAACATGTTCGGGGTGCTATCTCCGCTGAATAAAATAATGCTAAAAACTACCTTGCCGAGCTGGAGAGAGCTTATGTCAAAAATGACAAGGCTGAAGTAGGGACGCTTTTAGCGAAACTAACCTCCATGAAGTTTGCTGGCAGTGGTAGTGTTCGGGAGCATATTCTAAGCATGTCTCAAATTGCAAAGAGACTAAGGGCGCTGGATTTGGCTTTACCAGATGACCTCTTAGTCCATTTGGCTATGAATTCTCTTCCTTCTCAATATGGGCAAATTAGGACTTCCTATAATTGCCAGCCGAATAAATGGACTCTTAACGAGCTCATTTCTCATTGTGTTGATGAGGAGGAAAAGATGAATTCTACTAAAAGAGAGAGTGCTCATTTGGTTTCTTCAGCTGGGAAGGGCAAGAACAAGAAAAGAAAGAAGTCTTCTGAAAAGACTGCTGTAAAGACTGTTGAGAAAGCTGCTGTTGTGGCTCCAGAGCAAAAGAAGCCTTATGTTCCAAAATGCTTCTTTTGTGGTAAGACTGGACATTTGAGAAAGGACTGTCCCAAATACGCTGATTGGCGTGTAAAGAAGGGTAAGTACCTTGTTTTAGTCTGTTGTGAAGTTAATTTAACTTCAGCTCCTAGAAACACTTATTGGATGGATTCTGGTGCAACCACTCATATAAGTGTTTCCTTGCAGGGTTGCCTGAACTACCGAAAGCCAACTGACGGTGAAAGATACGTCTATATGGGAACTGGCGATTCGGTTGAAGTTGAGGCCATCGGACATTTTAGATTATGTTTAAGAACTGGTTATTTTTTGGATCTAGTAGATACTTTTGTTATTCCCTCTTTTCGAAGGAATTTGATTTCTGTTCCTTATTTGGACAAATCTGGTTTTACTTGTTCATTTGGAGACAGTGTATTTACTTTATCTATGGATTCAAATATTTTAGGTACTGGTTTCTTGAATGAATGTGATAATCTATATATGTTGGATGTTGATACTAGTTATCATGAATCTCTGCATGTTACTACAAAAGGTACCAAAAGAAAGTTGCATAATGATAACTCAGCTGTACTTTGGCATAGACGTTTAGGTCATATATCCAAATCTAGAATTGAACGTCTTGTTTCTGATGGTATCTTAGATACACTTGATTACACAGGTTTTGATTTTTGTATTGAGTGTATTAAAGGAAAACAGACTAAACAAAAGAGATTATGTGCCTTTCGGTCTTCTGATGTCTTAGAATTGATTCATACAGATATTTGCAGTCCGTTCCCTACTGCATCTAGGAATGGCCAAAGATATTTTATATCATTCATAGACAACTATTCACGTTATGGGTACTTATATCTCATTCATGAAAAATCAGAGTCTTTGGACGTTTTTAAATCTTATAAGGCCGAAGTTGAAAATCAACTAGGAAAGAAGATTAAATCTGTTCGATCTGACCATGGTGGTGAATACTACGGTAGATATGACGGTTCAGGCGAACAGCGTCCATGACCTTTTGCGCTTTTCCTACAGGAATGTGGAATTGTCCCTCAGTATACAATGCCTGGTACTCCCAGCATGAATGATGTATCTGAGAGACGTAATAGGACTCTTATGGATATGGTAAGAAGTATGATTAGTCATTCTTCTTTACCAGAGTCTCTGGGGGGAGAAGCATTAAAGACAGCAGCCTATATTCTCAATAGGGTTCCAACTAAAGCAGTTGCTAAAACACCTTATGAACTTTGGACTGGACGTAAGCCTAGTCTAAAGCATCTTCATGTTTGGGGATGTCCTGCTGAAGCAAAGACTTATAGGCCGAATGAAATGAAATTGGACTCCAAAACTATTAGCAGCTACTTTATTGGATATTCTGAGCAGTCAAGGGGTTATAAGTTTTATAATCCTACTTCCAGAACTATTTTTGAGACGAGAATTGCAACATTCTTTGAGGATGTTGATTTTGGGGGGAGAAATAAAGAAAGAAACATTGTCTTTGAGGAAGGATCAAGTAAAGAACATTCAGTTTCTATTCCCATCATTGTTTCTGATAGCGCTCAGATTCCTGCTCCTGTCGCTATTCAAGAAGCAATTCAAGGTCCAATACAAGACAATGTTGAACAACCTCTCCAGCAGGATGGAGAAGTTATTCTTCCTCAAGAACAAATTCAACAACCTCAAGAATTAGAGCCAGTTCAAATGCCTTTGAGAAGGTCTACTAGAGAGAGAAGAAGTGCTATTCCAGATGATTATCTAGTATTTCTTCAGGAACATGAGGATACTGTAGATATGATAGATGATGATCCAGTTAGTTTCTATCATATCATGCAGAGTTCCGACTCTCATAAGTGGATTGAGGTAATGAATGAAGAGTATAAGTCTATGCAAGACAATCATGTTTGGGATCTTGTTCAATTACCTGAAGGAAAGAAACCCATTGGTTATAAATGGATATTTAAAACCAAGAGGGATTCTCAAGGTAATGTGGAGAGATATAAGGCTCGTCTTGTAGCAAAAGGCTTTACTCAGAAAGAAGGGATTGACTATAAAGAAACCTTCTCTCCAGTTTCTTCGAAGGATTCTTTTAGGACAATCATGGCTTTAGTTGCACACTTTGATCTTGAACTTCATCAAATGGATGTTAAGACTGCGTTTCTCAATGGAGACATTGATGAAACCATATATATGGTGCAACCAAAAAATTTTGTATCTGGAGATTCAAAACAACTGGTATGCAAATTAAAGAAATCCATTTATGGACTCAAGCAAGCTTCTCGTCAGTGGTACTTTAAGTTCAATCAAGTAGTTATCTCATTTGGTTTTGAGGCAAATACTGTTGAGGATTGCGTGTATCACAAGTTCAGTGGGAGTAGGTTTATCTTTTTGGTTTTGTATGTGGATGACATAATTCTTGCTACTAACTGTAAGGACTTGTTGCATGAAACCAAAGTCTTTCTTTCAAAGCATTTTGAGATGAAAGATTTAGGTGAAGCTTCTTTTGTTTTAGGGATCCAAATACATCGAGATCGTTCTCGAGGTATTCTTGAACTATCACAAAAGAGCTATATTGAGAAAGTGCTCAAGAGATTTAGTATGCAAGATTGTAAACCAATAGATACCCCTGTTGCAAAAGGAGATAAATTCAGTCTTCATCAGTGTCCTAAGGGTGAACTTGAGATTCAGCAAATGCAAAAGGTTCCATATGCGACAGCAGTTGGAAGTCTTATGTATGCTCAAGTTTGTACCCGTCCAGACATTTCTTTCATAGTCGGCATGTTAGATAGATATCTCAGCAATCCAGGAATGGATCATTGGAGAGCAGCCAAAAGAGTCTTGAGATATCTTCAGAGAACTAAGGGACATATGCTCACATATAGGAGATCAGATCAGCTTGAGATCATTGGGTATACTGATTCTGATTTCGCTGGATGCCAAGACAGTAGAAGATCCACGTCAGGCTACATTTTTCTCTTGGCTGGTGGTGCTATTTCTTGGAAGAGTGCGAAACAAACTCTTGTTGCAACCTCCACTATGGAAGCTGAATTTGTAGCATCTTATGAGGCATCCAATCAAGCTATTTGGCTGAGAAACCTTGTCACTGGGCTGCGTGTAGTAGGTGGAATTGAAAGACCACTAAAGTTGTATTGTGACAACAAATCAGCCGTTTTATTCTCCAACAACAACAGGAGCTCTTCTCGATCAAAACACATTGAGATTAAGTTCTTGGCTGTAAGGGAGAGAGTACAGAGTGGACAGATATCCGTAGAGCATATTGGAACAAACTCCATGATTGCAGATCCGCTTACTAAGGCAGTGATACCGAAAGTCTTTCATGAGCATACCGCTCATATGGGTGTCATTTTGTTTTAGACTGTCTAGTTTGAGTGGGAGTTTGCTCTTTATGTTTTCATTATGTTCTTGAATGCTCTATTTTGTTTTGGATATGTTTCTTATGTTAATGCAATTTCTTGAGTACTCATTTTGTTCTTTATTACACTCTGTATTATTATTGTGATTGATCTCACTTTTGTTGTGACCAGTTGGAAACAGGCATGATAAGATCACATTGCATGTAGTTTCCATGCTACACTCCTATAATGAATCTATGTCGTTTGGGGGTATTGGTAATGTGATTGATGATGAACTTAGTCATGAGATATGACGAATGTTTCTTCAGTTCTTTATCAATATGACCAATGGACGGGATTGTTATGAATACCTTGAATGACTGCATTTTGCGCGCACTTATGATGTATGCATTTTATTTAACATATGTTTGCCCAAGTGGGAGATTGTTGGATTTAATTTTCTATTGTGAGCTAAATATGTGAAAGTAAATACATACGGCAGTCTTGATTATATATAGTCAATTTAATTGTGGTCTTAATTATAATTTATTGACTATTGAGGTATTAATTGATTATAGGGATTAAGTGTAGAGACTCTTATATAATTACTATTTTGTTAAAGGACCGAAATAGGAATTGTGCTAACCCTATAGATATATATAAGGTCGTGGTCTCCGGAGAAACAGTATCAATTATAGTTTTACTTTCCTTTGGTAACGCTTCCGCTAAAAGATTGATTCTGGATTCTCTGGAAGGCTGCAAACCTATTTTCTACGTGTTCTTCATAATCAAGATTGACAAACAATGATGCAAGGTATGCAATCTATTCTTGATCAATCTAATTATTGTGATCTAGTGATTTGCATGATCTAAGTAGTTGGAATAATTCAGATATATTCCTAACATTACATTCCCATTAAAACAGGGGCGAATATCTTTTAACAAGTATTGCATATATTGGAGCCAAAAAAAAACATTCAGAGCCAATATGTACTTTTACGCAAACATCAAAGGCATATTTACACCTTATCTCTATTATGTAATTTTGTTTCTTTCTTTTTTTTTTTGTAGTTTTGTAGGATTCATTTATTTGGAACTCATGTTTATTCATTTTAATTCTAGTTTCTGTTCTTTAGTGGTTTCAACAATTTTTTTTTATTATGATTGTTGATGTTGTGTATAGTGTTAGAATATGAAACGAAAGAGATGGAATAAAAAGGGTCTTCCTGCAGAAAAAATAATTGTTTGGCTATTGAAAAAATAAAGAAAACCAAAGAAAATTAATTTTGTTTATACGGCTTAGGATAGTTTTTGATTGATGAGAAAATGGAGGAAAGATAAAAAAAAATCCAAATTTTTATGAATTTAAAATTAATTTAATTGCCAATGTGTACCTTTGTAAAATCTTGAGGGGCTTATTTGTACATTTTCTCTAAATAAACAATCTACTTAAGGGAAAAGGAAGACTCGTTAAAATCTCCATTTAACCAAGGGTTTGAATAGTTTATTTTGTAAAAAATTATGCATAATTGAGCTCAAAAAATATTTTAGTGCCAATTTTTAATGCATGAAAACTATAAGGACTTATCTATATCTTCTTCCTATCAACTTATACGTAATATATATGACACATATAATAATATATATGTTGATAGATTTGCATATATGAGGACATATATGCAACATATATGTCATATAAGTTAATTTACTAAACTAAAATGCCAAATTCAATTTTCTCTCCTAGTAGAGCAATGTTTCTCTCTCCATGTAGAGCTCTCCACCCATCTAGGTTCAATCTCTCAACTATCATTGCCGTTCCTACTGTGTGGATCTAAGGATAGTTAATTCTTCTCCTTTGTCTAATACAATGTGTGTCTTTAAACCTCCTCTTCATTTGTCCATCATTTACTTCCATTACTCCACCTCTCTATTACCATCTATCTCTACCTCTAACCCCTTTCCATCTCATTCATTTCTCTTTATCCATACCCACCAAACTTCATTTTTGTTTCCAGTCCCTTTATCCCACATGAAGCCCATCATTGAAGAAATAAAAGACTTAATCAACCAAACTGTCTATCTAGCATGCACTGACATCACCCTTGCCTATAAGCTCGATTCCTAAAAACCCTCCGAACTGAACAATGTTACTCTTGTTGGGAAGATTCTCTCATCTTAACTCTTGAACACTACATTAGCTATTGGTATCCTTAGTAAAGCATGGAAATTCTCTAAAGGCTTTGTTGTGGGGAAGAGAGACAAAAATGTTATCTTTAATTTAATGTATCAGAGGGTGTAGTATGGGTATGAAAGGAAGCCCCCTTTGAAAGTTGCAAGAGCACTTCTGGTGCTTCAATTTTGGGATCCAAGGGTGCTTCAACATATGTGTGGTATGATTGGTCATATATAGTATTAAAAGCTGCAAGTAAAATTTGTATCTAGGGGATGAAGTTGTTTAACACTTGCCATATGATCCAGAGTCAAGGGCATTTCCTAGAGAATCTATCGATAAGAAACATAAACAAGGCCATTAGAGAGACCATATAAAGAAATTTCCAATTCATGGTGCCACTTAGTTGCTTCTTGTGTCGGCTCCAACCAATGGTAAGACTACTAAAGAAGCTCAAAATTCTAGAGAAAATCATAATATCAGAAGTATGGTCAAGGAGCCCACCCATACCTTGCTGACACATAGCCAGCGGGATGAATAAAAGGAAGATGAGAAGGTTACTATTGTGTTAGAAAATAAAATTGTTATTAATGATGAGCCACATCGAGCTCCTAACTATGTCATTCTTCTGAATGTAATTAATGAAGCTGAAAACCCCAAGGAAAATGTTGCCTCTGAAGGACTGAGTTGTCCTTCTTCTATTGCTTAAAATAACGGGCCCAGCAAATCAGAAAGCCCAAAAATAAGCCCAAATTTTATTTTGAGGAGTAGCCTTGGCCTAAGTGATTTGGAATTTGTTGATCCTCCCTCTCATCCCTGTATAGACAAACAACTTTTGGGGTTGGCATCTGAAGGAGGGGATCCTATTCTAATAGTGAAGCAAAAGTGGAAATCTAAGACAAGATCATGCAATTTGGAGTCAAAAGTTTCAAGGGTTATTTCTACAAAAGCTGGCGTTGGTGGCTTGCCAAAAGCCACTAAGAAGAAATGAATCTTTCATGGTTGTCAAGTCAAGATGGTAGGTGGTCTTCGACCTTAATGTGCTCACAAGTCTTTGTATATAGCTTATTTTTGTGAAGGTGATCCCTTTAGGCATCCTCTGTACAAGGACTTATGCATATTTATTTATGTTCTTATCAGCCTTGGTTATCTATTGGTCTTTATTTATTGGTTATCACTAGAAGCAGGCTAATCTTTTATATGGAGTATGTGTTTCAAGTCATTTTGTTTAAGGAGCTACTGGCATATGATGTTCTCTATCTCTCTTATGAAGATCCCGACTTATGTTTATTTATCCTTAGAGATCTTGGGTCGCTATATTGGTTTTGAAGTTGTTTGTGTTCTGCCTTTGCACCATTTTTGGGTAGATAATCTCTTGAAGTCACACATCAACTACACTCATTAGTGTGACTTTCTTCATTTGAAGAAGTATTTTTATGATCCTAGGACAAGACTTCTCCTTTTACCTCATACCCTTTTGGATACATGTTCAATGTCCCCGTATGTTTGGACATTTTATTCTCCCTCCTTTTATAGAAGGGGTTTTCTCAACTTCAAAAAGCTCATCACATGCCACTTTGTTTTCTTCATAAGAGAGGATGTTCATTGTATGTTTATTGCTCTAGTTTCAAGCAATAGATTGCTTAGATTTTGGTTTTTTTGTCCTAAGTATGATGAGTAGCTAACATACTTGGGTTTATGTATTTTTTCTCTTCTATTAACACCACTTCTATCTTTTTCTGGAAATATATATATATATATATATAAGACAATTTACTGAAAAAATACAGTATTGTATTTTATACTCTCGTGTTTTTAGTGTGTCCACATTTACCAGATTTTTGAAAAGTTTTTTCTTTTATGCAGTATTTTTGAAAAAAATAATTTCAATATTTTTTTAAAAAATAATTTTTAACTTATTTTTGTAATTTTCCCTTTTTCCATAATTACACTTAAAAAGAATGTTGATTTTTAAAAAATTGTAGTTAATTTATTTTTTCTACTTTTAGAAAAAATATGTGTTGAAGTTGCAAAAATATGATGATTGTTTGTAAATATTATATATATATATTAAAAAATTAATATATATATATATATTATGCTATCTAATTATTCTCCTATATTTAAAATTCATAATTTTACCATTTTAAATTTTAAAAATTATATAATTCAGCAGTTAACAAAAATCAATAGAACATATACAAAATAATAAAAGAAGCTAACACTTCTTATTAATAAATTCAACATATTCCACCATAAATATACAATATATACATTACACTAAAAATATTATATGATTCAATTATTAAAAAAATATTATAAACAATAAAAAAAACTTTTATACAATATTAAAAGAAAACTACACTTCTTATTGTTTAAAAGTTAATATGTTCATCATATTAAAAAGTATTATATGATTTAGTATCAAAAATACACTATATATAACAAAAAAAAGCATTTACATAATATACACAAAACTTACACACAATATTAAAAGAAGATTATACTTCTTACTAATTATAATTCAATACATATCAACATAAATATACAACATATACATTACATTAAAAATATTATATGATTTAAAAGTTATAGAGTATATAAAAAAATGAATATCCACACAACATGCACACACATTATATGTATATATATATTGTGTAGATGCTATATATATATATATTTTATAAATATTATGTATATGTTATATATGTCATGTATATATTGAATGAATGTTGGGAATACATTTATGTATATTATGTATATACTGAGAAAATTGAAGACACATTGAAATAAAAAAAAATTAACTTAAACAAACTTTAAAATAAAACAAATACAACTAAAAAAAATAAGCACATTTAGAAAATATAGATTGAAAAGGAATAAATAAAAAAATTCACAAAAGAATTTTTTTAAAAAATATTTTATCAAGTATGTAAAATATATTACTATTAAAGAACAACGAAATCTTTAGCATTATAATTGAAAAATAGCAAAAATAAAAAAATATAGTATATTTGCAAATATTAAATAATATGGATGATCAAATTAGTTTTTTGCAGATAGAAAAAAAAAATAAATAAAAAAAAGGAAGAAGAATAGGAGAAGAATAGAAGAGGAAAACAGAAGAAAAGGGAGGGAGGAAAGAAAAGAGAAATGTGGAGAAAAGAAAAGATAGAGAAAGAAACCGTAAATTAGAAAAAAAAATTACATAAAGTAAAAAAGTGAAAAAAAAATAAAAAGGAAAAAAAAAAAACTTAATGATGTGAATTTGAAAAAAATAAAAATAAAAAAGAGAGATAAATTATGTAATTTTCTCTAAGTATTAACTGACAAAATTTGCAAAAAGTAATACATAGGGCTATTTCCATTTTTATTTTTTACTTTTCTTTTTTTACTTCCTAATTTTAGATTTTCATTTCTCATTATTTTCTAAATAAAAATAAAAATAAAAATAAAAAATAAAAAATAAAAAAATAAGTGTATAAGAATCGAAATAGAAAATAAATTCTTATATTTTTTTTGGAGCTTATTTTTCATTTAGAAAATAACTAAAATTAGTTTTTTTTTAAATTTAACAATTAATTAATAAAAATAAAAATTTTATTTTATAATTTTTAAATAAAAAATATTTATAACTAAATAATAAATTTTATTTTCTATTTTTCCTATAAAAATTTTCAAGACTCATTTTTTACAAATAACAGTGCTTAATGAATTGGGCTTTTCATTTCCATTTCTTTTCCTATTCGATAGGTATTATTTGTACCTTTTTGAGCATAAAACTAACATTAGTTTGAGTCAAATTACTATTTAACATTCAAGAATTAGTCTATCTAAATTTAAATTTAATTTTAAGATAAAATTAGTCTTTGACTTTTTTTTATTTCTATAGGTTAATCTATTTTTTGGTTACAAATTGCTCAATAACATTAACTTTTTTTTAAAAAAAAATCTTAATAAAAAAATGGCAAAACTCATCCATCCTAGAAACCAATAAAATATGAATGTTTATGGCTTGGAAAAGTTGGAAAAAACAAGTTGTAAAAACATTTTTTATAATTTTTGAAATTATTGTAATGAATTTTATATTCAAATTGTTTATTATTTAAAATATAAAAGTTAAATTTGTATTATTTTTAATAAAAAGGTCGATCCAATTGATAAAAAAAAATATAGAAAACTAATTTCATTGGAAAGTAATTTTGATTTGATTGGATTAATTTTGAAACTGTAATTTCTTTATACACATTGGTCAATATGAATTAACGTTAAACAAAAAGGTAAACGGTAAATGGTAGCCACAAAAAAACAACATATGAAATAGAAACTATGACTTATTATTATTATTATTATTATTATTATTATTATTATTATTATTATTATTATTATTATTATTATTATTATTATTATAAAGAGAAGATAAAATACGAAATTTCGAGGTGAATGCAAACAGATAGTGACAAACGAAATAAAAAAAATTCAATTTTGAAATTTTTTTAGAATTAGATTTGCATCTTTCCTTTTAAAATATATAAGTAAATATTAAAAATTCACCGGACAAAGAAATAAAAAAAAATCATGGGTTTATTAAATTATTGACATGAAACAGAAGGGAACAGAAGTGAACATATGCTATGAGTTGATGCATCAATTGGGATATGAATGACTGCTTTTCATAATTTATTACTATAATCTGTATTCTTCCTACATTTACAAACTGCTTCTAAATTCAGTGCACCTTTATTTATTTATTTATTTTTTAAACTCTTTTTAGCATTTAAAAAATAAATTACATGATATATAATTATTTTCCTCGTTCTACTCCAGTTATCTTTTTGTCGTATAAGAATAAAATACATTCACAAAAGGTCATTATTAATAACTATTCTCTCTATCTTAAAATTGTAGTTTTATTTTTTATTTTTTGCATTTTAAAATAGTAGTCCATTTTTTATTTTTAGTTTTAAATATTATATATATTTTCAATTATACCCCTTAATTAATTAATATATATTTTTAATATTGAGAATCATTTTCTATAAAATTATTAATTTCAATTTTATTATCATTAATTAAAAAAAGATGAATGAAATAAATAAAGTTTAAATATAATACATATCAAACAAAATTATTTGAGAATTTTTTTCTTATTCACAGTAATGTATTTTATTAAATTAGTTATTATTTCTGTGATAAAATTTCTATTATAATTTCACTTCATGGGATAAAGTTTATGAATTAATTAGGGATATATGTCGAAGAATATGAAAAAATATATAGTTAAATTAACTTAACTATTTTTTTTAAACTATGCGAAATATAAATGAGATTTTAATTTTAGGACGGAGAGAATATAAATTTTATAAAAAAATTTATAATAATTTACTTAATGTTAATAGTATACCTCCTTTTTAATTCTCTCCTTATTAATTACTATTAAATATTAACTCTTTTCTCATAAGGATAAATTTAAAAATTTAATTGATACTGTCTTCAATTTATAAAAGTCACAATTGAAGTGAAACAAATATTTTTTTTACATAAGTGGCAATTGAAATGGAATGGGATAAGGGGTATATTTTAATTGTGCACTTCAAAAATATTTTTCACTTAAATTAGAGTATCATTATTGCTATTATTATTGGATACAAATTAAAACTAATTAATAACTATAGATTTAGTGTATAATCAATAATTTTTAAAGTTTGCGGGCAATTCAAATTCATTCAATGGTTAGAAAACTTTTTTTTTTTTGTTATTGAGCCAAAAATTAAAATATAAATAAATTAATCAAGTTTGAGGTTACTTGCTACCAAATGATTTTTCTTACTAGCGATAGATAAGAGTTAGATGCTTAAATCCAATGACCCTGGTAAACGACTACACCATATCAAGTTAATCAATGAATAATTAATATTATAATACTTCATCATCAAAAATAAGGAATTTTCATTTTAGTCAAAATCAAAATTTATCATTCATGAATTTTACATCTAAATAATTAAAATGTACGTAATTTCACATCTAAAAATAATAATAATATGACCTATTTAATATAAAAATATATTTTTTAACCTTAGCAGCTAATTTTTAAGATTGACACTTATAAATTTATATTAACAAGAAAAGATATAATATGAAAAATTTAACATGATATCAGATTTGATATCTTTACTCTTAATTTTACTTAGATGGTCCAGATAGTGATTATTACAATATAAAACTATATTCTTATGTGATCTCGACAGTGATTATATATATTTTTAAGTGTTAACTGAATAATTGACATTTGAGAAGAGACTATTAAACTACTCTAAATGATTGAAGTATGGAAAATTCCACATTTAAAAAATACATAATATGTCTTGTGTAACTTTGATTTGATTGTACTGGAATTTGTTTAAAATAAATAAATACTGTTTCTGAATAGCCAAAGCTACATAATAGAATGATTTTGTTTGAATAAAAACAATAAAATCATTATCATAATAATTACAATTGATGATTAGTATATGCAAGCACAAGAGAGAATAAATACAGAGAAAAAATATACACAATAGATACCTAGACGATAAAAAACTACCAGCTGTAAATTATTATTTTTATATTAAAATTATATAGCAAAAAATTTATAATATAAACAAATGTTGAAATTGAAGAAGAATGAGAACGCACTAACCTTTTATGGAGTGTTTGGTGATTTTAATTAACAAATTGAAGAATAGAAGGAAGAGATAAAATAAAATAAATAAAGATAAAAAAATTGGGATGCAAAGAGAATACTACAACATAAAATAATAGAAAATAGTATGTTTTTCAATTTGGATAATATAAAGGAAAATTTAAAAAATATGCTATAATAGTTTTATAAAACTAAATAGATATAGAAAATTGTTTTCTATTTTTTCAAATGGAAAATATTTTTGACTAAACAATAAATTCTATTTTTCATTTTCTTCTAAAAAATTTTCTGAAAAATAGCATATGTTTTCCACAACTAAACACCCCTTGTAGTTTTTCTTGTTCTTCTTACTCCCATGCTTTCCTTAAATTAGTTAGTTAGCCACTTCACTCAAACTAATCAACCACCTAGATTTAATTTTCTATTACAAGTCAATTGCTAACTCAACTAGGAAGTTTCTAGTTTTCTTTTTCGTCTTTATAAACAACTATAGCGATTCCTTTCACGTGAATAAAACAAGTAAAAAGATTTACAAAATTAATTATAAATAAAAATCATAATAGCAACTAAAACACATTAAAAATCAAATAAATGATAAAATTGAAAAATTGAATGATTTGATTTGTTTGATTAATGAATAATTCAATTTAATTGTTTTTTGTAATTTTCAGAATTGAATAATTATGAAATAGACGGGTGAATTTATAATTTGTTAGGCCTTTAATTTTGTTATAAATTAAACTTGGCCAGTTATATCTGAAAGCTATTATGTCTGACTGTTTAAATTTCTCTGCTTATAAAAATATTTAAAGAGGAAAAATTGACTTCATTTGTTGTAAAAAAAAGCTAGCAAATGATAAATTGTACCAACCCATGAATTAGCTGCAATTATTTAGTTTATTAAGAAATCATCTGACTATGTTTATTTATAAAAAGAGAGCTACTTGTTTATTAGTTGTGGTGCAATGAAAGAGGTTTTGAAAGAGTTAGTGAGAAATAAAACTTTAACAAGTTTCTATTTTGCAAGTTTATTAATAAAAATTAATGTGTGAGCTTGGTTTTTGTATTCATTCAATTAGTAAAATTCTTGTTATGTATCTTAAATCAATTTGAGCTTGCTGATATTTCGTATCGTAGAAACCCATAAGATGCCTTCGAGTTCAAGTCCAAGAGCACAACAAATTCAATAAGTGCAATCAACAATCTTTTAAGTTTTATGAGAAAAATAATTTTGCTGTGTAAACATTTGATAGAGTTATGTATGAGAAGCAATTGTTAGAAGAAATCTTGCAAAAAGGCTTAGTTGAACCAAAAGAGGGAGAAGAATTGTTAGTTGTAGAAAAATGACAATTGGATCATGATCGCTCCCACTCAATGGGAAGGCTTTATTTTTTCTCTATCAACTGTTAAGTTGACAGTTCTTGAAAAACATTTCACACCAAAACAACAAAGGTGGATTAGACTACATTATTCAAGACTTGTGAAGAAGCAAATCTAAGAAAAAAGAACAAGATTATAAGATTTAAAAGGACATTTCAAGCTAATGAAGCAAGGAAAAGACAAAGTTATTCATGACTATTTTTCATGATTGGAAAGTCAACAAAATGAAAATTAATGGTGATAAAATAATTGGAAAATATATCATAAAGAAGATTTTGCATATGTTGTTAGGTCAATTTGATTATGTGGTGACAGTGGTTGAAGAATCCAAAGATCTCAATGCAATGACTTGAGCAAACTACAAGCATTATTAAAGTCACATGAAATGTGGATAAATAAAAGGTTAGGTAGCACTAAGCAAGCACTAAAAGTGTGAGGTAGTTGGAACTAGGGGTTTCAGCCTCGTACCTATAGGTGCAACGACGATTTTAGCATTGTTAGGATCGTAGCTAATATGATCGAGAAAAAAAGGGTTAAGAGTCAAATCCTAACAAATCCTTCATCTAGGTTTAGGAAGTTAGGTATGCATGTGGATAGGTAGGAGTCGCCCTAGCATCTACATATGCAAGTTTCATTAAAGCTGACCTCCTTTACAGGTTTGCACATTATTAAGTCAGTGACAATTAAAGATATTGTAGGATCTCAGACGCTACCACTTCTCCTATAACTAATTGGTGTCGGGAAATGCGCATACTCTAGCCATATAGTGCATTTAGTACACACGAGCACCTTTGGTATTTGACTATGACTTGGCCCCATACCTGGGCCTCTGCCACTGAACAATTATTTCCACACATGTAACAATCTCCCCCTCAGCAATTGCTCCTACTCAGAATCGAACTCGTGACCTTGGCTTTGATACCACTTGTAGGATCTCAGGCTCTACCACTTCTCCTAAAGCCAATTGATGTTAGGAAAGGCGCATACCCTAGCCTTATAGTGCATTCAGCATACACGAGCGCCCACGGCATTCGATTGTGACTTGACCCCACACCTGGGCCTCTGTCACGAAACAATTACTGTCACACTTTGTGTAATAGATATTATTTACTAATTCATATATTGGGAGTCATGCAAAAGGAAAACAAAAGAAACATACTTTATCATATGAATACCAATATATACATTGTCAGCGTATGAAAATGTTTTAAAACAAAAAAAAAACAAAAGAAATAGTAAAAGAGAAATTACACCTGTTAAATAGCCTCCTGCACCACTTCTAAAAAAGGGAAAAATACATCATCCTTATAATACATTTTAATCTAAAGAGGAACTAGAAAAATAAACAAAATTGATTAAGTAGCAATATAAATAATGAACATCCCACGTCAGAGAAAGATAAAGCATAAGATGCATTATGGATCAATAATAACAATAAAGAAATGGGAATTCAATAAAGAAAACAACCACAGAGACGAACTAGCAGATCCATCAATCCCCCTAACATACTCATCGTTGGGATTGACGAGCCGATCAATTTATAACAACCAACAATATGTAAACATCATGTCACATTCCATAGTTAAAAAGAAATAATCATGTAAATAAAATAAGAAATTTTATATGAGCCATTAGCCATAAATCATTTAGATTGATGGGCCTGTCTATGACATTAATGAACTAACTAGTTATGAGCACATTAGTAGCTCACAACGAGCTCGTCAAAGATCTCCTCGAGAATGACCCATCAATTAATATTGATGCGCTCGCCAATCTTCAAGACCCATAATATGCAAAATTGAATTTTTTTTACTTAGCTTTTTAGCTAGATTCATTCTAAATGATAGTTTTATATTGCTTAAACATCATTGAATCCATAAACCGTCTTAAACAAATGTAGTTGAGAGAAAATAGGAAATGAGTTTGCATCGATTCATATTTTCAGTCTATGTTCCTTTAAAATCATGTTTTTATTTTGCCCACATGTTTTAAAACTAATAAAACCAGTCTAGATTATCTATAAGCAGTAAAAGGGAGATCAGATTTATATTATCTAACTTCTATCATTGGTTCCTTCATCTTAAAAAGATCTACCAATAACTTTTACTCTTAAATAAGCTCAATAAATGGGTTTTGTACTAGATTTTGCCTTCTTATTCTTTGGTATGAAATAGAGTAAGGTGTTGAGTTTGTTTTTAGCTTTGGTCTTATGGTGATTTGGGTTTGTTTAGAGCTTGGGTTTTGCTATGATGTTTTGAGTGAATGGTGATAGTATTGGTGATGATGGAGGATTTTTCTTCATAGAGAATGTTTTCTCTACTTTTGTGGGTATGGTGGCTAGAGAAACTTGCTCTGATGCTTTTCATTGATATATCTTGTGATTGTTGTTAACTTTTTATTTGGTCAACTACCTTTATAAACATATAAAAAGGTAATCGACATTCTCATTTAGAGGACCAGAGAGCTCATTAATTCTTTGTACAACTCTGCAGAAGATACACCATGGATAGGTGTCATTGTAGGGACAGAGGAGTTCATCATTAGATCTGACAAACCCATCAATTCTCTTATATAAGCCCATCAATTGGATCTTTAAGATCCTTGCGCAAATTCCAAGTTAGGTACAAACTTAAGATGTATACAAAAAGCTCATTTTTACTTAAAAAATGAGATGGGTCACTCAAAGAAAAGTGGAATACTACTAGAGAGGATAGAATTCCATGTTCGGAATTGATGCATAGAATAACAGATAATTGTAGCCATAAAAGCAGTAGAAATTTATAACTCTCAAACCCTAAGATTATCCCATATGGATTAAAACAGAATAAAAGCAAGAACATACAAGGCTTAGTGATTATATCTCAGAGTTCTGCGCAAATCCTTCTCATTCTCTTCTTATTAGGCTGTTGCAAATCAGAACAATTCAAAGTAAGATTGCTTTAATAGTTTCCACACAAGGGAAGGATTAGTCTCCAATCTAATTAGTGTGGCTTGAATGATCTTTTGTTCTAGTGAGAAGGAATCACTCAATAGAAGAAGAAGATCAAAACTTACAACTCTTTCTTTTCTTTCTTTAACATGAATAATATATGAGAGTGGCTAGAGTTTTTCTAATTACTCTTACATTAGCGGCCATCTCCTAATAATATCACATATATTATTAACTTATATATTATTAGGGTTAGCTAGGTTTTAGTTTAACTTGGGCTTTCAACCCGAATAGCTTATTAAGGCTAAATGGGCTTTACTAGGCCCAATAGCTAAAAAAAGTTAGTTAACCCATATCCTTCTTCCTTAATGGATCCAATTAATACAATATATTATCTCATAATATATTAAAATCAATTTAATTAATTTCAAAACCTTTTGGTGTATGACTCATTGGGTTCTCAAATACGTTAATAACTAAATATAAAATTTATCTTTAATTAAAAATAAGGTTTCCTGATGAACTCTTCATTCAGAATTGATTCTTCAATCAATTAATTGATATTAAGAAGACATAGATTGGCATCTAGCAATGCATTATGCTTGCCCAATTATCAACAAAGTTAAGTAGTTGACTTTAACATTTCCAAAGATAGTTACTGCGCAATAATCTCCTTACATCACACTATATCGTATTTGGTTTAGAGTATGAACATAGTGTCAACTCTTGCTAGATTGACTATATCACACCTGGCCCGAATTAATAAGTTCTTGTTCCACAAGCTCATTATAAAATGAACTTTTAGAGACCCAAGAGAAGTTAAGTGTGTCAGATCCATAAATGACTGGACTTAAAACTCAAGTAAATGAGTTTGAAATAGAGGTTACAATTTTAAAGGGAAAACGTTCAGAACAAGATTCAAAAATTTCAGAGCAAGATAAGAAAATCTAACAGCTAATGGCTTTTATGAAACATCATGGAATGCGATGATCAATCCATTTTTCTTGTGGGTAATAACCTTTTGACATGTTATATTTTTCTTTTTACATTAATCATAATAAATATCGCTTTGATTAAATATTTGTATTATTGAATTGTCCTTCTCAGTGCGAGGCAAGCTTTATGATTAGGTAAATAGTAATTTCTCTTTTCCATTGAATCAATTAAACTTTTTTTTTCAATCATCATGTTAATATTTCAGTATTAATAAAGTTTTTAGCTTACTAATAAAAAGAATTTATTAAACACCTAATATTGATTATCTGTTATATGCAGGTTCAATATTTTTCAATTTGAAAAGTATTGGTTAGATTCTGCAAACTTAAATATTTTCTACAGGTTAGATTTGCTTCTTAAAATTTTTAGTTGTGTTTTAATATTTCTATTACTGTGGCTTTGAATTTTTTTGCTGGATGTTATAGGAGTTGCTAACAGAATTTTCATTTTTGCATCAAGAATAATTCATTTCATATCAATAGTATTGAAGAAGATAAATAGACTTGCATGCATTTCTTTAATCCTCAAGAGCAATATGTTGTTAAACATGTTTGTGGGGAAAATAGGAATGCAATCAAAGAACTTTCTCCTTTCATAATTGATTTGGGCCTCATTGCATCTTTCATTCTAATTTCCAAATTTGGCATCAAAAGTTGCATCTAAAATGCATAAAGTTGCTAATTGCGAACCTTAAGTGCCAATACCATAGTGGTATATGTTTATGCTTTTGGGAGTGTGAACTTTTGTGAAAGTTAAAGTAATAAATTTAATGTTGGATTGATATGAACTTCTATCTAGCAAAGAAGGTGGCTATGATATGGGAAATAAAAAATAACAACTGAAATTATTGGAAGGATAAATTTTTGCATGTCAAGCCAATCTTCAAGTGGCTTTTAAATTAAAAGCAACTTCTTTTTTTTTTTTGGAAGTTTTTTTTTTGAATTTTTTTTGTGAACAAGATTATCTTAATCATCATGTATTGACAGCCTTGTCCCTTAGCTATTGCACTTGGCATGGCCCAACTCCATATCTTGGTCTTATGTTTGGGTGATTGAAGTACTCATTTTGTCTAGTTTTAAATGGCCAAGTGCGCTAATATATTGTGTATATTTGCTACAATGATTGATTGTGTTGTGGTTATACATATCCATATCATCACTAGTCACAAACATACAGTTTTGAAGAAAGTTATCATGCTCTTTATTTTCGCAAGATTTTTTTTTGTGTAGCTATGAGTTGCCAGTGGACAATTGGTGGATCATATATGGTTGTGTCTATCTTTTGAAATTCTATCCCCTATCTCTAGCACATTTCAGTTGGAGTTTAGCCATATACTAATGGCTAAAAGGTTCTTTAATTGTCTGCATTCTAGGGTGGAGATATACCAAAATGAATATGGAATAATAGGTGTCAGTATGCTAGATCATGTTCTTTAATAGTTGGATAATGTTATTAGAGTCTACAGCCCTTCATGTTCCTCATGGATGTTGCTTTCTGTAACTATAGCAGTTGTTAAAATTAAAATAATCCATCTTGTTGGTCTCTTCTACAGTAGCTTTTGCTAAGGTTGATTTGTAGGTTTTTGTTGGTCTCTTCTATGGTAACAACTGCAACAGTATTAACATTTTCATGAATATTCAACTCTTGGTTCACTTAAGGAATTGAATGTGTCCCCTATGTTTGAGATAAGATATTTGTTATGGTGATTCATTGATAATTATTTTCTTTTTAGTTGGTACTAATAATAGATTCTTGTTTAATTGCAGATTCTATAGATTGTTGACATTTATACAAAATGCAAGTTCTAATAGAAACATATATTTGCTGGAGGAATATTAGCATGTTGCTCTCTTTTGAGGCTTTTTTTATTGTATAAATTCTGAATTTTGATTTAGTAAACTAGTATTCAGTGACAAATGACAATTTATTTTAGTTAATATTTAACATATTAGTTTTTTTTTAAAAATTTCTCTCAAATGATTTATTATAGATTTTAATTATAATAATATTTTTGTCAAGAAATTAGTGATTATTTATAATTTTGTTATATTATGTTCTACCATTTTATGACAAAATATATCATTCTATGATAAAACCGCTACAATAATAGATATGTCACTAATATTATTAAAAATCTAATGACATTATAATTTTGTAACCAAATAAGATTTTGTGACAAAATATTTTTTTTTTTGTCATTTAGAGCAATATATATAATGAAAATTTATAATATTAAATGACAAATTTTACATTATAATTATGACGATAGTTTTGTCAATATATATATTATCATATATTATGACACATATGTGGTCGTCACCAAATTAAAATTTTATTATTGATGTAAATAATGTTGTCATATTTACTTTCACTTCTAATGATGATTAAAATATTAAATGACAAATGTTATACTGTAATCATAACGATAATTTTATTGCTAAATATTATTATATATCATGACATATATATTGTCGTCACCAAATAAAAATTTATCATTTACGCAAATTATATTATTGTATGTAATGTCACTTTTAATGATGATATACAACATTAAATGATAAATATTATATTATATTTATGACAATAATTTTATCGCTATATATTATCATATGTCATGACATAAATATTATTGTCACCAAATAAAAATTTATTTATGACGCAAATGATATTATCTTATTTAATCTTATTTTTAATGACGAAATATCATATTAAATGACAAATATTATATTATAATCATGACGATAATTCTGTCGTAATATACTATCATATATAATGACATAAATAATATTGTCATCAAATAAAAATTTATTATTGACGCAACTGATATTGTCATATTTAATCTCATTTTTAATAAAAAAAAATAATATTACATGACAAATTAATAACACAAATTATGACAAAATTAGCGCCACTAAAAGTAATATAATTTATGACTATAATGTAGTTTTGTCATTAAAAATTAAAGTTATAGTGACGAAAATAAATTTTATCATATATACAAAATATTATAAGGTTACAGTGACAATCTTCATGACGCTGAATTTTCATCACAAAAAATAAATTGTGATGAAAATATAAGTTTACATAATGATTTTACGAATCATTATTTATCAAATTTCTTGTAGTGTTACTCTATAAAAGGTATCTTTGAGACTCTCAAAGATCCACCTACCTTGACCAAGGATTTTCAGAGTAATATGTTCTTACAAGAGGCCATGAGATAAACTCTCATTCTATTAGGAGCGATGTATCATTTGTTGATTTCTCAACTATGTTCGAATATATCATACAATACCCAGTTTTCATCATATGAGCAATCTCTCATGAGATAACAAGGAATGTGATTGAAGTATAACACTTGATATCCAAGATACCTTGGAGACCTCAAGTTTTAGGATATTTGCACAACTACTATAATGAGATAAAATCACTAAAATTGAATAGATATTCATGTAATTATCTCATAATCAAGTCATCCAGTGAACTTGTTCTTCCATCAGGTATCTGCATGTTAACTCTAAGCATCACCATGCCTACAGCTTATGAGAACAACTACTTGATCAAATCAAGAAGTATAACATGCGATAGTTTATCTGCATTAACAATATCCCACTATAGGTTGGGGATTTTGGCCCTGATACTTAGTGATTGCATTTTCGATATTATTTAGACTCACAGTCTTAGAGAACATGAGACTAAGTCCGAAGAACAAGAGTTGCCACTCAGATCAACTAGGAAAAATACGAAAGGGGCAACGACTCTATTCCTAAGAAATTTCCAATCTCCTACTGAATTTTAGAAGTTGGGTACATATAGTCATAATAGGATGTATCATATCATCAATATGCACATAGCTCATTGGAACTAGCATCCTTTTTAAGTTCTACTATTAATTATTTTTGAATATCACAACATTACACTCTATAAAGATATGCGAAAAGCAAGTATAGACATTTTATTGCATCAAATAATAAAATAGATACATGGTATGAGAATGTTCAAAAATGATAAACTAATAATAACTGGGCACTAATCGATAATGAATCATACCTTTACATCTGATAATAAATCCTATATATCCATCCAAAAATAAAAATTACATCAGAAAATCCTAGGAAATCAATTCTAAGGAAGAAAACCCTCATAAGCACAAAATCGAGTAATAAGGTAAAATATGTATTAATATACACATAATATCACAGAACACATCAAAATCATTCAAAATTATCACTTTCGGTCCTAAATTATCATAATAAAATATTAAAAGCATATTTGAATTAAAACAGAGACCTCAAAATTAATATGGCATGCAAACCAAGGTAAAACATCATCATTATAGATAAAATTATGAACCATGCCAGACTTACTCATAAACATAATAGTACCAAATTGAACATCATATTGGCAATAAATAAAAGCATCATAGGCAAATCAAAGGCAAAATTATGTATGGCATGTATATCAAGGTGAAATTAGGTCTAATAATGTAAAAGTCTGATTTTTCACCCCAAAAAAAGTCCAGTTGTCATCATAAACTTCCTAAAACATGCCAAAATATATTATTATATCAAATTATGCACAAATTCGGTTCACAAATCTACTTAGCATGAAAGCCGAGATGAAGAGGCGATATGACGGTCCAAAATTAGGGTTTTTCATAAAAAATACAAAAATATTTTTTAATGGCTTTAAAATATCTTTAAAATAATAATAATTTAAAATTGAAAACTGATTAAAAATCACATGAAACAAACGTAAAATAAGACAAATAAGGTTGAATTCGTGTGACTGGCAAACTACCAGTTGGGATTGGCAATTTGCCAAGCACCAACTGACGAACCACCAGCTGGGGACTGGCATATATCCAGTTCTCAATTAGTAGCCTATCAGCTGTGAGGAAATGGCAATTAAGGCCCCATTTTAGTCTGATTATGTATTTTTTCAATTTCGATGAAAGTTTGATGTTTTGATCAATTTTACGTCTAACTTTTAATAATTTTTAAATGTCCAAATCTAGTATTTTTTTTTCATTTAGGTCAAGTTGTGTATATCTTCAATTGGTGGTACAAAAATCCAAACTTTATGTCCAAAACAAACCAAATCTAGCGAGGGTTCGAGGAATGGTTCATCAATGTCCAAATATGTTCAAAACACATCCAAAGTCCATGGTTCTCCATCCATTTTTCCCATGCTTAGGGTCTAGCCAAAAGAATTCTTAAAGATTAAAAATTATCAAATTAACATTTAAGCTTATTTTAGGTTAATTTTAATGTATTCAAGCCAGTTTAAGCATTTTATTTTAGAAACTCAAAGAACCAAGAACATAAAATAGTAGAATGAGAGAAATGTATACTAATCTAAAGAAAAATGAAGTTAAAGAGAAATAAACCAACGAGTAGGTTTCTCCTTTCTTAAAACTTTAAAGAGAATGCAAAAAGTCCTCAAGACCCCTAAAATCTTTGCTTTTGGTTGATGCATATGAGCCTTTGGCTGGTTTTGGTGGGATTTCTTCCCAAATCTTTGCTTGTCAAGATGTTTAAAAGAGTTTCGAGAAAGATTTTAAAGTGTCTGGAGTGTTTGAGATTTCAATATGCAAAATTTTCCCTTAGAAATGATAAAAGTCCCTTCAAAATAGCCTAGGTGACCCTATTTATAGAGGGAAGTCCCTTTGCCTAAACAAGTATTTTTGCTAAATCCAAAAATGCCATTTTAGGATTTTTCAGGCCTATTTTCGAGTTTACAATATCCTAAAGGTTTTTCTGCATTCTAAATCTCCTAACATACTTTGAAATGTGCTTTAAATTTTTTTTTAGTGTGTTTTAAAATAATTTTGCAAAAAGGTGCCCATAAATAGGTTTTAGAGCAAACTGATATTTTGTCAGTTTAAAGTTTGTATAAACTAACGCTTTGTCAGTTTGCCCTAAAAACCTATAAATGAGCAAAAGGGACTTAGACTTATTTTTAATTATTTTAAATATATTTTCAATTAGACTTATTTTTAATTTTTTTAAATATATTTCTAATGTATATATATTTAATTTAATTTTTTAGGAGATATCTAAAACCTAGGTTCTTATCGGAGTCAAAATATTGTGTAAAGTTTAAGGTTTTACATTTTACACCTATCTTGTTAATACTATGACCAGAGATAATTTTAGTATAAATATATTTACATATAATAAGAATCTCATATCATGATCTCTTCATAATTTTCCTTGCACTATATTTTATATAGAGACTTTATTAAACAATTTAAGACATATAAAATTAACTACATACATCACATAAATTCTGAATAATAAAGAATTTCTTAATTCATTAATATAACTGAACGTAATGTACATATTATGACCTACAGTGATTGTTTATAGGGTATGCATATCTAATATTTCAAAGGCAGAGGAGGGCAACATTTTAGAATTAGATCAAATCAAGGTACAAATCTTTTTTTTAAAAAAATCTTATATTTAACATTGACATTTCCAAAGTGAGAGCAAATCACATATTTAATGTCATAATTGCAAAGAGTATGGTCACCATATTGAGAATATCATGCTAAGACATTGAGTATTGAGAAAGTCATGCTAAAATAGCAAAAAATGGAGACAATAGAGAAATGATGCCAATGACGAGTCATGCAAGCATTGATAGTAATGAAGATCAATGGTTGTTGGACATAAGTTACAGTAATCATATAAGTTAAAAAAAAAGTATTTTTTATTTTGATGAGAACTTATGAACCACGGTTGAACTAGATGATAATTTAGATATAATAATCTTAGAGAAAAGAAAGATTACCATAATTTGAAGGATGGGACATTGAATTATATCTCAAGATTGGTGAAAAATAAAAAGATTATAATGGAATATTGTGCATTAGAGGCGGGCAGAACCAAGGGAGGTGTTAGCCCCCTAAAGTTGCTGGCCCGGTGGAGCACAAGGGATGGGCACACTGGTCCTAAGTGCAAGCCAATTCACATGCAAGTTGGCATGGCAGGCAGTGTGGCAATTGTGGCAGAGTGTAGGCTGCCAAGCTTAAGCATCAAGGGCATGGCTTAAGCAAGCATGCAAGGCATGCAAGGCTGGCATTGGCAGCAGGCCAAGCAGCCAACGAAATAAACAAGCAGTGTTGGTACAAAGGTTGGCATGGTTGCTGGAAGGCAGTAGGCTGATGACTTGGTTATCCACGAGATTGGCTTGGATGGGTGCAGATATGTCTTGGACAGATTGCCAACATGGCAGAAGACAATTTTTATTATCTGTATTGAATCCCTGAAATCCTGGCCCCAAGCAGTTGGGGGTGTCAACTGCTCCTGTAATAACCATTTAGACAGTAACTGCCAAATAACTGCCTTTGTAACTGCTGTATGTATAAGTAGGCAGTAGATATGCTATGTAATGGATTGAAAAACATATGTCCCTTTCTGTAATCCTTATTATTGTGATTAATAAAAGGTTGGGAAGATTTCTTGTATGCTTTGTGTGTGCACTGTTCTGTGCTAACCTTCCATTCTTACTTTACTTGCACATATTGTATTGAGTGCTATTGTTGGTAGGCTAAACCAAGTAGAGACTTGGCTGCCACACAGGCAATTTCCTTGAACGAAAAATTACCCCTGTGACAACTGGTATCAGAGCCAGGTTAGGCTTGAAAGATTGGTCGGTTCTTACACAAATGGCTGGTGAAAATGCTGAAATACGTGAAAGAGTGTCTCGCCTGGAGGCACTGGTTGGGGTTGTTCCTGATGATGGAGAAACAACTCCACTGGCTACCAGAGTTACCAACTTGGAAGCAGAATTGCTGGATATCCACAAGTCTCTTGTGGACGAATTAAGCCAAGTTCGCAAAGATCATGAGGATATGTCCCTCGAAGTGGGTTTTCTACGAAGGGCTCTTGCGAAAAGTCCTGGCAGTGCTGATGATCGTCCTAAACTTAAAGTTTCAGAACCAAAAGGGTTTGGTGGGGCAAGGAGTGCCAAGGAACTTGAGAATTTCTTGTGGGATATGGAGCAGTACTTTAATGCTGCTCGTGTGCCTGAGACGGAGAAGGTAACAATTACCAGCATGTACCTTGTTGGTGATGCGAAGTTATGGTGGAGAACTCGCATGTCGGATGACGAAAGTGCTGGTAGGGAAAAAATTGAAACGTGGGATTGTTTAAAGAAGGAATTGAAGGATCAGTTTCTTCCAAGCAACACTTCATGGGTTGCACGAGACAGGCTGAAGCGTCTCAAACAGACGGGTACTGTGCGGGACTATGTCAAGGAATTCAGTTCCTTGATGCTTGACATACAGAAAATGTCAGAGGAAGATAAGCTGTACAATTTCCTCTTCGGATTGCAACCTTGGGCTCAAATGGAACTTCGGAGGCAAAATGTGAAAGACCTCCTTGGTGCCATTTCAGCCGCTGATGCATTGGTTGATTTTCGAATTAGCAAGGAAAGTTCTGATGCTTCTCTCAATTCAAAGTCCAAAAAGGGCAAAGAAAAGAAAGGGGAGTGGAAGAAGAACTCCAAGAGGAAAGAAGGTAGTGACAAGGAGAAAGGCAAGCAGTCTGATGCCTTTTCTCAAGCCAAGGCTGGCAGTTCGAAAAATGGGCAGGGTTGCTTTCTGTGCAATGGTCCCCATCGAGCCAAGGAATGTCCCAAGCAGGAGAAATTTAATGCTCTCATATTGGAGGAAAACCATGAGAACACGGGGCAGGAAGTGGCGACTCTTGTCAATCCTCTGCAATTATTGAATCAAGTAAGTTTACTTTGCACTTTGACAGAACATGATATACTGGCAGCACATGGGCAATTGTTGCATATTGCATTAAAACTGAATGGGAAAGAAATAATAGCAATGGTGGATACTGGGGCCACTCATACTTTTGTCTCTTCAAAGATGGTGCAACAATATGGGCTTTCTGTGAGTAAATGCCCAAGCTTCCTAAAAACTGTGAATGCAAAGGCACAAGCAGTTGTTGGCATGGCTTACAATGTGCCTATGACTGTTGGCTCCTGGAATGGAAAAGCTAACATGTTGGTGATTCCATTGGATGACTTTGACTTGATTCTTGGAATTGATTTTCTGCGGAAATCAAAAACAGTCCCTATGCCTCACTTGGATGGAGTGATGGTGATGCATGAGTCAAGCCCGTGTTTTGTTGCTTGCACACACTCTCATGAGAAGGGTGATAAAAGAAGGAAGACAGAGTTCATGTCAGCCTTAACCCTAGAGAAAGGGTTGAAACGAGGTGAGGATACTTATTTGGCAGCACTGTTGGAAGTGAAGCCAGACAGAAAAATTGAAGTGCCGAATTCTGTAGCGGAAATTCTGAAAGAATTTGCAAATGTGATGCCTGCAGAGTTGCCTAAGAACTTGTCACCAAGGAGGGCAATAGACCACAGAATTGAGTTGGTTCCTGGGTCTGTTCCCCCTGCTCGACCCCCATACCGCATGTCCCCACTGGAATTGGCAGAACTACGGAAACAGTTGAATGAGTTGCTGGATGCAGGATTTGTTCAGCCCTCAAAAGCCCCTTATGGTGCTCCTATTCTATTCCAGAAAAAACAAGATGGGTCCCTACGAATGTGTGTTGACTATCGGGCATTAAATAAGGTGACGGTAAAGAACAAATATCCAGTCCCTTTGGTGCAGGATCTGTTGGATCGGTTGAGTAAGGCATCATGGTTCACAAAGCTGGATTTGAGATCAGGGTATTGGCAAGTCAGAATAGCAGAGGGTGATGAAGCCAAGACCACCTGTGTGACCCGATATGGTTCTTATAAATTTCTTGTCATGCCTTTTGGCTTGACTAATGCTCCTGCTACTTTTTGTAATTTGATGAATGATGTACTGTATGATTTTCTTGATTACTTTGTTGTTGTTTATTTGGATGACATTGTAATTTACAGTAAATCATTTGAGGAGCATTTGCAGCATTTGAGAGAAGTGCTGTGTTGTTTGTGGAAACACAAATTATTTGTGAAGATGGAAAAGTGTGAGTTTGCTACACAGGAAGTGATGTTCCTGGGTCATTTGGTAAGCAAACACCAAGTGCGGATGGATCCCAAAAAGGTGCAGGCTATAGTTGATTGGCAGGCCCCTACAAAAGTGACAGAACTGAGATCCTTTCTTGGATTAGCAAACTACTACCACAAATTCATTCGTGGTTATTCAAAGAAGGCAGCCCCATTGACTGATCTGTTGAAAAAGAATGTAACATGGGTATGGTCAGATGCATGCAAAGATGCTTTTGAGAAGTTGAAATCTGCCATAGCTTCTGAACCTGTGTTGCGGCTGCCAGACTTTGAGTTGCCATTTGAGGTGCATACGGATGCATCAGACAAGGCAATCGGTGGAGTGTTGGTACAGGAGGACCATCCAGTTGCCTTTGAAAGCAGAAAACTTAATTCTGCCGAGCAGAACTACTCTGCTCATGAAAAAGAAATGGTTGCTGTTGTGCATTGTTTGCAGGTTTGGAGAGTTTACTTGCTGGGAACAAAGTTCATTGTGCGGAAAGACAATGTAGCCAATACTTTCTTCAAAACTCAGAAGAAGTTGTCCCCAAAGCAGGCCCGTTGGCAGGAATTCTTGGCTGAATATGACTTTCTGTGGGAACATAAACCTGGTCGGCACCAAGTGGCAGATGCTCTTAGTAGGAAAGAGGTGTTTGCTGCAATCTACTCAATTACAAGAGTAGAGTCTAACATGCTTGACAAGCTCAAGGCTGTGGCCCAAGATGATGCTAATTATAAGAAGCTGGTTGAGCAAGTTAAAGAGGGGACAGTGTGGCGGTATTGGATCGAGGACGATCTCCTTGTGTTCAAAGGGGGGAGATTCTTTGTTCCTTCCACCGGTGGACTTCGACGGAGTCTAATGAAAGAAACACATGACCCGCAATTGGCAGGACATCCAGGTGTGGAACGGATGCTTGCCTTACTGTCCCGTTCATATTTCTGGCCCAAGATGGAAGATGATATTGAGGCCTATGTAAAAACTTGCCTTGTGTGTCAACAAGACAAGGTTGAAAAGAAGAAGGAAGCAGGACTTCTTCAGCCACTGCCTATTCCAGATAAACCATGGGTTTCTGTCTCAATGGACTTCATTGGTGGATTTCCAAAGGTTGATGACAAAACTTCTGTGATGGTGGTGGTAGACAGATTTTCCAAGTATGCTGTATTCATTGCTGCTCCTACGATTTGTCCCTCAGATGTTGCTGCAGAATTATTCTACCGCAATGTGGTTAAACACTTTGGTTTGCCTAATGACATAGTGAGTGACCGGGATGCAAGATTCACAGGTCGGTTCTGGACTTCATTATTCAATATGATGGGTACTGATCTGAAATTTTCAACCGCAAATCACCCACAAACGGACGGGCAGACAGAGAGGATAAATCACTTGCTGGAAGAATACTTAAGGCATTATGTGACGGCAAGTCAGAAAAATTGGCTGGATTTGCTTGACAGTGCACAGTTTTGCTATAACATGCACAGATCTTCATCCACTAAGATGAGTCCCTTTGAGTTGGTGTTGGGACAGCAGCCAGCCACTCCCATTGATGTTGCAAAACAGAAAACGGGTGGGAAGTGTCCAGCAGCATATCGGTATGCTAGGAACAAGCAGGAAATGCTTGAGGAGGCCCAGGATAGCTTGCGGAAGGTTGCTAAAAGAATGAAAAAGTATGCTGACCGTAAACGCAGGCCCTTGGAGTTCAATGTTGGTGACAAGGTATTGTTAAAATTGACTCTACAAATCTGGAAGAAGATAAGCAGCAAGGCAGTACATAGGGGTTTGATCCCTAAGTTTAATGGTCCCTTCGAAATTGTTGGGAAAATTGGCAAGGTTGCTTATAGACTGAAGTTGCCTGAAAGGTTGAAAGTCCATCCTACTTTTCATGTGAGCTTCTTAAGGAAGTATTTTGAGGATGAGACAGATCCAGCAAGGAGCAAGGCCAAGCGTGCTCCTCCTATGGTTAGAAAGCAATTCAGTGAAGATGTTGCTAGCATTCTGGATCATAGAACCTTGGGTATGAGCAAAAAGAATAGGAGAACTGAGTTCCTTGTTCTTTGGAAAGGGAAGCCAGAATCTGATGCTACTTGGGAGAGAGACACAACCTTGTGGCAGTTTGAGAAGCAGATTAATGACTACCTAAAGACAGTTTCGACGAGGACGTCGAGTTCTTCTGGTGGGGGAGGTATGTTAGCCCCCTAAAGTTGCTGGCCCGGTGGAGCACAAGGGATGGGCACACTGGTCCCAAGTGCAAGCCAATTCACATGCAAGTTGGCATGGCAGGCAGTGTGGCAATTGTGGCAGAGTGTAGGCTGCCAAGCTTAAGTATCAAGGGCATGGCTTAAGCAAGCATGCAAGGCTGGCATTGGCAGCAGGCCAAGCAGCCAACGAAATAAACAAGCAGTGTTGGTACAAAGGTTGGCATGGTTGCTGGAAGGCAGTAGGCTGATGACTTGGTTATCCACGAGATTGGCTTGGATGGGTGCAGATATGTCTTGGACAGATTGCCAACATGGCAGAAGACAATTTTTATTATCTGTATTGAATCCCTGAAATCCTGGTCCCAAGCAGTTGGGGGTGTCGACTGCTCCTGTAATAACCATTTAGACAGTAACTGCCAAATAACTGCCTTTGTAACTGCTGTATGTATAAGTAGGCAGTAGATATGCTATGTAATGGATTGAAAAACGTATGTCCCTTTCTGTAATCCTTATTATTGTGATTAATAAAAGGTTGGGAAGATTTCTTGTATGCTTTGTGTGTGCACTGTTCTGTGCTAACCTTCCATTCTTACTTTACTTGCACATATTGTATTGAGTGCTATTGTTGGTAGGCTGAACCAAGTAGAGACTTGGCTGCCACACAGGCAATTTCCTTGAACGAAAAATTACCCCTGTGACAAGAGTTATGGTGGCTCCATTGTCCTGCAGGGTTCCACCAATATGTGTGTATATATTTATTTTTTTAAAAATTAATTTTTAAATATTAATTACTTTAAAATTTTAAAATTAGTTTTTAGTTCATTATTTTAATAATGTTATTGAGTATTATAATTATTTATAATTATTGTTTAATTTATAAGTTTTAATTTATTAATTTGATGATTAGGTTAGTTATTTAAAATCCGATTATGAATTGGGATTTGAAGTTTTGATGATTAAATTAATTATTTTAGAATGTGATTATGATATAAATTGAGAATTTAAAGTTTTGTGGTTAGTTTAATTATTTTATAATTTGATTATGAATTAGGTTTAGAGTTTTGTGATTAGATTAATTATTTTGTAAAAAAATATTTTATTATATAAATTTATTATAAAATAATTAGTTTAAACTCTTCTTTTAAAAAATCTTAAAAATATAAATATTATTTAAAAAATAATATATATTGTGTAACTTTTTAAAATAATATTTAAATATTAAAATAAAAAGTTTAATATTTAAATATTTAATATAAAATAAAATAAAATATTAATATTAATGTTAACTATTTATATTATTTTTTTAATATAAAAATAAATATAAATATAAATTAGTTGCCGCAAAGATCTCCCTTTATCTAAATATTATTTTCGCCAGTGGTTAGAGGACAAAATTATCAAAATATATATACAAAACGACATAAAACTAATTTATTTTTAAGATTAAAAAAAATACTCGAAATAATGAATGCAAATTTCAGAGAGGATGTTATAAATTAAAATTGGTCAATCATATTTGAAAGTGATAATGTTAGACTATTTAGATTTCTCTACTCATATAAATAAATAATCATTAAAAATAAGGACATTTACAAAACTATCTTAAAATAAGTTTTATTTTAAAAATATTATATTTTCATAAAAAAAATTTTTAAAAAATTTTAACTAATATTTTTTTTCAAAAATACATTACTCCTCACTAAAATAAATTTTATTTTTCAAAAATATCTCATCTCTCATTTTAAACAATATTTTACTATAATTTTTATTTTTTTTTAAATATATTCTAATAAAATAATAAAAATTTATATTTTAAATTATATTTTCAACATGTAAAATGTACTAAGTTTTTGTAAAAAAAAATTAATTTTAATTATAAATAAAAAATAACGCTCATAAAAAATAAAAAGATAAAATATATAAAAATATATTAATAAAAATTATTAAATTTATTTTTAAATAAATTTTAAATATTATACATATAAAAAATAAAATTTTAAAAAAAATTAATTTGATTATGTAAATATTTATATATTTTGTATATATATTATATAGATGATATATAGATATTGTGTATATATTATGTATTTACTGTATATATAAAATTAAAAAAAATAAAAAAAAATATTAAGAGCCTGTTTGGTTTAGCCGTTCATAGCAGCTGGTAGCTGATAGCGGTTGCTGGTGGCGGATAGCTGGTAGCTGATTCGGGTTAGTATTTGGTAAAAATACAATAGTTGTTGCAGTTTGAATGTAAAATTACCAATAAGCGTATCATTATCTAATAAATATTAATTTTTATTTTATTTTAATAGAGTTAATATAGTCTTAATATGAATCAGCTATCAGGTGATATGAAAAAGCTCCGAGTAGGAGCTTATTGAAACAGCAACTGTTTGGGGTTCCTAACAGCTATCAGCTGCTGTTTTAAAATTTTACCAAACATCAAATTTTACCAAACAGCTGCTGTTTAGGGTTCAAACCTCTATCAGCTGCATCAAACAGCTAAACTAAACACCCCCTGAATAAATTATACAAGTGTTTATAAATATTTTGTATGCATATTTATGTTTATTGTGTATATTTTATATATTTTATATATATATTTATATATTTTATGTGTATATTGTAAATTAAAATATATAGTAAAAAATAAAAAATAAAAGAAAAAATAAAATAATAGCGCCATTTTAAAGTAAAAAAAGAAAAATAGTATAATTAAAACAAAAGTAGAAGCGGTGGGAAAATGACAACGGAAAAGTTTTTCCGTATTTGGGGTAAATTCTTTTTAAAAATATATAAAGAGAGGAAGAATTGACTTGATGAGCATTAAACCACCTTGCACATGATGAGCTGTATCCGTCCATGAATGATATATAATTGTTTACTCTGCTAAGAAATTAATTGACTTTGTTCATTTATAAAATGAGAACCGTTCCTTTACTAATCTTTTTTTTAAGGTTCCTTTACTAATCTTAGTAACAAAAAAAAAAAAAGGTTTTGAGAGAGGAATGATACTCTTAACGAGTTTGTGTTTTTGAATGTGTAACGTGAACTTTGCTCCTGTATTTATTTAATTAATTAAACTATCATAGAGTTAAATCAATTTAAGCGAGCAAATTTCGATCTTACCCTTATACCAAAACTTCATAGTTCATGCTATACATATCTATTATTGTTTAAACTTTATGATACATAAATAGATCTGTCTCCACCAAGAGTAAAATATTGAACTCCATAGCTTCAAATATAAATTTCATCGTGAATATTTGCAGTTAGAAGTATGTCATGTATCTAACAACTATATTTATGTAGGCATGGGCAAATAAAATTGATATATGTATATATATGAACAATATTAACCAATTCCGTTTGTTTAAAGATTTTGTTTTACAAAGTCAACCATTACATAAACGTATAACTTTTTAAATTTAAATAAACTTTACAAGTCATTACGTTCTTCCATATATCAACATAATTAGTGACATATATGTTTAATGGTAATGGCAATTAATGTTGAAAATGAATTTACATTCAAAATCTCACTATTGAAGATACCCTTTGATAACATACCCTTTAATGGCAATACCGTGACCAAGCTCCTGATGAAGGTTGAACCTCGTTTCCAGACACCTCGGTATGACCGAGCCTCTAGTGTCTAGAGAATAAGCTTCTAACACAGCTGTCGTACAGCTCTAGCACACTCACAATCAGAGTTGACATCGCTTAGAGGTTGTCTCCCTTCGCTCACTATATATAAGAGTAAGCCCCCACAGGTATTGGATCTTCTCTCTATCTCTCTCACTTTCTCTTTTATTCTCATTATTTTCAGATCGATCGAGCTTTGAATTAGGCATCAGAGTCTCTCTTAGGGAGCCTAATCCCTCTCTTCTCTCTTATCTTGCAGGTAGGAGAGCTAGCAATAGAAGAACTGAGCTCGAGCTAGGACCAATGAGATACATCCTTGCATTAGTGGTGCGGTGAGCATGGACAAACTATTCCTCATCATGAAGGATAAATCCTTAGGTAAGTTCCCTAACTTTTCAAATACCTAGCATCGAGTTCATAGAAGAGCACCCTAATCATGCAATAACATAAGCACTATAACAATACAATGATACTAAGTGCTCTGATTGCGCACTAAGCAATAACACTTTAATTGTTCACGTCATAGTGCCTTCGCACTCACAGAACTGGAATAGCGCCCTCTTGCCCACCAAGCTTAAGCATTAACAGTGCATCTCATAGTACCCTCGTCACGCACCGAGCAACAGCACTCAAATAATGTATATTAGAGCACCATCGTTACACACTGAGCATTGAATGCTCTGACTGATCATTAATCTAACCGCTTGTACCGAACACTTTGTTTTATGTCATACGGAGTTTGTATTTGCTATTTCAAAGCTTGTAAATTTTGAGGGCTATGTAATGGTATTCTTTGTATCTCCAAACCCCTAACCTTTCTATAATGATCATCATGTATTATTGCAATAAAAAATAAAGAGAATAAAATGATGAATGTATATTGTTAGCCATTCTAACAATGTTCAAGAACATCCTAAGAAGTTACCATACATGAATGTCAGAATATCAAAGGGGGACATCATCCCCAGGTACCCTGGCACTCTACTTCACCAAGATGAGTCACAACCAAAATAACAGCATAGAAGAATGATCTACATCGAAAAGATAAATCAAGAATCTGGTTGTAGCAAGAGAGCTCATGTAGCTCCATTCAAACTAAGAATCTAGTTGCAGTAAGAGAGCTCAAGTAGCTTTGCCCGAACTAAGAATTTGGTTGTAGCAAGAGTGCTCGAGCAGCTCTCCCCAAACCAAGAATCCGGTTGCAGCAAGATAGCTCTAGTAGCTCTGCTCAAACCACAAAGGCCAGTTCTAAAAAGGCTCTCCCAGGAGCCATACTTTGAGAGAGGTCATCCAGCCGGACACCATAAATGATATGCCTCATGCAGGTAATTATTCTACAACTTTACCTTTTTATTTTATTAGTTCTTATAACTTATGTACAATTTCATATGCAATCATGGCATGAATGGAAGGTCGATTAGTCAACCCTTTATGTTTTATTTATTTTTAAAATATCCATAAATTATCTTATTTTTTAAATTTTTTTCTTAGTGTAATATTTTTTTGAATTTTTTTTATTTTGTAATATTTTATAAAAATTATTTTTTATTTTATAATTATATGTTAATATATATTATATATAAAAATATTTATATTAAATTTTTTCTTATATGTAACATATATTATATAAAACTAAATATATAATAGTTATTAAAGAATAACATATTTAATTAAAAAATTTTAAAAATTTTAGACACTCATTTCTCTTTTAATTTTCATAGGGTTTTTTTTTTTAATTTGAAAGTCAGAACGCCGTTAGTTCATTAACAGATGATAATTTTATCAGTCTTTTAGTCTAATATATTATTTGATTTTTATATTTTTTCAGTTTTTACATTTTTTTATGGTTTATTTTCAAATAATTTTCATATCAATATAGATCTAAAATTTAGTATTTGTGTCTTATATTTGTATTTCTTTATTATTTAGAATAATGAATGCTATCTAAGATTTTATTATTAAGTTTTATCATTTCTCACTTAAAGGTTATGTATTTTCTTCAAATAAAGATTATTTATTCTTCTCTAATAGAAGTTTGTCATTTTCTAATCGAGGCTTGTCTTTCTCTAATGAAGATTGTTTATTCTTCATAAATGGAGGTGTCCTTCTAGTATGAAAGGTAACAAATGACAATAAATTAGTGTCATATTGAAAACTAAATTGTCCATAATATGTTATCATTATCCACAACATACATCGAAAAAGTTCAAGAATATCTAGTTTTAGTAACTTTATTAGTTATATACTTTAAAATTTTATAATTTTATTTGTACATTACAGATGTACTTTTTAATTTATTAATGATAATTTATTTTGCATTAAAAAAAGAATAACAATATACGTAAGTATGTGTTACAAAAAAAATAATATTATATATTAAATATATATGTACATATATTTGAATATATGTGAATATATATTGCAAAAGAGTAACAGTATATATTATATATATGTGGGCATATGTTAATATTTATCTGTATATATAATATATAATAATATATATTTATTAAATTTATAAAAAATGACAATATATAACTGTTAAATATTTTAATTATATATTTTTGTTAATAATATATAACAATATATATATATATATATTGATTCTATTAAAAAAATCATAGTATATAAATATTATATGTTTGAAAAAAAATTATATATATCAATTTTTTATGTTTAGATATGTGTGTATAAAAGTGTGGATTATATTATATATTAAAAAAATTATTTTTAAATAATTATTGCAGTTTAGGTTAAAATTATTTTAAAAAATATAAATTAAATAAAATATATATATATAATATAAAATCATTCTTAATCATAAAAGATTTACAATTAATTAAAATATTATTGCACTTAAAAAATTAAAAAATTATGAAAATTTAATTAATTAAAAAGTTAAATAAATAAAGAGATAAATGAAATATAATTATGGATGGGGTAAAACACATCCAGTTATAGGTAAAAAAGCATCTAGGCCGGCCTAAAGAATATGGCCCACTCAACTGAAACCTGACAACGGGAAAAATGTGTATTTTTGTAATTAATTTTTTTAATGTAAAAGTGAATTTTATTTTGAAGCATAGTATATTTAAAAATGATTTTATTTTTTAAGTTAGTTTGGTAAATATCTATTGATTATTTTAGGTGCAAATAAAAGTATTTGCGGATCATAAATTTTGAAAAATAAGTAAAAATTTCATACCAACCAATGCAAAACATAAAATTCTATTGAAAATTGTGATGAAAAAATTAACCAAAGATGCCATAACTTATAGTCTAGCAAATCAAATTTTGTTTGTTTATGGATAGACCAATTTGAACTCTGTATATATGAGTTTTTTTTACGTATAATTAGTTACAAGTTTAGGTAAAAAAGAAGAATTAGGATATTCAGTATAAAATTTTTATCTTATTTTTTAATATGAATTCTAATAATAATAGCATGGAGTATGTACAAACTCATTTGATGGAAAACAAATAGACAGGCAGACAATTACTGTAAAACTGGTATCACTTCAGTTTTTTTTTTTTTTTGAGAGAGATAGATATTATATATAGTGCATTTATAAATTACAAATATTAGACTGATGATAATATCATATGTAATTACAAAGTGTCATTGGCTCTTTGGTCTTTCTTGGAATAATTTTACTTTTAATATCTTTAGAAGACATAATAGCAACCATTACCAGCGGCGGAACCAAGGGGGGCATGGGGGGTCTATGGCCCCCCCTTGGTTCCTATATACATATACATATAAATCAGTTTTTTGTATAAACACATACATATAAATACATAGATATTTAATGATACAAATGAATCAGTTTTTCATACATGTATACATAGCAAATGAATACATATGAATCAGTTAATGTGGTGCAATCTATGAATCAGTTTTTTTACATATACATATAAAAAAACTGAAATATAAATACATATGAATACCCCCTTGGTTCCTATATACATATACATATAAATCAGTTTTTTTATCATTATTCTTTTCAATGATACATTTATAAACACATACATGTAAATACATAGATATTTCATATATGTTCATCTTCAACAGTCTTTTAGTAGTAAGGCTCAAGTAGCTCAGACAACGGCCCCTCCTTCGTCGGTGTCCTGGTTTCGCCCCTAACCATTACCCACATTAATACAATAACTACATATGTGTGTGTGCGTGCACGCGTGTGATTAGAAATGCATGGTCTTCATTTCCTTTCCCTCTTTATTAGTAATTCAAATATGGACTTTATAATTAATTCAACAGGTAGCTTTCATTCCAATGTTAAAAAAGAACTTACCTATACCTATAATTCTAGAACTTGCTTGTATATTTTAGTTCGAATGAGGTTTTAATTTTCAATCTCTCACCTGTTATTTAATAAACAGGAAAAATGAAATTATAAGGAAATTTATTTTTGAACTGAAATTATTTCTAAAACTATAAAATTTCAAGTTCAATTTCTAATTTTAAATAAATAAGTTTTTAGTTCAATCATGTTTTAAATTATTAAATAAGGTTTTAAAATTTTAATTTCTTATTCTTTACATATATAAAAGAGAGATCAAATACTAAGATTTATTTTAATGGCGTTGATATCCTTTTAAATAGTAAAATTTTTAAGTTTATGCTCTAGTTGAGATTAAATCTTAAATTTATTTTTAAAATTGTGAACTTTCGAATTTAATTCTCAATAAAAGTAAATTTAATTTCTAAACCAAGAGAGAAGCATTAATTTTCTTTTTTGACAAACTGAAACTTTGTGATTGAATTTATAACTCAGTATATAATTTCTAAAGAAAAAGAATGACAAAAGGTTCAAATTTGTTTAGACTTAGTGGGTTTTTGGCCTAATATTTTTTTTTAAAAAATAGTTTACAAGCACTTATAAACTAGTATAGACATATAAGCATTAAAAATTTTAAGTAATTATATATTTATTTCGAGTATTTATAAGTGATTAATAAACACCTAATATATTAGTGAAAAATAAATTATAAGCATTTTACTGTTCAATAACTATAAAACTATAAAAGATATAAAATTTTATTATCAATAAATAGAAATAGTGTGGTATATTATTTGATCAAACTCGCCTACAAACTAAATATTTATATGTAATAAAATATAAGTTGATCTCCGTAATTTATTTATTTTTTAATTTATAAACTAATTTTATAAGTGCATAAAATTATCTCTAAATAAAAAAAAAGTAGATTTATAATTTATAATTTATAAACTTGATTTATTCAACTTATAAGTTTAGTCAAATACCTCAAAAATTTCATTGAATGACTAATTTCAGTTTTCACCTCCCTTGGTTATGAACCTACGATCTTCTCCATTTATATAATCATTTAATGTAAATTATGGTTTAGTTGTTATCGAAACTAATGACTAAAATATTTTAGTTTTTTATTCATATTTCTCTTATAATTAGTATATTGCATGGAAAACAGAGTGATGTAAAATTCAATACCGAATTTGCACCGTGAGAACTTCATTAAATAATATCTTATTGATATCAAGATTGATTTGAAAAATCATATTATATATATACTGAGAGAGAACAACTAGGTACTAATACTCTGTTCTAAAGTAAATATTATAAATATAGCTTTGTTACTTTTATAAGATCTACTATGTAGGTAAAAAAAAATAGAAGTAAAAAAAATATAGTAACTGCAATAAAATAAATGTGTTTTTTTTCGAACAAACATAAAAATAAATATGTTAAAGTATTATGACTTTGAATTATTTTAATATCACTAATGAGTTGATTATGTGTTTAATTTTTAATAAAAATTAAATAATAAAAAATTTGTTTAAGTCTCAGTGTAATAGGTTTTTAGAAAACAAAAAGTTCTTTCATCAAATAATAAATCTACTAAACCACGCTAATTAGTAGTAATTGCCGGGTAAATTTAGCTTTGATTTTTAGCATATATACTAATAATAATCAGAGAAAATGACACTCATGTTTATATTTTTAAAATTTTTTAATTTTTTATTAGAAGTAATTGTAAATTTATTATAAATTTTGTATAAATTAATAAAAATATGATATTTTTATGAATATTTTATAAATTTTAATATTTTATAAATATTTAAAAATATAATAAATTTAAAATTATTTTTAATTATTTTTATATTTTTATCGAAAGCATAAAAATAAATAAAAAAAAATGAAAGTTGTTTGGGATGATTACTCGATTACAGTCAAATTCGTAAAGAAAGGGACGACAAACTGGCTCACTCACCAAAACGCTTCCGCCCAAAGTGTGGACCCCAGTATAAACCATGGGTCCCACGCGCCAGACAAAATTAGAAAAAAATCATTCACATTGATACCATAACTGATTTTCAGGTTCATTGCGCGTGAGTCTCACTCTCACGTCCGGTGGGACCTACAAAGTCGGTGTATGGATAGTCTCGTCAATTAAAGACCGATGTAAACAAAATAAATATAATAGTACACTATAAGAGGGATACGTGTCAGAATCCTAAACAAATGACTTCTAAAATGAACGGTCCAGATTGAAAATATGATACAAACAATAAGTCCAAAACTGGAGCTCCTTATAAATAAGATGAACTCGCGTCGAGACTAACTCATCCCTATCCCGTACTTACTATTATCTTTTTCACTGAAGAGCGCAAAAGTCATATAAAATAAAAACACGAAAGCCTTAGCCTCTGCTTCATATATATCTTCTTTTCTCTTGATATATTTCTCTTAGTTTTTCGTATTAATTGTTATCAAAAGCATAGAAATTTAGAAAAGAAAAAAGGAGAGAAAAGGAATGGGTGCTCTCGATCATTTGTCATATCTCTTTGATTGCTCTCACGGCAGTTCTAAGCTCAAGAAACGCAAGCAATTGCAGGTATGTTTATAATTTCTTTTTAATTATTGTTCTTTTCTAAATTCTTCAGTTTATAATTAGTTAATTTTTAAAGATTTTAAGGAAATTATAGTTGAATTAATGCTAGTTCGATAATTTCTTGAGCTTTTCTTTTTTTAATTTGTTGTTCTTTTATTTGTTTCCTCAAAATAATTTTTGAATATCAACAGCCAAATCTTAGATCTTCGATGCTTTTTTGCTTTAATCATCGGATTCAGATCATGTTTTTTAAAAAATTATTATTATGTTTTTTTATGGGGATTGAAATTAAATGGAATTTTTTTTTATTTCAACTTATTCAGTAATTTAATGTGCATGTGTGGGTATTTTACATAATTCAGTAAAATTTTTGGAATAATTGGGATTTCGAATATATAGTTTTATAACTAAGGCAGGCAAAAAATAAAGATTATATTTTTTAAAAAACTTAAATTAATAATTTCACTCTTAATATTGGCTCTTCACTTATTCTCCTGCCTGAAGAATTAAATTGAGGAAATCAAAATTCATATGAATTTTATCTAATATCATAAAAAAAAATGAAACACAATTTGTATAAATTTATATATTAAGATTATTTGCTATTACACTCTACGCATTGGTAAGATGTCTGATGGATTTCTGATAAGCACTTTAAGAGTATTAGAAAATTATAAATTTTTTGATGCATGCTTTTTGTTTAAACAATTGAAAAAAAAAATAATTTTAAAGAAAAATCTAGACAAGCTAAAGAAAATATTAAATTTATTATCAAGCAAAGAATTCAACAAATTACAAAATTTTAAAAAAAAGTCAAATAGAAAAATGATGATTATAGATTCTGTGCTTAGAACACAATCATATATCTGAAGGACATTTTGGTCATATAAAAGTGACAACAGTGAAATCTAGTTTTTGCTATTATTGTCTTCCAATACCTTAAAGTAATACCCTGTACGTGCATTCACCGGATTCTGAATTTTTGCCGAATGTCATGATACAAATGATCAGACCGTGGAGATCAAAGTTAGAATAGACTGCGAAGGATGCGAGCGCAAAGTAAAAAGAGCGGTGGAGGGAATGAAAGGTGTAAAACAAGTGGACGTGGAACGTAAAGCAAATAAACTGACCGTCGTCGGATATGTGGACCCTTCTAAGGTAGTGGCTCGCGTGGCTCATCGAACGGGTAAAAAGGCAGAGTTATGGCCGTACGTGCCGTATGATGTAGTGGCTCACCCATATGCCCCTGGTGTATATGACAAGAAGGCCCCATCTGGGTATGTGCGAAGGCCTGATGAACCACAAGTGTCCCAACTCGCACGTGCTAGCTCCACTGAAGTTAGATACACCACTGCTTTTAGTGATGAGAACCCGCAAGCCTGTGCTATTATGTGATTAATAATTTTATTTAGTTAATTATTAGGTTTATTATATTATTGGGTGTTGTTTTGATTTTAGGGATTTCATAGGGTTTTTTTTTTTGGTGGTGGTTCAGCCATTATTTAGTTTGCGTTATAAGCTATTCTGTGTCAGTTAGCACTTTTTGCTGTAAAAAGGAAAAAAAAAGAATTAAAAAAGTTGAATTTTGTTTAATAGTTGTTTATAATTTTGATGATTTTGAGCCTGTTTTTAAAATAGTAGAATGTGAATATTTTATTTTGCTTGTGTGTTTCTGCTATTTTGGGCAATTCTACTAAGTGTTCTATTTACTTTGTTAATTATCAGAATTAAAATTTAAATTCGAAATTTTATAATTTCGAATTAATTTATAATTTTACATACATTTTAATGTTATTAAAAGATTAGCTCTGTGAAATTATAGAACTAGTATAAGAAAATAATATTTCTTTGAAATTTAACCAACAATATTTTTTTTATGAGAGGTAAACTCATATATTCTTGTAAGTATATTTTATAATTCATTGCACACTTTATGTATAGAGAAGAAATCTTAATTTATTTCGCAAATTTTAGAAATTAGTTTGATTGGTTTGCAGTCAATTATCTTGCTAATGATGAGTTTTTAGAGTCCATTTTTATTGACTTACATGTAATTATTTAATCAATATTAATTTGATACCTTCAGAGACTTGTAAATAATTAATAATAGTATCAATATGTACATTTATAGCAACAAATTAGTTTCTAAAAGAAAATAAATTAATGATGTTAATAGTACGTAAATAATCAAATATTAAGAAATTATCATTGAAATGGTTAAATATATTTTAAAGAAATTTGAAAAGTTAATTATAATTATCATATTGGTATATTAGAGAAACAGTATGGTATCCATAAACCATAATAGGCCAGACTATATAATTTTGAAAAACAGTGATTGGAGAATTATTTGTGAATGTAATCAATTGCATAGTTAATTAGGATGAGAAAGGGTGAGGAATAAGCAGAAAATATTTAGAGAAATGATGGTAAAATATGATGAAGAGTCTTTTTCACATTTCGCAATTTTCATTGTTGAGAAATGATTCCATTGAAGTAATTGAATATCTTTGTTTCAAAAGATGGAATGATTTGATTTATGTAATTTAGCAGCAATCACGTCCTTTAGGTGGTCCATATGTATCTTTATGGTGGGCAAAATATATTCACCCACCATTACATTATCTTGCTGAAGTTAAATCATTGCCTACACTTTCAATTTGAGAATAATTATTTTTTATTGTAAATAAAGAAGAGAGAAAATAAAAAATATAAAAATATTAAAAAAAATTATATTTTTAATTGTCCTATGAACCACCTATAATGAGATATTTATAGTGGTATAAGTAAAATAAAATATTACAACTAAATTTAATTCTAATTTGAATAAGATAAAACTAATCACAATCTTAATAGGATAAAGTTAATTTAATATAGTAGTCATCTATATATTATTTAACACTTCTCCTTTGATGATTATCCCTATAAATATGCCTCGTTAAAATCTTGCTAAGAAAAACTCAGTAGGATAAAAATTTAGCGAAGAAAAACGAGTACAATATTTATAGATAACTTCCCCTCAAGAATACAACTGGCTAAAACATATCTCAAAGTGAGCGCATTTGTGTGCATACTTTTTGAAAATTGATATTGGCAATACTCTTGTGAATAAATTTAATGGATTGTCACTTGAACGAACTTTGCAAATATCAACTTCTCTTTCCTTCATAAGTTCATAAGTATAAAAGAATTTTAGTGATATATATTTAGTTCTATCACCTTTTATGTAGTCTCATTTAATTTGTGTAATACATGTTGCATTATCTTCATATAATATTATTGGTTGTTTGCTTATAAATAATTTGTATGCTCTTCTAATATGTTAAATTATGTTTCTCAACCATACACATTCACGGCTAGCTTCATGAATAGCTAATATCTTTGAATGATTTGATGAAGTAGCAGTGATTGTTTGCTTCACAAATCCCCATAAAATAGTAGTATTATTATATGTAAAGGCATAATCTGTTTGAGATCGGGTTTTATGAGGATCAGAAAGATATCCAACATCAGCATATCCTGCCAATTCAGACTTTATTCCTTTTAAAAAAAATAAACACATATCAGATGTACCACGTAGGTAGCGTAGAATATGTTTCACTCCATTCCAATGTCTTTTAGTTGGTGTTGAACTAAACCTTGCAAATAAGTTAACTGCAAAAGTAATATTTATTCTTGTATTGTTAGCAAGATATAAAAGTGCTCATATTATAATTGAAATATGGTACTTCAGGACCAAGAATCTCTTCATTATCTTCTCGAGGACGAAAATAATCTTTTTTTACATCAAGAGAACGAACAATCATTGAAATGCTTAATGGATAAGATTTATTCATGTAAAATTATTTTAAGATTTTTTTCAATATATGATGATTAATAGAGAAGAATTCTATTTGACAGATATTCAACTTGAAATCTAAAATAAAATTTTATTTTTTTAAGATTCTTTATTTCAAATTTCTTTCTCAAATAGTTTGCAGTAATTGAAATCTTTTCTAGAGTTTTCATCATATTTAAATCATCAACATAAACTGTAATTATAACAAATTCAGAATTTATCTTTTTAACAAAAGCACATGGGCAAAGAGGATTATTTGCATATCCATTATTCATTAAATATTCACAGAGACGATTGTACCATATTTGCCCAGATTGTTTTAGCTTATACAAGAATCTTTGGAGTTTAATATAGTATATTTGTCTAGATTTTGAATTATATGCTTCATGCATCTTAAATCCTTTTGAAATTTTCATATATATGTAATTATTCAATGAACCATATAAGTAAGTTGTCACAACATCCATCAAATATATATCAAGCCCTTCAAGCTGCCAAACTGATCAAAAATCTAAAAGTAATAGCATCCATAACAGGAGAATATGTCTCATCATAATCTATATAAGGTCTTTGTGAGAATTATTATGCCACAAGTTGTGCATTGTATTTCACAATTTTATTTAACTCATTTATCTTAAGAGTTATATGAACAAATTATTATAATATAATGTCGAGCCCTTCAGGAGACTGCAAAACTAATTTTACGAGTAATTGCATTCATAATAAAGAAAATGTATTTTTTTTATAATCTCATATGATTTATTTCTTTTACATACAATACTCATGGGTATGACATCTTCTAGTGTCTGGACTACTGGTCCAAATATTGTATGTTTAGCAAATGAATCTAGTTTGGCCTTGATTACTTTCTATTTTGGCCAATCACTTTGATGTCGATAATTTTAAATATTTTTAGGTTCAAGCATATTTTGATAATTTTAATAGAAACATATGCAAATATATTATCAACAATAATTTTATCTCTTTTCCATATATTTCTAGATTTTAATGAGATCTCATAATTTTTTGATACCGAAATCACTTTTTGGGTTATTTCTCTAGAAATATATGGTTATTGACTTATGTTGCTTTTGACCTCTTCAGGAGTGTCATTTTAAAATTATTCATTTTTTTCTTATCTCAAAAATTAATATTTTGAACCAAGTAGTCTACTATGTTTCAGGCGTATATTATATCTATTAGTTGTCACACTAATAAGATGTCATATAGGGACAATCAATCGAGCAAGAGTATTAGCAGCTGAAATATGTGATTTGAACACCTATTGGATATTTGTAAATATATCTGATAAATAATTTACAACATTATGCAAACGAATTAGTTTTTAAACTTTCAATTCACATTAATTTATATATGTATTAAGATTGGATAAAGTTGGTGTATTTCAACTTATCTATTATACTTTTAGCCCTTTACTTTTATCTTCCGCTAATAGAGTGAAAATTAACTCACTAAAAATCTTGTTTTAGAAAATTTATCATTAAAGGTCTACAATATCTAACATAAATAATCAAAACGTACATAGATATCAAGATAATATTGATAATCAATTTTAGTTCTTTGAGGAGATGCAATAAAAATATATATGCTTCAACAAGAAATTTAATATTACAAAATTTAAATAAGATATATTATGTTAGATAAACACAAGTTATAAAGTGAAATTTTTTTAATGTACATACAATTAAATACAAATTAAAAGTACAACATAAACAATAATATGTATGTAATCATATATCCAAACAGATATAAAAAGTTTTAATTTCATAAGTATAAGAATAATTTATCGTAAAATCTTAATAATGATTATGTTAAATCATATTGAGTATGAACATATGCAATAAAATGGCCAATGATAATATAATTATAAAATATTTTTCAGGTGAATTCATATGTATTATCTAGATAAATTATCTTGATTGATAATTAAGAAATATTTACCTTAACTTTTATAATTTGAGAAAAAAATTAGCAAAAGTAATATTACGAGTTGATAATAGACAAACATGTGACCATCGAGTTGAAGAATCAATTAAAAATAAAAAGCATTTAAATGGTCCATAAAATTGAAGGATGTGTCTATAAATATTTCTACATGTTCTTTGTAGAAATTCAAGAGACGTTAAATATAATTTAAATAGTGCATGTCTCACAATTAATTTACCTTGAGCATAATAAGCACAAAAGTAATCATTGGACAAATTTTTTTTTAATTTTTCAGTGGATATCCATTTGTATTCTGAACAATATGTCGTAACATGTTTAAACCCAGATGACTAATATGATCATACCAAAGTATAAAAATTTTGAAATTTATGCACTTCTGGTGCATATAGTATAACTCAACTATTTTTATTTGTTATAAAGTACAATCCAGTTAAGAAATTTAAAATTTCTTAAATATAAACTTCTGATTTAAATTCGTAGAGTTAACACATAAAAATCAAATATCTTTATCACTTTGTTTCCATAGGATATCGATTGCGACATATTATTTAAAACTTAGTAGATTTCTTTAGGATCTACTTGAACACAATGCATAATTGAAATATTATTTTACTAAAGAATATAAGGTGGACTCTTCTGAAGTCTTCAACCATATTTGCAGAATCAGATATCATGTTAACATTAATTTCTGCTAATATATATCTTTTTAGCATTTTAATTTTAAAAATTGGTAGAAAAAAATTTCACCACAACCCTTTTTTATTAAGATCTCATCCATGGTCTTGAGAAAATATTATATTCGCTTTAGGGAATGATATAAAGATAGTTGGACAAGTTTGATTATTTTTCATAAAAAACTAAAAATTTTATTTAGGTACATGCAAATAAAAAAAATAGTTCAAAATATTTTGTAATTCTATGCTCTCAATATAGCTACTGCAGGAGCATATTTGAGGTATGAAAAATTTAATATTTACTAAAAATATTGTGATAAATTATTAATAATAAGATAATCAATTTTTGATTTCTCATTTGAATAATCAAAAGGAATATCATTATTTTTAAGCGATCCTACGGGAATACTTAATTTCCTTTTCATAATATCTCTAAGATTCATAATATTAAGGTGAATCTCATTATCAAATACTCATAATAGATTATTTCTTCAGAAAATATCAAGAGTAATAAATATAAATTTTATGAGACTTAACATTGTAAATACACCAAATTTAAATAAAACTCATAAATTAAATGGATTACAAAGCTAATCAAATAAATAAGGACTAAAAAAATTATAATTGGACTTTAAATATTAACTTTTAAATTGCAAATAATAATATCAAATCATAGTAAATATCAATTTATTTACCAACTTCACTTTAATACAAAAAAATCTTAAAATTATGGCTTTTTAAACTCGTATCTTGATTCACGATGAATTATTAAAAAATAAAATAAAAATTCTTTTCTCTTATAGATTAAAAAAAACTAAAATTTTCTCTCTTCATTGCAATAACTTGTAATGATTATTGATAAAGATTTGAGAGAATTAAAATAATACTAGTGATCCATGTAAGTTTATACTAAATAGATTATTTATAATATATTTAGTATGTATATACTAACTAAAAAAATTATCCACCATTAGCAAGAGCACAAAAAATCACATAATATTTCTAATTTAAATTTTCAAATATAAGTCAATAGTCGTATTAATTCAATTAGCATAATGAAATGATTAGAAAAACTTATATCTATTCTATTAGCACAATGAAAGTAAGAAACAATACATCACATTTATTACGAGCTAATAGTTTTGATTTGACAAATAAACAAATTATTACTAATAATGTCATTAGCAAAACTCTGTAATATTAATTATAGCATATTTGCCGCTAAGAAAAGAAGTAGATATTATTTAAATTCATTAAGATACAAAAAAATCATTTATGTAACACATTATTATAATAATAATTATTTTACTTCATTTATATTTTATTTTTTTAGTAATATATATAATATAATATTATACTAAAAAATGGAAAGAAAAAAATTAGAATAATTACATTGAACTTTAATACTTATAATGAATAAATTGATTAGAGCTTCGTACTGGTAACGTGTTGCAAATAAAGAAAAGAGAAGATAGAGAATAAGAAAATATGAGAATCACCTATAATGAGGTATTTATAGCGATGTAAGTAGAATAAAAGATTACAGCTAAATTGAATTCTAATTTAAATAGGATAAAACTAATTATAATCTTGAAAGGGTAAAGTTAATTTATTATTTAATATTTTTGAAATTATAAAAAAAGTATGAATATTGTGTTTCAGAAAAATTAAAAAAAAAAGATATTTTTAAAAATATTTCCGTTTTCTAAAATATTTTTGTATAAAATTATAAAATCAACTCTGCCTTATTTGGTTTTTTCCGGGTAGCAATCGGCCATGGCTTAAAGCTCAAAAGACCATTACGATTCAGATACATTGGTTATTATATTTATTATATATGATTAAATATTTATTCTCTAACATAAAAAAAAATTTAATTTAAATATTACACTTCATTAATTTCTATTCGAATATTTTTAGGTATAAAAAGAAAATATAATAGTTCAATTTCATTGCATATAAATAAAAGATTAAAATTTTTTCTAAAGAAAAATAAAATATTAAAAATATATTTTAGTATATTAAAATTTAAATGAATAATTTCCCTCAAAAAAAATTAAATAAATAATTTAATGGAATGAATTTTTTCCCTTTTTAAATCATCATCTTTTAGAATTTTGAATTCAAAACCTCTTAACGAGGGTTTCAACTTTAATTATTAAGTAATTCCTTTGAACTTAATAAGGGAGATTAAATAAGAAATTAAAGAAAAGGAAAAAAAAAAAAGAACAATGTAAACTTATTCGTTGTTTAAAAGTTTAGTGAAATTGGAATGAAAAAAAAATCATTTATGAGTTATCCAACGAAATATTCATCTTTTTTAATACGAGGGAGTAAAATTTTTTCTCTTATTATATAAATAATATTTTTACTCTTAATAATTTGTATTTTTCTTTTCAAAATGAAAAATAACGTGTATTTTTTTTTTCTTATTCTATCCTACAAATTAATTATGATTTCTTTTCCTTTTTAACCCGTATAAAATTCTTAAATTAAATCTTAAACTAAGAATGACAAACTAAATTGTATTTATGTAAAAAAAAAAAATTTGGTGCATGGTGCTATCAACAGCTTTATGCATGGTATTGATACTACCCTGTCAATACCAAGCATTCGGATGTTTGAGCTCTGAACCGAGCTCTTTAAGAGAGGAGTTTTAGCCATCATTCAGTATGTGAGAGAGTGGAGTTCGATACTCTATCCCTTTACCTCAACCTAGCTCTTGATTCAATCGATAAAATTCTGACATAATAGATATACGATGTTGATATATTTAAAAAATTTGTTGACATATAAAAATATTACCCTCCATCTCCCAACTATAAATAGAGATGAATCTCTACTGGTAAAATTTTCTTTTTTCAACTAATCAAGCTCATTTTACTTGCAGATAGATTAGCTACTGACTTAGGTACTGAAATCTTCCCACTGAAACCATATTTTTAGTCTCGTCTTATTGGTGCTAGATCTGACCAGAAAAGAATTCAAACCGCAATTCGATAAGGAGTCCTAAGAGTCCCCCTAACCAGTAACTAATAACCAAGAACTACCAATAAGCAGGAGTATTAGTATATAAATTAATTAAAATTAATTAATGTATTATCATATAAAAACAACTTTAATATTTTATGAAAAAAAATTGATTAGTATTATTCAAAACAAAAATTTATTAGAAAGTTAAACAAAGTAAAAAGCGTTTTATTATTATATTGTCCTGTTAGAATTTTAATAACTTATTTATTATTTAAATTTAAATCTGGGAGTGAATTTGACTCTCTATATTTCATTAATTATTTTAAATTTTTACATTTTTACGTGTACTATTTATTAATTCTATTATAAAAGGGAAAAGATATTAAAATGGAAAGGAAGGAAAAAAATTAAAAAATTAATATTTTGTAAAAAAAATAAAAATAAAAATTAAAAAAGTTGATTGTATTTAAAAAATTTACACTTTCAATATTTAAAAATTAATTAAAATCATTTTTAATTTATGCAGAAAATACTTTATAAAATAAGAAGTAGCATTGAGATAGTTTACCTATATATTTTTATTATTCTCTCGATTCCACCTCCTCAAGTGTCGTATACTTTTTTTTACTTTAATTATTATTTTTATAAATTTAAGATAGTATTAATTATAAAATTTTAAATTTACCCTTATGAGCATTAATAAATAAGAGAAGAGAGATAAGATATTAAGTAAAATATTACTCCCACAATCTCACTTAAATTATTGTAATTAATTCATGCACATCTATTAAAAAATTATTAAATTCTTTTAATATTATATAAAATTATTTTAAATATATAAAATTATTTTAAATGAACTAAAATATCTTATATTAATTCATTAATACTGTAATATCACTTCATTAATTAAGTTATTAATGACAAGAGTATAGTTAAAAAAAAGCTAATTGATTTTTCTTAATTATATAAAGTGATAATTTGAGAGGGATAAACTTTTTTTACAAACATAAAAATTTCAATAGAATAGAGAGAATATAATTTTTTTTTTATAAAATTTATAATAATTAATAATTATCTTAATCTATATAATTATTTGTAAAATGATACATGAAATTGACTAGATAGTATTTAGCTATGCTTTTTGTTTATATTATAATCAAAATTATCAAAAGGTAATATTTTATTTTAATAAATACTTTTTTCATTTAAGTTAAATCGTCATATATATTTATTAAAAAAATTATTAAAATTATTAAATATTATATAAAATTATTTTAAATTCACTCATTAGCTCATTAACATTAAAATTATTATAATCTCACTTTATTAATTAATTTATAAATAGTTAAAAAAATTAATTAATTTTTTTAATTATATAAAGTAATAATTTTAATAAATAATTTTTTAAAATAAAAATAATAATTTTACATAGACGGAGGGAGTAATAACAATAATTTTATTTATACTAAAATATTTTAAAAAATATAAAATAAATAAATAAATATATTTATTGATTCTGTATTATTTATTTATTTGAGATGAAAAGCTCCATTTAATTTGAAGATAAGAAGAAATTAAAGTTTTGGACTTGAGGATTTAGGGTTAATAAATAGCAACATTATCTGTTACTGTTCTTAAAGAAACACCGTCCAACCTAATATTTTCCATTTTGTGAGGAATTTCGTGTCGGTTTCCCATAGCTTCTTGTTGTCTCATGGTACGGCTTCAAGTTTCAACTTTCAAAGTCCAACTCTCACACTACTAAATCAAAGTTTATAAAATAATATAATATCAGAAAATGACACTTTTGCTGATAATGAGGCGGCAGTCCTTTTGCTGCAAAAGCCAATGGTTTCTTCTTCTAGGTTATCGAGTTTAGTTATGAGAGTCAAAAGTCTGCTTAGTCGGTCATAGTTGGTTGAGTTAAGATATATTTTTAGAGAGACGAATCAAGTGGCTGATAAGCTTGCGAACTATGGTCATTTGATTTCTAGAGGTTTACAAATTTTTGATAGTTCATCTTAAGCTACAACTGGTGCTGTTTTTCTTAGACTTTTATCTATGTAATTGTTTTCTCTGTTTGTTTAATAATACTCCTCGGCTTGGGGATCTCCTTGATTGTGGTTCTAGTCGTATAGGTTGCTTGTACTATCACTGGGCTTGATCTAGAGGCGATCTAGGTTTGAGTTCTTTGTTTGTTCAAAAAAAAGAAAATGACACTTTAACAATATATATTTTTTAATGTACATAATTATATTTTAGTACAGGGAAATAAAAACCAAACTGAATTAAAAAAAATAATTCGAATAAATCAAAATGAATTGTTGTGTAGATTGGAAAGTTGATGTAGAAATTAAAAAAAAATCATTTTGGTAGTCATTTCATTTTAAATATAATGTTATTAAAAACACAAGAGAAATAATAAACATAGCTTAAGATGTTATTTGCAAAAGTTTATTTCATTTTAAAATATTTAACAATTAAATAAAAAAAAGAAAATTTTCACTTTTATAAGTAAGGGATGAAATGGATAAAATAAATTGCTTTTATAATTTATTCTATTGATCAAAGTCGTAGCTAATTCGTAACACAAGATCATAAATTCTTGAAGAATTCTAATGCATAGGTTGAAAATAAAATAAAGATTGAAAATAAAATAAAGAATAAATGTATCTATATTACTATTGTTTATTACAAATAAATAATTTTTATCATAAAATCATTTGAATTGAATATAATAAAATTCAAAAGAAATACATTGTTTAATTAATTAAACAATCAAAAAGTAGAAAATATATGCATTTTCAATTTGTCCTTATCTAGAAGAAGAATTTTACTTTTTTAATTGTTATTCTTTATACATATATATAATATTTGAACGAACTTTTTTCTTTTGAACGAACACATACACACACATATATATAGATATATAGGTATTGGTGAGGGTTTCAACCGTGAATTAAAGTTGCCATGTATGCTTGTATATATAATTACTATTAAGGAAATAAATAAATTTTGAATGATAAATCTTATTAAATTCGAAATACTTAAGATGTTTTATATTTTAAATGATAAATCCTATAAAATGAATTAAACTTATATAAAACCTAATTAATCCATGTTATTGATATTTTGGATAACTTTTTTTCTTTTAAAAATAGTTTTCAAAATTTTTTCATGTATAATAAATTAGGATTAAAGCTCAAATTTACTCCTGAGGCATTCCTACTATTTGCTTTAAATTTTTTTGGCATATTGTTCTTTCTTTTGTGCTTAATATTGTAAATAATTAAAAAAAATTCAGAATTTTCATCTGAATTTAGTCCAATTAATTGTTTTAACGTGATTTTCAAATTAGTAAAACAAAAGCCATAGCCAATAGGTTGAAATTCTACCTTTTGTTATTTGTGACACACAAAGTTGTCCTCATAGACTTAACAATGCATTTATTATTTATGAAAATTTTCATTCTATAAAAAAAATTGGGTAGAAAAAGAACCATCGCGCTAAACTTAGATATTAGCAAGACACGACAGGGTAGACGCTTTGGAAAAATTAAAAAAACATATCCCAAAAATAAGTTTATGTTGCAGTAAGATTAGCACGCTGGAGAAAAATTGACGATAAATAAATAAAATATAAATAAAAATAAAATAATCAATAAAAAATAATATTAACATTTAATGTAGTTCATTCTTTTATTTGGATTATGCTTATGGATCAAACTCTAAAATAATTTCTTCTACTAATAAATAATAAATTTATAAGAGAAAATCTTTTCGATAAAATATTATAAAAGCACAACATTCATAATTGAGATAAATAAAAAATAGTGATAAGTGTTTTCAAATAACCAAAACAAAACCTTACTATTTTATTACTCTAAAAAAATATTATCGCACATAAATAATTTTCTTTCTCAAAATGGGCTACACACCTTTAATAATTACAAATTTTTTGTGTTTGTAAAATGGAGGAGGGAAGGCCTATTTATAGAGCCTTCCCTCTCTCTGTACCGCATTTACCTAATTGCAAATTTCAAATTACAAATTTGCAATTTGAAAACTTTGGCGGTGAGTGTGACTTTTGCTCTTTCGGTGCATACTTTCTTTTACTTTTTCTTTTCTTTTTTTAAAATTAAAAGTGGTGGGTCCTCCCACCACTTGAGTGAGATATTCCGATAAATCTTCCTCTCACACTCAAATGAATGAGATTTTCATACTAGCAAATTTTTTATAAGTAACTAACTTCTCTATGGATAGAGCTTTAGTTATTATATTAGAGTCATTATCATTTGTGTGAATCTTTTCAAGCCGAAACAACTCCATCTCCAATATATCTCTAATCCAATATTATCTCAAATCAATATATTTTTTATAGTGAGTGAAAAGTAGAATTCTTATTAAGATGAATGACGCTTTGACTATCATAGTACAACACATATTTCTCTTGCTCAAAGCTCAACTCTTGCAGAAAATTCTTTATCCATAGTAGCTTTTTGCTAATTACAATATATTCAACATCGGTGGTGGATAAGGCAATACATTTCTGTAACTTTTATTACCAAGAACTGTTCCCCTGCAAAAGTAATTAACTATCCAAAAGTAGATTTTTTGGAGTCAATATCACCAGCCATATCTGCAACTGTGTACCCATCTAACACAAGTTTTCTATCACCAAAGCATAAATAAATTCTAGAGGTGCCTCTAAAATACCTAGGTATTTATTTTATTGCTAGTCAATATTCCTTTCTAAGATTAGAAAGTAATATGCTTGCAAATCCAATAATATGAGCAATATCCGGCCTTGTGCAAACCATATCATACATCAAGTTACCAACTACAGAAGCATAAGACACTTTCTACATTTTTTTTTTGCTATTCTCATTTGAAGGACATCGTTTGAACCTTAAATTGAAATGACCTGCAAGTGAAGAGCAAATTGGTTTTGCCTTGCTTATATTGAACCTGTCAAAAAATTTCATAATATATTTCTCTTGAGATAGACATAGTTTTTTTCTTCTCTTCCTATCCCTAGTATTCTTTATCCAAGAATTTTCTTGGCAGATCCCAAATCCTTCATTGCAAAGGACTTGGTAAGCTCTTTTTTTTTTAAAGAACTTACCTTTTCAGCATTATGGCCAACTATCAACATATCATCCATATAAAATAATATGATGATAAAGTCACCATCATGAAACTTATTTATAAACACAGTGGTAAGCAGTTGTCTTTCCATACCCATGATTATGAAAGACTCAAATTTCTTGTACCACTACTTTGCTGCTTACTTAAGTCCATATAAGCTTTTCTTCAGTATGTAAACAAGATTCTTCTTGCCTTTAACTTTGAATCCATTTAGTTACTCCATGTAAATTTTCTCCTCTAAGTCACCATGGAGGAAAGCAGTCTTTACATCAAGTTATTCTATCTCTAAATTGAAGCTGAAAGCTAAACCAAGAATAATTATGATGGAAGACATCTTGACCATAGGTGAGAAAATTTCTTTAAAGTTAATTCCCTTCTTCTGCCTAAAACCCTTCACAACCAACTTAGCCTTATACCTTAGTTGTGAAGTGTTGTTTTTAGTATGCACTTTGAAAAACTATTTATTCTTTAATGTTCTCTTTTCTTTAGGAAATTTTATCAACTTATAAATGTGGTTCTCATATAAGGAGTTCATCTCATCTTGCATAGCATTCAACTACTCATTTTTCTAATCACATGCCATAACCTCTTTATAGTTTTCTAGTTCTCCTCGTTAGTGAGCATCACATACTAATGAAGAGAGTATTTTGAAAGGCCACTCTATTTCTAGTAGATCTTCTTAATTGGATTTCAACTGGTGGTGCAGGAGAAAACTAATCATCATGCTCATTTACAATCTCATCAATATCATCAGCATCAGGAAGAAGCTCACCATCATTATTAACATCTTATTCATCTGCATCACTTTGTTCAGAACAAGAGCACTCTGATGTGAGATATGAAACTTTTTCTTTGAATAGTTTAGGCTTCTCAAGATCTTCAATGGTTTGATCTTCAAAGACCAACACATCTCTTCTTCTAATGACTTTCTTATTAATAGGACCCCAAAGCCTGTAACTAAACTCTTCATGGGCATAACCCAAGAAGATATATTCTTTATCCTTGGAGTCAAGCTTAGATCTCTCATATTTTGGAATGTAAACAAATGCCCTACATCCAAAAACTCGCAAATGATCATATGAAACATCTTTCACCCTCCACACTCTTTATGGAATATCTTCATTAAGAGGAACTGAAAGAAAAATGTTGATCAGGTCGATTGTTGTTCTCATTGCTTCAACTCACAATGTAACGCCCTTGTACCTTACATAAATAAAATACATACATAGAACACAAGAGTGCTACGGTAATTAAACCTGTAGAAATACTCTTTTTAATATTTTGATTAAAATAATGAGAATCAATTCAATAATTTGAATGTTATATTTGTATAAATATATATATATATACATATATAGCAAATAAATAATATTAATAAAAGACAATATTAATTTAACATTTAAATCATTATATGCAATATATGTAATAGAAGTAAATAATACTAATTAAATTATAGTTTTAAATCATACAAAAATTTTTAAGAAAAATTCATCAGAGTTTCATTTATAAAATTATTAATGTCAAATCTTCACAATTGAAAATTCTGTAGAAAAATGCACTTCTAAAATTCAATTTCCACAAACTGCATAACTTCTCTAATTTAACCAATCCAAATTAATACAAAATTAACCATACAGTATTAGATAAAACGATGGAACTCTGATGAATTTTTCTTAAATTAGAGTTCCATCATAGCAACTCTGATGAATTAGTTACAGGCTTTGGGGTCTTATTAATAAGAAAGTCATTAGAAGAAGAGATGTGTTGGTCTTTGAAGATCAAACCATTGAAGATCTTGAGAAGCCTAAACTATTCAAAGAAAAAGTTTCATATCTCACATCAGAGTGCTCTTGTTCTGAACAAAGTGATGCAGATGAATAAGATGTTAATAATGATGGTGAGCTTCTTCCTGATGCTGATGATATTGATGAGATTGTAAATGAGCATGATGATTAGTTTTCTCCTGCACCACCAGTTGAAATCCAATTAAGAAGATCTACTAGAAATAGAGTGGCCTTTCAAAATACTCTCTTCATTAGTATGTGATGCTCACTAACGGGGAGAACCCAAGAAGAGTATTTCTACATGGGCATAACCCAAGAAGATATATTCTTTATCCTTGGAGTCAAGCTCAGATCTCTCATATTTTGGAATGTAAACAAATGCCCTACATCCAAAAACTCGCAAATGATCATATGAAACATCTTTCACCCTCCACACTCTTTATGGAATATCTTCATTAAGAGGAACTGAAAGAAAAATGTTGATCAGGTCGATTGTTGTTCTCATTGCTTCAACTCACAATGTAACGCCCTTGTACCTTACATAAATAAAATACATACATAGAACACAAGAGTGCTACGGTAATTAAACCTGTAGAAATACTCTTTTTAATATTTTGATTAAAATAATGAGAATCAATTCAATAATTTGAATGTTATATTTGTATAAATATATATATATATACATATATAGCAAATAAATAATATTAATAAAAGACAATATTAATTTAACATTTAAATCATTATATGCAATATATGTAATAGAAGTAAATAATACTAATTAAATTATAGTTTTAAATCATACAAAAATTTTTAAGAAAAATTCATCAGAGTTTCATTTATAAAATTATTAATGTCAAATCTTCACAATTGAAAATTCTGTAGAAAAATGCACTTCTAAAATTCAATTTCCACAAACTGCATAACTTCTCTAATTTAACCAATCCAAATTAATACAAAATTAACCATACAGTATTAGATAAAATAATATTTATATAACTTTTATATAACAGAACATTTACAAAATATTAATTTGTTTAACAAATATAAAATAGTTGTAATTATAAAACTAGAATTTTTTAGAAGCGAAAAACTATACATGATATACAACACCCGTAGGAACGATCTTGTGGCAAGTACCTTAAGCTTTTTAATCACTCTCAAATCTACACTTTCTCAGACTTATCAAGACTCTTTCTATTTACAACTCTGTCACCTGTGCGATAAAACTTAATCGCGCTAAGCTATATAGCTTAGTGATATTTACTTTGGAAATAAATAAATAAATAAATAAATAAACTCAATTTATATCAATTTAAACATAACACCTTTCATAAATGAAATAATCATATTTTAAACAACTTCATATTTTCAACATTTGATATCTTAACATACTTAAATTATGCCCATACACAATTGTCCAAGTTTCGACAACATTGAATAGGTCTATCGCGACTCGCAGGTCTTGACATCAGAGACAAAATGTCGTAATATCAGAGTATTTTGCTCGGAGGTATATAAATTTTATATTACAAGTCTCCTGACATAGTAGTGTCTCGATACTGTAGCATTGCGATACCGTAGTATCTCATCTGTATGAGTAAATATAACAAACACGTCATGATATGTCCATAATTGTCAGCATGCCAACTAGACAATACTAAATATAATATTACAAATTAAGAACATATGTAGAGCATTTAAAAAACAAAAATATTTCTATCAATTTCCATCAATATATACAATTTCCATAACATTTCCATCAATTTTTCAAATTTCATCTCAAATCATCATTTTCATTATTTTTCATAACTCATCAAAAATCACATAGTCAATATGTATATATTTATAAAAAATTTCATAATTTATTTAATAAATAATTTAATATTAGAATTTAATTTAATAAATAATTTAAATTTAGCATCACATAATTAAATAAACTTAATAATCAATTAATTTTTTTGAATCTATCTTATAAGCTACAAAATTCCATTATGAAGCAAATTTAATTTAATTAATTAAATCAAACGTCTCTTTACATTTATATTAAAATTCATAAAATTATCTTTTAAATTTCACAATTAGTTATGTAATAATTCAAAAATAATATTAAAATATTTATATCATAATTCATAAAATTTAATATAAGTTTCATAAATATATTTAGGTAACAATTTAAAAATAATATTATCAAATCAAGTTTATGTCAAAAATATAATAACTTTAATTAAATATTTCCAAAGTAAATACAATCCTCAATTAGCTTCAAAATCAATTTAATTTCACATTCCAAGCTTTAATTCCAAAGAATCCTAAATTCCACCACTTAAATTAAATTGGGCAAAATATTCCTAAACCAATAAAAGATTTAATTTTTCAATTAAATACATATTCTACTTTAAAAATACTCAAATTAACTCTTAATCATACTAATTCTAACTAAACCCCATCATAAATACTAAATCCAAAAATTCTATAAATCTGGATTTTTTTATTCTAATTCAATTTAACCAATTAATCATAAACTAATTATATAAATATCATATTATCTTAATTATCCAAACTATTTTCCATCTACATCATTTTTCTCAATATAATTAAATTTTCTCCTAAATTTCTAAATTTACATAATATAAAATTCTTGAAATCAAGCTTAAAAATAATATACTTACTTCAATCTTCAATTTTTCTTTAAAAATCCACTTAAAACCTATTAATTTTAGGTAAAATTTGAAGTAACTAATTAAGAGTTTTTTTTTTTATTCTTAAGAGCCTAAGGGAAGAAGAAGAAGAGGAAGAAGAAGAAAACTATTTCTTCTTTCTTTCATTCTTATCCTCATCCTTATTAATATTATTATCATCATCATCACCATCATTATCTTTAAGCCTCACCATCCACCTTATTTATTTATTTATTTATTTATTTATTTATTTATTTTTCTTAAGTGTATATATATTTATTTATGTGTATATAATATGTATATATTATGTATATCTCCTTTAACATATTAATTATCCTTTTATATTATTAATTTTTTTTGGGTATATAAAATTATGGATGGTACACAAAAAGACTTAGGTAGTTTAGCATGAGAAAGCATACTGATAAAATCAACACCACCCATTTTGATAAGTTATTAATAAAATGTTTATTATTATATATTTTCTTTAAATAGATTAATGGTTTTTGTTAACTTACTAAAAAAATATAACAGGATATAACTTATATAGTGATTTTAGTATTTACTATTTCTATAAACTCCTTATAACTATATAAAAAGGAGTTCATTGTAAGACTGAATCATAAAAGTATAAAGTTATTATATCTTCTTCAAAATTAGTTTCTACATATTCGTAGCTTTATTTTTTTAAAAGATTATTTGTAATATCCCAGACTATACCCTAAAATTTTTGGAATGATTATTGTTGAAATTGGATTAAATGATTTTAAAGTGTGTATTAAGGATTAAGAGGAAAGAGAAGTGTGTATATGTTGTATATATATATAGATATATACAACATATACAAGTCAACTTATTAGTTGGTCAAATGAGATTAATTGATTATTTTATAAATGAAAATTAAATTAAGTGGATGATGATATTTAATATTTTATTATTATAATTGGTTGGTGGATATTAAAAGAGGACTTTAGTGGTTAAGAGACAAGTGTGTGGGTTCACTTATCATCATCTTCTTCCTCTTTCTTGTGCTTAGCCGACCATCACCATTAACAAGAGGGAAAGAGAGATTTTGTTCTTCCTAACTCAAGATTGAAGGGTGTTTCAAGTGATCAAGTTGGAATTCTAAGGGTTTTCATCACTTTTGGTAAGTTTTCAACTTGTTTCCTTGGTTTTCTTTTGAGTTTGTGTATTGAGCTTGGTGTATGGTTGGTGTATTTGTGTGTATGTTTGATTGTGGTGTGTTTGAGAGTGTTTGGTTTTATTAACTTTGATTTTGAGGTTAGATTCAAGAGAGAAAAGGTTAAGTTTGGTGAAGGAAAGCAAGAGTTATGGATTGTGTATGGGTTGAGTTGTGATTTGTGTTTGATGCTTGAATTGAGTTGTTTTGGTGTTTATGTAAGTTTAGTATGGTTTATTGATGGTTTTGGGTAAGATTGTTTAGAGTGAAAAAGGGTAAAGTATGATATTTGTTGGATGTGGTGTTATTGGTATCGGAATCAGTATTTTTGGCCTGACACTCCCTTGAGCACGACCAAGTCTTTGGGCATGTCAATGGTTCTGTTTTCTAGATGGGTGACACGACCAGTGACACGCCCATGTCACTGAGCGTGTCACAACTTTTGTGTTGGAGTAGTATTGACACGTCCAGTGACACGCCCATGTCATTGAGCGTGTCATAGCTACTATGATGTTGGTGGATTGACACGTCCAGTGACACGCCCATGTCACTGAGCGTGTCAGAGCCACTGTGTTGGGGGAGGATTGACACGTGCAATGACACGTGCAATGACACGCCCATGTCGCTGAGCGTGTCAAAGCTTCTGTCTTGTGGGTTTTGGGCACGATCAGGGACACGCCCGTGTTGTTGAGCGTGTCAAGTGTAGAGTTTGCCCTAGATAGTTCTCTTCCTTATTTTCTTCTTTTGTATCTCTAAGTGAGTGTGTATGATCACCTTTGGATTATGTTTTGAAGAGATTGAGTTGCCCTAATCCAAGTGTTGAAAAATTCTTGGAAGAGGAGGTTGTTAGATTGGTGTTGTTGCTTTTAGAGGTAAGTACAAACCCTACATGATTGCATACATTTACATGATTTTGGGACTGTTGATATATAATAATGGTGCAATGATTTGTATTATGAGCATTATGTGAATTATATGTTAAGGATTCAAAATATATGAACAATGTAAGTTGTGATGTGCACTCAAATGATGAAATGTGAAGCCATTGATATTGGCTATAATGATGTAAATGAAATATTGAGGCATTGTGCCTAGATGATTATGAGAAAATGAGAATGAAATTGATAATGAAATAATAAAAGAATTGTATGCCTAGTATGTTATTCAATTTTCAGAGTTTTGTTATTGGTGGCATGCCTAAAAGTAACAATCCCTTGAAGCTGGGTTGGGCTTAGTCCTTGAAGCCAAGTTGGGTTGATGCTTAGCTCCCCTTGAAGCTTGGTTGGGCCTAGTCCTTGAAGCCTAGTTGGGATGTTACATATGAGATGTTTCTCATTGTGATAATGATTCGCCTACGGGCTTGATAAATGTGATTATTGGACCAAAACATTAACTCTGGAATTTGAATGACATATTAGTTTCTTTTAGGCCCATGCTTGTCTTTGCTTAAATGTGAATCATGAATGATGAAACAATTGAATAAAATAATGTAATGCAATGTTATGAAATATGATATCCTTGTGTATTGTTTATAATGTTTGAAAGTATGACATTGGCATTACATTGAATCATATTGTTATTGTGGTTTGTACCACTAAGCCTATGGCTTAGCACGATTGTGGTTCATCGCGCAGGTGACAGGGTAGATCCGGTTGAACCGGAGAGTTCAGCTAGACCGAGTCGAGTCTAGGCTTGTGAAGTGATGATTGTGGACTTCAAGATCAGAGACGAACTGCCAAGCATGTATAAACTCTATATATTTTGTAAATATTGATTTTGATGTATATATATGTATATACCGCTACATTTTTCGCTGCTTAATAAGCAAATATTTTATCTATTATGTTCTATAATATAACTTAAATGTTTTAAGTTTTCTCATATTGTTAATAGAAAGATTGGTTTGTTTCAAATAGACTGTGACATCCTTGTATCCGGTATACGTGTATTACATATTGAGAATATAAGTGGTGTACGTATATAGGTTATAGGGGTGTTACAATTGTTTTGGCATCAGAGCCTAGGTTTGAGGTTCTCAACCTAGGTGAATTGTATGAAAAATAAAATTTTGATTTTAAAATATGTTTTTGAATAAGATACATGCTTTGGCACTGGCAGTTTTTGATATTCAATGAGGCATATTCTGCTGTGTTTGCAGATATAGGTAGTGATGGCATCTCAGTCACGTCAGTCTATAGAGAGTAGTGCTGAGAGTGTAGCTCCTGAAGAGGGTAGAGATAGAGCTAGGGTTGAGAGAGCTGGAGAGGCACCTGCTCCTGTGCCAGAGAGACCAGCTACTGATGAGATTCTGTAGGTTTGGTTACGGCATATGATAGAATTGTTGAGGCAGGCTCCAGTGCAGCAACCGCCACCACAACCACAGCCACAAGTACCGGTGAGGCAGTATGATAAATTGAGGAAGTTCGAAGCTGAGGATTTCTTTAGTACTACAGATCCTGCAGTAGCTGAGCAATGGTTGGATAGAGTGCAGAGGGTATTTATTTAGCTGCAGGCTACTTCTGAAGAGAAATTTGATTATGCTAGATCACTTCTGCAGAGAGACGCATATGATTGGTGGAAGATGGTTTCACATGCTATAGATGATCCACCGACCTTATCTTATAGTGATTTTCTGCAGGAGTTTGAGCAGAAATATACTCCGAGGGAGTATAAGGATGCCAAGAAGATGGAGTTTTTGAGTCTGAGATAAGATAATCGAACAGTGACAGAGTATGAGATTGAGTTCATCCGGTTGAGTCATTATGCCAGTGGGATTATTTCAGAAGAGATAGACAGTTGTAGGAAATTTGAGGAGGGATTAAGACCCTCTATTATGTGTATCGTTGCTGGTTCTCGATATCAAGATTTTTCTCAGTTGGTTGCAGCAGCTAGGAGTGTTGAGAGAGCACAGGATATTGCAGCAGCTGTTACTGAGGAGGAGACTAGAGTTAGGAGACCCCAGTTTGAGGCAGGGTCTTCATCTATGAAAAGAGGTAGAGGAAGTTTTGTTCCAAGGGAGCCAGAGGCAGTCTGGTAGGTCAGTACAATATCAGAGGCAGAGACCGAGACCTACAGTTTCTGTAGCTAGTGCTCCGTCTCCAGTGGTTCATAGATATATTCCACCTACATGTGTTCATTGTGGTAGGACACATGGGGGTGCTTGCTGGAAGACGGGTGGACCAGGAGTATGTTTTAGATGTGGCTCACCGAATCATTTCATCAAAGATTGCCCTAAGCTATCGGAGAATAGACAGACTGATACTGCAGCTTCTCGACCTAGTGTCAGCAGAGGAGGTCGAGGAGGCAGAGGTTTCAGTAGAGGTGGTCGACTTAGGATCAGTCAGAGAGGAGGCTCTACAGCTGGAGGCAGTAGACCAGATGAGGCTGGACCATCTCAGCGAGTGTATGTGATGCAGAGGCAGCCGGATGCTTCAGCAGTTATTGCTGGTACATTTTCTTTATTTGGCATTTCAGTTCTTGCTTTGATTGATCCAAGATCTACGCATTCATATATAAGTTCATCTATTCTGCCTATGTCTGAATTGCATTCAGAGTCCCTAGGATTTGATGTCTTGGTGATAAATCCTTTAAGGCATAGTGTGGTAGTTAGCAATGTGCACCGTGGTAGTTCAGTTGTGGTGCAAGATGAGGAGTTCTTGGGTGATTTGATTGAAATGTCTTTTAAGGAGTATGATCTGATCTTAGGCATGGATTGGTTGTCCAAGCATGGGCTGTGGTAGACTGTCAAAAGAAGTGTGTTACCCTGAGAACCAGTGATAGTAGAAGTGTGATGATATCTAGTGAGTAGAGACATATTGCATCCTTGTTTGTTTCAGCTGTTGTAGTTAGGAGGATGATTCAAAAGGGGTGTGATGCTTATCTTGCTCATGTTGTAGATACCAGAGTAGTGGATTCTCAACTTGATAGTATACCCATAGTTACTGAATTTCCAGATATTTTTTCCGAGGAGTTGCCAGGGATACCCCCTGAGAGAGAGGTTGAGTTTGGTATCGATTTGTTACCTGGTACCACTCCCATCTCTATTACTCCCTATCGAATGGCACTTGCTGAGTTGATAGAGTTGAAGGTGCAGTTGTAGGAGTTGTTGGATACAGGGTTTGTTCGCCCTAGTGTGTCTCCATGGGGAGCGCCTGTTTTGTTTGTAAAGAAGAAGGATGATACTTTGAGATTGTGCATCGATTATAGGCAATTGAATAAGGTGACTATCAAGAATAAGTATCATTTTCCCAGGATAGATGATCTCTTCGATCAGTTGAAGGGAGCAGCAGTATTTTCCAAGATTGATCTGAGATCAGGGTACCATCAGTTAAGAGTCAGAGCTGAAGATGTATCTAAGACAGCTTTCTGCACAAGGTATGGGCATTATGAGTTCTTGGTGATGCCTTTTGGATTGACGAATGCACCGGCCGCTTTTATGGATTTGATTGACAGGGTGTTTAGACCCTATCTAGATTAGTTTGTGCTGGTCTTTATCGATGATATTTTGGTGTATTCGCATAATGAGGAGGATCATGATAAGCGCTTGCGGATTGTATTGCAGACTTTGAGAGACTGCTAAGCTGTCTAAGTGTGAGTTTTGGCTTGATCAAGTAACTTTTCTCGGTCATGTGGTTTCAGCAGAAGGTATAAGAGTTGATCTGAGTAAAGTTGAGGCCATTTTGAGTTGGAGTCCACCAAAGTCAGTTACTGAAGTTAGAAGTTTTCTGGGTTTGGCAGGCTATTATCGAATTTTTGTGAAGGGTTTTTCTTTGATAGCTACTCCACTCACCAGATTACTTTGAAAGGGAGTTAGATTTGTGTGGACAGATCAGTGTCAAGCAAGCTTTGAGCAATTGAAGGAGATGTTGACTCAAGCTCCTGTTCTTACCTTGCCTATGGAAGATAAACCATATGTGATTTACAGTGATGTTTCACATAGTGGTTTAGGTTGTGTCTTGATGCAAGAGGGTAGAGTCATAGCTTATGCTTCTCGACAGTTGAAGCCGCATGAGATGAATTATCTGACGCATGATTTGGAATTAGCAGCCATAGTTTTTGCTTTGAAGATTTGGCGACACTACTTATATGGGGAGAAGTGTTTCATCTATACAGATCACAAGAGTTTGAAATACTTGGGTGTTCAGAGAAAGCTGAATCTTCGGTAGAGACGGTGGTTGGAGTTGATTAAAGATTACGACTGTTTGATTGATTATCATCCCGGTAAGGCAAATGTAGTTGCTGATGCCTTGAGTTGGAAGTCTTTAACAGGTTTGACTGCTTATTCGCTCTCATTGCTTTTTGAGTTGAGAGCGCTGCATGCTAGTTTTGAGCCTTGTAATGATGGTGCTTTGTTAGCTCAATTGCAATTGAGACCGGTGTTGTTGGATCAGATTAAAGAGGCTCAGTTGGCTAATGAGAAAATTCAAAAAGTTGTGTCAGATTGCCAAAATGGGGAGAGCCGAGGTTTTCTTGTGAGAGATGATGACAGTCTTTGGTACAAAGATAGATTGTGTATTCCTGATGATGCAAAATTGAGAAAGATAATCTTAGAGGAAGCACATCAATCGGTTTTTGTTATGCATCCTGGGAGTACCAAGATGTATCATGATTTGAAGTAACATTATTGGTGGTCAGGTATGAAGAGCGACATAGAGGAGTTTGTATCTAAATGTCTCACTTGTTAGAGAGTAAAAGCCGAACACCAAGTTCAAATAGGGTTGCTCCAACCTTTATCAGTGCCTGAGTGGAAATGGGAGCGAGTAACAATGGATTTTGTGACTGGATTGCCATTTACTCAGAAGAAGCATGATGCCATATGGGTGATTGTTGATCGGTTGACAAAGACAGCTCATTTTCTTCCAGTTCGGATGGACAATTCTCTGGAGAAGTTGGCTGAGCTGTATATCAGTGAGATAGTGAAGTTGCATGGACTCCCAATTTCTTTGGTGTCTGATCGAGATCCCCACTTCACTTCAAGGTTTTAGAAGAGTTTGCATGCTGCTTTGGGTTCTTGATTATATTTTAGCACTGCTTTTCATCCTCAGACAGATGGGCAGTCAGAGAGAGTAATACATGTTTTAGAGGATATGTTGAGAAGCTGTGTCATTGATTTCTATGGAAGTTGGGATAGATTTTTGCCATTGATGGAATTTTCTTACAACAACAGTCATCAATCTAGTATTAAAATGGCACCTTATGAGGCATTGTATGGTAGAAGATGCAGAACGCCTCTGTGTTGGGATAAGGTTGGAGAAGGTAAGTTGGTTGGTCCCGATTTGATTAAGGAAACAGAAGAGAAAGTAAAGATAATTCAGAATCATTTGAAAGTAGCCTCAGATAGACAGAAATCATATTCAGATTTGAAGAGGAGAGACATAGAGTTTTGTGTTGGAGATAAAGTATTTTTGAAAGTGTCTCCTTGGAAAAGAATTTTGAGATTTGGCCGCAAAGGAAAGTTGAGTCCTTATTTTATTGGACCTTATGAGATATTGGAGGGAGTTGGACCAGTTGCATATCGACTTGCTTTGCCGCCTGAACTGGATCGAATTCACAATGTCTTCCATGTTTCTATGCTACGGAGGTACAGATTAGACCCATCTCATGTTCTGTCTGTTGAATCTATTGAGGTGAGTCCGGATCTGACTTTTGAAGAAGAACCAGTAGCTATTTTGGCACATGAAGTAAAAGAGTTGAGAAATAAGAAAGTGCCACTTATGAAGGTTCTTTGGAAGAATCATGCTAAGGAAGAGGCAACTTGGGAGAGTGAACAAGTGATGCGAGACCAGTATCCCCAGCTGTTTCAGATTTAAGATCATGTAATTTCGAGGATAAAATTTATTTATAGAGGGGGAGAATTGTAATATCTCAAACTATACCCTAAAATTTTTGGAATGATTATTGTTAAAATTAGATTAAATGATTTTAAAGTGTGTATTAAGGATTAAGAGGAAAAAGAAGTGTGTATATGTTGTATATATAGAGATATATACAACATATACAAGTCAACTTATTAGTTGGTCAAATGAGATTTATTGATTATTTTATAAATGGAAATTAAATTAAGTGGATGATGATATTTAATATTTTATTATTATAATTACTTGGTGGATATTAAAAGAGGACTTTAGTGGTTAAGAGACAAGTGTGTGGGTTGACTTATCATCATCTTCTTCCTCTTTCTTGTGCTTAGCCGACCATCACCATTAACAAGAGGGAAAGAGAGATTTTGTTCTTCCTAATTCAAGATTGAAGGGTGTTTCAAGTGATCAAGTTGGAATTCTAAGGGTTTTCATCACTTTTGGTAAGTTTCCAACTTGTTTCCTTGGTTTTCTTTTGAGTTTGTGTATTGAGCTTGGTGTATTTGTGTGTATGTTTGATTGTGGTGTGTTTGAGAGTGTTTGGTTTTATTAACTTTGATTTTAAGGTTGGATTCAAGAGAGAAAATGTTAAGTTTGGTGAAGGAAAGCAAGAGTTGTGGATTGTGTATTGAGTTGTGATTATGGTTGTGATTTGTGTTTGATGCTTGAATTGAGTTGTTTTGGTGTTTATGTAAGTTTAGTATGATTTATTGATGGTTTTGGGTAAGATTGTTTAGAGTGGAAAAGGATAAAGTATGATATTTGTTGGATGTGGTGCTGTTGGTGTCGAAATCAGAATTTTTGGCCTGACACGCCCTTGAGCACGGCCAAGTCTTTAGGCGTTTCAATGGTTCTGTTTTCTGGATGGGTGACACAACCAATGACACTCCCATGTCACTGACCGTGTCACAGCTTCTGTGTTGGAGTAGTATTGACACGTCAGTGACACGCCCATGTCACTGAGGGTGTCATAGCTACTGTGATGTTGGTGGATTGACACGTCCAGTGACATGCCCATGTCACTGAGCGTGTCATAGCCACTGTGTTGGAGGAGGATTGACACGTGCAGTGACACGCCCATGTCACTGAGCGTGTCAAAGCTTCTGTGTTGTGGGTTTAGAGCACGATCAGGGACACGCCCGTATTGTTGAGCATGTCAAGTGTAGAGTTTGCCCTAGATAGTTCTCTTCCTTATTTTCTTCTTGTGTATCTCTACATGAGTGTGTATGATCACCTTTGGATTAGGTTTTGAAGAGATTGAGTTTCCCTAATCCAAGTGTTGAAGGATTCTTGGAAGAGGAGGTTGTTAGATTGGTGTTGTTGCTTTTAGAGGTAAGTACAAACCCTACATGATTGCATACATTTACATGATTTTGGGACTTAACACATTTGGTTGGAAAATGTGTTAGGTTACCTATTATATTGTTGATATATGAGAATGGTGCAATGATTTGTATTATGTGCATTATGTGAATTATATGTTGATGATTCAAAATATATGAACAATGTAAGTTATGATGTGCACTCAAATGATGAAATGTGAAGCCATTGATGTTAGCTATAATGATGTAAATGAAATATTAAGGCGTTGTGCCTAGATGATTATGAGAAAATGAGAATGGAATTGATAATGAAATAATAAAAGAATTGTGTGCCTAGTATGTTATTCAATTTTTAGAGTTTTGTTATTGGTGGCATGCCTAAAAGTAACAATCCCTTGAAGCTGGGTTGGGCTTGGTCCTTGAAGCCAAGTTGGGTTGATGCTTAGCTCCCTTTGAAGCTTGGTTGGGCCTAGTCCTTGAAGCCTAGTTGGGATGTTACATATGAGATGTTTCTCATTGTGATAATGATTCGCCTACGGGCTTGATAAATGTGATTATTGGACCAAAACATTAACTCTGAAATTTGAATGACATATTAGTTTTTTTTGGGCCCATGCTTGTCTTTGCTTAAATTTGAATCATGAATGATGAAATAATTGAATAAAATAATGTAATGTAATGTTATGAAATATGATATCCTTGTGTATTGTTTATAATGTTTGAAAGTATGGCATTGGCATTACATTGAATCATATTGTTATTGTGGTTTGTACCACTAAGCCTATGGCTTAGCGCGATTGTGGTTCATCGCGAAGGTTACAGGATAGATCCGGTTGAACTGGAGAGTTCAGCTAGACCAAGTCGAGTCTAGGCTTGTGAAGTGATGATTGTGGACTTCAAGATCAGAGACGAACTGCCAAGCATGTATAAACTCTATATATTTTATAAATATTGATTTTGATGTATATATATGTATATACCGCTACATTTTTCGCTGCTTAATAAGCAAATATTTTATCTATTATGTTCTATAATATAACTTAAATATTTTAAGTTTTCTCATATTGTTAATAGAAAGATTTGTTTATTTCAAATAGACTGTGACATCCTTGTATCCGGTATACGTGTATTACATATTGAGAGTATATGTGGTGTACGTATATGGGGTATAGGGGTGTTACATTATTAGCATCTTTATTAATCATTTTTTAACAATCTGGTGTCAAAGGCATATCACATATTTGTGGACACTATCTGTTGATAAAATGAGCAATCTTCAAATAGTTGATGGAATTAAAAAGCTCAATAACCAAAATTATAATTCTTGGTCAACATATATGATGTCTTATATGTAAGGCTAGGATCTCTGAGAAGCCATCAACAGAAGTGAAGTTGTCCAACCAGAGACAGAAGATGCAAATAGTATACTATGAAAATGGAAGATAAAAGCAGGCAAAGTGATATTTGCTTTGAAGACAACGGTTGAAGAAGATGAGCTCGAGCATATTCGAGATGCAAAAACTCTCAAAGAAGCTTGGGATACATTTGCCAAGCTCTTCTCAAAGAAAAATAACATAAGACTTCAGCTACGAGAAATTGGATTATTGTTAGTAGAACAACGTGAAATGACTGTTGCTCAATATTTTCATAAAGTGAAATTGTTGTGTCAAAAATTTTTTGAATTAGATCCATGAGCTCCAATCGGTGAAACTAGGATGAATAGAATAATCATCCATGGTTTGAGGCTCGAGTATAGAGGATTTGTTGCTGTAGGATAGGGATGATAAAATCAACCATCACTTATTGAGTTTGAGAATTTTCTTGCTGGTCAAGAGGCTCTAGCTAAGCAAATGGGGGGAGTTTCATCAAAAAGTGCAGAGGAAGCACTTTATGCTAACAAAGGCAAGAAAAATTCTAAGCAACAAATTGGTAGTGGATCTAAAAGAGATGACGACAAGATAAAAAGTCATAAAGATAAAGATAATAAACATGCAGGGAGAGTATCAAAGAACCATGGCAATGGTCAAAAGTTTGAAGGGAAGTGTTATAATTGTGGAAGGAAGGGCCACATGAAAAAAGCTCATTGGTCAAGAAAAGGACTAGTGGAAAGTAATGTCGCGACTTCTATAAGTGAAGAGGAATGGGATATCGATGCATTGTTTGTTGTAGAAGAGGAGGAGTTAGCACTTACAACAATAATATCTAATCAAATTAATTACAAGAAAGAATGGATCATTGATTTAGGCTGCTCAAATCATATGACAGATGATAAAAAAAGCTAAAGAATTTAGCAGAATACAAGGATAGTCATGTAGTGGTGACAACAAACAACTCAAAATTACCAATAGCTCACATTGGTAACACAATAGTCTCTCCCTATTATACTGCTTTTGAGGTGTCCCTTTAAAATCTTTATCATGTTCTAGGTATGAAAAAGAATATTTTCTCGGTAGCATAATTAGCATCTTCAGGTCATTTTGTTTTGTTTGGTTCGCAAGATGTGAAGGTATATTGAGATCTTGAAAAAAAAAGGAGCCAGTGATGAAAGGATGAAGATTAGAATATGTAATGTCTACAGAAAATGCTTATATAGACAAGACACGGAAGAACGGCGGAACTGTGGCATATACAGCTAAGTAATGTTAGCTATTCCATGTTAGATATAATGATGAAGAATTCAATGCTGAAGGGACCTCCCCAACTTGAAGTAAGAATTGACTCAATTTACACAGGATGCCAATAACTTGAAGGATTATTCTCTTCCTTTTGGATGGAGGGAAGTTCAAATGCTGGGTCCTCCTTAAGTTCCTCTATTTCAGCACTCTCTAATATCTCAAGGCAACTGGCTATTTCTGTGTCAAAAATATCCAAGCTATGATCTAAGGTCAGTGCCAGCTCCAATTTATCCGAGGAACCTGTTTGCAAGAAAACATCTGAAACAACTGCGTCAATACAATCAATTAAAGAGCAATCCTCATATAATGCAGTTGTAGGAATGGGAGAAGTGTTAAAAATAGAAAATTCAACCGTTTGTCCCAAGACAGTCATTGACAATTTACCATTTTTAACATCTATCGAGGTGTTGGTCGTAGCCATAAAAGGCCTACCCAGTAGAATAGTGTGTTCGGATGGTGTAGGGTTATTTCCTTCCATGTCAAGAACTATAAAATCCACAGGCACTATCAACCCACCAACCTTAACTAACACATCTTCTATAACTCCTTTCGGGAATCTAAGAGATATGTCAGCTAATTGCAAGACCATTTTGATAGGTTTAAGTTCCCTAAGTTCTAATTCGAGATACACAGAATAAGGCATCAAATTAACACTGGCTCCTAAATCACACATGCCATTAGTCCCCTTTTCATTACCCATAGTAATTTGAATTATGAAACTACCAGGATCCTTTAGCTTCGGGGGTAGTTTATGTTGCAGAACAGCACTAGCTACCTCTGACACTATCACCTTTTCATTTGGCTCATACCTCTTTTTCTTGGTATTCAATTCCTTGAGGAATTTGGCATAAGCCGGCATGTTCTTTATTGCTTCAAGTAAAGGTAAGTTAATACTTACCTTAGACAGCATGTTGAAGATGTCTGAAAATTTCTTATCTTGTTTATCATTCTTCAACCTGCTGGGGAATAGTATAGGTGGCCGGTAAGGATTACTTGCCTTGTGTAAATCTGCTGAAGGGGATTTCTCCATTGATTTTCTCCAGCACCTTTGTCCTCTGGTTCTCTTTCCCTTTTGGTCTCTTGATCATCTGCATTCACAGAATTATTTGCAACATCATTATTTATTACCTTGCCACTTCTAAGAACAGTCACTGCTTGAGCCTGCTCAGGTTGACTCGAAAATTTCCCTTTTTGTTGCATCTGCATATGTTGTGCAAGTTGTCCCACTTGGGTCTCTACTTTCTTAAAAGATGCTTCCAATGAATCCAGCCTTTTGTTATTCATCTCTTGATTCTTGGCACTGACTTGGATAAAAGCATGTAAACTATCCTCCAAACTCTCTCTCTTAAGCTGCCCTTGATTTGAAGATTGTCCCGGCGGTTGATTTTGTCTCTGGAGCAAATGGAAAGGTTGTTGAGAATTATTTGTTGCCCAGGAAAAGTTTGGATGATTCCGCCAACCAGGATTGTAAGTGTTTGAATAAGGATCATTCCGGGCCCTTGGTTGATATCCCCCCATAGCATTAACTTGCTCAGCCTCATTTCCATAAGACTCATATGCAGAGGGGCATATATTTGCTCCATGCCCGAAGGTTCCACAAATTCCACACACTTCTTGAGTGGATGAAGAGGTATTGTTCTTCATGTTCAGCATCTGCACTTGCCTTGTCAATTCAGCTATCTGATTTACCATCTCACTGTTGGCTTCCAATTGATTTACCCCTTTACTTCTTCCTCTTACACTTTTATGTTGAGAATTAGCTCCCAACATTTCAAAGATTTCATAAGTTTCATCCGCTGTCTTTTCTCCCATAGCTCCCCTAGCTGCGTTATCAACAGTATTCTGAAATTGCTGGGTTAAACCATCGTAGAAAAACTGATTCAGAAGTTGAAGTGGGTAGTGATGGTGTGGACACTGGATTAATAACATCTTAAACCTATCCTAAGCCTCATGAAATGGCTCTCCTTCAAATTGAGAAAATGTAGCTATTTTTCCTCTTAATTCAGCTGTCTTCTAATGTGAGAAAAATTTGCCCATAAACTTGTTATAGACTTGCTCCCAAGTTGTCAAAGAATTTTCAGGCAACATCATAAGCCAGCTCTTTGCCCTATCCTTTAATGTATACGGAAAACGTCTCATCCTCAACTGATCTTCTGTTAGTCCTCCCAATGGAAATGTGTTGAGGGTGGAGTAAAAATCCCGGATAAAATTCAAAGGATCTTCATTTGGAACTCCATAGAAAGATGGCAACATGTTATAATGGATATTCTTCAACTCATAATTTCTTGCTGCATCTGTCAATCTTATACAAGATGTGGAAGTTCCAATGACAGGTCTGGCAAAATCCCTCATAGGTCTTTGCCTTTCGTCTCCCATATTGGTAGATTGTGCAGTATCCGATTCAAAATCAGAAGTTCCCTCCTCTGTATCAAACCCAGTATATAGTTCAAACTCTTCTCTACTCCTTTTCACTCTCTAAATTTCTGGAATAACTGGGTAAAGCTCTCCTCCGAGTGATCTCCTGCCTTGCATAAACAAAATTTCTGGAAAAAAGGAATTATTAAAAGCAAAAGACAAATAAAATAAAATGTAAACAATGAAAAATAATTTAAAATATTTATGCCCAATAAACAATTACGCCAATTAGCTTCCCCGGCAACGGCGCCAAAAACTTTTTGCGCTCTAATAAACACTACTAGAACTACACTCGCAAGTATACGAGGCTGCTGTAGTATTTTGGTGAATACCTCAAGGTCGTCTCACAAGGAAGCTAGAATAGCTAATTATTTATCAAATCGTAAATAACAAATTATCAATAAAATTAAATTGCTAAACAACTAATGAAAACAAAACGAGTTGAATTTAGAACAATGAAAGCAAACTGGACAGATATGTTGAATCACTTAATAGAAAGGTCTAGGGTTTGCACTTCTCTACTAACTTATATATATGAACGGCTATTCCTCTCAACCAATTTAATTTCAAAGATCAGATTTCAAGCAACTTAATTAATCGAATCAAGGAAATAAGCTCTCGTATTCAAACCTCTTTCAAATAATCTTGTTATAATTGAAGTGATCTTTTTTTTAGGTTTATATTTCTAATTCACCTAAGTCCCTAATTGAATTGTTCCAGCAATAGACTTCATTTCTCAATCCTTCATCTAATACCTCAAACACATAATTGGTGGCCAATCAATTATATATTAACATTAATCCATTCAATTAAGGTTAAAAGAAATAATTCAGTTAAGAGCAATAACCATTTCATACAATCATAGTAGATCCATACAAACCCTAGACTAGATCAAAATTAGTTCATAATGATGTTATCAAACAAATTCATCTCATTAAAATTCAAAGAAATTAATTTAAACATAAGAGAACTCATGAATACAATTCCAATGAAACTTAAGAGATAGAGTTTGAGAACAAAACCAAATTACAAACTTCCTTTGGCTTCTAAAGAATCTCTTGCTCAGATCTTTGCTAAAAGAATAATGCAATGGCTAAAACTAATTTAATCTAGACTGTTTGCATGAAAGTGTAATCAAAATTCCAAAAGAAAATGAAGAATAGCTCAAAAGTTTATGTTGGACGGCTGAAAAAATGTATAACCCTTTCAAAAACCCTAATCTTCTTATTTATACAAAACCCTCGCTCAAAATCCGCATTTCCTTTCTTTCCTTAACCCCATGGAGTGACACGGCCAAGCTTGTGGCCGTGTCATGCTTGGCCGTGTCGCCTGGTTGTGTCACCTTCTGTGTAATCTTTCTTCTTTGCTTCTGTGGAAATGAGTGTGACACGGCCAAGCTCTTGGCCGTGTCATGTGACACGGCCAGTGGTTTGGCCGTGTCACCTGGGTGTGTCATCTTCTGTGTAATCTTTCTTCTTTGCTCTTCTTTCTTGGCTAAATATGGGACACGGCCAAGCTTGTGGCCGTGTCATGTGACACGGCCAGTGGCTTGGCTGTGTCACCTGCCAGTGTCAGCTTCTGCCAAATTTTTCTTTCTTTCTTGGTTCCCTTGGTTTTGCCCTTAAGGTGAGATACGGCCAGTGGCTTGGCCGTGTCTTGCTGCTTCATGCTATTCTTTCTTCCAAGGAAGTTTTTTGCATATTAACCTAAAACAAACACTTGAAACAAACTTTAAACAAGAATCAAATGAAACATTAACCAAAAACACATAAACACCACACTAAAAACTAGTACAAAAATGACATAAACACTGGAATAAATTAAAACTACCAAAATTGATGAAATCACTAAATAAACAGATTAAAACTACCAAAATGCATGAAGAAAACAATAATCATCATAATAAATAAGATACAATTCTATGACAAAAGCTAATAAAACAATTATATTAGAGAAAGCACATCAGTCAGTTTATGCTATGCACCCGGGTAGTACTAAGATATATCAAGATTTGAAATGGTATTATGGTAGTCAGGTATGAAGAGGGACATAGCAAAATTTGTATCCAGATGTCTCGCTTGCCAAAGAGTAAAAGCTGAATACTAAATTTCTTTAGGGTTACTTCAGCCATTGTCATTACCAGAGTGAAAATGGGAACGAGTGACAGTGGATTTTACGACTGGATTGCCTTTTACCCAGAAGAAGCAGGATGTAATTTGAGTGATTGTTGATCGGATGAAGAAGACAACTCATTTTCTTCCAGTTCAGATGGATTACTCACTTGAGAGATTGGCTGAGTTGTATATTAGTTGAATAGCGAGGTTGCATAAAATTTCAGTTTCGTTGGTGTCAAACCGAGATTCCTGGTTTGCATATAGATTTTGGAGAAGTTTGTAGGATGCATTGGGTTCTCAATTGTATTTTAATACTGCTTTTCATCCTTAGACAGATGGGCAGTCAGAGAGAGTGATATAGATTCTAGAGGATATGTTGAGGAGTTGTGTCATTGATTTCACAGGGAGCAGGGATAAATTCTTACCACTGATTGAGTTGGCATATAACAATAGTCATTAGTCTAGTATTAGAATGACACCTTATGAGGTCTTGTATGGCATAAGATGCAAAACACCTTTGCGTTGGGATGAGGTTGGAGAAGGTAAACTGGTTGGTCCTGATTTGATTAAGAAAACAGAAGAGAATGTGAAATTGATTCGAGGTTATTTGAAAGCGGCTTCAGATCAACAGAAATCCTATATAGATTTGAAGAGGAAGGATATTGAGTTCAGTATAGGAGATAAAGTGTTCCTGAAGATATCTCCGTGAAAAATGATTTTGAGATTTAGTTGCAAAGGAAAGTTGAGTCCTCGTTTCATAGGACCATATGAGATTCTGGAGAGAGTTGGTCTAGTGGATTATAGGTTGGCTTTGTCGCTTGAGTTAGATCAGATACATAATATCTTCTATATCTCTATACTTCAGAGGTACATATCAGACCCATCTCATATTTTGTCAGTGGAGTTCATTGAGGTGAGCCTAGATTTGACTTATGAAGAAGAACTAGTGGCGATTTTGGCATGAGAAGTGAAAGAATTGAGAAATAAAAATGTATCACTTGTGAAAGTTCTTTGGAGGAATCATGCCACTGAGGAGGCGACATGGGAGAGTGAGCAATTGATGTGGAGTCAGTATCCCCAGTTGTTCTAGAGTTGATAGCAGGTAATTTCGCGGATAAAATTTTCTTAAAGAGGAGAGAATTGTAATACCCCCTAATTTTTGAAAAATTTAAATAAAATAAATTTAAAATTAAATTGGATAAATTAAATAAATGATTTAAATATATAATGAAAGGATTTTGAGTGATAAAGTAGAATGTATATTTGAAATATATTTGAAGTAAACAAGACATATATGAGACATATACATATACCCAAGATATACATCACATATATGTTATGTATAAATAATTGTATGGAAAGTTGATTTTAATTAATAATAATAATAATAATAATAATAATAATAATAATAATAATAATAATAATAATAATAATAATAATAATAATAATAATAAAGAAATGGGTAGATAGTGACTCATTATATTATATATATATAGATAAGGATGGATTGAAAAGAGAAGAGCTATTTCTTTTTCCTTCTTTTCTTCATTGAACATGAGCTAGAGAGAGAGAGTAAGGGGAGCTTCTTTCTTCTTTCGTACACCAAGGATTGAAAGAATTTTAAGGATTCAAGTTGAGTTTTGAGGATTTTTCATCAATTGGTAAGTTTCTTTATCAATTTTGCTAGTTCTTTGAAATTCTATGGAAGAATATGATATGTGGATTTTGAGATTGTGTATTAGCATAATTTACTTGCTTATTTGGGTATGTATGAAGTTATTTTGAGTAGTTAATAATGATTTTAAGGTTGGATTGAAGAAATGATTGAATTTAAGTTGAGTTTGAAAGTGATTGTGTTGAAATAGCTGAGTGTACGAAATGCAGAAATTTTGCTTGACACGGCCAGTGACACAACCATGTCATTGGGCGTGTCAATGGTGCTGAGTTTCAACGTTGATGACACGACCAGTAAAACGGCCATGTCTCTGAGCGTGTCGTAGCTACTGTAAGATAAATAATTGACATAGCCATTAACAAGCCCATGTTGTTGGGCGTGTCAAAGTTTCTGTAAGGCAGAATTAATGACACGGATAGTGACACATCCATATCATTGGGCGTGTCAAAGCTTCTGTAAGAGTGGGTTAATGACACGGTTATTAACACACCCGTGTTGTTGGGCGTGTTACTTGAGAAAATTATCCAAAATAACTATTTTCTTTGTCTTTCATTTTTAATTCCTAATTTAAATGGTTTGATGTTGAGAATGTCTTAGAATGTGATATTAAATGGTTGTTTATGATCATATTTGGCTAAGGCATTGAGAGAGAGTAGTTAGCCCAATCCTAGTGTTGAAAGGCAACTTGAAAGAGAAAGTTGGAGGGAGTTTTGAAGCTTGTTTTGGAGTGCTTTCTAAAGTATGTACAAATTCTTGATAAATGGAATGTGATTGCATTACATTTGATCTAACACATTTTGGATAGAAAATGCGTTAAACTACTTGATACATGAATATTATGTTGTGACATACAAATTGCTAATTATGCATTATGAAAAGTCATTGTTAATGGCTAGATTGAATGAAATATGAATTATGTGCAAAATGTGAAAATGACCTTAAGTGTTTGGGTAATGTGGTTTCATTATGAAATATCCTATATTGAAATAAAATGATATTGATATGAATGAGAAAATGGGAAAATGAGAAAGGAATTGAGGATGGAAAATATGAAATAATTGTGTGTCTAGTATATTATTCAATTTTCAGAATTATGTGTTTGGCGGCATGCCTATGAGGGTATCCTCAATATTTGCTTTCGGGGCTTGACACTTGGTGTCATTGTGATATGATTTTCCTTCAGAGTTAGCTTTTGAGCATTACTTAATTTTCCTTCGGGGCTAGACACATGGTGTCATTATGGACCAAAATAGTAACTCTGAGATTTGAATGATGTATTAGTTTATTTGGACCCATGTTTGTGTATGTGTTTGTGTGAATTATTAAGCAATGAAAGAATATATTTAAAAGTGAGCTTGGATGTCATATTATAACATAGCATATGAGTATTTTGCATTGGTATTATTTTTAAAGTGTTATTATTATCAAAGTTTGTACCAGTAGGCTTTTAACTTAGCGCGATTATAATTCATTGCGCAGGTGACAGGGGTGATCCGGTAGAGCTGGAAAGTTCTACTAGACCAAGTCGGATCTAGGCTTATGTTGGTTGAGCTTGAAGTGTGTTGCTACATCAAGATCAAAACTATTTTGCCAGTATGTATATATATTTTATGTCATAGTACTTTTTGATGTTATGTATAGTATGTTATGTTTTTGGAGTATAAATATATATATATATATATGTATTGTAAATTATAAAGAATATTTTGAATATTTGAGTAATGTGAAATTTTGTTTTATATATTTTGACATATATATATAAATATTTTTAGGAATGAGGAATAAGAAAATTTTTATTAAACTGAATTGTGACATTCTTATACCGTATACACGTATTTTACATATACTGAATGTGTGTGTATTATACATATATAGGGTGTAAGTGTGTTACAACCGAGCTTGGTATGGTAAGATTGCTGAATTTTTAACTCATAGTGGTTATTCAGTAGCACTTGCAGAATCTAGTTTGTTTGTTAAGGCTAATGGACAGAAACTAGCTATTGTGCTAGTGTATGTGGATGACTTAATTATAGCAAGAGATTGCAAAGAAGAAATTCTCTGAACTAAGGAGAATTTATCAGTTTGCTTTCAGATGAAAGAACATGGACAACTCAAGCATTTTCTTAGTAGGTCAATTGTACTAAAAAAGGAATACTTCTTCATCAACAAAAATATTTCAAAGACTTATTGTATAAGTTTGGAATGTTTAATTGCAAGACCATTTTGACACCTATAAAGACAAATGTCAAAATGTGTGTTCATAAAGGGAGAGATTTGAAAGATGCAACGATGTAACGACAACTGGTGGGTAGCTTGATATACTTATCTAGGCCTGATATTTCTTATGCAGCCGGTATAATGAGTCAGTACATGCACAATCCAAAGAAGCCTTATTTGGAAGCAGTTCGACGAATACTAAGATTTGTGAAGAGCATGCTTGGCTTTGGAATTATGTATAAGAAAGGTTGAGAATGTAAGCTAGTTAGTTATTATGATGCTGAATATGCAGGTGATCATGATACTTGACACTCAATTTTCGGGTATATGTTTATGCTTGGGACAAGAGCAGTATCTTGGTGTAGCAAAAGACAACCACCTGTGTCTTTGTCAACAACAAAAGAAGAGTACCGATATGCAATAATGGTATCTCAGGAGAGCACTTGACTTATATAATTATTGAAGGACTTGCATCAGCCTACCGATTATGCAATTTCCTTGTATTGATAACCAATCAGCAATACGTTTGGCAGAGAATCTAGTTTTTCACACAATAACTAAACATAAGGAGGTGCATTATCACTTTATTAGGGAAAAAAGTTTTAGAAGAAGAGATTGAATTGAAGCAAGTCAAGATAGAAGGCCAAGTTGTAGATCTATTTACAAAGAGCATAAAAATCAAAAAGTTTGAACATTTTCATCAACAACTTAGGATGGTTAAAGAAATGGAAGCTGGTATTGAGGGGGAGTGATAAAATCAACGCCACCTATTTTGATAAGTTACTGATAAAATTTTATTATTATAAATTTTCTTTAAATAAATTAATGGTTTTTATTAACTTACTAAAAAAATGAGAGGATATAACTTATATATTGATTTTAGTACTTACTATTTCTGTAAACTCCTTATAACTATATAAAGAGGAGTTCATTGTAAGAATTAATTAGAAAACTATAAAGTTATCATATCTTCTTCAAAATTTTCTTTTAGTTTCCACATAATTCATAGCTTTATTTTTTTAAAAGATTATTAGCATCTTTATTAGTCGTTTTTCAATACATACAATCCTCTCCATAATGGCCCTATTCATTCTTTCAGCAACTCCATTTTACTGAGGTGTTTTTGGAATTGTTTTCTCCAAAAGAATTCTATGCTCTTTGCAATTTGTCTCAAATGGACATTTGTATTCTCCACCATTATCTGCACAAACACATTTCAACTACCTTTTTGTTTCTTTTTCAACACTAGCATGAAAATATTTGAACACATCTAGCACCCGATCTTTGGATTTCAAAGCAAAAGCCCACACTCTTTTTAAAGTGATCATCAAGATAAATCACAAAATACAAAAAAAATCACTAAGAGATTTATCACTTATAAAACAAACATCAGTATAAAGTAAATCAAGAATATTTAATCTTCTAGAAGACTAAGATCTCTGAAATGTAATCTTATGTTATTTTCAAACCAAATAATCAGTGTAAAATTCTAGATGTACACCTGTCAAGGGCAAAAATTTTTTCCTAGTGAGAACACTAATTCCTTTTTCACTTAGGTGACCAAACCTTCTATGCCATAAATTTGATGAAGTATCTACCACTGCATTCCCCTTTTCTTTGCATATTTTGGCTTACATGAAATATAAAGTATCTTGTTTGCTTCCTTTAGCTAATACAAGATTGGCTTTGGTATTTTTGCAGTTCTTTGTACCAAAGGAACTAAAGCAACCCTTATCTGTAAGAGTACTAGAGGAAATAAGATTGAGCCGCATCTTAGGAATATGTCTAACATTATTAAGTTGCAACTTGCACCCAGTATTTGTATTCAAGCACACCGTACCTATGCAAATAACCTTGGCTGAAGCTTCATTCCCTATTCCAACATATCCAAAATCACCACTGATATATAATGTGAAAAATTCACGTTTAATAGACACATGATATGAAGCTCCAGAATCAACAATCCAAGAAGTTTTATGGCCATTAAGATATAAACAATTGTTACTAATAGAAATGACAATATTACTATCAAGTGCAATTGATGTTGTATCTTTGTCTTCTTTCTTTTCTTCTTGCTCTTTTTTTAGTTACTTGTAAAATCTTTTCACATATCTTAGCTTGCCACAGTGATAACAAGTGATACCTTTTCTTGACTTGAATTTACTCTTTGATTTGTCATGGTTGTCTGACTACTTGTCTGCATTTTGAGACTGTCTAGTTCTGCTTCCATCATGCCTTCAATAATTAGTGCTTCTGAGTGAGTAGAAGAGCCCTGATATTTTCTTATGGCTTCTTCATTTGATAAACTTTCACAAACTGCATCCATGGATAATTTTTCTTCAAGAGCTAAATTACTTAATGCAACCACCAAAGTCTCCTAACTATTAAATAAAGTATTAAGAAGCAAACATTCCTACAATTCATCATACAACATGACTTCTAGATTGGTTCGGCGATTTATAATACCTTTAAAATCGGTCAAGTGTTCAACCATACTGCTTCTATCTTTAAATCTCATATAGACAAATTTTCAAGAAAAGTCTTATTTTATGGGGATTTTCTTTCACCAGGTTGGCCAGTTTCTCCCACAAGATCTCAACATTATCCTCCCAAGCCATATGATAATAGATACTATTATTTATCCATTACCTAATTATACCCACAGTCTTTCTATTCATTTTCTCTCAATTTTTGTCTGATTTATTTGTTAGTTTGCCATTTTCAACATCAATAGGATCATAAAAATCCTTGCAAATAAAAAGATTTTCCATTATAGGCTTCCAAATTGAATAATTTGAAGAAGTCAATTTAAAAATGCTATTTGATTCTTCCATTTTAAATTACACAGATAATAACTAACCTAGTTCTGTTACCAGTTATTGGAAAAATTAAAAAAATAAATCCCAAAAATAAATTTATGGTATAGTGGAATTACCAGGCCCGAGAGAAATTGACAATAAATAAATAAAATATGGGCAAAAAATAAAAAATAATCAACAAAAAAGAGATGCCAATATTTAATGTGGTTCACCATTTTATTTGAGCTATGTCCACGGGCAATACTCCCTAATAATTTCTTCTATTAATAAATAGTAGAATTTCAAGAGAGAGATTTTTTTAGAAAATATTATAGAAGTATAGCACTCATAATTGAAATAAATCCAAAATAGTGGTAAGTATTTCTAAACACTCAAAATAAAATCTCACTATTTTATTATTCTAAAAAATATTATCTCACATAAATAATTTTTTTCTCTCAAAATGGGCTGCACACTATTAATAATCACAAATTTTTTGTGTTTATAAATTGGAGGAGGGAAGGCCCATTTATAGAGCCTTCCCTCTCCGTGCACTGCGTTTATATGGTTCCAAATTTCAAATTGCAAATTTACAATTTGAAAACTTTAGTGGTGAGTGCGACTTTTGCTTTTTCGGTGCCTACTTTCTTTTACTTTTTCTTTTCTTTTTTTTAAAAGAAATTAAAAGTGGTGGGTCCCACTACTTGAGTGGGACCCTTCAATAAAAGGGCCATTTTCTAAGAGCTATTATGTTAATAATGGGTTCTCTAAATGAGTGGAAAACTTATGTTGAGATGTGTTATAACAATATCCTCACTCTACCAGAAAAGGGGATCCTTTCTTGCTTTATTCATCTCTTTTTTGTGTAGAAGGATTGTTTTTAATGATAAGAGTTACTGAGTAAAGATGGGAGATTCATGGAATTAAAATGACAACATTAACATCTTCAATTTCACATTTTCTTTTCTTGCAAATGATAACATTATCTTCTCATGAGTGAATATTTAAGAAGCAAAGACCATTTGCACTACATTGTAATAATTATAGAAGTTATTTAGCTAAATCATTAATTTAGAGAAATTGAACTCCTAATGAAATATTCATATGGAGAATTTGATATATGAGATTAGATAGATGTATAGATAGTGAAAAATTAGTCTAAATATTTTGGTGTTTCGACTATTGGTAACTCAAAAAATAAGTCTTCAAGTTAATTTCAATATCGTGTCTGATGCAAGTTGAAGAGTTAGAAGGAAAAAAAGAAGCTATACAAAAGAACAGAAAGAAGGTGCTTCTCAAGTGTTTAGCACCAACTAATGCATGCATGTCATTTTCAGGCTTGGCCCTGAGGGAAGCCCGAACAACCAATTGTCTTGGGCAATCACCCCAGTGGGGCAACATATCATGGGAATAGACTTTAAAAGATAAAAAAATGAAAATCAAAGCCATCATATTATGGGCCATCACAAAAAAACCATAAAGTAACAAGTTTTATGCAACAGGTTTTATAACAAATAAAGCCTAAAAAATGTATCAGCAACACTGACACTCTCCATTATTAATGAATTACTATTTTTGTTGGCTAATTTTCTCTCTATAATTAGAACTTGTAAAGCTAAGGCAATCTAGTGATTTGCTCACCATTCTACTGGTAGTTTTTTTTCTCTCTCTCTCCATGACTCTTTGTGAAAGTAGCATGTTTTGATTTGTAATTTAGAATTTAAATATTATCCAATTTGATGATTAATATTCTTTGTGGATGATAGCCATTTTTATTTTTCTTTGTGTGATTTATTTTGTTTCAAAATTTTGCTTTTATTTGTTTGAAAATTTGGATTCAAATAAATTGATATTGTAATATTATTTTATAGGTTGTAGATACTATGACAAATGATAATAATAACTGACATTTTCCACTAAATTTTACACTTGTAGTCTTTCAAATGGTGAGAAGCAAGAAAGGAACTGACTTGTGTATACAAATGAGTTAGATAAAGTCTTTTGTTTTTGTTGCAAATTATTAAAGCATAAATCAATAAAGACTAGTTTGGCCAAAGAGGGGACTAGTGATTGGCATAACCTTCCTACAAGACTTAGAGAGCACGAAAGGAATCGAGAACATAAACACAATATCGTGAAGGATTTGTAAAAAAGACATAAACAAAAAACAACAATTGACAGAGAAATGGAAGTACTAATTGACAAAGAAAGATATCATTGGAAGATGATACTAGTTTGAATAATTACGGTTGTGAGGACTCTTTCTCGAAATAACTTGCCATTTCATGGAATTAATGAGAAGATTTAGGAGAAGAATAATGGGCTTTTTAGTCAACTTATTGAATTTCTTACAGACTTTAATCCTATTATGAAAGAACATCTTTTGCTTGTGGTAGATAAAGAAATTTACGGTCATTATCTTAGCCACAAAGTTCAAAATGAATTGATTAGCTTGTTGGCAAATGAGATTAAAGAAGAAATTCTCAAAAAAAATTTAAAAGTAAAGTCTTTTTCCATTATTATTGATTATACTCTAGATTTAAGTCATGATGAACAAATGTCGATTATTATAAGATGTGTGGATATAGATGATGCAAGTGGAGTCAAGATGGAGGAGTTCTTTCTTAGGTTTACATCAATTCGTGACAAGTCAGGGCTTGGGCTTTTCAAGCATCTTAAAGATGTTTTGGTAGATCTTAAGCTCAACATTGATATGATATAAGAGGACAAGGTTATGACAATGGCCTAAATATGAAAGGCAAACATCAAGGTGTTCAAAAAAAGGTTACTTGATGTAAATCCTAGAGTATTTTAAATTCCAAATGGATTTCATAGCTTAGACCTTGCATTATATGATATAGCAAGATCTTGTGTGAAGGTAAGAAAATTTTTTTGCATACGTGCAAAGGATTTATACTTTGTTTTTAGGTTTAACACAATGGTGAGATGTTCTTAGCTTATCAGCAAAGCCACTGTCGAGAACTTGTTGGGAAAGTCATATTGAGAGTGTTAAAGCAATAAAAGTCAAGTATTAAAATTAAGAGATGCTTTGATTAAAATTGCAAATAGTTCTAAATATGATGTTCTGATATCAAAAGCTAAAAGCTTATGTAAAAATAATTTGAAAGATTTTGAGTTCTTGATTAGTTTGTGTTTGGTACAAAATTTTAAACAAAGTTAATTGGGCTAGCAAAGAACTTTAAAAAGAAGGGATGAATAGTGGGAAAGCAATTTCAAATATAAAGGAGCTCATTTTATTCTTTGAAAAACTTAAAGAATATGGTTTCAAAGATTTGACAGAAAAAGGCAACGAGCTAGAAAAAAAAGTTGGTATTAGACCAATATTTAAAACAAAAGGGAGTGGTTCATAGAAAGAAGCAATTTGATGAGGATGTGGGAGAGGATACCAATGAAAGTCAATCGTTGAAAGATAATTTTAAAATTACCTACTTTATCAACATTGTAGATCAAGCTCTTACATCACTTAAGGATCTATTTGAGCAAATTGAACTTTATGAAGCAACCTTTGTATTTTTATTAAATAGAAAGTCCAAAAGTATTAATGATGAAGAATTGATGAAACATTGCAACCAATTACAAAGTTTTCTTGGAATACAATGAATATTGTGATATTGTTGAAATGAGTTATTCTAAGGCTTAGATATTTAAAAATATTATTAACAAAGAAAAAATAAAAGTGATTAACATCCTTAATTTTATAAAGTCTTAATGAAAAGATGGTAGTTTTCAAGCAGTATGGATTGCATGTCAAATTTTGTTAACTATACCGGTTACAGTTGCTTCAATGAAGAAAAGTTTCTTTAATTTGAAGTTAATAAAAACTTATCTCTGTACTATCATGTCAAAAGAGAGATTAAATGGGTCAGCTATAATCTCAATTAAAAATGAGTATTTAGATAAGCTACACTGTGATAATTTAATTGAAGAATTTGCTTCAAAAAATGCAAGAAGAAGTAATTTATTTCAGGTCGGATAGTGCTAGTTTTAAAACACTAAAACCGAATTATTTTTGTTTGTTATTTTATGTAATTTAAGCCAAAAGTAGAATATAACTTTCATTTTTGTATAAATTTTTTTTTTGAAATTTGTATGGGCAACCAAAATTTTGTCTAGAGAAACGTAAATTTCCAAGCCAACCCTGGTCATGTTTTATGCTTTTAACTACGATGTGTGAAGTCCTAGAGGATATGACAATAAGATTTTGGTAGGGATAGAAATAATGAGAGAAAAATTCACTGGATAACTTGGGAAAAAAATTAAATGGATACAAAAGGTATGGACGCTAGGGACGTGGAAATGTTTAATATAGCTATAATTGGAAAACAAGTTTGAAGGTTAATGCAAGGTCTGTCTTTTTTAGTGGCTTGAGTTTCTAATGCTAAAATACTACCTATGAACCAATGTATGACATTACAGATAGTGGGTTATCGACTAATTTTGCTTGAGAAGTATGAAGTTGATAGCGTATAGAGAATTAGACATAGGGATAGTGTGAGTATTTGAGAATATAGGTGGTTGCCTATTTCAGAAAGTGGAAAAGCTGAATTCTCAGTTCAACAAACTCATAAGCCAAAGCAAATGAAACAATGGAATATATGCAATGAAGCAAAACTTTAATTTAACAATTTTTTAGTGCAAGTGGAGCTCTAGATCATGTTTATCCTTTTAAGTATAAGAAATTCAATGGACATGCTCATATGGAGAGAAGAGAAGAAAAGAGGGTACTAAAGTAAGGGTGCTTATTGTTTAGCTTGTAATTTGTATAAAACTCTCAAACTCTTGGTTCATAACAAGTAATTAACTAGAAAAAGAGCTTTGACATCTTTAAATTCCTCCAAAAATTAAACATTTTGCATGGTTGGAGAATTCCGAACTTTGTCCTACCGACAAAAGATTAATTAAGGAGGAGGGGGCTTATTGAATTTGATGCATGTCCTATATGTGAAGTTTAATATGAAACATTGAATCATGTTTTATTTTATTTTTATTTAGCTGCAACTCTATGTTTTTAGTTTGAGCTGTATCTTGATGTGACTCATATATTACTTCTTACCTTTTATAATTGGTTAGTTTAAGCATTTTAAGATGGTTAGTTAGAGAAGATTGAGATGGCCTTTGTTGTATCATGGATAGGATGGTATGTTAGAAATAATATGTTTGAGAAACAAGAGATTCCAATTAATTAACTGTTGTAGAAATTAAGAGATGTGTTATCATAATACAAAGCAGCACAACTTGCTCTATTTGCAATCTCATGTGCCCATGCAACTCAACATTGTCAATTACTAGTAGCAAAAAGGTAGAAGGTGAATGTAGATGTTGGTACTTTTTTTTTATAATAGTGGTTTTGGCTTGTTTGGTACACATGATTTGCAGGATGTTGTAGATAAAGGATACATTTTACCTAGAATGAAACATCATTAAATAAAAAAAGAAGGATACTTTAGCAAGGAGAAGGAAGAAGGATCAATAAGCCTTACTCTCGTATATAGAGGTTTAGATAAATTTATGTTCTTAAAGGTAGCTAATTCTATGACTCAAACTCCAGGACACGTGACCGACACTAAGGAATGGGAAATCATGTGGCTTTCGAAACCCATAATCAGCTTGACAAATCATCATAATAGTTTAAAACATCACATCAATTATTTAAAATATAATATCAAGTCATATAAACCCAACAATATGAAATTTATGGAGTTTCTAGAGTACAAATATAATATAATACATATTAAATTACAAATTTAATTTATTTTCTGAAGAAATGTTACTGTTGGGGAAGAAAGGCAGAGTTATTGAATAATTACTCTCATAAACTCACTCTGGTAACCTGAAAAAAAATAGTGAGATAGGGTTGAGCATCTCAACTCAGTAAGTGATACTAACCAATTTACTAACATGGTGTCTTAACCTGATTTTATCTGAAAGATACTCATGCATTATGCCAACTATACAACAAAGCAAATAATCATCCAAGGATGTTAATTAATCTATAAGAGCCACTCTAAAACTCAAATCGGGGAACCATTTCCTCTATCTTGCTCTCTTTGTTCAACATGATTTTTAAGAATCAAATACACATAAGGTCCGTCGTTACGGCTTTAGCCAAGCAGTGCTACCCGACTGACAAGCAGCGCTAAGCATAAGAAAGCTCCCGCTGTCACGCCAGTCCTATTATATCATTTATATTCATAATCCATATCATACCTATATGGTCTCATGTTATCTCAATTCTATCCAACAACCACAAATTATATTTATCACATAATTGAACAGTCACAGTTAAATGTTAAAATTCTAAAATTCTAAATAATGCATACTAATATATGTATATATATATGCATATATTATATGTAAATGCATGAAATAGAGGAAAGTATATTAGAATCACTCATTGTTTAAGCGAAAAAATTTGACTCAGTCAGCGACTTGACCCATGAGCGGTAGGGTCTGGTACTGAACGATTTACGGAATAAAATATCATAAAAAATATTATGACAATAATTTTAGACTCTAAAAATATATGTTTTATAAATGAAAAATTAATATAATTTATTTTTAATTGGTCCCCCAAAATACAGACCACCGACACAATTAATATTGCTAAATTAATTCATTAAATTGAAATCAAACTTGAAAATTTTATTATTTTCCCTATAAATTCTATACTTTTCATGTTTGGTGAAATTAAATATTTAACACGTAACATGTCTCGTCAGAGTACTCACCAATCTCTCATTGAAGTTTCGTTAGAAAATTTTGTCGGAAGAATAAATTAGCAAATTGGGTATCAAAATATTCATTTCCAAGAGAAGAGTTCAAAAATATATATTACTCTCCCTCACTCGCTGAAAATTCGTCGGAAGCTACTGTCATGGTCGGATTCTGGCCAAAATTTAAGTTAATTAAAAATTTGTAAATGAGATATCAAATAAAAGCATAAGAAGAGAAGATTCTAATGATATCTGTATTTTTTATAAAGGAGGTCGGAGTTGGCATTTTCTGCATTTTCTCTCCTCTCTCTCTCTCTTTTCCTCTCTTTCCAAGACCACATTATCACACACTAAATTACCATTTAAATAAAATCAATCATCTTATTTTATTACTTGAAATATAATAATAATTATATATATATTTAGCTTTTCCTACTTGTTTTCTTTTCTCTTTTCTTTCACTTTTTTTTTTTAAATCTCAAAGCCAGTATTCTCTCTCTACTTTTCTTTTATTATTATTATTATTATTGTTGTTGTTGTTGTTGTTGTTGTTGTTGTTGTTGTTATTATTTATTGGATATTACAACTAATGTAAAGAAAACTTAGGAGATTTTAAAGATTAACTCCAAGGAGTTTAAAGGCAAAGAAGGTGCGACTCCAAATTTTATGAGTTAAATTTGAAACTTTGTGAATGAAGGACATTAAATCATTTCGAATCATTGCTCATGAAAGTCAACAGTAAGCCAATTGAAGAGATAATATGAGATGATAGAAGATGTTTAATTATGTAGTAGAGAAAATTCTTTGATCTTTGACACCAAAATTTGATTATTTGGTGTGTGCCTTTAAGCAATCAAAAGATTCGGCCTCCGTGATAATTAAGGAATTAGAGAAGTTATTACAAGATTATGAATAGAAAATAAGAGCCTTTAGAGCAAGTTCATAAATCTAAAGTATCTTTGAATGAGGGTGAAAGTTAAAAAGGGCGATGAACAAGTAAAGGATGTGGTCATGGTCATTGCCAAATATCTAGAAGAAAATGCAATAAATACAATTTCAATAATGGAGATAAAAGCCAATAATCAAGCAGAGGCTGTGGAAGAGGAAGAGGAAGAGGAAGAGGAAATTGTTATAGATAAATTGAGAGAAGATTTGATAAATCTAATATTGAGTATTTACAATTTTCACATACAAGGCCATTACTCTTAGGGATGTCATAGCACTTCAAATTATAGGATTAAGTCAATCATCTTAATGATGATAAATAAGAAGAGGAGGAACTAAGCTTGTTATTAGCATTAAAATATGGAGGTTATAATAACCATTATTTGTGGTACTTACATAACATAGCAAGCAATCATATGTGCGGCAATAAAGATAAATTGGGAGAAGAGAAAATGGTGAAAGGAATGCCTTTAATTAACCATCCTAATCAATTGTGTGAAGCATGTGTACTTGTGAAACACTTAGGAAGGAGTTTTTTAAAAGAAGCCACTTTAAGAGCAGCCAACTCACCCCAACTTGTGTATGCTGATGTTTGTCAGCCGATTAATCCACCTTCATTTGGTAAAAGTAAGATGCATCCGTCACTTTTAAAATTTAAAGGCTCTTGTAGAAAAAAAAATTATGGCTATGAGATTAAATTTTTGAGAACTGGTAAAGGAAACGAATTCACTTCCAAGGAATTTCATTTTTTTTTGTGAATCCAATGGAATTCATTGTCCTTTAACGGTTCTAAGTCTTCATAACAAAATAGTATTGCAAAGATAAAAAAATAGAATTATTCTCAATGTGGCTAGAGTATATTCAAAGTCAAACATATGCCGAAAGACTTTTGGGTTGAAGTTATCTCTTGTGCAATATATTTGTAACATATCTCTAATGGCATACCCATTTTCTTCCTTATTTTAGGCACTATTATTTATTATTATTTCTCTTATTTGAAGACATTTCTAGCCCAAACATGCTTATTTTCCCTTTTGTTACACAAAACTGGTCAAAAAGCTGCCTTTTATCTCCTTCAACTCAGTTAAGTTCATCCTTGTTATGCCAGCACCACATGTAAGTTCGAATAACTCTCTAGCCCGCGTTTGATGAAATTTAAATTAATGCTAAAAATCTAACTGACCAAGAATGAAATTAGACTTATTTTTCTTAATGTTAGGCATTTGTACAAAAATAAAAAAAAAGGGACTAAATGGAGAAAATCAATTTTTAAATGTCAAATTAATTAGACCTAATACGCAGAGAGACTCACCTGTGCTAAAAATTGCTAGTTCCCTGCGCTCCAGCCCGCGCATAACACCTTTAGCTTCTTTGGTTCTCTCCATTTTGGCGGAAAATCATCCTGGCCGAACACCAAAACCAAAAACTAAAGTCCCCTCAACAACCACAAAACATCTCAGCCACAATCCTAAAATCGCAAGATCTGTGCTCATCTTTACTCAAACGTTTTGGCATCAGAAGAGAAGCAAGAGCTAACTCCAGAGCTGTTGGAAGAAGAGTTCTCAGTATGGAAGAAGAACACGCCAATACTCTATGACCTCGTCATTTCTCACCCTCTTGAGTGGCCATCTCTCACAGTCCAATGGGTTCCACTTTCGGCCCCAATATCCCACCCCACCGACCCTTCTTTCGCTGTACATAAGCTCGTCTTTGGAACCCATACTTCCGACAATTTCCCCAATTTCCTCATGATTGCTGACTCTGTTCTGCCCACCCGCGATGCTGAAGCTAAATTTGATGCCAAATCGGAAAATTCTGTGATTCCTAAGGTGATTGGTTATTGGGTTTATCTGTCGGTTTTTTGAGTTTTGATTTGTGGGTATTAGCTGCTTGATAATATTACTAGCTGAAGATTTTATGAAATGTAGTTTTTTTTTTTCCTTTTTACTAGGCTTTGAAAACTAATGTGAAACTAATTGAACGTTGTAAAGGTTTACGAACAAATCTGGTTTTTAATTATTTCTGGATTTAGTATACTAGCGGGAAATCTTGGCTTTGGTATTGATTTTAGGGAATATCAGAATCGGAGCATTATCTTCGCTACGGCTGCTTCAGATTGTCACTTGTTTTCAAGTATTACTCTTTGGTGTCAACTTTCGAAATTGCTGTGCCTAAATTACAGACTAAAGATCTTGTTTTGCTATAACTTCATGAGGAATAGTTTGAGGTTTCATGTTTTTATGATTATGGTTGATGAATTTGCTATCATTCATTGCATTTATGCAAATGGTTTGAGATTTTATGAATTTACTGCATTATTTTTCACTACAGTAGATGGATGTTCCACCTTACTTCACATTTATGGTAAATGTTTGATGATTGTTAAGTTTTTATGAATTTTCTTGTTGATGTGTGCTACATGAGCTTGTGCTTTCGAAAGATCTTTTCCATTATACAGTATACGTGACAAATTTTCCTAATTACTGAAATGCCACCTTGTTCATTTTGCTTTTTGGAATTATTTTGATGTGTAAAATTTTTTTATTAAGTTGCTATTCAGTATTTTCCCTCAAATGCCATTTTCAAGTTTTCAGTATATTCCTACTTGCCAAAAGAATTTCTAGCTGAAATGTTTGCATAGTGGTAGGTGGAAATAACTCAGAAGATACGGGTTGATGGAGAGGTGAATCGGGCACGATGTATGCCTCAGAATCCAGCTATTGTTGCTGCAAAGACAAGTGGTTGTGAGGTTTATGTGTTTGATTCTACCAAACAGGCTGAGAAGCAACAACAGGATTGTTGTGATCCTGATTTTAGGTTGAGGGGTCATGATAAAGAAGGGTATGGGCTATCCTGGAGTCCCTTCAAACGTGGTTATCTTGTGAGTGGTTCACATGATAATAGAATATGTTTGTGGGATTTGTATGCTGCTGCTAAAGATAAAGTACTTGGTGCAATGCATGTTTATGAGGTGATCTTTTGACTATTTTTTCTTCCTTAGTACATTATGTTAAACTTTTTTTTTTTATTGCAGTACATCAGATGGTTGATTGATGGTTTTGATAGTTTTTATTTAGGCTCATGAAAGTGTGGTCGAAGACGTGTCATGGCACTTGAAGAATGAGAATTTATTTGGTTCTGTGGGTGATGATTGTCAATTAATGATTTGGGACTTGCGCACAAATCATGCCCAAAATTCTATTAAAGCTCATGAGAAAGAGGTGGCCCAATCTAGAAATAGTTTGACTTATCAATTATTTTTTTGTCCATGTTTTGAATTAACTGTATTCCTTTCTAACTGTGCATGTGGTGATTTGATAACCTATTTATTTTAACTGCGTATTGCACATTTCACATCGCCAGTTCAGTTGAACTTCCTATTGAATTTATCATATACTTGAAGTTTCTCTTGAATTTGCTTCTATTGAAAAGTTTTCTATATATTTGATGAATGGAAGTTTACTGGCTTATGCATTAACTAACTCCATAAGTCCACATTGTATTTAGTTTTTAATGTTTAGTGAATAGGCAAGAGATATTTCATGTTTTGTGTATATTTCAATAACCATTATTGGAATGCTAAAAGATTTTTTTAACTAGTGGTGAACAATAGAACAAACTGGATAACAATATTGAATTAATTGTAACTCATTGTTTGAAGAGGATAGGGATGACCAATTAAAAGCGTGAGTAGAATCATAAATGTTATACTTCTTCCCTTGAGCATATGCATGTATTTATACTCAATTAACTGGAACTATTTTATGTTCAATAAATGGTCTTATCGACAAGTATAACACTGACTGCATGAACCATAAATTAGCATTGTATCTGTTGACCTTTGCAAAGCTATCTGTATTCATGATGTATTTGCTCTGACTATTGTCTAAACAATGGAAGATCTGCTTATCGTTGTATGCCTACATCTCTGCTAGTAACATCATTTTTCTAGCTTTGCTCATGATATCATCTTTGTAACCTTGAAATTTTACTTTTTTATTAACATTTTGTTTCTTTGTCCCAGGTTAATTATCTTTCTTTCAATGCCTATAATGAATGGATTCTTGCTACAGCATCTTCAGATGCTACTGTTGGTCTGTTTGATATGAGGAAGCTGACTGTTCCGCTGCATGTTTTAAGTGGTCACACGTATGTTATTTGCCTTCTCATATAGATTTTGGGTTTTAGTACCTTGATTTGTGTCTGCTATTCTTCATTCTGAAAGGAGATAGTTTTGTTTAGAGCTCTATTCCAATGAATAACTAAAACTGATTCAACTTATGGCTTTGATGCATGCAGTTCATGCTATTCTATTGAGCTCCGTCCATCCACAAATTCAAAAAGCACAATGTTTACCATACATTCTGAAAGTAGATATTTCAAATATGAAGCATGTCACTAATTTCTTGCATCTCTTTTTTGCTTTCTTGCTTTTATGATGGTTGTCGCTTGCTTATAAATTCATATGCCCACTCTACATGATACTTACGCAATAAATTCAAGTATTATTTAAAGTTTTGGTCATGACAATGAGATGGTATCATAACTTCTCGGATTGTGCTTGGCCCTCAGGTAGATACTCTTTTTATTTTTCATTTATATTGAAATTTATATTTGGTTTTTCCTCGTTACATATAGAGCTTGTGTTATGATTACAGTTGGGATCATGGTTGTGATATCATGGGATCAGGTCTCACAGCTGAAAACGTCAGGTTGCAAATAAATATATAGTATGAGCTATAAATTATAATGGCAAAGAGTAACAGTCCAAAAAGATGCAACGCTCATGACTTTCTATTTCATCTAGGATTCCCCGAGTAATTTTCTCAAGATGGCCCATAATTTGATGGTAGGCCAAATGATATTAAATGGATGTTGTTTGGGCGGACATCTGTTGGGTCTCTTAGGCATTGCTCTTTATGATTTTGTTTTTTATAATATATTAAAGTTTGTTTTGGTTCATCTGAAGTATATATTGAAGTTCATTTTTGTGCTTATATCGACAAAAAAGAAGCAAAAAAAGTTGGTGTACAATTATGCGTGTCTTAATTAGTGAAATGTTTATTTTATCATGATTTGTTTTCTTCTACAGAGAAGAGGTCTTTCAAGTGGAGTGGCATCCTAATCATGAAACAGTACTAGCATCTACAGCTGATGACAGAAGGTTGAATGTTTAGGATCTGAATAGGTATTTCTGTTCATAGATTAATAAATATGTCAATAAATTGTTTTTGTTTTGCGTCTTTCTTACTGCACGATTGAGTTTCTTTTTTCTTTTCTTTATTTCTCACTGTTTGTCAATACAGAGAAAAACAGTTGATAATTGTGATACAATCTGAGTCCTTTAGTCTAATAGCCAGCAGTTTAGGTGATAAGAAGTGGACCTTGGGCAATCTTTAGTTCTGAATCCTATTGCCTACACTTAATAGCTTTAACATAAAATTGTCTTTTTTTTCCCTGTTCTTCAAATGGAGGATGAAGGTTCTATACTCCAAAGCATTGCTGAGTTTGTTGGAGCTCACTTATTGGAACTTGCTGCTGATAATATCTGTTGATCGGATCACTGTTAAGCAAATTGTAACAGTCGTCATTTGATCCCCTGAGCCCTCAACTCTGCTTTGAGATCATCATATGAACTTTATGGATGAATACAGAGGTTTCTTTAATCCAATGGACTTTTTAAAATTTTAATTTGCTTTTTTTTCCCATAAACAAGAAAATTAAATAGTATAAATAGACAGTTGTAAAATAGAGTGTGAAATTGGCTCTAGATATGGAGAGCCAAATTCACTCTTTGTTTTAAATTTAAATGATAAATAGTCTCTAAAATTTTTGTTTTTTTTATATTCACTTTTATTATAAAGAGTTTCGGGCATATAAAGAGCTCCTTGATGATGTTCTAATACCAAATACCAACAATATCTATTATCTATTATTAACAATAGAAATTACAAATTTTGTGGTTGCCTTTATGCTCTTCATAAGGGCTGTGCCATGCGATTGAAGATTTGCAATGTTGTTCATTGAAATTCTTTGTTGTTGATTTGGTTCATACATCGAATTTTATATATATATATTTTAGCTTGCAATTTGCTTTCAATGGACATAAAATATAATAATTTCTCACATGTTGTGAACTTCAAAGAGTGAAATTTCGTCTCATAGGATTTGATTCTTAATGTCTTAAGGATTGGGGAGGAGCAGTTAGAGCTAGATGCTGAGGATGGCCCTCCTGAACTTCTTTTCTCTCATGGAGGTCACAAAGCTAAGATCTCAGATTTTTCATATAACAAAAATGAGCCATGGGTCATTTCGAGCGTGGCAGATGACAACACTCTTCAGGTTTGGCAAATGGATGAGGGTATTTATCGCGATGATGATGATATGCTAGCAGCTTATGACCATCTGTAGATCACTTTCCTTTCTAGCTTTAGTGGTAACCATCCGCGATGATAATTTTGTAACAAACATGATTAGGCATTGTGTTTTAATGCACTATGATTAATCTCTATAAATGAGAAATTTGTGTGGCCTGCAATATTCTCTATAAAAATTAAAATAGAAAATCATATATTGGTGTTTTGTATGCTTGTTAGTACTGTGACCAAAATGGGTTGTTGGAAACGGATGGTGTGTTCCTGTGTAAGTGCTCAAGTTTCTGCATATGCACTCGTAGATGAGAAAATCCTACTCGACTAGAAGCTTTCAAGACAAGCAAAATCCTTTCATCAATGGGTGACTCCATTTGCAGAAACTTTGTTCATTCTGTTAGTTACAAGTAGCTGATGATCATTGTTGCTATTGTTACCTTTTTATCTAAACTTATAATCCTAGTGTCATCCTTTTGCCTTACAAGAAGCTGGATATCCTTTGAACTCACGCATCGCCTAGTATTCGAAACTATCCTTTCTTTGTTTTCCTTTTATCTCTTAGTCAAGTGGGTTTTCTTTGGTAATTTTGATTTGACCCTAGCTAAAATATTATGGAAACTTGTTTTCTTTTAATAACATAAACATGTCATCGTAAAACTACCCTAAAATTGAGAATCCAAAAATTAAGGAGTCTCCTTTTCATATGCTAAATTTTTCTCTAAGCTTCTGCCTTGCCTTATATTTTACGATATAGTTATATAGTTGATTATTGTTAAGCCAATAATTTAAAATCAACTGTGCCATTGGTCTACATTTCAATGAAAAGGTTCGTATTTTATAGTTCAGAAGATCAAGGTTTAGAATTTTATTAGGCCGGTGGTCCATCACTTTCTTTTTGATCAATGAAAGATAAATATCATCAAAGAGAATGAATAATACAAGCAAATTTTAATGGCTTAGGAGAACCAAAAAAGATACAGAAAGAGATACAGAAACAAAATAATTAGGAATGACAACGGAGCATGACAGAGTCAGGAGAAAATTCCCTCCCCATCCCTGCCCAATAAATGGAGACAAATTTACCCCGTACACGTCCCTTTATTTTTTTAAAAAAAATTAAAATTTAATAATATAAAAAGTTAATAATCTATAATAATTATACATTGTAATACTGTAATAACCCAATAATCATATACAATAAAATTCAAAAATTACAATTATATGAAACATTAAATTATATTTATTCTTCATATACAAATAACTAAAATGCAACATATATAATATATAATATGAGATATATGTTATCAATTTTAGTATGACAAAAAATGTGGTATATATTATCAGACAAAACACTCAAAATTCGATCATAATATAAAATATCTTTTTCAGTAAAATCATATTTTATCTTTAGTAGAAAACATGGAGAGACAAGACAATTTCAACAAATTTTCCAGATTCTTTTGTAGAACTTTTTTCTTTAAAATAATTTAAAATTACATAAAAAAGACCAAAAAGCCAAAATTCCATTTGTTATTGTCAACATAGAAAATTTTGATATGAATATTTTTTAGGATAAAAACTTAATTAAATCCATAACTATTAAAAATAAACAGTAAAATTAACAGGATAAAAAAGGTCAAATCAAGATTTCCTGTTAAAGAATGATGAAATAATTAATTCAAACAATACTCTAAACCAAGTAAAATATGCAAACATGACAAATAATAATAATACAACAAACAATAATTGAATAAAGAAAAAGGTCTAGTAAAGCATGTGAATTTATGGATTGAAGCATATTGAAATTTTGCGTTTTCCATTGAAAGGAAACGACCTATCTGCACCAAGTATTAATCAACATCTCTCTTGCAAGATCCTTCAACTCATTTAAATTTTTGTGTGTAGTTAAAAATTCTCCAAATTGACTATTCTTAATGCTGAAATATAATGTTTTTCAAAAAAAAAAAATGGTTATTGTCCTGCAACTAAATTGCTAGAGAATTTTGTAAAAGAAAATATTAAATTTCTTTGTTTCTATATTCTTTTTTTTTTTTTTCTGTAAAGTGAAGGTTAAATGGAAGAAAGCAAAAAAATTTACTTTAAAACTCAAAAATGTGGCTAAAGAATAAAAAAAAATGGAGAAAAATAACCACTTGATTTTTAGATAATATAAAAAATAACCACTAACATTAACTGAAGACAATTTCATATAATTTAGGAATCACATCTTTCACTGATTCAAAATAAATTTTTAATAAAAAAAAAAATTCTAACAAAAACAATTCTAACTCTCTCTTGCTATTCTTTTATGATTAATTTAAATTTCACTTTCAAGATCTTGAGGTAAGTGAGAGTGAAATGCTGAGATTATTTAATAATTAATGATAAGAGAATTTGGAAAGTAAATTATTTTATTTATTTTTTATTGGGTATATAAAAATTACTGAAATAGAAAATTTGGTTGCAATTTTTTTAACGTTTTTAAACAATGTCTAATTTGTTGATAGAATGAAACTTGATGGCACATTTAATTACTTTGGTCAAACCTCAAGGACGTAATTTACCCTTAAAAGATTTCAAAAGCTTGGTATAAAGTATCAATAAAATGAAAAAAAAGGGAATAATTTCAAATACCTTCAAGAGCACATACTCAAAAATTAGACCAAGCAATGCACATCCTCAGATTAGTCAATGCCTGATAGTCGTCCGTGTCAGTGTTAAAAACAGAAACAGGCCTAGAATGCAAAGTGACGTCCACTGGGATAAAGCAAAAATTGTACTCTCACCTTTGGCGTAGTATGCACTGGCTCAACATGCTTACCAACAAACTGCAAAAATCATTGCCTTCGCTCTACAGCCTACAATGGCTCCAATGGAGCAAATCATACTTAAATTTGTTCACGTATTTAAGGCTTTATTTCTCAGCATTGTTATGGACTGCTTTCAAAAATAAATTGGTCATTTAAAGTATGTCCACTCACTACTAGAAAATTTGAACAAGAAAGAATCGGATCATCCTCTTCTGCCAAAATAAACCATACAAAACAATTAGAAGTAGATTTATCCAGTATCGATCTGACATTTAGAACAGATCAAGTTGTTAGCCATCACAACAAACATTCGAGAAAAATTATCACAAAGCACAAAGAAATATGCCACAAGACAATATCCTTCATCCTTTGCTGTTTCTGCGTCAATCATGGCTGTCGGTGAGGTCCCAGGCCCTCCCTAAATTTCACAGGGCAGTTGCCTCACTCACAAACAAATGTCCGGTTCACTAATGCAATATGAGGCCGTTCTCTAAATTCTGTAATTGATCAATAAAGAATTCGTATTGCTTAGAACAAGATATCCTAGTAAATAACCCATCCAAACATTTAAAAGAAAGAGAAATAAAAAGAACTAAAAGCTACTAACCATGTCCAAACCAAAATCAGAGAGTGCCAACAATGCATGCATCAAACAATAGCACTCATTAACTAAAATAGCTGTGAAGGATAAAGAAGGAATCATGGAATTAAAGGTTCATAATGTTGAGCTTCTTAGAAAACCATGATGCGTTAATGCTGATTTCTGCTCATAATTTCTACTGGCTACAGATCCATTAAGTTTCTTCTTTACATAGCATTTTTGGGACAATAGACCACGAACTAATGAACCCACTAACTAAAGCTTAGTTTAACATGGGTAATCCTCAAAACCTGAATAAAAGGAAAAAAAATGAAAAGAGGGGAAAAAATTAAACCAACCAAACCTAATAAAGCAACCCGAGGATGTAGATTCAACAGCTCAACAGAAGTACTAACAGGAAGACAATATGTACCCTCATGAAAAAGAACACGTCATGAATCGCTCTTCAACCTCCTGTTGCTGCACGAGCCCCTCCTAACAGATAAGAGCACCAGAATCAGTATAAAAGACAGCAGTAGATTGCATAAATCCTAACAGAAAGATCAACAGCAGAAATTTTTGCCTCGTGCAGAATCCAGCAATGGGCAAATTGTCAAGTATATAAAGAAAAAAAGTATGACTTGGACAAAAATGAAAATGCAAACATTAATGAGTAGGCAATAAGTAAAACAAGAAATAATTGTTTCGAAAGATTACTCAAATTGATAAAAAGCCCCATAAGACAAACTTCTTTTTTTCTCTATCCCTCTGAATACTGATACTATGCTGATGCTATGCTGCTGAATGAGGTTTTCCAATTTAGAATATTTATCACTGTTGATAACACAGCTTTGTTTCATGCTAGACACAAATGTTATTACAAAGAAAACTCCATAATGGAGAGAGAAAGTGCAATTAACTCTAAAAATTATGACAAACTATCATCACATGAGCTCTACATGTGTGATGGAGAAGGATCAGGAAATTCGTCCTTTAGGCATAGCATCAACCTTTCTCTGACTAACAGTTTTATATAGCCACAACAACAAAGAACACCACTAAAATTTACAGATATCAAGAAAGTATTAGAAACAGAATACATCTGCAGTGGTCATGCATAATACTCTTAACCATGTTTAGAACACATGTATGCTACTATTTAATAATTTGTTTGCATTATAACTACCCACCCAATCCTTGCAATGCAGGGAGCCTCGTGCACTAGGGATGACTTTCTGTGGAATGTAGTTATGCTATTTTATGCCATTCTTCAATTAAGTCATGAATTAATTTTGTAGTGAAGCACTAATATTTTCCAAAACTTGAATAGTTCATCAGTCCTAAATTCTCATGTCATAAGAATCTCAACCAATACTGCAGCGCTGCTATGTGGATGACACATTGCAGCACCATTTACTAAATTAAACTCCACAACAAAAAAAATGATTTTTTTAATCAAAAAAATATAATTTTTTTTACAAAAAAAAAAAAGCAATAGATAAGAAGAGATAACTTTCCTTTCATTTTCTTATAAACTAAGGTTCTATTTGATTTCACTGTTCGCATCAGCTGTTAGATGTTAGCTGACAACTGATTATTTAACCATTAACGATAAATATTATTATCTATCTTTTTATTTGAATATTATATTTTAAGAGGGTAATTTGGTCTTTTTATTTAAATAAATAGGAGCTGTCATTATTTTCTTTTTCTCCCTTCCATTTGCATTTTTTTTAATCAAATTATCTTTGCTGCTTATGAATGTTGATTCAGAAAAAGTGTTACTATGTAGAATCCAAGGCATTGAATCAACTGAAAAATGAAAGTATCAAGACTTGTAGTTTATCTTAATTTATTGGAGTTAGCAGACCAATAAGCTCCAAGATTTACTATCAACAACTTTTTCAAGTGCAAACAAGCAAGCACACATGTTTGGTGAGTTCTTAATTTACAAAATTTTATGCTAGTGTTAGCCAAGGAACAACGATAATAATAGTGAATGCAAGGGATAACTGGAGAAGTCGATTGGAAAGGAAAAGAAAATTGATCCAACAAATCAGATTACTTGCAGCAGTGTAGCTTATTCAATCGACTAAGTATTCTACATCCATCATGATAAAAATAAAAATAAAGTGAATAAAAAGAAAATTATAAGTAGTCTAATTTTCACCTTTCCTCTTATTTGTGCTAGAAGAATAGCCATTACCATTCCTATTTGCTGCTAAATTCCCAGGTCCGCAGCCATCAAGCTCCTTCACTCCTGAGTTTTGATTTGCCAAACACTGAAGATTATCAAACTCACAACCATTGAACCCTTGACCAGTTAAGGTCATACCTTCCCCACTTTTGCCATCTATGCCAGGACAATAAACCTGACCGTTACACTGTATATTACACGGATTCATAACGTAAGCAGCTGGAAAATTTGGATTGTTCAAGTTCACATCATTAGTTGATTTCTGATATGGAAAAGATCCAATCTCCCCTTCAATCCTTCCCCGTATATCCACAAGTAAACACTTGAGCCTTGCGACCTCAGCCTCCAATGCAGCTTGTCCCTGCAGCTTCTTCAGCAACTGCTGATTTAAAGCCCTCAATTTCACAACTTCATCCTCCAAAGATGCAGCCCTTGCCTTCTTCTTCTCCCTATACTTCCTGACTGCCTCTCTATTTCCTAATGGGCGTTTCTTTGACTTTTTTTCAGTTGACTCTGCAGTATCATCAGTCCCAGTCTTATCATCAGATGGAGCAGAAACAATCTTGGTGTGCACATGAAAGCAAGTATGTGTATGGGAAAAATCAGGGCCAGGAGGGTTACAAGTGTGTGTGTGAGTACAGGCATGAGTATCCTTGAATAGTTCATCAAAGAAATTATCCATTGAGCAATTGCTACGAATCTCATCCAGGTTTGTGCCTGAAAATACTTCTTGTTGGGAGAAATCTAGCTCACCATCGTCCATTTTAGCTCAAAACAACCAAAGGGAGTTGCAAATTCTCCCTAAGCAGAGGTCAATTGGGGATTTTTAATGTAGATCCTGAAGATAATTAAGGTCAAATACTGGATTTTTTTCAACCTAAGTTGTGACCATGGCCGGATGGGGAAACCGTGCGTTCAATGCTGATAAGGCAAGATAGATGATTTTAAGTAAGCCCAATAACTCGATCAAAACCCAAAAATCAATTAGCAAGATGAGAATTCAAAACATGAACATAAAACAACTAATTGAAGCCACAGATTCCAAACACAGAAAATTAATTATCAATTAAAACCAATGAAATTCAACATGCAAAAGTAAATTAAAATCTAGGAATTAAAAGAATAATTGGATCAAATGAAGGATATAGCGAACAATGAAAAACAGAATCTAGAAAGAATCCATAAAAAATCATCATCAAAGATATAAAAATTGAAACCCTAAATTGCTCCAAATGAAAAAAGAAAAGACAACAAAAAAAAGAGACTTTTAAAAGGAACCTATAAAAGATTCGATAATATAAAATAAAAAGAGAAAGTGAAAGTGAAATTGAAAATGAAAATGAGCGCACCAGAGAAGAGAAGTTCGATTCCACGAAAAAGAGAGGAGGAGAAACTCTCTCCTTTCGCATCATGAGTCAACACACAGAGTAGCCTTAAATTCAATTTATAGGTATTTGAGGACTCGTGTAAAATTAAAATATTTATATATATAAGAGAAATTTTAATATACATCTCGTGCTATGGTGAACATTTTTTTATGGAGCCCACCCACTAGCATCATTGCCGTCCATTCAATTTGATCATACAATGTCTAGTTTAATTTGAGACGGACTAACATTTGAGTCGTGGAGAGAATTTCAGAGGTTGTGTTGGGATTACTTTTCTTGGTTGACCATACAAAACAAGTATTATTTTTGTATTGAATAAAAATGTATGAATTTGTTCCATCTGGAAATAATTAAAGGCATGAATTATTTATTTTGGTTCTAATATCAAAGGCAGGAGTTGAATTTGTTTCTCATCATTGACAATAATTCCATTGATTACAAGGTGGTAATATAGGTAGCTAAGGCCCATTAGATCTGTTTTCTCATAAAAAAAAGTTTTTGTTGTATTCTTAATTTCTCTATTAATGTTGGCATTGCTCTTTTCCTTTGTTCTCCACAATCTGACTATTGATTATTCTAAGTAAGTATGCATTTGCCCTACAACTGGGTTTTTGCTCCCAGTTGACCAATATGCACGCTAAACATATATACACAACAGTAAAATCGAATATCTCAATCTGAATTATATGACTTATAAACTTTACATAATCAATCAAGCAACATATGCGTAAATTCTGGGAAAATGGAGGCTACTATTTTAATATGAAGCACTGTTGCAGGATATTTTTTTTACTTCCCCAATTTTACTTTCCATTGGAACTTTACTGCAAATTCAAAATTTTCACTCCCATACAAAATCTCAAATTGCACTTTCCACTTCGATTTATTTCATCAGTATCTATTATAGTAAAAAAAAAAAAAAAAGAGTTCCCAATGGACCTAAAAATTGATCCTTTCAATATCACACTAAACAGGATTTACCAAAAATTCTATATCTACAAAAACTTCACCTTGGGGTACTTACATTTTTTTTCCCTCAACTGTACAGATTTTTTCTTCACAATCTTGTGGTACATTTGGCTGTAAAAGAAGCAGTAACATAGTTTTAAAACAAACTAGCTGAAGCTTGATGATCTGCTCCACGTTGCTTTCACATATTCCTCCATAGAAATATTATTATCATGTTCAGTGCTACTAAATGATGTAGAAGCATTGTCGACGTCAAGAAATGCAAGATTCAAATGTAATTCTCCACTAGAATTGGGATAAACTTCATCATCATTTTCACCATCCTCCATATCCTTGTTTTGAAGGTTTATACACCTTACTGCATCTTTATCCCCTCTTAGAAGTTTCAGCACCTAAGGAAAAGAAAGAGAATTTGTTTATAAAATTTGCTTGATGCCAATCCAATAATACAGCCAAGGAATATATCTTGATAGTTCAACAAGTAGTCATTACTTAAAGCCAATTTGTACATAGAATAGTTCATTTCACTCCCATGATTTCAGTTTTGGAATTCAACCCAAATTCTGTCTTTTTATAAATGAATTATATACTTCAAACTTATTTATGCCAAACAGGAGCAACACTGAAATTTAATACCTCAGTCATTTTAGGACGTAGCCTAGCTGCTCGTGTAATGCAGAGCCTTGCTGCAAGAACCATTCTCTGCATTTGAGCCTCATCAAAGTTTTCATCTAAACTTGGATCTATTATGGCTCTTGCATTTCCACGCTCTATTATAGGTTTTGCCTAATTAACAGAACTCAATGTTAGCGATGAACTACACAGTTAAAATATGATGGCTTCTAATCATTACAACAAATATTGGATTTAATGACTATCAATTTTAGTTATATTATAACTTGACATTAAAATTAATAATAAACAAACATTGGAGTGATGTCATACTTGTGATAATACTATGAAAATCTTTTGGTTGTTGAGCTTTTCATGCATCAGGCAGTACTTGCTGCTAAATCCTTTAGGTATGAAATTATATTTTTTAGCAGTGAATGAACCTGCTATTTAAAATACTACTTATTGAAGTGAAATATAATTATGGATAAGATTCTTACCCACATGACCAAGCTCTCTTGGTCCTTTGGAGACTCGAAACCAATTGCCTTTTTTCCTGATAACAATTCAAGTAGAACTACACCAAAAGCATAGACATCCATCTTGTCACTAACTTTACCATACATGAAGTATTCAGGAGCAAGATATCCAAATGTTCCAACTACATCATTTTGAGTGATAAAAGATGTTGTTGGTCTCCAAATTGCCAGGCCAAAATCAGATAACTATCACACAAAACAAAAGTAGCATATGTCATAACAATGGTAATATTTATAATGTAGAATGTGGGGAATAATTTTAGTCAGGTGGAAATACCTGTGGTTCAAATACATCTGAAAGAAGAATGTTTGAAGATTTGACATCTCTATGAATAACAGGCAGAGAACATTCATCGTGTAGGTAAGTTAAGGCTTCTGCTATTTTCATAGCAATATTAAACCTCACTTCCCATGATAATGCAGATTCTTTTTCTTTGTTCTTACCTGAAAATTTGATATATGAATTTAGATATCAGCATTATTTGTATCAATTTTTTCCATGGGGAGAAAAACATATTGAAGCTTTACCATGAAGATTTTCCTCTAAGCTTCCTTTAGGAATGAAATCATAAATAGAAATGAAATTAGCATCTTTGATGCAAACCCCGATGAGACATGTAATATGCTTGTGATTCAAAGAGGAGACGATATCAACTTCTGAAGCAAAATCCTTTCTTGCTTCTTGAGAGGAGTTCCTAATCTTTATTGCTACTACCTTTCCATCAGTAAGAACTCCCTTGTAGACACGGTTACATCCTCCTTTTCCAATCAAGTTTTCTGTAACGAGATAAGACGTTTAGACCATGCTAATAGATAAGGATAAACTAGATCATATAGTACGTATATTGCAATGGTGAAAACCTGAGCTAAAATTTGAAGTTGCAGACTTGAGAACTTCATAATTGAACCATTTGAAATTGGAAGAGTTTGTTTTCAGCAGAATGTCCAATGCATTTTGCCGTTCTCCTGATGCATAAAATATAATCTTATTTCTTTCCTCCATGAGGTCATTATTACTTATCTCCCTTGCTGATGCACTTTGAAGATGGTTTTTATGCGGCCAACGATTTGGCAAGTTCAATGCCCATTGCACAACAGACAATTCCCTTGCCTGCAAAGTCTCTTGGGTGGCTGAACTTGCTCTTCTAAGAAGAGGCCAACCAGGTCTTTGATCCAAAATGTCTCCTCTTAAAGCAGAATTTGATCTTTTCCTTAGTTCTGGCAAAAGACTTGGAACTTCATCTCTTGATTCTCCACTGTCATAACTTGTCAGCACTTCAAAACTAGATATTTCAGTATCAGCCTCAGAATCTCCATATTCAGATCGAACTTCATCAGACAAGTGATTATCAAGTAGATTTAGACTCGGTTTAGGATCTCCAACGAAGCCTAACATAATGGGACATAGTATTAATATATTTGGATGATCTTAAAATGAATTTTTCTTTAAGCACATAAACTTTACGAATATCAGACCTGGTGGTTGATTATTGTTGCACCTTTCAAATACAATTTTTCCATTGTGGATAGCCAAAACATCGGTGTTTGGTGGTAAGCGCTTTGCACAATATCTAGCAGTGGAAGTCCAAGTCCTACAAATTATATCTGCTTAGACTAATCCTTAAAGAAAAACTGGCACACAAACAAAGATTAATCCAGCAGAACAGTAGCAACGAGCTTTGTCTTGGTGGTAATGGATCCATCTCTAGAGCCCTACTGGAAACCAATTAATAAAAGAAAGAAAAAAGACTAATCCAGCAACTGAATTTCTAGCTGCACCTACCCTAGAGCAGTTTGGTTGCTGATCCCCAAAACTATAGCCACGGCATCATGGTTCTTTGCCTCTTTAACCAAAGTCCTCTGAATTGAAATTCCTGTGCAGACTTGACCAATAAGATCCACCTGAAACCCAACCACCAAATATAATTTTCGCCTGCAATTTTTGGGTTTTCCAAGGAAATTTAAATTATAACAATAAAAAAATTATAATGACTAACCTTCTTCAGGGAACATAGACCATCATATACTTCTAAATAACTATCTAACAAGGGCTTGTCTTTTGAAGCACCTCCTGCATATCAGCAACGAATAATATTGCAGTTCAAGCATTTTTAAGATAAGACAAATCAGAAATGACATGCAACTTAAAATATTCTTAAGAAAATAAAAATATTACTTGAACTTCGACAAACATGAAGAGCAATAACACAATCTCCAGGTTCAGCAACCTTGACGAAAGCCCAATTTAGAAGTTCTCTGCTATGGGTATCAATTTTAATCCCAACCAACACAATCCTTCTCGAGAGAACTGGAGTTTCCTCCTCTGCTGGCATTTTTTTTAAACTTAAACTTAGTCTTAAAATGTCTTGATTGATCTCTGTAGATTCAATTCTTCCTTGAATTTGCATAAATTCTGCAAATTTATTCTGGAGTATAATTTTTTCTACAATTCTTGGCATGTTCATTTCAATCTCTGCAATAAGAGGTTTATGATTGGTGATTATAAATGCAACCCATTAACAGATTCCCCATGAATGGTCCAAAACTGAAGAATTTTATACAAATCCGAATTGAATTCAAATTCCCACCACGAGAAAAGCAATTAAAAATAAATACTCACATTTTGAGAAATATATACTAAAAAATTGAATGAATGATGCAGGAGATAAAGAAGACAAACAATAAAATTGTACCTAAATTTTGTACCCATATGCCCTTCAACCCCATAAAAGAATTTAAAATGAAATTGCCGCCAAGTATAATCACCTTACCTACCTAATTCAATTAATTTCAAGACTCATAAAAGTATATAAAAACTCAACAAATAAAGATCAAGTAATCAATAATAAATTAAAGACATCAGTACTGTTCGGGTGACGATTAAAATTAATTAAACAAATGGTTTATTTAAAAAAAATGGAAAGGAAATAAAAAAAAAATGTTCAAAGTGAATGAATTTTTGAAGAAGAAAGTGTCGGCAAGAAAGATAATTTATTGGAAAAGTGGTCAAAAATTTTCTTTACAAAGCCAAAACAGAGAAAAGAAACCAGAGGTTTTTTCTTTTAACTAATTAATTATTTTTTTTATCTTTTTAATTTTAAATAAAAGCAAAATGAGAATCAATGACCTAATAAAATCTTTCACTATCATTTTTATAAAATGTTATTGAACTCGTAAATAATTTTTTTTTTAAAAAAAATCATATTTTACATGCTTTTCCTATACTTCGCTTTCATATTACTTTCTTATTTCTGTATAAAAAATTTAAAAAACAAAATTGTGGTGGTGATCAATGATATCACAGAATAAACATGGAGCATTTGAAAAAAAAAAATAATAAGAATTATTCCAAAAACCAATATCGTAAAAATAGATTAGGCACGATATCGTAATCATCATTGTCACCATAAATCCATCTTGTTGTTTACAACTTAATAACGTGAATTTTTCGCCATTTCTTATTTAGGTTTTTATTTGAAGGCAATTATATTAAAGATTTTCAAATACATCTTAATCTAAATAATAATTTTACGAAATAATTTCATAGCATTAATTATAATTATTTTGGCATCACGGAAAATATTAATTAGTTATACTTAATCCAAAAGTCAGATCTTATAAAATTTAGAAAAACTAATAATTTTTCTTTGATTTCTCGTGGAAAATAAAACCACCCAATCACGATTGATCTAATGACTAAAAAAACATTTTCTAGAATTCTTTAATTATATGTCTCATTGCAATTGGATAAATCTTTTAATTTTTAAAATTTTGAATAATAGAAATATTATCTAATTAGTGGCCAGAGATTATGTAAACTGAAAGTCCTCAATTTTCTTTTAAAAATAAATAGATAAAAAAATGTATTTTTCATCTTTCTTACAATTATTCTCTATCAATTTTCTTGATAGCTGAATTGGATATTAAGTAGATTAATATAGAAAAAAAATTACACTCTATATCATATTTTATAAAAATATATATTTTTTATTTTTATCAGAGGTATTTTAGTTATTTTACAATAAAATCATACTATGTCAATTCATAACTCATAATAAACGTATAATAAATTCAAAATAAACATATAATAAACTATTTAAATTTGACGTTTTTACAAAAAAAATTATAAATTTTGATAAATATAAAAATATTTTTAAAAATATTATAAATTTAATTTTTTTTTTATTTTTTTTTTGTATTTTTATAAAGATCCCATTAATATATGGAATTCACTTGATTTTATAGAAAATGAATTATATTTTTTTATGAGTGGAAGCATTATATTTATACTCGATGCACTTGGAGTTTGACCATCTATATAGAAAAAAGAATATATGTTTAGAAAATAAATTAACTAGTATATCATAATAAAATTAACAGAGTTTTATTATAAAATGTATTTAATTATTTTTATTTAGATACATATATTTTTGTTTTGTGTGTTATTCGATGTACACTCAATAACTTATCCCAATTTAAATATTAAAGAATCATAGCCATACATACCTAAAAAACTTATCTTATCCTCCTAAGGGATATATTTGTACTAATTGATCAAAATTTTGCTATACGATATCTTCCAGATGAAGTAGAAAGGATAATAAGAATATCCCATCAAAATTTTGACAAATTATGTTGATTTTCGTTTTTCATAAAATGAATGTTTGACTCTTCTCTTCACATCATGTATTGCTTTTTATTGCCGAAATCGATGAAGTTTAGTTTGGCTACGGGCAACGGCGCACAAAGAGAGATAAATATTGATGAGGCTTATCACGCAACTTCATCGTAATCTAACTTTATATTATACTGTTTTTTTTTTATGCTTTGAAAATTAATATTATATTTACTGCCCTCCTTTATTATGAATTTTATATGTATGACTATTTATAAAATTAGTCCAAAATAATAAAATAAAAAGAAAAATTAACTAAAATGACATATTCTTAAAGATATTACTATTTTTTAACTTTCATTAATTTTAATTAACCTAAAATTAATTAAAATATCCTTAATCTTAAAAAATAAAAATTACCAGCTCTTTTTTTTTTCTCTCATCTCAAGTCTTATCAACTTCTTTTTTTTTTCTCATTTTCTCTCTTTTTTTTTAATTTTACGATTCAAAGCTCAATAATATTTAAATTTTTCATCAAATTTTAATTTTTTTCATCAGCTCCTTCATTGCAACAGGTAAATATTTAATTTTTTACTGCATTTGAGTGCAGTTAGCGATAATGTTTAATATGTTCTTCAATATTTGCGATTTAATTTTAGATTTTGTTATAATTTGATAATAAATGTTAAGTTAAGACTCATTTATAGAATGTTTGCTGCATTTGAATTGTTGAATTAGTGACAGTCAGCGACAGTTAGTATTTAATGTGTTATTCAATATTTACGATTTTAATTGTTGGCTGTATTTGCTTTTTGAACAGTCAATATTGTGAGATGTTTGCAGCCAAATTTGTTGAAGTCTGTATGACCTCCAATTTCACTTTGTAGGATTGCAAAAAAGAGTACATAGATCAATTAAGATATACCACAGCTTGTTCTTTATGGGTTCATGTCGAAAACAAGAAAAAAGATTATTATTATTCCAATGATGAGAAGTGATTTGACCAAAAAATAATTATATATACAATTAAGTATTTTGCTAATTTTTAGATATTGGATTTATGTTAATGTTAATGGTGAATGTATCAGAATTTGATCATTCGTTTAAATGATATATGTATCAGAACATCCGTGTCAATGGACGTGTCATAGCTACTATAATAAAACTTAAATGACACGGCCAGTGACACGCCAGTGTCAATGGGCGTATAGTAGCTGTTGTAATGCTAGATAAATGACATGGCCAGTGATACGCCAGTGTCAATGGGCGTGTCGTAGCTACTGTAATGCAACTTAAAAGACAAGGCCAAAGACACGCCCGTGTCATTGGACGTGTCAAACTTTCTGTGAAAATGAGCTTATGACATGATCAATGACGCGCCCATGTCACTGGGCGTGTCACTTGAGAAATTGCTCAAAATAACTTTTTGCTTTGTTTTTACTTATAATTCTAGCTGTAACGATTATAAGTTCTCAAAGTGTAAATGATAACTTTTTGAAGTTAATCCTAACAAGTAGTATAATAGCTTTATTTGAATATATGATAAATGTGTGTGATATTAAGTGTTGATCAAAGAATTATTTCATTATGGTGCTGTACATAATTTAATGTTAGTTAAAAACTAATGAATTGCCCAAAACATACTGATTTTAGATCTAGCTTGAGATTGAATGACTAGCAAAAGGGAGGATATCCAAAGTGATAGTGGGCACTCAATGCCATCAAAAGCCACTTTGTGTCATCATATTCAGTGGGCATTCGTTCCATAGTAGACCATTAGTCAAAATTCTATACAGTGGGTATTAAAATTCCATTAGTGACCCGTTATCCAAATCTAGAATCTGAGTTCAGTGTGTATGAGCATAATTAAAGTAGTTATCTATAGTGAAAACAATGTGTTATTTAATTATTGATAAATTACTCAATTCTGAATCTAATTGTGCTTAGTATTTCAATTTTCAATGAATTTATTAATTTTTTTATTTAACATTCAGAAAGTAATACGCTTCAATGTTTCTAAATTATTTAATGATTAGATCTCTTTTCATTAAATTTTCTTGCATATTATAAATACATAAGTATCACTAAGCTTTGCTTAGCGTGTTGAAATTATTTTCTGATGCGCAGATCAAACAAGGAGAATTGAGACTGCAGAGTGAGAGATATTCGTTTCTGATCAACTGCATCACCAAGGTTCAATTAACAATATTGTAAATATTGTATTCTATATAATTCACTTAGCAATACTTTATAATTTTGTATGACAGTTGTACTAGTTTGAGAATTTTATAATAATGTAAGTTATCATTAAGAGTTCTTATAAATTAATAGATATATGTGTGTACTATAGAAAGCTTAACAACTGCATAAATGCTTAGAAGTATTTTAACTTTATTTCTTTAATACATACATAGACACATATGTAGAACAATTGTGAATGCTAGGTGACATCTCCTATGTAGGTAAGTGTATGGGCTATGTAAAGTGTGTTACATTTAGTGGCATCAGAGCAGGTTTAGCCGGTTCTAAGTTGTAGGTTAAAAAAAAGAGAAGTACAACTGTCATTACCATGTGGACAATATAATTGAATAAATGTTTGATGCAGTTGATTTTTAATGTTTAAAGGTATAAGATAGCCTCTGAATCCCGTCAAGGTGCCGAGGATCAAGCTGCATCCTCACACAGTCAAGCTAGTGTGGGAAATCAGCAGCCATCGGAACCTTCTGCAGAACAAATTTCTTTAGATCCCCAATTTATGAGAAATATGGAAGAAATTCTTAGGCAAATTGTAAGAGTTGCTCCTCCTGCACAACCTCCACTGCCAGTGCCCCAAAGATCTCCATTGGAGAGAATTAGAAAATTGGGAGCTGAAGATTTTAAAGCTCGTGATACTGATGAGTCTTCAGTAGTAGAGTATTGGATGGAGTGGATTGTGAGAGTTTTTGATATTCTGCATTGTACTAATGAGGAAAGATTAGAGTGTGCAGTTTTCTTGTTGCAAGAACAAGCTTTTGCCTGGTGGGATACAAAGCAGAAAGGTGTACCCGCAGGTAGACTTACTTGGACATTTTTCCAAGAAGAATTTAAAAAGGAATATATTAGTGAGATTTATTTAGAGGAGAAGCGTCGGGAGTTTTTGTATCTTAAGCAAAGACAATTATCTGTGTCTGAATATGAGAGGCAGTTTGTTCACCTCAGCAAATATTTTTCAGAGTTAGTTGTATCTGAGGAAGAGAAGTGTAAGAGGTTTGAACAAGGTTGAACAGTCATATTCGGGTGTATTTAATAGCAATTGGGATTAAAGAGTTTTTCACTCTTGTTAATGCGATAGTCGCTATAGAAACTGAGATTAAACAGGAGCAGGGAAGAAAACAACAATCAAAGAATGAATTTTCTAGTGAACAATAACAAGGTTGCCAGAAAAGACAAAAAAATATTCAAGCCCAACTCAGGGGTTTAGTAGAGGAAGTGGAGCTAGTTTTCATAAATCTAGAGGTGGTAGGTTTGGAGTGGCTACAAGCTCTTCTTCAAGAGTTGTTACTACACCTTGTCAATATTATAGTAAGGGTCATGCAAGTAAAGATTGTTGGTATCAAAAGGGGGCTTGTTTGAAATGTGGATCTTTGGAGCATAAAATCAGAGATTGTCCAATAATAAAAGAATTAGAAGTTGTGGAAGGACAAAGTTCTGTACAGAGGTTTCAGTCAAGCTGTAAGACAGGTAGAGGTGGTCGACCCAGTGTTAGTCAGCAGAGAGAATCTGAAACAATGGATAGACCTCAGACTCGAGGCAGTGCTCCAGCTAGGGCTTATGCCATGAAAGCTGTGGAGGACCAAGATGCTCTTAATGTTGTAGTTGATAAATTTTCTTTACTTGGTCTTGATGTGTATGCATTGTTAGATCATGGTTCTACACATTCTTATATTTGTACAACTATAGCTTCGGGGAAGAAAATGTGTGTTGATAAACTTGATTATGAGATAGAAGTTACAAATCCCTTAGGCCATAATGTTAAAGTAAATAGAGTATATCGAAATTGTCCACTTAGAGTTCATGATGTAGAGCTTTCTGCTGATTTGATTGAACTACCATTCCATGACTTTGATGTAATCTTAGGAATGGATTGGTTGTTCTGACATCAAGCAGTTATGGATTGCTGCAGGAAAGTTGTAACTTTTAAGATTATAGGTTATGGTGAAATTATAGATTAAGGAGAAAAATAATTTTATCCTTCTAGTTTGATTTCTGCAGCTAAAGCTAGAAGGTTGATTAGGAAGAGATGTGAAGCTTATCTTGCTTATGTTAATGATATACGACATTCAAGCAAGATTTTGAGAGACATACCTATAGTGAGTGAATTTTAGGATGTTTTTTCAGAAGAATTACCTGGAATACCACCAGAGAGAGAGGTAGAATTTGTTATTGATGCAGTTCCAGGTACATCACTAATTTCTAATTCACCTTATAGAATGGCACATTCGGAATTAAAAGAATTAAAGGTACAACTCCAAGAATTGCTTGATAAAGGATTTATAAGACCTAGTGTATCATCTTGAGGCGCACCAGTTTTGTTTGTGAAGAAGAAGGATGGTACCTTAAGATCATGTATAGATTATCGACAGTTGAATAAAGTGACTATTAAGAATAAGTACCCGTTACCTAGGACTGATGACTTGTTTGATCAGTTGAGAAGAGCAGGTGTTTTCTCTAAAATTGATCTTAAATTGGGTTATTATCATATGAAAATTAAAGAAGTAGATATTCTGAAGACAGCTTTTAGAACTCGATATGGACATTATGAATTTTTTGTTATGCCCATTGGTTTAACTAATGCTCCAGTAGCTTTTATGGACTTGATGAATCGAGTCTTTAAACCCTATTTAGACCAGTTTGTAGTTATTTTTATTGATGATATACTGGTTTATTCTAGAAATAGAGAGGAGCATAATAAGCATTTGAGAATTATACTACAGACACTGAGGGAGAATCAATTGTATGCTAAATTATCGAAGTGTGATTTTTGGTTGACGAAAGTGGCATTTCTAGGTCATGTAGTGTCAGCTAATAGTATTCGTGTGGTTCCAAGTAAAATTGAGACTATTTTGAATTGGTAGCCACCAAAGAATATAACAAAAGTCCGGAGTTTCCTTGGATTGGCTGGATATTATAGAAGATTTGTGCAAGGGTTTTAGAAGATAGCACTTCCCTTAACTAAGCTCCTTGGAAAAGAAATTAAATTTGAGTGGAATGCTCAGTGCCAAGCTAGTTTTGAACAATTGAAGGCTATATTGACTGAAGCGCCTGTCTTGACCCAACCGATTCCAGGTAAAGACAATGTTATTTATAGTGATGCTTCTCATCAAGGACTTGGTTGTGTATTAATGCAAGAGGGTAAGGTAATTGCTTATGCTTTTAAGCAATTAAAATCTCATGAATTGAATTACCCTACACATGATTTGGAGTTAGTTGCTATTGTATTTGCTCTTAAAATCTGGCGACATTATTTGTATGGTGAAAGGTGTTATATTTTTACTAATCATAAAAGTTTGAAATACTTGCCAACACAAAAAGAATTAAATTTAAGGCAGAGAAGATGGATGGAATTGATCAAGGATTATGATTGTATCATCGACTATCATCCTGGAAAAGCTAATGTGGTAGCCGATGCTTTAAGTCGAAAGACTTTAGCAGAATTGAGGGTTGAACCAACCATTAGACAAAAAGTGATAGAAGCTCAGAAACAAAATCAAAAATTGTTAGAACTTTTGAAATAAGTGCATGAAGGGAAAAAGCTAGATTATGTTGTGTCAAAAGATGGTGGAGTGTATTATAGAGATCGATTATGTGTACCTAATGTGACGGAACTAAAGGAATGTATTCTTGGTGAGGCTCACAATACTATGTATATTGTACATCCCGGAATCAACAAGATGTACCAGAATTTGAAATCTCATTATTGGTGGCCTGGTATGAAAAGAGATATTATTTAATATGTGACTCGATGTTTAGTATGTCAACAAGTCAAAGTAGAACATCAAGTTCCATCGGGTCTTTTGCAACCTATATCAATACCAGAATGGAAGTGGGATAGAATTACTATGGATTTTGTGACTGGTCTTCCAAACACCCAAAAGAAGCATGATACAATTTGGATAATTGTTGATCTATTAACTAAATCAACTCATTTCCTTCCCATTCAAGTTGACTACTCAATGAATAGACTTGGAGAGTTGTATGTTAATGAGATAGTCAGACTTCATGGAGTACCAATGTCTATTATCTCAGATCGAGACCCTCGCTTTACTTCAAGATTTTGGAAAATTTTTCAGAAAGCATTGGGTACTCGACTTCATTTTAGTACTGCATTTCATCCACAAATAGATGGTTAATCCAAAAGGGTGATACAAATACTTGAAGATATGCTTAGAAGTTATGTAATCAATTTTGAAGGTAACTGGGATAAATATCTGCCTTTAGTAGAATTTGCCTATAATAATGGTTATCAAACGAGTATTGGAATGGCTCTATATGAGGCACTCTATCAAAGAAAGTGTAGAACTCCATTGTGTTGGGTGGAATTGAATGAGAGTAAACTTATGGGACCTGATCTCATAAAACAAACTGAAGACAAAGCAAAGCTTATAAAGGATCGATTACAAATTGCAATGGATAGGCAAAAATCTTATGTAGATTTGAAACTGATGTTGAATATAGTGTGGGGGATAAGGTATTTTTGAAAGTATCACTGTGGAAGAAAGTTCTTCGCTTTGGAAAGAAAGGTAAATTAAGTCCTAGGTTCATTGGACCATATAAAATACTTGAACGTGTAGGTCCAGTAGCCTATCGACTAGCTTTGCCTCCAGAATTAGCTAAGATTCATAATGTATTTCATGTGTCGATGCTTAGGCGATATAGATCAGATCCTACACATGTGATTCAAGTAGAGTTAATTGAAATTAAGCCATATTTAAATTAAGAAGAAGAACCAGTAGCTATCTTAGCTCTTGAAATAAAGGAGTTGCATAATAAGTGTATTCCTTTAGTAAAAGTGTTGTGGAGGAATCATTCAATAGAGGAAGCCACTTGGGAAAGCAAAGAGACAATGAGACAACAATATCCTTAATTTTTTCAAGCATCTATAACAAGTAAATTTCGAGGATGAAATTTCTTTAGTGGGGGAGAATTATAATGTTTAAAATTTTAGATACTAAACTTTTAACTTAATATTGATAATTAATAGTGAATTGTGATATAAGTGGTATGGATAAGTGATGTAAATAGTAGATCTCAAAAATTTACCGAAGAAATTATTTATTTTTACGGTTTTATGAGATTTGAAATCGAATTAGAATCAAAGGATAAGAAAGAGGGTGCACCATAACTAAGAAGAGATTGGCCACATTAGATTAAGATATATATGTGTGTGTGTGTGTGTGGGTGGACAGGTGTAATGATATAGAAACTTTTCTTTCTTTCTTTCTTTCTTTTTCTTTCAACGTTCATCACCATCTTCACTATCAAAACTCTTTCTTTCTTCCTTCCTTATAAGATTTTGATCAAAACCTAAGAGAAAATAATATCTAGTTATAAGTTTTTAGAAGATTAAGCTGGAAAGTTGAGATTAGTAACAAGTGATTAGAGAAAAAGAAGAGTTTGAAGAGGTATGTGCTTATGTATTTTTTTATTTGCAATTACTTGAATTTATATAAATTTATTGTCTAAAATGATTGATTGAGTTGTCTTGATGAGTTTTTACTCAAAAATATTTGATATATACTCTTTCTTTGTTAAAGAAACTAGTTTTGATCCATTGATATCATATATTTGGATATATGGAATTTAAGCTGATAAGTATTCGAAATACAGAGTTTTACTTGACACCACCAGTGACACGGCCATGTCACTGGGCGTGTCAACGGTGATGTGTTTTAACATTGATGACACAGCCAGTGATACGCCCGTGTCAATGAACGTGTCATAGCTACTATAATAAAAGATAAATGACACGACCGTGACACGCTCGTGTCAATGGACGTGTCATAGCTACTGTAATAAAACTTAAATGACACGGCCAGTGTCAATGGGCGTGTCGTAACTACTGTAATGCTAGAAAAATGACATGGCCAGTGACACGCCAGTGTCAATGGACGTGTCATAGCTACTGTAATGCAACTTAAAAGACACTGCCAGAGATACGCCCGTATCATTGGACGTGTCAAACTTTCTGTGAAAATGAGCTTATAACACGGTCAATGACACGCCTATGTCACTGGGTGTGTCACTTGAAGAAATTGCTCAAAATAACTTTTTGCTTTGTTTTTACTTGTAATTCTAGCTGTAACGATTATAAGTTCTCAAAGTGTAAATGATAACTTTTTGAAGTTAATCCTAACAAGTAGTGTAATAGCTTTATTTGAATATATGATAAATGTGTGTGATATTAAGTGTTGATCAAAGAATTATTTTATTATGGTGCTATACATAATTTAATGTTAGGTAAAAAATAATGAATTGCCCAAAACATACTGATTTTAAATCTAGCTTGAGATAGAATGGCTAGCCAAAGGGAGGATATCCAAAGTGATAGTGGGCACTCTATGCCATCAAAACACACTTTGTGTCATCATATTCAGTGGACATTCGTGTCATAGTAGACCATTGGTCAAAATTCTATACAGTGGGCATTAAATTGCCATCAGTGACTCGTTATCCAAATCTAGAATCTGAGTTCAGTGTGTATGGGCATAATTAAAGTAGTTATCTATAGTGAAAACAATGTGTTATTTAATTATCGATAAATTACTCAATTTTGAATCTAATTGTGCTTAGTATTTCAATTTTCAATGAATTTATTAATTTTTTATTTAACATTCAGAAAGTAATACACTTCAATGTTTCTAAATTATTTAATGATTAGATTTCTTTTCATTAAATTTTCTTGCATATTATAAATACATAAGCACCACTAAGCTTTGCTTAGCGTGTTGGAATTGTTTTCTGACACGCAGATCAAACAAGGAGAATTGAGACTGCAGAGTGAGAGATATTCGTTTCTGATCAACTGCATCACCAAGGTTCAATTAATAATATTATAAATATTATATTCTATATAATTCACATAGCAATACTTCATAATTTTATATGACAGTTGTACTAGTTTGAGATTTTATAATAATGTAAGTTATCATTAAGAGTTCTTATAAATTAATAGATATATGTATGTACTATAGAAAGCTTAACAACTGCATAAATGCTTAGAAATATTTTGACTTTATTTCTTTAATACATACATGGACACATATGTAGAATAATTGTGAATGCTAGGTGGCATCTCCTACGTAGGTAAGTGTATGGGCTATGTAGGGGGTATTACAAGGAATATGATACTAATGATATATTTTTACTTATAATTTGGTTTAAGATTAAGTAATGTGGAATTTTCAAGTTAAAGGAAGGACTTTTAAAGAAGTTAGGGTTGGAATGAGAGTTAGCCTTGAATTAGGAAAATTTAAAAGTTAGTATATACTTTGATAATTTATGTTTTAATTATATTAGATTTGACATAACACATTGTGATTTTGTGAATGTTTTGTGCTACTTTAATATTGGTTTTCATATGTTAAGTGCATTGTTTAAGTAAAAGTTGTAAAATGCATAAAATGTAAAATATTAAGTCATTATAGAATGGTTAATGACATTGTTATGTATAATTTGAGAAAGGTGTGCGTTATGCATTAGAAATGTGAAAATAGGTCACATTGTGAATGTGGCTAAGAAACATGTTTTATATGATTGGAAAGTGTGGATATTGTGAAAAAGACATGAATAACGTGATGAAATGTGAGGTATCGTGAAAACTTTTGATCACTTAGAAAATGTGAAAATGTAAAGAGGTCTCGTGTGTTTGTTTGCTTTGCATAATTATATGTTCCAGAAAGTTGATGTTGGTGTTGCATATATTGATGGACTTGAATAGAGCTAAGTCTTAAGAATGAGTTTGACCTGAGCAGACCTAAGTCTTTAGATTGGGTTTGAAGATACACCTAAGCAGAGCTGGGTGTGAAATTAATGTTGTGATAGATTAAATCAATTATTATAGAACTCAAATATTGTGTAAAGACTTATTAGGCCCAATGTATATATTGTATGACCTGTTATATATAAATGATGAGATAACAGATTAATAATGAATATAATATGATAATGGTATTAGATTATAGCATGATTTGCTATGTTATATGGAAAGTGTGCTTTGGTTTTTAAATGTTTATTGTTATTAAAATATGTACCACTAGACTTTCGGGCTTAGTGTGGTTGAAATACATTACGCAGGTAATTGAAGTAGAGAGCAGGAAAGTGCAGATAGTTCTAGACAGGTCTGAGTTTTGAAACTGACGTTGGAGGTAGTGTTTTGCTACTAGACTTGTATATTTAGTGTTTCATAATACATGGCATGTTTAAAGAATTTTGTACAAGTACATTGTAAGAATTTGTAATATGTAAATAAGATTTTGGTATTGTAAATGTAATCAAGGTACTTTATATATGAGAGATAAATACTTGAATATAGTATATAGAAGTGTTGGATTTTTATAAAAGTGTGCATCTTAGGAGTGTAATTTTTATGCAGGTTATGTTTTTGATAATTTGGAATTTATTAAAATTATAGACAAAACTCTGACGAATTTTTTTCATAAATTTCTTACAAAATTTATTGAAGTATTAAACTTAAAAATATATTTTTCCATATAAATTACCTTTATATATATTATATTTTTTTTATATCAAAGGAAAGAATTTTCTACTATTAAATAAAGTTATATTCTTGTATCCTATATATATATATATATATTATACAAGATATATGTATTATATGTATATAGGGTATAAGGGTGTTATTAGTAGGGTATGGATTAAAAAAACATATCTAAGATATGCTTGGATCAAATGTGAATTATGCATCACCTTATCCAAACCCGATCCAATTGTGTATCTTCTTTTTAGATATTTATATTATATTTAGTTTCAAATATTATGCTAATGAATTTTATACAACTTTTATTTAACATTCGTTTATTGATTGCATAATTCAAACTATCATTGATGACATTGATGATGATATTAGTGATGATTCTAATATAGTGATTGGACTTGAGGAGAATGACTATATAACTATGCTAGAGGAGGATGGTTGAATAAGATGATAATATTTATAGATTTTAAACTCAAGGTATATGCTATATTTTAATAGTAATATTGTTTATATTTTAAGAGATATTTATGCTAATAAGGTCACATTTAATATTAATATTTTTTTCTAGTGAAAAGAGTTGACTACTATAATAATATTCTTCATGAATTCTTTTTATATTTAATTTTCATATAAAAATGAACTTTCAAATAAAAATGAACCAAAAATCAAACTTTCAAATAAAAAGAATTCAAATCAAACACTTTACTCAATCCTCAATTAATTAGATCTTTAACAATAAATTTAGTTATCAACACTCTATAATCATCACTCTTTAACCAAGAACAATATCATCATAATTATTTCTTACAAAATTGAAGTAAAATTCATATAAAGGTTCTTGAATCTTTCCTTGCACAATATATCATTTATTCAATTTTTTAGCAAATAACTCAATTAAAATAATCCAATTAACTTATTCAAGCATAAAAATTCAAGAAAAATCAACTATTTATAAATTACTCATATACAAGCACATACCTCTTTCAAGAACTCTTTTCTTTCTCTTTTCTCTCTATCCCTTTTAATTTTGGTGATAATCTTATTGATTCTTCTCATAAATTAGTGGATTACTATAAAAATTTAGAGTTATAATTAAAGATCTTGATATTTTGATGTATGTTAATGGAAGAAAATAGCAGAAAAAAAGAGATTAAAAACTAGTGGATTATTGATATTTTGTATAATTTATCAAAAAATTTACATGTAAATGAAAAAGAGATTTTATAAATTGATTACTTGTGAATTTTTTTGAATTTTGCTTATATCTTTTTTTTAAATATTAAATGAATGATAAAGCTAATTAGTTAATATGTAATTTTTTACAAAGTTGGTCACGAACTTTCAAGTATATTTGGTGTATTAAATTCTTATGGGTCTACCACATTGAGTTTCAAAAGCAAACATGGAGATTTGAAAAATTGGTTGTTTTTTTTTTTGGGAGCCATGTTTGGAGCCATGTAAGCAAAATCATTTGCGAAGGGAATATTAATAAAAAATAAGGTAAGGTTTTGGTCTGTTGTCCTTTTCTTTTTATTATCAATTTATTCATATATAATAATGATTTAGAAATTTAATGATATTAATTAAAATTAAAATTATTTTTATATTCAAAAGATTTGAAATTAAATCAAAATTAAATTTTAAAAAAAGAAAAAGAAAAAAGGTGACCGATTTGCATTTTTCAAAAAATAATTTCAATAACTTGCTCATGAATTATTGCAACCACCATTAACATTAATTTATTTCTTTATTTGTTATAATGTTGGATAGATCAACTACGTGTGCTTTGATACGGTAGGCGAGCCAAGAAAATAAATAAATAATCTTAGATTGGCTAAATATTGTTCATGACTCTTCCTTTTATATATATTGGTATTAATTAGTGAAACAAAATTGTTTAATAGGATTAGAGATGGTACTAAACTTATTAATTTCTTCAATTAATAGATATGATTAATTAACTTTGAATTTAAGTTAATATTTTTATTTTAGTCATATATTATTTTTTATGTAATAGATAAATTTATTGTGAAATTTGCATATTTTTGTAATTATATCTTACTTTTGTTTTCAATTCTTTTCCTCTTTTGAAAACTTAGTTCCAATTTTGCTTTAATATTAAATTGAAAAAAAATATATGCATAATATGTTTATATTAATTAAATGATAAAATTGAAGTCGAACTTAGAAGCTTATTATACCATTTATCAATTTAATTTTTTAAAATTTGATATAAATCAATTTGATTCTTCAATTTTTTGAATTTAGTAAACTATTAATCATTTAAAAATTAAATTGATAATATCATAAAATAAATTTAAGGATCATTTTTGGACTTTAAATATATTAAATAATATAAATTTTCTTAAAATTATGACTTAGGATAAGTAAGTAACTAAAATTTTAAATTAGGACAGAATTGATAAAAAAAGATATAATTATAAAAATATATATATATATATAATTCTGAATTTATTTATTTATTAGACTTTTTAAAAGTAACTTAGATTCTGTCTGTAATTTGAATGTATAATTCTTTTAATCCAAATATAATTTTAAATATTATTTAATGAAAACTTTATTAATAATAAAATATTATTTACGATGAATGAGTTAAAAGGAAACATGGCACAAACTTAATCCCATTATATACGGTAATATTTTTACTGGCCAAAAAAATATAAATATTTGTATTATAAATATTTTACTGTTAAATAAAATTTTATACATAAATTGAAAGGTACATTTATAATGTACAAATAAAATTTTATAACTTTTAAATAAATAATATATATATAACTAATAAAGTTATTAAATTCCTTAAATTTATTGGATCTAAACAATAAATAATAGTATCTAATTTTTAGTAAAATATTCATCCTATCGGTCATCTGTCAAAATATATCGAATATTTTTTATATTGAAATATATTATTTCTCTAAATATATTAATTTAAAAATTATTTAAAAGATAAATCAAAAAATAATAATAAACAAAATTAAAAAAATAATATAAAAATTAAATAATAGATTAGGAAAAAAAGATAAAAAAAATAAGATTATTGACTGTTAATGAATTAACAATAATGTTATTCTCAAATTAAGATGTAAGAAAAAACGTATGGCAACTCCTTTTTTTTTAATAAAAGGATTAAAAGACGATAAAAAAATAATAAAATGGGTAATACTTGTTTCGTTTTGAGATGGCAAAAATCGCTGAATATGAAGTGTCTAATTTATAAATAATAGATTCTATCATATCCCTTTTACTTTCGAGAAGAGGTTTTGTTAAAAGTTTTATAAGATCCAACTTACACAATCACTGTTTATTTATATCACTGTAACAGAATATGAATTATTTTAATTATATACCCAAATTACTACTGTTAGAATGGAAACATTAGTAATAAATATTTTTCTTTTTCTTATTCACTGCATGTCATAAGTCTTGCTGATTCATCATGATAAACAAACAAAGTAACTAGTTAGTTCCTTTGTTCATCATGATACAATTGCAATAAAAATTACAAATTTGATCATAATTAATTATAAAAAAAAATTATGAAATAAGTTGCAACAAATCATAAAATTAAAGATAAATTAGACCCAATTGCATATGCCAACAATATTATGTGATAATATTAAATCAACCAATCAATTTTATTGTGAATGCATATACAGAAGGTTTAGTATGAGTTTAAATACTTAAAACTCAAATCATAAAATTAATTACAATTATAAGTTGTTCCTACATAATTATGTTTTATTTGCTAATCTCATTTTTCCTGGATGAGAAAATATGAGAATATGAGAGTTTTATCCCATAGCATATTTTTGGGTCCAACTTCGAGCAGCAGATTCATACTTGAGTCTGTCAGTCTTCCACAAATGAGCTATTTCAGGAACCAGAGGATCATCAGGGTTTGGATCCGTTAGAAGAGAGCATATGGATAGTAAAACCTACAATATCATTCCCAAAAACAAACTTTAATTAAAAATAATAATAATTAATAAATTTGATCATCAATAATGAAACATATTATATCATATCATATCATATTTTTAAAATCTTATACGAACATTTTTCAAGTTTATTTTTTAAATAATTAAATATAATTTATTTATTAAATTAATAATTTATATTTAAATATATATATTACAATAATATTTTTTTTAATTTACTGAAATTATTTAAATTAAAAAAATAAATTATTTATATAGAAAAATAAAAATAATAATAATAATTTTTGGAACAGAATTCTATTCTCAATTCTTGAATTTACAAAATATGCTTCTGGTGAATTGATGGGTTTTTAAAAGATTATTTTCATACACCAATAGAATGTGCTAAGTTTATTTATTTAGTTTTTCAGTATATATCATTTGATGATGATTGTTTTAGTAATGCAATTCTTTCTGGCATTTCAATTTTCAACTGATTATGATTTATATATATGTTTTTCATGTGGTGTCCAGATGGTACAATAAGTCTTCCAAGATAAGAACCTTGGATATGGTAAGTGCAGGACTCCATTGTTCCTTGAGTATGTCCAAGCAAATATTTCCATTGCTATTGATGTTTGGATGGAAAACCTTAGTCCTGAAAGCCACTTGCAAGCCATTCGAAACCCAAAAAAAAAAAAAGAGTTGATTTTAAGGACAAATCCAAACAGCTACGAGTTAAATGATGCAAAACATTAAGAAAGAAACAAAAACTAAAAAACACTGGATTAGTAATGCAATGTTCAAATCTTAACACTCTTTCCCTTTAACAGTAAAAGAAACAGTTTACAGTTTCTTCTTTTTATTACCTTAGGAGGCTTGAAAGGATAACCAGGTGGGAAATGAATAGTCACCAGGAAAACACCCCCAGAATATGGACTATCATTCGGACCCATGATGGTTGCTTGCCAATGGAACATATCCTCAGCCACAGGACCTGAAATATACAAATACATCCTTACAAACAACAACTAATTAAGAATGTATATATTCAAACGTTTATATAAGTTCTTTTACCTGCACTGCATGAAGTAGGAGGATCTCTCTGCAAGTCCTTTAGCTCCTTCAATATCCTCTTTGATGCCATTTAGGGAAAAAAAAATAGATGTTCTAAAAGTAGAACGGAATTACAAGGCTAATGAAGAAACCAGATGGTTGTATATCCAAGGTAAAGATGATGGTGTATTTAATGGAGATGATCAGTGTGCTTGGGAAAGGGAATGGAAATGGCAGAATTTCATTAATTCTTTTTAGACTGGTGAAAGTGGGCACGGTATAAATTCCAGAGAAAAAGTAGCATTTTAAGAATCATGGGAATTTTAAAAGAACTACTTGGAAGATATTTGCTATTGCAATTATAATAAGGAAAAATCAATTAGGAGACTTCCTCTGTCTCAATCACTGCTAGCTTGCATTGGCTCAGAGATTACACTTTATCATCAATTATCGACAAGGTCAATATAATCACATAAAGAATCATTCCTTTCCAGTTTCAGGTTTCTTGTTCTAGTCAACCCATTTCATTTCACATTTTTAAATCATCCATAATACAAATTATCAGTGCTAAACCATGATAAGGATAGTGTTGTTCTATTGTTTATCCTATATAAAACAAAAGATGATTCTAATTCTAGATGCAAAGCTCACTTTTTTTCTAACTGGGATTTCAGGGGAGACCCTTCAATATGCTCTTATGACCTTTCTGATACCTCAAACCACAAACTGAAAAAATGCAGAGGACACAAATCTCTATCCAAGGAGGAAAAATATTCGTCCTGGGCTAATTAGCAAAAACATTAGTGTGGTTTAAGAATCCAGGAAAGCTTTGAAGTTGACATGTTTGAAATGAAACCACAGAATTTTATTTGCAATGTCCTGTACAGAGAAAATGGATATCATACTCTCTCCACTACAAATTTGCCTCTAGTCCCACAATACTTTTTCTTTTTTTTTTTTCCCCTAATCATTTAAAACACAATCAAAGCATAAATAAGCCACCTCATCAAATCAGCGGAAATGAAAACCAAAATTCTATAAAATTTAACAAAGCCACAAATGTATTTAAGTTTTTTAGGTGCACCAATTAAGTTACAAATCATACAAATACAGGAGGAAACAGTTAAATAATTCCTAAAAAGAAAATTTCTTCAGTTCAGTCAATACATGCAGATTGACCAAAACCACATAGAATGTGCATGTTAAGAAACATAATCATTCAATATACAAATTGAAAGGCAAATCAAATGTGACAAATTCACAACTTGATGCTTATAACGTGTTCCTACTACTGTCAGTAGATACTACGACCAAATCCTGCTGCTTCCTCAAGTGGAAAAGTACAAGAGAGGTGGTGAAAGATTAATAGGATCAATGCCTAGTCCGTTGTATTTTCTTCCCATAGTTTCCATCTCAATCACAATATGGAGCAGGCCTTTTGTGCCTTTCTTTTCTTTTTCTTCTTCTGTTTTGGTGGTTGGAGAACCACTTTAATAGCCGCATCAAAGATAGCTTTCACATTCTGCATTTGCAAGAAACAAATTCTGTCAGCACTTAGGTAAGCAGTAACTTGGCCTTGAAGACTGTAACAACAAGAGTACGATTTATATACCTGTTGAGTTTTAGAACTACATTCAATGTAAACAGGAGCCCCAATCAGCTTTCTCAGTTCCTCCCCCTTATTAAAAATAAAACAGCATTTATTCTCATATGGACAAAGTTGATAGTGATCAACCAAAAATGAAGCAAGAAGGTAATATATTGAAAATGAAACTCATAAAAAAATGTACAAGCAGTAGCTAATACCTGAGCTGTTGTAATGGGCACTGCACCAGGGTGATCTATAAAGAAATGCTTATCATCTCGGAGATCTAGAAGAAGCAAATTTAGTTGTTGTATTGAAAATTGATTCTCATGGACAGGCTAAAAAATAGCAAGAACTATGAACACTGATGCATCAAATAGCTAATAAAAAAATTTGGCAATGAACATCAACTAGTGTCAGTATCACAGTAGTCTGCGTTTAAAAACTTGAGAGATTAGAGATTCATTCCAATAAAATGTATAAGCATAGAATTGTATCTCGTGAAAGTCAAATCTAGAAGAAAGATAGTCTCGATGTGCCACTCATAGGCAAACAGTTAGAATTTGTGTTTTTGAAGCACTAATTGCTGTTCACAGTATTTACTTGAAGCGCCTCAGAAAAAGATAGAATATTTCCTTGAAAATACGTGCTCACAAAATGATGATTTGATGAACTTTCATCAGCATAATAATGCTCTTACAAAAAAATTGTTTCAATTCTCTCAACTTTTTACCAATACCCTGTTGAATGTGTTAGATTTGAGAAGATTAATTGACCTGCATATCATTAAACAAATCTTCTAGTCATGATGCAAAGCTGGTAGATGTTTCAATACTAGTTTTTGCTTTGTTCTATTTGTCATCCCTTTAAATTCATGTTCTCTTTTACACCAAAAAGCCTGTTGCTTATGCTAGACTAGAATGGGGAGGCGTGGGTGTTGACACTGAAACTTTTCATATCATTTGGAAAATTATAAAAATTTTGCAAGACAGACAAAGTCTGATCCTCAGTTGTACCTGTATTCCATACTAGAATCTCAATCCCAGTAACTTAGGTCATCATTAGCATGATATACACCTTCCTGTGATTTTGAATTTATTTAAAATGGACTCACATGGGCTCAACTGTAAACAAGCGTGCATCTGAAAACACATGTAATTATACACTTCCACTTTTCGACAATTGAATAGGAATAAGAAGATGATATATGAACTTAACAATGCATTTAACTTCAGAGAACTCTAGTCATCTGCTAATTATAGACAGAAATGGAATACTAAGAGCTTAAAAATCTCAACTAAAATTTTAAGTATCATTTCACAAGTTTCTCATGTAGATGCACATAGCTCATTTAGACAGTCTAACCACCTGCAACATGTGCAACCCTCACGATTAGTTTCCAATGCTGAGTTAGGAAACCCAAGCAGACTTCTGGTGATAAGCCAGAGGAAGGTGAGGACAGCATCTACTCATCATGTCCCTAATGCCTCGGCAACATTTTACTTGTGGTTCTCCCACACTAACTGAAGGGGTGAAAAATGTAGTTGGACACCTTCCCACTTAGCTATTTTTGCAAAAATAGCAAAATTCATACTTGCTTCCTCATTTTCTCAAAAGTGAATTAAATAGTCCATGACTTTTGCAATAATATATACTTTCATCCTTCCGTTTCATTTCAGTCTCTAATAATTATGGTAAAATAGCCTTTTAATCCCTTACATTTACATGAAATAACATTTAGTCCTTCACCTTTTAATTCTTAAAGGATTAATAAGTAGTTTCATTTGACAACTGACGGACTAAAATGTTGGTTAAAGTGAAATCTTAGGGACTAAAGCATATGAGATTTTAACGGAATGACTAAAATGTAGTGAAATTAAAAAGTTCAGGATCATATTTAATTCATTCTTGAAAAGCCAGGATTCAAATATAATTAATTTTGTCAGATCTTAAGGGGGCTTTTGGTAATTTAATCGAATAAATTAAATGGCATGATAGTCAAAGCAGAATCACATTGCCACTTTAACTTATCCTTTTTCAGGCAAACTTCCAGCATCAAATGATCATTATCTAAGGAATTACCCTAGCTCTAGATTGAGGTGAGAATCACATATATAAAAAAAATGAAAACTTCAAACTAATTCCCAAATGAATATTGCAAGAACAAAAAAAGGAAAGAAAGAGCCTCATTGTCATGATTCTATTGAAACACAACAATATTCAAACAAAATACTCCAATAGGCGGAGAAAGACAAGGGTTTTATCCCTTTGCAATTTTAACAACGATATTTGGAGACCTAAATAATTTAGAAATCAATGACAACTAAGAATTAAATTCTTTACAAATAATATGTGGTGGATAAGAATCCAAATTCCAACCTCTGACAGAAGTACAATTAAAGAAGGAAATTATAGTAAAAGCAATTACTGAAAAATGAAGATAAATATCAGGAGTTTAATGGGTTTTGCAAAAACTATCAATCAGATTATACTGTAATGGATGGTTGGATACAATGGTAAAGAACATTCAAGTACTGGCAAAGAGTTTCACGACATATGGAGCTTCTGCATAACAGCCATCAACACTGCAAATAACAAAAGAAAAATTGGGTAGGAGTATCTAACCAAGCTTAGTCCCGACAAGAATAATCGGTACTCCAGGTGCATAATGCCTCAATTCAGGAATCCACTGGAAATTAAAACAAATAATGCAGAAAATTCATCAGCATATCTCATAACAAGTCAGAAAAAGATGAAAGAAAAAATTCAAAAATATGATGATGAACACACTTTCTTTGCAACGTTTTCATAGCTGGCCTTGCTAATGAGAGAGAAGGCAAGCAAGAAAACGTCTGCCCCACGATAGCTCAAAGGTCTTAATCTATTGTAATCTTCCTGGCCTGTTCATGATGCAAATATATGAACCTCATGATAATAAATATTTACAGACAAGAATATAAAAATTCTGAATTGCAAACATACCAGCAGTATCCCACAACCCTAGATTGACTGTGCTCCCATCCACAACCACATTAGCACTGAAATTGTCAAATACAGTTGGCACATAATCCTGTTTCATAACACGACAAATAAGTCTGGATGTCAAAATTATAGTCTCAAATTTGTATTGAAATATTGACAAAACTCCATTGATAAAACCATAAATTCTGAATCAGCAAGAAATCAATCATATAACAGCAATTCTATAAAACTTTGAACAGAATGCTCCAGGTTCTATGAAACAATCAACAATTTATGATTGCTGCACACATTCTATGTTATTTTCATCAACCACAAATGCCATCAAATGTATTTGTGCTTCAAATTACTATTTGAATAAACTAACGAAAGTTATAATCTATGAAGGTAAAAAACAGAGAAGGATAAAAGAATTGATCCAAGAAGAAAGTATGAAAGAAAAACCTTTCAGCATTACAGATGATAGACAATAAAAATATAAAAACAGTATCATTACTTTGAAGTTGTTCTAAAAATTTGAAGTCAACTTTCTATGAGAGAAAACTCAAATTTAACTATGAAGACCCCCTTCTACAATCAGTTTAAAAGAATAAAGAAAATGTACAAAAGCTAGTTCCTAACTGTTTGTTGGATTATATGACGTTGCAAAACAAAAAGCCTAATATTTATCATGATAGACTACAAAGTAGAATATTCAAAAGATTCAATATTCAACTAAAATCATCCAAGTTACAATCAGAGTAAAAATTTTCCTTCAAGAGAGATGGAATACATGAACAATACCCTAAATGTTGATTTGGCTTATGGTCCCCCGCTATAAAAGACATACGGCCATTAATGATCAAACCCACTGGATTATATAAGGCTCAGTTGAGCCTTCAATTTAGTTCCTTTGTCGTGAAACAATAGCACATCACATTTACAAGAACGTTTTTCAATTTCCCACTTTCCTACCACAACCAAAAGAAAAGACCCAAATCTGACTCTTCAATTAAATGTTCTCGATGCCAATTTCTTAGACAAAACACAGAGCTAGTTGACTAATTCTAGATCAAAATAGAAACAAATTAACATTTTTCTTTCAGCTTCCTGCATTTTCTTAGCAACCAAACATCAATTAATAGATACAAACTAACCCTAAAGCTTGGCCTTTCAACAGAAAAGCTGTTAAACAAAGAAAACGCACCTTGACTAAAGTCAATTACATCAATGAAGCAAAGTTGACTTAATAAGGAAATTTTTGAAACAGAAAAGAAAGATCAAATTTCCAACATTTTCTCGACAAGCAAACAGAAAAAAGACAAGCATAGGAAAAAAAAAAGAAACAAGAAATCAATTGGCAGAGCAATAACTTTCCATTTTCGCATATTTTCTCAAAGATATAAACACAAAAATTAAAAAAAAAAAAAAGAAAGAAAAATCATTATACTTACAGTAGGAAAAGTGTTGCTGGTGTAGGAAATAAGCATGCAAGTCTTGCCAACAGCACCATCACCAACTGTGACACACTTTATGAATCTTGAAGCACTCATTTTTGTTTGTTATTTCTTTGAATTAGTAAACCCTAAACTTTCAATTCTTGAATGAGAACATAGAGAAACTGAGAAAGTAATGTACCCTTTCGAGTAAGGAAAAAAAGAAAGTGACGGAAATAGAGGAAAAAAAAAAGAAAGAAATGGGTAAGAAGGAAAATAGAGCAAGAAACCAAGAAAATGGGGAAACGAAAGAAAGACAGCTCCTGCCAGCTACATAAATGATACAAACCTATATTTCAGGTCCCCAAATTTCTAATCACCAACATGCACACACCACCACCCACCAACGCCTATCGCTTTCTCTTTTTTCTTTCCTTTGTTAAGATTTTTTTATCCAAATTAAAATTAATAATCTCGGACAAATTTCATCATCGTTTTGATATTTTTTATTTTTCTGTCTTGAATAAATAATTAGAGTAGTTCACCTTTTTCTTTTTCTTATTTTTTTTTTGATTCATTCTGTTGACTTGAGTAAATGAATCATATAATATAAGGAAAAAAAGGTATGTCTTTTTCTCTTTCAAAATCTTACCCTATGTGAGATTTCTAATAAAAGTTTTAAATTTCAATTTTAAAATTTTCAATTTTTTCTAGAGCAAAAATTCGTAGTTGAAATGTCCCTTTAAAAATAACATTTTTTAAATCTATCTTTACATTGAATTTAATATGCTAGAAGGGATGGCTAATTTTAATCTAATGATCAAGAATACTTCTCTAATCTAATTTTAATTATTCATATTATTTAGATATACTTATTCATACACACTCAAACTTACCTCGCACCGATATAAAATAGATAAGAATGGGTAATGTCAAAACCCGACTTATATACCCAATATGTAAGTGATTTGGGATGGACAAAAAGCTTTTTTGCTCTCTCTCTTAGGGTTGCGCTCTATCTTCTCTCTAGCTACATATTGAGTCTTAGCTCGGGGCGGCAGCCTTAGACTATTTGGTATTCTTGTAATTTTACTATATATCTCTTATTTTTCATGGTTTTTAAGTATTTTATTTGTAGATTTGGCTATAACTACCATTTTGCTCCTCCTCCCATAGGAGTTTTCATAGTCCAATGGCTTCTTTATGGTGGTGGAGCATCCGTGAAGGTCATCTCTACCAATGGAGTCGACGTTAAGACTCAAGGCTTCTAGTGAGGGGTTTTTTATTGACAGAACAATATCTTTCTTCCTCTGGGTGCTTACAAGCTTTTATGAACTGCCCTCTACCTCTTATGATCCATTGGTCGACGCTTTGGCTCTCTACCAGGTTCTCCCTTCAGCTCGTTGTTTCTAACTTATCTGAGCTGGTTGTCCAAGAGTTCCAGGTTTGGCCTTTATGGCTTGTATTCCCTACATCTACTCTAAAATCTGAGATTAGCTGGGACTCTGGGTGTTTATTATGCTTCAGGGCTACTGCTCTCTTTGTCTTTGTAGGCCTCTCTTTTGTTTTAGATCGTGTCTATGTAAGAGGTTCTTCTTTAGTTGGGTTTTGGCTTGTAACCCTTAGAGGTTTCTTTATTATTTTTTTTGGGTTTTTAGCAATGTTCTTCAAGGCTGCCGTGTATGTTCTCTTCTTAATGAATATTTTCACTTCTCATGAAAAAAAAAAGTGATTAGGGATGTGGTCATTAGTTATCTTTGGTCATAACATGAATATGAAGACACATAAGTGATGTTGGAAAATGAAAAAAGGCATTCCTTTCAGAACTCATAGCTAGCTTGACTAACCATTAAACAACAAAAGCTTTACTATGACAGTTGTCACTATCATGCAATATCACAGTTATGATCCACCTATCAAGCAGAGTCTACACTATATTTACATTATTGCCACTTAGAGTTGTCATCTCGACATTATCATCGCTAGGTTTCTACTCAACAGAACATCATATCAACCATACCATTAACTAAAATAAATATAAAAAAAGTATCATTGCAAGTTTTGAGAATATAGAACACAAATAATATGCAAAATAATTACATACTAAAGAATGAATTAAACTCTCATACCAAAGAATAAGAAACAAGAGTAACTCAACAAAAATTTACTTATTTCACTCAAGTTGTAACCCTGAAAAATCTTGAACATGGGTGAGCATTCAATTCAATGAGCTACATAGTTATTATCATAATACATCATTCTAATGCCAAATATGCTCATGCATAATGCCAAAATATAAATAATCACATAATCATCTAAGGATATGATTTAGTTGATAAGAATCACACAAAACCTCAATTAAGGAATTCAATCCCCAAATTTATCTCTCTTATCTAAATGATTTACTTAGGATCCAATATATAGGGTTACGTAGTCACGACTATAGCTAAGTAGCATTGATGAAGAGTAAGCCCCTTGTCACATCTCCAACTTCAAGGGGGTGACGATCTTAGGGTCTAAGTCGACTTAAAATTGCCGGGTACCTCATAAAACCTAATACTATACTATTTTATGTGTTTTATCTTTAACTTCCGAGCCCGCTTTCTCTTTATTCCTTTCTTTTTTCAAACGATTAAATACACTTATATACATATGTGTATTAGTAACATTACTTTTATGGTTTACAAGCATATACTTTTACATTTTTGTTATCATTCACACTGCTATGTTACACTCTCTCTAAATACTTTACATATACCATACATATCCTATGAAGCTTTAAAGAATACTTATATCTTACTAGTAAATATATACATATAAATATCCAACACCTCGGAGAAAGAATAAAAATATTGTTGCGAACTACTCGGCGCCTGCATCTATGGTTGATATGGAGTGTGCTTTTATCTCAGTGGGAAATATAACATATACAAATAAAATATGGAAGTTGTACAAGGTAAGGGTTCACAGTTAAATAGTTATCAATTCAAGGACAATTCAACATCAATAGATCATTGTTAATGAAAAACCATATTAATTTGGGTTACATATAATAGGGTAAGGTTATTCTCATTGATAGAAGACATAATAATATAGTACAATAATATATTTTTTATTTCAGTAGATGGCAGTAACTTCTCCCTTTCAATATAGTAATTTATCTATGTGCACATAGATTTCTTCTATCAATAAGAGGTTTATGGCTAGATATCGGTTCAGTAGGTAATTTACAATAAATGGACTTATTAGTCCTCATACAAAAGGCTATATTAACAATTCAATTTAAGAACAATACAATAAAGCAAACTGATAGATAGAATAATACAACACCATTAGAAAGTATCAACAATAATTAAGAAGTCACAATAATAAGTAATTCAGGTAACCTTATTCGCATTCACATACTATAGTTCTCACCTATTCCACTTAAACTTCGGCAATTCTCAATTCAATTATCCATGTCTCATTTAGCCTACAATTACGTTTAGATATAGGCTTAATTAACTAAAGTGTTTAATATTTGTTATATATGTATATTTTTCTTTTCTTTAATTTTAATCTAAGTCAAGCTATTAATTTTGATTATTTACTTATTAAATTTTGATAATTTATTTATTCTTATTTGTATTTTCCTTTTTCCATGTTTAAAAATTCCAACAAGTCTGTATATCACCTAGGTAATAAATTATTTGCCCTATTAAATCAAATTTTCTTGATCCCAAATTGTTAGAAAACATTTCTAACATGCATATTAGCTTATATAAATTATCTCATTAATTTTTAAACATCATTTACCATTTAAAATTTATAAATCAACTTTATTCAACAATTTTGTCCACCCCTCTATTCTCTAGACAATTCAAGTTCCTTTATTTAATTCTACCATAAATCCTTTACCACAATTAATAAAATTCTCTAGATTTGTCATTAACACATATATAAAACCTTATGTAAAATTTTATAATTTTTCTAGCTTATTTAGTTCTTAAATTTTCATTTTCTTTCCTACTTTTCAATTTTCCTAGCTCTTAACTCTCTCTGGTAGTACCTTTTTTCAATTTTATTTAGGTTATCTAATCTTCGCCAAAAATTATGAAATTTTAACCATATAACTTAGACACACATATGAACTTGTAACTAAAATTTTAGATTTTTCTGGTTCATTACTTAGGTTTCTTTCACTTTGAATTATGATCACCTAAGGACCTTTCCTGGCATCATAATTTTCTCTATTTTTCTTAAATAGTAAATTACCTTCAAAAGCTATGACATTTTACACATAAACTATAGACATATGGATATATTGTTAGGAAAAATTTGATAACTATTGAACCTTTCTAGGTTGGTTTAAAAATTCAAAAAAATTGCTCTTACCCTACTAGATAAATTTCAGCAATCAACATCTTATTGGAGTGACTTTGAATTATTTAAAAAGTTTTATTATTTTCAATTACTTTTATTTTGAAAGTTGGATTTCTATATTGAAAATTGGCTTTTTTTTTATTATTGAAATTTGATCTTTCTAATGTGATATTATTTATAAAGACTTATTAGATAAGACTTCTAATTCTTTTTTACCAAGCACTTATGAATTCTTATAAGATTTGTATTCTTTTTATTTAAGTCAATGACTCCTATATATAGTCTCAATATATATGTATTCTTATTAAATAAAATTTGTATTCTCAATATATATGTATTCTTATTAAATAAGATTTGTATTCTTACTCCTATTTGAGTAAGTAATTTTTAGGCTGATAGTCTGACTTGTAATTCTGTGATATTATGAAAGACTTTTAGGTGTAATTGGGTTAAGGGTTTTGAGTGTTTCATTTTATTCTTATACCTTTTCAATTTTTAGTAAATTTTGTTCTTCTTTGCCCATGGACGCAGACTTATGCTGAATCACATTAAATTTCTGCTTGCTCTTTTATTTTTCGTTTGTTCTTTTATTGTTACCAATTTATATTTTGTTATTTATTTTTTTGTTTGTATCAAGCCAACCTATAAAAATATTTTTGAGGTCTTTTATTCCCTACAAGTGATATTAGAGTCAAGTTCATTGATTTAATATTTATTTGAGGTTAATTATGGTGATGACAAGATTTAAAATTGAAAAGTATAATCACAATATTAACTTTGCCCTTTGGCAAGTCAAGATGAAGACGATTTTGATATAGAACGAATTGCACAAAGTATTGTTGGGCAAAGATAAATTACCTAAAAAATTAACTGATGAACAGAAATAAGATTTGAAGAAGAAAACAGTGGTTGTCATTCGGTTATGCTTATCCAATAAGGTTTTATGTGAAGTCATTAATGAGAAAACTGCTAAAGACATATGAAAAATTTGGAGTCTTTATATGTGAAGAAAATCCTCACCAACCAATTAGTTATAAAGCATCACATCCATATGCTTAATATGGCAGAATGTGCATTTTTTTTTTAAATCCCATATTGATGAATTAATTATATTCTCATGGATTTAGAAAATTTAGACATTAAGTATGATAAAAAAGATAAAACACTTATATTATTAAGGTTAATAATCTCCATTTTTTTGAAAATATTAGAGAAACTTTAATTCATAGTAGAAAAATTTTGACTGTTAAGAAGGTTAAAAAAGCTTTGTTTGCTAACGACCTTGCTGATAAGGAGCTTTATTTTAATTAAAATAGTACAACATAAATTTTAGCTATTAGAAATAAACATAGTAATTTGACTTATAATTACTGTAAAAAAAGACACATAAAGAAAATTATCTTAAGTTATAAAATAAAAATAAAGAAAAGACTCAGAAAATTTTTTTTTGTTGAGGCTAGTGTTGCACAAGATGGTTTTTATAATGCTATCTATGCTGTGACTGAAGAAGGTGCCAAAATCAATAGAGGGTGTTTTTTGAATTTTGGTTGCTCATTCTACATGTGTCAATAAAAATTAATTTTTTCTTACAAACCAATTGATAGTGGAATTATTTTAGTAGAAAATAATTATTCATATAAAATTATTGATATTAGTACTATTAAAATTAGAATGTATGATGACATAGTTAGAACTTGTACTCAGGTTTGACATGTTTCTAATATGAAAAAGAATATTATTTCATTTTCTGCTTTGGATAATATTAATTGTAGATTTATAAGTGACAATAGAATTTTGAAAGTTTTGAAAAGTGCTCGTATTTTGATGAAGGCTAAACAAGTTAGTAGATTGTATGTGTTATAAGGTTCTACAATTATGAGTTTAGCTATAAGTTTGTCTTCTATGAGAAGTTTGAATTCTGATAATTTTGTGATTAAGCCTCTTTTATTCAGTAAGTTCAAGCCTTGTTTAGACTTGATTGGTATTTGTGAAAATTAAATTGCTACCTTATTTTGAAGAAGGTGGTGCAAAATTTTATTTTTAGTACAAGAGAATTCAAAGTCAAGGTGGATAATTGTTGATGTGACTTTGAATTATTTAAGAAGTTTTATTATTCTCAATTACTCTTATTTTGAAAGTTGGATTTCTATATTGAAAATTGATTTTTTGAAAGTTGATCTTCATAATTTGATATTATTTATAAAGACTTGTTGCATAATGTTTTCAATTCTTTTTTACCAAGTAATTAAAAATCCTTCTTAAATAATATTTGTATTCTTCCTATTCAAGTTAAGCACTCATATATATATATATATATATATATATATATATAGTCTTAAGATGTAGCTATTTGAGTAAGTAATTTTTGTGACCATCTTGTGATTTAGCTCTAGGCATAGTATAACTTATAATTCTATGAGATTATGTAAGGCTTTTAGGTATAATTGGGTTAAGGGTTTTGAATGTTCCCTTTTATTTTTGTACCTTTTTAGTTTTTAGTAAATTTTGTTCTTCTTAAATGGACATAGAGTTACGCTGAACTACAATGATTTTTGCTTGTTCTTTTATTTTTCGTTTCTTTTATTTATTTTGTTATTTGTATCAAGCCTACCTATATAAATATTTTTGAGGTATTTTATTCCTAATACATCTATGTATTCCATTATTTTATTTCATATATTTAATCATTTATTCCAAGTTAATCCCTTTAAAACCATTAATTAAAACTATTTGAATTCAAGTTTGGACTACTCACTTGTTTTGAAGAATTTCTTAACCAATAATGTAGCCCTTAGCTTGCTCAATCCTCCTTCAATCTCCATTACTCTCTTGATTTAAGAGGAGATGGTGTTTGAGATGTGTATATTTTTCTAAGTTCTGCATGAAGAATTCTCTTTAAACTAGCTAGTTTTCGGTGACTTTTATTGGGCAGTAATGATTATAGACTTTTTTTCAAGTAAATCAATTTTATGACAAGTGGATCGTGTATTTAAGTTTTTGTTTGCTTTTGCATGTGGTTGGAGTACCACTTGTTGCTTCACTTGTAAAATCAATTTTTACTTCTACTATGCCCACCAATTCCTAACATTTAGGCTTACTTTCTCTTTTGTTCATTATATTTTAAAGTTTAACTTACACACATGATGCCATATTAATTCTATTCATGCAGATGTAACATCAAGTATTAGAAAATTCATCCTGGGCTATACCTTGTTATGTCTTCTCATATTTACCATGAAGCCTCCCCTCCATTATCCGAATTACAAATCTATTCCCTCTTCGTCTTCTCCGCTCAGTAAAAAATAACTCAGAAATCATATATACATTGGTAGAAAAACCAGTCTTAATTCTTTCTCCTGCAAGCTCTAAGAAAGAGATCAATGATGAATCAACTAGATCACCATATGGAGTAATGCAAATATCACTAATATTTGCAATAGCTTTTTCTCCCTCCATTAGACAATAATACTATTTTAGCACAAAATGACAACAATGCTCTTCTTTGCCATCCATATTAAGTTTATGATACTTGTTTAAAATATCAATAACCATAGTATCATAGAACTTAATATTACCATTCTTGAAATTGTAGGATGCACAACTTGTCTGACCTTGAATAATCTTATAACACTCATTATCTTGTACTGCGATACTTTTTGACTTAAACCTCTCATTGAAATCCTTCAATTGTTGAATAATGTTCAACTGCTTAACATTAATAATTTCATTGAACTCTTCTGGAAAATTAACAAACTTTATAATGAATGTGTCACGATTCAGTAATAACTCTACATCGTACCACTCATCATCATCTGACGCATGAAATTCCATAGTAAAATCATGGAGAATTTTCCTAAATGCATTAAATTATTATTAGTAAGTTATAATATTTTTAACCTATTATATATTAATTTATTTTATCTAATGATAAAAAATTTTAATTTTAATTAATTAAGAAAACTTAATTTTTTAAAAAAATTCAAATAATTTTAACAAATAACACTAGCTAAAAATTATAATTTTCACCTAAACTTAATTAATATAATCCTAATTAATTTTAACTAACATTAAAAATATAACACATATATAACACTAATTAATTAAAATTTTTATATTAATATATAAAGATAAAACTATTAATAGGATACCTATTTAAATATTTGTTTCAATAATAATAATAATAGTTTATTAATTATATAAAATATATAATAATTTTAAATTTACACAATCTTTTTTATTTAGAATAAATTAACTACAAATATTTTGCAATAATAAATTGCTTCAAATGTAAGTTCAATAGCTAAATTTATCTAATAATATAATGATTTCATTATTTCTATTATACAATATATAAATTAAATATAAATGATATACATCAAATATACAATTAATAAAAAAATACATCACATATACAATATGTAAATTAAATATAAATGATATATATCAAATATACAATTATTGAGCCCATAACATACAACAAATATACAATATTATATATACACATTCATATAAATGAAAGATATAGACTTGGTGTGAGAGACCAGACAGCAGCAGTGGCAGAGAGGTAGAAAGGAGAAGAAAGTAAAAAAAAATGAGAGAAGAAGAAAATCTATGTTTATATGTAGGGTAAAAATTATCGACAAATTACAGTGTCTCTTGGTAGATTACAGACATATTTAAGTGTCTCTTGATAAATTGTCGTGCTAAAATTACTATATAAAATTTTTTACTTCAATTTTTACAGACAGATATGATCATCTATCGGCAAATAAGACATCTAATACTCCTATGCTCTTAACCTTATCGAGAGAATTTATTTTTCTCTCTGTAAATTGTAGAGCTAAAATTTCCGCCTAAAATTTTTACTCTAATTTTTACCGACAGATACCTTAATCCATCGATAACGAAGACGTCTAATATTCTTGTGCACCTAATCTTACTGAGAAAATTCATATTATCTCAGTAAATTTCTGCTTAAAATTTTTACTGACAAATATGATCATATGTCAGTAACTAAGGTATCTAATATTTCTGTACTTCTAATGTTATTAAGAGAATTTATTTTCTCTTGGTACATTATCGCGCTAAAATTGCCGCCTAAAAAAAGACATATCTTAGTGTGAGAGTTCATACAACAGCAGAGGAAGAGAGGAGAAGAAAGCAGAAAAGGAAATGAGGAAATAAGAAAATGTATGTTTTTATATAGGGTAAACATTACCGACAATTTATAGTGTCTCTTGGTAGATTGCCTACAAATTTAAATGTCTCTTAGTAAATTATTGCCTAAAATTTTTATACTTATTTTTATCGACAAATATGATCATCTATCGGCAATTAAGATGTCTAATATTCTTGTACTCCTAAACTTATTGAGAGAATTTATTTTCTCTCGGTAAATTACAGTGCTGAAATTGCCTCCTAAATTTTTATTCCAATTTTTACCAACAGATACCTTAATCTATCAATAAAGAAGATGTTCAATATTCATGTGCACCTAATCTTACTGAGAGAATTTGTATTCTCTTGATAAATTGTCGCCTAAAATTTTGCCTCCAATTTTTACTGACAAATATGATCATCTATTGGCAATTAAGATGTCTAATATTCCTGTGCCTCTAACCTCGCCCAGAGAATTTATTTTCTCTCAATACATTGCCACGCTAAAATTACTATCTAAAATTTTTACTCTAATTTTTATCGATAGATACCTTAATTTATTGGTAATGTAATATTTTTGTGCCCTAATCTTATCGAGAGAATTCATATTCTCTTGGTAAATTACCGCGATAAAATTCTCATCTAAAATTTTCACTCCAATTTTTATCAATGGATATCCTCATGTGTTGGCAACTAAGATGTCTAATATTTTTGTGCTCCTAAACTTACAAAGAGAATTTATATTTTTGGTAAGTTGTTGCACTAAAATTGCCATCTAAATTTTTTATTTTTATATATACCAACAAATATATGTGTCTGTCAATAAAATAAGCGTCTGATATATCTCATGCTTAATGTGTTATAAAGAAAACACTTATTCTATCAGTAAATAGTGACACCGATGCTATTTTTACCAATTAATTGTCATATTTGTTGATAAATGTAGTTAATAAAATTTAGCACCTTTTTGTGGAATTTTTAGCGATTAAAAATTACTTTTCTACCGATAATCTATTACTAAATTTTTGATGAATTTATTATTTTTTTTGCTTAAAAATTTATTGGTAATCGATCGGTATTTATTGACTAATTTTAGTCTATCGGTAATGTTCATTAGTAAAATGCGTATTTCTTGTAGTGTAATATTTTCTTTGATAACTAGGAAAATTTTTAATTAATTCTCTAAGCTTGGCAATGGTAGCAGATTAAATATTCAGCAATAGAAGTCTTGTGTTGGATGAATATCAATCAAAACTATCACTCGACACTTTGTAAGTTTAAATGTATGTGAACGATTGAGCCAATGTATTATTCCATGCCAAAAGGTTGGGTGCAATAACAATAATAATCAAGACTTGGATTCCAAATCAAACTATGAAAACTCAACAAGTGGAAGTGGAACTGGAGGGGGAGCAAATAAACAAATTTAAGGTAAGAAAACTAAATTAGCTTTGATTCCTTTAAATCCCAACTAGATACTCATGCAATTTAATTTTTTGAAATTAAGTTCAAACCCTTTTGGTTTTTAATTTATTTTCCTTCAATTCCAATTTTAATATTACAAATTTACAATTAATTACATGGATTATATAATACATTTATTCCTAATGAAAAAAATTATGATTCATTGTAAAATTGTAATTAAACTCGGTGCATTTCAAATAGTACTAGTAAATAATAATAATCACTAGCTATTTATCTTATCATTAATAATCCGATTATGTATGAATAGAGCTGTAAACATCCCAACTTTCTCTTTGGATTAACTAGCCTCAAGTCACCTTTAATAACAATATTGTAACTATATATCATATATAGCCGATGATAAACACTTTTTAGCATTGATCTCTCAAGTGACTATAATTGCATCCGACGAATGTTGTTGGTGAAGTTGCTTCTTCATCAATTTACATAGTTGTTGATTATGCATATTAACTATAAGTATACTCTAATTAAGGGTCTTATCACACTTTGTGACACTTTAACCACCTTCATCTTGCATGCAAAACACATTTGTTGACATGTGGTAAAATGTACTTGTTAAGCGTCCATCGATCCACCTACTCGTAGAAACTATGAATTTTATTATTATTAAGAAAGAAAAATTTATAACTCCTAATCCAAAGTAGAAGTGCTCTCTCTCATACATAAATATAGTAATATTAAAATTGTTTTCCAACTTATAAATAATAAATTTGTGCTAAAGATGTATTTGATTTAATTATTGATAACTATAAACTAATAAGTTAATAGTTGGTAGTTGGAGAATCGATTATTTGATAAAATTTTATTACCTTCTATTGTTGAATTATCAGATTAAAAATATAATTTTATGTTTTAATTGTTTATTTTTGTATATAATATAAATATTAATTGTTTTTAAATGTGAATATCATAATTTTTAAAAATTCTACTAGTAACTTATTTTTCACAATTACTTATTATCTTTATAGTTTATATAAAAATTACTTTGAAAACAGTAACATGGCTAAGATAGTTTGAATTTGGATTAATTACACTAATGATCTCTAATCTTTTATCCTTGTACTATTGAAATCTTTAAACTTTATTTTATAAAGATAAAATCTCCAAACTTTTAATTTTGTCTCAATAAAATCTCTGATACAATTGATAACTAAAATATGATGTAGTAGTAACATGTCGTCATATGACAAAAACTAAAAAAAAAAAATTAATTACACCTTATTTTATATCAATGTGTGAAGAATAAATAGTAAAACAAGTAATTTTAAATATGTTGAAAATGCGATTTTAGGTTTGTTAAAAAATATATATTTAAGTGGAGAATAAGATAAAATTAATTTTTTTGGCACTTGATAATACGTGAGTGCTATGTCACACTCCAATTGCCAGAAAATAATCTCAAAGATTTTATTTGGACAAATAAAATTTTGTGAATTTTATTTTTACAAAATAAAGTTTAGAATTTTAATAATATAAGAGCAAAAGATCACGGACCATCTGCATAATTAACCATTTGCATTTAAATCATTTTACTAGCTTGCAGTTTTATAAACTCATAACAACTATCAGCTACTATTTTTCTTCACTAAACAGGTTGGGTCAATAATCACTGAGCGTGTAGAACAGTTGATAATGAAATATTCTAACTTAATTAAAAATCTTGAGTTTGATTATGTGTGTTTATAAATGCATTAAAACTCGATAAGAAGAGTTTTATTGCTTTTATAGTCCTACCCAACTTGATTCTGAAAGGATAATTTATAAAAAAAGAGTCAGTTATTGAAAATAAAAAAGCTATTGGCGGATTTTCAATATTTAAACCACACTCTCATATTAAATATTATCGCTGAAATATCACCAACAATAATTAATTTTTTCAATTTGAAAAAAAATATTTCAAAGACAATAAATTACAAGACTCCTAATACAGTTAAAAAAAAAAAAAGAGAGAGAGTTCAATCTTAAAGCTTTTGATGCAACTTAATTGTAATTAGTTGACATGCCAAAAATTTAAATAGACACCTGAACTATAGCCTAAATAGTAATTAAATACTTAATTTTTTTTGGACCATTTAAGCTTTTTTTTTTATCAAAATAAGGCCAAATAAATATAAATTTAACAGCAGCTATAATTTCTGTTAAATAATACTCTTTTTGATAAATTCACTTTTTAAAATTTTTATTGAATAAAAATTAATAAATTATTTCTTTAATTTATATTAACAAATTAATAATTTCTTTTATTAATTTCTATTTCTATTTATGAAATTATTTTTATTTTTTATTAACAATTTATTTTTTGTTTCTATTTTTTATTAATTAACAAACTAATAATTTCTTTTTCTATTTTTTATTTGTTATTTTTTTATTTGTATTTTTTATTTCTTTTTCTGATAATGGTGCACATTTAATTAATTAATAATAATAATTACGGTAATATCAAAATAATAGCAGAAATTTTATAATAGTAGCATAAAATAATAATAATTATAGTAATATTAACTTATAATACAAGCTTAAATGCACAATAAATACCATCCAATTACAATAAAATATATAATTTTAAAATATTAATTTATTAATAAAATAGAAATAATTTCATAAATAGAAATAAAATTTAATAAAAGAAATTATTAGTTTATTAATATAAATTAATGAAATAATTTATTAGTTTTTATTTAATAAAAACTAAAAAGAGTGAGTCTCATATTTATAAAAAAAATCATTTAATGGAGATTATAACTTTTGTTAAATTTATTATTATTTGACTATGATAAAAAAAAGTGTTTAAATAGCCTAAAAAATTTTAAATATTTAATTGCTATTTAGATAGTTGACAACAATTACTTGAATGACTATTCATGCACTGTGCATTTTAGGTCCCATTTAGCCTGCCAGGAAAAAAAAATCTCTTTAGGGCTACATGTATTATGTATAGAATTAATAAAACAAATCCAACCTGTGACATTGTGACCCATAAGACAGGAAAATGAAAGCAAAACAACTCACAATTTTAATTTGCCAGAGCATTATTTTTTTATGGCTTACATAAACAACTGCCTAATCAATGTTTTTACTAAACCCTCTAATTAATTAGTCAACTCAACCATCTCTCATAAGTCATGACTTTGCACCATAACTTTTAAATATTGTATCATTCACCTACTAAGGCATCATTTTACAACTAAAATCCTCTCTACATTTTTTGGAGTACTAACTCACACTAGTTACCAAAATTCCTACAAACTACTCTTTTACTCGATTAAAATTATCGCTTTCAGCTTATATAATATTTATTAAAAAATTATTAAAATTTTTAAATATTATAAAAAAATATTTTAAATAGATTAAAATATATTCTATTAATTTATTAATACTATATTTTTATTTTATTAATTAAATAATTGATGATAAAAATATAGTTAAAAAATTAATTAATTTTTTTAATTATATTGAGTGATAATTTAAAATAGATTTTTTTTGCAGAATTGATAATTTCAACATGGAGGGAATAATAATAAAAAAAACTCTTTTTGGAATGATATTTATGTTTGTAACTGTTTGCATTAAATATTAATTTATTTTGCTCTCATAATAATACGAAACTCAAATAAATAATAAATTTATCATATCAAAATTATAAATAAAAACACAATTTACTTAATTAATAATATAATACAATGCCAATAATATGTTTAAATTTTAAATTAATTTTAATGTTTAAAAGATTAATTCTGGTTAATTTATATTATTATGTAAATATAATTAAATATAATTTTTTAAGAATGATTAAAATAAATATTTGTGTAAATATTTTATGGATTATAAATATATTAAATTAAATAGATTTATATTAAAAAAAATTATGTTCAAGAAGAGAATTGAACGTATAAAACTGCTTACACTTCCATCATAATATAAAATTAAGTAAGAGATTACAACCATTGATGAATAAAAATACCTTAATTAATTTTCTTTAAAAATACCAATTCTCATTTTTTTTATTTTAAAAATATCACTTTTCAACATGTAATTATAAATATACCCATTTTTTAAAGAAATGTGCCTATTATATATCTAGTATACTAAAGTATACACTACTTACAGAGATATACATTCAATATACATTGAATATATTAAAGACATATCAAAACAATAAGATATTTTTGAAAAAAAAAATTTAAATAGCATATAATATAATTTTCTCAAAATACATTCCTAAGTCTAATATCACATTTCAATTTAAAATTTTAAATCATTAGATTTATAAGTGTTTTCTATTTATATATCAATCACTAAATTCGTCTTTTTCTGATACAGAAATTTTCTCCCGCTTATAATTTAAAGACAAGATTAACATTGACATTAAAAAGAAGCTCTAAAATTGTTCAAAATTAAATTTATTAATGTAATTTCCAACAAAGTATATTATTACATAAAATAATTATTAGATACAAGCTAAAAATTTAAAAATTGTTGATATATACATATTTTATGGATTATGAGTATATATATATATATATTGAAATTGTATTAAAGAAGTGAACTCAACCATATATATGTAGATTGAAAATTGTATTAAAGAAGTGAACTCAACCATATATTGAAATTGTATTAAAGAGGTGAACTCAACCATATATATATATATAGATTGAAAATTGTATTAAAGAAGTGAACTCAACCATATATATATAGATTGAAAATTGTATTAAAGAAGCGAACTCAACTATAAAACTTCAAAGGCTATGAACACGCATTGCAAAACTAGAGTTGAGAATTAAGAGACTATAACCTTTAAAAAAGAAAAAAAAAAAAAAACCCAACAAATAAACTTTTTAGATAAACATTAAAATCAAGGCTATTTTTCACCTATTTCCTCAATTCCACATTTCAATTGGTGCACTATTAATGATGATGTGTCATTGAAAGCTAGCTGACATAATGCTGTTATTAATATGTCACATCAGTATCAGTATGTATGATGACGTAGCACAATAATACTAACATGCCATTTCATATTCTACAATTAGGTAATATGCCACATCAATTTATGTTATGTCAACTTATATGCTGATGTGTGATACCATATCAATATCTCAATAAATTAGAATATTAATATAATTATAATTATTGGGTATTAAACCATCAGCCACTTATTTAAAATAAGTTACCATAGAGTATTGAACATTACCATTTAAACTACTTCCTTTATTCTGCTAAAATGGTAGACTTCAAAATAAGTGAATGAAAGAAGAGTTCTCCTTTACTTGTTACTTTCAGAATACGACATATTATATATCTTTCTTGACATATGTCACAGTGCTTCACTCAATGTATTTGTACAAAGAAACGTTTTTATATCCATTAATATAAGAAATGGCTTTCTCCATCTGCCATTATTCTCTTATCGACCTGCTAACTACAAATTCAGTTCACCTTAACTCTTTAAATATTCTTCAAAAAAAGAATTCATTGCAGACAATGAAACAAACAAACCTCTTCTTGAAGCGATAAACTGTGCGGATTTTGGTTTTGGCCTAACAAATATCTTTACTAGCGGACCTCACTCCAATTCATTTCGCCTGCTAAATATAACTCAATTTGAGATAAGCTTTTGTCCGTATTTTGTAATTAATATGGCAAATTTATGTTACTCACTACATTCTATAAAATTTATATGTATTTTATGAGGAATATTTTGATTACTTTTTGAAAATATATAATAAATTTTAAAAATTATTATGTGTATAAGAAATTATATAAATTTGATAAATTCATAAATTTTGATAAAATTTTAAAATATTTTGAAATTTTAGTAACTTTTATATTTTTTTTAATATTTTGTGGCAATTTTATAAAAACCCATAAATATTCAAAGTAATTATCATAGTATATTTATAAAAATCCATTTATATAAAAAAAACAATAAATATCCAATTTGAGACTATTTTTACTTGCATTTATTTTTTGGTTCAACTAAGTATAATAGTATATTTATAATTTTCTTTAACATGTATTTTGGTACTTATTATTTCAAAATTAATCATTTCAGTCAAATTAATCTCAATGAAAAATTCTGATGGATATTTTTTTTATCTGAAATTATAATTTATTTATTATTTTAATAAATTAATTAATATTTTAAATATTTAATATATTTATATTTAATATTACTTATTAAAAAATATTTAATAAATACATCTAACAGAAAAATAGATAAAAAATACATATAAATTTATATTTTTAATTAAAATAACTAATTTTTCTTAATTTATATAAAATAAATTTTCTATTAATTCGGAATAGGAGTAAAATTTTTTAAGATTAAGAATCTGAAATTATGTAATACTGGTTGTCAGCTGTGTAAATTTCTTCACCGTCATAAGTGGTTGGAGAAAATATAAATTATAGAATACATACCAAAAATACTGAACAATCTCGAAAAGCAATCATCATTGCTTTATACTTGATAGCCCTTTGTATTTGGGTTTTGGCCCTGCAAGCAGCTTTAACAAATATACTCCATCTGTTTCAGCTACAAAACGCATCAATTCAACATTGTATCTGAGAATTTCTTAATGCTCCAAACGAACACTCATACACAAATTCTCAAACTTCATTGGTCCCACTGACTGGCCATAGAAGTCACGGGAAACAATTAATTTTGTATCTTTTATTTTTGGCTTTTACAATCCAAATGAGTCAGTACTCAAGTTATGAGGTGAAAGAAATTCAAACCAACCATCAAAGACTACCATCCTGGGCTTTGAAACTTGTGGACAACATTCGGAAAATAATACACCTAGACTTCCATATATCCATTCCCTTCGTTGCACAAACTACATTGAGATTGGCCCTAACATTAAAAAAATATATTGTAATGCCTATAAAGAATGGCAAAGGGACGCATATCAACATTATCAGATGTATTTCTGATATTGTTCAAGTTACCATTCTAATCAATTAACTCAATTGGAATGTGAATAAGTTATGCGTTATATTACAAACAAGGTACACATGATACTGCAAGATTTCATAGAAATGGAGTATTTGAATTGGAGACTCAACCTGTTGAATTTTGATGCCTGCTGCAAGAGCAAGATGACAACAAATTGCCTTTACTTCCATCTTTGAATAAGGCATATAACATCTGTATTGATTAGCTTTAGGCTGGTGCAGGATCACCTAGATGCATCTGCAATTATGCTTAGAGAAACCTTTGGTTCTCTGATGTAACATTCCTGCAATGCAAGTCCAAAAATAGTAGTCCAAAGTGGGGAACAATATAAATTACTCATATTTCTTCATCTGAACCATAGATATCTAACTCAATCATCTTTTATATTTTATGTTTGGCTTTCTTTAAAAACGTTGAGGATAAGAAAAGAGAATATATATTGAGATGGTTTGGCTACGTGAAATGAAAACCTAGTAATGTGCTTGTCATAATGACTAAATAAGTTAAGATATATAGATATAGCTAGAAGAAGCAAAGGTAGTCCTAAACTATCTTGAACAAAAGTAGTTCATAATGATCTTGCTGCTTTATATCTCTTCAAAGATGTAGCCTTAAATTGCACCAAATGAAAAAAGAGAATTCATATAGCCAGCCCAATTAACTTAGAATTAAGATTTTGTTGAGTTGAATTGCTCTTTCTGCTGAAGGTTGTCCCTGCTCAGGTTTCTTTCTTTTTGCATTCGGTTCATGTTTCATGACTACAGATGGACCAACTTTCATTATAGAAATTTCCTAACATAATGATAGACAAATGTTCAATGACACACAAAGTGAAGCACAAAATAAATAACTACATAGAAATGAAACATGATTTACCTTTTGCCTAAGCTAGTCATGTGTTCTTTTGATGTCGTAGCTACTTTATTCGAATTCTTTGATCTCATTTTTCATATAATTGCAAAGTAATAAGAACTCAGGATGTCTCATATAATAAGAGCCAGTATTAGTAGTAGGTTAATGGTTTGAATTTGTAAAACTGTTATTTAATTAAGAAACCTTATGCCTTGTGAGAATGTAAGAAGAAGAAGAAGAAGAAGAAGAAGAAGAAGAAGAAGAAGAAGAGGGATTTGGAATCCCTAATTTTTAATTACATCATCAATATACACAGATGCATATATATACACAATTCTCTACATCTAATATGGAAATTAGATAAAAATTATAGCTAAATTATAATAGTGTATCGCTCCCTAAAATATTATTATATTTTTATACTCTTCCTCAAGCTAAAGCGTACAAATCGTATGCTCCAAGCTTGTTATAAATATGTTTGATTCTCGATCCTCTTAGAGACTTAGTAAATATATTTATCAAATGATTATCCAAATTAAAGAAATTTGTGGTAATGCTTCCTGAATTGATCTTTTGCTTGATAAAATGATAATATCAACTTTTATATGCTTGGTTCTTTCATGAAATAACGAATTAGATGCAATGTGAAGTGCAGCCCGATTGTTACATATTAGCTTTATGCTTTCAAATTCTTTCCATTATAATTCTTGAAGGAGTTGTTTTAACTAAATAAGTTAGTGCTATGGCTCAGTATTCTATCTCAACACTTCATCTAGTGACCACATCTTACTTTTTTACTTTTCTAGGAAATTAGAATACAGTATCCCAAAGTAAATCACCTATCTGAAGGAGAACCTATCCAATCAGCATTACAATACCTAGTGATCTGGTATGACCCTTATTGTCATATACCAATCCTTATGCTGGGACTCCTTTAAGGTATCTGAGAACTTGAATCACTGTATCATATTACTTTCTATAGGAAGCTTAGAGAAATTGACTTATCACGCTAACCACAAAAGAAATTATATCTTGTCATATGAGTATCTTATAGTTTAGCCTTCCAATTAACCTTTAATATTTTTGAGGTCTTCCAATGGCTTCCCTTGTGTTGGAACAAGTTTAACATTGGGATTCATAGGAGTGTCTATGAGTGTACAATCTAACATGCTTGTTTCCTCTAATAGATCGAACACATACTTTCTTTATGATATCACAATCCCTGCTTTTAATTGTGCCACTTCAATACTAAGAAATTATTTTAATTTTCTTAGATATTTAGTCTGGAAGTGATTGCATAGATTTTTTAACTGAGATATTTCTTCTTGATCACTGCCTAGTATAACAATGTCACCCACATAATCAATCAAGTAGATACATTTCCTATGATTATTATGTCAAAAAATAAATTGAATGATCATATTGACATTGAGTCATGTCAAATTCCTAGATTACTGAGCTAAAGTGTCCAAACTATGCTCTTGGATATTGTTTCAAGCCATATAATGATTGCCTCAACCAACAAACCAATGCAGACTACCTATGAGCAACAAATCCAAGAGGTTGTTCCATATAAGCTTCCTCGGTTAGCTCTTCCTGAAGAAAGACTTTTTTATGGTCAAGCTAATGGAGAGTCCATTAAAGCTTGGTTGCCAAGGATATAAGGAGAAGGACAGAAGGAATTTTGGCCATTGGTGAAAAGGTATCATTGTAATTAAGGCCATAAATATGAGTATATCTTTTGGCCACTAAACGTGCCTTTAAGTGATCGATTTGTCTGTAAACACCCACTTTGCATCCAACTATAGTTTGTCCCTTTGGTTGTAGAACTAATTCACAAGTTTTATCACCATGTAAAGCGATCATTTCTTTTATCATTGCATCTCATCATCTTGGATGTCTTAATACTCCACTGACAGTCTTGGGTACATGACGTTAGACAAGATAAAGATAAAAACATTATATGAATGAGACAAATGATGGAGACTAAGAAATAATAAATTGGATACGAGTTCTGAGTGGAACAATTACCTTTGCGAATGGCAATAGAAGGAGTAGCCGCTTCTGTGTTTGGCATAAGAACAATGAGAGTAGGTGGAGTAGGTGTCGATGGAGAAGAACTAAGTCACCAATGATTGGCAATATACTTGTATCAAGAGAATATGAATCATGATTATTATATGGAAGAGTATTTAGGAATTGGCACGAATAAACTCGGAGAGGAGCTTGTATAAGGAAAATACTATATAGAATATTTGGAATAGGTAGAACATCAAAAATGAGTTTGGCGTTTTCACTTTTGAGAAAAATATAGTGATGACTCCAAGGTTACATCTGCTGAAATAAAATATTTTTGTTTTATGGGGTCATAGTATTTGTAACCCTTCTGGAGACGTGAACAACTCAGGACTATACACTTGATAGATTTTGACTTGAGTTTAGCTTTCCTTGGAGTATAATCATGAATAAAATAAGTATAACCAAACATCCACAATGGTAAGTGATATGATCTTTGTTAGGAAAGATAACAGAATAAGGACTTTGATGGTGCAGGATGGAAGAAGGCATTCAATTAATCAAATAATTAGTAAGAATAGCATCCCCCAAAAACAAAGAGGAACATTATGGTGAATAAGAAGAGTGCGAGTGGTTTCATGAGATATTAATGTTAGGATGCATATGCATAAGGTATATATGCATAAGAGATTTGACGTGTGATTCTCTATAAGGATAAAAAAATTTGAGAAAGAATAGGAGAAATATTACTTTTCATTATCACTTTACAAAATTTCTATTGAAACATAAAATTGATTGTGGATTTCAGTATAGAATTTTTGAAATATAGAAAACAATTCAAAATGATTTTTCATTAAATATTTTCATGTGTAACGAGAAAAATTATCAATAAATATAAATAAAATATTAAAATCTCATAGTTGTACTAACTTGATTCGGATCCCATATGTTTGATTAAACTAAATCAAATATACATATAGCCTTATTATTGACTCGTTTGGTAAAGAAACTATGAATTTATTTCTCAAGATGACATGACTCACACTCCAAGGAAGATAAAGTAGAAAGAATGAGAACAAGTTTTTGAAGTCTATTAAGATTCACATGACCAAGGCAATGGTGAAGAAGATCAGCAGATGGGGAAAAAGAGAAGGCAACTAGTGAACTTGGATAGTAGAGAATGTATAATAACATGCCAATTATCTATTAGAGCTATATTCGAACTATATATAGGTAACTCAACAAGTGGATAAACACATCTATAACTACAAGTTGACAAACCCAAATAGCTTATATCTTGCAAATTTGGATAAGAAACGTAGTAATTGGTTTAAAGGAAACTTATTCTTAAACCTAAAAATTTCTCCACTTGAACTTCATTTGAGTTCTTTGAGTGTTTCATTTTTTTCATCTTTTTGCACTGGTGTTGACTCATGATCAACGCAATCTTGAGCAACGTTTTTTAAGATAGACAAATTAACCTATCCTCTTCGCCTAGGTGATTCATCTAATAGATAGAAATTCAAGAGAAGTCAAAAGTAATAGAAGAGGCATTACTAGGCACAAAATGTAACCGCCAAAACCAAAATTGAGAAATTTCCAAGTAAATTTGATGAGAAACAACTTGTAAAGCAAAAAAATCCATTAGAGAGAACTAACCCATGAAAACCAAGAAACCAAAAATTATATGAAACTAAGAGATGCCCGCACTAAAAAAAATCCAACAACCATAGTAAGAATCATTAATCCAATGAGGAAAATTGGGGAAAAAAAAAGGAACTATTACAATCAAATATTCACCTAGTGAATGGGAATAATGATTTGACGGAGAGCCAAAAGGGGTTTCCAAGACTCGATCCTGGAGAGAGAGGAAGAGGTTGAGATACTCTTGATGGCTTAACATTGTGATTTGTGATAAAAAAAAAAAATTAAACATTGAGAGTATTTTGATATTTGATAAAAATAATAATAATAATAAGAGTATTTTAATTATTATGCAGAATGCCTAAAGAATCAGAAAAATGGAGAATTTTAGTGATTTTGTGAAGGGAGAGAACTAAAACTTTTGGAGGGAAATGAAAAGAAAGAAATTATATCATTTATCCTTACCTTATTTAAATTTTACTTTTCAGTTATGGGAGTTCATTTTTTTTAAATTTTATCTTCTTCTTTTTTCAGTTTAGATTTTGATTTAAGTATTTTTACGCATGTCTTCATGTTTTTCTTTATCAACATTTTTGTTACCTTTCCTCTATATCTTTTCTTTTTCACTTTTATCACTCTCTCTCTCTTCTTCTTTCTTTTTTTGGTTTTTTTTATTTGTAGAATTTGATCTTTTATATTATTCAATATTTGTAAACATATTTATATTTTTTTTTATTTTTGTTGTTCTTCATTTGTAACATTAAAGGATTTGTTATTTTTGTAATGGTAAAACATTTTATATATTTAATAAAATGCTTCAAAGAGAGATTTTTTTTTTCTTTTGTGATTTTTTTTTCATTTAATTCCTTTTCAATTTATATTTTTTAAATATTGTTATATCTTTTTTGAGTTGTAATTATTTTATTTTAATATTTGTTTGATTTTTTTAATTTCAATATATATGTTTAATTTTTTTCAACATATACACAATATACAGAGATATATTTATAGTATACACTTACAACATACACAATATACACACAACATTCATATAATATATACACATCTACTCAATATGCATAGATATATAATGTGTGTATATATATTGTGTAGATCTTTTTTTATATTGTATTTTAACTTTTAAATTATATAATGTTTTAAATGTGATGTATATATAGTATATTTATGCTGATATATATTAAATTATAATTATTAAAGTGTAATCCTCTTTTACTATTTTGTAGAAGTTGTGTAAAAATTTTTTTTGTTATGTATGATATATTTGTAATGTTGAATTATATAATATTTTTTAGGTCAAATACATATAGCTTCCTAAACTTGTAGCATTTAGTTATTTTATCCCTCAAACTTTCAATTTAACCATATATCTCCATGAACTCATATTTTTCGTAACTTATAAGCATAAACTTTCTAAGTCATACTAAGTAACTGACGTATCTATTTAGTATAAATACCTAGTTTAATGAAAAAATATATATATGGTTTTGAGAATTTTTTTTATTTATACGTATAATATCTTTTGTTATCATGCATAAATTAAAAAATAGCATATATTACAATATAAGTATCGAAAATTTCCAAAATGTCATCTTCAGAACCAAACCGAAACTAAAAAAAAATCTCCTCTTTTTACTGCTCTAATTTTTCAGAGCAATTTGATTTGGAGTTTATATTTTAACTTTTAAATATATAAAAAGAATTAATAAATTATATTTTTTTGTTATTCATTTATTTTTAATTAAATTATAAAGTTATTTTGATTAGTAATAAATTAATATATGCTTAATTACTTTAATTACATATAATTTAACCATTATTCATATTTTTTTAATCATATTTATACTTAATTTTGCAATTAAATTAAGAAAATATTTATACTTCATTTATAATTTTTATTCATGTTTACTTATTTTTAAACTAATATTTATGAATGAAAAATAAAGTAGTTTTTATAGTTTAGAAATAAGTATTGTAGAGATATTTTAGAGAGATTTTTATATTTAATTAATAAAATATAAACTAAAGAAAATTAAGGGGTGTGTGTGTATATATAATATGATAGAAATATCAAGGTAAATATATTACATAATATAATATAAAAAATAATTATAATGCATCTTATAAAATGTTAGCAGTTTATTGTACTTATATCTAAGTTAGTATTTGTATTATTCAAATATCACATTATTTTACAATCCATTCACAGTTAATTTATTTCAACATTCACTAGTACTACCAATTACTGTTAATGTTTGCACTCATTATTTTTTTTTTGAAAACTACTAATATTATTATGACGAATTACTTAGTAGCAATTATTTATATAAAAATGTTAAATACCAGTTTATTTTAATATATTTTATTAATAATGTATTAGCAATTGAAGTTTTTTAAATTTAATTTATATTTTAGTAATTTAATAATCTTATAAAACATGTAAATCAATATTGATTAAGTGGCAAATTAAAAATTATATATATCTATTAAATATAACTTTAGTTACATTTATATTTACTTTAGTTAAATTAGAAAATTACTTTAATTTAGTTATACGTATAATACTAAATGTTAAGTAATAAATAATTATGATAAAAAGTAATTTTATATTATTATAATAAATTAATTATTATTTCGGTTATTTAATTTAGTATAGTATGGTTCTTGGTCCAGATATAGTCTAACATCTAGAATTACTATGTATTATAAAAATAAGTACAATTCAATTCGAAGAAAGTTTAAAGTCAATGGTTCTTTTCTATTATAAATATTTTCAGTCTAGATATTCATATTAGCTTAGGAATCTCCAAGATTCATGTCAATCCTATTTTAAAGTAGTGCACACTGTGTTTGAGTTTTTGTTTTGTAGGCTTAATATATGTACTTGGTAAAATTTGTCATTTCTCTCCCTCTACATTTAACTTAACCACATAGCTCATTCATCTTAACTTTTTGCTTAACAAACTGACCCTTAATTTCACATAAAGCAATAACTATTAATGTGAGATGTTGAAGCGCTCTAACAATATGAACACATGCGCATCACATAGAAAAAAAAATTACACGTCATTTTTGAAGAAAAATTGAAGCCCTATTATCTGAAAATCAAAGTCATCGTTTCTTCTTTTTCAAAATGTCCCTCTCCCTCTTTCACTCTCTTCTGCCTCCTTCATCATTCCGTGGCCATAATGTTTCATTAAGAGAAAAGAGAAAAAAAAAATCTAAAACTAATTCATTGATGAAAAATTGATGGAAATTTTGGTTGATAAAAACTAATTCACTCAAAATCAGAATCAACAATCAAACATATCAATTTTGCTTGAAAAAATGCAGGTGCTGCTAAATAAACCCAAAACTATCCCAAAAGAATCAATTACCATCAGAAAATCAATTCTAGGTCACTAAAATTTTCTAATTTTGCACACAGCCAGCCATTGTTGAAATGGAACAAGAAACTATTGGTGTTGGCAAGATCCGATTTGACTTCATTCAACTCCTCCTTAGTAGATAATCCTCTGAAGGTTAAATCACAATCCTTGCTACATACTTTTTAAATTTTTAATTGATTATTTTTGCCACCTATTTGAAATTTTGTTGTTTGATTTCCAGTTCCATTGTCCATGGAAATTGGAAAACCAATGTTGAATTCGTTGTATTAGGACGATTCGCAACCCACAGACAAGTGTGAGGTTAATTATTTTAATTTAATTTCTTCTTAATTCCTCTTATATTTTCAACTAATTCAGATTTTCTAAGAATTTTAGTGTTTTGGTAGGCAATGGAGTCTTGTCCCAAGGCAATGATCAAGAATTTTAAAGATTTATTGGAGGAGGATAATCATTATTTGACTATTAAGGTTAATTTCAGTTTTGTAATGTTTGAATAACTCTAATATATTTAAATAAAATTCATAATAAATTAAATGAAATCGGTAGAAGAGTAGGGGCATTTACCTAAGCTAATTATGAATTTGAAAGAAATCAAAGAAAGAAGACTTGCTATTGTTTCGTGTAGATGAGGGTAGAGAAGCCACTATAGATATGCTTTTTTCTTTTTTTAAATTTGTATCCATAAAAGAAAATGATTTCTTTTTTATAAGCTTTTGGTTAATGAAAATGGGAGATTAGGGTTCATATGATTTTAGGGAAGAAGATGAAAAACGTAAGGGTATGAACGTAATTTTATAGTCCATACCAATGAACTTTTTTGTATTCACACGATGAAAATGAATTATATTGTACGCGTTCTGACACCTCAACAAGGAATGGTTAATTTGTTAAGCAAAGGCCTAATATATTTATAACCTCTTGTACTTGATAAGATTAATCATTTTGTCCCTTCTACTTCAATGCTAATCATTTTAGCATTTCAATTTGCCCTTTTTGTACTTATTTCACCCCTATTTGCTGGAGTGGTAGATCTAGGGCATATTCCTAAGGCCAGAGGCGGAGATAAAGGGGGTCCCATGGGGCCCTGTTCCCCCCTCAGTTAAAAATAAAATTTTTTTAGGTATATTTGAGAATGAATATTATATTGGTTGAGATGGAACAGTTTTGCCTTACTATATGAGAGCACGCAACTTCGATCCACGCTCCCAACATTTTTCATCCTTTTTTTTCCAATCTTTAAAACTGGGCCTTTTAATCAAGCCCATTACAAACAAACAAGATTTGTCAATGACTCTGCCCATTACAAACAAACAAGAATAACTTAATTGTGACTCTTTCTCTTCTTTCTCACGTTTCTTCTTCGTTAATTCATTTTTCTTTTTTTTTTTTTCAGATAACAGTTTCTTCCTTTTTCAATTTCATTCTTTCACCGATTGGCACCAGCAAGGCAGCGGCAACAAGTTAAGAATAGGTACACCACTTACTTTTAATCTCATATTTATTTTGTTGCAATTTTTTTATCTTGCTAAAATGAATTGAAATTTGAAAAATAATGAATTAAGAAATTGGCTTGAATACTTGAGGACATTATAAATTTGAAATGTTTAATTTGATTTTGTAGTATGAAGTTTTTTTTTTTTTTTTTGAGAAAAGTAGTATGAAGTTAAATTGAAATTATTATTTTTTTGTAGTTTATAATCTGGAATTTTTTTATTTCTTTTATAATTTGATATTTTTAATGTTTAGTATTTAAGTTGAATTGGACCCCCCTTATCTAAAATCCTGGCTACGCCACTGCCTAAGGCACGTAAATGCAATAAAATCTGTTAGTATGAATCATAAAATTCACCTTCTTCCCCAAAATCGTTCATCTTCTTTCTCAAAATTGCATATATAAACCCTAGCCCCCATTTTCATTAACCAAAAGAATGGTGTTGAAATCTATATCTATGTCTTCATTAAATATCAAAGACGAACTAAATGGTTGGAACCACAAATAAATCTCAGCCAAGTCAATAATACAAACTCAAAGTAATTATCAAGTGAACCAAAAGAAAAGGATTTTCTATGAATATAATCTAAACTGAAAATTTGTCATTGGTATCACACAATCATCAATAATAATACTTGTACAGCAAAAATTTTGATGTGAATCTAATCTAAATTCAAAATTTGTTATCTTTTCCTTGCTAAACAAAGAGAAGAATTAAAGAAATGTATAAGATTAATACTTGAGTGCTCATATTGTTGTTGAAAGTTTCGTATTTTTGAAAGCTTTTGCCTATTTTACTCTTCACTTTTTTGAGATAAAATCTTAGTTACGATTGCAAAAAATTTCTAAAGAAAAAAGTAAAAAAATTTCTTTTGGTTTCTTGGTAGCCAAACGAACCCAAACTCCTGCTTCAAGACCACAACTACTATTTACAGAGAGAGAGAGAGAGATAACTGAGAGAGGTGTTGGGGTCTTCTTCCTCAAATCTATTTTTTATAGTTTCTTCAATGGTAATGAAGGGAAATAATTTTTGGGTTCTATATTGAGAAAAATTTTAAAGAAAAAATCTAATTAATGACATGGATATTTATGTTCATTGCATGGCTTCCAGGTGTTTAATTTTGGCTGAGGTGTATATCATGTCAGAAAGAGTGAGCTTCATGCGCGTAGTAATTTCTGGTTTTGTTATTTTAGGGGCCAATTAGTTATTGAAAACGTACATTGGAGAGTAATTTCTGGTTTCTCGAAAAGTTTAAAGAGACTAAGTAGCAAATACTGCAAGTTAAAAGAGGTCATGGATGTATTAAGTCTTGAGCAAATAAATGAGTACAAGTGACTAAGTGATTACTCGATGAGTATAAGGAAAAAAAAATGACAAATCGTGCCAAGTACGATGGGCATGGAGGTATTATGCCTATAACATTTATATATTATTATTCTTTTGTAAGCCAACATATACATCAACTTATATGTAATAAATATATCATATAATTAAACATATAATACTTATGTACTATTATTCCTCTTCAATTCATCATATATATCAACTTATATGTAACATATATAAGAATATATATCCATTTTATTTGATTTGAACATGGATTCAAGAGTAGTTTTTTACTTCACAAATAATCATGAATATATACAACATATATGATATAAAAATGTTTATGTAATATATATTTGTAGCTTTTCATTTGTAATCTATGAAATAAATTATATTATATATAACATATATGATATATATAACGACATATATGTTGACATATATGCATATATAAGGACATATATGCATCATATATGTTATATACATCAATGTACTAAATACTGATAATTTTGCATTTTAAGGCTCCCATTTTTTATAGCTTTGTTAATTTGTTTATAAATTTTATTAATTTGATTAAGTATTATTAAAATATTACCATATTGCAAAATGCTATCTGGCAATAAAAACCATAACAATAACAAAAAAAAAATAATAAGAGTTTAATAACTAAACAAAAAGTTTAGTAGCAAAAATGAAAGAAAACATAAACAATAAAGGAAAAAAACTTGAAAGAAAAACAAAGAGGGAAAGGAAAAAAAAGTACATAAAAAAAGTTAAAATATAAATGAAAAAGTTGAAAACTAAAATGAAAAAAAAATGCCGTACAACTGAAAATGGAAGTTTCCGTATTCCGTATAAATTTATCAAGATTTAAATTTGTTTAGGAAATTATTTGTCTCAAGTCGAGCATTCTTAAGCCTTTTCTCAAAACCCTACAAATCCAAACTCTTTCAAAACCAAATTGCATCTGACAAATTATATTTCAAGATCATTCTAACTTCACCGGCTTCATCTTCTCTATCAGAACATCTTATGCTAAGCACCATTTTTGATATTATGTAGCTTGTCAATCTCATCAGCTCTCCTCCAACATTGACAGCTTGTTTTGCTACAGCTTTACTAAATACTACCTTCAATAATCGCTTTATCTCCTGTCTAATGGGAAGGAACTGGTCTAGTGTGCCTAACAATTCAGTTATACAAAGTCTGTTAATGAACTTCCAATGAGATCCATAATGTAAGGCAGTAAAATCAGCTGTGCCATGTGTAAGATGATAGAGACTAGGACGTTAAAAAGACTCAAATGGTAATATCATGTTTTTTCCCTACAGAACGGTACAAATGATATTTGTACAAATGGTAAAGTAATACCCACATAAAGAATGGCAAAGAGACGCATCAACATTATCAGGCATACTTCTGATATTGTTCAAGCACCATTCTGACCAATTAACTCAATTGGAATGTAAATAAGTTAAAACCTTCTTACAAAAGAGGTACAAATGATATTTGCAAGATTTCATTGAAATGGAGTAATTGAACTGTAGACTCAAGTTTCTGAATTCTGAAAAGTGCTGCAAGAGCAAAAAGACAACAAATTGCCTTTACCTCCTTTGAATAAGGCAGATAACATCTGTATTGATTAACTTAAGCAGGGGCAGGGCTACCTAGATGCATCTGCAATTTTGTTTAGAGAAACCTTTGGCTCTCTGAAGTAACATTCCCACAATGCAAGTCCAATTCTCTGGAGTCCGAAGTGGGAACCATATAAATTGCTCATAATTCTTCATCTGAGCCATAGACATCCAATTCAATCATCTTTTCTATTTTCTGTTTGGCTTTCTCTGCCGAAGGTTGTCCCTGCTCTGGTTTCTTTCTTTTTGCATCCGGTTCATTTTTCATGGCTAAAGATGGATCTACTTTCATTGTAGAAAATTTCCTAAAGGAACAATAGACAAATGTTCAATGACACCAAGTGAGCCACAAATAAATAATTCCATAGAAATGAAAGATGATTGCCTTTTGTCTAAGCTAGTCACGTGTTCTTTTGATGTTGCAGCTGCTTTATTTGAGTTCTTTGATCTAATTTTTCCTGTAAATGCAAAATAATAAGAATTCAGGGTGACTCAGAATTATACTCAGTGTCAGTAGCAGGTCAATGATCTCAATTCTCAAACCTGTTATTTCATTAAGAAACCTTATGCCTTGTGAGAATGTATTTGTTGTCACTTTATCTGCATTGCTGTTCATTCAAGTGCAAAAATAAAGGCCAATACCATTTAGCAGTAATTGGAAAACATACAGTTTTAGATACTGGTCAGAATGAACATTAACTTATGTTCTCTATGAACAGACCTCAATGCCTTCTTAAGTCCTTCGACAGATAGTAATTTCACTGGCTGCATGGGTTTTTTCATGTTTGTCCAGTCAGCTAAAGGGTCAACCAAGTAAATACCTTGTGACTTGAGAGGATCTCTGAAGGCTGTCTTCAAATTCCTGGGAAACAAAAATTACAAGTTGATGAGATCCATGAGAGTTTGAAACAATAATATTAATAAAGAAGACATTATCAAATGATTTCAAATGCTGAACACCTACCCTCCCTTGAGTTCAGTTCGTGTTGTGGAATATATATCTGATGCTTTCTGTAGAGGAAATGATGATACGACTAAGGCAAGTCCATTTTGAAGATAAAATGAAGTAAAGAAAGCAGCATTATGAGGGTATACTTACATATTTATGAAATTTGCAATATATCCCTTGACGTCTGAAATAAGACGAAGTCAGAATAAAAAAGTCAAATATTATCTGTTGTTAAAGAGTAATTTTAATTAAAAAAAATTACAGAACCTTATAATTGTTTTCACAATCTACAAAAGGGTATGTCAAACTTGACTCAGATTCCAGATAAATTGTTTTGATGGAAGAATAATGGAATATGCTGTAACTTTTGACAAATCAAAAAAAGATATTTGAAGTTTGATCACCTTCTCTTTTAAAGTGTTTGCAAGAACCCTACCCCCATGTATTATATTCTTTTTATTTTTTGCTAATACCTTAATAAATCTTTGGTATGGTATGTACTGATAAGTTGCTGAATAATTCCATCGGTAATTTTATGCTGTATCTAGCATACTTTAATTGACAAACCATTAGATGCCTAATTGCTCAAACAGATCAATGTATGGTTTGTGATGCAGCACACTGTGCTGGCAAGGAGCAAAGCTTTATCATTAGAAAATGCATGAGACTTGCCTTTTCGCAGATGGAAGTCAAAGAAATTCATCAAGATTCATTTCACAACTGCCATTGTTCAATCTTCCTAGGTTAGTTTTAAAAGTAGAAGTTATCATACAACTCATTAAGCATTATAAACAATGCACTAGAAGTTTGATATGAATTTTCTAATAGCAATTACTGCAAGAAGACAATCAATACAACCTCTCTGCTGATTAAGACCAACAGTCTATTATTTACAATTATGTCTAATAGAGTGAAATTTTGATTAATATTTTAGATAATTCTAACCATAATTTTAGTTGTTTTCCAATTAAATTTGATGGATTTTGTTTGTTTGAGTTAGTAGTCTCTTATTTTAGCTAGGAAAGGCAAGATACAAGGTTTCTAATATTAAGTGATACAAAATTGAAGAAAAGTATACGAAAATGAAGAAAAATTAAAAGTCACGCCCATGACTGTTCAAGACCACGACCCTAAACTTCAAATTGAGTCTACCACATCAAAAGATGAAGAAAAAAATGAATTTCAAATGCAAAATGAAACCCACGGTAGTGGCAATCCAAGGCCACACCAGTGGGATGAGTTTGCCTACTGTCCAAGTGAAGAGAAAGAAGAAAAGCCAAAATTTCCAGCCTATATTCAAAAGCCACGACCGTGGCAAGCTTAGCCGTCATTTACAGCTGAAAAATTTCTCAAAACAACCCATATCCATCCAGACCATGACAGTGGCACTCAAATGCCACGACCATGGAGCAGAATTTTATGACTTTAAGCTAAAAAATTAGAAAAATGAAGAACCAAACAGCTGTAAATAGTTGCACTCTAGCATTTGCCAACTTTTCTCCACCAAAAAGCTTCCAAGCACTTTATATAAATACATCCTCTCAAGGTTTGAGGCATTGAAGAGAGATTGAAGTGAGATCCAAGATTTCATTAAAATTAGAGTAAAGATTTGACTATAGTTTGTATTAGGTAAACTCTAGTCTTTCTTTAGAAAGAAGGGTTAAACTATGTTCAAGGAAAAAATTCCAAATTCCAAGTGGAGTTCTTCAATCCAAAAGAAATAGAGTTTGATCTTTCTTGCTCTTTAAATTATGCTTTCAATTATTATCTTTAATTATTATAGTGTTTTTATTTCAATTGAGGAACTAAATCTTATTTAGGGTTTGTCCCATATTAAATCTATTATGGAATAATATATGCTTATTTGATTTAATTAAGTTTATCCTTGATTATTTTGTTATTTTTTATGTTAAAACTTTAATTATATTGCCAATAATTAATTGAATTAAGATGTTATGTGATGGAAAGAGAGTGAAAGCATAACATTAATTCAAAGATATAACAATTTTAAGCAAGTTTTTACTTAGAAATAAGATTAACACTTAACATGTTGATTCAAAATTCTCACAAAACCTAATGAATTGGTTTAATTACTTATGATCATGATAATAGACGTAAGGATTAAATTGATATTAGTTTTAGTATTTAAGAGAGACTGAAACTTGATTTAGGAGAATTCAACCATTAATCAAAGGGAAACTGAATTAAATTAATATTTTAGAAAAGCCATGATAAATCAATAAAGGTGACTTAACCCTAAGCTTGAAATTATTAGATTTAAAAAAATCATTTTATTTAAGTTTAGTTTAATCAAAAAATCAAATTCTATCATCCAAATAATAATCAGTTTAATTGTTTGGTACTTAAAATTACCCTCATCGTGGGAACGATACTCTACTTATCACTTTATTACTTGATCACGACCTATGCACTTGCAGCTTAGGCATATAGTTACCACAGACCTAAAAATGTCCAATTTTAAGTAGATGATACAAGTAACATACTCAATTAAGTTGCAAGGAGATAAAAACAAATGGTTATTTGTCAATTCTTCCTGTCAAAGCAAGTTTGAAGGAGACTAAATTCCAATATTTAGGTGCCATCTTAAATATATTTAAGCTTGTAAGCCAGTTTATACATGTTGTGGTTGGTCGAACTTTGGCAATAAACAATCATGCTAAAATTAAAGTCTTGTGGTTGTCCAAATCAGACCGAATGTTGTGTATGTGAACCTAAGATGGAAAACGACATATTTTACTCAATGATTTTTTACTCGTTTATATGTTTATTGGCTTTGATCTACAGCAACATCAAAGTCTGGACAGATGCTGATAGCCAATGAAGGCAAAAATGCTATATCAAAACCATTTGCATAAAAGCTGCTATTTCATCATATCTTAATTGACGCACAAGCGCAAGGTAAAAATAATTTCCAACACATTTCACATCTCACCCAAAAAAGCAAGTTGAATTAAGAAATATTTGTTACTTACTTATTTATGACAAGTGTACAGGGCATGCCATCCTTCCTTTTCCCTTTGCAAACTCCATAATCAATGGAAGTGCCCATCTTTAACATTTGATTTGGAGAATAGACACTCAAAGAAAAACCTGTTCCCTGAAAAAGAGAAGAAAGAAAATTCAAAATCTTTTATGAACCTTAAAAATAGAATCCATGAGGCTATGAATGTGAGAAGTTCAGACCGCATTGTCCTTGCGCACAGCGCAATTAAATAGTGCAAACACTGTTCCAGCCTGCTCATTACAGTTCTGCTGATAAGCATCACCAAACAAGAAAAGAGAAGTTGTGCTTTCATCTAAACATCCAATTTTCCAAATGCAATAGCTTTTCCCAACAGAACTCGTCCTTGGATTTCCCTTCTCAGTTAATACTCCAACAGTAGCCCAGCATCCAGACAGAGTGTCTCCAATCAATAAATTTCTACAAAAAAAATCCAATATATGATCTCATTTTCAATTGCAAAGTACAAAAATTCTTCTTACAAGTTACAAGACTCAAAACAGAAAAATACTTTTGATTCCTACAAGTCAAAACTTCCAAAATCATAATAAACCTGTAATTTTCATGCATAATGATAAAGCAAGAAGATTACTTAATAGTTGGTAATCGGACAAAACGGATATCAGAGAAGCGCTCACTGAGCTCTGAAGGGGTGACCAATTGATTCCTGAAACAGGAAGTGACAAATTAAACATTCATCAGAGTCGGCAAAAAAATTCTTTTTTTTCTCCAATGTAACTTTACTTTAATTTGGTTGCAGACAAAATTATCAGAAATTTATCATCATATATATCTTCAATCCTATAAGAGAATGTCCAATAATATGCCAAAATATCTATATCTATTGGAGCTGTATCAAAACTATAAATAGGTGATTCAACAAGTTGATAAACACATCTACAAGTTAAGAAACACAAAATAGCGTATATTAGGCAGATTTGGATAAGAAGCACAGTAGTTGGCCTAAAGGCAACCTTATTCTTAAACCTGAATACTTCTCCACTTGAACTTCACTTGAGTTCTTTGACTGTTTCAATCTTTCAGTTTTCGGCACAGGTTGTGGTTTTGATTCATGATCAATAAAATCTTGAACAGCATCTCTTAAAACAGTCAAATCAACCTGCCCACGTCGCCTAGGTGATTCATCCGATAGGTACCCTTCAAGATAATTGAAATTCGAGAATTACAGCAAATAAAAGAGGCAGAACTGTGATGCAAAATGAAAACGCCAATACCAAAACTGAGAAATTTCCAAGTCCGCTTGATGAGAAACAAATAGTAAAGCAAAAAACCATTAGAGAGAACAACCCATGAACACCTAGCGACTGAAAAATTAAATGAATCTAAGAGATACCCACATTAAAATCCAACAATGACAGCAAAAATCAATAACCCAATGAGGAAAATTTGAAAATAAAAATGAACAATTAAAAATCAAATATTTACCAGGTGAATGGGAATGGTGATTTGATGGAGAGCCAGGAGGGGTTTCCAAGACTCGGTCTTGGAGAGAAAGGAGAAGGTCCAGATCCTCTTCATGGCTTGACATTGTTGATTTCTGCTTAGAAAAATGAATCAGTAAGAGTATTTTGGTGGTTAGATGGAATGCCTAAAGAATCAGAAAAATGTTTGGTGGCTTTGTGGAGGGAGAGACTGATCCTTTTGGAGGGAAATGAAAATGGAAATGGGCTTTTTACAGGACTGTCCTAAAAAAAAAATTTCAAAAATACAGCACTTTTAAAAAACAATTTCTTTTTTTTATTAGTTTAAAAAACAACTTCAAAAATACTTCAAAAATGTTTTTTTTTTTTACAAAAACACTCATTCTTCACTTCAAAAAAATTTATAAAAATATCTCTCTCACTTCAAACAATACTTATTTCAATTTTATTTTTTTAAATTTACTATTAAATAAATATATTTCAATAAAAATAATTATTTTAAATTACGTTTTCAAAACTATAAAATGTGTTAATTTTTTATAAAGAACAAATTTTAGTTTTGATTTCAAATAATAAATAACACTTACAAAATTTATATAAAAAAGTAAAATATATAAAAATATTTTAATAAAAAATTAAATTTATTTTTAAATAAAATTTTCATAGTATACACATTAAAAAAAATAAAGTTAAAAAATATTAAATTTGTTGTATATATATTGCATATATATTTTATTGATACTGTGTATATGTTATATATTTATTGGATATATTATGTGTATGTAAAATTAAAAAAATTAAATTAAAAAATATTAAATATATTGTATATATATTATGTATATATTTATATTTATTGTGTATATTTAATATATGTTATATGTATATTATATATATATATCCTCAATCCTTAAAAAAGTAGCACAAAAAATAGGAAAAAAAACAACAGCATCCATATATAAAAAAGATAAAAAAAAAAAAGTAAATTAAATCAATTTATAAAAATAATTGACTATAGTATAAATTAAGGATTATAACGAAGCGGGATGAGAATAGGAGGATATTCCTCATGCCCATCCCCGCCCATCAAACGGGGCAAATTTGCTCTGTCCTTGTTCATACAAGAATTCTCATCCCTATTAGGAACTTACGCCTCTTTATTTTTTTAGAAAAAAGTTAAATTTAATAGTATAAAAAATTAATAACTTATAATAATTATACACTATAATAAAATAATAATTTAATTATTATATATAATAAAAATTAAAAATACAATAAGATAAAATATATTAAATTAAATCTATTCCATATATATAAATGACTAAAACATAACGTATTTGATATTAATATAATATCATATATTATCTTATATTATATTAACATATATCATATATTATTTTAATATATATAATATTAATATATATTATATATTATAACATATAAATATATTATATATTATATATTATCGAGTCCCGACAGAGGCGAGGATGAACCTATGGACCGAGGAGTATATTTTTTATCCCCAACGAGTCTCGCCTCACCCAATGAGAAAAGAATTCTTTCCATCTCCACCAAAATAAATCTTTGTTCTCGTTTCATTATTAATTCTATTATAAATAAAAACATATAACATGTAAATTTTCCAATGAAAATTGCTTAGAGTACTCATAGGCTATAGATCTACTCTGTTCCACTTGATTCAGGCCAGTCATAATCTTATATTTATAGAAAATAACACTTTTTATCACCTTTTGTTAAATTTTTACTTTTTTTTGCATAAATATTTTTGTCTTTTACATAAATAATTTTTTTTCTTACTAGATTTTTATAATTCCTTTTAAAATTATTTTTTTTATCCTTTTTTTTTTGTTGCAAATAGAGGAAGCATCCTTATAACAAGTATAAGAGGAATAAGAATAACATAATATTTTAAAAACTGGAAGGCTTGTTACCATCAACAAATGGTAAATAAATATTCATTTTTCTTTTTTTTACACTTAAGTAAATTCAATTTTTATTAATATGATATATTTTTAAATATAATTATTAATGTAATTAATAAATTTTATTTAATTACCTTCAATAAAAATAAATTTTATTTAATTACCTTCAATAAAAATAAGTTTTATTTAATTATTTAAAAAAATAAACTTAAAAATTCATTTTTAAAGTTCTAAAATCTTACTCTACTTAAATTTTCATTTCAAAGTGTAAAAGGACCTCTTAAAGAAGAGAGAGAAAGAGAGAGAGAGAGAGAGAGGGAAAAAAACAAGAGCATATACATAAATCAAAATTTACCATTTTTACTAGATAAAGAGATCTATTAGGAAGAAAAATAAACTTTGGTTTGACTTTAAAAGTATACCTTCACAAATATAAAAAAATTAATTATAAGAATTAAAATTCACCATTGAAGTATAAAAATAATATATTTAATCTCGATAAATATCTTTCTTTATTCATCACGTATTATCAATTTAAAAGATAAATAAGATAACTAGAAAACTAATTAAATTAAATAAAAAAATTATACCGTATAACTCTTTTTTATTTTTGCTTTTTAATTTTATGACTCTTGTTTTTGTCTTTTTTTTCTAATTTTATGTTGAAATTACTTTTTTAAAATATTATTTTTTTCTTTCCTTCATCTTTTCTCTTATCTAGGCCTCTTTTTTCTTTCCTCCATCCATTCTTTTTTGTCAATCTCCTCTTTTCCTCCTCCTCTTCCTCTTCATTTTCTTTCTTTTTTTTAATCTTTCATTTACAAATTTTAAACGAAAAAGTATATAAAATAGGAAAATTAATTTGATTTTTACATTTGTAAGCATATTTATATATGTATATATTTTTATTTTATTGTTCTTTAATTATAATATTAATGTATTTTACATATTTGATAAAATATTTCACAGATTTTTTTTCTTTTGTGAATTTTTATTTTTTCATTTTTAATTTATATTTTCTGAATATGTTTATATTTTTTTAATTGTATTTATTTTATTTTAATGTTGGTTTGGGTTAATTTTTCATTTTAAGATGTGTGTTTTATTTTCTTAGCATATCACAATACACACAGATATATTTACAGCATACACTCAATATATATACGACATACATAATATATACAAACATATAATATGTGTGTATGTTGTGAAGATGTTTTTTTTTCTATATTATATTTTAACTTTCAAATTATATAATATTTTTAATATGATGTATATATTGTGTATTTATACTGATATTTGTTTAGTTATAATTAGTATGAATTACAATCCTCTTTTAATATTATGTGTAAGTTTTGTGTATGTTGTGTACCATTTTTTTGTTATGTATGATATTTTTTGTGTTGAATTATATAATATTTTTTAATGTGATGAATATGTTGTGTACTTGTGCTGATGTATATTAAATTTTAAATGATTGGAAGTGTAGCTCCCTTAATATTTTGTAGTTTTTTTTTGTTGTCTACGAATTTTTTAACTATTGAATCGTATAATATTTTTAATATGATGTATATGTTATGTATTTGTGGTAGAATATGCTAAACTATTATTAATAAGAAGTGTTATCTTCTTTTATTATTGTACATATATCTTTATGTATGTTGTGTAGATATTTTATTTCTTATATGCATTGTGTATTTTAACTGTTGAATTATATAATTTTTAATTTAAAATATTAAAATTATGAATTTAAATCATAAGAAAATAATTAGATAACAAAATTTATATATGCTAATTCTCTTAATTAATATCTGCATAATATCTACATTATATATATAAATAGTATGAAGGAGGAAAAAATTATTGTCTTTTTGCAACTTTAATGTGCACTTTCATAAAAGTGAAAAAATAAATTAGCTATAGTATTTTTGAACTCAACATTCTTTTTAAGGGTAGTTATATAAAAACCCCTTAAATAAAATGGTATTATCAACATATAAAATATTTTAAAATATTTTTACTCTCACTATAACAAATATCTCTTACAATAATATTGCCCCCTTTTAAAAAGGTAAGAATATATTTGTCATTATTTGGAAAAAAAATGTTAAGATTTTTACAATATTATGAGAAAAAAAAGTAAAAAATCATAAATTTTACTGAATTTTCAAAACATTTTCAAATTTATCATATTTTTTGATCAATTTATAAATTTACCAAATTTATATGATATATAGAAATTTTATTATAATTTTATTATACATATGATAGTTTATGTAAGTTTATTATCAGTTTATTCATATACTTTTATAAAATGACCAAAAAGCTCCTAATATATAATATTAACTCAACTCAACTGAGTTTTCATCCTAAGTTAATTAGGATGGCTATATGGATTTTGTTTTTCCACTTGGAAGAATTATGGGTTGCATCTTCAGAGAGATATAGAGCTATTATTCTAAATCACTTTTTCCAAGTTAATCTCTCCTTGATATATCTACCTAATGTTCAATTTTTCTGGTAGACTGATCACTAGGTCTTTATTTCAGATAGACAAACTATCTCAATCTGTAATCCCTTATTTTATCCTCAATAAGAGCTATCCTCACACTTTCTTTAATGCTCATTATGGATTCTATCCATCATGTATGTCCATATATCCATTCAACATTCTCATTTCAGCAACACATATTTTACTTATGTGTTATCCTTTTAGTATTCAACACTTGCTATGATACATCAGAACATGTTGTATTATAGTGAAGTAAAACTTACATTTCAATTTAATTGGTATTTTAAATAAAACTCCTGTAACATTCCTCATCTTCATCCAACTTGCTTTAGTCTTATAGCTAAATCTTCTTTTCAAACCCATATATTCTTAAAGAATTGAACTAAGGTACCTGAAATGGGTGCTATGAGGCACGAACACTCCATCAAATACAACTTCGCCCTTTTCTTCATTTGTATTATTAAACTTACAATGCATGTAGTCAATATTAATTCAATTCATTTTAAAGCCCTTGGTTCCAAAGTATTTTTTCACAACTGCAACTTTCTGCTTTGGTCTCATATATTAACATAATCTCATTTGTGAACATCATGTACATGTGATGAAAAATATAAAAACATAAAATTTTTTAAAAAATTTCACAAGGGGCATAATTTTTTAATATTTTATGTAACACTCTTATACCTTATATACGTATAATATATACACCTGATATATGTAAAATACGCATACAGAATATAAGAATATTATAGTTTTCGTCTTTACAAAATTATGATATTTCAGGAAAACTGTTTTATACCATAAAATGTACTTTAGTTATTATATATAAATACTCATTAATAGTTTAAATTACTAAAAACACATATTTCAGAGAAAAATCTCTAGAAAAAATTTGTTAGAGTTTTGTTTGAAATTTCAATAAATCTCACAACCAACAAAAACACAACCTGCACTATAAATACATTTCTAAACAAAATTTCTCAAATTCCATTATCTCTCCATTAAATACTCATATATTTAAACACTCTTACAAAACGGATAAATACTAAACATTTTCCAAAATCATAATACTGTCCAATCTCCATTTCTTTATGCAAAAGTAATCATTCAATAAATAAATATAATATACTTTATATACCTACTCAAAACCATACAAAACCTCCCTTGTTTTAAATACATTTACAGATTATTAATATATTGTACAAATTAAAATTTCTCAAACAATATTATATATGATATGCAACACTAATGGTCTCGTGGCACATATAACCTCTAAATGCTAATCACAGTCTAAACTTCTCTGATCTGTTCTTCTAGTATCTATGCGATACACACTACCGCGCTAAGCATAAAGTTTTGTGATACACAATTTAAAACAATATACATTCTTATCCAAATAATCTTCCTCATAATAAAATTTTACAATATTAATATAAAGCCTTTGTTTTCACATAATATATTTACATACACATACACATTGGCCCAATAATCCCTACACAATTATCAAGTCCAGTTATTACAACAATATTTTCTCTACCCAGCTATGCTCGGGTTCATTTTAATCCCAATCTCATGACATGACCTAGCTCTGCTCAGGTCAGGACCTAGCTCTGCCCAAGTCTATCAGTGCATGTATAATTTATTTCAACAGTACTGGACAAGTAATTGTTTAGGGTTACAAACACACATTAACATTATATCTTGTCACATTGTCATTACCTTATCACATTTCCTCTTTCTTTCATCATTTTCACATTTTCCTTCTCATTTCTTATCGCATTGTTCATTTCTCATCTTTTTCATTCATTTTTAACATATTTCACATTTAATACATTAAATACACAACCATTGCAATAACTATTATGCAGTGGCTCAACATATCGTATTTCATACTTTTCATACACTTTTACTTAAGGCTATGCTCTTGTCACATAAAAACCAATAAAAATGTGACATAACACATTCACAAAGTCATAATATGTTATGTCAATAACAAATATTATTAAAATAATATTTATTAATTTGTGTACTAACCTTAATTATACCAAGTTCTAAGCCTTAATCTCCCTCCAACTTTAACTTCACAATTTTCCCTTATTTACTTCAATTAAGCAAGTCTACACTTTTCATTTCTATACCATACTACAAATATTAAAATAGCATTAGTATCTCATTCTAAGATATTTTAAATCAATTAGCAACATTTACAACCATTCTTTCTCAAAAATCCATCAAAACCCTAATTCACACTTACTACCTCTTTCAAACCACCACCTACCATATCAATTTTCATCATTCAACTATAAATTCATTACATATACATTAAAATAACATCAAAACAATTCACTTTAACAATTATAAACACCATCATCAAAACTCTTAATTTTACATACTCATGTCATAAATCCTAACTCCTCCAATCAAACTCACTTCCATCATTTGATCTCAAATTCAATAGACACATATCTTAAACACATCATAGCCATCTTATTTTTAAATAGAAATCAATTTCTTTCTCTATCCATATCAACACATAACCCTAAATTATAAGGAAAACAAAGCTTAAAGAGAGATTACTTACTTGATTCCTTGACTATTCTTCAAAATCAACTTAAAAAACTTTGATTTTTGGTGAAATTTTGGTATTAAAAATAATGAAAACTCTTTCACTTCCTCTCCCAATAATTTCGGCCAACAATGGAGGAAGAAAAAGATAATGGTTCTTTTATAAATCCAACTTTCCAACTTTACCCCTCTCTTAATTATATAATTACTAAATAATTAATTAATAAAATATTTAGATATTTTCTTTTTTCTTCCTATCCAAAAAAATCTCATTTTAATCTCTTTTACTTTCTTTTTTATTTAATATTAAATATATATTTAACTTTAACCTTTTTACCATTTTGACTTTTTACCATTCTTTGTCTTTTAGTGCAAATGTATACGTTAGATATATGTTAAGCATATATTTTGCACCATATATATATATATCAGGTATATCTTGAGTATATATTATGCATACTTTAGGTATATATTATGCACACCTTTTCCAACATACCTAATTACCCCTCCATATTAATTATTTAAATGTATCTTAGAAATGTGGATGCTACATTTTATCTTTGATCAAATGACTTAATATAAATTTTTATCATTTGTGAAGTAAGTTATTTAAAAATAAAATTTGTATGAAGTCACCTTTATCATTTGTTTCATGTCATTTTATAAAGTGGGTCTTGTAAACCCCTAATTTTGCACCTAATTTAGAAAATTAGGAAAAGTAAAATTGTAAAAACTAAAAATGGACAAAACAATACATTAGAGAAAAATATTTTCCATAAAAAATATATTTTCTGGTCATGCCATATGACCTGGCTGCATCTTGGCATTGCGATGCAGAGGGTCGCGCCCATCTGCACCACCTGGCATGGCCCAAGACTGCCATTCGGCCCCTATAAATAGGGGTCCTCACCTTTTGGTTAGGGATTCAAATTTTTTACGTCAAGACTCTACAATTTCCGACTCACTAAAATTAATTAAATTCATTATTATTAATTTCCATCACTGCAAGTATTTAGTTTCACTTGATTGCATAATCAATTGACCAAGTGGAGTTACGAAGCGGCAAAGTTCTTTAGCCATCTATTAAAAGAAAATGATCATCTAAGGTATTATTTTCTTCACTCTATCTATTTTTTTATTTGAAAATTAATTAAATAAAATTGATTAATTAAAGTCCTTTGCAAATAAAAGACATGAACTACTTATGACTCTAATTTTCATTCAAAATGAATAAGCAGGCACCTCAGAATATTACTCTGAGTGGTGAGCCCTCACTTAAATACCTAAAATTGGTCCAATTAATTAATTCTATCTTCTTCTTTTTTATGTTATAATTCTTGCAATTTATTATTGCAAATTATTTTTAATCTCTTTTTCGTTAGTTATTTTAAATATATGCCATTCTTGATTGAGATTTATTGCTTGATTTTAATGAGTTTAATTGGGGATTTATATCTGACCTAGTACCTATAGGGGCTAGAGTCAAAGCTCCCTTATGAATTTTATTTCGAAGGTGTAATAATTTACTTCTTATTGCAATTTATGGATGTTATGTGATTATTTGTTCATGCATAATAACCTTGTAATGTCTGAAAATATTAAGTGATGATTTTCTTAATTATATACATATTGGCTTATGTGTGATATTGAGAGTAGTCTGGATATTTGAAATTGATGAAAAAATAGGGTTGTATAAGTTTTAAAAAGTTGAAAGTTAAATCCAAATATGAATTTAATCGGTATTTTTGAAAAAGAATTTTTAAGCGGTAAAAATTAAGAAATTGTCTTTGTGGATTCTACTGTAATTGGGATATGAAATATAAACAATAGGGCTTTAAAATAATTAAAGAAAATATTTTTATAATTTTTCAAAATTAAAGATCGAATTAAGAGATAATTAAAGGAAGTAGATGTACTGAAGCAAATATATGAGCAACACATAGAATCAAACCCCTAAATAATATATAAAGTGGTGTTGACTTTACTTTTTTTTTCTTCTTCTTCATCAAACTTGAATCACCATCTCACCATCACCATTTTTTTTTCCTTTCTTCTTCTTCTCTTTCATTCCTTTACTTAAGAAATCAAGTATCCTTAGGAAACTATTCAAGATTTTCAAGGGAAATAGCAAGTTTACGAGTGATTTTCTAAGAATAGATCCATAAAATCAAGGGATAGGAGAAAAGAAGAAGAGAATAGCTACCTTGAAAGAGGTTTGTTCTTTTGTATTTAATAATTTGCTATTATTTAGATTTTCTTTAATTTTAAATATTTATGGAAGTTTGTAAATCTCTATAATTGAATTATTTGTGTTATAATTGGTTAATTGAACTTTTTGAGAAAGAATAAAATATGGAACCAATAGAGGAAGAAATTGATTATGGATTCATTTGTGAATGAGATTAAGTGTGTTTTTGTAGTTTTTAACATAAAATTATTATTAAAAAAACTTTCGAACCCTTAAAGTATTGATTTAGGGTTAGAAAATTTAGGATTTAGGGAAAGTTTAGGGTTTTGGAAGAAAAGTGACTATTTAAAGTATATTTGCTTAGTATGTTTAATTTAAATTAAAGAAGAACTTACTTAAATATATTGTTAAAGTTTGAAAAGCAATTGATTGACAAGGGATGGAAGTGTTTACTTTAAAGAAGTGTTCATAGCAAAATTGATATTATAATTAAAATTTTGATTGGAATGAGTAAATAATTGAAATGCCCGAATTATACTGGTGATAAACCTAGTTATCGGATAGAATGACAAGCCCGAGGATAGACGTCTATACTATTATTGGATACTATATGTCATTACTGTTACTAGGCACTTTGTGCTATTATTGGGCACACTGACTATACGTAGGCATAAATGCTATAAAGCTTATGCTGAATTTTCTCTTCTCATCTTAAACTCTGTTACTGGATATTTAATTACCATTACTGAATTCATTATCTGAGTCTAGGATTTGAAACTCAGTATGTGAGGGCAAAATAAATGAAATTTATTGAGACATGAGAAATTTAAATGCTTATAAGAATTATATTGATAAGTATGTGTGAAACAATGATTGTTACTTTAATCAATAATGTATTGGCAAATAATTGCAATGTAATTGTCTCTTATTAATTAAGTTGAATTTGATCTTATTAATATTAAAAAAAATTAGTTTGAATTTATTTGATTAAATGATTTATTTTTAAAATTGTGATTTTAATTACATTTAGTATTATAATTATTTTCTTATGATACAAAGTGGCAAATTATAAATAAATAAGCACCACTAAACTATTGCTTAATGTGCTAGATTTTTTTACGTGCAGATCCTACAAAGTGAAGTCTCAAAGGGTCTAGGATCAACTGCAGTTTAGAAGGTGTAAAATTGGAAGATTTTGTAATATGTATTTATTTACAGTTCATATATTAGTGTTTTAGTTTTAATAGCAGTTGTATAATTTTGGACAAGTTGAGGGTTGTATATTTTGTTTATGTAAGTTTGGTTATGAAACTTTAGTAAATAATATTAATTTTGGAGAATGTTATATATATAAACAGGTTGATGAAAGTATTGGATTATTATGTTGAATTGTAATTGAATATTGATGAGTTGGTGTAATTAGAGTTGATAATGAATGAAAGGAAGTTAGAAGTGCTTTTTTGTATGTTGCGCTAGGTTGGAGAAGATTTTGGCAGTAAATATTACAGAGAAAACTCTGCCAAAATTTTTAGTTGAATTGTTAATAATATTTATTTAATATTGGTTATAGGATTGATAGATATTAAGTAGCATCTTCTAATAGTTCTCTGACAGGACTGTCAGAGGGTGTTACAAAACTATCATTCATACATATTTTTGTCCCATGTATTAAAAATTCTTTTTAATCACAAATGTTAAAATCAATAAAAAAATTCTTTTTTTTATTAAAATTTGTCTGAAAATTTAGCTCGAGACTCATCGTAATTGGTTTCGGACTAGTGTCCTTTTGGGTAAAAATTAATCAAATTTAATAGAGTTAACTAAATGGGTATTTCCTTGAATTTTTTCAAAAAAAATAATTTAAGGTGGAGACTCTCTAAGTATCACTTTTCAAAATAAAAGCCACTTCCACTTTTTCATAACAAAAGGAGAGTAAGTTATTTCTCAAAAATGAAAATCTATTTTAAACTCGTACTTACCGAATCGACTGGAGACCGTATGCATCAGTTTCGTATAAGACCAAGCCCAAATGAGTATTTTTGGCTCTCAATTCCCAATCGGGCTGGATTGATGCTCGAGCGAGGCCTCACAGTTGTCGACTCCACTGGAAAACATTTAAAATTTTCAAAATAAAATTTTAATGGGCTCTTTTCAAAACCATTTTCTCTTTGATTAATTTTCTTGTTTAAATCATACATAAGGGTTCCTTATCCTTTAGTTCTAGGAAATCCTGGGTAGCAAGTAATATTCATCTTAGGTATGTTGGGGGATAGCAAAAATGTCTGACCCACGATGAATGCTCAGTCCTTTTAAGGTGTAACGAATATACATGTATTGCTGGACCCACGCTAGATTCATTATCTGTCATATGGTTAGTTATATGACTGCCCTAGTATAATGGGACCATTTGGACCAAACCACCCTTTGCATGTAAAGGCCGTAAACCTTACCCATAAGTGGTATGCACTATAATCCTACACCATCCTCATTAAATGGTTTTCATTAATGTATGCATGTATGTACTCTATTCGTACCATTCCTACAAGAAATCATCCCCTTAAAGTTCAATTCAAAATCAAAGCTAACATTAAACCACATCAAACCTAAACCATAGTAATTTTTCCAAAATTATAAACTTGGTCCTATAAGCTCGGGCCTAAGTCACACCAGTTTGGTCCACTCCAAAATAAAAAAAGTTGTAATAGCCCAGTTACCTAACAACAAGATTAGAACTCCCATCGGCCCAACCATTTCCTCCAAAAGAAGCATCAGCTTGACCCATTTTTACACCAATCTCATTAAAATATGAGCCTTAATTATAGCCATTAATGATCAATCTTTTTGACAAACACCTAAAAGAAAAAGAGAAGAAAAGAAGAACATTAAAATAAATTCTATGGACTACTTAAAATGGATTTTTTGTTTGACCCATACACATTAAAATTCATCTTATATTGAACTTATTTCTTTTCCTCCAAGATCAAACTATAAGCCAAGAAGAAGGCCCCATCATAAGATCAGCCCATGCTGTAAAAAACTTAGTTACAAGACTTCTTGTCAAATAAGATATACTCTAGGAAATCATATTGGCCAAAGTCCAAGATATGATAGACTAAGCATTTGCCCTACAATTCACATCACAATATGCAACCTTGAATAAGCCACTAACTTTACTTTCTTTTTCCTTCAAGGTACCCATGACTCAGGCTACAAATTCTCTTGAAATGCAAGCCTTCGTCGAGACCATCCTCAAGAGGCAAGAGGAGAGTTTTAGAAGTATTCTTGTTAGTCAACAAACTGATTTCAACAAGACACTTGTTGTTTCAATGAGTGTACAATGCAACTCCATAATGTTTGAAGTTTTAAACATGTTGCATGGAAATCAGCTAGACACTAGTTCATCTTTTACTCAACCTGTACCTATCATTGACCTAACCCTGAAAGAAATAACTACATAGCCGCTTAAAGTTCTGCCACTTAGCTCCCTGTGAATCCTTTTTAGAAGGGAGAACACCCTGAAACTCACCTCAGTACTACATCCTATTATGGTACCGAATTCCTCAAAAGTATGATACATCTCCTCCATCATAGCCTCAAACCTAAAGACATGATTTACAAGATCCCAAAATTTCAAGCAAGCTTGAATAAAATTTTTTTTTCTTCTGATTTTACCCCTTTCAAGGTGATAACCGGTGAATACCATATTTATCTAAATTTATTTTGCCCACTTTATCTAAGTGGGTGGTCTATAGATGCAACGAGTTACTAAAAAATGGCTTCATAACAGCACATTGGATTATCAGAAAATTAAAAGTCCTTTGGAAAAGCTTAAAAAACTGTAAAAACTTACATGAAGTTAGAAAATTCCCCCCATATATATAGGGTAAGCTACTTGTCCATGCTAAGAGCGGACAATCGTGTAACGCGTGACATCCGCGTGGAAGGCTTACCCCATATATAAAAAAATTTAATTAAATAATAATAATAAATAAAAATATATCAATATAATAATAAATTATTAATATAATATAATATTAAAAAATAATGAAAAAAGAAAACATAAATAAAATAAATTGAAAAATAAAAATAAAAATTTTGGCAAAAAGTAAAATTAGATATCATTAACTAATTAAATAAAACTTACATAGACAAAAGGAAAAAGCATAAGTTGAAATTATTCAAGTACAGTCATCCAAAAGTACATACATCATAATACATCATTGGCTGTAAATCCCTAATTTTACACCTAGATTAAGGTAAATATGAGTACAGTTCCAACAAAACTGAAATTGCGTAAAATGAAATTTGAACAGGCCCAAATCGGCTTGAGAACTCTCAATTTTGGACTTGAGAAAAAATCATCCATTTGGACTTCAAATGAAAGCCCACATGATAATGAATCTAGTACAACTTGAATCGTGCAAATGAAATGCCAAACGGGCTCGAAACAATAAAAATAAACCGTGGAGTGCGCTCGACTGTTTACAATAATCGCGCAACCTGCGGATCTGCGCAAAGCATAAATAATCCGACAAGGGCTTTTTTTTTACTTTTCTCTTCTATAAATAGAAGGCAATTATTTTAGTTTAGGGAGATCCTAATTTTGGAGCATACCAAAACTCTATCAAAATTATTTCTGACGGTAAAATACAGCAAATTCATCTTGAATCAATTTAATCAAATTAAATTTTATTCTCTTATAATTTTTTGGACTCAAAGCCATCTCGACATTTTTTTCTTGAGACTCCCCAAGTGGAGCTATAAAGAATTAAATCATTTTAATTGTACATCTAAAAGAAACGAATATCCAAGGTATAAATTTTCTTATATTTCTCTTGTCAATTCTGTGATCTAAATTAACTAAAATTGGCTAATTAAAAGTCCTCCACAACCAAAGACAAGAACTGCTTATAGTTTTGATTTCCATTCAAATGGGATAAGTCGGCATACTCAGAATATTACTATAAGTGTAATATCCCAAAGTGCGCTCTAGAAGTTTTAATATAATTATTGTTTTATTTGGATTGAATGTATATGTTAAATTTGAAAGAGAAAAGAATTTAAGAGAGAGTGTATATGTTGTATATATGGAAATATATGTAACATATACACAAGTCAAATAAGAAAGTCAAAAGAAGAAGATATTTATGTTTATTATTGTTGAATTAATTAATTAATGGAAATAGAAATTTAGATGAGTGGAAGAGAGAAGATGAATTATTTTAATATTAAAAATACTTGGTGGAGAATTAAGAGGAGACTAAATATTTGACTTTGATTTATTTTACTCTTCATTTTTTTCTTTTTCTTTTGGGGATGGCCGGCACACTAAAGAAACAAGAGAGCAAGAGAGGTTTTGATTTCTAGGATCAAATTGAAGGAAGATTTCAAGAAAACAAGTTAGAAATTCAAGAAGTTCATCATTTTTGGTAAGTCTTCTCTTGATTTCTCTATTTAGAATTTTGTTTGAGTTTGATGGAGTGTAGTTGATGGTTGGAGTGTGTTTGTGTATGGTGTGTGTAAAAGTGTTGAAATGGAATTAAAGATAAGAAGTTAGGTTAGTGTTGGTGATGGAAGAGTAAGAGTTGTGTTTAGTGAAGTTGAAAGCATAGAATACATGAGTTTGGTACTTTATTGTATGATTTTTAATTAAATATAGAAAAATGTTCTTGAAGTGAATTTTTGATATGTTGTGCCTCTATGAGTCTAGAATGAATGAAAAATATGTTGATTTGATTTTGGAATGGTTATGATTTTGGAAATATTATTTTTATTAGACCTGTTCCAGCAGGTACCTTAACTGAGACAGCTATCTTTCGGGATTTTTAATAAAATGTAGAAAAAATAATATCCAATTTAATTTTGGATATGTTGTTTCTTAGTGAGTCTAGTATATGAGAAAAATAATTTGGAACCACGTTGATTGAATTTAATTTACGGAATTTACAAAGTTCAGAACTGCTGCCAGGATGCAGGGCAATTGGAGCAGTCTGGTTGGGTGAACTATTTGACCAAGATTTTGTGTTCAGTTTGATCAAAAATTTTAAAGGAATGATTTTAAGATGTAAAACTAAATTCTATAAAAATTTTAGAGTTTTTAGTCAAGTAGATTATTTTATACAATTTTTCAAAATAAGGATTAAGTTGAGTCCAAAACCAGAATTTACTATTCATATGGTCATTTTGCTAATATTCCTTTTGGATTAGGTTGTGAAGAGGTTGAATTGCCCTAACCTAAGTGTTGAGGATTCTTGGAAGAGTAAGTGTATAGATTGGTGTGAGTTGGTTTTAAGGTAAGTACAAACTACATTATTGCATACATTCATATGATGTTGAGACTTAACTTACATTTGATTGTAAATGTGTTAAGAAATCTAATGCATTGTTAATGCATATTAATAATGTATGTTTGGTATAATGTGAATGTTGTGATGAGCATGTAAAATGTGTGTTAATGCCATTGGTTATGTACACTTGAGTGATGAATTGATTAATGTGATTTTAGATATAATGAGATGTAAAACCAATGTGTTTGGTGATAATGATGCAAATGAGATGATTGAGGCATGGTTGCCTAATTGATTGTGGAATATGAAATGAATTGAGAAAGAAATTGTTAAAGAGATAAATTAAATGATTGTGTGCCTAATATGTTAATTCAATTTTCAGAGTTCTGAGTTTGCTATGAATCACTGGATAGGTGAAATGACCGGGTCGTAAGCCGATTCCAGTTGAAAAATGTGAAATGATAAATGTGAAATGTGATGTTTTTGGGGTGAAAAGACTAGGTCGTAAGCCTCAAAAACAGTAACAGTCTAGCCGGGTTGAGGACTTCATCGGTTTTAACCGGGTTGAGATCCAAGAGACTGGGTCTGTTACGCTATCTATGGATAGAGATATATATATTTTCGCCTACGGGCTTGATGATTGTGATTATGGACCAAAGCAGTAACTATGAACTTTGAATAACATATTAGATTTCTTTTTGGGCCCATGCTTGTCTTTGTTTATATATATATATATATATAATTCAAAAAGGGGAAACAAATGATTAATGAGATATATATTTGTCTTTGCTTTAATATGATTATGGATGTGGAAATTGTGAGTAGTACTTCATGAATTGTTTATGAAACTTGATTGTGTGGCATTGGCATTGCATCAAAGCATAATATTATGGTTGTTTGTACCACTAAGCCGTTGGCTTAGCGCGATTTTGATTTATCGAGCAGGTGACAGGGTGGAACCGGAGTGTTCCTCTAGGCCGAGTAGAGTTTAGATTCTGAAGTGTGAATTGTGGGCTTAAAGATCAAAGACTGACTGCCAAACATGTATAAACTTTATGTTTTGTAAAACTTGAGTTTTGATGTATATGAATTTGTAAATATTGTTACTTTTCGCTGCATAGTGAATAAATATTTTATCTACTGTGTTTCATAATAAACCTTTACTTTATTTTGTACTAGAAGTGTAAATCCTTTTTGCAGGTTGTAGTTGAGGTTATAAGGGGGATTTATTGGGAGTGTACTGAGAATGATTTTGTTTGCATTGGTTTGTGTAAAAATATTTTCAAAAATAAAAAAAACCAGTTTTGTTGACACTTGGGACTCAATTTCTAGGCGAAACTATGACAAAATTTCTGTAAAAATCGGAACTAAAAATTGACTAAGTAAAATTGGTAACAACATTAGGATAGTGTGGCGCCTCTACTCAGCTTACACACGTAGGTCGGGAAGGGGTCTTACAATTTTTGGTATCAGAGTCAAGGTTTGAGATTCTCAACCTAGGTGAATTGTAAGAAAAAGAATATTTTGATTTTAAAAGTTGGTTTTTGAATAAAATACATGTTTTGGTATGGCAGTCTTTGATCTTTAATGAGGAATATTCTACTGTGTTTGCAGATATAGGTAGTAATGGAGTCCCATTCACGTCAGACTGTAGAAGGAAGTGCTGAGAGTGTAACTCCAAGAGAGAGTAGAGATGGAGTTAGAGTTGAGAGGGTTAGTGAGGCACCTGTTTCTGTGCCAGAGAGATCAGCTGCAGAGGAGGTTCCGCCGGGTTGGCTAAGGCATGTGATAGAACTATTGAGGCCAGCTCCGGTGCAGTCCCCACCACCACAGCCTCAGGTGCCAGTAAGACATTATGATAAGTTGAGAAAATATGGGGCTGAAGATTTCTTGGGCACTACCGATCCTGCAGTGGCTGAGCAGTGGTTGGATAAAGTGCAGAGAATATTCATCCAGTTGCAAGCTACTTCAGATGAAAAATTTGACTATGCCAGGTCCCTCCTACAGAAAGATGCCTATGATTGGTGGAAGACGATTCCGCATGCCATGGATGATCCACCTACATTATCTTATGGTGATTTTCTGAGGGAGTTCGAGCAGAAATATACTCCGAGGGAGTATAAAGATATTAAGAAGATGGAATTCCTAAATTTGAGGCAAGACAACCGGACGGTAACAGATATGAGATTGAGTATATCCGGTTGAGTCGATATGCCGGGGGAATTATTTCCCATGAAATAGACCGGTGCCGAAGATTTGAGGAGGGATTAAGGCCCTCTAGCATATGCATTGTGGCTGGTTCCCGGTACCAGGATTTTTCTCAGCTTGTTGCAGCAGCTAGAAGTGTTGAGAGAGCACAAGGCATTGCAGCAGCTGCTACTGAGGAAGAGACCAGGGTAAGGAGACCCCAGTTTGAGGCAGGGTCTTCATCTATGAAGAGGGGTCGAGGAGGTTTTGTTCCGAGAACCAGTAGAAGCCAGAGACAGTAGGGCAGATAAGTTCAGTATCAGAGGCAGAGGCCGAGACCGACAGTTTCTGTAGCTAGTGCCCCAACTCCAGTGATTCAGAGGTCTACGCCACATGTATGTGAGCATTGTGGTAAGACCCATGGGGGTGTTTGTTGGAAGATTGGTGGATCAGCTGGGTGTTTTAGATGTGGGTCACCAGCTCATTTTGTTAGAGATTGTCCTGAGATGCATGAGTATAGGCAGGCTGATACTGCAGCTTCTCGACCTAGTGTCAGCAGAGGTGGTTGAGGGGGCAGAGGTTTCAGTAGAGGTGGTAGACCTGGGTTTAGTCAGAGAGGAGGATCTTCATCCAGGGGCAGCAGGCCAGAGGAGGCCGGATCTTCTCAGAGAGTATAAGTGATGCAGAGGCAGCTGGATGCTTCAGCAGTTATAGCGGGTACATTTTATTTATTTGGCATTTTAGTACTTGCTTTGATTGATCCAAGATCTACTCATTCATACATAAGTGCATCTATATTGCTTGTGTCTGAATTGCATTCAGAGTCCTTAGGATTTGATGTCTTAGTGACCAATCCTTTAGGACATAGTGTTGTGGTGAGTAAGGTGCATTGTGATAATGCTGTTGTGGTGCAAAGTGAGGAGTTTCTTGGTGATTTAATTGAAATGCCTTTTAAAGAATATGATTTGATCTTAGGCATGGATTGGTTGTCTAAGCATGGAGCTATGGTGGATTGTCAAAAGAAATGTGTTACTTTGAGAACTGGTGATGGTAGAAGTATATTAGTATCTAGTGAGTAGAGACAACTTGCATCCTTGTTGGTTTCAGCTGTTTTAGCCAGAAAGTTGATTAGAAAAGGGTGTGATGCTTATCTTGCTCATGTTTTGGATACCAGAGTAATGGGTTCTCAACTTGATAGTATACCCACAGTTGCTGAGTTTTCAGATGTATTTCCAGAGGAATTGCCAGGTTTACCCCCTGAGAGAGAGGTTGAGTTTGGTATCGATTTGTTGCCTGGTACCATTCCCATCTCTATCACTCCTTATCGAATGGCACTTGCTGAATTGAGAGAGTTGAAGGTGCAGTTGCAGGAGTTGTTGGATAAAGAGTTTATTCGACCTAGTGTTTCTCCGTGGGGAGCTCCTATGTTGTTTGTGAAGAAAAAGGATGGTACTTTGAGATTGTGCATCGATTATAGGCAATTGAACAAAGTAACTATCAAGAATAAGTATCCTTTGCCCCGAATTGATGGTCTCTTTGATCAATTGAAGGGAGCAGCGGTGTTTTCCAAAATTGTTTTGAGATCAGGGTACCATCAATTGAGGGTTAGAGCTGAAGATGTTTCTAAGACAGCTTTCCGCACAAGATATGGGCATTATGAGTTCTTGGTAATGCCTTTTGGATTGACGAATGCACCTGCAGCTTTTATGGATTTGATGTAGGGTGTTTAGGCCCTATCTGGATCAGTTTGTGGTGGTTTTCATCGATGATATTTTGGTGTATTCACGTAATGAGGAAAAACATGACAAGCATCTGCGAATTGTGTTACAGATCTTGAGAGAGAAGCAGTTGTATGCTAAGCTGTCAAAGTGTGAGTTTTGGCTTGACCAAGTAACTTTTCTCGGTCATATAGTTTCAGCAGATGGTATAAGAGTCGATCCAAGTAAAGTTGAAGCTATTTTGAATTGGAGTCCACCAAAGTCAATGACTGAAGTTAGAAGTTTTCTGGGTTTGGCAGGCTATTATCGAAGGTTTGTGAAAGGTTTTTCTTTGATAGCTACTCCACTCACCAGATTGCTTCGAAAGGGAGTTAGATTTGTGTGGACAGATCAGTGTCAAGCTAGTTTTGATCAGTTGAAAGAAATGTTGACTCAAGCACCTGTTCTTACTTTACCCGTGGAAGATAAACCTTATGTAATTTACAGTGATGCTTCACATAACGGTTTAGGATGTGTCTTGATGCAAGAGGGTAAAGTTGTAGCTTATGCTTCTCGGCAGTTGAAGTTGCATGAGCTCAATTATCCAACACATGATCTGGAATTGGCAGCTATAGTATTTGCTTTGAAGATTTGGCGACACTACTTGATGGGGAGAAATGTTTTATCTATACGGATCATAAAAGTTTGAAATATTTGGGTGTCCAGAGGGAGCTGAATCTTCGGCAAAGGTGATGGTTAGAGCTGATCAAAGACTATGACTGTTTGATTGATTATCATCCTGATAAGGCAAATGTTGTTGCTGACGCCTTGAGTCGGAAGTCTCTGGCAGGTTTGGCTGTTTATTCACTCTCATTGCTTGTTGAGTTGAGAGTGTTACATGCTAGTTTTGAAGCATGTGATGATGGTGCATTGTTGGCTCAGTTGCAATTGAGACCAGTATTGTTGGATCAGATTAAGGAGGCTCAATTGACAGATGAGAAAATTCAGAAGATTGTTTCAGATTGCCAAAACGGGGAGAGCCGAGATTTCTTTGTGAGAAGTGATGGTAGCCTTTGGTTTAAGGATAGATTGTGTGTTCCTGATAATGATAGTTTGAAAAAGGTTATTTTGGAGGAAGCACACCAATCGGTTTTTACTATGCATCCGGGAAGTACAAAGATATACCATGATTTGAAACAGCATTACTGGTGGTCAGGTATGAAGAGAGACATAGTGAAATTTGTATCCAAATGTCTCACTTGTCAGAGGGTTAAAGCTGAGCATCAAGTTCCAACTGGGTTGCTTCAACCTTTATCAGTGCCTGAATGGAAATGGGAGAGAATCACAATGGATTTTGTGTCTGGTTTGCCTATGACACAGAGGAAGCATGATGCCATTTGGGTGATTGTTGATAGGTTGACAAAGACAGCTCATTTTCTTCCGGTTCGGATGGACTTTTCACTTGAGAAGTTAGCTGAGTTGTACATCAATGAGATAGTAAAGTTGCATGGAGTCCCAATTTCTTTAGTGTCTGATCGAGATCCTAGATTTACTTCGAGATTTTGGAAGAGTTTACATGGTGCTTTGGGTTCTCGATTGCATTTTAGCACTGCTTTTCATCCGCAGACAGATGGGTAGTCAGACAGAGTGATACAGATTATCGAGGATATATTGAGAAGCTGTGTCATTGATTTCTCTGGAAATTGGGACAGATTTTTGCCACTTGTAGAATTTGCTTACAACAACAGTCATCAATCCAGTATTGGAATGGCACCATTTGAGGCATTGTATGGGAGAAGATGTAGAACGCCTTTATGTTGGAATGAAATTGGAGAGGGCAAGTTAATTGGTCCTAATCTAATTAAAGAGACTGAAGAAAAAGTGAAGATGATTCGGGATAGGTTGAAAGCAGCTTCAGACCGACAGAAGTCTTATTCAGATTTGAAGAGGAGAGACATAGAGTTTGATGTTGGAGATAAAGTATTTTTGAAAGTGTCTCCTTGGAAAAAGATATTGAGATTTGGTCGAAAAGGGAAGCTAAGTCCTCGTTTCATTGGACCGTATGAGATATTAGAAAGAGTTGGACCAGTTGCTTATCGTCTTGCTTTGCCGCCTAAATTGGATAAAATCCATAATATCTTTCATGTTTCTATGTTGCGAAGGTATAGATCTGACCCATCTCATGTTTTACCAGTTGAATCTATTGAGGTGAGTCCGGATCTAACTTTTGAAGAAGAACCAATTGTTATTTTGGCACATGAAGTGAAAGAGTTGAGAAATAAGAAAGTGCCACTTGTAAAAGTTCTTTGGAAGAATCATGGTAGAGAAGAGGCAACTTGGGAGAGTGAGCAAGCTATACGAGATCAGTATCCTCAACTGTTTCAGACTTGATATCAGGTAATTTCGAGGACGAAATTTCTTTTTAGAGGGGGAGAATTGTAATATCCCAAAGTGCGCCCTAGAAGTTTTGATATAATTGTTGTTTTATTTGGATTGAATGTATATGTTAAATTTGAAAGAGAAAAGAATTTAAGAGAGAGTGTATATGTTGTATATATGGAAATATATATAACATATACACAAGTCAAATAAGAAAGTCAAAAGAAGAAGATATTTATGTTTATTATTGTTGAATTAATTAATTAATGGAAATAGAAATTTAGATGAGTGGAAGAGAGAAGATGGATTATTTTAATATTAAAAATACTTGGTGGAGAATTAAGAGGAGACTAAATATTTGACTTTGATTTATTTTACTCTTCATTTTTTTCTTTTTCTTTTGGGGATGGCCGGCACACTAAAGAAACAAGAGAGCAAGAGAGGTTTTGATTTCTAGGATCAAATTGAAGGAAGATTTCAAGAAAACAAGTTAGAAATTCAAGAAGTTCATCATTTTTGGTAAGTCTTCTCTTGATTTCTCTATTTAGAATTTTGTTTGAGTTTGATGGAGTGTAGTTGATGGTTGGAGTGTGTTTGTGTATGGTGTGTGTAAAAGTGTTGAAATGGAATTAAAGATAAGAAGTTAGGTTAGTGTTGGTGATGGAAGAGTAAGAGTTGTGTTTAGTGAAGTTGAAAGCATAGAATACATGAGTTTGGTACTTTATTGTATGATTTTTAATTAAATATAGAAAAATGTTCTTGAAGTGAATTTTTGATATGTTGTGTCTCCATAAGTCTAGAATGACTAAAAAATATGTTGATTTGATTTTGGAATGGTTATAATTTTGGAAAGATTATTTTTATTAGACCTGTTCCAGCAGGTACCTTAACTGAGACAGCTATCTTTCGGGATTTTTAATAAAATGTAGAAAAATAATATCCAATTGAATTTTGGATATGTTGTTGCTTAGTGAGTCTATTATATGAGAAAAATAATTTAGAACCACGTTGATTGAATTTAATTTACGGAATTTACAAAGTTCAGAACTGCTGCCAGGATGCAGGGCAATTGGAGCAGTCTGGTTGGGTGAACTATTTGACCAAGATTTTGTGTTCAGTTTGATCTGAAATTTTAAATGAATGATTTTAAGATGTAAAAATAAATTCTATAAAAATTTTAGAGTTTTTAGTCAAGTAGATTATTTTATACAATTTTTCAAAATAAGGATTAAGTTGAGTCCAAAACCAGAATTTACTATTCATATGGTCATTTTGCTAATATTCCTTTTGGATTAGGTTGTGAAGAGGTTGAATTGCCCTAACCTAAGTGTTGAGGATTCTTGGAAGAGTAAGTGTATAGATTGGTGTGAGTTGGTTTTAAGGTAAGTACAAACTACATTATTGCATACATTCATATGATGTTGAGACTTAACATACATTTGATTGTAAATGTGTTAAGAAATCTAATGCATTGTTAATGCATATTAATAATGTATATTTGGTATAATGTGAATGTTGTGTGAGCATGTAAAATGTGTGTTAATGCCATTGGTTATGTACACTTGAGTGATGAATTGATTAATGTGATTTGAGATATAATGAGATGTACAACCAATGTGTTTGGTGATAATGATGCAAATGAGATGATTGAGGCATGGTTGCCTAATTGATTGTGGAATATGAAATGAATTGAGAAAGAAATTGTTAAAGAGATAAATTAAATGATTGTGTGCCTAATATGTTAATTCAATTTTCAGAGTTCTGAGTTTGGCGGCATGCCTATGAATCACTGAATATGTGAAATGACCGGGTCGTAAGCCGATTCCAGTTGAAAAATGTGAAATGATAAATGTGAAATGTGATGAAAAGACTAGGTCGTAAGCCTCAAAAACAGTAACAGTCTAGCCGGGTTGAGGACTTTCTCGGTTTTAACCGGGTTGAGATCCAAGAGACTGGGTCTGTTACGCTATCCATGGATAGAGATATATATATTTTCGCCTACGGGCTTGATGATTGTGATTATGGACCAAAGCAGTAACTATGAACTTTGAATAACATATTAGATTTCTTTTTGGGCCCATGCTTGTCTTTGTTTATATATATATATATAATTCAAAAAGGGGAAACAAATGATTAATGAGATATATATTTGTCTTTGCTTTAATATGATTATGGATGTGGAAATTGTGAGTAGTACTTCATGAATTGTTTATGAAACTTGATTGTGTGGCATTGGCATTGCATCAAAGCATAATATTATGGTTGTTTGTACCACTAAGCCGTTGGCTTAGCGCGATTGTGGTTTATCACGCAGGTGACAGGGTGGAACCGGAGTGTTCCTCTAGGCCGAGTAGAGTTTAGATTCTGAAGTGTGAATTGTGGGCTTAAAGATCAAAGACTGACTGCCAAACATGTATAAACTTTATGTTTTGTAAAACTTGAGTTTTGATGTATATGAATTTGTAAATATTGTTACTTTCCGCTGCATAGTGAATAAATATTTTATCTACTGTGTTTCATAATAAACCTTTACTTTATTTTGTACTAGAAGTGTAAATCCTTTTTGCAGGTTGTAGTTGAGGTTATAAGGGGGATTTATTGGGAGTGTATTGAGAATGATTTTGTTTGCATTGGTTTGTGTAAAAATATTTTCAAAAATCAGAAAAAAAAAACCAGTTTTGTCGACACTTGAGACTCAATTTCTAGGTGAAACTATGGCAAAATTTATGTAAAAATCGGAACTAAAAATTGACTAAGTAAAATTGGTAACAACATTAAGATAGTGTGGCGCCTCTACTCAGCTTATACACGTTGGTCGGGAAGGGGTCTTACAATAAGTAGCGAGCCCTCACCTAAATAACCAACTGGCCCTTTTATGTAGATTTTCTTATTTTTGTCATTTATCATTTCCAATATTATTGTTATTATTTTTCTTCTCCTTTTCTGGATGTTTTAAGGCTCCATTGCGAATTTGGTGAGTTTTGCAATGGACGCCCTCATGACTATATCTCCTTTTCCTTCTCTTTTTTTTAAGTTAATTAATCATTTAGGGATTTGTGCTTAACTTAGAATTCATAAGGGTTAGAGTTGAAGCCCCTCTGAAATTATTATTTTAGTAGAGATGTAATATTTACCTTTTTCTGCATTATATTTGTGGATGTTATATTATTAAAATATTCATGCATCATAATAATGTCATTCATAATTAACTATAGCTTAATCTACAAAAATCACATTTTTTCTCAAATAAAAAAAGGATAAAATCAATTAAAGAGAAATAAAAAAATTATTTTTTTTATCAAATTGGTATGAAAATTTAGCTCAGAACCCATCATGATTGGTTTCGAACTAGTGTCTTTTGGGTTAAAATCAACTTAATTTAATAGAATCAATTAAAATGGATTTTTTCTTATTTTTTTCTCACACAAAAATAAACTAAGGCGATGACTCTTCAATTTATACTTTTCAAAATAAGAGTCATCATTCCTTTTCAAAATAAAATGAGAGTTTCTTTTAAAAATAAAAAAGACAAGTCTTTTCCAAATAAAAAGATAATTTTAAATCTGTGCTTATCGAATAGACTAGATACTGTATGCGGCGGTGTCGTGTGAGATTTAGCCCAAAAGAGTATTTTGGCTCATGATTCCTTCCAAGCAGGCCAGATTAGTGCTTGAGGGAGGACTCACATTGGCATAAGATTAAATTCTACATAAACAGGAAAATTAGGCAAAAAATCTATCTTCTATTGCATCGATGCCTTCTTTCACACTTTAGGATAAATGACCCAGGATAAGTGACTGAAAAAGCCTTATAACGACAAGTCATCTCCAAAGTATGTTCAACCCATTCATCAAGCCACTACAAAAATACGCCGAAAATATTAAGAAAATTGAAATGTAAGGGCTAGTGGGAAATGGTACAAAGAAAGGTTTATCTCTCCGTAATTGTCTGGCAGTGGGGCAAAAGAAACTTCAGACACATGAATCTTTTCCTATCCCATGTTGTCACCTGAAACATAGGTGATGGTTTTGCCTAACCAGTAATACAGTGGAACACTCTCGGGAGGCATAGAATGAGTCCTGACAAAAGTCGATTGGGAACTAGCTTGAGAACCTCCTTGAGCAAGAGCGATATCAGTAAAATCAGTGTCAGTATCTGCCAAGGTTTTAGTTCTCCCTCGACGAGCAGCACCTCACCTATCACCAGCCACACTAGTTTCAGGATGTGAAACTCTAGATGAGTGATAAGTGTGCTAAGATTGGCTGTTTGAACTACCATAAATTTTAGGTTATATGGGCTATTGGTTTTAATTATTTATTTGGTGAATAGATAAAAAAATTAATATTTTATTATTGAATAATGTTGTAGTTCACGGTATTAATTAGCCATTACTCCTGTCATTAAAACTGAGTACAAATGTCAAGTTTTTTAACGTTTTGAGTGCATCTAAGACGGAACTAACTTTAGACTTATATTTATACTCATAATAAAATATTAGACTTGTTTTTGTACCTTTTTAATTTTTGTAACAAATACACCATTTTTTGGGTCAAAAATAGGATATTTTAGTCGTCGCCATAACTGTGCCATTAGAAGATGTTGACATGGCATTTGTATGGGACCTATTGTTAAAGATCTTAGATAAAAAAAAAATCAAATATGCTCCTAAAATATTTTCAAACCTTGAATTGAATTTTAAAATTTTCTTAGTAAATTATTTTAAATATATATATATATATATGTGTGTGTGTGTGTGTGTGTGTGTGATGTTATTATCAATATTTTATATTAGTATAAATATTTAAATTATTAATCATAATATTTAATAATAAAAAGGCAAAATTTTTTAAAAAATAAATTAAATTATATCAAAATTATTTATCTAATTAATTATTTATCTTATAATATTATTTCCTAAATAATTTATTCAAATGAATTTATTAATTTAGAATTTTTTTTAAATGCTTAAATTTTCATGCTGTTTACCCTATTAATTAACTCGAGTTCATTTTAAATTAATTTTTAAATACTTAATTTTTACATAAAAATTCAAAAATTTATAAAAAATAAATAAATTGGTAAGTATAAATAATATAAAGTACACTCCAACTTTTATCTCACCATTTTTTTAATGTAATTTTATGATTTTATTTATATATATATTCGGGTTGGAGCATAGAGAAAGTTGAGACGTTATCTATATTTAATAATCTATTCAATTTTTTGTAGTTTTTTGAAATTTTTATTTAAAGATTAAATATTTAAAAGTTAAAATAAATATAATTTAATTAATAGGATAAATAATATGAAGATTTTAAAGTTTTTTTAAATTATTCATTTTTAATATATTAATAATTTTATGCAAATAAATTAATAATATAAGAAAGAAAATAACATTATAATTAGATAAATAAATTACATTTCAATTATTTTCTTTTTTAAAATTTTCTCATATTATTATTATTAAATATTATTATTGGTAATTTAAATACTTGTATTGCTATAAAAATATTAATAATAATATGGCGCATATATAGTTTCAGAATAATTCATCAAAAAATTTTAAATTTTAATTTGAGATTTAAAAAATATTTTATGATCATATTTGATCTTTAACAATGAGCCCTACTCAAATGCCATATCATTATCCTTAATGGTTCCATTATGGCAAGAGCCAAAATGACCCACTTTTGAAAAAAAAATACATTTAGTTAAAAAAAAAATTAAGGACTAACTCGAGATAAGAATAATTCTACAAGATACATTTGAACATTTGACCTTTAATCTAAAATTATTTTTATAACACCTTTATATCTTATATACATACTGTACATATATTTCATATATATATAATACACATATAGAATATAATAGTGCCATAATAGTTATCTATAATAACCCCACAGTTTAATATTAATAAAAATTATATATTTATAAGAGAAAATCTCTGAAAAAAAAAGGTTCGCCAGAGCTTTATTTGTAATTTTGTAAAACCTCGAAATCAATAGTACAAAATCTATAAAGAGAAACACTCCCAAATCATAATTTCCCAAACTCCACTATTTCACCATTGGATATTCAAATATTTAACACCTCAAAATCAATAGTACAAAATCTATAAAGAGAAACACTCTCAAATCATAATTTCCCAAACTCCACTATTTCACCATTGGATATTCAAATATTTAACACATTTACATAATGTATGATACATATAACATTAATATCAAAACTTATTTTATATACATATAATGTAATTAATATGTACAAAAATCAAAGTACTTCATAACATAAACTATACATGTAATGCAACACCAGCTTCAAAACCCAACTCCAAATCTCAACCTCGATCTGGACCACTATAATCAGTCGACCATTCACTTGCACGATATAGTCAACTACACTAAGCTTACAGGCTCAGTGGTATATATTTTGATAACAAAATCTATTTAAAAAAAAATCAATGCATGCCTTCATGATACTCAAAACATCCCATTACCATCACAAAGTGATACTCATTTACACATTCATTATTTTATAAAGTATTTAGAAACCATTGCCATGTAATATTCATTTTACATCCATTAATTAATAAAATATTTAATATTTTTATTACGCACATACATTGGGTCCAACAAATCTCTACATAATATTCAAATTTCAAAAATATTGATTTGGTCTCGTCGCGACACTAAAGATCTGAAGTGTCAATACATTCAAGCTCAATCTCGAGACCTTGCCCTGCTCAGGTCTATTATCAAACTTAAACTCAAGACCTAGTTTTGCTCAGGCCTATTAACACATGCAATACCAATATTAACTTTCTGGAATAAATAATTGTGCAGAACAACAAATACACAAGACCTTTTACATTCTCATATTCTCATCTTATATTGTCATTTTTTGACACTTTTCACAAGTGATTAACCCATACAATGATCATTGTCACATTTCATAGTATCCATAACCATTTTTCTCATTTTCCACTTTCTATATCCATTTCCAGCATTCCCAATCACATTACACAATGTAACTCATTTCTATTTGTTCTTACATCAGATTGCATAGATTATTACCATTCACATATCAATTCAACCAACATATCACAATCACACATATATTTATGCACAATATCACTTTAAAGGAATAATAAAATCCTTCAAAGTGTTCCAATATACATTTATGCTAAGCATGAAAATTTAATTAATATATTAACAAAGTATGTACTAACCTCCTGTTGCTCTAAAATCACTTCCAAGCTTTACTTCCAACAAATCTTACACTTCACCACTTGAATCAACTTGGCCTACACTCACATAATTCATATAACAAGCAAGATTATTCAATTAGAACCATTTACATACTTAATTATACCAAACTACTACTAATTATACACTTTCTATCAAGTTTTCAACAAAATCCTAATTTCCCTTTTACTACCTTTCTCAAACTTCACTCAACCATAGTCATTTCCATCATCCAACCTTAGAATCAATACATCTACATCAAAACAACACCAAAAAAATTCATTTCTACAATTATAGCAACCCTCATCACAAATTCAAATTTTACATAATTACCCATAACCCTAATCCTCACTACTCCCTTCAAACTTTACCAAAACTTGATCATTTCCACCATACAATTATAAAATCATAACATCCACATCAAAACAGCCTCAAAACAACTCAATACAACAATTATAAGTTTTCCTATTAAAATTTCATATTTTACATAATCTAAAATTCAAAGAAAACTTACTTAAATTTAAAAAATACTTACTATTTCTTGATTATCCCTCAAAACCACCTTGAATCCTTAGCAATTCTTGTGAAATTTGAATGATTGGATGAAGCAAAAATCTCCCCTCTCTCTTTACAAATTTTGGCCAAAGTGATGAAGAAGAAGAAGTGGATTTTTATATAAATTGATTTCCAATTTTATCCCTTTCACATTTATATAATTACTAAATAATTAATTATTAAAATAATAAGATATTTTCTCTCTTCCTATCCAAAATCAATTTCAATTTTCTTTTTTTAAATAATAATTATATATATAACTTTTTATCTTTTTTACTTTTTGATATTTTACCAAATCTTTGTCTTTTATAAAAAGTGTATATATTAGGTATATGTTAGGCATATACCATATATACATTAGGTATTCAATGTATATCTTGTGTATACATTAGGTATATACTATATATATACCTCTCTTAACACTTTAATTGACCCTCCATATATATATTTAATTGTATCTAAAATGATAGGTGTTACAATTCTTAATTGTAGGATCATTGAAATAGGACATTAAATCCGGTTAGATCAATATATATATATATATATATGGCGATTTCTATAAAAGCGATTAATTGATCTAATTAATTAAATCATATATATAGATGACATATATAATGATATGATTATCAAATCGACTTAATTGGAAATTCACACTTAGCTTAATTTAATAAAACTTTAATCTCAACTTAATTAGAGTCGGCTATATGAATTATCTTTTTTTATTAGTAGCGATTATAGGCCACATCTTTGTAGAGATATAAAGCCATAAGACCATACAAAATCACTTTTATCTTAAGTAGTGGCTATACCCATCGTAACTTGTATAATCTTTCTGACAGATGCATTACTAGGTTTTCATTTCACTTGACCAAACCACCTTAATCTATATTCTCTTATTTATCTTTAATAGGTTTTACTCTCACCTTTTATCTAATATACTCATTACGAATTCTATCTATCTTGGTATGTCTATACATTCATTTTAACATTCTCATTTCAACAATATGCAACTTACTCATATATTATCCTTTTAGTGCATAATACTCACTATCATACATCATAGTAGGTCGTATTATAATACGATAAAATTTACCTTTCAATTTAACTGCTATTTTTTAGTCATATAAAACTCTTGTGGCACTCCTCCACTTTATCCATCTTGTTTTAATCCTATAGCTAACATCTTCTTTGCAACCTCTATCTTCTTAAAGAATTAAGCCAAAATACTTAAAATGAGTACTATGAGGCACTTTCATTCTGTCCAAATAACTTTGCCCCTTTCTTTATTTATATTATTAAACCTGCAATGCATATACTCAGTCTTAATTCTATTTAACTAAAAATCCATGGTTTTCAAAGTGCTTCTTTATAATTCCAGCTTGAGTTTCATCTATTAACATAATGTTATCCATGAACATCATACGCCATGGGATATTATCTTGTATATATCTTGTAAGCTCATCCATGATCAAGGTAAAGAGATAGGGATTCAAAACTGAACCTTAGTGTAACCCAATAAAAAAAAATCCTTAGTATTCCCTCTAATATACAGACACTAGTGATAACTTCATCATATATATTCTTTAAGACTTAGATACATCTAATTGTTACTCTTCTGTGCTCCGTGACCCACTATAACATTTCTCATGAGACTCTATCAGAAGCCTTCTTGAAGTCAATAAAAATCATATGCAAATTCTTCTTTACCTCCATGTACTTTTCCATCAAATATCTAATAAGTAATATTACTTCCGTAGTTGATTGACCTGGGATAAATCTAAATTAGTTTGGGGAGATATAAGTATCCAAATATAAATAGTGTTCAACAACTCTTTTCCATAATTTCATTGTATGACTCAAAAACTTTGTACCTCTATAATTAGAACAACTTTGGATATCTCCCTCATTCTTAAATATAGGTACTAAACTACTATGTCTTCATTTATCGAGTATTTTCTTTGTGCTCAGAATCTTATTAAATAAAGTAGTTAATCATGCAACTCTCACACCTTCAAGACATTCTTATACCTCAATAGGGATTCCATCTGGACCATATGCTTTGTTGATTTTTCATTCTCTTAACTGTAGAAAATTGTATCTGTTTAATATACTTTACATTTTTCTCAGTTATGCCATCCAAACCCTCAATGTTTTTCACTTCGATTACCATTAAGAAGATCCTTAAAATAACTTCTCTATCTTTCCGTGATATTATTCTCTTGAACCAAAACTTTTATTTTCTTCATCTTTGATGTACTTTATCTGGTTTAAATATCGACATTTTTTATTTCTTATTTTAGCCAGTTTATGTATAATATTTTCCCGTTCTTTTATCCTAATTTCCTATATATCTTCAAATATCATACTCTTGTTTGACTAACTGCCTTTTTGGCCTCTTTTTTCACTTGATTGTATTGCTCAAAAGCTTTGTTGTCACTATGCCCATGCAATCTCTTATATTATTATTTTTTAGTTTTTACTGCCTTTTGCTCTTCCCCAATTTACTGCCAAGACTTTGTAAAAGTTTGACTATATCCTATAAATTCATTAAATATTTTTTAAGCTAATCATTTAATTATTATAGACATGTCCATTCACGTATTATTTACAAATATATTCATATTAATATCCTAAATTCCAGTTTTGACAAGCTCATTTTTAAACATCATTTGTTTTTCTCCTTTTAAAATCACTATTTAGTCTTGATAATTCAGTTTCTCCTAAGTCTGATTGCTAATATTTTAATCGTGGCATTCAAAATTCGTAATGATTAAAATTACTAATAAAGTGTTTCCTTTCTATCTCAGATAATCATAATAATATACAAGTTATTTATTTGCAATTTAAAATTAGCAATATCGAGTGGAGATTTTAATTTGTAATTATATATAGTTCTGAACAAGGATAAGCTGCTTTACTAAGCTAAATCTTTTATTCTCATGAATATTATAACTGCTTATATTAATGGATATTGAATAAGGGAAGTGAAAGATAAATATTAAGCTGTTTATACATTATTTTTGTTTTAAATTTATTAGTTCAATTTTGATTTATATTTTTCAATCAAATTGTTGAAGTAACGGTACTTAAGACAAATTAGTCGATTGCCACTAGAGCACTTGCCGTATTTCACTTCATTACTGTTTTCAAGTATGTATATATAAAAAATTGAACGCCCGACAATCCAACAAATTGAAAATTTCCCCCTTTTTTCCTATGATTTAAAGACGCTGCTGTGTTTTCGCCGTGAATTCAAGTCGCTTTTCCAGCAATGCGCGGAGAGCTGTTGCAATAATCCAAAGCGGTGAGTTTCTCAATTTATGCTTAGATTTCCCATAGAATTTGAAGTTTGAACCTAAATTGAACTGTTTCACCATAGAGAATTGTTTTATCTGTTTTATGCTCTAATTTCTCTCTTGATGATGTCAAAACTTTCAAACAGAGCCCCATAAGTTGTAGGCTCTATTAAGGTTTCCCGTCTCTATGCTGGGCTGAAATTCTATAGTTTAACTAATTACGTATCAATTTATTATTTTCCTTGCAATTCTGAAAATATTGAGTTTGATCTGAAACTGAAATTATGAATATATTTTGGTGGTGAAGTTTTCGTGAGAAGAAAAATCTGTTCAACCAGAATTTGAACAAACTAGCAAGTCAGAGACTAATTAGGATTTGATTGTGTTGGCTTGAGTAAAATCTTTTGGTGGCTCTTAGAATATCAAATTACAAATTAGAAGCTACTAATTAGTGGTTAATCATCCATATAAACAAGTAAACATACAAAATCAAAGGAAAAAAATTCTTAAGGGAAACAAGTGTGCTGCACATTCGTCTTTGAAATTGAGAAACAACGTTTAGTCATTCACTCAGTTTCAAAGATGGCTGGTAGCTGTTGATGAAGTGGTCTACCAGAAGGCATACCTGCATCCATTTTATTAAGGCCTGTAGAGTTGAAAGGATTAGGAGGCATTGCTAAATCATCTCCTTCTCCTTTCAATATTTGAACAACATTTGTCATACAAGGACGGTCAACTGGAGACCACTGAATGCACCATAATCCAATAATTGCGAGTTTCTTGATTATTTTTGTGTCGCCTTCTTCCTCAATTCGGATTCTTAATTCTTCTCCTCTATCCAAATGATCATACATCCATTTGGGGAAAAATACTTGACTTGTGGTCTCTACAGTAACTTCCGTGTTCTTCCTTCCTCCAACCATTTCTAGCAATAACATTCCAAAACTATAAACATCGGACTTGTATGATACATGCCCAAAGTTCCTAGAGAATATTTCAGGTGCGATATACCCCATTGTCCCTTTAGCCGTAGTCATGGATATAATACTTTGATCCTTGGAGCATAGTTTTGCTAGACCGAAATCTGAGATTTTTGGGGTGAAGTTATGATCAAGCAAGATATTATGAGGCTTAATGTCAAAATGTAGGATCTGCTGATCACACCCTTGATGAAGGTATTCTATTCCTTTAGCAATGCCAAGAGCAATATCTTGTAGCTTCTCCCAACCTAGAGAATGCTTATTATTATTATCATCATGAGAAAATATAAATTTCTCTAATGATTCATTTGGTAAGAATTCATAAACCAAGGCTCTACGGTATCCCTCAGCACAGAAGCCAACCAAACGAACCACATTCACATGGTGGATTCTTCCCATTAATCCAACTTCATTAATGAATTCTCCACCATTTCCAGTTGAATCGTTGAGGAGCTTCACAGCCACCAGGATCTCATTAGATAGCTTTCCTTTAAAGACTGTTCCATAAGCTCCTTGGCCTAACTTATCCCTAAACTGACTTGTAATCCTTTTTAGATCAGCATATGAGTATCTTGTGATTGTAAGGGCTTCATAGTCTGCCAAAAATTTCTCTATCCTGGCTTGATTTTCCTTTTCTTTTCTATCAGAGCTGTGGCGATGATAAAGTGCAGCAAAAAATGCTCCCAGTAGAAGTGAAACTAAAGTTGTACCTGCATACAGATACAAAATATTCCAAATCAAGATCAAAACCTCCATCTTCTATGTATGTAATCAAGTCTACTGTTCGGGCAACACGCATACCTGCAATCATTAACTTCAAGGTACCTGCATAACGAAATGTTACCATTAGTACTGATAAAAAAAGGAGAGAAAAGGAAAGGATTTGTATGTTATTTATGTCTGTTACATAGAATTCAATCCATTGTATACAAAGAGAATATGATATGGGAAACAAGGTTGGTGAGCCTTAAAAAAAAGCGCTAAGCTAATCAACTATACTTGAAAGGAAAGTGCATTAATACCATGCAAAATATTTACATGAATGTTAATTTCTTGCCAAAACTGCAGTTCACAAGGTACCGTCTATAGATAGAGTCTTAACAGTGAATGAATGTAGAAGCTATATATTTATGTATAAGCTGAAGTATACCTTTTGTTTTACCATTCATTTTGAAGCATTCAACTTCACCTTCAGTGCCATCATTCTTTGATTGGTATCTGTATCTTCCACCATGGGATTCACATGATCTGGTGGCTGGTTCAGACCATTTCAGTTGAAGAATATTCAAGCGAAGTGACATGTATTTATATCCAAATTGGGCAATGTAATCATATGGAAGTGAGAAAGTGGTACCCATCTTGGTACAAGATGTAAGAGGAACATCACTAATGCGACTAACAGCATAAAGTGCATAGACTTGATAGCCAGGAACATTGAAGCATGGCACATTTCCGTCTATATTAAGTCTCTCTATTGATGATGAACAATTGAATAATGTAAAATCGTACAAATGTGATTTGAACATGAAAGGAGAGGCAGAAAGATTGAAGTTTAAAGCCTGTTTTAGGAAGCAATTTTCTGGGTCAGAGACATTAATGACTTGAGATAGATAATCGATTGTTTTGACGTGTAGTTTTACTGAATTTGGCAGCTCGAGCAATGTCTCATTCCTTTCGGTGCAGGATAGATCAAACCCAGCATAGCCACAATGCTTATGTTGCCTATCTTTGAGCCGGAACGGGAATCGGATAGTTGGACCAGCGCCACAGCTTGATTCCGGACAATTGCTTGGATCTGGAAAGCTTTGTCCATGGTCTACAAGAACCAAAAATAATAAGCAAAAGAAATAAATACTCCGTTCCAGAGAATAATTCATCTCTCTGGGCAGTCTAACCTTTTTCTTGATTGCTGTATTTAATATCTAACAATTTTAATTGTTAAGTAGTATAGTCGCATAGAATTCCTTCTCAAAGAAAGACTCGAGTAATAAACGCAGAACTTGCAGTTGCAATTGATTTCTATTTTCTACACCATGAATAATTTTTGTCAAAGTCAACTTTTTTGGGTCATACCTTAATTAATGAGATGGACCAGCCAGTAACAACTTGCCATGTGACCTTTATCAACCAAAAATAATAAGCAAAAGAAATAAATACTCCGTTCCAGAGAATAATTCATCTCTCTGGGCAGTCTAACCTTGTTCTTGATTGCTGTATTTAATATCTAACAATTTTAGTTGTTAAGTGGTATAGTTGCATATAATTCCTTCTCAAAGGAAGACTCGAGTAATAAACGCAGAACTTGCCGTTGCAATTGATTTCTATTTTCTACACCATGAATAATTTTTGTCAAAGTCAACTTTTTGCCATACCTTAATTAATGAGATGGACCAGCCAGTAACAACTTGCCATGTGAATTGGTATGTGAAATGTTTGAAAGCTAACCCTTTGACAGTTGACTAGCTAATTAAAAAATTAGAGAGAGCAAAATCATGAAATCGTACAAAAATTTTGCTTGATAGCTTAATACTTCTGAGTTTCTCTGGTTTTCCTCATCCTCATCTTCACCATCATCATCTCTCAAAATGTTAATTAGTAGCAGATATGGTATCCTCATTTGTATATTATTGCAATTATCACACCAAATTTGCTTTGCTGCAAACAACGATGCTTGCAGTACTCCATCTTTTTGTGGCCATCTGCGCAATATTAGCTACCCTTTTCGATTGAAAACTGATCCTTCAAGCTGCGGCATGCAAGAATATGAGCTGGACTGTGAAAATAACGTTCCAGTAGTATACATTTTGGAAGATAAATATTATGTGAAGGAAATCAATTACAATAACTTCACGATTAGACTGGCACATACCGATGTGCTCGGCGATAACTACTGTTTTCTTCCCAATCGTTCTTCGGCCACCAGCTATTCTTTTCTATCACCGGCTTATGATTCATATTCCACAGTGCTATCCAATTGGAACTATGACGTCTATATATATCGGGGCTTAGTTTTTGTAACATGTCCCAAACCTGTAATTTCTCCACGTTATGTGGATACGACTCCTTGCTATATTACGCATAATTCTACATCTTCTTTATCTTCCAACTTGAAATTAAAAGGCTATTCATATGTTATGGTTGGGTCTGATTACGCAAAGGATTTGGAGGAGTCGTGCAGTATAGATCGAATTTATGTCACTTCTTTGTTTCAAAAAGATGTAAACAACAACATTTCTTATGCAGATGTTCGCTGGAGTTTGGTATATGGGTTTGAGCTTTCATGGTTTTTCTGGGGTTGCTGTTTGAAATACCAAGAAAATGGCTGCAAACTTGATGCTGCCACCATTATCGCCTACTGTAATCCAGGAAGCACCATCAGTATGTCGTTTTTAATTTTTTTGTGATATATTTTTTTATTTTGCATAATATGAAAAATTGTTATTAATTTTAGCATCCATTTTTGATGCACTTGAATGTTTTTTTGACTTTTTAATTTTTCTTCTTTTTTTGGCTTGCAGTTCAATATGAGTATCTACGTTCTATTCTTCTTAAACTAGAGAAGAGCCCTCTTGGTCGTCTACTCGTTCGACTCAAATGTAAGATGTCGTTACTTTCGTCAAATTGTGAAATATGCATGTTTTTGTACCACAAGATTTCAATTACAGTAGATTTAGACTTACAAATGTTAAGCTGTTGTTTTTTGACTAATTTCTATTTTTGATGGTATGAGTCTCTTTCCTAGGAATTATCCTAGTATAATTATTGGTGCAATTATTCACACATTATACATATTATTGGTTAAAAATTAATTCAATTTTTACAACAATTGGTATCAGAGCCAAGTCTTTCTGAGTATGCTCTGTAGTTGCAGCCTAGTTTGATATTCTACATCAGAAAAAATTTTCTTGAATTATTTGTATTCCGCATTTGTTAGCTATTAAATAATTTTTTTGAAGCAGAGATGACAGACGACTCAGGCAAATCATCTATTCCAAAGAAGACATCAACTTCGTCAATTTGGTTAATGAATGTTGCCACATACCAAAATGACTCATACCATCAAAAATAGGCTCCTTCCCTTTTAGTTAAATCATCTAAAAAATAAGCTTATTTATTTATAATGCTTATTTTCTCTTTTCTCTCTTTTGTATTTCTTTTTTGAAATTAGTAATATTATTTTGGTGGTGTCCGAGGACGTAGGCAAAATTGGCTAAAACTCGTTAAATTTGGTATTCTCTTTATTGATTATTTAATAGTTATTTTTGGTATAGTTGTGGTGGTATTTTGTGCTAGTGATTATATGTCTAGGAAAATTCTGTCTAAGAAAAGACTTGATATTTAAGAATGTCCATTGTGATCCACCTCTCTTTCCTAGGAATTATCCTAGTATAATTATTGGTGCAATTATTCACACATTATACATATTATTGGTTAAAAATTAATTCAATTTTTACAACAATTGGTATCAGAGCCAAGTCTTTCTGAGTATGCTCTGTAGTTGCAGCCTAGTTTGATATTCTACATCAGAAAAAATTTTCTTGAATTATTTGTATTCCGCATTTGTTAGCTATTAAATAATTTTTTTGAAGCAGAGATGACAGACGACTCAGGCAAATCATCTATTCCAAAGAAGACATCAACTTCGTCAATTTGGTTAATGAATGTTGCCACATACCAAAATGACTCATACCATCAAAAATAGGCTCCTTCCCTTTTAGTTAAATCATCTAAAAAATAAGCTTATTTATTTATAAGGCTTATTTTCTCTTTTCCCTCTTTTGTATTTCTTTTTTGAAATTAGTAATATTATTTTGGTGGTGTCCGAGGACGTAGGCAAAATTGGCTGAAACTCGTTAAATTTGGTATTCTCTTTATTGATTATTTAATAGTTATTTTTGGTATAGTTGTGGTGGTATTTTGTGCTAGTGATTATATGTCTAGGAAAATTCTGTCTAAGAAAAGACTTGATATTTAAGAATGTCCATTGTGATCCACCTCTCTTTCCTAGGAATTATCCTAGTATAATTATTGGTGCAATTATTCACACATTATACATATTATTGGTTAAAAATTAATTCAATTTTTACAACAATTGGTATCAGAGCCAAGTCTTTCTGAGTATGCTCTGTAGTTGCAGCCTAGTTTGATATTCTACATCAGAAAAAATTTTCTTGAATTATTTGTATTCCGCATTTGTTAGCTATTAAATAATTTTTTTGAAGCAGAGATGACAGACGACTCAGGCAAATCATCTATTCCAAAGAAGACATCAACTTCGTCAATTTGGTTAATGAATGTTGTGTCAAATGCTAGATTTGCAGTAGAAATTTTTGATGGTATGAGTCATTTTGGTATGTGGCAAAGTGAGGTTCTAGACGCTCTCTTTCAGCAAGGTCTAGACATTGCCATTGAAGAAAAGAAACCAGAAGACATTGATGAAAAATTGAAAAGCTATCAATCGTGTGGCTTGTGGTACAATTCGATCGTGCCTTTCTAGAGAACAGAAGTATGCATTCTCTAAGGAAGTTTCTGCAAGTAAATTGTGGAAGGCATTGAAGGAAATTTTTTTGAGGAAAAGCAGTGAGAACAAGCTTCATATGAAGAAGAGATTGTTTCGCTTCACTTATGTTCTTGGTACCACTATGAATGAGCACATCACCAATTTTAATCAGTTGGTAGCTGATTTGATGAATTTGGATGTGACTTTCAAAGATGAAGATTTAACTTTGATGTTTTTGGGGTCCCTCCTAGAGGAGTTTGAGTTTCTTGAAACAACTCTACTCTATGGGAATGCTGAATTGACTCTCTCTCTGAAGTAATTGTTGCACTATACAGTTACGAACTACGAAAAAAAGATAAGAAAGAGAGTTCAAGTGGAACAGCAGAAGCATTGATAGTGAGAAGTCGCTCTCAAAGCAGGAAGAGAGAAAAGAATGGGAGATCAAAATCCAGACCAGCTAAAGATGAATGTGCCTTTTGCTGGGAGAAAGAGCATTGGAAGATAAATTGTCCCAAGCTGTGTAATAAAAGCAATTCTGATAAAGGAAAAACTATCGTGAATTCAAATGTAGCTGAGTGTGATGATGAATACTCAGACCTTTCATTAGCTGTTGTGTCATCAACAAGCTCTTCTAGTGTATGGCTGTTTGATTCTGGTTGTAGTCATCATATGTGTCCCAATCGGGATTGGTTCTTTGACTTTAAAGAACTAGAAGGAGCAACTGTTCATACAGCAAATGACGGTCCATGTATGATTAAAGATATTGGTTCAATCCAATTAAGGAATCATGATGGATCAATCATAATACTATCAAATGTCCGATATGTACCGAGTTTGAAGAAGAATCTCATCTTTGTGGGAGTCCTAGAATCAAAGGGCTTCATTGTAAATGCAGCAGATAAAGTAATGAAAATCATCTCCGATGCATTGGTGATAATGAAAGGATTAAGACATGCTAATAACTTGTATTACTATCAGGGTAATGCAATTATTGGGACAACAACAATACTTTCCAATAATGATCAAGAGTTGGAAGCAACCAGATTATGACATATGCGCTTGGGACATGCTGGTGATAAATCCTTGGAACTGTTGTCAGATTAAGGATTATTGAAAGGAATGCAACCCCAAAAGTTAGATTTCTGTGAGCATTGTGTCAAAGGCAAGCAGACTAGAGTGAAGTTTGGTACTGCAACCCATGATACCAAGGGTATTTTGGACTATGTTCACTCAGATGTGTGGGGTTCTTCCAAGACAGCTTCAATAGGAGAAGAACACTATTTTGTAATATTTATTAATGATTTCTCTCGGAGAGTATGGGTGTATACTATGAAGAAGAAGGATGGAGTGTTGAGAGTTTTCCTCATATGAAAAAAGATGATGGAAACTCAAACGGGAAAAAAAAGTCAAATGTCTCCGCACAGATAATGGTGGAGAGTATAAAAGTGATCTATTTTAAAATTCTGCCAAGATGAAGGTATTATTAGACACTTCACAGTTAGAGATACACCACAACAGAATGCGGTGGCAAAACGCATAAACCGGATATTGGTGGAGAAAGTTCGGTGTATGTTATCCAATGCTGGGTTGGGCAGACAATTTTGGGCTGAGGCATTGATATATGCATACCATCTCGTTAATCGCTTGTCATCAGCTGCTATTGGTGGTAAAACATCTTTGGAGATGTGGTCTGAAAAACCTGCTACTGATTATGATTCCTTACGTGTGTTTGGTTCTGCTGTATACTACCATGTTAAGAAATCAAAGTTAAATCCGAGGGTAAAAAAAGCGCTCTTTATGGGGATCACCACTGGTGTGAAGGGACTTCGCCTTTGGTGTCCAAAGATAAAGAAGATAGTCTTTCGCAGAGATGTTACCTTTGATGAGTCTACCGTATTAAAAAAGGTAACAAATGAAATTGTGCAGCAAACAAATGACACTCCACAGCAGGTGGAGTTTGAAAGAAGAATTGTTGACCCAACAACAAATAAAATAGATGAAAATACTCATATGGTAGAGGTGGAGTTAGATGAAGAAGAGGTTCTAATCCAAGAACCTCCACAGCAACAAGAATCCATTGCAATAAATAGACCACGGCGAGAGATTCGCAAACCTGCTCGATTTAATGATATGGTGACTTATGCATCTCTAATTGCAAATGATGACATTCTTAACACTTATAGTGAAGCTGTTCAAAGTTCAGAAAATAAGAAGTGGAGGAAAGCCATGGATGATGAAATATAGTCCCTTAGAAAGAATCAGACATGAAAGCTAGCTAATCTTTTAAAGGGAAAGAAGGCAATTGGATGCAAATGGGTATTTATAAAGAAAGAAGGATTTCCTGACAAGAACGATGTGCGCTACAAGGCAAGATTGGTAGCTAAAGGCTATGCTCAGATGGAAGGAATTGATTATAATGAAGTATTTTTTCCAGTTGTAAAACATTCCTCCATTAGAATTTTATTGGCCTTGGTAGCATAATTGGATTTAGAACTGTTCAACTTGATGTAAAAACTGCATTTCTATATGGAGACTTAGAAGATGAAATCTATATGACTCAGCCAGAAGGGTTCAAGGTTGTTGGAGAAGAAAAACGGGTATGTAAATTAGAAAAACCATTGTACGGATTGAAACAATCTCCAAGGTAGTAGTACAAACGATTTGACAATTTTATAATGAGGCAGAAGTACATAAGGAGAAAATAGTATGTTGATGATATGTTGATAGCTTCAAAGAATCAAGGGGAAATTGAGAAGTTGAAGGCTCAACTGAATCAGGAGTTTGAAATGAAAGACTTGGGTGAAGCTAAGAAAATCTTAGGCATGGAGATATGCAGAGATAGGAAGAGAGGGAAGCTTTGTTTGAATCAGAAACATTATCTGAAGAAGGTACTACAGCGTTTTGGACTGAATGAAAAGTCAAAATCTGTAAGTACACCGCTTGCACCTCATATGAAACTCAGTGCATCTTCATCTCCTAAAAATGAAGTAGAAAGGGAGTACATGTCAAAGGTTCCGTATGCAAATACTGTTAGTAGCTTGATTTATGCTATGATGTCTACAAGGCCAGACATTTCACAAGCAGTTGGATTTGTGAGCAGGTACATGCATAATCCTGGTAAGGAGCAGTGGCAAGCTGTGAAATAGATTCTGCGGTATATTCTGAACACCGTAGATGTTGGATTGATATTTGAGCAGGATGAGAAAGATGGTCAATGTGCAGTTGGATATTTTAATTTCGATTATGCTGGTGATTTGGATAAACGTCGATCAACTACTAGTTATGTGTTTATACTTGCTAAGGGGTCGGTTAGTTGGAAGTCTACGTTACAGTCAACAGTTGCCTTGTCCACTATGGAAGCAGAGTACATGGCAGTATCAGAGGCTGTTAAAGAAGTAATTTAGCTTCAAAGGTTGCTTGGTGAACTGAGAGTTAGACAAAAGCACATTAAAGTGCATTGTGATAGCTAAAGTGATATTCATTTAGCAAAAAACCAAGTTTATCATCTAAGGACGAAGCATATCAATATTCGGTATCATTTTATATGTGAGATTCTGGATAAAGGTGAAATATTACTTCAAAAAATTAGGATCACTGACAATCCCGCAGATATGTTGACAAAGGTGGTGACAACTATCAAGTTCAACCATTGTTTGAACTTAATCAATGTTTTGAGAAATTGAAGATGAGCGTTACACAACGCATTTGAAGATACCACTGAAATAGTTTTTTATGAGAGAAGATTTGCAGATTATAAATAGAAAAATAGTCAATGTGGAGATTTATTATTTTTTGACTATTTTCTATTCCACATCGAGAGATGTGGGATATGGGGGAGGGGGATTAAAGTTATAAATAGGTGCCTCCCCCTTTTGGTTAAATCATCCAAAAAATAAGCTTATTTATTTATAAGGCTTATTTTCTCTTCTCTCACTTTTGTATTTCTTCTTTGAAATTAGTAATATTATTTTGGTGGTGTCCGAGGACGTAGGCAAAATTGGCCGAACCTCGTTAAATTTGGTGTTCTCTTTATTAATTATTTAATAACTATTTTTAGTATAGTTGTGGTGGTATTTTGTACCAGTGATTATATATTTAGGAAAATTCTATCTAAGGAAAGACTTGGTATTTAAGAGTGTCAATTGTGACCTACCTCTCTTTCCTATGAATTATCCTGGTATAATTGTTGGTGCAATTATTCACACACTATACATATTATTTGTGAAAAATTAATTCAATTTTCACAACAAGCCAATATTATTTTGTGGGGAGGGGGGCATTGATTGGGTTTTGAGCTTAAAACCAAACTCCATTTTGATTAGTTAGCCAATCAACCAATTAATGCATTATTCTCATAAATGACGACCTTGTGATTTATTTTTCGTTAAATAGAGTTAGAACAAAACATTATACTAAATATTATAAAAATATCCCTTCTATGATATATTTAATATTATATATATGTAGATGGACGACACTTGGTAAATGAATTAGGCTTGTGTCTTACAAATTAGGTGAGGATGTGAAAAGTCCATATCCAATTGCGACCAGCAGGCCCATCCTGAAAAATGAGCAGGTTCGGTTTATACAAGTGCGCTTGCGTGGAAGCTATAGTATTTGAAAGTTGTCCTTATTAGTGATTTCCACTACTTTAATGATGACGGGTATTTAGTTATGCAAGAGTAACGTAATGAAAATGAGAATTGGTCTTCTTTTTAATTCAATCAAATATATTGAAATGCAAATGACTTAATCGAGACATCTGTACTGTTTTCTGATGCAGGGGTTCCGCCGCTATATTACGACTTGGGTGAGTAGTCACTATCAACTTTTTCAGTCTTATTTATTTATTTATTTGTTTGTATAACGTGTTTCACTTGCAAATACTTTTTTTTCCTAGGGCAAAACTGATAAAGAGGAATCAATATATAGAACTCTTAATTAATTCTTATTTTTAGGAATTCTTTAGTCACATTTGACAGTAGAGATAGAAATTATCATAATCATAAATGCTTGCATTGGCATTCTCCAATTGGTGAATGGAGGTTTACCATAAGCCGCTTCATTACACTGACTACGCTGTGCATTGTCTCCCCGGCTCAATGGAAAGACAACCCTTAACCCGGAAAACGGAATTAGAAAAAGACTTTCATTTACCCTAGGAAGAAAGACCCTTAGCGCCCGAGATAGGAATGGTTGGGCTGAATGTTTGCCTGAGCACCCCTATCTCTTTTCCCACTCATTAGGGAAGCAGCGGATAAATAAATTATATCTCAATTATAGTGGGAAAACTTCCTCTAGCAACAACCAGTGAGACATAAGAAAGATGCTAGTGGGAATGAAGGAAAAGTGAAGACAGGGAAGGAGGTCCTTAATCGACCTAGAAGCCTCTTATAAAAGCTATAGACCTCATGTCGTTTTAGTAGATCATGATTTATGAAAAAGCAAATGATAATATAGCTAAAATATCTCTATCTATTTGGTCAAGGGAAATGCAAGAAAGTAGACAAAAAATCTCGGCAGATAAGAGCGAATTTATGTTATATCAACTTTCCCATTTTGTTGTGGGGAGTTCTCGAACATATAAATTACCTTCTAATTCTATATTCTTCTTTCATGTATTTTAAGAGTGTTCAAAAAGCCTGCAGTCCAAAGAATCCGGGGAGACCCGAAAAAATAACAGGGCCGGATTGCGATTAACATTGCTATTTTTAATTATGTCCATATTCAATACTAAATAAAGCCTTAGCTCTTTTTTTTAACACTGTGGAAGAAAACAATTAGTATGTACATGCGGTCGATAAGGGTAATAAATAAATGTTAATAAATATGTTTATGAAAATCAATTTCTTATTATACTATTCTTTTCTTCTTTATTAAAACTAATAGATTAATAATTATATATTTTTTTTATTGTTGCATTGCATTTTCTTTATAATAAAATGAAAATACAGAAAATTTCTTTTAAAAACTGAAAAGCAGCACTATCCAACACAAAATTCTAATTCTTTGATTAAAATTTAGTTAGCTCAACCCAAAACTAAATCAATGGAAACTTGATAAGATACAACTTGAATTTTCCATTTTTTATCCAAAATTTTCAAAATTTAAAATAAATGAATTTCAAGAAATTGTAGCCTTATATATAAAACCACTTAGAAGTATCTTTTTCTTGATGCAGATTTGCAGGGTTATTTACTTGCTCTCCTTCGTTATCATCTTGTTCTTTTTGGTAAGAATTCCTCCACCCTCTTTTTTTTTTTTTTTTACCTTACGACATTATAGTTTATACGAAGAGAATTGATATATAAAAGAAAGAAAATGAAAAGGTAAAAAAACTTTGCGCCTTAACTTAATTGGTCAGGGAACAAGACAAGAAATGAGTGTGCTTTCACCTGTAAAAATAACTTTCTTTTTCCTTATCATTTTCTCTTTTTTAATTGCTTATTTAAAAAAAAATTAGGAAAAATGTATTTATCTACGTGATATGGTAGCTCAGTATATTAAACCGTAGGAAGGTTGCATAGCCAATTTATATTTCCATTATCAAGAAAAGTGAAATATATATATATATATATTATTCGATATAGTTCTCATTTTCCAAATGGTAAATACATATTCTACTTGTCCTAATGTTCAATTTTGTATAGATTGAAGATAATTTCAGGGAAAAAAGCACAATCTGATGAAATAGAAAGTGTGCATGGTTGAAGAATTTTAATGAATTAATGCAATAATAAATTTTCCTCACATTTTTTAATGATCTTTCTGCAGTGTTGTATCGTGCTCCATTCATCCTGTTAGGGGCTATTTGCACTGTCATATTTTTGGTTAAACGGTGGCGAAGGAGACACTTATCAGAATATGGTACAATTGAAGAATTTTTACAAAGCAATAATAATCTTATGCCAGTTAGGTACTCTTACTCCAATATTAAAAAGTTAACTAATGGTTTTAAGGATAAGTTGGGTGCGGGAGGTTATGGCTCTGTGTATAAAGGAAAACTTCGTAGTGGATATTTTGCTGCAATAAAAATGTTGGGAAATTCCAAAACTAATGGACAAGACTTCATCAATGAAGTTGCTACAATGGGAAGAATTCATCATGTTAATGTGCTGAGACTTATTGGCTTTTGTGCTGAAGGATCTAAGCGAGCTCTTGTATACGAATTTATGCCCAGTGGATCTCTTGATAAGTATATATTTGCTCGTGACGGTAGCACCGCAATAAGCATTGAAAAAATGTATGAGATTTCTCTTGGAATAGCTCGTGGGATTGAATATCTACATCGAGGTTGTGACATGCAGATCTTGCATTTTGACATCAAACCTCATAACATTCTTCTTGATGAAAATTTTATTCCGAAAGTTTCAGATTTTGGACTTGCAAAATTATATCCCACAGATAATAGTATCGTATCTCTTACAGCAGCAAGAGGAACAATAGGTTATATGGCACCAGAATTGATATTTAGAAGTATTGGATGTGTTTCTTATAAAGCTGATGTTTATAGTTTTGGGAAATTGCTGATGGAAATGGCTGAAAGAAAAAAGAACTTCAATGCATCTGAAGAACATTCAAGCCGAATTTATTATCCTGCATGGGTTTATGAGCAATTCAATGAAGGAAAAGAGAATGAATTTGGAGATCATGTAATAGAGGAGGAAAGGAAAATAATAAAAAAGATGATGCTAGTGGCTTTCTGGTGTATACAATTAAAGCCTAATGATCGTCCTTCAATGCACAAAGTCATAGAAATGCTTGAAGGTGAAATAGAAAGCATAGAAATGCCTCCAAAGCCTACTTTCTCACCACATGAGGTGCCAAAAGAAGATATTGAAATCAATGCAAGCAAAGGGTTGACAAATATACCTAAGAGTTATTTAGATTCCATCTCTTGGATGGTGAATGGACGTTAAAATGTGTATTATCATCAAGCGTTAGGATTAAAATTATGTTAATGGAACAAAATTCTGTTCATATTAGCCTAATGATTTTCACAAATTTTTGATACTCGTAATTTAATTATCACATTCTCAGTTCTCTCAAATTTTTAATTTTTTACTTCATTTACTTCCACACTGATTGCAATTTTATTCAACTATCCTTGTGTGTGTGGCAGACATTGCATCCAACTGTTAGCTTAAAGCAGGGAAAAAGTTTTTTTGCTGTGATATTTTCACAAATCGTCCAAATCACTTAATGCTAATCTTCTATAGATCTATTATTATCTTAACTCACTTCTTTGATTTTATTACCTTTATATTTCAAAATTTTTCTCTTTTCAACAATATTTATACGTCCAATTGAGATCTTTAAGGTAATGTTTTTTACTTCAATCAATATGAGCTTTTGATATACTATTAAATTTACCTAATTTATAATTGAATAAAATTAAAAAAATTATAAAAAATATTGAGAATATATGAGACCATTTGAATATTTATATTTGAATTGAGAGGGTAAATACAGTTTTAGTTGAAGCAATAATAAGTATGACAGTTCTTAAGTCAAAAGTTTTCTGGTTTGAATATATTCTTAATTACTTGAAATTTTTATAAGCGGTGTTATTGTAAAATTATTTATATAAATTTTAAATACGACATGGCGTCACTTATTGCTGAGGTAATATTGTCAAGAAGAGTGTGATTGAAAAAGGGCATGGGCATGTAAATAGAGCCACCCATCTGTTTTAGTTTAACAATAAGTAAAATTTGCATGATAATATATATGTTTTCTGTTTACAGTTAAAGTTGTTTGGCTCAAAGCCAATTGCTGGTCTTCCAATTCCCTTCTATAAATAGGAATAAGCGAAGAAACAGTTTCAAAATAAAAGCAATATTAATAGCACAACACAAACAATCCGAGTTTTGCTCTAATTCCATTAATTACATTACCACTCTATTCTCCTATATGATTGTCTACACTTGAAAATGTACATTTTCAGCTGCTAGAATATCTCCTCCTTTTATTCAATACAGGAGAGAGACAGACAGAGAGAGAGAGAGAGAGCAGCTCAAAATCTTATTATTATTATTATTATTTGTATACATGTTTCAAATCCATTTCTGAATTTGTTCTTTTTGAAGAGAAGCAATGATTACTGTAAAAAGACATTGTTATGACTTCCTCTTAGTTACGGCCTTTATAATTTCTTGGTTTGTTTCTTCAGCTATTGCTGGGAAGCCTAGAGAAGTGAGTTACGATGGAAGGTCTTTGATTGTAGATGGAAAAAGAGAGCTTCTTTTCTCTGGTTCCATCCATTATCCTCGTAGTACTCCAGATGTATGTCTTAATTATATTATTCATATTAAGTGTACGTATACATCCGTTTCCATTTCAGAAAAGCAATTAATCAATATTTTCGCATTCATCAGATGTGGCCAGAACTCATTCAAAAGGCTAAACAAGGAGGTCTAAATGTCATTCAAACTTATGTGTTTTGGAACATTCATGAGCCAGTTAAGGGTCAGGTAGGTGTGTATTATTATCAGCTCTATCCTGATATTTCTGAAAACAGTAACCATTGCTCTTTTTATCACGTAAATTTTGAGGTCAAACTGTTTAGATTGCCCCAGGATCCTGCAGCAACTCTAATATATCAGTTATATGTATAAACTACATCTAAAATTATAAAAGATTATATAAAATGACTGGATCATATCAAATATAATAATTAATTTTTAAAAATCCAATTATTCTATGTCTATATATATAAATTATAGTCAAACAAGACCCTTGTGCAATGTTAGGTGTTACTATTGCAATCAGCCATTCTTATTTCTTGTGTGTTATATTTATAATTTGCAAAGAAATTGTTTTAATGGGATTAATTATAAATGTGTTTTGCGTTATTAGTACAACTTTGAAGGACGATTTGACTTGGTGAAATTCATAAAGATGGTTGATAAGGCGGGTATGTATGTAACTATAAGGCTTGGGCCATTTATCCAGGCTGAATGGAATCATGGGTATCTTCTAATCTTATTTTATTTTTTTCCTCTTGTTCATATTATTGGTGAAATCTTTTTTCCATTTCTCTTTTTATATTATCTTATGTTTTTTTTTTCCTTTTCAAAATGTGAACTTGCAGTGGACTACCCTATTGGCTAAGAGAGGTTCCGAATATCATATTCCGTTCTTATAATGAACCATTCATGGTATGCATATCCATGTAAACTTCATGTAATATTTAGAGCAAATCAATGTGGCCAATCTGATAAAAAAAAAAGTCAATGTGACCAAAACTTAAAAAAATTGATGCAGCATTACATGGTGAAATTCATTACAATGGTTATTGATAAGCTGAAAGAAGAGAAGTTATTTGCACCACAAGGGGGACCCATCATCCTGGCTCAGGTTTGGTCTCACTCCATTTAATAATACTATAAAACTTTGTTTCTCTCTTTTTAGGAAAAATCTAAACCATAGTTGTGATTTTGAATATCCAGATTGAAAATGAGTACAACACTGTCCAACTTGCATATAGAGAACTGGGAGATAAGTATGTTCAATGGGCAGGAAATTTTGCTTTGGGTCTGAATGTAGGAGTACCATGGGTCATGTGCAAGCAGAAAAATCCTCCTGGTCCAGTGGTAAGCTTAATTATAAGGCCTTCCCATTATTAATATGAGAAAATCCACGAAATGATTATTCTTCGCTGTGCAGATTAACACTTGCAACGGAAGGCATTGTGGAGATACATTTGTAGGCCCTAATAGTAACAACAAGCCTTATTTGTGGACTGAGAACTGGACTGCTCAGTAAGTATATATTTTCTTAATTTGTATTAGCTTTTCCCCTTAACTGTAGTTTTGCTACTATTCCATCATTATTCACAGCTTTTCTAAAGAAAATATGGTTTAGGATCAGGCGGTCTGGCCAGTTCTCTTTCTGGGTTATTAAGGGTTGGTTCCATTACTGCAGTGCCATGTTCCCTGATTGAATCATTCACTATCATTAGCATTAGAGAGTGACCAATGATTAATTTTAGTCCTAAATATTTAGTCTTGGTAAAGAAAATATGATTTAGGATCAGGCGGTCTGGCCAGTTCTCTTTCTGGGTTATTAAGGGTTGGTTCCATTACCGCAGTGCCATGTTCCCTTATTGAATCATTCACTATCATTAGCATTAGAGAGTGAACAATGATTAATTTTAGGCCTAAATATTTATCTATGGTATGCTTGGTTTCAGGCTGATGCTAACATCTAATATAATTTCAGATTTAGAGTATTTGGAGACCCGCCTTCTCAAAGAGCAGCAGAAGATACTGCATTTTCAGTTGCACGTTGGTTCTCCAAGAATGGATCTCTTGTTAACTACTATATGGTAGAAAAATAAAAATACTCACATGTCTGATAACTTTCCAATTTTCTACTGAGTTAGTAATCAATTTATCTCTGCAAGCAGTACCATGGTGGGACTAACCTCGAAAGAACTGCTGCCTCATTTGTAACAACTCGCTATTATGATGAAGCACCTCTCGATGAATTTGGTAGGATTGTAGTCCGAAATATTATAGGAAAACAAACTAATGTTAGATCATTAAATAATTAACTGCAATTTGCTTCCTTTCTGGGTGCTGTAGGTTTGCAAAAGCAACCAAAATATGGTCACCTCAAGGACTTGCACAATGCTTTGAGACTATGCAGGAAGCCTCTGCTTTGGGGCACTCCTGGAGTTGAAAAACTGGGTAACGAGCAAGAGGTAAGCATCAAATTGCAATTTTATAAAGTAGCATTTAGAATTAGAAGAAAAAAAAAAGGGTAAGAAACCAGAGTCAATTATTGTATTGTTGAGTTTCAACAACCCCTTTTTTTTTCCTCTGTAGTTTCAAATAATAAATAATAAATACACACTTTTATCAAAAAAAAAAAAAAAAAAGAAGAAGAAGAAACCAGAGTCAATTAAAGTAAGCGTTTTTCTAGTTGCTTACAGTAAACTTGATCCACTTTGCAGGCTAGGTTTTATGAGAACGTCGGAGAGAAAACTTGCGCAGCTTTCTTGACAAACAACGACACTAGACAAGGAAAACTTGTTAAGTTCAGGGGTAGCGATTATTACCTGCCTCCACGCTCCATCAGTATCCTTCCTGATTGTAAGACAGTAGTTTATAATACTATGAATGTAAGTAATAATCTTTTTATGCTTTCTCTGCTTATAAGAAATGGAGACTAAGTCGACGTTTGATTCCTTAGAAGTGCAATGGAAAAGAAAAGAAATAGAAAGAAAAGAAAAAAAATGAAGAGAAAATTATTTATTTATTTTATTTTGTTTGGTTATCTAATTAAGAAAATTCATAAAATTTATTTTTACCATTATATCTTTATCATTATAAGTTGATAAAAGAGATAAATTAATAGTGTCATAGTTTATATCATTTATTTTTTGAGGAATTATATATGGAGGAGGAGACACCTACAATTTAAACTCAAGATCTAAACAGAAGCAATAATATTCTTACCCATCAAACTATCTCGGTTGTTATTTTTTAATTTCTCTCGTCTCTAAATTGATGGGAAAATTTTTTAATGAATTTGAAAAAAATGGAAAGAATTTATTTCTATTCTTTCCTCTCATTTATATTCTCTTATTATTGTTCAAACAATAGAAATAAGAGAAATATGATTTCCATTCTCTTTTCCATCCATTTCTCTAAAAAAAAGGGCTAAATAAAAATACTTATTATTTGCTTTTTAAAAGTCTATTGTCTTGTTAATGTAAAACAGATTGTGTCACAACAAAATGCAAGGAATTTTGTCAGATCAACTGAAGCAAACAAGAAAATTAAATGGGAGATGGTCTCAGAAACCATCCTGACACAACTTGAAGTAGATTCCAAGATCCCTAGGGAGCTCTATAGCTTGACCAAAGATGTCACTGACTATGCTTGGTACACCACAATGTAAGTTGCAGTTTTAAACACCCACTATTGCCTTTAGTCACATTCTTTCTACAGCAAAAGAGTTAATAACTGTAATTCACTAATTTGCAGTATAATATTGAATCCCCGGGACTTGTCAATGCGAAAAGATATTCTTCCAGTTTTAAGAGTTGCTAGTCTTGGTCATGCGATGCTTGCTTTTGTAAATGGTCAATTAGTAGGCAAGTACTTTCATATTCTTATCACCTTTCAGCCAACAATTTCAGTCAATGGAGCCTATTGTAAGCAACCTTTCCTTATGATTACAAAAGGCTGTTTCCATGACTCGCTTAATGTTGCACCAAGACTCTCCAACCTCCTCATGCTATACATATATAAAAATAATATATTGCCACATGATAAATTTTAGAGCTGAATATATAACGACATTCCATAATATATATATATATATATATAAAGTTAATTGTGGTAATTGTATTCAGGATCGGCTCATGGAAGTCAAATCGAGAAGAGTTTTGTGCTGCAGAGTCCTATACAATTGAAGCCTGGGGTTAATACTATTTCACTCCTGGGTTCTCTAGTTGGACTCCCTGTCAGTACCTATATATATATCAGACCAACCATAAGTTTATATATTGGAGTTTTGATAATTGAATCTTACAGTGAGTTTATCTTTGTCAATGAAGGATAGCGGAGCATACATGGAGCACAGGTTTGCTGGGCCTCGAGGTGTAACAATCCTAGGTTTGAACACTGGAACTCTGGAGTTGTCAGCAAATGGTTGGGGTCATCAGGTATATATCAATCAGCTAATTAACACATCTACCCAATTTAAATCCATTTGAAAGAAAATTGTCATGTGCCTATCTTACTGTTAACAGAAGAGAAGACTTTTAAACAAACATGAAAATTCTATACGGATAAATCACTCATATTTTATTATAAACACACTTCTTACAACTATACACACGATTCAAATTTAATACTTAATATAGAAGAACCAAGCTCTATTTATAGAGCTGAAACATAAATATAAACCATATAAATTTTTGTGAACAATTTACTGACAACATTACAACTTCTTCAACACCACATACACATTCAACCACTTACCCATAATTGTCTACCACAATAGTTTATCCACATTTATCATTGCATTATCACCTATGTGATCTTGTCCCATTCACGTGAATATGTCACATTTATTTATTTTAATAAAATTAAGTTTATTTTTTATTTTAAAATCCCCTCTTAAACTTAATTTTCGGCAACTGCCAACAATGCTCGTAGTTGATTAAACACGTCTTGCTTTAACGGTTTTGTGAAAATTTGAGCAACTTGATCTTATATCTTGATGTACTTCAGTACTACTTCCTTCTATTCAATGCATTCCCTAATGAAATGATACCTCGTATCAATGTGTTTGCTTCAGTCATGAAACACTGGATTCTTTGCTAAAGCCAATGCCGATTTATTATCAACAAAAATTCTCGTTGGATCATGTTGAGCCATTTTCAGTTCCTTGAGCAATCTTCTCAGCCATATTGCATGACAGACACATGCGATCGCAGCAACATATTCTGCTTCACAGGTTGACAAAGTCATAATGGGTTGCTTCTTGGAACTCCAAGTGAATGCTGTATCACCTATGAAAAATACAAAACTTGTCGTGCTTTTCCGATCATCCTTGTTACCGGCCCAATCACTATCACTGTACCCAACTAATTTGAAGTCATTAGAATTTGAGTAATGCTGACCAAAATTTATTGTACCTTTCAAATTACGGAGTATCCTTTTTGCTGCATTCCAATGTGACTCTGTTGGTGCTTCCATATATCTGCTTACTAATCCAATTGCATAAAGAATATATGGTCTTGTGCATGTTAGATATCTAAGGCTTCCAACCAGGCTTCGAAAAATTATCGGATTGACTTTCTCTCCATTTTCATCTTTAGTCAGCTTTAAGCTACATTCAACCGGTGTGCTGACAGGATTACAATTCTCCATTTTGAACTTCAAGATTTCCTTTGCAAAGCCACTTTGATAAATGAAAATTCCATCATCATTCTGCTTCACTTCAATGCCAAGATAATATGTCATGAGGCCAATATCAGTCATTTCAAACTTATGAGCCATCGTCTTCTTGAATTCTTCAAACATTTGCTGATTACTCCCTGTGAAAATTAAATCATCCATATACAGACAAAAAATAATATGTCTCCATTTTTCACTTTTACATACAAGGCATATTCATGTGGACATTTGAAGAAACCATTCTCTTAAAAGTATTTGTGAATTTGGCTATTCCAGGCTCTCGGTGCTTGCTTGAGCCCATACAGTGCCTTTTTCAACTTTAGCACTTTATACTCATGCCCTTTGATAATGTAAATAGGCGGTTGTTGAATATACATTTCCTCCTCTAAGTATCCATTCAGAAAAGTTGACTTGACATCCATTTGATGAATCTTCCACCTATTTTGTGCAGCAATTGAGATCACCAATCTGATTGTTTCCAATCTAGCAACAGGAGCAAAAACTTCATTATAATCGATGCCAACTCTTTGACTGAATCCTTTTGCTACTAGCCTCGCCTTGTGTCTTACAATTTTACCTACTGCGTCTTTCTTTGTCTTGAACACCCATTTAACACCAATGGATTTTTGCCCGACTAGAAGTGAGGTCAGCTCCCATGTCTTGTTCTTTTTGGTTGCTTGAATCTCTTCCTCCATGACTTTTCTCCACTGCTCATCTTTCATCGCTTCTTCTGCATCAATTGGTTCACTATCAACAAAATGACAATAAAGAGTTAATTCTTCGCTGAGATTTTCTTGTCGTATCATAAAGATCTTTAACACGTCTTAGCTTTCGTGGCCTTTGTCTGGGACTTTCACTTTGGTCTTCTTCTTCTCCACTAGATTCACTTGAAAGAGGAGCATTTGTTTTCGGTGAAGCATTTGTTTCTTAAGAATCACTATCATTGTTTTCATCCGTAGTGAACGGATAAAAACTATAACACTTCTTCTTTTCATTGCTCCAATCCCAACTTGCTTCTTCATCAATAGTAACGTCTCTACTGATGATTATTTTTCCCGAATCAGGATCAAACATCTTATATCCTTTTGAATGATCAAAGTAACCCATGAATAAATACTTTATGCTTTTGTCATCAAGCTTGCTTCTTTCTTCATCTGGTATATGAACATGTGCAATACTTCCAAAAATGCGCAAGTGAGAAACACCTGGCTTTCTTCCACTCCACGCTTCCTGAGGTGTTAAATCCCGAACACTAATAGTTGGAGACCAGTTCAAAATGTAGACTGAACAATTAACAGCTTTTGCCTACAGCTCCTTGGGTAAATTCTTACTCTTTAACATGCTTCTTGCCATATTAAGCACTGTTCTATTCTTTTTTTCCACGACGCCATTTTGTTGGGGAGATCTCAGAACTGTCAAAAAATGACGGATGCCATGCTCTTCACAAAATTTTTTGAATTCATTAGATGTGAATTCTCCCCCTCTGTTAGATCTTAGTGCTTTGATATAATGCCCCCTTTCTTTCTCGATGAGAGCTTTGAATTTCTTGAATGCTCCAAAGACTTCTGATTTTTCCTTCAAAAAATAAACCCACATCTTTCTGCTATAGTCATCAATGAATAACAAAAAGTATTTGTTATTACCTAATGACAATGGAGTCATTGGTCCATAAACATACGCATGAATAAGCTCGAATGGTGCTCTTTCTCTTGAAATGGACTCCTTTGGAAAGCTGGTTCTGAATTATTTTCCAATAAGACATCCTTCACAAAGTTGATGCGGTTGATCAATAGGTGGCAAACCATGCACCATCTTCTTCTGACTTAGCAGCTCTAATCCTCCAAAGTTGAGATGCCCAAACCTTAGATGCCAAAGCCAATGGGAACACGCATGCTTTTAAGCATTTCGCTACGTCCATTTGAATGTTTAGGGTGAACATTCGATTCTTTGACATTGATACTCTTGCTAACAGCTCCTTTTTCTCATTCAGCAGCAACAATTTTCAGTTCACCATATGGACTTCATACTCTTTCTCCAGTAATTGTCCCAAACTCAAAATATTGCTTTTCAAGTTGGGCACATAATAAACATTATCAATAAACTGATGACATCCATTCTTTCGCCGAATAAGAATGGTTCCTTTACCTTTAATGGAGACTTTTGATTAATCTCCAAATACTACATTGCCATTGATGGATTTGTCAAGTTCCACGAACATCTTCTCATCACCGCACATATGATTACTTGTTGTAGTATCCAGGTACCACATATTATTTTTTAGAATTTATTTCTCCTTCATGTGTTAGCAATACTGTGCCTGTGACATCCTCTTCTTAGACATTGTTGGCCATTTCTTCCACCTGCTTGGGAGGATTCCAACATTTTGATGCATAATGACCATACTTTGAACAATTATAGCACTGGATGTTGGACTTGTCACGCCTATCATTTGATCTCCATTTTTCTCTTTCTTGTCCAAGTCCGCGTTTTCTTTAAACACAATCTTTGCAGCCAAAACTTGTTCTGTTGGCTCTTCCTTTTGCCGGTTAAGTTTCTCCTCTCTTGCTTGCAATGAACCTGCGACTTCATCCACAGTCATCGAACTTATGTCTTTTGACTCTTCCATAGCCACCACCATATAGTCAAACTTTGGTTGTAGTGATCCCATAATTTTTTCGACAATTCTGGACTCATCAATATTTTCTCTATACTGCTGCATTTGATTAATGACAGATTTTACTCGTGATGAGTAATCGGTAATCACTTTTGTCTCCTTCATCTTCATCACCTCAAACTCGCCTCTTAACATCTGCAATCAGACTTTCTTTACTTTCTCCTCTCCTTGAAGAGAAACTCGCAGTATGTCCCACGCCTGTTTTGAGGTTGTAGCCTCTGCTACCTTCTCAAACATAACATCATCCAATCCTTGATGGATGAGACTAAGTGCCTTCTGGTCACTTCTGCGATTTTTATGCAAACTATCTTTTTCTACCTGAGGCAGTCATGCATCATCTGCTAGGACTACGTATCCTTTTTCGACAATATCCCAAACATCTTGGGCTCCGAGGATGGCTTTCATTTTGATACACCAATTTGAATAATTGGTTTTGGTAAGCTAAGGGACATGATAGGGGATATTGAAATTCATTTTTTTTTTGTAGGATCTCTCAAACACTCAAGAAAAAATTAAAGCTCTCATAACTAGATCTCTCTTACACAGCTCTGATACCACTATGTTAAAAGAAGAGAAGACTTTTAAACAAACATGAAAATTCTACACGGATAAATCACTCATATTTTATTATAAACACACTTCTTACAACTACACACACGATTCAAACTTAATACTTAATATGGAAAAATGAAGCTCCATTTATAGAGCTGAAATATAAATATAAACCATAACTTTTTGTGAATAATTTACTGACAACATTACAACTTTTTCAACACCACATACACATTCAACCACTTACCCATAATTGTCTACCACAATAGTTTGTCCACATTTATCATTGCATTATCACCTATGTGATCTTGCCCCATCCACGTGAACATGTCGCATTTATTTATTTTAATAAAATTAAGTTTATTTTTTATTTTAACACTTACAGGTTGGCTTGAGTGGAGAGAATGCTAAATGGTATACTGAGGAAGGATTAAAGAAGGTAACATGGAAAGAAGTTCCGCAAGGAAAAGGTCCTCCTCTCACATGGTACAAGGTATTGATATTGATATTTAATTAATTATTATTTTATCATAGAATTTGATCAGTGGTATTGGGACGACGTTTATGAGTTTGAACCTCAATTATAATCTATTTGTTCAGTTAATAATACATTGATACTGAAATAGGCCTTACGATTTCTGGTTGGCAGTCATATTTTGATGCTCCTGAAGGAGACAACCCAGTTGCTGTTAGTATGGTCGGTATGACAAAAGGTCTGATTTGGATTAATGGTCAGTGCATTGGCCGATACTGGATGTCTTACATCTCCCCCCTTAGACAGTCTACTCAATCAGAGTAAGTAACAAAGAAAATCATATTTTCAGGATTGAGAAAAATAATAATTTCTTGAATATATGCAATTGTGAAAACCTTCAGGTATCATATCCCGAGATCTTATCTAAAGCCAAAGGATAACCTGATAGTGATACTAGAAGAGGAACCATCCAACCCTGAAAAGATTGAGTTTCTATTAGTGAATAGAGATACCATATGCAGTTTAATAACAGAGACTCATCCACCAAATGTGAAGTCATGGGCAAGAAAGCATGATAAATTTAGACCTGTTGTGGATGATGCGAAACCAACAGCTCACCTTAAGTGTCCAGACCACAAGAAGATTGTCGGAATCGAATTCGCCAGCTTCGGTGATCCTTATGGTGCTTGTGGAGGCTTTGTTGCTGGAAACTGCACTTCTTCTAATTCAATCAAAGTTGTTGAACAGGTACTTCTTCATCCTTTATATATTTTCACTCATTAAAGGAAGGAAAAAGTAGTGCGAGAGAATTCAAACTCTTCTGGGCTTTATTACTTCATTTCCTAACCATAAGTTACTGATTGGTTTTGTAACTTTGTACGTGAATTTTGAACAGTTTTGCATGGGGAAAGCTTATTGTGATATTCCTATTGATAGAAAGGTGTTCGACAAAAATAATGATCCTTGCCCAGATGTTAAAAAGACTCTTGCTGTACAAGTGAAGTGCGCATAGAAGAATTAGAGATCACACTTAGACATATCTAAGCGCTTAAATTTATTTTCTAAATGACTCGCATTTATGATTTGTATTCACATTTTCTAATTCAAATCTCACATTTAAAATTTTTTTACTGTTAATGTATATCCATTTCCTGTCAGCTCAATTTTTGGGTGTAGTTGAGTTGGTAAATTCAGAAATGATGGTACCTGGGCATATATGTCTTAATTTGAAGCAAATATAAATAGTATGCTATTGGACTTAACAAAATACTGAACGAAACAAATTAAAAAAATCTTGAGGAAATCATATAAAATACTGTTTTTTCTCCTAAACTTGCATTTATACAGTAGTTTTTTATACATCTATAGGTTGTTTCTTTTATATTTACAAGGGATTTAACCTCAAAAATACTCTGCTCTAAGATTTTAATATTTTTTTAGACCTCATTATTCTTATCATTTTGAACAAAAATACTCTTTACCTTAAAAAAATATCTTCTTTTCTCGCCATGTTTCTCTCTCTCTCAAGCCATATCCTCCTCTTTCTTTTTTTTTTTTATTCCTCTTCCTCTACCAAACAATATTCAGTTAGATAATCCTAATTACATATAAAGTAATAATTTCAGCAAAAACTGGGATTTGATTGAGATGGTTAAGTTTTTGGTTTATGCAGCATAAGGCTAAAGGTTCAAATTCTACCACCGACAACAATTTTAGACTAATTTCCACTCCAATTTTGAATGGGCCACGTCAGCATGTCTCCAATTTTCCTCTGCACAAAAAGTTGTGCGTATGTTTTTGCTATTTTTTACAAATATGAAAAATGATTAGAGAGAGCCAGCATACAACTTCAAAAGCTGAATCCAAAAAGAGACGAGCAGACTACGATGCTCCAAAGATTTCTTTCGAATGCCAAAATAACAATCTAATGACCAATAGCCTAACCAAAGAATAATAAATTAAAATTTTACAAATAAAAAAACAAGTTCAGTGACCATTAGGATAGGAGCAGGAAGAAGAGAGAACAGGAGTGGGTGATTAGGGGATTAAGAAGTACATGCACATATTAACATTTTCGATTTTAATTAATTATTAAATAAATCTTTTTTTAGGCTCAAAGCATCAATTTCAATATAATAGTTTAAATAATCATCACAAGCAATAAAAAGTAAAGGGGTAAACAATGAAATAAGAGAAGAAAAGAAAAAGGAATAAATATTTAAAGTACTTTATTTTTCCCATTCTATCGTTTCATGCATACATGTAATTTTCCTACAAAATATTATGGGGGAAAAATGAAATTCCTATTTTATTACAAGCATTAGCAGCTGAACAACCACTCCACATGTTCCCTCTTTACAGCATGAAAATGCAGCAGCCCAACCTGAACAAAAAGAATTTAGTCGACACTTTTTAAGGATCCAAGGCTTACTTTTGATTATGGACAACAATTTCGATAAATAGAATATGAACTGGAAAATACATTTCCCAACAGGCACTAGAACCAGCCAAAGCACAAGACTTCCTCCAAGAATTTGACCAGATGAGATTCCATAAAAATTTTTAGGAACTGACCTTGATGACACCATTTAGTTTAAAGGGCCACCAAAATGAAATGAGGCCATTATTGAGCAGAACAGGTGCTACTTTCTATATCAAATTATCCAGGGAAAAAAAAACCAATGATCCTGACTCTCTTGTGATACAATATACACCCCTTTGACCAGTTAGTCAAAACTCATGATAAATCAAAAGAACCTTGTCCTTCATTGATCGCATAAAGTAGTTTCTTGTACATTATTTCCTGTTTAAGGAAATAACAATTATTAGCACAAGAAGATTCAACCTCACCCAGATAACTGGGCAGTGAGTAACCAAAAACCAACTTAAATCTTCATGTTTGCAAAAATATGGTACCTTGGTAGAGTATGGAGGAAGCTTCAGGTAATTAGCACAGGTCATGACACTCGGCAAGTCATCATCTGCCGATTCTGAAAGCCCAGTTCCATTTGCTGCCCCATTCCCTGCAGATGAAGAATGCTGCAACCAGGCATAAAATAATGGTTATGCATCCCTACCACAAGTTTCAGGAATACAGATAAAGAAGCCAAATAGTTAAATCCCACCCCAAACCCACCCCCCACCCTACTTTGCACATGCATCCCTGAAAGTGGATCAGGGACAACAACAAAAAATTACTTACAACAAGTGGCGGAAAACCTACAGTCAACAAAGGCTACTGGGCACTCCAAAACCTTGAAATTGATAGTCTTAACAATTGTTGGAATGATATAAAAAGGAAAATGATATCATCAGAACGCACATTGCAGCACATGTTATACGATTCAAAATGACAGTGACATTAACACCTCTGTTGACTTATGAAGTTGTAAGCATTAAATTCAATGAAGGCCAACTGAACCTTTTATTCATTGTACTATACCTTTCTCACTATGGTTAACTTTGGATTTAGTACTGCTAGACCACCAGGAGGTAACCTTGGAGCACCAGTGACAAATTGGCAGAATGAACGCTGCTGCTCTGGTGTGAGCTCCCCCATAATCTCCAGTAACTATAAACATAATAAAAAGACACCAAGTCCATCAAGTGAGTAAGGTCATAGAACGAAAACATGAAAAGCTACCCCTACCAAGGCAAGAGTTCATACATTAATAATTGCAGGACTCTTGGCAGTGTATCCATGATCAAATTTTATATGCTCAACAAGGGTCTCAGGCTGCACGTCAAAAATCCATTAGAACAATATACAGTATAGGATCCAAACATGTAAAATTCAAAGAAGATAAAAGTAATTACCTCCCACAACTCTCGACGCCCACAAAGCAAATAGTCCAATTCTTGTGGAGAAAATATTTGTAATGATGAGATATCAAAAACCTATTTTTTAAACACAAGCACGAAATGAATAAAAGAAAATAAGAGCATGATAACCAGAAACTCCAATACCATATTAATGTAACTTATAGACATAGACAAATGCATATATATGGTGGCCCAAAAGTCCCATCCAAGCATATAGAAAAACAAGTCTTCAAAAACAAAATTCAAATAATTCCACCACGTAATTTTACCTGATTAAATCCTGCTCTAAATGCTTCCATCTGTCGCATAATCCCTGTCTTCACTGTTGCATCAACCACCAAATTTATGTACTCCTCCAAGTTATTTATATTAACCTGAAGACCATAAGAAACAAGAAACATTTTAAAATAAACCTCATAAGAGAATGACAGAAGCAAGAAAAATATTCAAACTTCTAAGAAAAAAGATAAATATTGATGTCATGTACAGTTTCATCTCCAGGCTTCAAAATGTAATCAGGAAAACCAGGAAGGGTAAAATCCAAGCAAAGATCTTCAATTGGCATCCCACGAAAACACAAATTAGCAATAGCATTATGGATATCAGTTCCTGAAAACTCCAAGTAATGTTTCCTACAAATAAGGGCGTGCAATTCTTGCAAAATCTTCCCAAATTCCACATCAAAAGAAAGAATATCATATAGATCAAGTTCCTGCAATGAATTAAGAGAATAGAATTATTAGCAAACAGGAATCAATAGAGAAACTATCAAAAGCAAGGATATGTCTAGTTCAATTTTCATACTTGACCAAGCAGAAGCTTGTAAAATGCAGTTGAAAGTGGCAAGTCCAAAAGGCGTCCATCTTGAAGAGCTTTAGCCATTACACGTCCAACCAGACGGAAATACTCAATAACCTTATGAAACCGGCCACCCACAGAAGCATCAGCATTTGGAGGCCAAGGATGAGGAAACAAACCAAGAGGAGCTTGGACTATATCTGCATCATCGATAGCACCAGAGCCATTTTTTAATGTCCCATTCTTGTTTCCATCATCAATTTCCATTGATGGTTTCTCCGATGAAGAATTGGACCTCCACATTCCAAGCGCAGCTTTCTGCAAATCATTACTCAGAAGGGTATAAAACTCTAAGGTAGGTCCCAGCCCTGTGCCAACCTCACCAAAATATTCTACCTCGAGCACAGCCTTCTGACTAGAATACATCTCCATTACTTTCGCGGCAGAATCCAAAATGCGATTTCGAGAAACACGAACTTTTTGACGTTGTAATCTTCCAACCCTTACCTCTCTTCCATTTGTTGATCCATGACCATCAGCACCCTGCTGCTGCTGAAGGCGGTACAAGGCACGAGATAATCCAAAAGCAGTTGAATAGAAGTACTGTCGCCGGATCTCAAATGGGAACAAGAATGGACATGCTCTTGTTAACTGGTAACACCATGAGGGAAGACTTCCACTGCATAATGCAAGAGCATCCTGAATCTGCCGAGCTAATTTGGGAGTGAGCTTGCTGTTAATAAATTCTTCAGCAGTAACCCTTCCTCCAGTAGCATTCAGTTCATCCAAACTTGAGATTTTCCCCTCAGAAAAATTGTCTGAAATTAACTGTGCTCTTAGACGTGGTGCCAAATGGTTCAGACCCTCTAGAACACGCAGCAACGCCAGTATGTTATAAGTAGGATTAGATTTCTCCAAGTCACAAGGAAGCTCCCCTTGCAAGATACTATCTAAAAGTGACATCCGATGCAATTGGCTGTCAGGATGCAAATTGGAAGAACCAGTTTTTGCAGATTTTGATGCAGTGTTAGAACTTGAAACCCCAGCAGAAACCCTATCAGCTTGGCCATCTGCCCTCTGGTAAGTAATGGTATATATATCACTCCAAAGCCTGCTACCATCACTAGCTATGAAATCACTGCCAGCATACCTGTCATCATCATCCCCATCCAGTACAAGCTGCCGCTGGATTGCCTGATATATTGTCAAATGCCTATTTAGCTGCTTCCCACCAGCAGTGAAGAACAATTTTGGAGAATCATTAGAACCACCAAATTGTGGACGTCCTTGTCTATCTCTTCCTCCTCTAATACCTCTACCATTTGCAGCCCCAAGACCAGCCATGGCAGCAGCAGCAAATGACATAGCACCCCTAGAGCCATAAGAGCTACCACCCCTAAATTCAGTAGAATCTGAACCCCTAACAGCAGCTGCTCTGCTGCTAGAACCAGAAGTGGGATTTGTTTGGCTATCACTTGTTGCTGGTACACCACTACTATCCTCAGGTGCATCACCCAACTTCACATCGTGTACTTCTTCAGGCATACAAACAGGTAAGGAGTCTCTCAGCACCTGAGAAAAGAAATAATAAGCATATAAACGAGTCAGGAAAAGTTGAAAAAAGAACATAATTGGCCTTATCATTTAAAAGTGGTGGTATTAACTTCATAAAGAAATCAAAATATATTAGATGAAATAACATTCTCAAAAGAAAATTAGAATAAATGATATAACAAGACAATGAAAATTAGAATAAATGATATAACAAGACAATGTTCATGTGGACCAGCTTAGAAATATCCATTAAATACCTGTCCAGTGATTCAGTTGCAATCTACACCTAGCCCATCAGTTATCACATCCTCTATTCTTTAATTATCAGATAACATAAGGCATACTTTGCACACAATCCTTAATGATATTCAATTGATGGATACATATGCCATCAATAATTAACAAAAAACTCATTATAAAATCCCTTAAGAAATTAACTTGATTATAATCAACTTCATTTAGTCACACAATTTAATTGCTAACATAGATAGTTTTTTTTTTCCTGAAGCCTCTCAATATTGCCAATAAAAGAGGATACTTTGCAAGCAATCCTTAATGATATCAATTCATGAACATGCATGCCATCGATAATTAACTCAAACTTTTATAAACTCCCTAAGAAATTAACTTTTAATCAATAAAGGGGGCAGCCCGGTGCACGAATGCTCCCGCAATGAGCGGGGTCCGGGAAGAGTCGGACCAATTGGGTCTTTGTACGCGGCCTTCCCTTACAATTAATTGCAAGAGGTCGTTTCCACGACTCGAACTCGTGACCTCAGGTCACACGGCGACATCACTTACCGCTGCGTCAAGGCTCCCCTTCTAACTTTTAATCAATGTAATAAAAAAACCTCATTTAGTCGCGTACTGTCATTACCATAACATAAATAGTTTTCTGGTTTTGTGAAGCCTTTCATTCAACATTGCTATGAGAGAGGAAATCATATCTTGTTCACATACAAACACACACAGAGAAGAGAAGAAAGAGAAGGGGGAAAGGAGAAGTGGGAGAGGAAATATAGAAAACCAAAAGGGAAAAAAAAAAAAGACAAGTATATATTTAAACAAGTGATTCAGAGGATTACATCTTCACGGTCATCATCTTCATCATCAGAGATATCATCATCTTCAATCACCAATGCGTCATCAATTTCAACAGGAGATATATCCAATTCCTCATCCTGCCATAAAATCAGAAGCATGAAAAAGCAACCCCACCAAGTTTATTAAATAAGGAGGAAAGAAATCACAGAGACCTTTCAATACAATAACAAAGCTCCACAACAAATAAATTGCACCAACATAAATTAAACAGATAAAAGCACCCTATTCTATGCTAGATTTATGCGCCTGCATCACTACAAATTGGTGCAAATTCTAATTCCTATAAAAGTAACTTCAGCGAGGTAATACATTTAAATTGTACATTTCACTTAGCTGAGTAGCCAATATAGATCTGTATACAAGAGATGCTGCAGGTTCAATCAATAATCTAATGTTAAATATATATACTGGTACTTCCTAAAAAGAGATGGGCCTCACTTCCCAACATGTACGTACACCTAGAATATTACAGGTTTAAAATATCCATCACCAGATTTCTGACAAAACCTAAACAAACAGTCCTTACGAAACTTGAATACCTATGACAGTGTGTACAATCTACAAGCAGCAAAATCCATAGCATATCAGAATACAAACAATTCCTGCATGAACAACAAAAAACCCAAAATGCTGAAACAGCAATTTATAGTGGCTAATTGTGTCAGGTTATTCTGCATTTTCTAAAAACAAGAATTCCAACTACAAAGAATTTAAAATCTCCAGCCTTACAACTAATATTTGTCTCACCGTCAAACCAAGAATTCGCAAATGTTAACCTAAATAAAAATAAATGCATTAAAGCAGAACTGATATACACCACTTTCCACATACATTCCTCTTTATTTGTTTATTTCTGTATAGAGGATAGAGGACATCAATCTTCTCTTTAGCCCATATATTAGAAATCCAAGATATCAAGATGGTTAACATCTCATCATTCCTTAGGAAGCAATGATAAGGGTAAAAGGAATAAATTGTTTTCCCACTTATTCTGCCTTTTAATTGTATCAGATGGAGAAAAATAAAATCTACCATCCTAGTAATAATCAGAACAAAACAACCCAAGGATTTGGCAAGTTAACACAAATCTGAATATTATTATGATCGTAATATTTTAATAGTACAGATTAATATATATATATATATATCATACCTCAGAACTAGAATCCCCATTCACTGATTTCATCTGTGCATCTTTATCCAGGGCTGCTCTTCTACGAGCAGCATTTCTAGTTTGAGGTCCTTTTGCCTCCTCCTGGGCAGGCTTCAGAACAGCTTTCCCCTTTCCCTTTGATGAGGTTGTGCTTTTCTCTTGTAGTGGTTCTTTTCTAGCTGCATCACCTATATTAACAGACGACCTGGATCTTGAAGAATGACGACGAGTGTTTGTTGGAGTGGAAGTAGAAGGAGATGATCCTCCAGCTCCAGTAGGGGTGGTCCCAGATTCAGAGTTTCCCACAGATGCTGAGGGCTTTTGACCAGACTCACCTCGCTGCACTCGAGGCCAAAGAAATTCTTCAACAGCTGCTAAACTTGCTAATGGATCAATAAGAACTACATTGGAAGAATAATCACGAAGAGATTTTTCTCCCTGCGCTCGACAAAGACGCAATCTAAAAGGTTGAGACAATGCACTTAATCCAGAAGAGAGACGTGCGCTTCCAGTGGATGACCTAGATGAATGGCTCAAAACAACAGGAAAACGTTCCAAAGATGACAAGGCATTTTGAAGCTTCTGAACCAAGACAGTCATGGGAGCTGCACTCCCTTCATCAATACTAGAAGGAAGAGCAAGGGAAACAAATAACTTAAATCTTCCAAGTGCCTGTTGGCGAAGCTTCGACAGGTTAGCTTCAGGAACTCTCTCCTTGGAGAAATAACCACAAGAAAAATAGTTCAGTAAGGCTGCCACAACTCCACTGCCAATGAATTCAAAAGTGGATACACCATCCCCTTTACTTAGTTCTGCCAGCATCTCAGATATCACATCAATCAAATAATCTTCTTTATTAGCAGAACTTTCAATGACACGAGACCCAGAAGATTTAGATTTGCCTTTTGCTTTTGTTTTTTGCTCATCAACACCAGCATTCAACTTCATGCAAAGATTTTTAAGCTGTAAAAGATCATCAGTAACTCCAACCTCAGAAGCCCCAGGATCCGACGGAAAATACTTATCTTTAAAAGTCTTGGCACATGCACTTACAGCCATGCGGAGACTAGAATTAACTGTCGGGACTTCAATAGAACTTGGAGGTGACCCAGCAATTGTTGGAATTGGATTCCTAGATTCTTCTGATGAATTTCCTTCAGGATTAGAGTTACCACTGCGACGTTTGTAACGCCTAGAACGAGATGATGTTCCAGATACATAATCATTGTCCTTATCAGCAGAAGATGCTTGGGAAGGAGTGGTATTTGGATTTCCAGCTAATATAAGTTGATCCACAGCATGAACTACACCCTCTCTGACAAACATCTTGGAAAAAGTTCCAGGCAGCTTTTCCATAAGAATTTCAGTAATTTGGAGGGAAGGAACCAAGACATGAGGATCTTTCCATGCTAAGACGCCAGCTAAGAAACTAAGGAAATAGATAACATAAATAAACAATCATGCTGAAGTTTGTAAACTACAAAAAGAGATCATGCACAATTTAGACTGGATACCTAGATATGTTTGTAAAGCTCAATAGAGACTGAATCATCTCTGCATTACCAAAATACATCAACTTTCCAATAACTGAAAGACACTTGTGGCGAACGGGACTATTGACACTGGAACCGTATATCTGCCAAAGAATGCTATAATTTTCAGAAGAAGAAAGCAAGAACATAAATGACTGCTAGTAAATAAAGACTAACCTGTATCAAAACAGGAAGAAGATCCATTCCAAATTGCTGTAGAAGCTCTGGCTGATCCTTCAATAATTTCTCTCGAGCTGAAACCTCAGAAAGATTTCCATTTAAATCATCCTGCTTACCAGAACTGCTTGAGGGCGACTTCTTCACAATAGGTCCTTTCACAAAAATGTTTGAGCTGGCAGGGAGGGAAATCGTTCCTTGGGGAAGCGGAGGGAGAAGTTCATTTGCTAGGTTGACAATCTCAAAAATCTATACAGCGAAACAGAAATCAGAATAAGAAGCACGTATGAGAGCCTTAGGATGACAATCCCAAAAATCTATGGTTTAGATAAACTAGTGCAACCTTGCAAAGTTTTCAAGTAAGAAATAGGCAGAATAAACAATTAACACCTGCTCTGCTGGTCTACTTAGTGCTGGTGGGACTGATGAGTTGGCAGTGACACTGGAACCAGATAGTATATCCTTAAGAATGCCACTGATTCCAAGGAGAAGCAAGGTTTTGGCTCCTAGTGGAGACCCACTTGCAAATGTGGACAGCAGTCGGATTAAGCCCTGCATGCTTCAAAATTAGCTAGCAGCCTTAAATTTAATTAACATTAGAACTCAGAGCACACAATATTTACCGTGTATGTAGGTGGGCTGAGAGATGCTTGTCCACCTCCAGAGTTACTAGTAGAAATAAGAGAGGCAGCTTGTGTGACCAGTCCATGGTTACATAGTTCATCCAATTTGTCCGGGGACGAAGCAAATGCTTCAGCAATCCGGGTCAAACAAACAGAAGCGTGCTCCAATACCTACAAATTCACAAAATTTCATTGAGCACAGGGGAAACCAGGAAGGGGATTGTTAAGGAAATAGCAACCTTACCTTTGCATCATGGTACTGAAGAAGGTTGGTCAACAGAGGAACTGCTTCCATTACAAAGTCAGCTGCATCTGAAGGAAGCTTCTTGCACATATTTGCAGCAGTAGACAATGCCACCCGCTGATGAAATAAAAAAGAAGCAGAATATGAATTCTCTACAATGTCAAATTCCCTTGACATATTAAAAATTAGAAAATAAACCACAAATCAGTTACCTGGACTCCAGTGGAGAAGAAATCCAGATAAGAAAGCACTGCCATAAGAGCACCAGCTCGCAGACATGCAGTAGGGTGCTCCTGTGATATCTTTTTTAACGCTTGTAGGGACTGTTCCATTACAAAAACAATAAATTCTATTAACATTTCAAACCAATAAATAACTAACTCCAACCTACTGCAACTCATAGCTATATCTCGATAAGATGCAATGTAAACTGGCTGGTGACAATATGCATATATACACATATACGTGCGTTTAGAATGTGGCGCCTATGCTACAAGCATCAATTACGAGCAATCAAATCTATCCTAGGCAGGATAGCCAAAAATAACCAACCTGCTCAGCCAAGTCCATATATTCAATAGTCAGCAACCTAGCAACAAAGCAAGAAACAGCACCATAATGCACAACGGCTGCACAAGATGAAGGCAACACATCACATAAATGTGTGATTGCTCGAGCAGCAAGCAGCATTATGTCCGGATTACTCTCATGGTTCAGCAACCCAACAAGCACAGGCACAAATGAGTCCACAGAGAAAGTACTCAATGACTCCTCAGTTCCAATTGAGAGCATCTCACAAAGTTGAGTTAAAGCCTCCACCTGCTTTCCTTCCTCACCATCAGCTCGCAGACCTGACAAAATCTTCTTGAGCCTCCCGGATTGATGCGTAGATGAAGCAGATGGCATCCCTGATGAAGGTAGAAGATCATCAAGACCAGCTCCAAGCTTGCGCAATAGGCCTTGAAGCGCACTGCTAGCTGACGTTAAATTCTGGTGGAAAGCCCCGATGCCACCAGCTTCACTGTCATTATCATCGTCATCGTTTGGATTGTTATTTCCAGATTCCATATTTAACCCTAAGCTATCCCTCTCTGTTTCTCTGATATCCCTACTGTCCCGAACCCTAACCTCATGCTCTTTCTCCTTGCCTTTATCGGAAGAATCATTTTTGTTACGACGGGAACGGGATGATGATTCAACAGGAGTGGTGGGGTCCATGGGTAGAGAATAAGTGCTAGTGGGACGAGGGCGAGCGGTCACAGTGGCCGCGATTGACGGAGTGGTGGTGGTGGTGGTGGCAGCAGCGGTGGTGGAGGTGGAAGAAGAAGTAGTAGTAGAAAGGCGGGAGCGCTTCTGAGAGCGAGTGGTGGGACCGGAGGAGGAAGATGAAGGGGCTGTTGAGGAGGCCTCCGCCCGCTTCCGGCTCCGAGTTTCCATACAAGAACTAAACCGCCCCGATTAAATCCGTGGTCGCGATCACGCGGCACCGGATCGGGTAATAATCTTCTGCATCTGAGCACAAGATTAAAAAAAAACCCTTAAAATTGAGAATCTATATAAGAATAAATATACTGTTGTTTTATGTTGAAATCAAGCAATCCAAACAAAAGACCGAATCAGAAACCCCAGAAAAATGATTATATATTATACAAGTAATGAATTTGAAAGAGAAATTGAAAGATTTTGGTGGCCAAAATTTACCCAATTAGGGATTTGAAATCCAGAAAAAAGGCGTAGAAACCCTAAGGCGAAGGGAGACAATAAAGAAGAGAGAAATGAGTATGGACTTTTTATATGTGTTGTTGATGATAGTGAAGAGAGAGAGACATAAAATAAAATATAATATAATATAATATAATAAATATGTTCTCTCGTATTGACCTTTTGTTCAACGAAATATTTTTTTCCTTTTTGTTGCAGGAGAACGCGAGCGGTGAATAATTCTCTGTTTGGTCCGTCTCCATGTTTAAGGGTATTTTTGTCTAATCACTCTCAGACAAGAATACAAAACTCAAAAAAAAAATATATATATATATATATAAATTACTAATTTTTTAAAATTTTTGGCAAAAAAAAAAGAGAAATCACCTATGGCATTAAATTTTTTGTCCCTCCTTAATCTTATTTGATCTTAAATTAACCAAAATGTCCTTTAACATTCAAAACAAAGTAAAGCATTAACTCTTTCACTATCGACAGTTCATTTCAAAAAATCAAAACTACTTTTATCTACTTCATCTTCTTCTCGCTTAATAATCTTAATATTAATATTTTCTATAGATTCAAACAAAGTAACAACGGTTAAAAGTTTGGTTTATTTATCCAAAATTTTATTTTATTGTGATTTGTAATTATTAGAAGTTTGAGTTTTGGCAATTGTAAGTATTTTTATTTTAGGGTTTTCTTATGTTCATTTGATTTTTTATGAGTTTTTTTTACTTCCAAAATAAACAATGTTAGATAAAAAAAATGATATGTTTTAGTAGTTGTATTGATGAATGCAGTCGAACTTTTAATGATTGTGAAGTCGAACTTTTGATGGTTGTGAATTGTTTATTGTCCGCCATTTTGTGGTTTTAATCATGACTGGATAGTTTACACTATGAATTTTTGTGATTCATGTATTAATATGACAGTGTTTTAATTATATGATTGAAGATAGAGTGAGTTAGTGAAAGTTAGTCAATGGTGATTATACTTAAACTCTAACTCTGATTAACTATCAATAACTCTCACTAAACAGGGCAAATTGCATTTTACAACAGTCTATAATTGTACCTTAAATATTGGATTTGAAATTGGAGAGTGCTTGTTTAGTTAGACCTGCAACTTAAAAATAAAGACTTAAGACCATCACTAACAATCATTAAATTGACACTAAATTTCATTAACTGTGATCCAACTATCACAAACTGTTTTTGTAAATACTCTCTAATTCTCTCTTACATAGTATATGTAGATGGATGTGATTTTGAGAATCATCTAATTGAGTTTGAATGCAGGTTGAAAATATTAATTAAACAGTCACTAACGTTCACTAACTGTCTCCCAGCTGCTGCAAACTGCTTTTTTAAATAATCTCTAACTCTCCTTTACATGGTATATGTAGATGGATATTATTTTGAGAATCATCTTATTGAGTTTGCATATAGGTTAATCATTGATTAAACTATCACTAATTGTCACTAATTGTCACTAACTGTTACTCAACTGCCACAAGCTGCTTTTTTTCACACTTCTAAATTCTTCATTACGCAGTATATATAATGATGTTTATAAATAGTATTTAGATTAAATGCCATCACCAAGTGCTTCATCTTTGAGCTGTGAGAGAGTACCAACTGATGCTTAGCCGGCCCTACGTAGTCTAGGTGAATTTTTAACTAATGGTAATAGATTTGTATTTGTTAGAAGACAAGCTAAGGGATCTTTAGAGGTGTCTAGAAAGAGAAAGAGGGAAGTTCATTTCAAGGATGATGAGAAGCACCAACAAGAAGAGCAACAAAAATAGCAAAAAGAACACATTCAGACAATTTTTAAAGATGTTGAATACATTATTCCTCAAGAAAGGTGAAAGCATAATACTATCAACACCATTAGCTCTAGTTTGAAGATTATATCCATAATAAAGGATGTCACTTCCAGTAACCAAAAAAAGGTACGTATGGTTTATTAAATACAAGTCATCCATTGTATAGCTACATTGTTTTTAAATTGCTAATTAATCTTAATAAAAAATTCAAATTAATTCACAATTGGAATTATTTCGCAAGTATAACATGGCTCATTTGCTAAAAATTAAAGAAGAAAATATATTCTATTGGCAGGGAATGATTAATTATATGTGCATGCACCTCTTGAATATTATAAAATCTGATGAACTTTATTTTAAGTTTGGAAAAGATATAGTGATTACAGGGGTAGAAGATTATTGTTTAATTTTAGGATTACTATATGTTGGATGTGATGATTTGCCTAACAGTACGACTTCCCTCGTTGAGCAATATGAACATATGAGATGCAAGGTATTAGTTGATGCCTTTACGCATTGCACAGATTTGGTTACGCAAGTGAAGTTAGGTGTTGCCTTTCTCATTAACCTCCTCATATTGGGGAGGGCTATTAAATCAAAGGTGGATGCTAGAATTTTGGCTATTATAGATGACATTGAATCTTTCAACAATGTTGCTTGGGGAAAATGAGGCTAAAAATTCTTGTGTTGTAATAAAAAAAAAGGCTGTTTTGAAATTCAAGAAAAAGATGGGTGGGGGATTTTCTCTTAGTGGGTTCTTTGATGTGTTGTCGGTTTTTGAAATGGAGATACTACCACTTGCAGATATACTTGAGGTTAAGAAAATCGACAATTGTATTCCAAGGATACTAAATTGAAAGTTTTTGTCAAAATTAGCTTATAATGTCATTGTTACAATACTGTCAGGAGTAGTAATATTTTTATTTACATTAACATTTTGATTTTATTACAAATTTTTTAATAATTTATCCATACTCAGTTAGTCCTCTAAACTTCTTTATAATGCAGGATGAGAGAGCTAATCAATTAAATATTTCAGATGCTGAACTTACTCACACTTATTTCCTTGGGATGACACACAAGAAGATGTAATGGTCATTGAACCAAATATTTTTCCATCCATATAAGAAACTTCCAAAGGGAGTGAAGCATTGAAGGCATCCCCATTTGATTCAACAGATTTGAGAAATGTATAGAATATAATTCATAAGCTGGAGGAATATTGTATGTCATTTGAAAAGGAGAATTAAGAACAAGAAAAAGTAATCAAGGAGTTGCGAGAAAATAATGCTCAACAAAGCGAGAAGATTGAGTATTGGATAAACAAAAATGAAGAATTGTGGAATAAGTTGAAAGAGCAAAATATGTATCTATTAGCAAAGATTGTAAATCTTTCCAGAAGAATAAACTTGGTTGCAGAGGGATAAAAAGAAACATATTCTATTCCTATCATTTCCCCACCTGAGCATGTGTAAATATTATTAAACCTAATCATGAGGTTTTGATCATCATCAATTTAATTTTTTTTTATCACAGTTCAATTTTATTCCAGCGGTCAAAGGGTTGAGGATTCAAAAAATCAGCAGGATATTACCAACCCCTCCTGAATCATTGCGTTAGGACAGAAGGAAACATCTGATATTCAACCCATGGGTACATCTGAGAATGTGTGAGTAATTGTAGACATAATCAATCCTTTTTTTCCTTCTCAAATTACTATTTTTTTAAGTAAATGTGGTTTATTTTAGAGGAGAAAAGAAGGCAAGAAATTAGAGAAAATTACTAGCCCCTCCCTTATGACAGTTTCTCAGACTAAATTTGATGAAGGGGTTGCAAAAAGGGTTAAAGTTTCAAATACAAAATATATTGGAGATGAGTGGACGACATAAGGGAAAGGAAGGAAAGGAAGAGATGTCACATATCAAGTGTTGAAGAGAAGGCTAGATAATGACGACTATAATTCAATGCTTTCCATTTCCCCATTTCAATTGCCAAGTAAAAATGTACAAAAACAATTCAATATTTGGTGGGACATCACGTTCAAGGGATTTAAATAGTAATTTGACTATTTATTTGGACTTTTCATAAATATGCATGCAATGATCCTTGCTAATAAACTACTTTTATAATACAATAACAAACAAAATGAGTAAAAGCTACTAGATAATGATTACTATGACTTTACAATAAGAAGGATAGACATATATGATTTGTGGTGGTGATTAAAAATAATGGATAGTTGGTTGGGCAATAATGTAAGTTTGCAACTTATTTTTGTATGCAAATAGTATGTCTAACTGTATCCAATTTTAGAATAACGATTGTATTTTCAATCATATTTTATAGGATATTGATATTATCTTGTATTATATTCATCAAAAACAACATTTTTATGAATCTTTGTTTGACTAAGTGGTAACATGCGGTAGAACACTCATCAATCAATTATTTATATGGGGGTATAGTGACTTTACCAATAGTAAGAAAGAGAAGACTGTTTGGGAGCCTTCAATAAACATAGTAAGTTTCTTAAATGGCGAGCTCAAATATGGAAAATCTACATAGGAAGTGGATAGAAGTTACCTCCTAGTCAACCACGAGTCACAACATTGGTTTCTTATTGAAATCAAGCTAACTACTTCGACTCATATTTTACAGGATATTGATATTATCTTGTATTATATTCATCAAAAACAACATTTTTATAAACCTCTGTTTGACCAAACGATAACATGTGGTGGAACACTCATCAATCAATTATTTATACGGGGGTATAGTGACTTTACCAATAGTAAGAAAGAGAAGACTGTCTGGGAGCCTTCAATAAACATAATGAGATTCTTAAATAGCGAGCTCAAATATGAAAAATCTACATGGAAAGTGGATAGAATTTACCTCCTAGTCAACCATGAGTCACAACATTGGTTTCTTATTGAAATCAGGCTAACTACTTCGACCATAATTGTATTTGACTCGTTGTTTTGACTAGACCGCCGCACACCTAGGATGACATGTGTGACTCCAATAAGAGAAATGTTGGCTCATTCACTCAAGCACATTGAATTATTCACTTTGAGACCAGAGCTCGCAACATTCCAAAAAAAGAAATTCAAAAGTAATATATACAAAGGACTTAAGAAGGGCAGTGATTTGGATGACAAATGATTGTATATATAGTTATTGATTTTTCTATTATAGAATATTAGATTAATGTGACAATTTAAATTTTGTAATGGTGAAATATATATATATATATATAGTTTTTGTAATGGTGAACAATTGCATATTTTATGTTGCCATAGTTGTCATGGTGAACAATGGATTAGAAATGAAGTTTGTTTAAGTTAATTCACAGTTAGTTTACAATTTGCTTTATGTATTTTCACATACAGACCCAGCCAACCATGCCTTAAAGATGAAATCCTGCTACGTGTATGACCTAAGGAAGGATAATAAAGTGCTTAAAAATGTAGTTTGTCATAGTTAGTTCACAGGTAGTCATAGTTAGTCACTGTTAGTTAACATTTTGCTTAATGATTATCCACATGCAGACCCAACAAACCACACCTCAAAGATGAAAGTTTGATATGTGTTTGATCTAAGGGAGGATACTATAGTACTTAAAAATGGACATAGTCATAGTTAGTTTTGAGTTAGTCATATTTAATGTTAGTTAGTAAAAGTTAGTAGCCGACTTGCATAAAGAATTTTCAACCATTGACACAGCCTACCACACCTCAAAGATGAAAGCATACTACATATATGACCTAATTGATGATAATTTAGTGCTAAAAATGAAGCTAGTCATAGTTAGCTTGGAATTAGTCTTAGTTAGTGAAAGTTAATGGACAGCTTCCTTAAAGAATTTCCAGCCGCTGACCCTACCTTAGTTAATGAAAGTTAATGGACAGCTTGTTTAAAGAATTTTCAGCCACTGACACAGCCTACCACACCTCAAAGATGAAAGCATGCTACATGTATGACCTAATTGATGATAATTTAGTTCTAGAAAATGAAGTTAGTCATAGTTAGTGAAAGTTAGTGGACAACTTTCATAAAGAATTTTCAGCCATTGACCCTGCCTACCACACCTCAAATTTGAAAGCTTGCTGCATGTATGACCTAAATGATGACGATTTAGTGGTAAAAAAGAAGTTAGTCATAGATAGTTTGGAGTTAGTGTAAGTTAGTGAAAGTTAGTGAATAACTTCCTTAACGAATTTCCACCCGCATACCCAGCCAACCACATATAAAAGATGAATTTCTGCTACACGTATGACCTAATTGATGATACCTTAGTGATAAAAATGAAGTTAGTCATAGTAGTCTTAATTAGTGAAAGTTAATGGATAGCTTGTTTAAAGAATTTTCAGCCACTGAAACAACCTACCATACCTCAAAAATGAAAGGATGCTATATATATATATGACCTAATTGATGATAATTTAGCGCTAAAAAATGAAGTTAGTCATAGTTAGCTTGGAGTTAGTCATAATTAATCTCAATTAGTGAAAGTTAGTGGACAACTTGCTTAAAGAATTTTTAGCCGCTGACACAGCCTACCAGACCTTAAAGATGAAAGCATGCTACATGTATGACCTAATTGATGATAATTTAGCTCTAAAAAATGAAATTAGTCATAGTTAGTGGACAACTTTCATAAAGAATTTTCAGCCATTGACCCTGCCTACCACACCTCAAATTTAAAAGCTTGCTGCATGTATGACCTAAATGATGATAATTTTGTGGTAAAAAAAGAAGTTAGTCATAGTTAGTTTGGAGTTAGTTATAGTTAGTGTAAGTTAGTGAAAGTTAGTGAATAACTTCCCTAACGAATTTCCACCCGCATACCCAGCCAACCACACATAAAAGATGAATTTCTGCTACACGTATGACCTAATTGATGATACCTTAGTGATAAAAAAATGAAGTTAGTCATAGTTAGTCTTAATTAGTGAAAGTTAATGGATAGCTTGCTTAAAGAATTTTCAGCCACTGAAACAACCTACCATACCTCAAAAATGAAAGCATGCTATATATATGACCTAATTGATGATAATTTAGCGCTAAAAAAAGAAGTTAGTCATAGTTAGCTTAGAGTTAGTCATAATTAATCTCAGTTAGTGAAAGTTAGTGGACAGCTTCCTTAAAGAATTTTCAATTGCTGACCCTACCTACCACACCTCAAATTTACAAGCCTGCTACATGTATGACCTAAATGATGATAATTTAGTGATAAAAAATGAAGTTGGTCATAGTTAGCTTGGAGTTAGTCATAGTTAGGTCAGTTAGTGAAAGTTAGTGGATAGCTTGCTTGATGTATTTTCACTTGCATACCAGTTAATCACACTTTAAAAAGGAAGGCCTGCTACCTATATGATCTAAGGGAGGATAATAGAGTGCTGGAAAAAGAAGTTACTTTAAGTTAGTGCATAATTTGTCATAGTTAGTCTAAGTTAGTCATAGTTAGGGGATAGTTAGTCTCAGTAACTCTTAGTGACAATTTACTTACTGATTTTCCACTTACATAAAGACACAGTCAACCGCATCTAAAAATGAAACCCTTTTACATGTATCATCTAACGGAGAATTATAAATGAAGTAAGTTGAAGTTCATAAATAAGCATGAAATCAATAATTTGTTCTCAAATTATTACCAAACTCTATAATTTAACAATTATAAAATTAGAAAAAACATCGAACAATAACTATCATTAACATACAAATATAAAAGAAAAATTATTTATTTATTTTAGAGCACTTACAGATTGTGATGCAGCATTAATAGATATTGGATTCAGACATGTGAGTCTATTATGGCCTCAATCACTGCAACAGCTACACTTAGAATTTGTTTTATCCTCTCCTAGGAAAGGAATTCTCTGTTTACGTTAGCCAGTTGAAGTTTGAACATCTGGAGGTAGAAGATTCATATTAGTTACATCATTTGGTAATATCCAGTCTGTTATGTAAGACACCAAATTTATTACCCATTTATATGTCTCGTACCAAAAATCTCATGAATAAAATAAAGAACACAAATCATAAGCGTTAAATTCACCAGTTTTAACAATAACAAGGGCATGAATGCATGGAATATGATCTAACTGAAACTTTCTGCAACAATAAGTCCTTTGATTCATATCCATTATGAAATTTTTATCAACATCGAATACTTCGTACTTAGAGTTATTAGCGAGTTGCATCTGGAGTACATAAGTCCATAATTAAATGCCATGTATAATGAATTATCAACATTAATCATAATATATGAAGTAAATTCAAAGTTAGTGAAGCACTTACATTCAATTTCGTTATTCATAAAACCACCTTTGTAATATCTTTTTGACCTCGCTCACAAATGCAGTGATGGGAAGATCTCATACCTTTACAAGAGCAACATTCACGGATTTTGATATGTTAGTAGTCATTATGTTGTATCTCTTTTTGGGCATATGAGATCGTGTCCATCTATCAAAACCAATTCCTTCTAGATAATCTCTCACACCAGGAACAACAATACAAAATGATCTAAAAAGTTGATTGAAATCATGAATTTTATATGCTTTAGCCATTTTGTAATAACGCTTTCAAGATCCTTTATTATATGTCGAAACTTGCATTCTACATTGTTAAGTAGATGATACATGCAAATCCCATGAAAAGCATTTGGAAATACCTCCTCAACTACCTTCTGAATACTTTAATTTTTATAAAAAATAATGGTATGACCCAGTCTTTCACCAAAGACTACCTTCAACTATTCCAAAAACCATTTCCATGATGAGTCATTTTCTGAATCAGTTATACCAAAAAGGCTAATGGGACAATTTTTTTGATTAGCATCATCAGAAATGGTAGTAAGGAGGACAACATGATATTTCCCTTTCATATGACTTCCATCAATAGAAATTACAGGTCTACAATACTTACAACCTTGAATTGAAGCATCGAGTGCAAAGAAGAGATAAAGAAATCGAAAATCATCACTACAATGTATATGAACAACCGAACTTGTATTTGTTTTGGTAAGCATGTGCAAGTATCTAGGCAAAATGGAGTAAGACTATTCATGACTACCCAATATGATATTCTCATAAGCATGCTTCCGCCCTCTCTATGCAACAAAATAATTAACCTTCACTCCTAATTCTTTACGGATATCAGCAATCACATCTCTAGGTTTGAACACTCTTAAAGATTTATCAATATCTTTTTAACACACTCGGCAACAACCCAACTAGTAGCTTGTCTATGTCTACTCTGCATAAAATTAGTCGGACATGAGTACTCTGCCTCATATTTTGTTACCATCCAAGTTGTGTCCTTTACTTTAGCCAAACTTTTTACCCTCAATCTCTAAGAACATGTTTTATCTATATAACGGACAACAATGAACAATGGATTAGACTTGTAAACCTTGTATTGAAATTGCTTTCGCATGGCTACAATTGATAGTGTTGCAGTCAAATCTCGCTTTCTTTTAAATATTTTATCCGCTGTAATAGAATCTTTAATTGAACTTTCACCCAAAATAGATGATTCTAAAGTCTTTCTTGATTCAATATACAACTCTAAAATAGTATCCTCCTCAATTTCATGCATTCGTGCTGATCACCATTGCCATCAACGTGAACTTCAATAGTATGTTCCACACTAGTTTTAGAAAAATCAGGAAGTTGGGTAGTATGTTCTATAGAAATGTCATAAACCTCATTAGTATTTTCTACCTATTCAATTGCAACAACCTTGGCATCATCTACTGTGTCGACGTGCATGCATTATGTCATCGACATCGACTTGCATATTATAATTACGTGCTTCATTTTCATGGGCAACATGGATACCTTCTACCTTTGGAGACAACCTTGCATCTTCATTCTTGCCTTCATTGTCATAATTATCTACCGGTATTGATTCAAGACGGGGAAACTCTCCTTTGACGACTTGTTTCGATGCAGATCGATCATTAGTGCCATGTCCATATTTATAAACACCTTCTTCAATATTTGCAAACAATGGATGGCTTAGTTTATTCTCTGTAACAAATGCAAGAAAGACACTAAATATCCTATCATCTATGACATCATAAAGTGATGCTTCATCAAAGCTGGTATAAAAGTTGAACCCAAACTTTAAATTACTATCAACATTAGGAACATTTGATACTGCTTTCCTTAATCCATTGAAACCAGGCTCTTCAGTCAACACCATAAATTCAGTAAACCCCTTAATATATATAAAGGTAGTCAGATTAAATTTTTCACCATAATGGATGAGAATAACTACACTAAGCTTGGGCATTTCAAAATAATAATTAATTTAGTACCCTGCAATCATAGATAAGAAACAAACAAAAAATCATATCATATTATTTCTTGGATTTTTTATTTGCAAACAAATGCATTGAATTTTATTCACTTCCAGACTAAAGTCCTGCAAACATAATTAGGGAGTGTTTAGAGATCATTGGCAAATGTCGTTCTTTAACATTAGTATACAGCTAGTGATAGCAGTGACTGTTTATTTAAGAAATTTTCACATGCATACAAATTTAGTCAAACACTTTTCAAATTCACATCCTGCTACATATACTATTTAATGGAGATTAAAGGAGTGTTAATAAACCCAGTTAGTGCCAATTAATGTATAATTAGTAATAGTTAGTAATAGTTAGTGTGAGATAGAGACCAGGAATTAACACCTCCATATAAACTCAGTCAAACACTTTTTAATTTCAAAACTGGCACATAAATTATCCAAAAGATAAATATAGACTATTTTCAAAAGAAGTTAGTGGAACATATTGTATAATTAGTGATAGTTACTTATAGTTAGTGATTATCTAATTAATAAATTAACACATGCATACAAACCCATTCAAACACTTATCAATTTCAAAACATGGCACATAAATTATCCAAGGGATAAATATGGACTATTTTCAAAACATGTTAATGGGAGTTAGTATACAGTTAGTGATAATTATTTATTGTTAGTCAGAGTTAGTGACTATTTCATTAAAGAATTAACACCTGCAAACAAACTCAGTCAAACACTTATCAAATTCAAATCGTGCAACATATATTTTCTAAGAGATAATTAGAGGTTGTTTTCAAATGTAGTTCATGATAGTGAGAGTTAGTGACTATTAGATTAAATTTTCTTAATGATTATCCAACCTGCATACAAACTCAATCAACAAAGAAACCCATTACATAAACTCAACAACAGTCAACTGGACAGTAAATAGTAAGTCATTAACTATCTCTAACTGCATATAAATGTAGTTAACAATCGTAAACCCTAACCTTGACACTAAATCAAATGAGAAAAATCATGTATAATAAAAATATATAAGATTACATAATTAATTTATGGTCAAATTGTTCAATAAAATTTACATAATTAATTTATGGTCAAATTGTTCAATAAAATAAAAAACTTGATCATTCTTACTGTCAAATATCGAAAAAAAATTAAAAATTTAACCAGTTGCAATGAAAGAGCTAATGGATTAAATTAATGATTGATGAAATGAATTTTAATCGCATCTAAGTATTTCAATCACATAATCTTAGGGAAGAAGAGGAGAAAATGATAAGAGAAGAAAATAGGAATTCGTGAAGACACGCTGCTCGAACTAAGGGAGGAGCTGAGAGTTCTTGTTTTTTTTTTTAAGATATAAGGGGTATTTTTGTCAATTTTAGGTCATTTTCGATTAAAAGAGTTCAAAATATATAATATATTTTAGGAGGGATCATTTTAGGTGATTTTCCAAAAAAAATTTAAGTTTTATTCTTAAAATGTTAGAGTTTTTTTTTGAACTATATTGCCTTTTACATGTTCGATAAAATGCTTCAAAGGAAATTATTTTTCTTTAGTAATTTTTTTTATTTTTATCAATTTATATTCTTAAATTGATATATATCTTTTATTTTGAAATGTTTTTTTTTTCATTTCAATTTGTATTTATACTGTTTATTTGTATATAAAAGTTGTAATACAACATATCCATAATATGTACACAATATATCTGCAATATATATACAATAATTTATACATATACACAACATATTTGTAACATATATATTATAATTAATCAATATATAAATACTAGAAGAGAAGATATCTATAACATATACATTATAATTAAGTAACATATAAAGGTTATATATCATATAAAGGCCGAAAGACAATATATACATAACATATCTGTAACACATATATAACATAAAGGCTAAAACATAATATATTTATAACATATACATAACATATCTGCAACATACATAATATATCTGCAATATATACACAGTAATTAACTAACATATAATAGTTGGAAGATAACATATATGTAGTATATATATACTATAATTAAGCAGCATATGAAGATTGTATAATATATAAAAGTTGAAACACAATATATCTACAACATACACGCAACATAATTGCAATATATACAACATATCAGCAACAAATACATTATAATTAATTAGCATATAAAGGCTGATAGATAATATATACATAACATAAATACTGAGACATAACATGTCTTCCTATAACCATTCGTCAGTATGCTAAAACTTATTTAGAACCAAATTATATTTACAGTTAAATATAGTTATACAATATTAATGTACTTTTTGACTTTCCTTTGACATAATTTTGCTATTAGGCGGGACTCAATTGTGTATTATTTTACAAATAAATATTAAATATTTAGATTCAAAGAGAGTGATAAGTGAATGAATATTAAATTTGATTGTTAAAATATTCATTTTTTTAAATGTAAATACACATATTTATACAAATTTATCACAATTTTTTTAGTAGAAGGAAAAAAATCTTGAAAAAATACAAATTTTAATGACAAAAAACAATTTGGAATTTTTACTAAAATTATTAATATATTTTAAATTTTTGAGATGCAATATATTAAGTGTTATGATAAAAACCCGACATTACATCAAAAGTATATATGTCTCTCCTTTTTATGTTAAAATATATAATATATACTCGTAACGTGCCTGCGTGATGATATGCTATTATATATGTATTAATAATTTATTAAATATATAATATATAATATTTATATGTTAATAGTTTTACTTAATAAATTTTAAATTTAATATAACTAGCAATCATTAGTATATTTACAGAAAATAAAATTAAAATATGATCTAACTTTTTATTTTTATATATTAATAGTTTTATATAATAAATTATAGGATACAAATAATATATAAATTAGTAAATAATTATAACAATAGTATTGTATATATATTATGTAATAATCCATTTTTCATTAATTTTTTAATTTTGGTCAATAAATTTTTTATATATAAAATTTTTTATCTTTATATATTAATAATTTATCAAATATATGATTTTTTATTTTCTTATATATTAATAATTTTAGTTAAAAATTTATTAATAATTATTAATTTATAAATAATTTATTATATATATGATTTTTTATGTTCATATATTAATAGTTTCAGTTAAAGTATTTAATAATAATTTATTAAATTTTTTTAAATATATTAATATTTTTAATTATTAAATTTAAATTAATAATTTATTAAATATATGAGCCTTTTATTTTTATGTATTAATAATCATAAATATTATTAATTTAGTAAATAAATTACTTTTATCTTTATAAATTAATAATTTAAGTAAAAAATATTGTTAATAATAATACATGATCTTTATATATATATATATATTTAATATTTATATATAAATAATTTTTTTACTAAATACAATAAATACTATATTTTTTTTCACATATGAATATATGTATTTTGTGGTACCATATAATGATTTCATTATGTATATATATTATATAGATTATAAATGTCAAAGATCATATATTTTATTATTTAATTTTTAACAGTTTTAAAACATATAAATTAATTATTATTATAAATAAATTATTTAATTTATAATTAATTTATTTTGAATGTTAAAGGTTTTATATCTTTTAATTTTTTAAAATTTAAAAAATATAAATATATTATTAAATTATATTAATGGGTAATTAATTTATAGAAGATTAAAAGTCATAATTATAATTTATTAATTTTTAAATTTAAAAAATTATTGAAATTAAATAAAAATTAATTAAATAAGAAAAAAATGTGAGTTAGCCTTTTTTCAAATTTGATGATGTGTGTGTATATATATTAGGAATGACAAAAATTATATATTTTATTATTTAAATTTTTAAATTTCTAAATTATATAAATTAATTATTATTATAAATAAATTATTTATTTTATAATTAATTTATTACGAAGGTTAAAAGTTTTATATTTTTAACCTTTAATTTTTTTAAAAATATAAATATATTATCAAATTATATTAATGTATAATTAATTTATATTTTATAAAAAAAGTCATATATTTTATTATTTAATTTTTAAAAATATGAAAATTAATCATTATTATGAATAAATAAATTAATTTATTAGAAATGTTAAGAGTCATATACTTTTTTAACTTTTTAAATTTTTAAAAAAAATATATAAATTAATTAATAATATTAAATAATATTAATGTATATTTAATTTATAGAAAATTAAAAGTCACAAATATAATTTATTTAATTAATATTATAAAATTATATTAATGGATAATTATTTAATAGATGATTAATAGTCGCAAATATAATGAATAATAAATATTAAATTTTATATAAATTATTAAAATTAAATAAACATTAATAAAAAAAGAAAAAATTAAATAATATAATTTTAAAAAATTTAATGATATGCAACTTTTTTAACAATTCTTTCATCCTTGGCTTATATATATATAATATAGATTTATGGTAATTACATTATATCTCATTATATATTAAATGACACTTGCCTATAATCCTAAATTAGTTAAATAATAATAATTTTTAATTAAAAATCCTTTTTGTAATTTTTTATTAGGAGTTAATCTTGGTCCCTTTTTTTGTATATGAATTGTTAATTAAATTGCTTCTTTACATGAATTATGAAAACATAAAGAAAAAAATAGTTATACTCAAATATTTTGAAATAATGTTTAAATGAATAATTTTTTTTATAATTTTATAATTCGTTGGAAGAGTAATTGGAAAAAAATAATAAATAAAAAATAAGGTATTGTTTTAAATTTTAACTAATTAAAATTTTGTTTTATCGAGAAGTTAATGTATAAACATGGCATTAAATTTTAAGTAAATAAAATTATAGTTTATATATTGAAAATGAATTAGGTCAAATAATAATAAAAAGTAAAGAAATTTGAAATGAAAGTCGTGGTAAGATAGTGGAACTCAAAATAAAAAGACACAAATTAAAAAAAAAAAAAAAAAAAAAAAACGAAATCGTTCAACAAACATAGTAAATAACATACCAAACGTGTTGCATCTTTTATTGTAGAAGAATTGTATTGCCATTTATCACTTTCTCCATCTTATATCAACTTTCTCTTAAATCAAAAGAATATTTGATGGGATAGACATGTCAAAACGAAATCACACATCAGCTTTCTCTTACATCAACTTAGAAGGGATACACAAAAATCCTTTTGATGTAATGTCAGATTTTTATTATAATACTTAATGTAGTACATCTCAAGAATTACATTATATCACATTTTATATTAAATGTCAATTGCCTATGATCCTAAATTAGTTAAATAATAATTTTTTTTAATTAAAAAACCATTTTTGTATTTTTTTTATTAGGAGTTCATCTTGGTCCTTAATTTTTTTTGTATAAGAATTTGCAGCTAAAGTGCATCTTTACGTGAATTATGAAAATATAAAGTGAAGTATAGTTATACTCAAATATTTTGAAATAATGTTGAAATGAATTATTTTATTATAATTTTATAATTAATTGGAAGAGTAATTAGAAAAATAATAAATTAAAAATGTTATTTTTTAAATTTTAACTAATTAAAATTTTATTTTATCAAGAAATTATTGCATAAACATGACGTTAAATTTTAAGTAATTAAAATCATAGCTTATATATTAAAAATGAATTAGGTCAAATAATAATGAAAAGTAAAGAAATTTGAAATGAAAGCTGTAATAAAAAAGCAAAAGTGATTTCTGTAATAGTGGCAAACAAACTGGCAGTAGTCTAAATCGTGAAAATAGGGGAGAGTAACATGAGCATCGTGCTGTTAGATAAAGCGGTGAAATGCAACATTCTAGATGATGAAAATTCAGTAGCTGCAAATATCACTAGATTACGCTATTACCAGGGCCGGAGACAGATAGGATCGAGTGGGGCTGATGACCTCTCTGGCCGTCGGATATATAAATTCTCAGTCCCTCAGCGCTCTCAGCCCCCTCAATCCCTCAGTTTCAGCCCTCTCAGCTCTCCCCTCAGCCTCTCAGCAACTCAGTTCGCTCACCTCTTTAGTTTCAGCCTTTCTCTCTCAACGGTCTTGGTTCCGCCACCGGCTATGACTCATTTTTTCTATTTTTTCAATTTCAGCAACTATGCTTAATTTATTTGGGTGCGTTAAGCAAATAAGTAATGATATAACATTGATAAATATAATTAGGTATATATATTTTTTGAAGTTAAAAATAAATCATAAATCGAACATGCTCATTATCTTGGTATTGTATTTCTAATATGTCGCTTATTATTTTTCCTATTACCAAAGATAATTTCTTCTTTACTTTTTTTCAGTTGTGATTGTTTTTATCCAATGAACTGTAATTGTCATCAACTATTGATCTATGATATTTAAAAATTATGGAATATTATTGTTTTAATTTTTTTTAAAAAAAAAATGTAAGGCGATTATTGTTTATTGATAAAATTTTGTACCTCTTAATGAAAGTCTTAGCCTTTGAAATATCCAAATTGATATTTGTAATTATTTTCAATTTGCATATTTTTATTAGTAGGAATATATTTCTTGACTATCGTGGATATAAGGATGATAATAAATGGTCCATTCTCATTTTTGAATTGCTTATCTCCAATTTCATTGGCTTGATTATTTCGTAATAAAATTCTAATTGGACAACCACTATAAAAATCAAAATAAAAAATTCAATAAGGTAATAAATGACCAAGAAAAATTTTTATTTAGAGATACGAGTTCTTTAGATCTAATAATAATACTTACCTTGATAGCTGAAGGAGAATATCTATTTTTGGTACTTTTGAGCCACAGATGTTGATATGCTCAATATGCCTTATTGCATTCATTTTTCCAATTACATCTAGAAATTCTTTTATACTAAGATAATAAATTAAAGGATTTCTTAAATTTTTGTCATGTGCAATGATTAAAGTGTAGTTGTTAACCTATAAGAACGATATTACCATAAAATCTTCTTTCTAATTTCTAGACCAATAATGGATTCAAACATATGAAGTGGATGACAAGTGGATTATTGTTTTCCATGAACTTCACTCTTACTGTTAGAAGGCATATGATCTTTTCATTTTTAATTAGCCGATAACATTTGTTAGCATCAATAACCTTAACATTTGTGATTAAATGTACTAAACCTTCATATAATTGTGGGGCGAACATATTTGAGAGAGTTTTTTTTTGTTCACAAAAGCATGCATCAAAGCACCCTTCAATAAATAAAAAAAATTAGGTATAAAAGTCATAAAGATTTTCAACAACATTATTTGATTAATATAGTTAGAAAAAACTACATACCTTTTCATCAATAAGTTGTTAGAATTAATTTTATATTGATTAAAATTAATTCTAAATGTGGGCTAAATATATTTAATATTTAAATATGTATTGCAGTCAAATTAAGATAGTCAAATTAAAGTTGTGATCAAATTAGGATTGTTGACTATTGAGGTGTCCTACTCGTAATAGGATTATAAGTGTAGATACCGATAAGAATTTCTGTTTTGTTGAAGGACCAAAATAGAAATCATCATCATCAGTTATAAATAAGGGGTCGTGGTCTCCAGGGGAACATAACAATTTTGAGAGAACATTACGTTCCTTTAGTAGTGCTTCCGCATAACCTAAAGTGTGTATCCCTTGGAAGGCGACAAACCTCAGAATCGTCTTCAGCATCAACATACGATGATGTTAGGTACGCAATTCTACCCTTTGCAATTTAATTTGAATAATCTAGTGATCTGTGCATATTTTAGGTTTTAGGGGAATTAAGTTTTCTTCCCCTTTCATTTAAGGGAATCAGGTTTTCTTCCCCTTTCAATTGGTATCACAGCCCTATGCTAGGTTGCTAGATTTTCCGATTAAATTGCGGTATTGTGAATATTCAAATTTTGAGGCTCGGAAAGCCGACTGCAAAAGATCAAGCCAGACCGGTCGACCGCGGCAGAGTTCACCAAAAATATACCTTCATGGTACTTAAAATGTCCGGAGCGACGCAAGGATCACAGGTATGGTCTCGGAATAATTTTTGGAGGTCCGCAGCTCCCGAAAAATCAGTTTGAACGAAAAAGTGCGGATTTCGGTGCGGTTTTGGGGTGAACCGCTGGGACCGGCGGTCCGACCGCCGTCCGTGTCCTTTCCCATTTTTCCGGCGACTACCCGGTCCGACCGCTGACCACGGCGGTCCAACCGCCGTCCAGCCCGAATTTTGCCTATAAAATGCTGCTAAACTTTCAAAAAAGGGGTTGAACTTTTTCGGGTAGGCCTCATGCTGTCGAATTCTTTTCACGCTTAAAAACTCTTATTGGACTTTTATTTGCAAGAATCTAACCTTGTGTGGCAGGGATTAAGAATCATATTTCAAGATCTAAGAAAACAAGACCTGGAACTTCGAAGTGGAAGGACCCTAAACAAGGTAGTATGATAATTCATCATTTGTCAATTCAAGCATATCATAAAGCATCCTATCTTCTTCTTAATTTCTTTTCGGTCAAAGACCTAATCCTTTTAGGTCTAAGGCCTAATTAACTAATCAATCAACATTTCGGCATGAAGCCGCGAATCAATCAATTTTTTGGCACGGAGCCTAAATTGTATCTTTTTGGTACAAAGTACCTAAGTTTCACAATTAAAATCAATCTTTTGGCCAAAGGCCTAAATTGCACTATTTTGGTACAAAGTACCTAAATTTCACAAAGTTGCACGAAGTGCTAAAATTAACAACTTTGGCAAAAAAAAAAGCCCGACAAATGCACGAAGCATACACACACACATGCATGAAGCATAATTTTTATCGCCTTTAAATAGGCTTTTCCGAACTACATGGGCTTTGATCTCTCATAAAAAACGAGAGTATGTAGGCATATTTGAGATTCACCTCAAATAACAAATCCGCAATTTACTAACAATCTATTCTTCTTCCTTTCTGTGTTCCTTTTGGATTCATTTTTAAATTGGCAAATTAATCAAATACATGACATAGTCCCCGAATCCTCCTTGGGTTCGTAGATTAGAAACCTTTACATTGGATGCATTAATTGGAGTCAAACAAGGGTTTTCTTAGTTTTTCCCTTTGAACAAAATAAACTGAGTGGCGACTCCCGACAACGAGTGAACTTTCCCCCGAATCCTTTTCAGGTGGAAAACCGAGGTTCACAATTTGGCGACTCCACTGGGGACCATAAAAATGATTTATGGGATTCTAGTGGACTACTATTGCTTATTTGATTAATTTGACACTAGGGACTATGAAAATGATTTATGGGATCCTAGCAGACTACTATTATTTATTTGACTAACTTGCCCTTCTTTAGGGTACTTTTATTCATTTTGCAGGGTACCCTAGCAATATATATCCCCTCCTTGGGGATATTGGATTGAAAATTGACAAAAGGAATCTTTTTCCTTTAATGGACCCCTTGTTTGACTAATTGTGCATTTTTTTTGACATTCAGAGAATCTTTTTCTCTTGCATTATATGGGGGAATCCTTTTCCTTCATTTCATAAAAAATTGTTTTCAAATGAATTTCTTCTCTTTCTGTTTAAAATTCTGAGTCTGGATAGCAAGTAGCGCTGACCGGCAGGTCTCCTTGATTATGCCGGCGGACAGCCAAAGCGTCCTCCCTGTTGTCGCAAACCATTCCAATTCTTTTGGAGTGGCCCATGAGTAATCGTACTGTTGGACCCACGCGAAACTCCTTGTTTCACATGTGGTTAGGTATATCTTACTCAAGACTCAAGGGTCCCTATTATAAGCTTATTCTCTATTTTTCATAAACAATAGAACCTTCCCTTAGGTTGTATGTACCCAATGATAGCGCCACATACCATTAAAATGAATTATGATGTGATGAGGTGCATTCATGCAACATGACAACATTATTTTGGGAAAAATCTTTTGGGGAAAACTTTTGATGTGTATAAGTGGACCAAGAGTTTATCCCATCCTACCCACTGCCCTGATCCCTTGCCTTTAACCTTTGCAGGTATCCACTATCCGTGTGCCTTCACCCACACAAGCTACACCAACTCCAACTGTCCAATCACCCACAAGTTCTACTACCCCACCTTTGCCGATTACTCAAATTACTGAAATGGCTACTATTGAACAGATTAAGGCCTTGCTAGATGGACAGGTTAAGGAAATTGAAGCTAGAATGCAAGAGAGAATTGATGAAGCTTTGACCGCCCAAAGGGTAGCCATCTTGGCTGAATTGGGAGGGGCACCAAAGACAGCCACTGCTCCTGGAAATTTAGGGAAAGAACCTATTGTGGGACAAACTAGTACCCCCATGACTGCTCAGAATAATACCCCTGTCATCAATTTGGAGGATTCACCCTCTAAGAATGAAACGGATGAACTGAAAAAGAAACTTGAATTGCTTGAAAGGTCAATCACTGCCATGAAAACTCATAAAGAGGTGGTAGACATGGATTCCTTATCCTTGTTTCCCCAAGCTAGATTGCCTCCAAAATTCAAGATGCCTGGGATGGACAGATTTTATGGGACCACTTGCCCTAAAACCCATTTGAAGATGTATGTGGGGGCCTTGAGCCCTTGGGGTTTAAATGATGAGCTCTTTGCTCAACTCTTTCAACAATCCTTGACTGGGGCTGCCCTAAAATGGTTTGTAAGCCTGGACAGTGCTAAGATTAAGACCTGGGAAGACATTTGCAATGCATTTAACACTCAATACCACTACAATATTGAGGTGGATGTCACTAGAAGAGAACTTGAGACTACCAAACAAAACAACAATGAGCCCTTCTCCTCGTTCCTTACGAGGTGGAGGGCAAAAGCCGCCCAAATGATCAATCGCCCTTCAGAACAGGAGCAGATTGATATTATAATCAGGAATCTAAGGCCTACATATCAAGCTCAACTGCAAACCCAATACCTACCTACTTTCAAATCGCTCATTGCGACTGCAACTAAGGTAGAAGACTTGATACAATTGGGAAAAATAGTAGATGAGGGAGCTACTTCGAAGTATAAGAAACAAGGCCAAGCTACTTCCTCAAGTAAGGTCAATGAAGTGGCCAATATTGCCCCTGCGAATCCTTTACGTGTGGGCAATCTTGGGCAGAGAAATCAGCCAAGAAGGCAATATACTGACCTTTGGGTGCCCCTTCATCTAGTGTTTAAAAAGGCCGTGGAAGGGAAGTATTTGAAGCCTTTGGACCCAAGGCCACCTCCAAACCCATTACCCGCCAGTTATAAGGCCAATGAATATTGTGAATACCACCAAGGAAAAGGGCATAGAACAGATGCTTGCTGGACTCTGAAAAACCGCATCCAGGATTTGGTGGATAGGGGTGACATCATTCCTCTCAGGAGTCAACCGAACATTAATACTAACCCTTTGCCTAATCATTCCATCCACGCCATCACTGTGGAAGAAGAGCTGTTTGATCCTTTCAAACTCCTTTTAGAAATGAATGAAGTGTGTGTGTTGGATTTGAATGACCTCGCTGAAGAGGTCGACGCTTTGACGAGAAGCGGAAGGCAATATCAGCCACTCGACTTGGGAAAAGCCCCTGCAACCTCAAATCACCCCCATAAGAAGACACCTGAGCCAAAGGAAGACCCTGTCCTCACTCAGCTTAAACAAACTCAAGCTAAGGTGTCAGTTTGGGAGCTCCTTGCTTCCTCATTCCCACACCGTCAGGCTCTCAGCGAAGCTTTAAGTTAGCTTGATACATCAGTAGACACAAGCCCAGAAGCTTTGGTAGCCACTTTGACCCAATCAACCAAGACATTGAGTATCCGATTTTCTGATACGGACCTACCAGAAGATGGCAGTAAACACAATGATGCTCTATACATCACCATACAAACCGGGGGAAAGACTGTTCCCATGGTTCTCATTGATAATGGGTCAGCCTTAAATGTATGTCCCTTAAAAGTAGCAAGCTGTTTGGGGTTGGAGGCTACAGATCTTACACCTTCTGATCAGATTGTTAGAGCATATGATAACACTCGAAGAGAAATTTTGGGTGTTGCCACTCTGGAAATTGTCATTGGGCCGGTGAAAATGAGAGTGCCCTTCCAAGTCATTGATGTACCCGCGAGCTTTAATCTCCTCCTTGGAAGGCCGTGGATTCATCAGAATAATGCTATCCCTTCTTCATTACACCAAAAACTTAAGTTCCCTTTTGAAGGAAAAATCATCACTATCAAAGGTGACACCTGTGAAATCAACAAGAGAACCATGGATCAGTCTCTCTTTGAGGTTGTTCCTGGCGAAACCGCCATGACCTTGACTGGTTTCCATTATGATACAGTTCAATGCATTGAAGGAGAAAAACCCAAAGGGCCATTTATCTTGTATGATTTTGGAGAGGTCCAAATCAATTGCCTGGTGGGAATGATGCTAAGGGTAGGTCTACTGCCCGGAATGGAAATGATAAAGTCTGGGAAGAAAACACCCGTAGTACGGCCATGGGAAGAACCTGAGAATAAGGGAACTTTTGGCCTGGGGTACAAACCCACAGATGAGGAGATAGAAGAGTTTGAGCATGGAAGAAAGAAAAAGAAGAATTGGGGGGCAAGAAGCCTCAAAATGCGCCCTTATTTCAGAACTCTGAATGGTCACTTCTGCAAACCTGGGAAAACAGCTCCTTACTGTGGTTTCCAGGAGCCATTCTATGCTCCTATGACTGGGAAGCAGTTACCGGGTTTTGAGATGTTCACTGATGTTTTAGTGTTGAAGGAAGAAGAGCCAGAACCTATAACTGACCCACAACTGGAAGATTTTATGCGGCCTAGTCTCTTTGATGAGGTTGCTATGATAACCAATTTTGAAGACAAAAGGGACTTCACAAAGCTGATCAAGACCACAGATGGACCACTGATGAACTGGTATGCCGAGGAGGGACAAGCTGCTATAGTCAAACCTAGTCCTGTATCATACCCTGAACCCGAGTCTTGTACCGAGTCAAATCTCGAGTCAAACACCGAGTCAGAGTCCAGTTCTGAGTCTTCCTCAGCTTCAGGAATAGAAAACCCTGATGTCAAAAATGATGTAACTCTGGAGGATGACTCCGCCATTATTAATGAAACTGTTCAGGTTCTTGGTTACCCTGTGTCTTTTGCTTTCCAAGTATTATCTAGCAAAAATGAAATAAAAGAAATAAATGAAAAGATAATAATTGGCAAAGAAAATGAACATACATACATTGCATATGATTGTGCGAATAAAGAACAGGTTGTTGATTGCATCAAAAAGTATGTCGACTGCTTCATGTGGAAGGCAAGTGATGTCACGGGAATAGACCCAACCATAGCAGTTCATAAGATTCCACTATACCCAGATGCGAAGCCGGTTAAGCAGAAATTGAGAAGAATGAAGCCAGAATGGTCTTTGAAAATTAAAGAACAGGTTGCCAAGCAACTGGACAATAGGTTCATAGAACCAATTGCCTACCCTTCCTGGTTAGCAAACATTGTGCCGGTCCCGAAGAAAGATGAAAAGGTCAGAATGTGTGTTGACTACAGAGATTTGAATAAGGCCTGTCCCAAGGACGATTTTCCACTACCACACATCGATTTGCTGATAGACAAGATGGCTGGGCATGTGATAGTTTCCATGACTGACCTCGCGGTTGGGTACAATCAGATCCTAATTCACCCACCAGACAAAGAGAAGACAACTTTCATTATAGAATGGGGCACTTTATGCTACAGGGTTATGCCTTTTGGGTTGATAAATGCAGGGGCTACCTACCAAAGGATGGCGACAACAGTCTTTCATGACATGATTCACAAAGAAGTAGAAGTGTATGTTGATGATATGATTGTTAAGTCAAAATCTCCAGAAGAACACGTTGAAGCACTTGAGAAGTTCTTCCTTAGACTTCGCAAGTACAATTTGAAGCTTAATCCTGTAAAGTGCCTCTTTGGTGCAACATCAGGCTTATTTTTGGGATATTTGGTCAGCAAGAAGGGAATAGAAGTTGATCCAGCAAAGTCGAAGGCTATTCTGAAAATGCCTCCGCCAAGAACAGAAAAAGAGATTCGAGGCTTGCTAGGTAGATTACAGTATATCAGTCGATTCATATCGCAGTTGGCAGAGACTTGTGGTCCAATCTTTAAGCTACTAAGGAAAGGTGCTTCACAAGAATGGAATGAAGACTGCCAAAAGGCCTTCGACAAGATCAAAGAATACTTGTTAAGTCCGCCAATTCTACAACCTCCCAAAATGGGAAAGCCTCTGCTCTTGTATTTGTCTGTAACAGATGAAGCCATGGGTGCAATGCTAGCTCAAGAAGCCGAAAGTACGAAGGTGGAAAATGCAATTTACTACCTCAGCAAAAGGATGCTGGATTATGAGTTAAAGTATAACAAGATTGAGAAGTTGTGTTTAGCCTTGTATTGGACTTGTACGAAGTTACAACACTACTTGTCTTCTTACACTACTTATGTCATCGCAGAACAGAGTCCCTTGAAATTCCTTATGGAGAGGCCTGTTCTGGACAGCAAAATGGCTAAGTGGGTGTCAACATTGGCAGCCTTTGACCTAAAATTCATTCAAAGGAAAGCTGTGAAAGGTGGCGCAATAGCTGACCAATTAGCAGAATTACTCGTGAATGACGAGATGCGAGAAGTGGGTTTCCCTGACGAAGACCTCTTGAATGTGGAAAGGAGTATTTGGGAGATGTATTTTGATGGGGCATCCAATTATCATGGAAATGGAACTGGGATTATGTTCAAAACTCCTTGTGGAGAATACATTCCATTTGCAGTTAAACTTGACTTTAGCTGCACAAACAATGAAGCAGAATATGAAGCTTGCATCAATGGGCTTGAAGCCGCCCTGGAATTAGGAATTAAGAACCTAAAGGTTTACGGTGATTCTATTTTAATAGTATCACAAGCCTTAAGGAAATGGAAGATAAGAGAAGAGCGTTTGGTTCCTTACCTACAACGCCTTGATCATCTGGCACAACAATTCGATGATTTGTCCTTCGAATATCTCCCAAGAGCAAAGAATCAGTTTGCTGATGCCCTGGCTACTTTTGCTTCCATGATCAATATCAAGGAGGGGAAAATCATTCGTCCATTGAAAGTTCAACTTCAGAAGCAACCTGCCCACATAATGCATTTGGCCGATGGTAAACCATGGTTTTGGGATATCAAATGTTATCTCAAGGATGGAAGTTATCCGGAGGGATCATCAAAGGTTGATCAGAGGGCCATAAGGTAGCTAGCCACAGGTTATATTCTTAATGGAGATATCCTCTACAAGAGGAGTTGGAATGGAATGCACCTAAGGTGTGTGAATGAAGCAGAGGCTAAGCGGATAATGGAAATGGTACATGGTGGCGAATCAGGACCACACATGTATGGGATCGCCTTGGCTCGAAAATTGCCAATCTAGGATATTATTGGTCCACCATGAATGCAGACTGTGTGGCATTTGTGCAAGAATGCCATCAGTGCCAGATATTTGCTAAGCTACAGAAGCAACCTCCTGTTGCCCTGAATCCAATCACTTCTCCATGGCCCTTCGCCACTTGGGGAATAGATATAATTGGCAAAATACATCCAAAAGCCTCAAATGGACATCAGTTCATCTTGGTAGCAGTGGATTACTTCACAAAGTGGGTTGAAGCAGCTTCCTATGCAGAATTAAACGCCAAAAAGGCAGCACAGTTTGTCCGAACCAACATCCTTTGTCGGTACGGAATGCCATTTGAAATTATCACTGATAATGGAACTCATTTCCAAGCAGAATTTGCTAAGCTCTTGAAGGATAAGAATGTCCAACATCATAAGTCCTCTCCTTATAGACCTCAAACAAATGGAGCTGTAGAAGCAGCGAACAAGTCTATAAAGGTGATCATACAAAAAATGATCAAGGAACATAGGCGTTGGCATGAGAAGTTACCGCTGGCTTTGTGGGGATATAGAACATCAATTAGAACTCCTACTGGGGCAACCCCGTATTCCCTGGTGTACGGAATGGAAGCGGTACTCCCCATTGAACTGGAAGTTCAATCGGCAAGGATAATTCAAGAAAGTCAGATAAATGAAGCTGAATGGATCAGCAATTATCATCATCAGTTGTTGGGTTTGGATGAAAAAAGACTTCAAACTCTACATCGGATTCAAGGGTATCAGAGGCGAATGGCTAGACATTTCAACAAAAAGGTCAAAGATCGAAAGTTGGAAGAAGGTTGTTTGGTTCTGAAAGAGATTAGAACACCTGTTACAGATCCTCGTGGGAAGTTTCGTCCTCATTGGGCGGGACCCTACATTTTAAAGAAAATACTTTCCGGCGGAGTCGTCATCTTATCTGATTTGGATGGTCTGGAGTTCACAAACCCATGCAATCTGGATCAATTAAAGAAATATTATGTATAATCATGCATTGTAAGGAACTACATTAGACCTAATTCTCGTAAACTAATTCGAGATATGTAGGCAGCTCTCCTTGAGCACGGTCTAAATATTAATAAAAATCATCCATTCATCTTTCTTTTGCTAATATTATAAAAAACACAAAAAAAAAACAAACAAAAAACAAACAAAAAAATCCCGCTAAGTCGAAAACCCACAAAGGGCGGCTTAGGCAAGAATGGGTAAGAGCTCGCTAAGTTGAAAATCCGAAAGGACGGCTTAGGCAAAAATTAGAGCAAATAAGTAAAGTAAATAATGCTTGGAAAGCAAACAAAAAAAAAAGGAAAGGGTCATTCATTAAGAGTCATTCATTCAAAAAAGAATCTTTCATTACAAAAAGAGTCAGTCATTACAAAAAAAGAGAGTCAGACCATAAGTCCTATACATTCAAGGAACTAAAAAGGTACAAACAACCCAAAAAAAACAGACAATGGAGTCACCCTGGGATCTAAATCCTACGCCTCCTACGTGGGGCAGAGTCTTCGGTATCTTCCTTAGTTCCGGAACTCTCTGCAATGTATATCTTCTCCTCGCTAAGAGGGACCACCTCCTCCCTCTCCAACTCCTGCAGCAAGGCATACCTCCTGGGTTTTTCAACGGGCCAAACTTCAGCTATAAACCAGGTCCTATACTCCGGAGTAGGCTGAACAAGGGAAGGCTCAGCAAAAGGCCTGATCATCTGATGGTCTCTGACCCAAGTCTGTAGAACAACTCGGGTAACTCCAGGGGTAATAGGGGAAGCAATGGTAAGCCCAACCGGAAGGGGAACCCTCTGATTAATCCCCATCTGTCTGAGTACCCGGGAAGCACTATACCATGTGCTGTAGGTGAAACCAAGGAGATAGACATGGTTGTGCATGGCATTTGCCTCCATGAAGCGAGGAATTCTATACCAAGGCAAAGCCTCAAATCGCCGAAGCCAGGATCACGATTGAAAAGAAACCCGGCTAATAGGCAGAAAACAAAAGCTCGCATTCTATGTTTTAGTTGAACCTCATCTTCAAAGTTGGCGGTCAGAAATTCATCAATCAGGGGAAGCAGCATCGCTCTACTCCCATCCATGATCATAGCTTGAGCTTGAGGCCTGGTAAAATTGAAAAGCCTCTGAAAGGATCCCACATAACCAACTTGGACCTCATGCCTTACAAGAGGGGCATTGGGGTCACATCCAATGATTGAACAAAATTTCTCAAAAAGAGGACACATTTCCTCCATTCGAGCACCGAATCTGAAAACATGGGCTTGAGGATCCCAAAATCTAATGCAAGCATGCAAAAAATCCCAATCCACAGCCACGCCCCTAAGGGTAGTAACGGCTTTCAGTCCATACCTTCCCATGTTGATCCTTTCGACGTTATGAAGGCTCTTGGTCCAGTTATGCATCACGTGGTTAAAAAAAGGATTCATTGTTGAGGGAAATAAAAAAAATCCTGCAATGAGAAATCTGTTTCTGGCCCGAAAATGCACTCAAAATTCTGTTTTTTTCCAATACATATACTGCCCCCGGGGCCTCCCCGGTGGTCCGACCGCCGGCCGGGCGGTTGACCCGCCGGACCGGCGGCCCAACCGCCCCCACACAGCCTCGATTCCCGTTATATATATATATTTATTTTATTTTATTTTTATCTTTATCTTTATTTTATTTTATTTTATGAAATTCTTGTGTTTTGGCCCTGTTTAGATTATTTTAGGTACTATTTTTGGGGTTATCTCAGGGATTTATTTTTGAAAATAGATTTCTAAAACAAACAAAAAACAAACATCATACATATCTGCTGTTAATACTAATAAATTAGTACAGGTTTGTACTTGAGTTCAAATGACAGGTGGAAAATACGAAAAGTACAAAGTACAGAGCAAGAATAATTCAAATACTACAAATATAGTCCAAGACAAATATCAGAATTCAGCGCCGGGCTCTCCGTCTTTGCGGCCTGTTCTGCCTCTCATAAGCAGCATCAGTCCAAGCACCAGCCAGCTCATCCGACAAAGCAGTGATCAGTGCTGTCATATCAGCAACTAGGCCCTCAGGTACCTGTGAAAAAGACACAATCACAATCAATTTCAAGAGAATTTTATGAATCCTTTTCATGAAAAGTTCTAAAAGAATATACCTGAGTGATGTGAACAAGCCTCCGATAAGGTGCACTCTCCGCACTAATTGGTCGGGACACCCAACCATCAAGTGCATGATAACGAACAGCATATGGCAACCTCAAGTCGGCTAAAGCAGGGTCCAATTGACCGGTAGTCTCAAGGATGGATGGGGGAGGCCTCAAATGTGATGAATTGCTGCTTGCTCCAGTATGTGATGGTCCAGCCCTGAAAGCGGAAGCCCTAGTCCTAGAGGAAGAAGGTCTGTTAGCTAGCCAGCTTGAAGAGGGATGGTCTCCCGGGGTGCTGGAAGTAGGGGCTGAAGAGTGGGAGGACCGATAAGGTGGTGCAGAATCGAACCGGGCCCCAATGTGTGGCATCAGTCGCTCAAGACAGTAGATATCGTAATCTTCTTCATCCGGGGCAAAGGCCGATTCGAAGGGATCACCCTCATACTGGGACGCTGTAACAGGCAGAAGCGTCAGAGACAGCATGTCATCAGGGGGGTCCAAGGGAGCTGTGCGGAAGCCGGCAATCTAGAAAGTCACTCTCTCAGCGAGATAGTATCGTCGATACTCTGGATGGGGAAGTACGAATCGACGGTGAGTCAGGGTCTGTGATCGCTGAAAGCTGTGATCTTGAGCAATCCACTCTATCAGCCGGTTAGACATTGTTGTAAATGCTACCTGTAAAAATTTATTATGTTAGTGAATCATTTTCTCTAATATAATAAATAACGATGAAGATAAAGTATTTACCGAGTTCATGGAGCAACTGTCAAAGAACGATCTCAGCTCTCTGATAGGAAGCTTCCTCTTTGGTGCTACTATCCTCTCTTTATACCACCTCCAAGCAATGGGAGAAAGAGGATCTACATGGGCAAGTGGCTCACGAAGAAAAGGGGCGACATCAGGAAAGTACTCATAAGCCCAAGTCTGAAAAAATGAAGAAGAGATCAGAGTCGGTGTATGCAAGGTGAAGGAAATGTTCTTTACATTACCTCCTAGAAGTAATACAGGCCACATGGAGCAATGCGGGTATAGCAAAGGTCTGACATGTCGTCATACAATTTACACAACATCATGCTAGCCCAATCATATGTCTGAAGTTGTGTCAAGTCTGTTAGACTCTTCAGTACATTGAGATTCACTGCATCCTTTCTGTTTGCTAAGAAGGAGCTAGCAAACAGGAGGATCAGGGTAAACCTGGCCGCCTGATCAGCAGTAAGATCGCCTACCTCATAGCCAGTATAGATGGCTGGCGCCTGCTCTACAAGCCACCTCCTCTGAATGCAGCGAGGCGCCTGATGTCGAGGGTAGTCAACCCCGATTAAAATGACCATATCGGCTGAAGAGATGTCATGCCGCCAGTCATTGTAGTACTCCACCATCTCAACGCCAAATGGAATCCCAGAGATGACGGAAAAGTCGGTGGGCGTCATCGTCATCTCCCCCCAAGCAAAATGAAAGGTATCAGTGGTGGGCCACCATCGCTCAGCCAGCGCACAGATCAACTCTCTATGGATATCTCTACCTGCATCTATAGTTCTCAAATGGTGGAGGAAAGCAGGTCTGATTAGATCCCCCACCGGATGCCCGGCATCAAAGACATAAGCCGGAATAGTGCTCATGGGTCTTTCCGCGAGAGATATCCTAATCGAAGTGTCCTAAAAAAAATCATTATTATTGTGGATAATTTCGGGGGCAACTTCAGAAAATTAAAATTCTATCCCCAGCCGGGTGTGACTTCCTAAAGGATTATTTCTAAGTTCTTTACTAGAAATAATTACTGATGGCAGAAAATGGTAAAACCTGGTATTACCCTTGATTCATTACTAGTACATGTAAAGGAAGAATTCTTAAAAATTTGTTTCTAAGTTCCTTACTAGAAATAAATAAATTTCCTAAACATGCATACTAGGTAAGTAAAAGATAAGGTACTTACCTCGTAACAGCCGGTCCTGGAGCTGTGCTTCTCCTCCTCAAGTAAAAGATTGCAGGGAGGGAGTGGGATCTCGAAATCTTCAAAGCCAGTGAAATCCATTGTTGAAAGAAAGTTTGAAGAAAATTGAAGAAAAAGAAAGAATGAAAGCAAATGAAAATGGAATTGAATCAGCCAATTTATAAGGAAAATGTGAAATCGCCGGTCTTTTTGCACCTCGCTCAAAATTCTCGTTTCAGATGACCACTGAGCCCCATAAATCATCTTTATGGGCCCCAGTGGGGGGCAATTGTGAATATTCAAATTTTGAGGCTCGGAAAGCCGACTGCAAAAGACCAAGCCAGACCGGTCGACCGCGGCAGAGTTCACCAAAAATATACCTTCATTGTACTTGAAATGTCCGGAGCGACGTAAGGATCACAGGTATGGTCTCGGAATAATTTTTGGAGGTCCGCAGCTCCCGAAAAATCAGTTTGAACGAAAAAGTGCGAATTTCGGTGCGATTTTGGGGTGAACCGCTGGGACCGGCGGTCCGACCGCCGACCGGTTGGCGGTTCGACAGCCAGAACCGGCGGTCCGACCGCCGTCCGTGTCCTTTCCCATTTTTCCGACGACTACCCGGTCCGACCGCTGACCACGGCGGTCCAACCGCCGGACAGGCGGTCCGACCGCCGTCCAGCCCGAATTTTGCCTATAAAATGCTGCTAAACTTTCAAAAAAGGGGTTGGACTTTTTCGGGTGGGCCTCATGCTGTCGAATTCTTTTCACGCTTAAAAACTCTTATTGGACTTTTATTTGCAAGAATCTAACCTTGTGTGGCAGGGATTAAGAATCATATTTCAAGATCTAAGAAAACAAGACCTGGAACTTCGAAGTGGAAGGACCCTAAACAAGGTAGTATGATAATTCATCATTTGTCAATTCAAGCATATCATAAAGCATCCTATCTTCTTCTTAATTTCTTTTCGGTCAAAGACCTAATCCTTTTAGGTCTAAGGCCTAATTAACTAATCAATCAACATTTCGGCATGAAGCCGCGAATCAATCAACTTTTTGGCACGGAGCCTAAATTGTATCTTTTTGGTACAAAGTACCTAAGTTTCACAATTAAAATCAATCTTTTGGCCAAGGGCCTAAATTGCACTATTTTGGTACAAAGTACCTAAATTTCACAAAGTTGCACTAAGTGCTAAAATTAACAACTTTGGCAAAAAAAAAAAGCCCGACAAATGCACGAAACATACACACACACATGCATGAAGCATAATTTTCATCGCCTTTAAATAGGCTTTTCCGAACTACATGGGCTTTGATCTCTCATAAAAAACGAGAGTATGTAGGCATATTTGAGATTCACCTCAAATAACAAGTCCGCAATTTACTAACAATCTATTCTTCTTCCTTTCTGTGTTCCTTTTGGATTCATTTCTAAATTGGCAAATTAATCAAATACATGACATAGTCCCCGAATCCTCCTTGGGTTCGTAGATTAGAAACCTTTATATTGGATGCATTAATTGGAGTCAAACAAGGGTTTTTTTAGTTTTTCCCTTTGAACAAAATAAACTGAGTGGCGACTCCCAACAATGAGTGAACTTTCCCCCGAATCCTTTTCGGGTGGAAAACCGAGATTCACAGGTATTGACTATTGTTTTGATTCTAGAAAATTAATTCGGTGATTGTAATTTTCTAGAATTAATTTGGAATCGAAATTAGTAATCTGAAATCAATTTTGGTTTGATTTGTTTTTTGGATTAAATTACTGAGATTATTTAATTAATTCTGGAAAAATTGAATTTTTTAGACTTCAATTTTGGGTTTGTGATTTTTTCTGGAATTAATTAATTTAGTTAATTAATTATGTAAATTAATTAATTAAAAAAAATTTATTCTTCGTTTTGGTTTAGAAGAACACAGTAAACGTTTAAATTTTTTTTGTTCTTCGTTTTGGTTTAGAAGAAGACAGTAAACATTAAATTTTTTTTTTGTTCTTTGTTTTGGTTTAGAAGAAGACAGTAAACATTAAAATTTTTTTTTGGTTCTTCGTTTTGGTTTAGAAGAACACAGTAAACGTTTTAAATTTTTTTTTGTTCTTCGTTTTGGTTTAGAAGAACACAGTAAACGTTTAAAAAAAAAATTACCTTACTCCTTTTCATTTTTTTTTATTTATTTTTTTATTTAAAAAAAATTCATTTAATTTTAAAATTGCAATTTTGATTGTAATTTAAAATTTAATTCAACTGAGTTTAAATTTTGGTATTTTAGTCCTGATTGTGTTTAATATTTTTAATAATAAATTAATTGAAGCAAAAAGTCACTAAAGTGACCTCTATTGTGTAAATTGATTTATTTGGGATATTAGACAGGTGTATTAAAATTTATTGCGGGTAGCATACCGGCCCAAAGGAAGGTTGCTATCTGGCTGAATTGAGAATACATTGCGGTAATAAATATATGATAATTATTATGTGTTCATCCATGTGGATAATAAATCGGCCCAAAGGAATGTTTATTATTTGACAGGACTGAATTGTCAATATTTGATTACTGCGTTGAGATACCAATTACAGTTAATATTTTATGTCCAAAGAAGAGAATATTAATGTTATGTCTGGTATCTTGTTTCCAATATTTGAACTCTACTTCTGTGATTTGTTTCAATTTTTGTGGATTGTGAGCTTATGTCATTTATTTATTATTTATTTTCTCTGAATTCAGCTAGCATGTCGTGTAATCCCAACTTTGTCCCTATGAATGAAAATACTGATAATAAGACTGCTGATAAGGGAAAATATTTGGTTTTAGTCTGTTCTGAAGTTAATTTAACTTCGGTACCTAAAAACACTTGGTGGATAGATTCTGGTGCTACTAGTTACATAAGTGTTTCAATGCAGGGTTGCCTAAATTACCGAAAGCCAACTGACGGTGAAAGATACGTTTATATGGGAACTGGCGAACCGGTAGAAGTAGAGGCGATAGGACATTTTAGATTGCGTTTAAGAACTGGAAATTTTTTGGATCTAGTAGATACTTTTGTTATTCCGTCTTTTAGGCGGAATTTAATTTCTGTTTTCCATTTGGACAAATCTGGTTTTACTTCTTCATTTGGAAACAATAAAGTTACTTTATCTATGGATTCAAAAATTTTAGGTACTGGTTTCTTGTATGCACTTCATAATCTATATATGTTAGATATCGATGCCTCTTATAATGAGACCATGCAAGTTAGTACTATAGGTACCAAAAGGAAGCTGAATATGGATAACTCAGCTGCTCTATGGCACAGACGTTTGGGTCACATATCCAAATCTAGAATAGAGCATCTTGTGTCAAATGGTATCATAAATACACTTGATTTCACAGATTTGGACTCCTGTGTTGAGTGTATTAAAGATAAACAGACCAAACAAAAGAGATTAGGTGCCAATAGGTCATCAAACGTCTTAGAGTTGATACATACGGACATCTGTGGCCCATTCCCTACAGCAACTAGGAATGGTCAAAGATACTTTATATCATTCATAGACGATTACTCACGTTATGGGTACCTATATCTCATTCATGAGAAATCTGAGTCTCTGGACGTTTTCAAATCTTATAAGGCCGAAGTTGAAAATCAACTCGGAAAGAAGATTAAATCTGTTAGATCTGACCGTGGAGGTGAGTACTATGACAGATATGACGGTTTAGGTAAACAACGTCCAGGGCCATTTACTATTTTCCTGCAGGACTGTGGTATAGTCCCTCAATACACCATGCCTGGTACACCCAACATGAATGGTGTATCTGAGAGACGTAACATGACTCTTATGGATATGGTTAGAAGTATGATTAGTCATTCTTCTTTACCTGAGTCTCTGTGGGGAGAAGCATTAAAGACAGCAGTCTATCTTCTTAACAGAGTACCAACTAAAGCAGCTACAAAAACACCTTATGAGCTTTGGACTGGATGCAAGCCCAGTTTAAAGCACCTTCATGTTTGGGGATGTCCTACTGAGGCTAGGCCTTATAGGCCTAATGAGACAAAATTGGACTCCAAAACTGTTAGTAGCTACTTTGTTGGTTATTCTGAGCGATCTCGGGGTTTTAAGTTTTATAATCCTACTTCCAGATCTATTTTTGAGACGGGAATTGCAAAATTTTTTGAGGATGTTGAGTTTGGAGGGAGAAGTAAGGTTAGAAACATTGTCTTTGAGGAGGAATCGAGTCAGGAACACTCAGTATCGATTCCTATCATTGCTCCTAACAGTGTTCTAGTTCCTACGCCTGTCACTGTTCCAGAAGCACATCAAGTTCCAATACAAGATAATGTTGAACAACTTCCTCAAGAACAAGCTCAACAACCTCAAGAATTTAAGCCAGAACCTGTGCCTTTAAGGAGGTCCACTAGAGAGAGAAGAAATGCCATTCCAGATGATTATGTAGTATATCTTCAGGAACATGAGGACATTGTAGACATGGTGGAAGATGATCCAATCAACTTTCATCATGTCATGCAGGATTCCAACTCTTATAAGTGGATTGAGGCAATGAGTGAAGAATATAAATCTATGCAAGACAATCAAGTTTGGGATCTTGTTCCATTACCTGAAGGAAAGAAACCCATTGGTTGCAAATGGATATTTAAAACCAAGAGGGATTCTAAAGGTAATGTGGAAAGATATAAGGCACGTCTTGTAGCTAAAGGCTTCACTCAGAAAGAAGGGATTGACTATAAAGAGACCTTCTCTCCAGTATCATCGAAGGACTCTTTTAGGACAATCATGGCTCTAGTTGCACATTTTGATCTTGAGTTACATCAAATGGATGTGAAGACTGCGTTTCTCAATGGAGACATTGATGAAACCATCTATATGGTGCAGCCAGAAAACTTTGTGTCTGGAGACCCAAAGCGACTGGTATGTAGATTAAGAAATCCATTTATGGACTCAAGCAAGCTTCTCGTCAGTGGTACTTCAAGTTCCATGAAGTAGTTGTCTCTTTTGGTTTTGAGACAAATGCTGTGGAAGATTGTGTGTATCACAAGTTCAGTGGGAGTAGGTTTATCTTTTTGGTCTTATATGTGGATGACATATTGCTTGCTACTAACTGTAAGAACTTGCTGCACGAGACCAAAGTCTTTCTCTCAAAACACTTTGAGATGAAAGATTTAGGTGAAGCTTCTTTTGTATTAGGGATTCAAATACATCGAGACCGTACTCGAGGTATTCTTGGATTATCACAAAAGGGCTATATTGAGAAAGTGCTCAAGAGATTTAGTATGCACAACAGTAGACCAATTGATACCCCAGTTGCTAAAGGAGATAAATTCAGTCTTGATCAGTGTCCAAAGGGTGAACTTGAGATTCAGGAGATGCAGAAGATTCTTTATGCGTCAGCAGTTGGGAGTCTGATGTATGCTCAAGTTTGCACTCATCCAAATATTTCATTCATAGTTGGCATGTTAGGATGATATCTCAGTAATCCAGGAATGGATCATTGGAAAGCAGCCAAAAGAGTCTTGAGGTATCTTCAGAGAACTAAGGGACATATGCTCACATACAGGCGATCAGATCAGCTTGAGATCATTGGGTATACTGATTCTGATTTCGCGGGATGCCAAGACAGTCGGAAATCCACATCAGGCTACATATATCTCTTGGCTGGCGGTGCTATTTCTTGGAAGAGTGTGAAATAAACTCTAGTAGCTACCTCCACCATGGAAGCAGAATTTGTAGCAAGTTATGAGGCATCCAATCAGGCAATCTGGCTGAGGAACTTTGTCACAGGGCTGCGCATTGTGAATGGCATTGAAAGACCATTAAAGTTATACTGTGATAATAACTCAGCAGTCTTATTCTCCAACAACAACAGAAGCTCTTCTCAATCGAGACACATTGGGATAAAGTTTCTAGCTGTGAGGGAGAGAGTACAGAGTGGACAGATATCCATATAACATATTGGAACGAACTCCATGATTGCGGATCCACTCACTAAGGCTGTGATACCGAAAGTTTTTCATGAGCACACTGCTTATATGGGTGTCACATTATTTGAGAATATTTAGTTTCAGTGGGAGTTTGTTCATTAAGTTTGCATTAAGTTTTATGTATGCTCTCTTTGACATTGGATATATTTTATAAAGTACATTCAGTTTCTGCAGAAAAATGAGTTTTTCTTTCATTTTATTTTACACTCTGTATTATATTTATGTTTGATCTCACTTAAGATTGACCAGTTAGAAACATGCATGATTAGATCACATTACATGTAGTTTCCATGCTACACTCCTATTATTGATCTATGTCATTTGAGAGTATTGGTAATGTGATTGATGGTGGTTTGAGTCACGATGAATGTGGCGACTGGCCCTTCAGTCCTTTATCGATATAATCAATGGACGAGATTGTTTGAGGCACCTTCAGTATGACTGCTTTTATGAGCTCATTAAGGTATATACATTTACATTTAATATATGTTAGCCCAAGTGGGAGATTGTTAGAATTAATTTTATATTGATTAAAATTAATCCTAAATGTGGGCTAAATATATTTAATATTTAAATGTGTATTGCAGTCAAATTAAGATAGTCAAATTAAAGTTGTGATCAAATTAGTATTGTTGACTATTGAGGTGTCCTACTCGTAATAGGATTATAAGTGTAGAGACCAATAAGAATTTCTGTTTTGTTGAAGGACCAAAATAGAAATCATCATCATCAGTTATAAATAAGGGGTCGTGGTCTCCAGGGGAACATAACAATTTTGAGAGAACATTACGTTCCTTCAGTAGTGCTTCCGCATAACCTAAAGTGTGTATCCCCTGGAAGGCGACAAACCTCAGAATCGTCTTCAGCATCAACATACGATGATGTCAGGTACGCAATTCTACCCTTTGCAATTTAATTTGAATAATCTAGTGATCTATGCATATTTTAGGTTTTAGGGGAATTAAGTTTTCTTCCCCTTTCATTTAGGGGAATCAGGTTTTCTTCCCCTTTCATAAGTATCATGTCATGTTAATACTTATTAGCTCATTATTTGTTTTAAAATTTACCGCATTCTAAAGTCTTATCACTCAAACTTTAATTGTTTGTATATATGTGTTGAAATCAAACGATGATAAAAACTTGTAATCCATTTTCTTGCACAAATTCAAAACCAGCAAATATGCATGTATATTATTTGTTTTTTAAGGATAATAATTTCAAAGTGAATAGTATTTGGAAAAAATATTAAAAGATTAAAAATCATAACAAACTAAATTTATGTAATTATTTTTCATGTAATTAAATCCACTGCAAAATTTTACTGCATAGCTAAATAAACCAAAAAATTATAATCTAATTCAAAACATACACATAGAAAATACAAACATAAAAATCATTAAAAAAAAACACAATAAATTAAAGAAAAATATTAAATTTAAATGCAACTTGAAGATACTGAAGAACATGTATAATGAAAAAGATAATAAAGAAAATTTATTTCTTATAAGAAAGAAGATATCCACAAATATTGAAATGCGGGAAGAGAAAATAAAAGAAAATTCGAGTGCCATCAAGCAATAGTTAGACAATCTATAATTAGAACTCTATAATCAAAATATCATAATGCATTCAAATAAACTATGCTATCCTAGCAAAATATGAAAACTTGTTAATGTAAATATCAATAGTTAACCAATATTTCAAGAATTTAACAAAGTTGTTACTGTTAAAAAATTAAATAACTATTTCCAACATGAGAGCCTCATTTACCTTGTAGCAAAAAAAAAAAAAAAATGAAACACGGAATTTTTAGGGAACTGCAAAAAGATTTAGATCAAGTCCATAGTCGGCCATTCTCTTAATTTTAAAAGCAATTCAAACGTCAACTTGCACTATTAGAAGTTAAGCTAATCTTATGCTTGATACCAAAGGGATAACTACCTAAAGGCATTATCATGTGTAACAAAGACCAGACAGAAATGACTAGCCTAACTCAAGTAAACATAAATAGCAAAAATAAAGTCATTTGTTTCTAGTTGGATGCATGTCGTGCATTTGCAATCAAACACTTTCAAAAAAAATCCCTCGAAGACAATAGCTCACACTCAAATTGGCAAAATCTTGTAATTTGAGTTTTGTAGTTTTGAGCTAAAACACTTAATTATACTATATGTAAGTAAATGTCATTTAAATGTTCTGTGATATCAAATAGTAAAAATTAAAAATAAAAATAAATATTCACCAAAAAAATATTGAAAAAACCTGCAATAGATGTCCCATCATTGTACTATCCTAATATAATACATATGTTATTGATATAAATTCACAAAGGCTACTAATATATCGAGACATTTTGGAAACTTTTTTAAAAATAAACTTAGAAAATCATTTGGAAAATATATAATGAATAACATAGATTTCTGTAAAATATTCTCACAAACTACAATGGATACAATAATCGGAATCTAATGTAGAATATTTAACAAACATTTGTAGTGCAAAAAATATAATTGTTGTTGTCCCAATATGGTAACTAAGAGGAGCGTGAATTAATTATTTTGAAGAAATAATGGTAAATTAAAAATTTACAATTAGACAAAGTACGAGAGGAGTAGAGTAGAAAAGAATAAACATAAAAAGTTTATAGTGGTTCGGATTACTTCAATCTTACGTTCACTTCCTTAACAACTTATTAAGGTTCCACTAATTTTGAGTTTTTACAAGCTCACACCAAATTTTTATAAGGTTTGAGTAACTTCCTTATAATCTAAACAAGAGTTTTCCTAGGCTTATTCTAAAATCTAAATGTTTCAAAACCCACACTCAAACTTATAATGGTGTTTAATGCTCACACCTAACACTCAAAGAATACAAATAGAAATTTTAATGCAAACAAATGAAAGTTGTTAATCTTAACAATTAAAATTAAAATCCTCCTGAAAATGAGATTTCTTGTGGTATTTATAGCCTTCAAGCCTTCGACTAGCCATTTGAAGTGGGTGCCAACATGTTTGATTCTTGTCTCCTACTTTAATCACTTTTCAGAGCATCCTCATGGTCGGAATGACTTTGGTCCGGTCGGCTCGATCTCAGCACTGTCGGACTGAGTACTGGTCCAGTCGTGCTCTCTAATTTTCTAATAAAAGTTCTTCAATGACTAGTACACATGACATCCACTAATTGAATAGATAAGTAATGGCTATAAATTTTAGATTTCATTTCATTGGTACGGTCGGAAGCCATCAGACTGTAGTTGGTATGCTGAGATTATGAAAGTATCAGTGGCCGTAAACTATACTGAAACTTTTTTGAATTTTTAGCTATATTCGGTCCGGTTGGATTGCTTTTGGTCAGTCGTACCATGTATGGTATGCTGAAGTTTTCAGAGTACCAGTGACTGTGAGCTCTACTAGAAGTTTTGATATTTTAGCTCAGGCTTGGTATGACTGGGCTAAAACATGGTTCGATCGTGACGCATGATTGGTTCAAAATATGGGAGTGACTTTGGGCATGAGCTCATCTAGATGTTTTAGCTCGAGCTCGGTCCACTCAGCTCTTGCTCATTTTTGGCATCTGAGGCTTGGTCCGGTCATACTATAAGTTGGTTTGGTCAGACAAATCCAATGCTCTGAAAAACTGAGAGTACTGGCGATCGTGAGCTTCGCTAAATAAATTTGTTATTTCAACTAGCCTTCAGTCCAGTCAGACTGCTCCATGGTCCGATCAAGCTTTGTGAACTTTCTTCAAAAAATAAAGTCTTGCAAAGTGTAACTTGGTACGAATATTAGTCCTATTCAATTTGATTGAGTAAGATCAAAATAGAGTTAATTAAGCCAAGATTTTGGCTAATAATCTCTTCCTTTTTTACTTTGACAATTAAATTGAATTGAATTTAAGTAAACTTCAATTATAATATATTTTTTTTGTTTGTCCATCCTCTTTTTAAAATCTATTGCTTTTGCTTCCCCTTAACATATGCTATATATTCAAAATTTAAAAATATGTTCAATGCTTAATTCAATTAACAAAATAATTCTCCCCATTTGACAAAGGCAAAAATGAAATAAATATTAATAGAAAGTAATTTTATTCAAACATAATTGAAAGTAAACATACATATATTATCATTTTTAATTTAAGACAAAAAAAAAATAGAGAGATCATATATTGGATAAACAAAACAAGAAAGAATAAGTTAAGGTAATGGAGAATAGGGAGAATAATCAAAATCATCATTATTTCCATTTCCATTTCCATCTCCCTCTTCCTCATCTTTGTCTCCTTCCTCCTTTTCTAAGCCCTCTTCAAAGCCTCCGGTTGGCTCTCCTTCATCCCCTTCTTCATCCGATAGAGGACATTTGAGAATGCCTATGACGTCTTGCATTTTCTTAAAGTCCATGTGAATATGAGAGACCCTCTTAGTGAGATCATCAATATGAGAGGTTTAAGAGGGGATTTATCCTTGAATTTGGATAAGGATGTCAAGAATTGATCCTTGGGCTCTAGGGTTTTGGGGTCTAGGAAATTTCAGTTGGAATGACACTTAGCTTTCATCATAATGATATGTTCCATCATCCTCAAATATGCATTTTGAGTGTTTTAGTATTGAATTTTGATGGGATTTTTAGATGGATCAAGTGGATTAGAGAGAGTTGCTTTATTTGAGGGAGTGAGTGCCACTACATTCTTGGAAATTTGAGTAATGAAGGAGGTGATCATGATGGTTCCGGTTGATTTGTTTCTAATTGTGAGAAATGAATCAAGTAAGAACTTTTCAGTTTAAATCTTTTCTCCTTTTATAAGACAATAGAGTAAGATGAGATCTCTATAAGTAACCTTTTCATTGATTTCACTTCTAGCATTGATGGTATATGTGATAAATCTATGTAATAGCCAAGATGGGAGGGTCCTAAGATGCTTAGCATTGGAAAGTTTGTGAAAGTCAGTTTCAATTAAAATTTCTTTTCAAAAATTGAGTAGTTTCATTAGAAAATTTGGGATCGGAAGAATGAAATATACCTTCCTTTTTAAATCCCCAAATGGATGCAAAGTCCTATAGGGCCATTTGGTATTATTGGTTGAAAAGTTTAAAGGTTATGCCATAGTGGCCTAATGGTTAAACATCCTTCTTTTCAACAACCAAGATTACAAGGAATTCTTTGATTAGAGATTCTCACTCCAAGCAATCTTGTTCAAGGAAAATAAATTTCTCCCACCCAAGATTAGTGAGATAGGCCCTTATCTCATTTTCTACAAAAGAGATTCTAAAAAAAAATAAGAAAGGTATCCTATTAGCTTCAGTTTTCTTATCTAGAATAAGATTATTCCTTTTCTTCTCTTCTTCACTTAGCTGTCTTGGTCTGTGAGTTCTTGTTTTTGGAGTTTCTTCCATTGGAGTAGAAGAGGTTGCTACTTTTTTCCCTTTCTCTTGTCTTGAGGCCTTCTTCTTAGAATCTTTGGAAGCTATGAGAATGATGATGAGAAGTTGAAAAGAGAATTTTTGGTATTCTCAGTGTTTAGAAGTGAAGGTAAATTGCAAGGATCATAAAATTTGAGTATAAGTAGATTTATATAGAGTTTTTTTTTTTTGGGGGGGGGGGGGGGGGGGGGGGGCGCAAACTAGCCATTTATAGCTGTTAGAGAAGGTTTATCCACGTTTGAAAGAGTTTCCAACGGCAATAATTTTTGAAAAATTGTGAGTCTTCCCAGTCAGACTCTATTTGGTATGGTCGGACCACTATAAAATTTGACAGTCCGAGCATGCATATAGGAGTCCGGATGGACCAATCTCACTTCATCATAATGGTCAAAAAATTTTGAAAGAGCACGATCTGACTAGGTGTCAGCATGCTCTGTTGAGCGAGATAATCTATGGTACAGTTGAACCAGTGCCTAGTCCGACCGGATTAAATAAATTTTCCAAAAAGGATAGATGAAATTGCATATCTCTATTTGTGGCCTTAATGTATAATCAAAATAGATGTGAATGAAAAATTAGGTCATGTAAAATTTATACATTTGCAAGTAATTCTAATTTTATCATTAATATGCACATATGCACCAATCAACAAAATTTTTTCAAATTAAAGTGCTTCCATCTATCATTCCTATGTGTTATTTTATAAAATTTAGTCTTTCTTCATTCAATGGTTTTGTAAAGATATCAGCTAGTTGATTTTGAGTGTATATAAATTCTAGATCAATATTTTGATTTTGAACATTGTCTCTCAAGAATTGATGCCTAATATCTATATGCTTTGACCTAGAATATTGGATTGAATTTTTGGATAGATTATGGCACTACTTTTATCACATTTAACGGGAATGTGACCAAATATTTTATCATAATCTAACAATTATTGTTTCATCCATAGAACTTGTGTGTAACAAAAACAAGTAGCAACATATTAGACTTCAGAGGTGAAAAGTGCAGCCGACACTTGTTTCTTGCTAAACCAAGAAAATAGGTAGTCACTAAGAAAATGACATGCACCGGTCATGATTTCCTATCCAATAGGCTATTGGCAAAATCTACATCCGAAAATCCTAAAATATTAAATGATGTATTTTTAGAATACCAAAGTCCTAAATGCAATGTTTCACTCAAATATTTTAAAAGTATTTTGATGGCATTCAAATGTGTTTCTTTAGGACATAATTGAAATCTAGCACATCAACAAACACTATACATTATATTGAGTCTAGAAACGGTTAAGTAAAGAAGTGATCCGATAATACCTCGATATTTCTTTTCATCAACTTTCTTACCAAAATCATTTTTGTCTATCTTCAAGGATGTACTCATTGGAGTCTTGCTTTCTTTGCAACCAACCATGCCAAATTTCTTGATAAGTTCCTTTATATATTTGGATTAGTTGACGAAGATATCATCCTTGCATTGCTTAACTTGTAGACTAAGAAAGAACTTAAGTTCACCCATTATGCTCATTTCAAATTTTCTAGTCATACAAGAAGCAAACTCTTGATACAAAGATTCATTAGTATTACCAAATATAATGTCATCAATATAAATTTGTACGATTAAGATGTTATATAATTTTTTTTAACAAAAAGTTAATATCAATTTTATCTTTTGTAAAATTATTTTTCAACAAATAAGCACTAAGTCTATCATACCAAGCTCTTGAAGCTTGTTTCAATCCATATAGTACTTTAGTTAATTTAAAAATATGATTTAGAAATTTATAATCTTCAAAACTAGGGGGTTATTCAACACAGACTTCTTCATTAATAAAATAATTCAAAAATGTACTTTTGATATCCATTTAAAAAAGTTTAAAATTCATGTAACATGCAAATGCAAGTAGAATTCTAATTACTTCTAATCTAGCAACAGGGGTAAATGTCTCATCTTAGTTGTGTTTCCTCTTAGTTATAGCCTTTGGCTATCAATCTAGCTTTATTTCTAGTGCTGAGACCATCTTCATCAAGTTTATTCCTATACACTCATTTACAACCAATAATTGGATTATCCTTGGGTCTAAGAATAAGCTCTCACACTTTATTTCTCTCAAATTGATTGAGTTCATCTTTCATGGCAATCGCCCAATATTTATCACTAAAATCCTCCTCAATAGTCCTTGGCTCAATTTGAGAAATAAAAGCAACATTATAATCTAAATATTTAAGCTTAGATCCAGCAATTACTCCTTTTCAAGTATAACCAATGATAAGTTCTTTTGGATGATCCTTTTGATAATGCCAATCTTCGGGTAATTCTTGAGTCTTTTCAATTTTGGTTTCTTCTTGTTCTACTATTTGTTCTAGCTCATCAATATTTTCCTTTGGAATATTGTTTGTTTCAATCACTTCAAATGAACCTATAAAATCATCAAGAACACTAACTTTCCTATAATCAAGCTTAGAAGATTCATTAAAGATAACATGCATCGATTCTTTAACGACTAGAGTTCTCCTATTAAATAATCTATATGCTTTACTAGAAGATGAGTACCCTAAGAACACACCTTCATCCGATTTGGATGAGAATTTTTTAAGGTTGTCCTTGATATTTAATATGAAGCATTTGCATCCAAATATTCTAAGGAATGATATTTTTGGTCTTCTTCCATTCCACAACCCATAAGAAGTTTTAATTATCAAAGGTAATTTGAAAACACGATTTGAAATGTAAAAAGGTAAATTATACTCATTGAGTATTGTTCTAGCCATTTTAGTCAATGTTCTATTTTTTCTCTCAACTACATCATTTTGTTATGGTGCTCTAGGAGTTGAAAAATTATGTGAAATTTCAAGTTTATTGCAAAAATTTTCAAAGTTCTTATTTTCAAATTCCTTGTCATGATGGACTCAAAAAAAAAAAAAATTCCTTGTCATGATCACTTCTAATAGATGTTATCACATAGTCTTTTTCATTTAGAAATCTTTTTGCAAAAATTTTAAAATGATTAAAAACTTTATTCCTTTGAGCTAAGAAATTAATCCATTTAAACCTTGAGTAATCATCAATAAGTACAAATGCATAGAACTTGTCTCCTAGACTAGCAACTCTATTATGACCAAACAAATCTAAATGAATTAATTCTAAGGGTCTAGATTTACTTACAATATTCTTTATTTTGAAAAACCTCTTATGTTATTTTCTAAATTCACAAGGTTCACAAATTTTATCTTTGTTGAATTTTATTTTGGGGAGTCCATCTACAAGTTCTTCTTTACTTAGACATTGCAATTAGTCTATATTAGCATGCCCTAATCTTCTATTCCAAAGTCAAGCATCATTACTAATAGTGATTAAACATTCAAAAATATTATTAGAGTGAATGTCAATTTTATAAGTGTTACTAATTCTACCTCCTTTGAATGCAAGCTCACCATTTGAAAAGGTGATTTTGCATCCATTAGAATTAAAATTGACATTATATCCTTTGTTATACAATTGACTAACACTAAGTAAATTATATTTCAAACCATCAACTAACCACACATCATCAATTAAATTCTTACCAAGCATACTAATAGAACCAATGCCTATAATTATTCCTTTAGCATTGTTTCCAAATATCACCTTACCTCCTTTCTTATAAGTAAGAGTTGTAAAAAGTTTTGCATTGCTGGTCATGTGCCTTAAACATCCACTATCTACAAGCCAAATACTTTCATTGATAGTAGACTTTAAGCATACATACAAGATAATAAAGTTTATCTTCTTTTAAGTACCCAAATGAACTTGGGTCCTTAGGGGTTAGTTATAAAAGGATCCTATAATTTGAGGTGAGCCTTCCTAATATAACAAATTATACTTTGTTAGACAAATGATCTCAATTTTAATCCTTGACAACTCAAATTGAATGATCCATTTAACATGTGTTTGGAGAATCTTGTTGCAGGCTTAGGTTGCTTCAAATAAAGCTAAACAGAACACTTATAGCGGTCGCACAAAACCTGAATACGACCGCACCATTCAATTAAAGGATGAAACCTTATCACAGTAGGTTTCACGGTCAGAAACCCGACCTCAGTAATGACCGCACTTAAAGAAGAGCGACCGTCCCAAGTTATGGACGACCGCTACCCAAGGAACTCAAATCATTCTAATCACAGTAAGGTTCACGGTGACAAGAATGGCGAATGATACGGCCTCGCTTATCACTTTAGCGACCGCCCATTTATATTCACGACCGCTCTACCAATTCAAGAAAAATTTGCTTAAAGAGGCAGTAGTGTTCGCGTCCTCAGGTGCGTCCAGAAGTTCGACGCTAGTATCTCAACTCGACCGCGAGATGTTACCTAGGGCGACCGCGAAATTCATATTTTGGCGGACATCTTTTCTGCCCAGTCAAAGAATGCCACGTGTGATGACCGTTATAAACCCACTTCAACATTCAAAAAGGGTGACCGCACCTTTGTTATGCGCGACCGTCCTGACAACCACAGCATGGGCAAGATTCCTGCTGCAGAGCACTCAAATTCGACCGTTGAAGCATTTTTAAATTCAGCGACCTTACCTTGTCCAAGGACGACCGCGTATGACAATAGCGCGACTATCCTTATATGAAGGACGACCGCGAAATGCTTCGAAAAGTTTAAAGAAGAAGGTCTAAACTGCCAAGACTTTATTCTCACTATCAATAATGGCTAGTAAGACCACATTGGCTATAAATACATTGCTTCTATAAGAAAAGAGAAGTATGAGAAGCAAAAAAAAAAAGAGAATTTCATAGCCAAGCAACAAACTTTCTTTTACTTAAACTCACATTTGAATTGTAATGAATGTTAGGTGTAAGCATTGAAAACACTATTGTATAAGTTTGAGTGTGAGTTTGGAAAACACTTGGGTTGTGAGAGTAAGCCTTGTAAAACTCTTGTTTGGGTTGTGAGAGTAAGCCTTGTAAAACCCTTGTTTGGGTTGTGAGAGTGAGCCTTAAAAACTCCTTTAAAGGTTCTTGAGTGTAAGCCTTAGAAAAACACTTGTGAAGTTAGGTGTGAACTTGTGAAAACACCAAAGTTGGAAGTGAGCTTGTAAAAACTTCAAAGATTAGTGGAACCTTAACAAGTTGTTAAGGAAGTGGATGTAGGATTGAAGTAAATCCAAACCACTATAAATCTTGTGTGTTCTTTCTTTCTTTCATTACTCAACCATCTCTCTATTCCGCATTTCTAGTTTGTTGAGTTTTTTAATTGTCATTATTTCTTGAGGAAACCAATTCACCCCCCCCCTCTCTTGGTTGCCATCTTGGGACAACAATTGGTATCAGAGCCTGAGATTTCTTAAACTTAATTGTGAAATTTGATCCACTATGGCAACTTCTTCTTCATCAAACTCTCATGGAAATCTTAACACTATTCTTAGACCCTACTTTGATAGAACTGATTATTCATACTGGAAACACAAAATGTATTTGTTTCTAGACAGTGAAGGGATTGAACTATGGGATTTCGTGGAAAGTGAGTGGAAACCTCCCACTTATGAAGCTGACGGTATTCAAGTTCCACTTCCCAAAGCATAATGGTCAACTAGCAATGTCAAATATCGATTCAAGAACAATAGAGCTGCTTCCATCTTGATGAATTCCATTTCAAGAGAAGAAGGTGGAAGAGTTCAACATTTAACTTGTGCACATTGCATTTGGAAAACACTCGAAAACTACCATGAAGGTACGACTCAAGTGAGATTTACCAAGAAACAAATGCATGTCCATGAGTATGAGCTATTCAAGATGAAATCAAATGAAAATGTCACCGACATGACCAATCGCTTGCTTGCTATTGTCAATGAACTAAAGAAGTATGGCAAGATATATGATCAAAGTGATGTAAACAGTAAAATCTTGAGAGCCCTAAGAGCTAGAAAAACTTTGAATCAAAAGTATCATCCATAGAAGAAGCTCATGATCTTAGCACATTAAGAACCGACGAGCTAGTTGGAAAACTACTCACATTTGAGCTACACAGTGAGAAGGAAGAAGATCAAGGTGAAAAAGAAAAGAGAAAACCAATTGCACTCAAAGCAATCAAAGAAGTTGAGAGCTCAAGCAATGAAGGTACTGATGATGAAGATGAAATGGCAATGTTCTCAAAAAGAATCAATGAATGGAAAAGGAAGAAAAGATTACAAGAAAACAAAGGTACACTTCCTAAATTCTCCTTCAAAGATAAAGAAAAGAAAAATGAGGTAAAGTGCTATGAATGTGGAAAAACTGGTCACATTAAATCGGATTGCTTCAAATTAAAGAACAAACGGAAATGGGATAAAGAAAAGAAAAAGTCTCTTAAAGCCACATGGGATGACTCTTCTTCAAGTGAAGAAGAAGAAGAAGAAGGAATTGTAAATCTGTGTCTCATGGCTATTGAAGATGACTCCAATGAGGTAAGTACTCAATCCTTTGATCTAGTAGCACATAATGATATAAATGATATAGATGATAGTGATTTGATTGAGCACATGAACTTTAAAATAGAAAAATATTTTTCTAAAATGATGCTCTATAAAGAGAAAAACTCTAAGTTAGAAAAGGATTTTATATGCTTAAAGAACTCTACCTTAGAATTAAAAATCTCAAATGAACACTTGATGAATACGATAGGAGAGTTAAATAAAAACTCACATGACTTAGAAAAAGTTATTAAAGAAAATGAAACATTGAAGCATGAACTAAAAGAACTAAAAGAATCAATTTCTAGATTTCATAAAGAAAAGGAAGCATTAAACACATTAATTAATAACCAAAGATCACCTTCCTTAAAATATGGATTAGGATTCAATGGCTCAACCAACATTGCACTAAGCAAACCAACATTTGTAAAAGCATCTACAATTGAAATCTCTGATGTTCATATCAAAGATGCTTGCACCAAGTCTAAAAGTACCAAAAGAACTTCTTATGGTTCACTAGGAAATAAAGCCAAAAATAATTATGCATTTTTGTACACTAAACTTGCGCAAAAGAAATCGCATACTTGTAGTTGTATGCATAATAATTTAAATACAAAAAGAAAAATGCAGAAGTATAGAATGCCATGGCAATGCACATATTGCATGAAATTCGGACACAAAAATTTTTCTTGTTATATAAGAAATGCTCATCTCAATTTAGAAGGCACTTTTACTACTAACCATCAAGGACCCAACTTCATGTGGGTACCTAAAAGAAGATGATCACTATTGCCTTGCAGGTATGCCTAAAATCTACTATCAACGAAAGCACATGGCTTGTGGATAGTGGTTGCTCAAGGCATATGACTGGGAATGCAAAGCTCTTTACAAGTATTACCTACAAACATGGAGGTAATGTAACTTTTGGAAACAATGCTAAAGGTAAAATTCTTGGTGTTGGCTCCATTGGTTCTATTGGTAAGGATTTAATAGAAGATGTATGGCTTGTTGATGGTTTGAAACATAACTTGCTAAGTGTTAGTCAACTTTGTGATAAAGCATACTTTGTCAATTTTGATTCCAAAGAATGCAAGATCACGAATTCAAATGATATTATCATATTTAAGGGTACTAGAACAAACAACACTTATAATATCAACATACATTCAAATCATACATTTAAATGTTTAATGTCCACTAATAATGATGCATGGTTATGGCATAAAAGACTAGGACATGCTGGTATGGATCAATTAAAATATATCTGTAATGAAAACTTAGTTGATGGCCTACCTAAGATAAAATATGATAAAGATAGGATTTGTGAACCTTGTTAACATGGTAAGCAACATAAAAGCTCATTTAAATCAAAGAGTGTTATAGGCACCTCTAGACCTTTAGAGCTCATTCATTTGGATTTGTTTGGACCAAATAGAGTTACAAGCTTAGGAGGCAAATCATATGCATTTGTTCTTGTTGATGATTACTCTAGATTCACATGGGTTAATTTCTTAGCTCAAAAGAATGAAGCCTTTAATTACTTCAAAACGTTTGCAAAAAGAGTTCAAAATGAAAAAGGATATGTGATCACATCTATTAGAAGTGATCATGGCAAAGAATTTGAGAATGAAAATTTTGAAGGTTTTTGTAATGAACTTGGCATTTCACATAATTTTTCTGCTCCTAGAACTCCACAGCAAAATTGTGTAGCTGAAAGGAAAAATAGAACTTTAATTGAAATGGCTAGGACAATGCTCAATGAATATGATTTACCATCTTATTTTTGGGCAGAAGCCATTAATACAGCTTGTTACATTACAAATCGTGTTTGCAAAAGGCATTTAACTAATAAAACTTCTTATGAGCTATGGAATGGAAGAATTCCCAGAATTGGATGTTTTAGAGTATTCGGATGCAAATGCTTCATATTGAATACCAAGGATAATCTTGGAAAATTTTCATCCAAATCAGATGAAGGCATATTCCTAGGATATTCATCATATAGCAAAGCATATAGGGTATTTAACATGAAAACTCTAGTTATAGAAGAAACAATGCATGTTGTATTTGATGAATCATCTAAACGTGATCAAAAGAAAGGTATTACTTTCAATGACCCTGCAGGTACTCTTGAACCTCTTGAATCTATTGATGCTCCAAAGATCAATCAGTATGAACTTGAAGAAAAGACTCAAGATCTACCTAAGGATTGGCAATACAAGAAAGACCATCCTAAGGAACTCATCATTGGAGAAACATTTAAGGGAAATTTGCTTCTTGTATGACTAAAAAATTTGAAATGAGCATGATGGGTGAACTCAAGTTCTTCCTTGGACTACAAGTCAAGCAATGTGAAGATGGGATCTTCATCAACCAATCCAAATATACAAAAGAACTCATCAATAAATTTGGAATGGATGGCTGCAAAACTAGCAAAACTCCTATGAGCACATCCTTAAAATTAGGTAAAGATGAAAATGGTAAAGCAGTAGATGAGAAGAAATATCGAGGTATCATCGGATCACTACTTTACTTAACCGCTTCTAGACCTGATATAATGTATAGTGTATGTCTTTGTGCTAGATTTCAAACTTGTCCAAAAGAATCACACTTGAATGCCACTAAGAGATTTTTGAAATATTTGAGTGGTACAATGCATTTAGGACTTTGGTATCCTAAAAACACATCATTTCATATCATAGGCTTTCAGATGCAGATTATGCTGGTAGTATCTTAGATAGGAAGAGCACTACATGAGCATGTCACTTTCTTGGTAATTGTCTAGCTTCTTGGCATAGTAAGAAACAAGCATCGGTTACTTTATCCACAATGAAAGCCGAATATGTTGCAGCATGTTTTTGTTGCACACAAGTATTATGGATGAAACAACAATTGCTTGACTATGGTAAAGTATTTAACAATATCTCCATTAAATGTGACAACACTAGTGCTATCAATTTGTCTAAAAATCCTATCCAACACTCTAGATCGAAACCTATAGATATTAGACATCATTTCTTGAGAGAAAATGTACAAAATCAGAATATAATCCTAGAATTTATAGATATACAAAATCAACTTGCTGATATCTTTACAAAACCCTTGAATGAAGATAGACTTAACTTCATTAAATTTAATTTAGGAATGATTGATGGAATCACTTTGAATTAATAAAAAATTGCCTATCAATGAAGTTTCTATGTGCATAAACTTTTTGCCTAAACATTAGAAAAATCTTCCATCTTTCCTTGACTCTTTCATTTCTAAGTCAGTCGCGTTCGCTCCAGTGTCCTTAGCAATCGCTATCTCGTCTGCCAGATTCATTCAAATAAAAATCTCTGTGCGCGGTCGAGAAAATTTGTGCACGGACGCAATAATTTGAACAGTTTCGTCCGTTACAGACAATTTTTTCACCTGCGAGCACACTGATCTTGCTAATGGTTGCTAGACCACATTTCACGATCGCACCCTTTTAAATCTGCGACCACACTCTGTACACTCTGCTCGAAATTTTGTAACCGTTGGCTGTATGACAGGTCGCAACTCTTAACTTTCAACAGTCATAAACGGCTATTTTCTTAATTTCTTCTATTTAAGAGTATGATACATTAGTTTCTTGGATATTTTGCTTCTTACAACATATAAACTTTCCTCTAAATCTCGAAAATCCTCTCAAAATCATCTGCTTCTCAAAACACCCTCTGTTTTCCAGTTTTCTTCTTTTTCTTCCTATCCTGATGGCTCCCAAAAAAAAGATAACCTCCAAAGTAAAAGGAAAAGGAAAGAGATCTTCAGGAATCACAATAAGAGAACCTATAGATGATCATCCATCTCCTCTACAGTCTAAAAGAGGTGAGAAAAATCACAAACCTCACCACCAAACCTCTGAGGAAGATGTGAGATATGCCATGCTGAAGAGAAAGAAAGTTGAGGGAACCAAATCTCCTTTTGGTGGGATGCTCTCTGCCCTGAATATCAAGGACGAGATTGAAAGATTACTAGATGTTCTTGGATGAAGAAAATTTGTATTTCCTGAGGAGGTAGGTTATTCCAGTTTAAGCAAGGAATTCCTTATGTCTTTCCAAATAGAGAAGAGTGCTAACTCTGCACTGGGATGGTATGGGGTTAGATTTAAGCTATTTGATCAATACCAAGCCTTAACCCTAGAAGACTTTGGCAAAATCTGGGACTTTCCTGCTGATGGTATAACCTCCTACAACGATCAAACCTTTTCCAACCAAACACTCTCGGCATTCTGGCAAGAAATTTCTGTGGAAACATCTTTTGAAAAAGAATCAAAAGTCAGACACATCAAATCCCTCACCCATTGGATGCTTAATAGGATTATGACCTACACCATCCATCAAAGAGCTGATGGGAATGAAAAGGTAACAAAAAGAGATCTCATATTTTTATATGCTTTCACCCACAACATCCAAATGAACACAACCAAGTTCTTGATTGACACCCTCTATCATCATGCAGTTACAAGAATTGGAACTTTCTTCTTATCCTCACAAATAACTCAAATAGCTAGGCATCTGAACCTACTAAATGATCTGAACTTAGCTACATTGAGAAACCCTTTCAATCTTGCCTCTAGTGCCATCACTATTGACTATCTAGAACATGCTGGATGTGTAAGGAAGATTGAAGGTACATATGTGTATTATTTTGGCAAAAAAGGAGTTGTGGATAGACAAAAGAAAAGGCCAAGGTATACAATTGAGGAAGAGGGAGACTCTCTGGAAGTTGCTGTGGAATTACCTCTAAAAGCTGCTTCATCAAAAGCTACTCAAGAAACTACCTCATCCTCTACACAACTCATCCTCAATGCTATCAAATCTCTCTCCAGGAAACTCTCTAGATTCAAGAAAAGTGTCTCCAAGAGATTCCATCACTTGAACAAGAGAATCGACCTTATATCTCACATGCATCATGATCTCTATGATATGCAAGGCAAACTGGACTTGCCTCAATGCAATCTTGAAGATTGGCATATAAGTGATCATACACAAAGTCTTCCTGAAGAAGAAGAGTTCATTAGTACTAGCTCTACCTCTTTTGTTCCTCTTGATAAAGGAAAAGCTCCTTTAGTAGAAGAAGAGATAGATGAGGATGATGATTCTGAATAGTTTACATTTTCAAGATGTTTAGTCTCAATAGTTTACATTCTCATGTTTGTTGCTAGCTATGTTTACTATATATATTTGTAGCTTGATATGTTTACTTTCCTCTATCTTTTAATAAACAAGATGTTTAGTAGCTTAACTTCTTGCTTTCTGTTATGCATTTTGCCTATGACAATGGGAGAGAAATAGTAAACAACTTGTAACTTGGAATGATTGTTTAACCATGATTCAATGCACCAAGATAATCAAATAATATCAATGCACCAAGATATACTTAACCATGATTCATGCATATGTTAAGGGGGAGCATTTTAGACTTCTTATATTTTTTATCATTCCATTTGAATTTTCAAAGTCAAAATGGGGGAGATTGTTAGACAAATGATCTCAATTTTGATCCTTAACAACTCAAATTGAATGATCCATTTAACATGTGTTTGGAGAATCTTATTGCAGGCTTAGGTTGCTTCAAATAAAGCTAAACAGAACACTTATAGTGGTCGCACAAAACCTGAATACGACCGCACCATTCAATTAAAGGATGAAACCTTATCACAGTAGGTTTCGCGGTCAGAAACCCGACCTCAGTAACGACCGCACTTAAAGAAGAGCGACCGTCCCAAGTTATGGACGACCGCTACCCAAGGAACTCAAATCATTCTAATCACAGTAAGGTTCGCGGTAACAAGAACGGCGAATGATACGGCCTCGCTTATCACTTTAGCAACCCCCCATTTATATTCGCGACCGCTCTACCAATTCAAGAAAAAATTGCTTAAAGAGGCAGTAGTGTTCGCGTCCTCAGGTGCGTCCAGAAGTTCGACGCGAGTATCTCAACTCGACCGCGAGATGTTACCTAGGGCGACCGCTAAATTCATATTTTGGTGGACATCTTTTCTGCCTAGTCAAAGAATGCCACGTGTGATTACCGTTATAAACCCACTTCAACATTCAAAAAGGGCGATCGCACCTTTGTTATGCGCGACCTTCCCGACAACCACAGCATGGGCAAGATTCCTACTGCAGAGCACTCAAATTCGACCGTTGAAGCATTTTTAAATTCAACGACCGTACCTTGTCCAAGGATGACCGCGTATGACAATAGCGCGACCATCCTTATATGAAGGACGACCGCGAAATGCTTCGGACAGTTTAAAGAAGAAGGTCTAAACTGCCAAGACTTTATTCTCACTATCAATAATGGCTAGTAAGACCACATTGGCTATAAATACATTGCTTCTATAAGAAAAGAGAAGTATGAGAAGCAAAAAAAAAAAAGAATTTCATAGCCAAGCAACAAACTTTCTTTTACTTAAACTCACATTTGAATTGTAATGAATGTTAGGTGTAAGCATTGAAAGCACCATTGTATAAGTTTGAGTGTGAGCTTGGAAAACTCTTGGGTTGTGAGAGTAAGCCTTGTAAAACTCTTGTTTGGGTTGTGAGAGTAAGCCTTGTAAAACTCTTGTTTGAGTTGTGAGAGTGAGCCTTAAAAACTCCTTTAAAGGTTCTTGAGTGTAAGCCTTAGAAAAACACTTGTGAAGTTAGGTGTGAACTTGTGAAAACACCAAAGTTGGAAGTGAGCTTGTAAAAACTTCAAAGATTAGTGGAACCTTAACAAGTTGTTAAGGAAGTAGATGTAGGATTGAAGTAAATCCGAACCACTATAAATCTTGTGTGTTCTTTCTTTCTTTCATTACTCAACCATCTCTCTATTCCGTATTTCTAGTTTGTTGAGTTTTTTAATTGTCATTATTTCTTGAGGAAACCAATTCACCCCCCCTCTTGGTTGCCATCTTGGGACAACATACTTTTATGACCAAATTTCATGCAATATTGGCATTAATATAGGGCTTTATGTTTTTACATACTTTTTCTATTGAACTTTGAAAAATTAAATTGACAATCACAAGTATGTATGGGATAGAATTGTTTATGCACATACTTGTGGTTGTGCTCATGCTTTGTGTACATGTATGCATAATTTGCTTTTGAAATCTTAGTTCTAAATCCTAGTGAGTCTTGAGTAGTCTATTTAGGACTTTTAGGTTTAGTGTGTGCATTTGCATTATTTACCACTTCAATACTAGATGTTTGAGTTGTAGATGCTTTAACAAATGTTGGTATATTAGATGTAGTAGTAGAAGAGCCATTGAACCCTAAGCCATACTTGAAGGAAGATGACCTTTGGACACTAATCAATGTATCTAAGGCTTCCTTATCTTTGTGAAACTTTGAAATATAATTCTTTAGTTCATTTATTTCTTCTTTCAAAGTGTTATTTTTCTTGATTATCTTTTCTAACTATGTGAGTTTCTAGACATTTCATCAATGAATTTCAACAATTATTCATTTGAGGTCTTTACTTCTAAAGTAGAATTTTTTAAAGAAACAAAATCTTTTTCTAGCTTAAAGTATTTTTCTTTATAGAACTTCATTTTAGAAAAATATTTTTAGACTCTTAGGTTCATATGCTCAACTAAATTACTATCATCTAAAGCATTATCAATATTATCACTATAAGCATTAAAGTTTAGGGATTGAGTACCTACCTCATTGGTATGATCATCATTATCTCCAATAGCCGTAAGACATAGATTTACAATTTCTTGCTCTTCCTCATCTTCTTCTCCACTTAAAGAGTCATCATCCCATGTGGCTTTGAGAGATTTTCACTTTTCCTTGTCTCATTTCTTCTTATTCTTCAATTTGAAACAACCCGTTTTGATGTAACCCGTCTTGCCACATTCATATAATTTTATTTCATTCTTCTTTTCTTTTTCTTTGGAAGAGGATTTGAAAGGATTACCTTTATTGCTCGTAATCTCTTCTTTCTTTTCCATTCACTACTCTTCTAGATAGCATGACCATTTCTTCATCATCATCACTATCTTCTTCACTTGCGCTCTCAACTTCTTTAATGGCTTTGAGAGCTATTGCTTTCTTTTTGTCCTTCTCACCTGCATCATCCTCTTTTTCAGTATGCAACTCAAAGGTGAGGAGTTTTTCGACTAGTTCACTGGTCCATAGTGTATTAAGATCATGAGCTTCTTCAATTGAAAAAAACTTTGATTCAAAGCTCTTCTTGGTTCTAAGTGCTCTCAATATTTTACTATTGACATCACCTTGATCATAGACTTTTCTATATTTCTTCAAATCATTGACAATAGTAAGTAACCGATTTGATCTAGATAATATTTTTGTTAGGCTTCATTTTAAAAAAGTTCATACTCATGCATAAGCATTTGAGTCTTGGTGAACCTCACTTGGGTAGTTCCCTCATGATAATTCTCAAGAGTTTTCCAAATGCTATGTGCACAAGTAAGATGTTGGATTCTTTCAACTTCTTCTCTAGATAAGGAATTCACCAAGATGGGGCCTACTCTAATGTTCTTGTAGTGAGTCCTTTCTTAAGTATCGATCTATTTGTATCTAGAAAGAGACACTTGAACACTATCAACCTCATGAGTAGGAGGTTTCCATTCATTTTGGACACATTTCTAAAGCTTAATTTCCTCATTATAAAAAAATAAATGCATATTAGATTTCCAATAAGAATAATCCATTCCATTGAAGTAACGTCTTAGATAAAAATTGATATTTGCATAAGATTGAGTAGTAGAGGTAAATGGAGGAGTGACTGCTATTATGGATTAAATTTCACAATTAAGCTTCTTGAAATTTTGAAGCTCTGATACCAATTGTTTTCCCAAGATGGCAACCAAAAGAGGGGATGAATTGGTAATTTTGAAGAAGTGATGATAAATTAAAATTTTTAAATCAAACAAAGTAAGAGAGGAATAGAGTAGAGAAGAACAAACACAAAGAGTTTATAATGGTTCAGATTACCTTAATCCTACATCCACTTTCTTAACAGCTTGTTAAGATTCCACTAATCTTAAGTTTTTACAAGTTCAACTCTAACTTGGTGTTTTCACAAGCTCACACCGAACTTTTTCAAGGTTTGAGTAACTTTCTCACAATCCAAATAAGAGTTTTCCTAGGCTCAATCTAAAACTTAAGTGTTTCAAAGTTCACACTCAAACTTATAATGTTGTTTAATGCTCACACCCAACACTCAAAGATTATAAATTTTGATACAAACAAATGAAAGTTATTAATCTTGGTAATTACAATTAAAATCCTCTTGAAAAATGAGACTTCTTATGGTATTTATAGCCTTCAAGCCTTCAACTAGACATTTGAAGTGGGTGCCAACATGTTTGATTCTTGTCTCCCACTTTAATCACTTTTTAGGGCATCCTCACAGTCAAAATGACTTTGGTCCAGTCGGCTCGATCTCGGTACAATCGAACTGAATACTGGTCCAGTCATGCTCTCTAATTTTCTAGCAAAAGTTCTTTAATGGCTACACATGTGGCATCCACTAATTGAATGGATAAGTAATGACTATAATTTTAAAATCCCATTTCACAGGTACAGTAAAAAAAACCCTTGGTTTGGTCAGACTGTAGTTGGTATGCTGAGATTCTAGGCGAACCAGTGACTGTGAATTCTACTGAAACTTTGTTGGATTTTTAGGTATGCTCAGTTCGATCGGACTACATCTGGTCTGGTCATACTAGGTGTGGTATGATGAAGTTTTCAGAGTACCAGTGATCATGAGCTCTACTAGAAGTTTTGAGATTTTATCTCGGGCTCGGTATGACAGGGCTAAAACATGGTCCGGTCGTGACACATGGTTCGTGCACAATATGGGAGTAACTTTGGGCATGAGCTTGTCTGAATATTTTCGCTCGAGTTATGTCCACTCAGCTCGTGCTCATTCCTAGCAGCTAAGGCTTGGTCCAGTCATACCATAAGTTGGTCCGGTTGGACAAAACCCAATGCTCTGAAAAACATAGAGTATTGGCGACTGTGAGCTTCACTGGATAAATTTGTTATTTCAACTAGCCTTTAGTCCAGTTGGATTGTTCCTTGTTCCAATCAGGCTCTGTGAACTGTCTTCAAAAATTAAAGTCTTGCAAAGTGTAACTTGATACAAATTTTAGTCCATTCAATTTGATTGCCTAAGATCAAAATAGAGTTAATTAAGCCAAAGTTTTGGCTAACAATTGTATTTGAGAAAGTAAAGAATGAAAGTACAATGTTCTAAAATAAATTAATGAAATGGGATCAATGTTTTAAACTCCATAAAAATCAAATTAATGAAAATAATAAAACCATATATGGAGTTATAAAAAGATTAAAATTACTAATAAGTCATTAAATTTTAATTAAAACTTATAAGAATATAATTTTATGATAAGAATACATAAGATGACTCATATAAACTTAAACTTAATCTAAATATGATTAAATTGAAATTTAATTCTTGAGAAGAATACTTAACATATATGTATATATATAGCTTTGACTAGGGGTGTTTTCGGGCCGAGTTGGGCCTGGTTTTACCCCAGCCAGCAGCCCAGCCCGAAAAATATTAGGGCTGCATTTTGCAGTCGGTGGCCCGACCCTAAGCCCGATAAAGCTGGGCCACTTCAGGCCTGACCGAATTCGGGTTGGGCCGACCCAACTTTTTTTTGAAAATTAAAAAAAATTAAGGATAAAATTTATTTTTTAAAATTTTGAATAAAATTTACTTAAAAATATTACTTTAAAATTTATTATACGAAATTATATCTAATAATATATAAATTATTTTATCAATATTTATGATAACTAAATTATTTAATTAATTATTTATTTTATTATTCAAGTAAAAAATATAAAATATAAAAATTATTTCTTATGAATTAAATTTTTAAGAGTCTCAAATATCATAAAATACACACAATATTTTAAAATTTTAAATTCTTTTTATATGAAATTTAAATTACTAAAATATATATTTTTAAAAATATATAAAAAAAATTAACACCTCTGTCGAACTGAGCCAGCCCGAGGATTTTCAACCTCAACCTGAAGCCCAATCCGAATATAGCTCGGGTCTAGCTTTGGAACCTGTGGCCTGACCCTATTATGGGTTCGGGCTAGCCCAACCAGACTCGAACCTTTTGCCAGACTGAGTTTTTAGGGCTGCGGATTTTTTGAACACCCCTAACTTTGACCATCCCCAATGAATTAATATTTTTTCCTAATTTTTTAAATAAATTTATTTCACTTAATGCTTGATGCTTGATTAGAAACTATGCAAATATGGATTTTAATTTTTCTTTAAAAAAAAGATAGAAAATAATAAGATCTGATTTAGATTATTGATTTCCAAAACTCTATATTATTTTTTGCACATACAAATTAAAAAATAAAATTAATTCTTGAAGTATATTTTAATAATTTAAAAATTATATTCCATTAAAACTTAAAAAAATGAAAATAAAAACAACTCTAATATCACATTAAATTTAAAAATCTCTAAGTATAATCCAATGATTCTTTAAAGAAAAAAAATAAAATATAACATATATAATAAAAAAGACACCGTCTATCTTTGGTTTATGATATGTATGTATTTAGTAGATATTAGCACAAATTATGATGACTAAATAGCCCTTGCACTATCTTTCAAGAAATAAAAGCCTACACTAAATTGTATAAATACACATTCATTTTATATATTTTGCATTCTAGTAAAGAAGAAAAGGAAACACGTACCTTGGCTTTCTTTTTTGATAAGTATGTGAGATGGATTCTTGTTTTCCTCAAATGGGGTTCACTTAGAATTATAGATTATCTTATGTTATGTTTTTTCCATGCTTGATTTTATTCATATATGATTGGAGATGTTTTTTGTATTTCTTATTCCTGAAAATTTATAATTGAATAATGACATATTAAATATTAATATTATGATAGCTAAGTTGATTTGGTTTCTGCCATATAAATTTAAAATATGATGCAATAATAACTACATTAAAAGGATTCCAAGGGATGTGAGTATGTATTATTTCCAAGTAATTTAAGTGATGTATGATTAGAAGTTTATTATGGTAATTTAATTGGAAAAATGCTTTTTCCCCTATGAACTTTATGTGTTTTGCGCATCAAGCTCTTTAAATTTTTATTCAGTAATATTGAGTCCTTCAACTGTATGAGTTGATGATATTGAACATTTTTTTGACAAAAGTTAAACATGTGTATTTTAATTACTGTCAAAATCGCATGGCTACTAGAGCAAAATGGTATATTTTAATGAAAAATTAAGGAATAACGCATTTTTTAGCCCTTGAACTTTATATATTTTGTACATTAAGTCTTTCATGTAATTTTCTTTTGTTTAAAATTTGCAACAATTATAATGAGTTGACTTGCTTAAATAGACATATTTTTTGATGATATGGATACTGAATGAAATGTTAAGTTTTAATTTACACTATGATTAAAGAATGAAGTATAATATAACTTGATACAAAATATTGAAGTAAGGTCATTACACTTACAAAATAACCAATAAAAAAAATTAATGTTATATCTGTTCAAAATTAACACTTTACAGCCATATAATGTGTTCAAAAAAATCAACATATTTATAAAGGAACCCATCAGTATCTGTTCCTAAACTTGGTTATGATCACATCCATTGTCATTCTCAGTGGTGTATTGCTGGTCAAAATGAACTCAAGCGTATCATGGCTCTCCAAATGAGTGTCTTCAGCAAATTTGTGCCTATTGTGCTCTAATCTCTCCCTCTACAACATCTCATTCCTTCAATAAGGTACATAACATACCCTCCACCACCTTATCATGGTTGCAACGTATAAGTAAACATCTTTTACTTGATCTCCAAGGTGTACACTCACTAGTTGTATAGGAATGTTCTATTATAATGGAAAAGAATTCACATAAATGAATTAGTTTGACTTCCAAGGTTGATAATAATACTCAAGCATGCGAATTTGCATATGCTAAAATACAAAATACATTGCAACACCAAAAGTACACAATTATATCAGGATAACAATTGTTTTGAATTACTGTGTTCATAATGACATATTAGCTTATGAACTTTGTGAATTGACAAATACAAAATGCACGATGCAAAACCAATATGATTCAAACACAATTAACCTATGCTAACAATTATTTTTAATTTTGATTAATGTAACTCACCACCCTATACTTCCAGTCATAAGTCTTCATCTCCTTCATAAACCGAGAATGCTCTGGTCGAGGTAAAAGATCAGGAGTTTGCTCTAGTTGTTGAGTATCTTCCTCTCCTTCTAAGTTTACCTGTTGCTAGATATCATGTTGCTATTGAGATATGGCCTGTTGTTGTGAAGGCATAGCATATTGATTTGGATTCAAGTCTTGTTGTGGTGGCTGCACAACATCTTGGTTTGGTGGATGTACATTACCCCTTTATTATACTCCTTTTGTAACACCTTTATAACATATATACATATAATACATATACCCCGTGTACGTAGAATACACATATAATATATAAAATTGCCATAATAAATACCCATACAAAATTCTATTTTAATATAAAATAATAATTATTACTTTATAAGAGAAAATCTCTGAAAAAAAATTTACTAGAGTTTTATCTGTAATTTTGATAAATCCCAAACACTCAACCTAAAAAGAAATATATAATCTCAATATTCTTATTTTCACAAATCCTTTTAATTCTCCAAAATCCTCATAATAAAAATTTATATTTCTAGCACATATTCAAAATATTATTTACATAATTGAATATATATACAATAATCCGAAATCCTTACTCAATACACAAGTATTGTGAAATTATTATATATAAACCAAAATACATAATAAAACCACAATTATACATGTATGAAGTTGGCACTGTTGGTCTTGAGGCACCCTAAATCTTCAGATATTATCCACAAATTGAATCCCTCTGATCGGCAACTATTTCATCTGTGCGATTCATACAATCACGCTAAGCATATAGCTTAGTGGTACATATTTTAAAACAACATATATATATATACACATTTAAATACTCTTCCTCGTAATGTAATTTGCAATATCAATATGACCACCATTTATTTATTCACTTTATTCCTCATATATATGTATATCCAAACACACAAACACACACACATTCACGCATACATTGGGCCCAACAAACCCTTTATATAACTACTAAGTCCAATTATCATAACATCGATTTCACAACCCAGCTTTGCTCGAGTCCATTGCTAATCTCAATCTCATGACCTAGCTCTTCTCAGGTCTATCAATGCATGCATAATCAATATCAACAATACTTGGCAAGTAATTGTATAGGTTACAAACACACATTAACATATTATCTTTTCATACTCTCATCTCATTATCACATTTCTCACTTTCATCACATTTACTCTTCCTTTCATAGTTTTCACATTTTCTTTCTCATGTCTTATCACATTGTTCATTTCTCATTTTTTCTAATCATTTTTAGCATATTTTGTATTTTATACATTAAGTATATAACCATTGCAATAGCCATTCTATAGTAGCTTATCACTTTATTAATTATACAATACACATATCCTATCAAAACCAAAGATGAAAGTGACATAACGCATTCTCAAATTCACAATGTGTTATGCCAACTACAATGTTATTCAAATAATAATTATTAAAATATGTATAACCTTTTTCTTAGCTTCAAATTAGTCCAATTCCCTTTCAACCTCTTTCCTTCACCAAAATCCTAATTATCTTCCTTTGAACTACCTTGACCTAACACATATAACCAACAACAAGCAGCATTACTTAATTTAAATTCATTTCCACTGTCAATTTATATCAAACTATCATTAAATATACTATTTCTTTCAAAATTCTAATAAAACTCTAATTTCACCATTTACTACTTTATTCAAACTTCATCTTACACAACTTATTTTCAATATTTAACCATACATTTGCTACTTACATATCAAAATAACAATAAAACAACTCATTTAAATAATTATATCAATCTTCATCCAAAATCCTAATTTCACATACCCTACTCCTAAATTCCAACTTCATCCAAACTTACTTATATTCAACAACTTACCTTAAAATCATATCATATACATTAAAATTACATTAAATTAACCCATTACAATGATTAAAAATAACCCTAAATTCTAATTACAAAACCTTAATTTTATCATTTATGCTCATCTCCATAAATTGATCATCAAATCATCACATATCCACTATATTAACTCAATTACTATCAATTTTAACAATTAAAAACTACTTTCTCTCACTAACCAATTTATAAATAAACTTAAAACTAAAGAAAACGAACTTAAAAGAGAAAATACTTCTTGAAATCTTGCTAAATCTTCAAAACTACCTTGAATTCTTTAGAAATCTTGTAAAATTTGGTGTCTTTGAAGAACAAAAACTCCCCCTCTCTCCTCCTTCAAATTTCAACCATGGTGGAAAAACAAAGAAGAACATAACTTTTTTTTTGTTTCTTCTTAATTTCTCATCCATATATATTAATCTAATTTATTTATTTATTATTTTCCACTTTAATTTTCAACCAAGTATTTCTTTTCTTCCTTTGACTTTTGTTTTCTTATTTATTTATTTATTATTTTCATCTTCCATCCATAATTATGTATATGTATATGTCATTTATATTATATATATGTATATGTAATTTATACTTTATTTATATGTTATATATATTTTTATGTATATGTATATGTAATATATATTTTATGTATACAATATGTGTATATTTTGTATATATTAAGTATATAATATGTATCCAACATTTATAATAAGCATATGTTAGGTATATACTATGTATACATTATATATATCTTGTGTATACATTAGATATATACTGCGCATATATCTCTCCCAACACTTTAATTAACCTCCATATCTTATTTAATTTGTCTAAAACCACAAATATTACACCTTTATTGTCGTCGTCGAGTATGTTGACGATAATAGAGTCATCACCATAATCAATCTCAACACCACTACTCTTGAATATCCTCATGTACATCGTCCTCCTCAAGCGCACGTACTTGAAAACCATCTTAGACATATGTGGCGGCTATAGACATCTAAGTACTTATTGCATCCCATCTTGTAGGTATGAGACAAGCTTCCAATAATCTCTGTATATCTTAACTCACCATAGTAGAGCCAGTCGACGGTAAACTGTGAGCATGATGTACCGAAGCAGAGCAAAGTTAAGGTTTTTGATGGATTGTTCAGATATTAGCTTAAGAAAACACGATAAACACACCAGAATATCAGAAAATCAAAGATTAATATGACATGCTTTTTCAACAACTTAGAAACTGAATTAAATTGGTGTTCATTAAAGACTCACCACTCTGTCTTCATTGCCTTGTAAGCGAACTGGAAAGCTACAATCTTGACATGTTTGATTCCTAGCTTTTTTTTCCCTTTCTTTTCTCTATCAAATGTTGTTATTTTCAGTTGATTGATGTTTCCAGAAATGATGATGTCATCTGCATATGTACATGTAAAAGAAATGATTATAACTGGTAGGTAGCTAGATGTAGCACAGTGGTTCTCGAAGTCTGGCGAAGAAGTGTCATGCTGGTTTAATATTAAATGTAGTAATCTCAATCAATTTTTAGACAAAAACTGCTTTCCCACCCTTGATAGTTGAAAAAATGTGGAAAAAGTAGTTGTGTTCTTGCGCATTTTTGGACGGAGCAATGAGCGGCGCCCTTGAGAGATGAAAAAATTGAAATGTCTTGCTCCAACCATTGTTCACTTAAAAAAGATGCCACTTGTATCCATGTAACTTGTACATTATGTCAAATTAGGCTAACTAGTAACGAAATAGATTTCAAAAAATAAACTTATGGTGTGATTAGTGTATTTTATTAATGTTCATTAAGTGACCTATGAATATATATATGGACAATCAAGTATAAATCAAGAATAAATTAAGAATAAATGAATATAATCAAGATAATCAAGTATAAATAAGTATAAATTAATATACACAAATCAATTAAAGCTAGTACATTTTGAATGTTGCAAAATAAATTATCAATCTAGTATATATTTGTGTTGAATTAAAGAATAAATTGACTTATGGTATGATTATGTACGAAATATTGTTACGAGAGTGACATTGGTGTACACCAATGATAAGCATTATAATAAATCAATCTTGTATTATGCTAAAGTCAGTTACTATTGTAGCATATATCTATGTCATATTAAAGAATAAATCGACTTATTATATGATTATTGTACCGACAAATGTAACTAATGAGAACTGTGCATAAGTTATAACTAATGATCAATCAATTTAATCAGTCAATTATAAACGAGTATGTTATAAGCACAACAATGATATAGATTCATGTCTTATTAAAGAATAAATCAACTTATGATATTATTATTTTATCTACTAATGTATAGAAAGTGACTTATGGTGTACACCATATATAACGATAAAAGTGAATCAGGTATGTCATATGGACTACTTTAGTTTATATTCATGTGTTTATGAAGAATTAATTAACTTTGTGTATGATTAGTGCACCAACTAATGTATCAAGTATAATCAGGTATGGCATAAGCACTAATGAATAAATCAACTTAGCTTATAATTAAATAGATTCATGTCTTAATAAAGAATAAGTCAACCTTGGATGTGATTATTTGACCTAATAGTGTTCCTAATGTGACTTCTTATAAAGGGACATAGGATCTGATGTGCTATGTTTCTTATATTAAATTAATGCATCTTATTTTCTGTCACGACCCAATCTGAGGGTATGTGACTGACACTGGGTAATGGAAAAAGCACGTGGCTCCTAGAACCTGTAATAAGCCTGACAACTCATTTTTCAATAAATATAGATAATAATAACAGTCATTATCTAGAATCAGACCCATTAGTTTACTAATATTATACTTTACTATAATATCATATCATCATCATCAGACATTTTTTTAACAAATATATTTTACTAAACCACGGGACTAAATGAATGAGAAGATAGTCAAAAGAAATACCATACGAAGTTCTAGATAACAATTATAACATAATTATACAATAAAATATATACAATTAACACTCCTTCTGAGAAATAAAAATGCAGGAAGACCTGAATAAGCAGTACTCCTATGCTCAACCTGCAACCTGAGAAAATTGGTGAACATGAATGAGCGTTCGACTTAATGAGCCATATAGTAATTAATATAATACAACTATCCCATGCATAACGTGCTCGTACAAATACCAATCAACCAACAAATCACATAAGCAAACAAGGATATGAGTAAGTCAATGGGGTCACAGTAAACCTCAAACTAGGGAGTCTATCCCTTATCTGGCTCCCTTAGTCCATACATTTCTTTTAGAATCCAATACATAGGGTCCGCCATCACAGCCGTAGCTAAGCAACGTTGAGCATGAAAATGCTCCTGCCATCACACCATTCTGAATCTCATCGTACAATATCCTCATATCATAAATCGTATCTCCGATCATGTGTGATCCCACATCATCCTAACTCTATTCGGCATCACACTTTACGTCAAATACAATCAATTCTTACTCAATACACATTATGCTTATAATGATAATAATTGTACATATGTTGCACAAACAGTCAATGCATTATGCAAATGCAATTATAAACATAAATTAGGGGAGCAAAGCATTATATTATTCTATATAACTCACAGTAGATGAAACCCAATAACTCTCCTCGAAGCATCTGACTGATGATGGAAAAACATATGAATATTACTTTTCAAACTGAAACAGAAACTATTAGAATATAAACAGATGAGTAACTCTAAAGATTTTGCCAACATTTCAGTAGAGTCTCTCCTAAAATTAAAATATTTTTCCCTAAAAAAAATCCAAATAACACTTCCAATAGCTCACAATTATCAATATCAATCCAATCTCCCAATCTAAGCCTCCAACCAAACTCAACATTAATTTTGTTTATTTAATTTACTTACAAAATGCCCCCTTTAAGATTTTAAAATATAAATTAAATCAATTCCAAGAAAATAATTTTATAATTATCTTCAACTATAATTAATCAATATATAATTTATTCACCTTAATTGTCACAAATAATAACTTATTGTAATCATCATAATATCGAATATATATATATATATATATATATTCAATTAAACACTAATTTTACTTAATTAGCTTTAGTTATAAAATTATTAAAATTTTTAAAACACATTTTAACTAAATTTGAATAAATTTTGGAGAGTAATTTATCCAATTATCATACAAATAAAATCGTCATTATTTTATTTATTCCGTTAATTATATTTAAAATTACTATCATAACTCATAATTCATTTTATTATCTAATTATAAATTTTTACCAATTAAATACTAAAAAAAATATAATAATTAACTTTCAATTATTTATTATTTATTATATATTTTTACTATTTTTATAATCGTCAAAATAGTATCCCCGTCATCGAAAAATGGTAATCGGAATAGTATCACCATCACCAGAAAACGGTAATGAAATAGTGACACCGTCTCTAAAAAATATAATTGAAATAGTATCACAGTCACCGAAAAATGGTAACCGAAATAGTATCACCATCACCGAAAAATGGTAATCATCTTCCGGCCAAACTAAAAAATGGTCTAAAATTTATAAATGATACACCAAAATGAAGTTTATGAAGAGAGGGTTTCAAAAATACTAACCTTGCTGGAAAAGAAAATCAAAAGGTGGCCAAAAAATTGATTGAAAAGTCACTGTAACGGTATACCTCCGATTGACTTCGACTGGCGAGTGAGAAAAATTCCAGCGTCGAACGTCAATGATTTTGGTGTCGTTGGACTCGTCGGATGATAAGCTTTCCAATGGTGTGAGAGGTGTCGATAGTTGATAATCGGACGGTGATAGATTTAAAAAAAATCGATCATTGCATTATTTCTCTCTCTCTCTGTCACTTTCTCTCTCTTCTCTTATGCTCTTTCTCCCTCTTCCTCTTTTCTTCTTTTTCTGTTTCTTTCTTTTTTCCTTCTCTTATAAATACATATGCATACATATTTTTAATTTTAATTTTATTTAATTTTATTTTTTTACATTTTTTTAATTTTAAAAGAATTTAAAATTTGGATTATTATAATCTTTCCTCCTTTTATAAATCCGTCCTAAATTTTTAAACTAAAGAAAATGCTCAAGTATAAAGTCAAACTATCCACGCTTTCCTGTGTACTATAATATATTATCCTTAAGAATCACATTTAACATCCTTAATTCAACTAATTTGCCACCTTAAAAATCTTACCTAGCTATATCCACAATTGACCTCAAAACATTCGATTAGCCATTTTAAATCTAATTCTCAATTTATTGATTGATCATGTCACTACTTTACAATCCAAATGAGGTTATATGTAATGATAATACAAATATACTAACGCACGTCATTATTTATCTCTATACTTTCAATTTTGGTAACTTAATCTAAATACCTCTTTTAATATATTCCTTTCAATTAATGCTTTATGCCTATCACCTTTAAATTTTCATATTTTAAAATATATTAATTTAGTTACACTTCAATTAATCATTTCAAATTCACATACTCAAATTATTCTAAAAACTCCAATAATTTGTATAGTCTATAAATCACAATTTTACTTAACAAATTTCGCTTTTAACATAAAATTATCACGATATGTATACAACTTGCATATAAAATCTTAATAAATTTCTAAATTTATAGCCACCTTAGCTATTTATATTTTATAAACTCTAAAATTTTATCTTGTTTTAATCTCGAATGAACATCTTGCCTTCTTTTCTTTTCTACCTTAGAAAATCAAATCAATTTAATCCAAAAATAGATTTTTTTTCAATCAATTCAAATATCAAATTCAATTTATTATCAACTCATCAAAGACAAAACTCCAATTTAATTTATTAATTTATTCAATTGAATCTTAGAATAGAAATTACTCATTTCTACTAACGATATTCATGTACCATTGAATTGATAATATTACTATTATATATATATATATTCGTCCATCTCGACCTAAAAGCTTACAATATTCAATCATTCTCTATCACTTCAACTCGTCAGTATAATATATATCATTTCCAAATTCATAAATATAACTTTAATAATATTATAGCTGACCTTTATTATCCATCCAAAATATTTATTTTTCTAATATGTTTTTATTTCTATATCACAAATATATTCACATTCAAACTCATCATATACTATCCATTATCAAAATTTAAGTTTACTATGCCTTTGTAATTCATAATTATTACATGTCATTTTATTCAATGTCAAGTCCAAATGTTATCATTGATTTACAGATCCAAAATTACTATCCATATATATCCTCAATCCATTAGGCTCCACACGTCATTCATACTCTAATTATTTCATGTGTTATACTTCATATTTGATTTTTCTTCAATTAGATTCTATTTTCTCATCCAATTATCGTTCAAGTAAGAATTTAAATTTATCATAAATCAATTATCTTATTTCTTAATTTACTATGTTTGCTTAAAGAACTACTCAGAGTCTAATATTTTACGCGTTTAAGGGAAAATATATAATGTTACTATATACAATCTTTAATATAATTCACACTTTGAAGTCACGAAAATAACATAACTCATATCTCACATTAATAAACACATATAACATTCATACACATATATAATAACAATTAAATTACCACCCACGAATAATGTTGAATTTGAGGCAAATGAAACTCAATCAAGACGAAAAGGAAACCTATACTCCACCTAAAATAAGAACTTAGATCAACTAGAACTCTTCCAACCATATACATGGCACTTGCCTCAAAATCATTGCTCTGATACCAACATTGTCACGACCCAACCTGAGGGCACATGACTGGCACTAGAGAACAGAAAAAGCATGTGGCTCTCAGAACCCGTAGTAAGCCTGATAACTTATTTTTTGATAAATATTGATGGTGACAGCAGTCACTATCTCGAATCGAGCCCACTATCCTACTAATATTATACTTTAATATAATATCACATCATCATCATCAGATTTTTTTTTAACAAATATATTTTACTAAACCGCGGGACTAAATGAATGAGAAGATAGATAAGAAAAAAAAATACCATGCAAAGTTCTAGATAACAATTATAATATAATTATACAATAAAACATATACAATTAACACTCTTGCTAAGAAAAAAATGCAAGATGACCTGAATAAGCAATACTCTTATGCTCAACCTGCAACTTAGGAAAAATGGTGAACAAGAATGAGCGTTCGACTTAATAAGCTATATAGTACTTAATGTAATACAACTATCGCATGCATAACGTGCTCATACAAATGTCAATCAACTAACAAATCACATAAGTAAACAAGGATAGGAGAGTCAATTGGGTCAGACTAAACCTCAAAATGAAGAGTCTATCCCTCTATATGGCTCTCTTAGTTCATACATTTCTCTTAGAATCCAATACATAGGGTCTGCAGTCATAACCATAGCCAAGCAACACTACCCAACTGACAAGCAGTGTTGAGCACGAAAATTTCCCCGCCGTCATGCCAGTCTTAATCTCATCCTACAATATCCTCATATCATAAACTGTATCCCCGATCAAGTGTGATCCCACATCATCCTAACTCTATCCGGCATCACACGTTACATCAAACACAACCAATTCTTACTCAAAACACATTAATGCTTATAATGATAATAATTGTACATATGTTGCATAAACAGCCGATTCATTATGCAAATACAATTATAAACATAAATTAGGGGAGTGAGGTATTATATTATTCTATGTAACTCATAGTAGATGAACCCAATAACTCTCCTCGAAGCATCTGATTGATGGAAAAATACTTGAATATTATTTTTCAAACAGCAACAAGAACTATTAGAATATAAATAGATAAGTAACTCTAAAGATGTTGCCAAAATTTTGGTAGAGTCTCTCCTATAATTAGAACATTTTTCCCCTAAAACAAAACATGCAAACAACACTTTCAATAGTTTACAATTATCAATATCAATCCAATCTCCCTATCTGGGCCTCCAACCAAACTCAACATTAATATTGTTTATTTAATTTACTTTCAAAATACCCCTTTAAGATTTTAAAATATATATTAAATCAATTTCAAGAAAATAATTTTATAATATTCCTTCAACTATAATTAATTAATATATAATTTATTTACCTTAATTGTAACAAATAATAACTTATTATAATCATGATAATATCGAATATATATTCGATTAAATACTGATTTTACTTAATTAGCTTTAGTTATAAAAATTATTAAAAATTTTAAGACACATTTTAACTAAATTTGAATAAATTTTGGCGAGTAATTTATCTAATTATCATACAAATGAAAACCGTCATTATTTTATTTATTTCTTTTATTATATCTAAAATTACTATCATAACACATAATTCATTTTATTATCTAATTATAAATTTCTACTAATTAAATACTAAAAAAATTATAATAATTAACCTTTAATTATTTATTATTTATTATATGTTTTCACTATTTTTTTTATAATCATCAAAATAATATTTCCGTCATCGGAATAGTATCACCATCGTTGAAAAATGATAAGTGAAATAGTATCACTGTTGCAAAAAAATGATAATCGGAATAGTATCACCGTCATCGAAAAATGGTAACCGAAATAGTATCACCATCACCGAAAAATGGTAATAGAATAGTGTCACCATCCTCGAAAAATGGTAATCGAAATAGTATCATAGTCACCGAAAAGCAGTAACCGAAATAGTATCACCATCACCGAAAAAGGGTAACCGGCTTCCAACTAAACTTAAAAGTGGTCTAAAATTTACAAATGATATACCAAAATAAAGCTTATGAAGAGAAAGTTTTAAAAATATCAATATTTCCTAGAAAGGAGGTCGGAAAGTGGTCAAAAAATTGATTAAAAGGTCATTGTAGCAGTACACCTCTGATTGACTTCGACTGGAGAGTGATAAAAATTCTGGCGTTGGACGGCGATGATTTTGGTAGCGTTGGACTCATTAGACGATAGGCTTTCCAATGGTGTGGGAGGTGTTGATAGTTGATCACCAGACGACGATAGATCTGAGAAAAATCGATTGGTATATTATTTCTCTCTCCCTCTCTATCACTTTCTCTCTCTTCTTTTATGCTCTTTCTCTCTCTTCCTCCTTTCTTCTTTTTCTGTTTCTTTTCTTTTTTCCTTCTATTATAAATACATATATATATACATATTTTAATTTTAATTTTAATTTTAATTAATTTTAATTAATTTAATTTTTATATTTTTTAATTTTAAAATAATTTAAAATTTGAATTATTACATTTTCAAAGTCAGCTTTATGCACTAAATTATAGTTAACGATCAAATTTGATTAATCTATCAAATTGAATCAAGTATTAATTGAAGAATTATAAACCACAAGTTGTAATATAGGTTTGAATCATGTCTAATTGAAGAAATATACGCAAAAATATAAACAACAACAAATTTATTATAAGATGTTGTTTTCTATTAGGACTTCCAAAATGATAATGTTTTTTTTTTTAAATCAACTAACTGCATTCATTTTGGTGGAAGTGGTTCCAATTGAAAATCAAGTCATTAATTACACTCTACGAACATTTTAGAAAATTGATATCATTCAATAACTTCCACCACCATCAAAAGACATCAAACATAAAGTTCGATTTATACTCTTTGTCAATCTGAAACCGTCTTTGCAGTTAAGCTGAAAGAAAACCTAAGCGAAAATGGAAAACCAAGCAAATAACCCATACTTCAAGTTCGATTATCGCGTTCAAGGCACAAAACGCAATGTGGTTAGTATAATACATGTTCACAATCTTCGACACATTTTCTGAATTCTAACATACTAACATGTTGTATTGTAGTTAGGGTTTGATATTTATGTTTAGGGAAATTTTTAACATTAAAGATATATATATATATTTCTTAAAATTTTAATAATTTCTTTTCATTGTTTTAGCTTATTTCCTGAGAAGTAACATCTTTGATTAGAAATCCACTGTCGTCGATAGTAATCCTCATATTGGAATGAATAGTAGGTTTTGCTGACTGGGAGGATTATGCCTAGATGGTTGAGGTCGTACATCACACAAGGGAGGAAATTTATTATATGGAAAGAAGAGTTGAAAAGATGTTTTGGAGGTTTCAATTATGATCTCGCACTTATCTCTATTTTAAGTTCGCTCCGCCAAACAGAATGTATTATAATATTTTTGAAGATCAAGACATGACAAGGGAGATAGATTATTTGGCCTGAGATCAATTATAGAGCATTGTTGAGATCGAGAATGAGCCCTATGAGGGGGTTGACACTAACGAGAATGTTGCTGCTGCTGCTGTAGAGAATGAAGATTATCAAATTGAACTCACTCCTTATATGCTTCCCAAGCCAAATGATCCTACTTTTACAAGAATCCTAAATACAAGTGATTGGAGATTCGGAGTGATATGTTCCCAATCTTTTTAATTATTTTTCTGCATCTTTACAGTTTTTTATTCAATGTTTAATAGAAATTGCATTTCTATGTTTGGGATTGTTGAGATTATGCTCATAATTTACTTGTTCCAAATTAAATCAACTTGTACTTGATGTTGGCTTGTTGGTAGAGAATTTTTGTAATGTTCTGTATGTTTTAACTTATGTGGTTAAAAATATATATGATTGCATATGTGTTTTGATACTTATTCTCCTATTGCTATATGCTACAACATGTTTTTCTTGTCTTATACAAACCTACCTTGCACTCATTTTCAAATGTTATAACTATGTTTGGTTGTCTTGCATAAACCTGTTATAACTATGGTTGATTGTCTTGTATAACCCTACTAAAACATGGATGACTATCTTGCCAAATTCTCATGCTGCCGTGCTAAAACTTGGAAGATTGACTTTTATAAACCCCCCATAACCATGTGCTTCTTTACTGAAACTTTTGCCATAATGTACTAGTGAATATTGCAAGAAGATTGAACACTGATCAACCCAAGTTTGCATTCCTATATGTGGAAGAGAAGGTTAAGGGGTAGAGGGTGCAATTTGTACCATCAGTAAAAGAAGGTTTGATCCGGAGAGGGTGTCTGAAGTGCAATTGGCATAAATTTGTGAGGGACAATGCTATTCAACCGGGAGATACCATTCAGTTTGTATTGATGACCAACAATGATGAACATTACCTGTTCGACTTGTCCATCACTAGATCAAGCGTAGTGGCATGAAAACAGAATTCTCTTTCCAGACCGTTAAAACCATTGAATGATTATGAACAATTTATTTGCAAAATTTCAAAATGTTTGGTTTTGTTTTTGTTTTTAGTGGTTGTTATTACGTTGCTTTCCAAAGTACTAGCATATGTTTGTTGGCTTAGTTATTTGCTCTTACTTTTTGCACACTGGGTTAGTTTGTTGGTTTTTTGATGGATTTATTATTAATATGGTGGATTATGATTGATTTTTCAGTAGGGATGACAACGGGCCGGGTATGAATCTTGTTTCTAAAAATCCTTACCCTACTTTATAAGTGAAATGACATACCCTACCCGTCATCCGACCCACCTCGGGTCGACTTGAATCGGGTATAAGTAATGCTATTATCGAGTAGGATCATAAAATATATATGTATACGAACTTTAAATATAAAAAATTCATTAAAAATATAATTATTGTAGCCAACTCTCTTCATTATAAGAAAAATATTAATATTAAATATGACCTTATTAGTATAAATATCTCTTAAAATATAAGCAAAATCATCATTAAAATATTAACATGATACATTGACTTAATAAATAAATAATTAAATTAATTAATTAAATGTGTCTCACGTTTTATGTCTTTTATTTTAAAAAAATTAAGAAATTAATATTAAATAAAATTTACCGGTATAATGTTTAAAACTAAATGTTATATAAATATCTGAAATATATATATATATATCTAATCAGATTGTGTTCGAATAGAGTTATGCATAATCCGCATCCAACCTAAACCCATCTTAGGTATAACTATTTTGATCCATCCACCTTCTGTCCGGGTGTTAGGTGCTTTCTCGATTCTGAAGCTGCGATCCTGATAAGATGAAGACTTTTTCTATCTGCAAGGGAGGGCTGGACGAGGACTGTTTTTCGAGAAACCTGACTCTATAAAGAATTGGAAAGATCAATTTTTCATTGTCGAAATGGAAGGGGGTTTCAGGTGCCGAGCCGACTGGGTATATTCCTGCAATAGTCGTGTAATAAATACGAAAAACCTCTGTCCTGAATAGCGGGATTACTACAAACAGATTAGGCAGGACATTCTGAGAGAAAAGAGGAACATCCTTCACCTTGTGAGGGAGTATTTCCCCCTATTCGGGCAGTGAGGGAGGTTGACTTCTCCGACTGGGTCGGTATACTTTTATCTTTGAGTTTCAAGTTTGCAATGTCCATGTTTATTTACTCAACTTATTTTTTGTTTGTGCAGAAATGGCGAAAGGATCTACCTCAGAAGAGCTGAAGTGAATGGCAGAGCCAGCTACTGAGTGCAAGGCAAGGAAGAAGGCTCACCTTGATAAGGGGAAGGGTCGGGAGGCGGGTGGTCCCATTCGTGAACAATGGAGGGGGAAAGAGCTCAAAACTAGGACCGTGGGTCTGGTCACCCCCTTGACCGAGATAGTGCCTAGCCAATACAGTATGATGAGACTGGCCGCTGCATTGGTTGATAGGCTCGGAGGTCCTCATAAGTCTGAGTTTTCTGTGAGGGACCTTTTGTGCAACGGGTTCTATCAATCATTCTCAGAGTGATGGTCCAGGAGAGGCTCGAGCACCTTTAAATGGATGCAACCGCTCTAGCCTCAAAACTTCAGGTTTCTGCTACCGCGATAAGCACGCCAAATAAATTCATGATCATAGTTGTGTTGATTTTTAATGATCCGGAATAATTTTTTATTTTTCTGTTTGCAGCTTGCTCAGCTTTGCCATGATACCTTTGAGCGCCTGCTAAATGTGTCGATGAACTTCCATCATGCTTGTCAAGAATCTGAGTGAGCATGGAAAAGGGCAGACGAGCTTGAGGATGCATTAAAGTCTGAACGTGAGGCTCTGCAAGTAGCACAAGAACCTCTCAAATCGCTCTCGAGGAGTTGGAGCAAGAAAGGCAAGTGAGCAATGTGCGGTATGCCTGGGGTGTGTATCATTATAGCTAAGCCGTGTCGAAGCATCTCAAAAAGGAGAATCCAGACGTGGATTTGTCTTGGATGTTCAATATTGATATGGACCAATAGGCTGACAAAGAGCTTTAAGAAGATGATGAGGAGGTGGCGGGAGACACAATTCCAGAGAACACTGGAGACAATGATGCTTAGCTGGGCCTTTATCCCTTCTACTGCACATCGTTTTTCTTTGCTCGATCTAGAGCTTTTGTATTATTATTATTATTTTATATATATATATATAGCTCAGTATATAGCATTTGTATAACCTTCAGCCTATTTGTACATATTTTCTTATTAATGAAATTGAGTTGAATTTTGAACAACCGAGTATTCTAGTTATAATGTTGATGACGTGTGGTAGGAGTATTTTTATGAGGGTGCATTTGTAGCGCGAAGTTCGTAGATCGGTTGATCGCTAGTTAGTTTGGATGGCCAGTTCATTTTCGCCTAAATATTTTTCTTTTACTAAGTATATTTACATGTGCACAGTCTTTTACATAAGTAACGGTTATTGAAAATACTTCTTCAGGTTATTGGTGTTCCATGCTCTTGGTACTTCTTTCCCGTTTGAAGTCTGAAGCTTGTAGACTCCGCCTTTTAGTTTCCCGGTTATTTTGTACGGGCCTTCCCAATTTGCCCTAGTTTTTCTGGTCCTACTATTCCATGTATGGTAATAACTCTTCTGAGCACTAGATCACCTATGTCGAATTGCTTACGCCGAACTCTCTTATTGTGAAAACTTGTAATCCGAGCTTTATAGGCCTCGGCCTTAATCACAGCTTGCTCTCTTTTGAACTCCAGGATGTCCAGGTTGTATTTGATGTTCAAGTCTTGGTTTTTTGAGTAGTCGAGGGTTCTCCCCAATGGAATCCCAATTTTGATGGGGATGACAGCCTCCATGCTGTAGGCCAATGCGAAGAGGGATTTGCCTGTGGATGTCCTGGGTGAGGTGCGGTAAGCCTATGGTACATTGTAGAGCTCTTCTGTCTATAACCCATTGGCATCGTCGAGCCTCTTCTTTAATCCCGCAATGATAGTGTTGTTTGTCACCTCTGTTTGTCCATTTGATTGGGGATGGTATACCGATATGAATCTAAGGTCTATCTTCAGCTCAGCACAGTACTACCTAAAAGGCCTGCAATCAAATTGTATGACATTGCCAATTATCAAGACATGAAAAATTCTGAACCTGGTGATTACTGATTTCTGAAAAAATTTGATTATGGAAGCCAGAGTGATAGAGGCCACAGGCTCAGCTTCGACCCATTTGGTGAAATGATTAACTGCTACAATTAAGAATTTTCTCTGTGTTGTAGCCTGAGGAAAAGGTCCCAAAATATTTATGTCTCACTGGCAAAATGGCCATGGACTTTGGATGTGTCGTTGTTCATTGGCGGGCTGATGCTGTAGATTGGCGTGTCTCTGGCATTTTTCACACTTCTGAACAAGGTTTTTGGCATCATTGTCCATAGAAGGCCAGAAGTACCCTTGCAACAGTGCTTTCTTTAATAAGGTCGGGCCCCTTCATGTACTCCACAAATCCCTTTATGTATTTCTCGGAGCAAGTAATCTCTCTCCTCCTCAGAGACACACATGCTTCAAGGATGGAAAAAGGACCTCATGTATAAGACCCCATCATAGATCGAGTATAAGATGAACCTTTTTACAATTTTTTTTTGCCTCTACTGGATCTGTTGGAAGCTTTAAAGAATCAAGAAATATGTAGATCAACAACCGCCACCCTTCTAGGGGTTCAGTGACCAGTATAGAGACTGTATTATAGCTGGGTTTTGTGATGGTCTCTGTGAGGACTCCGAAGTAGGGGCTTCCCTCTTTAGCAGCCCGGCCTTGGCTAGCCTATTGAAGCATTCATTCTCCACCCACACAATCTGACGAAACTCCTAAGAATAGCCTAACCTCTCCAGAGCCAAAATCAGCTAGGCTATGTGTTTCTTGTAACGGGTCATATTTACATCCCGGGTCTCATACTTTCCTATTAACTGGCCCACGATCAGCTGAGAATTAGGATCAAGAGACCATTGAATCAAACTTTCAAGGCGAGCTTCAAACTTAAGCAAGTGGCTTCATACTCCGCTACATTATTAGAGGCCCTAAAATCAAGTCTGGTTGAATATCTGATAATAATTTTTCCTGAGAGTTTGAGAAAGGATCTGATAACAAATCCTTCCGAGCAGGATGCTCCATCTACATTCAGCACCCAAGCCTCTTAGGAGGTGGTGGCGGTGGTTGTACTGGTGCTTGCCTCATAACTTCCATCATATGTCTAAACCAGGCTGGCGGAACCTCTTCACCAACTGGTCTACCCGACACCGAAGCAGGTGCCTCCTCAACACTATCAATCCTAGCTCCATCATCAGGAGCAACGCTCTCCTCACTACCCTCAACTGACTGTCTCAAATGAGGATCCATCAACACCTAACACTGCAAACACAACATACTACATCTTATTAAAGATCAGAGGTTGCCAATCCCAAACATGTATTTTTATTCAAAACCAACTTTTTAGGTAAAATATTCTTTTTATTACATTTCACCTAGGTTGAGAATCTCAAACCTAGGCTCTGATACCAAAACAATTGTAACACCCCCATATCCAATGCACACACACTACAACCACAACAATGTAGCATAAGTGCACCAAACATAGGGATGCTACGGTTTTCTTAACATTCAAAACACTTTAAACTTGATTCAATACCCTTATCATTATACATTATAGAAAAGTAGATCATTTACTTATAAAACAAAACATATTAGTTATATATATATATACATCTAAATATTACACAGCGGAAGTTATAAAATATGTACATATTTACATATTAAACATTTCTTTACAAAATATAAAGAAGTATACATGATTGGCAAGTCTGCTCTGATCTTTAAGCTCCCAAAATGGATTCTTCAAGGTCTACTCTCATTTGGTCTTGATGAACTCTCGGGTTCAACTCTATCAACTCTATTACCTGCGCGATTAAACACTATCGCGCTAAGCCAACGGCTTAGTAAGATAATCATGCAAATGATATGACTTAGTGCAATGCAATGTCATTTCTCAATCCATATTATACATGTAACATCATATGTGCGAAACTAACAACATACTTTCATATTACATATCACATTTCAATATCTTTTCATATCTCTCATTAATATTCATTTAACCATTCATAATCAACACTAAACAAAGACAAGCATGGGCCTAAGACACACTAATATGCCATTCAATTTTCAGAGTTAATGCTTTGGTTTTGTTATCACATTTATCAATATCATATACCCAACTAGGCTTCAAGGATTAAGTTCAACCAAGCTTCAAGGGGAGCAAAGCATGCTAAGCTTCTACCCAACTTGGCTTCAAGAACTAACCCAACCTAGCTTCAAGGGTGGTAACATCTCAATTAGGCTTCAAGGATTCAATCCAACCTAACTTCAAGAGATTGTTACACTTATTAGGCATGCCACCAACAACCAACTCTGAAAATGGAATAACACATTAGCCACACAATTCATTTATTATTCAATTATCATTTTCATTCTCAATTCTCAACAACATTTAGGCAAACATGCCTTATTTCTTTCAAATGCATCATCATAGCCAAACACAATGGCATTGTCTCATATCATGTCTTATTTGAATTATCATTGCATCTTTGATATACATTTCAATGTATATTACTTATGAAACACATTACTATTCACAATGCATAACATAACATTGTTCAATCTCAACAATGCAATTAGGGCAAAGAACAATTGATATGATTCATAGTTTTAGGACCTTACACATGCATTTGATTATATCTTTCACTGATTCAAGTGTTTTTAAAGTGTTTAGGGTTAGGTTTAAGGACCAACCTACCCTTGGAAAACCAAAACAATGCAATTAGAACAAAGAAATAAAACCCTAACCAACACATTGGAGGGACACGGGCAGCACCTTTGAGGGACACAGCCAAGCTTGTGGCCGTGTCTCTCAACCTCACTTGACAGTAGCAAACACGGGCATAGGACACGGCCAAGCTTGTGGCCGTGTCTCCCAACACCAACATCCAGTAGTGAACACGGCTAATGGACACGGCCGTGTCTCTCAAAAACCAATCCAACACTCCCAAATTTTCATGACTTGGCCGTGTCACCCAACATCAAAACCCTAAAATGCACAACTCTCCTCTAATTGCACTTCAACTCATCATACACAATATAGCATGGTTCAAATGAATGAAATCAATGTTCTAAACACAAATTCAACACAAGAATCACTTCACAAAACATTCATAATACATTTAAACACAAACCATTCCAAAACCCTAACTCCAACTTCACTCTTGACTCTCCACTAACATCCTCCACAAATCTTACCATATTCACAACCAAACCAACACCAATTCCATCTTTTAACTTAAAATCAGTTCTAACACTTGCAAACACATATCAAACACACCAAATCACAAAATCAACCAAACCCTAATTCACATCCAACACCACTTCAAAATAACCAAAGAAAACAAGAGATTTCTTACCTTAAATGAAGAAATTCCACAATTCCTCAACTTGATTTCTTGAAATCTCCTTCAACTTTTGAGCTACAAACATCAAAACCTTGCTTGGTTCTCTTGTCTTCCTTTGTCTATGGTGAGCCGGCCAACACAAGAAGAAGAAGAAGAAATGATGATGAAGAAAACACAAAGTCAACCTTCATTAAATACCCATCCAAAAGAAAATTACTATAACACCCTCATACACATTTTAATTCCCTTAATTATCTCTTGCCCACTTTGGTAATTTCACACTTAACAATATAAATATCTTCTTCCCTTGACCAAGCCCTTTGACCAACTTATATGTTATATATATTACCATATACACAACATATAAACTTGTCTCTAAACCCTAAATTTCTCCCAAAACACATATACATATACTTTTCTTTTCTCAATTTAAACCAACAATAACAACAACAACAACAACAACAACCACATACAAAACTTCTAGGGCAAGCATAGGGATATTACAATTCTCCCCCTCTAAAAAGAAAATTTCGTCCTCGAAATTACCTGATATTAAAGCTGAAACAACTGAGGATATTGCTCTCGCATAGATTGCTCACTTTCCCAAGTTGCTTCTTCTTTTGCATGATTCTTCCATAGAACCTTCACCAATGGCACTCTCTTGTTTCTCAGCTCTTTCACTTCTCGTGCCAAAATAGCAACTGGTTCCTCTTCAAATGTCAAGTCTGGGCTCACTTCAATAGATTCAAATGGCAACACGTGAGATGGATCCGACCTATATCTCCTCAACATAGAAACATGGAATACATTATGAATACGATCCAACTCAGGTGGCAACGCTAGTCGATAAGCCACTGGTCCAACTCTTTCTAACACTTCATACGGCCCAATGAAACGAGGACTCAATTTTCCTTTCCGACCGAACCTCAAAATCTTCTTCCAAGGAGACACTTTCAGAAACACCTTATCTCCAACATCAAACTCTATATCTCTCCTTTTCAGATCTGCATAAGACTTCTGTCGGTCTGAAGCTGCTTTTAACCTGCCTCGAATCAACTTTACTTTCTCTTCAGTTTCTTGAATTAAATCAGGCCCAACCAACTTATTATCTCCAAGCTCATTCCAACAAAGAGGTGTCCTACACCGTCTGCCATACAATGCTTCAAACGGTGCCATACCAATGTTGGATTGGTGACTGTTGTTGTAAGCAAACTCCACAAGAGGTAAAAACCTATCCCAACCTCCAGAGAAATCAATGACACAGCTTCTCAACATATCCTCAATAATCTGTATCACCCTCTCTGACTGTCCATCTGTCTGTGGATGAAAAGCAGTACTGAAGTGTAATCGAGAACCCAAAGCACTATGCAAATTCTTCCAAAATCTTGAAGTAAACCTGGGATCTCGATCAGACACTAAAGAAGTTGGAACACCATGCAGTTTCACAATCTCATGGATATACAGCTCAGCCAACCTCTCCAAAGAGTAATCCATCCGCACTGGAAGGAAATGAGCTGTCTTAGTCAATCTATCCACAATCACCCATATGGCATCATGTTTCTTTTGTGTCAATGGCAAACCAGACACAAAATCCATTGTCACTCTTTCCCACTTCCATTCTGGCACTGACAACGGTTGAAGCAACCTGGTTGGAACTTGATGCTCTGCTTTAACCTTCTAACAAGTGAGACATTTCGATACAAACTCAGCAATATCTCTCTTCAGACCCATCCACCAATAATGCTGTCTCAAATCATGATACATCTTTGTATTACCCGGATGCATAGCAAACACTGACTGATGAGCTTCTTCCAAAATGATCCTTTTCAAATCAGCATCATCGGGTACACACAATCTGCTCTTGAACCAGAGACTTCCATCACTCTTCACAATAAAATCTCTACCCTTTCCACTCTGACAATCCGAAACAATCTTCTGTATCTTCTTATCGGCCAACTGAGCTTCTTTGATCTGATCTAACAAAACCGGCTTCAATTGCAACTGTGCCAATAATGCACCATCAACACAAGGTACAAAACTGACATGCAATGCTCTCAACTCAACAAGCAACGAGAGCGAGTAAACAGTTAAACCAGCTAAAGACTTCCGACTCAAGGCATCAGCAACAACATTTGCTTTACCTGGATGATAGTCAATCAAGCAGTCATAGTCTTTAATCAATTCTAACCATCTCCTCTGACGAAGATTAAGTTCTTTCTGGACACCCAAATACTTCAAACTCTTGTGATCAGTGTAGATGAAACATTTCTCCCCAAACAGATAGTGGCGCCAAATCTTCAATGCAAACACAATGGCAGCCAATTCCAAACATGAGTCGGATAGTTAAGCTCATGCGATTTCAACTGTCGAGATGCATAAGCTATAACTTTCCCTTCTTGCATCAATACACACCCCAAACCTCTATGTGAAGCATCACTGTAGATCACATATGGTTTGCCTTCAACAGGTAAAGTAAGAACAGGCGCTTGAGTTAACATTTCTCTCAACTGTTCAAAGCTCGCCTGACACTGATCTGTCCACAAAAACCTCACTCCCTTACGAAGCAATCTGGTGAGTGGAGTAGCTATCAAAGAAAACCCTTTAACAAACCGCCGGTAATAGCCTGCCAAACCCAGAAAACTTCTAACCTCTGTCACCGACTTGGGTGGACTCCAATTCAATATAGCTTCAACTTTACTTGGATCAACTCTAATGCCTTCAGCTGAAACAATATGTCCGAGAAAAGCGACTTGATCCAACCAGAACTCACACTTCGACAATTTGGCAAACAACTGCTTCTCTCTCAAAATCTGTAATACAATCCGCAGATGCATGTCATGTTCCTCTTTATTCCGCGAATACACCAGAATATCATCTATAAACACTACCACAAACTGATCCAGATAGGGCCTGAACACCCTATTCATCAAATCCATGAAAGCTGCAGGTGCATTCGTCAGACCAAAAGGCATAACTAGAAATTCATAATGCCCATACCTGGTCCGGAAAGCTGTCTTCGGCACATCTTCAGCTCTGACTCTCAGCTGATGGTACCCTGATCTCAGATCAATTTTAGAAAACACAGCTGCACCCTTCAATTGATCAAAGAGATCATCGATTCTAGGCAAAGGATATTTATTTTTAATAGTCACCTTGTTCAATTGTCTATAATCGATACACAACCTCATAGTACCATCTTTCTTCTTCACAAATAGCACAGGAGCTCCCCAAGGAGAAACACTGGGGCGAATAAATCCTTTGTCCAACAACTCCTGTAATTGCACTTTCAATTCCCTCAATTCTGCTGGTGCCATTCTGTAAGGAGTAATAGAGATAGGAGTGGTACCAGGCAACAATTCAATACCGAACTCCACCTCTCTCTCAGGAGGCAATCCTGGCAACTCCTCTGGAAACACATCTGGAAAATCTGCAACTGTGGGTATATCATCAATAGGAGAACCTCTCACTCTAGTATCCACCACATGAGTAAGATAGGCTTCACACCCCTTTCTAATCAATCTCCTAGCTGCAACAGCTAAAACAAATAAGGAGGCTAGCTGTTCCTGCTCATTAGATACTATCACCTCTCTACCATCAACAGTTCTCAAAGAAACAATTTTCTTTTTACAATCCACCACAGCTCCATGTCGAGATAGCCAATCCATACCTAAGATCACATCATATTCCTTAAATGGCATCTCAATCAAATCTCCAAGGAACTCCTCACCCTGCACCCTCACTGCACTATCCCGGTGCACTTTACTAACAATCACACTATGCCCTAACGGATTTGTCACCAACACATCAAATCCTAGGGACTCAGCATGCATATCAGACACAGGCAAAACAGATGCACTAATATATGAATGTGTGGAACCCGGATCAATCAAAGCAAGTACTAAAGTATTAAATAAAGAAAAAGTACCAGCTATGACTGCCGATGCATCTGGCTGCCTTTGCATAACATACATCCTCTGGGAAGAACCAACCTTCTCTGGTCTACTCTCCCTGGATGTAGCACCTCCTCTAGCACTGAACCCAGATCTGCCTCCCCGGTTGCTACCTCTGCCTCCTCGGCCTCCCTTCGCACTAGGTCGAGAAGCAGCTGTATCAACTGACATCAGCTCTTGCCTCTCAGGGCAATCTCTCACAAAGTGATCAGGTGACCCACACTTGAAACATACCCCTGCAACACCAGCCTTCCAACAAGGACCACCATGCGGCCTACCACAATGGATGCAGATGGGTAAGGTGGATCTCTGAACCATAGGGGTCGGAGCACTCGCCACCGAAGCTGCAGGTCTAAATCTCTGCCTCTGTAACTGCACTGACCTACCCGCTGGTCTCTGGCTCCTACTACTCCGAGGAACAAAACTTCCTCTACCCCTCTTCGCAGAAGAAGACCCTGCCTCGAACTGGGGCCTTCTAACCCTAACCTCTTCTTCTGAAGCAACCGCAATACCCTGAGCTCGCTCTACACTTCGAGCTGCTGCCACAAGCTGTGAAAAATCCTGATACCTGGATCCAGCCACTAAGCACATGATCGAGGGCCTCAATCCCTCCTCAAATCGCCGACATCTATCAATCTCATCAGCAATGATATCCCCAGCATACTGACTTAATCGAATAAACTCAACCTCATATTCAGTTACAGTCCGGTGATCTTGCTTCAAATCTAGAAACTCTCTTTTCTTCCCATCTTTATACTCCCTTGGAGTATACTTCAATTCAAACTCCCTCAGAAAATCTGTATAGGATAAGGTAGGTGGATCATCCATAGAATGGGGCACTGTCTTCCACCAACTATATGCATCCTTCTGCAACAAGGATCTTGCATAATCAAACTTTTCCTCTAGAGTGGCTTGCAACTGAACAAATATTCTCTGAACTTTGTCAAGCCACTGCTCTGCTACAGCTGGGTCAGTAGTACCAAGAAAATCCTCCGCTCCATACTTCCTTAGTTTGTCATAATGCCTCACAGATACCAAAGGCTGAGGAGGTGGTGGCGGTGGTTGTACTGGTGCTTGCCTCATAACTTCCATCATATGTCTAAACCAGGCTGGCGGAACCTCTTCACCAACTGGTCTACCCGACACCGAAGCAGGTGCCTCCTCAACACTATCAATCCTAGCTCCATCATCAGGAGCAACGCTCTCCTCACTACCCTCAACTGACTGTCTCAAATGAGGATCCATCAACACCTAACACTGCAAACACAACATACTACATCTTATTAAAGATCAGAGGTTGCCAATCCCAAACATGTATTTTTATTCAAAACCAACTTTTTAGGTAAAATATTCTTTTTATTACATTTCACCTAGGTTGAGAATCTCAAACCTAGGCTCTGATACCAAAACAATTGTAACACCCCCATATCCAATGCACACACACTACAACCACAACAATGTAGCATAAGTGCACCAAATATAGGGATGCTACGGTTTTCTTAACATTCAAAACACTTTAAACTTGATTCAATACCCTTATCATTATACATTATAGAAAAGTAGATCATTTACTTATAAAACAAAACATATTAGTTATATATATATATACATCTAAATATTACACAGCGGAAGTTATAAAATATGTACATATTTACATATTAAACATTTCTTTACAAAATATAAAGAAGTATACATGATTGGCAAGTCTGCTCTGATCTTTAAGCTCCCAAAATGGATTCTTCAAGGTCTACTCTCATTTGGTCTTGATGAACTCTCGGGTTCAACTCTATCAACTCTATTACCTGCGCGATTAAACACTATCGCGCTAAGCCAACGGCTTAGTAAGATAATCATGCAAATGATATGACTTAGTGCAATGCAATGTCATTTCTCAATCCATATTATACATGTAACATCATATGTGCGAAACTAACAACATACTTTCATATTACATATCACATTTCAATATCTTTTCATATCTCTCATTAATATTCATTTAACCATTCATAATCAACACTAAATAAAGACAAGCATGGGCCTAAGACACACTAATATGCCATTCAATTTTCAGAGTTAATGCTTTGGTTTTGTTATCACATTTATCAATATCATATACCCAACTAGGCTTCAAGGATTAAGTTCAACCAAGCTTCAAGGGGAGCAAAGCATGCTAAGCTTCTACCCAACTTGGCTTCAAGAACTAACCCAACCTAGCTTCAAGGGTGGTAACATCTCAATTAGGCTTCAAGGATTCAATCCAACCTAACTTCAAGAGATTGTTACACTTATTAGGCATGCCACCAACAACCAACTCTGAAAATGGAATAACACATTAGCCACACAATTCATTTATTATTCAATTATCATTTTCATTCTCAATTCTCAACAACATTTAGGCAAACATGCCTTATTTCTTTCAAATGCATCATCATAGCCAAACACAATGGCATTGTCTCATATCATGTCTTATTTGAATTATCATTGCATCTTTGATATACATTTCAATGTATATTACTTATGAAACACATTACTATTCACAATGCATAACATAACATTGTTCAATCTCAACAATGCAATTAGGGCAAAGAACAATTGATATGATTCATAGTTTTAGGACCTTACACATGCATTTGATTATATCTTTCACTGATTCAAGTGTTTTTAAAGTGTTTAGGGTTAGGTTTAAGGACCAACCTACCCTTGGAAAACCAAAACAATGCAATTAGAACAAAGAAATAAAACCCTAACCAACACATTGGAGGGACACGGGCAGCACCTTTGAGGGACACAGCTAAGCTTGTGGCCGTGTCTCTCAACCTCACTTGACAGTAGCAAACACGGGCATAGGACACGGCCAAGCTTGTGGCCGTGTCTCCCAACACCAACATCCAGTAGTGAACACGGCTAATGGACACGGCCGTGTCTCTCAAAAACCAATCCAACACTCCCAAATTTTCATGACTTGGCCGTGTCACCCAACATCAAAACCCTAAAATGCACAACTCTCCTCTAATTGCACTTCAACTCATCATACACAATATAGCATGGTTCAAATGAATGAAATCAATGTTCTAAACACAAATTCAACACAAGAATCACTTCACAAAACATTCATAATACATTTAAACACAAACCATTCCAAAACCCTAACTCCAACTTCACTCTTGACTCTCCACTAACATCCTCCACAAATCTTACCATATTCACAACCAAACCAACACTAATTCCATCTTTTAACTTAAAATCAGTTCTAACACTTGCAAACACATATCAAACACACCAAATCACAAAATCAACCAAACCCTAATTCACATCCAACACCACTTCAAAATAACCAAAGAAAACAAGAGATTTCTTACCTTAAATGAAGAAATTCCACAATTCCTCAACTTGATTTCTTGAAATCTCCTTCAACTTTTGAGCTACAAACATCAAAACCTTGCTTGGTTCTCTTGTCTTCCTTTGTCTATGGTGAGCCGGCCAACACAAGAAGAAGAAGAAGAAATGATGATGAAGAAAACACAAAGTCAACCTTCATTAAATACCCATCCAAAAGAAAATTACTATAACACCCTCATACACATTTTAATTCCCTTAATTATCTCTTGCCCACTTTGGTAATTTCACACTTAACAATATAAATATCTTCTTCCCTTGACCAAGCCCTTTGACCAACTTATATGTTATATATATCACCATATACACAACATATAAACTTGTCTCTAAACCCTAAATTTCTCCCAAAACACATATACATATACTTTTCTTTTCTCAATTTAAACCAACAACAACCACATACAAAACTTCTAGGGCAAGCATAGGGATATTACAACAATAGTCTTTCTGAAGTGGCTTTAAGGGTGCTAACTTCTTTGGAGGGAGTACCTTAGCTCGGGACCCTTCATGGTATGGATAGAATAATAGATGGAGTACTGTTGGTTACCTTCTTCCCTGATCAAATCCGAGCCGACCGCAGCTGGCAAGACTGAGAGGTATAAGAATAATGGCTCCTTATGGATTGGCCGATTGAGGAGGGGAGAGGGGGAACTCAAGAACTTCTTAAGCTCAGTAAAAGCTTGTTGACATTCCGCAGTCCATTGGAATTACTTCAAACCCTTCATGATTTTATAAAATGATAAGCATCTTTTGGCCGAGCAGGAGATAAATCTTTCGAGGGCCGTGATTTGGCCATTATGTTTCTGGACCTCTTTGATATTTTTCGGAGGCTCCATCTCTAGGATAGCCTAGATCTTTTCTGGATTGGCCTTGATTCCTCTCTTCGAAATCAGGAACCCCAAAAACTTTCCTGATTGAACCCCGAAGGCACATTTCTCCGGGTTGAGATTCATGTTTGTCTGCCGTAATATTTCAAATATCTCTAAAAGGTCTTGGGGATGCTCTGCTGAAATCTTAGACTTGATAATCATATCATCAACATATAACTCGACCTGGTGGCCTATTTTTCCTTGGTCGAGCTTGTTGACGAGCCTCTGATAAGTGGCTCCAGCGTTCTTGAGGCAAAATAGCATTATTTTGTAATAGTAGGTGTCGTTATTGGTCACAAAGGAGGTATTGCTCTTGTCCTCCACCTTCAAGGGGATTTGGTGGTACCCATATGAGACATTGATAAAGTTGTACTCTTCGTACCCTGCAGTAGAATATACCAGATGGTCAATTTTTGACAGGGGATAGGAGTCTTTAGGACATGCTCGGTTCAGGTCGGTGAAGTCTATGCACATTCTCCATTTTTTGTTGAGCTTTCTCACCAGGACCACATTGGCTAACCAGTCTAGAAATAGAATCTCCCGAATAAACTCTACCTTCAAAAGTTTATCCACTTCCCGCTCGGCTGCTAGTTGTTTCTCTGGTCCCAAATTCCTTCTCTTCTATTAAACTGGGGTAGCATGAGGATTTAAATGTAATTTGTGCTTGATAAGCTCGGCCAGGATACTTGTAACATCAGATGAAGTCCAAGCAAAAATATCATCATATTGTTCAAGTACCTGTTTGAGAGAAAGCTCCTTTTGAGGGCTTGATGAACTTGCGATCTTCAAGGCTCATCCAGATGCAAGCTCAACATCCTTCAGCATATCTCCAGGCTCTACTCTGGGCTGTGAATCATCTGTGGGCTGCAGGGAGTCAATCGGGAGCACCATGTCTGCGTTCTTTAGGAACGCCGCATAGGAGTCTCGTGTAACCTGCTGGCTTCCCCTTAGGACTACCACACCCGCCCGGGTGGGAATTTTCAATAGCAAACTTTTCATAGAAATGCAAGCGTCCACCCCTATAAGCAATGGTCGGCCAAAGATTACATTGTATGCAAAGTTCATATCCACAACCATGAAACAAACCTGACATTTCTGAACTACCACATCATCACCCATCTGAACCTCCAGCGTCGCAGACCCTACTACCAATATCGCCTTCCCAAATAGAACTACAAGGGGAGCCAAGACCGGATTGAGAATATTCAATGATAGACCGAGCTTATTGTAGGCATTCAGCATCAACAAGTTTACCGCACTTCCCGTGTCCACCAGAATACACTGAACAAGAAAGTCTTGAACCATGGCCTCTACCACTAAGGCATCAGCATAGGGACTGGACACTTGATCGAATTCTTCAGTGCAGAAAGTAATAGTGGGCCTTTCGCCATTGTGACCTTCAGCTATGGAAAAGACCTCCCTATACCTGCACTTTCTAGATGTGCCAGCCATGTCGTAGTACTCTCCTCCTTCAAAAACATGTATCACTCTAGTGGGGGTTTTCTTCTGAAATTGGGAAGACAACTCAGAATTATTGTCTGATCTGCTACAGCCGCTGGACCTTGCAATGAACTGTTGTAACTCCCCAGCTTGTATATGCCTCTCTATCTCCTTCTGCAACTTGGTATAGTCATTGGTTTTATGATCGGTGCCTCTATGGAAATTGCAATATAGGCTTTGATCTAGGTTAGGATCTCCTCTCATCGGCCTGGGCCAATTGACCTATAGTGGCAGGTGAGGTGTTCAATGGGGTTAGCCTCTCCCGGGCTTCTGCAATGTGATAAGCTTCTTGGGAGTGCTGCTGGCTGGAAGGTCGGATAGTGCTTCGACTGTGTTCTTTCCATGAGCTTCCTAGCTTTGAAGTCTTAGAGTAATCCGGTCTGTGAGCGCTCGACTTCAATGGCTCAATTGATGTCTTTGACAATTGGTACTTTCTGGAGGCTCGAAGTTCTTCCCATATCCAGTCATTTTTGTCCATGTGGATATACTTACAGGCTCAGTCCATCAGGTCAACGAAATTCTCCGGATGGTCCTTATTCAAGGAGTTAGAGAAATGCTTGCATTTGGTATTTCGATTCATCGCCTCTAAGGCTAGCTCGAAGTTCACCTTAGAAATCTTGTTGACAATCGGTTAAACCTCTCAACATAATGCCAGAGTGTTTCTTTAGGCTTTTGCACTATTTTGAGCAGATCCGCCGAAGTTCATCCGGGGTCGATGGACGCCATGAACTTATTGATGAATGGTAAGTTGCCCAAAATAGATTATGGAGTTTTGTTCCAGGCTTTTATACTAGATTTGTGCATTACCGATCAGGGTCTTAGGGAAGAGTTTGCACAAGGCTGAGTCAAAGGCGGTATATACCAGAGCGGTGTTATAGAAGCTATCAACATGTGTCTAGGGATCAGATGAGCTGTCATACTCTTTCATTTTGTTATGTGGAAGCTCGGGTAGCTATCTGTTAGGATCTCTTTAGACAATGGGGATCGAAAGGTGGTATCATATAGTAGTATGGTTTTTTGTGCATCTTTTTTATTTTCTCATCAATAAGGGCATTGAGATCACCCTCAAACACTTTTACTTCCTTGCGCTTCTGCCCGATATGGTGTTGGGTAAGGTAGATCTCTAGCTCGAAATCAGTGTCTTCCGGGGAATAGAGTCTCCTTCTTACTTGGTTTTATGGTCCAGGTGAGTCATCCCTTGAGGGGTATTAGTAAAATTATTAGAGAAGGTCGGGGGGGTAGTAGCCCGAGGATAGTGTTTAAGGATGAGTTGTCTGAGGCAGGGCTTAATTGGTAGTTGGATGTTCTTGGTCGGGGTGAGGCTGCTCGATCTGGTGTCTTATGATAGAGATTAGATCTCTGATAGAGGTGGTTAAGTCTTGAGCCGTCCGTTCTGTCAGGCCCTCTGGGAGCATTGGTATGTGGCTCATCTGTACTAGGGGAGAATGAGGCTGAAGCAGGTTTGTTGTAGAGGGTCCGACTATGGGGGCCGAAATTGTCGAGGGTCCAACGATTTCTGATTCTGGGTGATTCAAGGTGTGATCAGATGAAGTGTTTTGGGGGACGTATTGGCATTGTGGGGTGTAGAGAGACTGAATGTGTTGGTTTTGTGGTGTGAGAGGATGGTTTGTTCTAGAATAAGTTGGGGTTTGGGTCCTGTTGTTCATCTTTTGGGGACTAGCTAGTTCATGCTCACCGCACCAGTGATATGGAGATGGACTTCCGGACTAAAGGCTCAGCTGGGGCTCCTTGGCTTAATGCTCACACCGAAGGACCTGCAAGACAAAGAGGAGGCTCGGGCTCCAGCGGAAAGACTTTGATGCTTAAGTCAGTACTCGGCCTTGAGCTGAATATAGGTAATCAAAGTTTTGAAAGGAATGCCCCTTACCTGTACATTTAAGCTCCCTTTATATATATGAGATGGTGGCGGACAAACTCTGTCAATGGTGGGAGATAAACTCTGCCGGACATAGGAGACTCTAGGTGGTGGGAGACAAACTCTTCAAATAGTGGAGTGTTAGGGAATATTATGAGAAATGATGCACTGGTCAACAAACAAAGCCTATACGACGAGCTCGGTTGACAAAGACTGTCGATCGTGTGTCAAGCTCGCTACAAGAGGCGCAACTTGTTCCGAGTTATATGTGCCCAGCTCGGTACGATGAAGTGGTCCGGCTCGATTGCTTAGCTCGGTCTATAGGTATACACCAATTTTTAGCATTACAATCTCCACCTATTGTAATCTTCGTTCAATAAAGAAAGTAGTGGAATATGAAAATAAACAAGCTTCACTTTTCCTGTAACTAACTAAGAACAATCTTCTCACTAAAAAAAAGAAAACTAAAAACAAAGATGAATGAAGATGATCTATTCAAAAAAAAAAAGGAAAAAGGATGAATGAAGGTGAAGAAGTGTTCTTCAACTGAACTTAAACAAAATTGTCATCATTTCTTGTCTAATCCTTGAAAATGGTAAACAACGATGGTCAACATTTCAATTTTAAATTAAAAGGGTAAAAATGGAATAGAAGGTGCAAAAATTTCAAATTTTTTATTATTTTCCATATTAATAGTAAATGACTAGAAAAACCTTCTTGATTTGTCTCAAGTTGATCCCTATAGCAATATCTTTTTTTTTTAAATACCTCAAGCTAGGTTTATCCAACCTAAGATGTTTTTCTTAAGCCTAAAACCCAGTTCGAGGTGGCTTTGGGCTCCCTTGTTGAACCCAAAGCTTGACCTATCTTTTTAAAATTCGATCCAACCCTATCGGGCTAGATCGGATTGACAGATCAGATGCACAATCCTACTTTTATGGTTGAGCCTTACTATAAGGATAGAGTATTTAAGCCATATTCACTTCTTATGAAATGGAGTGAGTAGGCCATATGATCATTTATATAACTGGTGAGTCTTTATCACATCATATTGCAAATGAAAAATAAGATGATGTGTAAGCATTATCGCTTTCATGTGGAGAATTATGTTGATTTGACTTGAATCTCATTTTCTAAAGGTTTTGAGATTTCATATCTGAAAATTTTGAAGGAGGTTCTAGAGTCAATTCTCCTTATATGCTTAGTAGGTTTATCTAGTGGCGAGTTGAAGTACTATCACGAAGAAATGATTTTGGGCAAGGTACTTACCAACTTTGATGAAGTAACAAGGCATGACATACTTGCCGCCTTTAGAATGATATATAGGTAATATGGGGAGGTAATATGGGGTGCACTTATTTGTAATATTTTTGCCTTGTTTGTTGTTAGAAGCTTGGGCATATAACTTTGAGAAACGTGAAGCCTATTATTTGCAGCTTTTGATTTATTTTGGAGTTGGTTTTAATGGTGCAATTGTCATGATAATTTTCAATTCTTACTATATATATATATTATATAAAGTAAATATATATATATATATATATATTTACAATGCTACGAGGGTGAGAGTTGGGGGGTACTCGGTGGCAATGGATCTCCATTTCCTCCTTCCTCTTGTTTTATATATATATATTTATTTAAATAATATATATATATTATTATATAATTACATATATGTAATTATAAATATATATAATTATAATTATATAAATTATATATTTATATAAATGTAAATTACTGAAATTTTTATATATAAATATATGTAATTTATATATATGTTATTGACTTTTTTATATTATGTGTATTTTTTTAATTAATGAATATTTAATTAATTAATGAATATTTAGAATTTCGTGATTAGATATTTAAATTAATAAAAGGATTATAAAGATGAATTGGGGTTTTCAATCATCTTCTATATTGATGTTATACAACTCTTTAAATAGAGTTAACAGTTACAACATGATAACTATACAGCCTGTAAACTTTAGCATTAGAAATAGAATTTAAACTCAACCCTTATCCTATCGTTTAGGATTAATACTCCCCCGCAAGATTGTGGTTCCACAGCGAACACTAATCTTGTAACGATTTGTAGTAACAATGGGTTTAGGCAACGCTTTAGTCAACAAGTCTGCCAATTGGTCTTTAGCAGAGACATGAGCTATTCTCATCTTCCATTTTTGAACCAAATCACGAATAAAATGTATATCAATCTCTATATGCTTCATCTTAGAGTGATATACTGGATTTTGGCAAGCATAAGTGGCAAATACATTGTCACAGTATAGAACTGGACAATTAATAGAACTATTCGAACAACCCAACTCAACCAATAACGACTGAACCCACATCACCTCTGAAGTTGCCAATGCCACTGCTCTATACTCGGCTTTCGTGGATGATCGCACCACAGATTTTTGCTTTCTGGAGGACCAAAAAACAGGAACCGACCCCAAATACAAAACAAAACCAGTCATAGACATGCGATCAACTGGATCTCCTGCCCAATCAGAATCAGAAAAAGCATGAAACCGTAAAGAAGTTTGAGGAGTTATTAAAATCCCATGATCAATTGTAGATTTTAAATATCTCAACAAACGTTTAAGTACTTCCCAATGCTTACCTGTCAGTTTCTGCATGAATTGAGAGAGTTTATTAACTGAATAACATATATCCAGTCTTGTCCAAGTCAAATATTGAAGTGCCCCCACTAATTTTTGAAATTCTGTACCATCCACAATTAGACTATCATCATCATTTTTTACCAAAATTGTTGTTGTGGCTAACAGGGTTTGAATTGGCTTAGACCCCTCCATATTTGCTGCACTCAATAGCCGAGTTATATAATGATGTTGAGATAGAAAAATTCCTGCATGACAACGATGAATATCTATTCCCAAAAATAATTATAGAGGTTGTGTTTCCTTAAGTGAAAAACTAGAAGCGAGTTCTTTCTCAAATGACCAAATAAAATTATTACTATTCCCAGTGAGAAGCAGGTCATCAACATAAACTAAGAAATAGCAAACAACTCCATCTTTGGAATACAAGAACAACGAGTGATCACATTTCGACTGAATGAAACCAAAAGCCAAAGCACACTTACTCAAAGCCTGAAACCAAGCTCAAGGAGCTTGTCGAAGCCCATACAATGCTTTCACCAATTTACAAACATAATGCAGCATTGAGTTATCAACAAATCCAGGTGGCTGCTTCATATAAACATGTTCCTGCAGTGGCCCATGGAGAAAAGCGTTATTTACATCAAGTTGACTTATGTCCCACCCATTTGTAGCTGCTATTGTAAGAATAATCCGAATCGTGGCTGGTTTTAAAACCAGACTAAATGTTTCTTCAAAATCCACTCCAGGCCGTTGACTATAGCCTTTTGCAACAAGGTGTGCTTTATACTTTGCAATACTACCATCAGGATTCGTTTTCAATCGAAAAATCCATTTACAACCCACCAGATTCTGATTCCTGTCAGGAGGCACTAACAACCAAGTTCCATTAGAAATTAATGCATTATATTCATTAGACATTGCAGTACGCCATTCACTAGTAGCTAAAGCTTGCTTAACACATGTTGGCGCAACATTAACAGGTAAAGGATACTTAGTTGCTAAGTGGAGTCTTTTAGGCTTAAAAACATTATTTTGCGATTTAGTTCTCATAGGATGTGTTCGTGCAATTGGATTAGAAATAGGAATAGAATCTGTTGCAACTTGTAAAGGAACAGGGACAAACTCAACCAAACCAGATTCTGGAATAGCTGTATCAAGCGGAACAGAAACAGGTGCAGTTGTATCGACTGAAGGAACAACTAGAGTATTAGATGACAATTCAGTATTAGAAGAGGTAGAAGGATAAAATGGAACAGTTTGAACAGAAGCAATAGAGTTATCATTAGAAAAGTCATACCAAGAATCCACAGGTGCCAAAACTTCCTTTAATTTATCTTTTCCTGGAAAAATATTTTCACAAAACTGCACATGCCTAGAAACATATACTCTGCCCATAACATAATCATAGTAAAGGTAAGCACTTTGATTAGATGAATACCCTAAAAAGATACACGGCGTAGACTTAGTATCAAATTTGCTTTTAGTATAAGGTCTAAGACATGGGTAGCACAGACAACCAAAAACCCTCAAACTACTGTAATTTGGGTGTTGACCAAAAAGCTTATAATGTGGTGAGAAAAATTGTAAAATTGGGGTTGGTAGTCTATTAATTAAGTAAGTTGCAGTTTTAAAAGCATAAGACCAGTATGATTGCGGCAATGAGGCAGAATGAAGGAGTGTAAGACCAGTCTTAACTAAATGTCTATGCCGACGTTCTGCGGTTCTGTTATGTTGAGGAGTATGGGGCAGTGTTTGGAGATGAGAAATTCCACTATATTTAAAAATAGTACCTAAAGCCGTATATTCCCCTCCTCCATCAGTATAAACAGATTTAATCTTTGTAGAAAACTTATTCTCAACAAGCTTCTTAAACACAGGGAAAACTGTAGAAACATCAGACTTAAATTTCAAAGGAAAAAACCAAATATATTTCGTAAAATGGTCAACAAAAATAACATAATATTTGAAACCATCAACAGATTCAATTGGAGCTGGACCCCATAAGTCTGAATATAATAACTCTAAAGGACAAGAACTTTCGTAAAGAAGACTTTCCAAACGCGAGTCTATGACTCTTATTACAATGACAGGAATCACAATTAAAATTTTCAGTAATGGAAACAGGTAAACTGAATTGAGATAAAACATAACTAGAAATTTTCTTGAATGGATGACCCAGACGATTATGCTAAAATACTGAAGAAGCACGAACACTAACACAAGCTTGAGGACTAGAAATTAACCGTTCTTTGGACAACATCGAAAGACGGTATAAAGAATTTTTAATTCTCCCCTTTGAGATGATCTCCCCCGTTATTAGATCCTTCACAAGAAAACAATCAAAGAAAAATTCAATCGACACATTATTTCGCAAACAAAACTCAGAAACATATATGAGATTTTCCTTAGACTTAGGAACACATAACACGTTATTGAGAGAAAAAGTTTTTAACGGAAAAGTAAGACTCTGTGAACCAACATGTGTAATACGCAAACCTGTACCATCAGTCAAGTGTAGCTCATCAAGACTGCCATATGGAGCATGTAGAGAGAGATTCTGCAAATCATTGGTGACGTGATGAGTTGCACCAGTGTCAAGTACCCATCCTTTTTCATTAGTGGCAGAAGAATTAACAAAATTTGCCCGCGGCTGTGGATAGTTATTCTTAAAATAACTCTTAGCTTTATAACATTTCTTCACCGAATGACCAGGCTTCTCACATATTTGACAAGTTATATTCGATTGACCAATATTTTTCGACTGTCCAGAACGACTTTGATTGTCGAAAGAAAGTTGAGACTTTTCTGCAGTTCCAGAAAATTCAACCTTTCGAAATTGAGATCCTTTTCTAACAGAATTCACACTAATTGGTGCAGCTTCAAAACTCGGATCAGTATGTTTCAGGTATAACTCATGCGCCAGCAGCTTATCTTCCAATTCTTCAAATGTAATCACAGAATCCCTAGCACGCACTGTTGCAGCTATTTCTTTAAATTCAGGCCCAATGCTGTTAAGCACATAGATGACGAGATCAATCGCAGAAACTGGACTTCCACAAAGAGATAGGTCATCAGATGTAACCTTAACTAGCTGCAAATAATTAGAAACTGACCTGGAATCTCTCTTTAAATTTGACAATTTCTCACGAAGAGAAATAATTCTGGTTGCAGATTTGTTCGCGAATGAATTCCAAATCTTATCCCAGGCATCGGCTGAAGTTTCGGATGAATTAACAACATGTGTTGGGAAAATCGGGTAATTTTCCCTCAAACTACAACTAGTGAATTGCACTGATTCGGTAATTTCCAGGAAAGACTACTGAATAGTCTCCTTAGACAAAATTACCATTCCAAATAAATTCCCAGGAAAGGCTGGAGGGGTCACAAATGGTCCCTCTTAAAACCCAGTCTCCTAGACAGAACTTACTTGCACAGTATATTATCACAACCTAAACCCGTGTATATATGAATAGTACCGTACACGTGAATAGTAAAATATACCCAAATGAATAGTACAATACACTACAAATAAACCCGACAAATAAATATTGAATACTATACTAATACAGAAAAGAAACAAAATAAATGCGGAATAAATAAAAGAGACAAGGAAAGAACACACCCGGAAATTTGATAACGGAGTTCGGCTAAATATGCCTACGTCTCCGAGCACCACTTGAGGCAGCCTGCTCTTATTAATTTGGGAAGAGAAGACCAAAATTTACAATATACAAATTTTCGAAAATGTATACTAATTTTGGGATACAAATAATTTGGAAGGGATGAGTTATTTATAAGGCAACTAACTCACCCCTATCTTTAAAACTTCCGATGTGGGATTGCAACAAATTAAGCCACACCAACCAAAGCCATCAAATTTTGACAAATCTCCACCTTGGCATAATTTCTAATCCCACCAAATGCAAACATTCTTCATCTTCCCAATCAAACAAAACAGTCTTCGTAGTGCTTCCAATTTGCGCCTTCAGGCGCCAACTCAAATGTGCAGGATATTGACCAAGTCTAAACAATGTTTAAACTTGGCTTTTGCCACCACCTTGGTCATCATATCTGCAGGATTCTCCGTAGTCCGAATCTTCTGGAGAAGTATCTCCTCTTCTTCGAGAATTTCCCGCACAAAGTGATAGCGAACATCAATGTGCTTCGTTCTTGAATGAAAAACTTGATTTTTTGCTAAGTGAATAGCACTCTGACTGTCACAATACACCTCAAGGTGTTTCTGACCAACTCCCAAGTCTCTTAGCAATCCTTGAAGCCAAATTGCCTCTTTTACAGCCTCTGTAATTGCCATATACTCTGCCTCTGTTGTAGACAAAGCCACTGTTGACTGCAAAGTAGACTTCCAACTTACTGGCGCCTTAGCTAAAGTGAATAAGTAACCAGTTGTAGATCGTCGCTTATCCAAGTCACCTGCATAGTCAGAATCACAATATCCAACTACGCATTGACCAAGTGATTCATCCCGCTCAAACACTAAGCCAACATCTACAGTACCTTGAATATACTGTAGAATCCATTTCACAGCTTGCCAATGAACTTTGCCAGGATCATGCATATATCTACTCACAACACTGACTGCCTGTGAAATATCGGGTCTCGTACACACCATTGCATACATCAAGCTTCCAACTGCATTAGCATACGGGACTTTCGCCATGTATTCTCGTTCTTCATCTGTCTTTGGAGATAACTGGCTGCTAAGCTTCAAATGAGGAGCAAGCGGAGTACTTACAGGTTTTGTATCTTCATTCATACCAAAACGTTGTAATACCTTCTTCAAATACTGCTTCTGTGTCAGCCAAAACTTGCCTCTTTGTCTATCCCTGCTTATCTCCATGCCGAGAATCTTCTTGGCTTCTCCCAAATCCTTCATCTCAAACTCTTCACTCAACTGAGCCTTCATTTTATCAATTTCAATTTGGCTCTTGGATGCTATTAACATATCATCAACATACAAGAGTAGATAGATGTAGGACCCATCTTGAAGCCTGCGCAAATACACACAGTGATCGTATTTGCTTCTTGTGTACTTCTGACCCATCATAAACTTATCAAATCGTTTGTACCATTGCCTCGGTGATTGCTTCAATCCGTACAATGATTTGTTCAGTTTACAAACCCAATTTTCTTTACCAGCAACTTTGAATCCATCTGGCTGAGACATATAGATTTCCTCCTTCAAGTCACCGTGTAGAAACGCGGTCTTCACATCAAGTTGAGCTAGCTCCAAATTCAACTGTGCTACCAAGGCCAACAAAATTCTAATTGAGGAATGTTTAACAACTGGAGAAAATACCTCATTATAATCAACTCCCTCCTTCTGAGCATAGCCTTTAGCTACCAATCTTGCCTTGTAGCGAACATCATTCTTGATAGGAAATCCTTCTTTCTTTGCAAATACCCATTTGCATCCAATTGCTTTCTTGCCTTTTGGTAACTGTGTCAACTTCCACGTCTTGTTCTTCTCAAGAGATTGCATCTCTTCTTCCATTGCATCTTTCCATCTACCATTTTCTGAACTTCGGATGGCTTCAGGAAAGGTGGATGGAACTTCATCAACAACTGGAAGTGCATAGGCTACCATGTCAACAAAACGAGTAGGTTTCTGAATTTCTCGTCTTGTCCTTCTAACAGCAATTGACTCTGACTGCTGTTGAGATTCTTGGGTCAAAATCTCTTCCTCATCTGACTCTGCTTCTGCCATAGGAGAGTCACTCATAGTACTTTTTGCTGGGCTCACCATTATCTGTTCAAACTCCACTTGCTTCGGCGTACACTCCACCTGCTGCGGAGTACCATCAGTTTCTTCTTGAGTTACCTTATGCAACATGGCAGATTCATCAAAGGTAGCGTCCCTGCTGATGATGGTCTTCTTTGCCTCTAGACACCAAAGACGATATCCCTTAACTCCAGTATTGAAGCCCATAAAGAGAGCCTTCTTTGCTCGTGGATCCAACTTTGATTCATTTACATGATAATATGCAGTAGAACCAAAAACATGCAAAGAATCATAATCTGTTGCAGGTTTCCCAGACCATACCTCTAAAGGAGTCTTGCAATTTATTGCAGATGACGGCAAGCGATTGACGAGATGTTGAGCATATGTCACAGCCTCAGCCCAAAACTTTCTGCCTAACCCAGCATTAGACAGCATGCAACGAACTTTCTCCACCAATGTCTTGTTCATACGCTCCGACACCCCATTTTGTTGTGGTGTTTTTCTGACTGTAAAGTGCCGAACTATGCCAAATTCTTGGCATGCCTCCAGGAATGGATCACTCTTGTATTCTCCACCATTGTCTGTTCGGAGAACTTTGATCTTTCTACCAGTCTGGTTCTCAACCTGAGCTTTCCATTTAAGAAAAACTCCAAGCACTTCATCTTTCTTCTTCATAGTAAACACCCATACTCTTCTGGAAAAATCATCAATAAAAGTGACAAAGTAATGCCTACCTCCAAGAGATGGAGTCTTGGCAGGTCCCCACACATCTGAGTGCACATAATCTAAAATACCCTTGGTATCATGAATGGCAGTGCCAAATTTCACTCTTCTTTGTTTTCCCAAAACACAATGCTCACAAAATTCTAATTTGCAAGTCTTCGTACCTTTCAACAGTCCTTGCTTGGCAAGAATTTGCAAGGATTTTTCACCAGCATGTCCCAAACGCATATGCCACAGCTTTGTTGCCTCTGAATCCTTCTTGCTACTAGACGTTGCAGTCGCTACTGTCCCAACCACTGTACTACCTTGGTAGTAATACAGATTATTCTTCCTCACGCCTTTCAACATCACAAGTGCTCCCGAAGTTGCTTTAAGAATTCCATCTCGCATCATCACAACTAGGCCTTTTGACTCTAAGGCCCCCAAAGAGATGAGATTCTTCTTCAAATTCGGAACATACCGTACATCTTTCAGAATTCTTGTGGATCCATCGTGATTCCGCAGCTTGATTGAACCTATCCCAGCTGTTTTACATGGATTGTCATTTCCCATATAAACAACTCCACCATCACATTCTTCAAAATCAAAGAACCACTCACGAATGGGAGACATATGGTAGGTGCAACCGGAATCCAAAATCCACTCATCTGGATGGGATGTTGAAGGTGATACCACCAAAGAGACATCTGACTCTGCATCACTTTTGCATTCTGCAACATTTGCATCTTGCTGAGCCTTCCCTTTATTCTTCAACTTTGGACAGTCTTTCTTCCAGTGCCCTTTCTCATGACAGAAAGCACACTCATCTTTGGCAACTCTGCTTTTTGACTTTGATCTTCCTCTTCTTCCCTTCAACTGGCTCTGCTGACGACCTCTCGCCACTAATGCTTCATCTGCTGTAGCTACTTTGTTTTTCCTTTTATCTTGTTTTCTCAATTCATGACTATACAAGGCAGAACATACAGCATCTAAAGATACATTCTCCTTCCCATGAAGTAAAGTAGTTTCTAAGTGTTCAAATTCATCGGGAAGGGATGACAATAACATCAAAGCCAAATCTTCATCTTCAAATTTTACATCTAAGTTTAACAGGTCTGCTACTAATTGTTGAAACAAAGTGATGTGTTCGTTCATAGTAGTACCTGGTTGGTAATCAAACCGGAACAACCTCTTCTTCATAAGGAGCTTATTCTGACCACTCTTTTTCAAAAAAATTTTCCTCCAACGCCTTCCACAATTTATGTGCAGAAGTCTCGTTCTTGAATGCATACTTCTGCTCTCTGGATAAGCACGATCGAATTGTTCCGCATGCCAACCGATTTATGATACTCCAATCCTTATCTTCTACGTATTCTGGTTTCTTTTCTTCAATGGCGATGTCAAGGCCCTGTTGGAAAAGGGAGTCCATGACCTCGCCTTGCCACATGCCAAAATGGCCAGTACCGTCAAATATCTCTACCGCCAACTTCAAACTTGATATTGGAATCCTTGGCCATGTGGACGAGGAAGCTGATGTCCCTTGTGCCATATCTGATGTAGCACTATTAGTTGGTAGATTTACTGATGCCATTACAGACTCAAATGATAGTATTCAATATAAATAATATTACAAACAGACCTAGGACGAACCTTCGGCTCTGATACCACTTGTTGGGAAAATCGGGTAATTTTCCCTCAAACTACAACTAGTGAATTGCACTGATTCGGTAATTTCCAGGAAAGACTACTGAATAGTCTCCTTAGACAAAATTACCATTCCAAATAAATTCCCAGGAAAGGCTGGAGGGGTCACAAATGGTCCCTCTTAAAACCCAGTCTCCTAGACAGAACTTACTTGCACAGTATATTATCACAACCTAAACCCGTGTATATATGAATAGTACCGTACACGTGAATAGTAAAATATACCCAAATGAATAGTACAATACACTACAAATAAACCCGACAAATAAATATTGAATACTATACTAATACAGAAAAGAAACAAAATAAATGCGGAATAAATAAAAGAGACAAGGAAAGAACACACCCGGAAATTTGATAACGGAGTTCGGCTAAATATGCCTACGTCTCCGAGCACCACTTGAGGCAGCCTGCTCTTATTAATTTGGGAAGAGAAGACCAAAATTTACAATATACAAATTTTCGAAAATGTATACTAATTTTGGGATACAAATAATTTGGAAGGGATGAGTTATTTATAAGGCAACTAACTCACCCCTATCTTTAAAACTTCCGATGTGGGATTGCAACAAATTAAGCCACACCAACCAAAGCCATCAAATTTTGACAACATGCATAGCAGAAAAGCTTGTAGCACCTATAATAGCAGCCAAAATCAACTGATCTTGACATTCCCAGAGTTCATAGTCTGTGTTTGTAACTTCCTTGCCATCTGTGACAATAGTTAGAGAAGGAGGTAAGGTCTTGCGCTCAACATAACCAAGCAAACCATAACCTTTTAAGACTGGAACCACCTGAGCACGCCAAGACGGATAATTTTGTGATGTCAATTTCAGAGGAAATTAAGAAGAATTGAAAGAAACTAGAGTTCTTCCAGATGAATGAATAATATTTGGAAGGTTTGATGAGGACGAAGCCATATCAAATAAATAGATAATTAATTGAAGAAAAGAAGCACTCGGCTTAGAAAGAAACGCAGAAGCGAGAAATAAAAAAAAACCGTAGTTTTTATGGCTCTAATACCATAAAAGGATTATAAAGATGAATTGGGGTTTTCAATCATCTTCTATATTGATGTTATACAACTCTTTAAATAGAGTTAACAATTACAACATGATAATTATACAGCCTGTAAACTTTAGCATTAGAAATAGAATTTAAACTCAACCCTTATCCTATCGTTTAGGCTTAATAATTAATACTAAAATTTTATAATTTAATTATGAATTGAATAAAATTAATGTTTTTATTTAAAATAGTACTTTAAAATTTTAATTTAATAAAATTATTTAAATAAATTAATATATTTGAGAATTAAAATAAAAAGATATATAAAAAATTTAATAAAAATATAAATTTTATTATAATATAACTTTTTTATTTTTTATTTTTTCTTCACTTGTAGTATTATTTTTTTTTTAATTTTGCCCCTTCATTCAAGCCGTTATGGCACTGCTATCAATCATCTAACTAGTTAGGACAAATGCAATTGGCCAAATTGTTTGCGTGGCAGTCAATAAAGTAAAGTAATGCTTATTTGTATTAGCGAATACCCGTTCATCAATAATTAATTGTTTAATAGAAGTCACTTGAAAAGTTCAAAGAAATTTAAATTTCAAGAATAAAATAAATAATTTTTATATTGTTTTTTAGAAAACAGAATCGAAGAAGAAGAAGACTCATCTGGAACCAAAATCAGTGATTGAAAAATGAATATAAGCATGGATCGAGGAAGAAGAAGCCGAGACTCATTTGGATCCAAAATCAGTTATCGAAAAATGAACACAAGCATCGATCGAGGAGCCTAGAAGTAATAGATCAACACAAGAAAACATAATCATCATGCGGTGTCTATGGTGGCTAGCGTGAGGTGAAGCATCTCAGATTGAGCCTTATGGCTAAAGTTGGAACTCCTAGATGATTGGTTCGACAATTACGATCAAAGATGACATGCGGTGGAGCTCCAGCAGACGATTGACGTTGAGGAGGAAGAATTTGAGTGACGGTTGGTCTTGATCATATCAATTGAACGGAGACGCAACTAGCGATATGGCAATGCTAGTGCGAGATTAGTAATGCCGGGTTCAATGGCGACTGACTACTTTTAAATTGGTTGTTTCAGATAATGGTCACTTGTTGTTTTCATTTTTTTTTAGTTTCTTTGTTACATAAAATTGATAATTATAAAACACGATTTTCGCTTGTTAAAAGAATTTTTTTTTTCTATTGATGGTAATTATTTATCGATAATCTAATGAAACATATGCTCAGAAAAAATTATAAATGAGCGTTACTACTGTGGAGTACAAAGTAATTTTATAGTCAATATGTGAAATAACACTCCTTTATATGATTTCTTTCCTTTTTTTTTCAGTTTATAGTTGTTATTAATTGTCACATTAATTTACTAATTGATTGTTTAAGCCTTAATAAGTCGCGTAATATACTTGGAAGATTATGTTAAAATTTATAATCTCTTTTATTAAAATTTAAAATTTAAAGTTTGTGATGGAACTTGAAAAAAGAAAAGAATAAAAACATAAACAAATTTGGAAAAGGACGCTTTCTACTCCTAAATTAATTGCAAAGACAAAATCAATGAGGCTAATCCTAATTACATTTTTTAAAAAATTAAATACTAGCAAAAAGCCATGTCATGTTTCTCTCTCCCCATTACCGTTATCCCAGCAATATTCAGATGAATTCAATACCACACAAGCTAGTAAACGTGGTCTATATAATCCAGCGCAACAGCCACGCGTCTAGTCTCGGTATACCTGCTGCATAAGATAATACATCTTTCTCCCTCACTCACTCTTAAATGGGTCCCACCACCAGTTGCCTGAAAATAGAAACAAAGCATTGCGTGTTTGTTTAGGAGAAAATGTTTTTAAGGTTTTTGTATTTTCTCGCGTCTCAACAATTTTAGAAAATTAACTAATAAAATATATATTTTTGTGTACAATAAAATCTTCTTTTAAAAAAGAAATAGTCATTTTTTAAAATAAACAAAAAACTATTATATAAATAATTTTTTTTATTTCATTACAATTTAATTCATCTTTTAATTCATTGTTGTTAATCACCTAAATCATTATCACAATTTAATTATATATATATATATATTTCATATTCTATTATAAAATCTTAAAAATGTGAAATATTCATGACTTTTTAGATTAAAAAGTTTTAACATTTTTTAAAAATATTATTTTTAAAAATTATTTTTTGCAAAATAACTAGAGATTCTATGGACAAGTAAATATTTAAATAATTGACAAAAAAAACTTACTAAATAAATAAAACAAACAAACACACGCCGCGCAGTGTTATATCTAAAAGAGTGAAACGTTTCGCTTTTAATTTTTGTCTATTTATCTTTCTATGATGTCTCGGTGATTGGTAATGCATGGATCGCGACGCCTATATTTTTTTCAATACGAATCAAGGATAGATCAATCATTTCGTTAATACCGATACAAAGTGCGTGGTCTGAGAAATTGAAAAGGTTTTGGAATGAAATGTCTTCTTGAGCATTCTGATTAAACCGAGGAGAGAGGCTGACGAGGAAAGAGGAATTGTGAATTACGGACTGTTTGGTTGCGTGGAATAAAATGGGATTTTTCAGTACGATATTTGGCTTTTTTGGATTTGGTGTTGGAATTTCAATGGGAGTTGTGATCGGTTATTACCTGTTCATATATTTTCAGCCTAGCAACGTTGAGGTATTCGATTTTATTCGATGTTAATTTTTTTATGGATTGCTTGTGTCTAATCTAATTTTTCTCATTTTCTGTCTGTTTGTTGAGAAATGCAAGGAAGAAAACAATAATTATAATTTTTTATAATGCAAAAAAAGAAAAAGAATAAGAAAGTGGTTAATTATATTGCAAATTATGGTGGTTCAGTTACTTAATGGTTCATTTCAAATTTGATTGTCTAGAATTTGAAATTTTTTATGTATTGATGTAACCTTGCCAGAGTCATTTTATGGTTTGCTTGTTCGGTTGTTTAGGATCTTCAGATTCGTCCTTTGGTTGAGCAAGACTCAGAAACTTTGCAGCGGATGCTTCCAGAGATACCCCTGTGAGTGAAAAATCCAAATTATGATCATGTGAGTAATTAATATCTCAGCCATTCGCCCTGTTGAAGTGGAATTTCATAAGTAGCCTGTGCATTTTATTCTTGACAATTTTGCTAATTTTTGCATTTTGTGTAGATTGATTGGCTAAACAAGTTTCTTGAGCATATGTGGCCTTATCTAGACAAGGTTTGAAGTATGTGATCAAACTTCAGTTTTCTTTTATCGTAGACTGTTGCTTCTCCTAATATTTTGTGTTGAATATTATTTTACTAATTTACTTTCATTCTGAAGGCTATTTGCAAGACCATCAAGAATATCGCAACCCCAATTATTGCTGAGCAAATTCCCAAATATAAAATTGATTCAGTTGAATTTGAAACACTTACTCTAGGATCCCTGCCACCAGCTTTATCAGGTTAATATATCTCCGATCTTTAACTTTTCTTCCTTTTATTGTATTTATGTATTTAGAAAATGAAATGCCATCTTAAGCTTTATGTGGAGTTGTTTCATAGTTTTCTCACAAATATTGGAAACACTTATATGCTTCTACATTTCACATTAGAATTGGCAATGACATTGTGCTGTGAGCCTTTATAAGTTAAGAGTAAAGAAAGAAAAACATAAACTGAACTCTGATCTTAAAATGATGGTAAGAGCTTATTCCTTCGTTACATAATATGATTTTACAGTAAGCTTTTTAGGAGATCTAGTGATTAACTAGGAGTATTATTGCTAGTATATTTTTCCTGGACAGATTTCATAATTATGGAATCAATACTTTCTTTGTTCTATTTCACCTTTTTCATAAGTTGTTTCTTATCAGGAATGAAAGTTTATGTCACTGATGAGAAGGAGTTGATCATGGAACCATGCTTAAAATGGGCTGGAAATCCTAATGTTATTGTCGCTGTTAAAGCATTTGGGTTGAAAGCAACTGCTCAGGTTAATGCATTCTTCTCTCACTTATGAAGAAAGATTACAATGTTGTTAACTTATGTCTGAGAATTTTAGTTATCTTATTTTCAACTGTTTGAATAATATCAGGTGGTGGATTTGCAAGTTTTTGCTTTACCACATATAACTCTCAAGCCCTTGGTTCCTTCTTTTCCTTGTTTCTGCAGAATCTTTGTGTCTCTCATGGAGAAGGTTGGTGAATATATATTTCTCCATTACCCTAATAATTCAGTAAAATAGAAAAATGTTGACTAAAAGTCTAGAACTTCTGCAATATAGATGCTTGCCTTTGTCCTTATGATGTAATTTATATTCCTCTTCTTTCTTTAGGCAATTTAATTTAATAAGAAATTATACATTTTTAGGATTACTGAGGAAATTTAATATTGGACAATTTAGCTTGGCAGTTTTGTACTTTTCTCTCTCTCTATATGGTTATAGCCTCTACAGGCACATTTAATTTTACATTAAAATAAAGTAAGTTGGGTGTTAGAACCTGGGTTCATCACCTTGTCAGGCAGATCATGTGCTTGTGTGGCACATATCTCTGTCAAAAGTTCTTTAAATGGCATACTTGAAGGAAAGAAAGAGCTGAAAAGATTAGCTTTGTTCTAATGGCAGTATTAATCTTTTCATTTGTCCTTAGATGAATATTCCTAGAACGCTATTTTTAGAAGTCCTAAATATTGCAATCATAATGCTGTTAAAGTTAATTATGGATAGGGAACCATATGAGCCATGCTTTGGCATGTCCGTCTGCAACTTATTTATTAAATGCGCTTTAAATTGTAAGTTCATGCTTAGCCTCATTAATAAACTACCTAATCGAAGTGTGATATTTTTCAAACTCAGCTTACCTGTAAATGAGGCTAAAAACAAGCAAAAGGTCACCTTAGTTGACTTAAGCTGTAAAATGAGATTATGTACTGTTTATTTAAATAATTTCAATATGTTGGCCATGTTTTTTCTCGTTACAACTATTATGTAAACTAAAATTTGGAATTTTAGAGACCACTAGAGGTATATGGGGTTTTTTTGGGAAAAAAAATTTGTAAGTTTGTTATAAACTTGGGAAAACCAAACCAAAAAGCTAGCTTGGAGAGCCCAACAATGGTATAAGCCCCATAGTGAAATCCATACTTTTAATGTGGGATCTAGTCCTATTATGTTGCAACTAGGATCATAACAAAGTTCTAACAAATCTTTTTAATAATAGTTTTAAGTTTGTTTGAAACTAATGTCAAAATCAAATTATTAACGAGCCTGTATATGAGTGGCACATAAGCCTTTAATTGGTATAGGTTGTTAATTTCAAGTAATTTGAGCTTTGTCTAACTTGAGTTTGGTTCAAAAAACAATGAGTTCTGAAATTGTATTCAAGTTTGGCTCATTAACAATGAATGAGCCCATATGAATTTTTATCAAACAAAGCTTTCAATAGTTTTTGAATAGCTTGATTCATCTGTAGCCCTGCTAATAGTAAGGGCATTTAGGAAAGATAGATTTAGTATTATTAGCAATTTTGGAGATTGGAGAACTTTGTTTTGTAGTTTGACTCAAATTATACAGCATGAATGGTGTTTAAACTTTGTATAACTATATGATTTTTCATAGCTACTTTCTCTACTCTACATATTGTTCTCCATTGACATAAGAACTTTAGAAGTTGGTTTATTGTGACTCATTCATCCAAACTCTATCCTAAGTAGAGTGGTGATAAATTACAAAAATTAGTCATGCCAATTTTGCATGCCAAGTAACAGGTTATTTGAAGTTGAGGGAACCTGTTATTGTTGCTCATACCTTATATAATCACCTAAGGATTATAATATTATATATAATTTAATGATTTTTTTTCTTAAATTCATCTATGAAGCAGAATTCTTGGTTCTGAATTTTCTTTTCATATCTAATTATTATATTGAATTTACCAGAATTTTTTATCATAGAAATCTTTAGCTTATATTTTTTGCTTTTGGTCATAAAGAGTGCATATGTTAGGTGCCACTTTTAATAAAAAAATTTTGTTTATTTGTCTTCGATTTTGTAGCCACATGTTGATTTTGGACTGAAGCTTGTGGGAACTGACCTCATGTCAATACCTGGCCTCTACAGGATCGTCCAGGTGTGCTATCTTTGAATTCCTGTCCTGTTATACCCCCATTTTCATTACTTTTTATCACTCAACTAATTGACAGATTAAGTTTGCTACAAATATTACATTGAGTTTCAAAGTCAGAATTTGGTTTATGAGAGTTGGATATGGTGTCTCCTGGTAACATTATCAAGAACAATTTAGATTATTAGCACCTCAATTCAGCATCTAATGGTAAACAATTTTCATAACCTAGTAGTTTTCAAGGCTCAACCCCCTTTTTTTAAATTGATCGACTGATTCAACTTGGTCTGCTTCTCAGAGTAGTAGGAAGATGCATTCTTCCACAAGTTGATTTCTGAAAAAAAAAATTGGGAAAGAATCTTAACGTAAAGGCAATTGCCTTTAGTTTGATGGTTCTATGCCGATGTTAAATATGCATATTAAAACATCTATGGTATGGCAGCATCTCCTTGCACAATTGTCAAATAACTTTAACAGAAAATGATGGATGCTATTTATTGTATGACTAATTCATAATTTTATAGTTGCCCAATGAGGGACAAAGCAAATATTTAAAGAATAGAGGTTCAGATATTTGTACAAATCATGTATCTTTTGATAAGTTTATATGCTAAATAATAAAATTGGTATGTAAGTGCTATGTGAAGGAATTCTAGAATTTGACTGCATTTTGTAGCTAATATTGGTGTTTTGATTTCATGATTTTAACAGTGTCATTTTCTCCTTACAGGAGATTATTAAAGATCAGGTTGCCAATATGTATCTGTGGCCTAAAACCCTTGAAGTACAAGTTATGGATCCTACAAAGTATGTTTCTAATATTTTGTGTGAGCTTTGACAACTTAAAAATTTTTTTAGCAAGTGAATATTTTACATTTTCTAAATTACCTGGAAAATGCAGAGCTATGAAGAAGCCCGTTGGAATTCTCAACGTGAAAGTTCTTAGGGCAATGAAGCTCAAGAAGAAAGATCTTCTTGGTGCATCAGATCCATATGTGAAGATAAAGTTGACTGAGGATAAGCTTCCATCAAAGAAGACCACTGTAAAGCACAAAAACTTGAACCCTGAATGGAATGAGGAATTTAGTTTGGTTGTTAAAAATCCAAGGACTCAAGCTGTAGAGTTCCATGTTTATGATTGGGAGCAGGTAAAAGATGTCTATGTGCATTTAGGAACTAATAATCTTCTGCTATGTATTTGTTTATTTTGAGCTGTTTATTTCCTTTTCTTAGGTTGGCAAACATGATAAGATGGGTATGAATGTAATTCCGCTAAAAGATCTTCCCTCAGAGGAGCCAAAACTTATGACTCTTGAGCTCCTTAAAAATATGGACATGAATGATCCTCAAAATGACAAGTCACGGGGGCAGCTTGAGGTGGAGTTAACGTATAAACCCTTCAAAGAAGAGGACTTGCCTGCAGGTTTTGAAGAATCAAATACAGTGCAGAAGGCTCCTGATGGAACTCCTACTGGTGGAGGTCTGCTTGCGTGATTATTCACGAGGCTCAGGATCTTGAAGGAAAACACCATACTAATCCACATGTACGGCTAATTTTCAGAGGGGAGGAGAGAAAAACTAAGGTATAACATATAAATACAGTTTTGGCATTTGTCATATAAAAGTTTATACATCTACATTTCTATTTATATGGACATATCTTGTGGTCTTTTTTATTTATGACAAATCTTTGCAAGTCTTGAAATTTTTGGGAGACCTGTATTGACTTTTCTTTTAGTTTGTGTTAGCTGAATACTATTTGGCAGTTACATCTCAGTAATTTTCAATAGACAGGTCAGCCGCTGTGAAATAAATGTTAGCATACCTTCTAATGAATTGTTAATCACTTGAGTTTAGTTCATTTTTTTATCTGCTGATTATGTCTGCTGTTTTAAGTGTAGAATTTCAATAACTAAGAAACTTTTTGTGCATTGCAATGTGATGAATGATGTGATATGTATGGTTAATCTTTGTGTCTTCTGTTGGTACAGCATGTGAAGAAGAATCGAGATCCCAGATGGGAGGAGGAGTTCCATTTTATGTTGGATGAGCCTCCTACTAATGATAAGCTGCATGTGGAAGTTGTCAGCACCTCATCAAGGATGGGCTTGCTGCATCCTAAGGTATGGACATGGTTTCATTTTTTGTACAAAGGTTGGAAGAGAATGTTATTGAAAGTAATTATTTTCATTTCACTTGTGATGATGATATACTTGTGCAGCACCATTTCTTAGTTCTATCTATTGAGCCTGAATAAGAAGGAAGGAAGAAAGAAAGGAAAAAAAACCTTACAATTTCTGTGGAATTTATTTATTTTTTCTCTTGAGGCTCAAAACTTTATCTTGGCTTGATTGAACTAAAGTATTTTGCACCTTTTCTTGGAAGATCAATGCTAAGGAATATTAGTTTTGTTTTCGACCACTGCAGAATTGTTTTGGGGAAAATTTTCCCCCAAGTCCATTCTTGGATGATAATTATTGTTGTTAATTATTTACAGATTTTTCATGATTTCTAACTTCATGGTAGCTTAACTTGAAGAAAATGTTTCATGTTCCCCATTGTTTGAGTAGGAATCTCTGGGTTATGTGGATATTAGTCTTGTGAATGTTGTTAACAACGAAAGAATAAATGAGAAGTACCATCTGATAGACTCGAAGAATGGACGTATTCAAATTGAGTTGTATTGGAGAACAGCTGTATGAGCTTATTGATTGTTTTGTTTTTTCATTATTTCCACTTTTTTTTAATCCGGATTTTGGTTATAGGTAGCATATGACACGCACATCTTGTAGTTTCTGGCATAAAAATTTGCTGATTACGTCTTGTAGAGTTATAATTTCCCTCCAATTCTTTTTGTTACTTCTATACATGGTTGCAATAAAAAAAGAGGAAGAAAACGATTATCTTATAATGTTTGGCATTACTTATTTCTTGTCTGGTTTTTTTTTTTTATTTCCAATTGTCCGAGGAAAATATATTGTCAAAGTGTATTTGTTTTTGTTATTTGATGGATTAAAATAGAAAAACAAGTTGTTTGTCATGACATTTGATAACCACAAAACATGACTTTTGCTTGTTTTCTCAATCCGTCTCAACGTTTTACTTCTAAATGACCGGAACAAAAAACAAAAGATGCAGCTCAAGGATGTTTATGGCTAAAATTGACCTTTCTCGTACCTGGAAAAATGATTTATTGATGGAGCCAAAGGCCGTTGTTGACTGGCTGCAGCAAATAAGTTTGGAGGACATCTCTATAAGATAAAACTATGGCTGCAATTCTGCAACAGATCAATGATACAGACCAGAGTTGGACAAAATGAACCTGGCAAATTTAGCAATTTTCTTGGTAAGTTGCCCAATAATTGTGTTAGGCTTGTCTGCGAACATGTTATAAAATCGTTTATGCAATGTTTGGGACAAAAGTAGGAAGGGGGGAAAATGAGGTGAAGTGAGAATAATTTTCTATAGAGGTTGCTGCAATATAGAAACAATCAATTTAGGTTTAAGAAATTTTTAAACTTGAATCAAACATGTTGACATACATAAGAAGAAGAAAGGTAGAAACAGAGGATATGAAACACGTGAATAGTGTGAAGAGTTTGTTATTTTGGAAGAATAGTTTGTTACATCACTATAACACTGACTTACTAAGTATATACATAACTAGTTGCTTACAACTAACCACTCAACGTTAGCTTATTTCCTAATCAACTAATAATAAATTAACTGAATACTCACTCTTACAACCCCCAACCCCCCCCCCCCCCCTCAAGTTGAACTTGCGAAGATTGATACAAACTCAACTTGGGCAGTATATCGTGAAACTTGGGAGTAGTAAGAGATTTTGTTAAAAAGTCTGTCAGTTGCTGGTGAGTCAAAATTGATCTTGGAATCAACAGACCAGCTTTGAATTTTTCTCTAACCAAGTGACAATCAATCTCCAAATGCTTTGTCCTCTCATGGAAAACTAGATTTTGAGTAAGATATATAGCTGCTTGGTTATCACAAGAGAGAGAAACATGAAGTGGGACATTGATATGCAAATCTTGCAACAAATAAATGATCCATTGAATCTCACAAGTAGCAGCAGCAAGACTTCTGTATTTTGCTTCACTTGAGGAATGGGAAACAGTGGCCTGTTTCTTTGATTTTCAGGAAATCAATGAGTTGCCAAGAAACACACAAAACCCAGTGATAGATTTTTAAGTCTCCTTACAAGATGCCCAATCTGCATCACAGTAAGCTTCCAATGTAAGAGGATTATTTTTAGGAAAGAAAAGTCCTAAAGTAGGACACCCTTTCAAATATCTAAGCACATGTAAGGCAGCCTGCCAATGAGAAGTTTGAGGAGTCTGGACAAACTGACTCAATTGATGCATTGAATACATGATATCTGGCCTGGTAAAACTAAGGTATAGCAAATGTCCGACTAACTGTCGATATGAAGATGGATCTATCAACAAATCCCCTTGATCAAAAGTAAGCACCAAGCCTTTAGGTAAGGGAGTAGTTGTTTCTTTTCCACCCATCAATCCAACATCTTTAATCAAGTCTCCAATATACTTTCTCTGATTGACATACAGACCTTGATCTGAAGTAGAAATCTCAAGGCCTAGGAAGTATCGAGCTGAACCCAAGTCTTTAATAGTGAAGGCTGAATGGAGAGATGCCTTTATCTGCTCTATTAAGGCAATGGAAGTTCCTATAACAAGAACATCATCAACATACACCATAAGAGCCATGAAATCACCATTATACCAGTAAGTGAATAAACAATTGTCAGCTTAAGACTGAGAAAAACCAAACTTCTGCAAATGAGATATAAACTGAGTGTTTCATTGGTGTGAGGCTTGTTTAAGGCCATAAAGAGACTTGACTAATTTGCAAACCTGGCCTGGTTTGGCTATATAATAGCCCTCTGGTGGCAACATGAAAATTTCTTCATCAACAAACCCATGCAAGAATGCATATTCACATCTAATTGATGAAGTGGCCATGATTTTGAAGCTGTCAGAGCCAAGAGTAGTCTCACTGTAACAGTTTTGGCTACAGGGGAAAAACAATCTGTGTAATCTTCTTCTTTAATCTGATTGTATCCTTTGGCGACTAATCTAGCTTTAAACCTCTCAACTGAGCCATCTGATTTTAACTTAGTTTTTTACACCCATTTAGAATCAATAGGCTTCTTACCTTGTGGTAAATCAGTAAGAACTCAAGTCTGATTCTTTTCAAGAGCAGCAAGCTCTATGTTCATAGCATCTACCCAATGTTTAAACCTTTTTGCTTTTGCAAAATTACAAGGCTCTTTTATATTGTCAATAGCAGCCATGAAAGCCTGATGAGAACCTGTTTTAGCAGAGGAAGTGGAAGGTCGATTCGGTGGCAAAAGATCATGGTTAGTGAGAGAAGAAGACGATGTACTAGTCTGATATGAAATTAGAGGAATAGAGTTAGAGATAAAGTCACTTAACCAAGTAGGTGGTCTACGTGATCTGGAACTTTGCCTTGGTGGACAAATGTTAATTGATGGGTTAGAAGAATAAGAAGGGTAAGAAACAGTAGGTACTAACATGGGTTAAGAAGGATTGCCAATATATGTTGTCTGTGGATTAGGTAGAGGAAAAGTGGAATTTGGTGAAGTGGGAGTAGTGTTTGGTACAGAAAAAGTGTCTAAGGTGAAATATGATGCTGGGATTGGTAAAGAGAGGGTGAGTATTTGATGAATTAGAGTATGGGTAAACAGTTTCCTTGAAGATAACATCTCTGTTGATAAACAATTGATTGGCTTCCAAATCATAAAGCTTGTAACCTTTAACACCATAATTGTAGCCAAGGAAAACACACTTCTTAGCCCTTGGACTAAACTTGTCCTTATAAGGATGAGTATAAGTAGCAAAACATAAGCATCCAAAACATTTGAGCAAAGTATAATATGGCTGCTTGTTGTATAGCACCTCAAAAGGTGTTTTCCAAGAAAGCAACTTGGTTGGTAAACGATTGATTATAAAAGCAGCATGCAAGAGAGCATCTCCCTAAAAGTTAGTTGGCATATCAGATTGTATAAGAAGTGATCTTGCAATCTGAAGTAAGTGCTTGTGTTTCTTCTCTACAGTGTCATTCTGTTGTGGAGTATAAGGACATGTTCTCTGATGTTGCATACCAAGGTCAGACAAGAGTCCCTGCAATTGAGAATTGACAAACTCCAATCCATTATCAGACCTGACCTTTTTAACCTTGACTTGAAACTGATTAACCACCATTTTAAAGAACTAATGCGAGGTTGAGGTTACTTGACTCTTGTGCTATAGCAGAAAAAGACAAGTAGTCCTGCTAAAATCATCTACCACAGTCAAACAATAATGTGCACCAGTAAAAGAACCTTCCTTATAAGGGCCCTATACATCCATATGTAAAAGCTCAAAGATGCTACTGGTTTGTGTTTGACTAATAGAAAAATTCTAGCGTGACTATTTAGCCAAAGGACAGATATTGTAGTCCTTGCTCAGCTATTTAGTGAAAGGAGCAAAAGAAAAATGTTGTAGAACCAAATTACTAGGATGACCTAGACTGCAGTGCCAATTATTATTAGTAAAATTGCTAGTTTTATTAAGGCTATTTACAAATGTACAAGATGAAGAAGGCTCTTGTTGTGAAACAGAAGAATCCATAGAAGAATTTATTAACGAAGTACAAATAAAAGAAAATTTGGGCTCAATATGAACATTTTGATAAAACTTGGAAGTAAGTAAATTTGGTTTAGTAAAGGAATCTTGATTGAAGTAATAAAGGTTTCTTGAGGCCTTTCCCACAGCAAGGACTTCCTTACTCCTTAGGTTCTGCAAGAGACAATGATTAGTAAAGAAAGTAAAATAAACTGGTTGGGTTTTACATATTTTTTGGACAGAAAGAAGATTATGACTGAAAGTAGGTAGGTATAGTGTATCGAACAAAACAAGGGTAGTATGTAGTTGCACATCTCCCATTTGAGCAACTTTTTTCTTGGTACCATTTGGCAGATGCAATGTATTAGCATAAGGCAATATTTTTAGGTTCATGAATAAGAAAGAATTGGCACAAATATGGTTTGAAGCTCCTATATCCACTATCCAATAATCTGGTTTAGCAAGTTGCATTTGTAACTATGTTGTACTTGCAAAATCAACTATATCAGCAGTCTAAACAAAATTGACAAGTCCTCCTGTTGGTGCACTTTGACTTCCTCTCATCAATTTTGTCATCTCCTGTTTGATAGACTCTATCATCCACTGTTGTTGTTTGAAATCCATTCCAACATCAAATCAACAAGAGTATATGCTACATAATGAACTTGATGATTTCCAGGATCCCTATCTCGTATGTTCTTTAAATCTTTATACCATTCTGGATATCCATTCAATTTGAAGCAAGTAGCATGCACATGGCCAGTAGTTTTACAGTAATCACAGTATCGATCTTCTTTTTTTTCTCCTTCTTTCCTTCTAAAATTGGGTCTATAAGGTTCATGACTTCTAGCAAGTAAAGCAGTAGTCTCCAAAAGATCTATGAAATTTCTGTGCACTTGTCTTTGAGACTCAATGGTATTGATCATCGAGTAAGCTTTGTTCACATTTGGCAAAGGTTCTTGCATAAAGCACTTGATTCTTAACCAGATCATAACTCTCATTCAATCCCATTAGGAACTGGAGCAATCTGTTAGAAGTATCATGATCAACCATTTTCTTATTCACTCCACAAGTACAGTTGCCACATTCATAGTAAGGAAGTGGTTTAGCTCTATTAAGATCATCCCACAGTTTCGAGATCTTACTGAAATAACTAGCCAGATCCTGATTTCCTTGCTCAATTGAATTAATTTCTCTTTGTAATTGACAAACCCTAGGTCCATTGGTAACTCCAAATCTCTCCTCTAACTGATCCCATAGAACCTTAGCAGCAAGGCAATACAGAAAATTCTCAGCCAATTTTTTAGTTAATGAACCAAGAATCCATGGTCTTACCATAAAATCCGATTTTCTCCATTTTAGAAATTCAGCTGATCGTTCATCACTAGGTTTACTCATATTTCCATCAATAAAACCAAGCTTATCCTTCGCCACTAATAAAATTTGCAGCGCGGTGCTCCAATTGATATAGTTTGATCTTGTAAGTGGTGCTATAACCAAAGAAAAACTAGACGAATCTAAATTCTAAATTACAATAATATCTTGCATCAAACCATTTCTCGAATTTGTCAATTGATCAGTAACCTCAGCCATGTCAAACTGACAAATCAAGTTTAACCACAAATCAAAGATTAACAACAAGTATTACTATTAATAACAAAACAGTAAAGCAAAACAAAAATCAATAGAAATTTCCTTCAAACTCCATGATCGCAACCATGGTGCTCTAATACTATGTTGAGATACAGAAGAAGAAGAAGAAGGACGGTAGAAATAGAGGATATGAAACACGTGAATAGTGTGAAGAGTTTTTTATTTTTGAAGAATAGTTTGTTACATCACTATAATACCGACTTACTAATTATATACACAACTAGTTACTTAAACTAACCACTCCAAGTCAGCTTAAATAATAATAAATTAACTGAATACTCTTACAAAAAAGTTTATAGGACGATTTAAAGTTAATTTCAAAACCATTGGTTCCAATTTGAGAGGGTAGCAATTTGTTGGGACAATTCTAAATAGTCTGAGGAGGTTTGTAGATAGTTCAAAGGTGATTTTGATGCAATTTGAAACTCGAAAAATAGTTTATAAATGGTATTAATTGAAGATTTTATTTGAAATTAAAATTAAAATATTGAAAAATAATTTTTCTAAGAAAATAAAGAAAATATTGAAGGCTATAGATTATTGAGAGTATTGAAGAGTAAGTTAAAAAATATATATTTTAGATAATATTATTGAAATGCAATGACAAAATCGGGATTTGATTGAAGGGGGCCTAAATTTTATCTTCCACAATAATCTTATGCTACAAGAATAACAAGCTTGCATGGTCTTTCTTCCACAATAATCTTGCATCGTATTTATGGCCTTTGAATAGAAGATATAAGAATTTTTTTATAGATTTATCAGTTTAAGCAGAAGATAATATATTTTGATATTATTAATTTTTTTTTATTTAAAGAATCATTCCATCTTAATTGAAAACATAAATATCGTTTTAGGAAGAAATCAAGTTCTACTTCCGTATGACTTTTGTTTTGTTTTTTTATTTTTAGGTTTTTTATATCTACTCCCATATAATCTTCTTCAATGTCTTTTTCTTCATTTGTGAAAACAGATTCAAAGTCCATTTGGTCTTCGAATTATTTTTCTTCATGATTTTTATTCTCAAATTCAATAATTTTTTTTTCATTCAAGAATATAGATAAAAAAAGATCGTCATTTTTCTTCCCTTTGATTTTCTTATTTTTGCTAATATTTTCATTTCTATGAAAATTGAAAGAAGAAATTGGATGGGTATCACTCATGGTTTTATCTTCTATGTGTTATAAAGTATCACAAATTTTTGAAATGACAAAAGTTCAAATTTTAATATGAGACGATTTTGTATTTCTTCATTCATTCCCATCGAATCAAAAAGGGTTTTTTTTTAATGAGTTGACTTCTTGATCTTGGTGAATTGTAAGAAAAAAAAATTTTTACTTATCAATTTTATTAATTATTTGATACTTATTAGTCCCAGTCTTAGTATTTTTTTTTATCTTTGCTTCCGATATCGAACCAGGACTCAATATCGACCTTCTTTCTAAGACAAAAATTGAGAATTCTCTAATCAAAATATTTTTTATCCGGGCTTTTCTCCATATCGATGATTTCATCTTCCGCTAGATAATTATTGATAGGAATACCTTCTAATATTTCAAATAAGATGCTTTTATTTGTGTTGTAATTATAAGAAATCTCTTGTTTATTATTTACTAGGGATCTATAAATATATGAGTCCTTCTTTTTTTTATTTTCATAATTATATGATAAAGATTATATCTATAGTATTTTTTAAATTATCTTTTTGATTCAGTAATGAGTCTGCCTCAAAATCATTTTCTTTTTTGTAATGAATTAATTGGTCTTTTTCATATAAATTCCACTTTTTATTTTGAATCATATGGTGTTGATTGATTCTATTTCGTCATTTTTTTGGTATTAATTTAGACCATCTAATCTGAGCTAAATCGTATTTATATTGACAATGACCCCTTAATTAGCTTTTTCATTGGTCCATTACAAAATTTCTAAAATTTTTATCTTTTAATTCAGAATTAAATAATCCTTGGGCTTTAAAATAATTCTTTATTTCATTCTTAAGAAAAAGGCTATGATATCGAAGGATAGATCTTAATTTATATAAGTTAATAATTTGTATTTGTGATAATTTATAAAATATATATGCTTGTGACAAGGAGGCACATTGTGAATTCTTATTAATAGCAGAAATATTACTATTATTAAGTGACTATTTTATAATCGAAATAAAGTGAATTGTATTTTGATTTGTTTTATCACTTTTTTGTGATTTTTTTCATTATTGTAAATGGATTCAGAATTTTTTTTTTGTTGATTCAAGAAAAAAATGTACATTGATCCTTGGAATATTAATGATACTTAAAAAGATATCTATGTATATCTTTTGAATTAAAATTTTTATAAAAAAAAGAATTTATGCGCTAGTAGAGCATTTCTTCGTTTTAATATTTGTAAAAGATTTTTTGATGATTTTAAATTTTTACTATTATAAATTATTTTGTTAGGACTAAGATTTATTTCTATTTTTGAAGTTATAATTTGAGTTTTTTTTTTCTTTTGTAATTTTTTCAATTATTTGATTTATGATTATCTTTCTTCTAGAAAAAAGATCTTTCATTTTTTTTGTCAATGAATAATTTATCCAAGCTGCAGATCGAATTGGAGTAGACAATTTCTGAATTTTTCAGTTATTTTTAGTGATTGTCCAATCTTTTTCGTTTTTAGTTTCATCCAATTCATATCTAAATCTAGATAAAAAAAAACTTGGGTTTCTTTTTGAGTTTGAAAGTTTGTTTAGTATTTTTTTTGAAAAAAAATATTTTTGATGACCTAGTTTTTTTTTCTTTTGATAATTTTAGAAAAAAATTTCTTCTTTCTTCTAAAAGTGTTATAACTCGAAAACTTTTTTTTTCATTTTTTTTATTTTTTTGTCAAGATTTTTAAAGATGGGTTCAAAAAGAGAAAGCCGTTTTAGGGAAGAACCAAAAGGCAGTTCAGCTTTCATTCCCCAAACTGTTAAAAAATAAAAATTATTTTTTTGTATTTTTTTTTCATTGGATCTATGTGAAGAAATTTTAACTTAGATCTGTTCCAAGGTTTTAGACGAAAAGGAAATAGGATCTTTATTTGAATTCCGTCTGTTAACCAGTTTTTCAAAATTTCTTTTTCTGATAATTGAACTCCCTTATAGGTGCATTTAACATACATTTCTCTACTCCAATCTTTTAAATCCTCGGACCATTCAAAAATTTAAAAAAATAGTATACGAATGAAATTTTTAGTTATTATTAATGAGGATAATATAATATATTTTATAAGAATCGATTGGATTACTAAAACACAACTTCTTATTATTTGAGCAAAAAGAATGTTATCCCAGGCTTTGGCTATTTCTATCCGAACTTTTCCTTCTCTTTGGTCGTCTTTTTTTTCTTATTTTCTTTTTTTTTTCTGTATAAGTATAATATGAAATTGTGAATTCTATATTTTTACACATTCAATTTATAAATATTATTTTCATCAATCTGGAAATATCAAAAGAAAAAAAAAAGAGAAAATGATAATTAATTTTCTTTTAATGTGAAAATTAATGTGATTATTATTAAAAAATGATAATTATTTTTTTTAAGTAACACTCTAACTCAAAACATAAGTAATAGCAATACACGTCACTACTAGTTAAGATTTTAAAATATAAAATATTTGTATTGTAAAGTATTTAAAAACTAAAATTTAAAAAAGATGTGAAATTGCTGTAATTATAGTATTGAATTGTGATTGGGATTCATGCTCGGACTCTTACACTTTTAGCCACGTAATAGTATAATCATGTCAACCGTATGAGATAAAAACTCTTTCGTTTATTTAATCTAATATCATTGGTCACTCTTAATCTCAAAATCAAATAAAAACAATTTCCTCATTTTTCTGACCATTTCTTTTCTGACATTGCTCTTTTTCTCTCTCTCTCTCTCTCTCTCTCGCTCTCTCTGGCTAGCGTTTACAGGTAAACCTTTTACTCGCTGAGTTGCGATGGCCTCGCCGATGGTTGACACCGAGTACCTGAAGGAAATAGACAAGGCTCGTCGTGATCTCCGCGCTCTCATCGCCTACAAGAACTGTGCTCCTATCATGCTCCGTTTAGCGTAACAATTATCTTTATCACACACACGTGTATTTACTTGTCTTAGTTTTAATAATTGGTTGTTTAATCGATTTCGTGTTTGTTTGTGTAGGTGGCATGATGCAGGGACTTATGATAAGAACACAAAAACTGGTGGACCTAATGGTTCTATTAGGAACGAAGAGGAGTACTCTCATGGCTCCAATAATGGTTTGAAGATTGCTATTGATTTTTGTGGTCTGCTGCTTATTTTTTTCTTCTTGTTTTCGTATATTTTCGTTCAATTTGACTGTGTGAACGGAAGTCCTTAAAATTAGGTTGTTTACATTTTGTCAGAAGAATTGAAAGCTAAACATCCCAAGATTACCTATGCAGACTTATACCAGGTGATTTTTTATTTTTGTATTTTATTTAACGGTTTTATTCACAGTTTATTTGTTTTTCTTGGTTGATTCTCCCATGACTATTTGATTTTTTTTATTATTATTATTTTCCTAATCTAATTTATCTCATATCATTTCTGAAGAACTACATTATTTTCCTGCGCAAAAACAATATTGTACTAATTTCATAGCTAATTGAGTTGGCATTTTTAATACGGATGAGTTGAGTATTAGAGCATATAAAAAATACAGAAGTATTAGAATTTTTTTTCTTAGAAAACTCATTATGTAAACTATATATTGGAGTAGATGGAACATAGTTTCTAAAATGGTTTGATATCCCACCAAAGTGACCATGCAATTTCTGCTCAGCTGATACACTATATTTTCCAGATACAGAATAACTCCATATTGGTTGTATTAGTGCGTCAACTTCAAGCCTAATGCCAGAATCGATGGGTAATGTTGCCAGTGATTGGGTACCTACCTATCGCAAAGGTTTCTTAGAGAGAGAGAATGAGTGCTGATAGATGTTCTTGTTAGTATTTGATTGGCTGCTGTTAATATTAGGAGAAAGCAGATAGATCATCTTGTTAATATTTGAGCAATAGACCATTTTGTTAATATTTGAGCAATGGTTATTAAATAATCATTGTGTTTTGCAAATATGAGTGAGTTGGCTCATAGTAGTTGCTTTCTTTCTAGCTTGCGGGTGTTGTTGCAGTTGAGATCACTGGAGGCCCAACCGTTGACTTCATTCCTGGTAGAAAGGTACATGATTGTCGCATATCTTGAAGTAATGGTTGATTTTAAAAATATAATATCGCTAACAACTTATCCTCTTTGTAGGATTCAAAAATTTCACCCAAGGAAGGGCGACTTCCAAATGCTAAACTGGGTATTCTCCATAGTTCAATAAATCTCCCTTCTTCAGTTTTTGAACCCATGTGCACCCTAAAAGCTTTTAGAGTTATAACTTAATTCTATAAATGATAAGTTTTGAACTTCTGAGTTACATTTTGTTATGCTGTAAATGATAAATATTTTGAACTTCTTTTACATGGTATGGCTGGAAGGGGTATGTTTCTTTGTTACATGAATGGAAGTTTATATTTTAGTTTATGATGTAAATAGCATTAGTAGACTTGTATGCTGATACAATTTATAATTAAATTGAATGCCTAATGCGACAATGCATTGCTTCTATAAATTTCCACAGCCTAACTTTAATATAATGAGATGTTGCAAATTCAAATAGCAGAATTTTCGGTTGTATCCTGAACTGCATGATTAGTCAAGCTTGTGAGAAAGGGAGTGTGTTGTCTGTATGTGTTTGTTTTCAGGTTGTTTATTTTCAATGCAATGGAATTTTTTGACCAAGAAATTGGTATAATGGTCAAGCGGTGCTTCAATTTTTTCAATTAAACTAGCCAATGAATAAAGGAAATAAATCGCTGCATTCCTTAATAGGATGGTCTGGTATATAAGCAATTTACAATTTCTCCTCCCATCTTTTATGGCAACAGGTGTTACATGTTAGGGGAGATAATCTGTTTGACCAACCTTATAATAATTGTTGCACCCATACGTTTCTATTGGAATGCACTCTGTTCTATTTCCTTTCACTTCTGAGGAATATCAATGAACTCAGAACATTTTAGGTTCAAAATTTTTCTGCTTTAATTGGTTCAAGAATTTTGTGCTGTGTTTATCATTCAGTTTCCTCGTGGTTTGTTCAACTAGAATGGTTCCCTGTAGAGATTGCAACTTGCTTCAACTTTTTCATTTATTATAGTTGCTAAATGCTTAATATGGCGTTTGTGCTCTGCATATTTCAGGCTAGTTTTGTGGTTCCCATGTTTAAAATAGGGTTTCAATTTAATGTCTGAACCAAACCTCAACTGACTTTTCTAGAATGGTCAACCCCCTTATGGATTCAGACAAAAGAATATTTTTAGGGGAAACATAACTTACACCTTGATACCTATCTTGGGTATCATTCACTCCATATTCTCTAATGTTATTGCTGCTTCTTTGCATACTTGAAAGTAAATGAATGAGAGAGCTGGTGTGCACATATGCAATTCACATGGTAATCGAGCCTAACTTGAACTTAATTTGTTGGCTCATGTTGAGCCTTGCAATCTGCCAAGTTAATGTTTTAATGGACAGATGGTGTAACACCTTTGAGTCCTAACTTGTCCTGTCTTTTTTGAGTTAGAATCACAGTTTTTAAGTTGCTGTTGTCCTTCCTTGTCATTAAGAACTTTAGTGTTTTACAATGTCACATTATTTAAATATGGATATAGAACACTGAACTGATCTGCAATTAAATTGCTGTATAAATATCTTAATTGAGACTCAATTTTCTAGAAAACCTCTGCTTCATCTGGCATTTGGGAGAGGCATTCTTCTTGGAGCATGGGAATAATATAACTGCATTACTTGATTACTATTGGAGAATGCCTTACAGGTTCCTGAGCTATGTTAAGGTCTAAGCAGCGAAGCAAATTATATTTTAAGTAGATGTAAGAGAAGTTGCCCAAATGCTAGTTTGCATATTGCAATTTTAATTGGTGCACCATAAAGATCATCTATTGTATTATATGTTTACCAAAACCATTGAAACTAATAGAGGGGTTCTCATTTTGTGGGACTTGTGTGTATTTGGTCAATCTCTTGTTCTAATTATTCATGAATAAGATGTCTTGAACAACTTTTATCAATTAGTCTAAATAGCCATTAAACAATTTAGAGGTCCAATTTTACAACATCTTTTATTCATTTGGACCCAAAACTTGTTTCCAGAGATTTTATGTTGTGTAACTAGGGAAGTAGACAGGGATGGAGTTAGTTAGAGCTTTGTGGGCCAATGACCATTAAACAACTTGGAGGTCCAATTTTACAATATCTTTTATTCATTTGGACCACAAAACTTATTTCAACTTCTAGTAGAATGCTGTTTGGTTACAACTTACAACAGAATCTTGTTGTTTACCGTTGCCTTCCTTATATATTCCTCAGTTCTTTTTCAAAGTACTGATTTATTCAGTACATAATCTTCCAGGGTTTTCTCACACTCTTGGTTGTAAATTCATGGAAAAATTTTTGTTTGCAGGAGAGGTTTCTGCTCATGCAAATTGGTCCTGTCATCTCATAAAATGCAAACATTTCTAGTGCCTTTCGTTTTTAACAAAGTGTTATAAAATATTAGTGATACTATTGTTTAAATTATATGTTGATTGTTCTGCATGGAAGTTAATGATGGAAATTCTTTAGCTGAGGGGAAAGTCATAAAAATTACAACGTGGAAGGCTTGAAGCGGAACTCTTAAATTCTAGAAAGGTCTCACATTTTAAGCAACATAGTGCTAATGTTTTTATTTGCTTGCCCTTTTGTGAACTAATTATTAATGGATCTTCAACAGAAGTACTTTCTTTTGTGGTTGTATATGGAAGTTAACTAGCTATATGTTTAAATATGAATGATGCGTGCAGGTCCTGCAGGATCTGAATTTTGAATATTTTGTTTTTTAATTTTTTGTAGGTTCACCGCATTTAAGAGATATATTCTATCGGATGGGTTTGTCTGACAAGGACATAGTGGCCCTCTCAGGGGGTCATACTCTGGTAACTGTTTTTAACTGTTTTTATTTTGTTGTGGTAAATCTGAAACATAAGAAGCTATAATTCTTTGGTTGGCTATGTCATAGGGAAGGGCACATCCAGAGAGATCAGGTTTTGATGGCCCCTGGACCAAGGAGCCTCTGAAGTTTGATAACTCATACTTTGTGTAAGTTGTAAATCAACACAGCAAAATTTAGAGCTCTGTATGGAGCTTGTGAATTGAGATTGATCTATTCATATTTGTTGTCAATTCTAGGGAATTGTTGAAAGGGGAGACAGAGGGGCTGTTGAGACTTCCAACTGACAAGGCCTTGTTGGAAGATCCTAACTTTCGTCCTTATGTTGAACTGTATGCCAAGGTAGTATCAGCATTTCCCCTCAACCAAATGACAATCATGTGATTGTTACTGAAGTTTTCTCATGTGATTACCTGCCGACATATGTATGTACTACATAGGCATATAATTACATTTTCTCTGCTTGCATGTAAGGTAATATAATGTCTACATCTAAGCATGTCAATATACATACAAGTTTAGGTTTACTGTCATACTTTATCGTGAGCCATCTAATATATAGTCTCGACACCCATCTAAAATCGATTTGAAATAAATAAATTTGGAATTAGCCATTGATCAAATGAGTTATTTTTAATCTCCTTCCAACCTGAATGGTGTCTTGTTATGCTAGTTGGGCCTGGATTAGAGCTAATCTTTTGAGAAGCTTGAAGCCACGCCTTAATTCTTTTCAGTACAATTTTCTTTATTCAGGAGAATGGTTGGATTTTCATGTTAACCATTTAAAATACGAGTCAGTGACTAGGTTTAGCTGGGGGACATTGATCAGTGTACCCAATGTTGGGCCAAAATATTTATCTTGTTCCAAGTTAGTTTTCAGTAATTACTCTCTTTGTGGCATTTTTGTCACTTGAAAACTGTTAAAAGTGCTAGAGGAAGCTCTGTGTTGTGTCTTTTCCTTTCTTCTTGAAGTCATATGTGATTTAATTTCAAACAAATTTTTGGTGGGTGGCAGGACGAGGAGGCATTCTTTAGAGACTATGCAGTGTCGCACAAGAAACTTTCAGAACTAGGGTTCACTCCAAGTTCTGGATCCAAGGTAATTACTAAGGACAGCACCGTACTGGCACAAAGTGCTGTTGGAGTTATCGTTACTGCAGCCGTTGTGGTGGTTAGCTATTTATATGAAGTTCGCAAAAGAATGAAGTAGAGGCAAAAATTAGAAAGTGATTTGATTTTATATTCTCATACACTGTTACTAATGAATCAGCGGCATTTAGCTCATTTTCACATCCAGAAGCTGATTAGTGAATATTTGTATTTGTCCGAAAACAATAATAATCGCCTTAAAAACAAAATTCAAGCAATTTCTTAATATTGTAAAGTAATACTAAAGGTGCATGTGCATGGATAACAAACGAGTTCTTTTGTTTATTTTTGTCAATCTGTAACAGAGGGAGGTGCTTCATTTGAAGTTCCTTTTATCTTTGTATAAGCCCTCTTGCAGGACATGATATTAAACATCTCCTCTTGGTAAGTAAAGTAAAATTATATCTGAAGTATTGCACATAATGATAATGATCAGGGTGGGAGGCTGATGATTTTTTTTGCTGGCCCTCGAATGTGTATTTTTAAAAATAATTTTTGTCAATCAAAGTAGTAAAGGTGGAGGCTTATTCCTCAGCCCTCATCTCCTCCTTTTGACTCTCTTTCTTTGAACAGCTGATTCGGTTACTAATAATAAGTCGTAAACCATCAAAAAATATAATTTGGTGATACTACGTCAGCTCCTGCGTGTTATATCATTAATCATATGGCATGTTATGTCATCTTAGAAGCTGGCGCCGTATTAGACGCCACATCAGTTTATTTATACATGGTTGATATTTTGAAAATATTTGAAAAAGCATCTTGAGGTGTCGAAAGCCATCTGGCTAACCAGTTTGGCTATAATTTAACTCACTTTCACTTACACTTGTTACTTTACTTATATTTAAATTATAAATTTTTGAAAAACTACAAATTATAAAATAATTTAATTTAATAATTTAATAATTAATTATTAAACTTAATTTAATAAAAAAATTAAATAATTTAAAAACTGAATTATATTTTTTTATAAATTATTTTAATAACAATTAAAATTTAAATATTAATTATTAATAGTTAAAATTCAATTAAATAAAAAATTTAAATAATTTAAAAAGTGAATTACATTTTTATTTAAATAATTTATTAAAATAATTGAAGCATAAATTATTTAAATAATAATCAAATAATTTGCTCAAATGAAAAAAAAATGAAATTATTAAAAAATTTAATTAACAAATTTATTAATCTAATTAATGACTTATTTGTTAACCGATAAATTTATTAATTTAATAAATAATTAATTATTTAACTATTAAATAAAATTATTTTATAATTTATAGTTTTCTAAAAATTTATAGTTTAAATATAAATAAAGTAATAAAGTGTAAATAAGATGGAGTGTAGCCAAAATAATTAGCCTGCTGAGTTCATATCTCAGCCATGTATATCTTTATAAATTAATGATAATTTTTAAGTATTCTCAAATTAGCTAACGTGATCTTTGATGCGGCGATACATCAACTTTTAAAATAATATTATAAATGATATATTGTGTCAACTCATTTTTAGAGCTGATCTGGTGCCACATAAATCATCACATCCATTAAATATTTAAATGAAAAAATAAATAAAAATATCCATTAAATATTTGAATGAAAAAATAAATAAAAATAGGACAATGAAAACTAAGAGTGAATTTTGGGGATGAAGATGATTTGACAGTAAAACATGAAAATGTGCATTAACATATTTTTCATAAATGAGTGAAATTTACCTCTTTTTCTTTGAACGATATTGAACATAAAAATTGAATATGAATCATAACCTCAATATTAATTAATTAATTTTTTTGAGCACCATACAAGCACAAATTTTAGTTGTACAGTTGCTGCTGTTGTTTTTAGCTAATTCTATGAAGCTTTGCAACAGAATGAAGAGGAGAAAACATAATTTTTCTTCTAATATATTAAATAAAAGCACCAGCTTGCTTCTGGTTAGAATGTTGAATTAGTATAATTTCTGTCTGTAAGTTCTTTTATTTTTGAAGTGAAGCAAATATTAGAATAATGTTGAGTATGTTAATCACTAGCTATAGTAATGTATGAATCCAACTCAAGCTGAAAGTCAGGCATTGATGTCTTAAATTCAAGACACTCTTTTGAGATATTAGGATATTATATATAGTGCTGATATTTTTTTGTGGTAAATCAATGTTTTTTTTTTTTTTTTTTAATTTACAGATGGAATAATGAAATGTAATAATTCAAGTTTATATGCTTCTCATTTCTTCTGCTTATATCTAAGGTTATAATCGAGCTGAACCGAACTTTGAAAAACTTAAACTTGACTCATTATAAAATAGTCGAGTTTAAACTCGAACTTGAATCTAGCTCGAACTGAGCCCAAGTTTATATCGAGCCAGCTCATATATCATGTATCTCGAGCTTGAACTCGATCTTGATTTAAATAAATTTAACGAGCTCAATAAACTTATTTTAATTTTAATTTTCATTCATTTTTTCTAAATTTTCATAAAAAAATATACTAAAATTTATATTTTTTATGAAAAATGAAAAATATAATTATATATTAATAAAAATAAAATATTATATTACTATAATTTTATATTTTACTATAAATTACTATGTTATTTTATATTATATATTATTTAATTTATTTATCATATATATCATACATTAATAAATTATATAAATTAAATTAATCAAAAAATTAATATATTTATATATATAGTTTAATATATATAAATTAAATTATATATATTTTTAATCCGATACACTAAACGAGCTAACTTACGAACTTAACTCACGAATTTTTTAAACGAGTCAACTCGTGAGCTAACGAGCTGAGTATTTAATAGCTTGAACTTAACTCATTTAATAAACGAACAGTTTAAGCTTGAGTCTGAATAAATTTTTATTAAATTAAAATTTAAACTAAATTCGAGTAGATTAATTTATTTATAACTCTATTTGTGATCCTAAAAACAAGGATTCATTCAAAAAGTACATTTTCTTCCGCTTAGGAACCTAAATTCAATAAAAAATCTCTTTAAAAAAAAGAAAAGAAAAGTCAGCGCACCTAAACTCGACTATGATTACATGTTTGTTTCATTGTTGTTACCAGTAATCAGTTATATAAAAATTACAGTTATAAATGTTTGTTTAAGTTTGATGATTCACAACAGTCCCAAAAGATTAGCCCACTGAAGTTGGAGGTAACCAACCATCTTGCTTATATCAGACGTGGGATTCTGTAGCAATTGGCATAGGCTACAGATGCAGAATGAACAGGAAAACCAATCTGGATAAGTTTTAATTTCTGGTATAATTTCTAAATAATTTTCATATATATATATATATTAAAATTAGATTCATTTTAAGTTTAAATTTTTAATTTTAATATGACAAATTTCAATTAGATCTAATTATGAGTCAGACTATGAATTTTAATTAAAAAAAATTACAAATTGATAGAAGAATTTTAAGAAATTTAGTATTTTTGAGAGTCTAAATTTAGATCTAACTGAAATTTATTATTTATGTTAATAATTTTAATTAAAAGAATAAATAAAAAAGAAAATAATTTGAAGAAAATATATATATATATAAAGAAAAAATAAAAGGAAGTGTTAAATAAATAAAAATAAATAAATAAATAAAAGGGGTATAATAATGGTAAAGGGTGTGGTGTGGGTGGGCGAAGGGGATGAGGGATGGGGCTAAGATTAAGGAATCCCACATGGGAAGGACAGCCAAAGAGGTCGGTAAGGGTTTTGAGGACACCCACGAAACGATTCGTCTTCATCACTGCCTAAGCACATGACTTCCACATGCTTGCTTTGCTTGTCTGTCACCACTCCTTTTCTTTTATAGCTTTACCCACTTTTTTATATATTATTATATTTATGGACCCAAATCCCTATCTAAATAAAAATATCTTCCATACCAAAACAATTACTATTCAGTTGGGTGATATTTGTTCTAATTAATTACATGTATTTTCATTACTTTTTTAAATATATATATATATATATATATTTTTGAGAATATTTTTTGTAATTTTTTTTATTTACTAATACTATCTAAATTGTGAGGCTGGACTACGAACTATCTGAACGATCAACCTCCTATATCAAATGACTCACTTAATCAAATTTTCAGCATCCAGATGATAATTGTTGTGACATGATAAAAAAAAAATAATAGTGACACTCAAAAAATTTATTAACTCTGACAGATATGATTTTAAATCCGTTTATTATATATAAAAATAGACCCCTGTAAATAAAATATCTAAAATTTTTTCCTTTTCCTTGCTTTAAGCTCGCATATTCTATAGATTTTTGACTTAAGCATCAAATTTTTTTTACTGAAATTTGATCCTTTTTTTCTGATTTAACAGGTGATACGATTAACAGAAACAGAATTTAAACTTTTAAATCAGAGTGGGAGTTCTTGAAAGTCCATTTTATCATCATTTACTATTTAATTGTTCTGTCCAAAAATTAAACACTATTTATTAATCAAAAAACATAAAAAAAAGTCAAATTTATTATCTTTTTCTGCAACTCCTGTTATTTCCCTTCATTGATTTTATTGTAATTTACACTTCTTGTCTTGTAATCTAAATGTAAGAAATGCAGATTTGAATATTAGTGAGGCAAAAATAGAAAGAAAAGTAAAAAGAAATAAATTCAAATGAAAATTTCTGCAAAAATATTTGAAAATAAAATTATTTTTAAAAATATCAAATTTTCTTTTCTTTCAAACTTATTAGTATAAACCTAATGTACTCCATTTTCAGAACTATATGAATATTTTTTTAAAAAAATAATATATAATGTAAATTCTTTTTCCTTATATAAGGGAAATAAACAGAGGCATTTTAATATATTTTTTCAAAAACATGAATGCTTAATTTTTATTTATTGATATGCTGCAAATCAAATGTTAATCTTTGTATGCAGAGCTGAGTTTATTTATCTTTTTTAATTAAAAAATAAATAATTTATATCAGATTTGAACTGATTTACTTAAAAATAGAAAAAAAAAAGTGTTTATTTATGATTTGTTGGTTCTTAAAAATCATAAATATAAATTCAATATTTTCTGAGAAAGAGTAATAGTAGGCATGTGGTTGTGTACGTATGTGTCTGTAGAAGAGAACTGGCTGGGAAAAGGACTTTTTTGTGCCAATAAATAGCGTTAAAACAACCTAACTGATAGTGATGATGAGTTCTATCAAATTTGAAGCAAGAGGCTTCAATTATTAATGAATCTAGAGGAAATATAAAAAGAAATCTGAATTACTGATTTGTTCATGAAATTGCTCTTTTATATTTCTTCTTCATTTCTTTATTTTGATTAGTTGTATTATAACACTTCATATAATTTACTTATGGTTAAATTAATCAAACTATTCATCGGTAATTCAAATTTCATTCTTATTAAAATATTCAAATTTGATTTATAATCGAATTGAATAATTCAATTCCAGTATTATACTACTTAATTAATTTAAATATAGAGATTGCAAATAAATTTTATACTCTATGTCATAATTTATTAATTTGAATTTAAATTCAAGTTCATTTGAGTTTTTTTAAGTATTATTTTAATTAGATAAATGAATAAATTTTGTTATTCAAATCAAATTAAATACAAATATTTCAAGTCAAACAAAAATTTTAATTAAAATGAAAATTCAATAGAAGACTATTAAGTGCATGATAATTACAGTCTAATTTTGTTTCTAGATAAAACTGAAGACGAATACAATAGCAACATAAATTAAATTTTGTGAAAGCGAAATGGATAAGTGTAAGTGGGGTGTGTGGAAAAAAGAAAAAATAAAGAGGAATAGAAAAAATAAAGAAAAGAAAATTAGTTAATTTATAGGAATAAAATTAGAAAAAAAAAAAGAAAAGAAAAGGATTTCAAGAGAAAAGTGAGTAAAGAGTTGAAGAAAAAATGTGAAAAAGTAGGTGGAATACACACAAGTGGATATGTGTGCCCGAAATTGACAACAACTTGTGCCCATAATATCCTTAATTAAACCTTACCATCCACTTGAATTTCATGATAAGTGGTGTGGTGGGTAACAAAATAATCTTCGCAAGTTGGGAAGGCAGAGATAACAACAAAAACCTTAATAATAAGCCCTTTCTCATCTCTAAAACTACCCTTTCCCTTTGTAATGTTGCCTAAACTTGCACCACAAGGTTTTTGGGTTAAAAATATTATGGAAAAAAGTGGAAGGTGAGCCAAAGCCCAACTCTTCTAGAAGCCAAAAAGAAAAACCCTTTCTTTCTCTCATGCATATAATGATAGTTTAGTCTACCAATAGAATAAAGAACCACAACGACCACCTCTCTACATAGGCACAAGAATATCACTATAATAGCCTAACCACTTGGCTTTCTCTTTTTTCCCAAATGCCCACCAACTAACTTACTCAAATAACTAAACCATTATCTATATTTTCTCTCTCAAAATCATTTCTAAAATTATTGTTTCAATATACTTAATTATATTCTTAGTTACAACATTTGAAAATAGAATTTTGATTAATTAAATTGAGAAAATGCCATAATTAGATATCAAATAAATTCTATTTATTCGATCGGATGGTAACTTGTTAGTCAAGAATTTTATTAAAATAAAGCACAGTATAGCCGATTTTAGTTTCAACATTAAATATTAATAGAAGAACTAAATAAGCAAGGATGCAATTGATCATATATATAAAAACTTAAAATTGACCCACATAATTGGTGTTTGTTCCAACAACATTAATATATAATATATAAGCTTTAATGTTTTCGTATATGTTGTGTAGTGATGAGTTGGGGAAGATTTTGAGATATAATTTAATTTGGGATGATTAATTTATCACTTGTGTTAATTTTGGATGATTATTTTTTATTTAATTTCTTCACGCAATAGCATTCATTTGTTATTTACTCATCATTCTAGGAATGTTGTAACCCATACGTTAATTAGTTCGAATTGCAATTTCAATTTCAGAATATAAAGAGTAGATGAATTTTCCTCCCTGTGATTTTAGATCTCTTATTTTTATGATTTATAATAAAATTACATTCCATTTCAGAAAAAAAATATAAAAAAAAATAATTACACAAAATTTTAAAATAAAATAAAAGGTAAGAAAGGAGGAAGGAGAGCAGAGATGTACACCAGTATGTCTTGCCCATAAATTTAATATACCTTACTTCACACATACCTGAAGGTTACCTATAGTTAATGTCCTTATAACTTTTTTATATGATTGATGCTAATAATATATCATCAAGAGAGAGGCCACCAGCCACTCCTCTCAAGTCTCACCAACTCCCATCTAGAAGCAATTAGCTAAGCTCACTCTCTTTTCTGTTTCTCTCTCTCTCTCTCTCTCTCTCTATGAGTAAAAAGCCTATATAAAATCTCCATTTCAAGTCCTCTCAAGGGCCGTCCTTAATGTTCCAGCAACCTCCTTAAACAAAGCTCAAATCTTCTATTTTTACCATAATCACAAAAATTAAAAAAAAAAGCCCATTTGATTTTGATTGATATATAGTTTTTTTCTTTTTAGTACTTCAAAATGGGTAGGTCTCCTTGTTGTGAAAAAGCTCATACAAACAAAGGAGCATGGACTAAAGAAGAAGATGATCGGCTTATTGCTTATATTAGAGCTCATGGTGAAGGTTGTTGGCGTTCTCTACCCAAAGCTGCTGGTCTTCTTCGTTGTGGTAAAAGTTGCAGACTCCGTTGGATCAATTATTTAAGACCTGATCTTAAAAGAGGCAACTTCACTGAAGAAGAAGATGAACTCATTATCAAACTTCAAAGTCTTCTTGGCAACAAGTAATTAACTAATTCAATTAACTCTTGTTTAGTTATAACCCATCTTTCAAAATCTTCACAAATTCTTGTTTTAGAACTTGTATATATGTTGTTTCGACTGATCGTTGCTTCTTAATATTTGTTTTAGATGGTCTCTTATAGCAGGAAGATTACCAGGAAGAACAGATAATGAGATAAAAAATTATTGGAATACACATATAAGAAGAAAACTATTGAACAGAGGAATAGATCCTTTAACTCACCGGCCACTAAACGAGACAGCACAAGAAGCAGCAACAGCCGCCACAAACACACCCACAACAACGACAACAACAATATCTTTCGCCAATGTTAAAGAAGAAAAAGATAGAAGTTGTAACAGTGCTACTGCCAATATCATTATTTGTAAAGAAGAGACAAACCCAATTCAAGAAAGATGCCCAGACTTGAATCTTGATCTTAAAATAAGCCTTCCATATCAAAATCAAGCACCTGAACAGCCATTGAAAACTGGAGGTAGAGGTCTTTGTTTCGCTTGCAGGTTGGGGCTACAAAACAGCAAAGACTGCAGTTGCCATATGGGTTCAAGTATTGATAGCAGTGCCGTGGCCAGTGGCAGCGACAACTCTGCGTATGATTTCTTAGGCATGAAAAGTGGTGTTTTGGATTATAGAAGCCTGGAAATATAATATATATGATCAAATATGCACTTGCAAGAAACTATTTTTCTTTCATCGATCTTTGTAGCTCAAAAAGTTGAGAAAGGGATTGTTATTAGATTCAAATCTCTCCTTTTTTTTCTAATTTTTTACTCTAATTTTTATGATTATTAATTCACAATATATATATATAGTATACTGCTAGTACAGCTGATTATAATTGATGGGATTTTTTTTTCTAATTCCATTCATTATTGGAGTATAATTTGTTTTCTCTTTTAATTAATCTTTAGTTGTTCTTATTCTATTTTTTAACCTTTTTTTATAGTTTTTTAATAAACAAAAAAATTCTAATGGGTTTGTTTTTTTCCTCTTTTCCGGGAATGTAAGGGTTTGTCAGGCTCTTATCAGATCTCTCAAAAGGGTCATGTTATGGTTGTTGTTGCTGCTGGCCACCTGTAAGTTAAAAATAAATAAATAAACAACTAAAAATATTCATACAATTAAAAAGGGGGAGGGACCAATTCTCTGTAGCTTATAATGACTTTTCTTTTTAGTCCTTTTTAAGTAGAAATATGAACTTTTTTCTTTTTTAGAAAAAAAATACATTAAAAAATCTTAAATATAAATTGAAAAAGAGTCTTACCATATTAGAGAAATCAGTTAGTATTATACGAGTGATATTAAACACAATGGCTAACTTCAGAAAAAGTGTCCATACATTTGTATAACCTTTTTCATATATTAAAAAATTTTTAAAAAATTTCTTACTTTGAGAGTAAATATTTTTTTGTTGGTAAACTCAAATTAATTAATTAAAAGATTTAATTAATATATTCTTTTTTTTTCTTAGTTTCTGTTTCGTTTCTTTATGGTGGGATGAAAATCAAGAGAAATTAAACATAGAAAAAGAACACAAAAAAAAAACTATTTCCCTTTATATTATTTGGTTAACTTATGAGGAAAATTTAAATATATATATATATAATAAAAATTATATTTCTTTTTTTTTATTCTCTTCATTTTATTCTAAATTGGAATGAAATATTTTAGAACTTTGAAGAAAAACTGAAAAGTTAAATTTCTATTTTTTTTAACTCTTTTTACTTAATTAATATCTAAACAAAGAAAAATGAAAAATATTATCTGTTATTAGGTTGCTAGAAGTATTGCTCTCATTTGAATATGAGTTGGAGCTTTATATGTTCTAATTTCCACATATAATTAATTAAAGAAGATATTTTTTTATTCTTTTGTTAATTTGATAAAGATGGATCTTTTTCTACTGTTATTAAAATAATTTTTTTTTCTAATTTTCATACACATATTTTATTTGAGATTTATTTTGGGATTGTCTCTTGTTGGATCCAAAAAAGAACAAGAAAGGAAAAAAAAAAAAGGTAGAATTGTTCTGGATAAGCAGTGAGAGGAGGAGAAATAAGGAGAAGAGGAGTGGTGGGTGAGATATCTCTTCCATTGCAATAAATGAATTGCATCCAAAAAGAGAATTAGTTAATTAAGCGACTCATTATTGCCTAATTTTATAATGAAGGCATTTGAAACTGATTGTCTGTTTAAAAAATTAAATCCAACAAAAAAATCAGTTAGGTAAAAATGTAATATAATTAATGGTGTTATACTTATTATTATTATTATTATTATTATTATTATTATTATTATTATTGTGGATGCCATTGAGGAAAATATTAACGCCATGATGTGTTAAACATGTGCGTTAATTAAATATTAATAAATATTCTTTTAAAACTATCAAAAATAAAATTATTTGAATTTAATTTTTTCAACCATATTTAATATATTAATATTTATTAATAATAATTAAAAGTTGAATTAGTTGTATAGAAACTTTGTTAGGTAAAAATGTAAATGTATAAGTTATTTAATGTTTCCATCAAACGCCACCTTGCATTTTTAGACTAAATTTTATGAGTCTAACCCACAATATATTTTGGTATAATTATATTATTGATGTCTAAATTTTTTAATATTTAACAATTGAATTATTTAACATTTTAAAATATTAATTTAGATATAAAATTAAAAATTATGTACAATTTAATTATTTTAACATTATACAAACCAATAACTGTTTTGTTAAATAATATATGTCAATAAAAGATGATATTATATTTATTTGTAGCAGGTTTGTAACATGGAAGAATAATTAAATTATACACGATTTTTAAGTTTCAGCATTAAATTAATATTTTAAAAAATTAAACATCTCAATTATTAAATATTAAAAAGTTTGAACACCAATAATATAATTATATCATTTATTTTTTTTACAACAAAAATTAAAAAATATATATATAATTTGTGACAAAATATATATATATTCATCACTTGGATTTTCAAATTTCTTTCTTTTTTTTTTTAATAATTTGGTGAAGTAATTATTATATTTTAAATTTCCATTTCAAGTACATGATGTATTTTTAGGGTCATTCTATTAGCTAAATATTTTTTACCGATTAAAAAACTTAATAAGATATTAATTGTGAGATTCATTATTTTAAAATTAATTTTAACGATTTTGTAAAAAAGAAAATTTAATGCGCTATTAACAAAAAAAAAATCAAATTTTTACTATATATAGTAGTTAAGAGTCCATGAATTGCTTTCAATTCCTTTTTATTTTTTAAATATTGTTTAAAATGATAAAAATATTATTTATTACAAATTATACTATTAATTAACAATCAAATAACTTAACATCTGAGTTAAGTATTATGGTTGACAATATATAATTTTCTTATCTTAAAAAAATTCAAAAAAAAGTAATATACATTGATAAAAATATATGAATTTTAATTAATTTATTAGCAAGAAATTCTTATTTAATTTATTGAAATTTTTTTTATTATTTTAATATTTATAGGCAACTGACAAGTTGGTTAACTAATCAATTTACTATAATAGCCCTATTTATTTTAATAGATGATTTTGATAATATAATTTTATATTTTTTTTTAGTTTTTTTAATTATAAATATACTTATAAGTTATTTTTTTATTAACATATTAATTATTTATCAATCACTTACAATTATTCAAAATAAATATATAGCTGTTTAAAATTTTAAATACTTATAAGCCTACGTTAGCTTATAAACAATTGGTACTTAATTATAAAACTTTAATACTTATTAAAATTAAGTTAAAAAATATTTAGTTTGAATTTACCCAAACAATAAATTGCATAAATTTATAAAATTATATTTTTATATTCAGTGTTTATAATATATATCAACATTATATACAATATCTCGACTCATGGAACATATAATTAGTCATTGTAAAAGTCTATAATGATAAAATTTCAAAATGATCAAACAATTGTCACAGAAAAATTTTAAAGATCATCAATTGGAGTGAGGAACGAAATCAGGGTAAAGTATTAGAGGGACTAACTAATCAAGATAAATAATCATAATATTTTTCTTTAAAAAAATTTTTTAAGGAAAAGAATTACTAGTAATAATTGGTAAATAATTAATAATAAGTGAAATAATAATAAGTGATCATAATTCATAAAATAATAATAAATATAATTTTTTATTTTAATAATTTTAAGCAAATACAACTTACAGTTTTACATCTCTTATCAATAACTAAATTTAAAAAAATATAATTAATCATAAACTCTAATTTTTAAAAAAATTATTAATAATAGTATCTCATTTTAAAAATTATAATCATTTTGAAATTGTATCAAGTTTTAAGTAAATAAAAGCTAAGTTGATAAAAATAAAAAACGACTCATCTATATTGTAAAATCATAATCCCAAATTCTAATCATGGTTAATAGATTTGTTTAATTTCTAATTTGTGAGGGTAAATAGTAAAGTTAAAAAATAATAAACTTATTCTAATTTTTTTTTATTTTTTATAAAATAAAATTTTAATTTTAGATTAATATATATTCAATTTTGAGCTAGGTTAAAATTTTAAACTTAACTAAGTTTATATACATATATATATATATAAAGGAGGGCTCTATTTTAAAAATTTTATAATAATAATAATAATAACAATAAATGAGAGGGGCCAGGGCCCCCACCCTATAGATAGCTCCGTCCCTGGTAGAGTTATGCCTCAATTTGTATTTTAAATATAAATTCAAAATTTTAACAAATAATAACAGATAAAAATCTAAAATTCTGGATGTAGTTAAAACTTATTTTGTTATAGTAACAAGATAGCATTAGAAATAAACTTTAATTCCCTAAATGTATACAACATGCAAGTAGGGATGATAATTTTATCTGATATCATGATCATCCAATCCTATTTAATTCAATTGAGTTAAATTATATATGATTTATTTATAGTTGAGATATATAAGGTATGAATTAGACAAATTATAATTAAAATAAATTTGAATTGGATGTGGATTATATATCATCTTACCGAAATTTAGTTTGATTATATATTAGATATTTATATAAGATTTAGTTTTAAATATTATACTAATGAATTTTATATAATTTTTATTTTATATTAATTTATTAATTTATTTTAAATAAAAAAATGAGACGTGAAATATATTTAATCAATTAAAATTTATACATTATACTAATATTTTGATATTATTTATATTTTAAGAGATATTAGGCTAATAATATTACATTTGATATTAATATTTTTTTAAAATGAAAAAATTTTGGCTACTTTAATTATATTTTTTTATAATTTTTTAATATTATTTATATATATAATCCTACTTGATTTATGACATGATATTATTTTTTTTAGCTCGATCTATAATAACTTTGATTTAATTTGACTGAAGATGAATTGAACAACAAATACAAAATGTCATCTTATTTATTGAGTAGAGTAAAAAAATTTAAAAATCTAATCTATATTCAACTCATTATCATCCCTACACATGAGTGTAGACTTGAGAGACGGTCCTAATGGCAAATTGAAAGCAATTAGGTAAGGTTATTTAAGATATGCAGATCCTATGTACTTAGTCCCTCTTATGAATTTTGACTTGCTTAATTCACTACCATAAAAATAATAATAACAATTATAACAGTAAGAAAACAATATAGTATAATAATATGAATGAGTAATAGAACTAATGGTAAATAAAAATAATAATTTATAGTAATATGGTGGAGAAATAATAGACATGAAAGCCCAAAGCACGAATCCATTTACTATTAAAAAAAGGGGGAAATGTAGGAGCAAAACGACACATAAGAGTAATAGCAACTTTGGAACAAAGATCCAAAAAAAAAAAAAACTCAAATGACTATTCCCAAATGGAAAAGGTACTCACTTCACCTTCTCTCCCCTTTTTTTATTATATATAACATATATTTTTCAAAGGTTGTTTGGTAGAGACATTAGAAGCTTCCACATGGGATATTTTTTTTTTGATCCATCTCTTACTCTAAAAACAAAATTATTAAACAAGGCTTTTAGTTTATAATTATTAATTTATTTGCTTCCTTCTCTATCAATAGTGTAATTATTTTCCTACCTTACCTTTAATATATATTTTTTTAATTCACAGACCAACTTCTACCAACATCACATTCATGACCTTTGGAGGGCGACCCACCCTCCAATCCCAAGTTTTCTTCCCTTTCCCAAATCACTCTCATTTCTTTAATTATTATTATGATTAATTTATTCATTTCATCAAAACCTCAAATCTACTTTGTTGGTGGAAAGTGGAAAATTACATTTTTCATCATCTTTAGGGATATACAAATGTATATATACATGCTTACATTATCCAAACTTATTAATATTTAATAATAATAATATTTCTTACCTTATTCTCTATATAGAAGGTTTTAGAGTGCGTTTATTTGAGTTTATTTTGAATTTGAATTTATAAATTTAAAAGTTCTGTTAATAATTCAAAAATTTTAAATTCTCAAGTAATTTAAAAACAATCAAATTTTATATTTAAAATTTAAAATACACTTCTAGCTATTTCCTTTTATACTTTATATTTACATTAAACTATGCAATTAAAAAAAGGAAACTATTAACTAATTTAAAACATAAGGTTAATACTTAATTCAATAATATACATTATTTATATATTGTGTTTGTCATTTTCTTAAATATCTTGAAGGTGACTTGAATTTAGGTTTATATTCAAATCACATGTTACCCCTAAATTAGGCCTATGAGTATATCAATTTGATTTTTATTAGTTAAATTATTAAATTCTAAACCTAAATATAATTTATGCTTGTGATTTTACATGAATTTTCCAAAAGATTAGGCATACTTTAATTTCATATATACAAACAATCAAATTGAAGCTGTAAATTTGAGATTTTTTTTTAAATTTAGTTTAAATTATATTATAAATTAATATTATATGTAAAAAAATTATTTATCATTTTAATATTAATTAATTTAATAAAATTTTCAAATAAAAAAGGGCATTATATATTAATATTACGAAATTGTCCAAATGGAGAAAAGAGGCGCAGCAATTGTAAATAGAAAAGAGTAGGAGGGGCAAATAAGAAAGAGGTGAGAAATGTCAATATCCTACACGTTACCAACTCCTCTCTTTTTGGGCGGTAGTTGGCAGCCGTCCGACGTAAGCTCATGTGTACGGTTGCGGCGGTGGCCCCCACCTCCTATCAACTTCACGTCAACCCTCTGCCCCCACTCTTACTTATCCACACCACACCCTCCACTCTCTTTTAATTATTATTATTTTTTAAAAAAAATATTACATTTTAATTTCCAAGATTACTTACAACTTTTCCCATTTTTTGCGAATTTTCTTTCATCTTGATTTTTTTTAATAGATCTTGAATTTTCTCTCTTTATTTTTTAAAAAGAAAATTAAAACCAGGCCTATAAATTAATTTTTTTAGGGAAATTATTTTAATTAAAAAGTCAAAGAAAAAGAAACAAAACTTGATTAGTATAATAAAATAATCAGTAGTGGAAGTCAATGAGGAAGCACGAGCCCTAATTACTGCAAAATTCCAACTAAAAAATTCAACAACATCATGTCATTTTCTCCTATAACGTGAACCTTAGCCCCCAAAGTATTGATTAAAAATTAATTAATTGATTGATTGATTAACTTGTTATATATATATATATATTGTTGATCAACTGCACATCTCCAAATTAATAAACTTAATAATTAATTAAATTATGATAATATCAGAAATCTGGTCTGACCATCCTACACATTTATATATGGTCGTCCCAAATATGTAGAGTTTGCGGTGCCATAAAAAAAAATCTATGACGACAACTGAGTCATCATGAGAGGAACCTGAACGTTATAGCCACATACATGGAAGTAATTGAAATTAAATAATTATTATATATATCCTTTAATCCTCCATATTATTGTTCCATGCATTTTTAAGTTATATTTATTTGCAAGTGAATCGTAATTTATGAAATAATTAAAAATCAAATGAATTGAAATTTTTATAGGATCTAATATTTTTCAAATTTAAATTTAACTCATAACTAAATCTGAAAAAAAAATATCTAAAAATACACAAATATTTGCAAACCAACAAAATACATATTCATCAACTTTCAACTTGAATTAATTAATTATTTGGATTTCATGACTTCTCTCTCTGAACCATAACTATTTTGAATTTTTATCATAGCTAACACGTTTAAATTAAAAGAGCATGCATATGTATAATCTTTCTTTATAATCTCTTTGATACCTACTTTCAAGTACATTAATCAATATGTATTTATTATTGTGAGGATTGTTTTTCATATTATAATTATACCTAATTATAGATATACTTTTAATTAAGTTAGAGGCACAGAGGGGAAGAAAGCATTTTTTTTCATGGTATATATATATAATTAATTTATATATTTTTCTCCTTTTTCTTTTTTTATAAGAAGTATGAAATTTTATTAAAATGGACATTAATTATAAAAGACATTATTATATTTTATTCTTTAATAAATTAAATATTTCCCTTAATTACAAGTGAGATTAATTTATTATTTGTTGAAATTTTTATTTACTAGTAAGCTTTCGAGCAAAGAATTGTAAAAGGAAAAATGGAAAAAATAGGCAGAAAAAGTAAGGAAGGAGAAGGTGTGCAATGTACAAACAGCAAAAGATAAGGTCGTAGGCAAAGTTAAGAAAGTATGGTGAGATATACATGAAAACAATAATTAGGGTTGGGGAATATTAATTAATTTTAATTTTTTTTTCAGGAATTATAAAATTATAAAATAATAATTAAATTATATATATATATATATATAAGGGCATGGGCTAGCTAAAAAAGATATTGTTAGTGTATGGATGAGATGTATTGAAGTTCATGTGGTTAGGTGGTGGTCGCTTTGTGATTGATATTTGATAACAAAGTCCTTCAACTATATGAGTCAACTTTCTCTCTTTCTTTATATTTATATCTATCTTTTTTTTTTGTTAAACTCTTTTAATTATTTTCCTGATCAAAAATTAAATATATAATTTGGATCATATCTTATCTTTTTCTTCTCTTTATTCATTATCATTAATCCAATCCTCCCCACCTGCCTTACATCTCCTCATATTATCATATGCATTGTCATTCATTCACTCATGCCTGCATATTTTATTTTATTTATTTTTGTGAATCTCATACCTACTAATTTAATATAATATTATTTTTAATTATAATAAATCATTATATCAAAATTAGTTTTTTTAATTATATTTAAATTAAATTAAAATTAATCATAGAATTTATGATTTAATTTTGATTTAATGGTATTGAAATTATATTTTTAAGGCAGAGTGATATTAAATTGTTCAAACTCAAATTAAAGTCAAATAAAAATAATAAAATAAAATTTACCAAATAAAAAGGAAAAAATATTTTATTTATACTGTCTAAAATTTTGAATTAAAATTAAAGAACATAGAATAAAAGAAAATAAATGTATTATGGCCTAATTTAAAAAACTGAAGGTATTTTCAATAAAATTTTCAATTAAAATAAAGAATTATAAAGAAAGTAAAATATAAATATTTAAAGAATTGACATGAAAATATATGATCTAACAATTTTTTTTAACAAAATTATAATTATTAATTTCACAAAAATTAATCTGCATTTAAATCCAGATTAAAATATGGTTTTGATAGATGTATGATGTTTGCCAACAAATTGAATATTGTCATTAAAAGCTATAGATTATTTGTATGACTTGTCTAACACTAGATGGCCCACACCATATATTATTTCATCAATGCCGTCCATTGGATTAAGATAACTATTCACAGTCATCTCATATGGGTCAATTTGAGACATGTTGTGTCACGTGATTTGAAATTATTTCCAGAAAGAAATAGAAAAAAAGGGTTTTATTTATTTATTTATGTATACCTAATTAAGCGAGTGAGAATGACAGAAAGAAAGAATCGTTCTTTTTGCAAATCAATCAACCAAATATTGGTTAGGTCAAGTTTTCCAAAACTACAAGTTTCAATCTTCCATTACTTATCCTACAATTTGGCCGTGAAAAATCTACTTGACATCAAGGCTTTTGGACCCATTTGAAATTTCATAATTAATTAATTAATTACTTAAGCTTTTTACATTAAAAAATTTATATTCTTTTGTTTATACTTGAATTTATAGGTTTAACATCTAATTTTAATAAATGTACAAAGTGAATCATTATTGAAAAACAAAAAAATAAAAATATAGTCTCTTTTTAAGAAATTAAATATATAAATTTGAAATCAAAAATTAATTTGGACTGTTCGATCAACATTTTCATTTTAAAAAATAATCGAATAGAATAAATTTCATATAGATATGTTATTATAATGCAATAGAAAAAAAATATTATATATATATATGTATCTTGATTATTTAGTTATTATTAATAATAAATTTTGATTCGTATTAAAATCAATATGAGATTATGAGTTTAAACTCCATTATATAGCTAGTTAAAAATCATTAACAATAATATATTAATTAAACTTTTATGAATTTGCAAGTTAATATTTTAATATATTATATAAAAATAAAATTGATTTAAAAATAAAAAAATATAATTGATGTACATTACTTATGTTAAATGTTTTGAAAAAATATAAATGTAAATTAATTGATTATTATATATTATATATATATTCTCATTAACAAAAAGAAAAAAAATGAAATAAGCTAATAAGATCAAATACTTTAGACACAACTAACTAATATATATAATTATGATGTGATTATAAATAATCAATTTTTTATAAAAAAAATTGAGTCCATCTAATTTTTTATAAATAAAAAAAATTTGATAATATATGTGCAATTCATTTAAAAAATTTTAATATTTAAATTTGATTAATCCAAGCATACAAACTCTTAATAAATGAATATTTATGTATTAAAAATATGACTTAGAAGGTAGAATATCAATACCAAGTCGAAATTGAGAAGAAAAGGAAATGAGAGCTTTGTGGACTATTTGGGAAGAGGAGAGAGTCTTTACATAACACAAGTGATCTTTTTCAATTCTCGTACTGTTCTATTATTAAGCAGACTTTTTATGAAATTTTCATGTCCAAACCCCATTAAAGCACTATGTGCCTTAGTGCTTCTAAAGTTGAAATAAAACTAGTATTTTCTCTAAAATATTAATTTTCTCCTATAAATAATGTTAAATTTATTTTTTTCTAATTTGATTGAAATTAAATTATTGCCCAGAAAAAAATTATATTAATAGTCTCAACTTGAACTTCCAGTTCACCTTTTTTCTTTTCTTTTTTGAAAAAAAAAAAGTTGGAAAAAAGTGTTAATATTCCAACAACTAAATCATGTTGTTTGATGAGTGAGTTATTAACATTTTAGAAAATGAGAATTATCTTCTAGTGTTAGATACATTTATTACTTTCACAAGTTACAAAATTATATAGAAGTTTGCCAATTGAACTAAGTCAGTCGATTTCTTTACATGGATTTCGAAAGGAAGAAACTATTTGTCATTTCGAAATTTAAGGTTGCTTAATAGACTTTTAACTTAGAATAATGAGACGTTACGAAGATTAATCAAAGAAACAGAAGTCATGTTTTTCAATGATTGTATTAATCATTGACCAGAGCACAACCCTACAATTCTCACAAAATGACAAAACCAACCATTACCATGGAAGTTCTCTAAACTAAATTCAATTTGACAATGATTTTTTTAATATATTTTAACCATTATTTTTGAACAATGGAATTGCTAGTGGATTATAATTTATAATATACTAATTGTATAGTTGGTAGATTAGTTAGAAAACTGTATATTGCTATATTATATTTTATAGAAAAAATTATATTATCATATTTAAAATATATAATAAAATATTAGAGAAAATAAATTTAAAAAAATATTAATTTATTTAGTCATAATTTAATTTTATTAAAAAAATTTAAATAATATTTAAACTACTTCTTATAAATGGGTCATATATAAAATTAAATAATTAAAATAGATATATAATTATCTTTTAATATGAGATTTTATAATTTTTTTTAATAAAATTTAGTAAATAAAATTTAATAGAATTAATATTTTTACATAAATGATTGGTAATATTGATTAAAAAATATTATACACTTAATTTTTCAAGAATTATGATGCTATTAAACTTAGTATAAATGCACATATTATTAATTTTTTTTTTGGGGAGTAGATTTAGCTTTGACTAGAATTTACTCTAGTTTTTTTAGCCTAAAAATGATTTTATTATCACAAAAAGCTCATTGGTTATGCATTAATTTTTCAACGGATACCGGTTCGAGGAGTCCGGATCTAATTATAATGTTTCCACAAGGCTTAAAGCAGAAAGAAATTTTTTTAAAGGGAAATTCAAGCTCGTCTTTGGTGAATGTTACTGTTAGGAATTCTACTTTCATTTTTTTTTTTAAGATGATTTTCCTTCAAAATTTTGATAATACACTTGACAGTATTCTTCATGCCAGCTCTGTAGCATTCCAATTTTGAAATTTATCTTCTTACCCAAAATATTAAACATGTTGCGCATATAATGCCGAGATAGAGTCAAAAGATAGCGCAGAGGAGATGAGAGGCAAAGAAGCAAAACGGTGCACATGCAAAAACCCCTTTATTTTAATGGCCCCCAAAATCTAACCCATCGACAACATAGCAATATAGCACACCATTATTCAAGGCACTAATCTATCAAGTGATTTTAATACTAGACAAGATATCTCAATGAGACCATAAATTCTAAACAATCACCAAAATGAAGACCACAAATTTCAACTTTCTTCACCTACTCAATTTAGTAAAATCCTAGTCTCAGAAGAAATGTCAAATTTTCCAAATGGAAGATGCCTGGAAGTCATTACCTCTGTTTTATTAATTTACCTACTCATCAACTTTCAAACTTGTGATAGGTGAGGAACCTTCCATTGGTATCACATTCACTTTCCGGTGTCGTGTCTTCTGAGCTTGATAACTGTCATGATCGCAAATCATGGATTATAAACATAAGCATTTTAAGTTCCAAACTTGGAAACCATTATAAAGCAACATTCAGCATATCCAACATAGAACAATTCCTGATTTCCAAACCTAAACTGCAATAAAAAAAAAAAAAAAGAGAACACGACACTACACAAGTTGATTTAGCAAAGAACTTAACGTTAAGCATAACAAAATGATCGGTTGAAAAGAAACTAATGACTCAGTACAAGATAATATTATATGAGAACTACAATAGATCTAGGTCTCCTTTGCAGGAGCCTTTTTTGCAGCCTCTGCAGCTGCTTTCTCTGCTTCAATCTCAGCAACAATTGCATCTATCTCTGCTTCCTCAAGCTGCCGCAGGCCATGCTCTCTTGTCATTACAGCAATTTCTATGTTCTTTCCCCCACTCTCAACAACCTGATGGTGAAAAAAACACATCATGAGATGATATAATAAGGAAAATACAGACTTTTTTTTTTCTGCCAATCTTATGCAACAGACAAAAAAAATGAAAAACAAATCTATGAGAGAAGTTAAACACAACTGCTCATCAGAATTTCAATAGATGATAACTCTCCATCAGTAAGCAGCACATCTTCCACGAAACTAAGCACCATCACTGAAAAAAAAAATCTGCACAAAAGGCACATTTGCACATACATCAAACTAATTCATATCCCTTAATTCTCTTCCAAACGAGAGGAAAATTATCTTCACACTAAATTTCATCACCTTATTCTCTCCTACCATTTTCTTTCCCCACTTGCTTCCAAAGTCATTATAGCTCAGCAGCATGTCTCATCAATCAAACTTGAGGACTGTCAAACTAGAACTCTTATCCATCAGACCCCTAGAAACACTGTTCTTGAGCTGCTAGCATACCTTTAAATGTCTCAATCCTTAACAGGAGAATATTTCTATCGTCAATAGCAGACTCAGATAATATTGTAAGCAGTGAAAAGGAAACGAGGCATGGGTTTATCCATCAATGAACTGAAATATTTTCAGTTATAAAGAGAGCTTAAGTTACCAAAACTATTCCATGGTTTTCCCTTTTTATCTTTGCAGTTTGCCCTACTCCTTTTTCCTTTTATCTTTGCAGGTTGCCATACTCCTTTCCCTCCCTAAAGTTTTCCATTTTTCACCTTATTTTCCAAGTAAAGTCACTCCATAAAAATGATAAATAGGCTCAGCTAATGGCAAAAGTCAGAAAACATGGAAAACTTCACAATGACTTGATCTGGCAAGTATGATCTATGTTAATTGCATCATTGCCAGTTTGGGTAGTTGCATCTTGAGCTTGCAAAGAATAGCTTTGAGCTTAGATGACCTTGTAGAAGATTTGTGTGTGTTGGGCTGTATAGTAAGAGCTATAAGCGACTAGCCAAAAATCTAGAAAAGGCCTATGGTATGATCATGATTTATCTCAGCCACAGATCGTGTGCTTAATGAGAGGCACCACCATATTTTTCAATTCATAAGGGATGCATACACTGAACTTATATTTTGAATTCCAGTAGAATAAATACAAAGAAACCTTCCAGCTACTTGATATAGACCAATGTTTCAACAGGTTCAAGTACAGATTAGAGTAATTACATCTTGATGACAGTGTTTGCCATTCTGTCACCTCATAAATTAGCATTTAGCCAGCAAAAAAAGTTTGATCTCAGATAACCTGGTTTGCAGTACAAGTAATGCCACCTGGACAATGTTTTGTGCTATAATAATCCCAGTGATATACTAGGGGCAGTTGCTCAAATCTTAAAATATAAGTTCAACTTATTTGTCATTTGATCATTGATTCATCTCAGCCACAGGTGCCCAACAATAATGGCACTGGGACTGTACTTGTCTGCTCAAAGTTCCAAAGATATATGGCTGTTTTGGGATATCACAGAAGTTAAAAAATGCACACTAGTTTTACAGAGAACTGGACAAAAAGATAATGGGAATCTTCAACATCCCACATGTTCGATCTTCTAAAATGACAAGACAGGGCTAAATACAGCTTTATTGGCACATATCCATATCACTCATAAATAAAGAAGCATAAGCAGACCTATATATAAATGGACTTCAAGGGGGCAACAAAGACAGGACAATCAAAGGGGTACGTTTTTGTTAAAATAAAGAATTTGGTTTGCCTGATTGAGTCAGACCATTCAAGTGATTGTGTCAATATGATTATATACCATAATATAATGAATGATGAGTATAAAGAAAAGATGAATATGAAAAGTCCAAAATGAAAAAAATCTCTGCTTACCGAGGCAACTGGCCAAAAGGAAACAGCTGCAGAGGCAAGGTAAGGGTAGGGAGAACAAGGAAAGACTAATTATCAGAAGCACATAGCAACAACGTACAAATACTTGGACAGGATATTGCTATTTGAAACCACGGGAGACCAAGAAAAACCCAGTGTTGTGGTATCTAAATGCTAATGCACAGGGGAAGCTCTGCCATGAACCTTGAATGAAACATATTCAAACCATACAACTATTTATATATGTTACTGTAAGTCTTTTTTACACACACAGCAGCAATATATAATAGCACCTTGTAAAAAGTGGCAAAACTAAACACAATCTAAAGATTCTATTAAGCATGCCTCACACCAGCTAACCAAAGATGGAAAGGAAATTGCATTCAGCTTTAATGCAAGAGGTGCAGTTTTGATAGATAATATGTCAGACCAAGCAGTTGCAATGTAGATATTCAGCATTTAGTACATATAAAAAAATAGTAGCTTAGTAACTTACTTCAAGCAAAGCACGAATAGCTAACTTCACAGTTTCTTGCCCAGAAGTTTCTTTATAGTTCTTTTCTAGGAACTCCCGCATCGAATTTGAGTTTCTCCCGGTAGCATTTGCTTTCCATGCTGAAAATGCTCCTGATGGATCTGTCTGATAAAGAGATGGGACACCAGTATAGGGATCGAAACCAACAATCAAAGTCGAAAGACCAAATGGTCTCACGCCACCGCTTTGGGTGTATTTCTGTTGCAGACCAGCAATATAACGTGTTATATATTCAACAGTTACAGGATCCTCAACAGTAAGCCTATGACTCTGACACTCAATGCGAGCCCTGTTGACTAAAACACGTGCATCTGCTTTCAAACCAGCACATACTAGTGCTATGTGATCATCCAAAGAAACAATCTTCCTCACTGTCCTGCAAACAAAAGCAGCCAAAAAGATGGTTAACATGAATAATAAAGGATGCATAAAAAATCTTACACAACATCTACACATATTTGTTGCTGGGATATAAACGTATTGGCTAGACATCATTATCAAGAACTTATAGGTCACCTCATGCATGAACAGATCCTAAGTAACAACAGCAAAAACAACGACAATGTTACATGGTTTGAGATGCAAAGCACAAAGAATATAACGAAAATATAAAGAAGGCCAAAAGTTGAAAACATCACATAAAGAGCAACTGGTAAATGAAAAGAAACATATACGAGTTCAAGGAAGCAGGAAAGGACTTATTCTTGACATTATTTTAAACAAACTTTTCACTCTGAAATTAGGAACGGAATGGAATTCTTTGAATAGGATTCAATTTTTCTTTCTTTTCTTTTCAAGGAATGCAGATTTTTTTTTTCTGATATTGTTATATTTGAAACAACTTGAATTTACATTGAATTGATATTTTAAGCATAATAGTTCTTAAGATAAAACTAAATTATACTTAGTTATTAAAAATTAAATTGGGAATAAGATTATTTGGATGAAAAAATCATTCCCTTAAGGCATTTGTTCAGAATCAAATGATATTTTGAATTTTTTTAAAACCAATTATATATCTTTAGACTTTAGCCATGGATTAAATTAATGATGACTGCAAGACATAGATAGAACCTTTCTTTAACATAGGAATGGAGTGTGCAATTAATCGAAGAACACATAAACAACAAATGCACTCAAAAGTTTTTGCTCTCTAAACCCCATATAAGATATCTCCATTATAGCCATCATTACCCACACAAAATAAAGACAGATAGGTGTCTATTCCACCGATACAGAAATGAAAACAAGTAAGAAAAAATTACCTGGCGTCTTGAAGTTTGGCTGTGGATTTCTTCTCGACGCCGAGAACGACGACGTCAGTGCCGCGAACACCTACGGCGGCGTTACCCTTGCGGACGGCTTCGAGAGCGTACTCCACTTGGAACAAATGTCCATCTGGAGAGAACACTGTGATTGCGCGATCGTATCTAGCCATCTCTGTGCGAGTGTTGGATTAGTATAAATTGGTGCGATCTGAGTCTAGTCTTTGCTTCCCTTGTGATTCCCTCTGTGAAATATAAAGGAGAAAGAAACTGGCTCGCCTTAGGGGACAAGCCACTCGACTGATGCCTAAAGAAACGTATTCAACGACGTCGTTTCGTTGAAATTATAGCCATGGGCCATCTTCTTTACGATGATATGAGTACGGGCTTTTGACAAAAATAACTAAAAAAGCCATCACTTTCAATAAAATACCATCTCCTAAATACTATTAATAAAATATCAATTTTTATAATTAATTAACCTAAAATACAAATGACGGGAATATAAGAAAACGCAAAAAAAAAAAAAAAAAGACAGCTCCTCCAAAAATACAAAAAAGCAAATATGAGAAACTCAACTACTCTAAATATAAAAATAATAAAGTAGCAAATTAAAAGAAAATTAAAATTTTAAATTCAACTAAAAAAAAAAACTCAGATAAATCAAAACATACTACTTCTTCATTCAATCAAATTACAACTATATATTCTCAATTTTTTTTTGAAATTTCTTTCTCTTATCTAACTATGATTTTTATAATTCCTTAAAATTTTATAATCAATTCATATTTCTTATTTGAAATACAAAGAAGTAAAAAAAATTTTGCATTATTTACAATCTAAATACATAAAACAAATTGATTTCCTAATTTTTAGCGACTGCGATTTGATTTCAGAAAAATAAATCAATTTCATTATAACTTAATTTATTTAGCTGCTATATTCTATCTTTTTTTTTTATTTTTAATTACAGTGATGACTATAATACAGATTTTGGTTTAATTCAATGGGCATTGAAATAATAAAGATAATTTTGTCAATTTTCAAGTTAGAGGTATATTGATCCCTCCCACATGTAACTTCTCATACCTGATAGAAAAGTTAAGAAATGACTTGAATATAAACTCACAATACAACATTTTGGTGTGAAATATCAACTGCAAAAAGGGTATCATGCAGTAAAAATTAAAGATGACAGTAGTTTGTTATTCTATTTGGAACTTAAAAGCAAAGAAAGTAATTATACATCTTATCCCTTGTGCATATTAATCATTGAGAATGAAATTCAATTAGCAGAAGCAACTTCAACAAATTCAATAACAAACAATCTACTAATTGCATATCACGGAGAACCAAATTATGATTCAATGGCATATGAAAAATTATTGAGCATAAATACTGTTGAAGAAATTAGCAACATTACAGAAGTAAGCATGGAAAAAGAAGCAGAAGAATCATCAGTAATAAGTAATAATATGAACATCAAAATCTAGCTGGGACAAAAGTACAAAGACAAAGATACTCTGACTTTAACATTGAGTTTTCATGCAATAAATAACAACTTCCAGTACAAGGTAACAAAGTCTTGCCCAATCAACTATTTTATAAAATGTGTTGATGATGATTGCAAATGGTTTATTAAGGCATCAAGAAGAGGGAAAACAAGAATGTTTATGATTAGAAAAATGACAAATGTACACAAATGCACATTGTAAATAAGATTAAGTGAGAAAAGGCAAGCTACTTCAAAGTTGATTGCAAAATATATCAAGAACAAGTACTTGAACATCAAAACAGTTTACACACCAGCAGACATTATAAGAGATATGCAACAAGATTCTTCAGTAAACATCAGCTATCGAAAAGCATGGAGATCAAATGAGATAACATTGGAAAATCTAAGAGGTAATCTAGCACTATCATATATTTTATTACCAAGTTACTTGTATATATTGTAGAAATCTAATCAAGGAAGTGTTGTTGAGTTAAAAAAAAAAAGTGAATTCCTCTATTTGTTCATAGCATTTAACGCATCAATAAAGGGGTGACAACATTGTAGGCCCATAATTATAGTTGAAACTTTTTTGAAATCAAGTTATAGAGGAACATTGATCTCAACAGTAACCTAAAATGCAGCAAATAAAATTTTTCCATTTGCATTTTGCACAGTGGATTTAGAAAATAATTCTTTATTGGAGTGGTTTTTTAGAAAGTTTAGAGAAACATATAGAATAAGGGAAGGAATCTGCATTGTCTCATATCGTCATAAAAGCATTGAAAGAGCAATAACAATGGTTAATCCAGAAGCAAGTCATGGGATATGTATCTACTATTTGCTGAACAATATAAAATCAAAGTTTCAAAAGAATCCAAAGTCTATAAGGGACTCATTCCTTGGAGCAGGAAAAGCTTACTCTATATCTGATTTTGAATATCATATGAAAGAGCTAGACAAAATTGATGTGCAAATAAGAGCCTATTTGACAAAAATAAGATTTCATAAATGGGCAAGAGTGCACTCAATCAATAATAGGTACACAACAATGACATCAAACATAGCATAATCATTAAATTTTGCCAACTATGTAGCTCGGGTACTACCTATTTGTCAACTTGTTGAGTACTTGCGTAGCTTGATACAAGAATGGAGCTATAGAAATAGAAGTGATACATTATGTACATTCATGCATCTCGTAAAAAAGTAAGAAGATATACTGCAAAGAAATTATATAAATTCAATGAAGTTACAGGTAATTTTTATATAAAATTCTTATATTTAGAATATAATTTATTTATTACAAATTCATTGTAAAGAGGTTGTATGTAAATTTTCTGCAAGTTAGTTTATAAATGGTTTATATTTAGTATATTCTGGATTTATTATAATAAGTTGCAGATTCATTATCCAATGCTTAGGTTTTCTAATATTTTAATATTTTGCAGGCGAAACTAGCAAAAAATAACATGTTCAATATCCTTGAATATGGAAAAGAACATTTTGTGAATTTAATTGAAAGAAAGCGTACCTGCAAAAAATTTCAAATTGATGAAATTCCATGTATACATGCATTGGCTGCAATCAATCACTTGCACCTCAATATTCATGACTTTTGGTCAAAATATTATACAAAGAAAATAATGCTTCAGACATATGAAGCAGTAGTATATCCGGTAGAGAATGATTGTACATGGAGCATCCCAAATGAAATGAATGAAATTATTTTCTTACCCTCTCAAGGAAGGACAAAATCCGAAAGGCCAATAAAAAGAAGAATTAAAGCAATGTGGGAAAAGAAAATTCAAATAAAGTGTGGAAGATGTGGAGAAAAAGGACATAATAGAAAAACATATAGAAACATAACAAAGAATTGATTTATTTTTTATTTTTTTCTACAATGATACATATTGAAACACATCAAAGAATTAATGATTTTTTTTTCATTTTTACTACAATGATTCATTTTGTCATATGTCGTTGTTTCTACATGGCTGTTATCAATTTTAAAATTTATAAATAAAATATTCTTTATATATATATATATAAATTTGATAGCTATCTTAATTAGAATATAAAATTATATTCTTTACATTAAAAAATAATTTAAAATAGAAAAAACTAAAATATATTAGAAAAAAATTAGAGATAAATTAGTATTTTTACTTTGTTTTATGTTTTATTCTTACTGTCAATCCAACATAAAAAATAGAATTAGATAATAAATTTATAAAGAGTTTATGATAAGATTACATTCAGTTTATAATGAGTTTATACTGAGTTAACATTGAACTTCTGGACAAATTAGAGTTTATGATAAGCTTACATTCAATTTATAATGAGTTTATAACAAATTTATATTGAGCTTCTTTACTAAAGAGTTTATGGTAAGTATACATTCAGTTTACATTTAGTTTATAATGATTTTATAACAAGTTTACATTAAGCTTTTGAGTTTGTGATAAACATATATTCAGTTTATATTCAGTTTATAATGAGTTTATATTGAGTTTATATTGAGCTGTGATAAATTTATATTCGGTTTATAATGAGTTTACAATAAGTTTACATTGAGCTTCTGAACAAATTTACTAAAAAATTTATGGTAAGAATACATTCAGTTTATAATAAGTTTATAACAAGTTTACATTAAGCATTTGGACAAATTAAAGTTTATGATAAGTTTATATTCAGTTTATAATGAGTTTAAACTATACACAGTAAAAAATATAAATAAATAAGAAAAATTACAAATAGTATAACTCTAAAAATATAAGAATGTAACCAAATAATTCAAAAAATAATATATTATACCTGAAAGTAACTTTTAGCACCAGCATCAAACTTCAATGAAAGCCTATCTATAGCTTCAAAAACCTTATCAAATTGGCTTTCTAAATAGGCATTCAAATATTCCTTAAAAGAATTAAAATCTCTAGACAACTTAACTTGTCTAGATGATAACAAATCTAACTCCTTTTTAACATCAAAATTTAAAAAATCACTACCACTAACACTCTTTGGCTCAAAAGAAGTAGATGGAGCAGGAAAACCCATTTTAGGAGGAGGTGAAACAAAGTCATCATTATCTTCTATATCCCTTTTTACATAATCATCAACACCTTTGCCTTTGTCCTTTACAAACAACAAATCCAAATTCATAATTTTCTCTTCGAAGGCAAAGGTGTGACATTCTTCAACTTCAACTACATTAATACATAATAAAAAAAATAATGAATAAAAAATTTTTGATGATAATAAAATAAACAATTATAAAAATTATAAAATAACCAAGGTACCTTCTTAGCAGAAACATTGAACAATTCTCTTTAAAGCTATTTATAAGAAAGTTATAGAGATGACAACCAATTTAAAATTCTACCTCTAGAATTATCATTAACGGAAACATCATATTTTCCATTAATAAATGGGCAACACTCATAAAACCATATCTGAAGAGCCATTGGGGAACCATTTAACCTATACATATAAGAATCTCCCTTTCTATCCTTATTCCTATTGAAACCATACTTCTTACCAACCATTTTACCTTTCAAAAAATCTAGTGTTGCCATAAACATATCATTTCCCCAAGGATAATCGTCAAACTTGCCACTCTCAATTAAATCAAAATGTAAATTACTAACAAAGTTACTTGGTGGAGAATTCAAAAGAAACAAATTCAAAAAATATAAACAAGCAAGTTTCACTACATCATCATCACAAACCCAATTTTTGGACTTAAACAACTCCTCAATAGATTGCTTGCTAACTTTTTTGACATTTGAAAAGTACTTCTCCAGCAACCTATTACTAACAACAACATTCGACACCCTATAGCACTCACCAGTGCATTTCAAACCTGTAACAATAATAAATTCTGAAATATTAAACCTTAATTTCACACCATTAACTACAACCCATACCTCATTATGATTTAAATATTTCACTTCTGGAAGCAACAAAGAATAAACTATCTGAGATTTGAAAACCAAATAAGTTAAATCTAAAAAATGACCAAAATATATTTTCTGAAACATTCCCAATTGAACTTCAGATAAAATCTCTTTCAATAATTTTATTGCATTGTTGTCATAACTAGGGCTAATTTTACCATAAAAATAATCATTTGGCTTCACCAAATAATTCCATCCTTGCATAATAAATATAAATAATAATAATATATTTAAATGTAATAAAAAATAATCTTAAACTATTGTAGGATGAAAATGATTTCACACTTAAAAATATATAAATTAATTTAGAACATAAATTAAATACAATATAATCAAAACAATATAATCCAATAAATAAGTAAAGTTAAAATCAGAATTAATCGAGAAGAAGAGGAGGCCACCAATATTGTGTTTCATTTCAAATTCTATAATAACTTTAGTAGTGCAAACTCAGGTGATAGGATCCTTTATATCTTATATATATATATATATATATATATATATATTGAATCATTGCTTTCAAATTGGGTCATTCATCTCTTTAACACATTTCCTTCAACATTAATAATGGTGTCACTATAAATAGATTTCTTACCCCTTCAATGAAGTTTAATTTCATTTTTTGCTTAATTTAAATAGAGATATTGGGAGTTATTTTTGGGAAATACTAAGATAGTATGTAAAAATTAAACCCTAACTCTAGAATAAAAACTAAAAAATTAAAAAACTAAAAAGAAAATTACTTTGATTACAGATTTTGATTGTTCATCCATTGGCTCCTCAACATTAATTTTAGATTTTTTTTTGAAATTCTTTCTCCACCACCACCTTCTTTCATACTAGATTCAACAAAAATCCTTTCTTTGAAATACTAATTTCTTCAAGTTTCTCTCCTTCACTTTCAATGAATTTCTTCTTCTCCAACTTATCAAACTTACTTTTTTTCAAATTGTTGCATCACTGGTGAAGTAGTTTTAATTTTCACCATTCTGAAACTCACAAAATATAGATGCTTTTATTTTAGCGATCTGTAAAATAGACGGTGTTGAGGAAAGAAAGATAGAACAATATGAAAGATATTGTAAAAAGGGAAATAATAATAAAAATATGGTAAATTGGTAAAAAAAAAGGAACACATAAAAAGAAAAAAAACCCTTGTAAAAAAGAATTTTTTTTAAAAAAAAACTGCATATGGTGTAATTTCCCCTATGAGTATCACTTTATTTGGGCTTGAGCTTTTAACCCAACCTTTTCAAATAAATAAAAGATTTTTGAGCAAATTACATTGTATAGCACATTTTTTAACTTTTTCTTTAAAAATATCTTATGTTTTTTATATACTTTTAATATACCAAAAGTATACCTAATATATATCTTTGAAAATTGAGTATATCTTTAGTATACTAAATATATACCTAAAATATACCTCAAAAAGGAGTATATTTGAAATTAAAAATTAAAAAAGAGTATTTTTAAAATTAAAAAAGAAAAATGGGTATTTTCAAAAATATTATTTTTAGGGTATTTTTGAAGAAACCTCAAGATTTTTACAAAAATATAAGAAAAATTAAAAATAATTTTAAATTTAATATATTTATAAATTATTTATCAAAATATTAGAATTTTATTAGTTTATAATGTGTTTATAATGAGTTTATCATGAGTTTATAAATTTTATATAGTTCATGATGAGTTTATAATAAAATAACTAAAATAACCCTGATAAAAAAAGTAAAAATTTTTAAAAATATGGTAGATGGTATAATTTTTTCTAAATAAAAATACACTACATTTCACTTTTTTTTAAAACTTTTTTCTATGAAATTATTTTACAGTGTTCATTCATCTTTGGAGGACGATTCTTCTTTTGGTTCAATTATTAGTAATTGTAAGGTGTTGTTAGTTCAAAGCAGTGATATTTTCTTATGTTGAATCTAAAGACAAGCGAACTCGATTGCTAATAACTTTTAAGCATCATTTTCTCATGCTAGTCTTCAATATTGGGATTCTATTCAATCTTGTGTTTCTTCGTATTTTAGTGATTAATAAGACTTCTTTGATTGATTAAAAAAAGGGAATGTTTTAGAAATTAAAATTAAAAATTGAATATTTTTTTAAAAAAAGTAAATATTTTTTTAAAAAGAAAAGTGGTATTTTAAAAAATAATTTTATTTTTTAAAATTTTCTTTCAAGAAATCCCTTTCAAATACATTTATATGTTCATGAATCCACGTCTAGTTAACGTTATTTACTTTTTTTGTTTTAGTTTAATTTTATAAATAGTAATAAAATATTTTTCTATTTGATATATACATTTTAAAATAAAATAAAACATATTTTTAGTTCTTAAATAATTATTTTAGCAATTTTAGTGATACTCCATTAAGTGAAAATATATATTTTTTGACATAAAAATGAAAAGTTTTAATGGAGAAAAAGGAATATTATTTATAATTTACCTATTTTAGTTCCCAGTCTTTTAAGTTTTAATTGTAAACAAATAAATGATTCATATGAAGATTAAGATGAAAATTAATATCAATGTTTTTAATTTCATAAATATAAAATTTAATTTGAAACTTGATGACGGCTAAATTTCACCTATTGACACTAGAAAATATATTAATGCACGTCCTTGTCACTGGTCATCAAAATATCTACTTGTCATCACTCATCTAAGGGCCTTTGTAACAAAATCGTCACTCCGTCCATCGGCCGTTAAAGACATTGTTGGAATTATGACGTGGTGCCATGTAACTGATTTAGCCAAAGTCTATGACATTCACATAAGCTCTCATCATCACCTAGTCATTTTCCACTAGTGCGAAAACCAAGAAACCCTGTGTTTCACTCACCAGTTTCTTTCTCCTTCGTCCCAATGGCAACACAGTTACTTTTTCTTGCTTTCTCTCTCTCATCTCTATTGTTTTGATAATTTATTTTTCTGCCATTGAATCTTTTCATTTGAAAAAAATTGAAATTTCGCAACTTTTTCACTGAATTGGAGTATCGTTGAAGTTGGGTTTTCCTTTACTTGTATTTATAAAGGGAAAAAATGAGTGTGATTCTCTCTACTGCCATTTTTTGGAATTTACTGAATTAAAAAGATTTATAATAGATGAGAAGAACAAGAAGGAGTTTTGTGGTGGACTAGCACATTGATATAGCAACATCACGTTCTGGTAATTTAATTTTTAATAAATAAAAAAATAACTTTTTTGTTTATCATTGTTGGGTTGATTGACACATAAAATGACTAGGATTTTTTTTCGAGATTAAAGAAAAGTAAGAGTTGTTGGGTTTGTTGGTGCATGGGGGGTTTTAGTTATTTTTTTTTTAATTTGAGTTTTCATGCATTTGCATATTGTTTTTTACAGAGTATGCAAGTATCATATTTATGTTTAAACTGGTAATAATTATTGTTTATATTTGTGATTAGCACTATAAGTAATATTTATAGTTGTGAATATCCATCAACTATTAAAAAAAGCACATTATAGTCCCTATATTATAAATGAATTCACAAACTAGATGTGAATTATTATGAGTCATTTGTTTTGATTTACCATTTTTTTGAAGGGTCTGGTGAGTATTTTATTATCAAATTGCATTGTAATGGTGACAAAGGTGAATAGAGATACTTCAATGAGGAATTGCATTAAATGTGAGACTACTGTGATGATAGGCTTACTCTAGTCACTATTAACTATGTGGTGCAACAAATAGATTTCAGGGGGTATATAAGCTATTGGTGGAGGCTTTCGCCTAAGGATTATAAGGATGGACTGAGGCCATTGAAGAATGCTTCTCTTGTTTTGGAGATTGCCTTTCATGCTGTAAATGCTGGTGAAGTTGATGTTTATATTGAACATTTGTCCAAAAAGACCACTTTGGAAGAAAGGAAGAAGTGTATTGAATCACCACTAAGAGTGTCAATAATAGTAATTGAGGAGATTGAGGAGCACGTGCCTCAACAAAAAGCACCTTCCTAAGTAAAAAAAAAAGGCTAGAGAAAGGGAAACAAATGCATCAATTGAAACCAGGAGAGGCAAACCAAGGCAATTGAAATATTTGCTTAAAGTAGAGATGTGCAACAAGAGAGGGTCTAAGACCGGGTAGTAGATGTGCAACCAGAAAGGGTCCAAGACCCAGCAACAGTTGTCCAACAAGAAAAAGTCCAAGACCACGCAGCAGTTGTCTAAAAAGAAAGGGCCTAAGACCATGCATCTTTTGTCCAAAAAGAAAAAGTGTTGCAAGACCATGCACCAATTATGCAAACAGAAGTGCAAACTGAAGTGCTGCAAGACCATACACCAGATATGCAAACTGAAAGTGTCCAAGAACATTTAGCAAATGTACAAACTGAAATGGACTAAGATCATGCAATAGACTTTGGTGATTTTGTTGTTGAATATGATTTTGCACCAATAGATTATGGTATTGTAGATGCTGGTGATGGCGGTGCAGTTGATGCTGGCGCAACATAAACAGAAGATGCTTATGGTGTAACACTCTTATACCCTAAATACGTATAATAAATATATCATATATATATAAAATACAAATCTAGGATACAAAGATACTGCAATAAATATATATATATATATATATCCTTACTTTAATATTAAAAATAATTTATAAATTTATAAAAAAAAATTTTGAAAAAATTTCATCAAAGTTTAATTTGAAATTTCAATAAATTCCACATTCAAAACAACAACAACCTACACAACAAAGAAATGCTTCCAAAATAATATTTACAACCAATCCTCCAAATCACCACTTCACTCATTAATTTATATATCATAGTTTTGTATCCAAAACATTTCTCATTACAAGTATTTATATATATACATATATAATATTCCCAAATCTTATATAATATACATGTGATATGTCCAAGATTTACAAAACCAAAATATATAGTATGAAATATTTTACATGAATGCAACACTGTCAAGGTTGGTCTCATGGTAAAGCTCAAACTTCTAATCTCACCTCAATCTTGACTACTTTAGTCTGCAGTCCTATCACCTTCACGATACATATAACCATGCTGAGTATATAGCTTAGTGATATAAATTTTAATAATAATATACATTTATATCTAAATGCTCTTTCTCATAATGTATTATGCAACATTATACAAAATTTTTATTATAGTATGACCATATACATGTAACACATCCACACACACATTGAGCTTAATTAACCCAATACAATTACCATGTCTAATCTCAAGACCTAACCCTGCACAGGTATTTCATTAATCTCAATCTTAGGACCTATCTATGCTTAAGTCTGTCGATACATATATTACTATCATCAACTTTCTGGACAAGTAATTGTATAGGGTAACATACACAATATCTCTTTACATTATCACATTTTTTAGGTGATCAACACTTTTCATTATCACTTCACACTTTATCACACTTTTCCACAAATTTCCACTTATTCCACACTTTCCAATCAAATAAAGCATATTTCTTAGCCACATTCACAATGTGGCCTAATATCACATTTCGAATGCATCAAACACACTTTTCTCAAATTACACATAACAATGTCACCGGTCATTCTCCAATGGCTTAACATTTTACAATTCATGCATTTCACACACTTATACTTAAAATAATGCACTTCACCTATAAAAACCAACAATATTGTAACATAACACAGTGTTATGCCAAAAGTAATATTATAAAATATTTATCAAAATTGCATACTAACCTTAATTCGCTTCAAAACTAAGCCTAAATCTCTTTCCAAGCCTCAAATCCAAAAAGTCTTAAGCTTCACCACTTGCTCCAATTTGGCCTAAGCACACATAAATCATACAGTAAGCACAATTATTCAATTAATATCACATCTATACTTAATTTATATCAAACTACTACTAATTTCACAAATTCCATCAAAACTTAACAAAACCCTAATTTTCGCCCTTCACTACCTTACTCAAACTTCACCTTAACCAATGATAGAGTCTTATTTTGACTAATATTTTAAATAATTCTAACCATGCTTTTAATAATTTTCAATTGAATTTGATGTATTTTCTTTATTGAAGCTAGAATTTATCATATTTTAGCTTGAAAATATCAAAATATAAATTTTTGATTAAAAGTTGATAAAAATTAAAGAAAAAGGTAAAAAAGGCAAAAAAAAAAAGTCAAGACTCACGGCCACGGCACTCAATGCCAATGGACTCAATTGGAATAAAAAAAAAGGAAGATCTATAAGCAATTTTAATCCCACAGTCGTGGATTTTCATTGCCACGCCTATGGAATCCAAATAGCTACTATCCGGGCATATTACGTGATTTCTAGAATTGGACAGATCTGACATTTGAAGCTTTACTTGAATTTTGATAATCTTAGAGTTTCAGAATGAGAAAGTATTGTTCATGAAGTTTTTAGAAGACATCTCAAGATTTTTATCAATGATCTTATTTATACAAATTCGAGTTTGTTTAGGCCTCCAAACAATAATGCAAAGTCAAAACTATGAATTAAGATCGGAATAGGATTTCTATTCAGAATAGTTTACTTCAAAAGGTTATAACTTGAGCTTCTAAAGTCCAAATTAAGTGTTTCAAAAGCCTAAATCCATTTACACTTTGAGAGATACAATTGTTATAAAGAGCCACGGCCCGGATTCAAACTTTATCACATAGAAAAATTGCTTAAAAATTTTTGCATGAATTTTATAGCTTTCTTATCATGTTAGGATTTATTTTTCTTTAATAAAATTTAACTTCTTTTTCAATTGGAACTCTTCTAAACCTATCCTAACATTTTCTTACTTGTAAAACAAGTTCTCTAAGCCCCTTATAAATACCCTAGACCTTCCTCACAACTGATACGTTAGATTTTAGGTTAGAATTTTCAGATTTTAGGTTAGAATTAACTTGAAGAGAAGGAAGAGTTTTTGTTCAAGAAGCCATTCAAGTTCAAGAATCTTTCTTCTTTCCAAGTTTGATCTTTTTAATTTGTTTTGTTTTATTTTCTTTTAATTATGTCTTTTATCTTCTACTCTCTTTTTTTAATTTTTATTTCAATCATGAGTAACTAAAAATCCTATTAGGTTTAAACTATTTCTTATCTGATTTATCTATGGAGTAGTTATGTTTAATTTGATTCAATTAAAGTTTACTCTTAATTATTTTATTATCTTTTATCTTAATGCTTTGATTATCTGACAAATAATTGATTGATTAAGTGTATTGTGTGATGAAGTGAGAGTGGAAGCATAATATTAGTTCAAGGAGGTAACAATCTTAGGTTAAAATTTACACCAAGAGATAGGGTAAACACTTAGGAGGTTGATACAAAGGTTACTTACAAATCTTAATGAGTTAGTTTAATTTGCTTATGATCACAAAAGTAGACATAATATTATGCTCAATATTATGTTTAGTATTTGAGAGAGAATAAGTCTTAATTTAGGAGAACTCAACCAATAATCAAGAGTAAATTAGATTAAATCAATACTTTAGGAGATCCTAGTAATAAATACGAATATGTTTAACCCTAATGCCCAAAAATATTATATTTAATTTCAATTCAATTTAGCTTTGATTTAGTTAATTTATTTTTCAATTTTCACACCAATTTACCATCCAAATAATAAATAATTTAATTGTTTAATACTTAGATACCCTTTCTCGCGGAAATGATACTCACTCACCTCTATATTACTTTATTACGACTTGTGCACTTGCAGATAACTAGGCTAGGCCCTAATAACCAACTTATTTCTAACATCCAATCATAAAATCATTACATACTCATCAAAAAAATTCATTTATACAATTATAACAATCTCTTTACAAAATCCTAATTTTCACATAACCTCTCCATAACCCTAACTTCACCAAACCAACTCATATCCAATTTCCTACCTTAAAATCATAATATATTCATTAAATCAGCATTAAATCAACTCATTACAATAATTATAACCACCCATATTAAAATCCTAATTTTTACATATTCATCTCATAACCCTCATTTCATCAATTATGCTCATCTCAACTAATCAACCACCAAATCATCATGTATTCATCATTTTAACCTCATTACCATCAATTTTAATAATTTACATGAACTTTTTCTTACTAGCCTAATCTTACATAACCGGAAAAATTAAAAAAATCAAGCTTAAAATCTTGTTAAACCTTCAAAACCACCTTAAAACCCTTGAATTTCTTATGTAAGTTGAGGTGTATTAAGAAGCAAGAACACACTCTCTCTCTAAAGATGGATTTCAGCCATAGGAAGAAGGTGAAGAAGATGAAGATGTTTTTTTTTTTTTCATTTTCCTTCTTCCTTACCATCCATAAATATTAATTAATTAAATATTTAATTTATTTTAATTCTTTTCTCTTTTTTTTCCAGCCAAATATTTATTCTCTTTCTTTGACTTTTATTTTCTTTTTTTATCATCATCATCATCATCATCATCATCATCATCATCATCATCATCTTCCACCCATAATTATATATATATATATATTTCATGTATACTTTTTGTATATATTATGTATATTTTTATGTGTGTGTATATGTCATATATATGTTAAGTATATAATGTGTAACTAATGTATATAGTGAGTATATGTTAGATATATACTTTTTATACACTATATATATTCAATGTATATCTTGCATATTTATTAGGTATATACTATATATATACCTCTCCTAACACTATAATTAACCCTCTATTTTAATTATTTAATTTTATCTAAAATTATAGATATTACAATTCTCTCTCTCTTAAATAATTTCATCCTCGAAATTATCTACTATAATAATTTAAACTATCCAAGGCAAATATAAATTCCAACTCCTTATAAAACCAACTACCTTTTTTAACTAAATAATCTCAACTCTCCCCTTATGAACATCCTTAAACATCTTCACAAATCCCTAATACTAAATTGATGCGAACCACCGGTATATGAAACCAGAGACCCACTCACCTTTATGATTGGAATTGACTTATTGGAAAGCTAAATCATATTCTTGCCAATTCCTTGACCCAATTTCAATCTGTGCAAGAGAACCTTGGAATTAACCTATTACAAAGCTATTAACTTTGATAATAGCAAACCTTGATTCAAGAAAGAATCAAGAAATAAGAGAAGAATTCTATTCCAAGAACAAACGTTCTTAATTTTATTAATTCAATCAACCATCCAATACAATAAGAAATAAGAGGCATTTATAGCCTCTAATAATTAACCCTGAACCTAGTTACAAAAGGATAAAAGAAATCTTAACAAATTATTCAAATCCTAACTAAATAAGGAAATAGAATTAAACTAAAATTCATTTAGAAAATTGGAAGCCAATTTACTATCTGATAAAGCCCAAATCTAGGCTTTAGCTCTTCAGTAGAATTGTAACTTTGGAATTTTAGTTGAATTTGGGCTTTTGAATAACTCAATTTAGCCTTCAAAAACTCCAGTTATGGCCATTTGAAAGAAATTGGTTTGGATAGAAAACCTGCTGTAATCTGGATTCCGATTTAGTTTCCAGGTTCGACTTTGAACAATTGTTTGGAGGCACAAGTGAACTCAGATTTATTCATACAAGACCATTTTGGAAATATTGAGAAATCCTCTAAAAATTTTTTAAAGATCACTTCTTTATTCTGAAAACTCTAAGATTGTTGAAATCTTAATCAAAGCTCCAAAGGTCAAATCTAGCCAAATCTAGAAATTGCAAAATATACTTTTTTTATGATCTTTCACCTCTAATGCTTCAATAATTAATATTCTAGCCCTTGAATTCAGCCTCTTATTTAGTTTTAGATCTTTGAAGTTTCTTTTCATATGTTTGTGTGCTTGTGCTTGTGTTAAAGGGCTATATACCCATAAAAATTAGAAGATTGCCTTAAAGAAATTGAAGAAATATCAATGGATTGTAGGGATTAGTTATAATCTAAGCCTTGTGAAAATTGGAGTAGAGCTTTGTTTAGAACTAACTACAAACATGGCATCCTCCTCAACAATTTATGCAAATGCTTAAACATATACATATTATAATCCAAATCAAGACCCATAATCATAATGCTTGAGATGATAAGGAATTAGTTAATACAAAGGGTAGCAAAGAAAAAGATGAAAATGGCAAAGATCCAAGGCCTGTTATGTCCAAAGATACATGAAAAGCTAGAAAAGATAAAAAAAAAAACAGTCTATAGATTATTTCCCATCTTTTATTGGATAAAATAAAGTGGCTTATTGCTGATAGAAACAACATTATCACACCTCCACCAATTTTAGTGAAGAAAAGAGGTAGGAGCCCAAAAGCAAGGAGAAAAGAAGTATGTAAAAAGAAGAAGATGCAAGAAAAAATAAGGCAGAGTCAGTTGAGGAATATGCAAGTAAACCACATGAAAACTTCTGTAACCTATTTTAAAATGAGTGCAGTCATTATTGTCAAGTGGACGATAACAAAAGATCATATAAATTTGTACTCATTGATTTAACTTTATTGTTTTAGACAAGGAGGGAAAAAATGTTGGAAGGGCTGCTGGAAGTGGTAGCAGTCATGCTCAACCTACATCAATCGATGTAAGTCATTCAATTACTATGTATAAGTTGTGTTTTGGTGAAAATGTGCTAACTAATTATGTTATAAAATGCAAATGACTGACTTTTTCTATAAGAACAAAGTGGAAGTGCATTCCATTCACACCTAACCCAAGCCACCCAATCAAGAACACAACCAACTCTTACTATGTAAATGCAATTTTAATTTATTTTTTTGCCTTTGACTTTGTATTATGTATTTTCTCAAAGTGCACACAATTATGAATTGAACTTGATTATGTATTTTGTATACAACTCAATACACGTAGTTTGTAATTTGTTATTTTGTAAGCGAACTATTTGTATGCAATATTACAAGAAGATTTTTCCATGACTAATTTTATTCAAGAATAAGTATTGTAACCAAATAATGTAATACCAAAATAAGTGTTGTAAAAGTTAACCAAATGCCATTTCAAACGAAATTAGAACTACATTACATTAACCATAAATCGGATTACAACAAATATCCCTTACATCAACCATAACTAACAACAAAGGAAACAAAAACTATTATCCTTACTACACATGAACCCAAAATAATCATACCTAACATGAACCTTACTATTCATTCTTTCTTTATGGCTAGCCAGGAAGACAAAATTGGTATACTAATAGTGACAATTACAATCCCATATACAAAAACCCTATCTAACCCCATAGTATTGCTCCTCAATAAATTTTTCTTCACCTTCTCCAATCTGTCAATCTTTCTCAACAAAGCATTAATGACAACTTTAGTGCGATTAGGGAACATTGGATCAACCCAAACAAAAAACTTGCAATGCCTACAAGAGATCTTCATACACCACAAATACAAAAAAAAAAAATTTACATCCAGATCCAACAAATATAAAAATAAAAGATAAAACAATAATTTTACTTACCATATAGTATTTGCAGCCATAAAATCGCATCCCTTAGTTAGTGGTGCGTCGCAAGCTATGCTATGATTATACCGCAAGTGCACGGGTCGCCCAAGTAATATAGTAGTGAGGAAGTTGTCGTTCCACTGGGGACAAGGCCAAGTACTAGTGCAAATCTTAATTGTTGTTTAGCAAATTAATAGTTGTGTGATTCTTTGTAACTACAAACAATTAATGACTGAAAATAAAAGGAATTTAAATGCTGTGTACAAAAGGATTTATAATGATATTGATAGAACTATCCATATATTGAATCCCCCTAGCCTCAATAATATTTATGATCAATCAATTCAGCTAAATCATTAAATAGAATTGAATTGGCATTCCTCTAAATTAGATTAAAGCCTCTCTCGAGTGGATTAATCCCTAATCACTAAGTAGAGTGCTGGAATCTCTTCTCAAACATAATTAAATAGATCTTGCATTAAGAACAAAGAACTATAAACCAAAGAATCTTGTAGGTCTATCTCTAATACCCCAATCAATCCTCAACCCTTATGAGTATTCAATTCACATCAAGCTTTCTCAAGTCAATAATATGAAAATAACAACCAATCAATAAGCATGCTATCATCAATTGGAAATAACATCAAGTATCATAAGAATAAAACAACTCAATTAATTGATTCAACTGAATATAATTGTTAAATTCATACAAATTGGCTAGGGTTTATCAACATCTAGATAGAGAAGGATTTTAGTTCATATTTAAAACTGGAAAAACAGAGCAATATAAATGAGTAAGAGAAGCCAAACAATTCATGGCAGTGAATCTGTATTTCTTCACTTGAGCTCTTGATTCTTGGTTTAGGGCTTGTGTAAGATGTGAATCTTTCTTCAAACTCAACTCAAAACCCTTCTCCTTGCTCCAATAGCTAGCTCCTCCTCCTCTTCCTTGTTCTCTGCCTCCAAAAATATCCCAGCAAAAACTCCTGATCTTTTTCCCCTATTCTCTTTTTATTTCCCCTCCAATCTCCAGCCCATACCTCCAACTCACCATGCCCATCCATTGTCTACCACTTTCCTTTGGTTCATCACCCTTTTCCCTAATTTAGGCAAGCCTTCCTTTTCTTGTTCTTTCTTTTTGGCAAAGGCACAGCTGGTGTCCCCCACTTATTCCCCAATCAGTGCAAAGAATCTATCTTTTCGACAGGTGACATGACCACTGACACGCCCATGCCACTGGGCGTGTCATAGGCACTGTGACTCTGAATAAAGGGCACGCCCATTGACACGCTGCGTGTCACAGCTACTGTAAGTCTGGATAAAAGGCACGTTGAATGGCACGCCCGTGGTCCTGGGCGTGTAACAGCTACTGTGACTCTGAATGAAAGGCACGTTCATTGGCACGCCCGTGGTCCTGGGCGTGTCTCAGCTACTGTGACTTTGGACATATGGCACGTTTGTTGACACGCCCATGCAACTGGATGTGTCATATCCACTGAATGCAGTAACAAGGGCACGTCTATTGACACGCCCGTGTTCATGGGCGTCTCCATTTACAGATTTTGCTCTTTTCTTCTACTTTCATCTGTAATTGCTCCGAAATGACCAAAAGCCTCAAATTATTGAGAATTCCTGAAATTAACCTTAAAATGCACTTTGAACAAAAAAATTAAACTCAATTGGATAATAATCATATTAAGAAATGGGAATAAAATATCATTAATTGTGTACTTATCAAATTCCCCTACACTTGAGTTTTTGCTTGTCCTCAAGCAAACTAAATCACTGTAATAAGCAGAAATGACGGAATCCCTCTATATTCAAAAAGAAAAATAAGGTTTTGACAATGCTCGAATCGGATAACCTCACTTTCTCAACCAAAATAATTCACAATCATAACAGCTGAATTAAGAAGTTTCAAAATAAAAATTTCACATACCTAAAACCTAAAAATCCAGAGTTAAAAAATTGAGCATAAAATTCCAGCAAATCCAAATGCCATGAACAAAGTACGAAAAACGTAAATTTTCTCTTAAGCACTCTAACCCTCAAATTATATATATATATATATAAGAATATTTTAAGGAGCTCGACTTGTTTGAACTGATACTAGCATTTTGACGCGAAGGTAAACATTTGTGATGCTAACCCCCAGTTACTCAGCTAGAATCACCGTTCAAATGGCTACTAGCACTATTCATGATTCCAACTCATTTGTAGTCAAAATCAGCGGAACAGGGAAAAATTTTCAAAGCTTCTTTAATTAGAATTATTTGTTTTTATTATTTTTATTCAAGTGTCATAAACTTAAGGGTCGTACTAAGTCCGACTCAAGAATCTACGGAATTATATTATGCTAAAAAATGTAACTAAGGTTTTAAACTCTAGTAATGTTCCAATTTCCATCAATCCACAACTTAACTATAGCTATTACAATCGATCCTCAGCAATTGATCGAAATCACTAAATTAACCTCAACAAGAAATTGTCATTTAGGAAATCTCAAATTAGTTTAACATGTAAAGGGAAATCACATCAAATCACACTTATCATAATAATTTAGCTTACTTAGCAGGCATTGATTCAGAGAAATGAATCAAATAAAAAGAATGAAGTAGTAAAAATTTATTCAAGAAAGTATACCTCTCCCCCTTACTTAAGATGCACATTGTCCTCAATGTGTGCACAAAACACGAAACAAGAGAGAGAATAACTGCCCTTTTTATGTCCATGAGTGGATGAATATGAGTACGGTGCCAAGAGTGCGGTGAAGGAGGTTTTGCATCAAAACAATATTCTAAAATGCACACAAAACAATGTTAATACATAAATAAAGTAAGGAAACAGTGCTTAAAGAAAATAATAATAATAATCCAAAAGCAATTAAAAAGAAGAAAAACTAAAAAAAACGTATGCAATAAGTAAAGAAATAAAAGACGACATCAAAAGAAAATTAAAATGTGGCTAGTCACTGCTGGTCTCATCATCGGAGGCATCAATCTGTGGTGCAGGTTCCGGTGCAGGTGCAGGTGTCGGTGCAGGTGTCGGTGCACGGGCAGGTGGCTGATAGGGTGGAGGTGGTGGCTGCGAAGGTCGAAACCCCTGAGACCGCCAGAATTCCAACATGGATTGCTCCAGCCACTGCCGCCTCAAGATCTCGTGATCTAGCTGGGCTTGGAAAGAGTCTCTCTGATCCTGTAAGAGCTGCTGCAGCTCCTCCTGCTGGATTAAGATCATGTTCTGGTTTAGCTCGATATTACCTATCTTGCCTTCAATCCGACACATCTGACGCTCAAACTCTGTGGGTTTCCTGTCATCATCCCACTCCTCATTAATTGACTGGCGCCAATCCCGGAATGCAGTAGGCTGGACAAAAGAAGGTCCAGCAGAAGAAGAAGGTGCAACAGCAGTTGAGGGTCCAGCAGCAGTGGATGTACCCGGGTAGTTTGACGGTGGAGGTGGTGGTATATCGGAGGTAGGAGCAGAAGGAGCTGCCGCTGGTATATCTGAATCCATAGGAGCGGCCCGCAGTCCAGCTACCTTCTCCCTGTTCAATCTCTTCAGTGTGTCCATACCCAACAGCTTGGGCATACCATCCACCGTCATAGGGAGGCACCCATCTAACAAACCCAGCCGTTGAGCAAGTCTCGTGACATACATGCCACCATGTAGAGTACCTGAAGCTCCCTTTCTAGACTGCTCATAGAAAAAATGGGTGATGGCATGGGCTACATTGCACCGGATCTTCTGCGTCATGCAGTGTAGAAAAAATAGATCCCTCAAGGTCACCACCCCTGTACTGCTCAGTCGTGCTGTAAGAGTATGAACCAATAAATTATGCACCACTCGGCAGGGGAAAGAATCAAAGTTGGATGCCTTGGAGACCTTGGGCCGATATTTATCGGCATTGGGGGCAAAGTCATGCCAAATCCGAGGAGGGACAACCTCATACTCAGTAAAATTCACCTCGGCACTGAGATAATCAATGGTCTGGACATCCTCTTCTGTATATAACCCTAGATGTATCCCAAGGTCATTGATGCTCATGTTGAACCTCTGCCCTCCAAGTCGGAATTTAATTGTCGGCTCAGTGATGGAGAGCTTGGTCTTCTGGAATTGGAAAGTGCAGTAAAATTCCAGTGTTAGCTCTCGGTAGGAGGGCTCGTTGATAGAGAAGAGCTGGCCCCACCCCGGTTGATCAATCAACTCCTTCACCTCTGCTGTAATATTAACCAGTTCCATAGCCTCCCAGTCTAAGAACCGAGGTGCCGACCATTCTTTGTTGCCGAATAGTTCGAAGCGCCTGCGTTCCTCGGCGTTGGAAAATTTGAGGCATTTGTGTCCCGCTATGAATTTAGAAGTTGGGCGGGTAGCAGGTTGGCTGGAACTGCCCTCCCCTCGGGCCTGTTTGGCTGGAAGCTGAGAAGATGATTGCTTGCGAGGGCCCATTTTTGATTAATCTGCAAAATAAATCAAACGGTTCCTCAATACAAAAGCATAGCATTATATAAGCTTAATCGAAATGCAGGTATTATAACGCAAAACAGTCATAATCAACCTATAACAACACACGCTCAATTAACCAAAAGCAATAAACTAACTCGAACGACAGCACACAATAAAATCAATCACCACAATAACAACATACTATCCATAAATCACGAGTAACTAGAATTAAAACAATTTCAAAACCAAACAAAATAATAACACAACAGACTGACGCAAACGATTATTCGATCATTTGATTAATCAACATATTATTCAAAGCAATTCCAAAAGTAAACATATTCCAAATCAAAACGGAATTCAAAACGACAATCATTAAAAAAAAATCAGACGCCACAAAAATTTGAAAAATTAAAAACACACCGGAATAAAGTAAACAAATCAAATTTCATGGTAAACACAATAAAATACAAGGAATGTATATGAAAAATGAAAGAAAAACAAAAGAAAACAAACAAAAATCGAAAAAGTTGAGATCCCGTACCTGAAAAATAAAAAATTCGAGTGAAATGAGTAGTTGCAATGGAAAAACGATAAATCACACGCAAAGTATGCAAGCCGGGAGTGAATATCCCTCCAGAATCGAAAATGTGTGTGAATGCACCGGTGAAAATGCAGAAAATTTGAGAGAAAACGAGAGAAAATGAGAGAAAATTTTGAATTTTGCTTGAAAATTTGCGTTGGCGCTATATATAAAAACGCTGGCACGCCTAGAGACACGCCCGTGTTACTGGGCGTGCCCCACGATATAAAAGCCAGTTCACATGACACGCTCTTAGACACGGACGTGTCCCTGGGCGTGTCACAAGTACTGGATGAAATTACAATTGACACGCCCAACAACATGGTCGTGCTTGTGGGCGTGTCACATGTTCTGTGACAATCATGCAAACGACACGCCCACTAGTCTGGGCTTGTTACCATGGGCGTGCCTAACCATTTTAATTTTTTTTATTTATATTTTAATTTTTTTTCATATGTGACACGTCCATGGGCACAGTTGTGTCCATGGGCGTGTGATAGCCTCTGTTTGAAAAATATAACGACACGCTCATAGACACGGGCGTGTCTATGGGCGTGTGATAACTACTGTCTGAAAAAGATAATGACACGCCCACTGACACGGGCGTGTTCATGGACGTGTTATAGCTACTGCCTGAAAAACATAATGACACACCCACTGACACGGGCGTGTCCATGGGCGTGTTCTCAATTTATTCTCCAAAAATCAAATTTCCTCTGCAACTTCAGATGAAGGCAAAACAAACAACAACCATTCAATAAAAGAAAGATAAAACTAAAACAAAATGACGACACAAACCAAAAACATAAAAACGGTGGGTTGTCTCCCACCCAGCACTTCTTTAACATCGTATTAGTTGGACGGTCGGGCAAAATGTCCCTAATCTTGGAGGTGTAAAACCTCCTTTAAGGCCTGTATTTCCCCTCCAAAATAAGATTTGAGCCTGTGCCCATTGACTTTAAAATCTCCTTTTTCTGGGTGGCTTATTTCAACCACTCCATAAGGGAAAACTTCCTTGACAGTAAAAGGACCGGACCATCGAGATTTCAACTTACCTGGAAAGAGTCGAAGCCTTGAATTGTACAGTAGTACTTGATCTCCTGCTTGAAACTCTTTCTGTTTCTTGATGTGAGCATCATGCCATCTCTTGGTACGTTCCTTATACATTCTTGCATTGTCATAAGCTTGCAACCTCTACTCGTCTAATTCATTCACCTGTAATTTTTGCCTTTCACCTGCACAAGCTAGATCAAGGTTAATCTGTTTTATTGCCCAATATGCATGATGTTCTATCTCAACAGGTAAATGGCAAGCTTTTCCATATACCAATCTAAATGGTGTGGTGCCTAAGGGAGTTTTGAATGCAATTCTAAAAGCCCATAGAGCATTGTCCACTTACTTGGACCAATCCTTTCGGGATTGCTCAACATTTTTTTCTAGAATTCGCTTGATTTCCCTATTCGTGTTCTCGACTTGGCCACTGGTTTGGGGGTGATAGGGAGTAGCAAACCTATGTGTAACTTCTAATCTTTTCAAAACCTTTTCAAGCTGAGCGTTACAAAAGTGAGTACCCCTATCACTGATAATTGCTTTTGGTGTACCAAATCGAGAAAATAACTTCTTCAAAAATTGCACCACAACCCTAGCATCATTGGTTGTCAAAGAATGGGCTTCAGGCCATTTAGACACATAATCTATAGCTACCAGAATGTATTTGTTGCCAAAAGAGTTGGAAAATGGTCCCATAAAATCAATTCCCCATACATCAAAGATTTCACAAACTAAAATCCCATTCTGGGGCATTTCATCGCGAGATGAAATATTTCCAGTTCTTTGGCAGCGATCACAACGATTTACAAAGTCGTAGCTATCTTTAAACAAAGTGGGCCAATAAAATCCTGATTCTAGTACCTTTTGAGCGGTTCTATTGGCTCCCATATGACCACCAGCTGGTCCGGAATGACATTGACTAAGGATATTCATTGTTTCGGGCCATGCCACACATCGTCGGATCATGTGATCCTTACATAACTTAAACAAAAAGGGATCCTCCCAAAAATAATACTTGAGATCAGAAAAGAATTTCTTCTTTGCTTGATACGTTAAGTCCTTAGGAAGTTCCCTAACAGCTAAATAATTTGCAAAATCTGCAAACCAAGGTGTTTCAAAATTTAAACCACTTACCTCACTTACCATGGCGTACAGCTGTTCATCGGGGAAGTGATCATCAATGTCCCCTTCTTCAAGTCTCTCTAAGGTTGGATTCTCCAAGCGAGAGAGATGATCTGCTGCAAGATTCTTGGCTCCCTTCTTGTCTTGAATCGTTAAGTTGAATTCCTGCAACAATAAAACCCATCGGATTAGTCTAGGCTTAGCATCAACTTTCGCGAATAAGTACCTTAAAGCTGAATGGTCTGTATACACAATCACCCTTGACAAGATTAGATATGATCTAAACTTGTCAAAAGCAAAAACCACAGCTAGCAGCTCTTTCTCTGTAGTTGTGTAATTGGCTTGAGCTGTGTTCAAGGTCTTGCTCGCATAGTAGATAGGCTGGAAGTATTTCTCTTTGCGTTGACCCAAGACTGCTCCTACTGCAAAGTCACTTGCATCGCACATCAGTTCAAATGGTAGATTCCAATTAGGAGCTACCATGATTGGAGCATGGGTCAATTTCTCCTTTAGGGTCGTGAATGCTCTCAGACATTCCTTATCAAAAACAAAATCAACATCCTTCTCAAGGGGTCTTGTCAATGGACGGGCTATCTTGGAAAAATCTCGAATGAATCTCCGATAAAAACCCGCATGTCCTAGGAAACTTCTGATGGCTTTCACAGATGTGGGTGGTGGTAGCTTCTCAATTATGTCTATCTTTGCCCGATCCACCTCAATGCCCTTGCTTGAAATCTTGTGTCCCAACACGATTCCTTCTTGAACCATGAAATGACACTTTTCCCAATTCAGCACCAAATTGGTTTCCTCACATCTCATAAAGACCCTTTCAAGGTTTTCCAAACATTTTTCAAATGAGTTGCCATTGACTGAGAAATCATCCATAAACATCTCCATAATATCCTCTATAAGCTCATCAAAGATTGCTATCATGCACCTTTGGAAAGTTGCAGGTGCATTACACAACCCGAATGGCATTCTTCGATATGCAAATGTCCCATATGGGCAGGTGAATGTAGTTTTCTCTTGGTCTTCAGGGGAAATAGGAATTTGGAAATAGCCTGAAAGACCATCCAAAAAGCAGTAATACTCATGGCCGGATAACCTCTCCAACATCTGATCAATGAAGGGTAAAGGAAAATGATTATTTCTAGTTGCATCATTCAATTTTCTGTAGTCAATGCAAACCCTCCAACCGGTAACTGTTCTCGTTGGAATCAGCTCATCATTTTCATTAGGGATCACAGTCATCCCTCCTTTCTTCGGTACTACTTGGACTAGGCTCACCCAAGAACTATCCGAGATCGGATATATAATCCCTGCATCAAGTAGTTTTATCACTTCAGCCTTCACAACATCTTTCATCTTTGGGTTTAGTCTCCTTTGTGGTTGCACTACTGGCTTGAATTCGTCTTCCATCATTATTTTGTGAGTGCAATAGGATGGACTAATACCCTTGAGATCTGCTATCTTCCAAGCTATCACTTGCTTATATTTCTGCAACAACTGAATGAGTTTTTTTTTTCTGCTTAGAAGATAGGTGGGAACTCAGAATTATTGGCAATTTCTTTTCCTCTGCCAGAAACCCATACTCAAGGTGATCCGGAAGAGGTTTCAGTTCCAAGTTGGGTGGATCAATCACCGATGGTTTTGGCTTTTCTTCCTTTGGCATCTCAATGGTCTCATATGCCCTGCATTTGAACGATTTGCTTGCTTCAAGAAAAGCAAGCTGTTCCATTGCTTCTTGACCCTCAACATTTTCCTACAATAAACACAACTCAAGGGGATCCTTGAAACAATGTTAGTAACACAATTTACGGTCTCATGCTCAACAACATCATTGCATGATTCCGCCTCATCAAGTGAAAGTGAATGTTTCATGGCATCATGTATTCTAAAAATAACTTTCTCATCACCCACTCTCAAAGTCAATGTGCCATCGTGAACATCGATAAGGGCACGGGCTGTGTTTAAAAATGGCCTACCAAGAATAAGCGAAACATCCGCATCCTCATCAATATCAATGACAACAAAATTATTGGGGAAAATGAAATCCCCGACTTTTACCAACACATCTTCTATTATGCCACGAGGGTGGACTACCGATTTATCGGCAAGTTGGATGGTCATGAGTGTTGGTTTAGGTTTACCAATGCCTAGCTCTTTAAACATTTTATAGGGCATAACACTTATGCTAGCCCCCAAGTCAGCTAATGCACTTTTAACCTCTAGATTACCTATAAAACATGGAATGGTAAAACTACCTGGATCTTTTAACTTCTTAGGTAACCGTCTTTGCAAAATTGCTGAACTTTTTTCAGATAAATGCACTAAAGACACTTCCTCAAGTTTCCTTTTGTTAGAAAGGATATCTTTCAAAAATTTAGCATACTTAGGCATTTGTGACAAAGCTTCAGCAAATGGAATGTTAATATGCAATTGTTTAAAAAGTTCAAGGAACTTACCGAACTGAGCATCAATCTTGTCCTTGTTCAACCTTGCCGGATAGGGTACTCTAGGTCGGAATTCCTTCAAATTGGGGCTGCTTGCTTGTGGCTGCTTCTCTCTCTCACTTTCAAGTGCAGCTTCCCCTCCCGAGGTGACAGGAAGATAATCTTCTTCTTTTTTTCTTGTTCTTCAGCCCTTTTCTTTTCCGCATCTCCCTTTATCTCCTTTCCACTCCTTAGTGCAATTGCCTTAAGTTGCTCTTTAGAATTTACCTCAGTGTTGCTAGGTAAACTTCCTTGTGGTCTTTCACTAAGCAATTTGGCAATTTGCCCCACCTGATTCTCCAAATTGTGAATGGAGGCTTGTTGATTTCTAAGGGTGGTTTCAGTTGATTGAAACCTTGTTTCAGAAGCTGCTATAAATTTCTCCATCATGTCCTCCAAACTACTCTTTCTTGGAGGGGCAGCTTGTTGGTGTTGGGGTTGCTGGAATCCAGGGGGAGGTCTTGGATTATTTTGATTGTTCCATGAGAAATTTGGATGATTCCTCCACCCCAGATTGTATGTGTTGCTGTAAGGATTATTCTGTTGTTGCCTTGGCATGTTTCCAATATAATCTACTTGCTCTTGCTTAGCAAACATGTTACCACTTTGACAATCTTGACTTTGATGTCCACCTCCACACCATTCACAAGACATCACCTGCATTGCTTTCCCAGAAGAAGAGGCCAAAGAATCAAATTTCTTATTCAATGCTTCCAATTGGGCTGTCAAGGCTACCACTGGATCTATTTGGTGTGAACCCATGCCCTTCAGCTTTCCTTACTCCCTTGGGGCTTGCCACTGATAATTGGTGATAGCCATGTCTTCAATTAAATCTCTTGCTTGTTTAGGTGTCTTGTTGTTGATGGTACCACCAGCTGCTACATTAATGGATTGCTTACTTACATAATTCAACCCATTGTAAAATGTTTGAATTTGAAGCCATAGTGGAAGCCCATGATGAGGACACCTTCTCAACAAATCTTTGAATCTCTCCCAGGCATCATAAAGAGTCTCACCATCTTGTTGCAAAAAGGATGAGATGTCATTCCTCAACTTGGTAGTTTTTGATGGTGGGAAGTATTTCTCTAAGAATTTCTCTGCCAATTCCTGGGGTAAAAGTCCCTGGAGGAAAGGATTTCAGCCACTTCTTTGGTATGTCTCTAAGAGAAAATGGGAACAACCTCAGCCTAATTGCATCTTCTGAGACATTGTTTATCTTGAATGTGTCACATATTTCCAGAAAGTTCTCAATATGTGCATTAGGATCTTCATCAGGGAACCCATCGAATTGACAAGTCTGCTGCACCATTTGAATTACATTTGCCTTAATTTCGAAGTTGTTTGCAGCAACTGTCGGCCTCCGGATACTAGATTCAGCCCCATTCAAATTGGGCTTAGCAAACTCCCGCATTGTTCTTGGTCCAGCTCCTTCCATCACTTTGAATACTTCTTCTTGTTCTATTTCCAGATTTACTCTTGAACTTACGTCTTCCAGATCTGCCTCCTCTTCTTCCTTTTGCTTTCTTCTCAACGTTCTCTCTAGCTCTAGGTCTAACTCCAGTAGTTGGGATGAGCTGGATCTGGTCATAAACAATAAGAAATACCTACAATGATAATAAACCAGCAAGAACTAATATTAAAAACGATTAAAAATAAAACTAAATCAACAATCTTAATTATATTACTAATATTGAAACCGTTGTTCCCCGGCAGCGGCGCCAAAAACTTGGTGCGTCGCAAGCTATGCTATGATTATACCGCAAGTGCACGGGTCGCCCAAGTAATATAGTAGTGAGGGAGTTGTCGTTCCATTGGGGACAAGGCCAAGTACTAGTGCAAATCTTAATTGTTGTTTGGCAAATTAATAGTTGTGTGATTCTTTGTAACTACAAACAATTAATGAGTGAAAATAAAAGGAATTTAAATGTTGTGTACAAAAGGATTTATAATGATATTGATAGAACTATCCAGATATTGAATCCCCCTAGCCTCAATAATATTTATGATCAATCAATTCAGCTAAATCATTTAATAGAATTGAATTGGCATTCCTCTAAATTAGATTAAAGCCTCTCTCGAGTGGATTAATCCCTAATCACTAAGTAGAGTGCTGGAATCTCTTCTCAAACACAATTAAATAGATCTTGCATTAAGAACAAAGAACTATAAACCAAATAATCTTGTAGGTCTATCTCTAGTAACCCAATCAATCCTCAACCCTTATGAGTATTCAATTCACATCAAGCTTTCTCAAGTCAATAATATGAAAATAACAACCAATCAATAAGCATGCTATCATCAATTGGAAATAACATCAAGTATCATAAGAATAAAACAACTCAATTAATTGATTCAACTGAATATAATTGTTCAATTCATACAAATTGGCTAGGATTCATCAACATCTAGATAGAGAAGGATTTTAGTTCATATTTAAAACTGGAAAAACAGAGCAATATAAATGAGTAAGAGAAGCCAAACAATTCATGGCAGTGAATCTGTATTTCTTCACTTGAGCTCTTGATTCTTGGTTTAGGGCTTGTGTAAGATGTGAATCTTTCTTCAAAATCAACTCAAAACCCTTCTCCTTGCTCCAACAGCTAGCTCCTCCTCCTCTTCCTTGTTCTCTGCCTCCAAAAATATCCCAGAAAAACTCCTGATCTTCTCCCCCTCTTCTATTTTTATTTCCCTTCAAATCTCCAGCCCATACCTCTAACTCACCATGCCCATCCATTGTCTACCACTTTCCTTTGGTTCATCACCCTTTTCCCTGATTTAGGCAAGCCTTCCTTTTCTTGTTCTTTCTTTTTGGCAAAGGCACAGCTGTTGTCCCCCACTTATTCCCCAATCAGTGCAAAGAATCTAACTTTTCGACAGGTGACATGACCACTGACACGCCCATGTCACTGGGCGTGTCATAGGCACTGTGACTCTGAATAAAGGGCACGCCCATTGACACGCCCGTGTTACTGGGCGTGTCACAGCTACTGTAAGTCTGGATAAAAGGCACGTTGAATGGCACGCCCGTGGTCCTGGGCGTGTAACAGCTACTGTGACTCTGAATGAAAGGCACGTTCATTGGCACGCCCGTAGTCCTGGGCGTGTCTCAGCTACTGTGACTCTGGACATATGGCACGTTTGTTGACACGCCCATGCAACTGGACGTGTCATAGCCACTGAATGCAGTAACAAGGGTACGTCTATTGACACGCCCGTGTTCATGGGCGTGTCCATTTACAGATTTTGCTCTTTTCTTCTACTTTCATCCGTAATTGCTCCGAAATGACCAAAAGCCTCAAATTATCGAGAATTCCTGAAATTAACCTTAAAATGCACTTTGAACAAACAAATTAAACTCAATTGGATAATAATCATATTAAGAAATGGGAATAAAATATCATTAATTGTGTACTTATCAGTTAGTTTTCGTCCAAGAAGTGTGAAGCGAAGCTAACTCATAGCACTCTCAAATTGGGGCAAAAAATTCATCTTATAAGTCTGACATTGTGAATAATTTTACAAATTTGAAAAATAATCGAGTAGAAGAAAATTGGTCTAGGGTTTCAACGAGAGAGATAAATAAGTGGAAGGGATTTCTTGGTTTTTGCGCTAATGGAAAGATGACTAGGCAATGAGGAAAGCTTATGGGAATGACGTGGATGTTGATTGGCTCAGTTACATGGCGCCATGTAACAATTTTGTCAATGTCCTTAATGGCAAATGGACAGAGTGAGAATTTTATTACAAAGGCCCTTAGATGAGTGACAACAAGCAGGCATTTTGAAGACTAGTAACAAGAACATGCGTTAGTATATTTCTTAGTGATGATAGGTGATAGGGGTGTTCACGGGTCGAGTTGGGACGGGTTTCACCCCAGCCCAAAAAATATTCGGGTTGTACTTTGCAGCCCGTGGCCCGGCCCTATACTCGGTAGTGGCCCGACCCAGCTTTTTTTTTAAATTAAAAAAAATTAAGGATATTTTTTTAATTTCAATAAAATTTACCTATAAATATTACTTTAAAATTTATTATACCAAATTATATATAATAATATATAAATTATTATATCAATATTTATGATAACTATATTATTTAATTATTTAGTTATTTTATTATTCAAGTAAAAAAATAAAATATAAAAATTATTTCTCATAGATTAAATTTTTAAGAGTTCCAAATATCATAAAATACATACAATATTTTGAATTTTTAAAACTTTTTTTATATAAAATTTAAATTAGCAAAATATAAATTTTTAAAAAAATAAAAAAATTAACACCTCGGGCCTAGTCGGGCCGGCCCGGCTTGAAGATTTTTAATATCAACCCGAAGTCTGACTCAAATATAGCTCGGGTCTAGTTTTGAAACCGGTGACTAGATCCTATAATGGGTTCGGGCCAGACCGAATTTTTTGGGTCGTGAGTTTTTTGAACACCCCAAGTAGGTGAAATTTAGCCACTTAATGACTAATGTGAGAATTTTTAATTTAATAAAGAAATTTAATGATTAATATAAATTTTTTAATTTAATATTTAAAATTTTAATTTAAGAAAATATGATACGTGGATTAATGATAATAAATTAAAAAATACAAATACAAAAAAGACATGTACATAAATTGGATATCAATAAATATGTACAACATAAAAATACCAATTATAGTTTCAAATTCAATCTATCTATAAATACGTAAAAGCTAAGGAAAAGAGATATCTTTTAAGGTTGATAAGTCATCCATTTTTAAGAATTTTACATTGTTATAATTTCTCAATTTCTCATTAATTTATCAATTTTACTCTCTTTCTTCTTAGTAAAAACAACTTAAATTATTTAATTTGATTTTGATTCAATATTTAATACTTTTTTCTTTTTAATTAATTTTAATAATTTATATAAAATTTAAAATTTAATAATTAATTATATTTGTGACTTTTAATCTTCTATTAAATAATTACACATTAACATAATTTTATAATATTATCTGAATAAATTATATTTGTGATTTTTAGTTTTCTATAAATTAATTATACATTAATATAATTGAATAATATTTATTGATTTATATATTTTTTTAGAAATTTAAAAAATTTTAAAAAGTATACGACTCTTGAGCTTCATAATAAATTAATTATAAATTAAATAATTAATTTATAATAATAATTAATTTATATATTTTTAAAAATAAACAACAAAATATATGACTTTTAACATTCCTAACAAAACATAAATTGATAATTTATGTAATAATATTATTTATATTAATAATACTTTTAATAAAAATTTATAATTATAAATCCTCCTACTTGTTGATAAAAAAAATCTTCATACTCATAATTTTCTCTTTATTTGAAAAAATCTTGCTTGAATTTTTATTTTTTTTTAATTTTTTCTCATTTTTATAGATTTAATGATTTTTTTATAGCAAAAATATGTATAAATTTTATTCTTGATTAGTAAAAGTGTCGAAATAAAAAAATTACATTTTCTAGCCAATATTATTTTAATAAAATTGTCATAAAAATTGAGATATATATTTTATTTTTTTGTAATATAATTATTGTTGATTTACATATAAATTATTTTATATTTATTTATTTATTATATTTATTTGTATTTTGTTATTCTCATTACCGTGAAATCGGCGAATAAAGAACTTAAAAATAGAGAATTTATAGTTGCTACATTAGCGGATAAAAAAATATAAATTATAACTTTTATAATTTATTATTATAAAAATTAGAATTAAAAAAGTCATGAATATCAAAAGATAATAAATAATTAAATATTATCTATTATTATTTAAAAATATTATATAATATTATTATATTTTTTAATCTGAATCAAACCGATTGAATTATAGATCTATCATTAATTTGGATTGGTGTCAGATACAATTTTAATAATATTTCTCATAAGTAAAAGACTACTCATCTAAATAATGATAAAGTCCTTTGTAAAAAATATATACAAAAATATAAAATAAAATATTTATAAAAAATTATATTTATAACAATAGTTAGTTTAAATTGAACTAAAATATTTAAAATTTTCTTTATTTTTTTTTGACTTCAATGATTTATTCTGTTTTCGCTAAAGTTGTATACACACATATATAGGATATGTAGCAGAAAATTAATTTAACATAATTTATTTTTATATTTTATATGTGATAATAAGTAATTATTTTTCTCACAATTTAATTTATTATATTTAATTTATAAAAAGTTTATTATGAAATATATAACAAAATGATCTTTTCAAATTTTTAATTATTTTTTAATTTAAGATTTTGTTTAATATTTTTAATTTATTAATTTAATTTATTAACTATTGTGATAAAAACTTTATCAGTGTTAAAAATTAATTATATTCATGATCAAATAAAAAATCACATAGCGGGATGATGATTAGTTTATATATAAAAGCTAAGGATTGAAAAAATATTTTAAAAGCGACACATCATCAATTTTTTAAAATAATATTATCTCATTTTTTAATTAATTTTTTAATTTAATAATTTATATAAAATTTAATAATTAATTATATTCGTAACTTTTAATTTTATATTAAATAATTACACATTAATATAATTTCAATTGATTGAATAAACTATATTTGTAACTTTCAATTTGCTATAAATTAATTATATATTAATAATTAAATGATATTGATTAATTTATATATTTTTTAAAAATTTAAAATATTAAAAAATATGACTCTTACCTTGTAACATCCCCTGACTGTTCTTACATAAAAACTATCAGAGAATGTTATTTGATATACTGTCCGTGCTCCAATCAATTCATAAAAAATTTCTCTTTCAACTAATAAAAATTTTTAAATAATAATACAATCTATATAATACAACACTTATAGGTCCAACATTTAGACTAATCTCAAATAATCTAAATACTAGTTACAAACCAGATAACTATCATAAGTTTATCAAATTAAATGATTATATAATACATTCATTTCTTTAATAATCATTCACTAGAATTCTCAAACATCATCCTTTAAATACATATATTCCTTTCATGTTTACAAATTTGTACAATCTCGTAAATAGCCAAACTAAATTAGATATATCTTTTATAACTTATGAGTACAATATACAAAAGATCTTTATATTTACTATAGATAATTTCATGAGATTCTTAATTCCACTTCTTAACTTGCTCCGATGTCCTGATACCTGCGTGTCAGAAAATAATTCTAACACGCTAAGCAAAGCTTAGTGGTGCATGTATAAATATATTTGTCACTTAATATTAAAGAAAAATACTTATGAAAATATAGGAATAACACTTAGTTTTAAGAGTTATTTCACTATATTAACTAGTTTTAATAACAAACCAACACAATATTCTAATTACACAAAATAATAGCTTTAACTTGATAAAAGTTACCATGCTATACAATACTTTCGGTAATGCAACTTTTCTCGTTAAGAATCAAGTTATTTAAGACTTGTTTTCTCATTTGATAACATTGTTCACAATACGCTTATTTTGTTTTTTCTTTCAATACGTCTTACTTTTCAAGTTCACATATAGGATAATTCATTCAATCTATAATTTTTCAGCACTTAAATTTAGTACTATGCTTTGGAGCATTTGGTATCTTAGATCATTATATACACTTTCAATCATTACAACACTTATAAGGTTACTGATTAATTCAATACCTTGAGCATAATATTTTCCATTTCGTGTATTAGAACTTTCACTCGTAAATAGTAATATATATATTAACAATCACTTTTACATTGTAACACAGTAAGTCAATTTCAAGTAATTGACTGATATTATTCTTTTGCATTTCTTCCATTATTCACAACTATCATGTTCACATATATTTTCAATATAGACATCTTTATTAAATATGTCCATTCATACTAAACTTAGATCATAGGTTTGGATAACATGTTAGTGTAGCAATGTTAATGCCAAATCTCAAACATGTATAATGGCAATTATGCCCACTATCACTGATAACACAATGTGTCTATTAATGGCACACGGTGCATACTATCACTATGGCTATCCTTTCTCTGGTTAGCCATTCAATCCAAAGCTAGATATAAACTTAGTATGATTTGGGCAATACATTAGTTTTGATTAATACTAAATTGTTTATATCATTTCACTGGTACAATACTTTTATCAACATGTAGTATGATATATATTTGTCACATTTCTAAAGTTTATCACTCTTTTTCATAACACGGCCAAGTTATGTTCAATGACTTCGCCATATCTCTCATCAATGACAAATGAAAAATTTTGACAGCATGTGACACACCCACTGACTTGGCCATGTCACTTATCAAAGAAAATAGAAATTTTTGACAGTATGTGACACACCCACTGACTTGGCCGTGTCACTGCCCGTGTCACTAGACACACCCACATGCTGTCAAAACTTTTTATTTTCTTTGATGAGTGACATGGCCAGTGACTAGACACACCCACTAACATGGCCATGTCACTGCCCGTGTTACTAACACACCCACTGACTTGGCCATGTCAGGCAAAATTATGCATTTCACACACTTAACCATTTTAACTCAATAAAATCAAAATCTATGATAATAATGAATCAAATATTTTACTCAAACTTCAAGTAATCAAACCTTCAAATATCACTTATGGCTAAAACAACATCAAATTACCCAATTCTTATAAAGATTGAATTAAAAATCAAACTCACCACATACAAATTCTTTTAATTCATTTTTCACTCATCAATCCATTTAATCAATATTTTTAAGAAATAATTCATTATAAATAACTCAATCAATCAATTCAAACATTCAAACTCATAGAAATTCAATTATTTGCAAAGTATAATACATAAGCACATACCTCTTCAAAATTCCTCTTTCTCTTTCTTTTTCTCTCTTTCTCTTTGATTACTTCTTGATAATCTTGCATTTTCTAGCTTATTCTTCTCAAAATCTATATCTATATATACTTTTCTCTTAATCCTTGATTAATTTGATGAAAGGAAGAAGAAATAGAGAGAAGATGGTGATGATGGTAGAAGATGGCGTGGAAGATGGAGAAGAAATTAAAAATTTCTACACACATACACATATACACACACACATATATATATATATAATATTTTTAATCAAGTGAGGGAATGCTCATAATAACTATGGTGCATCCTTATTCTTAACCGTTGATTCTAAATCGAGTTTTAATATCGTAAAACAGTAAAAATAATCTCTTCAGTAAATTTTAAGATATACAATTTACTATTCTCTACTTATAGCATTTATCCACAATATTTTTATCACTATATACCATCAATTTTTTTCAATATTAGTTAAAAGTTCATGTTTAAAATTTTGACCATTACAATTTTTCCCCACTAAAGAAATTTCGTCCTCGAAATTTACATGCTATAATAAGCCATTTAATTTTTTAACTAATCTCCAATCTCACATAAAATCAATTATTTTATTGATTTACATAACTTTTAGTTATATTTGATATCAATCAATATAACACTTTTAGAATAATCTTAATATAGAACTGCAGAAGATTCAGCTCTACACATTTACACTGTTCAAGCTCAATTTAGTAATTACCTTTAATTCTCTTTAGAAATTATATATATATATATATATTTTGTATCATTACATTTCACTGTTACATGTACATATCTCTTTCTTTCTCTTATATACTGAATTTTAAATCTTAGTTTCGGATAGCGGGTCACTGATGGCAAGTAAATGTCCATTGTACCAATATGGCCGAAGGCCCACTATGGCATGAATGCCCACTGTATATGATGTCACAGAGACTATGACATGAATGCCCACTGTATATGATATCACAGAGTGACCACTGAGAGGAAGGAACCAAAGGTCCGCTATGACGCAAAGCGTCCACTGATGGCATAGATGCCAATATCACTGGGACATATATAAAAAAAATGTCCTCTATGGCACAAAGTGCCCACTTTCGATATGGGACATAAGTGTCCTCTATGGCACAGAGTACCACTTTCAATATGCATAAAATGCCCACTATCACTTTGAATATTTACCCTTTAGCTACTCCGGAAACTAGATTTAACATCAGTATCATTTATTTTAATGGTACAACGTAGTGTCAATTATACTATCCTTTGAAATATAACACTTTCTCTTTGAAATGTTTGTTTCTTACTGTAAGTGTGTACGATATAAACAATCATTTCAAACACATGTATCATATGATCATATATACACATCATATGTATTTTTGATTAATTCAACTAATTTTATTTATTCATCAATCTTTATCTTTTTCAATTCATTTTCATGTTTCCACTGTAATAATGAAATCTACAAAGATTTTCACTCTTTACTTGTTTAATTCTTTTCTTAAAATATTAAGAATTTATAACTTTTCTTTCACTTTAAGAGAACATGTACATTTATAATTTATTCTATGTCTCATACACACATTCACACACACACATATATATAGATATATATATATTTTTTTCTACCTTATTCTACCATACATCATTTCGCTAGAAGGGTTAAACTACCTTCAAATCTCACTACATTTTTTTCTTTTTACATTATCACTTCCTTTGTTTCTATTGTAATTAATTAATATCAGTTAACTCTTTAACACTACTATCAATAATCTATAAATTGTCTGTAATCTCTAAATAATGTTACTATCACGTACTTCATAAGTACACAATATATAAATCTCACATTCTTACTTTCATTACTCAATCAATTTGTATATACCTCTTTGTTTTCTTTATCTTGCTCTTCAAATCATGTAAAATCATCAATGATTCATCAATATATCATTCTTCTCACCTTGCTTCGAAAATTATCTTATTTCTTCATGAATATGTTAAACCCACTAATCACTTATAATCGTCTTTTATCTTTTCTCTAACTTTACACTTATTTTAGATATCCAATTACATTTATCCATACTTTCCTCAAGTTTTCTTCACATCTAAGTTTCATCATTTAATGGATTGATTTCATTTCAATCTTATAAGCAATCTTTTGTCAATTATAACTATTTTCAAGATGTATTCAATAATTCACTACTAATTCCACCGATAAACTCTATTCTGTGAAAGTATAAGAAGGTAGAAATATGCATGAGCAAATGTATGACCGTACAAGTGATCATGCACATCACTAAAATTTTGTAGAATAGAAGTATGCATAGCCAGATACATGACCATGCGAATGGTCTTCCAAGTCTCTACTAAAATTTATTTTCAATGTTTTAAGGGCACAAATATATGCATGTCCATATGAATGATCAGGTATCTCACTATTGGAATTTCTTCTCAAAGTTTGAAGAATAGACATTTACACAAGCATATGCATGACGATACAAATAATCATGTGTATCTCTGCTAGAATTTCTTTTCATGATTTAGTCAATACGTTATTACTAATGCAACTCATACAAATTGAGGAAACAGGATCCAACTCTTTAAAGCACAATCAAATTCAAATCTAAATTTCCATACTTTTAAAATCTTTCAACCTTATTTTCTTCCACAACCTTATATTAACTCATAAATGATTCAATGATCGATTTAATCATTGTTCCAGTTAATAATATATATATATATACATTTACATATTGCAAGAATAACTTTACTATCATAGAAGTAAAGTTTTCACAATTATTTAATACACCATATCTTTCACAAGTACTAGTGTTTTATCAATTCACAAATCTTTTTTTTTCGTTTTTTTTTTGCATATTAAAATCAAGATCATTTTAATAAATAGCAAACTAAGTAGTATTCAAGCACTAACCTCTTTACCAATACTCTTCCATCACTTTTCATTTCAATCTTTTGTTTTGATGATGTTTTGGAAGGCAATAGAAGACACTAGAAAGCCTTAAATAAGTTTTAGGGCTTTTACTCACTTATACAATAGTTTCGATGCATTCACTTTCTTTAATTTAACTATCACTTCAATCCTTAACGTCAAAACATTATAAAAATAATTACTTTTGACACGTTAAAACTCCATTATCCATATTTCACATTCAAATTACAGCTTGAATTCATTTCAAGCTATAAAGGTATTGTCATAATTTCTTACCTCTTCGAAATCTTTTTCAAAGATACGGATATTATCCATACTCGGATTTAATCTTACTCTTATTAAGGCTTATTTAACCTTATCACTATCAATTCCAAATGCTCTAATATCATAATCAATCCAATTTGACACTCAAATATTAACTTAATGCAGAGCATCAATACTTAAAGTTGTAAAACATGACATTTCTCATTCTCGTAAGAAATTTTATTCTCAAAATTTATCTATCTGTCATAATTCATTCCTCAAATTCCAATAAAGTATTACACTTCCACTGTGTTACTTTGACATATCTCTTTGGCTACTCATATCTTGTTTTCTTTTCACATCTTTCTTTTTCACAAATAGGTTTAGTGCACTCCAAATAATACTACGAATTCTCAATCAATTCTTAGAAAACATTCTACTACCATAAACATATGGAATATCAACTATATCAAAACACATATCCACTTATTCAATTCACATAACTTAGAAAAGTACATTTCACTTCTCCCATAACTCCACATGCCAGAAACGCCTAAACCACGCTCTGATACCACTAAATGTAACATCCCCTGACTGTTCTTACATAAAAACTATCAGAGAATGTTATTCGATATATTGTTCGTGCTCCAATCAATTCATAGAAAATTTATCTTTCAACTAATAAAATTTTTTAAATAATAATACAATCTGTATAATACAACACTTATAGGTCCAACATTTAGACCAATCTCAAATAATCCAAATACTAGTTACAAATCAGATAAATATCATAAGTTTATCAAATCAAATGATTATATAATACATTCCTTTCTTTAATAATCATTCACTAGAATTCTCAAACTTTATCCTTTAAATACATATATTCCTTTCATGTTTATAAATTTGTACAATCTCTTAAATAGCTAAACTAAATTAGATATATCTTTTATAACTTATGAGTACAATATATAAAAGATTTTTATATGTAATATAGATAATTTCCTGAGATTCTTAATTCCACTTCTTAACTTGCTCCGATGTCCTGATACCTGCGTGTCAGAAAATAATTCTAACACGCTAAGCAAAGCTTAGTGGTGCATGTATAAACATATTTGTCACTTAATATTAAAGAAAAATACTTATGAAAATATAGGAATAACAGTTAGTTTTAAGAGTTATTTCACTATATTAACTAATTTTAATAACAAACCAACATAATATTCTAATTACAAAAAATAATAGCTTTAACTTGATAAAAGTTATCATGCTATACAATACTTTCGGTAATTCAACTTTTCTCGTTAAGAATCATGTTATTTAAGACTTGTTTTCTCATTTGATAACATTGTTCATAATATGCTTATTTTGTTTTTTTTTTCAATACGTCTTACTTTTCAAGTTCACATATAGGATAATTCATTCAATATATAATTTTTCAGCACTTAAATTTAGTACTATGCTTTGGAGCACTTGGTATCTTAGATCATTATATACACTTTCAATCATTACAACACTTATAAGGTTAGTGATTAATTCAATACCTTGAGCATAACATTTTCCATTTCGTGTATTAGAACTTTCACTCGTAAACAGTAATATATATATTAAAAATCACTTTTACATTGTAACACAGTAAGTCAATTTCAAGTAATTGACTGATATTATTCTTTTGCATTTCTTCCATTATTCACAACTATCATGTTCACATATATTTTCAATATAGATATCTTTATTAAATATGCCCATTCATACTAAACTTAGATCATAGGTTTGGATAACATGTTAGTGTAGCAATGTTAATGCCAAAACTCAAATATGTATAATGACAATTATGCCCACTATCACTGATAACACAATGTGTCCATTAATGGCATGCGGTGCACACTATCACTATGGTTATCCTTTCTCTGGTTAGTCATTCAATCCAAAGCTAGATATAAACTTAGTATGATTTGGGCAATACATTAGTTTTGATTAATGCTAAATTGTTTATATCATTTCACTAGTACAATACTTTTATCAACATGTAGTATGATATATATTTGTCACATTTCTAAAGTTTATCACTCTTTTTCATAACACGGCCAAGTTATGTTCAATGACTTGGCCATATCTCTCATAAATGAAAAATGAAAAATTTTGATAGCATGTGACACACCCACTGACTTGGCCGTGTCACTGCCCGTGTCACTAGACACACCCACTGACTTGGCCATGTCACTCATCACAGAAAATAGAAAGTTTTGACTACATGTGACACATCCACTGACTTGGCCGTGTCACTTCCCGTGTCACTTGACACACCCACTGACTTGGCCATGTCACTGGCCGTGTCACTCATCAAAGAAAATAGAAAGTTTTGATAGCATGTGACACATCCACTGACTTGGCCGTGTCACTAGACACACCCACTGACTTGGCCATGTCAGGCAAAAGTTCTACATTTCACACACTTAACTATTTTAACTCAATAAAGTCAAAATCTATGATAATAATGAATCAAATATTTTACTCAAACTTCAAGTAATCAAACCTTCAAATATCACTTATGGCTAAAACAACATCAAATTACCCAATTCTTATAAAGATTGAATTAAAAATCAAACTCACCACATACAAATTCTTTTAATTCATTTTTCACTCATCAATCCATTTAATCAATATTTTTAAGAAATAATTCATTATAAATAACTCAATCAATCAATTCAAACATTCAAACTCATAGAAATTCAATTATTTGCAAAGTATAATACATAAGCACATACCTCTTCAAAATTCCTCTTTCTCTTTCTTTTTCTCTCTTTCCCTTTGATTACTTCTTGATAATCTTGCATTTTCTAGCTTATTCTTCTCAAAATCTATATCTATATATGCTTTTCTCTTAATCCTTGATTAATTTGATGAAAGGAAGAAGAAATAGAGAAAAGATGGTGATGATGGTAGAAGATGGCGTGGAAGATGGAGAAAAAATCAGAAATTTCTACACACATACACATACACACACACACACACACACACACATATATATATATATAATATTTTTAATCAAATGAGGGAATGCTCATAATAACTATGGTGCATCCTTATTCTTAACCGTTGATCCTAAATCGAGTTTTAATATCGTAAAACAGTAAAAATAATCTCTTCAGTAAATTTTTGAGATATACAATTTACTATTCTCTACTTATAGCATTTATCCACAATATTTTTATCACTATATACCATCAATTTTTTTCAATATTAGTTAAATGTTGATGTTTAAAATTTTGACCATTACATAACTTTTATAATAAATTAATTATAAATTAAATAATATATTTATAAAAATAATTAATTTATATATTTTTAAAAATTTTAAAAATTAAATAATAAAATATATAATTTTGACATTCCTAAGAAATTAATTATACATCAATAATTTATTTTAATAATTTTTCTATTTAATTAACAATTTATTTATAATAATTATTAATTTATATCTTTTTAGAAATTTTAAAATTAAAATAATGAAAATATAATTTTTAATCATTCTAACAATTTAATTATATGTTGATAATTTATGTAATAATAATATTTATATTAAAAATAATTTCAATATAAATCTCGAATTATAAATTCTCCTATTTGAAAAATGAATTATTTGAATTCCTATTTTTTTATTTTTCTCATTTTTTCATGAATCCATGACATTTTTTTATAACAAAAATATTTGTAGATTTTATTTTTTATTAGTAAAAATGTCAAATTATAAGGTAAAAAATTATGTTTACTTGCTAATATTGTTTCAACAAAACTGTCATAAAAATTGAAATGAATATTTTATTTTGTATTTTTTTAATAAAATTTATTATTAATTTATATATAAATTATTTTATATTTATTTATTAATTATATTTATTTATATTTTGTTATTTTCTTTATTGTACATTGCGCGGATAAGGACCAGTTTTCATAATTCATGAGATCACATGAAATTATTATCAACAAATATGCACTACTTAAAAAATAATAAAAAAAAAGCAAAATATTGAATTTATTCAAATATTATATTTTCATCAAATGAAAAAAGAACATATGGGAACTCTAATGAATATTTATGTAGAGGATAAGATTAAATCGGAGGAAAATAAATACTATTTTTGCTTAACTGCTTTAATTCTTATTCTTTTGACTGGAAATAAATGAAGGATTAACATGGAAATCAAGATAAGGATTAACCTGAACATTTTTAATTTAATAAATTTAAAATTTGAAAATTAACATGAAGTTTTTAATTTGATAAATAAAGAAATTTAATTTATAAAGGAAACATGAAAATCAGTATGAAATTTTTAATTTAATAAAGAAATTCAATTTGAAATTTGAAAATTAAAATGAAGATTTTTAATTCTGCAAATAAAGGAAATAAATTTACATAGGAAATATGAAGATTAATATTTTAATATATTTTTAATATTTTAATTATTTTGAAAATATAAAGTCAATAATGGATTCTAGAGTGTCACCTTATCGTTTTTAATGGTGAGTTAGATTTTTTCTAAAGGTAATAACTTAAATGGTCCATTTTCCTAACAACAAGGGCTAAATAACTCATTTTTAATAATAAAAAAAGATATATTTGGTTTGAAAAAAATAAAGGTTAAGTCGAGAACTGAAAATATTTTAGAAATTTATTTAAATTTTTGGCCATTATATATATATATTATTTGTCCTCAAAAAGAGACTATTAGTACGACTTTAACAAAGCAAAATAAATTATTACTATCACAAAAAAAACAAAAAAAAATTTTAAATATTTTCTTTCAATCCAATTTAACTATTATTGTATATATAATTTTTTAGTTAAAAAATTCATATTTAGATATCTATATTTACAATTAAAAGCTCTTAGCTCTTAAAATATTTTCCTGTTAATCATTAGTTTATTAATTAATTATATTTTCTAAAATAAAAATAAAAAATATTTATTAAAAGAAAATAATTAATTACATTTTAAGTTTATGTTATTAAATTCTTGACTTGTTGATTTTTTTTTAATTTTTCACTTTTTTAATTTTAATTTTATAATAATAAATTATCAAAGTTTATAATTTTTATTTTTTCCCCTACTTATGTGACAGCATACAAATCTTTCTTTTTTCTTGACTTTTAAATAAAGGAAATTACATCAGATACTAATTTTTAAATTTTATTTATGTTTTTACTGTATTTATTTTTTCTTTCAATTTTAACTTTTTCTTTTTTCAATTTTAGACTAATTTTTATATTTCTTTTTCAAAATACAGCGATTCTCTCTTTTTATCTTCCTACTGTATTTTTCATTGTTTGCCGTTTTTTATTTTCGTTCTCATGGTTGGCTAATCATGGTCGAAGACACTCCAGCCATTTTATAAATGAGTATTTTATAAGGAATATCTGAAAAGCCATACTATTTGAAGATCTTTTTTCACCGATGCATGGCTATGGCAATATACACACCTTTCAATAGTGGTACTGAAAACTTAGCATTCTGTAAATCAAGAGATAAAAGTTTGTTTAGCATTCAAGAAACAATAGTGCCCCCGAAGCTTTTTATTGGTTGAATGTCTCTCTTGCTAGTCCTGCTGGTCGCGTTATTGGCGGCGGAGTAGGAGTTTCAATTTTTATTTGTAGGCAAAAACTTGGGCTTGTAAATATTATAATTATCTTTTTTTTATTATTTTTTTGGATTTTAAATATAATGGTTAGGGATTTTTTATTATTATTCAACCTAAATGCATATTATATATTGGATGAAATATTTTAAAAAAAATAATTAAACAAAACATTTGATGATTTAGGTATAATAAATATATTTTAGCCTTTTTTTTATACGTATACTAATATTTTTTTTCCTAATCAACTGTTATATATTGTTATATATAATATATATCAACATATAACAATATATATTAATTGTATGCTGATATTTTTTTGAATCAACAGATGTATGTTGTTATATATAACATATATGAACATGTAAAATCATATAAAATTTATATATTAATATTTTTTTAAAACTGAATTGATATATATTGTTATATGCTACATATATAAACATATAACAATATATATTAATTTGTATATTAATATTTTATTACAAATTAATTATATATGTTGTTATATGTAATATATATGAACATATAACAATATATATTAGTTGTATATTGATATTTCTTTTACAAATCGACTAATATATGTTTTTATATGTAACATATATAAATATATAACAACATATATTAATTTGCGTATTGATATTTTTATTGTAACTTAACTAATATATATTGTTATATGTAACGTATACGAATATATAATAATATATATCAGTTATATATTGATATTTCTTTTGTAGATCAACTAATATATATTATTATATATAATATATATAAACATATAATAATATATATAGTTTATATATTAATATATTAATCTAAATTAATTAATATATGTTATTATATGTAATATATATGAATATATAATAATATATATTAGTTTATATATTGATATTTTATTGTAAATCAACTAATATATATGTTGTTATATATAACATATATATATATTAATATATATCAGTTGTATAGTGATATTTTATTATAAATCAACTAATATATATATATTGGTATATATTACATATAATAACATATACGTATTAAAATTTAAAGAAATAATAATATAAAACTAATATATGTTTAATTATATATGTGAATATATATTTCATATACTTTAATTCGAGAAAAACAGTATATGTTTGTAAATGCTTTAAATAATTTTATGTTTTAACTTTTGCAGCATTTACTAATTAAAGAGAAAATTTTCTTATAAAAAATTGTGAAACTTAATTTAGTTTAAATGTTTTATAATTTTGGAAATTAAATTTTTTTAATATTAATCAATTGATTCATAATATTATAATTGAATGCTAAAAATAATTCAAAAAATATTAAACAATTTTTTTTGTGAAATAAATAAATTTTAATTATGTATAAAAAGTGGGGGCTTTACATCAATTACCTCATTTTCAGATTTGGTTTTCAAAAATACGTCTTCAACTTTTTTCTTTCAATTCTAACTATTTTTTTTTCAATTTTTTTTTAATTTTTTTCCGTTTTATGTGCTTTTTTTTTCTTTCCATCACTTGTATTGACATGACATTTATTTCCATTTTTTTTCATTTTGTAAATATATATTTTTTAATTTTTTTAATTTTGTGGTTTTCATATCATTTTATTTCACTTGCTAGTTTTTCTTCATTTTTTTATCACTTCTATTTTTTCTTCATTTATTTGGGCTTTGACATCTTTGTGTTTGTCTCTTATAACACCCTTATACTCTATATACATATAATATATATATTCCATATACGTAATATATATATATATATATAATACAAGAGTGCTACAATAATTAATTATAAAAATACTCTCATTTGATAATGTAAAATACTATATTATAAATGTATAAACTGTAATTGAATAAATATAGTTAAAATATAATTTCATTAATTTATAAAATAATATCTCAAAAAAATTTATTAGAGTTTTATCTGTAATTTTAATAAATTCTAAATTATTAATACAACCTGCAAAAAAAAAAAATACACTCCCAAAATATAATTTCTCCAAAATTCTTCACTTCTCCATTTCGCATCCAAGTATTTACATATATAATTAATGTACTTTATATACATATACAAAGCTTCACAAAACATCATTTGTTTCCAACATATTTGCATTTGATAACTTTGTTGTACAAAAACTTGAGTATCTTAAAAATAAATTTATACATGAATCTCGCCCGAAGGTATAGCATAATGTCATGATGTATCATTGGTATGCCAACTCTACAATACCAATATTAATATTCTAGAATAAGTAATTATGTATGGCAATAACATCACACATTATGTCACATTTATTCTTTTCCCACAATTTTCAAATTTCACATTCATTTTCTGCATTTTTCAATCACATTTAGTATCACCTTTAGTCATATTCATAATGTGTTTCATTCTCACATTTCTTTAAACAATAATCTTTAAACCCAAACTAATACACAAATCATATTTTAATCCATAATGCATAAAACATTAAAGAATGTCACTTTAAAGAATGTCATCATTCTTTAAAGAATGCCAATATGGATAATGCCAAGCATATACAATCAAAGTAAATATTAACAAACTATGTATTAACCTTGTTTAATTTTAAAATCAAGCCAAAGTCAATCTCCCAACCTTACTTCTTTCAAAATCCTTCACTTAGGCAATTTTGGCAAATACTCCTAAACCAAGTAATAAGTAAAATTATTCAATTTGAATCATATTTCTACTCATTTTACTCAAGACAACTACTAACTATACAATTTCTAACTAACTTCAACAAAACTCTAATTTTCTCTTTACTACCTTTCGCCAATTTCACCAAAATATACTTATTTCTATCATCCAACTATAAAATCTTCTCATACACATCAAAATAGTTTCAAAATAATTCATTTCAATAATTATAATCACCAAAAAAAATTCAAATTTCACATATTCTACTATAACCCTAATTTAATAATTCAAGCTTACTTCAACCATTTTTACCTCAAATTCAACATAAACACATCTTAATCACTTCATAACTATAATCTTTCTTAATTAAAGACATTTTCTCTCTCTAACTATTAAATACATAATCTTAAAAATTAATAAAAACAAGCTTTAATATTGACAACTTACTTAATTGCTTGTTTAGTCTTCAAAATACACTTAAATCACTTAAATTTGGTGTATTATGTATTCAACATAATACATGACATACATATATGTATATAATGTGTATATATATCAAGTATATCTTGGGTATATATTATGTATACTTTAGATATATATTATGCACACCTCTACTAACATACCTAGTTAGCCCTCCATATTAATTATTTATCTTATGTATATTAAAATTATGGATGTTACATCTCTTTTTTTTTTTTTGTTGATTTTGATTTCTTCGTTCTTCAAATGTTAAGAAATCAAAAGAAGGCTATTGTTGTTGAAGAATTTCTGGATATTGATTAAGATGCGACTGAAAATGTTAAAATTTATGAGCAAAATGTATGGTTCTATTTTATGTATTAAATTTTGTTATTTTTTCATTTTATTTTGTTGCTTTAAATTATTTATTGCTTTTGATTTCATATATATTTCTGTTTGTGTTGATTTGGTTTAAATATTAATAATAAAATATTTGGTTCCGTTATAGTTATTGTAAATATTTTATAGATAGTTTGTAGATGTTTATTTGTTAATGTTTTATGTGTTGTTTTCTGACTTTTATATACAAAACATCTACAAAAATCTAAAACATATATACAACATCAATAATATATATACATTTTTTGTTTAATATACATATAACACCTACACTTCATACACAATTCTACAACAGTATATTTTTTAAGTTTAATAATGATGTAATTTTTTATATTAGTTATGTATACATTTTGTAGATGTTTGATTTTTTTTTATTAATTTTTTTAATTATGTATACTTAAGATCTACAAAATATCTAATAAAAATCTGGTATTTTAATAAATATTTTATAAATTTTGGTATTTTGATAATAATTTATAAATAAGATAAGTTTAGAATTATTTTTTTTATATTTTTTTGTCAAAAGTCTTGTTTTTTTCAATGGTATTTTTGAAATTAGAAACCTTTTTAAGGTTAGATATGTAAATTTCCTCAAAAAATTGTATAAACAAGCACAAAAATGAGCCGCCATAATAATTCTGATAAACAACTGAGGAGACTGAAAAAATAGGCTATCGTATTTTCGTAAGCACAACTAAAAATTCCATAGAAGTAAAATTTATTTTTAGGCACGCATTATTGAAATTAACATTTATTTTTTAGTTAGTTATGTAAATATTCTTTATATATATAATTAGTGATTGGCTCATATGATACGAGGATGTAATTTTTTTATTCGATTATGATTTATTTATTACAATAATAAATAAATTAAATTAATAAATTAAAAAAATATCAAATAAAAATATAGATTAATAAATAATTAATGAATTTAAAAGATCATTCTACTATATATTTTATAATAAATTTATTATAAATTAGATATAATAAATTAGAATGTGAGATAAATAAATACTTATTATCATATAATATATATAAAAATCTTAATAATATTGATAAATTGAGTTAAGTTAATTTTTATGACAAACCCATTATATATATGTATATATATATATCATTTGTCTTACTAAAAAAAAACTACATGCATTATTTTAGCAAAAACATAATAAACCATAAGAGAGTAAAGAAAAATCTAAATATTTTCTTTTAATTTAAACTAACTACTAGTTAAAATTTCCTATTTAAATATTTATATTTATAATAAAAAATTCTTGACTCTTAAAATTTTCAACCGTTAATTATTAATTTCTTAATTAATAATTTTTTGTAAATAATAATAAATAATATTTAATTATTTATTTTCTTTTTAAATTTATAGACTTTTCAGATTCTAATTTTGTCTCTTTAAATTTTTGACTTTCTAAATTTTAATTTTAATTTTCTTATTTGTCTCTTATGTTCTTCAATGATGCTGTAAGAATACTTAGGTGACAGACCATTGACAGTTATTTTTCAGTTGAGATGTATATAATGTTAGAATTTTTCTTCAAACACAGAGCCAAATAAGAAAACTTGTAAGTCAATTTCTTGATTATATAAATTTAATTTTATGTATGTCTCTAGGGCTTATATTTTTCTAACACATTTCTCAGAAGCCTTCAGATTCTTAGTGTGACTAGTCTCTTCATCACTATAGCTACTTCTGTTGGCTCCTTGGCTAGAGATTTCTGGATCTCAAGACCTTCCATTTATAATAATTATTGAAACAGAGCTGTGCATTAACAATATTTGAGAGTTGGAAATAGCTAGAACCATATATTCAGCTAGTTATGCGAGCCAAAGCTAAAAATAATTAAGTGTAGCTATCCATAAACATTCAAGGAAGTGTTCGACATTACTTTGATTCGCAGGTCTTATTTCCAGTTTCAAGTTGACATTACTCTTGAATTTCTTAATCTGTTTGAATTTACTAGCACAATCAAAATTATTGACGTTTTAGTCTTGTACGAGTATCTTTTTAGATTTAGTACAGAAATGCGAGAGAACCGAGACTTTAATTAAACCATTCTGTGAGATAAATGATAATTCAACAAATATAATGATTTGCTTACATTCATTGTATACACGTATATCAACTACTTCCAAAGAAATAAGGGTTCACAAATCAGATAACAAAGGTTTGAGCGTTGCAGCATTTCCTATCCCTTGTATACACAAAAAGGTAATCAAAACATTAAAAAAAAGTCTTCACAAAATCAAATAAAAAAGATTTAAGTGTTACAGCATTTCCTATTCCTTGTATACACAAAAAGGTAATCAAAACATAAACTCACGAAACTAGCTGTAATTACTTCTTGTATTTAGTCTTTAATTCATCAGAATTTGCCTCTGCAGCAGCCTTAGCAAGAGTTGTAGGCTTGAAGACACTCTTTGGGTTAAAAGCTTTTCTAATCTTGAAAACTGCCCAAGCAGCTCCAAGTGCATATCCTGCAGCATCAAGCCCTTCATTTGTCGCCTTCGCTGCTTGTTCTCCATACCTACAATAGTGGAAATCCAATCATACAATCTACTGCTAAAATGTTCACTAAAATAAGCACATAATGCTTACAACTTCATAACTAAAAATATCTCCTATGTGAATTTGATTATGGGCCACTAAACAGCATAAGGTTTTACAATAAGGTTCTCTGAATCTTTATACACTGTAAAAACCACTTCAGGTTGGATGCCCATGTTAGTGGGAACAATACATGTCCCGAAATCAACTAGCAACCTCACCAAAATGTGAAGTTCCATTCGACGACACATTGCCAAAAAGTTCAATTCCAACTAACCGATGAACCAAGGGAACTAAGAATGTGTCACATACTCGAGAAGAAATAAGGGCAGGAAGGTAAAAGTGAGTGTGTGAAATGAATATATGATGATTAAGTAATGATTGGATGAGGAAATATGAGTGGGACCACAAGAATAAATAACAGATTGCAACAGAATGGAGTCAGCAGGCATGGTTATGTGGTTATTTTACTACTTATTTGTCCTTTAGCACTATTTTTGCTACTTATTAAGATGTTCTGATAGCCTATCGGCTTATAAATGAAATTATCTAATATTCCTTCTAAAGTTCTGTTTCTTCTCTCTCTCTCTCTCTCTCTTCTTCTTCTTCTTTCCTTCTTTCTCTTCTTCTTCTTCTTCTTCTTCTTCTATTTTCCTTCCAACTCTGTTTATTCAGGATAGCATTGCTACAAATTGGTATCAGAGCCCACGATACTCGGCCTGTTATCTACATTCATTACTACGATGAGCAAGTTGAGGAAAACTGGCGGTATCGACAATGAAGAAACCTCTGTTGCTGCCATAGAGGAGACAAATGAAGTTGATCGGCTCGTCTCTTTTCAAGATGAGATGAATCTCAGAATGAAAACAATGCAGATGGAACAACATTACAATTTTGATCAATTGCGTGGGGAGTAGCTCAAGTTGAGTACTTAGTTGGGACAAATGATGCAAGTCCTTATGAGTTTACAGGACAAAGGGAAAGAACCGTTGACGGAGGATCCAACTGCTACTCAGAAAGGTTTATTACCTAATCCACCCCTGAGATTTCGTGAACCAGAGGGTACTGTGGTAGGAGAAAGGATAGATGGAATGGAACCAATGTTTGCAGGACCGGCTCAGTTAAATGGTGGAGGTCGTGGGTATTAAAACCGCTTACTTCCAAAGATGGATTTACCCATCATTGAAAGGAAGGATGCCCAATCCTGGTTGTGAAAGTGTGAAAAATATTTTAGGATTTAAGGAGTTCCAGAAGAAAGAAAGGTCGAACTAGCTACTCTTTACCTCTTGGATATTGCAGAGAGATGATTTTGGGGGTGAGTGGAAACCAATGCTAACGCCAGATGGGAGGAATTTGCCAACGCCTTGCTCATGAGGTTTCGCGAGTCTCCAATCGAGGATATCATCGCTGAGTTCCATCGCCTGAGACAAACAGAGACTGTGAAGGAATACCAAGAGGCCTTTGAAGAGATTAAAGCCAAGGTTGAGAGGGTGACTCCCAATCTCTCTGAGCCTTATTATCTTTCATGTTTTTTGGAAGGATTGGAAGAAGAAGTTGGGGCGATGGTGAGAATGTTGCAGCCGGTGTCGTTGACCGCTGCCGTTGAGCAGGCGAGATTACAAGAAGTAGTGATCAAAGCTTCCTAGAGAACTTATCGTTCTCAAAACGCACCGTATAACCGATCCATACCCGCTCGAACCCAAACCCAAACCCAAACCCAAACCTAGATCCAAACCCAATTTAAAACCCAGGCAAATAAAACCTCAGTGCAAACTCCTAACCTGGATCCTACCAACCCAAAAATCTCCAGCTCGTACACTCCCAAATCACATCAAAATAGCCATAAATTCCAAACCTCTTATAACCCTAATAAACGCGGATCAAATACTTGTTATCGGTGTGGGGATCGATATTTTCCTGGGCATCGTTGTACGACGAAGCAAGTGATGATGCTTCAAGGAATCGATAAAGAGGAAGAATTCGTTTCTGGGGTTGAAGAATGGCAGGAGGTTGAAGAGACTGAGGCCGACGAAGGTCTAGTTGAACAGGGACAACTTTCTCTCCACTTAATCGACGAGAGTTCGATTGACAACACCATTAGGATAAGAGGGCAAATTAAAAATAAGGTCATCGTTATCTTGATTGACTCTGGAAGCTCACATAGCTTCATTGATCCCAAGTTAGTTGAGGAGTTGAAGCTAGCTACCATTACTGTTAATCCGATGGTAATAACAATGGCTGATGGACGGAGACTAACAGTTCAAACAAAGTGTTTGAAGTGTGGATGGCTCATGCAAGGAATGAAGTTTCAGTTTGATTTAAGAGTCTTGGAGTTAGGTGAGTATGACGTTGTGTTAAGGGTAGACTGGATAAGAACTTATAATCCAATTACTCTAGATTTTGTGGGTTGCAAGTTGTTACTCAAGAAAGATGGAAAAGCTGTAGAGTTCAAAGGGATTACAGAGAAAGGGCAAATGAGAATGATGAGTGGAAAAGAGTTGGAAAAAATCATTCAGAATGGTTGGAGTGGGGTAGCGGCCATGCTATTTTCCATTCAGTTAACTACCATTCAACCTTCTTTCTTTCAACACATTCCATCCAACCCAGAATTTTAGAGCTTCCTTCAAACTTTGTTAACCAAATATAACCATCTCTTCCATAAACCTGATGGCTTGCCACCATTTAGAAACATAAACCACAACATCAACCTTAAAGCAAACACTAAACCTGTGCCTTAGACCTTATAGATACCCCCATTTTCAGAAATCCAAAATCGAAAAATTGACTCAAGAAACGCTTGAGCAATCCATCATACAACCTAACCAAAGTCCATTTAGTTCTCTTGCTCTATTAGTTAAAAAGAAAGATTGGACTTGGAGATTTTGTGTGGATTACCGATAGTTAAATGACCTCACTGTAAAAAATAACTATCCTATTCCAATTATTAAAGACCTGTTAGATGAATTGTATGGGGTCATTGTATTTTCTAAGATAGATTTAAGACCATGGTATCATCAAATTCGACTGGAGCCTTCTGATGTTTATAAGATTGCATTCAAAACACATCTTGGGCACTTCGAATTTAAGGTAATGCCCTTTGGGTTTACTAATGCTCCAACTACTTTTTAAGCTTTAATGAACTGGATATTTCAGTCCTATTTAAGGCAGTTTGTGTTGGTTTTCTTTGATGACATCCTTATATACAGTCGGAGCATTGAGGATCATTTGAGGCATCTCGAAATTGTCTTTCAGATTTTGTGCGCGTAGAGATTGTATGCTAAGAAGGAAAAGTGTGTGTGTGGCTGTCCATCGGTGGAGTATTTGGGGCACATTATCTCTGCAGAAGGAGGTCTACTGATGAGTCCACAATTCAAGCAATGGTTGAATGGCCCGCTCCTAAAAATCTGAAGCAACTTTCGAGGATTTTTGGGATTGACCTGTTATTACAGGCGATTCATTAAAAATTATGGAATTCTTTGCAAACCTCTCTATGCTCTTTTAAAGAAGCAGGCATTTCATTGGAATTCTAAAGTTCAATTAGCTTTTGATCACCTGAAACAGGTCATGACTACTGCTCCTGTCTTAGCTCTACCCAATTTCACAAAGCCCTTTGTTTTAGAATGTGATGCAAGCGGTTCAGGTATAGGGACAATACTTATGCAGGAAGGGAAACCTATTGCATTCATCTCCAAACATTTAAGTCCTCAAAATCAGGGTCTGTCAGCTTATGAACGTGAATTACTTGCTATCCTTTTTGCTGTTAGCAAGTGAAGACATTACCTAGAACAGGGTAGTTTCATCATCAACACAGACCATCAAAGTATAAAGCATTTGTTAGAGCAAAGGCTTCATACTTATGTTCAACAGAGGGCCATTTCTAAACTTTTGGGGCTTGAGTACAAAATCAATTACAAGAAGGGTAAAGAGAATAAGGCAGCTGATGCACTGTCGAGGAAGGATGATGGAGAAGGGATCCATTTTGTTTCAACTGTTGTTCCAGCATGGATTGCTGAAGCTGAGCACTCTTATCAAGATGACCAACAGGCTCAAGAACTCATAATGGCAGCAGTATCCACACCAGCAATGAACTCCAATTATTAACTTAAGCAGGGCTTACTGAGGTACAAGGGGAGACTTTTTATTGGTAGTTCCACTGATTTGAGGAGCACACTATTGGCACAGTTCCACGATAGTCCACTAGGAGGACATTCAGGAATCAGGGCAACTTACAACAGGCTGAAGGCTCATTTTTATTGGCCTAATTTGAAGAAAGCTGTTACTGATTGGGTTCTGCATTGTGATGTGTGCATCAAATGTAAACCAGAAAATTGTCCCCACCCTAAGTTACTGCAATCTCTGCCAATTCCATCAACTGCTTGGTCATCCATTAGCATGGATTTTGTGGAACAATTACCAAAGTCCAAAGGCTTTAACACTATCCTGGTGGTGGTGGAAAGCCTCACAAAGTCTGCCCATTTTATTTCTCTTGCCCACCCATACACAGCTGCCACAGTTGCGAAACAATTTCTCAATCACATCTGTAAGCTTCATGGGCTATCCTAGGTAATTGTGTCTGATAGAGACAAAGTTTTACTAGCTTGTTTTGGAAGGAGTTATTTCAGTTACTAAGAGTTCAGCTTCATATGAGCTCATCCTATCACCCCCAAACAGATGGCCAAACTGAACGTTTGAATCGTACATTGAAGACTTATTTAAGATATATGACTCATGTGCAACCAAGGAAGTAGGTCGACTAGTTACCATTGGCTGAATGGTGGTATAATACAACCTACCATTTAGCCATCCAGATGCCACCGTTTCAAGCTTTGTATGGCTACAATCCTGTCCCACCTCCCTTAACATTCAAACAAATGTGGCTGCTGTTGAAGAATTGTTGGGAGAACGTGAACATATTCAGACTTTGCTCAAGGAAAATTAATAGAAGGCTCAACAAAGGATAAAGGTAAATACTGATAAACATAGAAGTGAGAGAGTTTTTGCAGTTGGTGATTGAAGCTTCAACCATATCGCCAGACCTTCATTGTTTTAAGGAGGAATCTAAAGCTCTCAGCCAAGTATTATGGGCCCTTTTGAGATTGTAGAGAAAGTCGAGGCAGTAGCATACAGGCTGAAGTTGCCAAAGGATTCTCGAATTCATCCCGTCTTCCACGTTTCTTTGCTTAAAAAGAAGGTGGGAGCAAAGGTGGTACTGGTTACTGAATTACCAGACACAGCAGCGGGGGAGGTAATCATTGGTCCAAAGAAATTTTTGAATTCAAGGGTTATTTTCAGAAACAACCAACATATTCAGCAAGTGTTGGTTAAATGGCTCAACTTACCTACTACAGATACTACTTGGGAGGACCTTACCTTCATTGCTAATCAATTTCCTTCAGCCATGTATTCTTGGGTACAAGAATGACTTTGAGGGGAGGTATTGTCACAAACTCAAGAAGAAATAAGGGCAGGAAGGTAAAAGTGAGCGTGTGAAATGAATAGATGATGATTAAGTAATGATTGGATGAGGAAATGTGAGTGGGACCACAAGAATAAATAACAGATTGCAACAAAATGGAGTCAGCAGGCGTGGTTATGTGATTATTTTACTGCTTATTTGTCCTTTAGCACTATTTTTGCTACTTATTAAGATGTTCTAATAGCTTATCAGCTTATAAATGAAATTATCTAATATTCCTTCTAAAATTCTGTTTCTTCTCTCTCTCTCTCTCTCTCTCTCTCTCTTCTTCTTTCCTTCTTTCTCTTCTTCTTCTTCTTCTTCTTCTTCTTCTTCTTCTTCTTCTATTTTCCTTCTAACTCTGTTTATTCAGGATAGCATTGCTACAGAATGGTGAGAGTGGTATCTATAATAATCATGATCAAATATACCTCTGGGAAACAAGTCCTGTTGTCACAACTGATGCCGTTGACATGACATTTCTTCCTGCAACCTCAACAGCATCGCATATCTTGTCTACACAAGCACAAGGCACAAAGAAGTAACAACATTGTGAACAATGGAAAGATAAAGTTCTATTACTAGAAAAAGAAATGGAACATCAGAATGAAGATACGCCATAACCAATTTTATATGCCCCAGCCATCTCTTGTATCATGCAATTTCAATCTAAAGTTAAGAAAGTTCAATCTAAAGTTAATGTTCCTCAGGTTTAGTTTTAAATTTCAACATTTTAAAATGATACACAGAACAAGTATCTTTAGAAATGTTCATTTGACAACTTCCATACTGTCACTGCTACATGACGTCACAATACTCAACTTTCTGTACACATAAGATGCAGATCTACCTTTCTTTTTTTTTTTTTTCTAAGAAGAAAAATATATGGCTCCCATAAGTCACAGAAGGTCACTTAACGTGCTAAATTTAGCTCATGTCCATGTGAAATATGATGCATGACAGTCAAAGACGACAAGGACATACTGTTAAGTTCAGAATACCAGTGTTTTCACCAATGTTTAAAAGCAGTTATGATGCTATCAGAACCATGTTAAAGATGGAAGCAGAATGTTACACAAAGGGTTAAAATTTTACAAAATAATTTGCATAAATTAGAAGTTGATCAAATGTACAGTTTCTGCAATAAATAAGCAGCAACATAATCAAAGATGATAAGAGAAAACAAGAACACATAAGAATTTATATATTTTGGTCAATTAATTAGTGTTATGACAAAGCATGCAAAATGTTCACTACACAGTGTCTTTGAGATAAAATAAGTTTAAATTCTTCAACAAATTAATTCTCCAAGAACCATGTGTGTTATTTTATCTCTTATCAATTAAAGTTTTCCTGCTTATTGTGTCACAAGAAGAACAAATAATCTATAGACTCATAAGTGTCTGTAAACACTAATTGATATTGGAGGATACATGGATAGGGATACCCCATTTTACCCTACAAATAGGTAAGAAGAAGGTTTAAGAGGTTCTCTCTCACACTTTTCCTACTCTTGTCTCTCTTTATACTCCTCAATTGACATCTCTTAGGCATCAGAAGGTCTTTACCAGGCACACCCTGAGGCCTGAGGGCTCCTGACCTCATTTTCTCCGTGTATACAAGCTTTATAATAAGACTAAACCATGGGACTCTTTATCAGTAGGACCAGATAATCTTAGTCTCATCAACATCTATAATTGTTCAATTAGTTCAACCTAGACACATCTAATGCTAAATTTTACACAGAGCAAAGGTAAAAATTACAGCAATGAGATGGGGTACTCTCTGCTGTAACTTTCCAGTTAAATCCTATAGTAATGTTCATTAGCTGGCTACAATCATCTCAGATTATGTTCTCCACGATATTATGACAATAGTGGAAACAAGGAAGTTGATAATAATAATAGGAAGATAAGTTGAATGACACATATACAGAAAAGTACAGAGACGACGAATTGGAAGATATCAGAAATGAGTGGATGACTTACTAAATCCGTCCAAAGAAGCAAGCACAATTTCTCCAGGCAATAGGCTAAAAAATTTCTTCCCCGCTTTAGAGTTGACAATTGAACCAGTGATAAATCCTGATACGTTCACAACCCCAGAAAGGATTCCAACAGCCAGTTTCTCAGACATTTTTGTCAACCTCTTAACCCTGAAAATATTCCAAGAAAAATTTGTATTATTAACAATCTATAAATAATAAATAAATAAATAATATCTACATAGTTAAAAGGGAATATGATCAAATAACCATCAAAACTTAAACAACCTTTTAATTCTCCTCATAGTTGCTGGACTAATCTCTGAATCTGATTTCTTATCCATCCTCGTCTTGAAGAATTCATTTCCCCATATCAATCTATCCACAGTCACATCTCCGGACCATAATATCCCTTTAATTAACTGCCCCGATCCAGATGCAATCATCCTAGCAACAGACCCACTATAATCCTCCACATTTGGAGCCAATACAGTCCAAAACGCCGCTGAACTCTCCTCCATCAACTCCTCCTTTTCCTTTGTCTTCAACTCCTCAGGCGAAATCCCTTTCGCAATATTCCCATCTAACATCTCCCAGTTAATCACTCTATCATTCACTTCTTGCACTGTAAAGTAAGTATAAAGCTCCAATATCATATCAAATTCTTTCAATAAACCCTCTTGTCCTTTCGTCGCAATTGTTACACCATAATTCAACAACTCCACCTCTTGATCTTCTTCATTCCCAGGAAGCCGAAGAGTAAAGAAGTAATGGGATTCATCAAGCTTAACAGCAGCTTCATCTTTAGCCAAAGGCCATTGAATATCATCATGACCGACACGAACAAGAACAGCAACTACCGTATTACCCTGTTTGAGACTAATAATAGAAAGGTCACCGGAAGCAAGTTGCACACTACGATCTCTTTCAATCAAGTGGACAATTGCTCCGGGAACAATGATTAGAGTTTCTTCATGAGGTTGAGAATTTGTAGGCTGTGAATCACTGGCTTCTTGTTCTCCTTGTTCAGGGAAGAGATTATCTGCCAAGTCTTTCATGTCAATAGAAGGGTACAGACTATAAGAAGAAGTTGAAGATGCAGACATAGCTTCTGGGTTTGAGAGATCCACTTGTGGGTATAGCGATTTAGCACAAGACATTTCTTGTTCTTTTATTTGCTAAAGGTTAAATTTTTTCTTTTCTGTTCGGTGTGGGATAGAAGAAAAAGATTTTTAAAGAGCTGAGCTGAGTAATTAATCTTAAGACTGAAGGAAACTCCCAAATGTGTGTGCCGGTTAATTTAAAAAATATATTTAGAACACGTGGCAGGAGGAGGAGGAACCGTGTAAAATCTGTTTTATTTTAAGCCAGTTACATACTAATCTCTCCCACACTTCGTTTTAAGGTGCTGCTATCCATCACATCATGTTATGAGATTTCACATATTTTTTAATAGTAAGTATTAAATAAAATAATTACCTAAAAAATTAGTTCAAGCATTTGTTATGATAATTCAATACATTAACCTTTAAAATTTATTAATATTAAATTTGCTATTGAAATAATATGATTTTTCTTTATTAATTTTTTTAAACTTTCTATTTGATATGATTAGAGAGTAAAATACTTAATTTATTCTTTCATTCATTTTAAAAAAATATATTTTTTTCTCAATTTTGTAAACAAAATATATATATATATATATATATATTTATTGTAGTTTAAAAAATGATAAATTTATGTTTGTTGCTTGATGTGGTTATTGAAATAAAAACATTGTAATCGTTGCAACCGGTCGAAACTTTTGTTAGTGGTCCATCTGTCGGAACGGTCGCCGGGACTGATGGTATAGAAGTAATAACTATAAGTATAGAGAAAATAAAGAACCCGTCGAGAGTTTGAAAGATGGTCAAAATTTCTTAGAAAAAGCATGTAGGCAAATCGCTCGCTTGTTCTCCTTCCAACCTCTCCGGAGCCATTTTTGCCATGGCCTCTAAGACCATGGCCAGAGTGCTGATTGCTATTGGCTTCGGCTGGATGTGTTCATCGTCACTGGCATCATGCATATGGATGGTTTGAGCTAGAACCTCAAATTTTCTGCAAGTATTTTAATGTTTTTAAGGCAAATTCAGAGGAACTCATTTGTTGTTTGCAGTATCAATAATTTCTCTACTTCATGCGAACATATATGTTCCAGGATTGATTCGTATAACTTCACAAAGCTGTTAAGCAATTGTTTTAAATACTGTAGAATCGTAGATGCGGGGAAGCTGTTCGATAAATTGCCTCAGAAAAACCTAGTTTCATGGTCAATTGCAATTCATGGATATGCCATTAATGGGTTTCATAAAAATTCCATTAAATTATTTTCCCAAATGAGAATATCGGGTTTGCTGCCCAATTCTTTCACTGTGGTTGGAGTTCTTGTTAGCACTGCAGGCCTGTGTGACTTGATGCTTGCGAAGTCTGTTCATGGACTCATTGTTAAAAGCGGGCTAAACTCTGATTTGATTGTGGGTACTTCGATGTTAAATGCCTACGCAAAATGTGGAAATGCGTTGGATTCCTATAAAGTATTTGAAGAACTGAATAGCCCAGGTTTGATCACATGCAATGCAATTGTTGCTGGATTGATAAACAATGGCCTTTATGAAGAGGGTTTTAGGCTTTTTGGAGAATTCAGGAAGTTGGGTTTGGTGCCTGACGTGGCTACAATTTTGACTCTTATCAAGGGTTGTCTTGCTTTAGGGATGCGAATGCTTTGTGAATCTACATGCGGTTTAATTATTAAGCTTGGTCTTTCTTCAAATGTATCTGTTAATAACTCAGTTCTGAACATGTACTCGAGTTTCATGGATTTGAAAGCTGCTAATAAAGTTTTTGATGAAATGGAATCTAAAGATGTTATTAGTTGGACAACAATGATGGGTTTGTTGGTTGAGCTTGAATGTCCCATGGATACTTTAAACCTTTTCTCCAAGATGAAAGAATGTAAGATCCATCTTGATGCTGTAGTTTTAATGCATCTCATTTCAGCTTGTGCAATCTTAGGAGATTTGAGGAAAGGAAAACAAATTCATGCTCTAGCTGTTGTCTGCGGATATGTATCAGAGCTTCCTCTTGTGAACTCTATAATTGCAATGTATTCAAAGTGTGGTGATTTGGGCTCTTCAAGAACTGTGTTTGATCAAACAACTGAAAAGAGTTTAGTATCATGGACTGCAGTGGTTTCAGGATGCACACAGAATGGCTGCCCAAGGGAGGCATTGGATCTTGTGATTAAGGCAAGACTAGAAGAAAAGTATTCCTTTGATTCAATTATGTTGGTCAGTGCTTTAACAGCTTCCAGCGAGCTTGTTGCTTTAGAGTTCTTGCAACAGCTCCATTGCTATATCCTTCAAGCTGGGTTCTCTCAGTATAGATCAGTTCAGAATAGTCTCATATCAGCATACTCAAAATGTGGGAATGCTGATTTGGCTCATATTGTGTTTAAGGAGATGGGTTCTCTAAAGGACATAGTCTCTTGGAACTCAATCATCAATGGCTATGGAATAAATGGCCTTGGCGAGATTGCTCTTGCTCTCTACCATGAAATGAAGAATGGTGGGGAAGATCCTGATAGTGCGGCCTACTTGTGCATTTTAAGTGCTTGTAGCCATGCAGGATTGGTAAAGGATGGTCTAATGATCTTTAACAAATTGGTGGAGGATAACAAAGTAAAACCAAGTCAAGAACACTATGGATGTGTTATGGACTTGCTTATGCGAGCAGGCTATTTATCTGATACAAGTAAGTTTCCTGGCAAAATTTTGGAAGAGATGGGTCCAAATGTTTGGAATGCCCTGCTAAGTGGATGTGTGCTTCATGGCAATGTGGAGCTAGCAGAATTTGCTGCAAAACACATATTTGAGAAAGACGCAGGAGAAGAATCAGAACAGGTTGTGCTGCTCTCAAATGTATATGCATCAGTTGGGAGGTTTCAAGATGCTGAATCTTTGAGATTCAGCATGCAGAACAAAGGGTTCACTAAAAATCCAGGCATCAGCTTTCTAAGTGAGATTTCATATGCAGGCGGTTAAAGATGACTAGAATCAGTTTATCTTTTTGGACTTAAAACGACTAGTGGAAATGAAGTTTGGCTTTGCCTGGTGGAAAGGTGAGTTGCTGATATTTTTTTATAGATTTGCTCAAATGGACTTAAAACGCTCTTAATTCTTATGCTTTCTTATTAATGGCACCATCAAATTTATTAAATTCAAGAAAATTTTTAAAAAACTATGCAATCTATTATAAAAAGAATCATACTTATGCTCATACATTTTAATGAACATAGAAGATCACAAATAGTAACACATTGATGATAATAAGAAAATACACTAAAGACAACGCAAAGATGAAGACATAAAAGAAAGAATGCTAATAAAAAAAGTACATTAATTTAACTAAATTGGAAAGGCATAATCTTAAGTAACAGAGACATACTTGCATTTGTAGGTTCCACAAAACTTATAGGCTGTTAATTGAAGTGAGTTCTAAAACTCCAAAAAATTTCTTCAGCCAGCAAAAATCTTTCACTAAATGGTTTTCAGAAGTCTGTGTTCAAGGCCGTCTATTTTGGAGTTCTGTATTGTTTGTAATTTCTCTTTTTGCCATCTCTTGTCTGTCCTCTTCTTCCTATTTGTTTTTCGTTTCCTTTTTACCACTCCTTCCTTTTCTCTCTCTTTACAATCAAACATAATTAGTTGCATAAATCAGTCTGCATTTTCTCAAGTTCTCAAGCCATGTTCTTTGTGGTTTTAAGGCCAATCGTTGAGAAAGAAAGGTAAAGTTATAACGAATTTGCCATAATTATGATGAATTTGCTATAGTTATAGCGAATTCACCATAAGCTTGGTGGATTAACCATTGTTATAATGAATTCACCATAAGCCTAGTGAATTCACCATAACAGGTGTGAATTCATCCTAAGCTTGGTGAATTCGCTATAAGCATGGCAAATGCATAAACATGGCGAATTGCTCATGGTGAATTCGCCATGTTTATGGTGCATTGGCCATGGGCATGACAAATTACCATGCCACGATTCCTTTCATTCCCTTTCATTGATGAATTTCTTCTTTTTTCATATATGCTTGACCTAAAAAATCATTCTTGGCCCAACCGGCTAATTTTTCTCTAAAATTAAGGAGAAGAAACTCATGGTCTACAAATACATACATACAAATATATATATATATATATATATATGACATTTGACTATTGGCATTATGTAAAAGACTTTTTCTGCAACTGTTAATAGAATTAAATAGCTTTATATTTTTTCTTTTGAATGGTAATAGTTGAATATGTATTGGTTGTACATTTGCCAAATCATGGTATTTCCTTACATAAAAACATTGACAAAATTAATAATATAGGTGGGAGTTATTAATGTGGTTATGTGGTGATTGCTCTTATAGTTGAAATTAGAAAAAAAAATTATTTCTTAAGCCATTGTCATTTGTTTTCTATTTATTTTCTACGGGTCTAGAAAAATATAGGAGCTCTCCCCCTTTTCCTCTTTTGCATTTGTAACTGTAAGTTTTTCAATTTTATTATTTTAATATTTACAAGTAATTATATTATTATATTTTATAGTTTAAATTTATTTGTCTTCTTTAAATTTAAATTGACATTATTTCCATTAAAAAAATTGACAGCGATTTTCAACTTTGAATAATAATTTAACTTTTTATAAGTTTGAAACATAAAAGAAAAATAATTTGGAAAAAAAAATAATACGATTAATGGGTTGATTGTTGGCACCTTAACAAATAAAAACATAATTATTTTTATTTATCTTTTATGCCTTTATGTGTCATGCTACTTGATTAGATAAGATGATTGAATATTTTTGGAAATAATAATAATAATTTTATTCAATCAACTGAAAGTAAATTTCATTTATAAATTTTTTAACTTTAAATTTTCTTTATCTTTGATTTTATCAATTATTGTTGATGATAATAGTTGCATTAAATTTAAATTTCAGTTAGAATCAAATTTATTTAAAAAGTAATTAAAACATATCTCTTATGAAAAGACAAACTTATAAATACAAATTTATTGAGATATTAAAAATAATTTTCAAAATATTAATTTTTTTATATACTTTTTTTCTCATTAATTTATGTCATCATGGGTGAAATTCATAATTATTAATTAGTATTAAATTTTTATTTCAAAGTAGATAAATATTTTGCAAGAGTTGTGGCTAATAAAAGTTTTGCAAATATATGTTCAATATCAAATTATTCTAGTTCATCAAGTATTTCCATTGTCCCCTGCTTAGAGATTAATTTAGACGAGCTTTCTATTGACCCAGGATTAAGAAAAAATATATGTGAATATGATGTTAATGATAGAGAGAAGGTCTAGTGGGCATATTTACAAAAAGGTTCTTGTCAACCTAAAAGTCATAACTTTCCTTATAAGTCATTTGGACCAAAAAGGCATAATTTTATTTCTGCATGGTTCAATGATTATAGTAATTGGTTAGAGTATAGTATATCAAAAGATGATGCATTTAGCTTCCAATGCTATCTTTTCAAACCTAATCATTGGAGTCAAGCGGGTGATAATTCATTTGTTGAGGAAGGGTTTAGGAATTGGAAGAAGAAAAGTAGATTTGACATTAATATTGAAGATCATAATAGTACTCATAATATGTGCTTGCGTGCTTATGAAGATTTAATGCATCATCAACAACATATAGAAGTTTGTTTGTCTAATCATTCTAAATAAAGTCGGGTAGATTATCGTATTAGATTGACTGCCTCAATTGATTACATTAAATTTCTTTTACATCAAAAATTGGCATTTTGTGGTCATAATGAATATGATGAATTAAGTAATTCATGTAACTTTCTACAACTCTTACAATTTCTTACTGACCATAACAATAAAATCAAAAGAATTGCATTAAGTAATATGCTTGAAAATTTGAAACTGGCATCACTTAGAATTCAAAAGGATATTATCAATGCAATTGCATTTGAGACAAGAAATGCAATAATTAAAAGGTTGGTGATAAAATATTTTCTAGCTTAGTTAATGAAGCTTGTGATATATTTGTGAAGGAAAGAATGGCAGTTGTTTTACATTTTGTAGATGAAAGAGGTTGTGTTGTGTATTTTCTTAGTATTATACATGTTAGTGATACTACTACTTTATCATTGAAAAAAAATATTGAGGTTCTTTTTTCCAATCATGGTTTAAGTATTTCAAGTTCACGTGGGCGAGATTATGATGGAGCAAGCAATAAGCAAGGGAAAATTAATGAACTTAAAAGTTTGATAATGATGGAGAATTAATTTGCATATTATGTTCATAGTTTTGCTCATCAAATTCAATTAGCACTTGTAAGTGTAGCTGAAAGTCATCCAAAAATTGGTAACTTCTTTGATATTGTTATGATGGTAACAAATATTGTTGGTGCTTCTAGCAAATGTGTTGACATGCTCCGAGAAAAGAAATTTGAATAAGTTATGGTGAAGTTTTGACTAGGAGGAGATTGACTCAAGAAGTGTTATTGAACTGAGTAAGAGCAACACATTGGAATTCTCACTATAGAAAATTGATGAGTGTGATATGTTTGTTTGATCTAACAATTAAAGTGCTTATGGCTATTGGTAATGATTCAAAAATTTCAAAGCAAAGAGCTTAATCATATTCTATTATGGAATTCATTTAATGTTCTGAATTTATATTTTGCTTATTCTTGATGAAAAGTATTTTGAGAATTTTAAATGATCTGTCTCAGGCATTGCAAAGAAAAAATCAAGATCTTGTGAATGCTAGAAATTTTGTAAGAGTAACCAAGCAATTTCTTCAACAAATGAGAGAGCAAGTGTGGGAGCAATTATTGGAGGAAGTGACTTTATTTTGTATCAAACATAATATCATTATCCTAAACATAGAAGACATGCATGTAGTTCAAGGAAGATCTCGTCGAAATGTTGAAAAAACTAGTGACCTTTAGTTTTATCGTGTTGAATTATTTTACACTATGATAGATATGCAAATTCAAGAGTTGAAGAACCACTTTGATGTGGAGAATACTAATTTATTATTATGTATTTCATGTCTTGATCCAAGTGATTCATTCTTATAATTTGATAAGAGAAAGTTGATCCAGTTTGCTAAATTTTACCCAAATGATTTTTCAGTAGTGGAGTTAATGACACTTGGGCATCAATTTGATTGTTATATTATGGATATGAGCTCAAATGATCAATTTTCTAATATTATGAATATATGTGAGCTCTCTAAGAAATTGGTTTAGTTGAAGAAGAATTGCATTTATTCATTAGTATATTTATCAGTAAAATTAGCTTTGACTTTGCATGTTGCAATGGTAATGGTTGAAAGAGTTTTCTCTACAATGAAACTCATTAAGAATCCATTACGCAATTATTTGAAAATAATTTGATGGATGATTATTTTAGTTACTTATATTGAGAAAGACACAGTAGATTCTATTGATATTGAAAATATTATTCAAAGGTTTCAAAATATGGCATCTCAAAAATGTTATTGAAATAAAAATAATTATTTTAATTTTTGTTATTTTTGAAATATTTTGGACTTTAAATAAATATTATCAATTTTATTATTTGTCATCCACCACTAACTTCAAATCTTGCATTCGCTCCTAGTCAAATACAATATGGATGTTGCAGTTTTTGAACAAGAGAGAAAGTTAGGATTTGGATGTCTAATTTGAGATAGGCTCCTTAGTGGCAACAAATGCTGAAATCAATTGGGAATCTCTAGATTCAGCTTTATCAAAAGCAATCAATTATCAAGAAGAATTAAACTGGATTAAAAAGCTTGGTTTAAACAATGTTTATATTTGAATTAGATGCTCCTAGTCCAGTCCGAGCATTGAAGAGTAACTAAGATGACTTTTTTTTTTAGGGAAAATGCATTATTTGACCCCTGCACTTTAGTGACTTTTTCTATTAAGTTTTTATACTTTAATTGTGACCTATTGAGCCTCTAAATTGGCCATTTTTAATAGATTATTTTAACGTTGTTATAATTGAGAGCTTAATAGAAAAAATAATATAGTACAAGGGTCAAAATAATTCTTTTTGCTTTTCTTTTTAATTATACATAAAAAAATTAAGATAACACGAGTTTCATAGAACTTTTTCTTCACGCACAAATTGAGAATTAAAAGATTGTTATGGTCAAAATTATTTTATAACCCTCAAAAATTTATAATCCTCAAAAAATCAAAATTCTTTATCAGTTGCCTTCTATGCACTTTTTGTCCATAAAAGTTGATCTATGTTTCTAACAGGACAGAAATAAAAGGCTTTGAAAGATAAGTAAGAAGTGGAGAGATTGTGTTTTAAAATGGTTATGGTCATGGGTTTATTATTCTTTTAAGATTCAATAGTCAGTTCTTCTGCAATTATTATTACAAGACATTCCTTATATAAATATATATATATATATGAATATACACGACACTCCTTGTAATTAAGAATATACAGAAATTAAATAAATATAAAATAAGAATATATATATATAATATCATATTATTTATTTATAATAATTATTTTACAGAAAACAATAACCATTCAACAAAGGCTACTGGGTTTTACAAATTATTATACAAAAATTTATATAAAGCTACTGGTATGTGGAATTATTGCACCCAAGTGCAGATACGACTACTGTCCATTTGAATTTAGCTTCTAAATTTATATTTAGGCTTTCATTCGATATACCAATAGTATATATATATATACATATATATATATAAACTTATATAATAAGGCTTTAAAGAAAATATAGAAATTATACAAAAATTTAAAATATAAATTTCTAATACATCAGATCAAACTGAGTTAGAGGTGCAGAGCACACTTATACAAAATATAAACTTTAAAATATAATCTTTAAAATTAAATAACTTACATGAGAGTTTTTCAATGGAAGGAGATACAGAAATGGAAGAAGGTTTTTAGTGAAGAGAAAGGGAAATGAAGACCTAAACTAGAGCTTCTGGAGGTGAGAGAGTTCTGAAAAGTGTCCTCAAGCTTCAGAATTGGCTTTCTTTTATAGATAGAGGGTTTTAACTTTACACTGTTCTTTTCACATACTCTGGTATTGTGGATAAATAGTAATATGTCATTACTATTTATTTTACTATATTTTCACGCGTTTGAAACTGTAGATAAATAGTACCTTATTGAGATACTATTTGCTTTACTGTAGATGAACAGTTCTTCTGACTTTGCTGTTGATTTTCTCTGATAAATACTATAGATCAATAATATTTTATCAGTGGGCACCGATTTTATTGACTTTATTGAAACTGAATGAATAATATTTCTTCTGCCTTTAATTTTCTGACGAGTTTGTGTTAGAGTCAGATTTTTTTTATTTTTTTATTTTATTTTTTTTACTTTTTATCTTTATTGGAGACAAGACACCATAATAATCGTCCTCATTACTGGGTAATAGTATGAGTCATATATTTTCTCAATAAAAGATAATGTCATGGATGATGAAGAAGAAGAGTTAGAAGAGGAAGGTGGTTTTCTTATTCTGGATTGGCTTTAGATTTTTTAGAATGGACTTTATTGGATGATTAAGTAGAGTTAGTCTTACTAGACTTTATGAGCTCAGAGGTTGAAGAAAGAGATTCAACCATCTGTTGCATCAAGGCTTTTTAATCTTCTACAGTCTTTGCAACTGCAAGAAGGGTAATATTTTGGGCTCTTTGGACTCTAAAGAAAACAGATATCTTTGGGTCAAAGCCACTATGGTTTCTCTTTACAAGCCACTGCTTTACTGTGTACTCATAGGTAGAATTGTGAAATATACTTCACTAATTAATTTTAGTTCTTCTTAATACTATAGGTATATTAGTGCCTGATTGTATTGCAGTATCAAAATACTGCTGGTATACCCAAGGTATATAGAAGATCATACAAAAAAGAAGAAGATGATAAAATTTCTTCTCATATGGGCTTGGATTAAAATGGACTTTAAAGTACTGAAAAGCTAGTAGTATGTCTTATGATAATACTCTATCCTCAATACCACAATAATATCACCAGTCACTAAATCACATGGGTATGTTGTCAGTTTTAATATTAGTATCAAAATATATGAGCCAAGAATATGTTTGGCTAGGGTTTTGAAAAAAATAAGACTTTGGTTCAGGCTACCATATAATCCCAATAATTATAAGAAGGACAGATAAAATTTTGAAAAAGGGTTTTAAATTGCACATGAATATATAAAAATTTTTTCTATTTAGAACGATGAAGATTTTTCTTTATTTTAAAAGAGGAATAAGCTATGATAGTCATAACCTTTTGGTTATAATTATGCTTTAAATAAATAGAATCAGAATCCTTTAGAATATTTAAATAATATTCTTGAGGTTTTGATAAATCATTTGATTTAAAAAATTAATTTTTAGGATATACAAATTTAATAATTTTTCATGGATTCTGCTGAGCATGTCCATTTTCTATTATTAATTATGTACTTAAAAATATTTTAGTAAACTATTTAAATTTAGGATGCTTTAATGAAAATTTTGAAGAAACTATTTGAGTTGAGGGGTTTGAAAATTCTAACTCAATTTTAGAAATATTTTGAGATATTGTTTTAGATTTTGAAGATTCTCGTATCTCTTATTTTAAATAAGGGATAAGAGCATCATTACTTGGAACCCCTTGAGGAGGTTCATGACCCATTTTTAAAAGGGCCATTTTTCTATTTGAACTTTACTTTCTTCTTCGACTATTTCGGCCCAAGGTTTTATAGCTTTAGGAACAGTTTTAAGAATATTATATGAGTGAAGAAATTTCAGCCCAAGGTTCTATTTGAACAGTTTTATACTTGTCTTTATGATTAATTTGAATTTGCCAAAAATTAGATTTCATATCAAATTTACTAAAAATGTTTACTTAATAAAATCTACTTAATTAATCTTTTTTATTGGGAATAGGATACCTAATCAATTTTTAAGCTTTATTTAATGGTTTATAATTTATTACTAATCTAGGAGCTCCTCTTTCTATTTCAGAGGCCTTATTCACATAAAATGTTGCATAAGACTATGGACTTCTAAATTTAGTAATTATTATTTTTATTTTCTAAATCAGTTATTTCTTTTTTACATAATTCAAGTATATCAAATGTCATTTGAATGGGTCGAATTTTAGTTATAATAGACTTTTCATCAAAGCCTATCTCATAAGGTAAATCAATCATGTGCTGCATTTGAAATATCAACACATAATTTTTTTTTTCAATTTGAAGCTTTAATTTATTAATTTTATTTTGTGTAACTTTAATTTTTTAATTGTTCATTTATTTTTTATAAATGAAAATTATTTTTTAAATTATAAAATTGTTCAGACTTTTCTTTTATTAGTGTATTTATTTGTAGTTCATAGATTAATGAGCTTTAAGTAAATTTAATTTTTTTTTTAGATTTTTCTATAAATAAAAAATATATTTTTTTTATTTTAAAACTTATACTTTCATCTTTTACATAATATAATGTAATTAGATTAAAAAAATGAAGTTCCTAAAATCACCATATGATATATTTCATTAGTCAGAATAAATATATTTTTTAATTTTAAATTTTTATTAATTATTGAAGCTTCTATTTTACCAATAATATTTATTTTAGATTTATTTACAGTTGATAATTTTTTATTTATTTCTCGCTAAAATTTTTTAAGAACTAAACTAGATTTAATACAGTTTAAATCTGCTCTTATATCAAATAAAGCTATAGATTTTATATTATAATTATTTAAAATTTTATTTTTATTTTTATTAAATATTTTCTTAATTTAATTTCCTGTAACTTAAAAATTATATTACCATGAATTTTATCTTTACTTAATATACTAATTTCATTATTATTATTATTAATTTCTTCTTTATTTATTTGTTCAATATTTTCTTCATCATCTTATTCTTCAGAAGAAGTAGAATTTAATAAAAATTTTATTAATTCAGAGTTATTTTGTTGTTTAATTTTTAATTCTTTTAGTTCTATTTTTTAATTCTTTAATTTTTTTGTAAATTATTTATTATTATTTTATTTTTATTTAAAATTAAAGTTAAGTCATATGTTTATTTACTTGTACTAGGTAATACTGAATATTTAGGTTTTTCATTAGAATCTTCTAATAATTTATTTAATAATTTTTCTTAAATTTTAGGATCATTTATATATTTTATTATTTCTAAAATAGATTCTTATTTTTTAGTTAAAATATTTATTGATTTACTACTAGTTTCAGAACTAGTTTTCGAACCTATATCATTATCTGATTTATTTCTTCGAAATCTGAATATTTTAAATATAATTCATGAATTTTATTTAATACAGCTTCTTCTAGATTTAATTCTTGTAATTTTTTATTAAACTTACAAAATCTAGAAGTATGTCCTTTTTTTTTACCACAATTATAACATTCTAAATCTTTATATGATTTAAATTGTTAGTCTTTCTTTTTAAAGAATTTTCTATTACTAGATTTTTTAGATTTATAAGGTTTCTATTTCTTATAGTTATCTTCTTTATTATATTTTCTTTTATAATTTTTTTTATATTTTTTATATAATTTTTTATATCTTGTAGAACACTGTCCACTACAGTCTTTATAATTCTGAATTATACTATAATCAAACTGTTTACAGAATGAACCTAATTCTTATTTAATTTTTCTCATTTCAAATTTTAATGACTTTTAAAGTTTAATATCTTGATAGAGTTTTAATCCTTTTTTCTGAACTATACTAACCAATTGACCATAAGTCAAATTGTTATAAGGATTAAGATTTTTATATTCCTGTTTTATATGATTTTTAACATTTTCTCCTATGAAGAAATGCAATTCTACTAAGAATTTTTTCTTCCAAAAAGTCTAATTGAAATCTTCTTAAAGCATGATTCTAGTTAGAAAGGTCGTTTTATAAAAATTAAAATCACTAAATTTTTTACTACTAATGTTACTTAGTAATTCAACATTCTTATTTTTTTAAATGAGTATGATCTCCTATAAAATGAAGAGATATAATCAATATTAGTATTGCTACTGCATTCTGAATAGTATCACCATATTCATTTAATATAAGGATTCCATTCTCATAAATTTTTATAGCATTTAATTTTTGTAAATATTATTCTTCAGTGAGATGATTATCCCACCAACCTTTTAATTGGCCTGTGAAACCAGCTATAATTAATTCTGCTATAGTTCTATCTGATGTATTAGTTTGAGTTCTATAAGCATTGGCAGCAATTATCATCTGTTGTAAAAAACTCAGAATATTATTTTTTGACAGGCTATTAATGTTTCATTCATATACTGAAGAAGCATTATATTTATACTGTGATAGGGTATTAGGTCTATCTATAATTTTTAAGTCTGGGGCAGATAATCTAAGTACTATAAATTGATGTTATACGATTTATTTGTAAATTTATGTCTTTACTAAAATATTCAAGGTCTTCAGTTTCAAATTGAGAATCCTCAACTAAATTTGTCTCTTAATCTTGGGTTACTATACTAATAATTTTAGAAGTTTTAGATTGAGGAATTTTTTAAATAACTTGTTTTGACTCAGAAGTTAAATCAATTTTACTTAATTGATATTTAATAGCTTTTACAAAGTCAGAGTCCTTAGATTTAACTTCTTGTTGACCTGTTTTAGAAATCTCAAAAGGTTTAAAAATTTTATTTTTATTTTTTTATCTGAAATTAGTTTTACATGTTTTATTATTTCTTTATCTCTAATAGAATTTTATACCCTATTTAATCGTTGTCCTATACTATGTAAATATGCATTACTAAAATTATTTTGTTCTAATATTTTTCTATTTGGGTCATCATCTGCTACTGTTTTAAATGGTGTAATTTTTATTTCATTTTCTCCATACATAAATACATTAGCGATTTTAGGTGGGTGTTCACTTTGTATAATTTTATCTGTTACTTTTTATTTTGTTTCTTTATTTCTAATAATTATAGGATTTATAAATTTATGGGTGTATCATAAGAATTCATGGGTTTATTCTTAGTAAATTTTTCTGCTTTAATTTTTTTTTATAAATTCTTTTAAACCAATTAAAGAATTTTATATTAACTTCATATTGTTTTATAAAATTAATATATTCATTTTTTACAGAGTTAAAATTATTTACTTTACTAATTACTTCTTTTAACTTATCTATATTTTTAATTGAGGTTAATTCTTCATCTAATTTATCTTTATTAAAAATAAATTCTTTATTAATTACATTTAATTCTTTATCTATATTTGCTATATTTTCTGTTACAAAAGAAGTTGTAAGTGACATAGGCGGAGAATGAGATTATTCTCTACATTGTTCTTGGTTATAATTAGAGTTTGGTTCTATAGGGTTCATATTTCTAGTAGAATTATAAAAAAAAATGTGGTATAGTTGTATTATAATCTACACCTTTTAATTTACTACTAGTCTCAGGTATATCTGATGTAGAATACCTATGCTTTACAACTATTTGTAAAGTATGTTTAGGTTTCTTTTTCTTTATTTGAAGCACATATTATAGAAGGTAATTGTGAAACTCTTTCTATATCTATTGTTGAAGCAAATGAAGAAAAATCAGAATACCTACTGCTTATACTATATCTACTGAATTTTAGTTTAATTTTACCATCCCCATATTGTTCAATTTTACTAAGTTCTACATTAGGTTTTGCTATTTTTTCAGGTTATGGAGGAGGAATAACAGTTTTTAAAATTCATTCATCAGAAAAATTGATGTCTTTCTATTAAATAGTTTTAGGAATTACTCTATTGACTTTACTAAGGTCTGTTTAAAGAAATCTAGTTTCTCATATTTTAGGTTTCATTATGTATTTTGTTACAAATGCTGAAATCATGGCTTTATAATACATTTTATATATCAATGCTACATGAATAGATCCTTCTAAAATTTTATAATTATGAGTTTTAATTTCTAATATAACTCTTTTTAATATATTAGGGTAATTTATAAATATTGTAATATCAAAAAAATATTCAAAAGAAATAAGACCACTACTTAAACTAGTTTCTATAGTTCTTAAGAGTGAATATTGAAATTTACAAATCTATAATCTCTAACTACTGCTAGAATACTAGTATTTAAGTATTTTCTAGTTAAAGGTTTTATACCAATTTGTACAAGACCTATATGTATGTATTTATACTTTTTACTTTTATGGTGTTTTATAGATTCTAGAGATAATTGTGTAATTTTTTTTCAAAAAGTTTACTTAACTATATATTTCTTTCTTCTGTTTTAATTGTATAATCATTTTTAAATATATTTAATTTAGAAATTTTATAAATTTATTATTTATCTACTTTAGATATTACCCAATTATCTATTGCTTTATTAAAATTCTGTAAAATTACTTCATTTTTATTTATGATTCTTTTAATTTCTGATGACTCAGAACTATCAAATTTAATTGTACTAGCAGATTTACATAAATATGACTTTATTTTTAAATATTTAAAAAATAGATTTTAAAGTATTTTCTTGTTATTTTTAGACGCGACCACAGACTTACTGCCCTAAATGCCTAATCATTGGCTGAAACGAGACTTACTGGATATCCAAATCTTAGTCAACAATATTCACTTCTAGATCTATAAGTCAAAGATTTAATTATGAAAATAATTTTACATTTATCTATTATCACCCCTAAAAAAAATAAAGGATCACTGCTCTGATATCACCATATATATATGTGGTAGATAATTGATATGGATAGAGATATAGAATAATTTAATTTTAATTTTAGGTTTTTAGGTTCATGTGAGAAGTTAAATCTTAAAACTAATTCCAAAACTCCAAAAAACAAAAACAAAAATTAAAAGTGGGTTTTAATCTAATTTGGAGTTCTACTTATTAGACATCTAAGTTAATTAAGTTGCTCTAATTTAGGGTTGGCCTTTTGCTATCTTCATTAATGTCTAATGGATAGACTGATTGATTTGTATCAATGATAATTTAAGTCATATTTTTTTTTGTGAAGAAGTCATATTTAATTTAAATCTTTAAGATGAAATATTTTAATATTTCTAGTTTTTTTAACAACATTTTAATATTTCCAGTTTAGTGATAAACACATTTTTTTTTTGTTAATTAAAGACCAAGTTAGAATTTTTAATTTTTTTTTCTGCTTTTAAGGTTCTTTAAATTTTATATATTTCTTTGGACTTCTAATTGGTTATGATAAGCTTTATTAAACATTGTTTAACCAATGATAGTATTAGCATAACTGGGATAATATCCTGGTGTAAAAGCATGCTTATTTTAAATTTTCATGTATAATTTAAAAAAGAGCAAAAAGAATTATTTTGGCCTTTATACTATACTGTTTTTCTATTAAACCCTCAATTAGAATGACGTTAAAATAGTCTATTAAAAAGGGGTCAATTTATTATGAAACAACAATGCATAGGGGTTCACTAGGTCACAATTAAAGTATAAGGACTCAATAGAAAAAAAAATAAAGTACATAGGCCAAATAATGCATTTTGCCTTTTTTTTTTTTACTTGGATCTAGTGGTGGAATCAGGAATTGAATGGGGAGCAAAATTTTTAAACAAAAAAAATTACAAGCAAATTGAAGATTAAATTAAACATTTAATATATTTAATATTATAGTAAAATTTATATTTTTGTTATAAATTTCTATAAATAAAAATTTTTTATTAAATTTTTTTATTATTTATTAAATTCTAAAAATTTATTAAAATTTTTACGTCTTTTTATTTTAATTATTGGATCTATTAATTATTTGCCAAATTTGTGAGATTTAGCACTTAGTGCTAAATGGTGAGATTTGGGTACTTTGTACCAAAGGAATGCAATTTTTAGGCCTTTGGCCTGTGTTGTCGGGCTTTTTGCCAAATTTGTGAGATTTAGCACTTAGTGCAAAAATTGTATAATTTCGGGTACTTAGTACCGAAAGAGTTCGATTTAGGCTCCGTGCCAAAAGTTCATTTTGATAATGCCGTTTAGGTACTTAATACCAAAGAGATGCAATTTAGGCTCCGTGCCAAAAAGATTGATTAATTTATGGCTTAAAGCCGAAAGGGTGATTGATTAGTCCGTCAGGCCCTCAGACCTAAAAAGATTAGGCCTTTGACCGAGAAGAAATTAAGAAGAAGATTAGAATGCTTATGATATGCTCGAATCGACCAAAGATGAATTATGATATTACCTTGATCAGAATTTTTCCACTTCTAAGTTCCAGATCTTATTTCCTTGCACTTTTGAGTATGATTCTTGGTTTCTACAACACAATATTAGAAATTTTTAAACATAAAAATTTCGTCAGCATCTGGGCATAGGAAGTCCGAAAAGTCCCTCTCTTTTGAAAATTTGAAGCCTATATATAGGCAAAATCGGGCTGGACGGCGGCCGGGCCGCTGGCAACGGCGGCTGGGCCGCTGTCCTGGCCCACCGCGACTCGCGCTACTTCTGCTAAAACCGACTTTCCGAGAGCTACGGGCCTCCAAAAATTATTCCGAGACCATATCCGTGATCCTTGTGTCGCACCGGACATTCCAAGTACCATGAAGACATACTTTCAGTGGAGTTTCACCGTTGTTGCCCGGTCCGGCCTGGTCTGAGGAAATTGGCTTTCCGAGCCTCAAAATTCGAGTGTTCACACCAGTAGAGCCTGAATCAAAGACATATTATTTTTCGTTGAATTATATAATGCCAATGAGTTTGAATTATGATTTTACATTATTGAAAGCATATCACACTGAATGTATCACGATTTCTATTGGTATAAAGTGGGTTGATTGTTGATTTAACTATTTCCTTTGATTTCGAATACTTTCATACACTACTTTTATTTTTATTGGTAAAGTACCCACTGAGCAACAACGCTCAGCGAGTTAAGTTTTTCTTGACTCGTAGGTTCGGAGCAGTAGATAAATCTTGGGGAAGCAACGACCAGACCACAGCAAAATCTCAGGGGTAGATCTTTTAGTTCCATTATGAGTTGATAGTTGTGGCATGTATATGAATAAATATAAAAGAGAATTTCTATGTTATAACTGTATGTTACTAATATGTAATAATCATAAATCTTTACTTTATGTTATATTAGAAGTGTGAACTCTCCGTGCAGGTTTGTAGATGAGGGTATAAGGTGGATTCATTGGGAGTGCATTAAATTTGATGGTATTCACATTGGTCTGTGTAAAATGTTTTCAAAAATCAGAAAAACAAGTTTTGTCGACACTTGGGATCCAAATTTCTAGGCGGAACTATGGCAAAATTTTTGTAAAAATCAGAACTAAAATTTGACTAAGTAAATTGGTAGCAACAATTAGGATAGTGTGGCACCTCTACTCAGCTTACACATGTAGGTTGGGAAGGGGTGTTACAATTAGTGGTATCAGAGCAAAGGTTTAGCCGGTTCTGGGTAGTTAGTCGAACTAAACCTTAAATGTATGACACATAGGGTTAGAATAGGGGTTTTAATTATATAACTATACATGTGTGTGTTATTGTTAGTTATGTTATTCAAATTATACAGGAGTAATAATGGGTGATCTAAACGAGGAGGTGAGGGAGCTAAGGATAGAAGTAGAGAGGTTGAGACAGCTAGTGCGGGAGCAAGATGAGACTATAGAAATTTTGGCCGATAGAAGTATACAAGATCGTGAAGACTTGAGAATAAAAAATGAGATGATTTCCTCCTTGATAGATGACGTGCAGATGTTAAAAGAAGACAGGCTTAGTTATAGAGCGGAGTTGGATAGTGTCGGTAGAAGCCTCGAGATAGCACATCAAGAGATTCAAGCTTTACAAGAGAGGGTTCAAGAGCTAGGCCAGTACTTACCTAGTGAAGCATCACATGACCCAGATTTTGATCCCGAGATAGTAGAATATTTTTTAGATAGTGCCACTTCACCTAGGGCACCTACTCATTGAGTCTTGAGATGTATTGTGTTCGGCGATTCTTTTAGTTATAAATATGTGACATAGAAGTATCATGTAAATATTGTATGGTAGTATAATATGGTGATATAATAGTGAGGAGTCCTAAATTTTGCAATGTATATAAGGGCTTCCTAATATTGTAAAACTTTGTGTTTGAAAATAAATAAAAGTTGTGTTGTATATGGGTTATGTAAGAATTTTATATTTATATACATGCCACTTAGGATAAGATAATGTTGTTGGTCTGGGTCGTTACTAATGATGGGATGGTATATGTTTACTCTTTAGATGTCGCAATCAGCACAGCGTGATATAAGAGAGGAGGCCGAATCTTAGGCCTCCCGAATTGTAGAAATGTATGTATCAGAGACATCAGCATCTGAGCAACCACCCGCTGATGCTCCTATTCCTAATGAAATGTTGCAACAAATGGCTGCCGTACTTTGGCAGATAGCCGGCGTTGCCCCAGCCCCACCCCCAGCGCCAGCACCCGTACCAGTACCTACTGTAGGAGGGGAAAGGAAACCCCCGATAGAAAAGATAAGAAAGTATGGTGCGAAGGAGTTTAAGGCTCGAAGGGACGATGATTCTTCAACAGTCGAGTATTGGCTGGAAGGAACAATACGAGCCTTAGATCAGTTACAGTGTACGCCAGAAGAGCGAGTGATATGTGCTACTTCCTTATTAGTGGAAGAAGCATATATATGGTGGGACACAGTTCACCAACGAGTTCCACCGGAACAGAGAACATGGGATTTCTTTGTGAATGAGTTCAAGAGGAAGTTTATATCGGAGGCATACCTAGATGCCAAGAAAAAGGAGTTTCTACACTTAAAGCAAGGTCAACTGACCGTTGCTGAATACGAGAGGGAATTTACTAGGCTGAGTAGGTATGCCAAGAAGACAATTGAAGACGAACATGATAGGTGTAAGCAGTTCCAGGATGGGTTGAATAATGAGATTAGGATGCAGCTAATTGCTGCTAATATCAAAGAATTTTCCGAGTTGGTCAATAGGGCTCTAGAAGTAGAGCAATGTCAGTCTGATGAGCAGAATAGACGACAGAAGATGAAACAAAAGAGAGGTACCCAGAGCTACTTAGGAAATTTTCAGTCATCGAGGAAACGATTCCGAGGCAGTGGTTCCACGGGAGGCGGTCAACGTCGAGGTTATAGCCAGGGATCGATTCGTGGTGGATTAAGTCAAACTACTTCAGTCGCTAGTACAGGACGATCCGAAAGAGGACAAGGAAGAGGATTCAGCCGAAGCGGAGGTAACTTCTCTATTGGTCCGAGAGGTAATGAAGGTGAAAATACTAATCCACATTGTGATCAATGCGGACGCCGTCACCCGGGAGAATGTTGGGGTCGGACATTTGCATGCTATATATGTGGATCTTTGGACCACCTTATGCGAGAGTGTCCCCAGCGAATGCAGAATCTACCTAGGGATACAGAGAGATCGCAAGCGGCAGCAGGTCGAGGCCGAGGCAGAGGTAGGAGCGAAAATCCGTCATGTGTGCAATCGGAGACGGTGAATCGACCAGAAGCTAGGGCTCCTGCTAGAATGTATGCCATGAGGGGGCGAGAAGACGAAGAAGCGTTAGACGTGATTGCAGGTCAGTTGTCTATGTTTGGAGTTTTGCTTTACGTTTTGATAGATCCAGGTTCTTCACACTCATATATATGCACGAAAAATGAAAAACTTGAGAACCTAAAGGTAGAACTAAAGAAAGAGGGAATATTAGTTACTAACCCATTAGGAAATGAGGTGATTACTAGGAAGGTAGTGAAAGATTGCCCCGTAGAGATACATGGACATATCTTTTGGGGAGATTTATTTGAACTACCATTTCAAGAATTCGATGCTATCCTTGGGATGGATTGGTTGGCCAAACACGATGCATTGGTTGACTGTAAATGGAAGAGAGTTATCTTGCATACTGCAGACGGTGACGAAGTGACCCCAGTGGGAAAAAGGAAGGACTATCTAACTAACATCATTTCTGCCATGACGGCTAAGAGGTTAGTGCAAAAAGGTTGCGAGGCATACCTAGTATGTGCATTAGTAGCGAAAGAAGAGGCACCAAAGTTACAAGATATACCTACTGTATGCGATTTTCCCGACGTATTTCCTGACGATTTACCCGGATTACCACCTAAACGAGAGGTGGAATTCACCATAGATGTGTACCCGGGAGCTGCACCAGTATCTATCGCACCTTACCGAATGGCGCCAGCAGAGCTAAAAGAATTAAAGGTACAGCTACAGGAACTTTTAGACAAGGGGTTCATAAGGCCAAGCGTGTCACCATGGGGAGCACCAGTATTGTTCGTGAAAAAGAAAGACGGATCCTTAAGGTTGTGTGTAGATTACCGTCAACTTAATAAGCTGACCATCAAAAACAAGTATCCGTTACCTCGCATAGATGATTTGTTTGATCAACTCAAAGGTGCTGGAGTCTTTTCAAAAATTGATCTACGATCGGGTTATCATCAATTGGGAATTAAAGATGAAGACATACCAAAAACCGCATTCAGAACTCGCTATGGACATTATGAATTCATTGTTATGCCTTTCGGATTAATGAACGCACCTGCAGTATTCATGGATTTGATGAACAGAATCTTCCACCCGTATTTGGATCAGTTCGTGGTTGTATTCATTGACGACATATTAGTGTATTCAAAGAATAGAGAGGACCATGATCGTCACCTTAGAATTGTTTTGCAAACTCTGCGAGAAAAGCAGTTATACGCTAAATTCAGTAAATGTGAATTTTGGTTGGAAGAAGTAGCCTTCTTGGGACATATTGTATCGGCAGAAGGAATAAGGGTCGATCCCAAGAAAATAGAAGCAGTATTGGAATGGAAGTTACCTAAAACAGTAACGGAAGTCCGTAGTTTCTTGGGGTTAGCAGGATATTATCGGAGATTCGTCAAAGGGTTTTCCATGATCGCCGTACCTATGACCAAGCTACTTCAGAAGAATGCCAAATTCCAGTGGACCGACGCTTGTCAACGGAGCTTTGAAAAGCTGAAACAAAAACTTACTGAAGCGCCTATTCTTACACAACCCGAATCAGGAAAAGATTTTGTGATTTATAGCGATGCATCCCATATCGGGTTAGGTTGCGTATTGATGCAGGAAGGCAAAGTCATTGCGTATGTCTCTCGACAACTCAAGCCACATGAAAAGAATTATCCTACGCATGACTTAGAGCTAGCAGCGATTGTTTTGGCTTTCAAGACGTGGAGGCACTACTTATACGGGGAAAAGTGTTACATCTTTACGGATCATCAAAGCCTGAAGTATCTGCCCACGCAGAAAGATTTAAACCTGCGATAGCGAAAATGGATGCAATGGTTAGCCAACTACGACTATACGATTAATTATCACCCGGGCAAAGCGAATGTCGTAGCAGATGCACTTAGTAGGAAGTCAATGCAAGCACTAAGTGCTATGAGGGTAACGTTAAAACCCACAGAAGATGGAGCTATCTTTGCAGAAATGCACTTGCGACCTAACTTACATCAACAAATACGTGAGGCTCAGAAGGAAGATGAACAAGTGAAGAAGTGGAGTCAACAGGCACAGGAGAACTCTTCAGGAGACTATCAAATTCGTCCTGATGGTATTCTCTACTACAAGAAGAGAATGGTGGTACCTAAGTCCAAGGAGCTGAAGAAACAGATTTTGCAAGAAGCTCATAACAGTCCTTATACAATGCATCCGGGAGTAACGAAAATGTATCGGGACTTGAAGGAGTATTATTGGTGGCCAGGAATGAAAAGAGATATCGTTGATCACGTAACGAAGTGTCTAACCTGTCAACAAGTGAAGGTGGAACATCAACTACCCTCAGGGCTACTACAACCTATTACGATTCCAACCTGGAAATGGGATCGTATTACTATGGATTTTGTCACAGGATTGCCTATAACAAGAGACAAACATGACGCGATTTGGGTAATCGTAGACCGGCTTACTAAGTCTGCTCATTTCATACCAGTACGTGTGGATTACTCACTAGACAAGTTGGCAGACTTGTATATCAAAGAGATTATACGTCTCCACGGAGTTCCAACTTCGATCATATCCGATCGAGATCCACGTTTTACGTCAAATTTTTGGCAGAAGTTACAAACAGCTCTTGGAACTCGAACTTACCACAACACAGCATTCCATCCCCAGACAGACGGACAGTCGGAAAGAGTGATTCAAGTTTTGGAAGATATGCTGAGGGCGTGCGTTTTAGAATTTAAAGGTAGCTGGGACAAACACCTAAGCTTAATGGAATTCGCGTACAACAACAGTTATCAATCCAGCATACAAATGGCACCTTACGAAGCACTATATGGTCGAAAATATAGAACTCCAGTTTGCTGGACAGAATTGAGTGAGGAAAAGATGTTGGGGCCAAACATAGTTAAGGAAACTGAAGAGAAGGTAGAAATCATTCGAGACCGATTAAAAGCAGCTGCGGACAGGCAAAAATCATACGCGGATCTAAAAAGGAAAGACATACAGTTTGAAGTAGGTGACAGAGTATTCCTCAAAGTCTCTCCTTGGAAGAAAGTGTTACGATTTAAACAAAAAGGCAAGCTAAGCCCTAGATTCATCGGACCATATGAAATTATTAAACGGGTAGGCCCGGTAGCTTACCAGTTGGCGTTGCCACCTGAATTAAGTAAAATACATGATGTTTTCCATGTTTCAATGCTAAGGAGGTATCGTTCAGACCAACCCACATCATACAAGTTCAAGATATTGAAATTCAGCCTGAACTGACATATGAGGAAGAGTCGGTAGAGATCCTAGCACGGGAAATCAAAGAGTTGCGAAATAAGAAGATTCCATTGGTCAAAGTGCTTTGGAGAAATCACAAAGTAGAAGAAGCTACATGGGAATGCGAAGAAACTATGAGGAAGCAATACCCATACTTGTTTTCACTTGATGAGCTTCGGGACGAAGCTTAAATTAACGAGGAAGGAACTGTCACATCCGCCTATCGCAATTATACAGTGTAGTCACGTGCATAGCAAGAGAAGGAGAAAGGAGAAGATAATTCTTGATAACAGCCCTAGATAAGGTTGTATGACCAAAGGGACCTAGTTATAATTTTTAAAAAGTTTTGGGGACGTAGATGTAATTTCAAAGAAAGTTGCACTGGATGTTCTTAATAGTGCATATAACAGATTCCAAAAATGGAGTGTAGAGAAAAATCGGATCGCAACGACGTGTAACAGTTTTTCCAGGAAATGTCCCGTTAAAGAAAAATGAAGAAATGTTGACTAAGGGCATTTTGGTCATTATCAATTAAATTTATACATGAATTTAGGGTAGGAAATAAGGACGTGAGTACATAGAGAATGGCGAGGGGTTAAATATGAAACGATCGTCAGTAGAAACGAAGCCGGAGAAAACCCGAGCAAAAATAGGACCTAAAGGGAATTTTGTAAAAAGTTGAGGGCTTATCGGTAATTTTTCAAAATGACTTGGAAACTTAAAATAGACCTTATAAATAGAAAGTAGAGGTCGAGAGGATCAAAACTATATGTAGTTTGACTCGTGGAACTATACGGTTTAAAAGATATGACCGATTAATCGCCGGAACGTAATGTGGCTCGGTTTCGTGTCAGGACCGGATGGGTAACCCGGGATAACTTTATGATATCCTATGGAAAGAGGGACAAGTGGAAAGAAGTAAAGGAATAAGGAAGCTATAAAAATCTAATGTTGGTCAATCAAAAGAAAGCATTTAGCATGTGTAATAAATGTGTAATAAATGAAGAAAGAGAAAAAGTGGACAAGTGGTCTTAAGAGGTTAACCAACACCTAAGGTGATCATCATTTCCTTTGTATATAAATATATGTGAAATGAAGAGCAAATTCTCTCTTTTTCCACTTACAAAATTTGGCCAACAAAGGGAAACACCAAAGGCCTTCCAAGTTTCTTCAAAATTTGATTTTTAAGGTAAGTTTTTAAGGTTTTCTAGTAAGTAGACTTTAATTTTAGTATTAATTTTAGGTAGTTATATATTTATTGGAAGATTGGGAATTAGAGTCTTTATATGGAATAAAAAAAATATTAAGTAAGTGATGAGATTAATTGATTAAATGGAAGAATCAAGAGGTAGAAAGATAAATAAGATTGGATTAGGGGTTTCGGTTGGAAAAGAAATGGAGGATAATTTATTATTTTGAAATTTTAAGGTTTATGTTGTATTTTGAATTGATTGAAGGAGAAATAAAGAATTAAAGAAGGAGAAGAAGGAAAAGCTAAGAGAAGTTAAAGAAATAAGGTTTGGTACTTTACCTTTGAATAATTACTTTTGATTTGGTGCTTTACCATAAAAGAAATTCTATTTGCTTACAAACTTTGGTTTATGGAAGTTTTGAAGTTGATGTTTAAATATATTGATTAAGTTTAAATTAAATATTTGAGTTATGTTTTTGTTTTCTTATGGCAATTGGGTTGTTAAATTTAATTGAAACCAAATGTTTTGAGAAAAATTTGGCAAGTTGATTTGGTAAGTTGTTTTGAACTTTAATTAGTTTGATTTGAGTTAAACTTGCAAAAGTTGTTAAAAGAAAGTGTTTGAATCTTCACTTTACTATTAAAGAAGCCTTAATATTGATTTGCAAAAGAAAAATAAACTATCCTATGCATTTCAAATGTTTGGGCCGAAATGGTCCCAAAGTGACAGCTTCTGGACTATTTTTGTGGCAATTGTTTGGGGCAGCAAACGAATGAATTTTTCAACGAAATTTTACATGCAATTAGTCAACATATGAAATAAGTTTTCTGTAAAATTTCAGCCAAAAATAAGATCATTTACTTGGTCAAATGCATGATTGAAGTGGACTAAAATTTTGACGAAAATCCAGATTTTACTATTCATTTGGTCATGCCATTTTGCGTTGCCGATTTTTCTCGCCGCAACACTATTCATTTGGTCAATTTGGGATATTTTGAGAAATGCTTTGAAATGTTTAATATGTTTATTGTGGATATTAAATATGTGAAAAAGGGGAATGGTTTGACTAAAGAATGTGTTGCGCGTCATAAATGACAAAGTGCGATGGGGATTAAAATGATTTCTCGAATCATTCTAAAAGGAAGTTTGAGACTTAAAGTGAATTATTTTAACCTTTTTGCTCTACTGGATAGTGGGAGTGGTAGATAAGGGTATGGTGCACTATACTAACGCATGCAGTACTGCTCATTATTGTGATATGATATTTGATTCAGTGGTGAGGCCACTGAAGCCAATGGGGAGGCCCATTGGTTAACTAGGATGGGGAGGCCCATTCCTGTGATCTGATATCGGTGGTGAGGGCCACCTATGTTACAGTGGGGAGGCCTACTGCCTTATCACTATGGTTCCCTATATACCAGTAGAGCCTGAATCAAAGACATATTATTTTTCGTTGAACTATATAATGCCAATGAGTTTGAATTATGATTTTACATTATTGAAAGCATATCACACTGAATGTATCACGATTTCTATTGGTATAAAGTGGGTTGATTGTTGATTTAACTATTTCCTTTGATTTCGAATACTTTCATACACTACTTTTATTTTTATTGGTAAAGTACCCACTGTGCAACAACGCTCAGCGAGTTAAGTTTTTCTTGACTCGTAGGTTCGGAGCAGTAGATAAATCTTGGGGAAGCAACGACCAGACCACAGCAAAATCTCAGGGGTAGATCTTTTAGTTCCATTATGAGTTGATAGTTGTGGCATGTATATGAATAAATATAAAAGAGAATTTCTATGTTATAACTGTATGTTACTAATATGAAATAATCATAAATCTTTACTTTATGTTATATTAGAAGTGTGAACTCTCCGTGCAGGTTTGTAGATGAGGGTATAAGGTGGATTCATTGGGAGTGCATTAAATTTGATGGTATTCACATTGGTCTGTGTAAAATGTTTTCAAAAATCAGAAAAACAAGTTTTGTCGACACTTGGGATCCAAATTTCTAGGCGGAACTATGGCAAAATTTCTGTAAAAATCAGAACTAAAATTTGACTAAGTAAATTGGTAGCAACAATTAGGATAGTGTGGCACCTCTACTCAGCTTACACATGTAGGTTGGGAAGGGGTGTTACAATTGATGAAGAATATTTCTGATTCTTGTTATTAAAAGAGTAGTGAGGTGATGTCTGTATATAGTAAACACTGACAACAGAAATGTAACTAACTAAAAACTAATTAAGAAAATATGTGCAACTAACCAACTAATTCTAGAATGCTGTCACTCTAACTAACTGAGCTCACAGTCATCAGAAGCCAAATTCTTCTAAACTACTCTGCATATTAATAGTTGTTGTGATGGAGAGTGGGGTTTAGAATGATGAAGTTTATAATACATGTGAAATAACATTAATTAATTATATTAAAAAATCTATGATAAAAATTATTTTATTATTATTTTTAAAATCTTATTTTTTTAAGCAAATTACCGATCAGTGGAGGAATTTTAAATTTTAAATAAATTTTTATTTTGAGAATTTTACAAAATGATAATTTTTTTCTTTATTTTGATTCTCTCAAAGAACTCTCATCAATTAACAATTTTCTTGAAAAACTTCCTCTGTTTTAGGATTATAATAATGTATATATATATTAAGAGAGTAATTGAATGCTTGTATATCCAACTAACTTAACTAATTATTTAAAAAAGATCCATAATAATTATGGTTATCTTTGTTTTTCTTTCTTATATTAGTCCGATCAATACTACAGAAGTGCAAAAGTCCAAGAATCAAGCATGACTTTATGCCTTCATCCTCAACGATTATTGGGGGTGCTCTTTTAGTCCCACTCCCTTTTTGGAACTAAGACCTTAGAACTTGGTCTTGGAAGTATCGCCCCACTTTGGTAGCCAACTACTAAAGGGTTGCCAAATAAAAAAAATTTAAATTTAAATTTAAAATACAATGGTAACAAAAGTTAATGTTGCTTGCAATGATAATGTTTTTTATATTTTTTTAATTTTTATCTATAAATACAATTATTTACTATCAAATTCTACTAAAAATTCTATTTCTCTTTCACTCTATTAAAGTTTTATTTCTCCCACACTCTATTAAAATTCATCCACAATCAAATTAATCTACAATTTCACTGAAAAATGGATCCAAATCAATTCAATGCCAATTTTTTTAATTACATGCAAAATTTTAATTTTCCTCAAAATCTAAATTTTCCACAATCTCAATATATAAATCTAACCCTACTTCAAAATCCAAATTTCCAAGTTCTTTGTTTTACTAATAATCAAAATCCACAAGCATATTAATTTTCATTTTTCCTCATTTTTAATCCATCTCCTCAATTTCAAATTGAATCAAGTTATGGAGGGTTGGATTCAACTAGTGTAAGGGGGTTCATCTAATCGAATTCCTCAAATGTCAATCGGTTTGACTCTAAATTCACCATATATACTATTTTCTAACAATGATATTGGGGATGATATAAAAATCAACAATGATGACATTAACATTGAAATTGTAAAAGAGAATACTAGTCAATGGTAATGAAAAAAGATAAGCTCCTAATTAGTGCATGGTTAAAAGTGTCGATGGATCCTATTGTTGGTATCGATAAAAATGTACCCGAGTCCATTAATAATGTGAGGAAAGCAATTCTAACATCATCAAAATAGGTTTAAATGCAATAAAGAAACGATGGTATAGTATCAACCATAGGGCTCAATTATTTGGTGGATGTTTCGATCATGCAACTCGACAAATAGGGATCGGTTCAAACATAAACAATATAATGGAGTTGGCTCATCAACTCTATATTGTTAGGACTAAGAAAAAATTTAATTTTGTGAGGCATTGGATTAGGCTTCAAAAGGAACCAAAATGGAGAACTCCTTCAACAATAGCGGAAGTTCCAAGAGAACAAAAATAAGTGCTAATGAATCATACTCATCATCATCAAATCTCAAAATGACAGCTATCAATGATGATGTAGAGTCTCCAATTTGTCTAATTGGCACCAAAGCAGCTAAAAAGAAGAATAAAGGGAAATCAAAAGCTACTGATGTTGGATCATTCATAAATGAAGAGATTGAAGTAAATAAATCAAATACAATAAGAAAATTATCAATGATGGAGGACTGAAAAAATGTCAAGCAAAAGGAGATGGACTTGAAGGAAATGAGATGGACATGAAGGAAAAGGAGATAGACATGTAATTCCTTTTTGCGGACACCTTCTCAATGAACCCAATCCAACTAGAGATTAATTCTAAGTTGCTAGAAAAAATTAAGATAAATTATAATATTAATTGAATATTTACGCTTATGGGTATGTAGCTTTTTAATTTTTTTTCCAACAATATGTAGCTTTTCAATTATGTAATGTTACTTGTCATTGTAATATATTTTATTATTTGGTGTAATGTTATTAGTTATTACAAACTAGCCGTTACAAACCCATATCTCATTATCAATAAAATGCTTTAATGGCATACCAATTGGTCATATTCTCTGGAAATATTTCTCCAACTATAACCAACAGTAAAACATCCATTACTTAAAATGACTAGTAACTCTGATAAATAAAACAACATGTCTTTGGACACTACTAACGATTGGATTGACGAGTTTTTTTTTTTGATGACTCAAAGCAAAAACATCTTGAACTTGTTCTTCGGGCGTACCCTCCCTAGCTGTTCCAAAAAAGGTTTTGAATGAGAATGCATGTCTTTCTTCTTATTGTTGAAACTCTCACAATTTTTGATCCATATTTCCAGCAGAGATTTGATGCAGTAGGGAAAAAGAAAATTTTCCCTGCAAAAATGCACAGGTGCTATTCAAGTATTGGCATATGGTATATCAACTAACGTCGTTGAGGATTATGTGCAGATAGGAGAGAGCACCACAATTGAATTCTTAAAGAAATTCATTGAAGATGTGATTTTGGTATTTGAGGGTGAATATTTATATAAGTTGAACCCAGATGATGTCCAACGGTTGTACAGATTGAGGAGGCCCGCGGCTTTCCTGGTACAATGGGCAGCATTGACTACATGCATTGGCAATGAAAAAATAGCCCTAAAACTTGGAAAGGGATGTATATGAATGGTTATAAAGGGATTCCAACTATGATTCTCGAAGCTGTGGCTTCACCTGATTTATGAATATGTCATGCATTTTTTGGAGTTGCTGGTTAAACAACGATATCAATTTGTTAGATCGGTCACTAGTATTTGATGAAGTACTTGCAGGTCGCGAGCTATAGGTAAATTACATTGTAAATGGCAATTACTATTTAACATATGGTATATATCCCGAATGAGCAACATTTGTCAAAACAATCAGCCGACCGCAATGAGACAAGAGGAAGCTATTAGCGCAGTATCAAGAAGATTACCGAAAAGATGTGGAGCGAGCATTCAGAGTATTGCAAGCTCGATTTCTAATAATATATGGCCCTACACAATTTTGGTACAAGGATGATATAGCAAGAATAATGAGAGCATGCATCATTTTGCATAATATGATTATTGAGGATGAAGGGGGATACATATGCCACGGACTTCGATCAACTCATATGTTACGATGATACTGCAAACGACTTATAATAACCGGAGTTGAAAAAGAAACTTTTCGCTCTGTATGAGAAGTATATCGAAAGAAATATTCAACTTCATGACAAACAAAAGTATTGACAACTATAAGCGAATTTAGTAAAATGTATTTGGCAAATTCATATGGAAGGCCGCGTACAAAGACCCAATGGGTCCGACCATTCCCTGGATCTCGCTCATTGCGGGAGCATTCGTGCACTGGGCTGCCCTTTTTTTTTATTTGGCAAATTCATAATGCCAATTAAATTAAAACTTATGGTTATATAAATTTTTAAATATGTAACATTATTTGTTATTTTAATGTATTTTATAATTTAATGTTTAAAATTATGATATATTATTTTTATTTATGTAGTTTGTTAATATGATAAAAATGTCATTTTATTTATTGAGAATTAATTTTAAATAAAATAATTTAAAATTTTTTAATATTTTTACATAATTAAAAATTAACTTAATCGGAATTGATAAATTAATTAAATAATTTAATTAAAAAAATTTATATAGCTAAATAATTTTATTTTTTCATCATAAAATAAATTAATATTTAAAATTTATTTATTAAAAATAAAATAATAAATAATATAAATATTAAATAAATAAACTCACTAAAATAAGACTTGACCGTCTCTATTAAAGAATAAAATTTTATTTTAATTTGAGCCTCTATTTTTTATTAAGTGGCATGCGAGTGGGATCATATCCCTGGTTGAGGATGCTCTAAAGTTTTCGCATTGCCTGTTTATTATAAACTGAAGTCTACTAAAATCAAGTTTGATATTTTTTGTTAGTTTGGACAACTAAAGAAAAAAAAAACAAACTGTAAGATTCAAATTGAAAATTACCAAACCCAAAATTTATTATAATTATTATTTTTTACATAATTTGAAATCACGATTAATCAAACAAGATAAACATATAACAAAATGAATTTTGTTTAAATGAAAATAAATAATTTGAGATTATTTAGATTAAAAAATAAAAATTTATTTAACCCATTCAGTCAACCCATTAGAGAATCCCATAGCTATGAGAAAAATATGTGATTGTTGGCAATTTTTTTGACGGAAAATGAATAGATATTTAATAAGTGTAGTAGTTTATAACTTTTATAATTTAATTCAATATATATATATATATATTTCACATTATGAATTATTTAAATGTCTTTAAATGATTTCATTTTTATAATAATCAAATTATAAAAATAATTAATGAGAGTCAAAAACTTGAGACTTCTCGAAATATTAAAGTCTAATTTTGATATTACCAACCGACCAGAATCTCATTAGATTTTTTTTTTCCTTTCTTAAATACTTGCAAAAAAGACTCATAGTTTGCATATGGACATATTTTTCACCATTAATTGCCATTCTCTTTGTGGAGAAAAGGAGAGTCATAGTCTCCAAAACTTAAACTATTTGCTAGAGGATGAGAATCTTAGATTGATGTTAGCAGCTATAGCAGAATCCTCTTTGCCAATTTTATAAAGTACTATTAATGTTGTGTCCTTTTCCCCTGCACCATTAATGTTGGAGCTGACTAGCTATTACTTTTGACTCAATCACCATCTTAGTGCATATCTATTAAACCTTTTCTGGATTAATTATTACAATGGAATAGTTATAATAGTTTTTTTTTTATGGAGAATAGTTATAATAGTTTTTAAAAAATAATAATGTGAAGAAAATGCTTTTCTAGTCGCTTCCTACTACATATAATATTAAATATCAACTTATTTTGCTAACTTTTTTTTTTTGAGGTATAAATTAAAAGAACTGAAATCAAACCATTGATCAATATACACATTTATTTATTTTGTGTAAATATATTCATGGGTTCAATTATAGTTTTTAATTTATAAAAATATATTACTAATAAAGAAGATTCAAATTTTTTAAAGTTGCACTATTTTCTGAAATTAAAAATAATTCGTTTAATATATATATATATATATATATATATATATGAGTTTTCAATGGTTGATTAATTAAATGAAAAATATTTATTCAATTTCATTTAAAATATGCACATACACATTGAATATATATTAAGCTCAAGTTTAATTGTGAAATAACTAGTTGTATTACAAACCTCTATTGATTTTCTTTTCAAAGATTGCTCCAAGCCACACACATATTCAATGGTTTTAAATACAATTTTCATTAGCTATGTGTAACTCTCGATATAACATCTACATTGGTTTCCGTCTAAAATCAGAGAATCAAAGCTGCTTTGATTAGGTAAGATCTTGTTTAAAAGAAGACTCCATCCTCTCTCCTCGTTTAATACTTTAATCAACAATCTATTTGTCGCAATCCTTTTTATTTTTTAATTGGCAGCGCTAAAATTCGTTTAACATTATATGAAACTGAGAACTAATCATTATTAATTCATCACAAGTACTTTTGATTCAATTAAACAAATATTAGGTATGATATGTCAAATGTGCATCTGTATAGTGGGTTGGGCAAATGTAATAGCAGCAAGCAGCAAGGAACATGCACAGCCTCTCTTAATTTGAAGATCCAATTGGTTTAACAATCTTTATCAGGAAGAAGCAAAGTTTTATCCATATTGGGTAATATAATTGACAGGTTCTTTCCCTATGAATTAATGGCCACCCCATTATTATGTCTCCCATAGAGCTAATTTGTGGGCACAAATTTTGTTTCACTTTGGATCTCACAACCCATTTTTCCTTGTTTTATTGTTTGCCATTTAATTAAAGATGGGACCTAGAGATTTTTAGGGCAGCGGACAAATATTAGGTTAAAAAACTAGCCAACTTTTGACTTACAGAATTGAAATTACTCTTAATGCTGAAAGTATACATACAACTACTCTATATATTATAAAATATAACAATCTCATGCTCTCAATGTATATAAAACTATCTCAAATTATTATTTGAGTACACAAACATCAAGTTTATACATATACAAAATTGCTTTATCGAAAGAGATTAATTAGAACAAATACAATAATTTATATTAAAAAAAGTCACTCTAAACATCAAAACCACCTTAATCGGTCCTATCCCAGCCTTGCTAAACAACAAAGAAAAGGAAACAACCCCCAACACACAAAATTACATAAAAACCACCGAAAAAGTGTGCTTTTCACTATAACCAATTCTACACTTATGCTGCTGCTACTTCAGTACTGATGGAAAGTACCATTACACACCTCTTCTCTGTTTCTACGAACTTTATTTTACTATTTTAACCTCCACCTTCCAATCAAACCAACAAATAATTGATCGAAACTTCAAAACTTTCAACCTTTTACAGGGGTTCTATTTGAGTCACTGCAACGGGGCTCCGAACCACATGAACCCCATCGGACCAAGAAATTGATCCGAATATAGCACCCGTATCATCAAGTATCAGATTCCGGGTATTTGCTGTTACTGTCACAATGAAGCTACGCTTTGTCACTGCCTGGTTAAACACCAACTTGGATGGTTTCACTGTCACTGTTACTCCTTTAGGAGCTTCAACTCTTGAGCGGTACACCGAGTTGGGTGAACCTACATTTGTTACAGTTCTGATAAATGACTTGCTTGTTATTCCCTTTGATGAGATTGGAAATATTGCTACAATTGAAGGATAATTTAAGTTCTCTGGCAAAGGTCTCTTTGCTGGACAAGTCACTGGTGATCTTGTTATCACCTGAATTGCTTTTGGACTGTATCCAATTCCACATAAGAAGTTTACATAATCATTGTTAGTAATATCATACACAAGTCCTGGATCAATTGCCCTACCAAGATTGAGATGTCCTGCTCCAAAATCGTATGGTGTTGATGGTTTTCCAGTTGCCTCATCGATCATTGGTTTGTTCGAATTATCAAGCGTGGTAGCTGTGGTCATCATTGCCGATCTAATTGCTGCAGGACTCCAATTTCGGTGTGCAGATTTAAGCAAGGCTGCAGCGCCACTCACGTGGGGGCAAGCCATTGAAGTTCCTGAGAGAATGTTGAATTCAGTTCTTCTTTTATCGGAATCAAGTCCGGTTGGTCCAACTGCCTCAGTCCAAGCAGCAAGAATGTTCACTCCTGGAGCAATCAAGTCTGGCTTGAGAATCTCCGGGTTCAATCCATTTGGCCCTCTACCGGAAAATGAAGCCACAACTGGAGCAGGTTTGACTCCAATTACTGTACCCTTGAACCAAATGGTGGCAGTAGGATTGTGGGAGGAAGAAGCATATGCCTTAAGAACATCACCCTCATCAGACCCAACAGCACAAGCAGGAAGAAGATGAGCATCTCCGACCAGCCCTTCACCGTTAGAAATTCCATTGGCAAGAATCATACCTACACCTCCAGCTTTCTTCACAACTAACCCTTTAACTACTCTTGGACTACTACCGCGATCGCATATAACAATTTTACCTCTGACCGTAAGAGGATCCAGCGAGTTTTCCATACATAAAGAAGCAGAGAGCATTCCTGATTTCCCAGGATGAACCAAAGGAAACATTGTTCCATTTAATGGCATTCCAGAGTATAAAGACACACCAGATAGCCTACGCCCATCACCGAGAGTCACAATAGCTGGAAAATTTCGATCAATTGTGCCAGCACCAACTGTGACAACCCAAGGTGCGAGATTTGTGACTGACATTAAATTAGGGCCATCATTACCAGCCGAAGATGACACAAAAATCCCTCTAGAAACAGCACCATAAGCACCAATAGCTATGGGATCAAGATAATACGGCGATGAAATTCCATCACCGCCGCCAATGGAGATGGATATAACATCAATTCCGTCAGTAACCGCAGTATCAAAAGCAGCTAATATATCTGAATCAAAACAGCCTGAATTCTTCCAACACACCTTATAAACCGCCAATCGCGCTTTTGGAGCCACGCCTTTCGCAATCCCAGACGCATACCCTTCCATACTCGCACGGAATGAGTGCCTTCCCGCCGCCGTCGATGCTGTGTGGGTACCATGACCATCCGCATCTCTCGGTGATTTAAACTCAATAGTTTCATTTATTCCACTTATAGGACCTGCCGATCTCGACGCTGCTTCGTGACCTTTAACGAAAAAACGAGCACCAATTAATTTCTTATTACAATTTCTGGGGGTAAACTGCACACCAGTTTCACAAATGCCTCTCCACCGAGACGGCACAGGTCCAAGATTGACATCCGAGAAGCTCCGGCGCTCTGGCCAGACTCCGGTATCAAAAACTCCAATAATGACATCGGATCCGTAATCAGAATCGGACCAAAGACCGCGCTGATTTCGAAGGCCGAGGAACTGAGGGGAGCGAGTAGTGTGAAGCTGGCGGCGACGGTCCTCAAAAACAGAGAGAACTGATGGATGCTGGCTTAGATAGGAGGCATGGTCTGGAGTAACAGATGCAGAAAAACCATGGAAAACAGTGTCGTACACATGCAGGATTTGCGGTGGATCAGCAAATTCGGATGTGTACCAGTGGTAGTGAGTGGGGAAAATGGAGGGTTTAGATTCATAGTCAACACGGAAGATGAAGGTTTTAACCGTCTGATCAGATGAAAGTGCTGAAAGAGGGAAATTAAAGAGAAAGGAAAAGAAGAGAAAAGAAAGGGAAACGTATAGAAGTTTAGCCATGTTCAGAGTAGCAAAGCAGAGAGTCGAGTGAGTGTAGTGTGGTGTGTGGGTGACCGACAGATATACCAGAGATTTTGTATTTTTATTTTTAAGTTTAATTAATTAATGGTGTTTTTTAGAACTAATAATAATAGTAATTTATTTGTTGGAAACTGGAAACATCAACGGATATTTCTTTTTGTCGTTGAATGGGGGAGGGACCTGCTGAGTCAGCCCGGTTTAAGCGGGACCTAGACATATTTATACGACAACGTTTTCAATTTAGGTTTATTTTTTATTAAGCTAAATAATTATACGTCCTTAGATCTTTCCTTATTGTGTTAGTATTTATTTTTTTATTTTTTTATTTTTAAAAACTGGACTATTTAATTTTTATATTTTTAAAAATTAAATTATTTAATCATTTTTTAATTTTAAAATTATTAATTAATATTTAATGATAAAAAAATTATTTTTTTGTTATTCTTTTATATGTATATATTTTTATTATTTATTAAATTTTATTTATTTTTAATTTTATTTATATTTTTTATACATTATTTATTTTAATTTTATAAATATTACTAAAAATTAATTTTAAATAATATAAATAATATATTTTATTATTTTAAAGATCATATATATTATTTATTTTAATTTTATAAATATTATTAAAAAATAATTTCAAATAATATAAATATCTTTTATTATTTTATAAATAATTTATATATAAAATAAAATAAAAAATAAATTAAACTAATAAGTAATAAAAATATACATAAATATATATAAAAAATAAAAAAAATTATTTTATAATATCCAATTCATAGATTAATGATTTTAAGATATAAATACTATTAAAATGATCAAATAATTTATTTTTAAAAAATATAAAAATATAAAAAATAAATATTAAAAATATAAAAATTAATTAATATAATATATAAAAATTTAAAAATTTCATAATTATTTATCATTTTTTATTTAATTTGTAGACGCAGATTACGACACAACATCATCGGTTTTCTTATAAAAGCAAATAGTCATACTGATAACGGCAAAAAAAATGTTAATAAAACAGTTTTTTTTTTTAAAGAATAAAAGAAAAGCAACATATTTTAAATTAACACGATTTAAAGTGAAGGACAAAGACGGTCGTTTTCTTTTGCTTTTTTTTTTTTCTTTTAGGAAATTTTTTCATTTGCTTTTAGAAATGAACTAATAATATAAATAATAATCGCAAGGGACAAAATTATTTGGAGTCAGTTTGTTGCACATGATAATGAATGATTGCCGTCAGATTAGTGGGGGTCACCTTTTTTTTTTTTTTAAAAAAATAAAGATAAAACTACTTCTCAAAAATAAGTAAAATTCTATAAAAACTATAGAATAAATACGAATAATAGTAACTTTCTGTATAAAGTGTAAATAGGCCTTTTTCATTCTTTATTTACGACCAAAGTGTTTTGATCATGAGGAAATAGACCCACTCGCATTTTAAATTGAGGGAGCCACAATCGCCTAATATTCTAACTTTAAATAATTGATTATTTTATTAAATAATTTTAAGTGAAACAATTTTCTTCATAAAATTCATCAATTAATAATTTTTTATTTAATTAATTTTTAGTTAAGTTAAAATGAAATATAACTTTATATATTTTTTAATTTAAAATTTATTATAGAAACAATTTAATAAATTTTAAATCAAAATATAAATAATTTTATAAAATTAATAATAAAAATTTTTATTTTTATCAAACATGCATAAATCGTATTTTATAAATTTATTTATATTAAAGAAATTTTCAATGTGTATTTCTATTATAATAACTTATAATTGATGATCATAGCTAGGTGTTGACTCCATCCAAATTAACTTAGAGGAAGGGAAGGAATTAAAATTTTAAATAGTTTAGTTTCAAAATTAATTCTATACTCGCACTTCGCAATATTAATATTAAGATGATTAATAATAAAAAAATTATAATATATATTTCTTTAAATATAATTATATATAATATATTTTTTCCGATCGGCTTCTTTTCTCTTTACTAGTAGCGGGATAAGATACGACAAAAGTAATTAATATTTTTTTAAATATTTGTACACATATTTTATTTCTCTCAAACTTAACTTGCCCGTTATATCAGAGTTTGCCAATTATTTTAGAGTTTGGCATTTGAATATCGCACGATGAATAAAGAAATGTCACGAAAGCTGAGAACCATCACGAAGTCTCTCCTCTTTTATATAAAGTAATTTTATTTCAATCTGTATTTAATTACCAGTCCTAAATGCATTAATCGAAGATTGAATCCGATATTTTTTTTATTCAATTTCACATTGATGAGGACTATTGCAAATCGTTATTTTTAACTCATGTATATTTATTAAAAAATTATTAAATTATTAAAATATTATATAAAATTATTTTAAATAAATTAAAATATTTTATATTAATTTATTAATATTATACTCTTACTTTATTAATTAAATTATTAATAAAAAAGATATAATTAAAAAAATTAATTAAATTTTTTTTATTATATAGAGTGATTATTTAAGAGAGGTAATTTTATTTTTATAAATGTGACTACAGCTATATGGAGAGAGTAAATAATATAATTAATATATGGAATATTTAAGGAGGCTTACATATCCTGTATTAATCACGAACGAAATGCTGTCTTGTTTAGCTGAGGAGGCCAAAAATCAAAGTCATTTGGAGCACGACAGCACAGCCTCAATCACTGATAGTGATACAGAGACCTTCACTTATTAATCAAGAATTTCATTTTTTTATTATTTTATTTCTCAATTCTAAACAACATTAAGTTAAAAAAAGAAAATGAGAAAAAAAAAGTCCAAACATTACGTCATTTGAATGCCACACCTAGCTGTTCCCATTCCCTTACATGATGTCACTAGTATCTCTCCCTTTCCAATTGAAATATAAATTTATATATACTTTTAATATATTTTTATTACGGATATAAATTTATATATATTTTTAATATATTATTATTTTAATATGAATATATTTATTAAATATTTTTAATAAATAATATTAAATATTTATATAATAAAATTTAACACATTAATTAACTCATTAATATCATAAATATATTATAATGTGAGGCAAATAAAAATATATATTTATTAATTTGAAGTAAAAATATTTTTTTAATTAGCCAATAAATACATTATCAAAAAATTATACATCAATTAAGATAAAAAAAATTATTAAATCCAAAAGTACATTATATATATATATATATGAGAAAAATAAAAAATCGAACATAAATTTACACAAATATATATATATATATATATTTAATATTAGGTCATATTTTAGCGTGCAATAATAGAGATGTAATATGAGAATTTTTTAAGATGGCATCCATTTTAATACTATTCTAGCCTAATTAAGTATTTTAATTTCAAAGTTTTTATAGGATCCAATGCATTAGTATCAGTGTGATCGCATCTTTTTCATATATATATATATATATATTTGAAAATTGTCTTTAAAAAAATATTTTAATATTTTCATAAATTTTTATTTTTATTTTTATTTTTATTTATAAATGAAGGTAGAAGATTTACAATTATCACTGCTATCAATTAGATGGAGGATGTGTTTGATGGGATTTTTATTCAATAATATCAAAATTATTTTTTATATAAAATTAACTTTTAGAAAAAGCAAATAAAAAATACTTAATTAGAATTAACTAAACTTAGACCTACAAATTTATCTTATACTCTTGACATGAATTCCAATCCAAACAAAAAGAAAATATAAGTTTGCTATAAGAATGAAAGCAAGAGAATTAGAAAACAAAATATCATGAGCAATTAAATGAGAAATAGAGGTGGACAGTCTTCAATCCAAATCAAAGCTTCTCCCCTTTTGATCATTGAACTTTGCTAAGAAATGAGCAGTCTTAGTGTCAACTGTAATTACCAAAAGTTTCTTTAAGTAAGAGACAGTCCTCAATAATAATTTCCAATTCATTTCCATAATATAATCCTATATTAATAGGATATATGACCGCTGACAATAGGATTCTACAACTAAATTCTTAAAATCTAAGACAATGGCAAGTTTTAACCCGAACCTTATGGCCTTAGCTTCTACAACTAAAGGGGATCAAAATGCCAACAAAGCTTTGGAAGCACATGCTAAAACCATACTATTATGGTCACGAAATACAATACCCAAACTTGTAACACCAACATTTGTCATTCTTGCATCAATTTTCATTTTGATTAAAGAAATGTATTTCCCGAGGATTGCACCAAAATTAGAGGCAATGGACCTAAAAAAAAAATGGTAGAATGGACTTAATGATGAATTGGACCTTAAACCATCAAAATCCACTCAAATTGGGTTTAAAATTTCTAAAACAAGCTTGGATGCTTGAACCAACCGCACGATACTCTTAAACAACTGTGCGGATCAAACCATTTCAGCCCAAAACAAACTGAGACCAACTTAAAAAGAACCTAGCCCATATGCTATGAACTGTTGTAAGGTAGTACATGACCCTCGCACGTTAGGTTTGATCATCCATGAGGTGGTCTCTGGAAAACACTGTTGGCTGCAACAAATTTTCAAATTTTAAATCAGAATCTCTCATCTCAACCAATCCTACCCATCCTTATCAGCCAAATCTCATCACATCAACTATTTTGATTTGGATATTCAATTAAACCTCATCAAATTATCATTTTTCACCTATAAATACCCCCCAATTCTCCCATCGTTTCATGATTCAATACTCATTTATAATCAATCATCTATCAAACCATCAACTAGCGACCTATCTTCTCAAATTCTAGTCTTTGAATCCATCCAAAACATTGTTCTGAAGTCCCTCAAGCCTCCAAGCTACATTTTCATTATTTTTCCATCAATTTGAAGTATTTTTAAAGGCCAAAACTCCCCATTCATCCTTTCATCCGAGAATTGAAGATTCAAGTGCTCATTTTTATTCTTATTCATTATTTCATGATTGTTCCAACGTTAGAAAGTCCATCTATCCTCAATTTGGTGTTTTCAAGTGGAAACTTTATTTAAAATTCAATTGACTCGCAACACGATTTGGTAAGACTTGAGGGTAAAACTCTAATCAAACTAACTTTTTCCATTTAAGTTTATTATTTTGTTCTTTTCAATAACCGATTTTAATATTTCTAAATAACTTTACATAGTTAAATAATGTTTTATATTTGGGATAATGATGTTACTAAGTCTTTTATCCATTTGTTTGGCTAATGGGTTTATTCATAATGTAGGAGGCTCAACCCTTATTATAAATTATTTTAACTCTTTTCTTTTGTCCAATCTTATTATTTTATGTCTTTCTTATTATTTCATGTCTTACTATGCATTTATGCAATTCATGTTATTTCGTGACTAATGTTTATTTATGTCTATAAGCCTACATTAGTTGCATTTAGCTTGTTGATAAGCATTTGAAAAAATACAGTATTGTCAATTGACTATAAGTCTATAACCTAAATAGATTGCCATCATCGAATCTAGATATTTGAGAATTCGGATCGGCTCTCTTCACAAAGGTTCCTTTATCAAACCGTTTCAATTTTTTATTCTTGTTCAACATTGAGAGGTGACTCCATTCAACCCATTGACACCTTCAACAATGGAGGACTATCTTATTTGCACATTTAGATTTTGATTACATCTGGAAGTATTCAAACTATCCATAGCATAGAAAGGCAACTTTGAATTCACATTCTCCACCAAACATTTTAGAAAATTAATAGAAATTAGTGCCTTTTCAAAGAAGTATTTATTTCCCAAGAACCAAATATTGTAACAAATTACACAAGTTACCAAAAGCTCATCATTCTTGAGAGATTCACGTATAAATGAAGAAATAAATTTTTAAAAGAGAATCTAGCAAGATTCTGAACCTAAGCTGCCAAAAAAAGGTTCCTAACATCATGAGTAGAATTATAGTTCCTACATAAATATAAAATGTTGTCATCCATGTCACAGAAAGAATAGCCACTAGTATTAATTCCCAACATTTGGTGAAGAAGAAACTTAGTAGGTGAAATGTCCAAGTAAGCTCGCAAAACAAAATTTATCACTTTTGAATACATTTTTAACTTCCACAATAATTTCCAAAAACCATATTTAGAGGAGGAGAAAGCAACTACAGCTGGAGCCTGAATTTTCTTCTATTCAAATCATCGAGAGGGATTTTTAGAATTCTCTCTAACATCAGTGGGTAAGAAAATATTATTATCAATATCAAGATTTCATACGCGACTATTTTAATCAATCAACGTGTCCACTGTGGCATCAGCCATAAGTGAGCTATAAGGAGTAATTAGTTTAAAAAGAAGATGGATGATCAAATCTTGATATTTTTTCCATCACCTATTCACCAAAAGGTACTAGCCAATAGAACTTCTTTTCCCTAAATAAGCTTCGCCAGGTGAAACTTGGAGTAGAACCAATATCAATTTATAGAAATTAAGAATTTGCTTAATAAAACACTTTGAGCAATCAAGCAATAAGGGAATCAGGATTAAAAACTAGTCTCCATCCTTATTTAGCAAGGACAACTTTATTAAAACTTTCAAAATCTCTAAATCATAACTCCCCTCCTTTCTTTAGGTTTACACAATTAGTCCCATTTATATAAATGAATTTTTTTATTTCATTATGCTTTTGATCCCACCAATTGTGGTTGACCATAGCACAAAACTCATTACACATGTAAGATGAGAATTGAAAGTATTGCATTACACAATTAGAAATTGTTTGGGCTATAGTTTTTACAAGCAACTCCTTACTAGCAACTCCTTATTTTTTCCCAAGATAGAAACTTCTTTTTTTGCCCTCATTTTTTATCCTTGATTTAATTGAAAAGTACAAGCTTTGACCACCCCTCCACCATCAAAAAACCAAGATAAATAGCATGATGATCTACGTACTCTTTTAACGCCTAAAGATGCAACCAAAGCATATAACTCCACTTCACTAATATTGGTACTTAAAGAAACTTTTGACTTAGAAAATTAACTTTATGATGTGAAATAGATTCATACTTCTTCAAGACTTGGGATATGGCATTAATTTCACTCTATTTAGTTGAAGGAACAAAAGACAATCATTTGAAAAAAGCAAATGAGAAATATCAGGAGCTCCTCTACATGTTCATGGAGTTGGTATATCAACTCGTTGTTCTTCTGGAATCCCAAACAATTGGAAATACCTATAGCATTTCTTGATCCACATTTGTGGATTTGTGGCATGAAACACAGTTGATTCGATTTTGGGCAAACAATGGTTAATTCCTTGAGTAGGGGCAATCCAACTAGTATTAGGATGGTTGGTATTGCCCAAGTGATTGTTTCATTGGATGGGGTGGATAAATTTAGGATTGAGGATGGTGATACGTGGATTAGGAAGCATTCTAGTATACAAGGGTCAATGATTTTCCTAAATTGAGGTTTGTTAAGGAATTTGGTAGGTGTTTGAGATTCTCGCAACTATGGATTATGAGTTTTTATTAATGGTTATATTAGAGAGGTTTAAGTAATAGGGGTAGGTGAATTCTGTGAGATCTAGCCTTGTATCAGGGTTATTGGCTTGAAGTGGTGAGGAATGGTTTAGAGGTGTGGAAGAGTGGTTTGAAGTTTGCTATGCTTGATTAGATTTTTCTATTCTTGATTAGATTCAGAGTTTTTGGCTAAGGTCCTAACAATCTCTGTAAGTTGATCCATTTGTTTCTGCATACATGCTTCTGCTAATTGATGTTGTGGAACTATTTGCTTTGTTGGACTAACCTCTCACAAATTTCTCTCATAAAGTCTTGGTTCCTTTGATTAATCAATTGAACTTGTTCCTCTATGATTTGCAAATGTTAGGCCTCAACGACCACTACCTTGTCTTTTCTAGCCATTTAAACTAGAGACACGGGGTTGGAAATATCTTCTAGATTTGATTGGGATCGTTGAAACTCAAATCAAGAACCAAAAACACCATAAGAAGGAAAATCACACAAAAAATTATTGAAGAAATCTCTAGAAACACAAAGAATTTTTAAATGGCTCAGATAAAAAAAATATCAAAAATTACATTGACTAACCATCATTTTCTATTTATATATACACTAAAAGTCCAAAACACCCTTAACCCTAACTGATATTTACAACCATAATAGAGTAAAAATAATAAAAAAAAATAAACAGCAGTAAAGTAAATGTACATTTCAACATCCCCCCCTCGAGATGGAGATTGGTGATGAACCAATCCCAGCTTAGACAAGAAAAACTAATAAGACTTGCTGCTTAAAGCTTTAGTAAAAATATCCACCAACTGCAACTTTGAAGAAACATGATTAGTAACAGTAAAACCTTCCTTCGACTTATTCCAAACTAAATGGAAGTCAATATCAAGGTTCTTTGTTCTTTCATGAAACACAGGATTAGCAGCAATATGTAAGGCTACCTTATTATCACAATGAAGATCAATAGGCAGCTGGAAAGAAATATGGAAATCCTATAGCAAAAAGTTGAAAACTGTAATTCACAAACAGTACTAGCCATGCTACAATACTCAGCTTCAGCTGAGCTTTGAGCAGCTGTAACCTGCTTTTTTATCTTCCAGGATATTAAAGAAGAACCTAAGAAGATACAGTAACCACTCACTGACCATCTAGAAAGAGGACAGGAACCCCAGTTAGTATCACGAAGGCATGCAACTGAAATGAGCATCCAGCAGGGAAGAACAAACCAGTAGAAGAAGTATCTTTAAGATACTTAACAACATGTTAAGCTGCATCCCAGTGAGACTTCCTAGGGTTGCTCATAAACTGTCTTAATTGTTGAGTGGAAAAAGCTATATCAGGTCTAATGAGGTTCAAGTATAGTAATTTACCAATTAACCTTTGAAATTGTTTAGGATTCAACAAAACCTCCGAAGACTCATCATATATAGCAAAACCAGCAAGCAAAAGTACTTTAACAGGTTTACAATTTAAAAGGCCAGTATTCTCAATGAGATCCAACACATTTTTTTTATTGAGGTACAAGCTTGCCTCAGATCTGTGAATTTCAATACCCAAGAAATATTTGGCAAGACCAAGATCTTTAATAGTAAATGCCTTATCTAAAGCCAATTTCACATTAGAAATGTGTCTCAGAAGTACCAGTAAGCAATAGGTCATCCACATAAACCAACAAAACTAAAAAAAAAAGAGACTCAGATTACTTAATAAACAAACAGTGATCATTGGCATATTGAACAAAACCCAAGGCATGTAATTTGGTAGTCAACTCAAGATTCCACTGCCTAGAAACCTGTTTTAAACCATACAAAGACCTTTTAAGCCTACATACCAATGTAGTATCTGAAAGAACATAACTAGCATGAGGAACCATATAAATTTCTTCATCTAAGTAGCCATGAAGAAAAGCAATATTAATATCCAGCTGATGTATTAGCCATTGCTTAGCAGAAGCAATAGCCAAAAATAGTCTTGTTATAACTAGCTTGGCAGCAGGAGAAAAACTATCATGAAAGTCAATTCCCTTAATCAAATTATAACCCTTAGCCACCAATGTAGCTTTATACCTTTCTACAGAACCATCATGCTTAAATTTCATTTTGTAAACCCATTTACAACCAATAGGCTTTTTACCAGGAGGTAAAGAAGCCAATTCCCATGTATGATTCTGTTCAATAGCAATTAATTCTTTATTCATGGCCTCCACCCAATTAGGGTCAAGTTTAGCATGCTTATAAGTGATAGGTTCCTTAATAATAGACATATTGGCTATAAAACTCAGATGAACATAGTCTAAGTATGGTAAAACATAAGAAGGAAAAGAAAAAGAAGAAGAATTATTTATAGAAGTAACATATTGATTTAACCATGTAGGTCTAACTCTAGGCTTAGAACTATGCCTAGGAACAACATGAAGAGAAACAAGAGAAGAAGAAGAAGAAGAAGAAGAAGAAGAAGGAGAAAGAGAAATGTCAGAAGAATGAGAAGGAGAAGAAGAAGAATCAATAACAATTACATCCGTAGCAGTTTATGAAGTAGTAGTAGAAAGAGGAAAAGAACAAATAGTATCAGGTGAAATAATAGGTAAAACGGGTGAAGAATCAAACTTAGTAGCAGCAGATTGAAAAGGAAAAATATGTTCAAAAAATTAAACATCTCTAAAGACTAAAAAAATATGATTCTCCAAATGATAAAGCTTATAAGCTTTCTGTCTTGGAACATACCCACAAAAATACACTTAGAAGCTCTAGGAGCAAACTTATTTTTATGAGGTTGAGTGTTAGAAACATAACAAAGACAACCAAACACGCTAAGATTAGAATAATCTAGTTTTTTATCATGAAAAAGTTCAAATGGTGTTTTCCACTGAAGTACAACAGAAGGAAGTTTATTAATAATATGAGTAGCAAAAAGAATAGCTTCCCCCCAGAACTTCTTAGGCAAAGAGGATTAAAACATAAGAGCCCTAGCAACCTCAAACAAATGTTTATGTTTTCTCTCAACTATATCATTCTGTTAGGGAGTATAAGGAGTAGTTTTTTGGATAAATTATACCAAGACTCTTAAAGAAATCCTGACATTGTGTATTAGTAAATTCAGTACCATTATCACTTCTAACTTGTTTAACATAAACATTAAATTGAGTTTTCACCATAAGACTGAAATGCTTAAGGTATGTTAATATTTTGCTTTATTTTTTAAAAGAAAGGTCCAAGTGGCTCTAGAAAAATCATCTACAATAGTAAGAATATAATGTTCCCTAGTAATAGAAGCTAATGGATATGGGCCCAAGGATCAACATGAATGAGAGCAAAAATGTTGGATTCATGTGTATTACTGGTAAGAAAAGGAAGTCTGTGTTGTTTACTTAAAGGATAAATACTATAGTGATGATCACTAGCTGATTCAACAAAATTAAAAATAGGCAAATGATGTATTTTATTTTTAGAGCATGACCAAGCCTCAAATGCAGCAAATCAAAAGTAATAAGCTGATTTGAAGAAGCAACATTACAAGTATCTAAAAAAATTAAAATCAGAAACAGTGAAAGCAATAGAACTATCATTAGAAAAATGATGAATATTATTAATATGAAAGCTAGACTTATCCAATATGTACAGTCCAGCACAAGACTTGCCAACAACAAGAATCTCCTTAGTCAAGTGATCCTGAAACAAACAATAGGATTGAAAAAAAAATCACTCTAATATTGAGAACAATAACCAACCGATTGACAGACACTACTTTGTTTATTCTTAATACAAAGAATAATTTTTCCCAAATCTTTTATCTTGTTCATGGTATTAGAGCTTAGTTCCCATTGCTAGGGTTTTAATTTCGATTTACTTTCTGATTTTAGTTTTAGTTCTATCATTTACTTACTTGATTGTGATCTCATTTTGTGTTGATGGCGAACGAACAAACCAAAGAAGTGGTTGTTAATTCCAGAGCTGAAGATCAATGTCATCAAACTAGAAATGACAATGATCCTTTTTTTTTTTTACAGAATTTCGATTATCCAGGAATGATTCTAGTTACTACACCATTGAATGGAAATGATTTTTTAACTTGGAGTACTGCAATTAGGATTTCTCTTGAAGCCAAAGATAAAATATGCTTCATTGATGGAACCGTATAAATACCTACTGGTAATAATGAGTATCGGAGGTGGAAGAAGGTTGATTCTATGATTAGGTCATGGATTCTTAATTCACTGTCAAAGGAGATGGTTGGTTCTTTCATTTACTGTCTCACTTCTAAAGTTCTTTGGGATATATTGGAACAGAGGCTAGATGAAAACAATGGACCTTTGTTATATAGATTGCAGAGAGATATTGTCTCTATTACTCAAGGTAATTCTTCTGTCACTGTCTATTACAATAAGATCCATAAGTGTTAAGCCAAATTAAATCGATTGAGTCATGTACCAATGTGCAGTTGTAATGGTTATACTTGTGATTTGGGAGTTAAACAAGCTAATAGGGAAGCTTCAATTAAAGTGATTCATTTCTTGATGGGATTGAATAATATATATGATCATGTGAGAAGCCAAATCACAAACATGGATCCTTTACCTTCTATTGATAAAGCCTATTCTATGGTGCTGAGAGATGAAAGACAAGCAAGTAAACATGAACTATGACAGTGATGTTGTTGAGAATAGTGCTTTGTTAGTTAAGGGACCTACTGTTAGAAGTGGCAGTGATTACAGGAATGGTAGAAGAAAGAAAGATGGAGATAAGAAAGATAGATTTTGTGAGCATTGCGGTAGAACATGTCATGTAAGAGAGAAGTTTCAAGCTGAATGGGTATCCAGACTAGTTTAAGGATAAACAAGACCAAAGAAGGAAAGCTGGAGGTACATAAGTTGCTAATCTAGTTGGTGTTGATAAGGAAACACATTTTAACACACCACTGGATAATTTTTCTTTGCATGATAGAGAAGAAAAGCAACTGGATCTTTCTTCAATGGTCTCTGCCCTCATTAAGCAGGAGATGACCAAGTATGTCAAGGGAAAGTCTATTGTATCTGATGGAGCTACAACTAATTTTACTGGGATGGCTTCTACTATGTCATTAGATTTTGCAGGTACTTTCACAAAAACTTCTAATGTTTCACATGGTAGCACATATTTTTCGCAGTGTGGGACTTGGATTATTGATACAGGGGCTACAAGTCACATGTGTTCTACCTCTACCCTATTTCATAGCTTATCTAGTTTGACCAAACCTATACCTATTCATCTACCATATTCAACAACTATATTTTTCACTGATTCTGGCACAGTTAAACTAAGTTTTAAAGCTGCCCTCCTAAGTGTCCTTTACATACCAAGTTTTCAATACAATCTTCTATCTGTCACCAAACTAATCGAGTCAGCCAATGTTTTTTTGACCTTCTTACCAACATATTGCTTTATATAGGACCCGAAGACTAAAGAGGTTCTGGCTGTGGGTCACCAAGAAGATAGCTTTTATGTACTGAATCCTCAATCATTTACTATTGTAAATAGCCAAAATAAACCAGTTTCTTCTTCTTTTTTTGTCGAGTCAAAACTCATATTTTTGCTAGTAATTCACAGAATTCGTCATTATCCTTGCTATGATACCATACATTAGTCACAATTGCATTAGTGCCACCAATGGAGCATCTCCACATTTTTTGAGTTATATTAGTTTTTTTCAAGTTGCAATATGCATATATGAAATAGTTGTAGATATGAAAAATATACTTGACAAATACCATATCCTGAGAGTTGATATTTTTAATTTTTTCAAGTTTGTTATATATACAAAATAGTTCCATATACCATAAAATTATTTAACGTATACTATTTCCTAGGGGTTATTATTAGTTTTTTCAAGTTGCAATTTGCATATATGAAATAATTGTAGATTACAAAAATATACTTAATATATACTTTTTTTTGTGAGTTGACATTTTTAGTGTATTTTCAAGTTTGCTATCTATATATAAAATAGTTGCAAATGCAAAAAATATACTTAACATATATTATTTTTGTGGAGTTAGTATTTTTAGTTTTTTCAAATGTGCAATATGTATATATAAAATAGTTGCAATTAGTTAAAATATATCTAATGTACACTATTTACTATTACTTATTGATTTAACATTTATACACAACATATACTAATATACTTATAGCATTTCTTAAGACTTTTGACTTTAATTCTATCAAATATACTCAACATATATTGAACATATTAAATTTTTTAGATTTTGGTTGTACTTCTTTTTTTTTAAATCTGGATTCGAAAAACAATTGTGATATGAGATTTTATATAAGTGGTGGTACCTAGGATAAAAGAAGAAAAGAGAAGAGGCTGTCATGAAATTAAATATTGAGTGAATATTTTATGTAAATATATGATTGTTAGAGTTTAATAACCAAATATTTACACAAAATATAATAGCTGAAATTTTTTTTTTAATTTTGTCATGAAAATAATTTACTTTAGTTTGTTTTTTATTTTGTTTGAATGGTCCAAATTATAAGAGTAAAGACTGAAAAAAATAAAATAAAACGTTAATTGCAAAGCCAACAGAAAAGAATAATTAATTCAAAATTATAATTGAAATGTATGATTAAACGTTAAGTGTTTTAATAATAAAGTTTCAATTAAAGGTGTAAACTAAACTCTCATAATTGCAGAGATAATTTTAGTATCACTGAAATCAAACTTAAAGAAAAATTAAAAAAAATAAAAAAGAAAAAATGTATTACAATAATTAAAGAAAGAAATAATATAAATTAGTAAAGATGAATAAATTTTAAATGACAGTAATTAGAGAGGAGAGAAGAAAGAAATGTATAAACAGATGAGGAAAAAATGGAAAAAAAAAAGAATAAAAAGGAAAGATAATATAAATGTAAATATTTAAGAAAAATGTAGTATTTTAAAAAAAATTTTGTTTAGCAGTATTTTTGTAATTTTATTTTTTTAAATTATTTTTGTAAATTTTCCTTTTATTGGTTGTTTCTGAAAAATGGAAACATTTTATTTTATGCATTAAAAGATAATTATCTATTTATTTATTTTTTCCTTTTTATAATTCTGCAGTGTTAATATTAAATATAATTAGGACTACAAATAAATACATCAATCAAATGCTAAGTTATTTGAAGTTTTTTATAAAATTTAAATTTTCAAATGAAATTATTTTTTTTCTCGAACCTATAAATTTTGCATTTCGCAGCCCTTGACTTTTTTTATACTAATGAATAATAAATAATAAAGCAAAAATAAAAATGAATTAACTATATATATATATATATATAGACTAATTTAAAATCCACAAAGGCGGTATACCTAACTTCATAAGACTTCTGAGTCCCACCTTCCAGGAAAATACACATGTAACTAAAGATATTTGTCCGAATCTTTTACTTGCGGTGCTATTTATTCACTACCCATATCAAGTTTTTTTTTTAAATAAGAATCAAAGGCGAAACCATCAACACATACACTAATCATCATGAAGAGGTAATTAATTTATCCATCTTTTCTTTCTCGTTCAAAAAAAAAAAAAACTTTTCTCTCATTATTATAAGCTCCTCTTCTTCATCTTTTACAAACTTAATATTGGCAGAAATCGGACTGTCAAATTTTTCTTTTTTGTTTAACAACGTAAACACCCATTTTCCAATTCTAAACCTTTTGTTTTTCTAATAATTATGTTTAATTTTGATATTCTATTTCTCATATATATATTAATATAATATAAGTAGTAGCTCTAATTATAAAAATTTAAAAACAGTAAAACTAAATAGAAAGTCTAACTATATTGTTATTTTATGCAGTTGGATTATGAAGTTGTTAGTGTTAGTGTTGATAGTTGTTGGATCAATCTCATTGGCTGTTGAAGCTGAAGCAGTGGCGGAACCAGATTTTTGTTTACGGGGGGTCGGAATGCAGCTGTAGTCCGATGAAGAAAGAGTGGCCGGCGGTACCTCGGCTCTGGTAGAGCTGTGGCTTGACTGACCGGAGGTGAGGGCTGCTGCTGCTGGGGGATGGAGGCAGAGACAAGATTTTCTATTTACAAAACTTCATTTTAAATCGGTCCCTCGTATTTATTTTTTTTTTACTTTAGCCCCTATCGTTTCGATAGGGGCTAAATTAAAAAAAATTAATGCGTCCCTGGCGAAACGGCGTCGTTTCGCCAGGGACCAATTTAAAAAAAAATAAAGTTTATTTGCACCGAAGGGTTCTTCAACCCTTCGCTGCGAATTACTGTGCAGCTCAGCCCCCATCAATGGGGGGCTGAGTTTTGCAACACCGGTGGCCTCTCCTTCTTGCCACGGGTGAGGGGGGGTCGTGTGACCACACACGACCCCATAGTAGTTCCGCCACTGAGCTGAAGGAATATCAAGGAAAGGAAAACTTGGGAATTATTGGAGGATTAGCGAATATGAAAATTTACTACTTGTTCTGAAGCAAAAGGGACCTGCTGCTGGTTCTATCAATCCTCCTGGTAGACATGGTTGATTTATCAGAGAAGACAAGACCCTCTTGAAATTTATTCAACTAAACATATTATTATTATGATATTTTTCTTACAGGTTATATATTACAAGATATTATACGAATAAATTTTCCTGAAAATGTATGAAATTATTTGCAAAATGAATTGTTATAAATTTGGATGGGATTGGTATATTGCATAGTTGATTATATGTATGTTCTAAATGAGTTTAGCTAACTCAAGTTTGACTTATTAATAAATAAGTCGAATCCAATTGAATAATTGAATTTACATAAAATTTACGAATTTAAATAATTTTAGTCGAATTTAAGTTTTTAATTATAAGATAGAATTGGAATTTGGAAGTTTTCAATAATATTTATACTTTTAATATTTTTTTTATGTATAAGTGCAAATATTTTAGTTATTGTACTTTTAAAAATTATTATTATTTAATAAATAATTTTAAATTGTCATTCCTCATTTTCTTAATTCTAAGGGTGAACATATCTTATAATGTATCATAATAGTACTCTACTAAATAAACAACACTCATAATTTAATTACTAAATATTCTTCAATTATACAATCTCATAGATATTAATATTCTTAAATACAACTTATTATTATTTACTACAATAATATAGATAATAATTTAATAATTCTAAAAGATAATCTTATTAGCCCGACCTTAGCTACACGCTGAAGGAAGAAATGATAGAGATGTTCTACTGATTTATTCTTAAATATCTGAAATTTATATATATATATAAGGGGGTGAGTACAACTACTCAGTGAATAGATAGATATGTAACAAGTGAGAATAAATAAAGTTTGATAATCTATGTAATATAATTATTATAGCTCAACTTGATAAATAAAGTTTGAATAAATAAAGTTTGATAATCTATGTAATATAATTATTATAGCTCAACTTGATAAATATAATTGTATTCTTTGTTATCTTTTATATACACTCAAACATAAATCCTTACTGTTCTAACTTCAATCCAAGGGCGCATGATGATTTACCTCGCAAGCCCAAGAAAAAATAACTTCAATACATATATGCAGAGTAATTACTCCAGCCAAGGGTAACTTTATAATATCATTAAATTTAAACATCCGCCATCAAGGTGCGATCAGACATTTTTATAAAAGAATGTATATAAATTAATTTACCAACATAATAAAATCAATCAATTACACATATAATAATTTAAACTACTATGATTTGTTCTCACTTAATAAGAAAATAATTAATATTTAAAAATAAATCATCATTAAAAATAAATTCACTAAATAAATACTCTTCTCAAAATTATATATAAATATAATACTTTTAAGAAAAATACAATATTATATATTTACCTACTCACCTGAGCCAAATATTTTATTTATTTATTCAACAGAGTTCTCTTGATATTTTATATCTGCAATTGAACTCGTCCCTATAATAATATAAGAATATTATTTAATTTAAATTTTATCATAGTCACTATAAATGTATGTTATGAATATAACTTGAAATTTCAGATTCTTAAACTCTAATAATGTTTTGAAAATTTTGTGACTTTCAAAATTTTCTAAAGTAACATTACAATAAGTATTTATTTAATTTCTAAAATATAATTATTTATCAAATTTTCTAATAAATATTATCAACCATAAAATTTTAAATGTAAGAATTTATTATGTATTTATAATAATTTAATATATAATTATATTACATTATTTTAGTTTATTCATTTTAATGGTTTATTACTATTAATGATATTTATTTATTAACTAATTTATTCATTTACTTATTATATATTATCATTTTTAATCTATAATATGTTTATATATTCCTAGTTTTTAATAAATAATTTCGTGTTAATAATATCAATACTGGAATAAAAAAATAGTAATAATATTATTTACTTAATAATACTTTATTTTTATTTTCTAACAATTACTTATAATAAAGTTACTAAAAATAATAATATTATTTAAATAATTATTTAATTATCGTCTTAAATTAACAACTTATATTAAATTTATTATTCAATTATATTAATGACAAATATATAACTATTTAAATATATATTTAGTAGGCTATTTATAATAATAATAAATTTTAAATAAATATTTGGTAATTGTAATTATATTCATAAACATTGTTATAATAGTAAACAATTAATTATAATAATTATTATAAACTTTTAGTTATACAATCATTTAAATTTATACATGTATACTTAATATTAATAATAACAATAGTAATGCTAATAATATTAATTATTATACAAAATTTAAAAATTATTAATCATTATAAAATTTTAATTATAATATTTTATCACTACAATACTAACAATATTACTAATAAATTATTTATTAATATAATTTATATTTTAAAAATTATCATAACTCATGCTAAAAAAATAATAACCTAATTATTATATCTATAATATTACAAATCTTAATTAAGTAATTAATTTCATAAAATACTATAAATTTTCAAATCATATTTTATTTAATACTCAATCTAATTATTTAATAATTGATTAACTCCTTTATAATAATATAATTAACTTATTTCAATTTTATAAATAAAATTCTTATATAATTAATAATTTAATAATAATAAGTAATATAACTTAATTTACTAAATTATTTACTTGTTATCTTTTAATTAATTTACTTATCTTACAATATACTTATTTATATCTTTATACCTTAATTTCTATAAATTTATTTTGTAATTTACTAACAAATTTATAATTCAAAAATTAAACTTAATTTAACTATCAATATATTTAATCTAAGCATATATATATGTATACTATTTTAATTAATCAATCATTAAACAACTATATATATACATAATTCTTAAATATAATTGATAATATATTTAAATTTATTAACTAACAATAATCTACTAATTCATAATTCTATCAATTCATTATTTATATTAATTTATTCTATAACTTAATAACTATAATTAACTATAAGTAATTAATCAATTAACATTATAATTCCTAATTTACTAATTTCACTAATTTTTTTACTAATTTCTTTTTAGTTTATCACTATATAAATTTTACTTATAATAATTCAAAATCTAATTTTCTTTATTTATTTCCATTTATCACAAATTCTACTAGTAAATTAAAATCTTAATTTCTTCATTAAATCATAACTTAATTAATTAAAAATTATTTTATTTCATTTTTTTATTTCTGTCTAATTTATTATAATACACACATATATAGTATTTTGTTATACTTATCTATAATTTGCATATGATATATTAAATCAAAGCTTAGAATGAGAGAATTCTAAAAATACTCGATTTGCCAGAAAAAAAAGTCACCAAAAAATGATCGAAAAAACTCTTCGAAGATTACGCCGGCGTGAGCTCGGTGAGGCATTCGGACGGCTCGTGCGGCAGCTACCGGCGGTTTTAATGGCTTTGAAAAGTTCGGTGAGTTGGCTTCACCGGTGACTGGTGCGTGACACTAAAATATCACCTGAAGTCGACGAACGGAGTTAAAAAAAATTATTGATCCAAGTTTTCTCCTCTCTTTCTTTTATTGTTTTGATTTAAATTGTCTGTCTAAATTTTCTTCGCTCTCTCTCTCCCTCTCTCTCTCTCTCCCGTTTTTCCTTTCTTTCTTATTTCCTTTCTTTTTCTTTCTTTTCTTTCTTAAATTTCTATAACTTAAATTTAAATATTTAAAAAATAAAATTAAATTAAGTGGTCTGACCACTAATTTGGTTATTAAACCAAATTTAATGATCCATAATTAAAGTAATTATTTACCTAAATTTTTAATATATTTTATTACATATATATATTTTTTATTTATATATTTTAATTTATTATTATTATATAATTTTTTATATTGGTATTACCTCTTTATATATATATATATATATTATTACTATTTTACCTAATTGTTCCACTTATTATTATTATTATTATTATATTTACTTTAACAAATAAATTTTTAACTTTCACTATATTATTATTATTAAAATTGCAAGGTATTACATTCTTCCCCCTTAAGAAAATTCGTCCCCGAATTTTTACTAATTCGTCAATTGAAACAAATGAGGAGCGAACAATCTTATCTTCTTCTCTTTCCCAAGTTGTTTTCTTTCTTGAATGATTATTTCATAAGACTTTTACTAAAGGAATAACCTTATTTCTTAAAACCTTTTCATCTCTGGCTAAAATTGCAATCGGTTCTTCCTCATAAGTCAAATCTTCTCGTAATTTCATTGGTTGTCTCTGAAATATATGCGAAGGGTTGCTTCTATACTTTCTCAACACGAAAACATGAAAAATATCATGTATTTGATATAATTATGATGGTAGTACAAGTCTATAAGTAACGGGGCCGATTTTCTCCACAACTTCATAAAGCTCGATAAATTAAGGACTTAACTTTTCACGTCTACCAAATCGCACTACACCTTTCCATGGAGAGATCTTCAAAAATACCTTATCCCCACATCATACTCAATATCCTTTCTCTTCAGGTCTGTATAGCTCTTTTGTCTGTCTTCTACAACTTTTAATATGTCTCTAATCAATTTGATTTTATCAGCAGTAATCTGAACCAATTCTAGGCCCACCAATTTCCTTTCTCCAACTTCATTCCAATATATTGAAGTTTGACATTTTCTTTCATATAAAGCTTCATAAGGTGTCATGCCTATACTTGAATGAAAACAGTTATTATAAATAAACTCCATTAAAGGAAAATGCTTGTCCCAACTTCCTTTAAATTTCATGACAGAAGCCCTAAGCATATCCTCCAAAGTCTGAATAGTGCGCTCCGATTGCCCATCAGTTTGAGGATGAAAGGAAGTACTGAACTTCACTTTTGTATCCATAGCATGTTGCAGACTAGGCTAAAATCTAAAAGTAAACTGTGGATCCCTGTCTGACACTATAGATTCTGGAGTGTTATGCAGTCTCATAATTTTCTTCACATAAATCTCTGTAAGTTTATCCAAAGAAAAATCCATTTTGATGGGTAGAAAATAAGATGACTTCGTCAATCTGTCTACAACAACCCAAACAGCATCATGACCTTGCTGGGTACAAGGCAAACCAAAAATAAAATCCATAGTAATGTGTTCCAATTTCCATTCTAGAATCGGAAGTGGTTGCAAAAGTCCCGAAGAATGCTGATTTTCTACCTTAACTTATTGACACACCAAATATTTTTCTATAAAATCCGCTACATCCTTCTTCATACCTTTCCACCAATAATTCTCCTTAAGAGTTCTATACATCTTAGTACTACCTGGATGCATAGAATAAGTAGAACAATGAGCTTCTTTTATTATCACTCTTCTTAAAGTATCAACATTCAGTACACGTAATATGCTACCAAGTATAAAAGTATCATCCTCCCTAGAAGCATAATCTGTATGAGTTCCTGCTTTAACACCATCAAGAATCTTCTTCATCTCTTCGTCTAAAACTTGAGCCTCTCTGATTCTTTCCACTAAAATTGGTCTGACTTTAAAAATTGCTAACAGTGCTCCAAAATCATTTATCGTCAAATCTACTCCTAAAGATCAAAGATCCAGTAGTAATGGAAGCCGTATAGTCTTGATATGGGAAAGACTACCATGTGATTTTCGACTCAAAGCATATGCTACTACATTAGCCTTCCCAGGATAATATTCAATAGTATAATCATAATCCTTTAGCAACTCAATCCATCACCTTTGTCTCAAGTTCAACTCCTTCTGAGAAAGAAGATACTTTAAACTCTTGTGATCTGTGAATATCTGATACTTTTCTCTGTAAAGATAATGCCTATAAATTTTTAAAGCAAAAACCACTGCAGCAAGCTCCAGATCATGAGTAGGATAATTCAATTCATGTGGTCGAAACTGTCTAGATGCATAAGCTATCACTCTTCCATGTTGCATCAAGACACAACCCAAACCTTTCCATAAAGCATCACTGTACACCATAAAACCACTATTGCCTTCAGGAAGAGTAAGAATAGGAGCGGATGTCAAACAAGCTTTTAATTTTTTTAAGCTTTGTTGACATTTATCAGTCGAGTTAAACTTCATATTCTTCCTTAGCAACTTGGTTAATGGAGATGAAATAATAGAAAAATCTTGTAAAAAGCGATGATAATATCTTGCCAAGCCTAAGAAACTTCTCATTTTCATAAGAGTTGTTGGAGGTTCCCAGTTCATCACTGCCTCTATCTTTTTAGGGTCAATATAAACTCCCTATGCTGATATGACACGACCTAAAATTACCACTCTATCTAGCCAAAAGTCACATTTACTAAGCTTGACATACAACTACTTATTCTTTAAGATTTATAATATAATTATCAAGTGTTCTTCATGCTCCTCTCTACATCTTGAATACATCATAATATCATCAATAAATACTATTACAAATCTATCCAGATAAGAGTGAAATACCCTATTCATAAGATCCATAAAAACAACTGGAGCATTAGTTAACCTGAATGACATTACTAGAAATTCATAATGCTCATATCGAGTCCTAAATGCTATTTTTGACAAATCTGACTCCTTGATTTTCAGCTGATGATACCCCGATCGTAAGTCTATTTAGAAAAGACTTTAGCTCCTTGAAGTTGATAAAAAATATCATCAATACGGGGCAAAGGATACTTATTCCAGATAGTGACTCGATTTAGTTACATATAATCAATGCACAATCTCATGGATCCATCATTTTTCTTCACAAATAACACAGGAACTCCCCATGGTGAAATGCTAGGCCTAATGAATCCCTTATCCAATAGTTCTTGCAAATGTACTTTCAGTTCCTTCAATTCTGTAAGGAGCTTGAGAAATAGGAGTTGTGCCTGGATGAACATCAATAGAGAATTCAACTTCTCTATTAGGAGGTAATCCTGAAAGCTCTTCTAGAAATACCTCTGAAAATTCACATACTATAGGAATATTTTCTAATTTAGGCCCTTCTAATTGTGTGTCAATTACATATGCTAAGTATTCTTGACAACCCTTCTTAATTAATTTTTGGGTTGTCATAGCAGAGATAACACAAGATGGAAGAAATTTTTGCTCTCCACAAAAAGTAAGGGTAGCATTTTCAGGCAGACTAAAATATACTTTCTTCTCAAAATAATCAATAGTGGCATAGTGGCGAGATAGCTAATCCATCCATAAAATAATATCAAACTCCTGTATAGGCAAGGGAATAAGATCTGCTAACAATTCAAAATTACCTAACCGAACTGCTGAATCTCTATACACATGCTTACACATCATAAAAGTCCCTACTGAAAAACTCACTACTAGTTCAGTGTCAAAGGAATTTAGTTTCTCATTTGCATATGTGGCAAAAGAATGTGATATGAATGAATGAGTAGAGCCAGGATCAATAAGAATATGAGCATCTCTTCCAAAAATAACCAACATACCATTGACCACCTCAGGTAAGGCTAGAGCTTCATGTTGAGTAATAGCAAAAACTCATACTTGTGCAGAAGGTCTACCCGTCTAACCAGATGATATGATCCCATTATATCTACCAACACCATTATTATTTTCTCTCCCAGCTCCTCTGCCCTGTGATTGAGTTCTGCCCCCTCTTCGGGAAGCAAATGCTGATGATGCTTGAACAGACTCACTAGGCCTCACTAACATTGGACAATCCCTTCTGATGCAACCTGTATCACCACACTGGTAGCATTCCCTAAAATTTATTATGCACTCCCCACTGTGATGTCTACCACAAGTAGAAAGGGTTGTGGTGTTTGATTAGCTCTTGAATTACTACTCTGGCCAACTCTTTGTGTACTGGTAAAGTTACCATCGATTATTGCACTGAACTTTGGCTGATCTGTGGTTGGTTTATCTGCTGACTTGATCTCACAAATTGACCTCTACTATTCTCAGAATAAGGTCTAGTGTAGGAACCGCCATCTCTCTTAATCTGTCTATCAGCAAATCCCTGAAAAGAATTATGAGTATGTCTTCTCTTTTTATTCTCGAACTCAGTTTCTTCTTTTAATAACTTTTATTTTTCCAAAGCATCATCCTCCATAGCACGAAAAGTTCTGGCTTGGTCCCACGATAATCCTTTGCAAATATTTATATGCAAACCCTCATAAAATCTGTTGCACTTGTCTTCTTCTTTAGACACCATATGATCCACATATCTATACAAATCTTTAAATTTCTCCACATATTGAAGGACTGTCATCACATCTTGTTTAAGTTGAAAGAACATGCTCTCATTTTCTCTTTTATATTTACCAGTGATGTACTATTTATAGAACTCTACCTTAAATGTATTCTATATCAACTCAGCACTATAGGATTGAACTAATTGAGTGTACCAACCATCAACCGTATTCCTCAAGAAGGCCCGAATATACTTTAGCTTTTCAGCATCAGCAATCCCCATAAGAGAATAAGCTTTCTTCAATTTTTGAAGTAAATCATCCACCTTTTTAGAGTCTAGAGTACCATCAAAATTCTCAGCTCCACAGTTACGGCAATGAGAAATTATAGCCCATGGTTGTTGTTCTCTTGCAGTCATAGTTGTTATAATAGCTTGAACAAAAGTAACACCAACATCAACCTGGATTGGTGGTGCAGCAGGTAGAACCGGAGGTACTTGAGGTGGAGTAGGTGGATTTACTCCAGATGAGTCCTCGTTTGAAGTAGTATTTTGTTCGCTACTCTCAGGTACCTCATAACCAACTGACTCATCGAAAAGAGGTAAAGTAGGATCCCTATGAGGTTGACCAAAATCTTTTAGTCTAACTATTCGATTTCTTTGGCCAGTATTTTTACCACAACCTCTACCACCTTGTATGCGTGTGACATTTTTCTATAAAAATAAATTGTATAACGTAAGTTAACTATGTGACATATCTAAATATAATATATATTTTATATTCATTCATTTTTTTGCAGTACAATTATAATTATATATATATAAGTGTATTATAAAAAATCTCTCAAATCCTTGGGTAAATATTTATAAAAATTTAAATATATATATATATATATATATATTTATGTGATTGAAATACCTTTTAAAATACATTAGAAATACCTTTTAAAATAAATTAAGTTACAAATTAAAAAAAAATTTTGACTCATGCATAATTTTTCCCCAATATGAAACTTTTAAAATAATTTTGCCCTTGAATCCGAGAAATTTACTAGTTACACTAATAAATTAAAATAATTTTCTTATTTCTAATTATTCTAAATTTTTTATAAATGTCTTTTCATAGATGTCTACAGAATTAATAACCTATGCTTTGATACAATAAAATATCACACCCCATTCTCTAATTCTAAGGGTGAATATATCTTATAATTTATCGTAATAGCACTCTACTAAATAAACATCACTCATAATTTAATTACTTAATATTCTTCAATTACACAATCTCATAGATATTAATATTCTTAAATACAATTTATTATTGTTTACTACAATAATATAGATAATTATTTAATAATTCTAAAATATAATATTATTGGCCCGACCTTAACTACACGCTGAAGGAAGAAATGATAGAGATGTTCTACTACTTTATTCTTCAATATTTGAAATACTATATATATATAAGTGGGTGAGTCCAACTACTCACTGAATAAATAAATATGTAATAAGCAAGAATAAATAAAGTTTGATAATCTATGTAATATAAATATTATAGCTCAACTTAATAAATGTAATTATATTCTCTGTTATCTTTTATATACACTCAAATATAAATTCTTACTGTTCTAACTTCAATTCAAGGGCATATGATGACTTAGCTCGCAAGCCCAAGGAGAAATAACTTCAATACACATGTGCAGAGTAATTATCCCGGCCAAGAATAATTTTATAATATCATTAAATTTAAACACCCGTCATCAAGGTGCAATCAAACATATTTATAAAAGAGTGTATATAAATTAATTTACCAACATAATAAAATTAATCAATTACACATAATAATTTAAACTACTATTATTTATTCTCACTTAATAAGAAAATAATTAATATTTAAAAATAAATCATCATTGAAAATAAATTCACTAAATAAATACTCTTCTCAAAATTATATATAAATATAATACTTTTAAAAAAAATACAATATTATATATTTACCCACTCACCTGGGCCAAATATTTTATTTATTTATTCAACAGAGTTCTCTTGATATTTTATATCTGCAACTGAACTCGTATCTATAATAATATAAGAATATTATTTAATTTAAATTTTATCCTAGTCACTATAAATGTATGTTATGAATATAACGTGAAATTTCGGATTCTTAAACTCTAATAATGTTTTGAAAATTTTGTAACTTTCAAAATTTTCTAAAGTAACATTACATTAAGTATTTATTTAATTTCTAAAATATAATTATTTATCAAATTTTCTAATAAATATTGTCAACCATAAAATTTTAACTGTAAGAATTTATTAAGTATTTATAATAATTTAATACATAATTATATTACATTATTTTAGTTTATTCATTTTAATGGTTTTTTACTATTAATGATATTTATTAACTAATTTATTCATTTACTTATTATATATTATCATTTTTAATCTATAATATATTTATATTTTCCTAGTTTTTAATAAATAATTTCGTGTTAATAATATCAATACTAGAATAAGAAAATAGTAATAATATTATTTACTTAATAATATTTTATTTTTATTTTCTAACAATTACTTATAATAAAGTTACTAAAAATAATAATATTATTTAAATAATTATTTAATTATCGTCTTAAATTAACAACTTATATTAAATTTATTATTCAATTATATTAATGATAGAAATATAACCATTTAAATATACATTTAGTAGGCTATTTATAATAATAATAAATTTTAAGTAAATATTTGATAGTTGTAATTATATTCATAAATATTGTTATAATAGTAAACATTTAATTATCATAATTATTATAAATTTTTAGTTATACAATCATTTAAATTTATATATATATATATACACTTAATATTAATAATAACATAGTAATATTAATAATATTAATTATTATACAAATTTTGAAAGTTATTAATATTTATAAAATTTTAATTATAATTTTTTATCACTACAATACTAACAATATTACTAATAAATTGTTACTTCATATAATTTATATTTTAGAAATTATCATAACTCATGCTAAAAAAAAATAATAACCTAGTTAGTATATCTATAATAATACAAATCTTAATTAAGTAATTAATTTCATGAAATACTATAAATTTTCAAATCAAAATAATTGATTAACTCCTTTATAATAATATAATTAACTTATTTCAATTTTATAAAAAAATTCTTATATAATTAATAATTTAATAATAATAATTAATATAACTTAATTTACTAAACTATTTACTTGTTATCTTTTAATTAATTTACTCATCTTACAATATACTTATTTATATCTTTAAATCTTAATTTCTAAAAATTTATTTTGTAATTTACTAACAAATTTGTAATTCAAAAATTAAACTTAATTTAACTATCAATATATTTAATCTAAGCATATATATATACTATTCTAATTAATCAATCATTAAACAACTATTATATACATAATTCTTAAATATAATTGATAATATATTTAGATTTATTAACTAACAATAATCTACTAATTCATAATTCTATCAATTCATTATTTATATTAATTTGTTCTATAACTTAATAACTATAATTAACTATAAGTAATTAATCAATTAATATTATATTTCCTAATTTACTAATTTTTTTACTAATTCCTTTTTAGTTTATCACTATATAAAATTTTACTTATAATAATTCAAAATTTAATTTTTTTTATTTATTTTCATTTATCACAAATTCTACTAGTAAATTAAAATCTTAATTTCTTCATTAAATCATAACTTAATTAATTAAAAATTATTTTATTTTATTTTTTATTTCTGTCTAATTTATCCTAATATATACATATATAGTATTTTTTTATACTTATCCATAATTTGCATATGATATATAAAATTGAAGCTTAGGATGAGAGGATTCTAAAAATACCCGATTTATCGAAAAAAAAAGTCACCGAAAAATGGTCGAAAAACTCTCCGAAGATGACACCGGCATGAGCTCTGGTGAGGCAGTTAGATGGGGCATGCGGCGGCCACCGGTGGTGGATCACGGCAGTTTTGATGGCCTTGGAAAATTTGGTGAGTTGGCTTCTCCAGTGATCGGCGCGTAACAACAACTGACTTATCAGGTAAATGAACAGGACTAGGAGGATTGACTACTGACATATGATGCATAAACTTAGAACTAAAACTCATATGATTAGTAGCTCCTGAATCTACTATCCAAAAACTGTCAGTATTCGCAGGCAAACTTGCAGGTTGAAGTGCAAAAACAGTACCTGCATAGCTAGTGTAAGACAAACAAGCAGTGTCAGCCACATTCTTTTCTTTGAAACACCTTTATACCTCTCTCTCAATAATAGATGCAATATTAGCATACCAAGCCCCCTGAGAAGAAGGAGAATCCTTTGATATAGAAGTATTCTCCTCTCCAGTGTGTGACACTTGTGCTACAAATTTACCATAACCCTTATTCTTCTGCTTTCTAGGATCAGGCCACCAGTTAAGATATCCATTCAACTTGAAACAGGAATCCTTCTCATGACCCCTTCATATTACAGTAAGTACACTGTCTATCATCCCTCCTAGTACCACTTTTACGATTAGTATTCCAAGTTGAATCCCTAGAATTCCCCTTACCAGAAAATACACCTCTCACAACCATAGCATTGGCTTCAATACCATCAGTGAAAACTGTATGGACCTTTCTTTGTTTCTCAATCCAAAGAACCATAGAGTAAGCCTTACTGACCAAAGGAAAAGGCTTAAGAAGTAATATATGTTTTGTCACATGATCATATTGATCATTGAGTCCCATAAAAAACTGCATGAGTTTGAACAAGTTGTTCAAATCAACAGTTTCTTTAGTTGTAGTACAAGCACAAACAGGCAAACGAATGAAACAAGCAAGTTTATCCCACAATATCTGTAGCTTAGTAAAATAAGCAGTAACAGACAAACTATCCTGAGAAATTGAGGCAACTTTTTGCTGAATTTATAGATCATTGGCCTATTACTATCACTAAAATGATTTTCTAACTCATCCCATAGCTCTTTTGCACTATCAGAATACACAAAAGCCCTAACTAACTCCTTAGAAATAGAATTTAAGATCCAGGAAGTGACCATATAGTCGACCTTCCTCCACAGAGTAAACTCAGAAGAACCAGCATCTGGTTTAACATAACTTTCATCAACAAAACATAGTTTTGTCTTTGCTCTAAGAGCAATCTTCATCGCTCTATTCCAGGAGAAATAATTTGTTTCAGTAAGGAAGGAACTCACCAAGATCATACCAGGAATATCAAAACTTTGTAGATGAATCGGATTAGCTACATCGCGATCTGTATGACCTCGTGGTTGAACGATTGCAACTGACTGTGGAGTCAACTCAGTTATCTCCGAATCATTAGCCATACTAAATCAAGTAATCTTTCAACAAAATCAGCATATTTGAAATTCTAGAAAGAAAAACTAGGGTTTCGACTCGTAGATAAAATAACAAACGAGATCAAAAGCAAAACAATAGGTTTTCAAAAAAAAAAACTAAAGAATCAACTGATCTGAAAAATATATCAACAAACTCTTGTAGATTTCAAGCCACAAAAAATGAAATCAAGGAAAAACTAGAGTATTGAATAACCAGAGAACAAAAAAAAATATCAATCTGAGAAGAAAAATAGCAAATCAACACATTCATACTCTTTGATACTACGTTGAAACTCAAATCAAGAACAAAAAACACCATAAGAAGGAAAATCACATAGAAAATTGTTAAGATATCTCTGGAATCACAGAGAATTTTTATATGGCTCAGATCGAAAAATATCAAAAATTACACTGACTAACCATCGTTTTCTATTTATATATACACTAAAAGTCCAAAACACCCTTAAACCTAACAAACATTTACAGCCATAATAGAGTAAAAGTAATACAAAAAAATAAAGGGCCGTAAAGTTAATGTACATTTCATTTGAATGGGACTATGATACAAGGGCCTAAATCATTAAGGAACCTTGAATCTAGTTTTGGTTGTGATGAACCCTATTGTATTAATAGAGAAAGAGAAAAGAGGGAAGAAGCCAAATGAAAAATAACATATTAGAGAGAGAGAGAGAGAGAGAGAGAGAAATAAATATTAAATGAGAGGGAATTTCCTTCTAAATTCCAACTCATTACTCATGTAACAGAATTACAACTATGATAACCAATATGCTAATTCATAACTAACTTTTTAGCTAACTCAGTTAACTTCGTCTGTTGCATTACAGTTCCCTGCACCTACTCTGGTGAATGAATTCTCTTTGTAACCTCTATTACCATTGGTTCTTTATTTGTTTCCATGGAATCAAGTTTTCTTGGATTAATTATTTGCATGGAGCCTAATTACAAATAATTAGAGGCCTTGGCAGTAAAATGGATTTTCATTTGAAACAATAAACACTAAAAATTGAATGATTCAACTCAGAGATTACAATAATAATCATAATAAAAACATGACAATCCTCATATAAACATCTGCCCTTGGCATTTAGTGCTTAGAAGAGAAAAAAAAATCTAATAAATAGTAAACATACAAACGGTGTGATGTTTCTTTTCAACAGTCTAATAACGATAACAATCACTTCTACTTGTTATTATCATGCCTTGTACTTATTTCAATAAAATTTAGGCTAAATAATTATAAAGTCCCTGAGGTTTTGCTTATTATACTAGTCAGTCCCTGTATTTTCAACATCTAATTTTTGCATCCTCCAGTTTTCAAAAATTAAACTGTTTAGTCTTTCTTTAATATTTTCATCCTAAAAATATTAGTCAATTACTTTGATATTATAAAATAATTTATTTATTTTTTTACATATATATATTTTTTTATTTGATAAGTCATGCTTATTTTTAATTTTATTTATATTTCTTACACATAATTTATTTTAATTTTATAAATATTATTAAAAAATAATTTTAAATAATATAAATAATATCTTTTATTATTTTGCGGACAATATATATATCATTTATTTTAATTTTATAGATATTACTAAAAAAATAATTTCAAATAATATTTTTTTATTATTTTGCAAATGATCTATATATAAAATAAAATTAAAAATAAAATAAACTTAATAAATAACAAAGATAAATATATATAAATGAAGAGCAAATAAATTATTTTATAATATATTTATCTTTATAAGAATATATATAAATTAATAATATATTTATCTTTATAAAAATATATATAAATTAAAATAACTTATTAAAATATTTATAAAATGAAAATAAATTATGTGTAAGAAATATAAATAAAATTAAAAATAAGCATGACTTAATAAATAATAAAGAAAAATATATATAAAGAAAAAATAAATAAATAATTTTATAATATCAAAGTAATTGACTAATATTTTTAGGATGAAAATATTAACAGAAGGACTAAACAGTTTAATTTTTGAAAATTAGAGGATGTAAAAAAATAGAATTTGAAAATACAGAAACTAACTAGTATAATATGCAAAACTTCGGGACTTTAAAATTATTGAGCCTAAAATTTATACAACAAAAATCACTGCAACAGCATCACCCCCTTCACTCTAAATGGCTCCTGCCATTAACATTTGATTCCAAATAGGAAACTTCATTTTCAAATCAGTGGCAGATTGGAATTGAAATTTTATATTTATATTTAATTATTTATATATTTTAATTGAAATTTAATTGAGAAAAGACTCCATTCTTCTCCTAATAATATCATAAGATTAAGTAGCCAAGATATTTCTTAATGACTATGCTAGTTTTCAAGTTTGGTTTGGAATCAAATTCTAGATTATTTGGTTGAGTATTTTTGTAATGCATTTTTAAAATTTTTGAGTTGTTTTGATATTTCTTAATGATTTTACAGTTGGATTATTGGTTATAAAAATTATGGATCGACTTTTTTGTTTTTAATAGTTTAAGTGATCCTAGTTCTTAAAAATTTTATACCTTTATCGACTGCATTGAGAGATTGTAAAATTATAATTTTAAAACAATAAATTATATAATTTTTAATGAATATGAGTATAATAAAAATTAATGTCTCAACCTAATGATAATATTAAATTTCTCTCTTAATATTAAAAAAAATATCAATAAAATTAAAATTTCACCATCTTTTATTTTATGAAAGAAAAAAAATTAAAATATATAAATAATATGCAACATTCATAAATATATAATGTTGGTGGTATAGACACATAATTCGAAGTTCATTCTCATTTCATTATAAATCATTATATGCCATTAACAATCCATACACTCAAAATGTTATAATTAGATGTGAAATCTAGAGTATTATCTTCTTCTAGAATTTTTACATGCAATTTGACTAAAAAAAATTATTTAATAACATATGAAATAAACTTATTTTAACTCATATGTTCAATTGTACGTACCCAAATATTAAAAACAATTGATCCTACCATAAATTAAAAAAAAAATGGAATTTTGACAAAAAATATAAGAAAAATTAAAAATAATTTTAAATATACCATATTTATAAAATATTTATCAAAATATCAAAATTTATAAAATATTTACCAAAATATCATATTTTTATTAGTTTATAGAGAGTTTACAATGAGTTTATAATTAATTTACAATGAATTTATAATAAGTTTCTAAATTTTACACAATTTATAATTGGTTTATTATGAATTTATAATAAAATAACTAAAATACCCCTGGTGTCATTTTTTAAAAAAAAATTCAAATCGTTCACCATATAACTTTTATAATTTGAAATTATGAGTTAAAAATTTGAGTAAAGGTTTGTTTATTTCGGTATAATTGAAAATTTGAGTAAAGGTTTGTTTATTTTATTTGTTATCAAATAATTATTGAATTGAATTTCATGGCATGAATTAAGCACATCAAATACCCAAACCTAAATTTGTTTATATAAATTATTAATTAGACAAGAAAATAAATACTTTATATAGCTCTATTATTCAATTTTTCTTGTGTTATTTTAAAAAAGAAAAGTTAAATATTTATAAGATTATTAAATATTTTAAAAAATGAAATGTTTACATAATTACCCTACAAAATAATTTTATTACAAAAATGCTATAAAAGCTAAAAATATTTTTATTTTTATTTTTAAAATACTTCTTCCCTCATTACAATCAATATTTTACTTCAAATTTTTATTTTTTATAAATTTAATATTAAAATAAAAATATTCTAATAAAATAATAAAAATTAATATTTTAAATTATTTTTCATCATATAAAAATCATAATTTTTTTTTATAAAAAGAGAAAATTTTTAATTTTAATTATAAAAATAAGTAACACTAAAAAAACATACATACAAAAATATATTAATAAAAATCATTAAATTTATTTTTAAATAAATTTTACATATTATAAACATGAAAAAAATAAAAAATAAAAAAACTCATAATTTTGTTATGTAAATGTGTTATAGATATATTGTAAATATTGTGTGTATATTATATTTTTATTGTTAAAGTTGTGTATATTTTATGCAAAAATTTTTAATATTGTGTGAATATTATATAAATATTGTGTGAATGTTTTAAAAATAAAAAATTTAAAAATATTAAAAATATTATATAGATGTGTTATAGATTTATTGTAGATATATTATAAATGTATTATAGATGTTGTAGTGTAATTTATATTATTAAGTGTGTATTTTATATATATTGTGTATATATTTATTTTTTATGTATATATGAAAACATAATATTAATATTTTTTTAAAATAAATAAATACTCACTCCATCCTATTTTATATTTCAGTAGTTATTTAGAGATATTTTAATAAAGTGTGGTTAAGTTAGTTAAGAATTAATTTTTTTCTAATAAATTATCATTAGATATAATATATTTTTTAAGCCATTTTAATGTTATTTGTAATTATTGTGAGAAAATATATATTAAATGAGGGTATAATAGTAATTATTATGAGAAAATATATACTAATTGATGGTATAATAGTAAAATAATGACTATTAAGAATAAGTGGACTATAATTTGGGACATCTAAAAATAATATAATGGACTATAAAAATAAAGCGGAGTGAATATAAATAAATAATATTGTAAAAAATAAAAATTAAAAAAATTAAAAAAAAACCAATGCCTAAAAATTAATTTAAAAGAAAGAGACCAAAACATACTTTTGAAATAAAAACACAATCGATCCATATTTTTAAAAAGTATGCATTAGAAAATTGTACTGAGGCATAAAATTCTACAAAAAAAAAAAGATTAATAGTACTGGGTACTAGCCCAGCTGTCCAACGTCTACCTCGCTGTCGAAGATGATGTGTGGGAATTGTGATCATAGACGTACTCAAATAATAAAAATACGAAGAATGTTATGAAATATGTGGATGAATATTTAATTAGATTAACTTTATTATATTAAGATTATGATTAGTTTTATCCTATTTAAATTAGAATTTAATTTGATGATAGTTGTAATCTTTTATTTTTATCTATACTCCACTTGCACCACTATATATACCCTCATTATAGGTGATGCAAAATAAAAAATTCATAATAAAATTTTTTTTTTCTGATTTCTCATTCTCTATCTATCTTCTCTCTTCTTTTATTTACAATACGTTATCAGCACGATAGCCTCTACAAATTATAATAGTGAAGAGAGCAAGATCTATTTTTTTAAGAGAATTTTTATATCTCTTAAATTAAGGTATGCTTCTACATTTTATATTTTTTAATGATTTCACGATTGATATTGATTAGATTGATAATTAAGATTTTATTTATAAATAGTATTTGAGCCCTTCATATTGAATCATTAAGAAATATTTTAAGGTAACAATATATATAATATTTGTTCAGAGTTTTACTGTATATAATTTTGTTCATGTTTGTGAGATTACAATTATCCATAACCATAAAATTATTGGATTCATGAATTGGGTAACGTATATAACATTTTATTCATGTTTGTGTATGTGATGAATAACGCATAAATGTAAAAAAAAGTTGGGTACCTCTGATATTGTGTTTACCCAAACCTAAATTTGTTTATATAAATTATTAATTAGACAAGAAAATAAATACTTTATATAGCTCTATTATTCAATTTTTCTTGTGTTATTTTAAAAAAGAAAAGTTAAATATTTATAAGATTATTAAATATTTTAAAAAATGAAATGTTTACATAATTACCCTACAAAATAATTATATTGTGTTTGTATATATTTATGTAAAAAAAAAAAGTTGATATTTGTGTTGGCTTTTTGAGATGGATTCATAAACTTAAATAATAATATTAACATCATATAATGAGATTAAAGTTTGTGAATATATATATATATAATATATTGATTTGAGAAATATGTATTTTAAGTATATTAACAGTATTTATATACTCTTAAAATAAGTAACAAATAAAATTTTAAAATTTTATTTGTGGAATTCAAATTTAATAGTTATTTTTGTTTATGGTTATATAACTAATAACATCATATAGTATATAAAAATAAAAGAGATATAAAATTATGAATAAATATTTGTGTATTGAAGCAAAGTTTGTAAATAAATTTGTAAAACCCTTGATTTTTGTATGATTTTAAGTCTAGGGGCAAAATGGTAATTTTGCACCTTAGGGGCAAAATAGTCATTTTGTGCCCTTAGAATGTCTTTTTGATACTCGGGGCGACGAGACGGTCGTTTTGAGTATAATATTGTATTTTTGGCTTCGGGGGGTATTTTGGTCATTTTGGCGGTCGGAAAATTTTCGGGTTTCGTTTTACTATTTTTGATGTCATTTTGGTGACCGTGATGTCGTTACGGTTATTTTAAGTATAATTTTGCTAGGGGTTGTATTTCGGGAATTTTTCGGAAATTTATAAATTTTTTTAATTAAAATAAATTAAATTTGGGGTTAGTTGTAAATTTTTATAAGTTAGTTGGGTGTTTTTTTGAATTTTTAAATAGTTTTGGGGTGTTTTTAATTAAAATAAATTAGTTTGGGGTAAAATTATAATTTTGGAAAGTTATTTTCCTATAAATAGGCCAAAAATCTGATTGGGTAGGGTTTTTGGTGTTTTATTTTCGGGTATTCTGAAAAAAAAAGAAGAAAATTAGGGTTTTTGAAGGAAAACAGTGCGGCCGTCGTTTCGTCACTGTGCGCGCGCGTAGCCGGTGTCGTTTGGCGAGAGACGTGGGTCGTTCGGCGTGCGGCGCTCCTGTCGTTCGGCGTGTGGAGCTCGTCGTTCGGCGGCTGGGCGTAGTGGCTCGCCCCTGTCGTTTTGGGTCTTGTCCAGCAGCTCGATTTTTCAAGTTTTTTTGTGTTTTTGAGGTATTTCTTGATTCTTTTTGCATTATTTCGACTTCCATTTAACTAGTTCATATTAATATCATATTGGTTTGATGTTTTTCTTAATTAATTTTGTTAAATTCGATTTATTATTTAATTAAATTGATTTTTACAAAATAGGTTAGGTTTTGAGTTTTTTATTGTTTTGATGGATTTGGTGTTGAATTAAATTGATTGGGTTAATGTGTGGGTTCTGGAACTTGATGAATATATTGAATTAAGGTTTGATTTAATTGATTTGGGTATTAGGGTTTGTGAATTAATTGTTTTCTTTGAGTTTTTGGATGAATTAATTCTCTGCTGAAGTTTGATTTTAGTGCAGGATGTTGCACGATTTTTAATTAAATATTGGGACGTGATAAAAATCTGAAATTTGGATATGTGGCTCGAAATTGAGTCTAGTTTATGAGAAAAATAATTTTTGGGATTTTGGAGCATCTTATATTTCTGGAAAATTCAAGTTTGCTACTGTTGTCTGACAAACTGTGCTGTTGATGCAATTGCATCAACTGTAACTTTCGAAATTCATATTAAAATGTGTAAAAATGTTTTTGATTTGATTTTCATATATGTTGAATTTCTGGAAGTCTATTTTACAAGAAAAATATGTTGAGTTATGTTTCTGTTTGTTATATTGTTGAAATAATTTAATCTTTCTACTGCTGTCAGTATACCTTGTGAGCTGTATACTGTTACAAATAAAAATTGATTGAGGGACTTCTAAGTCTCGAAAAATTATGAAATTTTGGTAGGATGCTTTTAAGATATCAAATTAGCTTCTGGTTGAAAATTATAAATTTTGCATATACTGGTTAATTGTTTTGAATTTTACAAGTTGATACTTGTTTTTTTAGGTTTATCGGTAAAATTGTATCTTGTGTATGTTGATTATTTAAGTAAGGTGTTTGATGAATTTAAATTGTAAGGACTTTTTAATGATGTTTTATATTCTGGAAAGCAAGTTTAAAGGTGTGGTATTATGATGGTTAAGTTATGTTTGGTTGACAAAAAGGTTTAACCTGGTTGTGGAAATTATTGAATTGTGTGCATTCACGTCATGCATTCCCATTTGCACTTGCATACATTTGTAAGGGTGGTTGTTAATTGATGGTTAATGGTTAGGCGGTGGTCCAGCAACACCTCAGACTTAGGGTGGCGGATTGCTTAGCTGACTGTTAGACCAGGTAAGTTCTATGGGTGTATGTGATTATTTGTGTTGTGATTATTTGTGTTGTGCTACTTGCTAACAACTTATATATATAAACCCTTCTTATATATATTATCCTTTCTATATATTCACTATACTATTCTTTCGAACCCAGCCTCGTATGCTTTAGGAGACAGAGAAACTTGCATGTGATTGTATTTATGTGATAATATTGAATGTGATATTACTTGTGCTGTGTGATGGTGTGTCATGAAGGGGAAGGAGGTTACTGAGGCTTAATGCCTATACTGTTCTGAGGCTTAATGCCTATACTGCTACTGAGGCTTATGCCTATACTGTTTACTGAGGCTACATGCCTAATTACTGATTACTGTACTGTACTGAGAAGTTATAAGGGCGGATGTGACTGATATGATTACTGTACTGTTTACTGATTGGTGACCCCGACACACCATCTTGTTTGCTTAATTTGTGATTGTATTATATGTGCTGCTTATATAACTGTTAGATGTTTCTCTGCCTCTCATAGACTTACTGGGCGTCTATAAAGCGCTCACACCCTTACAGATTGTCTTGCAGGTTTACAGTGATTGCCTTCGTCTATCTTCTTTCTCTTCTTGGCGAAGTCGATCAGGTTTTCCGTTTGTGTCATTGGTCTTTCTGCTTAGAGATTTCCGGATATTGAACTTTTGGGCGGATTGAATCCGAATCCCTTATTGTGTAATAAGTAGAACTTGTCTGCATTAGATTTCCTGAATGATTATATTGTGACTTGATTATATTGATGGTTTGCATTTGATATAGGATTGAGGATTATTTTAAGTATTGAACTATTTTGCACTTAGACTGTTATGAATGTTTTTATAGGCTTATGTGGTCGGACTTCGGTTTGGCTGCATGCCGGTCATGGCCCCGGGTTGGGTCGTGACAAAAGTGGTATCAGAGCAGGGTTAGATTCAGTCACACTTATAATTTGTCTAGTTGTATCCGGAAATCATTAGGAAAAATTCTTTCTGTATTTCTTTTGCTTCCGCGTTAACCGATATGCTTATACTAATATCAGGAATTATGTCTCAAAGAAGTACTGGAATTCGGATAGGGGGAGGTTCCTCTGGTGCTGGAACTTCTGGAACTGCAGGTGGTGCTAATATGCCTCCACGTGGACGTGGGAGACCTCCTAGAGCTGCAGCAGGGAATGTTAATACTGCAGGAGTTGTGCCTGATCCTCAGCCACCTACTCCTGGGAATAATCCTGTACCTGAAGCTGCACCGGCTGCTGCAGTGGGTCAGGAGCAGTTTATGACTACTATGATGACCATGGGTAGATCTATGGAGACTCTTGCCAATGGAATTGCTCAGTTGGTGCAAAATATGAATCAGAATGCTGGGCAAGCCAATGATCAACCACCTAATGTTGGACCCCAGTATGTGAGGTTAAATGAGTTTATCAGAGTGAACCCACCTACATTCTCCAACTCTGCTACTGAGGATCCGGTATACTTCATCAATGAGGTACGTCGGATTTGTTTAGCTCTCAACTGTACTGATGATAGATCTATAGAGTTGGCAGGCCATCAGTTAAAGAGGTCAGCTCAGGTGTGGTTCGATGATGAGATCAGAGATAGGGTTCATTTCTGGGATGAGTTTAGGGACTTGTTCATGCAGAATTTCATACCTGAGAATGTTATGTGGCAAAAAGGCCAAGAGTTTGAGAGGTTGAAGCAAGGGGATAGATCCATAGCTGAGTACTATGAGAAGTTTCAGGATCTGCGACAGTATGCTACACACTTGATTCAGGATGAGGCTCGGATGACTCGCAGATTCGTGGAGGGACTGAGCAATAAGTATTATGGTTTTGTTGCTAGCCATAACTACACTGAGTTGCATTTGGCTAGGAACACAGCTCTGGGTTTGGAAAACAGAGGTAAGACTGACAGGACTGAGGATACTACTGATGTTAGTAGGAAGAGAAGTAGACCTAATGATTTGCATGGCTACCAAGGACAGAACAGAGATCAGAGAGGTAATAATAGAGGTGGTCAGCAACAGACTTACCGATTGCAGAATCAGAATCAGGGGCATCCTGTTTGTAGGTTTTGTGGTAACCGTCATCCAGGAGATTGCTGGAGACAGATGGGAGCATGTTTAGGTTGTGGACAGATGGATCACCAGGTGAAGGATTGTCCTAATTCTCGGCGTGGTCAAAATCAAGGAGGGCAGCAGAATTATGTGAGACCAGCAGGGAATCAGGGTAACAACAACCGTGGCAACGGTAATGGCAATGGCAATGGTAATGGCAGAGGTAATGGTGGTCGAGGTTATAATGGAGGCCGAGGTAATCAGAATGGTAGACGACAGAATGGAGGTTATCGAGGCTACCAAGGTCAGCAGAATCAGGGTTATCACCAGAATAATCAGCAGCAGAATGCTGTACCCGTTTTGCCAGCAGGTCAGAACAATGTTCAGAATCAGAACCAAGGCCAGAATCAGAATCAGAATTATGCTCGGGTGTTTAATCTTAATGCTCAGCAAGCTCGGGCTGATAATAATGTGGTGCAAGGTACACTCTCTATATGTTCATTTGATGCACATGTTCTTATTGACCCTGGAGCTACTCATTCATTCATATCACCTAGTTTTGCATCTAGATTAACTAGATCACATGAACTTTTAGCTGAGCCTTTGTTTGTTCATACACCACTGGGGGATGAGATAGAGACGGCGGATGTTTATAGTAACTGTATGGTCAGAGTTGAGGATGCAGATTTAGCTGCAAATTTGATTGTCTTATCTGTGTTGGAATTTGATGTGATATTGGGAATGGATTGGTTAGCTTGTCATGGAGCTAATGTTGACTGTAGGGCTAAGATAGTTCGATTTGATTATGAAGAAGGTAAGTCGGTGACATTCCATGGTTCCAAGACCATTGGTTCTTGTCAGATGATTTCTGCTTTAGGAGCTAGAAGGTTGTTGCGTAAAGGTTGTAATGCCTATCTTGTATCTATTCGGGATGTGCAAAAAGAAGAAGTTAAACCAGAAGACGTCCCTATAGTGCAAGATTTTGTGGATGTTTTTCCTGAGGATTTGCCTGGGTTACCTCCTGATAGGGAGATTGAGTTTTCTATTGATCTTGTACCCGGCACAAATCCTATCTCTATGCCACCTTATAGAATGGCACCGGCAGAGCTTAAAGAGTTGAGGGAGCAGCTGAATGATTTGTTACAGAAGGGGTACATCCGACCGAGTACTTCACCTTGGGGAGCTCCGGTTCTTTTCGTGAGAAAGAAAGATGGTTCCATGAGGTTGTGTATTGATTATCGGCAGCTAAACAAGGTGACAGTCAAGAACAGATATCCATTACCAAGGATTGATGATTTGTTTGATCAGTTGCAAGGGGCGAAATTTTTCTCAAAGATTGATCTTCGGTCTGGTTATCATCAGTTAAGGGTGCGAGAGAGTGACATACCTAAGACTGCTTTTCGCTCAAGGTATGGTCATTATGAATTTCTGGTAATGTCTTTTGGACTTACCAACGCCCCTGCTGCTTTTATGGACTTGATGAATAGGGTGTTTAGTCCATATCTTGATCGGTTTGTTGTGGTGTTCATTGATGATATTTTGGTGTATTCCAAGACTAAAGAAGAGCATGAGGAACATTTGAAGCTGGTTTTGCAAACTCTGAGGGAACATAAACTTTATGCCAAGTTATCGAAATGTGAATTCTGGTTGGATAAAGTTGTGTTCTTGGGTCATGTTATATCTTCTGAGGGTGTTCAGGTTGATCCAAAGAAGATTGAGGCAGTCATAGATTGGCCAAGACCAAAGACAGTTACAGAGATACGAAGTTTCTTGGGTTTGGCTGGTTATTATAGAAGATTTGTTAGAGATTTTTCTCGACTTGCAGCACCTTTGACTAAACTCACTCGCAAGGGTATTAAGTTTGTTTGGGATGATGCTTGTGAGGAGAGTTTTAACCTTCTGAAAGAAAGGTTGACATCTGCACCTGTACTTGTTTTGCCGGAGGGCAATGAAGGCTATGCTGTTTACTGTGATGCATCTGGTATTGGTTTGGGATGTGTGTTGATGCAACATGGTAGGGTAGTTGCTTATGCTTCAAGACAGTTGAAAAAGCATGAAGTTAATTATCCTACACACGATCTGGAGATGGCTGCTGTTGTGTTTGCTCTAAAGATCTGGAGGCATTATCTGTATGGTGTTACATGTGAGATTTTTACTGACCATAAGAATCTCAAATATGTTTACTCGCAGAGGGATCTGAACTTGAGGCAGAGGAGATGGATCGAGTTTCTGGAAGATTATGATTATAATATTCAGTACCATCCTGGGAAAGCAAATGTTGTGGCAGACGCTTTGAGTCGCAAGTCTATGGGGAGTTTGTCACATATTTGTTTGATGAGGAGGTCTTTGATTTCTGAGATTCACAAATTGCTTGATGAGGGTTGGACATTTAATATGTCTGACAAAGGAGTTGTGAATGGTAGAGGGGTATTTCTTGCTAGTTTGGCTGTGAAGCCAAATTTTCTTGACAGGATTATTTCTGAGCAAAGTAATGATGCGGATTTGGAAATTTTACGACAGAAAGTCTTAGCCGGTGAGAACAAGGAGTTTGTTATAGATGGTAAAGGTGTTTTGAAGTTTGGTACTAGGGTGTGTGTTCCCAAGGTAGATGAATTGAAGACTGATATCCTTAAGGATGCACATTTCTCTAAGTACACAGTTCACCCAGGTTCCACCAAGATGTATCGGGATTTGAAGCAGCTGTACTGGTGGAAAGGGATGAAGAATGATGTTGCTCAGATTGTTTCTCAATGCTTATCTTGTCAGCAAGTTAAGTATGAGCATTATAAGCCTGCGGGATTGCTTAAGGAGTTACCACTACCTGAGTGGAAATGGGAGAGAATCAATATGGATTTTGTTGTCGGTTTGCCTAAAGCCCCTGGTGGGCATGATTCGATCTGGGTTATTGTTGACAGATTGACTAAGTCCGCTCATTTTCTTCCAGTAAATACTAAGTACACAGTGTCGCAGTATGCCAAACTGTACCTCAACAGGATTGTGAGTCTTCATGGGATCCCAGTTTCTATAGTTTCTGATAGAGGACCACAATTTACTTCTAGATTTTGGCAGAAGCTTCAGGAAGGTTTGGGAACTAATCTTCATTTCAGTACTGCTTTTCATCCTCAGACAGATGGTTTGTCGGAGAGGACTATTCAGACTTTGGAAGATATGCTGCGATTGTGTGTTCTTGATTTTGGTGGTAGTTGGGCAGATCATCTTCCTTTGGTAGAGTTTGCCTACAATAACAGTTATCAGGCTAGTATTGGTATGGCTCCATTTGAGGCTCTGTATGGCAGAAGGTGTAGGACTCCATTATATTGGGAGGAGGTTGGTGAGCGTCGAATTGAGGGTCCTGAACTTTTGCAATACAGTGCTGAGGTTGTACCAGTGATTCAAGACCGTATTCGGACTGCTTTTAGTAGACAAAAGAGCTATGCTGATTTGAAAAGAAGAAATCTGGAATTTGCTGTCGGGGATAGAGTGTTTCTGAAGGTGTCACCTTTCAAGGGTGTTATGAGGTTTGGTAAGAAGGGAAAATTAGCTCCACGGTATGTTGGTCCATTTGAAATTCTGGAGAGGATTGGTGATGTTGCTTATAAGCTTGATTTACCACCTCAGATGGCTTCTGTGCATCCGACATTTCATATCTCGATGTTGAGAAAGTATGTACCTAGTCCTGATCATGTGCTAGCTCCGGACACTGTAGAGATTAGTGATGATTGTTCTTATGAGGAGCAGCCAATGGCTATTCTGGACCGTCAGGTCAAGCGGTTGCGTTCTAAGGATGTAGCTTCTGTGAAAGTCCTTTGGCGCAATCATTCTGTTGAAGAATGCACCTGGGAAGCCGAAGAGCTTATGAAAGCTAAATATCCCCATCTGTTTGAGTCTTCAGGTATGTCTTAGACTTCGAGGTCGAAATCGTTTTAAGGGGGTTAGACTGTCATATTCTTCAGTTTTAGTGTTAGAGCACTTGTATACCAGCATAACATCATACTCATACATCGCATGATATTGTTTGTGACTGATGATTGACAATTGTATGCAAAGGATCTTATTGAAAAGGTGTATGTGTAATGATGTTGTACTTGATTGATTGGCAATGACATTGACTGGGTTGAGCGCTAAGCGCTATTCATTATTTGTTTTGTTTATCTGAAAATTTGTTTTTATTTAATGAACTCTAAATGGATCAAACCTGGAATGGTCATTAGTGCTTGGTATTTTGTGGTTATGGCCTGATCAACCATAACGACACATACTAAGTAGACGATACCATCCGGATTTGTGTATAACTATTGTAATGACAGTTTTTGATGGATAATGATTATGTTGGATTTAATTGCGTGGACGCAATTACTTTAAGGGGGTTAGATTGTAAAACCCTTGATTTTTGTATGATTTTAAGTCTAGGGGCAAAATGGTAATTTTGCACCTTAGGGGCAAAATAGTCATTTTGTGCCCTTAGAATGTCTTTTTGATACTCGGGGCGACGAGACGGTCGTTTTGAGTATAATATTGTATTTTTGGCTTCGGGGGGTATTTTGGTCATTTTGGCGGTCGGAAAATTTTCGGGTTTCGTTTTACTATTTTTGATGTCATTTTGGTGACCGTGATGTCGTTACGGTTATTTTAAGTATAATTTTGCTAGGGGTTGTATTTCGGGAATTTTTCGGAAATTTATAAATTTTTTTAATTAAAATAAATTAAATAAATTAAATTTGGGGTTAGTTGTAAATTTTTATAAGTTAGTTGGGTGTTTTTTTGAATTTTTAAATAGTTTTGGGGTGTTTTTAATTAAAATAAATTAGTTTGGGGTAAAATTATAATTTTGGAAAGTTATTTTCCTATAAATAGGCCAAAAATCTGATTGGGTAGGGTTTTTGGTGTTTTATTTTCGGGTATTCTGAAAAAAAAAGAAGAAAATTAGGGTTTTTGAAGGAAAACAGTGCGGCCGTCGTTTCGTCACTGTGCGCGCGCGTAGCCGGTGTCGTTTGGCGAGAGACGTGGGTCGTTCGGCGTGCGGCGCTCCTGTCGTTCGGCGTGTGGAGCTCGTCGTTCGGCGGCTGGGCGTAGTGGCTCGCCCCTGTCGTTTTGGGTCTTGTCCAGCAGCTCGATTTTTCAAGTTTTTTTGTGTTTTTGAGGTATTTCTTGATTCTTTTTGCATTATTTCGACTTCCATTTAACTAGTTCATATTAATATCATATTGGTTTGATGTTTTTCTTAATTAATTTTGTTAAATTCGATTTATTATTTAATTAAATTGATTTTTACAAAATAGGTTAGGTTTTGAGTTTTTTATTGTTTTGATGGATTTGGTGTTGAATTAAATTGATTGGGTTAATGTGTGGGTTCTGGAACTTGATGAATATATTGAATTAAGGTTTGATTTAATTGATTTGGGTATTAGGGTTTGTGAATTAATTGTTTTCTTTGAGTTTTTGGATGAATTAATTCTCTGCTGAAGTTTGATTTTAGTGCAGGATGTTGCACGATTTTTAATTAAATATTGGGACGTGATAAAAATCTGAAATTTGGATATGTGGCTCGAAATTGAGTCTAGTTTATGAGAAAAATAATTTTTAGGATTTTGGAGCATCTTATATTTCTGGAAAATTCAAGTTTGCTACTGTTGTCTGACAAACTGTGCTGTTGATGCAATTGCATCAACTGTAACTTTCGAAATTCATATTAAAATGTGTAAAAATGTTTTTGATTTGATTTTCATATATGTTGAATTTCTGGAAGTCTATTTTACAAGAAAAATATGTTGAGTTATGTTTCTGTTTGTTATATTGTTGAAATAATTTAATCTTTCTACTGCTGTCAGTATACCTTGTGAGCTGTATACTGTTACAAATAAAAATTGATTGAGGGACTTCTAAGTCTCGAAAAATTATGAAATTTTGGTAGGATGCTTTTAAGATATCAAATTAGCTTCTGGTTGAAAATTATAAATTTTGCATATACTGGTTAATTGTTTTGAATTTTACAAGTTGATACTTGTTTTTTTAGGTTTATCGGTAAAATTGTATCTTGTGTATGTTGATTATTTAAGTAAGGTGTTTGATGAATTTAAATTGTAAGGACTTTTTAATGATGTTTTATATTCTGGAAAGCAAGTTTAAAGGTGTGGTATTATGATGGTTAAGTTATGTTTGGTTGACAAAAAGGTTTAACCTGGTTGTGGAAATTATTGAATTGTGTGCATTCACGTCATGCATTCCCATTTGCACTTGCATACATTTGTAAGGGTGGTTGTTAATTGATGGTTAATGGTTAGGCGGTGGTCCAGCAGCACCTCAGACTTAGGGTGGCGGATTGCTTAGCTGACTGTTAGACCAGGTAAGTTCTATGGGTGTATGTGATTATTTGTGTTGTGATTATTTGTGTTGTGCTACTTGCTAACAACTTATATATATAAACCCTTCTTATATATATTATCCTTTCTATATATTCACTATACTATTCTTTCGAACCCAGCCTCGTATGCTTTAGGAGACAGAGAAACTTGCATGTGATTGTATTTATGTGATAATATTGAATGTGATATTACTTGTGCTGTGTGATGGTGTGTCATGAAGGGGAAGGAGGTTACTGAGGCTTAATGCCTATACTGTTCTGAGGCTTAATGCCTATACTGCTACTGAGGCTTATGCCTATACTGTTTACTGAGGCTACATGCCTAATTACTGATTACTGTACTGTACTGAGAAGTTATAAGGGCGGATGTGACTGATATGATTACTGTACTGTTTACTGATTGGTGACCCCGACACACCATCTTGTTTGCTTAATTTGTGATTGTATTATATGTGCTGCTTATATAACTGTTAGATGTTTCTCTGCCTCTCATAGACTTACTGGGCGTCTATAAAGCGCTCACACCCTTACAGATTGTCTTGCAGGTTTACAGTGATTGCCTTCGTCTATCTTCTTTCTCTTCTTGGCGAAGTCGATCAGGTTTTCCGTTTGTGTCATTGGTCTTTCTGCTTAGAGATTTCCGGATATTGAACTTTTGGGCGGATTGAATCCGAATCCCTTATTGTGTAATAAGTAGAACTTGTCTGCATTAGATTTCCTGAATGATTATATTGTGACTTGATTATATTGATGGTTTGCATTTGATATAGGATTGAGGATTATTTTAAGTATTGAACTATTTTGCACTTAGACTGTTATGAATGTTTTTATAGGCTTATGTGGTCGGACTTCGGTTTGGCTGCATGCCGGTCATGGCCCCGGGTTGGGTCGTGACAAAATTGATATTTACTATGATTTTATATAATTTTAGAGTTATGGTATTTAAACTCTAATTATATTATTTGGTCCTTATTTATTTGATGAGCTCTGTAATTTATCTAATTTATAATTTTTTTAATTTGATATATTTATAATGTTAAATCCCATAAAATTTGAATTTATTATTCTTGATATTTTTTGAAGAAATTATATGTTATAGGTACTTGATAATTGAGTTCATTTTGATATTGTGAATCTTAAATATATTTGAGAAGAAAATCAAGTATCACTGTAGAATCGCTTAAAATTAATGATATTTTTTATTATTCAGACAAGAAATTAAAAATTGATTATCTTATTATTAATAATTTATTATAACATTTTTAGTAAATATTAAACTTTTCATACTTCAAATATGCTCATGCAGTAGCAATATTGAAAGTATAGATTCACAAAATATTTTAAACTAATTTCTTATTGACCTGTAGTTAAACAAAATTGTCAGTTTTTGATAAAAAAAATTATCAAACTCGTCCAATTGGCTTAATATCATTCCCTGAAGTGAATGTGCTATTTTTTAAAGACTATGGATGAGATATTGATAAAAAGGGTTTTGGTAAAAAAAATTTTCTACCAATTTTAAAATTAAAAAGTACTAACAACTCTCATAATTATTCATGATCAGAAAATATTTGTTATAGTTAACATTAGCAGAAATTAATATTAACATGATATCTGATTCTGCAAATATATTTGAAGACTCCAGAAGAATTCATCTTATATTCTGAATTTAAGTAAAAAGATATTTTGATGATACATTGTATTTGGGTAAATCCTGAAGAAATCTACTAAGTTTTAAAGAATACGTTGCAATGATATCCTATTGAAACAAATTTAAAAGAGATATCGAATTTTTATGTGTTAACTCTACGGATTTGAACCAGAAGTTCATATTTAAAAAATTCTAAATTTCTTAACTGGATTGTACTTTATAAAAAATAAAGATAGTTGAGTTACACTATATGCACGAAAAGTGCATAGATTCTAAAATTTTTATACTTTGGCATGACTGTCTTGATTATCTAGATTCAAACATGATGCGATATATTGTTAAGAATACAAATAGGCATCCACTGAAAAATCAAAAAATTCTTTTGTCCGATAATTACTTTTGTGCTTCTTCTGCTCAAGGTAAATTAATTATGAGATATTTATTATCTAAATTATATTTAGAGTCCTTTGAATTTTTACAAAGAACACATGAAAATATTTATAGTTATATCCTTCAATCTTGTGGACCTTTTAAATACTTTATGATTTTAATTAATTTTTAAACTCGATGGTCATATGTATGTCTATTGTCAACTCCTAATTTTACTTTTGCTAAATTCCTTGTTCAAATTATAAAAGTTAATGTCAATGTTTCTTGATTATCATATTTAGATAATACATATGAGTTCACTTAAAAAGTATTTTATGATTATATTATCATTGAACATTTTATTATATATGTTCATACTCAAAATTTTCTATATCAATTTGGATATATGTTTGGATACATATTATAGTTTATATTGCATCTTTAATTTGAAATTTAACTGCATGCACATTACAAGTTTTTCACTTTACAACTTGAGCTTATCTGACATTAAAATTTATAATATTAAATTTTTTTTATTTGAAGTGTAGTTGTTTTAATTGTGTTTCCTCAAAAAACTAAAATAGAATATCAATATTATCTTGATATCTATATAGGTTTTGATTGTTTATATTCGATATTATGGACCTTTAACAGTAAATTTTCTAAAGCAAGTTTTTAGTGAGTTGGTTTTCTCACTATTAGGGAAAGATAAAAGTAAGGTTCAAATACACAAGAGATTAATTAGAATATACCAACTTTATCCAATCTTGATACACGCACAAATTAATATAAACTGAAAGTTTAAAAACTAAATCATTTGCAGAATATTGCAAATCAGTTACTAGATATTTTTACAGATATCCAGAAGATGTTTAAATCACATATTACAGCTGCTAATAGTCATGCTCGATTGATTGTCCCTGCAGGACATCCTATTCATATGTCATCCAATGAATTTAATATATGCCTAGAGTGTGGTAGACCACTTGATTTAAATTATTATTTTTTGAAAGAAATAAAAATAAATAATTTTAAAATGACACTCTTGAAGAGGTCAAAAACAACATAAATTAAAAACTCATATTTTTAGGGAAGTAATCCCAAAAATGATTTCGATACCGAAAAATTATGAGATCTCATTAAAATATAGAAATATGTGAGAAAGAGATGAAATTATTATTATTAATATGTTTGTATATATTATTGTTGAAATTATTAAAATATGCTTGAGCTTAAAAATATTTAAAATTTTCGACGTTGATGTGATTAGCCAAAATCAAAAGAAGTAATTCAGGCTGAGTTATATTCATTTGCTAAACGTATAATATTAGACCAGTAGCCTAGACACCAGAAGATATCAGATCCATGGGATATTGTATATAAAAAATAATAAATAAATCAAATGAGATTATGAAAAGAGCATATTTCCTCTATTATGAATATAATTACTTTTAAAATTACTTCGGCAGCCCCTGAAGAGCTCAACATTACATTATGACAACTTACTCATATAGCTCAAAAGAAAAATGAGTTAAATGAAATTGTGGGATATAAGGCACGACTGTGGTATAAGAATTCTTACAAAGATTTGGTAAAGATTATGATGAGACATATTCCCTTGTCATAGATGCTATTACCTTTAGATTTTGATATGTTTAACAGCCTTTGAAAGGCTCGACATATACTTGATGGATATTGTGATAATTTACTTATATGGTTCATTAGATAATGATAATTATATGAAAATCTCTGAAATATTTAAGATGCATGAAGCATATAATACCTTGATAAATATATTATATTATGCTCCAAAGATCTTGGTATGAGCTAAATCAATATAAGCGGATATGATGTAATCGCCTATTTGAGAAAATAAATATGAAAATAATTTCATTTGCCCATGTATTTTTATCCAGAAGATAAATTAATAATTTACTATAGTTACAGTTTATGTTGATATATTGAGAACTCCAGAAGAGATCTTAATTACTGCAAACTATTTAAAGAAGAAATTTGAAATGAAGAATCTTGGAAGAATAAAATTTTATATTGATTTCAAATTGAGTATCTATCAAATGAAATTATTTTTCATCAAGAATAATATATCGAAATATCTTGAAATAATTTTGTATGGATAAATATTATCTATTAAGCACTCTAATGGTTCTCTTGATGTAAAAGAAGATCTTTTTCGCCCATAAAAAGATAATAAAGAGATTTTTGATCCTGAAATACCATATCTCAGTATAATATGGACAAATTTATATATTGCTAACAATATAATACTAGATATTATTTTTACTATTAACTTATTTTGCAAGATTTAGTTCTACACTAACTAAAAGGTATTGGAATTGAGTGAAACATGTTCCATGCTATATACGTGGCACATCTGATATGGGACATGTAATAATATTAATATGTCATGGTGATATACGAAGCATACAATCACTGCTACTTCACCAAATCATTCAGAAATATTAGCCATTTATGAAGCTAGTCGTGAATATGTATGGTTGTGAATCATAATCAAACATATTATAGGAGCTTGTGGATCACCTATTAGAAATCAATAAACCAACAATATTGCATGAAGATAATGCAGCATGCATTACGCACATCAAGAAAAGTTACATAAAAGGTGACAAGACTAAATATATATCACTAAAGTTCTTTTATAGTCATGAACTTATGAAAAAAAAAAGTCGATGTTTGCAAAGTTCGTTCAAGTGACAGTCCAGTAGATTTATTCACAAAGATACTATTAACATCAGTTTTCAAAAGACATGTATATAATATTTGAATGCATTTGCTTCAAATATCTTAGTTGGATGTATTTTTAAGAAAAAGTTATCTATAAATATTGTACTCTTTTTCTTTCGTTAAGTTTTTATTCCATTAAATTTTTTTTAGTAAGATTTTAGCGAAGTTTATTCATAGGGATAGTTATCTAAGGAAAAGTGTTATGAAATATGTGAATGATTACTTAATTAGATTAACTTTATTCTATCAAGATTATAATTAGTTTTATCCTATTTAAATTAAGATTTAATATGATGATAGTTGTAATTTTTATTTCTATTTATACTATACTTACACCACTATATATATATCTATTATAGACAGTGTAAAATAAAAAATTTATAATAAAAAAATTTATTTAATTTATCATTCTCTATCTATTTTTTTTTCTTCTTTTATTTACAACAAATAATATATTTTAATATAATTTAAGATGAATTCGACAAATATTGTTAGTTGGTAAGCACGTGTTCTGCTAATTGAATTTGGAATGAAACGTCAAGATTATTTTATATGTATTTTAATAAAATTTAAGATAAATTGGATTAATGTTGGTTGTTTGGCACGTGTCCTGATGGCAAGTGAGCAGCCGTTTAACTTGCTGTCTTTTTTTTTTAAAATAAAAAAAAGGGAAAAAGAAAGAAAGTGGAAGGGAAAATGACAAGTTAAAATGAGGTAAGATAAATTGGCAAATATTCCCCGATCAATCCAACGGTTTATATGTCGCTTTACGAAACAGTTAAAGTTTTATTATTTGAGTGGGCCATCCCATTTGTAAAGACGGACGGTGCAGATCAGACTCTCCGTGCTTGAAAGCAGGATTATCATTTTAATCTGACCCCACGTTTTTCACATAATTTGATTTTCATGAGCCGGGTAAGTAAGATCCATCGCTTAAGATTCAGAAGTCAAAATTCATCCCACTTTATCATGTATATCAAATGTTCAAAAAAAAAAAATCATGAATATCCCTTTATATATATATATATTTTACATTTTATATATAATATATATTATTTTAATATACATGGACTATTATTTTTTAAAATTTATTTTTATGTAATTGCATAATTCAAGTAAAATATACTAGGGTTAGTTACAAAGTTATCACTTACCCGATATCAATAAACGCAAACGATTGAAATTAAATATTTATATGTCAATAAGTGTTTAATACGACCGTTGGAACATATTAATGAACATTCATTTGTGTTAATTAACTAACACAGAAATTAAATATCAAAATGTAATTGAAAAACTTACTTTTAAAAAAATTGGAAGTTGGTCTAAGATTAAAAAAAAAGACTCAAAAGTCAATAACCAATCGATGTTATCAACTACGTCTTTATCTAAAGATTTTTCAGAATAGAAACGTGAGAGCATGTGTTTATATTTCACTGAAGGTTAAAATTTAAGGAGTGGAGATATTTATATCTCACAAAATTACTAAACGCATCTCTAAAATATTTTTTTTTATAATACGCTTAGGGAGAATTACATTAAAGAGTATATAAAATTATAATATGTATAGTTTTATTATTTAAATTTACTTTTCGACTTCTCAAGTTACCCTACACACCCTATTCTAAACTCTAAAATTATTTTAATCTATTTCATTTCTTTAATTTTTCATTTTTATAACTCTCAAATACTCATCATCCTCTAACTGCAATAACTTCACACTCTTTTATTGTTTAAATCTTATATGAAAAAGATATTTAAATTGAAAGTATTTTGAAAAAATTTAATATAAATATTTAGTGGTTTAAAGTAATATAAATAAAATTAATTGATTTTACAATCATGTTAATTCAACAAAAAATGGCTACATAATTAAATATATTTAGTTGCATATTATTATATAGTTTAGTCTATTTATTAATTAGTGCATTGAATAAAAGTAAATATTTAGTTCTAATTCGATGAATTATTACTAAATTTCGATTATGTTTTGTTAAACATATTTTATTCTTCAACTTATACTGATATAGTATTGATTTGTACAGTTTTACCTCGCTAAAAAAAATTTATTTTTTATTATTATCTTATTAAATAAGAGATTATATTCATTAAGTGATTACTCGACAATTGTATATTAATTATGATTAATGCTTGAAAGTTCATATCTAATATGTGCACTATATGAAATTAAAGAAAGAAAATATTTAATTTCAATCAAATTTCAGGAATTTTTTAGAAAAAACTCCAAAATATCATATACTTATCTCTTTCTCGTTTCATTATTTTTCTTTATTGAAAGTAGATATTGATAAAATAACCCTAAATAAAATTCTAATATCTTCTTAAATAACATTTTATCTTATGAATCATATATATAAATTCAAAACCTTAAAGGGACTTACAATTAAAATTATAAAATCACCCTAAATTTTAATTATTCTCCACATAAATCTCAAATTACTACTGAAATGAAATGAGTAAAGACAATTTATAGCTAAAAAAAAGCACAAGGAGAAAGAAGAAATCCACTACATTCTTGCTATACTGTGAGTTTTTCCTTTATTAATTGAAAAAAAAGAAACTAGCTTTTTGATAGATATGTTTTAATAAGTGGGATGTATGAATAAAAGATTAGATAAACTAAATTAAAGAGTATTAAAGTCTTTTGGTAAGGTGTATTAATAAAAAATTAAATTTTAAATTTTATAATAATAGTGTATTAATAAATTAAAGTGTATTTAATATTTTTGTAGGGTGTAAAAATCTTCATCGATTTAAAAAGTGCCAAGCAAAAATTCTTTTTTAGTTAATTAACATAAAGTGATAACACGAATAATCATCCATTAATATAAATAGATATTTATATTAAATATTAGTTGAAAATCGATTTCAAACTGTTCATAAATTTTCACATTGTGTAGAAATGTGCATTTATTATTAGATTAAACTTTATATTAATAGTAAGTAATTTAGTCAATTATTTTTTTTTCTGAATCTATTAGGTGATAATATTACAAATTATCTCAAAATTTATTGTCTTTTTTATAGAATTAAAAGTTTATCATAAAATTAAAAAAAATAAACTTTACATGATTTTTTATAATGAACCCTTTATTATATATATATATATTTATTCTGAGCCGTGATCATCTCCGCATATCTCTGCTTGAAAGGTTTGTTTTATTATGCCCTCTGCACGGAAGGTCCCACCTTTTTTTTTAAACCTTTTAGTACCTTTTTTTTAAAAATTTTTCTTATTAAAATTTTTTTTAACCATAATAAAAAATTTTTTTTAAAAAAAGTTTTGTACGTGAAGATGGTCCCTGAAAAACGCTTGTCGTTTTTGTATCTATTGGTCGCTCTCTCCAGTCAAGTTCTTTCAGTTTGTTCTAGAACGGCGACGTACTGGTCCAAAAAATGGATTTTTACTGTCAAAATGAAATGAAAGGGTAATTAGATTAGCTATTGGGGTTGGGCTATATCATACAATGCTCAAAAATGGACTTCCTGGTTGACTTAAGGTCCAGCCTTAAAGTCCACTTTAATGGGGTGGCTCAGAGACCCAAATTGCAAGAAGAAACAAAATGGTTCTTGTTTATTTATGGGGATATTTACAAAAATATTTTTAAAAAAATTATTTTAAAAAAATAAAAATATTTACACTGTAAAAAAAATGAAGCAAAATTTTAAAAATACTTTATTTTTTACTGGAATACTACAATCAATATTTTACTTAAATTTTCATCTTTTTTATTTTAAATTTTACTATCAAATAAAAATATAATAATAAAATAATAAAATTAATATTTTAAATTATATTTTTACCATAAAAATTTATTAATTTTTATTAAAAAATTTAATTTTAATCATAAAAAATAAATTATGCTCAAAAAATAATAAAAAATTAATATAACAATATGTTAATAAAAATTATTAAATTTATTTTTAAATAAATTTTACATTTATATATATACAAAATAAAGTTAAAAAATAAATTCCGTTATATATATATTGTGTAAATATTTAATAAATATTTGATAAATATTTAATAGATGTTATAAATATTTGATAGATAGTATATGTATATTAATAGATAGTGTGAATTTTATGTAAATAATATGTGGATGTTAATTGAACATTGTGTGAATATTATAAAAATAAAATATTTAAAAAATAAAATAAAATAACATTCAACATATTATATAGATATTTGGTGAATGCTTAATAAATATTTGGCAGACGTTTGATAAATGTGATAGATATTTTTTATTTTATTGTGTATATTTTATATATGTTATATATATATATATTATGTATATATTTATTTTTATGTGTATATTAAAAATATGACATTAAATTTTTATTTTTGAAATAAAACAACAAAAATAAAACCTAAAAATTTAAAAAAGAAAATAAAGTAAAAAAAATAGCGTTAAAAAATTTAAAAAGAAAAAAAAAGTTTTGCTCCATATTTTTGCAAAAGGAAACATAATTTGCCTTGTCCAATGTAAATTTCTCTTATTTATTTAGTTATTTTTATTTAGATCATTCACCCCTCTTTTATTTTCCCTTTTCAAATATAATAAATAATCCTTTTAATTTTTATTATACAACGTTTTTTCAATGTTATTTTTACTATGTGTTTTTTTATTTATATGTAACAATAACAAGTGCAACTACTTTTTCATCCATTTTTTGTATAATATTTTTTGTAACATCCTTATACCCTATAAACATATAATATGCACACTTTCAATATGTAAGATACGCATATATAGTATAAAAATGTCACAATATGGTTTAATAAAAACTTTCATATTTTCTTATTACTCAAAATATTTGTATTTATATAAATATATATATATATTAGAATACATGATACCTCACATTACTTCATTATTTAAAACACTTTTTATAATTTACGGTATATACTTACATACTCTCAAAATATAATATTAAAATATATTTTAATATAAGATTTATATATCCTGGCAAAGTGGCTCTGTTCTTGATGTAGCAATATGCTTCAAGCTCAACCAACAAAAGCTTAGACCCGATTTGGTCTAGTAGAACTCTCCGCCTCTACCGGATCATCCCTGTCACTTGCGCGATGAATTACAATCACGCTAAACCGAAGCCTAATGGTACAAACTTTGATAATAATAAAATTCAAAAATAATACCAATGTAGAATGTTCATATGCTATGTCATCACATGATATTCAAGACCACTTTTGGATATATGCTTTCATTACTTGATATTTCACACCAACACATACACAAGCATGGGCCCAAATAACTAATACATCATTCAAATCTTAGAGTTATCATTTTAGTTCATAATGACACCATGTGTCTAACCCCGAAGATAAAATATTAATATAACAGTCCAACTAGGCCTGTGCTTACGACCCAGTCTCTTCACTTAGCCAGCTTCAAGGACTTGTTTCTGAGGCTTATGATCCAGTCTTTTCATCTCAAAAATATTTTCACAGTGATGCCAAGCATTTAGCCCCATAGGCAATTATAGGCATGCGGCTAAACACAGAACTCTGAAAGTTAAATAACATATTAGGCACACAATTATTTCATATTTTCATTATCAATTTCTTTCTCATTTTCTCATGATCAAGCTAGGTATATTGTCTCATTTATCTCACTAATATCAACATCATCATATAATCATAATGTATCTCATAATCATAATATATCTCATTTTATATAATATAGCCATCACCAATGATTTTACATAATATCTTTAATGTATACACAACAAACCACATTACCCAAACATTTTGGGTCATTTTTATATTTTGCACATAATTCACATTTAATTCAATTTAGCCATTAACAATGGCTTTTCACAATGCATAATAATGCATGCATAGCAATTCAGATGTCTTAGTACCATGTTCATGAATACTTAGTGTATCAAGTAGCTTAACACATTTTTCATCCAAAATATGTTAGGCCAAAAGTAATGCAATCACATTCCATTTATCAAGAGTTTGTACATACCTTAGAAAACACTCCAAAATAAGCTTTAAAACTTCCTCTAATCTTCTCTTTCAAGTTGCCCTTCAACACTAGAGTTGGACAAACTACTCTCTCTCAATGCCTATACCAAATGTGATCATAAATAACCATTTAATATCACATTCTAAGGCATTCTCAACATCAAATGAAAATAAAGAAAAGAGTTATTCTCAAATGACATACCCAACAATACCGGTATATTACTGACCGTGTCATTAACTCACTCATACAGAAGCATTGACACATCCAATGACATGGGTGTGTCACTGCCCGTGTCATTCATTTTGCCTCACAGAAACTTTGACACGCCAAAAAACACGGGCATATTCATGGCCGTGTCAATTATTTTGCCTTACAGAAGCTATGACACGCTCAGGGACATGGCTATATTAATGGTCATGTCATCAACGTTGACCTCAACACCGTTGACACGCTCAACGACATAGCCGTTTCAGGAAAAAATCCTGCATTTTGAACTCTCAACTATATGAACACAAACATTCCAAACTCAACATTACAACATCCTTAATCATCATCCTAGTTCATATCAATAATTCACTCATAAATTCAACACTTATATAACTCCAACATATCATAACTATCATCTTATTCAATCAATCATCACTTTCTATCATAACACATTCAAAGAAGAAGAAAAAAAAGAATTCTCTTATTTTTCAATCCAATCTTAAAAATCATCATTAGCTACTCACAACATCTTCATACATATTCAAACAAGCCATCAAAACATGCTAATACAAAATTTCCAAAAATCCAAATATCATGTTCTTTCATAGAATTCCAAAGAAACTTGCAAAATGATAAAGAAACTTACCAATTGATGAAGAATCCTCAAAATCTTCACTTGAATCCTTGAAATCCCTCTAATTCTTTGATGAATGAAAGAAAAACTCTCCTCTAGACTCTCTCTCTCTCTCAAACTCACGCCAAAGAGGACAAAAGAAGAATAAGAAGAAAATATCTTCTCTTTCCATCCTTATATATATATATATATTATAATAAGCCACTATTCAATTTTTTATACTATACATATATGTAATGTATATCTTAGGTATATGTATATATTATATTTCCATCAAATATATTTCAAATATACATTTTACTTTTTCACTTAAAATCCTTTCATTTTTCATTCAAATCATTTATTTAATTTGTCCAAATTTAATTTAATTTATTTAATATTCAAAAATTAGGGCTATTACAATTTTCTGCCTCTTAAGAGAATTTCGTCCGTGAAATTATCTGCTATAAACCCTGGAACAACTGAGAATATTAATTCCTCATCATTTGTTCACTTTCCCATATTGTCTCCTCAGTGGCATGATTCGTCCAAAGAACTTTCAAAGTGGCACTTTCTTATTTCTCAAAACTTTTTTACTTCTCGTGCTAAGATCGCTATTGGTTTTTTCTCATAAGTTAGATATGAACTCACCTCAATAGATTCTACTAACAAGATATGAGATGGGTCTGACTTATATCTATGAAGTATAGAGACATGAAAAACATTATGTATCCGATCCAACTCAGGTGGTAAAGCTAGCCTGTAAGTCACTGGACCAACTCTCTCCAGTATCTCATATGGTCCTATGAAATGAGGACTCAACTTCCTTTTGTGGCCGAATCTCAAAATTTGTTTTCATGGAGACACTTTCAGAAACACTTTATCTCCCACATTAAACTCTATGTCTCTTCTTTTTAAATCTAAATGGGATTTTTGTCGGTCTGAGGCAGCTTTCAAATGACTCCGTATCAATTTTACTTTCTCTTCTGTTTCCTTAATCAAATCAGGACTAACTAATTTACCTTCTCCAACCTCATCCCAACATAAAGGCGTTCTGTATCTTCTGTCATACAAGGCCTTATAAGGTGTTATTCCAATACTGGACTGATGACTATTGTTATATACAAACTCAATCAGTGGCATAAATCTATCCCAATTTCCACTGAAATCAATGATACAACTCCTTAACATATTCTCTAAAATTTGTATCACTCTTTCTGACTGCTCATCTATTTGAGGATGGAGAACAGTACTAAAATATAATCGAGAACCCAATGCATTATGAAAACTCCTCTAAAATCTTAATGTAAATCGGGAATCTCGGTCTGACACCAAAGAAACTGGGACTCCATGCAACTTCACTATTTCACTAATATACAGCTTAGCTAACCTCTCAAATGAGTAATCCATCCTAACTGGAAGAAAATGAGATATCTTCATCATCCGATCAACTATCACCCAGATCTCATCATGCTTCTTTTGGGTAAAAGGTAGTTCAATCACAAAATCTATTGTCACTCGCTCCTATTTCCACTCTGGTACTGATAATGGCTGAAGCAATACTGAAGGAACTTGGTGCTCAGCTTTCACTCTTTGACAAGTGAGACATTTGGAAATAAGCTCTGCTATGTCAATCTTCATACCTGACCACCAATAATGTTATTTTAAATCCTGATACATTTTGGTATTTCCAGGGTGCATAACATAAACTGACTGATGTGATTCCTCCATAATCACTCTCTTTAATCCAACATCATCAGGAATACATAATCTATCTCTGAACTACAGACTGCCATCATTTCTCATATGAAAGTCTCGACTCTTGCCCTTTTGGCAATCTAATACAATCTTTTGGATTTCTTCATTTACCAACTGAGCCTCCCTAACCTGGTCCGACAACACTGGCCTCAACTGCAACTGAACCATCAAAGTACCATCATCACAAGACTCAAATCTGGCATACATCACCCTCAACTCAACAAGCAACAAGAGCGAATAAGCAGTCAAATCTGCCAAAGACTTCCAACTCAAGGCATTAGCAACAATATTTGCCTTGCCAGGATGATAATCAATCAAACAATCATAATCTTTAGTTAACTCTAACCATTGTCTCTGTCGAAGATTCAACTTTTTCTGAACTCCCAGGTATTTCAAACTCTTATGGTCAGTATAAATGAAACACTTCTCCCCATACAAGTAATGTTGTCAAATCTTCAAGGCAAAAACTATGGCTGCTAACTCCAAATCATGAGTAGGATAATTCAGCTCATGTGACTTCAACTGTCGAGAGGCATAAGCAATGACTCTACCTGCCTGCATTAGAACATAACCTAAACCACTATATAAAGCATCACTATAAATCACATAAGGTTTACCTTCCACAGGTAAGGTAATAACAGGAGCTTGAGTCAATGTCTCCCTCAGCTGCTCAAAACTTGCCTGACACCGATTTGTCCACACAAATCTAACTCCTTTCCGAAGTAATCTGGTGAGTGGAGTAGCTATCATAGAAAAACCCTTCACAAACTGACAATAATAACCTATCAAACCTAGAAAACGTCTAACCTTTGTCATAGTCTTAGGTGGACTCCAATTCAAGATAGCTTCAACTTTACTCAGATCAACCCTATACTCTCTACTGAAACCACATAACCGAGGAAATTCAACTGATCAAGCCAAAACTCACATTTAGATAGCTTAACATACAACTGCTTCTCTCTCAGAGTGTACAATACAATCCACAAATGCCTGTCATGATTCTTATACCGTGAATACACCAGAATATCATCAATAAAGACCACCACAAACTAATTTAGATAGGGTTTGAATACCATATTCATCAAATCCATAAATACTGCTGGTGCATTCATCAATCCAAAGGGTATTTGTAGACCCTTAATTTTTGACCCAGTCCGGTCTGTTATTTTTTTATATAGTCCAAAATAATTTTTATGGTATTTTAATTAAATAATATTTATTTTAGTATTTATTATTTATAATTTTTAATAAAAAATAAATAAACAAAAATAAAAAATAATAATAAAAAATTTCCTGCGGCGAATTGGCTGGCCGCCCAGCCAATTTCACTAGCTCTCATAGTAACGCCTAGCCAGTCCTCGCAAATCCTTGCAGTTTTGGCCAACGCTCGCAGTTTTCGCCAGCAAAATTTTCTAACGCAATTTTCTCCGAAACCACATTCTATTTGGTTTTGGGTTCTTTCCTAATTAATTTTAGTTTCCTTAAACAATTAGAATTAGTCTTATAATTTTTTCTATAAATAACACATTAAAATTCAGAAAGGAGAGAAGAAAAATTGGTGATCGAGAATTGGACTATTGAACTTGGATTGGATCGGAGTAAAAAACAGAAAACCCTAGCCAGAGAAGATTAGCAACAAGCAAGCAATCAAGAATTCATCAAAGGTAGCCACACTGTCTTTGTCTTTGTTCATCCAAAAAGCAATTTTTGGTGGAACCAACTACGTAGGCTTCATCTTTAATCATAGATTATATATTTACGGTAGCTTTGTTTCTTTGATCACACAGTACTTTGATCCTTAAATATGTAGCAATTTGATCTTCATTTCAATAACTTAAATTGTTCCTTCTGTTTCCAAAAATCCTAAAAAGTACTCTTCTGTTTCCAAAAACCTTAAGAACCCTAATTTATTTCTTCTGTTTCCAAAAATCTTAGGAACCCTAATTTATTTCTTCTGTTTCCAAAAACCTTAAGAACCCTAAATTATTTCTTCTGATTCCAAAAACCTAAAAAACCCTAAATTATTTCTTCTGATTCCAAAAACCTTTAAAACCCTAAATTATTCTTCTATTTTTCAAAAACCTCAAAAACCCTAATTTATTTCTTCTATTTCCAAAAACCTTAAAAGCCTTAAATCGTTTCTTCTGTATTCAAAAACTTTAAAAACCCTAAACTATTTTCCTCTAACTTTTTTCAAAATTTCCAAATGTTTTCTTAAATCTCCAAACCCTAATCTTCTTTACGTTTTCTAAAAATTATAATTATTTTTATAAAAATCTTAACTATTTTCTTAAATCCTAAAATCAAATATAAAATACCAAAAACCCTAATTCTCTCAAAACTAATACCGTAAACCCTAGTTTTCCTAAACCGTAATTCTTAAAACCTTAAAATCTTATAAATCTAAACCCTAAAGCCATAATCTAATAAAACTAAAATCACAATCCAGCAGCTAAGAATTATAAACCCTAATATCTTAAGATTCTAAAATTCTAATTTCATAATGTTACCCCTAAACCCTAATTTGATTAACCAAAAAACCTTACTACTTTCTTAAATTCATAAAACCCTAATTAATTTCAATTTTTCAAAACCTTTACAGCAGCCTAAACAAATAACAATAATAATACTAAAATTCCAAAACCCTAAATGTTAATTAAAGAACTTTAAATAGAAACAGTAAACCCTAATTTGTATCTTTACTTGCTTTATTTTTAGATTTGATTATGTAGTTTATTATATACTTTGATGGTTGTTTTATTTTCAATGCTTGATTTATTTAATTTATCATGGATGGATGTTTTCTTTATTGTTATTATTTATTTGTTTCAGTATTAAAATTGTAAGAGGTATGTTTCCACTTTGTGGATACTTCATTAGTTAAATATCATGTAATTTAAATTGCTTTTATATTTTGGACCAATGTAAAGGACATGTTTCTACCTTTGAGTGGGTGTCCTATTTAGTTTAGATGTGAACGATATAAGGACATGTTTCCATCCTCGGATGGGTGTCTATTTATTTTCTTTGCTTAGACATTGATTTGATTTTAATATAATGATGCTTTATTTCAATTGCTGTGTGTAATATGGATAATATTGTTATATTTAAGAATTTTATAATATTATGACTTGCAAAAGAGGCCGGTTCCAATGAACCGGGCGTTGTGGGGGTGCTGGTCCATTTTTCTCCTTCCCCACACGTACCTAACTTTCTGAACCCATTAGGGGGTTAGGGATTCCTTAGGAATTGAGTAATCTACCCCTTTCTTTTTTTCGGCCCGTTCGGGTGGCGACTCCATTTTTTTCGAATTTAGGTTCGTATTCTTTAAGGCCCCGAGCCTAAATAGTGTCGAAGTTGCAAGAACCATTCTACCGGGAGTGGGGGCAAAATCCCCGCTTACAGTGGCGACTCCACTGGGGATAAGAGAAGTTGATTCTGTTGGTCTTCATATTATTCTATTCTTTCTTATAATGATATTATCCATTGCATCATATTAGATTGCATCGTGTGCATGAGTTAGAACGCCTGTGTTACCCGTGTTATGTTATGTAAGGGATACCATACTTTCACTCAAGGTATGGAGATCGAGCATGGCATAACCACTCATAGCCTCGTACCTTTTGGTATATACTTGCTATGGGAACCTAAGCTTTTTAACCCAAAGACTAAAGCTTATGTAATTGGCCTAGTTACTTTCCTTAGGTTTTACCCCAAATGCATGTTGTTTGACTATGGTTAATTTGTCTTGGCTTAAATCATGGCTTATTTGGTTTGTTCTTTTTCTAATATGACCCAAGTACATTGTAAGCTCAAAATAATTTTTCTTTAAAGTCCAAAAGACTGAAACTATTTTTAAAACTTTTCAAGAGGGTCTTTGGACATAGAACTTTTCTAAAAACAAATCTAAAATTATTTGCTCATGACCCAAATACTAAGCCTAAAATTCATTTTCTCTAAAATCTTTTTACAATGGGCTTAGAAATAAAATTATTTTCATTCAGCCTTTTCTTACAAAGAGCTTGCAAATTATTTAGGTCAATTACGAAATACCAAAAATCAATTGTGAGCCTAGTTTATACTAAGAATAATTAATCATGGGCTTATTTTTTGGCATGAATCATTAGTTACTTTTTCAAGTGAGAAATTTATTTATAATAAACCTCTTAATTTAGTTTTAATCCAATATAGTATAAAGGCTACTTCAGTTGGTTGAATGGATTAAAACCTAATTAATGGGAATTATCATGAACTGATTTCCATTTTTGAAAATATAACTACTGATTGAAACGTCCGAGGAAATTATTCGAAAAATAAGATAAACCATGTTAGTATTTTGTTAACCATATACCTAGGAAAAAAGGCTCGCCATTCGTGTGTGGATGTTATAAGGTTGGAAGGAATGTCCTAATTATCTTTCTTTGTTGATTGTTTGTGCATACATGCATACATGCATACATTTGCATCTCATATCATTGATCCTCTCTAGCTCACAGCCTTGGATTATGACAGTTCAAAAGCTTACGACAATCCGACCTACGCCGGAAGCGAAGAATCTAGCAATGACTCAATCACTTGCTCACCAAAAGCAATGGAGCTCGAACAAATTTAAAGAATGGTGGAAGATGCCCTCAATACCAAGATGGAAGAAATAAAAGAGGCCCTAGCTGAGACCATGAAGAACCAATTGACTGCAATTTTAGAAAATCATGCCGAAGCATCTACTAGCACTAAGAAGCCAAAGGACAAAGGGAAGACTAAAGTTGGTGAAGTGGTTTTTGATGATGAAAAGGTGATCATTGATGATGATGATGATTGGGCTCAATACTACCAAGATCCTCAAAACAAGAAAAAAGAACCAAAGATTGTTGAAAGATCAGCTATGGAGAAACTTGAAACTTCTGATGTTGAAAAGATGATTGCGGACTTAGAAAAGAAATTTGAGAAGAAATTGAAAATCGAAGAAATGTCCGAAGTTGACAAATTATTTGAGATAGATGAAGAAGTTCCATACAAGTTCAAGATGCCATCTTTTGCGAAGTTTGATGGAACCGCAAATCCTCATCTCCATGTGAAGCAGTAAATCACTACTATGAGAAGTTTGTCCGAGCTACTAAGGCTTAAACTCTAAGGTACTTCATACTCTCATTGGATCATGTTATCCAAAATTGGTTCAATACCTTAGAAGAAGGAACACAAAAGAGTTGGGATCTGCTATACAAAACCTTCATCCAATAATATGGATACAATGTTGCAATGGAAGTTACCTTAATGGAAGTTGAGTCCATTAGGCAACGACCAAATGAAAATTTTGTGGACTATGTGAAAAGATGGAGAAACAAGGCTGATGAATCCGATCAAATAAGGATGATTGTGAGAGGGGTGTTACCTAGTCTTTGTGAAAGGATGTCTCATACACTCATCCGTGATTTCAAAGATCTCCTCCAAGCTGGTCTGCAAATTGAAGAATGAGAAAGAGAGAAGAACCGTTTTTCAACAAGAAGGAACGAGAAAGGAAACTATCAGTCTGGTAGCCAAAGATACAAAAGGTAGTCAGTGTTAATGCTACTAACCAAGGAACAAGAAGGTAGTTTTCAGAATTGGGCAAATCGATGTCTTGGGTTCTCAATAAGCTTCAAAGGAAGGGATTGTTACAACCCTTAAATCCTCGTCCCTTGCCTAATCCTCTCCCACCTAATTTTGGCACTAAAACATTTTGTCAGTTTCATCAAATGCAAGAGCATGACACGAATAGATGTGTGAGGTTGAGGCATGAAATCCAAAATTTGATTGATAGTGGGAAGCTACCCGAGACCAACAAGCCAAACACTAAAGACAATCCATTACCAAGATTCAATAGAGTACCACCACAGGCAACCTTCATGATTGGAGGAGGTTTGCATGAAGATTTTGTCATGTCTTCTTTTCAAGATGTGGGTGGAGAAGCAACCAAAGAAGAAGAGGTATTTGGCGAAATTAAATAAGATATGGTAGGTAAAGAAGTATCAATTTGTGTTGTCAATGGCTTTTGGGATTCAAGCGATAGTGAGGACAATCTTGTATCCAAGAAGGAGGAATAGACCTGGTCCGAGCCCGAAGAAGATGAAGTAATGAACACTAGATCCGGTAAGCCTCATGCAAGGCCACCGCCTAAGGAAGTAAAAATTAATAAGGGAAAGGAAGTTGAAATAGGGAATAAAGAAGAGGAAGATGATACTGTGCTCAAGTAATTGAAAAGAACCCAAGCAAGTGTTAGCATTTGGGACTTATTGGCTACTTCTAAAAAGCACCGAGAAACTATGGCCAAGGCCTTAGCTAGCATGCCAATTTCTACCTCCAGAACACCGGAGGAGCTGATCAACTTCATAAAAATTGGAAGAGTAATGAAATGTGAAGATATTCAAAAGAAGAGTGAAGTTAATATGGGAGCAATTTCTTTCTCAGATGCGGATTTACCGGAGGAGGGGAGAGATCACATTCGCCCTCTCTTTATCAAAATAGAAATCAAAGGGAAAAGGACTCCATGTGTAATGGTCGATGATGGGTCTACCATAAATGTTTGTCCACTTAAAATATTGCCAAAACTAGCCATGTCAACAAGGGATCTAAACCTGACTGAGGTAACCATTCTGGCTTATGACAACACTAAGAGACATGCCGAAGGAATTTTCAAAGCTGCTGTCAAGGTGGGTCCAATTGAATCTATTGTTGAATTTGTTAACCATGGTTTCATCCTCTTAGTGGAGTTCCTTCCACCCTTCATCAAAAGATCAAGTTCCCTAACAGAGATGAGACAGTGGTCATCGAGGCCGAAGATAATGAGATTGTTAATGCTCTAATGATTGAGAGGTCTCTCAATGGTTTCCAAGTAGCTGCAATTTCTGATAATGAAGTAGTGGACTCCAAAATCTTGAATATGATGAAGAGCATGAACTACCTTCCCGGAGCTGGTCTCGAAAAGGGTAAGACCGGTTTGACAAAGCTGCCAGATTTTAAAACTCAAACTTTCAAGAAGGGGTTGGGATATGATGAAGACAATAAAGTCCAGCCAAAGAAGAGTGAGAAGATGAGCTTCCCACCACTTGAAGAGATCTTTGTCAAAGCTCCAGACATAGGACCACTCCAAGGAAAGCCCGAGCCAATCATGTTCATGGGAAAGATGATCCCGGATTTTAAAATTTTTACAGATGTTGCCGAGCTAGTGGAGCAAATGAAGAAAGAGCTCACCCTGCCAGCCAACAAAAAATCTAATCCAGAAGAGAAGAAGGAAGCTGTCCTGAAAGCCGAGAAGACTTCAGAGGAGATTGTTGCCCTGGTTGAAGAAAAGTTTAAAGACATTCTGCCTTATGATTTTGAGAACAATGATTTTGATTTTGATTTTAATTTGTCTTCTTTGTATGAGGATGATGTTGTTTTCTTTTCTAAAATGAATGCAATAAAGTCTAATTTTGCTTACTTGTGTGATGTTTCTCCTGATGGTTGCATACATTCAAATCGTAGTTACATGAATATCTTTAACATTAATTTTGTTGACACACAATCATTAAATTTGGGAATGATAAAAAATCCTAAAAATATTAGCATAGCATCCAACCTTACTCCTGATCAGAGAGAGAGAGATTTGAAAAAATATTCAAAAATATGAAGAAGTATTCGCTTGGTCTTATAAGGATATGCCTGAAATAGATCGAGACATAGCCAAACATCTTATTCCTTCTTACACTCACATGAAACCTGTCAAACAAAAGATTAGGCGATTAAGACATGAGTGGGTTGAATTGGTTAAAGAAGAGGTCACTAAAAAAATACAAGTAAAGTTCCTAGAAGTGATAGAGTATCCATATTGGCTAGCCAACATAGTATCCGTGCCAAAGAAAGATGGAAGAATAAGGGTCTGTGTGGACTATAGAGATTTAAACAAGGCTTACCCTAAAGATGATTTTCCTTTACCCCATATAGATGTTCTCATTGAGTGCAACCTCTAGCGTGCTACACTTATTTGTAGATGAATTTTTCGGATACAACCAAGTGTTAATGGCCCAAGAGGATAAAGCCAAAACTGCTTTCATTACTACATGGGGTATATTTTATGATAGGGTGATGTCGTTTGGCTTAAAGAATGCTGGAGCAACCTATTAAAGGATGGCCACCACACTATTTCATGACATGATGCACAAAGAAATTGAAGTATATGTTGATGATATGATGGTGAAATCGGATACAAGGGAATAACACTTCCAAAACTTAGAATTATTCTTTGATAGAGCTTTGAAAAATAAGCTAAGATTAAATCCGAAGAAGTATGTGTTCGGGGTTACCTTAGGCAAATTATTGGGACATGTTATTGGTCTAAATGACATTAAGATTGATCCTGAAAAAGTTAAAGCAATCAAGGATATGCCAGCCCCTAAGACGGAGAGAGAAGCTCAGGGATTTATTGGTAAATTACAATACATTAGCAGATTCATAGCAAAGCTCACAACAATCTGTGAGCCTATCTTCAAATTGCTTAAAAAGAATCAGCCAGTCCTGTGGAATGAAGAATGTCAAAGGGCCTTTGAATGAATAAAAGAGTATTTGTTGAATCCACCTGTTTTAAAACCACCTAAACCCGGCAAACCTCTATTACTATACTTAGCAGTAGAAGAAGAGTCAATAGGAGCCATGCTAGCCCAAGCAGATAAGTCAGGGATTGAGCATGCAGTTTACTATTTGAGTAGAAAGTTCCTACCGTATGAAATTAAGTATAGTATCATTGAAAAGACTTGTATAGCCGTGATTTGGACTTCTAAGAAGTTGCGGCATTACTTTCAATCGTATAGTGTGCAAGCAATTTTCAGGTTGGACCCAATGAAGTACTTAAGGGAGACACCCTCTTTGACTGGAAAATATGGTCGTTGGTTGATAATATTAGAAGAATTTGAGAATGAGTATGTAACCAGGAAAACAATCAAAGGTAGAGCAGTGGCAGAATTCCTTTCCCAACAGCTATTACCAGATAATGAAGAGGTAGTCTTGGAATTTTCGAATAAGCATTTAGAGGCAATTGTTTTGTTAGTTTTTGTCATAGATTTGTAGTTTGTTTATTATGATAATTATTGTTTTATTTAGGTATTTTGTTAGTTTTTATCGGTTTGTTTAGTGTTTTCATTAATTTTGATAGTTTTAGTTTATTTTAGTGTTAATGTTGTTTTTTTTATCTAGTTTTTAGTATAGTGTTTATATTTTGTTCGTTATTGTTTATTTACTTTTTGTTTAAAGTTTGTTTGATGTTTTGTTTTAGGTTAAAAAGCCAAGGAACCAAGACTGAAGGAAGAATGCACAGTAGCTGACACAGGCAGAGGACACGGCCAAGTCACTGGCCGTGTCCCATATCAAGTTAAAGAAGAAGAGCAACTCACAGAAGCAGACACATGCAAGGGACACGGCCAAGTCAGTGCCCGTGTCCCTCCAAAGATGCTCCAACACGGCCAAGTCACTCCAACTTGGCCGTGTCTCACCTAGTTCCAAAGGAAAAGAAGAAGAAATCATCACAGTAGGCGACGCATGCAAGTGACATGGCCAAGTCACTGGCCATGTCTCTCCAAAATGATCCAACACGGCCAAGTCACCTCAAACATGGCCATGTCCCTCCAAAGATGCTCCAACATGGCCAAGTCACTCCAACTTGGCCGTGTCTCACCTAGTTCCAAAGGAAAGAAGAAGAAATCATCACAGTAGGCGACACATGCAAGCGACATGGCCAAGTCACTGGCCATGTCCCTCCAAAATGATCCAACACGGCCAAGTCACCTCAAACATGGCCATGTCCCTCCAAAAATGCTCAAACACGGCCAAGTCACCATCAACTTGGCCGTGTCTCACCTAAATCCAAAGCAAAGAAGAGCAATTCTCACAGTAGGTGACACATGCAAGCGACATGGCCAAGTCACTGGCCATGTCCCTCCAAAATTGTCCAACTTGGCCGTGTCACCATCAACTTGGCTGTATCTCTCCCTCAAATTCACCTCCAACACAGCCAAGTTTACTCTAACTTGGCCGTGTCACTCAAGGATCAATAAAGACGCGTGGAGGTTTCGTATAAATAGGGAAATTAGGGTTTTTCTTAAAACTGTTGGCAATTTGGAGAGTAGTTTCAGCCGTCAGAGAGCAGGGATTAGGGTTTTTACTTTGTGTTCTTGGATTTTGATTAAACTTTGGATCAAAAGTAGCTAGATTAGATTGTTCATGCCAGTTATTCATTCTTTTTGCAAGATTTGAATAAGAGATTATTCAGAAGCTTCAAGGAGTTGTAACTTGGTTTTGTTCTCGAACTTATTCTCTTTATTTTATTTGAATGGATATTATCATGTCTATTTTGATTTCTTTGAACATTAATGAGATGAATATGTTTGATTGCATTATGAACTAATTTGATCTAGTCTAGGGTTTGTATGGATCTGCTATGATTGTATGAATTGGTTATTCTCTTAGCTAATAATTTCTTTAGCCTTTATTGAATGAAATATTGTTAACATATAATTGATTGGCCACCAATTGTGTGTATTAGGTATTAGATGATGGATTGAGAGATGAAATCTAATGCTGGAACAATTCAATTAAGGACTTAGGTGAATTAGAGATATAACCTATTAAAAAGATTGTTTCAATTATAACAAGATTAGTTGTAAGAGGTTTGAATGCGAGAGCTTATTTCCTTGACTCAATTAATTAAGTTGTTTGAGATTTAATCTTTGAAATTAAATTAGTTAAGTGGAATAACCGTTCATACAAATAAGTAGTAGAGAAGTGCAAACCCTAGACCTTTTTACCAAGTGAATCAAAACACCAGTTCTTGTTTACTTTTATTCGTTTTAAACTTTAATAAACTTTCTTTATTAGTTAGCAATTTAATTCTATTCATTACTTGTTACTTCTATTCTGATAATCAATTAGCCACTTTAGCTTCCTTGTGAGACGACCTTAGGGTGATCACCTTTGCTACAGCTACCTCGTATACTTGTGAGTGACGCTTTGTGGTAGAGTTAATTCGAGCGCAACAAGTTTTTGGCGCCGCTGCCGGGGATGCTAATTGGCGTAATTGTTTATTTAAAAAAAAATGCTTTGGATTATTTTTCATTGTTTTCATTTTATTTTATTTTGTCTTTTGCTTTTAATTGTTTCTTTTTCTAGAAAATTTTATTTATGCAAGGCAGGAGATCACTCGAAGGAGAGCTACATCCATTCATTCCAGAAATTCAGAGAGTGAAAAGGAGCAGAGAAGAGTTTGAGCTCTACACCGGATTTGATACAGAGGAGGACACTTCTGAATTTGAATCGAAATCTGAACAATCTATTAAAATGGCTGAAGAAAGATAAAGAACCATGAGAGATTTTGCTAGACCTGTCATTGGGACTTCCACATCTTGTATAAGGTTGACAGATGCAGCAAGGAACTATGAGTTGAAGAACATTCACTACAACATGCTGCTATCATTCTATGGAGTTCCAAATGAAGATCCTTTGAACTTTATTCGGGATTTCTACTCCACCCTCAACACTTTTCCTTTGGGAGGACTAACAGAAGATCAGTTGAGGATGAGATGTTTCCCTTATACTTTGAAGGATAGGGCAAAGAGCTGGCTCATGATGTTGCCTGAAAATTCACTGACAACTTGGGAGCAAGTTTAGAATAAATTTATGGGCAAGTTTTACTCACATCAGAAGACAGCTGAATTGAGAGGGAAGATTGCTACATTCTCTCAATTTGAAGGAGAGCCTTTTCATGAGGCTTGGGACAGATTTAAGATGCTATTGATCCAGTGTCCACATCATCACTACCCACTTCAACTTCTGAATCAGTTTTTCTATGATGGTCTAACCCAGCAATTTCAGAACACTGTTGATAATGCAGCTGGGGGAGCCATGGGAGAAAAGACAGCAGCTGAAACTTATGATATCTTTGAGATGCTGGGAGCTAATTCTCAACAAAAAAATGTAAGGGGAAGAAAGGGGTGAATCAACTAGAAGCCAATAGTGAGATGGTCAATCAGATAGTTGAATTGACAAAGCAAGTGCAGATGCTGAATATGAAGAACAATATTTCTTCTTCTACTCATGAAGCGTGTGGAATCTGTGGAACTCTGTGGCATGGAGCAAATATTTGCCCTTCTGCATATGTGTCCTATGGGAATGAAGCTGAACAAGTCAATGCTATGGGAGGATTTCAACCAAGGGCCAGGAATGATCCTTATTCGAATACTTACAATCCTGGTTGGAGGAGTCACCCCAATTTTTCCTGGACAACAAATAATTCTCAGTAGCCTTTCCATTTGCTTCAAAGACAGAACCAAGAGCAAGGCCAATCCTCAAATCAAGGGAAGTCTAGGATAGAGAGTTTGGAGGAAAGTTTACAAGCTTTTATCCAATTCAGTGCTAAAAATCAAGAGGTGACCAACAAGAGGCTGGATTCCTTAGAAGCATCTTTTAAAAAAGTGGAGTCACAAGTTGGAAAACTTGCACAACAGATGAAGATTCAACAAAAGGGGAAATTCCCAAGTCAACCTGAGCAGGCACAATCAGTGACTGTTCTTTGAAGTGGTAAGGAAATTTATAATAATGTTGAAAATGATTCTGTGAATGCAGGTAACAAAGAGAACAAGAAGGAAGGAGAACCAAAGAACAAAGGTGCTGGAGAAAGATCAGTGGAGAAGTCCCCTACAGCAGACCTACATAAGGCAAGCAATCCATATCGGCCACCTATACCATTCCCCAGTAGGTTGAAGGATGATAAACCAGATAAGCAATTTTCTAACATCTTCAACATGTTGTCTAAGGTAAGTATTAACTTACCCTTACTTGAGGTAATAAAGAACATGCCGGCTTATGCCAAGTTTTTCAAAGAGCTGATCACCAAGAAAATGAGGTATGAGATGAATGAAAATGTGATAGTTTCAGAGGTAGCTAGTGCTGTTCTGCAGCATAAACTATCTCCCAAACTAAAGGATCCTGGAAGCTTTATAATTCAAATTTCTTTGGGGAATGGGAAAGGGACTAAAGGCATGTGTGATCTAGGAGCTAGTGTGAATTTAATGCCTTATTCTGTGTTTAAAGAATTAGAACTAGGGGAGCTTAAACTGACAAAAATGGTGTTGCAATTAGCTGATAAGTCTTTTAGATTCCCGAAAGGGGTTATAGAAGATGTGTTAGTTAAGGTTGGAGGGTTGATAGTACCTGTGGATTTCATAGTACTTGACATGGAAGGAAGTAACCCTTCACCATCTGCACACACTATTCTGCTGGGTAGGCCTTTTATGGCGACTACCAATACCTTGATAGATGTTAAAAATGGTAAATTGAAAACTGTCTTAGGGCAAATTGTTGAATTTTCTATTTTTTAACACTTCTCCTATTCCTACAACTGCTTTATATGATGAATGTTCTTTAATTAATAGTGTTGAAGCAGTTGTTTCAGATGTTGTGTTGCAGACAGACTCCCCAGATAAATTGGAGCTGACATTGACTTTAGAAGAGAGGGCTAAACCAGTGAGGGAGATCCAAGGGTGCCCTAACCCAAAGGCATATGAGAGCTTGAGAGTTTACAAGGATCGCACTAAGGAAATTCATGACAGATTTATTGTGCGAAAGACATTGAGTCCAGGTATGAAAGTTTTACTTTTTAATTCTCGACTCAGTCTATTTCAAGGTAAACTCAAATCTCGATGGAATGGTCCTTTCGAGGTAATTAAGGTATGTCCTTCTGGTGCCATTGAATTGCTAAACTCTAGAACCAATAAGATTTTTAAAGAAAATAGACATAGAGTTAAGCCATATAAAGAAGGATTTCAGGAATTGAGGATCATTGACAGCACTTTGATCCATGATTCCTAGTCTTGCATGATGTCCAGCTTTATGACATTAAAGAAGCGCTAAATGGGAGGCAACCCATTAGTTTGAATTTATTTTTCATAGTTATAATTTTATATTTTGCAATTTTGATTTTATGTTTAGTTTAAATAAATAGAAACCCTAAAGCTCTCTTGCATATTGTTTTTGAATATTTGTGTCTGTGATAAAAAATTAGGTTTTGCCTCACCAAGGTACGATGGAAGACAGGTTGTCCTTTAACTCTTTCTCTTTATTATTCTTGTTTTCCATTGAGGACAATGTAAATTCTAAAGTGTGGGGTAATCTTTGAGCTTTTCTTTAATTTTTGTTTTGGTTGCCTTGGTATGTTTTATTGTGTTGTGCATGGTATAATTGTTGAAAATTTATTGATCTTTTCTGTGATTTTAGCATTATAGTTGAGACTTTAGAATCAGCATAGGGATTAGCATTTGAATTCATTCAGGGTTAATTTTCACATTATGCAATTTATGACATATAAATCTTTGAGAACCCACCTGTGTGAGTTTTGAGCCTCATAAGTTGATATTATTATCAGTTGATTTTCTTTTCTTAAGTGTGCACCTTTATGATTTTGCATCTCTAGAGTTTGCTTTTGCATGCTAATTGAACTCACATTATGATTTAATCTCAAGTTTTAAAATGATGAAGGCAAATTAGGTTAACCCTTTAGCTTAAAAAGACCTCCCTTAATATTGAATTCCTTAGTGAGCTAAGTTGAGCCTTTGACCTTTTCTTGATTGATCATCACAATTATCAACTCAACTTTTTCTTATTATCATCATACATGCATTAAGGAATGGAGTTTTATGATATGACAATAGGGTGGTTTATTTCAAAATGTGGGGAAAGCAAGTAAAAAAAAAGTATTGCTATTTGGGGTTGAAATGCATACTTTGCACAGTGTATTTGATTAAGAGTTGATTATTCTTTTCCTCTACATTTTAGGCTAGATGTTCTATGCAAGTTTATATTTTGTATATATATATATATAAAAATGAATGATAAAAAAAAGAAAAGAAAAAAAAGATATATATATATATATATATATACAAAATCCATATGTTTTCTAGCTTTAGAGGAATGTTGACTCGTTTATTTTTCTTGAAGTATGCAAGTATGTGAAGTATTAATGGATTGTGAGTATGTCATTTGAGGGAGTTATGAATTTCTTAACAAGAGTATTTTCTAATTTAGATACTCCATTTCTTGATGCTCCAGCTTAAATGTCTTTTCTCACACCTTTACCTTAGCCCCATTATATCCAAATGAAAGACTTTCGGATTATTTCTTGAGAAAATCAGTGAGGGAGATTGGATAATTAAGCAAGTTTATGGTAGCATGCAGTCATGAGTGGTTTGAGTGAATTAACCTATGAAATTGAGAGAAACACTTAGATGAGAGATGGGATTTGTATGTCTGGATTAATGAATGAGTTAAGAAAATCCTTGATTGAAGTAAGATGCAATTATTTATGTCTGAGTCTTAAAGTATTTCATCTTATATGTTGGAATTATAGTTAAGGTTGTTTGAGTTTTTAATTTATGCTATGTGAATTTGCTTGAGGACAAGCAAAGTTGTAAGTGTGGGGTAGTTGTTTTGTTAGTTTTTATCATAGATTTGTAGTTTGTTTATTATGATAATTATTGTTTTATTTAGGTATTTTGTTAGTTTTTATCGGTTTGTTTAGTGTTTTTATTAATTTTGATAGTTTTAGTTTATTTTAGTGTTTATGTTGTTTTTTATCTAGTTTTTAGTATAGTGTTTATGTTTTGTTGGTTATTGTTTATTTACTTTTTGTTTAAAGTTTGTTTGATGTTTTGTTTTAGGTTAAAAAGCCAAGGAACCAAGACTGAAGGAAGAATGCACAGTAGCTGACACAGGCAGAGGACACGGCCAAGTCACTGGCCGTGTCCCATATCAAGTTAAAGAAGAAGAGCAACTCACAGAAGAAGACACATGCAAGGGACACGGCCAAGTCAGTGCCCGTGTCCCTCCAAAGATGCTCCAACACAGCCAAGTCACTCCAACTTGGCCGTGTCTCACCTAGTTCCAAAGGAAAAGAAGAAGAAATCATCACAGTAGGCGACACATGCAAGTGACATGTCCAAGTCACTGGCCATGTCCCTCCAAAATGATCCAACACGGCCAAGTCACCTCAAACATGGCCATGTCCCTCCAAAGATGCTCCAACATGGCCAAGTCACTCCAACTTGGCCTTGCCTCACCTAGTTCCAAAGAAAAAGAAGAAGAAATCATCACAGTAGGCGACACATGCAAGCGACATGGCCAAGTCACTGGCCATGTCCCTCCAAAATGATCCAACACGGCCAAGTCACCTCAAACATGGCCATGTCCCTCCAAAAATGCTCAAACACGGCCAAGTCACCATCAACTTGGCCGTGTCTCACCTAAATCCAAAGCAAAGAAGAGCAATTCTCACAGTAGGTGACACATGCAAGCGACATGGCCAAGTCACTGGCCATGTCCCTCCAAAATTGTCCAACTTGGCCGTGTCACCATCAACTTGGCCGTGTCTCTCCCTCAAATTCACCTCCAACACGGCCAAGTTCACTCTAACTTGGCCGTGTCACTCAAGGATCAATAAAGACGCACGGAGGTTTCGTATAAATAGGGAAATTAGGGTTTTTCTTAAAACTGTTGGCAATTTGGAGAGTAGTTTCAGCCGTCAGAGAGCAGGGATTAGGGTTTTTACTTTGTGTTCTTGGATTTGATTAAACTTTGGATCAAAAGTAGCTAGATTAGATTGTTCATGCCAGTTATTCATTCTTTTTGCAAGATTTGAATAAGAGATTATTCAGAAGCTTCAAGGAGTTGTAACTTGGTTTTGTTCTCGAACTTATTCTCTTTATTTTATTTGAATGGATATTATCATGTCTATTTTGATTTCTTTGAACATTAATGAGATGAATATGTTTGATTTCATTATGAACTAATTTGATCTAGTCTAGGGTTTGTATGGATCTGCTATGATTGTATGAATTGGTTATTCTCTTAGCTAATAATTTCTTTAGCCTTTATTGAATGAAATATTGTTAACATATAATTGATTGGCCACCAATTGTGTGTATTAGGTATTAGATGATGGATTGAGAGATGAAATCTAATGCTGGAACAATTCAATTAAGGACTTAGGTGAATTAGAGATATAACCTATTAAAAAGATTGTTTCAATTATAACAAGATTAGTTGTAAGAGGTTTGAATGCGAGAGCTTATTTCCTTGACTCAATTAATTAAGTTGTTTGAGATTTAATCTTTGAAATTAAATTAGTTAAGTGGAATAACCGTTCATACAAATAAGTAGTAGAGAAGTGCAAACCCTAGACCTTTTTACCAAGTGAATCAAAACACCAGTTCTTGTTTACTTTTATTCGTTTTAAACTTTAATAAACTTTCTTTATTAGTTAGCAATTTAATTCTATTCATTACTTGTTACTTCTATTCTGATAATCAATTAGCCACTTTAGCTTCCTTGTGAGACGACCTTGGGGTGATCACCTTTGCTACAGCTACCTCGTATACTTGTGAGTGACGCTTTGTGGTAGAGTTAATTCGAGCGCAACAAGTTTTCGGCGCCGCTGCCGGGGATGCTAATTGGCGTAATTGTTTATTTTAAAAAAAATAATTTGGATTATTTTTCATTGTTTTCATTTTATTTTATTTTTTCTTTTGCTTTTAATTGTTTCTTTTTCTAGAAAATTTTATTTATGCAAGGCAGGAGATCACTCGAAGGAGAGCTGCATCCATTCATTCCAGAAATTCAGAGAGTGAAAAGGAGCAGAGAAGAGTTTGAGCTCTACACCGGATTTGATACAGAGGAGGACACTTCTGAATTTGAATCGGAATCTGAACAATCTGTTAAAATGGCTGAAGAAAGACAAAGAACCATGAGAGATTTTGCTAGACCTGTCATTGGGACTTCCACATCTTGTATAAGGTTGATAGATGCAGCAAGGAACTATGAGTTGAAGAACATTCACTACAACATGCTGCCATCATTCTATGGAGTTCCAAATGAAGATCCTTTGAACTTTATTCGGGATTTCTACTCCACCCTCAACACTTTTCCTTTGGGAGGACTAACAGAAGATTAGTTGAGGATGAGATGTTTCCCTTATACTTTGAAGGATAGGGCAAAGAGCTGGCTCATGATGTTGCCTGAAAATTCACTGACAACTTGGGAGCAAGTTTAGAATAAATTTATGGGCAAGTTTTACTCACATCAGAAGACAGCTGAATTGAGAGGGAAGATTGCTACATTCTCTCAATTTGAAGGAGAGCCTTTTCATGAGGCTTGGGACAGATTTAAGATGCTATTGATCCAGTGTCCACATCATCACTACCCACTTCAACTTCTGAATCAGTTTTTCTATGATGGTCTAACCCAGCAATTTCAGAACACTGTTGATAATGCAGCTGGGGGAGCCATGGGAGAAAAGACAGCAGCTGAAACTTATGATATCTTTGAGATGCTGGGAGCTAATTCTCAACAAAAAAATGTAAGGGGAAGAAAGGGGTAAATCAACTAGAAGCCAATAGTGAGATGGTCAATTAGATAGTTGAATTGACAAAGCAAGTGCAGATGCCGAATATGAAGAACAATATTTCTTCTTCTACTCATGAAGCGTGTGGAATCTGTGGAACTCTGGGGCATGGAGCAAATATTTGCCCTTCCGCATATGAGTCCTATGGGAATGAAGCTGAACAAGTCAATGCTATGGGAGGATTTCAACCAAGGGCCAGGAATGATCCTTATTCGAATACTTACAATCCTGGTTGGAGGAGTCACCCCAATTTTTCCTGGACAACAAATAATTCTTAATAGCCTTTCCATTTGCTTCAAAGACAGAACCAAGAGCAGGGCCAATCCTCAAATCAAGGGAAGTCTAGGATAGAGAGTTTGGAGGAAAGTTTACAAGCTTTTATCCAATTCAGTGCTAAAAATCAAGAGGTGACCAACAAGAGGCTGGATTCCTTAGAAGCATCTTTTAAAAAAGTGGTGTCACAAGTTGGACAACTTGCACAACAAATGAAGATTCAACAAAAGGGGAAATTCCCAAGTCAACCTGAGCAGGCACAATCAGTGACTGTTCTTAGAAGTGGTAAGGAAATTTATAATAATGTTGAAAATGATTCTGTGAATGCAGGTAACAAAGAGAACAAGAAGGAAGTAGAACCAAAGAACAAAGGTGCTGGAGAAAGATCAGTGGAGAAGTCCCCTACAGCAAACCTACATAAGGCAAGCAATTCATACCGGCCACCTATACCATTCCCCAGCAGGTTGAAGGATGATAAACCAGATAAGCAATTTTCTAACATCTTCAACATGTTGTCTAAGGTAAGTATTAACTTACCCTTACTTGAGGTAATAAAGAACATGCCGGCTTATGCCAAGTTTTTCAAAGAGCTAATCACCAAGAAAATGAGGTATGAGATGAATGAAAAGGTGATAGTTTCAGAGGTAGCTAGTGCTGTTCTGCAGCATAAACTATCTCCCAAACTAAAGGATCCTGGAAGCAAACCCTAGACCTTTTTACCAAGTGAATCAAAACACCAGTTCTTGTTTACTTTTATTTGTTTTAAACTTTAATCAACTTTCTTTATTAGTTAGCAATTTAATTCTATTCATTACTTGTTACTTCTATTCTGATAATCAATTAGCCACTTTAGCTTCCTTGTAAGACGACCTTGGGGCGATCACCTTTGCTACAGCTACCTCGTATACTTGCGAGTGACGCTTTGTGGTAGATTTAATTCGAGCGCAACAGCAATTGAAGTACAAGGGCGGAAAATGTATTTTGATAGAGCAGTAAATAGGAAAGGAGCAGGTTTGGGAGTCATACTAGAATCGCACGAAGGGAAACTTATCCCTTTAGCAAAAAAGTTAAAATTTAGGGCAACCAATAATATGGTGGAGTTCGAAGCTTGTATCTTTGGTTTGGAAACCCTAATGATTATGAAGGTAGATAAAGTGGAATTTTTTGGCGATTCATTGCTAGTAGTATTCCAAGTAAATGGAGAGTGAGAGTTGAAAGAAGAAAGATTAAAATCATACCACCATTACTTGACCATGATGAAGAAGAACTTTAAGGAGTGTAGGTTTATACACCTATCAAGAGAAGAAAATCAGATGGCTAATGCCCTAGTCACATTGGCTTCGGTATGGGAAAATCCTGTCAGCTTATTTCTTAAGCCTCTAATTTTGACCAGTTCATCAACTCCTTGCTAAGAATATGAAACAATCATGGAAACTGATACAAACCTTGATGCGTGGTATGATACTATAAGACGATTTTTAGAGGAAAGGGAATACCTGTCGGGAGCAACAAAGAAAGAAAGAAGAACCATAAGGCGGTGGTCTTTGCAATACATCACATTCTATGGAGAGTTATATCGAAGATGGTCTAATGGGGTGCATTTGAGTTGCTTGAGGAAGCCTGAAGTGGAGCATATCATGTCAGAAATACATACGGGAAGGTGCGGTCTGCACATGAGTGGTTTGGCCCTAGTTAAGAAGATTATTCAACAAGGTTACTACTGGTTGACCATGGAGAGAGATTGCATTGAGTTCGTAAAGAAGTGCCATCAATGTCAGATGTATGATAACTTCAATCACATGCCTCTTGAAGAATTGCATTCTATGTCTTCACCCTGGCCCTTTGCCACCTGGGGTATCGACATTATAGGAGAGATACATTCGACAGCCTCAAATAATCATTGTTTCATTGTAGTAGCGGTAGATTATTTTTCAAAATGGGTCGAAGCCGAATCCTTCAACAAACTGGGCGCAAGTCAAATGGCTAGAACCGACTGGAATGACACCGTTCTCATTGGTTTACTGAATGGAAGCAATATTGCCAATTGAAATTGAGATCAAATCATTAAGAGTGGTCTTGGAAGCTGAACTACCTGAAACAAAATGGGTAGTGAGCAGATACACACAGTTAGCTTTACTAGAAGAGAGAAGGTTAAAAACACTATATCATCATCAACTGTATCAAAGGAAAATACCTCAAGCTTATAATAGAAGAGTTAAGATAAGAAAACTCAAAGTCAGGGATTTAGTGTTGAAACAATGTAAGCCTAATGTATCTGATCCAAGAGGCAAGTTTAGGCCTAGCTAGGAAGGGCCATATGTGGTGAAACAAGTCATGAATAAGGGTGCAGTGAAGTTATTAGACATGGACGGGAATGAGTTTAGTGAACCAGTGAACATTGACAGATTGAAGAGGTTTTATGTATAAAAAAAAAGAAAAAGAAAAGAGCTCGCTAGGTTGAAAACCCAAAAAGGGCGACTTAGGAAAAAGTTAGAGCAGTACACTAGTTTCGAAAATCAGAAAGGGTGGGGGCAACAATTAGGGCTAAATGAGAGAAAATCGTCAATTAGAAAATCCAAAAGGGCTAGTTGGCAACATGAGTGATCTTGTGTATGCTGGATTTATGTTTGGTTGTTTCCCAATTTAATAAAATAGAAGTAATATTAAAAATGTTCTATGTGCACTGTTATAAGCATTTGGCCATATATGGATGAAATAAATGAACACAATAGCAAAAGGTGATGACAAATTATAAAAGAAAAAGAAGCATCTTTTATTACTTTAATTATTTTTTCATCCTAACAATACACTTTTTGAATTGACAAATGTAAAATCTATGGCAGACAATAAGTGTAACATGCAGGCCAGCTTTTCCTCAGCCAATCCAAGTAGGCTTCAATCAAGCGAGGCATGTCTAAATCGGGAGTGAATTCAGAATCATGAGGCTCAGCTCCGTATTGACGGCTAAGCCGGCAAGGATCATAGCAAGTACCTCGATGAAGAGCAGCAAGAGGAACATACATCAAGTATGTCCGCATGGTGATGTAAGAAATCTTCCACCAAGGTACCAACCAACGGATGTTGACTTCAGCGTGTGAGTGGATCCAGTCAACCCAGTCAGCATATGAAGAAGCAGGATGGAGTAGCTTCCTAGCAGAATGATGCCATGGCAGATATCTGGCAAAATTCATGGATGGAGTATCAAGCAAGCAGAGATGCTCCTGAAGCCAAATCTGTGAGGGAAATTAAATTAAAAAAAAAAAGAAGAGTCCGCTAAGTTAAAACCCACAAGGGCGACTTAGGCAAAAATCAGGACAACTCGCTAGTTCTGAAAATCCACATGGGCAGACTAGGCAAAAATTAGAGCAATATAAAAAATATAATAAAAGAGGTCCGCTAAGTTGAAAATCTGCAAGGGCAGCTTAGGCAAAAATTAGGACAGCTTGCTAGTTCCGAAAACCCGCATGGACAGACTAGGCAAAAATTAAAGTAATAAAATAAAAAAAAGAAAGAGAAAACCTAAATTGAAAACCCGAAAGGGCAGTTTAGGTAATTACCTGAAGCAACAACGGACTCTCGGTCAGTCTCTTTGACAATCTTGATTTAAGTTGGTCTAATCCAACTAAAGTCTCAGCTAAGATCACAGGTATCGGCGACAAGCCTCCTTCCATTTGGTCCATGTTATCCAATACTCGTGGATCAATATCGCCATTAGAAGAAACAAGCAAGAATTGACCAAGCAGGCAAAGATAAAGCATACGCATACGTCCCCATACCTTAGTATGAGCCAAATGAGAGAGACAAAAATCAATCAAGGAAGCAAGTAGAATTTTCTCACCTCTCATCAATTGTAGAACTTCGGGCTTTAAAATTTGAAATAACATCTGCATCTTCTGTTGAGTCTTGGAAATCAATATGGGTAACGCCATTTGTTAATTATTTGGATATCCAAGGATGGCCTCAAATTCTTCAATCAAGGAACATATTTCAAAGCCATTAATTTTAAATGTCCTGGAATCTACATTTCAAAAAGAAGCCATGGCATGTTAAAAGGAATGGTCCAATTTAACATTTTGAAAACACTTCAAAGTATTAATTTTTGACCAAGACATTTGCTTCCAATGAATGACATTCATATTCCTAAATAGAATTTTTATTTTCTTCAAATGGAGTTCGGTCATCGTGGAAGGATGAAGAAAAATTAAAATTGATAAAAGGAGTTTTTATGTTGAAGTGGAAAATCTCTTGGATTCTGTATGAAATTATGGCGTGAAAAATAATTTATATAGAAGAACCCATGCTATTCCAAAATTGATAAGGAAAAAGAGTGAGACTGTAATGCATGAGGAACAGAATTAGTGACAAAATTTCTTTAATTGCCATGTTGCATTTGATTTTAGCTAATTGGTGCGGCTGTGAATGTGAAAAAGAAATTGTGGTGCAATAATTATGATATACATATATAAAAAGGAAAAAAAAAGAAAAAAAAAAGTTGCAGTAAAATGAACATTATATATTATCATTATTATTTCTATACTTATTATACAATGTTTACTCAATTCATACAATGTTCATACATCACTAAGAAGGTGGTGGTAGGTCATCAAATAAAGCTTTGAAAAAATCATCGCCTGTCGGAGGAGGAGGCAAATCACTAGTCCCGAGTTCGCCCGAAGCAGGAGCACCAGAATACCTATTACCTCGAAATTTCAATCTGTCACGGTCCTTATCAAAAGTAGATGAAAGGATCTCATGGTCATCAGTTTGGGGGCCTCTAGATGAAGAAGCACCAGGATCCCTCATCCCCTGAAATCAGAAGTCTCGAAAATTTTGTTCTGATTGATGATACAAATTTTCAAAATGGGAAACCTGCTGACGACTAGCGGCCAACTCTTCTTAAAGTTTTTTTGTTTTGTTCTTCAAGCATCCGCTGTGAGCCAGAAAGGAAAAAAGTAAGAGCATACATAATCATGCATACATATAGCATAAATTACCATGAAACAAGAAAACTTACCAGGTAATTCATATCAATACCCTGTGGATGAGATGACATATCTGGAGGACTAGAATGAGCAAATGAAGGAGCAGTAAAAGAAGGTCTAGCTTCATGATCAAATGAGCAAGCAACCTACAACAATCATTAAAAAAAAGTCAAAATAAGTTAAGAAAGAAGCGATTGCAATGGAAAAATGGTAAAAGCTTACCTAAGAAGTGCTAGCCCCGAGATGTGGAACAAACTCTCCTCCCTCTCTATGATGTTCCTCTTCATCTCTATCCTCATTTTCTTCGAAAATCTCCAGTACACCAACAGGAGGTACATCAAAGTTTAAGAGCCCAATTTGAATAAAATGGGTATAAGATGTACCCGGTGGATAGAGAAATGTTTCAACATCATAACCGTGCTGGGAAAACCACCATGCATTCTCCGGCATTGATGTAATATTTAAAATATATTTCGGATAATGCATTGGGATCCTCTGCTGCTCGGGACCAAGAAACCGCTCATATACTCTCTCTCCGAGAAACCAGCCACTAGACATAGGACCGGCGATGACTCGGTGAGTATGTTGAAAAGGCAGTGCAACATTCATAGATGAAGTCCAGTTTGTCTGCTCTTCTGTATTCCACCAGGCCAAATTCACCTACAAAATGATATAAGGTAAGTAAACTTTCACATAAATTTTAAAGTACACTAATTCTAGTTTACCTGGTCCCAGGTTAAGCAGCTCAAGACAAAACGTTGGGTATGCACATGGTGAGAGCTGGGAACTTCTACACGCTTAGACAATCAAAAATTTAATCTCGGATACTTGACTCTCTCTCGGAAAATACCAGGCACCCTCACAAGGTTGTGTTCATATGCCCATGCCTACAACAATAATAAAAATCAAATTCATGCAAGAATAAGAATGGAATTGACATTGGTGGAAGAAGAATACCTCAACAACTGCCATAAAGCCAACAAAAGACTTTTTATTTCAGCAAATTTTGTCAAGACCATGGTAAAGACAGGCAAGACCAGCTTCACCCCAGCTGTAAAGTGGTACCGTCCTCATATAAGTAAGGGCCCTCAACACTGACAAATGGATGGCGGATTCAGTGCTGCCTAAAATAGTCGACCCGAGCAAATATAACAAAAATCCTCAAGCATATTGTCGGGCTGTGTCTCTGTGAACCCGTCCTTTGTAGTTCATCCAATAAATACGAATTGGCTCGATTTTTATCTTAAAAGGCCCTTTATATGATGGTTCCATACCAATTAATTGTTGAATTTCTTTAAATGTCAGAATATCGTTGGTAAGAGGAACCGGAAGACCATCATACCGAATGCCGGTTATAGCTACATAGTCGACTGGACCAATTGTCATCTTTCTAATGGGCAAGTGAAAAATATGAGTTGTGTCCAACCATCATTCTGTAAGCGCCTGGATCACGCTTCGGTCTATTGGATACTCCTCGGATGGTAATTGCAAGATGAAGCTTTCAAAATCGCAATCTCGAATAATCTGCCTTACCCAAGAAGGCGCTACATCATACCATTGTCGGGCTTCATAGATACACTCTCCGCCCCGAATAACGCAACGATCGTGCTAACACAGAGCTAGGTAAGTCAACACGAGGTAAGTATATCATTATATCAATACCACCAATTTTTAGGCTAAATTAATTTATATTCTATCTACTGAAATTCTTAAATTAACATATTTTTCCTAAATTTCCTAAAAAAAATAAGAAGAAAAAAGAAAAACAAAAAAAAGAAAGAAAGAAAAAAATGAAAAAAGAAAAATAACAGGAAAACGAAAAAAAAGAGAAAAAAAACACAAAAAACAAAAATAATTTGCTGTTAAAATAAATAATTACCTTGCTCTTTTGATTTGAACTACGATGAAGCGGCATCCCGGCTAGTAGACCTATATTTCCATCTTCATGATGTCGAATAAACTCCAATAACTCAGTATTAGAATGAGTTCCTGATCTTGAAGAATGCATTTTTTTCAAAACTGTATGCTAAATTTGAAAGGATTATAGCTATGAATGAATAAAATTAACAAGTTTGCTGTAAATGAAATGAAGAAATCGGTCGTTTATATAGAGGAACGGCAAAGGAAAAAATAAAATTCAAAAAGTAAATTTCACTATTGATGAATAGTAGATTATTTACAAATAGTAGGATACTATTTATAAATAGTAGATTACTATTTACAAATAGTAAATAGTGCATACACAGTGACTGCACAGTAAGTAAATAGAAAACTCAATTATTCAATTTAATCATTCAAATACTTGCGTGTAAATAAATTTTTTTTGCACTTTTAAAATATTTTTACACGCAGGGGGCAAGGAGAAGATATATGCATATGCATGGTAAAAATTAGCTAAAGTTTTTGCAAATTTCTTTAGTATACTACTGACTATAATTATTTTTTGCAGATAATTAAATCTCTCTTAAGTCCAGAACTTAGCTCGGGTCCAGAACCTAAATTACTCTTAGGTCCCGAACCTAAAATCTCTCTTAAGTCTAGAACCTAGCTCTGGTCCAGGACCCAAATTATCCTTAGGTCCAGAACCTAAAATCTCTTTTAAGTCCAGAACTTAGCTCAGGTCCAGAATCCAAATTATCCTTAGGTCAGAACCTAAAATCTCTCTTAAGTCCAGAACTTAGCTCAGGTCTAGAACCCAAATTACCCTTAGGTCCAGAACCTAAAATCCCTTTTAAGTTCAGAACTTAGCTCGGGTCCAGAACCCAAATTACCTTTAGGTCCAGAACCTAAAATCCCTTTTAAGTCCAGAACTTAGCTTGGGTCCAGAACCCAAATTACCCTTAGGTTCAAAACCTAAAATCTCTTTTAAGTCCAGAACTTAGCTCGGGTCCAAAACCTAAATTACCCTTAGGTTCAGAACCTAAAATCCCTTTTAAGTCCAGAACTTAGCTCGGGTCCAGAACCCAAATTACCCATAGGTCCAGAACCTAAAATCTCTTTTAAGTCTAGAACTTAGCTCGGGTCCAGAACCCAAATTACCCTTAGGTCCAGAACCTAAAATTTCTCTTAAAAGTCCATAACTTAGCTCGGGTCTAGAACCCAAATTATCCTTAGGTCCAGAACCTAAAATTATCCTTGAGTCTAGAACTCGAATCGGGTCCAGAATCCAAAACCTCAACCATCTCAGAAAAATTAAGTCTTATTGCTTTTCACTCTCTTTTACTGAAGTCTCGGATCGTTCAAGCAGAGGGCAAACTATAGACCCTTAATTTTTGACCCAGTCCGGTACGTTATTTTTTTATATAGTCCAAAATAATTTTTGTGGTATTTTAATTAAATAATATTTATTTTAGTATTTATTATTTATAATTTTTTAAAAAAATAAATAAACAAAAATGAAAAATAATAATAATAATAAATAAATAAAAATAAAAATAAATAAATTTTAATTGGAATTGGCCAAGGCCAATTTGCCCGCAGGAATTTCCTGCGGCGAATTGGCTGGCCGCCCAGCCAATTTTGCCAGCTCTCGCAGTAACGCCCAGCCAGTCCTCGCAAATCCTCGCAATTTTGGCCAACGCTCGTAGTATTCGCCAGCAAAATTTTCCAACGCAATTTTTTCCGAAACCAAATTCTATTTGGTTTTGGTTTCTTTTCTTAATTAATTTTAGTTTCCTTAAACAATTAGAATTAATCTTATAATTTTTCCTATAAATAACACTTTAAAACTCAGAAAGGAGAGAGAAAAAATTGGTGATCGAGAATTGGACTGTTGAACTTGGATTGGATCGGAGTAAAAAATAGAAAACCCTAGCCAGAGAAGATTAGCAACAAGCAAGCAATCAAGAATTCATCAAAGGTAGCCACACTGCCTTTGTCTTTATTCATCCAGAAAATAATTTTTGATGCAGCCAACTACTCAGGTTTGATCTTTAATCATAGATTATATATTTACAGTAGCTTTGTTTCTTTGATTAATAAGAACATGCACACAGTACTTTGATCCTTAAATATGTAGCAATTTGATCTTTGTTTCAATAACTTAAATTGTTCCTTCTATTTCCAAAAACCCTAAAAAGTACTCTTCTGTTTCCAAAAACCTTAAGAACCCTAATTTATTTCTTCTGTTTTCAAAAAACTTAGGAACCCTAATTTATTTCTTCTGTTTCCAAAAACCTTAAGAACCCTAAATTATTTCTTCTGATTCCAAAAACCTTAAAAACCCTAAATTATTTCTTCTGATTCCAAAAATCTGAAAAACCCTAAATTATTTCTTCTATTTCCCAAAAACCTCAAAAACCCTAATTTATTTCTTCTGTTTTCAAAAACCTTAAAAACCTTAAATCGTTTCTTCTGTTTCCAAAAACTTTAAAAACCCTAAACTGTTTTCCTCTAACTTTTTCCAAAATTTTCAAATGTTTTCTTAAATCTCCAAACCCTAATCTTCTTTATGTTTTCTAAAAATTATAATTATTTTTATAAAAATCTTAACTATTTTCTTAAATCCTAAAATCAAATATGTTTTCCAAAATACCAAAAATCCTAATTCTCTCAAAACTAATACGGTAAACCCTAGTTTTCCTAAACCCTAATTCTTAAAACCTTAAAATATTATAAATCTAAACCCTAAAGCCATAATCTAATAAAACTAAAATCACAATCTAGTAGCTAAGAATTATAAACCCTAATATCTTAAGATTCCAAAACCCTAATTTCATAATGTTACCCCTAAACCCTAATTTGATTAACAAAAAAAACCTTACTACTTTCTTAAATTCATAAAACCCTAATCCATTTTAATTTTCCAAAACCTTTATAGTAGCCTAAACAAATAACAATAATAAAACTAAAATCTCAAAACCCTAAATGTTAATTAAAGAACTTTAAATAGAAACAGTAAACCCTAATTTGTATCTTTACTTGCTTTATTTTTAGATTTGATTATGTAGTTTATTATATGCTTTGATGGTGGATTTATTTTCAATGCTTGATTTATTTAATTTATCATGGATGGATGTTTTCTTTATTGTTATTATTTATTTATTTTTGTATTAAAATTGTAAGAGGTATGTTTTCACTTTGTGGGTACCTCATTAGTTAAATATCATTTAATTTAAATTGTTTTTATATTTTGGACCAATGTAAAGGACATGTTTCTACCTTTGGGTGGGTTTCCTATTTAGTTTAAATGTGAATGATGTAAGGACATGTTTCAATCCTCGGATGGGTGTCGATTTATTTGCTTTGCTTGGACATTGCTTTGATTTTAATATAATGATGCTTTATTTCAATTGTTGCGTGTAATATGGATATATTGTTATATTTAAGAATTTTATAATATTAAGACCTGCAAAGGAGGCCGGTTCCAATGAACCAGGCGTTGTGGGGGTACTGGGCCATTTCTCACATTCCCCACACTTACCCAACTTTTCGAACCCATTAGGGGGTTGGGGATTCCTTAGGAATCGAGTCATCCACCCCTTTCTTTTTCCCGGCCCGTCTGGGTGGCAACTCCATTTTCTTTGGATTTAGGTCCATGTTCTCTAAGACCCCAAGCCTAAACAGTGCCAAAGTTGCAAGAACCATTCCATAGGGAGTGGGGGCGAAAATCCCCACTCACAGTATCACCAAAAACTCATAATGCCCAAACCTCATACTGAAAGATATCTTATGTACATTCACTTCTCTAACTCTCAACTAGTGGTACCCTGATCTCAGATCAATCTTAAAGAATACTACTACTCCCTTCAACTGATCAAATAGATAATCTATCCGAGGTAATGGATACTTATTCTTGATGGTCACCTTATTCATCTGTCGGTAATCAATACACAATCTCAAGGTGCCATCCTTCTTCTTCACAAACAAAACAGGCGCTCCCCACGTAGACACACTAGGGCGAATGAACCCTTTATCTAGCAACTCTTCTAACTGCACTTTTAACTCTATCAACTCAGAAGGTGCCATATGATAAGGAGTTATAGAGATGGGAGTGGTACCAAGCAACAAATCGATACCAAACTCAACCTCTCTCTCAGGGGGTATTCCTGGTAACTTCTCAGAAAAAATATCTGAAAACTCGACAACTGTAGATGTCAAGCTAGAATTCCACTACTTTGGTATCTACCACGTGAGCAAGATATGCTTCACATCTCTTTCGGATCATTCTCCTAACTGAAATAACTAAAATAAACATAGATGAAAGATGTCTATGCTCACTAGATACCATCAAATCTCTACCATCACGTATTCTTAAAGTAACACATTTTTGTTGACAGTCTACCATAGCCCCATGCCTGGATAACTAATCAATGCCTAAAATTAGATCATACTCCCTGAAATTTATCTCAATCAAGTCATCGAGAAACTCCTCATTCTGAATTACAACCGGGCTATCTTGGTGCACCCTGCTAACCATAATACTATGCCCTAAAGAATTTATCACCAAAATATCAAATCCTAGGGACTTCGAATGTAAATCACTCACAGGCAAGATGGATGCACTAATATATGAATGAGTTGACCCAGGGTCTATTAATGCAAGAACTGAAGTACCAAATAAAGAAAAAGTACCAGCAATCACAGTTGAAGCATATGGCTGCCTCTGCATCACATAAACCCATTGCAATGATCCTACCTCATCTGGTCTACTTTCGGCTGTAGAACCTCCTCTCTAACTAGACCTAAATCTACCACCCCTACCAAAACCTTTGCTACCTCGACTCCCTCTAATACTGGATCGAGAAGCTGCAGTATCTGTCTGTCTATCATCTGGTGGCTCTGGATAATTTCTAATAAAATGATATGGTGATTCATATATATAACATAATGTTGGTCCACCTATGCTCCAGCAAACACCTCCATGTACTTTATCACAATGAACGCAGGTAGGTGGAATAGGCCCCCGAGTCACTGGGTCAGAGCACTAGCCACTAAAACTGCAGGTCTCTGTCTCTATCTCTACTGATGTACTAACCTGCCAGGCTACCCTTGGCTCCTACTGAATCTTTGAAAATATCTCCCTCGACCTCTCTTCACTGATGAAGACCCTACCTCACTCTAGGGTCTCCTAGCTCTGGTCTCCTCAACCCTAGTAGTTATTGCAAGATCCTGTGCTCTCTCAACACTCCTGGCTGCTGTAACCAACTGGAAAAAATCTTGGTATCTGGAGCCTACTATAATTCACATGATAGAGGGTCTCAGCCTCTCCTCAAACCTCCGACACTGGTCAATCTCATCATAAATGATCCCATCAGCATATTGACTCAACCGAGTAAATTCTATCTCATACTCTGACATTGTCCTGATATACTGCCTCAAAATCAGGAACTCTATCTTCTTTGCATCTTTATACTCCCTCGAAGTATACTTTTATTCGAATTCCTGTAGGAAATTGTCTTAGGTCAGGATTGGTGGATCATCCAGAGTACGTGAAACTGTCTTTCACCAATCATATGCATCCCTCTGTAGAAGAGATCTGGCATAATCAAACTTCTCCTCTAGAGTAGCCTGCAACTGGATGAATACTCTCTAGACCCTGTCTAGCCACTGCTCTACTACAGCAAGGTCTGTAGTACCAACAAAATTCTCAGCTCCAAACTTCCTCAGCTTATCATATTTTCTCGTCGATAACTGCGGCTGTGGCTGTGGCTGCAGTGGCTACTAAACTGGAGCCTGCCTCAACAACTCCACCATATATAGTACCCAGCCCGATGATGGAATCTCATCAACTGCTGGTCTCTCTGGCACAAGAACAGGTGCCTCTCCAGCAATCTCAGTTCTAGCTCCATCTCTACCATCATCAAGAGCCACACTCTCTGCACTACCCTCTGTAGACTGATATGTCCTAGATGCCATAACTACCTATATTTGCAAACACAGCAGAAATTACCACATCAAATATCAAAAACTACCAGTGTCAATGCATGTATCATAATTGAAAACCATATTTAAAAATTCATATTTCCTTTCTCTCACAACCCACCTAGGTTGAGAACCTCAAACCAGACTCTGATACCAAAATAAATGTAACACCCTTATATCCTATAAATGTATAATACAAACACTCCCAGTATGTACGATACACATATATGGTATAAAAATGTCACCATACAGTTTAATAAAAACTTCCACATTCCCTTATTACTCAAAATATTTATATATATATATATGTATTAGAATACATGATACCTTACATTACTCCATTATTTAAAACACTCTTTATAATTTACAGTTTATACTTACATACTCTCAAAAGATAATATTAAAATATACTTTAATATAAGATTTATACATGCTGGCAAAGTGGCTCTGTTCTTGATGTAGCAATACGCTTCAAGCTCATCCAACAAAAGTCTAGACCCGATCTGGTCTAGTAGAACTCTCCGGCTCTATCGAATCATCCCTGTCACTTGTGCGATGAATTATAATTGTGCTAAGCCGAAGCCTAGTGGTACAAACTTTGATAATAATAAAATTCAAAAATAATACCAATGTAGAATGTTCATATGCTATGACATCACATGATATTCAAGACCACTTTTGGATATATGCTTTCATTACTTGATATTTCACACCAACACATACACAAGCATGGGCCCAAATAACTAATACATCATTCAAATCTTAGAGTTATCATTTTAGTCCATAATGACACCATGTGTCTAGCCCCAAAGATAAAATATTTATATAACAGTCCAACTAGACCTGGGCTTACGACCTGATTTTTTTACCTAGCCCAGCTTCAAGGACTTGTTTCTGAGGCTTATGACCCGACCTTTTCATCTCAAAAATATTTTCACAGTGATGCCAAGCGTTTAGCCCCATAGGAAAATATAAGCATGCCTCCAAACACAGAACTCTAAAAATTGAATAACATATTAGGCACACAATTATTTCATATTTCCATTATCAATCTCTTTTCTCATTTTTCTCATGATCAGGCTAGGCATATTGCCTCATTTATCTCATTTATATCAACATCATCATATAATCATAATGCATCTCATAATCATAATGCATCTCATTTTATATAATCTAGCCATCACCAATGACTTTACATAATATCTTTAATATATACACAACAAACCACATCACCCAAACATTTTAGGTCATTTTCATATTTTGCACATAGTTCACATTTCATTCAATTTAGCCATTAACAATGGTTTTTCACAATGCATAATAATGCATACATAGCAAATCACATGTCTTAGTACCATGTTCATGAATATTTAATGTATCAAGTAGCTTAACACATTTACCATCCAAAATGTGTTAGGCCAAATGTAATGCAATCACATTTCATTTATCAAGAGTTTATACATACCTTAGGAAATACTCCAAAATAAGCTTTAAAACTTCCTCTAATCTTCTCTTTTAAGTTGCCCTTCAATACCAGGGTTGGACAAACTACTCTTTCTCAATACCTATACCAAATATGATCATAAATAACCATTTAATATCACATTCTAAGGCATTCTCAACATCAAATCATTTAAATAGGAATTACAAATGAAAAATAAAGAAAAGAGTTATTTTTAAGTGACACGCACAATAATATGGGCATATTACTGACCGTGTCATTAACTCACTCATACAGAAGCATTGACACATCCAATGACATGGGCATGTTCTTTATGGCCGAATCTCAAAATCTTTTTTCATGGAGATAATTTCAGAAACACTTTATCTCCCACACTAAACTCTATGTCTCTTCTTTTTAAATATGAATGGGATTTCTATCGGTCTGAGGCAGCTTTCAAACGACTCCATATCAATTTTACTTTTTCTTATGTTTCCTTAATCAAATCAGGACCAACCAATTTACCTTCTTCAACCTCATCTCAACACAAAGGTGTTCTGCATCTTCTGCTATACAAAGTCTCATAAGGTGCCATTCAAATACTAGACTGATGACTGCTATTATATGCAAACTCAATCAGTGGCAAGAATCTATCCCAACTTCCACTGAAATCAATGATACAACTCCTTAACATATCCTCTAAAATTTGTATCACTCTTTCTGACTGTCCATTTGTCCGAGGATGAAAAGCAGTACTAAAATACAATTGAGAACCCAATGCATTATGCAAACTCCTCTAAAATCTCGATGTAAATCGGGAATCTCGGTCTGACACCAAAGAAACTGGGACTCCATACAACCTCACTATTTTACTGATATACAGCTCAGCTAACCTCTCATTTATTTAATTTATCCAAATCTAATTTATTTTATTTAATATTCAAAAATTAGGGCTATTATAATTTTTTACCCCTTCGAGAATTTCGTCCGCGAAATTATCTGCTATCCACCCTGGAACAACTGAGGATATTGACTCCACATCATTTGTTCACTTTTTCATGTTGCCTCTGCAGTGGCATGATTCGTCCAAAGAACTTTCACAAGTGGCACTTTCATATTTCTCAACTCTTTTACTTCTCGTGCTAAGATCGCTAATGGTTATTCCTCATAAGTCAGATCTGAACTCACCTCAATAGATTTCACTGACAAGATATGAGATGGGTCTGACAAGTACCTCCGAAGCATAGAGACATAAAAAATATTATGTATCCGATCCAACTCAGATGGTAAAGCTAGCCTGTAAGCCACTGGACCAATTCTCTCCAGACTAGTGAAATCTTAACAAGTTGTTAAGGAAGTGGATGTAGGATTGAGGAAAATCTGTAATTCTTTGTGTTATTTCTTCTCCACTTTACTTCATATCCATCCACATCTCTTTATCTATTGCCTTTTAATTTTAAATTTATCATCACTCTTCTTTTCAACTAATTCACCTTCCCTCTTGGTTGCTAGTTTGGAACAACAGGATTATACTCACCTAAAAGATAAAAATGCAGAATTACTAAATAACTTTATAAATAAAAAAATTAGTGATTTTCTGTATTATAAAATAATATTTCTAACTAGAATAATATTAAGAGAAGATTTCAACCAAGCTTTCTGGAAAAAAAATTTCTAGCAAGATTATCTTTCTTTTTAGGAGAAAAGATTAGAAATCATATAAAACATGAATATGAAAATCCAATATCTTATAATAATTTAACTTATAGTCAATTGATTAGTATTGTCAAAAAAAAAAAAGATTAAAACTTTGTTAAGACATAAAGCTACAAAAATCTTTAAAATTTGAAATGAGGAAGACTAAACAAGAACTAGAATTATTCTATAAATAATTTGATTACAGTATAACTAAAAACTATAAGGATTTTCAAGGGCAATGTTCTATAAGTAAAAAACATTATAAGAAATCTTATAAAAAGAATTATAAAAGAAAACCTAACAAAAAATATTTTTATAAAAATATAAATCTCATCAATAGTGAAAACCTAATAATAAAAATTCTTTATAAAGAAGGATAAGCAACTTAAATTATATAAAGATTTAAAATGTTATAGTTGTGATAAAAAGGGCTATACTTCTAGATTTTGTAGGTTTAATAAAAAAAATTACAAGAATTAAATTTAGAAGAGTCAGTATTAAATAAAATTTATGAATTATACTTAGAATATTTAGACTCTGAAGAAATAAATCAGATAGATGAAATAAATTTTAATTCTACTAGTTCTAAAACTAGTAGTAAATTAATAAATATTTTAACTAAAAAATAAGAATCTATATTAGAAATTGTAAAATATATAAATGACTCTAAAATACAAGAAAAATTCTTAAATAAACTATTAGAAAGTTTTGATGAAATAAATCATAAACCTTCTATATTACCTAGCACTAGAAAAACAACTTATGATTTAATATCAACACTAAATAAAAAAAAAACAAGAAAAAACTAAACCAACAATAAATGACTTTCATAAAGAAATTAAAGAAATCAAAATAGAATTAAAAGAATTAAAATTAAAATAACAAAATGATTCAAAATTAAAAAAAACTTTATTGAATAATAAAGAACCCACTTCTTTTGAAAATTCTTCTTATGAAGACGAAGATAAAATTAATAACAAGGAAATTATTATATTAAATAAAAATGATAATTTTATATTTATACTACAAGAAATAACATCTAGAAAATACTTAATATCTATAAAATTAAATTTTTCTGAAAATTACATCATAGATACTCCCTATTTGATATATAAGCTTATTTAAATTGTATAAAATATTGTTTAGTCCTTAAAAGATTCTGGCAAGATACTAATGAAAAATTATCTTCTGCCAATAATTCTAAAAGAAAAATTGTTAGTAAAACAGAAGCTTCAATTATTAATTAAAATATATAATTGAAAAATATGTTTATTTTACCTAAAGAAATTCATTATATGGTAATTTTAGAAACATAATTTATGAATTTAATAACTCTTTATTCTGTAAAAGAGATAATATAACCTTTAAAATAAAGAATCAAAAGCTTACATTCTCTTTTATAGAAAAACCTAAAAAGAAAAATCTTAATTTACTTAAAGTACATTCAATTTATGAATTAAAAATACATGCATTAATAAAAGTAAAATTTGAATAATTTTATAATTTAAAGAATAATTTACAGAAAATAAATAAACAATTAAAAATAAATATAGTACAGGATAAAATAACTAAAATAAATTTGTAAATTAAAAATGAACTATGTGCTGACCTTCCAAATGTATTTTGGAATAGAAAGCAACATATAGTCGATTTACCTTATGAAGTAGATTTTAATGAAAAATCTATTACAACTAAAGCCCGACCAATACAAATGGCTCTAAACATAATAGAATTCTATAGAAAAGAAATTACTAATATAGAAAATAAAAAACTTATTTGTAAATCTCGCAGCTCATGATCTTGTGATGCCTTCTATGTTAATAAGGCCTCAGAAATGGAACAAGGAACTCCAAGATTATTAATAAATTATAAACTTTTGAATAAAACTTTAAAATGGATTAGATAACCTATTCCAAATAAAAAAATTTACTCAATAGATTATATGAGGCTAATGTATTTTCAAATTTTGATATGAAATTTGGATTTTGGCAAATTTAGATTCATCCTAAAGACGGATATAAAACTGCATTCACAGTTCTATTTGGTCAGTATGAATAGAATGTAATGCCTTTTGGACTAAAAAATGCTCCCTCTAAATTTCAGAGAATAATGAGTAATATTTTTAATCCTTATATAAAATTTTATATTGTTTGCATAGATGATGTATTAATTTTTAATAAAACTTTAGATGAACACTTTAAATATTTAAAAATATTTTTTATATTAGTAAGAAAGAATGGACTAGTACTCCATAAAACAAAAATGTAGTTGTTTTAAACTAAAGTTAGATTCTTAGAACATTATATAGAACAAGGTATTATAACTCCCATAGAATGTAATTTAGCATTTGGGGATAAGTTTCCTGATAGGTTCTTGAATAAAGCCCAATTACAAAGATTTTTAGGTTATCTAAACTATTTTATAGACTTTTATCCAAACCTAAATAAGTTAATAAAACCTTTACATGATAGACTTATGAAAAATCTTAGCCCATGGACTGAAGTCCACACAAATATAGTCCAACAAATAAAAGCCTTAATAAAAATAATTCCTTTAACCCAAAAATAGTAGAAAGTGATGCTTCAAATATAGGATATGGTTGTGTGTTAAAGCAATTAAAATAGGGGAAGAGACCATAGTTCAGTTTACTTCAGGACATTAGAATCCAACCCAATCAAATTATTCAACTATTAGAAAGATTTTAAGTATAGTACTTTGTATTTCTAAATTTTAGTCTGATTTATTAGATCAAAATTTTTTATTACGTATTAATTGTAAATCTACAAAAAAGGTTTTAAAAAAAGATGTTAAAAACCTTTCCTCTAAATAAATTTTTGCTAGATGGCAAGCGAATTTAAGTATTTTTTTATTTTGATATAGAATTTATTAAAGGAGACAATAATAGTAAACATCTAACCCGAGAATTCCTCTACAGGAACCATAGGGAATAAAAAATAGAAATCCAAGAAAAATAAAGAAACCCATAAAAGAGATTCAAGCCCATCTCCTAAAGGCCTGTCTGATCTTTCGAATACAATCCTAAAACTAAAAACTAAAGCTATTATGTCTTGGGCTACAATAGTCGAAGATGAAAATAATAAAGCCAAGCAAGAAGCCTAACAAAAAGCTATAAAACATTGGGTATCATAATTGACCCAATCCCCTAAAGTGCTCCAAGTGCTCCAAAAGATAGGCTTCCCACAGCTAGAACATGCTTCTAAAGCCACAAGTAAATCTTTAATATCTTTTGTAAAATTCGAGATAATAGAATCTTCTTCTTTAAAAATCCTATCTCAAAATGTTTTAAAACTTGAGTTGAAAATTTCAAAACTACCAACTCAAATTATTTTTTCAAAATTTTCACTAAAATCCAAATGGTTTACTAAACCATTTGTAGACATAGAATTAATAATTGAAGATAAATTTTCTTATCAGAATCTATGGAAAATTATTAAATCATGTATTCAAGCAATTGGTTTTTCAAACCTTTTGATTTGTCAAGACCTTAAGAATTTTACTTAGCTATTCTTGAGAAAACTTGCTTAGTAAAAATTAAACATAATTATGATAAAGCCAATAAGACCATTATAGCCTATTTCTCTCTTCAAATAAAAAAATATTCTCCATCCATTTGATTGGAGAAAATCTTTACACATTTGTGTTACATTGTTACATTTAAAGCCAATTTCCTTACCTAAAAAATTGTTTGTCCCACTTACACTTACTGGTATTATATTAATGCTTGGACCAAAATTTTATATATCCAAAATCTCACTAATACCCATTCATGGTTAGTATAGTTTGATACTAGCATTAAAACTGATAAAATCCTAATGTGGTTTGTTGATTAGTGATACTACTATAGTAACCATGACAATATACTATCGCAGGAAGTACTTTTAGCTAATTAATATTTTAAAGCCAGCTATAAACCTAACCCTTATGAGAAAAAAAAAATTCCTCATTATCTTCTCTTTTATATGAATTTCTTTATACCATGGGTATATCAATCATATTTTGACATAGCTCATCAGTCAGGAACCAATATATCCTTTGTATTAAGAAAACATAAAATAAAATGGTGGAACGCCTTTAGAAATTTCACTAATGAAATGACTATAAAAGAGTGGATTCTAAAGAAAAATAATAGTGTTATTGACCCTAGGTTGACTAGTTCCTTTGGAGTCCAAAAGGCCCACTGTCAGACCTTTCTTGTAGCTGCAAAAACTATAGAATAATATAAACTAATATATCAATAGATGGTTGATTTCATCCCTTCCACTTTTGAGCCCTTAAAGCCATATCTTTTGGATCTTCAAGTAAAACCTATTCTAAAAAATCTAAAGCCCATTCAAAATCTAAGGCCCATTCTAGAAGAAGAAAAGCTACTTCATCATCTTCTTCCTCTATGTCATCCATGACATTATCATCCATTGATTAAACATTTGAATCTGATTCATATTATCTCTTCAGCAATGAAGATGACTGTTATGCTATTTTATCACCTGTAAAGAAAAAAGATAAAAAGAAAAAACTAGTAAAAGACAAAAGCAAAAAGGAGAAAAAGATATTAAAAAAAGAAAGAATTTTAAAGGCAGAATGAATCATATTTCTTTAAATCTGTAAAGGACAAAATACTATTCATCTACAGTATCAGGGCATGTGAAGACTCAGTAAACCTACATGATAAAAAATAGTATCTGATAAGATATTATTCATCCATCGTAAAAAGTATCGACACCGACACCAACACTAAAATGTACTATTTAGCTACAGTACAGAATGCGTAAAGGCATGATATAAAGCCACTAACAATAAAACTCTCTGTCTATATTAGAAGCTCTTCTGAAACTGTCCTTAGAGCTTTTCAGATCCAGAGTCTTCTCTAGAGTAAAGATTTTCAATTTTCCTTGTATTCCTTTCCCTGTCTCAAAAACCAACCCTCTTCTACTACCCCTATTTACTGTATAACTCCTATAAGTTATTCATTTATTTTTGAAATTGTATTTTATAATTTGCATTTTAAGTTTAATCATTGTAATAAGTATGCTCTGTACTTACAATTTCATCTGATCTGGTGCATCAGAAATCTATTTGTAAAATTATCTTTCTATATAATTTATTCTCTTTTATATTTTATACTTTTATTGTTGTAAAGGCTGAAAAGACAATTGTGTTTGCTACTGATAAAGAGTAAAATTAGATCTTACGTTATTGTGATACAATGCCAAGCATTGATAAAGTATTTATGTTACTGTAAAAGTTAGTTCAAAAATTATTTAATAAAATAAATTATTTTCATTTAATTTATTCTTTCACATTCTATTTTTTGCCTATCATTTGCTATTATTTTATATAAATATGAGAGTGTGTATTACCTGTTATCTAGAAAACCTTTTAAGTTACATGGTTTCTGTGAACGATCTTAATATTTTTGTTGGTTATATATATATAACAAAAATTATAAGATCCAGTAAAAATAAAGAAGTAACCTAGAATTTACTTGGAAACATGTATTTAGGCAAAAGTCTCACTCTTAGATCTATACATAAATTTAAATAAATATAAAGAATGTAAAAGACTATCTTAAAAACATATTAATTATTTTATTGATAAAATTTTTAAAACTATACAATAGAAATATAAGAATACTGGTATGTGAAATTGTTATACCCAAGTGTAGATAGAATTACTGTCTATTCAGATTCAACTCCTGGATTTATATTTGAGTTTCTATCCGATATACCAATAATTCAAGTATTATATTAAAATACAAATAAAATTTATAAATAAATTTCTGATGCACCGGATCAGACAAAGCTATAGGTACAGAGCATACTTATACAAAATAAAAATTTAAATTAAAATATTTAAAATACAAAAATAAGTATTTAAACTTATAGGAGATCTTTACAGATAGAGGGGATACAGAAATAAAAGAAGGTTTTTGTGAGAGGGAAAGGAAAACCTAAACTTATCCTTATAGTATTTTTTCAGAGTTAGGAGTATTCTGGAGAAAATTCAATATGCCTCAAGCTTCAGAAGAGGTTTTTTAAATAGATAGAGCTTTTATTGATTTTTACTGTACTTTTCATATGCCGGTACTGTAGATGAATAGTACCTTATCAGGGGTACTATTTATTTTACTGTTAATAAATAGTACTTACTTTATACTATTATTCTTTTAGTACTATTTTTACTGTAACAATGTGAAGGAATAAGGTTCCTCTGCCTTTTACCAAAATTCAAACCAGATATAAGATTTTATTTTTTCTCTTTTTTCTTTATTTCTTTATTTCTTTTTTACTTTTTACTTTTTATTTTTCTTTACTGAAGATAGGACCATATAACAATTATCTTCATTGCTGGGAGCATAATTTGAATCTGAGTCAGATTCAGAAGATGAATCAGATGATGATGATGATGATGAGTCAGAAGAAGAAGAGGAAACATACTTCTTTCTTCTAGACTGGGCTTTAGAATTGACTTTTGACTTTTTCAATTGGGTTTTAGTGGAGGAACCATAAGAGGAAGGTTTTAAAGTTATGGGTTCAGATAATGAGGGAATGGACTCAACCATTTGTTCCATAATGGCTTTATACTCCACAGCAGTCTTTGCAGCTGCGAGAAGGGCTTGTTTTGGATCCACTTTGCCATACTCTTGCTTGTAGCACCATTTTTAACAGACATCTTAGTAGTGGAATTTCTGAAGGAATTTCACCACTTAACTTTATACATTCTAGATACCACACAGATATTGGTACCTGACTGGTAGGCTAGTTCAAAATACTATTAAAATAAACATGGTATAAAGAATTTTATATAAAATATTTGGAAAGAAGGAAGTTATTTTTCATACAAAGAAGGGTGAGCATGTATTTTAAAATACTAGTAAGCTGGAAGAGCTTTAGATGATAAAGTTCTTTCATCATTATCAAAATAAGACCACCATTCTATGAACCATATGGGAAATTTGTCAGTATTGATGTTAGTATAAAATATAGTAACCAAGAGTGAGTAATTATAGGGTTCTAGAAAAAGAGAACTTTGGTCCAGATATCTACATAATCCCAATAGGTATAAGAAGGGCACACTATTTTATAGGTAAGAAAATTTGGCTTTAATTTGCACAAGGTCATGCAAAGGTTTTTTCCATTCAAAAGGATGGAAAACTTTTTTAATTTGGATTGAGGAGTGAGATATAATGGTTTTATCATTTAAGTCACGGTTATGTTTTAATTTTATAGAGCCAATATCTTCAAGAATAGCTAAGTAGTATTCTTGAGTCTTTAATAAATCAATAGGTCTAAAAAACTATTTTTTAGGATATACAGTCTTAATAATATCCCATGAATTCTGGTTTTCTTTTCGCAAGAATCCATTTTCAATTATTAGTTCTGTATCCCTTAAAGTTTTTGTAAACCATTTTGAATAATTTTTAAATTGAAAATTTGAAGAAACAATTTGAGTTGGGGGTTTTGAAACATCTAACTTCGGTTTTACAAGATTTATGGACGGGGCATTTGAAGAAGAAGATTCTCCTGTCTCAGGTTTTATAAAAGAGATTAGAGTTTTACCTGTGGCTCCCGGAGCCAAGTTTGTAGGAGGAGGAAGGCCCAATTTCTGAAGGGCCCTGAGCACCTCTGGAGAGTGGGCTAATTGATTAACCCATTATTTTACTATTTCATTTTGGGCTTTATCATATTCTATGGTGTTTATTTATTCAGTCACTTAGGGCCAAGATTTTATGGTTTTAGTACCTGATGGCTTGGTTATTTTATCTGAATGATCAGACATGGCTTTAGGAGAGGTGTTGGGATCTGACTTTACTATTTCTTTGGCTTTATTGGCTTTTTTCTTTTTATTTTCCATAATTCCTGTGAAGGAATTCACAAGTCAGAAAATCAGGTATACTGTTATTTTCTCCTTTAATAATATATATATCAAAATTACAAATACTTAAAATAGCTTGCCATATTGCAAAAATTTGCTTTGAGGCAAAGTTTTTAATATCTTTTTGTAAAACTTCTTTTGCACTTTTTCAATCAATCTGAAGTAAAAAATTTTGATTTAATAAATCAGATTGAAATTTAGAAATACATATTACAATACCCAAAAATTTTTTAATAGTAAAATAATTTAACTAGGTTGGATTCTAATGTCTTGAGGTAAACTGGACTATGGTTTCTCTACCCTCTTTACTTTGTTTTAAGATCCCACCATATCCTATATCTGAGGCATCAGTTTCAACTATCTTAAGGGCTGATGGATAAAGGATATAAAGGCATTGAATAGTTTTTACTAGGGTTTTAATTTGTTTAACTATACTATTGTGGACTTCTGTCCATGGGCTATGATTCTTCCTAAGCCTATCATGTAAGGACTTTATTAATCTATTTAGATGTAGATAAAATTCTATAACATAATTTAAACATCCTAAAAATCTTTGTAATTGGATTTTATTTAATATCTGATCAGAAAACTTATCTCCAAAGGCTAAGTTTCTTTCTATGGGTTATATTATACCTTGTTATATATAGTGTCCTAAAAATCTAATATTAGTTTGAAATAAGGACATTTTAGTTTTACTGTGTACTAAGCTATTCTTCTTTACCACCATGAAAAATATTTTTAGGTGTTTAAAAGTGTCCATTTAGGGTTTTACTGAAAATTAAAACATCATCAATATAAATGATATAAAATTTTATATAAGGATTAAAAATATCATTCACCACTCTTTGAAATTCAGAGGGTACATTTTTTAAACCAAAAGGTATTATATTCCATTTATACTAGGAAAATGAAACAGTAAATGCTATTTTATATTTGTCTTTAGGATTAATTTGAATTTGTCAAAATCCAAATTTCATATCAAATTTACTAAAAATATTTGCTGCATATAATATGTTTAACAATTTTTTTTATTTTGAATAGGGTACTTAATCCATTTTAAAACATTATTTAAAGGTTTATAATTTATTACTAACATGGGAGCACCATATTCTATTTTAGAGGCCTTATTAACATAAAAGGCCGCACAAGATCATTGGCTTCTGGATTTAATAATAAATTTTTTATTTTCTAAATCATTTATTTTATTTTTATAAAATTTTATCATATCCGGTCTTATTTGTATGGGTCTGACTTTAGTAGTAATGGACTTTTTTTCAAAGCCCACTTCATAAGGTAAATCAACCATATGCTACCTCCTGTTTCAAAATGCATTGGGAAGATCAATGCATAGCTCTTTTTCAATCTGGGCCTTAGCTTTGTCCATTTTATTTTTTACTAATTCAGTTTTTAATTGTTCATTTATTTTTTTGTAACTGATAATTTTCTTTTAAATTACAAAGTTATTCAGACTTTGCTTTTGTTATTGCATCTATTTCTAATTCATAAATAGAATATGCTTTAAATAAATTTAAATTCTTTTTTCTAGATTTTTCTATAAAAGGAAATATAATTTTATGATTTTTATTTTAAAGGTTATACTATTATCTTTTACTGAATAAAGAGTTATTAAGTTCGTAAATAGTATTCCTACAATCACCATATGTTACATATCAATTAAAATAAATATTTTTTAATTCTAAATTTTTATTAAGAATTATGCTTATGTTTTACCAAGAATATTCATTTTAGATTTATTTGCTGAGGATAATTTTTCTTTAGTGTTTTTTCAAAATATCTTTAGTACTAAACTAGATTTTATACAATTTAAGTCTGCACTTGTATCAAATCAGGCTATAGTATCTATAATATAATTTTTAAAAAATTTTAATTTTATTATTATTAAATATTTTCTAGAGGTTATTTCATGCAGTAAAAATATAAAATTTGTAGGTATTTCATCTTTATCTATTATACTAATTTCATTTTTATCAATATCTTTTTCTTCTTTTTCTTCCTCAGTAGAAGTTTAAGAGGAAGTAGATTCTTTGTTTAATAAGAATTTTGATAATTCTATATCACTTTTCTATTTTTGTTTCAATTATTTTAATTTAATTTTAATTTCTTTAATTTCCTTTTGTAAATCATTAATTGTAGGTTTATTTTTTATTTGTTTATTTTTATTTAGTATTATTGTTAAATCATAGATCTGTTTACTAGTACTAGGTAATACAAAAGATTTAGATTTTTCATTTGTTTCACTAAAATTGTCTAATATTTTATTTAAGAATTTTTCTTGTGTTTTAGGGTCACTTATATGTTTTACTAATTCTAAAAGGGATTTTTATTCTGTAGTTAACATATTTATTGTCTTACTGCTAGTTTTAGAACTATTACTAGTGTCTGAACCTATTTCATCTATTTGATTTAACTCTTCAGATTCTGATTCTAAATATAATTCATAAATTTATTTAATAAAGATTCTTCTAAATTTAATTCTTGAAGTTTTTTATTAAATTTATAAAATCTAGATATATGCCCTTTTTTTTTTACCACAATTATAACATTCTAAGTCTCTATATGCTATATTTTTCTTTTTAAAGAATTTCTTATTACTAGACTTCCTATATTTTTTATATTTAGATTTTTATAATATTCTTCTTTATCAAATTATTTTTTATAATTCTTTTTATAAGATTTTTTATAAGACTTTTTGCTTGTTGAACATTGTCTTGAACATTGTTCTTTATAATTTTGAGCTATACTATAATCAAACTATATACAGAATGATCCTAATTTTTGTTTAGTTTTTCTCATTTCAAATTTTAAAGATTTTTATAACTTTATGTCTTGACAAAGTTTTAATCCTTCCTTTTGGACTAAACTGATTAGTTGACCATAAGTCAAAAGGTTATAAGAAATTGAATTTTTAAATTTCTGTTTTATATGATTTCTAACTTTCTCACCTAGGAAGAAAGGTAATCCTGCTAAGAATTTTTCTTTCAGAATACATGGTTGAAATCTTCTCTGAGCATTATCCTAGTTAAAAAAGTTATTTTATAAAATTGAAAATCACAAAGTTTTTTTACGCTTGAGATTACTTAGTAATTCAATATTTTTATCTTTCAAATGAGTTGAATCTCCTATAAAATGAAATGATATAGTTAGAATAAGTGTTGCCACTGAATCCTTAATAGTATCACCATATTCATTTAATATAGGTGTTCCATCCTCATAGGTTTTAATTACATTTAAAATTTCTAAATATTATTCATCAGTGAGATGATTATCCCACCAATCTTTTAATTGGCCTGTGAAACTAGCTATAATTAATTCTACTATAGTTTTATCAGGTGTATTAGTTTGAGTTCTATAAGTATTAGCAGCTATAGTCATCTGTTGCAGAAGACTAAGGATGTTATATTCTGATAGGTTATCTATATTCCACTCATTTACTAATGAGGCATTATATTTATACTGAGATAATATGTTAGGTCTTTCTATAATTCAAGGTCTGGTACAAATATTCTAGGTATTATAGACTGACTGTGAGTTATATGATTTATTTGAGGAGTTACTGTTTTATTGAAGAAATCAAGATCTTCAGTCTTAGGACTGGAATTTCCTGTTTCTAAGTCTCGATCCTATGCAACTATACTAATTGTTTTAGACTGAGGTATATCTTGAACAACTTCTTTTGATTAAGAAGTTGACTCAATTTTACTAAGTTGATCTTTAATTGCTTTTATGAAGTTAGAGTCCTTGGACTGTTTGACTTCTTTTTGTCCTGTCTTAGAAACCTCAAAATGTTTAAAGATATGAGTTTTTAATTTTTTATCAGAAATTTCTTTATCAAGTTTTATTATTTCTTTATCTTTTATAGATTTTTCTATTTTGTTTAACTGTTGTCCTATATTATGTAGATGTGCATTACTAAAATTATTTTGCTCTAATATTTTTCTATTTGAATCATCATCTGCTACTATTTTAAATGGTATAATTTTTATTTCATTATCTCCATACATAAATATACTAGCAGTTTTAGGTGGATGTTCACTCTGTATAAATTTATCTTTTACTTTCCATTATGTTTCTTTATTCCTAATTATTATAGGGTTTATTGATTTTTTATAAATCTTTTTATACCAATGGAATAATTTTATTAAAATTTTATTTATTTTACAAAATCAATATATTCTATTTTTAATTCTTCAAATTTATGTTCTTTACAAATTTTTATCAATTTATCTAGATTTTTAGTTACTGTAATTTCTTAGTAAAATTTATCTTCATTAAAAATAAATTCTTTCTTTATTACATTTAATTCTCTATCTATATTAGCTACATTTTCAGTAATGACTAAAGCTGTAGACGACATATGTGGAGAAGGTGATAAATCTTCATACTGAGGTTGATTTAACCTAAGGTTTGGAGCCATAGGATTTAATTCTTTTGGATCAATATACATAGGTTATGGTACAACCCTGTTGTAGTCTATACCTTTCATTTTATGACTGGGTTCATGTATATATGATGTAGAATACCTAAGCTTTACAAAGGTTTGCAATTCTAATTTAGGGTTTGGTTAAGGATAGGAAACATATATAACAGAAGGTAACTGTGATGTTATTCCTAAATCTACTATTGAAGTAGAAGAAAAAGTATCAGAATACCTACTGCTTATACTTCGTCTACTGAATTTTAATTTTACTTTATCATCTTCATATTGTTCTATTTGACTAATATTTATATTAGACTTTTCATTTTTTTCAGGTTATGGAGGAGAAACTGCTCCCTCTAAAATCCATTCATTAGGAAGGAAAAATGTCCTTCCACTGTATGGTTTTAGGAATCACAGTGTTATCTTTACTAAGGTCTGTATGAAGAAACTTGGTTTCTCCAGGTTTATGCTGCATTTTATATTTAATAGCAAAGACATATGTTGTTGCTTTATATTGTATTTTATAAATTAATGCTATATGAATTGATCCTTCTAATATTTTATAATTATGAGTTTTAATTTGTAATACTATACTTTTTAAAATATTAGGATCATTTAATGATACTGTAATATCAGGATAGATATCAAAGTTGATATGTTCTTGACTTAGACTGGTCTCTACAGATCCTAAGAGAGAGTCTTGCAAGTTTATAAACCTACCATCTCTAACAACTATTAATATACTAGTATTTAATCCTTCTCTGGTTAAGGATTTTATTCCAATTGTACTAATCCTATATGTATATATTTATACTTTTTATCTTTATGGTATTTTAGGGATTGAGAAGATATCAGTGTAATCTTTTCAAAAGGTTTACTCAACTGTATATCTCTTTCTTCAGTTTTAATAGTATAATCAGTTTTAAAAATATTTATTTTTAGAATTTTATAGATTTGTTTGTTATCTACTTTAGGTATATTCCAATCATCTATTGCTTTATGAAAATCTTCTAAAATTACCTCATTCCTATTTACTATCCTTTTAATTTCTGATGATTCAGAATTATCTGATTTAGTTGTACTAGCAAATTTATATAAAAAAAAAGGTTTTATTTTTAACTTTTGATCTGTAGTGTTAAGAATGTGATCTTTGACTAGTAATTTGGATATATAGTAAGTCCTGTTGTTAGCCAAAATGATAGGTATTATAGGGCTCCCATGGTTTATACATACATTGTAATATCCCAAAATTTTTTTACAAATTTTTATTTTTTGAAAATTTGATAAAATATATTATAATTAAATTGGATAAATTAAATTAATAGTTTTAAATAAAAAAATGAAGGGATTTTAAATGAAAAAGTGGAATATATATGTGATATATATATAAAATATACATAACATATAAAAGTTAATATTTTTTAAAAGAAAAGTCAAAAGTTAAAGTAAAAAGGGTATTTTGGTAATTAAATATTAAAAATTAAAAATTATTAAATTAATTCAAAAATAAATAATTTTTGAATGGAAGAGGAATTTTTAGACTTTTAATTTAATAAATAAATAATTAATTATTAAAATATTAAATAATATATATATGGTTATAATTAAAGGATGAAAGGAAAGAGAAATTAAAAAAATAGTCTTCTTCTTCTTCTTGGCCGAAATCACCATGGATGTTCAAGAGAGGATTTTGATCTTCCAAGCTTTCAAGAATTGAAGGATTTCAAAGGTTCAAAATTTTTTTTTAGAGATTTCGACTTGAAAAAGTAAGTTCTTTAGTTTTTTCTTTGGATTTTCATAGAAATTTTGAACATGTGAGTTTTGGATTTTTGAAGTAGTATATTATAATTGTTGGAATTGGTATGTATGAAGTTCTTTTGGATAGTTATTAATGATTTTAAGGTTGGATTGAAGAAATGGTTGAATTTGGATAAAGAATGATGAAGAGAGAGAATTTAGGGTAATGAACTTTTAGGGTTTGAGAAATTATGGTTTTTAATTGTGCAAATTGATTCTAAATGAGTTATTTTGGTGCTTAAACAAGTATTTTTAAAGTCAAATATTGAATTTAGTTGTGTTTGATTGGAGTTTGAGAATGGAAGTGTGATTTAGGATTTTGAAAAATAATTTTTTCAAAGTTATTGAATTGTATAATTTTATCGGTTTAATCTTGTTGTTTGGTGATATAAGTGATGTATATAAGCTTAAAATGATCAATGGATTGTGGTGAAATGGAAAACCTTCAATGGGGGGAAGGTTATGCCACTTTAGAGTTTTTTGTATAAGAGTGTGTTTTTATAATGTAAATGGTTTAAATGTATTAAAATATGTTTCTAATAATATAAATAAACTTAATATATTAAAATGAATGGCCTAGGATGAGAATCCAAAGTTAAAGTGAGGTTAGCCTTAAATTTTGGATTTTTGCTTGGATGAGATTTAATTATGGTTTAATATTGAAAATACCATTAAATGTGATACTAAATGCTTATTTACTATCATATTTGATTTAGACATTGAGGGAGGTTGATTTGCTTCATCCAAGTAGTGAAGGGAAAGTTGGAAGGATAGGATTGGAAGTTGTTTTAAGCTTGTTTTGGTTGCTATTTGAGGTAAGTACAAACTTTGAATACATTGATTATGTTTGCATTACATTTGGGCTTAACACATTTTGGTTAAAAAATGTGTTAAGCTACTTGATACATTGGTTATGTATGAATAATGTGCTATGACATTTGTAATGTCATATATGTGTTAAATGCATTGTGAAAAGCCATTGATAATGGCTAAATTGTGTAAAATGTGAAATATGTGCATTATATGAAAATGACCCAAAGTGTTTGGGTAATGTCATTTATTGTGTATGTATTAAGTGCAATATTAAAAAGCCATTGATATTGGCTAGATTACATTAAATGTGATTAATATGTGAATTATGTGAAAATACCCAAATTAATTAGGTAATGTGTTGTAAATGTAAAAATGTGGTATAATGTAATGAGATATGTGGAAACATAATGAAAAGAATTGATATCGATATAAATAAGAAATATTAATAAATTGTGTGCCTAGTATGTTAATCAATTTTCAGAGTTCTGTGTTTGGCGGCATGCCTATGATTTGCCTACGAGCTAAACGCTGAGCGTCACTGTGAAAATATTTTTGAAGTGAAATGACCGGGTCGTAAGCCTCAAAAATAAGTCATTGAAGCTGGGCTGGGTGAAATTACCGGGTTATAAGCTCAGACATAGTTAGACTATTACATTGATATTTTGCCTACGGGGTTAGACACATAGTATTATTATAGACTAAAATAGTAAATCTAAAATTTGAACAGCATATTAGTTATCTTTGGGCCCATGTTTATGTTTGTTTTTATATGAATTGTGGATTGTCAAATGTTTAAAAAGTATGAGAAAATGAAATGATGTGATATCCATATGCATTGTGCATTGGCATTGCATTTGAGTTTTTATTGTTATCAAGTTTGTATTACTAGGCTTTTGGCTTAGCGATTGTTTACATCGCGCAGGTGACATAGTAGATTCTGCTGAGCCGGAGAGTTCTTCTAGACCAGGTCGGGTCTAGACTTGTGGTTGTGCTTGTAGAGTTAATATCAAAATTAGAAACACTGTCAGTAGCATGTATATATTTTATGTTATTGTATATTTTGGGTATTATGCATATTATACCATGTGTTTTGAATTTTATGTATTGTAAACTATAAAGAATGTTTGGGTTAAGTTATTTGAAATGGGGGTTTAAACGTGTTCTAAATTATATATATATATATATAAATGTTTGAGAAACTTCGTAAAATTGAAGAGTATGAGTAAAATGATGATTTGAAATTATTTGGAAGTGTTTTTTGATGCAGGTTGTGTAATTGATAAATTTGAAATGTTCAAATTACAGATAAAACTCTGACGAATTTTTTCAAGAAATTTTCATATAAAATATTTATTTTTGGTTCTTATAACAAGTAAAAAATATTTATATACTATTTAATTTTATATATTTAGTATTTGAAATTTTAAATAAAAAATGTGAAAATTTTTATTAAACCGGTCTGTGATATTTTTAAACTGTATATACATATTTTACATATGCTGAAAATATATATTGTACGTATATAGGATATAAGGGTGTTACACACACACACACATATATATATATATATAATTTTAGTCATTTTAATAAATTAGTTCCTCTCTTTTTGGACTCTCTCATTATGAATCTTTCATATATATGTATATATATATTTTTTTAAATAATAATAGTCGATAGTTATTATTATTTCTTTGTTAAATGTAACCTTCCCGACTAGCCCTAATTTTTTTTTCAAATAATTATTACTATTTTAATTGTTATTGTTTAATTATACTTTTAATTAAGATATAATTTTAATTTTTTTTCGTAAAAATTTTTACCTAATAATTTTAAAAAATACCTCAGATTAAGGGATTTGAATATTAAATTTATGATAAATTAACAAAAAAAAATTAAAAATCATCAGGTAATAATAGAAAAAATATATTTAAATTTTTTTTAGATATATTTAAAATTTTTTTAGCCCTTACAAGATGCAACTTTAACTTCAATAAGAAATATTTTCTCCTAATTATGATGACACTTACATATATAAATTCATATTTTTTTAATTTAATATATATATATATATTAAATTGATAAATTTATTCCACCTATTTATTATCTTCAATTATTTCCAATTTGTATCCAAAAATTAATATAAATAATAATAGATTTAGTAATAGTATATGTGATCATAATAAATAATTCAAGAATATATCTTATAAACTATATAATCTCGCCATTTAAATATTTTTTTTTATTTTAGAAGAATATCATAGTATATTTTAATATATTCGATATATTCAATAATTTTTTTATTTTTTTTTGTTTAATTTTATCTTAAATTTGTTCGCAATGAACTTATATGTTAAATGCATCTTTTTCTTTTATTTTAAAATTTTGGTCTCCCTTGATGAAATCCTAGTTTCACCAATACATAGTTTAAATATAATTCATATATTAAATTTTAAATGAGAATACACTAATATTAACAACAACATAATATAATATATATGTTGTGAATATGTTTTGTATATATTTCGTATATATTATGCATATATGTATTACTTTTATCTCATCATTAATTATGGTATATATATCGTGAAAATACTATGTATATATTAAATTCCAAGTGAGAATATATACACTTCTACTAACAATAGTATAAATATGTTATACATAGTTGTGAATATAAGAACTTTTGTAATTAATTTCAATACAACTTAAAATATTATCATATTATAAATGGATGTCCAACAACAAAAATCATAACAACAATAAAAATAAAAAAATTCATAACTATAAAAAAGAATCAGCAGCAAATGAAAGAAAAAATAGAAAAAAACAAAAAAAAATATTTGAATGAAAAAGAGAGAGGAAAAGGAAAAAAATACAAAATAAAAAGAAATCATGAAAATGTTATAAGAAAACAAAAGAAATTAAATAAAGATATATTTTAAAAAATGGAAAAAGTAAAAATGAAAACGATGAAAACAAAAAATAAGGGCCGTAGCTTTGAAAATGAAAGTTAAAATGGCGTTTTTGGCGTAATTTTCTAATTTTTATTTTGTTTGCCTAATTATTTTTATTCATTCAATGAAATTCCAAAAATAAAAGTTTTAATAATGATATGATTAAGCTCATAAAAAATTATTTAAATAATTAATTTTTCTTAATTAATTATATTTTCAAGTCCATAAAAAATATGTAAAACACATATATCTAAACATTGCATTTAAAATACCTTGTACTATAATGGAATGGGCATTTTAAGATTTTCAAGTTTTATTTTATTCAATTCGACCCTTAACTTTTTATTTTTGAAACAAATATAATACAATATTATAAAAATTATTAACAAAGAAAAAACTATCAATAATTGTCTTCCTACATATCATCTAATTTTCTTCATTTGTTTTTTTCAAAAAAGGATAGTTGAAGTATGAATGATAAAAAATTTAAAGGAAAACAATAAAAAAGATGAAGCATTAAAATCATCATTAAAATGATTACAATATTTTATATTTCCATCCAATTTGATAATTCTCTTAAAACAGTGGTTGATAGAGTTAGAATTGAGAATAGAAAAGTCTTTATTCAATATTTATTTCTTGATTAAATGGGTCATTGAAAGAATAAATTTATTTTTTATTTATAAAATCACAATCAGTCTCTGTTTCAACATACAATATAAGAGTTTTAATAAATAATAGAAAAAGATATGATTTCTTTTAAAGATTTAACTTTTTCATAATTTAAAAATTTATGCAAATATTAAAAATTATAAAATAATAATAATTTTGAATTATCAATAACTTATACAGTATTTTATTATTAGAAGGGGTAATGCATTTCAAAAATAAAAATTGTGTACGCAATTGAATAAAATAAAAAAATAAAGGGCTTAATTTTATATTTCAATCTAATATAAGAATCTTAATATACATTTTGGCCCAAATACAACCCAACTATGCCTATTATACCATACACGCAGGCCTTTATGGCCTACCTCTGGGATCGGAACCAGCAAGAACTACAAGAATGTTTATTATTTATTTGGTAAGATAATCATAAGATGTTTTATGGAATCTTAATTACTGATCAAGGTAAGAATTTCACTTTTAAAACCTTAGAAATTCTTAAAAGTCAGTGTGTTAAGATCTACATGCATGTAATATTATTATTTAAACAACTACTTAATAAAGTTGTATACATTAATTATGCAGCGTATAGATCAATTGATAAGATATTATTTTAGCTTAACAAGAGGTTTCGAGTTCGAGTTTCTGAATATACATCTATGTCACAACTCATTTGGAAGAGTTTCATCATCTTTGTGGTCTTGTCCGACTCGATTCTAAAAAAATAATTTGTAAAAAGAAGTTTTATACATTAAAAATTTTAATTAGATTCTAAAAAAATTTTAAATGTTGATTAGTTGTAATCCTAATTAGAGATAATTAAAATTTATTTTTAAATTAAATTTCGCATGCTTTAATAATTAAATTTTATAAATGAGTTTTTATTTTATTGGTATTAAAATCTTCTCTATGACTGAAAAATCTTAAATTCAAATATGAATTGAAGTCAAATTTTTTTAAAAAAAAGTTTTAAAGCAATTTAACAGCTGTCAAATTATTTTTTTAATATTATTTAAAATAATGATATGACTTCAAACTCATGAATGCAAAAAATATATTTAGTGGATATTCCAATAAAACTTGTTATTTTATTACAATCAATAATTACATTTTATCTTTATAAAACAATTTAACGATAATTTGAAATTTATTAATTAAATAATTAAAAAAATAAGAAAACATGTCCTAGATTAATTTAGTTAAGGCACAAAGGACTTATGAGGATGGTGCAAGCACTTTTTCTATCCTTCTTGAAGACATTCGTATTAATTTGGGATAGAAGCGGCAAATAAGTTTGGGTTAGTGTCAACTCTAAAATTAATTTTAAGCATATTAAAGCGGAAATTATAATTCTTAAAATTCGTTCTTCCAACCATATTATTTTTCCTTTGATGAGCTCGGTGAAATAGATTAAGGTCATTATGAATTGACCTAGGGATTGGCCAATTGAAGGCCAATTTTCATTCAATATCATCCTTATCACAATAACAATTTGCTTGACTACATCTATACAGAGGCCACTATTTTCTCCTACAACTCCATCAACTATGACCTATTGAATGGTCATGTGCTCAAAGCTTACGGTCTCTACATGTGATTATCTCCTAATTGTTGGGAAAAAGAGGGTGTAAGTCTAATAAGTAAATAATCAATCACAAGTTTTCGGTAACAATATCAGAGTTATATTTGTTGGAATTATCGAGTGTAAGGGGAATCTCATATTAGAAATTGATAAGATTAATAAAGGGCATATAAGTAGAAAGAACCCATAGATCCAATGCCTGAAGATTTTGAGTTAGAGTGTAGTGTCAAGTCCATAAGTGTATTTCCTCACTAAGCCCATTGAGCATATCTCTCAAGGTAAATTAGGCTCTCCGATGCCAACACATGATATTAGAGCCGATGATTTGGTAGGGAAGAGTATAGAGGCGGTGGTCGCATCTTGTGGTTGTTCACGTTCCTTGACATGGAAGAACAAATGTTACTCCTGGTGGATGTGCAAAGGTTACTCCTAGTGGATGTGCAGGCCGGTGGATGTATAAATAGCCCTAGTTGATACCGCAAACTTAATTCAAGTTCTAGAAAGAGAACCGATGGTTAAGCAGAGACAAGTATAGAAGAGTAAAAGTTACTCTCAGCGGGTTTTAGACTGGTGAAAGTATAAAGAGCAACAAATGATGTCGTATACTCATGTCCGGATTTAGAAAGAATTCCACTTAAGGGGGAGCCTAGACCTGATATGAGAGCTCAACCTTAAGGGAAAAATTGTTAGAATTATCAAGTATAAGTAGAATCTCACATTGGAAATGGATGGGATTAATGAGGGGTATATAAATGGAAAGAACTCATAGATCAAATGCCTTATTGTTTTGGGTTAGAGTGAGATATCAAGTCCACAAGTGTATCCCCTCACTAAGCTCATCAAGCATATCTCTCAAGGTAAATTGGGCTCTCTGGAACCAATAATTTTTTTTTTCTTTAAGGGTAATATCTGGAATGGGCAATAAAAATAATAGCAAATCACAATTACAACCACAAGAACACTAAAGTTTTAATGCAGAAAGCTCTTAAATACGAAGAAAAAAACCACGGTACATAATTTGTGTAAAAACTTTCATTAATAATTTAATGGGTATAAAGATTCATCTCTAGCTCCATTAGAGGAAATCTCAATTAACCATAATAATTTGAACAAACCATCACCCAAAAGGTAATATCCAACAAAATACAAGAGAAAATGAAAAGATATCACTAAGATGAGTATATAGGAAAGATATAAAATAAAGGTCTTGTAACACTCTTATATTCCATATACGTACACATATATATCTTGTATATACAACATATATATACAGTATATAAGAGTGTCACTGTTACCAGTTCTTTCAAAATTCTTCTTTCTTAAGAAAAATACTTAAATCTTTATAACATGTTTCCATAAGTAAATAAAAATATTTATTATAGATTTAATATTGAAAGTACATATTTTAACGAAAAATCTCTGAGAAAAATTCTCCAGAGTTTTATTTATAAATTTAGATATTCTCAAAAATATCAATTTCACAACCTGCACAAAATCATTTAACACTCCCAAAATATTATTTCACACTTCCACCATAAAATTCTCCTATTTACCATTTATAACAAAATTTATCATAATTAAGTTCCTATATAAACATATTTATACAATCATTTCAAGTCTTTAAAACAAAACCAAGTATTTTGATTCAATTTATATAAATCAAAATGCATAATACAAAATACAAATATAAATGAATGCAGTTGGCTCAGTTGGTCTCATGGCACCCTCAAACTCCAAAAATTACCAACAATCAGGATCTCTCGGATTAACAATCCTCTTACTATTCAAACAACTGTGCTAAGTCGTATAGCTTAGTAGTACATACTCTCAAATACAATATAAATAAATCACATATGATGGTACTTTCTCACAACATTACTCACATTATTCATGCAACATCTTACAGTCAAATTACAACTCACATACAAATAACATTTCCATACACATACACTTTGGGCCCAAACACACCTATACAATTCGCAAGTCCAGTTATTACAATATCAATCTCACGGCCCAGCTCTGCTCGGGTCCATTCTCATTCTCAATCTCATCATATTACCTAGCTCTGCTCAAGTTAAGACCTAGTCTCACTTAGGTCTATCAATGTGTGCAATATCATTCTCAATATCACTGGACAAGTAATTGTATAGGGTAACAACACACAATAACATCTTGTTTCACATTTTAAAATGATCAACTCTATTCTTAATTATTTTCACATTATATCACAATGTCACAATTTCCAAGTGATCAAGCATATCATGATCACCACCATCTCACATTTTCATATTATGTCACATTTAATCTCTTTTCCATATTTTAAAATCATCCACATACACATCAAAAGTCACATTCACAATGTGACTTACTTTCCACAATTTTCTCACAAGTCACAATTGTGTCCATATTGGACAACTCACCACACATTTCATAAATATTTAAACACTCAATCACACAAGTATACTCAATTTAACATTTATCATATTTCATAGAATACTATCATTTCTCATTCCCATGACATTATTTAGGTCATTTCCTAATTTTTCCATCTTATAAATTATATAAGTTATCCTCTTTTTTTTTTTATCACTTTATCACACTTTACTTAAATCTTAGTCACATTTCCAATGTGACATCTTTCTCATATTTTCTAAGCATTTACCACATACTCTTCATGTTCATTTTCATCATTTCCAATCAAATTACCTAATGTAGCTCATTTCCACTTTCTTAATCTTTTTTTTTCTTTATTTCATAACCAATTTCTATATTGTCAACCACATTACACAACACATGATACTTCTTAAGCAATATTATTAATTCAAATCACTCACATGCTCAATAAACATTAAACTATCAATATCTAAGTAATCCTCATCAAAATTCCATTAAAACTATAAATTTTTAACTTGCTACTTTATTTAAACTTCAATCTACTAATTTTATTTTCAACATTTAACTTTAAAAACATTATTTATATAATAATATAACATCAAAACATATCACTTTCACAATTATGGGAGCCCATTCCAAAAATCCAAATTCCAAGTAATGCAACCAACAAAATGAACTTCACCAAATCTTATCTATATCACATTTTCAATCATAAAATTATAACATTTATATTAAAACAACACTAGTTCATTTCATTACAGTAATTAACATTATCCATTTTAGAAACCCTAATTTTACATACTCAAACCTTAAATCCAAACTTCATCCAAACTTGCTCATATTTAATTTTCAACTATGGAATCATTACATACACATATAAATAACACTAATTCCATGCTTTCCAACAATTTTAACCATCCACACCCAAAACCCTAAATCATGCATCACTTTTCCATAACCCTAAATTTTCACAACTTGTCCATATCAACCAACCAACCAACATATCATCATATTCTCTTCACTTTATGTAACACCCCTATATTCGTATACGTACACAGCATGCTTATACGATCGTAATATACGTATACCAAACATAGAAATGCCACACTTTACAAATACGCAAATCACATTTAAAGTAAAAATGAAAATTTAAGAAATACCAATTGTTTAAATGAAAATCATAAAACACAATAGATAAGACATTTATTTAATACGCAACAGAAGTTATATTCAAAATTTACAAGTACAAATACATTGAACCTCAAAAATTACAAAATATGAAATATATACATGATTGGCAGCTTGACTCTTTGATCTTTAAGCTCTAATCCAATTCTTCAAGTACAAACTCAATTAAGTCTAGGAGAATCCTCTGTCTCAACCCTATCAACTCTATCACCTCTATCACCTGCGCGATAAATCATAATCGCGCTGAGCCAACAACTCAGTAGTACAAACCATAATGCTATTATGCTTTATCAACAACAATGCTATACATTCAATTAATAAAGATCATACTCAATATACAACATTTCATGAATATTACATTTCATCACATTATCTCATAACATTATAACATCATTCATGGCATCCATATAACATAGACACCTATGGGCCCAACAAGTATTTAATACGATATTCAGAATTCAGAGTTACTGCTTTGGTTCATAATCACAATAATCAAGCTCGTAGGCAACATATATATATATATATATATATACATCTCTATCCATGGATAGCGTAACAGACCCAGTCTCTTGGACCATCCACTCGGCTAAACTCGAGGAGATCCTCAACCCGGCAAGACTGTTACTACAATTCACATTTCACATTTATCAAGTAACAGACCCAGTCTCTTGGACCATCAACCCAACTAAATCGAGGAGATCCTCAACCCGGCAAGACTGTTACCAATCATATATCTCATAATCACAATTATCATAGTGTAACAGACCCAGTCTCTTGGACCTCAATTCATCTCAAATTGAAGAGATCCTCAACCCGGCAAGACTGTTACCTTTCATTTTATAGGCATGCCTCCAAACCCAGAACTCTGAAACTGAATAACATATTAAACATACAATTATTTGATTTATCTCTTTATCAATCTCTTTCTCAATTCATTTCTCATTTCAAATAGGCAATCATGCCTCAACAATTTCATTTCCATCGTCATTGCCAACAATCACGGCTTTTCATCACATCAAGATTATCATCATTCAATCATATCATTTAGGCATATTTCAATCATATCATTTATAACTCATAACATTAATTTCACATCAAATCAATTCATCATTATTCATATAACACATTATATTGCACAAGATTCACAATGTGCAAAACATAACATTAATCATATATATATCAACAATGCTATATCAAATGAATGTATGCAACAATGCAAGGTTTGTACTTACATCAAAAGCAATCCACACAACTCTAAACACTTTCTTTTTCCAAAAGTCCTTCACCAAATGAATTAAGGCAATTCACTTCCTTCACAACCTAAACCAAAACAATGATGAACCACATCAATTCCAATACAATCCATTACTTATTAACCTCATCTTAGACCTTTAGATCACAAATTAAAACCCAACATCACACATTATAGCCCACGGCCGTGGCCACTCCAACCCCCACGGGCGTGGGATAGAAACCACTTCTGCCTCCTTTGCACCAAACCTCCACGGCCATGGCTACAATTGGCCACGGCCATGGCAATCAAGGCCACGGGCGTGGCATCCACAATGCTACTGCCTTCGGCCAAATTCTCATTTCTAAGCTTACAACTTCAACAAACATCAACAACATGCAAATCTATGGAAATAATCAAGCAAACTCAAGTTAAACATCATTTATCACTTCAAAACCCTAAAACAACTTCAACTCCAACACTTCCAATATCAACAACAATTTAACTTCTTAACTTACAATCAATTTCAACACTTAAAAACACATCACAAACACACCTAATCATAATATCAACAAACCATAACTCACCTCAAACACAACTTCAAAAGAACAAAGGAAATCAAGAAAAAGAACTTACCAAAGTTGATGAATTTCACAAATCTCCAACTTAATTCCTTGATTCTCCCTTCAATTTGATTTTAGAAATTAAAACACCTCATTTGCTCTCTCTTCCCTTTGGTAGCCGGCCACTTCAAGAAAAGAAAAGAAAATGAAGACAAGTCAAACTTCTTTTCTTCTTTAAATCTCCACCATGCAATCCAAAAAGGAAAATTACTTAAATGCCCTCATCCATTTGTTTTAACTCTCTTTTCACTTATATGTCCTTTTAAGTAATTTCACACTCAACAAAAATAAATATCCTCTTCCCTTGACTCTCCATTTTGACTTATGTATATGTTATTTATACTTTCATATATACAATATATACACTTCCTTTTAAAACTCTTTTCTCTTACAAATTAACATATACATTCAATCCAATTAAAACAACAATAATATTCAAAAATTCTAGGGCATACATTGGGATATTACACTTTAATATCAATTCTACTTATTTTAACAATTAAACATCACTCTCTAGCAATCCATACATAATCATCAATTAAAAGAAAATAAAGCTTTAGAGAAGATGTACTTACTTGAATCTTGGTTTTTCTTTAAAATTCACTTGAAACCTTTGATATTTGGTCAATTTTGGTGTTTGGAAGAGCTCTCTCTCTCTCTCTCTCTCTCTCTTCAATTTTGGCTAGCCATGGAGGAAGAAGAAGATGGTATATTTTTTTTCTTATTAATTTCTATCCATATATAATTAATTACTTAATTAATTAATTTCCTTTTAATTCTTCACCACATGTTTTCTTTCTTCTTTGACTTTCTTTTCTTTTTATTTATTTATTTTATTTTTATCATTATTATCATCATTATCATCACCACCACCACCTTTTCCACCACCAATTTATATTTGATATATATATGTGTAGTATATTTTATGTATATGTATATGTTACTTATATTTTACATATACTATTATGTACATATATATAATGTATATACCAAGTATATGTAATGTATATTTAATATACATAAATACTTATATGCACATATAATGTGTATCTTATATACACATCAAACATACCTTATATGAACTTTATATAAATCAAGTAAAATATATATATATATCTAACATATATAATTAATAAGTAGTATGCATATACTTATATATCCAACTTATATAATTAATAAGTAGTATCTATATACTATGTATAAACTAGGTATACATTAAGTATATATTATAATATTTAAAATTTTAAATACTAAAATTTTAATTTAATATTGATAATTGATAGTAAATAGTGATAAAAGTGGCATGGATAAATGACGTAAATAGTAAATCTTAAAATTTACTGAAGAAATTATTTATTTTTATAGTTTTATGAGACTAAAAATAGAGTTAGAATCAAAGGATAAGAAAAAGGGTGCATCATAGCTAAGATGAGAGTGGCCATACTAGATTAAACCATATATATATATGTGGACATGTGTGTGTATGTGTGGAATCTTCTATCTTCTTTCATCTTCATCCACGCATATCATCACCATCACCACCAAAACTCCTTTCTTCTTTTAAAAAATTTAGCCAAAATTTAAGAGAAAATCACATCTAGGTTAGGTTTTTAGAAGAATAAGCTGAAAAAGGAGAGATTATCAATAAGTGATTAAAGAAGAAAAGGAATTTTGAAAGAGGTATGTGCTTATGTATTTTAATATGCAAGTATTTGAATTTCTATGAATTTGATTGTTTAAATTGCTTGATTAAGTTATCTTTAATGAGTTATTACTGAAAAGTATTTGATATAGACTCTTTCTATGTCAAAGAAACTAGTTTTTGATTCATTTTTATCATAGATTTAGATATATTGTGTTTAAGTAGTTGAGCGTATGAAACATATAATTTTTCCTGACAGAGCCAGTGATACGACCATGTTACTGGGGGTGTCAATGATGCTGTGTTTCGATATTGATGACACTGCCGGTAACACGCCCTTGTCATTGGGTATGTCATAGCTACTATAATTAAAAATAAATGACACGGCCAGTGTTGTTGGGTGTGTCGTAGGTTCTGTAATGCAAGTTAAATGACATGGCTAGTGACACAACCATATCGTTGGGCATGCCAAAGCTTTTGTAAGAATGAGCAAACGACACAGTCATTGAATTTTTGGTTATGCCCTTTGGTTTAACTAATGCTCTAGTAGCTTTTATGGACTTGATGAATCGAGTCTTCAAATCCTATTTAGACCAATTTTTAGTTGTTTTCATTAATGATATATTGGTTTATTCTAAAAAGTAAAGAGGAGCATGATAAGCATTTGAGAATTGTACTACAGACACTAAAGGAGAATCAATTGTATGCTAAATTATCAAAATGTGATTTTTGGTTGATGGAAGTTGCATTTCTAGGTCATGTAATGTCAACTAATGATATTCGTGTGGATCTTTGTAAAATTGAGACTATTTTGAATTGGCAGCCATCAAAGAATATAATAGAAGTCCAGAGTTTTCTTGGGTTAGTTGGTTACTATAGAAGATTTATGCAAGGGTTTTCAAAGATAACACTTCCTTTAGCTAAGCTCTTTAGAAAAGAAACTAAATTTGAGTGTAATGCCCAGTGTTAAGCTAGTTTTGAACAATTGAAGGCTATGTTGACTGAAGCACCTGTATTGACACAACCGACCCCAGGTAAAGATTATGTTATTTACAGTGATGCTTCTTATCAGGGATTCGGTTGTGTATTGATGCAAGAGGGTAAGATAATTGCTTATGCTTCTAGGCAATTAAAATATCATGAATTGAATTATCCTACACATGATTTAGAGTTAGCTGCTATTGTATTTTCTCTTAAGATCTGGTGACATTACTTGTATGGCGAAAGGTGCTATATTTTTACTGACCATGAAAGTTTGAATTACTTGCCAACACAAAAAGAATTAAACTTAAGGCAAAGGAGGTGGATGAAATTGATCAAAGATTATGATTGTATCATCGACTATCATCCTGGGAAAGCTAACATGGTAGTCGATTCTTTAAGTCAGAAGACTTTAGCAGATATGTTGTATATAGAATATTATAGTACTATATGTATATATAAAGTAAATAAACCATATGATATAATGTGTTATGATAGCAGAATTGAGGGTTGAACTAACCTTAAAGCAAAAATTGATAGAAGCTCAGAAACAAAATCAAAAGTTGTTAGAAATTTTGAAACAAGTGCATAAAGGTGAAAAGTAAGATTATGTTGTGCTAGAAAATGGTGGATTGTATTATAGAGGTCGATTGTGTGTACTTGATGTGAAGGAACTAATGGAGTGTATTCTTGGTGATGCTCATACTACTAGGTATACTGCACATCCTGAAAATAATAAAGTGTATGAGAATTTGAAGTTTCATTATTGGTGGCCTAGTATGAAGAGAGATATTACTGAATTTGTGACTCGGTGTTTAGTGTGTCAACAAGTCAAAGTGAACATCAAGTTCCATCGAGTCTTTTGCAACCTATATCAATACCAAAATGGAAGTGGGATAAAATCACTATGGATTTTGTGACTGGTCTTCCGAACACTCAAAACAAGCATGATACAATTTGGGTAACTGTTGATCGATTAACCAAATCAACATATTTCCTTGGCATTCGAGTTGATTAATCAATGGATAGACTTGCTAAATTGTATATTAATGAGATAGTCAGGCTTCATGTAGTACCAATGTCTATTATTTCAGATTGAGACCCTTGCTTTACTTTAAAATTTTGGGAAAGTTTTTAGAAGGCATTGGGTACTCGACTCTATTTTAGTGCTGCTTTTCATCTATAGACTGATGGTCAATCGAAAAGGGTAATACAAGTACTTGAAGATATTCTTAGAAGTTGTTTAATTGATTTTGAAGGTAGCTGGGATAGATATCTGCCTTTAGTAGAATTTGCCTATAACAACAGTTATCAAATGAGTATTGAGATGACACTATACGAAGCATTCTATAGAAGGAAGTGTAGAACTCCATTGTCTTGGGTGGAATTGAATGAGAGCAAACTTGTGGGACCTGATCTCATAAGACAAAATGAAGACAAAGTGAAGTTTATAAAGGATCGATTACAAATTGCAATGGATAGACAAAAATCTTAAATGGTGTGATATTGAATATAGTGTGGGTGATAAGGTATTTTTGAAATGAAAGAAGGTTCTTCACTTTGGAAAGAAAAGTAAACTAAGTCCTAGGTTTATTGACCATATGAAATACTTGAACGTATAGGTCCAGTAGCATATCGACTAGCTTTGCCCCCAGAACTGGCTAAGATTCATAATGTATTCCATGTGTCGATGCGTAGACGATATAGATAAGATCCTTCACATGTGATTCAAATAGAGTTCATTGAAATTCAGCCAGATTTGGATTATGAAGAAGAACCAACAGCTATCTTAGCTCGTAAAATAAAGGAGTTGCATAATAAACACATTCCTTTAGTGAAAGTATTGTGGAAAAATCATTCGATAGAGGAAGCTGTTTAGATCATTTTTGTACTAGTTTTTAGTATGATTTTTATGTGTTTTTAGTTAATGTTTTGATTGATTTTTGTTTTAAGTTTGTTTAAAGTGTTTATTTTTAGGTTTAAGTGCAAAACTCCCTTGGAAGATCAAAACAGTGCAGGAAAAAGCATGAACCAAGCAAGACATGGCCAAGCCAAATCAAGCTTGGCTGTGTCCCTCAAAGAATGGTGATGGCAGAGCTTGACACGACCAAGAGACACGGCCAAGCCACTGGCCGTGTCACATGACACGGCCAGCAAGCTTGGCCGTGTCCCATATCATGCCAAAGACACATGGAGCTAGCAAAGAAGGAAAGAAAAGAATCAGAAGTGGACACACCCAAGTGACACTGCCAAGCCAGTGGCCGTGTCACATGACATGGCCACTAGCTTAGCCGTGTCACCCCTTGAGACCAAAAGGAAAGAAAAAAAGAAAGAAGCAAGGAAAGCAGCAAAGGACATGGCCAGCTAGCTTGGCCGTGTCCCATGAAAATTGAGGGACACGGCCACTAGCTTGGCCGTGTCACCACATGAAAAGAAAGAAGAGAACAAGAGACACGGCCAAGCTACTCTTGGCTTGGCCGTGTCACACCTAAAATATTTGAATTTTTCTACACGAAGTGGGGGACAAAGTGGGGAACAAAGCCTTATTTTTGCAAAAAGAAATATTAAACAAATAAAAAGTGGGGAACAAGATGAAGTGGTGTGAGTTGGAAGGCATGGGTGTGTATTTTTAATGAATTAAAAGGAGAAGAAGAGGGAAATTGGAAAAGTTCTTGGCTTCTTAGAGCCAAATTTCTGCTACACGCTTGGGAGAGGGAGAGAGTGACACTCTCCCTTAGCCCTTCATATTCATCTCCATTTCCATTCTCTCCACCTTCTCTATCTTTCATTGATAAGATTTTTGAGGTTCTTTGGGATAAGTTGGGTTAACAAGCTCTTGAAGGTTGAAGAAGCTTCAATGAAAGGTTTGGTGACTTGAGAAAGCTCCATTCCATCTTCCAAAGGCAAAATCAATTGAAGGGTTGGTGACTTGAGAAAGCTCCATCCAAAGGTTTGGTGACTTGAGAAAGCTCCATTCCATATTGCAAAGGGGAATCAACTATTGAAGAGGGCTTGATTCTTCATCATACATCAAAGTGGAGCTAGGAGGAAGACTAGCAATCCTACTCTTGGCATCTTCACAAGGGGTTTTTCTATTCTCTCTTTTAATTCATTTCTGTTGTTGTTGTTGTTGTATTAAGAGATTGATATTACAATGAACAATTTGTATTTGTTTTATATTGAGTTGAATGAATGTTATAAATTGATGATGTTGAGCTAAATACCCATGCCTAGGGTTTGTAGTATATTTGGTTGAATGTCTTGATTATATATTTCTATTGATGTTCCTTGTTGATTGGTTGATTGTATTGCATTAAATGCTAGGTTGATAGATTAGCTACCTATTGATCTTTGAATATTGGATGACGGACCGAGAGGTGAAATCCAATATCGGAACTATATAATCAACCACCCTATGAATGAATTAGAAATATAAGTTCTAGGGTTTCATTAATTTGATAATGTGTAATAATTGGTTATTGCTAATTCATGAATGTGAGAACTAATGGATTGGTAATTGACTACTTAACCTTAAGGAACAAATTAATTTACAAGGTTATGTTAATGGATAATTGAGAATTGAGCTTTGATTGAATGGACCTATAACCCTAGGCACCTTCCCAAGAATCGATTTGATCTTGTACACCCATCACACACATTAATCCCTATGCACGGTTAATTTTAGGTTTAAATTGTCCATCCACAATTCCGAACAACAAACACTCTCGCATTTAAATACTTGTCAATTAAGCTATTACGAACCACACCTTCTTGGGGAAACGACCTTGGGGCGATCACCTTTGCTACAACTACCTCGTATACTTGCAAGTGACGCTTTGTAGTAGTACTTAATTCGAGCGCAACAAAAGCTACTTAGGAAAGCGAAGAGACAATGAGATAGCAATACCCTCAATTATTTCAAGCGTTTATAACAAGTAAATTTTGAGAATAAAATTTTCTTTAGTGGGGGAGAATTATAATGTTTAAAATTTTAAATACTAAACTTTTAATTTAATATTAATAATTGATAGTAAATAATGATAAAGGTGGCATGGAAAAATGATATAAATAGTGGATCATAAATTTACTGAAGAAATTATTTATTTTTACTATTTTAGTAGATTAAAAATCGAATTAGAATCAAATGATAAGAAAGAGGGTGCACCATAGCTAAGATGAGAGTGACCACACTAGATTAAACCATATATATATGTGAACAGATGTGTGTATCTGTGGAATCTTTTTTCTTCTTTCATCTTCATCCACACATATCATCACCATCACTACCAAAACTCCTTCTTTCTTCCTTCTTTTAAAAAATTTAGCCAAAATTTAAGAGGAAATCAAATATGGTTATAGGTTTTTAGAAGAATAAGTTAGAAAAGGGGAGATTATCAACAAGTGATTAAAGAAGAAAAGGGATTTTGTATTTTAATTTATAACTATTTGAATTTCTATGAATTTTATTGTTTGAATTGGTTGATTAAGTTATCTTTAATGAGTTATTATTGAAAAGTATTTGATATAGACTCTTTCTATGTCAAAGAAACTAGTTTTTGATTCATTTTTATCATAGATTTGGATATATTGTGTTTAAGTGGTTGAGAGTACGAAACATAGAATTTTGCCTGGCACAGCCAGTGACATGGCCATGTCATTGGACGTGTCAATGATGCTGTGTTTTGATATTAATGACACGGCCAATAACACACCCGTGTCATTGGACATGTCATAGCTACTGCAATGAAAAATAAATGACACGGCCAGTAACATGCCCGTGTCATTGGGTTTATCGTAGCTACTGTAATGCATGTTAAATGACACGGCCAGTGATATGCCCGTGTCGTTGGGCATGTCAAAACTTCTATAAGAATGGGCAAATGACATGGATTTTGACATGCCCATGTCAATGGGCATGTCACTTGAAGAAATTGTCCAAAATAACTTTTTTTTTGTCTTTCATCTGTAATTCTAGCCGAAAAGATTATAAGTTCTCAAAGTGTAAAGGATTTTTAAAATCAACTCTAACAAGTAGTGTAACAAATTTGTTTTGAATATATGATAAATATGTATGATATAAAGTGTTGATCAAAGAATCGTTCCACTGAAGTGCTATACATAATTTAATGTTAATTAAAAACTATTGAATTGCCCAAATCATACTGATTTTAGATCTAGCTTGGGATTAAATGGCTAGCCAAAAGGAGGATATCCAAAGTGATAGTGGGCACTTTATACTATCAATAGACACTCTGTGTCACCATATTCAATGGGCATTCGTGCCATAGCGGACCATTGGCCAAATTTTATACATTGGCCATTAAATTACCAATAGTGACCCGTTATCTAAATCTAGGATCCGAGTTCAATGTGTATGGGCATAATTAAAGAAGTTATCTACATTGAAAATAATGTGTTATATGGTTATCGTTAAATTAATCGATTCTGAATTTAATGATGTTTATTATTTCAATTTTCAATGAATTTATTAATTTCTTTATTTAATGTTCTAAAAGTAATAATTTTCATTGTTTTTAAATCATTTTATGTATAGTTCTCTTTCCTTTATATTTTCTTGCATATTATAAATTCATAAGCACCACTAAGCTTTGCTTAGCGTGTTAGAATTATTTTCTGACACGCAGATCAAACAAGAAGAGCTGAGATTGCAGAGTGAGAGATATACGTTCCTTGTCAATTGCAACATAAAGGTTCAAAGAACAATATTATAAATATTGTATTCTATATAGTTCACATGGAAATACTTTATAATTTTGCATGATAGTTGTATAAGTTTGAGAGTAGTTTTAAAATTATAATAATGTAAGTTAACAATAGGAGTTCTTTATAAATTAACAGATATATGTTTGTAATATAGGCATGATTATAATAGTTCTTTTGAAAGTTTAATAACTGCATTAATACATAGAAGTATTTTGGTTTTATATATAGATAAGTGTGTGTATTTAGGTGACATCACCTATGCAGTTAAGCGTATATAGTCTATGTAGGGGGTGTTCCATATACAATACCTATACCTATACCTCTAAATACTTAATTAATTTTCCCAAAATCATGGATATTACAGGTCTTTTAATGATCCACACCGTTTAAAAAGTAGAACTTGATGAGGAGAACAACATTTCAAAATTTCATCAAAATCAGGTAAGAAACGACTATCTAATTTTGGTAGATTGTTTTCTCCAAAACCCAAATCACTCTTTTCTTTTTTCTCTTATTTTCTCTTATTTTCATTTTTTCTGGCAAGGCTTTCATAGTAATTGAGCTAAAGCACCAATTGATACAATCCCATGGAAATTGAGAGACATTCGTTGTAAAATCAAGACCCTATCTTCGTCCATTTTAGTTTCTTTTGTGCATATCCTTCGTGAAGCAAATTTTACGATAGATTATCTTGGTAAATCGGGTGTATGCAGGGATAGTAATCTTGAATCTTGGTTGAAATAAGCAAAGCAAAGGCATAAGTCTTGTTGGCTATAGATGGTGATCCGATCATTTTAAAGGAATTTGCAATATATCTTGATTTTATTTGACTTTATCACTCTTTGCTTTCTCTACAATGATTCTTCAACTAACATTTGAGAGGGGATGGATCACATTTTGAGAAACTTTGAAGGAAATGAATATTCTTGAAGAGAGTGGTTTATGTAATAAGGATTGTTATTGTTATTCACACAAGACTTTTCTATCTCTATTACCCTTAGTTGTATCAAAAGCTTTGCATTTAATACTTTCAATTTGAATGCTTTAGGATGTTTTTAAGCTAATTTTCCACTACAACTATCCCTACTATCTCTAATATTACTGGGTTTTCTGATTTTTAGTAATAGTTATAATGTGTTGCTATATGGTCTTATGCTTGAGCTTTAATGTTTAATTGTGCCTACAACATTGAAGACCATATAAGATGTGGATGAAAATATGGAACATTGATATTTCACTTTATGAAAATTCTTGAAATAATTAGCTTTTAAACTTGCCTTTATTCCTATTCTCTTATTCTTAAATATGAGGTAATAAATTGAGTAATCTATTTCGGCTGAGGAGTAAACCATATACAAGTTTGAGCTATTTTTCCCTTGGCTGGTTTGATTGATTCTAAACTCTCTTCAAACTCATAGGTACGATTTTATGAATTCGGAAGAAATGTTGAATATGTGATGTTATGTGCATAGTTATAACTCTGTTATTGTTATAACTTGATTATAGCTCTGCTGTATTATAAAGAAGGGCTACTTATGTGAAGTGTTACTTAGTTGTAACTCAGTTGCAACTCTAATATTGCTGATGCTTTTTAACCTTTCATTGATGCTACATTATGCTACTCTGTACTACTGCAATTTATTTGTTACTATCAACTCTTATGAAATGGTTGATATATTTTAGTACTTATGATACTGGTTTACTTAATGCTTTGTTATCTATTCTTTTTTTCTACATATATTTTTTGACTTTCGTTTCTTGCTATCAAACTATAGGGGTTAGCATCTCAGCTGATGCAATTGTTTCTCAGATTTCAGTGTAAGAGGATAGCCATATGCTATATAGATTGCTCATATGTTTTGAGAATAGGGTTAGCTAGTGTGTTTTATTTATTTCGATCTATTTCCTAAAATTTGGTTAATTGGTTGGTCCGTTTAGTTGGTTCAACTTACTGGATTAGATTATTGGGATTTTGTAGTTTTGTTAAATTAATAGCAACTCTCCATACCTAAAATTTAGTTGATGCAGTTTTGAAGTTTCCTTATTTAGCAGATTTTTTGGGTTGACACCAAATACCCTTGCTTAAATTTAGTTGTTGCTCTTCTTGTTTATTCATGATCCTTCAATATAGCAAATATGTTAGATTAAAGAATTGGACAAAAGCATTGAAGGTGATTTAGTATAGCATATATATGGTAAATGCCAACTCTCCTTGCTTCGTCTTTAGTATTAAAAATTGTAGCATTTTAAATAATTGCAAATCTAAAGAATTGTTGCTATCCTCGTTTGCTCCTGTGGTTTTCAAAGTTTTTGTGCAAATCTCTATACCATGAAATAATTGATCTCTTGCTTGGTTAGTCATATGCATCATTATTTATTAATAGCTATTGCAGTTGTTTGGTTATTGTAATTTTATTTCAAATATTTTTATATACTTCAGATTCTCTCCTCTGTATTGGATATAGTTTTGTGGTTTTTTACATGGGTTGGTGAATTTTAGCTGCTGATGTAAGGGGTAAGCCTTTTGGCTTGGGTAAAATACTTCACCAAAAGATGTTTTCCCTTTTCAATATTATTAATAAATATTCTTTCTATATAAAAAAAATACAAAGAATGATATATAAATCCCTAGTTATAATTTTAGTCCAATTGGACATTTCTAATCCATTCATTTAGTGAGCTAAGTCTTAGATTTCTCATCAACACACAACAATAGTAGTTGCAAATCTTAGGTTGGTTCTCCTACCAAATAGCCTTTAAAAATAATAAAATTTTAACGTAAGGTATTTATATAGGTCAAATATATGTCTGTAAAATTTTATAATTTATAGAGCTCATTTAGTAGGGGAATTAACGTAGGAGTTGCAAGTGTCCTTGTTATAAGTCCTAAATTAGTTCTCCTACCAAATGGATGATAAAATAATAAAAATTTTAAAATAAAATTATCAAAAAAAATTAAAAGTGTTACAAAATTTAAAAATACTTTCATGTTTATCAGATTTTTCTATAAATTTATGATTTACCAAAATTGTATAGTATAGATAACTTATATGTTATTATCTACCTTTATGATAAAAAAGGCACAATAAAAATTGGTATTTTTTTTATTATTTAAGTATAGACAATATAATTTTTCCCACTTAACCACAACCCACATCTATGAGGCATTTAAATAAATACATTTTAATTTTTTTATTAAATTGTTGATTAAATAAAATTTTATAAGTATAAACAATAAAGGGAAGTATTCTCATTTAGCTTGGAGGAAATATGCAATTGCACAAAAAATTTTAGTAATCAAATTGGGTCTAGGGGATTTGCAAATAACTTTTGAGGAACTTTGCTATTACGAGGAGAATATGATGCAATAGATGTGGCAATCAAATGCTGCCCCTCCGAAACTTCCAATATTAAACAAAACAATATTAGTATAGTGTGAATTAAAATTTTGATTTACTATGAAAGATGAGAAAAAAGAAAATGACTAACATTAAGTCTTTTATGAATTTAGGTTAAAAAGAGGTGCTTATCTACTTTCAAACACCAAAATATTGTGAAACTAGTTGGGTACTCATTTTGAAAAGATTAAGAGGATCAATATTTGGTTTTGGAATACCTTCCTTTATGTCTTGCCACCGGTCACCTAGGTAGTTCCTTAAAAAAAATTAAGTGTACACTATTTAAATTAAATGTCTATTTTACTTTTCGTATTACTGATATTTGAAATACAAATTGGAATTCATAATTCAATTAAGACACATGTATTACTTTGATATCTTGCTTTGATGAATCAAATGTATTATGTTTATCACTTTGCTATCTCAAAATGCATAATGTATGTTGACGTCTCAAAAAGCATTTTATTGCTTTCAAGACTAAAAAATATACATACCTCAAAATGTATTATGTTTGATTGATACTTCAAATGGATAATGTTTGAATGAGTGAATGTCGAACTTATTGTAATTGATTTGATTATTCCTATAAGACATGGTAGATGATAATTAATTATTGGGGATAGATAAATCAGTAAAACAAAAATATCCATAGATACAATTCTCTGTCAACAAGGAAAAAATATAATATGTGTTTATGTAACTATTGGACAAAATACATCTTCTGTGGCTTAGGTATTGACTACTTTACAAGAAAGAAGAGCAATGGAGTACACTATTACCGTAGCCTAAACTGGGGATTCTCCACTTATATTACAATTCCTCGCTTATTATATAAGAGTAGCTTTGATTGAATATTTTATATATCATGAACACACTTTAATCATTTATGATGATCTCTCCAAACAAGCATAGGCTAATCACCAAATGTCTCTTCTGTTAAAAATGTTTGTTGGGTTTGTCATATTAAAAGTTTTTTTTATCTATTACATTAATAATCTACTTCAGAAAAAAGAGAGTTATTTTCTTCCATTATTTTTCCTTCCCAAGTTTGCTATTAGCAATAATAATCAAACCTATTCGCTTTGGTAAAGGGAAGACTCTTATATAATTTTGTAACCATTTAGTTGTTATAACCAACACATCTTTAGTGGTAATGGAAGTTTGTCCCGTATCAATAATGTATTATTTAATCTCTTTTTGTTCATAATATATTATCTATTTGAATGCTACATTGTAAATGTTCATTAAAATATGGCTATGAATCTTGTGACACTTTAATTGCTATGTTCGTTAAAGTTTTGAATCTTTTGATACTTCAATTGCTTTGTTTTGTTAAAATTATGAATCTTTTGATACTTTTATTGCTTTGTTTTTTTAAAAAAAATTATGAATCTTTTGATACTTTAATTGTTATATTTTAAGTTAAATTTCTATAAAAATGAATTTGGTCTTATTAAAGTTAAATCCATACAAACATGAATTTAACTCACAAAATGAACTAATACACACATGGACATGAATCTATACGAACAAGGACAATTGCAAGTCTTAGTTCGGTTCTCTTATAAAATGGGCTCTAAAAATTATGAAATATTAGTGTGAGATATTTATGTAGGTTTAATATATGTGTATATAATTTCATAACTTTTAGAGTCCATTTGTTAGGGAAACTTTCCTTAGATTTTCAACTATTATGCAACAATTAATTGTTGCAAGTCCAAGATAGGTTCCCCTATCAACAAGGCTTTAAAAATAATGAAATTTTAATATGAGGTACTCACATAGGTTTGATTTATGCCAGTAAAAGTTTATAATTTTTAGAGCTTATTTGTTGGGGGAAATGACCTTGGAATTGCAATTGATATTATTAATTTTTTTCTTCTTTCATTATTAGTTGGAGCATTATCACTCCATAGCTATAGGTGTTTAGTGCTTGAGTTATATTTTTGCCTAACCAAAATAAAATATCATGATTTAGTACATTGTATATAATATTATATCTTATTTGTCCCAAAAAGGAAACTACTTTTTTTTTTTTTTATTTCTTACCTCGCCAAACCTCAGGAGCTACATAAGCTGCCATTTCAATTTTTGGAGCCTATCCAGTCTTCCCATTTGAGCCAAAGTCATAGATTTTGAAATTATTTTGATCATCCAATAATAAGTTGCTAGGCTTCAAATCATACCATATGAGTTCTCCTTCACAGTGGTGAATATACAGTAAAGCATCGAGATCTCCTTTACAGTGGTGAATATACTGTAAAACATCAACTACTTATTTCAAAACTTTCTTTATATTTGTCCATTCTAATCTTGCATTTAAAATATGTATATATTTATATCAGCAAGCTAATACATTTTGAGACATTAAAGCAAAGTGTTCATCTCAACTGAACTATGAGATTTAATTTGTATTTTAAATATTAATAACGTGAAAAGTAACATTGAAAAGAATTTTTTAACTCTTAATTTGTTTTGAAAAGCTACCTAGATAGATGTTGGATAAATACCATGGTAAAAATTCTAACACTAAGTACTAATCTTGTCCTTGATATTTCGAGCTTGAAAATCCAAATAGTTCCGCTCTATTCTTATACTGAAAAGTTGATAAATACTTCTTTTCTACAATAATTCATTACATATTTAATATTCGTTATTTTTTTTATCATTCTCAGTAGCATATCAATTTTTTGAATATTTATACTTATTTCATATTGGTTTTCAGGAGTGGGTTGAAACGATAACATTCGACTGCTATAGTTCTCTCATCGTACTATCCCTTCAATGTCATTATTCCTTTATATACTTTGGAAAACCTCTTCGCTTTGTTGAAGGGCAGACTCTTTAATAATTTATAACCATTTAGTTGTTATAATTAACATAACTTTTATAGTAATGGAAGTTTGTCTCTTATAAATAATGTATTATTATCTCTTTTCATTCATAACATATTATATATTTGAATGCTATAGTGTAAGTGTTCATTAAACTATGGCAATGAATCTTTTGACACTTCAATTGCTATGTTTATTAAATATATGAATCTTTTGATACTCGAATTGCTTTGTTTTGTTAAAATTATAAATCTTTTGATTCTTTTATTACTTTGTTTTGTTAAAATTATGAATCTTTTGATACTTCAATTGTTGTATATTGTTCAAGTAAAATCTATAAAAATATGAATTTTTCCTTGTTAAAGTTAAATCCATACAAACATGAATTTTGCACACAAAATGAATTTATGTACACTTGGACATGAATCTATATGAACATGGACAATTACAAGTCTTAGGTCAGTTCTCCATAAAAATGGGCTTTAAAAATTATAAAATTTTAACATGAAGTACTTATGTAAGTTTTGTATATGCCTGTAAAATTTTATAATTTTAAGAGCTAATTTGATAAGGAAACCAACCTTGGAGTTTTGTTGTCCTTGTTGAAATGTTCTTCTTATTCTTTCATTATTAGTTGGAGCATTATCACTTCATAGCTATAGGTGTCTGGTGCTTGAGTTATATTTTTGATTAACCAAAATAAAATATCATGATTTAGTACATTATATATATTATGTTATATTATTTATTTGAAAAAAGAAACAACTAATTTTTTTTTCTTACCTCGCCGAACCTAGGAGTTACATAAGTTACAATTTAAAATTTTGGAGTCTATCTAGTCTTCCCATTAGAGCCAAAATCTATGATTTTGGCATTATTTTGATCATCTAACAAGACTTTGTTGGGCTTCAAAGCATACTATATAAGTTCTCCTTCACAATGATGAATATACTGTAAAACATCAGCTAATTGTTTCAAAACATTCTTTATGATTATCCATTCTAATCCTGCATTTTACATTCATATCAATAATTTAATATATTTTGAGACATTAAAGCAACCTATGCATCTCAAATGAAATATGAGATTCAATTTGTATTTTAAATATCAATAACGTGAAAAGTAACATTGACATGAATTCAAATAATAAATATTTAAAGAATTTTTTAACTCCTAATTTGTTTTAGAGAGCTGCCTAGATAGATGTTAGATAAATAGAATGTTAGAAATTCTAATACTAAGTGCTAATCTTGTCCTTGATCTTCTGACCTTAAAAATCCAAACAGTTCCACTATATTCCTATGCTGAAAAGTTGGTAAATATTTTTTTTCTACCTAAATCCATTGTATATTTAATATTTGTTATTTTTTTTTATCATTTTCAATAGAATATCAATTATTTGAACATTTATACTTATTTCATACTGGTTTTTGAGGAGAGGGTTGAAATGATAATGTTCAACTACTACAGTTTTCTCATCGTACTATCCCTTCAATGTCATTATTCTTTTATATTCTTTGGCAAACCTCTTCACTTTGTTGAAGGGCAGACACTTTAATAATTTCGCAACCATTTAGTTGCTATAACTAACACAACTTTAGTGGTAATGGAAGTTTATCTCTTTTCAATAATAAATTATTTAGTATCTTTTTGGTCATAATATACATTATTGATGGGAAAGGAACTGGGATAAGTTCTTCCCCACTTGAATGAATCTATGAGGAGTGACTAAGTAAAATTCAATAAACAACCAATCAACAATCTGCCTCTAGATGCACAAAAATCATTCACACATAAACACAAGGATTTTTAACGTGGAAAACCCCTTCAATGTGAAGGATAAAAACCACGGGACCTCTCTTGGTCCAAGTAAAAAAGAGCTCCACTATCAAAATCAATGTTTACAGCAACTATAAGCTACTACAACAACCCTCAAGTAAGTAGCAACACAAAATCAACCAAACATCAAGAAATAAACAAGAGAATGGAGAAAAATCACCCAAAAATAGCTATTGTTCATGCCAATGGATGAGCTCCGGTTATTCAAATCTGATCTCCACCGTCCAGATTAAATAACAATCAATTCTAAACGTGCTCACCAAAATTCAGCCAAATCCGACCATAAATGACCGTCCGATCGTCGGAGAAAGGCAAACTGGTCGCTGTTGCAGAACTGCACGTGAACAGTAAACTTCAAGCTACAAATGCCGGAAATCCAACCGTCAAAAATAGATCTCCACCGTTCAGAATGAAGAACAATGAGCTCTCTAACTTCTGTCCAAATTGCAGCCTGATCGGAGCACTGATGACTGTCAGATTGCCGGAAAACGGAAACTGCTCTGTTGAGAATTTCAAGCAGAAATTTCTCTCTTTCTTTTCTCTCCCTTTTCTCTCTCTCTCTTTCTCTTTTCTCTTTTAGTGGCTGATACACAATGACACACACACACTTGACTTAGGGTAATATTTGTATATAAAAATATGCTAAACATTAATAGCCTAATAGGCTAAAATAAGTGGGCTCAAATATTGGGTTTTCACATAGGAGGGAACCCAAAAAACCTAACAATTCTCCCCCTTCCCGACTATGTGAAGGAGTTTGCCAAACCGGCAACTCTACAACATGTATCAAACTTCCCTCTTGATAAAGCCTTTGTGCACATATCAGAACCATTATCATCAGTATGTATCTTCTCAAGTTCAAGTTGCTTAGAATCCAAAACATCACGAATCCAATGATACCTCATATCTATGTGTTTTGATCTACCATGAAAAGTAGGATTCTTACCGAGATGAATTGCGCTCTGACTGTCACAAAATAAGACATATCTCTTCTGTATAAAGCCAAGCTCATTCACAAACTTCTTCATCCAAAGCAATTCTTTACATGCTTCAGTTGCTGCAATGAATTCGGCTTCTGTAGTAGACAATGCAATGCATTTTTGCAATCTAGATTGCCATGCCACAGCTCCCCCTGCAAAAGTGATCAAATATCCTGAAGTAGACTTTCTTGAATCTGTATCCCCTGCCAAATCAGAATCTGTATAACCACTGAGAATAGGCTTCCCAGTCCCAAAACACAACTTCAAACTAGCAGTGCCACAGAGATATCTCAAAATCCACTTCACAGCATCCCAATGCTCTTTTCCTGGATTAGACAAAAATCTACTGACAGTACCAACTGCATGAGCTATGTCTGGCCTAGTGCAAACCATAGCATACATCAAGCTACCTACTGCAGATGCATAAGGAACTTTCTGCATATATTCTTTCTCTTGCTCACTAGAAGGAGATTGTTTGCCACTCAATTTGAAAGACATGGCAAGAGGGGTACTTACAGGTTTAGCTTTAGCCATATTAAATCGCTGTAATACTTTCTCAATATACTTTTCTTGAGATAGCCACAGCTTCTTGCATTTCCTATCACGAATGATCCTCAAGCCAAGAATCTGCTTTGCTGGCCCTAAATCTTTCATTGCAAAGGACTTGCTCAACTCTTTCTTCAAGCTATCCATTCTTGAAGAACTAGAACCCACAATGAGCATATCATCAACATATAGCAACAAGATGATAAAATCACTATCAGAAAACCTCTGCACAAAAACACAATGATCAGAAGTAGTCTTCTTGTAGCATTGTTGAACCATAACTGACTCAAACTTCTTATACCATTGCCTAGGTGCTTGTTTCAGCCCATACAAACTCTTTTTCAGTTTGCAAACATAATTTTCTTTTCCTTTTACCACAAAACCTTCAGGTTGTTCCATGTAGATTTCCTCTTCTAAATCACCATGAAGGAAGGCTGTTTTAACATCCATTTGCTCAACCTCTAAATCAAGAGTAGCAGCTAATCCCAAAATAACACGAATTGATGACATCTTGACCACTGGTGAGAAAATCTCCTCAAAGTCAACTCCCTTTTTCTGACTAAAGCCCTTGACAACTAATCTAGCTTTATATCGTGGAGATGATGAATTCTCTTCTTGCTTTATTTTATAAATCCACCTATTCTTCAAGGCTTTTCTATCTTTAGGAAGCTTCACCAATTCAAAGGTGTGATTATCAGCTAAAGACTGCATTTCATCTTTCATAGCTGCAATCCATTCTGCCTTTTGCTCACTCTCAATAGCCTCTTCATAGCATTCAGGTTCTTCTCCATCTGTCAAGAGTATATACTCATTAGGTGAATACCTGGTAGAATGTGTTCGATCTCTAATAGACCTCCTAAGTGGAGCTTCAGGTTCCTCAACATGTGCCTCTTGTTGATCATCAACTGCTTCATATTCAGGAGCACCAACCTCATATGCATTTTGATTATCAATTTGCACATCATCATGATTCTGAACCTCAACTGCATCAGGCGTATGAGTTGTAGGAGATAAGTCTAGGTCAATCAAACCACTAGTCTCAGGCTTTGATTTCTCCACCTTGTTGATATCTTCAATAGTTTGATCTTCTACAAATACTACATCACGACTTCTAACAAGTTTCTTCTGAATTGGATCATAGCATCTGTAACCAAACTCATCTTGCCTATAGCCAATGAAGATACACTGTCTAGTCTTGGCATCTAACTTGGACCTCTCATCTTTAGGAACATGTACAAAACATTTGCAACCAAACACTCGTAGGTGGTCGTAGGAAACATCCTTACCATACCAGAACCTATTTGGAACATCATTTCCCAATGCAATAGTGGGAGTTAGATTAATCACATGTGCAACAGTATACAAAGCTTCACCCCAAAAAGAGTTAGGCAATTTAGCCTCTGAAAGTACACATCTGACTCTCTCCATCAATGTTCTGTTCATCCTTTCTACCAAACCATTCAACTGAGGAGTCTTAGGAGGTGTCTTCTGATGTCTGATACCCTGTTCTCTGCAATATGCATCAAAAGGCCCACAATACTCACCACCATTATCAGTGCGAATACATTTCAACTTCTTTCCAGTTTCTCTCTCAGCAGAAGCTTGAAATTCTTTAAATGCACTAAGAACTTGATCTTTGGACTTTAAGGTACGAACCCAAAGTCTCCTAGAATGATCATCAATAAAGGTCACAAAGTAAATTGCACCACCAAATGACTTTTCCTTCAAAGGACCACATACATCTGAATGTACCAGCTCAAGCAAATCATTTTTCCTGGAAGGAGAATGATGTTTGAAAGAAACTCTCTTCTGTTTTCCAGCCAAGCAATGAACACACCTGTTTAACCTTGCACCTTTCAACCCAGAAAGTAAATTCTTTTTAGCTAGACAATCAAGTCCCTTCTCACTAATGTGACTCAACCTCTTGTGCCATAATTCTGAAGAGCTGTCACTTTCAACTGCATTAACAAGATCAGTAGAGATTGAAGCTTGCAACCAATATAAGCCCGAAGCCATCTTTCCTCTACCCACAACCAAGGAGCCTTTGCTGATTTTACATTTTCCATCATCAAAAGTGCTGCAATAGCCATCATCATCAAGTTTACTAGTAGAGATCAAATGCAACCTAATGTCAGGTGCATGTCTAACATTTTTCAGCTCCAATTTTGTTCCATTTTGGGTCTCCAAACAAACAGTTCCAGTGCCTATCACCTTTGACACTCCATCATTACCCATCTTCAAAACTCCAAAATCACCTGGAGTATAAGATGTGAAGAACTCCTTCCTTGATGTAACATGAAAGCATGCACCACTATCAAGAACCCAAGCAGTATCATCATAAGCTATATTGACTATATTCTCTTGATAAACTATAGCCAAATCATCATCTGAAGTAGTAGTGGCAACACGATCAGTATTGTTATCATTGGCTCTCCTTTCTTGCTTCCCTTTGTCTGCCTTGTTCTCTTTCTTCCACTTGAAACAATATTTCTTGATATGCCCTGGTTTACCACAGTAATGACATTCAAGGTTCTTATACCTTGATTTTGATTTACTCCTGCTCTTGCCTCTATTCTGATCTTGACTCCTGCTTTTACTTCTCCCCCTGTTTTCAGTAACCAAAATTTCTGACTGTGAACTAGATGCCCCCTGATTTCTTCTTCTCATCTCTTCATTCAAAACACCAGTCTTTGCAAATGACATGGTTACACCACTTTCAGGAGCAGAATTAGTCAAAGATACACGAAAATTTTCCCATGAGTCAGGAAGTATATTCAACAACCAAAGACCAATAACTTCTTCATCAAATTTGACACCCATGCCAGATAATTGATCAAAGATACCTTGAAATTCATTCACATGATCAAGTATAGAGCTGCCTTCTCTATATTGCAAGCGCATAGCTTGTTTAAGCAAAAATAACTTATTATTACCAGTCTTTGAAGCATACAAAGTTTCAAGCTTTTCCCACAAGGTCTTGGCATTTGTTTCATTAGCAATATGATTCAATACATTATCTTCTACCCATTGTCTAATAAAACCACATACTTGCAAATGCTCAAATTCCCAATCTTCATTAGATTTAGACTCAGGTTTTTGAGAAGCAAATACAGGTAAATGCAATCTTTTCACAATAAGAAAATCTTTCATTTTTCCTTTCCACTTGTGATAATTTGTGCCATCCAAACAAACCATTTTACTCACATTCACCTCCATCATTCAAACAAGCAAACAACCAATGAACTAATGAACTAGCTCTGATACCACTTTGATGGGAAAGGAACTGGGATAAGTTCTTCCCCACTTGAATGAATCTATGAGGAGTGACTAAGTAAAATTCAATAAACAACCAATCAACAATCTGCCTCTAGATGCACAAAAATCATTCACACATAAACACAAGGATTTTTAACGTGGAAAACCCCTTCAATGTGAAGGATAAAAACCACGGGACCTCTCTTGGTCCAAGTAAAAAAGAGCTCCACTATCAAAATCAATGTTTACAGCAACTACAAGCTACTAAAACAACCCTCAAGTAAGTAGCAACACAAAATCAACCAAACATCAAGAAATAAACAAGAGAATGGAGAAAAATCACCCAAAAATAGCTACTGTTCATGCCAATGGATGATCTCCGGTTATTCAAATATGATCTCCACCGTCCAGATTAAATAACAATCAATTCTAAACGTGCTCACCAAAATTCAGCCAAATCCGACCACAAATGACCGTCCGATCGTCGGAGAAAGGCAAACTGGTCGCTGTTGCAGAACTGCACGTGAACAGTAAACTTCAAGCTACAAATGCCGGAAATCCAACCGTCAAAAATAGATCTCCACCGTTCAGAATGAAGAACGATGAGCTCTCTAACTTCTGTCCAAATTGCAGCCTGATCGGAGCACTGATGACTGTCAGATTGCCGGAAAACGGAAACTGCTCTGTTGAGAATTTCAAGCAGAAATTTCTCTCTTTCTTTTCTCTCCCTTTTCTCTCTCTCTCTTTCTCTTTTCTCTTTTAGTGGCTGATACACAATGACACACACACACTTGACTTAGGGTAATATTTGTATATAAAAATATGCTAAACATTAATAGCCTAATGGGCTAAAATAAGTGGGCTCAAATATTGGGTTTTCACATAGGAGGGAACCCAAAAAACCTAACAATTATATGTGTTCATTAAAATGTAAATATGAATCTTTTGATATTTCAGTTGCTTTGCTTGTTAAAGTTATGAATTTTTTGATACTTCAATTGCTTGGTTTTATTAAAATTATGAATCTTTTGATATTTTTATTGCTTTATTTTGTAAAAATTATGAATCTTTTGATACTTCAATTGCTATATTTTATCAAAATTAAATTTAAACAAACATGAATTTATCCTTATTGAAGTTAAATCCATACAAAGATGAATTTAACATACAAAATAGACTTATATACATTTGGACATGAATATATACTAATAGAGATAATTACAAGTCTTAGGTTGGTTCTCCTGAAAAATGGGCTCTAAAAATTATGGAATTTTAAGGTGAGATACATTGTAATTTCATAATTTTTTGAGTTCATTTATTAGGAGGAACTAACCTTAGACTTGCAACTGTTATACAACAGTTAAATAATACAAGTCCAAGATCGGTTCTCCAACGAAATTTTTAAAAATTATGAAATTTTAATGTGAGGTACTTGTGTAAGTCTAGTATATGCTTGTAAAAGTTTTTAATTTTTAGAGCTCATTTGATAGGGGAACTAACCTTGGACTTGCAATTGTCCTTGTTAATTTTTTTTTCTTCTTTTCTTGTTAGTTGGAGCATCTATAGTTGTCTAGTGCTTGAGTTATATTTTTTTCCTAACTAAAATAAAACATCATGATTTAGCATATTGTATATAATATATTTTCTTATTTGTCTAAAAAAAGGAAACTATCAATTTTTTTTTAAATTTCTTACCTCGCCAAACCTTAAAAGCTATATAAGCCGTAGTTTCATTTTTTAGAGCCTACCCAGTCTTCCCATTTGAGCCAAAATCATAAATTTTGACATTACGTTTATCATAGATAGATGTTGGATAAATAGCAAGGTAGAAATTCTAACACTAAGTATTAATATTGTTTTTGATCTCATGAGCTTGAAAATCTAAATAGTTCCACTATATTCTAATGTTGGAAAGTTGACAAATACTTATTTTCTACCCGAATTCATTCCATATTTAATATTTGTTATTTTTTATCATTCTCGATAACATATCAATTATTTAAACATTTATACTTACTTCATACTGGTTTTTCAAGAGAGGGTTGAAATGATAGCATTCGATTGCTACAGTTCTCTTATCGTACTATCCCTTCAATGTCATTATTCCTTTATATGATTTGGCAAACCTCTTCGCTTTGTTGAAGGGAAGACTCTTTAATCATTTTGCAACCATTTAGTTCTTCTAACTAGTGCATCTTTAACAGTTATGGAAGCTTGTCTCTTATCAATAATATATTATTTAATCTCTTTTCGCTCATAATATATTTTATATTTGAATGCCACAATGTAGGTGTAAGTTAAAATGTGGCTATAAAATTTTTTGACACTTCAATTTCTATGTCTATTAAGGTTATGAATCTTTTAATACTTCAATTTCTTTGTTTTGTAAAAATTATAAATCGTTTGATACTTTTATTGCTTTATTTTGTAAAAATTATGAATCTTTTGATGCTTTAGTTGCTATATTTTGATAAAATTAAATTTATACAAACATGAATTTATCCTTCTTAAAATTCAATCCATAAAGAAATGAATTTAACCCACAAAATGGACTTATGCACACGCGGACATGAATCTATACCAATAGGGAAAACTGCTAGTCATAGGTCGGTTCTCCTACAAAATGGGCTCTAAAAATTATAAAATTTTAAAGTGAGTTACTTAAATAGGTTTGATATATTTTTGTATAATTTTATAATTTTTAGAGTCCATTTGTTTGGGGAATTGACCTTGGACTTACAATTGTTATGCAACAGTTACCTGTTGCAAGTCCAAGATTGGTTCCCCTACCAAATGGACTTTAAAAATTATGAAATTTTAACGTGAGGTGCTTATTTAGATTTGGTTTATAATTTTTAGAGTTCATTTGGTAGGGGGACAGACTTTGGACTTATAATTGTCCTTATTACAATTATCTTCTTCTTCTTTTAGTATTAGCTGGAGCATCATCACTTCAAAGTTGTAGGAGTCTGGTGCTTGAGTTATATTTTTTCCTAATCAAAATAAAATATCATGATTTTGCACATTATATGTAATATATTATCTTGTTTATCTAAAAAAGGAACCACTATTTTTTTGTAAAAATTCTTACCTCGCCAAACCTCTGGAGCTACATAAGTCTTAGTTTCAATTTTTTGGAGCCCATCCAATCTTCCCATTAGAGCCAAAATAATAAATGTTTGGATAATTTTGATCATCCAACAAGAAGATATTGGGCTTCAAAGCATACCATGTAAGCTCTCCTTCATAGTGATGAATATACTGTAATGCATTAGCTACTTGTTTCAAAATTTTCTTTATGTTTGTTCTTCCAATCCTGCATTTAAAATATGCATACATTCATATCAGTAAATTAATACATTTTGAAACATTAAAGAAGCATGTGCATCTTAAATGAACTATGAGATTCAATTTGTATTTTAAATATCAATAACGTGAAAAGTAACATTGATATTGAATTCAAATAATAAATATTTAAAGACTTTTTCAACACTTAATTTGTTTTAGATTGCTGCCTATATAAATGCTGGATAAATAGCATGGTAGAAATTCTAACCTCAATTACTAATCTTGTCCTTGATCTTCTGACCTTAAAAATCCAAACAGTTCTACTGAATTCTTATGCTAGAAAGTTGATAAATAATTTTTTTCTGCTTGAATTCATTACATATTTAATATTAGTTATTTTTTTTATCATTCTTAGTAGCATATCAATTATTTGAGCATTTATACTTACTTCATACTAGTTTTTCAGGAAAGGGTTAAAACGATAGCATTCAACTGCTATAGTTCTCTCGTCGTACTATCATTTCAATGTTATTATTCCTTTATATAATTTGGTAAATCCCCCAAATCCAATCATGTCTTCAAAATTATTTATACAATCCTGAAGTTCTTTGAAACTAAATGAAACTATCTCTCTATGGTTTTATTGGTACCTTTAAAAAATTTGCTTAATCAAATCTTTAATCAATAAAATAACTCAAATGCATACAAAAAGTGTATTATGGGTGTTTAAGTGATATAAGTAAACAAATGAGTAGTGAGAGACGGAGAAAAAGAATAAGAAATGCACCTATTTTTCTTGGTTCTAGAACTCGATATGCTACTATATGATATTTGTAAGTATTCTTGTAGTTTTATCTATAATTTTTTTAGTTTTAGATGTTTCTATTATTTTTAAACTGCAAAGGTAAAAGAAGATGATAATAGATAATAATTTCCAATAAAAATGTATACCTTTAGTTGATTGTGTATAAATATACGCACAACTCCTTTTTCATTCAAACTCTAATAAGAATGGAACATTTCATTTCTTATTTCCTTTCCTAATTCTAACTTACCAAAAAGTTAACATTCAATTTCTTATGCATAAACACAAAACCTTATAAAGATCATAATGTGCATTGATTAAGATTTTGTATTGTTTAAACATTGGCCGATGGATAACTTTGGGGAAAACCATCTATAAAATAAGTTAGTTAGAGTTAGAATTCCTTTTTCTAATCGAATATGTAGTGGGCTGTAAAGGCTGTGTCATAATCTATACCTTGCTATATGTTATGTCTATGTTTAAACTTGCTATTAGTTTCATTAGGGGATGAAGTGAAAATATATATTTAATGTTTTTGCGAAAGTACAGATTGGCCTTTAATTTTTTTAGCTCATTTATGCATGAAATTTGCTTAAAGCTGACATTTAAGCCCCTCAGTAAATAAAAATTTTAACATCATTTATAATTTATAATGATGCTAATTCCGCTTAAAAAAATAAATGGAACCCACTTTTTATGATAAATAATTATTATATATTATTATAATAAAAAAAAACAGAGGATGGATAAGAGTTTCTTATGACCATGCCTACTTTTAGCCAATAGAGAATATTTTGATATTCTTATTTGGATACCAGAATCCAAAACCATTGGTATTCTCTGGCCTATCGTCTTTTCTTTACAAAAAAACAAAGTATCCCATTATTTATTTACCATTTTTTCCCTTTTCAAAATCTTTTTTCTTTAAATTTTTTCCTATCTTATTTTTTATAGTTTGGTCTTAATTTTCTACAAATGTCTGTAGGGAATGGGAAGGCTTTGGAGTATACTTCACTTTTTAAGGAAATTCATCTAGTGTCTTGTCTTGTTTCCTTCTGATAAGGATTATATAGATAAGGCTTATAGTTTGTTATAGTTTGTTATCATTATCCTCGTATCACTGCTGTGTATAAATATTATCATTATCCTTGTATCACTGCTGTGTATATATATGTTGTATCCTATTCAATATGTGTATATATACAATAGAGTTATATTGATTCTCTACTTCTACATGGTATCAGAGCCCAAGTGCCAAACGGCTCTGCTTTCCCCTGTTCTACGTTTCTTTTTCTGAAAATCTTCTTCTGCCTCTAGTTGTTGTCTTTCAATCTCCCTATTCTCTGTTTTCTTGTTCACTATGGAATCTAGTCCCATCACTACCTCTTCAACCAGTATGGCTTCTGTGGAATCATCTGCCACAGCTGTCTCTGTTGTTCCTGTTCATTTTCCTCAGTTTCCAAATGTCACGCAATTCCTTTCTATCAAGTTAACATCTGCGAATTACTTGTTATGGGAAGCACAGATTCTTCCCTTGCTACATGGATATCGTTTGGCTGGGTATGTTGATGGTTCTATTGTTGCGCCTGCTAAGTTGTTATCGGATGGTCAAGCTAATCCAGCATTCACTGATTGGTTGTGTCATGACCAAATAGTCCGGAGCTGGATCAACTGTTCGGTCTCCGAATCTATTATGCATCAAATTGTTTGATGCTCCACCGCCAAGGAGGCATGGGATAAGTTAGCTACCATATATTCCACCGGTGCAAAATCACAAGTGCAACAGTTGAGGAAGCAGTTGAAGCATTTGTCTCGTGGTACTGACAGCATTGATGTTTACATGCGTAAAGCAAGGTCTGTGTTTGATCAACTTTGTGCTTTTGATAATCCTATTACTGAGGAAGCTTTAGTATGTGATGTTCTTGAGGGGTTAGGGGCTGATTATCGCCCTTTTAAGAGAGCAATAGAAGCTCGTAATTCTCCTATTGGTTTTGATGAATTATATGCTCTCTTATTGAGTGAGGAGGCACAACTTAAGTTTGATTCTCTGAGTCTCACAACTAATATTCCACCCACTGCTCATTATGGCCACATGAGTCGTGGTGGTCGTGGTTATGTTAATCGTGGTGGCAGAACTAATCGTGGTGGCCGAGGCGGTTTCGGCCGAGGTTATAATCAGAATTTTCATAAAAGCACATATAATTCTGGTTCTGGTAGCAATATTACATGCTATAACTGTAATGGTAATGGTCACATATCAAAACAATGTCCATCTCCCAAGATGAATCCGCAGGCTAATGTGGTCAAAACAGAAGTGGAATCTGGTCAGCATTGGACGGTGGATTCTGGTGCGAATTATCACCTTGTTGCTGCCCCGGAGAGCATTACTCGTTCTGTGCCTGTGAATGACTCTACAGCTCTTACAATTGCTGATGGTAAAACTCTTCCTATACTCTTTCGTGGGTCTTCAGTTGCTTCTGTTAATGGTCGCTCCTTTATATTTGATAATGTCTTGTATTCACCATCTGTTACTAATAATTTAATGTCTGTTTCTGCGTTTACTACTCAAAATAATACATCTGTTGAGTTTTTTCCTGACTTTTATTTGGTGAAGGATATCCCCACGAGACAAGTCCTCTTCTACGGCCCGAGTAAGGATGGCTTGTATCAGTTTCCCATGCAGCCTGTTCGTTCGTTCTCTCCGAAGGCATTTCCAGCTACAGTTTCTTTATGGCTTGAGCGTTTAGGCCATGCAAATTTGCGTCTTGTTAATCATGTTCTTAGATCCAATAATATTTCTCTTGACATGAATAAACCTTTTAATTTCTATCATGCATGTAATGTGAGTAAAGCTCACAAACTGCCTTTTTCAGATTCTTTTTATCAAGCAAACCGTCCTCTTGAGTTAATTTGTTCTGATGTTTGGGGTCATTCTCCTATTGAGTCCATTAATGGGGAACGATATTATGTTATTTCTATGACCACTTTAGCAAATATAGTTGGTTGTATTTCTTGAAACAAAAGTCCGATGTGTTTTCTGTCTTTGTGCAATTCAAGACTTTGGTTGAAAAATTCTTTGGGTATTCAATTAAAAATTTTCAGTCTGATTGGGGAGGGGAATTTCGGTCATTGATTTCATATCTTCGAACTAATGGAATTAACCAACGTATTTCTTGCCCTCATACACCTGAACAAAATGGGTGTGCTGAACGAAAGCATAGGCATATAGTCGAGTTAGGACGAGCTTTGCTTCGTCATACGTCTATTCCCTACACTTACTGGACATATGCTTTTGATACAGCTGTCTACACTATCAATCGCCTACCCTCTGTTGGTCATACCACTCAAACACCATTTAAACTTCTGTTTTCGGAAAAGCCAAATTATGATGAACTACGTGTCTTCGGGTCTCTGTGTTATCCTTGGCTAAAACCTTATTCATCTCATAAACTTGCTCCAAGATCTTCCAAATGTATTTTTTTGGGTTATAGTAAGGTTCATAAAGGGTATACTTGTCTTGACCTCTCTACCAAGAAAATATTCATCTCACGGCATGTTTTGTTCTTTGAACAGGTTTTTCCGTTTCAGCAACAAAGTGATAATTGCACCAGAGAAGCTACTGATCTGACACCAACTTCTATACCATTACCTCCAGTGCCGTTGCTTTAATCCCAATCTGGTCTTCTAGGAGCTGCTCCAAAACGCATTAATATTCCCTCTTCTTTAACACAAAACGCAATTCAAGAGAGGGATAGTGCATCTGTGCAGCATGTAAGCCCAATAACAAGTCATGGCCCAAGCTTCAATTTGCCACAACACACCGTTTCATTAAACGGTTTGAACCCCACCAACCCCACATCTGCAGCATCCAGTCTGAACACTACTTCTCACGATGATCTACTGCCCACTGTTTCATTAACTGACACATCTACACCAGCACAGTCTTCTTTAAGTACACCAGTTTCGAGTTTTGGTTCAGACCCCAATATTTCTTCTTCAGCAACAAATACTCAGCTTGACATGGTGACTGGTTCTGAGCATCTTGTCACTAATGTTTTGGTGCCAACTCAAGTTCCGCCATCAAAACTACACAATATGACCACCCGGTTACAAACTGGAAATCTTAAACCAAAACAGCCTTGGTCCCCTCAAGCTAGACTTGCTGCTGACACTTCACATATGGTGCCGTCGTGTTTTACACAGGCTGTTCAGACAACACACTGGAGAGAAGCTATGATTCAGGAGCTTAATGCTTTGATAAAAATGGGTACTTGGGAGCTGGTTCCTCGGTAGCAAGCATAAAATGTAGTGGGTTACAAGTGGGCCTTTCGGGTGAAACAGAAAGCTGATGGTAGTATAGATCGGTACAAGGCTAGACTGGTTGCGAAAGGTTATCATCAACGCCCTGGTATTGATTATTTTGACACATTCTCTCCTGTTGTCAAGCCGCAAACAATTCAGATAATTTTGTCCATAGCTATGTCGCATGATTGGGTGATCAAACAATTGGATGTTTCCAATGCGTTCTTGCATGGTGATTTAGATGATAAAGTTTTTATGGAACAACCGCCTGGATTCCATGATCAAGCAAAGCCAAATCATGTGTGTCGTCTTAGGAGATCTTTATATGGTCTCCGGCAAGCTCCTCGCCAATGGTATAACCGCCTTCATACAACTCTTTTGCATCATGGCTTTCGGGTATCTCCTGCTGATCCTTCTCTTTTTCATTACAATAAGGATAATGTTATGGTTGTTGCGTTAGTTTATGTGGATGACATTATCTTAACTGGGTCAAGTAAAGTAGTGATACATAACATCATCTCCTCTCTCCAAAAGGAGTTTATGTTAAAAGATCTTGGCCGGCTTGATTATTTTCTTGGCATGGAGGCTAATTGGACTGCTGCTGGGCTCTTACTTACTCAGAAGAAGTACGTACTTGACTTGCTTCATAAAGCTAATATGACCACTTGCAAGGGCATTTCCACTCCTGCCACGTCCAAAGAAGAGCAATTATGTGATGACTATTTATTTTCGGATCCAACATTGTATCGAAGCATTGTTAGCGGTCTCCAATATCTTGGATTGACTAGACCAGAGGTTTGTTTTTCAGTTAACAAAGTTTTCCAATTTTTACATGCCCCCACCATAGCTCATTGGAGTGTTGTAAAACGCATTTTGCGATATTTAAAGGATACTGTGGATTTTGGGCTCCTCATTCAGAAATCTTTGAATACCGATTTGAATGTTTATTCTGATGCGGATTGGGCGAGCAATATTCTTGACAGAAAATCCACAATTGGATATGCTATATTCATGGGCAAAAATTTGGTATCTTGGAATTCAAAGAAGCAACAGACAGTTGCTCGGTCATCCACTGAAGCTGAATATAGAGCTATTGGGCTTGCCACTACTGAATTGATTTGGGTTCAGTCACTACTACGTGATATTGGTTATCATTCGCAAACAACACCCATATTATGGTGTGACAACATTGGTGCTACATATCTCTCTGCTAATCTGGTATTTCATGCTCGGACGAAACACTTGGAGGTGGACTTTCCACTTTGTTCGTGATAAAGTTCAAAAGAAGGAACTTCAAGTCCAATTTATTTGCTCCATTGATCAGTTGGCTGATGTTTTAACAAAGCCATTACCCAAGGGACGACATAAGCAGCTCATGCATTCCTTGTCAATTTGACCCTCTGTGTCTGCTCGAATTGAGGGGGCGTGATAAGGATTATATAGATAAGGCTTATAGTTTGTTATAGTTTGTTATCATTATCCTTGTATCACTGATGTGTATAAATATTATCATTATCCTTGTATCACTGCTGTGTATATATATGTTGTATCCTATTCAATATTAAATATACAATAGAGTTATATTGATTCTCTACTTCTACACCTTCACATTGCTGGGTATTTCTATTATTGGTGGTTGCTATTGTTGCTCGTGGTAGATAAGTTTTTTCCCATTATGATTTGAGTTGTTATTGATGATTTGGTGATCTTCATGGTTGTTATTGATGTTGGATTCAAAAGACTCTATATTTGTGTTTTGAATTTTGTTTTTTTTAGATTTTGATTTTATCTTTTCAAAATTTTCAATCATAACTCCGGTGAAACATTCGAAGAAGGTAAAATTCTTTTTATTTTTTAGAATTTTTTCGCTTGTTTGGCTGTTTAGAAAATTTAGGAAAATGAAAGAAAATGTTTTCAGAATTACAAAATGTAGAAATTAATGAAATTTTTAGGGGTTTAAGGATTTTTTATTGGGATATTTTTAAACTTGCAATGAAACCTATAAATTTTCAATAATTCCAAGTAAACTTATTGTCAACGGCTATTCCTTCCACAAATAATCAATCAGATATTATGACAAATGATCCATATTATGCCAATCTCCCAAAAAAAAAATCCTTGATATTCAACAAAACCTAAGGAGAAGCAAGGAAGACCTAAATTTGATAATGGGCAAAAAGGGTAGAAACAGAAGCTACCAATGAAAATGATAGCCATTTGTTGAGATATTTTCAATTGAAAAGAGTAAAAATAATTAAAATAATAAGAATAAAAAATAATTTTTTAATGCCACTAGTTAACGGCAATACAACGACAACTTAAGACCCATTAAAACATAGGCTTAAATGTGAGCTTCTAGAAAATCTTGTGCACAAATAAGTCACAAAAAATTTAAGGGTGAATTCGTACTTTCATGAAAATATTCAGGGCATTTTTACATCTTATCCCTTAACTTTTTATATTAAAAGTGATAAGTGCATAACATATATTTTACTATCAGTTTTAACATGAAATTGAGTTGAATTAATTTATTCTATGCTTATTTATATATTTTAATTTTATTATTTTTTAGTAGAGCTTAGTTTGAATTAATTTCTTATAGGTTTGTGCAAATGAAAATTTTAGTTAGATCAGACCTTTAAAGCTTCAATAAAGATTTTGGTATTGATAGAGTTTGAGATTGGAAATATCTTTATGTAGTTTGTAGAGCACATTTCAAGCTTTTTAAAGAGGTTTGTTTCATTAAAATCTAAGATCATTTGTGCCTCCAACTATTAAGTCAAAATTAGGCCTGAGATGCTGAAGCAGAATTTTAGTCCGAATCACTGAGAGTAATTGGGTCATATCTTAGGCGTTCAAAGACCAATTGAAGTAATTCAAAAGTCTAAATCATGTACACTTCGAGGGCTACAACTTTGATGAAGAAGTCATATTGAGATGAGGATGCTATGTGATAGTAAATTGGCTTGAAAAATAAAATTTGAATTATGCAGAAGTAGATTTCAAGTAGGAGTTTGTTTTTAGATAGTTAGGGATTGTAAAATATTTTGTAATTTGAATTGAGAAAGGAGGGCAGACTGAGATAGGTGTAAGCCAATAGCAGCAACTCTGAGGGCAATTTTTCTACATTTTTCATTTTGCTCACGATCATAACCATCATCCACCATAAGGGAAGAAGAAGTTTGTGCTTACAGCAGGATTTCATCATCTCTATAAGAATTCTCCATCTAGTTTGAACATTTAATTATGGTTTAGAATTTCAATTTTTAATTATGTAGTTTCTTTATTATTTAACTAAGTTCAATTTTAGAATTATGAATTTTATGATTTATTTCTTCATTACTATTATTTTTATTTTTAATTTAGTTATGAACAACTAATCTCCTGAGTGGGATTAGGTGGATTTAGGATTATTGATGATGGGCATTGATTGATTTAATTATTTATTCATTTCTTGAATCAAAGTTTTATCGATTTTATTCTTAATGCTTGTGATTGATTGGCCACCAATTAAATGTTCAATTGAAATCATATGTTAAGTGAAAGCTAGATATTATTTTAGATAGTGAAAATCAACAACTTTAAAAAGTTCATTATAGAGATAAATGAATTTTAGAAGACCAACTTTATTTCTTTGAGCTTGATAAATTGTTATGGTTTAATGTTCATGAGAATAGAACATTTAAATTCCAACAATTATTAATTTTCTTACAAAGTGAAGAAGATTAAATTTTAAGGAATTGATAATTTTGATCCAAGAAAATTTTGTATTAATTTAAAATTTAGTTTTTATCCATTTGCAATAATTCTAATGAAACGTAATCTTACTTGTTAATCTAAATTTATTTGAATTTGAAGTTTGAATTAGTTAGATAATTATCTTAATTTAATTTTGAATTTTAAATTAAGAAATTTTTAGATAATTTTTAAAATATCAAATTAATTTATTTATTTTTAAATAATAGTAAAATTAAATTTTGTTTAGTCAATTAACTCCTTCTATGTGGGAATGATCTTTATAAATACTTACTACTTGTATGATCCGTGCACTTGCTGTTTAAAATTACTAAACAATTCATTGAACAAAAAGACAAGTTTAGATTTATTTATTTAATTTATGTTATTACTGGTAGAGCAATGGCAATGATTCATTGCAAAAATAGTCTTTTTTATTTTATTGTTAAATTATATTTACAGTGTCAATATTATTTTTTTATCTTTATACTTGTTTACAATCAAATGTGACAGTTAAATTAAAAGTATACTTTTTAATTATATACATCATTAAATCTCTCATATTTTTGTTTTTACATAGTAAAAGTATTTTATTTTAATATTATTGATGTACTAAATAATTTTATCAACAAATAAATTAATTTTCAGTTATAAATATATGTATAATTATATAATTATATACTACAAGTTAAAAATATTTTAATTATAGTAGATTCTAAATTATTAAATTTAAAATTAGTTAATTCAAATCTTAAAAGGAAATGTATTAAATTATAATTTAATGGTAAATGTATATGTATATGTCACACATGGTATAATGTGGAGCTGGCAGAATTTGTATATAGAGATTTTTTTTAGTTTGTTTATTTGGATGCTTCGTGTTAGGAGTCACCACCAATAAATTATATGGTTTGATTGGATATCTAATTATAGTCCATGTTACCAGAGATAGGATTTGGGAGATTGATTATGTATGAGAAAGAAAAAGCAACCTACAGCATCCTTGAATCGGTACTATAGTTGATGTATTTTTTTTTGTTTCTTTACTTATAGGAAAAAAAACCATTTTCACTTCTTGAATGCGATTCCTAATTATGCTTTTCTTTATTACCATCACTCTTATTCTCATATTTTGATAATCATGTCCACCACTTAAACATAACTATTTTGAATTAATTTTTTATTATTTAAATTTATTATTTTTGGTAAATCTTGCCCACTTCTTGGACATAATAATCTATTGTTAATTGATCTTTTATACATACATTCACAACCTAAATGCTGACATTTTGTGTTGTTATATGATTTATTAAACTTTACTATTTTTATAGTCGTATTCAATTCTTATACATAATTATTTGTCATTGTTGTTATATATTTTGTAGTCTTTATTTTTACATTCATATCTTGAATGCAAGAATTTTGCATTATTAAATAATTTAAAAATTTTTAAAATTTTTTATTATCTTTGAAAAATTATGTCCACTTTATATACATGACCAAAGGCCAAAGATTATATAAGAGCACAATAGACAAATTTAATTGGATTGGAAGATGGTTATTATTTTAATCTCACATTTTAATCAAACGTAAATAAATCATTATCCAATATTATTCTTTTATTTATTTTTTTGCTTAATTTAAGTTTTTAAAAAGGGGTAACCATTGTAGTGATATTGGATTATTTAAGAAGTTTTATTATTTTCAATTACTCTTTTTTTAGAAGTTTGATTTCTTTATTGAAAATCAATTTTTTATTGAAAGTTGATCTTCTTAATTTGATATTATTTAGGAAGACTTGCTGGATAAGTCTTTCAAATATGTTTTTACTAAGTAAATAAGAATCCTTTTTAAATAAAATTTGTAATATTCTTAGTCAAGTCAAACACTCCTATATACATTGTCTCAAGATGTAGCTATTTCAATAAGCAATTTTTGTGGCTATCTTATGATTTTGCTTTAGGCTCATAATATGACTTGTAACTTTGTGACATTGTGATAGGCTTCTGGGTGTAATTGGATTAAGGATTTAAGTGTTTCCTTTTGTTTCTTATACCATTTTAGTTTTTAATGAATTTTGTTGTTCTTCGCCTATAAATGTAGGCTTACACCAAATCACATTAAATTTCTGCTTGTTCTTTTATTTTTCTCAAGTTATATTTCATTATTAATTTCATTATTGGCATCAAGCCAACCCATTGTAACTTTTATTCCTAATATGTGGTATTAAAACTTGGTTCATTTATTTAATATTTATTTTGGATTAATTATGGCTACGACAAGATTTAAAATTGAGAATTATGATCGCAATATTAATTGTGCCCTTTGGCAAGTCAAGATGAAGATGATTTTGAAACATAACATATTACGAAACTATTGTTGGGCAAAGATAAATTGCCCGAAAAGTTGATTAAGGAGTAAAAGTAAGATTTAGAGGAGAAGGCAGTGGGTACAATTTAGTTATGCTTGTCTAATAAGTTTTTGTGTGAAGTCATTCATAAGAAAACTGCCAAACACTTGAAAAAAAAAATTAGTCTTTGTATGTAAAGAAAAACCTCACCAAAAAATTAGTTGTGAAGCATCGCATGCACATGCTTAATATGGTAAAAGGTACATCTTTAAAATTCTATATTGATGAATTTAATTACATTCACATGAATTTAGAAATTTTATACATTAAGTATGATAAGAAAGATAAAGTACTTATATTATTAAGGTCATTACCTTCATCTTTTAGAAATATTAGAGAAACTCTAATTTATAGTAGAAAAACTTTAACCATTGAGGAGGTTAAGGACGCTTTGTTTGCGAAAGACCTTGTTGATAATGAGTTTTGTTTTGATAAAAATAGCATAATAGAAATTTTAGCTATTAGAGATAAAAATAAATACAATAATTTGACATGTAATTACTGTAATAGGAAAGGGCACATTAAAACAAATTTTCTTAAGCTACAAAATAAAAATAAAGAAAAGATTTAAGAAAATAATTATGTTGAGGTCGGTATTGCATAAGATAAATTTTATAATGATATCTACGTTGTAACTGAAGAAGGTGCCAAATTAAATAAGTGTAGGGTGGTTTTTGGATTTTGGTTACTCATTCCACATATGTGTCAATAGGAATTGGTGGTGTTCTTATAAACCAATTGATGGTGGAGCTGTTTTAATAAGCAATAATCATCCATGTAAAATTGCTGATATTGGTACTGTTAAAATTGGAATGTATAATGGCATAGTTAGAACTCTCACTTAGATTCTTCATGTTCCTGATATGAAAAAAATATTATTTCATTATCGGTTTTGGATAATATTGGTTGCAGATTTATCGATAGAGGTAAAATTTTAAAAGTTATGAAAGGGACCCAAATTTTTTATGAAGGCTAATCAAATTGATAGATTATATGTGGTACAAAGTTTTACCATTATGAGTTTAGCTACATGTTTATCTTCTATGAGAAATTAAATTATGATAGATTTGTGATTAAGTCCCTTTTGTTAAGTTAGTTCAAACATTGTTTAGGCTTGATCTGTATTTGTGAAAGTTAAGATACTACCTTGTTTTGGAGACGGTGGAGCAAAATTTTGTTTTGAATTCAAAGTGAAGGTAGAGAATTATTTTAGTGAATTTGATTATTCAAGAAATTTTGTTATTCTCAATTATTTTTATTTTGAAAATTGGATTTCTTTATTGAAAATTAGTTTTTTATTGGAAGATCTTTCTAATTTGATATTATTCAGAAAGATTTGTTGAATAAGACTTTCAATTCTTTTTTACCAAGTAATTAGGAATCATTCTTATATAAGATTTATATTATTCCTATTTAAATCAAACACTCTTATATATATAGTCTCAAGATATATCTATTTCAGTAAGTAATTTTTGTGGCCATTTTTTGATTTTACTTTAGGCTTGTAGTGTGGCTTGTAATTATATGAGATTGTGTGAGGCTTTTGGACATAACTGGGTTAAGAGTTTGAGTGTTCCCTTTTGTTTCTTGTACCTTTTTAATTTTTGGTGAATTCTACTCTTCTTCGCCCGTGGACGTAGGCTTATGTCAAATCATGTTAAATTTTTTATTTGCTATTTTTTTCTCAATTTATATTTCATTATTTATTTTGTTATTTGCATCAAGCCAGCTCATTTAAATATTTTGGTGGCTTTTATTCCTAACAATAACTTAGGTGGACTTGAATTCAAAACTTAATTTCAAATACCTATATATTTGCTTGAATGGATCAAAGTTCTTGTAATTCGATTAATATACCATCACTACAAAAAAAAGCGCAATCAGCGTCGCATTCTGCGACAACTCTTATTTCGTCGCTGATTAGCGACTTTATCAACGACAGCTTTACGACAAAGAATCAAGATAAGCATCTTTCCAACATTCCGTCGCTGAATGGGTCGCTAAATGTGTCTCTGATTAACGACAAAAAAATGGTCGTAGAATCTGTCGCTGAATAGCGATAAAAGGTCTTTTCTCGCTGAATGTGTCGCTGAATTTTGTGCCAAATTTTGGCGCCAACAATCAGCGACGACGTTACGACTAATTTACGATAAATTAGCAAAGAATGTGTTTATTTTTTATTGGAAAGTTTTTTGTCGCTAATTAGTCGCTAAATTGTTCGCTGATTTGCGAGAAAAATAGTTAGTCGCAGAATTATCGTTAATTTGCGAGAATATAACGACCAATTAGCGAGAAATTAATTTTATTTTCTATTTTAAAGTAATTGGTCGCTAATTAGTCGCTAAATGGCTCGCTGATTTGCGAGAAAAATAGTTAGTCGCAGAATTATCGGTAATTTGCGAGAATATAGCGACCTATTAGCGAGAAATTAATTTTATTTTCTATTTTAAAGTAATTGGTTGCTAATTAGTCGCTAAATGGCTCGCTGATTTGCGAGAAAAATAGTTAGTCACAAAATTATCGGTAATTTGCGAGAATATAGCGACCAATTAACGAGAAATTAATTTTATTTTCTATTTTAAAGTAATTGCTCGCTAAATGGCTCGTTGATTTGCTAGAAAAATAGTTAGTCGCAGAATTATCGGTAATTTGCGAGAATATTGCGACGGATTACCGAGAAATTAATTTTATTTTATATTTTAAAGTAATTGCTCGCTAATTAGTCGCTAAATGGGTCGCTGATTACTTATACTTGTATATATCACTATATACTTATATATATTCACATATATCACTATATACTTGTATATATTAATAAATATTGACATATACTCATAAATACTGCTATTCTTTAGTTAATATATATATATATATATAATATATATATACTGACATCCATCAAAATATATTAATATATACCCATAAATGCACGTATATGTTATTATATTTAGTTAAAGTATATATAATATGTAATTATATATATCAATATATATACCCACATTTATGGTTGCAAATTAAAATTATGGAATTTTTTTAATCTTCATTTTGTCTAATCCAGTAGAAATATATTTGAAATCCAAAACCTATTAATGTTAAAATTGATGGAAAATTAAAATTTTATTTTTTTGGAGCATTTAATTAAACTTGTGTTGTGCATTATATTAAAAAATAAAAAACCCTTAATCAATACATTTAAAATCCAAAAAATAATCAAAACAAATAAAACATAACAAAAAATTTTAAAAAATCAAAAAACAAAAGCATAGAAACTTATTTTCTTCAATACTTATCAAAAAATACAAATCCTCAACCACAAAAATGAAACAAAGCAATAAAAAAATAGCTACAGAGTTAGAAACTTGTTAATCTTGTGCTTCTTTGTGGAGGGCCAATAGATGACGTGGTAGAGAAAAGCCAAAGAAAAGAAAAAGCATAGAAAAATAAAAGAAAAAGAGGAAAAAGAAAACAACCTTTTTTTTTTTTTGAAAAAATACGTAAGGTTAAAATAAAAAAGTTAAAAATTAACAAATAAACGTAACAAAATCTCTATCCCATTCTCCCTCCCCAAAAACCCTAGAGCGGTCTCTGCCTATCTGGTGGCTCGATTGAGATCGGAGAATGGCGGCGAGCGACCACACTGTCCTGCAATTCAACCCTACACCATCGTCGGTGAGCCTGTTGGCAAAAGTCCATCCTTTGGTAATCTTTAATATCTGCGATTGCTATGTGAGACGGCCTGACCAAGCTGAGCGCGTCATCGTTACGCTTCTCGGCTCCGTTATGCCAAATTTATGGAAGCGAGGTAATCAAGTGATTGACTTCATCGCCATACCAAGTAAATCTTTATAGATTTTTTCTTTTTGATCAGTTTCTTTTGTGAATTTATACTGTTCTTTCACTGCTTTAGGTTGAAACTATCAAACTTGATGAGGTTGGGAAATTATCTCCAGTGGAAAATGGGGACAATAAACTTGCTGATAAAAGGGGGAAGTGGAAATCTAAACGTAACTAGCATGCCGGGCCTGCTAATGAAAAGTTTATGAACTCTTTTATCGTACTGAATCTTTCCCTCTTCTGATCTCTGTGCAGCTTTGGATCATACTAATGTCGAGCAAGCCCAAGCGAAAGTGAAGACTGATAAAAAGAGGTTAAGTGACCTTCATATTTCTGCGTACAGTTCACGTGACTTAATTTTTGCATTTCAGAAGAGTTTGGTAACTAAGAAATGCTTGTATCAATAGGCTTTGCTCAAGACGGCAATCTGCTAGGTTTAAATGCCGAGAACAAGAAACAGAACAAGGCAAAGACTTAATTCAGAAAAATGATACTAGATTTTCTGTTTCTCCTCTCCATGAATGTGGTTCAACATCATTGTCAGGCTCTTTAGTAAAAGATGAATCTGAAGCAGCAGATAGTGCCAATGGATCTAATACTCAAGAATTACGAAGAACATCTTTTCGACCCAAGCGTCAAGCAGCTGACAAGGTTCAATCCTACAAGGAAATTCCAATTAATGTCAAGATGCGCAGAACTGAGTGAGTTGAAATTCTTTCACAAACTAACCTTTCATTGCTGGGGAGCATAGCAGGCAGTGAAGTAAACAAAATTTTTGCATCCTGCAATTTTTCTTTTGTCTCCTAGATGTTATTATTAAGTCTCTAATGTATAAATGCAGCTAATCATTGTTAATTTTAAAACCGCTGTATTTTCTTTTTCCATCATTTGTGTTGGATGATAAAGTACAATCAATCTAGGTTTACCACTGAATTTCCAGAGTGCAAAGTTGTCTGTCTGTCTCTGTATTATTTTGTTAGTTTGGGGCCTTGTCAGTTTTGTTTCTAGTCTAATAAACAAAAGGGAACAAATTTTCTAGTTGTTGCTCATAAACTACTGAAGGCCATGGTTGATAATTATTCATGTAATTGATGCTTTTCCATTAGACTGAAAATATGAAACTGCATGCCTATAGTTGAATAGTTATGTTTTGCATTATCACATACTATGTCTTGCATACAAAATGCATCTATGTGCCCATTTGTGAACAGGGTTTTGCTCCGAAGCAGAACATATGGGTGTTCAATGTTGGTTTAGACAGTTAGTTAATGGTTGAACCACTGAGTTTGCTTAGCAGAAAAATAGAAGAGTTCTTAAATTAATGAGCAAGGAAATAATCTTAAATTAAAGAATTTTTTTTGCTATTGACAAGCTTGAACTTATGTAAGTTCATGTGTCTAAGCTTCACAAATTGAGAAGAAGGAAAAGATTTAAGCTGCTTTTTGTATGTAGCCACTTACATTTTGAATCAACAATTGACGAAGTTGGAGCTAATACGAACTTGAGCTTCTTCGACTTTTTGTATTTCAATTCTCTTTTGATTATGTTGTAGTTTAACTTAAGTTCCTTTTGAAATGACTACAGGTTGCTCTGGATATCGATTACCATCATAATATGTTGTTGTCCCACCAAAAAGTGAATCCAAAAGAAGTTATTATTGGATGGTAAATTTTTTCTTATAATTTCATTTGTGTTTTGATGCATTTTAAGATAAATCAATCAATAGTGTGTAGTAGAGGTTCATTTTTGACTGTAGATTGTAGTTGTGAATTATCTATTGGTTTTTCAATTTTGACTTTGTTGTTTCTTTAACATCTGCGCTAGATAAAGATTAGATAGCCCTCTCCAAACCCTCCAAGATAGGGCCACGTGTTTCTCATGAAGTCAAGAGTTTCTTTTTATGGAATTTTGTTTTTTTAAAGAAATGCTTTGTTCTTATGCTTCGGCATTTGTGAACAATTAATTTTGATCCACTGCTGCTTAATTTGTCCTCTTACACTCAACAAAATGTTATTTCCTAAGTGAAACCTTTACCATTCATTTTTCATGATATTATGTATGCATATAAATATAAATAAGCTTTGCACGTTCCTTTGCACATGCCCAATAAAACCTTCCAAATCCAGAGTCTCTGAGTTTTATCATAATAATATGTAATTTACTTGGTTCATTACTAGTCTAAAAGTGGATGCCTTGAAGTCTAAAAGTGGATGCCTTGCCATGCTTGTTTGTGAGCTGTAACTTGCGTATTCTGTCACACAATCCATAACATATAATGCTATGCTGTAATTGTGACAGCATAATATGTAATTTACATGGTTCATTACCATTGATGGTTGGTTGAATGTGGATTTTGTACATGGATTAGAAGAGTTCAAATTTATGGTATAATCTTACTGCTTGATGACATAACATGTAGTATAATATTATGACAATGTAGGCTAACAGAAAAAGCAGGGCCTGGAACTGGCCCTTCTAAGCACACATTTGGATCCATTTCCCAAGAAGCACATAGACAAAGAATGGTAAAATTTTAAATTAGCCATTATTATTAGAAAATGTATGTTTTATATATGCAAATTTAATTACCAAGATATAATTTGACAGAGTAAAGAATTGGGATTTGAAGTTTTGCTTGGAGAGGTGATATGCGCTTATTCTTATCTGAGCAACGAAGGAAAACAAATGCTCCTCCTGCTCCGGCAAATGACAATGTGGAGGAAGACGATGTTCGTATGTAGGATATACTTGATAGTTGGTGTTCTCTTTGTTTGTGTTTGGAGTGTCGGATTATCAAAGTTGGTGTTTTCTTTGTTTGTGTTTGGAGTGTCGGATTATTATAGTTTGTGTTCTCTTTGTTTGTGTTTGGAGTGTCGGATTATTAAGACCTTATGTGTTCAATATACTTTCTTAAGGGGTAAACTTTACATTCGAATTGTTCATGTATACTTATTGCCACTAATAACTTAATTATGAATGTTGTGTTATTTGATTATTATTGTAATGAATGATTATTTTATAAACAGGTTTGGTTATTATATTTGAAATTCAACAGGTTCTTGAAAATGTGTAGGCAAAAAAAAAAATTGGAATACTTAAAAAATATAGCCAAACAATTACAAAATTGCGATAAAATTGCGACAAAATCAGCGACCAAATGTGACAAAAAAAAATATTGAATTCTGCGATAAATCAACGACTGAAACAACGAGAAAAATATTGCGACATATTCAGCGATACATCAGCGATAAAATTTAGCGAGCATATTAGTGACAAATTTAGCGACTAAATTAACGACCTAAATAGCGATGAATTCAACGACCAAAACTAAATCAGCGACGACTTTCAGCGGGAATTACCAAAAATGAAAATGTCGTTGAATTTGTCTCTGTTTTGTCGCTGATTTGTCACTAAACAACGACAAGCATAATTGGTCGCTGATTTGTCGTTGATTTTTTAGCGACCAGGACATTACCGTCCGCTCGATTTTTCTCGCTGTTTGTCGCTGATATTGTTGCTATCGTATTTTGGTCGTTGATTTCGTCGTTAATGGTGTCGCAGATTGCGTCGCAGATTGCTGTTTTTTTTGTAGTGCATAGAGTAAAAAATGAAAAAAAAAATTGTGAAAGTTTTCCTGTTTAAATTTATCATTATATTCTCTGTTATTATAATTATTGTTTTTATTATTATTATCATGTCCATTTCCTAGAAATAGTTCTTTTGTTATATTTATTTTTATTTATTATTATTATTATTCTTTATTTGTTTTCAAATTATTTCTAATTTATTATTTTTGGTATATTGATTTTAATAACTATACCCACTTCTTGGATAATCATATTGGATTTATTTATTTGATACTATTCATGTGCATATACAAATTTTAAATTTTATTTAATAATTATTATATCCACTATCTGAATACAATAATTTTGTTATTTATATTTTAATTTTATTATTCAAAATAAAAATACATGATAGAATATTTTCTAAAAAAATAAAAATAAAATGGCAAAGTTAATGGGTTCACCAACTGAAATTTTTATATTTTAAAAAAGATGTACTATAATAATTCCAAAAATGGTAATAATCAAATTATTTTATTCTATTTTTAATATTCATTTTATAATTCTATTAGAGAAAAAGAAAAAAAAATATATAAGTAAACAATTAAAATACATAAATAAATTAATAAATAAAAGGAGGAGATGAAATTCATTACATTAATGACGTTACACTGTATGAGGTGACGTTACACAACCATGTGAAACATTGCCCCTTATAATAATAAAAACATTTTAAAAAATGACAAAAAGAAAGAGCAAGAAATCAAGATGAAGTTCACGTATGTTATGAAGCCCCCTCAATTTTAAAGTTAACGACTCTTACCATAAATGATTCTTAACCATTTTAAAATGCAATTTTCTCTTTGAGAAAACTTTTTTTTTTCTTTTAAATTACAGTATTCATCTTGTCAATTTCTTTCATATTCTTCACATATAAATGAAATAATTTCCTTTATAAACCCAAACCCATGTTTTCAACAGCTCTTTGAAACATTCTCCTCTTATTATGCACTGGCAAATAATAAGGTGAAAATTCAAATCTCCATTTGAGTTTTTTTTTTTTTAATTTCTTCTCTTTCCTTTTTTATATTTAATATGTAATACTATTACATTTTAAAAAAATTTTTGAGCTTAGTTCGTCTTTGCTTACAAAAACTTAAATACCAATGGAGTTTTTTTTTTTTTTTAGTTATTCATATCTTTTAATCATTCTCTTTTTTATTTTTATTTCATTTTTTATCATAGTTATTTATGTAAAATTTATTTTGCAATCAAATATGGACTTTGTGAGTGTTGCAGCTAAAATCAGGATTTTATGTTTGTTTGTCTTTGTACTCATTGTGTGCATTTTCTATTACTCATCTGATTTATACTTCTTATTTGCAAACAAGCTAAATGATCCAGTCGCTACCTGGCTATATCTATTTTCATATTTATGTGAACTTGTTTTGAAATTTATATTATTAAATTTTAAAAGAAACTAAACAAATAAAATTATTGTAGAGTATTTATGTTTGTGCCTCAATTATTGAGAGTTGAATGTAAATATTTATTATATTCTGCTAAAATTTTTAGTGGTTTTTTAAGTACACTTCTTGTACTTAATAAATCTCAAGGTTTTTCATAATTTTCTCTACCAGAAAATTATTTTCTTTAAATTTTTCTTCCTCTTTTTTCTTTTCTTACCCACCCTTTTTTTTATCTTCCACCCTCTATTTACATTGGAAGAAAACTCCATTTTTATATTTTCTAAGTTCTTCTTTTTTAAAAACAAGTTTCCTATATCTTTGTATCCTGCCCTTTTGCTGTTGATTGTTGGAACATATTGGCTTTGAGGAACACTAGCAGTAGTGGTAACTCTATCCAGAAATGGATCTATGATTTATTTTCCAACTCCAACAAGGAAGATTTGGAAATTTTTTATGTTATGTGGGGAATTTGGAAAAACATAAATGATGTGGTCTGGCATAACATAAGCAGAAATGTCCAAGCACCATTGGATTATGCTTTGGGCTATATGAAGCAATGGCAAAATGCAAAGGTGAACAACAGTGTTTTACCCAAGAATAGTCCAACAGGGGAAGGCAAATGGCGTAAGCCAAGACAAGGTATGCTAAAATGTAACGTAGATGAGCAATCATAGAGGAACAAGGCAAAATAGGTTATCGAGGCCTAACCAAAGATGCTCATGGAATTGTATTAGTTACATACTAGGCAAGCGCTTATGGATTTGTGGATGCAAAGACTGTAGAAGCTATAAGACTAAGAGAGATTGTGAGCTGGCTAAAACAAATGGCTCTGCTTGAAGTGGTGGTGGAAACTAATGCTTTATCTATCGTTCAAAGATTGTATGTATTTGATCAAGACATCTCCTACTGTGACTACATTATTTCAAACTGCAGGTGCTTATTAGACAAACTTGTGGGTTACAATGTTTATTTTGTAAGAAAAACTACTAATAAAGCATCCCATATGTTAGCAAAGAGGGATGTTTTGTTACCGTGTAACAAAGAGTGGTTTGGCTCAGTCCCCATTTATCTTAATGATGTAATAAGTTGTTGAGATTGTTGGATAATCAATCTCTATTTTGATCATTGACAATAAAATTGGTAAAAAACTAATGATTTCAAACAAGTCTATTTTGCAGAGTTAGAAACTGAGCACTTTGTCCGACCACCCGAATGAACGATCGAGCGACTGCACAAATACAATACGAGCACAAAACTAAATTGACATTTAGACTGGTCGAGCAGAGAACCAACTGTCATATAGAAGTGCCAAGCTAGATATAAAACTGCCGAGCTATTGTCCCAAGATAGCAACCAAGGGGGGGGGTGAATTAGTTGGCCATAAGAAATGATGATCAATTCAAAAATTTAAAGATTAAAAAGAAAGTATGGAGAGTGTAGATGAAGATTAAGCAGAAGATGGAACATAAGATTTATAGTGGTTCAGATTTACCTTAATCCTACATCCACTTCTTTAACAACTTGTTAAGGCTCCATTAGTTTTGAGTTTTTACAAGCTTAACTTTAACTTGGTGTTTTTTCTAGCTCACACCAAACTACTCACAATGGCTTGAGATCACTTCCTCACAACCGTTACAAGAGTTTTCCCAAGCTTACTCTCATAACTTAAGTATTTCCAAGCTCACACTCAAACTTAAGATGGTGTTTAATGCTCACGCTCAACACTCAATTAATACAAAGGTTGATTTTAATACAAAAGAAAGAAAGATGTTCAAGGAGGCTATTACAAACAAAAAAAAAAACTTCTTAATGATAAAGTTACATAAGGTATTTATAGCCTTCAAGCTAAGAATTAGCCATTTAAAGTTGGGACCAACATGTTTGATTCTTATCTTCCACTAATTTCTCTGTCAGAGCAATTTCCTAGTCAGAATCTTCATGGTACTGTCAAAAGTACAGTAGTTCAATCGGAATAAGATATGGTCCGGACAGAGTAATTAAATTTCTGCTTAATGCTCTTCCAACGGCTGGTCCACGTGGCTTTCGCTTATTGAGTGGAGATGTAACATCTTTTGACTTGAGTAATATTTAAATAGTCTAGTCGGTCTTGCATTCGGTCCAGACGGAGACTTTACTTAGTCCGTCCAATTCTTGGGCATACCTTTAACCGGGAAACCTACTGGATGTTTTGAGAAAAAAATGCCTTGTAAGGTCCAGTCAGAATTTTCTTGAGTCCGGTTGGACTTTTGTAGTGCTCTGAGAAAATGAGAGTATTTATGACCGTAAATTCTTCTGTGTGATTTACCTATTTTGGTCATCCATGGTCCGATCGGTATGGCACATAGTACTGTCAGACTTTATACGGTATGGCGAAATTTTGGGAGTACTCTCCACCATGAAACCTTTTGTGTTTTTTTGGCTTATTTAGTCATCAAGGGTCTAGTTGGTCTTCTATATAGTCCGATCGGACTTTTCATATTTCTTCAAAATAATTAACTTCCTGCAAAATAAAACTTGGTGCAAGTGTTAGGTAAATTCAATTTGATTGCCTAAGATAAAAAAATAGGAGGGTTTGGTTAACAATCTCCCCCTTTTTGACTTTGGAAATTGAATTGAATTTAAAAACTTTAAAACTTTAAAAGTGTATAACAAATGCTTAGTATGCTCCCCCTTAATGAATATTATGTTTATCTTTCTTATTCAAATGTAATTTGTGCACTTTTAATTTCTTGCATTCAAGTTTTTAAGTTTTATTATTCAATTTTAAGTGTTGTTCTCCCCCTTTGACAAAGGAAAAAGTAAAGGAAACATAAAGAATAATTTGAAGAGTAATTGAAATGCATTGAACGACAATTAAGCAAAATTTAATAATAATTTCATTAGATAGAAAATCAAAAGTACAAAAGAAATCTAAGAAATGACATCCTAATTATCATTATGACTTCCTTCATCCTCTTCTTCTTCATCATCTCCCTCTTCTTCTTCATGTTCCTCTTCTCCATTATCTCCTTCTCTTGGTTGAGAGGCAACAGCTTCTCCTTCTCTTGGTTGAGAGGCAGTATTTTCTCCTTCTTCCTCTAGAGGATAGGAGCCATGGATAGAGGGTGACAAGCTAGGTTCATCTTTAAAATATTTTGGTAAACCTAATGCTTCTTGGATGGATTGAATGTCAAGATGAAGATGAGAGATGTCACTAGTGATCTTGTCTATCCTTGAGCCTTGTGAGCTCATTTGTCCTTGGATGTCTTGAAGAATTTGAAGGATGGAGGATTGAGGTCTAGGAGTTGGGGTTCTAAGGAATTCCATTTGGAAAGTCTTCTCACCTTCCTCTACAATCCTAGGTCTTTTCCTTTGTTGAGCCCTAACACCTAGTGCTCCTAGTAGATAAATATAGTTCCCATCATCATCCCTGATACATTTGGCATGTTTGAGATAGCCTATGTTGATGAATTTTTTGGTGGGATCTAGAGGATTGGAGAGAGTTGCTTTGTTTGATGGTGCAAGTGCACCAACATACTTTGCAATTTGAGTATTTTTGAGGAGAGTAGGATGAGTCCTGACTTAGTTTTCCTAATATGTAGGAAAGTGTCAATAAAAATTTTTCCATTTGGATGGATTGACCTCTAATCAAGCAAAAGAGGAAGAGTAAGTCCTTTTGGGTGACTTTCTCATTGCTCTCACCCTAGCACTAATGGTATAGATGACAATCCTATGTAACATCCAATAAGTAAGAGTTCTAAGGTTCTTGGCATTGGATTATTTGTGGAGAGAGATTTCAATGAAAATTTGTTTTCAAAATTCTAGTTGGACTTCAGGAATTAGGGGAGAGGTAGAGATTTGAGAGATGCCTTCAATTTAAAAGCCCCAAATAGATGAGAAGTCTTTTAGGGTAAGGCCATACTCTTGGTTGAATAGTCTAAATGAAATACCATAATAGCCTAAGGGATTAGTGCTCTTTTTGCTAACAACCAAGGTTATTAGGAATTCCTTTGTCAAGGACTCCCAACCAAGGTCATCACACTCCAAGAACACAAATTTTTCCCACCCCAAGGTTCTAAGACAACCCCTAATGTCATTCTCAATTCCTAATGACTCTAGAATAAGGGAGGAGAAGAGAAAATTTGGTTCTACAAGTTTATCTTTTAGGATAGCATACCTTAGTCTTTCTTCTTCATCCTTGAACCTTATCTTGTGGCTTATTCTAGGAGCTTCTTCTTGTGTTCTTTAGGTGTCATTGTTTAGTTCAAGAGAAAAGTAGATGAAAATGAGGGTTTGATACAAGTAAATTTGAGTGTTTTTAGTATTTAAGTGTTTAGAATTAGATAAAAGAGTGTAAAAACTGATATTGGGGGTTATTTATAGTGTCTTGGATGGAAACTAGCTGTTTATAGCTATTGGATACAAAATGGGCACGTTTTGATTGAGTTTCAAAGACTAGAAATTTTTAAATGCAGAGGAAAAGTCCAGTCGGACTTCTAAAAGTCAGGTGGTGATTTTTAGAAAATTTAAAAAGTATGGTAGGACTATGTAAGAACCAAACGGAATTAAGCTTTTAGGCATAATGGTCATAAAATTTTGAAAAATTTTGGTCATACCAAAAAAAGTATGGTTATACTTTTGCAGAAAAATTGAAATCAAGAGTTTTTAATAAGTGCGATTGGACTTAATGTTGGTTGACCTAGAAACTATCAAAATTCAAAACTTTTTATAGCAAAGGATATTTTTAAAGATAAAAGTACAAATATTTGATAAAAAAAATAGATAATGATTTGAAATTTGGATAAGATAAAGTAGATTTTCAAATAGTTTTGAACTTATAAAATTGTGCTTCCATCCATCATTCCTAATTGTTATTTTATAAAGTTCATCTTTTCTTTATTTAGAGGTATGGTAAATATGTTAGCAAGTTGGTTTTATGTATCAATGAACTCTAAGACCACATTTTGGTTTTGGACATTGTCTCTTAAGAAGTGATGTCTATTGTTTATATGTTTTGACCTAAAATGTTGAATTGGACTTTTGGATAAGTTTATGGCACTAGTGTTATCACACTTAATGGAGATGTGTTCAAATATTATTCCATAGTCAACTAATTATTGCTTCATCCAAAGAACTTGAGTACAACAAAAATATGCAACAACATATTCGGCCTCCATGGTAGATAGAGCAACCGACACTTATTTCTTACTAAACCAAGAACTAGACATTCACTAAGAAAATGACATGCCTTGGTCATGCTCTTTCTATCCAAAAGACTACCTGCATAATCGACATCTGAGAAACCTAATATGTCGAATGATGTATTCCTAGGATACCAAAGTCCTAGATGAAATGGGCCATTCAAGTATCTGAAAATTCGTTTAGTAGCATTCAAATTAGATTCCCTAGGGCATGATTGAAATCTAGCACACAAACAAACATTGTATATTATATCAGGTCTAGAGGCGGTTAAGTAAAGTAATGATCCAATAATACCTTGATATTTCTTCTCATCTACTACCTTACCACTTTCATCCTTGTCAAGCTTTAGAGATGTACTCATGGGCGTTTTGCTAGACTTACAGCCATCCATTCCAAATTTCTTGAGGATTTCCCTTGTATTTGGATTGATTAATGAAGATCCCTTTTTTGCATTGCTTGATTTGTAGTCCAATGAAGAATTTGAGTTCACCCATCATGCTCATTTCAAATTTCTTAGTTATACAAGAAGTAAATTTTTTGCACAAAGGTTCATTAGTAGCACCAAAAATAATGGCATCAACATAAATTTGCATAATTAATATATTATGCCTATTCTTTTTAACAAAAAGAGTTGTGTCAACTTTGCCTTTTAAAAAATTATTTTCAAGCAAATATGCACTAAGTCTATCGTACCACTCTCTTAGAGCTTGTTTCAATCCATATAGTGCTTTTGTAAGTTTAAAAACATGATTTGAAAATTTATAATCTTCAAAATTGGGAGGTTGTTCAACATAAACTTCTCCATTGATAAATCCATTTAAAAATATACTTTTAACATCCATTTGAAAAAGTTTAAAATTAATGTGGCATGCAAATGCAAGAAGTATCCTAATAGCTTCTAATCTAGCAATGGGGGCAAATGTCTCATTATAGTCTATGCCTTCCTCTTGGCTATAACCTTTGGCTACCAATCTAGCTTTATTTCTAGTGATGAGACCATTTTCATCAATCTTGTTCCTATATACCCATTGACATCCAATAATTGGATGATCCTTAGGTTTAGGAACAAGTTTTCACACATTATTTTTCTCAAATTGGTTAAATTCATCTTGCATAGCAATTACCCAACATTCAACACTAAGAGCCTTATCAATTGTCCTTGGATCAATTTAAGAAACAAAGGCAAAATTAACATCTAAGTATTTAAATTTGGATCTAGTAGTTACTCCCTTTGATGTTTTGCCAATGATGAGTTCTTTTGGATGATCCTTCTTGTATTCTCAATCCTTAGGTAGCTCTTGAGTCTCTTTATCTTGTTCATCATGATTATCCTTTGAAGTATCAATTTTTTAAGTGTACCTATAAAATCATAAAGAACACTACCTTTCCTTTAATCAAGTTTAGAATATTCATCAAAGACAACATGCATTGACTCTTCAACTACTAGAGTTCTTTTATTAAATACTCTATATGCTTTGCTAAATGATGAATATCCTAAAAATATGCCTTCTCCAATTTGGATGAAAATTTTCCAAGATTATCTTTGGTGTTTAATATAAAGCATTTGCATCCAAATACTCTAAGGTATGAAATTCTGGGTGATTTTCCATTCCATAGCTCATAAGAAGTTTTGTTTATCAAAGGTCTTTTATAGACACGATTTGAGATGTAACAAGCAGTATTAACTACCATATATGTGATCACATAGCCTTTTCATTTTGAACTCTTTCAATTAAAGTTCAAAATTCTTTGCTATGATCACTTATAATATATGTGATCACATAGCCTTTTTCATTTTGAACTCTTTTTGCAAATATTTTAAAATGATTAAAAACTTCATTCTTTTAAGTTAAGAAATTTACCCATGTAAACCTTGAGTAGTCATCTATAAGTACAAATGCATATAGCTTTCCACCTAGGCTAACAACTCTATTAGGTCCAAACAAATCTAAATGAATAAGTTCCAAAGGTCTAGATGTACTTATAACATTTTTAGATTTAAATGAGCTTTTATGTTGCTTACCAAATTGACAAGGTTTACATGTTCTATCTTTGTTAAATTTAATTTTGGGAATACCATCAACTAGCTCTTCTTTATTAATGCATTGCAAATGATCCATACTAACATATCCTAGTCTTTTATGCCACAACCAAGCATCATCATTAATAGAGATCAAACATTCAAATGCATTGTTGGAATTTATGTCAATTTTATATGTGTTACTAATTCTAATTCCTTTAAATGCAATTTCACCATTTGAATTTGTAACTTTGCATCCTTTGGAATCAAAATTTACATTATATCCTTTATCACGCAAATGACTTACACTAAGCAAATTGTGCTTTAACCCATCAATAAGCTAAACATTTTCAATCAAATTTTCACCAAGCATGTCAATGGAGCCAATGCCAATAATTTTACATTTATCATTATTTCCAAAAGTAACATTACCTCCATGCTTATAAGTGAGTGTTGTAAAAAGCTTTGCATTTCCTGTCATATGCATTGAGTATCCACTATCCATAAACCAAGAACTCTTATTGGTAGTAGATTTTAGACATACCTACAAAAGCAATAATGTTTATCTTCTTTTAGGTACCCTAATGAAGTTGGGTCCTTAAGGATTAGTAGTAGAAGGATCCTCTAACTTGAGATGAGCCTTTCTAATATAGCAAAATGTGCTCTTATGCCCAAATTTTATACAATATGTGCTTTGATATAGTGTTTTATACTTATGCACCTTTTTATTGAAAGTCAATGAATTGTGCACACAATTACAAATATGAGTTGGCTTTTGTGCAATTTTGTGTTTGTGTTCATGTCTAGTGTACATGAGTGCATGATTTGCTCTTGGAACCTTGATTCTAGAATTTTGTGTACCCAAAGCAATCCTTTTAGGATTTTTAGGCTTGGTTTGTGTATTGGTGTTCTTTACAACTTCAACACTAGAGGTTTGAGTTGTAGATGCTTTTACAAATATGGCTGCTCTGGATGGGGTATTTGATGATCCATTGAACCCTAAACCATATTTCAAGGAAGGTGATCTTTGATTATCAATTAATGTATCTAATGCTTCTTTTCCTTTATGAAATTTTGAAATTGACTCTTTAAGTTCCTTTAGTTCATGTTTCAAAATTTCATTTTCCTTGATCACATTTTCTAAACTATGTGAATCTTTGTTCATTGCATCAAGTGATTTCAATAATTGTTCATTTGAGGTCTTTAATTCTATGTAAGAATTTTTTTAACTTACAAAGTCTTTTTCTATCTTAGAACATTTATCCTTATAAAATTTCATCCAAGAAAAATATTTTTTTATCCTAAGATTCATATGTTCAATCATATCATTATCATCTAAAGAATTATCATTGTATGTAATTAAATTCAAGGGATGAGTACCTACCTCATTAGAATCTTTTTCATCCTCAATAGCCATGAGACATAGATTATCAATTTCTTCCTCATCATCTTCTTCTTCTTCACTTGAGGTAGAGTCATCCCATGCATCTTTGAAGGAAGTTTTAGAAAGTGTACCTTTGTTAGTTTGCAATCTTCTCTTTCTCTTCCAATCATTCATCCTTTTAGAAAACATTGCCATTTCTTCTTCATCATCATAATCTTCATTGCTTGAGCTCTCAACTTCTTTGATTGCTTTGAGAGCTATTGCTTTCCTCTTATCCTTCTCACCTTGTTCTTCATCTCTTTCGGTGTGCAATTCGAAGGTGAGCAGTTTTCAGACAAGTTCATCGATTCTCAAAGAACTTGGATCACAAGCCTCTTCGATAGAAGTAACCTTAGAATTAAAGTTATTCTTGCCTCTAAGTGCTCTCAAGATTTTTCCATTGATTTCATCTTGATAATATATCTTGCCATATTTCTTCAATTCGTTGATGGTGACAAGTAATCGATTTGTCATGTCGATAACATTTTCGTTGGGCTTCATCTTGAATAGCTCATACTCATGCATGTATATTTTCATCTTGGTGAGCCTCGCTTGGGTAGTACCCTCATGATAGTTCTCAAGAGTTTTTCAAATGCAGTGATCACAAGTGAGATGTTGGACTCTCCCACCTTCTTCTCTTGACATAGAATTCAACAAGATGGAGGTTGCCCTATGGTTTTTGAATCTATCTTTTGTGTTGGCATTTGACCATCGTGACTTGGGAAGAAGAACTTGGACACCCTCAACTTTATGAGTAGGAGACTTCCACTCACTTTCAACATAGTCCCAAAGCTTTATTCCCTCACTATCTAGAAATAAAAACATTTTATGGTTCCAGTAGGAATAATCAGTTCCATCAAAGTATGGTCGAAGAAGAGAGTTGAGGTTTCCATGAGAGGATGAATAAGAGGTTGCCATTTTGGATCAAATTTCACAATTAAGTTTAAGAAATTGACAAGCTCTGATATTAATTATTGTCCCAAGATAACAACCAAGAAGGGGGGGGGGTGAATTGGTTGGTCTTAAAAAATGATGATCAATTCAAAATTTTAAAGAATAAAAAGAAAGTATGGAGAGTGTAGAAGAAGATTAAGTAGAAGATGGAACACAAGATTTATAGTGGTTCAGATTTACCTTAATCCTACATCCACTTCCTTAACAACTTGTGAAGGTTCTACTAGCTTTGAGTTTTTACATGCTTAACTCTAACTTGGTGTTTTTTTCTAGCTTACACCAAACTACTCACAATGGTTTGAGATCACTTCCTCACAACCCTTACAAGAGTTTTTCCAGGCTTACTCTCACAACCTAAGTGTTTCTAAGCTCACACTCAAACTTAAGATGGTGTTTAATGCTAACACCCAACACTCAATTAATACAAATGCTGATTTTGATGCAAAAGAAAGAAAGATGTCAAAAAAAAAAACTTCTTAATGATGAAGTTACATAAGGTATTTATAGCATTCAAGCCAAGAATTAGCCGTTTAAAGTTGGGACCAACATGTTTGATTCTTATCTTCCACTAATTTCTCTGTCAGAACAATTTCCTGGTCGAAATCTTCATGGTCTGATCGGAAGTACAGTAGTCCGGTCGGAATAAGGTATGGTCCGGTCAAAGTAATTGAATTTCTACTAATACTCTTCTAACGGCTGGTCCACGTGGCTTCCACTTATTGAGTAGAGATGTAATGGCTTCTGACTTAAGTAATATTTAAATAGTTCGGTCGGGTTTGCATTAGGTCTGGTTGGACTTTACTTGGTCCGTCTAATTCTTGGGCGTACCTTCAACAAGGAAACATATTGGATGTTTTGAGAAAAATTTTGACCGAACTTTTATGGTACTTTGAGAAAATGAGAGTACTTCTAACCATGAATCCTTCTATCTGATTTACCCCTTTTGGTCATCCATGGTCCGATCGGTATGACACATAGTACAGTTAGACTTTACATGATGTGGTGAGATTTTAGGAGTACTCTCCACTGTGAAACCTTCTGAGTCTTTTTGGCTTATTTTGTGATCAAAGGTCCGGTCGGTATTCTATATGGTCTGATTGAAATTTTCATATTTCTTCAAAAGAATTAACTTTCTGCAAAATGAAACTTAGCGCAAGTGTTAGGTAAATTCAATTTGATTTCCGAAGATAAAAAATAGGAGGGTTTGGTTACCACGAGCTAAGAGAACTGAACTGTCAAGCTAAAAGTAGCCCGATGGAACAATCGAGCTATGCATGCAGTGCAGCTCGATATCGAGCTAGACAAGCCAACTACAACAACTGAGCTAAGTCCACAATTTCCACAGAAGAGTGCACATTCTCAGTGAGCGGTTATGTTAGGACATCTGATAGGTGTGCGATCGTACGCGAGCATAGAGCGACCATACTAAATTAAGGTAAAAATTCATAACCTCAAAGAAAGGATAGTGGTCTCGGTGAGCAGTGAAGTCAAGACACCAGAACTTCATGTGATTGCCCGAGACACTCGAGTGACCGAACGTAACAAAGATGTAAAAATCTAAAATGGCAAGCAGAGATAGTGGTTAGCTCTCGTGGTGCTTCCTCGATGCTCAAAACCTAGTGCAACCACCCAAAAGAACCAAACAATAGCATAAGTCCTGCATATTTGAATTTTAGCGCCAAATACCTCAGACCAATAAAATCTGAACACATTGATGAAGAAATTTAAATTCAATGGTAACTTTGTGCCAAGCAACTGCATGCCTAGCTAGGTGACTGCACGACACAAAGGTATGGGCAAGCTAGATTCTGTCAGACAATGAAATTCTACCATTGAAACTAGTCGTTACATAGAGCTTTTGAACTATGTGAGAGCCCATCGAGTCGAGAGACTACACACTGAACTCCGACCACAAAATTAGTGGAAGACAAGAACTAAACATGTGGGAACCACTTCAAACGACTAATTTATGCCAAATGGATATAAATACCACACTAAACTTCATTTTGTCATTAGAGAATACTTTGATTGTTATTGTAATTTCATTGAACAATATTTTTCATTATCTTGTCTAAAGATCAAAACCTAAAATCTTAGATTGTTGAGCGTGAGCCTTAAACACCATCAAATGTTTAAGTGTGAGCTTAGAAATACTTAGGTTGTGAGAGTGAGCCTAGAAAAACCTCTTGTAAGGTTGTGAGATTGATCTCAAACCATTGTAATAATTTAGTGTGAGCTAGAAAAAAAAATACCAAGTTAGAGTTAAGCTTATAAAAATTCAATACTAGTGGAACCTTAACAAGTTGTTAAGGAAGTGGATGTAGGATTGAGATAAAATTCGAACCACTATAACTTTTTAAATTTACCATCACTCTTCATATCAACCAATTCACCCCCCCCCCCTCTTGATTGCTAGTTTGGAACAATAATTGGTATCAGAGCTAGTAAATTTCTTCAAACTTAATTGTGAAATTTGATCCAAAATGGCAACCATTCTATCAACAAATACCTTTACACATGGGAACCTAAATTCATTCATTAGACCCTATTTTGATGGAATAAATTATTCTTACTGGAAACATATGATTTTTTTATTCCTAGATAGTGAAGGAATTGAGCTTTGCAATTTTGATGAAAATGAGTGGAAACCTCCTACTTATAAAGTTGATGGTGTCCAAGTTTCTCTTCCTAAATCACAATGGTCAAGTGCCAATATGAGAGATCGGTTCAAGAATAATAGGGCAGTCTCCATCTTGATGAATTCAATATCAAGAGAAGAAGGTGCGAGTATCCAACATCTCACTTGTGCACAATGGATTTGGAAAACTCTTGAGAACTATCATGATGGTACTACCCAAGTGAGACTCACAAAGAAGCAAATGTATGTACATGAGTATGAGCTATTCAAGATGAAGCACAACAAAAATGTCACCGACATGACAAACCACTTGCTTGCCATTGTCAACAAATTAAAGAAATATGGCAAGATATATGATTAAGATGATGTTAATAAAAAAATCTTGAGAGCACTTATAGCAAAGAAGAACTTTGAGTCTAAAGTTTCTTCAATTGAAGAAGCTCATGACCTTAGCTCTTTGAGAATCGATGAACTAGTCGAAAAACTACTCACCTTCAAATTGCATACTAAAAGTGTAATATCCCAAAATGTGCCTAGAAGTTTTAGTATAATTGTTGTTTTATTTGAATTAAAATGTATATGTGAAATTGGAAAGAGGAAAGAATTTAAAAGAGAGTGTATATGTTGTATATATGGAAATATGTAAGTCAAATGAATGGTCAAAGGAAGAAGATATTTAATGTGTTATTTGTGAAATTACTAAAGGGTAAGTAAATGAAAGGGAGTTAATATATATAGTAGAGGGTATTTAAGTAAATTTCTTTTTAAATTGCTTGGTGGAGGTTTAAAGAGATGAGAAGTTGACTTTGTCTCTTTTATTTTTTCCATTTTCTCTTCTTTTCTCTTTGTGTGGCCGGACCTCAAGGAAACAAGAGATCAAGTGAGGGTTTTTGAATTTTAATAGCTAATTGAAGGAAGATTTCAAATAAACAAGTTGGAATTTCAAGAAATTTCATTATTTTGGTAAGTTCTCTCTTGATTGCTCTTGTTGTTTTTGAAGTTATTTTTGAGTTTGATGAAGTGTTGTTGATAATATGGTTAGGATTGCTTGTGGTGTGTTTATATGTGTTGAAATGGAATTAAAGATAAGAAGTTAGGTTGGTGTTGGTGATGGAAGAGTAAGAGTTGTGTTTAGTGAAATGTTTTTCTGTTTTACTATTAGTAAAGGCTGTGACTTGTATGATTTTTAATTAAATATAGAAAAATGTTCTTGAAGTGAATTTTTGATATGTTGTGCCTCTATGAGTCTAGAATGACTGAAAAATATGTTGATTCGATTTTGGAATGGTTATGATTTTGAAAAGATTATTTTTATTAGACCTGTTCCAGCAGGTACCTTAACTGAGACAGCTATATTTCGGGATTTTTAATAAAATGTAGAAAAATGGCATCCAATTGAATTTTGGATATGTTGTTTCTTAGTGAGTCTAGTATTTGAGAAAAATAATTTGGAACCAAGTTGATTGAATTTAGTTTATGGAATTCACAAAGTTCAGAATTGCTGCCAGGATGCAGGGCAATTGGGGCAGTCTGGTTGGGTGAACTATTTGACCAAGATTTTGTGTTCAGTTTGATCTGAAATTTTAAAGGAATGATTTTAAGATGTAAAATTTAGTTCTGTAAAAATTTTAGAGTTTTTAGTCTAGTAGATTATTTTATACAATTTTTCAAAATAAGGATAAAGTGGAGTCTAAAACCAGAATTTACTATTCATATGGTCATTTTGCTAATATTCCTTTTGGATTAGGTTGTGAAGAGGTTGAATTGCCCTAACCTAAGTGTTGAGGATTCTTGGAAGAGTAGGTGTATAGATTGGTGTGAGTTGGTTTTAAGGTAAGTACAAACTACATTATTACATACATTCATATGATATTGAGACTTGAGACATATTTGGTTATAATGTGAATGTTGTGATGAACATGTAAAATATGTGTTAATGCCATTGATTATATCCATTTGAATAATGAATTGATTAATGTGATTTGAAATATAATGAAATGTGAAATGAGCAAGATGTGATGATGAAATGAAATGTGAAAGATATGATGTTATGAAGAGTTGCTTTATTGTGATTTGAGATCATATGAGATGATTGAGACATGGTTGTCTAATTTACTTATGAAATATAAAATGAATTGAGAAAGAGATTATGAAGAGATGAATGAAATGTTTGTGTGCTTAATAAGTTATTCAGATTTCAGAGTTCTGAGTTTGGCGGTATGCCTATGAAATATATGAATAATAGTAACAGTCTTGCCGGGTTGAGGATCTCCTCGAGATTAATCGGGTTGAGGTCCAAGAGACTGGGTCTATTACACTTGTTTTGGTAACATCTTGCCAGGTTGAGGATCTCCTTGAGTCTAGCCAAGTAGAGGTCCAAGAGACTGGGTCTGTTACCCTATCCATGGATAGATATATATATATGTGTATATCGCCTACAGGCTTTATGATTATGATTATGGACCAAAGCAGTAACTCTGAACTTTGAATAACATATTAGTGTATTTTGGGCCCATGCTTGTCTTTGTTTTCAATGTGAATCATGAAGGTTTTGATTAATTATTAAATAATGTAAAATTGTTAAATATAATATTCTCTTGAATTGATCTTGAATCTTGATTGTGTGACATTAGCATGGCATTAAAGCATCATAGCACTGTAGTTTGTACCACTAAGCCGTTGGCTTAGCGCGAATGTGATTCTTCGCGCAGGTGACAGGGAAGAACCAGAGAGTTCCTCTAGGCCGAGTCGAGCCTAGATTTTGAAGAGTGAATAGGGGGCTTTAAGATCAAAGACTGACTGCCAAACATGTATAAATTTTATGTGTTGTAAAACTTGAGTTTTGATGTATATGAATTTGTAAATATTATTACTTTCTGTTGTATAGTGAACAAATATTTTGTCTGCTGTATTTCATAATAAACCTTTACTTTATTTTGTACTAGAAGTGTAAATCTTTTTTGCAGGTTGTAGTTGAGGTTATAAGGGGGATTTATTGGAAGTGTACTGAGAATGATTTTGTTTGCATTGGTTTGTGTAAAAATGTTTTCAAAAATCAGAAAAAAACCAGTTTTGTCGACACTTGGGATTAAATTTTTAGGCGAAACTATGGCAAAATTTCTGTAAAATCGGAACTAAAATTTGACTAAGTAAAAGTGGTAGCAACATTAGGATAGTGTGGCGCCTCTACTCAGCTTATACACGTAGGTCGGGAAGGGGTGTTACAAAAAGAGAAGAAGAACAAGGTGAAAAAGAGAAAAAAGAAAACAATAGCTCTCAAGGCCATCAAAGAAGTTGAGAGCTCAAGTGATGAAGATAGTTATGATGAAGAAGAATTGGCTATGATATCCAAAAAGACAAGTGATTGGAAGTGAAAGAGAATAGAATAATCTAACAAAGGTACAATTTCTAAATTTTCTTTCAAAGATAAAGATAAAAAGAATGAAGTAAAATATTATGAATGTGGTAAATATGGTCACATAAAGTCGGATTGCTTCAAATTGAAAAAATAAGAAGAAATGGGATAAGAAAAAAAAAGAGACCACTCAAAGCTACATGGGATGATGATTCCTCAAGTGAATAAGAAGAGGAAGAAATTACAAATATATGTCTCATGGCTATTGAAGATGATAATAACTCCAATGAGGTAAGTACTCCATCTTTAAACTTAATTGCATATGATGATGATGTTGATGATGCTTTGGATGAAAATGGTTTGATTGAACATATGAACCTTAGAATAGAAAAGTATTTCTCTAAGATGAAAATTTATAAAGATAAATATTCCAATCTAGAAAAGGATTTTGTGCCTTTGAAAAATTCTACATTAGAATTGAAGACCTCAAATGAAAACTTGTTGAAATCAATTGATGAAATGACTAAAAATCCATATAGCTTAGAAAATGTGATTAAGGAAAATAAAATGTTAAAGGATGAAATAAATAAGTTGAAAAAGTCATTTTCAAAATTTGACAAGGGAAAAGAGGCCTTAGATACATTGATCAATAATCAAATATCACCCTCCTTGAAATATGATTTAGGGTTTATTGGCTCATCTAACACTTCACCTAATGCACCAACATTTGTTAGAGCTTCAACAACACAAACATCTAGTGTTGATGTTGTGAAGACCACTAATGCACAAACCAAACCTAAAAATCCTAAAAGGATTACATTGGGTTCACAAGGCTCTAGAACTAAAGTTCGAAGAGAAAATTATGCATTCATGTATACAAGGCATGTACATAAACACAAAAATGCACAAAAGCAATCTCATTTAACACACACTTGCAATTGTGTGCATGGTTCATTGAATTTCAATAGGAAAGTGCATAAGTATAGAACCTTGTATCAATGCACTTATTGTATAAAATTTGGACATAAGAACACATTTTGCTATATTAGGAAGGCTCATCTCAAGTTAGAGGACCCTTCTATTACTAACCCTCATGGACCTAACTTCATTTAGGTATTGTAGACCCTTAATTTTTTATCAAGTCCAGTCCAAATATTTTTAAATAGACACAAATAATTTTTATAATATTTTAATATTTATTATTCATTTTAATATTTAAGTTAATTTAATAATATTTATTATTTGTTTTTAAATATACTATTTATTAAAATAAAATAATATTTATTATTATTCATTTTATTATTTTAATAATAATATTTTTAATAGTAATATATATATAAATGATAAATAATAGAAAATAAAAAATTAGATGGTCGAATCGGTGAGCGCCACGTGGTTACAGCCAATTGGCTTGCTGCAGGCCAATACCTACGGCGAATTGCCGTGGCAAGCCCAATTCGCCGCAGGTGAGCTTGCCCAGGCGCCTTGCAGCCCGCAGGCTCATTCGCGCGCGCTGCTGATTTTGCCAAAACCTTCTTTTACTCGATTTTAAAGTTTTATTTCCTAAATAATTTTATTTTCTAAATAATTTTATTTCCTTAACCTATTAGTATTAGGTTTTTTTTTTCTCTTATAAATACGAAATTAAAAGAATTATAGAAGGATCTTGGTTTTTGGGACTTTTGGACTTTTTAAAGATGGACTTTTAGCAGAAGCAAAAGAACTGGGAAGATCAATATCAATTTTTAGCAAGAGCATTAAGGTAGCAAGCAAGCAAGCAGTGATTGCCTTAGTTTTAGCTCACCCCAAATTTTCATTCAATAATTTTGGTGGAGCCTTCAAACATAGGTATGTATATCTAACTTTTTTAATCAAAAAAATCATCTACATCCATTGATCATTGATTAATTAAAATTGATGAATTATAATTTTCAAAACTCATGTAATAAATAACTATGAACATCAACAGATGAATTTGTTTATTTCTTTTAAAGAATACAGTAGCCACTAATTAGTTTTTATTAAAGAGAAAATTTTATACAATAGCTTTTTGTTAATTTAATTATTATAGTAGCTTAGTTTTTTGTTAATCAAAAATCATAAATCACTTAAAACTGTAAAATCCTTATTAAATCAAATTTTCAAAACTTTCACAGTAGCCTCTTCTTTCAAAAATAAATATGATAGTGTTAGTTTTCTTAGGAATCCAAACCTTAGTTCAATTTAAATCTTAATCTATTTTAAAACACTAATCAAATTTTCAAAATCATCATAGTAGCTATTTCTTTTTAAATATTTAAGTTTTAATCTTATTTTCATAGGTCTGTACCTTATTTACCTAAATTCTAAATTCTAATTTTAATTGCACAATAACATAATTCTTCTAAAAAATAAACCTAACAATAATATTAGTTCTTTAAGATTCCAAAACCCTAGCTTTTAGATATAAATTTCAAAACTCTAAATATTATTTAAGAAACCCTAAATTGATATATAAACCTAAATTTGCATCTTTATTTGTTTTATTGTTAAGTGAGTATTTATTATATAGTTTGATTAATGATTTATTTATATTTTTGACTTATGTCTTCAATGAATGATTTATTTATGATGAATGGTTAGTTGGTTATTTTTATTGATTTGCTTTGATTTTAAAACATTGTAAGAGGTATGTTTCCATATTTTGGGTACCTCATATATTAAACATCATGTAATTTAATTTATGTTCTAATTTTGAGACTAATGTAAAGGACATGTCTCTACCTTTTGGTAGGTGTCCTATTTAGTTTTAGACATTTGGACAATGTAAGGATATGTTTCCATCTTTGGATGGGTTTGTTTATTTTGTTTGGACCTTGCTATGATTTTTAATGAAGTATTTATTTTATTAATCGCATATAGTATGTATAATATTGTATTAATTAAGAATTTTATAATATTGAGACCAAAAAAGGAGTCTGGTTCCAATGAACCGGGTGTTGTGGGGGTGCTGGGTGGTTTCTCACCTTCCCCACACGTACTCAACTTTTCGAACCCATTAGGGGGTTGGAAATTCCTTAGAAATCGAATCATCCACTCCTTTCTTTTTCATAGCCCATCCGGATGGCGACTCCATTTTCTTCGGGCTTAGGCCCGTGTTCTTTAAGGTGCTGAGCCTAAATAGTATCGAAGTTGCAAGAACCATTCCACCGGGAGGAATGGCAAAAATCCCCGCTCACAGTGGCGACTCCACTGGGGATAAGAGAAGTTGATTCTTTTGGTCTTTATATTATTCTATTCTTTCTTATCATGATATTATCCATTGCATCATATTAGATTGTGTTGTGTACGTGAGTTAGGACACCCATGTTATTTGTGTTGTGTTATGTAAGGGATATCATACTTTCACTCAAGGTTTGGAGATCGAGCATGGCATAACCACTCATAGCCTTGTACCTTTTGGTATATACTTGCTATGGGAACCTAAGCCTTTTAACCCAAAGACTAAAGCTCATATAATTGGCCTAGTTACTTTCCTTAGGTTTTTATCCCAAATGCTTGTTGTTTGATTATGGTTAATTTATCTTGGTTTAAATCATAGCTTATTTGGTTTGTTCTTTTTCTAATATGACCTAATTATATTGTAAGCTCAAATAATTTTTTCCTCTAAATTCAAAAGACCAAAGCTATTTTTAAAATTTTCAAATTGGTCTTTAGACATAAAACTTTTCCAAAACAAGTCAAAAATTCTCATTTTCTAAAATCTTTTTATGGGCTTTGAAACAAAACTATTTTTCACTTCACTACAACCTTTTGAAAGAGCTTACAAATTATTTAGGTCAATTATGAAATACCAAAAATCAATTGTAAGTATAGTTTATACTAAGAATTATTAATCATGGACTTATTTTTGGCATGAATCATTAGTTACTTTTTTCAATTGAGAAATCTATTTATGATAAACATCTTAATTTAGTTTTAATCCAATATAGCATAAAAGCCGCTTTAGTTGATTGGATGGATTAAAGCCTAATTAATGGAAATTATTATGAAATGATTTCTATTTTCAAAAATATAACTATTGATTGAATCGTCCGAGGGAATTATTCGAAAATAAGATACCCCATATTGGTATTTTGTTAACCATATACTTGCGAAAAGAGACTCGCCATCCATGTGTGGAAGTTATAAGGTTGGAAGGAACATCCTAATTATCTTTGTTTATTATTTGTGCTTACATACATACATGCATACACACATTTTCATCTCATATCATTAATCCTTTCTGGCTCATAGCCCTAGATTACAACAGTTCAAAAGCCTACGACAATCCGACCTACGGCGGAGATAAAGAATCCAGCAGCAACTCAATTACTTTCTCACCAAAAGCAATGGAGCCTGAATAAATTCAAAGAATGGTGGATGACGCCCTCAATGCTAAAATGGAAGAACGAAAGGAGACCCTGGCTGAGACCATGAAAAACCAACTGGCTATAATTTTAGGGAACAATGCCGAAGCATCTGCTTGCACCAAGAAGCCAAAGGAAAAAAGGAAGGCTAAGGTTGGTGAAGTGGCTTTTAATGATGATAAGGTAGTCGTTGATGATGATGATGACTGAGCTCAATACTTCCAAGATCCTCAAGACAAGAAAAAGGAGTCAAAGGTTGTTGAAAGATCAGCTGTGGAGAAAACTTAAACTTTGGATGTTGAGAAGATGATTGCTGACCTAGAAAAGAAGTTTGAAATGAAGTTAAAGATCAAAGAATTGTGCGAAGTTGACAAATTATTTGAGCTAGATGAAGTATTTCTATCTCACGGGCCCTTTTTTTCTATTTTTTTTAGCATGCATATCGATTTACGCCTAGCAATTTTTATTTCGAAGCTTATTGTGCAGATTCCAAGCTTTATGACCCGGCCTCGGGTGACGACTCTAGTTCAGAAGAAGAGGTGATCTCGGCACCAGGTCGCGATAAAGGACCCGAGAAGCCCAAGGTTTTTATTCCTTCCAAAAGAAAAATGAAAATACCTTCAAAATTTCTCATAACGCCGAGATTCCATACAAGTTCAAGATGCCATCCTTTGCAAAGTTTGATAGAACTGGAAACCCTCACCTCCATGTGAAGAAATATATCACTGCTATACAGTCTGCCCAAGCTACTAAGGCTCAAACCCTAAGATACTTCATGCTCTCATTAGATCCTGTGGTCCAAAATTGGTTCAACACCTTAGATGATGGCACTCAAAAAAGCTGGGATCTGCTATACAAGGCCTTCATCCAATAATATGGATACAATGTTGAATTGGAAGTTACTCTAATAGAGGTGGAGTCCATTAGAAAAAGGCCGAATAAGAACTTCATGGACTATATGAAGAGGTGGAGGAATAAGGCTGCATTACTCAAAAGAAGGCCCGATGAATCCGATCAAATTAGAATGATTGTGAGAGGAGTGTTACCTAGCCTTCGCGAAAGGATGTTGCATACACTCATTTGGGATTTCAATGACCTTTTATAAGCTGGTCTACAAATCGAAGAGTGGGAAAGAGAGAAGAGTCGCTTTTCAACAAGGAGAAACAAGAAAGGAAACTACCAGTTTGGTAACCAAAGCATGCAAAAGGCAGTTGATGTTAATACTACTGGCCAAGGAAGAAGAAGGCAGTTTTAAAATTAGGGTAGCCGCTGTCTTGGGTCCTCAATAAGCTACAAAGGAAAGGATTATTACAACCCTTAAATCCTCATCCTTTGCCAACCCTCTCCCACCTAATTTTAACACTAGGGCATTTTGCCAGTTTCATCAAATGCAAGGGCACAACATGGATAAATGTGTGAGGTTAAGGCATGAGATCTAAAATTTGATTGATAGTGGGAAAGTGCCTGAGCCCAACAAACCAAAAACTAAAGACAATCCATTGCCAAGGTTCAATAGGGTACCACCACCGGCAACCTTCATGATCGGAGGAGGTTTGCATGAAAGTTTTGCCATGTCTTCTTTCTAAGATGTAGATGGAGAATCAACCAAAGAAGAAGTAGTGTTTAGCAAAATTAAACAAGCTGTGGTTAGAAAAAAAAGTGGCAATCTATGTTGTGAGCAAATTTTGGGATTCAAGCGATAGTGTGATGATCATGAACCCAAGAAGGAAGAATGGACCTGGTCTGAACCTGAAGAAGATGAAGTGATGAACACCAGATCTGGTAAGCCTTATGCAAGGCCAACACCCAAGGAAGTGGAAGCTAATAAAGGAAAAGAAGTCGAAGCTGGAAACAAAGAAGAGGAAGATGACACTGTGCTTAAGCAGTTGAAGAGAACCTAAGCAAGCATCAGTATTTGGGACTTATTGGCCACTTCTAAGAAGCACCGTGAAACTGTGGCCAAGGCCTTAGCTAGCATACCAATTTCCACCTCAATAACACCGGATGAGCTGGTTAATTTCATAAAAGTTGAAGGAGTAATGAAGTGTGAAGAGGGACAAAGTTGACATGGGAATGGTATCTTTCTCAGATGCGAATTTACCAGAAGAGGGGAGAGATCACATCCGCCCTCTCTTTATCAAAGTAGAAGTCAAAGGAAAAAGGACTCCATATGTAATGGTTGATGATGGGTCCGCCATAAATATTTTCCCACTTAAAATTTTGCCAAAACTAGCTATGTCAACAAGGGATCTAAGTCCAACTGTGGTAACCATTAGGGCTTATGAAAATACCAAGAGGAACGCCGAAGGGACATTCAAAGCTGTTGTTAAGGTTGGTACAATTGAATTTATGGTTGAATTTGTTGTTTTGGACATACTTGTTACTTTTGCTCTACTTTTGGGATGACCATGGTTTCATCCTCTTAGTGGATTTCCTTCCACCCTTCATCAAAAGATCAAGTTCCCTAATGGAGATGAGACGGTGGTCATCGAGGCCGAAGATAATGAGGTGGTCAATGCTCTAATGATTGAGAGGCCTCTCAATAGTTTCCATGTAGCTGCAATTTTTGATGATGAAGTAGTGGACTTCAAGGTCATGAACATGATGAAGAACATGAGTTACTTTCTTGGTGCTGGTCTTGGAAAGGGCAAAGCCAGTTTGATAAAGCTTTTAGATTTCAAGACTCAAACATCCAAGAAAGGGTTAGGGTATGAAGAAGCCAGCAAAGATGTTCAGCCAAAGAAGAATGAGAAGATGAGCTTCCCACCACTTGAAGAGATCTTTGTCAAAGTTCCAGACATGGGACCACTCCAAGGAAAGCCCGAGCCAATCATGTTCATAGAAAAAGTTGATCCTGAGTTTTAAATTTTTTTTTTTTGATGTTGCCAAGCTAGTGGAACAAGTGAAGAAAGAGCTCACCCTACCAACCGACAAGGAGCCCAATTCGGAAGAGGAGAAGGAAGCTGTCCTGAAAGCTGAGAAGACTTCCAAGGAGATTGCTGCCCTGATTGAAGAGAAGTTTGAAGATGTTATGCTTTATGATTTTGATTTTGATTTTAATTTGTCTACTTTGTATGAGGATGATGATGTTTTCTTTTCTAAAATGAATGCAATAAAATTTGATTTTGCTTAATTGTGTGATCTTTTTCCTGATAGTTGCATACATTCAAATAGTAGTTACATGAGCCTCTTTAATATTAACTCTGTCGATACACAATCATTAAATTTGGGAACAACCAAAAATCCTAAAAATATTAGCATAACATCCGACTTACTCCTAATGAGAGAGAGATTTGAAAAAATATTTTAAAAATATGAAGAAATTTTTGTTTGGTCTTATGAGGATATGCCTGGAATAGATCGAGACATAGCCGAACATCCGTTTCCTACTTACACTCACATGAAACTTGTCAAACAAAAGCTTAGGCTGTTAAGATCGGAGTGGGCTGAATTGGTTAAAGAAGAAGTCACTTAACAAATACAAATAAAATTCCTTAAAGTAATAGATTATCCAAATTGGCTAGCCAATATAGTACCCGTGCCAAAGAAAGATGGAAGAATTAGGGTCTATGGGGACTATAGAGACTTGAACAAAGCTTCCCTTAAATATGACTTTCCTTTACCCTATATAGATCTTTATTGATAGTGTAGCCTCTAGCGTGCTACAATCTTTTGTAGATGGATTTTTCGAATACAATCAAGTGTTAAAGGCCCAAGAAGATAAAGCTAAAACTGTCTTCATTACTACGCGGGGTATATTTTGTTATAGGGTGATATCGTTTGGGTTAAAGAATGCTGGAGAAACCTACCAAAAGATGGCCACCATTTTATTTCATGATATGATGCACAAAGAAGTCGAAGTGTATGTTGATGATATGACGGTAAAGTCGGATACAAGGGAACAACACTTCCAAAACTTAGAGTTATTCTTCGAGAGAGCAGTAAAGTATAAGCTAAGGTTAAACCCAAAGAAGTGTGTGTTTGGGATTACCTCAGGCAAGTTGTTGGGACATGTGATTAGTCCAAATGGCATTGAGATTGACCCTAAAAAGGTTAAAGCAATCAGGGATATGTCAACCCCTAATACGGAGAGAGAAGTTCGGGGATTCATTGGCATATTGCAGTACATAAGTAGGTTTATAGCAAAGCTCACCATAATCTGTGAACCTATCTTTAAATTACTTAAAAAGAATCAGCCAGTAGAGTGGAATGAAGAGTGTTAAAAGGCCTTTGAGCATATAAAGGAGTATCTATTAAATCCACCTGTTTTGAAACCACCTAAACTTGGTAAACCCTTATTACTATACTTAGCCATAGAAGAATAATCAATAGGAGCCATGCTAGCCTTAATAGATGAGTTAGGGTTGAACACGCAGTCTACTATTTGAGTAGAAAGCTCCTACCTTACGAAATTAAGTATAGTATCATTAAAAAGACCTGTATAGTTGTGGTTTGGTCTTCTAAGAAGTTGCGCATTACTTCCAATCTTATAGTGTGTAAGCAATTTTCAGGTTGGATCTGGTGAAGTACTTAAGGGAGACACCCTCTTTGATCGGGAAGTATGGATGATGGTTGATAATAATGGAAGAATTTGAGATTGAGTATGTAACCAGAAAAATAATCAAAGGAAGAGCGGTGGCAGAATTCCTGGCCCAACAACCATTATCGGATATCGAAGAGGTGATCTTAGAATTTCCTGATGAACATTTAGAGGCCATAGAAGTGCAAGAATGGAAAATGTATTTTGACGGAGCAGTGAATAGGAAAGGAGCAGGTTTGGGAATCATACTAGAATCGTCCGAAGGGGAGCTTATCCCTTTTGCCAAGAAGTTGAAGTTTAGAGCGACCGATAATATGGTGGAGTATGAAGCATGTATTTTTAGTTTGAAAACCTTGATAATTATGAAGGTGGACAAGGTGCAAGTGTTTGGTGATTCATTGCTAGTAGTATCCCATGTAAATGGAGAGTGGGAGTTAAAAGAAGAGAACCTAAAACCATACCACCATTACTTGACCTTGATGAAAAAGAATTTTAAGGAGTGCAGGTTTATACACCTACCAAGAGAAGAAAACCAGATGGCTGATGCCCTAGACACATTGGCTTCGGTATGGAAAAATCCTGTCAACTTATTCCTTAAGCCTCTGATTTTGACCAGTTCATCAACTCCTTGTTATGAATATGAGACAATCATGGAAACTGATACAGACCATGATGCGTGGTATGACACTATAAGACGGTTTTTGGAGGAGAAGGAATACCCGTTGGGGGCAACAAAGAAAGAAAAAAGATCCATAAGACGATGGTCCTTACAATACATCACCTTTCATGGAGAGTTGTATCGAAGATGGCCTGATGGGGTGTACTTAAGATGCTTGAGGAAGCCTGAAGTGGAGCATATCATGTCGAAAATACACGCATGAAGTTGCAGTCCACACATGAGTGGTTTAGCCCTAGTTAAGAAGATAATTCGACAAGGTTACTACTGGTTAACCATGGAGAGAGATTGTATTGAGTTTGTGAAGAAGTGCCAGCAATGTCAACTGTATGGTAATTTGAATCACATGCCTCCTGAAGAATTTCATTCTATGTCTTCACCCTGGCCCTTTGCAACTTGGGGAATTGACATCATACGAGAGATACATCTGACGGCTTCAAATGGTCACCATTTTATTATAGTAGCAATGGATTATTTTTCAAAGTGGGTCGAGGCCAAATCTTTCAATAAATTGGGGACGAGGCAAATGGCTAGATTTATTGAAAAGAATCTCATCTGCAGGTATGGGATCCCACACAGTGTGATATCAGACAATGGGGTACAGTTTCAAGGTACAGTTAAAGACTTATTTTGGATATCTGAGGATGGCCTAAAATTCTTCAATCATGGGACATATCTCAAATTTATTTATCTTGAATATCCTAGAACTCACATCCCAAAAGGAAACCATAGCATGTAAAAAAGAATAGTCCAACTTAATATTTTGAAAGCATTTCAAAGTATTAATTTGAGACCAAGATATTTGCTCTTAATGAATAGCTTTCATGGCTTTAAATAAACTCTTGATCTTTTTCAAATTGAGTTCCATCATTGTTAAAGTTAAAAAGAAAATTGAAAATTATTGAAAGGATTTTTTTTGTGTTGGAAGTAAAATTTGTGGAGGATTTTATGTTGGCTTCTTTTGAAATTGGGATATGGAAGAAGACTTATATAAGAATTTGCTAAACTAAAGTTGAAAAGGAACGCGTAAAACCAAGACACGCAAGGAAAATATTTACGTTGCAACAGTTGAGGAATTGTTGCACTCCCATTAGCTTTTAGTTTTTGCAAAATCGTGCCAATTTTGGACTCTGAATTGAAAAAGAAATGCTTTTGCGTTGACTGTAATAATAGTGATAAAAAAATTTTTAAAATTTGCAGTAAAAGTAAAAGTCACTATTATCATTATTTTTTATTTATTTATTCTGTTATTATTAATAATACAATACTTTCTTAATTGATACGATGATGGATCACTAAGGAGAAGGAAGCATATCATTCAAGCTTTCAATAGTCATCATCTGAATCAAATGAAAGGATCTCATGGTTATCATTTTGGGGTCTCCTAGAAGATGAAGCACCAGGATCTCTCATTCCCTGAAATCGGTAGTCTCGAATATTTTGCTCAGACTGATGATACAATCTTTCGAGAAGGGCCACCTGTTGGCGATTAGCAGCTAATTCTTCTTGTAATTTCTTATTTTGCTCATCAAATATCCACTGTGAGTTAGAAAAGGAAAGGGTAAGAGCATACATAATCATGCATACATATAGCATAAATCATCATGGAATAGGATGACCTACTAGGTAACTCAAATCAGTGCCTTACAGATGAGATGGCATTTTTGGTTAGTAAGAAGGCACAAATGGAGGGCCGCCAAATGAATGTCCAACCTGATGACCAGATGAGTCAGTAACCTGTAAAAATAATCAAAACAATCAGAACAAGTTAAAAAAAGAAGTAATTGCAATGATCGAATGATGAAAGTTTGCTTGAGAGGTGCTAGCCCTGTGATGAGAGATGGATCCTCTTCCTTCTCCATCGTACTCCTCTTCATCATTATCATCGGGAATTCCCCGAGCACCAACAGGAGATACATCAAAGTTCAAGAGCCGTGTTTGAATAAATTGAACAAATGACGCACCCGGTGGATGGAGATAGGTCTCAACATCATAACCATTTTTGGCATTGAGGTAATATTTAAAGTATACACTGTGCAGTCTATAAGGATCCTCCATCACTTGGGATTAAGGAACTACTTAAAAACCCTCTCCCTGAGGAACCAGCCACCATACACAGGACCAACAATAATTCGGCGGGTATGTTGGCAAGGCAGTGCAGCATTCATGGAAGGAGTCCAGTTCACCCGCTCAGCAGCATACCACCAAGCCAAATCGACCTACAAGATGTCAAAAAGATAAGTAAAATTTTTACATAAAATTAAAAGAATGCTAACATTATTTTACCTGGTCCCAAATTAGGCAACTCAAGTGATAGCGCTGGGTATGCATATGGTGAGAGTCGGGAACTGCTACGTGATCAGACAACAAAAGATTTAACCTGGGATACCTGACTCTCTCAAGAAATATCAGGCACTCTCACAAGATTGTGCTCGTATGCCTATATGAGAATCAAATTCATACACGTATATGAATGGAATTGACAGTGATGGGAGAAAGTACCTCGACGATCACCATGAAGCCAATAAAAGATTTCTTATTCCTGTAAATCTTGTCTAGGCCATGATAGAGACAGGCAAGGCCAGCTTCACCCTAGCCGTAAAGCGGCACTAGGACCATATTGGCAAGGGCCCTCAACACCGATAAATGTATGGCGGATTCAGTGCTATAGAAAATAGTCGACTTAAGCAGATACAACAAAAATCTCCGAACATATTGCTCGGCTATTTCTCTATTAATTCGTCCATCATAGCTCATCCAATAACTATAAATCGGCTCAATTTTTATCTTAAAAGGCCCCTTTCGTGACTGTTTCATACCAATTAATTGTTAAATTTCTTCACGTGTCAGGATATCATTGGTAAGAGGGACCAGAAGGCCATAGTACCGGATACCAGTTATGGCTACAAAATCGACTTGGCCACTAGTCATCTCTCCCATAGATAGGTGAAAGTATGGATCGTGTCCATCCACCACTCTAACAATGCTTGAACTACACTTCTGTCTATCGGACGCTCCTCAGATGGCAATTGCAGAATGAAGCTTTCAAACCGCACTTTCGGACGATCTGTTTTACACGAGATGGTGCTACGTCATACCATTAGCGGGCTGTATAGACACACCCTCCACCCTGAACAACACAATGAAATCTTTGACACCCGTTAATTCAAGGTAGGCCAACACGAGATAAGTATATCATCTCACTAATGTTATTGTTTCATAGCTTAATATTACTCATTATTTTCTATTTAAATCTATTTTTATTAAAAGTCTATCAGTTAATTTATTTTTTTAAAAAAAACTAATTTCTTTCATAAAGTCAATTATAGCTAAAATGAAAATAAAAAATAATAATAAATGATAATAATGATAATAATAAAATTAATTATTATAAATAAAGTGATGATTATATATTTATGTTGTTAAAATATGTTACCTCAGTCCTTTGACTTGAACTGCAATGAATTAGCATTCCAGCTAGTAGATCGACAGTTCCATTTTCATATCATCGAATAATTTCTAGCAACTCGGCATTAGATCGGGGCCCAGACCTCGAAGCATGTACTCTCTTCATTTTTTCTATTATTATTATCAACTCTTTGAAATGTAAACAAACATAAATGATGGAAAGATGAAGAGAATGGCAGGAGTGGCACGGTTTATATAGAAAATGGATGAAGGAAAAAAATAATAAAAATCAACAGTAATTCCCGTGAAAAAAAAGAGTCAAAATCATTATTAGTAAATAGTTAGTAAATAGTGAATGAACAGTGTTCAAATAGTATTTAAATAGTAAAATCAATTATTCAATTCAATTGTTGAGCTATTTGCGTGTCTAAAAATATTTTTTGCACTCATAATATTTTTCCATATAGGTGGGCAAGAGAGTACGGGTATAGTAAAAAATAGCTAAATGTTTTGCAATTTTTTTCAATGTCCTACTAACTATAATTATTTGTAAATAATTTAAATTATTTTTAAGTCCAAAACTCGCCTCAAATTCAGAGCCCAAATTATGTTTGAGTCCAAAATTCACCTTGGATCCAGAGCCCAAATTATTTTTGAGTCCAAAACTAGCCTTGAGTCCAGATCCCCAATTATTTTTTAGTCCAAAACTTGCCTCGAGTCCATAGCCAAATTATTTTTGAATCCATAACTCACCTCGGGTCGAGAACCTAAATTATTTTTGAGTCCAAAACTCACCTCGAGTCTAGAACCAAAATTATCTTTGAGTTCAGAACTCACATCGGGTCCAGAATCTAAATTATATTTGAGTCCAGAACTCACATCGGGTCCAGAACTCAAATTATCTTTAAGTCTAAAACTCACCTCGAGTCCAAAACTCAAATTATCTTTGAGTCCAGAACTCACTTCGAGTCCAGAATCCAATTTTTTTTTTCTTTTCAAAAAAACTCGATAAAAAATCATATTATTTTTCACTCTCTTTTACTGCAGTTTTAGATCGTTCAAGCAGGGGATAAACTATAGACCTTTAATTTTTTACTAAGTCCAGTCCAAATATTTTAAAACAATCACAAATAATTTTTATAATATTTTAATATTTATTATTCATTTTAATATTTTTTTAATTTAATAATATTTATTATTTGTTTCTAAATATACTACTTATTATAATAAAATAACATTTATTATTTATTATTTATTATTCATTTTATTATTTTAATAATAATATTTTTAATAGTAAAAATAAAAATAAAAATATATACATATAAAAATGATAAAGAATAGAAAATAAAAAATCAAATGCTCGATTTGGTGCGAGCCACGCGGTTGCGGCCAATTGGCCTGCTGCAATGCCTACAGCCAATTGGCGTGGCAAGCCTAATTTGCCGCAGGCAACGCCTGTGTCAAGTTGGAGCTCGCCCAGGCGCCTCGCAGCCCGCATGCCCATTCGCGTGCGCTGCCAATTTTGCCAAAATCTTCTTTTACTCGGTTTTAAAGTTTTATTTCTTAAACAATTTTATTTCATTAACTAATTAGTATTAGGTTTTTATTTTTTCTTATAAATATGAGATTAAAAGAATTACAAAATGATCTTGGTTTTGGGGACTTTTGGACTTTTTAGAGACGGACTTTTGACATAAGCAAAAGAACCGGGAAGATCAATATCAATTTTCAGCAAGAGGATTAAGGCAGCAAGCAAACAAGCAGTGATTGCCTTGGTTTTAGCTCACCCAAAATTTTCATTCAACAATTTTGATGGAGTCTCCAAACATAGGTACTTATATCTAACTTTTTTAATTAAAAAATCATCTACATCCATTAATCATTGATGAATTAAAATTGATGAATTAAAATTTTCAAAACTCATGTAATAAATAACTATGAATATCAACGGATGAATTTGTTTATTTCTTTTAAAGAATACAATAGCCTTAATTAGTTTTTATTAAAGAGAAAATTTTATACATTAGCTTTTTGTTAGTTTAATTATTATAATAGCTTAGTTTTTCGTTAATCAAAAATTATAAATCACTTAAAATTGTAAAAATAAATATGTTAGTTTTCTTAGGAATCCAAACCTTAGTTCAATTCAAATCTTAATCTATTTTAAAACCCTAATCAATTTTTCAAAATCATCATAGTTGCTATTTCTTTTTAAATATTTAAGTTTTAATCTTATTTTCATAGGTTTGTACATTATTTACTTGAAACCTAAATTCTAATTTTAATTGCACAGTAGCATAATTCTTCTAAAAAATAAACCTAACAATAATATTAGTTCTTTAAGATTCCAAAACCCTAGCATTTAGATATAAATTCCAAAATCCTAAATGTTATTTAAGAAACCCTAAATTGATACATAAACCTAAATTTGCATCTTTATTTGTTTTATTATTAAGTGAGTATTTATTATATAGTTTGATTAATGATTTATTTATATTTTCGAATTATGTTTTCAATGAATGATTTATTTATGATGAATGGTTAGTTGGTTATTTTTATTGATTTGCTTTGGTTTTAAAACATTATAAGAGGTATGTTTCCATATTTTGGGTACCTCATGTATTAAACATCATGTAATTTAATTTATATTCTAATTTTGAAACTAATGTAAAGGACATATTTCTACATTTTGGTAAGTGACCTATTTAGTTTTAGATATTTGGACAATGTAAGGATATGTTTCCATCCTTAGATGGATGTCCATTTGTTTGTTTTATTTGGACCTTGTTATGATTTTTAATGAAGTATTTATTTTATTAATCGCATGCAGTATGGATAATATTATGTTAATTAAGAATTTTATAATATTGAGACCTGAAAAGGAGGCTGGTTCCGATGAACTGGGCATTGTGGGGGGTGTTGTGTCATTTCTCACCTTCCCCATATGACCCAACTTTTTGAACTCATTAGGGGGTTGGGGATTCCTTAGAAATCGATTCAACCTTCTCTCTCTTTTTCCCGGCCCATCCGGGTGGCAACTCCATTTTCTCCGGGCTTAGGCTCGTATTCTCTAAGGTCCTGAGCCAAAATAGTGTCGAAGTCGCAATAACTATTTTACCAGAAGTGGGGGCAAAAATCCCTGCTCACAGGTACCTAAAAGAACATGTTTGGCTTAAAATCCACTATCAATGAAAATGTTTGGCTTATGGATAATGGATTATCAAAGCCTATGATGGGTAATGCAAAGCTTTTTACAACACTCACCTATAAGCATAGACGTAATTTAACTTTTGGTAATAATGCTAAAGGTAAAATCATTGGCATTGATTCCATTGGCATGCTTGGTAAGAATATGATTGATAATGTTTGGCTTGTTGATGGATTGAAACATAATTTGCTTAGTGTAAGTCAATTATGTGATAAAGGATATGATGTAAGTTTTAACTCTAAGGATGCAAAGTTACCAATTCAAATAGTAAACTTGTATTCAAAGGAGTTAGAATTGGTAACACATATAAAATTGACTTACATTTCAATAATTCATTTGAATGTTTGATTACCATTATTAATGGTGCTTGGCTTTAGCATAGAAGACTAGGACATGCAGTATGGATCACTTACAATGCATTAGTATAGAAGAACTAGTTGATGGCCTCCCTAAAGTAAAATTTGATAAAGATAGGACTTGTGAACCTTATCAATTTAGTAAGAAACATAAAAGTTCATTCAAATCTAAAAGATTATAAGCACTTCTAGACCCTTAGAACTCATTTACTTAGATTTGTTTAGACCAAATAGAGTTACTAGCTTAGGTGGCAAGTTATATGTATTTGTACTTGTTGATGACTACTCGAGGTTTACATGGGTTAATTTCTTAGCTCAAAAGAATGAAGCTTTCAATAATTTTAAAATATTTACAAAAATAGTTTAAAATAAAATGGTTGTGTAATCACATATATTAGAAGTAATCATGGAAAAGAATTTAAAAATGAGAACTTTGAAAACTTTTACAATGAGTTTGGTATTTTACATAACCTTTTAGCTCCAAGAACACCACAATAAAATGGTGCGGTTGAAAGAAAAAATAGAATATTAATTGAAATGGCTAAGACAATATTCAATGAGTATGATTTATCATCTTACTTTTAGGCGAAAGTCGTTAATATCGAATGTTATATTTCAAATTGTGTTTACAAAAAGCCTTTGATAAACAAAACTTCTTATGAGCTATGAAATGAAAGAATATCCGAAATTTCATACCTTACAGTGTTTGGATGCAAATGCTTTATATTGAATACCAAGGACAATCTTGGAAAATTTTCATCCAAATAGGATAAAGACATATTTTTAGGATATGTATCATCTGGCAAAGCATATAGAGTATTTAACAAGAGAACACTAGTAGTTAAAGAATCAATGCATGTTGTTTTTTATGAATCCTCTAAACTTGATCAAAGAAAAGTAGTGTTCTTGATGATTTTGTAGATATATTTGAACAACATGAAACAATCAATGCTCCAAAGAACAGTATTGATGAATAAGAAGAAGAGTCTCAAGAACTACCCAAAGATTGGCATTATAAGAAGGATCATCCAAAAGAACTAATCATTGGTGACACCTCAAAGGAAGTAACTACTATATCTCAATTTAAATACTTAGATTCTAATATTACTTTTGTTTCTTAAATTGAGCCAAGGACCATTGAGGAGGCTTTTAGTGATGAGTGTTGGGTGATTTCTATGCAAGATGAACTCAACTAATTTGAGAGAAATAAATTATGGGAATTTATTCCTAAACATAAAGATCATCCAATTATAGGATGTAAATGGGTATATAGGAATAAGCTTGATGAAAATAGTCTCATTACTAGAAACAAGGCTAGATTGGTAGCCAAAGGCTATAACCAAGAAGAAGACATTGACTATAATAAGACATTTGCCCCCGTAGCTAGATTAGAAGCTATTATAATATTACCTGCATTTGCATGCCACAAGAATTTTAAACTTTTTCAAATGGATGTTAAAAGTGCATTTCTAAATGGGTTTATATGCTCAAGAAAAAGACCTATGAACCAACCAAAATGCTTGCGGAAGGGATGCTCCTAACTTTTAACATCCAAGGTAAAATCTATAGCTACCTTGATAGAATTGGGTGGAGGCATTTTTCATTTCCTAATGAGCTAGGTTACTTAAGCCTTTCAAGGGAATTTCTAATGTCTCTAAGGGTAAAGAAAAATCATAATGCACCTATAGGATTTTATGGATTTTATTTTAGGCTTTTTGACTAAGATTTTTCTCTTTCCTTAGAAGAATTTGGTAAAGTTTGGGGATTCCAAACTCATGGAGCTTTCTCCTATAATGATGTTGATTTGCCTTTAAAAAATTATTCATCCTTTTGGAATGAACTGTCCATTGAAACCCAACACAACAATAGGTCATCCAAAGCCATCCACTTTAGGACCTTTCTCTTTTGGCTCTTATATAGAATTATCACTTATAACATTCACCAAAGAAATAATGGAAATGAGAAGGTTACTCAACGTGACTTAATTTTTTCATGTATGTTATTGTGCATAATAAGCCAATCCAAAGTGTTAGGTTTCTCATAAATATCTTTATACATAATGGGAAATTTAAGGCAGGAACTTTCTTTCTATCCTCTCAAATTACCCAACTTGCTAGACACTAATGACTCCTAACTCCTTAAAATCTTGTAATCCTAAGTGATCCCCTTGATCCATCTAAAAACTCCATCAACCTAGATTATCCTGAACATGCTAGATGTATCGAAAAGGTTTATAATCACTATAAGAATACATTTGGTAGCAAGGGTGTTATCCAAAGGGAAAGGAAGAGATATAAGTACCATATTATAGAAGAAGAAGGTGAACCTATCCATGTTCAAGTTGAGCACCCTCTTAGACCATCCAGCAAAGAAAAAGGTAAACCATCCAAAACCCTAAACTTATCCTCAAGGCCATATCGTCTCTCCAAAAATAATTTAATCATTTCAAGAAGGATGTCACAAAGAGAATCACAAAATTCCATAAAAAGTTTGATCTCCTTTCTCACATTCATTATGACATATATGATTTACAAGGGAAATTTGATCTTCCTCAATGTGAGTTAAGTGAATGGGATGTGAGTGAGCATATTGAAAGTCCTTATGAAGAATCCTCACCAACCTCACATGACTTCTTTCCAACTCCTTCTCTTGGCAATCATGATGAAAGAACTCTAACTCCTCCTCCACCATCAAAAAAAAGAAAAAGAGAAAGTTTTAGATTAATTATTTTTCTTGTATTTTCTTTCAATTGGTATCCAATTTATTTTTCTTATATTCACATTTATTGGTATCAATGAACTTCATCTTTCTTTTACTTTAATTGCCTTTGTCAAAGGGGAAGAAAGATGTATATGATTGAATTTAAATGATGAAATTTTCAAAAGGAGGATAAATTTAAATTATCTAAGAAGATAAGAGAACAAAATGGTATCAAGAAAAACATGCATCAATTATTTAACATAGGGGGAGAAATGCTTCATGCACTTGAACATTTTTAACTTAAATTCAATTTGATTGCCAAAGTCAAAAAGGGGGAGATTGTTGAGATTGTTGGACAATCAATCTCTATTTTGATCATTGACAATCAAATTGGTAAAGAACTAATGATTTCAAACAAGCCTATTTTATAGAGTTAGAAACTGAGCGCTTTGTGCGATAGCCTGAATGAACGATCGAGCGACCGCACAAATACAACACAAGTTCAAAACTAAATTGACATTCAGACTTGTCGAGCAGAGAACTGAACTGTCATATAGAAGTGCCGAGCTAGATATAAAACTGCTGAGCTAAGAGAACTAAACTATCGAGCTAAAAGTAGCCCAAATGAATAACCGAGCTAAGCATATAGTGCAGCTCGATACCGAGCTAGACAAGCCAACTACGGCAACTGAGCGAAGTCAACAATTTCCACAGAAGAGTTCACGTTCTCAGTGAACGGTGAAGTTAGGACGTCAGGTAGGTGTGCAATCGTACGCAAGCACTGAGTGACCGCACCAAATCAAGGTAAAACTTCATAAACTCACAGAAAGGATAGTGGTCTCAGTGAGCGGTGAAGTCAGGACGCTAGAACTTCATACGACTACCCAAGACACTCGAGCAACCGCATGTAACAAAGACATAAAAATCTAAAATGGACAGTAGAGATAGCGATTAGCTCCCGCGATGCTTCCTCAATGCTCAAAATCTTGTGCAACCACCTAGAAAAACCAAGCGACTGCACAAGTCCAGCATATTTGAATCTTAGCACCAAATACCTCGGACCAATAATATCTAAACACATGGATGAAGAAATTTAAATTTAATAGTAACTATGTGCAGAGCGACCGTACACTTAGCCAGCGACCGCATGACACAAAGGTACAAGTAAGCTAGATTCTGTCAAACAACAAAATTTGATCATTGAAAATAGCCGTTACATAGAGCTTTTGAACTGTGCGACCGCACACTGAGCTCTACATTAAACATGTGGAAACCACTTCAAACAGCTAGTTTAAGCCAAATGGATATAAATACCACACTATACTTCAATTTTTTGGTTAGAGAATACTTTGATTGTTATTGTAATTTCATTGAACAACATTTTTCATTATCTTGTCTAAAGATCAAAACCTAAAATTTTGGAGTGTTGGGTGTGAGCATTAAATACCATCAAAAGTTTGAGTGTGAGCTTAGAAACACTTAGGTTGTGAGAGTGAGCTTGGAAAAAACTCTTGTAAGGTTGTGAGAATTGATCTCAAACCATTGTAATTATTTGGTGTGAGCTAGGAAAAATATAAAGTTAGAGTTAAGCTTGTAAAAATCAAGACTCGCAGAACCTTAATAAGTTGTTAAGGAAGTAGATGTAAGATTGAGGTAAAATTTGAACTACTATAACTCTTTGTGTTCTTTCTCTTCTCTGCTCTACTCCATCTTTATCTACATCTTCTTCATCTCTTGCTTTTGAATTTTTAAATTTACCATTAGTCTTCATATTAACCAATTCACCCCCTTCCCTCTTGGTTGCTAGTTTAAGACAACATCATTCAAGATTTATCGTAATAATATAATTCCAATTTTTCTAAAAAACAAATTTACCCATAAATGGTTGTTACAAGGAAGATGAAGAAAAGAGTGTATTACAAAATCAAATTTATGATTTTTTTTATTTATAATTTTGTCTTGTTGTGTTTGAAATGTACCTATACTAAGAATAATTAAAATTTCTTATTGGTTAATCTATTTAATTTATTTTGTTAAAGTTGAGTTACCATAGTATATAATCTCAATAATAAGTGTAGATTGGAGTAATTTATATTCATAGTCCTCAAATTTTTGGGGGGTTTTTTCATCACCATTGCCATATATGTGATTTTGGAGAAATTAAATAAGTATTTAGAGGTATAAAAGTTATATATATCCAATATATATACCTAGTGTATATATAACATATACATGTTGTATATTAATTATATATGTTGGATATATATATATATATTATATACTTAATATATTTAATACACATATAAGTTATATTTGATGTGTATATAAGATACACATTATTTGTGTATATGGATATTTATATTCATTAAATATATATTATATATACATAGTATATATATTATATAAATATGTACATAATGGTATATGTGAAATACAAGTAACATAAATAACATATATACATATACATAAAATATACATTACATATATGTGAGGTATAATTTTGTGTTGAAAAAGTGGATTATGAAAATAATAATAATAAAATAATAAATTAAATAAATTAAAAATAAAATTAATATTAGATAGTGGAAGATGATGAAAAAGTGTGATATTTTATAATTATTAATTAATTAATTATTAATAATAAGTAAATAAAAATAATTTAATATTAATTTATTTTTGGGTGGTGGAAGATTAAATATATTTATTAATAATTAATTAACTATTTATTTATATATATAATGCTAGGAATTAAAGAAGAAAGAAATTACAAAGATAAAAATATCACTTTTCTTCTTCTTCTTTCTATATGAACGTGTTCTTCCATGGATGAAGAGGAAAGCTTTTACTTCTTCCAAATACCCAAGTTTTCATCAAATTTTCAAGGAGCAAAGGTGATTTTGGAATATTTTCAAGTGATATGTAAGTTTTCTTGAGAATTTAAGAAGCTTTATTGAAATTTTGAATTATGTGAAAATTTAATTTTTGATGGAAGATGTTATAAATGTTTAAATGGGGTTCAATAATGTTATTTTGGTGTGAAAGTAAATATTTTATGGTTAATTGATGTATTTATTTGGTTTTAGTTAGAGTTTAAAAGAAGAAGAATGAGATTTAAGGTTTTGATGGAAAGTTTGTAAAGAATGGGTGTTTGTTGAATTAATTGCCTAAATTGTGTTATATTATGATTTTAAATACATAAATGGGCTTAAAACTCAATTTGGAAGTGGTTAGAATAGTTTTCTAAAATTAAAGTGTATTGGGGCAAAAATTAAAACTTCGGTAGAATTATGAAATTTGAAGTATGAATAAATAAAATGTGAAGAATTATGTTTCTAATGGATTGTGTAAACATATAATTTGATTAGGCATTGAGTAGAGTGGACTTGCTTAATTAAAGAAGTGAAGGGCATTGATAAAAGTTTGAGTTGGAAAGAGAATTGGCTTGGATTTTGGCATATTCTTAGGTAAGTACATATTTTGGTTTTGTATAACTCATTTGCATTTGATTTGGCTTAGTGCATTTTGGTGTTAAGAATGTGCTAAGCTATTTTAATATTTAGTCTTGTATGTAAATGCATTGATGTTGTAGAAAAATGTGTATAAAATATTAATTACATTATATTAAGCCATTAAAATGGCCAAAATAGCTAATATGTGCCAAATAAGAAAAATGTGAAAAATACCCAAAGTATTTGGGTTATGTAGTCACATTGTAAATGTGACATACATTATTAAAAATATAATGAATTATATTGAATTAAGGAAATTATGCATGATTTTGGAAAAGTATAATGTTTTATGAATTGTGAAAAGAATGTGGAAATGTGAAAGTGATCATGATAAAATTGATCACGTAAAAACTGTGAAAAATTATTAAGATTAAATGAGTATTGCATTGCGAAAGTATGATTGAATATGTTAAAATGAGATAATATGACATAATGGAAATGAGAAATGATGAAATGGTTATGTGAAATGAGAATGTAATAAAATGTGTGGTTACTTTATACAGTATCTTGTTCCAGAGAATTATTTTTGGTGCTATTGATATAATTTACTTTCGGGCTAGAAGCTGAGATTCACTATTATTTGCCTTCGGGCTAGATGATGGGCATCAATATTATTTATCGTCAGGCTAGACACTGGGTGTCATTATTATTTATCTTCGGAGCTAGACACAGATGTGTCAACAGGAGACGAATGCATTACTTAGATCCCTAGGGTCACGATAGACCATAATAATATCTCTAGAATCAAAATACTGCACAAGGTTATTTGGGCCCAATATGTGTGTTTGTGATGTGTTTATGTGTATATATATATATATATGTTGTGCTGTGAATAATGGTATATGATAATTTAGTTGCAATAAGTGTGAGTGGGAATTTTCGCCTCCACTCCCGGTGGAATAGTTCTTGAGACTTCGGCACTGTTATGCTTGGGGCCTTAGAGAACACGAGCCTAAGCCCGGAGAAAATGGAGTTGTCGAGCGGATGGGCCGTAAAAAAGAAAGGGGTGGATGACTCAATTCCTAAGGAATCCCCAACCTCCTAATGGGTTCAAAAAGTTGGGTATGTGTAGGGAAGATGAGAAATAACTCAGCACCCCCACAACGCCGGATTCATTAGAACCGACCTCCTTTACAGGTCTTAATATTATAAAATTTTTAAATATAATTATATTATCCATACTATATGTGATCATAAGACTAAATAAATACTTTATTAAAATTACAACAATGTCCAAACAAAATAAATAAATGGGCACTCATCCGAGGATGGAAACATGTTCTTACATCGTTCATGTCTAAAACTAAATAGGACACCCGCCGAAAGGTGAAAATATGTCCTTTACATTGATTCTGAAATATGAAGATAATTGAAATTACATAAAGATTAATTAATGAGGTACTCAATCATGAAAACATAACTCTTATAATTTTTTGAAACCAAAATAAATCAATAAAAATAACAATCACTCATCATATATAAATTATTTATCAAACATATAAATCAAAGATATAAATAAATCATCAATCAAGATATATAATAAGCATGCTTCTAATTTAAATAAAATAATAAATATATAAATTTAGGGTTTATGCATCATTTAGGGTTTCTTGAATGAAATTAGGGTTTTGTAGGTTTTATGTTTAACAATTAGGGTTTTTTATTTTAATTACTGGATTAGTCAACTAAAAAATATTTAATATAAAAGAAAAAACATGGCTACTGGAAAGACAAACAGGTTGATCTTTGATTTTATGTAATTAAAACTTTAGTAATTAAATCTGTATGATAAAAATAATGAAGCTATTGTGTTAAGATAACAATCCAAAATAATCAAAAAAGTTTTAAAGGTAAAATAACATAGCTACTGTGATGTTTGAATTAAAGATTAGGTTTGAAATAAATTAGGGTTTGAATCTAAAGAATGAATGTTTTTGGGTTTAGGGTTTTAGAAGTTTTATGAAAATAACATTAGGGTTTAAGGTTTATGTAAATAAAATTGAAGCTCATAAAATAGGATTAAAAATTATGTATTTGAAAAGAATATGATACTGTGATAATTAATTTTGACAAATAAAATTAAAGAGACATACCTACATTTGAAGGTTTTACAAAAAATTATTGATAAAATTCTTGGTTGAGCTTAACACCAAGGCAGAAGATTGCTTGCTGCCTTGATTCCTTATTGTTGCTTGATTATTGCTTTTAAATTTCCAAAATTTAGTCCCTGAATCAATTGCTAAGAAAAAGTTTGAATAATTCTTGAGTAAAAAAATTCCCCTCCCTTTGTCTGTGTGTTTAATACCATTATTTATAGGAAAATAAAAAGACCTAACACTATTTTGATAAGAAAATACCAACCGTTTAGAAAAAATCATAAAACCAGGTAAAACAAGGTTTGGTAAAAAATAGGCAGCGTGCGCGGGCTGCTGGGCCTGTGAGGATTGCTGCAAGCTAGCGCGCGGGCTGCGCTGGCTGAGGCAGCGAACATGTGGGCTGGGCGATTTTCTGGCCTAAGCCAATTTGTCGCGCTTGCCTCATCCCCGATTTTGCCGTAACCAATTTTTAAATTTTTTTTATTTTTTTATTATTTTTATTTATATATATTTAAAATTAAATAAATAATAAATAAAAAGTAAAATAAATATTATATTAAAATAAATGATAAATAATAAATATTATAAATATTATAAATAAATAAATAAAATAATAAGTAATAAGTAAAATAAATCAAAATAAATAATAGATATTAAAATAAATAATATATACCACAAAAATTATTTCGAACTATTTTAAAATTTTTTAACTGGATTGGATCAAAAATTAAAGGTCTACAATTTGTCCCCTACTTGAGCGATCTGGGACTACAGCAAAAGAGAGTGAAAAGCAATGTGATTTTTTACTCAGTTTAGAGCCAGACTGGACTCCGTACCCAAGTTTGGTTTGAGTTCTGGACTCAAAAATAATTTGAATTCTGGACTTGAGGTAAGTTCTGGACTCAAAAATAATTTAGGTTCTGGACCCGGAGTAAGTTCTGGACTAGAAAATAATTTTGGTTCTGGACCGGAGATAAGTTCTGGACTCAAAAATAATTTGAGTTCAGGACCCGAGGTAAGTGCTGGACTCAAAAATAATTTGGGATCTGGACCCGAGGTGAGTTCTAAACTCGAAAATAATTTGAATTCTGGCCCGAGGTGAGTTCTGAACTCGAAAATAATTTGGGTTCTGGACCCAAGGTGAGTTCTGAACTCAAAAATAATTTGAGTTCTGGACTTGAGGTGAGTTTTGGACTGAAAAAATAATTTAGATGCTGGACCCCATGTGAGTTCTGGACTCAAAAATAATTTAGGTTCTAGACCCGAGGTGAGTTCTGGACTAGAAAATAATTTAGGTTCTAGACCAGAGATAAGTTCTGGACTGGAAAATAATTTGGATTATCTATAAAAATGATTGTAGTCAGTAGAATATTAAAAATTTTGCAAAAAATTTAACTATTTTTTACCATACCTATATCATTTTGTCCCCTGCGTGGAGAAATATTTTAAAAGTGCAAAAATATTTGTAGACACACAAATAGCTGAATAATTGAATTTTCTGTTTAAATATTATTTACACACTGTTAATAACTATTCATTCACTATTTATCAACAGTGATATTGACTCTCTCTTTTTTTTTACTAATTTACTATTTTTTTTATTTTGCCATCTGCCTATATAAACCCATTCGGTTGTTATCATTTTTCATTCACTTTCATTCATAATTGGATTTGAGAGCAAAGAGCTAATTGAGCATATAGTATAGAGATTTTAAGAGAGTTTAGAATACTCAAGGAAAGAATGCATACTTCAAGATCTGGTATTCGATCCAATACTGAGTTGTTAAATTTTATTCAACAACAAAAAAATGGCACTATAAATCTACTAGCTGGGATGCAGCTTCATCGCAGTTCAAGTAAAAAATCTAAGGTTACATTGCAACTTAATATTTTAACAGCACAAATATGTATTCATTATTTTATTTTGTTTTGTTTTATTCTTAATCTATAGTTATTAATTATTAATTATTAATAGTACTATTATTAAGAGTTTAATAAATTAATTAATTAATTAAAATAGAACAAGTAATTCTAGGCTATGAATTAGTGGTATTGGTAGGATGATATACTTACCTCGTGTTTGCTTACCTGGCTCGGTGTTAGCGTGATCACTGTGTTATCCGGGGTGAAGGGTGTGTCTATAAAGCCCGACAATAGTATGACGTAACACCCTCTCAGGTAAAATGGATTGTCCGATAGTGCAATTTTGAAAGCTTTATCTTGCAATTACCATTTGAGGAGTGTCCGATAGACAGGAGTGTAGTTCAAGCATTGTCGAAGCGATGGATGTACACGACCCATACTTTTCACCTACCTGTAGGAGAGATGACCATTGGCCCAGTCAATTTTATAGCCATAACTGATATTCGATACTATAGCCTTTCGATCCCTCTTACCAATGATATTCCGACACACGAAGAAATTCAACAGTTAATCAGTATGGAACCGTTACTAAAATAGCCCTTCAAGATAAAAATTGAGTTGATTCTGAGTTATTGGATGAGCTATGAAGGATGGGTTCATAGAGAAACAACCAAACAATATGCTTGGGAATTTTTGTTGTATTTGTTTAGGTCGACCATTTTATACAGCACTGAATCTGCCATCCATCTGTCGATATTGAGGGCCCTTACAGCTATGAATATGGTACCGCTTTACGGCTGGGGTGAAGTTGGCCTTGCCTGTCTCTATCATGGACTAGATAAGATTTGTAGGAATAAGAAGTCTTTCATTGGTTTCATGGTGGTTGTTAGACAAAAGATCTCTATTTTGATCCTTGACAACTCAAATGGATAATCTATTTAACTTGTGTTTAAAAATCTTGTTGCAGGATTAGGTTGCCTCAAGTAAAGCAAGACAGAACAATTCTAGCGGTCGCACCAGACCAGAATACGACCGCTACATGCAATTACAGAATGAAACCTTGTCACAGTAGGTTTCGCGGTCAGAAGTTCGACCTCAGTCGCGACCGCGCCTCAAGAATGGCGGCCGTCCAAAATACTTGCCCGACCGCTGCTCAAGGAACTTAAATCATTACAATCACAGTAAGGTTCGCGGTGACAAGAACGGTGAATGATTCGACCTCGCTAATCAATTTAGCGACCGCCCATTCAGAATCGCGACCGCCCAACAATTCAAGAAGAAATTGCTCAAAGAGACAGTAGTGTTCGCGTCCACAGGTGCGTCCAGAAGTTCGACACGAAACTGTGTAAACCCACGTAATATGGCGGACATTCAGTTTTGCTCTGTCAGAGAATGACACGTAATATGACCGTTGTAAACCCACTTGAAGATTCAAAAAGGGCGACCGCACCTCTGCTTGGCGCGACCGTCCCGACAAACAAAGCATGGGCAAGAAACGGTCCGACAAACACAGCATGGACAAGATTCCAGCTGCAGAGCACTAAAATTCGACCGTTGTAGCTTTTTCAAAAGCAGCGACCGTCCCTTGTTAAAGGACGACCGCGAGAAGCATGAGCGCGACCATCCTTGCATGAAGGGCGACCGCGAAGTGCTTCGGACAGTTTAAGTAAAGAAGGTCTATTCTGCCAAGACTTTATTCAAAACTTCAATAACGGCTAGTAAGACCACATTGGCTATAAATAAAATGTCTCTATGAGAAAACAAAAAAAAGTGAAGTGAAAAGAACAATCAAGAAATCAGATTTTCATAGCCAAGCAACAAATTTTCTTTTACTTAAACTTACAATTAAATTGTAATGAATGTTAGGTGTGATCATTGAAAACACCATTGTATAAGTTTGAGTGTAAGCTTGGGAAACACTTGGGTTGTGAGAGTAAGCCTTGTAAAACCCTTGTTAGGTTGTGAGAGTGAGCCTTGTAAAACTCTTGATTGGGTTGTAAGTGTGAGCCTTAGAAAAACACTTGTGAAGTTAGGTGTGAACTTGTGAAAACACCAAAGTTGGAAGTGAGCTTGTAAAAACTTCAAAGAATAGTGGAACCTTAACAAGTTGTTAAGGAAGTGGATGTAGGATTGAGGTAAATCCGAACCACTATAAATCTTGTGTGTTCTTTCTTTCTTTCATTACTCAACCAACTTTCTATTCCGCATTTGTGTTTGTTGAGTTTTTTAATTTGCCATCATTTCGTGAGGAAACCAATTCACCCCCCCCCCCCTCTTGGTTGCCATCTTGGGACAACAATTGGTATCAGAGCCCTGAGATTTCTTAAACTTAATTGTGAAATCTGATCCACTATGGCAACTTCTTCTTCATCAAGCTCTCATGGAAATCTTAACTCTATTCTTAGACCCTATTTTGATGGAACTGATTACTCATACTGGAAACACAAAATGTACTTGTTTCTAGATAGTGAAGGGATTGAACTATGGGATTTCGTGGAAAGTGAGTGGAAATCTCCTACTCATGAAGTTGACGGTATTCAAGTTCCTCTTCCCAAAGCTCAATGGTCAACTAGCAATATCAGAGATCGATTCAAGAACAATAGAGCTGCTTCCATCTTGATGAACTCCATTTCAAGAGAAGAAGGTGGAAGAGTTCAACATTTAACTTGTGCACATTGCATTTGGAAAACACTTGAAAACTACCATGAAGGTACGACTCAAGTAAGATTCACCAAAAAACAAATGCATGTTCATGAGTATGAGCTATTCAAGATGAAACCAAATGAAAACGTCACCGACATGACAAATCGCTTGCTTGCTATTGTCAATGAACTAAAGAAGTATGGCAAGGTATATGATCAAGGTGATGTAAACAGTAAAATCTTGAGAGCCCTAAGAGCTAGAAAGAACTTTGAATCCAAAGTATCATCCATAGAAGAAGCTCATGATCTCAACACATTAAGAACCGACGAGCTAGTTGGTAAATTACTCACTTTTGAGCTGCACAGTGAAAAAGAAGAAGATCAAGGTGAGAAAGAAAAGAGAAAACCAATTGCACTCAAAGCAATCAAAGAAGCTGAGAGCTCAAGCAATGAAGGTACTGATGATGAAGATGAAATGGCAATGTTCTCAAAAAGAATGAATGAATGGAAAAGGAAGAAAAGATTACAAGCAAACAAAGGTACACCTCCAAAATTCTCCTTCAAAGATAAAGAAAAGAAAAATGAGGTAAAGTGCTATGAATGTGGAAAAACTGGTCACATCAAATCAGATTGCTACAAATTAAAGAACAAAAGGAAATGGGATAAAGAAAAGAAAAAGTCTCTCAAAGCCACATGGGATGACTCTTCTTCAAGTGAGGAAGAAGAAGAAGAAGGAATTGCAAATCTATGTCTCATGGCTATTGAAGATGACTCCAATGAGGTAAGTACTCAATCCTTTGATCTTGTAGCACATGATGATATAAATGATATAGATGATAGTGATTTGATTGAGCACATGAATTTTAAAATAGAAAAATATTATTCTAAAATGATGCTTTACAAAGAGAAAAACTCTAAGTTAGAAAAAGATTATATATGCTTAAAGAATTCTACCTTAGAATTGAAAACCTCAAATGAACACTTGATGAATACAATAGGAGAGTTAAATAAAAACTCACATGACTTAGAAAAAGTGATTAAAGAGAATGAAACTTTGAAGCATGAACTAAAAGAACTAAAAGAATCAATTTCCAGATTTCATAAAGGAAAGGAAGCATTGAACACATTAATTAATAATCAAAGATCACCTTCCTTGAAATATGGATTAGGATTCAATGGCTCAACCAACATTGCACCTAGCAAACCAACATTTGTGAAAGCATCTACAATTGAAACTTCTAATGCTCATATCAAAGATGCTTGCACCAAGTCTAAAAGAACTTCTTATGGTTCACTAAGAGATAAAGCCAAAAATAATTATGCATTATTGTTCACTAAATTTGCACAAAAGAAATCACATACTTGTAGTTGTATGTATAATGCAAAAAGAAAAATGCAGAAGAATAGAATACCATGGCAATGCACATATTGCATGAAATTTGGACACAAAAATTTTTCTTGTTATATAAGAAAGGCACATCTCAAGTTAGAAGGCACTTTTTCTACTAACCATCAAGGACCCAACTTCAAGTGGGTACCTAAAAGAAGATGATCACAATTGTTTTGCAGGTATGCCTAAAATCTACTACCAATGAAAGCACATGGCTTGTGGATAGTGGATGCTCAAGGCATATGACTGGAAATGCAAAGCTCTTTACAAGTATTACCTACAAACATGGAGGTAACGTAACTTTTGGAAACAATGCTAAAGGTAAAATTCTTGGTGTTGGCTCCATTGGTTCTATTGGTAAGGATTTAATTGAAGATATATGGCTTGTTGATGGTTTGAAACATAACCTGCTAAGTGTTAGTCAACTTTGTGATAAAGCATACTTTGTCAAGTTTGATTCCAAAGAATGCAAGATCACGAATTCAAATGATATTATCATATTTAAAGGCACTAGAACAAACAACACTTATAATGTCAGCATACATTCAAATCATACATGTTTAATGTCTACTAATAATGATGCATGGTTATGGCATAGAAGACTAGGACATGCTGGTATGGATCAATTGAAATATATTTGTAATGAGAACTTAGTTGATGGCTTACCTAAGATAAAATATGATAAAGATAGAATTTGTGAACCTTGTCAACATGGTAAGCAACATAAAAGCTCATTTAAATCAAAGAGTATTATAAGTACCTCTAGACCTTTAGAGCTCATTCATTTAGACTTGTTTGGACCAAATAGAGTTACAAGCTTAGGAGGCAAATCATATGCATTTGTTCTTGTTGATGATTACTCTAGATTCACATGGGTTAATTTCTTAGCTCAAAAGAATGAAGCCTTTAATTGCTTCAAAACATTTGCAAAAAGAGTTCAAAATGAAAAAGGATATGTGATCACATCTATTAGAAGTGATCATGGTAATGAATTTGAAAATGAAAATTTTGAAACCTTTTGCAATGAACTTGGCATTTCACATAATTTTTCTGCTCCTAGAACTCCACAGCAAAATGGTGTAGTTGAAAGGAAAAATAGAACTTTAATTGAAATGGATAGAACAATGCTCAATGAATATGATTTACCATCTTATTTTTGGGCAGAAGCCGTTAATACAGCTTGCTACATTGCAAATCGTGTTTACAAAAGGCATTTAACTAATAAAACTTCTTATGAGCTATGGAATGGAAGAATACCCAGAATTGGATATTTTAGAGTATTCGGATGCAAATGCTTCATATTGAATACCAAGGATAATCTTGGAAAATTTTCATCCAAATCAGATGAAGGCATATTCTTAGGATATTCATCATATAGCAAAGCATATAGAGTATTTAACATGAAAACTCTAGTAATAGAAGAATCAATGCATGTTGTATTTGATGAATCATCTAAACTTGATCAAAAGAAAGGTATTACTTTTAATGACCCTGCAGATAATCTTGAACCTCTTGAATCTATTGATGCTCCAAAGATCAATCAACTTGAAGAAAAGACTCAGGATCTACCTAAGGATTGGCAATACAAGAAAGATCATCCAAAGGAACTCATCATTGGAGAAACATCTAAGGGAGTAATCACTAGATCTAAAATTAATCATGTTGATGTTAATTTTGCTTTTGTTTCTCAAATTGAACCAAAAACTGTTGAGGAAGCTTTAAATGATGAAAATTGGATAACTGCAATGCAAGATGAACTTAATCAATTTGAAAGAAATAATGTTTGGCAACTTACTCCTAGACCTAAAGATCATTCTATAATAGGATGCAAATGGGTTTATAGGAATAAGCTTGATGAAAATGGTCACATTATTAGAAATAAAGCAAGATTGGTAGCCAAAGGTTATAATCAAGAAGAAGGTATTGATTATGATGAAACCTTTGCCCCTGTAGCCAGATTAGAAGCTATTAGAATATTACTTGCTTTTGCATGTCATATGAATTTTAAGCTTTATCAAATGGATGTTAAAAGTGCATTTCTAAACGGACTCATAAATGAAGAAGTTTATGTTGAACAACCTCCTGGATTTGAAAACTACAAATTTCATGATCATGTTTTCAAACTTACCAAAGCTTTATATGGATTGAAACAAGCACCTAGAGCATGGTATGATAAACTTAGTGCATATTTGCTTGAAAATGGTTTTGCAAAAGGAAAAGTAGACACAACTCTCTTTGTTAAAAAGGATAAGCATAACATTTTGATTGTACAAATTTATGTGGATGACATAATATTTGGAGCTACTGATGAAGCCTTGTGCAAAGAATTTGCTTCTTGTATGACCAGGGAATTTGAAATGAGCATGATGGGTGAACTCAAGTTCTTCCTTGGACTGCAAGTCAAGCAATGTAAAGATGGGATCTTCATCAACCAATCCAAATATACAAGAGAACTCATGAAGAAATTTGGAATGGATGGCTGCAAAACTAGCAAAACTCCCATGAGCACATCCTTGAAATTAGGTAAAGATGACAATGGTAAAGCAGTAGATGAGAAGAAATATCGAGGTATCATCGGATCACTACTTTACTTAACTGCATCTAGGCCTGATATAATGTACAGTGTATGTCTATGTGCTAGATTTCAAACCTGTCCTAAAGAATCACACTTGAATGCCACTAAAAGAATCTTGAAATATTTAAGTGGTACAATGCAATTAGGACTTTGGTATCCAAAGAACACATCATTTCATATTATAGGATTTTCAGATGCAGATTATGCAGGTAGTATCTTAGATAGAAAAAGCACAACAGGAGCATGTCACTTTCTTGGTAATTGTTTAGTTTCTTGGCATAGTAAGAAACAAGCATCAGTTGCTTTATCCACAACGGAAGCTGAATATGTTGCAGCTTGTTTTTGTTGCACACAAGTATTATGGATGAAACAACAATTGCTTGACTATGGTAAAGTTTTTAACAATATTTCCATTAAATGTGACAACACTAGTGCTATCAATTTGTCTAAAAATCCTATCCAACATTCTAGATCCAAGCATATAGATATTAGACATCATTTTTTGAGGGAAAATGTACAAAATCAGAACATAATCTTAGAATTTATAGATACACAAAATCAACTTGCTGATGTCTTTACAAAACCATTGAATGAAGATAGACTTAATTTTATTAAACTTAATTTAGGAATGATTGATGGAAATACTTTGAATTAATTGCCTATCAATGAAGTTTCTATGTGCATGAATTTAATGTTTCTTAACACATTAGAAATATCTTCCATCTTTCCTTGAATCTTTCATTTTTAAGTCTTTCGCGGTCGCTCAAGCGTCATTTCGCGATCGCTATCTTGTCTGACAGTTTCATTCAAACTAATGACTTTGTGCGCGGTCGAGAAAATTTTGTGCGCGGCCGCACCAATTTGAATATTTCGACCGTTACAGACAATTTCTTCTCTCGCGAGCGTACTTATCTTGAAAATGGTCGCTAGACCTCATGTCGCAATCGCACCTTGTTCAATGTGCGACCGCACCCTGTACACTCTGCTCGAAAATTTATAACCGTTGGCTGTGTGACAGGTCGCAAATCTTGACTTTCAACAGTCATAAACGGCTATTTTCGTTATTTCATCTATTTAAGAGCATAATAAATAATTTTCTTTGATATTTTGCTTCTAAAAACATTCTAAAACCCTAAAATCTTCTCCTCATCATCTGTCATTCAATTGAACCTCTGTTTTCCTGCTCTCTTCTGTTCTTTCTGTTTCAATGGCTCCCAAAAGAAAAACCACCTCCAAAATTAAGGGTCAAGCCAAGAGAGTTCCAGGAATCACCATTAGAGAACCTGTTGTTGAACCTCCATCTCCTCCTCAATCCAAAAGAGGTGAGAAAATTCACAAACCTCACCACCAAACCTCTGAGGAAGACATTAGGTATGCTATGCTTAAGAAAAAGAAGGTTGAAGGCACCAAATCACCTTTTGGTGGAATGCTTTCTGCATTGGGCATCAAGGACGAAATTGAGAGATTGTTGGATGTCCTTGGATGGAGAAAATTTGTCTTTCCAGAAGAGGTAGGCTACTCTAGTCTTAGCAAAGAATTTCTGATGTCTCTTCAAATAGAAAAGAGTGCAAATTCTGCACTAGGGTGGTATGGAGTTAGATTTAAGCTCTTTGATCAATACCAAGCCCTATCTCTAGAAGATTTTGGTAGCATTTGGAACTTCCCTTCTGAAGGTATAACCTCTTACAATGACCAAATGTTCTCCAACCGAACCCTTTCTGATTTCTGGCAAGAAATTTCCATTGAAACTTCCTTTGAAAAAGAATCCAAAGCCAGACATATCAAAACTCTCACCCACTGGATGCTCCATAGGATTATCACTTATACCATCCACCAAAGAGCAGATGCAAATGAGAAAGTCACCAAAAGAGACCTCATCTTTATGTATGCTTTCACCCATAACATCAAAATAAACTCCACCAAGTTCTTGATAGACACCTTCTTTCATCATGCTGTTACAAGAACTGGTACATTCTTCCTATCCTCTCAAGTTACTCAAATAGCTAGGCACCTAAACCTTCTGAATGATTTGAACTTAGCTACCTTGAGAAACCCTTTCACTCTAGCTTCCAGTGCTATCACAATAGATTACTTAGAGCATGCTGGATGTGTTAGGAAAATTGAAGGATCATATGTATACTACTTTCGCAAGAAAGGAGTAATGGATAAACAAAAGAAGAGGCCAAGGTATACAATTGAGGAAGAAGGAGATTCTGTAGAAGTTGCTGTGGAATTACCCCCAAAAGCAACTTCATCAAAAGCTGCTCAAGCAACTGCTTCAACCTCCACACAACTCATTCTCCAAGCTATCAAGACTCTCTCAAGGAAACTCTCTAAGTTCAAGAAAAGTGTTTCCAAGAGATTCCAGCACTTGAACAAAAGGATAGACCTTATATCCCACATGCACCATGATCTTTATGACATGCAAGGCAAATTGGACTTGCCTCAATGCAATCTTGAAGATTGGGATATAAGCGATCACACCCAAAGCGTTGCTGAAGAAGAAGAGTCCATTAGCTCTAGCTCTGCCTCTATTGCTCCTCAAGATAAAGGGAAAGCTCCTTTAGTTGAAGAAGAGTTAGATGTAGATGATGACTCAGAATAGCTTAGCTTTAGTTTGTTTTTGTGTGCATTTTCATATGTCTGTTCCTTTACTTTCTTTGTACTTTCTTCCATCCTTAAAAAACATATGTTTGTTACAAATGTTATTTGTTTTAGCCTCTTTTTTTGTTCAAAATGGTTAATGTTTTAATTGTTGCTTTTCATAGTTTATGCAATGTTTAACCATTTGTTTAAACCATTTGTTTTATTTTGCCTATGACAATGGGGGAGAAAATAACAACATAATGGAATGAAACTCAGTAAACATAATAGGGGAGAAACAATGGGGGAGAAAATAGTACAATGAATTGTTTAAACTGTTTATACATAACCTAATGCACCAAGATTATCACAATGCTCTTAATCAGGACTTATGCATAAATTAAGGGGGAGCATTTTAGACTTATTATTTTTTCATCATTCCATTTGAATTGTCAAAGTCAAAATGGGGGAGATTGTTAGACAAAAGATCTCTATTTTGATCCTTGACAACTCAAATGGATAACTTGTGTTTAAGAATCTTGTTGCAGGATTAGGTTGCCTCAAGTAAAGCAAGACAGAACAATTCTAACGGTCGCACCAGACCAGAATACGACCGCTACATGCAATTACAGAATGAAACCTTGTCACAGTAGGTTTTGCGGTCAGAAGTTCGACCTCAGTCGCGACCGCGCCTCAAGAATGGCGGCCGTCCAAAATACTTGCCCGACCGCTACTCAAGGAACTTAAATCATTACAATCACAGTAAGGTTCGCGGTGACAAGAACGGTGAATGATTCAACCTCGCTAATCAATTTAGCGACCGCCCATTCAGAATCGCGATGGCCCAACAATTCAAGAAGAAATTGCTCAAAGAGACAGTAGTGTTCGCGTCCACAGGTGCGTCCAGAAGTTCGACGCAAAACTGTGAGTTCGACCGCGAGATTCTGCATAGGGCGACCGCGAGATTCAAATTATGGCGGACATTCAGTTTTGCTCTGTCAGAGAATGACACGTAATATGACCGTTGTAAACCCACTTGAAGATTCAAAAAGGGCGACCGTACCTCTGCTTGGCGCGACCGTCCCGACAAACAAAGCATGGGCAAGAAACGGTCCGACAAACACAGCATGGACAAGATTCCAGCTGCAGAGCACTAAAATTCGACCGTTGTAGCTTTTTCAAAAGCAGCGACCGTCCCTTGTTAAAGGACGACCGCGAGAAGCATGAGCGCGACCATCCTTGCATGAAGGGCGACCGCGAAGTGCTTCGGACAGTTTAAGTAAAGAAGGTCTATTCTGCCAAGACTTTATTCAAAACTTCAATAACGGCTAGTAAGACCACATTGGCTATAAATACAATGTCTCTATGAGAAAACAAAAAAAAGTGAAGTGAAAAGAACAATCAAGAAATCAGATTTTCATAGCCAAGCAACAAATTTTCTTTTACTTAAACTTACAATTAAATTGTAATGAATGTTAGGTGTGATCATTGAAAACACCATTGTATAAGTTTGAGTGTAAGCTTGGGAAACACTTGGGTTGTGAGAGTAAGCCTTGTAAAACCCTTGTTAGGTTGTGAGAGTGAGCCTTGTAAAACTCTTGATTGGGTTGTAAGTGTGAGCCTTAGAAAAACACTTGTGAAGTTAGGTGTGAACTTGTGAAAACACCAAAGTTGGAAGTGAGCTTGTAAAAACTTCAAAGAATAGTGGAACCTTAACAAGTTGTTAAGGAAGTGGATGTAGGATTGAGGTAAATCCGAACCACTATAAATCTTGTGTGTTCTTTCTTTCTTTCATTACTCAACCAACTTTCTATTCCGCATTTGTGTTTGTTGAGTTTTTTAATTTGCCATCATTTCGTGAGGAAACCAATTCACCCCCCCCCCCTCTTGGTTGCCATCTTGGGACAACAGTGGTTATCGAGGTACTCATCTTCCACCATTGTTAATTCCATTCTTACACTCATATGAATTTGATTTTCATTGTTGTTGCAAGTATGGGCTTATGAGCATAATCTTGTGAGGGAGCCTGTCATTTTTTTAGAGAGAGTCGGGTATCCGAGGTTAAATTTTTGGTTGTCAGATCATGCAGCAATTCCTGGCTCTCTCCATGTGCACACCCAACACTATCTCTTGAGTCGCTTAACCTGAGGCCAAGTAAAATAATATTAGTATACTTTAAAATTTATGTAAAAAGTTTACTTACCTTCTGTCATCCTGTAGGTCAATTTGGCTTGGTGGAAAACTGAAGAGCAGACAAACTGAACTTCTTCCATGAATGCCGCATTGCCTTTTCAGCATACCCGCCGAGTCATTGCTGGTCCTGTGTCTAGTGGCTTGTTTCTCGGAAAGAGGGTGTTTGAGTGGTGCCTTGGTCCCGAGCGATGGAGGATCCCAATGAATTGCCCAGAGTATACTTTAAATATTGCATCAATGCTGGAGAATGTGTGGTGGTTAGCTTGGCACGGTTATGATGTTGAAACCTTTCTCTATCCACCAGGTGCATCATATATCTAGTTTATTCGAGTAGGGCTCTTGAACTTTGACGTATCTCCTGTTGGCATCAAAAAAATTCCCGAGGAATAGGAGGATAGTGATGAAGAGGAGTATCATGAAGAGGGAGGAGGGTCCATCCCACATCCTGAGGCTAGCACCTCTCAAGTAAACTTTACCATTTTGCCATTGCAATTACTCCTTTTTCAACTTGTTTTGACTGTTTTAATGATTATTGCAGACTACTGGCTCATTTGGTTATGAGGCTGGACCTTCCTCTACTGCTCCTCCATTTGCTCTTTCTTATCAACCAGAGATGTCATCTCATCCGTAAGGCATTGATATGAGTTACCTAGTAGGTTATCCTGTTCCTTGATGATTTATGCTATATGTATGCATGATTATGTATGCTCTTACCCTTTCTCTTTTTGACTCACAATGGATGCTTGAGGAACAAAATAAGAAACTGCAAGAGGAGTTAGCTGCTAATCGCCAACAGGTTGCCCATTTTGAAAAATTATATCATCAGTTGGAGTAAGACTTTCGAAACTTCCGGTTCCAGGGAATGAGGGATCCTGGTGCTTCATCTCCTAAGGGGCCCCAAACTGATGATCATAAGATTCCTTCGTCTAACTCGGATGAGGACCGTTACAGATCTGAATTCTAGGGTAATAGAGGTTCAAGTGCTCCTTCTTCGGGTGGACATAGGATAGATGATATGCCTCCTCCTCCAACAGGTGATGACTTTTTCAGGGCTTTGTTTGATCATAATCCACCACCTCCTTCTCAGTGATCCATTATTATTATATTAATTAAGAAAATATTGTATTAATAATAATTATAATTATAATTATAATTTGCACTTTTACTGCAACTTTTACTTTCAAATTTTTTTTGTATTGTTCTTATCATTATTATTACTATGGTACAATCATTGGTCCTTCCTCTCACAATTCAGAATACCACAGTAGCACTGATTCACAAAACCAAAGGCAACGTGGCAACTCAAAACCATTTCATCATTGGTTTCCTATAATTGTGCGACTCGGTCTCAAGCCATTCCTTGTAAACTTTGGTATAGCCAATCACCGTATATAAATCCTCTTTCCATGCTATGATCCCACACAGAAGCCAGAAAATTTTCCACGAAGCATTAAAATTCCTTTTAACAATTTTAATTTTCCTTTAATTTTCAACAATGGCAGAACTCAATTTGAAGAAAAAAAAAGTTTATTTTAAAATATGAAAGCCATTCATTGGGAACAAATATCTTAGTCTAAAATCAATACTTTGAAGTGTTTTTAAAATATTAAATTAGACCATTCTTTTTTTGTATGCCATGGTTTCCTTTTGGAATGTGAATTCTAGGACATTTAAGATAAATAACTTTGAGATATGTCCCATGATTGAAGAGTTTGAGGCCATCCTTGGATATCCAAGCAATCAACCAATGACGTTACCTATATTGATTTTCAGAACTCAACAAAAGATGCAAATGTTGTTTCAACTTTCAAAGCCTGAAGTTCTACAGTTGATGAGAGGTGAGAAAATTCCGCTTGGTTCCTTAATTAACTTTTGCATCTCTCATTTGGCTCCTACCAAGGCATGGAGATGTATGCTTTGTCTATGCTTGCTTGGCCAATTCTTGCTTGTTTCTTCCAATGGCGATATCGATCCACGAGTATTGGATATCATGGACTAAATGGAAGGAGGCTTGTTGCCGATACTCATGATCTTAGCTGAGACTTTAGTTGGACTGGACCAAATTAAATCAGGATTGTTAAGAAGATTGGCAGGGAGTCCGTTGCTGCTTCAGGTAATTACTTAAACTGCTCTTTCGGGTTTTCAATTAGGCCCTTTTTTTTCTTTTATACCTGTTCTAATTTTTTCCTAGACCACCCTTGTGAATTTTCGGAACTAGCGAACCGTCCTAATTTTTGCTTAGGCCGTCCTTACAGATTTTTTACCTAACAAACCTCTTTTTTTAATTCTTTTCTTGTGCTTACAGATTTGACTTCAAGAACATCTCTACTTGCTTGACACTCCATCTATGGATTTTGCCAGATATTTGCCTCGACATCACTATGCTAGGAAACTACTCCACCCTGCTTCTTCATATGCCGACTGGGTTGACTGGATCCACTCACGCACTGCAGTCAACATCTGTCGGTTAGTACCTTGGTGGAAGATTTCTCATATCACCATTCGATCATATTTGATGTATGTTCCTCTCACTACTCTTCGTAGAGGTACTTGCTATGATCCTTGCCGGCTTGACAATCAGTATGGAGCTGAGCCTCGAGGTTCCGAGTTTACTCCTGATTTGGACATTCCTTGTCTGACTGAAGCCTACTTGGATCGGCTGAAGCAAAGCTAGCCTGCACGCTATACTTATCGTCTACCATAGATTTTACATTTGTCAATTTCTTTAGAAAAAATATTGTTAGGATGAAAAAATAATGAAAGTAATAATAAGAGATGTTTCTTTTCCTTTCATAATTTGTCATCACCTTTCACTATTATGTTTATTTGTTTTATCCATATCTGATCAAATACTTAAAATAGTGCACATAGAACAATTTTAATATTAATTCTATTTTATTAAATTGGGGAACAACCAAACATAAAGTCAGCATAAACAAGATCACTCTTGTTGCCAACTAGCCCTTTCGATATGATAATTTTCTCTCGTTTAGCCCTAATTGTTGCCTAGCCTACCCTTTCGAATTTTCGAAACTAGCAGACTATTCTAACTTTTGCCTAGGCTACCCTTTTGGATTTTCAACATAGCGAGCTCTTTTTTTTAAAATTCTTTTCTTTTTTTTATACATAAAACCTCTTCAACTTGTCAATGTTCACTGGCTCACTAAACTCGTTCCTGTCCATGTCTGATAACTTGACCGCACCCTTGTTCATGACTTGTTTCACAGTATATGGTCCTTCCCAACTAAGCCTAAATTTTCCTCTTGGATCAGATACTTTAGGTTTACATTGCTTCAACACTAAGTCGCCGACTCTAAGCTTTATGATCTTAACCCTTCTATTATAGGCTCGAGCTATCTTTCTTTGATACATTTGATGATGATACAGTGCTTTTAACCTCATCTCTTCTAGTAAAGCTAACTGTGTGTACCTGCTTACTACCCACTCCATCTCAGGCAGTTCAGCTTCCAAGACCACTCTCAATGACTTGATCTCAATTTCAATTGGTAACAGTGCCTCCATCCTATAAACCAAAGAGAACGATGTCATTCCAGTATGCGTTCACACACTTATTATGTATCCCTACAAAGCAAAAGGAAGCATCTCCGACCAATCCCTGTATGACTTTATCATCTTAGATAGGATCTGCTTAATTATCTTGTTTGTTGTTTCTACTGTACTATTAGCCTTCGGTTTATAAGGGGAGGAATGATAGATTTGGTACTTCGAGAATAAGTCCTTAACTGCACCTTGAAACTGTACCCCATTGTCCGATATCTTACTGTTCGGGACCCCATACCTGCAGATGAGATTCTTTTCAATAAATCTAGCCATTTTCCTTGCCCCCAATTTGTTGAAAGATTTGGGTTTGACCCATTTTGAAAAATAATCCACTACTACTATAATAAAACGATGACCATTTGAAGCTGTTGGATGTATCTCTCCTATAATGTCAATCCCCCAAGTTGTGAAGGGACATGGTGAAGATGTAGAATACAATTCTTCAGGAGGCATGTGATTTAAATTACCATACATCTGACATTGCTGACACTTCTTCACAAACTCAATATAATCTCTCTTCATGGTTAACCAGTAGTAACCTTGTCGAATTATCTTCTTAACTAGGGCTAAACCACTTATGTGTGGACCGCAACTTTTCGCGTGTATTTCTAACATGATATGCTCCACTTCAGGCTTCCTCAAGCATCTCAAGTGAACCCCATCAGTCCATCTTCGATACAACTCTCAATGAAAAGTGATGTATTGTAAGGACCATCACCTTATGGCTCTTCTTTCTTTCTTTGTTGCCCCCAACGAGTATTTCTTCTCCTCTAAAAACCATCTTATAGTGTCATACCACGCATCATGGTCTGTATCGATTTTCATGATTATCTCATATTCATAGCAAGGAGTTGATGAACTAGTCAAAATCAAAGGCTTAAGGAATAAGTTGACAGGATTTTCCCATACTGAAGCCAATGTGGCTAGGGCATCAGCCATCTGGTTTTCATCTCTTAGTAGATGTATAAACTTGCACTCCTTAAAACTCTTCTTCATTAAGGTTAAGTAATGGTGGTATGGTTTTAGTTTCTCTTCTTTTAACTCCCACTCTCCATTTACTTGGGATACTACTAGCAATGAATCGCCAAAGACTTGCACCTTATCCACCTTCATAATCATCAAGATTTTCAAACCAAAAATACATGCTTCATACTGTACCATATTATTGGTCACTCATACTGCACCATATTATTGGTCACCCTGAACTTCAACTTCTTGGCTAAAGGGATAAGCTCCCCCTTCAGGTGATTCTAGTATGACTCTCAAACCTGCTCCTTTCCTATTCACTATTTCGTCAAAATGCATTTTCCATCCTTGTACTTCTATGGCCTCTAAATATTTATCAGGAAATTCCAAGACTACCTCTTCGCCATGCGGTAATGGTTGTTGGGCCAGAAATTTTGCCACCACTCTACCTTTGATTATTTTTCTGGTTACATACTCAATCTTAAATTCTTCCAATATTATCAACCATCACCCATACTTCCCGATCAAAGAGGGTGTCTTCCTTAAGTATTTCATCGGATCCAACCTGAAAATTGCTTGCACACTATAAGATTGAAAGTAATATCGCAACTTCTTAGAAGACTAAACCACAGCTATACAGGTCTTTTCAATGATACTATACTTAATTTCATAAGATAGGAGCTTTCTACTCAAATAATAGACTGCGTGCCCAAACCCTGATTCATTTGCTTGGGCTAGCATGGCTCCTATTGACTCTTTTTCTACTGCTAAGTATAGTACCGAATTTAGGTGGCTTTAAAATAGGTGGATTTAGCAGATACTCCTTTATGCACTTAAAGGCCTTTTGACACTCTTCATTCTATATGACTGGCTGATTCTTTTTAAGCAATTTAAAGATAGGTTCACAGATTGTGGTGAGTTTTTCTATAAACCTGCTAATATACTGCAATCTGCCAATAAACCTCTAAACTTTTCTCTCTGTCTTAGGGGTTGGCATATTCCTGATTGTCTTAACCTTGTCAGGGTCAATCTCAATTCCATTTGGACCAATCATGTGTCCCAACAACTTGCCTGAGATAACCCCAAACATGCACTTCTTTAGGTTTAACCTTAGCTTATACTTTGCTGCTCTCTAGAAGAATAATTCTAAGTTTTGAAAGTGTTGTTCCCTTGTATTTGACTTCACCGTCATATCATCATCATACACTTTGACTTCTTTATGCATCATATCATGAAATAATGTGGTGGTCATGCTTTGATAGGTTGCTCTAGCATTTTTTAATCCAAACGACATTACCCTATAACAGAATATACCCCACGTAGTGATGAAGGTAGTTTTGGCTTTTTCCTCTTAGGCCATTAACACTTGGTTGTATCCGAAAAATCCATCTATAAACGAGTGTAGCATGCTAGAGGCAGCACTATCAATGAGGACATCTATATGGGGTAAAGGAAAATTATCTTTTGGGGAAGCTTTGTTCAAGTCTCTATAGTCTATATAGACCCTAATTCTTTCAACTTTCTTCAGTACAGGTACTATGTTGGCTAGCCAATCTAGATAATCTATCACTTCAAGGAACTTTACTTGTATTTGTTTAGTGACCTCTTCTTTAACCAATTCAACCCATTCCGGTCTTAACCATCTAAGCTTTTGTTTGATAGGTTTCATGTGAGTGTAGGTAGGAATCAGATGCTCGGCTATGTCTCGATCTATCCCAGGCATATCCTCATAAGACTAAGCAAAAACTTCTTCATATTTTTTAAATATTTTTTCAAATCTCTCTCTCTCATCAAGAGTAAGGTCAGATGTTATGCTAATATTTTTAGGATTTTTGGTTGTTCCCAAATTTAATGATTGTGTATCAACAGAGTTAATATTAAAGAGGCTTATGTAACCACTATTTGAATGTATACAACCATCAGGAGAAACATCACACAAGTAAGCAAAATCAGACTTTATTGCATTCATTTTGGAAAAGAAAACATCATCATCCTCATACAAAGCCAAAAAATTAAAATCAAAATCAAAATCATTGTTCTCAAAATCATAAAGCAGAACATCTTCAAACTTCTCTTCAACCAGGACAGCAATCTCCTCTGGAGTCTTTTGGACAGCTTCCTTCTTTCCTTCTGCATTGATCTCCTTGACAGTTGACAGGATGAGCTTTTTCTTCACTTGTTCCACCAATTCAGCAACATCAGCAAAAATCTCAAAACCCGAGATCAACTTTCCCATGAACATGACTGGCTCAGGCTTTCCTTGGAGTGGCCCTATATTAGGAGCTTTGAGAAAAATTTCTTCAAGTGGTGGAAAGCTCATTTTCTAATTCTTCTTTGGCTGGACATCTTTGTTGGCTTCTTCATACCCTAACCCTTTCTTGGAAGTTTGAGTCTTAAAATCTAGAAGCTTTGTCACACCGGCTTTGCCCTTTCTAAGACCAGCACTAGGAAGGTAGCTCATGTTCTTCATCATGTTCAAGATCTTGGAGTCCACTACTTCATTATCAGAAATTGCAGGTACTTGAAAATCATTGAGAGGCCTCTCAATCATTAGAGCATTAACAACTCATTATCTTCGGCCTCGATGACCACCGTCTCTTCTCTGTTCAGGAACTTGATCTTTTGATGAAGGGTAGAAGGAACTCTACCAAGAGGATGAAACCATGGTCATCCCAAAGGTAGAGAAAAAGTAACAAGTATGTCCAAAATCACAAATTCTACCATAGATTCAATCGAACCAACCTTCACAATAGCTTTGAAAGTCCCCTCGGCATGCCTCTTGATATTGTCATAAGCCCTAATGGTTACCTTGGTTGGGCTTAAATCCCTTCCTGACATAGCTAGCTTTGGCAAAATTTTAAGTGGGCAAACATTTATGGTGGACCCATCATCAACCATCACACATGGGGTCCTTTTTCCTTTGACTTCTACTTTGATAAAGAGAGGGTGGATGTGATCTCTCCCCTCTTCTGGTAAATCCGCATATGAGAAAGATATCATTCCCATATTAACTTTGCTCTTCTTTTGAATATCTTCACACTTCATCACTCCTTCAACTTTCATAAAGTTAACCAACTCCTCTGGTGTTATAGAGGTGGAAATTGGCATGCTAACCAAGGCCTTAGCCATAGTTTCATGATGCTTCTTAAAAGTGGTCAATAGGTCTCAAATGCTAACACTTACTTAGGTTCTCTTCAACTGCTTAAGCATAGTATCATCTTCCTCTTCTTCGTTCCCAATTTCAACTTCCTTTCCTTTATTAGCTTCTACTTCCTTGGGTGGTGGCCTTGCATAAGGTTTACCAGATCTAGTGTTCATTAATTCATCTTCTTTAAGCTTGGACCAGGTCCATTCCTCCTTCTTGGGTTCAAGATCCTCATCACTATCGCTTGAATCCCAAAACTCATTCATAGCACAGATTGCTACTTCTTTTCCAACCACAGTTTTTTCAATTTTGCTAAACACCACTTCTTCATTGGTTGCTTCTCCATCCACATCTTAGAAAGAAGACATGACAAAACTTTAATGCAAACCTCCTCCAATCATGAAGGTCGCCAGTGGTAGTACCCTATTGAACCTTGGCAGTAGATTATCTTTAGTGTTCAGCTTGTTGGGCTCAGGCAGCTTCCCACTATCAATTAAATTCTGGATCTCATGCCTCAACCTCACACATTTATCCGTGTCGTGCCCTTGCATTTGATGAAATTGACAAAATGCCTTAATGTCAAAATTAGGTGGGAGAAGGTTAGGCAAAGGATGAGAATTTAAGGGTCATAATAATCCCTTCTTTTGTAGCTAATTGAGGAACCAAGACAGCGGCTTCCCCAATTTTGAAAACTGCCTTCTTCCTCCTTAGCTAGTAGCATTAATATCAACTGCCTTTTGCATGCTTTGGTTACCAGACTGGTAGTTTCCTTTCTCGTTCCTTCTTATTGAAAAGTGGTTCTTCTCTCTTTCCCACTCTTCGATTTGTAGACCAGCTTGCAAAAGGTCCTTGAAATCCCGAATGAGTGTATGAGACATCCTTTCACGAAGGCTATGTAACACTCCTCTCACAATCATTCTAATTTGATCGGATTCATCAACCCTTCTCTTGAGCAATGCAGCCTTATTCCTCCACCTCTTAATATAGTCCATGAAGTTCTCGTTCGGCCTTTGTCTAATGGACTCCACCTTCATTAGAGTAACTTTCAATTCAGCATTGTATCCATATTATTGGATGAAGGCCTTGTATAGTATATCCCAACTCTTTTGTGTGCCATCATCTAAGGTATTGAACCAATTTTGGATAATAGGATCCAATGAGAGAATGAAGTACCTTAGGGTTTGAGCCTTAGTAGCTCGGGCATACTGCATAGTAGTGATATACTGCTTCACATGGAGGTGAGAATTTCCAGTTCCATCAAACTTTGCAAAGGATGGCATCTTGAACTTGTATGGAACTTCTTCATCTAGCTCAAACAATTTGTCAACCTCAGACATTTCTTCAATTTTTAACTTCTTTTCAAACTTCTTTTCCAGGTCAGCAATCATCTTCTCAACATCTGAAGTTTCATTTTCTCTACAACTGATCTTTCAACAACCTTCGGCTCCTTCTTCTTGTCCTGAGAATCTTAGAAGTATTGAGCCCAATCATCATCATCATCGATGAATACCTTGTCATCATCAAAAGCCACTTCACTAACCTTGGCCTTCCCTTTGTCCTTTGGCTTCTTGGTCTAGCAGATGCTTCGGCATTGTTCCCTAAAATTACAACCAATTGGTTCTTTATGGTCTCAGTCAGGGCCTCCTTTAGTTCTTCCATTTTAGTATTGAGTGTGTTGTCTACCATTCTTTGAATTTGTTCGAGCTCCATTGATTTTGGTGAAAAAGTAATTGAGTTGCTGCTGGATTCTTCGTCAACGGCTTAAGTGGGGTTGTCGTATGCTCTTGAGCTACTGTACTCCAGGTCTGTTAGCCAGAGAGGATTAATGATGCAAATGTATGTATGCATGTATGCACAAACAACAAACAAAGATAGGTAGAACGTCCCTTCCAACCTTATAACTTTCACAAACGGATGGCGAGTTTCTTTTCCTATGTATATGGTTAATAAAATATCAACATGGGATATCTTATTTTCGAATAATTTCCTCAGACGTTTCAACCAATCGTTATATTTTCGAACATGGAAATCAGTTCATGATAATTTCCGTTAATTAGGTTTTAATTTATCCAATCAACTAAAGTAGTTTTTATGCTATATTTGATTAAAACTAAATTAAGAGATTTATTATAAATAGATTTCTCACTTGAAAAAGTAACTAATGGTTCATGCCAAAAATAAGCCCATGATTAATAATTCTTAATATAAACTAGTCTCACAATTGATTTTTATTATTCCATAATTGACCTAAATATTCGTAAGCTCTTTTAAAAAGGTTGTGAAAATAATTTTATTTCTAAGCCCATTGTAAAAAAATTTTAGAAAAAATGAATTTTTGGCTTTGTATTTGGGTCATGAGAAAAGAATTTTTGACCTATTTTTAGAAAACTTTTATGTCCAAAGACCATTTTAAAAATTTTGAAAATAGTTTTGATCTTTTAGATTTAGAAAAAAAAATTATTTGAGCTCGCAATGTAATTAGGTCATATTAGAAAAAGAACAAACCAAATAAGTCATGATTTAAACCAAGATAAATTGACCATAGTCAAACAACAAGCATTTGGGGTAAAAACCTAAGGAAAGTAACTAAGCCAATTACATGAGTTTTAGTCTTTGGGTTAAAAGGCTTAGGTTTTCATAGCAAGTATATACCAAAAGGTACAAGACTATGAGTGGTTGTGCCATGCTCGATCTCAATACCTTGAGTGAAAGTATGGTATCCCTTACATAACACAATACGAGTAACACGGACGTCTTAACTCACGCACACGATGCAATCTAAATGATGCAATGAATAATATCATGATAAGAAAGAATAGAAAATATAAAGACCAATGGAATCAACTTCTCTTAACCCCAGTGGAGTCGCCACTGTGAGCGGAGATTTTTGCTCCCACTTCCGGTGGAATGGTTCTTGCGATTTTAGCACTGTTAGGCTCTGGACCTTAGAGAACACGGGACTAAGCCCAAAAAAAATAGAGTTGCCACCCGGACAGGCCAAAAAAAAAGGGTGGATGACTCGATTTCTAAGGAATCCCCAACCCGTTAATGGGTTCAAAAAGTTGTGTACGTATGGGGAAGGTGAGAAATAGCCCAACACCCCCCACAACGCCCGGTTCATTGGAACTGACCTTCTTTGCAGGTCTTAATATTATAAAATTCTTAAATATAATAATATTATCCATACTACATGTGATCGTGAGAATAAAAAAATATTTTATTAAAATTACAATAATGTCCAAACAAAATAAATAAATGGACACTCATCCGAGGATGGAAATGTGTATTTACATCGTTCTAGTCTAAAACTAAATAGGACATCTACCGAAAGATAAAAACATGTCATTTATATTAATTTCGGAATATGAAGATAATTGAAATTACATAAATATTAATTAATGAGGTACCCAATCATGGAAACATACCTCTTACAATTTTTTAAAACCAAAATAAATAAACAAAAATAACAATCACTCATCATAAATAAATTATTCATCAAACATACAAATCAAAGATATAAATAAACCATCAATCAAGATATATAATAAACATGCTTCTAATTTAAATAAAGCAATAAATATATAAATTTAGGGTTTATGCATCATTTAGGGTTTCTTGAATAAAATTAGGATTTTATAGGTTTTATGTTTAACAATTAGGATTTTGTATTTTAATTACTGAATTAGTCAACTAAAAAATATTTAATATAAAAGAAATAGCATGGCTACTGGATGGACAAACAAGTTGATCTTTGATTTTATGTAATTAAGACTTTAATAATTAAATCTAATGAAGCTATTGTGCTAATATAACAATCCAAAATAATCAAAAAAGTTTTAAAAGTAAAATAACATAGCTACTGTGATGTTTGAATTAAAGATTAGGTTTGAAATAAATTAGGGTTTGAATCTAAAGAATAGATGTTTTGGGTTTTAGGTTTTGGAAGTTTTATGAAAATAATATTAGGGTTTAGGGTTTAAGTAAATAAAATTGAAGGTCATGAAAATAGGATTAAAAGTTAGATATTTGAAAAGAATAGGCTACTGTGATAATTAATTTTGACAAATAAAATTAAAGAGACATACCTACGTTTGAAGGTTCCACAAAAAATGATTGATGAAATTCTTTGCCGAGCTTAACACCAAGGCAAAAGATTACTTGATGCCTTGATTCCTTATTGTTGCTTTTAAATTTTTAAAATCTAGTCCCTGAATCAATTGCTAAGAAAAAGTCCAAATAATTCTTGAGTCAAAAAGTTCTCCTCCCTTTGTCTCTGTGTTTAATACCATTATTTATAGGAAAATAAAAAGATCTGATACTATTTTGATAACGAAATACCAACTGTTTAGAAAAAATCACAAAATCGGATAAAACACAGTTTGGTAAAAAATCAGCAGCGCGCGCGGGCTGCTGGGCCTGTGAGAATTGCTGCAGGCTGCACTGGGCTAGGCAGTGGACATGTGGGCTACGCGAGCCTGCGGCGAATTGGCCCAAGCCAATTCGCCGCGCTTGTCTCGTCTCCGATTTCGCCATCGCCGATTTTTTTATTATTTTTTATTTATATATATATATTTAAAAATAAATAAATAATAAATGAAAAGTAAAATAAATATTATATTAAAATAAATGATAAATAATAAATAAAATAAATATTATAAATAAATAAAATAAATGATAAGTAATAAGCAAAATAAATCAAAATAAATAATAGATATTAAAATAAATAATTATTACCACAAAAATTATTTCGAACTATTTTAAAATCTTTTGACTGAACTGGATCAAAAATTAAGGGTCTACAATAAAATAAAATATGTGAGATAAATTGATGAATAATATATGGTAATATATTGTGACTTAGTTATGAGAATAATAATGCAAATGCTGATAGGTCTGGGCAGAGCTAGGTCTAAAAATTAAGATGGCTTGAACAGAGTTGAGTCATGAAATTGATAATATGTACACTAGACTTGGTGATTGAATAGAAAAACTGAGCCAATGAGTATGTGAAAGTGTTGTATTTGAGGAATTGATGATATGATTTATATATTAGATATGGAATAAAAGTTAACAAAAGTTTTATAAAAATACTGTAAAGCTATAATTTGAGAAAAATAATAATAAATGTGGGTGTAATTTGTATTGTTATTTTATAAAATAATATATATATATATACTACTAAACTTTCGAGTTTAGCACGGTAATGTGTATCGCGCATGTATTAGAGATGCAGATCAGGATGAGCCGATAATTATAGACTTGAAGATGTGGGTGCTACGAGATCAGCATTAATAGTGTTGTATTTGTATATTTATTTGTGAACTGTAGAGTTTGAATTTTGTATAAAAATCATATTTGAAAATAATGTTATGTATGCAAATGTACATCGTAAGATATTATAAGAATATTTTGTAACTACGTTTTTGCAAAAATATTGTATAAGTATTCAAAGTTTTTTGTATATATAGTTGTGAAATTTCTGGATGTTATTGGTTGGAAGAATGAAAATGAATAAATAATATTTTTGGGAGTATTTTTTAAACTACAGGTTGAGTATTTGATGTTTAAAAAATACTAAAATTACATAAGAAAAAAAACTCTGATAAAATTTTTTTAAGAGATTTTCATTAATTATTATTATTTTAAATATTTAATTATTAATGTGTGCATTGCTTTACTTAATAAAATTATAATTTAAGAAATAAATTATTTTTTTTAATAATTTTGATAAAATTTTTAATTACTATATTTGTTACATTTTTATATTGTTATATATGTATTAAATAATTATATATATATATAATAATGCGTATGTTAAATATAATGGTGTTACAGTAATTACTAATTTTTAATTTGTAATGGAGAACTCATTAAATTTTTATTGAAGTTCTAATAAAGTCCTAATTAATGAATTTCGTCTGGAATACCATTAACATGCCGATGTGGCATTTTACATGAATTAATGATGACACTTCACCACCATGGTCCACTTATTATCTGGTCTTTTTTTTTCTGACATTAATTTGTTTAGATTAGTTTTCACTCTTGGTTCCCAAATTTTAGAGTTTGTCTCACTGTGATTTCTAATTTTTAATTTACAACTCAAAACACCTTTAAATTTAGAAAATTACAATAATTATGGATTAGATCAATGGCCATATTTATAAACTTAGCCAATCATAAATTTTCATTTAAATTATAATATTTAACAAAAATTTATTTTAAATAGTTTTAATTTTTATATAAAAGTTTATAATTAACTGGTTCATGAGAATATAAATTCAATCCATATTAAAATTTTCCTACGTAAATATGTCAAGGTCATAAATTTGAAACTTGCATGGGCCAATAATTTTTTTTTTAAAAAAAAGTCATGTTTTTGGTTTTTAAAATAAGATAAAATATTTGATTGTTTTTCTAATTATAATATCACTGATTTTTTAAATAAAATAATTTTAATATTTCTTTTTTTCTTGAAAATATAAATAATTTTTCTATTTTTAAAATAAAATGTAATTAATTTAATTTTTTTCATATTTTTAATTATAATATATTTGATTTTTTAATATAATATAATAAATTTGATTTTTTTAAAAGTTAATGAAATCAAATCAATTTTAACATTTCAGTTTTTTTTTAGAAATCAACATATAATTAGATAAAAAAATTAATTTATGAAACGTAAATAAATAAATTTTATTTTTATTATTTAACAAATCATTACTTTTTATTTTTCCTAATTAGTAAACAAATAAATTAGCCAAAATATATATTTTCTATAAGCTTTCAAAATGATCTCTAGATTATACTTTTTCTCGGTCTAGATAATTAATTGATCAAATTAATTATATTTTAGTTTTAAAAATATAGAAATTGATTTAATTTTTTTTTAAAAAATTAATTTTATATTATCAAAAAAATAAAAAAAATATAATTCAAACAATTTATTTTAAAAAGTAGCACAAAATTTGGGGGGTGGGGGGAGGAAGGGGATGGGTTTGATTAGCAATTAAAAATTAGGGACGTGTGGGTGATACTATATTCAAAAATTTGAGACATTGAAAGCAAAATAAATTTAAAAAATATATATATCTAAGCATAATCTTATGGTAAGTGCACATCTCCTAGAATCATAGATTCAGGATTTATTAATAATAATAATAATAATAATAATAATAAATATCGGAGAGAGAATAAGTGAAAAATGTGATATTGTTATGGTGTTAATATGGCATTATGGTAGTGATATGGTGCCATATGTCCACCCTTTTAATATCACATTGTGCTTTGGATGAAATTTGTTAACTAGTATTTTATTGATAATTTACTTAAAATTTAAAAAATTTTACATTATAAATTAAAAATTAGAGACGATAATGATAAACTCGCTAAAACTTGGGCATCATAAGTGTGAATTACTTGTGGAGATTGTATTTTTCTTTGCAGTGCTAAAAAGGGGGAAAAAATTTAGGGAAAGGGGAGAGAAAAATTAGGTGGGGCAACTTGCCTAGTTAACAAGGAAATGGTGTCAATTCAGGTGGACAAGCCGTATATAGTCCAGGTCGGGAAAAAGCTTTATGTATTTGGCTTTTTATTTATTATTATTTGTCTTTCTAACAATCATGTTTTAATTTCTTCATTTTTGTCACGTATATTAAATTATATAAATGGCAGGAAACTAAAAAAAAAACAATAATTTTAATTTTCATAGCTTTTGAATTTTGCCATATTCATTTGGCACACACACCCTTGAAATATGATTATTACTATCCATGTTAAATCTGACAAGTACTACTTACCTATAAAATCCATTATTATCTAGCGACATGTGGTTGGCTGAAGCTGTGGATTTACCCTCACGATTTTAATTACGGACCGACATAAATTTATAGAAAAAATAATTTGGGAGCGAAAATTACTTTTTAAAAAATCGAAATTATATTATATATATATATTAAAAATTTTCAAAAAAATTTAAGAGCAGGGATACATACCTCTGATTAATTGATTGACAATTAGGGTTAATTATCTCAAACTTTATCCAAACTTGGATTATAAATTTGGTGATTAGATATGAAACGAAATAATGAGGAAGGTGGCTGCTGTATGAAATAACATGAAAAGGGCAGGTGCAAAGTCCATGTTATTGATTAACAAGAGTGTTTAAATTGAGTTGATAAGTGTGTGTCTATATATATCTCTCTCTCTCTATATAGAGAGAGAGAGAGAGAGAGAAAGAGATGCCAAAGTGATGCTAAAACCCAAAAGTCAAATGCCATTTGTAAGTGAATCTAAGTAGTTGGGTAATACTTCAACTGTAAATTATTAGATACATAATAATGCTTACAAAAGGAAAAAAATTAATTAAAATAAAGCTGAAATATGGTGGTGGAATATAAAATTTTTAATGAATAGGTGATTCAATGCTCTCATTATTTTTTTTTTAAGTAAGAGATCATAAATTCGAACATTATAAATAAAGTCATTATTTACTAAAAATGCTTTATTCCTTAATAGATCGATCCAATACCAACAGAATTAATTTTGACATAATAAAATTAAAGATAGTTATAGTTAAAAAAAAAATATATAAAGTGTTTAATCATAAGACAAGTCCTTCCCCGTTATTATTTTCATTTAAAAGAAGGCCAAAATGAGCTTCATTTTGTTTATAAGCAATAATCCTTCCCTTCCATTTACATATAACTTCCATTCTTGTAATAAATGTTAGGTGATAAATTTTTTTTCCATGGTTTAAAAACCTAGTTTGTAATATAATATTTGAAATAATTTGAATAAAATGAGGGTGAATATTTTGTGCAGTTTATTGTCTAAAATGCTAGCAATATCATTTATTAAACATTTTCTTAGTCTTTTTTTCTATTAGTCCATTTAAAAAAAAAGTGTAACCTCTTATAATATGTAAAAATAAAATTAGGTTAAAAACTTTTTCATTACTCTTTTCTTTCGTCTTTCTTCACTTGTATCACATCTACCTTTTTTTATTTTTTTATTATTATTTCACGTATTACCATCTACAGTAAAGAAGTTTAGAAATAAAATGAAAAGTATTCTCTTCAATCTCTAATCTAAGGTATTTTTTAAGTTTTTGTAAAAGAAAATATTATTGGTTCTTTACTCTCAAACACAATAATAAACTCAAATTGATGAAAATAGTTGATTTCATAATCATGTATTTCTTCACCGTCAAAATTTGTTATCTTAAAAATTTTCAAATGAAAATTAGTACTACTGATTATTACCTCGCTTTTTAGACAACACAAATTCAAACATATAATGAGAATGAAATGAGTTTTGAGTAAATATATCCATGAAGTTAGACTAGTTAATAACATAGCCTTTCTCGACCTTATTATTATTATTTAAATATGGTCATATGATCAACAAGATCTCTATAAGTTTTTATCTATATAGCCAAGACTACCATAAAAAATAATTATAAATTTTAATAAATTATTTTCTATGCAAAATTATTAATTACATATTGAAATATTTAATTTTTTATGTAAATATAATATTTAAAAATAATAAATATAAATATTATATTATATTATAATAATTCAGATCAATCTGATTCAGATTTGAGCTTTTAATAATAAAATCAAGCTTCAATCTGTTTGAATCAAGCTTTTAATAATGATTCGAACAGTCTTTTTTTTTTTTCTCTAACCTCTCTAATTTTTCAAGTGAATATTTGATTAAGCGAATAGTCTGACCCTTCGATCCTAACACAAAGCACATATTGCTATTGTTTTTTATTAATAAAACACCTTTAATATTATATTTAAAGAATAGTTTTCAATTTAAAAATTATTTGATTTTTAAAAAATAGTTTTCAATTTTTCGATTGTCCTTTTCTATTTTAAAATGTTAATTGTTTGATCATTCAATTTTTCTTTTTTGGTGAATTAAATTAAGATATGCGCCTGCAGAAAAATACTTACTAGTTTTGAAATGTCAATTCTGATTTCCAAATCTTGTTTTCCCTCTTTTGTCAAGTGCACAAAATATAATCACCACCTTGAACACGAAAAGCACCATGGCAGTTATATCAAAAATGTCAGGAAATAAGAACTGAGTGATCCAAGTTTGCAAAATGTTGATTTCTTGATTGGAAACACCATGCTTGTACTACAAAAACTATGCTAGCTAAATCAGCAGGATTTGGGGTTTCAACTAAAAATTATGGTCCAAAATTTCAAAAGAATTCATTGATGCTTGCACTAGATATATAAGGAAAAAAGCAGGACTCAAATGCTAACAATCCTAGACCTTGCTTGAAAATAGGCTGCAAAGATAGGTTGTATTTGAAGATGAGACTGGATGGTCAATGGATTAATGTTATGATTTTGTGAAAGATCATAACCATGAATTATTTCCAAATTATGCTCATTATATATTTTCCATGTCACAGAAATATTCCATACTCACAACAGGATGATCAGCACTTTACATGCCGTAAAACAAGAAGATGGATTGGATACAATTTTCCAATTTTAGGACTTTGAAAAGCTCGAAGATCTTATAGCAGAGTTTGATGCTCGAGAAGCAAAACTTACTTATATAATTGTCTCGTTCACTGGAATACAATGGGTTGCTTTGTCGTTCTTTATCATATCCAGGTGTATTTAACTTTCTCAGTCTAACTAAAGATGGACTAGAAATGGAACAAGTAACTCCAAAGTAAAACATATGTGCCAAAGTCCCTTGAGACATTTTTCAATTATAGCCTGTCAGGAGAGTAACAATTTTATGTCTAAAGCTATGAAAGATGATTTGAAGCAGTGCAAGTTATTAGTAGTTCTTAAAAATTCGATCTTGTTGAGACCTTGACAAAGAGAATACTAATTTTTATCCTTATTTTATTATATACTCCCTTCTGTCACTTTTAAGTATCTGCTTTTTAAGTATCTAATTTAACTATCAATAATATTAAAAATATTATCTATTAGCATAATTTTTATTAAAATATCGATAATATTAAAATAAAATAGATAATTATATTTTATTTTCCTCAATTAACACTTATTTAAGAAATAATAATTTTTTAAGTGAACACCTAAAATGGAATAGAGAGAGCTTTATTTTTTTTCTAAATTAAGTAAAATATACGTATGATGATTAGTATTCCTTAATTTCTACATACTGTTCCACACAAAATAACATGTATTCATTTTATCATTTCTCATACTGAAAACAAAAGTAAATATCAAGCTTGCTTTTGATTCAATTATTTCTCAAGTTATTTTCATTTTTTTTAATCCATTCTCTGCCATATTATGCTTTAATATGCTTATGGTACATATACGAAGACTTAGTGACGCACTTCTGAACATGTTAATTAAGATGGATATAACCAAGAAAGCTAGGATAGGCCTAAAATAAAAGTAGTTTAACATGATCTTACAGCTAATATCTTTCTGAAAATGTGATTCATAATCTCTCTTAGTGAAAAAAAAATTATATCGTCGACTCCAGTTAACTTGATGTTGGGGTTTCACTCAAGTAGTGGGGTCACCATCTTTTTAATTTTTTTTTAAAAAGCATGGATAGCTTGCTCCACCGTTACAAATTGCATCTTGCTTTGTCACGCGTAATACGCAGTTGGGAAGGCCTATAAATGGCCTTCCCCCTCATTTTAAAATATAATATTTTTTTAAAGAAAAAAAATAAAGAGATTGTGAGAAATTTGAGAGAGAAAAAATTATTGGTACGAGATAATTTTTTTGAGTGTTTGGAAATATATATCACTATTTTTATATTTATCTTATTTGTGAGTATTATACTTCTAGAATATTTTTTTAGAAAAATCTTTCCTTTTATGAGTATTTTTCTTCTATTTTGTAACTTTGTAAGAAGAGATTAATTAAGTTTATTTGAGTTAAGGGTTTATAGTGATCATTCTCTTTTTTTATACCACTTTCTGATTATTAGTGGATTTGCTTCTCTCCTTCGTCTGTGGATGTATGCTAACGTCGAACCATATAAATTTGTGTATTCTATTTATTTTCTCTATTTTATTTATCGCATTTTGCCCAAATAAATATTTAGCTTCTGCATTTAATCCCAACAACTGGTATTAGAGTTTTGTTAATATTTATTTCGGGTTAGTTATGGCGAAAATAAAATTTGACATTGATAAATTTGAGTGCAATATGAGTTCTGTTGTGCGTCAAGTCAAGATGAAAGCAATCTTGATGCAAAATGACTTGCATAAAGATTAATTGGGCGAAAGTCAGATGCCAACTATGATTGATGAAAAAAAAATAAAAAATGATGAGAAAGTCCTATCTGCAATTCAACCATGTTTGTCTAATGAAGTTTTACGTAAAGTTCTTAATCAAAAGACAGTTGAGAATTTATGAGATAAGTTGGAGTCTTTACATATCACAAAAAATCTCACCACTAAATTGATTGTCATGCACCGTTTGTACACTATTTTTATGGTGGAAGGTATATCGATTAAGTCTCACATTGATGAATTCTCTTCCATTCTTTTAAACTTGGTGAATATCGAGATTAAGTATGAGGATGAAGATTTTACTCTTATATTGCTTCATTCGTTCTTCCAAGAACTTTAGAGAGAGATTGATTTACAGTAATAAGTCTCTAAAGTCCAAGGAGGTGGAAACACCTTTATATTTTAAAGAGCTCTTTGATAAAAAAAAAATTTCAATAGCCATTCTGACGAATCATCAAAAGTTTTGGTTGTTAGAAGAAGGTCCTTTCAGTCAAGTCATAATCCAAACATGAGGGCACGCGACCAGCACTAGAAAAAGGAAAAATATGTGGCTTCTGAAACCCATAGTTAGTCTAGCAATTCATTTCTCTAGAAAAATAGATTGTGATAGCAATCGCTGTCTTAAACTGAGCTCATGAGCCTACTAATAATGCACGATTAATATATATCATCATTCGCCATTAGATATTCGTTAACATATATATCTATCTAAATAGCAAATCTAAACAGCTTGATAAAGATAAAAAGAAATATCATACGGAGTTCTAAGATACAACAAGTATAATATAATTATACAATAATATATATATATAATAACACTCCTACAGAGAAAAAAGAAAGGCAGGTTAACTCGATGAAATATTTCTCCACGCTCAACCTGCAACCTGGGGAAAAAATAGTAAATAAGAATGAGCATTCGACTCAATGAGTTATATAACAATTAATATAATACATCGATCCCATACAAATAATACTCATGCAAATATCAATCAAACAAACAAATCACATTATCATACAAGAATAAGAGTAAGTCAATGGGGTCACACTAAACCTCAAACTGCGGAGTCGAACATCCAATTTGGCTCTCTTAATTCATATTTTTCTTATAATCTAATACATAGGGCTCGCGGTCATAACCATCACCAAGCAGCATTGCCCGACTGATAAGAAGCGCTAAGTATGAAAATACCCTGCTATCACACCAGTCCTATATTTGTCATCATTGTATAATATCATCATGTCATAACTTGTATCCCATATAAGGTGGGATCTCACATCCTCCTAACCCTATCCGGTAAACACAAACAATATGCAACAATGCATTCACTTCACGGATCAATATATATTATATTTCTATAATCTAACACTGGTACTAATAATTGTATATATACTACACAAGCAATAAATGTATGTGTGCAGATGTAGCTATTATGGTAAATTAGAGGAGCAAAGTATTATATTAAACTATATAACTCACAGATATATAAAAATCCAATAAATCTCCTCGGAACATCTGATTAGAATTGGAAGACACCTGAATCTTATTTTTCAAGCATAAAAACTATTAAAATATAGACAAATAAACGTCTCTAAAGATTCTGCTGAAATTTCGGTAGAGTCTCCCCTATAATTAGGATATTCCCCCCTGAAATAAAATAAAAAAATATTTCTAAATAATTCACAACAGTTAACATCAACCCAATTACCCCGTCTGAGCTACCATCAAAATTTTCAACAACTCAAATATAATTTGGATATCCAATGTTACTAAGTATTTAAAATATTACAATACCAATTAAATTACATTAATTTAATTTATTTATTCAAATAGGTTAATAATAATAATAATAATAATAACTTAATTATTTTAACTATAACAATACTAATTTTAATTAAGTAATTTGTTTTATAAATTCTAAACATAGTACATTAACTATTTAATAATCATTTTATAATCAATAATAAACCAACTTATTTAATAGTTAATGCTCAACTCAATTAATTAATAAATAATAATTTCCCATATTAATAACAATTCAATGATAGTAGTAGCTATAATTGAATTAATTAATTTCCAAAATCCATACATATAATTAATTTAATAGACCCACAATAATTATATTTAAACCATAAGTTTATTAATTACTTAATCTCAATCATTTTGTAACCAACAATTATAACTCAAATATTTAGTTTTAATCAATAATTCCCAAATAAATAAATTTCAATTTTTAATCATCATTAATTATATATTATTTATTATTTTTCATCTATTATTATTCTATTTTATTTATCATATGTAAACATAATTCATTTACTTAAACATAATAAATTTATGATTTGGTAATTAATCCCAATTAAATAGTCTACCAGTAAACAAAAATTTAAACTCAATTCATTTCATAATTATAAATTGATTTCAATTTAATACTTAAAATCTATAATAGTTAACCTAATTTAATTATTCAATATAATTTATTTATTTTTTTATTTATATTTATTTTCTTTTAAACAAAATTTATTAATCAATTAAGTAAAATTATTTTTCTAAATTCATTAAACTAAACAATTTAACTAATTATTTTAAAATTAATTATTTATTAATATTATTTAAATTTTATTATATATTATATATTATTATTTATTTGTCTCGCCTGAACTGTCGCCGCATTTCGGCCAAAACAAAAGAGGTCTAAAATTTATAAATGATATACCAAAACGAAGCTCGGGATGAGAGGAACTCAACATACCTGAATCACCTGAAAAGAAGGCTGGAAAATGGACAAAAAATTGACTTGAAGTGGCTGCCGGCAGTGCCAAGCCACTTCGGACGGCATGTGCTCCCTCCTCTGGCGGCCATTTGAGGCAATTCAAGTAGCAATCGACTCGTCATCTAGTGGTGATTCCTCCTAGCCGGCGTATGTTAGTCTTCGATCAATGGACGGTGGTAGATCGGAGGAAATTCGATCGACGCTTTCTCTCCTCTCTCTCTCTCTCTCTCTTCCATATTTTTTCTTTCTCCTCTTAAATTTCTTTTTCTTATTCTCTCTCCTCTATTAAATTTTCTTCTCCCTTCATGTATTACAGCTACATATATATATTATTTTATTTTCTCTCTTTTTTTAATAATAATAAAGTAATATATAATAAAATAGTTATATATTTTTTCAAAATAATATTTTAAAATATTTTCAAAAAATTGGGTTATTACAAAAATAGTCATCTGACTTGTAATGACTGTAAGAAGAAAGTGCACATTAAAGCTAAGTATTTCAAGCTTTAGAACAAAAATAAAGAGAAAAAATTAGTATTGTTTAGGAAGACAGTGATATATACACCGTGACTAAAAATGGTGTCAAATCCAAATAAGGATGAATCTTAGATTCTGCTTGCTTATTTCATATATGTCTACACAATGATTGATTTTTCTCTTGTGAACCTATAAGTAAAGGAGTTGTGTTCATGGGCAATAACCATTCTTATAAGATTATCGGTATTGGTACTATCAAAAATATGATTCATGATGGTGTGATTCGAACATTGACTAACGTTCAATATGTTCCTTATTTGAAGAAGAATCTTATCTTCTTATCTGCTTTGGATAACCTTGGTTGCAGATTTTTTGGTGGAAGTGGAGTTTTGAAGATTCTGAAAGATGTTCTTATTGTAATGAAAGCTAACCAAATTGGTAGATTATATGTATTGCAAGAATCTATTGTCTTAGGTTTAGCTGCAGTTTCTTCTGCTATGTCAAATTCAAATGTGACCGAGAGTGAGAAGAGCTTAGTAATATTAAGCATGTCTAAACATTGCTTAAACTTGATTGATATTGAAAATTATTAATTTTATCCCAATAAACTATTTGGAGGAGGGGGAGAGAAATTTTTTAATTTGATACAATAAATTCAAGTCAAGATAGAGTTATAAGCAATTTCTTAGTAATCAAAGTTATAGAAATACATGCCTTAGCTTATTGTATGTGGGAAATTATTGGTATAGAAGTCTCATCCATTTAAGTGTGAGGTAGAAATTCGTTGGGGGTCTTATTCAAGTGGTGGGACCATCACCTTTTTAATTTTTTTTTAAAAAAAAGTTGGACAATATGCTCTACCGTTACAAAATGCAAAGCAATTTGCTTTCCAACCGTGTGTTACGTTGTTGGGAAGGCCTATAAATAGCCTTCCTCCTTAGTTTAAAATATAATTTTTTTTAAAAAAAAATAGAGAGATTGTGAGAAATTTTGAGAGAGAGAAAAAATTTTTGGTACAAGATAATTTTTTTGAGTGATAAGTGAGATTTTGTTTTGAGTGTTTGAAAAATAATTATCACTTTTTTTAATTTATCTCATTTGTGAGTGTTGCAATTCTAGAATATTTTTTTAAGAAAAATCTTTCCTTTTATAAGTATTTCTCTTCTCTTTTATAACTTTGTAGGAAGAGATTAATTCGGTGTATTTGGGTTTAAGGTTTAGAGTAATTATTTTCTTTTTTTGTACCACTTTCTAATTATTAATAGATTTGCTTCTCTCATTCGTCTTTGGACTTGGGCTAATGCTAAACCATATAAATTAGTGTGTTCCTATTTATTTTTTCTATTTTATTTATCGTATTTTGTCCAAATAAATATTTAGTTTTCACATTTAATCTCAACACTTGAAATTAAGGGTTGTTGAGTTGAGAGGACTCGAGTATGTTTATGGTAGATATAATGATGCAGCTATAGTTCTTTTGAACATTTGTACATGCTAAAGTTGAATGAGGGACTTCAAAGACTAGCTATTTATTGCATAGATTTCAGAAACAAGTCGATTTTTTTTTCATAAGAATAATTCATTGATTTGAGAGAATTATTAATGCTAATCTCGGATGGATTTATACTTTAAATTAAATTTAAGTGTAATTTTGTTATTTATTACACTTAAATCATTAATTTTTATTTCTTATTTTTAATTCACAAAATTAGTGTTTTTATAGTAAAAAATTAATTTGTTTATAACATTCTTCTTTGAAAAAACATTTATAATATTAAAGCTCCTGTTGAAATCATGTTAAAATAAGTAAAGAAGCGGAAGAAATATTTTTTTAGTCATTAACATATAAAGAGTAAAATAAATTGCAAAATTTTTACCACAAAAGAGGAATGAGAAATTTAGTATTTAGATATTACTATGTAAGCGCCATTTTTGAAAAAAAAAATATTCCATCCAAAATGACGCTTTATAAAATTAAAAAAAATATAATTATTTTTCTAATTTTATCTTTACCATTGTTCTCATCACCACATTTATATTATATTAAATTTAGTGACAAGTAAACAATATTTATATAAAAAAAATTGTGTATAATAATTGATTAATGAAGTGAGAGAATACTTTAAAAATGATATTAAAAAATAAATGAAAACAATTTAATACATCTAAAATACTTTAATAACTATCTTTTTTGAATAATTATATGTGGAGAAAGGGATATCTATATCACAAACTCGAGTCCTAAGTGCTCTCTCTCATCCAATTAATAGAGTGTATCAAAAAAATTGTTAATTAAAAAAATAAGTAGTGTTGCGACTTGCTAGCATTTCTGCTTATCAATATATCCAAATGTAACTCATTTAACTCTATCTCAATTGCGAAGCATTGGTTCCAAAGAAGCTTATACAAATATAATTTTTTTTATAAATTAATAAAAGGAATAAATTTCAACCTAATTTTAATCCACTCAAATTTATTAAAAATTAAAAATCATTTTTAAATATAAACGCAATACATAACCCAACTTGTTCTAAACCTAAAATAATTTGACTTTTTACTCGACTTTACGTATTATGCCACATCTAATAAAAACTTTCATCACAACATAAGTGTCAAGTGAGAATATTAATGAAAAGATTTCAACTTTTTTTTTTTTTTTGGTCACTAAGATTATTTCAACTTGATACCATTTGATTCTGATGAGGATTCCTGCATTTTTAAGGAACATATATATTACTACTATTACACATAGTATATGAGGCTTATCAAGGTTAGTGTCCTTCGTACAAAATGAAAGTTAGATTTTTTTCTTTTTCTCACCATTTGGTATGAACTTAGTCTAGCAATTTAATATTATCCTAGTAACCTAAAATGTTAATATTAAGGATATATAATATGGGGAAAAATCCCATATCAATTAAATTTAAATATATGAATTGATTAATGTAAAAATGGTTGCTTGGCCTGAAAGGCTTGATCTAATTGTGTGGGAAACGCCAGACAGCCTCCTACATTGGAAAAATAGTATATATTTAGAGAATATATTAATTATTATATCATAATAAAATTATCATTGTTTTACTATGAGATGTATCCAGTTATTATTTTATGTGTGCGTGTGTTTATGTATTGTTCATTCAAAAAATATATATATATAAATGAATTTTTCAGCCTTAACAGCTAATTTTTTATATTTATTTTTTCATATTTATATTATAAATTTAATCATTTGACATATTTCATTTTATTTTTTGGATTTGCAGTTCATATATGTATGTAATTTTGAAAAAAAAAAAAACCATTTCGACCAAAATTGCAAATATCAAATTAAAGATTTATAATAATTAAAATTATATATTATAAGTTTAATAAAAACTAATATTGGTTTTGAATCTTTCTACTTTTTATTCTATTTATAAAATTATGGTAAATTATTAGATTATCATTAAGGGCATAAAGTAGAGAGAAGAAGCATATATAAATCTTGTGTCTTTATCTTAATTAATCTAAAATAATTAACTAACTAACTAATTATATATATATATATATATATACACCCGAATTCTTAATTACACAGACATAAATTTGTTTAAGAAAAAGTAAAGTGCAAAAGCACTTTTAAGTTTTAACATTTTATGGTAAAACAATTTTACCTTTTCTATGTTAAAAGGAGAATCAAATTAAAAGTTTATTAGTGGTCCAATTAGCATGCATAGGGCAGATAATAATTATTAATTATTATTACATATTAGAAGGTGAAGTTACATTAGTGCCAAAACTCAAGAAAAAACCAAGGAAAAGTAAAAAGAAGATCAAAGGCACATCTGGTTGAAATTATTATTAAATAAAAGAAGAATAAGATGATATATATATATATATATATGCTAGTACATTGATCATATTATTATAATTAACATATATGTAATTAAGCTAATAATGTAAATATTTATATGGTAATCAATGAAATTTTATTTGGCTCTGTCCCTTATGACATCAAATCCCATCTCAGTTGGGTCGGTTGCTTGGAGTTCATAGTGGATGCCCTCTAACACTCTCCTCAATCCATCTTTTGAGGTTGCGTATAACATTTTTGCTCTAATTCTTGATGCTGTAGGAGACCTGAAATTATTAATTATGACATTATTAATAATTACCTCTGTTAGATCTAATTAATCAATAATATTTTCTAACCAGCAAAATGTTATATAATTGTATATGTATCTCATAAATCTGAAAATTAAAATTAAAATCTCAATACTTAATTAATATATTGTTTTAAAAAAATTAAGATGTAATAAAACAATAACAGAAATTATTGGACTGCATTTATGCTTTCCAAATGACCAATCTTTTTAATGGACAATTGTAAACCAAGAATCCTTGACTGGGTACCTAAATAGGGACATATGTACCTAATAAAAGGCATGTGTGGAAGAAAGATAATGAAACACTGCCAAAATTAAAAGAATTAGTCGTCCTAATATATATTTATTGCTACCATCAACTCACCACAATATTAATTCTTCATCATTTCTTGGATTGGCTAGCTAATTATATTAAGATTTCATTTTCACCCATAATTCTTCTACAACGATGTAAATACATAATTTTAATGAAAAATTATATTATCAAGTTAATTTTAACGATAACTTTATTTTTAATGTGATGTAGAGAATGATATGTATTTATAATTAAGTAAAAGAAAAAGGCATACCATGCAATGAAAAAGATCTTGCTTTTCTGGCAATTGTCTACTGTGACAAAGTCGAAGTCGAAAACAGCATATCTACAATCATCATCCGGCAGAGAAGCAGCAAGCTGATCGTAGCCTTCGCCGGGGCCACCAACCTTATCGACTGTGACCAATCTTGATTTCTCATCGATCTTGAAAACTATAAATCTGTGAACTTTTTTCCACTTCATTTCCATGAACGAATTCTTGCATTCATCAGTCACCCACATTCCAGTCGTTGCCTATATTTCAATGTAAATATAAATAAGAGAAGAAGAGTTGTAAATAAAGATAAATATTGAATTAATAATTAAGTAATTCTAAAAAAAATTAAGAAAAAAGAATACCATCTTGAAAGCCATCGCCATTGCTGTTGAAATAGAAAGGTTTATCAAAGAATATGATTGTATTGGTATGATCCGAGTTAGAGTGAGAGTGCCACTGGCTCTCTATATAAACTTTAGGTACTTAATTGCCCTTCAATTTTCATTATTATTACAACTTTTTTACTCCCATTTTGTATCCTATGTGTATCAATAAAAATAAATAAATAAATAAATAAATTATTATGGATTTCGAGAATCCAATTAATTTTGGATAAAATTATTATTATATTAGCGTATTAGTCATTATTTTTTATGACTTAAAATTCAACATTTAAATTTTTTTAATATTTAGCATTTAATATTCATTATATCACTGCAAAAAAAAGCGCAATCAGCGATGCATTCTGCGACAACTCTTATTTCGTCTCTGATTAGCGACTTTATCAACGACAACTTTACGACAAAGAATCAAGATAAGCGTCTTTCCAATATTCCGTCGCTGAATGGGTCGCTAAATGTGTCGCTGATTAACGAAAAAAAAATGGTCGTAGAATCTGTCGCTGAATAGCGATAAAAGGTCGTTTCTCGCTGAATGTGTCGCTAAATTTTGCGCCAAATTTTGGCGCCAATAATCAGCGACGATGTTACGACTAATTTACGACAAATTAGCAAATAATGTGTTTATTTTCTATTTTAAAGTAATTGGTCGCTAAATGTCTCGCTGATTTGCGAGAAAAAGAGTTAGTAGCAGATTAGTCGCTAATTTGCGAGAATATAGAGACCAATTAGCGAGAAATTAATTTTATTTTCTATTTTAAAGTAATTGGTCGCTAATTAGTCGCTAAATGTCTCGCTTATTTGCGAGAAAAAGAGTTAGTCGCAGATTAGTCGCTAATTTGCGAGAATATAGAGACCAATTAGCGAGAAATTAATTTTATTTTCTATTTTAAAGTAATTGGTCGCTAATTAGTCGCTAAATGTCTCGCTGATCTACGAGAAAAATAGTTAGTCGCAGATTAGTCGCTAATTTGGGAGAATACAGAGACCAATTAGCGAGAAATTAATTTTATTTTCTATTTTAAAGTAATTGGTCGCTAATTAGTCGTTAAATGTCTCGCTGATTTGCGAGAAAAAGAGTTAGTCGCAGATTAGTCGCTAATTTGCGAGAATATAGAGACCAATTAGCGAGAAATTAATTTTATTTTCTATTTTAAAGTAATTGGTCGCTAATTAGTCGCTAAATATCTCGCTGATTTACGAAAAAAATAGTTAGTCGCAGATTAGTCGCTAATTTGCGAGAATATAGCGAGAGCGACAAATTAATTTTATTTTCTATTTAAAAAAGTAAAAACCCCTCTTTCTTTTCTAAAAAAAAAAAAACTAATAAAATCCCTCTTTCTAGCAATGCGCGATCCCTCTTTCAAGAAGCCCTCTCCTCGCCTCTGTCTTCTCCCTTTGGTACGAAACCCAGCAGCAATCCCATTTCAAAATGGCGAAAATTAAACCCCTCTTCTCTTGTTTGGAAACCCCGCCGCAGGAAACACTTTGTTTTGAAGCATAAAACTAGGGCATTGTCTCCCTAGCGTTTATCAGTTTCCCTCTATGAGCTTTATATCGCAAAAATAATTGGGCTCCTCGCTTTACAAACCTTGAAACTTTTTCCTAAATTGGAAGGAGGCTTTATTGCGTTTAGGGAAGTGCAGTCCGCTAGTGATGGTTGTTGATGAGCCCACTTGATTCAACAAACGGTGGATGGAGCGCTTCGTAGAATATAAAATCTATCATCATCTGGTAGTGATAGGACCAGAAGATTCAAGAGGGAAGAGGCATATTCCAGGTTTGTGCGTGAATCTAATATAAAATTAATCTCTCTCTAATTTCTCTTGGATTCGTTTATTAGATTCGCGCACGAACTCGTAATCTGTCTTTTTCATTTTTTTTTTCCGTATATGAATGAATATTCTTCTTTTGTTTTAAATGCTTCTTCTGCTGCTGCGAATTTCTGTCTCAAAATCGCAATTTCTAGATTAGGCTTTTTTTTTATCAGGAAAGTGGATCTGTGAGAAGATTTTGGATTCTTTCTTCTTTTTTTTGGCAGGATTTAATTTCTGTCTCAAACTCTCGCATTCCTTTGCAGGACCAGTCGTATTCACTTTCTCAAGGTTTTTGTAATTTCAATTTTTCTTGTCCATTTTGCACAATTTATTTTGTGTGTTATTGTGATTTTTTGATGTCTATTGTTTTGGAATTGGTTAGGCTGCTGAAGCGGTAAGATTTGATGGTCCGATAATGGAGGCTGTTGAGGATTGTGAATTGGTTATAAAGACTTCCATTACGCGTACTTTGCCTCCGGCATTGTCTCTGGAATGTGGTCTTCAGAGTATTAGAAAGGCTGTGGAGAAATTGAAGTTGAATCCTCCTCCCTCTAGTTGTGGAGTTCTGAGATTTCAGGTACTTTCGAATTTGCCTAATAATGAACATTGAATTGAAAAACCTGAAAGTACAGAACCTGTAATAATCTTTTGCAATATTAATACGCATTTACAGGTTGCTGTGCCTCCAAGTCCAAAAGCTTTGAATTGGTTCTGTTTTCAACCAGAGTGGTCTGGAGTGTTTCCTCGATTTTTTCTTTCTAAGGAGACAGAGAATCCATCTTGTAAATCTCTTTATCTTAACAAAACTCGTGGAGTTTTTGGAATTGGAGTTGCAATTTACTTTATGCAGTCCTCTACTCTTACGTCAGGGCAGCAAAGATCCATAAAAAGGTCCGACTCTGTCTCTTTCTGTGTTTGTTTCATGGTCTATTGCTGGAAAAAAACTTCATTCACATATGATTCTTGATGGTGCCATTTGAGATTGTGATCCTTATTGATAATGAGTGGCTCTTTACCTAGCTAATGCTATATGATCAAGCTGTGGTTCAATGTGTTGGCATGGACTATGAAGGTATAAGGCTATACAAACACGCATTGAATTTTTGAACAATTTTTTCCGCATTTGTTGGGAATAAGATGCAGTGAACTAGGTTATTGAAGGTGTTCCTTTGTGCACTCATGACTATTCCTTTAGGAAGAACAATCTTATTGGTTTCTGTTTAATGGCATGGAAGGAAAAGGCAATAGCCATTATACATGGAGGATAAAGGGTTAGAGTCTATTTAGAGTTTAGATTATGCTTATTCTTTACTATGGACTTACCTTTCAGGAATGTTTTGAACTCTTTCTTCCACATAAAATGTTGCAGTAAGTGCAGCAGAGCATTGTCTTTTGCTTGATGTTAAGGGTTTTCCCTTTTTTCTTTCTTTGAGATTTTTTTTTGGATTTTATGTGGTGGCTAAATAATACCCATGTAGTTGGTCTGCAGATACGCCTCATGTGATTCTACCAGCATAGCAACTTATGGTTTTATGGATATTAAATTTGACACTGTGTCATTGTCAATTAAGCATGAGGCTGGTTCCTTTTATCTTGTAATTCCTGAGGTGCGTTCTTTTGCATTACAAACTTTTCATATTTTCCTTGTGAATTTTTTGTTTACAGTGATCCTTTCAATTGTATAGTTTTATATTTTTGAGTGTGTTGTGTATAGATCTCTCTTTTAGCTTCAGTTGATGGCAGCACTTTACATGCTACATACGTTTATGATAAATTTGGTTCCAACAGATTGAGTTAGATGAGCATGAAGATGTCTCTATTCTATCAGCAACATTGGCGTGGGATGATGCTTTCTTTTGCTCATTTAAACGGGCAATTCAGTCTTTTGAGTCATCTATTTACCAGGTAAGCTAATGTTATCTCGTCACACTTTGTGGTTTCTGTTTGATCCAGAACTTTTTATGCATTAACTATGAGGAATTCATTATTCTAACAAGGCAGCAATATTTCAGTCAACTGAGATCTAAATTATGCACTTGAAAATTGATGTCTTGAGTTTATTTCACAATCTCAATAATTTTAATCAAGATAGTGAAATTTAAATTAATTACAAGCTGCTTAACATCCATTTTTAAGCCATAATAATGGCACCCCTAATGATCATCGCCGCTCAAATCCACTGCTTTTGATTTCTACCATTTTTTTAATTAAGTTGATATGCTAAAAAGTAGAACCACATATACATTTGACTTTAATAAAGGTATGGTGCGGGTGAATAATTCAAGATTTTTTTATATATGCTGTCAAAAATTTTTACTGAGTTTAAATCTTGAAATTCTGATTTTTCTATAAAAATTTTAATGTGAAAAAGAAATATAACCCTTTCTTCATTTTGGAACTGGCTCAATGTGAATTCGCAAAGGAAATTTTGCAATAAAGTAAATGATTTTTCTAACGAATGGCCTAAGAGAACTGATTAATAACAATATAAAATATAATTATTTGATTAATTTTTTAATTATTTTTTAAATATAAATTAGAAAATTACTTTTATTTTTATTATAATTAAAAATATATTACTTCATCCAAATAATTATACAAATCAAAGTAATCATTTGTCATTATAAATTTAACAAAAAATTTATAGTATTTTACTTAATTATCCATTTCAAATATTATTTTCTTATTAATTACTAACTTTATAAATATTTAATTTTTATAATAGTAAATTTGAAACTTTATATCTAATATTATCTTGGATTTATAAAAGTAACAATTTGAGTATAACAAAAAAATGGATCTTTTATAATAGTTGAAATAGAACGAAGGGAGCATTTAATGTATGAGTACATTTTTTTTACTTGGATGATACATTAATGACATTAAGGTGATAGATCTTAAAGTGCTAATTAATCATTTTTTGTTAAAAAGAAAAAAAAATTAACACATATCAAAAATGAAAATAAATACTACATGATATTTTTTTTATATACTTTTCCCAAATATAAATATTTTTTTATGAAGTCCGAAATAAAAAATGTCTCATGCTTTTGTCACCAGATAGGGTTTTACAACCATACATGAAATAATTAAATTTGTATACATATAATGATGAGACTTTTTTTTTATTAAATTGTGTTAATTTGCAGTTGTCTGCACCAAAATTGTACCCATTTTCATATGACATTCAAATTATTATATTTTGATAAAACATTCCATCACATTTTCATGTCTATCGATTGGCTTTGAATTGAATGTTTAATTGGTCTTATATTAATGGCCTTCTTCTCCTTCTTCTTGCCAGCAGCAAGTACTGCGCCCTTGTCAGACACCAATATATTTATTTTATCATATACATATATATATAATTTAAACAATTATATAGTTATTCAAAGCTTAATTAGTTATAATGAAGTGATTGTCACACAATTAAAAAAATTAATTGGGTATGTCTTATTATTGTTATATTCTTGTTTAGTGCAGTCAATAAACAAATAATAAATAAATTTATCTTATTATATATAATATATATGTAATGATAGTACCAGCATTTTTGTCCTTCAAACTCAAAGATTATCGTATTAATTTAATTTAATTATAATTAATGGACTCATAAATTATTGCTTGATTGTATCATTATAAGTACTCGATACTGTAAGAATCCAATCTCTCTCAAAGAACGTTAATTGAGATCTGTTTCTATATTTTTAAAAAATTGTACGTTTTGTAAAAAAATCCCTTATACTGGTGTTTGTTATTGTCTTATAGTTTCTAAAAGGCGATGTCCCTGAATGGGTCTGCAATGCCATGGAGGTTGTTGGAATCGATATCTCATCCTGCTGTACCCCACTCTCTCACCCCAAAGATTACAAGGAAAGAATATAGGATACATTGCATCTTTGTACAAAAATTGATTCAAAGAGAGTAACATCGAACGCGTTCAATTTATAGGTGACAATACAAGTCAGCATAAATTTTGCAAAATCATATGCTACTTCCAGAAGAACTATTCCTAAGAGATCTAATTTTGCCCTCCTTATATTCTAATTGATTTCATTTGACCTTGCAAATTGCAAGGATTTTTTTTTTTCCTTTTCATCGTGATTTCTTACAAAAAAAAAATCTTTACTATCATTTGCATATGGAAAATTAGATCTAATTATATACATAGATATAAAAGGTGTACGACGGCATAGATGAAATTTTTGCATTATCACTGATACAAAATTCTATAGGATTTGATTATCATGAGTAACGTTGTGAGGTCTTTATACTGTCAGCTTATTTCTGATGCATTGAGATTTTCTTCTTTCTTTTTCTTTAAATACTTGGTGATACGCAGTCTGGGTATCGAACTGATAAGTGATAACTCCTCTTGAAGATTTTATTGAGTACATAAAGCATAATAAGTTTGTTTCACAATGCATTGCGTTTACGTCAAGAATTATTATTGTAATGAATGACTATTTTATAAACAGGTTTGGTTATTATATTTGAAATTCAACAGGTTCTTGAAAATGTGTAGACAAAAAAAAAATTGGAATACTGGAAAAATATAGCCAAACAATTACAAAATTGCGACAAAATCAGCGACCAAAGGTGACAAAAAAAATATTGAATTCTGCGACAAATCAACGACTGAAACAACGAGAAAAATATTGCGACATATTCTGCGACACATCAGCGACAAAATTTAGCGAGCAAATTCGCGACAAATTCAGCGACTAAATTAACGACCCAAATAGCGATGAATTCAACGACCAAAGCTAAATCAGCGACGACTTTCAGCGAAAATAAATAATTTTTGCCAAAAATGAAAATGTCGTTGAATTTGTCTCCAATTGGTCGCTGATTTGTCGTTGATTTTTTAGCGACCAGGACATTACCGTCCGTTCGATTTTTCTCGCTATTCGTCGCTGATATTGTCGCTATCGTATTTTGGTCATTGATTTCGTCGTTAATGGTGTCGCAGATTGCTGTTTTTTTTGTAGTTTATATTAGTTTAATATAATACTTTTTAATTTTATTTATAAATGAAATAATATACAATTCGATATATAAAAATGATCATAATATCTTCTATTTAGTGGACTTTATTTCTTAGTATTGCTTGGACAAGGGATCTTTGTACAAATATTTACAATCTATCACAATTAAAATTCAATTTATGTAAGAGTTGATCAATTTGTAAAAAATAGTTTATGGTCCACTTCAATGATATTGTGCGATTTCATTACTCTTCCTTTTTCCTATTTTTTGTATTCTGTTGATCAATCGCTGCGGCAATTTAAAAAAAATTACATTTTTTAAATTTTCTAATTACAACCGAAAGAGATTAAAATCATATTATATAACATATGTCTAACCGTTGGATTATTAATTTAATTTGAGAAAATGGATACATTTTTTATTATAATTTAATAGTAAGATGGTTATTTTATTAAATTTATTTTCTTTTTATTTGGTAAAAAACTATTCATGCTAAAATTTGGAAAAGAAAAAAAAAACTTTCCTTTATAATTAACATAAATTGCCAACTAAATTCTTTGGGATTTCATTAGATGTTATTCCATCCATATGGTAATGTCAATACAAAAACAAGGGGCTTAATAATAATTATAGACTTTTTTTTTCTAATATGTCAGCAGCGTCCACTGTATTATTATTATTACTAGAATAGAATCTCTCATGGTGTTGTAGGTATTTTAAATTTTAAAATTCTATGATAATTTTAAATAATTATAAATAAAAAAATAATAATACGACATAGAGAGGCTTGCAATTCTAAAATATAATTAGTTATCAAACTACAAAATATAGAGGAACTTACAATTCCATAACATCATCATAATAATTCAAATAAATAATAAAAATTATTTATTAAATCAAATGAATAAATATCATTAATAATAAATAAAAAATATTTATAGCATTGACTAAATAAAAAATATAAAAAAATAATGAAGCTTTATTAATTTTGTAGCAAATAATTAAAACTTAATATAAATAAATTAAACGATAATAACTAATTATTATCAATATCAAATAGGATATTATAATTAATTGATTATCAGCTCTAATAAATTTAATATTTTAAAATTTTAAATTGACACTTAGTATATGGTGTATTTTTTTTTAATTTAACATCTAAAATTAATAATTCATCTTATAATTATTTTTTTCAAGTATTTAACTAACACTATTCGACTAAAAAATAATGTCCAAACATAAAACATAAATACAAAAAATATACAAAGTAGAGTAAACGAAATATATCCTTTAATTCGATCATTAACTTACAGTAGATTTATGTGCATATATATATATACACTTAATTAATAATTTGAATAAGTTAATTCGGTTAATAAAAATAAACAGTAAAGCAAATGAAATAAATATAAAAAAAATTATCATTGACAAAAGTAAAAATATAATAAATATGATACATGACCTACAACTTAATTGAGATGATTATCTAAATATTTTACTTTATGCTATTAAAAATAACTTCACATCTATCCCAATTAAAGAATCTAGGAATTTAAGTGCTATTACATTGCACCTCCAGATTCTTTCTAATCCTGAAGTAAATTAAAAACATAAAAAAAATAAAGACTAGTAAGTAATATAACTAATTGTTAAAGAAGAATTAAAAAGAAATAAAAACTATTAGGATTGACTAATAATATATTGATTTTGTTAAACTATATCTGATGTCAAGTAGAATAAGAAATAATAGAGAAAATAAGAGGATTTATTATGCAAAAACAAAGAAAAATAGATGAATAATAATTTATTAATAATTAACAATAAATATTTATACTATAAAATAAGATATCATAATTGTATTTGAATTCTTCATCACATGATAATTAGTGATTATCTAATTAGTTATAGATATCTATTTGAAAAGTTTAAATATGATTAATATATCATATTTAATATAAATAATAATTAATCATTATCTAATAATATAAATTAATATTTTTAGATATTAAATTAAAAATATTTAATATTAATAGCATTATATCACGTGGCACAATATGGTCTAGCGACAATCGATTTAGTGTTATATTATTATTTTATATTATATATAAATGATGATAATGATGATGATGATGATGATTATTATTATTATTATTATTATTATTATTATTAGGCATAATATATCAATTGTCTCCTAAAATTTGTAGCTTTGGTCATTTTACCCTCTGTACTTGTGCATTTGCCAGATTGCCTCATGTATTTGTCGATTTATTCCAATAAACACTTATATAATTATATATTGGTCACTTTACCCCTTGTACTTGTATATTTTATATCAAATAAATACTTATATGTAATTGTAGCACTATTTTTGTCTAAATATCTATTGAGTATGAAATAGATAAATACAAGGAGTAAAGTGATCAATATGTGATTGTATAAGTGTCTATTGGAACAAAATTGATAAATATAGGGGGCAATCTAGCAAATGCACAAGTACATGGAGCAAAATGACCAAAGCTGCCAAGTTTAGGGGCAATTGATGTAATAGACCTTATTATTATTAATGTTTTATCCCAAAGAAGTTCTAACCCAGCAAACATACCAAATTATTTTTAGAGAGAGTCCGTTAAATAAATATTTCAATGTATTATTTTTATAACTTTGCCATTTACGAGATTATTACACTCATTAGATTTTAAAATGATTGCGTGCAAATTGAATTTCACACACACAAAAGAATTTTCTCCCAATTTCTCAACCTTTTTTTAGAAAAAGAAAATTACTTCTGTATACAAAAACACTCATAGATTATATTTTAATTTGACTCCTAATTTATTTATATTGACCAAATACATATGTTATTCTTTAAACTTTACTCATTTAGTCAGTTTGAACATTGAACTTTTAATTTAACTATATAATACCTTAAATTTTATGTTTTTCTTAACTTATAAATATAAACTCGTTGAATCATACCAAGCCACTGACGTATCTTTTTTATACAAAATATACAACTATAAGAGATAAAATGATTAATATTTATTAATATAAGTGTTTGTTGATATAAAATAGATAAATATAAAGGGACAAAGTGATAAATGTATAAATACAAAAAATAAAATTATCAAAATGAAGTATAGAAAGCTATAGATATATTGTGCCGATAAAATAGTTAAAATATTATGACATTCGTGTGCTAATTTATAAGTCTAATGATATACAATTATATTAAATATGTAAATATCTGATTTAGATATTAATATCAATCCAAACTCATCATTCTAAAAGATACCATGGAAAACAGATAAATTCGGTGTCAAATTATAAATTTTTTAACTTTAATTTATATAGATATGAATCATAGACCTAATGATGCGTCAGTCAGAAAAACTGAACTAGTTAAAGTAGAAATAACTAAGAGAGACATGGATAGACCTAAATTAACTTGGATAAAAGTGGTGCAAAATGATCTTACTAATTTATATTTATCAGAAGAGGTAGCCCTAAATCGACTCAAGTAAAAAAGAAGAATTCATATAGTCGACCCCAATTGACTTAGAATTAAGGCTTTTTTGTTGTCATTGTTGCTGTTGTTGTTGCTGTATGAATTAATATTGTATGTAGGTTGTTATTAGTGGATTTGAATTTGAGTTTAAGCCTGATGACAAAATTTTAATTTTAAATTATTTCAAATTACTAGCTATCCAAATGAATTTCAAAAATTTTCTACTTACTAAAGTGTCATTTAAATCCCTTATTTTAGGATTTTATTAAAAATAAATTTGAAATTGATAAAACCAAAATGATTGAATGAGACTATAGCAATAATTTCTAAATTTTGCTATGGATTGGTATTATAGTGCGCCTAGGTTCATAGGGTTGGATATGTATGTAATGGAGGATATAATAGTTCAAATTTTAAATCACTAAAATCTAATATATATTATAATAATAATAATTGATCTTTAATATTAAATTAAAAATTTGTTTCATTTAAGAGTTGTAATTGGCTATTAACCATTAGCGATTATCTGTTGGGGAATTTACTATGGAAGAACAAATGCTAATTATTAAAAAATTTATTTTTTTATGTTTTATTTATAATTTTAAGTCTCTAATTACTAGATTTATTATAATTTAATAAATATATTTTATTAGCTGATGAGTGAGGGTCAAAATGTCAAATATTAACCCTTAGTTCCTGTTAAAACCATAATTATTAAATATGCAATTATGAAGGTTTGACTTCTAAGTTAAGTTTCAGATAATTCGAGGGAGCGGAGAGAAATATAAAAGGAAAAATATATAGTATAAAGATGTAGAAAAATTCAAGCCCAAAATTACAATAATGCCCATAAAAAAAAGACAAACCTATATAGAAAGACTGTCTAAAAACGTGAAACCAATGCAAAGAATAAAAAAGTCGTACATTATAAAATGCAAATACAATATAAAATATGTAACTTAACATCCTCTCAAGATGGAGGTTGATGAATCAATCCCATCGTGGAAATAGAAAATCACAAGCTTTAACACCTAATATCTTGTTGAATAAATATTCTGTAATTTGGTATTTAGAGGGAACATGAGTAATAATGATAAAACCCTCTTACAACTTACTTCTCACAATGTTGCAATCAATATCAATATGTTTAGTCACCTCATGGAAGACTAGGTTAACGACAATGTATAGAGTAGATTGATTATCACAATGAAGATCAATTGGAAGCTACACGAGTAATTGAGGTCTTTGAGTAGGTAAGTGACAAATTGAAGTTCACATATAGTAGCAACCATACTTCTATACTCTGCCTCAGTAGAAGATCTAGCAATAGATAGTTGCATCTTAGTTTTTCAAGATATCAAGTAAGTGCTCAAGTAAATAAAGATCTAGTAATGGACTTCCCAATATTAGGACAAGTGCCCCGGTTAGCTTCACAATTCACAATAGACATGTAGATTCAAAGAAGAGTGAGCAAGAAAAAACAAACCTGGAGATGGAGTATTCTTAAAGTACTTTACTACATGTAAAGTTATATCCCATTGAACCTACCTAGAAGATGCCATGAATTGGTTCAATTATTGTGTGGATTATGAGATATTAGGTCTAATCAAGTTAAGATATAACAACCTACCTACAAACTCCTAAACCTTTCTAGATTAGGTAACAGTTCAGAAGTATCATTATGTAGTTTCAAACTAGAAGCTGAGGGGTCTTAGTGGGCTTACAACCAATCAATCCAACATTAGAAATAATATCTAATGTATACTTTCTTTAATTGAGATACATACCCTTAGAAGTCACATGTATCTCAAGTATAAGAAATTACTTAGTATGACTGAGGCCTTTAATGATGATAGCATCATTTAAGGCTTTCTTAATAATAAAAATAATAGTCTTACAAGAACCAATAACCAAAATATTATTCACATAAAGAATTAATACAAGAAACATAAAACCAGTGGATTTAATAAAGCGAAAATGATCATTAGAAGATTGTTGAAATCCTAAATTGTTTAATTTAGCAGTAAGCTCAATATTCCACTGCCTAGATGCTTGTTTTAAACCATATAGAGATTTTTTAGAAACCATATAACCATTAGATAGAGACATATATATTTCCTCATATAATTACCCATGCAAAAAAGAATTATTTATGTCCAATTGATCTATATGCCAATGTTTAATAATGGCAGTAGCTATGACAAGTCTGATAGTAAGCAACTTAACTATTGCTGAAAAGTTATCATGATAATCAACTTCTTCTATTTGTGTATAGCCTTTTGCTATTAATATGGCTTTATGACGTATATCTATTTATTGTCCTATTAGGTTTTACCTTAACTTTATAGACTTATTTGCACCTTATTGCAATTTTTCTAGGTGTTAGAGGAGTAACATCCCATGTATGGTTCTGTTTCTGAAGTTGTTATCTCCTTTTGCATGGCATTAACCCAATTAAGATCATTCTTTTGACTAAAAATATATTGGCTACAAATTGTGTATGAATACTATCTAAGTAAGGTATGATAGGAGGAGGAAGAGTTTGAATAGGATAATGTGTGGTGAAGGCAGTAGGGCTAGTATTGAAGGTTGTCTGTATGAATAGATTCTACAAGAGTACAAAGTTATCTAGACATTTAATCCTTATTCTTTTTCTAGTACTTTGACTTATTTAGATAGGTCAAGAAGTGGTGTTAAGAGTATCAGTTTATGAAAACAAAAGGGAAATTTGAAGTAATTGGCTGGTCAGATTGAATGAAGTTATGTTATGTGTTGTTTGAAGAATTGCGGAATGGAATGGTTATGATAGATGGATTAGTTAAAGAGGTCTAAATATTGGAAACAAGTATAATAGATTATGTGACTACTTTATACATATTATAAGAAATAGGATTAGATTGCATAAGAGAAACAATGAGTAAAACAAGTTTAGGTTTCATCAAGGCTAGATTAATTTTTAAAGGAAAGATAGATTCATGAAAGACGACATCTCTAGAGACTAGGATGGTCTTTGTTTGGAAATCAAACTTATCTAGGTGCATAACCAATGAAGACACATTTGGAGGCCATATGAGAAAATTTATCTTTATTAGGTAAGACATTAATTAAAAAGCGTAAGCAACCAAAGACTTTAAGGGAATTGTAACATGTTGGTTTGTCGTATAACATTTCAAAAGGGGTTTTCCCAGTTAAGAATAGATAAAGGTAACGTATTGATAATGTGAGTTGCTGTAAGGATAGATTTAACCCAAAATTGCTTAAGCAGACCTGATTGAAACCTATGAGGGCTCTTACTATGTCTAACAGGAGTTTATGTTTGCATTCTACAACTCCACTTTGTTAAGGTGTGTAGGATGTAGTTATTTGATGTACAATGCCAAGTTTGGAAAATACATGTTTGTACTATTCATTAGTGAATTCAGTGCTATTCTCACTTCTAATTTGCTTAATGGTTTTGGTAAAATAGGTATGAATTAAGAAAATAAAGCTTTGAAGGTAAGAAAAAGTTTTTGACTTCTATTTTAATAAGAAAGTCCAGGTTGCTTTACTTAAGTCATTAACTAATGTCAAGATGTAATATATGTTTGTCAAGGAAGTTGTTTTATAAGGTCCCCAAAGATATAAATGAACAAGGTAAAAAACATGTTTTGATTAAGTATAGTAGAGAAAGGTAGTCTATGTTGCTTAACTAAAGGACAAATATCACAAACACTTAAAGGAGGGTAATGCAAGACACATGGTATATGTTGCATTTTCTTATGAGAAGTATGGACTAATCTTTAATGCAAGAAAACAAAAGAGATGTAAGAAGAGATTTTATTAATAGTATTTACATTACAAGGAATAGAATTAAAACAACAAATTGAATTTTTTTTTGTCTCAACATCATTAATAAGAGCACAATGTTTATTTTGAAACAAAGCAATGGTACTTACCAAAAAACTATTGCAGTTAAGTATGTACAAACCAACTTGCGGAACCTTAACAATTATGCTTAGTCAAGAGGTCCTGAAATAATCAATGTGTTTGATAAAATTTAATTCTGATATTTAGATGTTTGGATAGATAACTAACATATAGGAAGTTATATTTGAAACTAGGAACCAATATATCATTTTTTTTATTTCAAATTTATGGTTTATAGTACCCTTTTTGGTAAATAATCGTGGTAGTTTTGTATAGTAAGTGAATGGTTTAAGTTTTTACAGGATTGTCATATGATTACTATTAAAACTCATATGGTTAGTTGCGCCAGAATCTATTGTCCAAAAACTATTATATCTATAATCTAACAAATCAGAGATAGTAGAGTTAGTTATACATGCATAACTAATGCAATTCATGGGAGCACCTTCAATTATGCCCTTCCTTTTCAAAATCCTTTTAACTACAATGGTAATAGTAGCAGTCAAATTATCCTTCTTAGACTTTTTTGAGTTTCCTTCTTCAACTAATTACTTTGCTTGAGTAGCAAATCTATTTTGCCCTTTACCCATCCCATCCTTTCTCGCCTCATAGAACTAGTCTGGATAGCCTATTAATTTGAAGCAACCCTCTTTCTTGTGTCCCTTCATGTGACTGAGTATAATATCTATCATTTTATTTGTGTAGAATCTCTTCCAGATTGATTCCTCCTGTAACCCTTTCCAATATTGTTACTCCTATAATTAGTTCCCCTGCTATAAAATTGCCCCTTAACAATAAAGGCACTTGCATTCCTTAAGTCTACACAACTATTATGAATTTCTCTTTGTTGTTTTAACTTCAAGACCATAGAGTAAGCCTTGTTAACAAGTGAAATAGGTTCTATCAACAAGATTTGATTACATAAACGATCATATTAATCATTTAGGCCCATCAAAAATTACAATAGTTTGGTCATATTATCCAAGTCTACATTGTCCTTAGTTGCACCTTACATATAGGTTGATGGAGGAATCAAGCAACCTAGATCATCTCAGAGCTATTTTAGTTTAGTATAATAATTGTGATAATGAGATTGTCTTAAGAGATTGATCTAATCTCTCTATGTATCTTATAGGCTTAGTCTCCATGACTACCATTATATCGATCTTCTAACTCATTCCATAGTTCTTTAGAAAATTTGACATTTATGAATGCCTATACCAGATCCTTTGATATTGAATTAAGGATCATGAGGTGACCATGAATTCAACTCGTTTCCAGCTGTAGAACTCATCTGAGATCTCTTATGGACCTTTATAACTCCTATCCACAAAACTAATATTAGTTTTAGCCCATAGAGTTATACTCATAGCTCGATGCCATGTAAAATATTTTATTTTATTCAAAAGAGAACTCATCAAAAGCATTCATGGATGGTATGAATTCTAGTGGTGGAGTGGATCCCAGATGTCTTAATTACTGTGGCTCTGCATACGTTCTACCTTTGTAGCATTTGGCATCTCGACTTTTTCCATCATCATCAAGAAAAATTATACTATGATTAAGGTTTTAGTAAGTAATTGGTTCTGTATAATTGGTCTTTCTCCTAAGGATGGACATTTTGTCAGTCAGTTAATTAACCGACTAAATCAAAATCTAACCAATTTTTCTGATAGCCTGTTTTCTTGATCGAATTGATCGAACTTTATTCTCGATTGGTTCAGTTAATTAATCAAACTAGATCGGTAGATTTGGTTAATTCTAATTTAACCAAATTTTTCATGAACTATATATATCAATCAAATCTCTTATGAGATGGGATGGGATGTTTGAGTGAATCTCACCAAATGTAATGTTGTGTAGTAGTTTTCTTTTTTTTTTTTTTGAAGGGATGTTGTATAATAGTTAGGAATTATGTTTTTAATAGTATTTTAATTAGTCCAACTCTTTGTTTTTCTCTATTTCAAGATAGAATCAACATGTGGTTAGCAAACTACACTTTACTAGTAAAATAATCAAAGAACAATGGTGATTAGTAAATAGAAAAAAAAATGTTGCATCTTTATTAGTGCATAGTACTTGTTTGATTAATTAACTCATAGAAATAGACAAGGTGGCATTGGGTATTATTTTGGAACAGAGACATGATGAACCTCCTCTATGTCTAATGGTAGGAATAGTAACATTTGGGTTGAAAACACTTCTCTATTTTTCTTATTAGTACTTAAATTTGCATATTAGGTGGGTTTACATGTGTGTCTCATGTGGATGAATGTCTGGATAAAGCTTCGCTGACAGGACTATAATGAAATGTGCTCATTTCATTTTTTTTTTCAATTAATGGTTAATCGAGCAGCAAGACTCGGTTAGCTATTAACCAACAAAAAACCAATCTAACGCTCTTAGATTTATTAACCGAACCAACTGCAGATTCAAATGGTCATTTAACCAAACCAAGTTTTTGTTCGGTTAACCATTTGATGCCTACCCCTACTCTTTCCTCAATTAGGCTCTTCCAAATTGGAATTTATTTCAAGTAATTAAGATTTCAATTTGGAAATTTAAGCTTTTAAAATTAGGATTTTCAATTTGGGTTAGGGTTTTCTATTTATGATATTTTGACTTCATTAATAAGATTTAGGGCTTTTGCTTGGATTTCTCTTTTTTTTAGTCCAAAAATAAAGAAAACTAGGGTATTGAGAAAAAAATGAGTATTTTGAATTGACAAGTTTAGCCAAGTTGTTGATTTGAGTCTAATGAGATTTCGGCTGAGATCTTCAACCGAGACTTCCGACCGTAGTTTCAGACTTTGAAGAAGAGGAAAGAGAAGAAGTCCTCGACTTGCAACAGATTAAGGATAATTTATTCAATCACATAGTTTGGGCTTCCAGAATATGGCGCCTTTGGGGTTTTGTGTTTGATTGTATCGAAAAGCCTAATAAATTGGTATTTCCCTATTAGGTCATGTCATTTAAGGGCAAGCAAATCATTTATGATGAATAGGATAAGCTTCAAGAGAATAATTTGGAGTTCCAAGAGGGGGGGGGGGGGGGGGTTGGGAGGTGGGGGAGGGGGCAGTGGACCCCCTTAGTTCATACATATATACACACAAATATGTGTGTGTGTATATAATAATTATTTATTATTTTATTTTTATATAAAAAGTTTCATGTTTAATTTAAATATGGATAAAATTACTAGCAGTAGATCTAACAAAATAAATTAAATTCTTGAAAAATCTTTTTTATTTTGATATAGTTTCATTTCTTTCAAATTAACTCATATTTTTTTTATATAAAAAGGCCAAATTACCAAAAAATATATATTTAAACTTTACCTCATTTTTCACTTATGTCACAAACTTTAAATTTTGACAAATTAGGTAATGAACTTAATTTTTTTTTAATTCTATTATATGATCGGTTGAGAGTGATGCAAGTGGATTAATTATTGACGTGTCAGTTATCTATAATTATTTTATTCAAAAAAATCCATTCCTTAGTTTTTTTTAAAAACAAATTAAGGTCGTTACTAAAAAAAAGTAACACCATTCATATTAATTAAATAATGGTAAAACATAAAAAAGCATCAAATAATGGTTAAATCAAAATCAGAACTATTAATTTAGAAGTAAAAACACAAATTAAAAGAACAACAAACTTCCACTAATTGAGGGTGGAAAAAAATTCCTCATTATTTAAATTTACATATTGCTTTTGAGTACAAGAAAAACTCATAATTAAACCAGAAAAATTGAGAAAAAAAAGTTAATACCGTGCCCCTCTCTCTTCCTCTATTATGCTAGTTCCAAAAATAGAATAGTTCTTTAAGCTCTCTGCAATTTCTCTTAGAGGACCTCTCTATTTATTGGTAAAAATTCAACATTTACTCTCAAACCCAGCAAAAATTAAAATTCAATATTCTAAAAAAAGCTAGAAATTTTTAAATCTTTATCATTATCCAAAGAAAATCCAATTCCTATTTTGAGCTTGAAAAAGCTTATTTCTCATTCCTTTGTTTTTTATTCAGTGTTTGAAAATAAAATATTAGAATGGACAATTTCACACTCAAAACCTAGAAGATTAATTGTTGACTTTTTCAAAACTGAAATGTACCAATTTGAGCTAAAAAAAAAAAGTAGTCTAGTGGAAATTAGAAAAGGCAAAAGAGAAGTTAGGTTTTTGAGTCTCTTTGCCAAATTCTATTAGTTGTAATGATTTTCTCTCTCTAAACTTTTTATTCGATTATAAAATTTTCTCTCTCTAGAGAAATTAAGAAATTAGGGCATGAAATTGAAAATTCCTTCCTTTGTTTGTTATTTACTTAGAAAAAAAAGTAGAATTTTTAAACTACATTACAATATATTTCCATGTATAGAAGTTCATTTATAATATAATTCGTGAAATTTCTCCTGCCAAGAAAACTAAAGAAAGGGAGATGGGTGAAATGCAAAAGTATTCTTTTTCAACAATGGAAAGGCTTTTTTTTTCTCTCTTTAACAAAATGTGAAAAGTAACAAGCATTACTTTTGTGACTTATGAGAGTAAGGGGCGTTAATTTATTTTTTAGAATAAAAAAATAATAAAGTATTGACACGTTATCACTTGATTCAGTGTTATCACTTTCAATTAGGTCAAAAGATAGGATTGAAAAAAAAATTTAACTTTAATACCTAATTTGTCAAAAAAAATAAATTAGAAGTGAAAAAACATGTAAAGTTCAAGTAATTTTTAATAATTTGTTCTAAAATGAATTATATTTTACTGATTATTTTTTTTAAATATAAAAATTGGTATAATAAAATTAAATTGAACTGAATTTTTCTAAAATTTAAATGTCTAAATAAAGATTTATTTATAATTAAATATTGATTAATGAAGTTATATTTTGAGTTAAATCTCAAAATTTTATTTATATATATTATATCACATAAATTTATTTAAAATAATTAATTTAAATATTTTTTTTAAAATATTTTAAAAATATATTAAATAATTAAAAATAATATATAAAAATTATTTTAAAAATAATATATATGGTATAATTTATTAAAGTTGCATTTTATTTTAATTTTTTTTTATTTGAAAATTTTACACGCCACTCCTTCCTACTAAATTATGGTTCCGCCGTTGGAAATGAATAATATATTATCATTGTCATAAATTGATGTTCCCGTCGCCTTTTAAGTTCATCGCGACAAATAATATCAGAATTAATTATAATTAAATTATTTTATTAAAATTTATTATAAAATATCACCTTACATAAATAAATAACTCTGAAATTTATAAACTTACATATACTCTCAGACTTGAATTTCTATTTTTATAATTATAATGGAAGAAGATAGCATATGTATATATAGTCGAACCGAACTACAAAATGAAAGATTTCTTTTTGTTCTTCCATGGTGGCACACTGCGTTTTCTTTTTGTAATAATTTATATTTTCTTTTTGTGATGATAAGCTATTTTCTTATGTTGTGAAAGTAACATGACTTATTTTTAGTGTTTAACCTAATAATAAATTTAGTTCACTTGGAACTGAACAAGCAATTTTTTTTCTTTGGAACAAGTAATTTTGGCATTTTGTTTTTGGCTTTATATATGTAATAATTGTTAAATTATTAAACAAGTTCTATAATATACATATACATATATATATAAGGATATAATTAATTATAAAACAGTAAATTAATCTCAAAAAAAATTTATGAATAAGTGAGGTATACATGAATATTGCAATAAAAATCTCATATTAAATAGTAAATAAAAATGATGAATTTAAAGTCTTAAAAAATATTTGAATCTTATTAATTATCAATTAGATTTTGGGTTGTATTTAAATATTTTTACATAGTATTAAGTTACTTTTGCCCTCCCCATTGTGCATATTTTTGCCCTCATTTTCATTATGCTTTTATCATACAAATCCATATTCTTAAGTTTTTACTATGAATTTTACCTTATAGACATTAAAATAAAAATTAATGACAAGCTCACTTTTTGAGCAATATTTTTATATTGGTAGACTTAAACACATTATAACTTGTTCAGTATATCATATTTTTGTTGATTATTAACCCAAAATATATTCCATAAGAAATGAAGATTAGCTCTTCTTTTAAATTTGATTTGATGCTGTTTTATTTATTTATTTCGATTACTTATAATAAAATGATAATATAAAATAAGACTAAGTAGCAAAGGGACAATAAGCAATGTACGTGCTTTATTCATGCAACTTATACAATCTTAATTAATTGACGATTGAGAGTATATATGTATATATAGAGAGAGAGAGAGAGAGCAAGTGGTCCCTTTTTATTGGATCGCACTTGCACATCTCTCTCTGTCTTCGAGTTTCTGATCAAATGAGTCTTTGCGTAAAAGCAAATTAAGGAGTGAAAAAGGATGGAGAAGACAATTTCAAATACAACGCTGCAAAATCCCTCCAATATATATATATACAACTTTCTTGGTCATCTAAATGAATCAATTACATTTAATCTGTTCATATTCTTTTTATTTGTTTCTTTTGATATGTTATTATTATTATTAATTGGCCTAACATATATCTGGACTCCTGATCTTAAATTTAATCATTATTAATCATTATTTAATACGTGGATAAATGATCTTAACATATTTAATCATTTTATATTTTATATTTACGCATTTATCATATTACCCTCTATATTTTTAAATTTATTCTAATAAATAATTATATAATCACATATTATTTATTTGCTCATTTTATTTATCTATTTTATACTTAGCAGATATCTAGACAAAGATAGCACTATAAATATATGCAAATATCTATTTGATGTAAAATATATAAATATAAGGGCTAAAATGACTAATATATGATTGTATAAATATTTATTGGAATAAAATAGACATATACAAAAGATAATGTGGCAAATATATAAATATAAAGGACAAAATGACAAAAGTTACTAAATTCAGAGTACAATTGATGTATTAAGTTTTGTTATTATTATAATTTATTTCCAGATTTCATGTCCTCAAGCTTTGAGTTTTTCCACGAAATTGTCTAAAAAAGGATAGTAGACATAAGAAACATCCCAACATAAAATCATTAAGAAAAAAAAAACAGAATTATCGCATATATTTATTTGAAATTAATATGATACGTTGTTGTATTAATGCAATATCAAATAGTTAAATATAAAAATAACAGTTAGATTTTTTTATATTATAATTATTTACCCTTAAAAATTATAAAATTTAATTCTACAAAAAAATTCCAACTATTTGTTTCACAATGAAAAGTGAGATTGGATAATAAGACCTATCATGTAGAGAATTTTACTCATCCAAACACTAAAATCCTTCAAAAACCGCAAGAAATGGGCATAATCTGCATCGCGTTTGTGGTGGCCCTCTTTTATAGAAAATAGCATACACTAGTTTAAGGCCCACAACTTATAGTCTCTATGACTTTTTGTTTATTTATTTATTTTTGAGATGGCTCTGACTCATTGGATCCTATCAAAATTTCCCACACACATTCTTTCAATTTTATACTATATAGTTATTTTATGGATATTAGGTTTTTTTTTAATAGTTCAACCCCACAAATCCATTCGTTTAGTTAATGTCGTCTTCTTAATGGAACCACTACTTGCTAATACTGCATTTGGTGGTGCAGTTTAATCCTTATAAAAGTTGTTGGGAGAGACTGAATATCTCATATCTGGGGGGGCTGCGTATGATTTGTAGCCACTCCCACTCCTGAAATAGACATTATGACCCAACTCAGCAAATCAATTTTGGACTACTTGCAGTCGTCTTTGGACATAGTAGACTCTTCTCATATATATTGTGATTTAACTGCGAAGGTTGTTGGAATCGTAGAGGTACTTCCACATACGAATATGTGTATGCACAGCATATATTTGATAAGTAAGGCTAAGCACGGTCCGAAATAGGTCGGAGATAAAAAAAATCTCCGGCTCCGACATGAATTTCGAAGATTTTAAAAATAAATTCTCTGGAACCGAACTCTGATAAAGGAACTTTCAAATTGAATTGCTTTAATTTTTCATAGCAATTCAGTTCAGAGATTCAGTTCCTGTAGTTCAAATATGAATTTATTTAGATACGGAGATTATCTCCGTTTTTAAAACTCTATATAAAAAATATTATTTAACTATTTTAGCAATAAAAAACATTCAATTTAAATATTTATAATTCAAAACATAGATGATAAAATTATTATAAATATTCAATATTCAATGTCCATAATAAAATTAAAATATCCAATATTTAATACTAAATTATTGCAAATTTAAAATAAAAAACTTAAATGCATAAAAATAAATAAGATAGACAAATTAAAAATTGTTAAACTCCATATGCTTGAATTTCATTCCTTGCAATTTAATAAAGAAAAATATAATAATTGGCTCAGATATTTTTAAAATAATCCACAATAAACTCAAATTTAAATAAAAATAAGTATAAAATAAAAATAATAAAGTTCAATAAATAAATAAATCTGGTTCAATCAAATTCAATCCAAAAAATAATTTGTAAAATAACAAACACAATAACACAACTTATATTGAGTTTCAAATCTCCAACTTTCATACACAATAACAAACATAATAATACAACTTTTATATACATATATATAATTTAACAACAACACTACTATCATTGGGTTTTAAATCTCCATATTAATCTTTGACACAATATTTTTTAAAATTTTAGATTCTTAAGTAATATTTGTCTCGTCTGAAAATGACATCAAAGCTAGTCAAAATCAACGTTAGGAGTTTCTGGTGGAGTGCTCTTTGTCAAACGTGTTAGGGGTGCTCACGGTTTGGTTAACAAAACCTCTAATTATAGTCTGATGAAAAAGAATTACAAATCGTGGAAAGTCACGAAATTCTAGATGTTCTACATGCCTAAATGGCAACTCATCCATTATGATCATCCTACTGAGTGAAAAAGCAATATCATTTGTCTGCTACATCTTATTAGGGCTTAAAAGCTAAGGTGTTTTGACTACTGTTAAATTATATGGATATAATAAATATATGGATAAATGATTGTTTAAAAAACTAATACCGCTAGTAGATGGACATACAAGAGATTTACTACAATATTTACATTTACCTTTTTTTTTTCTTGATGATTTTCATCATTGTTTGATTCAAAATACTCTCAAACCCAAGATCTCTTTCTTTTACTACTCACCTTAAGTAATTTTATAGCATTTTCAAGGACACCTGCCTTTATATTATTATTCCTAAATTTAAATAAAATTCATAAAATTTAATTAATTAAAAGTAAATAATATAATATAATTAAAATTATTATATATCGAAATTAACTAATTAATTAAAATTAACTAATATAATTAAATTTATTATATACCAAAATCAACTAATTAATTAAAATTAACTAATATAATTAAAATTAGTTATATTATTATTCCTAAATTCAAATAAAATACATAAAAATCAATTAATTAAAATTAACTAATATAAGTAAAATTATTATTAACTAATATAATTAAAATTAACTAATCAATTAAAAATTTATAGGTAAAATCGAATTCACAATCTTCTATACATATTAAAAAATTATAACTTACTAAAATAATTTTAATAATTTAGTAAAATAAATTAAATAATCAATTAAACATATACAATTAAATTCCTTTGAAATTATTTGTATACATATTAAACTATATTATATTATATAATTAAAAATTTTAATATTTTAAATAAAATAAAGTATTTATAAATTATACATATCTACACATTTAACAAACAAACACTAACAAATCAGTTAACAAAAAATCTAAATAGTAAATATATATGCACAGATGCTCAAAAATATACAAAATATATTATTAACCTTAACATAGTAACAATAAACATATCTAATATACAAATCACTAACAAATCAATCCGTAAAATACTCAAATATAAACTGATTTATAAAAGAAAAATTATATTTTTATAAAATCTAAATATTATTAAAACAACAACATCATACATGATTTAAAACTCAAATAAACACAACAAATCAACATTTTTAAGCACAAAACAAAAAAAAAACAGTTTAAAACAAAACATCACCGAGTAAAAAGCGAAAAGCCGTCGAAAAATTACGATGGCGACAATTTCAACGGCGGCCAATTCGTCGTCAAGCGACGGTTCTCCTGGTATGACGTGTGTTATGAGGCAACAAGCGGTCGACAATAGGTCAAGTAGAAATTGATTCGGCTGCTCTCTCTCTCTCTCTCCTCTCCCTTCTCTTTCTCTAACACTCTCTATCTTCTCTCCTCTCTTCTCTCGCCCGTTTTTCTTTCTTTTTTTTCTTTTTATAAATAATGTATATTATTATTTTATTTAAATTTATGTTTATATGTATTTTATAAACTAATAGTATAATATGTATATGTGTGTTATAGTATGTACTATACTATATACTATATAGTATATATTTATATTATAGCATATATAATATTATATATAGCATATAATGTAGCATATATATTATGTATATATACTACAACGCAGTATATTACTATTACATAGTATATAACATATAGTAATATATATACTATAGTATTGTTATAAAAAAAGAAAATCTCAATAAAAACAAACGTACACAAAGCAAAAGTAACTTATTGTTATATTAGTTAAATTTTAGTAACTAGTTAAATTCTAACTAGTTTATTATGTATATATTTTATCATTTTACATATATATATCTAAATAATATTTTAAAATATAAAAAAATATCAGGCTATTACATATATATATATATATATATCTTGATGTTGTTATATTAAACATAATAAACTTTATAACATTAAGCATTTATAAAATATTTTAAGTTAATATTTATGAATGAAAATAAAGTTTATAGTTTATAAATGAATGTTGTAGAAATATTTTAGTAAGACATGTATATTTAATTAATAAAATAAAAAATAAAAAAAAATTAAAGTGTGTATATATACACACACATATATATAATATGATAAAAATGTTAAAGTAAATATATTATATGATATAGTATGAAAAATTTAGTAGTTGATCATATTTACTAATTATATCTAAATTCAACCCATCAAATAATAAGTTCAATATGCTAATAAATATAAATATTTTTTGAATTATAAAATATTATTATTCTCTTTTGTCATATGTTATGTTTTCTTTTTAATTTATTCTGAATTATAATTTAGTTACCATTTTATTATATTTATATTTAATATATATCTCTCTCATATTAAAATAAGATTATAATTGAAAAAATATATAAATTTATATTTTTAATAAAAAATAATTTTTTAACTTTTAAAAAATAAAAGTGTAATTATCAATTTGGATTGAAGAATGACTTTTGTTTAGATGTTTTGCAAATATTTTCAATTCTTTTTCTAATTTAAACCTTGCAATTTATATTATTCATATTACTCTCAAATCCATCATTTATTTAATTATTATCACTAGTACTATTAATTATTGTTAATATACAAAATCATCATTTTTATTGAAAACTAATATTATTATAAAAAATTACTTGGTAGCAATAATTTATATAACCATGTTGAATATGAATTTAATTTAAAATATTCAATAAATAATTTATTGACAATTAAAATCTTTTAAATGTAATTTATATTTTATTAATTTAATAATATTGAAAAACATATATATCAATATTAATTAGGTGACAAATTAAAAATTATACTTGGCCATTAATTATTTTTTTATTTTTATATATTTTATTTTTAGTTAAATTAGGAAATTTCTTTAATTTGATTATATATAATATTAAATGTTGAAAATAAATCAATATAATAATAATAATATTATTATTATTAATTAATCAAATATTATTTCATATATTCAATTCGGTTCGGTTTGATTTAATTTAATATGATTCTCGATTCGCATATGACATAATCTCCAGAATCATTTCATATTATAAAAATCAGAATAATTCGATGCGGAAAAAGTCAATAATCAATGGAATTTTTCGGTTCTGAATATTTTTAATCTGATTATTTGGATCGGTTCGGATATCTTTAGAATACGTGCTCAACCTTATCTATAAATCTATAATTATTCAATTTATTTAGATTTTTTTTCTTTTTTACTGTTTTTAAGTATTAGTTCGCTACTCGAAATTTTAAAAATTGGTATTTGTTCTGCATAAAATATCCTTAATAAATAAAGAAATATCTTTCAACTGAATAATATAATAATCAGACTCGACCATTTTCCCTACATTCTAATAAGATTGATGAATCTAACTTAACATGACAAGTTATAAAGAGTCAACGTTAGATAATTGAAATCTTTGGGAAATAAAGAGAAGATTAGCATGTAACGTGTGTATTATCATAGGGGGAAGATGCCAACTTAAATCTAACAAATTTGATCCAAAATGGTTATAGATGAGGCCAAGAGCCTCTTGAGAGATACGGTTGTGTCATAATTTGTTTTCGTTATATGTAAAGATGTATGGAGCAAGAAGCCATTGCCTTTTGTTGGTGTCATTTGTCTTTGGTAACGGCAGCATTTCACATGGATAACATCTCTGCCGAACAGTTAACAACCCAATCACATGCAAGGTTTAGTACTTAATGCAATTGCACTAAACATCTAATCCTGTTACCCTTTCCATTTATTAACATTGCAACTTCTGCACTGTTTCCGAATTCTCGCTAGATTTTGTTAGGTGTTCAAGTTATTTTTCAGTACCTCGAAGAATAAAATTGTCAAACGCTGGAGAACTGTTTCAATTCTGAGAAACAGTCCTGATCTCAATTACGCTTTCCGCTTTTTCCCGTTTCTTTTTTTCCCCATTGAATGTTTGGAAATATATGATGACAGCAATTCAATCATTCCACATATTGAAGTGAAAAAGCACTATAAATTGAAAAAAAGCACTATAAATTGAAAAAATAAGGCACAATAAATTCAGCATGCGCTTTACCAGCACCTCTTTATCTATTTTTCCCATATCAAATAGTTGAGACGAATAGAAAAGAAGCCTTGCTCAATGCCCTGCAGTTGAGGTATCATTTATGATATGAAGCAGATTGTAATTGACATAGAAGAAGACCGCACCATGAAAATTCAGAAGCAATGCCATGAAAACTTCACTTCTCATCATTTGGTGGATTGTCTTCGTCCTTTTTATGTTCAGACCGCTAATAATTGACCCAAAAATAAAAATCAGTAAATATATGTTGGACATATTTGACAAAACATACACAGGCATAACTGAATCAACCATATATGCTTTAGTGCAGAGATAAACCTCAGATTGGCCTTGCAAAGACGCAAGTAGATCTTTCACTGAAGGATCATTTGGGTCAACTCCTGGAAGCTATAAAGAGGAATAAAAATGTCAAGAGCAGTAACAATATGTACTGAATTTGATCATTCTTTAGCATAGGTTCAAGAAAACATACGGATGCAAGGATAGATGACACAAATGATTGATCCTCTAACACCTTGCTCACATCTGTTTGACTTGATATATCTGTTGCATTGTGTTGCATGGACATTTGAAGACCTGCATGGAACAGATAAAACAAATCAACCAATGCAGGTTCACTAATTACATAAAATAACAAGACGATTCACCAGACTTCCTAAGCATGCTACAGAATTTGTCCAAGTCATAATATTTTCAATTTTCAATTTTATCATGACTTGGGATAAAGGTAGAATAAGTTTGGCTAGGAGGTCAGGAAGAAAAACAGTATCCAACGCCTGTTAAAGAGATAAGAGTACAAGAAATATACATTGAATGCGATTTGTGGATCTATGCTCTGGGACCAGGATTCACTAAAATAATCAGAAGTACCAAGAAAATTTTCGCACAACATGAAAAGTAATGAGAAAATCGAATACATCATATACGAATGAAACGTCAAATGGATCTGAAAACTAGCATACTTTTGCACATTGAATTGCATGCAATCAAATAACAATTAGCCTCTGAAAGAAAATTCTCCTTGTTTTTAATTGCTCTGATGTTGAACGGCAGTATAAATACACCAAAATATGCTAAATAGTGATATCACATTAAATCCCTCAATGCTTGAAATATGAACTTTGAATTCCTAATGATGTGTCCATGCAGCATTTATACCTAGAAAAATTCAAATAAAAAATTTTTGACAAGTAATCAGCCAAAAGGACTGAAACATGATGTACTCAGAGCCTAGAATAAAATGGTAGAAACCAACCAATAGCCAACTCCTGATCTTCATGAGTTGCTTCTGACATACCAATATCACGCGCAGAGGAATCATCAGATCCAGGGGTTTGCATTGACAGTGCAATAGCCTGCTGCAACAATGTGTTGACTTCATCCTACCACAACATTATTTGTCAACACTTTCAAACAATTAAAAATATGCATACAAAATAACAGATTGAAATTTAATATAATGCTTTGATAAATAGACACGCCACACATGCACATGCTCAGAAGCAGTCAATGTAAAGGAAAAATGATGTGAACCGTTGGATCAGTGATATTCCCAGTTGCTTCAGCAGCTCTATCACTAGTATTGTCGACCATAGCTGCGTCCTGTGAAATCGATGATGGTTCCTCTACCTTTTCTTGTTTGGTAGATTCCTCTGTAGCCATCTTGGCAGCAGCTTCTTGCCTTGCCCTCTCCTCTTCCATGGAAACTCTAAGGGCCAGAGCCAGCTCAGGATCAAGGTTAGGATCAACACCGAAATCAAAGTCACCCCCACCTGCTGCTGCTGCTGCCCCAGCAAAGCCACTTCCTCCACCGTTCCCATTGAATACAGGTGTGCTGCCAGAAGAATAAAGAATTACAATCTCTCAAAACATATATTAAGATGAGGCAAAATATTGTGAGAAATCATTAAAATTTCTCAAAGAGTAATACCATATATTCACCTTTATCATCAAAAAAGTACATCCTATTGTATGTAATTCATATGCAACAGATCTTCAATTAAATTTCAACTAGTCACAGTTATCAACATTGTGATTCAACTCAATAAAATAGTACAAATTTATTTATAACTAAATAATTCAACATGCATGCATTGAAAATCAGAACTAGGAGAGACTGAACTGCAATTGCTAGATTGCTCAAATTGCAATTTCAATCGCTAAGTTAATAATTTCATATGTTACTTTTGCCTGGCAGTTTTTATTTATTTTATTTTATTTTTATCTCCAGAATGGCAATGGCACTGGTGAAAAGTGAAAAAAGAAGGGATCAGAAGTGATTGAATGATGTTGGAGAAGTGAGATTGCTTTTAATCTCGATGGGTTGATTATTTTTCAGAGAATGAGAACCCTACCAATGTCAACAATAGCCTGCTTGTACTGCAATGCTATTGATGATGGTATGTGACTTGATGTTATCATTCACTAGGCAATAATGAAGTTTCTTTAAGTAATGAACAGATGATAGGAATTTGAAAGGAATAAAATTTTCTAAATTTCTAGAAAGAGGAGAGTATGGAAAATATGGTCCTAACGTATTCTGTCCTAGGCTTCAAGTTGACAAGTGCCTATTTCTTGTTGGACCGTGTAATTGAGTTGCCTTGGCTTTTTTCCCTTTTTAAATAATAGGCAGTCCAATGGTTAGTTAACTCAACATCATACAAAGATCAATTTTTATTCAATTAGGCTCAGCTATTTTTTTTTTTGAAAAAAAAAACATTTTCACGGAAAAAATTTTCCATTGGCATTTGAAGTGCTCATGTAAATTGGTTATGAAAAATGCTTTCTTGATCAAAGGTCATTTTCAATGAAGATAACTTCTTTCAGAAAAGGAAAGCATTTTCCTAATATTGACAAACTCATTCTAATAAAGGAAAATGAATAAAATACATATTTAATAATCCATATCAATCCATTGATCACCGGCAATCACTAACATTAACCCCCGGTGATCACCGCAATTTTCATTTTCTATATATTTTTTCTCATATTTAAAAATAAATAAATAAAATATGAAATTGTTTTGAGTCTAAACATTTTTGTAGTCTTGTAAATTGAAATTTTTAATATTTTCCAACTAATTTTCAACATTAAAACCAAACAACAAAAAATGAGTTCTTCGGAAAATACTTTTCAAAACAAACATTTCTTTAGAAAAAATTTTTCAGAGGAGTTATTTTCTGCAAAAAGATGGAAGCTTAGAGAAAAGAAAAGGAACTAAGGGGTTGTATCCTAAAAAAAAAAAAGTTAATGAGTTTACCTTAATAAAGTTTAAAGATTTTTTATATTTCAAGTCCTACTCATTGCAGTTCTCCTTCTATCACACAAATAAATAAATAATCATTTCGTCAGAGTTCAAATCTAATTCATATGTGATGACAATTGATCCAGTTAATTTTTTCATATGAAGGATATTAGTTGTAATACCAAGACAATCAAGCTAATTCCATATTTATGGGATATTGTTAAAGTTGAATGAAGACTTTTGTAAGTAGACATGTATATTTTGAAACATATGTTTATAGGGTTCATAAAATCTGCAATCTTATGATACTATTTTATGAAATTCCAGGCGAAAAACTTATTTTGAAACTTTAGAAGTGCTTCAGGTTCCCAAAATCAACTAAATAATAAGAACAAATATTACCTATATTTCTACACAGCCGTGAAATTTTAACTCAACTTTATTCACCTAGCATGCTCATGAGGACAGTCTAATTCAAATGAGAAATTCCCGATTATTCTTATTAACAACTAATCATCAATTTGCATATTTGTAATTCTGAATTAAAACAAAAAGATCAGATATCACACCTGATAAGCACATCAGAGAGTGCATTTGGACCTGCAGGAATGTGAACAATATGACTGCTATCATTATTGTTGACAGCAGCAAGGAGGGCCTCCAACTTCTCTGGCTTCTGATCATCTTCTTCACCAAAATTAACAATATCAAGAGCTACACTGTTCTTTTTCAACTTCTTCCCTATGATCTCTAGAACCTTTTTGTCGTATTTGACAGGACTGAAATCATGTGCCAAAATGAAAAACTTAGATGTCCAGAAAAATGAAAGAGTAAATCATCAACCAACAGGCAAACTACCTTCCAGCAAAGACTACAATTCTTTGCTGCTGATTTTTGTTTTGACGATGCTTAAGAGCTAGTTGAGCAATCTGGATTCCAGCTGCCATGTCCATCTCACCCCCCATTTCAACACCTACACAATTTCTTGTGATAAAAGAAAATGGAGAGAGAGTTGCACTTCTAATATCATCAAATTGGAGAAAATGCTTGTACTGGAGCTAGTTTGTATGGATAATGAAAAAAAAAATAAAAGGAAGAATAGAGAAAAGCAAGCAGGGGCAGGGATGCTGCTGCTAGTATGTATTTACAGAACTTTATTGCAACGAGGTCCTCCCAGATTATGAATTACAAACAGCAAACAAGTGCAAGTTAAGGAAAGTAGTGTAACAATTAAACATCTAATCATTAGGAGAAAACATCAAACAATTAGATTATCCAGCAACTTCTTCATAAAGATATGAATTCAACCAGAAATTTTGCACTGACTTCTCCCTTAAAATAGGTTTTGGCTATTTCATGTTTTGTTTTTTTTAATAACTTATGCGCACATGCTTCTGATCTTCTATTTCTTTCACATACACTTTCCCCTTTTAATCACATTAAATATGCAATCTCACCTTACAAATACCCAAAAACACACTACCAACGCTAATCATAAAGCACAAGATTCCTGGCAATGCAAACAATAGGGCTGGTCAAATCCGCAGTTCCTTTTACATCAGCAATTAGAACACACTGTGCCCTCAGTTTTAACAATTAAGTGCTAGCAATAGGCGCCAGTATTAAATCTCAAAATTTTTCATTCACAATGCATAAGATTGCAATTTCACAGATAACTAAAATTCTCACTGGCGATAAATTACTAGGATAACAAAATGCTCTTAGAATTCAAACGCAAATAACACTAGTCGCATAATATTAGTAAACACTATTGTTTATTGAAATGAAAATGAAATTAAAATGCCATGAAGCATACCGTGCATACAAGCCAAAATTTTGCCAAGATCAGTAGTAGGAGTGGTTAAAACACGCACTCCTTTCCCTCCCATAGTCAAAATCCCCACAGTATTCTCTGGATTGGACTGCCATTTGTACGAGTAATTACCAATTTAAAAAAAAATACTTAACATAAAAAGAAAAACCCTAATTGAACATAAAAACAAAAACAAAAGATATTATGAAACAAATTACTTGTGTTTTGGCACCACAGATGATACTAACGGCATCGGCTTGAGCCTGGAAACGAGAGGGAGAGTAATCGCCGTTTCGCATCCATTCCGAATTATCGATGCATATCATTGTCGCCTAAGAAGAACCAAAATTGGATTAAAACAGAGATTAAACGAGTAAATTACCCAAAAAAGCTGCAAAATAATCAGTAAAATTTTGCCATCACAGACCTCGAGAACCATTGTTGCAATCAGCGAGTTGAAATAAGAAGAAGAGAACTTTGCAATATCAAATCAAAGTGGCAATGTTTCTTGCACGGTTCAACTGTGTAGCTATATATAATTTTCAGTATATGGTATTTTTGGAGTATTCGCTGATTTTATAGGGCTACTTGGCTTAGCTAACAAGACAGGACTGATATTATTATCTTTAAATTTAAATTTATCTATCTATTTATAAGCACGGTCGACAAACAGTTATTTTACTTTCCTTTTATCAATTACATTTATATATATATATATATATACATATACACGTGTGTGTATGTATATGTGGGGGATATACATATATATATATATTAAAAAATCTATTCGTATATATATATATATTAAAAAATAAAAATATTTTATATTTAACATAAAATATTAGTATTTATCATTAATTTTAATTTATATTAGAATTACTTTAAAGATATGTATATTTTATTTTTTTTATAAATAATACAAAAGATAATTTATATTTTTTAAAAGTATAAAAAAATAAATTAAAAATTAAAAATATGATATTATCAATTGAATACAAATAAGTAAAATATTAATATAATTATTATAATATATTATTAATTAAGTATAAATAAATGATGTAATTTAAAGAAAGCCTCAAATCACTATAGATTAACATTAATTTCAAGTTATTTTACCCATTTTATTTTTCACTTTTATTTATTTTATTCCTTTGTACCTGTTGCTCTTACTATTAATCACTATTTTATTTTAACTAGTGTTATTTTTTTAGTTATTGCTCTTATTATTAATTACTATTTAAATTTAATTAGTGTTATTTCTTTATAGCTCTTACTCTTGTTATTAATTATTTTTTTAATTTACTTTTTTTAATATATTTGTACTTTATTATTATGTGTATTTTCTAAGAATTTATGTATTCAATTGTCCTTTAATAATGATAAATTTACATATAACTTTAGCACTTGCTTTTTGTATGTTTTATTTGCTCCTCAATTTTACTATTATGTAATATATTTTAAATATTTTTGTTGTGTAACTAAAAAAAATAAGATTATTAAGATTATTTTATATAATATATATATGTATATTATCAAAGCTACGCGAGGATATCATTTTAGTTTGATGAATTTATAAGCCAATTTATAATTTTTTTAAAAAAAATAAACTTGGACTAACAGCTTATTATTTGGGGTTTCTTCAAAAATACCCTAAAAAATATATTTTTAAAAATATTCACTTTTCTTTTTCAATTTTAAAAATGCCAATTTTATTTTTTAATTTTAAAAATACCCCTTTTAGAGGTATATTTTAAATATATATTTAATATACTAAAGGTATATTTAATTTTTAAAGGTATATATTGGATATATATTTAGTATATCAAAAATATAAAAAAAATATAGAGTATTTTAAAAAAAATTTAAAAATATACTATACCGTGTAATTTCCTCTTATTATTTTGATAATAAAATCATGTTTTTAGCTCATATATAACTAATAAACTAGTTTAGCTAAACTATAAGTAACACACAATTTCTTAAAATTTTAAATAGATAGAAATGTAGATATACCCTTTTAATTTGTCACTCCGATATAATTTTGTTATGTTTCTTTTCTTAGCTTAAATATGTCCAAATTTTTATAAAATCAATTTTTTAAGTCATTCACATAATGACAAAGTTAACATCATTATATTATAAAAAAAAGTACATATATGTTTCTAAACTTATCACGTAGATGCAACTTGGTTATTTTTTTAAGGGCTCAATTATGTGAACCCTTTACCAAATAAAAATTTAACTCTGTAAAATTGAGAGGATATATAAACCCTATTTGAAATAAAAAGTTAGTCACTCTGTCCCATTAAAATTATCACTTTTAGTTATTGTACATTTATTAAAAAAGTCATTAAATTTTTTAAATATTATATAAAATTATTTTAAATGGACTAAAATGCTCTCTATTAATTCATTAGTATTATACTTTTACTTTATTAATTACGTCATTAATGATAAGAATATAATTAGAAAAAAAAACTAATTAATTATTTTAAATTGTATAAAATGATAATTTTAACAAGATTGAGAGGGTATATTTTTATATAAAATGATTAAATAGAAAAAAAGATACCATGGTATTATATTACGAATATATATATATATATATTCGGAATTATGAATTATTTTGACTTTTTACGATTGTATAATTATTTAAGAGATTTAAGAAAAATAAAGAAGAGAAACAAAGGAAATTTATGTTCTTTCTCATTTTGCCGAAAAAATCCTAAAATCTTCACTGTAATCGACTTTCACAAAACTCAAGCAAGCTCCTCGAAGTTTTAGAATTCACGTATCAAAGTCTTACTATCTATGGTAGCCGCTGCGGTCGAGAGTTAGTGAAAGTGAAGTTTTTCAAAATAAAGAATTTAGGTTTTGCCACCTAAAATTGATGAAATTTAATTGCTTATAAATTTGATTTGATAATTAGAGCTATTAAAAAAAATAAGGTTCTCTTTACATACTATATCACTTTTTATCTCTTATTCATTGTTCACAAGTAACTTTGATGTATGTAAAAGAATAAAAAACAGATTTCGTTCACAATTATACTTTTTACTTTTTTTTTTAATTCAAAAACAGAAGTGAGAAATATAAAAATTTTGTTTTTATTATATATATGTCAGAAATTATAAATTTATTATTTTCAAAGATTTATTAGTATTGTAAATTTTGTATTGAATAACACCAACAATAAATACAGAAACCTTATAAGAATAGAGCTTTACCAAAGCTGAAAAAATTTCCCTAACCATGCCAGAGATAAAGCAGTGAACGGCCGATAAAAAAAAAACTCAAAATAAAAATACAACATATAGCACATGCATATCTCGGCTTTCTCTTCCACTTTACTTTTTCTGTCTCTTTTAACTCCCAGCCTTGCAAAATTAACCCTAAATCTTCTACCACTAAATATATTAATTTATAGCTAGTGAGTGAATTCGCATTTTCATTTTAGATTGTCACTACTGAATCTATTTACTAACTCTAGTATTTATTATGCCAAAATAGTAAAGTACACCTTGGAAAAATGTTTGAAAATTAATTAAAGCATTTTACCATTATGCCAAAATGGTGAAGTGCAACAAATGGATGAACTAACATTGCTATAGCACAACAACGAGATAAAAAGAAAAGAGAAACTGTCCTGTTCAATTACAGTTCAATAATTGATTACAGTTTGAAGGGGTTATTTTGAATACTGTTTGCTTAAGGATTTCTAAAATAAATAATATTAACTTGATTCAATTTCAATTCGCATGTTATTTTGAACACCCCAATAGTATAATGAATAATATTTGCTTGTAACTTTTATTTTCAGTGGGACTCTTGCATGGTTATTCCATGACCAACTTTTAAAGAATAATAAAATCTCACAAACTCAACCAGCTCAAAAAGAATAGAATCATTATACAAGGAAAAAGATTCATAAGAACCCTTAAAAGAAAGAGCAAAATACAAACTCAACCTGCTGTTGTTTCAAGCTGACATTAGAGCTACAATCAGAAGATACCCAAATCAAAATCTGCAGAAATAATGAAAATCAGGATAACTTGGATAATGTTTGCGGCTAATATTGACATCTTAAACACAGGAAGTTGCCTGTAAATTTAGATCTTTATCCAACGAGCCTCAAAATTCTACACTGCTTCCACTGAAGATGTGCACAAAAGCATTAACTGGCAGTTACATACAAAGCAAGAAATGATAGATGACATCGAGACATGATAAGTCAAGGATTTTTATTTATTATACATTGGGAGTTTTGGGAAGAATATGTGATCTATTATTTCTGCTGATGGGTAGATGAACATAAACATCATGAACCTCTTGCTTATAGGCCTCTCCTCTGTCTCTATCTATAGCATAGCACACATATACAGTGTCGATCACATTGTCCAGAACATGCACAAAGAAGCTCAGTATCACTATCAACAGAGCCCATGCAAGAATAGCTACGAAATATGAATCATTCCCAAGCTTCCCCACACTCTTCAAGATGGCACAAACCTGTTCAATAAATACATAAATCAGGAAAGCTATTTTCTTTGGAAAGTAATGTATAAGCTGTTCATTCATCACCTAAATGAAAGATAACAAACAGCAGCATGCAAGTTATGAGTAACCTAAGCAAAAAATAAATAAATAAAATAAAATAAAAAGCACGGGCATTATTTCATGTTTCTGCTCTCTGCTCATGTGATGAGGGCTCAGAGTCCTAATTGTAAAAATATTTATATTAGGACACTGATCCCAAAATTCCTGAACGTTACATGCCATTATATCCTATTTGTTGTCTATTTGATTCACAAATTATCACTTTTTTTTCTAGATGTAACCAGTGGGTCTAGGATATGTTGCCCATGCTGACATGATGTGGCACTGCAGCAGATAGAAATACAAGTAAAACTTGCTAACTAGAAAGTGAGAGCCACTTGAGCCCTGACAGCCACCAAATGATCACATTTTGCAAATGCTTCAAATGATCCCTCGTTGCTTCAAATGCTTTTAGATCCCTACTTTGTAAAATGTCACTGTGATGGCTTTTAAGCCCAAATGATCTGAGTTGGTAGTTGGCAATTGTTTTCCATGTCATGCACGGATAATTGGGTCTTATAAACAAAGAATGTTAGGGAATATAATCCATTACTCCTTCCAGATAGACATAAAGGCTAAGATGAGGAGAGACTCTATCCTCTTCCTCTAGTTACTCTCTTTGTCTCACTTTCTACAACCTACCAATTTAGGACCCGCATTATATTTAAAATGCAAAAAATCCTCCTAGTCCACCATGTAAATGTCAAATTTTATCAGTTCCAGCATGAACCAGTAATTCATAGGGATAAATAAATGAATAAAATTTAAAACTACTCACCACAATTGCATATATTGCTGAGAGGACAAATATAACTCCAACCAACAAACGAGAGGAGACAGTCTCCACAAACACCACAGAAAGAAGATTGCGTCTTAAGAGTTCATATGTCATCCTTGCAGAGGTGCAGTAGGCTTCACCAGTTATTGCTGCAAAGTTGATGGTGAACTTGTTAAGGAAATCTACTGCTGACATTAATACATCAACGCAACACCGCAGGACAAGGTTCACCATGCCACGAACATCCTCTTGTCTTGCACTATCAACAGCAGCACGCACCATTCGGACAACAAAAATAAGTAGTCCAGATAGACATACAGTACCAGAGGAGGGGCCAAATGCATTTCTGCAAGCGTTTAGAGCACAATGTGAAAAAAAGAGAATGTATATTTTGTATTATTTCTCAAAGAAGTGCACCTAGAGATACTTCTATCAAGGATGACAAAATGTCCAAAATGATAAAAAAAAAAAAGTACATGAAGTGGCAATTAAAAACCAGAATTAGACCCACCCTAAATGATAAAAGGACATTCGAGAGTATGCAACAGCTCTGTACTTAAACAACAAATTTCAGGAAGATGGAAAATACTAAGGAAAAATTCTAAAGGCGTGCACCAGTCCAGGTGTAAAACACAAATTAATGTTCACTGGGGAATGGGGAGCTAGCACATGCAAATATGTAAAACATCCATAAAGTAAAGGCTGTTGTGGATCTTAAATCAACCACCACTGGCATGATAACTAGCTATCCTACTATTCATCACATTACCTAGCTTACTTAGAAAAGAAAAGGTTGAAGCATGTACAAAACATCAAATGTACACTATTTTCCAGTAAGGAATACAAAAAAATACTGGGTATGCCTAGACATATTTGGTGTCACCAATCGAGGCAGCTCCGAGATACCCCACTTCAATGTACTGGAATTGCACTCACATAGTTTTCCTGATAATATTTCTGTATTCTGCTCTGCACATCTGTCTCTCTGACCTCTTTATAAATATATTGGAGAGATAACACTCTATCCACATACTTTATCAAGTTTTTATTGCATATTAGGAATATACAAAAACTTTTTGACCAATCCTCCAGGTAATGTTTATTCCAATTTAGTTGAGAAGATTCTTATCAATGTAAAAGGGTCATCTGAAAGTGCTCAGAGTATCTAATGAGTAATTAAAACCATCCAAGCAGCAGTCTCTAACACATTCAATCTCACAATAGATACTGGAAATATGCCGGTTATCATCCAACAGACTACAAAAGGGCCATCCCACAAATTTTTTACGATCGGCAACATATTGTACAACAAAAGCAAACCGCTTTTTATTAAGATATCTGGAATAAAATTTATTATTTCTTATTTTTAAATAAATAGACACGTGCACACAAATTAAAAAGAACATAGTGATCTCTAAACAAAATTGAGGATGTTGAAGATCCATACAGCAATATAAAAACTACATTGGATAAATGAGTTTGAGCGTAAAACAAAAAATGAAATCACTGGAGCAAAAAATACCCAATACCCAGTAGCATTGCTGAAAAGCTGAACAGAGAATTGGAAATTCCTTGTGCAATTATAGTGACAAGAAAAATGTGGAAATATTTGAGGTCAAAACAGTAGAGACAAGATAGAGCAATTACAATTTGAAACTTATCTAATTTGGCTACAATCTCAGCTCCAGCTACCCACCCAAAAAGTTCAAATTTTCCCAAGGATATTCATTGGAAATCAATGAAACCAAAGTCATTAAGCACTTTGCTTGTCTAGAACTCATTAGACCATCACCGATAAGCAACTAGAGAAAAAGGTAAACAGCCTATATCCATAAATCATTTTGAAGTTTCATTTATAAGGATATAGTGTTAAAGTAGAGGAGTGTCACAGGAGTATTATATGACCGAAAAATGCCAGTCAAATTGAAAGAAAAATTCTACCACACTGCCATTTAGCCTGCGATGATGTATGGTAGTGAGTCTTGAGCTGTAAAAGGACAACACATGAGTAAGATATATATTGCAGATATGTGGACACACTAGAATAGACAGAATAAAAAATGAAAGCATTAGAGAAAAAGCATGGATAACGCCTATGAAGAATAAGATAAAAAAGCATAGATTGAGATGGTTTGACCATGTAAAAAGTAAATCTAGGGATGCACCTGTCAGAAAAAATGAACTAGTTAAAATAAAAATATTTAAGAGAGGAAAAATGATATTGCTATTTTAAATTCATCACAAAAGATAGTCCTAAATCGAATCGAGTGAAAAGAAAAATCTAAGTAGTAGACCTCAATTAGCTTGGAACTAAGGCTTTATTGTTGTTGTTGTGCTTAAAAAGTACGCTTAAACTTTTAGAAGAGTATCAACTATTGGTGGGTCTTACTGTTAAGGAAGGCTTTGAATTGGAGATTCCCACCAAAAGCAAAGATTGTGATGAACTAACAATGTCAAATATAGTACCTTATGATGGTGGCACAGCTCTCTCTATCAGCACACAGAACTCATAAATATACTATAAAACTGTTATGGAGGAACCAAAACTGATATCCATGAGAATTTTATACAATGTAATTTATGAACACTAGGTCATTCAGCAAAGAATTATTTGGCATCATTAGTCACCGATATTACTTTCCTTTTTTTATAATGACATCATCTAAAGGCAATTGAACATACAATAATATGAGATTCATAAAAATAACCAAAAACATTAAGTATGCACATGTTACACCATATAAATTATAATAGAAACTGAAATGACCTCAAAGAACTTCTGATACTGCGCGCAGGAGTTGAATCCTCCTTTGAGAAGTACCACTGAGCGATAGTCCCACTGATCACATAAACCTGAGCTTCGATCATCGTGGTCAAGGACCAAAGCATTGTAACAATTGCCAATGCATAGTATGCAGGCACCCAACTATCCTGCTTCCATACACAAGTGTACTCCCCAATTGATTCCTTTGGTACAATTTTCCCATTCAGCCTAGCAAATACTAAAAACACCACAATTGGAGTATAATAAGCCACTAAACCCAGTGTCAGCAATGGTAACGCCACAAATAACCCCAGGTTGCTCGAAAGTGCATCAGAGGCAACTGCAATTATCCTTAAAGTCAACTCAATTCGATGCCTATTAGCCACAAAAATCCATACAATAATTCCAATTGCTAAGAACACAAAAACCATCACCAAAATTCTATAAACCAACGGGAATCCATCACTGCAAGAAGAACTAACTGTACAAGCAACGAACCAATAGATATTGAAAAAGATGGGGATAACAACAAAGAAAGGGAGCGAGATGTACACAATCTGCTTGGTGTAATGCTTGAGTAACAAAAGCAAGAGAAAGCAAATGGGTGCACTCAAAAGTAAAGTAATTATAAGACTCCATACCAAGGCCTTGAAAAAACTGGAATTTGACGAACTCAACAAATGAAAATACAAACGGGTTTTGAATGATCCATCGGTAGACAAATTCAACGAGTCATTAACACAGGAAGTTGTGTTGGAGTCATATGTGTAAGAGGAAAGACTGGTATAATTTGGGTTCCTGTGAAGGATACAAAAGATTCCAAAAGCGAAAGTGCAAAGAACAAAGAAAGCAAAGAGAATGAGAAAGGTAAGGTCTTTGAATGGTCTGGGACCATAGTTGTAAGAGATCTGAAGGTACTGGGTAGGGTCGGATTCATCTGGGTGAGGTTGGGTGGTTTCTTCAATTAGAGAAGATGGAGCAGGCGGAGGAGGAGGAGGAGGAGGATAGAAGGGAGGCTTGGAGAGGAGAGGCTCTGAAGGGGAAGATGAATCGTAAAGAAAAGTGGGTTTGTTAGGTTCTTCAGTGCTGCCCATTAGAAAGAGAGAGATTAGTGATGGCGGCAGCGGTGGTGGTAGTGGTTTATGGTGGCGATTGCGGTTAGAGCATTTTTGTATTGTCGTTGACTGCCACCTAAGAAGCTGAATCTGTTGGCCGGTTCGTTCTTTATACAGTGGAGATTATGGCTTTGTAGGCCTTGTTACTTGTTTTTTATACAGTGGAGTATTATTATTCCTAATACCAATTTTCTATCTCGGAAAAAAAAAATATTCCCAACAGTTTAATATAAATAAAAAAAAAAAAGCTATTCACTAAATTATACCAAAAAAAAAAGAAAAAAAAAACTCCTGTCATGGCCATTAGTTTTTTCGTTGCTGGCTGAGAATTAAGAAAGTGGTCGCCTTGTTAAGAAATTCCTTAGAAATATTTAAAAAGAAAAATATCCCTCATTCTCGTCTAAAAAAGCAAAAAAAAATTTATCTATGCTATGATTTATGATATTTTATATTATTTAAAGTAAATATATAATTTATATATTAATACAATTAATATATAAAAGGCATTATAAATTTGAATATTCATAATATTTAAAAAAATATTTATATAATATAAAAATATTTATAATAAGATATATTTAATATATGAAAAATAAATCAAATATTAAATTTTATTTAATTATATAAAATAATATTATCTCTTAAAAAGTTGTTTTAATAAATTATAAAATAAATTTAATATTCAATTGTAATTATTATTTTTAAATAAAATATATTATTTATTGAGAAATTATTTTATATAAAATGATATAAAAATAATGAAATTTATTATTTTTTATATAAAAATCTTTTAAATAACATAATTAATAGTAATTATATAGAAAAGAAATTCAAAAGATTAGTTGTTGGCTTGAATTTGGACCTAATTTAAGATATTATTTCTGCCATTGATGTGCTTAACATGAAAATAATTTTTATTATAATTAAGAGATAAGTAATAGTTTATTATGATGATATTCTAATAATCAAGTAAAATACATAATTTTAATCTATAATAATTTTTATGTGTAAAATAACAACAACAATAATAATATAGCAATTAATTAATATGATACTTTAATAATATTAATAATAATTATTAATAATAAAAGATTAACTGAGAAATATTTTTTAATAATAATAATTTATATTTTGGGAACTTTATACTGTATATATCATCATCAACTTTGCAATTATGCGCGGTCTGAAGTGATTTTTTTTATTTATGGATTTCCATTTTTTTTAAATTGACTTTTTTACGTTAATTTTTCTTTTTTTTTAATTTTAATTTTTTAATTTATTTTATTTAAAAAAATTTAATGTCATATTTTTAATATATATAAATAAATAATAAATATATACACAATATATATAAAAATATACATTTAATAATATAAACTACATATACAACACATTTAAACATTTATTTATTTATTTTTTAATTTTATATGCTCACAATATTCATACAATCTTTAATAATTTTTACATAAAATACACACAACTTAAATATCATCATCAACAACAAAGCCTTAATTTCAAATCAATTGGGGTCGGCTATATGAATTTTTCTTTTTCACTCAATACGATTTAAGGTTATTTCTATATACAACTTAAATAACAAAAATATAAAATACATATAACATCTACAATAAAATCTATAACACATCTGTTATATATCTATACAATAAATTATGCGTATTTTTTTATTTTATATGTGCATAATATATAAATTTTATTTAAAAAATAAATTTAATGATTTTTAGTAATGTATTTTTATATATTGTAAGTTTTATTTTTTGTGAGTTTTAATTATTTTTGTTATAATTAATTAAAATTTTATCTTTTATAAAAAATTATACTTTTTATATAATGAAAAATAATTTAAATATTATTTTTTATTATTGTATTAAAATATTTTTATTTAATAGTAAAATTTGAAAAAAATAAAAATAAAAATAAAATATTAATCATATTGAGAGAATATGTATTTTTTTAAAAAATTATTTTAATAAAGAATTAAAAATTTTTAAAATTTTACTTCAATTTTTTATAAAAATATAAAATTTTTTAATTTTTTATAATATTTTTAAAATAAAAATTACTTCCTCTGTTTTATTTTATTTGACGTTTTATAACATTTTACACATTTTAAAAAAAATTAACTAAAATCATTAATTAATTATTTCTATCTCCAATATGCCATTTTAAATTGTTGGAAAGATGATTATTAATAAGGGATATTTATATAACTATACTAAAAAATAATTTTTATTATAAAAATACTATAAAAATTAAAAATATTTATATTTTTATAGAAAGTTTAAGTAAAATTTTAAAAATATCTTATTTCTCAATAAAATATTTTTTTTTAAAAAATAACTATTTCCAAACTACAATCAATATTTTACTTCAAATTTTTATTTTTTTTCAAACTTTAATATTAAAATAAAATAATAAAAATTAATATTTTAAATTATTTTTCATCTTATAAAAATCATATTTTTATAAAAAAGAGAAAATTTTAATTTTTATTATAAAAAATTAAAACACTAAAAAAATAAAAAAAAATAAGATATACAAAAATACATTAATAAAAATTATTAAATTTAGATATAAATAAATTTTATATATTATACATATGAAAAATAAATAAATAAATAAATATATATATATATAATTTCGTTATGTATATGTTATGTAGTTGTGTTGTAGATATATTATAGATGTATTGTAAATGTTGTAGATGTGTTGTAGATATTGTGTGTATATTATATTTTTATTATTAAAGTTATATATATATTATGTAAAAATTGTTGAATATTATGTAAATATTGTATAAATATTGTGTAAATATTTTGACAATAAAAAATAAAAAAAATAAAAATAAACAAATATTAAAAATATTATGTAGATGTGTTATAGATATATTATAGATGTTGTAGATATATTTTGTATTATTGACTGTGTATTTTATATATATTACATATATGTTGTGTATATATTTATTTTTTTTATGTGTATATTAAAAATACGATATAAAAAAATTTTTTTTAGATGAAAAAATATAAATAAAATAAAATACAAAAAGAAAAAAAATAAAAAAACCGTGAAAAATGTAGATATGTAAATAAAAATCACGTGTAGTGTACAGTAAAAATGGATAAAGTTTTAGCATACAAAATGTAAATTTCTCTATTAATAACAACATCAAATATAAATGAAAAAAATAGTAAACATTAAAATTTTATCTTGATATTATTAAATGTCAAATATTTTAAAATAAAATTAAAACTCTAAAACAATATATATTTTAAATTTATATTTTAAATCATCTTTACAAAATGCTAGAAAAAATAAAAAATGTTAAATTTACTATATTTTTAAATATATTTATAAATTTACCAGAATTTATAATTTTTTTTAAAAATAATATATTTAGATAATTTATTATGATTTTATTTTAGATTTATTATAAGTTTATTATACGTTTATTATGAATTTATGTATTTATATAATTTATTATGAGTTTATTATAAAATTACTAAAATATCAATGATAAAAATAAAAAAAATTATAAAATATGACGGAGAGTGTAATTATTCCTAAACTATATTGCATGTCCATTTTTTGGCCGGACTTCTATTCTTAAGCATATGCATGGGCAAAATGATAAATAGTAAAAATGAAATATGATTATTTTGAAAATTCACAAAGAACATTATTTCTTATGACTCTTTTAATATATAGAATACTATAATTTTTCCCATACAGGATTAAAATTCAACTATGTTAGTAATTAATACCCATATTTACAATATAGAATATAAGATGCCAAAAGTAATATAGATATATATATTAATGCGAATTTATTTATCCAAGTCAAGCTAAACCTCAAAGCCATCATTGAAGTATTTAATGTGATCAAATGTCCAGAATCAGAATTTAATCCAGTGATGTCAAAATTTTAAAACTAAAAATTTGTATTTAATATATAAATTCATTACAAATAAATTTAAGATAATATTCAATAATATATATATATACTAAAATCATAACATTTAACCATCTTAAAATTTTATTTTAACAATTTTATTCTATGTATTTATCTATTTTTTATTAATAAATACTTATATTAATAAAAATTAATTATTTTACTTTTTATATTTTTATATTTTATATTAAATAGATATGTTAATGATTCAGTATGACTAACTAAATTTATATTTATAAGTTATGAAAAATATAAATTTAAAAGTTATATAATTAACTTAAAAATTTAAAGAGCAAATTAACTTAACGCTGTATGTCCAAAAGCTATATATCTATCTAGCTTAAAATGATTTCTAAGTAATAAAATAAAGAGATAATAACATGTATTTTGCTCCACATGGCTGATACAAATTAAATTGAAACAATTAAAATGCTTCAAAAATGTTATCAAAGATGAGAAGAAAAGTGAGGACGATGTTAATTATTGACAAGCATCGTATATAAACTGATAACATTTGTCAAACAGCAAATGGGTGAGGGAGAGAATAATTTCCAGGAGTATTTGGATCTAACTAAATCAGGAGCCATAAAATTCAGGTCATTATACAAAGATTATACAAGCATATTAACTATCAATTAAATTAGAAAACTCAAAATGGAAAAACTTGATATTGTGAATTTAATAAGGAGCTTCATACTTCTTCATCCCACTTATCCTTGGGTATCTCCCCACAGTCTGCAATAACTACTTTCTTTCGGGGTTTTCCACTGTACGTCCCCGCCCCGCCTTCAATTGCATAAACAATATCCATACCCTGAATCACCTTCCCAAACACCACATGCTCTCCATCCAACCTAAAAACAAGAAACATGTTAATCCATATATCATCAGGAACCCAATCTGAGTATCCCCATGCATAAAATAGAGCCTCTAAAATAATCACAAAGTTGTTGCTTGATGAGTTTACGTTTACAACATAAGTCAATTCTACGGTTTTCTCTCTAATGTATAATGTAAAAATTATACTTTATATCAGAAAGAAATACTGACAACAACAAAATGCCATGAAACATTAAATTATGCTTCAACAACATTTCCTGGAATATGATTTAGTTGACAATTTTAATTACAGCCCATTGCCTCAAACACAACAATAAAACAATTAAAAAAAACATCTATTCTATTCTGCAGATGAAATGCTGAAGTTAAACTGGATTTATTCTGCATTGATCTAAGAAAAATCTAAAAATATGGTTTCTTTGGAGGCTTAAATAATAAACTATTATTTTCAAAAAATAATTAGAAAACTATAGGATATAATCTAATTTTGATTTTATTTCTAAGAAATCTTTTTTTTTTTCAGCAATAAATTATACTTGAGACACTAATTTAGGGATCTTGCCATTTAGTGTATTTAGGAGAAGTAATAGAAAAAACAAATGATTATTTTGTTAAAAAGAAACTTTTACACCTTAAACCACTTCTGTATACAATATACAGATGGCGGTTTACAATTAGCTCAACTTTTAGTCATTCCTGTCAGGCAAAAAGTTCACATTGAGGTGTATTATCTGATGAAGAAATTGGCTTAGTGTTCTCAATCGTAGATCCTTCTTAAAGCTAACTAACCCTATTAATTCCCCCACAATTGTGGTAATGATGAAGAAATTGGCTTTACTAAATGATTAGTGGTTTGAAATTTTTGGAAACCTGAGTTTGATTCTTCGAAGGATACACAGGCCTGTGTTTCCACCCCAAGAATCTTGTATAAGTCAGCTGCGCATTATACTTGCATTATTAAAACCATTAAAATAGGCTTACCAGCTGGCCTTGACAGTGGTGATAAAGAACTGTGAGCCATTGGAATCTGGTCCCGAATTCACCATGGATACAACACCTATAAAAACAGTAGGAGAATGTTGAACGCAATTAGAGATAACAGCCTCAAAACTCGAACAAGTTGCTCAGTGTTCAAAATTACAAGTCAAGCAATTAGAAATCAATGAAAATGAACCTGCATGTGAATGCTTTATCTTAAGATTCTCATCAGGAAAAGTGCCACCATAAATAGAGTCACTTCCCTTCCCATCACCATGAACTATGTCACCACCTTGAATCACAAACCCAGATACTATACGGTGAAATGGTGTTCCCTTGTAGTGGAGAGCTTTCCCACGTTTTCCTTTTCCTCTCTCCCCTGCAAAAGATGAAAGTAATGTTAGCAGGATCAATCAGAAGTATGGCCTCCATCCCAAAGTTATGACGTCAACAGGGTATACAACAGTAGTAATTAATAAAAACATAAGATCTACAGTACCTGTGCACAAAGCCCTGAAATTCTCTGCAAAATAGAACTAAAGAAATTAGATAAGTAAATAAGAAGCAGCTACACCAAAGCAATAAGAAAGCACTTGCTGAGCGAATTAGACTTTCATTTTGGCTTCACTTCATCCAAGCTAACCATCAATTGCATGATACGAGATAAGCAAATAGTAAACTACTACATAGAAAGTTCATGCATTCTGTGTTTGGATTGTGGCACAGACAAGATGGTAAGGAAGCATCAATCAAGTCAAAATTTTCTTAAAGTAAAAACATTTAAGTTATCATAGAAGAAGCATTGAGGTCATCTCATAGTATGTTTTCAATACACATTAAAAATTTTCAAATCACCTAATTTAATAATGAAAATTACCAAGGTTAAAATAGCTTATAATAGAAATGTTAACAATCTTCAAAATTTCTACTTCAATATCATGGTAAGCTGTACATAACCCATAAGTTCTGCAAATGATTTAGAAAATATACATGATATCCTGGTATTAAAAGTTCACATAGGACGTACCTACAGTTTTTGGTACAACCTGGCCATATAGTCCAATAACAATTCTACCTGCATAAATTTAGGTGTATATTGAAGCTAAGCAGAGATGAAAAAGAGAATAAAGTTTAGAACTGCCAAGAAAGAATAGCAGTTTAGATAATTAGTCTTTCTTCAAATTTGTTTTTGAAACAAAAAAGGAGTAGATTTAGCAAAAGGTTCATTCTCATTGCAAGAGCAGTACCTAAACGTTGATCTTCAATATCAATATCCATGTATACTCTACGGGTGATCTCATACACCTCTTCCACCGTCACTTCATCCTCCTATGCACCAATTTTTGAATACATTAATATTTTGTAGTCATCACATAAAAAGCTAATCGATATTGTTGAGAATGAAAATATAACTGCTTAAAAAATATCAGCCTGCATTGAGTTCAGAGGAGAAAAGATCCATAAAAAACCAAACTTCCACTAGCACACATTTGGTTTCATTTTCCATTACACCAACATAAACAACTGTTAATGACATAATATGAAATGCATTGCAATGACTAAAGCAGTAGAGAATTAATATGAAACACGGCTCAAATGTATTTCAGTGTTTCATAAATATATATAGGCAGAATACACAACTATAGTTAGTAGGATAACTATATACAGCTGTTTAAGTTTATCACAACAACTTATACAGCTAATCATACAACAGTAAGTCTTATCACTATATCATAACCGTATCAGGCCCCCTCAATTCGAGCATCATTAGATGATGATTGAATTGACAAACTTATCATTAAGGCTTTGTGCCGTATTTTTGACAATGGTTTTGTCAAAATATCTGCTAGCTGGTCCTTGGAGCAAACAAATTGAACTTTGACTTCATTCTTTTGTACCTTGTCACGAACAAAGTGATAATCCACCTCCAAGTGCTTGGACCTTGCATGGAAAACGGGATTCGCCGTGAGATAGGTGGCTCCAATATTGTCACACCACAAGTTTGGTGTTTGTTTAGAAACATAACCTATGTCACGCAGTAATGATTGAATCCACACAAGCTCGGTAATTGCAAGTCCTATAGCACGATACTCAGCCTCCGTGGAGGATCTTGCTACAGTTTGTTGCTTCTTTGAATTCCACGAGATTAAATTCTTGCCCATAAAAATTACATATCCGGAAGTTGACTTCCTATCATCAAGACTACTAGCCCAATCAGCATCAGAGTAGACATTGATACTAGTGTCATAGGATTTGGACAAGAATAAGCCATAATTGAAGGTTGCTTTCAAATATCGAAGAATTCTTTTCACTAACGACCAATTTTTTTCTGTTGGAGAATGCATGAATTGTGATGCTTTATGAACAGAAAAGCACACTTCAGGCCGAGTAAGACTAAGATATTGTAAACCCCCAACAATTGCACGATATAACGTAGGATCATCAAATGGTTTCCCTTGTACAGATACCTTGTCTTTCGTACTAAAAGGTGTTGCAATTCCTTTGCACTCATGCATCTTAGCCTTGGTAAGCAAATCCATAATGAATTTCTGTTGTGTAAGGAGTAATCCACCAGACTGCCATTTTGCCTCCATGCCCAAAAAATAGTCAAGTTGCCCTAAGTCTTTGAGAACAAATTCAGTTTGCAATGACTTGATTAGTTGCTCAATAAATGCTGAATTTGACCCGGTTATAATCATATCATCAACATAGACAAGAATGAAGACAATGATACTACTTGTATGTAGAATAAACAAGGACAAATCAACAGAAGACATGCGAAACCACGAGATATCAAGGCTGAAAACAGTCGCTTATACCATTGCCTTGGTGCTTGGCGAAGTCCATAAAGAGACCGACGCAATCGACACACATGATTAGGCTTCGAAGGATCTTGAAAGCCGGGAGGCTGCTCCATAAAGACTGCTATATCCAGATCACCATGTAAAAAAGCATTGGAAACATCCAATTGCTTCACAATCCAGCTTTTGGAAACTGCAATAGAAGAAAACGTCTCCACAAAGTCTATCCCTGGACGTTGATGAAACCCTTTAGCTACAAGCCGAGCCTTGTAACGTTCTATACTCCCATCTGCTTTTTCTTTAATTCGAAAGACCCATTTGCACCCAACAACATTCTGTGCTTGATGTCGAGGGACAAGCTCCCATGTTCTAGTTTGAATAAGAGCATTTAACTCATTAATCATTGCTTCTCGCCAGTGAGAACTCTTAATTGCTTGAGAGTAACATGTTGGAAGAGAAACAATTGAGCTCACTTGATTTGCTCATGGAGACCATGGAAGTCTGGTTTTGGAGGTACCAGTTTGTTGTCGTGTGAGCATAGAATGTCTTCATCGGATTAACATGTCTTGGAGAAAAAGTTTGGTCTTCGGCAGTAACAGCAGGAATGATAGCTGCTTCGGTTGATTGTGTTTGATCCAGATTGTCTGCTATATTTTCAGAATTCAAGCTTGTTGCAGCTGGGAATGTTGAATCAACAGCCATAACCGTGTCAATCAGCAAGGGAGATTCACTGGATTGAGAATCTGAGGGCATTGGCTGCGAATTTTCTTGAATTAAAGCAACCTGGTTACTCAGTTTATTGTTCTGATCTGCTGGTTGTTGCTGTCCAGCTTCAGGTGCACGACAAGAATGTGCCGAAGTGGGAGTTTGACTTAGGTCAGCAGCTGAAACAAATGTGCTGCGTGTAGAAGCAGCTGTACTATGCGATGAGACAGCCTGAACGGAAGTATTTTGAGCAGGAACAGATCCAAGAATACCATTGGTATTCAAATTAATCGGTACTGGTGGTAATGGGATAGAAGTTGGCGGTGCAGTTGACTGGACAGTTGTATCACTTGTTATCTGAAACGGGAACACCTGTTCATAGAATAAAACATGACGTGAGATAAACTTTCGACGAGAAAGAAGATCAAGACAAATGTACCCTTTGTGAAGTTTACTATATCCAAGGAATACACAACGAGAAGACTTAGGTGCCAACTTGTGTGGAGCATAAGGCTTTAACCAGGGATAACAAAGTGACCCAAAAACTCTTAATTCATCATAATTTGGTGATGTTTTAAACAGAATTTCGAAGGGACTTTTGGTAACATGTTGTGTAGTTGGCAGCCTATTTATTGTGTATACAGTGGTGTCAAAGGCATATGTCCAGTAAGGATAAGGAACAGAGGCATTATGTAATAGGGCTCTACCCAATTCAACAATATGACGATGTTTACGTTCTGCACACCCATTTTGTTCTGGTGTGTGTGGACACGACACTCGTTGTGTGATTCCATGTTTTCTTAGATATTTACTTAATGATTGAAACTCTCCCCCCCCCCAACCCAAGTCTGATTGAAAAGTTTTAATAGGCAACCTAAAGAATTTCTCGACTTGAGTCCGAAAGCTAATGAAAACAGACAAAACATCGGACTTTTGCTTAAGAAAGTATATCCAGCAGTATCGACTAAAATGATCATAGAATAAAACGTAATATCTATAACCATCCACAGAAATAATTGGCGAAGGCCCCCAAACATCACTACAAATCAATTCTAATGGTTTCGAAACAACAGAATCAGACTTAAAAAATGGTAATTTGTGAGACTTGCTCACATTACAAGCATGACAATACTCATTGAAATGTTTGGAATCAAAGGAAAGATTATTATTCTTCAAAACTTTATTGACAATTCTAAAGTTTGCATGGCCAAGACGCTCATGCCAAAGAGAAACAGTAGCTGGAAAAGCCTTGGGTGAAAAGGAGTGAATTTGCTGCAGTGGAAAATAGTAGTCCATCCTTACTCCGGCCTTGGTATAACACCTGTCTCGTGGGGATATCCTTCACAAAATAGACATTAGGGAAAAACTCAATTGAGGAATTATTATGAGTAGTAAAAGCAGACACAGAAAGCAGATTATTAGCAACAGATGGTGAATAAAGCACATTATTGAAACGGAATTCATGACCATTAACAAAAGATTTCGAAGATCCATGAGACAGGATAGGAAGGTTTTTACCATCTGCAATAGTTAGGGTCGTGTTATTATGAACTGGAGTTGAGTGATGAAGATGCTCCGGATCAGCCACCAAGTGATAATTAGCTCCAGAGTCAACTGTCCAGTGTTGAGATGCTACATCAGCTTCAGCCTTGACCACATGTGCTTGAGGAGGATGTTTGGGTGAAGGACACTGTCGTGCAACATGCCCAGAACCATTACAATTATAACAGGTTATGCTACCAACACCAGAATGGTTACGCCCTGTATTATTGGAGGAAGAATACTGATTTCTACGTCCAGGACCAGAATAGGCACTACGGCCACCACGTCCACCTCGGCCTCTAGAATGGCCACCTCCACCACGTCCTGCATTACCATAGTGTGCAGTCGGAGGAACAGCAGCAACAATCGACAAAGAATCAAGCTTCTACTGTGTTTCTTCACTTAGTAACAGGGCAAACAGTTCATCAAAGGAAATGGATGTGTTTCGTGCCTCAAGAGCTCGAGTAAAAGGTCTGTAATCAGATCCCAGACCCTCAATAATATCACAGACAAGTGTTTCATCTGAAACTGGACTACCAAAAGCTTCAAGTTGATCCGAGATGGACCTGGCCTTCTTCATGTATTCATCAATAGTATTCGTTCCTCTGGTAAGGTGTTTCAACTCCTTACGTAGCTGCTGGACCTTTGTTTTTGCACCCTTGGAATAAATATTCAGAAGTTTATCCCAAGCAGACTTTGCAGTAGGGCACCTTCTAATCTGATACATAATAGACTCAGATACAGAGCAATTAATCCAGCTTTTCACAATCTGATCTTGAGCAAACCAATCAGAGTAAGCTGGATTAAGTGTACCATCCGGCAGAGTTTTGGATGGCTCAGGAGAAGATCCATCGACATGAGCAGTGAGTCTATAACCATGTAATAACGGCATAATTTGTGCCTCCCACAGCAGATAGTTGGATGAAGTTAACTTCACAGTTAAAAACAGCGTTACATTAGGGATCTGGACCATGGATCCCACAGGTAGGGAAGAAGAGGGAGTTGTCGACAGAGCAGGTGAGGTTGAAGATTGAAGACTGGATTCAGTAGTCATCATGTCGACTAACCAAATAAAGAAGATCGATAGAAAAAGGAAGTCGGAAAGAAAGAAAGAGAAGACCGACAAAAGAAAAGAGACGGAAAGATCAGAAATAGGAGAGCAGTAGCCTAGCAGGTAGCGTGCTCTGATACCATAAAGCAATAGAGAATTAATATGAAACACGGCTCAAATGTATTTCAGTGTTTCATAAATATATATATAGGCAGAATACACAACTATAGTTAGTAGGATAACTATATACAGCTGTTTAGGTTTATCACAACAACTTATACAGCTAATCATACAATAGTAAGCCTTATCACTATATCATAACCGTATCAATGACTTTGACTGCTCAAATGAAACAACCAATTCCACAACTTCATTAACTCCAGCAATTCTAAGAGCACAAGAAAGAAGAATAGAGTCCAAAAAAGACTGCTAGAACAACTTTGCACTGCCTAATGAGGGTTGTAGACCTTAAGCTGCTTAGTGCAAGGGAGACAAGATAAGACTGAACAGGACAAGACATATAATCACCCGTCCAGTGTTTGTTGCATGCAGAACAAGATAAATTAGTTATTCTTGTTTATGTTAGGCAATCTGAAACATGATTGAAGATGCAAGGACTATAATAATACACATTATTCTATGTATAGTTGTGTTCAGAGTGCAGTAATTAATAGAACAAGACAATATTGCACGTTAAGAAGAATGCATAAAAATATGCTACCAATAGTCTTATTTTTATATTAGATGGTATTACTAGCATTGACAATGAAGTACCAAAGGAAAAGGAAATAGAATATCAATCCAAAGCTTTAGCTATAATTTCTTTCGAAAAAGAATCCTTCCCTTAAAGCCCATAAATAAACTCAACATGGAACATCAGGAAAAAAAAAAAAGAGATCTACAGCATGAAAGTAAAAAAAAAAAAAACAACAATATTATTTATGTTCTTGATTGACTTACCATCACATCTCAATTATCTAAGTTATTAATGAATGTTAAATATTAATTACAAAAATACCTATTGTCATATTCATTAAAATATCATATTTAATAATTAAATGATTAATGTATAAAAAAATAATCAATTAATATATAAATAAAACAATTAATGAAAATATATTAATAATATTAAATAAAATAATTAATAAACATATATTAATAATATTAAAGAACATTTAGAAAAGTCAATTTATTTTAACATACAATATTTTTCAGGCATGTAATATTAATTTATATTATTTTGTATTGGAGGCATTTTTTGGATATAAATTTTGTTACTCTTATCCTGTTATGGAAACAGAATAATGTATATATAGGAAGTAAATATTTAGATTTCTCCTTCCTAAATTAGTCTCTAGTTTCTTGTATATGTATATATATATATAGGGTTGTGTATTGAATTGATAAATATATACAGAATTATTTTGCATATTGATTACATGGTATCAGAGCCATTAAATCATCTGTTTTTCTTCTTCTCCTGTTCTGTTTCGTGAGTTTTTTTTTGGAGAGGTTTTACTGTTTCAAGAGCAGTGGGTCTAGGTCATCTACCTAGACCGTTTGTTGTGTCACAGCCACCTTAGGGAGGAGCCTTGGCCGCCGACCGGCCTGCCTCTGGAGTCCGGCCGCCTGAAGGTCTGCGCGTGAGGGTCACGCGCCGCTTGAAGAGTTTGTGTCCTGCTTCACGCGCCGGCGCGTGTGGGAGCGTGGGAGGTTTCCGGTGACTGTCCGGTGATCGTCTTTCCTTTTCTGGTCTCGTTTTGCTTCCTACTCTTCATTCCAGCAGTCACTTTTGGTATTCCAAGAGATCAGTTTGTATCAATGTGTTGCTCCCCTTCGCTTTGTTCCCTGTTCTGCATTCCAGTCATTGTTTTTGACACTCCAAAGGTCAGTTTGTGTCAGTTTGTTGGCTCCCTTTTATTTGACAATTTATTCGTTTCAGTTATTGCATCATGCCTGATACTAAGACTGTTGTTAGTGATATTATTCCGGTGGTTAATAGAATTACAGAACATAAGCTGAATGAAAATAACTTTTTAGATTGGAGTAAGACCATTAGAATTTATTTGAGAAGTGTTGATAAATATGATCATTTGACTAATGATCCACCTACTGGTGAAGCGGGAAAGATTTGGGTGAGGGAAGATGCAAGATTGTTTTTACAGATAAAAAATTGTATTGGTAGTGATGTGGTTGGTTTCATAGGTCATTGTGAGTTTGTCAAAGATTTAATGGAGTATCTTGAATTTTTGTATTCGGGCAAAGGAAATTTGAACAGGGTGTATGATGCGTGTAAGGCGTTATATCGTGTTGAGCAGCAAGATAGGCCTCTTAAAGTGTATTTTTCGGAGGTAAAAAAGATTTATGAAGAACTTAATGTCCTTATGCCTTTCAGTTCTGACATTAAGGTTCAACAAACTCAGTGTGAACAAATGGTGGTCATGAGTTTTCTTGCAGGATTATCCCCAACATTTGACACTGCCAAATCACAAATTCTTTCTGGTAGTGAAGTTCCTAATCTGACGGAGGCTTTCTCTCGAGTACTACGTAATGAAAGTTCTAATCCGGGTACCTCCCTACCTTCTGTTCAGAGTGCTCTTGTAAGTCGTGATTCGAGACAACACGGAAATCAGGGTAAATGAGGCAATAATCGTGGTAGTATTAATCGGGATTCAGGTATTATTTGCTATTACTGTCATGAACCAGGTCATACTAAATGATTTTGCAAGAAGCTGTTGAACAAACAACAGAGAGCAAATATGGCTAGTCAGGAGCCAGTGATCGCTCCTTCAGATAATACCGTGACATTTTCTGCTGCGGAATATGTTGAATTGTCTCAATACCGTTCATCTAAGTCTGTTGATTCTTCTGTTGTGGCTGCTGCTGCCAATACAGGTACATCTAACACATGTCTTATGTCTGCCTCATCAAAATGGGTCATTGATTCTGGTTGCACAGATCACATGACAGGTACTCCTAATCTCCTATCCTCTTTAAAACAACCTGATAAGTTTCGTAGGAATGTTACATTAGCTGATGGATCTAAAACTCTTGTTACTAGTATTGGTACTGCTAATCTCACTCCTTCCCTCCCTTTAGATAAAGTTTTATGTTTGCCTAAATTTTCGTTTAATCTTTTGTCCGTCAGCAAAATCACTCAAACATTAAATTGTTGTGTCTCATTCTTTCCTTTTCATTGTATATTTCAGGATCTTTTGACGAAGAGGATTATTGGTAGAGGACGTGAGTCAAATGGACTATATCTTTTGGATGACCAGATCTCCACGTCTCTAGCATGTGCTGGTGTTATCTCTCCATTTGAAATCCATTGTCGCCTTGGTCACCCCTCCTTATCTTCCTTAAAGAAGTTATATCCACAATTTCAATCTTTGTCTGTTTTAAATTGTGAGTCATGTCAGTTTGCTAAACATCATCGTTCACATTTAGTTTCTCGGTCAATAAACGGGCTTCGTCCCCTTTTGAGATTGTTCATTCAGATGTTTGGGGTCCTTGTCCTATTACTTCTCAAACTGGTTTTAAGTATTTTGTAACTTTTATGGATGATTATTCTCGTGTTACTTGGCTTTTCTTAATGAAAAATCGTTCGGAGATATATTCTATATTTTGTTCTTTTTGTGCTGAAATTAAAACTCAGTTTCAGAAGCCTATTCTTATTTTACAAAGTGACAATGCAAAGGAATATTTGTCTAGCTTATTTCAATCGTATATGTCACAAAATGGCATCATTCATCAAACTTCTTGTGTCGATACACCCTCTCAAAATGGGGTTGCAGAACGAAAAAATAGGCATCTCCTTGAGGTTTCTAGAGCACTTCTCTTCCAAATGAAGGTACCTAAACATTTTTGGGCTAATGCTGTTTTTACTGCATATTTTCTTATTAATCGTATGCCTTCCGCTGTTCTTAATGGTGCAATTTCATATCAGTGTTTGTTTTCTTCTAAAGCTTTGTTTCCCATTAGTCCTCGTATATTTGGGTGCACTTGTTTTGTGCGGGATGTTCGTCCCCAGGTTACCAAATTAGATCCCAAATCCCTTCGTTGTGTCTTTCTTGGATATTCTCCTCACCAAAAAGGATACTGGTGCTTCTCTCCTGATTTAAACCGTTACCTTGTCTCTATAGATGTTACCTTTTTCGAACAAACCCCATTCTTTTCTTTTCCTTCTACATATGCAGGTCAGGGGAAGGAAGATGATCTTTTAGTTTATGCCGTGCACCAGCATCTTGAGTCTACTCCTACACCTGCTCCAGTTCCAGATTCCGCTTCTACTTTTGTTCCCTCACCAGCACCTTTTCGTCCTCGTTTTGACCAGGTTTATTCTAGAAGATTGGTTGTTACTGACTCTCATCCTCCACCAGCCACTTCGGCAGAAGTTCCAACATCTCCACAAGAGTCTACTATGTCTATTCTTGATCTTCCTATTGCTGTCCGGAAAGGTAAACGTTCATGTACTTATCCTATTTCTTCTTGTGTAAGTTATAATCATTTGTCTTCTTCCTCTCGTTGTTTTGTGAGTAATCTAGATTCAGTTTCAATCCCTACCACTGTTGCCCAAGCTTTATCTCATTCTGGTTGGCAAGCAGCTATGGCAGAAGAAATGGCAGCCTTGGATGCCAATGGTACTTGGGATCTTGTGCATCTTCCTGCAGGTAAAAAGGTTATTGGTTGTAAATGGGTGTTCACTGTTAAGGTTAACCTTGATGGGTCTATTGCTCGGCTTAAGGCCAGATTAGTTGCCAAGGGATATACTCAGGTTTATGGGATTGATTATTCTGACACTTTCTCCCCTGTAGCCAAATTGTCTTCTGTTCGACTGTTTATTTCCCTTGCCGCTACTTTTGACTGGCCTTTACACCAATTGGATGTTAAGAATGACTTCCTTCATGGAGATCTTCAAGAAGAGGTTTATATGGAACAACCGCCTGGTTTTGTTGCTCAGGAGGAGAAGGGTAAAGTTTGCAAACTTCGCAAGTCTCTTTATGGCCTAAAGCAAAGTCCTCGAGCGTGGTTTGGAAGGTTTTGTGATGTAATCCAAAAGTTTGGCATGAGGAAGAGTATCTTTGATCATTCTGTGTTTTTTAGAAGTTCAGATGCTGGGATGGTTTTGCTTGTTGTGTATGTTGATGATATTGTTATTACAAGGAGTGACTCAACCGGTACATCTTCACTTAAGTCATATCTTCAGTCACAGTTCCAGACAAAAGATTTGGGTTTGTTGAAGTATTTTTTGGGCATTGAAGTATCTAGATGTAAGCAAGGAATATTTCTGTCACAAAGGAAATATATTCTCGATCTTTTGAAGGAAACTGGTAAGTTGGGTGTTAAGCCTTGTAGTGCTCCAATGATTCCCAACATACAGCTCACTACTGAAGGGGAGTTATTTTCTGATCCTGAGAAGTATAGAAGGTTAATTGGCAAGTTGAACTACTTGACAGTAACACGTCCAGATATTGCTTACTCAGTGAGTGTTTTAAGTCAGTTCTTGTCTTCTCCTACTGTTTCTCACTGGGAAGCGTTAGGACAAATCCTATGCTACTTAAAAGGTGCTCCAGGGCGTGGTCTTCTCTACAGTAACCACGGACATGTGAACATTGAGTGATTTTCTGATGCAGACTGGGCAGATTCAAAGGTTAATAGAAGGTCGACTACAGGTTATTGTGTTTTTATGGGAGGAAACTTGATATCATGGAAAAGTAAGAAGCAAAGTGTCGTATCTCGTTCCAGTGCTGAAGCTGAATATCGAGCTATGGCTCAATGCACTTGTGAAATTATTTGGGTTCGTCAGCTATTAGAAGAGATCGGTTTCAAGACATCTTCTCCGGCAAGGTTATGGTGCGATAATCAAGCTGCTCTGCATATCGCTTCAAATCCAGTGTTTCATGAGCGCACCAAACATATTGAGATAGATTGTCATTTTATTCGAGAAAAATTACAACAGGGTGTTATATCTACCGAGTATGTCAAGACAGGCGAGCAACTTGGGGATATTTTCACCAAAGCTCTTAATAGTTCTCGGGTTGACTATCTATGTAACAAGTTGGGCATAATAGATATATATGCTCCAACTTGAGGGGGAGTGTTATGGAAACAGAATAATGTATATATAGGAAGTAAATATTTAGATTTCTCCTTCCTAAATTAGTCTCTAGTTTCTTGTATATATATATAGGGTTATGTATTGAATTGATAAATATATACAGAATTATTTTGCATATTGATTACATATCCCAAGGAATAGGACAAGTAGTCCAATAAACAGTAAATTCACAGAAAAATTAGACTAGATGAGACAAGAATCTCTTTATAGTGCATCAAATACAGGAGATGAGGGAATTATCCTATCTAGCATAAGCCAATGAGGCGAACTCAACCTCACACAAGGATTTAGAAAATCAAAGGTGTCTATTAAATAACTAGCTTAGCCCAATAGGCTCCCATGCTCATTGTCTAAAATGGAATCAAAAGGCATTCTCCCATGCATGGTTTCCAACAATGGCCTTTTTTAACAAATTTTGTAATGTCTTGTCTTGTTAATTATGCCCAATGTGTAACAGCAAGAAAAAATCGTATTAGTAACAGCCGAAATGGTCATAACATAATGATGACAGTCAGTATCATGCTGTTAACAATATTAGAGGGGCTTTTTTGCTGCCTTTGCCAGCTTTTCTTCTCCAAAATCCCACTTCTCCAATCACCATTTTCTATGTCTCTTTTACCTTCTCTGAAACTCATGCCACATGAAATTGGGCATGATTTCACTCATCACGAGGCAAAAATGAAGTCAAAGATGGAATATTTGCCCATTCCACACTTTCCTTTCAAGAGATGAGTCAATTTTGACTTCCCATCATTGTTACTTTTGCATATCTGTAGTTGGTTTATGCTAACTCTTCTTGGTGGCAGTAAGCCTAGATCTTCAGTCTCCATGTTGTTTTCAGTAGACACTGAAGTTGACTGATAATGATAAATATTTTATTCATTTAATGCATTTTGCAAATTTCTTTATTGATTTTATAATAGCAACATTTTCATTACATGTAATCACAACTGTGACCATAATCTTAGCTGCAGTGCAATTAAATCCATGACCTCATGATAAGCATAATATTGATTCCATTGCCACATGCGCATAAATGATAATTCATGGATACACATGAGTGCTAGACCAACAAACCTATGGCACATCAGGTGGGATAAGGAATTCGTGGAAAATGTACTGGCAAGAGTAGCATTTCGAATTCCTCATAACCATTTTTATCTCTAAGGCTTTTACCTTTTATGCATTGCTATTTATCAACAAACCTACATTGCATTTGAACATGTGAAGGCTAATCTGTATTTTACATGTGAAACACATATAAATAGATTGAAGACACTCGCTACTTATAAGTTTGAGACCGTTCAATTCTTTCTTACTACTAAACTACAGCCCGAGATTTATAACAACCTCATAAGAACACTGATCTCAAACTCAGTCTCTATCCATAATTACTACATATCTACCGTTTTGTTTCTTTGACATGCACAGATAATCCCTTCAATGTAATAGACTCTACATCTTATTTGAAGTAAACTAGAACTAAAAATACCTGGAAATATTGGATCATAAAAGTAGCTAAAGCTTCTGAAATTACCACAGCTAAATCATTTCTGGCTATACCAGCCATTTAAAAATTGTCAGAGATTATTAAAAGTGTACCAACAGAAAAACCACATTATATAGAAAGCACAATAGCAATACAATGAAAACCACGTGGCCACCTTCTATAAGATTAAATCCATAGGCAACGCACAATATGTGAAGCAACTACAAACAGATCAAGCAAAAGCCAAAAAATGACCTACTAAACAATAGAATTAACAAATTAATTAATAATAATAATAATTCTCTCACGATTTCTGACCAATTAAAAACACCTTATAGAAATTAATCATCATAAGCTCTAAAAGAAATTAGAAAAAAAAAAACCTAGATCATAAAAACTGAAATCAAATAAAACCTATCAATCAGATCCAAATTATGCACAAAAATGACATACTTCAAAGAAAAAATAAAATTCGTACCTTTTCAGGGTTATTGAAAGTGTAAACGAGTACAATGACGATGACAATGAAAAGAGAGAGGCACTTAGGATGAACACAAACTGGCATCTCTCTACGCATCGGTATGATGAGTAGTTAGTAATGTCCACCCTCTATAATCAACATTGACCTCTATGGCTATAGAACACCAATACAAGGAAAATTTTCTATTTTCCGTTCTCTAGGACTTCGCCAGTGGCAAGAGACTGCAAATGCAGAGAAGTTTATTGCCGCTCGGAATGGTGGGCTGAGGGTGAAGGGGGTCTGTATAGACATATTATATATGAGAAAGAGCCCAATCGGATCGAAGAATTACGGGCTTTTCACGAAAATATAATAAAATTTAAAAATAATTTTAAATTTATCGTATTTATAAAATATTTATAAAAATATTATAAAATTTATAAAATATTAATCAAAACACTAAATTTTTATTAAATTATAATGAGTTTATAATTAATTTACCATACTTTTTTAAATTTTATATCATTTATAATAAATTTATAATTAAATAATTAAAATTCCTTTAATAAAAAGTAAAAATTTTAAAAATTACCGCGGATTGTGTTTTTTTTCTAATAATTACTTTGGGCTTCTTTAGACTATAAAACAACAATTAACAGCAATCCACAGACCAAACTTATGTGAACTAGGAATCTAACTAAAACAAGTTAAAATATGGGCTTTTTTTAGGAAATTACATCATATATTTTTTCATTGAGTTTTCTTTTTAATTTTTACTGCTCTTTGTTTTCTTTTATAGTTTTTTTTCATTTTACTTATTTATTAATTTTTTATTTTCAAAAAAATATAACATTTTCATAACTCTTCCTCTTTTTTATAAGAGCTTAAAGAGGAAACTACGCTTATATTTAAGAGCTTAAAGAGAAAAATTGGTGCATCATATGAAAACTCAACTTAAGGGAGTAATATATGATATGATTTTCAATCGAATTTGAGACCCACGGAAGCTGATTATTCTCAAATGTTGTATATTCTAAAGGAAATATAGAAGAAAAATCAAAATTTCTTTCTTAGCAAGCGAAACACACAAATTTTTTTTATCGGAAATAGTTGACCATTGATCTATAGAGTCAATTGAAGAATCATAATAAGTAGTGTTGGAATAGCTAGTTATATTAGAAAGAAAAGAGTGTCCGATATTGAGTTGAAGGACAATTTGGAAGAAAACCTTTCTATTTATGGTTTTAATTTTTTCAAATCTGAATTTTAATAAACTGAAATTTATGGTTTTAATAACAGTTTATTAATTTTGAAATTTGAATTTATTAAAACTGTAAAACAGTTTCTCCTAACAGCCACATCTTTACATAAAGATGTAATAACTGTTTTAAACTCTATATAATATACATCTCTTCTTCCTACAAAATTAATTCATTAAAAAGTTCTTTAGTGAAAACTTAGGAATTGCTGTCTAAGTTTTTTATGCTTTGTTGTATCCTGAAGGATTATTGCCAAACCTTGCAGCATTCATAGTGAGGGCAATAAACTCCTGAAAGATAGTGATCTTTCACGCCTCAAAGCAATTTTAAATACCCACTGCCATAACAATTTTTCAGGAGTTTATTATGGAATCAAAAACTGTTTCCGTGATGAATCAAGAGTTTGTAAAACTCGATCTCTTTGATGGAACGAACTTTGTTCGTTGGAAAGATAAAATGATGTTTCTTCTTACTGCTCTCAAAATCTCATATGTTCTGGATTCGAATTTACTTGACCTTGCTGAACCCACCGATGAAGACAATGATGAAACCAAGGCAGAACAAAAGAAGAGGAAGGAAGATGAGTTGCTGTGCAGAGGACATATTCTCAACAATCTGTCCGATAGAATTTACGATCTCTTCACTTCTGTCTCTTCGCCAAAAGAAATTTGGAATGCATTGGAATACAAATACAACGCAGAAAAACAAGGTGCGGATAAATTTCTTATCATGAAATATTTTGAGTTCTTTATGGTTGATAATATTTCTGTCATGGATCAAGTCCATGAGTTGCAAGTTCTGGTATCAAAATTAAAAGATTTAAAAATAATAGTTCCTGAATCATTGCAAGTAGGAGGAATAATTGCAAAACTTCCTCCTAGTTGGAATAATTACAGGAAGAAATTATTGCATTCTACTGAAGAATTTTCTCTTGAGCAACTTCAAAAACACCTTCGAATTGAAGAAGAATCTAAAATTCGTGTAAGAGGTGTTGCTTCTGAACCCAATACGAAAGTTAATTTTATTGAGGGAAATCAGAAAAATGGAAACAAGAGAAAATATAATGATGCAACAGGACCAGGAACTTCAAATTCAACCAAGTCCACAAATTCAAAGAAAGGAAAGACCTGTTATAATTGTGGCAAAAAAGAGCATCTAAAACGTGATTGCTGGCCTTTGAAAAAGAAAAAGAAAGACAATAATAATTCTGCCCACAATACCAATAAAGCAAATATTGTTGAACTTCAAAGTGAAGATCTTGTTGCTATGGTTTCTGATTTGCATATTGGTATGATTACTGAACTTCACATGGCTGCAAACAAAAGCACAACAGATTGCTGGTATGATTCTGGAGCCACAGTCCATGTTTGCAACAATAAAGGTCTTTTTAAGACTTACGAAAATGTTGAAGATGGACAGGAAGTTCTCATGGGAAATTATAATGCTGCAAAAGTGATGGGAAAAGGGACAGTTGAAATTGATTTCACTTCTGGAAAGAAGCTTGTGCTGGTCAATGTATTGTATGTACCAGAAATAAGAAAAAATCTTGTTTCTGCTAGTTTGATATCTAAGAAAGGTTTTAAGGTTGTTTTAGAGTCTGATCAAATAATTGTGTCCAAGAATGGGTTGTTTGTAGGAAAAGGTTATCCTTGTGATGGAATGTTTAAACTTTCAATTAATAAAATTAATAATTCTGTTTATATGGTTAAGTTATCTTTATCTTTATGGCATGATAGATTGGCATATGTTAGCTTTAGATCATTAAAATATATGTCAAAGCATGGATTAATTTCTTACACTCACGATAATATGAGAACATGTGAAACTTGTATTCAAGCCAAAATGACAAAGAAACCTTTTCCTAAGGCAGAAAGAAATACTGAATTATTAAAACTTATACATTCTGATATTTGTGAGTTAAATGGTATGTTAACTAGAGGAGGAAATAGATATTTTATCACTTTTATAGATGATGCCTCTAGATATACATATGTTTATTTAATGAAAACCAAAGATCAAGCATTTCAAATGTTTAAGAATTACAAATCAGAAGTTGAAAATCAAAAGGGAAAGAAAATTAAAATATTAAGAAGTGATAGGGGTGGTGAATATTTTCCATTCGAATTTTCTAAGTTTTGTGAAGAAAATGGAATAGTTCATCAAACAAGTGCTCCATATACACCCCAACAAAACGGTTTGGTGGAAAGAAAAAATCGAACCTTAGTTGATATGCTTAATTCAATGTTAGTTAAGTCACATTTGCCAATGAATTTGTGGGGTGAAGCTTTACTTACTGCTTGCCGCATTCACAACAGAATTCCTTCAAGGGAATTTAAAATTTCTCCATATGAAAAATGGAGGAATAGAAAGCCAAACTTAAATTACATTAGAGTTTGGGGCTGTATAGCATTTTATAAAGTTCCAGATCCAAAGAAAATGAAATTGGGACCTAGAGCCTTGAAAGGAGTATTTGTTGGTTATACAGAAAATTCCAAAGCCTATAGAATTCTGGATTTAGATTCAAATCTGATTGTAGAATCAAGAGATGTGGAATTTATTGAAAATAAATTTCACAATGATTCACATTCTGTGCATGAATCTACTAAAGTCAATGAATCTATAGTTGAGCCAATAATTTCTAATAATCCAGAAGAAACTTGTGAACCAATCATTGAATCAAGAATTGCTCCTGGAACAAATATTAGCACAAATAAATTTACTTCTAATGAAATTAGAAGAAGTCAACGTGCTAGAGTATTTAAAGAGCGGTCAGATTTTATTTCTTCACAGTCTATTGTTTTTCTTGTGGAAGGTAATATGACTGAAATACTTAATAAAATTCCAATTTTATTAAATATGGAAGATAATCCTAAAATGTTTCAAGAAGCAATGCATTCAAGAGATGCATCTTTTTGGAAGGAAGCAATAAATGATGAAATGGATTCGTTATTATGCAATAATACTTGGGTTCTAGCCGAACTACCACCTAGTTCAAAACCTATTGGTAGTAAATGGGTTTTTAGAAGAAAATATAATACAGATGGTTCAATACAAACATTCAAGGCAAGACTGGTAGCAAAAGGTTTTAAACAAAAGGAAGGAATAGATTATTTTGATACTTATGCACCAGTAGCTAGAATAACATCCATTAGAGTACTATTATCCTTAGCATCAATTTATAATTTATTTGTACATCAAATGGATGTTAAAACAGCCTTTTTGAATGGTAATTTGGATGAAGAAGTATATATGGAGCAACCTGAAGGATTTGTTTTACCTGGTAATGAAAATAAAGTTTGCAAATTAATCAAATCTTTGTATGGTCTAAAACAAGCACCAAAACAATGGCATGAGAAATTTGATTTTGTATTCTTACAATATGGTTTTAAACATAATAATGCAGACAAGTGTATTTATTCTAAGTTTACAGATGATTTTGGAGTAATTATTTGTCTCTATGTTGATGACATGTTAATTATTGGAACAAATATGCTGGGTGTAAATGATACAAAGAAGTATCTAACTTCACAATTTAAAATGAAAGATTTAAATGAAGTAGATACAATCTTGGGTATCAAAGTAACGAAACATAGTGGGGGTTTTGCTCTTTGTCAATCTCACTACATTGAGAAAATGTTAAATAAATTTAAACATTTAAACATTAAAGAAGCAAATACTCCATATGATGTATCATGCAAAGTGACAGCAAATACAGGTAGAGCAGTAGCTCAACTTGAGTATGCAAGTGCTATAGGAAGTGTAATGTATGCAATGCATTGTACAAGACCTGATATTGCTTTTATAGTGTGTAAATTGTCAAGATACACTAGTAATCCTAGTTTAGAACATTGGAAAGCAATCGCAAGAGTACTTGGCTACTTAAAGAAAACTATAAATTATGGATTATTTTATAGCAAATTTCCTATAGTGTTAGAAGGTTATACTGATGCTAGTTGGATGACTAGTGCTAATGAAAATAGATCAACCTCTGGATGGGTATTTATCTTAGGAGGTGGTGCTATTTCTTGGGCGTCAAAGAAACAAACTTGTATAACACATTCTACAATGGAATCCAAATTTATAGCCCTTGCAGCAGCAGGTAAAGAAGCAGAATGGCTGAGAAATCTATTGTTAGATATTAAGTTGTGGCCACAACCGATGCCAGCTATTTCTTTATACTGCGATAGTCAAGAAACTATGTCTAGAGCTTACAATAAAATTTATAATGGAAAATCTAGACATATAAGCTTGAGACATGAATATATAAAGCAATTAATTGCTGATGGTATAATAACCATTGTTTATGTAAGGTCTTCTAAAAACCTAGCGGATCCGTTTACTAAAGGTCTTCCAAGAGACATGATCAAAAGTACTTCCGTAGGTTTGGGTCTAAGACTGATTGATTAAACTACTAATTATGGTAACCCAACTTTTGTTAGAATATCACTAATTAAAAGTTTAAAGGGTAATAACAAGTTTTTATTAATGGAACTAAGTACTGAGTTCATGGTCATTGTGAATGATACATAAAATCAGTACTGGGAGGATGAGTAGAAATACTCTTAATGAAGAAAATTGGCTTATTGATAATAAGAACTTCACCTATATGGACATATGAAGTGGTGCCACTTCAACAATAATAAATTGTAAATGTCCATGAATTCAGGATGTAGCACAAGGCAATAAAATGTGCTAAACTAATGATAAGTGAACTTTTAAGTACAGAAATGATTTTGTATGTATAATTGATTCCGATTCTAAGACTTAAAATCTAGGTTTAAACTTATTTTAGTACCTATAATTTTCTTAGAATTTTGAAACTCTTATACTAATAAGATGGTTTAAGTAGAAAGATACCTCTTCCATGTACAAAATTATGAAATTGTAATATAACTAGCTAAGTGGGGGATTGTTGGAATAGCTAGTTATATTAGAAAGAAAAGAGAGTGTCCGATATTGAGTTGAAGGACAATTTGGAAGAAAACCTTTCTATTTATAGTTTTAATTTTTTCAAATCTGAATTTTAATAAACTGAAATTTATGGTTTTAATAACAATTTATTAATTTTGAAATTTGAATTTATTAAAATTGTAAAACAGTTTTCTCCTAACAGCTACATCTTTACATAAAAGATGTAATAACTGTTTTAAACTCTATATAATATACATCTCTTCTTCCTACAAAATTAATTCATTAAAAAGTTCTTTAGTGAAAACTTAGGAATTGCTGTCTAAGTTTTTTATGCTTTGTTGTATCCTGAAGGATTATTGCCAAACCTTGCAGCATTCATAGTAGGGGCAATAAACTCCTGAAAGATAGTGATCTTTCACGCCTCAAAGCAATTTTAAATACCCACTGCCATAACAAGTAGTACCCAAGAAAATGGAGGATAGAAATTGATTGTTGCTATTGGGTCAGCTTAAAATTTGAAAGTTATTTGTTAGCTGCGAAGAAGTGGGAATTTGAATTTTTGTACGCTGGGTTAGTGAAGTTCATGTTTTGATTTTTTTTCAATGATTTGAATTTTAATTTAATGATAGAAGCATTTCTAGCATTAGTTTTTTTGGGTGCTAAATTGCATGTTTTTGTTATTAAATGTGGTTTGTTTTTGTAGTTGATTTGGGGATTTTTTTTGTCAATAAAGTCATTTTATTGCCTAAGAGGATACAATATACAAAGTGACATTGCAAAAGAAATAATCAAACGCACAATCTGCACAAAAAAAACACCCTCGTAACCAAAACCAATCAACGGCAACAGTCACAAGAAAGCTCAAACAAGTATAGCCTGACACATTAATCTATACCCTCATACACTTAGAACTCATAAAAATAAAATAAAAAAATAACTATTCACAAGACATAACAGCAAAACCCCATCAAGCATTAGCACACAAATCAAAAGTCACAATACGCAAAAAGGGCCAACACACATAGCAGAGCAGCCGAGCCAACAATATATCAGAGCAACTATTCCCATACTCTGCATTTATCACAGTAACAAAAAATATGCAGATAGCCCCACCACTTTTAACTTCATATATCTCATGTATTTCCAATTTTACTTCTTTCACGAACGAACTTGCCTTTTAAAAAGAATAATAATATATACGTGTTAAATTTAAAAATAATAAGAGTATAAAATTATTATATATTTGATTATATACCGGTATATGTTACATATAATAATATATACTTATTAATATCTAAAAGAACAAGAATATAAAAGTAACAATATATTTAATTATTTGTTAGTATATATTACATATAATAATATATACTTATTAAAATTTAAAAGAATAAGAATATAAAAGTGATATATATTTAGTTATATGATGGTATACGTTAAACAAAATATATGTGTTTAATTTAAAAATAATTATAATATATATAACTTTATGTTACATATAACTAGATATATGTGAATATACATTTACATATAATTATATATATATATATATGCATAAAAATATAAATTATGTTATATATTAAAAAAATATTTTTAAGTAATTTTTATAGTACGTGTTAAAATTATTTTAAAATATATAAATTAAATAAAATATATATAAATTTGTGTGTAAAATATAATTTAAAATTAATTACATAAAAAGTAACATGCATTAATTAACAAAAATCTGCATAATAAAAAAAATTCAAAATTTAAAATTCAAAATTACTAATTTCTTTTTTGAATTAATTATTTTTCAGTGAATTCTCTTCCCGAATCCCACATGTATCTCTAGTATATACTGAATTGAAATTTTTTGAACATTTCATGATCAAAAAGTCTTAACATTTTATTGTATATGGTCCCGTCACCGTACTTTTGCAAGAAAAAATTTATTTGCAATAAAATTAAAAATTTGTTTGAACCACCGTAGTTTTGAAATCTATTCTTATTTGTTGGGTAGTTTTATAATTATCCTTCAACAAAATTATCTTTAAAAAAATTTATTTTAAAAATACTATAACAAAATTTAAATTTTTAGTAAAGTTGAAGCAAATTTTTAAAAATCTCTCACTTCTCATTAAAACATATTTTTGTCTTTCAAGAATATATTTTCTCTTACTATAAATGATATTTTACTTCAATTTTAATTTTTTTTTTCAAATTTCAATATTAAATAAATATATTTTAATAAAATAATAAAAATTAATATTTTAAATTATATTTTCAGCATATAAAATATATTAATTTTTAAAAATAAAAAATTTTAATTTTGATTACAAATAAAAAATAAACACTTATAAAAATATAAAAAATAAAATATATAAAAATATATTAATAAAAGTCATTAAATTTATTTTAAAATAAATTTTACATATTATATATGCAAAAAAAATAAAGTTAAAAAATATTAATTTCATTATGTAAATATTGTGTAGATGTTTGGTAGGTGTTGTGTATATGTTATGTATTTATTATATTTATTATGTATATTTTATGCAGATGTGTGAATAAAAAATTTAAAAATAAAATTAAAAAAATATTAAAAACATTCTTTAGATATTTAGTAGATGTTTAGTAGATATTTGATAGATGTTTGGTAGATATAGTAGATATTTAGTATATGTTATATAGATATTATTTTATTTTTTATATGTATATTGAGAATATGACATCAAATTTTTTTTAAATAAAAAACATAAATAAGCAGATGAATTTTGAAAGCAGAGAAAGGGAATGGAAGGACAGGAGAGAATCTAAACCATTAAAATATTGAACTGCAAATCAAAACCATTAAAATAGAGATGGAGTATTAGATTTAGAGTAAGCTTCTGACGGAGCAAATTAATGGAAGCACCACATTAATTTTTTTAGGTTGGAGGATAATACAAAGTGAAAGTTTTCTTTTGAGCATTGAAATCATTTTTTCAAATTCATAGGTTTAGATAATGGAATTTGCAAAATTTTAAAAGCTATTTGCTTTGTTTATTGAAGAAAAAGAAGAACCTCAAACTGGCTTCTTTCTTTTTCATTTTAATTTCTTTATTTTTTTTATTATTTTAAAATATATATTATAAGCAAAGTAATTAACTTTGTTAGTTTTCAGAGTTAGAGAGGGCCTAAAAAGTTGATTTTCAAAAAAAAATTATGTATAATTGAGCAAAAAAAAATTTTAGGAGTTAATGTGTACCTTCGCGAAAATATAAGAAGCTTATTTGCACTTTTTATATATGATTTTATAACATAAAAAATTATATATTATATATAAACAACATAAAAGTTATTCACATTAATAAAATAATATTTTTTCTAACATGATAATATAAATGGTATAATATATTAAATTATACAAATTTGATTTTGAATATATTACGCCTATATGTATGATCTCTCAACTTATCATCTAATTTAATTTTTATCACTTGACATTAAATTTATAATATATTATATTAATATAGTTCTAATTTTTTTCTTCTCTAATATATTTAAATTTGTTTTCAATTTTAAAATTATTAAGTAATTATTTTTTCTATATTTTCACAAATATTTTTCCAAAAAAAAAAAAAAAGGTTTTCACATTATTAACATTCTCTTTAAGGAAATCAAATATATGCTAAAGCAATCAAGTTTCAATAAATATAAAGCTTTAGTGCCAAATAATTAAGTCCAAAGTTGCCAAGATAGCAAAATTAATCATAGTTTAATAGCCTGATTGATCATAGTTTAATAGTGCCTTTAACTGTCAGGTTGGTGAGAGTTAAATTTATTTTTTTTTTGTCAGACCGTCAGAGAGTAGAATTTATTTGATCTTATATGATACATGAATTAGTTGTTAGGTTAATAGTATTTATTCCAACTCTTTTTTCTCTCCCTTTTGTTCTAGTGGTCGATTCTTATATACTCCGGCCGAGGTTTGCAGATCTACTTTTAGCTCATCCCTTGTATTTCATTTGAGCTATTTAATTTTGAGTCTCAGGTATGGCTTATTGGGCCTCTCTTCCCCTCATTCTCTCTGTCATCTGAGGAAGAAATATGAGACTCTGATTTGTTGTCCCATATATTATTGGGTTGTTGTCCTCACCTTTGGAGGCCATGTATGGTCGTTCATTGTAAGGGGTTTGTTGAACCTATGCTAGTGGCTTGTATTCATGGGAAAAGGGCTTGTTTCTCTATGGTGTATCGACTTCACTTGGCCTCCCACTACAGGTGAAGCCTGAAATGTAAAGTGGGTTTTATTATTAATGTATTTCTATTTTCCATTAAAAAAAAGAGTTGGAATATACACTAGTTTATACTCTATGAACAATGAAAATAACCCTATAAAATTGACCGTCTCATCTCTTTTTGTTTCACTTAGCCTTTGTTTGGATGAAGATAATTAGAGGTAAAGGAGTAGAAAGTAAATAAAATTTACTCTACTTTCTATTATTTGTTATAAAAATTAATAGAGTAAATAAGAATAAATGAGAAGAAATTTATTTTCCTAATTTATTCTCTAACTTCAAAATGGAGAGAAATAAGAGTAAATGAAGGTAAGTAGCTATTTAAATAAGTGAAATGATTATTTTAACCTTCATTTCTTTTTTTTTTTAAAAAATAAGAGAGAAATTTAAATTACTCTTCTTTTTATTTAAGGGGTGTTTCTCAAAACTGGAGCTTTTCAGCTTATTGTGAATAAGTGATTTTTAGATTATAATCAGATTAAAAATAAACAGTTAAGCGTTTCTGTAAACTAGTTAATAATCAGCTGATAATCATTTTATAATCAATTAAGTGTTTCTGTAAAATCAACTTATAATCAGTTTTTAATTACAGAAACTGTCAAAATGACCAAACTATCCCTGAGTTTATTTATTGTATAAAAATAATTTTTTAAATGTCAATTCAAAATTTATTTTATAATAATAATAATAATAATAAAATTTATTTAATAATAATAATATAATAATAATAATAATAAAATTTATTTAATAATAATAATAATAATAATAATAAAAGAATTTGGATGGGAACTAAAGTGTATAGGGTGGGCAAATTTGAAATATTGAAGATTAGGTAGGGATAGTATGATCTTTTACTTGGTCAAAACTGCTTAAAATATAAGTACTTAAAAAAAAGTAGCAAAACTCAACTTTTAAAAAACTGATTAAAATCAGATTATAATCTACTATTTAAGTTTTCAGAAACACTTAAATAAACAACTTATAATCTAAAAACTGTTTATAATCAGTTTTGACCAGCTTTTAAGTTTTGAGAAACACCCTCTTAAACTACCAAACAATGAAAAGTAACGTAGAATAATTTTTTTTTTCATTACTCTCATTTCAATTTTTTTTTTCATTACTCTCATTTTCTTCATTAGAGTAAATTCAATTTCTTCTCTAACTTACCTCCATCCAAACTTAGGCTTAGGCAGTTCTCAATTTTCCCTTTTCGTTGGCCCTAATTTCTGGTGTTTGTTCTCACTCTTTCTTCAGCTCACCTTTCCAGTCTCTTTCTCTCTCGTCTACGGTGTAACAATTTCACGTGAATGTAATTATTTTGCATTCTAAGTGTTGTTTGGTTCTAAGTGTTGTTTGGTTCATGCAATTAAGGTATTATTTTAGTGTGTTGTCTTAGATAAGTGGTAGCTAGTAATATTTTTGGTGGTACTCTGACAATGATGGCAAAGTTGAGAAAATGCAGGATATGTGATTTTAGATTTTAAGGTTAGAAGTAGGTTTGTCATTTGTTGGCCATATTTTTTGCATTGTTGTTTTTCTTCATGTTATTATTGAGAAGGGAATCAAAAGATGGATACAGTTAAGTTTATAAGATTTTTGTTAATTGTTAATCTAATTAAGTTAATATGTTTGTTGAACTCACGTGCTTTCTCTAATCATAAATGTATATCAGATCTGGATTCAATATTTTTTAGATCGACCAAGTATAATATGAAAAATAGACTAATATTTCATTTCAAAAGACAGAAGAAAGTGAATAGGATTTTATAGCATGGATTTCATTATGTTTGTATACTGAATATATTTGTTATTAATTGATTGGGCAATGAAAGCAGATCAATTATGCTACCGTTCATTGATCTCCTATTAGTTGTATACTAAATAAAGCACTGTTTCAAAGAATTTCATCACACATTTCTCTGGGTAGTATTCATTTGTAGTGAGACAAGATTAGCTATTGATCATTTGTCATATAAAGATTAGTCAATGATAATCTTGTTTTTAAATAAATGTGTAGATATATTCTAATTAATCATGATTATTATAATCACTACACCCCTAAACTAATACATAGAGCATTGGAAAAATATTTAGGAGTAGAACTTGATTCATTTTTAGTTATTTTCTTTAGGGTGTTGTGTTGTATATATAGCATTATGTTGTTCATATGTTTGACTCATGATAACCATGGTTGTTGATTATTTTTAGTGTTCTTGATCGATTGATGTCATAGATGGAAAACTGTTTATTAGTCGGACAATAGAGGCCGTGATTAGCCTTTTCCACGTGATGACTCTAACACACCATAGATATATATATATAACTATGTTGTGAATTTTTTTTATTTGCCCAAAAATTTGTTAAGAAACTTCTATATGTTTTCACTATTATGTTTCACTTTATTCTTATGAAAATTTCTTAATTGTTGGATTTGAATTTGTATTTATGTTTGGATTTATGAAGGATGCTTTTATTTAGTTTAATATATATGTGTTTTTATATTTATTGAATTAAATATAATTTTCAGTTATTATAATATAGCACTTTCAAGAAAATTTCAATATTTAATAAATTATAGTGATGGGTTAGGGAGGATAATTTAAAAAAAAAATAGTGATGGATTTTGTAAATTAAAGAAACAATTTAGCGAGGGAATACCGAGTATTTTATATATATTGTAAGAACATTAAAAATAGATTAATGAGGGACACTATTTGCCAAGGGATTAGTGAGAGCTTTTTGTAATTTCTCAAAAATAGTAGCAAGGGAGTAGCAAAGAGAATAGGTATATTCAATGTTAATTCAAAGATAATATAGCGAGAAATCAACAAGGAACATTTAACAAGAGAATACTGAGTGAAAATAGAGAGATAGTAGTGAGAGATTAAGTGAATTCAATAATAATTCGAAGATGAGATAACGAGGGAATTGCAAGAGACATTTAGTAAGGGAACAACAAGAGAGTTTACAAAGAGATTAGCAAGGCAAATATTAAATTTTAATTTCTTATGGAAAGTGATTTGGTAAGGGATATTTAGCTACGAAGGTTATGAACAAGGGAATGTTTTCCTGGACATTCCTTGCTAAATATTTTTAGAGATGAATTTCCTTATTTATTGTGATGGAAAATTCGGCCACCAAAAACCAATTTTCTTGTAGTTAAAAGAACAATCTGTTAGACATTTTCTCTTTCAATCATCTCTGGTTGGGGCAATCTATTAGAGGTTTTCTCTTTTAAAATTTTTTCAATTATCTTTCCACAATATACATGTTTGGCTTTCGAGAATATTTGCAAAAATTTTCTTAGATTTTTCTTGGCTTGATTGAAGAAAACTTAGTTAAAAGAATACAGTGCGATTTGTTAGACATTTTCTCTTTCAATTATCTCTAGTTTAGGCAATTTGTTAGAGGTTTTCTCTTTTAAAATTATTTCAATTAGCTTTCTACAATATACATGTTTCGCTTCCGAGAAAATTTGTAAAGATTTTCTTAGATTTTTCTTGGCTTGATAGAAGAAAGCTTTGTTAAAAGAATAGTGCAATTTGTTAAACATTTTCTCTTTCAATTATCTTTGGTTTGGGCAATCTTTTAGAGGTTTTCTCTTTTATAATTGTTCTAATTATCTTCTACAATTTACATGTTTGGCTTCTGAGAAAATTTGTAACAATTTTATTAGATTTTTCTTAGCTTATAATTGGTTGTATTTTCAATTTCAGCACAATGCCAATTTATAATGGTGAATATGAATATGCTAACCTCGATGCTGATACGGATCATGGTTGGCCGATGAGGGAAGAAGAGGATGAGTATATCAATGAGGATTATGGGTTAGGGGACGTTGTTCCAGAAGAGCCAGTGCAAAGAAGACAAGTCAGACGAAAGCGATGATGAGTGCAATAGCCAGTTCTTTCCTAAGAGGAGCCGATGGTGCAACAGACAGTTCTTCCTGAAGAGGAACAACTGGTGCAACAGTCAATTCTTCCAGAGCAAAAACAATGGTGAACTAGTCTCTCCTTCTAGAAGAGGAACTAGTGGTGCAACAATCAGTTCTTCAAGAAGTAGAACTTGTGCAGCAATCAGTTGTCACAAGACTTGCATATGGCCTAGACAATGGAGGAGGTTATGCTATGAATTCTCTAGTCTTATATGTAAATGATTCTCTATAATAATTTATAGAATATGATAGAGAATATTTTTAGAATATGTCATAAAATATTCATGGAATATGCTTAGAATTGTGTAGAAGCTTAATCTAGGTCATTGGATCAAATTGATCACCACCGTCCATTGAGGAGATGGAGTAGTATAAATAAGGGAATAATTCATTTGTTGTAATCACTCAATTCTTTCATAGCTTATTAAGTAATAAAAGATTTCAAGTACTCTCCCAAATTCTCTATACTTCTCTTGTGGTTTTGTTACTTTCTTCATTACTTAGCTTCCTCATTTAACTTGTTTTAGCTTATCTAAGTCAAGTAAGCATTTTGGGAGAAAGGCTGACTAGCATTCTTTCAAGTGTTGGGCAAAGTTTGCTAGTGTCGTACGAGTTTAAGCTTGTGCAAAGGAAATGTCGTGACAATTGGTATTAGAGCTAGGTTGGGTAAATTTCAACACAAGAGAATTGTAGAAGCTACCAATTCTTCTGTTGCTACCAACAACACCCAAGGTGGGAAGGGCTGCAATGATAAGTCAAGGGACATAATTGTTGCTAGGTTTAATTCCACCATGTCCGAGATGAGAGACAAAGTCGAGGACATATACTAACGCATCGAGTGGTAAGAGTCTATTGGAGTGAATGAGCTCCGCGAGGAGATGCAAGGTGCCTTAAACACAATATTGGACATAATGTCCAAGATGTGATCCTTAGAAGCTGCTGTTGTTGCAAAAGATAATGAGGTGAATGCTTGCAAGGTAAGGATTATGAGTCTTGAAGAAGTTATGGAGAAACTTCAAACTCAACTTAGTGTGTACATGGCTGCTGTAGCCAATGGAGGTGGAGCTACGCATGTTGCTCCTACCCACAAGGTGGATATTTTAAGGCCTCAACCCTATAATAGGGCAAGGAATGCAAGGGAAATCAAAAGTTTCCTATGGGGCATCGAAAACTACTATGATGTAATATTAATCTTTGATGATGCTTAAACGGTGAAGAACATCACTCCCTATTCAAGTGACATCACCATGGTGTGGTGACGAAGAAAGTGTGATGATATGAAGAAGGGTCTTTGCACCATCAACACTTAGGAAGACTTCAAAGGGGAACTCAATAAGCAGTTCTACCCCGACGATTCACAAAATGAAGCTAGGGATAAGATTCGTTGCCTTCAACACATGGAAGACTATATAAGGGAGTATATGAATGAATTCTTAGAGTAGTTACTAGAGATTCCTAACATAGGGCAAGAAGATGCTCTCTTTTGCTTCATGGATGACCTAAGTGGTTAGGCCAAGCATAAACTCCAAAGGAGGTAGAAGGCCTAGTAATCGCAATGGCCGCTGCGGAGTCCTTGATTGAATTCAAGAGGAAAGATTTGAAGAAGGAACAAGGCAAGAAGTCCACCATTAATGGAAAAGGTGGGGGAGATAGGGATATATCTCCCAAAAAGGGCTAACCCTTTAAGGATAAAGGCCATGGGAAAAAGGAGGACAAGGATGATGCTTTCAAGTTTAAGATAGCTTACTTCTTATGCAATGGGTCTCATTGGGCTTTTGAGTGCCCCAAGCATGGGAGATTGTTGCCTTAGTCATGGAGGAGGAAAAGCAAGAGGAATGAAGACTTGCTTTGATGTGGCAGCTTAGTTCCATTCAAGCCAAAGTGAAAGAGCAACCACGAGGTTGTATGTATGTGGAGATCGAGATTGGTGGCAAAACAATCCAAGCCTTGGTGGATAGTAGTGCTGATACTATCTATATAGCAAAAAGAACTAGCCGATAAGATTGACTTGTTCTACACCAAAGAGAAGGGCTTTATTAAGGAAGTTAATTCTAAAAGTCTCTCAATTGATTGTTTAGCAAGGAGCACCGACATCAAATTGGCCAATAGAGAGGTAAGGTCGATATCACTATTACTCCTATTAATGATAACAAGTTCTATTTGGGCATAGACTTCTTAGACATTGTGAAGGCTTTCTTGGTTCCCTATGCCGACACCATGTGCATCATGGAGAAGGGACAACCATGTCCCGTTAAGAGGGAGATTAGTAAGGAGATGATGGTGTCCACTATCTAATTCTCCAAGGGGGGTGAAAAGGAAGGTGCTAACTTATCTTGCCACCCTTAAGATAGATGAAGTCACCATGGATGGAGGGGTAAATGCACCTAAGCCAATTTAAGACGTGCTTAAAGAATTTAAGGACATCATGCCCACCAACTTACCAAAGAAGCTCTCTCTAAGAAGAGAGGTGGATCATGCCATAGAGCTAGAGGTTGGAGCAAAACCACCCACTTTTGATCCCTATTGTATAGCACAACCAAAGTTGGAAGAGCTAAGGAGGAAATTGAAGGAATTATTTAATGTCAGTTATATCCATCCCTCCAAAGCTCCCTATAGTGCACCGGTCTTATTTCAAAAGAAACATGATGGGTTACTTCGATTATGTATTGATTACCGTGCTCTCAACAAGATCACCATCAATAATAAGTATCCCATCCTACTTATTGTAGATTTATTTGGTCAACTTGGCAATGCAAGTTACTTCACCAAGTTGAACTTATGATCGGGGTACTACCAAATTCGCATATTCAAAGGAGATGAGCCAAAGACGGTGTGTGTCACAAGGTATGGATCATATGAGTTCCCATGATGCCCTTTGATCTCACCAATGTACCAAGCACATTTTACACACTCATGAATAAGGTACTTGCTCCTTTTCTTAATCAGTTTGTAGTCATGTACCTTGATGATATTGTGATTTATAGTAAACATTGGAGGAGTATATGGAACATTTGAGGCAAGTATTCTTTACTTTGAAGGAGAATGAGCCTTATGTGAAGAAGGAGAAATGTTCCTTCACCCAAGAGGAGGTAACATTCTTAGGTCATATCATCGGTGGAGGCAAGTTAAGGATGGACAAGTCCAAGGTGCAAACCATCCAAGATTGGGAGCCACCAACCAAAGTCAGTGAGTTCAGGTCATTCCTTGGCTTGGTGAATTACTATAGAAGATTCATCAAGAGATACTGTTCTATAGCTGCTCTATTGACAAATCTACAAAAGAAGGGGGAGAAGTTGGGAGTGGACTTTGCGATGCCAATATGCCTTTGAAGGATTGAAGAAGGCAATTGTGGAGGAGCCAATATTAGCTCTCTCCAACTATCTCCAACCATTTAAGGTACACACCAATGCTTCTAATTTTGCAATAGTTGAGGTATTGATGTAAGATGGGCATTCCATCACCTTTGAAAGTAGAAAGCTCAATAATACCAAGAGGCATATACCATGCAAGAAAAGGAGATGATTACAGTAGTGCATTGTTTATGCATATGGCGACATTATTTACTTGGGAGTAAGTTTGGGGTCAAGATGAATAACACTGCCACTAGCTATTTCTAAACTCAAAAGAAACTTTCTCCAAAGCAAGCTAGATGGCAAGACTTCCTAGCAGAGTTTGACTACATATGAGAGTACAAGCCTGGCAAAGTCAACTTAGTTATGGATGCTTCGAGTATAAAAGGAGAGCTAGTAGACATCAATAGTCCTCAAAGCACCTTGAAGGCACGAATCAAGGAGGGGCTAGAGCATGATTTGATGGCCCAAACCATCATTGCACTTGTCAACGAGGGGAAGACAATATGCTTTTTTTGGGTTAAAGATGGTTTGGTGTACACCAAAGGAAGGAGGCTCTATGTTCCATAACATAAGGAGGCTCTAAGTTCCATCACATAAGGAGGCTCTATGTTTTGTCATATAAGAAGGCTCTATATTCCATCACATGGCAGCTTAAGAGGGAATTCTTGAAAGAGTGCCATGATAGCAAATGGGTGGGACATCCAAGGATGCATTGGACTCTCGCATTGGTGGAAGATGCTTATTATTAGCCTCACTTGGAGGATGATATGGAGGCATATGTGAAGACTTATCTTGTATGCCAATAAGACAAGGTGGAGCAATAATTACCTGCAGGTCTATTCCAACCACTTCCCATGCCCAAAAGACCTTGGGAAAGTGTTTCTATGGATTTTATCGTAGGGTTGCCCACAACCAAAAGCTGCAATTGGGTTTTAGTAATGGTAGATCGATTCTCCAAGTATGCTACTTTCATCTCAACACCAAAAGAATGCACTGCCGAACAAGCTGCACGCTTGTTTTTAAAGCATGTGGTGAAGTATTGGGGAATACCCAAGACTATTATGATACGCTTCATGGAGAGATTTTGTACCGAGTTGTTCAAGTTATTGGATATCGACCTCAAGTTCCCAACTAGTTTCTACCCTCAAACGGATGGATAAACAAAAAGGGTGAATGCCTTGTTAGAGTTGTACTTGAGGTACTATATGAGTGCTAACCAACGAGATTTGGCTAAGTTACTGGTTGTTGCCCAATTCTCCTATAATCTTTAAAAGAGTGAATCCATAGGGCATAGTTCATTTAAGATACCCTTGACTCCCAATTCTATTGCCACAGACTATACTGGTATTAGTCCCTTAGCCTATAAATTTTTTGAAGAATGGAATGACAATGCCAATGTTGCTAGAACCTACTTGGAGAAGGCATCCAAGAGGATGAAGAAATGGGCCGACAAGAAGAGGCAACTAAGGGAGTTTCAAGTAAGAGATCTGGTGCTTGTTAAAATGTATAATCATGTAAGGTTTGTTAAAATGCATAATCATGTAAGGTTGATGGGGCTACATCGTGGACTCATTATGAGGTATGAGAGGCCATTGCCCATCATCAAGAAAGTGGGGAAACAAGGTTACAAGGTAGGGTTGCCTCCTAAAATCAAGTTCCTCCCAGTATTTCATGTAAGCTTGTTAAAGCAATACAAGGAAGATGTGGAAGATCCAAGCCATGGGATATCACAAATGGTGCCAATGGGTGTGCACATCTAGCATGACAAGAAAGTGGAGGACATTCTGGCCGATAGGGTGAAGCACCATTCTAATCAACCACCCACATATGAACCCCTTGTCAAGTAGAAAGGATTGCTTTAGAGTGAAGCCAGTTGGGAACCTATCCAACATTTGTGGCAATTCAATGATCAAATTCAAGCCTATGAAGACTTGAAGATGACAAGGACGTCGCTAGATTAGGTAGGGGAGAATGTCACAAAACTTGCATGTGACATAGCTAATGAAGGAGGTTAGGCTAGGAATTCTCTAGAGTCTTATATGCAAATGATTCTCTATAATATTCTATAGAATTTGCTAGAGAATATCTCTAAAATATGCTAGAGAATATCTTTAGCATATGCCATCGAATATTCATGGAATATGTTTAGAATTGTGTAGAAGCTTAATCTAAGCCGTTGGATCAGGGGAAAGATTCATTTGTTGTAATCACTTAATTCTTTCATAGCTTCTTAAGTAATAAGTGCTTTCAAGCATTCTCCCAAATTCTCTATTTTTCTCTTGTGGTTGTGTTATTTTCTGTATTACTTAGCTTTTGCATTTAACTTGTTTTAGCTTATCTAAGTCAAGCAAGCATTTCAGGGGAAAGGCTAACTAGCATTCTTTCAAGTGTTAGACAAAGTTTGCTAGTGCAGCATGGGTTTGAACTTGTGTAAAGGGAATCCCATGACATAGTGCAATAGCAAGTTCTTGCAGTTGATGATAGGAGACCAAGATTGTGAAAACTTATACCAAAGCCACCAAAGAGCAGAAGCTGAGGGAGGAAAGACTTCTTTCTAATATCATCGAATTTGAGCCAGAAAGGCCAACAAACAAATGAGGTAAATTGGACTGATATTCACATGACTTTAACTGTCACCAAATGGACCAAACCTATATTCTAAAGTAAAATGTTAGATTCCCTTCTTTTGCTTTAGTAAATGGATTGCAAATGATGTTATTAGATCAAAAACTAAAGAAAACTTGGAAACTAATTTGTGCAGCAAATCAATAACAAGAATTTTATGCTTGTTAATATAGACTTGATTTTTGAGTGTATACAGTTTGATCACTCATTTTTGCAGTGCTTAAAAATTGAAAAGACTTTAAAAGTGGACTTTTGAATATTTATATATTTTCTCATATATGAATTACCAAGTCCTCTTTGATGAATTGATTATATTCCTTGTTTCAAACAAACATTGGATCTGTCTCTAAAAGTGAAAGAGTGAAATTAGGTGAAAAGTTGCACATGCTTTATTTCTTCACAGAATTTCTCCCAACTGTACAAGGGAGGAAAGCAATGCCTTTGATTTGTAAAATTTTACCACGGTCAAGTAATCAAGTCAAAACTAAAAAAATGTTTTTCTTGTATTGAAAATAAAAGTAAATATCAAGCTTGCTTTGTATTCAATTTTTTTTAAAATTTTTATATCTTCATTTCTACCATTTTTTTATTTAATATTTTTGGGTGGATATACTATCGCACCTATTAAAATCCTTTTGAGCATACTTAGATATTAAAGTTGAGCGAGGGACTTTAAAAACAAAGCTATTTTTTCTTCTAAATATGAAAAATAAGTTGAAAGTGGATATTTAATTGATTGATTTGGGAGAATTGTTAATGTTAATCTTGGATTTATACCTTTTTTTGGGGTCAATAAAACATAAGATCTTATTGTAAAAAAGAATAAAGAATACAAAATGGCTTTCTGTACATATTATATACACTCCAATCCTCAATCAAAATGCCAGTAAAAGTAGCCTCTGTAGATCCTTGATTTTGGCCGTAAGCTAGTCTAATCCTAATTAAAGATGACCTAAGTACTTATTAGTTCATTCTTAATGGCTTAAATCTATTTTAAGCTTTTATCTTGATTGGACCAATTTTATTAGGCCTAAAATAAGTCTGGTTCAATTTTTAAAGCCCTGAAATGGTCTTATTAGGAATTTGATTTGGGCTAGGCCATTTCGATATAGGTAGCATCCATATCGAATTGGAGCCACCCAATTATATATGAATGACTTCATATCGAATTGGAGGCCTCCATATCGAATTAGACACCCTCCAATTTGATATGGAGGCTCTATAGTGAATTGGAATGAATACCATGTCGAATTAAATTAATTTTAATTTGATATGGCTTGGATTTCATGTCGGACTTAGAATGTATGCTTTAATCCGAGCTGTGCTTAATTAGAAATCAAAATTAAACTCGGATTAAGCTCAGTCACACTAGCTTTAACCTAATTTATTCCTATAAATACATGTTTAAAGAGTGATAGCAGGGGGGAGGAAAGAAAAGAGAGATAGAAACAAAGAAAAACAAAGAAAGGAGGCAACTGGTAAAAAATTGAGAGCTAACAGCCAAAATTATCAAACAAGAAAAAGAGGATAAACACAGAAATAAAAGGAGGAAGAAGCAGTAAAAAGAAAGTGGTATAACATTAACCATCAACAAATCAGAAGGCAGTGGATAACTGCCTTCACTTTGGTCAACTGAGATTTTATATTGGTGCAAATATAAAGTTTGGATCAAAGTAAAATATCGATGGAACCAACAAACGGAGGTTTGAAATTCTTTATTTCATCTGCTTTAAATTCATAGTAGCTCACTCATTATTATTTTACTCATTGAATGATTTTTAGTTAGTTTGTTCTTCTTCTTTAAAATATCCAGTAGCTACCTTTAATATTTCATCCAGTAGTAATTTATGTGTTAAAATTTACAATTGCAACCTTAATAACCCGGATAGTAATTTAGCAAAGTCAATTATACAGTGATCGTCAATTTGTGAATTTGCTTGCAGTAGCTAAGTTTTAAATATTCAAAATCTAAACTGCATGTTTTAATAACATCAAACTCTAGCACCAAAAATTTTATATTAAAACCCTAGTTTTGCATATCTATTGCTTAATGTAATATTATAACTTAGGCTTGACTATTTTATTTTATAATGGATGATTTGCTTTTAATTATTGTGAATGTTTGAATGGTTTAATTCATTTGGTTAATTATTTTAATGATTATTTTGGTTTCAATAATGTAAGAGGTATGTTTTCACTTTGAGGGTACCTCATTATTTTAGATTAATTTAAATGGCATGTTTTCACCAAAATGTGGGTGTCCTAATTTATTTAATTTTAGATACTGGATATTGTAAGGGCATGTTTTCATATTGTATGGGTGCCCATTTATTATTTTGTTTGGACCTTCTTTGATTTTAATACAATGAATATTTATTTATTTTAATATGTATGTAATATGGATAATGTTTTAATAAGTTAAGAATTTAATAATATTAAGACCTGAAAAGAAGGTCGGTTCCAATGAACTGAGCGTTATGGGGGTGTTGGATCATTCTTACATTCTCCATACGTACCCAATTTTCTGAACCCAATAGGGGGTTAGCGATTCCTTAGGAATCGAGTCATTCACCCCTTTATTTTTCTTTACCCGTCCAGTGGCAACTCTATTTTCTCCAGATTTAGGCCCGTGTTCTCTAAGGCCCTGAGCCTAATAGTTTCAAAGTAGCAAGAACCATTCCACATGGGAGTAGGGGCAAAAATTTTTGCTCACAGTGGCGACTCCACTGGAGATAAGAGAAGTTGATTCTGTTGGTCTTTATATTATTTTATTCTTTCTTATTATGATATTATCCATTGTATTATTTAGATTACATTATGTACGTGAGTTAGGACGCACGTGTAATCCATGTTGTGTTATGTAAGGGATACTATACTTTCACTCAAGATATGAAGATCGAGCATAGCATAACTACTCATAGCCTTATATGTTTTGGTATATACTTGCTATGGGAGCTTAAACCTTTCAACCCAAAGACTAAAGCTCATGTAATTGGCCTAGTTATTTTTCTTAGATTTTTACCCCAAATGTTTATTGTTTGACTATGATTAATTTATCTTGGATTAAACCATGACTTATTTGGATTGTTCTCTTTCTAATATGACCTACCTATGTTGAAAGCTCAAAATAATTTTTTCTTTAAATCCAAAAAATCAAAACTATTTTTAAAATTTTCAAAAAGGTCTTTGGACATGAAAATCTTTCAAGACGGGTCAAAAATCTTCTTCCACCTTATGGCCAAAAACTTTTAAAGCCCAAGGGCTTTGAAACAAAATTATTTTTTGCTTCATCTAAAGATTACAAAAAGAGCTTACAAATTATTTTTGTCAATTATGAAAAATCAAAAATTAATTGTGGGCTTAGTTTATACTAAGAATAATTAATCATGAGCTTATTTTTGTTATGAGTCATTAGTTACTTTTTTAGATGAGAAATCTATTTATGATTAACTTCTTAATTTAGTTTTAATTCAATATAGCATAAAAGCTATTTTAGTTGAGATTCAATGGATTAAAGCCTAATTAATGAAAATTTTCATGGAATGACTTCTATATTTAAAAATATAACTATTGTTTAAAATCGCCCGAGGGAATTTTTTGATAATAGAATATCCAATGTTGATATTTTATTGACCATATACCTAGGAAAAGAGACTTGTCATTCATGTGTGAAAGTTATAATGTTGGAAGGTACGTCCTAATTATCTTTGTTTGCTTGTTACTTGTGCATACATGCATGCATACATACATACACGTATTGCATTACATATCATTGATCTTTTCTGGCTCACAGACCTGGAGTACAATAGTTCGAGAGCATACGACAACCCAACCTACGCTAGTGACATAGAATCCAGTAGCAACTCAGTTAGCTTCTCACCGAAAGCAATGAAACCTGAACATATTCAAATGATGATGGACGACGCCCTCAATGCCAAGATGGAAGAACTGAAGGAGGTCCTGACTGAGACTATAAAGAGCCAACTAGCTGCACTTTTTGGGAAATACTGTTGAGGCATCTGCCAGCACAAAAAAGCAGAAGGACAAAGGAAAGGCTAAGGTTGGCGAAGTAGCCTTTGATGATGATAAAGTGGTTGTTGATGATGATGATGACGACTGGGCTCAATACTTTCAAGATCCTGAAGATAAGAAGAACGAGCCGAAGGTTGTGGAAAGAGCAACTGTGGAAAAGATCGAAACATCTGATGTTGAGAAACTGATTGCTGATTTAGAGAAGAAATTTGAAAAGAAGCTGAAATTTGATGAGATGTCAGAAATAGACAAGTTATTCGAATAAGATGAGGAGGTCGCTTATAAGTTCAAGATCCCTTCCTTCGCTAGGTACAATGGTACAAGAAATCCCCACTTGCATGTTAAGCAGTATATCACTACTATGCAATCTGCTAGAGCTACAAATGCTCAAACTCTAAGGCATTTCATGCTCTCATTGGATCCTATTGTGCAAAACTAGTTCAACACCTTAGAGGAAAGTATCCAAAAAGATTGGGTACAAAGCCTTCATTCAGTAGTATGGGTACAATGTCAAATTGGAAGTTACCTTGATGGAGGTGGAGACTATCAGGTAAAAACAAAATGAAAGTTTTGTTGATTATGTAAAGAGATGGAGAAATAAGGCTGCACTTCTTAAAAGGAGGCCTGATGAGTCAGACCAGATCAGGATGATAATCAGAGGCGTCCTGTCCAACCTCCATGATAGACTATCTCACACCCTTATAAGGGATTTTAAAGATCTTCACCAAGCTGGATTGCAAATAAAAGAGTGGGAAAGAGAGATGAACCATTTTTCTGCAAAATGAAATTATCAGTCTGGCAATCAAAGTACACATAAGAAAGTCGATGTTAATGCAACTGGTCATGGAAGTAGAAGACAGTTTTCAAAGTTGAAAAAAATCTCTGTCTTGGATTTTCAATAAGCTACAAAAGAAGGAGATATTACAATCGTTGGCTCCTCGACCGATACATGACCCTCTATCATCAAACTTTGATGCCAAGGCCTTCTATCAATTTCATCAAATGCAAGGGCATGAGATAGATAAATGTGCTCGTTTAAGGCACGAGATCTAAGATTTGATTGACAGTGGAAAGTTTCTTGAGCCTGATAAGCCCAATACTATGAGCAATCCTTTGCCTACATTTGGAAAAGTACCTCCACCAGCAACCTTCATGGTAGGAAGAGGATTGGAGAAAGATTTTATCTTATCCTCTTTTCAAGATGAGAGTATTCAAGACGTGAAAAGAGAAGAAGCTAAACTCAACGAACATCCATTAGCTTGAATGTTGCTCTTATATTTTGCTTTTTTTAATATTTAATTGGAAAAATTATATTTTTCAAATTATGTTTGTTCGAATAAATTATTTTCATTAAATTTTTTATGGTCTTTGTTCATTTTGGTGCTCAACCGATGACGAATCTCACTTGATGCTCTTAAATTAGTGTATTTATGCATCATAATTTGAATAACTTTATTAGATGAGGAAATTATTCTATAGCATTGAATTGTATATGCTTACTTAGAGAGAGCTCCTACATAATGACCTTTGTCTAGGTCCTAGTAGATCTTAGAACATGCTTTGATAAACTTTCGAATCGAAATTGAACTCTATTTATTTAAGTGTTTTTGAATGGGAATTTGGATGAAGATATCTATATGGAACATTCTAAGGGGTTTACAAAGAAAGAAAAGGAACACTGTAATATTCCAAACTATACCCTAAAATTTTGGAGTGTTAATTGTTGTATTGGATTAAATAATTTAAAGTGTATATGTTATGTTTATGGAGATAAAAACAATATATACAAGATTATGTCTTTTTGGTCAAAAGAGATATTTTGATTAATTAAATGGATTTGTTTAATGTTAGTGGAAGATGATGTAGTGGATTTAATATTATATAGTTTAAATGTATGGTGGAGAGTAATTTGGGGAAAAGTGGTTTGGTTAAAAGAGAAGAGTGTTGACTTTCTTTCTTTCTTCTTCTTCTTTCATCTTCATCTTCTTCTTTTCTTCTCTTTGGCCGGCCACCCTTAGCAACCAAAGGAAATGAGATTTTGTTGCTTCCAAGCTCAAAAGATTGAAGGTTTTCAAGAGATCAAGTTGGAGTTTTAAGGATTTTCTTTACTTTTGGTAAGTTTCCAACTTGTTTCTTGGTTTTCTTTTGAGTTTGTGTTCTTAGGTTTGTTGGATGGTTGTTGTAGATGTTTTTTGGTGTGTTTGAAGTGTTTTGTCTTGGTAACTTTGATTTTTGGGTTTGGATTGAAGAAAAAAAAAAGGGTTGAGTTTGGTGAAAGAGGCAAGTGTGTGGATTGTGTGATTTTTGAGTTGTGATTATGGTGGCGTTTGTGTTTGATGTGTGTAATTGACTTGTTTTAAGGTTTTCTCAAGTATTATTGGGTTGTTGATGGTTTTGATTGAGTTTGTGTGTTGTTGATATGGCTATTGGAAGATGATTGTTGGTTGTGGCTTTGCTGGTGTGGATTTTAGGGTTTTTGGCCTGACATGCCCAGGAACACGGCCATGTCTTTGGGCGTGTCGTTGGTTCTATTTTCTGGGTTGGTGACACGAGCAGTGACACGGCCATGTCACTGAGCGTGTCACAGCTTCTGTGTAGTAGTAGCATTGACAAGGCCAGTGACACGCCCATGTCACTGAGCGTATCATAGCTACTGTGTTGTTGGTTGATTGACATGTCCAGTGACACGCTCATGTCACTGAGCGTGTCAAAGCTTCTGTGTTGTGAGTTTAGGGCACGGTCGGGGACACGCCCGTGTTGTTGAGAGTGTCAAGTGTATAGTTTGCCCTAGATAGTTCTTATTCTTGTATTCTTATGTGTGATCACCTTTGGATTAGGTTTTGAAGAGAATTGAGTTACCCTAGCCAAGGTTTGAGGGATATCTTAGAAGAGGAAGTGGATAGAGTGGTGTTGTTGCTTTAAGATGCAAGTACAAACTTTGAATGATTACATACATGTACATGACATTGGGACTTAACACATTTGGTTGAGAAATGTGTTAAGTTAATTGATACATTGTTGATGAATGAGTTATATGTTATGAAATGTATGATGTGAATTATGTTGATGTATCAATGCAATTGAGTAATGTATTGTATATGAAAAGAAATATGGAATAATGTGGTAAGACAGGAGAAATCATATTGTAACAAATTAATATTGGTACAAAAGAGAAGAATGAGAAAGGTGAGAAAAAGGATATTGTTATAAGGCAATGTGCCTAGTTTGATTATGAGAAATGAATTGTGAAAGAGATTGATAATGAGATAAATGAATTAATTGTGTGCCTAGTATGTTATTCAATTTTCAGAGTTCTGGGTTTGGCGACATGCCTATGAATTGCTAGACAGGTGAAAAGATCGGATAATAAGCCGAGTCCAGCTGAAAAATGTGAAATATGTTATTTTTGAGGTGAAAAGACCGGGTCGTAAGCCTAAAAAACTGTAACAATCTAGCCGGGTTGAGGACCAAGATACTGGGGCCTTAGGGTCTAGCCGGGTTGAGGTCCAAGAGACTAGGTCTGTTACATTATCCATGGATATATATATATCACCTACGGGCTTGATAAATGTGATTATGGACCAAAGCAGTAACTCTGAACTTTGAATAACATATTAGATTCTTTTTGGGCCCATGCTTGTCTTTGTTTTATTGTGAATTATGAAGTGTGATGCAAATGATTAATATGTTAAGATATAATGTAATGACTTGATATATATTCAGATGTATTGTGCATGAGCATCGCATTGATCTTTATTGAATCAAAGTTTGTACCACTAAGCTTTCTACTTAGCGCAATTGTGGTTCATCGCGCAGGTGACAGAGTAGATCCGGTTGTGCCGGAGAGCTTGTCTAGACCGAGTCGAGTCTAGGCTTGAGATTGTTAGAGCAGTGTTGAGTTGTGGATATCACGATCAGAGATGAACTGTCAGCATGTATAAATTCTATAATTTTGTAAATATTGATTTTTATGTATATACATATGTATTATCCGCTGCTTATTTAACAAATGTTTTGAACATACTGTTTTGGATAAACTTTTGGGTACTAATGTTATATATATATATATATATTTAAATGAATGAATGTTTTATCTATTTCTATTTATAATATAGGTTAAACATTTTAAGTTTACTCGGACTGAATTATAATGATTTGATTTAATAGTTAAAGATTAAAGTTTGGTTTGATTTGTTTAAAATGAATCGTGGCACCCCTATATCCTGTATACGTATATCGCGTGTTGTGCGGGCGTATGCGGTGTGCGTATATGGGGTACGAGGGTGTTACAAATACCTAGTTTGCAAATTAAAGAAATCTATTTACAATCTTAAACAAGCTTCCAAGCAATCATATATTAAGTTTAATGATACAATCACATCTTTTAGATTTAAGGAAAATACTATCAATCGGTGTATATATCTAAAAGTTAGAAGGAGAAAGTTTATATTTTTGATACTATATGTGAATGATATTTTGCGAGCTAGTAGTGATCTTGGTTTATTATATGAAACCAATGAATATCTCTCTAAAAATTTCAAATAGTTGATGAGGCAAATTATGTTATTGGCATAGAGATCTTGAGAGATCGATCTCGAGGAGTGCTAGGTTTGTCTTAGAAACAATATATTAATCAATTTTTAGAGAGATTTAATATGCAGTCATGTTCAGCAAGTGTTGCACCTATTTTAAAAGGTGGAAAATTAAGTAAACGAAAGTGCATGAGGAATAAATTTGAAAGGGAGAAAATGAAGAAAATTTCTAATGCATCAATTATAGGGAGTTTGATGTACGATCAAGCTTATATTAGACCATATATCAGTTATGTTGTTAGTATGTTGGAAAGATACTAAAAGTGATCTAGGATTTGAATACTAGAAGGTTTCAAAGAAAGTTATAAGGTACTTAAAAGAGATAAAGGATTATATGCTCACATATAAAAAGATTGTAACAATTAAAAGTGATTAGATACTCAAGTTTATACTATGGTGGTTGCCTTGACAGCTTAAAGTCAACTTCAAGTTTTGTCTTTTTGCTAGCAAATGGGGTAATCTCGTGGAAGAGTGCAAAACAGTTAATTACTGCCTCATTTACGATGGAATTGAATTCGCTGTTTATTTTGAAGCCTCAACTCATGCTTTGTGTAACACCTTTATAACCTACATATATAGAAATACATATATAGGATACAAAGTGCTATAAAAATTAAACCAGTAGAATTACTCTATGAAAATTATAGTTAATAAAGAATTTAAAAGCAATTCAAGAATTTGAATATTATCTGCATAAATATATATATATATAGAAATAAAAAAATTAACAAAAACTCAAGAGTGATTCAATGTTTAATAAAAAAAAATCAAATATATGTAAATAAATAATACTAATTAAGTTGTAGTTTTAAACCACTAAAAAATTTTAAGGAAAATTCGTCAGAGTTTCATTTATAAAATCATTAGTACCAAATCTTCAAATCTTCAAATCCTATAGAAAAATACACTTCTAAAATTTAATTTCCACAAACTCCATAACTCCTCCAATTTAACCAATCCAAATCAACACAAAATCAACCAAATAGTATTATACAAAATAATATTTATATAACTTTTATATAACATAACATTTATAAAATTTTAATTGGTTTATTAAATATAAAATAATTGTAATTACAAAATCAAAATTTATTGGAAGCAAAAACTATACATTATATGCAGTGCTGGTAGGAATGGTCTTGTGGCAAGGTTTTTAAGCTTTTTAAATGCCCTCAAACTTATGCTTTCTCAGACTTATCAGGACTCTTTCTATTTGTAGCTTTGTCATTTGTGCGGTAAAATTTAACCGTGTTATGTTATATAGCTTAGTGATATTTACTTTGAAAATAAATAAATAATTAAACTCAATTTACAACAATTTAAATATAATACCTTTCATAAAGAAAATAATCATATTTTAAAAATTTTCACATTTTCAACATTTCATAACTCAACATACCTAAATTATGCCTATACACAATTGTCTAAGTCTCGATAATATTGAATTAGCCCATCGAGACCTGTTAGTCTCAACACCGGAGACAAAGTGTCACGATATTGAAGTATCTCATCCGAAAGCATATAAATATAATAATCACAAGTCTCCCGACATTGTTGTATCTCGACACCGTAGTATCGCAATACAATAGTATTTTGCCTATATGCATAAATATAATAATCACGTTGTGATCAATCTATAATCGTCGTCATACTAACTAAACAATGCCAAACTCAATATTACAAATCAATAACATGTGTAGGACATTTAAAACACAATAATGTTTCTATCAATTTCCATCAATATATACATATATATAATTTCCATAATATTTCCATCAATTTTTTAAAATTTATCTCAAATCATCATTTCCATTATTTTTCATAATTCATCAAAAAGTACATAATCAATATATATATAATTTCCATAATTCATTTAATAAATAATTTAATATTGGAATTCAATATAATTAAATAATCTTAGTAATCAATTAATTTTTAAAATACTTTAATCCATTTTATAAACTACAAAAATTCCATAATATAATAATGTTCAATTTAATTAATCAAATCAAACCTCTCTTTGCAATATTTATTTTACAATTCATAAATTTTTTTTTTCAAATTTCACAAATAATCAAGTAATAATTTAAAAATTAGTACCAAAAATATTTATACCATAATTCATATAATTTAATATAAATTTTACAAATATATTCAAGTAACAATTTAACAATAATACCAAATTAACTTTATATTAAAAAATAACAATATTAATTAAATATTTTCAAAGTAAATACATCAATTTGCTCCAAAATTCAATTTAATTACTTCTCAATCTCCATTTAAAAAAAGTATTTCTCCACTACCTTGAATTAAATTAGTCAAATAATACCCCTAAATCAACAAGGTTTAATTCTTTAATTAAATACATATTCTACTTTAAAAAAAATACTCAAATTAACTCTTAATGATACTAATTCTAACTAAACCCCATCATAAGTACTAAATCCAAAAATTTCATAAAACTTAATTTCTTAATTCTAACTCAATTTAACTAATTATTCACAAATTCATCATATAAATATCAAATTCTCTTAATTCACAATCTATTTTCCAACTACATCATCTTTTTTATCATAATTAAATTTTCTCCCAAAATTTTAAATATTTAAATAATCTAAAATTTGTAAAATCAAGCTTAAAAATAATATACTTACTTGAATCTGCAATTTTTTCTTCAAAATTCATTTGAATCCTTTGATTTTAGGTAGAAATTAAGTAAGATTGAAGGTTTTTTTTTTTAAATAGATTCGGGTAAGAGAGGAAAGATGAAGAAGAAAATTTTAATTCTTCTTCTTTCTCTCTTGTCCTCTTTTTAATTATTTTATTATTATTATCATCATCATCATCATCATTATCAACATCTCCACTGCCCACCACTCACAATGCACCTTTTCTTTTACTATTTTTTACATAAGTATATATATATATATATATGTATATGTATGTGTGTTTATTATGTAAATATATTATGTATATCTACTTAAACATATTTAATTATCCTTTTGTATTATTCAATTTTAGAGTATAAATTCATAGATGTTACACTTTGTAGTTGCGAAATTTCATCTCAGAGCTTGGTGTTGTCGACTTTATTACCAAGCTGCTTAGAATATATTATGATAATACCGCAACTATTTTTTTCTCTAAGAATAGCAAATTCTCCAATGGATCAAAATATATAGACTTGAAGTACTTAGTAGTTAAAGAAAGAGTCCAAGAATAAAAAGTTTCAACTAAAAATATTAGTACCATATTTATGATTGTTGATCCATTGACTAAAGAATTAGCTCCAAATGTATATACATAACATGTTATGAGGATGGGTCTTTTGAGGAATCCATGATATGTATGATAATGGATATTGTAGTGGTTACTTAATTGACATTTTGCACAATGACATTTTGTTTTTGTTTATTCATGTTTTCAATTATGGGTGCACATATTGATTATTTGAAAAATAGGAATTGTCTTGACAAAATAAATTATAGGGGTTATTTTGACTTGATAGACTGAGTTTGTAAGGGTTATTAAAGTGCAGTACATATAAGAAAATATGATATTCAAGCTATGTGACCGCTATGACTTGCATTTATAATATAAGCTTATCTTAATATTACACTTTGGGTCTGTTGGCTAATTTTTTCAAAATTCATGATCATATGTCAAATTATTTTATTAAGTTTAATAAATGTATTTTGATATAAAATGTATACGTATTATATATTATAATTTTTATAATCGGTTTAGGAAACCAAATAGGAGAATGTTAATTCCATGTAAATTAAGTGGATGTCCCACTAACCTAGTGTTTTAATTTTTTAACTTATCTACTTATAATAGTTGTAGTCAACTGAATCACCTATTAAGTTATAGATAATCATTTATTAAGAAAAGATAATGCCTTGATGAAATGGGTAATCTTTTTAAAATAATAATAGATAAAACGGTTAGCACGTTCAGTTTTTGTTACACATTTTCTAGCCCTCTTCTCTTCTCAATAAAGAAGCATAGAAAATCTCTTTTACCAATAATTATATTCCATCAATTAAAGTTCTAAAAGTTTCTATGCATAATAGATAGATAGAGAGAAGAAGAGTATTTAAAATTAAATGTTTAAATTAAAGGGATTATCTTCAATTCAACAATGGTTGCTTCGCTTTTGAATGGTATATATCTCTAATTTTAATATTTTTCTTAAAATATGATGAGTTCAATGGTGTTATATATTTGTTAATTTCTACATTAATATCTTACAATTATGCCTTTGTTAAAACATTAAAATATTATTTTATTATTTTATTTTGTAATCTAATATTTAACAATATATATATATATATATATATAAGCCATGCAAGTGCGAGCATGCAAATTTTGCATGTAATCTGTAATATGGAAAATCAAGATTTTAAAATAATAAAAATAATTGCAAGGAAAAATTTGATGAATTAAGTAACATATTTACATGCAATAGCCATGAGAGATACCATGAAAACTATGTAGTTAATAAAAGCCATGCAAAATTAGAGATGGCAATGGGCTGAGTATTTTTGGATATCTGATTCATTCTGATCTGTTTATAAATGGGTTTGAGTGAATACAAATAGTATTTTTACTACCCATAATAGGTACGAGCCGAATTCAAATATAGACTTTTATGTACCCATTACTCGAATTCGATTATATATTAATTATATTTTATTAAAATATTAATTATATTTTATTTCAATTATAAAATTATGTGGTATGAAATTATTTTTAATAAAATTATGTTAATATTAAATTTTTATTTATAATTATTTAATTGAAAAATTATAATTTATATTTTAAATTTTATTATATTTTTTATTTTTTTTATATTTAAATAAATAATTAAACGGGTTTGGATAGTAAATAAACAGTACAAAATGGGATTGGGATCGGTACGAGTAAACGGGTTTAAGTAGTTTAAAAATTAAATGAGTTTAGATTCAGATAGGGCAATTTTTGTAGGTATCCTAAGCGTTGTCACCTTCTTACTCAATATACATAAACTAATTTTCAAATCCGATAATAGTTCTAATCAAATAATCATAAAAAAATTGGTGATTATAAATATATTTTCTTATTTAATAATCAATTTAAACTTATTAATAAATACATTGTTAATGATTCTTTTAATTATACTCTTATTAACAAAATACACATTATAATATTTTTACAGGAGAATTAAAATAAATATAGCTTACAAAGGTGTCTTGTATATAATAATAATAACATCTCATCCAGGATCACAATTTATTGATCTAATTTTTTAAAAAAAATTATTTTTTAGATATTTGAGAAAATTGGTAATATTTTATTATAAAAGCATTACTTTTTTAAATTATTTTTCTTTAATATTTAACTTTAACAAAAAAAAGTGAAATTAAAAGTAAATATTACTCCATTATTTTTAAAATAAACTTTCAATTAATGTAATAAAAAATATATATGTAGATGATAGTATAAAATCAAAAGTATTATATATATTGTATGATGTAATGCATGATTGTTATCATATTCATTTGTAACTATTTTGTTGATTATTATTTACCTCAAAAAAATCTCCTTAATCTTACATCAAAAGTTTAGATGAATGTCTACAACTTTATAATAAAAAAATTTCCTCTTAGATGAAAAATTCTAAGCTATTCATTGTGTTTTAAAATTTTTTATATAGCAAACTAATCACAAACTGATATTTTAAAATTTTATTATGAATATGCATATTGTTTTATCTAATGCAAAGGCTACTATAACAATTGCATATAATTATTATATTAGATTTGTTATATTTAACATTTTACATTAATAGTTGCTCTAACATAATTGTCAAATAAAATTTTAATTGCTTTGTTTATTTCAAAACTGTTACCACTATTTTTTTAATGTCTTAAAAAGAATATTACATTTATATAAATAGTATATCTTTTACTCTATTTTCTGAAGCTATTCATTATTAATACTTAAATTTTAAGATATATTTAAGTATATTTATTATATAAAAGAAAATGTATTATTTTATTTATTTACTCGTAATTTTTAATAAAAATGAGATGTCATATTTAACTCTTATTATTTTTAACTCTATTTGATAGTGATCCTTCATTCTTGTTAGACCTAATCACTATTTAATTAATATATCTAATATTTACTCTTATATTATTTATTTTTATTATAATATATACTAAATCATTAAACCTTTACTTATTCTATTAAAATTAATTAATTGATTAATCACCATTTTTTTAAAATTGGACTATATGTCTCTGTGCATGGGACACTATACTTATAACTCATAAAATCGAATTATACAGTCATTGCAAATGTACGCTTTAATTTGCTTACTCATCCTCTAATTAAACATTTGACTAAGTTACATAAGAATATATATTTTGTTCTTTACTCTAATTATCACATCACAAGGGAACATGTAATTTGATGTGCAGTTGAAGATCATTTAAAAGGTAGCTTATCCATTGAATTTCATAAACGGTACTTGCATACTCTGATATTCAACCTCCGTTGTGGTTTCCTTACATATGGCCCTGTTAGCATCACTATAAGCATGCAGCTAGGCATTTCTAACCTGGGATAGAATAAGCCATGACTAGTGCCTTTTAGATACTGAATGATATCAAGAGCACTTTTCTAGTAAGGTTCTCATGGGGATTGAACAAATTGACTAAGTTGCTGTATAACAAAAGTTACATTAGGCCTGGTGAAGCTTATGTAAAGAAGTTTTCCTACAAGTCATCTATAAGGTTGTGGATCAATTAGTAAAGTGCCTTCATGATCAGACAAGTAAGTGCTCTTTGTGATTGGAGCAACAATAGCTTTACAATTGGTAAGCCTTGCATCTCTGATCAAAATCTAAAATGTATTTCCATTGACTTATGAACAGACCATTAGCAGCCCCGATTCTTTTGATACCTAAAAAATATTTGGTTGTGCACATGTATTTAATTATGAACTTTGTATGTAAATAATGTTTAATTGTAGCAATAGCTTGTTCTGAGTTACTTTTGATGAGTACATCATCCACATAGACTAGGAGTGCGATGAAATTTTCTGAATTTTAAAGAGTGAATAAGTAGTGATCATGTGGGGATTAAGTGAAACCAAATTTCTATAGTTTCTTAGAGAACTCTAAATTCCAGTGTCTGAAGGCTTGTTTTAATCCATATAGGTATCAATTAAGCTTGCATACCTATCCCCCCTTTTTCTTTTGTATAGCCTTCCTGTGGCTATATATAGACCTCTTCTTCAATAAATCCATGGAGGAAGGCATTATTTATGTCTACTTGATGAAGAGGCTACATCTGCAATTGCAAGTATCAACCTTATTGTAACTTGTTTGGCCATTATTGAGAAACTACCAATAAAGTCCATTTCTTCAATTTAGTTGTAGCCTTTGGCTACTAACCTTATCTTATACTAATCTATTATTCCATCAAACTTAAGTTTAACTTTGAACACCCATTTAGAACATATAGGTTTCTTTCCCTTGGGTAAATCAATAATCTACTAGGTTTCATTCTTCTTTAAGGCCAGTAATTCAACTTCCATGGCTTGAGTTCATTTTGTGTGCTTAACAACTTCCTTATATGTTTTTGGTTCCTAACATTAGACAAGTTAGCTAAAAAACATAAATATGCATTTGTGTATTGTTTAGTAGCATGGTTTATAGGTAAGTTGGTTTCAAAGTCAGCAAGTTAGGTTGGTGTTTTCTTAGATCTAGTGCTTTTTCTTGATGGAGTTTGACCTAAGGTAGTAGATGTATTTGATTGAGTAGCAGGTTGTTCTTATAATGGTAAAGGTTAGGGTAAATTGTTTAAATCATTAGTTGATATAGGTTGAGGTACGTTTTTTGAGATGTTTTGAGGTAATGAATTAGTTGGGAAACATTTGTTGTACTATCATAAGGATAGACATCACCAAAGAATGTGGCATCTCTAAAAGAAAACAAAGTCTGACATTCTAAATCATAAGATTTGTAAGTTTTTTTACCATAAGAATATTTAAGGTAGATGGATTTGATTGCTCTGGAATCCAATTTGTTTTGATGGTGTAGGTTATTCTTGGAAAAGGTTAAGCATCCAAAATTCTTAAGAATAGTATAATCAGGAGCTTTAATAAAGAGCATTTCATAGGGTGTTTTCCAATGAAGAAGTGTTATAGGTAGTCTATTTATTAAGAATGTGGTATGGAGAATAGCTTCTCCCCAAAATTTATTAGGTAGATGAGACTGAAACAACATGGCTCTGGTTATTTGGAGGATATGTTTGTACTTGCGCTACACAACTCCATTTTGATGTAGAGCGAAAGCACAAGAACTTTGGTTCAAAGTTCCAAATGTAGTGAGTAAGTTTTGCCATTGGGTTTATAAGAATTCTAGACCATTGTTAGTTCTAAGAAGTTTGGTTTTTATTTTAAATTGAGTCTAGATCATTATAAAGAACATGGTCAGCTAAGATATTGTCTGAGTTCTATGATGCATGAGGTAGGTCCAAGTTGCTCTTGTGTGATCATCTACCATAGTCAAAAAATAATGTGCTCTAGTATTAGTTTGTTGTATATGTGGTCCCCAAATATCAGCATGACTAAGTGCAAAAAGTTCATCTAATCTTGTGTTACTGATAGGAAATGGTAATCTTGATTATTTAGCTAAAGGACATATTTGGCTATCAACTTATTCTGAAGCTTTATTCATAAAAGGAAAATGATTCAGAATAACATTGGAAGGATGCCCTAGCCTTCGATGCCACGTGTTTTATAGAGATAGAGGTTGATGTACTGCTATTTACATAAAAAATTGAATGTTAGTACAAATATGCATCTTATTCTTGTTGCAATTATTCTTGAAAGTAGGCATGCCTAAGAAATATAGATTTCTAATCACTTTCCCAGAAGCCAACCATGCATCATTCATTTGGTCTAGAAACATGCATCAAGTATGAAAAAAGTCAATTTCTACTTTTTTGTTTTGTAAGTTTCTCGATATAGATGGGGTTGTGGGTAAACTTTGGTATACATAGCACATTCAACAACTTTATACTGGGGCTTAGAAAGATTGTGCCTATGAGATATACATCAATTTTGTTACCATTAGGCAGGAGCACCTTAATGGGTTTGGTTAAAGGTGATATGCTATTGAAAAATCTCACATCTTCACAAATATGGTTAACAGCTTCACTGTCTATTATCCAATAACCAAGAGTATTATGTTTAGTTATTGAGTGAATTGTGTTAAAATTCCTCCAATTGAGTAAAATTGAGATAAGAATCTGACTCAATATGCTTTCTTTTCATGATCTTTGTTAATTATTGCTTGATCAACTCTATAATTCCTTGTTGTGTTTGTCATATTTGCCTGAGCTTATTCTTTTTGCCTCCTTTTGCTTAGTTCAATGTACCATTCCTGATCTACTTCAATTTCTCTGTCACACTCTGCAAAAAATTCCAATGACACAATTTTATCTTAAGAACTCATTAAGCAAAACATACTAAAGAGCAAGGAAGAATTTGGGCTACTTTTATTATTTTGAAATTCGGAAAATTTATAGTGTAGAAAAGAAGAGTAAAAACAATGATGATTTTCACAATTATTGAATACAACTTATTTGTAGAATAAAAGATTATTGCCGTTGTTGATTTTGCCTAAAATTTTCACTTTTTCAGTTTCTTTCTTAGTGACCACCATCAGTTGCCCTTGACTTGCTCTCCATCATCATTATTCCATTGAAGCAATCTGACTTGGTGACTACAAGCAACCAAATAATGCAACCTCATTTTATCATTGGTCCAAAATAAAAGTCCAAGCCCAACAACAATTTGGCCCAATCATCCATTAAATGAGATCATCTATGATTACGACTTCTCCACTAAAAAGGAAATAACTCCTCTTGGTTCTTAAAATTGAAGATGAGAAAATTATGATTGTACAATTTTCTTAGAAAAACATTTGGTTGCTTTATGACGTTGTCCTTTCAGCCAAATTTGATGTGCTTGTATAATAACCCTAAGTAATAAAAGTAAACAATAGAATTGATTAATAAGAGTCATACCTACGTTGTTGGCTCCACCAAAATAATTTTCTTGATCCAAGCTTCTCTCCAAATATCCCAGTGTCTTCACAGAAGCTGGGCTTTGATGGTGTTAGAGTCTGCTCAAATCAAATAACTTTTGGTTGAGTGGGATAATCCAAATATTAGCTACTGTCTCTTTCATTTTGATTTTGTTTCTGCTCTCTATTTAATTGCTCACTTTTTTAATCATTCTGGCTCTCTCTTATTCTTTCTCTGTTTTTCTTTTTTGGCCCCCCTTATGGCTATTAATCTATGTATTTATAATATAATCCTAGGCTTCATTCTATTTTTTTAAAACCTAAACCTACTAGAAAACCTCCTCCTCTAATTTAATCTCGATTAGGACACTTAAACAAGCTGATATTAAGAGAGAATTTCATTATGAGCCATGCTCATAATGAAATGGACATAAAAAGTGGCCAATCATCTTTCATTTTGGGTCGGTTTAGCTTTTGAATTAAATCAGAATTGGTTTTGGCTTTTTAATTATGTTTAGACTTTATTTGGGCCTCTAAAATTTAATTAAATTTAACTAGGGGCCTTAAGATTGAAACCTAACTTGATTCAACATATTTAATTAGAATAAAATTCATACTGAGCCAAAATTAAAGGTCTACAGTTTTGTCCTCTGCTTGAACAATCTGAAACTTTAGTAGAAGAGAGTGAAAAGCAATGATACAGCTACTGAATTTTGTACCAAGCATCTGCAAAACAAGATACATAGACAAATTAATAGAAATTCAAATGATAGATACCCTATGGTGAGGAACCATTGAGTACCGACATCCGACCACTGAAAACCACTAAGCGACTATAATATCTTGGTTTTGACAAACTTGAATTGGTTTTGGTTCTGGACCTAATGTTGGATTTGGGTTCTCGACCCGAGACGAGATTTGAGACTAGATTTGAGTTCTCGTCTCAAGACTGGATTTGGATTCTCAACTTGAGATTGGATTTGGATTCTTGACTTGAGACTGGATTTGGATTCTCGATCTTAGATTGGATTTGGGTTCTAGAGCCAAGACTGAATTTGGGTTCTGGACCTGGATTGAGTTCTGGACACGAAATAGTTTGGGTTCTGGACCCAAGACTCTAATATTTCAATGGATTATTGGGCGACTCTAATATCCTTAATGGGTAATTAGGCAGTTCTAATATCCTAATTGGTTAATCAAGCAACTCTAATATCCCTATGATCAAGCAACAAAACTATTGAGCGACTTTCATATCTCAACAGGTCATTGAGTAACTTTAATATCTCAATGGGTCTATCGAGCGAATCTAATATCTAGATAGAATCATTAAGATATTCTAATATCTTAGTGAGTGAAAGTAGCCATCGAGCAATTCTAATAAATCCACCAAGCGACTCTAATATCATCACTAGAAATGCCTAATTTATTTTCAGTGGTAAATCAAAACAATCATTAAGCGACTCTAATATTCGAATGACAACCACCAAGTGACTCAAATCTAATATCTCACTAGAAATAAACTTAGACATTTCAATATATCAAGGAAAGCTATGTCATCAAGATACTTTAACAAATTCAATATAGGCTAGAGATTATGCCGTGAGGATACTTCAACAAATCCAATATAGGTTGGATAATGGATGCCTCAACACATCTGCTTGAAAATGTCTGCCTTGGTAGAAATGAATCTTCATCTTAATTCTCTATTCTTAGGGATATGCCTTTGTCTTGCCTCAACTTCAGCTCTTCTATCTGAATTGATTTGATCTTTGTCTTGGACCTTTGTCCTAATCTTCTATCATCTGAGAGTTATGGCTTTCTTATAGCCAGTGTTCCATTTTTGAAAAAAAAATTAGCTATTTTTTAGCTAGCCCTTATATCCTCTCTTTGCCCCCCTATGTGAAAAAATATTGAAAGTGAATCTAAAAATATTTTGTACATAGATAAACTCAAAAATTGAAAAGAGAAACTTTACCTCCTATGTAGGCTCAAACCAATGATTTTTTTTCTTTGCTCATGTAGGCTTTGAATGATATTTTGTATTATCTGGTTCCTTGTACAAGCATGCATCTTTATTTTTGTAAAGTGATTGGATCTTCCTCAAGCAACGACCCTTCCATCCCTAATTCCATATATACTTCATGTTTGCTTCATAGAGTATATGTTGTTCACTTTAACAAAGAATAGATAATGCAAGATAAAAAATACAGTGTGATATGCTTATGTATGCATGATATGTATGAATAATACTTACAGTGGTTCTATTGACTCACAAACTGAGATGATCAGTTGAAGTGCTCCCATAGATTTCTTCTAGATGCTCATTCAGATCTTGCATTGAAATGGCAGAAGACTTCACGTCTATGCCTTTTATCTTCAAGATGTTAAAAACATGAGTGGTGGGGCCCAAGCAGCATAGTCAGAGATACATCCATTTTAAACTATGATTTAGCACGCCAGTTGGTAGCTTCTTCATAACCTTATAAATGATCATTTATTTTGTCCAATGTGTCCTTTAACGCTCGACAGTGTGACAAACTTCCCTAAACTTAAAGGCTTTGCAAAAACACATTTTTTAAAAAATCTTAAAATTATATTTTGTCAAATCAATGTCATTGTACCTCAGGACTCAACTTTTTCAAATCAATATATTTATAACATGACAACCCTAGTTATCGTACTAAACTTGGGAATCATTTCTATTTAAGCAAGAACTGTTGCACTTTAGATAGGCACATACATATTATTTGGCCAAAGGTCTCATTAAGTTTAAATATTGTCCATTTCATATGCATACTTATTCAAACTATCTCTATTAATAGACTCTACCTATCAATAGAGATCAGCGAATCTTTAATAGGCTTGAAATGGGTCTATAGGAGACACGGGTTAAATGAATGCCATTTGTAGATTAAAGCTGATGTGATACTGCTGACAAACTTTCACATAATAAAATTCTTATTGGAATTGTATACTATTAGAGGTTCCATTTGTACCTTCTGGACATCTTGTTATCTTGCTTCATGAAAAGACAGGTTATAAAATCTTTGCTTCATAAAAAGATAGAGATTTAAATTATGCTTCATGACAAGATAGAGCTTGAAATTATGCTTTGTAAAAAGTCAGGACTTTAGAGTTTAGTCTCCTTTGCAAAAATCCGGATGAGTTTTGAAACCCTATTGTTCTTTCCTTTTCTTCCTTTTCTTTTTCTTTTTCTTTTTCTTTTTCTTTTTCTTTTTCTTTTTCTTTTTCTTTTTCTTTTTCTTTTTCTTTTTCTTTTTCTTTTTCTTTTTCTTTTTCTTTTTCTTTTTCTTTTTCTTTTTCTTTTTCTTTTTCTTTTTCTTTTTCTTTTTCTTTTTCTTTTTCTTTTTTCTTTTTCTTTTTTCTCTTTTTCTCTTTTTCTCATTCTCTTCTTTTTTTTTTTTTTACTTTTGGGTCCTAGTTCTAAGAGAGTTGTACCATTTTATGCTTCGGACTATGAATGAATGGAGCAGGATGAGTTTGCTTCAGTGAGGATGAACTCTTTATTGCCCCGATGTTATAGATTTGAGATATTATGTTCAGTTCAAATAAACTTCAACTAACCTTATGGTTTTGATAATACAGACTTTTCCTTGATCTTCTTTTCCCTTGGTAATTCAGTGATCATTAGACTTGTCAAAAGTGTAATAATAGCTCAGGGTATTGGGTTTACAAGCTAATAAAAAGTAAGCTAAAATTTTATGAAGGCTCAAAGGGATAAACTAGAAATTGATATTAATAGGGCGGATAATAGTTGTTAGCTAACCAAACAATGCCTAGATCATCTTTCCCTTAAATAAGCAGAGTTCAATTTCACCTTGAATGTTCATCAAAGCATGTTTTAAGATCAACTAGGACCTAAACACTCATAATTATGCAAGAGCTCTCTCTAAATAAGCATACACAGCTCGATGCAACAGAATAACTCCCTCACCTAGTAAAGTCATTCAAATCATGATGCATAGATATATTAATTTATGAACATCAAGCTAGACTCATCATTGATTGAGCACCCAAATGAACAAAAACCAATGAAAATTTAATGAAAGTAATTTATTCAAACAATCTTAATTTGAAAATATAATTGTTTCAGAAAAAACCAAAGAAAGAAAATGAAACAAAAACAAGCCAAGGGAAGTTTTATTAATTTAAAGTTCAAAAAGCTTTATGTACTTGGAAATATCAAGGGCAAGGATCATCAATGATAGTCACCACTTTCTCCATCCATATCATGACAAGACGATAAGACAAAACTCTCCTCCAATCCTTCCTCTATCACGAAGATTGCAGGAGGTGGCACCCTTTCGAATTTAGGAAGAGGATTATTCTTGGTGTTAGGCTTATCGAGCTCAGGCAGCTTTTCACTGTCAATCAAATCTTGGATCTCATACCTTAAGCGAACACACCTATCTGTCTCATGCCTTTGCACTTGATGGAATTGATAAAAGTACTTGGCATCAAATCTTAATGGCAGAGGATTTGCCAAAGGTTGGGGGGCCAATGGCTATAATAGCCCATTTTTCTGCAACTTATTAAAAACCCAAGGCAGAGATTTTTTCAACTCTGAAAATTATCTTCTATTTTCTTAACCAGTTTTTGCATTGACATCCACTGACTTCTGTGTACCCTAACCACCAAACTGATAACTTTCCCTATCACTTCTTCTTCCAGAAAGATGATTCTTCTCTCGTTCTCATTCTTCTATTTGTAAACCAGCTTGGAGAAGTTCTTTGAAATTCCTTATGAGAGTGTCAGACATCCATTCACGTAGGCTGGATAGAGCACAACTTACTATCATTTGAATATGGTCAGAATCGTTTGGTCTCTTCTTAAGCAGTGCAGCTTTATTTCTCCACCTCTTCACATAGTCAATAAAATTCTCATTTTGCTTTTGTCTAATAGTTTCCCCCTGCATCAGGGTCACTTCCAATTCAGCATTATACCCATACTCCTGGTTGAAGGCTTTGTACTACAAATACCAGTTTTTTTAAGTACTATCCTCTAAGGCATTGAACTAAATTTGTACAGCAGGATCTAATGAGAGCATAAATTACCTTAGAGTATGAGCCTTGATAACTCTAGTAGACTGTATGGCAGTGATGTATTACTTGACATGTAGGTGAGGATTGCCAGTTCCATTGAACGTAGCAAAAGAAGGCATCTTGAACTTATAAGAGACTTCCTCATCTTGTTCAAACAGCTTGTCCACCTCTAACATCTCATCAACCTTCAGCTTCTTCTCACTCATCGACCTTTAGCTTCTTCTCAAACTTCTTTTCCAAGTTAGCAATTAACTTTTCTACATTAGTAGTCTCAGTCTTTTCAATAGTTAATTTTTTCATAGCTTTTGGCTCTTTCTTCTTATCTGGAGAATCTTGGAAATACTGTGCCCAATCATCATCATCAATCATCGCTGCTTCACCAACCTTAGCCTTTCTCTTTTTTTTTTTTTTTGCTTCTTAGTACTAGCAAATGCTTTAACTGTATTTTCTAATAATGCAACTAGCTGGCTTTTCATGGTCTCAGCTAGGACCTCCTTCAGTTCTTCCATCTTGAAACCGATTGCATCATCCACCATCTTTTGAATATGTTCAGGTTTTATTGCTTTTGGTGAGAAGCTGACTGAGTCGTTACTGGATTCTGCCTCAATTGCATAGGTCAGATTGTTGTATGCTGTTGAACTATCCTACTCCAGGTTTGTGAGTCAGAAAATATTAATGCCACGTAATGCAATGGATGTATGCATGTATGTATGGATGCACAAATAACAGATTGACAAAGATAATTAGGACATTCTTTCCAACCTTATAACTTCCTCACATGAGCTGCGAGTCTCTTTTTCTAGGTGTATGGTCAACAAAATATCAATATGGGACATCTTATTTTCGAAAAATTCACTCAGATGGTTTAACCAATAGTTGCATTTTCTAACATAGAAGTCAGCCTATGATAATTCTCATTAATTAAGCTTTAATCCTTTGGATTAACAAAAAATAGCTTTTATGCTATATTATGTATTAAAACTAAATTAAAGGGTTTATCATAAATAGATTTCTTATTTGAAAAAAGAACTAATAATTCATGTCAAAAATAAGTCTATGATTAACAATTCTTAGTATAAATTAGGCCCATAATTGATTTTTGATATTCCATAATTGACCTAAATAGTTGTAAGCCCATTTAAAAAATGTTTAAGAGAATTTGTAATTTTTGAATGAAGTTAAAAATAATTTTGCTTCAAAGCTCATTATAAAAAGGTTTATTTAAAAATGAATTTTGGGCTTTGTATTTAGGTTACGAGGTAGAAAAGAATCTTTGACCCATTTTAGAAAAGTTTTATGTCCAATGACCATCTTGAAAGTTTTGAATATAGTTTTGGTCTTTTGAGCTTAAAGGAATAAAAATTATTTTGAGCTTACAATATAGGTATATTATATTAGAAAAAATAATAAACCAAATAATAAATTGTTTAAACTAAGATATATTAATCATAGTTAAACAACAAGCATTTGGGTAAAAACCTAGGGAAAGTAACTAGGCCAATTACATGAGCTTTAGTCTTTAGATTAAAAAGCTTAGGCTCCCTTAGCAAGTATATACTAAAAGGTACAAGGCTATGAGTGGCTATTCCATACTCGATCTCTATACCTTGAGTGAAAGTATGGTATCCCTTACATAACACAACATAGGTTACATGGGCATCCTAACACACGCACACAATACAATTTAAATGATGCAATGGACTATATTATAATAAGAAAGAATAAAATAATATAAAGACCAATTGAATCAACTTCTCTTATCCCTAGTGGAGTCGCCATTGTGAGCGGGGATTTTTGCCCTCCACTCCTATATGGAATGGTTCTTGCGACTTCGGTACTGTTAGGCTCAGGGCCTTAGAGAATACAGGCCTAAACCCGGATAAAATTGAGTCGCCACCCGAATGGGTCAAAAAATATTAATGAGTGGATGACTTAATTCCTAAGAAATCCCCAACTCCTTAATGGGTTCGAAAAGTTAGATACGTATAGAGAATGTGAGAATAACCTAGCACTCCCATAATGTCCGGTTCATTGGAACCAATCTCCTTTTTAGGTCTAAATATTATAAAATTGTCCATACTACATGCAATGATTGAAAAAAAAAAATATTCATTGCATTGAAATAAAAAAAATCAAATAAACAAATAAAATGGACACCCATATAAGATGAAAATATACCCTTACAATCATGTCCAATGTCCAAAACTAAATAAAAAAGGACACGCACCATTTGGTGGAAACATGCCCTTTACATTAATCCAAAACTTAAAATAATTAAATTACATTGAACTTAACTAATGAGGTATCCATAAAGTGAAAACATACCGCTTACATCATTGAAACCACAATAATCAACATTAAAATAATTAACCAAATAAATTAAACCATTCAGACATTCACAATAATTAAAAGCAAATCATTTCATGAGAAATATAATATTAATAAATCACTCATCATAAAATATGAAATAATTAAATCTAAGTTTAAATATTTAAATTAAGAATCAAATACAAATTTAGGATTTACATATTAAATTAGGGCTTATAGATAATTTTAGGATTTTTATAATTAAATTAGGGTTATTAGGATAAAATTAGGGTTTTAGTATAAGGATTAGGATTTTAGGATTTATGGATGAAAATTGAGATTTTAGGGTTTTTATGGATTTGGGAATTAGGGTTTTTGGTTTGAAATTAATTTTTTTAAGGTTTTAATTTGTGAAATTAAGGTTTTGATTTGAAAACTAGGGTTTTTAGGGTTTCAATGGTGGAATTTGGGTTTTGATTTAAAGCTAGAGTTTTTTTAGATAAAACTGGGGTTTTTGAGTTTTGAAAACAAGATTAGAATTTTAGAAACAAGGTTAAGAGTTAGAACATACAACTTAGGGCTAAATCTAATGAATTCGGGTTTTGAACATAAAAATTTAGATTTGATATGAAATTAGATTTTTTTTTCTTAAACTTGGGTGTTCCACATAGATTCGGAGTGAAACATTTAATGGATATACTGTGGATTTCAACTTCCAAATTTATAGCTTCACTATAAACTTTCAATATTTGATTCTTAATTATGCAATAGACTAAGTAATAAAAGTAAACAACATAATTGATTAAAAAGAGTCATACCTATATTGTTGGCTCCACCAAAATAATTTCTTTGATCCAAGCTTCGTTCCAAATATCCCACTGTCTTCACAGAAGCTGGGCTTTGATGGTGTTAGAGTCTGCTCAAATCAAATAACTTTTGGATGAGTAGGATAATCCAAAGATTAGCTGTTGTCTCTTTCATTTTGAATTTGTTTCTGCTCTTTGTTTAATTGCTCACTTTTTTAATCATTTTGTCTCTCTCTTAATCTTTCTCTGTTTTTCTTTTTTGGCTCCCCCCTATGGCTATTAATCTATGTATTTATAATATAATCCTAGGGTTTCATTCTATTTTTCAAAACCTAAACTTACTAGAAAACCTCCTCCTTTAATTTAATCCCGATTATGACACTTAAACAAGCCAATATTAAGAGACCATACCGAATTAGGTGTCCAATTTGATATGGCCAAGCCTCATAACAAATTTAATTTGAATAAATTCTTTATGAGCCATGCTCATAACAAAATCGATATAAAAAGTGGCCAATCATCTTTCATTTTGGGTCGGTTTAGCTTTTGAATCAAGCCAAAATTAATTTTGGCTTTTTAATTGGGTCCAGACTTGATTTGGGCCTCCAAAATTGAATTAAATTTAACTTGGGGCCTTAAGATTGAAACCTAACTTGATGCAACATTTTTAATTAGAACAAAATTCATACTGAGCTAAAATTAAGGGTCTACACCTCTTCTATCTATTGTTGTAGTTGTCTTCACAGTGCCATCATTTTCCAAAAATGAACACGTCTCTAATACCAACTGACGTAGCATAAGTAAATAAGTAAAGGATAAAAGAATTTTATTCATGTTTAGTCTGAGAATACTCAGGTAATATATATAAATGAGAGACAATTTCTCTACTGAATTGTTATTAAAATCTCTAAAACTACTTATGACCTTCTAAAATGTTATATTATATAGAGTTAGTATTACATAAACCCTTATTATAAATAAGAAAACTAAATAAATTGACAACAGACTACCAAAAATAGAATAGAATGCATATATGGAAATAAAATAATCACCAAGCTGGACAGATTGCTAAAATCGTGCCTAGATATGATATTCCTACCAAAATTAAATAAGAAAATAAATATTTTCTTCATCAAATTGGCTTAAGCTTCATACCTTCAACATTCAATCTCTCTTTCCCAGATGAAGCCAAACAAGATCTCCTACTTAAAAGTCTCCTTCAACCTAATGTCAATCATGATGTTTTTTATACTTCTTTTATGACTTAAGCAACTCTTTCTCCACCTCCTAACGCCCATGTCTAATTTGATCAATAAAATGTTGATCTTTTATTGTGTTTACTTCATCATTGTCATCTTATGTACTCACTTAAGTAGAGAATTCCATGTCAAATGGAGTCTATGGTAAGAAGCCAAGCAAAATTCTGTTGGGGCTTATTTGTTAACCCATGGATTGTATGATTTATGGAAAATTGCAAAAAAGCAATAGCATCCTATTAACCACTTTCATCTGGCCGTCAATTTACAAATGGAAAATGGTGCTCCTCTTTAGTTTAGTATCCATCAATTCACATAAAGTACACCATAATTTGCTCAAAAATTGGCTATCCTATTCTAAAATGGTCAATTTGGGCAACCCAAAGATTTTTTAAACATTATCAAAGAATAATTTTGCTACCTCTTGCAAGGAATAAGCACCACCATTTTTGAAAATATATATACAATCACATATAAGTAGTCATTACCTTTTCATGTCTTTAGCAGCCTTCCTAAGAAATCCATTGGAATGCTTTCACAGCTTGGAACTGGAATAGTTGTATACAAACCCAATTTCTATTTGGCGGGTTTGGATATGTTGCATAATCCACATCCTCGTATAAATCGTACAACATCCTTTTACATGCTTGGCCAATAAACATATCATTATAGATTCAATGGAGTCTTTATCTCTCTAAAATATCCAGCTACTTTAGAAGTGTGGGCTTTCCTTATCCACTTTATATGTTCTCTATCTTTTTTGTATGCATAAGCGGCCATCTCTGAACAATAGTCCATTTTTTATATTAAACCCTTTAATAGTGCTTCCATTGGCTTCTTTTATTTTGCTTTGAAAATGTGGATCTTCTTTGTACCATTTAACATACTCTTTGTGAGTCTACATTCAATAATAAAGTGAAGCAATAGGTTACAAATGCCTTTCATGTCTCGGATGACCAAATTGAATTGTTATAGATAAGTCATTCATTTCATATGCCAAGCTTATTGCAATCGGGATTGCACCTGCAAGTACTACAAGGGACAATGATCAGTGTATACTATGGTTTCTTTACCTAAGAGATAAACATGCCAATGCTTCACTGCTTGATGCAAGGCAAGTAATTCTTTATCATACGTTAGATATTGCTTTTGAGCTCATTGAAAGAGTTCAGAATGGTAAGCCACCGAATTTCCTTCTTGCTTAAGAATAGCTCCCATTACATACCTCGAGGTATTTATTTCTAACTCAAAAGGTTTTTAGAGGTTGGATAGTGCAAAAATAGGTGCCTCACTAATTTGCTTCTCTAACAAAAGGAAAGCTTCCTCTTGCTCATGCTTCCACTAGAAAGGTTGATTTGCTTTACTAAGTGCATAAAGAGGTGCTGCCAAAACATAGAAATTCTTGATGAATTTTCGCAAATATTGGCATGCACCCACAAAGGTCCTTATTTTTGTTATGGTTCACAGTCTAAGCAGCTCGGTGATCACTTGAATTTTTCTAGGATCAATTTGCAAATTGCCACCATATACTATAAACCCAAGATACACCAAAGACTCTTTGTTAAACTCACATTTTTGTATTAAGCCGCAAGCAGTGCTAGCACAGTAACTCAAATACCTGCTTTACACGTTGGATATGCTTTTCCTTTGTTTGGCTATAAATCAAGATATCACCAAGGTATACAATAACAAAATCATCAATGTAAGGTCTAAGTACCTCATTCATTAGGCACATAAAGGCGGCAAAAGCATTGCACAAGCCGAATGTATCACCAACCACTCGTATAAGACTTATTTTGTCTCGAATGCAATTTTCCAAGTGTCTTCTTCATGAATTCAAACTTGGTGATGGTTAGACTTTAACTCTAACTTAGTAATAATCTTGACAGCTTTAACTGGTAAAACAAAGCATCTATGCAGGTAAGGGATAGTGATTCTTGACTCTAATTTTGTTGAGTGCTCCATAATCGATGTACATATGCCATCTGTCATCTTTCTCTAGGACTAAAACAACTGGGGATCCACATGGTGAGCTGCTATCAACACTCCATTCTCTAGCAATTCTTGAACTTGCTTCTTGATCTCCTCATTTTCTAATACCAAATTTAAATACATGGCCAGATTTGGTAATATGGCATCTGAAAGGAGTTGCTCATGTTCTATTACCCTCTTTGGCGGTAGTCCATTAGCATCTTCACTACAAGAATGTACTGGATTACCGATAAAAAATTTATCAGTAATCCTTACTTTTTTATCGGTAATCAGATTTACTAAATAAATAATATATGTGAACGCTCAATTTGCACCAAATAAAAAAAACTCTTAATTTTACATCTAAATGAAATCCTGCGCAATAACAGTCCAATTGCAATTCAAATAGCATGAATCGGATGCTAGGCAGGCTTGAACGGGCCCAAAAAAAAAGCCTAATCCCAGGAAAGCGCTGGAGCGGGGGCAGCCAATGCAAAGCTACACTGGCTACCGCAAGCCATACTCGAAGCTGCTACAATTACACTTCTCGAACAATAGTCATTGTATTGCCTACGCAGCAACTGCACCGAAATTCTGATGCCACATTTAATTTTTTATATTTTTTAGCCTTATTGGCCCTTTTATAAATAAAAGGCTTTTTCCCACTTCCAAAGTACACCAAAAGATAAGTAATCAATGTTTGCTCTATTCTCTCTCTCTTCTCCCTGTTTATTTTCTAAAAAGAAAAAAAGTCTTTCATCTTTGGTTTTGAGCCACCTAGAACTAGAAATTAATTTGATTAATTAATTCACTTGGCCTAATTAATTTAAAGTTTAATACATTCATTGTCCATTAAACTTGACAATTTTGGTCATTTTGCCCCATGTACTTATACATTTATCAGATTGGCCCATATACTTATTTATTTTGTTCTAATAGACACTTATATCATCACATATTAGTTATTTTGTCCCTTATACTTGTCTATTTTATACTCAATAGACACTTAGACAAAAATAGTATTACAGATGCATATAAGTGTCTATTTATTGCAAAATATATAAGTATAATAGGTAAAGTGATCAATATGTAATTATATAAGTGTCTATTGGAATAAAATAGACAATTATAAGGGGGTAATCTGGCAAATGCATAAGTACAGAAAATAAAATGATAAAAGTTACTAAGTTCATGGGGTAATTAATATATTAAGCCTAAATTTAAAATTAACAAATCCACTTTAGACTTCTTCATGTATCCTTTGCATATCGAGTTTTTAATAAAAATATGAAAAAATTCTATATTTATAATATTTATAAATTATTTATTAAAATACTAAAATTTACAAATTATTTATCAAAATATCATATGTTATTAATTTACAATGAGTTTAGTATAAGTTTATAATAAACTCATAATAAACTTATTATAAACCATATAAAATTTAAGTTAAATAATTATAAAGTCTATGAGGTTTTACATATTACACTAGTCAGTCCCTATATTTTCAACATCTAATTTTTATATCCCTCTGTTTTAAAAAATTAAACTGTTTAGTCATTCTGTTAATATTTTCATTCTAAAAATATTAGTCAACTAATTTAATATTATAAAATAACTTATTTGCTCTTTCCTTATATATATTTATCTTTATTATTTATTAAGTTTATTTCATTTTTAATTTTATTTTGTATATAGATCGTCTGTAAAATAATAAAATATATTATTCGTATTATTTGAAATTATTTTTTAAGTAATATCTATAAAATTAAAATAAATAATATATATGGATTATCTGCAAAATAATAAAAGATATTATTCACATTATTTTAAATTATTTTTTAATAATATTTATAAAATTAAGATAAATTATTTGTAAAAAATATAAATAAAATTAAAAATAAGTATGACTTAACAAATAACAAAGAAAAATCTATATAAAGGAAGGGCAAATAAATTATTTTATAATATTAAAGTAGTTGACTAATATTTTTAGAATGAAAATATTAACAGAAGAATTAAACATTTTAATTTTTTAAAACAGAGGAATGTAAAAATTAGATGTTGAAAATATAGAGACTAACTAGTGTAATATGTAAAACCTCATAGACTTTATAATTATTTAGCTTAAATTTTGTATAGTTTATAATAAGTTTATTATGAGTTTATAATAAAATAACTAAAATATTTCTGATAAAAAATAAAAATTTTAAAAAATATGATGGAGTGTGTCATTTTTCCTTGTATATTTTAAAGTCAAGTTTGGCCGAAGCCCTCTTCCATCAAGTCTAAAGTCCAAGTTGCGCCCAAGCCCATTTTCTATCAAGCTTAAGCTCAAGCTCAATTGAAGCTTAAGTCCAAGCCCAAGTCTCCCCTAATATGAAATTAAGAAGTAGAAAAGCCCTTTAAGATCTAGTCTTCAAGCAAGCAAGAGAAAAACTAAGGTAAAACACTATAAACTCTACCAATTTCAAAGTATGGTAACATGTCCAACATTTAATCATCAAAACATGATAAAATAGACAAACAAAAATCCATTGCAATCAATGGATTAACTGCAAGGCTCTTGTCACGACCCAACCCAGGGGCCACGACCGGCATGCAACCAAACCGAAGTCGGACCACATAAGCCTTAGAAACATTCATAACCGTCTAAGTGCAAAACAGTTCAATACTTATATAATCCTCAATCCTAGTTCAAATGCAAACCATCAATATAATCAAATCACAATAAAATCATTCGGAAAATCTAATGCAGACAAGTTCTACTTATTACACAAAAAGGGATTCGGATTCAATCCGCCCAAAAGTTCAATATCCGAAAATCTCTAAGCAGAAAGACCGATAAACACAAACGGAAAACCTGATCGACTTCGCCAAGAAGAGAAAGAAGATAGACGAAGGCAATCACTGTAAACCTGCAAGACAATCTGTAAGGGTGTGAGCGCTTTGTATAGACGCCCAGTAAGCCTATGAGAGGCAGAGAAACACCTAACAGTTATATAAGCAGTACATATAATACATTCACAAATTAAGCAATCAAGATGGTGTGTCGGGGTCACCAATCAGTAAACAATACAGTATAATATCAGTCACATCCGCCCTTATAACTCCTCAGTACAGTACAGTAATCAGTAATTAGGCATGTAGCCTCAGTAAACAGTATAGGCATTAAGCCTCAGTAGCAGTATAGGCATTAAGCCTCAGTAACCTCCTTCCCCTTCATGACACACCATCACACAGCACAAGTAATATCAAATTCAATATTCTCACATAAATACAATCACATGCAAGTTTCTCTGTCTCCTAAAGCATGCGAGGCTGAGTTCGAAAGAATAGTCTAGTGAATATATAGAAAGGATAATATATTATAAGAAGGGTTTATATATATATATATAGGTTGTTAGCAAGTAGCACAACACAAACAGTTCAAATACACCCATAGAACCTGGTCTAACAGTCAGCTAAGCAATCCGCCACCCTAAGTCTGAGGTGCTGCTGGACCACTGCCTAACCATTAACCATCAATTAACAACCACCCTTACAAATGTATGCAGGTGCAAATGGGAATACATGACGTAAATGCACGCAATTCAATAGTTTCCATAACAAGGTTAAACATTTTCGTCAACAAATCATAACTTAACTATCACAATACCACACCTTTAAACTTGCTTTCCAGAATATAAAATGTCATTAAAAAGTTCTTACAATTTAAATTTATCAAATACCTTACTTAAATGTTCAATATTCAAAAAATACAATTTTACCGATAAACCTGAACAACGAGTGTCAACTTGTAAAGTTAAAAACAATTAACCAGTATATGCAAAATTTATAATTTTCAACTAGAAGTTAATTTGATATCTGAAAAGCATCCTAACAAAATTTCATAATTTTTCGAGACTTAGAAGTCCCTCAACCAATTTTTATTCATAACAGTATACAGCTCACAAGGTATACTGACAATAGTAGAAAGATCTAATTATTTCAAAAATATAACAACAAAAACATAACCCAACATATTTTTCTTGTAAATTAGACTTCCAGAACTTCAACATATATGAAAATAAAATCTAAAACATTTTTACACATTTTAATATGAATTTCGAAAGTTACAGATGATGAAATCGCATCTATAGTACAGTTCGTCGGACAACAGTAGAAAACTTAAATTTTCCAGAAATATACGATGTTCCAAAATCCCAAAATTTATTTTTCTCATAAACTAGACTCATGTTCGAGCCACATATCCAAATTTTAGATTTTTATCATGTTCCAATATTTAATTAAAAATCGAGCAACATACAGCACTAACATCAAACTTCAGCAGAAAATTAAATCATCCAAAAACTCAAAGAAAATAATTAATTCGAAAACCCTAATACCCAAATCAATTCAATCAAACCCTAATTCAATACATTCATCAAATTTCAGAACCCAACATACTAGCCCAATCAATTAATTCAATACCAAAATCTCTCAAAACAATAAAAACCCCAAAACCTAACCTATTTTGTAAAAAATCAATTTAATTAAATAATAATTCAAATTTAGCCAAATTAATTAAGAAAAATACCAACCCAATATGATATGAATATGAACTAATCAAATGGAAGTCGAAATAATGCAAAAGAAATCAAGAAAAAACCTCAAAAATACTCAAAAACTCGAAAATCGAGCTGCTGGAGCACTGGCCAAAACGACCGGGCGAGTCACGCCGCGCCACGCAAAACGACGGGACACGAGACGCCGAACGATAAAGTCCCTGGATCGCGCTGCACCGCCGAACGACGCTAGCCACCCGCCGAACGACACCACCTTCGTCAAGCACACAGTGCCAAAACGACGACTCCTTTGTTTTTTCCCCCAAAAACCTAAATTCTCACCCTTTTTTCAAAACACCTGAAAATAGAAGACCATAAACCTTACCCCATCTGACTTTAGGCCTATTTATAGGAAAACAACTCTTCAAAATTATACTTTTACCCCCAATCTAATTTATTTTAATTAAAAACACCCCAAAACTATTTATTTTCATAAAAATTTACCCAAAACCATAAAATTCACAAAATCAACTCAAATTTATTTTTAACTTCAAACTTTAACCCAAAATAATTTATAAATATGTTTTACGCATAATAATACCCAAAAATACCGAAAACGACAAAAAATCCAAAAATGACGAAAATACTCTCGGCACCCAAAAATACAATATTATACTCAAAACGACCGTCTCGTCGTCCTGAGTATCAAAAAGATATTCAAACCATCAAATTATGTTCAAACAACATATGAGAACACAAAATAACTATCTTGCCCCTAGACTTAAAATCATTCAAAAACTAAGGGTTTTACAGCTCTGATTCTCATTCAACGGGATACATAATCATGTTAGAGATATGACCCCAAATAACGAACTAAAAAAAATGTCACACAGTTGATCTTTCTTCTTCTTTTCTTGTTTGTTTTATTTTCTAAGTTGTTTTGGGATACATAATCATGTTTGAGATATGACCCCAAATAATGAACTAAAGAAAGTAGTTAAACTATTATCTAGGCAGCAAATTAAATTAATTACATTGATTATGTATCTTCAGCCATATTTCTAACAACAAGATTAGCAAGTGGTAAAGTTGGCCTCCTATTTTGACATTATTTTCCTATACAAAATATAAGGGAAATCTATTTGTATTGGGAAGTCACTTTCGAACAGTAAGCAGTTTAACATTTTTTTTAAAAAATATCGATATTGAAAAAATGTCTCTTGAAAATGCAAGTTGGCGGGGACGACAATGATATTTATTTCTATAAAGACAAACCAAATTGGAGGTCCACTTTCGTCATATCTTACTGTATGTCTAAATTTATACAGCCTGTAATCAATTAAGACCATAGTTTTATATTGAATATATGAAAAATTATTGATAATTTATTTTACATATATAACAGCACATGGTTTTTGCTTAATAATATTTGTTGCATTAAGTATATTGAAACACTAAGTATGAAAAGGAATAATTATGAATCATAGATTTGTTTAAGAAAATAAAGATATTATTACTGCAAAAACAGACAAAAAAAATATAGGAATCTCAAACTTTCTGATCAGATCTTAAACCAGTTGCTCGGACTACTTATGAGCAACTTGATTTCCTAAATTCTTAGCAAAACAACAATTATTTAATAATTTGAATGGGCAATTTTTTTTTTTTTTTGAAATGTTTTTGAATGGGCAATTTGAAATTGATAACTATAAAAATTTGGTAAAGTTGAGAATCAAAGTGGGCCAAATAAAATATAATGATATATAATTTAGATTTGGGATTAGGACATTTTGCTGAGAAAGCAAAGAAAAAGTTGGATTAGTAAGACAAAAGGCTGTCTCAATGAATAGATAAAGATTAAGATAAACAAGGCAAAGAGCACCGTACATATACCAAACAATATCAAGTTCTTATCAAAGAAGGAAGATAGAGTTTTAGATAAGTCAAGCGATTGATCTTTAATTGAGTGATCTGACGGCTGATTTAGATTATTGATCCAATAAAAATAATAATAATTGAGAGGTGTTGCTAAAAGGTTCATATCAGTACGGATTTTGGTTGTTTTCAAATGACATTTTTGACTTGTAGCAATAAAGTGTTCTGTCGTCTAGTTCTTAAGTTGTCCATCAGTCTTTGATTTATAGGAGCATATGTCCATAGAATATGCGGAATTATATTATACATATATGCTTATTTCCCTTTTCTTTTATTTTCATTTTACACAATTCATAACTTCTTCTTTTTTTATGCTTCTGATCATTTTTCAGAAGAATATTAAAAATAATTAATTGGATGTTCTTTCTTACAATATTAACAATTAATTAAATAATATTAAAATTTTCAATTTAAAACCATAAATATATTTAATTTTATAAAAAATTCTTATTTTTAAAATATTTTCATTAAATATAAAGCATTAAAATGTTGAATTATTGCTAAATTTTTATTATTATTATGAATTGATAGGGGCTAATAATTATATGAAAATATTAAAGTTATAATTTACATATTGGTATATTGGATAATATCATAATTAAAATATCTAGTATTATATGTTTAATGATATTCACTTATCATATATTAATCCATATATTTTTTTCATATTAAATCTATACAGGATTACTTTAATAATTATGCTGGGACTGATAACTAACTTAATTACCCCCCACTCAAAATTTAATTTTTTTAAAAAAAATTATATTACATTAAAATAGTAATCCCATTAAATATAATAAACAATTAAAATTTATATATTTTCGTAATTTGAAAAGTATATCATCCCTTAATATTAATTAAACACTTAACTAATTTTTAGAATTATATCATCACTTACATTATTAAACACTTAATTAATAATTAGTTTTTAATTTTAGTAAACACCATCACCTGCAGTTGTGGATGCCTATAAATTTGAAATTCATCAACATCACTGAATTCTTATGATATATAATTCCATCGTCATTATTAAAAGTGTAAGTATCTCAATAATTTATTTTATATATTTTATAGAAGTGAATTACGTACTATATGCAACAACCACTCAATTAGTAAGGATTAGGAGAGGATGCATTTAATACATTAACTAAAACAATACATATCATGTATTTACTCTATATATATATATAACTATATTGGATTTTTTTTTTTTGCATATATGTACTTAATGTACAGAGGATTTCATGATATAATTTAAAGCTAAAAAATGCAAGATCTATAGGGTTATAATTTTTTTTTCTTTTTTCAAGAAAATAATTCTTAGAATGCAATTGGATTTTTTTTAATGATAAGTTCTCTTTGAAAAAGCAACTTTTACTATGAAAATCCAAAATGGGCAGGTAAGGAGTAAGGACGGTAAGGTGATGGTTTGCCCTCTCTGCATATAAGCATCTTTTACTAAGTTAAGAACCTACTACTTCTTTTTTAAAAAAGTTCAAACCATAAAAAGCATGAAAAAAATTTTCATGAAACAAACGAAGTACAAGTCAATGAAAGAATATATAATGAAAATCTTAATCTGAGATTTATTGCCATTCACATCACTTGAGATTGAGACATTAAGCCGTAGAAAATGTGATTCATGGACCGAGCCTCATAAGCTCGGTAATATGATATCTAACATAGCAGTTGTATGGTCCTAAAACCTCATACATATCTCCTAACAATCCCAAAAGATCCACTGATATCTTTAGAAATTGTCATATCCTTCAATTATAAATAAAGATAAATCTTAATAGGTAAATGATTTTTTTTCTCAATTTTTCTCTATTATATACCCGTATTTGTGAAACATGCCGAGCTCTAACTTAGGTATCAGAGTTTCTCCACAGGAGCCCGAGCCTTTACTTTGTCTTGCAGGTAAGAAGTCGTCAGTTGTTGTACCCGAAACCGATCTTAGAGTCCGGAAGTCCACCTTGTCATCAGTGATGCAGTGATCGTAAATTGGCTAATCCCTAAAGATGGATAATAGGACTTAAGACCCAACCCATGACACACAAAACAACTCCTTCACACCATAAAACCAATCCATCCAACTACCATACATGTCAAAATACCCCAACACCACCCAAAACATCTTATCCAACCATACTCGGAATTCAATATGGCCAGCAGTTGTCAGCCCCTTAACAATCCCACCCTCTGCATCTGGACCTTCCACAATAGACCCACTTGCTATTCACCACCTCAGACTCAGCTTTGTGTAAGCTATTTCCCAAGACCTTAGCAGGCAATGCCCAAAATTGGTATAATATCTTACAACCTAACTCTATATACAACTTCAGATAGTTAACCAAGTTGTTCATCAACAAATTTGTGGCTTCTATAGACCCCAGGCATACCTCGACAGATCTCCTCAAAATTGCCAAAAGCCTAAAGAAACACTCCTACAGTATGTTGAAAGATTTAATGAAACAATGAACAATATCCCCAATGTGAACTTCGAGCTAGCCCTAGAAGTAATGATCTGAAATACAGAATGCAAACAGTTCTCTAATTTCCTGAGTAAGAACCCTCTGCAGAGCTTCATTTACCTTATGGACTGAGCTTACAAATACATCTGTATGGATGAAAATGACCAAATTTGGAAAGAGCTTTGAGCCTCTAAACAAAGCCAGACATCTAAGACTTTCGAGGAACTCCCGAAATCAGAGCCTTCCAAGTTGGATTTTTCCAAACCTGACTCCTCTAATGCATCAAAACTGAGCTCCACAAGGAGAAATTACCACTGAAACTCGATGCGATCCTTTGATCACCAACACCCCAATAAGGCTTACCCCATTTCTAAGGCCAATGAACAATTTACCCCATTAACTGCTTCACCGGCTAGCATACTATGCTTGCTCAAGGATAATGCAGAAGTCAATTGGCCTAAGCCAATGAGGGAGGATCTTAGTCGAGATCATAATCAATATTGTAGCTTCTATAGAGGCACTGATTATAAAACTAATGACTGTGACAAATTACAAAGGGAGATAGAAAGGTTGATATAAGCTGGAGAGTTAAAGCAGTTTATAACTAAGCTCATAGTTAATGAAAGCTTAGGGCCCAGTTCTGAGCCTTCTTTTCAAACTCAGAAGAAAGCACCTATTGGAGTAATATATGTTATTACAGGGGGAGAATACTATGACATTACAAACACCTCCAGAAAGCGCAAGGCTAAGAAGGTCTTCTCAGTGATAGAGATCTTTAAATCAAAGAGCCTTGTCATCACCTTTTATCCCGAGGAGTCCCATCAAGTGTCCAATCCCCATGCCTATACTTTGGTAGTTGAAGTTGTCATTCAAGACTACCTTATCTAGCGCATTCTAGTAGATACTGGAAGTGTTGTGAATCTCTTAACTCTAAATGTTTATAAAAAGCTCGGCTTATCTCTTAATGTCCTAAAGCTTATTTCAGCCCCTCTAATGGGCCTATTTGGAAATGGTATGCCTGTTGCTCAATTATGTTGAAAGTTTAACTAGGGGGTGATTTGATTATCCAAGGTTGTCAAGTTTGCTTTATAGTGGTAGATATGACCTTTTGTTATAATGCAATTTTTGGCTGACCATTACTGGTAGGTGTGGATGCTTGTATTTCCATGAAAGGTTTGTTGTTGAAAATTCCCACTTGTTCAGGAGTTAAAGTTCTGAGAGAAAACCAATAGATTGTACGAGACTCTTATGTCGTGCTTCTCAAAGATGCCAATACGATACTCCTTATTGATTCTTTCATTCCTTAGACAACTCTGGGTCTAAGGCTGAGTCTGTGGATATGTTAAAAGATATAGTAGTTGCACTTGACAAATAGTTAAAAATTTCGAGCTCCTGTAGTGCCCAAAAAGAGCTCGCCTTGAAATGAGTATTTGAACAATATGAGGATGTCTTTGCCTAGACTTTCGCTGATGTCAGGGGTATCTTACCCAAGCTTATGATGCATGAGTTACATGTGGATCCTAGTGCCACACCAATCAAGTAAAAGAAAAGAAATTTAGGGTCGAAAAAATAGCTAGCAATCGAGCGGGAACTAGAGACTTTTGAAAGCCAGATTCATAAAAGAGATCTTATTTCTGGATTGGCTAGTAAACATAGTCTTGGTGAAGAAACCTAACGGGAAATGGAGAATGCGTATAGACTTTACAGATCTTAACAAGATATGCCCTAAAAATTCTTACACGCTGCCTAATATTGATCCCTTCATAGACACAATAATAGGTTATAAAGAATATAGCTTCATTGATGCCTCTTCTAGATATCACCAAATTCCTTTAAAGCTAGAAGATCAGAGCAATACCTCTTTTTATAACAAGTAAAGGCACTTATTGCTACAAAGTCATGTCATTTGGCCTTAAAAATACAGGAGTCACTTACTAAAGGCTCATCAATAAGCTTTTCCAGGAGTAAATATGCCGAAATATGGAAGATTATGTTGACAATATGATCATTAAGTCTAAGACCTCAGTTGAGCATCCTAAAAACCTTGCTGAAATCTTTGGGATCTTACGGCAAGTGAACATGAAGCTCAACCCAGAGAAGTGTACCTTTGGGATCCAATAAAGGAAGTCCTTAGGTTTTATGACCTCAAAGAAGGGAATAGAAGCTAATCCTAAAAAGATTTGAGCTATCATAGAGATGGAACCTCCCAGGAATATCAAAGAAGTATAAAAGCTCAATGGGTGAATAACGGCCCTTGGCAGGTTTATCTCTTATTCAGCTAAAAGATGCTTTCCATTCTATAAACTCTTGAAGAATTTGAAGCAATTTTAGTGGATCAAGGAATGCCAACAAGAATTTATTGAGCTAAAGTAATTCTTGAGATCACCTCCTCTCCTTAGCTGACCTGTCCAGGGTGAATCATTATTATTGTACCTTTCAGTCTCACCAGCAGCTGTAGGTTTAGTATTGATCAAAGAAGAAGATGGTCAATAGTACCCAATCTATTATACTAGTCACACTTTAAAAATTTTTGAACTCAGATACTCTCCTCCAGAGAAACTAGCATTGGCCCATAGAGTTGCCTCAAAGATGTTCCTACCATAGTTTGATGCACACACCATCATAGTACACACAAACTTATGCTTAAAGAAGATTTTATAGAGGCCAAAAACATTGAGATACCTCATTGAATAGGCCACACAGCTGATGAGATTTGATGTTCAGTATGAACCCAGACAAGCTATGAAAGCTTAAATCCTAGTAGCTTTGGTCACAAAACTCTACAAGCAACCGTATGAATCCACTCCTAAGGAAGCCTGGATCCTTAATGTAGATGAAGCATCTTATGGGGAAGGAGACGGTATTGGTGCAATCCTCAAGGACCCGGGTAAAATCCTGATTAGGTACTCAACAAAACTTGACTTTACAGCCTCTAATAATGCAGCAAAATATGAGGCCATCTGTTTAGGTTTGAAACTTGCCTTAGAAGTAGGGCCTAGATCTCTTCAAATATTGTCGGACTCCCAATTAGCAGTTAGTCAGCTAACAAGGAAATATGAAACTCGAGACACAAACATGGTTTGCTACAAGAAGTACATAGCTAAGCTCCTCTCGACTCTAAAAAAGAAAGGTTGCTCTTGGGATATCCATCAAATAGTACGAGTTGAGAATGAGAATGCTGATAAGCTGATTAAGGCCGCTGCGATAAAGGAGGGAACCCCTGAGTACGAAATCCTCACTAAACTATCATAAAATTAAGCTATGAAATGACTTTCATTATGATAGCTGAACCTATGGATGGACGAAGGTTGCCAATTTATAAGTTCATTGATGCTGGCGAGCTCCCTACAAATCTGGTGGAATCTAAAAAGATCATCAAGAAGCCCAGCCTATACTCTATCAGTGATGGACTCTTATATAGAAGATCTTTCTCTCACCCTTGGAGTAAATGTGTGTTGAAGAGGAAAATTATATACTCAAGGAGATACACTAGGGTATTTATAAGGCACATGAAGGGGCGCGATCTATGACGAGAAAAGTACTACTGCAAGGATATTTTTGGCCTTCTATGGATGATGATGTAAATGATTTAAATCAAAAGTGTGACAAGTTTCAAAAGCATGCCAATTTGCAACATCAGCCTGCCAGTGACTAGAGACCTATCAGAAGTCTGTGGCCCTTCGCCCAATAGGGGATGTACATTTTAGGACATTTTTTGCAAAGCACGACTCAGAGGAAATTTCTAATTGTTATAGTTGATCAGTTCACCAAATGGGTTGAAGATGAGCCTGTAGCTTCCATCACACCAGCCTCCATCCTTAAGTTTTTCTAGAAGTCAGTTCTCATAAGGTTTGGCATTCCCCATACTTTAATCATTGACAATGATAAGCAGTTTAATTGTAGATTGTTTAAAGAATATTGTGCTGAGGTCAAGATAGACCTCATATTCATCTCTGTATATCATCCTCAATCAAATAGATAAATAGAGGTCATTAATTGAACGATACTCACAAGGTTGAAGAAGAGCCTCAACGAGGCCAAGGGTTTGTGGGTAAAGGAGCTTTATAATATATTATAAGCCTACAACACCTCATCAAGGACAACCACAGAAGATCAAGAGTCAGTCTCCAGAAACAATCTTGACATGCAAGAGTTCAAAAGAGAGCAAGTGGCCATCAGAGTGGAAGCTTATAAATCTCGAATAGCCAATTTTCATAACAAGAGAGTTTGACATAAGCAGTTCAACAAAGGCAACTTAGTGTTAAAGAGGGCCATTTCAACTTATGGAGCAGCTAGGGAAGTTAGGAGCTAATTGGGAAGGTCCATACAGAATAACCTAAGTATATAAAGGCAGAGCATACAAGCTTCACACAGTGAGCGAAAAAGAAGTACCAAGAACATGAGATGTTAACAACCTAAAGTGGTACTTCCAATAGCCCACTCATATGTAAAATTCTTTTCTTGTTTTTGTTTTCATCTCTTTTATGTACGGACTGTACTTGTAAGCATACATAACAAAGAAGAAAAAGCTTAGGCACAAATAAATGCCGGTAAGAAATTACTTATTATCTTCTAAAAAAAATAACTTGCACTTCAAACATACTCGATGGCATCCGTAATAGCGCTCTAACTATACATCCATAATAGCACTCTAACTGTGCATCCATAACAACACTCTTACCATGCATTCATTATAGCACTCTAACTGTGCATCCATAATAGCACTCTAATCGTGCATCCATAACTGCACTCTAACCATGCATCCATAACAACACTCTTACCGTGCATCCATAACAGCACTCTTACCGTGTAATCATTGCAGCACTCTTACCATGCATTCATTACAACACCTTTATCATGCAACAAACCTAGCTCCATATTACCACTCGATTGAATTTAACATTATTTACTATTCAAGTTAGCTTAATAGTATTGTTACAGTTTGAATATGGAATTTAATATAAAAAATTTGACATATATAACAAGCTCATTTAAATAACAATTTTAAATGGACTTCATAAAATTCATTCATGCAGTTTCATTTCTAAATTTTATTTACATATATTCTGAGGCCGACCTTTACATTAATACTAGAACTAGCCTCCATACTAGCTTTCCTAACTATTGAAAGCTATAAAAAGAAGAAAAAATCCCATATTGAGCTACAAAAGGCAAAACAAAATGGACAAAATACAAGGGGGAGAGGCCCGCCTCATCCAACTTCATTGCCTCCGACATTGTCCTGAGCATCCTCTCCCATTGCTTCCTCTTTCTCCTCTTTATCAGGCTCATCAGTCAACTGGTCAATATAAATTTTGGTTATCCAAGACAAGTCCATGTTTAGATTCTCTTCTTTAAGCCACTTAGACACAACTTGGCTATAATGAAACATGCCTTGAGCATATAACACATTATTCTCCTTCCTTTCTTACTCAAGCTCATCTAGGGCAATTTTCAGTAACTCCTAAGCCTACCAACGAGCCCCTTGCTCAGACCTCAGAGTGTCTTCCAGCTCGCTTACCCTCTTTGATGCCAACTCGAAGTCACATCGAGCGGCATTGAAGTTCATCGCAATGTTGACCATGCACTCTGTGATATCATGATAGAGTTAAGCCAGCTGACAAAATATAAGTTAAAATAAACTACTTACCTTGGATAAATAAACATAATGAGATATTTAAATTCATTTACAGTAGTCCCAGATGCCCGGACCTCCGAAGCAAGAGCATTTGTATCCATTTGCATGTGCCTCTACCTCTCTCGAGGCATTCCCCCAAAAATGACAGCCAAAGCATGTTGAACCAGTGAATCTTTCACATAAAACTCGACCTAGTGTGGACCACCGAGCCTCTCCACTAGAGTTGTGGCCAACCTTATAGGGTTATACTGGCTGAGCAATATCTCAGTTGACCCCAGCATTGGCAGTAGCAGGAACCACCACACCTACACCTGATCGTTAGGAGATGCCCCTAGCATTAGCTGTTTTTCCCTTCTAAGCATCTCGGCTAGATCCCCTCAAACTCTTGGTGTTTGCTCTTATCTTGTCGAGCCTTTTTTTGTGCTTCGCGTTAGGCAACTTGTTCTACAATGCGTTTGAGCTCTTCTAAGGCAGACCCTTTCGATATTTCTGCATAAAAATAAAATAAGTTGAGTAAATAAAATTGAACATAATAGACATTCACTCAAAGACAAAAACTATACCATCCAGGTCAGAAAGGCGAACTTCTCTCAACACCCCATACAAAGGGAAATGCTCCCTTACAAGATGAAGAACGTTCATCTTCTCTCTTAAAATGTCTTGCTTTATTTTTTTTTTATAATATCCACTCTTTTTGGGATCGATGTTCTTTATATTTATAACGCCATTGTTGCCTACTTAAACCTAATAAGTCCGACACCCAAAGGTCCCCTCCTTCTCTAACTCAAAAATCATTCCTTCCAATTCTTTAGTCTGGTTTCCCGAAGAATAACTAGTGCCTGAGCCTCCCTTATAAATAGAAAAAATCTTCATCTGCTCGAGAATGCAACTTCAAAATAGAAAAGGCTCCCAGGACCCAAGCTGAGGGATGGATCTTGAGCAATTGGCATAAGATCTCAAATCCCACCACTGTGGGCTCAGCTACCCTGGAGCTAAATCATGGTATCCCAAAAACTCCAAGATAAATGGCCACATAAGAAGCCTTACCTGGCTCTCAGGTCCTCCTTATATAATATCAACTGATCATTAGGGGGATCATCCATAGCTCAGGTACGATCCCTAAGGATGTACATCTTATACTTGAATGAAATTTGATATTTGTCTAGGATGCCCTTTAGATTCGCAGTGCTTAAGGAGGACCAGATGTTCCTCACCCGAGCTTTCTCCACCACCATCTAGGCTTTTTCTCCTTCTTCTTCTTCTTCCTCCTCCTCTCCCTAACCTTCCTCTTTGGCAGGAGCAGACAAAGCTATAGTAACCCTTTCCAGTGTCCCATTCAGCTCTGCCACTGGTAAAATCCACTACTAATGCCCTCCCCATTAGTAGGCTAAGCCTATTCCATTGAACTCACCAGAACAATCTCGAGTGATCGGGTAATCTTTCCCGAACTTAACTCCCTAGAATTTATGGGAACTACACTATCTGAACTCATTATCCAAAAAAAAATAGAGCACTCACCGATTTAGTTGAGATAAGCTTAGTAGACGATTTTACACCACGCCACTACTATGAACTCGTTTAATACTTCTTAGAGAAACTGAATTATCGCTCAGGGGGTTAAGTAAGGTGTCCCTATCCATCACACCCTTATTTACATATGAAGAGCATCGAAAAGTTGTACCGACGCCATTAATGCATTGAGCGGGAATTTAAAATTCGAATCTCTCGCTCCCGCCTTGACGTCTTCCCAACCGTCGCATCACCCTTGTATGCCACGTATCCGTCCATTGTGGCACACCTTTTTAACCAATAGTTGGCATAACTGCCAGTACACTATGGAGGGACTAGTGGTATATACCCATAGGTCAGTAATGAGCTGGTGAGCAAGATTACTATCTAAGCTTTAGTTAGTTTCGACCAAGCTATCCACCTCACTTGAGATTGAGATATTAAACTATGGAAGATATGATTCATGGACTGAGCCTCATAAGCTCGGTAATCTAATCTCTAATATAATAGTTATATGGTCCTGACACCTCATACATATCCTCTGATAATTCCGAAAGATCTGCTAACACATTCAGAACTTGTCTTCTATTCTTCAACTATAAATAGAGGTAAATCTCTATAGGTAAAAGATTTTTTTTCTTTATTTTATACTCTTATCTATGAGACATATCGAGCTATGATCTAGGCATTAGAATTTTTCTACGAGAGTCTGAGCCTTCACTTTGTCTTGCAAGTAAGGAGTCGTAAGCTGTTATACCCGGAATCGAGTTTAGAGTCCAAAAGTCCACCTCGTCATCAAGTATTTATAGTTTTGATCTTTTACATAAATTCTCGAAAAAAATATGAAAACACTAACAATAAAGTTGGCTGAATAATCAGGCTTTTAATTTACAAATAAAACAAAATAAATTATATATATTAGGATCCATATAAGTTATAAAATATAACTCTTCAAAAATCATAATTAATTAAAATTATTCATGTTGTATGGCATCAATATATTCAATCATATTGATATAAATTTTAAATTTGAAAAACTATAAATTTAAATTTAGGTAAAAAAATTAATAAATGATTTTTATAATGAATGGTCTTAAGAAATTAATAATAATTTAAAAATAGTTAAATAAAAATAAATTTAAAAATAAATTAAATTAATGGAAAAATGAATATTTTGATTTATCATCTAAGGTGATGGTGATTGTGGCTAGATACGATTTTCATCAAAAATTTTAATTTTTCTCATTCAATTTATTTTAAAATTAATTTAAATTTTTTTATATAAAATATTGACTTCTTATAATGAGATTTTAACTGAAAATCTGAAATAATTATTCTCTAATTATATTTTTAGGCAGCAATAACTGTTAGTAACTAACATTTGTAGGTCATTCATTGCAAAAAAGGTTAATGAAATTAAGAGCAAATCGATTCTGTAATTCATTTCATTAGACTTTTATTTTATATAAAGAAAATATATTTGTTTGTCTAAACGACTAATTGGACGTTATAACGTCATAAAGGCCTAAATCAGTTTTTGTATTTTTGTTTAGCATTACTATATGACGTAGGCGTTTTGACAGAACTGCAATCTAACGACATCTAAACGTGCCGTTAGCGGTCACGTGCTAGAAAGGATTTGAGTTGATAACTAACTCGCTTGTTCTGCTACTTTATGCCAACCGACTGATATGCATATACTCCTTCAATATTTAAATTAAATAAAAATAAAATAAAATAAAATTTTTAATTATTTTTTCCTTTTTATTTTGTCTTTGCATTTTGCAAGCAAATCATTTTCATACAAATTGAAATCTTGTCTTTATGAAATTTCTCAAATTGGCAATTTAGTAATGGTTTTGATGATATTTTTTATTAAAATATTTTCAATCGATTTATAAGTATGTTAACGTTATCTTTTTTTACAAAATTAAAAATATATTTCATATTTATATGTGTTTAGTTACTTTAATTAGTATGTCTCATGTTTATTTCAATGTTCAATCTTAACCAATAATGCAAGAAGCACATTCACTTATCAATTTAAAAAAAACTAACCACTAAAATATACTTTAATAGCTAAATACGTGTATTACTCCTACTTAAATTTCAGGTTTATATTTAGATATTTTTCCTTTTCACCTTTAATTAATAAAAAAAATGAGATTTATCTATGTAGTTTGAAAAAAAAATTATTTTATAAGTTAAATTAAAATTTATTATTTTAAATTGGCAATATGTATAAAAAAAAATACTAGTTGTCTTCTTTTCTATGAATTTTTATAATTTTTTTTTCTTAATTTGATAGTGGAGCTACTGACTATTCATTCACAGATGATATCCCTATTCATCTTTCTTCATCTTAATTTCTTCATAATTTATTGCTTGATTTTGTCTTTTTGTTCAATTTTGTATATTTTATTGTATGGATTGTCCTCAAAATAATTTTCAGATTAAATAAATATAAAATTTAGAGTTTTATTCTTATTTTGCGTTACTTTATCTTTTAAAATAAAAATGAATACAATTTAAGATTTATTATAAAGTTTTATTCTTTTTTATTTAAATATTTTGTGTCATCTTTTAATAGAAGTTTATCATTTTTTAATAAAAGTTATTTATTCTTTTTAAATGAAAGTATTTTTCTTATATGAATGTTGATTATAGATGATAAATAGAATGAATATTTCATTAAAAGTCAGATTACTCGAAACATATTACCATTATCTACTGTTTGTATTAAAAAAATTCATAAAATTCAAAGAGATTCAATAACTTTATTAATAATACGCATCTTATGTATTTTAAAATTATATAATTTTATTTACATCTTATGGATATACTTTTTAATTTATTAATAAAAATTTATTTTATATTAAAAATGAGATTTATTAATAATATTTTCATGTCAAAACTTTATATACATTATCTAGATAAATCTATAATTAAGCAGAGTTTATTGGTTTTATAAATGAAATAAGAATAATTTATTATAATATATACTCGGACACTTATCATAATTGGCATTTTAATTTTTTTTATTATTTCAAAACTTATCAAATTACATGTATACACGCATGTATGAATTTTTTTTAATTAGTCATTAAAGATATAATACTTCATATAAATCCAACCCCAATTACATAGAATGATGTTATAATATTTTTTGAGTAAATAAAATATATAAAGATATATTAACATGAGATATATATTTGTTTTAAAAAAATTAAGAAGTATGAAAATATATAATTTTTTTCTTAGGCATTTAACATGTTAGTTGCTATGATACAGGGTAACATTTATTAACAAAAATAACAAAACATGAGTTTTCCTATCAATAATAAAAAAAGATAGAAAAATAAATATCTAACAATGCAAAAATTTTGACTCAAATCAGTTTCTTAGTAAAAATAGACGAATTAAATATTAAAATTTTAATAACTAAGATATAATTTGATGGTCAGAGAGTATATTACTCTTATTTAAGTTTTGAGTTTGAGTCATAGATATCTTTCTCTCCCAATATATAATTAGTAAAAAAATATTAAAATTTTAGCTCTATAAAAAAGTAAAGAATTTTATAATCCTTTATAATTAAATATAAAATTATAGTTAATAAAAAAATTTGAGTTAATTTATTATTTTCTCGTGGATAAGTTTTATCTGGATTTTGGTAAAAATTATGATACAGTAAAATATCTAAAAAAATTATGTTATTGAAAATTCTATTTTTAGTATTCATTGCTAATATGCATATTAAGTTTCTAACTAATTTGAAAAAAAAAATTTAAATTAAAATGTTATAATCAATTTTTAAATTTAATTGATAAGACCTTTTAATTGACATGTAGTTTAGCATGAACTGATCGTAGGTTTTACAATAAAATAATAATAATAATAATAATTATTATTATTATTCTTATAATTAATTTTAAAATTTATTTGATAAGAACTTTCAAGTGATGTAATTTAGCTTGAACTGATTAATATTGATTATTACTTATATATAAAAATTACACAATATAATAAAATAAAATTTATTAAATTGAAATATCTTTAATTTTGTAGAATTTATTGATCTGAGATCTTAGATTTCTCTTTAATTTGAAATATTGATAAATACCTATAATCTATTAAGAGAATTATTTTTATACGAGTAAATAAATTCTAATCTTTTTATAACAAGTAAATATATTTACCAATCAATACGTGGAAGAAAAATAAATTTTGTGTCTAAATAAAAAAAAATTAATGGGATCATTTAGAAATTAATAATAACAATAATAATTAAGAGTATTTTTGTATATTAATATGTTTCACCCTCTTCGTCTGTAAATATATAAAAGATTATGCTACGTTAACGAGATTTTAGTCAAAGCAAGTTACATCTAAAAACAGGTAAGTTGATTCATACATTTGAACTTATTTTCGTTGCTCTTTTGTTGAAAATACCGTGTGGAGAAGAGTTGGCCTTGGAATTGTCAGTCTATATGAGACGGCAACGGCTTTTTCAAGCTAGTCAATAGGGCAATAATTTCCCTAAGATATTTGCAGCATATTTGATTTATAAGTTAATGTGATTTTTTATAAATTTTAAATTTAAATTATTAAATTTATTTAGATAATTTTATATATTTATAAGTTAAAAAAAATTAAGAGACTAATTTATTAATTTGATATTTATAAATTAGTTTAATTAAATATATTATTTTTATTTATTTTAATAAATATTTTTGATAATATAAATTTTTTATTTTTTTAGTTATTTTAATAATAAATGTGTTTATAAATTATTTTTTAAAATAAAAATATAATTATTTAAAATTTTAAATATTTATAAGGAAGGTAGCCATTATTTTTGAGTTTTCTTTTTTATCAGCAAAGAAGATTACATTAAAATATAAAAAAAAAATTATCTAAAAGAAAGGATTTTTAACACCTAAAAAAACTAGATACAAAAATCTTTCATAAAAAAAATATATAATAAACTTGGATTAGAAAACCATAAAAAATATCAACAATAAGCTAAATGAGGATAAAAGGTGCCATTGATTTATCACTTTACAATACATAAAAGGAAGCTTACTTAAAATCACGGATGGGGAGGATGCAGAAAGTTGAAAAGGAATGATCAGGGCACAAGAAATTTGGAGCTAAAACATGTTTTCATAGTTTAAAAACACCAAACTCATCTTGAGTAAGACTATAAATCTCTCAAATTCATGAAAGACAGACTAATTTAAAGAGATCTTCTAGAGCTATTTGTTGATTTTTTTTTCTCTAAATTATTAGATTCGCAAAATTAAGGCCTACCATATGATGGAAGAGGACAAAAAAAGACCTTACAAAGGCTAGATTTAAAGTTTAAAACAAACTAAACCATATAAAAAAAAAAAAAAAGAGAGCTAAAGATAGCGGTCTAGGACAAAAAAAAAATAGAAAAAAAAAATGAGTTTGATAAAGAGAAAAAGAAGAAAATCTCGGAGAGAAAGTTTAAAGTTACGTTGCCATTATTTTTAGTTTGATTTTAGTTGAAAACGAAAATTCTTGATTGAAGAAACAATTGGGCAAATCAATTAATGCTTGTCCCTTCTTTATGGATATGCACATTTTTTATTCTACACAAATAAAAAATATATATTTTTTTTATTAAAAATATAAATTTATATATATTTTCTATTATATATTTTTTATCTTAATACGAGATATTTATCAAATATTTTTAATAAAATAACACTAAATATCAATTTTTTTTTATAAAATTGAATATCAATTTAATAGATATTTAATTTATTAATTAATTTATTAACATAATAAATAAATTATTAATTAAAATAAAAAAAATAAAATAATAAATAATTTATAATTTATAATTTATAAAATAAAAAATTATATCAATTAATTCGAGGAGAGAAAATATATATAAACTCTCTTACTATACCTTTTAATTGTGAATTAAAATTATAATAAATAATGGGTTAATTATATTGATTGTCCTTAATTTTTTATTTTTATCTCATTAAAATTCTTAAACTTTATCTTGTAAAAATATAATTTTAAAACTTTTAATTTTATTTCAATAAAATTCTTAAAATTATTTTTTAATAATTGGAGTGTGATGCAATAGTCATATATTGTCACGTGCCAAAAGATAAAGCAAAAAAAAAAATAATTTTACCCAATTCTACACTTATGTATTGAGAAGCAATGATAGAAATAGGTGATTGTAGGTATGCTGAAAAAAAAATTCAATTATGCTAAAAACAATATAGGTGAGGAGGAGATATAATTGATTTTTTTTATCATATGATAATATATGATTGCTACATCATATTCTAATTACTAAAAAAATAGTTTTAAAAATTTTATTGGGATAGAACTAAAAATTTGGAGATTTTAATTTTATGAAATGAAATTTAAGGATTTTAATGAAATTGAAAGAAAGAAATAGGGATAATTGGTGTAATTAAGACAACAAATAGGATGTCACATTTAAAAATAGGATGTCACATTTACTTCTCATAATATACTCTGTTTTATAATAATATTTGTTTTTTATGCGACATGAATTGTGAGAATTTTTCATAAGGGTTGTTATTTATTTTAATTACACCAATTGTCAAGGGTTGTTGTTAATATTTATTTTTAATTGTGAAGGGTTGTTATACACCAATTTTCACAAGGATTTAAAGATAATTTCGCCTAATATCTTCAAGGGTTGTTGTTAATATTTCACTTAATTTTTACACACAAGGGTTGTTATTTATTTTTTTATTGGAACTTTGTTTCAGTTATTAGAAACTAATATTTCAGTATACATTTAAAGAATTCACAAAGTAAGTTTAAATCTCATTTACTGACCAAAAAAATTTTTAAATACCAGTTTTTTTTTCTCAATTTTATTTTTTAAAATTAGACGTGTTTCATTTGAATAAGCACAACCTTTGTGTGTGTGTGTGTGTGTATTTGTTTATTTTTATACCTTACATATTTTTTCACTTTTTTTTATGTCAGTCATAGGTACTTTTGCATTTTTTAAAACTTATTTTACAAATTAATTTTTAATAAAAATATTGCCCATAAATTTTTTTAAATTTGTTTTTGACTTTTTGCAGATTAAAAATTAATATATATATATATATATCGACCGCCGTATAAACCAATCATGTCTCCAAAGCAAAGCAAAACTGAAATTAAAATTAACGAAAAACAGAAATTTTTAAGAAAAAAGAGTGCACGTATAGAACGTACGTGTCGCTGAACAAGAAATGCTAAAAAGCCTCTATCAAAATAAAAAAAAAAAAAAGAAAAATCCGAAAACCTGATATATATATATATTTATAAATAAACCCCGCTACATGTACTTCACTTTCAAATCCAAACCTTTAATCGAAATTCAATCTTCTCTCTCTCTCTCCAAAGACTGGTACATTCTGATTTAGGATCATTATGGGTCTTCTTGAAACGTCTCCTACTTCTTTTACAGCTGCAAAATGGCTTGGTTTTGTCACCGCCGTTTGGGTTCAAGCTATTTCTGGCAACAATTACACATTCTCAAATTATTCAGATGCTTTGAAAACTCTTATGAATTTGACCCAACTCGAATTAAACAATTTATCTGTAGCTAAAGATTTAGGTAAAGCTTTTGGGTTACTCGCTGGTATTGCCTCTGATCGTTTACCGACTCCGGTGATTCTTCTTATTGGTTCAATTGAAGGATTAATTGGTTATGGTGCTCAATGGCTTGTTGTTAGCCGCCGAATTCAACCTCTTTCGCACTGGCAGGTACATATATGTCGCCATAATAACATGTTCTCCATGAAAAACATCTACCAATTATTTCTTCTTCTACTAATGTGGGGTTTTTGAAATTCTATTCAGATGTGCATATTCCTCTGTTTGGGAGGCAACAGTACCACATGGATGAATACGGCGGTTTTAGTGACTTGCATCCGTAATTTCCGACGAAACAGAGGCCCTGTGTCCGGTATCTTAAAAGGTTATGTAGGACTAAGCACCGCCATATTTACTGACATTTGTTCTGCTCTGTTTTCCGACGACCCTGCTAGCTTCCTCTTTATGCTTGCAATTGTACCATTCGTGGTCTGTCTCACCGCCATCTTCTTCCTCCGTGAGATCCCCCCAGCTACGACCGTCGAAGAAGAGAAAGAAGAGTTCAAATATTTGTCAATCTTCAATGTCGTCGCTATGATAGTCGCTGTTTATCTGTTAGTATATGGGTTTATTCCAAATCCTAGCAGTGGTTTATCGTTTGGGTTTGCTATTATATTACTAATTCTTTTAGCTTCACCATTAGCAGTTCCAGTTTTTTCTTTTATAAAGAGCTGGAATCTGAACAAATTCATGAATAAACCGGCCAACATCGAAGAGCCGTTGTTGAATGGCGAAACCGAAGGAGAAATTCAACAAAAACCGGTAGAGGAAGCGGCGGAGGCGGCAGAAGAAGTGGTGGAGATAAAAAGGAAGCCGGTGATAGGTGAAGAGCATACGATTTCGGAGGCGTTATGGACGGTGGATTTCTGGATTTTATTTGTTTCATTTCTTTGCGGAGTAGGTACTGGTATGGCGGTGATAAACAACATGGGGCAGATAGGGTTGGCTCTTGGATACGCCGACGTCTCGATTTTTGTCTCGCTTACAAGCATTTGGGGATTTTTTGGAAGGATTGCTTCTGGCTCCATTTCCGAGTACTTCATCAAGTAAGTTCAATTAATTCAATTAATGCTTTATTCATTAATTTTAGTATTGCTTAATTAATTAATTATTTGCTTTTAAAAAAGGATCTTTTGCAAATAACCATAGATTTTAATTTAACAAATTTCATTTCCGTACAATATTACAAAATTAACTAAAATTATATGTCACGGTTTCTAGAGAGTCTCTTTTCTTCTTCCTTTTTTTTTAATTAAAAAAAAAATTGTTTAGAGGACTAAATAGAAACGGTCAAGTCTTTGGAAGATTTTATAGAATTTTTTGTTGTGATTTATGAAAAGTATAATTTACTTTTCCAATAGAATTCTCTTTTTAGGTAAAGTGAGTTTTACTTTTTGAAATAAAGTTAAATTTAATTTACATTTTTTTTATAAAGTTAAGATTAATTTTCTTTATAAAATTTTATAAAAATTAAGTTTAATTATTATTATATTATCATTATTGTTTGAGAATTAATAAAATTAAAGTTTTAAATGTCTTAATTTATCTTAAGTAGAAGAATGCTCAAGTGAATTTTATTTAAAACAAAAACAAAAAGTAAGAAAGAGAAAGACAATAAGTTGGATCCGTATAATTTGTTTGTATAATATGAAACTGCATTCGAGTTTCCCATACCAGTTGTTTGACTTATTATCATAAACATTTCATTTTGAAAATTAAAAAAAAAAAACGCTAATAATTTTCATGGACAAAAATTATTTGTCACTTAGTTTTTTTGAATTTAAATTGATTTTGAATGAAGTTTTTTATGGTATAGAAAAACTGTTGTTTTGTTGAAATGTTTACAAAATTAAAAAAAAAAAAGTAAATTTAATAATGAAAATACCTAAACACAAGAAAATTAGGAGCTATGAAAATGAAATGAAAAAAAAAAAGTTAAATAACTTAATTATGTTGGATTCAATAAATGTGGAGCAATATTTTATTTTAAATATTTGTAGGGGCCAAAATTGAAACATGATAAACAATCCCTATATTTACCATAATATATTCATATGCTTTTTTTAATTTTAATTTTAACTTGGCTCCTTCTTGTATCCATACATGACGAGGAGCAATAGAAGTTAATTTATAAAATTATTTGCTCAGCAAATTTATTAACCAAAAAAAAAAAGGCTAAAGTTCATGAGCCAAAATTAACAAAAAGGCAGAAAATGGTTCCATATTTAATTTCTTAAATAACATTTTCTAGCTAACGTTCCATGTGAGTTAGTATATATTCTAATTTCATTTGTATTAAAAAATCATATTTGTTGTTTGCGAGTAAATTTCTCTTTTCTAGATCATAGCAGGTCATATTTTAGTAAACTAAGCTTGACCCTGACCTCAACACTAGATATGGTTTAAATTTTTTCCTTGATTAAAAATAGTTTCTCTGCATTTGGTTATTGAATTACTAGATCTGTCTGTGTGGAAATTTACTGGCAAATTCTATTGATATTTCGTGGTTTTCTAAAGTTGGATTCTGTCATCTCCCTCTGAAAAAATGTATACTAATTACTAATTAATAGAGATATGACTTCGATCTTTGATGACTAGTATCAAACTTGTGCAATTGAAGAAGTGAAAGTGGTCCTTAATTAATAGTATTTTGAAGTAGTTCACAGAAACAAAAATGGTAATGGCGTTTGTGGGGATTAGTTGTGCTGAGTTGTGTTGCTTTCCCTTGCACTCTAAGGTTGCCTTTTTGTTTTTTTCCATTTCTTAACTAAGGTCCAGGTTAGTAGGATTGGCTATAACGATGAGGGTATATTCAGTGTAGTGCACTCAAAGCGATATACTTTTCTATCGACTAAAGCGCAAAGTGCAGAAAAAGCGGACACTTTATTGAAGGAGAACCTAGTTTATCTAAAATAATTAAATAGCAATACAATACTATATGTCAAGCAAAACTGGAAATCTTCACAAACAAAATTCAAAAGACTAGAAACATTATGAAAGTTCAAACATCACTTCACATGTTAAGAAAGACTTTGCAAATTAATAGATAAAAATACTTGAGAAATAACTCAATTCTAAAACTAATACAGCAAATAGATAGAATAAATGTCCTCTTTGACTAAAATATTATTACTAAATAAGAAGTTTTTTAAAAAAATAAATATAATAAAAGGAATAGTTTACCTATTATTTAGGAATATAAAGAGTTATAATCAAAAGTAACTATTATTTAGGAATATAAAGAGTCCAATAGTCAAAAAGTAACTATTATTTAGGAATATTAAAAGTCTTATAGTCAAAGGCAATTAAAATAATTTGTTTTAAAATCTAAAAAGACGCTGAAAAAGAAAAGGTCAGCGTTGTATAATCCTACGGCAGAAGTACAGAGCACAGAAAGCGTGCGCTTTACTAAAGTTGTGTGCTTCAAACATATGAAACACGGTAATCCATTCCAATGCTTCGCTTCAGCGCTTAAGCGGCGAGCGCTTTTAACTTCACCGGGTACATTTGAGAATGCAAATAATTCCTTTTCTGGGTGATTGCCTTGCAAGTGTAAACCACCAAATTACAATGCTTATCACCTCATTTCCTGTGCTAGATTTAGAAAATAGCGCCTTAATTTGTCTCTTTTCCCTACTTAATACTTTTGTCTTTAGAGCTTTTATGAAATTTTATGAAATTAATTTATGAATTTATACATTTCATGTTTGGTATTTTTCGAAATTCATTTGAAATTTTGTCTGATTAATTTTATGAAATTGCATGATGATATATTTATACAAAATTAAATCCTATTACATGTAGTAGATTTTGTAAATGAATTCTAAATAAATAAGGCTACACATTTAACTTGATTAAAATTAATTGACTTTACACAAACTTTATAATTAAATAGTTGATGGATATCACAGTTCACTATTTATACCTTGATATGAAAATTAGTTAGGTGGCTTCTAATTTATGATCTCTTGTTTTGCAGGAAAGCTGGAACACCAAGACCTCTTTGGAACGCAGCATCTCAAATTCTAATGGCTGTTGGGTACATTCTCATGGCAATGGCAATGCCAGGTTCTCTATATATCGGTTCAATTATTGTTGGCGTCTGCTACGGAGTTCGTCTAGCCATTACAGTCCCTACCGCCTCTGAATTGTTCGGTCTCAAATATTACGGTCTAATTTACAACATCTTAATTCTCAACCTTCCACTTGGTTCTTTCCTTTTCTCTGGTCTTCTTGCCGGATTTCTATATGATGCAGAAGCTACTCCAACACCAGGAGGTGGAAACACTTGTGTTGGTGCGCATTGCTATAGACTTGTGTTTCTTATCATGGCCATTTCGTGTGGGATTGGATTGGGTTTGGATGTTTTGTTAGCAATTCGAACAAAGAAAGTGTATTCCAAGATACATGCCAGCAAGAGATCAAAGAAATTGGCTGCTTTGTCATGAGATCTATAGCAGAGGCAAGAGTAGGGCGACATTAGGATTGAAGGGCTTATGTTCAATGATATCCTGAAATCAGTCAATTTTGTTGACATTACATTTATAAATTATTATAATTTGTGGGATTTATTTTCAACAAAATTTACCGCTATTTCACTGGATTGTGTCAAATTGGATTATATCAGAGGGTGATAAGTATTTTATATAGTGATTCAGGAAGCGTTGATTTTGCAAAAACTCAATAGCAAAAACATATGTATTCTTCTTTTGTATTGGAAAAGAAATATTATCATTTTTTTTTCCGTAAAGGTTGGCGGAAACCACCGACAATATTTATAAAAGATAGAAGTTAAAAAAGTTATAGATACAACCTCTTAATAAACTGAGATTTCAAAATGAAAAAAAAAAAAAAACCCATAAAGAAACATGATAGGATAAGGATAAAAAAGAGCCTAATATCTAAAAGAAATATATGGAAGACCATTCGCATCCGTTAAGATCATGCTGATAATTCTTTTAGGAAGAAAATGTAAGGACCAGAATTGCCTAGAGTATTCATCAAGTCTACATTGAAGAGCAATTGTAATGAAATTTTTAGTAATATATAGTGAAAATTATACTGAGAGGGGAAGGTTACACTCAATGCATTGTCACAATTCAGCAAAGTCATTAGTGGTTTAAAAATTATAGCTAAATTGCTGAAAGTTGGAATTTCTAACTATTAATAACCCTGTAATGGCTTGCCGCTGAGAGCTACTTGTCGACTGCTGATAACAGAATAGGACTAATAAAATAGGTGTTAATCTATATAATACTTTCTTCCTGCCACTTAAATTTTCGTCTCTTATCTAAAACTATTAAGAAAATTATTAATTTTTTTTAATATTGTACAAAATTAATTTAAATATACTAAAATATTTTTCATTAACTCATTAATATAAAAAATACTATAATATTATTTCATTAATTAAATTATTAATTAATTTTTTATTTTATAAAATGATAATTTTAGTGATATATATATATATATATACTGCAAAAGTGACTTGTTAAGTGGGAGAAGGTAATATTTAATAATAAAAGAAGAAAAAAACTCAAATATATTTTTTAGTAAATCTCTATTTTTTTTTATCAAGGGTAAATTTCTAAATTCAAACACATTCATTTGAATTATTAATTAAACTAAATATAATGAGTTCCTTAAAAAAAGAAAAAGAAAAAGAAAAAAAGTCTCATATGGAAAGGAAATAAAGAGAATTACACCTTCATTAGATTTTGTGAATTTTTTTCATATTTTATCAAAAATATTTTAGTTATTTTATAAAAATATATAAAAAACTCATGATAAACGGATAATGAACTTATAAAAATAATCATGTATATAATAAATTCATAATTCATAATAAACTATATAAATATGATAAATTTATAAACTAATAAGAAATTATGATAAATTTAAAAATATAATAAACCTTGTAATTTTCTTTTTATTTTTTTGGTAGTTTTGTAAAAAAATCCAAAAGAAAATAAGAACATCTACGTAACTACTTAAAAAATATTTTTTATTTTAAAAATACTATAAAAATTAAAAATATTTATGCTTTTATAAAATATTAGAATAAAATTTTAAAAATATCTCGCTTTTCACTAAAATATTTTTTTTTCAAAAATATCTCTTTCCTCACTATAATTAATATTTTACTTTAATTTTTATCTTTTTTTTTTCAAACTTTACTATTAAATAAAAATATTCTAATAAAAATAATATTTTAAATTATTTTTCATCATATAAAATCATATTTTTTTTATAAAAGGTAAAATTAAATAAATAGAAAAATACAAATAATTTTATTTTATAGATGTGTAATAGATGTTGTAAGTATGTTATATTTTTGTTATTTAAGTTGTGTATATTTTATGTGAAAATTATTAAATATTGTGTGAATGTTGTGAGAATAAAAATTTTAAAAATAAAATAAAATTAATATTTAAAATATTATGTAAATGTATTATAAATTTTCTGTGAATGTGTTGTAGATATTGGAGATATAATTTATATTGTTGAGTGTATATTTTATATGTATTGTGTTTATATATTCATTTTTTTATATGTATATTGAAAATATGACAATAAAAAAATTTTTTAAATAAAAAAATATAAATAACATAAAATAGTAAAAAAAATTATAAAAATAGAAAAAAAATCAACATAAAAAAGAACATTTAAAAAAAATATAGCGTGCTCGTGTATATGCAAACTCAACTTTTAAAAACGTGTACAGTATAATATTCTCGAAAAATAAGAAACAATGGGAACGCTGGGCTTCGGCTTGGATAGGCACGAGCTGACTATAACCTTCGAGTTCCATTTCTGTCCATACCAAAGCCTGACTCATTACGAGGCTTAGAAAACTTACGGCTTTTGATAAAACGTCAGAAAAGAAAAAAGTTAATTACAAAATTAACTTAAAATAAAATTATGTTTTAAAAAATATCGGATCCATATTTTTTCTTTCAATTTTACGATAAACATACATTTTATTCATAATTTTATGGACAATTAAATTTTGAATGGCGCAGACAATAATGTCAATTTTCTTTTTAATGGGATTTTTGACAAGTGGGATTTTTGGCTTGTAATATACTATACAGGCCACACCTCGCAATCAGGCCCGGCTCAAGGGGAAGCAACATGAGCAACTGTTTAGGACCCATAATTTTAATAGGGCTCCAAATTTATAAATATATATACATATATGTAAGAAGTAACAAAATTTTGATTTGCTGTGGTGGTCTAACATGTTATATATGATCAAAGAGTGTGATGATCAATTTCCACTATCATCAACATTACATTTTTTTTTTCAAACATTCATTATACAATAAAATTTGGGCCTAACATTCATTATATAATAAAATTTGAGCCCCTTAAGTTTTACATTATTATTTTTAGGCCCTTAAATCCTAAATATTTATTTTTGGGCGGCCCCTTAAATCTAAAATTTTCACTCCGACACTGTTTTTTAGGGGCCCATATTTTAATTTCTGCTCGGGGCTCCTAAAATGTCCAAGACGGCCCTGCTCACAATATTATTAATATTAATAATAATAGATTAATATCTTAAAAAAATAAATCATCTGCACCATGGCACCTAACTCATATTATTATTAATATTATTATTAATAATAATATATTAATATTTAATAAAATGATAAATGTAAATAATTTAATTATCATTTCTTTAAAATTGTTTTTTATGTATTTATTTTTTATGATTTTTATTTATTTTTTTTATCTATTTTTTTGATTTCTATATGTATTTATTTTTTGTGATTTTCATTTATTTTTTCATCCTCTGCTATTTTTTATTTTTTTATACTATTTAAATTATTTATACTGTTTATTTTTTAAAAAAGTTTCAAATTAAAATTTTAAAATTATTAGATTAAAAATATAAATTTAACAAGTATATATTATTACATGCAATATATACCGATATATAAATAAATATATATTACTTTTATACTGTTATTTTTTAAAAATTTTAACAAATATATATTATTACATATAATATATACCAAAATATAACTAAATATATAATAATTTTATTTTTATTATTTTAAAATTTAGCATGTATATGTTGATAATATTGTTATATAAATCATATACCAATATATAACTAAACATATATCATGTTTACGCTTTTTTTAAAAAAAAAATTAAGTAGTATACATAACATATATCATTTTTTAGTTAAAATATATATAACATGCACCCACATATTTCTATAAATAATATTTTTTATTTAAAATATATATAACATATACCTATGTATATCCACATATATCATTATTTAGTTAAAATATATATAATATATACCCACATATATATGTAAATATTATTTTTTAGTTAAAATATATATAACATATATATACATATATTCATATATATCATTTTTTAGTTAAAATATATGTAATATATACCTCCATATACATATAAATACTATTATTCAGTTAAAGTATATGTAATATATATCTATATATATCCACATATATCATTCTTTAGTTAAAATATATATAACATATACCCACAAATATCATTCTTTAATTAAAGTATTTATAACATATATCCAAATATAACTACAAATAATATTCTTTAGTTAAATATGTGTAATATATACCCATATATATATCCACATATATTATTCTTTAGTTAAAACATACGTAACATATACCTATAAATAATATTCTTTAGTTAAAGTATATTTAATATATATCCACATATACCTATAAATAATATTCTTTAGTTAAAGTATATGTAACATATACCCATATATACCTATAAATAATATTATTCAGTTAAAGTTTATATAACATATACCTAAATGTATCTATATATATCATTTTTTAGTTAGAGTATATGTAACATATACCCACATATACTTACAAATAACATTATTTAGTTAAATTATGTGTAATATATACCCATATACATATTCACATATATTATTATTTTTAGTTAAAGTATATGTAATATTTATCCACATGTACCTACAAATAATATTCTTTAATTAAAATAAATGTAACATATACTATTCATATATATCATTATTTAAATAAAACATATGTAACATATACCTGTAAATAATATTCTTCAGTTAAAATATATATAACATATACCTACATATATCCATATATATCATTTTTTAGTTAAAGTATATATAACATATACTTTCATACACCTATAAATAATATTCTTTAGTTAAAGTATATGTCATATATACCTGCATAATAAAAAGAAATATTAAAAAAATAAAATAATATAAACTATTTTGATTAACATGTTTTTTATATAATATATTATTTAAACTTAATTAGCATAATTAATTAATTAGTAGTTAATTATGAAATTATAAAAGTCATTTCACTTTCATTCAAATCCAAATAGTTTAATTTAAAAATGACTTCAATATTAATAATTGCAAATAAATAAATAAATATAAAATAATAATAAAGCTTACAAAATTATTATATAATAAATTCATTATAAATTTTTTATACGAAATCGATAAATTTATAAATTAATTAAAAAATTCTAACAAATTTGATAATATTTTTCTGAATTGATATATTGTAATATTTTGAATTTTTCCTGATAATTTGTAAAAAAAGGATTTTTTACAAAACTATCTTAAATATTAAAACTTTTTTTAATTATGGTGGTTAAATACAATTTTTATTTTTATGTTTTTAATAACTTTTGTTTTGCAAAAATACACGGTATTAGTGATGAGCATATAAATTATTTAATCTAGTAAATTATATCATTATATATGCCTCAAGTTCTTATTTTAAGTGATTTATTCTTCTTTCTAATACATTATACTTAAAAAAAGAATAGTGAAAAAAAAATATATCTTTATACTTAAAATAACGATGGTGTTGTCCCTAATATCATTATAGTTCCACCATATGCAAAGCTTCAATAGGAAAAGATATATATTTTTTTTATTCCAGTCCCATATGCTCTAGAAACATTCAATAAGAAGCCTCTACAGTAAAAAAATTCAATCACTTAAAGAAAAAAAAATACTAGTACTAATAGTAATTATGAAAGCAACAAATAAAATAATTAAAATAGTGATGGACGCAAAAAAATTACTGAAGAGGGATTTAATTTTTATAAAAAAATTACAGTAGTCGGTCTATAGCCAGTCAAAGCTTTTTTTACCAGTGCTATTTGTCATTTCGTCGCCCGTCGCCGCATCTACACCTGCAGTAGCGGAACAAAAAATTCATCGAGGGGGTTAAATTTTTATTAAAAAAAATTACAGACGAGTTTACTATAAAATAAAACATTTAATATTACTATAGTTCAATAATTAATTTGTACTGTTAAATTAATTATGTTTAAGAGATAATAATTGTATCCTCTAACTTTGTATATTTTGAAAAAGTTGCATAATAATTTTATTTTTTATTTTTTAAAAAATATTTTTCTCTACATAATACATAAACAATCAATTATTTACGTATATATAAATTTTGACGAAAATTTTATGAATTAAAATAAAATTTATTTAAATTCATATATATATATTATATCATTTAAATTATATATATAATATATATAATTCATTTAAATTTAAATATATAAATAAATATATATAAATTCATATATACATATAAAATTTTTATATATAAATAAATATGTGTGCATATATATATACATATACATGTTTAAATTTATTTACATTTAAATATATAAATTCATATATAAAGATAAAATTTATAAATATATAAATGGATATGTGTATATATTATAAAAAAATATATGTATATATATATATATATAAATGGATAAAGGGTCCAGAGCCTCTAACCCTGTAGATCCTCCTTTGGATTGGAATATTCTTTGATGAAACATTAAAAAATTTTATAAAAATTTAGGATGGTGTAATTTTTTCGAAAATTTATGTGTGAAAGTCACTTTCATATTTTCATAATTTAGGATGCTCTATTTCACTTTTGCTCTTAGTTTCACGACACTTGTCACTTGTGTTTTCTTTTCTTTTTTACCGAACTTTCTCTAATATATATAAATTGGGCAGAGCAGCACATGGATTGTCCACTCCAATCCATTTTGGGCCTGATGAATATGACACGGCCTAAATGTCTTACTTGGCATGTTCATGTGGCCTAGATTAAGCTGGGTTAAAGAACTGAGAAAATTACACTATGTCACATATTTTTAAAATTTTCTTTTTAAAAAATAAATTATATATTTTTTAAATATTAAATATATATCTAATATATATTATTAAAAATTAAATATATTTTTAATACATTAAATATATACCCAAAATATACCTCCAAAATAGATATTTTTGAAATTAAAAATTAAAAAAAATATATTTTTAAAATTAAAAAAAGCATCTATTTTCAAAAATATTTTTATTTTTAAGGTATTTTTAAAAAATCCTTAAAGAATTTGACTTATTAATCTGATTCAATTCAACACAACAAATGGCCCAACGTAATTATCCGATCAGATCAAATAAATATATTATACATTTACATATATTTGAATGAAATGACACATAAAATTTTTTGTAATTAATAATAAATGGTAAATTAATTAATAATAAAATAATAAGTTCATCGAGTATTATTTTTCATCAAATAATTAATATTATATTTAATTTTAAATTAAAAATCATTAGAAAATAACCATTATTAAAATAATAAAATTTTCACCATACTTTAAATTATGATATTTTAAATAAAATTATACTTTTAATTTTAAAAATTAAATTTATCCTAATGTTTAAGTGTTAAAAATTTTCAAATAATTTAATCTCTTAAAATTTTTATTTTTTTTATATTTCTAATTGAGGTTATATATGTGAATTAAATTAGTAATTTATAAATTAAAAATTTTTGATGATTTTAGATAGGACGGACCTAAAATTAATAGTCAAATTCATTAAAAAAATTGAGCAAAACTATATATTGACAAGATATAACACGATTTAATACTACACTATACCAAAAAAATCACAAGCAAGATAAAATTGAGTCGGATCGGTGCTATACGAACCAATTACCATAAATATCAATACGATATAAACCAATTGTCTTATATATTTTTCTCTCTCTTTTCCATTTTTTCGACCCATATATTAAATAAGTTTCACACCGAATAAGGGATGTAAAAATCTTTTTTTTCTGTGCAGTCTTCTTTTCTGTTTATTTTTTTATGCTATTTTATTTTTCTATTTTTTATTCATAGATAATTCTACTGTTCTCATATTCATAATATACACATAAATATATACACAATATATATAATACACACATAATAAATATATATATACACACAACATATACATAATATACATAATATTTTTTTTAACTTTATTTTTTTAATGTTATAAATACACAGCAAATATATAGCATAGATAGACATATACATGCATGCAATATATACATAACAAGCTTAATTTTTTATTTTTTTTTACTTGTATAATATGTAAAATTTATTTAAAAATAAATTTAATAATTTTTAATAAAATATTTTTATATATTTTACTTTTTTTAAAAAAAATTTGTAAATGTTATTTCTTATTTGAAATCAAAATTAAATATTTTTCTTTATAAAAAATTAATACATTTTATATGTTGAAAATATAATTTAAAATATAAATTTTTATTATTTTTATTGGAATAGATTTATGTAATAGTAAATTTTGAAAAAAAAAAGTATGAAAATTGAAGTAAATATTGTTTAAAGTGAGAGAGAATTTATTTTTATAAAAAAATATTATTTGAATTATTATTGAAAACTTTTTTGAAAGTGTTGAATTTTTGACATTGAAAATTTTTTAGGGTAGTTTTATAAAAAGCCATTAGATAAACTAAGAAATGAATTAGATTTTTTTAAGGAGAATTTATTTTGGGTAGAAAAGAGATGGAAAAACCACAACTATCTCAAATAAGCAACACCAACAAGATTATGAGAAAGCCAAGAGGAGATTCCATCTGAAGGGTCTATGAGCACATGAGATCCAAAACCATAGTTATAAACTAGATGAAAGATAAAATCAGCCGCAAAATTGGCTTGGCATAATTAAGGAAAATTATATTTCAACACTTTCACCATCTTAATTAATGACATGTTCGTAATAAAATAAATAAAATGTAAATACATTTTCATGTGATATATTAAGTTTGAAAAAGTTTTTTAATTCTTAAATGAGGAAAAAATTTATTATGTTGAAATTTCATAGAATTATGAGACATGCAATACAAAGGTCTCAATCTTAATAAAAAAGGATTGTTGGGACTTAAGATACCAATACCTGTCCTTGTCATCAAAGCCAAAGCAACTGTCATCTTCTTATATTTATTACTTCTTATACACTTCCCTTCTGTTTCATCCCATAATTTGTAGTGCAGCTTTATTTTTTTATTTTTTATCGTGTATCTCTATTTCTATTCATTTAACGGTTTAAGTATACGACTAATTCTGTTCGAAATATAAATCGCAGGTTAAGACTCTTTGCTCTACCTCAAAAAAATATTTAGTAGGATTCAAACTCACGTCTTCATCAACATGCTCAGCCCTATTTAACCAACTGAACTATTCATATTAGATAAGACAATTTTATTTTTAAAATTTTTTATTTTTTTTAAACCTAAACTTGATTCATGAATATATCTATTAACATCTAAACATAAATTAGTTAGCCCTTAATCTAGGTATATTAAACCACATACATCATAAATTAAAATTTAATCGAAAATTTTGAAAAAAAAATCATATATCATATTAGAATTTGTTAGACTTGATAAGAGCACAACCAAACTAAAATCCAACAAATTCATGCTAATTTAAATTATTGGATTAATTGGAATAGAATCCAATAATAAGTTATTTTTGACTTAATATATCCAAAATTTTCTATATAATAATAATGAATGACATCAACAATTGATAATATTTACTTATTATATCATACTAAATTTGTTTCATTTTTATTTATTTACTATATGTTATTATAGTTAGCAGTATTAACTATTATTTATTTTGTTTATTTTAATTTTAATTTTTATTGCATTTGTATAAATAAGTAAATTTAGCTTAGCATGCTTTTCGCTTGTAAGTTCTCTTGACTTCATTTTAATATATATATATATATATATATATATATTAAAGCATAGCGTGCATTTGAATATAAAAAATGCCCAACTGCCCATGCCCTTCACGGTGCTATGTGGCGTACGATGTTGGTTGTGGCATGAAATAGATGTGTCAGAATTCAGGCCGACTGCGTTTGGCCCCCAAAATACATTTAATTGATCTAAAACTTAAAGAGTAATCATTTAGCCCTAATTCTGCAAACATCCAAAATTCCAATCAAAATACAGATTAACTAATGATTATACAGATACACATAAAGCCATTATAAAGTTAATGTCAACGCATAATATTCACTGTCATAGGAATTGGAGCGGAAATAAGTATGACAAAATAATCATGTACATGTAAACATTTATACTATTTAATTTTATCAAAATAATTATGCTTAACACATAATCCCTTAAAATCTTAAAACTTCATGTTTTAACATAAATGATAAAAGATATATTTTTTCCATAATAATTTAATTTTGAAAAACACAAAATCAAAAATTTGACGGACACAAAATTAAAAATTAATAAACAATTCATGATTTCTCTCGCTTTCTCTCGAACTTGATGATGGAGACAAAACAAGTGTTATTTTATTTAAATATTTTTCTTATTTTTAATTAGTATGGGAGAGAGGACAAATTTCTTCCTCTGTAGTTTTATATAAAGTCTTCCATCAAGACTTTATTAAATGTCATAACCTTTCAAAATAAAAAAAGTCACAACTCCTTAGTATAAAGATTTTGCTCAAAGTCACAACTCTTCAATATCACAACTCTTTATGAAACGCCTAGTCAGATAACCTACTAACTTGAAGAGTTTAAGCTAGCACGTTAGAAGTAAGAAGAAAAAGATCCTACATTGGTTGTGTAGAAAAGTGGAAACTAGTTTATACAAGTCGATTCAGTACTATTTAAATAACTTAGAGTAACTATTTTAGGTCGAGATTCAGCCATAAAATAATAGATTATTTGAAGCCAGTTTCTAATTAGGCTGTTACAAATGGTATTAGAGTGATTCATCAGCCAAAAATGTAGAGTTAAATGTTATATATATGAAGTTAAGTGCTACTCAATGGGAGCCACCTCTAGATCTTGTTGAGTTAAATGCTACTTTATGAGAGTCACCTCTAGAGTCTATAGGAGCCACCACTAGGGTCTACATCGCTTGGTAGGCAAGGATCTTGGCCTAAGCCTAATTGTAAAAATATGAGTTAGTTTAGTTGCAATGAAGACGTCACATCTCAAAGGAGGAGAGAAATGTATACCCCAGTTAGGTGACTTGCTAGCTCGAGGAGTTTGAGCTATCACATCACAAGTAGAAAGAAAAATGTTTCACATTAGTTGTGTAGGGAAGTGAAAAGTGAGTTAAAAAGGCTGACTTAGTACTATCTAAATAACTTGGGTTAACAATTTTATGTCAAGGTTGAGCCATAAAATAGAACGATACAATATCATTAGTGATGTCTATAAATATTCATCCTTTCAATATGTTCATTAAATATTTTAGGTACCGATCCTCCTTTTATTAAAGGATCTATAATCATAAGATTGGTGCCAATATGCTTAATTGACACTCTTTGTTTTTGAACTTCTTTAATGGTAAAATATTTAATTTCCATATGCTTAACACCTTTAGAATACTTGTTGTTTTTAGAGAAGAAAACTACTGCAGAATTATCACCATAATAAACCATGAATAGCAGCATCAAAGCATGACATAAACTTAGCTTCCATGTGGATGCAACAATTATAGACTGTTTATTACTTTTCCATGAAACTGCTTATTCAGCTAATAGGAATATGTAGCTAAATGAGAACTTCCATGTATTAGCACATCTAGCAAAATATGAATCTAAAAATCCAATCATCTCAAGATGATTAGATCTCTTATAATTGAACATATGATCTTGCGTTCCTTGCAAGTATTTTAGAACTTTCTTAGTAGCTTTCTGGTGTTCCAAATCTAGATTACTTTGATACCTACCCAGCATTCTGAAGGCAAAACTAATGTGTGGTATGATGCAAGTCTAAGTATACTTTAAACTTCCCACAACAAATGCATAAGGAATATTCTTCATTTGCTCTTGTCCCAATTCATTTTTTTGGATATTGGATGAGGTTACATTTGTCCCCTTTTGAATTGGAACTATCCCGCTGAGCATTTACCCATCTTAATTCGCTCTAGAGTTTTATTAATATAGGCTTTTTGAGACAAACGTAGCTAATATTCTTTGTGATCTATAATGAAATAATTCTATTGCTATCATATAGGTTGCCTCCCCATATCTTCATTTCAAAATTCTTAGAGAGATTTTTCTTTGTTTCATGTAATAAATCACGATCATTAGCAACAAGTAAAATATCATCAATATACAATACTAAAATGATAAACTTGCTCCCAATAATTTTCATATATATACACCGATCAACGGTATTTCCTTAATAATGGTATTGTTAAACATATTCACATATTGATTTCTTTAATTTACACACTGTATGTTCCTTTTACTTAATTGAAAAGCCCTCAAGTTGATCCATATAAATTTCTTTCTCTAATATACTTATTCATTCTAATATGCATCTACATATTTGCTTAATTGTCACCACACTATTATGAGAACAATTATTTTCTTGAAAGGGAAGTAGTATAATATATATTAGTCTATCCACATTAACAATTTATTGTCTCGTTAATACTATGATTGAGGATATTTAAGAACAATATCTATTGTAAAATAAAATTCTCATCATTATAATCTTATTATAATTTCCTTTCCATGGTATTTATTTATGAACTTTATTGTATAAATTAAATTTATAGTTTGAATTTATATATGAAGAATGATGATTACAAATTGCATAAATTAATATGCAATTATAACTTAACTTTAATTGTTTTAGGATATTACTGAAGTATAATACAACTTTATTAAAGAGATTGGACATGAAGGCATTTATGTAATTTCAAGGACAAACATATACTAGTTAAAAGAAACCCTAGATTGTAAATATATATGGATAAGCAACTCTTGGTTTATTCTATCAATAATAAAAAATGAAGAAAAATCTATCACGGACATATAAGAAAAAAAATGAATAGAAATCTCTTGTATAGATAGACAAATGTCAAACCATAAAATCCTTGTGTCTTGTGTAATAATATCTATTTTTTCTTATACTTTTTTTTTTCATAAATTAAGTCTAGTTTTTGATATTATATAAAGCTACAATGCAACTTTATTAAAGAGATAGATAAGAGGGTATTTATATAATTTTAAAAATATGTCATTTGTCCTAAATTGATAGACTTATTTTCCTTTTTCTTCTGTCCCAAATCATAGCCAACTTACTATTTTAATAAGTTAGTACGTTAAATCTCTACAATACCCTTATTTAATGCTACTTATTATAAATATTTTTTTTTATTTTTGTTAATTACTCTTTATTTTCCAATATCATTTTTATCTATACCTTTCTATTTTCCAATGTCAATAATTATTGACAATATTTTTTAAAACTGAAAAGTGATATTAAGATGGAACTTTGCATTATTTCATAGTTGAAGTAATATTGAAAAAATAAAATAGAATTTTTTTATTAAGTTGGTCATTTTCAATGCATATTAATCAATCTTACACAATTAATTAATCTTGTTTGATGCAAGAAGTTAATAATAAATTAATGAGTATGTCTCACATTAAAAAAGGGACAAAATAGAAAAAATACATATAAAATTTCCTTTCTAATTAACATAACTAATTTTTTTTAATCCTTGTGAAATAAGAAGTAAGCCTATCAATTTGGGATAAAAGGAGCACTAATTAAAAGAAATCTTAAGCAATTGCTAATTTATTATCTAAATCTCCATGAATGTAGACATATAGCAAAACTATAATTATTGTTTATTATGTGATTGTTTATATTTTTTTCCACATTTTATTTAATCACATATATAAATTTAAGTTTTTGGTGCGTTTTAAGAATACAAAAATTACTATGGTGGCTTAATTCTTGAGCCAAGATGTTGTTGATAGAGTAATTATTTTACTTATTAACCATTCGTATGTTGATTGAGTAGAAACTCTCCAAAAGAAGAGTGCGCCTAGTAAACAATATTTGGTTCCTCATTTTTTAGAGAAAGAGCATATGCAATGTTGAGTAGTATATTCGGTGACAATAGGTGAGCAAATTCATCCCATTTCCATCCTCCATAAACATTTATGTAATCAATTACTCTTCGACAAAGGTGTTGAATAGGAATATGAATAATGGCTTAGTCTTTTAAGCACTTATTCTCCCCTGCCCATTTGTTTTCCAAAAGATTATTGATTCACTATTATTGAATCCCAACCTGACAAGTTCAAGAGTATTTACCCATGTCGACTTATAGCTCTCCACAAGTGAGATTCTAGTGGGTTATGAATGGAAGAAGGCACAATAGAGTTTGCAATACCATACTTTATTTTTAGAATTTTAACTCACCATTTATCTATTTCCATAATTAGACTCTAGTTGAGCTTTAAAAATGAATACTTCATTCGTCTTCTCCATATTTCCCACACTAAGGCCACCTCTATCTCTAAGATTATAGACTTCTTCCCATCTAAGTAGATTGAGCTTCTATTTTCCCTGAAGCAATATCCATATGAAGTTTTGACAAGCTTGTTGAATTTTATTACATATCATTTTCGGTGAGGTTGTTTGCATTGCATAGGAGGGAATGGTGGCAAAAACATGGTTTACTAGGGTTGTTCGTCCCATTAAAGAAAGCCTCACTATGTTCCAGTTAGCTAGTCTCTAACAAAAAATCATATATAGATTTAATCATCCTACCATGAATGAAAGGCATGCCATGGTATAATATAAGATTGTACCTAAATGTTGTCCAATTTGCATAGCTATTTTCTTTGATGTGTTTTTAGAGAAAAACACTTGGGTTTTATTAAGATTAACAGATTGTCTTGAGTTGTTGCAAAACCATGTTATCACATCCTTAATGGTTCTGGCTTGTTGAAGATTAGCATTTGCAAAAAGTGAGATATCATTTGCAAATAATAGATGTGTAATTAGTGGCTTATTTTTACTTAGTTTATTTTGTTTTTAGTCTTCCCTAGTTGATGCTTGAGAGATACCATGAGCTAATCTTTCCAAGAAAAGTACAAAAAAGATAGTGGGTCTCCTTATCGAACTCCTCTTGTTGGTTTGAAGGCTTGGAAAGGCTTCCTATGATGATGACCAGAAACTAGTAGATGGAGACGTGACCATATCCATAGGGGAGAATATGCCATTCATAAGTATCTCTCAAGAGTACAAAGAAAAATTATGCAAACCCTAGACCTCTACTATGATTGTGAGACTTTTGGGTAGATTTATTGAATACCATACTTTGTGTAATAGACTCCAATTTATGTGGAATGATATATAGACCTTCAAAATTATTGACCTTGATAATAATTACTTTTTAATCCAATTCAATAATGAAAGAGGCAAAGAATCCATACTGACAAGAGGACCGTGGATAATCATAGGACTCTCTCTCAACATGAAACCTTGGTTTGCAAAGTTCAACTATGAGTTTGATCAGGTAACCTCTATAGCAACTTGGTGATGCTTCCAAGTTTGCCATTGCATCAATATTATAAATGAATCCTTCATGCCATCGATCAACTAATTAGGAAAGTGGTTCGCATTGACTATAACACAGATTCACTTACAAGGGATAAATTTGTTAGATTGGCAATTAAAGTTATTCTGGATAAACCACTAGTACCCAAAATGAAGATCGACAAACATACCTAATGGGTGGAATATAAATGCCTCCCAACAATATACTTTGAATGTGGTTGTAATGGTCAAGATTTTAAACAATGAATTTTTTAACTAATATTGATAATTGATAATGTATAGTGATAAAAGTAATATGGATAAATGCTATAAGCAAAGAATAGTGAGTAGTGGATCTTAAAAATTTACTAAAGAAATTATTTTTACAGTTTTATGAGACTAAAAATCGAATTGTAATCAAAAGATAAGAAAGAGGGTGCACCATAGTTAAAATGAAATTGGCCACACTAGATTGAACATATTATATATGTGGACATGTGTGTGTGTAGAATCTTCTCCTTTCTTCTTGCTTTATCATCCACGCCTATCATCATCTTCATCACCAAAACTCCTCCTTTCTTCCTTCTTTTAAAAAATTCAGCTAAAATTTAAGAGAAAATTACATCTAGTTATGGATTTTTAAAAGAATAAGCTAAAAAAGGTGAGATTGTCAGGAAGTGATAAAAAAAAAGAGGAAAAGGAGAGAAGAAGAGTAATTTTGAAAGAGGTATGTGCTTTTGTATTTTTAATTTGTAATTATTTGAATTTCTATGAGTTGTAATGTTTAAATTAGTTGATGGAGTCATCTATAATAAATTATTATTAAAAAGTATTGGTTAAATAGATTGATGAGTAAAAAAATGAGTTAAAGGAACTTGTAGTGATGAGTATGATTCTTAATTCAATTATTAAAAGAGTTGAGTGATTTGATATTGTTTTTAGCCATGAGTGATGGTTAAAGATTGATTAATTGATGTTTGAGTAAAGTATTTGATATAGGCTCTTTCTATATTAAAGAAACTAGATTTGATCCATTGTTATCATATATTTGGATATATAGAGTTTAAGTTGATAAGTGTTTGAAATACAGAACTTTGCTTGACATAATCAGTGACATGGCCATGTCACTGGGTCTGTCAACTTTATTGTGTTTTAGCATTGATGACATGATAAGGAATAAGCCCGTGTCATTGGACATGTCATATCTACTGTGATAAAAATTAAATGATACGACCAGTGACACGCCCGTATCGTTGGGCGTATCGTAGGTACTTTAATCCAAGTTAAGTGACACGGGTAGTGATATGCCCATATCATTGAGCGTGTCAAAGCTTCTGTAAAATGGGCAAATAACACGATCATTGACACGCCTATGTCGTTGGGTGTGTCACTTGAAGAATTTGTTTGAAGTGGTTCTTTTTCTTATTTTTCATCCGTGATTTCGGCCTAAATTACTATAAGGCCTTAAAGTGTAAAGAATTATTGAAATTAACCCTAACAAGTAGTGTAATAAATTTTGAATATATGATAAATATGTGTAATACCAAGTGTTGATCAAAGAATTATTCTATTGAAGTGATATACATAATTCAGTGTTAATCAAAATTAATAAATTGCCTAAATCATACTGATTTTAGATCTAGTTTTGGATTGAATGGATAACCAGAGGAAGGATAACCATAGTGATAGTGGGCATCTCATGCCATTAATAGACACATTATATCATCAGTGACAGTGAGCAGAATTGCCATTATATATTCTTGAGATTTGGCATTAAAATTGCTACATTAACCTGTTATCCAAATATATGATTGAGTTTAGTATGTATGAACATATTTTATGAAGTTATCTAAATTAAAAATATATATGAATACGATGTTATAAATAATGGAAGAAATACAAAATAATAATATAAGTCAATTACTTTAAATCGACTTACTGTGTTATGATGTGAAAGTGATTGGTAATGTATATATTAATGTTTTCAAGTGAAAGTACTAATGTACGGAATAAAAATATTATACTCAAGTTATTAAATTGATTAATAATTTTTTAAGTGTTATAATGATTAAAAGTGTATATAATGATATAAGATACAAAGTGCCCCAAAGTATAGTACTAAATCTAAGTGTTAAAATTATAGATTGAATGAAATTATCCTATATGTGAAACTGAAAAGTAAGACTTATAGTAAAATAAATAAATGTAATATAAACAATATTAACAAATGAGAAAGTAAGTCTTAAATAAAATGATTAAAAAAGAAAAAAGTTGCAATACCGAAAGTGTAGTATAGCATGATGCCTTTTATAAAGTTAAAGTTATTATTTTTTATAATCAAAATATTATGTTGGGTTGTTATTGAAAATATTTAATATATTGAAATATTTCTTAAAACTGAGAGTTATTACTATATTTTCATAAGTATTTTTCTTTAATATTAAGTGATATAATATGTTTATACAAGCACCATTAAGTTTTGCTTAGCATGTTAGAATTATTTTCTGACACACAAGTATCATGTCATCGGAGCAAGTTAAGAAGAGAAATTAAAAATCTCAAAAACTATCTACAATACATATAGAGATCTTTAGTATGTTGTACTTGTAAGTTATGAAGTATATATATATATATATGCAATTTATCTTGTCTATTTGAGAAATTACACAAATTTATAAATATGAAAGTATGTATTTAGAGGACGAAGTTTGATATTCTAGTGAATAATTATCAAATAAAGCAATGCATTATATATTTATTTGATTTGACAAACTTATGATGGTAATCTGATTTATAATTAGTATTTGAATTATTGGAGATATTGGAGATTAATTTAAATATTGAATTTATAAGTGTTATATTGTACATATTATATTACTATTTGAAGATTTTTGTTAGTAACATTTTGAAAGAAAACTTTATCAATGAATTGATTAAAGTACTAACAATATATTGAGTAATATTTTCTAATAGTTCTAATGATAGTTGTCAGGGGATATTACATTTATTAGTATCAGAGCATGATTTAAGCATTTCTGGCATGTGGAGTTATGAGAGAAGTGAAATGCAATTGTCTAAGTTATGTGAATTGAATAAGTGGATCTGTGTTTTGATACAATTGATATTTCATGTATTTATGGTAGTAAAATATTTTTTAAGAATTGATTGAGAATTTATAGTGTATTGTTTGGAGTGCACTAGACCTATTTATGAAAAAGAAGGATGTGAAAAGAAAATAAAATATGAGTAGTTAAAGAGATATATCAAAGTAACACAATGAAAGTGTAATAATTTATTAGTATCTGAGGAATAAATTATAACAAATAGATAAATTTCGAGAATGAAAGTTCTTACGAGGGTGAGAATTGTAATGCTTTAAAATTTTAAGTATTAAATTTTTATATTAAGTGAATATATGAATGTAAATTGGATTGATTATGATATCATGCGTTGGACTGGGTTGGAGACGAGAACTTTTTCTTTTTCCATAGAGGCACTCAACAAAAAATGAGAGGCTAGAGTAGATATGCTAAGGGAGTCGAATGGCACTTGGTGTACCGAGACAACCAAACTACATGATTAGTTGTTGACTATTTTAGATCTTCATTTACCGCGAATAACTACAATCTGTTCACTTACCCAATTAGGAATTGCTTTCCAATTCTTAGAAGCGTAAACATCTCATTATTGGCCAAAGAAATCACAAATGATGATATCCTTATGAAGCCATTACATGCTCCTGGTATTGATGGTATCCCGATGGTCTTCTATCAACAGAAATTGACAATAGTAGGTCATTTAATTTGCAACCTCATCAAAGATATTTTTGGCAAGAGTAATTATTAATTAATAATAAAAAGTAAAAAAAAAGATAAATCCTTACATAAATTATGAAATTTCTTATAATTTATTTTATAGTGTCACATAAATCAATCCAATAGTAACATATTTTGTCCTAAAATAATTATCTCATGAAGTGAGATGTGAATTGTAATATGTGTAAATTTATCATTGATATCCCATAATAAACATATTCTAAGAATTTCTCCATAGAACATCCAAAATTAAACATGTACTTTAAGATCACATGATTAAATGCTCTCACATAACATGTGAGCAAGGCACGGAGTCGCTAACCAACTAGCTCCCCTCTCAGGCCTGCTACTGTTTCCCTTGTGAACCAACCCTCCTCTGCAAACTCTTTCTCTGCAATCTCCATTTCTTTGTAGTAATTTATAAGACGTTGTCTAGCTGACATAGCACAAGAAAGGCTAGCCCCCACAATTCTTTTCTTTTAAGACATGGGGTTTTCAAGCAACAATACCATCCAACAAGCTTCTTCTTCGTTCTTGGTTTTCTCTGTTTTCTTTCTTGTCATTTCCCCTTTCTTGGCTCTTTCTTATGGTACTCGCTCTGTCTCTCTATATGTAAACTTGATTTAATGGGTTTTCATTAATTTTTTTTAATTGTTATAAGTGACAAATTAATTAATGAATGCAGATGGGATTTTATATGACCATACTGCTTACACCGAGGTAAGATCTGTTTGACATTACTGTTTATATTGTTGACAAGAAAAACATTATATTACTGCAGTGAAATTTATTAAACCCAATCAAATAAATTGGTTGTGGCAGTGTAAAGCGGCACCAGAAGAGCCACTTTATAATGGAGGAATTCTAAAAGATGAAACTCAAATTTTGAAGCCTAATACCTTACGCTATTCTTCAATTGCTTATACGACACCAGCTTTGATGTTGCACAATCTCACTGGAGACACCATTTATTGTTTTTCCAGTTGAGTTCCAATTCTTCTTTGCTTTTATTTGTATTGGATATTAGGTTGGTTAAAAGCTAATTAAGGTTTATTAATTATTATTTTCTGGGTGTAAAAAATTTCAAAAATATAGCATGGGTCAAAATACAAGGTGCAGACTCCAGTCTTATAACTGCAAGTCTAACCACAGAAGATGCCACAGTTAATTGTGCGGGCACTATTTTGGGTAAGAATGGATGCTGGTCATTTCTTAAAGGTGGATTCATTCTTCATGCACCTTCTAAATTATCAGTAATCTATTTTCAGGTACGAATTTTCTGCTTAAAAACAGCCTTATTTGATTTTCATTATGATTCAAACTGGCAATCTTGCAACTTTAAAGATGACTTCAATATCACTAAATCAATTCATCTGTTTTTTTCGGGTATTGCAGAATTCAGATGATAAAAACATCAAAATTGCAATTGCTAGTGGTTCACTGCAACCATTTACCCATCAGCAATGGCGAACAAATCAACACTATATGATTAATAGTGTAAATACTGGTAACTTAATTTAGTTTTTGGGTAGTTAGCTCTGTTTACAAACTTCTTTTTTATGGTGCTATTACAATGCTAAAAATTTTGGCATACTTTATTTATCTGTGCTTTAGCCAAAGAACTGTTTTCTTTCTAATGCTTGGATTTATTTAATGCCCCATTTTTGCATTCTCTGCATAACAAACTGACACAGAAAATTATTAAAATCCAGGTAAGGAAACGTGCTGTGACAATTCATGTGTCAGATAGTCATGGAGTTAGATTGCGAGGAGCAGCCATTAAAATAGAACAAATCTCTAAAGATTTCCCAATTGGTTCAGCTATTGCGAGTACAATTCTTGGAAATTTGCCATATCAAGTAAGCTATAATTAAAATGCTAGCGTCATTCTTTTAGTTAATTAGGCTCTGATAGGTTTCAAATTGGCAGCATCCAGTCCTGAAGACTATTCCAATACCATTCTAAAAATAGTTCTTTTGATTGTTCCAGGCTTGGTTCATCGAGCGATTCAATGCAGCAGTCTTTGAAAATGAACTAAAATGGTATGCCACAGAACCTGAACAAGGGAAGCTCAATTATACCATAACAGATAGAATGTTAAAATTTATTAGAGCAAACCAAATCATTGCTAGAGGACACAACATATTCTGGGAAGATCCTGCGTACATACCAGCATGGGTTCGAAATCTTTCAGGTTCTGCACTAGAATCAGCAGTCAATTCACGAATCCAGAGCCTAATGAGCAAATACAAAGAAGAATTTGTACACTGGGATGTTAGTAATGAAATGTTACACTTTGATTTTTATGAACAAAGACTTGGTCCTGATGCCACTTTACATTTCTATGAAACTGCACACGAAGCAGACCCTTTAGCAACCTTATTTATGAATGAATTTAATGTGGTGGAGACTTGTAGTGATGTGAATTCAACTGTAGACACATATATTGCAAGGCTAAGAGAGCTTGAACTTGGAGGAGTATTCATGGATGGAATTGGATTAGAGAGTCATTTTTCAGTACCAAATCTTCCCCTGATGAGAGGTATTCTTGACAAATTGGCTACACTTGGACTTCCCATTTGGCTTACAGAAATTGACATTAACAAATACTTTGATTACAAAACTCAGGTGAGTTAGTACATAATTGAAACTGCTAATTTTACTGTTCTCAAAATGTCTAAAACAGTTCCTTTTGGTGTGAATTTGTAGGCTATTTATCTAGAGCAAGTGTTAAGAGAAGGATTCTCACATCCTGCAGTGAATGGAATTATACTATGGACAGCACTCCATTCAAATGGGTGTTACCAAATGTGCCTTACAGATAATACTCTTATAAACCTACCAGCAGGAGATATGGTTGATGAGCTACTACAGGAATGGAAAACTGCGCAAATTAATGGCTATTCTGATGAGTATGGTTCATATAGCTTCTATGGGTTCTTAGGTGAATACAGAGTTAGTGTTGCATATGGCAATACAACTGCAAATTCAACATTATCACTCTGTAGAAGTGATGAAACTAAGCATTTTAACATTCAATTGTAATCCATTTATATATTTTAATTAGTATATTATAATACCTAACCGTTTAAGGCAGTACGCTCTTATAAAGAGATCCACTTTTAAATTGTTAATTTTCTTTATGATTCACTCTGATTTATTATTCTATTAAATTTTATCGATATTAAATTCTCCTTGAGTATGAAAAAAATAATCAGCATTACATGAGCAGTCTAAATTTGAATGAGTAATGTGTTGCGTCAGGCGTGAATTATATTTGTGATATTTCGGGTTGGGTAAGGAATTGATTTTTACTCACTGAATTCGGGGTTAGACCATTTTTTTTGGGAAATTACATGACATACGGTATTTTAAGTTTTTTAAGTGTTTATTTTTAATTATACGTACATAACTTTATTTTTATAATTTTATATTTTTTAATTTTCAGTTTTATATTTTTTGCTTTTTAATTCTATGAAAAATTATGTGTGGCCTGTTTTTCTTTTCCACCCCCTTCTCAGTATTAGCCAAGTCTTGATAGTTAGGCGCTTTGCCTTTGTTTTTTATTTTTTTATTTTATTAGTTTTAGATTTTTCATTTAATAATTTTTATTAATTAAATTAATTTTTTTATTTAATATCTATAATTTTTTTATTTAAATTAATATCTATATATCTATATATATTAATTTTTATTTGTTGTTATATATTAACAAAAAAATATTTTTATTTTTTATATATTTATTTTTTATATAAATTTTGTGAGTATTATTTCTTATTTGAAATTAAAATTAAAATATTTCAATAAAATAATTAAAAATAATTTTTTTTATTATTTTATGTTAGATATGTAATTAAGAATATTACTTTGAATATATTTATTAGAACATATTTTTTATTAATTTTATTTTTATTATTTTTATATGTATAGTTATAAGTAGGTATATATTGATATATACAGATATATGTTAGTTACAAAATAATAATATATGTGTGTATATATTGGAATATGTTAGTATTAAAAATAAATGAAGTATGATATTAAAATTTAATAAAAAATTATTATAATAATTGAAAGATAATAAAATAAATATTAATCTAAATAAAATATTAAAATAATGATATATAAAATTTCAATGTTTAGTTACATATAAGTATATGTTATATATAATTAGTGTATCAAAAAGAAAATATTATATATTATTATATGTAATATATATAAACATATAATGACATATATCAATTGTATACTGATATTTCTTTTGCAAATTAACTAATATATATTATATATATAATATATATAAACAAATAATAACATATATTTGTTTGTGTATTAATATTTTATTATAAATTAATTAATATATGTTGTTATATGTAATATATATAAGCATAAATCGACATATATCAATTGTGTACTAATATTTTTTTTTTGCAAATAAATTGATATATATTGTTATATATAATATATATGAATATGCAACAACAAATATTAGTTTATATATTGATATTTTATCGCAAATCAACTAATATATATTGTTATATATAATATATATGAACATAACAATATATATCAGATGTTTACTTATATTTTTTTTATAAATTAACTCATATATGTTGTTATATAAAATATATGAACATATAATAACATATATTAATTGTATACTGATATTTATTTTACAAAACAACTAATATATATTATTATATGTAAAATATATGAACATATAATAACATATATTAGTTTGTATATGGATATTTTAACAGATATATGTAACATATATGAATAAATAATGATATATATTAATCTGTATATTAATATTTTATTGTAAATCAACTGATGTATATTATTATACGTAACATATATGAACATATAACGACATATATTAACTTTATACTGATATTTTTTTTGCAAATCAACTAATATATGTTGTTATGTGTAACATATATAAACATATAATATTATATATTTATTTGTATATTAATATTTTATTGCAATTCAACTTATATATATTATTATATATGTAACATATATAAATATGTAACGATATATATTAGTTATATATTGATATTTCTTTTGCAAATCAATTGATATATGTTGTTATATATAACATATGTAAATATATATTAATTTATATATTTATATTTTATTATAAATCAACTAATATATGTTATTATATATTATATATATAAATATATAATAATATATATCAATTGATTTACAAAAAAATTACAAGTAAACTGATTATGTTCATATATATAATATCTAATAATATATCAGTTGATTTGTAATAAAATATCAATATATAAATTAATATATGTTTATATATATTATTATATGAACATATAATAGCATATATAAATTGTATACTGATATATATTATTATATATAATATATATGAACATATAACAGTGTATATCAATTGTACACTGATATTTTTTTTTCTAAATCAACTAATATATATTATTATATATACGATATATTAACATATATCAGTTGTATATTTATATATATTTTTTTATAAATCAATTAACATATATTGTTATATGTAATATATATGAATATATAACAATATATATTAATTGTGTACTGATATATCTTTTTCAAATTAACTAATATATGTTGTTATATGTATATATATAAATATATAATAGCATATATTATATGAATATATACCAACATATATTAATTATATACTTGTCTTTTCTAAATTAACTAATATATGTTATTATATGTGATATATATGAACATATAATAACATATATCAGTTGTATATTAATATTTTTTTTTGCAAATCAATTAATATATGTTGTTATATGTAACATACATGAATATATAACAATATATATTAATTTATATATTAATATTTTTTTAGTATAAATTGGTATATATTAATATATGTTGGTATATGTTAATATATATTGATATATGTCGGTATATGTTGATATATCGATATATATTATATATATTTTTACCGGTATATATTTATATGCGTCGGTATATATTGATATATATCGATATGCGTTACATATAAAATGACATTTTTATAATTTTATATTAAAAAATATTTTTAAATAATTTTTATAGTATATGCCAAAATTATTTTAAAAAATTTTGATTAAATAAAATATATTAATATAAATAAATTTTAAATTTTATTTTCAAAATAAAAGTATATATAAATATATGTGTGTATTTATTATATGTAAATAAAAATTTAATATAAATATTTCTATTTTAATATTATAAAATTAAAATATGAAATAAAAAAATATAAATGGCCACTGTTTTTTAAAAGCAGTGGCTATTTGTAAAGAAATTGGAGAATAAAGAGAAAATATAAAGTCATTATTATATTTTCAAAATTATAGAATTTAATTTTAAATTAATATTTATTTTATTATTATATTTGATTAATATTTTAATAGTGGTCAAAGAGTTTTTATAAGTAATAAAAAGAAGAAGGATGAGAGGTGAGCTTAATGGTAGTACAGTTTGGTGATTACTCAGTGGTCGAAAGTTCAAAAATTTTATTGTAGTTTTATAAATAAAAAATTTTGTCACCTTATATTTGAACAATTTTTTTAAGTTCGTAAATTTTAAAAAAGTTTTAATTTTTAGGTTATTTATGTAAATATCCTTTTTTTTTGTGGGGTTGTTGGCCGGCAAATTTAGGATAAGGAATTTGTAGAAATAACTTAAAAAGGAGAAAATATTAAAAATACTGTGTAAATAAAAAAGTACAAAAATAGCATATGCTGAATACATAAGTAAAAATTAAGTGTTATGAATAAAAAATATATTAAATATATCATTAAAAAATAGAATACATTTTTAATATATTAGATATATATTAAATATATATATATATATCGAGAAATAGCTTAGCAATAAAATACATCTTATTTCTTGAATAATTAGTTTAAAATTATTTTTTTCTCATTTCATATAATATTAAAAATATATATGCTTATTAAAGGAGATATTTTTAAAATTTAAAATTGAAAAATGTAAGTACTTTTGAAAGAAAAAAATGAATTTTTTGAAAATAATTTTAAACAATGGCTTTTTATAATTTATCCTTAAAACAAATTTACTTTCAAAAATATTGTGAGGTTAAAAAAAAAAATTAAATCTACTGAACGTGGCAGTACAACACAACACGATTTGTCATATCAAATAAATATATTATATATTTATATCTATTTAAATGGAATTACATATTTAATGAATTAATAAAGTAAGATTATATTAAATTTAAAATTAAAAAAATTAAAAATTAATTATTAAGTAAAATAATAATTTTTCACTACGTTTAAATTATGATATTTTAAATAAAATATATTTTTAATTTTAAAAAATAAACTTATCTTAATAATTAAGTATTAAAAATTTTTAAATAATTTATTTTTTTAAATTCTTCAAATTTTTTTTATTTTTAATTGATGTGATATATGTAATTAAATTATTAATTTATAAATTAAAATTTTTTTATATGACTTTAAGTAATTTAGGCTTAAAATTAATAATAAATTTATCAAAAATAATTGAGCTAATCTATACATTAGTATTATACAATATAATTTAACTCGACACGGTATAATTATATAAAGATCAATAAAATATATTAAATTATTACTTTTTAAATTTTAGTACAATATATTATAATAAGATTAATTTTTTACAACTAATACTGCACATAAAAAAAAATCAATAGTACCATGAATATGAGCCGAAGTGATACCAACACCAACTTATTATATATATATATAGTACGTGATAATTGGGTTAGATGACTTTAATCCTACGTGAATTTTTTTTTTCCTAGTTTGATTTTAACTATAATTTTAATTCATAACTATTTTAAAAATAATTCTAATAATATTAATGAGTTAATATTTATTAATTAATATGCAAAATAATTAAATGTGTATCATTATATTATAGAAAATTTACAAGATTAGAAGTTTAAATATATATTTTTGTATAAGTTTATAATATATTTTATGAGGAAAAAAATACAAATATGACATAATATTTTAATATACAAATTAATCAATAAATATCTATAAAGGTAAATTTTATAAATGTGCTAATTTTTTATAAAGGTAAAATTTTAATTTTAATTTCAAATATAATATATTATTCACAAAATTTATATAAAAAAATATAAATATAAAATATTTTAATAAAAATGATTAAACTTTATTTTTATATAAATTTTACATATTATACTCATAAAAATAAAATTAAAAATTAAGTTTGTCTTATTTATATTATGTGTATACTATCTATACGTCTATATATATTGTGTGTATATTATATATATATTCTGTATATTTTAAATTTTAATTGATAAAATATATATATTTTTAATAAGGTTTTTTATTATGTTATATATGATTTTAAAAGACATTATAAAATAATTATTATATTCTAATTGTATATTTTTTTTTTGAGAATTATTCTAATTGTATTTTTATCTGTATGTTATAAAATATAATTGTATATTCTAATTTATGAGATACTTCTTTTATATGCGAAAATTTAAGCTAATTTTTTTTTAACATTAAAACAACTCAATTCTAATTAATTTGATCACTAAAGTCTAAACTTTAAAAGATTTTTTCCTGCACTTGGATTTAGGCGTTGAAACTCAACTTATCCAACCTGCCAGTCCAATCTCAAATTTAAGTAAAGATGAGGCCATGCGTAATCCAAAAGCTACGAAACCAGATCAGCCCTTAAATATCATCCAGAAAATAAAATCAAAATAGAACTTTGAAACTGGACACATCTCCACTTTCGTTTTAATCTCTTAAAAAGACAAAGCAGTTGTGCCCTAAGACATGTTCATTTTAATGGTGAATTGGTGTTAGAATATTCTCCAATAAGACATGTTCCGTTTCCTAGGTTGTGGTGGGTAGAAGATACACACTCATTACAGATTTTATTAAAACAATCAAAGTTAATTATATCATCATATCATATCAGTAAGTATAGTTTGTTATTCGACTACCACACACTACTCAAGCATCAAATCAATCTCCTAAAAAAAATCATGGGATAAAAGTCTTTTTAAGAATTTTTTTTAATGATCTATCAAAATAAACAATAAAATAAATTAAGAGCACCCTTGATAGTTTTATAATTAAAAATAAGATTATTTTTGAAAGACTAAGAGTCTTAAAACAATATTTTGATGTAGTTTGATTCTTAATTTTGATACAAATTATAGGCGTGAAGTAATTGATTCATATAAAATGTATTTCATAAGATAAATTTAATATTACGTGTTCTATTGGTTTTTTCTCTCCCAACTGTAAAGCCTTCTAACCCTTATGCTTTCCACCACCACTAGTGGCTTTTCAACCCAAATCTCACTCACCTTGAAGTTAGTGTCTCCATTCTTTTCCCTGCATCTCAATTCCTAAAACCTAGAAGACCTCCTTTCCCCTGCTTAGGTTGTCAAACCCAAAAAGACCAACAGTGGACAACGTCTCCGCTTTCCCTTCCTAGCTGGCTCCTTGGTGCAGACCAGAGATGTGCACCCCTATTTGGTGTGGTCGAGAATTAGGGGCGGAATCAGATGGGGTTAGGTAGGGGTTGATGACCCCCCTAACCGGTCACCGGCGCATATTTTTAAGATAAATTTCTACCGGCTGGAGCAGCAGAGGTGGAGTTCCAGCCCCCAGCCCTCCCCATCTCCTCCTTACATACATTGAAGATAAATTTTGCCCCCCTCTTTAAGGGACTGGTTCCGCCACTGTCGAGAATCCAACCGTGCTCGGACAAGTAGCGGTCGAGAAGCTTCTATCTTTAAGGGTTCGCCAATCTGCGGATTGGAAACCCATTTGGGATTTTTGACTATCTGATTTCAGCCTATGTAATGGATCATTGCCCTTATTGACATCTAGCCTTGTGTTTGTGAAGGATGCTCCTTCAGGGACGATAGACCAGGACGAGCGGTGGTTCTAGACCCAGAACAGAGGGCGGCTCTGGGTCTTAATTTAATGTGCACTTACTGGTTTTCATCTAGCCCATTTTTTGTGAAGGATTGGCCTCTATTGACCTGTCTTAGGATTATATTTCATGTGTTTTATGTTAGTTTTAATAATATGCTTTCATAGACTTATAGGATTATTTTTCAGTGGATTTTATCAGAAGAGAATCAATCCTTCAAATGGAAGTTTAGGTGTTCCCATTGCGAACTCATAGAATTTTTGGAATCTCTTGTTTAGCTTATTATTTGATTGAGTATGACTCTGTTATGATGGTCCCATATCCAAGATTTAACATCAGAGACCTTTGTCATGTCCTTCCTCTCCGTTCAATCTTGCAAATTCCATAATCTTAAAGTTTAATTGATGGGACATTAAAATTAGACTTTACCAGGAAACCCCAATAAAACATTTCTCTCTCTTGTTCAGAAGCCTTGAATTGATAATATATGTAATATTATAAAATATTATTGGTATGTTACCTTTTCTACAGGATGCAGCAAATAATTCCAAACTATACAGTTTGTTTCATTGAAAAACATCGGCAGGTAACATGGTGGTCTCGAGTGTGATCAACAAATCATGATGAACATTACTGGTAGTGGTGGGTAGGACCCTTAAAACTAATAATGGTTTTGATTATTTAGATTACAAATTTTTAATTATGTTTGTAATTATAACTTAATTAATTAGAAATTTCCACTTTAAGCAAACTATTACAACGGCCAAACGTTCAAATCCTATGGTCCCTAAATTCAAAATAATTCTAAATGCCTAGTAGTGGTTAAAAATCTTGCTTTCATAATTATATTTTTAAGAGGTTAGGTGCGAGTCTGAGAGCTACTTGTTTTTAATTTTTAGAGGTTTCTGCTAATCATAATATCATATCCACACTAAAACTTTTGTTCTGGCCGTGTAATTTAATAATATATAATATAATATGATATGATATAATACTAGAAATAATATTTATTATGTTTAAAAAATGATATAGCAAGTTAAATAAAAATATTTTTATTTAATTTAATAATATTTTTAAAATTTTAATATATTATAAAAATAAAATATTATTTATTAGTATATATTTAGTATTTAAAATTTTTATTTTAAAAATTTTTTAAAAATAAAATTATAAAATCATGTAAATTTACTAAATTAATAATTTAAAAATTTATGATTTTCAAACTATAAAATAACTAATGAAAAAAAAATAAAAGTCAATATAAAGAAAAATTAAATCACACCATATCATATAAACCATGAAATAAATAAAGCCTAAAATCAACCTAACAATATCTCATGAAAATTGAGATGCTTCTAATAATAATATACTATCAATAATATAACCCACCAATAATTTTTAACTTGTAGTCTTGTAATGATGAACTTTATATAATATAATTCACCAATAATTTTTTTTATGACGAGAAACTCAAGAAGAAGCTTGATTACTTTTTTGGAGGTAAGCCCGACCATCTAGATAAATTTCAAGAGAATTTGTTCAACAATCCATCAGTTAGGATCCCTCATTTTATTATGGGCTTATAAAAAAGCTCCATACATAGTACATTCAGTGTCTATAGCTCTTTTTGAAGGTAAATCCGACCACCCAAATAAATTCTAAGAGAATTAGCCTAACAGACCACCAGTTAGGATTTTCTATTTTATTTTAGGTGATATTATAAATTGTGTTTCGAACTTATGATCTTGCTGGAGTATGCATACGTGCTTTTCTTCCAATGGTGAATTTGTAGTAGTAAACTTTTAAATAATAACAGTGAATAACTCTTTAAAATTATAAAAATAATTATGAACTTATATTGTCAATATGGTTGCAAGTATTTACAAATTATGAAATATTTTATTTATAGTTAGAAAATGATTAACTATTCTCAAAATCTTTATTTTATTATTATTTTTTTTTGTTAAATTTGATGTTTGAATTGGAGATCTCACAATCTTGAAATGACTCTAATATACTGAATTAAAAAAATTATCTATAAAACTAAATAAAAATATAAACTTTTAAACAATTTAATCATTAAATAGCCTAGTTTTAATGAATATTACTTGAATAAAATTATTAAATATTACTTTAATATTACTTTAATTAACCTTTTTACCACTAAACTCGGAAGCAGTTTTAATCTAGCACTTGACTTTAGCGCGTAAGCAAAGGCTGGAATTCCAACTTTTCGTCAAAGTTTCATGATTTAATCATTTTGTTTTTAATACAAAAATATGGAAATATTTCACATCTAACTGAACCCCAATAAAAAAATAGTAATAGTAATATGATATGATAATGACTCTCATCAGCCTTCAAAAAAAAAGTCCGACAAAAGCACATCCAAAAACTTGCAATTTCCGCAAAGTAATCTTTCACTGGCTGGCTACTATTCTACACCAGCCAACAATGCTATTCACATTCACACTACACGATCCTCTTCGACAAAACTATCATTCTTGAACACACAAAAAGAGCCAGAAATGCAAGGACTCTATAACATGAACAAAAAGCTTGATTCAGATTTTTTTTTTGTTTTAACTCCACTCAAAAAGAAAAAAAATTAAATTAAACCCCAAAATTATAATATAAAAACAAACGCTCTTTTACATATACATAAACATTGAAAAATTCTTAGAAGAGCTAATATTGGCAGTAGAAGTGGAGGAAGTGGGTGGTTTACAATCTGGAAGAGCAGGGAGAGAATATTTGTCAGCTTTTTTTTCCTCATTTTTCTCTTTTTTCCTAACACAAGGCAAAATCCAAGCACCCGCCGATCAAGAGCCCTACAAATCTTTTAAAGAATTGACATTAAACAGTAGAAGCCACCAAGAAAAATTAATAACAAAGGTTCACTACTCTTTAGTACTTCAAGCAAAAACAAGAAATCATCAGAAAAATAGTTGTAGTTAAGGCCATAACTGCAGATTTTAGTGCAGCGGGAGAAGCTGTTCTATGTGAATCCCCCATTGCCAAACCAGCTAACCAAGATCCATCTGCTAGCATTGTTTGTCCAGAACCAGATTCCACAACCGCACCAGAACCTGAACCATAATATGTTCCTGAACCTGAACCTGAATACTCCAGTCCTGATCCAGACTCTGATCCTTCACCTGGTGGTGTTGTTGATGCTGCCATTGGTGTTGAGTAGCTTGTAGATTTTTGGCTGTATACCAAACATATTTTTTTATAAAAAAAAATCAATTCATATAACAACAGTAAATATTTATTATTTTATCACTCTTTGGTATAATATAAATACCAGCATTCAAACCAACTCAATAACCCAATTAAATGTCTAATTACTTAATTAATTAATTCAAAAGGTATTCTTTCGAATTATTTTGGCACCACCCCACTTCTTCCCATAAAGAAAAATTGAAATTCTAAAAAGCAAAAGAAATGATTAGCATTCTCAAACCCATTTGAGTGGCAACTTAAACAAATTGGAAGGCAAAAAAAATCTTAAACATGAAAGTTTAGCAGCACAAATATAGATTTAACTTCCAAAGAGCTAAAGGTTCAAATCAAGAAAAAATATATATATTGCAATTACGCTTATTCAACAAACAGGACATCCAGGAAAAGAATTGTTATGAACCAAAGAAAACAAAAGAAAGGGACTAACTTTTCCTTTAGACAATATATCTAACTAAATATTATTTATAAGGGCAAGAATCAAACATCCTTCAGACTTCAGTCATTCATTATATACCCAACTTCAAATTATAAATAAAATGAAATTTGTCTTAAAATTAAACTGAACTAAAGAGAGTTTTGTACTGTTTTACCTTGGGGAAGAAGGACAAAACGTCACCGTATAATCCGCTCCGGTACACGTGAAAGTACTTGTCGCATCATCATAAGCGTAGCTATACGATCTCGGACAAGCGGCCTTAAACATCTCCGAATAAACCGAAGGTTTACAAGTGGCCGGTGTATTAAACGCGCCGCTGCAACAGTACTCGGGACTCCCAAAGGCTTCACACGCGCTCTTGCATGCGTCACCGTCACCGACCTTTAGCTCATCTGGGCATTGCCTGTTCAGATCCGTGGAGCAACCCGTCGAAGCGCACATACCCGAACCGCCACTTCCTTCAACGACCATGGGGAGATTGTACCCATCCACAAGGCTGACGTCATAGAAGTCCTGTCCCCCGGTTCCCAGTGTGAACTCAGCTAGAGTAGCAGGAGGAGCGGCTCCAAGCCCGTTACACTCGACTTGGCCCGAACCACAGTCTCCAGTGAGACAAGTCCCGGATCCAGAGTCGTCAAAGTTGCAACCGGTTCGGGCCCAGAAACGACCAGACCACCCGGTAGGGGCTTGAAAAGAACGGGAAGTGCCCTTTGGGAGCTCAAATCCTGTACTGTCGAGTCTAGGACTCCCGGCATTAGCGAGAATGCCAGGCCAGACGGTGTATTCGCATCTGTTGACGAAAGAGAATGTAGCTCCAGATACAACTGTATAAAAACATAAAAAACATGAACCGTCAAAGATTTTGGACAATAACACTTAAAAAAAAAGGTACCTTGGAACAAAGATGGCGAATAACAGAGTCTAAACCTAGTAAAGAAATGAACCTGAAGTTTTATCAAAGTAAAACGAAAAAAGGAAGACCCAGAAAGTGACAAGATTGTTTCTACCTCTGGAAGTCATAAGCAGAACAAGAAGGTTGAGAATGAGAATGGAAGAACTGCAAGAGAAGTGATCCATGAAGGGTTACTTTCTTTATTCTTTTTTCAATTGTTTCTTTCCTTAAAAAAAATGTGTTTTAATTAGGGGCTTCTTAGTTATGGCTTTAGATGCTGGGATAATGATGGTGCTGGTTAAACGAAGTTATTGTAATGGAGGAGGAGAGCGCAATGTAGGGGCTTAATGCCCTGGGAGGAGGCAACAGTAGTAAGAAATGATGAATGGAGAGTGTGTGACTGGGTTTGGGAGCTCAACACCCATAAACCGACAAAAGGGTTTCTGAGGAGAGAGGGAGAGGACAGTGAACGAGCTTGGATTGGAATCCAAATCAGTTTTTGAGATATAATAGTATCTCTCTCTGTCTCTCCACTCTCTAACTGGCCCTCTCTCACTCTCTCTCTCTTATGTCACTACTGGACTAGTAGTTTTAGAGTTCACTGTTCACAGATTAATTATGTATATATAATTCTTTTTTAATTATTCTTTAATTTTATCCTCACTCATTGTAAACGCTGATTAATTATGAACATTAACAGAGAAAGTTCATTTGGTTTGCAATTTTTCTTCTGCTTTCCCATTTCTTTGTACTTCAAGAACTGTCCACCACTATTGCTGAATTATACCTGAAGCTCTGTGTGAAAATAGCAATCTGTCTGGTGCTGCAATCCATATTTGAAATAGAATTTTTTTTGGTGCAACTTTGCCAATTTTTAAAACAAATAAATAAATCCTTTTGTTAAGAAAATAATTTATAATTTGAATAATAATTTATAAAAATATTAGAACGCGACTTTTTGTATTTAAATCTCTTTCAACATAATACAAATTTTCTTATTAGTCTAATTAATTCTTTAGATAAAAATACAAATTATCATCTAATCATTATCATATATTTTAATATAAATATAGCGGTCATAACCTCTATTAAACAAATAACTTGATATTTTATGTATTCAAATGGATCAAATAACATTGAAAAAATTACACTGCATATCCTATTTTATTTTTCATATTTTAAATTTACGGAACTTAAAAGTTTTTTATAATTATATGACACGCGGCTTTTGTTTTCTTTTTTCACTTTTATTCAACGGTGATTTTTTAAAAAAGTAATTATAGATAAAAATTATTAAATTTATTTTTAATCGGACACATAAAAAGTTAAAAAAATATATTATTTTATTAAAATATTTTTATTTAATAATAAAATTTAAAAAGAAAAGTATAAAAATTAAAGTAAATATTAATTATAGTGAGAGAATAGGTGTTATTGAAAAAAAATATTGTTTTAATAAGTAGTGAAGTATTTTTAAAATTTTATTTTAATTTTTTCTAAAATTATAAATATTTTTATTTTTTATAATATTTTTGAAATAAAATTTATTATTTTTAGATAATTTTATAAATATTCAAATAATTTTTCTCTTCCATTAAAAACTGTTTTTCTACCAATTAAATCAATAAAATCAAAGAAATTACTTCAAATTTCAAAATTACCCTTAAGAATAAATATTAGAAAATTATAAAAGTAAAAAATCATATTGAAGGCGCAAAGTCGTTAGCCATCACCGTGATGACTGATAAGTCATCATTATAAACAAAATTCCCTTTTTTTATAGAATTATAAGAAAATTCTAAACTACTAATCGAGTATCACTTTTTGTTTAATACATTTAATCAATCATGAAATAGTAATTTCTAAATATATTACCATATTTGTTTTCACATTGGAAAATGTGTACACGTTTTATTTCTTATATTATAAGAATGATTTAGAATTGATTTTTAGTGAAATCATATCTTTATTTATTTTTTTGGATTCCAATATTACACCTTGTATTTTAAAAAAATATCTTAAAATTAGTTTTTAGTAGGTATGTATACGGCTCAATCAAACTTAGAAATTCTCCAAAACCATATTGAAATTCGAAGATTCAAAATTTTAATCTTCAGAATCATATTGAGAATAAAAAAAATTCATCTTATATTATCTTGGTTTTTTAAGATGATACGAAATAGAAATTCTGTAATTTTGAGATAATCTAATTCAATTTGGTTCAATATAGATATTCAGAATATTTTTTTAAAAGGCAAAAAAAATAAATATATTAAAATTTTTTTCAATCCACATACACTATTCATAATTTTATTTTAAAGTTAGAAATAAAAACCTTGAAAAATCCAAAGTTAAAAATATTTAAAATAAAAAATATTTGACACAATAATAATTTTCATCCACTATTACTAGTTTAAGCAGTGAAATCTATTGTTTACTTAAAAACCACTACTTTAGATGGTAAAACTCACTAAATGCAGTTTTTTATTTTTCTCAAGTCTCGAGATAATATGAAAAAAATAATATTCAACATTAATAAAATAAATTACTTTAGTTGACACTCATTTTTAAAAAATATAGTTTTAAATTATATATATTAATTAAATATATTTGAGCTTATAATGGAATACTAAGTAATATTAGATTTATTAAAAGTTATAAGTAGATTTAATTCATAAAATATATAAGATTAATTATTAAAATATAACTGGTTCTTACAGTTTAAAATAATTCGATACAGTTTAATACAGTTTTCTGTTCAGATATTATCTAATTTTTAGAATCGTACCAATTAAAATCAACGTTATAATTTGGTTCTAGTAAAAAAATCAACAGTATAGTTCAATTTTAAATCTTTTTATTCGATTTAATTCAGAAATATTTAATCTTCATACACAGCCTTAGTTTCTAGTAAAGAAACATCATCATATTTTTATAGATCTCAACTAAAATTTATATAAATATATAATTTTATTTTAGCTAGGTCCATATATCTATTTTGTTAAATATTATTAAAATTTAATAAAAATTTTTGTTGAGTGGTTTATAATAAATTTAATTTATAAATACATTTTATTTACATTACTTGTCAAAATATCAAAAAAATAATATTTTAAATTAATTATAAAATAATAATTTATAAATCTTAAAATTTTATAAAAAAATAAATTAAATAAAAATATAATTAAAACTTGCACAACATATATGCAACTAGTTTAAATCCTAATTGTAGAACCACACATGTTATAACTCTCTCTCTTTTTTTTTTTTAACTTGCGTCTTCAAATATCTCTGATCTTTTTTTATTCATAATAATATAAGAGTTTCATTCCTAAAATCAAACATTACAAAAGTTTGGAAAGTTAAGGTGAAAGGATACTCCAACAAAATCAGAACAAAAAGAGAATGTCATCTTAAAATAACATAGAAGCATACAAACAGAGCAATAGCAGAGAACAATATATTAATGCAAAGAAATCGGGCAAATCGTCAATTAAGGTTTTGTTTGACGATAAAAGTCTAAAAACAACAATTGAGTTTCAAAACCTAGAGAAGGAAGGGACATTATCGAGAGATCTACTTTGTCCCTTAAACATTCAATAAGTTTATTGAATACTCAAACCTCTTCATCAGGAAGAGGAAAGCGAGAAATGGTACTAGATAAAAAGTGAAACCCTATCTTGTATTGATAATACTTTGCTCATTAAATAAAATCTGTGTCAGCAAAACAATACATACCCCATAAGGATAAGGCCTCTGGATAAGACCAAGCTACCATGGAGGCAAAAGAAACAAAAAAAAAAGCCAAATCTAGGAGATCTATTAACCAAATCACAAAATTATCTAAAAAAAACTACAAAAAAACAAAAAGGTAGTGAAGATTGAGGGCTATTAGTGGCCAGAAGGTCGATGGCAACTCTAAATCTGAATATGAAAAACAAAGAAAAATGATAAGGCTGTAGAAGAAAAGGGAGAGGAAAAAGAACCGAGATATATAGATGAAGTAGGATAATAACTTCATCAATCTTGAATTTCATCTTTTTTTGCATGTAGACATGGTCATGGTCCGATTTGAAATCGAAATTGAACCAAAATCGATTAAAATCTAAACCATAGCCAGACTGAAGCCTGAACCTTAATTTTTGTTTTAGTTTGTATTTCTAATTTTTAAGAACTATTAAACCGACAATTTTTCATGGTTCAAAATGATAGTTCAAACTGTAAGTTCTAACTTTAAAAAGTTGTAATGCATGAGTCGTTGCTTGCTTAGACCAGCTGGCCTGTGTAGAGACTAGCCATCCAACAATCTCATGGCAAGTTATTAGCACGGGTTGGCTTGTGTTAGTGCAACAACCAATTCGCAATTGGTCGTTGCACTTTTGATTTTTTTTTATTTTTTAATTTTAAACCTTCTTCTTACTTTATAAAAACCACATACATGTTTTTAATTTGTTTCACTTTTTTTAAAATGGCGGGTCCACCTACAAGCCATAAAATTAATCATTATTTCAATTCTAAACTAATTTTTTAGAGAATGTGTGTGGAATCTAATACTCATAAGTGATAAAGTTAGGATTTCCCATTTTAGTATTTTAAATATAATCTTATTTTCTTACTTTAATGGTTTGTGGATGTCATACATATACTTGCTCATGTATATTATTATTTCATTCATCTTATACTTTGTCATTCATAAAATAATTTTCAAAAGTTAAAGTTTCATTAAAGGAAAATTTTGATTTACTTAACTTAAAAATCTAGTATATGACACATAGTAATTGGTTTTAGATTAATGTATTTTGGACTTAAATAATTTTTAGAGTCAACAAAATGGGTTTTTTCATAACCTTTTTTCAAGCCAAATAAAAATGAGGTAGCGACCCAATCGAATGGTCTTCAAATCAAAGCCATCTAAATTCTTTTCAAAATAAAAGGTATAATTTTTAAACCTATGTTTAGGGTTGACAACGGGTAGGGTACTCGCGAAATTTGCCCTACCCAAACCCAAATCCGTTTAACTTTTAAACTACCTAAATCTATTTAAATCTGATTATAGTTATACTCGTATCTGTCTCAAACCTGTTTAATACTACCCGTTTATTATTCAAATTTATTTAATTACTCGTTTAAATATAAAAATTTAAAAATATTATAAAATTTAAATTATAAATTATCATATTTTAATTAAATAATTATAAATAAAAATATAATATTGACACAATTTTATTAAAAATAATTTTATATCACATGATTTATAATTAAAATAAAATATAGTTAAAATTTTAATAAAATATAATTAATATATAATAGGATTCGGATAACGGGTATCCAAGAGTCTATACCCGATCCGAACCTATTACGGGTAGTAAAAATACTACCCGTACTCGCCCAAACTCTTATATAAACTACTCATATCCTATATAAATGGATCGGGATGGGTCGGGTACCCAAAAGTACTAAACCCGTTGCCATCCCTAATTGTGTGTCTATTTGTCATTGTATATGGGCAATTTGACAATAGAATGGTGTATTATAATTCAACATTTTTCTTCCGAGTTGCAAGCTAAGCGTGTAAAAGCGAATTTTAGTAGAGTTACTCCTTTCTTTCATGCATCGGCAAGAAAGTTTGTTTTATTATTTATGTAATTAGTTTTCATATTGTTTTATAATCTACTATTCCACATTGTTATTTTATTATATATTTTGCATAAGGGTGTGAAAACGAGTTAATGGGTCGTATTCCATATTGTGTTAACCCACTATAGTGACACAAGTTATTTAGAATGAAATGACAATTATAAGATGTATGAAACATTTAATAAAATGATAATATTAAACGATGCTAAAGGAATAATTGAACAAAATAAAACAATAAACAAGTCTTTTTTGTTTATTTGATTTGCTATTCAAGATTAGATTCTGCATATACTTTTGAATAGAAAATTAAAATCATAAAATTCCATCAATTTTTATGATGGATGATTTAATTCATTTTAATTATATTGCAAAACAATGAAGATGAAAAAGCAAGGGACGGGTCAAATTTGTACCTATCTTTGATGAGACTTGGGACAATGCGGTGATGCAATGCGTTGCCACTACTGCTTTGTCAGAATGGAACTTGGACATAAAATGAACTAAGTGGGTCTACCTATTACTAGGTTTGAGCTAAAAAAATAGGGTAGACCCATACTTATTATTAGGCTTGAGCAAAAAAATGGCTCCACATGCTAAGACTAATTAGCACTTGGGGTAGTCAATGAGACATGCTCTAGGTGGTCTAGTGTCAAGGAGATTGAACCTTTTCTTATAAGAAAGAGAGGGAGAAGAAGGCAAAATAAGCTAATAAGAATATTCAACTTATATCGCTATGTTTTTATTAAGAAGAGGGATTGCCTATTTATGGGTGAACTTTAGAGTAAAATATTTCTTAGAAATCAAATATTAGTTTTGGAACAGATGTGATGTCATAGGCTTTCTATGAGGCAGCCGTATGAAGGCCTTCTTTGATATTATAAATATGATAACCCTTCATGGCATTGTCGTGATGTTATGAAAGGTTCTATCTAATAAGTTGAGCCATACTCTTCTTATATGTCATTACAATTAAGCTATTGTACATTTTTTGTTAATTGGACAATTCATGTTGATTAGGAAGCCTTATGTCGTCTCTTACCTTAGTGTTAACCATTATGAGATCTTGTTCGAGTACCGCTTCGATTTGCTTTAGAATTAGAAGGCTCATTTGAGTTTGGACTTATGCAAGAGTGTCAAATGTACTATCCATTCAGTTTGATAAGCTTAAAATTAATTTAACTTGGAAAATCAATTTTAAGAGTTGTCACTTTAATTTTACTTTTTAAAAAGAGAAAAATATACAGTAAAGCCTTAAAAGGTGTCTCTAATTAAATGTCCTTAGAAAATGCATTAGGCTTGAACCAAATGAATTCATTAGACTATATTTTAATTTTAAGTGAAAAGAGTTAAGCTCTTAATTAAATAATGGCTTATAAAATTATTTTCGTAGATGGAAAATAATTATTGCATGAACAATATCATAGTGCATGAAGTGAATATTCATCCATCGTAAATAAGTAAATAATAATGCAATATTAAAGCAATAAAATTAATTAAAGATGAATCACATTAAGGGGATCTAACTGTAGGCCTTACAGGATTTAGGTTAGGCACACATTCCCCGAAATAAAAACAATAAAAATAAAAGAAGCATGAAGAAACAATATAAAAGAATGTAACAAACAAGCAATTAAGTCAAGTTAAGTTGTTTGATTGGTTAGTTCAATATTTAAATTTAATTTTTTAAATAGGCTTGCATATCCATTCAATTGAAAATAAAAACCAATACAGTTTTGATCATCTTGCGATGGTGAGAGCTCAGAGGTATTATAGATACCCAGGTGCGAAGGTATTTTATACCTAAGTTCAATTCAGTTTAATTTGATCTTAAATCAATTAGGTTAAATTAATTTGACTTATTCCATTGATTATACAAAATTCAAAGGTATTTGCACTTGATTTTAAACTTTCTAAGCTAAATTTATTTTGGTTGATTAAAAATCAATTTCAATTAAATAATTATTTAATTCAAACAATTTTGGCAAGTTAATTATTCCAAGTTGATTTTGGAGGTTTCATTTATAAATTATTTCAATTGAGAAAAGAACTCCAATTTTAGTTTTTGGAAGAAAGTAAGTTTATTTTAAGTTAATTTGACTAACATTAGAAAAAGGGTTTTTTCCAAGTCAAGTTAGGAAAAGAATTAATTAATTTTTTTGTTGATTAATTTGGTATTCGAAACATTGTCCGACTAATTTGAATTCAGGCATTATCAAGTCCCAAAGGAGATGGCTTTACTAGCAGAGTTTTTTTCCATGCATAAGGCTCAAACTCAAGACCTTAATTAAGAGAATAAGTCTCTTAACACTTGTGTCAACCCACGTTGATTAGGAAAAGAATTAATTAATGTGAAGAAAATTATTTTAGTTTAAGCAATTTCAAATGAAAAACTAATTATGGTCTCTAATTCTATTTTGAAAAAATGGTTCAAAGATTGATTTTAATTTATTTATTTTAAGAAAGGATTTATAACTTTCCCATTTCAATTTTGGAAAGAAAGAATTTTATTCAACTTAGAAAGTTGGTTTTTTTAGCTCAATTTGGAAAATGCTTCATATAACTTCATTTGGCTTTACCATTTCAATTTAGGAAAAAGAAACAAGTTGATCTTTTTTAATTCATTCAATTAAGAACATTAGTCAGGCCTATAGGGATATCAGAAAAATGGTGAAATCCTTGCGGTAAAGAGAAAGTATGATTTGCCATCCAATCTGTACAATGATTTCCCTCCCTATAAGTGTGTTGAATCCTCACAATCCAATCTTTATTCATAAGAGCATTTATCCTATTAGTTAGACTAAAGTTAGCCGAGACAACAACCTCATCTTTCTGCAGAAGAACAACTGCTATTTTGTTGTCTATCTCAAGAACTAACTTGTACAGCCCCAACTCCCAAGCTAACCTTAAACCTTCAAATGCACCCCATAGTTCTACTTGAAGAACTGAGCAACTGCTAAGATTTTGACAAAAACCTTCTAACCAATCACCATTAGAATTTCTAATACCCCCTCTCCCGGCACAAGTTGCACCAGACCCTTCTTTATAAGCACCATACACATTCACTTTAAACCAAGTGGGTGGAGGAAAACTCTATCCAATGAGACAGTCAATTCAGATTATCCTTTGCATGCCTATTTTCCTAACCATAGCCATGGCTTTAAACACGTATTTGACCATATCCAAGGAAGAAGATAAGATTACCTTACTGTTAGGCTGGCTGTTATCAAACGCCACTTTATTCCTTTTATTCCAAATGTTCCAACAAATAATACTAAACAAAATATGCCAATCTTTGAAATATCGACACCAAGTAAATTCATTCTTTAAATTCATGACTATCCATTCCTCAAAATCATATGTAAAGAACTGAGTATGACTACATGAAGGAACAAGGGTCTGTCATACTTCTAGAGATTGAGTACAATTATGGAGTACATGATCAGAATCCTTCACATTCGCACCACAAAGAGAGCAATTAGTTTGAGAAGTCATATGTCTTCGCATTCTTTCACAATTTGTTAGGAGGCTTCCCCTAAAAACAAGTCATAAAAAATTTTGAATTTTTTAGGCACTTGGCCATTTCCACGCCAACTCCTATTTCTTATCATCTACCCTACCATTCTCCTCCGTAATCAATTGATAAGCTGAAGAGATGGAAAAGAGATCTGAAAGTGACTTTCCCCAATAAAAATTTGATCACAAACTGTGTCTTTAGAAGGAATAGGAATAACTGCTAATTGAAGAAGAATTTCAGCAGGCAACAAGGCTTGTAAATGTGACCAATTCCACTTTCCAGTTTCAGTAATAAGATCTTTAACTTTCTTAGAAATATCCTCTAGCAAAATAGGTTTAAAAGCAAGAAGGTTGAGAGGACCACTATTACTGAGCTAGTTATCGGTCCAAAAATGAATTGATTTTCAATTTCCAACCATCCAATTGATGCCAATCTTCAAATCATTCCAGATGCAAATTAAATTTCACCATAGATGCGAGCAAACTTTAAGTTTATGAATATTATGAATATTACCCTCCCATTTGTACTTATTTCTTATTATTTGAACCACCCAAAGTAGATTTGGATTAACCACCAAATTAAAGCCCAATTTCATCAAAAAGGCCTTGTTGAAAGCATGTAGCTTTCGAAGTCCACTACCTCCCATACTGCTCGGTTGACACATGTCATTCCAACTTACTAAGTGAGGTCTCTTGTTGTCAAAAGGATGAACTCCAGATAAAATTACAAACCAGATGCTCTATGTGTGTACAAAGACCCTTTGGAAAAGCTGCTGTGTGCATAACATAAGTAGGCATAGACAACGAGATCGACTTTGCTAGCTTCACACGTCCTGCCATAGAAAGCACACTCGGGCTCTAGCCAGAAAGTTTCTACTTAATCTTGTCAATGATGTAGAAATAATTAGCTGTGGAGATGCTACTATGAAGAAGAGGTACTTTAAGATATTTTCCAAGATCATTAGTCAAACAAAAGCGCAGTTCATTGCTAACATGCAAGGTCGCTTCCCGCTTCACGTTATGAGAGAAGAAAATCTTAGTCTTACTGGAACTAACTTTGTGGTCAGAGCTAAGATAAAAATCAAGCAACACTGCACCGATGATGCTTATTTGGTGATCAGAAACCTTGCCAAATAAGATAAGGTCATCCGCAAAGAATAAATGAGAAAGAGTTGGACCATGCTTTTTGAGAGAAATAGACTTCCATTTTCCTTCCTTTACCAACAAGGAAATGTACGGTGATAATGGATCTCCTTGAAGGATACCAAGGGAAGGAATAAATTTCTCTGTTATTTCTCCATTCCATAATATTTTCATCGATGAAGTTGTGATACAATTCATAATCACCCTGATTAATTGTTGAGAGAATCCAACATCAAGCAGCGTATTTTCTATGAAATCCCACCGTAATATATCATACGCTTTTTTCAAGTCAACTTTGATGGCCATCCACCCTACTTTACTCTTCTTTAATCTCATGGAATGAATCACTTTTTGAGCTACAATAATAATATTAGATATGCATCTACCCTCTACAAAGCTATCTTGAGTAGAGTTAATTAGGTAAGGCATAATTTTTTGAAATCTCTTGGTGATAACTTTAGTAATTAGCTTATAAAGAACAATAAGAAGACTAATTGGCCTAAAGTCTTTGATGTTGTTTGGTTTCAAGGCCTTAGGAATTAGTATAATCAATGTTTTGTTAAGGCCTGGTTCCAAATCATCATCTGCAAAGATTCCTTTCACCATTTTGCAAACCGAGCCCTTGATTATATCCTAATGATTTTGGTAGAAAGCAATGTGAATACCATCAATGCCAGGGGCATTGAGAGGATTCATAAAGAACGAAGCATCTTGTATTTCTTCATCTAAAACTATTGAATTTAGGCCATTCAACATATGGGCCTCCAACTGAGGGAAAAGAACTTGTATATGGAAATTAGGAGCATGCTCTTCCTCCTTCCTATAAAGCTTCTTAAAGAAATTAACTGCCATTGATTTTAATAGGTCTTTATCTTGATGCCAAGTTCCTTGCTCATCCTTAAGCATAAGGATTTTATTATGCCTTCTTCTTTCCATAGTGCGAGCATGAAAATATGAGGAATTTTTATCCCCACAGCTGATCCATTGACACCTAGATTTTTGCATCTAGAAGATTTCTTCTTGTAGGCACACCTCATCTAATTTTTCTTTCAATAGTCTTTCCAAATCTATGAGGAAAGGATTATGACCCTTCTCCAGAGACCGCTGGATACCATTATTTATGTTCAAAAGCTTCTTCTTTCTTACAAAAATGTGGCCAAATACATTAGAATTCCATTCTTTAACCATGCAAGTAAAATTCTAAATAGTTGCTTGCATCGAAGCATCATCACTCCAAGATCTACGAACCAAATGTTGGAATCGGGATGGGTAAGCCATGCTACTTGGAATCTAAAAAGTCTATAAACATTCCTATAATTCTCAACAGTGTTCATCTTAATTAGGATGGGTTTATAATCAGAACTGACTTTGGGAAGATGATGTACCATAAATTTGAGAAATTTAGTCCACCATGCATTATTACACACGGCTTTATCTAGCCTTTGGAAAAGAGACCCATGACTCCAAGTTAAAGAAAGCCTTATGAAATCAATTTGCAATAATGAGTCCAGGGTCATAAAGCTATTGAATATTTCACAACCCTTAGCTTGCTTAACTACCCCGACTATCCTGTCAACTCCTTCCAAGATGGCATTAAAGTCACCTGCCAATAGCCAAGGTTTTGAATGATCAATATCCAATTTAGATAAATCCTGCCACAGGAGCTTACATTTATGCATAAGTGTACTACCATACATAGCAGTAAAAGCCGTCCAGGTGAGACCACCATCCCTACTAATTCTTGAGTGAATAAATTGGCGATGATTCACCAACATCTCCATCGTAACTTATTTCCTCTAGATAATCCAAATGCCCCCAACAAATCCATTTGCTTCCACTCTATGGGAACAGGCAAAACCAAAATTTTTAATAACTTTATCCGCTTTGACACCAACTATCCTTGGTTCCAGGATAACAAGAATCTTAGGCTTGTATTGATCAATAAAAGAATAGAGAGCTCTTTCAAACTTGTTCTTAGCAGCCCCCTAGTAATTCCAAACAAAGAAACTCAAATCCATTAAAATACCAAATATAAAGAAAAGAGAAAATGATATTGAAACCATAGGGATCATAAGAAACATTATTGTCCTTCTCCCATAATTTATGCACTCTTGAAAGCTTGGGGTTCTTATCTGACTGGAATGGAGCAGTCTCATGAATTCCATCTAAAAATTCTTGAAATGCAATTTCTTCTTGCTCTTTAGGTTGCGGTTAGAGGCTTTGTTAATTCTAAAGCCAATGGTGTTCTTATCAAGTGGCTTGGGGTTCTTATTAAATCTTCCCCTGAAAGAAATAGATTCCCATTGAGCACTCTGCTAAGAGTTACATAAACCAGACTCGTCCATAGATTCATTATCTTGAATAACAACTACCGAGTGTTTTTTTATTATAAAGAGTAACAGGAGCAGAAACCACACATTCTTTGTTACCCTCACTAGTCCAGCTAAGCCTTTCTACAGTTACCTTTTGATTGACTAATTCAAAAGGTTTTCTAGTAGAGGTTGCTTTTATATGGGGTTGCATGCCTAATGCTGCCACCATATTGGTATCTAAAAGCTCATTCTAAATCAAAGGGGCCTTGCCTTTCCTTTAGGTGGATCTGAATTCAAGAACCAGGGTTTCAGGAGGGGTATTTTCTTTATTAGCTCTATCCATAAACTTCCCTAATTTAGTAGCTTCAATATATGCAATCAAATCAAAACGAGATCTCGAACTAGCCTTGCCAATATTATACTTGTCTCCCTCAAAAGGTGCAACATTTTCTTTCCTATCACATTTCTTCACCCATCTTGGCACTTGAATCCAAGGACCAAACATGGCCTCTTGGCCATTCCCTCTAACCTGCTTCTCTGCAGTTTGCTCACAAGACATTTTAGATTTAGATGGATATCGACTAATAACCTTGGTACAATGCTCTTTAACATGGCCATAACGCCCACATTCAAAGCAGATTATTGGAAGACCTTCATATTCAACACATTGTGTTCTACCATCCAAGATATGCCCTAGAGATTAATAGTTTGGTCAAATCAAGGGCGATTTGCTAAGCGTGCAATACGACCTCTTTCTTTTGACTTCGTATTGTAGTCAATAAGAACTACAATATCAATTGCCTTAGCCATTGCTTTTAACACACTCTTGTGATAGTACTGGATAGGTGGACCTAGAAATCTGACCCATGCTATAAGGAAAGTAATCATTGTGGTGGTGGCCAAAAAAGGATGGCATCCATGGCTACACTGTTTAGTAATGGCCAAAGAGCATCCAAGGTCCACCAGAGAGAGTGTAGAGGTGATCATCGCAAGAGCTAAATCTAACTAGGTAAAAATCATTATCAAGATCAATCAAATGGAATGTGCCGTACAATTTCCATAAACTTTTTAATCTCCCCAACAACACTCTATAGGTAATAGATCTACCTATTAGTCTCACTATCACACAGTTCTCTATACTTATAGACAAGAAATTTTGCACTATGTTAAAGAAAGAGATCATCGAAATACCCTCTTCTATAGACAAGGGTTTCCTTCCTTTTCATGGAGAGTGATATCGTCGGATGTCATGCTAGGGCTCTTGTTTTGGCATATGATTAAAAAAATTCATTTTAATTTGTCAAAAGGTGATCTCTATTGTTTTTAAGAGAAATAGTCCATTTTTATTTCATCCAATTCATTCCATTTGTTCTATTTAATTATTCCATTCATTTTTGTTTTATAAAACCTTTTTGAGTTATTCAAAGTATAATCATTTCTTTTTGTTCCTTTTTTAGATAAAAAACCAAACTTAAAATTAGTTCAATGATTCAATTAAAACAACAATTTAAACAATTTCATTCCATTAAACAAAACCAATTAATTACATTTAATTAAAAAACAAAACTATTCAAGCCAAATTAGACTAACTGATTCAATTAATTAAATTAAGTCATTTTTATTCGAAGCAAGTTAAATGAAACAATTTAAATGAAAAAAATTACAATTAAAAAACCTAAAACAATTCTAATTAAAACTATTAATTCAATTAAAGAAAAAATTAATTTAAAAAGTTTATTTGAAATTAACCTAAAGTTTAAAATTTCATTAAAGCAAATATGATTAATCAAACGAATTAATTAAAGAACCAAACTAAATCAAATGAAGTAGTTAAAATAATCAAATTGAATTGAACTAAACCTAAAGTTAACTACTAAACCAAGTTTGGATTAAAAAAGCAATTAAACAAAACTCAAAACAATTATATAAAATTTAAACAATACTAAAAATAACTTAAGCCAGTTGAACGATCAAATTAAGTTCTAATTGAAAGTCAAAGTGAAATTCAACTTAAGCATATTAAATTATAACAAACTTAAAAAGGAAACCCTAATTCTAATCCAATTTCATATTTTAAGATTCAATTAGCCTAAACATGCTTATAATTCCAAAATGAAACATAAAAAAGAAGAAGAAAAAATTTAGGGTTTTGATTCCTTTTTTTATCTTGATTTCTTAAGAGAAGGATCTTCGATGGCTTTACCAGATCAGAATTATACTTTCATGTCCTTTTCTCAAATTTTCTCCATTTTAAGCAAAGGAAAATTAGTATTCTTTAGTGAGGAAGTGATGTCAATATGATCTAAGTAATTTTATGAATGAAAAATGAAGAAAATTGATGATTTATTTATAGGCATGAAACACTAGATTGCAGATTCAGAACTTTACGGAATCCGCAGGTTGGGAAGAGTTCCACAAGGCTTGGAGAATTCTTACTTGTTTGCAGGTTCCACAAGTCTTAGAGGATTCCTCCAAACTGAACGAATCTGCAATATCTAAAAGCCTAGGTCCGTTCAAATATTTCATTGTTTAGCATTCGAGGCCCATTTTGCATTCAATTCGGGGCATTTTGTTCCTTTAGATATATAATAATATGGTCATAATTTGAATATGCAAATTTGAGGGTTCACAATCAGTAGCAAAGCCACATTGAGAGGAAGGGGGGCAACTGCCTCCTTCTCTTTCGAGAAATTTTTTTTTATATGTATATAGTTGTGAAAATTGTTAGAATTACTTATTTGGTCACCTTTAAAATTTTAAATTGTTTCCTATCATTTAGCTTATGCAAGAAAAAAAAATCAATAAATTATTCTTTTCACAATTAAATATGTTTTTCTTCTAGAAAAATTGATACTTTTTAAATATAAAAGTTAAATTAATTTGAACTCATTTCATAAATCAAAAATCTAAGAAAAAATTAAAAGTACAATAAAAAAAGATTATAAAAAATAAAAGGTTATAATTTCTATTTTTTATTTTTATTTTATTATTTATTCTTCTAATATTGTGATATAACATTGTACAAGAGATGCAAGTCCCGCGGCTAATAAGTTATAATATAAAATCAGTTACTTTTACTGAGGCAGCTAATAAGTTATAACATAAAATCAGTTACTTTTACTGAGGAATTAGCCATTTGATTTGCAAATCTCTTTGCAAATTTAATAACTAAATTAGAAATCTATTTCTTTATTTCCTAGCAATTATTAATAATCAAGCCAAAATTGGAGTTTAATTTTTGTAAATAATTTGCGTCCATGATTTTGCACAAACATTAGTATACAACACTCAAAATCCTAATCATTCAACGAGAGAAACATTAGCGTTCAGTTAAGCAAACTCTAATTTTTGTTTTTCCATGAAAGAACTACAAATGTTTGCAAACCTTTAAACTGAACTCTTTGTAAAGTGAGTCAAACTTCTTTCTGTTGCTACAGACTCAATATTATTATATCAAAAATTCTAGATACAGATTAAGATTATTCTTTCGCACCAATTACTTGCAATTCTATTAGGACGACCTACAAGCCATTATTGTAGACTCAAGAAATTATAATATTCCTATAAAAGAAGATTCACTAAAAACTTATATGAAAATAATTATTAAATAACTAGTAAAGCAAACCGAATAATAGCAAAAGGAAAAATTAAATTCTCCTATTTAATATAAAAATTTTATCCAATAAAAAACTATCACCAAAAAATAGAAGGTCTGCCGTGATTCAAGTAATAAAATTTATAGAAAATTTAAAAAAAATTGAAAATGTAGTTAGATAAAGTTTTTTTTTTATCAACTCTAATTTTTTTTATTGGGAATAAAACTCTGATTAATTATTTGTAATAATGTTATTATTGAAATTTTAATTAATAATTACTAAAAAAATATGTTTTTATTAGTATAAATAATAATAAAATTTATAAGCGACTGATAAGTAAAATGAATTGAACATTTAGCCATTAATTTCCCGTTGGGCTGGGGGACACTCATAATTAATTTAGCCATCTGAATTATTTTATTTTTTAGTAAATTTAATAGGAAGGCAATTCCGGAACATACATCCCCACAGAATGAGTATTGTCGACATGCTCTATCAAGTCAAAATAGAAAAGAAATATTTAGGATCACAAGGCTCCTAAAAAAATACTTTAAAAAAATTATACTCCGCATCACATTTTTTATTTTTATTTTTCAAAACATCATATATTTTTAATATATTAAATATATATAAATATACATTAAATATATATTTAATATGTTAAATCTATATTAAAAATATATTTTTTTAAAAATATATTTTTAAAATTAAAAGTTAAAAAAAATATTTTTAAAATTAAAATTAAAAAAAGATTTTTAAAAATATTTTTATTTTTTAAGATATTTAAAAAAAACCCCAAAAAAAAACTTTTGTCATCCACTTTTGCATGTTTCATCAATCCAGTCCTAACGGGGAAACAAATTTGGCCGAATGATATTATTCTAACGATAATGAGATGGCGATTGAGTGGGAGATGGGTCCATCAATTTAATTAATCATATAAATGCCACGTCATAATGAAAAGACCGTTAATTCAATGCCACGTAGAGATCGTCAGAAAGGAGGGTCCATGACACTCCATGGTAGTGCAGTGACATTATGAGAAAACTGAAAAGCATTGGATTCCCATTATATATATATGGTCTCTTCTTTTTATAGTTTAGATAGAGTTATAATATACATACGCATTCATTGGAAGCAGAAAATATTGACTTTTAATAATTATAGAAAATAGAGCTGAGGAATTTAATTTAAATATTTAAAATTATAAATTAAAGCGCATTTCTGACAGTTCTCGTGACCACTGGTCCAGTACGGCAGTGCCTTAAATTATGGGTATGTAATGATTCTCTTTGGATAATATTTTTTATTACTGGCCCGGATCCTATCACATCCGAGATCTATCTGGATCCGACTAGAGAATCGGATCGAGTCGAGGACAATCTGAATTTCGAAGCCACCACCTCTGAATTTTAAACTAGCGATTTTTTTTTTCTTAAAAAATCAATTAGCTGGTTTATCGAAATTTAGTCGCAAAAAATTTTGAAAATAAAATTTTTGTTGAAACCAATTGAAAAATGACTAAAGATTTCCCGAGTTTTCAGGCTCATATTCGAGTTGGTAAATTTCGAATGTATGATCAACCAAGCTTATATAATTTTATTGTTTGAGATATCGTAGCTTGAAACTTCCAATTTCTAGCGGTACTTTTTAAAGGAGCGAGAAGAGCAGTTTATATATTGAATAGTTATTTGTATAATTGTAAGCCCCTTGTTTCTCTCTCGCCCCTGCTTTTCTCCTCTGTTAGGGTTTCAATGTTTCCTCTGTAGAACTAGGGAGGCCGGTGACAGCTCCAGTTCTACCATTTTTAATTATTTTTCTTTATTGTTTCTTTGTTTTCTCTGTGTTTGTTTGTATAAATCGACTCTAAGTCGAATTTGTCTATTGATTTCAGTGTCCTCTTTCGCAGAGAAGTTTGGCTTCTCCAGATCTAATGTGGATGAAGATGGCTCTTGCCAAGGCTTTCCACTAAAACTGACAAAGGGATTCTTTCTTCCTCCCCTTTAATTTCTTCCAAGTTAGTTTGAAGATTTGCTCGTCTTAGAAGAGGAAATAGGCTGTGTTTGCATCGGTTCCTTCTATTGATAAAGAAATTCATATTTAGAAGAAAAACAAATAGAAGCCCATTCCAACTATCGATCAAGCTTCATAATAATTTTCTTTTGCAATTATTTTTTGCCTCAATTTTTTTTCCAATAAAGTTTATTCTAAATTTGATATATGACATTAAATATTTTAATATTACAGAAAATAATTTTAAAATCTAATTTTGAGCTGTTTAGAAAAAATTACAATTTTTGAGGTTTCTTTTACATACACATTTTGGTGATCATTTTTCAAAAATTACAGAACTTCACTATCTTGATCTTTGAGTTTTGTTAAAATCAGTTTTTTTTTTAATTTTTTTTATCTTGTATTAAATAAAAACTGGTTTAAAAACAATATAATTTTTCTACAAGAAAATTCCATTTTACTTTTCATTAAGGTTAATAAAAGTACTGGTTTCATAGATGTATCAAACTAGAAAAGTGTTTGAATTTTTTCAGAAAAAAGTGTTTGATTTTGGGAAAAAAAATACATTTTATTTTTACATGTTTAGATGAGGAATATTTAGCAGCATGTTAAGGTAAAGTAAGTCGAATCTAGTTTCAATTCATAGAATATGTATACGTAGTGGTGAGGTAATATCACCTCTCACTAAAAAAAATTATTTAATATATTTTTTTAAATATAATTATATATATATTATAAATTATATATGTATTAAATTATTATAATGAATTATATTTAGATTTAAAATATATATTTGATATTTAATTATGTATTTATAATTTAAAATTTATTATTATAACGAGTTATATTTAATTTTTTTATATATGAAATTTACAAAATTTTTGACTTTTTTTTATATATAGTTTAATAGGTAAAAATTAAAAATATCAATTAATTAACTATTTTATACTTGTAATTAATAATAGATTAATTATTTAATTACTATATGTTATAATTTGAAATTATTTTCAATCTAAAATTAATAGATTTATTTTTTTTATTTATGGATTGTTTAATCAAACTGTGGGCACCTCTAATTCAAAAAAACAATCCTCCCAAATCAAAGATTAAAATTTAATAGAATTTATTGTCTGTAAAATTTAATTTAATAGAATTTTTAAACCGAACCACATTACATTAAAAATTCAAAGTAATTAAAGAAAATAAAGTAACGGGATTTTTTAGTCCACTCTTTGAATAGTTTGAAATGAACTGGTTTCTTACGTAATGATTTAGGAACATCCATATTCGCATTCAACAACAGCAGTTGCACTTATAGTTTCACTGCAATTTCATCTTTTAAAATTAGTGATGCGAGATCAACATATATATATATATATATATATATATATATCTCACATGAGGCTGGAGATTAATTCACAATTAAATCCACAATAATCTTCACCAAATGGGTCTGGAATAATTTGGAATTCTATTTGGAAGCAAGAAATTCCTTCGAAGGTAAAAAAAAAATCCTCTTTCGTGCTTGGTAATAATTAATGTATTTGTTCATGCAGCAACTAATTAAACTGTTGTTGAAGGGAGGGGTTCATATATATGTGGAAGCCATTTGCGAGTTTTATGGAATGAAATATGAAACAACTCATGTATTGCAGGATTGTGAAAGAATAAAGAAAATTTGGTTGTTGAGCCTAGTAAGAGTTAAGATTGATGATGGAGAAAGTGTTTCTTTCGTAAAATGGTATAATTAAAGGTTTCCTGGAAGTTTTATATAGCAACTTGATTTGTTTGAGGGCGATGGATGCGTAGGCTCTATAGTAATCCCAAAATAAATTTGTCTTCTAAAATGTTCTAATAGTTGAAGTTGTAATTATTAATCGAAAATATGTATAATTTCAGGCGAAACCTTAGCTATCAACATAAATGGTAACTATATATGGTCTTGGTTTTGTAGGCCTAGTTGGTAATGGTAACATATTATAGCAGCAGATGGATGCAAAAGAATGGACTAATTCTGATAGAGGTGGATGAAACAAAAGCTAAGGCCAGGCTGGTTGATATTAAAGTTTGCAAAAGAAAAGTAGAATTCGATGCATTAAACGTGGTTGCAAGAATAAAAGAATTTGATGTTTTTTGGTACCAGAATATTACAAATTTAAAGTTTTGCTTTTGCCTTTTAGTATAAAAATTTTAACATAATCTTCCTTGTCCACGATGTTTTATACCAAAAAAAAAAAATATGATGGACTATATATCCCATTCATATTATCTATCTAGCAATTGCTTTCAAAATTTTTCATAAGAATAAAACTAAATTTTATGTTAGGATTGAATGTAAAAATAAAATATTTATCTAGAAAAAAATATGACAAACAAAATAGAGAAAATAAATAAAAAAAACACAAATTTATATGGTTCGGCGTTAATTTATGTTCATGGGCAAAGGATAGATCAAAATTCACTAAAAATCTGAAAGTGGTACAAAGCAAGAAAGAATAATTACTCTAAACCCTTAATCCAAATATACTCGTTTATCTCTTATCTTTTCTCACAAAGGTACAAAAAAAAAAAAAAAAAACACTCACAAAATGGAAAGAACCAAAATAGCTAAGACAATTCTCTCACAGGATGAAAAAACTCTCAAAATAAGTATTACTAGAGAGTTTTTTTTTTTTTTTTTAACTTACCATAAAAATCTCTAATCCACATCTCTACACAAATTAGTTGCACATATTTATAGAGTATTGAGGTTGGCTATTTGCATACAAAAATTTATCAATATTTGTTGGCCCAAAAAATTATCAAAAAATTTATCAAATGGTTGGTGGCCAACTTTTATTTTGTCAACAAAAAAACTACTAAATTTTTCAACAAAATTGGCTTCATTATATGAATCAATTTTGGTTGGCTATAATTGTTAATGAAATTGGCTTCATCATTTTATTAAAGATTACCAACTTATTAAGAATTTAAGGCACACTTAACAAATCTCCACCTTGACTTGAATTTATAATATCAAATTAGAAAATTTCTCTACACCTTCTCCAAATAGCCTCTAAGGACAACATCAACAATTATCAATATCAATCAAGTCTAAGCAATGCCTAGACTTGCTTAACATTGGTAAGCTCTTTTCATTCTTGTGTCCAAGCCTCATATGTCAAATCTTGGTCACATCTGAATCTGAAATAGAAAAAGAAACTGTTGCTAAACCTATAATAGTAGATCCTTGAAATACATATAATCTACCAATTTGGTTAGCTTTCATAACAACAATAACACATTTCATAACCTTCAAAACTCCATCTCCACTAGAAAATTTGTAGCCAAGATTATCCAAAGCAGATAAAGAGATGATATTTTTTTTTTCAAATCAGGAACATATTGAACGTTAGTTAATGTTCGAATCACTCCATCATACATCCTAACTTTGACAGTACCAATATTGACAATCTTACAAGGATGACTATTGCCCATGAGCACTACTCCTCTACATACAAATTTATAAGAGAAAAATCAATCTCTGTGTAAACATATATGGAATGAGCAAGCAAAATTTAAAATCTATCATTGTTTGGATTGGGCGTCATTTTCAGTCACAGCGTATACATCACTGTCTTCTGAAATAATACTAGCTTCAACAGATTTTTCAACTTTATTTTTATTCTAAAACTTGAAACAATTGGCTTTAATGTGCTTTTTCTTCTTACAATAATTACAAGTCAGATGAATATTTTTTGACGAAGAGGACCTTCCTCTAACAACTAAACCCTCTACTGAATTGTCAAAATGGCTACTGGAGAGTTCTTTATCAAAGAGCTCTTTAGAATACAAAGATGCTTTCGCATTCTCCAACTTTAGAGACTTATTACTGTAAATCAATATTTCTCTAAAATTATTATATGATGGATATAACGAATGAAGTAACATAAGAGTCAAATATTCATCTTCATATTTAATCTCCATATTCGTCATGTATAAAAGAATGGAAGAGAATTCATTAATGTGAGACTTAATTGATATACCTTCTACCATAGAAAGGGTATACAAACGATGCTTGACAATTAACTTGATGGTAAGATTCTTTTGATATGCAATGACTTCAACTTGTCCCATAAATTCTTGGCTATCTTTTGATCAATGACTTCACGTAAGAATTCATTGGACAAGCATAGCTGAATCACAAACAGGGTCTTCTCATCAATCTCCGCCTTTTTATCTTCATCCATTGTAGTAGGTAACTTATTATTACCCAATAGCGCTTTATAAAAACCGTTTTGTGTCAAGATTGCTTTTATCTTGACTTGTCATATAGCAAAACTCATATTGCGCTCAAATTTCTTAATATTAAATTTTGTTGTCGTTATAACTAATCTCAAATAAATATTAGCAAGGCTCTAATGCCAGTTTGTTAGGATTGAATGTAGAAATAAAATATTTATCTAAAAAAATATGACAAACACCATAGAGAAAATAAATAAGAAGATACAAATTTACGTAGTTTGGTATTAGTCTATGTCTATGGGTTAAAGAGAGATCAAAATTCACTAATAATATGAAACTATTACAAAACAAGAGAGAATAATCACTCTAAATCCTTAACTCAAATATACTCAATTATCTCTTCTCACAAAGATAAAAAAAAAATACTCATAAAAAGGAAAGAACCAAAATAGCTAAGGCAATTCTCTCACAAAAATGGAAGAGTTCTCAAAATAAATATTACTAGAGAGTTTTTCTTAACTCACTACAAAAATCTCTAATCCATGTCTCTGCACAAATGAGTTGCATATATTTATAGAGTGTTAAAGTTGGCTATTTGCATATAAAAATTTGTCAATATTTGTTGATCTAAAAAATTATAAAAAAAAAATTCACCAAATGATTGGTGACCCACTCTCATTTTGTCAACAAAAATCTATTAAAATTTTTAACAAAATTGATTCATATGAATCAATTTTGATTGACTATAATTATCAATAAAATAGGCTTTTATTATTTTGTCACCATTTACTAAAAATTCAAGGCAAATTTAAAAAAGGAATAGAAACAATTTTAAAATAAAAAGAACATCGTTAATGAGAGAATGCATTGTTGTTTGCTTTTGTCCTTATAAAAATAAAGATAACTTCTGAAGAATTACGATGTCTAGGGAAAATTGCTTTTATTGTTGTTGAAATGATTGGGAGACAATGTGGCGGTCAAGTACGTCAAATATCAAAAGTTATTTGTTCGGATGTGAGATTTTTTAGGCGTGGTTTCTTGCCAAGTACTTTCCAGGCAAATTTCTGTCTTAACTCTTAACCAGCCATAAAATTTTATGGGTGAGGTTATTATTTAGTTCCCTTTCTGTATTTTAAAATTAAAATTTTTAGTTTTTATTTTTTGACGGTTCCAACAGCTTACACATTATTTTTTTCATTGTTTCTTATGATTTTATTAATATTGGATATGGTTTTATTTATTTATTTATTTATTTTAATTTTCATCTATTATACTATGTTTTTTATGGTAATTAGAAATTTCATGGTTCAAAAATTACAAATTTCTAAACCATTAATTTGTTGGTTTTATATAATTTTATAATTTAATCTTTTAAAAATATTTAAAATATTTTTTTAGAAAACTAAATATATACTAATAAATAATTTTTCATTTCTACATCATATTAAAATTATACAAAAAATTATCAAATCAAATAAAAATATTCTATTACCATAATATATTATATCATTTTTATAAATATAATTAATAATATTTATAATATCATTTCACATAATATCATATATTATACCGTATATTATTAATTATATTATAAATCAACCAATCAAGGAATTAGTGTTTCTCAGTTTACCATTTATACGAATTGAAAGGAAACGCCAAGATTATCCTTATAGAATGCATGGGTTCGTCGTCAACTGCACTAAGTTCTAAAAACAAAATGTATGAATTATGACTCAAAATCATTTTCTCATTGACTAATGCCACTATATTCTAAAGTGTATTTGAACTGACCAAAGAGCTACATTCGAGCACAATTTTAAAAATTTTAAGTTTCGCTCGATATAAAATAGTTAAACTCGGTTTAAACTCATTTATCATGATATCTAACTTGAGTTGAAGCTTTTCAAAATTTTTAATGATTCTTTTACTAATAAAAATTATATTAATATAAATTTCATCTATTATTAAATAAATATTAATATTCATAATTTAAAAATATAATAAATAAAAATTTTAAATAAAGTTTATTGAAATAAATTTTATTTAATATCAAAATTATTTATTTTATATTATTAAATTTATTTACCACGCATATAAATATTTAATAAATTAGATAAATTAAATTAATTAAATAGTTAATATATTTAAGTATATAATTTAATATATAAATTAAATTATGTATATATCTAGCTAATTCATAATAACAAATGAGTTATAGTTTATAAATCTAATTTATAACTTTTTAAATTAGTCAGTTCATAAATTTAACTAGCATATTATTTATGGACTTATATTTTACTTATTTAATAGATGAATAATTTATTTCTTAGCAAGCTCAAGTCGTATCAAACTTCTATGGAGTTAAAATCTAAGTCAAACTCAAATAATTTAACTAATTTACCATCTCATATATAACTAAAATGCAATTTGCAATCTCGTATTAGTTTCATACATAAATAATTATAATATTTGCAGGTGTACTTGCTCTCTCTCTCTCTCTCTCTCTCTCTTACTAGTTTAATTAAAATTAATATGTTATGTAAATAAATTATATGTTCATAAAATTATAGCATTTGTGTAAATATTGTATCTTCCATTTTTAAAAAATATAAATAGGGCATTACGTACCCACCTTGCTTTGCATTCAATATTTTTAATACTAATTTTAAATATTAATTAATTATCTCATTTCTTCTAAAGGATGGCTTCCTGTGCCATAAAGTCTTCCGATGGGACTGCACCTTATAGACAATCTTCCGGAAGGGGTTTCTCGCAATGGACATGTTATTGTGTAATGGGGTTTGTTTTTGAACAATGGGTAATGCTTCCTTTTGTATTAAAATTTTATTTTTTAATACTTAAAAATTAAAATAAAAAAAATTCAAATATTTATATATAAAAAAAGATAAATAAAATAGAGTACAAAGACTTGCAACTTTCTCTTATATGATTTCGCTACACGTGAACGAATATGATGAGCTAAACAAATGATTAATAGGGCCACACGGAGGCTCAATTAAACCTATATTTAGCTTTGAGACAATAATTAATGCTTTTTTTCTTTTTTGAAGATAATGATTAAAGTCATATACTAATGATGGTATGAATTAGAGATTGAATTTGACATGAAAGAGGAGGCAGATCTTCGTAATTTTGAAAAAAACCAATTTGAGCAAGAGAAAATAAATTTAATGATATGAAAATAAATTTGTTAAATTGATTTGCTATGAGAATTTAGAAAAGATCCTGTCTAATGGCATGCACATTCTTCATTTTCTTATAAGAGATTTCTTTTTTGTTTTTTTTATGCTAATCTTATTCTTTGATTTTTTTTTTAATTCTTGCCTTTTCTGATTTGTGTATCTTTGTTTGTCAAAATCAACCATCCTAAGCATAAAATATTGCTGTAAAACATTGAGAAATCAAACATTCTTTCTCGGATAAGTTGCTACACAAACTTGGAGACACAATAACGTTAGATTCGGATCGATAATCGTTTGAAATTATCATCCATTTAGATTTAAATTTAAAGTATAAAATTTATAATAGTTTCAAATTTCAAATATTTAATTATTGTAAAGAATCAATTTATATATTATATTATGGAATATAGTCAAATAGTCAGTTTAATTCGTTTATTTTTATGATACAACGATGGTTTTTAAAATTGTGAAATGGTGAATTTAAATTTGAGATAAAGTTGCATTAACAAATAAAAAAGAAAAAATAAATAAGGAAAATTAGGAGGAGCAAGAATGAGGGCCAAGACAAAAGTCTCAGTCATTAACATATGAATGGAGACTTATCAACGACCGTTGAGGATCGAAGCCATGTGCTCGACTCTTCACTCCTTTTTATACAGAAGAACTATCAATGCCTCCGTTTTCATTCAGTGCGGTGGTGATAATTGGCATGATACTTGGAATCCATTTAAATAAATATTACCCTTTTTCAACGTCATTCGGTTATAATTACTATTTTATTATTTGTATTGAACTCAAATTTATTTAATATTATTTATTTATTATTTTTATCTATTTAATTATTTATTTAAGTATAAAAATTTAAAAATATTATAAAATTTAAAATATAAATTATAATTTTTTAATTAAATATTTATAAATAAAAATTTAATACTAATATAATTTTATTAAAATAATTTTATATTATATAATTTTATAATTAAAATAAAATATAATAAATATATAATTAAAATTTAATAAAATATAATTAATATATAAAATCAGAATTCATGTTATGGGTATTCAAATATATGCCACTAAATTTAATAAAAACTCATCATAAATAGTAAAATCACTATTTATTTTTGCTCAAATCCATCTATAAATTATTTATATTCTATATAAATGGATTGAGATAGGTTGAATATCTGAAAATATCATATTTAGTATTATCCCTAATTTAGTATTGTGTACAATTAAATATTTGTTATCCTCTATACGACCATTAAATTGTAAATTATTTCAGGGCTTAATTGCATTAATCATCTTTGATCTTTTGTCTTATCTCGTTAAAATTTTTAAACTATATTTTATAAAAATAAAATTATTAAACTTTTAATTTTATCTCAATAAAATTTTTAATATCAATTGGAGTGCGATGTGATAGCCACATGTTGACATTAAAAAACAGTTCAATTTCATCTTATTCTTTATCCATATTTTTTTAACATACCTTAAATTACTTTTTCACTAGATTTAAAATTATATGATTTGCTCTTAATTTCTCGTACACATGTGTGGAATAAGGTACAATTAAATTATATATATATATATTTTATTTTTTTGGCCATGTAGTGATATATTACTATCATGTCATATTTTGATTGTAAAAAAATAATCTAAAAAATTTTGTTAAGACAAAATAAAAAATTTTAAAAATTTATTTATATAAAATAAAATTTAGAGATTTTAATAAAATAAGGGTAAAATATCATGTGCCACAAGCGTAACTAACCCCAATTCAGGACTTTGATCAAATAGTAAAAGTTCATTCAATTCAAGCCCACCATTTATTTTCTAATTTTTTTTAATCAAGCCGAATTTCAAAATTAAACATCCTCGCTCTCTTATAAAGACTTGTACCTTATATTACTTTTTGTTTTGAATTTTTAAAAAAATGAAAAAATAACATGATGTATTTTTTTAAAAAAATTTAATTGAATATATATATATATATAATATAGATGCTAGATGTATATTCTATTTATATTTTTAAAAGTAGGTATTTTTGAAATTGAAAATTGAAAAATAGATGCTCTAAAAGAATTTCAATTAAAAAAAATCTAAGTATAGATGGTTTTTCTTTTTTTTTTTTTCTACCACATTATGATGCAATCTAATATAATATATAAATAAAAGTTGGATCAGAGAGACATTTATGATCATCATTCTATTTATTTATTTAATTTTCTTTTAGGATTTTTAATGTAATTTTGTGTATTTGAAATGATAAAGAAAATGTTGGGTTATTAATAGGATATTGATGACGAGCTGATTCTCAGGGGAGGTCCTAAGTCCTGTAGCTTAGGTTCAGTGTTACTGCTGCTATAGCTCTTCTACCTGCAAGACAAGAGAGGAGGGACTGGGCTTCTCGGGAGGAGATTCTGATACCTAAGTTAGACGTTAGCTGCTCTGAGTAAATAAAGAGAAGAGAAGAGAGAGATGACTACTTTACCTGTGGGGTGACCTCCTATTTTATAGTTGATGTAGGGAGACAGAGTCTGATGTGTCAGCGTAATTTACAGATATGTCGATAAAATTTTTGCCGGACATAAGGAACTCTGTAGGACTGAGAGTGCCCGGAACCAAGGTCTACCATACTGCTGCAAGCTTGGTCATGAGGGTGACAAGATATGGAGCTCAGTGGACGAGCTCGATAAATGGAGGGGTAACATTAGTAGTCTCCCTCTAGTCTAATGACATTTATGTCAAGACTCAGTCATGTCATGCACAAAAGCTCGATTAAGCTCGGGTGAAAGTGTATGTGCTGAATCATGATACTAGGATGCTATATGACAACATGCAGGGCTCAAGTGCAGAGCTCGTCTTGGGAGCTTGGGAAGAGAGGTACTATCACTAGTCCCCCGCTAGTCATTTGACATTTACGTCAAATTAAAAACTGTGACTTAAAAAAGTCAAACCAAACTTGGTTAGAGCTGCAGGAAAACTGAGAAACATAAGGTAGAACTCAAGGGAGGAGCTAAAAAAATGACAGCTCGAGGAGCTCCAAAAATGAGTCTCAAAGAGCTTAAAGAAGAGCTTAGGGAGCTCGAGGGCAAAGATCGATTATCCAGGGCTAGTACGAGTAATACCATTAGTCTCTCCTGAGAAGTCTTGACATTTATGCCAAATGGAGTCAGTTAATATTCTAGAAGGATGGACACATATCAAGCAGAGGTGAGGTGACGCTTCGAATAACTCCGGTATCACACATTAATGATGCCGGTTCAAATGTGCAAAGTCTTTTCTATAAATAAAGGGTGGGGCAAGCGGTATTCCTCACTCGACCAAGTGAGAATAGCTCGATTGCTCTTACTTGCCATGTGTGAATACTTGAGAGCTCAATTATAGAGGTTAGTTGTAATATCTCAAAATTTTAAAAATTTTAATTTTTTAAAATTAAATAAATAATTTAAAAGTATATATATATATTTAAGTGAAAAAGTAAAATATGTATATGATATATATATGTAGATATACATAATATATACAAGTCAATATTTTAACTTGGTCAAATATTATTTTAAATTATTAAAAAATTAATTATGTTATTAGTGGTAGATGATTTTTTTATATTAAATTAAGTAATATATATATATATATATATATATTTTACTTGGTGAAGAGTGAAAGTGAGATATTTGTGTGGTTAAAAGAGTGTTAGTTGGATAAAGATTAGGGAGTGATCGTCATCTTCTTCTTCTTTCTCCATTGAAGGTTGGCTATCTCCATTAAAGGAAAGGAGAAATTTGCTTCTTGTAAGCTCAAGTAATTGAAGGATTTCAAGTGTTCAAGTTGGAGTTTTGAAGATTTTCTCCATATTTAGTAAGTTTCCAACTTGTTTTCTTGATTTTCTATGAAAGTTTGTATATGTGTAAATTAGATGTTTGGTGCAGTATGTGTTAATGATTGGTATTGGTATGTATGAAGTTTTTTTGAGTAGTTAACTTTGAATTTAGGGTTGGATTGAAGAAATAGTTAAGTTTGGTGAAGAGAATAAGAGTTTTGGGTTATGTAATTTTTGAGTTGTTGTAATGTATATACAAGTATTTTATGGTAAAATGATGGATTTAGTTAAGTTTGAATAGAGTTGAAAAGGGTAAAGAAATATAATTTTGGATGTGACAATTATGTGTTGATATCAGAATTTTAGCCTAACACGCCCGGTGACAGGTTATGTCTTTGGGCTTATCGATGGTTTTGTTTTCAGTGTTAGTGACACGCCCATGTCACTGAGCGTGTCACAGCTTCTGTAATGTTATAGTATTGACACGTGCAATGACACGTCCATGTCACTGAGCATGTCACAGCTACTGTGTTGTAGGAGTTTTGGCATGGACCGGGACACACCCATGTCTTTGGACGTGTCTTATCTACTGTAATACAGAGCTTAGGACACGGTCATTGACACTCCCATATCACTGAGCGTCTCAAAGCTTTTGTGTTGTGGGTTTAGGGCATGGTCATTGACACGCCGGTATTGTTGAGCATGTCATGTATAGATTTTGTCCTAGATAATTCTTTTCCTTATTTTCCTTTGTGTTTCTTATCCTTGTGTTGAGAGGTTTTATATATGCCTATAAGTATGTTACTAAGTGATTATTTATAATCACATTTGGTTTAGGCTTTGAAGAGACTTGAGTTACCCAATCCAAGTGTTGAGGGATATCTTGGAAGAGGAGGTTGAAAGTGGTGTTTGAGCTTGTTTTGTGCTTTTAGAGGTAAGTACAAACTTTGAATAATTGCTTATATTTGCATGACATTTGGACTTAACACATTTGGTTAGAAAATTTGTTAAGTTACTTACTACATTGTTGGTGCATGAGTAATATGCTATGATTTGTATAATGTCACAAATACATTATATGTAATGTGAACTATGTGCAAAATATGATAATGACCCAAAATGTATAGATAATGCAATTTGTTATGTATACATTAAAGATGGCATGTAAAGCCATTGGTGATGGCTGTATTGATATAAATAAGATAATTGAGGCATTGTGCCTAGCTTGATCTTGAGAAAATGAGAAAGATATTGATAATGAAATTATGAATTGTGGAATAATTGAGCAATATATTAAGATATAATGTTATGAGATATAATATCCTTATGCATTGTACATTGGCATTGCATTTGAACTTTATTGTTATCAAAGTTTGTATTACTAGGCTTTTGGCTTAGCGCGATTGTGATTCATCGCACGTGTGATATGGTAGATCCGGTTGAGCCAGAGAGTTCATCTAGACCGAGTCAAGTCTAGGCTTAAGATCTTGAGTGCACAGTGATTGTTGGACATCAAGATCAGAGATAAACTGCCAGCATGTACATATTTTATATTTTTATACATATTGACTTCATGTATATTATGTTATATTTTGATGTATATATGTATATATATCACAAACTATCAATAATGTTTTGGATAAACATTTGTTAATGAAGTTATGTATGTGTTTTAGCAAGGAATATTTTATCTATTATTTATATGACATCACTTAAATGATTTAAGTTTATACAGATTTTAAAAAGTAAGGGTTTATTTTATTAAAATGGGTTGTAGCATTCTTATATCGTATATTCGTATATTACATATGTTGGGTGTATGTATTATATGTGTATAGGGTATAAGGGTGTTACATTTATTTTGGTATCAGAGCCTAGGTTTGAGGTTCTCGACCTAGGTGGATAGTAAGAGAAAGAAAATGGAGATTTTTAAATATGATACATGCATTGGCACTGACAGTTTCTGATCTCTGATGTGGTAATTTCTGTTGTGTTTGCAGATATATGTGGTTATGGCGTCTCAAACGCATCAGTCTGCAGAGGGTAGTGCAGAGAGTGTGGCTCTTGGTGAGGGTAGAGATAGAGTAAGAGCTGAAATTACTGGAGGGGCACATGCTCCTGTGCTAGAGAGACCAGCAGTTAATGAGATTTTGCCAGGCTGGATACGGCTGTTAGTGTATGTGCCCTAGGCCATTTATTTGGATCTTTATGTTATACATTCATTATTAATAAATGAGATTTTATTATCATTATTGTTTGTTTGCATGTTACACAATTTTGATATTTGTCCCTGGTTTATTATTGTTATAGAGATAAAAAAAATAGTTCTTAACCAGTATGAACATTGATTTGATAATCATCAGATGGTTATGTGTATAGTGATACAAATCAATTTCATAGATACTTGTTAGAGAACAATGTATTGGATAGACCCATCATGAGATTACTACATGAGTTAGTGTCATAAGTAAATCTCATGATAGTTATGTATTAATTCTTTGACTTGAGATTGTCATAGTTTCCAATATAAGGACTATTATATTTTGACATGATCAAACATTATCAGTAACTGGATAGTAATAAAGGTTATGATCATATATGATAGAAATTATGTAGAGGATAATGAACAATCAAGGTAGAATTTGTCCCTCTCTTTGAGAGAGATATCTTTTGGGCCCCTCGATAAGTGAGACTGTGAAATGCATGGCTGTGCTCAAATGAATTGATAGTGTGATCAATTTCATTTGTTTTTATCAGTCTACTGGGAGATCGAGTAATCATAAGTTTGGACAATATAAGTATGACGTTGACCATGACTTATGTTCAAGCTAGATATCGTGTGACAAAGGGATTAATGCATGTACTATTATTAGGCAAATTGGACATTCCTTATATTAATTGGGTAGTTGTAACGCCTTGCTAGAGGCCAATTACGACTTGTTGGTTTAATAGAGATTAAATTGACTACCAATTAATATGGGCCTATCGGGTCACACACAAGAATGCGCTTTGGGCTGGATATAATATTAATAATATTAATATTAGATATTAATATTAATATTTATTATTATTATTATTTTTGTTTATATATATATATTATTAGATAATATATTCAGAATCCTAATTAGATTTGAATTCTGAATTTGACTTACCTTATCCAATTATATATATTATTAGATAATATATTCAGAATCCTAATTAGATTTGGATTCGGAATTTGACTTACCTTATCCAATTTCGAATTGGATTCTGGAGTGATTATATTCACTCCAGACGTTAAGTCTTTTTATAGGTAACATTAGAAAATAAAAGAGAACAAAAAAAAGGAACCCTAATACGTTTTAGAGAAAACGTTTTTCAGCCTTTGCCGTTGCAGAGAGCTAGCACTCCAGACGGTAGCATTTGTGTGGATACGCGATAGAGGGTGTTTTGCGATTGAGGCATCTCTTCCAAACTGTGATTTCGAATCATCAACAGGTTAGTTCTTTGTACACTTTCATCGAATTAAACGAATAGCATGGATCCTGGTGGGAAATCAGAGATCAAAAATTTTTCCGCTGCGTGTTTTTGTTTGCAGTGATCTCCTTAATTTCCTAACAGTGGTATCAGAGCCACTTGTTGTTTTCGTTTAAGTCGAAAATGCCATGTTGATATGATTACATGAGATATATTGATTTCGTATGGCATGTTAACTATAAAACCCTAATTCATTTTTCATATGATGAGAAAGGATTGGTTTTTGGTTTCGTTTCTGTAAAACCCTAATTCGTTTTTCATATGATGAGAAAGGATTGGTGTTTTTAATTTTGTTTTCATGAGATGATCACATATATATGATTGGTTGATTAAAACGATTTTCATATGATGAAAACGATTAAGTTTATATGTGATATAAACATTTGGTAATGATTCTGTAATGGGTTGTACATATTCGAAATAAAACAGTAAGAAGGTTGATGAGATTAATGATTCTGTTTTAGGGTTTCGCCAAAGAAAAATGTTAATGAGATTAACGTTTCTGTTTGGCTTCGAGGGGCGCTACCCCTTCGGAACCCCGCCCTCTGACCAGCCAGCGGGAGCCCCGCCCGCTGACCGGCTAACGGGACCGCCGTATGTTCGCGCCCTATAGTTCGTTACCGCAACATTAAGAATGTCAATATATTTGTTTATATTTAACATGTTGGTGATGAATATGTTATGTTTGTTTGATGTCTTGGCATGGTGCATAGCATGGCCTTATGACCTATGTGATTGGTTTATTCATATCTTAATTTTGGGTAAATACGACCTGTGTGTCGTTTATTTTATTGTAATTTATTTTACTAGTAGTTAGATTTTCTTTTTATTGTAATAAATGAAGATTCAAGCTACAATGTTTGTGATGGAGATTCATACCAAGGAGAAGATGGTTCCATGGTGATGGAAGCACAAGCTCAAGTTGTGAAGATATGTAATATTGCAAGTGTTGTAATAGATAGGTTTTTCACCTAGGGTTGCCTTTATGATCTTCATTTGGTCTCTTGAAGATCATATTTAGTTTGGCCATGCTATGTCACGTTTACATATTTTGTCATTTGGTATATGATGCTTATGTGATAAATTATATATATGCATATAGGATGCTAAAATATAATGATATGTAATGCAAGACATGATAATAATTTAGTTGAACCCTCATTAATAATTTAAGTCTAAATGCCATCCACATTTTGAACACCTATCAAAACTAAGATTGTATTAAAGTAGGTATTGCCAAAGCAATATGCTTTAAATATTCCTAGCTAAGTAGGATGAGTAATAGTGCTACTCATATGTTTTAAAATTGGTTAAACTTAATTAGGCTATCAAAATGGTTTTGGGCCTAAGGCATTAGATGGAATTCAACATGCTATGTCATATGATGTCAATATTCCATAATTAATAAGAGTTACATGAGATGTAATTGGTAAAGATGTTACCTACCTAAATAACTTGATTTTAAGCGTCATGCCAAAGCTGAGTTTAGAATTAAGTGAAATACGGATCTTAGCCTACTAAAATATTTCTTTAGAGGGTTGTATTTTTAGTAGGAGTTTAAATAATTTTAACCTCATTATTAATTAAAATTTGACTTTGCATATTTATCAACAGATGGCTGCTAATAACAATTCCACCTTATCACTGCGATCTATCCTTGAGAAGGAAAAACTGAAAGAATGTGGGACTAATTTTGTTGACTGGTTTAGGAACCTGAGAATTGTTCTCAAACAAGAGAAAAAGTCCTACGTGCTTGATGAAGCTGTCCCTGACCCACCTCCTGCTGATGCTTCTAATGCTGCTAAGAGTAAGCATAAGAAGCATGTGGATGATTCCAATGACATAGGATGTCTTATGTTGGCTACTATGTGTCCAGGACTTCAGAAGGATCTGGAACACTTAGAGGCTTATGAGATGAGTGTCCATCTCAAACAAGCTTTCCAACAACAGGCTAGGCAAGATAGGTTTGACACCGCTGTTGCATTATTTGACTGCAAAATGTCTGAAGGTGAATCTGTTAGTGCTCATGTTTTGAAGATGAAAGGCTATCTAGATCACCTTGATAGACTTGGATATCCCCTGAGTTTAGAACTCTCCACGGATTTGATCCTACATTCATTGCCTAGCAGTTTCTCACAGTTTGTCATGAACTATAACATGAATGACATGGAGAAATCCATTCCTGAGCTACATGGTATGCTCAAAACTGCTGAGGGGAATATCAAAAAGCCTACCCAAATATTGAATGTCAATATTAAACAAATGAAAAAGAAAGCCAAAGATACTAAAGGCAAGGGTAAGGCAAAAGGTGCTAAAGGGTCCAAGGGACAAGCTAAACCAAAACTTGAACCTAAAGCTAAAGTTCCTAAGGAAGAGACTTGTTTCCATTGCAACAAGCCTGGGCATTGGAAGAGAAATTGTCAACTCTATTTGGATGAGTTAATGAAGTTGAAGGGTAGTGTGACTACATCTTCAGGTATTTATGTTATAGAAATTAATTTATCTATTCCTTCTTCCTGGGTATTAGATACCGGATGTGGATCTCATATTTGTACAAATATGCAGGGACTCAAAAGGAGTAGGATGCTGAAGAAGGGAGAAGTGGACCTATGTGTTGGCAATAGAGCAAGAGTTGCTGCTATAGCTGTAGGAACTTATGAACTTGTTATGCCCAATGGGTTTTTTTTTTTAAATTTTGAACAATTGCTTTTATGTTCCTACTATGAGTAAGAATCTTATTTCAGTATTTGTTTTGGATGATGAAGGTTATTCATTTTTTATTAAGAATAAGAAATGTTCTATTTTTGATAAAAATGATTTGCTTTATGGTATTGCAAATTCTTATAATGGCCTTTATATCCTTAATCTTGATGATTCTAATGGTAATGATATCTATAACATAACTTCTAAGAGAACTAATCCAAATGAGTTAAACCCTACTTATTTATGGCATTATCGCCTTAGCCATATAAATGAGAAACGCATTTCTAAGCTCCATCAAGATGGATTATTAGTTTCATTTGATTTTGAATCATTTGAAACATGTGAGTCTTGTTTGCTTGGTAAGATGACAAAGGATCCTTTTACTGGGCATAGTGAAAGGGCTAATGATTTATTAGGCTTGATACATACAGATGTATGTGGTCCTTTTAGCATTAGTGCCAGAGGAGGATTTCGATACTTCATTACTTTTACTGATGATTTCAGTAGGTATGGCTATGTCTACCTAATGAAACATAAGCATGAGTCTTTTGAAATGTTTAGAACTTTTCAAAATGAAGTACAAAATCAACTTGGTAAAACAATTAAACTACTTCGATCAGATCGAGGTGGTGAATATTTGAGCCAAGAGTTTGATGATCATCTAAGGGATTGTGGAATTGTTTCACAAATGACTCCTCCAGGAACTCCACAGTGGAATGGAGTTTCTGAAAGGAGAAATCAAACTCTATTAGATATGGTTCGATCAATGATGAGTCAAGCGGATCTTCCTTTATCTTTTTGGGGTTATGCCTTGGAGACAACTGCATTCATTCTGAACCGTATACCATCTAAGGCGGTTGAAAAGACACCATATGGGATATGGACAGGTAAGACACCTAGTTTGTCTTTTCTTAAGATTTGGGGTTGTGAAGCTTATGTGAAAAGACTAGTTTCAGATAAGTTAGCTCCAAAGTCTATCAAATGTAATTTTGTGGGGTATCCTAAGGAAACTAAAGGATACTATTTCTATACTCCTTCAGAGAACAAAGTGTTTGTTGCTCGAAATGGGATCTTTTTGGAAAAGGAATTTCTTTCTAAGAGAACTAGTGGGAGTATAGTAGAACTTGAGGAAACTCAAGTACCACAAGAAATCATTGAGCCATCTATAGAGCCTATTTCAGAACCACAAATAGTTGTGGAGTCTGAAGATGTAACACAAATCCCTCGCAGGTCTGATAGGACACGTCGTCAGCCAGAGAGATATGGATTTCTTGTGACCGATGATAGTGAAGTAATGCTCATAGATCAAGATGAGCCTACTACCTATCAAGAAGCTGTGTCAGGTCCAGATTCAGACAAATGGCTTGGAGCCATGAAATCTGAGATGCAATCTATGTTTGACAACCAAGTTTGGTCTTTAATTGATCCTCCAGAGGGTATTAAGACTATTAGTTGCAAATGGGTTTTCAAGAAGAAAACTGACATGGATGGGAATGTGCAGACCTATAAAGCAAGGCTTGTTGCAAAAGGTTTCAAGCAAACTCATGGTATAGACTATGATGAAACCTTTTCACCAGTTGCTATGCTTAAGTCTATTAGAATTCTCATTGCCATTGCAGCATACTATGATTATGAGATATGACAAATGGATGTCAAAACCACTTTCCTTAATGGAAACTTGCTTGAGGATGTGTATATGACACAACCTGAGGGTTTTGTAAATCCTGAGAATTCTACAAAGGTTTGCAAGCTTCAAAGATCCATTTATGGATTGAAGCAAGCATCTCGAAGTTGGAATCTTCATTTTGATGAAACAGTTAGGAACTTTGGTTTCATCAAGAATGAAGATGAACCTTGTGTTTACAAGATGGTTAGTGGGAGTGCAGTAGTGTTTTTAGTCTTATATGTGGATGACAGAATGATATCCCTATCTTGCAAAAGGTTAAGACTTGGTTAGGGAATTCTTTCTCAATGAAAGACTTAGGTGAGGCTGCCTATATCCTTGGTATAAAGATCTATAGAGATAGATCTAGAAGGATAATTGGCCTGAGTCAAAGTACATACATAGATAAAGTGTTAAAGAGGTTCAACATGCAAGATTCCAAAAAGGGATTCTTGCCTATGTCTCATGGCATTCATCTCAGCAAGAGTCAATGTCCTATGACATCTGATGAGCGAGATCGAATGAATAAGATTCCTTATGCTTCTGCTATAGGATCTATTATGTATGCCATGTTATGTACTAGACCAGATGTCTCATATCCATTAAGCGCAACTAGTAGATTTCAAGCTGATCCCGGTGAAGGTCACTGGACAGCTGTCAAGAATATTCTTAAGTACCTTCGAAGGACTAAAGATGTATTCTTGGTTTATGGAGGTTTGGAAGATGAGCTAGTTGTAAATTGTTACACAGATGCTAGTTTCCAAACTGACATAGATGATTTTAGATCGCAGTCAGGTTTTGTATTCACATTGAATGGTGGAGCTGTTAGTTGGAAGAGTTCAAAACAAAGCACTGTGGCTGATTCTACAACAGAGGCTGAGTATATAGCAGCATCAGATGCAGCTAAGGAAGCAGTCTGGTTGAAGAAATTCATCACTGAGCTAGGAGTGGTGCCTAGCATTGCAAATCCTATGGACATTTATTGTGACAACAATGGTGCCATAGCACAGGCAAAAGAGCCTAGATCTCATCAAAGGTCTAAGCATATACTCAGGCGTTTTCACCTCAGTCGAGACATTATCGATAAAGGAGATATCAAGATATGCAAAGTTGACACAAATGATAACATAGCAGATCCATTAACAAAGCCTCTCTCACGGGTCAAGCATGATCAACACACTAGATCTATGGGTCTTAGAAATTTGTAGGCCTAGTGCAAGTGGGAGATTGTTAGTGTATGTGCCCTAGGCCATTTATTTGGATCTTTATGTTATACATTCATTATTAATAAATGAGGTTTTATTATCATTATTGTTTGTTTGCATGTTACACAATTTTGATATTTGTCCCTGGTTTATTATTGTTATAGAGATAAAAAAATAGTTCTTAACCAGTATGAACATTGATTTGATAATCATCAGATGGTTATGTGTATAGTGATACAAATCAATTTCATAGATACTTGTTAGAGAACAATGTATTGGATAGACCCATCATGAGATTACTACATGGGTTAGTGTCATAAGTAAATCTCATGATAGTTATGTATTAATTCTTTGACTTGAGATTGTCATAGTTTCCAATATAAGGACTAATATATTTTGACATGATCAAACATTATCCGTAACTGGATAGTAATAAAGGTCATGATCATATATGATAGAAATTATGTAGAGGATAATGAACAATCAAGATAGAATTTGTCTCTCTCTTTGAGAGAGATATCTTTTGGGCCCCTCGATAAGTGAGACTGTGAAATGCATGGCCGTACTCAAATGAATTGATAGTGTGATCAATTTCATTTGTTTTTATCAGTCTACTTGGAGATCGAGTAATCATAAGTTTGGACAATATAAGTATGACGTTGACCATGACTTATGTTCAAGCTAGATATCGTGTGACAAAGGGATTAATGCATGTACTATTATTAGGAAAATTGGACATTTCTTATATTAATTGGGTAGTTGTAATGCCTTGGTAGAGGCCAATTACGACTTGTTGGTTTAATAAAGATTAAATTGACTGCCAATTAATATGGGCCTATCAGTTTACACACAAGAATGCGCTTTGGGCTGGATATAATATTAATAATATTAATATTAGATATTAATATTTATTATTATTATTATTTTTGTTTTTATATATATATTATTAGATAATATATTCAGAATCCTAATTAGATTTGGATTCTGAATTTGACTTATCTTATCCAATTATATATATTATTAGATAATATATTCAGAATCCTAATTAGATTTGGATTCTGAATTTGACTTACCTTATCCAATTTCGAATTGGATTCTGGAGTGATTATATTCACTCCAAATGTTAAGTCTTCTTATAGGCAACATTAGAAAATAAAAGAGAACAAAAAAAAAAGGAACCCTAATACGTTTTAGAGAAAACGTTTTTCAGCCTTTGCCGTTGCAGAGAGCTAGCACTCCAGACGGTAGCATTTGTGTGGATACACGATAGAGGGTGTTTCGCAATCGAGGCATCTCTTCCAAACTGTGATTTTGAATCATCAACAGGTTAGTTCTTTGTACACTTTCATCGAATTAAACGAACAGCATGGATCCTGGTGGGAAATCAGAGATCAAAAATTTTTCCCCTGCGTGTTTTTTGTTTGCAGTGATCTCCTTGATTTCCTAACAACGGCATATGGTGGAGCTGTTGAGGTAGGCTCCGGTACAGCAACCACCGCCACCACAGCCGCAGTCGCAGTCGCAGTTTCTGACCAGAAAATATTATAAGTTGAGGAAGTTTAGAGTTGAAAACTTTATTAGTACTACAGACCCTGCTGTAGCAAAGCAGTGGCTAGACAGAGTCTAGAGAGTGTTCATTCAGCTGCAGGCTACTCCAGAGAAAAAGTTTGATTATGCCAGATCTTTTATGCAGAGGGATGTATATGATTGGTGGAAGATGATTCCATATTCTTTGGATGATCCACCGGTCTTGACCTATGACGATTTTCTATGGGAGTTTGAGCAGAAGTATACTTCAAGGGAGTATAAGGATGCAAAGAATATAGATTTCTTGAGTTTAAAGTAGAATACCAGGATAGTGTCAGAGTATGAGATAGAGTTTATCCGGCTGAGTCAGTATGTTGGTGGGATCATTTCTGATAGGATTGACCAGTGTCGGAGGTTCGAGGAGGGACTGAGATCCTCTATCATGTGCATTATAGCATGCTCCTAGTATTAAAAATTTTTTTAGTTTGTTGCAGCTGCTAGGAGTATTGAGAGAGCATAGGGTCTTGCAGCAGCTGCTAGGAATGAGGAGACCAGAGCTAGGAAATCCTAAAGTGAGGTAGAGTTTTCATCTGTAAAGAGAGGCTGAGGAGAATATTTTTAGAGATTCAGTAGGAGCCAGAGATAGTCTGGAAGGTCAGTACAACAATAGAGATAGACACAGAGACCTACAGTCTTAGTGGCTAGTGCTCTGACCCTAATAGTTCAGAGACCAGTTCCATATATCTGTGTCCATTGTGGTGGGGGCACTTGGAGGTGACTGCTAGAAGACAGGTGAACCAACTGTGTGTTATAGATGTGGGTCACCAGATCACTTCTTTAGAGATTGCCTAGAGCCACCAGAGGATAGACAGACATATATTACAGCTTCTCGACTCAGTATTAGAGGAGGTCGTAATAGAAGGGATTTTGGTAGGGTTGGTAGATCTGGGTCTGGACAGAGAGGAGGTTCTACAGTTAGAGGTAGACCAGATGAGGCAGGGCCATCGCAGTGGGTATATGTGATGCAAAGGTAGCTTGATGCTTCAGCCATTATTGCTGGTACTTTTTCTTTATTTGGTACTTCAGTTCTTGCTTTGATAGATCCTGAGTCTACACATTCATACATTAGTGCATCCATCTTGTCTGTGACTGATTTGCATTTAGAGTCCCTAGGATTTGATGTTTTGGTGACAAATCCTTTAGGGCATAGTGTCATGGTTAGCCGGATGCACCGAGATAGTCCGGTTGTGGTTCAGGATGAGACATTTCTCGGTGAACTGATTGAGATTTTTTTCAGGGAGTATGATTTGATTTTTGGCCTGGATTGGTTATCCAGGCATGGAGCTGTGGTAGACTGTCATCAAAAGTGTGTTACCCTGAGAACCTCTGATGGTAGAAATGTGGTGGTATTGAGTGAGCAAAGACATCTTTAATCCATATTTGTTTCAGCTGTTTCAACGAGGAGGATGATTTGGAAGGGATGTGAGGCTTATTTTGCTCATGTTGTAGATACTAGAGTAGTGGATTCCCAGCTTGACAGTATATCCACAGTTTTTGAGTTTTCAGATATTTTTCCTGAGGAGTTTCTAGGGATACCTCCTGAGAGAGAGGTTGAGTTTGGTATCGATTTGTTGCCTGGTACCATTCTTATCTCTATTAATCCTTATCGTATGGCATCTGATGAGTTAAGAGAGTTGAAGGTGCAGTTGCAGGAGTTGTTGGATAACGGGTTCGTTCTCTCTAGTGTGTCTCCATGAGGAGTGCCCGTTTTATTTGTGAAGAAGAAGGATGGTACCTTAAGATTGTGCATTAATTACCGACAGTTAAATAAGGTGACCATCAAGACCAAGTATTCATTACCTCGAATAGATGATCTCTTTGATTAGTTGAAAGGGCAACAATATTTTCTAAGATTGATTTGAGATCAGGGTACCATCAGTTGAGAGTCAGAGGTGAAGATGTACCTAAGATAGCTTTCCACATAAGGTATGAGCATTATGAGTTCTTGGTGATGCCTTTTAGATTGACGAATGCCCCAACAGTATTTATGGATTTGATGAATATGGTATTCAGACCCTATCTAGATCAATTTGTGGTGGTTTTCATTGATAATATTTTGGTGCATTCACGTAATGAGGAGGATCATGACAAACATTTATGGATTGTATTGCAGACTCTGAGAGAGAAGCATACATCAAGTGACTTTTCTTGGTCATGTGATTTTAGCAGAGGGTATTAGAGTTGATCTGAGTAAAGTTGAGGCTAATTTGAATTGGAGTCCATTGAAGACTGTGACAGAGGTTAGAAGTTTTCTGGGTTTGGCAGGCTATTATCGTCGGGTTGTGAAAGGTTTTTCTATGATAGCTACTCCACTCACCAGATTACTTTGAAAGAGAGTTAGATTTGTGTGGACAGATCGGTGTCAGACAAGTTTTGAGCAGTTGAGGGAGATGTTGACTCAGGCTCCTGTTCTTACCCTGCCTGTGGAAGGTAAACCTTATGTGATTTACAATGATGCTTCACATAGCGGTTTAGGTTGTGTTTTGATGCAGGAGGATAGAGTCATTGCTTATGCCTCTCAACAGTTGAAGCCACATGAGCTGAATTACCTGACGCAAGATTTGGAATTAGCAGCTATAGTTTTTAGTTTGAAGATTTGGCGACATTACTTGTATGGGGAGAAGTGTTTCATTTATACGGATCACAAGAGTTTGAAATATCTGGGTGTTCAGAGAGAATTAAATCTTCAGTAGAGATGGTGGTTAGAATTGATTAAAGACTACGATTGTTAATTGATTATCATCCTAGTAAGGCAAGTGCTATTGCTGATGCCTTGAGTCGAAAGTCTTTGGTAAGTTTGACTGCTTATTCGCTCTTGTTGCTTATTGAGTTGAGAGCATTGCATGCCAGATTTGAGTCTTGTGATGATGGTGCTTTGATGGCTCAGTTACAGTTGAGGCCAGTGTTATTGGATCAGATTAGGGTGACTCAGTTGATAGATGAAAAAATTTTAAAAATTGTATTGGATTGCCAAAAGGGGGAGGGTCGAGACTTTCATGTGAGAAGTAGTGGCAGTTTGTGGTACAGAGATAGGTTATGTATTCCTGATGATGCAAAACTAAAAAGGATAATTTTGGAGGAAGCACATCAGTCAGCTTATGCTATAAACCCTAGGAGTACTAAGATGTATCAGGATTTGAAGCAGTATTATTGGAGGTCAGGTATAAAGAGGGACATAGCAGAGTTTATATCCAGATGTTTTACTTGTCAGAGAGTGAAGGCTGAGCACCAGGTTCCTTCAGGATTACTTCAGCCATTATCAGTGCCAGAGTGGAAATGGGAGTGAGTGATGATGGATTTTGTGACTGGATTGCCTTTGACCCAGAAGAAGCATGATGCGATTTGGGTAATAGTTGATCAAATGACAAAGGCAGCTCATTTTGTTTTCAGTTCGGATGAATTTTTCTCTTAAGAGATTGGCTGAACTTTATTTCAGTGAGATAGTGAGGTTACATGGAGTCCTAGTTTCTTTAGCATCTGACCTAGATCCTCGATTTACATCAAGATTGTGGAGAGGTTTACAGGATGCTTTAGGCTCTTTGTTACATTTTAGCATTGCTTTCCATCATCAGACAGATGGGCAGTCAGAGAGAGTGATACAGATTTTAGAGGACATGTTGAGAAGCTGTATCATCGATTTCACTATGAGCCAGGACAGATTCTTACCACTGATTGAGTTTGCTTATAACAATAGTCATCAGTCCAGTATTAGGATGCACCTTATGAGGCAATGTATGGTAGGAGATACAGGACACCTCTATATTGGGATGAGGTTGGATAAGGTAAGTTGATTGATCCTGATTTGATTAAGGAAACAAAAGAGAAAGTAAAGGTGATTAGGAATTATCTAAAAGCTACCTCAGACCGACATAAATCATATTCAGATTTAAAAAGAAGAGACATAGAGTTCAGTGTGAGAGATAAAATATTTTTGAAAGTGTCTCCTTGGAAGAAAATTTTAAAATTTGGCCTCAAAGGGAAGTTGGGCCCTCATTTCAGAGGACCTTATGAGGTATAAGAGAGAGTTGGTCCAATGGCCTATAGATTGACTTTGCTACCTGAGTTGGATCGAATTCACAATATCTTCCATGTCTCTATGCTTCGGAGGTACAGGTCAGACCCATCTCACATTTTGTCAGTAGAGTCAATTGAGGTGAGTCCAGATCTGACTTATGAGAAAGAACCAGTGGCTCTTTTGGCATGGGAAGTGAAGGAGTTGATAAATAAGAAGGTGTCACTTGTGAAAGTTCTTTGAAAAAATCATACCACTGAGGAGGCAACATGGAAGAGTGAGCAGATAATGCGAAATCAGTATCCCCAGTTGTTCCAGATTTGAGAGCAGGTAATTTCAAGGACGGAATTTATTTGTAGAGGGGAGAATTGTAATATTCCAAAATTTTAATTTTTAAAAATTAAATAAATAATTTAAAAGTATGTATATATTTAAGTGAAAAAGTAAATTGTGTATATGATATATATGTAGATATACATAATATATGCAAGTCAACATTTTAACTTGGTCAAATATTATTTTAAATTATTGAAAAATTAATTATGTTGTTAGTGGTAGATGATTTTTTTTATATTAAATTAAGTAATATATATATATATTACTTGGTGGAGAGTGAAAGTGGAATATTTGTGTGGTTAAAAGAGTGTTAGTTGGATAAATATTAATGGGTGATCATCATCTTCTTCTTATTTCTCCATTGAAGGCCGGCTATCTCCATTAAAGGAAAGGAGAAATTTGCTTGTAAGCTCAAGTAATTGAAGGATTTCAAGTGTTCAAGTTGGAGTTTTGAGAATTTTCTTCATATTTGGTAAGTTTTCAACTTGTTTCCTTGATTTTCTATGAAAGTTTGTATATGTGTGAATTAGATGTTTGGTGTAGTATGTGTTAATAGTTGGTATTGGTATGTATGAAGTTCTTTTGAGTAGTTAACTATGAATTTAGGGTTGGATTGAAGAAATGATTAAGTTTGGTGAAGAGAATAAGAGTTTTGGGTTATGTAATTTTTGAGTGTTGGTGACACGTGAAGTGACACGCCCATGTCACTGAGCGTGTCACAACTTTTGTAATGTTATAGTATTGACACGTGCAGTGATAAGCCCATGTCACTGAGCGTGTTACAGCTACTGTGTTGTATGAGTTTTGACATGGGCAGGGACACACCCATATCTTTGGACGTGTCTTATCTACTGTAATACAGAGCTTAGGACACGGTCATTGACACGCCCATGTCATTGAACGTGTCAAAGCTTCTGTGTTGTAGGTTTAGGATATGGTCATTGACACGCCCGTGTTGTTGAGCATGTCATGTGTAGATTTTGTGTTTATTATCCTTTTGTTGAGAGGTTTTGTATATGTCTATAAGTATGTTACTAAGTGATTACTTATAATCACATTTGGTTTAGGCTTTGAAGACACTTAAGTTACCCAATCCAAGTGTTGAGCGATATCTTGGAAGAGGAGGTTGAAAGTGGTGTTTAAGCTTGTTTTGTGCTTTTAGAGATAAGTACAAACTTTGAAAAATTTCTTATATTTGCATGACATTTGGACTTAACACATTTTGTTGGAAAATGTGTTAAGTTACTTACTACATTGTTGGTCCATGAGTAATATGCTATGATTTGTATAATGTCATAAATGCATCATATGTAATGTGAACTATGTGCAAAATATGATAATGATCCAAAATGTATGGGTAATGCAATTTGTTATGTATACATTAAAGATGGTATGTATAGCCATTGGTGATGGCTATATTGATATAAATGAGATAATTGAGGCATTATACCTAGCTTGATCTTGAGAAAATGAGAAAGATATTGATAAGGGAATTATGAATTATGAAACAATTGAGCAATATATTAAGATATAATGTTATGAGATATAATATCCTTATGCATTGTGCATTGGCATTGCATTTGAACTTTATTTTTATCAAATATTACTAGGCTTTTGGCTTAGTGCGATTGTGATTTATCGCGCATGTGACAGGGTAGATCCGGTTGAGCCGGAGATTTCGTCTAGACCGAGTCTAGTCTAGGCTTAAAATCTTGAGTTCAAAGTTTATTGTTGGACATCAAGATCATAGAAAAATTGCCAACATGTACATATTTTATATTTTTGTACATATTGACTTCATATATATTATGTTATATTTTGATGTGTATATTTCACAAACTATCAAGAATGTTTTGGATAAACATTTGGTATTGAAGTTATGTATGTGTTTTAGCAAGAAATATTTTATCTATTATTTATATGACATCACTTAAATGATTTAAGTTTATACAGATTTTAAGAAGTAAGGGTTTATTTTATTAAAATGGATTGTGGCATTCTTGTATCATATATTCGTATATTACATATGTTGGGTGTATGTATTGTATGCGTATAGAGTATAAGGGTGTTACATTAGTTCTAAATTTTCTATTTTTAAGTTTTGCATTTAAAGTTTTAGTAGCAAAATTGTGCGAGCACTAGTTAGCTCGATTGTGCCAGAGGAGGCATGAGAGGTGGGCTCTCCAAGCTAGGTCAGCAATGATCGAGCTGGACACAAGGAGATGTCTTTAACTAGTTGACGAGGAAGAAGACGTAACTAAAGTCCAAAAGGTGCACCCGAGCTCAGAGAAAGTTCGGGTGAAAGACATCAAATCCACAATAATAGAAATAGACCTAGCTGAGATCTGGTAGAAGTACCAAATACTACAGGAGTACAAGTTGTTCATTCCTGAAGAGGATGTACGAGTCTACGACACTGATAAGTGCACAATTGATAATATTTTATCTCTATTTCTTAATATGATTACTATCCAATTGAGTTTAATTTGTTTGTTCAAGTGTATTTTATGGTTAATTTCAGGAATTCTCTGTATTTTGAGGCTTATGGTCATTTTGGAGGAATTACAGATGAAAATAGAAGAAAAGAGCAAAATTCATCAATGGACACGCCCATGGACATAGGCGTGTCAAAGGACGTGCCCTTGATGCTGCATACAGAAGCATTGACATGCTTAGTGACATGGGCGTGTCACCGAGCGTGCCTTTTTCAATGACTCACAGCAGCTGTAACACGCCCAGTGACATGGACGTGTCACTGGACGTGCCTTATATTCAGAATCACAGTGGCTGAGACACGCCCAGTGACATGGGCGTGTCAATGGCCGTGTCACCTATGGAAAAGTTGAATTCTTTGCACTGATTGAGGAACAAGTGGAGGACAAGGACTGTGCTTTTGCCAAAGAAAGATTAAAGAAAAGAAAAGCTGACCTAAGTGATAAAAAGAAAGATAAAACAAAGAGAATATGGGAGACAAGGGAGAATGGTGTGAGTTGGAAGGTATGGGGTGTGAGCTGGAAGATATGGGCTGTAAGCTTGGAAGAGAGTTAAAAGGAGAAGAAAAAGAGAGAAGGGTACGTTTTTTGGGGAACAGAGAACAGAAAACAGAGAACAGAGGAGGAGGAACCATTTGCTGGAGAAAAGAAGAGAGTCTTGAGCTGAGTTTGAAGAAGGAGATACATCCTATACAAGACCTAAACCAAGAATCAAGGATTGAAGTGAAGAAATACAAATTATTCGCCATGGATTGTTTGGTTTCTCTTACTCATTTCTCTTGTTCTGTTTTTCTGGTTTTGAACATGAACTAATCCTTTCTCTATCTAGATATTGATGAACCCTAGCTTATCTGTATGGATTGAATAATTATATTTAGTTGAATCATTTGATTGAATTGTTTTATTATTATGATGCTTAATGATTTAATTCCAATTGATAATAGTATGCTTATTGATTGGTTGCCATTTTCATATTATTGACTTGAGAAAGCTTGATATGAATTGAATACTCATAAGGGTTGAGCATTGATTGGAGTGCTAGAGATAGACTTACAAGATCCTTTGGTTTATAGTTCCTTGTTCTTAATGCAAGATCTATTTAATTGTGTTTTGAGAAGATATTCCGACACTCTACTTAGTGATTAGGGATTAATCCACTCGAGAGAGGTTTTAGTCTAATTTAGAGGAATGCCAACTCAAATCTATTCAGTGATTTGACTAAATTGATTGTTCATAAATATCATTGAGGCTAGGGGGATTCAATATCTGGATAGTTTTATTACCATCAATCCTTTTTGCACAATATTTAATTTCCCTTTACTTTCTGTCATTAAATTAATTATTTTTAAATTATAAAACATCACAAACCTATTAAATTGCTAAACAATAGTTAAGGTTTGCACTAGTACCTGGCCTTGTCCTCAGTAGAACGATAACTCACTCACTACTATATTACTTGGGCGATCCGTGGCATTCTTGTATCATATATTCGTATATTACATATGTTGGGTGTATGTATTGTATGCGTATAGAGTATAAGGGTGTTATATTAGCTCTAAATTTTCTATTTTTAAGGTTTGCATTTAAAGTTTTAGTAGCAAAATGGTGCGAGCACTAGTTAGCTCGATTGTGCCAGAGGAGGCATGAGAGGTGGGCTCTCCAAGCTAGGTCAGCAATGATCGAGCTGGACACAAGAAGATGTCTTTAACTAGTTGACGAGGAAGAAGACGTAACTAAAGTCCAAAAGGTGCACCCAAGCTCAGAGAAAGTACGGGTGAAAGACATCAAATCCACAATAATAGAAATCCTAGCTGAGATCTGGCAGAAGTACCAATTACTACAGGAGTACAAGTTGTTCATTCCTGAAGAGGATGTCCGAGCCTACGACACCTTTTCGAATGTTGACGACTTTGTGCTATTACAATGCTACCGCAAGTGTACGAATTGCGCAACTAAAAAATTAGTGAGTAAGATATCATTTTGCTGGGGACAAGGTCAATTACTAGTGAAAATTCCAACTGTTGTTTAGCAATCCAATAATTCTTGTGATGATTAAAATAAAAAAATGAATTACGTAATAAATTAAATTAAAGAAAAATTAAGTATTGTACAAAAAGAATTGATGATAAAGACACTATCTAGATATTGAATCCCTTAACTATAAAGAAAATTTATGAATAATAGTTCAATTAAATCAAATAACAGAGCTAAATTGGCATTCTTCTAAATTAGATCAAAACCTATCTCGAGTGAATTAATCCCTAATCACTAAGTAGAATGCTAAGAATCTCTTTTCAAGTATAATTAAATAGATCATGCAATAGGAATCAGGAATTATAAACTAAAGAATCTTATAAGTCTATCTCTAACACTCTAATCAACCTTCAACTCCAATGAGAATTCTATTCATATCAAGTTTTTTCAAGTCAATAATATGAAAATATCAACTAATTAATAAGCATACTATTATCAATTGAAAATAAACAATTAAGAATCATAAGAATAAGACAACTCAATTAAATGATTTAATTTAATAAAAACTTTTCAATCTATACAATAAAGCCAGGGTTCATCAATGTCTAGATAGAAATAATTTAGTTCATGTTTATAGCTAGAAAATTAGAATAGAAGAAATAAGTAAAAGAATTCAAACAATCCATGATGAATGATTTGTGTTTCTTCACTTCAATCCTTGATTCTTAATTTAAATCTTGTAAAAATTGGATCTTTACCCTCAATCTCAGTTGCCAAACTCTTTCTTTTGAAGAAGTCGCCTCTAAGTGATAAAAACTAGATCCCTAATTCGCACTTCAGTTCAGATTTTATAACTTAGAGATTTAGCTTGACACGCCCAGTGACATGGCTGTGCCTCTAGGCGTGTCGATGATAGTATTTTTTCAACATTGATGACATGGATAACGACACAGCCAAGCTGCCGGACATATCGTAGCTATTATAATGCAGGATTAAGGACACAGGCACTAACACTAGTGTGTCACTTGCTTCTGTAAGGTAGGTGAACGACATGGTCATTGACACGTCCGTGTCGTTAAGCATGTCACTTGAAAATTTTGCCCAAAATAGCTCTTTTCCTTCTATTTCATCCATGATTCCAGCCTAAATGACCATAAGGCCTCAAAGTATAAAAGATTCCTGAAATTAACCCTAATAATCACTTGAACAAATAAATTAAACTCAATTTGACAATAAATATTCTAAGAAATAGGTACAAAAATATCATAAATTATACACTTATTACTGAAACATCAAATGATAATATATGAAGAGGATCTAAGGTCGGTGGTAAGATTTTCTTTGCTCTCCTTCCCTTGGGCTTTCCTGAACTATCATAAAATTACCCCCAGTCAGCTCAGCCCTAATGCATGGTGAAAAATTATGGGGTTTGAAATACTCTGTGGGTTTGCTCCGGGTTGTTCCTACTCCTCGCATGCTGAGTGCCTTCAGCATGCTCAGAATGCTAAGGAGCAGATGAAGATTTTATGTATTTATAAGGTCGATCTGGGCTCGGTATGTTTACAGGAAAACTAGACTTTATAAAGGCCTGGAAAGATCAGTTTTTCATTTTAGAGAACATCGATGGTTTCGGATGTCACAATATATGGTGAGTTATTCCTAGTGGTGAACAAGTGCCTAGAGGAAGGCTCGGTGAGGATGAGCTCGTAACTTTTGAAACTTGGAGCGAGACATTCTAAGGGAAAAGAGGAATTTCATCGCACTGATAATGGAGTACTTGCCCTTTAGGAAGGATTTGAAGGAGATTCGGCTAGAAGATCAGATAGGTATGTGATGTTCTAATGTGTTTTATGTTTAGCTGAATGTGTTTAGCTAGCTTTGAGTTCAGTTGAATAGAGAGAAACTCGGGATCAGCAAGCAAAGAATTGAAGTGCTTGGCCGAGAGGGAGGCGAGAAGAGAGGCTTAGAAAAAGGCTAAGAGGGCTCGCGAACAAATGAGCAAACCATCTACTGGGACTAGTAAGACTCAAGAACAAGAGCCTGTAATGGACTTGACTCTCTCCACAGAAGTGGTGCCAGAAACTAAGCCATACAGAGAAGTGGAGGATAGCTTGCCCCGCAGAGGGAGAGAGAAGACCCCACCTCAAAGAGAGGTGGAGGAACCACTAGCCTGCTGATATAGCAAGGTTTAGCTAGTGGAAGTAGTGAATGAGAAGTTGATGAGCCTCATAATACCACATAATTAGTATAGGACACTGGTCCTTAGAAGGTGCTTAAACAAATATACAAAACTATCCCTAAGGAGAGGCGTAAGAATGTGCAAAAGAGCTCAGAAGATGTAGCAAAAGAGATGATAACAATGTCTCACATGGTAAGGAATAATTTTAATAGTTGAAGTTGGATTCAATGTTGGGCATATAAGCTAACTAAATAATATTTGTAGGTCACCTAGCTCGCCCATACCATTTAGGAACGGGTGGCAGGCATGACAGTAAATTTTGCCCATGCCTCGAAGAATTGCAATGAAGAGATCAAAAAAAGGATGGAACTAGAGAAGTCCTTAAATGCAAAGGATGAAGAACTAAAGCGAGCTTAAGAAGCTTTGAAGGCAAAGACTAAAAAGTTAAACCTGTGCTCGACAAAGGAAACTCTAAAAGCCAAATATGTCAAGTTGAGCCTGACAGAGGACACCCTTAAAGCTGCTCGGCAAGGACTGGCTGTCGAGTCTGCAAGGAGTGACAAGAGCTATGCTCGGGGTGTCTATGCCTACTAGAAAGCTGTGTCAGAATGACTGAAGGAAGAGAAGCCATACACAAATTTATACTGGATGATGGAGATAAACATTGACGAGCTAGTAGCCACGCACGAGGTGGATGATGATGAAGAAAAAGGGGACGAAGAAGACTGGGACGAGGAGGATGAGGCCCAAGATGATGATGTCCAAGACTAAAAATTTTGTAAGATAGTAGCATGGTTTATTAATGCTTGATCTAGACAATTATAAGGACTGGGCTACTTATGTAATGAGCTTTTCTTCTATTAATGAAATGTCTTTTTGTTGAACTCAGTCCAATACTTGCATTTTATTTTATCTTTTATGTGATATGTTGTGTAACCTAAGGGCTCAGTACAAAATCAAACTTGACACTGATTTGTTTATGTTATGTTGTGTTGATTTGTTTATAGCCTTTGTTTAATTTGCTTGAGCACAAAGTTCATCCAAGCATATCGTATATGAACTAATGCATGCACTTTTAAGAACATGTAAAATAAAAATGAAAAACTAAAGGATTGTGATTACCTGCCTGAAGTAGTATTTGCAGTGGTCGATTGGATGACTTGTTTGAAGTATGGTTCTTGAGGAGTTGATCAAGCTCTCTTATTATGGTTAAACTCTTAGTTCTAGTGGAGCTGCATAAGATCTTCCGTTTAGAGCAGAATCTTAGCTATGTTGTTTTCTTGACCATGCCTCGACACTTGGATGAGCCTGAGTGCCGATGATAAGTTGGGGACGCCATTGCTCAAAAATTAGAGGTATCAGTGCCTCCCTTCATTGCCTTGACATTTATGTCAAATAGTCTGTTGGGTAGGCTTTCAGAGGACTGCAAAGTGCCTAGCTATATATATTAATGTTTCTTTCATAAAAAGATAGAAGCTTACTTTTACAGAAAAATGGGGACTCGAAAACTAATATAAAAAGTGGACAGATGCCCTAAAATTTACAAGTGTGGAAAATGAATAGAAACTTTTACAATTAGAGCATTGGTGCTTGGTCAGAGCATAGAAGTTGGCCTTTCTACAAGGGGTACAATAGTAATGCACATGAAGGTCCTACAAGTAGATTAATGCATGAGAAAGCGATAAAGTAGTTCGGTGTACGCGAGGGCACTATAATATACAAATTAATAATACAAGTTCAATGTGCACCCAGAAACTATGACATATAAGTGAATAATACACGTTCGGTATTGTGTATTAAATGATTCATATCATTCGGTTTAACCTAATTCATTGCTTTTATAAGATTGTTTGCTTATAAAGAGCTCAGTCTATTCAGTTTAATGTGTTATGAGTATATAATACTACTTCTTATTGCACCGTGGAGAAAAAGTAGTTGAGTGCACGACCAGAGTATATAATTGAAAGGCTCAGTGTGTAAGACACGGTGAGTTGAATATATTAAATATTAAATTTTATAATGTGAATGAGAGCGTTATGAGAGTTAAACGCAGGAGTGTGTTACGAGTGTTTGGTGAGCAAGAGCACTATAGTTCAAAATGTTAAAGCAAGACACGCTATGAGTACCTTTCTTGCAAGAGCTATGACATACCTGAGATTTCGTTGCCTCTGCTGGGGAATAGCCTGTCAATGCTCACCGCACCACTGATGATGATTTGATCATTAGAGGTGGGCCTAGCTCCTGTAGCCCAGGCTTAGTGTTGCTACTGCTATAGTTCTCCTATATGCAAGACAAGAGAGGGGGGACTGAGCTACCCGGAAGGAGGCTCCGATGCCTAAGTCAGAGATTGGAAGGTTTGGATACTTCAATAAATCCATAAACTATGCCGTCAGGATACTTCAATAAATCCAATATAGGCTGAAAGTTTAGATACTTCAACAAATCCATAAAACTGCACCCTCAGGATACTTCAACAAATTCAATATAGGTTGGAGGTTTGGATACTTCAACAAATCTGCAAAACTGCGCCATCAAGATACTTCAGCAAATCCAATATAGGCTGGAGGTTTGGATACTTTAACAAATGCGTAAAACTGCATTGTCATGATATTTCAACAAATCCAATATAGGTTAAAGGTTTAGATACTTCAATAAATCCACTATAGGCTGGAGGTTTGGATACTTCAACAAATCCAAATTAGTCATCATTCTTTAATTCTGAGTTGACTCGATTGTGGATGCTTCAACAAATCCATTTGACTTTTATGTGGATAAAAACTTGATTCTGAATATTTCAACAAATCCAGAAAAATGTCTACCTTTACAAAAATAGACCCTTATCTTGATCCTTTATTCTTGTAAATGGACCTTTATCTTGTATCGACTTTAGCTCTTCTAGCTTGACTGGCCCTCTATCATTTGTATCTTTATTCATTTGAGAGTTCTGGTTTCTCTCTAGCCACTTGTTCCATTCTTTTGTGAATTCTGCTTTTGATTCTTTAATGGCTTCAGCTTTGAAAAAAAAAATTCCGCTATTTTTATCCCTTTAGCCTTCATATCCCATCTTTGCTCCCTGCATGGTAGAACATTAAAAGAGGTCTGAAAATATTTTTGTACATGCATAAGATAAAAAATTGAGAAGGAGAAGCTTTGCCCCCTATCTAGGCTCAAACCGATAATTCTATTCCAATTAGGCTTTAACTGATACTTTTGTCTTCTTTGTGCAAGCATGTGTCTCTATTTTTGCAAAGTGACTACATCTTTCTCAAGTAACGGGCCTTTCATGCCCCTTGATTCCATGTTTGCTTCTAACTATTTGCGTAATAGAGTATGAGTTGTTCACCTTGAGAAAGATATGTAACACAAAACAATAAAAATGCATTGTGATATACTCATATACGCATATATGCATGACATGTATGAATGATACTTACAGTGATTATACTGACTCATAGACCGAGGTAGTAGGTTAAAGCACTCCTATTGATACCTTCAAGATAAATATTTGCGTAGGTCTTACAATGGATCAGTAGGAATTGCCGCTCCATGGCTTCTTCTTCAAGATATAGAAAATATGAGTAATAGGGGGCCCACACAGGATAGTCATAGAAACAGGAGACATCCTTTTTAAATCATGATCTAGCACATTAGTTAGTAGCTTCTTCATAACTTTGTAAATAATTTCTTTATTAGCCCACTTTTACTCAATATGTCCTTTAAGGTTCGACGGTACAATGTATTTTCCTAAGATTGAAGGCTCATATAACAAGAAAATATTTTTTTTAAATTTAATTTTAATTTTAAAATCAAATGTTGACTTTGCCAAATTAGTGTCAATATTTCTCAGGACTTGGTCTTTCAAATTAACACATTTATAACATCATAACCCTAGTTACCGTACTAAACATGGGAATTAATTCAATTTGAACAAGAACTGTTGCATTTTAGATAGACACATACACATTAATAGGCCAAAAGTATCATTGAGTTTAAATAATGTCTATCCCATATACATGCTTATTCAAACAATATCCACTTATAGACTCCACCTATTAAGAGAGATCAACAAGTCTTTAATAGGCTTGCAATGGGGTCTATAAGGTATATGTTAATCGATGGCCATTTTTAAACTGGAGCTGACATGATATGACAAACAAACTTTTACACTACAAACTTTCTGTTGGAACCATTTTCTGTTGTTGGAAACACTCTTAAACTATAGGCATCATTTCCACCTCCTAACCGTCTTGTTATGTTCTTCCATCTTGTTGGCAGAAATTTGGATTTGATTAGGACAAACTTAATCTTTTCCTTTTTGCTTTTGTACAAACTTAGAACATTTTTTCTTCCTTTTTTTCTTTTTTTTTTCTTTTTTCTTTTTTCTTCTTTTTTTAACATGGCATTTCATCATTCTGCTCTTTTTTTTTTCTTTTGGAATATCAAGTCTAGGACTTTCAAGATTAGAGCTATGTTGGATGAAAGAAGGTCTTTCTCCTATTTCTCTAGTTTAGATGAATGAGTCCTTGGTTGGGTTGAACCGATTCAAGTTAAGTTCTTTTCGTAGGCTGAGTGAAAGTTTTTCATTATTTTAGGTAAAAAGAACTCTGTTAGCTTTCTGAATCACCCTTTTGAGTTTTCAAAACTAGAGAGCTGCTCTAATTTTTGTCGAGGTCGCCCTTTTGGATTTTCAACCTTGCAAGCTACTTCCTTTCTTCTTCTTTCTATCTTGATTTTTTTTGTTTTTTTGGGTCCTACTTCTAAGAAAGTCATTATGTTTGTACTGTCTTGTGCTTTTGACTATGGAGGAGCACGAGTCTACTCCAATGAGGATGTATTCTTTTGTTACCCAGATGCCATCTCAATGATGAAATAGATTTGAGATATTAGGTATAGTTTAAGTAAACTTCAACTATCCTTATGATCTTGACTAAATATCATTTTCTTTGATCTTTTTACTTCTTGGTAGCTCAGTGATCATTAGACTTGTAATAAGTGTCATACCAGCTTAAGGTAGGTTATCAGGGTTTACAAGCCAAAAAAAAGTAAGCTAAAATCTCATGAAGGTTCAAAAGGACAAACTAGGAATTGATTTAGTAGGGTGGATACTAGTTGTTTACTCATCAAACAATGCATATATATTTTCTTCCTTAAATAAGTAGATTTCAATTTTTCCTTGAAAGTTCGTCAAAACATGTTCTAAGATTGACTAGTCACTGAAAATTATGGAGGAGCCCTCTCTAAGTAAGCATACACAGCTCAATGCTATAGAATAATTTTCTCACCTAGTAAAGTCATTTGGATCATGATGTATAGACACTCTAATTTATGAATATCAAACTAGATTCATCATTGGTTATATACCAGAATGTCAAAAATTAATAAAATAATATAACAAAAGTAATTTATTCAAACAATCTTAGTTTGAAAAATATAAATGTTCAAATAAGATACAAAAGAAAGAAAATAAGATGAGCAACACTCAAGCCAAGAGAAGTTTGTTGAGTTGGAGTAAAAAATGCTTCATTTACTTGGACGTTCTAGATGCGAAGAATAGAGGAAAAAACAAAATCTTCATTTAGTTCTCCTCCTATCATGAAGGTTACTGGTGGAGATACTCTGCCGAACTTAGGCAAAGAATTATCTTTTATGCTGGATTTGTTGGGTTCAGACAGCTTACCACTGCCAATCAGATCTTGGACCTTGTGCCTTAACCTAGCACACTTATTTGTTTCATCCCCTTATGTATGATGGAATTGACAAAATACATTGGCATCAAATTATAGTGGTAGAGGATTTGGTAATGGTCGAGGAGCTAGTGGCTGTAATAGCCCTTTCTTCTGAAGCTTATTTGAAATCCAAGACAAAGGTCTTCTTAGGTCTGAAAACTCTCTCCTTTTCGCCCAACCTGTAGTTGCATTGACTTCTATTTTTTTTGTGTACTCTGACTGCCATATTGGTAATTTCCTCTTTAATTCATTCTTCCAAAAAAGAGATTCTTCTCCCATTTCCACTCTTCTATCTATAAGCTAGTTTAGAGAAGATCTTTGAAATCTTTTATAAGGTATGAGATAGCCTCGTACGGAGGTTGGGTAGGGCACCTCTCACTATCATTCTAATCTGGTCAGATTCATCAAGCCTCTTTTTGAGAAAAGTATCCTTGTTCCTCCGCCTCTTCACATAGTCAACAAAACTCTCATTTTGCTTCTGTTGGATAGTCTCCACCTCCATTAGGGTCACTTCCAGCTCAACAATATACCCATGTTGCTAAATGAAGGTCTTGTATAGAAAATTCCAATCTTTTTGGATATTTTCCTCCAAGGTATTGAACCAGTTTTGTATAAAAGGATCCAGAGAAAGTATAAATTACCTCAGGGTTTGGGCCTTAGTAGCTTTAGCAGATTGTATACCAGTGATGTATTGCTTGACATATAAGTGGAGGTTCTAGTTTCATCAATCTTAGTAAAAGAAGGCATCTTGAAGTTATAAGGAACCTCTTTATCTTGCTCAAATAGTCGGTCTACCTCCAAAACCTCCTCAGCTTTAAACTTCTCTCAAACTTTTTCTCCAAGCCAGCAATCAACTTTTCAACATCAGTAGATTTGGTCTTCCCCACAGTCTTCTTTTCTTTCTTCTCTTTTTGTTGGCCTTGGAAGTATTGGTCGTAGTCATCATTGTCATCAATTACCTCCTTTTCTCATTAAAGGCTACCTCGCCCACCTTATCCTTTTGCTTCTTGTTACTAGTAGATGCTTCAGCGTTATTATCCTCTAATGGTGAAAGTAGTTGGTTCCTCATGGTCTCAGTCAGGGCATCCTTCGATTCTTCCATCCTGGAGTTAAAGGCATCATTCACCATCTTCTGAACTTTCTCAAGTTCCATTGCTTTTGGTGTGAAACTGACTGAATTCTCGCTAGATTTCGAATCGTAGGTAGGATTGTCATAAGCTTTTGAATTGTCCTAATCCATATCTGTGAGCTAGAAAAAATCAATGCTAATGTAATGTAATGCATATATGCATGAGTAACAAATAAACAGAGTTGGGACGTCCCTTCCAACCTTATATCTTTTACACACGAGAGGTGAGTCTCTTTTCCTAGGTGTTATGGTTAACAAATATATCAACATGGGATATTTTTGTTTTTGAGTCAATGGACGAAGTAACCAATAGTTGTATTTTCAAAATAGAATTCACTTTATAATAATTCCCACTAATTAAGCATTAATCCTTTGGGTAAACTTTCAAGCGGGCATTTCTGCCATATTTTGAATTAAAACTAAATTAATAGGTTTATTATAAAGAGACTTCTTATTGAAAAAATAGTTCATGCCACAAACAAGCCTATAACTAATATATCTTAGTATAAATAAGGCACAAAATTGATTTTAATATTCTATAATTGACCTAATCAATTGAAAGCCAGTTCAAAATGAATTTTAAGAAAAATGGGCATAAAGTGAAGAATGATTTTGGGCCAATTTTGAAAACACTTTAAAGCCTATTGTAAAAAATGTTTGTTTCAAAAATCAAATTTTGGGCTTCATACTTAGTCCACAAGAAAATAATTATTGACCCAACTTTGTTGAAAAGATTTCAAACCTATTTTTAAAAATGATTTAGGATTTTGGGCTTAAAATATTTTTAGGCCATAAAAATATTTTTGGGCTTATACCATAATTAGGTCATATTAGGAAAGGACAAACTAAATAGGCCATAACTAGGGCCAAAATATGTTAATCATAGTCAAACAATAAACAATTAGGGTAAACTTAAGGAAAGTTACTAGGCCAACTATATGAGCTTTAGTCTTTAGGTTGAAAAAAGCTTAGGTTCCTATAGCAAATATATACCAAAAGGTATAAGGCTATGAGTGGTGATATAGTGCTTAATTTTTATATCTTGAGTGAAAGTATGATATCACTTGCGGAAGCACAACATGGGTTCCACAAGACATCCTAACTCACACACATAATGCAGATCTAAAATGATGCAATGAACAATACTATAATAATAAAGAATAAAATAATATAAAGACCAACAAAATTAACTTCTCTTATCTCAATGGAGTCGGCTTTGTAAGCGAAGATTTTCGCTCCCACTTCCGGTGGAATGGTTCTTGCGACTTCGGCACTGTTAGGCTCGAAGCCTTAAAGAACACGGGCCTAAGCTTGAAAAAATAGAGTTGTCACTTAGACAAGCAGAGAAAAAAAGGGGTAGATGACTCGATTCCTAAAGAATCCCAATCCCCTACTGGGTTTAAAAAGTTGGGTATGTATGAGGAAAGTGAGAATAATCCAGTATCCCCATAATGTCCGATTTATTGGACCGACCTTCTTTTTAGGTTTAAATATTATTAAATTCTTAAAATTATTACATCATCCATATTACATGCAATAAAAAGGAATCATATTATTAAAATAAATCAAATGAAATGGGCACCCATCTGAGGATGCGAACATGCCCTTGTAACATTCAAAGTCCACAGAGAAAGTAAAATAAATAAAACAGGACACCCATCATAGGTGAAAATGTATCCTTTACAGTAGTCTCAAAATTCTTAAAATAAACTACATAATTAGAAATAACTAAGGCACCTACAAGGTGAAAACATGTCTTTTACACTTTTCAAAATCTGAATAAATAAGTAAACATAATTCACTTAAATAAAGTAAGCAATACAGTAATCAAAATGCATCATTCACCATAAAACATATAACAATAGGTCGAAATTAAGAATACATCATTTGATTTAAGATTAAGTTGCAAAATTTGGGTTTTAGGGTTTTTATTGATCCAATTAGGGTTTTTACTTGCAAACCAATATTAAAATATGTAAACTAGAGTTTTAAAAGCAAACTAAGACTAAAACATGTGAATTAGGGTTTAGATTACAATTTAGGATTTTACATATGAGATTAGGATTTTAAAATGCAAATTAGGGTTTGGGATTAAAACATACATAATTGGTGTTTTATCTTGTAAACTAGGGTTTTAATGTTAATCTTGGGTTTTTGTATGCAACATTAAGATTTAATCCTAAAACTAAAGTCCCATATGCAAGAATAAAATTTAAGACATGCATTGAATATCATATGATATAGTTATACGATGTAAAATAGAATTAGGGTTTCAATTGGTTTAAGCCATAAATCTACAACTTACTGCAAAAATAAGATCACTTATGACATCATATGTATAACCTGTCAATACAGTAAATCAAATATTAAAAATAATCAATGAATTTGATTGGATAAATTAATAAGAATTGTACCTCCATTTGTTGGCTCCACCAATATTAATTTGTTGAACCAAGCTCGATGTTGTTACTGCCACTGCTTGGATCAAGTTTTATTTTTTGTTGGAGATTTAATAATTTGAGGATCTCTTCTGGCTATTGTTTCTCTTTAAGTTTTGCTTTTGTCTCTTTGATTTATTCTCAAAATTGAATTACTAAGCTATGTGTCTGCCTCTTTTAATTATGGCTGCTAAATATCCTTCCCCCTCTCTAGTTGCTTCTTAATTGCCTTTTTATATGCAATATTAGGTCACTAGATTAAACCATCCTAATTGAATTCAGAAAGGCTTGTGTCATCTGAGTTTTAATAGAATTAAAATTGTCTAAATTAGGGCCAACCATGAGGCCAATTCGACATAAGGATGGCCTTATGTCTATGAACTGAGATTTTTGTCTTCACTTTCGGTTGAATGGTTCTTGCAACTTCGGTACTATTAGGCTCTAGGACTTGAAGAACAAGAGCCCAAGCCTGAAGAAATGGAGTTGCCACCCGGATGGGTTGGGAAAGAAAAAATGGGTGGACGACTCGATTCTTAAGGAATACCAAACTCCCTATTTGAATTTGAAAAGTTGGATACGCATGGAAAATGTGAGAATGACTCAGTGCCCTAAAAAACATCCCGATTCATTGGAACCGGCCTCCTTTTCAGGTCTAAATATTATTAAATTCTTAAATTATTATGTTATTATTCATATTACATGCAATTGAGAAAAATAAATAATCATATTATAAATCAAATTATAACAAACATATAAAATGGGCATCCATCTAGAATTAAAAACATGTTTTTACAATGTCCCAATATTCATACGAGTAAATAAAATAGGACACCCACCATTCTAGTAGAAATATGTCCTTTATAATAGTCAAAAATCCTTAAAATTAAAATACATAACTAAAATAAACGAGGCACCCACATAAGTGGAAATATGCCTTTTGTATTTTCTCAAAATCCAAACAAAAAATAAACATAATTCAACCATTCATACAAAATAATCGATACAAATAATAATTATCAATAAAACATGAACTTTAATAAAATTAGGATTTGGTATCTAGTTTAGGTTTAAAATATGCAAATTAAGGTGAAATATGCAACTTAGGGTTTTAAAAATTAAATTAGGATTTTAGATTTTTATCAATTTCAAATATGAACCTATAGCCTACTGTAAAGAGAAATTATAAATTTTGTCCATAATAATACAGTGGACAAAGCATTGATAAAAAACAATCATTCCATTTATAATTTGTTAACACAATAAATGATATATTTAAACTAATCAGTGAATTCAGTTGGAAAAATTAATAACAATCGTACCTCTATTTGTTGATTCTACTAATATTAATTTGTTGAACCAAGATCGATGTTGCTACTGCTTGGATCAACTGTGATCTTGGCTGAGCGAATACAATATGAAGAGAATTGCTCTTTTTAGATACTGCCTTTCCTCTTCTCTTTGATTGCTCCCTTTCTATGTTTTTCTCTCTTTTTAATTGCGGTTTTGCTTCTTAATCACCATTGCAGACCCCTCGCTTTTTCTCTCTTGATTTATATTTATAATGTTTAAATTAGGGTTAAGTTTGATTTTAAATTAGGGTTAAGTTTGATCATTCTCCTAATCTAGTTGCAACTCTTCAATGTTATCCGAGATATCCACAATTTAAACATAATTAGGACTTTTGAAAAAAAAAAAACTCATGTCAAATAAGACTAGTCTAATTTGATATGAGTTTTATGCTCATATTCATTTGGATGTGGTCCAAATCGATATGAGCTCACTCATATCGATTTGGATGGGTCCAACACAAACTGAATTAATTTTTAATCCTTGGATCGAACCTAATTTGGACTTTTATAAATTGGACCAGCTTAATTTGGGACTTTATAAATTGAACCAATCTGATTCAAGCCTTTAAACTATGTTTAAGCTCTTTAAACTAGATCGTATTTTAGTTGGCCTCTTTTAATCTGGATCGGACTCATCAGGGTCAAAATTAGGGGTCTACAGTTTTGCCTCCTGCTTGAAAATCTTGAATTTATTCAAAGAGTGAAAAATAATATGCCTTTAAGTCGATATTGGATGCTTTTTAGGTTCTGGACCTACAATAGACTTCAACTGTTCTAGCTTTACCATCCTTTTATCATTTGAAAATTATGGCTTTCTTCTAGCCACTTGGTTCTATTCTTCAATGGATCAACTTCAACTTTTCTAGTTGAACTAACCTTTTATCATTTAAGGGTACAGACTTTCTTCTAGCCACTTGTTCTGTTCTTTAATGGATAGACTTTAGCTCTTCTAGTTGGACCGACCTTCTATCATTTGAGAGTACGGGCTTTCGTCTAGCCACTTGTTACATTCGACCTCAACTCTTTTAGCTGGACTGACCTTCTGTCATTTGAAAGTTCTAGCTTTCTTCTAGCCATCAACTTTAGCTCTTTTAACTGGACTGACCTTCTGTCATTTCAGAGTGCGGGCTTTCTTCTAGCCACTTGTTCCATTCTTCAATGGATAGATTTCAGCTCTTCTAGCTGTACTGACCTTCTGTCATTTGAGAGTTATGTATTTCTTCTAGCCATTAACTTTAGCTCTTTTGGCTGACTGAACTTTCATCATTTAAGAGTTATGGCTTTTTTCTAGCCACTTGTTTCATTCTTCAATGGATCGACTTCAGCTTTTCTAGCTAGACTGACCTTTTGTCATTTGAGAGTTCTGGCGTTTTCTAGCCACCAACTCCAGCTCTTCTAGCTGATTGACCTTCTATTACTTAAGAGTTATGGCTTTCTTCTAGCCTCTTATTCCATTCATCAATGGATTCTGTTTGAAAAAAATTCGGGTATTTTTTACCCTTTTAACCCTCATATCCTCTCTTTTTCTCCTGTATGACAGAACATTGAAAGAGAGTCTGAAAATATTTTATACGTGCATAAAATCAAAAATTGAAAGGAGAATTTTTACCCCCTATATAGGCTCAAACCAATAATTTTATTTTCATATAGGCTCCAACTGGCGTTCCCATATAGTCTCATTTTTTTGCATAAACATGTATCTCCATCTAAAGTAATTGAATATTTCTCAAGCAATGGGCCTTTTATGCCCCCTAAAGCTATATCTGCTTCACATTGTTTGTTTCATAAAGTATTAACTCTGACATGAAGTAGGCAACACAAGATAATAAGAATGCAGTGTGATATGCCCATATATGTTTGTATGCATGATATGCATGAGATTATAATGACTTATAGACTGAGGTGATAGGTCATTATTCTCCAATTGGCACTTTTAGGATATTCATGTAGGGAATTATACCCATGCATTCATCATCATCTCATCATAGAGAATTTCTCAATTTTCCAAAACAAGTAGAGGAGGCCAAATGCCTTGTAATTCAATAAGTGCTTGAAGTTTACATAAGAACCATTAGCTAAATTTAAAATAAAGGACAAAAATTAAATAAAAATCCATGAATTAAAAATTTAAAAAATGGTTAAAATCTGACCCTCTTGTCCCTTAGGCCACCAAGAAAGGGATGAATTGATATGTTTTGAAGATTAATGGTCAATTGAAATTTCTTTTAGAAATAAAAGAGAGTATGGAGAAGAAAAATCAATACTAAGATTTATAGTGATTCAGATAAGTGTTTCCGACATTCACGCATCAACTCACTAGTTGAGTATTTCACTATCAACTTGGATTTTTATAAGTTCAACTCTAATTTGGTATTTTGCATACTGTTTGCACCAATAATTTTAGGTCTAGCCTAGAATTGAGAAACAAAGATTGAGGAATTCAAAAAATGATTGAGGAATAATTCTTTAAGAAAGAGTAGCTTAAGGAAGTTGGTCATGTGAAGCGTAAATTCATTAAGGAATGAACCATAGAGAAAATTTATTTGAGGAAACATAAGTCAAAAAAAATATGTAGACGTGGAAGGCTATTAAGAAACATGAACAAAGCCCAGTAACTGCAAAAGGCCAATCACTTTTTAATCCATTAGAAAGAGGTACAAGAATATCGAACCATTATCTAAGAAAGAAGAAAGAACGAAAATAAAAGGGGAGGTATCGAATCGATAAAGACAACCAATCCAATTCGGAAAACGCATATTAAACCTTCTTGCAACTTGCTTTGGTCAAGCTACAAATGTATTAAATCAATAAAAGGAAAGGCTGCAGATATATTAAACCAATGCTGTTACTATTGTCATATTCAAAATGTATACATAAAATACATAAATATATATCCACATATACATAAATATAAACAGTATACACAAAATGAATACAAACATATACACAATATATGCGATATAATTAAATAATATATAAAAAACATATATTTTGTTAATTGTACTTCCACATATTAAAAACATATATACAATATATGCGGACATATGTAAAATATATACACTATATATATAGTATATACACAATAAATTTATACATATATACGACATACACATAACATATACATGATAAATTTATTTTTTTAACTTTCTTTTTTAAATTTTATATCTACACAACATACATAGACATAGACATAATATACATAATATGTACATAATATACATAGATATATACATATCATACACACAATATATACACATTTTACGCACAATAAATATAGACATACTGTAGACCCTTAATTTTTGACCCAGTCCAATCCGATAGTCCAAAATAATTTTTTGTGGTATAATATTTATCTTTATGATATTTAATAGTTATTTTTAATAATAAAAAAATAAATAATAAAAAAATAAAAAATCGGACGGATCGGCGAGCAACGCGCGGCAGCACGCTGGGCTTCATCGCTGCAATTGTCTACGGCGAATTGGGCGCCCAATTCGCTAATCCTGGGCGTTCCCAGTTCGCCGCAGGCTCTACCTACAGCGAACTGGCTTGCCCAGTTCTCCCAGCAATTTTTGCCAGCGCAGCCCGCTCGCGCTGCCGATTTTTTGAGCAAATCTTGTTTTACTTGATTTTATAATTTTTCCTAAACAATTGATATTTTCTTATTAAAATAGGATTATGTCTTTTTATTTTTTTTTTATAAATACTAGCATTAAACACACAGATTGAGGGGAAAAAAAGAGAAAAAGGATTGGACTTTTAATTTATTCGAGAGAGTGTGGGGGAGAAGATTTTTTGGGACTTTGAGAAAAGCAACACACAGAGATAGAAGCAAGAATAAATCAACTTCCAATAATTGCGCAGACAATTGTTCCACCCCACCAACACCTTAATTGATCTAAGCAAACTCAAAGTTTGGTTCAAAGGTTCAGCTTTGGTGGAGCCTTCAAACGCAGGTTTAACTTTTCAATCTAAATTATTTATTGAGTATTTGCAAGTCATCTTTTAGAATATGATTATAGTAGTTTATTTATCAAAATATTATTTCATGCAGTAGCTTAATTATCAAAACCTCAATCACATATTTTTTAAATACCTCAAAACAATAGTCTATTTTCTCAAACCCTAATCAATATAGTAAACCTTACTAGTTGTAAGCCATATTTCATATTTAAAACCATAGAAACCCTATTTCATGATGTTAGTCCTAAACCCTAATTTGATTAACCAAAAGTCTATTACTTTCTTAAAATTATTAAACCCTAATTAAATTAATTTTTCAAAATCTTTACAGTAGCCTCTTCTTTTAAAAATAAATATGATAGTGTTAGTTTTCTTAGAAATCCAAGCCCTAATTAAAATTAAACCCTAACTTATTTTGTTAAAACCTTAATCAAATTTATTTATTTTATTATCACAGTAGCTATTTCTTTTTAATATATTTAAGTTTTAATCTTATTTTCATAGGCTTGTAACTTATTCACTTAAATCCCAAATTATAATCTTAATTAGCATAATCTTTTTAAAATAATAAACCTAACAATAATACTAGTTCTTTAAGATTCCGAAACCCTAGCTTTTAGATATAAATGCTAAAACTCTAAATGTTATCTAAGAAACCTTAAGTTGATACTCACTTAAATTTGCATCTTTATTTATTTCGTTATTAAGTGAGTATTTATTATATAGTTTGATTAATGATTTATTTATATTCAATTTATGTTTTCAATGAATAATTTATTTATGATGAATGGTTGGTTGGATATTTTTATTAATTTGCTTTGGTTTCAAAATATAGTAAGAGGTATGTTTCCATATTTTGAGTACCTCATGTATTAAGCATCATGTAATTTAAATTATTTTTATATTTTGGATCAATATAAAGGACACGTTTCCACCTTTCGGTGGGTGTCCTATTTAGTTTTAGACATGGACGATGTAAGGACATGTTTTTATCCTCGGATGGGTGTCCATTTATTTGTTTTGTTTTGACATTGCTTTGATTTTAATATAATAATGATTTATTTTAATTGTTGCATGTAGTATTGATAATATTGTTATATTTAAGAATTTTATAATATTAAGACCTGCAAAGGAGGCCGGTTCCAATGAACCGGAAATTTTGCGGGTGTTGGGTCATTTCTCACTTTCCCCACACGTACCCAACTTTCCTAACCCATTAAGGGGTTGGGGATTCCTTAGGAATAGAGTCATCCATCCCTTTCTTTTTTTTTGGCCCATCCGGGTGGCGACTCCATTTTCTCCCGGCTTAGGCCTATTTTCTCTAAGGCCCTGAGTCTAAACAGTGCCGAAGTCGCAAGAACCATTCCACCGAAAGTGAGGGCAAAAATTCCCGCTCACCGTGGCGACTCCACTGGGGATAAGAGAAGTTGATTCTGTTGGCCTTTATATTATTCTATTCTTTCTTATCATGATATTATCCATTGTATCATATTAGATTGCATCGTGTGTGTGAGTTAGGATGCATGTGTTACGCATGTTGTGTTATGTAAGGGATACCATACTTTCACGGAAGGTATGGAGATCGAGCATGGCATAACCACTCATAGGCTTGTATGTTTTGGTATATACTTGCTATGAGAACCTAAGCCTTTTCAACCAAAAGACTAAAACTCATGTAATTGGCCTAGTTACTTTCCTTAGGTTTTTACCCCAAATGCTTGTTGTGTGACTATGGTTAATTTATCTTAATTTAAATTATGGCTTATTTGGTTTGTTCTTTTTCTAATATGACCTAAGTACATTGTAAGCTCAAAATAAATTTTTCTTTAAAGTCCAAAAGACCAAAGCTATTTTTAAGACTTTTTAAGATGGTCTTTGGATATAAAATTTTTCTAAAAAATAAATCAAAATTTCTTTTCTCATGACCCAAATACAAAGCCCAAAATCCATTTGTTCTAAAATCTTTTTATAATGGGCTTAGAAAAAAAATTATTTTCATAATCTTTTAAAAGAGCTTATGAATATTTAGGTCAATTATAAAAATACCAAAAATCAATTGTGAGCCTAGTTTATACTAAGAATTATTAACCATGAGTTTATTTTTGGCATGAATCATCAGTTGCTTTTTCAAGTGAGAAATCTATTTATAATAAACCTCTTATTTTAGTTTTAATCCAATATAGCATAAAAGTTGCTCTAGTTGATTTGATGGATTAAAGCCTAATTAATGGAAATTATCATGAAATGAGTTTCCTTTTTGAAAATATAACTATTGGTTAAAATCGTTCGAGGAAACTTTTCGAAAATAAAATACCCCATGTTGGTATTTTTGTTAACTATATACCTAGGAAAAGAGACTCGCCATTCATGTGTGAAAGTTATAAGATTGGAAGGAACGTCCTATTTATCCTTGCTTGTTTATTGTCTGTGCATACATGCATTACATCACATATCATTAATCCTTTCTGGCTCATAGCCCTGGATTACGATAGTTCAAAAGCTTACGACAATCCGACCTACGCTGGAGATAAAGAATCTAGCAGTGACTCAATCACCTTTTCACTAAAATTAATGGAGCCCGAACAAATTCAAAGAATGGTGGACGACACCCTTAATGCTAAAATGGAAGAACTAAAAGGGGCTGTAGCTGAGATCATGAAGAATCAAATGACTACAATATTTGGGAACAATGCCGAAGCATCCACAAGCACCAAGAAAGATAAGGGGAAGGCTAAAGTTGGTGATGTGACTTTTGATGATGATAAAGTAATCATTGATGATGATGAAGATTGGGCTCAATACTTCCAAGATCCTCAAGACAAGAAGAAAGAGCCGAAGATTGTTGAAAGATCAGCTGTGGAGAAAACTAAAACTTCATATGTTGAAAAGATGATTGCTGACCTAGAAAAGAAGTTTGAAAAGAAGCTGAAAATCGAAGAGATGTCCGAGATTGACAAACTGTTTAAACAAGATGAGGAGGTCCCGTATAAATTCAAAATGCCTTCCTTCCCTAGGTACAATGATATTGGAAATCCTCATCTCCATGTGAAGCAGTACATCACTGCTATGCAGTCTGCCCGAGCCACTAAGGCTCAAACTCTAAGATATTTCAAGCTCTCATTGGACCCTGTTGTCCAAAATTAGTTCAACACCTTAGAGGAAAGTACTTAAAAAGATTAGGACATGTTGTACAAGGCTTTTATTCAACAATATGGGTACAATGTCAAGCTGAAAGTAACCTTGATGGAGGTGGAAACCATTAGGCAAAGACCAAATGAGAATTTTATAGACTATGTGAAAAGATGGAGAAATAAGGTTGCACTTCTCAAAAGGAGGCTTGATGAGTCAGAACAAATTAGGATGATAGTCAGAGACATCCTGCCCAACCTCCATGAAAGGCTGTCTCACACCCTTATAAGGGACTTCAAAGACCTTTTGCAAGCTGGCTTGCAAATCGAAGAGTGGAAAAGGGAGAAGAATCGCTTTTCTGCAAGAAGAAATGAGAAAGAGAATTATCAGCCTAGCAATCAAAGTACACAAAAGGAAGCTAATGTTAATGTCACTAGTCAAGGAGGAATGAGGCAGTTTTTGAAATTAGAAAAGCCGCTGTCTTGGGTTCTCAATAAGCTATAAAAGAAGGGATCGTTACAATCCTTGACTCTTCATCCTTTGCCTAATCTTCTTCCACCTAACTTTGATACTAAGGCACTTTGCCAACTCCATCAAAGGCCTGGACATGATACGGACAACTATATGAAGTTGAGACATGAGATCCAGAATTTAATTGATAATGGAAAGTTACCTGAGCCGGATAAGCCCAATACCAAAAATAATCCTCTGCCTAGGTTCAACAGAGTACCACCACCACCAGCTTTCATGGTAGGAGGAGGATTGGAGTAAGATCTTGACTTATTCTCCTTTCAAGATGGGAATATTGAAGATGTGGAATAAGGAGAAATTTTATTCAACAAACTTTCTTTAGCTTGGAGTGTTGCTCTATTTATTTTTTCTAATATTTAATTGGAATAATTATGTTTTTCAAATTATGTTTATTTGAATAAATTATTTTCATCAAATTTTTCCTGGTCTCTATTTATTATGGTGCTCAACCGATGATGAATTTAACTTGATATTTATAAATTAGTGTATCTATGCCTCATGATTCGAATGACTTTACTACGTGAGAAAATTGCTCTATAGTATTGAGTTGTGCATGCTTACTTAGAGAGGGATTCTGTAAAATGACCTTTGTCTAGATCCTAGTCAGTCTTAGAACATACTTTGATAAAATTTCGAGGTTAAATTGAACTTTGCTTATTTAAGAGAGAAATGATCCAGGCATTATTTGGTTTGCCAACAACTAGTATGCACCCTATTAAATATCAATCCCTAGTTTTCTCTTTGAGCCTTCATAAAATTTTAGTTTTCTTTTCATTGGCTTACAAATCCTAACAACTTACCATGAGTTGTTGTTACACTTTTGACAAGTCTTATGATCACTAAGATGAAGAGGCAAGAAGATCAAAGAAAGAAATGAATTCTCAAGACCATAAGGATAGTTGAAGTTCTCAAGACAATAAAGGTAGTTGAAGTTCACCTGAATTAGATCAAATATTATAAATAAAGTTAAGACTGAAGCAGATTAATACCACTCCACTCATCCATTATTAGAAATACAAGTTGGTACAAACAAGACAACTCTGTTAGAGCTAGAACAAAAAAAAAAGATAAACAAAAAAAGAAGAAAGAAGAAAAGAAAATAAAACCCAAAACGGTTCAGAAAGCCAACCGAGTTCTCTTTTACCTAAAGCAGTAAAAGGCTTCTATTTGGTTTAAAAGGATAGTTTGACATGAATTGGTCTAACCCAACCAAAGATTCAATCAAAATCAGAGAAAAAGGGAAAAGAGCATCTAGTTTTTGAACGTCCTGTACTTAACAATCCTATAGAGAAGGACAAAATAATAAAATACTCAAAGAAAGAGAAGAGTAAGAAAAATAAAGAAAAGAGAAAAGGGAAAAGAAGAAAAGAAATGAATTTGCGTACCAAACTTTTTGCAAGGGCAAAGACTATCCCAATCAAGATCTAGATTAATGCCAAGAAGTTGGAAAAACACTCAAAGCTCTATCTTTTCATGCTCCCAACTGTCAAAAGTTTCAACAAGCAGTTTGTAGTATGAAGGTTTGTCCATTATGTCACATCAGCTCCAATCTTAAAATGACTTTCATTTAAACCATGTCCCTTATAGACCCCATTTCAAGCCTATCAAAGACCTGTTGATCTCTTTTGGTAGGTGTTGCGCTCGAATTAAGTTCTACTAAAGCGTCACTCGCAAGTATACGAGGTAGCTGTAGCAAAGGTGATCGCCCCAAGGTCGTCTCTCAAGGAAGCTAGATAAGCTAATTGATTATCAGGTTGCAAATAACAAATTATAATAAATTTAAATTGCTAACAACTAATGAAAACAGATCGATTGGAGTTTAAAACAATAAAAGTAAACTGAGTTGATATATCGATTCACTTAATAGAAAGGTCTAGGGTTTGCACTTCTCTACTAACTTATATGTATGAACGGTTATTCCTCTCAACCAATTTAATTTCAAAGATTAGATCTCAAGCAACTTAACTAATCGAATAAAGGAAATAAGCCCTCGCATTCAAACCTCTTTCAAGTAATCTTGTTACAATTGAAATAATCCTTTTCTTAGGTTATATTTCTAATTCACCTAAGTCCTTAATTGAATTGTTTCAGCATTAGACTTCATCTCTCAATCCTTCATCTAATACCTCAAACACATAATTGGTGGCCAATCAATCATATATTAACAATAATTCCATTCAATCAAGGCTAAAGAAATAAATTCAGTTAAGAGCAATAACCAATTCATACAATCATAGTAGTTCCATACAAACCCCAGACTAGATCAAATTAGTTCATAATAATGCTATCAAACATATTCATCTCATTAAAATTCAAAGAAATCAGTTTAGACATAATAGAATTCATGAATGCAATTCCAATGAAACTTAAGAGATAAAGTTCGAGAACAAAGCCAAATTACAAACTCCCTTAGCTTCCTGAAGAATCTCTTATTCAGATCTTTGCTAGAAGAATGTTGCAATGGCATAAACAAATTTAATCTAGACTAGTTTGAATCAAAGTGTAATCAATAATCTCAAAGAAAACAAATGGAAAAACCCTAAGTTTATTCTCTAACGGCTGATCAAAAAGCTCTCTTTCAAAACCCTAATCGTATTATTTATACGAAACCTCGCTTAAAAATCCGCTCCTTTAGTCCATGAAGTGACACGACAAGTGGCTTGGCCGTGTCTACTAAACGTGTCCACTTCTGTGTGATTTTCATCTCTTCTTCTTTGGAATGGTGAGTGACACGGCTAAGCTTGGGTGAGCTTGGCCGTGTTTGATAAGTTTTGAGGGACACGGCCAGTGGCTTGGCCATGTCCCCTGGGTGTGTCACCCACTGCCTCTTTGGCCTTCTTCCTTAGCTTGGTATGGGACACGGCCAAGTCTCCTGGCCGTGTCATGTGACACGGCCAGTGCCTTGGCCGTGTCCTCTGAGTGTGTCAGTCACTGCCTGAATTTTCCTTCCTCCCTCTTGGTTCCTTGATTTTGCCCTTAAGATGATGTTTGCAAATTAACCTAAAATAAACACTTAAACAAACTTTAAACAAGAATCAAATAAACATTAACCAACAACAAATAAACACCAAACTAAAAACTAGAACAAAAATGACATAAACACCGAAATAAATTGAAACTACCAAAATTGATGGAAACACTAAATAAACAGATTAAAACTACCAAAATACCTAAAGAAAACAATAATCATCATAATAAATAAGACACAATTCTATGACAAAAACTAATAAAACAACTACTCCACACTTAAAACTTTGCTTGTCCTCAAGCAAATTCACATGGCATAAATTAAAAACTTAAACAACCTTAACTATAATTCCAGCATATAAAATGAAATCCTTTAAGACTCAGCCATAAATAATTGCAATTTACTTCAATCAAGATTTTCTTAACTCATTCATTAATCCAGACATACAAATCTTATCTCTCATCTAAGTGTTTCACTCGATTTCAAAAGTTAATTCACTCAAACCACTCGTGACTGCATACTACCATAAACTTGCTTAATTATCCAATCTCTCTCACTGATTTTCTCAAGAAATAATCCGAAGGTCTTTTATTTGGATGTAATGGGGCTAAGGTGAAGGTGTGAGAAAAGACATTTAAGCTGGAGCATCAGGAAATGGAGTATCTAAATTAGACAATACTCTTGCTAAGAAACTCATAACTCCCTCAAATGGCATATTCTCCAACCCTCGATAATCTCACATACTTGCATGCTTAAAGAAAAATACATGAGTCGACATTCCTCTAATGCTAGAAAATATATGAATTATGTATATATATATATATCTTTTCTTTTATTTTTTTTTCTTTTATTATATTATTATTTTTTTCTTTTTTTCTTTTTTTAATATATATATAATATAAAATTGCATGGAACATCTAGCTTAAAATGTAGAGGAAAAGAATAATCGACTCTTAGTCAAATACAATGTGCAAAGTATGCATTTCAACCCCAAATAGCAATACTATTTTTGTTTTTTTATTGCTTACCCCACACTTATGAATTAAACCAACCTATTGTCATATCATAAGAACTCCATTCCTTAATGCAGGTATGATGATAATAAGAAAATGTTAAGTTGAGAATTATGTTGATCAATAAAGAAAAGGTCAAAGGCTCAACTTGGCTCACTAAGGAATTCATAAGTAAGGGAGGTCTTTTTAAGCTAAAGGGATAACCTAATTTGCCTTCATCATTTTAAAACTTGATATTAAATCATAATGTGAGTTCAATTAGTATGCAAAAGCAAGCTCTAGAGATGCAAAATCATGAAGGTGCACACTTAAGAAAAGAAAATCAATTGACACTAATATTCAATTTATGAGGCTCAAAACTCACAAAGGTGGGTTCTCAAAGATTTATATGTCATGAATTGCAGAATGTGAAAATTGATCCTGAATGAATTCAAATGCTAATCTCTATGTTGATACTAAAGTCTCAAATATAATGCTAGAATCACAGAAAAGTCAATAAGTTTTCAACAATTATGCCATGCACAACGGACAATATAACACACAACGCCAAACAAAACAAGAATTTAAAGGAAAGCTTAAAGATTACCCCACACTTACAAATTACATTGTCCTCAATGGAAACAATGATAATAAAGAAAAAGAGTTAAAGTACAACTTGTTTTCCATCGTACCCTGGTGAGGCAAACCCTATCTTTCAATCACAAACAGCAAATGTTCAAAAATAAAATACAATATATATAAAAATAAAATATCCAAAATATAAAATGTTAACATTAAAAACAAAAACGAAAAATAACCACAAAAAAAATATGCTAAACACAAGAAAATAAGGAATTCCCTCAAAAGATCTACGGTGAAGGAGGATGTGATGATGAAGCAGCCGAAGGATGAAGACTTAGTATCTTAGCAAGGTTGCTATTGATTTGGTCTAACTGTTGCAAGACCGCAGCATGGTTATGATCTACCTTGCTCTCTAGTGCCTCAATCCTATTGAGTATCTCTTGATTATCCGGAGCTGGAGCATCTTCTTCCAAATCAAGAGAATCCGAGTCGGACCCCTCCTGGACTCGTGTTCTCTTTTATCTGTCCCTCGGTACTTCTGGCTCAGCTAAAGCCATCATATAAGCCCCTCTCCTGCGCACCACCATATGCATCTACTCTAGTGTAGCCAAATCTAATGAATCATTACCCGTAATTTTAGTCATACGACAGGTACTCAGGTCAAAATCATCAAGGAGGGTTGTTGCCAATGTGGTAACCAATCCTCCAATACAGATAGCCCCCTTCTTCTTGTTTGCCACACTATCAAAAACATCGGCTAACCAATAGCCGGAACTAATAGGTACTGCATTACACGCACAATCTAAGAAAAAGAGCTCACTAAGTTCCACTACACCCGGGCTTTCCTTCCTAGCAAAGAATCCACATAACATAAAATGATGCAAATACCTAAGAGCGGGATTGCTTAATTTAGTCGCCTTGGCCGATTTGGCCACATAAGTTCCCGAGCCCAATGCTCCCCAAGCAAATTGTTGTTTAAATTCCTTAGGTACCGACCTTTCACCGTGTTGATGGAAACCAAATATAACATTCAATTGTTCAATACTGACCAAAAATGATTTCCCAAGCAATTTAAAACTCAACCTAGAGCAAATTTTTTGTTCATCTCTTTCAACCTTAAGAGATGTCAAAATTCCAAAGTAATTTCTTGAAATTGCAAAGGTCGCAAGGCGACTTGGTTCTCCCACCCAAGATTCTGAACATAACGATAAAAATTATCCCTAATATGAAGAGCATTAAGGGATTCATCACTGACATACCTCGTCGGGAAGAAACCCCGAGCCAAAAGAGTTGCTCTCTTCAAAGATGAAGACGAGGAAGATGAAGATGCAGCTGCAGTTGGAAGTCTCTTCCTCTTATGGTGGGACACCATCTTCGTTCTTGGCATATTGAAAGATCTGAAAAAACTTGAAACTTAAACCGGTTAAATTTATTTTTTATGAGAGAAGAAGAAGATTGAACGGATTAATTTCAGTTTTGGTGAAGGAATTTGAGAATTGATGGGAGTTTGGAAGCTTGGAAAGACAAACAATGGAGGTTTTGTGAGAGAGAAGTCGAGAGAACGAGAGGAAGCAAAAAGAAATTTAGGGATTGAAATGAAGGAACAGAGCAAAAATCGTGTTTTTAAAGTGTGAAATTGAAGGGACACGGCCAAGCTTAGGTGAGCTTGGCGGTGTCTGATGTGTTTGGAGGGACACGGCCAGTGACTTGGCCGTGTCCCATGGGCGTGTCACCTACTGTGAAGAAAAGTTTGCAAAAACAAAAAGAGGACTTTTTGGTGAAGCTTGGCCGTGTCCCATGTGATACGGCCAAGCTCCTTGGCCATGTCAGGGGCTATGTAAATTGGGATTTTAAGGGATGGCTTGACACGGCCAGTGGCTTGGCCGTGTCACTCACTGCCAATTTGACTCTCTTTTTTTTAAATATTTATTTTTTTAATTTATTTTATATCACCAAATCTCCAAGAAATTGCAAACCTCTTCTTCGATCAACCCTGAAACACATTAGAAAAAATAAAAAACCGATCAAAGCACCCATTCCATTTATTTAAATCAACATCAAATCAAAATTGCTGAATTAAAATTACAACTATGAAAAGAAATGCAAACCGATGGGTTGCCTCCCATTTAGCGCTTCTTTAATGTCATAAAGCTGGACATTACTGCAAGACTTAAGGATCATAGATCAAAGTGCTATCGATGATCCTTACTTCTTGGAATCCTTCATTATATGGCTTAACTCTCTGTCCATTTACTTTAAAAGTCTCATTTGTTCGAGAGTTAAGCAATTCAATGGCACCGAAAGGATACACCTGAGTTATCTCGAAAGGACCACTCCACCGAGACTTGAGTTTTCCTGGAAACAAACGGAGACGAGAGTTAAAAAGCAAAACTTTCATACCTGGGCTCAATGTATTTCGCACTATAATTCTATCATGAAGTTCTTTAGTGCGATCCTTATAAATCCTTGAACTCTCATATGCCTCATTCCTCAGCTCATCTAACTTTGAAATTTGCAGAAAACGGTCTCTCTTTGCTTTGTCCAAGTCTAAATTCAGAGTCTTGATTGCCCAATATGCTTTGTGCTCCAACTCCACTGGTAAATGACAAGCCTTACCAAAAACCAATCGGTATGGACTCATTCCCAAAGGAGTCTTGAAAGCAGTCCGATATGCCCACAATGCATCATGCAATCTACTCGCCCAATCCTTTCTTGATAAGTTGACTGTTTTCTCCAGAATTCCTTTTATTTGCTTGTTGGATGTTTCAACTTGTCCAGAAGTCTGTGGATGGTACGGGGTCGCCACCTTGTGTTTCACACCAGATTTGTGCATTAACTTCTCAAAAAGTTTGTTGCAAAAATGACTTCCCCCATCACTGATTATCCCTCTTGGTATGCCAAATCTACTAAGAATATTTTTCTTCATAAATTTAACAACCACATTAGCATCATTAGTACGGGTGGGGATTGCCTCCACCCATTTTGAAACATAATCAACAGCAACTAAAATATATTCATAACCAAAAGACTTGGGAAAAGGACCCATGAAGTCTATTCCCCACACATCAAACAGTTCAACAACAATATATGATTAAAGGGGCATTTCATTCCTCCTTCCAATGTTACCCACTCTTTGACAGCGGTCACAATGCTTGCAATACTCTTGAGCATCTTTGAATAGAGTAGGCCAGAAAAAACCACTTTGAAGCACCTTTTCTGCAGTCTTCCTCCCTCCAAAATGACCACCACAGTGAAGGTCATGACAAAATTTAAGAACACTCAGTTGTTCTTCTTCAGATACACACCTGCGAACTATCTCATCTTTGCAAATCCGGAATAAGTAAGGTTCATCCCAAAAATAAAATTTACTCAAGTGTAAAAACCTTTTTCTTTTCCTGAAATGACATGTTAGAACGCAAAATAACACAAGCAAGATAGTTAGCAATATCTGCAAACCAAGGTGCATTAATTACCACAAACAGTTGTTCATCAGGAAATGCTTCTAAATTTTTATGAATGCTATCAGATGCAAGATTTTCACTAAAGAAGGGTAATCTAGATAAATGATCAGCTACAACATTCTCACTACCCTTAGTATCCTTGATTTGAAAATCAAATTCCTGCAATAATAACACCCATCTAATTAAGCGCGGTTTAGCATGTTGTTTTGTTAAAAGATATTTTAGAGCTGCATGATCAGAATGCACAATAATTTTTGACCCAATTAAATATGCTCTAAACTTATCTAAAGCAAAAACAACAGCTAACATTTCCTTCTCAGTTGTTGTGTAATTCATTTGCGCACTATTCAGGGTCAAGCTAGCATAATAAATGACTCTCAAAAATTTATCAACCCTTTGCCCAAGAACAGCTCCTACTGCATGATTAGAGGCATCACACATGATTTCAAAAGGTAAAGACCAAACAGGAGCTACAATTACCGGTGCACTAGTCAGTTTTTCCTTAAGGGAATTAAAGGCTTGCATGCATTGTGCAGTGAACTCAAAAGAAACATCTTTTCCTAGCAAATGGCACAATGGTTGGCTTATTTTGGAAAAATCCTTGATAAACCTCCGGTAAAAACCTGCATGCCCTAGAAAACTTCTTATTCCCTTAATAGAGGTAGGTGGGGGTAATTTAGCAATCAATTCTACCTTGGCCTTATCCACCTCAATCCCTTTACTTGACACAACATGACCTAATACAATGCCCTGAGTAACCATGAAATGACTCTTTTCCCAACTCAAAGTAAGGTTACATTCAATGCATCTCTCAAGCACAAGAACAAGTTTATTGAGGCAATTATCAAAACAACTACCAAAAATAGAAAAGTCATCCATAAATACCTCAATAAAATCATCTATCATGTCTGTGAAAACAGACATCATGCATCTCTGAAAAGTCGCAGGAGCATTGCACAAGCCAAATGGCATACACCGAAATGCATAAGTCCCAAATGGGCAAGTAAAAGTAGTCTTGGATTAATCCTCTGGTGATATCGGCACCTGATAATACCCTAAAAGTCCATCCAAAAAGCAATAATGTGAGTGTCTAGAAAGTTTATCTAACATCTGATCAATAAAAGGAAGAGGAAAATGGTCTTTCTTTGTGGCATTGTTCAACTTCCTATAATCAATACACATTCTCCACCCAGTAGTAGTCCTAGTAGGAACCAATTCATTATTTTCATTTTTCACCACAGTGATTCCAGATTTCTTAGGCACTACATGTACTGGGCTCACCCACTCACTATTAGCTATTGGATATATCACCCCTTCATCAAGTAATTTGAGCACTTCCTTCTTACCCACTTCACTCATGTTAGGGTTAAGGCGCCTTTGGGTCTCCCTCACAGGTTTAGCTCCTTCTTTCTAAAGTGATTCTATGCATGCACATTGAAGGGCTAATACCTTTGATGTCACTCAATCCCCATCATATTGCTCTTTTCAATCTTTTCAGCTCACTCACCAGCCTCATCTCCTCCCCTTCACTAAGTTCGCTAGATATAATCACAGGTAAGGTGTTGTGATATCCTAAAAACACATATTTCAGATTTTTAGGTAACTCTTTCAGCTCTAACTCAAGTGAAGGATTCTTCTCTTCTTTTTGGATGGAGGGAAATTCACAAACTGGGTCCTCCTTAAGTTCCTCTATTTCAGCACTCTCTAATGTCTCAAGGCAACTGGCTATTTCTGAATAAAAAATATCTAAACCACCATCTAAGGTCAGTGCCAGCTCCAATTTATCCTAGGAACCTGTCAGCAAGAAAATATCTGAAACAACTGCATCAATACAATCAATTAAAGAGCAATCCTCATATAATGCAGTTGTAGGAATGCGAGAAGTGTTAAAAATAGAAAATTCAACTGTTTTTCCTCAGACAGTCATTGACAATTTACCATTTTTAACATCTATCAAGGTGTTGGTAGTAGCCATGAAAGGCCTACCCAGTAAAATAGTGTGTGCGGATGGTGTAGGGTTACTTCCTTCCATGTCAAGAACTATGAAATCTACAGGCACTATTAACCCACCAACCTTAACTAACACATCTTCTATAACCCCTTTCGGGAATCTAAGAGATCTGTCAGCTAATTGCAACACCATTTTTATAGGTTTAAGTTCCCCCAGTTCTAATTCAAGATATACAGAATAAGGCATCAAATTTACACCGGCTCCTAAATCACACATGCCATCAGTTCCCTTTCCATTACCCATAGTGATTTGAATTATGAAACTACCAGGATCCTTTAGCTTCGGAGGTAGTTTATGCTGCAAAACAGCACTAGCTACCTCTGACACTATCACCTTTTCATTTGGCTCATACCTCTTTTTCTTGGTGTTCAGTTCCTTGAAGAACTTGGCATAAGCCAGCATGTTCTTTATTGCTTCAAGTAAGGGTAAGTTAATACTTACCTTAGACAGCATGTTGAAGATGTTTGAAAATTGCTTATCTTGTTTATCGTTCTTCAACCTGCTGGGGAATGGTATAGGTGGCCGGTATGGATTACTTGCCTTATGTAAATTTGCTGAAGGGGATTTCTCCATTGATTTTTCTCCAACACCTTTGCTCTCTGGTTCTCCTTCATTTTTGTTCTCTTGATCACCTGCATTCACAGAATTATTTTCAACATTATTGTTAATTACCTTGCCACTTCTAAGAACAGTCACTGATTGTGCCTGCTCAGGTTGACTTAGAAATTTCCCTTTTTGTTGAATCTGCATCTGTTGTGCAAGTTATCCCACTTGAGTCTCCACTTTCTTAAAAGATGCTTCTTATGAATCCAGCATTTTGTTAGTCATCTCTTGATTATTCGCACTGACTTAGATAAAGGCCTGTAAACTATCCTCCAAACTCTCTCTCTTAGGCTGCACTTGATTTGAAGATTGTCCCTGTGGTTGGTTTTGTCTCTGGAGCAAATGGAAAGGTTGTTGAGAATTATTTGTTGCCCAGGAAAAATTTGGATAATTCCGCCAACCAGGATTGTAAGTATTGGAGTAAGGATCATTCCGGGCCTTTGGTTGATATCCCCCCATAGCATTGACTTGCTCAGCTTCATTCCCATAAGACTCATATGCGGAGGGGCATATATTTGCTCCATGCCCGAAAGTCCCACAAATTCCACACACTTCTTGAGTGGATGAAGAACTATTATTCTTCATGTTCAGCATCTGCACTTGCCTTGTCAATTCAGCTATCTGATTGACCATATCACTGTTGGCTTCCAATTGATTCACCCCTTTACTTCTTCCTCTTACACTTTTTTGTTGAGAATTAGCTCCCAACATTTCAAAAATTTCATAAGTTTCATCAGCTGTCTTTTCTCCCATAGCTCCCCCAGCTGCGTTATCAACAGTGTTCTGAAATTACTGGGTTAGACCATCGTAGAAAAACTTATTCAGAAGTTGAAGTGGGTAGTGATGATGTGGACACTGGATCAATAACATCTTAAACCTGTCCCAAGCCTCATGAAATGGCTCTCCTTCAAATTAGGAGAATGTAGCTATTTTTCCTCTCAATTCAGCTGTCTTCTGATGTGAGTAAAACTTCCCTATAAACTTGTTATAAACATGCTCCCAAGTTGTCAAAGGATTTTTAGGCAACATCATAAGCCAGCTCTTTGCCCTATCCTTCAATGTATCGGAAAGCATCTCATCCTCAATTGGTCTTCTGTTAGTCCTCCCAATGGAAAAGTGTTGAGGGTGGAATAGAAATCCCGAATAAAGTTCAAAGGATCTTCATTTGGAACTCCATAGAATGATGTCAGCATGTTGTAATGGATGTTCTTCAACTCATAATTTCTTGCTGCATCCGTCAATCTTATACAAGAGGTGGAAGTTCCAATGACAGGTCTAGCAAAATCCCTCATAGTTCTTTGCCTTTCTTCTCCCATATTGGCAGATTGTGTAGTATCCAACTCAAAATCAGAAGTGTCCTCCTCTGTATCAAATCCGGTGTACAGTTCAAACTCTTCTCTACTCCTTTTCACTCTCTAAATTTCTAGAATAACTGGGTATAGCTCTCCTCCGAGTGATCTCTTGCCTTGCATAAACAAAATTTCTGGAAAGAAAGAATTATTAAAAGCAAAAGACAAATAAAATCAAAAGTAAACAATGAAAAATAATCTAAATATTTATGCCTAATAAACAATTACGCCAATTAGCCTCCTCGGCAACGGCTCCAAAAACTTGTTGCGCTCGAATTAAGTTATACTAAAGCGTCACTCGCAAGTATACGAGGTAGTTGTAGCAAAGGTGATCGCCCCAAGGTCGTCTCTCAAGGAAGCTAGATAAGCTAATTGATTATCAGGTTGCAAATAACAAATTATAATAAATTTAAATTGCTAACAACTAATGAAAACAGATCGATTGGAGTTTAAAACAATAAAAGTAAACTGAGCTAATATATCGATTCACTTAATAGAAAGGTCTAGGGTTTGCACTTCTCTACTAACTTATATGTATGAACGGTTATTCCTCTCAACCAATTTAATTTCAAAGATTAGATCTCAAGCAACTTAACTAATCGAATAAAGGAAATAAGCCCTCGCATTCAAACCTCTTTCAAGTAATCTTGTTTCAATTGAAATAATCCTTTTCTTAGGTCATATTTCTAATTCACCTAAGTCCTTAATTGAATTGTTCCAGCATTAGACTTCATCTCTCAATCCTTCATCTAATACCTCAAACACATAATTGGTGGCCAATCAATCATATATTAACAATAATTCCATTCAATCAAGGCTAAAGAAATAAATTCAGTTAAGAGCAATAACCAATTCATACAATCATAGTAGTTCCATACAAACCCTAGACTAGATCAAATTAGTTCGTAATGATACTATCAAACATATTCATCTCATTAAAATTCAAAGAAATCAGTTTAGACATAATAAAATTCATGAATGCAATTCCAATGAAACTTAAGAGATAAAGTTCGAGAACAAAACCAAATTACAAACTCCCTTAGCTTCCTGAAGAATCTCTTGTTCAGATATTTGCTAGAAGAATGTTGCAATGGCATAAAAAATTTTATTCTAGAATAGTTTGAATCAAAGTGTAATCAATAATCTCAAAGAAAATAAATCGAAAAACCCTAAGTTTATTCTCTGACGGCTGATCAAAAAGCTCTCTTTCAAAACCCTAATCGTATTATTTATACGAAACCTCGCTTAAAAATCCGCTCCTTTAGTCCATGGAGTGACACGGCCAAGCTCATGGCCGTGTCATGTGACACAGCCAGCGGCTTGGCCGTGTCTACTGAATGTGTCCGCTTCTGTGTGATTTTCATCTCTTCTTCTTTGGAATGGTGAGTGACACGGCTAAGCTTAGGTGAGCTTGGCCGTGTTTGACAAGTTTGGAGGGACACGGCCAGTGGCTTGGCCGTGTCCCCTGGGTGTGTCACCCACTGCCTCTTTGGCCTTCTTCCTTAGCTTGGTATGGGACACGGCCAAGTCTCCTGGCCGTGTCATGTGACACAGCCAGTGGCTTGGCCGTATCCTCTAAGTGTGTCAGTCACTGCCTGAATTTTCCTTCCTCCCTCTTGGTTCCTTGGTTTTGCCCTTAAGATGATGTTTGCATATTAACCTAAAATAAACACTTAAACAAACTTTAAACAAGAATCAAATAAACATTAACCAACAACAAATAAACACCAAACTAAAAACTAGAACAAAAATGACATAAACACTGAAATAAATTAAAACTACCAAAATTGATGGAAACACTAAATAAACAGATTAAAACTACCAAAATACCTAAAGAAAACAATAATCATCATAATAAATAAGACACAATTCTATGACAAAAACTAATAAAACAGTGGGTAGAGTCTATTAGTAGAGATAGTTTGAATAAGTATGCATATGAGATAGACAATATTCAAACTCAATAAGACCATTAACCAAGTAATGTGTATGTATCTATCTGAAGTAAAATAATTCATGTTTAAATGGAAATGAATCCCGAGTTTAGTATGGTAATAAGGGTTGTCATGTTATAGATATGTTAATTTAAAAAATCAAGTCCTGAGGTAAATTGACATTGATTTGGCAAAGCCAAAATTTGATTTCAAAATTCATAAATAAAAAAGAAAGAAAGAAAGAAATTTTTTTTTACAAAGCCTTCAAGTTAAGGGAAATATGTTGAACAGTCGAACCTCAAAGGACACACTGGGCAAAGTAAAGAATTATTTGCAAGGTTGTGAAGAAGCTACCAATTGACATGCTGAATCATAGTTTGAAATGGATGTATCTCTAACTCTGCCGCTCGGAGTTTCCACCATTCATGTTCTTAACATCTTGAAGATAAAAGCCATAAATGCAAAGCTTACTGTCATTCCAATGCAAGACTTGAATGAGCATCTGAAAGGAACCAATGAGAACACTTCAGCTAATCACCTTGGTTTGTGAGTCAATGAAACCACTGTAAGTATTACTCATACATATCATGCATACATGAGCATATCACATTGCATTTTTCTTTGTCAAAAGTAAATAGCAATACTCCATGAAGCAAACATGAAAAAAGAATGGCATCAGGGGAGCATGGAAGGCCCTATTGCTTGAGGAAGCTCCAGTCATTTTGTGAAAGAAGAAATACATGCTTGTGTGAAGAGCAAGACAAGACAAACATCAACCAAAGCCGCATAGAAAAATCATGGGTTTAGGCCTACACAGGAGGCAAAATTTCTCCTTTTTAATTTTTTGGGTTTATATGAGTACAAAAATATTTGCTATGCAGGGGGCAAAGAGAAGATATGAGAGCCAACTAAAAAATAACTAAATTTTTGCAAAACAAAGAACAAAAGAATGGAACAACCAGTTAAGCCAGAATTCTCAACTGATAAAAGGTCAGTAGAATCCAATTCAGTCACAGGTCCAAGTACCTAAATTTAATTCAGTCTAGGATCCAAGTACCCAGTCTTGGGTCTAAGTATCCAAATTCTATTCAGTCACGGGTCCAAGTTCCCAATCTCAGATCTAAGTACCCAAATCTAATTCAGTCCCAGTCTAAGTACTCAAATTCAATTCAGTCTCGGGTCTAAATGCCCAAATCAAATTTAATCTAGAGTCCAAGTATCCAATCTCGGGTCTAAGTACTCAATCTCGGGTCCAAATATCCAGTTTTGGGTTTAAGTATCCAAATCAAACCAAATCTTGGGTCCAAGTACCCAAATTCAATTCAGTTTCGGGTCCAAGTACCCAAATTCAATTCAGTCTCGGGTCCAAGTACGCAAATTCAATTTAGACTCTGGTCCAAGTACTCAATCTCAAGTCCAAGTATCCAAATCCAATTCAGTCTCGGGTTCAAGTATCCAATTTCGTGTCCAAGTATCCAAATCTAATTCAGTCTCAGGTCCAAGTACCTAGTTTCGGATCCAAGTACCCAAACTCAACCCAATCTTGGGTCCAAGTACCCAATCTCGGATCCAAGTACCGAAACTCAATTCAGTCTAGGATTCAAGTATCCAGTCTCGAGTCCAAGTACCCAAATCAAATTCAGTCTCGGGTCCAAGTACCCATTCTCGGATCCAAGTACCCATATCAAATTCAGTCACGGGTCTAAGTACCCAGTCTCGGATCCATGTACCTAAAATCCAATTCAATCTCGGGTCCAAGTATCCAATCTCGGGTCCAAATATCCAATCTCGAGTCCAAATACCTAGTCTCAGGTCCAAGTACCCAAATAAAATTTAGCATCGGGTCCAAGTACCCAGTCTTGGGTCTAAGTACCCTAATTAAATTCAGTCACGGGTCCAAGTACCCAATCCCGGATCCAAATACCCAAATCTAATTCAATCACGGATCCAAGTATCCAAATCAAATCCAATCTTGGGTCTAAGTACCCAATCTAGAGTCTAAGTACCCAAATCCAATCTAATCACGGGTCCAAGTATCTAAATTAAATTTATTCTCGGGTTCAAGTATCCAAATCAAATTCAGTCTCGGGTCTAAGTACCCAATCTCAGATCCAAGTACCTAAACCTAATTCAGTCTCGGGTTCAAGTACCCAAATCAAATTCAAGTACCCATCCTCATCCAAAATCTTCTTAAAGTCATATTGATTTTCACTCTCTTCTACTCAAAGTCTCAAATCGTTCAAACAGGGGGTAAACTATAGACCCTTAATTTTTGACCAAGTCCAATTCGATAGTCCAAAATAATCTTTATGGTATAATATTTATCTTTAAGATATTTAATAGTTATTTTTAATAAAAATAAAAAAAATAATGAAAAAATAAAAAAAAATTAGACTGGTCGGCCAGCGACGCACGGCAGTGCCAGCCAACTGGGCTTCGCCGCAGCAATTGTCTGCGATGATTTAGGTACTGCCCAATTCGCCGCAGCTGGGCTTGCCATTTCACCCAGCCCGATCCTCACAGTAGTTTTCTCCAGCAGCCCGCGCGCTGCCGATTTTTTGACCAAATCTTGTTTTACCCGATTTTATAATTTTTTCTAAACAGTTGGTATTTTCTTATTAAAATAGGATTATGTCTTTTTATTTTTCTATAAATACTAGCATTAAACACACTGATTGGGGGGGAAAAGAAAAAAAGGATTGGACTTTTAATTTTTCCCAGAGAGTTCGGGGGAGAAGATTTTTTGCGACTTTGAGAAAAGCAACACAGAGAGACAAAAGCAAGAATAAATCAACTTCCAACAATTGCGCAAACAATTGTTCCACCCCACCAACACCTTAATTGATCTAAGCAAACTCAAAGTTTGGTTCAAAGATTTAGCTTTGGTGGAGCCTTCAAACGCATGTTTAGCTTTCCAATCTAAATTTTTTATTCAGTATTTGCAAGTCATCTTTTAGAATATGATCATAGTAGTTTATTTATCAAAATATTATTTCATGCAGTAGCTTAATTATCAAAACCTCAATCACATATTTTTTAAATACCTCAAAACAATAGTCTATTTTCTCAAACCCTAATCAATACAGTAAACCTTAATAGTCGTAAGCCATATTTCATATTTAAAACCCTAAAAATCCTATTTCATGATGTTAGCCCTAAACCCTAATTTGATTAACCAAAAATCCTATTACTTTCTTAAAATTATTAAACCCTAATTAAATCAATTTTTCAAAATCTTAACAGTAGCCTCTTCTTTCAAAAATAAATATAATAGTGTTAGTTTTCTTAGAAATTCAAGCCCTAATTGAAATTAAACCCTAACTTATTTTGTTAAAACCTTAATCAAGTTTGTTTATCTTATTATCATAGTAGCTATTTCTTTTTAATATATTTAAGTTTTAATCTTATTTTCATAGGCTTGTACCTTATTCACTTAAATCTCAAATTATAATCTTAATCACACAGTAGCGTAATCTTTTTAAAATAATAAACCTAACAATAATACTAGTTCTTTAAGATTCTAAAACCCTAGCTTTTAGATATAAATTTGTATATAAGAAACCCTAAGTTGATACTCACTTAAATTTGCATATTTATTTGTTTCATTATTAAGTGAGTATTTATTATATAGTTTGATTAATAATTTATTTATATTCAATTTATATCTTCAATGAATGATTTATTTATGATGAATGGTTGGTTTGATATTTTTATTAATTTGCTTTGGTTTCAAAATATTGTAAGAGGTATATTTCCATATTTTGGGTACCTTATGTATTAAGCATCATGTAATTTAAATTGCTTTTATATTTTGGACCAATATAAAGGACACATTTTCATCTTTCGGTGGGTATCCTATTTAGTTTTAGACATGGACGATGTAAAGACATATTTTCATCCTCGGATGGGTATCTATTTATTTATTTTGTTTGCACATTGCTTTGATTTTAATATAATGATGCTTTATTTTAATTGTTGCATGTAGCATGGATAATATTGTTATATTTAAGAATTTTAAAATATTAAGACCTGCAAAGGAGGCCGGTTCCAATGAACCGGGCATTGTGGGGGTGCTGAGCCATGTCTCACATTTCCCTCACGTACCCAACTTTTTGAACCCATCAAAAGGTTGGGGATTCTTTAGGAATCGAGTCATTTACCCCTTTCTTTTTCTGGTCTGTCCGGGTGGCAACTCTATTTTCTCCGGGCTTAGGCCCGTGTTCTCTAAGACCCCGAACCTAAACAGTGCCGAAGTTGCAAGAACCATTCCACCGGGAGTGGGGCGAAAATTTTCGCTCACACATACACAATATACATGCAGCATATAGATAACAAAACTTAATATTTTTTAAAATTTATATTTATGTTTATAATATGTAAAATTTGTTAAAAATAATTTTAATAATTTTTAGTAAATTATTTTATATAATTTATTTTTATATAAATTTTATAAGTATTATTTCTTATTTGAAATAAAACTAAAATTTTCTCTTTATAAAAAATAAGTACAGTCATATGTTGACATGTAATTTAAAATACTAATTTTTATTATTTTTATTAAAAGATATTTATTTAATAGTAATATTTGTAAAAAATAATAAAATTTGAAGTAAATATATTTTGAAGTGAGAGAGAATATATTTTTGTAAATAAAACATTGTTTGAAGTGAGGAATGAGATATATTTGTAAATAAAAAAAAAAGGTTTTGCAGTGTTTTTTAAAATTTTTTTTGAAGTGTAGCATTTTTGAACAATTTACAAAACTAACTAAAAACAAAAGTTGTTTTCAACAATACGGCAAACTTGAAAAACTTTCAATGATGCGTAAGCGGCAAAATCAATTACAAAAACATAGAAAACATTGACTACAAAATTATTATTCTTTAGAAAGTTTTATATATTCTAAACTTATAAAACAACACATATGACATGTAAGACGTATAAAATAACATATATAACGTATAAAACATATAAAAATATATATATAATATATAAAACACATAAAATGGCATATATAATATATTAAACAACATATATGACATATAAATCAATATAATGCATATAAAACACCATATACAACCTATAAAACAATACAAAATAACATGTAAAACATATAAAACAACATATATACATATAAAGGAATAAAAAATATAAAAAACAACAAATAAAACATATAAAAGAATACATATAACATATAAAACAACATATAAACATATATAACATATGAAACAATATAAAACAATATATATATATAATATGTAAAATAATATATAGGACAAAAAAAGTAAACAACATACACAACATATGATCATATAAAACTTATATTCAACACATAAACTTTTAATTATCATTTTATATGTTATGTATATTACATATAATTTGATATATCTTATAAATTCAAGATGGAGTAGCATATAAAGTTTTTATTATATGCTGCAGAATGTGAACTCTAGACTTTATATATCATTTTATATACTATATATGTTACATATAATATATTAAGTATGATGAATTTCATATTAAAAAGCAATTTATAGAGTTTTACATATTATATATGTTGCAAATAATCTGTTAAATGTGATATATTCAATATTTATATGTTATATATGTTATATATAATATTTTAAATATGATAAAATCTAGATGAAGAAACACATGCAAAATTTTATATTATTTTATATGTTATATATACTATATTAATATGTTAAATATGATGAATTCCATATTAGAAAGCATATATAAACTTTTATATATAGTATATATATTGCATATAATCTCTTAAATGTGATAGATTCTTGATTTATATGTTATATATGTTTCATATAAATTATTAAATATGATGAAATTTAAATTTATATGTTATATATATTACATATAATCTATTAAATATAATGAAATTCAGATAAAGAAGCACACATAAATTTTTACATATCATTTTATATTTTATATATAATATGTTAAATATTATAAATTTTATATTAAGAACATATATAAATAAGGGTGGGCACATTATAGTTAATCCAACGAGTTTTTAATTAACAAACTAAAAACTCAGTTCGGTTAAACGATCATATATTAAAAATGATTGGTTTGATTAATGAATTTTGAAGTGTTTGATTTTTTGTCAGTTAATAATTAACTGATTTTAGCTACTTGGTTAACCGTTTAACAAAAAAAAATCCAAATTTTAATGTTTTCAATTAAACGGAATAAGAGTTACTGCAGGTACATATCAATGCATTGTGTGTTGAGGGTTGAGAAACTGCCACCTCCTTTATGGATGTTCATCACAAATGCTCTTATGCCACCTCTCTGTCTCTCTATACCCTACCTCTATTAATCTTTGTCTTCTCTTCATCTATCTTTCTCTCAAAACCCACTTATAAACCTTTTCCCCTTCCGTTGTTTCCTTTTGCATCAACACCATTTTTAAGCTCTCACTTTGTTTCTTCTTCGTCGTCTTCTTCTTCAAATCTTTGATTTTTTTCAAGCTTTCTATTTGCTTCTTCTTATTCACAAGAAGTGCTAGCCTTGAAATTGAATAAATCAAGAGAAATAATGAAGAATTTTTTTTTCTTCTTATTCACAAGAAGTTCTTAGTTTTATATTTTTCTCTTTTATTTTTTTATTTTTTGTCTTGCAATTTTTGAGGAATTTGATGAAATTAATTTATTAATTAAATCCCAAAATTTATATGGATTTCTTTAAAGTAAACTTTAGAGTTTTTTTTTTCTTTCTTATTTCTTGCGTTATTGCAACTGCAGAAGTTATGGGTATTGTTATAATTTGCAATTTAAAAGCCAAGGTGAATTAGATAAATTCAATCACAGCTGTTGTATGTAATTTAATCCATTAGGAACTGTCACATTTTCAGTATCATGCTCTTGCTTCGTGGCGAGATGCCACGTGTTTCATGTGATATTACTGATGAAAGAGAGCAGAGTGATGGCTCTGGCCATTCAAAATTCAGTTAATTTGAAAAATAATTGAACCGGTGGAGTTCAGTTAATAAATTAAAATCAAAAATAAAAATGGGTTGGTTAGATTAAATGAATCAACTATTAGAAATTTCGGTCATAATGAGATTCCACAGATTAATTAATTGATCGACTAAATATTCATCTATATATATATAAACTTATATATATATATATATAATCTTTTGCATATAATCTACCAAATTTAATAAATTCTAGATTTGTATGTTATAGTTTTAAATTATATATATGCTATATATAATTTGAAAATATAATGAGATTGAAAAAAAAATAGTGAATATAGAAAAGCTAAAAAATTAAAAAAAATCTCTTTATTTAGAATATTTTATTAAATATATAGAGTGCATTATACTTAAAGTACAAAAAAATCTCCAATTACTATAATTGAATGTCAAAAACAAAATAAAAATCAAAAAAATAAAATAAAAGATTTACGAACACAAAATACTATAAGATTTTAAAGATTTAGTTCATGTTTCTTCTTCATCTTCTAGTGATTAAAAAAATAAACATAATTTGATTTTGATGAAAGAAAAATATATCAAAAAAAAAAATAAAAGAAACATAAACAGAGATCAACGATGGAGGAGAAGAGATGTTAAAGGTGGAGAAGAGGCGGTGGTGGTGAAGAATAGGAAGCATTGGTGAAATCAAGAATTGAATGAGTGCAGCAAATTTTTAAGGGAAAAAAAATATGATAAAATTGAATATTTAATATTATAGTAAAATTTAGAATTTTGTTGATTTATATTATTTATTAAAAATTTATTAGCTTTTTTATATATTTTTTATTTTAATTCTTGTATCTATTAATTTATTTAGAAATTTTTATTTAATTAAATTTTATAAAAATATAATTTCAAATGAGAATATTAGTTTTACCTAATTCATAATCAAATTATAAAATTTTAATATTAATCTAAATACCTAATCATAAATTCTTAATATTCACTAATTAAAAAAATATATGATATAAAAAATCTAATAATTTATATATATATAAATATATATAGTATATAAATATAAATATATATTATATATTATATAATTATAGGTGGGAAGAGGGGTTCATTGCCTCCTGGACCTTCTCTCACTGCCACTTATAAGAAGGCAATACTGAAGCAAAATATAAAAATAGATGAAAAAAAAAGAAAGAGAGAAAAGAAAGTGAAATTGGAATAGAAAAAAAAATGGAAAGATGTTGAAGAAGATATCTATCTTATAATTTAAAACTGAATAAAAAAATATTATTTATGTTAGAGTAAAATATCAAATTTATCCTTTGAAATTTAAAACTAAAACAGTAAAATACAAATTTATCCTTTTAAAATTTATCTTTAAACTACAGTAAAAAATACTACTTATGAAAAAAAAATAACAAATACTATTCACACTATTTATACTACAATAAAAAGAAAAAAAATATTCAAATTACTTATACTACATTTTTATTCGGTGTGCTACAGTAAAAAAAATTATTTTTACTATTCATGCTATAGTACAAAAAAAGCAAATTAAAAAAATACTCTGTCATATTATTATTTTGGAGAAGAAAGATTATTAATTAAAGAGATAGAAAATAATAGAGAAGAAAGAGACCCGATTTTTTTATTTTTTTCTATCTGTCACTCTCCAATCACCTACGATCGTCACCACCTATACCATATGAAAGCCTATCTTCCAACCAGTATATCGCCACCGATTTTGCTATCATTGACACTTGGAGCACGTGCCACACACAGTCCAAAGTATCCATGGTGATTAACATCGTCAGCTACTTCTAACTAGTTTTTTGTTCGTTTTTCGACTTTCTTTTCAGGTCACACTAGTATTTATGACATCCTCTCTTTATAAGCTTAATTTTGATATATAATTTATAAATTTTAAACTCTATTTGTTTCTAGCCGAAATCCAGCGATGATGCACTCTAGTAATATTTTTCTGGTGAGAATTAAATTAAATAAAATTTGTATACTTAATGTATATAATAAATTTATATAATTAATGATTAATAGTTTAACAAATTAAAATTTGTATATTTAGAATTTGTTAATTTAAAATAAATTAATTATTTAAGTAATAATTTAAAATATAAATTATTATTTAAATTAGATAAATTTTTTCGATCTGTCATTCTCCGATCATATCCGGCAGTCACCGTCTATACTATTTAAAAGCTCATCTTTTAACGAGTGTATCATCATCGATTTCGCTATTATCGGCATTCAGAGCACGTGTCACACATCGTCTGAAGCATCAACAATAGTTTATGCCGTCAGCCATTTCTAACTAGTTCTTCGTTTATTTTTTGACTTTTTTTTTGGCTAAATTGGTATTTTTGAGATCCTCTCTTTATGAGCTTTATTTTTGTATATAATTTGTAAATTTTATACTACATTTATTTTTTGTCGGAATTCGGCGACGATGTACTTCGGTAATATTTTTTCGACCAGAATTAAATTAAATGAAATTTATATAATCAATATATATAATAAACGTTTATAATTAATATTTTGAAATAATTTTTTTTTACTTGAATAGGTGTCAAGTACCGAAGATAATTTAAAAACTACAACTGATATTGCAAGTACTGTCCCTTAAAGAAATAATAAAAAAATAATAATAGTTTGATAAAAATAAATATTTCTGAAAATGCTATAAAGCCATCCAAAGTGAATAGTAAAAAAATTATGGGTTTGAATACATTTTGAATTAAATAATAATGAAAATTCTAAAAAAAAAAGCTAAATGTAAATATTGTAATAAATCTCTTACATAGCTATTTACTAGTGACATAAGTTATTTAAGTAATTATTTATCTAAGTATAAAAAATATCTATATAATTTAGAGAGTAGTCAAAGCACCTTAGCTTCGAAGCTCTAACTTATAATTTTTAAATTAAGACAATAGTTTTGCTTTTATTGTATTTGAATTGTAAATATATTCTATGTATTTTAATTTTATATTGATATTATGGTTATTACATTTGAATTTAAATTATGTATTAAATATTTTAATTCTATGTAAAATTTATAGTCTTTGTTAAATTTTATATTTTTACTATATAAATTAAAAGTGAAGCAAAAAATATTATTTATGATGCAATGACATAGCAAATATATCATTTATTTGTTATTTTTTACACTAAAATTTTTTTTGCATTTATTTTTTAAATAAATATTTATAGATATTTCAAAGAAATCCGAGGGTTTTACCCTAGTATATTTTGAAAAGAAAAACATAATGAATAATCTATGTGAAAAAAATGAAAAATGAAGAAAATAACTGCAGTAAAAATTAAAAAGAAATTAAAAAATAAGTAAATGACGTAATATTCTCTTTTTATATATATATAAGATAATTATATAAAAAGCTCTTATTTGACATGAAAAATGAAGGGAAAATATGAAAGGCTTAAACCGAATGCAAAGAAATAGAAAATCTCAAAGTCCAGTATGGATATGGGCTATGAGCCCAGCCCTTCTGACCTATTACACGTTAGTGGAAAGGTTGCCTCTCAATCCTTTTGGGATATATATATATATATATAATTTTATTTATACTATTTTTTTTCAAAAATATTATTTTTTAATTTTTTAATTTTTAAAATATATATAATATATACTTAATAATTATAAAGAATACACCATATATATTTTTTGTAAAATTTTTTATTTGTATATATATTTATATTACTAACATTTTATACTCTTTCATGCGATGGTGGATCTATGTATTGGCCGATCAGAGCAATTGCCCCACCCATGGAAACTCTTGTGTATATATACGAGTACAATAATACAGTTCCCTTAAAATTGTCCAGTTTGCTCCCCTTAATCCATTTAATTTTTACATTATTTATTTATTATATTTAATTTGAATTATAATATAAATTATTATTTTGATTTTATTAGAACGTTAATGACTTTAGAAAGAAGAATGAAATTCATAATTAAATATAGTAAATTTTATTTGTCTTTAACAATAAACATTTTTCAGCATATTATTTTTTTTGAATATTACTAACGTTTTTTATTTATATTTATTTGTAAAATGTATATACAGCTTACTCTAATTTAATTATATGTGTGTATATGTACGTGTGCATATATATATTTCATATTATATTTTCTACATCCGTTTAGCGAAACTACTATGTATTGAGGGGAGTCTAATTTCTTAATAATATATTTATTGTCTATAATATTTTTGTTAAGTATATAAATTTTGGTCCTCCTCAAATTTTAAATATTTTATTTTATTAATTATATACGGGGAGAGAAAACTCTTAGGATGCTCAAATCAGAAATCTAAGTTAAATCAAATTTTAAATATTATTAATTCAGCTCAATAATTTTAAATATCCAACTATGTATTGTAATCATAAAAAATCTAATAATTTTATATAATACTCAATTAAATATTTAATAAAGTGATTATTAAAAAAAGTCCAACAATACTATTAATTATTGAAATTTCTTTAAAAAAAGATAATTATAAAAAAATACAGGCGGTTTAAGCTTGGTTTCCAAATATACAGTGCTCTTTTTTTCCATTTTTATCTTTTCTTCTTTTTTTTTTTTCAAAATTACTATTTTTGAAGGAAAAAAGTCACGGTTTATGTTTTTTATGCTTCGCTGTTTTTTTTTTTTTTTTTTGCTTTTGCTCTACTTTTCTTCCTTTTTTAAAATTTTTTTTCCTGCCCTCTTTTTTTTAAGATTCTTGTTTTTATTTGTTTTTTGTTTTCTTCTATTGTTTTCTTTTATTTGCCACTACTTCTTTTTTATTGTTAATTAAATTCTTTTTTTTTTGTTATTATTGTGTTTTTTATTGCTAGATAGTCATTTATAATCTGATAATAATTTTTAATTCTTTTCTTTAGTTGTTTTTGAGTTATATTGAAATTAGTTATAGAAATTTTTATATGTATAATACATATATAAAATATTTATAATATATATAAAAGATTTATGCTAATAGTAATATATATATTCTCACTTAGAATTTTATATATAGACAATATTTATATGATAAATGTTCTATAATTAAGAATGATACAAAAACTAATACATATATGTAAAGTATATATATAACATATTTATAATATATGTATAATATACTTATAATAATATATATTATATTATGTTACTGTTAATGGTAATATATATATTATTCTTGGAATTCAATATATATATATATTAACTACATTTACACTACACATATATTATATTTAAGAAAAATATAAAAGTAGTGTATATATTTTTAGTTAGAACTCAACATATGCATAACATATATATAATTTATTCATAATATATGAATAATATATGCATAACACATATAACATATAAATAATATATACACAATAAATTCACAATATATATAGCATATTTATATTACTATTATTAGTTGTATTTATATTCTTATTTAGAATTCAACATATATATTACATTTACATGATATATACATCATATTTAACGAAGATATCAAAGTAATACATATACTTTCAGCTAGAATTCAATATATGAATTATATATACAGTGTATACACGATATATATATTATTTATAAAAATCTAAAAAATGTCTAAACTTTTATTGGGATGACAAAATACCATATTTTTATAATTTTAAATTTTTTTCCATATTTTTGAAATTTTTTTAAACTTTCATATTTAAAAAAAAAATTCCCTGTTAGTGTAGTTTTGCAAATCTCCCAAAAAGAAATCTCAAAAAATAAAATTATTTTAAAAAATACTTACTTTTCTTATTTCTTTCAAAATAACCAATTTTCAACTTTTAATTTAAAAAATATCTTTTTTTTTAATTTATCTAGTATATTTTTAATATATTAAAGGTATACTTCATTATCAAAAATATACATTTAATATAATTTAGTAAACCAAAATAGTTTAGTATTTTTTTAAAAAAGAAAAAGAGTTCAAAAATGACATTATAATGCAATTTTTCCTTAGTTATTCCATCATGTAATTTTTTAAAATAATAATTAAAGGCACTTTATTCAATGAAAAGAAAATAAAATTGTTGCTTTACTTTTTTTATAAAATGAAAATAATTAACTCTAGAAAATGATATTTTTTATTATTTTAATTATTTATTGTTTAGCCTCATAAGTTCCTAGAATTTTTTTTTTAATTTCAACTCGAAAAAGTAATTTTTTAAATTCAATTGAAATATTTTAAGTGGTGTGAATTTAATTACATTATTTTTTTTAACAATTACAATGATTTAAAAAAATATATAATTAGTAGATGATTTTTGCGATTAAAAAAATGATGTATTCTTTATTAATATATTACTAATAGATTCAAGTGTATTTTTTAGATTATCTTGTAATGAATTTTGATGTCCTCAATATTTAGTTATTGGTTTGTCGCCTGGTTGCATTAACAACTACGAACTAACGGACCCTCATTTTCACCCTCCATCTTGCCCCTCTTTTTCTTTCTTACCTATTTTTCTCTCTCTGACAAACCAAATCAAAACCCACAAAATCTGTTAAAATATGTAAATTAATTAAAATTCAGATTAAATATATCTCTCTTAATAATTGCATAATAATTTTAATTGAATTTTTTTATTAAATCAAATACAATTCATCCAATTGGAAATACACTATATTTCAACATTCCGTTTATTTTAAAATATTATATTTTAATAGCTGTAATTTTTTTTTAATAAGGAAATAATTTAACAGAATTTAGCCAGAAAAATCAAATTACATTGATATCCTTAGTATTGATTTTCCCTCATAAATTAAAGTAATTAATTGTTTATCATTTTGGAGGACTCTTTCATTTTTTAATGTATTTTAACTTACCATTACACTATCTTCAAAATTTACTAATTATTAAAGTAATTTGAATAAATAGTTTTTGGCTCCAAAATAAAAATTTTATTTCCCTCTAGATAGTATTAAATTATATACATTGAAAATCTATAGTTTTCAATTACAAAAACAAAATATATGATATATTATATTTTTTAAAATATTCAATAATTTTTTTTAATTTTTTTAAGTTACATGATATACGGCTAATGACCCAATTAATTTATATATTATAGTTAGTTATATGTGGCTATCTTTGATAGTTGAATAGTAACTCTTAATTATTTAGTCAATACTAGCTTTTAAAATGCAATTTAATTAATTCTACACTAAATTAAACCTATAATATAATATGTACAATTAAATTATAGATTAATTTAGATAGATATGACAAAAATCAAACTTAATATTGATTTTTTTATGCATAAAAAATTAAATACTAAAAAAATTCTAAGAAATTTAGCTATTAAATTAAAAAAATTTAGTATTAATAAAAACTAAATATTCGCATTCACTCTTAAAATTATGTTAATTATTATATTAATTATCTAAAGCATGGAATTTTCTATATGAGTGTTGGCTAAATTTGCAAATTTATCAAGTTAAATATTAGATTTTAATTATAACCTCTCATGCATAATTTTAGAACATTTGGGTACATTTTGTTTCTCATTATTAAAAATATGGACATCTAAATTTAAAAAATTTCTTCGAAGTTTTCTTAAAAAATTATTTGAAAAATAATTTGATGACTATTTATTTATACATAAAATTCCTAGAAATAAATTTTAATTTTAATGAAAAATCGATTTACAAAGATAGAGTAGAGAATGGTCAATAATAATTAATTTATATACATAAAATATTTCATTAATTATAAATTAACTAATCAAAATTTCTAACTATAGATCAGTAGTACGATAAGAGATATGTGGTGCATTATGGTCAATATAGTTTTATATGTTAATTTCAAATAAATTAGAAATTATATAATATTTAATTGTAAAAATAAAATTATTTAATTATATATAAATAATTAAATTAATCAAATCAAATCAAAGTAAAAAATTTATTGGCTATTATTTAATTTGTTAATTATTCCAAATTAAAATTATTATATTGCCAATTACATTAATTTATATTTGTAATATAGTTATTTACTTTAAATTAAACCTATTACATAATAAATTACATAAATTTATATTTATAACATAGTCAATTACATCAATTTACTCTAAATTAAATTTATAATATAACGAATTACATTATTTTATATTTGTAACATAATCAGTTATTCCAAATTAAATCTATTATATTGTCAGTTACATTAATTTATAATCATAATATAGTCAATTACTCCAAAATAAATATATTATATAGTAAAATTATATAAATTTTTACTTATAATATAATCAATTACTCTAAATTAAACCTATTATATCGTTAATTGTATAACTTTACACTTTACATTAATTTACTCCAAATTAAACTTATTATATGGTCATTTATATTATTTTATACTTGTAATATAATCAATTACTCTAAATTAAACCTATTATATAATCAATTATTTCAAATTAAACATACTATGTAGTGAATTACATAAATTTTTATTTATAACACAGTTAATTACATCAATTTACTTCAAATTAAATCTTTAATATAATGAATTACATTAATTTATAATTGCAACATAATCAATTACTCTAAATTAAACTTATTTTATAGTCAATTATATTAATTTTATATTTATAACATAGTTAATTACTCCAAAATAAACATATTATATAGTTAATTTTGTAAATTTATACTTATAACATAGTCAATTACGTTAATATCCACATTAAAACTATAATAGAGTGGATTATATTAATTTTTATTTATAATATAGTCAATTACTCCAAATTAAACATATTATATTATTAATTACGTTATTTTATACTTGTAATATAGTTAATTACTCCCAAATAAACATATTATATTGTAAAATTATATAAATTTATCATTGTAACATATTCAATTACTCCAAATTAATCCTATCATATGATTAATTACATTATTTTATACTTATAAAATAGTTTAAATATATTATTAATTATTTAATATAATATAAATTAATTTTATGAATTATTAAATTTATTATATATGTGATATTGAATTATAAAAAATTAATTACATGATATATTATGGAAAATATTTTATTGAAAGAAAAGTAAAGAAGAATAATACATCATAAAATTATTTCTATTTAGCAATGTGGTTAATTTTTTCTAATAAAAAAAGTGAGATTAAAATCAATATTAATTATGACTTGAGAAATTGAATGACATTTGGGGTGGTATTAAATGAGTTTGTGTGCTCAAGATGTGGGAAAATTTAAATGGCCTATGTTAAGTTTGGAGGAAAGAGGAAGTGTGAAGGATTAGTTAAACATTTTACAAGCCATCTAAATCAAAAAGGAAAGGTAAATGAGACTTTTTATTCATTTTTGGCCAAAATCTTCTGGCCATTTAGCACCACATTATTGTCAAAAATCACTTAATTACATTGTTTGGTATGCTTGTAATTCTTTAATTGCAACTCTGCAAATAAATTCAGGTCAACTGGTTATAAATGACTAGTTTATCACATATTTTAAGCAAATCATATCCATTAATCTACAAAAAAAAGGAACATAAATCAAAATTGAAACTCACTTAGCTAGATTCAAAGAGCCAAAGCTAATGATGAAGGGAGTCAATGTTGGCATACAAGTTGCACAGTTGCTCCCTTATATGCTAAGGGCACTCCATTGTTAGTGTTTCCAATAAGGAATTGTTGATTCTGGATTGTTTATAGTAGTTAGCAATTGTCGTGATTGGGCCATGATTACGGGCAAATATCAAATTTTGATGATAGAGCTTTCATCGAGCATGAACATAGTATTCCGTGAAAGCGAACATATATACGGATTCTATCATCAACCTAGAGTTTATGGCCATGCCGCCATCTTTCTTTATGGTTCTAGAGAGTTGAACTCAATTTACGACCTTCAATTTCATCTCTGTTCAATCATTCATCTTCTTTCTCCACTTTTGCTAGATGCAGAATCAAGAATTCGCCGAGGAGAGAGGGCAAATTTACATAGAAAAAAATTGAAATATAATTCATTTAACCTGAATTTCAATTTTTAAATCACTAAATTACATTCTATATTTAAAAAATTCAATATTACCTAAAACCTAATCACAATTTACAAACACAAACAAAACCAATTAATTCAACCTAATCACAACACAAATAATTTTAAATAAATTATTATAATTAATCAAAATTCAAATAAACTATATTCTATATTTAAAAAAATCCCCAATATGTACCTAAAACCTAATCAAAATTCACAAAACACAAACAAAACTAATTAATTCAACCTAATCACATCACAAATTATTTTAAATAAATTATTATAGTTAATTACTATTCAAATAAACTATATTCTATATTTAAAATATATCAAATATTTACATAAAACCTAATCAAAATTTACAAAACACAAACAAAACCAATTAATTCAACCTAATCAAAACACAAATCATTTTAAATAAATTATTATATTTAATTAAAATTCAAATAAACTATATTCTATGTTCTTAAAAAAATCCTCAATTTTTACCTAAAACCTAATAATCACAAAATTCACAAAACACAAATAAAACTAATTAATTCAACCTAATCACAACACAAATTATTTTAAAAAAATTATTATAGTTAATCAAAGTTCAAATAAACTCTATTCTATATTTTTTTTTTAAAAAATTCCAATTCTTTACCTAAAACCTAATAATAACACATTCACAATTCACAAAATAATACACAAACTAATAAAATGAAAAAAAAATAGATATAAAAACGTGGACTAGACTGCGATGGGTGGTCACTCATCGAAGTTGCTAGTCGTCGCTTGTGGTGGTCTGGTCGGAGTTCCTGCCTGGCTTCTGTCTCTCTCTCGTGTGAGTGATCAATGCTAGACCATTCACGTTTTTATTTTTTTTAATGCTGGAACGATGTCATTTCAACATTTAATTGTTAAAAAAAATAATAGCTGACATGACATCGTTCAAGAAAGGGGATAAACTTGTAAATTAGTGTGAGGGGTTGTCTGCTTCAACCCCTCACATGCATACCCAATGTTATCCCCCCTCCCCACCCTTCACAGGTGCTTCTAGTCGCTAGCAAAAGGGGGTTCGTCGGTCCCCCATGACCCTCTAGTTTCACCACTGACGTTTACTCTAAGGGCCTGTTTGGATGGAGGTACTCCAAGGTTTAACAAAGTAGAATAAGGTAGAGTAGAGTATTAATTTTTATCATATTTCGGAAGAATGTATATTATTTGAAGGTTAAATAACTTTTGTTTGTTTGGTTGGAACGTATCATAAGGTCAGGTTATATATGAAATTTTAAATATATCCTTATACAGTTTAAGCCTTATTTATTTTGAATAATATTCACGTTATTATTATTATTATTTTAAATAATGTAAATCTTCTAGTAAATCTATAATATTAATGTATTATTTTTTAAAAATAAGATTAATATATATTTTCAAATTAATATTTAATATAAAATACATGTTTACAACTATACTAAAGATTTTGCTTTATTTTTTTTATCAAACGTTAGAGAAGTGTTAGTTGAGCAAAAATTAAATGCTTGGTTTAATAATAATTTTTTTATTTAATGGTTAGTTGAAAAAAATGAAAAATAATCATGTAATTATATTAAAAAAATATGGGTAAAATTGAAGTAAAATATATTGTACCTCCAAAAACCTCCAATTTGAAGATACACTGAAATAAATTAAAACCTCTAATTTTTAACTCTTCAAAAACTACCATTTGCCCTCCAATACTTTATTAAATATTTAAATACCTCATCACAAATACAAAAGAAATCTTCTCATACTTTATAAAACTTCTCACTACCTCCATCCAAACAAGTCCTAAGAGGCTGTTGTTGCTCAAGCTCTTTTTCTACTTAGATTCTTCACCGTTATTGATAAAGAGAAAATTTTTTGGAGTTTAAGGTTTAAGAGTAGAAGAGAGAGTCAAAGAAAAGTGCAGAGAGAATAATAAATGAAGAAGACAAAAATAGGTCAGAGAGAAAAACTAAGTTAGATAGAGAAAGAAAGTGGGCATATAAATAGACAAGAAAGAGAGGACAAAATTTGACATGACATTTTTTTAAGTACTACCGATGTTCCTTTAACTTGTTGTTTTTGTAAAAAAAAAAAATTTATTCCATTTATTTTGTCACTTTATAAAATCAATAACAATTAGCTAGCTTTTTTCAATTATATACTTATTATTAATGAATTAATTAATGAAGTGAGAATATAATATTTTTAATATTAATTAATTAATATAGGATATTTTAGTCCATTAAAAATAATTTTATATAATATTAAGAGAATTTAATAATTTAAGTTAAAGATGATAATTTAAATATACAAAAGTAACAGCTAATATGATATCCAAATCAACTCGTCGTTAGTGAAGTGAGTGAAAATTGGACCAAAAGGCACATTTTCATCATGTAACATTATTGATATTTTTGTTAAAAAATAAATTAAGAGATGATTTTAGTCATATGTTGAGAGATCATGGAAATGTTGATTGTTCCTCTCTTCTTTCATATTTATATATTGTTATTAATTACTACCAAATTCAAAGTATCATATTAAAAATGGGCTAATGGATGGTTAAAAATAAGGGATGTTTATAAAACTAACCTAAAATCTAAACCTATTTTCAAATCTAAGACAGTTAAAAATATTTTTCAAATTTACGCAAAACAAATATTAAGTTTGCAAAAATATGGAAGAGAGCCAACGGATTACTTTGCTTTAGTGGGATAAAAAAACACATACTTTATATATATATATATATATATAACAAAATTAAATTAAATTTGTTATCTATAAAATAAATTAAATTAATTTAGTTATGTGGCCATTAATTTTTTCTGTATTTATTTTTTGTTATTTTTGTATTTATTTATTTTTGTGATTTTTTTTATTTTTTAGTATGTTTATTTTTTATATTTTTAATTTTTTTAGACAAGTTTCAAAATAATTTTTTAAAATATTAAATTAAACAAAATTATATTAAGATTCAACTTATATATAACATATAACTAAAATATATCTACCAACTTATGCCTATATATATTTACATATAATGTTATTTTTTAGCTAAATTATATATAACATCTATCCATATATATGTAATATATATTATATAATTATTCTTTTACAGCATGCATCCTTTATATCTAGTTATATGTAATTTATATCAACATATATTATTATTTTTTTCAATATATCTAGTTATACATAATATACACTCACATGTAATTAAATATAAAATTAATTAAAGAAATATTGAAAAATAAAATAATATAAACTATTTTGATTAACATGTTTCATATATAATATATTATTTAAACTTAATTAGCATAATTAATTAATTAGTAGCTAATTTCTAGTTATATATAATATATATCGACATATATCAAATATATCCACATATACTAATATATATGTAATTATAGATAATATATAAACATATATCACTTTTATAGTTTTATCCTTTTGAAATTTAACACATAGATATTGTTATATATAACATACATTGATATATAATTAAACATGTATCACTTTTATTCTGTTATTGTTTTAAATTTTAATAAGTATATGTTGTTATATGCAATATATATTGATATATAACTGGACATATATCACTTTTATACTCATGTTCTTTTAAAATTTAACGCTATTATATGTTGTTACATGTGACATATACCTACGTATACCTATAGTCTTGAAAAAATAATATTATAATGCAGTTGTTATATCTTATTATATTTAGATATGTACCAACTGTAACTATATATATAATGTCTTTTAAAAAGTAATATCAATATGTAATAGTAATATCTTAGTGTATGAATGTATATGTAACATATACCTACATATATCTATTGTTTTGAAAAAAGAATATCAGTATGCAACTGTTATATCTTATTATATTTAGGTATATACTAATTATGACTATATATATCTATTGTCTTTTATAAAAGAATGTCAGTATATAGTAATAATATCTTAGTATACGAAGATATATATAATATATACTTACATATACCTGTTATATCAGAGAAAGAATATCAATATGCATCTATTATATACGTAGTTATATTTGCTTCAAAAGTAAATAACTGAAAAAAAAATATAACTTTTATTAAGATAACAATAAATTATTAATATTAAAAATATATAATTTTTAATAATAGCAAGTATGAATTTCTTAACACTCCAACCAATTTTATCTTTCTACTAACATATAACTAAACATATATCATTTTCATACTTATATTCTTTTGAAATTTAACGTTTATATGTTGTTATATGTAACATATACCTATATATACCTATTGTCTCGAAGAAAGTATATCAGAATTCAGTTGTTATATCTTATTATATTTAGTTATATACTAACTATAACTACATATATATTTTTTTCTTTTAAAAAAGAATGTCAATATACAGTTGTAATATCTTAGTATATGAAGATATATATAATATATACCTATATATACCTATTATTTTGAAGAAAGAATATCAGTATACAGTTGTTATATCTTATTATCTTTAGATATATACTAACTATAACTACATATATCTATTGTTTTTTTTTATAAAAGAATGCCAATATGTATCAATAATATCTTAATATATGAAAGTATATATAACATATACCTATATACACCTATTATATTAGAGAAATAATATCAATAACCAACTATTATATATGGAGTTATATTTGCTTAAAAAGTAACAAACGAATATATATATATATATATAATTTTTTTATTAAGATAACAATAAGTTATTGATATTACAAACATATAACTTTTAATATATAACAAGTATACATTTCTTAATACTCCAACCAATTTTATCTTTCTCTTTTAATATTCCACCATTCAACCTTTTAATTATATGTGTCATATACTAACAAATATGAGTATAAAAGTAATATATGTTTAGTTATATATTATTATATGTAACATATGCCTACATATATCTATTGTCTTGAAGAAAAAATATCAGAATACAGTTGTTATATCTTTTTATATCTAGGTATATATTAACTATAACTACATATATATTGTCTTTTAAAAAAAAATGTCAATATGCAATTATAATATCTTAATATATGAAGGTATATATAACATATATTTATATATACCTATTATTTTAAATAAAAAATATGAGTATGTTATATTTAAGTATAATAAATAATTATTATATTTATTGTCTTTTATAAAATAATATCAATATGCAATAATAATATCGTAGTATATAAAGATATATGTAGCATATATCTATATATACCTATTATATTGGAGAAAAAAATATCAATATACAACTATTATATATGAGTTATATTTGCTTCGAAAGTAAATAAATGAATATATATATATATATATATAACTTTTATTAAGATAAAAATAAATTATTAATATTAAAAATACATAACTTTTAATGTATAACAAGTATATATTTCTTAACACTCCAACCAATTATTTTCAAATTTAACATATATTTATAGTTATATATAATATATACTGATATTTTTTTATATATCTAGTTATAGGTAATATATATTTATATATAATTAAATATATAAAATAGTTATACTATTATTTTTTTAATCAACATATATATCTATGGTTACATGAAACATATACCTACATGTACTATTATTTTGTAATATATATCTAAATATATTGTTATTCACATATATCTATTTATATATAATATTTATTCACATATAATTAAACATTTAATAGCCATATATTATAACTATACATAACATTAAAAAAAGAAAAATTAAAAGAAAAAGAAAAAGAAAATTGAAGATAATATCAATATATAAGTGAAACTTATCTAAAGAAATTTAATTTAATGTTTAAAGAAATTACTTTTGATATAAATTTAAAAATTAATTTTACAAATTAAGAAATTATGATAAGTTGTATAATATTAAATAATAATATATATAGATATTAAATAAAAATTAATTTAATAAATACAAATTTATTAAATAAAAAATTTAAAACATAATAATAATAATTTATTATTCAATATTTATATTAAAAAATTAACTAAACATTTAGATATATTTATTATTAACTAAACATTTAGTTATGTATATAATAAAAAGAAAATGATGCGCCCCACTGTATATATGCAAAAGAATCGTAAATTGTCCGTAAAATTAAAATAAATAAAGTATAAAAGTATAAAACGAAACTTGTCACCGTAAAAGAGAAATTCAAAGTTGAAAAAATGTATATTATGTAAATTTCTCTAAAAATAATTAGCAAAATGTCTAGCTAGCTTTATTTAAGAAAATTTTACATGGCAAAAGAAGAGCAATTATCCAAAACAAATAGTAAAAAAAAATATTATTATTGTTGGTACAATTTGTTTATTAAATTTTCTTATCATTTAAATATTTTATTTAACAGTCTTCCATATTTTAAAAACATTATGTTTTTGTTATCATAATATCTTACACTAACTTGCCAGTTTAAATTAAGTGTACAAATATTATCGAGCCGAACTACGTTGAACTAATATTTAAAAAGTTTAAGTTCAACTTGATATAAAATAATCGAATTTTAATTCAAACTTAAACGGAGTTTAAACTCTTATCAATCTAATTCATATATTATGCATCTCGAGTTTAAACTCAAACATAATTTAACTGAGTTTAACAAGGTCAACAGACTTATTTCAACTTATATTTTTCATTCATTTTTAAAAAAATATTTTTAGAGCAGAAATACCAAATTATGATTATATATTAATAAAAATAAAATATTGCATTGAAATATTTTATAATCTATTATAAATTGCCAAGTTATTGGATTATTTATATTACGTATATATTGTATTAAATATTTCTAAATATTTATATATATGTGTTAAGTTATTATATTTTTATAGTATTATTAATTAAATAATTATTTACTTTTATAATTTATTTTATATAAATAAAATAAAAAATTATATGATGTAATTTATTCTTTTAAAATAATAAATTTGTTCTTTCAAATAAAATATATAATTTAATATATAAATTGAATTATGTATACTTTTAATATACTGTTAAAAATATATATATATATTTCTAATTCAGCATAATAAAAATTTAGTTTGTAAGCTTGATTTACGAAATTTTTTAAATAAGCCAGCTAAAAGTTAACGGATTAAGTATTTTTTAACTTAAACTTAATTCATTTAACAAAAAAAACAATTTAAGTTAAAATCTATATTAACTTGAGACTTAAACCGAACTTAAACTACTTGACTCAATTACAACACTTAAGTGTGCTTATTAATTCTATCAAAAGGCAAGTCACTTGAACCAAAATTTAGAAATGCACAAAAAAAAATTACTTTGTTTTGGCTTTGGACTTCTTTTGCTGGTCAAGCATTAACAACCTTCAAATAGATTAATTACATATGCATACATTATTAAAACAAATATTATAAACATTACTCATTTAGTTCTTAATAAATCATTCTATCCAAACACATAAACCAAATTCAAAATAACGTCCACCGCCATCAATTTATACAACATATCAAGAAGGCATATTAAATGTAACATTTCCATAAATGCAATATTCACAATTCAAATTATACATGCAACCAAAACAAAAAAGGCTTGTCCAAGAAAAAGCATCCCCACAAATCAGTGGTGATGCTGCTGCTACTCACTGGAAAGAATTCCAGTATTTGGTTTGATCTGAAAAGCAGAACTGCTGAAATTCATTTCCAACGTTCAGTAAATTTTTCTCACTATAATTTTTCTTATATGTACAAGAATTGGAAATTCAGTATCCTAAAAATCAATATGACATGTATTCCCAAAAACAAAGGCTAACAGGCATAAAGAGAAAGTAATATACACTCTTGAAGCTTGAAGCTGGCAAGTCCCACCAGAAATTGCCATTTCTGCATATAACTTCAGTTGATCTCTTGATCCATCAACAAACGCAATAGGAGAAAGATGACTATGGAAGTTGTGATACTATCTGCCTGGAAGCGTCCAGGCCAATGTTAGTTACAAGGGTAAAAAAAGCAGCCAAAAGAGCAAAACTGCCATTACTGCACCAGCAGTAAGATGCACTTGAACCACACCTGGGGATGATGCGCTGCTTGTGTATTTTCTTGATAGATACATCATAGTCTTGTTCACCAGTGGAAGCTGTGCCCCATCCTTTCGTTTTCCCAGCAATTTCAGGCTGCAATTTCAACAGAAAATACACACAAATATGCAGTAAGGTCACTAATTCACAGTGTAAAAGAAGCAACCCATTTCTTAATACAATGTAAAGTCCATTCAATATTTAATTTAATAATTGGTTGCAAGTTCGAAATTTTAAATGCATAAATTGCTACACTTTTCTTCATCATGACCCATGAAAATGACTCGAATCGAAAATTTGTACCTAAGAAATGTAAAATATGTAAAACATTTATTGAATTTGAAGTTTGATATATACTTGCATTGTTCTCTTCTTCAACATACATTATTTAGGGGCAAGTCAAACACTGAAAATTGAAGCCCATAGAGACCTATGGCATTAAGAAAATTAAACCAGGTAATGCTTTAAGATAAATAAGGATCAATTTTGAAGAAATTATTAAAAGTTAATGCATAAATTTGCAGCCATAATTAGATGAAAGACAATAATAATGATTTAATCATTGAAATATCAGCACATTGAATTGTAACAATCCTAACAGAAATTTAATTGGCAGATTTGAGTAGCATCATTTATCGCTATACACCTCAATAATTCTCTACTTCATTATCACCGCCATAAGTTTCTGGAGCCTACAAGTGTCAACTGGGTTTTATAACGAAATTACTCAACTACCCCACCATATTCATACAATATGAAAATTTAAGAGGTTAATTGGTAATTTTACCTGGAATATGGAGGCGGGCAGAATATAATAACATAGTCTGTATTGGCACAAGTGTAAGTACTGGTCTTGTCATCGTACGCGTAGCTATAAGCGCGTGGGCAAGCGTGCTTAAAAAACAGAGAGTAAACAGAAGGAGAACACGTGTCAGGTGTAGAGTAGGACTCACTGCAACAGAACTGCGGTTGAGCAAAAGCTTCACAAGCGCTCCTACAGGCTACGCCAACTCTCGTATTGTCACGCGTTGCCAATTTCAATTCCTTCGGGCAAGCGCCATTTAGGTCGATCAAACATCCGGTGGCGCCGCAGCTGCCGTTGGTGACTTTTTTGGGGATCACAAGCATAGGGATATTATAACCGTCGACTAAGCTAACGTCATAGAAATCCAACCCTCGATCGCCGTTCAGAGTGAACTCCGCCAAAGTAGCAGGTGGAATAGCGCCGCTGCCGCCGCATTCTAGCTTACCAGAACCGCACTCGCCAGTTAGACAAGAAAACTTACCTGAAGAATCTTGGGCACAGAGAGTCCGACCCCATATCCGACCTGACCAAGATTTGGGTATAATTACAGTTTCCGATTGACCGGTTTTAAGAACGAAGCCTGTGGTGGGGAGCTGTGCTGTACCGGCGCCAGAAAGCAAGCCGGGCCATACTGTATGACGACACTTATTGATGAATTTGAAAGAAGCCGATTCAACATCTGCAAGAATTGAAAGGAAAATAGAAGAAAATTAAGAAGAAAAAACAGAGATGGTTAATAATAAGGAAGAATTTAAAAAAAAAAAAAAAGAAGAATAAGAATTGAAATACCTGATAGAGAAGAAAATGTGAGAATAGCGAGAAAGGTAGTATAGAGAGAGAGAGAATCCATTATTATTTGATTAAAGAGAAACGAATTGAAGTTTGGTTTGGATGATGAATAAAGAACTTTACTTTTCTTAACAAGGGAGAAGTGAGGAAGTGCAGTGGGGGATCTACGCCTTTGTTAATTATAACTTTTTATTTTTCATTTTTTAAAATCTTTGTTGTGTTTATTTTTAGGAGGTTAATTTTATGTTGTACTTGAAGAAAGAAAAAAAAAAAAACTCAATCGGTAATTTCAAATTCGATCTGTCTACTGTTAGTGAATTTTTATGTTGTATATTATTTTTTTACATGTAAATTTTATCATAATAAATTTTAGGGTTTGTTGGTTTAGTTTGTAGATTTTTATTTTATATTTTTTAAAAATCTATTTTATTTTTTTAAAAAATTATATTATAATTATTAAATAAAATAATTATCATTAAGAGAATTATCATAATCTCATATAATATTATTAAAATTTGATTAGTTACATGTGGCGAGAGAAATACTTAGACTCGAAAAGTTTACGGTCACCATGCTACATCTTGATGGTTTATTATTACTGAGATTATTAGTACTATCATTAAACTTTAAATTTCTGATTAAATAAAGTATTGCTGAATGTAAGAACTTGTGACAAAATATTGCTGACGACTTTTCAAAAAGATACAAATTACTTATTAAATTTTCCGCTATAGTTTAAAAAGAAAAAAAGGCTGAATACATAATTCATCCCTGTATTTGTAAAAATGAACCTATTAGAATCATGTACTTTTAAAATATCTTATCACACACTTCTACTCTTTAAAAATGACATTAGTAGCTATTTGGAGCAGTTAATTCTCTACTTAACATGCAACGCGAATTACATGCGCATTGAATCCCATTTTCTCCAGAAACCAGTATTGCTCCTCAACTCATTTCTTATTCTCTAGAAACTCGATGTTTGCTCCTTTTCTCTCTAATCAGTTATGTCGAACCCCAAATTTTGCTCCAAAAATCATTTCCTTTTAGTTTCATGATAATCAAACGACGAAAATTCCTTGATTCTTATTATAGTTTATGGCATGAACTGTGTTGAGAAATCTTCTTGAAGATAAAATGTTGGTGATTTCTTGGAATGCTGTGAGCTTCTTATTGTATGATATCTATGATTTTTATTTTTTAGGTATTTTGAATATTAATGGTGTTTTAGTTATTAAGTCAAGAAGTTAGGAGTTAATGTCTGGGTTATGGTCTTTTAATTGGTAAAGGTGAAAATCTCAGTTATATAGTGTAGAAATTACAATTGTTGGTTTCTTTTGGGTTAGGTTATACTGTTGGACCACAAAGGACCAAGTGAGCTCGTGTTATACATGGATGACACACGAGTTAAGGTCATTTGGCACCATAGGGGCTAGTTTGTGCGTAGGGGCAGAAAATACAATTATGTAGGTGGAACAATTAGCATGAATGAAATTGATGTTGATAAAATGTCTGTATTTGAACTTGGTAATTATGTAAGGGGTTATGGCTATGATGCTGTGAACTCTTTATACTGTAAGGCACCAAATGGTATAGATTTCATAATGTTAAGTGATAAAGTATTATTAGAAATGTCTAAGGGTTGAAAAAATGGTGATAAGGTTGATGTCTATGTGGCCTATGTAGTATCTCAACCAAAAGTGTGCTCTCCAAAAACCATGCAGGCATGTAGGGTAACTGAGTCTAGTCAAACTAATTTTACTGTAGGTAGTGTGAGTGGTTTGAATGAGGTGGAATCCACTTTAAATACACCTGCTACACAAACTAGGGCAACCACTAATGAAGGAATTAGTAACTTAAATGCTTCAACCGAACCTCCATTTAAGAAAGGCAGTTTCTTTGGTACTGAAGCTGAGAGAGATGCATAAATAATTAGAGAGGAATTGGCTACTGAATTTGTGATAGAGGTAGAAATTATTAGGGAGGATATTGGTGCTAATGTTTGGAGGGATGTACAGGATGCTGTGAATGGAGATCCTCATGGATCTCACGAAGTATATTCAAGTGTAAATGACAGTGACTCTGAAGATTTAGATTATGAAGTTGACAGTTTAGATTCACAAAGTTCAACTGACAGTGAGGGTTTATTTTTTAAGATGATGATGTTGATGGTGAGGAAGATGTTTTAAGGGAGTGTAGTGATGATGATAAAGAGCTTAGGGTTGCTAGAGAGAAAATAAGAAACCAAAGAAGGGGCAGAACAAGGGCGAAAAGGGCTCGTAACACTGTTCTACTTGGAGAGGTTAGTAATGATATTGGTTTTGAGGACTTAGGGAGGGAAACAGCAAGGTAGGAAGGAAGCATGGGAAGAGATGAAGAATTTTATAGGATTTTAGATCCAGATAGTTGTGAGAGTGATATAGAAGCTGATAAGAGTGACATACCTATTAGGAGAAAGAGTAGAAGACAACATTATGATCCTGCATCTAAAACTCTACGGTTTCAGTTAGGTATGGTCTTTGAGAGTGTCAAACAGTTTAGGAAAACTGTCTCTTACTATAGTATAAAAAGAGGGGTCCAATTCATAACATGAGGGCTGTCCTTGGTTGCTATTTGCAAGTGTTGAGGGAAAAACTTAAGATTTTATAGTGAAAACATATCATCCAGTGCACAAGTGTTTTAGGACCAATAAAAATAGGCTTTGTAATTCTAAGTTTATAGCCAACCATTTCAAAGATAGGTTTATTTCACAACTTGGGATTAGAATTTGGGAGATTCAAGAGCTGTGCAAGGAGTTGCAAGTTTATGTGGGTAGGACTATATGTAAGAGAGCTAAGTTCAAGGTGTTAAATAGATATATGGGTGATTGGAGTGTTGAGTATGCTAGACTAGGGGACTATGTTGATAAAATATTGGAGACTAATCCAGGGTCCACATATGTTGTCAAGGTTGATGATAAGTCTGAAGCTGGAAAGAGACTTTTTCAAAGGTTCTATATATGTTTTAGTGCAATGAAGAGAGGTTGGGATGAAGGATGTAGAAAGGTAATTGGAATATATAGTTGTTTTCCTCAAAGGGGCTTATAGGGGTCAACTACTTGTTGCTATGTCCAAGGATGGAAATTAGCTAATGTTTCTCATTGCTTAGGCTGTGGTGGATATGGAAACAGAGTAAACTTGGAGATGGTTCCTGAGGATATTGATTCAAGACTTGAATCTTAGTATAGGGGAAGGACTTACTCTTATCATATATGCAAAAGGTAACTTTTGGATTGAATACAAAATTTTGTTTAGTTTTTATTGTCATTTTTACCTATTTAAAACCTATTTTTTTTATGCTTATATAGGGGTTAATACTAGCTATCCAAGAGTTACTGCCAGAAGTGGAGCATAGGATGTGTGCCAGACATGTTTTGCCTAATAGGAGCAAGAAATAGAGAAGAAAGAAGGAAGGCATTCTGGAGGTGTGCCAGAGCTAGTTTCAAGGTTTTGTTAAAAGATAAAATTAAGGCTTTAAGTAAGTTAGGGAGAGGAATTATTGAAGATTTGCTTTGCTACAATAAGGAGACTTAGTGCGGGGCATATATAAGGGTAGATAGTAAATATGATGCTGTTGAGAATAATGTGTCAGAAGCATTTAATTCATGGATATAAGAGGCTAGGCATAAGTCTATTATCTCGATGCTTAAGGATATAAGGCATAAGATGATGGATAGGACAAATAAGATGAATGATTTTGTGCATACTTGGATTAATGATATTTCTCCAATGGCTATGAAGAAGCTTGAAGAAAACAAGAGACATGCTATGCAATGTAGTGTTCAAGGGAATAACTAATTTGGTTTTGAGATTGTTGATGGAGAATATGGTCATACTGTTGATATTAACAAGCTTACTTGCACTCGCAGAAGCTAGGAATTGAAGGGAATACCTTGTCCCCACACTATATGTGCCATGGACCATAAACAAATCAACCCTAGCTATTTCATCTCACACTGGTATAAAAGATATACATATGTTAAGGCATATTGTCATTTCATTCAACCAATTCCTAATATGAAGATGTGAGGTGAATCGAAGCATTCACCAATTAAACCTTCAGTTGTGAAGCCTATGCCCGGCTGACCTAAGAAAAACAGAAAGAAGGAAGGTTGGCTTTTATACAAGGCAAGGGAGAAATATGACATGTTCAGTCTGTAAGAAAAAAGGGACACAATAATAAAAGCTGTCAAAGGGCAAGTAAGGTAATTGTATCAAATTAGTCTAAATTTTTCTGTATAATCTTATGAATTAGACTTTTAACTTTGCCGTTAATTGTATTGTTAGGCTGCAAACCAAGTTCATCTTAATCACATGCTGGTTCAAACATTGAAGCCCCAAATTTATCCCAACATGCATCAACTCATGCAAAAGGTTATGTTCATTGACAAACTCCATCAGGTAGAGCACAAGCACAAACATCTACCAATCTACAATCAAATAGAGGGAGAGGAGGAGTTAGAACTGTTCAAATTGGTGAAAAGAGGCAGAGAGACTACAACTATGGATTTGGAATAACAATGGATGGTCCTATGGGAGAAATTCTTTAATGTGTAAGCATTATGTTATAACTGTATATGTGTTTAATTTGTGCGAGTGATTTTATGCCTTTTGTTTGTTTGTTGTTGAGTTATGCAGAGTGGCAACAGTCCCATAATGATTAAAGCAGCAGTGGGGATCAAGATTGCTGTTGAGAAGAACATTGATTTAGGCTTCAAGCCTCATGGATTGAAATGGAAAGGGAAGTCAGCTGTGACTGCTAGGCAGTTGAGGGTGGAACAAGCTAGCACTCAAAGGATTACAAGACAACATGGAGAAAGTATGAGAGAAATACAACAATCTGCTACCCAAGATAGCAGACTTTGAAGACCTCAAACTCTTTTATTTTGCATTGCTTATATTGGGTTGTACTTATGTTATTTTTTCTATATTTCAGAATATTAGACTTTGGTTTGTCACATTTGCAACATTTTGAATTGCCTTAAATGTTTCCACACTTTGATAGATTTGTTATATGAAATTAGGTTGTGGAAAAACAAGTTATGTATTGACAAGGATGCTTTTGTTGGAATGGGACTGATGCTGGGGCTGCCTCAGGGGGGGTACTCCTAGCTCTCTGAGCTCGGGCTCGGATGTAACCTGCATTCGGTCTCCAACCTGCAAGACAAGAGAGAGACGACTGGGCTTCGCGGGAGAGGCTCCGATGCCTAAGTCAAGCTTGGTTTGTCTGAGCGTAAGAAGAGTAATTATGTAGAGAAGATATCATACCTATAGGGGTCTATCCCTATATATAATTGGAGCATAAAGGACAAAGCATGTATGTATTAGAGAATATTTGGAATGTCGGAATGGTGTGCCTGCTACATCAGGACTATGCATCTTGTACATTAGGACTGTACGCTTGCTATGTTAGAGGATGTCTAGATAGCTCGGTAGGATAGAGCTGCCCACAGCCGAGATTGACTCTTCTTGAGAGCCCGGCCATGAGGATGACCGGATAAGGAGCTCAAAAAAGGAGGGGTAGCATCAGTAGTCCCCCTTAAGTCATTTGACATTTATATCAAAGTCATGCATAGGAGCTCGGACGATCTCTGTAGAAAGTGTATGTGCTGAGTCATGAAATAGATGTTATACCACAATATACAGTACTCAAGTGTGGAGCTTAGAAAGAGAGCTCGATAAGCCCGGGGGGGGGGGGGGGGGTATTATCACTAGTCCCCCGCCGATCATTTGACATTCATGTCAAACTTAGACCTGTGATAGAGAAGTTAAGCTCCACAAGAGCTACAAGATAGAGAAGTTGAGAAACACAAAGTAGAGCTCAAGGAGCTCGAAAGATAAGAACGTGAGACACCAGGGAAGTGAGAGCTCGGAGAGCACATGGATGAGCGCGGGGAGCCCAATGACAAAACTCGATTACCATGGGCTAGCACCGATAGTACAAAGAAATGAATAAGGGCTCTGAAGTGTATTCTCCTGAGAAATCTTGGCATTTATGCCAAGGAGTCAGTAGGGAATCCAAAAATACATGTCACGCAGAGAAGAAGTAATGCTTTAAAAATTGAGGTAACAGTTGGGCAGGAATTGAAAAGACATAACGTCTGCGGTATTAAAAAAAGACGTCGGTTCACATGGCTGAAGTGACCTATAAATAGAGGGTAGTGGGATATCACTCGACACATAACTGAAAAGAGAAAAGCTCAGTTTGTCTGACTAGTGCAACGTTTCAAAGCTTGATTTCAGAGGTTAGTGTTTAGTTTTTGTTGTTAAGTTTTTATTTAAGTTTTTGATAGCAAATATGGTGTGAGAGATAGTCAATTCAATTTTTCTTGAGGAGGCAAGAGTGATGGGCTCTTCGAACAATGTTGGTGAGGGGACTCATCAGGAGGAGGGGACTCGGGATGTAACTGGGTCAGCCATGACTGAGCATACCAAGTAACATATGAGGTCTCTTAGACTAATTGTTAAAGAGGAGGAAGAGGATATAGTCAAAGTACCAGTGAATCTGAGCTCGAAGAAAGCTCGAGTAAGGGACTTGTGATCCTCAGTGATAGAGATGGACCTTCGGAGATTAGAAAGAAATATCAAATACCAGAAGAATACAAGATGTTCATTCTTGGGGAGGATGTCCGAGCCTACGATACACTGTTTGAAAATTAGCTGACAATCTTCAAAGAGGATTTAAGGTAAGGGGTGCGGTTTCCTCTGTGCTCCTTTCCACTGACCTTCCTACGATACCACAGGATTGCACCTGGTCAACTCAGCCCCAACGCCTGAAAGACCATTACTGGGTTTGAGATTTTATGCGGTCTGCTCAGGGTGGTGCCTACTCCGTGCATGCTAAGTGCTTAGGATACGCTCGAAAGCAAATGGAGACTTCTTGTACTTGCAGGAAAGGTCAAGGCTAAGTATGTTCTTGGGGAGACTGGACTAGATGAAAGCCTGGAAGGATCAATTTTTCATCTTGGAAAAGCTTGATGGGTTCGGTTGCGGGAACATATAGTGGGTCAACCCTAGTGGCAAGCAAGTGCCAAGGGGAAAACTTAGCAAGAAAGACCTTACAGTATTCGAAGCTGTGGAAAAGAACATTTTGAGAAGGAAGAGGAATGTCATAGTTTTGATAAAGCTGTGGAAAGGCTCCGAAGGAAATTCAGGCTGAGGACCGGGTGAGTAACTTAATTATCTTTCATTTTCTTTGTTTATAAATTGTTAATGTTTTTGTATATCTAGCTAACTTATAGTTTAGTTGTGCAGAGAGTGGCTCGGGATCAACCAGTAGAGAATTAAAGAGGCTGTCCGAGAAGGAGGCAAGCAGGGAGGCTTGTAAAAAGGCCAGGATGGCTCGCGAGCACCTGAGTAAGCGAGCAGCTGGGAGCAGTTCAACTCGCGAGCGACTGAGAGAGCTGACTACTGGGGCCAGTCCGGTCCATGAGCAGGAACCTGTAATGGACTTGTCGCTTCCCACCGAGATGGAGCCAGAGGTTGAACTGCACAGGGAGGTAGAAGAACATTTGCTCAACAGAGGAGTAGGTAAGGACCTGCCTCGGGAGAGGTGGAAGAACCATTAGTCTGCCGATACAGCATTTTCCTGTAACACCCTTATACCCCATATACATATAGTGCATACACCTGATAGATATAAAATACGCATACATAATATAAAAATGTCACAATTAAGTCTTTTTAAATTGTTCCATATTTCCAGAATAAATATTTATAGTCTTCAACTATATTTTAAAAATAAATAAATAAATATACTTTAAAAATTTTAGGTGTCAAAATAAATATTTTATATAAAAAAATCTCTGAAAAAAATTCGCTAGAGTTTTATATGTAATTTTGATATTTCCAAAAATTCAAATTACACAACCTACATAAAGATTTCACACTCCTAATAATTTCAAACACACCACTCTCCCAAAACTCTATCATTTCTCTAAAATACTCATACATGCATGTATACACACATATCAACATTTTTCTATATTTAAACCAAACTTTAATAATTTACATCATTTATATATTTACAAATTTAATATACATAATAAAAAAAATAAGTTTTCAAAATGAACTCATTACATGCTTACAACTGATCCTGATCCTAAGCAGCAAAATAAAACTCCAAAATGAGCATAAAAACTCTACACCTGCTCTAGTCTCGCAAGGCACTCAGAATCAAACATGCCACTTGCACGATAAATAAATCACGCTGAGCAATACTGCCTAGTAGTATATATTTTGATATAAACCAAAAACTAATGATTAATGCACAAATGGTTTTTCTTTTCAAAATCTTAACTTGGCATGTAATTTCATAATGCAAGTCACACTTTTAATATTGTCAAATATTTAAAATTTATATTTATATGCATTGGGCCCAAATGACCCTATATAATATTCAAGCTCCATAGATATTGCTTTGGACTCATATTTGATACCCAGTGTCTGGTCCGAAGACAGATATTAGTCACGCCCAGCGTCTGGCCCGAAGGCAATATAAAAATGATGCCCAGCATCTGGCCCGAAGGCAATAATCGGTATACCGTAACACCAAACACAATACTCTAAAAATTGATATTACATAAGGTTGGACACATTGTTTAAACAATTTCTCATTTTTTTTCATTCTTTGATAATTATGGCAATTTTCATTATTTCTCATTATTTTCACACATTTTCATTAATTTCAACAAATGTCTTGCCACAAATTGAATGTGACTAAATTATACATTTCTCAAGTATATTCATACATTTTTCACAAACACATATTTCAATGCTTTTAACTACCTTGAAATAGCTCATTTAACCACACATTATACATTTTAAAGCCTGAACATATATCTATGCACTTTTATGTGAATTTTTATGTAACATGCCACACAAATGCAATTTAATGCGTTACATTCAAAGTCTGTATATACCTTAATTCAAAGCAAACTCCAAGCTAAAAATCACCCCTTTATCCCTCACTTTCAAAATGCTATTCACTACTAGTTTTGGGTAATTATTATCTGCTCAACACATAATCACATTTTGAATTTAAATACTTTATTAGTATCACATTTTTATATATTTTAGCTAATAAAGTTTAATTTAATACATTTCCTTCAAATTTTTATTTTCTTTCCTAATACACTTTAACTTTAAAATTTCATATTAACCAATTTTAAATTAAGTTTTAAGTTAATTTCTATTATTAAAATTATAATTTCACTTATTTTAACAATTTAAACTTTAAATTTTACAATTCTATCCAATTTTTTTAATTTTTTTGCCCTAACCTTCTTTAATTCTAAAAATCCATTCTAACATATTCTAATTTCTATTTTAAGTTCATTTATATTATTAAAAACATATTATAATATGATTTAACCATTTAAATTAAATAAACATATATTCTTTACCAATTTTTCGTCCAAACCCAAAACCACCTTCTTCTTTTTCCAAGCTTACATCCAGGGACGAAACTAGAAGTTGAAAAGAAGGATGACAAATTTTTCTTTGTAAAGTTCTAACATCATTCTTATTAGAGAAAAAAATATTGAATAATGTATTTAATTTCTTAAGAAATAGTTGAATAAAAAATTATATCATAATATTAGAAGTATAAATAATAAAATTAAAATAAATAGATAAATAAAAATTATAATCTTTTATTTTTTATAATCTTTTTTTATTATATTTTTATTTTTTTTATTAGATATTTGATTTATGAAATGAGTTCAAATTAGTTTAGTTTTTGCATTTGAAGAGTATCAATTTTTTTAGAAAAAAAACATATTTAATTGTGAAAGGAATAATTTATTGATTTTTTTTTGCATAAACTAAATAATATGAGACAATTTAAAATTTTAAAGGAGTGCAAATAAATAATTCTAATAATTTTCACAATTATATACATATAAATTTTTTTTCTCAAAAGAGAAGGGGGCAGTTGCCCCCCTTCCCTTCAACGTGGCTTCGCCACTGCTTACATCAAACCTAAACAAATCTATTATCTAATCTTAAAATCTTCATTTATACACCAAAACAACATCTTACAAACTCATTTAAATAATTAAAACATACTACCTCAAAAACTCAAAACATACATATTCTTATTTTCAAAGAATTCCATGAAACTTTTAAATAATAAAAAAAAAAACTCGCCTACTTATTGAAGATTTCCCAAAAATTAATTTAATTCCTTGAAATTCCTAAAGAATTTGATGATGGTGAAAATAAAAATCTTTTCACCTATTTGGCTATGGTGTACACAACAACAAGAAGAAGAAAGGAAAAGAAATTTAAATTTGACTTCTTCTTTTTTTCTCCTTTTTTAATTACACATATATATTATTTAATTGTATTAACTAATAAATAATAATATAATTTTTTTTATCATCTTTCACTAACTTTTTTTTTATTTTTTTTATTATTTAATTATATTAATTAATAAATAATAATTATATAAATCTTCCATCATCTTCCACTAACTTTATTATTATTATTATTATTATTATTATTATTATTATTATTAAATTCAAATTTTATCTTCCAACCAAAAAATAATTTTCTTTTTAAATTATTTTATTAATTTTTGATTTTTATAAAATTTATTTACCATTTTGCCTCTCTTTTTACTATGTTATATTTGAATTTATGTGTTATATATATTTTCTTTTATATTTTACATTTTTCTCACTTTCAACACTTTATTTTACCCTATAACCTATTAATTTAACTTATTTATTAATTTTAATAATTAAGAGAATTTCATTATCGAAATTACATGTTATCAACTCTGAAATAGTTGGGGATACTGGCTCTGCATAACCTTCTCACTTTTTCAAGTTACCTCTTGTGTTAAGTGGTTTCTCAATAACACTTTAACAAGTGGCATATTCTTATTTCTCAATTCCTTTACTTCTCGTGCTAAGATCGCCACTGGTTCCTCATCGTAGGTTAGATCTGAATTCACCTCGATAGACTCCAATGATAAGACATGAGATGGATCCGATCTATACCTCCGAAGCATAGAGACATGAAAGACATTATGAATCTTTTTCAGATCAGGTGGCAAAGCTAGTCAGTAAGCCACCGGTCCTACTCTCTCTGGTATCTCATACGGCCCAATGAATTGAGGACTTAACTTTTTTTTCATCCAAATCTTAAAATTCTCTTCCATGAAGATACTTTCAGGAACACCTTATCTCCCACATTGAACTCTATATCGTTTTTCTTCAAATTCTGAGTAGGATTTCTGTCGGTCTGAAGCTATTTTCAAATGATCCTGAATTACTTTAACCTTTTCCTTTATTTCCTTGATCAAATCGGGAACTATCAACTTTCATTCTCTAACCTCATCCCAACATAACGGTGTCCTGCACTTCCTACCATATAAAGCCTCATATGGTGTCATCCCAATACTAGACTGAAAACTGTTATTATATGCGAACTCAATTAGAGGTAAATATCTATCCCAGCTTTCAGTGAACTCAATGATACAACTTCTCAATATGTCCTCTAATACCTGTATCACTCGCTCAGACTGTCCATCTGTCTGTGGATGGAAAGAAGTACTAAAGTGTAATAGTGTACTCAATGCATTCTGCAAACTCCTCCAAAATCTAGGTGTGAACTTGGGATCTCGGTCCGATACCAATGAAACTGAGACTCCATGCAACCTCACAATCTCATTGATATACAACTTAGCGAGTCTATCAAGAGAGTAGTCCATCCTTACTGGAAGAAAATGAGTTGACTTGGTCATTCTGTCAACTATCCCCCATATTGCATCATATTTCCTCTGGGTCAAAGGAAGTCCTAATACAAAGTTCATAGTCACTCGCTCCAACTTCCACTCGGGCATTGATAAAGGTTGTAATAACCCTGAAGGAACTTGGTGCTCAACTTCACCCTCTAACATGTGAGACATTTCAATACAAACTCTGCTATGTCCCTCTTCAAACCAAACTACCAATAGTATTGTTTCAAATCCTAATATATCTTGGTACTTCCATGGTACATAGCATATGAAAATTGATGTGCTTCCTTAAAAATCCTCTTTCTCAAATCCATATCCTCAGAAACACAATCTATTTCTATACCACAAGTTGTCATCATTTCTCACATGAAATTCTTTACTCTCCCCCTTTTTACAATTCTCTACAATTTTTTGAAGTTTCATATCTGACTTTTATGCTTCTTTGATTTGATAAAGTAGTAATGGCCTTACCTGTAAATGGGCCATAAGAGCACTGTCATCACAAACTTTAAATCTGGCATGCAAAGCTCTCAACTTAACAAGCAACACGAGAGCATAAGTAGTCAACTCGACATTGACTTCTGACTCAAGGTATCTGCAACTACATTTGCCTTACCAGATTAATAATCAATCAGACAGTCATAATCCTTTATCAACTTTAACCAATCTCTTTTTCGAAGATTCAACTCCTTTTTAACACCCAAATACTTCAAATTCTTGTGATCAGTGTAAATAAAACACTTTTCTCTATGCAAATGGTGTCGCCAAATCTTGAATGCAAAGATAATGGTTGCCAATTCCAAATCATGAGTCAGATAACTTAACTCATGAGGTATCAACTGTCTGGAGGCATATGCATTTACTCTACCCTCCTGCATCAAAATATAATCTAAACCATTATGTAAAATATCACTGTAAATTACATATGGTTTACCTTCCACAGGTAGAGCAAGAACAGGAGCTTGAGTCAACATATCTCTCAACTACTCAAAGATCGACTGACATCAATCCATCCATACAAATTTCACATCCTTTCGAAGCAATATGGTGAGTGGAGAAGCTATAATAGAAAATCCCTTCACAAACTGACGGTAATAACCGGCCAATCCTAGAAAACTTCTGATCTCTGTCACATTCTTTAGTGGACTCCAATTCAAGATTGCCTTAACTTTACTTGGTCCAACCAGAATTCAAGGTTGGATAACTTGGCATGCAATTATTTCTCTCTCAAAGTCTGCAATACAATTTGCAAATGTCTATCATTCTCTTCTTTACTACAGGAGTATACCAAGATATCATCTATGAATATCACCACAAATTGATCCAAGTATGATCTGAACACCCGGTTCATAAAGTCTAAAAAAGTAGCTGGTGAATTCGTCAGCCCAAAAGGCATCACTAAAAACTCATAATGGACATATCTCATGGGGAACGTAGTTTTAGGCTCATCTGCATCCCTAACACTCAGCTGATGGTACCCTGATCTCAAGTTAATCTTGGAGAAAACTGTTGCCCCCTTTAACTGATCAAATAGGTCATCAATGCGAGGCAGTTGGTACTTATTCTTGATGGTCACCTTATTCAACTGTCGATAATCAATACACAGCCTCAGAGTGTCATCCTTCTTTTTTACAAATAACATCGGTGCTCCTCAAGGTAACACACTAGGGTGGATGAACCCTTTATCAAGTAGCTCCTACAACTGCACCTTCAACTCTTTTTAATTCAATAGGTGCCATCCGATAAGGGGTAATAGAGATGGGAGTGACACCATGCATCAAATCGATTTCAAACCGCACTTCTCTCTCTAGAGGTAACCCTGGCAAATTAACAGGGAATACATTCAAAAACTCTACTGCTATAGGTATACTATCCTGCTGGGATCTTGCTACCCTGGTATCTATAACATGAGCCAAATATGCCTCATACCCCTTTCACATCATTCTTCTAGCTAATACAGCTAAAACAAATATAGATGCGAGGCGTCTTTGCTCATGAGATACATACATCTTTTTTCATCACGTGCTTTCAGAGTAACACGTTTCTACTGAAAGTCTATCATAGCCCCATGTTTGGATAACCAATCCATACCCAGAATCAAATCATACTCCCTAAAAGTCATCTCAACTAGATCACCAAAAAACTCCTCATTATGTATAATAACTGGACTATCTCGGTGTACCTTGCTAACAATAATACTATGCCCTAAAGGGTTGGTCACTAACACATCAAATCCTAATGACTCAGAATGCATATCATTCATAGGCAGAATAGATGCATTGATATATGAATGTGTTGACCTAGGGTCTATCAATGCATGCACTGAAATGCTGAGTAAAGAGAATGTACCGGTTACTACATCAGAAGCACTCGGCTATCGCTGTATCACATACACTCTCTGTGATGATCCTGCCTACTCTGGTCTACCAGTTTCTGCCGTGGATCCCCCTCTGTGATTGGACACAAGTCTGCCACCTCTACTATCACCTCTGTCATCTCGACCCCTCTGTCACTAGATCTAGAAATTATTATTTTTGTCAGTCTACCCTTAGGTGGCACTGGACAATCTCTAATATAATGATCATAGGACCCACGTCTAAAACATCTCGATGAAGCACCAGTCTTCCAATAAACACCGCCATATGCCCTACTACACTGAGCACAAACTGGTCGGGTAAATCTCTATGAAATCGGGGTCGAAATACTGCCCTCTGAGGCTGTAGGTCTCTGCCTCTATTGCTGAAATAATTTTCCAGGCTTCCCTGGCTCCCACTAGACCACTGAGCAAAACTCCCTTTATCTCTCTTCCTAAATGAAGACCCTACCTCAGCTTGGGTTCTCCTGCCTTTACTCTCCTCTGCTCTAGCTATTGTGCTAGTTCCTGGGCTTTCTCTACATTTCTGGCTGCTGAAACCATCCGAGGAAAATCCTCATACTGAGATACTATCACATGACACATGATCGATGGTCTTAGACCTCTCAAATCTCTGACACATGTCTATCTCGTCTGACAATAAATATCCTACATACTTACTCAACCGAATGAAGTCCTTCTCATACTCTATAACAGTCTTCATTCCTTGCTTCAGATTCAAAACTGATTCTTCTTAAATTCCTGTAGAAAATCAATGTAGGTCATCACCGGTGGTTCATCGGTCCAATGAGGTACAGTCTTCCACCAATAATAGGCATCCCCCTGCAGAAGAGACAAGGCATAATCAAACTTCTCCTTTGCAGTGGCCTGTAATTGGATAAAAATTCTTTGTACTATGTCCATCCACTACTCTGCCACAGCTAGATCTATAGTGCCAAAAAAATCTGTAACCCCAAATTTCCTTTGCATGTCATATTTCTTGGTCGATAATTGCTGCGGCGGTGGCTGCTACTGTACTGGAATTTGTCTCAGCAGCTCTGCCATCTACTGCATCCAAACTTGTGGTATACCCTGTGCTACTGGTTGGGCTGGTACTGATGCCTCGTCAGCAACCTTAGCTAGGTCAAGTACTAGTGTAAATGCATGTATGACATTTTTAAATCACACTTAAATTTCTCGACTTCTCTATCTAAAATTCACCTAGGTCTAGAATCTCAAAACTAGACTCTAATATCAAAATAAATGTAATACCCTTATACCACATATATGCATAGTGCATACACCCAATAGATATAAAATATGCATACAGAATACAAAAATACCATAATTCAGTCTTTTAAAAAATGTTCCATAGTCTAGAATAAATATTTATAGTCTTTAAATATATTTTTTAAAAAGTAAATAAATATATTTCAAAAATTTTAGGTGCCAAAATAAATATTTTATATAAAAAATCTCTAAAAAAAATTCACCAAAGTTTTATCTGTAATTTGAACATTTCTAAAAATCCAAATTACACAACCTGCATAAAGATTTCACACTCCTAATAATTTCAAACATTCCACTCTCCCAAAACTCCATCATTTCTCCAAAAAACTCAAACATACATTTATATATACATATCAACATTTCCCCATATTTAAACCAAACTTTAATAATTTACATTATTTATATATTTACAAATTTAATGTACATAATAAAAAGATAAGTTTTCAAAATGAACTCATTACATGCTTGCAAATGGTCCTGGTCCTAAGCAGCAAAATAAAACTCCAAAATGAGCAAAAAAAAAACTCTACACCTGCTTTGGCCTCGCAGGGCTCTCAGAATTAACCATGCCACCTGCGCGATAAACAAATTGCGCTGAGCAATACTGCCTAGTAGTACATACTTTGATATAAACTAAAAACTAATGATTAATGCACAAATGGTTTTCTTTTCAAAATCGTAATTTGGCATGTAATTTCATAATGCAAGTCACACTTTTAATATTGTCAAATATTCAAATTTTATATTTACATGCATTGGGCCCAAATTACCCTATATAACATTCAAGTTCCAGATATATTGCTTTGGACTCATATTTGACTCTAGTGTCTGGCCCGAAAGTAGATATCAGTGACGCCCAGCGTCTAGCCCGAAGGCAATATAAAAATGATGTTCAGCATCTGGCCTGAAGGCAATAATCAATATATCGTAACATCAAATACAATACTCTAAAAATTGATATTACATAAGGTTTCACATATTGTTTAAAAAAATTTCTCATTTTTTTTTCATTTTTTGAAAATTATGCCAATTTCCATTATTTCTCATTATTTTCACACATGTTCATTAATTTCATCAATTGTCTTGCCACAAACTAAATGTGACTGAATTATATATTTCTCAAGCATATACATACATTTTTCACAAACACATATTTCAATGCTTTTAGCTACCTTGAAATAGCTCATTTAACCACACATTATACATTTTAAAGCTTAAACATGTATCTATGCACTTTTATGTGAATTCTCACATCAAAGGAGTATAGTTATCAAATCAAAAAACCATGTAACATGCCAAACAAATACAATTTACATTCAAAGCATGTATATACCTTAATTCAAAGAAAACTCCAAGCTAAAAATTACCCTTTTGTTCCTCACTTTCAAAATGTCATTCACTACTAGTTTTTGGTAATTATTATCTACTCAGCACCTAATCACATTTTAAATTTAAATACTTTATTAGTATCACATTTTTATATATTTTAGCTAATAAAATTTAATTTAATACATTTCTTTCAAATTTTTATTTTCTTCTAATACATTTTAAATTCAAATTTTCATATTAACCAATTTCAAATTAAGTTTTAAGTTAATTTCTATCATTAAAATCATAATTCCACTTATTTTAATAATTTAAACTTTAAAATTTACAATTCTATCCAATTTTCTAATTTTTTTGCCCTAACCTTCTTTAATTCTAAAAATCCATTCTAACCTATTTTAATTTCTATTTTAATTTCATTTATATTATTAAAAGTATATTATAACATGATTTAACCATTTAAATTAAATAAACATCTTTTCTTCACCAATTTCCCATCCAAACCCTAAACCACCTTCTTCTTCTTCCAAGCTTACATCAAACCTAAACAAATCAATCATCTAACCTTAAAATCTTCATTTATACACCAAAATAACATCTTACAAACTCATTTAAATAATTAAAACACACTACCTTAAAAACTCAAAACATACATTTTCTTATTTCCAAAGAATTCCATAAAACTTAAAAAAAAAAAAAACTTACCTACTTATTGAAGATTGACCCAAAATCAATTTAATCTCTTGCAATCTCTAAAGAATGTGATGATGGTGAAGATGAAAATTATTTTTCCTATTTGGCTATGGTGTCCACAACAAGAAGAAAAAGAAAGGAAAAAAAAATTTAAATTTGTCTTCTCCTTTTTTTCCTCCTTTTTTAACTACACATATATATTATTTAATTATATTAACTAATAAATAATAATAATATAAATTTCCCATCATCTTCCACTAACTTTTATTATTATTATTATTTAATTATATTAATTAATAAATAATAATTATATAAATTTTTCATCATCTTCCACTAACTTTTATTATTATTATTATTATTATTATTATTATTAATATTTATTTAATTATTTAATTATTTTTAAATTTAAAATTTGTCTTCCAACTAAAAAATAATTTTCTTTTAAAATTATTTTATTAATATTTAATTTTATAAAATTTATTTACTATTTTGCCCCTCATTTCACTTTGTTATATTTGAATTTATATGTTATGCATATTTTCTTTATATTTCACATTTTTCTCACTTTTAACACTTTATTTAACCTTATAACCTATTAATTTAAATTGTTTAATTTAATTTTAATAATTAAGCGGATGTTACAGTTCCGGTTAGTGGAGGCGATTAATGAGAAGTTGGCGGGTCCACACAATACCCCGTACTCGGTACAGGATGTGGGCTTTCAAAAGGTACTCGAATAAATATACCGAGCCATCTCAAAGGAGAGGCGTGAGAATACGCCAAAGAGCTCGAAAGCCATAGCGAAGGAGATGATGACAATGTCTCACACGGTAATTATAAATCAGAATGCTGGACCTTCGTTAAAATTTGGCACAGATGCTAATGGAAAGAAATATTGCAGGTCACCTAGTTCTCCCATACTATGGAGGATCGGGCAAAGGGCATGGCCGCTAACTTTGTCCAAGCTGCCAAGGACACTGACGAGGAGCGGGCCAAAAGGTTGGACCTATAGAAAAAGTTAAAGGCAAAAGATGAGAACTGAAGGGTGCTCAGGAGGCTCTAAAAAGAAAAATGGAGCAGCTGAGCTTGGTCATAGTGGCTCTCGGAGCAAAAAATGAAGAGCTGTACTACGCAAAATAAGCTTTAAAATCCAAAGATGAAGAACTACGCTTGGCAGAGGAAACTCTGGAAGCCACCCATCAAGGATTAATAGCCATGTTTGCAAGGAGCGACAGGCGCTGCGCTCGGGGTGTTTATGCTTATCAAAATGCTGTGTCCTAGCGATTGAAGGAGGAGACCCGAACATGGACTTGTCATGGATGATGGATATAGATATCGACCAACTAGCTGTTGAGGCCGAGGCAGAAGAAGAGAAAGATGAAGGGGATGAAGAAGAAGATGAGAACTTGAATCAGGAGGATAAGGTCCAAGATGACGAGGTCCAACATTGATAAATATTGTACTGTAGGTTAAACTTTAGGCTCGGTTTATGTAAGTGAAAAGACCGAGCATATTTTGTGTAATGCACTTCTTCTGATCAATAAATATTTTCTTTGAAACTCAACACTTGTGTTCTTTGTGTGATAGATTATTTGTATGAATTTTGGGGCTCGGTAAAAAATCGAACTCTATATGTTGGTATAAATTCTTTGTGTTGTGTTGCGTTAATTTATCTATGGACCTTTTTCAATCTTACTCGACCACAGTGTGTGAACAAGCATGTAATTATCATAATGTGGTTTAGCAATAATGTGCCGGAAACACAATGCGTGCTCAGGAATTTTTGACTACAATGTGCCTTGGGTGCGACCAAATGCAACGATATCGGTCGGGCTTTCAGAAATCGAGCAATTGGTTAAGTAGGATAGTTAGTTACCCAAACCTCAGAATATGCTTTATTATAATGTGAATTCATACATGGTTTGCTAGCAATTTTAATAACTTAAGAAAAATATAAATAACCTATTGAAATTGCAAAGAGCTTACCTGCTCGAAGTGATCTACTGTGGTCGGATGGGGCTACCAATTGCCTACTCACTAATCGGTGCAGAATGGCTTAGGAAGAGCTACTTAAGTTCATATTTTTTATTTAGATGGCTTCGCATGAGCTGGTTGAATGGGATGACCAATTACCTAAGCACTAATCGGTGCAGAGTTGCTCAAGCGTCTTTATGGCTCGGGAAGAGCTGCTAGGGGAGGAGATGTTCTTGATTCATATGGCTTCACATGGCTTTTGTTTTCTTTATAGATATGTTGCTTAGGTTGTTGGCTTGACCGTGGCTTGGTGTGCTTTTTATGCACTTGAAGTTTTGGTGAATGTTGCAGTCAATGGTCAACAATTAGGGGTAATGGTGCCTCCCCTTCGTTAACATACATACCAAGCATAGCTTCTTCGTTACGCTGGCATAGCTTCTTCGGATCAGGCTTACATTTACAAGAGAATGGGGGCTCGAGAATGAACATAAAAAATTACCAATATAGAAGGTGCCTCTGAATTTACAAGTAGAAATAATAAATATAAACTTTTATAGCTAGAGCTTTGATGTCCGGATAAAGCATAGAAGTGTTACCCTCAATAAGAGGTTAAAAGAAACTACACATGTAGGTGCTATAAGGGGATCAATGCGTGAGTCAGTGCCATAATAGTTTAATATTATGGACATGATCAAATAATAAACATACTGTATGGTAATAAATCATAAAAAAAATATAATATGCTTGAGGGCACTACCGCATATGCATGAATAATATAAGTTAAGTGTATGGAAGGCAATGTCACATAAACATGAAGAACATAAATCTGGAGTGCCTGAGGACACTACATAGTTCTGTATGATCGATAGAATTAATGTACGAACTTGAAATAAGTAATCTTCTTGCTATGCTATGTTGATTAGTTAGTGAGAGGTATTCTGTTTGCTCGAGCATGAGGTGCATTAGGGCATTCTAATGTTACAATGGGCCTTGGGAATGGTTATAGAGCAAGCTCGGGTTATACTGTACGCTCTGGCAGCCATGTACCGAGCAGTCTATTAAGCATGGTGGACTAACTAACCCAAACTATGTATACATGCACTTTAAGAACTTTGTAAAATAAAAAATTAAAAAGTCGTAGAGTAAGTATGGGTAACCTGTTTCGAGGTACCATCTACAATGGTCGATTAGCCCGACCTTCTTTGTAGTATGGCTCTTGGGAGGGCCTTTCGGAACCAAACGTGTGGCTCGGGGAGCTCATTTATCTGTGCTACTTGCTTTGACCATGGCTCGGATTGTAAGAATAAGAAGTTTTTCTATGATGAGCCTGGTTGCGCTCAGGTCTTTGATGAGCATTAGTATGTATGTAGCCCTTAGGGACATGATGTTTGGGATGCCAATGCTCGGTAATCAGAGATGTCAGTGCATCCTCCATTACCTTGACATTCATGTCAAGTAGCCCCTTAGGCATGTTATTGGATGTTGAATCAGCTAATTGCTACAGTAATAGATTAGACTTGGGAATAGCAAATATAGACGTCATACCGAGTATCATAAGATGCTCGGTTTGAACACTAAAATATATAATTATTGTTAGAGGTCGGCACGTTGCAAAGGCATTGTACACAATAATAAGGAGTTAGCATCATATTAAAAATAGAAACTTTCATATACAGACAGAGTGTCAGCATTATAGCAAAAATTGATGCATGGCTAGAGTGCTTACCTTAATGCTCGATCATGGTGATCAGAGCTCGGTACGCAATAGGAGCGCTATGATAGCTAAGGTCGCACATGGGCATTATAGTATGCACGATTAGGAGTTTTTAGCGCGGCTAGGGTGCATTGATAGGCACCATAAGTGCTTAAGAGTTTGAGCATGATGAGGGCGCGTTGATATGCACTGTAAGTGCTTAAGAGTTTGAACACGACGAGGGTGCATTGATATGCACTGTATGTGCTTAAAGAGTTTGAGCGCGATGAGGGAGCTAATGGGCTTGGTGTTCAAGGCACGATGAGCTGTAATGTATGTTTAGTGTGCGCAAGGGCGCCATAATAGCTCGAGGCGCGTGAGAGCACCAAGATAGCATAGGGCACGCATGGGCGCCTCAAGAGCTAGGGGCATAGGGCATTATAATATGAACTATTAAAGTATCGCACGATTTTGATGTTTCCCCTATGGGAGTTGTAAGAAGTACCTGAGGCTCCACCGCTTATATCGGGGAGTAGCATGCCCACGCTCACTACACTACTGATGCTGGGGCTACCTTAGGGGAGGGGGGGGGGTTACTCTTAGCTCTCTGAGCTCAGGCTCGGGCACAACCTATGCTCGGGCTCCAACCTGCAAGACAGGAGAGAGGCGAATCAAGCTCCGAGGGGAGAGGCTCCGATGCCTAAGTCAAGCTCGGTCTGTCTGAGCATAAGAAGAATAATTGTGTAGAGAAGAGTAGAGAAGATGCCATACATGTGGGGGGTCTACCCCTATATATAGTTGGAGCATAAGGGACAAAGCTTGCATGTGTCAGAGAATATTTGAAATTTCGGGATGGTGCGCCTGCTACATTGGGACTGTGCGCCTGCTGTGTCAAAGGATGTCTAGGGAGCTCGGTAAGATAGGGGTGCAAGAGCCGAGGTTGAGTCTTCTTGAGAGCCCAGCCATAAGGATGACTGAATAAGGAGCTCGGGTGCCGAACTCGGGACAAAAGGGGTAGCATTAGGGATAAATATTTTCAATTTTAATTTCAGTCTATGTTAATATTAATGAATACAGAATACTTGTGTTATATTTGCTAGATTTTCATTTTTCATAACCATATGCATTATCATTAATATCATCTACATTACTTGCAGTATGCATTTTTTTTCCCAAACCAATAGATATATTACCAAAATTTCAATATGCAAACCCAAGAAAAATAGAAAATCGAAAACCAAATGACTTGAATTTAATCTAAAATTGAAAGCAAAATATGCAAACAATTGAAAGCAACTGTTGCTAGCTATTTCTTAGTCCCAATAGCTGCTAACACTAATGAAATATCAAACTACAGTAAACAACACTAATAACAACAAATAGCAAACTAAACTCCCCAACATATCAAACGACAGTAAACATAGCAAGCCATTCACATTATATCAAACCAATCATAGCCAACAGCTAAAACACAATCATAAAATACCGTAAATAAACTACAGTCATTCGCATTATACCAAAGTAAAACCAATAAATTATCAAACACATTCATCCTTGCCAAAAGAAAATTCCATTGCTCAATCAAAGCTTTCAAGTTGTTATATAGTGACCTTTCAATTTGTGAGCTAAACAAAAAACATAAAAGTTGGATCCTTAAATTTAAACATAACTATTTCCTTATTAGCTACAATACAAATTACGAATCCATGATCAACATTTTCTATAACAAATTAGATAATGAATAGGTAGGTGAACCCTAACACAATACAAAAACTAATTCCCCAATACTTCATTCTTCTTTGTCTCTGCTCCTCAAATTTTTTCACCCTTCGCAGCAAACCCATAATCACATGCTTCAAATGCTCTGGTGTAGCAGGATCGAACCACAAAAAATAGTCACAAGCACTTTTCTCCTGTGGCAAAATCAAATTAACAAAATCCAATTATATATATACATAACTTTAAAATCGTACAGGGGTTTACAAAATCAAATTACCAAAATAAAAAATTTTAAATATTATACTTACCCCATATTTCTTACAACTAAAAAACCTCCTCCCAGAATTTGTTGGCATCCAAGCATGATTCAAAATACATTTCAAATCACAGTGGTAGTAGGAAAAATCAAAATCTATTAACTCCTTATCCATTTTTGAGTGCCGAATAAAAGAAAACAAAGAAATTATTCAAAAAAAAAACTCGAGTAGAGAATAGCGAAGAAAATAGTTTAAGAAAATTAAAGATTTTTTACCTATTATATAGATAGATTTTTAGCCGTTGAAGAAGTGAGAGAAGATGTAGAAGTGAAAATCGAAAAAGAAGTGATTGAAGAAGAAAAAGAAGTCTACTGCCTGTAATGAGAAAAAAATCTTTCACGCGCTTATAATATAAGCTTCTTATATGCGTAATCTCAAGCTGTTCCGGGTGGCTACTAATACTATTTTTAAAGAACAGAGGTGTGTAATATGACATTTTAAAAGTACATGATTTTAATAGATTTTTTCTTATATGTACATAGGTTTAATTATATATTCAGCAAAAAAAAAAGATTTTCTTTGAATGGTCTATTAAAAAAAAATTGTTCGACAGCACGATCCGCAAAAGAATCATATCACCAATCTTCTACTCCAAGATTGTTTAGAATATAGCAAATAGCAGATCTTCTCTTTTATTTCTGGATCAGCAAATAAGGGGGTCCATTACCTTTTATTTTATTTTATTTATTTTTTGCTTTTGCTCACTTTTGTTCTAATATTGATAATGTGCTCTTATGGGTTGAGAAGTTCCCAAATGACTGTTTAAGCACTGTGTTAAAGAGTGTTGCTCAGACATCTTTATAATACTTAAATTTCCTTTCTCCAAAACCTTGTCTATAGAAAGAAATTCATCAATTAATGTGGTTGTAAACAATTTTAGCAGCTTACCATTTGGACAATCGGTGACTCCCAAGTTTTTTCGTGTAAAGAGGTTCAGTACATGACAGAATGATAATACAACAAGAGCAGACAATACAACACATGTATATATCTATGCTGAGTTCCTAATATTAGCAGATATGATAAATTATATACAGTCACAAGGCTTCCTGCCATAGAGACCTAAGCCATATCAGACGTCGCGGCCCTTTGATTGTCATGAATGCAATTGCATTCTTATCATCTTTGAGAACATTAACAGCCTCAGTAAATTCAGTATCATTCAACTCTTCTAATTTCTGCAACTCCTCTAGGCACTTTTGATACATTGTTTTCTCATTCAAGACATTCCTTTGCACTGCTCTTAATGCAGTCGCTGAGAACAACTCATATAAAGCATTCTCTAATGTCTCTACAACGTTATCACAAGCTCGTTTCTTATGACCTGATGCTGATGGAGCAACAGATTTGCGCTTTCTTGGTTGCGTGTCATTTATGCGGACTATTGAATCAGAATCAAGAGTACCATCTACCACCTGTGTCGCTAGGTTAATGGGTTCTGAAGATCGCACTGTTTCTGTGTTGCTGTTCCCCTCTTCAGTTTCAACAGGTACTCCATTTGGAACCATAAATTTCCCAGTAACTCTTTCTCCTGCACCAGGCGTGTCAATATATACTGGAGCACTTTAAAACACAACTAGTAATAAATAAAGGACACCCAGTTTACCTTCAAATATGATAGACATCATTTTATACAGGGGGAAGCTCTTTCGCCGAAAAGGTCTTGCTTCACTTCGTACCTACAACAGCATGTTGTAAGCTTCTCTCAATTCACCAAATGCAATCTAAAAAGAGTTACATACCGCAATGTAGCCATCCCAAACTTCATCATCAGCCACAACCATTTTCCTTGTTTCATCCCAGCCAAATCCAGTATGACTAAGCAGGGTTTTAACAACACCATAATCTTTCTTCATGACATTGTAACGGTTTTTAATCTGGTTTTCCTCCAAATTCATGCCAAACTTCCTATTAAAATCACGAGCGACAGATTTAATCACTTCATTTTTAAATTCATTGTAGGCAGTTCTTCCACAATTATGTTGCTCAATAAAAAGCTCAACCAGATAAGCATCACGAGTTGGAGTCCATTCTGCCTTGGGTTTTCCAAAGATCCCATCCTGTGCACCGGACATCCCGTATTCCTTTTGCAAACAAGATAAAGACCAATCAAGATGTAAACATTTCCTAAAAGAATAGATGAAAATACAAAAATATTACAGATACTAGCGATTGTTGGTCTATCTTTTTTGCAATTTTAATGTTTCCAAGTCTACTTTGAAGTTAACAAAGAAAATTATTGATACCTTATTCACAGATGAAGGCTCTTTTAACACAATTCTATAGAAGGAGACACATGAGTAAGTACTAACATACGAAACAAAATGATTACCCTCTATGGAGATATCCATGATTGTTTGGTTAACACAAAATACAGTTTATTTTAATTCTGAGTTTGATGACCAAATGTAATGATTTACCTTTTCACCTACACAGCAGTATCTATTGTTTTGAATTTGAAGCGCATGAAATGATTTACCATCATAGCAGTATCTATAATTGTTCAGTTAATGAGAATAATTCATTTGACCCACTCTCTGTCTGCAAGACAATTTTGATAAAAGCTGAATTTCAAGTTACATGGGCATAGCACAGATGGTTCCCCCCCATTGCTTATAATGAAGATCAGTTTGGAATTGTAGATTGGAAAAATCAATCCTTATCCAAGAACAGAGTTTGAAGTTACAAAATGCTCAGATTACGCCTTGCCTAACATTTCACAGTCCTCCCTCGTAGTTGTCCTTTTTCTTTTCCCATTTCTTCATTTCAATTATTGCAATTCCTTACCTAAGACAAAAGCCTGTTCAGACCCCAAATGCAGATGCAAGTAGATCAAACAGATAGTCTGACACGGATAGTTCCAGCTGATTATTCCTCATAATATAGAGAAAACTGATTATTTCACTCCTATAACTATCAAAGAGTTGTCTTAACATCCTCATAAAGTTTAATTAGCTCAGCTCCTGAAGTATATCATAAAGACACATAGTGATAATACAGTTACTAACCAACTAATTAGATTATTTAATCATTTTGAACAAGTATCAAGAAAAATGAATAAGATGAGCTGATCATAATGTCGAGACAACCAATCAAAAAAAAAAAATGTCGAGACAAAAATTGATTTCTTTAAATCCCACCTTAAACTGCAGGAAGTCAGTTCATTTACAGTGGAATGTTCGAAAGAGACCCCAAATACAGGTTTAGAGAATACCCATTTCTTAACTCCATATTAAGAAAAGCTAAATAGCCTGAGTTTAATAGAAAAATTACCAAAGAAATAGATTATCAAAGTAACAACTTCACATTCTATTTTAAATTGATCATCACATAATCATACTATTGCTAGTTTCACTGTACGTGCAAAGTTTTCAAAACACAAATATAATCCAAAATAATACTTCTGTTCTGACAAACATTAATTTTAACAGTAACTACAACCAATAAACCAAGAAAATCATATACAGGTAATTCTTTTAAAATGATAAAATATCTTATATAAATTGTAAATATGAGTTTTTGAACTAAAATCAAACATTTCTTAGTCATATGGAAGATTTAAAAGCAACTATAACAAATGAACTGGCTTTCCTTTCCGATTTTTCCACTTCTTTCCCACATTTTCTCAGTAGCCAAGTAGAGCATATAACAATAAGTTGTGCAAACACTGGAGAGAAAGATCCAGTGAAGTACCTGAAAAGTCAAAGATCTACGCCGGAGAAAGTGACGGACACCGGAGCTCCGGTGACCGGAAAATCGTGCAGCGGAGGTAGTATGCGGCTGATTTGCTTTTTAACTGTTAAGCGGGGAGTTTAAAGGCTAAGATTATGGGAAAGTAAGAAAAAATAGATAAATTTTCTGTTGGCACGTCAGAAAATTTGCTGGATTTTGTCTGCCCGTTTCTAATATCCGTTTCTATTTTTGGGCTTTTAAACAATGGCCCATTACAACCTTTTTAACCATGAGTACAAGAGAAAATTACATCCTTGTAAATTTTTGTATGTTTTAATTGAAGTATTTTAATCATCTTATAAAAATATATAATAAATTATATAAATTTATAAATTAATTATAAATTCTGATAAATTTAAAAATATTTAAAAATTTTAATAAACTTTATAATTTTTTTTCTATTAGTCTATATAAAATCCCTAAATCCAAAGCCATTTTTAACTCCTCCTTTATTTTGTTTGTATTTACCATATCAAAATTTTTTAAAATTTTTGTTTTTTATCAAGAAAATTTTTAATTATTTTATAAAATTATAATAAATATATAAATTTATCATGTATATAATAATCTCATAATAAACATTATATATAATCTATAGAATTAGTAAATTTATAACTTGATAAAATTTTTTTTAATAAATTTAATAATATTTTTATGGTTTAAAAAATTTATAATATTGTAGACTTTTCTGAAAATTTTGTAAGAAATTGTTATTATTATGATATTAACACTTTAATTTACAAAAATAAAAGTTTTTTTTAATTTTTAATGTTGATCAAATTATCTTTAAATGCAATTTTAGCTTATTCTAAAAATAAATTTGAAATAAAATTATAGAGTATATGTTATTCAATTTATAAGTGATTTCAGTTTTCATACATGTTCGATTTGAATATAAAAATTTTAAGAAATTACTGAAAAATCTTAACAATTGTGAGATTTGAATATAAAATTATGGATTTAAGCATTTAATTTATTAAAGTAATTTTTTAAAATAAAACTTTTGTCAGTAATGAAATAAAAGGTCGTGATGAATCTAACTAAATTGAAATCAAATTTATATTTGACTAATTGTATTAGGGAAAGTAGTAACGAAAGTCATGGTGAAAACTATAAATAAAATCACAATATGTTGCTAGTTTTGTCATATAATTTTAAAATTTGTAAACAAAATCATTCTTTTGGAATGATTATGCATAAAAAAAATTATTGCTTTATAACTTGAAGTTTGAATATGTTATGCAAAATTCTATTTATTAAGCCAAATCAACATAATTTTTGAAGGCGTGTTAGGTTAGATAATTGGAGTAGTGGGCTTTGAAGAACAAAATTAACATTATAATTTGACAAGTCTTAAAAGAAAGAGGGAATATAGAGTCAAATCAAATGGCAAGAAATGTACAAATAAGACATAAATGGAATACTTTCTTGTGCTTTGTACCAAATGCAGCTTTAAAGTGAAAAATTGAGAAATGGGTTTTTTTTTTTTTTTTTTTTGTAAAATAGGATTCTTTGATTCTAAAATTTTTTGCTTCCAAGGTGGAGGCCATAAAGGGTACTTATTATAATTATGTTTGTTGATAAATATGCAATGGGTTCAGATCAATTGCAATGCCAATGCAATATAGAATGGGAGTTGACCACAAATCCAATCAAATTATATACAAAAATGACCCACTTCTTGTATTTGTTTCCTAAGTCAATGCAAGTTTCCAAGCTCATGCCCCTTTTTAGTACCAGGAAAGCTATGATGTTTTTCTCCTCGTGAGAAAATAAAAAAAGAAAATAATATATATCTAATACAAATTTTGTTCATTATTAAAGCACATAAAAGGCTAAAGTTTTATTCTGTAGGGGGACCCTTAAATCATTGCAAATGTATGTTAAAAACTTCATAACTATAATTTCTGAAAATTTTAAAAAAATATCCTTAGCAAAATCTCTTTAAATTTAGGCCAAAATTTTATTTATTTATATGAAAAAAGGCAGCTACAATAGAAATACTATTAGTTAATTAGTTAATTAATTTGTATTTTATAAATTTTATTTTATTTATATTTTTTGATAAGTTTTATTTATGTATAAAATTACTATATTATTTGGCCTATATTATATATATATATAATAGAAATTGGAACTATAGTTAAAGATGATATTATTGTTCATCATAAGTACTTACTTTAGCATGATCTTTAATAGTTGTGATTCATTTAGCTTTTAGCAGGCATGGCGTGCTAAAAATTCTCTAATTTATAATCTTGATAATTAATTAGTTATCGATTGTCTTGATGTGCATTATAATTATTAATTATAAGAAAATGGGTTAGGTAACATTTTGCAATATTTTGTTTTTTTTTTCCTTAAGAAAAAGGGAAAAAAAACTATGATAGAAAAACAATCTAATAATATAATTAATGTTGAATGGTGCTCCCCATATAAGTGGCTGCAAAAATTAATAAATGTAGTTGGAAGACAAAGATTAGAAGAAATAGCATGCCCTGTCTATACTACTCATCAATGTTAGTTTCACCTCATACAAGTTTTTAATTAATTACTTCTCTCTCTCTCTTTTGATTTCTGAAAAAAGCAAAATCTATCTGTTAGTTTGTGAGAGCCTATATAAGAAAATAATTAATTATTTCACATGAATTTTTTTTTTCTTTTGTGATTTGGTAGGTTCCACAATTTTTTTAATGCGAGAAACATATATACAACTACTTCAACTGATCATAGAAATGTCAATTATTTATCTATCCCCACACACATACACATAATTATAGTGATAGATATGTTTCTGAGAGAATATGTTTGTCCAATTATTTTGTACTATAATTTAATGTTAAAAAAATCTAATTTATTTTTTATTTTAGTTTTATTTAGACAGATTCAATTATATTAAATTACTTATTTTTTTTATTAAATCAAGTTAACAAGAATAAGATATTTCATATTGAAATAATCCATCCATATGCATGGTCCATATTTTTATTTTATAATATTATTATAAACATAAAAAAAGAGGAGTTCTACTGTTATATTATTTAGAGTTTTCATCAAAATATAATTATTTAGAATTTTCACAGTACTTGTAACTTGTTTGGCCTTTTAATATCACTTAGGTTTTTAATGTATCATGTTCGTTGTCCTTGTTAACAATAATTTATTTTAATGAAATTATAAATATTTAAAATAGTTTTATATAATTATATTTACAATACTAAACATTTATTATATTTATACAATTTTTATATGAATTTAAAATATTATTGATATTTTGTTAATTATTTTTTCATATTTAGTGATATTTGTTTTTATATTAACAAAAAATGCAATATTTCTTGGTCATAAGTTTTTTAATTAGGGAAAACTATATAGTCTATAATTAAAAATATATATATAAATACAATTCATTTAATATATTTTATAATGTTTTTTTATCTTTTGAAATTAATAAAAAGTCGAAAATTAAACTAAAAGAAAATTGTAAAGTTATAATTTAGTCTCCAATAAAATAATATAAACTTTTAACACCGAATAATAATCTAATAAAATTTAATATTTAAATTTTAGTGAAGTTGATAATAATTTAAAAACTAAAGAATAATAATCGAGTTTATCTAATCTTTTCAAATTAATAATGTGTTTGGGAGAGAATTTTCTAAAACTATCTATACATTGTTTTATTTTATTTTTAAAGTTTCAAATCAAAATTAAATATGGATAATAATTGATGAATGTTGAATTCACCAAAATAAAATTTGTATTCTCTCAATAAAATTTAATAATAGAAAATCAACCAATAATTAATAACTTAATTCTTTTCAAACCAACAACTAAAATAAAAAATAAAATAGGACTTTTGTAAATTAAAATTAAAATCAAATAATGACAAATAAAATTAAAATAACATCACTGCAAAAAAAATTCAATTGAACATATTGAAAGAAAGAAAATAAGTAGACTAATAACTGCTTGATTTCCTAAAACAAAAATAGAAACCTTAACGAAATAAGAATTCTAATTCAGGAAATAATAATAATAATAATAATAATAATAATAATAATAATAATAATAATAATAATAATAATCCCTTATTTCAAACTATAAATAATAGTTCTAAAAGAATCCAACAAAAATTATATCAAAACTTCCATGTTCTCCATCGGAACCAAAAATGTGACCTGCTTCATTTCATGCCATGTTCGAAACTCATACGACGCGCCCACATCTTAATTTGGATTCTCCTCTGTTAAGTCATAAAGTTAGATAAACTTTACCCAAGGCTTACTTAAAATTCCAGCTCTTGACCGTCTCTTCTTCTATTTTTCTTTCACTTGTATAAATATATCAATTTCATCAAATAGTTTATTCAATCTAGTAATAAGTAGCTCATATATAAGTCAAAATATGCAATTAATATGATTACTATGCACACTATCACATTCTCCCACATTTAAACTATGCTTATTCTCAAGCACCTCACAATTCTCAACCACCATTCTCTACTCGTCCTATCATAATCCCACCTTTCATATCTTCAAATTCAAATTGAAAAGCAACCATATACGTACTCATAGGATAAGATTTTCATAATCCCACACAAATGAATGGACATTTTGATAAATATTCTAAACACAAGATGAAAGATTTCTATAAATTTTGAAGCGCATATATTTAATTTTTATTGAGAGTTATAGTCAATGTATAGTAGAACAGCCACCCAACCTACCACGATGTAAAGATTTCATGCACTAAATTCATACCAAGAGTAAGGAAATTTTATTGCAACTTACTTGAGCACATTTATGACTTGTCTAAAATGTCAACAACCTTTTGATATAAGAGAAGATATTGGTGATGCCGGCATCTGATTATTTGGTCGTAATTTTAAACTGACTATTAGCTCTATTGACAATTTTTGTCTAGCGGAGTAAATTTTTTATTTGAACTTTGAGCTCTTTTTTTTTCTTTTTTATTTTATTTAGCTCTTGACACAAATCTTAATTTTTAATCACACAAATCAAGGTGGATTATAGTGAAATTCTAACTATGTACTGACAACCAATTAGCACCAAATAAATATTGATTAATTAGTTTTCACAAGACAAAACTCAAACATGTCATATATATAAGTTGTCATCATAGCCGCAGCCACAGCAGCAGTTGTCATCGCGAAAGTATGACAAGCTAACAAAAATTTGGAGCCACATATTTTGTTGACACCACAGACCTTGCTGTAGCAGAGTAGTGGCCAGACAAGGTCCAGAGGGTATTTATTCAGCTGCAGGCTAGTCCAGAAGAGAAGTTTGATTATGTTAGATCACTTCTTCAAGGGGATGCCTAAGAGTGGTGGAAGACGGTTCCTCATGGTACAACTGATCCACAAGTTTTAACTTATGCCGATTTCCTGCGGGAATTCAAGAAGAAGTATACTCCGAATGAGTATAAGGATGCAAAGAAGATGGAGTCTTTGAGTTTGAGGTATGACACCAGGACAGTGACTGAGTATGAGATTGAATTCATTCGGCCTAGCCAGTATGCTGGAGGGATTATATCAGATGAGTTTGACCGATATCGGAGGTTTGAGGAGGGACTGAGACCCTCTATCATGTGTTTAGTGGCAGATTTTTTGTATTAAGATTTTTCTCAGTTAGTTGTAGCTGCTAGGAGTATAGAGAGGGTGCAGGGACGTGAAGCAGCAGCCAGAGCAAAGGAGAGCAAAGGTAGAAGACCCCAGGGTGAGGCAGAGTCTTCATCATCGAAGAAAGGCCGAGGGAGATATTCTCAAAGGTTCAGTAGGAGCCAAGGCAGCCTGGCAGGTCAGCACAGAAGCAGAGGCAGAGACATGTAGTCTCAGTGGCTAGTGCTCTGACCCCAGTGACTTAGAGGTCTGCTCCACCTATTTGTGTTCATTATGGTAGGGCACATGGAGGTGTTTGCTGGAGAATAGGTGCACCAGCAGTGTGTTACAGATGTTGTTCAATAAACCATTTTTTTAGAGATTATCCAGAGCTACCAAATGACAGATAAACAAATATAATAGTTTTTAGATCTAGTGTCAGAGGGGGTCATGGTGGCAGAAGTTTTGGCAGAAATGATCAATCAGGGTCTAGCCAAAGAGGAGATTCTACAACATGAAGTAGACTAGAGGATGCAGGGCCATCTCAGCGATTTATGTGATGCTGAGGCGGCCGGATACTTCAATTGTTATAGTCGGTATTTTTATTTTATTTAGTACTTTAGTTCTTGCATTGATAGACCCTGGGTCGACTCATTCATACATTAGTGTATTCATACTGTCTATGAGTGATTTGCATTCTGAGTCTCTAGGATTTGATGTTTTGGTTACAAATCCTGTGGGGCACAATGTTTTGGTTAGCAAGGTGCACCGAGATAGTCCGGTTATTGTTCAGGATGAAAAATTTCTCGTTGACCTAATTGAGATATTTTTTAAGGAGTATGATCTAATTCTGGGCATGGATTGGTTATCCATGTATGGAGCTGTGGTAGACTATCAGCAAAAATGTGTTACCCTAAGAACATATGATGGTAGAGATGGTGTGATATTTAGTGAGCAGAGATATCTTTTATTCATGTTTATTTTAGCTGTATCAGCTAAGAGGATGATTCAGAAGAGATATGAGGCATATCTTGCTTATGTTGTGGATACCAGAGTAATGGGGTCCCAGCTTGACAGTATATCTACAGTTGTTGAGTTTCCAGATATTTTTCCTGATGAGTTGTCAGGGGTACCTCCTGAGAGAGAGGTGGATCTTGGTATTGATTTATTGCCTGGTACCACTCCCATCTCCATTACCCCTTATCGGATGGCACCTGCAGAATTAAAGGAGTTGAAGGTCCAGTTGCAAGAGTTGCTTGATAAAGAGTTTATTCACTCTAGTGTGTCTCTGTGGGGAGCACATATTTTATTTATGAAGAAGAAGAATGGCACCTTGAGATTATCTATTGATTACAGGCAGTTGAATAAGGTAACCATCAAGAACAAGTATCCATTACCTCAGATATATGATCTCGTTGATTAGTTAAAGGGAGAAACAATATTCTCTAAGATTAATCTGAGATCAAGGTACCATCAGTTGAGAGTTAGAGATGTAGATGTACCCAAAACAACCTTTCGCACTAGGTATGGGCATTATGAGTTTCTAGTAATGCATTTTGGATTGACAAATGCATCGATGGCATTTATGGATTTGATAAACATGGTGTTTAGACCATACTTAGATCAGTTTATGGTAGTCTTCATTGATGATATTTTTGTGTATTCACATAATGAGGAGGATCATGTCAGGCATCTGCAGATTATATTATAGACTTTGAGAGAGAAACAGTTGTATGCTAAACTGTCTAAGTGTGAGTTCTGGCTAGATCAGGTAACTTTTCTCAATCATGTTGTATCAGCAGAGAGTATTAGAGTTAATCCTAGCAAAGTTTAGGCTATCTTGAATTGGAGTCCACCTAAGACTATGACAGAGGTTAAAAGTTTTCTAGGTTTGGCAGGCTATTATCGTCAGTTTATGAAGGATTTTTCTATAATAGCTACACCACTCACCATATTATTTTAAAAAAGAGTTAGATTTATGTAGACATATTGGTGTCAGACGAGTTTTGAATAGCTGAGGGAAATGTTGACTCAGACTCCTATTCTTACTCTGCCTGTGGAAGGTAAATCTTATGTGATATACAGTGATGCTTCATATAGTGATTTAAGTTGTATTCTAATGCAGGAGGGTAGAGTCATTGCTTATGCATTTCGACGGTTGAAGCCAAATGAGTTGAATTACTCGGCTCATGATTTAGAGTTAGTAGCCATAGTTTTTCCATTAAAAATTTGGCGGCATTACTTGTATAGGGAGAAGTATTTCATTTATATTGATCATAAAAGTTTGAAGCATTTAGTTGTTCAGAAAGAACTGAATCTCTGGCAGAAATGATAGTTAGAGTTGATTAAAGACTATGATTATTTGATTGATTATCATACTGGCAAAGTAAATGTTGTTACTGATGCCTTGAATCGAAAGTCTTTGGCAGTTTTGACTGCTTTTTCTCTCTCGTTGCTTGTTGAGTTGAGAGTTTTGCATGCCAGATTTGAGTCTTATGATGATGGTGCATTGATAGCTCAGTTGCATTTAAGGCCAGTATTGTTGGACCAGGTTAGAGAAGCCCAGTTGGCATATGAGAAGATTCAGAAGATTGTGTTTGATTGCCAAAATGGGGAGAGTCGAGACCTTCATGTGAGAGATGATGACAGTCTATAGTATAAAGATAGATTGTGCATTCCTAATGATGCAGGATTAAAGAGGATGATATTAGAGGAAACACATCAGTCAGTTTATGCTATGCACCCTAATAGTACCAAGATGTATCAAGATCTGAAATAGTATTATTGGTGGTCAGGTATAAAGAAGGCATAGCAGAGTTTGTATTCAAAAGTCTCATTTGCCAAAGAGTGAAGGCTGAGCACTAAGTTCTTTCAGGGTTGCTTCAGCCATTGTCAGTACCAGAGTGAAAATGGAAGCGATTGATAATGGATTTTGTGATTGGATTGCCTTTGACCTAGAAGAAGCATGATGCAATCTGGGTGATTGTTGATTGGATGATAAAGACAGCTCATTTTCTTTCAGTTAGGATAGATTACTCACTTAAGAGGTTGGTTGAATTGTATATCAGTGAGATAGTGAGGTTACATGGAGTTTCAATTTCTTTAGTGTCATATCGAGATCCCCATTTACATTAAAATTTTAGAGGAGTTTGTAGAATGCTTTGGGTTCTCGATTACATTTTAGTACTACTTTCCATCCTCAAACTGATGGACAGTCAGATAGAGTAATACAGATTCTAGAGGATATGTTGAGGAGTTGTATCATTGATTTCACAGGGAGCTGGGACAGATTTTTGCCATTGATTGGGTTTGCATATAACAACAGTCATTAATCTAGTATTGGGATGACATCTTATGAAGCTTTGTATGACAGGAGATGCAAAACACCTTTGTGTTGGGATGAGGTTGGAGAAAGTAAACTAGTTGGTCCTGATTTGATTAAGGAAACAAAAGAGAAAGTGAAATTGATTCGGGATAGTCTAAAAGTAGCTTCAGATCGACAGAAATCCTATACAGATTTGAAGAAGAAGGATATAGAGTTCATTATGAGAGATAAAGTATTTCTGAAGGTGTCTCTATGGAAGAAGATTTTGAGATTCTGTAGTAAAGGGAAGTTGAGTATTCATTTCAAAGGACCATATGAGATTCTAGAGAGAGTTGGTCCAGTGACTTACAGGTTAGCTTTGCCGCCTGAGTTATACCAGATATATAATGTCTTTTATATCTTTATGCTTCAGAGGTATATGTTAGACCTATCTCATATTTTGTCAGTGGAGTCCATTTGAGGTGAGCCTAGATTTGACTTATGAAGAAGAACTAGTAGCGATTTTGGCACGTGAAGAGAAAGAGTTGAGAAATAATAAAGTACCACTTGTGAAAGTTTTTTAGAGGAATCATACTACTGAGGAGGCGACATAGGAGAGTGAGCAAACGATGTAGAGTCAGCATCCCCAGTTGTTCCAGAGTTAATAGCAGGTAATTTCACAGATGAAATATTTTTAAGAGGGAGAGAATTGTAACATCCCTAAATTTTGAAAATTAAATAAATTAAATTAAAATTAAATTGGATAAATTAAATAAATAACTTAAATGGAAATGAAAGGATTTTAAGTGATAAAGTAGAATGTATATTTGAAGTAAACAAGACATATAGATATACATCACATATATTTTATGTATATTTAATTATTAGGAAAGTTGATTTTAATTAATTAATAACAATAATAATAATAATAATAATAAAGAAATGGGTGGATAGTGGCTTATTATATTATAATATATATATATATATATATATATATATATAAGGATGGATTGAAAAGGAAGAGGTGTTTCTTTTCCTTTCTTCTTCTTTGAACGTGAGCTAGAGAGAGAGAGTAAGGGGAGCTTCTTTCTTCTTTCATACACTAAGGATTGAAAGAATTTTAGGAATTTAAGTAGAGTTTTTGAGGATTCTTCATCAATTGATGAGTTTCTTTATCAATTTTGCAAGTTCTTTGGAATTCTATGGAAGAATATGATATATGGATTTTAGGATTGTATATTAGCATGTTTTAATAGCTTATTTGGGTATGTATGAAGTTACTTTGAGTAGTTAATAATGATTTTAAGGTTAGATTGAAGAAATGGTTGAATTTAAGTTGAGTGTACAAAATGCAGGAATTTTGCCTGACACGACCAATGACACGGACATATCGTTGGACTTGTTAATAGTGCTGAGTTTCAAAGTTGATGACATGACCAGTAATACGACCATGTCTCTGAGCGTGTTGTAGCTACTGTAAGGTAACATAATTAATACGGCCAGTAACACGCCCATGTTGTTGGGCTTGTCGAAGTTTCTATAATGTATGAGTAATGACACGGGCAGTGACACACCCATATTGTTAGGCTTGTCAAAGCTTCTGTAAGAGTGGACAAATGACACGGTCATTAACATGCCCGTGTTGTTGGGCATGTTACTTGAGGAAATTGCCCAAAATAGCTCTTTGTTTTGTCTTTCATTTGTAATTTCAGCTTAAATGATTATTTATGATCATATTTGGTATAGGCATTGAAAGGTAGTAATTGGCCCAATCCTTGTGTTAAAGGGCAATTTGGAAGAGAAGGTTAGAGGGAGTTTTGACGCTTTTTTGGAGCACTTTCTAAGGTAAGTACAAACTTTTGACGATTTAGATATGTTGGCATTAAATTGGGTTTAACACATTTTGGATGAAAAATATGTTAAGCTACTTGAAACATTGAACATCCATGAACATTTTCTTATGACATGTAAATTGTTATGCATGCATTATATGTATTATGAAAAGTCATTATTAATGGCTAGATTGAATAAAATGTAAATTATGTGCAAATGTGAAAATGACCAAAGTGTTTGGGCAATGTGATTTTGTTATTAAATATCTTACAATGTGATAAATTGAAATAAAATGGCATTGATATGAATGAGAAAAATGGAAAAGTGAGAAAGGAATTAAGGATGGAAAATATGAAATAATTATGTGTCTAGTATGTTATTCAATTTTCAGAGTTCTGTGTTTGGCGGCATGCCTATGAGGTTATCCTAATTAAATTGTCTTTGGGGCTAGACGTTTGGCGTCACTGTGATATGTTTTGCCTTCGGGGTTAGGTTTTGAGTATTTTTTGTTTTGCCTTTGGATCTAGACACTTGGTGTCATTATGGACCAAAATAGTAACTATGTGATTTGAAGAATATACTAGTTGTTTGGGCCCATGCTTGTGTATGTGTTTGTGTGAATTATTAAATGATGAAAGAATATATTTAAAGGTGAGCTTGAATGCCACATTGTGACATAACATATATGCATTTTGTATTAGCATTGTTTTTATAGTTTTATTATTAACAAAGTTTATATCGCTAGGTTTTTAGTTTAACGCTATTGTAATTCATCGAGCAGGTGACAGGGGTGATCCGGTAGAGCCAGAGAATTCTGCTAGACCTGGTCAGGTCTAGATTTATGTATGTTGAGCTTGAAGCATTTCTGCTATATCAAGATCAGAGTCATTTTGCCAACATGTATATATTTTTTTATTATAGTAAATTTTGACATTATGTATACATATTGTAATTTATAAAGAATGTTTTGAGCAATTGAGTAATGTGAGATTTTATTTGTTCTAATATATATATATATATATATATATACGTAATTGTATAAGTGAATGTTTTGAGGAACGAGGAATATGAAATTTTTTTATTAAACCAGGTTGTGACATTTTTATACTATATATGCATATTTTACATATACTGGGTGTGTATATTATACGTATATAGGGGTATAAAGGTGTTACATATTTTCCTTTTCACAACTTAGAGATGCCATCAACAACTTCTCTCCTCTCATTTGATTTGAAGAATCAATGTTTCCTATGTTGTGTATTTGGGAGTCACAATTTCTCTCTTTATCGTAAGGTTGGGGTGGCCGTTCAAATGGTGATTCTGGAGGAGATGGGTCAATTCCTCTAGTTTTGGGATCATTGTTGATTGGGTGTGTTCTACATCAAAGAGGCAAGCCATTTTGGTCTTGGGAGGATCCAACCTTGGTATACGCCTTGAGCTACTCCTCATTCTCATGGCTTGGTGGTGGGTGGATTCTATTTAGAGATTGGTATGAGAAATGGTAGGAAGAGAGATATGTGCTAGGGAGCAAGGTGGGCAGCTATGCTTATTATTGACATTCAATCCTCTGGTATGGGGGTTAAGCATGCCCATGCTTTAGGAAATGTCATCTCTGTGATAAAAACAAAGAAAACTATTTTTCTTAATTGAAAAGCTTGAGAGACTAAGTAAAAAAACTTCATGAACAATAATAAAAATTTAAAGGAAAAATTGTTTCCAAATAGTGTCTTTCTCTTATGTCTTTGGCTAGACATTATTGTTTCTTTTAAGTGATTTATACTAGATTTTCCTAAGAGATTTCTTCAATTTCAAGTACTGGAAACCTTTCATAGAAACGTCTCAAACGATGGCCATTCACCTTGAAAAGTTTAATAGCATCCAAGCTTTTAATATCCACTGTACTATGAGAAAACAAGTTTGTAATTACAAATGGGTCCATCCATCTTGTCTTTAACTTTCCATGAAATAATTTTAAGTGAGAATCATAAAGTAAAACTTTCTATCCAATTGAAAATCAATTTATCTTATATATATATATATCTTCTATATATATGTATATATATCAATTTATCGATTTTGAAATCTATAAAATTTGTTCTAAATACATATGAATATTTAAATCCTAATTCGAACTAGATAATTGTAATAGTACATTGTCATGTATTGTCAACCTCAAATTGATACAACAAAAAAATTATTAATGGAATAAATACAAGCTCACACTATTATTTTTATTGATAAACTCTCAAATTACAAATCTCAAAAAAATAAATTGTAGAGCTCAAATACATAATACAAACTCGTTAGAGTTTCTCTTTTCTCCTTTTTTTTTTAAATTTTCTCACACACTTTTCAAAACATCTTTTTTTTTTGGTACATTTTCAACAAAGGAGTAGCTCTCCTATTATAGATGAAGAAAGTTAGTTAAGTTCTTGATAAAATTAGCAAATATAACTAATTCATTAACTGGCGTATTTCACCAGCTCATCGAATCAAAACTTCACCATTCATGATTCTTTATATAAAAAAAATCCTAAAATAAACAACCATGATGGCTTCTAAATTGAGCCAAGTTTAATTTCTAATATCCTCCGCTAAATTTGGTTTTAGTATTCCAAGCATTTTCTTCAATTTGAAAAATAAATTAGCTTTTAGTGATTTCGTGAAAATGTCTAATATCAATGTGCTTCTTGCGACCATGAAACACTGAATTTTTTTGTTAAGGCAATTGTTGCTTTGTTATCACAATAAATTGTCATTAGACCACCTTGTGGATATTGTAATTCCTTAAGCATCCTTCTTAATCAAACTCCTTGAGTAGCATTACTAGTGGTTACTATATACTTCGCTTCTACTGTTGAAAGTGCTACTACTTATTTCTTTGAGGATCAAGAAAATGCTCCTGAACAAAGATTAAACATATGACCTGAAGTATTTTTCCTTTCTTTAGTATCACCAGCCCAATCACTATCTATATAGCCGACCAATTCCACCTTACTAGATTTTGAATAGAATATGCCATTATCAAGCATTCCTTTAACGTATCTCAAGATTCTCTTTATAGCTTGCCAATGAGATTGTCATGGTGAATCCATAAATCAACTTATAATATCAGCTCCATAGACAATGTCGAGTCTAGTTACTGTTAAGTATTTCAAGCTTCCAACAAGTCTCTTGAAGTTTGTTGCATTAACTAAATCACCACTGCCATTTTTTATAAGCTTTAGCCTTTCTTCAACTAGTGTTAGTATTGGTTTACAAGCTTTCATCTTAAATTTCTTTTAAGATATCTTTTGCATATTTCTTTTATGAAATAAGTATGACTTCTTTTATTTGCTTTACTTCAATACCAAGAAAGTAAGACATTAACCCCATATTCATCATTATAAAGTGGGCAATCATATCCTCCCTAAATCTTAACAAAAGCTTCATATTATTATAGGAGAAAATTAAATTATCCATATAAATGCAAACGATGATAATGTCTCCATCTTTGTCGGTCTTAATATACAAAGTGTGCTCGTATGAACACTTGTAAGAACCGTGATTAAGAAAATAGGTGTCAATACAAGTATACCACTCCCTTGGTGCTTGTTTAAGCCCATACAAAATCTTTTTCAACCAATAAACTTTTTTATTTCTTCACCTTTCTTTATATAACCTGGTGGTTGTTCAGTAGATACTTTTTCTTCAATTACACCATTTAGAAATTCTGACTTTATATCCATTTGGTATATTTTCAAGCAACTTTGAGCGGCATAATTATATGAATAGTACCAATCTAGCAATAGGAGCAAACACTTTAAAGTAGTCATTATCTAACTTTCGCGTGTAACCTTTTGCAACTAACCTCGATTTAAAATGTTCAAATTCTTCATTAGGTTTGTACTTCATTTTATATACCCATTTCACAGTAATTGGGTTCTTCATTTTTGGCAAAGTAGTTAATTCCCATGTGTTGTTCTTTTCAATAGCATGAATTTCTTCATCCATTACTTTAACCCATGGATCATCATTGGTTGCTTCTCCAAATACTAAAAGATCATAGTTCGCAAAGAAAGCATAATGAACAATATCTTCATCATCATCAAGATTATCGCCTACTGCATAATCTTTTAAATAAGCAGGTGGATGATGATTTCACTATGAACGTCTAAGTATAGGAAAAGATGAGACTTCTAGAATAACATTGGATGACTCTTTAGAAATTAAAGAATAAGCCTACTCACTAGTGTGATTATTTATTTTAATTTCATTATTTATGGCCATCAAAGCTAGTAATTATATCTTTTCTTCTCTTGCCCTATCCTATACTCCATCTTCATCAAAAGTAACATCTCGACTTATGATCACCTTTTGGGTCTTTGGATTACATAGCTTATAGCCGTTTGTTTCCATGCTATTGCTAATGAAGATGCATTTTTTTGCTTTGTCATGAAGCTTCTTTCTTAATGCATCTCTTACATGTGAATAAGCAATGTAACTAAACATCCTTACATGACTCAAATTAGGCTTTCATTCACTCTATGCTTCTTGTGGGATTTTATCATGAACACTTTTAATAGGACTCCTATTCAAAATATAAACTACACAAGCCAAAGGTTCCACCTAATTGCTCTTAGGCAACTTCTTACAATGAAACATGCATCTTACCATATCCATTATGGTTTTATGTATCCTTTCTACCACTCTGTTTTGTTAAGGAGTATACATAGTCATCAATTGATGCTTAATTCCATGCTTTATTAAGAAGTCATATGTCACACCCTGCTCCTGAAAGCTTAAAGATCCTAGGTTCCAAGTGGTCTTAAAGCTATAAGGCACTACTTAGAACCTTTATCTGACATTCTCAGGATCATTCATATTAAACATCACGCTTAAGTGAACAATTTAGATTTAACAATAAGCTATTACTCCAATGAGCTCATTAAGTAGTTAACCATTAAAGAAACTAGTTTTACACATGTTAGTGAAACTTTGCACATACACATGTGTTATTCTTTTACATAAGAACTATAAACTTTATTCATTAATCATTCTCTCTCTAACATTGTAAAAAGAGATTGTAATAATTATGTTAATAAGCAAAAGATGATTATAATTGAAGTAGGTGATTCTGAAAGTCTAATTAATCATTTCAAACTTAGAAATATAGAAGATGAGGTGCTCCAAAGAAAGGTTTACCTCCTCATGCCATTAAAAATAGTGGCATATTGAATCATACAACAAAAGTATATACACAAGATTTTTAAGTTATTTCAAAATGAGCTACTTAATGGATTGCCACAATTTTGTAAGAAATTGAAATTCATGATAATATTTGCTCTTTTAAAGTGATGAGAGAGGGAGAAAATTCAAGGACATGTTCAATCTATTTTAATTCATCTAATGTGGATGTTAAATGAAGTTGCGAAAAATTCGAGTCGATAAGATCATTCTATTTGCATGCATAGAAAATTTTTATTGTAAAAATTATGGCTAAAATACCTTAAGCTTGATAAAAAAAATGAAATAAGAGAATGCTTGAATATTAAGAAAAAAAAGCCAATATCTATGTGATGGTGAAACTGAAATTGTATTTCACATCAACATGATGATATGTGCTTATGACATAATTATGAGAAGTTAAAGAAATGAAATTATAAAACAATTGTGTCAAAAATCAATTTGAAAAGTAAACCAAGAGATTGACCAAGAATTAGCAAGATCACTTATAAATAAAATAGGTACAACAACACAAAATGAGGATTTTGATTTGATGAAGATATATTAAAGCAGGATGCAAACCCTATATTAGATACGCTAAGATTGAAGCCCAAAGGTGTTTCAAATGCTAGATTGAAGGGTCATTTTAAAAATTGAAAGAAAAAATCAAAGAAACAATCATCAAATTCAGATATATACTCTTTGTATAGTTATTTTTTTTCTTTTACTTATATTTTAACCGTCAAATGAAAAAAATTTCTATTTGCACTGGAAAAAATCAAAATATTGGTGATTTGCCATCTCAAATTATTATGCCAACGCCATCTCAATTGTCAATACAATTAAACACCCATTAAATATATACTATGCTAAAAATTTTCATGATATCGTTCCATTAATTCAGCCATTGATTGTTTTAAATTCATAATTCACACCGTCATATCTTAATTTATCTAAGCAAATATAGGATATAAAATCTACTGCAATTAAAAAATAATTATGTTAAGTTAGAATTAACTTGGATAATAATTTAAATAAACTTAAATAAATAATTAAAATTGCAATAAAAGAAGAGAGAAATGTAACAATATATATATACTATTGATGCTAAGCACATGAAATAGATGTCAATAAAGCAATTAATTTTAGTGACATACTAACATAATAAAGTGTCAACATAGAAATTCTAGTTCAAAAATATTTATAATGATGATTAAATAACATTAGCTTGGATTTTTTCAAGGCCTTAAATTCTCTATAATAATAATAATAATAATAATAATAATAATAATTGGAATAATTTAGAAATTAATTATAATAATTAAGAGTATGTTTTTCTACTAATATGTATCCCTGTTTTTGTATTTATATATAATTATAATTATAGATCATTTTATTTTGCGTAAAGTGATATCATATGTTAATTATTGTAATGTTTGAATTAAATTGATTCCATTTTTTAACGTGTTTCACATTATTATAAACTATAAGTTAACTAATTGCATATTCGCGCGATGCGTAGATATAATTTTTTATTATGTTATAAAAATTTTATTATACATATGACGTTTATATTTATATATTAATAATTTATTAAATATATGATATTTTATCTTTATATATTAATAGTTTTACTCAATAAATTTTAAATTTAATATAATTAATAATTATTAATATAATTGCATAAAATAAAAATAAAATATGATCTAATTTTTTATCTTTATATATTAATATTTCATATAATAAATTATAGGACACAAATAATACTATTAGCACAAATAATTATAACACATGATATTTTGGTATTGCATATATATATATATATATATATAATGTGATAATCTACTTTTCATTAATTTTTTAATTTTGGTTAGTAAATTTTTTACATATATGATTTTTTATTTTCATATATATTATAATTTCAGTTAAAATTTTATTAATAATTATTAATTTATAAATAATTATTATATTTCTAATTTAAAATACATATTTTCATAGTTTCAGTATATGTAAAATATGCATATACGGTATAAAAATATTACAGACCGGTTTAATAAAAAAAATTTACATTTCTAATTTAAAATTTCAAATTCTAAATATATAAAAGTAAATAACATATAAATATTCTTTACTTGTTATAGGAACCCAAAATAAATATTATATATGAAAATCTCTGAAAAAAATTCGCCTGAGTTTTGTCTGTAATTTGGACATCCCAAAATTTAGCAAAACACAACCTGCAAAAAGAAAACACTCCTAAATAATTTCAAACCACCATCTCAACCATACTCCTCAATTTCATCAAATTTCTCAAACATTTATATATAGATACATATAATTTAAAATACATTTACTCTCTCATTTCAAATACATTGACCCAAACATTTTTTTATAATATACAATACTTAAAATCCAAAACATAATAAATTATGCATAACACTTAAAATGTATAATAACATAAAAATATATACATACTGCTGACAGTGTTTCTGATCTCGATAGCAACTCAACAAGCTCAACAACACGTCTAGACCAGACCTGATATAGAAGAACTCTCTAGCTCAGCTGAGTCTACCCTGTCACCTACAAGATGGAAACAATCGTGCTAAGCTGAAGCCTAGTGGTACAAACTTTGATAACAATATAATCCAAATGTAATGTCAATGCACAACACATATATATCACAACTCATAAAAGTATATTTCATTATATTGCTCAATTGTATCACAATTCATAATTCACATTAAAACAAAGACAAGCATGAGCCTAGAAATAATCACGCTAAGCTGAAGCCTAGTGGTACAAACTTTAATAACAATATAATCCAAATGTAATGTCAATGCACAACACATATATATCACAACTCATAAAAGTATATCTCATTATATTGCTCAATTTTATCACAATTCATAATTCACATTAAAGCAAAGACAAGCATGAGCCCAAAATGATCTAATATGCTATTCAAATTTCAGAGTTACTGATTTGGTCTATAATGACACCATGTGTCTAGCACCGTAGACAATATATCCATGGATAATCTAACTAGATTTGAGCTTGCGACCCAGTCTTTTCACTCAGTTTAGCTTCAAGGATTTATTTTTGAGGCTTACAACCCAGTCTTTTCACCCTAAAAATATCATATTTATCAGCTGACCTGGCTTATGACCCAGTCTTTTCACTATTCCAGCGTTTAGCCCATAGGCAATCATAGGCATGCCGCCAAACTCACAACTCTAAAAATTGAATAACATACTAGACACACAATTTATTCATATTTCTCATTATTAATCTCTTTCTCATTTTTACATTTTCAATCTAGACACATTGTCTTATTTTCACTTTTTTTTTCACTTTTCTCAATTTTCACGTCTTTCTTATTTTTATCACTTTTTTCATTTCTCTCATTTTTATCAATATCAATTCATTTCATTATACCACATATCTCATTTTTGCATTCATAACACATTACCCAATTACTTTGGGTATTTTAATATAATATGCATATTTCACATTTTACACAATTTAACCATTATCAATGGCTTTTCACAATGCATTTAACACATATAAGATATTACAAATGTCATAGCACATTATTCATACACAATCAATGAACCAAGTAGCTTAACACATTTTCCAACTAAAATGTGTTAAGTTCAAATGTCATACAAATATAAACATTATATTCAAAGTTTGTACATACCTCCAATCCTATCTTTCCAACTTGCCTTTCACCACTTGGATAAAGCAAACCAATCGCCCTCAATGCCTAAACCAAATGTAATAGCAAATAATCATTTAGTATCACATTTAATGGCATTTCCAATATTTAACCATAATTAAACACAACTCCGACAAATTTTCAAAAATTTAGCCTTTCCTTACTTCAACATTCGAATTTTATTCTACTACAATTAAATTAATGTTTTAAGTTTATTTATATTATTAAAAATATATTTTAATATATTTAAATCATTTACATTATAAAAATACACTCTTATACACAAAATCTCAAAAATGGCATAACCTTCCCCATTGAAGGTTTTCCATTCCAACACAATCCATTACTCATTTCAAGCTTATATTCATCACTTGTAACACTAAACAACCTGCTTAAACAAATCAAATCACACAATTCAACAACTTTGGAAAATCACTTTTCCAAAACCCTAAATCTCCACTTTCATTCTCAAACTCCAACCCAACACCACCAAATCCAATATTTGACTTTAAAATACTTATTTATGAATCAAAACAACTCATTTGGAATCAATTTGCATAATTAAAGCTCATGTTTTTTTTAGATCATTTTTGTACTAGTTTTTAGTATGATTTTATGTGTGTTTTAGTTAATGTTTTGATTAATTGTTGTTTTAAGTGTGTTTAAAGTGTTGTTTTTAGGTTTAGGTACAAAAATACCCTTGGAAGATCAAAACAGGGCAAGAAAAGCATGAACCAAGCAAGACATGGCCAAGCCAAAGCAAGCTTGGCCATGTCCCTCAAAAGAAATTCAAGGCAGAAGCAGACACACCCAGAAACATGGCCAAGCCTCTGGCCGTGTCTCACTCAAAGAGCATGTAATATCCCTATGCATGCCCTAGAAGTTTTGTTGTTGTTGTTGTTGGTTTGAATTGAGAAATGGGAAGAGAATGTTTTTGTATGGTGGTTGGGAAAGAAAAGAGGGTTTAGAGATAATTGTATATGTTGCTTATATGGTGATATATATAACATATAAAGTGGTCAAAATGGAAAGTCAAGGAAAGAGGATATTTTTGTGTTGGTTGTGAATTACTTAAATGGGTATAGATATGACAAAAGCTTAGTTAAATGGATGAGGGTATTATAGTAATTTTCTTTTGGATGGGTATTTAATGCCTATTGACTTTGTGTTTCTTCATTATTTCTTCTTCTTCTTGTTGTTGTGTGGCCGGCTCATCAAAGAGAGAAGAGAGCAAGAGAACAAGTGATGGTTTTGATGATTTCAAGTTCAAAGTGAAGGAAGTTTTCAAAGTTACAAGTTGGAGTTTCAAGGAATTTCATTATTTGGTAAGTTTGCTCTTGTTTACCCTTGTTATTTTTGAAGTTATGCTTGAGTTGAGTTGTGATTTGATGATGGTATGATTAATTTGCTTATGGTGTGATTTTAAGTATTGATTTCGCTTGATAGATGAGAAGTTGGGTTGGTGTTGGTGATGGAAGAGTAAGAGTTGTGTTTAGTGAAATTGTTTCTGTTTTACAATTAGTAAAGGCTGTGATTTGTATGATTTTTAATTAATTATAGTAAAATGTTTTTGAAGTGAATTTTTGATATGTTGTGTCTCTATGAGTCTAGAATGACTGAAAAATATGTTGATTCGATTTTGGAATGGTTATGAGTTTAGAAAGATTATTTTTATTAGACCTGTTCCAGCAGGTACCTTAACTGAGACAGCTGTATTTCGGGATTTTTAATAAAATGTAGAAAAATCATATCCAATTGAATTTTGGCTATGTTGTTTCTTAGTGAGTCTAGTATTTGAGAAAAATAATTTGGAACCACGTTGATTGAATTTGATTTATGGAATTCATAAAGTTCAGAACTGCTGCCAGGATGCAGGGCAATTGGGGCAGTCTGGTTAGGTGAACTATTTGACCAAGATTTTGTGTTCAGTTTGATCTGAAATTTTAAAGAATGATTTTAAGATACAAAACTAAATTCTGTAAAAATTTTAGAATTTTTAGTCAAGTAGATTATTTTATACAATTTTTCAAAATAAGGATAAAATGGAGTCTAAAACCAGAATGTACTATTCATATGGTCATTTTGCTAATATTCCTTTTGGATTAGGTTGTGAAGAGGTTGAATTGCCCTAATTGCATTGTTGAGATTGAATAATGTTATGTTATGCATTGTGAATGATAATGTGTTTCATGAGTAATGCACATTGAAATGTTATACCAAAGATGTTATAGTGATTCAAATGAAATATGATTGAAGCATGCATTGATGATAGGATTGAATAATAATGTGAGTGTTTAGATAATGTAATGAATATTGTATATAATGATTGCTTAACTTGCTTGTGAAAAAGAAATGAATTGAAAAGGTATTGATAAGTTTAATGAACGAACCTATCCGTCTCCTGCGGAACCATGCGGACCCAGTGGGTTGGGCAACCGATCTTGGACTACCGATCTGGTAGGAGGAAGGTTCGATATAGTCAGTATTATACGTACCTATTTGCATCCTGCGGAACCATGCGGACCCATTGGAATGGGCAACCGAACTTGGACAACCGACCTGGATGGGGAAAGGTATGTTACTGATAATGTTATACGTGCCTATTTGCCTCCTGCGGACCCTTGGGATTAGAAGGCAACCGACCTGGTTGGGAAAGGGTACGTATATAAAGTCATAGTTGTTGGCTATAATGATAAATTTAAATGAGTATAATGAATGGTGCTATTATATGAATATTGATGTGACATTGAACAAAGCAACATATTGAATAAATAATATGCTTTTGATTGATATATGTAATTAATTTGTGACATTGCATTTTAGCATGAATTATCTTACTAAGCCCTTGGCTTAGCGCGATAGTGTTTAATCGCGCAGGTAATAGAGCTGATAGAGTCGAACCCGAGAGTTCATCAAGACCAAGTGAGAGTAGACCTTGAAGAGTTGATTTTGGGAACTTAAAGATCAGAAGAGAATTGCCAATCATGTATACTTCTTTATATTTTGTAAAGTAATGTTTATAATGTAAAAGTATGGATATATTTAAATATGTAATCAAGTGTTTGTAAATATGTACATATTTTATAACTTCCGCTGGGTAATATTTAAATGTATATATATATAACTAATATGTTTTGTTTTATAAGTAAATAATCTACTTTTCTATAATGTATAATGATAAGGGTATTGTATCAAGTTTAAAGTGTTTTGAATATTAAGAAAACCGTAGCATCCCTATGTTTGATGCACTTATGCTACATTGTTGTGGTTGTAGTGTGTGGGCATTGGATATGGAGGTGTTACAAGAAGTGTAAATCCTTTTTGCAGGTTGTAGTTGAGGTTATAAGGGGGATTTATTGGAAGTGTACTGAGAATGATTTTGGTTGCATTGGTTTGTGTAAAAATATTTTCAAAAATCAGAAGAAAAAAAAAACCAGTTTTGTCGACACTTGGGACTCAATTTTTAAGTGAAACTATGGCAAAATTTCTATAAAAATTGGAACTAAAATTTGACTAAGTAAAATTGGTAGCAACATTAGGTTAGTGTGGCGCCTCTACTCAGCTTACACACGTAGGTCGGGAAGGGGTGTTACAGAGCAAATCAAAGAAGAGCAAAGAAAGAAGAGAAAAGAATGAAGAGCAGTAGGTGACACATCCAAGGGACACGGCCAAGCCACTAGTCGTGTCCCTCCAAACATGTCAAATACGGCCAAGCTCACTTAAGCTTGGCCGTGTCACTCACCATTCCAAAGAAAGAAAGAAAGGAAGAAAGCAAGAGCCAGTGAGGGACACGGCCAACTGTCTTGGCCGTGTCCCATGGAGATCAAGAGACACGGCCAAGCCAACCTTTGCTTGGCCGTGTCACCTCATGGAAAGGAAGAAAAGAAGAAGAGACACGGCCAAGCAACTCTTGGCTTGGCCGTGTCACACCAAAAAACATATAAATTCTTTTGCACGACAGAAAAAGAGGGGGAGACGGCTAGGGTTTGAGTTAGAGAAAAGAAAAGAGAACGAGAGGGCAAACATATTTTGGGATGAGGAGAGAGTGACACTCTTCTTGTCCCTCATCTTCATCCTCCATCTTCATCTTCTCCGTCTTCCATTGACAAGCTTCAATTTGGTTCTTTGAGATAAATTGGGTTAACAAGCTCTTGAAGGTTGAAGAAGCTTCATTGAAAGGTTTGGTGACTTGAGAAAGCTCCATTCCACCTTCCCAAGGCAAAATCAATTGAAGAGTTGGTGACTTGAGAAAGCTCCATTCCATATTGCAAAAGGGGAATCAACCATTGAAGAGGGCTTGAGTTCTTCATCAAATACATCAAGTGGAGCTAGGAGGAAGATTAGTAATCCTACTCTTGGCATATTCACAAGGGGTTTTTCTATTCTCTCTTTTAATTCATTTCAATATTGTTTTTGTTATCTTAAGAGAATTGATATTACAATGAACAATTTGTATTTGATTTATATTGAGTTGAATGAATGTTTTAATTTGATGATGTTGAGCTAAATACCCATTCTTAGGGTTTATAGTATATTTGATTGAATGCTTTAATTTGATATTTACATTGATGTACCTTGTGTTGGTTGATTGCATTGAATTGTATGCTAAGTTAATAGATTAGCTACCTATTGATCTCTAGATATTGAATGAAGGACCGAGAGGTGAAATTTGATATTGGAATTATGCAATCGACTACCCTATGAATGAATTAGAAATATAAGTTCTAGGGTTTTGTTAATTTGGTGATGTAATATAATTAGCTATTGCTAATTCATGAATGTGAGAACTAATAGATTGGTAATTGACTAATCAAACTTAAGAAACAAATTAATTTACAAGGTTATGTTAATGGATAATTGAGAATTAGCTTTGATTGAATGGACCTATAACCCTAGGCATATTCCCAAGAATCGATTTGATCTTGTACAACCTGCACACACATCAACCCTACGCACGTTAATCTTAGGTTTAAATTGTTCTTTTGCATTCCAAACAACAAACTCTCGCTTTTAATTTAATTGCTTTAATCAAGCTATTACGAACAACACCTTCTTGGGGAAACGACCTTGGGGCGATCACCTTTGCTACAGCTACCTCGTATACTTGCGAGTGCCGCTTGTAGTAGAACTTAATTCGAGCGCAACAAGTTTTTGGCGCCACTGCCGGGGAAGGCTGTCGCAGTAGTAATAGTTTGATTTTTCTTTTCATTGTTTGTTCATTTTCTGTGAATTGTTTGTTTTTTTTATTTTTCTTTCAATTTAATTATTTGTTTGTTTTATTTAAGTTGCTAAGTGCCTTGTGTAAATATGCAATTTTCAAGGTACACAGGGGTTTATGACGATAACCCTGATTCTGACATGGCATGGCAATTAGCAGAATTAACGAACCAACTTAAGATGCTAAATGCAAGAGGACAAACACCTATGCCTACTCGTGAAGTATGTTCAGCATGTGGCATTGCAGGACATAGCGCAAACATGTGTTCATTTGGTTATGGACAATATCAAGAGAGGCAAGAGGAAGAATATGCCTATGACAGTTTCCAGCAAATGGGTGGAAATGACACATATCCCAGACCTTATAATTCAAGATGGGGAAGCCACCCAAATTTTCTTGGGAAAACCAGTAGCACATTCCACCTCCAAATTTTTTTCAACCTTACCAAAGAAGTTCTTACTCTCAAGAACAATATTCAAATCAAAAGTACCTTAAGCGACCCACATTAGAAGATAGTTTGAATGCCTTCATTCAAATTAGCGCGCAAAATCAAAGTAAACTTAAGGAACCCACTTTGGAAGATAGTTTGAATGCCTTCATTCAAATTAGCTCACAAAACCATGATAAATTCAAGAAATCCACAGTGGAAGATGATTTGAATGCTTACCTTCAAATTAGCACAGAAATTCAGGAGAGAAGCAATAAGAGGTTTGATTCTTTGGAGGAATCATTGAAGAGGGTGGAAATGCAACCTGGGCAATTGGCACATCAACTCCAAGCACACCAAGAGGAGGAATTTCCTAGCCAATTGGAGCAAATAGAGGTAATCACAAATTTTAAGAATAAACAGGTGATATATAACGATTTTTGTGATTCCTTTGATGCAGGAACTAACAAATGAAGAAGATGGTGAGGAAATGCAATCAAACATAGAGGAGTTAATTCAATCAAAAGAGGAGGAGAATTTGGAAGCATCGACTTTGACAAAATTGCATGAACCTCCAAATCCTTTTATGCCGCCAATCCCATTCCCAAGTAAGCTGAATGCAGAGAAACAAGGTATGCAACTTTCTGAACTCCATGACATGCCCTATAGTGAAGATAATGTAGATAAGCTTGAGGTGGCTATGACCATAGAAGTAGAGCCTAATTCTTCCAAATTAGAAATTGATGAGAGCAATTTACTAGTGAATAATGAGATTGTTGAGGGAGAACTTCAAATTGCTAAAGAGAATGTAGAACACATTCAACCAAATTTGGTTGAACTTAAAAAGACCCCAGAAATTTTGAAAGATGTTTTGGTTGGGGAATATAGTATGCAACAAATTATCATCTCTCCCACTCTTGGTGGTGAGAACGAGCAAAAACCATATAAAACCATGTTGCAAACTGAAAAAGGTTCTTACTACGTCCCTATAGCATTAAAAAATCAAGCTAAGACAACCCTCACATGTTCTTTTTGGACAATTGCTCCCCTAAGAATGCTACCTAGGCTTTTCAATATATTGGGCACTTTTCAAAGTTGCATGGTGTTAATCCTCTCAGTCATGGGCTCCAATTGTATTATGGTTGGAAGGAGCCCCACACATCGTATATGGGAACGATGAAAATCAAGTATCATCTAAACTCTCTCTATAGTATGCATGCTCACATTGAGGACAATGTGAATTTTTAAGTGTGGGGTGCATTTGGTGTTTTATGTTTTTACTTTTAATTGCATTTTGTTTTTTTTTTATTTTTTTTCTTCGTGTTTTTACCTTTAATTTGTTTTTGTTTAAGTTTTAGTTAATGTTCTTAATGTTTTTCTTTGAATAAATGAATTTTGAAAAGTTCAATTGTTATAAAATTGTTGATTGATGACCTTTGAATTTTTGAAGCATGAATTTGAGAATTGAGTAGAATTGGTGCTTATTGTCATTTTTTTTTTTGGTTTTTCCTTGCATTGCCATTAACCTAGTGAAGAATTGAGCCATCAACTTATCATTCTTATTGTGGGTGAACATCTTTGATTGATGAATTACTAGAACTTGCTTTGAAATGCATTTTAAGATTACATAAAAATTTCAATTTGGCATCAAGATTATTAAGGCAATTAGGTGAACCACTTTGGCTTAAAAAGACCAACCCTATATTCAACCTTAGTTAGCCAATTTTGAGCCTATTTTAGTTTTCCTTTCCTTTCCTTTCTTTTTCACAATATCATTAGCTTGAACCTTGTTGTTTAACTCTTATCCTTTCATTAGGTCAAGAGCATTTTAAGAGCGTTTATAACCGAGTGTTGTGTTGAATTAAGTGTGGGGTTAAATTTAGTAGGTTTAAGATTACAAAGCAAAATAATAAAAAAAAGGGGTTGAAATGTAAGCCTATAGTTAATAATAAGTCAAAAGAGAGAAGAAAAAGAGAAAATAAATAAATAAATATATATAATAATAATAATAAGAATAATTGTTATTCTTGTTGAAAGGGTTGAAATGTATCATTACAAGATTTAATAAGTGGGTTCCCTTGAAAAGCTCTTTAATGTCAAGGGGTAGATGAGAGGAAGGTATTTTGGGATTGTTGGGTTATGTATATGATCGGGTACTTCATTCTTAAAGTGCTTTTGAACTTAAGCTCACATTTCTTAAATGTCATGCCTTTACCTTAGCCCCATTATAACCAAAAGAAAGACCTTTTGATTGATGCTTGATTGTTATTTTGTGGTGAAGATTTGATTGATAAGCAAGCCTATGGTAATAATCTTTCTTTGATTGTTATGAGTGTAAACACCACCATGATCAAACACTTGTAAGAGTTGGTGAGGGAGTGACAATGTTGGTTATGCATGGAAAACAACTTAATTACATTGGTGTCAATTTTGTTTGATTCAATATTGATTGCGGATTTAGGGATAGGGAAGTCTTGATGCATCTTTATAACTCTTGAACTTAACAAAATTCATCTGGTTAGTGTGTTTTGATTTTAGCCTTGCTTGGGGACAAGCAAGGATTTAAGTGTGGGGCAGTTGTTTAGATTATTTTTGTACTAGTTTTTAGTATGATTTTATGTGTGTTTTAGTTAATGTTTTGATTAATTGTTGTTTTAAGTGTGTTTAAAGTGTTGTTTTTAGGTTTAGGTACAAAAACACCCTTGGATGATCAAAACAGGGCAAGAAAAGCATGAACCAAGCAAGACATGGCCAAGCATAAGCAAGCTTGGCCATGTCCCTCAGAAGAAATTCAATGCAAAAGCAGACACACCCAGAGACACGGCCAAGCCTCTGGCCGTGTCTTACTCAAAGAGCAAATCAAAGAAGACCAAAGAAAGAAGAGCAAAGAACGAAGAGCAGTAGGTGACACATCCAAGGGACACGGCCAAGCCACTGGCCGTGTCCCTCCAAACATGTCAAACACGGCCAAGCTCACTTAATCTTGGCCGTGTCACTCACCATTCCAAAGAAAGAAAGAAAGAAAGAGCCAGTGAGGGACACGGCCAACTGTCTTGGCCGTGTCCCATGGAGATCAAGAGACACGGCCAAGCCAACCTTGGCTTGGCCGTGTCACCTCATGGAAAGGAAGAAAAGAAGAAGAGACACGGCCAAGCAACTCTTGGCTTGGCCGTGTCACACCAAAAAACATATAAATTCTTTCGCACGACAGAAAAAGAGGGGGAGAGGGCTAGGGTTTGAGTTAGAGAAAAGAAAAGAGAAGGAGAGGGCAAACATATTTTGGGATGAGGAGAGAGTGACACTCTCCTTGTCCCTCATCTTCATCCTCCATCTTCATCTTCTCCATCTTCCATTGACAAGCTTCAATTTGGTTCTTTGGGATAAATTGGGTTAACAAGCTCTTGAAGGTTGAAGAAGCTTCATTGAAAGGTTTGGTGACTTGAGAAAGCTCCATTCCACCTTCCCAAGGCAAAATCAATTGAAGAGTTGGTGACTTGAGAAAGCTCCATTCTATATTGCAAAAGGGGAATCAACCATTGAAGAGGGCTTGAGTTCTTCATCAAATACATCAAGTGGAGCTAGGAGGAAGATTAGTAATCCTACTCTTGGCATCTTCACAAGGGGTTTTTCTATTCTCTCTTTTAATTCATTTCAGTATTATTTTTGTTATCTTAAGAGAATTGATATTACAATGAACAATTTGTATTTGATTTATATTGAGTTGAATGAATGTTTTAATTTGATGATGTTGAGCTAAATACCCATTCCTAGGGTTTATAGTATATTTGATTGAATACTTTAATTTGATATTTACATTGATGTACCTTGTGTTGGTTGATTGAATTGAATTGTATGCTAGGTTAATAGATTAGCTACCTATTGATCTCTAGATATTGAATGAAGGACCGAGAGGTGAAATTTGATATTGGAATTATGCAATCGACTACCCTATGAATGAATTAGAAATATAAGTTCTAGGGTTTTGTTAATTTGGTGATGTAATATAATTGGCTATTGCTAATTCATGAATGTGAGAACTAATGGATTGGTAATTGACTAATTAAACTTAAGAAACAAATTAATTTACAAGGTTATGTTAATGGATAATTGAGAATTAGCTTTGATTGAATGGACCTATAACCCTAGGCATATTCCCAAGAATCGATTTGATCTTGTACAACCTGCACACACATCAACCCTACGCACGTTAATCTTAGTTTTAAATTGTTCTTTTGCATTCCAAACAACAAACTCTCGCTTTTAATTTAATTGCTTTAATCAAGCTATTACGAACAACACCTTCTTGGGGAAACAACCTTGGGGCGATCACTTTTGCTACAGCTACCTAGTATACTTACGAGTGCCAGTAGAACTTAATTCGAGCGCAACAGTTTTCAAAACCGCAAAAATCCATAACCCTAAATTCTCTCTCTTCACCATTCTTTATCCACACTCCATCATCTCTTCAATCTAACCTTAAAATCATTGTTAACTATCCAAAATAACATCATACACACCAATTCCAACAATTATAACATACTACTTCAAAATCTAAAACTCACATAATTCAATATTCCTTGGAATTCAAAGAAAAGAGATGAAAACTTACTAATTGATGAAGAAACTTCCAAAACTCCACTTGAATCCTTAAAATTCTTTTAATCCTTGGTGTATGGAAGAATCAAAATCTTAGTTTAGACTCCCATGGAGTTTCGGCCCTTGCGGAAAAGAAGAAGAAGAAGACTTTTTAATTTTCTTTTTTTCTTTCATCTTTATTTTAAACCATATATATATATTAAAATAATTTAATAATTATTTATTTAATAAATTAAAAGTTCGAATTTTCCTCTTCCATTGAAAAAAATTTATTTTTGAATTAATTTAATAATTTTAAATTTATATGATTTAATTGCCAAAATACCTTTTTCTTTTAAAAAGTGTTGACTTTTATATGTTATGTATATTTTTCATATATATCACATATATATTCCACTTTTTTATTTAAAATTCCTTAATTTAATTTATTCTTTTAAATCATAATTTATTTTATCAAATTTTTTCAAAAATTTTAGGATGTTACATTTCTCTCCCCCTAAAACAAATTTCGTCCTCTAAATTACCTGTCCTCAAGTCTGAAACAATTAGAGAAACTGACTCTGCATCACCTGCTCACTTTCTCATGTCGCCTTCTCAGTGGCATGATTCCTCCAAAGGACTTTCATAAGTGGTACCCTCTTATTCCTCAATTCTTTAACCTCTCGTGCCAAAATCGCCACTGGTTCTTCCTCGTAAGTCAGATCTGGACTTACCTCAATGGACTCCACTGACAAGATATGAGATGGGTCAGACTTGTATCTCCGAAGCATCGAGACATAGAAAATATTATGTATTCGATCCAACTCAGGCGGTAAAGCCAGTCTATAAGCCACCGGACCAACTCTCTCCAACACATCATATGGTCCTATGAAATGGGGACTCAACTTTCTTTTGCGGCCAAATCTCAAAATCTTCTTCCATGGAGAAATCTTCAGAAACATTTTATCTCTCACACTGAACTCTATGTCTCTTATCTTTAAATATGAATAGGATTTTTGTCCATTTGAAGTTGCTTTCAAACGACCCCGAATCACCTTCACTTTCTCCTCTGTTTCCTTAATCAAATCGGGACCAACCAGTTTACGTTCTCCAACCTCATCCCAACACAAAGGTATCCTGCATCTCCTGCCATATAAAGCCTCATAAGGAGTCATCCCAATACTGGACCGATGACTGTTGTTATAAGCAAACTCAATTAGTCGCAAAAATCTATCCCAATTCCCGGTAAATCAATGATACAGCTCCTCAACATATCCTCCAGAATCTGTATCACTCTTTCTGACTGCCCATCTGTCTGAGGATAAAAAGCAGTACTAAAATGCTATTGAGAACCCAAAGCATCATGTAAACTCTTCTAAAACCTCAAAGTAAATCGGGGATCTCGATCTGACACCAAAGAAACTGGAACTCCATGCAACCTGACTATCTCATTGATATACAGCTCAGCCAACCTCTTAAGAGAATAATTCATCCGAACTGGAATAAAATGAGTTGTCTTCATCATCCGATCAACTATTACCTAGATTGCATCATGCTTCTCCTAGGTCAAAGGTAGTCCAGTCACAAAATTCATTGTCACTCTCTCCCATTTCCACTCTGGCACTGATAAAGGTTGGAGCAACCCTGAAGAAATATGGTGCTTAGCCTTCACTTTCTGGCAAGTGAGACATTTGGATATAAACTCTGCTATGTCTCTCTTTATACCTGACCACCAATAATGTCGCTTCAAGTCTTTATACATTTTAGTACTCCCAGGGTGCATAGCAAAAAGTGACTAATGTGCTTCCTCTAATATCATTCTTTTCAATTCTGCATCATCAGGAATACACAATCTATCTCTGTATCACAGACTGCCATCATCCCTCACATAAAAGTCTCGACTCTCTCCCTGCTGACAAACCAGCACAATTTTCTGAATTCTCTCATCCGCCAACTGAGCCTCCCTAATATGATCCAACAAGACTGGCCTCAACTGTAACTGAGCCATCAAAGCACCATCATTAGAAGACTCAAATCTAGCATGCAATGCTCTCAACTCAACAAGCAACGAGAGCGAATAAGCAGTCAAACTTGCCAAAGACTTTCAACTCGCCAAAGACTTTCAACTTAAGACATCAGCAAAAACATTTGCCTTACCAGGATGATAATCAATTAAGCAGTCATAGTCTTTAATCAACTCTAACCACCGTCTCTGTCGAAGATTCAGCTCTCTTTGAACACCCAGGTATTTCAAACTCTTGTGATCCGTATAAATAAAATATTTCTCCCCATACAAGTAATGTCGCCAAATCTTCAAGGCAAAAACTATTGCTGCTAATTTCAAATCATATGTCGGGTAATTCAGCTCATGCGGTTTCAACTGTCAAGAGGCATAAGCAATAACTCTACCCTCCTGCATCAGAACATAACCTAAACCACTATGTGAAGCATCACTGTATATCACATATGGTTTACCTTCCACAGGAAGGGTAAGGATAGGAGCCTTGGTCAACATCTCCCTTAGCTGCTCAAAACTCGCCTGACACCGATCTGTCCACACAAATCTAACTCCTTTTCGAGGTAATCTGATGAGTGGCGTAACTATTATAGAAAAACCCTTTACAAACCGACAATAATAGCCTGCCAATCCCAGAAAACTTCTAACCTCTGTCACAGTCTTCGATGGACTCCAATTCAAGATAGCCTCAACTTTACTCGGATCAACTCTAATACCCTCTGCTGAAACCATATGACCAAGAAAAGCTACTTGATCGAGTCAAAACTCATATTTAGACAACTTAACATACAACTGCTTCTCTCTCAAAGTCTGCAATACAATCCGCAAATGTCTATCATGATCCTCCTCATTATGCGAATACACGAAAATGTCATCAATGAAGACCACCACAAACTGATCCAAAAATGGTCTGAACACCCTATTCATCAAATCCATAAAAGCTGCTAGTATATTCGTCAATCCAAAGGGCATCACCAGAAACTCATAATGCTCATACCTTGTACGAAAAGCTATCTTGGGTATATCCACATCTCTGACTCTCAACTTATGGTACCCTGATCTCATATCAATCTTAGAGAGTACTGCTGCTCCCTTCAACTGATTAAAGAGATCATCTATTCAAGGCAAAGGATACTTGTTCTTGATGGTCACATTATTCAACTGCCTACAATCAATATACAATCTCATGGTGCCATCCTTCTTCTTCATAAACAACACAGGCGCTCTCCACAGGGACACACTAGGGCGGACAAATTCTTTATCCAATAACTCCTGCAATTGCACCTTCAACTCTCTTAACTCAGCAGGTGTCATCTGATAAGGGGTGATAGAGATAAGAGTGGTACCAGGCAACAAATCAATACTAAACTTCACTTCTCTTTCAGGAGGTATCCCTAGCAACTCATCAGGAAAAATATTTGAAAACTCTGTAACTGTGGGTATACTGTCAAGCAGGGACCCCACTACTCTAGTATCTATAAAATGAGCAAGATAAGCCTCACATCCCTTCAGAATCATCTTCCCAGCTGAAACAACTGAAACAAACATGGATGAAAGATACCTCTGCTCACTAGATACTATCATATCCCTACTATTGCGTGTTCTCAAAGTAACATATTTTTTCTAACAGTCTACCATAGCCCCATGCTTGGATAACCAATATATGCCTAAAATCAGATCATACTCCCTGAAAAGCATCTCAATCAGGTCACCAATAAACTCCTCATCCTGAACAACAACTAAACTATCTCAGTGCACCCTGCTCACCACAACACTATGTCCTAAAAGATTTATGACCAAAACATTAAATCCTAAGGACTCGGAATGCAAATCACTCACAGGCAAGATGGATGCACTTATGTAAGAATGAGTTTACCCAGGGTCTAATAATGCAAGAACTGAAGTATCAAATAATATAAAATTACCAGCAATAACAGCTGAAGTATCTGGCTGCCTCTGCATCACATAAACGTTGCGATGGTCCTGCCTCATCTGGTCTACTACCTCCAGCTGTAGAACCTTCTCTCAGACTAGACCCAAATCCACCACCTCTACCAAAACCTCTGCCACCACGACCCCCTTTGACACTGGATCGAAAAGCTACAGTATTTGTCTATCTAACCTCTGGTGGCTCGGGACAATCTCTGATAAAATGGTCTGACGACCCACATCTAAAACACACTCCCGAACCATCTCTCCACCAGCAGACACCTCCGTGTGCTCTACCACAACGAACACAAGTAGGTGGAGCAGGTCTTTGAGCCACTGGAGTCAGAACACTAGCCACTGAAACTGCAAGTCTCTGTCTCTGTTGTACTGACCTGCCAAACTGCCCTTGACTCCTACTAAACCTCTAAAAATATCCCCCTTGGCCTCTCTTCACTGATGAAGACTCTGCCTCACTCTGGGGTCTCCTAACTCTAGTCTCCTTAACCCTGGCAGCTGCTACAAGACCTTGTGCTCTCTCTACACTCCTGGCAGCTGCAACTAACTGGGAAAAATTTTAATACTGAGAGCCTGCAATAATGCACATGATAGAGGGTCTCAGTCCCTCCTCAAACCTCCTTCACCTGTCAAACTCGTTAGAAATGATCCCATCAGCATAGTGACTCAACCGGATAAACTTGATCTCATACTAGGTCACTGTCCTGGTATCCTATCTCAGACTCAGGAACTCCATCTTCTTTGCATCTTTATACTCCCTCGGAGTATACTTTTACTTAAATTCCTGCAGGAAATCATCATAGGTCAGGACTGGTGGATCATCCAAAGCATGTGGAACCGTCTTCCACCAATCATATGCATCCCTCTGCAGAAGAGATTTGGCATAATCAAACTTCTCTTTTAGACTGACCTGCAACTAAATGAATACCCTCTGAACCCTGTCTAGCCACTGTTCTGCTATAGCAGGGTCTGTAGTACTAACAAAGTCCTCAGCTCCATACTTTCTTAGTTTATCATAATGCCTCACTGGCAACTGCGGCTGCGGCTGCGGCTGTGGCAGCTGCGGAACTGGAGCCTGCCTCAACAACTCTACCATATGCCAAACCCAGCCAGGCGAAATCTCATTAGCTGCTAGTCTCGCAGGCACAGAAATAGAAGCCTCACCAACAGACACAACTCTAGCTCCATCTCTACACTCATCCGAAGCCACACTCTCTGCACTACCCTCAGCAGTCTGATGCGGCCGAGACTCCATAACTACATATATCTGCAAACACAACAGAAAATACTATATCAAAGATCAGAAACTGTCAGTGTTAATGCATGTATTACAATTAAAAACCATTTTCAAATTTCTCATTTTCTCTCTCTATCATCCCACCTAGGTCAAGAATCTCAAACCTAGGCTCTGATACCAAAATAAATGTAACACCCTTATATTTTATATACGTACAATACATATTTTCAGCATATGTAAAATATGCATATACGGTATAAAAATATCACAAACTGATTTCATAAAATGTTTTTACATTTTCAATTTTAAATTTCAAATTCTAAATATATAAAATTAAATAGCATATAAATATTCTTTACTTGTTATAGGAACCCAAAATAAATATTATATATGAAAATCTCTAAAAAAAATTTACCAGAGTTTTGTCTGTAATTTGGACATCCTAAAATTTAGCAAAATACAACTTGCAAAAAGAAAATACTCCCAAATAATTTCAAATCACCATCTCAACTATACTCCTCAATTTCATCAAATTTCTCAAACATTTATATATAGATACATATAATTTAAAACACATTTACTCTCCCATTTCAAATACATTGACCCAAATATTTTTTTATAATATACAATACATAAAATTCAAAACATAATAGATTATGCATAATACTTAAAATGTACAATAACATTAAAATATATACATGTAGCTGAAAGTATTTCTGATCTCGATAACAACTCAACAAGCTCAACAACAAGTCTAGACCTGACCTGGTCTAGAAAAACTATTTGGCTCAGCTGAGTCTACCCTATCACCTGCGCGATGGAAACAATCGCACTAAGCTGAAGCTTAGTGATACAAACTTTGATAACAATATAATCCAAATGTAATATAAATGCACAGCACACACACACACACACACACATATATCACAACTCATAAAATTATATCTCATTATATTGCTCAATTGTATCACAATTCATAATTCACATTAAAGCAAAGATAAGCATGGGCCCAAAAGGATTATCCATGGATATATTGCCTACGGGGCTAGACATATGGTGTCATTATGGACCAAAGCAAAATTATATTGCTCAATTGTATCACAATTCATAATTCACATTAAAGCAAAGATAAGCATGGGCCCAAAAGGATCTAATATACTATTCAAATTTCAGAGTTACTGCTTTGGTCCATAATGACACCATATGTCTAGCCCCGTAGGCAATATATCCATGGATAATCCAACTAGATCTGAGCTTACGACCCAGTCTTTTCACTCAGTCTAGCTTCAAGAATTTATTTTTGAGGATTACAACCCAGTCTTTTCACCCCAAAAATATCATATTTATCAGCTGGCATGGCTTACGACCCAGTCTTTTCACCATTTCAGCATTTAGCCCGTAGACAATCATAGGCATGCCGCCAAATCCAGAACTCTAAAAATTGAATAACATACTAGACACACAATTTATTCATATTTCTCATTATTAATGTCTTTCTCATTTTCACATTTTCAATCTAGGCACATTGCCTTATTTTCACATTTTTTTTCTCACTTTTCACATCTTTTTTATTTTTCTCACTTTTCTCATTTTTATCAATATCAATTCATTTCATTATACCACATTTCTCATTTTTGCATTCACAACACATTACCTAATTACTTTGGGTATTTCCACATAATATGCATATTTCACATTTTACACAATTTAGCCATTATCAATGGCTTTTCACAATGCATTTAACACATATATGATATTACAAATATCATAGTACATTATTCATACGCAATTAATGAACCAAGCAGCTTAACATATTTTTCAACCAAAATATGTTAGGTCCAAATGTCATGCAAATATAAACATTATATTCAAAGTTTGTACATACCTTCAATCCTATCTTTCCGACTTGTCATTCACCACTTGGATGAAGCAAATCAACCTCCCTCAATGCAAAACCAAATGTTATAGCAAATAATCATTTAGTATCACATTTAATGACATTTTCAACATTTAACCATAATTAAACACCACTCCTACAGATTTTTAAAAATTTAGTCATTCCTTACTTCAACATTGGAATTTCATTCTACTACAATTAAATTAGTATTTTAAGTTTATTTATATTATTAAAAATATATTTAAATATATTTAAATCATTTACATTATAAAAATATACTCTTATACATAAAATCTCAAAAATGGCATAACCTTCCCCCATTGAAGGTTTTCCATTCCAATACAATCCATTACTCATTTCAAGCCTATATTCATTACTTTTAACACTAAACAGTATGCTTAAACAAATAAAATCACACAATTCAACAACTTTTAAAAAAATCACTTTTTCAAAACCCTAAATCTCCACTTCCATTCTCAAACTCCAACCAAACACCACCAAATTTAATATTTGACTTTAAAATACTTGTTTATGAATCAAAACAACTCATTTGGAATTAATTTGCACAATTAAAGCTCATGTTTTCAAAACTCCAAAAATCCATAACCCTAAATTCTCTCTCTTCACCATTCTTTATCCACACTCCATCATCTCTTCATTCTATTCTTAAAATCATTGTTAACTACCCAAAATAACATAATACACACCAATTCCAACAATTATAACATACTACTTCAAAAATTCAAAACTCACATAATTCAATATTCCATAGAATTCAAATAAAAGAGATGGAAACTTACTAATTGATGAAGAAATTTCTAAAACTCCACTTGAATCCTTAAAATTCTTTCAATCCTTAGTGTATGAAAGAATCAAAATCTTGGTTTAGACTCCCATGGAGTTTCGGCCCTTGTGGAAAAGAAGAAGAAGAAGAAGACTTTTTAATTTCCTTTTTTCCTTTCATCTTTATTTTAAACCATATATATATATATATATTAAAATAATTTAATAATTATTTAATTATTTAATAAATTAAAAGTCCTAATTTTCCTCTTCCATTGAAAAATAATTTATTTTTGAATTAATTTAATAATTTTAAATTTATAAGATTTAATTACCAAAATACCCTTTTCTTTTAAAAAGTGTCGACTTTTATATGTTATGTATATTTTTCATATATATCACATATATATTCCACTTTTTCATTTAAAATTCCATAATTTAATTTATCCTTTTAAATTATAATTTATTTTATCAAAAATTTTCAAAAATTTTAGGATGTTACACATTATATATATGATCTTTTATGTTCATATATTAATAATTTTAGTTAAAATATTTATTAATAATGTATTAAAAATATGAGCCTTTTATTTTCATGTATTAATAATCATAAATATTAATAATTTATTAAATACATTACTTTTATCTTTATAAATTAATAATTTAAGTAAAAAATATTGTTAATATTAATACATGATCCTTATAGTCATATATAGATGAGTTTTTTTTTTTACTAAATGCAATAAATTCTAATTTTTTTTCACATTATGTATATATGTATTATATATATATATATTAGAAATGTCAAAGATTAGATATTTTATTATTTAATTTTTAAAATTTTTAAAATATATAAATTAATTATTATTAAAAAATAAATTATTTAATTTATAATTAATTTATTATGAATGTTAAATGTTTTATATCTTTTAATTTTTTAAATTTTAAAAAAATATATAAATATATTATTAAATTATATTAATGTGTAATTAATTTATATAAGATTAAAAGTCACAAATATAATTTATTAATTTTTAAATTTTAAATTTTCAAAAATTATTAAAATTAAATAAAAATTAATTAAAAAAGAAAAAATGTGAGTTAATATAATTTATTTGTGAGTTAATATCATTTATTTACTTAATATTATCAAATTATAATTTATTTAGATATTGGTTATGAGTTAAAATTAGTTTAGATATTGGTTTTGTGAGTTAATATAATTTATTTACTTAATATTATGAAATTATATTAATGGGTAATTATTTAATAGAAAATTAATAGTTGCAAATATAATAAATATTAAATTTTAGATTTTATATAAATTATTAAAATTAAATAAACAATAATTAAAAAAAGAAAAATAAAATAATATTATTTTGAAAATTTGATTATGTGTCATTTTTTTAATACTTATTTTATTCTTGACTTATATATAATAATAATAATAATAATAATAATAATAATAATAATAATAATAATAATAATAATATAGATGGTAAAGGATTTCTTTTCTTGTATTCGAGTTCTCATTTTATTAATATTTAATTAAATAAATTTATTTATCTCTAAATTTTGATTCGGTGGCCAAGAACGATTTTATTTTCGTTTATACCTCATATTCAAGTGTTAAATATGTTGTTTCTTTTGAACATATAATTAATAAATGAATTTAAATAATTCTACTCTTCCTTATTAAATTAACAATTAATAATATATGTTATATCAAAGACCAACAAGCGCTCGAGTAATAACAAGGCTGCAAACTTGTGGCCAAAGATTAACAAAGTACATAATAGCTTATAGTAAATTAATGCATAATAAGCCTTGGAAATAACTCCAACACTTACAATGGAAAGAACTAAGAGAAGTAATAATTAAAATCCAGTTGGAGTACTAGTTTTCAATATCAGTAAAAAAATATATAAAAATGATGTACATGTGTTTTGAATTAAGCTATATACAGTCAAAGGAGACACCAATTACAGAGTGTTTTTGGTCCCTATTATGGCTAGAAAGCATGACCTAACAAACAATAAGACATCCCATGGTGCCCAGCATTGCCCATTAATATGTTCCACTGTACCAAAACAAAAATCTTTTTTTCTTTCCTTTTCTTTTCTTTTCTTTTTTTTTGAATTACTTATGCCTTTTCTTTAATAATATCAACAATATTTGTACATGGGGTTTTTTTTTTTTAAATATATACAAAGACAAAATCATTATGCTTTATAATCATGAGATGAAAAATAATCAATATAATATATTATTATTAGATCATTTTTCAAAATAAAAAAATAGGACTATAGACAAGAAATTAAATTCAAGGCATTATTTTAATTAAATTCAAGGATTTCTTTTTTTTTTTTTTCAGATTTTGAAGCTTTTCTGCTTTGAACACACAAGTAATATTCAATATTTTATATTTCTGCTTCTCCTCGATGATTCTTTTTTTTTTTTAATGTAAATTATTCTCAATGATTCTTTTGATTCGCTCTACTATGACTTTATAAAATTACTTTTTTACATATCAGTGAACTGTGAAAACACTGCATGTAGAAAAGTTCACAGTGTTTTATCACTTTTTTTCTTTTTTATTTCACTTTTTATCAGCCATCGCTTTATGATGTTTTACATTTCAAACTAAAAAGCCTCCTCCAAAATTAAGGGAAAACTCGTTTAAAGAAGTGATAAACCCTATAATAATATTAAATTTTTTTTGACAATTTATTAATATCAAATTAACTTCAAAGCATTTTTTTAAAACTACTTAATTGAACTGGACTATTTAATTTTCCTAGAAACTTCTCAACTTAATTAAATGAAATAAATTTAATATATGCCCACTAATTATCTATATCTTGTACTAAAATTTAATTAATTTAAATTTGTGTGTTAGTAGTAGTAAAGTTGTATTATGAGATTAATTACACGAATTTGACTTACTCAATCAGAATTCCCAATAAAAAAAACATAATTTTCTAAATAGAAGATATTAAATGATACTGCATCAAATGATCATTCAACTTATTAGGGGCTCAAATTAATTCACGATGATTTGAGAATCAAAAACTAAGTTTTAATCTCTTTCTAACACATTTCCAATATACCTTTAGTGGGAATTTGAAATTTTTGCATAGCATTAAAATAACAAAAGGACATAATTAGCATATGTAATCTTGATAAAGATATAATTAATATAAATTTAAATATATATATTAGATTTATTTACTCTTTAGCAAAAGAAGAGAAGATCTAATTATCCTTAAACATGCGTATAATGTTATATATGAAAGAGAAGCTACCAATATATAATACAAAAAACCCAAAAAAATGATATAAAATAGAGAACTTATATATTAATTAATTAGGGATTATTGATTATGCGAAGGAGAGTAACAAATCATAAAATAAGTAAAGGGAGATGCCATTTTCTAGGGCACATAAATATATTATAAATTTGTCTCATATAAAGCCAAATGTGCAAATAAATAATTATATGGGTAACATGTATAAGTACGTGCGAATAAGGGAATTTTGGCCATGCGATTAAAGCCTTGTAAAGCGACCACGCCCGTTTGGCTTCAATCATTTGGTCTACTTTGTTATAATTTCTTTCCCTTCTCGCTTCTTGCCTTTTCTATTTTCTATTTACCTTGTTCTTGTCCTTTTATATTTTTTTCTTAATTATCTCCTAGTCCTTAATTTCCACTTAATTAAATTCTTTTACTTTCTGCTCATCTCGCTTTAATTCCTCTACTTAATCTACATTATACATTTAATATAATTCTGTTAAGTAATGAACCATATTAATGTTTTGAGATTTTGGATTTTTTTGTAGGGAAGAAAGAAACTTACAAATAAATTTAGAGTTCAATACAAAAAAATTCTTCAAAATAAACTTCCTAATATTTTAAGAATTTTTCTTAATTTAGATTGTTAAACCTATCCCACATTTAATTATTATAAGAAATATAATAATCTTATAACTAGAAAGGTAATTCAACTAATACAACCTAAATTTTTTTATATTATAAACTCAATTTATTATAAATCCAATATTTCATATCTTACTTGAATTATTATGAACTAGTAATCTTACATGAATAGTTGACACTTGAGAATAAAGAATTATTATGACTTATAAAATTTAACATGATATATACTCTTATCTGGGATGTTAATATTTAAGGAAAAGTGTTAAATTTATCCCACATTTAATGATTATAAAAAATATAATGGACAAATAACTAGAAAAGTAGCCCAACCTAAATTACTATAATATATTTACTAGAATTACTACTTGATTTATATAACTTATAAATTTTGACACATTATTTTTAGAAATGTTCTTAATTCAGACTAATTCATATCAAGAATGACTAAAATAATTAATAGCAAATAATATTGGTGGATAACTATATTAATTTCTCAAAGAGCAAACTTAAACAAATGGATTGAAAAATTTCGTTTATAATAATGACATCGATTATTTTTAATTTGATATGATAATTAGATGTGATAAAATAATATAAGTTTTATGATTTTTCTATTGATATACTCCATAAATCTATTTATTAAAATTCGTAAATCTATTTGTTAAAATTTAATTTATTATTTATAGTTAAAACCCAAAATTAAATAACTATCAAAACAAATATGATCCTCACTTTTTGTATTATATATATTTTAATACATATTAAAAGAGAAAAAAGAAATCCTCAATGCATATAGAAGAAATTTGGCTAAGACCAAAAAGCATGAAATGCTGCAATAGTATACATACTAGTAATTATAAATGGAGAGGAAGGTTAAATTTGGAATACGAAAAACAATAAAGTAATAATAAGCTCGGGAAGCGGGGAGACCCGCTCGTGCGGACAAGCCAATCACGCTCTCTTAAGAAAATAGATTTTAAAATTAAAACATTAAATAATTCTATTAAAAAAATTATGTACTAAAAAACAAAATTTTTATTACAAAAAAGGGTTCGAAAACCATGATATTTTCCTAAAAAACCATAAAAACTTTTGTTTTTATTATTATTAAACTCCAAAAAGCGAATTTTACTCTTTTCCCAAAACCAATATCTAAACTTATATATATAGAGAAATAAAATTCATTAGCATTGGAGAGGCTAACAACAGAGATCCAATTAATGGCGACTGATAAGGTTGTGGAGACGGTTATTGGAGGAAACTATGTAGAGATGGAGACTGAAGGAAAGCCTAAAAACATTAAAACTAAATTATCTTTGTTTTTATGGCATGGTGGTTCCGTTTATGACGCTTGGTTCAGCTGCGCTTCTAATCAGGTCTTATATATATACTAAATTATCTTTGATTGATAATATTTTCTATTTATTTTAAGAAGATAAATATTTGATTATTAGATTATTAATTTTAAATGTAATATAGTATGGATTTACTAAAAATGGGATGGGTTGGGTGTTTTCAGGTGGCTCAAGTATTGCTTACTCTGCCATACTCATTTTCCCAGCTGGGAATGTTATCAGGAATATTGTTTCAGCTCTTCTATGGGTTACTGGGTAGCTGGACAGCTTATCTAATTAGCATACTTTATGTAGAATACAGAACTAGAAAAGAAAGAGAAAAAGTTGATTTCAGGAACCATGTCATTCAGGTTCTTTTTTTCTTCTCCTTCATTTTTCTTTACTTTATTAATTATTACCAGAAAGACAAAAAGAAAACTCTCTTTCTTTTTTTTCTTCAATTTTACCTGTACTTAGCTACTTATTGATTAATTTCTGCATTTGTTCATGTCATAGTGGTTTGAAGTTCTTGATGGGCTTCTTGGAAAACACTGGAGAAATGTGGGTTTGGCATTTAATTGCACATTTCTTTTGTTTGGATCTGTGATTCAACTGATAGCTTGTGCAAGGTTTGTTTATTCTTATAAATATATATATCCTAATCTTTGACTCTTCCTTTAACTCTATTCTCAACTGATAGCCTCATAATAAGATCAAAATCAGTGAGGATTAAATTTAAATTTTTAATGGGTTTATTATATTACAAAATTGCAGCAACATATATTACATAAATGACAATCTGGACAAGAGGACATGGACATATATATTTGGGGCATGTTGTGCAACGACTGTGTTTATTCCATCTTTTCACAATTACAGAATATGGTCATTTCTTGGCCTTCTTATGACCACTTACACTGCTTGGTACCTTACCGTTGCCTCTCTCCTCCATGGCCAGGTTAGTCCTCAGCATATTATATACTATTATTTTCCATGCAATATATCAAAACAAGACACATCTCTCTATCAGACTATCACACTACGACAATCTGGTCCCTCACATGTTGGGCGTGCCCTCTAATCTGTCAAAACCAGGCTAAACAAAATCGGGCTTGTCCCGTTTTCTTGTTGACAAATGAGAATTTCAAAGACAAGTTGCTCTCTTTTTTTTTTTTTTCCTTTCTTAAATTTTTTGCCTTTCAACTTTTTTTTTTGTCATGGAATTGGTGGTAGGCCTGTGGAAATTGCCAAGAAAACCACACCTTTAATAATTATTTTTAAGATATTTTTTAATTTAATATGAAAAAAATATCATAAGCTTAACCTATGTATGTGGCGTTGTGAATTTCAATTTATTGAAAAAACTGCTGAATAGAATAATAAATTTTAAAAATTTTATTTTTTTTTCAAATTTAGCGTGGACTCCAAAATAGGTCAACAGCAAATCTGAATAATTATTTTTACGGTTTATAAAATTTTTTCAATAAAAACTAGATTAATAAAATTTTAATAGATGATTCAAAACTCGTAATCTCATATTTAATAATGTAGGTGGAGGGAGTGAAGCATTCAGGTCCAACCAAGATGGTGCTGTACTTCACTGGGGCCACAAACATTCTCTATACATTTGGGGGACACGCTGTTACTGTGTAAGACAAATGCTTGTATTTATTACATTATTCGTGTCTTCTACGTTTTTTTACAAATCTGTCCAGTTTTAAATAATGCTATTAATTGAGAAAAAAAAAGAATAAAAATTAATTTAAAACACAGAACAAAAAAAAATATTCATTTTGAAAGTTACTAAAACTATGTACAATAAATAATGATGTGTATCAATTTAATTTCCTGACTTACTGTTAACAATAATACTGTTGATTATTTTTTGTTTCCCAAATTGCCCTTTGTTTAGGCGTGGGATTGGAGTCCCAAAGTCTTTTTATTTCCCAAAAAAAAAATCAAAATTTATTAAATCTATTATTCAGCCAGTAAATTATGCAGTAGAGAGCTACTGTTCCTTTTTCAATATAAAAAGCCAATAATCTTTCTTTCCATTTCTTGCTTTTGCTTTTATCATCATGACAGACCAATTGAGGTCCCATTTTATCAGAATTGTATTTCATATTTGAGAAATTTGGATTTTGAATTTTAATCAAAATTTAATTTAAAAAATTTTGAATTATTGATTTCTTTTTGTTTAGATATGGCAATTATTTTTAGTCTTTAATTAAGAGGTTAGGAATGTTCATTTGTAAAAATTAGTTGATTAAGAAAATGTGAAAAAATGTACAGAGAAATAATGCATGCAATGTGGAAGCCACAGAAATTCAAGGCCATATACTTGCTGGCAACAGTGTATGTGCTGACACTGACGCTCCCGTCGGCAGCAGCAGTGTATTGGGCGTTTGGAGACATGCTTCTTAATCACTCCAATGCTTTTTCTCTCCTCCCAAGATCTCCCTTCAGAAATATGGCTGTCATTTTGATGCTCATCCACCAGGCATGCTCTTTGCTCCCCCTCCCTTTTCTCTAATTTCTCTAATCCATTATATTATATATATATATATATTTCTTTTAATAAAAAAACAAAACAACAATTTTGTTATTAAATTTCTCTCTTAAAATTAATAAAAAATTAATAATACAAATGTTAGTTGCTCAGCCAAAAGTCTTGATGCAATTATAAATATTATTACGGTGCGACTTAAAATTATATATTTGAGGTATGAAAAATAGTATTTTGTAACTATGAGGAAATGCTATGTACTATAGATATTATGAATTCAATTTTTTCTCGAATCTTATGCATTACAAGACATTCATATACCGAGCTGTATTTTTACGAATATTAATTGTTTACATAGTACCTAATTGCTTTGATTATACATTGTAGTGAAAATTTAGTTAATGGATGTGAAAAATTAATGTGGTGCAGTTTATAACATTTGGGTTTGCATGCACTCCATTATACTTTGTTTGGGAGAAAGCAATTGGAATGCATGAATGCAAGAGCCTATGCAAAAGGGCAGCAGCCAGATTGCCTGTGGTCATTCCTATCTGGTTCTTAGCCATCATCTTCCCTTTCTTTGGACCTATCAATTCCACCGTCGGATCCCTCCTTGTTAGCTTCACTGTCTACATCATCCCTGCCCTGGCCCACATCTTCACTTACAAGTCAGCGGCTGCAAGAGAGGTACACTACTCCTTACCTCATTGTAAAAACACTACCTTTAATTAATTAGTAAGATTTTAATTTAATCAAATTACTTTAAAAAACTAAAATACAAAAAAAAAAAATGCCACGTAAATTATCGGAGCAAAGATGCTTGTGTCAGATACAGAATGCATGCAAAAGTTTGACTGAACAGATAATGAAATTCATTAATTATCTTAATAAAGAAATGTGTAATCAACAAGAAATTACATATATTCATAGTGTGTAGTCACACTCTTTTCCCGACTTGTGCCTGCGCTCTTTAATTCTTTTAATTGAACTTGTATTATAATTTAATCTTTTTTTTATAAGTTGTATTATAATTTAATTTTTATAAATTACATAAAAACAATATTTTAACTTTTTTTGTCAATTACTCTATTCAATAAATATAAGTGTATTTCTCAATTTCATCAATTAATTTTTTTTAAAATTTCTCTTTTGCTTTCTCTAGAGTTTTTTTATTAATAAAATAGAAAATTATCAATTTTAATCACTAATATTTTAAAATAATTGATATTAAACAAATTTGTACTGCACCATTTAAAATTATTTTCAAAATATAATTATAAATTTTGCAATTTTAATGCGAAATCAAGCTTAATATTTTCCTTAAAAAAAAGTCAATTGAACGGAGTGGATTTTCACAAATCATTAAAAAGCAAGTGCAAATATTATTATTAAATGCAAAAGAGAAACGAGATCCATGCTGCAACATTAATTTAGAGTATCTGCTCGTACCTGATCTGATTTCCCCATATCTGGACTGTACTTCATATCATATATCTGGGACCCATTTTCAGCTAAAAGATGCGAGCTCCACTAGAGGGGCCAACAATTATACTATATTGAAATATAACAATTATTAATTCTAATTTTAAAAAAATATATATATTATTAATTCTAATTTCTAACCGTTTGATATGCCACACGAAATAATCTAACGATAACGTATTTCTGTGATGAACGGTTGTGATGCAGAATGCTGTGGAGCGGCCTCCTAAGTTCATTGGAAGATGGGTAGGGACATACGTGATTAATATATTTGTGGTGATTTGGGTATTAATTGTTGGGTTTGGATTTGGTGGGTGGGCGAGCATGACAAATTTCATACACCAAATCGATACATTTGGCCTCTTCACAAAATGTTACCAATGCCCACCACCACAAATGCCACACATTAATGCCACCGTAGCTCCTCCTCCTCTCCACCACCCAAACAACCGTACTCGCCACCTTTGATTTTGGGCCCACAGTAGCTAACTTACAAAGTTTCCACCACTTGATCATATGATCATCAATCAATTCCACTTTGCTGTGTTAGACATTGGACAGAGAAGGGATGGCCAAAAAGAAATGACAAATGTCACTGGACAATTGTTATGTACCCAATCATACATATACGCAATTCCACCTTTTTATTATCTTTCTCTGTCTTTAATTAAAATTAGCGAGTTGTATGAATTTCATATCAAACAAAAAAAATGTATGGGATATTTTAAATATAATTTGTAATTTTTGCTATAATTTATATATATATATGCTTAAATAATGACTCGCCTCATAAAAATAAAAAAAAAATCAATTTTAGTTAAATGTTCTCTTCAAAAAAAAAGTTTGATTAAAATGGTTATTATTCTAACGATGAAATGTGTCTGATAATATGAATTGATTGAGGCTTATAAGTGAGCCGAACGTGATAAAATTAATATGGTATAAGATCAATTATATTATATTAAATTTAACACTCTCTTCATTTTTAAGTTGCTAACTTCTATATTTTCAATATTGAATTCATTTCTGAATAAAATCTATTAAAATTAACCAAAAATCTACTCTCTACGACAGCGTGATTTTCTCAATCGAACGTCCCAAAATAGAACAATGTGCAAGAAGCAGGCATACAAACTACGAAATTCGCCTTCAAATATATATATATATATATATTTTTATAATACGTATATGTCTATGTATTATATATACACTAAAAATATGAAAATTGCCCTCCATTTTTTTTTTCATGTCCTCAATGTGTATATAAAGAGTTGAAAAATAAAATTAATTGTCAAAATAATTAATTTATCAAAATATTAGGTTAAATTATATAAAATAATATTTAAATTTAAATATATTATACTCTAAAATTTTCATATTAAACAAAATGTTACTAAAATTGAATATATTTTTACTTTAAATATTTTAATATTTTTAATATGATTTTACAATATGCTTTTAACAAATCAAGTTAAGAATATTTGCAATAAATTTTTCTAATTTTTAAATGAAAATAATTATTATATTTTTTTATATGATAAGTGAATGTTTTAGAATTACTCCATCAATAAAATTATTTCCGATTTATGATCTTGTGATTGTGCGTATTCTTTTGAATATTTTTGAATCAACTTATGTATTAATAAAAATTGAATTTTCACTCTTAAGCAATGTTTTTAAAAATCAGACCGGATTTATGGTTTAACTGGTTCAACTGAGTTAATTTGAATTTAATAATATAAAAATATTATAATTTTTTATTTATACATCTCAATAAAAAATATATAAAAATCATAAAAATTTTAAAATAAAAGTTTAAAAATAATAAAAATATATTTTGTCAATTTAAAAATATCATATATTAACTTTAATACACATAGAAAATAAATCTATAATTTTTTCATCTAATTTTTATTTAAAAATAATTAAAATTTAGGAACGGAATTGGTTTGACTCGACTGGTTTGATTCAACTCAGTCCAATTTAGTTTGGCTCAACTAATTTTGACCAGATTTTTGAAAAAATCAAGTTTTAGGTATTTTTTAAACCAGGCTTATCTCTGATTTATATTTAAACCGTTCTAATTATGTCTAATTTTTAAAACACTGAGTGGATAATGCAATCTACACACCAGCATTTAGCTTTGAATTTATAGTTGAATTGAAGGACTCTCAAAAGCTAACATCTATTGGTTGTCCACATTGCTTTATGACATTCTTTTCCAAATTTCCATGAACACAAAATTGACATTACATTGTTCTTTGTTCTTTTGTTTCAAATAGTTTTAGTCCCAATATTGGTTTCAAATACAAGAAAGAAACATACGTATATGGGAGCTTTGTTATATCTAGGATCTTGAAAATGATAAGTCATGCAAAAAAGCCACAAGGAAAACAACAAATTCAAAGCATATATAATAGAATATAATACCTGATTTCTGTGCAATTCTCCCCATGATAAAAAGCCAACAAGACAATAATTATTAATTAAAGAAGAAGGAGAAAAGAATGAGGCAATGCTATAAAGAATGGAAGGCAGTGTTTGGAATCTGATAATATTGAATAATTGTACAAGAGACGATATCCTTTAAAAAGCTTTAAAAGCTTTTATAGTAAACAGTCACAAAAGTCAGCCAAAGTTCACTTTTATAAGAGCATGCGAACTCTATACAAAACAAAGCTTCATATCTTTTAAGAAACAAAAACACAGTGAGTTTCTTTCATTTTCATGCCTGCCTTTATTCACTAGACAACAAGATAATGTCAATTACAAAGGAGACATGTTCCTCTCAATATTCACAATTCCAATGTCCCATATATAATTCGAGCAGTGAAATCTAGGGATGACAATGGGATGAAGAATTTTTGCTTCCTACATATATTTGCTCCGAACGGGATGAAGATTCTCTATTTTTCCTTCCGGGGGAACGGAGACGGGGAGAAAACTCTTTTCGTCTGCCGGGTCGGGGCGGGGATGTAAAGAGTACTCCCCGCCCTGCGAAAATTCCCGTCTCCATTTCCGTGGGGACCCAATTTTTTTTATTTAAAAATATATAATATTATATATATTATATTATATTATATTATATATATTATATTATATATTATACAAATTATATTAATCTACATAAATAAAAATAATATTTAATATTTAAACTCTAAAATTAAATAAACTAAAATTTTTTGTGCTATTAATTATAAAATTAATAATTTATATTATTAATTATAAAATTATTATAAAATAATAATTTTTATATTATTATATTTGAATTTAAAAAAATAAAAATAAATAAAAATAAATTTTCTGCGGGGAGGGTGGAGTCCCTGCGGGGACGGAGACGGGGACGGGGGCAGAATTGCCTCCGTTTGAGGGGCGGGGATTCCCCACGGGGATGGGGAATGCTTCTCCGCCTCCACCCCGCCCCGTTGCCATCCCTGAAACCAAAATGTGCAAAAAAAAATGAGGCAAATTTTCTTTTAAAAATACTCATTTCGCCCTTAATAACCTTTTTTTGTTTTTATATTAGGAGCAATTTTTTCAATAAAAAGATTTTGAGCTCAAACAAACTTTAAGAGTTAATTCGTACTTTCGAGCAAATTTTAAAAATATTTTTGCATATTCTCCCATAATAAAATATACACTACAAGAAAAATATTAATTAGCATTTCATCGGTAAATAGCAATGAATTTACAACAAAAATATATTAAAGTTGGAATAGCGACAGAGTAGCAACAGATTTAGCGACAAAATAAATCTATAGCTAAATTCGTCGTTAAATCTAGCGTCAATAATTGGTGTCTTTAATTTAGCAATGGATAAAAAGTATCCGTTTTTAAATCTGTCGCTAATGATGACGCTAAGTGTTGGTGCCAAAAATTTAACGACGGACCTAAAATTCTCGTTGCTAAAAAGTAGCGACAAAAGAAAACTGTTGCTAATAAATTAAATGATTGAATTTTAAAACTAAAAAAATAATTAAGGACGAAAATTTTTTGTCATTAAAACTTAAAATAAATTAACTAATAAAAAAAAGCGATGGATACCAGTCATCGCTAATATTAAAAATTAAAAAAAATTGCGGACTTTTTACTCGATTTTTTAACGACGGAACTAATCCGTCGCTATTCTATCTCCAATCCATTACTAAAACTCAAAATTTTATTTTAAAACTCTACAATCAGCATTTATTTCCTCTATTTCTTTCTTCTCTCTTCTTTCTTTCTACATCTCTTTTTTTTCTCTTTATTTATTTCTTTTTTCTCTCTTTCTCTGTCTTTCAATCTTATTTTTTTATTTTTTTTCTTCTTTCTTTCTTTTTTTTCCTTCTTCTTTCTTTCATCTTTTTCATTTTTCTTTCTTTATTCTTTTTTTTTCTCTTTCTTCTTTCTTTCTTCTTTTTCATTTTCTTTCTTTCTTCTTTCTTCTTTCTCCTTCTTCCTTTATTCTTTTTTCATTTTTCTTTCATTTATCATTTTTCTTTCTCCTTCTTCTTCTTTCTCTTCTTTCTCCTTCTTATTTCTCATTTTTCTTTCTTCTTTATCCTCTCTCTCGCTTATTTTTTTCTTCTTTATCTTTTTTTGAAAAATATTTATTCAAATAATTTATTTTTATAATAAATAAATTTTTTATTATAATAATAATTTTTTAAATAAATAAATTATTTGTTGAATAACTATTTTGTTGAATATATAATTTTTAGAAATTATACAGTAGAATAATTTATTTTAAGAAAATTATTGGAGAAATAGTTTTTTAAGAAATTATTTGTTAAATATTTTTTTAATATATAAATTATTTAATATAATAAATAAATTATGAAAATAATTTATTTTAGTAGTTATTTGATATAGTTAATTATTTTAAAAATAAATTATTTTAAAAAATAAATAAAATAATTTATTTTTTAAAAATAATATAAATTTTGCGACGAATTTAACAATGAAATTTTTATCATAAAATATGTCTCCAAAAAGACGTCTAAAAAAATTAACGACGGAGCTTTTGTTATTAGCGACAGAGATTACCATCGCTAATTAGCATCAGAAGTGTCGCTAATCCATCGCTAATCGCCATTAGCGACGAATTTTGAGAATTAGATATGAATTCTGTCCGTCTTTAATTTTTATTTTTCTTATAGTGATATTTGCTGTAAAATAGTAAGTAAATAACAAAAAAATCTAAAAAATATTCCATAATGTATAGTTCTTGTGCCTAAGCTTACATCTCCCTTCGTTGGGCATCTAGCCGCTCCTAGAACATCCACTCACGCTCTTCTTGATTTTGAAGCTGTTGATGGGTTGCCTTTAACTGCTTCACTTCTTAGGCTCGCTGCATGTCTTTGAAACTAGTTATTTATCATTCTCCTCTTCTTCAACGCTACATCATGGTATACACTTGTGCTTAATTTTTGGCCATATTTACCAACGAACACGATCTAAGAGATTAACACATTGGTCGGTTAGTTGATGAGTAAATATTTACCGATGAAATATGTTATATGTCGGTACTTTTTATATATAACTGACAACTATCATACTTTTTTGGTAATATCTTTGTTCAATCTAAAAGTGTAGTTATTTCATAATAACATTTACAAACTAAACAAACTCTCTTGGTACCGTTTATAATATTTTAATAAATTTTATTGACAAATATTACTAGGGTTGGTATTGGGGAAGGAAATCCTCATTCTCTATAGGGATTTTGTAGCATCAATTTTTTTAATATACATAAAAATAATTAATATGGAAGGATAATTAGGGGCGTCTGGAGAGGTGTGTATAACATATACCTAATAAATATATATATATATATATAATATGCACTAGATATGCATAATATGTATACTGAATATATAATATATATTCAAGATATACAAGATATATAAACACATGATATATAAAAAAAATAGAAAAGAAAGGAAAAAATGAAAATGAAAAGTCAAAAGTAAGATGGAAATTATTTATGGATAGCATTTAAAGAAGATAAAAATATTTAGTTATTTAATTATTTGATTATTAAAATTAATTATTTAAGTATATAAGAGATAAGGGAGAAATAAAAATCAAAATATCATCTTCTTCTTCATCCATCATAGCCAATTTTAGAGAGAGAGAGGGGAAGATTATCTTTATCAAATACACATTAAATTTCACCAAGAATCAAAGTAAATCAAGTGGTTTTTAGCAAGGTTCTAAGTAAGTATTCTTCATCTTTAAGCTTGATTTCTTGATTTTTAGATTATGTGAAGATTTAAGTTAATGATATAATTGGTTCAAATTATTAAAATAAATAGTTATGAAGCTAATATGATGGATATATGATGATTTATTAGTTAATTGATAGAAGTGAGCTTAAAACATGAAACTAAAGTTTATAGAAATAATGAACTTAGGGTTTTGACGGGGTTTTCTTGAAATTAGTATAATTAAGGATTTTTATGAATAATTTAAGTAAGAATATGATTCTAATTGAAGAATTGAGCTTGTTGTTGGTTGAACAGAGGTTAAGATGAAGCAAAAGGCTAAGTTTAGGGCTTTTTGAAAATTGAAGCTTAGAAAGTGGAATTGGTTGGATTTTGGAGCAAAGAAAGGTTTATACATACTTTGACAACATTCGCTTAAAGTTTTAATGTTTAATATAATATGTGTTGGAACTTTTAAAGAATATTGCTTTTCTTTTGAATGAAATTATTTATTAATCATATCTGTTGTATCAAAGTGTGATTTAAATATTATTTTGAACTTTAAAATTAATACACTATGGTGATTAGAAATATTTAAAAGAGACATATTATTATTATGGGAATAATGTGAAATGTGAGAGTAATAAATGAATGTGATGAAATATGAAAGTGACTATGGAATGAGTTGATCACGTAAAACATGTAGAATATAAAGATTATGTAAAAAAATATGAAAAATTGATAAATGAGAAGAGTATATAAAAATGTGATATGACACGGTGTAATTGTTAGCCCTGCACAATTACTTATTTTAGAATATTGAGTTTGGTATTGTCGAGTTAATATGTCAACAATACATCATGACATTTTATATACCTTCGGATGAGATACATTGGTATCACTATTATTATTACACCTCTAGGTGAGACACGCTGGTATTAGACACTTTTGTGCTGAGGAGACAATCTTCGGATGATATATGATATTTTGTCTTTGGTGTCAGAAAGAGACAGCCTTCAAGTATGATATTTAGATCCCCGATGTCAGAAAGAGGCAACCTTTAGGTGATATATAACATTTAGATTCCCGATGTCGGACTTTTGGATCGTGATAGGACAAATCAATCTTTCTGAAATCTGAATATTGTGTAGAAAATTATTGGGCTCAATATGTATTGATGTGTTGTGTTTATGAGATTTATAAGGTGATAAATTATTTAATTGAGCATTGATGTGCAATATTTATTTGATTTATAAGATCAAAAGTATTGATCGAGCATTTCACCACACTTGGAACTAAATGCATCATGTGCCATATGCTAATGTGATATAATTATATGAATTATGAGATTATAAAGTGATATTTGAGCATTGCACTTTTATTTAAAGATGTAGGCATTTTGTATAAATAAAAGAATATTTGTTTTTAATATAGTATGTTATTAATATGTATTGTTAATCTTTTATCTTAGTGTGATAGAATTATATCTCACAGGTAACATGGTAAATAAGGAAAATCCTAATAGACTAGAATGTACAAGTGTAAGATTGAGGCTATATTGAAGTTTATGTCATTTTTCACGAGACCTGCTTTGATGCTGCTACACTGCATAGTATGTATTTATATATATGTATATATATTGTTTAATTTATTATGGTTATGTATATATTATAACATTTTCTAAATATGTTTAAATTATAGAGTTTGTAATGTTTTGTAAATATACATATAGTTGTACACCATTAATATGTGTTAAATATTTGGTTATGAGATGAAAAAATAGTGGATTTGTGAAATTATGAATTTAGGAATGTATTTTCTAATGTAGTTTAAGTTATGTTAATTTAGGAACTTATTGAAATTACAAATAAAACTCTGACGAAATTTTTTCATATATTTTTATATAAATTAATAAATTTATATTTTAATTATATTTATTTAATTCCTATATACATATATTTAAATGCTTATTATATTTATATCTTTTTAATTATAATTATTTTTTTAAATAAATATGAGGATTCTTACAATTAATTACTGTAACATTGTTGTATTCTATTATATATGTTACGTATACAGAATATATATATATATATATATTATACATGTATAGAGTATAAAAATATTTTATATTTTCTCTGAACGGGATGAGAATTTCCCGTTTCTTTCCGCCATAGGGACAAAGACGGAAAGAAAACTCATATTATTCAAAATGATCTTTCATACACATCCATGGTAGCGAATGGTATGGAGTGACAATAACTGGCTAACATGAATGCTATTGTCCTAATTGACTGAATGGCTAAAAACCATATGTACACAACCCCAATTTAATATTTGACTTTGAGATGCAAATGATGGATGTATTTGAATAAAATGCTTTCACGCCTTGAAATATGGATGACACATAACTCCATCATCTTGTTCATTCTCATCATGTCAATCTCGATTCAACTGGAAAATAATGCATTTGCTTAAATGAAACATTATTTTACTTTATTGATCTTCTATTTTTATATCTTGGTTCATAACAGAATTTACAATTCATCATGCCAACATCACTTTATTATAGCATGCACCCGTTCTTGCAATAGTCATTTTTCTCAATAGGTAATCCAAGTCCTTGAACCAGTTTTTCATACTATAAAAGTTTTTTGTCAATGCATGGTCAGTTGATAAAATTTCTCTAATAAATTGCATCCAATTATCAAAGCTCCTCTCCAACATATGTTACTCAAATTTCATATTCAAACTACATGCCATCGTTGATAGTTGATAACAATTTTCACATCCAGACCATAAATCAGTGTCCCACAATTGCAACATATTATAAAGTTACTGTGCATTAGGATTAGGGGGTTGCTCAATTGATTTTGCCATGCAACTTGTATTAGCTGCATGAAAATTTTTTGATCCAGCTACATCATAGATATTATGTTGATATGGATTGACATTATTTGTATTCAATAGCAATGATATATTGAATACTTGTGCCTGAGGTGTTGGAAAGACATTTTCTTCACCGTAACAATCTCACACAAAATAATATGGCACAAATCCTTATTTTAGAAGGGAATATTTGATGATGACACTTCATATTTCATACAAGGACATCTAATCTTGTCACATTGTATATGTAATAATTGATTATATGTATAATCAATAAATTCTTCTATCCATGCACAAAGCTCATATTAAGAGTGTGATCACTGTTCAATTGTTCAAACATCCACACTCGATTAGAACTTTTTTTTTCCTAAACAATTAAAAACCAAGTTTAGTTATGGCAGTTTGTATTAAGTTATTTTTAGTACATCTTACTAATTCCTTATACCACCTTACCAACTTTATTAAAGAAGGTTAGGAACCCAACCCATGTAAAAATTATATTATCTATATCGCCTTAGCATTACCATATATTTATAGAAAATCTGGCAGCATTTTCTCTTGGTTCTTCAAATTCAAGGTGTCAAATATCATAAATTGACTAAATTATGATATTTGCTATGCACCCAATGAATAATTTAGAGGTATAAGCTATAAATTCTACATTTATTTATGTTAAATTCTATATAATATGATTTTCAAACTGTCCAACATGCACAATTTAGTAAACTCTTGACAATTAATGAGAAGTTCACTGAACGAGTACTAAGGGTCATCTAAATAAATTGATAAAGAAATTTTATGATGATACATTAACAGTTTAATATCTAGTGAAATTTTAACAGAGTTTCACCTATAAATAAATCTAAAAATTTACTAAGTTCCTGCAAAGGAAAAAATACTTCCAATCTACCAATTCTACCTAAACTTTAATCTCAACATGCATAAAACCAATCACTTCATAAAATTTAATTCTAACACAACAATATCTTGTTGTAGTATTTTAGGTGTGTTATCATAAAAATATAAATATTTCTAAGCATGGTATTTTTAAATAGAAAATATTACCATGGACCATGTATGTGTATACCTGCCAATCCAAACTAAATAAATTGATATAAATAATTAAAAATAAATATATATTGAATAGTAAATTAAATAATATATATTGCTAAGAATATTAGAGATGATAGTAAATTGATGTAAAATATATTTATTGGAAAATTTATAAATATTTATAATTTATAAATATGAAAAGTTATTAATTTCTCATATTTATATTAGTAATAAATAAAAAAATTATTTAAGATTGTATATACTAATTCATATATTAATATATATATTTGTAAAGAATTATTAATTTAAAATATAAATAAATAAAAAATAAAAAGGGTGCCGGCCCACATGCATGCATATCCACTGTGGGCTATAACCATTCCGGCCTATAGGCAGCCGCCATGCGTTGGAATGGGCTTTAGACTTACAACCTGTGGTGGCCGATTCAAATAAATTTTTAAGGGATTTCTTCAAAAATACCCTAAAAATATATTTTTTAAAATATTCACTTTTTTTAATTTAATTTTTTTTATTTTTAATTTCAAAAATTCCTTTTTTAAAAATATATTTTGAATATACATTCAATATATTAAATAAATACTCAATTTTTAAAGATATATATTGAGTATACATTTAGTATATTAAAAATACATAAAAAAAATATAAAATATTAAAAAAAAGTTAAAAATTATGATATACAATATAATTTCCACTAAGTTTAAACAATCTATTTTAATTTGAAATAAGTAGATGAGTTTTGCCCACCCTATGCTTTATATTATTTTAAATAAAAAATATTTTATATATTAATATAATTAATAGATAAAAAATAATATTATATATATAAATACATATAATATTAAAAGTTTTATATTTAATATATAAAAATATTTATAATAAAATATATTTATTATGATATTATTAAATTTGATTGAAGAATTTCTTTATCAAATATTAATTTTTAATTTCATTGTTTTACCTAAAAATAAAAAATTTTAAAAAATAATTAAAATTTGTAATTTGAATACAAAAGAATAAGAGAAAATTTATTATTATTATTTTTTATATAAAAAATTATAAATTTTCCATAAAGGATATGGCTAAAGAAAAATATAAAAAAGATAAAAGAATAAAAAAATATACTAAGATTTAAACAAAATTAACATAAAAAGAAAGAAGCAGGTGCAAGATGAGAAGGAAAAACAAAGGCGTGATTAGAATTCAACCCAATTTTATTTTACAAATTTTTATATTTAATTTTATAAATTAATAGAATTTAGTTTTTTTAAGTTAAATGAAATGACTAGTTTTGATAAAAATGAAATTATAAGTCAAAAAATATAAGAAATCAATTTATTTAATAATTTTTATCATTAAAAATTTAAATGTTATTGTTTAAATTTAAAACGTAATGAAATAATTATTTGATATTGTTTACTATACTATTACAATTTACTTTAAATAATAATAATTTTTTACTATTTTTTACATCTTATTTCAAACACATAAATATATATATATATATATATATATATTTGAAAAGAAACACATAAATTTTATTACTTTTATTTATGTGTATACATTTTCAAAACCAAAGAAAGGAAAAACAATGTCAATCATTAAAATATCTAAAGAAAACTTTGATGTGAATTATTGACTTTTGTGGCAAAAATTATTGAGATATATGGGTGTGATAACATATGAGATATATATGAAAATTGATCTATTTAAATGTTAATCTATTTAATTTTTAAATAATTTAAATTTTTTTAAATTAGATTATAGTTATATTTATATTTATTTTAAACTCATTTAAAACTATATATTTATTATCTAAATCTATTTAATTATCTAAATCAGATATAAAAATTAAAAATATTATAAAATTTAAATTATAAAATTAAATTTATTTTAATTAAATAATTATAAATAAATATTTAATATTAATAATTTTTATTAAAATAATTTTATTTTATATAATATCATAATTAAAATAATATATAATTAAAATTTAATAAATATAATTAAAATATATAATCAGTTCATATAATTACTTAAAAATAAATATCTAAATTTATCATAAATAGTAAAATATTTTACATAATTATTTAAATTTATTTATAAATTAATCATATTTTATATAAATAAATTTATTTATATTTTATATAAATAAATTAAAATAAATTAAATATTTTAATATTTAATCCGTTAACATTCCTCCTAAAAATCATGATAAAGTAGAAAAATAAAAAAGTAAGTATGGATTTTTGAAATATCTATCGGCGTAAGCAACAGTATCCCTTGTAGCTTCAACCCGTTGCCATCACCACTCGGAATAAAGCAGAAAAGTAAAAAAGTAAAAATGGTTTTTTGAAATATCTATAGGCATAAGCAACAGTATCCTTTATGCCCACGCATGTTTTTCATTACGCCACCGCATCAGCCTTTTTTTTTAAAGAGGTTATTCCAATTTTTCATTTTATGTTGTTTTTCTACCTTTTATTTTTTTTCAACTTTTCTTCAATTCGTAAGGAGTTATGTTATTATTTTTTATTTTTTCAAATATTCATATTCCTATTTAATCATATTTTTTAAAAATTTAATAAGTTTAATACTTCAATATCTGCCTTTTAATTTCCTTCATCAATTAATTATATATTAATAATTTAATTTAATATTATTAATCTATTTATATAATTTTCTAGAGATTTTAAAAGTTAATAATAAAATATATATGTCTCTTAAACTCTCTAATAAATTAATTATCTGCCTTTCTTAACCTTTATATCATTTTAATTTTAATAATTTACTTTTAAAAATATTTTTAAATTAATATAGATATAAAATTTAATATTTTTTTTAATTTTTCATATTTTTTTATCTTTTAGAATAAACTTAAATATAATTTAAATTTTTATTATAAAATTTTATCATTTATTGTTTAAAGATTATCTGTTTTTTTCATATAAATATATCTTTCTTAATAAAGTTATTTATTTTTTTTCAAATAGAGTGTCATTATTGTGTGGAAGATAATGGTTTCCTAACATATTAACTTTTGTTCCTCTTTAAAAAATTTAACTAAATTATGAAATAGAGAGATCCTACATGCTCGATGTTCATAAAAAGTGAGGTAAAAAAATTTTACCATCTTTTGCAATAAAATTTATTGGTGATTTACATTACTAACTGATTTATATAAAGTTTTATATTTATTTAATATTAATTATATTTATTTATATTTTATTATTTTTACTATTATGCAATTTATGATTTATGATTTATATTAATTAGAATTAATCCATAAGATATGGTTTAAGTTCTAGTACGTGCTTTTGATAAAATATAAAAAAATTAAAAATAATTTTAAATTTATTATATTTATAAAATATTTATCAAAATACTTAAATTTATAAAATATTTATCAAAATTTATAAAATATATATGATATATTAAATTTTTATTAATTTATAAAGAGTTTATAATAAATTTATAAATTTTATATAGTTTATAATAAATTTATTATAAATTTATAATAAAATAATTAAAATATTTCTGATAAAAAATAATTTTTTTAAAAAAAATATGATTGATTATGTTATTTTTTATTTTTCCTTCTAGTTTTACTAGGGTCTCGGTTTTACCCGGTTCCAAATCTATCAGACCGTGTCTATACTAATTTTGATGTGGCAGTGCACTTTATTGTCCAAGCTCAATAGAATTTTGAACTAGTATCCGACATGTACTTTGAAGAGTGAAATATGTTTTTAATATAATAAATATATACTAAAATTTTACATTTTAAAAGAAATACTTTTGAAATTAAAAATTTTAAAAAAGATATTTTATAATTAAAAAATAAACATTTTTAAAAATATTTTTATTTTTATAAGATATTTTTTGAAGAAAGCCCAAAATTTTTTCCTTCATTGATAGATGTTTAATGCTTTGTTTCAATTTCTAGGTTGAAAAACAAAGAGAAAATGTTATTATATTTTCTTCATTGTGTACATCAAAAGTGTAAATTGACAATTACGAAAAAGAGATGAATACTCTTAAAACAATTTTTAATATATTTAAAACTCTTTCCATGTAAATTCAAGAGTATTTTTTCTTTAATACCCAAAATAGGTAGTATAATAATTTGTAAATAAAAATGACCAAAACAAAAAAGAGACCAGAAAACAGCGACATGATTTATAATTAAAAATATAAAATGCATCTTTTATAAACTTTATGAACCATTATTTTAGCACTTTTCAAAAAAGAGAAACACCTTCACATCCCAATAGCCATTATTATTAATAGTTTAAATAGAAAGGAAAGGCATAATGTCATTTTTAATGGCTCAAAACATGTGCCTATCTAAACCCCAAAAGAGTTGCAGAAATTGTCCATTCTTTTCCCATATTATTCTGATTAATTTAAATATCTCTGATTGAGAACCATATTCGTACGATAGAATAATAATAATTTATAATTTAATAAAACATGCACTTCGTATGAATAATATATAAAAACAAACCAATTATATATACATAATAAGATTGAAACTGAACCAACCAAACCAGTATGTATATTTATATAATTGTGTATAGACACCTTTGAAGACAGTGAGAGTGCTACGAATTTCAAACATTGTTGTTGATTTTTTTTCTTGTTGTCCACATTAATATGGCTTTTTTCTCTCTACTGTAGTGCCCCTACTTAAGACCTATCACCGTCATACCGATTTGAAACTCTAATACCAATAAACCCAGCAAAAAATAAAACAAAACAAAGAGAAAGAGACAATCACTATCCTTAAAAGACTGAAACTTTAAAAATAAAATAAAGATAATGGATAAGCAAGATAACCCATTTGCTAAACACCCCCCAGGGTCACCCAGAAACAACCTAAAATATTACCCAACAGCAAAGGATGGAGAGAGTGAGAGCAAAGTAGAATGTAATTACACATTTTTATTTGCTCAACACTAAATCTACCTCAACGGCCACCGCTATTTGGGCATTCCCTTGCAAAATGACCAGACCCTCCACAGTTATAGCAGTTACCTCCACCACCTCCACCGCTGCTATACCTTCCACCACCACCGCCACCACCGCCACCCTGTGGACAATCCCTTGCCATATGACCCATCTCCCCACAAGAAAAGCAGCCTCCACCTCCACCACCAGAAGAACCATACCCACCAGATGGTCTTCCACCTCTACCACCACCGCCGCCGCCGCCTCCATAACCTCCACCACCGTATCCACCGCCTCCACCGTATCCACCGCCTCCACCACCGTATCCACCGCCGCCACGACCACCTCTACCACCTCCGCCACTACCTCCACTGCGAGATCCTTGAACAGGATTACCAGAGGGGCCAGTGACATCTACCGCCTTAGCACGGCCATCATCAGAGTTATGGATCTCAAACTCAACCTCTTCACCCTCAGCAAGACTACGAAAGCCTTCGGAGCGGATGGAAGATTGGTGAACAAAAAGATCATCACTACCATCATCAGGGGTTATGAATCCAAAACCCTTTTGGTCATTGAACCATTTGACCTTCCCTGTCAATCTCTCGCCACTCATCTTTTCTTCTTAAAAAACCCTAAAAAACACAAACACTATCAACGCCCAATTCCAAAGAGAGAGACTCGGCAATTTTCGAAACTCTCCCTCTCTCTCACACACTGGTTCTGGCGTTATAGGAGTGGGATACTTATATTGGAAAGGGTGAGATTGCCACGTCACCATTTTCTTTTTCTTTGGAAACCCGCATATTGTTTGCAATTGCTATAATACCCTATTATACTCGTTTTTGGGAATCCGAAGCGATGGCTGCCTTTATCTTACGGTTGGGGATTTTCAAGGTGATCGATTTTAGCCGTTGGATTGGATCATTTTTATTTTTTATTGTTTTTATTTATAAAACTAGACTAAAATATCTTCTCTGTTGCGGGGGTAAGTTGGGAATAAGGAGAAGAAATTGATACGACTCTTTGAAGAAACTTTATGTGGGGCTTATAAATCTGATGCCGAAAAGACTATTCTATCTAAATGCAATTCCGATTTTTTATTAATTCTTTTTTTTTTAAAAAAAAGGAATTTATATTAAATTAAATATATTTATTAGTAGAGAATAAAAAGAGTGGTAACTGACAATGTTGGGAAGACTGGTCAAATGGCCAATAGCCAGTCAAAGCATGTGTAGGATTAGACTTGTCAGTGTGGCGATGCCATCCTTCCCATCGAGGAAAGTAACAGCATTCTCATTTTTCAAGTTTCATTTTAATTAATTACTATCGACCTAAGGGAAGGAAACGAGCCCAATAACTTTTACTTGATAAATATTTGTTCACGATCAAATTATAAAAAATACTCAGATTTATTAATTTATAAATTAATTCATTTATTATGTAATATTAAAATATATATAATTTAATATATATTTATTAAATTATTTATAAATACATTAATTTTTTTAAATTATTTAATTTATAATATAAAATAATTTAATAATTTATAGCAGAATATAAAATTATAGTAATATAATATTTTATTTTTATTAATATATAATTATATTATTTATTTTTTATAACAATATTAATTTTAATATTTTTTCTATAAAATATAAATAAATAAATAAATAATGAAAGCTAAAATAAAATTCGTTGAGCATGTTAAACGTAATTAAATCAAGTTTGAGATCAAATTAGATATGCATACTATATAAGTTTGAGCTTCGACTCAGCTCAAGTTCGAGCTCGAATTCGATTATTTTATGATGAGTTGAGCTTGGGCTTTCAAAAGCTCAGTTCGACTCGACTCGATTAAAGTTTAATTTGATTTAAAAAAAAAACGTTAGGATATATTATAAACAACTTTATATATTTTAATCATAAAATATAAATTATGACTTTTTTTAGCAATATTTTTTCATACATTAGACATGTTTTGAATGGGATAAAGTGGTTTTATAAGAGAACTTAAATGACTCAAAGAGTGAAAAATATAAAGGAGAGTAAATGAATATTAGAGTGAAAAGAAGAAGACACAGGTGAAATGAAACTATACAACTTTTTATGGAATAATTAGTTGTAGAATATAAAAATGGAGATTTTTAATGAAACAGTCAATTATATAAATAAAATAGATTTTCATCCCCATAATAGTTGATAATTAAAAAGTTCAAAAAAAATTATGAGATATATTAAAAGTGCATTTGATGATGACATATTCTATCTAAGTGCTAATAATATAAAACTTGTTAGATATATAGATAGTGATTGGGTAGGAGATACCAAAATAAGAAAAAAAATACTTCAGGTTATATTTTCAACATCGGTTCGGATGCATTCTCTTGATCCTCAAAGGAAATAACAAGTGTTAGCTCTTTCAACAGCAGAAGCAGAGTATATAGTAGCTGTAAGTTGTGTTACTCAAGTAAAATTACAACATCAATAAGATGGTCTAACAATAGTTTATTGTGATAACGAATCAAAAATCATTTTAACAACAAATCTAGTATTTCATGGTTACAGTAAGCATATTAATATTAAACATCACTACATTCAAGACTTAATGAAATATAAAGAGATCGCGGTCGAGTTTTGTGCATTTGAAAATTAAATTGTAGATATTTTCAGGAAGCCACTTAAATCTGATATATTTTTTAAGTTGAAAAAAATACTAGGAATATTAAACCATGTTTAAGGAAAAATGTTAGAAATTAAACTTGGTTTATTTGTAGCGTTTTTTAGAATACGTAGTAACAAAATATCCTTAACTTAGTTAAATTAAATTTGAATTAGTGATGAAGGTTATCAAATTGAATTTGATAACCTCTAAACATTCTTAACTCGACTATAAATATGGCATGAAGCCATTCATTTGCAATGTAATGTGATGAGAGAGTGATATGAGAGATTAAAAGAGGAATAGAGAGTGATGGTAGTAGTAAGTGGTGTAATAAAAAAAAAATTAGGGGTTAACTTCAACAAGCTAGTGCATAACGTTTGGGTGTGAAAGTTTTGTTTTTAAATTTTACAATTTGTGTTTTATCAATTAATAAAATTTTGAGTGTTTGTTACCGAATTTGCTCCATCTTTAGGCAATTAAAAAGTTCAATTTAATTGCCAACAATAATTAAAGGGTGAATGGTTTTTTTTTCTCAAAAAAAATTAACTTCACTCTTTTCTCAATTTCACAAAAAATTGGCAAATTTTTCGGATCTTAAAAGTTCTAAAAGATAAGACATATTCAATTTATAATAAATTAGATCTTATAATTAAACATAACCTAAGTTATTTTCATTGAATTATCTTTTTTATTTGTAAATTCATTATATTTTTTTATAATTACAAGATATGAAATTTATCACCACAACTATTTGTATTGTAAATCATCTAAATCAATTCTACTCATCGGAGTATCTTTTTCTTTTTTTTTCTTTTTCACCTTATTTATTCATTTTTAAAAATGCCTGCATATAAACAATTTAACGAGGTTAGAAATATATAGAGAGAGTTCAAATCCTTCTTTTGGATGGTTTAACTACCCCATCTCCGGCTTTATTCTAATTTATAGAAATACTATTTTATATTATATATATCATGTGTTTTATAAAAAAAAAATTAAAATATTTTCATACCATTAAAATAAATTATCATTGCACGATATATATTTTTTTCTCAATAATTATCAAAAAACTGAAATATGTATTGCATTTAATAGTTAACTATTTAAGTATGTATGAAACTATAGATGCATTAATTTAAAGCTAATATATAAAATATATATAGCTTTAACTTTTAATAATATATATAATAAATTATTTATAGGAGCTAAGTTTTTTGTAAAATATTTATAAATCATTGCACATTGATTTATAGTAAAAGTTAATTCAAAAACTGGGTGATAATCCTTTACAACCAATAATAGAAAGTTTTTGAGAGGTGAAGGGAAAAAAGGCAACTCCTGCAAAAGCATTGCCATTTGCCAGACGCCAGCTTTTCTTGGTCGCTGCTTACTAATATATTTAATACAATTATGAAGAAAAAACGATCTTTACCATTGTAATCTTGGATCATGATTAAGAAGATATATATCGGTATAGATTTTTTTTAATCATATCTTAAATTTTAATAGAATCAACCAATTATTTTTCATATAGTTATATTTTTATGAATTACAATTAAATTTTATATAAATCAATACTATTGTGGTCAGTTTAAATTATTTAAAAAGTTATATTATTTTTAATTACTCTTATTTTGAATGTTGAATTTTTTTATCGAAAATTAATGAAAGTTAATTTTTTTAATTTGTTATTATTTAATTTTTTATTAGAAGTTAATCTTTTTTAATTTAATAGTATTTTTTAAGAAATTTTATTTACAGAATTTCTGTCAGATTCCAGAATTTCAAAATCTGGAATAAATTACCTATTGGCTCGTGTCCAAGTTAATAAAAGAATTTTGTATTTTGATTTCAAAAAAAAAAAAAATTTGTTAAATGAGACTTATAATTTTCTTTGACTAAGCAATTATGAATCATTTCTAAATATAAAATTTATATTCTTTTTATTCTATACCTTTTAGTTTATTGATGAATTTTATTCTTATTCATCAAATAACATGAAAATTTCTGTCTATTTTTTTATTCTTTTTTTACTCTTTATTTTTTAAAATTTTTTTATTTATTCTATTATTCGTATTAAGTCAATTTATATAAATATTTTTACGATCTTATTTTTGATAAATATGTACTTTTTTATTATATTTATTATCGACTTATATTTAATAAAGTTAATTAATATATTATTTTTTATTAATATCAAGAATTGTTAAAAAATGATGTTTAAAACGCAAATTAATATATATATATATAACTAATATATGCATAAAATTTAAACTCGTAATTAATTAAAAACAAAATTTTAATACACAATCACCTAAAGTTTATTTATTAGTTTTTAATAAATCTTTACAACTACTAAATACATATATAGCTCCTTCAATTTTACTCGTTTAATAAATTTATTCCTTTAAGCTTTTTAATTTAACTATATATATATATATATAGTTTTATGAATCTATTTTTTTTAACTTATAAATATAAGCTCGTTAGATAATTTTAAATTGCGCTATAAAGACTTTTTTTTATAAAAGATTACTTCATTAATTTGATAGTATTTATTGAGTCAAAAATATTATATTATATATTTCACAATATTTTTTACTCACTAAATCTTTCTTTAAAAAATATTTCATTGAATTTATAAAATTTTTTATTCAATTTATTTTATATTACATATAATTTTTGAATATAATTTTATATTTTCAAATATATTATTTCACTAATGAGCACTCCAAAAGTTTAATTTAAATCGTTGCATGGTTTAAAATTTAGTGATCAATATCTCAAAAATAATGATAAAATAAGACCAATATTTGATTTTGGGGATTTAATTGTAGAAATAAGATTTTAGATGAGAAGAAATTTAGAGAGAGAAAAAAAAATATGTTTATGAGTTAAATAAAAATATGACTAAATGTAGTTTAATAAATTTGTATTTATAAATTAAGAAAAATATGAATTCAAGGGACTATATGATTAAATTAAAAATTCAAGAAATAAATTTATTAAACAAGTACAGTTTAGAAGATTATATATGTATTTGACCTTTACAATTTTATATTATATTTATATATATCCTTTACTTTTCATTTTTTTCTACTTGAGAATTATTTTTTCTTCATTTTCATAAAAATACAATTGCTACAATATCTGTAAATTTAATATAATATTACATATTAAGATAATTAATAATATATTACATTTTAACTTTTATTCTTTCATTATTTTCTTCTAATTAAACAATTTGAGTTTTTTTAGTGTTCTCTTATGAAAAAAATATTATACTAAATTAAACAAATTTTTTTGAAAGTAATTTTTTTTAAAAAAAAATTGAATTTTTCTAAGTTTATAAGTAATCAATTATTTAGATTAAATAATAATCATATATGCATTCAAATATTATTGTATAATTATTTTTAGTTAATAAGAAAAAATAAAACATAAAATATTGCAAAGGATTTATATAATTTACGGATCATTATAAGAAAATGATTGATTTTCTATTTTGAAAATTTTAATATAATTATAATCAATATTTAATTGTTATTTAATGTTATTATCAGAATTTTTGACTTTTGGATAAAATTATTCTCAATTATTGTAGGAAGAACAACATTCAAGATATTATTAGGTGCTGAGAATTAGCTTTATTAAAAATTTATTTTGAAAAAAGAAAAAATATAAAAGAAATAGGGGTTTTAATGAGAGATTTTCTATTTCTTTTCTATTAATTAGGTTTAATTTCTGACTAGAAAAAAATGAAAAAATATTTATTTTTATTTTTGGAATAAAATTAATTTTTTTCACTAATTATGAATATCTCTAAAATTTTTAAATAAAATTAAAATTTTTAAATAACATATAGTCAATTTAATCCTTTTTATCATTTTTCTAATTACAATATCTCTTAATTTTTAAATAAATAAATTTATTTTTTCTTAACAAAATTAAAAATTAATTTTTAAAATAAAATAAAATATATCTTTTTTTTTTCATTTTTTGCTCAATTATAATATCTCTAAATTTTTTAAATAATTAAAAAGAATAAATAATCATTCTGACTTTGATTTTGATTTCAATTTCAAATTAAATTAAATAAAAAGAATAAATAATTATTCTGATTTCGATTTCGATTTCGTTTCATTCTGATTTCGAAATTTGAATCAAATGCCACCTAAAAGAAAAAAAGTTGTGGTTAAAGCAGGATAAAAGTAAAGTTTCTCTGAAAATTAAGCCTTTATGTAACTTGCTATGTCTTATTTGAGCTACTTTCTTCACAGTTCCATTAGGTAGGTGTATTGAACTAAGAAAAGACAAAGTATACAATTTCTCAAATAGATTAGAATTACCACATATGTTATTTGATGCACTTGTGTATACTATCAAGCTTCTATTTCTAATATATTGTGATGGAAATCTAATGGTAATACCTTAAAATATGCGAGCAAATTTATATTGGAAGTGGATAGGCACTCACTAAATTACAAACTCGTAAAGGAAGGAAAAAGAAAGGACTCAAATATTAATTAAGTCTTCAACTTGAATTGATACAAATGAGAAAACTAAGCACCTATTTATACTAGTTTCAAAATGAAACTCACCACCTTATTAAATACAATACTTAATAAGTTTGAACTTAAATTAATTAATTCTTTCTAACTCTTATTCATATAACTTACCTATTAATTTATTCTAACTCACTCAATTTAATAAAAATTTATTTTTGCAACTTCTTTCAAGATTACTATCTAATACCCCTTGTAAACTTAAACTTTTTCATTACCCCGAGCTTCAATCTTAATTACTGAAAATTGTCATACATCAACGGCTTTGTGAAGATGTCAACAATTTGATCACTTATTTTCACATACTCCAATTCAACTTATCTCTTCTCAATTCATTCTCGAATGAAATAATACATCATGTCAATGTGTTTGCTTTGATCATAAAATATTAATTTTTTTGCTAGGGCTTGTGCATATTTTATTATCAATCATGATTTTAGTCAGTTCACATTGCTCCAACTAAAGTTCTTTGAGCAGTCTCAATAACCAAATAATATGACATGCACAAGATGTAGCTGCAACATATTCAGACTTGTAAGTTGAAAGTGTGACAATCTATTACTTCTTTGAACACCATAAAATTGCATTATTTTTCAGCAAGAACACAAATCCAGTAATGCTCTTTCTATCATTAATGTCTCCAGTAAAATCACTATCACAATAACCCATCCACTTGAAATCATTAGAAGATAAGTAAAAGATTCTATAATCACTTGTACCTTTAAGATAACACAAAATCCTCTTAGCTGCTTTCATATGAGATGTTGAGGGTTTCTCCATGAAACAACTCACCAATCCTACTGAAAATATAATATTTGCTCTTATGCAAGTCAAATATCTCAAACTTTCTGTAAGACTCTTGAATATCGTGGGACATGTTCTCTGCATCTCCTTCCTTTTTGAATAGCTTTGCTCACCTCTTCATAGTTAATACCCTATCTTTATTTGTATCCTTTCACAACAAATCTTGCTTTATATCTCTCCACTTAACCTTTAGCATCCTTCTTGGCTTTGTATATCTACTTGACTATAATTGGTTGATGACCATATGGAAGAGAAACAAGTTCCCAGGTATGATTCTTTTTTATTGAATGAATCTCTTTGTTTATGGCTTTAATCCACCTCTCGTCTTTACATGCTTCTTAAAAACTCAATGGTTCAACATCTGTAAGAAAAACATAGTAAGTTTGTATCATTAAGCCTTTCAATTTCATTATAAATGTTAGCAAGACTTTGATATCTCCTTGGACCACCACTTGAACTTAATGATGACGATGCTTGGGGTGATGGATTTGGCAAAGTTGGTGAGTAGCTTCAACTTCTTGATCAACAAGTTCTTCAACTTTAAAAATAAGGTAGGAAATCATATGATCCTTCCTTTTATGAACTCCAATCCCATGATTTTCCTTCATCGAACTCCACATTTCCTCTAGTCATGATCTTTCTGTTGATTAAATTAAATAGCCTATACCCTTTTGGGTTCTCATCATAGCCGATGAAGACAATCTTCTCACTTCTATCATTAAGTTTAGATTTCTCTTGCTTTAGAACATGCACATAAGCAATAAATCCAAAAACTCATAAATGGGACACGCATGGCTTTTGTTTACTCCAAGCTTCTTTTGGGGCTGCATATCCTTCAAGCCTTTTGTTGAACTCCAGTTTGAAAGATACACGGCACATGCAACTGCTTTAGCCCATAATTCTTTTGGCATATTTTTATTTCTTATTATAGTTCTTGTCATATTCAATATCGTCCAGTTCTTTCGTTCAGCTACTCCATTTTGTTGAGGTAATCCTGAAACTGTCAAAAAACATCGAATTCCATGCAATTCACAAAATCTTTTGAACTCATTGGAAGTAAACTCTCCTCCTTTATCAGTTTTGAGAGATTTAATCTCATATCCACTCTCCTTTTCAATAAGAGTTTTTAATCTTTTGAAAGAATCAAAAGCCTCAGATTTACTTTTTAAGAAATAAACCCAAGTTTTTCTATTATAATAATCAATAAATAGCACAAAGTAACAACTTTTACCTAGAGATGGAGGATTGATTAGACCAAAAACAACTGCATGGATAAGTTAAAGCGACTTACGGCTCTTAAGAGATTGTTTAGGAAGTTCTTTCTTGAATACTTTCTAAGTAAACATCCTTCACATAACTAATCTGGATCATCAACTGTTGGAATGCCTTTCACCATTTTCTTTCCTCTAAAAATTTTTAGACTTTTAAAATTCAAGTGACTAAATCTCATGCCAAATCCATGATGAACCATCCACAAAAGTCTTTAAACATATCGCTTTAGTTGTTTGAAGGTCTAACTTGAACATTTTATTCTTTGTCATGATAACCCTTGAAAGAAGGCTGCGATTACGATCTTTGAGCCAAAGCATGTTGTCTTCCATGATGATTTTTCAACCATTCTCCATTAGTTATCCAATACCCAAAATATTGCTCTTCAACTTAGGAATGTAATAAACATCATGAATAATCTTATGACTTCTATTTCTTGTGTTAAAAAAGATAACTTCTCTACCTTTAATCTCCACTTTTTGTATTATCACCAAATCTTACATTGCCGGTCATATTGATGTCAAGTTCTATGAACTTACTTCTATCACCAGTCATGTGATTGTTGGCTCCAATATCGAGATATCATGTGTTTTGCTCTCCTTGAAAGAAAGAAATAAAGTTGGCTCTTCTGCATCATCATGTGTTCTATAAGTTTTATTTCCTCCATTACTACCTCTGTTTGACATTCCAAAGAGTAATGACCATACTTGACACAAGAAAAACATTCTATTTGATATTTTTCATTTCTTTGATCGTGGTATCTTCTATAGTTATTTCTTCCTCCTCTTTCTATTCGATGACTTCTTTGAAAATTTTGATCTTTATTAGAAGAGTTTTGTTCACCTCTTCCTTAACCACGTCCTCATCAATAAGTACGACCTTTACCTCTTCTACGTGGTTGATCACAACCACCTTTTTGTGGAAGAATCTCCTTTACATTTGGTGGAAAATTTTGATAGCAAGGCTTGCTCAACTTGCTTTTGCTTGCCATGGTTCATTCTTTCTTCAAGGGCTCATAATTATCTACACAATTCATTAATTATCAATATCTATAAGTCTTTAGACTCTTCAATAGCAACCACTATGTAATTGAACTTTGTGTCGAGGAAGTGTAATATCTTCTCAATTACACAAACATCTTATATGGTTTCTATAAGTATCTTCATTTGATTCACCATTACCAATGGTCTTGTGGTATAATTCGTTATGGTTTTACTCTCTTTCATCAAGAGTGATTCAAACTTAGCCCTTTGAGTTTGAAGTCAAACTTTCTTTATTTTATCAACTCCCATAACAGAATTTTGAAGAATCTCCCATTCTTTCTTGTATGTCATGTCATTCACAACTTTGTTAAACATATAATAATCTAAACCTTGATGGATGATGGTGAGTGCACATTGATCTTTCTTTCTCTCTTTCTCCTATGCATCTTTTTGGGCTTGATTTAGTGTTTCCACATTTTAGGTTCTTCAAAACCTTTCTCAACTATTTCTCACACTCCTTGAGAGCTAAGGATGGCCTTTATTCTAATTGACCAATTTTCATAATTGGTTTTGTTGAATTATGAATATTGAAAGGAAAATGAGACTCCCTTTGATGCCATTTTTACACTTAACCAAGCTTTGATACCACTTTGTTGTAAATGGATGGGCACTCATTATATTACAAACTCACAATGGAAGGAAGAAGAGAGAGCTCAAATGTTTAGTTAATTGAAGTCTTCAATTTGGCTTGATATAAATGAGAAAACTAAGCACATATTTATACTAGTTTCAAAACAAAACTCACCACTTAATTAAATACAATACTTCATAAGTTTTAACTTAAATTAATTAATTCTTTCTAACTCTTACTCATATAACTCACTTATTAATTTATTTTAACTCACTCAATTTAATATAAATTTATTTTTGCAACCTTTTTCAAGTTTACTATCTAACAATTTAACAGTCTTATAAGTGGAATGTGATCAAATTAAACAATCTTATGAATGGCCTCCTGCTTGTCTTTTAGATACTTACCTACTTTTTCCTTAATGAATTCTATCATCCACTCCTCTTGTTGGTTACTTGTAGGTTCTATGCCATTAGCGCTTCTGCTAGATTGACTTGATGTTTATTTTGCTTCTTTCTTTTGTTCTTTAATTCTTTATACCAAAAAAAGTATCATTCAATTTGAAACATGTTTCGCTAACATAGCTCGTGGATTTGCAATAATAATAATACATGTCTTCTTTTAATTCCAACATCCTTCTTTCTAGCATTTCCTCGAGTATTATTTTCCTTGTCAAGGCCCTCTCACCATCGTCATACTACTCTCAATACATTTTGTAGCTCCCTTGAAAATAATTATCTATGATTCAATAATTTGGAGTACAAAAAAGGCTCTATTCACATCAGGTAATGGATCTTGCATAAGGATTTAGTTCTTCACTCCTTCAAACATCTCATTTAGTCCTATTAAAAATTGAGTAATCTTGTTTGAAGTATCCAAGCCACCAAGTATCTTGTTGATATTACAAGTATATTTTCCACATTCACAACGTAAAGTTAGTCTTAATTTATTCAAATCATCCTATAATTTTGATAACTTTTTATAATAAGTTGTGAGGCTATTGTTTCCTTGATCTACTAGGTTAATTTGCCTTTATATTTGATAAAATTGATATCTATTTCTCACTCCAATCCTTTTTTTAATATGGCCTCTAACTATCTTTGCAGTAGGACAATATAAGAAGTTCTTAGCCGATTCCTTTGTCAAACATCCTAATGTCCAAGATCTCATTATGAAATCCCTTTCCTTCATTTATGATATTTAGGACTCAACTCATTTGGTTTCTCTACAATTCCATCAATGTAGCCCAACCTATCTTTTGCTTTAGCGATATCTAAATAGAGGTACTCCATGATAGATAATTAACACCTAGGATTGGTGCAATCATAAAAGAAAATGTTATCTTTCATTGATAATAACATTTTGCAGAGGTATCACACAAATTAGTGAATTCTGAATCACTTTTAGTTGATATGTCTTGATCCCATGAACCTAGCTTATCCTATATAAAATATGAAAGACAATAATACAATCTATAACCAATCATAGTTAACAACTGACTCAAAATATCTAAGAAACACTATAAATCTTAATCCTTATAATTTTGATACTCTGAAGAAAAAATAATCAAGAAGAATGAAAAGTAATACTATATGTAACTAAATGGAACCGAAAAACACGTGCATGTATTTAGCTATCAACAAATGAGAGTCCAAACTAACTAACTTCCCTTTTATTTATAAAGCTGCCATTCTAACTAACTAAGAGCTAAGTTGTAACATTCACACTCAATAAATAAATCACTAATAAAAATAATTAATTTTTTAAAACCTAGCCACGCCTTCCTTTTTTGACCTCGCAAAGGTTTTTCTTCTTTTTTAGTCTGAGAGTAGGGCTGCAATCAGTTTATCGACAGATGGTAGCTCCGTTTGTCTTTTCTTTTCTTTTTTAATATATTATTTGATTTTTGTATTTTTTTTTCAGTTTTGCGTATTTTTTGTGTTATTTGTTCTCAAATAATTTTCAGATTAATATAGATATGAAATTTAGTATTTGTGTCTTATTTTTCATGTTTCTTCATTTTTTAGAATAAAATTGAATGCTATCTAAGTTTTTATTATGAAGTTTTATCATTCCTCACTTGAAAGCTATGCGTTCTCTTCAAATGGATGTCATTTGTCCTTCTCCAATGGAAGTTATTTATCCTTCATAAAGGGAGATGCCCTTCTTGTATAGATGACATATGGAATGAGAATGCCACTAAAAATCAGATTGTCCGTGACATATTACCATTATCCACTGTTTGCATTAAAGAAGTTCAAGGAGATCCATTTTCAGTAACTTCATTAATTATGTACATCTTATATACTTTAAAATTTTATAATTTTATTTGTACCTTATAAATGTACTTTTTGACTTATCAATGAGAATTCATTTTGCATTCAAAAAAAGAGCTAAGCTATAACAATAAATATTCTAAAATTATTTAAATAAATTATAACCTAAACTATAAATAATTTATACAATCATTATTACAATTTAAAACCATTAAAAGTAATCATAAGTGACCTAAATAAAATAAAAAAAAATTAAATTTCATAATTGTTATAATTTAATAAATTTTGTAAAAGTTAGATCATTTATTTATGATACACACACATTGAATTTGACAAGTGAATGAATATTTTTTTTTATTATATATGTCACTTGAAAAAAAAATCTCTCTAACTTTTCACAATGATAAGATTAGTTTGTTATTGTTAATTTTTGAATTATTTTATTATATTTATCTATTCTTTTCTTTTACAATACATTGTTCTATCTATTATGATTATATAAATTTTATAAATATTAAAATACAAATAGTTGTAAGTATATATTAATTAGTATGTAATTTTAATAATGAATGTATTAAAATATATATTATTATGTATGGTCAATTTTATAAACCATAATTTAATTAATATGAGAGGAATTTACTCCCATTTATGAAAAAATACCTTTTGCTTTTTCAGTTTTATGTCACTTTTATTTTTGTTTTTAATTGTACGATTTTATTTTTTTAAAGCTAAAATGGCGTTATTCTTTATTTTTTCCTATTTTATTTATTTTGCTTTTATTTTATTTTTTGTATTTTATTTCTTTTATGCTTTTTTATTCATAAATAATTTTTTATTATCATATTCTCAATATACAAACAAAAAATATAAATATATACAAAATACACATATAACATATAGTGACATATAAACAACATACACCAAATATAAACACATCATCTATACAATATTCATTTAATATTTTTAACTTTTATTTTTTTTAATTTTATATACATACAATATCTACACAATAAATATATAATATACATATAATATCTACACAATATCTACATAACATATATATAATATACATACAATGTCTATATAATAAAATTAATAATTTTTAAAATTTTTTTTATATGTATAATATGTAAAATTCATTTTAAATTAAATTTGATGACTTTTATTAATATATTTTTATATATGTTATGATTTTATTTTATTTTTTTATGTGTTATTTCTTATTTGTAACGAAAGTTAAAATTTTTTTTATAAAAAATTAATATATTTTATGTGTTAAAAATATAATTTAAAATATTAATTTTTATTATTTTATTAAAATATATTTATTTAACAATAAAGTATGAAAAATAAAAAATTGTAATAAAATATTGCTTGAAATGAGATAAAATGTAATTTTGAAGAAAAAAAATCTTGTTTTAGTGAGAAGTGAGATATTTTTGAAAAAAAAATAGTTTTAGTATTTTTTATTTTTTTATTGATTGTATAGTATTTTTTTATAAATAAAGTATTTTGGAGTCCCTAAATTTGATGATTTTTTTGACATTAAGCTCATAAATTTTACTTTGATGAAATTGAACCCTCAAAATTTGCGATTAATAAAAATTAGATTATTTTATAACGAAATTGGCTATCAGAGTCGATAAAAATTAGGTCATTTTCGTTAAAAAAAATAGCCTAATTTTCATGAATATCAAAATTTGAGACCTTAATATTACTAAAGTAAAATTTATGGACTCAATATCAAAAAGTTATCAAGTTTTTTTTTTTGTTGGGGGGGGGGGGGGGGGGGGGGGGGGGTCAAAAAGTTATCAAGTTTTTTTTTTTTTTTGGGGGTGGGGGAGGCATAAAATTGCATTTTTCCTATTTTTTAAAATGAAACTTATTATTAAGGTAGTTTTGTAAATGTCTCAAAATATTATCTAAGTAATTATTGATGAAAAGTGATATTTAATTATTGAATTAATTATACAAATTCTCACTATATATTAAATTTTTGTAATATATTATATAAATCATATAAAAACTATATATGATGTAACTTAAATTATAAAAATTTATATTTATAGAAATATAATGAACTGTATATAACTTAAATAATTAACAAAAAGTATTATAAAAAAATTCTCAATAATCACAAGCGCAGCTCGAAAACTACTCGTTTAATTATTAAGGCGATTGCTATTTGAGAAGGGCTGAAGTGGGTGATGAAGATTTCATTTATTTTGGCCTTATTGTAAAGAAGTGCTGAAGGTATCTTGATGAGAATCCTAAAGTTGCCTGGATGCGAAGAAATGCAAACTCTGCGGCTCACTATGGCTAAGAGATCTTTTTCCCATGGAGACTTTCATATGTGGGAAGTTTGTCCTTCATTTGTTGATCAGTTTGTGGCTGCTGATAATAAAGTTCTAATATTTCTTCTCAAAAAAAGAATATATGTATATATATAAATCTCTTAAATAATAAACCTATGTATATATATTAAATAATATTTAATTTAAGGTATAACATAAATTTATCAGCTACCATAAATATGTGCTATAGAAATAATGCATAAAAACGATTTCTAAATTCTAATGAAATTTTGATGAAGTTTTGGTATAATTCGATTTTTTAAAAATAATACTCCAATGAGTATTTTCTCAATTGTTAAGCCAATTGTTTATCTTAATCCTCAAAAAATATTTTCAATGACTCAATATAATTTGAATGTCTAAAATTCACTAAGTATTTATAATATGTTAATATACAATTAAATTATATTAATTTAGTCTATTTATTTTAATAATTTAATAGTATTAATGATAATATTTATATTATTAACTAATTCATCTGATTGTCTTTAAATAACATTTATTTAATCTTTGGCATTTTAAGAAAATAAAATTTTTATATTTGTCTACAATTAAAATAAATTAATATATATACATATATATATATATTAAAATTTATTGAACTTAGTTTTCAAGATAAGCTTATATTAACAATATTAATAACAATAAACTAAGAAGATTTTATTAAAATAATAATAATAATATCTACTTAAATTTTCTAATTTTTTGTACTTAGATTTTCTTATTTTTTGTACTTTAAAATATTAACAATAATAATAATATACAATTAAATTACTTTATAATACATTATTTTAATTTCCAATAATCATTTATAATAAAATCACTAATATTAATAATATTATTATTTACCTATAATTTAATGTTATTTGATTACTTTCCATTATAAAATAATTATTTAATTATTATTATTTCAAATTTAATAGTTATATTAACTTTAACATTATATGAAATAAATCTAAATTAAACTTAAAAGTAATAATAATAATAATAATAATAATAATAATAATAATAATAATAATAATAAGTTGATCATAACATTATTAATTTTTATGAATTTCTAACTTAATACGTTTTCCATATAATTTAACCATTTAATAATTAATTCAATCTAATTATTAATTAATAATCCTTATATAAATAATAGTTTAATAGCAATAATTTAATTAACAACTACTATTTACTTTCTTTCAGTTAACAAATTTTATACATATATTTATTCTTATATTTAAATATAACTAATTAATTATATAAATAACTATATTCAGATCTTAAATTATTAATCTAAATCAATTATTAAAATAAATCATTCTAATTAAATAATTTAAAAATAATAATACTTTTAACTCAATTCATTAGACAACTAATTAATTTTAGTTTAATATTCAAAATCATAGTGATTAACTAAATTTAATTATTTAATATAATTATCATAATTATTATTTATTTACTTAGTTATTTTTATTTATTCGAAATTTCTTTTCTTTTAATTATAACCAATTAATCAACTAATTATAATATCATTTCTAAATCACTTTAATTCATAAATCTTAAATAAATAAATCTTTAACTATAATTATCATTTACTAATCATATTTTAATTTATTAACTACTTACTAATTTCTATCGATTTAAAACTGAAATTAATAATAATTAATCTCATTTAATTATAAATTTTAATTTATTTTAATTTATATATTTTTTTCTCTGGTCGCTGAAAAATTCACCGTTGTTGGATTTCAGACAAACTAAAACGTGATCCAAAAGTTACGACTAATATACTAAATTGAAGCTTATAAAGCGAGGATTCTAAAAATACTTGTCACACCAGGAAAGGAAGCCGAAAAATAGTCAAAAATTGATCTAAAAGTGGCTGCCAGTGAGTGTCCCAGTTCCTACTTCGGACAATGCGTGCGGCTCAGTTTAGTGTTGGATGACGACGATTCTGGTGGCATTGCAATGGGATGGGCTTCCAGCTGGTATGGGCAGTGACGATAGACAATGGTCAGTCAATGATAGATCAGAGGCAATAAGACCTCCACTAAAGGAATAACCTTGTTTCTCAACACTTTTTTTCTCGAGCTAAAATCACAACTGGTTCTTCCTCATAAATCAAATCTTCTTATAATTCTACTGGCTGTCTCTTGAGTGTATGTGAAGGATTACTGCTATACCTTCTTAGCATGGATACATGAAAGACATCATGTATTGTGATAATTTTAGTGGTAGTGCAAGTTTATAAACAATAGGGTCGATCTTCTCTATAATTTTATACGGCCCAATAAACCAATGGCTTAACTTTTCACGTTTACTAAATCGTACTACCCCTTCCATAGATATATTTTTTAAAAATACTTTATCTCTTATATCATACTCAATTTCCTTTCTCTTCAAGTCCACATAACTTTTTTGTCTGTCTTGTGCAACTTTTAATATGCTTTTGATCAGCTGAATTTTATTAGCAGCTAATTAAACCAATTTTAGACTCATCAATTCTTTTTCTCCAACTTCATTCTAGCATACTGGAGTTGTACATTTTCTTTCATATAATGCTTCATAATTTGCCATACCAATACTTGAATGAAAGCTGTTATTATAAGTAAACTTATCAATGGTAAATGTTTATCTCAACTTCTTTTGAATTCCATGCACAAGGTCTAACCATATCCTTTAAGGTTTGAATGGTCCGCTCTGATTAACTTTCAGTTTCAGGGTGAAAAGAAGTACTGAATTTCAACCTTGTACCCAAAGCATTCTGTAAACTAGGCCAAAACCTGAAAGTAAATTATGGATCTCTATATAATATTATAGATACCTGAGCACCATGCAATCTCACAATCTCTTTCACATAAATTCCTGCAAGTTTATCTAAAGAAATATCCATCTTGATAGGAAAAAAGTGAGATGACTTTGTCAACCTACCTACAATCACCCAAATAGCATCATGACCCTGTTGATTAAGAGGCAAGCTGAAAACAAAGTCCATGGTAATGTTCTTCCATTTCCATTCAGAAATCAGAAGAGGTTGTAGAAGACATGAAGGATGCTGATGTTCTGCCTTAACTTGTTGATACACCAAGTATTTTGCTACAAAGTCTGCTACATCTCTCTTTATACCCTATCACTAATAGTTTTCTTTAAGTGTTCTCCATATCTTGGTACTACTCAGATTCATAGAATATGCAAAATAATGGACTTCTTCCATTACCTCTCTTTTTAAAGTATCAACGTTAGGTACATAAAATCTACTAACAGGTACCAAAGTGCCATCTTCTTTAATAGAATAGTTTATATGTGTATTTGCTCTCACACCATCAATGACCTTCTTCATTTCCTCATTTAGAACTTGAACTTCTCTAATTCTTTCTACCAAGATCATTCTAACTTTAAAAGTTGCTAATAATACTCTAAAATCATTCATCACCAACTCTACTCCCAAGGATCGTTGATCCAAAAACAATGGAAGGCGTACTGTTTTGATATGGAAAAGACCACCATGAGATTTTTGACTTAGAGCATTAGCTACCACATTGACCTTCTCAAGATGACACTCAATAGTGCATTAATAATCCTTTAGCATCTCAATCCATACCTTTTGTCTCAAGTTTAACTCCTTCTGAGAAAGAAGATGCTTTAAACTCTTGTGGACTGTGAATTTCTGGCACTTTTCTCTATAGAGATAATGCCTCCAAATTTTCAAAGTAAGAACCATTGCAGCAAGTTCTAAATCATGAGTAGGATAATTTATTTCATGAGATCGATGATGTCTAGATGCATAAGCTATTATCTTCCCATGTTGCATCATGACACACCTCAAACCCTTTCGTGGAGCATCACTATACACCATATAAACTCCATTGCCTGAAGGAAGAGTAAGAACAGGAGATAAGTGAAGCAAGCTTTTAGTTTTTCAAAACTCTGTTGACACTCCTCAATCTAGTTAAATTTCACATTCTTGCTTAGCATTTTAGTCAAAGGTTATGTAATAATATAGAAGTCTTGTATAAACCGTTATCCTGCCAAGCCTAAGAAACTCCTTATCTCTGTAGGATTTGTTGGCAGTTTCCAGCTCATCACCGCTTCTATCTTTTTAGAATCAATATAAACTCCCTCTGCTGATATATCATGATATAAAAATACTACTCTATCCAACCAGAATTCACATTTACTAAGCTTGGCATACAATTGTTTACTCCTCAAGATCTGTAATACAATTATTAAGTGTTTCTCGTGCTCCTCTCTCCTTCAATAATATACTAGAATATCATTAATAAATACAATTATAAACCTATCCAGATAAGGATGAAACACCCTATTCATAAGATCCATAAAAGCAGCTAGAGCATTGGTTAGCCTGAATTGCATCACTAAGAATTCATAATGCCCATAGCGAGTCCTAAAGGCTGTTTTAGGTACATCTGACTCCTTTATTTTCAACTGATGATACTCCAATCATAAATCTATCTTAAAAAAGACTTTAGCATCTTGAAGTTGATCAAAGAGATCATCATTACGAAATAAAGGATATTTATTTCGAATAGTGACCCAATTTAGCTGCCTATAATTGATGCACAACAGCATGGAGCCATCTTTCTTTTTCACAAATAATATAAGAGCTCCCCAGGGTGAAATACTAAGTCTAATAAATCCTTTATCCAACAATTCTTGCAACTTCACCTTCAATTCCTTCAACTATATAGGAGTCACTATAAGAGCTTGAAAAATAGGAGTTATGACACGCTGAACATCAATAGAGAACTTCAGCTCTCTATTAGGAGGTAAACCTATAAGCTCTTCTGGAAATACTTATGGAAATTCATATACTATAGGAACATCCTCCAATTTAGGCTCTTTTAATCATGTGTCAATCACATGTGCTAAATATGTTTGACAACTCTTCTTAAGTAATTTCTTAGATGTCATAACAGAAATAACATAAGATGAAATGAACTTCTGCTCACAACAAAATGTGAGATTAGGATTACTAAGCAGACTAAAAGTCATATTTTTCTCACAACAATTAGTAGTGGCATGGTGATGGGATAGCAAATATATCCCTAAAATAATATCAAACTCTTTTATGTGTAATGATATAAGGTCTACTAGCAGCTCAAAATCGTCTAACTTGACTGTTGAATCCTTATACACATGTTCACACACCATGAAAGTCCTAACTGGAAAACTTACTACTAATCTATTATCTAAAAAACTCAACTTTTCATTCACATATGTGACAAAAGCATATGATATAAATGAATGAGTGATGCAAGGATCAATAAGAATATGGGCATTTCTACCAAAAATAAGCAACATACCAATAACTACCTCTAGTGAGGCTACAACTTCCTGTTGAGTGACAAAAAAAAAATAGAGCTTGTGCAGAAGGTCTACCTATTTGGTTGGATGATATGACTCTATCCTACATACTAATAACATTATTATTCCCTCTACCAGCTCCTCTACCCTGTGACTCGGTCCTGTCCCTTCCTAGAGGCACAAATGCCTATGATGCTTGACCAAATTCACTCGATCTCAATAATATTGGACAGTCACTTCTGAAGTGACCAATATCACCATACTGATAACATCCTCTAATATTTGTCCTACATTCTCCATTGTGGTATCTTCCATAAACATCACATAAAGATCGTGACCTTTGATTACCTCCTATACTATTACGTTGTCCAACTCTAGGTGCATTAATAGAATGACCCACAGATTGTCTCACTGAGCTCTGACTAACCCGGGGTCGATTAGCCTGCTGATTAAATCTTATTTGAAAATCTTTGCTCATACCACCATGGCTATGTTTATAATAAAAATTGCTTCCCCTCTTAAATTGTCCTTTAGAACCCCATGAAATGGATCCTAAGTTTGTTTTCTTTTTCTTTGTTCAAATTCAACTTTCTCTTTCACTAATTTTTCTACCTCCAAAGTTTTATCTACCAAAGTATAAAAGCTCAAACTCTGCTAATCGGGCATTGTCTTGCGAATTGTATAGTGTAATCCATTATAGAACTGACTGCACCTGTCTTTATTCTCTATAATCAAATGAGACACATATCTGTATAACTCCTTAAATCTGTCCACAAACTATGTTATGACCATACTGCCTTGCTTAAGATTAAAGACTATATTTTTCTTCTCTATTTTATAGTTGTTAGTGATATATTCTTTCTGAAATTTAACCACAAAGATGTCTCAAGTTAAGCCAACACCATAATCATGGGTCAACCTATTATACTAACCTTCGGCTACACTCTCAAAGAAAGCATGGACATATCTTATTTTATCTTCATCTAATAAGCGAGCGAGTGAATATGTCTTCTCCAATTTCTTTAACCATTTATCAATTTTTTTAGAATCTAAGGACCCATCAAATATCTCTGCTCCCAATTTCTGACAATGAGAAATAACGTCCCAAGGATGTTGGTGTTGACCATCCGTTGCCATAGCTGTATTTAGTACTTGATTCAAAACAACACCAAAACCATATGACTCTATCCTACGTACTAATAACATTATTATTCCCTCTACCAGCTCCTCTACCCTGTGACCGGGTCCTGTCCCCTCCTAGAGGCACAAATGCTTATGATGCCTGACCAAATTCACTTGATCTCACTAATATTGGACAGTCTCTCCTAAAGTGACCAATATCACCATACTGATAACATCCTCTAATATTTGTCCTACATTCTCCATTGTGGTATCTACCACAAACATCATATAAAGATCGTGACCTTTGATTACCTACTATACTATTACGTTGTCCAACTCTAGGTGCATTAATAGAATGACCCATAGATTGTCTCACTGAGCTCTGACTAACCTGGGGTCGATTAGCTTGCTGATTAAATCTTATTTGAAAATCTTTGCTCATACCACCATGGTTATGTTTAGAATAAAAACTGCTTCCCCTCTTAAATTGTCCTTTAGAACCCCCCATGAAATGGATCCTAAGTTGTTTTCTTTTTCTTTGTTCAAATTCAACTTTCTCTTTCACTAATTTTTCTACCTCCAAAGTTCTATCTACCAAAGTACAAAAGCTCAAACTCTGCTAATCGGGCATTGTCTTGCGAATTGTATAGTGTAATCCATTATAGAACTGACTGCATCTGTCTTTATTCTCTATAATCAAATGAGACACATATCTGTATAACTCCTTAAATCTGTCCACAAACTATGTTATGGCCATACTGCCTTGCTTAAGATTAAAGAATATATTTTTCTTCTCTATTTTATAGTTGTTAGTGATATATTCTTTCTGAAATTTAACCACAAAGATGTCTCAAGTCAAACCAACACCATAATCATGGGTCAACCTATTATACTAACCTTCGGCTACACTCTCAAAGAAAGCATGGACATATCTTATTTTATCTTCATCTGATAAGCGAGCGAGTGAATATGTCTTCTCCAATTTCTTTAACCATTTATCAATTTTTTTAGAATCTAAGGACCCATCAAATATCTCTGCTCCCAATTTCTGACAATGAGAAATAACGTCCCAAGGATTTTAGCGTTGACCATCCGCTGCCATAGCTGTATTTAGTACTTGATTCAAAACAACACCAAAACCAGAATCTATAAATGCAGACATAGCTGGAACAACTGCAGGTGGAACTGGAGGTGGAGAAGGTAGATCAACTCCACATGATTCTTGCTACAGAGCAATATCATTATTCTTCTCACTACTCTTAGAAATATCGATAGACTCCTCTGAATAAGGAGGTGTAGTAGGATTCCTACAAGGTATGCCAATATTTTCTAATATAACAACTCGATATCTTTGGCTATGGTTTCTATCACGAGCCCTACCACCTTGTACTCATGGCGGCATAGTCCTACAAAACAAATACATAACATGGATCAACTAAGTGATATTCCTATATGTATTGCATATATTCATAATCGACAATATATATATATATATATATTAGTGTATTTTGACAAATTCCTATAATTATTGGGCAAAGTGTTGAGACAAATTTAAATACTTTTTTTTTATCATGTATGACTGTGATGTTAATATGAATGAATGATATGTAAATGTAATTTGAGTTTAAAATATTCTTTGACTAATGAATAGGTAATCACATGGTAGTCTACAAAACCTGGTTTTGATATCATAAAATGTCACACCCCACTCTCATAATGCTACGGGTGGACTAAATATGTAATATGACAAAGCTTCCTTAATATCTTAAGCAAGTCATAATATATAACCTGTTATACAATCATCAATTATAATCAAACATTTAATATCCTTCACATACACAACTATAGATATGTGGCGATTATATTATTATCTAAGATAAATACTATTATCTCTAGATACATATTTAATATTGTTCATCATAATAATATAGATAATCCCTTAGGAAAAACAAACGATAAATACTAATTTATTGGCCCAACCTCTTCTATACGCTGGTGGAAAGTAAATGAGAGGAATTCTACTAAATTATTCTTTAATATCTAAAAATATTAATATATTAAAGGGGTGAGCCCAACTCCATGAATAAATAAATATATAAGAAGGGAGAACAAACAATGTTTTAAATAAATAATCTATATTTAAGTATTGCCATATATCATCATTAATCAACAGGATAAATAATACTTGAAATCTCAAACATAACTTTCAAATACTTCTTCAACTTATCATTTCTTAGTTCTCAAAAAACACAAACAATTCAGTTTAACCATCTTCTATATACACTCAAATATAATTCTCTATAGATCTCTCGCAAGCCAAAGGCACGTGATGAGTTATCTCACAGCCTAAGGAGCAATAAATGTCAATACATAATGTAGAGCAATACCCCAAAAGGCAAACCACTCAATATACGCCTCAAATGTTATATGTATACCAAGAGCTATTCCCAAAGAACAGTATTTTTAATTCTATAAACACCGGTCATCAAGGTATGATTATGCAAGATTATAACAAGAGTGTATATAATTATTTATTCAGCTATAGTATAATGAATCAGTCACAAATATGAAAAACTCAACTACCATTATTTATTCTCAATTTATGAGAAAATAAGCAACATTTAAAAATAAATCATCATTTTGAATTTTATAAATTATTTCCCTTAAATCATATATATATATATATATTATTTTTAAAAATATAATATTACATATTTATCCACTCACCTGGATCAAAGATTATACTCGTCTCACCAATAAGTTGCCTTCTATATTCTATTTTTACAGCATAATTTATTCCTAAAATAATATAAAATTAATATTTAATTTAAGGTATAACCTAAATTTATCAGCTAATATAGATGTATACTATAGAAAGAATGTGTGAAAATGGTTCTTAAATTCTAACAAAATTTCGACAGAGTTTCGGTGTAATTCTGTTTTTTCTAATATTTTAAAAATAATACTCCAATAAGTATTTTCTCAATTGTTAAGCCAATTGCCTATCTTAATCTTCTAAAAATATTTTCAATGACTCAATATAATTTGGATGTCTAAAATTCACTAAGTATTTATAATATGTTAATATGCAGTTAAATTATATTAATTTCGTTCATTTATTTTTTTAGTTTAATAATATTAATGATAATATTTATATTATTAACTAATTCATTTGATTGCATTTAAATAAAATTTTTTTTGGCATTTTAAGAAAATAAAATTTTCATATTTGTCTACAATTAAAATAAATTAATATATATATATATATGCATATATACATATTAAAATTTATTGAACTTAGTTTTCAAAATAAGCTTATATTAACAATATTAATAACAATATACTATGTAGAATTTATTATAATAATAATAATAATAATAATAATAATAATAATATCATTTACTTAAATTTTCTTACTTTATTATACTTTAAAATAATAATAATATACAATTTATTTACTTTACAATACTTTATTTTAAATTTCAATAATCATTTATAATAAAATCAATAATATTAATAATAATATTATGATTATTTACCTAGAATTTAATGTTATTTGATTACTTTTCATTATAAAATAATTATTTTATTATTATTATTTCAAATTTAATAGTTTATATTAAATTTAACATTATATGAAATAAATCTAAAGTAAACTTAAAAGTAATAACTATAATATAACAATAGTAATAATAATAATAACAACAACAACAACAACAACAACAACAACAACAACAACAACAACATTATTAGTTTTTATGAATTTCCAACTTAATACGTTTACCACGTAATTTAACTATTCAATAATTAATTCAATCCAATTATTAACTAATAATCCTTGTAGTAATCCACTTTTAAAAAATAATAAATTAGAAAAAGTAATTAAAAAGTAAATTAACAAATTATTAATAAAATAGTTATAATCTTATCCATTATTTTATACCAGCTACATTGAAAAACAAAAAAATATACAAAAAAATTAAATCAAGAAAGAAACAATTAACTCTTGGTTTTCTACAAGAAATCACTCCTGATTTTCTAAAATTATTTTCTGCAATAATTAATAAAAAATGCAAAAAAAAAAATCTTAGTAAAAAATGATAAGAAAAAAACTCATCTATAAAAAGTGAAGAATACAGAGAAGAATGAGGAAGAACTTTACACAGAAATATTGTTTAAAAAAACATAAATTAGAGAGAAAATTTACAAAAAAAAAAATAGAAAATTGATCAAAAAAAGAAAACACATACAAAAAAGAGTAAAAATTAAGAGTAAATTTTAGGACAGTTTCTTGGAAAGGGAAATTGTATAAAAACTCAAGTTTTTATTTAGTACAGAAAGTATACTTGATAAAAAAAAAAAAAAAAACAACCTACCAACAAAGTTCAATCATTTGTTCAGCAAATAAAGAATTACAATCAGGTAACATATTTGGTAGCCTATTTTTTTTTTTGTTACTGCAATTTAAATATCAATTTTCATTTACTGCAATTATTGTTATGAATTAATAACTTCAAAATGTAGTGAGAAAATGATTATATATAAGTCATGAAAATATGTATACAATACAAACAAACATTTTTACTAAGTTCTAACATCACTTTAGACACATGATTTTATAAACAAAAGTTACAAAGCTAACATAACAAAATCATATACAAAAGTAGACATTAAAAAAAGATAAAAAATTCACATAAAAAAATGAATGCATGATTCAGGTTTCTATTTTTTTTTAAATTAGGATGAATAATAATAATAACTATAAAACTAATAAAAAAAGAAAAAAGATATAACAAAATAGTATTAACAATGAAATTTGAATTTATTTAAAAATAAATTGGATCTAAAAATTTAGAAAATAATAATATGTAAAAAACTTAAAAATAAGCTAATAAATATTAAAGAAAAAAACTAAAAGTAAACAAGGATATGATTTTTTGTTTTACCTTAAAATGTGATTGAAGAATCATATATTGAAGTACTTGGAGTGAATATTGTATCCATTGGGCTAAATTAGGAAGAATAAAAAAATCAATCAAGAAATAAATAGCATTTTTTTTCTTGTAAGAATTTTCAAAGAAGAAAATGGAGAAGAAGAGAACAGCACAAGTAAAATGAGAGTCTAAAAAAATATTTATACCAAGTGGGATTAGGGTTAGACACTTGGCTTAGAAACGGTGAAGTTTTAACCTTTTTTTTTGTTTCTTTTGTTAATTTTTTAAAATCCAATATCAGTTGCTAAAAATAAAATAAAAAGGTTGAAAAAATGACACCCTCTACCATATTTTTAAAAAATTTTATTTTTTTACCAGGTGTATTTTAGTCATTTTATTATAAACTTATAATAAATTCATTATAAACTGTGTAAAATTTATAAACTAATTATAAACTCATGATAAACTCTTTGTAAACTAATAAAAATCTATATTTTGGTAAGTACTTTATAAATTCAGGTATTTTAATAAATATTTTATAAATATGATAAATTTAAATTATTTTTAATTTTTCTTGTATTTTTGTCAAAAGTCCAAAAAGATTTGGGCATTTTTTGAAGTTGCAATGTTATGGGCCAGTCCATGATGTTACATCATCCAATTTTTTTTTAAATATTATCTTTTTTTTTTTTCTATTTTTAGTTATTTTTTTATTCTTCCTTCTCTTTGATTGGAGTAAAATAAATCAACACACATATGAAAATAATTATTCGTCAAAAGTTTAAATAATACAACAACTAACATATAAATTAAATATAAAATAATAAGACCATAAGCTAATATCTCGTTATTGCTTTCTTGCTTAATATATATCTATATATTTATATTTTACTTGGTCAGTTACTTGGGTATAATATAAATATCAAATGATAAAAAATATTTAAAATTTATATTAAAAAATAAATATATACAAGTGATATAAGATCAATTAAATAAATCTAATAATCATATCAAATAGTGGATATGGTTGTCAAAAATAATATAAAAATAAAATGATATATTAAAAATAAATCCACAAATGTAAAAAAAATATGTATAATTATATCTAGAAAACGGATATCACCACAACAAAAAGAAAATAATAAGAACTGCAGAGATATTAATTACATCAAACGGATATGTATGCATTTGAAATTAAGTTTTGAATTGAAGTTTACTTTAATTAAATACTCTTTTTAAAAATATATATATTAACAAATTATAAAATAAAATAATAAAAATATTTAATACGAAATTAGGATAATTATATCCAGAAAGTGAGCATAATTTTTTTAAGAAATAATAATTATAAATTTAACAAATATTAAGTTATAAAATCTTTATATTCAGGTAATGAATATAAGGATCAAACAATTAATTAATAAATAAAATATGTAGTCACAAGGGTAATGTAATCATAAAAAAAATAATAAAAACGTAGAATTAAAATAGTAACCATAAAGAGTCATATTCATGAAATGAACATTATTCAAAATAATAGTAATAATAAATTTAACAAATATTAAAGTATAGAACTATTATATTCAAGAAGTGATTGTGGAGATTAAGTTATACACTAAAAAAAAAATTGTATCTATAACAGTAATAAAACTATACAAATCTAAAAAAAATTATTTATAGATAATGAATACAATAATTAAAAGATAAGAAAATATAAATAGGATTTATATTCAGGTAGTGAATATAATTTTTTTTGCAAATAAAAAAATAGATAATAAAACATCACAATAATTACAATATCAATTTTTAGGCATTGTAGGATATTTTTTCTTTCCTACATGTAATCAACCATCCGAACCCAGAAACACAAACCATTACTATGTATCCAATCAAACCTCTTAATTGATTAGTGGCGACTCATAATACAAACGAAAAAACTCATTAAACATAAGTCGACAAAATTCAAATTAAGTCTATAATTCACACCTTTCCGCTGGCTCCTCGTCGTCCAGTGTGCGATAACTGGCAACTCCACTGGGAATAGGTACTTATTAAATGGAGGGGTTAAACTATATATAATATTATGATGTTTCTGTATTATTGATTAATTGTGTTTTACGATTTATTTAATGTCATTCTTTTGTATTTTCTAAAGTATTTAATTACGTTCATATTATTATTCGTGTATTTTGACTGACAAATCTCTTATCACACACTCACTTAAAGGTCAAAAAGTGACCTATTACCCTAATAGGCTTAGTATGAGGATGAAGTAGAGTTGCTCCGTGGAAAACTCGATAGGGCCTTTAAAAATTTCTCACTCGGACTATCTTTTAGCCATGTATTGGTTGAGAGAACCTGTTAGTCCAAATTGTGGACGATAGTGGAATTGCCCATAGTTTGGAAACCTCAAAACCCGGTGAAATAAGGAAGATCTTTACCATTAAAAATAGAACTCAATAATTCACACCTTTAGGTAAACTTGTTGTGACCTTTTCTAAAATCTTTTAGGATCAATAAACAAAGAAATTTATATTCAAGCTCCTCTATTTGCTCCCTATTTTTCAAGTCACGGTGCATTTTTTTTTCTTGTCTTAGAAACCTTCCTCGTGATCAATGATAAAATGTCTTTTTAATAAATATTTTGTAATTTTTACATCACATGGCATTATGATCATATAGCATTGTAGCTTTGCATGATATAACATTTCAATATTTATCACAAATAGATTTGCATACCAATATAATGATTTATAAAATGACTAATAAGCATGTTTTATTTTTTTTATTGCGAAAGGAATATTTCTGCACTATTGTGACCATAAAAAATCGTAATATGGCTGTTTTAGATATATCTGAAGCAGATGCCGTGAAAAAATCAGAGTCAGCATAAAAAATAGAAAGGGATTGTATTTCTATAGGAGTCATGATCCAACTTCCGACATTATGAGAAGTAGACTTCCAACAAAATGATTTAAGGGCTTTAAAAAAATTTGGAACAGTATGAGACCACAATAAAGGATCCGATTTAATGAGTAATTTGGATGGATTGCTTACCTTATGTACACTCCGGTATTCTTGCCTATGCTAAAAGCCATGCTAAATTACTAGGACCATGCTACTGTTGTTTCACATTTGGACAGTTAGACTTAATGCCTACAATAGAAGAGTATCAGATCATAACCAATATATTCGAAAAGAAAGATATTAAGTCGTATACACATAATAAGAGGGAACTAGGTAGAAGACAATTGGCCAAGATCACGAATATGCATGCAAGTATGGTAGAATGATGAGAAACTCCACAATCCAAGGTCATTCGGGTGGACCCCTTACTAGGATACGTGAAAAATAATTTGGATCAAAAGGAAGAATTTCAGATTTTGGCTCTGCTAATTTATGGAATGGTCCTATTTCCAAAAGAATTGAACTCCATAAATCCCAAAATGATCACTTTCTTTACCAGTGTACGAAGAAGAACATATTCAATCATTAGTATATTGGCAGAAATGTTGAGGTCTTTGAACTATTACAGAAAGTAAGGAAACAAACGATTTACGGGTTGTACCATTTTGTTGAGTACATGGGCTCTAACACATTTCAAGTGCCCTCCTCAATTTTAGTTTTTTACTATTAAGTATGAATCGGGATATTATGCTATAAAAAATCATTTGGCAAAGTTTGGATCAACAGAATGGCCTAAGACAACCCCGAACAAGAAACAATTGTTAAAATTTTTATAACGGATAAAAGAAGAAGATATATTTTGGTTAACTTTTTGGAAGGATAGACAATCATAAAGTTCATTTGTGGTGATTTTCTATGGGTGCCTTTAATAGGAATATGGAGAGTCACCACATATACAACTGCAATGGTAAGAAGACAATTGGGATCTTCATAATTCATTCCTCAAACAACAGGGTTGGATCACATAGACTTGGATTATGAGGATGAGAAGACATATGCCAAGATTGGTAAAGTCCTGGACACATGGAAGATTGTGAGGAAGATAAGATCTAAAAATTATAGAGACTTAGTGACTCAAGGTTACTTAGAATGGAATCGAAAAAGAGAAAAAAAGTTTGTCCCTCCGATAGTAAGAATGCATAATGAACCTTCCACATCAAATGAGCATGTTCTTATTGATGAAGTTGTCATGAGAAAAATGTCTTTCACAAATGATAGAGACGTAGCCTACTAGATTTGATAGACTGCAGAGACTAAAAAAAGGACTTTTGAGCTTCAAAGGGAAAATGAAAAGCTTAAATATAAAATAGAAAAAGTCCAAATGCAAGAGTCCAATATGATGAAAAGGAAGATAATAATCTTAGAAGTGGAAAGAAGAGCTTTTAAAATAGAACAGAAAAATAATAAGTTAAAAGGAGAAATGTTTATACAACAACAACTGTTAGATGGGTATAAAGAAAGGGAAGAAAACATGAAAAGCGAGATATAAGCTCTAGTCGAGGAATCACGCCAACAATAAATTAATGTCCATAATTTAATATGAAAAATTCAAGTATATCAGGACTAGGTAGATCAATTGACAACTTTTATAGATTAAATTTTGGCTGAGAAAAATGATTTAGCCACACATCTGAAAGCATATAAGGAGGATTGTGTCTTTTATCGAGATAATTTTATCAGGGTATGTACCCAAACTGATCATCTCACTTAAAAATTTAAAGAACTAGCTCAATAAGCAAGCTCCATGGCCTAAGAGGTGAAATGTATGAAGATAATTTATATGCTAGTGGGACCATATGGATAGGAGCTGTATAATTTGTTGAAAAAGATGTATCGAGAGCTTTCCTATTATAGAAGATTCATATGAAGGTCACAAAGAGTTAATAAGATTTAATTCCTTTTGTAATTTGATAAGCAAAATATTTGTTTTTTATTCTTTTTTGTAATATGTTGAAGAATGATCAATTATTTATGTTATTTTTATTTTATTACTTATTTAAAAAAATGAGTTTGCATAATTATTGCATTATGATTCAAATGAAAATTGAAAAATAAAAATATTTTCTAATGCAAAATATAGACTGGCTTTCAAAAAACAAATCTGACTTAGCTCACTGTTATGGGACTTGTTTAATGACCAGACTTATGGAAAACCACACCCAAGAAGAGATGAGGTGAGACATCGATCAGATAAAGGATAGGTTAGAAGAAGTTTCAGAAATGAGAAATTAATTGGCACAACTCATGAATTTACTCAAAGGCAAGAACACTATAGAAATCATGCCTAATGCCTTAGGATCAGGAATCCCGATAGCCCGTCCTTTTATATTTGCATATCCATAAGGTTTTATCTCACAATATAAGCTAACAGAAGGGGGACTAAGTAATAGTACTCATTCAACAGAAATGTCAGTGCTTCTCAACCTTTTCAAGGAATGCGATAAGAGGGGCAAGTAAAAGAAGCCCAAATAAATCTAAGGCCTCCTGTTTTTCTTGAAGAACCCATAATAGTTTCAAAATTGGATGACCCAAAGGTGCAAAGTAATTTTAAAAGAGCTAGTCCTGAACCTATTACGAAAACGATATAATGGATAGAAAAAGTGTTTAAAGGTGATTAAAAGAGTTAATGTGTATGAAACCACTGACGCATCCCAGTTGTGCCTGGTACCTGATTTGACCATACCACTGAAGTTCAAGACTTTAGAATTTGATAAATATGATGGACTGTCTTGTCCTTAAAGTCATCTATCAATGCTCTGTAGTAGAATGATAGTATACATCAATAATGAGAAACTACTAATTCACATTTTTCAAGAAAGTCTTACGGGACTAGCAATAAGGTGGTACATAAGTTTAGATCGAACACACATTCAAAGATAGAAAGATTTGGCAGATGCTTTCATGAAACAATACAAGCATAATATGGATATAGCACCTACCAAGGATGATACGAGAGTTATGAAAAAGAAAAACAATGAAACTTTTAAGGAATATGCACAAAGATAGAGAGACAAAGCAGCACAAGTTAGTCCCCCTCTCACAAATAATGAGATGTTATCCAATTTCTTAGATACACTAGGATAACCATTCTATAACATGTTGCTAGATAATAAAACCATCAACTTTTTAGATTTTATTCCAGCTAAGGAAAGGATTGAGCAAGACATAAAAAGAAAAAAATTGAGGAGCGAAGTATTGAAGGAAACAACTCAAAAAGACAATATTCAGGCAAAAAGAATGAAAGACAAGCCCACATGATAGGAGAACATTCATAGCCTAAAAAAACTTACTATCATCACCCTCCACCACATTATGTGGCAAATGTAGAACCTGAAATGTATCAGTTCTCTTATCACGCTCCCCGATTCATGAGTTCTCAAAATGCTCTTTATTCTACTCCACCTAGTGCTCCTACGCTTACCCAAGGACTATCAGTAAAACAAATCAACCGAATCAAGGAGGGTAATAAAATAATCATTCTCAGGAAAAGGAAGATAGAAATATTTGATCTTATCCCTATAACTTGTGCAGAATTATTGCCTTAACTACTGCAAGGACAACAAGTGTGCTTGACACCATTAAAACTAATGAAACTACCTTACCCCCAAATGGTATGACTCCAATGCAAAGTGTGAATTCCATGCAGGGGCACCTGGACATACTATCGAAAATTGTATTGCATTTAAAAGAAAGCTTCAGAGTCTTTTAAATCTAGGATGATTGAAATTTAATCAAGAATCGAAAACTCCTAATGTGAATAATAATCCTTTGCCAAATCATGATGGGGGTAAAATCAATGCCATTATTGAGGATGAGGTTCGACAATATAAGGAGAAAGTAAAGGAAGTTCAAATGCCTATGGGGGAGCTTTTTCAAACTTTACTCAAAGATGGATTAGTTCTTAAAAGCCAATCAAGAAATAAATGTCTCCTTCAATAGGAACCCTTTTGTGACTATCATGGTGAGACATCGGATCATACAATCAATGAATGTTCGCAATTGAAGATGAAAGTTCAAGAATTAATGAGTGCTAAATTTGTGATTTTTGGAATAGAAATAAGGAAATGGGAAGATGTGAATATGATGTCTACTAATCTTTTTATTCAAGTGCTCATTGTAATATCATGCTTGTCAAGCGAAATGAAAAGCAAAATCTGATATGTCTTCACAAATCCAAAAACTTATAATCAAAACACCAATTCCTTTTGAATATAAGAATTTAAAAGAAGTGTCTTTGAAGTATATGTACGAGGTAGTGAACCAAAACCAATGGTTAATATATCTAGTGTAGGTGGAATGACGAGAAGTATGTGCTGCTATATGCTAGAAGAAGTAGAGAATCATCGAAAAGAAGAATTAGAAAGGTGCAGGAAAGGGAAAGCTAAAGAAGGAGAATTGGTGGAACAGATCGAGGCTAGAGAATTCCAAGATGTGGTCATTAAAAATGACCCGTAATTGGAAGTATAGAAGCTAATCTCTGAGTACGAGGCATGTGAAATCTTAAAGTTGGTTAAGTAAAGTGAATACATGGTGATTGAACAGTTGAATAGAACCCCAGCTAGAGTCTCACTACTTTCTTTGATCTTGAATTCATAATCTCATCGAAGTTCACTACTTAGGGTTCTAAATCAAGCACATGTTTGCTATGATATCTCTGTAGATAGCTTAAACAACATTGTTAGGAGTGTAATGGTAGTTAATTGGACATCCTTCGTTGATGATGAAATACTTGGAGAAGGAACTAGGCTTATAAAAACTTTAGATATATCAGTCCAATATAAAAGATATTTTATTGCAAAGGTTTTGGTGGACAATGGATCATCCCTAAATATATGACCTAAAACTACCCTCTCAAAGCTTCCAATTGATGAGACATACATGCAGCCTAGCTCTATGATAGTTCGGGTCTTCAATGGGACTAGGAGAGAGGTTTTTGGAAATATCGAGATACCTATCCAAGTAAGTCTAATCTTATTTAATATCACATTTCAAGTGATGAAAATGGTACCGGCTTATAGTATGTTATTATGACGGCCATGGATACACTCGGCAAGAGCAGTACCCTCATCTCTACATCAGAAAGTCAAATTCATCATTAAAGAAAAGATGATTGAAATTTTAGAAGAAGAAGACCTTCTAATCACTAAATCTGTCTCAACCCCATATATTGAAGTAGTAGAAGAAGCCTTTGAAAGTTCTTTCCAATCATTTAAAATAGCAAACACTTCATATGTTGGAGAAGGATTGGTGATGCTAACTCCTTGATTATCAGCTGCAACTATGAGGTGGCAAGAGAAATGTTAAGGGCAAGCTATTCTCCAGGGAAAGGTTTAGGAAAATATGAACAAGGAATTAATACCTTTCTGCTGCCTCCCAATCTTAACAATGGAGCTAGATTGGGATACAAGATTACTAGAGAAGACAGAAGAAGAATTTAGAAAGAGAAAAATGATCGTCGACTAGAGAAATTGGCAAGTCAAGAAGCTTCAATAGAAAAAATGACATTCATACCCCTAAGGCAAACCTTTAGAAGTTTTGGTTTTTTCCATGAAGAAATAGAGACGATAAGAGATCTATGAGATATGGAGATAATATCAAAAAATTCATTGGTGACTATGATGAATGAAAATGAGTCTCATGATGATGTAACTTTATGAGTTACACCTTTGCTACTAGGACAAGTTCTGAATAATTGGAAAGCTTATGAATTATCATCTCAATCAAAGTAATTCAAATAATTATTTTTCTATGATTCTGCCCAATATTTTAGAAAATATTAGCATGAGCTTCCTTTTTTAAATATTTCAAAATAATTTTTAATAAAATAAAGTGCATGTTTCATCTCTATTCATGAACTCTCCTTGCTACTTTTATTCATTTACTTTCTGCTTAATTTCTATATATTGATATTTTTTTTTCTTTATACTCACTTTACCCAGGAATGCCAGTGATGAATTAAATCTTGATGAAATTAAGTCTGGGTATGATTTTGATAACCCTATCTTTGAAATCACATTTGATGAAGAAGACGAAGAGGATTTTCCACCTGAAATATCTAAAATGATTGAGCATGATTGAAAATTATACAACCTTCAGAAGAAGCAGTAAAATATTAAACATAGGAACCGAAGAAAATAAGAAGGAAACAAGGATTAGTGCATCACTGCCTCTGGAACTCAAAGAAATGATGATTAAATTGCTAAGAGAGTTTATCGATGTCTTTGCATGGTCATATCAGGATATACCAGGGCTGAGTACGGATATAGTTGTGTATCATTTACCATTGAAGCCAGCATATAAACCCATAAAACAAAATTTGAGAAAAAACCAGATATTTTGTTAAAAATAAAAGAAGTAAAAAAGCAGTTTGAAGCAGGTTTCCTAGAAGTGGCCAAGTATCCAGAATGGGAGGCTAATATAATGTCAGGTTGTGTGTTGATTATAGGAATCTTAATCGAGTAAGTCGAAAAAATAATTTTTCTTTGTCGCACATTGATGTGATAGTAGATAATACAACTTGATTAGTTATGTTCTCATTAATGGATGGATTCTCAGGATACAATCAAATTAAAATAAATCTTGATGATAAATAAAAGATAACTTTTATTACTTTCTAGGGAACATTTTGTTATAAAGGTGCATATTTTAGACTGAAGAATGTGAGAAAACTTATCAGAGAGCAATGGTTACCCTGTTTCATAATATGATACATAAAGAAATAGAAGTATATATTGATGGCATGATAGCAAAATCTCAACATAGTGAAGACCATGTTGCAGTTTTAAAAAGATTATTTAACCGGTTAAGAAGATATCAACTCTGATTAAATCATTCAAAGTACATATTTGGAGTGTCATTGGGAAAATTATTAGGGTTTATATCAGTAGGAGGGAAATTGAGATTGATCCTCATAAGATTAGGGCTATAGTTGAAATGTTAGCTCCTAAAATTGAAAAGTAGGTCTCAAGCCTTTTAGGAAGGCTTAATCATATAGCTCGATTCATATCACAACTAATATCCATATGTGAGCCTATTTTCAAGCTTTTGAGGAAGAATAACCCAGGAAAATGAAATGATGAATGTCAAATAGCCTTTGATAAAATTAAACATTATTTACAGACTCCTTTAATTTTGCAGTTGCCTATACCTGGTTGTCCTCTTCTCTTGTACTTGACAAATTTGAGAGCTCAATGGGTGGCATTCTCGGGCAGCATGATGACTCAGAAAGTAAAGAGCAAGTCATATATTATATAAGTAAAAGATTCACCAATTATGAAGCAAAATACTCTATGTTGGAAAGAACTTGTGTCACATTAGCATAGACAACTTATCGATTAAGGCATTGCATGCTGTACTATACCACCTTTTTGATATCTTGAATGGATCCCTTTAAGTACATTTTTGAAAAGCTCATTTTAATTGGGAGAGTGGCTCAATATCAGTTTTTATTAACTGAGTATAAGATTATATATATCACCTAAAAGGCGATAAAAGGGAGTATTATATCTTACTGTTTGGCAGATTGAGCTATTGAAGACTATCAACTAATAAGTTATGAGTTCCCTAATGAAGTAATCATGTTAGTGGAAGAAGAACAAGGATAAAAAAGAAACTGGATTATGAAATTTGATGGAGCTTCAAATGCCTTAGAAAGTGGGATAAGAGTGATTCTAATCTCTCCAGAGGAAAAAATATTTTCCTATGATAGCCAAATTATGTTTTGATTGCACTAATAACATAGCTGAATATAAGGCCTATGTTTTAGGAATACAAGCTACTATTGATATAAAGATTAAAATGTTGAAATTGTATGGTGATTCAACATTGGTAATCAATCAGTTAAAAGGAGAATGGAAAACTAAAGATTCAAAATTGGTTCCTTATCAAGAATATATTCTTGATTCAGCTCAAAGCTTTGAATTTATAAGTTTCAATCATCTTTCCCGAATTGAGAGCCAAATTGCAGATGCATTAGCCATATTAGCTGCAATGTTTTGATTGGATGCTTATGGAAAGATGCCTCCTATCAAGATTGAAACCAGAAGGGTCAATACTTACTATACAAATCTTGAACAAGAACGTGGTGGCAAGTCATGGTTTCATGATATCAAGTAGTATCTCAAAAATAGAATATACCCTCTAGAAGCCTCAGATATTGATAAAAGAACCATTCGACGACTATCAATGAATTTCTTTTTGAGTGGCAATGTCCTATACAAAAGGACTTATGATACAATGCTGATTAGATGTGTAGATGAAAGAGAAGCTCAAAGATTGATAGAAGAAGTTCACGAAGGATTCTGTGGTACACATTCTAGTGGGTATGTATTGGCTTGAAAAATTCTCAGAATGGATTATTTCTGGCTGAAAATGGAATCAAATTGCATTAACTATGTCCGAAAATATCATAAGTGTCAAATATATGCTGATGATATCAATGCACCTCCAGGATCCTTGCATGTAATGGTTTTCCTGTGGCCTTTTTCAATATGGGGATTAGATGCGAATGGCCCAATAGAACCTAAAGCTTCTAATGGACATCAATTCTTTCTAGTAGCAATTGATTATTTTATTATTTTATCAAATGGGTAGAGGCAGCCTCTTTTGCCAATGTGACAAAGAATGTGGTCTTGAAATTTCTTAAGCGTAATATCATATGTTGATATGGTCTTCCCAAGCATATTATCACTGATAATACAAAGAATTTTAGGAATAAGAATATGATAGAGATATGCTCAAAATTCAAATTAAGCACCATAATTCCTCCCTATATTATCCAAAGATGAATGGTGCAGTAGAAGCAACTAATAAGAATATTAATAAGATAATTCAAAAAATGACAATAATGAACAAAGATTGGTATGAAATAATTTCTTATGCTCTTCATGGATATATGACCATAGTTAGGACATCTAACGTGGCAACACCATTCTCTTTAATGTATGGTATGGTGGCAATATTACCCATTGAAGTTGATACTCCTTCTCTCAAAATTGTTATGATCAATTAAACTTTATCGAAGAAAAAAGATTGATAGCCTTGTGACATGGTCAATTATATCAGAAATGATTTATCAAAGCCCATAAAAAGAAGATGAAGGGTAGGGAGTTTCAAGAATGAGATTTGGTGCTCAAAAAGATTATCCCAAGGCATTAAGATCCTTGAGGAAAATGGACTCCTAAATATGAAGGTCCATACATCATAAAGAAAATATTCTCTGGAGGAGCTCTCATTTTAACTAATATGGATGGAGACGATTTGCTGAATTTGGTAAACTTAGATATTGTGAAAATGTATTATGCCTAAAGTTGCCAGGAGGAGAAGAAAAGAAGATGTGAAAAGCATAGTTAGGGATTATTTTAAAGTTAATTCAGATTTATGATCATCAGATTTGTATGATTTATTGGCTTTCCTTTATAAATATTCCCTTTTTCTTATATATTTGTAGCTTCTAAAAAAAAAATTTGGCAAACCAAACTGAATATGTCTAATTTATGCTTTAAAAGCACATATTTTATTAAAAATTTATTTTTGAAATACTTGAAAATGAGGTGCAGTGCTAAAAGATGGTAGAACTAAGCTTAGCAGATCTATGTATGAGACATTAAAATAATTAAACTTAGAATGAAAAGGGGGATGCCTTAATGGGTGAACGAATTGCTAACAAGATACTTATAGAGGCAATGGCAGACGATGTTATTGTAAGATCAAGAGTTGTTGCTTGAATAAAATCCAAAAAGACATTTTCAAAATCTCATAACTAAAGTTAAGTACCAAATTTATTCTAGATTCATGGATTGTTATAGTTCTGATGTTATATTTTTCTTTCAAAAAGAAAAATCCTTAACACAAAAGGATGATTTTAAAAGTCAATTAATACTTTGTCTAAGCATTTAGATACAAGCAAGCAAACGTAGCATAAAAGTTTTAAGTATTTTTTTTTAAAGAGATTTTCAAATTCCCTAACACAATCAAAAGAGTCTGCATATAATAATAATTTTTTAAGTAATCCTAGAGTCAAGCTCCGAATTCTCTTTGTTTTTTAAAAAAAAAGAGTTTCTAAAGTCAAACATTGGAAATACCTAGGGTCAAGCCTTGGGTTCTCTTTTCAATTTTCCAAACATTCCTAAAGTCGATCTTTAGGTATTTATAAGGTCAAGCCTTACAATTCTCTTTTATTTTCTAAAAAAAATCCATAATATTGAGTATTAGATACTCCTACAGTTAAGTCTTAGGTTTTCTTTTTTCCTTCTGAAAGTTCTTAGTATCAAGCATTAAACACGTCCAGGGTCAAGCCTTAAGTTTTCCATTTGTTTTCTATATAAATAAAAAAAAATAGGCCTAATGCCGAGCATTAGGCACTCCTAGAGTCAAACCTTAGGCTTTTTTTATTTTTTATTAATCTTTGATGTCGAGCATTAGACACTCTTAGGGTCAACCGTTACATCATTTGTCAATTTTTTTTTACCATAGACGTTACTGAGATTAAGTCTCAAGTTATAACTTTTTTATTTATTTAAATCTTAGAAAATAATATATTACCAATTTTTGTACAACTTTAATTAATTAAAAGAATGCAGGGGGGGAAAATAAATATAGTAATCCACTTTTAAAAAAAAATAATAAAGTAGAAAAAGTAATTAAAAAATAAATAGTAAAATATTTATAATCTTATCCATTATCCTATACCAAATATATTGAAAAAAAAATATACAAAAAATTTAAATCAAGAAAAAAGCAATTAACTCCTGATTTTCTGCAATGTTTTCTGCAATAATTAATAAAAAAATGAAACAAAAAAAGTTAGTCAAAAATGATAAAAGAAAAACTCCTCTATAAAAGGTGAAGAACACAGAAAAGAATGGGGAAAGGAATTTACACAGAAAGATTGTTTAAAAAAAACACATATTAGAGAGAAAATTTACAAAAAATACAGAAAATTGATCAAAAAAGAAAAGACATACAGAAAAGAGTGAAAATTAAGAGTAAATTTTAGGACAGTTTCTTGGGATAGGAAATTGTATAAAAACTCAAATTTTTATTTAGTAGAGGACATGTACTTGATAAAAAAATAGGACAACCAAACAACAAAGTTCAATTATTTGTTCAGCAAGTAAAGAATTACAATCAGGCAACATATTTAGTAGCCTATTTTTTTTATTACTGTAATTTAAATATCAAATTTTCATTTACTGCAATTATTATTATGAATTAATAACTTCAAAATATAGTGAGAAAATGATTATATATACATGAAAATATGTATACAATACAAACACACATTTTTACTCAGTTCTAACATCAGTTTAGGCACATGATTTTATGCACAAAAGTTACAAAATGAACATAACAAAATCATATACAAAAGTAAACATTAAAAAAAGGATAAAAATTTCACAAAAAAAAAAATGAATGTATGATTCAAGTTTCTATTTTTTTCTAAATTTGGATGAATAATGATAATAACAACGATAAAACTAATAAAAAAAGAAAAAGATATAGCAAAATAGTGTTAGTAATGAAATTTGAATTTATTTAAAAATAAATTGGATCTAAAAATTTAGAAAATATGATATATAAAAAACTTAAAAATAAGCTAATAAATATTAAAGAAAAGAAAAAACTAAGAGTAAATAAGAATGTGAAATTTTTTTGTACCTTAAAATGTGATTGAAGAATCATATATTGAACTACTCAGAGTGAATATTGTAGCCATGGGACTAAAGTAGAAAGAATAAAAAAATCAATCAAGAAATAAATAGCATTTTTTTCTTGTAAGAATTTTCTAAGAAGAAAATGGAAAAGAAAAGAAGGGCATAAGTAAAGTGAGAGTCTAAAAAAAGTATTTATACCAAGTGGGATTTAGGATTAGACACTTAGCTTAAACACTATGAAGTTTTAATTTTTTTTTTGGTTTCTTTTGTTAATTTTTTAAAACCCAATATGAGTTTCTAAAAATAAAATAAAAAGGTTTGGACATTTTTTTAAAGTTGCAACATTATGGGCCAGTCCATAATGTTACATCATCCAATTTTTTTTAAAATATTTTCTTTTTCTTTTTTTAGTTATTTTGTTATTCTTCCTTCTCTTTCATTGGAGTAAAAAACAAAATCAACACACATATTAAAATAATTATTTATCAAATTTTTAAATAATACAACAACTAACATATAAATTAAAAATAAAATCTAATATCTTGTTATTGCTTTCTTGCTTAATCTATATTTTTATATATATTTTTTACTTGGTCACTTATTTGGGTATAATATAAATATCAAATGATAGAATTATTTAAATTTATATTAATATATATATATATAAGTGATATAAGATCAATTAAATAAATCCAACAATTATATCTAGATAGTGGATATGGTTGTCAAAATAACATAAAAATAAAATAACATATTAAAAATAAATCCACAAATATAAAAAAAATGTATAATTATGTTCAGAAAACGGACATCAACAAAACAAAAAAAATCGAAATAAGAGGGCTTTGATTCCGTCAAGCGGATACATATGCATTCAAAATTAATTTTTGAATTCAAGTCTACTTTAATTAAAACACCCTTTTAAAAAAAGATATATATTAACAAATTATAAAATAAAATTATAAAATTATTTAATATGAAATTAGGACAATTATATCCAGAAAGTGAGCATAATTTTTAAAAAATAATAATTATAAATTTAACAAATATTAAGTTATAAAATCTTTATATTTAGGTAGTGAGTAAAAGAATTAAATAATTAACTAATAAATAAAATATGTATTTACAAGAGCAATGAAATCATCAAAAAATAATAAAAATATAGATTTAAAATTGTAATCATAAAGAGTCATATTCATATAGTGAACATTATTCAAAATAATAGTAATAATAAATTTAATAAATATTAAAGTATAAAACTCTTATATTCAAGAAGTGATGTGAAGATTAAGTCATACACTAATAAAAATAAAATTGTATCTATAACAATAATAAAATATAAAAATCTATAAAAAATATTTATTTATAGACAATGAATACAATAATTAAAAAAATAAGAAAAAATAATTAGGATTTATATTCAGGCAATGAATATAATTTCTCTTGTAAATAAAAAAATAGATAATAAAATATTACAATAATTACAGCATCAATTTTTGGCGTTGTAGGATATTTTTTCTTCCCTACATGTAATCAATCCTCCGAACCTAGAAATGAAGATTATTATTAGGTATCCAATCAAATCTCATAATTAATTGGTAGCGACTCTTAATACGCACAGAAAAAAATAATTAAACATAAGCAGACAAAAATTAAACTAAATCAATAATCCATCGACTCCCCGTCGCCACAATCCTTATATAAGTAATAATTTAAGAGCAATAATTTAATTAACAACTACTATTTACTTTCTTCCAATTAACAAATTTCTTACTATATTTATTCTTCTATTTAAATAAAACTAATTAATTCTATAAATAACAATATTTAGATCTTAAATTATTAAAATAAATTAATTATTAAAATAAATTATTCTAATTAAATAATAAAAAATAATAATACTTTTAACTCAATTCATTAGACAACTAATTAATTTTAGTTTAATATTCAAATTATAGTGATTAACTAAGTTTAGTTACTTAATGTAATTATCATGATTATTAATTATTTACTTAGTTACTTTTATTTATTCTAATTTTTTTTCTTTTATTACAACCAATTAATAAACTAATTATAATATCATTTCTAAATTCACTTAAATTCATAAATCTTAAATAAATAAATCATTAATTATAATTATCATTTACTAATCATATTTCAACTTATTAACTATTTACTAATTTATATCAATTAAATACTAAAATTAATAATAATTAATCTCATTTAATTATATATTTCAATTTATTTTATTATATATATTTTTTCTCCAGCCACCGAAAAATTCACCTTGGCCGGACAATCGTTGGATTTCGGCCAAACTAAAACGTACTCCAAAAGTTGTAACTAATATATCAAATTGAAGCTTGTAAAGAGAGAATTTCAAAAATTTTAGTCTCACTAGGAAAGGAGGCTAGAAAACGGCCGAAAATTGGCTACTAGAGAGTGTCCCAGTTCCTAATTCGGATGGCTTGTGGGGCTCAGTCCTGTGTCAGACGACGACGATTCTAGTGGCACTGCAACCGTCAGAGGATGGGCTTCCAGCTGATATGGCCGATAACAATAGACGGTGGTCAACTGGCAATAGATCAGAGGCAAAATGCAAACTACCCTCTCTCTCTCTCTTTTTCTCTCCTCTTTCTCAATTTCTGATGACATCTCTCTCTCCTCTATCAGATTAGTAATTATCCCCTCTCATTATTAATACAATTAACACACTTACTAATAATGCTTTAAACAATATTATTTGGATTAGGTATAATGCACACTAATAATTTAACTTTAATTATTTTATTAATTTTTTGTTAGCAATTATTATCTTTATTATTATTACTTTAATTATTAAATCAATAAATTTTACTTTAAATTATTTGTTTGTTTTGCTATTATTATCATTATTTTATTTATTATTATTGAATTTTTTTACAAGATATTACATAAAGTATCAAAGATATCTTATATATTTTTTGAAAAATTATATTAATGGTATCTAAATTTATAGAATTTTTTTTTCTATTTTGGTGTCTCTATAATTTTTTTAGCCAATTAAATGTTCAAACTTCATTAAATAACTATATTTGAGTGTCTTAGGTCATTTTGTTCATAATTCTAGAGATAACTAAGCTAAGTGGATCCATTTTCAGCTGAAAAATGTCACATCATCTAATATAGTTAAAGTGATGAAAATATCCTCACTTTTAGCTAGGGGAAAGAAATTAAAATTTCTAAAATTATTTTGCAGCTAAGGGTTTCATATAAATAGCTTAAGGATTCTTACGTTCTTAAAATCAGATAACGTTCCAGTATTTTCTTCCTAAAAGAGCTCATCGTCGGTTATGGTAGAGGTTTTCAAGTGTATTCATTTGGATTTAACAGCGATTAGCTATGGTGGAGACGACAACGACTTGTTCAAACTCATCAAAGGCTCTCTCCATCTGTGGCATACTACACTCCATTGAGTAAGATAGAAAAAAAAAAGACCCAAAATTTCAAAGATCAAATCCAGGGGAAGGAAGGAGTTTCACAAGGTTACAATTACAAAAAGAAAGTTATAGAATCAACAGAAATCAATAGTTTTATGAGAAGCCATTGATAACTCATTCATAATGTGATTTATCATTTTACAACAAAGGAAAATTATGGGTGGAAGCATTTGAGTTTAGAATAAGCAGCTGCGAATCATTACAAAGTATCAAGCTTAATCTAAATTCAAAGCAAAGTATGGATGAAGTTTTAAAAGGCTTAAAAGTATATAGCTGAATGATTTATAGGTAAATCCTCAATTGTGCAAACAAATTCCCAAAAAAAAAAAGAACAATACTCTTTATTAAAGAAGCTCTATATGTAACATCACTAAATTTGTTTAAATATTAAAATAAAAATTTAATAAAAAAATTAAATAAATAATTTAAAAGAATGAATAAAATGATGGAAGTATGAAAATATAAAATGTGTATGTAAGATATAAAGAAAATACATTAGACACATAATATACACATGATATCTACCTAACATATACATATGATACATAATATATACATAATATCTACCTAACAGATACACTTTTAGAAAAAAAAAGTTAGGTTAAAAGTTAAAAAAATAAATTATAATAAATAAATTAAATATAATAAATTAAAATTAAAATTAAGATAATTATTGATAGAAAAAAATATATTACATTATTTTGATACTTAATTATTTAGTAAATATATATATACATACATATATATATATAAGTGGGGTATTTTAGGAAAGTGAGAAATATAAAAAAATCATCTTCTTCCTCCTCTCTCATTTTGGACGAATTTCATGGTGGCTAGGGGAGGATTTTATTCTTCCAAATACTCAAAACTTCATCAAGTTCTTAAGGGTTAGAGGTGATATTGAAGTATTTTCAAGTAATAGGTAAGGATTCTTTGAATTTTATTAAGCTTTCTTTGAATATGAATATATATGAATTGAGTTTTTAAAAGAGAATATTATAATTGTTGAAATGGATATGTAGGATGTTATTTTGATGAGTAAGTAAAGATTTTATGGTTAAATATTGGATTTGATAAGGTTTAGTTAGAGTTTGGAAGATGTAGTATGAAAGTTAGGGTTTTGGTAAGGGTTTTAGTAAAAAGTGATGGTGCATTTGGTTTTATGATTTTAATTCTGTTATTTTGTGGTGTTAATGATATAAATGAGCTCAAATTACTACTTGGAATTGGTTAGAATGAAAAACCAAAATCAAAGAGGCTTAGGAAAAAAATTTAGAATATTGATGGAAAAGTGGTATATTATATTTTAATGCTTAGAATGTGTTAAAATATGATATTTATGACATATTTAAACTTTAGAATAAAATTGGGATTTATTAGAGTGAAGTTTTAAAGTTGGAGTGTGTTAGGGCACATATTAGTATTTTTGAAGGAATGTGCCTAAATTTATGTTTTATGCTTTAAACACCTAGAAATGTGATACTAATTGATTATTTACATTCACATTTTCAATAAGTGTCGAGTAGGTTGTAATTTTCACCAACCTAGTAGTGAAGGGCATTAGAAGATTTTAAGGGAATTAGAAGATTTTAGAAGTGTAGTGGAGTTTTAACTACATTTGTATCTTAATTGAGGATAGTACATACTTTGATTTATAACGTGTTTGATTGTATTGATTTTTAGCATAACACATTGGTTATGTTAAATGTGTTATGTTGCTTGATATTTTTGAATGTATGTGTGAGGCATTATTTGTAGTAACAATGCTTATTTTGTGATGATTATTATATGATAAGCCATTTGAGAATGGCTAAATGTGATGTGTGTGCAAAATGTGAAAAATGCAAATTGTGCACTAACATGTGGAAACGAGTAACATTTGCATTGTATATGATAATAATGTTAAAGATACATTGAAGATATGAAAAAGAAAGTGAAAAGTGAAAATTATAAAAATATAATTGCATGTCACTTTGTATAAGGTCTAGTTCCAGAATATTATTGTTGGCTATTATTACGCCCCATGGTGATACATGCTAGTGTTACAGATATTGTTACGCCCTGGGGTGAGACACACTGGTGTCATAGATATTATTACGCCTTCGGGTGAGACACGATGGTGTTGTTTGTAAGGAAGAAGGATAGTACTTTAAGGTTATGCATTGGTTATCGACAGTTGAATAGAGTAACCATTAAGAATAAATACCCATTACCTCGCATTGATGATCTTTTTGATCATTTAAAGGGGATCACAGTATTTCCAAGATTGATTTGAGATGGTGTATCATCAATTGAGGGTTAGAGATACAGATGTGCCTAAGACTACATTCTGCACAAGATATGACCATTATGAGTTATTGGTGATGCCTTTTGGGTTAACAAATGCACCAGCTGCATTCATGGATTTGATGAATCAGGTGTTTAAGCCAAATTTAGATCAGTTTGTGGTGGTGTTAATTGATGATATCTTTGTATACTTTCACAGTAAAGAAGAGCATGATAGACATTTACATATTATGTTGCAGACCTTGAGGGAGAAACAACTTTATGCCAAATTATCCAAGTGTAAATTTTGGTTGGATCAAGTGACTTTCCTCGTACATGTTGTTTCAGCAGAGGGTATAAAGGTTGATCCAAGTAAAGTTAAGACAATTTTTAATTGGAGTCCACCAAAGACCATGACAGAGAATATAAGTTTTTTGGGATTGGCTAGTTATTACCGTCAGTTTGTGAAGGAATTTTCCATGATAGCTTCACCACTTATCAAATTGCTTTGAAAAGATGTGAAGTTTGTGTGGACAGACCGATGTCAAGCAAGCTTTGAGCAGTTGAGAGATATGTTGACTCAAGCTCCTATTTTTACTCTACCTGTAGAAGGCAAACTATATGTGATATACAGTGATACATCACATAGAGGTTTGGGTTGTGTGTTGATGTAGGAGGGGAGAGTTATTGCATATGCTTCCAGAGAGTTAAAATCTTATGAGATAAATTATCCGACCCATGATTTGGAGTTAGCGGCCATTGTATTTGCATTGAAGATTTGGAGACACCATTTGTATGGTGAGAAATGTTTTATTTACACTTATCACAAGAGTTAAAAATATTTGGGTGTCCAGTAAGAGTTGAATTTTAGACAGAGGCAGTGGTTAGAGTTGATAAAGGATTATGACTATTGGATTGATTATCATTCTAGCTAGGCAAATGTAGTTGTAGATGCTTTGAGTCGGAAGTCCATGGCAGGTTTGAATGCCTATTCGCTCTTGTTGCTTGTTGAGTTGAGAGCATTGCTAGATTTGAGATTTATGATAATGGTACTCTTATGGCTCAATTGCAAGTGAGACCATTATTACTTGGTCAGATTAAAGAGACATAGAAGTCAGATTTGAAATTATAGAAGATTATGGAAGAATGCCAAAACGGGGGGAGCAGAGATTTTCTTGTAAGAGATGATGGTAGTGTGTGGTATAGAGATAAGTTATGTATTCCTGATAATGTAGAATTGAGGAAGAGGATTTTAGAGGAGGCACACCAATCTTCTTCTACTATGCATCCCGAAAGTACCAAGATGTATCATGATTTGAAGAAGCAATATTTGTGGTCAGGTATGAAGAATGATATAGTGAAATTTGTGTCCATATGTCTCACTTGTCAAAGGGTGAAGACTGAGCACCAGGTTCCTTTAGGGGTTGCTATAACCATTATCAGTTCCTGATTGGAAGTGGAAGTAAGTGACCATGGATTTTATGGCTAGATTGCCTTTGACCCAAAGAGAGCATGATGCAATCTGGGTAATAGTGGATAGATTGACGAAGTCAGCTCATTTTCTTCCAATTAGGATGGATTTCTCACTTGATAGATTGGCTGAGTTGTACATTAATGAAGTGATAATACTGCATGGAGTCCTAGTTTCTCTAGTGTTAGATTGAGATCCAAGATTTACATCCAGATTTTGGAAGAGTTTGCAGGATGCCTTAGAATCTCAATTATACTTTAGCACCACTTTCCATCCTCGGACGGATGGACTGTCAGTGAGAGTGATTCAGGTCTTGGAGGACATGTTGAGAAGCTATGTTATCAAGTTTACTGGGAGTTGGGATAGACATTTACCTCTAGTTGAGCTTGCATACAATAATAGCTTTCAGTCCAATATTAGGATGGCTCCTTATAAGGTCTTGTATGGTAGAAAGTGCAGGACACCATTTGTTGGAACGAGGTTAGAGAATGCAAGATAATAGGTCCTGATTTGATTAAGAAAACAGAAGAAAAGGTTAACGTAATTTGAGATAGATTGAAAGTAGCTTCAGTCCAATAAAAATCTTACTTAGATTTGAAGAGAAAAGATATAGAGTTCAGTGTGGGGGATAATGTGTTCTTGAAGGTATCTCTGTAACACCCCTATACCCCAACTCACAAACTCAAAGAAAATCAAAGAATTAAGTGGAAAACTTACCAAAGATGGAGAAACTCTTAAATTTCCAACTTGATCACTTGAGAACTTCCTTCAATCTTGAGTATGGAAGATCAAAACCTCTCTTGCTCTCTTGCTATAGAGGACCGGCCAAACAAAGACAAGAAAAGAAAAGAAGAGGAAGGTGAACCACAAAGAAGAAAGAAAGAAAGAAGAAAACAAAGAAACAAAGTCAAACTCTCAACCACTATCTCCTCAAAACCCTCTCCTCCAAGCATTATAATATTAGAATATTCTAAATATCTCCATCCACTTCCACTCACTCAAATTCCACTTAATTAATATAATTAATTTAAAATCATTAACTAATCATCTTTTGACTTCACATTTCGACTTGTATATGTTGTATATATCACTATATATACAACATATACATTCTCTCTTCACTTCCTTTCTCTTTCCAATTAAACACATATACACTTAATCCAATTACAACAATTATTATACCAAACTTCTAGGGCATACTTTGGAATATTACAATCTCCATGGAAGAGGATTCCGAGATTTGGTCGAAAAGGAAAGTTAAGTCATCGATTCATTGGGCCGTATGAGATATTGGAGAGAGTAGGAAAAGTAGCCTACAGTTTGGCTTTGCCACCTGAATTGGGAAAGATTCATAATGTCTTCCATGTCTCTATACTTCGGAGGTATAGATTGGATCCATCTCATGTCTTATCGGTGGAGTCGATTGATGTGAATCTAGATCTAACTTACGAAGAGAAGCTAGTATCAATTTTGGCACGAGAGGTAAAATAATTAAGAAACAAAAAGGTGTCATTGGTTAAAGTACTATGGAGGAATCATTCTATAGAGGATGCGACCTGGTAGAGTGAGCAGATTATGCAGAGTCAGTATCCTCAACTTTTTCAGAATTGATATCAGGTAATTTCGAGGATGAAATTATTTAAGGGAGAAAGAGTTGTAACATCCGTAAATTTTTTAAAATATTAAAATAAAAATTAAATAATTTGAAAAGTTAAATAAAGTGATGGAAGTATGAAAATATAAAATGTGTATCTAAGATATAAAGAAAATACATTAGATACATAATATATACATGATATCTACCCAACATATACATGGGATACGTAATGTATACATGATATCTACCTAACATATACACTTTTAAAAAAAAGACAAAGTTAGGTTAAAAATTAAAAAAAGAAAAACAAATTATAATAAATTAATTGAATATAATTAATTTAAATTACAGTTAAGATAATTATTGATAGAAAAAAATATATCACATTATTTTAATACTTAATTATTTAGTAAATATATATATATAAGGGGTATTTTAAGAAAGTGAGAAATATAAAAAAAATCATCATCTTCTTCCTCCCTCTCATTTTGGACGAATTTCATGGTGGCTAGGGAGGATTTTCTTCTTCCAAATACTCAAAATTCCATCAAGTTCTTAATGATTAAAGGTGATATTGAAGGATTTTCAAGTAATCGGTAAGGATTCTTTGAATTTTATTAAGCTTTCTTTGAATATGAATATGTATGAATTGGGTTTTTGAAAAAATATGTTTTAATTATTGAAATGGATATGTAGGATGTTATTTTGATGATTAAGTAAAGATTTTATGGTTAAATATTGGATTTGATAATGTTTAGTTAGAGTTTGGAAGAGGTAGTATAAAAGTTAGGGTTTTGGTAAGAGTTTTGGTAAAAAGTGATGATACATTTTGTTTTATGATTTGAATTGTGTTATTTTATATTATTAATAATATAAATGAGCTCAAATTATCATTTGAAATTGGTTAGAATGAAAAATCAAAATCAAAGAGACTTAGAAAAAAAAAATTTAGAATTTTGATGAAAAAGTGGTATATTATATTTTAATGCTTGGAATGTATTAAAATATGATGCTTATAACATATTTAAACTTTAGAATAAAATTGGGATTGATTAGAGTGAAGTTTGAAAGTTGGAGTGTGTTAGGGCACATATTAGTGTTTTTGAAGGAATGTGCCTAAATTTATATTTTATGCTTTAAACACCTAGAAATGTGATACTAATTGATTATTTACATTCACATTTTCAATAGGTGTTGAGTAGGTTGTAATTTCACCAACCTAGTAGTGAATGACATTAGAAGATTTTAGAAGTGGAGTGAAGTTTTAACTCCATTTGCAGCTTAATTGAGGTTAGTACATATTTTGGTTTATAATGTGTTTGATTGCATTGATTTTTTGCGTAACACATTGGTTATGTTAAATGTGTTATGTTGCTTGATATTTATGAATGTGTGTGTGGCATTGTTTGGAGTAACAATGCTTGTTTTGTGATAATTATTACATGATAAGCCATTTGAGAATGACTAAATGGGATGTGTGTACAAAATGTGAAAAATACAAATTGCGCACTAACATGGGGAAACAAGCAACATTTATATTGTATATGATAATAATGTTAAAGATGCATTGGAAATATGAAAAAGAAAGTGAAAAGTGGAAATTATAAAAATATAATTGCATGTCACCTTATATAAGATCTAGTTTTAGAATATTATTGTTGGATATTATTACGCCCTTTGGCGAGACACGCTGGTGTCACAGATATTGTAACGTCCTAGAGTGAGATACACTGGTGTCATAGATATTATTATACCTTCGGGTGAGAGACGCTGGTATCACAAATTTTATGCACCTTCGGGTGAGCCACGCTGGTTTCACAGATGATTGAGTTAGTCCAAGATAATATTTTTAAAACTAGACTAATATATAAGAATTTTTAGGCCCAATGTATGTGGATGATTCATGTATTGTTGATATGTGTAAAAAGAAATAAATTTTCTGATATTTTTATCATAATGCATTTACGGCATTGTATGTGTTATGCCATTTATTTATTATACCAAAGTATGTACTACTAAGCATTATGCTTAGTGCGATTGAATTATATCGCGCAGGTGATAGAGCTGATTCAGAGAGTGCTGCTAGACCATACCAGGTCTAAATTATAATTATTTATTTTTAGAGTTTATCGAGCTGCCATAGACTAGATCCATCTGCATCTCATGTATATATTTTAAACTTTGTGAAATTTACTTAAATATTAATATTAATATTATGTTTATTATATGTATATAATGTTAATTATAAAAAGGTGTTTAGTTTTTAAATGTTGAAAATTTGAGAGATAACTTATATGTATTGATATATATATATATATATTTAAAAACTTATGTAGTATGTGGTTATGTTGGAGATTTTGGAGAAATGAATATGTTGAATGGATATTTGGCATTGTATTTTAAATGCAGGTTTAGTAAATTGAAATTTTAAAAATATCAAAAATACAGATAAAACTCTAGCGAATTTTTTTTCAGAGATTTTTCTTTAAAATGTGTCTTTTTATATTTAAATTACTAAGGAATATTTTTTTTATTTTTTTAAAAAATATATATAAAGTGTTCTAAATAATTATTTTGGAATACTGAAAGTTTTTAAATGAAAAAAATGTACATGATATTCTTATATTATGTATATATATTTTATACATATAGAGTGTGTGTATTATATATATAGAGAGAGAGAGTATAAGAGTGTTACACTGTAATTGTAGCCAGTTATTCTTCAATGGGCCAAAGAAGATGAGAAGCTGAGAAAATTGTAATTAATAAAATAACTAAAGGAGGCATCTTTCTGTAATTTTTTGAAAACTCATAACTCGGTAACTATAGCAATAGTGGCAGCAACGAAATTTTTGGTGTACCTGTGTGATGGTTGTGGTGTTAAAATGCTTTTAATATGATAAGAAGAGTTTATATTGTGAACTTGTCCCCATTTTTGGTAAGAAGATAGAAGAAGAAGAGGAGAGAAGGGGCTTTAGAAGAAGAAAAAGGAGAAAGAAGGGGCTTTAGAAGAAGAAGTGAGGAGACTTTTTGGAAATTTCCATTAAAGGTCTCCTTAGGTTAGGTGATGTGGCCTTTTTTCAGTTGAAAATGGGACTCAATTAATTTATTCATTACCTGAATCATGGGCAAAATGATCTGAGATACACAAATATAGCTATTTAATGAAGTTCGAACACTAACCTGTTAAAAAAATTTTAAAGATGCCAAAAAAGAAAAAACTGATAACTTTAGACACCATTGATATAATTTTTTTAATTTTTATGTTATTATATTTTTATTTATTCTTATTAAAATTATACAAAGTAATATTCTTTTATTATTTTTTTTAGTTAATCCATATATATACATTTAACTAGAATAAAAGAAAAAATTATAGCAAAATTTAATTTAATTTAATTTAATTAAAAAAACAAAGAGGTGAACATTTTATTTATTTCCAAAACTTATTGCAAATACATTAATTGTTTTGACCAAACTTTTGTCAAAACCTTAGCAAAAAAAAGCTTAATTACACTAATTACCCTTAATTTTTTTATTTTATCTCATTAAAGTTTTTAAACTTTATTTCATAAAAATAAAATCCCTAAATCTTTTATTTTATTTTAATAAAATTCTTGAGATTATTTTTCAGCAATTGAAATATGATGTGGTAGTCATATATTGCCATGTGGCAAAAAAGAAATTCAATTTCATATCATTTTTTGTATATTTTTTTAGTATACCTAAAATCACATTTTTAGCATACTTAAAATCATATATTCTGATCTTAATTTGAAATAAGGTGAAATTGATTTTTTTTGCCATATGGTAATATGTTATTATCATGTCATATTTCAATTGTTAGAAAATGATTTCAGAGATTTTATTGGGATAAAATTAAAATTAAAATTTTATTTTTATAAAATAAAATTTAAGAATTTTAATGATACAAAAATAAATGATCATATATCATCAATATAATTAATTTCCAATAAAAGACACAATTATATGGTCATGCTGGTACCTTCCATTACTTCGGGACAAGTTGTGAGTTGTCAAAATTTCTTATTAGTTGATAAAACATAAAAAGTACTCACTCCGTTCACAGATAATTGTCACTTTAAGATTTCTATATAAGAATTAAGAAAATTATTTAATAATCTACTTTATAAAAATTTACCCCCACATAACTAATAATTTATTACTCATTTCAATATATATTAATTATATATGTGTAAATTTGGAATAAATATATAAAATAATTTTAATTTTTATAAAGTGATAATTATTTATGAATAAAATTTATCACTCCAAAATGATAATTATTTATGAACTGAGGGAGTAATAATTACTTTTCCCAAAAACAAATACAAAAAAATAAAAATTAAACTCTTTCCAAATTGATAATCCACTTGCACTCAAATTAAAAAGAAATATTTAATCTTATAAAAATTATATGAAATACCCTAATGAGTGTATTGGATTAGAATTTAATGAATTTTAAAAGAATTTGTGATTTTAATAGAATTTAAAGATTTGAGAATGAGTTTATCTACTGAAATATATGTATGAATGTGTGCATAAGATTCGCTTAATAACTTCAAACCATGAAGAGAAACCCACTATTCCATAAGCACAAGACTAGAACTTTGCAACTTGTTAATAAATAGTCATATAACAACCACTATTTAATGTGTAATTGTTGACTATCAATGCCCGCAATTGTCAATTCAAATGTCTTGCTCATGTGGCATAAATAACCTACTTAAAATTTCAAAATTTTTAATAGGGTTTATAAGCCCTAATTTCTTTGATAAATAAGAAAGAAATGCCTAAAGTAAAAATAAAAATAATACAAAACAATAAAGTGTGTAGAAAAATTATTGTGTTTACTGGATATCCAATCTTTGTTTTACAAACCAAAAAAAGCTATATAAAAGAAGATGAAGCATGTTTTTCAAATGAGGTGAAATCTTTGGGATAGAGGCTGGATTTATGAAAGATTTTTTATTTATACCTAGCACCCTAAAATTCAGTAAAATGAAAAAAATTATAAACTCTATCTAAATCAATAACTTTTTAAATATCATTAGATTTTAATAGACTTTTAAAAAGTTATTATCGAATACCATCATATTTTATGAGATTTCAAATAAATCTAAATTTACTACCATTAGAATTGTGGATTCTATAATTTAACATGTAATTAAATTTAGTAAAATAGAACAACTTACTTGTTGTTCTTCCTTCTTGAATGTAATTGATTTGTTACAGGAATTATTGTTATTACTAGAATAACAATTCAAACTTCACAATCTAAACCCTTTCTATCCTCTTGATCTTTCTCTTCCTTTTATTTGATACAAAAAAAAAAAACGTTATCTTTTTTTCTGTTGCATGTATATGTTATATAAATGGAAGTTACATGGATTTTGTAACTTATCCAAGTAACCACCAGTTGGTTACTTGGGAAGCAACCCATCCAAATGGGTGTGTCTACCCATATATATAAATATATATATATATATATATATACACACACTAACATCTCCCACTCACCCATGATGGGTTGTGGCAGATATAAGATCAAGAGACTTCTCATACATTTAGGGAATAGATCGTGCGACCAATAAGCACATGTACAATGAGAGCTCCAATATAGTAACCTTCCTAGGCCATAAAGGAGACATCAATCTCAAATAACTTCTTCCATGATAGTGTACTTATATACCCCAAGCATATTTACTAACACACAATTAAGTATAATTCAATCCCTCAAGAATTCTATACTTAATCCATCCTTACAATTACAAGTATTCTAAATCATATCAAATATTTTTGAATTTGATGATCCCAGCCGGTGAATACAAGTAACAGGTGTTGAATACAAAAAGCTCTATCTTTTGCCCTCATATCAATCAGATTTGAATTAACTCACTTTCCTAAAGTGCTCCTTTAAGTCGAATCATTCCATAACTATAGGATACACTCTAAAGTAGCAAACATTAATTCATTTCATTATGATATAATCAAAAGTTACAAAGGGTACAATTTTGAGATCTTCACGGATCTCCAGGACTCACACAGTAAAGAAGCAGGGATCCATTCATTTACTTCCTGTAAGGTCGCTAGCACATGTAGTATGAAATACATGCTATGATGGAGCTTCTCTTTTCTTATCCGAAGATAAAGAGCGTATGTCTTTGCTTTCCTCGTTAGAGGTAATACATCATACGAGTCTTAGTCTTATTGCTAAGTCATTACCACCAAACTTGAAATTTCATCCACTCACTATTAATAGTGCCAGATGACTAATTTCACACTCGGCTTATATTTAATAGACACATGAATGGTGGGGTGGCATTCATGTCTATTCTCTTATTTTCTGAATCTCATCTTGGTCCCAACCAAGGCGACTCCAAATCAATGGTCTTGAATGAAACGTGCTCCCACTATGCCCATGTCATACGGTGAGCACTATCATTCATATAGTCTCATCTCTACTCGCATTATTTGCGCTAGAGGTGATTGCTCGTGTGAGTGAGCCAATCAATGTCTATCAACATACTTTACAAAAAAAATTGTACTACTCAATACTAACAGAACTTACTAATAAATAAATGTTGAATAATAAATTGTTATTTAACTTTATTCAACCAACTGTAAGTATTATTACATGGTCCACATACATGTCGTCACATATCACATTCTACACAAGCCTAGGGATTTTACATGTCTAACAAATATATCCCTGGGTATAGGTTTGGTGAGTGGGTCAGCCACCATCTTGTTAGTAGAAATGTGTTTCAGGACCACATCCTTTTCAGTAATTGCCTCTCTTATATAGTGATATCTCTTTTTGATGTGTTTGGTCTTTCCATGGTATTTAGGATCCTTGGCGATAGCCAATGCAGCAGTATTATCACAGAAAATTGTCACAGGTTCTGATGCAGACTTGACAATTTCCAAATGTTGCAGGAAACTTTTCAACCAAACTGCATCTTGCGCTGCTCCAGCACATGCTACATATTCAGCCTCCATTGTGGATAAGGCTACACAGGATTGCTTTTTGCTACTCCACAGTATTGTACTATTATTCAGCAAGAAAGTATATCCTGAGGTTGATTTGCACTCATCAACATCGCCACCCCAATCAGCATCAGAATAATCGATCAGGCGCAAATCATCCTTTCCTTGGTAACATAGCATGTAATCTGAAGTTCCTTTCAGATAGCGCAAAATTCTTTTGACTGCCATCCAGTGTTTTTGACCAGGGTTCGATTGATATCGACTGACCAATCCAACAGCATAACATATGTCGGGACGTGTGCACATCATTGCATACATCAAACTACCGACAGCACTAGCATATGGTACTCTGGACATTTTCTCTTTTTCTTCTTGAGTCTTGGGACACATATCACGACTTAAGCTCAAGCTTTTTTCTACAGGGGTGTCCATTGGCTTGCAATCATGCATGCGGTAACGCTCCAACATCTTTTCGATGTAAGTCTCTTGAGATAAACCTAAGAGCCTTCTAGCGTGATCTCTTATGATCTTTACACCAAGCACAAAGCAAGCTTCACCCATGTCCTTCATTTCAAAGTTTGATGATAACCATTTTTTAGTAGTATCAATCAACACTTTATTATTCCCAGCTAAGAGAATGTCATCAACATACAAAGACAAAATTACAAAACCATCTTCGAATCATTTTAAATACACGCAATGGTCTTCTTCCATCATTTTAAAACCATCCTTGATGATAGCATAATGAAATTTAATGTTCCATTGCCTAGAAGCTTGTTTAAGACCATATATAGATCTTTTGAGCTTGCAAACCTTGTGCTCATTTCCTTTAGACTCGAAGCCTAAAGGTTGATCCATATATATCTCTTCTTCTAGTTCTCCATTGAGAAATGCAGTTTTTAAGTCCATTTGGTATAATTCTAAGTCCATATGTGCAACAATAGCTAAGATGAGGCGAACTGAAGGAATCCTCACAACTGGTGAGAATGTGTCCTCATAATCAATTCCCATTTTTTGGGTATAGCCTTTTGCTACTAAGCGAGCCTTATATCGTTCTATTGACCCATCCGCCTTACGCTTAATTTTAAGAATCCATTTATTTCCAATAGATCTTCGTCCTGACGGTAAATCAACCAAATCCCAGACTTGATTGGTTTTCATAGACTCCATTTCTTCTTCCATAGCCTTATACAATTCCTTAGCTTTAGGACTTGACAAAGCCTCTTGAACTGTTTTAGGTTCTTCGTCATCTTGTGGAGCAATCATAAATGCTTCCCCCTCAATCTCAAATCAACGACGGGGAATTCGTTCATAAATGCTTCGGCGAGGTTGAGATTGTTCATAATTTTGCTCTTGTGGAGCTCGATCAGGTACAATGTCACTCCCTCTAATCCCAGGAGGATTTTGAGTTTCCTCTAATTCCTCGACTGCGTGATTTGGGGCGCCTTGACCAACATTTTCCATTTTATAAAAATGAAAATCCTTATTAACCTCACCTCTTGTAGGAAAGTCCTCTTCTAAGAACACGACATCACGTGACTCAATTTCTGTCACTCTCCCACCAGCTTCTTCACCAATAAACACGAATCCTTTGGAAAGATCAGAGTATCTTATAAAGATACATTTCTTCCCCCTCGGACCGAGCTTCCCATGTTGATGGGTAGTATTATGAACGAAAGTTGCACACCCCCAGGGATGCAAATTACCTAAATTAGGTTTTTTGCCATTCCACAATTCATATGGGGTGGATATGACTGATTTGGAGGGTACACGATTAAGTATATAGGCTGCAGTTAACAAGGCATCTCCCCAAAAGGAGATTGGTAAGTTAGCTTGCGCCATCATTGACCTAACCATGTCTAAGAGGGTTCTATTTCTTCGCTCTGTAACACCATTTTGTTGTAGAGTATAAGGAATAGTTAGTGTCTAGCTATACCCTTTTCATCACAAAATGCTTTGATTGTTCAGAGATATATTCACGGCCTCGATCAGTCCTTAAAGCCTTGATGCTTGTGTTTAATTGATTCTCCACCAGTTTGGTGTAACGAATGAAGCACTCTAATGCTTTAGATTTGTGTGAGATCAAATAAACATAACCAAAACGAGTGAAATCATCTATGAACGTGATGAAATAGGAGGCACCATGCCTTGCCCTCACATTCATGGGGCCACATATGTCTGAATGGATAAGCTGTAATGGACTTATGACCCTTTTAGCTTTGCCAAATGGTAATCTAGTTGCTTTTCCAACTAGGCAATGCTTACATGTGGGCAATTCAATTTTGGCAATAGATCCTAAGAGACCTTCTTTTGCCAACCTATTTAGGCGATCTTGCCCAATGTGTCCTAATCTAGCATGCCACAATACATTTTCATTACAAGAATTAGAACTGGAATTTTCAACAACATAGATAGAAGAATTAACGTTACTGGTATCTAATAGCATAAAACCATTCAACAAATAACCAGAACCATAAAAAATTTTGTCCAGAAATATCTTAACACAACCTTCGCTAAATAAAATACGAAAACCAAAGTTTAGTAGAACAAGAACAGAAACTAGATTTCGCCGAACTTTAGGAGCATAGAGCACATCATGGAGATAGAGGGTGCGACCAGCCCGCAACACCAGCTTGCAGGAACCGATCCCAAGCACTGCAGCGGAAGCGTTATTTCCCATGAATATACTTCTAGATCCTTTTGGAATTCGACAAAATTCCATAAAGCTGTTTCGATCCCTTGCTATGTGATCGGTTGCTACTGAGTCTACAGTCCAAAAAGGAACAGTTTCAGCAAGCATTAAGCAACTACTAACATACAAGTTAGAGGGACAAGATTGGTCAAACAATACCTTTGACTCAGTGCAATCACGAGCAAAGTGACTAGGTTTGCCACAATTGAAACAGTTGTTGTTTTTCTTTCCGCCGCGTTTCCCACGCTTGCGTTTCTTTCCACTAGAACTGGCTTGATTTCCTTCTTTGCCTTTTTGGGAACCTTTACCCTTTCCACTTTTGCGTCCAGAACCTTGCATTCCTCGCTTTTTAGTCTCCGTCATATATGCCTCCTCATTAGGCTTTTCAGAGAGAAGACGATCTTCTTCAAGCTCCACATGATGAGCGACATCATCAAACGTTTTGATGTTGTCGTTGTGGGTAAGGTTAACACGCATGTGTTCCCAAGAACTTGGCAAAGAGCGTATTACAGCTTGGACTTGCTGCTCATAAGTCATATCATGCCCAGCAGCCCTCAATTCACTTATCATGTTCGACATGGTGGTTAGATGCTGCCTCATAGAATGATTTTGGCGCTTCTTATAACCATCGAACTTGAGGGTTAACTGACAAAGTCTGGTAGTTGAGGTTCCCCCATATTGAACCTTCACAGCATCCCAAATTGCCAGAGCTGTTCGATGCTTCTCAAAATGCAACATGATATCATTTCGCATACTGCTCAGCATCAATATGCGAGCCACACGATCCTTGCGCTTATAAGCTTGATATGTCTCCATATCACGCCTATGTTGAGCAGTGGTCCCATGCTCAGGCTCAGCCATAGGTTGTATTATTGTTTCCAGCATGTCTTGCTCCTCCAGGAGATACTGAATTTTTTTATGCCAAACATCGTAGTTTTTTTCATTCAGTTTATCTCCCTGGTTTAAATCAACGACAATACTTTTTGTTGCAGCCATTTCAACTATATAAACACAATTACCAAAATAGGATCAAGTATAATTTTAAAATGATATTATTGTCACTACGTCTTAGATTAAACAAATAATAATTTAACTCATGCAATAGAAATGAAAATAATGTAAACATTTAATCAATTTCTATTTACATAGTCTTTGTTATTATTGTAAATCTAAACAAGCACATTAATTTCTAGTTATTAGCATTATCTAATAACTCCCACTCAGAAAAAAAATATTTTCACAATAAAATAAAATTTCATTTATGAAAGCATTCAAACAGTAGTATTAATATCACACTACACTACTATAGTATATAATCAGGATCTCTAATTATATCATCAATATCAATCTCATCATCAGAGATGTCACCAAGCTCATAACTCTCGAACCATGGAACAAATCGTGCAGCAGGATCCAAAAATCTTACGCTACGCCTAGTGCGTCATATACCCATAGAGGTATATAAACGCTCTCTCTCAAGTAGCATTTCGTCAGCGAGAGTATTGAAGTCCAAAGTACTCAGCCTTTGCTTCAATTCGTGGCTAACTTTGCCCCATTCAGCAGGCAGAGAGTCAAGCACAATCTGAAACTGTTGCTCGAGGTAGAACTCATGCACACCAGTGATCCTCAACATGTCAAACCAATTATGCATATAATCAATATGGTCTAATATGCGGTGACTTGGGTTTTTTTTATAGTGCAAAATACAATCAATCATTAATTGTCGATCCACTACAATAAAATAACCCGTAATTATCAATTTATATAGTATATAAATGAAATTATAGCAAATCATCTATTTTCAGTAGCTTAAAAAAAATTTAGAAAAATTACAGAAAATAGGAAATTAAAAAATAAATATACTGAAAAAAATGGGGGTCCAATCGGACATCACACGCGCCCACACTCTCCAACTGAAATGGATGGTCAGATCGCGGCACGTGTATTACACGCGCTGCGTCCGCGAGTGGGTAAGGTCAAACAGCAAAAATTAAGTTGGTTCAAACCGATCCAATCAAACCGGACCAAACCAGGTTCAAACCGAAATCGGTCCAACCCAAAAATTGGTCCGACCGAATAAACCGGATCGCTGACCCATCCAGCCTCACTGCCGGCGCGTGCATCTCACGCGCCATTCCGATCTTCTTCTCCGGCGAGTATAACTATTTTCGTCCATTTTTCTGGCGAAATTTCAAAAAACTATAACAATTCACATACATATCCAAAAATTACAAAAAAATACTCGTTGGAAAGCTTGTGACGAGTACTTTAACCAGAAAATATAACATTGAACATATAATGTGAAATTGGCATTTGAATTTCAGAGAGAATCTACTGCATAAATTTTTTGAAAAAAATGCAAAAATTTCCAGAAACCTATTTTAAGTTTCTCAACCCACCATTGCATTCAAGGGCACTTAATAACATGCTATTATGAATTCAAACATACTATACTCTGATACCAATGTGGATTCTATAATTTAACATGTAATTAAATTTAGTAAAATAGAACAACTTACTTGTTGTTCTTCCTCCTTGAATGTAATTGATTTGTTACAGGAATTATTGTTATTACTAGAATAACAATTCAAACTTCACAATCTAAACCCTTTCTATCCTCTTGATCTTTCTCTTCCTTTTATTTGATACACAAAAAAAAAAAACGTTATCTTTTTTTCTGTTGCATGTATATGTTATATAAATGGAAGTTACATGGATTTTGTAACTTCTACAAGTATTGGTTACTTGGGAAGCAACCCATCCAAATGGGTGTGTCTACCCATATATATATATATATATATATACACTAACAAGAATTTTAAAGTCAATTAAAATGCAATAGAATCTTAATCCAATACACACTCGCTCCTTAATAAAATGACATTAATTTTACCCATTTTATTCAATACATCTGTTAAATACCAGCATTCACTCTTATGTCTTCATCCGTAGTGTTTGCATAGAGGAGTAATATATCCTTCAAATCTATATTTCTTTCCAATCCTCCAGTAATTTTTGAATTGTTACTTTTTCCTTTTTCCTTTACCTAGTCCTTGGGTTGTTATTACTTTCATTCTTTCCTTTTTTTATCTAATTTTAATTCTGCACTTTCTACCTCTTTGGTTCTTAATTTCTCTCTTTCTCTTCTCTCTCTTTTTTTTTTCATCATTTCCTGAATTCATAAATCTCATATATCTTCTTCTTATAATTTCTTAATTTTGATGATTACATTGGGGCATTTTCAGGAGGAATCGCAATACAGTGTTTTGATTAGATTTTGTCTAGTTTCTACTCATATGGTCCATCACCTACCTTATTAAGACTCACGGGATGGTCACCCATCATCATTGGTCTAGCACGGTTAACTCCAGTTTCCTGCTAAATTTCAACACGATGGTGTCGGGTCAGCAGTATCTTCTTAGTGCGCTTACTTCATCTGCTTATGTGAATATTGTACATGGGGTTACTGTACATATTCTCTAGTGGCCGGACATGAGAATTTCTTATATACTTATTTCTGTTCACTCATCTTTGTTATCTAAATTCTATCTATTTTATCTCTTACCGTCTGGTCTTAACATTTTACGTACTTTTGTTTTATCCTCTTATTCTATTCCTTTTTTATTCCATTCTTCAAATTTCATTTTCTTATATACATTTTTATTTTTTACATTCATATATGCCTATCTAACCTTCTCCTGGAACCCCCTTATAAGGACCCCGGTATACTAGCTACGGATGTCTGGCGCCTTGAACCTCTACCGGATCCTTGACTTTGCGATCGCCGGCTTTACTGTGCAAAACTATCTTCACTTCTAAACTTCTTCTCAACTTGTCGAAATCTTCCCAAGCTTTAAGTTTATACTCTCTTTTGTTGCATACGTTGGTGTCTACTTCTCTAATCTATGTATACCCTCTCAATACCTAAAACTTTCACAACTAATCTTGAAAATTCAAACATGTCCATGACCACTAATTGTACTTTAATTCCATTATTTAATCCTTCCAAAACCTTTGACGTCTTTCTTGCTTTGTTTCTATCATTTTTTTGTATACTTACTAAGGCGGGTGAACTCTCTATCATACTCAGATACTGTCATTCTTCCTTGCTGTAGATATATAAACTCATTTCTCCTTGCGTTTAAGTATGTTTTACCAAGTGTATGTTTCTTCTACCCAAAGGGACATGGCATAAATAAATCTTTTATCTTGCGTGCATCTCAGTTGTTCCAATGCCCTACTGGTACTGTCTAAACAGTACTCAACTTCTTCAAATCCTTCTTCCCTACTACCCTTAAATTCTTTAGCCTCATATTTCCTTAACTTCTCAATTGGGGACTTCCTTTCTCTTTTGGTAGAACCAGGTACCATTCTTGCCGTTTATTGCAATGGTACTGTCATCTATCTTAAATAAACTTCGGGGCCTTCCACAGCCACCGGTGCAGGTCGTGGCATAAGTCCAAGATCCATTTCTACATTTATGGATACGAAAGCGTGTGATTCCTTCTCTTGATCTATAACTCTTTGTGATTCTGCCTCTTGCAATCTTATATCGTATACATATATCGTGATAAGGATTAGCAGCTGGCTTGACTCAACACATTAACTTTCCTATATGGCATGTACGTAATCACTATTAGATTTTCCTTTATCACATGTACCCCATATACTTATGTATTTATAATATTCTTTCTACTATACCGACATTTCGTACCTAAATGATATATGCTCTCATTTCTTATCAGCTATAGGATATCCCATTTTACATTGGTAATGGCCACTCCCAACATAAAATATGTATCCTCCTATGTTGAATTTTCCAGGACCGGCTAAACCGGTGCTCTGATACCACTAAATGTAACACCCCATCTTAGCCTACGTTTATAGACCAAGATGGACTGTTATCTCATGGTGGTTGTGTCTTAATATTTTACTTAGCCAATTTTAAGTGCAGATTTTAAAAAAATTTTGCCATAACCTCCACTAAAAATGGAGGTCCCAAGTGTTGCCAAAACTGATTTTCTTTGATTTTTGAAAACAATTTTGATCTCAATCAAACAATCGCAACACTCCTCAAACACTTCTATATTCATCACCCTTATATCCTCCTCCAAATCCTACACTAAAACTTTACACTTCTATACTTGCATACATAAGTGCTAAATCTAAATAAGATTTATTAGATTACTAAGTATAATACATTTATTTGCTAGATCATACAAGCTTATGTACATGCCATATTGCTACAATCAATCATATCCAAACTCCTACCCAAAGTAGTAGTCAAGGCCAGCTGCGCAGGACATGCTGCAATCTCATCTTCTCGTTTAACCTACAAGTTTAGAGGGAAACTAAACTCGCTAAGCAATTGCTTAGTGGGTACTTAAATCATTGCAATAAATAAATAAAATGAAAGAATGACTTGAACATACATTTATATACTTTAAATAATTGAAAGGAATAAATACAAAACACATAAGGTAAAAAGGCTTGACTGAATAATTTGAATTTAAATCATTTTTCTTGCTTTTATCATTTTAGTTGCTCTACTGGTTTAACAGAACATCAACGGATAAGGCACGGGTCATGATAAATATATCTCGTCATGGTGAGATATTACAGGATGATATGCGTCATGGTGCATATTTCATCATCCTTCATCATAATTCTTGCACATGTGCTAATAGCCATTGTTCATTGAATCATTGATCATGTCATTGTAATCATCGGCCTTCAGCCGGAATATCATGTCATGTCATAAGCAGTACTGTAATAATAGTATGATGCATCATACCCTTATCTCAAGGGTTCTGTCATAACCAAGTAGAGCGTAAACAATTTATTAATTAATTTGATCATGATATTCAATAAGCCGTGATTTTTTCATAATGCATGTATTGTCGGAATAGCTTGTCATGATGCCTTTCTGATCATTTCCAATTCTCCTTCATGTCATTTTATATGATTTAACATCAATCCATATCATAATATTCAAGTTTTAACACATTTAGAAAAAATGACCAAATGAATAGTGGCGCGGTGCGTAAAATCGGCAACACAATGGCTTGCGTCAACTAAATGGTAAAATCTGTTTTTACTGCTGAAAATCAGTCAACTTTGGCAACAGTTTTGACCAAGTAAACAAACTTATTTTTGGCTGAATTTTTGCAGGAAAACACTTTCATAAGTTAACTAAATGCATGTAAAATTTCATGGGAAAATTCCTTCGTTTGCCTCTTCAACGGACTGCCCAAAATGAAAGTTGCAGAATGGTGCCCAAAAGGGACCATTCGGCCCAATTTTCAAAACTTGAGGGAAATTCATTTTTTTTTCTTACAAAATTTATTTTTAGACTCCTTTTGTGATACCATTGAAGGACTAAGGGTCCCTCTTTCAAATATCAAACCAAAGGGGTGATTAAAAGTTCATTAAGGTTTATGGATAATTGAGCAAATTTAGCTAGTTTATTTTGTTTTCATTCTTTTCACAATCAATTGATTACAAATGGTTCAAGAGCATTTTCCCACATATTTACTACACATAATAACATCATTTCAAAACCATTTCAAAAGCCCCATAATGCAAAATATGTGAGTTAATTGAAAAGGGCAATGATTTAAGTACCAAACCTTAATTCTTTTCACTTGTTTCTAGTTCTTTTATGCCCTCTTTGCTTCCTTCTCTCTCACTTCTTGATTTCCTATAATTTTCATAAAATCCATGTCAAGAACATAATAAATTTAAGTGTTTCATGCCTTATTTTGCTAACTAATACTACTAGTCATCCTTTTTATCCTTAATCTTATATGTGCAAATCATCTCTTTCACTTTCTCTTCAACTTCTTAAATTTTCTATAATCATCATATTTATTCTTTCATTTGTATCTTGCAAATAATATAACCAATGAAAGAAATAGGACCATAGATGAATTTCCTTACCTTAAAGTCTTATTCTCCACCCAAGTTTGCAACCAAAATTAGCTACTTGAAAAACAATCTCTCTCTCTTTTCCCTTTCTCTTCAATTCGGCCACGCAAGAACAAAGAGAGCTCTTGGCTTTTATTTATTTGGTGTTCTCTCCTCCAAATGGCAGCCAAGAGAGGTTAAGATGTGATGGTGTAAGTGTTGATTTCCCATTGGTACACTTAAGTGGGAAAATGGCTAATTCTCATTGGTCCAAATGTCTCTTTCTTTTATTTATTTAAAACCCAAGCCCTTGGACTTTCTTTTAATTATATTTTAGCCCCTCAACCTCCTTGTGCTGTAATTTTATGGTCTAAGATGTGAAAAGACCAAAATACCCTCCGGCGATTACTCATTCGTAACTTTTAAACCGCGCACTTTTGCCGAATGTTGTGGTGCACTTTTTGACTTAGTTTTTCCTCTACTTTTCATTTTTGAGATCCATTATTACTTTCGAGACACTTTTGAAAATGACCATGATGCCCCTGGTCAAATTCCCTATATCTTCCAAACCGTGCATTTTCGAAAAAAATCGTGTGATGCCCCCGGTCAAATTCCCTATATCTTCCAAACCGTACGTTTTTTAAAAAAACCGTGTCGCTCCGTTGCTACCCGATTTTTCTCTACTTTCCATTTCTGGAGTCTGTTATATGCACTATTAAGGACCTCCGAAACAACTTTTAGTAATTACAGTCACCTCCATAAAACTTTGCAATCTTTTCAAATAGGTCCTTTGAGTTCTACAGAACTTCCCTTCACTTCGCGCTCTTGAGTAGCTTCTCGGGATGGTTTCTCTTACTGTACATGGATGTACTGTACATATGTATAAGTTGGGTCGTGACATTTCTTCCCCTCTAAAATTTAGGCTTCGTCCCGAAGCTGGTCAGTTGTAAACAAGTGCGGTATTGCTGCTTCATAGCTTCTTTTCTTTCCTAGGTTGCCTCTTCTACCTTATGATTTCTCCACAATACCTTAACCAATGGAATTTTCTTATTTCTCAATTCTTTAACCTCTCGTGCCAAAATCTTTACTGGCTCCTCTTCATAAGTCAAGTCGGGCTGGACCTCGATATCTTGTGTCTTGATGACGTGTGCAGGGTCTGAACAATATCGTCGTAACATCGAAACATGAAAAACATTATGTATCCTGTCCAGTTCGGGTGGTAGGGCAAGTCGATAAGCTACTGGGCCTATACGTTCGATGACTTCGTACGGTCCAATAAGCCTAAGGCTTAACTTAATTACTTTTCTGCTTAAATCTTAATACCTTCTTTCATGGGAAAGTCTTAAGAAAAACCTTGTCTTCCACTTAGAGTTCTATGTCCCTTCGTTTCGAGTCCGCATATGATTTTGCTCCTACCTACCCGCATATGATTTTATCTTGTCTTTACTTAATTCAGTCCAACACTTTGGTGTTCCATGTTTTCTTTCGTATAATTCTTTATAGGCGTCACTGTATGCTGAATTAATAGTCGTTGTTATATGCATATTCAATTAAACTCAAATACTTATTCCAGCCACCCTTAAATTCTATAACACATGCTCTTAATATGTCCTCCCAAAATTTGGATTACTCTTTCAAATCGTCCATCTGTTTACGGGTGAAAGGCAGTGCTATAATTTGTTTGGGTTTCAGAAGCTGTTTGCAACTTCTTCCATAAATTCATGGTGAACTGTGGACCTCTGCCTAAAATGATAGATGTTGGAATCCTGTGTAATCGTACAATTTCCTTGGCGTACATTTCCACCAATTTATCTATTGAATAATCCATTTGTAAAAGTAGAAAAATGAGCTAACTTAGTTAGGAAGTCAACGATTATCCGAACAGCGTCATGCTAGCCTCGTGTCATAGGTAGTTCTATGACGAAATCCATAGTGTATGTTCCCATTTCCATACCAGAGTGGGAATTAGTTGTAACAGTCCTGATAGTATTTGATATTTCGCTTTTGCTTGTTGACATATTAAACATTTGGTCATAAAATCAACAATATTTCTCTTTATTCTAGGCTACCATTAAAACTTCTTTAGATATTGATACCTTTGTAACTCCTGGATGCATTGCGTAGAGACTACTATATGCTTTTCGAAAAAATTTTCTTTCTTATGTTTCCCATTGTTAGTATCATTACTCTATTGTCATAATACAAACTACTGTTCTTAGAAATTTAGAATTTTATATCCTTTCCATCTTGCACTTGCTTGATCCATTTTTTGTATTTGTTCATTTTCCTTTTGCACTTGATGAATTTCCTTGAAAAGAAACATAGTTTATGCTTGCATTTCTACTACTAGTACTTCCTCTTCCATTGGTCTTAAACTGATCTTTATAGCGCCTAAGGCTGGTATCGATTTTCCACCAAGTGCGTCGGCCACCACGTTAGCTTTTCCTAGATGATAATTTATAACTTAGCTGTTATTTCCAAAACTTGGGTTTACTTTCCTTACCATAAATTGAGATCCTCTTGGGTTGGCGGATATTTTAAACTTTTGCGTCTGTATAAATATAACACTTTTCTCCATATAAATCATATCTCCAAATCTTGAAAACCAATACGATAACTGTTAATTCCAAATAGTGTGCCGGGTTATTATTTTTTTTTTCGTATGGTTTAAATCATCAAAAGACTTATGCGACTATTTTATCCTTTTGCATAAGCATATAACCTTAACCGATGTGTGAAGCATCACTATATATCACAAATTCTTTCCTGGACATGGGTCGTATGGGTATTGAAGCATTCGTTAACTTTTCCTTTAGTTTCTCAAAGTTCCTCTAACATTTATCAGTCCATTGAAGTTTGGCATTCCTTTGAAACAACCTTGTCATTGGGATGATAATAATGGAAAACCCTTTTAAAACATTAATAGTACCCAGCCAGTCCTAAGAAGATTCTTACTTCTATTACTGTCTTTGGTGTTTTCCATTCCAAAATGGCTTTTGTTTTCTTAAGACCTACTTTAATGCCTTATGCTAATATGGTGTGTTTTAAGAATGTCACTTTTTCCAATCAAAACTCACATTTGTCATGCTTGACGTACAACTGCTTCTCTCACACCATTTGCAATACAGAGTCAGATGCCACAGTAGAGACCAACATAGCTAACAAATCACGTGCAATGAGGGAAAAGACTTTATACCTAGAGCAATTCACCTTCCACCAATCCAACAAATCAAAAGAAGGAACCTTTTTTTTAATACCTTCAGCCAAATATTTATCAAGTTCAGTTATAAACGCTAAAGTAACTTTTTTCTTATTCAATATCATTTCATCCCATTGCATTTCTAAATCATCACTCTCTAAAGTGTTACCCTCTACTACATACATCAAAACATCTTACAAAGCAGTAGTGCTAACACTAAAAGTAGAATAAAACTCATACAACTGAGTTAAAGTATCTATCACTCTCTTCACCATAGTAGCACTCACTTCTTTATCATATATTGCATTATAATTAAACTCCACGTACTCTAATTTGCGCCGAGGATCCAACACAATAGCCACACCAATCAAAGGATTAAATTTGTTAATATTACCCCAATACTTATTATATTTCTCCTGCATTTTCTTTGCCATATCAAGTAGATAAAGGTCCGTGCTTTGACGACTTGCATTTAACAAATTTTGTATTCTAATTATTTCACCAAAGCATGCATTGGATGTTACATATAAAGAACTAGAAAACTTCAAAGTAACTTGATAAAACACGCCCAAAAAATGAACAAATGCATTAGAAATTTTCTAATCATTAAATATAGGAGGAGTCTTTTTAATATCATCATTAAAGTAAGAAATATATGATTCATCCTCTTCCAACATCCTATCAAACACTTTCCTAAATGTCAAAGCAACATCCAACATCTTATAGGTGGAATTCCACCAAGTAGCAATATCCAAGCATAAAGAACTTCTTCTTTCCACCTTTTCCATCTCAGCAAATTCATTAAATTTTTTAAGGTGTGCAGGAGAAGATCTAACATTTCTAACAGCACAACGAATAGAAACAATAGAGCTATGCATTTCTTTTAAAACATCCGTCACAACTAAGTTGAGTATATGAGCACAACATCGCATATGCAAAAAATTTCCACTACAAACAGTTTTATTCCAACTAATCAATCTTCTTTTCATGTCTGCAATAGTTATGTCATTTGAACTTGCATTATCAACCGTTATAGTAAACACTTTATCAATACCCTAGTGAGATAAATATTCCTCAATTGCCTTCCCAAGAGTATCACCCTTATGATTTTCAACTGGAACAAAATTCAAAATTTTTTATTGTAATTTCCAATTTTTATCAATGAAATAGGCAGTCAAACATATGTAATTCAAATTCTGAATTGATGACCAAGTGTCTGTAGTGAGGCAAACATGAGCATTTGAATTTTTCATGAAAGCATTTAACTTTTTGAATTCAAAAAGTTAAAGTTTATAACAATCCCTAGTGACCATTATCCTTGATTAAACAAGAAATCTAGGTTCTAATTGGTTGCTATATTTACGAAAACCACATCCTTCAATAATCCTAAAAGGCAATTCATCACATATAATTAGTTCAACCAATGCACGTCTACAACCCTCCAAGTTATATTTATGATCCATTAATGCCTTTTCACAAGTAATAGTACCTTCTCCTTCATTACTCTTGTTCATAAATGCTAAAATTGGTTGTTTCTTTCATTATTTGAATTTTTGGAGCATTTTGGAATATGCCCCTTCAAAGTATAAGTTCCATGTTTTACCGGATCAACAACATAAGAAATCCCATAGTAGTTACATTTAGCTTTATGTTTCCCCTTTGTCTGTTCAAATGGAAGTCTAGTAAAATGATCCCCAACATCAGATTCATTCTTAGAGGCAGCTTTTCTCTTATTAACAGATTCAGTTTGGGCTTGGGAAGTACTACAAGGAGTAAGATTTGGATTAGAAGCATTGGCATTTATGTCAATGGTATTGGAGTCATTATCAATTGGTTTATTGACACTGGGTTCGTTGATTTCCATTTGCAATTCTACTCAATAGAAAAAAAATAATTAATTCATATAATGCATTCACAAGTTAAGTTACACAATATATAAAACATTCTTAAAATATTGCCATTAAAACAAGCATATGTAAATCCTAAATGCATGCGCCAACTTTATACAATTATAAGTTTGGATTTTGAAGTTACATAATAAATAGCTTTGTATCAAATTTTTTATGAATGGTAGTAGGCAAATCAATTTTATCACACAAACATTTATTCAAACACCTTAAGTGCACAAGTTACATAATGCATTCCAAGTTAAGTTACACAATATATAAAACATTCTTAAAATATTTCCATTAAAATAAGCATATGTAAATCCTAAATGTATGAATCAACTTTATTCAATTATAAGTTTGGATTTTGAAGTTACAAAACTTATAAATTGCTTCGTATCAAATTTTTTTTATGCATGGTAGTAGGCAAACTAATTTTATCACATAAACATTTATTCAAACACCGTAAGTGCACAAGCAACAAATAGAAAAGCATATCCCTATAAACTATAAAACATCTGGGGAAAAATTAAATCAAAAATTGAAATTAAATCAGATGTTAAAAAGCAATGAGCTTACCATAAAACCTTACGAACTCTAGAATCCTCAATTACCAAAAGCTTTAACAGAGAAAAACAAAAATTATCAAAAGAAATTAGTAAATCCATATTCAGTTCAACAAAGTACAGAAAAAACTTAAGAAATTAATAAGAAATTATAAAAAATAAAGAAAATAAATTACCTACTGTTGTTGCGGAGACTAGAGAGCTACTGCTTGCTGCTACCTGCTGCTTGCTTCTGCTGCTACCTACTGCTTGTTGCTACTGCTGCCTGCTGCTGTGAAGAATGAGAGAGAGAAGAATAAGCTACCTGCTGCTGCCAAGAACGAGCTGCAACTGCTGCTGCTGCTGCTTGCTGCGATTGTTATTGCTGCTGCTTCCTACGACTGCTGCTTGTTGCTGCTACTACTTGCTCCTACTACTGCGACAAAAAGAGAGAGAGAAAGAAGTGGGGAGGGTGTGCAAGGCACCATATCGATATAAAGAGAGAGAGAATAAAAGAGAGATGGTTAGGTGAGATGAGGTGAGAAAGAATGAAAGGCATATCGAGAGAAAGAGAAACAGGCGAAGGCATGCTGCTGATGAAAAAGGTATAGTCATAGTATATATACTTAAGGTAAGTGTGTATATTAAAAATAATAATTAATTAAAATTTTTAGACCGGGTCGGGCCAGCCCGAAAATTTTAACATACAACCCGAGGCCCGACCTGAGCTAGGGTATAAATTTTTTGACCGATGCCCAACTCTATTATATTTTGGGCCTGCCTAACCCAGCCTGAATCTTAAGGGCTGGATCGGGTTTATTGGGTTTGTGGTCACATGAACACCCTTAGCAGTAGCCCTAAATTTAAGGCAAAAAACAAAGGAAAAAGGTTCTATGGACAATGAGAGGAAACTTCATATATATTGAAATATGGTTTCTCACCGTTTTGATTGTTCTTTTTTTCCCATTCTATGTTATTAGCAAATTTCCTCCATTGTGATTTCTTTATTTGTGATTCTTTAAAAAAATGATAAATTATCTTTAACATATTTAAAATAACTAGTGTATTTTCATTGTTAAAAAATAAAATATAAGCATATATAAAAAACTAAATTGTGAAGTTAATTTTTATTTTTTTTATATTAATTTTTATTTTTTTTTATAATTTGGCCTATTATATAATTTGTGATAAATTTATGCATTATTTTTTTAACTAACTTTATGAATAAGATTATGTTTACAACTTTGCTGTCTTTGATATTAATTTTGGATGTATATATATTTATATATTTTGCATTTTCAATTTATAAAAAAATAATTTTTAAAGAAATAAAAAATAAATGTAAAATTATGTAAAAACATAGTAATTTTTTTAAATTAATAAAAAAGTATCAAAACTTAAAAAATTGTTATTACAAATATTTATATTTAAATCAAATATTTTAAAAACTCATATAATAAATGCACATCATTAGGATGGGCGACTAATTTTTGAAGAATTAAGATTTACTAATTAAAAAAAAATTACAAAGGAAAAACGTTTGGGAATTTGGTGTTGAAAATGAAATTCCATCTCTTTGGCCAAAAGAAACTATTGTAGAAGATACTGAACATATTAAATAATGAGTTACCAAAAACAATTAATCAGCTTTATAATTTACTTTTCTGCTACTTAGCCAAATTTACCAAATATATCTAATCAGTTTGCATCACCTTAACATGTCTTCTTCTTCAGCCATCATTCCTCTTCTGTCTCCATTCTGCAAAGGCTAAAAGGCCCCAATGCCCCTATTTATGGTTTAGTTTCCTTTTTTTTTAAAAAAAAAATCATCAATTTGGCATTGAATTAGAAATTGAGTGGTTAGATATTTATAGTTTATAAATACATAAGCTGATGAGAGATTTAAATTATTGATATATATATATATATATTACAAGTATATCTATAATCATAAAATTTGTATCATAAGCCTCCTCTCCTTAAGATTATTTGTTTTCCATTTAGGCTTTATTTGGATGACTGATAATATGGTTTAATAATATAAAATATTATGTATAGTATTATAATGGGAATGATGTTTATCATGTATTAGAAGATGTTATGTTATAGTATGGTTAAGTAAGAATATTTTTATTTAATTTAATGATATTTTTAAGATTTTAATATGTTATGAAGATGAAAAATTATTTATTAGTATATATGGTTTTTAAAAATTTTATTTCAGATATTCTTAAAAGATAAAATTGTAAAACTATGGAAAATCAGCAAATTAATTGTTTAAAAATTACCATGAAAACCCATACTATGAAAAATAGAAGCCAAAATAAACAAGAATTAAATCATATAATATTATGATAAATCATAAAACAAACGTGACATTACTGTTTGTTTGGTCTTATGGTTAGATTTTGGAAAAAGTATGTTTGGGGAATTTAAAATTTTAAAAATTTATGGTTTTGAGAAAGCTTCATATTTTTCAAAATTATGATTCATTAAAAGCAATAAAAAATATAGAAAATTCAAAATGTGATTTTGAAAAATACGTAATTTAATGTCAAATATTCCCTTAAATAATTTTATTTTATTTTGAAAAATAGGGATTTTAATTTTTTTTGATCAATTATATAATATATGTTATTTTTTAAAATAATTTTTATATATTTATGAGATATTTTTAAAAAATGTTTAAATTAATTATTTTAAATAAGTTTATGTGGTAGAATATATATAAATAAAATATTTTGGTTTTTAGGTATAATATGAGTTTATGGTGTAGTTATATTATATGAAGAAATTTGATTATAAATTTCAGTATTTTACATATTAGATCAATATAAAAAAAATGACCATATAATAATCCAAGTATGTTACATATATATTGATTATTATTATAGTAATTTTTTATTTATTTTAAAAATATTCTAAGAATTATTTGAACACATTTGATGAAATTAATTAGATCAATATATATGTTAACACTCATATCCAAAATTTAGTTACTGTATGCATTAACTAAAACAGACCAAAAACGCATAATGATTTTAATTCTGAATCTGGGCAAGGTTTGAGGTTTTTCATGGTCAGTAATTAAGCCTAAAACAGACCCAAATTGCATAATGTTTTTAATTCTAAAGCTGGGCCAGGTTTGAGATTTTTCATTGTCAGCAATTAAGTTGCAGGATAACACCACGATATATATATGTGTACTTATATTTGAGTATATATGTATGAATCAAGGGGGGTCCACTGTCCCCCAGGGCCCCTATGGTTCCACCACTAAGCATGCCTACAACCTTGAGTCATGAAGAAGATAGATTAATTTGTCATCCAAATAAGATTGGGAGAATTCTAGTCAAATCTATTTGCCATTATTTATGTAGCTCCAAACCTAATTCCCAACAGAATTGTGCAATTAGATCCTTTCTAAGGAGAAAATCTCTTGAAAGTTAAAATCCAACAAAAAATTCACTTATTTTTTTGGAGATTATGTACTAATTATACTCTTCCAGTCCAAGAGGAGAATGAGTTCATATAGCCCTATTTGTAAACAAGCTAATGAATCAGTAATCCATTTACTGTTTTTCTATGATCATGCCAGAGCTACTTGATTTAAATTCAATTTGGGCCTAATTCCTTCTGGTTTAAACACTAACTCCTTTATACAGCGTTCAAAATGAAATTTAGGCTTAGCAATGTCTTAATCTCATCCAAATATCTACAAAGAACATGTAACATAATTCATAATGTAACATTCACAATCAAGTGATAAGATTTTTTATGCATTTATAATGTGCATGTATGTGTACATGCATTTCTATAATATAAAGAAGTAAATGCATAATAGACATATAAAATATATTAATAAATATTATTCACAAACTTCACGGATTATAAACTAAAAAAATTCAAAGTATGTTTAGTTGACTGCAAGAGAATATCGACGAAGCAGAAAAAAAGTAAAAGATATATATTTAATAATTCTAAATCCAAAAGCAAACTTATCTAACTACAACAAAATTGAGAGTGTGGTAAGCTGATTTTTTTTAAACGGCGTATTTAACATTCACTATAGCATAAAAACAAAATTTAATTGAAAAAAGGATAAATTTGATATTTTACTATAGTATGAATAGTATTTTTACTTCAGTTTTAAATTATAGAATAGATTTTTATTGGACTGTTAATGGTTATGAAGATACTGAAACACCTAGATTATATAATGGACGAAGATTATTAAAAGATAAATGTTAATTACAGTCACTTTAGAGAGTGAATGTTCAATAATCTTCATTCCATTTGTTAGAAAATATTTATTATAATATCTCTCTTAATAAATAAACCTATAATAAATATATTCTAACTAATAAATATTATAATATATCTCTTAATAAATAAATATATAACAGTGGCGGACTTAGGGGGGGGGGCTGATGACCCCCCATCGTTGGTGGCTAGAAGGGCTGATATGGGGGGTGTTTATTATTTGGTGGCTACCAAAGATAGTAGAAGAGAGAGGGGAGAGTTGGGGGGGGGGGGGGGGGGGGGGGGTGCCGGGAATGATCAGCGTGAGAAGTTGAAGATAACCTCTCACGCAGATTTACAATTTTCTCATTGACTGAAATGACTTCGTTTTAGCTAAGGGTTTTAATTTTTAAAAAAAAAAATTCAGTAGAAATGGTGTTGTTTTAATTGAAAAAAATGAAAAAAAAAAAAAAGGAAGGTGTGAATGGTTAGTGACTATTCACACCTTCGACAGTCAAAGAGAGGCAGAAGAACGTAAGAGAGAGGAGCAGCGGGAGAGATAGATCGCCTCGGCGAGTGACCGGCTACCAGAGCACCGACGAGAGACATTGACGTCTGACCCCAACTAGTCTGGTTTTATTATTTTAAACTATTTTTTTCATTTTATTAATTTGTTTGTTATTATGTTGTGTTTATTAGATTTTAGGTAAAAAAAAACTAGTATTTTTTTTAATATAGAATAAAGTTTATTAATTGATTTTTAAATATAGAATATGATTTATTAATTAGGTTCAATTAATTGGTTTTATTTGTATTTTGAGTTTTGTAAATTTGTGATAATTTTTTAAGGTAAAAAATTAAAGTTTTTTTAAATGTAGAATATAGTTTATTAAATGGTTTTTAAATATAGAATATAGTTTATTAATTAGGTTGAATTAATTGAATTTACTTTTGTTTTGTGAATTTGTTATTATTAAGTTTTAGGGAAATTTTGGATAATTTTTTTCTTTATAAATATAGAATATTGTTTATTTGAATTTTAAATATATAATGTAATTTAATGATTTGGAAATTTGAATTAGGTTCAATTAATTATAAATTATATATTAAAATATTGAATATAAATTAGGTTAAACTAATTCTAAATTGAACAGATATGGATAAATTAGTGATCAAGACGAAGAGAGTGTAGAATGAATATGGTGAACCCTCAAATATTCTGACTCCGACACAGATCCCTACATTAATTAGTTATGTAATTGATGAAGGAACTAGTGATAAAATATGGTGTCCGGAGGTTAGTTTTGATGATATTATGGATGACTCGGCATTGCGTAAACCTATTGATTAGTTTGATATTGAGATTAGGGATGATGTTAGAAGACTATACGTGGCTAAAGGATCGTGTCAACCACGTAACCATAATTTTTCTAAAACAGAATTTGAAAAAATTATGAGGAGTTTTAGAGGGAGTTGGTACGTTAAATTTGAGTGGTTGGAATATAGTATTTCCAAAGATGCAACATTTTATTTCTGGTATTATCTTTTTAGTTCGAATAGAGGATCTAAGTGGGAGGATAATGTCTTCATAAAAATCAGATTTTACAATTGGAAAAAAGCCATAGAGATCTTTAATAAACATGTTGGCAGTCCCAGTACTCCACACAATAATGCTAGAATGCTATATGTTGGTTTCAAAATCAAAGACAAAGTATGTCTCATGTATTATCTTCTCACAACCAAGACTAAGAGTGGCATTACCGGACACATTTGACAGTTGTTATTGACTATATATATTTTCTTTTAGCAAATGGGTTAGTTTTTCGAGGGTATGATGAGTCGAAAAAATCACTTAGCTGGGGTAATTTTCTTGAACTTCTCAATTAGTACAGTTAACACAGTATTGATATTGGGAATGTAGTTAATTCAAATGCTACTGAAAATAATAAACTCACTTCTCCACGTATCTAAAAACAAATAGTAAATGCTTATGCTTTGGAGATGACACTAGCTATTATTGAGGATGTTGGAGATGACTTTTACTCTATATTAATTGATGATGCTCGAGATAATTCTGTAAAGGAGCAAATGGATGTGGTATTGAGATATGTTAACAAGTTGGGACAAGTGATGGAGTGATTAGTTGGAGTGGTATATGTGAGTGACACATATGCTTTGTCTTTGAAAAGTGCACTTGATGATTTCTTAGCAAAACATGGGTTATCACTAAGTAGAGTTAGAGGCCAAGGTTATGATAGAGCTTCTAATATGTGAGGTGAATCCAATAAGTTGAAGACCCTAATTTTAAATGAAAATCCCTCGAAAAAGTATATTTATTGTTTCGCTCATCAACTCCAATTAGTGCTTGTTGCAACAACAGGGAATAATAGATTTATGAGTAATTTTTTTGATTATGTTGCAGTGATTGTGAATATTGTTGGAGCTCCTGTAAAATGAGGGATGCTCTCCGTCAAAAATAACATGATGAAATAGTTCAATGCCTAGAAAGAGGTGATATTCAAAGTGGAAGAGGCTTACATCAAGAAATAAATTTAGCTCGACTCGGTGACACGCGTTGGGATTCTTATTATAAAACAATTATACATCTTCTCTCTATGTGGTCACCAGTGAATGAGGTTCTCAAAAATATTTATGAGGATGATTCCGAACAAAGAAATCGAGGGGCAACTGTGGGATTGATTGATAAAATGAAAAATTATGAATTTATTTTCATTGCTTTCTTAATAAGAAAACTTTTAGAAATAACAAATGATCTATCTCAAGTGTTACAAAGAAATGATCAAAATATTAGTAATACGATTCATTTGATTGCAACTGTTAAACAAGAATTGTAAAGCTGCAGAAAAAATGGATGGGATGGATTATTGGAAGATGTTAACGATTTTTGTACAGATAATGATATCACAAAGCCTAATATGGAAGATAATGTGGGTTACCTGCGTTCTAAGCGTATTGATATTCCTATTAGTTATTATTACTACTTTCGAGTGAAAATATTTTATCAGATACTCTTTTTTCTTCGTATTATCATACTTAACTATTTATTATGCTACACCCTAATGTTGTTCATTCAATTCTAGGTTATTGATTTCATTGTCCAAGAAATGAAAAATCGCTTTACAGAATCAAGCATGGAATTGCTTTTATACATTGTTGTCTTTCTCCTAAGAACTCATTTTCCAGCTTCAAGTTATCCAAATTACTTCGTCTTGTTGAACTATATTCTTATGATTTCTCAATCGCCGATCAGATGATACGTAAAGATCAGGTTAACACCTACATTATTGATGTAAAAGAAATATAGCTTTCTCTGATCTTAATGACATATGACACTATATTTCCTTTGGTATATCTACTTATCAAGCAACCCGCTGGGGTTAGTCTAGTGGGCTAGTGACCCAACCCACTAGGGGAAGGTCGCGGGTTCGAACCCCCACAAAATGTATTTCCGGGGGTTTGAACCTTTTTTTTTTTAAAAAAATATCTACTTATCAAGCTAGCTTTGGTGTTACCTGTTGCAACTGCTACGGTTGAGAGAACTTGTTCAACAATAAACATTATCAGGATGGATTTGCACAATAAGATGGGAGATAATTTTCTAACAGACTGCTTGGTGTGTTATTTCTCAATTACCATCTTCATGCACCGCTGGATGCATGGTGCTATTTCTTAAGAGATGGAAGTTGGTAGGAATGCAAGGTTTTTGTAAGCTTTCCCTAGGCTTCCCCTCTAGGCTTCTGTGAGACCACTTGTGGTATCCATACGGTCCATTTATGGACTCCTTTGTCATTCCACCAAGCATCCAATGGTTGACTCTTGTCCTTCCGTTTAGTCACCCTAACACTTGACCTTGTATCGATCCAACCATTCCTTTGCTCAAATTCCCAGCGGACTTATTCAGCGTCAGCCCCTTCGGCTGCTGTAAGAGCCATCTGACATCTGTTGAACTCATTGCACTAGGGCGTTTCACCACTTTGTCTTCTACAAACACCTGTAAGGGACATCTTCACTTTGATCCTATAAACGTACATAGAGATTAAGGGTAAGGCAGTGTTTCATCCATATCCTGCTGACCACGAAGTGAACCAGTAATCATTCATATAGAATAATTCGGTCGGATACACACCTCAATTGAATTTAGAACAAAAATAGGTGTGTAACTTCCTGTAATCTGACATCACCATTCTTCATTATCTAAGACAAGAGAAAGCAAGCATTTTGTTTGAAGCTTACCGTCAAGTGGAGCCTAATGAACTTGACTCCACTGGTTGCAACATCCACTTTTCTTTTGTAGTACCAAATACCGTTCATTAATGTGCTTGCTCTTCTATCTTTCATGCATGCTTTGCGTTGTTTCTACTGGACAATGCCACTCAGCATGCTTTCTATCTTCCTCTAACTGTAGCGGATGTTGTAATGTAAAATAAAGACTTTATGCGTCACCGAGCTTACACAGGGCTGCCAATCGTAAGCTCAACACCTAGTGTTATTACTCCAAGGGGTTCGACAGAAAAATGAAGTTATTATGCAATATTTTCAAAAAATGCAAATACGTAGGATATAATTACCATCTTTTAAGAGTAGTCAATCTGATAATACAAAATAATTGTTGAACTACTATAATAATAAATATTCAATTCTAAAATGAACTCGTCTGTAATTTTTTTTTTCTGTAGAAATTTACCCCCTCCCCCCTCCTGATGAGTTTCTAGTTTCGCCACTGACCTATAATAAATATTTTTCTAACAAATAAGAGAAAAATTATTGAACAATCACTCTCCAAAATGACTATAATTAATATTTCTCTTATCAAAATGCGAATAGTTTAAACTTAACATTTAAAGCCATACCTAAATGACCCTTAAGATTATGTTAAAATTTTGTAGTCTCTCTTATAATTTGGAAATTTAACCCATTTATCAATAAAACTAAACGTTTATAAATTTTAAGACTTACTGCGAGCAACAATAACTCAATTGCCTCTTTAAGCCTTTAAATTCAACAAACAATCCAATTATCATAATACTCTAATTAATACATAATTATAATTTTAAAAAAAATCATCACAATTATCATTTCCAAATAGAGTGAAATTTCAATAACTATAAACTTCTTTTAAACGAAATATTTTTCTTAAAATTTTCTTTAGAAGCTTATATAAAGAAATGATAAAGGTCCAATTTAACCCCTAAACTATGGCAAAAAGTCTAAATTGACTTTTAAAATTTTTTTTCAATCAAATTGGTATTTTTTTTCTTTCAAATTTAGTCCAATTTGCCCCCCCTTTTTTTTAATGAAACCGTTAAATAATTAACGACAATTGCTAATTTGAATTACAATATTTTTTAAAAATTATTTATTAATTAATATTTTTAATATCAGTAATTTATAATATTAATAAATATTTTTTTATGATTTTATAATTTATAATAATTTAATAATCTATAATTTAACAATTAATTAAAAATATTAAATAATATATAAAAATTTATATTATATAGGATTTTTATAATATTTTTTAATATAATTTTAATTATAATATTATAAAATCAATATTAAAAATATTATAATATATAATATTAATAAATTTTAATTTTTGATTTTTGTATTTTTGATTTTTAATAATTATTTAATTTTTAATATTATAAATTATTTATTAATTAATATTTTTAATATTAATGATTTAAAATATTAATAAATATTTTTTATAATTTTGTAATTCATATTTTTTAATAATCTATAATTTAAAAAATAATTAATAATTTAATAATTATAAATATAATTTGAGAATTATAATTTTAATTTAAAAAAATAAAAAGTTTTAGAAATTATATTTTTTCTAAAAAAAAACTTTAATAGACATGAAAAAGAATAAAAAATAAATAACGTATTATCTACTCTTGCGATGTATTAAATAACCATGAATTAAAGGAAAAATAACATAGTTTTAGCTCCTACTGTCTCTTCAATAGAATTGAAGTTATAGAAATAAGACAAATAATTATTATAAATTATAAAATTATAAAAAATATTTATTAATATGAAAAATTATTGATATTAAAATATCAATTAATAAAAAAATTATAATATTAAAATTAATTAATTATTAAAAATATGAAATATATTAAAAATTAAATTTATTAATATTTATTAATATTAAATTTTTTTAATGTTATAAATTTTAATATTTTTAATAAAAATTATTTTTTTAATATTTTCAATATTAATTTCATAATATTATAATTAATATTATATTAAAAATATTATAAAATCTTAAATAATATAAATTTGTATATATTACTTTATTATTTTTTTAAATTATAGATTGTTAAATTTTTATAAATTATAAAAATATAAAAATATTTATTAATATTATAAATTATTGATATTAAAAATGTTAATTAATAAATAATTTTTTAGAAAATATTATATTAATATTTTTTTAAAAGTTTAATTTAGCCCCTAATATTTAATTTTAGTCCAAATTAGCCTATATCTTTTGTTATTTAATGGTTTCGTTAAAAAAATGAATAAATTAGAGCAATCTTAAAAGAGAAAGTACTAATTTAATCTAAACAATTTTAAGAGTCAATTTTAACTTTCTAATATAGTTAAGTAACTAAATTGGACTTTTGTCCTATAAAGAAATTTCGTTTAGCATACATAACTAATTTAACATATAAAACATATAAAATTAATTTAAATATTCAATTATTTAAAATCACACATTATAAAATATTCGTATATAACTCTATAAAATCATTTGCTAGAAATTTGAAAATACTTTTCATTTCTGGTTTAACAAGGAATTTAGAAAATTAATTTTTTTTTAAATCATGTTCAATTGTGTTAAAAATTACTATAAGGGTAAATATAGACCGGTGTGAAAACATTAGAGGTAAAAATATATATATATTTTTATTAAATTTTGTAGATAATTTTTATTTTTTATTCAATTTTATTGAAATTTACATGAAATTAATTTTTAATAATTTTATAGATTTTTTCCGTGTTCCGGCTAGCCTTGAGCTAACCTTCCCCAGGCCAACAAATATAAACCAATGGTCTATTATGTTTCTAAAAAGGGAATTATTCTCCCATTATTTATCTGTTATAGAAATCAACATGTATATAAAACAATTGTCTACCACAATATTCTTTAAAAGTTGATTTATGAAATTTCTTTTATTATCCAATAGAAATTTGACCTTTTAGTTATTATGTGGATTTTGACTCTGTAATTGTTTGGCTCGGTTTTGCTGGTTTACTAAGTAAAACGCAATGTTTTGTAAAGGTTATAATCGGTAATGTAACTTCATATAAATACTGTTGTTAAGGGGCTAGGGTTACACAGTTTTTTGGCTATCTGTTTTGTTTTTCTCTCTCAAGCGGCGCAGCTGTTTTCTTTTCTCTGCTAGGGTTAGATTAATCTTCTTCGTTTTCTTGAGTATAATCTGTAACAAGAGGGTTTTGTATCTTGTTTGATGAGTGATAAGAGCGAGGGAATTGATCTGTGAGAGTAGAGTTGATTGCGAGGTTGTAATCTGTAACTTTTGTTTTGTTCTTAGTGGATTGATCGACTGAGGTTCTCCTCCTCCTTGGATCTAGGCTTTCTTTGTGAAAGCCGAACCAAGTAAATCTGTTGTGTTGTGTTTGAATGTTTCTTTCTCTGTTTGGTTATCAAATCTGTGTTGAAATCGTAACAGTGGTATCAGAGCGATCTCGATTTTGATTACTCAGGTTGTATCTCTCCTTGTTTCTGTTTAACGCTTTTCTGTTTTGACAAGTTTTCTGACTTCTAGGGTTTTCTGTTCTTCTCTGGTTCAACTGAGAAGTTATTTCGATTTCGATTTCGATTTTTTTTCCTTTCTTGTTGTTTTTGGAATTAGATCTGGTGACTACTATTTTGCTGTTTCAGATCTAGTCAAAGGAAGAAAAGAACGATCTTAATCGCTCTGAAACCCTAAAAACAGAGGAGTGATGTCGACCACTAAGATCAACGTCGAAAAATTCGACGGGAAAGGGGATTTCGCCATCTGGAAAGAAAAAAATGTTGGCCATACTCATTCAACAGAAGTGTAAAAGGGCACTTGATGGTATGGAAGCACTACCAGCAAATCTTGACGATACTGCAAAGCAAGATCTGATGGATCTTGCTTACAGTACGATTATTTTGAATCTTGCTGATTCGGTACTCAGGAAGGTAAGGGGTAAGTCTACTGCTCCTGATCTTTGGGCTAAACTGAATGAACTCTATACTGTGAGATCTGTGTCCAGGATAGCTTTCTTTAAAAGAACAAATGTTCAGTTTTAAAATGGATTCACAAAAAACTATAGATGATAACCTAGATAACTTTCAGAAATTGGTTCTGGAACTTGCTGATGCAGGGAAAGAATTTAGTGAGGAAAATTAGACGATTATCCTCCTTAATTCTATCTCTGAAAATTATCAAAATGTGAAAGATGCCCTAAAATATGGTAGAGATAAGCTCACTGTGGATGATGTGATGAATGCCTTAAAGCTAAGAGAAATGGAGGTTAAGACTGTTAACAAACAGAAAACCAGTACTGAGAGTCTGTATGTCAAAGAAAAAACTAAAGGTAAAAAGAAGAGAAATAAATATAAATCCCAAGATAATGGTCAATCACATCACTCTAATATTAATCCTACACAGTCTGATAAGTCTAATAATCAAAACACATATAATACTAGCAAATCAGATAGAATATGCTACTACTGTAAGAAAAAGGGTCATATTAGAAGATTTTGTAGAGAGAGAGACTGAAAAAGCTAGAACAAAATAACAATAATGAATCTGGAGCAGCAAATTCATCAACACAGGTTGATGATATTGAAGCTCTAACTGTTAGTAACAATAGGAACACTGATGTTTGGATCCTAGACTCTACTTGTTCTTTTCATATGACTCCACATAGGCATTGGTTCACACACTAAAATAATTTGGCTGGTACTAATGTGTTGATGGGAAATGATACTTCATGTAAAGTGTTAGGTATAGGCTCTGTTAGACTGTCAATGTGGGATGGTAAACTTGTTGAGCTAACACGGGTCAGACATATACCTGATTTGAAAAGAAACCTGATTTCCTTTGGATACTTAGAAGAATTGGGATTATATTATATAGGCAAAGATGGATTTCTAAATGTCTTTAAAGGGAATAGGTGTATTATGAAGGGTAAGAGGATAAATAGGTTATATCATCTAGAAGCATCATCAGCAACTGATGTAGCAGCTAATACTGAGTCCAGCTGCAACTCCACCATCCTGTGGCATAGGAGGTTAGGCCACATTGGCTTTAATGGGTTAGAAAAACTTTATAAACAAGGGGCATTAGACATAAATGAGTTTGACAAACCAAACACATGTGAGAGTTGTGTGATGGGAAAGTCACATAGACACAGTTTTGGTTTTTCTAAGTATAAAGCTAAGGAATGTTTAGAATACATTCACAGTGACCTTTGGGGGTCACCTAATATAGCTATGTCATTGTCTAGGTCACAGTATTTTGTCACATTCATAGATGATTTCTCTAGAAAAGTATGGATATATTTTCTGAAAAACAAAAATGATGTTTTTGATAAATTCTGTGAATGGAAAATGTTGGTTGAAAATCAAAAAGACTGTAAAATTAAAACTTTTAGGACAGACAATGGACTTGAATTTATCAATAACCAGTTTAATGAATTCTGTACCAGAAATGGCATTATAAGACACAAAACTTGCACATATACACCTCAGCAGAATGGTGTAGCTGAAAGGTTTAATAGAACAATTCTGAATAAGGTTAGATGCCTGCTGTTTGAGTTTGGCTTAGGTAGAAAGTTTTGGGCAGAAGCTGCTTTCACGGCATGTTACCTAATTAATAGGTCACCAGCCTCTGCTATAATTTTTAAATGTCCAAATGAAATCTGGAATGGGAGATCAGTCTCTTATTTGCATCTTAGAACCTTTGGATGTATTGCATACATACATAGTCAACAGAGTAAGCTGGATCCTAGAGCTAAAAAGTGTGTCTTTGTTGGTTACCCAGCTGGGGTTAAGGGGTACAAGATTTGGATCCCTACTGAAAATAAAATGGTGATTAGTAGGGATGTAACCTTTAATGAGAGTGAATTTTATAAGACTAACTTGCATGTGAAGCAATATGAGTTAAACTCAGATCTTGACATCTTTGAGGTGGAGTTAGACAGTTTCAAGCAAAATGTTCAGACAGCTCCTCCTCAGGATTTAAATGATGTTGCAGATAATGAAGGACAAGTTCAAGCTGATGGCTCTGACCAAGAATCAGAACATGATGAACATGATCTGACTGGTTACATGTTAACCAGAGACAGATAGAGAAGGGAAACCAGAAGACCAGCAAGGTTAAATGACTATTCCTTCAATACTGTTAATGCTGAATTAACTGCATTTGCCTTTATTTCTGCAGCAGTCATTGAGACAGGTGAACCAATTAGCTATGAGCAAGCTAAGGCTAGCTCAAGCTGGAAGTTCTGGAAAGCTGCCATGGAAGAAGAAATGGCATCTCTGATAAAAAATCAGACCTGGAAATTGGTTCCTAAGCCTCAAGGTAAGAAAATAATTGGCTGCAAGTGGATTTACAAGGTAAAGCCTCATGTCCCTGGTCTTGATAAAGTAAGATATAAAGCTAGGGTAGTTGCTAAAGGTTTTTCTCAAAGAGAAGACATTGATTTCCATGAAATTTTTAGTCCAGTTGTTAAACATGTTTCAATAAGATTGATAATGTCTATAACTGTTTTGTTGAACCTGGAATTAGAACAAATGGATGTCAAGACAACCTTTCTTCATGTTAACCTTGAAGAAGAGCTGTATATGACTCAACCAGAGGGTTTTGTGGTAACTGGTAAGGAGAATTATGTGTGTTTACTGCAGAAATCTTTGTATGGTCTTAAACAAGCACCAAGGCAATGGTATAGAAGATTTGATGAGTTCATGACAAGTAACAGATTTAAAAGAAGCTGTTATGATCCATGTGTTTACTATTAACAAGCACCAAGGCAATGGTATAGAAGATTTGATGAGTTCATGACAAGTAACAGATTTAAAAGAAGCTGTTATGATCCATGTGTTTACTATTCTGTTTTGCCAAATGGAATATGTATATACTTGTTGTTATATGTAGATGATATGCTAATTGCTTGTAAGTGTATGTCTGAAATTAATAAGTTGAAATCCAAAATGTCTAAAGAATTTGAAATGAAGGACTTAGGTCCAGCTAGGAAGATTCTTGGCATGAACATAGTTAGGGATAGAGATAAAGGCAAACTGTTGTTAAATCAAACTGACTATGTGTCTAAATTTCTTGAAATGTTTGGTTTAGATAAAATTAGAGTTGTTTCTACTCCAATAGGTTCACAATTTAAGTTGTGTTCAAGTATTAAACCTCTTACTATTGCTGAGACTGATTATATGAAAAAAATACCATATCAAAATGTGGTTGGAAGCATTATGTATTCCATGATCTTTACTAGACCTGACATAGCATATGGAGTCAGTTTAGTGAGCAGATTCATGAGTAATCCAAATAAAACACACTGGGATGCTATTAAATGGTTGTGTAGGTACCTTAATGGCTCAAAAACAGTAGGTTTAATGTTTAAACAGTCTGATATACATGACTTTGATGTGATTGGTTTCTGTGATTCTGATTTTGCTGCTGATTTGGATAGAAGAAGGTCTATTACTGGCTATTGTTTCAAGTTTGGCAATAATATCATGAGTTGGAAATCTAGCTTACAGCATATAGTAGCCCTTTCAACCACAGAAGCTAAATATATAGCTTTGACAGAAGCTGTCAAAGAGGCTATGTGGATCAAAGGTATTGTATTTGAGTTGGGGTTTTCTCAAAGCAAAACCTGTGTGTATTGTGACTCTCAAAGTGCTATTCATTTAAGTAAGAATAGTGTGTTTCATGAGAGAACAAAACAAATTGATGTGAGATTACATTTCATCAGAAATGTGATTTCAAAGGGTGAGGTTGCTGTTGAGAAGATCTCTACTCTCAATAATCCTGCTGACATTCTAACTAAGACTGTTTCTGTTTCTAAATTTCAGGATGCATTAAGCATGCTTGGAGTTCAGAAAGATTAAACATGAAAATGGTGATTACCTGAGGAGGAGAGCTGAATGTTGATCAAGCAGAATTTCAGAGTCAGGTGGAGATATGTGGATTTTGACTCTGTAATTGTTTGGCTCGGTTTTGCTGGTTTACTAAGTAAAACGCAGCGTTTTGTAAAGGTTATAATCGGTAATGTAACTTCATATAAATACTGTTGTTAAGGGGCTAGGGTTACACAGTTTTTTGGCTATCTGTTTTGTTTTTCTCTCTCAAGCGGGGCAGCTGTTTTCTTTTCTCTGCTAGGGTTAGATTAATCTTCTTCGTTTTCTTGAGTATAATATGTAACAAGAGGGTTTTGTATCTTGTTTGGTGAGTGATAAGAGCGAGGGAATTGATCTGTGAGAGTAGAGTTGATTGCGAGGTTGTAATCTGTAACTTCTGTTCTGTTCTTAGTGGATTGATCGACTGAGGTTCTCCTCCTCCTTGGATGTAGGCTTTCTTTGTGAAAGCCGAACCAAGTAAATCTACTGTGTTGTGTTTGAATGTTTCTTTCTCTGTTTGGTTATCAAATCTGTGTTGAAATCGTAACATATTATTTATTAAGATATATATTTGTTTTCTTATGGAATGTAATCTTTAATTTCAAGGAGTCTATAATAACAAATTAACTATCGGATTCTTAAAGCTCATATTTTCAAAATGTGGGATTTAATAATTAATTTTAAAGGACCATTATTAATACATAAATCTATTAAAGAAAAAATAAATCTATTATTAATCTAATAATTAATTTTTAATATTATTAATACTATCTATTATACTATAATTTGTTATATTTTTTTTAATATATAAAAAAGCTTAAAATACAAATAAATCTTATCTATATCAGATAAACAAATCTATTGTACGAAAATTCATCTAATTAAGTTAAAATTTGGAGATTATTTAATTACAATAATTTGAACAAAATAGCAATTAACCCAAAAATCTGGAGGGAAAGAGAAAGTTGGGTGTAAAATAAATGCTGGACTTTAGACTGCTCAGAAGTCATAACCAATCTATCAGATCCAAGAAATCAACAATGTTTCTCCTTTTGAGCTTGAGCATAGAAATGTACTAAAGCTATCACGTTCTTAATTTAATCTTTAATTAATGTGCTAAGTACTATTATAGTCCTTTTAAATTTTAATCATTACTGCACTTTAGTCCTATTTCTAATTGGATAATTGCAAGTTGCCTTAGTATTTAGTCTTGTTTCTTTCAAGTATTAGTGACATTGATGAGGATTATAGATGATTTTCATGAACAGATAAAATGGTATTACTATATCAATAAAGTTACATAATACAATTTCCATTTTGAATTTAATTTCTTTATAAAATTCAAGATTGATATTTATTGAGCTACCTTGATGTATTTTCTTATAAATTAGAAATAAATTCTTAAATAAGAGAGATCGTCTTAGAATGATTATATAAATAGTAATAATTTTTTTTCGATTTAATTAGATTTTAATAATTTGAATAAGAGATAATCATGAGAGGATTAATCCTCTAAATGTGGCTTTTTTTAATGAATTTGTGGATATAATATCACATAGAAAACTTCAAAATTCAAGTGCTAACAATTTGCAATACTATACAAGGCAAGTTTTGGTATAGAATCTCCTGAAACAATTAGTTAACACAAAAAGATTTGATGAACATAACAAGAATGCTACTTTTTATGTACACACTCAAGAAGAACAAAAATCAAAAACATTTTAGTGATCATGCTGTACAAAATTAAGTTACTGATGGAGTTAATTAATTAATGAAATCCTCTTGAACCTCTTGACTGATAGAGTTCCAATCTACTCTTTGCATCTTGTAATATAGATTCAATTGTTTGATTTTGAACCAAATGTGCCTGCTTTGATGACCATTCTAATACAATAAGCACTTCTTCATTTGCAAGAACTTCACTGTCTGGGCAATTTAATGCAATGTAGCAGACAAGAATCAATGAAGGCATTTGAACCATTTGTTCGCCGAAGTAAACCAGTTGAATTAAGTGCTTGGCACCTCCTGCGCTTATAATTGCTTTTGAATGATTAACACAAAGATAATTCTCCGTGCAGGCGAATTTGTTAAAAGCAATTGCTGCTTCCATTGTAACTTCAGGTTCTCTTTCATCTAGTAGCTTCACTAATGGACCGATGATTCTTGTTTCTGTTGCTCGGAAAGTCCTTGCTAAATTACCAATAGCTGTAATGCAGGGTACGAGAAGGTCTGAGTCTACCTTTTCGATTACTTTGAGTAGTTGATCAACAACTGCTTTAGCAGCAGGGGATGTAGGCTTGAAAGCTGACCGTCTTAATTCAGCAGTTTGTTCTGCTACTGCTGTGATTTCCATCAGCGCCATGGCGGAATGGGATTGAACTTCATCAGAACCTTTCTCTAATAGAACTGCAAAGCATAAAAGTGCACGCGACTCTGTTATGTTGTGACAAATTGTTACATTTCCTTTGCAAAGTTGCCAAAGTGCTCTTGCTGCCATTGCTTTCATGTGTGCCTTAGTAGCTGGATCTTCATATTCCCTTCCTCTAATGCTAGTCCCAGTTAAAACATGGTGTTGTTTTGGATTGTTTAGGTTGCCTTTGAAATGGATTGCATGAATAGGGTGGTTGTGATTGTTATTTTTTGTGGGACTTGGTGTTTGATTAGGATTCTGGTTTTTCATTGCCATAGTATTGGTTACCACATTATGCATTTGGCTAGTGGAGTTATTATTCATTGGATAAGCAATTTTTACATGTTCTTCTTCATGCTTTCTTTTCTCATTAGAATTTGAATCATTACTAGCCATCAAAACCGAATGAATCGACATGGTTTGCTTGCTTGCAATTGCATACTTACTATGTTCTTGAACAGTCTCGAAAGCAAGATGGCTAACAAGAAACCGAATTATATTGTTCTGTGCAAAATGGTCCTGGCATTTACGATGATGTGCTGCCAATTCAGAAACAGCCCAAGCCACAACTGCTTGAACTTTCATGTGACCTTCTTTGAGGATTTTCGCAAACACATTACAAACGCCAGCATTCACAATCTGTTCCACACTTTCTGGGTCACGTCCTAATAACCCAATAGCTCTAGCAGCATTTTCTTGACCCTCCATTTTCCCTTCTTTAGCCAATTTCAGCAATGGAGGAACCCCTCCTTCCTCTATTATCAATTTCCCATACCTATCATTATCTCTAGCCAAAGAAACCAATGAAGCTGCAGCATCTGATCTCTCCTCTAAAGACCCTGTATAAAGAATAGCAACTTGTTCCCAAATAAGGCATAGAATTGGTTCATTAGCAGCAATAGGCGGCAGGCCTAAATACTCGTCATCACGATCATCAGCAGAAGCAGATACACGGAGAAGCCAAGAAACATCTCCGATTGAATTTTCCAATTGCATTGTCGTTTTTCGAAAGGCACCAGAAGGTATAATGGTGAACATACGTTTCATAAGGCCAGTGGCACGACATTTGATCACCAGAATAAGAGCTTTGTCAAGGACTTGCTCTGTATCATCAATGATTCGTCTCGTGGGTCGTTCGTAAAGATCATTGCTTGCCCTGGCTGCTTGGCGTAAAAGGGTTGCCAGCTTCTCTGTTTTGGCTTTGATTTCTAAACATTCTTGTTTGAAAGATTGTGCCTCATCTGTTGATTTTGCAAGTTGATCAGCTAATTGAATTGGCCTAGCCAGGATCTCTTTCACGATGTCCGCCATGGCCAAAGCGGACGAGACTGATTATTAAAATTTAAGATCAAAACACTACCAATTGTAAATTTCTCAAGAAAAAGAATAAAACAGAGAGAGAAACAAATGGGTTCTGTTATAAATTATGAGCTATTCATTTTCTTGATTCTTCGATGATTTTTTTTTTCAAATTTTGGCAATCAAAAATCAAAGAGCTGAGCTTTCTTTTTGTTTCTTTTGATGATCATGAATGTGCTAGCTTGGAATAATGGTGGTAGTGGTGGTCGAGTTGGCGCCGCCGGTGAACTTTGGTAGAGAGAGAAAAAGAGGGAGGAGGAGTTTGTAATGGTAAAACGGGATTTTCTCCAAACATTTATGTTAAAGCATTTCCGTTCCTCTGACGTTTTATAATTAGGAAGTCATTTGGTTGGTTGGTTGGTAAGCTGTGCATATATATTACTATTCCTATTGTTGTCTTTACGGTGTTTTTTTTTTCAAGAGATGGATGTTGCAATATCCCACCTTTCTATACATTTTTACTTCAATATCTCTTTTTTTTTTTTCAAAATAAGAAATCAAATATAATATATAGTTAAATATAACGTATACAGTATGACTATATAGCATAAAATTAGAGGTGAGCGGAAATCGATCAACCGACCGAATATCTTGATTCAGTTTATCGATAGTATTAAGTTACAATTAGTTTGATTGAGAAAATTGTGGCATTTTAATTTTTAATTCTATTAATGATTAATTAAAAATAAATAAAATTTTATATTTTTAATTTATTAAGCTCTTAAAAGAACTTAATTAAACTGAACTGATTGAATTGATTTAACCAGTTAATTAAATTAACTAAAATTTAAAATAAGTTGATTCAATTAGTAAAAAATATACTTAAAAAGATCAATTAAATTTCGATTTAATCGTCAATTAACTGACACACCAAATGTCTACCCATATATAAAATACAAACCTTTGCAAGTTTAATGATAATTTTCGATTAATAAATTTATTTTAAGTTTTCTGAATTTTTATAATTTCGTTCTATTTCTTTTATAATTTTATTATATTTAAATTTTAATTATATTTAACTATAAAATTAAATTAATGATAATAATAATTAACAATAAAGAAATTTTAATATTAATTTAAACAGAAAAGCCAAATTTAACTTGGAACCTATTATAATATATTTTTTTATTTAATCTTAAAACTTTAATAGGAATTAGTTGAATTTTTCAACTTTGTAAATTTGGTAAATTATTAATAAATAAATTAACTATTTAATTAGATTAATTTGTAATATTAATTTCAATTAAAATATAAATATTAAATGGATAATATAATACAATAAATTTAAAAATCAATTTTTTCCTTTCAGCTTTTTAATTGATTTTTTTAAATTATAAATTTTGTATAAAATTACAACTAAAATTTTAGATTAGGATAAAATTATCAAAAATGATGTGACGTAATTTTAAAATTCAGAATAAATTTATTTATTAAGAATAATAAATTATGTAAATATTGTTAAAAATCCTAATACAAAAATGCAAGTTACATTTATATAACCATATAAAAAACTAATTTTTATTACAAAAAAAATACTAAAAAAGTTAAAAATATTTATACTTTTATAAAAAATTAGAGCAAATTTTTTAAAATACTTCATTCTTCATTAAAATATTTTTTTTTTCAAAAATACCTCATTCCTTACTACAATCAATATTTGACTTCAATTTTTTTAAACTTTACTATTAAATAAAAATATTCGAATAAACTAATAAAAATTAATATTTTAAATTATTTTTTATTATATAAAAATTATAATTATTTATAAAAGGTAAAATTTTAATTTTAATTATAAAAAATAAATAACACTCATAAAAAGTAAAATATACAAAAATATATTAATAAAATCATTAATTTTTTTAAAACAAAATTTATATATACTACACATAAAAAAGTAAAAAAAAAAGTATAAAGTTTTATTATGTAGATGTGTTATAGATATTGTGTGCATGTCATATTTTTATTATTTAAATTATGTATATTTTAATTAAAAATTAATGTCAAAAATTCAAATAGACAAATAAACTATAGCCTAAATAGTAATTATACACTTGAACTTTTTTTTTAAAACTGTTTAAGCATTTTTTTTATTAAAATAAGGCCAAATAAGCATAAATTTAACAACAGTTATAATCTCTATAAAAAAAATACTCTTTTTAAATGTATGACGTACTTTTTTTTTACTGGATAAAAATTAATAAATTTTTCATTAATTTATATTAAAAAAATTAATAATTTCTTCTATTATTTCTATTTCTATTCATGAAATTATTTCTATTTTTATTAACTAATTATTTTTTGTTTCTATTTTTTATTGATTAACAAATTAATAATTTATTTTTCTATTCTTTATTTGTTAATTTTTTATTTATATCTTTATTTCTTTTTTTTTTTTATGGTGGTGCACATTTAATTAATTAATATAGTAATTATGATAATACCAAAATAATAACAGCACAAAATAATAATAATTATAATAATGCTAACCTATAATACTAGCTTTAATACATAATAAATACTATTCAGTTACAACAAAATATATGATATTAAAGTATTATTTTTTATTCAATAAATACTAAAAAAATGAGTCTCATATTTACCAAAAAGAGTATTATTTGACAGAGATTATAGTTATTAAATTTATGTTTATTTGGTCCTATTTTGATAAAAAAAAATACTTAAATGGGCCAAAAAAATTTTAAGCGTTTAATTGTTACTTAGGCTTAGCTTAAGTGTCTATTTGAATATTTTGTTTAAAAATTAATGAATGTTGAACCTTTTGTCTAAAAATTAATGAATGTTGTGCGAATATTGTGTGAATGTTATGTTGATACTGTGAGAATAAAAAATTAAAAAAATAAAATTAAATAAATCTTAAAAATATTATGTATATATGTTTTAGATGTGTTGTAGATGTAGTTTATATTTTTTTTGTGTATTTTATATATATTATGTCTATATTATGTATAAGTTATGTATATATTTATTTTTTTGTATATATATATTCAAAATATGACATTGAAAAAATTTGTTAAATACGAAAAAATGAATATAATAAAATAGAAAAAAAAATGAAAACTAAAAATACAAAAATCAGAAAAAAAAGGAATGATTTAGACATAAATTTGTAAATAAAAACGCGCACCCTGTTCTCTTGAAAAGTGAAACTTTAAAATGGTATACAGCATAAATTTCTCAAAATGCGATAGTAGTTTGGTAAGAATAACTATATATATAATTAAAATTTCAACTGTCAATTTAGGAAAGGCAATAGGCAAAGGTTAGAAAAATGAAAATTCATCAGTATATTTGTATTATATATAGTCAAATTTAGAATAGAAAATAGTTATTTCTCCTAAAATTATATGTTATCACCTAAAAGTTTGAAATATTGTGTTTTTTGTGTTTCACTTGTGGTAATGTTTTGGGCACCAATAAATATACCATCAAATTTTATAAATACACTTCTAATTTTTCATGACTAAAATGCTTTATGTGAAAAAATAAATATTAAAAATATTAAATACACACAATTGACTTTAACACTTATCTCTTCACATATTTCTTATTCTAACCAATTCTATCAACAAGCAACCCTAATTCTATAAAATCCTTCAAATATTTTCTCTTCTTCATTTATTGTTTTCATCATTCTATTTACAAATTTTGAAGATAATGATATGTTCTAGCAATAATTTATACACAATGGATGAGTTTAAGGCACATAAAATGAGGTTTTTTTTTCTTTTACATTTTAACTATTGTAATTGGTGATATATGATTGACTCTGAACTGCTAACAACATATTATTTAATTATCAAAACAACCAATTATATTACATATTGTTGGCTATTGTGGCCAACAAAATTAAAGATGGTTGACCGAATAAACATTAGCCGACCAAATAGTCGACATATATACTTCGTGTTGTCTATAATGATCGATCATATGTATTGTGTTTAGCCATTGTAGTCAAATATAAGACATTTGTTGGCTATTTCAATCGACCAAATGCCTATTTAATTTTTAGGAAGCTCCATCTCCCTTAAAGATCTACGCGCTGCTACGGTTTCAGCTCTAGATCTAGGCCCGAAGCCGGCGATCCTGCCAACGATAACCCTAGATTTACCATTTAGTCTTTCTATTGTTAGCAGATTCAGTTTTTTCTCTTTTTTTTTTTTTTGTGTGTGTGTTCTTCTAGTTTTTTATGGGAGTTATTGGCAACCACAACTCTCATATGTTACCACCTTGGGTTACACCATTATTGAGCTTTTTAATATTATTTAACGGTGGTGTCTGTTTTGTTTTGGGTTTTGGTGTTTCAAGATTATTCCTTTTGACCCAAACATATCACCTTTCAAACCTTTGGATCTTCTCTACTCTTTTGATAGTTGGTACAAAGCTCTTAGGCCCTTCTTAGTAATTTTATTTATGCTAAAGGATGAAGCTCTCAAGTGTGGATCTTATGGCAGATTTCATCTTCCTTTATGGCCTCAAGGTAGGGTCTTTGATCCTTTTTTCTTTCCCTCTATAGATTCAAGACATGAGGATGTAAGGGCTAATGGAGTTGTTCATACTCTCTTTCTTCGGTTGATCTACTAGATAGGGTCAGACATTTTCAAGGCTCTACATTTTTTTTTCTCTTTTCTTGATCGTAACCTTGCATTTCTGTGGCCATTAATGGAGGTCCTTCTTCTGTGAGCTTACAACTTCAAGATTGTGTGAGGATATGTTAGTATTATTTTATATGTTTAGTGATATTATTTTCTCTGTTTATTTTGTTCTCTGTGTATGTTGGTTGCTACTGTTGCTCTATGTATTTTGTTCTGTATTTTCTTTCTTAACTGGGTTTCTCTAACCTCAGTTGCGTAATTGCTATTTGTTTTTAATGTTAAAGAAATCTTAATTTTTCTTTTCGATAAAAAAATGCCTATTCAATTTTATTTTATGAGATATAATATGTATTTGTTATATAATTTTATTTGCATTGTATTTTATATATTAATGATAAAATAGTAGTTATTGACTATACTTATAATTTCATTATTTTTGTTATATGTATTTAAAGATAAAGATATTGATATTTTAATATCATGAATTTGTGCTACAATAAAGTAACATATTTTATAGACTTGATTGGATATTGATATTATGTAATCATATATTTACTTTTTTACGGGGATTTTTTTTCTTTCTATGAGATTGACACTATGTAATCATTAATTATTATTATTATTATTATTATTATTATTTGCTTGTGATGATATTTTTTTCTTCAATTTAGTCTTCAAGGTTGAAGATTGTTTTAAACAACGTACAAGTTTTAAATAATAGAAATAATCAAATGGCTACTCTGCACATATAATTAATACAAAATAAATTGTTTTTAAAACCAAATTGGTTAGCTAGGCTGGCTAATAAATTGTATATAATTGGCCATTCAGGCCAATCAAATTGTATATGTTCAGAAAAAGAGCCTTGTCATCGACACTAAATCATAAAAAATTATCATCTATCATATCTAAAAATTTAAATAAAATACAATAGTAGTTGACATAACTAAAATAACTACTCAATTATATATACAAATCAATATTAAAATCATATAACTATGTGCTTGAAAACAAAATTTTTAGTTGGCCAATATTTTAGTTGGCTATAATGGCCAATTAAATGGGTCTAGTTAGCAATAATGGCTGATTAAATAGTTTTAGTTGGTTATTGTGGCCAATTATTCCGCTTTAATAAGACATAAGACGAATAACGAATATGGTTTGTTGATTATTCTTATCGCTTGTTTTTTTTTTTAATTGATTCTTATCGCTTGTTTGGATAATGATTTTTTGTTGTTTGTTGTTATATGATATAATGTAGTTTTATGTTTATTTTAACTTCCAATCTCATAGTATAGTATTTTATGATTTTTTTTATGGTTTAAAAACTACGGTTTTTGTAAAATTTTTAAAACCACCAAATTAATAGTTTATCATAGTTTAAATACTTTTTTTTTCTAAAAATACTCTTAATTAAACATAAAAAATATTAATTATTATATCATATAATACTATACTATACCATATGTTAATAAACTATACTCACAACTATCTAAACAAAGTATATATTCACTTTTTTTTATCATATTCTTACAATCCAACAAGTAATCAAGAATTCCCTCCAACATATATTTTTATCTCAAAATTTTAAATTATATAAAGATATTTAACATAAATGAATAAATCTAATAAACAAAAATCCAACCAACAAATAATAAATAAATCTAATAATCCAAAAGAAGACTGACATAAACCAATCTTTGAACAAAAAAAAAATGATGGCAACAATTAATGAGGGCTGTAGATGAAGCTGATGATGGCGGCAGCGATAGAAGAAATGACTGAATGGTTAGTGACTGTAGGTGAAAAGACTTAATGTGCATATTTAGCATTTTTAGAATTTTTTTTTTTCAAAAAGTAACTAAGAATGATATGGTCAGTCCATGAGGATGTATTTTTAAATTTTGTAAAACATTTTTAATATAAATTATGCATTTATAAATTTTATTGTATTTATAAAATCCGTTGATGTATTTATTATCTTTTAGATGTATATTATATTTTACAATAACTAATTGCAAAATCATTCTTTTGATTCTCGCTCGTATGCTTCAACCAAAAAACTAATTATATAATTTAAAACTGAAATTAAAATTTCACACTTATTAATTTTAGATTATATTGTTTAATAATATGTTATTTAAAAATTCTGTTAAATTAAATTCACAAATTTTTTAATTTAAAATTTATATTGAATATAACAAATAATTAAAATTTTAAAATATTCTTACAATTTAAAGGGGTTTTTTAAAACTATTTATATTATTTAACAATGAAAATTCAGCATTTAATTTTCAATAATAAAAATAAATAATTAAATTTATTTTTAAAATGAGTTGAATAAAAAAATTTTTAAATAATATGTGGATGGCTACTTATTAGATTAACATTATCCTATTAAAATTATGATTAATTTTATCCTATTCAAATTAGAATTTAATTGTAATATTTCTTCTCATCTAAGTTCTACTTATACCACTATAAATACCTCATTATAGATGGTTCATATGATAAAAAACATAATAAAGAGATTCATCTAATTTCTCATTCTCTATTCATTTTTTTCTTTTTTTTTATTTACAATACGTTATCAGTACGAAACTCTAGCCAATTTATTTATTCTAAATATTCAAATTTAAGATAATTATTTTATTTTTTTATATTTCTATATATGTGTTCATATATGTTTATGTTATATGCATGAATTGAAATATTATTAACTAAATATGTTCTTAATTGATTTGGTTAGCAGAAAGACCAATAAAATAAGGCACTTGGTCTTTTTCATTTAAAACTCAATACCTATTAAATTTTAGTAAGTCATATACCATCATCATGTCGAAGCATTGCCAACATCAATTTAAGATACTGGTTCAATATTAATTTAAGGAAGAAAACAAAATATCCCTGCATGATTGTGCAAAAGCTATGATTTTCCTTCGACATTATTTATATGAAGAATTGAAAACTGAGTACCTTACTATTAAGGACTCATTAGCTCTTTGGAATTCTTTAAAAGAAAGATATGAACACCAAAAAATGGTGATTTTTCCAAAAGCTCGATATGAATGGATTCACTTGCGATTGCAAGATTTTAAAACTGTAAGTGAATATAATTCAGTCTTATTTAAGATTAGCTCTCAATTGAAATTGTGTGGAGAAAAAATCACTGATGAGGATATGTTAGAAAAAATATATTCTATCTTTTATGTCTCGAATGTGCTCCTGCAGCAACAATATCAAGAGTGTCGATTTAAAATATATTCTGAGCTAATCTCTTATTTACTTGTGGCTGAACAAAACAATGAGCATTTGATGAAAAACCATTAAACTCATCTTACTGGCTCAACATCATTTCCTGAAGTGAATGCGATATTTTCTCAAAGCCATGGGCAGGGTCATGGTAAAAGAGGTTGTGGTAAAAAAATTTCTCAATCAATTATGAAAGCAAATGTGCTAAAAAGAATAAAATGAAATAGGTCAAGAATGAAGAACTTCTTGAAAGAAAGGTGCAAAACAATGACACTACCTGTTATAGATGTGGAACAAAGGATCATTAGTCAAGAATATGCCGTATTCTAAATATTTAGTTGATCTTTACAAATCATCACTAAAAGAGAAGGGAAAAAATATTGAAATGAATTTTTTTGAAGCTATAGACCCTGCTAGTAATGATGTGCATCCTTTAAATATTAATTTTGATGTTTCTGATTTTTTTGAAGACAATGATAGCAAGATTGATCATTTGATAAGATATGAAAATGTTAATTATTAGAATATATTTTTCATAGTTATGTTATTTTTTCTATTTTTTTTTATAAGTCATGTTATTTTTTTTATAAGTCATGTTATTTTTCTTTCTCAAAAATTATAATAAGACTAGTCTTTATTTTTTAATATAATTATTTTGCATACTAGATAAAGTATCATAAACTTGATATTATGAAGGATGACATATGCTTGGTTGACAGTGATACAACTCACACAATTCTTCGAGATAAGAAATATTTTTTTATAATTAACATTAGTTGAAATTAATGTTAATACAATATCTAGTACTGCAAATGTAATTTTTTTTATTATAAAAAGTGTCTATTATTTATTATAATATAACAGAGGAAAGTGCATGAAACATTGCTACCCAAGATAGAGAGCAAACAACTCAATATTTTATAGAATAGGGCTCAATATTGTATAGAATAGAGCTCAATATTGTACAGAATAGGGAGCAACTAAAGTATAAGAGCAACTTTCAGAGTTCCTGCACAAGCCAGCATGCCAACACCAGAGACATGAACAACAGATACAAACATTGCATGACAACCAACTAAAAATCTTATTGGATATTCACAAAATGATTGTTGTTGGTGTGCCTATAGTGAAGAAAGAAGCCATAATCCTAGAAAATTACAGAATTACCAACACCCAGTAGAAGTCCAAAGACTAACTCATCTAGCAAACAAAATATTTGTAAACTTCTATGATGTTCTAAAAATCCTACTGCAAATATAATTGAAGGCTCTGAAAGAGTCTATCTTATATTTCCAAATGGAATAAAGTTATATATTGATGATGCATTATATTCTAGTAGATCCAAAAGAAATTTACTGAGTTTTAAAGATATACGTCGCAATGGATATCATATTGAAACAAAGAATGATGATGATATTGAATTTTTATATATCACTACTGCTAATTTGAACCAGAAGTTCATATTAGAAAAATTTTCAAGTTTATCAACTGGATTATACTATACAAAAATAAAGATGGTTGAGATGTACTATATTCACCAGAAGTGCACAGATCCTAAAATTTTTATACTTTGTATGATCGTCTTGGCCATTCTGGTTCAAATATGATGCGACATATTGTTAAAAATACAAATAGACATCCACTGAAAAATTAAAATTTTTTTTGTTTGATGATTACTTTTGTACTTTTTATATTTAAAGTAAATTAATTATGAGACACTCACCATCTAAATTACATTTGGAGTCTCCTGAATTTTTACAAAGAATACATGGAGATATTTGTAGCCCTATTCATCCATCTTGTGGACCATTTAAATACTTTATGATTTTAATTGATGTTTCAACTCGATGGTCACATATTTGTCTATTATTAACACATAATATTGCTTTTGCTAAATTTCTTGCTCAAATTATAAAGTTAAGGTCAATATTTTCTGATCATTCTATTAAGACAGTTCATCTATATAATGCATGTTTTATGATTATTTCATGTCAATAGGAATTGTTGAACATTCTATTACGCATGTTCACACTCAAAATGGTTTAACTAAATCTTTTATAAAGTGTTTGCAATTAATTGCTAGACCTATACTTATGAAATCAAAACTTCCAGCATCTGCTTAGGGACATGCTATAGTTCATGCAACATCTTTAGTTTGTATTTGACTATCTGCATATCGTAAGTTTTCACCTTTACAACTTATGTTTGACCAACAACCAAATATATCTCATCTTAAAATTTTTTGTTGTGCGGTATATGTCCCCATAGCACCTCCCCGAAGAACAAAAATAGATCCCCAACATCGTCTTAGTATCTATGTGGGTTTTGATTCTCCTTCTATCATCAGATATCTTGAACATTTAACAGGTGATCTTTTTAGAGCAAGATTTTTATATTGTCAATTTTATGAGTTAATCTTCCCACCATTAGGGGGAAGATAAAAGTAAAGAGCTGAAAGCACAAGAGATTAGTTAGAATACATCAACTTTGTCTAATTTTAATACAAGTGCAAATCAATGTGAACTAGAAGTTCAAAGAATAATTTATTTGCAGAATATTGCAAATCAATTACCAAATATCTTTATAGATACCTAGAAGGTGTGCAAATCACATGTTTCTGCTGCTAAAACTCCTGCTCAACTAATTGTCCCTGCAGGACATCCTATTAGTATGGCAGCTAATGAATCTAATACACGCCTGAAGCATGGTAGACCAATTGGTTCGAAAGATGTTATTCCCCGGAAAATAAGGAAAATAAAAATTTTACAAACTGACACTCCTGAAGAGGTCCAAACTAATATAGATAATAACTTCATATTTCTAGAGAAGTAACCCCAGAAGTGATTTCGGTACCGAAAAATTATGAGATCTCATTAAAATCTGGAAATATGTGAGAAAGAGATGACATTGATGTTGATTATGTGTTTACATATACTGTTGCTTATGAAATAATTAATGATGATGAACCCGAGCCTAAAAATATTGAAGAACATCGACATGAAAATGATTGGCCAAAATGGAAAAAGGCTATTCAGGCTGAGCTAGATTCATTATCTAAGCCTAAAGTATTTGGAAAAATAGTTTTGACACTAGAAGATATCATGCCTATTGGATACAAATGGGTATTTGTCCGTAAGAGAACTGAATTAAAAGAAATTGTGAGATACAAGGCATGACTAGTGGCACAATGATTCTCACAAAGACCTGGGATAGATTATTATGAGACATATTCTCCTATTATGAATGCTATTACTTTTAAATTTTTAATCAGTTTAGCAACTTCTGAAGGGCTTGACATATATTTGATGGATCTTATGACGGCTTACTTATATGGTTCATTGAATAATAACATATATATGAAAATTTCAGAAGAATTTAAGATGCCCGAAGTATATAATCCAAAATCTAGACAAATGTACTCTATTAAATACCAAAGATTCTTGTATGGGCTAAAATAATTTGGGCGAATGTGATACAATCGTCTTAATGAATGCTTAGTAAATAATGGATTTGAAAATAATCCTCTTTGTCTATATGTTTTTATCAAAACGATAAATTCAAATTTTGTTATAGTTGCAGTTTATGTTGATTTAAATATAGTGGAAACTCCATAAGAGATCTCAATTGCTGCAGACTATTTGAGAAAGGAATTTGAAATGAAGGATCTTGGAAAAATAAAATTTTATCTTGGATTCCAAGTTGAGTATCTGTCAAATGGAATTCTTCTCCATCAATCATAATATATTGAAAAAATCTTGAAATAATATTATATGGATAAATCTTATTCATTAAACACTTTATTGGTTGTTCGTTCTCTTGATGTGAAAAGAGATCTTTTTTCGCCCTCGAGAAGATAATGAAGAGATTCTTAGTCCTGAAATACCATATCTCAGTGTAATAGGGGCACTTTTATATCTTGCTAATAATACAAGACCAAATATTACTTTTGCAGTTAACTTGCTTGCAAGGTTTAGTTCAGCTCCTACTAGAAGACATGAAATGGAGTGAAACATGTTCTACGCTACTTATTTAGCACATCCGATATGGGTTTATTTTTTTCGAAAGGAATAAAGTCTAAATTGACAGGATATATTGATACTGGATATCTTTCTGATCCTCATAAAGCTCGGTCCCAAACAAGTTATATCTTCATATATAATAATACTGCTATTTCATGGCGATCTGTGAAGCAAACAATCACTACTACGTCATCAAATCATTCAAAGTTATTAGCTATTCATGAAGCTAGTCATGAATATGTATAGTTGAGAAGCTTATTCGAAGATATTAGAAGAGCATGTAGATTACCTATAGAAAACAACCAACTAATAGTATTACATGAAGATAATGCAGCATGTATTATACAAATCAAGGAAGGCTACATAAAAGGTGATATAACTAAACATACATCACCAAAGTTCTTTTATACTCATAAACTTATGAAGGAAGAAAAAATAGATATTTATAAAGTTCGTTCAAGTGATAATCCAGCAGATTTGATCACAAAGGCATTACCGGCATCAGTTTTCAGAAAGCATGTACACAATATTGGTATGCGTTCAGTTAAAAATATATCTCAGTTAGTTGTATTTTTTAGGAAAAGTTATTTATGAATATTGTACTCTTTTTCATTCGCTAAGTTTTTATGCCACTAGGTTTTTCTTAGCAAGGTTTTACAAAGGCATATTCATAAGGGTAGTCATCAAAGAGAAAGTGTTAAATAATATGTGGATGATTACTTATTAGATTAATCTTATCCTATTAAGATTATGATTAGTTTAATCTATTCAAATTAGAATTTAATTATAATCTTTTTTCTCATCTAAGTTCTACTTATACCACTATAAATACCCCATTATAGATTGTTCATATGATAAAAAATATAATAAAGAGATTTCTCTGATTTTTCATTCTCTATCTTTTCTCTTCTTTTATTTACAATAAAATTAAGATTTTAATAAAAGTACATTTAGTTACAATTCTACTCCATCTATTGTCCAGGCATAATCTCTAGATTGATTTAGAGAAATGTAGTTACATTCAATCAGATAAATAAGCTTTTGTGATTGATTCAATAGGCACAACCCATTAGAATTGATCAGAGGGGTCAAAACTCAAAAGAAACAGACTGATAAATGTGTTAGAAGGTTTTATGCATAGATTGGAATTCTGACTCTCCCACTTAATTTGTTTTGCTGTAAGCTTCACATATGAACAATACTCAAATGTTTTTACATGAAATAGCAAACCTGAAAAGGAAAAAGTAAAGGAGTACTCCTTGTTTTTGTTGAAATTTATTCTTAGGATCCATTATCATTATGTTATACAGCTATTAACATCAATCAAAATTGATTATTAACTCCACGTGAATTATGTACTGAGTAAATATGGTATGAGGCCAGCCTTAAATTAATCCAAAAAAGTGAAGTGATTGATGGCAAAAGTTGGAACTGTATTATTTTGCTTAAATAAACATCAGTTTATGATAGGAACAATAGTAGGATAATCAATCTGGCAAATCTCTAAAGTTAGCTAGCCAAAGTTGTTTTTGATTAATTACATATAGAGAGGTTGAACTCTTAGGACTCGAGCTCAAGATCTAAGTAAAAATAACACACTCATGGCCATCAAATTACAACTTGGTAGTTAGTTAGCCAAAGTTCTATAAAGGTAATAAATCCTCAAACCCCATAGAATTGAATCAGAAAAACCAAAAAGCTGAAAATAGAACAAAGATTTATGTCCACAATCCATCACAACTTAGGAGATGGTTAAAATCACAATATGTCATTCATTGGATCATTATAAAAAGGCTTATAATTTTTATGATCTTTTCTGTTATAATATTTTGTTTTTTTATGTTACCATTTATTTAACTTGGACAAAAGTGATGCAAAAAGATCTTGTTATTTTAAATTTATCAGAAGAGGTAGCCCTAAATCGAATCGAGTAAAAAAGAAGAATCTATATAGCCGACCACAATTAGCTTGGTATTAAGGTTTTGTTGTTGTTGTTGTATGATTACCATTTATTTGAAAATTATTGCTAAATTTTAAATGAGATGTTTTAGCAGTAAATACTAGCTAGATATATATGGTGAAATGAGTATATTTACAAGAGGGAATCCACTTCTTAAACAATAGTATGTTAGTAATAACTATAGAGATAGATAGATGGATGGATAGTCTAGTCGACAGAAATAAAAAATTAAAATTTGACATTAGGTTTCATTCGTCTTCACTATTTCAATTTTCTAATAATGTGCATATTAAATTTGAAAACTAATATTTTATTATTATTTCAGAATTATTATCATAAATTATAATTAAAATAAATATGAGAATGACCTATATTATTATTATTATTATTATTATTATTATTATTATTATTATTATTATTATTATTATTATATACACTAAAATTATTATAAGGAATATTATTCCTCATGACTGTGAATTTCTATTTTTACTTGTTTTTATGTCATTATTATTCAGCCATGGGTTAGAAGTTGAATATTATGACTTATCAAAGACTACTATTATTTATTCGTAACTTTCCCTTTGTTTCGAGACACATAATGCACTTGAAATGCCTTTAAAACAGTCCCTCAACCACCACTAGTAAAGTGGTATATATGATATTATTTTTTTTAATTGTTAAAAATGAATCGATAGATTAAATTATATTAGGCATAATCATTTTGTATATAAATATTATTTTATTGCTATATTATATATATATATTAAAAAATTATAAACTATAAAATTAGTATTAAATTATATTTTATTATTATATTTTGTTTCTATTAATAATTTAAATATATTTTTATTTAATATCTAATACTAGTTGTCACTAGTTGTTAATTCCACTAAATTTTTTTGATAGTTTTTATATTCCACTAATTTTTTCATTTTATATCTTTTAATTTCATGGAACAATATCTCTCAATTGTTTTTTATTATTTTTTTCTTTTTCTTATCAATCTCTACAGTGTAATTGCGAAGAAACTCTGTATTCATACAATCAGGTAGGTTAATCCTATATCCTTAGAATTTAAATAAAAGCTTCTATTTTTATAATTTTTATTTACTTTTTAATTGAATTTGCATTCTATTGTTCCTTAATTGAATTTATTTTGTTAGAAAAAATAGATCTAAATAAATAGAGGTTCAGATCTTACCTCTGAAGATGCCCGCAAAAAATTAACTTTGTATAGTCTTGAAGAACAATCACCAAAGAAAAAAAGTTCTCACTTTTTATAGTCTAAAAATCAAGCTTAAACATTTCAATCTCACACTTTTAGAGTAAGAAATTGTTGGAGAGAAAATTGTAGCAGCAACCTCTTAAAACTTGCAAATACTTACATATTTATAGTAGCAGTATCCATCTCCTAGAAGAATTTGTGTTTGATTTTAGAGATAAAATCAAACTCTCTTGGATTATCCTAATCATTCTAAGATATTATCTTCTCTCATATATCTTAATATTATATGATAATATTAATTAAATAAATAGTATAATTAAATAATATTTATCTACATATTGGTTCATGGGCCTATCCACCCGTCTGGGAGGATACGACCCAAAACTAATATTTCTCACTCGCACATGATGTGACACATGCTTAAAAAAGGTCATGGTTTAAATCAACTCGTACTAGATTAATAGGTCGTATGATTGACATATTACGAGAGCTCTAAGCTATATACTTTTCAAAGATATATAGCATCTCGTTTGCTGAAATGACTTCAGAGTAGATATAGTGTACTTTACCTCAGACTACTTATCATATTTTCAATGTCCTAATATGATCTCAAGACAATTTTCACCCACAATTATGTAAGTTTTCAAACATAATTGGTTGACCTATGAATACAAAAGTAAATTGACAATCCAGTAATCTTTGTTTTAGTTTAGTTTCCTTGATAATAATCAGACTTGCTATTCTAAAAATATTCCACTGGATCGAATCACATATAATCCTTTGGCAATACTCTAAGATAGAAAACATCTGATCAAACCTTGAAAACTAACCAAAAGTAACAAGGGTAACAATGCTGAGAACCTAAATTCTCTAAGGGTCTCACTTTGATAAAAATTGGAGATCGTATTCTTTTATCCTTCCCTTCGTGGTCTAGAAAACGTACATGTGGTATGAGTCACATGCCATGGTGTTCTTTCCTTCCTATGAAGCGCATGCCTGAAAAAGAAAATACTATACAAATGATAGGTTAGACACACCCGGTGTTCAACCTTGACTTCACGTATCTACCCGTATTGTCTCAGAACTCATGTCTGGTGATATAGATAAGATTAGACATAGTCACAATAAACTAGCCATATGAGTCTTAATAAATGAGACGACTATCATGCTTCAAACACGAGCTCATTATTACTTAGATAATTTTGTTTCAAAAAGTCTTATCTTTATTTCTAACATAGACTAACAAAGGCAATTGGCCTAGTGAAAAGGTCAATTTCATTTTGTCTGACATGCTCATGAAATGTAACAAAAATATTTAAAAGAATCTATGTAAACACAAATGAATAATGTTTGGGAATAAATAAAAAACACATCAATATCTACGCAATCCTAAGACTTAGTGTGTTTAATAAAACGTCTCTAGGTATAGGTTTCGTGAAAGGATCAACAAACATATCATGCATAGAGATGTATTTTATGTCTACTTCTTTTTGTGTTACCATGTTTATGACAAAATTGTATTTGATGCCTATATGTTTGGTCTTACAATGAAACTTTGGGTCCTTGGTGTAGGCAATTGCTACTTAACTATCACAGTGTATTATGTCTGGCTCATTTACACCATCAAGACCCAAATGATCTAGGAATCTCTTAAGCCAAACACCTTCTTGTACCGCAACTGAAAATGCTACAAATTCAGCTTTCATAGTTGAAAGTGCTATACAGGACTGTTTCTTGCTACTCCATGAGATAACACCCTTGTTGAGTAAGCAAACAAATCCTGAGGTGAATTTTCTTTCATCCATGTCTCTTTCCTAGTCGGCATTCATGTAGCCTTTCAAACTTAGACTTCCGTCTTGATATCATAATGAATAATCGGCAGTGCCTTTTAGGCACCTCAAAATCCCCTTAACTACTTACTAATGTGTTGGACCTGGATTGGATTGAAATCTGCTTAACTGTTTGATGAAACCTATTGGTTAGTCCATGTAGATCTCTTCATCCAACTCTCCATTGAGAAAAACAATTTTCATATCCATTTGATGCAACTCAATATCTAGTTTTGGTATAATTGCTAATATCAGCCTTATAGATGTAAACCTCACAACAGGTGAAAATGTCTCTTCGTAGTCTATTCCTTCTTGTTGTATATACCCCTTTGCTACAAGACAAGCTTTCTATCTTTTGATGCTGCCATAAGCCTTCTACTTGGTTTTGAGAAGCCATTTATTTCCAATGGCTTTGCGACCTTTCAGAAGATCAACCAAATCCCAAATTTGGTTTGATCTCATGGAGTCTAACTCTTCTCCCATTGCTTTTATCCAATTATCTTTGGCCAGCCATGAGAGAGCCTTTTTAAAGTTTCTAGGCACATCATCATCTTGAGATACAACCATGAATACCTCATCACTACCTTCGATATTAAATCGACAGTGAGAAATGGTTCCACGATTGCTCTGCCTCAAATCAGAATCTTGAGGAACATTTTCTTCAAGTTCAAAAATTGGAACGTTAACTAAATCAATATTTATAGGACTCCCACTGGAATTAGGATTCATACTCCCACTCGGACTAGAATCACTTTTAGCCGAACCAGTTAATGGTAAAGTTAAGTCTACCAAATTTCTCCCAATCAGATGAAGTGGTCCTTGTGAATTTTGATCCTCAATTTCATATAAGGAGAGCTCTTGATTTAGATCACCTTGCCTAGGAAAATTATTCTCTAAGAATGTTACATCACGTGATTCAAACTCAGTTATCCTCCCACTATCTTGTTCACCTATAAAGACATATCCTTTGGATAGGATAGAATTTCTCACAAAGATACTCTTTTTACCTCTCGAGCCTAATTTCCCATATTTGTGTGAGGTATCGTGAACATATACAAGGCATCCCCAAGGTTTTAGAATGCTCAGGTCAGGTTTTCATCTTGTCCATAACTCATATGGTGTTGATGGGATGGATTTGAAGGGTACACGTTTAAGTACATATATGACAGTTAATAATGCGTCACCCTAGAAAGCAATGGGCAATCTAGCTTGTGTCATCATAGACCTAACCATTTCTAGGAGTGTCCTATTTCTCCTTTCAACAATACCATTTTTTTGCGGAGTTTGAGGAATAGTTAGCTGATGCTCTATTTCTTTTTCATCACATAATTGTTTGAACTAATCAGACATATTCATGACCCCTGTTGGTGCGAAGTACTTTCACTTTCTTGTCTAGTTGATTCTCAACTAAGTTGAGGTAGTTCTTGAAGCAACTTAATGCTTCAAATTTATGTGCAATCAAGTAGACATGACCATACTTGGTATAGTCGTCTATGAAGGTGATGAAATAGTAGGCATCGTGCCTTGTCCACATTTTTTGGACCACAAACGTCTGAATGTATAAGTTGCAATGGAATGATAGCTCTAGTGCCTTTACCGAATGGTTTCCTTGCAGCTTTTCCCACTAGACAAAATTTGCAAGTAGGTAATTCTACTTTACTAAAGTTCGATAGGAGACCATCCCTAGCTAATCTATCCATACGTTGTTGGCTAATGTGACCTAGTCTAGCATGACATACATTCACATTATCAAAGTTACTTGAAACGGTAAATATATAAAAACCTATTATTAGAAATAGAACTATGTTCAATATCTAAAATGAAAAAGTTGTCCAAAATATATCTGGAGCCATAAAAAATTTGCCCTAAATTTAAACATACTGTATTTTCATGAAAATTCAATGAAAAATTTAATCTAAGAAAAACAATAATAGAAATAAAATTTTGTCTTATTTGTGGGATGTAGAGGACATCGTGAAGTAGCAAGGTTTGACCTCCACAACATTAATTTGTAGGTGACAATCCTTATCACCTCAATGTGAGCATTGTTCCCAGTAAAAATCCATCTCACCCTGGTAGGTAATCGACGAAATTCAATGAATGCTTCACGTTCCTTTGTTATATGGTCAGTGGCTCTTGAATCTACAACCCACAGAGAATTAGTTTCAGTTAACAATATTGAACTTGAAACCATTATTCTATTTACACATGAGTTAATGGATTGTACCTTCTTAGATGCAATGCAGTCCTTAGCATAGTGGCCCTTATTTCCATAATTGAAAATTTGACCTTAGCAACGTTTCTCTTCTTAGGATGCTTCCTCATGTTTTACTTTGGCTTCTTGTTATCTTGAATTTTTCCTTGAGGGCCACCTAAATGTCCCTTGCATATTCATAGCTGCAAAACTCTTTCATAATGTCATCCTCCATTGCGCTTAGCAAAGTAATGTGAGCGAGTGAGTTTTTCCTCTTCCAGACAGCGAAGGCATCACGATCATGCCTATGTTGGGCCATGATTCCTTCTTAGTTAGGTATAACTCAGAGGTTCTAGTGACTCCTGTTCTTCCAGCACATACTGAATGTTCATGCTTCAAATCTCGTAGTTATCTCTAGATAACTTAGCACCCTTATTTATTTCAGGGATGATGTTCTTAGAAGTAGATGACATTTTGCTATTGAAAAAGGAGGATTTACTTCTAGACACTACATACACAGAATTATTAGAGCCACAATTTACATGTTATTATAATTTTACAACCAATTTATATACTAATATTAACATACATACAATCTCAAGTCAAAAGATCACTACGTTTTCAATCATCATCTCGATAATATGTGATGATTAATATCAATATAAAATATATATGCAAAAATTATACAATTATTCAAGCCATGTTTCAAAAAAAAACTATATATTGAATAATCATAAAACTTGATTAATTAATGTCATGCAAAAATGTATATTCCATTAATAATAAAATTTATAGTTCATAAACCATAAACGGACAAATATGGCCAAAACAAATCTATTGGAGCAAATCCTTATTATACTTAATTTTTTATACTAATAAAAAAATGAGAATGACCTATGATTTGAAAGTTAGGCTAAAAAATTATGGATGATATGACGCTTAACAGGAGCTGAAAGCTGAAGAGCTTTCCTCAGGTCAATAGGTAAACAATATATGGTGTCACTTGAAAATCTTTTGACCACTAACTTAGTCTCACTACAGAATATCATACCCTCATGCCTAAAGTAATACTTCCTGACTACCCCTAAGGAACGCCTAAATCTAAAGAAAGAAATGAGAACAACTCGATATGTCTTATGTCCTTCACCCCATTCTCGATCAAGCAACACACGTAGTGCCGGATGAATAATTCCTCAATGCCATGTACATTGATCTTTAGAATGTATCTCTATTAGCCACACTATCTCTTGGCAAATTTTATGTATACGTAACACATGTCGCATGAGAAAATCTAGGTTGTAAGCACGACTATTAGAATACATTTCTCGAGCTTTCAGTTTATTTTTTAGAACCATCAATTTTGCCTTTCTCCTGGCTCTAAGCTCAGGTGTACGTGCTACAGAAGATATCTTAACGATGATAGCCATATGCTGTAACTTTTCACAAAGAAAAATTAGTCAGAAAATACAATTATACACTATAATATAATTAATAAATTTAAGACTAAATACATATGTAGCCCCCTTAACTTGTCATATTTTGTCACCTTACCCCCTTTAACTTTCAATTTAACCATATAACCCTATGAACTCGCATTTTTTTAACTTATAAATATAAACTTGCTGAGTTATACCGAGTCACTGATGTATCTATCTGATACAAAATATACAAATATAAAGGACAAAGTGATTAATATTTATTAATATAAGTATCTGTTAGTATAAAATAGACAAGTATAGGAGGGCAAAGTGGTTAAAATAAAAGTTTAGAGGGGCAAAGTGACTAAACGCGACAAATTCAAGAGGCTACATATGTATTTGACTTAAATTTAATAAAAAAACATATCCTTATTAAATAGGCACACACATGTTCAAAATTTTTTTTTAATTTTACAGATATCAAATAAAATTTGTAGGTCAAAAATAATTTTTTCCATATAAAAAATAATTTTTTATAATTAAAAACTAATTTTAATTAATTAAAAAAGTATTATTAAAAATATAAAAATAATTTTTAAGCTCCTGAAAAAATAAAATAAATATTTTAAAAAATTACGAAGATAATTTGGAATCAATCTGTGAAACAACAGAGAAAAAATGAGGTCCGGTTGAATTTTAATTAAAAAACAGATTTTGGCCAGTCAGTGGTAGCTCCTGGTATGTTGGAACACACCAGCTGGCGTGCCAGCCTGACCCACACGAAACGACAGGTCATTTTGTGCTGTGACATGCCACAGTCGTTTCGTGTTGGGCTGTGTGGTCCAGGAGTGGGTCACATGCCTGGAAGCTAGGAATCCCAATCTCCTTACACGGTGCGTGAGAGCCATGTGCCACCTTACCGCCGATTTGGCCTGTCGGGCTTTTTTCTGGTTGGGGATTTTTGAGGTCTAAGATTCAGGTAGTGTGGTCAAACATAATTTTAGTACACCCTATCCTATCATTATAGTATAACAATAGGTTATTTTTTAATTAAAACTTAATCACAGTAGATTAAAATTTCAAGATTTGAGCATCTAACTTTATAAGGCCATATTTTGCTCAATTTAACTGTAATTTTTATAAATAATATATTAAATTGAAGCTCTGCTGTCTACTTTTCATATGAAATCATAAAATCGCATAAACAATAGCAATAAGGTAGTGTTTTTATGCCTAAACATGTTCATACGACTTTATTACCAAAGTTTACAAATAATTAACAAAAATAATTTTTAAACAACTAATCAACTTAATTATTTATAAAATCTGGAGCACAAACAACTAAGGCACTAATACCAATATTATAAAAAATAGATCCAAATAAATAGAGGCTCGGATCTTACCTCTAACAATGCCCGCGAAAAATTAACTTTGTGTTTGTACTACCAGTCTTGAAGAACAATCACCAAAGAGGGAAAGTTCTCACTTTTCATAGTCTAAAAATCAATCTTAAACCTTTTAATCTCACACTTTTAGAGTCAAAAATTATTGGAGAGAAAACTATAGCAATAACCGCTTAAAATTTGCAAATACTCACATATTTATAGTAGTAGTGTACTTCTCCTAGAATAATTTGAGTTTAATTTTAGAGACAAAATTAAACTCTCTTGGATTATCTCAATCATTCTATGATATTATATTCTCTCATATATCTTAATACTATCTGATAATAGTAACTAAATAAATATTATAATTAAATAATATTTATCTACATATTGATCTAAGAGTCTATCCACCCGTCATGGCCGGACCCGACTGAAAACCAACATTTTTCAAATCGCTTAACCTTAAATCATTGCTATCACTTCCTCCAATCAATTAATTCCTTTCTGTAAACCAAGTTTAGAGGTCGCGCAACCAATTGTAAGGTTGCACAACGAGTTGTGCGGTCGCGCAATCATTTAAGGACATATTTTCCTTACTGAGAGAATCTTCAAGTTTCTTACTTTTCAGCTCATTTAAGTTGCTTGCCTTCCATATAGACACTCAATGAAGCCATTAAAGCATTTCAATTTGATTGTCAAGATCAAAATCAAGATTAACCTAAACCTAGGTCACCATCATTATAGTTATTATATTGAAAACTATGTTGTTTAATTTTTATTTCCACTGAGTCTAACATTAATAAATGGTTCTGAATAATATGTTAAAAATAAAAAATTTCTCTTCTTATCAATATAAAAATAGAAAGTATTATTATGTGCTTTTCAAATTAATTACAGAATTTCAAAGGTAATTGACTTTTGTATAAATAAATAAATAATTTGGGGGAAAGAGTGTATTAGATTTTAAGTGGGCAATTGCGCAACTTTTTTGCGTTCTTACATCTGCTATAATATATGCTGATATCATGAATTTTATACTTTATGAAATAATATGATCAGTTCTTATGATTATTAAGCATTCTAGTTCTTTCACCATTATGCATTATTTTGTTTACATTTATGCTTTCACCATAATAAGATGATAAATATATAGTAATACATAAATACATCATTATCATGTATTTATATGCTTTTTTTAATACATTGGAACCTCTTGGTTGATAAAAGACAATAAATAGCACTATTTTCTAATAATTCTTTAATTAATTTTATTTATTCTTAATTAAAAATTCAATTTTTATTTATTTTTGCTATTAATTTTAGGCTTACTCAGCATTAATCATCTTGAGCATGTTTGCCTCCTTAAGCCCTTCATAGCCTTAGACAAACATCAACATATACAACATGTAGCCATTAGGGGTGTCAAAATGAATCATCACACGCAAATACGACACGCAAAATATGCAAAATTAATGGATTAGGGTTGACCCTTAATGGGTTTTTGTTAAAAATGGATCGACTAATTTATAACAAGGTTTAAAATGGGTCGTGTAGCGGGTTGACACGCGAATCCATTACAACCCATTTAATAAAAACGACGTTGTTTTGATATAATTTAGAACTACATCATTTTGAGTTTTAAAAACCTAAAACTAATATCCTTTTTTTATTTCTTCCATAGTTCAAAGTTTAAGAAATCACTTCATGCCCGCCTATTTCTCCTCTCACACAACCTTCCCTCTATCTCTTTTCTCATCTCTCTTTTGCTCACAACCTCATGTCTCTCTCATAAAAAAATTGTGATTCTTAACAGAAGCACACATCTGATAAGGGCGAAGAATCTTAAGGGAAGCAAATCTCAACTTGACAAGTTCAGGTATTTTTCTTCATCTTTGACAAAATCTGATGGTTTTTAATTTTGTAGGTGGTTTTTGATTTTCTTATATGAATTTTCTTGGATGGTATGAAATTTTACATATTATTAAAAATGAGTTTCTGAAATTAAATTTTTATTTAAACTATTATTTGGATTTACAGATTCAACAAATGCAAAAATATTTTAGAAAGGGACTATTGAAAATGGGTTTTTGAAATTTAATTAAAACCCAGTTAATGGGTATTATTCATTATTATATGATTTTTAATAGTAATAGTTGAATAGATGAAGGGGAGGGAGATGTCAGTGAAAGGGGGAGAAAACCTAATTCCCCTAAAACCTAAAACATGCATAGATCACTAGATTATTCAAATTAAATTGCAAAGGGCAGAATTGTGTACCTGACATCATCGTATGTTGATGTTGAAGACAATTCTGGGGTTTGTCATCTTCCAGGGGATACACACTTTAGGTTATGCAGAAGCACTACTAAAGGAACGTAATGTTCTCTCAAAATTGTTATGTTCCCCCGGAGACCACGACCCTTTATTTATAACTGAATAAATTGATTAATTTCTATTTTGGTCATTCAACAAAATAGAAATTACTTAATGGTCTCTACACTTATAATCCTATTACGAGTAGGATACCTGAATAGTCAACAATCCTAATTTGATCAAAACTTTAATTTGACTATCTTAATTTGACTGCAATACATATTTAATATTTAAATATATTTAGCCCACACTTAGGATTAATTTTAACAATATAAAATTAATTCTAACAATCTCCCACTTGGGCTAACATATATTAAATGTAAATGTATATACCTTAATGAGCTCATAAAAGCAGTCATACTGAAGGTGCCTCAAACAATCTCGTCCATTGATTATATCGATAAAGGACTGAAGGGCCAGTCGCCACATTCATCGTGACTCAAACCACCATCAATCACATTACCAATACTCTCAAATGACATAGATCAATAATAGGAGTGTAGCATGGAAACTACATGTAATGTGATCTAATCATGTCTGTTTCCAACTGGTCAATCTTAAGTGAGATCAAATATAAATATAATACAGAGTGTAAAACACATAATAAAATGAAAGAAAAACTCATTTTTCTGTAGAAACTGAATGTACTTTATAAAATATATCCAATGCCAAAGAGAGCATACATAAAACTTAATGCAAACTTAATGAATAAACTCCCACTGAAACTAAATAGTCTCAAATAATATGACACCCATATGAGCAGTGTGCTCATGAAAAACTTTCGGTATCACAGCCTTAGTGAGCGGATCCTCAATCATGGAGTTCGTTCCAATATGCTCTATGGATATCTGTCCACTCTGTACTCTCTCCCTCAGCCAAAAACTTTATCCAATGTGTCTCGATCGAGAAGAGCTTCTGTTGTTGTTGGAGAATAACACTGTTGAGTGATTATCACAGTATAACTTTAACGGCCTTTCAATGCCACTCACAATGCGCAGCCCTGTGACAAAGTTTCTCAACCAGATTGCCTGATTGGATGCCTCAAAGCTTGCTACAAATTCTGCTTCCATGGTGGAGGTAGCTACTAGAGTTTTTTTCACACTCTTCCAAGAAATAGCACCACCAGCCAAGAGATATATGTAGCCTGAAGTAGATTTCCGACTGTCTTGACATCCCGCGAAATCAGAATCAGTATACCCAATGATCTCAAGCTGATCTGATCTCTTGTATGTGAGCATATGTCCCTTCGTTCTCTGAAGATATCTCAAGACTCTTTTGGTTGCTTTCCAATGATCCATTCCTGGATTGCTGAGATATCGCCCTAACATGCCAACTATGAATGAAATATCTGGACGAGTGCAAACTTGAGCATACATCTGACTCCCAACTGCTGACGCATAAGGAATCTTCTACATCTCCTGAATCTCAAGTTCACCCTTTGGACACTGATCAAGACTGAATTTATCTCCTTTAGCAATTGGGATATCAATTGGTCTACTGTTATGCATACTAAATTTCTTGAGCACTTTCTCAACATAGCCCTTTTGTGATAATCCAAAAATACCTCGAGTACGGTCTCAATGCATTTGAATCCCTAATACAAAAGAAGTTTCACCTAAATCTTTCATCTTAAAGTGTTTTGAGAGAAAGACTTTGGTCTCGTGCAGCAAGTCCTTACAGTTAGTAGCAAGTAATATGTCATCCACATATAAGACCAAAAAGATAAACCTACTCCCACTGAACTTGTGATACACACAATCTTCCACAGCATTTGTCTCAAAATCGAAAGAGACAACTACTTCATGGAACTTGAAGTACCACTGACGAGAAGCTTGCTTGAGTCCATAAATGGATTTCTTTAATTTGCATACCAATCACTTTGGGTCTCCAGACACAAAGTTTTCTCGCTGCACCATATAGATGGTTTCATCAATGTCTCCATTGAGAAACACAGTCTTCACATCCATTTGATGTAACTCAAGATCAAAATGTGCAACAAGAGCCATGATTGTCCTAAAAGATCATTCGATGATACTGGAGAGAAGGTCTCTTTATAGTCAATCCCTTCTTTCTGAGTGAAGCCTTTAGCTACAAGACGAGCCTTATATCTTTCCACATTACCATTAGAATCCCTCTTGGTCTTAAATATCCATTTGCAACCAATAGGTTTCTTTCCTTCAGGTAATGGGACAAGATCCCAAACTTGATTGTCTTGCATAGATTTATATTCTTCACCCATTGCCTCAATCCACTTATGAGAGTTGGAATCCTGCATGACATGATGAAAGCTGATTGGATCATCTTCCACCATGTCTACAGTGTACTCATGTTCCTGAAGATACACTACATAATCATCTGAAATAGCATTTCTTCTCTCTCTAGTGGACCTCCTTAAAGGCACAGGTTCTGACTCAAATTCTTGAGGTTGTTGAGCTTGTTCTTGAGGAAGAATGACTTCTTCATCCTGATGAGGAAGTTGTTCAACATAGTCTTGTATTGGAACTTGATGTGCTTTTGGAACAGTGACAGGCGTAGGAACCAGAACACTGCTAGGAGCAATTATGGAAATCGACACTGAGTGTTCCTAACTCAATTCCTCCTCAAAGACAATGTTTCTAACCTTACTTCTCCCTCCAAACTCAACATCCTCAAAAAATTTTGCAATTCCCGTCCCAAAAATAGATCTGGAAGTAGGATTATAAAACTTAAAACCCCGAGATCGCTCAGAATAACCAACAAAGTAGCTACTAACAGTTTTGGAGTCTAATTTTGTCTCATTAGGCCTATAAGGCCTAGCTTCAGCAGGACATCCCCAAATATGAAGGTGCTTTAGACTGGGCTTGCGTCCAGTCCAAAGCTCATAAGGTATTTTTGTAGCTGCTTTAGTTGGTACTCTGTTAAGAAGATAGACTGCTGTCTTTAATGCTTCTCCCCATAGAGACACAGGTAAAGAAGAATGACTAATCATACTTCTAACCATATCCATAAGAGTCATGTTACATCTCTTAGATACACCATTCATGCTGGGTGTACCAGGCATGGTGTATTGAGGGACTATACTGCAGTCCTGTAGGAAAATAGCAAATGGTCCTGGACGTTGTTCACCTGAACCGTCATATCTACCATAGTACTCACTACCACGGTCAGATCTAACGCATTTAATCTTATTTCTGAGTTGGTTTTCAACTTCGGCCTTATAAGATTTGAAAACGTCCAGAGACTCAGATTTCTCATGAATGAGATATAGGTACCCGTAACGTGAGTAATCGTCTATGAATGATATAAAGTATCTTTGGCCATTCCTTGTTGCTGTAGGGAATGGACCACATGTGTCCGTATGTATCAATTCTAAGACGTTTGATGATTTATTGGCACCTAGTCTCTTTTTTTTAGTCTGTTTGCCTTTAATACACTCAACACAGGAGTCCAAATATGTGTAATCAAGTGTGTTTAGGATACCATCTGACACAAGACGTTCTATTCTAGATTTGGATATGTGACCCAAACGTCTGTGCCAAAGTTCAGCTGAATTATCTATATTTAGCTTCCTTTTGGTACCTATAGTACTAACTTGCAGGGTTTCATTATAAGAATCATTAATATCCAACATATATAGATTATCACATGCATTTAAGAAGCTAGTACCAAAAATTTTTGAATCCATAGATAAAGTAAATGAACTGTCTCCAAATGAACAAGTAAAACCAGATTTGTCCAAATAAGAAATAGAAATTAAATTCAGTCTAAATGTCGGAATAACAAAAGTATCTATAAGATCCAAAAAACATCCAGTTCTTAAACACAATCTAATATACCTAATTGCCTCCACTTCCACCGGATCGCCATTTCCCACATAGACGTATCTTTCACCGTCAGTTGGCTTTTGGTAGTTCAGGCAACCCTACAATGAAACACTTATGTAAGCGGTAGCACCAGAATTCATCCAATAAGTGTTTCTAGGAGCTGAAGTTAAATTAACCTCAGAATAGACTAAAACAAGGTACTTACCTTTCTTGACACGCCATGTGGCGTATTTAAGACAGTCCTTCTTTAAGTGTCCAGACTTGCTGCAGAAGAAGCATTTTAATTCCTTAGGCTTCTTTTGCACAGGACCTTTATCAGCAGTCTTATTCTCAGCAGTCTTCTTTCTTTTCTTGTTCTTGCCCTTATTTGCTAAAGAGACCAAATGAGCACTCTCTCTCTTAGTAGCCAACATCTTTTCCTTCTCATCCACACAATGAGCAATGAGCTCGTTAAGAGTCCATTTGCTCGGCTGGCAGTTATATGAAGTCCTGATCTGCCCATACTGTGGTGGAAGAGAATTCAAAGCTAGATGGACTAACAGGTCATCTGGTAAAACCAAATCCAGTACCTTTAGCCTCTTGGCTATTTGGGACATGCTCAGTATATGCTCCCGAACACTACCATTGCCAGTATACCTTATGGAGGTGAGTTTTGCTAAAAGCATCCACACTTCGGCCTTGTCATTCTTGACATAGACCTTCTCCAGCTCAGCAAGATAGTTTTTAGCATTACTTTCTTCAGCAGAAATGGCTCCTCGAACATGTTCTGGGATTCCCTGCTGCATGATCATAAAACCTAAGCGGTTAGAATGCTCTCACTTCTCATACTGAACCCTCTGAGCATCTGTGCTCACTTCAGTAAGAGGAGCAGGTTCGTCCATCCTGAACGCAAGGTCTAAGTCCATACAACCCAGATAAATCATGATGCTTGATTTTCATGAACCAAAATTTGACCCCTCAAGCATAGGGACAGTGTTAGAATTATACGGCATGCTAGCTGTATTCAGAGAAAATAAATAAAATAATAAATAAATGATATAAGCTCACTATCCACAAAATGAAACAAAACACAGAAGTAGAGTTCAAATATTGGAAACAAGATACCGGGCACAACATTAATATTCTCATCTTTGGACATAAAATATTAACTGTAATTGGTATCTCCAGCAATTAAATATTGACAATTCAATCATGTCAAATAATAAATCTTTCTTTGGGCCGATTTATTATCTACATGGATGAAAACATAATAATTATCACATATTTATTACTGCAATGCATTCTTAATTCAGCCAGATAGCAATCTTCCTTTAGGCCGATATACTACCCTCAACGAATTTTAACACACCTATCTAATACCCAAAATAAATTAATTTACATAATAGAGGTCACTTTGGCGACATATTGCTTCAACCAATTTATTCTAAAAATATTAGACACAATCAGGACTAGAATTTCAAAATTCGAACTCAATTTAATAAAATTAATTTTAAATTACAATCAAAAAATCGCAATTTTAAAATTTTAATTTTTTTTTAACCTGAAATCAAAACTCAAAGTTTTGATCAAAACGGTGTCGTTTCATGGAGGACCAAAAAGAACCACAGGAAGTTACAGGGAGCGAAGGAGAACTTTGCCATCTCCTTCAACCTCCAGCAATTCCAGAACCTCCCATGGCTGCCGAAACCTCATCCAGCCAGTCCAGATGTCCGCTGCAGGCTCACGCCACCACAAGCTACTACCATCCGCGACGATCGGCAATGATATGACTGAAAAATCGATAAACGAAATCGCGACAGGAGAACCCAAAACCAACGCCGACGGCCCTCCTCCAACGACGGCAACCACCCTAATGAGGGTATAAACCCTCCTCATCGTCGCCGCCGGTCACAATCCGGTCAACACAACACCAAATCACCCAAATCCAAAAAACCCCCAAATCGAAACTGTTCTTCGTGAAGAACAGTTTCCAAATTTTTTTTAAAATTAATTAAACTAATTACTTAACTAAAAACCAAATCAAACCAAAATTGATTTCAAATTACTAAATTTGATTCCAAATTAATTTAACTGAAGAAAATTACAATCAATGAATTAATTTTCTAGAATCAATACCGCAATTTAATCGAAAAATTTAGCAACCTAGCACAGGGCTCTGATACCAATTGAAAGGGGAAGAAAACCTAATTCCCCTAAAACCTAAAATATGCATAGATCACTAGATTATTCAAATTAAATTGCAAATGGCAGAATCGCGTACATGACATCATCGTATGTTGATGTTGAAGACAATTCTGGGGTTTGTCGCCTTCCAGGGGATACACATTTTAGGTTATGCGAAAGCACTACTGAAGGAACGTAATGTTCTCTCAAAATTGTTATGTTCCCTCGGAGATCACGACCCCTTATTTATAACTGAATAAATTGATTAATTTCTATTTTGGTCCTTCAACAAAATAGAAATTACTTAATGGTCTCTACACTTATAATCTTATTACGAGTAGGACACCTCAATAGTCAACAATCCTAATTTGATCAAAACTTTAATTTGACTGCAATACACATTTAATATTTAAATATATTTAGCCCACACTTAAGATTAATTTTAACAATATAAAATTAATTCTAACAATCAGACCTGTATTATAATTTGTAAGAGAAAGGAACAACCCTTTTAAACAAGCTAAGAAGAGAAAAAATTTAAAACCAACTATTGCTTTTTTAAATGTTGTAAGCTGTAGCTTCGAAGAATATAGCTAGCTTTGATAGACAGATATTTCTTTGTTTCTTTCTTGTTAAATTAGATAGTTATATATATATATATATATTCTCAACTCTATATGTGCCTACTTTTACTAGCTAGTAGAAGAAACTATATTTACTTGTTTTAATCTTTGCTCTTATATATGGCCTTAATCATTATAAGCTAAAAGAAATTTTTTTATTAAAAATAATCAATGAAGATTAGAGACTTTCTGTGTAACAGATTAGTAGAATGCAATAATGTCATTGTAGTGCACTAGTGCATATGTTGTTTTGGTAATGCTCCATTCAAGTTAATGGCTCTCAATTTATTTAAAAAGGTGATGCATGTATTCCAACTTTCACTTATAGATTTGCACGTGTCTCATAGTTTTACATGGTTATTATTTTTTATGGTGGCGCAGTACTATATTTTTATAAATAAAAGTGTGTAAACTACACTTAGTTAATAAGTTTTACACTTAATTATTAGTTAGTGGTTTATTTTGCTTGCAACTAGATATAGATATAATTGACTAAATTAATTAGTATGAGAAATCGGTGAGAAAAATGAAAAAAAAGGGGATAGTAATCATAAGAAAAAAAGTGCAAAAAACAAAAATTTTAAATTTGAAAAGTCAAATATGATTGCTAAATGTAGAGTAAAAAAAAAGGACAGTAGCATGAGAGAAAAAAGTGCAAAAAATAAAAATTTTAAATTTAAAAAGTCAATTATGGTAGCTAAATGTAGAGTACCGGTTTTGCTATATTTTTTGGTTTATTAGTAGATATTATATGCATGAATTATTGTTTTGTTTGGTGTTTGCTGTGGTGTTTAGTTAGCCATTAATTGCTGTTTAGTTTTGATGTATTATTTTGGAAACAACTCAATAATTTCAACATAAAATCAAATTTAAATATAAAAACTTTTAAGTTAAGCTATTTTATTGTAGATGGTTGCTACTCAATCTGATTCAGTTGAGGCTAATAAGGAGAATTTTAATCTAGAAGAAGATGATGATGTTTTGAAGTTAGAAGAACTTCCTAATGGAACGGCAGTGAAAAAGGCAAAAAGACCAAGGAAAATATCTTAAGTTGTATGGAAGTATTTTGAGCCTGTGGATGGAAAGAAGAAGAAAAAAAAGTGCAAGATGCAAAGCTTGTGGAAAAGTTTATTTAACTGATAGTAAGTATAGGACAGGTAACATGAAACGTCACATAATTGTATGTCCTAGAAAAGATACGAGAGATGTAGGTCAAACTTTAATATTTCAAGGTGATGGGTCTATTGTGAATGTGAAATTTTGTGTTGATGAATTTAGAGAATTAATTGTTGTTGTTATTATTATGCATGATTTGCCATTTCAATTCTTTGAGTGGGTAGGAATGAGAAAAGTGTTTTGTTATTTAAGACCTAGTTTGCATCTCATATCAAGGAACACTTATGGGCCAGATTGCATGAAGATATTCAGTAGGGAAATGATTAAAGTAAAATCTATTTTGGAGTCAACATTAGGGAGGATATGTTTAACTTCTGATTATTAGTCTTCTATGACTACTGATGGGTATATTTGTTTAACTGAGAATTTCATTGATAAAGATTGGCATTTGCAAAAGAAAATCTTAAACTTTTGTTATATGCCTCCTCCTCATAATGGGTAGCTTTGCGAGAAAAAAAAATCATAATTTCTTATGCAATTGTCAAATTTATACTAGAATCTTTTTTGTTACTTTGGATAATGCAACTGCAATCATGTGTGTGTTGATTTATTAAAAAGTCTTTTTGTTGGTAAGGGAGGACTTTTGAGTCAAGGAGACTTTTTCTACATGAGATGCTCTGCTCATATCTTGAACTTGATAGTTCAAGATGGCTTGAAAGAGATTGATAATTCAATTATGAAAATTAGAGAAAGTGTTAAGTATGTAAATCTTTGGAGTGTATTGGTCTTTTCGGTTTAGATTCAAGAAAAATTTTGAGACAAGATATTCCTACTATATGGAATTCATCATATTTGATGCTTGATAGTGCTTTGTATTACCAAAATGCTTTTATGCATCTTCAAATGAGTGACTATAATTTCAAGCATTGTCCATCATTTGATGATTGGGCTAAGGTAGAAAAAATTTGTAAGTTTTTGCGAGTCTTTAGTGATATCACTTGTCTCTTTTCTAGCAACAAATATCCAACGGCAAATTTATATTTTCCTTTGATTTTTACTGCTCATTTGACTTTGAAAGAAAGTATATCTAGTGAAGACACGTATATGAAATTAATGGTGGAGAAGATGTTTGAAAATTTTAAGAAGTATTGGTCTAAATATAATAGAATTTTGGCTATTGTTGTGATTTTAGATCCTAGGTACAAGTTGAATTTTATAGAATGGTGCTATAAGAAGCTCTACGGTGATGAGGGGTTACTTGAGGTTTCTAAGGTTAGAAATGATTTATTCTCATTATGGTTTGAGTATGCATATGATGTTAAGTTACAAAATGTAAGTGTTGAGACAAGTAGTGAAGATTCTGGAACCAAAACCATGCAAAGAACAAAGTATGATGCAATAAGATCTTCTTTTGCAAAAGATGTACTACAGGTATCAAATTTGAATCTTTTGTTAATTTTTTATTTTTTAGTTTATATTCTTTTTTATTTCCTACATTTAAATATGAAAATAAGTTAAAAACTATTTTTCATATTTTTTTGGAGTTTGATTCATTTGAGTGTGATGATGTTATTCAACAAAAAAGTCAATAGGAACTTTATCTTAATGGGCCAAGGATGGATCGAAGGATTAAGCAAGATGTATTGTCATATTAGAAAGTAAACTAGTATAGGTATCCTCCACATTTGCTTTTTTTTTTTAATGAGAAAAGAGGGCATAAATAGCATCCCTAAGAAATAATTTGCCTAGGATAAGCTACTCCTAGAACATCATGTCTAAGCCAATACAGAACTTTTTGAGGAGAAATAAGGAACTCATGGATACCATTTAGGAATTGACTTGCAAAAGAGGCCAGAAAATCAGCAGAGTGGTTAGCTTCTCTATAGATGTGGTATAAATCCACTTCCTAATTCCGATGAAGTAGCTTTTGGATTCTGTGGATTAAAGTGTAGTTGGGTCCAGTCAAAACATTGGGGTTAAGAATGAATTCAACTGCACTTTTGCTATCAACTTCTACCTTCAATTTTTTTACTCCAGCTTGCCATGCTAAGTTCAAACCTTGGAATATTCCTCATAATTCAGCCTTCATTATTGTGCATGGGCCAATATTCATAATAAAACCTCTCACCCAAGCTCCTCAGTCATTCCTTATAATGCCACCTACGTAGGCCCTTCTTGAGGAAGCTTTAAAGGTTCCATCCATGTTGAGCCTGAACCATCCTTCAGGAGGAGAGCAACCTATATGTTTGGTAGTCCTATCTTAAATTGGATATCCCATCGTAGCTCGGTTTTTGGTTGCCTGACTGATATTATATGCACCTTTTCGGATATCCACCGCTATCTGCTATAAATTGTTATGCTTTGCATCAATAACATATTCGTTCCTAATCGTCCATAATTTCCATCAAGCGGTCCTAAAAAATAAGTTGCCATTCTCAGAGATCTGACCACAGTTGCTTTTTAAAGTGCATTTAGCAATAGCGGAAGAGTTCTTGATCAATAAAAGAGTGCACTTAAGCCTGATGTGGTGTGAGCCATAGTTCTTTGCAGGGATTGGATATTAGAAGATCAAGGTATATCTAGTGATAAGATTTGAAATAATTTTTATTCTTATTTTTAACTAATTAACTCTTTTTTACTTGTTTATAGATGTAGAGAAATTAGAGCTTGACGAATTTACAAATGATATCACGAAGTTTAAATTAGAGCCTTCTAAAATGGATAAAGATTTTATTTGTCCTTCATCATCTAATTCTATAAGTTAGATGATATTTATTTAGAAATTCTATTTGTTTATTTTTATTTGGAATATTTTAATTGTTTTATTTGAGATTGTTATGACCTTATGTGTATTTTTAATATAAACATTTATTTGATTTTTATGGCTTTATGTATATTTTTAATAGGTGAGTTGTACAGGTTATATGGGTTAAGTGGATTATGGGTCGTGTCATATTTTATGACCCATATAAGATTTATTTAAAATAAACGTGTTATACGTACTGTGTCGTGTTAGTATTAAAATTTCATGTTGTGTTAGTGTTAAGAAATTTTGACATGATTAATAAACAGGTCGAGTTCATGTTGAGTTTAATCTTGTCACCAGTGTCCATCAACCCGATACGAACATGACCCATTAACAAGAATTGACACTCCTAATAGCCATGCAGCATGTGCTAATCAATGTAGGAGCTTTCTTTTAAGATTTCCTTGTTTGCTACATGTACTTACAATGCTTGCACTTTTTGATAATTTCAAGACAATTAAAATACTTTACAATTTTTTAATGCATTGGAATCCTTGGTTGATAAAGATAATAAATAACACTATTTTCTAATAATCCTTTAATTAATTTTATTTATTTTTAATTCATAATTCAATTTTTTTGTTACATGATAACATAAAGATATGGATAGGCATAGAGAGCTTAGGAAGAGAAAAAGAAATGAAAAATATAATAATATTGGCAAAGACAACAATGTTGAAGAAGATATTTCACAAGCATTTGAGGTAACTCCTAATAATGCAAATGGATCAAATAGTGGAAGTTTTCACATGCAATCTAGAAGAGAAACTAGTTTTGTTGGTAATTATTGTGAATCAAATTATTATTGTGCATTTATTATTTCTCTGATTATATATATTATGAATTGTACCACTAGTTAGTTTATTGATTGTAATAGGAACTTTAGATGATCTAAACGCCAAAACATTCATTTATCATTATAGGAGTTATTTTACATTTTCAACTGATAGAGTTTATGTGAATGAGAAAATATATGTGAACAAAGATGTTGATGTTGACAAAATAGCTTATTTTGATGTTTTGGAAGAGTAAATGTGGGTTTGACATTTTAAATGGTGATAAATTTTATTACCTAAATCCATCAAGTACTCTTGCTGATTAAGATTCATTAATGCAAATTAATGATAATGGTGATATTAGAAAAATGCTTCATAGCTATTCTTTAGATAATTCAAAACTTATTGATCTGTACACTTTGGTGGAGGAATATGATATTCTACCTAAGGATGGTTGTCAACAAAATATCAGAAATGATTATTTAAGAGCAATGTCAGATAGGGTTATTTTAAAATATGAAACTAGTGGTGGGATTAACGTATTGAGTATGATTTTTTTTTCCTTTATTTCCCATTAGCTATTTGTTTTATTTGATTCTTTTTTAGTTGTTTTAGTGGTAGAATATTAACTATTTTTTAATTCATATTTAATAGCTTCAAACACTAGAAAAAGAAATACAACGGGACCTACATATTGCATACGGCTCATTGCATTAGAGAAAGGACAAAAATTACAAGTGCAATTTGATAATGACCATCAAGCTGTAGGTGATAATTCGAGAGATTTTGTTTGGTTCTTAGGACAAGCAGTTCATAATCGACAATGTTATCCTCTGCAAGTAAAGGAATGGAAGGAAATTACAATGGATTATCTTGACCATATGTGGAAAATTATTTTAAACAATTAATATTTTTCTTGTAAAATATTTTAAAGTGAGTTTCTTTTTTGAATAATGTTTATCTTTTGTACTTATTTTTATTTTACAGAAGAAATTCACATTTGAGGTTTTAGATGGAAGAAAAGAAGCCATATTTGGGCATATGAATGCTTTGTACCGGTATTATAGGTATAAATTGAAGAAGTATTTTGATACAATACCGACTTTCCAAACTCGCTTGAAAAACAAACCCAAAAATGTTAATTTAGATGATTGAAAATATTTGATTAAGTTTTGGAGCGAGGCCTCCTTCCAGGTAAATAAAATTTAATTAATTTATTTTTTAAATTTGCTATACGCTAAAATTGAAATTTTCTTTTTAATTCAAATAAATTAAATTGTATTTTTTTTCCTAGGAGAGAAGTACTAAGAATAAGAAGAGTAGAGAAAAATGCTCTATGGCTCCATACATTGGAACTAAAAGCTACGCTCGACTTAGACACCAAATGATAAGTATCTATAGTTTCTTTGTTCCTTTGAAATGAAATGTTTAAAAATTTATTTAGAAAAAAATTTTGATATGTGATATAATATAATTCTTTCATTTTTTTTATGATTTAGTTTTATTTATATTTGTTGATAAGCTAAAGAAAATGAAAATGAACCTTCTCGTGTTGAACTTTGGATTGAATCTCATAAGGGAAAGAGAGGGAAAGAAATCAATTCATCATCTCAAAGTGTCGTTGTAAGTTACCGATTAATTGTATAACTTTAATATTAGTGGCTCTTTCTTGAATTATTTTATGTTATTGTTGTTCTTTAATTAACAATTTAGTAAGCATATAAATTTTTTAAAATTAATAATTCAATTTCAAATAAAAGATTCTATTATGATAAATTAGATTGTACAATATAAATTGACTTCAATCATTTTGGTTAATTTATTAAGTGATATTCAAATGAGTTACATAATTTCAAAGGTAATTGACTCATTTTAAATAAATAAAATTTAAAGAAAGAGTATTGTGCTTGATTTTGATTGACTTGTTTGCTTTTATATATGCTTACATATAAATTTTGTAGTATTTGAAATAATGACAAAATAGAATGATTATTAAGTCTATTGATTTTTTCACTTTATGTGTTAGTTTGTTTACATTTATGGTTGCATGACAATAAGATAATAAATATACAATATTTTACCACAATAAGTTGGAGATGATTGGTTACATGTACATTGGATCAAAATTAGGCAATGAATAATCAAATAATGTCTTTTGAATTGTTTAAAGAACTTCTATTATCTGGAAGTTTTTTCTGACTGTTTGCCAAGTTCATTTGGCAACCTAGTTAACCTGATGGCATTATAGAATTGCTTAGAGCAAATTTCTTTTGTTTTGTACAATGTTGTTCAGTATTCTTGTTTTATGTGTAAGTGCTAGATATGGTGGTTCACTAATTTTTCATTTTAGTTGTGGTTGTTGCACAGGTATTCACCCATCACTTAAAGTGATCCATAATGTTGAGATTAAAAATTAATTGTCTAGTAATTTCATGGGTGTATGATAATTATAGGCATAATTTGATAAGCTCAAAAAACAACTAGAAGATGGACAAATAGCAATGAATGATGATAAAATATTTCAAAAGATGCTTGGACCATAAAAGGATGGCTATCTATGAGCTTATGGTCCTAGAAAAAGCGTAACAAAATATATTGGTGCTAGACTAACAAAGATTGAGCTTATGAAACAAGTTGAAACAGCTCGAAAATAAACAAATGAGAAAGTGGAAGAGGCTAGAAAAAAAAAAAAGCAAATGAGCGAGTGGGGGATATTATGAATCAAATGGAGAAGAATATGAATGAAAGAATTGCAGAGTTAAATAAACAATGGGAAAAAAAGTTTAAAATGATGTCGAATGCTTAAACTATAGTGAAGCATGTTTTTTATAATTGTAATTTTTTTAAGACAATTTTAGTTCATTTGTAAAGTATTTATCATGTTATTGTCATAAATATTTATAGCTTATTGTGACTTATTTAATCATTATTTTTCATACAAATTAAATAAAAAAATGATTGTTTCCATTTGTTAGCTATAAATTTTAATTATTTATCATTGATTTGATTATAAATTGCAACTACTATTACAAATTTAATATGTCATGTGACAATTTTAGTATTTAATATTCAAATCTAATATATGAATGTTGCCATAAAATTTTATTTGCTGTAGCAAACTATATTAATAAATTGCCATAAGTGTTTTTAGTATGTGACTAAATTTCATATATATTTACTATAATACAAAATATTTTGAGACAAATTATTTTTTTTTGGTTACATATTTTTCTTTTTATGACAATTATTTATGTTACTTAGCTACCACTTATTAGGTTTGTAGCTAAATATATATATATTAGTCACAATATTACTTTTATGATAAGAAAATCTAATTTTTAGCTATGAATTTATTAGATTTGTAGCTAACATATAAAAATATTTGCCATAATACTATAAATATGGCAAATACAAAAATTTATTTAGTTACAGCTTTATTAAGGCATAACAAAGTATGCATATATAATTACAAATATTAATATTGTGTGTCTAATTTAATTAATTATTTATTACATATTTATCTTTTATGATAATATACTATAATATTTTAGCCATAAGAAAATAAATTTTATAGTAAAATAAATTGATCGTCAGCTACACAAACTGTAAATTGTGTGGCTAACTTTTAGTTATGTCATATAACGTAATTTTCTTATGTGGCTAAATCAATTACCAATATTTTTTGTATTTTTAGCTACTATTTTTTGCTGTTGATTGTTGAAGTGTATACACTAAAATTGTTATAAGTAATAATATTTCTCATGACTGTGAATTTCTGTTTTTACTTGTTTTTATGTCATTGTTATTCAACCATGGGTTAGAAGTTGAATATTATGACTTATCAAATACTACTATTATTTATTCATAACTTTCCCTTTGTTGCGAGACGTATAATGCACTTGAAATGCCTTTAAAACAGTTCCTCAACTACCACTAGTAAAGTGGTATATATGATATTATTTTTTTAATTGTTAAAAATGAATCGATAGATTAAATTATTTTAGGCATAATCATTTTATATATAAATATTATTTTGTTGCTATATTTTATGTATAAATATTAAAAATTTATAAACTATAAAATTAGTATTAAATTATATTTTATTATTATATTTTGTTTATATTAATAATTTAAATATATTTTTATTTAATATCTAATACTAGTTGTTAATTCCACTAAAATTTGTCTATAGTTTTTATATCCCATTAATTTTTTCATTTTATATCTTTAATTTCATGTAACAATATCTTTTAATTGCTTTTTATTATTTTTTTCCTTTTTCTTATCAGTCTCTGCACTGCAATTATGAATAAACTCTGTATTCACACAATCAGGTATGTTAATCCTATATCCTTAGAGTTTGAATAAAAGCTTTCTATTGTTATAATTTTTTTATTTGCTTTTTAATTGAATTTGTTTTCTATTGTTCTTTAATTTTTACTAGTTGTAATGTATTTTTATTTAATATCTAATACTAGTTGTTACTAGTTGCCATTTAAATTGGTAATAAAATTTTGAAGAGGTGTACAATATACAGAATGTAGCATCAAATTTTGTAAATGCAATACTTTTAGAAGGGTGTATATATTAGACAAAACTTCTTTTTTAATATTCACAAAAAAAAAATATTAGACATTGCTATTGTAAATTAACAGCATTCTTAATAAGAAATTCATATTTTTTTATATTTTAATTTTTAGACTAATAAGTTAATTTTGGATAGACAATTAATTAATATTTAAAGTTTTTTGTAAATTGTAGGAGAATTAGAGAGAATTGTCATAATCAGAAATTTCAGAAAACATGACCAATATGTTTGAGGAATTAAATATTTTTAATTTAGAAAGAATTAGCCTTAAAACTTATATCTTTAGAAATTAGAGATTTTAAGTTTTTGATTGCAAAATTTGGATTAGTAGCTTGAAAGATATAACATTTCAAAGTTTAGTAGGCTATCAGTTGCCACTGGCAATCAAACCCAAGAACAAGCATTCGATAACCTCTACTACCATCAAAGCAAAGGCTCCATGGACCATTACTAACTTTTTGAAGAACAAAATTTTATTTATTTTATGTAAATAAATAAAATAATTATAATTAATTATTTTTATTATTATCTAAATTTATATTGGATAGAATTAATATTATTTATTTTATGTATATAAATAAAATAGTAATAATTAATTTAGTATTTTTTTACATGATTTATTTTATTTTATTTTATATAAATAAATAAAATAATTTTATTTTTATTTTTTATCATTGTCCAAAAAAATTATTTTTTTAATTTTACTTAATTTTATTAATGAATAAATAAATCCTAATGAGATAGTTATTTTCTGTATTTATTATAAAAATTATAGCGAAAATCACTAAAACTCCCAAGATCATTAGGTCAATTGATTATTGTTGTTGGATAGATAATATAATAAGTTTACTATTATGTAATTAATAATAAAATTATAGATAATTAAAAAAATAAAGAATAAAAGCTAATTATTTTAAGAGGCAATTTAGAGAGCAAAATTCATAAGTTTATCACTTATTTTTTTTATATTTTTAAGCCTTACAAATCACCTCTATTTATAGAGTTGGAACTTAAATAAAATATTACATAGTAATTATTAAGATAATAAAATAAATAAAGTGATAAAATAATTTGAGAGACAAGATAATATGATTAAGAGACAAGATAACATGACTAAAGAGACAGGATAATTAAAGTGATAAAAAAGAAATATCCACATGTTAATGTCTTTTATTATTCATAATACTCCTCCTTGGATGTTTCTTTATTAAGAATATGCCTGATTAAAATCTTACTATGTAAAATTTCTGTGGGAAAAAAATCTAATGAAGGAAAAAGAGTACAATATTCTTAATAAATATACATTTTCCTTCTCTTCATATTAATGAACATTTTTAAGTCGACGCATGTCAATCTTGTGAATTAGCTTTTCAAATATTGATATTGGCAAAGCTTTTGTTAATAAACCTGCTAAATTTTCACTTGAACGAATTTGATAAGCATATATTTCGCCTTTCTTCTGGAGTTCATGAGTGAAAATGAATTTTGATGATATATGCTTAGTTTTATCACCCTTGATATAACCTCCTTTTAATTGAGCAATATAAGTAACATTATCTTCATACAAAATTGTTGGACTTCTTTCAGTAGATGAGAGATTACATGTGTCTTGAATATGTTGAACTAATGATCTTAACCACACACATTCATGACTTGCTTCATGAATTACAATAACTTATGCATGATTTGAAGATGTGGCAACAATCGTTTGTTTTGTTGAGCGTCAAGATATTGCAGTACCACTATATAAAAATAAATATCCTATTTGTTATCGTACTTTATGTGGATCAGATAGATATCCAGCATCTGTAAATTCAATCAATTTGAGATTTAATTATTTTGAATAAAATAATCCCAAATCAGTAGTTCCATGAAGATAACGAAATATATGTTTAACACCATTCTAGTATCTTCGTGTTGGCTCAAAACTATATCTTGCTAATAAATTAATCGAAAAAGCTATATTTGGCCTTATATAGTTAGCTAGACACATTAATGCACCAATTACATTAAGATATGATACTTAGGATCAGGAATCTCTTCATTATCTTCTTTAAAACAAAATGGATCTTTCTTTACATCAAGAGATCGAACAGTTATTGGAGAACTCAATGGGTGAGCTTTATCCATATTAAATCTCTTTAATACTTTTTCTGTATAATTCAATTGATGTATAAAAATTTCATTTGATAAATATTCAATTTGTAGACCAAGACAAAATTTTATCTTTCCAAGATCTTTCATTTCAAATTCTTTCTTTAGAAGTGTTATTGCTTCTTCAAGCTCTTCAGGAGTTCCAATAATGTTCAAATCATCAACATACACTGCAATAATGGCAAGTCCAGATTTTATTTTTTTAATAAAAATACATAGACTAATAGGATTATTCACATATTATTGTTTTAACAAATATTTACTGAGACGATTATACCACATTCGTCTAGATTATTTTAGCCCATATAAAGATCTTTGCAATTTAATTGAATATTTTTCTCGTGGTAATGAATTAAATATTTCAGGCATTTCTAATCCTTCAGGGACTTTCATGTTAATATCACTATCAAGTGATCCATATAAATAAGTTGTTAAAATGTCCATAATACGCATATGAAGTCCTTCAGAAATTATTAAGCTTATTAAAAATCTATGAGTTATTACATCTACCATAAGAGAATATGTCTCTTCATAATCGAAGCCAAATCTCTACAAAAAATCTTGGGCTGCAAGTCGTGTCTTATATCTTATAATCTCATTATTTTCATTTCTCTTTCTTAAAATACCCACTTATAACCAACAGGTTTTATATTTTCAAGTGTTAGGACTATCGGTCCAAAAACTTCATGTTTTCAAGTGAATTTAATTCTATCTGAATAGCATCTTTCCATCTTGGCCAATCACTTCGATGTCGATATTCTTCAATAGATTTTGGTTCTGAATTATTGCTTCCATTTATTATATCAATAGCTACTGTATATACAAACTTTTGATCAATGATAGCTTTATCTCGATTCCATCTTTATCTTGTATAGACATAACTTGTTGAAATCTCTTCATTTTCAGGATTTTCTATAATTTCATTATTTTTGAGTAATTGTTCCTCTGTTGGAGGAAATTGATTAGTTGTGTCTATTATTTGTTTATGTGCCATTATATCTTCTAGTATGTTTATTTTAGAAATTAGAATTTGTCTATTTTGTCCCTTTTCTTTTTAGGATTTTTATCTTTAGCACCAATCGGTATACCAAGCTTCTGGCGTATACCGAACACATATGTTGGGATATTGGTAGATTTTTCATTTGTAACATCAATTCAAGCAAGTGCATTTAATGTTGGTATATGCGATCTAGTTATCTTTTTGTATCGGTGAATACATCTGGTAACTGATTTGTACTATTTTGCAAATTGATAATTTTCTTAACTTCAAGCTCACTTCTATTTATTCGAGGATCATAATAAGTGATTGATGATGTATTGCATGAAATATCTTATTTTTCTAACTTTTCTTTTTCTCCCCCTAATGCTGGGAATACAGTCTCATTAAATTGACAATCAGCAAACCGTGCTGTAAAAATATTACATGTCATTGATTCAAGATACCTTATAATTGATAGTGATTCAAAACTAACATAAATTCCAAATCACCTTTGTAGGCCCATTTTTGTACATTGTGGTAGAGCAATTGGAACATATACCGCACAATCAAAAATTCTCAAATGAGAAATATTAGGTTCATGACTAGATACAAGTTGTAATGGAGAGAATTCATGATAAGCAGTTGGTCTACTTTTAGTTAGTGTTGTTGTATGTAATATAGCATATCCCCAAGATGAACTAGGTAGTTTTGTCCTCATAAGTAATGGTCTAGCAATTAATTGAAGTTATTTTATATAAGATTTTGCTAAATCATTTTTGTGTATGAGTGTAAACTACAAGATGTTCAACTGTAATCACAATTAATAAACAATAATCAAATGCTTAGAATGTAAATTCTCCTGCATTATCAAGACGAATTTTTTTTAATTGTATAATCTGAAAATTGTGCTCTTAATTTGATGATTTGTGCTAATAATCTGGCAAATGCAACATTGTGAGTAGACAATAAATAAACACGTGTCCATCTTGTAGAAGCATATATTAAAACCATAAAATATCAAAAAGGACCACAAGATAGAATGATATGCCCACATATATCCCCATAAGTTTGTTCTAAAAACTGAGGAGATTCAAATCCAATTTTGCTTTGAGATGACCTAGTAATCAATTTTCCTTGAGCACAAGAAACACATAAAAATTTACTTGATGAAAGAATCTTCTAGTTCTTTAAAGGGTGTCCATATGAATGTTCTATAATTCTTCTCATCTTTATAGCACCAGGATGACCTAAGCGACATGCCATAAAATAAAATTCTTTAAGTCAATTAACTTTTGATTAATTATAATATTAGACTCTATTAGATTTATATATGTGAAATATAATCCAGAAGAAAATACTGATAATATTTCCATTATATGCTTCTTTTCTAAGATTATAGATGTCATATAGAGATATTCTTTATTATTTTCATCTTTAGTCTCAATATCTCTATATGACATCTATAATCTTAGAAAAGAAGCATATGGTAACCATTGAGACATATATCTCTAAAACTTAAAAGAATTTTTTTTATTTACTAGATAGCAATGCATCATTTATTATTAATTTTGTGCCTTTGGGTAATATAATATGGGCTCTTATAGAACCTTCAATTAAATTTATTGCACTAAAAATTATATTAACATTAGCCTTAGCTAATTAATTATGAGAAAAATATATTTTATTTTTTAGAATAATATGCGTTGTTGCACTGTCTATCAGACATAAATCTTCACCAGTGTCAAATAAGTGACCAGATAATTTCATTTTTCTTCAAAATAAAAATAGTATAAATAAGTGTTATAATATTTTATTTAATATATTTATATAAAGTACACATAGATACAAATAAAGCACACTTAATTTTAAACTTAACACACTTGAAAAATAAAACACATTTGATAAATAAAACACACTTGATAAAAATAAAAATATATGATATTGAATAAAATATATTAATCAATATGGTCATCCAAAAGAGAATTTTCATCAATCATTAAACTATCAGTTTTTTCATCAGTATTTTCAAAAAAGTCTGAAATATCCAGATGTGTGAAATCATTTGGATCATTATGTTCAAGAAAATTGATCTCCACAATTTTTTCTTTTTCCTTTAAAAAAGCTTGGTAAAGATCTACTAGATGTTTGGATATACGACAGGTACGATACCAGTATCCTTTCATGCCACATCTATAGCAGATATTTTCTTCATTTTTATTTTCTAAATTCTTTCCTTTCTCATTTTTCTTACTATAATCATTAATATTTCAAAGATTGATATTGTGGTGATTTTTATAGTTTCGATAATTATTACTGGTATCACCTCTAGCATGACCACGACCACGTCTATTATTTTGTCTTCGTTCAAACTTAATTATTATTACAATATTTGCTTCAAGTAATGGTTCAGATCCAGTTCGTCATGATTGATGATTTTTCATCAAAAGTTCATTATTTTGTTCAACAACAAAAGACATGATATCAATTCAAAATATTTTTAAAAATCTCGCCCTCGATATTACTGCTGCAAGAGCAAATTCGAGGTGTGAAATGTTGAGAATATTTTTTCTAATAAATCTTGATCAGTAATCTTCTCGCCACATAATTTTAATTGAGAAGTAATTTTAAAAACTGTAGAATTATATTCACTAACAGTTTTAAAATCTTGTAATCGCAAATGCATCCAATCATAGTGAGCTTTTGAAAAAATAACTATTTTTTGATGATCAAATCTTTCTTTTAAATTTTTGCCAAAGTTCATAGGGATCCTTTACAGTTAAATATTCGGCTTTTAATCCTTTTATGGAGATAATGACGGAGGAATATTATTGCTTTTGTGCGATCCTGCAAAAATGTATCATTTCTTTCTTGAATTGTATTTCTAAGATTTATATCATCAAGATGAAAATCTCAGCATCAAGAATCCAAGGTAAGTAATTATTTCCCAATATATCAAATGCAACAAACTCAAGCTTTGTGAAGCTTGAGATCATGTAGATTACTATATAATAAAATCATAATTAGTCACTAACATATTATTTTTAATATATTATGTAAAATAATAATAAATTGTATTAAATCAAGTAAAAGATATAAATTATATATAAATATATTATCAATATTGTACAATTTATGAATTTTTAAAAGTAGAAACAAATATAATTGATATTAATAATTTAAAATATATTAAGAAAAGTAAAGAAAGATTATGAATAAATTAATGCATATATAGATGTATGAACTAATATAAGATGATAAAAATATAAATTATGAGTGTAAGTATATATGTTATTTAATTAAATGGAAACATAATTTTTTTGTTAATATGTAGCATTTATATTTTTATTATTATGAAGTTATAATATTATAAAGTTTATATATAATTAGTATATAATATATATGCAACAAGTGTATAATTTTAATTTTTTTTAATTATATGACCCTTATATCATTTTATTATTATATGTATATAGAAGAAACAAAAATGATAGTATAGTTAAAATTATAATTTATTCTAGTCAAGAGTTTTTATTTATTTATTTATTATTATTATTATTATTTCATCATCATCATAGTTATTCAAGTTTCTCTTTGGTAAGAGCATTAAATAAAATCTCATAAAAATGATTAACATGTTATGAGAAGAATTATATACATAAAACCTATAAACCATAAAATAAATTATACTTATTAACTAAATTTAAAAATAATAATTTATGTACAAAAATTATAATCATAGAATTCCTTCCTTTTTTTAATTTTACCAATTGAAAAAATATATTTATATAGTAGTATATTAACTTAAAATTTTAGTCAATTATTAATTTAAATATAACAAGTGAATAAATATATTTAAAGCAAACATGAATAATATATGAATATTACATTTGATGAAATAAGATTGAAGCTATATTAAGATAAATGATATAGAACAATCGTGCTTATAACGTATTATGTAATTAATAATAAAATTATAGATAATTAAAAGAAAATAAAGAACAAAAACTATTTATTTTAAAAATTAATTTAGAGAGAAAAATTTATAAATTTATCTATTCTTTTTCTTCATATTTTTAAGTCTTACAAATTATCTCTATTTATGGAATTGAAAATTAAATAAAATATTACATAGTAATTATTAAGATAATAAAATAAATAAAGTAATAAAATAATTTAAGAAACAAAATAATATTATTAAAAAGACAAGATAATATGACTAAAGAGATAAGATAATTAAAGTGATAAAAAAAAAATATCCACATGTTAATATCTTCAATTATTCATAATATTAACAAAGTCTAAAAGTAAATCAAAATAACAAAAAATGATAATTGAGTACTTCTAATACACCACATAATTAAATTTAATAAAATGAATTATTTGACAAGATAGTTTACAAGTTGATAGAAAAAAAATATCAAATTTTTAGGTGTGTGATGTTCACTCTAATTGAACAATGTATCCATTATGGGAGAAAAATGATAATAATAATAGGTCTTATAAAAATCTTGTGGAAGAATCCATTAAAGAATATATGAGCTGGGATTCTAAAAAGATTTCAGGACTTCCACTTAGAATGGCAATTGGCAATAATGGAGTAGAATTCAAATTGACCCATTTACATGAATTCTTTTAGGTATAGACAATAAATCTTTGAGTTAACAGTAAATAATTAAAACTTTGTACTTTTTAACTACTGCCTGCTAATTCCCAAAAAACACAGGCACAACACGAGCAATAGAAGAAAACAAGGAAATAGTTGTGATCTGTCAAATAGTTTTGGAGGAGGAGAGGGATCACAAGAGGTTATAAAATTAAATAAATAAAATAAATTAATCAATCGTTAGTTTATGTCAGTATATATTCTTAAGTAATATTATTATTTTTCCGAAAAAATATAAAAGAAGAATACAAAAGATGACACAGTTGATACATACCTGTTCTCCCCTGTTCTTTCTGCTCTGTTTTTTACTCAAATTGAAGATCAGATTGCAGAATATCAAGAACAGAGGATCATAATTGACAATTATTTCAAGCTAACTCGCTAATATTAATACATTTACTTACATGCAGGCCTAAAACTGAAATAGAATTCTAAAATTAACTAGCTACCAGCACTGGTCAGTCTCCCAATTTCTGTAAGTATAACCAGAAGCTGTTGCCATTGAAGCATACTTAATAGACGATGACCCAAAAGGCCGGCGATGTCTATAGAAATCACTGTCATAATTGGCTCGTTTATCGGGGTCCGATAACGTTGAATATGCAGCATGGATTTTCTTGAACTCATTGGCAGAAATTTCTTTATGATTAACTGGCACAACATCAGGATGGCGAGTTCTTGCTAGTCTTCTATATGCAGCTTTAATTTCATGACAACTTGCACTTGCTGGAATACCCAATACTTCATATAATGATGAAGTTGAAGCCATTGCAAGTAAAAAAAGTCTTGATTTGTTGTTTGGGTTTGTTGATTTGAAGGTTCTATTGATTGGGATTTTGAGAAAATGAAGTTAGAAAAATAGATGATCTGAGGTGACTAGAATGGGAGGGAACGTGTTGGAATAAATATAGAAGGATGCAGAATCTAACTATGGTTAGTTTTGCTGATTGACACGTTGGATTCCTTTGTCCTCCGAATTTCATTTTTCAGGAAGTGTCGTTTTGAGCTCAGAATTAGTCTTGTCTATACTAAAACCAATTATCTTCAATTTTTTTTAAAATATACGTTAAGTTAAATCTCTAAATAATAATTTCAACTGAATTTGTAAATTTTGAGTTAATTATATCGTTTTATCTCTAAATAATAATTTCAACTGAATTTGTAAATTTTGAGTTAATTATATCGTTTTATTAATTTATCAAAAAATATATTTTATCAATCTATTCCTAGTTATATTTCTAATTGAAACAATAAATATACATTTATTCAAATCATTCAATTTTAAATCAATGTTGATTTAATTAAATTAATCAATCTTTTTTAAATTTATCACTTTTATTTTCATAAAATAAATTACATGAAACGAATGAAAATCATATATATATATTTAGTTTATATATCAGGTTAGTAATGAAAACCTCATAATCTCAAGACAATTTCATCATTTCTTGATTAAAAAAGAAATTTAAAAAAATCATCGATGGAGGTGATATAAATAACTGCAGTTAGTTTTATTTTTTTAATATATGAATAATTTCTCAATTAATTTTTTAAAAATATAAAATTATTTTAAATTATAAATATTATATGAATTAAATATTATATCAAGTTATATAATTTATATATAATTTATTTAAATAAAAATATTATATGTATTATATTTATATAATTTATTTAATTTTATATTATATTTAAATCCACACCATTAGCAAAAAAAATTATATTTGTATTGATGCTAATAATATTTTTAAAGTGGATTAATATGATATAAATGTTAAATTTTTTTGACTGAATATGACCATTGATTAAATTGATCAGATTTTAAAATTTGACCAATCTAATTATTTAATAGCGATTAAAAAATTTAAAAATCAATTAATAATAGTTGATTTGGTTAAATTTATTTTGAATTTATCATTTTTGGTTAATTTTTTTAAAAAATATATAAATAAAAATTGATCAATTCAATCAGTTTAATTTAATATAATTAATTAAATTGATCATATGATGATTAAGTCGGTCCATTTTTATTTATTTATTTTTTTTTTTTGCTCATTTCAAGTTTTGACGCTCTTTATTTTCATTTGTTTTGAAATGTTTATCAATTTACTGTTTTTTTTTTTAAAAAAAGAAATGTTTATCAATATTAGAGAAAGAAAAAGAAAAAAGAAATGCTTATCCATAGGATGCTGTCTGTCTGAAGCTGAGTCAGCAAACAGTTCGTTTGGATAAGCCTTCAAAAAATGTTGGTCCCACCTTTCTTTTTTTAACCTTATCAGGCATGATTTCCAGCGAAATTAGTTTTGTTTGTTAGCAGCGACATCTAGCGAACAAAGCAACACTATTTATAAAACGCAGACAATGACAAATCTCATCCCTTTGTCCCCTAAGCTTTGCCTTTGAAACTTGGTTAATTTTGTTTTATTTTATTAATTCATATACATAAATTATTATATTATTTTCTTAAATTCAAATATTATACTACAATAATTAATTTAAATATTAATATTAATATAAATAACTAAATCAAATTTATTACACACAGAACAACTAAAAAGATAATAAAAAGATATTAAATATATTTTAATTTACATGAATTTTAATTAAAATTCATAATAATATAATACAATAATAAGCAAAAAGAGAGAAGGTTCTTTTTGAGTATTATAATACGGAGAAAGGGAATCCAATATAAATTCGTTCAGAGGAGGTATATTTATTTAATTTTTAAAAATAGCATTTCTACATCGTTTTTTAAAAATTAGCAGATGGAGAGATAATAGGTTTGAATTTTTAAATAGTAAGCTCCCTTTTGTTTGATTTTAAAAGATTTTGTTTGGCTGTTGATATTCAACCACTAACATGTAACATTTGCTAAAAAAAATTAAATTCTTTACACATACTTTATACTAAAATTTAACATTTACATTAAATTTAGCTTTTCTAAAAAATATAATTAAATTTAAAAGAATATAAAAAATATTTACCATTAATTAAAAATATATATTATATTATTATAATATTTGTATGCATTAATGTAATTAAATATAAATTAAATTAAAACATAAATTTATTTTATTTTAATATATTGCATGTGTAATGTATAAATCATTACTTGCAAATAATTAATATCATAATATATAAAATAATATTTTTACACATGATTTTACTATATAACTTTAATTTCAATCGTTGAGTTACAGAATATTTTATTACCTAATATTCTTCAATCATTAATAATTAAACTTATTGCTAATTACTTATGATAAATTTTATGCATAAATATCATTTATTTCTCATTATTATATACTAAAAACAATTAAAATTTGTTTAAAAAAATATGTATATATAGTATTTTTATAGTATAACAATAGAAAATAATTATATTATTATCATTTTATAATCTAATTAAAATTTTAATTATGAAATTATCAAATATTGTATAATCAATTCCAATACCTAATTATAAACTATTGGTGATTGGCTTCAAAAAAAAAACCATTGGTTATTGACCACTAAATGTTAGTGGAACACATCCGATCATTGACAAACTCAACAGTGAAGTATTCAGTTAAGAATATATTAATTATTTGTAAATACAACCACTGAAACTTTTGACTTTAAAGAATATAAGGTTAAGTTTTGTAATTTTGAATTCAAAAACTAACTTTCATAAAAAAAAATTGATTAAAATTTAAAATGAGTATAAATATATTTACTATTATTAAAAGAATATATATTTATTTTAATTTTTAAGTATTTTATCACATAATTAAACATAAGATAATATATATGGTAATTAGCAACTAATTAACTCAACTTATTTAGTCAACTAAAATAATAAAACAGCGGTTGATATCAAAAACTTCATTTTGAATTTGTTTTTATTAGTTGGCAGTTGATTTTATATTTTTTTTACTATATTTACTACCTTCATCATATTATCTTATATAAAAAACTACTATATTGTTAAAACTATTTTTGTATGATATCCTTATATGTAATATTTTATATGAGAAATAAACTATTATTAAAATATTTGAAATAACTAATAAAAAATTAAGTATAATCTTCTCAACTATTACATTTTATTTTTATAATAGATTATAAAATTTACGTAAGAGAAGTATTTCAGATTCCTCCACCGAAAAAGTAATCTTGAAATTCATTTCCACAACAGAGTAAGACATTTGTTTGAATTTAAGTTTGATTGAAATTTAATATATGGACCACTGGTGAGGTAGTGCCACCGCAGCATAACCATGAATTTAAATTTTAAAGTTTGAAAATGAAAATGGCCTTATGTTATGTGTCTCCGTTTAGTTATTATCTATCCTTAGTTGTCCAAAGCTGTGGTACACATCAGACCGATAAACATGCTAAACATCTAATGTGGTATCTTTTGTTTTGATACACTCTCCAAATCAAAAATTTCTTAAACGGGAAAGAGTTGTCAAATTTAGATTAGTATATTTTCTTACCTACATTGAGTTCGTAATTCATGAAAAATATATTAATGCACTTCTTTATAATTTTATCTTTATATTCATCATATTTCAAATTTTTATTAAAAATAAAACTATAAGACAACAAACTGAATTAATATACTCTTAAGTGATGATAAGTGTAATTTACTCCTGTATTTATGACCAAATTAAATATTAGATAGTGATGACGAAGTGGACCTAAGGACCCTTGATAGTTCGAATTCGGCCGTTGATGATCCTCTCACCTGCAAGACAGAGAAAAAGACTGAACTCTAATGAGGAGACTCCGATATCTAAGTCAGTAATTATGTTATTTATGGTAAGAAGAACTCTCTGATTGTTCGGGAGAGAAGAAGGAACCCCTTCTTTGTAGGGGATTTATCCCTAATTATAGCTAATACCTGGTGGACAAACCCTGCGTGTGTCAGCGAACATTGAGAATGTTGAGATTGTGCGTTTGCATGTTGAAATGGTGTGCACGTCGATGGTATAGGGCGCTCGACATGTCAGAGTAGTACCCCTACTGTCGGCGTGGGGCGCCTGCCATGTCAGAGTAGTGCGCCTGCTGTCAGTATGGTGCACCTATTGTGTCAGAACGTTTCTACAGAGCTCTGTCGAATAGTAATGTTCAGGGCCAAGGTTCGGTGCATCCTGCGAGTTGAGTCTTTGTGCCCATGATGTGGAGATCAGTGGTGGAGCTCGGTAAATGTGGGTAGCACCACTAGACCCCCCTCCAGTGATCTGACATTCATGTCAAAGGAAACAAATGCTATTGACAAGACCCAAGGGGCACGTGTCAGCTATTAGTGGGTGCGACGCTTCATTTAATGGGTGCGACTCTTCGATTAATTGGAGCTGATGGGTGGGAAATAGAAATCAAGTTTCCCGCCATGTGCATTGAAGGCGACATAGGGGTACTTACTATAAATAGGGGGAGGGGTGCCAATTGATCATTACCTGTGATTCAAGTGAGAGTTCGGTTGCTTTAAGTAATTTTGTTCTAGTGCTGTGGGAAGGTGTTTGGTGCATGTTGCTATATTGAGGCTCGTTAGCTACAAACAACTAGTGGTGAGTTTTTATTCTTGTACCTGTGTTCATTCTTGTACCTGTGTTTTGTTTAGTTATTTGTGAAATGAGTTCGGAGAACAAATATGTGTCCTTGGAGGATCGGGGATTTAGGGAGGAATATGCACAATCTAGTGAGTTGGTTAGGCCAAGTGGTAGTAGCAAGAGCTCATCTGTAGGGGTAAGCTCAGATGTTGAGGTAACTCATGCGGCGATCGAGGGAGCGACATCGGCTCGGCCGATTCTAACCGATAAGGTGGGAGAAGGTGACTCAAGTGCGCATATGTCTGGTGATCAAGCACGAGTCAAGGACATACAATCAACCCTGACTGCATTGGACCTGAAGGGTATTCGGGACAGGTATAAGATACCTAATGATTATGAGATGTTACTGTTGGGGGCAAGTGTCCAGGGGGACGATACTCTTGGTGCTGATCAGATTATAATATATGAAGAGGATTTGAGGGCAGAGGTTCGGTTCCTCCTTAGTCCCTTTATAACAAAATTTTTGGAAATGAACGGGATTTGTCTAGGGCAGCTCAGTCCGGACACCTAGCAAATTATAGTGGGTTTAGAGGTTCTATGCAAACTGTTGGGTGTGGAAGCCTCTCCTAGGGTTTTGGCCACCATGTGCCTTATCAAATCATGGCTGAAATCATATAAATATTTTTTATTTCTACAGGCCTAGCTGTGGCTTTCACTCTTTACTAGAAAAGCCGGACTAGATTAAAGGGTGGAAAGATTAGTTTTTCATTATAGAAAAACCTGAGGGATTGGACTACCGAACAGAGTAGAACTTGGACGGTAGGTAGCCGTATGTAAAGAAGGGGGGACCTAGGAGTTGAGGACCAAACTATCTTTGATAAGATAGTCGAGAACATTCATAGGGAAAAGTTAAATGTGGTACACTTAATATTCAGATACTTGTCGATCTGGAAAGATCCGATCGAGCCCCTCCCTAAAGATTGGGTTAATAATACCTCATAATTTTTAGTTTGATTGACTTGGAAATAATATCCTAATTTTTAGTTTGCATACAGAGATGGAAGGCGGAGGGTTAAAAGATCGGGTGAAGGCAATCTAGCAGGTGAGGGTCGAGGCTAAGGCGAAAGTTAAGAGAGCAGCCCATGCGGTTACCAAAGAGAAAAGGAAGGTTGACGACTCCTACACTGAGGGATAAGGGTGCCGAGCCTTTAAAATGGAAAAGAAGGGAGAAGGACAAAGAGATAATCCCTGTGGGCAAGGCCGAAGCCTTGTCGGGGAGTACGGGTCAGCCAACTGGGGAGCGCAGGCTAGAAGTGCCAATCTTCCTAGGAAGGACCCTCTTCGGGTGTTGGGAGGGAGACCAAAGGTGAAGATGAGGTACGAGAGATGGACATCAACGAACTTATGGGGGAGCTAGTGAGGTTCTTTAAATCTCACTACGAGGATGATTACTCTCTAAACGAGCATGAAGTTGGCCACTTCAGCAAGGAATTCCTAAGAAAAGTGCCTCGAGAAAACAAGTGGTTCAAGAAGATGGGACCAAAAAAATTTCTGGAGACATATTAGGCTATATCAACTGAGGTACTTGAGCTAACTAGTTTGTGTGAATATAGGATTTGCATATATTCCATACTGACCGTTTGTTGTTTGTTCAGTATGATCTACTTAATCAGCATATGGGGGATCAATATGCCAATGTACTGAACTTATATATTGAGATCAAGAATGAGGTCGAGTCAAGGGCCAAAAAAAGGGTTATTGAGGCTGAGCATGAAGCTAAGAGGGCAAAGAAAGAGCTCGCTCAAACAAAAGAAGAGCTTGCTCAGATAAAAGGTGATCTCTCGACTGCCCAGAGCTCATTAGCCACCGAACAGGAATCCATGCTGAAGTTAAAGGACCAGATGGAAGACGAGATAGCTCATGGAATTATAAAGTTCCAGGAGATCGTTGTTGCGGAGCTCAAGAAAAAATCTCCTGAAGGAAAGTATGATTGGGTGTTTGATGTTAACCCTGATCCTGATGTAGACCCCGATCAGGCTTTTGATGTAGACCCCGATCGGGCTCTTGATGCCGAGATAGTTGATGTAAGGGGGCATGAGGAGGTCGCAGATCGAGGGAATGATGATGTATAGGGCAAGGCCCTTTTTTTTAGTTCAGTGTGTAGCCCATTTATGTGAATATAAGGGTTGGCATGCTTGATATGTGTAATCTATTTTTAAAACATGTGAAATGAAAGAAAAAATTGCTTAATTTGAGAATTTTGCAAATGGAATACGTTATATTACTGTATTAACTTAAGTTTAGTGATCATTTATGTTGTTATTTTGAATTGAAAAATTAAAGTTTAGTGAGTTTTTAGTACCGAGTGTTTAAAGTTTGAGACACAATGATGGCACATAGTTGTAGAGACCTAAGGGTTCAGGCATAATGAGGGCGCGATTTTATAGCTCAGGAACAAGGAGGGTGCATTCTTTAGAGCTTAGGAACAATGAAGGCACATTTTTTAGAGTTTGGGAGCAACGAGGGTGCATTTTTTAGAGTTTGGGCTCAACGAGGGCGCACTTTTAGAGTTTGGGTGCAACGAGGGAGCATTTTTAGAGTTCGATGACAACGAGAGCATTTTTTTAAAGTTTGGATGCAATGAGGGAGTGTTTTTAGAGTTCGGGTGCAACGAGTGTGCATTTTAGAGTTAGGGAGCAACAAGGGTACATTTTTTAGAATTTGGGAACAACAAGGGCCCATTTTTAGCTGTGATATGATTTGGTATCTAGAATACAAGGTTTATAGTTGCATGTTCAAATTGAAGGACTTTGGGCTTGAGCCGTGTGTTCCTTGTTTAGTATGTGCAGTTAAAAAATACACGAAAGAAAATATGAAAATTTTTGCGACAATTAAAGGCTACTGAAAATATTTTTTTAAGTTGTTGATGTTCCAGGTTCTTGGTATCTTTTTGCATTTTGTCGTGCTAAGCTTACAAGCTCCGCCTTTAAATACTTCGGCTATCTTAAATGTTCCTTCCCAATTAGCTCTCAATTTACCAGTCCTGTTGTTCTGTGAGTGGAGATAACTCTTTGGATGATGAGATCCCCTTTGTTGAATTGATTATGGCAGACTCTCTTGTTGTGGAAATTGGCTATCTAGGCCTTGTAAGTTGCTACTCTAATGCTTGCTTGATCACACTTGAATTCGAGTAGATCTAGATTGTATTTAGAGTGCATCTCTTATTCACTTGAGAAATTAAGGGTTCTTGCCGATGGGAGCCCGATTTCTATAGGAATGACCGCCTCAGTGCCATAAGCCGAAGCGTATGGAGTTTCTCCTGTGGTGTTCTCAAGGAGGTGTGGTATGCCCACAGAATATTATACAATTCTTTTATCCATAGCCTTTTAGCTTCGTCTAGTCTCTTTTTCAAGCTTGCCGGGATGGTTCGGTTGGTGACTGAGGGTGGTAGATAGAGGTAAATCTAAGATTGATCTTTAGCCCAGCACAATAATCCCTGAATTGTCTGCAGTCAAATTGCTTTCCATTGTCGGTGATGATCGTGTGTGGGATGCAGAATCTGGCGATGATCTCTTTGTTAAAAAATTTTATCACAGCAGCTGGAGTAATGGAAACTAGGGGTTCAGCCTTCGCCCATTTAGTGAAATGGTATACTGCCACAACACAAACTTTTCGCTGAGCTGTGGCTTAAGGGAAAAGGCCTCGGATGTCCAATCCCCACTGAGCAAAGGGCCATGGGCTCGGAATGGGTTTTTGATCAGCCGCAGGCTGGTGCTGTAAGTTGGCATGCCTTTGGCACTTATAACACTTCTTGACTAGCTCTTTCGCATCTTTCTCTATCGATGGCTAGAAATATCCCTGCAGTAGTGCTTTTCAAGCCATCACTCGGGCTCCCTTATGAGCTCCACATATCCTTTCATGAATTTCCCTCATCAAGTAGTTGCCATCTTCTTCAGATACACACCTACTCCATGGGTGAGAGAATGATCTTCTGTATAAGAAACCATCATGCAAGGAATATAAACTAGACTTTCGAGTGATCTTTTTGGCCTCTTTCGTATCTTCTGGTAGCTCACCGGACTTCAAGAACTTGTATGTTGGAAGTCTCCACCCCTCTACGAGTTCTACTATCATTGCGATAACAACCTCATAGCTCAAACATGAAATATCCTTGATCAATATTTCATGTTCTTGAGTTCCCTCCCTAGTGGTTGCAGCCTTAGTAAGTTGATCAGCGGGCTCGTTCTCAGGCCGAACTATATATTGGATTTCCTAAGAGCAGCCGTTCTTTGTCAAGGTGGATAGGAGTTCTGCTATGTGGTCTTTGTACCACACCATACTTGTTCTCTTGCTTCATATCTTCCAGTTAATTGAATGACCACCAGTTGGGAATTAGAGAGGATTCAGGTCGGAGTTCTTGGGCGAGATTCAGCCCTAAGCAGATGGCTTTATACTCTGCCATGTTGTTATATGCCACAAAATTAAGCCTAGCTGAGTACTTAATAAGTTTCTTTCCTGGGCCTTTAAGAACGACCTCTACACCAGCCCATTCGCCATATGAAGTGCAATCCACATTGAGTATCTAGGCTTCTTTAGGAACGGTCTCATTGGGTTGTTCAAATAATTTTGTCATAAAATTTGCTAGGATTTGTGCTTTCATGGCTCGCCTTGGGTCATATCTAATGTCGAAATGCCCTAATTTTATAGCCCATTTTGTAAGTCGTCTGGAGGTCCCTGGCCATTGAAAAATCTTCTTCAAACATGAATTGGTGCTCACCATCATAGTATGCACTTCAAAATATGAGAGAAGTCTTTCTGATGCAAAGCGTAAAGCCAATGCTAACTTTTCAGGCTGAGCATAGCGAAGCTTAGGGCCCTTTAATACCTGGCTAGCATAATAGATCGAAAACTATTAACTGTTTTCTTCTTTGACTAGCACTGAACCAACCACCATAGGTGAGATCAAAAGATACAAATACAATACTTCTCCTTCGATGGGTTGGCTAAGCAAAGAGGGCGATCTCAGAAACTTCTTCAAATCCTCAAAAGCTTATTGGCATTCATCGGTCCATTGGAACTGCTTTAAATTCTTTAGGAGTCTGAAAAATGGTAAACATCTTCAAGCTGAGCATGAGATAAACCTCCCTAAGGTTGTGATCTTCCCATTTAGCTTTTGAACTTCCTAACATTTCTAGATGGTTCCATCTCCATGACAGCTCATATTTTCTCTGAATTAGCTTTGATGCCCCGCTCAGATATCATGAAGCCCAGGAATTTGCCGGATTGGACCCCAAATACACACTTCCTTGGATTGAGCTTCATACCTGCCTGCCTCAGTGTCTGGAGGACATCTGCTGGGTCCTAAGGATGTTTAGCCGGTGTCTTGGATTTGATGATCATATCATCTATATAAACTTCTATAGTTTGGCCTATTTGGCATTGAAAAAGTTTGTTGACGAGCCTCTGATAAGTGGCTCCCGTGTTCTTTAGGCCAAATATCATGACTTTATAACAGCAAGTGCCCCTTCCCATTATGAAGAAAGTCTTTCTCTAATCTTCAATTTTCAACGGGATCTGATGATAGCCAGATGAGGCATCGATAAAGTTGTATTCTGCATATCATATTATTGAATCAACTAAACGGTCAATGTTGGAGAGGGTGTAGAAATCCTAGGGACATGTTTTATTCAGGTCAGTGAAATCAACACACATCCTCCACTTCCTATTAGGTTTCATCAATAATACTACATTGGCCCGCCACTCTGAAAATAAGATTTCTCTAATAAAGCCCACCTGGAGGAGTTTCTTGACCTCTTGCTCTGCAACCACTTGCCTTTTCGGCCTTAAGTTTCTTTTCTTTTGCTTTATTAGAGTTGCACTGGGGTTCACATGGAGCTCATGAGTCATAAGCTCGGGAGAGATGCCTTGAATATCGATTGCCTTCAAAGCAAAAACATCTTGGTACTGTTTTAGTATCTGGGTCAGGGCAAACTTTTTTCTAGACTGTTAGAGCTTGTGACCTTGAGAGTTATGTCAGCCCTGACCTGCATACTCTTTAGCATGTCAAGTGGCTCGGGTCTGGCTTTCGAGCTAAAAGTTACATCAAACGAGTCAACAGGGAGCACTACATTGGTGTTCTTTAGGAGAACTGTGTAGGAACCCCGGCCTCTCGCTGATCCCCCTCTGAGCATGGTTACACCCGAGTAGACAGGGATTTTCATAATTAAACCCCTTATAGAGATGAAAGCATCCACTTCAGCTAACAACGGTCGACCGAAAATTGAATTGTAAGCAAAGTTCATATCAATTACCATAAAGCAAGTTCGGCAATTGCAAATAGTAGAACCATTTCCTAGCTGCAGATCAAGCATTACCAAGGTGATTATTGGGATGTTGTGCCTAGACAGACCGACCAAAAGTGATAAGATGGTTTTAAGGATATTCTGAGAGAGGTCTAGCTTCTTCTAGATGTTAAGGGTTAGTAGGTTAACGATGCTACCTGTATACACCAAAATGCATTGTACAAGGTACTCTTGAATCACTGCCTTGACCACCAAAGTATCGGTGTATGGTTCGACAATATGGTGAGATTCTTCAAAACTGAAGGAGACGATTGCATCTCTTAGGGTTGGGATTTTGGCTACAGAAAATACCCCTTTCCCTCTTTATTTTTGTGAAGTGCCCACTACGTCATAATGGTCTCCTCCTACTATGATATGTGTAACCCCTGCTTGCGCCTTTTGGTGGGTCGGGATGACTCGATGTTAAGTTACTCATCATCCTTAGAGCCGAGTATAAATTATTTCAGCTGGCCCTTTTGAATTAGTCGTTCTATCTCCCGTTGCAACCTGCTGCAGCTGTTGGTCTTATGGCCATGGCCCCTATGAAAGTCACAGTACAGACTTTGGTCTATATTAGGGTCCTCTCTCATGGGTCGAGACCAATTCACTTCAGTATTGCCTTTAAGCCAACGCTGAATATTGGCCAGAGAAGTTGTCAGCGAGGTGAAGTGTCCTGAAGCTTCTGATACATTATAGGTCCTTACGGGACCTTAGTGGATGGGTGACTTTCCTGAACTATGGGCGGCATGAAGATCCCTGCCTATCAGACCTTGGGGGATTGATTTTGGTGCGCTCTGACACCATACTGGCTTGCTGGGTGCTCTTGTGAGGAACCTCTGTTAGTTCTTCATGGCAAGATGCCCGGAGTTTCTTCTATGTTTTGGTACTCTCATCTAAACGGATGTACTTGTGGGCAAGAGCCATGAGCTTTGGGAAATCCTAGGGTGGATTCCTACTCAAGGCCATTGAGAACTCAAAGCACTCTGTGTTCCTGATGAGTGCCTCCAAAGCTAGCTCAAAATTGACTTTTGGGATCTTTCCCACCATGTTGTTGAAACTTGTGAAATATTCACATAATGTTTCTTTTGGTTTCTGCACCAGTTTGAAAAGATTTGCTGAAGTTCTTCCTGGGTCGATTGAAGCCACAAACTTATTGATGAATAACTCTTTAAACTGCTTGAAGTTAGTGATAGAGTGTGTCTCAAGGTTCTTATACCATAGTTGTGCACTATCTGTTAGGGTTTTGGGGAATAACTTGCATAAGACAGAGTCCAAATTTGTGTAGATAAGGACCGTGTTGAAGAAGGAGTCCACATGTGCTCGGGGATTGGTTAACCCATCATACTCTGCCAGCTTGGGTATGTGAAAGTTTAGGTAAACTTCCTCTAAGATCTCTTTAGATAAGGGGGAGTTGAAGGTGGCTTCATATTACAAGGTGGCTCCCCGGTGCTTCTTCTTCAGCTTTTCTTCTACCAAGGCATTAACATCATCTTCAGTCATTATGATATTTTTTTCTTTGGGCTCTGCCGAGGTTGTGGTTGAGTAAGTTTATGACTGGGATTTGGAATGCTTGGGGGAGTAGAGTCTCCTTTTAGCCTAACCCCTTGGCAGTTGGAGGTTTTCTTCTAGCTGGTATGGGTGGTTGAAGGTTGGTGGAGGGGGTTAGCTGGCAATGCTCTTTAGGGGGTGGTGTTTATGTCTATTGGCTCTGCGATTTAAGGGTCGTAATGAATTCCTTGAGGGTGGCAGCGAGATCTTGGGCTATTTGGATTGTTAAGTTTGAGGACTGTAACATTTTCTGCTGCCATGTGGGCCAATATAGCAAAGGGGATTAAGAGGCCTGAGATGTCATCTCTATACTATAGATGGTTATTAAAGGTCTTAGGGTTGAGATATTAGCTGGGTGGGGGGTTGGATTGATGAGGGTGTTTTTGGCAGTTTGATCTTAGGGCGTACATGGAGGTGGAGGTGTGCTGAGGGTGTACATGGGGGTTGGATTGCTGAGGGTGTTTCATTTTCTTGGTTATGGGTTGGATTGGGAGTCCTGTCTTCCATGACTTGGGGATTAGCCAGTCTACGCTCATCGCACCACTGATGACGAAGTGGACTTAAGGACTCTTGATAGTTCGAGTTCAGCTGTTAATGATCCTCTCACTTGCAAGACAGAGAAAGGTACCGAACTCCAATGAGGATGCTCCGATATCTAAGTCAGTAATTGTGTTATTTATGGTAAGAAAAATTCTCTGATTGTTCGAGGGGAGAAGAAGGAACCCCGTACCTATAGGGAGCTTGTCCCTATTTATAGCTAATACCTGGCAGACAAGCCCTGCGTAACATTGGGAATGTCGAGATTGTGCATCTGCCACGTCAGAATGGTGTGTATGCAGATGGTATGTGGCGCCTGCCATGTCGGAGTAGCACGCCTACTGTCAGTATGGTCGCCTGCTATCAATGTGGTGTGCCTGCTGCGTCAGAACGTGTCTACAGAGCTCGGTCGAATAGTGATGTCTGGGGCCAAGGTTTGGTGCGTCCTGCAAGTTGAGTCTTTATGCTCATGATGTGGAGATCGGTGGCGGAGCTCGGTGAATGTGGGTAGCACCAGATAGCTTTATGATTTTATTTTACAACTCAATTCATCAAAGTTTTAATCACAAATTAGTTGGGGTCAGTTATATGGATGCTCTTTTTTCACTCAATGCGATTTAGGGCTACATGTCATAAAATCATTCTGAACTAGGGGTGGCCATTTTCGGTTCGGTTCGCCGAACCAAACCGATTTGCAAAAACCGAATAAAAACTGACCAAAAATATTAGTAACCGAAACCGAACCGACCAGTCGATTAATAAAAAAAAACCGAACCGAAAATTTTCTGTCGGTTTTCGGTCGGTTTCGGTTCAGACCGAAAAATTGATTTAGACCAAAAAAATTCGATTTGTTTCGGTTTAGACAAAAAAAATTGGTTTAAACAAAAAAAAATCTGTCGGTTTCATTATAAACCAGCGATTTTACATCAAACCAAAAAAATTCGGTCGGTTTTCGGTCGGTTCGGTTTTCTGAGCACTGAAACCGCTGGCCGACCGAATATTTTTGGTTTGATGTAATTTAGAACCGAAAACCGAACCGACCAGTCGATTAACCGATTTTTCGGTCGATTTTCGGTCGGTTCGGTTTTCTCAGTTTTTTTTGGCCACCCCTATTCTGAACTGCTTTTGTCCAAATTGGTTTAGGTCTACCCTTGCTTCTTTTAACTATATTTATATTAATTTGTTCAGTTTTTTCACCGGTGTATCTCTAACTCTATGTTTTATTTACCTAAACCATTTTAATATATACACTCTTATCTTATCTTCCAATAAGAGCTACCACAACTTTTTTTCTAATGCATAAAAATAGACATTGCATAAAAATATTCCAAACCCATAAAATGAAAATTAGGTAATAAAAATTGTTCGTGTTGTCGCATAAAAAATTTCAAATAAAATTAAGAATAAAATTGTTTACTTTAATTTATTAATTTGACGGATAATATAATTAAAAATTAATTGATAAATTTACTTCAAATTCTATACATTATTGTCTAATAATTACAAAATATATAATGTTCTTATAACAAGAAAAATAACCTAACCAAAATAACCTGAATTATTTTGTTTTGTAAAACCAAATATATTCTACCTTTACCTAATTTACTATGACCTATAAAATTTGACAACACATTCTATTTTTTTTTTATAATTTTATTCTAAATTGAAAATTCAACTTGATTAAGATTAATTCAACTCTTCAATTTTATAAACTTGATTAATTGAGTTCTTAATTTGAGTAATAGTTTACCAATTTCACAAAACTGAATAATCCATTTAATTCTTGTTGAAGTTTGAAAATTAAATTATGATAAAATAAAATTTAAAATCAATTTCATTTTTACATTTCAAATTAATATAAAATCATCATCATCATCATAATGTAAGATATGATTCAACTAAGCTTTCAAAATGCATATAATTGACAAAAATAGTATAAGTACGAAATATACAAAATTCAAGATAAATTTATTTAATAATTCTAAATTAATATTAATTTGATCTTTGAAAATTGAGTGTTACATTATATAGTAATTAATCAACATGCCCATGCTTTTATGTGAGTTTTGATTTTATTATATTCTTTTATTTAATTTATGTTTTTTTAAATATTTTGACATACATAATTATTGATATTATTATTTTTATCAAGTTTAAGTATTATCTTTTAATAATTTTAAATATTAATATAAATAACATATAGGAGCTGGTTGAATAATAAACAAAAGACATTATGTATATCAATCGTCTATATAAATTTTTAATTAAAATTTACAAAAATTTAATGGTGCAAAAAAAAAAAGTGATGAAGTTACATTACATATAAAAATTTAGATTTTACAAAGTAAGTGTATTATATAATTTATAATTTAGGTTTGTTGGAGATTTAATGGGTCCGGTCCAAGATTTTTAATTGATGAACTTATTTATGATGAGTGTTGGATTTCTTTTATACATTGGGCTTCTCATGATTGGGCTTCTCTTTACAAATTGGGCTCCATGTATGACAAAATGATCTTAGCCATTTTGTCCATTAAATCACTTAACTTATATTCTTTTCCTTTTCCTTTTGAGTGTATTAAATAATTTATAATATAGGTTTGTTGGAGATTTGATGGGTCTAGTCTAAGATTTTTAATTGATGAACTTCTTTATGATGAGTGTTGGATTTCTTTTGCACATTGAGCTTCTCATAATTCGGTTTCTCTTTACAAATTGGGACTCTATGTATCATAAAATGACCTTAGCCATTTTGTCCATTAAACCACTTAATTTATATTCTTTTCATTTTCTTTTTTTTTCTTTCCATGTAGGAATAATCACATTCTAACACTCTCCTCAAGTCCAATTGGCCTAGTTTAGTTGTGACTTGGCTTCAATTTTTATCTTGGGTTTGTGTTCTTTGAATTTTAGAAGTCTCAGGTCTCTCTTTCATTTTTTTGCCTGTACTTGCACTTTTTTAGATGGAACCTCAGAGACCACAGGTTATTACCTGAGTCTTTCTCACTGAGCCTTCTTTTTCTTTCGGGCTTCTGGTCTTTGATTTTTCATGGGCCTTGACTTCTTGTTTCAAGCACAAATTCACCAAATGTACTTTATTATCTTGGACTTTAGATCGTTGGACCGCTAGTCTAAATTAACTCTGATACAATGTTGGAGATTTAATGGGCCCGGTCCAAGATTTTTAATTGATGAACTTCTTTATAATGAGTGTTGGATTTCTTTTGCAAATTGTACTTTTTATAATTGGGTTTCTCTTCATAAATTGGCTCCATATATGACAAAATAATTTTTTATGCATTGAGCCACTTAACTTATATTCTTTTTCTTTTCCCTTTGTTCTTTCCATGTGGGGATAACCACATTCCAACAATAGGGATATTTTTATATTATATATACAATAATTAAATTTAAATAATTTTTTACATAAAAACAGGGGAAGTCGGGAAGATGTAAACACTTTAGACAGGTTCCCTTGTTCAGCCTTAATATTTATGAGGAAATTAAGTTATAATATCATTTTTTTAAATTTTTTTGAAAAATATTATAATTTTAAATTTTTTAAAACTAACTTTTTTATTCTATATCTATATGTATATCTCTTATATTTTAAATATCCAATTATGTGATTGTATTTATAGAAAAATAATAATTTTAAATATTTAGTTATATAATTATTTAAAAAATTCAACCATATTAATTATTGGGATTTCTTCAAAAAATCCAAAAAATAAAAATATTTTTCGAAATATCAACTTTTCTTTTTTGCTTTAGAATTTTTTTTAACTTTTAATTTTAAAAATCCTCACTTTTAGAGATATAAATGGAATATATTTTTAGTATATAAAAAATATATAAAAACTGTGAAGTATTTATAAAAATTAAAAAGAGGCATATAGTGTTAATTTTCCTTAATTATATTCCCATATAATCTTAAAATAATAATAAAAATTACTTTTTTTAATGAGAAGAAAATAAAATTTTTATCCTGCCTTTTACATAAAGGCAACAACTAGCTTTGAATTGAAAATTTGTATTTTTTTTATTATTTTAATTTTTTATTTTTTAACCCTGTAAATCCATAGATTTACATATATATATATATATATTTGCAATTACAATAGTTTAATAATGATAAAATTAGTAATTTTTTTTTGAAAATATTAATTAAATTCTCTCTTTTGTGTTAATTCTCATTTGCATTCATACAAAAACTTTTTTTTTAACTTAAAACATATTTTAACTAGTTAATTTCGTACCATATCACAAAAATTGAAATTATGTTCCATTTAATTCATTAATGTAAAAATAGATTTTTATTTAAATTTATAGTGATAATTATTAGACAAAATAAAAGAGAATAATATTATGTTTATAGCAACTAAGAACTATATATTAGACTAATTATATTTATGGATAATTATAAAAAAAATTGTGTAATTAAGAAATTAAAATATAGATAATTATTTCTATTAAAATAAAAAAATAATTAATTTGCAATATTCTTATACCCTATCAATTAATAAGTATAGTTAAGCTATTAGTTGAATAATTATATTGTAAAATTTTCATATTCATATGCGTAGATATATCTATCTCTGAGTTTGGTAGGTGGTTTTGTAGATGGCTACGTAGTGTTGAGTATTATATCTAGCTGAATAATTCATTTATTTAGTATTGAGTATTGTTGCCATTAAAGATCTTTATCTTGAACAGTTAGATATAAAGACCACATTTTTCATAGAGAGTTGGATGAGGAAATATACATGCACAAGCCAAAAAGTTTCTCAGAAAAAGGAAAAAAAATATGGTGTGCAGACTTCAGAAGAGCTTGTATAGCCTAAAATAAGCCCAAGACAGTGGTACAGAAAAGTTTGACGGCTTCATGCACAAGAAAGAATTCCAAAGGTGCAACGCCAACCATTGTTGCTATTTCAAGAGATATAACTCAAATTATATTATTTTATTACTTTATGTCGATGACATGTTAGTAACGGATTCAGATATGGAGGATATCATAAGGTTTAAGCAGCAATTGTTAAAGAAATTTGACTTGACAGACTTAGGTCTAGCAAAAAAGATTCTTGGAATGTAAATCACAAGAGATAAGCAGAAAGAACTTTTGCAGTTATCTCAGGCAGAGTATATCAATCATGTTTTACAGAAATTCAACATGGGTGACTCCAAGCCAGTCAGTACACCCTTAGCCAGTCACTTTTGTTTATCTAAAGATCAATCTCCTCAGATGGAGGAAGAGAGAACTCATGGCTAAAGTTTCTTACATCTCAACCCTTTGAAAACTTGATGTATGCAATGGTCTTTACAAGACCAAATATTGACTATACAGTGGAAGTTGTTAGCAGGTTTATGTCAAATCCAAATAAAGTTCCTTGGACGCAGTAAAATAGATTTTAAGATATTTACGAAGTACCAGAGAGAAGTGTTAAAAGTACAAGGCTACGTAGGTGTAGGCTTTGAAGGTGAAGTCGATCATCGAAAAAGCACCACCGGTTATATATTCACTGTTGAAAATACAACTGTTAGTTGGATATCGAAGTTACAGAAGATTGTTACTCTATCCACTACAAAGGCTGGGTATGTAGTAGTGACTGAAGCCAGTAAAGAGATGCTATGACTTCAATATTTGTTAACTAAGTTAGGATTCAAGCAGGAGAAGAATGTCTTACACAATGGTAGTCAAAATGCGATATACTTAACAAAGAATTTAGCATTTCATTTTATAACCAAGTATATTGGATTTCGTTATTACTTTATCAAAACTCTGTTGGAGGATAAGGTGTTAATATAGGAGAAGATCCAAGGAAGTAAAAATTCAGCGGGTATATTAACAAAGACGGTGGCTATAAACAAACTGAAGTTGCGTTCAACTTTAGTTGGCCTGCAAAAGTAACAAGACTAAAAAGATCTACTGCATAGATCGAGGTATGAAAATATATTGAAATCAATCTTCAAGTGAGAGATTGTCAAAAAAATTTCACTAACCATTTTTAGAGTAAAAAAATGGAGTATTTTTTGGTAAAAAATGGAGGTACCTAACTTAGGTAATTCTTAGTCAAAAGTGGAGATGCCTAACTTAGGTAAAAGATGTGTCTAACCATTAATAAAATTCTACAAATCTATTTTTGAAGCCTATATAAATTATTTATCTTTCATTTGAAATATATTCCAAAAATAAGAGAGTTTGAGAGGAAAATTCAAAGAAAAAAGCTTGTAAAAGAATTTTGTGAAGAAAAATTCTTGGATCTAATTGGGTGTAGATTGTAAGTTGTGAGTGTTATAAATATTTTGTATATTTTTCTCCATTTAATAAAATAATCTACAGTAAGTCCGGAGACGTAGGCACAATTGCCTGAACTCCATTATCAAACTTGTGGGTATATTGTTTTTCATTATTATTTTATATTCTCACTAATATGATTTATAAGAAAATTTGCATAATTTTTTCAACAAGTCTAATAATGATTTATTTCACTGCTATATTCTAAAAAAGAAATGATTGAATTTTTTTATATTTTCATTTATGAACAATTTTTATAACTTGGAAGAATGACTTGTTCTTTTTGGATATATTAGAACTCGTAGTTTAAATATAATTTAAAATTATTTTGCAAAGAATGTTTATTATCATTTGATAAGTTTTTAATATTTTTTCAATTTTATTAAATATATAACTATTTATATTTTAGCTCTTTCAATATTTATTTATGTTCCCACTTTGCTTATCAAAATGAATATTATTTTTAAAAAATACTAAATACTATATTTTTAAGAATATTTTTATACACCCCATATTTTTTTTATGAAATTACATCATATTGTACATTTCAATTTTTTATTTTCAATTTTACTACTATTAATTTTTTTTTTCATTTTTAATGTTTTAGTATTTCATTTTTACCTTGTTTTATATTTTATTTTTTTTAAAAAAAATACGGTTTTTCCTTTCTACCACTTCTTCTTCCTTTTTTTTTTTTTCATCGTCCGTTTTCTTTCTATCGTTCTTCATCCTATTCCTCATCAACAAAAGTAATTTAACCCTCGCTTAAATCACCGATCACTGTTTCCTTTTTTTTTTTTTGTATCGTTCTTCATCTCATTAACAAAAGCAATGTAACCTTCACTTCAATCATTGATCACTGTTTCCTCCTCTTCATCAACAAAATTAATATTTGTTGTCTTCTCGAAGTTTCAGTTTAGATAAGGTTTGTTATTTGTTTTGCTTAGTTCTCATCACATGTATTCTTTTTAGAGATTTTAATTCCTAATTTCTTTTTATGTTTCTATTAATTTGGCTTTGCAATACGCTTACTGGTTAGAATCTAAGTTCGATTTTTATGGTATATATTTATACTCTTTCAAGTTATCCCCGATTTTCAAGCTTGTTGCTACCTCTATTAAAATTTGTGGGCATCCAGAGGCAGAACCAGGTGGGTCGGTTGGGGGCTGACAATCTCTCCGGTCAGTCACTGTACGTGTATTTTTAAGGTGAATTTCTGTCAGCCGCAGAGGTGGAGGCTCTGACCTCAACTCCCATCTCCTCTTTATATGCATTGAAAAGAAATTTTGCTCTCCTCTTTTCGGGCAGCTGGTTCTGTCACTGTGAGCATCCATGGACCTTCAATATTTTGGGCTTGGTTCATATATTGAAAATGTTTGACTTATGATATTTGGACTTCTTTGGACCCCTTCTCTACAAAATGACCTTAGCCATTTTATTTTGAAACTAATCAATATTATATGTCTTTCTTCTTCTCTTTACTTTTCCAATGTGTGATATATATTCCATACATTCTCCAACAACTTCTTTGTTAGTGTTTGTTATTTATTTATTTTTATTTTATATAATCTCTATGGCGCAGTCAGTCAATGACTGCACCATTTGAACATCAATTAATCCTGCTATTGCTAGTATAAGCTGTTAAAAATGATTTCATAATGGTTTATGATTCGTTTTTGTCTTCGATATAATTATTTTATTGAGTCAAGTAAAAATAGAAGAAGAAGATGGTGATTGATGAACTGTAGAACAGAAGAAGATGATGATAAGATGAAGTGCAGATGGTGACATACCATCTTTATTCTTCCACCTTATTTTGCGAGCTTGTGCAGGTTCAGGAAAATGGGTTGGCCTTCTGAGTTTGTTTGTTGCATCTGATTTGGTTTTTATGTACGTGACTTTTGATAATTTGTTTAATGCTAGAGTGTTGTTTGATGAAATCCTAAGAAGGATTCGAAGTTGTGGACTGCAATGCTGGATGGGTATGTTGGGTTTGCAAGTTTTTAAGGAAATGGTTAATTTGGGTATTAAGTTTGGCGGGGTTGTTATGGTGAGTTTGTTTTTGGATTGTGGTCAGTTGGGATGGTTAATACAAGGAAAGGGAGTCCATGGGTGGCGTTTAAAAAACAATATTTGTATGCATCAATGTATTTAGAGCAATTCATTTGAAGTCATAGTTTCACATTAATTTTGGAAATGCATATTATAATTGAAGATTAGGAGTTTGGAGTAAAATGTTTGTAGTGAATTGCTTTCAGTAAAAATGGTAACAAGGATGGTGAATATAGCTGAGCCTATTTTATATACTTTGTTTTTTCTAATATTGCTATGAATATCCTTGTGTTGCTGAACTAAATTTCGCCTCCTTTTTTTTTTTTTCTCTATTTGGACTTGAGATTTCTTCACTTTCTAGATGCAGTCATGATTTGCAAACTTCATTTAAATATGATGAGAGTATGGTGTGGTGGAGGTTGACCGAGCACTTCATAATTATGATGAGAGTATGGTGCATGTTAATACAGAAGGCTGATAAATTGAGGCTGAACACGCTTAAAGAGTTGATTAGCATTTTAAACCCCATTCAAGCTGCTGATTATATAGCTGCCAGCAAGAGGCTCCATCTTTGCATCCATTAGTTGGGTAAAAGAAGGGATCAAATGCATGGTAGAACAAACTAATTAAATAAATAACAACTTTTATTTATCTTTTTTTATTAATATTTGTAGCAAAAAAAATTATGTTCTATGAAGTCATATATCACGTAGTTGCACTACATGTCATGTAATATATTTTTCAGTTTGCTTTCATCAAATGTGCTGAAAAAAAAAATAAAAGATGAAAGAAAAGCTTTAGTTGTATTATATCTCTATGACGTTTTTTCTTTCTTTTTTTTACGAAAATAATTGATCTTCTAATATTTTTCTAAAATTTTTAATTTCCTGTTAATTATTTTTCAATTTTAATTTAATTGTTTTGGGTATTTTTATCTTTACATGAATTTTTTATAGCAATTACTTTGTTGCATTTTTATTAAATAAATAAATAATTAATTATATAATAAACTTAAAGGTATATGTTAGTATGTGTTGATTATAAGCCAAATGATAATAGGAGAAAAAGAAAAAAAAGTTTTAATTAATTACTTATTCTTAACTTTTATATAAGATTTTAAAAATAATAAATAAATATAATATTTTAAAATTTTTTATGAAACAGCAAAGATAATTATGCTGCAATACAATATATGATAGTATATATTATATATAATATATACGTTTTAAAATTTAAATAAATAAGAATATAAAAATAATATATGTTTAGTTATATATCATTATATATTATAAATTTAAAAAAATTAAACTATAAAAGTGATATATATTTTGTTATATGTTAATATATATTATATATAACAATATATATATGTTAAATTTCAAAAGAATAAAAGTATAAAACTATTATATATTTAGTTATATGTGGAAACATATTATATATAAAATCATATATTTATTAAAATTTTAAAAAATAAATATAAAAGTGATATATATTTAATTATATGTCAGTATATGTTACATATGACAACATATACTTATTAAATTTCAAAAAAATAAGAATATAAAACTATTACTATATATTTAATTATTTGTCGATATATATTACATATAACAATTTATGTTTGTTAAAATTTAAAAGAATAACAATATAAAAGTGATATATATTATATATAAGTAGATATATATTTCATTTATTTGTTGGTATATGTTACATATAAGTGTATATATCTTAGTTATATGTTAGAAATATATTTTAGTTATATATTGGTATATGTTATATATAAATAGATATATTTTAATTATATGTTAATATATGTTATATATAAATAGATATATTTTAATTATATGTTAATATATATTATATATAAGTAGAAATTTAGTACAAATATTTTTAATTTAATATTTTAAAAAAAATTAATTTGAAACTTGTCTGAAAAGTAAACAGTATAAATAATACAAACAGTATAAAAAACAAACAGACTAATAAATAAATAAATAAAAATCATAAAAAATAAACAAAAAAGATAAAAAAAAGATAAAAATTACAAAATTAAATAAATTTAATTTGTGGTTTCTCTAATATTAAAATAAAAAATAAAAATAAAATATATAAAAGTATATGTATAAAATATAATTTAAAATTAGCTAACATATATCAAGACAACAATATATAAAAATATAAAAATTATTGCAAATAAAGAAAAAAGATTACAAATAAAAAAAAAACTTGTTACAGTATATATAGTTACAATATATAAGCTTTGTGAGTGGGTGATGCTCTTTGTCCGCTTTCTATTGTATTTATGCAAATAAAAATTGTTGATAACATAAAACTGAAATTTTTTTGAACCACCATAGATTTGAAAAAAAAACAATTAAATTTTAGTTTATTTTTATAAATATCCCATATTCTTTATAGAGTTAGAAGGCATTAGGGTTCAAGTCCGGCCTGACCCACTGCTCCATACCTCAATACTTAATGGAAAAATTACATTATTCACTCTTAAGGGTGGACATTCGATCGGTCGATTAATTAATTGATCGAATTTCACTTTAACTGATCGCTCTAATTTTAAAAATTTTTAATCGAGTCAGTTCGGTTAATTAACTGAATCAATTATTTTTTTTATTTTATTATAAAAATTATATTTAATATAAATAAAATTTAATTAAATAAATAAAATTTATTAAAAATTAAATAAAAATAATTTTATTTTGCAAAAAAATATATATATTTATAAAAAATATATAATTAAGGAATTAAACAAGAAAAATTAATAAATAATTAAATAAAAATTATTTTTAAAAAAAATTTGATTAACGGTTAATTGACCGAACCAAACCGATTAACCATTAACCGAATAGAAAATAAAATATTCTTTAATTATTCAACTTAATTGAACCAAACCAATATTATTAAATTTGATTAATCAAATATATAATCGATTAATTAAATATTGGAGTGGTTAACTAAAAATTACCCGCACCTACTCCATTGTAATTTTTTGTGATTTTTATTTTTCATAAATATTAGGCATTACTTTATTTTTTCACTTCTACAAAAAGCCGCCTTTCATTTCTACCTTTTTATGATGTTGTTTATTTTTTTTTCTATTTTTTATTTTTTTCTAATTTATTTTATTTATATTTTTATTTAAAAAATTTTAATTTTATATTTTTAATATACACATAAAAAATACAATGTATATAAAATATATATTTAATAATATAAACTATATCAATAACATCAATAATACATGTGCATAGTATATTTAATATTTATTTTATTTTATTTTTATTTAATTTTTTATTCTCATAATATCTACATAATATTTATATATATTCATAAAATATTTAAGAGTTTTTATATAAAATATATATAATTTAAATAAAAAATATATAATATATATAATATTTATGAAATATATACAGAATATTTAAATAAAAAATTATATATATATATATATATATTTTATTTTTTTTATATTTATAATATGTAAAATTTCTTTAAAAATTAATCTAACAATTTTTATTAATATATTTTTATATATTTTAACTTTTTTTATTATTTTTTAAGTGTTATTTTTTATAATTAAAATTAAAAATTTTTTAAGCATTATTTTTTATAATTAAAATTAATTTTTTATAAAAAATTATAATTTTATATAATAAAAAATAATTTAAAATATTAATGTTTATGATTTTACTAGAATATATTTAGTTAATTGTGAAATTAATAAAAATTAAAAATTAAAATAAAATTTTAATTATAGTGAAAAAATATATATTTTTTTTAAAAATATTTTAATATATTTTATGAAAATTTTAATATTCTTAATATTTATAATTTTTTTAGGTAATATTTTTTAAGTAATTATGTAAATATGTGATACTTAATCAAGGCCGACCCACCCATTCGCAACGGTTGCAAGTATTTTGTCAACTAGTGAAACGACGCCGCTTCTCTAAAATGTCCTGTAAACAGCGTTGTCGACACCAGGTCGGGTCTACCGACTGAATCCTCAGCCGCCGGAGCTGGCCACAGAAATGGCGAGCAAGAAGAACAGGAAGAGGAACAGACCGGAGCGACCCACTATACACCCCAAAAATAAATACTCAGAAAAGTCACCTGATTTCTCTCTCTTAGCTTCCCTCTATCCTTCTTTTGAACCCTTCGTTTTCTATTCTCGTGAAGGTAAACCCAGAATCGACTGGACCGACTTCAATTCCACTAGGGAACTTACCCGGACCTTGCTTCTCCACGACCATGGCCTCAATTGGTAATCTTTCACTTCATTTTCTTCACTATGGTCTCATTTGAAGTTGAATTGTGCCATTTGTTATATATGAAATTTCTGTTGATTTATTGCCGAATATGTGTTTGTGTTTCGCTCCAATGAACTGCTTTACCTTTTCGTGGATGCTGTTATATAGGAAAGTTGTAATGTCTTTTTGGGTTCTTCTTCTTCTTCTTCTTTTTAATACAGCTTTGTGAATTTCATCTTCATTTTTTCTGTTTTCATGACCTATAGTTTTCTTTATGAATACTATGGTAGTTATTTATATCAGTTTGGTTTTGTGGTCGACTGTTAAAGATTGTATTGGTTGTAATTTTTACGTGACCTCAATCTTCTAGGTGGATTCCTGATGGGCAGCTCTGCCCAACTGTTCCAAATAGATCCAACTACATTCATTGGATTGAAGATCTTGTTTCCTCTAACATCATTCCAGGGAATAATACTAATGAAAATGTCGTGAGAGGTTTTGATATTGGCACTGGAGCAAACTGCATTTACCCACTCCTTGGTGCATCTCTTCTGGGATGGTATTTCGTTGGGTCAGGTAGCCTTTCTCTTAGCTCTTGCAGAATTACATTATTCATAATTCATTTTCATAATAAATTATACTTGTGGAATTTTATGATTCCAACTTGGCTGCAGATGTGACTGATGTAGCACTAGAGTGGGCGGAGAGAAATGTTGAAAGTAATCCACATATTTCAAAGCTGATTGAGATTAGGAAGGTTACAAACTGTCGAAACAAATTTTCTGTTGAAGATTTGCATAACATAGAATCTGTAAATGGTGAAAGTAAGATGGCAATAAATGGAAGTGTGGTTGAGGAGACAGGTTCATTTTCTTTGCCTGTGGATGAAAGTAAGAATTATGATGGACTGCCTGTACTTGTTGCTGTGGTCAGGGATAATGAAAAGTTCGACTTCTGCATGTGTAATCCTCCATTTTTCAAAACAATCGAGGAAGCAGGACTGAACCCAAAAACTTCTTGTGGTGGGACTCCTGACGAGATGGTTTGTCCGGGTGGAGAAAGGGCTTTTATTGCTCGAATCATTGAAGATAGTGTTGTGCTGAAGGAGTCCTTCAGGTTTTATTCTTGCCCACACATCCTTTTTATCATGCTTCACAATTCGCCAGTTCTTTGTTTTGAAGTGTGTTTTTTTTTTTATTTTCACACCTTTCTTTGTAGGTGGTACACTTCAATGGTTGGAAGGAAAACAAACCTCAAGTTTCTAATCTCAAAGCTTAGGGAGGTTGGAGTCACCATAGTAAAAACAACTGAATTTGTCCAGGGGCAAACATGTCGATGGGGGCTTGCTTGGTCTTTTGTGCCTCCTGCCAAGAAGATAATATCACATCATGTGACTGAGAAAAGCATCCTCTCTTTCATGCTTGAGGTCTGGATATTATTCATCTCTCTCACATATGCAAAATCACAATGATACTCTCTCATTAATTTGTCTCAGCCTCTCTCTCTCTCTCTCTATTTTCTATATCAACAAGCAGGAACGCAATATATTACTGGTAAGTTCCATATTATATTTACAAATGGGGGACACATGGGACTATAATCTAGTCTGACCAAGCATCACAATAATTGAGACTAAAGTGTAACCTTCCCGAGTTTTTAGTATTATTTATCAAGTTATATTATGCTATGAGATATTCACAATAATATGCCATATGAATAAAATAAGTTCTTGTACTATAAGATATTTGTTTTGGAATATAGGTACATGAATAAGAAAAAAGAAATTATTAGGAAGATATGAAACTTTTAAAATGTTGTACATGAAATATTTAAAAATATCTGAAATTTAGTCTATATTTAGGCTCAAAGAGCATTGATCTATGCATTAGTTTGATAATTACTAATTGAATAAATTTATAAAATATAGATAAAGCTTGGTTCATACTCAGGCTCAGTCTCTAAATTAATCAAGTTTGAACATCTTAATACTCAGGTTGGCTCATTTATATTCTTTTATATGTTAATAGAGAATAAAGTAACTAGAAAGACCCATTGCAATTCCACTATTGTACAGTTGTTTAGAATTTTTATGGATTTAGTTAATGCGAAATTGACCACCTTGCAGGGACTTCCACGCCAATTCAGTGCCATTGCTGTATTACAATCAGTTGATACCTTTTTCTGCACCAGTGGAGCATCATGTAAATTAAATGCCTCATCATTTTCTGTTGATGTAAGAATTATCACTCTTCATATTGTCTATTTCTTGTTTTGTAGTGTATAATATTTCTGTGCCCTTACATGCAGTACAATGTCATTTTCTTAGATCACTGCATCAAATGATCAATGCAATGCAATCCTAGGGAATGGAAGAAAGGATTGTGATGAAACTGCCGATTGTAATCCTATGGAGGGGACTTCCAATGGTTCAAGCGTACACCCTCCTTTAAATAACTTGTGTTTCTGCATTTCGGTATGTTTGTTTTGTCTAGCCTGAGTCCAATTGGCTTAAGACTGTTGGATCCTATATATGACTAATGATTGTACCATTTGTTCTTACAGGTTTTTCAACAAATCCCTGGTACCCTTTTGGTGAAAGGATCGCTGCAACATAAAGATAGCCCAGTTTCAGGTTTTAGGCTAATTACTGTTAATTTATTGTAGCTTATGTTCTCATTATGGTGATCACAAAATCTATTATTTTTGTTTTGCATTACTGTTCCTCAACTGTGACGAGAATTTTGAGAGTATACTCAACAACTATGTCCTGCATGTTTGTGTGTTAGAAATATTAGATGGAATTAGTAGATTATTTATGCCAGTTTTTGGCATATAGGGCCATGCTTATTGTCATAACTGTTTTTCATCTCATTTCATGTTCACAGCCCTCCTTCTCTCCTCTCGTTTCCTGATCCTTTTTTTGCCTTCCATTTGATGTTGCGACTCATTGATAGAACAATGTTTGGTTTGTTCTCAGCATCAAAATAGTTATCAGCTAATATTAACCTCAATTCTTCCTTTTTCACCACAATCGCCTTGCAAAATCTTCCACCTTCAAATTACATTCTTGTCTTTTACAGTTTCTGTAATGTGAATGATAGGATTATGGTAAACAGATTAGAATTAGAGAAATAGGGTAAGGGAGAAGAAGAGAATGAGAAAATAGAGAGAATAGAGAATAGAGAAGAGAAATGAATTTCTGAGATTCAATTGATAATCCTTTTATAAACGTACATCCTCAAATAAGTATTAAAAGTAATAAAACACAAAATATGACATAAGGAATAATTTACTAATTCCCTAATCTGCTGCAATTCCTACTGCTGTACTAAAATGCATGCCATTCAGTTATTCTTTTGTCCTATCCAGCCACCAATCCTCAACCATCATCAACCTGCAGCTATTCTTCTTCTTTTTCCTCCTGTATGCAACAATGCCTTCCCCTCGAAGCCATTATTGTCCCCAAGAATGTATAAATCCGGAAATTGAGCTTCAATGAAACTTAAATCTTCCCAAGTTGCATCAGTACTTGGAAAATTAAGCCACTTCACCAATACTTGCCAGATGTGCTGATTGTCCCTTGTAATGGTTCTAGAGTTAAGGAATTTTTCAGGCCCGATTTGCATCTCTCCTTGCTGAGTTTCGGGCAACTTAAGTACTGGAACTACATGTGCATCAATTTTCTTCTTCAATCGAGAAACATGGAAGACTGGATGTATTTTGGAATGAGCAGGCAACTTCAATTTATAAGCAACAGCTCCTATTTCACCAATTACTTCAAAGTACTTTGCTGCAAGTTTCAAGTGCTTCCTCACAGCCAAAGATGTTTGTCGGTAAGGCTGTAACTTCAAATAAACCATGTCTCCCACCTTAAACTCCCTCTCACTTCTCTTTTGGTCAGCATAAAACTTCATCCTCCATTGGGCTGACTGTAAATTCTCTTTAAGTGAAGACTGAACAGCTTCTCTTTCCTTCAAAAAATCTTCCACAACAGCCATTTGGCTATTAAAAGTAAGGATAGGTGGTGAAGAGGGATTGTAACCGTATAATGCCTTGAAGGGAATCATCTTTATTGTTGAATGATAGGTGGTGTTATACCACCACTCCACTAATCCTATCCAATCAGCCCATTCGTGTAGATGCAAGTGAGTCATACACCTTAAGTAGCTCTCGAGGGTTCTATTCAATCACTCTGTTTGACCATTGGTTTGGAGATGGTAAGCAGAACTCATGTGTAACTTGACACCAAGCAATTTAAAGAGTTCACTCCAAAATAAACAAGTAAACAGCTGATCTCGGTCAGAAATTATCACCTGAGGAAGTCCGTGTAGTTTGCACACATGGTTTAAGAATTGTTTGGCCACTATTGCTGCTGTGAATGGGTGGCAATGATAAATAATCACCTGAGTAAGTCCATGTAGTTTAATAAATAATCATCTTTATTGTTGAATGATAGGTGGTGTTATACCACCACTCCACTAATCCTATCCAATCAGCCCATTTGTGTAGATGCAAGTGAGTCATACACCTTAAGTAGCTCTCGAGGGTTCTATTCAATCTCTCTGTCTGACCATTGGTTTGGGGATGGTAAGCAGAACTCATGTGTAACTTGACACCAAGCAATTTAAACAGTTCACTCCAAAATAAACAAGTAAACAGCTGATCTCGGTCAGAAATTATCACCTGAGGAAGTCCTTGTAGTTTGCACACATGGTTTGAGAATTGTTTGGCCACTATTGCTGCTGTAAATGGGTGGGAAAGTAGTATAAAATGGGCTGCCTTTGTAAAACTATCCACCACCACTAGTATAGTGTCGAATCATTTGGATTTCGGCAACTGCTCAATAAAATCCATGCTACTTGTAGACCAAGCTGGAGAAGGAGTGGGCAGCGGTTGCAAGAGTCCTGGGCAAGAACAATTCTCATTTTTGCATCTACGACAAATGTCACATTGAATCACCCACTCTAAAACAGATTTCCTCAAGTTAGGCCAATAAAAATGGGCCTTCAATTTGTTGTATGTGGCTTGGACTCCGGAATGGCCCCCCCAAGGGCTGTCATGGAATTGCGCTAATAACTTTTGCCTCAATTCTGTGCTTCTTCCCACACAGAACCTGCCTTTATATTTAAGAAGTCCCCCTGTAATAGTGTAATTAGTATTTTGTGAAGGCTGTATTGCAGTTGAGATTAGTAAATATTGAGCCAAAGAGTCTCATTTGTAAGATTCCTCTATTTCGGTCATCCAAGTCGGAATTGCTATAGATGCAAACAAGGTTCCTTCTTCATGCATTTCTAACCTTCTAAATAGGGCATTTGCCGCCCTATTATCCTTCCCTTTCTTGTAATTGATTTTGTAGTCCAACCCCAAAAGTTTAGTGATCCCTTTTTGCTTCACATAAGTATGAAGCCTTTGCTCTAAAAGATGCTTAATGCTTTGATGATCAGTGTTTATTATGAACTTTCCCTGCTCCAAATAATGCCTCCATTTCGTCATTGCAAAAATAATTGCAAGAAGTTACTTTTCATTTGTAGAGAGTGCTTGGTTTCTAGGGTGAGTTTAGAGATGTAAGCCAATGGTCTACCCCCTTGCATGAAAACAGCCCCAATCCCACAACCATTTGCATCGCACTCTAAAGTGAAGATTTGGTTAAAATCTGGCAAGGCTAAGAAAGTAATAGTCATGATTTTTTTTTAAGTGATCAAAGGCCATTTGAGCTTCAGTATGCCAGAAGAATGCATCCTTTTTTAATAATTCAGTAAGTGGCTTGATAAGAGCTCTATAACCCTTGATGAACCTACGGTAGTAAACGGTCAATTCCAAAATCCCCTTAACTGCTTCAAATTTCTAGGGATAGGCCATTCGACCATTGTTTGAATTTTGGCTGGGTCTATAGAGACTCCCTTGGCCGAAATGATATATCCTAAATACTCTACTTATTCATTGCCAAATACACATTTTTCTTGCTTGGCATGCAATTGTTGTTCTAGCAATATGTTGAACACCAATTCTAAATGCTTCAAATGACATTCAAAGGAGTTACTAAATATCAATATATCATCAAAAAACACAAGCACAAACCTCCTTAGATAAGGCTGAAATATCTGATTCATCGAGGCTTGAAAGATGGCAGGGGTGTTAAGTCAATCTGAAAGGCATCACCTTAAATTTGAAGTGCCCCAAATGTGTCTTAACTGCTTCAAATTTTTAGGGATAGGCCATTCAACCATTGCTTTAATTTTGGCTGGGTCTATAGAGACTCCCTTGGCCGAAATGATATGTCCCAAATACTCTACTGATTCACTGCCAAATACACATTTTTCTTGCTTGGCATGCAATTATTGTTCTAGCAATATGTTGAACACCAATTCTAAATGCTTCAAATGACATTCAAAGGAGTTACTAAATATCAATATATCATCAAAAAACACAAGCACAAACTTCCTTAGATAAGGCTGAAATATCTGATTCATCAAGGCTTGAAAGGTGGTAGAGGCGTTAAGTCAATCTGAAAGGCATCACCTTAAATTTGAAGTGCCCGAATGTGTCTTAAATGTTGTTTTATGAATGTCTGATGGGTCCATCCAGATTTGATGATAACCAGCCCTTAAATCTATCTACGAAAAAATGGGGATGGGAAATTTATGATAACCATGGGAAAAAATGGTTATCATCAAATCCGGATTTGATGATAACCAGCTCATCTAGCAAATCTTCAATAATGGGGATGGGAAATTTATTTTTGATGGTAAGGTCATTAAGCTTGCGATAATCAACACAAAATCTCCAGCTACCATCCTCCTCCTTCACTAATAAAGCTAGAGAGGAGAATGGGCTGTGACTGAGTTGAATAATGGATGAATACAACATTTCCTATGTCAGTATTTCGATTTCTCCCTTTTGAAAAAATGAATACCTATAGGGTCTGATATTAACAGGCTGGAATTGGGTTTTAGTGGAATTGAGTGGTTGATTTGTCGGTAAGGTGCTAGGGTGGTTGGTTTGTTGAAAATCATTTGGTATTTAGTTAGGAGGGATTGAAGGAAACTCTGGAAATTGGGTGATAAGCTGGAAGGTTGGGGTGACATCAATGTGGCAAGTTGAATTGAGAACAATATGGCAGTAACGCCATTCCATCCGCTCTGAATCATCCTCCCAAACGCCCTACCACTCATTAATTTAACCTTTGCAACTTCTGTAATGCCTGTCAACTCAACCATCTTCCCATCCTTCTAAAAGGTCAGTTTACAATTAACAAAATCAAGGGTTATTGGGTTGTAAGTCTTCATCCAGTCCACTCCTAACAACATGTCATATTCCCCTAATTCCAACACCCTCATATCAAATTGGAATTTCAACCCCTACATAGTCCAATTGCAATCAAAACATTTACTTCTCACTGTCAATTTCCTCCCATCTGCTACGGTTACTGTCATGGGGTTAACCATTACTGTGGCCAGCTTCAAATCTTCAACTAGTTTCAAATGGACGAAACTGTGTGTACTGCCTGAGCCAATAAGGATGACGATTGCTTTATTTTTAATATGCCTTTTTAGTTTTAGCGAGCTATCTGGCAAACTACCATCACTCACATTCAGTGAAAGCAAGGCTTTCTCAGTAATAATATCATCCCCATCGATATCATCCACCGCTTGCCACTCCTCCCCTTCTATATCTTCATCTACTGCTTCTTCGAACCCATACATCGCCATCATCTGCTTTGACTGACACCGATGACCAGGGGTGTACTAATCTCCATAGTGAGAACAGGTATTGTAGCCGCGCCAATTTGGGTTGTAGTTGGTGAGAGCTATTCTGAGTTGGGTTGTGGGCGTTCACTGATTTCTGGGTGAGATTTTGCTGCGATCTGGGTGGATAAGAGTTGATGGGTTTTGGGTTAAAGGTAGTTGGGCTGTCGATTGGGTTATTGGGTTTGGGGTTGTGTGTTTGGGTTAGTGTTTTAGTGTTGCGGCTAAACGCTGCGTTTTGAGATTGTGAACTCCTCAGAGAAGCTTCCAACAACTTCTCTTGCAGCTGCGTTTGTTCAAAAGCCTTGCTCAATGTCTGCAGCTGCAACATCTGAACCATTACCCCTATTTCTTCCTTCAATCCTCCCAAAAAACTCGATACATAGTAAGATTCACTGAGCATCGAATTAAGCCTTTCCATCTTGGCCTTCATCTCTTCATATTCCTCCTGGAAGCCTTTCACTTTTCCTTACTTTTTTCAAGAAAGTCAGAGGACTTGGCATCAGTCTTCTTTTGTGCTCCCCCCTTCTTCATGTACAGGAGTCCTATCGCCTAGTTCTTAAACTCTTCCCGCAGCTAGTACGGCTAGCTGGGGAATGTCTTAATAAGAAGAAGTGCTACTATGATGCCCGGTTTTGCTTCTCCCTTACTACACTCACCTTTAGCCCTCGGCCTCTCTTTGAATTTGAATGAGGAGCTTCACTCTTTAAAAAAGACTCCCACTTCTAAAGACGGAAAAATCAAACGAGTTAAATTCCACGCTGGAAGCCATTGAAGCTGATCCAGCTAAGGTGAAAGCCATTGTGAATCTATGTTCCATCTCATTGAGTTTCAATTGGAATGTTAGGGGTTGGAGTCCTAGGGTAAGTCCCAAAGTCCTAAGTTCTGCCTTTCAATCAAAGTCGAGGTAATATTTTTCTATGGTAGGGCTAACGATATTTTGTTTTAAGGGTAGGCAACCAACCAAAAAAAGCAAGTGTGGTTAGAACATGGACTGCATAGCCATCTTCTGTAGTTCTCAACTTCTATCCTCAAAAGAAGTTTGCCGAAGTTTGTTGAATTCTGATACGTCTTCTGTCGGTGACTCATGGAATCGCTTTAGGAGAGTATCTGAGAACTCCTCCCAGTTGGCTTCTTCGTGGGTCTTTATCCAGCCCCAAAACCAACGCTCTGCAACTTCATTGAGGTAAAGGCTGGGCAACTCCACTTTGTTCTCCTGTGGCACATCATAAATCTTGAAGTACTTGGTATACTTCCACAGCCAGGACTGAGTCAGTTTCCCTTCAAAGATGGGTAAGTCCATCTTGGGGAGGAGTCGATTATAGTATCCTCTGCTGCCAGCTTTCCCTTGATTCTGACCGGCGAAAAGAGTCTCTGTTTCACCAGCTCTAGCACCCTCGAACTCTTCATCAACTCCATGGGTTCGAAAGGACGGTGTTGGCAGAATACCCTTCCCTGTTGTATTAGTGTCCTCCACCAAGGGTTCTTTTCCTTTTTCTTGTGGATTCAAGAGAAGTTGCATCATTTGGCCCAGTTGTGACCCCAACTTAATTTGCTCTCCCCTCAACTGATCGAAGTTACGGTGCTGTTCCTTTTGGATGGTCTCCAATCAAAGATGAACCTCATTCTCAAGGCAGGTAAGTCTATCTGACACTTCTGAAAGGGTTTCTTCCAGTTCAGTGCCTTCCCTTTTGTTGGGGTTTCCTGGTTTTTTTGTTGACTTGCTCATTTCTTTTTAATAAAGGTCCAATTCTCGCAAGATCTGATACCAATTTGTAATGTAAATGATAGGATTATGGGTAAACAGATTAGAATTAGAGACATAGGGTAAGGGAGAATAAGAGAATGAGAAAATAGAGAGAATACAGAAGAGAGAAGAGAGAAGAGAAAGGAATTTCTGAGATTCAATTGATAATCCTTTCATAAACGTACATCCTCAAATAAATAGTAAAAGTAATAAAAGACAAAATATGACATAAGGAATAATTTGCTAATTACTTAATCTGCTGCAATTCCTACTGCTGTACTAAAATGCATGCCATTCAGTTATTCTTTTGTCCTATCTAGCAGCCAATCCTCAACCATCATCAACCCATCATCAACCTGCAGCTATTCTTCTTCTTTTTCCTCCTGTATGTAACCGTTTCCTGGCCAGTTGTCACTGATGTCTTCTTGCTTAGCTTAATTCTATGGATGCTCCTAAGTTTGAGCAGTTTGCCACGTAGAGTGTGTATAACCTATTAAGCCTTTATGGTTTATATACAAGTCTATGTGGTCATATTTTCCCCAAGACAGTTGCAGCAAAAATGAGCAAATTGAAATCTGCATGCCCTACTTTATAAACTGCCGTTGTTGAATTGAAGCGTGCATAGCTGATTTCATGTCCCTGGTTTGTTCTTATGCAGGAGTATTCTCATTAATTATCCAACATTTGGAGGAAACGTTGAAATCTAAATTTTGTAAAACGAAGTGTTAATGAAAGCTTAATCTTCCCTGTAATGGGATTCAGGGATTAGCTGAGCTTGTAACTCGTATATATTACTACATTCTTGTTGACAAGCTATTACCTTGGATGGTTATATTGAGTTTTAGTGGACTGACTTACAAGGCAAAAGTTACTGGTGATTTGTTGCATAAAGTAAAGAAAATAGTGCATTTGGTGCTTCGTTGTCCATTCTGTTGTGTAAAGTTTGGTATGGAGTAATGTTTGAATTTATTATTGTTAATTGTTATAAGTTTTTCTAATGTTCTGTGTGGAATGAGGATTATAGAAAACTATGATATGAGATTTGTGACGAAGAGTGTGTGGGAATTTGGTAATTGATCATTGATAATTTTTGGTAATTAATTAAAAGTTAAAAATATAAATTTACCCTCCTCTTCACTGTGCCACTTTCTCTTTCTTTCTTTTTATTTGCAAAATTATATAATAAAATTGTTTTAAAAAGTAATATTTCATATTCAAATTTATCGACTACCATTGTTTTTCATTAATTTGAACAACATATGCTCTCCTTCCTCTTTCTCCACTCCCCACCTTAATGCCGCCTAGAGTTTTGCAAAAATTTATAAACTGACCGAAAATTTATAAACCGACCGGCCGAACTGAATAATTTTAGTCGAATTTAATTAATTTATGATGTATGCTCAGTCGAATTTGTTAAAAATTTTCACAAAATCTCGGTTTTGAACGGTTGGTCAGTTTGAAATTTATACTTCTGTGTGAAATCGAAACAGGCTGAAAATTATTTTATTGTATATTTTCATTAGACATAGACAGTATAGATTTACATATTATAGACTACAACATTGATGACGTTCCACCTTTTCCATTGAAAAGTTTTCTTTTTAATTATTTCTTTGTACCAACTAATACTATCTTTAAAAATTATTATCTAAATATAAATCAAAAGATCTCTACCACATACCTTTTTTTTTCTTTTTTTTTTAATTCTTTTAATATCTTTATAAAAAGCAAAGTTTTTCATTGAAATGATCATTTATATATTTATTTGACATTTTTGTTGACTCTTTAAATGTATATATATATAATAGGAGTCAATAATATAATAAATATTATAACTCTAAAAATAGAGTAATGACTCATTAATATTAAATTTGTGATTTTAAAAATTAAATTATTTTCAAAAATATATGGTGCTTGATGTTTCTACAAAGTAAGTTAACATCATATAGAAAAAATGTCATGAAGTACTTTAATTTTTTTTAAAGTTACCAAAAGAGATTACATAATATAGAGTTTTAAATTTATTATAATATTAACATTTAATTAGATTATTCTAACTACTAAATATTATATATGTCACTAAATAAAATTATTATTTTATTTTTTTAAAAGGGGAAAGTTTCTTCTTCTTTTTTGAATTATTATATTGCTAATAAATGAATAGAGATATAATATAATATTATGTTGCTAATATTACATTAGTATATTGCTAATATTGTATAACATTCATTTTTTCAAAAATTTCAAATTTTCAATGAACAAAAAGAAAATAAACTGGGAAATTTTTCTAATCAAAGCAAACTAATAAATGAAAGTGATATTACTTGCAAAAATGTGGAAGTTGAATGACCTTACAATTAAAAAAATAGAAAAAAAATTTCTCAAAACATTGAATTGCTTTGAGAATATTAAACGACCTCATTTTTCTTTGAAGAAAACAAGGTCGTTTTAGATGCCTATATTAGCATCTTTAGTGAACTAGGATTTATATATTTTAGTTCACTTTTTGGCCCGCCACCAAGCTCTATTTCTCTGTCTCTTAAACACTTGAATCTTATCATTTTTTTTTTGTTTGTGTGACTTTTGATCGCCATCGATTTTTGAAGAAACTTTAACAGCCAAGCCGATTATAATCTTCATCTCATTTCCATCAATTTTTATTTTCTTTCTCTTTTATTTGTCCTCTTTCTCTGTCGATTAAATTTTAATTCTCTTTTGATTTTTCATCTTTGATTTTCTGATTTTTAGCCTTGCATGTGAGTTAAAGATTATGATTATTCTTTCTCTTTTCTTTTTGATTTTTTTAAGTTTCATATTTAGTTTGTTTTACAATTTTTTTTTATTTTTAAGGTTCTGAATTTTCTGACTAGAGATTTAAATATGAATCAAATCTATTTTATCCAACGGAACCCGAGTATACACGGGTTGATCAATATTTTTTGCTTACTCGATCAAGTTCGGATAACTATTTTGATTAAGAAATTGAATTTAGTCGGTTTGAAAAATATTTTAAAATCGACCGAACTGAATTCGTGCATAGCCCTAATGCCATCGTTGCTACCTACACCACCACCATCACCATATGTTTGGGAGATCTGTTCGCCATCTAAAATCCACTCTTCAATCCACCTCTACTATCTATTAACATTTTGGACCTATACATGGAAACTGGTCGGACAGTATATGGGATGTTCGACCTAGACACGACACAAGTGTTGGGCATGGCCTATCTAGTATGTTTAAATACTTTACGCCGAGCTATGTTAAGAGATTTGGTCTATTGGACTATCTAGTCCAACATGATAAATCGCCCAACCTGATATACTTTGTCTAGCCAAACAGATATATTACATATTTCAATAAAAAATATATATATTACATATTTATATTTATTTGAATGAAATTGCACATAATTTTTTATAATTAACAATAAATGGCTGATGGTTAATGGCAAAGTCATAGATTCACTGAGTATAATATTATATTCAATTTTAAAATAAAAATTGTTTAAAAAATAACCATTATTAAGCTAAAAAATTTTCACCACATTTTAGATTATGATAGTCTAAATAAAATTACATTTTTAATTGTTAAAATTAAATTTATCATAATGGTAATAAAAATTTTAAATAATTTAATCTCTTAAAATTCTTCAAAATTATTACATTTTTAATTGATATTAAATATATAAATTAAATTATTAATTTATAAATTAAATTTTTTTTAACTTTAGGAAATGCGCATTTAAAATTAACAATAAATTTTATTTAAAAAAATTTAGCTAACCTATATATTGGCATTATACGATATGATTCAGTACGACATGATACGATTATATAAAGATTAATAAATCATGTTAAACCATTACTTTTTAAGTTTCAACATGATCTAATATGAGATGATTAATTTTTTTAGCAAACATAGTATGATAAAAAATTACTAGCACAAGAAATTTGGGCTTGGCCGACATGTCACAAGATTGCCATGTGTACTGCGACCACATGGATAAATAAAAGTTTAGACTTTGCTTAATTGTTGTTGGAGTATTCAGTTTTTATGCACGTTGGGCATGCTTCATCAAGTGGGTTTTCTCATAAATTAGACTCCCTCTTGGCAATATATTGCTCATATGAAATATATTGACTCCATTTAATTGTGGGTTTTTCTCTTTTATTTCCAATAATCACTTGCCTCATATACTAGCACATTCATGAATGACCCTTTTTAGTATTATTTCTTGAGAAATTTATGTAGTTTACCCTTTTCTATTTTCATTTTTAAAAACATGCTACTTCATTTTTTTTTACTTTCTCCTCTTTTTCTTCTTGTATCACTTTTCCTTTTCTTCTTCCTTCCTTTCTTTTTATTTTTTTTTCTATTTGCAGAAAATAAATTTTAGTCTTCCATATTATTTATATATTTGTAAACATATATGTATTTTTCTTTTATTTTTTTTGTTCTTTAATTGTAATGTTAAAAGTTTTATTTTTCTTTAATGGTAATATACTCTTCGTGTTTGATAAGATACTTTAGAGAATTTTCTTTTGTTTTGTAAATTTTTTTATTTCTTTTTAATATGTAATTTTCAATTATTGTTATATTTATTTTATTTTAATATTTTTTGAGCCAATTTTATATTTCAATGTACATAGTTAATCTTTTTAGCATATACACATTATACAAAGATATATTCATAGCATTTATTTAATATATACATGACATATATAATATTCATACAATATATATATATATATCTACACAGATATATGATATGTGTGCATATTGTGTAGTTTTTTATTTATTATATTTTAACTTATAATCATATAATTTTTTAATTAATGTATATATTGTATATTTATATTGATATATGTTGAATTATAAATAGTAAAAACATTTCCTATTTTATAGATATTGTATATAGTGACAGAGGCAATGAACCCCTCTCCCATCCTCTCACAAGGAGTGTTCTAGTGCCAGGTTGGGAGGAATTTTATCCCTAACCCATGGCTGACCTTAAGTCCAGTTGGGTCGGACCACTTCGGACTTAATCAGGTTCAGATTAGATGTACCGACCTAATATTTTTTTTAAAGTAAAAAAAATTTAAGGATAAAATTTATTATACCAAATTATATCTAATAATATATAAATTATTATATCAATATTTATGATAACTAAGTTATTTAATTATTTATTTTATTATTCAAGTAAAAAAAATATAAAATATAAAAATTATTTCTCATGAACTAAATTTTTAAGAGTCTCAAATATCATAAAATACATACAATATTTTAAATTTTAAAAAAATTTAAATTATCAAAATATATATTTTCAAAAAATATAAAAAAATAAAAAAATTAAAGTCTCGAGCAAGGCTAGGTCGGACTGGCTAAAGGATTTTTAACCTCAATCCGAAGCCCGACTCGAGCATAGCTCGGATCTAGCTTTAAAATTCGTGGCCTGATCCTATTACGAGTTAGGAACGGATAGAATTTTTCAGACTGCGAATTTTTTAAACACCCCTACCTCCCACTCATTATGCATATATATATATATAATATTATATAATTATAATTATTTATAATTATTTAAATTATATATATTATTAGATTTTTTATATATAAATAAATATAAATATATTATTGTTTTTTTATATATTTAAAATTTTATAATTAGATATTTAGATTATTGCTAGAATTTTATAATTTAATTATAAATAAGGTGAAAGTAATATTCTCATTTAAAATAATATTTTTATAAAATTTAATTTAATAAAATTATCTAAATAAATTAATAGATCCAAAGATTAAAATAAAAATACATATAAAAAATTTAATAAATAATATAAAAAATCTAAATCTAAATTTTATTATAATATTAAATATTCAATTTTATTTTCAATTCGACTGTAATTTTATTTTTACTTCAAAAATTTATTTCTCCTTCATTTTATCTCTGGTTCCGCCGCTAATTATATAGATATTTTATTTTTTGTATATGTATTATTTATTTTAACTGTTAAATAATAAAATTTTTAATTTAAAATAGTATAATTATGAATTTTAATTATAAGAAAATTATTAGATAATAGAATGTATATATATTAATTTTATTAATTAACATCTATATAATATATACAAAAATCTGAAGAAAAAAATATTTTTGAAAGTTTGATGCTATTTTTCATAGAAGTTTAGATAAAATAATCCGTATTGTACTTTTTAAAACAAACTTTGTTAAGGGTAATTTTGTAAAAATGGCTTATTTCTTTTTTGCGTACCGAAGCCTCCTCAAGTCAAGTTGTGAACCTCCATTTCTTTTTTTAGGCTTCTATCTTGAACCATGGGCTTGAATCTCTTTCACGCTTTGGATGTTTCCTCATTCAGCCTTGGCTGAAAGTCTTTTATCTTGTTAGGCTCAGCCTATTAGTAGATACGCCTCTCCTTTCACTTTTTGAATCATCATGAGTATTTAGACTTTACCTTGCCTGATTAATTGTTAGTGTTGGTATTCCTTACACATTGGACTTACTTCACCTAGTGGGCTTTCTAACAAATTGCGCTCTTGATTGATAAAAGTGCTCCAGTCATTTTAGCTTGATGAACTTCTATTTTATGCATTGCTTTTTATTTTCTTGAGTGCCAGATATGAAATTATTTTTGAATCTTTACAAAAATATCAAAAAAATAAAAATAAAAAAATTAAATTTATTATATTTTTAAAATATTTTTAAATTTATCAGAATTTATAATTTTTTTTATAAAATATCAAATTTAAATAGTTTATTATAAATTTATTATACATCTATAAATTTATATAATTTATTATAAATTTATTATAAAATAACTAAAATACTCTGATAAAAATGAAAATTTTTTATGAAACATGGGAGGACGTGTAGTTTTCCCAATTATTTTTTCTTCATTCTTCATTGGGCCGTGACTTTCTTCTTCCAGTTAGCAAATTATTATAATTTAATTGAAAAATATAATTTTTATGGTTGAAGAAAAAAAAAAGGTAAATTTGTTATTTTAATTTTTTTAAATAAAATATGCTGAAACGTGTCAAAATTATAGCGACCATACTAAACAATAGAAAAAAAGGACAAATAGGAACCTATTAATTTAATTCTAAAAAAATAAAAATATAATATTAATTTATGCAATATTTAATTACTTATAAAAAGAACATGCATTGCAGCTTTTTCTTTTTAATAAAAATTTTCTCCAAGAAGAAGACGGAGAACTAACGTTGCCCTAACCGATGGAGGCATTTTGTTGACTTGCCATATTCTGTACCTAGACGTCGGCAGGTCCAATTTCATGAAATTTCCGTGAAAATGGTATTCCAACTTTCCTTTAATTTGTTTGTTTTCGATGAGCAATCATCATACCCATTTATGAATTAGATTCATATCTAAATTTATGGAATATATATATATATATATATAAATGAATTAAAATTTTAATAATTTTCAAAATTCACTCATTTATAAATCAATACGTCACATATTATATTAGTCTTGATTTCAGATCATCCCTATCTCTTATAATAGACAATTGAAATAAATTTTTCTCCTAATAAGCTCTTCTTCTCATTTAATGGGATTCAAACAAGAAATTTTTACTGATAGGATTGATTAGAAATGGTGTTTTAGCTTTTATATGTTATTTTGCTAGAGCTATAGTATAAAGTTTTCTTCTTTTATTTTTTAAGATCCTGGAGGATTCCATTCAATGAAGAAGAAACAAAGTAAAGATTAATTATGATCTCAATTGAAAGATATGTAAAAGTGAAAAACTCTTAAATTTTAATGAATTAAATTGGACAAAAGAACACACAAAAACAAAAACAACATATATATATATATATATATTCATGAACAATATGCACAGAAGTTTCTACACCATATATAAAAGCATTATTACAAAACAAAACAAATTAATTAAAATACAAGTGGACAAACGTAGTTTAATTTTCCCCATCAACAATAATGGAGCTAATCCTTTTTTTCCCATCCCAGAAACTAATTACAGAAGACCACAATTTATGAACAACAATCAAACAAGTACATAAAATAAAATTTTAATTTATTAATTAAGCCTTCCCTTCAATTCTTGCATATGTAACACCAACACAAGCATCAACAAAATCCTCATCAATAAAATCGGTAGAAAATACCTGTAATCTGTCTGCACATCCTTTGGAAAAGCATTGAGCAATGAAAAGTCTAGCATATCCACGAATTCTGCTTGTTACTGGTCTCACACACACAATTGGATTATCAGGCTGTGGAGTAGCTGTATTTTCTACCCTGTAAAAAAATTTTCTTGAAGAAACTGGCGGTTGCTCGCTCAAATGCTTCATATTACTCTCAAATTTTGTTGATGGCAAATCTGTATCAATCCAATTATCTTTCAAATACCCTGAACTCCATAAAGGACTTCCATGTTTTGGCTGTGGTGATTTTCTTGGTTTCCATATACAGATTACTCTTTTTGGTAACAATTCTGCAACTGTTTTGCCAAAAACATGATCATCCTGATGGATCAGGTATTCCCCCAAATTTTCTTCCAAGTACTTATCAAAATCAGGTGGATCTTCATGACCAAACTCTGTTCTGATTTCAAGAACTATAATCTCCGATTGAGTCTCTGATAAGAATTTCTTCACATCATTTATAACAACATCAACACTATATGTTTTCAAGATTCCATGGCAAATCCTGCGATCTTCTTGGACCCGAATATCAAGAACTCTGGCGCCTCTGCAAAGTTGTTTGTAGATAGATAAAGATTGGCATTGAGCAAAAGGGCGGGTGATAAATGGTATGCCAATCTTGTTAGTAGCAGAATCATGGGTTCCAGGCCATACAATCTTGTTTATATGAAGCTTTTCAAGGTTGAGTGCTCCCATCCAATTCTTTCGATCTGCTGGCCGGTAATCATAACCAGGGTATGTTCCATCGCCGCAGCTCACCTGTAGATCAGAGAGAGCTTTCTTCTCAGTTGATATTTTTTTTCGCTTCTCTAGCTGCTTAGAGACATGAGAACCCATAATGATGAATTCTTGTTGCCTTTCTTGCAGCTAGAGGAGCCTAAACATAGAAAAATAGTTAGTTTTTGGGTTTTAATATACAGCATTGTAAAGACATTGTTGGAGTTAGTATAGAAAACTGATTAGGAAGAGAATTTTCTACCCTTTTTTTGTTATTATTGTCAATAAGGATGAAATGTTTTTAATTCTGAAAAGGACATGTTTTGTTGTCTTTTAGTTTGGGTGGACTCGATTAGCCTGAATTATTGGTGGACAGTCATAATCCATTTTGGGTTGGTTGGTCCACTTGTATGGCTGTCCAAATCTGTCTGAACTTGCTAATAAAATTATCAGTGTTTCTATAAAAGATAAATGAAGGTTTTCAAGCCCTATCAGTTGCCAAATGGCACCAAAAATAACATTAAGGTTGTGCATCCAGATGGGTTTTTAAAATTATGGTTCAACCACCTAGCACTATTAGAATAGAAAGGTCATCAATGATGATTATAATTGAAGATAATGCACCCTAATCAATCATGGCCTTTTAATAAAATAAAATAAAATAAAATGAAGTGGGGTCATGTTCTTACTTAAAAATTATGGATGAAGTCTTCTTAATCCGTCGATTTATAGGCAACGAGGCATTGATATATTCTAATTTATTTCAATTTATAATGTTTGTTAATACATGTGATACATGTAAATATTATTTATAATATATCTTGAAACGAAAAGAAATTATTATTTATTTGAACATAGGGACATAATATAGGCATCATTCATGCTGCAAATTCAGTACAAGGATAATTGTTAAATAACTCAATATTAAACTATACAAAATATTAAAACATTTTTCAGTTGTCTCTTTCTTTGAACTCCTAATTAAGTATCCAATGCTTAACATCATCGCCTCTCATGACCCATTCAAGTATTTGTTTTCTTTACAGCCTAACATCTCCTCATTCTCACTCTCTCCTTCTTCGCTTCCTGCTTTCAATATCCCAATCACTTATCCTACTCTTGCTGCGTTTTTTAACCTTGTCATGACTTGATGAATCAGATTCAGAACTACCAGACTCTGACTCTGACGAACTTGAACTTTCAGGTTTCTGCTGTTGCATGATAAGTCGTCGCATATTCTTCAAATAATTGCGCAAGTTCTCAGTGATCAACCCAGTCCAATAGCTGTAAAGAAGTTAATGGAAAATCGTATATTCTTTGGATTATCCTTTGGAAAAATCGATTCAAATGAGTCTTGCATGGCAGGATCAGTAAGGCGCTCATTCAAAAAACGTAGGCCAAGATACTCTGATAACTCCTGGAATAGAAACTTCAAAAATATACGAGAAGAAGAAGTGGTGTGCTCTTCAGTTAAACGTATGTATGCTAACAAATGCCATGGAAGAGCATCCGTACCAAGTAAATGGGCGAAAAACATTGCCACATTGCGCATCTTATTTGTCTTTAGTCGATGAATCGTGGAATATTGCTGAACAAAGCACTTCCCAAAATTTTCCTAAAATTTTCCTGGTAGATTTTGTTGATCATGCAAAGCCTTTGCCCCAAAAGACCATAAAACTGGTTGTAGATTTTCTCTTGGCTGCAGCACTCCAAGATCACATCACATACTACCATCTCTTGACCTAGCTCGAGTTTAATTTTCAGTAGTTTATGGCCACTCACCTCAAAAGATACACTGTCCGTGACGGTTAGATAAATCGTTGTCCGCAGATTGACAAGATTATTTTCAGTCTCATCTTTTATTTTCATCTGCTGTTCATCATCTTCTCCTTCTTCTTCTTCATCAGATTGGTCATCAACTGAACGTTCATCGGAGCCTTCTTCATTGGCAGATTCCTCGCCCAGAATGCTTCTCTTCACTTGTTCATATTTCTGCTCATTTTCAAGGAAATGAGGATCTGACTTGAAAACGTCAAGGTGGACCTCAGGATCAATGTCATCTTCCAGAGAGATGTCGTGCGTTAACTGGTCTTCTTGCTCTACAAGGTCCAGTTCAGGACAGACAGCCAAGTACCCCTTAAAGTTGGCTCTTCTGATAGCAAAAAGGTTCTCAACCAAATATTGAACCCGCTTGTCAATGGCTCCTTCATGAAGAATTCCAAGAAAGCGCTCAAAAACTCCGTAGAGGCCTTTTGGTGACAAATGTTGCAGAACAAAGCCACAGTCGGTAACAAAAGAGACAGCCACTTCAACACTGTCGTCGGTGTGGTGCCCAAGCAAAAAAGCAAGGAGTTGAAGAGCAAGTAACTCATGGATGACAAGCTGGTTAACAAAGATGGGCAATTAACTTGACAGCGGCTAACAGTTGAAGCTTATCATTGCGCTTTTAAGCTCTCTTAAACTGCAAAACAATACGTCGCAATAAAAGGGAACCCACTTGAGGGAATTTGGTGTTGACAACAGCAACTAAAGCAGCAAAACATTAGTGAAAGATGGAGAAGCCATCTGAGACTTCATACAAGATCGACAAAAAAGGCCCCTCCCTCGAATCAAATTCTCAGAAAACAATTCAGGGATTACATGCTTAATGTTGGAAGCATTAACCTTATTTACAAGACCATTAATGCTCTTACGAAGAGCATCCCATGATAACCTTCTGATATTCTTCAGAGGCTTTATTTTCGATTTTCCTACTGAATGACTCCTTTTCTCTATAATCCCTAATTTTATCGTTATCATGCCGCCGTTGAACATCCCCAATTTTACCTCTATGATGCCGCCGTTGGACATCCGTAGCTTTACCGCTATCCTGCCGCAGTTGAACGTCTTGCTCCTTGCCGATCGACTGATTAGTCATTCCATTAAAAAAATTTGTGTGATTTAAATGTTTGGATTCGAAGCCGATGGAACGTCACTCGCCTTTTAGTAATAAAACGTTATTAGCGTCAATGGGTTTATATAAATTGATGAAAATCCTTTCCCATGTCTAATTAGGCTTACTTTTCCGGATCAAATTGGGAGAAGGCAGGAAAAAAAATACCGTTAGAAGCTCTATTTTCTTGCTGAAAAAGTATTTTTTTTAGATAAACAATAAATCATTATCTCATTTTTTTTTTGTTCTGTTTGAATTTTATTAATCTATACTATTTAGATTAATTTATTCTTATCTCGGATATGTTTAATTCTTATTTATGCTTCTTTCCTTTTTTGATAGATTTATTTTGTATTTTTATTTTCCCACTCCCTTTATAATGGATATATTTAATTGATTTATTTGTTTTTATTGCATATATAGCCTTGAATATGATCTGCTTTGATATATTTTTTTTTAAAAAATTATAATATTATAAAGAAATATTATTTATATTATTCTATTTTATTAATTAATGAAAATATGTATTTCATCTAAAAAAAACTTGACTTAGCTTTCCTTATCACACGAAATAAATTTAATTTTTCCTTTTCCATTAAAAATTGCTTAAACTTTTCTTTTCCTTATAGCAGCTGTTTTTTTTATATGCATTCAAAATTTAAATTTTCAATTTTTCTTTTATCTTCTTAAATTTTTCATTGATTCAAATCTATTTCCTATCACTTAATTTCTCATCACCCACTTACTCAACATTTTGTGATTTCCAATTTTGAGTTGAAATTAAACAATCAATTCATAATCATATTCTAAGTATACATGTAGTAGTCGAATCAGATATAAAATTGATCAAAAGATTTCAGACTTGTCAGTATGTCCAAAGCGTTTTTTCTAATATAGTATATATATATATATGTACTATATATATATATGTATATATATATATACAAATTCAAGTCGTTGGAGGGTAAATTAGTCATTCAGTATATCAATACATAATAAAATATTAATTATTAGTGTGAGAAAACTTTAAAAATGGTCAACATTGGACATTAATGGGTCCAAGAAATATTTAAGGACTTTTTTGGTACAAGAAATGCAACATATGATAAGAATAGAACAGCTTTTCTATTCTATAGAATTTATATCTCATTAGTTTGAAAAATTTTTATTTCACATAATAAAATATCAGACATTTACAATTTCAACCAAAAATTGAGATTATAAAATGGTTATTTAATGGAACAATTTTTTTTTCTATTTTATCATATATTTTAAAGTAAAGATTATTTTCTAATTACAATATTTACCTGTTCCTCCTCTGATGTCCATTTCCCAGACCTACCGGTAACCCACTTCTCAAAGTTGCAATTTGCAAAGCCAATAAATGAATATCAATGAAGTAGCCCCAATTTAATAGATTGATACATTGAGCAAGAAGAAAGTAAGTACTCTCTGTATCAACAAAAACACTAACAAGTTAAGCAAAAAAAAAAAAAAAAAAGAAATTTAAAGATGAGCAAGTTGAAACTTCCAATCATAAAATAAATACCAATTGCTTCTTAACATCTTCAATTTCCATAAGGCTAAGACAGAAAAACAAAAACAGGAACGGGAGACATGAACAAAGCAGCATATCAGAAAGACTAGGTCTAATTAAAAACCAACAGAAGCACAAGCACAAAATCTCCTGCCAAAGAATATGTTCTATATTATATTTTTAAGCATGAATAATTTGTTTTTACTAAGATCAGGTCGCTTTAGTCCCAATGACACCACAAAATATTCCAAATTTGAAGGTTTATTAGTCTCAATGAAGCCAAGCTTATGCAACTGTACCTGGCTCAAACTCATCAATACTATACAACTGAGCTCTATTGCATTGGTGACTTGTGCCCAACTATGATATATCTTTTTGTTATGTGAGGAAGAGAATTAATAAAAATTTACTTGTGTAATTATACTTACAAATTCAGAAAACATTGTAAAGCCTGTGTGGCCACAACTAATTTTACTTCACAAAGTTGATAATCAAATGCCCACAATATGAAGAAAGACTGAAAATAAAGACTTTTCAACACTTTATTGGATGAACAATAAACCAACAGAATTACAGAAGAGGAAGCAAAATATATTTCAATCGATTGCTTGTCTAAATTTTGGAATAATCTCACTCACAAGAATAACATTGTGAATATTCAATTTTATAAAATGCAAAACTAAACTACAAATTTTTTGGTTGGCAGGCCTACCAATTCAGGTAAAGTAAAATGTTACAAGTGAAGGAAAACTGAATGCAAAAATAAAACTTGTACATATCTCCAACACTAACTGGAAAAATTAAGGATGAAAAATTTTTACCTTCCGTCGATAGGTGATGCAACTTCTTCCATGTGGCCAGCTAACTGTTCTAAGGCCAAATATATTAATTCTTTCAGCGGGTGCAGCCTATCTGATACAGTGAAAGAATGCACCTTATTTTCTATCTCTATCCAACTGATGGCTCGTTCCTTCTTTATACCCCTCTTATTCATAAGATGTCTCACACTCTCTACCAATTCCCACCTCCCTAAGGCAGCATATATGCTTGAAAGTAGCACATAGGATGCAGAGGATTGAGGCTTCAATTCTATAAGTTTTTCAGCTGCTTTTCTTCCCAACTCTATATTTCCATGTATTCTACAAACACCAACCAAGGCATTCCAAATTCGATCCTTTGGCTTACATGGCATTTTTTCAAGTTGACTCATCAAATTGTCAAAACGTCCTGCTCGGCCTAGGAGATCAATCAAGCATGCATAATGTTCCTGGTCGGGTAAAATGCGATGACAAGTAGTCATGTATTCATATGACCTAAGCCCTTCCTGCACAAGACCTGAATGACTGCATGCGTTGAGAATGACAACCAACGTTATCCTATCTGGTTTCATGCCTAATCTAACCATATCATAAAAAATCTGAACAGCCTCTTCCCCACGGCCATGCTGTGCCAGGGAAGAAATCATAGTATTCCACAAGACAACATCCCGCTTATTACCCATAAGGTCAAAAACCAACATTCCAACTTCCAAACTTCCACATTTTGAATACATGTCAATAAGAGAGCTCACAACTATTGCATTAGGTCTGAAATTGGTGCGTACCAAATAACCATGTATTTGTTTACCATGATTAAGTGAAGCTATACTAGCACAAGCACAAAGACAACTACTAAATGTAAATTGATCAGGTTTAATTTGAAGCATCATCATCTTTGTAAACAGCTCAAGTGCCTTATGCCCTAAACCATGCCTAGCGTAGCCAGCAATCAAAGCTGTCCATGAAACAGGATTCTTCTTAGGCATCAAATCAAACAATTCATTAGCAGCCTCCATATCACCCCAGTAAGCATACCCTGAGACCATTGTTGTCCAAACAAGAATATCCCTCATATTCATCTTATCAAACAACTGCCTTGCATCCACCATCTCACCACATTTTGCATAGGCATCAACAATCGAACTAGAAATAACCATATTTGATAAAAACCCAGCAACAATAACCTGCCCATGAGCTTGCCTAGTAAGCTTAGTTTCCTTGGACTTCACACATATATTTAATAGACCTGCAAAACTATATCCATTGCACCCTATCCCCAACCTCCTCAACTCCCTATAAAACCTCAAAGCCTCAATGCAGAACCCACTCTGGGCATAGGCAATCACCATTGTATTCCAGGATACAACATCTTTCTCAGGCATTTTATCAAACAGCTTTCTAGCCGACTTAATTTTGCCCAATTTAGCATAACCAGAGAGCATATTATTCCACGTATACAAATTTTTAAAAGACATTTCATCAAATACCTTGTATGCACTTTCATAGTCGCTGCATTTCTAATGCATATTTATTAAATTATTAGCCAAAAACACATTGGATCTTTTTAATCCAGTAAACTTCAAATGGAAATGGACCCATTTGCCTAACTTCAGCGATCTGACGTTTGCACACTGTTGGATTAAGTAAGCTAGTTTCTGAGACGGCAAGCGTGTGCCTTGGCGAGATAAAAGCTCAAGGGAGGCTATTGCTTGTGAAAGTTGGCCTTGAGAGGACAGATTAAGAAAGGATTTAACTATGCAGGGAAACTTTGCGGAGAGCTCTCTTCTGGGATTTGGATGAAATTTTGACAAAGTGGAGGTTTCGGCACAGAGAGAGAAGGGGGCATTGGAGAAAGGAACCATGTGAAATCAATAGCGAGTAATTCTTCATCTATATGATTGGACTGGGAGTCCCCGGTGAAATTGGCATCACTGGTTGTGGTGATTCTGAACAACGGGAGTTGATTTGACAGGCGAAATAGGTTTTGCGATGCTTGTCAGTGGGCCTTGTTTAGAAACCAGTAGCGTTTTGCCATATCAGCAGTACATGAGTGAGTAATTTTTGTTTTCCCTTGTTCCCTCGAACCAGTCAAGGATTGGAATCTTGTTGGTTTTAACTTCACCAATAACGCTCAGCAGTATTGAAGTCCTATAGGGAATGTATAAGATTCCAATATGAAACCAACAATTTTGATACTTGAGCATTGGCGTATTAACCTCAGTGCTCAGATTTTCTTTTCTTTTCTTTTCTTTTAACGCTGTCTTCATTATATTTCATAGTTTTGATACACCTCTTCCTCTTCTTTATCCATGCAACCTGCCAACATCCACTCTTTGTACTGCTAGTTATAAAATTGTAATTTCTTTTCACTTTCAAATCGTTTAAATCTCTCTCTTTTCTTTTTTTTCTTTTTTTTTTCTTTTTTCCATTTTCATTCTTTAGCCTTTGGCTCTACTCAGAACCCAGTTATACAAAGAGGGGCTTGAATTTGAAATTTTTTTCTATATGACACTTGATATATCATGTTACAATCCGAGATATGAAATCTTGACTAGAAATGGTGATTTTAGCTCGAAACCCTCAAAATAGCCAGAGATTTGTAACCTTGTTTGACAGCCTCATGAACTTCATCGAGCGAAACCATTGTATGGGTGATACATCAACCCCTGACATGCAAAAACAGAGAATTTGCACCATCGCACGATATCCTTTCCCTTGTGAAGCACAAATAAACAAACCTGATCATCACGAAGTAATAAACTAACAAAACAACAATCGTCTCTCGGCACTTGTTACAAGCTCAACTTATTCGTCTCCTACACAGCATAATTTTCCCACAAGGAGCACAACCAATTGCCAAGACTTGGAACAACTCTTTGATGAGTCGCTTGAACGATCAAGGGTAGCTCTTTTGAAAGATGTAAATATTTGAAATGGTGACAAGAAGAAGAGAAATCTCTCAAAATTTTGGGAGGAATGATTATTATGCTGTCATGGAAGTGTTACCTATAAATTATAGTAATACGCAAAAATTCACCTCAATGTTTTACATCTTTTTCTGTTCTTCCCCTAATTTTTGAAAACCAAGTCATAAAAAACTCGAATACATTCAAATAAATACTAAGATTCACTCATCTAAAGTTGCTATCCAAAATAGGTGAACAAAGAACACGCTATAAGAGAATACATCGAGAAGCAGCATCATAAAATGGCCCGCAGCTCAATTAAAGAAAAGATAACATATTTCTTCAACAGCCAGGAGAGATCCAATCTATTTGTCAACATATTAGAACTTGACCAAGTTGCAAAATTACCCTCAGAATGATGCCCCTAAATTCTGCATGACTTTACAACAACAAATAAAATGAGAACCTGGCCAATATATAGGGTAAACAAGCAAAAAGATAGGTCCAGAAGAATACCTTAAAGAGAGACCTAGCAAGAATGAAAACCATGTAAATCTGCCAATAATGAAATCAATCATCGAGGTAATAATATGAGCCTGCACTCTTCTGATCTCTGTCCTTGGTTGAGTCCTTTTTGTTGATCCTTGGTCGGTAATTAGTTGGGTCCCTCCTAAATGTAATATCCAAATGCTGCATCAGGTGCATCAAAAGCAACTGTGAGTAGAGAGATGGTATAGAATACCATAAAAATACAATTTAAAGTGGAAAATGTGAAGAATGGATTGATTATGCAACAGATAGCCATAGGGATGCGCTTAATCAAAGCTCATTGTAAATAAAACTAGTTCATACTTTAACAAGAAGAGCACCTCCGAGCAAGGTGAACTTTCCAAAAACATATGCCACAAACGACTGTATAATGACAATAGCATTAATTTTAATGGTATCTTCTTCCATAAGTTACTTTATCTTTCTTACTTTTTCTAGTTGAAAGCCTGAATAGCAAGTACTTACAGATAAGAAGAGATTCATTCCAGTCAACAATGACTGAGGAGAATTTGCAGTACAATCAACAGATGGCTGCCCCTCATATACAATAACTCTATCCGCAAGGTAAGTTGCCATTATAAAATCATGCTCTACGACAAATGCAGTTTTCTTTGCATGAAGGATAAACCTCTTTATGACTTTTGAAGCAACAATACGCTGCTCAGAATCCAGATATGCGCTTGGTTCATCTATCAGATAAATGTCCGCAGGCTGTGTCAAGTAAAGCAAGTCATGCATCAGACTCATTTAACAATACAACAAGCTTAAAATTTAAGACATTAACATTAGAAAAGATATATTAAGATGCTCCATTCGATTTGCTCTTAGCCACAATTACAGAAAATTCTAATCACATATACATTTCATTCATTCCACAATGAACACACAAAAAGAATTGCAGGGAACTGCCCCCAATCACGGTGGATGAGGTCTAATGTAAAGTTCATCACCCACGTAACTAGATTCAATTCAAAAGCCAATGTATTTTAGACAACTTTTTATGTTCAAACTCTAAACATTCATCATATAGACCCCGGATAACAACTACGATCAATTACCACCTGCTGAAGAGAAGGAGGTAGAGAACTGTCAAAAGTTTCAGGAACTGATTGCAATAGGCATTTATTGTTCAAAGATGTATTCTGGGACTCCCATAGGTAGACTTGCAGTATTCTCTCCCTCTAGTGCCAAATGGGGCAAGTTTTACCATCAAATGTCTTGCAGGTTTTCATCAGGCTTGTATCCTGAGGACTTTAGGAACTCTTAGAAGTTGGAAAGGACCTCCAATGTCACTCTAGGCACGAGGTCCAAGTTTGGAACTGTCAAACAACAATCTTGCATTTTTATGGATATAATGTAACATAATAAATCTATGCACCTGATACAAACAATATTAGTTCAATGACATCATGTGCATTAAAGACATATACTACTTGCACCACTAAGAATCCCAAACAGGGATGATATGGGTTTCAGTTGATCATTTTGCTTTGAACAGTTGAAAAATTGAGGCTTATGCACAATAGAACTGTATCGGGACACAGGTACTAGCATTGTTGGTTTGCTTAATGAATCTGCATGTATATTTTTCAACGCTTCAAGAGGGGATTGGAGGGACTTTCTTACTCACTTAACCAAAATGAATTGCCAAATAATAAGTTAAAAGTAATAACCTTCCCAAGGCAGAGACATAAAGCAACTCTTTGCAACTCCCCACCGGATAGATTCACCACTTCTTGATCCATTAGTTGTTCTATCAAAAGTGGTTTCATCACATCTGATACAAACTGAGGATGTGTGTATGAATCACGAATCTTTTGATGTAGCAAGTGCCTAACAGTAGATTGGAACTTAGGACTGATCTTCTGTGGCTTATAAGACACATTAAACTCAGGTATCTCCACATCAGAACCTTCTAAAATATCAGGTTTCAATAAACCAGCCTGCGTATTTTGCCAGTAAAATTGAATTGTTAAATCAGTGCCAGATTTCATGGTAACAAAGACAAAAAATAAAGAAATGATAACTTAGAAGAATACCAGCATACGTATGAATGTTGTCTTCCCTGTCCCATTCTCACCCAACATAACAACTATCTGAGAATCTGTAAATTCACCTTCAATCACACGAAGCTTAAAGTTGCCTTGAGTTTTAGTCATAGTTGGATATTTGTATCGCGCATAGGTTTCAATCTCCTCAGCACTCTCTTGTGGTGTCTCAGCAACCTAGAGAAGGCAACAGATGCAACATCAATAAAGGAGATAGAGTGTGTAATGCAGAAAAAAGGGCAAACCTACCTTGAAGGTTAGTGACTCATCCCGGAATCGGAGATTCTCTGTAGGAACAAATCCAGCCAAAAATATATTAATTCCTTCCCTCACAGAGAAGGGAAGGGTTACAACTCCATATGCACCTGGTTTCCCATATAAGCAACAAATGAAGTCTGACAAATAATCCAGGACGCTAAGGTCATGCTCTACCACAATTACATAGCTGAAATTAAGTTGGAATCAACTCAGTTAAATTCAGTGTGCAAAAACAAAAGAACTTGAAGAACAATGGAAAGGTAAAACCTGTTAGGCCTAAGCAAAGATCTGATAACCTCAGCTGCTTTAAGCCTCTGTTTGACATCAAGATAACTTGAAGGTTCATCAAACATATATATCTCTGCATTCTGTATAGCAACAACAGCAATAGCAAATCGCTGGAGCTCTCCACCAGACAAATCCCCCACACCACGATCTATAACTTGGTTCAGCTCAAGGTCACGACAAAGGCCTGATTTCATATCTCTCTCATCTTTTTGGTCAAGTACCTGCCCCACATTGCCTTGGACTGCTTTTGGAATGTGATCAACATACTGAGGTTTTATAATTGCCTGTTGATAAGAACATATCTTTAGAAAGAAGAGAAATAGATGAACATAAAGTGATTTCACACTTTCCATTAGATTATCTTTCCACACTTACCGTTATTCTACTTCTATAAGCATAACAAAACAGTGAAAACAAGTGTGTATTGAAATCAAACTTTAATATGGCAACCAAAAACAAAAAGCATTCTTATCAGAACTTTAGAGATACAGATACAAAAGAAATTAATAACTCAAAGAAACAGTTGAACTTTAAAACAATTGTGTATTAAAGACAATAATACTTCAACCATATCCTAACAGACACATCACATAAATTCAGGAATTGTTAACATACATACAAGGAAGTAAAAAAATCAAACAAAGCTTCACATTAAAAGCTATTCCAACAGATGATGCAATGATTGTCCCATTCAAAATTCTTTTCACTGAGAACAAAAGTCCAAAGCACTTTATTAAGTTAAAGGTAAAGGTAACAAAGCAACCAGACACTTGATGACACCAATAAGGCATGCAATGGAACAGTATAAAATTTTTATTCCCAAAGAAAAATTCTTGCAATAAAAGCAAAAAAGTAATTGTAATAGCAAGGGGGAAGTGACCATTCATCAATGTTATAATTTTGTCAGTATGAATCACATGTAACACATGCAAATTACATTGTAAGTCAAAGTTCTATCATTCTAATAAATAATCTACATCTCCACACTTCATAATTCATATGCACAGTGTATTACATACTACAATCCAAGTTTAACATAACTATTAAGAAAATGAAGGCATGGCCAATAGAGTTTAATGTAAGAATAACATGTATAGAACTGACATTATAAAAACATAATTCTTTCATAAGATGCCATGATATCAAATAATAATACAAGTTTAAGTGTCATGATAATGTCCAAATGGATAAGTACCTTCAAATTATCTTCCAGGATTCGGGTAAAATAATTCTGCAATTCAGATCCTCGGAAGTAGGTCAAGATTTCCTGCCAATCAGGAGGATTCTGCAAATGACAAAGAAAATTCAAAAGGCTGACAGGAAAACATGAATGTGTCACATAATAGGAAAGAATCATTTATAAGGGTATTACATTGAAACGGCCCAAATTAGGTTTCAGTTTGCCAGCCAAAACTTTTAAGGCAGTAGATTTGCCAATGCCATTTGTTCCAACCAAGCCAAGAACTTGACCAGGCCTAGGGACCGGTAACCTGAAATTTTAAGTTTCTGCCATGTTAAAAGGCATAAAATGTAATTCTACCATGTCTTTGTAGGTAAAATATCATTTAATGTATCAAGGCTGAGAGACCCTAGTACAAGAGCATAGTAGTTATTTCCAAGAGTAAATCACCAAAAGGTATCAAAAGACTCTATCCACCAGCAAAGAAGGGTTCTAGCTCCTAATACGACAATCTACTAAAGCGGAGAGAGAAGTTTTCCTTCCCTACTATTTTTATCGCTCCAAATTCAACTCAAATTAGCAAAACCTTAACCCCAAGTTAATTGGAATCGGCTATATAAAATTTCTTTTTCCACTCGAAGTGATTATAGACTACATTCTAGGAGAGATATAGAGTCATAAGAACATTCTAAACCATTTTTCTCCAAATTAGTTTAGACTTATCCTATCTCTCCTGACTATATCTATCTTAACTTGTTCAGTCTTTCTAACAGGTGCATCACTAGATTTTCGTTTCACATGACCAAACCACATCAGTTTGTATTCTCTTATATCGACCTCAATTTATTGCTCCAAACTAACATGAAAATAATAAAGCTATCAACCGATAATTAATTATGTAGTTAGCCTCTCCATATCCACAAGTTTTTACAAATCAGCAAAAGTCAACGAACGCTTCCCAACTACTTCCACAAAAATTTACACTTGCCTCTCTTAGCTTTAATGATGGCGCTGCAAATATGTTAAATAAAAGACCCCCTCTTTAGTAAGACATGCAATAATTAACTGACCTGTGCAATTTAAAGGTATTGGGGCCATATCGGTGGGTTGTATCTTTATCCAAATCCTTTGGCAAGTTGATGATCTGAATTGCTTCAAATGGGCATTTCTATATCGAAAGATACACTCATAGTCAATTTTGCACCAAGCCATAAAACAAACAAAACTAAAACAGGTTTCCAATTTGAATTTACCAACCTTAACACAAATACCACAACCAATGCACAATTCCTCAGAAATGAAAGCTATCTTAGATGCAGGAGTAACCTCAATACATAATTTCCCTGTGGAAAAATTGCACAAAAGGATAAGAGGACAGACATTTGGACTAGTAATACAACAAAGATTATTACAAAAGACAATTCACATGAAAACATGTCATCCATGAGCTCTGCTCTTTGAGCTCTAACGTACATGAGCCATGATATCCACAGCATAAATAAAGGAAGTTCCAAGCATATAACCCAATAACATTCCAACATGTATAATCTTCCTCACTTCAGAACATCCAGTTTGATGTTAACTTATAATGAATATACCAGCCTACTCCTAATTAGCTAAAGCTAAAGTTCCAATACGCATCTCATCAACCCAAAAATTAAGTATATTGCAATATAAAACTCTGTGCCAAAAAGCATACAACACTTTATGAAATAAAAGTCTTATCTTATCAAAATGCACGACAAGCAATTGGCATTGCCATCAACAATCAATTAAGAACGTTTATTAAGCCTTAAAATAAAAATAACTATATCAAATAGATCATTGAGATTAAAATTCAATATGCAACAACAAAATCATAAACTAAAATAATAAAAAACAATACCAGTTTTAACAACGGGACAGCTCTTTTTGCATTCTTGACGGCACTTTTTGGGCTTGCATCTATCTGAACTCACAATTGCGATACGCGTCAACCTGTCCGCCATCTCTGCCTCTCTTTTCTTTATTTACCTGTTCGATAAATTCACAGACACACAAACAAACATAAAACAAACAACTGAAATTACAATTCCTCTTCAAAAAAAAATTGAAATTTTACAATTAAAATCAAAATTAAGTTAATATGTTAATAAAAGAAGTACTTTCTACTATTTTATTAATAGAGCTACCTTTTTTGGATGCCGGACTTTACCTGATCGAAGCTCCAAAATGAACTCAAATTTCAGATCAATATTTATTTTCCAGCAAAATAAGGCTTCTACAGACTCCCTTTACTGTTACCGGCTATGAAAACAATCGTCAACGGAAAGCGAAGCTTAGTTTTCCTGTTTCTTTTCTTTTGCAAGATTCCCGATGAGTTACAGGAAAAGTAACGGCCGGGATGCTTGTTGAAGACTGGGACGATAGGGAGTGCAATCAAAAAACACGAAAATCAGACTTCTTGATTGAAATTTGATAGATTCTCCCTCTTCCACGCGCACAGTCTCTCTCTCGCCAATTAAACCCTAGATGAGAAGAATACCTATCATTAAGTGATTGATGATGATGATGTTAAAGCCCTACGCGTATCAACGGTTCTGATTCTTTTAATTAATTTTTTATTATTTGTTCTTTCATTTATTCTCTTCTCCGACGGGCCAAATTACCCTAGTTTAGACTCAAGCTTTTGATAAAAATATAAAAAAAAAATTAAAAAAAAATTTAAATTTTTTATATTTACAAAATATTTATTAAAATATTAAAATTTATAAAATATTTTTTAAAATATCAAATTTTTATTAATTTACAAAGAGTTTACGATAAATTTTATCGTAAATTTATTATTAATTTATAAATTTTATATAATTTATAATAAATTTATTATGAATTTATAATAAAATAACTAAAATATTTTTAATAAAAAAATAAAAATTAAAAAAATACAGTGGGTATCATTTTCGCTGTACTTAAACCATTTTGGGCTTTGGGACTTCAGTTATAAGCCTATATTTTTAGGACATTCACAAAAGAGATAATTACACTGTATACGTGCAAAAATTTTACGTTTTCAAAATATGGTGCATAGAAAATTTTTTTCAATTTTACTTATTGATATATTTTTTTCTTTTTTCATAATTTTTTTTATTTTTATTTTTTTACCATTTTATTTTATTTTTATTTTTTATTTTTAAAAATTATAACATATTTTTAATAAATACTTAAAAAATAAATATATGCATAACATATACACAATATATATAAAAATATACACTCAATAATACAAACTATAACTACATCTACAACACATCAAAAAATATATCTACAATATATCTACATAATATTTTTAATATTTTTTTTTATTTTTAAAACATACACATAACATTCATACAATATTCACGCAACAATCAATAATTTTTATATAAAATATACACAACAATTATAACACATCTATAATATATCTACAATATATCTATTACACATCTACATAATAAAATTATATATTTTTTTAATCTTTTTTCATGTGTATAATTTGTAAAATTTATTTAAAAATAAATTTAATATTTTTATTAATATATTTTTATATGTCTTATTTTATTTTTATTTTTTTAGTGTTACTTATTTTTTATAATTAAAATTTTATCTTTTTATAAAAAAAAATTGTGATTTTTATATGATGAAAAATAATTTAAAATATTAATTTTTATTAGTTTATTAGAATATTTTCATTTTAATATTAAAGTTTGAAAAAAAAAATTGAAGTAAAATATTAATTGTAGCGAGGGTAGAAATATTTTGAAAAAAAAATTATTTTATTAAGAAAAAAGATATTTTTAAAATTTTATAAAAAAAAATTTTTATTAAAAATATAAATATTTTTAATTTTTATATTATTTTTGTAATAAAAATTATTTTTTAAAGTAGTTATGTAAATATACCTATACAAAATTTCCTAAAATAATAGCTTTTTGCAAAACTACCTATAAACCAAATTTTTTTTTTAAAAATACAGTTGTTATAAAAAAATTTCAAAAATACCTAAAAATATATACAAAATTATAAAACTCCATACATCATTGCTAAATGATTTATATGTGTTATAAATATTATATATATATATGTTATAAAATTCTTCAAAAAAAATATAAAAATTGAGTTTATTTCAAATATTATTTTATAAAATAATACATTGAGAGAAAATAACATAATTTTATAAAAAAGTTTCTAAACAAAATTTTAAAAATATTATTTTACAATATAATTTTATATATTTCAGATATATTATATACATATTATAGATATGACGTATATATATTGTGTATATCTTATTTTTTACCCTTTATATGTTATATAATATTTATATTTTACTTAATTATAATATATATTATAGATATGTATTTTCTAATTTTTATATGTTGATTAATTATAGTTTACACGTTGTAGATATATTTTGGATATATTTTGCATATATCGTGAATATATTACTGATGTATTATATATATGTTGTAGATATGTCATTATTTATTTTAGATGTATTGTATATATATTTTATACATGTTTATTTTTATGTATACAATGAGAATATAATAATAAAAAATTATTTATAAATAAAAAATATAAATACAAATAAAATATGAAAAAACAAGAATAAAAGTATTAAAAAAACAACGTTAAAAAAAGTCACACTGTACATATGAACAGCAAACTCTTCCCACCATATATTTGAAAACAACAATTCAAAAACAGTCTTTAATATAATTTTCCTAAAAAAAACTTTACTTCAAAAATAATATATAAAATAAAAATATTTATATTTTTAGAGAAAGTTAGAGCAAATTTTTAAAAATACATTACTCCTAAAATAAGAATTTTTTTTCAAAAATACTCTTCTTTCACTATAATCAATATTTTATTTTTATTTTTATTTTTTTCAAATTTCACTATTAAATAAAAAAATATTCTAATAAAATAATAAAAATTTATATTTTAAATTAACTTTTCAGCATATAAAATTTATAATTTTAATTATAAAAAATAAAAAATACTCAAAAAAATATAAAAAATAAAAATATATATATTAATAAAAATATTAAATTTATTTTTAAAACAAATTTTATATATTATAGACATAAAAAAAGTTAAAATGTTAATTTTATTTTATAAATATTATGTAGATATTTAGTAGATGCTCTATATATATTTAGTGTATGTTATGTAGTTGTTATAGATATTTGTTACATATTATATGTACATTATGTATTTATTGTATATATTATTTGTATGTTATGTAGACATTGTGTATATACTGAGTGTATATTATGTGAATATAAAAATGAAAAAAAATATTAAATAAATTTTGTAGATATTTGATAAACATTATGTGTATTTTTATAAATATTTGGTAGATATTTAATAGATATTATATTTATTTTATGTATTTATAAAAATATAACTTCAAAAAATTATTTTTAAATAAAAAATAAAATAAAATAAAATAAAATAAAAATTTTAAAAAAATAAAACAAAAGAAAAAAAACTAGCGTAAAAAACTTAGAAAAAGAAAGAATAAGAGCCACATAAATAGTACTGGAAAAAAAAACTGCAGATCTGTATTTTTATATTTTCGTATCTAGCATAATTTTCCCCATAGTTTTAGGACATCTGCAAAATTATCTAAAAATGAATAAATTTTATTTTAAAAATAATGTAAAAATAAAAATATTTATATTTTTAAAAAATATTGAAGTCAATTTTTAAACATACATCACTTTTTACTGAAATAAGTATTTTTTTTTTCAAAAATATCCCATCTCTTATTTCAATCAATATTTTACTTTAATTTTTATTCTTTTTTTTTAAATTTTACTATTAAATAAAATTTTTTAATAAAATAATAAAAATTAATATTTTAAATTATATTTTCAAAATATAAAATTTATTAATTTTTATAAAAGATAATTTTAAATTTTTATTATTAAAATAAATTACACTCATAAAAAATAATTAAAAAAAGCAAAATATATAAAAATATATTAATAAAAATCATTAAATTTATTTCTAAATAAATTTTACATATTATATAAATAAAAAAAATTTAAAAAAAATATTAATTTTATTATATAGATATTGTGTAGACATTATATGTGTGTTTTGTGAATATAAAATTAAAAAAATAAAGTTAAAAAATATTAAAAATTTTCTATAGATATTTAGCAGATGTAATAGATGCTCGATGGATGATTGATATATATTGTATATATGTTATTATTTAGTATGTATATATTTTATATATATTATATATATATAATTATTTTATATATATATATATTAAAAATATGATATGAAAAAAATATTTTTAAATAAAAATAAATAAATAACTTATAATAAAGTAAATTTGAAAAAAAAAACATAGAGTGTTTATGGAATTGGAAAAAAATAATGTTAGGCCACATTTTTTAAAAAGGGGCAACTAGTGTAACTTTTTTAAATATATTTTTAGCTTCTTTTTTTATTTATTCAAAAATATCTTAAAAATGAAAGAAAATTATATAGTTTACCTTTTTAAGTTTTATTTTCAAAGCACAATATATTTTTTTTCTTTTTAATTTTTCTCTTTTTTCATTTGTATCTTTTTTTTGTTTTGTTTTTCTAAACGTGCGGATTTTAACTATTTATTTCTCATTTTCATATTTTCATGTTTTCTTGTGCATCTTATATTTCTATTTTTCCTTTTTTTTTTTTTTTGAAATATTTCTTAAACCGTGTTATTTGATATTGGTGTCTTTACTTATTGATTTCTCTTTTCTTTTTCTTTTAGTTTTTCAACTGTCATGTTAGTTTTTTTTTTAATTGTGATGCATTTTATATGTTCAATAAAATATTTTTAAATTTTTTTTATTCTTCTGTAAATTTTTTATTATTCTTATCAATTATAATTTTTTGTATTGATATATGTCATTTCTTGTGAATTATATTTATTTCATTTTAATTTTAATTTGTATTTTTTGTTTGTATATAAAAGTTGAAACACAATATATCTGCAATAAATATTATAATTAATCAATATATAAAGATTAAAAAATAATATATGTATAGTATATATACTATAATTAAGCAACTCATAAAAAGTTATACAACAAATAAAGGCTCAATGATAATATATATATGCAACATATACATGATATATTCATGTATATAAAGAATATAATATAATATATGTGCAATATATATATATATAATATCTGTAATATATACACAATATATATACGATATATATATTATATTTAACTAAAATATAAATATTACAAGACATGCCCATAATATATACATTATAATGAAATAACATATAAAGGTTATACAACATGTAAAAGCTGAAAGATAATATATAAACAACATATATACTATATGTTTGTGTATATAAAAGACTGAAATATAATATATCTGCTATATATACATAATATATCTATAACATATAAAATGATGTTATTTCGGTTTTTTTAGAAAATTTTATAAAATGATATTATTTTCTATTATGTTATTGTTTTATAAAAAAATATTTAAAATAAACTCTATTTTTATTTTTATTTTTTTAAAAAGTTTTATAACATATATAATATATCCATAACCTATACACAATATATACAAGTCTAAAAAATGATGGAGCTTTTTCTATATGGCAACATTCCGTATTTTTGTAATTTTAGAATGTTTTTTCTGTTGGAAAATTGAGGTGATTACCACTCTATTCCCTTAGACCAGATTAGTAAGAGAGCGAAAATAAATGCGGAACATTAACACAGAATTTGATAACGGAGTTCGGCCAATTATGCCTACGTCTCCGGAGCTGCTGCAGACTTATATTAAGGAGAAAAATACAATGCGTTTACAAACACTCACAACCCTCACTCAATTATGAACAAGAATTTTTCCTCACAAAATTCTCTCAAAGACACTCTCTTCTCTTTACTTCTTCAATTTAAGGTGTATTCTCCAAATGAGGGAGATGGGTTTATATAGGCTTCAAAAACATGGGTTGGTGAAATTAGTCAATAAATTAGGCACCTCCATTTTGACAATTACCTAAATTAGGCACCTCCATTTTTTACTTTGACAATTCCCCAAATTAGGCACCTCCACTTTTGACAATGTCCTAAATTAGGCACCTCCATTTTTGACAATTAGGCACCTCCATTTTTTAGTCAAAAATGGTTGGTGCCTACTTCTTTGACATTTTCATACTTTTGAATTTTTAATTTTCATAATTGTGAAATTTTTTTTCTTTTTGAGTGTAGTTTTGTATGATTCCCTAAAAATGAATGTATTTTAAAAAATCCATTTTCTCTTTTTTTTTTAAAAAAAAATGCTTATTTTTTTAACTTGAATATAATATACATCAAATATAATATAATACATTAGAAGTATGCATATAGTATATTTTCAAGTAATTTTAAAAAGTGTATTTTCGAAATTTCTTAAAACATTATAAGGTAATATTAAAAATAAAAAAAGTGCTATAGTGCAATATCTTTTTTTTTTTTAAATATATGATCTATTATATATAATAGTCTATTATATATAAATATCACATAAATGCCAAATTAATGAGAAGTAAATATAACATAATATATATTAAATAAAATAAAATACCCCATGTAAAATATTATACAAATAATTGATTCTTGCAACATCTATAAAAAAAGATTGACAAAAAGTAAAAGTGTGGTTGAAGATTATTTATTTTGGTTTTTATAGAAGGAAAAAAAAGAAAAATAAAACTTCAAATGTTAATGACATAAAATCGCAATCATAGATAACACAGAAAAAACCACAAAAATCCTAACTAAATTCAATGGATAAACAGTGAACTGTCATGTCATTGTTCTCCCACACTCTTTTTCTCTATTTTTTCAAGTATTGAACCTCAGAACTAAACAATAGCAGAAAGCCTCAAAAATCAATAACTCAAAGCCTTTCTTCCTCTTTAATTATCAGCCAATGCCTATGCTTCTTGAAAGAAAAAACCATGTGAATATCATGTTGTTTAACACTACAATTTTTTGTGGCAGTCAGTAAAAAACATCATTATATTTTTTATTTTGCACTAGTGGTTTATTAACCGCTAGAAAATGATTATCTGTAGTGGTGATTTATATTATTCTGCTACGATTTTAATTATTGCAATTTATAAATATAAATTATCGACATTACTTTGTTCTTAGTGATGATTGTAATGATCGTTAAATCCTTAGTTAAAATGATATCATTTTGGTATTTTGCTCTATTTGTTGTATATTTATTTGTCTTTTTCATTCTTTCTCTACTATCTGCTATAACTGTCTCACTCACGTTCTTTCTATCTCATCTCTCTCTTTTTGTTGTTGCAGAACAATATTTTATACCATTTAAGGAAACTCTGGTGTGATCATATGGGGAAAACTCTTACTAATTAAGTTTATAGGTCTTCAATTGGTCAATTTATTTATTTGTTTTATGAATTTCCATTCTTTTGATGAAAACATCAACTGGCTTTGTAGAATAAATAATTTCCTTTTCTTTTAATATGTCAAATTAAAATTGTTTAATTATCAACCATGCATTGATTGTTTGGTTGCTAAGGAAGTCATAGAAAATGCAAACAATTCCTAAACTTTTCAATTTCTTATTTTTTTTTTAATTTCAATAGCTATTTCAATTAAACAGTATATAATTATCATAATTCAAGTTGAAATTAAACAACTATTGTAGAGTTTTGATTTTGATTCCCTTTTCCTTTGGTCTAATTATAAGACCATACGTTGTTAACTTGCTTAGGTTTTTTCAATTTAAAAAATGATTTTGTTTTGTAAATGCTAAATTTCAAAGGAATTAAATGTACAACTTTTATTAATGCCAACTATAAACAAACCATAGAAACTAAAGTTTGAACTCGTGCTATAAGCTTGGATGGATGCTTATTAATTTTCATCGACATAAATTTGAAATAGTCACATTATTGGATTATGTTCTTGTTGGGAAATAAATATTATCACTTTATTTTCCTTAAATCATATTAGTAGAAAAGCGAAAAATAAATGCAGAATAGTAACACGCAATTTGATAACGGAGTTCGGCCAATTATACCTACGATTCCGGAGCTGCTGCAGACTTCTATTAAGGAGAAAAATACACCGTGTTTATAAACACTCACATCTCACACCTAATTATCCCCAAGAATTTTAACAGAAATTCTTTTAAAGAAATTCCCTAATAGACGTGATCAAGAGCAAAAAAATTACTTAACTTAATTTTTGCTAGACCCGCTCTGATCTTCCTCTCCATTAATTTTCTTTCTATTCTCTCTAATTTTCTCTCATACATAACAATGGCCAAAGGGCCATTTATATAGGAAAATTATAATATGTGAACATAATGGTTGGTGAGATTTGTCAAAGGTTAGGCATCTCTTTTACCTAAGTTAGGCACCTCCATTTTTTACCACCATCACTTAAGTTAGGCATCTCCATTTTTGACCAAAAAATACCTAAGTTAGACACCTCTATTTTTTACTTAAAAAGTTACAATTCCATTTTATGGTTAGTAACATTTTATTAACAATCTCTCACTTGAATACTGATTTTAATCTGTCTTCACACCTCGATCTATGCAACAGCTCTTCTATGATCTACTTCTACTGCAGGCCAACTGAAGCTGAACACAGCTTCAGTTTGTCAGTCGACACTGTCTTCGTTAACATGTCTGCTGGATTTTGAGTTATACTGATCTTCTCAAGTTTCAAAATTCCATCTTCCAGAAGTGACCGGATAAAGTGATATCGCAACTGTATGTGCTTCGTTCTGGCATGAAAAGACGGATTCTTCGCTAGATGTATGACACTTTGACTGTCGCAATGCTAAATATTATTTTCTTGTTTCTTGCCTAGTTCTTCCAAGAAACTTTGGAGCCAGATCATCTCCTTGCTGGCTTCCATGATAGCGACATATTTTGCTTCAGTTGTGGAGAGAGCAACTATCTTCTGTAGTTGAGAGACCCAGCTCACTGCAGTACCTCCTAGAGTATAGACATACCCTGTAGTGCTCTTTCTGACATCAACATTTCCGGCTAAGTCAGCATCCACATAGCCTGCTAGTATCGTATCTCCACCTTGAAAACAAAGTGTCTTATCTGTGGTACCCCGAAAATATCTGAGGATCCACATGACTGCTTCCCAGTGTACCTTGCCTGGATTATTCATGTACCTGCTAACAGCTCCCACTGCTTGAGCAATATCTGGCCTGGTACAAACCATGGCATACATCAAACTCCCAATTGCTGAGGCATACGGCACCTTTGCCATGTGTGCACGTTCCTCCTTCGTCTTCGGTGACTGTTCTTTGGAGAGTCTGAAATGAACACCTAAAGGTGTGCTCACTGGTTTAGCATCTTGCATGTTGAATCTGGCTAGTACTTTGGTGATGTACTCAGCCTGTGACAACATCAAACTCCCCGACTTCGTGTCTCTCTTGATCCTCATTCCAAGAATCTGCTTTGCAGCACCCAGATCTTTCATTGCAAACTCCTTTGATAATTTCTTCTTTAAATTTTTAATCTCTTGCATGTTTGAACCTGCAACGAGCATGTCATTAACGTATAACAATAAAATAATAAAGCTACTGTCAAACTTCTTAATGTAGTAACAATGATTTGCTTGGCATCTTGTGAAACCGCTGCTACCTATAAAGCTATCAAACTTCCTGTACCACTGTCTAGGAGCTTGTTTCAAACCATACAAACTTTTCTTCAACTTGCACACCAGATTTTTCTTGCCTGCCTTAATGAAGCCTTCTGGCTGCTTCATGTAGATCTCTTCCTCCAAATCTCCATGAAGAAATGTTATCTTTACATTTGACTATTCAAGATGTAAATTCTCTGCAGCTACTATTTTCAACACCAGTCTGATTGTCGTAAGCTTCACGAATGGAGAAAAAATTTCAGTATAGTTAACACCTTCCTTTTGCTGAAAACCTTTTACAACCAATCTTGCTTTGTAGCATCTACTCCCATCATGCTCTTCTTTGATCCTGTAAATTCACTTGTTGTGGAGTGCTTTCTTACCTTGTGGTAGTTCAGCTAATTTCCATGTCTGATTTGACATGAGTGAGTCAATCTCATCTTTCATGGCAGACTCCCACTTGATTGAATCTTTCACTTGCATTGCTTCATCATAGCACTCTGGTTCACCATTGTCTGTCAGCAACAAGTAATGCAAAGAAGGCGAGTAACATTGGTTTGTTTAGGAATTATAGAGGAGCGCCTCAATTCCGGCATGCTTGGCTCCTCTGCTTCAGGACTATTCTGAATATCATTTCCAGAAATCTCCTCGAACTCAGCAAATTCCTTATTTTCAGCATCTATCTTGGAGCTGCTTGATTTTGCTATTAGCTTATCTTTGTATATCACATTCTCATTGAATATGACATCTCGGCTTCTTACGACCATCCGATTTTTATAATCCCAAAACCGGTAACCGAACTCATCACCACCATATCCAATAAAGACACATTTTTTTAGACTTGGCATCAAGTTTACTTCTTCCAGCAGAATCTATATATATGTAAGAGATACAACCAAACACTCTTAAGTGTGAAATGTTTACCTCTTTTTTGCTCCATGCTTCCTCTGGTATTTCACCATCCAGAGGTACTGAAGGTCCACGGTTGATCAGGTAGGCCGCGGTGTTGACAAATTCAGGCCATAAATTCTTGGGCAAGTCGGTGTGTATCCTCATGCTTCTGGCACGTTCATTCAGAGTTCTGTTCATGCGCTCAACTACGCCGTTTTGCTGCGGTGTCATAGAAACTATTTTTCTCATCTTGATTTTGCTGCTTGCGCAAAATTCTCTGAACCTTCTATCTCTGTACTCCTCTCCATTGTCAGACCTCAATCGCTTGACTTTCAAGCCATTTTTATTTTCCACCATGGCTTTCCATTTTCTGAATGTATCAAAAACTTCTGATTTCTTTTTTAGAAAATACACTCATACCTTTCTCGTTGAATCATCAATGAAGGTGACGTAATACAATGAGCCTGCAAGAGATTGAACTAGAGATGGTCCCCATACATCGGTATTTACCAACTCAAGCTTTTCTACCTGGGGTGTCTTGCTAGTTTTCGTGAAACTGACCTTCTTTTGTTTCCCAAAGATGCAGTCTTCACATAGACCGACATCTACACTTTTAAGTTCTGGAAACTTTTCCTTTGATAGAAGTGCCTTCATCCCTTTCTCGCTCATATGGCCAAGCCTCTGGTGCCATAGATTTGAATTAGCATCCGCTATTGCGATGATATTCTCTATATTTAAGGTTACATAGAAAGTACCGGTCTTCTTACCACGAGCAATGACTAGTGCTCCTTTGGTAATTTTCCATTCACAATCTGTAAAGGTCGTACAATAACCTTCTTCATCAAGTTGTCCCACAAAGATCAAATTCCTTTTGAGACCAGAAAAATGTCTCACTCCTTGCAGCTTCTAGGCAGTTCCATTTGGCAACTTTAATTTGACATCTCCTTTTCCCATGATCTTCAAGGTTTCATCATCGGCTAGATGAACCTTCCCGAAATCACCATTGACATAGTTCTCCATGATTTCTCGACATGGAGTAGAGTGAAAAGATGCCCCTAAATCCAAGATCCATGATTCAATTGGACTGTTAATGCTTAGAATCATAGCATCGCCTGCATCCTTGGTCACGTTTACAGATTCCTGTGCGCCGGTATCTTTCTTCGGAGCTCGGCAATCCTTCTTAAAGTGACCCTTCTTGCCACAATTATAACACTTGAAATCTTTCTTCCTCGATCTAGATTTGCCCCTTCTAGATCTTGATCTACCAAAGTTTGAATTTCTATCTGAAGTTCTCCCTCTAGACTCTGTGTGTAGAGCTGAAGAGGTTGATGCTTCTCCTGATTATCTTCACCGAATTTCTTCACTCAATACCAGATCTCGTACATCGTCGAATTTTAATTTGGTATTTTTCGACGAACTGCTGACCGCTGTAACGGTAGCACTCCAACTGTCTGGTAGAGATGATAAGAGAATTAAAGCCCGAACTTCATCATCGAATTCAATTTCCACTGAACTCAACTGGGTTGTGACTGTGTTGAGTTCATTCAGATGTTAGGCCACCGATGCCCCTTCTGCCATTCGTAAATTAAATAACCGCCTCATCAAGTAAACTTTATTTGTGGCTGATGGCTTTTCATACATGATGGAGAGAGCCGCCATAAGACTCGCCGTGGTCTTTTCCTTGGCTATGTTGAAAGCAACATTACGGGATAATGTTAATCTAATAACTCCAAGGGCTTGTCTATCTAGAAGGTTCCAATCTTCTTCTTTCATGCCTTCTGGTTTCGTTTGTGAAAGAGGTTGATACAGCTTTTTCTGATACAAATAATCTTCAATCTGCATCTTCCAAAAGCCAAAGTCCGCACCATCGAACTTTTTAATTCTCACTTTTCCTTCGTCTGTGGCCATCGCTCCCACTTGAATCTGGTTTCTCCAAAAAATTTCCGACAGTGAATAGTACCCCCCGTACAAATGAATATTATTTTTGCCAGATTCCAAACCTTGGCTCTGATACCAGTTGTTGAGAAATAAATATTATCACTCTATTTTCCTTAAACCAGATTAATAGGAAAGCGAAAAATAAATGCGAAATAGTAACACGCAATTTGATAACGGAGTTCGGCCAATTATGTCTGCGTCTTCGGAGCTACTGCAGACTTCTATTAAGGAGAAAAATACACCGTTGTGAACCTCGATTTCCATCCGAAAAAGATTCGGATGAACGTTCACGTGTTGTTAGGAGTCGCCACTCAGTTTTTCTGTTCAAAGGGAAAAACTAAGAAAACCCTTGTTTGACTCTAATTAATGCATCCAATGTAAAGGTTTTTAATCTACGAACCCAAGGAGGATTCGAGGACTATGTCATGTATTTGATTAATTTGCCAAATAAGAATTGAATCTAAAAAGAAAACAGAAAGGAAGAAGAACAGATTGTTAGTAAATTGTGGACTTGCTATTTGGGGTGAATCCCAAATATACCTACATACTGTCGTTTTTATGAGAGATCAAAGCCCATGTAGTTCGGAAAAGCCTATTTAAAGGCGATAAAGATTATGCTTCATGCATGTGTGTGTGTATACTCCGTGCATTTGTCAGGCTTTTTGCCAAAATTATAAGATTTAGCACTTAGTGCAACATTGTGAAATTTAGGTACTTTGTACCAAAAGAATGCAATTTAGGCTCCATTGCCAAAAGATTAATTCATTCGTGGCTTAATGCCGAGATATTGGTTGATTAGTTAACTAGGCCTTAGACCTAAAAAGATTAGGCCTTTGACCAAAAGAAATTAAGAAGAAGGTGGAATGCTTAAGATATGCTCGAATTAACAAATAATGAATTAGGATATTACCTTGTTCACAATTTTTCCACTTCTAAGTTCCAGATCTTGTTTTCTTGGAATATGATCCTTGCTTCGTGTAACACAAGGTTAGAAGTTACAAATAAGAGTCAAATAAGAGTTCTTAAGCGTGTGAAAATAGAGAATTCGACAGCACGAGGCCCACCTGAGAAAAACCGAACCCTTTTTCTGAAAATTTAGCATCATTTTATAGATAAATTTCGGGCTGGACGGCAATCGAACGCCGTGGTCAGCCGGAAAACCCGGAAAAAAAAACAACGCCGGCGGTCGAACCGCCGTGCGTGGCGGTCTAACCGCCGTCACGGCGGTTGGACCGCAGAGCACTGTGCACGGCGGTTGAACCGCTGTGCGCGGCGGTCGGACCGCCCTGTACTGTGCATGGCGGTTGGACCGCTGCATGCGGCGGTTCAGCCGCCAAAATAGCACATCGGGCCGCGCAATTTTCGCTCAAACTGATTTTTCGAGAGCTACAGACCTCCAAAAAATATTCCGGGACCATATCCGTGATCCTCGCGTCGCCCCGGACATTTCAAGTACCATATCGATATATTTTCGGTGAACTTTACCGCGGACTTTCGGTCCGGCTCGGTTGTTTGCAGTCTGAGAAAATTGGCTTCCCGAGCCTCAAAATTTGAGTGTTCACAATTGCCCCCCACTGGGGTCCATAAAAATGATTTATGGGGCCTAGTGGCCTTCTGAAGAGCAAATTTTGAGCGAGGGGTAAAAGATCCGCCTTTTGGCATTTCTGGATTGCTTGCAACACCTCATGATTTTTCTCTGCACTTTTGTTAAGCATAAACAGTACATATGTATGCATGATGTCCTCTTTTATTTTCATAAAGGTATTCATTTGCTTCTTTATAACCATTGCATGCACAACTAGACCAAGAGTCTTCAAAAGGTGGAAAGGATCAATATGGGTAGATATGAGTTGTTTTCTGTCACCACAATTAGGGGGATATTGATGGATTGTGATTTTTATTTATTTCTAGTAAAGAACTTAGAAATAAATTCTAGGAATCTTTCCTTTACATGTACTTGAACTAGCTCTAGTAATGAACCAGATGTAATACTAGGCTTCACTAAGCACTGCTATCAGTAATTATTTCTAGTAAAGAACTTAGAAATAATCCTTTAGGAAGTCACACACAGCTGGGGAAAGAACTCAAATTTTTCTAAAGTTACCCCCAAATTATTACCGGAGTTACTCGAGCTATTCTTCAAACTGGGTTAAGAATCATCAGGTGATCAGACCTTTTGCTGAGCCTTCCCTTATCCAGCCTACTCCAGAGTACAGAGCTGAAGTTTGGCCAATTGAAAAGCCAAAGAGGCATGCATTGTTGTAGGAGCTGGAGGGAGAGGAGGTGATTCCTCTTAACGAGGAGAAGACAGATGCTGCAGAGAGTTCCGGAGCTAAGGAAGATACCGAAGACTCTGCCTCACGTAGGAGGCGTAGGATTTAGGCCCTAGGGTTGACTCTTTTTTTTTGAATGAATGAATGAATGAATGACTCTTTTCGGAATGAATGACTCCTTTTGGAATGACTCTTTCATTTGCTTTCCAAGCATTATCTGTTTAATTTACTTGCTCTAATTTTTGCCTAAGCCATCCTTTCGGATTTTCAACTTAGCGAGCTCTTACCCATTCTTGCCTAAGTCACCCTTTGCGGATTTTCGACTTAGCGGGCCCCACTATTGCCTAAGCAGCCCTTTGTGGGTTTTCGACTTAGCGGGATTTTTCTTTCTTTTCTTTCTCTCTCTTTTTTTTTTGAATGAATGCATGACTCTTTCATTTGCTTTCCAAGTATTATCTACTTTATTTACTTGCTCTAATTTTTGCTTAAGCCGTCCTTTCGGATTTTCAACTTAGCGAGCTCTTACCCATTCTTGCCTAAGCCGCCCTTTGCGGGTTTTCGACTTAGCGGGCCCCACTATTACCTAAGCCGCCCTTTGTGGGTTTTCGACTTAGCGGGATTTTTCTTTCTTTTCTTTCTCTCTCTCTTTTTTTTATGTTGGCAAAAGAAAAATGAACCAATGATTTTTATTAAAATTTAGACCGTGCTCAAAGAGAGCTGCCTACATATCTCGAATTAGTTTGCGAGAATCAGGTCTAATGTAGTTCATTACAATGCATGATTATACATAATATTTCTTTAATTGATCCAGATTGCATGGGTTTATGAACTCCAGACCATCCAAATCAGACAAGATGACGGCTCCGCCAGAAAGTATTTTCTTTAAAATGTAGGGTCCCGCCCAATGAGGACGAAACTTCCCACGAGGATCTGTAATAGGTGTTCTGATCTCTTTCAGGACCAAACAACCTTCTTCCAACTTTCGATCTTTGACCTTTTTGTTGAAATGTCTGGCCATTCGCCTCTGATACCCTTGAATATGATGTAGAGCTTGAAGTCTTTTTTCATCCAAACCCAACAACTGATGATGATAATTGCTGATCCATTCAGCTTCATTTATCTGACTTTCTTGAATTATCCTCGCCGATTGAACTTCCAGTTCAATGGGGAGTGCTTCCATTCCGTACACCAAGGAATATGGGGTTGCCCCAGTAGGAGTTCTAATTGATGTTCTATATCCCCACAAAGCCAGCGGTAACTTCTCATGCCAACGCCTATGTTCCTTGATCATTTTTTGTATGATCACCTTTATAGACTTGTTCGCTGCTTCTACAGCTCCATTTGTTTGAGGTCTATAAGGAGAGGACTTATGATGCTGGACATTCTTATCCTTCAAGAGCTTAGCAAATTCTACTTGGAAATGAGTTCCATTATCAGTGATAATCTCAAATGGCGTTCCGTACCGACAAAGGATGTTGGTTCGGACAAACTGTGCTGCCTTTTTGGCGTTTAATTCTGCATAGGAAGCTGCTTCAACCCACTTTGTGAAGTAATCCACTGCTACCAAGATAAACTGATGTCCATTTGAGGCTTTTGGATGTATTTTGCCAATTATATCTATTCCCCAAGTAGCGAAGGGCCACGGAGAAGTAATCGGATTCAGGGCAATGGGAGGTTGCTTTTGCATCTTAGCAAATATCTGACACTGATGGCATTCTTGCACAAATGTCACGCAGTCTGCATTCATGGTGGACCAATAATATCCTAGATTGGCAATTTTTCGAGCCAAGGCGATTCCATACATGTGTGGCCCTGATTCGCCACCATGTACCATTTCCATTATCTGCTTAGCCTCTGCTTCATTCACACACCTTAGGTGCATTCCATTCCAACTCCTCTTGTAGAGGATATCCCCATTAAGAATGTAACCTGTGGCTAGCTGCCTTATGGCCCTCTGATCAAACTTTGATGATCCCTCTGGATAACTTCCACCCTTGAGATAACTTTTGATATCCCAAAACCATGGTTTACCATTGGTCAAATGCATTACATGGGCGGGTCGTTTCTGAAGCTGAACTTTCAATGGACGAATGGCTTCCCCTCCTTAATATTGATCATGGAAGCTAAAGTAGCCAGGGCATCAGCGAACTGATTCTTTGTTCTTGGGAGATATTCGAAGGACAGATCATCGAATTGTTGTGCCAAATGATCAAGGCGTTGTAGGTAAGGAACCAAACGCTCTTCTCTTATCTTCCATTTCCTTAAAGCTTGTGATACTATCAAAATAGAATCACCGTAGACCTTTAGGTTCTTAATCCCTAATTCCAGGGCGGTTTCAAGACCATTGATGCAAGCTTCATATTCTGCTTCATTGTTTGTGCAGCTAAAGTCAAACTTAACTGAAAGTGGAATGTATTCTCCACAAGGAGTTTTGAACACAATCCCAATTCCATTTCCATGATAATTGGATGCCACATCAAAATACATCTCCCAAACACTTCTTTCCACATTCAAGAGGTCTTCATCGGGGAAACCCATTTCTCGCATCTCGTCTTTTACGGGTAATTCTGCTAATTGGTCAGCTATTGCGCCACCTTTCACAGCTTTCCTTTGAATGAATTTTAAGTCAAAGGCTGCCAATGTTGACACCCACTTAGCCATTTTGCTGTTCAAAACAGGTCTCTCCATAAGGAATTTTAAGGGACTCTGTTCTGTGATGACATAAGTAGTGTAAGAAGACAAGTAGTGTTGTAACTTCGTACAAGTCCAATACAAAGCTAAACACAACTTCTCAATCTTGTTATACTTTAACTCATAGTCCAGCATCCTTTTACTGAGGTAGTAAATTGCATTTTCCACCTTTGTACTTTCGGCTTCTTGAGCTAGCATTGCACCCATGGCTTCATCTGTTACAGACAGATACAAGAGCAGAGGTTTTCCCATTCTGGGAGGTTGTAGAATTGGCAGACTTAACAAGTATTCTTTGATCTTGTCGAAGGCCTTTTGGCAGTCTTCATTCCATTCTTGTGAAGCACCTTTCCTTAGTAGCTTAAAGATAGGACCACAAGTCTCTGCCAACTGCGATATGAATCGACTGATATACTGTAATCTACCTAGCAAGCCTCGAATCTCCTTTTCTGTTCTTGGTGGAGGCATTTTCAGAATAGCCTTTGACTTTGCTGGATCAACTTCTATTCCTCTCTTGCTGACCAAATACCCCAAAAATAAGCCTGATGTTGCTCCAAATAGGCACTTTGCAGGATTAAGCTTCAAATTGTACTTGCGAAGTCTAAGGAAGAACTTCTCAAGCGCTTCAACGTGTTCTTCTGGAGATTTTGACTTAACAATCATATCATCAACATACACCTCTACTTCTTTGTGAATCATGTCATGAAAGACTGTTGTCGCCATCCTTTGGTAGGTAGCCCCTGCATTTATCAACCCAAAAGGCATAACCCTGTAGCAGAAAGTGCCCCATTCTGTAATGAAAGTTGTCTTCTCTTTGTCTGGTGGGTGCACTAGGATCTGATTGTACCCAACCGCGAGGTCAGTCATGGAAATCATCATATGCCCAGCCATCCTGTCTATCAGCAAATCAATGTGTGGTAGTGGAAAATCATCATTGGGACAAGCCTTATTCAAATCTCTATAGTCAACACACATCCTGACCTTTCCATCTTTCTTCGGGACTGGCATGATGTTTGCTAACTAGGAAGGGTAGGCATTTGGTTCTATGAACTTATTATCCAGTTGCTTGGCAATCTCATCTTTAATTTTCAAAGACCATTCTGGCTTCATTCTTCTCAACTTATGCTTAACCGGCTTTGCACCAGGGTATAGCGGAATCTTATGAACTGCTATTGCTGGGTCTATTCCCGTGACATCACTTGCCTTCCACATGAAGCAGTCAACATATCTTCTGATGCACTCAACAACCTGTTCCTTATTCATACAATCATATGCAATGTATGTATGTTCATTTTCTTTGCCAATTATTATCTTTTCATTTATTTCTTTTATTTCATTTATTTCATTTTTGCTAAATAATACTTGGAAAGCAAAAGACACAGGGTAACCAAGAACTTGAACAGTTTCATTAATAATGGCGGAGTCATCCTCCAGAGATACATCATTTTTTACATCAGGGTTTTCTATTCTTGAAGCTAAAGAAGACTCAGAACTGGACTCTGACTCGGTGTTTGACTCGAGATTTGACTCGGTACAAGACTCGGGTTCAGGGTATGATACAGGACTAGGTTTGACTGTAGCAGCTTGTCCCTCCTCGGCATACCAGTTCATCAGTGGTCCATCTGTGGTCTTGATCAGCTTTGTGAAGTCCCTTTTGTCTTCAAAATTGGTTATCATAGCAACCTCATCAAAGAGACTAGGCCGCATAAAATCTTCCACTTGTGGGTCAGCTATGGGTTCTGGCTCTTCTTCTTTTATGGCTAAAACATCATCGAACATCTCAAAACCCGGTAGCTTCTTTCCAGTCACAGGAGAACAGAATGGTTCCTGAAAACCACAGTAAGGAACTGCTTTTCCAGGTTTGCAAAAGTGACCATTCAGAGTTCTAAAGTAAGGGCGCATTTTGAGGCTTCTTGCCCCCCAATTCTTCTTTTTCTTCCTTCCATGCTCAAACTCTTCTATCTCCTCATCTGTGGGTTTGTACCCCATGCCAAAAGTTCCCTTATTCTCAGGTTCTTCCCATGGCCGAACTACGGGTGTTTTCCTCCCAGACTTTATCATTTTCATTCCGGGCAGCAGACCTACTCTTAGCATCATTCCCACCAGGCAATTGATTTGGAACTCTCCAAAATCATATAAGATAAATGGCTCTTTGGGTTTTTCTCCTTCAATGCATTGGACTGTATCATAATGGAAACCAGTCAAGGTCATGGCGGTTTCACCAGGAACAACCTCAAAGAGAGACTGATCCATGGTTCTCTTGTTGATTTCACAGGTGTCACATTTGATAGTGATGATTTTTCCTTCAAAAGGGAACTTAAGTTTTTGATGTAATGAAGAAGGGACAGCATTGTTCTGATGAATCCATGGCCTTCCAAGGAGGAGATTAAAGCTCGCGGGTACATCAATGACTTGGAAGGGCACTCTCATTTTCACCGGCCCAATAGCAATTTCCAGAGTGGCAACACCCAAAATTTCTCTTCGAGTGTTATCATATGCTCTAACAATCTGATCAGAAGGTGTAAGATCTGTAGCCTCCAACCCCAGACAGCTTGCTACCTTCAAGGGACATACATTTAAGGCTGACCCATTATCAATGAGAACCATGGGCACAGTCTTTCCCCCAGTTTGTATGGTGATGTATAGAGCATCATTGTGTTTACTGCCATCTTCTGGTAGGTCTATATCAGAAAATCGGATACTCAATGCCTTGGTTGATTGAGTCAAAGTGGCCACCAAAGCTTCTGGGCTTGTGTCCACTGATGTATCAAGTTGACTTAAAGCTTCGCTGAGAGCCTGACGGTGTGGGAATGAGGAAGCAAGGAGCTCCCAAATTGACACCTTAGCTTGAGTTTGTTTAAGCTGAGTGAGGACAGGGTATTCTTTTGGCTCTGGTGTCTTCTTATGGGGGGGATTTGAGGTTGTAGGGGCTTTTCCCAAGTCGAGTGGCTGATATTGCCTTCCGCTTCTTGTCAAAGCGTCGACCTCTTCAGCAAGGTCATTCAAATCCAACACACACACTTCATTCATTTCTAAGAGAAGTTTGAAAGGATCAAACAACTCTTCTTCCACAGTGATGGCGTGGATGGAATGATTAGGCAAAGGGTTAGTATTAATGTTCGGTTGACTTCTGAGAGGAATGATGTCACCCCTATCCACCAAATCTTGGATGCGATTTTTCAGAGTCCAGCAAGCATCTGTTCTATGCCCTTTTCCTTGATGATATTCACAGTACTCATTGGCCTTATAACTGAAGGGTAATGGGTTTGGAGGTGGCCTTGGGTCCAAAGGCTTCAAATACTTCCCTTCCACGGCCTTTTTAAACACCAGATGAAGGGGCACCCCAAGGTCGGTATATTGCCTTCTTGGCTGATTTCTCTGCCCAAGATTGCCCACGCGTAAAGGATTCGCAGGGGCAATATTGGCCACTTCATTGACCTTGCTTGAGGAAGCAGTTTGGCCCTGTTTTTTATACTTTGAAGTAGCTCCCTCATCTACTATTTTACCCAATTGTATCAAGTCTTCTACCTTAGTTGCAGTCGTAATGAGCGATTTGAAAGTAGGTAGGTATTGGGTTTGCAGTTGAGCTTGATATGTAGGCCTTAAATTTCTAATTATAATATCAATCTGTTCCTGTTCTGAAGGGCAATTGATCATTTGGGCAGCCTTCGCCCTCCACCTCGTAAGGAACGAGGAGAAGGGTTCATTGTTATTTTGTTTAGTGGTCTCAAGCTCCCTTCTAGTGACATCTACCTCAATATTGTAGTGGTATTGAGTGTTAAATGCATTGCAGATGTCTTCCCAGGTCTTAATCTTGGCACGATCCAGGCTCACAAACCACTTAAGGGCAGCCCCAGTCAAGGATTATTGAAAGAGTTGAGCAAAGAGCTCGTCATTTAAACCCCAAGGGCTCAAGGCCCCCACATACATCTTCAAATGGGTTTTAGGGCAAGTGGTCCCATCAAATCTGTCCATCCCAGGCATCTTGAATTTTGGAGGCAATCTAGCTTGGGGAAACAAGGATAAGGAATCCATGTCTACCACCTCTTTATGAGTTTTCATGGCAGTTATTGACCTTTCAAGCAATTCAAGTTTCTTTTTCAGTTCATCAGTTTCATTCTTGGAGGGTGGATCCTCCAAATTGATGATAGAGGTATTGTTCTGAGCAGTCATGGGGGTACTAGTTTGCCCCACAATGGGTTCCTTTCCTAAATTTCCAAGAGTAGAGGTTGTATTTGGTGCCCCTCCCAATTCAGCCAGGATGGCTACCCTTTGGGCAGCCAAAGCTTCATCAATTCTCTCTTGCATCCTAGCTTCAATTTCTTTAACCTGTCCATCTAGCAAGGCCTTAATCTGTTCAATAGTAGCCATTTGAGTAATTGGAGCAGTTGTTGAAATTGGGGTAGCAGGACTTGTGGGTGATTGCACAGTTGGAGTTGGTGTAGCTTGTGTGGGTGAAGGCACATGGATGGTGGATACCTGCAAAGGTTAAGGGTAAAGGATCAGGGTAGTGTGTAGTGTAGGAAGACTCTTGGTCCACTTGTATACATCAAAAGTTTTCCCCAAAAGATTTCTCCCCAAAATAATGTTGTCATGTTGCATGAATGCACCTCATCACATCATAATTCATTTTAATGGAATGTGGCACTATCAAAATAATGTGTAGTGTAGGAAATGTTCTATTGTTCATGAAAATAGAGAATTGGCTTATAGTAGGGACCCTTGAGTCTTGAGTAAGATATACCTAACCACATGTGAAACAAAGAGTTTCGCGTGGGTCCAACAGTACGATTACTCATGGGCCATTCCAAAAGGATTGGAATGGTTTGCGACAACAGGGAGGACGCTTTGGCTGTCCGCCGGCATAATCAAGGAGACCTGCCGGTCAGCGCTACTTGCTATCCAGACTCAGCATTTTGAACAGAAAGAGAAGAAATTCATTTTGAAAATAATTTTTTATGCAATGGAGGAAAAGGATTCCCCCATATGATGCAAGAGAAAAAGATTCTCTGAATGACAAAATAAATGCACAATTAATCAAACAGGGGGTCCATTAAAGGAAAAAGATTTCTTTTGTCAATTTTCAATCCAATATCCCCAAGGAGGGGATATATATTGCTAAGGGACCCTGCAAAATGAATAAAAGTACCCTAAGGAAGGGCAAATCAGTCAAATGAATAATAGTCTACTAGGATCCCATAAATTATTTTTATTATTATTTTTTATTATTTATTTTTTTATGGTCCCCAGAAAGATTCTTTTAGTCAATTTTCAATTCTAATGCCCTTAAAGAAAGGACAACCATTGCTAAGGTACCCTGCAAAATAAATAAAAATACCCTAAAGAAGGGCAAGTTAATCAAATAAACCATAGTAGTCTACTAGGATCCCATAAATCATTTTCATGGTCCCTAGAGTCAAATTAATCAAATAAGCAATAGTAGTCCACTAGAACCCCATAAATCATTTTTATGGTCCCCAGTGGAGTCGCCAGGCTGTGAACCTCGGTTTCCATCCGAAAAAGATTCGGATGAACGTTCACGTGTTGTTAGGAGTCGCCACTCAGTTTTTCTGTTCAAAGGGAAAAACTAAGACCTTGTTTGACTCCAATTAATGCATCCAATGTAAAGGTTTCTAATCTACGAACCCAAGGAGGATTCGAGGACTATGTCATGTATTTGATTAATTTGCCAAATAAGAATTGAATCTAAAAAGAAAACAGAAAGGAAGAAGAACAGATTGTTAGTAAATTGTGGACTTGCTATTTGGGGTGAATCCCAAATATGCCTACATACTCTCGTTTTTATGAGAGATCAAAGCCCATGTAGTTCGGAAAAGCCTATTTAAAGGCGATAAAGATTATGCTTCATGCATGTGTGTGTGTATGCTCCGTGCATTTGTCAGGCTTTTTGCCAAAATTATAAGATTTAGCACTTAGTGCAACATTGTGAAATTTATGTACTTTGTACCAAAAGAATGCAATTTAGGCTCCATTGCCAAAAGATTAATTCATTCGTGGCTTAATGCCGAGATATTGGTTGATTAGTTAACTAGGCCTTAGACCTAAAAAGATTAGGCCTTTGACCAAAAGAAATTAAGAAGAAGGTGGAATGCTTAAGATATGCTCGAATTAACAAATGATGAATTAGGATATTACCTTGTTCACAATTTTTCCACTTCTAAGTTCCAGATCTTATTTTCTTGGAATATGATCCTTGCTTCGTGTAACACAAGGTTAGAAGTTACAAATAAGAGTCAAATAAGAGTTCTTAAGCGTGTGAAAATAGAGAATTCGACAGCACGAGGCCCACCTGAGAAAAACCGAACCCTTTTTCTGAAAATTTAGCATCATTTTATAGACAAATTTCGGGCTGGACGGCGGTCGGACCGCGTTGTCAGCTGGAAAACCAGGAAAAAAAACAACGCCGGCGGTCTGACCGCCGCGGTTGGCGCCGTCACGACGGTTCGACCGCCGAGCACTGTGCGCGGCGGTCGGATCGCCGTGTACTGTGCACGGCGGTTGAACCTCCGTACACAGCGGTTGGACCGCTGCATGCGGCGGTTCAGCCGCCAAAATAGCACATGGGGCCGTGCAATTTTCGCTCAAACTGATTTTTCGGGAGCTACAAACCTTCAAAAAAATATTCCGGGATTATATCCGTGATCCTCGCGTCGCCCCAGACATTTCAAGTACCATATCGATATATTTCCGGTGAACTTTATCGCTGACCTTCGGTCCGGCTCGGTTGTCTGCAGTCTGAGAAAATTGGCTTCCCGAGCCTCAAAATTTGAGTGTTCACAACCATGTTTATAAACACTCACACCCAATTATCCCCAAGAATTTTAACAAAAATTCTTTTAAAGAAATTTCCTAATAGATGTGATCAAGAGCACAAAAATTACTTGACTTAATTTTTGCTAGACTCACTCTGATCTTCCTCTCTATTAATTTTCTTTCTATTCTTTCTAATTTTCTCTCATACATAACAATGGCCAAAGGGCCATTTATATAGAAAAATTATAACAAGTGAACATAATTGTTGGTGAGATTTGTCAAAGGTTAGACATCTCTTTTACCTAAGTTAGGCACTTCCATTTTTGACCACCATCACTTAAGTTAGGCACCTCCATTTTTTACCAAAAAATACCTAAGTTAGGCACCTCTATTTTTTACTCAAAAAGTTACAACTCCATTTTATGGTTAGTAACATTTTATTAACAGTTATGCTCATCTATTTAAACAATTTGATCTTTTTGAAAACTAAAATATAGTGACTAGGATCTTGAAAGTAGGTTCTTGCAGTTAATCTAACCTTTTTGGGATATTTCATATTTTCATTAATAAAAGGTGTAGCTTCTGGTGTAAAAGTTGTCTGTAAGGTGACTAATTTCCTATATATATATATATATATATATTTAAACTTATTAAATGCAAGTTCTTTTGGATTTGGGTTTTGAAAATAATGGACATCAAGTAAAACAGGAAGGACGTGGCATTAATTATTAGTCACTACAAAACCTGAGAATATTTATAAATCTAAAAAATTTAAGCATGAACTAATTTTGTATTGGGTGCTAAGTGTAATGTGAGTATTAGTTTTAATGTTACTGATTTATCTTCTTTGGAAGCTCATAACTTAGCTAGGGCTTCACATTTTGAAGCTAGTTTTTGCATTTGGGATAGACCCCATAATCATCTTTCTTTAATTTGATTTAAATAAAGTGTTGACATTTTTTCCTCAAAAAAATGAATGGAGATGAAGGATCAAGATTTAAAGACGAATCCTCTTGACAAAAGGAGAAATTATTCCTTATTGTAGTTATGGTTTAGCCACCCTTATATAAACTTCACATAAGTGGCCGAATTCATCATCCCACTATTGAATAAAAATTTTATTATTCAAGAGCTAATATTTTGTTTCTTTTATAAACTATTTGAACTTATCAAGCTTTACTTGTGATATTTACTTTAACTTATCAATCAGTTTCACTGCTAATTGATCATGGCATCTTTACTTATAGTGGTTCATATCTCAAATAGATAAGGAATGTAAGTTTTTATAGACATGTTTAGTGCTTTCTTTGGTTAAAACTCAATTCAACATCTAGATCTTGCAACTTCCATCACAAGATTTACATCAGGTTTATATTAATACTAGAAAAAAAAACTATGCAATATACTGGAGGCATTCTTTTTTTTTTTTTCAATTCTATGATAATTTTAAATAAATAATTATTTATCCCTCGCTATAAATAAAAAATTAAAAAAATATTAATAAATCTAAGCAAATAATATGTAATTATCAAATTACAAAATATAAAGAGATATGCAACTCCATGATGCAATTATAATAGTTTATATAAATAATAGAATTTATTTATTAAACCAAATACATCAATAATGTTAATAAAAAATAAAAAAATACTTACATCAAAATTTAAAAGAATAATACTAACAATAAAAAAATAGCAACTTGGTAATTTTAATTTTAATTTAATATGAATATTTTAATTTAGTTTAAGGAATTGGGACACTTAACAATATAAGAGAGAGACACATGGTGAAAAACTATGTTATTAACTATATAATAATAATAATATATTGATTCTACACAACAAATACTTATACATTATATTTTTTACCAAATAAATATTATTTTCAATTTAATATCACAAACCAATATAAATAAAAAATGCATTCAAACAATTTCATTCAAGTAAAAAAAATAAACTTAAACTGACCATGAAACATATTTAAACAAATGCATTTAAAATAAAAAACAAATATATAATAAAAATATTTTATATTCATATCTAACTTGATCATTTTCTCAGTTTAATAATTAAAATTAAAGTGAGAGCAAAGAATTCTTTAATTAATATTTCATTAAATGGATCATTGAAACAATTCTTTTGCAAGTAATTAATAGTTTTAAATTAATTGAATTTCCAATTCAAGAATTCCTTCTAGAATAGAAAGAGATATCTTTTTTTTCTAAAAAAATAGTTTTTTTTTGTAAGTTGATTTTAATTTTAAAATTTATTTAAAAATTAAAAATATTAATAATGATATTTTTTTAATTGAACTTAATAGTATTTATTATTAGGAAGGGATTATTCATTTTAAAAATAAAGTTATATATTAAATAAAATAAAATATGAAAGATTTAATTACATATTTTATTATAGCACAAAGGCTTTAATATGTATTTATACTATTTTTGTTTACATGTACACATATATGAAAATATAAAAAGATTTTAAAAAGGATTTCTTTAGAAATACTTTAAAAATAAAAATATTGTAAAAAATCCACTTTTGTTTTTTTTTTCAAAAATATTAATTTTCCAAAATGTAAAAAATAACCCACTTTCAGAATATATATTTAATATACTAAAAATATATCACATTTTCAAAAATATACATTTAGTATATTAAAAACACATAAAATTTATAAAATATTTTTTAAAACAAATTTAAAGTGATATATATAGTTTTCTCATTTTAAAATAAACATAAAATATGTTAAATTTGGTTATAAGTTTAATAATCGGTTATCTATTTTTTTATATTATGTAAAAGTTAAGAATTGAAACTTTACAGCTTTACTCATATTAAAGATTTTCAATGAACTAATATATATATATATATATATATAATTTTTATATGTACCAATTTCAAACTATTATGTATAATATGATTATGGACTGAGAATAAAATAACTAAATTATTTATTTTCTAAAAGGAAACTCCTTATTCTATAAGAGTTTCATAGGGAATAAATATAAAAAATTTTAACATATATTTCTAAAAAAATTAATTTCAATAACAATTCCCATTACTTAAATAATATGTGAAAATTCATTTTATATATATTTATTTGCGATTTATTTTTAATTCAATTTTATGGCAAAATACTTTAAATTGTATGTAGGGCAAATAAAAAAATTTAATTAAGTTGAAAATTAAATTGAAACTAAAAAAATTAAACTGAATAACCAAACCGATAATTTAATTTAATTTTTTAATTTTTAATATTTTTGACTTTCAATTTCAATTTTTATTGGTAAAAATAGTTTTTTTTTTAGAAAAAAGAATGAAATAGTTTATTGCTAAAAAAAATATAATTAACAAATCATTGTGGAGAGTTGCTAAATTAATCCCTACATTCCGACTCAGAAAGTGCAGCTTTAGCCAGTCATGGGCCACAGCACTCACAGAGCGATTGGTACAACAAAAACAAATTTCTTTTTCTGGTGGTATGAGTGAATAACATTCGTCCAATACTATTTCTAGAGAAGAAGATGGTGAAACTCTATTCTTTACATAGTTTATTACTACTAAACAATCTGATTCAATGATCATCTTGTCCCAACCTTCATCGCAACTCAAAGCCTCCCTTATACCCATTGCTTATATTGTGCTAGCATGAAGTATTCATCAAAATACATATTTTTTTTTTTAATTTTTAACATTTTGACTTTCAGTTTTAATTTTATCAGTAAAAATAATTTTATTCCACTAATTGAATTCAACGGTTTTATATAATAAGTAAAAGTATATTATATATATATATTGTATAGTTACTATAAATTACATATATTAAATTATTTTATTGCTAGAAAGACAAATAAAAGAAAAAAAAATCATCAAATAATTTCAATTCTATCATTTTATCTATAAATAGAATTTTTAGTTCAAAATTACTTCAAATATTATACACATCGATAATAAATTCAATTTATTTTAATTTCATAATTACATTTATTTATTTAATAATAAGTTATAATATTAAACCTTTAACTTAGAAAATATATATTTTAGCACTACAAATTAAGTTTTAATTAGTTTAAATTTTTATAAAATAATATGGTTTCTAGTTATTTCGAAATTAATTTTTTTTATTAAAAATTGAAATCCATAAATTATTTTCTCAAAATTAATAAAATAAAATTTATTTAAATTGAATTCTTATTGCTTCTGAATTTACAAGGTAAGCATATAACAACATATTAATAATTCTTTTATTGCCAAAAAAGAGTGTATACAAAGAGTGTAATCAATTGAATCACCTATTCTATATATGTGTATACCCAATAAGAGCCCATAAACACAAATATCTCATATATCTAGCAAACAATTCACCCCCACCATATCACAATAACGACATCCAAAATCAAGTCCAGAAAATACAAACCATAATAGCCATTACAAAATAATAATAATAATAATAATAATAATAATAATAATAATAATAATAATAATAATAATAATAATAATAATAATAATAATAATAATTTAGAATATAGCAACAAATAATTTAGAATATAATAACAAATCCTATAATAATAATAATAATTTAGAATATAACAACAAATCCTATGTTGCAACAACCTAGCGTTCCAGAAGCTGGCCATATTTTCTAAACTAGCACACTCCCCTATCAGCACAACTAACCAACAATCCTTAGATCAACACAATAATCTCATCCGTGAATAATATAACATCCATAATTTTAAAAACTACTACTACTAAAAGTAGTAGTAGTAATAATAATAATAATGAGTTAAAAAAAGAAGAAAGTAGATGGATGGTGGAGATTTAAAGAGATATACATAATATATACATAACATATACACATATAAATATACTTAAGTTAAAAAGAAAGAAAATATAAATATATATACATATGCAAACTTCAACGTGGGAAAGAAAAAAAGAAAAAAAGATATAAAAGGATAAGGAAGAAAGAAGAAAAGTTAAACTCTTCTTCTTCTTCTTCTTCTTCTTCTTTCAACTTTAAAAAAAAGGAAGAGCACTCTTCATTTTATAAAAAAGGAAGAGCACTCTTCATTTTATACTCAATTTCCCACCAAAAATTAAGGGTTTTAAGTGGATTTTGAAGAATAATCAAAGATTCAAGTAAGAATTTCTCTTTTAAGCTTGTTTTTGTGATTTTGGATTATATAAGTTTTGGTTAGAGAGAAGTTGGTTTATGCTGAGAAAGAAGATGTTTATGAAGTGAATATAATGCATATATATGTTGAATTTGTGATTAATTGGTTAAAGAGAACTTTAATCCTGAAGTTAGGGTTTATAGAGTTTTTGGATTTAGGATTTTTTATGGGGTTTGGTTAAGATTAGTGTAATTAGGAGTTATTTTGAGTAATTTAAGTATGAATATGTGTTTAATTGAAGAATTAAACATTTTGTTGGTTTATGAGTATTTTGGCCAATTTGGTTCAAGTGGTAGAGTTTAGGGTTTTTTAAAATTAAAGCTTGAAAAGTGAAATTGGATTGATTTTGGAGCCAATTGAGATTTGTACATACTTTGAAAATATTTAATTCATATAATTATGTTTTGACATAAGCTACTTTGGAACTTTTAAAAGATTATGTTTAATTTTTTTTATGAAATTACTTTGAAGTCTATGAAATATTAACAAAAATGTAATTTGAGTACTGATTTGAATTTTAAAACTATTACATCATGGTGGATTGAAATATTTTAAAAAGTTCATTTATATTGTGAAAATTATGTACATTGTGAATGTGATTATGGAAATGTGGTCTTATGATGGATTTTGAAAGAATGATGGATACGTGTTAAGTTTCAATGCCCTACACATTTTTTCGGTTTGTAATATTGAGTTTGGTGCTATCGAGTTTGGTACTATCGAGTTAGGATGCCAATGATTATAGATTCATCATGATGTGATTATTATATTTACGCCTACGGGTGAGATACTACGGTATGACTATCCTTCGATATTGAGACATTACGGTATCGAGTAAACTTGTGATATGATAATCATATGCTTTCGGACGAGATACTCTAGTATCGCAATGCTTTATCTCTATTGTTGAGAACTATGGGTCATGATGGGCCATTTCAATGTTACTGAGACTTGGACATTTGTGTAAGGGCATAACTTAAGTATGTTGAGATTTGAAATGTTTAAAATGTGCATTTGCTTAAATTATGGTTGAAGTTTATGGAATCCTTTTTAAATTACGATATGTTTAAAATTAATGACATTACGTAAGTTTAAATTGTTACAAATTGAGCTTTCCAATTTATTTATCTATCATTTAACTATTAAATTCTAAAGTAAATACCACTAAGCTATATAGCTTAGCGTGATTAAATTTTATCGCACAGATGATAGGGTTATAGAAAGAAAAAGCCCTGACAGATATGAGAAGGCCTAGGATTTGAGGCTGATCTTGAAGTTAGAGTTTCTTATCATGAGACCATTCCTGCTAGTGTTGCACGATATGTATAGTTTTTGCATCCAATACATTTTGGTTTTGTACGTTATAATCATTATATATATTTGTTTAATCAATCAAGGTTTTATAAATATTATGTGCATGTCAGTGATGTATACTATTTATATCTATTAATACTTGGATGTGAGTTGGAGTAGTTATGGATTTTGTAAACTTGGATTTTAGAAGTGCTTTTTCCTACATGTTGTGAATTTTGAAAATTTGGCTTTTATGACTTTATAAATCTAACAAATTTTTCTTAGAAATTTTTATGTAGTTTAATAAAAACTATAACTTAATTAGTATCATTTATTTGTATTATATATTACATATAATATTTAAAATATTGATTAAGCTAGATTTTTATATTAAAGTTTAAGAGTGAGTATTTCTACAAGTTTACTTATTGTAGCATTCTTGTATTCTATATATGTATCTTATATATGTAAGATATTTAATCATTTATTACCAAAGTTATGAACATGTAAAATTGGACATAAGGCTCACCTAACCCATTTACAACAACCAATACATCAACCATCCTATCTAACTCAACAAATCAATTCACAATATAAAGCCAAGCATTAACAAACACAAATATTAATCCCTTATCCACAATTACCAAACAACATATTAATAATTCAATGCTAATTTATATATAAAATAAAACAGATAAAAAAATCACCTTATGAATCAAATTTATCAAGTCGTAATCCAAAATTAAGTCAAAAAACCCTACTTATTTTGTGCCTAATTAGAAAGATATAGAATAAAATGAAAGTATGATTTCATTTCCATTGAGCAAATAGGTAATTTCACGAATCCATATGCTAATTTATCTCCTGGATTTCTAAGGAACTAGAAAAATCAAGAAAAAAAATCTAAGGTTTAAACTTTCGAGTAGACTAAAATAAATTAATAATTTAGATTTCTAAGATGTAAGCATATATAAAAACAATACAATAAAAAGCAGATCAAACAAATAATAGAAATTGAATTAAGCTATATGAAATTACATGCCTAATCAAGTAGAAGCAATGAGAGAGAGAGGCAGCTAGAGCTAGGATTTCAAAAAATGAAAAGGGATTAGATTAGAGTTTTGAATCAAAAGGATATGAAGAGAGTAGATCGGATTAGAGAATTTTAGAGGGAGAAATTCCTTCTTAGATAGAAAAAGAAAAAGAAAGAGCGAGATATATAATTATTTTGTTGATGATGTTGAGTGGGTGGGTGAAGAAAGAGAGAAAGAGTTTGAATTTTCAACGTTAGTAGGTTGGTAGAGATGGGACTGTTGGCCTTTATGTGTAAGATGAACTGATAATGTGCATTGGAAAAATGGAAAGAGAGAGATATAATGTTCAACATTGAATGGGTTAGAAAGATAGAAGGGTGGTACACAATGCTCAATATATAATGCATCATAGAGTTCAAGATATCATGTGTAAAGACTATTAAACCTTTAAAAAAAGCATTGAACGACATCTTTTTTTCTATCAATTCTTAAAAAAGAAAGATTTATTTCAGTAATTTCAATTATATTCAACTACCAATGAGCCCGACTTAGTGATATAAAGACTAAAAAAGTCCTTCAAAAATTTAAATACTTTGCAATAGATTGAAAGGTAAGACCAATATTTTGCAAAAGTCAAAATTAATTCAATATTACTGTTTATAATAAATAAGTCTTATATTGTTTGGTTTATGATGGTTATAATAGTAGACTAATCACAACGACATATATTTGATGTATTATTCATTTTAAATTTTACATTTTGGATGTTGAATTGTTGGTTACAAATTTAAAATTATTATCATGAATAATTGCAATAGTTCTTTTTTGGTAAAATCATATACAAGGTACACTGTAGAATACAAATTGACATAAATTAATAACAAAACTAGAAAAAGGCAAAAACAACAAAAAGAATAGCATAATGGGCTAGACTTGAGTGGCCATGTCCAACAAATAACCCGAGTTCACTTCAGAACTCAAGTCATTGATTAAGTTATGGATAATGAGCAATGGCTAGAATTCAACTCGATCATATTAGGTTTCAAGTCAAGGAAAAACTCAACCATACTCAAACTTGTGCTCACCCCTAAATTTTTTAATATATAAATATTGAGTTTTTATTTTTATATGAAATAATAAATGTTTTTTAGTTGAATAAATTTTTTAAAATATAAAAATATAATATAAATTTATATATTTTGGGCATGTTAGCAATTAAGGATCTAGAAATGAATAACTTCCATAAGGATCCAAGAATGAAAAACTTTTATATCTAAATTTATAAGATCACATAATATCTTGTATGTTGGCATGAAAGAATGAATAAAAAGCATAAAATTATGAATCATTTAAGTAAAAAGGAAAAGTGGTAACTAATTTGAGATCTCAAAGTATTGTGATTTATATAAATTCAAGTAGGAAAATTGTACATTTAAAAAATGAATAGCATGTGGTATTGGCTAAATTACACCTATGGTAGTACTTCTACTTCATTTTATAATATAAAACTCTCTAAACTTTAAAAAAGTGCATAACAAATACCTCTTAATCTATCATAGTCAGTTTACAGATTTTTTTTTGTCAGCGTGGCAGATCAACATATTACTTACTTCTACTTTTCCTTATCTAGAATTTTTTTCTCTCAAAAACCCCTCATTACCTCTCTTCCACCACCACCACCACCACCACCACCATCACTTTCTCAAAAACCCCTCATTATCTCTGCCAGCTGAAAATTTTCATATCATTCCCAACAAATAAGATCCATAAATACAAAGAAAATACACGAGATAAATTTGGAATTGATTTCAATAGCAAAGGAGATTTTTAAAAAAATTGTATAAATCTGTGTGAGATCTAGGAGTTTACACGGACTGAGTTGGGTTGCGTTTACCCCTAGCCGAAGCCTGGCCCAAATATAATTCGGGCCATAATATTTGGCCTGTAGCCCAACCTTAGCCCGAATGGACTAAGCCATTTCAGGCTTGTCAGGCCACTCGGGCCAACGGGCTTCACTCTCTCTCTCTCTTTTTTTTTTCTTTTTTGCATTTTTTTCTTTTTTATTTTTGCAGCATTTATACTGCATATATTCAATTATTATTATTATATATAATAATATTATATATAATATAATATAATTTATTATATATTATATTATATTACAAGTAATAATATTATATAAATATTATTTTATATCATAAATAAAATTATTTATATATAATAAATAATACCTCGAGTTGGGCCAGGTTGGCCCAAGGCCCGACCTGAAACCTTTAAAACCCGATCTAACCTAGTTGAGGCTAGTCAAATGGGTTTGCAAGTTAATTAAACAACCTTACACCTTGTTTGGATGGTGGTGTGGGATGGGTAAGGATGGTGTGGTATAGGTTATTTGTTTGTTTGTTTTAATTTTCTTAGGCATAGTATTGTTACCCATGGTTTCCTTTATGGTTTTAAAACCATCAACTTTCTTACAAATTCCAAACCACCAAATCGGTGGATTATGATAGTTTTGTTAATTATTATTTCAAAATTACCCTCCCTCATTTTAACATATTTCAAATAAATCTTCTTTTAACCTAATATTTTCTCCATCAGACCTTTTTTCCCCCTTTCATTTATGTCGTTCTCACATTTGTTTCTATTTCTTTGCCCATCTTTGCAATAATTTCTATTTTCTTCTTCTTTGCAAGCACAAGGTGAGTTAATTCTCTTGACTCTTTGTTTATTTGCTATTTTGATTGTTGATTTGTATTTTTTTTCCTTTTTATGCTAATAAATTATTGATTTATATTTTGATTGTAGATTTTTTCTTTATTCTTTGATAAATTTATGAGGTATATGTGTTTATAGTTTTTGTAAATATTTTATTAATTTATTGTTGATTAGTCAAAAAACCAAAACATAGATCCAAATTTAACTTGTCATAGGTATATAATTGATGATAATTATTGATGAGCTCAAATGTTGATGATAATTATATATAATAATAATTATTGTTCATGGTCTCATATAATTAATTAAGCAACTTGTATAATTTGAATAAAAAAAATAGCAGTAAAAAAGGTTAAAATGGGCATTAGAATAATAGGGGCAGCAAAAAATTGGGATTTGAGGCTATTAAATTGAGGGAGAGTGGTCATTGTAGAGGCTGCCATTTCCACATCTCTTCTTTGTCTTGAGCTTTCTTTATTTGATATTTTTGTAATTTTTGGTGGCTACTATGTAAGGTAATTGAGTTAAAACCAACACTTGGTAATGATACTCTTTGATTGGGTCACTTGAGAACACATTTCATATATATAGAATATCTATCTTCGATATTATATCAAAATTTTTAGTTTGAGATGCTAAATTCAAGTTAAGGTTTAAGATTATTGGATTCAAAATATATTATGTTTTAGTTGATGGAAAGTGACATAACCAATTTAAATTAGAATATTAGTTTTCTTACTATAAATCGTGTTTATATATATAAGGCATTAGAATATTATTATTATATATATTATGTAAATAGTGATTATTATTATTATTATTATTCTTATTATATATTGTAATTAATTAGTGTTAGATGCAACCACGTTATCTCAATTCATATTGTAATTAATTATGTTTGTCTTCATGTGAGTTTTCATCAATATTATAAGAGTTATTAAAAGGCATTATGCTATAAGGTTTACTCTACTGGATAAGATTTTTGGGTGTTTTGAGAATCTTGCAAAGTTGCAATTGTAGTAGGAAAAAAAGCATTTAATGCCAATTTCAATGGATATATGCAAATTAATTTAGAAAAACATTACACCATACATACAACTTTTTAATGTATATCTAATAACAATACATTTACCAATAAAGTACTTAATTAGGTTATCTATAAAAATCATTATTGCATCTATCATTCAATACAAATCTTTATTACTTTTTGTGACTGTTATTTGTTATTACACTTATGTTAATCTTATATGAGATTATTGTGCAATTTTATTTTTATAGATGGATGATAAGAGTTTATTGTTAAAGCAACGAGTAGCTGTTTGCTTGGTATTACCTATTTGTAATGCAAGAGGAGGATAATAGGAGTGAGATTTCACGTGAATTATTTAATCTTCGTCATGCATCCTTACGTAATGCAATTGAACTAGCTTTTGGAGTCCTTAAGAAATGCTTCCCTATAATTGCAAGCTCAACTGAACCATAATATAGCCTTAAAACTCATAAGCTCATCATTTTTGCATGTTGTATTTTGCACAATTACTTATGTAGATCCAAGTGATGAGCTACTTGTAGAAGTTGAAGCTGAACTTTTACAAAATGAAAATGAACAAGATAAACATTCTAATATTAGAGACAATAATGAAAAAACTAGGAGAGAAGAATTGATTAGGGATTTTATAGCTACTCATATGTGGGCTGATTATATTAATGATGTTGTTTGATATTGTGCTTGTGTTATTGTGTTGTAATTGAATTATTGTACATTTTTGGAATTATGAAGTTTTTAATTTGAAATAATTTATTTATGCAATCTTTTCCTTTGATTGAAAGATAATTATATTATTATTTTATTTTGTAAAGTTAATAGTAATATTATTATGTAGTTAATACAATGCGTAAAAGGACATAAACTTCAGACGGGCAAAGCATATGTGTATGGTCAAATGCAATGGATGATGCTTTAGTTGACATATTCTTGGACCAACATAATATTGGGAATAGGGTGGTGGAACTTTTACAACATATGCTTTAGATTGCATTGTGAAGGAATTGAAAAAAATATCCATATAACTCAATAGACAAAGAATGAGTCCACAATAGAATGAAGAACATTAAAAGACAATTTACTAAATGGTATGATGTATTCCTAACTGGATTGAGTGGTTTTTCATGGATTCCAGAGACAGAAATGTTTGAAGCTGAAGATGAGGTTTGGAACTAGTTAATTCAAGTATTAAACATGATTGATACATATGCTGTAGTGTTCACTAATATTTGATTTATTATTTATAATTTATTATTTCATTATTTATATGTTAATCCTGCCGCTGCTGAATTGAAGAATAAACGTATGCGAAATTATAATAAGTTGCTTGAGCTATATGGAAAAGACAGAGCTGCTGAAAAAAGCCGTGATGTTACAGCAGATATGAGAAGAAAAATTGCGCATAATGTTAGGAAAAGAACATGTACTCCAAGCTTAATTTCCATTGATGATATTGATCAGATGATATTTGATAATTCTTGTACTTTAGAAACTTTTGCTAAACACGAGGTTGAGTTTGACTACAATGAAGCACAAACTCCTGATACACCTACATCACAAGCATAATCCAAAGCTTAAAACTCCAGTAGAAAGCGGTCCAAACAAACCTTAAAGGATAGTGCATTGGATGTTCTAAGATGGGTTTAGCTGTATTGCTAAAGCAATAAGCGAGGTTTGGGAATTAGTATCAAGTTTGGGTTTAGAAGCTTATATGGCTCTTCTTTGAGATCGTGAAATGTTGACTTGTTTCTTAAATATGCCATCCCAACTACACAAAGCATTTTTAATTAAAAAGATGTCTGGTGGTAATTCAGGGCAATATTAAAATAATTAATTTGTATGAATATTAATATATTTTAAACTATCATATATTATGTGTTGTATGTATTTATTGGCGAACTATTTAAATGACTATTTTGTATTATGGATTATGTTTTAGATGCATATATTTGGTATTTGGCAATGAGAGTATTTGATAAATTTATTGTATACTATATAGAAATTACTGTATAAATTATTAGATTGGTGTAACTAGTATATTAAAAAAAAGATTTGATAGATTGATGAAGGGACAAAATTTAGACAGATTGATAAAGGAATAAAACTTTATCAAAGGCATAATGAATAATTTTCAATAATTAAGAATATGATTTTTCATATTTGATATTTCTTTTATATATTAATTTTATTATAATGTTCTCAATTTAGATTATTAGCTAATAATTTGATATATATTTTATTGATTTTAATATTTATTTTTTAGCATTTAATTGTAATTAATTATTGACTATAAAAGTAAAAATAAAAATTAATTATTGACTAAAAAATAAAAATTAATTTTTTAATATAAAAAGTAAAATTAATTATTGATTGTAAAAAATAAAAATAAAAATTAATTATTGTCTATAAAAAATAAATTGAATATTACTTTATATGAATTTTAATTAAAATTAAAATTAATTTGAGTTAAGAGCATTCTAGTAATTTTATTATTTTTGCAACCATACTATACCACTAAACTAAATAAAAATAACTTATAATATTATAATGTACCATACCATCTATCCAAACATGATATATACTACTTACAGTACTATAGCATATAATACCATACTATACCATATATTAAAAAATTATACCATACCATATCATACATTAATAAATCATTATGTAGTGATCCAAATATAGTTTTAGTGAGATCACCTAGACCAACAATGATTGAGAGGTAGTGATGATAAATAAGCTGAAAAACCTAAATAAGAGAAGAATGAGAAGATACGATTTTGAAATATGAAAATAAATGATGAATATTTGGAATAAAAAAATATATTTAAAGAAAAATACATATCCAGTAGATTCAAAAACTACCCTCATTTAAAATAGATAAAGAGAGAAAAAAAGAAATGGTAATTTGCTGTTGTTGCCTTTTCATCTTCATCTTATTCTATATATATTTTTTATTTTTAAATTCCCGTAGAGTGTCAAATCTTTGCTCATTGGTGTGAGTTTTCCTAATTTGTATTCAAAATATTGGATGTGAGGTTTTACAGTAGAAATATTAATAGATTTTTCTAGCTTATGCAATGAATAAATAGGTAATACCCCTAAGTTAGGGTACCATGGGTGTAATTTAGCCTATGAAATTACTTGAGATAGGCAAGAAAAAAGAAATTTATAAAATTTCAATCAATGAATTTTATTTTGATATATAACGAATAAAATTTACAAAATTTCAATCAATTAATTTTATAAATCGTTCAATTAATTTCTTTATTTGAAAAAATAATATATTTATTATCAATAAGTTAATTTTAATATTAATAAATTTTAATATTAATAAATTATATATTATATTAAAAATAAAGTAAATTACATATATTGTCACTGAAGTTTAATTTATAATATAAATTGAAATAAATATTTTTTAATCAATAAAAAAATTATTAAACAATCACTCTTTAAAATGGCTGTAATTAATATGACTGTAATTATATATGGTTCTTTATAAAATACCACATCAACTTTATATGTACTTATGTAGATGCAGTATATAATATGACACTATATTAATATGTCACATCAACTTACTATTAAGAGCAATAACAAAGAACGGATAAAGGAATATGGAAATTTAAACAGAACGATGATAATAAACAAAAGATGAGTGTAAAAATGAAATTAAGGATGATTACATATACAGATAATATACAAACAATGCTAAATGAGTTTTAAATAAATAGGAGTAATAAAAAAATACTTATAAATGATTTGATACGGATATAAATAATTAAAAATTAAATGGATTTATATTAGAATATGATTTGGCAGAATTTTTTTTCATTATTACTCTTAAATTAAATTATAAAAATAATAAAATGTAATGATTTATTATTAAAAAAATGTGAGAGTGTAATTTACTATCACGACTTTCTTTTTTTTCTTTTCAAATTAAAATGAATAAAAGTGGGAGGAAAATTTTTAATTTTTAATTTTTTTTACTTTATTTTCTTCCATGTTCCCAAATAGGAGAAACCCATTAACAACCCATATTATTGGTTCAGTATTTTATTCAACTATTATTTTCTATTATTAAAACAAGGAGTAAATAATAATTTTATTTTTTTAAAATTATATCAAATAATAAATTATTATTTTAATTAAACTGACTCAATTTGTTGGATTTATTAATTTTTTTGTTGTGAAAATTTAAAAAAAAAATTCTTGGATTAATTTTTTTAGCTATACAAACACCAAAAAACAAATTAAAAAATCAAACAGCGGCGTTCTGAAATATTGACAATCACGTGATAGAATCATAGGATGAGCATAAGAAGAAGAAGACATTAAACATGTTCTCTTTATCGCACTATGTTCCCTAACCAATCAATCAATCAATCATCACTTCAAAACCATTTCCTACGGTCCACAACTTGTCAACTGGTGATCGCAATTGTTGTTGGATGTTTCTTATCATCTCTACTCAATTAGAATTCAGACAGCTTAACCATTTTTCTATTTTCTCTTTTTTCATTTTTATTTTTTCACCTATTACGTTTGTCCACGTAGCTAAAGTTTATTTTTAATTTTTTGGCGTCTCTCACGATGATATCGATGAAATCCATAAATCACCACCGTCTGATTAAAACGCCACCCTTGATCCTCAACCGTCGACCAACTCTTATCATCTTAATTCAGCTACTGGTATAGCCTCGTAAATCAGTAGACATAGAAACGCACGAAGTTAAAGGACTTAAAGCGCCTCTCCCTGTCTCTCTCCGTTTAGTATCTACAAAACCAGGTAAGCTTTTTTCTCTTTTACTCTTATATACTATTTATTTATTTATTGCTTTTATCACATTTACTTTTCGTTTCATTTCGTTGAAAAACCCTAGTGGAGAAGCTATAAACGGTCTGTTAAGATCTAAGATTTTTGTTTTTTATTTGCTTTTTGAATATGCTTTATTGAATTAGAGATCCATCAATTTTGTTTGACGAATGAGAAATGGAATTCTCGGCTAGGGTTTTTTTGGGTTTTTATTCTTTTCCTTTTCCTTTTTTTTTTGTTCTGATTGATATTATTGGTCTGAATGATTGTTGTTGATGTTTTGGCTGTGGTTTATCTTTTGATTTTATTTTATATTATTGGTTTTTGGTGAATCTAGGGTTTTGGGCTTGAGGCTTATTGAAAAATGGAAAATGGGATTGAGAGGATTGGTGGGCTGCAATTGGGTGAGGAAAACCTTGTGGAAAATCAGGTTTCTCAGGATAAAGTAGAGGAGAGGGCTGTGGTGGAGTCTGATAGATTGAGAGATTTTGAAGAGGAGGTTTTCGAGGAGGCAGTTGATTCACATGATCAATTGCAGAACCAGGGAGCAAATTCCGAATCTGGGGTCAGTGTTGTTGAGACTATTGATCATTCCAGTTCAGTAGTGGTGGACGAGGATTTGAACGTGGGAAATGAAGTAGAGACATTTGAGGAGGCAATAGGTGTTCCTTCTGAGGCTGAGAATCCTGAGGAGTTGGTTGAAGTGGTTAGTGAGGAAAGGGTGGAGGATTTGGTGGGTGCTGGGACTGTCAATAAAATTGATGAGGAAGGGACTACTAATGAAATGGAGAGTGAACTTGAAGAAAGAGCTGTTTCTGAGATTGGTGGTGATAGTGTTGATAAAATTGATGAGGGAGGGACTACTAAGGAAGTGAAGAATGAACTTAAAGAAGAAAGAGCTGTATCTGAGATTGGTAGTGATAGTGTTGATAAAATTGATGAGGGAGGGACTGCTAATGAAGTGAGGAGCAATGAATTGAATGCAGAAAAGGAAGTCTCTGTGATTGGTGGAAATGGAGGAGCTGAAATTTTGAAGGATGTTGTTGAGGTGAATTTTAGGCATGAAGTTAAATTGAGCAAGGAGATTCCATCTGATGGCGGTGGCAAGGAGGATGAATCTGGTTCTGACTACAACAAAAGTGGGGGATATGTTGACGTGGCAGACCAGCTTCACGAGGATAGGCATGAAGGTCGGAATGAGAATTTGCCTAAAATTGCTACAGAATTTCAGGGTGAGAAAATTGGAAAATTGCAAGGTGATTCAATTGTCCTTGATTCTGGGAATGGGGTTAATGAGGCTGAACAATGGACTGATAATTTATATGTGAAGCACCAAGATGATAGCAAGGGAGATGTGATTGAGGCTGCAGTTCAAGTGGGTTCTGGGAATCAGGGGGATGCTCATCATCAGAATGGTACTTCAGTTGTCCAAGATACTGAGGAAGCAACAGCAGTGCCAGAAATTTTGAACTCACTCTTAGAGAAGTTAGGAAATGAGAGTTGTGAGGACATTTGGGTTCCTGCTACTAATCTGGGAGAAGAAGATAATAGGGGTTCTGAACCATGTAGTGCTGATGAAAAAATTAATGGCATTGGCAAGGACATTTTTGTGATTGGGGAATCAGAAAAGATGGAAGAAAAAGATGGCAAGGACAGTATTGTTATTGAGGAGCCAGAAAAGATAGCAGAAAAAGTACAGGAAAAGAAGCAAATCAATCAAGGAAATGGTGAGCGAGAAATTCTACCTCCAGCAAAGTCTGCTTCATCATCTGTAAAATCCACTGGTCCTGCTGTTCCACCTTCCCGTCCAGCTGGCCTTGGGCAAAATGCCCCATCACTGGAACCCCCACCTCCCTGTCCCACTGCCATTGGGCGTGATGGCCCATCGTTGGAAAACCCACCTTCCCGCCCAGCTGGCCTTGGCCATGATGCCCCGCCATTGGAACCCCCACCTTCTCGTCCAGCTGGCCTTGGGCGTGGTGCCCCACCATTGGAACCTACACCTAGGGCAGTGTATCTGCAGCAGCAGCGCGTTAATGGAACCGTATCTCATGTGCAATCCCAACAAATTGAAGACCCTACTAATGGGGAGGGTGACGAGTATGATGAGACTCGTGAGAAACTCCAGATGATTAGGGTTAAATTTTTGCGGCTTGCCCATAGGTTGGGGCAAACTCCCCATAATGTTGTTGTAGCACAGGTTCTGTATAGGCTGGGATTAGCTGAGCAGCTGCGAGGGAGAAATGGGGGGCGTGTTGGTGCCTTCAGTTTTGATCGTGCCAGTGCCATGGCTGAGCAGCTTGAGGCAGCTGGGCAGGAACCCCTTGATTTCTCTTGTACAATTATGGTTCTTGGGAAGACTGGAGTTGGTAAAAGTGCAACCATCAATTCAATATTTGATGAAGTAAAGTTTGGTACTGATGCTTTTCATTTAGGTACAAAAAAAGTTCAGGATGTTGTGGGCACTGTTCAAGGGATTAAGGTACGTGTCATCGACACACCAGGTCTTCTCCCTTCTGGGTCTGACCAGCGCCAGAATGAAAAGATCCTTCACTCTGTTAAGCGCTTCATCAAGAGAACTCCTCCAGACATTGTGTTGTATCTTGACAGGTTGGACATGCAGAGCAGGGATTTTGGTGATATGCCCCTCTTGCGCACCATCACTGAAATATTTGGTCCATCAATATGGTTTAATGCAATTGTAGTCCTGACTCATGCAGCATCTGCTCCTCCTGATGGTCCAAATGGTACTGCTTCAAGTTATGACATGTTTGTCACTCAACGTAGTCATGTTGTTCAACAAGCAATCCGTCAGGCGGCTGGTGACATGAGGCTGATGAATCCAGTTTCATTAGTAGAGAACCACTCAGCATGTAGAACAAATAGAGCTGGGCAGAGAGTGTTGCCAAATGGCCAGGTTTGGAAACCTCATTTGTTACTGCTCTCTTTTGCATCGAAGATTCTCGCTGAAGCAAACACACTTTTGAAGTTGCAAGATGGTCCACCTGGGACTGGGAAGCCTTTTACAACTCGTTCCAGGGCACCTCCTTTACCATTCTTGCTCTCATCCCTTCTCCAGTCAAGACCAGAAGTTAAGCTGCCTGAGGAACAGTTTGGTGATGAGGATAGTCTTGATGATGATTTGACAGAGTCATCTGATTCTGAGGACGAATCTGAATATGATGATTTGCCGCCATTTAAAAGTTTGACAAAGGCCCAGGTGGCCAAGCTTACTAGAGGCCAGAAGAAGGCATATTTTGATGAGTTAGAATACAGGGAAAAGCTTTTTATGAAGAAACAGTTGAAGGAAGAGAAAAGGCGAAGAAAAATGATGAAGAAAATGATGGCTACAGCGAAGGACCTGCCTAGTGATTATATTGAAAATGTAGAAGAAGAAAGTGGTGGTGCTGCATCTGTCCCAGTTCCAATGCCAGATTTAGCCTTGCCCGCTTCTTTTGATTCTGATAATCCCACACATCGGTATCGTTATCTTGATACCTCCAACCAGTGGCTTGTAAGGCCTGTCCTAGAAACTCATGGTTGGGACCATGATGTTGGTTACGAGGGTATAAATGTAGAAAGATTATTTGTTGTTAAAGAGAAAATTCCCATATCTTTTTCAGGCCAGGTAACAAAGGATAAGAAGGATGCTAATATTCAAATGGAATTAGCGAGTTCCCTAAAGCATGGAGAAGGGAAATCGACTTCGCTAGGTTTTGATATGCAGACTGTGGGGAAGGACTTGGCTTATACCTTACGTAGTGAGACAAGGTTCAGTAATTATAGAAAGAATAAGGCAACAGCTGGTCTCTCAGTCACTTTCCTGGGTGATGCCATGTCAGCTGGACTGAAAGTTGAAGATAAATTGATTGTCAACAAACAGTTCCAAATGGTAGTGTCTGGTGGTGCAATGACTGGCCGTGGTGATATAGCTTATGGTGGCAGTTTAGAGGCCCAACTGAGGGACAAAGATTATCCTTTGGGTCGTTCCCTTTCAACGCTTGGGCTTTCTGTTATGGATTGGCATGGAGATCTTGCTGTTGGTTGTAATATACAATCACAGATCCCCATAGGGCGGTCTACAAATTTAGTTGCTCGTGGAAATTTGAATAACAGGCTGGCTGGACAAATCAGTATTAAAGTAACTAGCTCAGAACAGCTCCAAATAGCTTTGGTTGGCCTCCTCCCTCTTTTCAAGAAGGTATTTAGTCACCCTCAACAAATGCACTTTGGACAATGATGAAAACTAAATTATATGCGCTGCAGCAGTCACCTGATGATGGGAAATTTCTGATGGTGGTGATCGTTGTTGAAAAGAGAGTGAAAAAGCAGCTTATTTTGTCTTTTCGTTTTTTTTCCTCAAACCCTTCTCCTTTTTGTCAAAAGCTAAAACTTCAACGAAATGTTTCCTTGATTATAGAGACTTAGTTTTTTTTTGTTAAAAATATTTCATGTAGCGGTTTTTGTTCCCATTAAGCCACCGGGCCAAACATTGCTTCTGGTTCAACCGCGCCTTATTTAACATGTGTCAATTTATATGTACATTGTACAGTTACCATGTCCTTAAAATTTTAGGCTTAGGATCACATCTGTTAATCTCTTCCTTTGCCCATTGTAGAAAGATATCAAAAGTTTTGGTAGTTTCTCTTTATTCTCATTATGTCAAACATGTTAGATGGATGTGATGAGCCCAATAATATCATTTGAGGCTATCTCCATTTGATTTCTAATTGTCACTTGGAGATTCTAATTCTGATTGAACCTTTAGTGATGGTTGGTGGTGGTCAATGGCTTGCCAGAGGTGGTCAGCCAACTAGTTTTAATTGTTTTGGTTGGTGTTTGTGTGTGCATTTGTTTGTGAATTTCTTCTTCCCTTTTTTATAGGTTTTTGAAATTGATAAAGGTATATTATTTTCATTTTTCAGGTTGAAACTTCAATATTTTTCGGTGGTTGAGCTAATTAGAGTTGGATGAATTTTTCTATACATATAGCTTAAAAATGTCCACAACTTTTCTGCAATTTATATTGCTCCGGCCTTAAAAACTAGAGGGCGGTAGTCCAGCTGCCAAATTTAATCATTTCGAGTGGCAAAGATTTTCAAGTTCTACCTTGAAACAAGGTGTGTGTTTCATTATGTCTTCCAAACACTTAAAATTAACATTTTCAGCATTATTATTGTTAAGTTGATTTATAACTCTCAATTTAAAAGCCTAGCTTAAATATCACTTAAATAATTTTTAAAATTAAATTGTTAAATATTTTTATATAATTTAAAGTTATATTACTTATTTTTTTTTAAGTATTTAAAAATTTATTATTTTTATTTGCAATATTTAATTTTCAATTTTATAAATTTAATATTTAATTTTAAATGTTACCATGATAATAATTATAGGTTATGTGCTAATTATAATGAGAAAATCCTAATTAGTTTTGTTCAAGCTGAATTCCTTGCTGCAGGTTGTTGCGGAATTAATATTAATATGTGAATAATAAGAAAAATAAATAATAATATATTAAATATAATTGTAATATAAAATATATATATAAAGTATATAAAATATATAGCAGTATACAAAATATATCTATTAACATACAATATATATATAATATAATCACATCATATTTAAAAATATACATTCAAAATTTATCAATGCAACATTAAACACAAAATACAAAAAGTAAAGAACAATAATTTATTTGAAAAGATAAAAGAAAAGTGATTTTAATTAAAATTAAATTGTCTTTCACTTTTCATAAAACATATATTCATTATAGTATATACTGTATAATTAGCAAAAATATGATATCCAATATAAAAAGAAAGTAAACAATTAAATCTATATTTTTTTAATTTACTTTATTTTTATTACTAAACCAAGGTGTTATTAACATACATTTAATAAATTAAAACTAAATTGGAAATTTTTTTATTTTGATATTTATCTTTCCTAAATAAAAGGTTGAAATTTTAAATTCATGCTATTTATTAATTAAATTATAATGTTTAAAAATTCTATATGATAGGCAACAATTTTATTTATTTTTCAAGCATTAAGGATGAACACTTAATTTTAAAATGATTTGATTCATAATATTTATATCTAAATAGACTCAATTTATCATTGAGTTCAAATATAAACATTAATATAAAAATATATTAATATAAACATTAATATAAAGACAACATTATATATATATACTCTTTTGTTTTTCCTTTTTTTTTCATTTTAAAATTTTAATTGGTATAAGATTACATTCGATTATTAATGATTAATTATATAATTACTAATTATTTAACTAAATAATTTCAAACATATATATATATTTTTTGAAAATCTATATATTTGGATTTTAAATAAATGGTTGAAAGTCATGATATTTAACACTTGATCTGAAATTTTAATCACTACTTTGAAATATTTAGTAAATATAGCAATTAAAGTAACACGACAACAAGTTAAAAAGTATAATTAAAATACTTTTCTATAGAAAATGAGAAATACATTTTATAAAATTTCTAATTGCTACTTGTATTCTATTCGCTAATATTGAACAATTTTGAGCAAAAAAAAAATTCTTATGTTATTTCATCGGATCAAAATGAATATTATTGAAAATAAAAAAGCAAAATTGAAAAATTAAAAAAGGAGAGGGAAAACGTAAAATGGGAAGAAGTAAAAAAGAAGAAAAAAAAATGAGGAATAAGTAAAATACAAAAATGGGGGCAGTGGGAGATGTAAGGCAGTATGGTCAGTAATTGTTGTAAAATTAAATAATCTAAGTTTACAAAAGTTAATACTACACATATAGATATATTTTTATATATTATAAAAATATTTATAATTCGTGATTTTTATTCTCTAATTCAATGAATTTTTTTTCATTCAAGAATATAGATAGAAAAAGATCGCCATTTTTCTTCCCCTTGATTTTCTTATTTTTACTAATATTTTCATTTCTATGAAAATTGAAAAGAAGAAATTGGATGGGTATCACCCATGGTTTTATCTTATATGTGTTATAAAGTATCACAAATTTTTGAAAGAACAAAAGTTCAAAATTTGATATGAGACGATTTTGTATTTCTTCATTCATTCCCATCCAATCAAAAAGGTTTTTTTTTATTGGATGAATTGACTTCTTGATCTTGGTGAATTATAAGAAAAAAAAGATTTTGCTTATCAATTTTATCAATTATTTGATACTTATTAGTCCCAGTCTTAGTATTTTTTTTTATCTTTGCTTCCGTACATCTAATGTACTAAGACATTTAATATTAAAAAACATAATCATAAAAAATTAATAAGTCAATTCACCATAATAGGTTAAAACTATAAAAATGCAAGGAAAAAAAAAATTAAGAATGAGATGCAAACTCAAATTAATTTAAATTTAATATTTCCGTATTCCTCTTGTAGTATAAAGAGAATAAACTTGTGATATTTATATATAAAGAGACTAAACTTGTGATATTTATATATATGATAAATGAAAAATTACAAATAGATAATCATAAAAAAGTTGCTAATTACCTTATGTTATATTAAACTTTGAAAAGCATAAATACTACTATTGATATTTCTTTGAAAATTATAAAATGTTTTAATTTATATTTTAAAATTTTAAATTAATATTTTATATTTTCATCAACCATTTTATAAGCAAAAAGGTCTTTATAAATTATATATAACCCTTTTGTAAGCAAAAACCCATTTCGCATCAGACGAACCAAATCATATGCGCTAAAAATGGAGCACTGTTTTGTTGATAGGAACTTTTGATAAAAATATATAAAATATTATCATATTTATAAAATATTTATTAAAATACTAAAAATAAAATATTTATTAAAATATTAATAAAAATATATAAAAATAATTAAAAATAACTATAAATTTATTATATTTATAAAATATTTATTAAAATACTAAAATTTATAAAATATTTATTAAAATATTAAATTTTTATTAATTTATAAAGAGTTTACAATGAATTTATCATGAGTTTATAATTTTTACAAAGTCTATAATACATTTATTATAAATTTATAATAAAATAATTAAAATATTTCTTATAAAAAATAAAAAATTTTAAAAATATAAGAAAGGGTCCCATTTTTCTCAGATTTTATGGCTTCTTATGCCATTTTATAGATGGTGAGCTCTTATAGCTAGACCTGTTGATAGTATTGGGAAGGGTTTAGCTTTTCAATTAGCTAGAAAATAAAAGGAACAAAAAAAAGAGAGAGAGGAAAGAAATAGGATAAAATGAGAAATAAAAAAATACCCATGATTAAATGAGAATTTCACACAAGGAATAGTATTCCTTGTGGCTTTTTTGGCATATAACAAGTTAAATTTTTTGCAACAAGTTATTGCCGAAATAATATTATTATGTGAATATTAAGAAAATTAAATAATAATATATATTAAATATAATTACATTATGTATAATATATATATATATATAAAGTACACAAAATATATACTTATATATAAAACATACACTAATATATAAAATATCTATTTACATATAAAATATACAAAATTATAATCGAACATATTTAAAATTAAATATTTAAAATTCATCAGTGAAATATTAAACACAAAGTGAAAAAGTAAAAAAAAATTATTTGAAAAAATAAAAAAAGAGATAATTTTAACTAAAATTAAATTGTGTTTCACTTTTCAGATAATATATATATATTTAATATTGTATATGCAATTAGCAAAAATTTCATACCCAATATGAAAAGAAAACAAATAATTAAATCTATAATTTTTTTTTAAAATTTCTATTTTGTTGTTGTTATTAAACCAAAGTGTTATTAACATATATTTAATAAATTAAAACTTTTAAATTAGAAAATTTTTTATCTTAATATTTATCTATCCTAATTAAAAAGTTGAAAGTAGAAATTCATGCTATTTATTAATTAAATTATAATTTTTTTTAAAAAATTTCATATGATAGCTAATAATGTTAATTTTTTTAAGCATTAAGAATGAAAAATTTAATAATGAGATGATTTGAATTATAACATTTATTTCTAAATTGGCTCAAATTATCATTGAATTTAAATATAAAAATTAACATAAAAACATTATTCAATGAAAACATATATTAAATTAATTAATTATTAATAATCTATACCAATAAGGAGAAATAAATAACAATGATGAAAAAGAAATTTATGTGAGGGTGCATTATGGGTATGAAAAAGACAAAATTATGTATATACATTATGAAAAGGAAAACGTAAATGATAAGTCAAACTAAAAAAATGGGGGAAATCTTATACTTTAAAAGCAAAATCATTTAAAAAAAGAAAAATAAAAAAAAGAGATAAAAAAGTAAAAAACGCCATAAGTAAGAAAGTGTTGTAAATATAAAGAAATAGGGAGAGAAATATGAGAAAAAAAAAATAGGTTGAAGAATATAAAGATTTTTATTCCTTATAAGTTACGCTATATATACTATTCATGATGGGGTTTATATGGTGATGTAAGTAAGCTTTAGATAAAAGCATATAATTAGAAAATTATAACTATTATATAGATAAGATGAAGTTAATTATAATTTGAATAAGATAAAGTTAATCATAATTTTGATAAGATGAAGTTCATTCAATTAAGTAGTCATCCACATATATTTATTAATGCTTCTCTTTAGATGGCTACTCTTATGAATATGCCTCATTAAAACTTTGCTAAAAAAACCTAGTAAGATAAAAACTTAGCAAAGAAAAAATAATATAATATTTATAGGTAACTTCCCCTAAAAAATATATCAAACTAAGATATTTAAAGTGAACGCATCTTAACATTGTATACATATCTTTTGAAGATTAATATTGGCAGTGCCTTTGTGAATAAATCCACTACATTATCATTTGAATGAACTTTGTAAATAAATTTATGCGTATAAAAGAACTTTGATGATATATATTTAGTTTTATCACCTTTATATATAGTCCCCCTTGATTTGTGCAATATACATTATATTATCTTCATACAATATTGTTAGTTTGTTATTTTTTATAGGTAATCCACAAGCTTCTTTAATATGTTTGATTATGGTTCTCAACTATACACATTCACAAGTAGCTTCATGAATGGCTAATAACTTTAAATAATTTGATGAAGTAGCAGTGATTGTTTGTTTCATATATTGCCATAAAATAGTAGTATTATTATATGTGAAGACATAATCTATTTGGAACCAAGCTTTATGAGGATCAGAAAGATATCCAGCATCAACATATCCTGCCTATTCAAACTTTATTCCTTTCAGGAAAAATAAACTCATATCAGATGTGCCATATAAATACGTAGAACATGTTTCACTCTATTCTACCGCTTTTTAGTTAGTGCAAAACTAAATCTTACAAATAAGTTAAATGCAAAAGCAATATTTGGTCTTATATTATTAGCAAGATATAAAAACACCCATATTACACTGAGATATGATATTTCAAGACCAAGAATATCTTCTTTATTTTCTCGTTAGTGAAAAGGACCTCCTTTTACATCAAGAGAACAAACAACCATTGGAGTGCTTAATGGATAAGATATATCCATGTATAATTATTTCTAGATTTTTTCGATATATGATGCTTGATAAACAATAATTCCATTTGACAAATACTCAACTTGAAATCTAAGATAAAATTTTATTCTTTCAAGATCCTTCATGTCAAATTATTTCCTTCAATAGTCTGTGGTAATTGAGATATCTTCTGGAGTTTTCACTATATTTAAATTATCAACATAAACTGCAACTATAGTAAATTCTGAATTGATCTTCTAGATAAAAATATATGAGCAAATAAAATTATTTTCATATCAATTTTCTGTAAGTATTCAAATAGGAAATTATATCATATTCTTCTAGATTACTTTATTTCATACCAGAATCTTTGAAACTTAATATAGTATAATTGTCAGGGTATTATATGCTTTATGCATCTTGAATCATTCAGGAATTTTCATATATATGTCATTTTCTAATGAATTATATAAGTTGTCACAACATCCATTTAATATATGTCGAGCCCTTCAAAGGTTGCCAAACTGATAAAAATAATTCGTAGGTAATAGCATCCATGACAGAAAAATATGTCTCATTATAATTTATACCAGGTTTTTGTGAGAATTCTTATGCCACAAATTGTGTTTTGTATCTCACAATTTTATTTAACTCATTTTTTATGAGCCATATGAGCAAGTTGTCATAATATATATTGAGCCTTTCAGAGATTGCCAAACTAACTTTAAGAGTAATTGCATTCAAAATAGGAGAAATGAATTCTTTTCACAATCTCATTTAATTCATTTTTTTATATACAATATCTCATGGGTCTGGCATCTTCTAGTGTTTAGACGACTAGTTCAAATTTGTACGTTTAGCTAATGAATCTAGCTTAGCCTGGATTATTTATTTCCATTTTGGCCAATCACTTTAAGTCAAAATTTTTAAGTATTTTTAGGCTAAAACATATTTCAATAATTTCAACAGTAACTATATATGCAAATATATTATCAATAATAATTTCATCTCTTTCTTATATATTTTTAGATTTTAATGAGGTCTCATAATTTTTCGATACTAGAATCACTTCTAGGGTACTTCTCTAGAAATATATAGTTGTTGATCTATATTGCTTTTGGCCTCTTCAGGAGTATTATTTTGAAATTATTTATGCCCTCTTCTTTTAAAGAATAATATTTTGAACAAATGGGTCTTTTACTCTTCTAGCTTGATTTCTTGCAAGGGCGATCATTCTTTTATGAGCATTAGTAATCTGAACATGTTATTTATTGACCTTTGGTTTCTATAAAGATATCTAACAGTTTATTTATTCTGCAAATGAATTATGCTTCGAACTTCAGGTTCACATTTATATATATATATATATATCAAGAATGAACAAGATTAATGTATTTTAATTAATCTCTTGTACTTGTTGCTATATTCATTTATCTTCCCCTGATGATAGAAAAACTGATTTATCAAATTGATAATCTAAAATTCTTGCTCTGGAAGATTTCTCGTTAAAAGTTCAAAACATCTAATAACATGTAGAAAATCAAAACCTATATAGATATTAAGATAATATTGATAACTCATTTTATTTATTTGAGAGGATGCAATAAGAACATATACAATACAATAAGAAATTTTTAATATCACATATTCTAAGTAAAATATATTATGCCAGTTAAACACAAGTTGCAAAGTGGAAAACTTGTAATGTATAGACAGTCAAATGCAAATTAAAGGTGATATAAATAGTAACATGTATCCAAATATGTATCTCAGTGGATATAAGAAGTTTTGAATTCATAAGCATATGTATAGCAATTAATTGTAAATTCTTTATACAAAAATTAGCTAAATCATTTTGGGTGTGAACATATACAACAGAATGTTCAATCGTAATTCCTATTGAAGTACAATAATTATAAAATGCTTTTGAAGTGAACTCACATCCATTATCTAGATGAATTGTCTTAATAGGATGATCAAGAAATATTGATCTTAACTTTGTAATTTGAGCAAGAAATTTAGTAAAAGTAATATTATGAGTTAACAATAGATAAATATGTGACCATCAAGTTGAAGTATTAATTAAAAATATAAAATATCTAAATAGTCCACAAGATGGATAGATAGGACTATAAATATCTCCATATATTTTTTTTATAGAAATTTATGAGACTCTAAATATAATTTAGATAGTAAAGGTCTCACAATTAATTTATCTTAGGTACAAGAAGTACAAAAGTAATCATTAGATAAAAGAATTTTTAATTTTTAAGTGGATGTCTATTTGTATTCTCAATAATATGTTGTTTCATTTTTGAACCTGGATGATTAAAAAGATCTTGCCAAAGTATAAAAATTTTAGTATCTATGTACTTTCGGCGCATATAGTGCATCTTAATCATCTTTATTTTTGTAAAGTATAATCCAGTTGATAAACTTAAAATTTTTTCTAATATAAACTTTTGGTTCAAATTTATAGAGGTAATACATAAAAATTCTATAACTCTTTCACTTTATTTTAATAGGACATCCATTATGATATACTCTTTAAAACTTAGTAGATTTCTTTAGGATCTATTTGAATACAACGAATCATGGATATATAATTTGTTCAAATTTAGAATATAAGGTGAACTCTTCTAGAGCCTTCAACTATATTTATAGAATTATATATCATGTTAATATTAATTTTAGCTATTGTTAACTATAATAAATATTTTTTAATAATGAAAAATTATGAGAGCTGTACCAATATATATCTTTTTAGCACTTTTGCTTTCATAATTGATAGAAAAAAAATTTTCACCATTACCTTTTTATCAATATCTTGTCCATAGTCTTAAAAAATATCATATTCACTTCAGGTAATGTTGTTAAGCCAGCACTTTGCTTTTAAAATTAGTAGGAAAAAATTTTCACCATGATCCTTTTTGTCAAGATTTTCGTCCATAGTCTTGAAAGAATACCATATTCACTTCAGGGAATGAACTTAAGCCAGTTTGATAAGTTTTCATCAAAAGTTAAAAAATTTGTTGATATAATTACATTGTTGGTGTTTGAACTTTTTAAAATTTAATTATTGAGTTGTTCAACTTTTCAAATATCAATTTAGTACTGAAACCGAAAAATCATGTACAATTTACTTGTTTTAGCATGTTGCAAACCGGTTACAGGTAAAATGCCATATCACCTTTTATTGACATATTAACACGTGTTATCTAACAAAGTAGTTTTTGGTTTGCAACTGGCTAAAACAACTAAATTGTATACGACTTTTTTGATTCCAATACTAAATTAATATTTTAAAAAGTTAAACAACTCAATTGTTAAATTTTAAAAATTTCAGACACCAACAGTGTAATTATACCAATTTTGTTTAACTACATTTAAATACAAAATTAATTTATAATATTTTGTGAATCTATGCTCTTAATATTATTAATATAAGAGTACATTTGAGGCATAAAAAGTTTAATATTCACAATAAAACTATAATAAATCCTTAATAATAAGATAATTAGTTTTCAATTAATTATATGAATAATCAAAATGAAAAATTATTTTTTTAAGTGATCTTAAGGGAATGCTTGATTTTCTTTTCATAATATCTCTAAGATTTACAATATCGAGGTGAATCTCATTATCAAGAACCCATAACGGATAATTTCTTCGGAAAATATCAAGGGTAATAAACTTAAGTTTTATGAGATTTAATATTATAAATATACCAAATTTAAATAAAAATCATAAATTAGATAGATTATAGGGCTATCAAATAAATAAGGACTAAAAATTATAATTAGAGTTTAAATATCATAACTCTAAAATTGCAAATAATCATATTAAATAATAATAAATATCAATTTATTTATCAACTTCACTTTAACACTCAAATATCTTAAAATTATGAGTTTTTAAACTCGTATTTTCGTAGAAACTTAGAAAAATTTCATGGTTAATATATAAAAATAATTAAATAATTATTTAAAAAAATATATCTTAATTCATGATGAATTATTGAGAGATAGAATAAAAATTCTTTTATAGATTAGAAAAATTAAATCTTTCTCTATTCACTATTATAACTTATAGAGATTATCGTGGCGATAACGTATTATAAATGTAAATAAATAGGGAGAGAAATATAGGCAGAAGAATATAAGAATTTTTATTCCTCATTAGTTATGCCATATATACCACTCATGATGAATTTATATAGTGGTTTAAGTAGGTTTGAGATAAAAATATATAATTAAAAGATTACAATTATCATATAAATGAAATAAAGTTAATAATTTGGATAGGATAAAGTTAATTATAATCATGATAAAATTTAAAATAAAATAATAGAAAAAAAGATTGAAAATTTGAAAAGTGATTATTCTAAAATTACTCACAAAGTTCATTCAAAATTAAAATAAAAAAATAAAATTTAAAAGTCGCTCTTATTAAAATAATAACTTTTAGAGCATTTTGGTTTAAAAAAACTTTTAAAGCATTTTAGTGTAATAATAATAATAATAATAATAATAATAATAATAATAATAATAATAATAATAATAAATCTTATGAGCTAGAAATAAAAAAATAAAATTAATTGAGCATAAAATTTGTCTCAAAATCATAATATAAAGTTATAATTAAATGGAAATTGAATAGCTTTCAAAACTATAAAGTTAGACTATTTGAATTTTTAATTGTGATTGTAATATTAATTATCCAAAAAAGGTAAAAGTTAAAGGACAAAAGTGCAAGAAATATATTATAGAAATTTGCAAAATTTGATCATTGCTATTTAAAAAATAATGCGTTTTGGTTGTATAAGAATCATAGAAAAGTTGACTATATAATCTTATTTGACCAACAATATTATATTTGTTTATAAATAATCTAAATAAAATAAAATAATGGGCCGACTAAATTTTACTGACCAGTTAGTAATTTTATTTAGGGGGATTGGGAAAAAAGTATTTCACTGGGAAAGGGGATTGATGTGTCTACATATCAAAAGACAATCATACTCTTAATTTTAGATATAATAAATGAGAAAAAGATGTTATAAGAGTAATTTAGGTATTGTTTAAACTTTTTCTATAAAGTTGAGTTGCAATCAAAATAAGTTAATAATTTTTTCAATTCATTTTTCTAATATTTTGTTATATCTTCTAAACATGGTAATTTAATCTTTTTCAGCAAAATATAATTTCAATAATATAACTCTGTAAAATATATTTTCAGTAATTTACCAAATACACTATAATACACTATAAGTGCTTAAGCACATGAGATAATATGGAAAAAAGAAAAAAAAAGAAAGGTAAGATTGAAATTTTAAAAAGAATGCATAGTTTTTTGGGATATTCACTATATAAAAAGATATGTCTAATATATTAAAATATTTTTGAATTAATTCACAAATTCATTGAGAAAATAATTAAAAAATTAATTTTTTAATTCTATTATTTTACAAAAAAATTAGAAAAATAATTAAGATTAGTAATTTGGATACAAAAGAATAAGTGAAATTATTATTTGTTATTTTTTTGGAGACAAAAAATAATTATAAATTTACCAAGAAATAATATGAGCAAAGACAAATAAAAAGTGATAAAAGAATAAATAAATATATTAAAATTTAAACTAAGTTGATACAATAAAAATATCTTTAAATATATAAAAAGTTTATTAAAAAAATTTAAATAATATAAAACTTTAAATCTAACTATAACTAAGAATAATCTGTCAAAAAAATTATAATTAATGAGATATTAATTAAGATAATTAAATTTATATTAACTGTCATACATGGGGCGGCGGGGAGCCGACAAAATATATATTTAATTATTTTTTATCGGTCAATATTTAGTTATTATTATTTTTATTAGAAGTCTTCATCAATCAATTATAAGATTTGATTGAATATCTATTAATGGTCTGCGTTTCTAGGTTCAGGGGGTTGATTATGTATAAAGAAGAAAAAATATTGTACAACGCTCAAAAATTGATACTATAATTATTATGATGTTTTATTATCTATTTTTTTATTTTTTGTAAAAAAAATTATATTCACTGTTTGAATATAAATTCTAATTTATATTTTTATTTTTTACCATTGTATCCACTATCTGAAAATAAAATTTTTTTATTTTATTTATTTTATGATTTTTATTATCCTTATAGACATATATGTCATTTATTAGTTAATGATTTAATCCTTACATTCACTATCTAAATATAAGAATTTTATAATTTAATATTTGTTAAATTTATTATAATTATTTTTAAATTATATCCATTCTTTGGACATAGCTCATCTAATTCCACAAGAAATATTTTTGTATTTTTATATTTTTGCTATTTGATAATTAATAGATATTTATTATTTTTTAAGAAAAAAATATTTTTTATTGAGATGGACTTGAATTCGAAACTTGATTTTGAACGCCTACGTCTCCGCCTGATGAAATCAAAGTCCTCGTAGTTCAATTTTATTTTTATTTTTATTGTTTTTATTTATTATTATTATTATTATTATTATTATTATTGTCATCACTTTTTGGATAAAATATTTTAATTTATCATTTTACTCAGGAATTATTTTAGCTTACTATATATATATTCTTAATAATTATATTCACTTTTTGAATATAATTATTAAGTTTTTTTTTGGATATTTTCATTATATATGTCCACTTCAACTTTACATATAAATTTTAGATTTACTTGACAATCATTAAACTCACGGCTTGAATATAATAATTTTATTATTATTATTATCATATATTAATTATCGATTATTAAAATAAAAATATACAGAAAAATTATTTTTATTGTTACTAACAGATAATTAATGATAAGATAATAAAATAATTAACTTATTGATTGAAAATAAAGACAAATTTATTATATTATAAAGACTTTATAATAAAATTCTAACAATAATTTAATTTCATTGGCTAGATACTATTATTATCATTTTGTTTATCTTATTGTTTTAAATAAATAAATAAATAAATCAAAAGAGTAAAATAAAAACTCATTATAATAATAAAAAGGATCATATGGTCTCTGGCAATGATGCTCCATGGTTACCCAGTTGCACGTTCAGCCATCGTATGCGCAGATTGCAATGTTAGATCCGACAAAGAATCATGGTGCTCTGGCAATTGGTTCAACTAGTAGTGGTGCTGGGTTCCACGTTCTAAAGTCTGACTCTCCACTAGTGCCCTTTGTTTCACACTTCAAGGGGCCATGTTCTAACAACATTTATGCGCCCATTTTCCCAAATTTGTCCTTTGCTCTAGTGGCCAACATGGCTCCACCAATCAATGATGTTGTTTCCTCTGATATTAATCCTTTTCCAGCGTTAGCTCCTGCCACTCTAGATGATGGGTATCATATTCCTTCTCCAACAATATCTTTGGCGGCAGCAAATGATGGGCTCCACTTTCATATAGAGCCACTTGATAGTTCAAAAAATCCACATGCGGCGTCTGCTATGCCAATAGAGATTTTTGCTAAAAAAAACTTTAGTGGGCCTTATTGCCTAGGAGACTTTTGATCATCAGAATAGTACGAAACCTGTTGCCCAACCTCCCTCTATCGGGCCAGAAGTGTCAGCAAGGTCTGGTGAACTAACTATCAACAATTCTCATTCAAAGGAGACCTTGGTCCACTTCCCTGTTGATGACACGAACCCCGCTGAGAATGATATGGCCTTACCTATTTTTGTTCCTGATTTGGAGCCTAATTCTCCCAACTCTGGTCATCTTTACAAAGCTAGCACTTTAGCGAGCATTGAGGATCATGAAGATGTTATTTCAGATGATGAACCTGTCCACGAGAAAGATATCAAAGCCCAAATTCAAATCTCTTGTGAAAGGCAGTCTCATTGTTACTTGCAGAAGACAGTAAAAAAAAAGGGAAGAGGCAGACTCTTTTTTTGCCTCTTGGAACCCTTATATGCTACTCAAACATTAAAAATATGAATAAGATCAATGGATGCAAATTGGTGGATACTCCTATCCGGTTGGAATTTACTAATCTACTACCTCCTGACATAGCGGGTTGGAGGTAGAGAAGACTTGGAAAATTGGATCTTTGATGGGTCTATTTGAGGCAAATGATAAAGACAAGATTTATCGGGGGTTGAGCGATATCATTAGCAAAGAAGCTAGCGATGGGTGCAATTTCAATTATTAATATCCTGGGGTTTCTTTCAGAGGAATATGCTGATCTAGAGTTTGAGTATTGACGTCTTTATTCTACTGGTCTGCGAGTTGACGTATGGTAATGAGGTGGCTTATTCCTTATGATGTTCATTTCAGTTGTCTTCCTTGGTGAGTTATGATCTATGAGCTGCTTGGAGATCAATTGTTGAAGAGATTTTCCTATGTATTACTTCAATTCTTTGCTGCTAGATCAACCATTTCGGTGATGTATACTGTTTTTCTTTTGGTTATATTGAGGTTCTGGGGTTTTTTCACATATTTGTGGGGTGTCTTTAGGTCGGATGTAATTGGGGTTGGATTTTGGATAGTATACACCTCACAAATATATTTTTCCCCATTTAACTAAAATAATAATATAAAATCTGACTTTTCTATAAAAAATAATAATAATAAAGGAGTCATTGTACGGCGGCTCTACTTAGTTTAGAAAGAAAAAATAATTATGCAAAAAAAGTGGAATGGCAGCTGCAACCCACTATAGCTGTCGTTTCAAAAAAAAAAAAAAACTAATAAAAATTAACCCTAATCTCATCTCATATATATATATATATATATCTCCTTTTCTCTCTCTCTCTCTCTCTCTCTCTCTCTCTCTCTTTATACTCATCTCCACTTTTGCTGTTCATTTTTGCATTTTCTCTCCTTTTCTCTTTTCTTTCTTTAACAAAATTTCTCACAAGGAATAAATTCCCTCTATTTATTATTTTTCTTTTATTTCCTTTTTGATTTAATTTGATGGCTACAACATTGGCACTAAATATTTTAATGTTATAACGAGTTAGCTTATTTTAAGGTAAAAAATTTAGATTCTTGTTTATTTTATTCTTGTTTATTATTTAATTTTTTAATCATATTATTATTATTATTATTTTCGTAGCTACATTTAATTAACTTTTCTCAAAGAAAATTAATTTCTAAATTTTATTTTTTCTCATGAAAAAATGCTAAGGTTATTTTTACTTCATTATTCATCTCCTAAGTCTACTTGTTATCATTATTTTTTAGGGAGAAAAAATTTACTCTAGATTCAAAGTTATATTTTTATGTCAGAAATACCCTTTTATTTTTTATTGTTCTTATTTCATTGTTTATGTTTATGTTTATGTATTTTTTATTTTTTATTTTTTTATTTTTTTATTTGTGTTTGTTAAATCTTTAATATTACTTCAATCTAAATATTTATTATTATGTACATAATATTTGTTTCATTATTTGATTCTTTCATCTTTGGATCTAGTGTATCATAATTTATAGATTTTGGAAAAAGTATATTTTCCATTTTGTTATGTTTATTTTTGTTGGATTTCTATTGAATTTGTTATATTGATGATTTTTTTTAAAAAAAAATAAGCTTTCTATTTTACATTCAGTATGTTAAAGTGTTGGACAAATTTAGGTTTTTTGTGTGTGTGTGGTCGTGTTAATTATTCCTATTTTCTATGGTTTACTGAATCATTTTAGTAAGTAAGCAATCACTTCCTGATTGCATTTAGAAATTACATATTCATATCAATAGTAGTAGAAAAATGAAATTATTGCTCAAAATTACAGAAAAAAATAGATGAAAATTCATAAATCTTACATGCTTTTGTGAGTTTAGATTTTTTAAATATTGTTAGCTTAATCGATTTTTTCAAAATTTTGTTTGGTACAATGCATGTGCCTAACAAAATTTAAGATTTTTAATGTCCTCTACCATGAATCTCAGTTTGGCTCTCTCTATTTCTATTTTTCTATCTAATTTTTTTATTTTTTCTATGATTTCTGTGTGCGTGTGTTTTTTCCCCCCTCTTCTTCTTTGCATCTCCTCTCCTTTTATACCAGAAGGGCTTTCATTTTTTATTTTATTTTATCACTTTTTTCTTTCTTTTGCAGACAAAGAAGACTTGTTATAAGAAATTAATGCAGAAGATCAGGAGTGATTTCTTGTGGAAAATCAGAAGTTAATTGCTTTTTTTTTTAATAATATTTTTTTGTTTTTCAATGTATTTAGTATAAGATTATAAATATTTTATTCATAATTTGTTTATTTATTATTTAAAAAATAGATTACTACAGTTGTCTCCCCCATTTGCATACTTTAGTTAATTAAAATTGTGCAAAAGGTTGGTAATAGATTATCTTCTAAGATTCAACTCTTAAAAATAATTATAACTTGAAATTTGATCTCCATAATACTTATGGTAAAAAAAAATTAAACAAGGATAAATGATCCAAGGCTTGACTTTGAGAGTATCTAAAATTTAACTTCAGCAATTTTAATAAATTAAAGAGAAACTGAAATTTGACCTTACGAGTGCTTAAAACTTAATTTTAGGAAAAAAAAACTTAAGGGTTGATCTTATGTGTACTAAAAGCTTGATTTTTGGAACTTTTTCAAGAAATGAAGGAAATGAAACTAAAGCTCAATCTTAGAAACGCCTAAAGCTTGATTTTAAGGATTTTTTTAAAGAAAAAGATCAAGAAAGCACAATGCTTAAGAATTTGTGAAAAGGGAACCTAAAGAAGAAAGCACAATGCTTAAGAATTTGTGAAAAGGGAACCTAAAGTTTGACCTTAAGAATACATGATGTTTGACACTATGAACCCTCTTTTTTTATGGAACAAAAAGGAAACTTAAGGCTTAACTTTGAAAGCACCTAATGCTTGACATTAGGACTTTTAGAAAAAGAAAAAGGAAACCTAAGGCTTAACCATAGGAGTGCTTAATGTTTGATACTAAGAACTTTTAGAAAAAGAAAAAAAAACCTAAAGCTTGACCCTAGGAGTACTTAATGCTATATATTTTCGGGATTTTTAGAAAAGAAATATGAGCCTCAACCTTAGAAATACCTAAATCTTAACTTTAGGAATTTTTGAAAAATGAAAAGAGAACCCAAAGCTTGACCCTAGGTATATCTAATACTTGATATTAGGAACCTTTTTTTTAAAGCAAAAGGAAATTCACAGCTTGACTCTAGGATTATTTGAAAAACTATTTTTATATGCATATTCTTTTGCTTATATTTATATGAATATGAAATTTCTTAAAAATGCTTAAAACTCCTAGGTCATGCATGCTTATATCTAAGTGTTTAGAAAAAATGTTATTTTTCTTTTAGAATCATTTTTTTTGTGATTAAGAAAATATAACATCAGGACTGTAACAATCCTTGAATCGAAAACACATTTGGTATTTAACTTCAGTTACATGATCCTCAAAATGTCTTCTTGGGTCCTATTCAAGCAACAACTCTGGATCTTACAACAACATCGTCTTTCATTGCCTCTATAAGTATCTTGTTAGCAATTCTTTTACCTATCAAGGCATGCCCTTTTCATTCCAAGTTTATAATTTTAATATCTCGCACACAGATCCTCTAAGCTTAGTTTTACCATCTTTTAGCATTGTGCCCCCTTTTTCAAATGTTTTAAGAATAGTTTTCAATAAAATATATGCTTTAAGGTATGGGTTAGGCAGGAATATTGGTTTATCAAATCTCTCGATAGTCGTTTCATCAATTTTTTATGGTCACTTATTTTCAAAAGTTAAAAATATATGCAAGGAAAAATAAAAATTTATTAAGGAAAATTAATGAATCATACAATTCTAATGATCATAAGTCTAAATTGACTTGGAATAATCCCTAACTATGTTTTTCACATCTTTTTTTTTTCTTCTCCTTGCAACTTTAGGCATAATACATTTTCACAGCATCTGAGTTCACCGGATTCGGCAAATCTTCTCCATCCATATTGGTTAAATGAGAGCTTCTCCAGAGAAAGCTCTCTTTACAACATATGAACTTTCATATTTAGGAGTCCATTTTCCCTGAGGGTCTTGATGCCTAATAATAATCCTTTTGAACACCAAATCTCCTTCTTGAAACTCCCTTGCCTTCAACTTCTTTGCATGAGCCTTGATAAGCTATCGCTGATACAATCGACCATGACACAAAGTTGGCAATCTTTTTTCTTCGATAAAATATAGTTGATCATAATGACTCTGCGCCAATTCAACATCATCGAGCTCGACTTTCATAATAACTCTAAGAGAAGGAATCTCAACTTTACTGGGCAATACTGCCTTTATGCCATATACTGAAGAGAATGTTGTTGCCCTAGTAGATGTTCTGATTGTGGTTCTATAGCTGTGAACAGCATAAGAAAGTATTTCATACTAATCTTTGTATGTTATTCCCATTTTCTAAATGATCTTTTTGATATTTTTATTAGCTACTTCAACAGTGCCATTCATCTTTGGATGGTATGGGGAGGAATTATGGTGCTTAATTTTAAATTTTGAGCACATCTCTGCCATATCCTTATTCCTGAAATTCTTTGCATTGTCAGTGATTATATGCTTGGGTAGGCCCTATCGACATATGATGTTATGCTTAATGAATTTTAAGACCACATTCTTTGCCACATTGGTATAAGAGGTTGTCTCTACCCATTGGTAAAATAATCAATTGCTACCAAAATGAATCGATGGCCATTAGAAGCTTTAGGTTCTATTAGACCAATCACATCCATTCCCCATATCAAAAAAGGCCACGGGGAGACCATCACATGCAAAGGTGATGAGGAAGTGTTAATATCATCAACATATATTTGACACTTGTGACATTTTCATACATAGCTAATGCAATCTGATTCCATTTTTAGCCAGAAGTAACTCATTCTAAGAATTTTACGAGCCAACATAAACCTACTCAAATGTGTACTACAAAATCCTTCTTGAACTTCTTCTATCAATCTTTGAGCTTGTCTTTTATCCACATATCTAATCAACATTATATCATAATTTCTTTTTTATAGGACATCGCCACTTAAAAAGAAATTCATTGCTAATCACCGAATTATTTTGTTATCAGTAGCTGAGGCTTCTGAAAGGGTATGTCCTATTTTTGAGATACTGCTTGATATCATGAAACCATGGCTTACCATCACGTTCTTCTTCAAGGTTTGTATAGTAAGCATTGACCCCTCTGGTTTCAATCTTGATGGGAGGCATCTTTCCATAAGAGTGCAGTCAAAACATTGCAGCTAATATGGCTAATGCATTTGCAATTTGGTTTTCAATTCTAAAAATATGATTGAAACTTATGAATTCAAAGCTCTGAGCCGAATCAAGAATATATTCTTGAAAAGGCATTAATTTTGGATCTCTAGTTTCCCATTCTCCTTTCAACTGGTTAATTATCAATGCTAAATCACCATACACTTCTAACCTTTTGATCTTCATATCGATAGCGGCTTGTATTCTTAAAGCACAAGTTTCATATTCAACCATGTTATTAGTGCATTCAAAACATAATTTGGTTGTCACAGGAAAATATTTTTCCTTTGGAGAGATTAGAATAACTCCTATCCCACTTCCTAAGGCATTTGAAGCTCTATCAAATTCCATAATCCAGTTTCTTTTTTTTTTATCTTTGTTCTTCTTCCACGAACATGATTCCTTCATCGGAAAACTCATAACTTATTAGTTGATAGTTTTTAATAGCTCGATCTACCAAATAATAAGCTAAAATACTCCCTTTTATCGCCTTTTGAGTGATATATATAATCTCATACTTAGTCAGTAAAAAAATGCCATTGAACAACTCTCACAGTTAAATCTGGCTTTTCAAACATGTACTTAATGGGATCCATTCGAGATATTAAAAAAGGTGGTGTAGTATAGCATGCAGTACCTTAATCGATGAGCGGCCCATGTTAATGCATCATGATTTCTTTCCAATATATAATATTTTGCTTCATAATTGGTGAATTTTTTACTTATATAATATATGTCTTGGTCCTTCCTTTCTGAGTCATCATGCTACTTGAGAACACCACCCATTGAGCTCTCAAAAATTGTCAAGTACAAGAAAAGAGGATGACCGTGTATAGACTGTTATAGAATTGGAGGAGTCTGCAAATAATGTTTGATTTTATCAAAAGCTATTTGACATTCATCATTTCATTTTTCCTGGGTTATTCTTCCTCAAAAGCTTGAAGATAGGCTCACACGTAGCTGTTAGTTGTGATATCAATCGAGTTATATAATTAAGTCTTCCTGAAATGCTTCAGACCTTCTTTTCGATTTTAGGAGTTGGCATTTCAACTATTGCCTTAATCTTATTAGGATCAATCTCAATTCCTCATCTATTGACTATAAACCCTAATATTTTCCCTGATAAAACTTTGAATATACACTTTGCAGGATTTAATCAAAGCTGATATCTCCTTAGCCACTTAAACAATCTTCTTAAAACTGTAACATGGTCTTCACCATGTTGCGATTTTACTATCATGTCATCAAAAAATACTTTTATTTCTTTATGCATCATATCATGAAACATGGTAACTATTGTTCTTTGGTAGTTTGCCCCCGCATTCTTCAGTCCAAAAGGCATAACTTTATAACAAACTATTCCCTAGAGAGTAATAAAAGTTATTTTTTCCCTTATCATATGGATTCATTTTAATTTGATTATACCTTGAAAATCCATCCATTAACGAGAACATATGGAATCAAGTAGTATTATTTATCAGTACATCAATGTACGGTAGAGGAAAATTATCTTTTGGACTTGCTCGATTAAGATCCCGATAATCAATACACATCTTGACCTTTATATCTTTCTTAAGGACAGGAATGATGTTAGCCACCCATTATGGATATTTAGCCACTTCTAAGAAACCTGCCTCAACTATTTTTTACTTCTTCTTTTATGTTCAACAAAACATCTGGTTTCATTTTTCTCAACTTTTTGTTTTATGGGTTTCTATTATGGCTTCAATGGTAAACGATACACAACTATGTCTGTACTCAGCTCTGGCATATCCTGGTATGGCCATGGAAAGACATCGACAAACTCCTTTAGTAATTTAACCATCCTTTCTTTAAGTTCCTGAGGTAGGGATGCACTAATTCTTGTTTCTTTCTTATTTTTTTCGGTTCCTAGGTTTAATGTCTCTACTACCTCTTTTGATGGTTGCATAAATTTTTCATTCCATTCTATCATCTTAGTTATCTCAAAAGAAAAATCATTTTCATCTTCTTCATCAGACGTGATTTCAAAGATAAGGTTATCAAAATCATACTCAAACTTAATTTCATCAAGATTTAATTCATCATTGGCATTCATGGGTAAAGTGAGTATAAAGGGAAAAAAAATACCAAGATATAGAAATTAAGCAGAAAGTAATTAAATGAAAGTAACAAGGAGAGTTCAAGAATGGAGATTGAACATGCACTTTATTTTATTAAAAATTATTTTGAAATATTTTTTTAAAAAAGGAAGTCCATGCTAATATTTTCCTAAGATATTGGGCAGAATCGTAGGAAAATAATTATTTAGATTACTTTAATTGAGATAATAATTCGTAAACTTTCCAATTATTCATATCTTGTCCTAGTAGCAAAGGTGCACCCCATAAAGCTATTTCATAATGAGACTCATTTTCATTTACCATAGTCACCAATGAAATTCCTGATATTGTCTCCACATATCGTGGATCTCCTACCATCTCTGTTTCTTTATAGAAAAAACCAACACTTTTAAAGGTTTGCCTTAGGGGTGGGAATGTCATTTTCTCCATTGAAGCTTCTTGATTTACCAATATTGCCAGTCGACAATTCTTCTTCTCTTTTGGAATCATCTTCTTATCTTCTCTAGTAATCTTATATCACAATCTAGCTTTATTGTTAATATTGGGAGGAAGCAAAAAAGCATTGATTCCTTGTTCATGTCTTTCTAAACCTTTACTTGGGGAATATCTTGCCCTTAACATTTCTCTTGCCATCATCATAGCTGCAACCAATAATCGAGGAGTTGGCATGACCAAAAATTCTCCAACATATGAAGTGTTTGCTATTTCAAAGGATTGAAAATAAATTTCAAAGGCTTCTTCCACTACTTCAACATATGTGGGTTAAGACAGGTTTAGTGATCAAAAGGTTTTCTTCTCCCAAAATTTCAATCATCTTTCCTTCAATGATGAATTTGACTTTTTGATGTAAAGGTGACGGTACTGCTCCTGCCGAGTGTATCCATGGTCCTCCCAATAACATACTATAAGTTGGTACCATTTTCATCACTTGAAATGTGATATTAAATGTGACTGGACCCATTTGGACAGGTAATTTGATATCCCCTAAAGCCTCTCTCCTAGTCCCATCGAAGGGCCAAAGTATTATAGAGCTATGCTGCATGTATGTCTCATTGATTGGTAGCTTTGAGAGGGTTATTTTAGGTAAGATATTTAGGGATGATCCATAGTCCACTAGAACCTTTGCAACAAAATATCCTTTACATTGGATTGATATATGTAAAACTTTTATATGGCCAGTCCCTTCTCCAGGTATTTCATTATCAGTGAAAGATATATAATTAGCTGTTATTACACTCCCAACTATGTTGTTCAAGCTATCTATGGAGATGTCTTGGCAGACATGTGCTTGATTTAGAACCCTAAGTAGTGCATTTCAATGAGATTTTGAATTCAAGATCAAAGATAGTAGTGAGACTCTAGTTGGGATTCTATTCAACTATTCAATCACCTTGTATTCACTTTGCTTAACCAACTTTAAGAATTCACATGCATCGTGCTCAGAGACTGGCTTCTTCACTTCTAATTGTGGGTTATTTTTAGTGACCACGTCTTGAAATTCTCCAGCCTTGATCTGTTCCACCAATTCTTCTTCTTTGGCTTTCCCCTTCCTACCCCTTCTAGTTCTTCTTTTCGGCGATTATCTACTTCTTTTGGAGTACAGCAGTGCCCACTTCTAATCATTCTACCTACACCAAAGATATTAAGTATTGATTCAATTTCATTGCTTGCTTGACATATAGTAGGATTTTGGCTCACTACCTCGCACCCATACTTTCAAAGCACTACATTTGAATCCTTATATTCAAAAGGAGCTGGTGTTATGATTACAAATTTTAGGATTTATGAAGACATATCGGATTTTTCTCTTTTCATTTCTCCCGACGAGCATGATATTACAATGGGCGCTGGAATAGAAAGATTAGTAGACACCATATTCACATCTTTCCCTTTCCTTCTTTCTATTCCAAAAATCACAATTTTAGCATTAACCAATTCTTAAACTTTCATCCAAAACTGTGAACATTCATTGATTGTATGATCCAACGTCACCATGATAGCCATAAAAGGGTTCTTCTTGAGGGAGAGATTTGTCTCTCGATTGGCTTTCATGAACTAATCTAGCTTTGATTAAAGTTTGAAAAAGCTCCCCTATAGGCATTTGAACTTCCTCTACCTTCTTCTTATATCGTTGAACCTCATCTTCAATAATGGCATTGATTTTGCCTCCATCATGATTTGGCAAGGAATTATTGTTCACATTAGGAGTCTTCGATTCTTGGTTAAATTTCAACCATCCCGCATTTAAAAGACTCTGAACCTTTCTTTTAAATGCAATATAATTTTTGATAGAATGCCCAGGTGCCCCTTAATAGTATTCACACTTTGCATTAAGGTCATACCATTTAAGGTAAGGTGGTTTTATTAGTTCCAATGCCTTCAAGCATACTTATTATCCTTATAGTGTTTGAGGCAACAATTCTGCATAAGTTATCAAGATAGGATTGAATGTTTCTATCCTCTTTTTCATGAGGCCAATTATTTTGTCGCCCTCCTTGAGTAGGTTGATTTATTCTATTGTTTGCTCTTTGAATAGGAGTAGAAACTCCAAGTGGAGTGGAATAAAGAGCATTTTGAGAACTCATGAATCGGGAGCGTGATAAAGGACCTGATATATTTTAGGCCTTACATTAGCCACATAATGTGGTGGAGGATGATGATAGTAAGTTTCCTTTGGCTTGGATATCCTCCTATCATATGGGTTTCACTTTCTTTCTTTTTGCTTGAGTATTATCTTTTTGAGCTGTTCCCTTCAATACTTCACTCCTCAATTTCCTTTTTTCATTTCTTGCTCAATCCTTTCCCTAGTTAGGACCAAATTTGAAAAGTTGATAGTTATGTTAACTAGCAACATATTATAGAATGGTTGTCCCAGCGTGTTTAAGAAATTGGATATCATCTCTTTATATGTGAGAGGGGGACTGACTTGCTCTGCTTTATCTCTTTATCTTTATGTGTATTCCTTAAAAAAGTTTTATCATTTCTCTTTTCCATGGCTCTTAAATCATCCATGCTAGGTGTCATATCCATGTTATGTTTATATTGCTTCATGAAAGCATCTGCCACATCTTTTCATCTTTGAATGTGTGCTTTATCTCAACTCATGTACCACCTCATTATTGATTCTGTGAGACTTTCTTGAAAAACATGAATCATTAATTTCTCATTACTGATATATGTTGTCATTTTACTATAGAATATTGATAAATGACTTTGAGGACAAGATAGTCCCTCATATTTTTCAAAGCCTGGTGTCTTGATTTTCAATAGTATGGTCATGTCGGTTACCAGGCACAATTGAGATGTGTCAATGGTTCCATACACATTAACCCCTTCAATCACCTTTAAACGCTCATCTATCCATTCTATCTTTTTTGAAATTGGTTCAGGACTAGCTCTTTTGAAATTGATTTGCACCTTCGGGTCATTCAAGTTTGGGACTATTATGGGTTATTCAGGGAAAATATGAGGCTTGGATTTATTTGAATTTCTCTTATTTTTCCCCCTTGTGACACTCTTTGAAAAGGTTGAGAAGCATTAATATTTTTTGCTGGATAATTACTATTACTTGATCCCCTTTCTATTGGTTTGTATTGTGGGATAAACCCTAGTGCATATACAAGATTCCCTATGACACCTGTAAAGGACATGCTATCAGGGTTCATGATTCTAAAGCATTAGGCATGATTTCTATATTGTTCTTGCCTTTGAGTAATTCCATAAGTTGTGCCAATTGATTTCTCAATTTCTAACACTTCTTTCAACTTATCCTTTATTTGGTCGATATCTCACCTCATTTCTTTTTGGGCTTGGTTTTTCATGAGTCTGGTTTTTAACCAAGTCTTGTAACAGTGAGTTAAAAGAAATTTGTTTTTCGAAAGCAAAGCTATGTTAACATTCCTGATTGTATATTTATTTTGCATTAGAAAATATTTTTAATTTTAATTTTTCATTTGAATCATGGTTCAACAAACATACAAACTCATTTTTTTAATAAAAAAAAGGTACAAAAAATTACATAAATAATTGATCATTCTTCAACACAAAAATATAAATATTTTGCTTATCAAATTACAAAAGAATTAAATCCTGTTAACTCTTTGTGACTTTCATTTGAATCTTTTGTAATAGGAAAGCTCTTGACACATTTTTTCACCAAATTATAGAGCTCATGTTTGTATGATCCTACTGGCATATAAATTATCTTCATGCAGTTTACTTCTTGAGCCATGCAGCTTGCTTGTTGAGCTAATTCTTTCAATTTTTCAGTGAGATGATCAGCCTGCATGCATATCCTTATAAAATTATCTTGATAAAAGGCACAATCTTCCTTATATGCTCTCAGGTGTGCTGCTAATTAATTTTTCTCAACCAAAATTTGATCTATAGAAGCATTCAATTGACCCATCCGGTCTTGATATGCTTTGATTTCCCATACTAAATTTTGGACATTAATTTGTTGCTGGCATGATTCCTCGACTAGAGCTTCTATCTCGCTCTTCATGCTTTCTTCTCTTTCTTTATACCCTTCTAACAATTGTTGGAGTGTAAATATTTTTCCCTTTAACTTATTATTTTCCTGCTCTATTTCAAAAGCTCTTCTTTTGAATTCTAAGATTGGTATCTTCCTTTCAATGTGTTAGAATCTTGCATATGGACTTTTACTATTTCATATTTAAGCTTTTCATATTCCCTTTGAAGCTCAAAAGTCCTTTTTTTTAGCCTCTATAGTCTCTCAAATCCAGTAGGCTATGTCTTTATCATCTGTGAAAAATATTTTTTCCATGACAATTTCATCAATAAGAATATCCTCATTTGATGTGAAAGGTTCATTGTGCTTCCTTGCTATCAAAGGAACAAACCCCTTTCCTCTTTTCATGTGCCATTCTAAATAACCCTGAGTTAATGAGTCTCTATAAGTTCTAGATATTATTTTCCTCACAATCTACCATACGTCTAGGACTTTACCAAGCTTGGCAGATGTCTCCTCATCCCCATAATCAAAGTCAATATGATCCAATCCTATTGTTTGAGGAATGAATTGTGAAGATCTCAACTGTCTTCTTATCATTGCAGGTGCATATGTGGTGACCTTCCATATTCCTGTTAAAGGCACCCATTGAAAGTCGCTACAGCTGAATATTAATGATTATCTATCTTTCCAAAAGGCTAACCAGAATATATCTTCTTTTTTTATCTATTGTAGAAATCTTGACCATTGCTTTTTGTTCGAGCATGTCTTAGGCCATTCTGTTGATCCAAATTTTGCCAAATGATTTTTTATAGCAGTATATCTCGGTTCAAACTCAATTATAGGAAACTAAAATTGAGGAGGGCACTTGAAATGTGTTAGAGCCCATGTACTCAACAAAAAGGCATAACCCATGAATCGTCTGCTTCCTTGCTTCCTACAATGGTTCAAAGATCTCATTGTTTCTACCAGTATACTAATGACTGAATCTATTCCTCTTATTACACTGGTAAAGAAGGTGATCACTTTGGGATCTATAGAGTTCAAATATTTCAAAAATAGGACTATTCCATAAATAAGAAGAGCCAAAATATGGAATCCTTCCTTTCAATCTAGATTATTTTTCATGAATCTTAGTAAGGGTTCCACCCAAATAACCTTAGATTAAGGATTTTCCTATCCTTCTACCACACTTGCATGTACATCTACGATCTTGGCCAATTATCTTCTATCTAATTCTTTCTTATTGTATATATATGACTTAATATCCTTCTTTTCTAATATATTAGTTATAATGCGATATTCTTCTATTGTATGTGTTAAATCTAATTGCCTAATTGTTAAACAACTGTAGCATGGGTCCCAATAGGCAAGAATACCAGGGGGTATATTAGATAAGCAATCCAACTAAACTGCTCATTAAATTTGATCCTTTGTTGCGAAGTCATATTGTCCCATATTTCCTTTAAAAACCTCAAATCATTTTGTTGGAAGTTTACTTCCCTTAATGTTAGAAGTTGGACTATGACTCTTGTAGGAACGCAATCTCCCTTTATTTTAGGTGCTAACTTTGATTCTTTTATAGCCTTTACTTCAGATATATCTAAGATAATTCTATTACGGTGATTCATTTTAGATGGTCACAAGAGTACGGGATTGCTCCTTTTGCAATAAAAACAAAACACGCTTATTATATGTTTAATAAATCATTATATTGATATACAAATCTGCTTATGATAAATGTTGAAATGTTATGTCATACAAAACTACAATGCTATATGATATGAAATCATAATGCCATGTGATGTAAAGAAAAAAATTACATAGCATTTATTAAAAGGACGCTTTATCATTGATCAAGGGGAAGGTTTCTAAGACAAAAAAATGCACCGTGACTTAAAAAATAGTGAGCAAATAGAGGAGCTAGAATATAGATTTTAATGATCCCTAACGAGTTTGGAAGAGGCTACAACAGGTTTATTTAAAGTTATGAATAGTTGAGTTCTATTCTAAAGGTATAGATCCATCTTATTTCACTAGATTTTGAGATTTCCACATTGTAAGTAATCCCACTACCGTCTATAATTTGGACTAGCAGCTCCTTTCAACTAATACATGGCTAAAAGATAGTCTGAGTGAGGTTTTTTCAGATGTCCTACTGGATTTCCCACAGAGACAATCTTACTACATCCTTATGCTAAGCCTAATAGGGTAATATGTCACTTCTTGACCTTTAAGCGAGTGTGTGATAAGAGACTTATTAATTGAAACACGTGAATAATAATATATATGTAATTAAATATTTTAGAAATATACAAAATAATGATATTAAATAAATCTCAAAAATAATCAATAAATAAAACATAAGCATTACAATAATATATAATTTAACCCCTCTATTTAGTAACTAGCTAATCTCCAATGGAGTCGCCAGCTGTCATACAGGGGGCGACGGGGAGCTAACAGAATATATATTTAGTTATTTTTTTATCGATCAATGTTTAGTTATTATTATTTTTATTAGGAGTCGTCACCAATCAATTATGAGGTTTGATTAGATACCTAGTAATGGTCTGTGTTTCTAGGTTTGGGGGATCAATTACGTGCAGATATATATTATTGTGATATTTTATTATCTATTTTTTATTTTTTACAAAAGAAATTATATTCACTGTCTGAATAAAAATTCTAATTATATTTTTATTTTTTTACTATTGTCATGACCCGAACCCAAGGGCATGTGACCGACACTGAGGAGTGAAAAATCTGAGGTACCAGACCCCACAGTCAGCCTGATAAAAAAATAATAGTAAAAAAATATTCAAACTGTCACATCATTCATTAAATTACATAACCAAATATAATAATTGAACATTTAGGATTTGCATAATCTTTAAAATTAGAAATACAAACCAAAACAAAAATAAACATAATTTTTAATTTTTTCATGCATAAAATCCACTGCTGGAAAAGAAAAGCAGTGTCTCTGGACATTATCATAAATACTCACCCTGAGAACCTAAAAAAAAAATAGTGAGATGGGGGTGAGCTTCTCGACTCAGTGAATTATACGACCAATATACCTACCTGGTGTCCTGCTATGGTTCTATACCAACATTATAAATGTCATGCCGATGCGTCATGACAGTCATACATCCAATCATATAAACATCCAAGGATAGATTGTAGTCCATGAAAAACCACTTTTAACATCAAATTAGAGGAGTCGATCCCTCCGTCTAGCACTCTTATTCTAACATGGTCCCTTAATTCCAATTCATATGGGGTCCGTCGTCACAGCTTCAGCTAAGCAGTGCTACCCGACTGACAAGCAGCGCTGAGCATAAAAATGCCCCCGCCGTCATGCCAATTCTAAATTCATTATATTATTATTATCATTCATGCATTATCATAATCCAATCATATCCCATGTAGTTCCATATCATTTCAATTTTATCCGGCAATCACAATTCAACATTATCATATGTGTGCACAACCACATACAAATGCAAAAATTCTAAAATTCTAAATAGTTTATAATATTTATAATACTTATTTACGCACATACATTAAATGCTAATGCATGAAATATAAGAAAGTATATTAGAAAGTATTACTCACAGTTCAAAAGGAAAGACACGATCAACTGCTTGGTCCTGGAGTATCGAAATATGGAACCGGATGGTCTGAATAAATTATCAAAATTTATTACAATAATATAATTAAAGACTCTAGAATTAAGTATTTTATAATTTAAAATTAACTGGATAACTATAATTTTAAGTTAGGCTCGGTCCCCGAATTTTCAGTATTTACATAATTAATTTATTTAACAATTTAAATTTAATTATTAAAATTTAATCATCACCCTTGCCAATACTATTTATTTAAAGTCTAATAAATAAATTAATTAACACGCAGAAATTTTTATCGAAAATTAATACTGATCGGACCCTCGCCAACGTCTCATCGAAAAATTTTCGATGGAAGAATCCGGTGGCAAATTTGGTACCCACACATTTGTATCGACAAGAGGATTTCAAAAATATATATCACTCTCCCTCACTCGGCAGATTCTGGCCGAAAAACTTGTCGAAAATTTCGGCCTTGGCCGAATTTCGGTCAAATTAAACTTGCTCCAAAAATTACAAATGATATACCAAAATGAAGCTTATGAAGAGAGGAGTCGAATGGTACCTGAATTGCTGAGAAAGGAGGCTAGAAAATGGTCAAAAAGTCCGGTTAAAGTCATTGGCGGCCACTGCCTAGTGGACTTCAGACGGCTCATGAGCCGTCATCCGATGGCCGTTAGCGGCGAGACTGGTGGCGTTGGAAGCGCCGTCGAGCGATGATTCTCCTGGTCCAGGGTATGTCAAAATTTGAGCACCGGACGGTAGTAGATCTAAGATTTTCTCTGGTCTCTTTTCTCTCTCTCTTTCGCTCTCGCCTTTTTCTTTTTCTTTTCCTCTCTCTCCTCCTTTTTCCTTTTTAACCATTACTTTTTTTCTTTTATTATTATTATTATATTATATTATTATTATTTTATTATGTTATTATATTATTATTACTATTTTATTATATATATTTAATTATTTTTTAAGGGTATTGCAATATCCCCCTATTAAATTAAATTCGCCCTCAAATTTAATAGAATGATCACTAAATCATTACAAGTCTAATAAATATGTGACCAAAAGGATTCAATTACAAAATAAATAAGGATATTTTTCTCTCATCCTAGATTATGTTTTTCACATATACTCCTCGGTGGTATGGTTGCGCCACAACACTTTCACCAATGGAATTTCTTAGATTGGAGCCTTCAAATATGAGAATCCATAATTGCTATAGGAATCTCTTCAGAAGAAAGATCTTCACAGATTTGTACTTCTTGCAGCTGTAGCACGTGCGAAGGATCCGAAATGCACTTCCTCAACATCGAGATATGGAACACCGGATGAACGAGAGAAAGATCCAATGGCAAGTCCAAATGATATGCAACCGCTCCAACTCTCTCAATAATCATGTACGGTCTAATGTACCTTGGTGCTAACTTACCCTTCTTACCGAACCTCATTACTCCTCTCATTGATGAAACTTTTAAGAACACTAGATCACCCATATTGAAAGACACATCTGTACATCTCGGGTATGTATAACTCTTCTGATGGCTAGTTGCCATCTTTAGTCACTATCGAATAATAGGAACTTTCTCAAAAGTAATCTGGACTAAATCAGGTCCTGCTAGTTGTCTTTCAACAACTTCTTCCCAACAAATTTGGGATCTACATTTTCTACTATAAAGAGTCTCATAAGGTGCCATCTCGATACTAGCATGGTAGCTATTATTATAAGCAAACTCGATCAATGACATTTGCCAATCCCAATGGCTCCCAAAATTCAATACACACATCCAAAGCAAATCTTCTAGAGTTTGAATGGTCCTCTCAGATTGCCTATCAGTTTGAGGGTGAAAAGTTGTACTGAAGTCTAATCTTGTACCCAAAGCATCCTGTAGTGACTTCCAAAATCTAGAAGCAAACTGGGGCCCTCTATCTGACACAATAGAAACTGAAACCTCATGTAGACAGACTATTTTTTCCATGTACAGTTTAGCATACTTAGCCACTAAATAGTTTACTTCTACTGGAATAGAATGTGTTATCTTGGTCAATCGATCTACTATAACCCATATAGAATCATACTAAAAAATGGTCTTAGGCAACCCAGTCACAAAGTCCATGGTAATCCGTTCCCATTTTCACTCATGGATAAGGAGTGGCTGCAATAGCCCAAAAGGCTTCTGTTGTTCAAACTTAACCTGTTGACAAGTGTGACATCTAGAAACAAATTCTGCAATATCTTTCTTCATGCCATTCCACCAATATATAACCTTCAGATCTCGATACATTTTGGTGGAACCTAGATGTACATTATAAGTTGTAAGGTATGCCTCTTCCATGATTTCTTTTCTTAATTTATCTACATCTGGTGCACACAGTCGAGAACCATGTCGTAGTACACCCTTGTCATCCATCACAAAGTCTTTAGAGTTACAATCTTGTACTCCTTCTATAATTTTACATAGTTATGAATCTCGTCTCTAAGTTATCTTTATTCCCTCTACAAGAATTGAACGACCCTAAAAATTTGCCAATAACACACCTAAGTTGATCACTTCAAGTTGCAGTCTCTCATCAAATAACTCTATCAACTCCTTAATAATGGGTCATCTCTCTACCACATTGTGAGATAGACTACCATAAGATTTTTAACTCAAGGCATTAGCCACTACATTTGCCTTGCCCGGATGTTAAAGGATCATGTAATCATAATCTTTCAGAAGTTCTATCCACCTTCTCTGCCTCATATTTAAATCCCTCTGATAAAAAATATACTTCAAACTTTTATGATTTGTGTATATCTCACAAGTTTCACCATACAAGTAGTGTCTCCAAATCTTTAATACAAAAATTACTGCTTCCATCTCTTAGTCATGGGTAGGATAATTTAGCTCATGTCTTTTCAACTGATGAGAAGCATAAACAATTACTCTGCCATGTTGCATCAGTACACACCAAAGACCTACTCTAGAAGCGTCACAATAAATGGTGTAACCACTAGTTCCTGAAGGCAAAGCCAACACTGGAGCAGAAGCAAGGCAATCCTTTAACTCCTGAAAACTCTCCTCACACGCCTTAGTCCAAACAAACCTGGCATTCTTATGGGTTAACCTAGTTAAAGGAGCTGCTATCCTCAAAAAATCTTGGATGAACCGACAATAATATCCTGCTAGCCCTATAAAACTCCGAACCTCGATAATCGTCATAGGTTGTGACCAATTGGTAATAGCTTCAATCTGCTTAAGGTCTACCATGATGCCATCCTTAGTAACAATATGTCCCAAACAACTCACACTATCCATCCAAAATTCATACTTAGAAAACTTAACTTACAAATGGTGATTCCTAAGAGTCTATAAAGCCATTCTCAAGTGCTGTGAATGCTCTGCTGGTGACCTTGAATAAACCGGGATATCATTAATAAACACGATGACAAAATGATCCAAGAACGGCTTAAACACCCTGTTCATCAAATCCATGAATGCGGCTGGTGTATTAGTGAGTCCGAAAGGCATTACAAGAAACTCATAATGACCATACCGAGTTATAAATGCCGTCTCAGGTATATCTTCCTTTTTGATCCTTAACTGATGGTATCCTGAACATAGATCAATCTTAGAAAAACATTGAGCGCCCCGAAGCTGGTCAAACAAGTCATCAATTCTAGGAAAGAGGAAACTTATTCTTCACTGTAACCTTGTTCAATTGCCTGTAATTAATACAGAGTCGCATAGTGCCATCCTTCTTCTTTACAAACAACACAAGAGCACCCCAAGGTGAGGTACTAGGCTGGATGAATCCCTTATCCAAAAGATCTTGCAACTGCTCTTTGAGTTCCTTTAATTCCATAGAGGCCATCCTATAAGGAGAGTTCCTTTAATTCCATAGGGGACATCCTATAAGGAGACATTGATATGGGATTTGTACCAGGAACTATGTCGATACAAAACTCTATCTCTCTCTTAGGAGGTAGTCCTGGAAGCTCTTTAGGAAAAACATCCTGAAATTCATTCACAAAAGGCACATTTCTTAAGTTTCCCACATCCATAGAGATATTTCTAACAACTGCTATATACCCTTGACAACCACAGTGCAACATCTTTCTGGAACTAATGGCAGAAATGAGGCTACATGGAGTAGTACTCCTGCTACCCTTAAAAGAAAATTTTGAATCACCCGGTATTTGGAAAATAACCTCTTTGTTGTGGAAATTAAGAGTGGCATAATGAGTTAACAACCAATTCATACCGAGAATTTAATCGAAATCCATCACATCAAGAAAAATCGGATCAGCATGTAAAACTCTCCCCTCTACGAGAATCAAACATGACAGAAACGTTGCATCTACTATTAGGGAATTGCTTATAGGAGTTGCAACATATCAACTATTAGGGGCAATCCAAACTGGTAGGAATTATATCAAGTTTTACTGCAAATCTAGGTGACACAAATGAATTCATAACACCTAGGTCTAATAATACATGTGCCATAAAAGAACATACTGAAATGTTACCTGCCACCACTGCATCAGAAGCCTAAGCATCCTGCTGGGTAAGGGTGAAAACTTGAGTCTGTCCTTGATTTTGACCTATGCCAGAATACCCTAAGCTCTGACTCTGACTCTGTCCTCTATCCCTACCTCCAAAACCATGACCATGCTGGCCACTCGTTCGTCCTTTAGACTGAGACGAAAATGATGTCTGCAAAGGCTGTCCACACTAGGCATAGAACCCTGAGAATACCCCTGACTGTGAACTCTCTGTCCTCCAGATAAGGGGCAATCTCTAGCAAAATAACCCGGTTGGCCACATCCAAAGTAAACATTCGATCCCAGTATGCACTGACCCTGATGAGCTTTACTACATCTAGCACAAGTAGAAGTACCGAAACCCGAACCTAATCCACTGTAATTGGAGCCCCCACTACTACCACTGTAACCTCGGCAATGTCTGAAACCACCTTTAATCTTGTTCTTGCGTCTAAAAGAACCCTGTGACTCTGAACTATACGTGCCCATCTGAAACGTACCATTGCTACCAGAAAAGCTGTGAGTGCCCTATCCTCCCTGTCGTCCAGAACCCCTAGACCTCTTCTTCCTTTCTTCTAAAGTAAACTCTATATCCCTGGCAGTATCAACTAACTCACTAAAAGGTCAGCCCTGGCATCCACTGAGTAAGGAAGTATAATCATCACCTAGAGCCTGGACATTTCTGAACTTCTTAAGCTTATCATCAGCTACCATCGTGGGGACAAACCTACATAATCTGAGAAACTTAGTGGTAAACTCTGCCACCGAAGTGTGCTCATCCTTCTTCAAATTCTCAAGCTCTATCATTTTTTGATGTATAAATCCCGGGGGAATAAACCAAGCTAGAAACTCCCTCCTAAAATCATCCCAAGTCAACTCCTGATATCAAAATTGTATGTAGTCTTTATACCATGCTTGTGCATGACCCTCTAGTCTCCTACCAGCCAAATAAATGGATGTAGTCTCAACTCCTAAGCAACCCAACTCATCACAAATCTCCTGAATATTATCCAGAAAATCATAGGCCTCCTCCTCATCACTAGAAAAAGTCGGTGGATGCTGCTTAATGAAGCGCTCCAAAGATACCTATGCTGGTGCTGCAACTGGGGCAGTTTGAGGAATAGCCCAGGTCATATCAACCATAATCCTTTGAAAACTGGCTAACATAGCCTCTACACTTGTAGAGGTCTTCTCTCCAGTTTGTCTACGCCTGCCCCGACTACTAGGGCCAGCTTGGGTCAAAATAGTAGAACCCTCCTCATCTAAAGCAGCTTGCTCTCTAGCTGCTGCTCGAGCTCTAGTACCAGCTCTAGTCGTACGCTCACTCATCTTTTGAAAAGAAATAAATAACTTCAATCAAATAAGATAAAAAAATTTACATAATTGTATGATTTTATGAAGGAAATGGCAAAAACTAACTCAATTTTGAACAAAATGGTACCACAGAAATGGAAAGCAAAGATAATACAAAATGACGTATGAGGACCCTATACTTCGTAATTCTAAATTTCAAAGGAAAATGAACTAAATTGCTCTGATACCAACTTTATCATGACCCGAATCCAAGGGCACGTGACCGACATTGAGGGGCAAAAAACCCGAGGTACCAGACCCCACAGTCAGCCTGACAAAAAAATAACAGTAAAAAAAATATTTAAATCATCATATCATTCATTAAATTACATAACCAAATATAATAATTGAACATTTAGGATTTGCGAAAAATTAGAAGTTAATTGCTTGCGAAAAATTAGAAGTTAATTGCTTCTTTTTTTGACTATTTTTTTTTGTATATTATTTTTTTCAATGTATTTTGTATAAAATTATAAATATTTTATTAATAATTTGTTTATTTATTATTTTAAAAAATAGATTACTACATTAACAATTTAAAAGTTAAAATAAAATAATAATAATAATAAAAAAGATAAAAAAATTTAAAAGAAATTGTTTTAAGAACTATATCTCAAAAAATTTACTAAAATTTAAAATAAAATAAAAAATAAAAGTTTGAAAAGTTATTTTTATTTAAATAGTGACTTTTAGATAATTTTAATAATAATAATAATAATAAATGAATTAAAAAGAAAAACAAATTTAATTAAGGACTAATATAATGACTCTTGAGTTAAAAAGGAAAACAATAATTAATAATTTTAAAATAGTGTATCAACTTAAAGAAAAATTAAAAAAACTTCATTTATATCATTAGTTATTTATTTTTATTAATAAAAATAACAAATAAATTGAAAGGACAAAATGTAAGAAAAGGTAAAAAAAGCAATGAATAAAAAAAGTTATAAAAAAGGAATGGGGAATGACTGATAATTCTGCAATTATGACATCACCTTTATTGCCCATCAACAACAAGCTACAAAAATGAGAAAGAAAAGCTAATTAAACTATTCATAAAAAAAAGCTAAAACCTGGCAAAGGGATAAAGAAAAAAAAATAAGATTTTTTTGGAAATCCGTTGTCCATTAGGTGTGGATGTTTTAGTATATAATATAATATAAATATAGGTTAAGTTCTTTTTTTTTACTTAATACATAAATAAACACTTATATTTATCATAAAAGTGCTACTAACCACTTTTGCTTACTTTCGTCCTATAACACCCTTCGCATATTTAAAATGGTACTACTACATCCTTAGCTTAGCAAGAGAAAATGTGAGAAAAACGCGTGATTAAGAGGCACGTGAGGTGCTATTTTTTTCCCTTTTCTTATCCTCTTAAATTCTTATCAACAAAATCAATACCAAGAGATAAATAAGAAAGCAAAAAGGTGGAAGAAGTCGATCTATTGATTGAAAATCAAGATGTTATGAAGGACTGTGTAAATGTTGAATTTGTTATTCCCTAAAATAAGGAGAAGGCCAAAGAAATAGAGCTTAGTAGAACGAAATTGATGGAGAAACCTTTGTTGAAGGTAGTAATCATGATAAAGAAGACATGTTTATTATGTTCTTTAATTGAATTGATAAACATGAACTAAATTACCTTTGTTCTTTTTTTTTTTTTGCAGGATTTTATCACTAACAAAGATGATTTGACATCAATAAACAAGAAGGAAGGAAAGATAACCATACCACTCCAATTAGAAAGAAGTCTGCAATAGACTCTATGGATAGAAAGAAACTAACTCAAAAATTCAACTCCTAAAGGGCAGGGTCTAATTTTTAACACTTTTGATTTCCATAATATGATGGGTGTGTAGTGATTTCTGGACGTAAGATTATCAAATTGTGGACCTACGAACTTATATTCTATACAATCTTCAAGAGGGCCAACTTCTTACCCTTCAAATTTTGAAGAAAGTTATGCTCTAAGGGCTTTCATATCTTCTCCAATGTTTGGATTTTATCTAGCACAAACGGTACCAATAGAGAGAAATTTGGGTTTATTAAGTAAGAGAAGAAGGCTTAGTTATACGGCTAGAGAGAAAAAAATAGATGAAAAAATTAAAGTTTCACTTTGATTGGGTTAAAGATTTTCAAAGGGAATCGGTTTAAGGATTTTAGATGAGTTGAAAGTTTCAGATGAAAAAGGAGCATATAGTGTGTGTAATATATGCAGATGGATGAGCTGAAAAATTATGAATTTAATAATATTACTTTTAACATTTAGAGGTGTGTCATTGGACATACGTATAGAATGCTAATAGGTTTTTTCTTACAAGTATATGTGTAAATTCATATATTAAGCCTTTTTCTTATTTGTGTGACACATAATCTCTACACATTAAAGTGAGACTATTCCATGATCATATTGCACGATTAAATTTCATTATAACTCGATTAATGTTAAAAAAATATATGAATGACTACTTAATTGGATTGACCTTATCTTATGAAGATTATGATTAACTTTATTCTATTCAGATTATGATTACCTTTATGATAATTGTAATTTTCTATTCTTATATAAAGTCTATTTACACCATTATATATACCCATTATGGGTGGTATGAGAGTGGATTCATAATAAAGAAAATTTTCATATTTCTCTTTCTCTATATATTTTTATATTTACAACACGTTATCACCATAAGACTCTATCAATTTATTGGTAATATGGATTCAGGTATGCTTTCGTATTTAGTATATGTTTCTTAATATTTTAACATGATTGATCTTCATTAGATTGATAATTAGAGTTTTATTTATAAATAGTATCAGAACCACTCATGTTGAATCATTAATAAATATTTTAAGGTTACAATATATATAATATTCGTTTGGGGTTTTACGATATATAATTTTATTCATGTTTGTAAGGTTGCAATTGTCCATAACCATAAAATTGTTGGATTCATGAATTGGGTAGCACATACAACAATTTGTTCATGTTTGTATATGTAATCAATAACGCATACATATAAAAAGAAAGTTGGGCAACCTTGATATTGTGTTTACCCATAAGGCTATTGTTTGCATGTATTTATGTAAAAAAGAGTTGATATTTGTATTGGCTTTTTTACATGGATTTAGAGACTTAAATAATAATATTGACATCATATACAACGTATAATGAGATTACAGTTTGTGAATATATATATACATATATATAACGATTGCTTGAGGAATCTGCATAATTTTTTATGGTATATTTTTAGTATATTAATAGTATATATACGCTTAAAATAAGGAACAAATAAATTTTAAAATTTTATTTGTAGAATTTAAATATAATAGTTATTTTTGTGTTTGTGGTTATATATATAATAACTTAATATAGTGAATGAAAATAAAAGACATATAAAATTATGAGTAAATATTTGTGCATTAAAGTGAAGTTGGTAAATAAATTGATATTCACTATGATTTTATATGACCATTTGCAATTTCAAAACTATGATATTTAAACTCTAATTATAATTTTTAGTCCTTATCTATTTGATAAGCTCTGTAATCTATTTAATTTATAATTTTTATTTAAATTTGGTATATTTATAATGTTAAGTCTCATAAAACTTGAATTTATTACTCTTATTATTTTCAGGAGAAATTATCTATTATAGGTACTTGATAATTGAATTTATCTCGATATTATAAATCTTAGAGATATTATAAAAATCAAGCATCCCTACAGGATTTCTTAAAAGTAATTATTTTTCTTTTGATTATTTATATGAGAAATTGAAAACTGATTATCTCATTATTAATGAATTATTACAATATTTTTGGTAAATTTTAAACTTTTCATGCCTCAAATATACTCCTACAGTAGCAATATTGAGAGTATAGATTCATAAAATATTCTAAACTAATTTTTTTTTGTTTACCTATAGCTAAACAAAATTTTTAGCTTTTAATGAAAAATCACCAAACTCGTCCAACTAACTTAATATCATTTTCTAAAGTGAATGTGCTATTTTTTTAAGACCATGGACGAGATCTTGATAAAAAGTGTTGCGGTAAATTTTTTTTCCCAACAAATTTTAAAATTAAAAGTGCTAAAAAGATATATATTGGCACAACTCTCATAATTCTTTATAATCAGAAAATATTGTTATAGTTGACATTAACAAAAATTAATGTAATATGATATCTTATTTTGTAAATATGGTTGACGACTCTAGAAGAGTCCACCTTATATTTTGAATTTGAGTAAAATGATATTTTGATGATACATTGTATTTAAGTAATTCCCGAAGAAATCTACAAGTTTCAAAGAATATGTCGCAATAGATATCCTATTGAAACAAAGTGAGATAAGTATTGAATTTTTATGTATTAATTCTAGAAATTTAAACTAGAAGTTCGTATTTAAGAAATTCTAAAATTCTTAACCGGATTATACTTTATAAAAATAAAGATGGTTGAGTTATACTATATGTACCGAAAGTGCATAGATCCCTAAATTTTTTTACTTTAGCATAATCATCTTGGTTATCCAAGTTCAAACACGATGTGACATGTTGTTGAGAATACAAATGGGCACTGACTGAAAAATCAAAAAATTCTTTTGTTTGATGATTACTTTTGTGCTTTTTATGCTCAAGGTAAATTAATTACCTTCACCAAATAAATTATATTTAGAGTCCCCTAAATTTTTACTAAAAAAAATATATGAGAATATTTATGGCCCTATCCATTAATCTTGTGAAAAATTTAAATACTTTATATTTTAATTGATGCTTTAACTTGATGGTCACATATTTATCTGCGGTTAACTCATAATTTAGCTTCATAATTATCTTATCAAGATAATTTATCTAGATAATACATATGAGTTCAATTGAAAAGTATTTATGAGTTACCATTGAATATTTTATTGTATATGTTCATACTCTATATAGTTTAGTTGAATAATTAATTATTAAGCTTTTATGATTAATTATTATTTATATGCTTATGAAATCAAAACTTTCTATATTTACTTGGATACAAGTTTGGATATATGTTATTGTTTATGCTGCACCATTAATTTGTATTTGACTGTCTGCACATCACAAGTTTTCTACTTTAACTTTGTGTTTAATTGACATAGTATATCTTATCTAGAATTTATTGTTGCATTGTATATATTTTTATTGCATCCTCTCAAAGAACTAAAATAAATTATTAATATTATCTTGATATCTATGTAGATTTTGATTGTTTATATTAAATATTATGGATCTTTAATGATAAATTTTCTAAAGAAAGATTTTTAATAAGTTGGTTTTTCTATCATTAGGTGAAGATAAAAGTAAAAGGTAAAAAACACAAGAGATTAGTTGGAATACACTAACTTTATCCAATCTTAATACACGTACATATCAATGTGAACTAGAAGTTCAAAAACTAATTTATTTGCATAATGTTGCAAATCAATTACCAGATATCTTTACAGATACCCAAAAGGTGTCTAAATCACATATTCTAGCTATTAATACTCATGCTTAATTGATTATCCCTGCAAGACATACTATTAATATGGAAGCCAATGAATCTAATATACGCCTGAAGTGCGGTAGACCACTTGTTTTAAATTATTGTTGTTTGAAAGAAGAGGAAACAAATAATTTTAAAATGATACTCTGAAGAGGTAAAAAATAATATAAATCAACAACCTATATTTCTAGAGAAGTAACCTCAGAAGTGGTTCTGGTACCAAAATTTTTTGAAATATGTAAGAAAGAAGTGAAATTATTGTTGATAATATATTTGCATATATGTCCACTGAAATTATTGAAATATGCTTCAGTATAAAAATTATTACAATTTTTGACGTCGAAGTGATTGGCTAAACTGAAAAAAAGCAATCCATGATGAGCTAGAATTATTTGCTAAACATATAATATTTAGATTAGTAGTTCAGACTCTAGAAAATGTCAGATGTAACACCCCGACCTCACCTAGCCCATGGACTCAGCCACACAAGGCATACTGAGCAAGTCACAGTCCGCTTCTCCTCACAGGTCCATGGAAAAAATTTGTTTATTTGGCCCCTCAGGGTCGCCTTCCCTGTTTCGAACCTAAGACCTCTCCCTTAAGAGAGTCTTAGCGATCAAACGAGTACCATTTCTTCTAGTAAAATTATTAATGATTAAGAGTATTCATAAGGGGGAGTGTAAAGAATAGGTGGATTGAGGTGGTAATTAGTTTTATCAAAAATTTGGAGTTGAGTTCCTTCTGAATGATTTGGATTTCTAATAGATAATTTCGAGGACGAAATTATCTGAGGGGGAGAGAATTATAATATCCGTGGTTTTAGTAAAATTAAATAAGTATTGGGTGATTAATTAAAGTGTTAATAGTGGTATATATGAGCATGTTCTTAATGTATACATAAGAGATATATATAATGTATACAAAGTATACACATAACATATACTTATTGTATATGTTAAATACATATTATACACCTAATATATATAAGATATATACTTATTGTACACATAGTATACACATAAAGTATACATTGTCTATGAATTAGTTATTTAAAGTATATGTAAAATATAAATAACATATACATGTACCAAAAATATATAAGACATATAAATATATATAGAATATACAATACATATAAATGAAGTATAAAATGGTGTTGGAAAAGTTGATGATGATGATGATGATGATGATGATAATAATAATAATAATAATAATAATAATAATAATAAAAGAAGAAGAAGAAAAGTCAAAGAAGGAAGAGAAGAGATTGGTGGAATTAATTAACTAATTAATTGTAGAAGAGATAGGGATGAGAATTAAAAGGGACATTTTTCTTCTTCTTCTTCCTCTTTTGAACATGAGTTTTGAAAGAGAGTAAAAGGAGTGCAAGATTCTAGTATACATTAAATAATACAAGAAGTTCAAGAGTATTTAAAGAGGTTTTGAAGATTTATTAATGAAATCAAGTAAGTACATATCTTAAAGCTTTTAATTTTGAGTTTTTGAGCTTATGTATGAAATGTTTAGTGAGAGAAAGTGCTTCTAAATTTCTAAATTTATAGAAACTAATGCTAAAACGATGAATATGTGATAAATTATTGGTTGATTGATTAAAATGGACAAATTTGGTAAATTTAGGGTTATGGAGAGGTGATGTGTAAGTTAGGATTTTGGTATGGATGATAGTAACTATTGAAATGGATTAATTAAATGTTGTTTTAATGTATATGTTATGAATCTATGGTTAGAATTTTGATATGGATGAGTTTGGATGAACTTAATGTTAGGGAAAGAATATGTAATATTAGGGTTTTTAATATGGGTATTTGTTAATTAATGAAATGAGATGAATTAAGGGTGTTTTATTGTAAATGTTATGATTTTATAGTGGGTAATGTGATATGAATGGATTTTGGGGAAATTAGTGTTTATGGTTAAAGTATGTGAATTTGGAATTATTTGAAAGAGGTTTTCATAATTATGAAAATGAGTTATTTTGTGATTATTTTAGTAAGAAAGTAATAATTTTATGGTTAAAGGTTGAATATGGGTTGAGTGGATAAAGTTTGATCAAAGAAGGAAATTGTAAAAATAAGGTTTGTTGAGAATGTTATAGGAAACAATGATGTCTTATGTAACATAGGTGATGAGTGTTACTTTGGGCTATAAAAAGATGATTGTACGTGAGATGCATGAAGAGTATTAGTGTTATGTATTATGATGAAGTATAAAAACATTTTGGTGAACATGGGATTTATAGTGAATATAATATACAATGTATGCAATGTGAGTTAAATTATATGCAGTATGAGGAAGAATTGTGAATAACATGGGAAATTGACATAAGGGATAAGGATATGGAAATGGATGTGGGAATTTGACAACATGGTGCTAAAATGTTGTTATGTATAAAAGTTTGTGTGTTGTTATGATTGTGATATAATGATTAACGTAATAAATAATTCTGTTATGCATGTATATGGTGTGGAAAAAATATAAAAAAAATGGTATATATGTGTGCAATTGAGAAGAGATGGGATATGATGAATTATGTAAAAATATGAGAAAATAGATAAAGTGAGTGATAATGTTTGGTGCAATGTGTTTGTGATTAGATAAAATATGTGGAATGAGTCACATTGCAAATGTGATTCATGTTTATTGTGAAGTGAATGTTAAATGGTAAAGAGAATATGAAGTATGTTTGAATGTGTGGAATGGAAATGGTTATGAAAGGTTGTTGTTGGCACTGTAGAGTCAATTGCCAATAGTATGTCATGATGTTTGTTGTGCCTACGGGCGAGACACACTTATGTCAAATATCTTTGTACTGAGGAGACGGCCTCCAAGTGATGATAGACATTTTGTCTCCAGTGTCAAGAGAGGGCGGTCTACGGGTGATTTAAGTGATACTTGCCCTCAGTGTCGATAGAGGCAACCTACGGGCGATGATATAACACTAGCCTCGGTGTCTATAGGGGCGACCTTTGGGTGATTGATGTGACACTTACCCCGGTGTCGAGATGAATTAAATTGGTATTAAGCAAAAATTGGTTAGGCTCAAAGTGTGTGTGCTTGTGTGTATGAGTATATGTGTATGAGTGGTTTATGAAACCATGGGTATTTTTGAGAGTATATGTGATGTATTGTGTAGTGATCTTTATGTGTTGATAAGTAACTTTTATTTAATTATTTATGGTTTTTAATATATGTACCACTAAGTAAATTGCTTAGCTGTCCAGTGTAAGCTGAGCTTTCAGTGTTTGATTTACTAGAGGACCAGCAGTGCCAGGAGTGCATTCATGTATAGTTCTACTGCAAAGAACCTTAGTTTTGTATATCTTAAACATATTATGTGTATACTAATCAAATTTTGGGAAAGATTTAATATGTTGTACATTATGGGTTGTTTCTTTTAAACATTTAAGTTTTTTTTTATTGAATAATGAGGAAAAGTGAGGAATACTTGTTTTGGAAATAAATTCTCATTACAGGTTGTGTATTTTTCGAATTTGGGAATAACAAAATTTCAAACAAAACTCTAGAGAAATTTTTCCCATAGAATTTCTCTTATAAATTTATAATCTATTTTTAATATTTAAATGAAGATTTTAAATACAACTAGTATAGTACTTTTGTATCTTAAATAGGTATTATATGTATACGGAAGTATATATTTGATACGTATTTAGGATATAAGAGTGTTACATTTATTTTGGTATCAGAGTAGAAAAAATGGTACTCGTTTGGTTCTAAAAACTCTCTTAAAGGAGAGGTCTTGGGATCAAAAAGAGGGAGGCGACCCTTAGGGGCCATATAAATAAATTCCTGTCGTGGACCTGTGAGGGGAAGCAGATTGTGACATGCTCAGTATGCCTTGCGTGGCTGAGTCCACGGGCTTGGTAAGGCTGGGGTGTTACATCAGACCTATGGGATATTGTATGTAAAAGAAATAAATCAAATGAGATTATGAAAAGAGTACATTTCCTCTATTATGAATGCAATTACTTTTAAAATTAGTTTCGCGGTTCTTTAAGGGCTCAACATTATATTATGATGGCTTACTCATATGACTCATAAGAGAAATAAGTTAAATAAAATTGTGAAATAAAAGTTACAACTTATGGTATAAGAATTCTCAGAAAGTCTTTGTATAAATTATGATGAGACATATTCTCATGTCATAAATGTTATTACTTTTAGATTTTTAATATGTTCGGTAGCCTCTGAAAGGCTCAATATATATTTGATGGATGCTATGATAGTTTACTTATATGATTCATTAGATAATAACATATATATGAAAATTCCTGAAGAATTCAAGATGCATGAAGCATCAAAATACCTGAAACATATAATACCTTGACAAATATACTATATTGAGCTCCAAAGATTCTTATATAACTAAAGCGAATGTGATATAATCGCCTATTTGGATACTTAGAGAAAATGGATATGAAAATAATTCCATTTGTCCATGTGTTTTTATCTGGAAGATAAATATAGAATTTGTTATAGTTGCAGTTTATGTTGATGGTTTAAATATATTGAAACTCCAGAAGAGATCTTAATTATTGTAGACTATTTAAAGAATAAATTCAAAATGAAGGACCTTGGAAGAATAAAATTTTATCTTGGATTTCAAGTTGAGTATTTGTCAAATGGAATTCTTATTCATCAAGCATCATATATCAAACTTGAAATAATTTTATATGGATAAATCTTATCTATTATGCACTTCAATAGTTGTATGTTCTCTTGATGTAAAATAAGATTCTTTTCACTCATGGAAAGATAATGAAGAGATTCTTAGTCATGAAATACCATATCTCAGTGTAATAAGGGCGATTTTATATTTTGATAACAATATAAAACCAGATATTATTTTTGCATTTAACTTGTTTGCAAGGTTTAGTTTTGCACTAATTAGAAGGCATTAGAATGGAGTGAAATATGTTATACGCTATCTACGTAGCACATTTAATATGAGTTTGATTTTTTTGAAAAGAATAAAGCCTGAATTGGCAAGATATGCTGATGTTGGATGTTTTTCTGATTTTTATGAAGTTCAGTCTTAAACAAGTTATGTCTTCATATATAATAATACTACTATTTTATGGTGATATGTGAAGCAAACAATCACGATTATTTCATCAAATCATTCAGAGTTATTAGTTATTCACGAAGCTAGTCGTAAATGTATATGGTTAATAAACATAATTAAACATATTGGAGGAGCATGTGGATTACATATAGAAAGCAGCAAGCCACAAATATTGCATGAAGATGATGCAACATGTATTGCACAAATCAAGAAAGACTACATAAAATGTGACAAGACTAAACATATGTTACCAAAGTTCTTTCACACTCATAAACTCACGAAAGAAGGAAAAGTCAATATTTACAAAGTTCGTTCAAGTGACAATTCAGTAGATTTGATCACAGAGATGCTGCCGACATCAGTCTTCAAAAGATATGTATATAATATTGAGATTCGTTCACTTAAAATATCTTAGTTGAATATGTTTTTAAGGGAAGGTATCTATAAATACTATACTCTTTTTTTTTTACTAAGTTTTTATCCCACTAGATTTTTCTTAATAAGATTTTACCGAAGTATATTTATATGGGTAGTCATCCAAGGAGAAGTGTTAAGAAATATATGAATGATTACTTAATTAGATTAAATTTATCTTATAAAGATTATGATTAACTTTACTTTATTCAGATTAGTATTAACTTCATGATAATTGTAATTTTCTGTTTTTATCTAAAGTGTACTTATACCATTATAAATACACTCATTATGGATGGTGTAAGAGTAAATTTATAATAAAGAAATTTTTCATATTTCTCTTTCTCTGTCTATTTTTATATTTACAATAATTAATTTATTGTAACTTATTTGATATGTACACGATTAATTTCATTATCACCCAATTAATTTTTAATTTATGTGATTGATTTTTATCATGAATTAGTAAAATCTAATAATGTTTTTCCATAATTCGATATTTATATTTCTAAACATACTCAATTACTTCATAACGATAATAGAAATTTTTAACTCTAGAATTGAATTACTTGATATCAAGGATAAATTATTCAAAACCACTCATTTTAAAAAGATACATTTTATGAAAGATTCATGCTTTTATTGAATTAACCACACGCAAATGATAAATAATATTAAAAAAAAATAATTAACGACACGGCTTCTCAGCAATGTAGAACTGTAACATTGTTTTCAACAATGGCATCGCCATTGGTAATATTGTAAAAATATGTATTCAACGAAGCAAATCCACGGGCCAATCGGAAAACTCCAGTCCCACCGGTGATCGGTATTTCGCGGTGGTGTTCCATGATTGGATTTCCAGCCAAGATTGTGAGACTACTGCCATTGAATTCTTTACTCGTGAAAAGTATGTTCACTGCCATAAGAACGTTAATTGAATTCCGGGATCATGAGCCATAAAACCCCTGAGCTCGACCCACCTCCTTTGATGTTGGTTCAGGCCCTTCTGTCAAAGGGTCGTCGAATATCACCATTAAACCGAAAAAGGTTGGTGAGTTGGTGGTCGTATTATATCGAGCTATTGGTTCACCAGTTGCTTTCGGCCCAGAAATTGAATCATGGAAGTAGAAGTGGAGATGGGTTACTTTCTCTTTAGCATGCCATTTATCAATTTCTTCAGAAGCTTTAGAGATATTACTATTCAGCACTATCAACATCAAGCAAGCCATTAATGCTAGTGCTGGCTTCCCCATTTTTAAATTTTTTTTTTCACTTTTCACAATAAAAATGAAGAAGAGTTGCAAGGCCTTTAATAGATAAGTTTGGTAATATGGAGTAATATTTATGTAGTAGGTCATTTATCATATTTATTTATGCATTTGATTGAACAAAAAATAATTCATTTTCTTCTCTTAGATTCGACGTTCCAACTGTCAAAACCAGAGATTAGTTAATGGGATCAGTTGACCCCAAACGATTTCTTCAATTTTTTTATTTATTCATGTAAGAGATCAAAGTAATCATATATTTATGGTCACAAATGCAAATACATATGGAATTTGGATAATAAATTCAAGACTAATTTCTTATTTTTAATTTTTTAAAAAGTAATAATAATTATTTACCTAATATATTATACATGCAATACATATATTAGTTATTATATTCATATTGTGGCGTGCGCAGGCACACATAAATTTACTTTTATGTATATAATTCCACATCAAACGTGAATATAAATAGATTAAAAGTGTTAATTTTTGATTAGTAAACTAATTTATAATACAAAATAATCATTTTTCCATCGCAATTAAATTTAAACGATTTTAATATAAATATGCAAATTTTCAATTTTTCATATTTAATTCACTTAGTAGTGTTATGATTTTCGTATTTAACATTGTGGCCTCTAAATTAAAGTGCACATGTTTGTACCTAATATTTTAGTTATAGTTCTAGCACGCAATTATGAGGCTATAGTGCATATGTTTTTTTAAGTTTTATCACTAACAGTGTATAGAATATAGTATTAAAGACAACCTTTTTGTGTTTATTTAGAAAAGATAAACAAAACAGAGAAATACTTATTTTTTTATTCATTGAAATTGAACAATTGATTTGGCCACATATATATAGCCTTACAAACATAACTGAAAGGGGTAAAATATAGCCGCGCTTTACATGCCTATTAACCTGACATGTGATCGGGAGAATTAAATAATCTACTAATTTCTAAAAAACAGGTATTATTCAAATCACTAAGCAATTAACAAAGATCTATTTCCATTATTCAAAATAGAAAAAAAAAACAAAGATTTATTTAACTGATTTTCTCAACATATATTACATATGAAAAAGTCCCACTCATAAATTTGCAAACGTTAATTAAATTTATCAAAAGATTCGAAATTAATTAATTAAAAAATCCCTTGTCTCTTAAAAGTTATTAGTTGTTATAATTCACACTCATAAATGTATATTAAAAATTCAATAAAACATAACAACAATCAAAATGTAATTAATAAAGAATGTCTTAATGGCCAAAAGCTTGTGTTAGTCTTGTTAAATTTTGAATTCTAGTATTAGGTATCCCCATCCCCAACATATATTGCATAGTTTTATGAGATAATAGTTTTGTGGTATTTTAAATTATAAACTAAGTTGGTATTAGATTTTTTTTTAAAATATATAAATTTATAAGAAAATAGAAAAACGAAATGACTAATCTTATTCTCAAAAGTTTAAAAAAAATCTTATTCTCAAATCTCGTAATTAAATTTTTACTTTCTTTTATTTGTCTTTTTTATATATTTTTTATAGCCTTTAATCTTAATTATTTAAAAATTAAAGTTCCATCATAGTAAAATCTCAAATAAAAATGTACTTGTGCAAATATATAACATTATAACTATAATTTAAAATAATAATAATATTTTTTTATAAGAATTATTTTTTATCAACAACTTCCTTATTAATAATAAAATCTCAAATTATTAATGCATTTAACATCTTATAATCAATTAGTTAGTACCTACTTTAATATTTTATTGTCTTTATAACCATTTGAATTTTCAGTGAAATAACATTTATCATTATTTTTAACCAAACTTCTCCTACTAAATAACAATCAAACATAAAAAATATTATTTTAATAAAAATAAATAATAGCAACATATAGTAAAAAAAAGAGAAATTATATGATACAATAATTTTAAACAATAAATTTTCTAAAAACAATAAAAAAAACTAACACTTTATCTTAACATAAACATATGAATTTTAAAAATTGAATAAATTTTAATTTTTTTTTGTTGGCGGAACACATCTACTTAAATTAATTCGAATAACTTATCTTTAAAATAATTATCAATTTTAAATATTTAAATGACAATAATAAATTAATAATATAAGCATATTCAAAAGCTAATTAAATATTGTATTAAATTTAATTATATACTGAATTTGAATTTTGTATTATGTTTAATTTGGATTGAAGAATAAAAAAACATTAAATATTGTATTAAATTTTCTTTAAATTTAGTTAATATTTTAATAATAATTATTAGCCAATTATTCAATGATGCCCTTTTGAATAGTAGTGGTAATGGATAGAGTATTTACGAAATTATCTTATCTGACTCTGAACTCTTTTAATTTTTTAATTATTTGTATCCATTATAAATTCGGTTATAATTATTTTTTCAATACCGGTACCTGATTTAAATCCATTTAATATTAATTATTTACTATTTATACCCATTTAAATATAAAATTAAAGCCCTCTCTAAATCAAATAATTAAAAATTAAAAATTTAATACCAACTCAATTTTATTAAAATAATTTCATAACACAATTTTGTAATTAAAATAAAATATAATTAAAATTTTAATAAAATACAACTAATATAAATTCTATTATATAAATGGATTGAAGCAGCGAGAGTCATAGATATATATTCTAACTCAATATAAGCTCATTATGAATAGTAAAAATATTATCTAAATATGCTTAAACATATTTATAAACTATTTAAATTTTATATAAATGAATTAAAACAAATCAAATATTTAAAAATACCAACATATTATGATCCTTACTTATGCATAGCTTGTAACACCCCTTCTCTCTTCAAGGCTCCAACAATTAATAAAAATAATAAAAAGGGGTAAAATAGAAAAAAAGAGGCTGTGCAAATTGCAAAGGCCAGCGAGGGGAGAGAAAACGAGAAAGATGCAAAATAACTAATTAAACTAATAAAAGATTTTTGACCTTCACCTTCGGTTCTATGGTGTAGTGGTTAGCACTCTGGACTTTGAATCCAGCGACCTGGGTTCGACTCCCGGTAGGACCTTGTATATTCAACATTTCTTCTTACATATATATTAGGGCTCAGCCCAAATGCAATTTTAAGGAACTTTCAATTTTTTTTTTTTTAACAAGGACATTTATCTAAGTGTAAATAAATACCCCAAAAAAAGGATAAATTTTTGTGTAATTTATCCAGTTAGTTCGTTTTCCAACAGAAATATAAATAATTTTTATGAACATTATAAGTTCATAATTTATCAACTTAATACATTTGACAATGTATATATGTGTATCTTTTAGCCTGTGAAAAATGCTATCCAAATTACAAATTAAATTTCTAACTTTGTGTATAAAAATAAAAGTTGGTTACTAGTAAACAACAAATCTTAAATCCTAATATATTTTAATTGCAAACATAAATTTATATAGTAAATAAAAAATCAAGTTTAATTTATAAATAAGCAATTATTAGAATTGAACATAAATATAGATAAAGATATTAAACTAACATTAATTTCTCAATTCCAATAATGTTAGTGGTTACATTGTCAATTATACAATTTCTTGAACAATCCTTTAATAATTTCCAACATAACTAATATATAAATAAATTCAACTACAGATAATTAATATAAAATTCAACAAATATTTATTTATTTTTATTCAATTATACATTTCATGTAGCATGAAATAGACAATATAATCTCAAGGGCTTGGAAGTTAAAAGGAAAATGTTATAATGACTTAGCAATTATTATTTTAAAAGCAAGAATTAGTTAGGAGAAATATTATTCAGTCAAGTTTATTAGTTTGCTAGTATTAATATTAGTCTTTATCAATATCGTTTTCATTCCTAAAAATAATTATTGAATCTTGAACTAAAATTACATGAAGTCAACATACCAAGATTCATAGTTTTTTATTTTTATTTTGAATGCTTATATATAATAAGTTATATTTGACGTAAAAACTTTATTCCAATTGAATTTTATATAATACTTGATTTAGACTATCTCAAAAGGTTTGGTTTTACACGAATTTGAATTGTTTAAAGCGAAAAAGGAAAATTTATATAACCATCTTTCTGTCTTGAAGGCTAATGTTTGGTAACATTTAAATTAGAGGCGAAACGACTACAGAGTCTTGTGGGGTCACTTGACCCCCTCACCGACTGCCAGAAAGGGGAGACCTCTGCTGGCCGCCGGTAGAATTAAACTAAGCCCCCATTGAAGGGGGCTGAGTTTAACGACTGCACAATGAGGAGTAGATGAACCCCTCGCTGCAAATTTTTATTATTTTTTTTATAATTTAGTCTATGACAAAATGATGTCGTTTCACCATAGACTAATTTTATTTTATAAATTAACCCCTGGTGAAATGACACCGTTTTGCTAGGGGTAACTTAAAAAAAAATAACGGCCCCAGTAAAATGATGCCATTTCGCTGGGGCGGGTTTGAAAAAAAATAAAATGCAACCTCCTCCTCCCCTCTCTATCTTCTTCCCTCTCTAGTCTCCCCCTTTCCTCCCAAGTCCCAAGCCACCAGTAGCCCCCAGCCCCATCATCAGTCGGCCCACCTCCATTAGCCACTGCCGACCATTGTGAGTCACGCCGCCGATCCGACAAGAGGGAGGCAGCAACCAGCAGAGAGGTATTTTTTTTGTCTAATTTTTTTAATAATATTTTGTTTAATAAATATTGATTTTGGGTATTGTTATATTGTGTTTTGTGATTTTTTTTTATTTAATTAGATTGATGTGTATTGAATTTTTTTAAAATGTTATTTATTAATAATAGGGTATTTGTAATTTAGGGTTTATTTGAAAATTGAAATGTTGTTTTGTGAATTGTTGATTTTTTTATTAATATATAATAGGATAAGATTTATTAAAAATTATATATAGTTTATTTAATAATTGTTGATTTTTTAATTTTGGTTTTATTTGATTTTATTATTGTAATTTGAGATTTTTTTTAGAAATATATAATAGGATAAAATTTATTAAAAATTATATATAGTTTATTTAATAATTGTTGATTTTTTTAATTTTGGTTTTATTTGATTTTATTATTGTAATTTGAGATTTTTTTAGAAATATATAATAGGATAAAATTTATTAAAAATATATATCGTTTATTTTAAGATTGTTGATTTTTTAATTTTAGTTTTTTTTTATTTTATTAATGTAATTTGAGATTTTTTTTAGAAATATATAATAGTATAAGATTTATTAAAAATTATATATAGTTTATTTTAAGATTATTGTTTTTTTAATTTTGATTTTATTAATAAATATTTAAGATTTTTTTAGGAATATATATTATGGTTTAATTTATTATAAATTATATATAGTTTATTTAATAATTTTGAATTTTTTTATTAATGTGATTTTGTTTGATTTTGTTATATATTGTTGATTAGATTAAACTAATTTATTTATTTTTTTAATATACACTCGTTATAAATTAAAGCAGAAATAAATAAAATTTTAATTAAGACAAAGAAAATACGGAATGAATGTAGTGAATCCTCAAATATTCTTAAACTAATTTCAACGTCAAGTAATCATGCAATTGGCGAAGAAACTAGAAATAAAAAAGGGTTTAAAGAGTTTAATTTTGATGGTATTATTAGCGACCCTGCATTGTGTAAACCCATTGATGAGTTTGATGTTAAGATTAGAGATAATGTTAGGAGACAATATGTGCTTAAAGAACCTTGTCAATCAATTGGCCATAATTTTTCGTAAATTTTTTTTAAAAAATTATGAGGAGTTTTAGAGATCACTGTTCTCTAAATATGAGTGGTTGGAATATAATATTTCTAAAGGTGCGATATTTTATTTCTGGTGTAATCTTTTTAGCTCAAATAGAGGCTTTAAGCGTGAGTATAATGTCTTCACAGAAATTAAATTTTGCAATTGAAAAAAAATGCAATGGAGATGTTTAATGAACATATTGGGGGTACAAATAGTCCACACAATTATGCTATAATGCAATATGTTAGTTTTAAAAATCAGAGACAAAGTGTGTCTCATGTCCTATCTTCTCATAGTCATGAGATTGAAATGACTTACCACACTCATTTGACCACTATTGTTGATTGTATTCGTTTCCTTCTAGTTCAAGGGTTGGCTTTTCGAGGGCATGATGAGTCAGTGAATTCAACAAATCAGAGTAATTTTCTTTCACTTCTTAGTTGGTAAAGCGAATGCAATGTTGATATTGGGAATGTAATTAACTGAAATACTCTTGGTAATAATCAACTCACTTCTCCATTAATCCAGAAGCAAATAGTGAGTGCTTGCGCTATGGAGACGACACTAGCTATTGTTAATGATATTGGAGATGACTTCTACTCCTTATTAATTGATGAGGCTTGAGATAATTCAGTGAAGGAGCAAATTGTTGTGGTATTGAGATATGTTAACAAATTGGGACAAGTGATTGAGCGATTAATTAGAGTAGTATACGTGAATGATACATCTGCTTTATCTTAAAAAGTGCACTTCATAATTTCTTGGCGAAATATGGGTTATCAATAAGTAGAGTTAAAGGTCAGAGTTATGATGGAGCTTCTAATATGCGAAGTGAATTCAACGGGTTAAAGACCTTCATTTTAAATGAAAATCCCTCTGCAAGGTACATTCATTGTTTCACTCATTAGCTCCAATTAGTACTTGTTGCAACAGCAAGAAGCAATAGATTTTTAAGTTATTTTTTTATTATGTTGCAATTATTGCAAATATTGTTAGAGTTTCATGTAAAAGGAAGGATGCTCTCCGTAAAAAATAACATGATGAAGTTGTTCAACGTCTAGAAAATAGTGATATTCAAATTGGAAGAGGCTTGAATCAAAAAATAAATTTAGCTCAACCTAGTGACACGCGATGCGATTCTCATTATAAAATAATTGTGCTTCTTCTCTCTATGGAATCAACTGTGAAAGAGGTTCTTGAGAATATTTTTGAGGATGGTTCTAATTTGAGAAATCGAGGGTCAGTTGTGGGCTTGCTTGATAAAATGAAAAGTTATGAATTTATTTTCATTGCTTTCTTGATGAGAAAACTTTTAGGAATGACAAATGATCTATCTCAAGCTTTACGAAGAAATAATCAAAATATTGTTAATGCAATTCATTTAATTGCAACTATTAAACAAGCATTGCAAAGCTTCAGAGAGGATGATTGTGATAAATTATTGAAAGTTGTTAATGACTTTTGTATAGATCATGATGTCACAGTGCCTAATATGGAAGATAATGCAAGTTATCTAATATTTAAGTATGTTGGTACTCCAATTACTTATTACCACCACTTTCGAGTAAACATATTTTGTCAGGTGCTACTTTATTAAATAATAATATATTTAAGTATTTATTATGCTCTAACCTAAAATTATTTCATTCAAATTATAAGTTATTGATTTCATTGCTCAATAAATAGAAAATCGCTTTACAGAATCAAGTACGGAATTATTTTAATGTATTGCTTGTCTTTCTCCTATAAACTCATTCTCCAACTTCTAGATATCCAAATTACTTCGTCTTGTTGAACTATATCCATATGATTTCTCAATTACCGATTGGATAATACTTGAAGATCAACTTGAAACCTACAATGTTGATGTAAGAAGAAATGTAGCTTTCTCTGACCTAGATGATATTGGAGCTCTTGCTTAGAAAATGATTGAGACAGGTTATGACATTATATTTTCTTTGGTATATCTGCGTATCAAGTTAACTTTAGTCTTACCTGTTGCAACTGATACTGTCAAAAGAGCTTTTTCAGCAATGAACATTATCAAGACAGATTTGCGCAACAAGATGGAAGATGAATTTTTAACCAACTGCTTGATTTATTATGTGGAGGGAAATATTTTTTAAAAAATTAAAAATAAGGTTGTTATGCAATGTTTTCAAAAAATACAGAGTTGTAGGATATAATTATCATCTCTTAGTCGTAGTCAATCTAATAGCACAAATTAATTATTGAACTACTTATACTGTAATATTAAACGTTCAATTTTACTATAAACTCGTCTGTAATTTTTATTCCGTGAAATTTTGACCCCTCTCAATCAATTCCTGGTTCCGCCACTGATTGAAATAACTCTTCCAAAAAAAATAACTTTTATTTTAAAAATACTAAAAAAATTAAAAATATTTACACTTTTATAAAAAAATTATAGCAAAATTTTAAAAATATCTCATTCTTTATTAAAACAAAAGTATTTTCTTAAAAAAATATTTATTACCTTGCTATAATTAATACTTTACTTCAATTTTTATCTTTTTTTAAACTTCATTATTAAATAAAATTATTTTAATAAAATAAAGAAATTAATATTTTAAATTATTTTTCATCATATAAAAATCTAATTTTTTATAAAAGACAAAATTTTAATTTTAATTATAAAAATAACACTCACAAAAAATTTTAAAAAAAGTAAAATATACAAAATTATATTAATAAAAATTGTAATATTTATTTGTTAAACAAATTTTGCATATTATACATATAAAAAAAATAAAAAATACACATAATTTCATTATACAATGTGTTTTAGATGTTGTGTGCATGATATATTTTTGTTATTTAACTTGTATGTATTTTATATAAAAATTTTAATTATTGTGTGAATATTACTTGAATGTTGTGAGAATAAAAAATTAAAAAATAAAATTAAACAAATTATTAAAAATATTATGTAGATATGTTGTAAATGTAGTTTATATTGTTGAATGTATATTTTGTATATATTATACATATATTTATTTTTATGTGTATCTTAAAAATATGATATTAAAAACAATTTAAATAAAAAATATAAACAAAATAAATTAGAAAAAATGAAAAAGAAAAATTACAAAAAAGAAAAAAGAAAGTCAAAAAGTCAATTTTTTTAAATATATATTAAAAAATCTCTATGAATAGCGTATAATTGCAAAGTAAGCGAGAAAATAAAATATATAGTGTAAATTTTCCTAATTTTTGTCAAGCCGAGGAAATTTTTATTCTCCTTTATTATATTACTATACAGTTCTATCCCTAAAATTTTCTCTATAATGATAAAATCAATTAAGCTACTACGTTAAACACTTAAAAATCTTTCTTTCTATTTTTCATCAATACTATTAATGAAAAGCTAAAGAAACGCTTTATGTGATGCCACATCACATACTACGTCAACACAATACATATATGCTTACAAAATTAGAAATAAGGATCAAATTTTGTACCTTATATACAAAGTAAACTACAAATCTATTGATATTAAGTAGGTTGCTTTGCATATAATTAAATTCAAATAGATATTTATGCATAATCAACTAAATTATTAGTATTATTATTAAAATAAATAAACATATAACTTATAAAAAATTAAAAAAATTGAAAAATTCAAATAAAATTTTAAATTAATTTATTTACAATAACTATATATTATTTTTCTAAAATGAATAAATAAATTAAATTATTTATTTAAAAAACTAGTTTATTCAAATAACCTATACCTAATTTAATTAATTTTAAATAAATAATTTAATTTTTAAATGAATAATTTATTAATTTATTTAAATAACCAATTTAATTTATTTTTAAATACTTTAATTTTTTATTTTGTTAAATAACTAATTAATAAAATATAGATAATTTAAGTAAATTAATTTTTAAATAAATAATTTTATGTATATATTCATTTGAAAGAAATAAATATATATTACAAGTAAATTAATTTTAACATTAATAAATTATATAGTTTTTGAAAGGAAGAGTATTATTAACTCAAATCATTAGTCAGAACAACACGTCCTAGAGTTCCAAATCATCTCAATAACATGATTATAAGAAGACCTAGCTAAGATGTGCACTGCAACGTTAGCATTTCTACGAATCCAAAGTAGGTCAGATTGCAAACTTTGCAAGGTGGATCTGCAATCTTGAAAAATACCATCACAAAGGGATCTATTCTCAGTTAAAACCGAGTTGATGGCAGCTACAACAGGGGCACTATAAGATTTAATAATCAAATTAGAAAGATCAAGATCTTATGCCCAAACATAAGCCCGATAAATTGCCAAAGCTTCTACCATGATAGCATCCAAATTCCCTTCAAAAGATTGAGATTTTGCAACTACTAAAGAACCACTGTGATCACGAATTATCATGCCAGCTCCAAATCTATTCTGCTGTAGGAAACAAACTCCATCAACATTCATCTTTAAGAAATTATCCGATGGTCTGATCCATCGACAAACACGATCTGGCCTTGAAACAGGATTATTATCAGAATTAACATGAAACCAATCTGTAAGTCTCTCCTTCGCATATCTAACGATGAAAAAAGAAGTGGAGTATTTATTTCTCCACACTAAGTTGCGACCCCACCAAATGCTATATAATACAGCTACAATGGATTGCAAATACTCTTTACTAGCTCATTGACATAAACAAAAAACCAATCATCAAAACACATTTCATTTACAATATGGTTTTCAAGATTACTATCTACCCAACATTGTGAGACTCCTATTCCTCACTGGAGGAGTTGCACAGAGGGCAAATATCTTCAATTTCCAAGCCTCTCCTTAGTAAATTATTTCTGGTTGGCAAACACTTAGAGAGAATATGCCAGCAGAAATTTTTCATATGTGGGGGGAGCTTTAAATTCCATAAAGAACTCCAAATATTTGAGAGATGAGGTTGTTGATTAAAACTAAGCAAATTCCCGTCATAGAAAAGCTTATAAGCAGACTTAACATCAAAACAACCATTCTTAGAAAACTTCCAATATAGGTTGTCATTGCCAATAAAATTTAAAACTCGGATGCTATAGATGGCATTGCAATCTCTGCTGTTAAAAAGAATTGAGTTCATATTCTCATTCTAGACTTTGGTACCTTCTATGAATAGTTCCTTCACTCCCATTTCCTCTTGGTGTAATATTCCAAACTATACCCTAAAATTTTGGAGTATTAATTGTTGTATTGGATTAAATAATTTAAAGTGTATATGTTATGTATATGGAGATAAAAACAATATATACAAGTCAATGGGTCTTATAAATCAAAAGAGATATTTTGATTAATTAAATGGATTTGTTTAATGTTAGTGGAAGATGATGTAGTGGATTTAATATTATATAGTTTAAATGTATGGTGGAGAGTAAATTGAGAAAAAGTAGTTTGGTTAAAAGAAAAGAGTAGTTGTTAAGTGATTGACTTTCTTTCTCTCTTTGTTTATTTCTTTCTTTCTTCTTCTTCGTTCATCTTCATCTTCTTCTTTTTTTTCTCTTTGGCCGGCCACCCTTAGCAACCAAAGGAAAAGAGATTTTGTTGCTTCCAAGCTCAAAAGATTAAAGGTTTTCAAGAGATCAAGTTGGAGTTTTAAGGATTTTCTTCACTTTTGGTAAGTTTCCAACTTGTTTCTTGGTTTTCTCTTGAGTTTGTGTTCTTGGGTTTGTTGGATGGTTGTTTTGGTATATTTGAGGGTTGTGTTGTTTTGTTAACTTTGATTTTGGGGTTGGATTCAAGAGAGAAAAGGGATGAGTTTGGTGAAAGAGGCAAATGTGTGGATTGTGTGATTTTTGAGTTGTTAATATGGTGGTGTTTGTGTTTGATGTTTGTAATTGAGTTATTTTAAGGTTTACTCAAGTATTATATGGGTTGTTGATGGTTTTGGTTGAGTTTGTGTGTTGTTGTTATGGCTATTGGAAGATGATTGTTGGTTGTGACTATGTTGGTGTCGATTTCAGAGTTTTTGGCCTAACACGCCGAGGAGCACAACCATGTCTTTGGGCGTGTCGTTGGTTCTTTTTTCTGGGTTGGTGACATGAGCAGTGACACGCCCATGTCACTGAGCGTGTCACAGCTTCTATATAGTAGTAGCAATGACACGGCCAGTGACACGCCCATGTCACTGAGCGTGTCATAGCTACTGTGTTGTTGGAGGATTGACACGGCCAGTGACACGCCCATGTCACTGAGCGTGTCAAAGCTTCTGTGTTGTGAGTTTAGGGCACGGTCAGGGACACGCCCGTGTTATTGAGCATGTCATGTGTAGAGTTTGCCCTAGATAGTTCTCTTTCTTATTTTCTTCTTGTGTATTTCTAAGTGAGTGTGTATGATCACATTTGGATTAGGTTTTGAAGAGAGTTGAGCTACCTTTATCCAAGTGTTGAGAGTTATCTTGGAAGAGGAGTTGATAGAGTGGTGTTGTTGCTCTTAGAGGTAAGTACAAACTTTGATTGATTGCATAGATTTATATGACATTGGGACTTAATACATTTAGTTGAGAAATGTGTTAAGTTACTTGATATATTGTTGATGAATGAGTTATATGTTATGATATGCATAATGTGAATTATGTTGATGTATCAATGCAATTGAGTAAAGTATTGTATATGAAAAGAAATGTGGAAATATGTGATATGAGATGTGAAAACATAATGTAACCAATCGATATTGAGATTAAATAGAAGAATGAGAAAAGATGATATATTAGGGCAATGAGCCTAGTTTGATTATGAGAAATGAATTGTGAAAGAGATTGATAATAAGATAAATGAATTAATTGTGTGCCTAGTATGTTATTCAATTTTCAGAGTTCTGGGTTTGGCGGCATGCCTATGAATCACTGGGCAGGTGAAAAAACAGGGTCGTAAGCTGAGCCCAGCTAAAAAATATGAAATATGATGTTTTTGAGGTGAAAAGACCGGGTCGTAAGGACCAAGATACTGGGGTCCTAGGGTCTAGCCATGTTGAAGTCCAAAAGACTGGGTCTGTTACATTATCCATGGATATATATATATATATATATATATATCGCCTACAGGCTTGATGAATGTGATTATGGACCAAAGCAGTAACTCTGAACTTTGAATAGCATATTAGATCCTTTTTGGGCCCATGTTTGTCTTTGCTTTAATGTGAATTATGAGATATGATGCAAATGATTATTAAGTTGAGATATAATGCAATGAGTTGATATATTCATATATATATATATTGTGCATGAGCATCGCATTGATTTATATTGAATCAAAGTTTGTACCACTAAGCTTTCTGCTTAGCGCGATTGTGGTTTAATCGCACAGGTGACAGGGTAGATCCGGTTGTGCTGGAGAGCTCGTCTAGACCGAGTCGAGTCTAGGCTTGAGATTAGAGGTAGTTGTGGATATCAAGATCAGAGACGAACTGCCAGCATGTATAAACTTCATATTTTGTACTTATTGATTTTGATGTAAACATATGTATTTTCCGCTGGCTTAATTAACAAATGTTTTGAACAGACTGTTTTAGATAAGCTTTTGGGTACTAATGTTATATATATATATGTATGTATTTTAACGAAGAAATATTTTTTCTATTAATATTTATAATATAGGTTAAATGCTTTAAGTTTATTCGAACTGACTTATGATGCTTATATGTTGAAGATTAAAGTTTGGCTTGTTTAAAATGAACCGTGGCACCCCTTTATCCGGTATACGTATATCGCGTGTTGTGTGGGTGTATGCGGTGTGCGTATATGGGGTACGGGGGTGTTACACTTGGCCTTCTATCAACTCCGTAGTAATTCTATAGTCATCTTTGGGCAGCAACCAATCATGAGACTAGACATTAATTTGTGAACCGTCACCAATCCTCTAGGCACATCCACCTTTTAATATAGGCAAAGACCTCTATATGCTCCTCCAAACATAACTTGGGCGATTGCCTAACATTGAGTCCAGAATATGGTCATTTGGGAAGTATTTACTTTGAAACACCCTAGCCACCAACGAGTCTTGATAAACCAGCAGACACCAGCCCTGTTTGGCTAACAATGCCATATTAAAAGAATGCAGATCCTTAAAACCAAGTCCTCTATTCTTCTTTGGAATTGAGAGTCTTTGCCAACTCATCCATCTGATTCCTTTCTTGCCACTTCTACTTCAGCCCACCAGAACGAATCAATCATGCGTTCAATTTTTGCACAAAGAGAAGCTAGTATTATGAGAACACTCATAGTATATGCGAAAATGGCTTGCAAGACTGATTTGATTAGAATTTCCTTCCCCGCTTGGGATAATTGCTTTGTATTCCACCCATGAATTCTCTTAGAAATCTTGTCTTTTATGAAACCAAACACCTGCTTCCTTGAACACCCTATCATGGATGGTAACCCTAAGTAAGCCCTGCCATTAAAATAATTATTGATGCCCAATATTGATTTTGTCATGCAACGCATCTCTTGACTAACGTTTGAACTGAAATAAATTCCTGACTTGAGAAGATTTACATTCTGACTTGAAGCTTGTTGGTAAATATGCAACACCTGCTTAATTCGATTGCATTCATACTAAGACATCTTAAAAAATAAGAAAGCATCATCTGCAAACAAAAGATGACTAATTGAAGGAGAGCCTCGACTGAGCTTACAACCATGGATGAGATTCTTGGACTCATAATCAACAAGTAAACTAGAAAAACCCTCTGCATACAAGATGAACGAGTATGGAGATAGCGGATCCCCCTGGCGAAGACCCCTTCGTGGAATAATTTGACCAATTTCGTTGCCATCTCTCAAAATATGATAGGATAAAATGCTTACACATTAACGAATCAGATCCCTCCATTTGTCAGAGAAACCCGTAACTTCTAGAATCTTGTTTAAATAAGGCCAGTCAATCCTATTGTAGGCCTTGTTCATGTCTAATTTCATCGCCACCCAACCTTTTTTTTCCTCTTAATTGGCACTTCATGGCATGGAGAATTTCTTAAGCAATGATAAAATTATCAAATACCATTATGTTAGAAACAACTGCACTTTGAGTCTTAGATATCAAATGGGGCAGTACACCACAAAGCCAGTTTGCTAAGACCTTTGCCAAAATCTTGTATAACTCATTACAAAAAGCAATGGGACGGAGATTTGATATAGCGTGGGCATTATTCTTCTTAGGAATAAGAACAATGTGAGTGCTATTAACTCTTTCAAGAAATTCGCCCAATCTTAAATAATCCAGAACTTCCTTTGTAATGTCATCCCCCCCAATATTCCAAGCTTTTTGATAAAAGCCAGGATTCAAACCATCTGGATCAGGAGATTTATTAGAATCCATGGAGAAACTGGCTTGCTTAACTTCTTCTGTAGTGAAGTCAGAGTCAAGGAATTCTTTACCCTCCTCACTAAGGCAGCTTTTGATGGTATTAACAACTACAGAAGAGTCAATGTAAGCAGCTGAGAATATATCATGACAATAATTGATCATAACCCGTTGAATTTGATCTTCATCCGATGCAACTTCTCCTCACTCATTTTGTAATTCTCAAACATGGTTCTGATGTTTGAGAGAAGTAGCTTTTACGTGAAAATATCTGGAATTTGAATCTGCCCCTTGAGCCAATGTGCCTTGGTCCACTGCCTCTAAAAGTCTTCCTTTTGCTGCAATAATTTATTTAATTCTGCACGTGCCCTTTTATAGTTATTTAACCCAATCACATCACTCCATCCTTTGAAATGCTTCATGTCATTTTTGCATGCATGGATTGTCCTTGAATTTGCTACAGATACTGCTACTCCAACTGTTTAGGGCGTCACGGTAAGAATTTATTTTATCATAGATGTTGGATGATAAACGACATCTCCAGCCTGATAGAATAATATAAGAGATTCCTTACTCGTCCCACCATTGATTTTCAAAATGGAACTTGTGTTTAAATCTTCTAGGAATGGAAATATTTAATTGCAAAAATAAAGCACTATGGTCAGAGACAGACGTATCCAAATTGGATACAACTGTATGGGGGTATCTATCTTTCCATGAACGATTAACTATAGACCGATAAATACGTTTCTCAACCCAATTCTCTCCACCCCATCCATGCTTCCAAGTAATTTGATGACCAAGAAATGGTAAACCATGAATCTCACACTTATCAATAGTCTCACGATAGCCTTCTAAAAGCCAATTTGGATGATCAAGCTTGCTCGGCTTTTCATGAGAAAACAACATATCGTTAAAGTCCCCAATTACATACCATGGCATATTAGTAGGGGGTTTAAGTTCGTACAAAAGATCCTAAGAAAAAGCACAGAGGATCTATCTGGGCAACCATAATAACAAGAAAGCTTTCAAGCATCTTCATTATTTAGATTGACCATTACATCAATATAAAAATTAGAGTAGCTAAGTAATTTAGCTTCATTGCCTCTACACCATATAAACGCAAGGCCTCGACAATCACTACTCCAATTAATAGCAAAAGCATTATCATAACCCAAACAAACTTTTAATTCCTCAATTCTATTCCTAGGAACAAGAGTCTCAATAAGAAAAATAAAATCAGACAATTAATTGTAAACAATATCATTTAGGAAATGAATTGTCGAGCTGTTACCCAACCCATGACAATTCCAACTTAGAATACTCTTGGTGAGTGGTTGGTTTGGGAACCAGAACTCACCAATAAACTGTTTTTTTACTTCCCAAAATGGGTGACTGCCCAAGCCCATTATGCTAATCCAGTTCATTCTCACCATTCTTGTCCATAGACTACTCCACATTAATTTGAATCTCCATAGGTTTAGGAGATTCCTGGCTCTTTGATGACTTAGATCCATGATCTACTCCCATGTGGCTTTTTCTCTTAAAATCAGTAATTTCTAGCTCATCCGCTTCACTTTCCTTATCTAGAGCAATATTATCTCCCAAGTTTTTGGAATTAGGAGAATTTGTATGCAAAGAATTTTCTAGTTTGAAATTTGAATCCCCAATGATCACTTCCTGATTTCTTGCCTTTTTGGTAATAGCCCTTTCCTTCCATGCAATTTCTTTGCTGTCAACTGCCATCTCTTCCAGCTCATTTGAAACATCACTGTCCCTGCCAGTCGGTGAATTCCTTAGCCACTTTACTTCAAAGCTGTTGATCATTCCATCGCAATGATGCACGAAGTTCTGGGCCAAATCTAAGTTGAGCTGCACCTCCTCCCGCCTCATAATGATAACTGCAAAACTTCTCTGAATGGCCTAAAATACCACAGATAAAACAAAAATCTTTCGTATTTGAAACTAATCCATAACCAGTCACCACCTTCTTAATTTTCATATGTTTTTTGATAGGAACATAAACATCAACCGAAACTCCTATATGAATATGTGACTTCCATAAACCATTAAAGTTACATTCATCAGACTCTACGAAGGAGCCCAGATATGTTCCAATTTGTTGGCACACCTTTTCTGACGTAAAACCAATAGGAAGATCATAAATCTGCACCCAGAAGTCAGTATGAGTAAGCTCAACTTGATGTGGAGCTTGACCATCCTTCATCCCATCCAGAATTAGGAGACAATTGTTGAAAGCCATGGACCACCCGTAATGACCCTCATCAGATTAATAGTATGGAAAAACTGGAAAAGAAATAAGTTTGTCGCTAGATCTTTGATATAGACCCCTTTATTAAGCATATACGTGTACATATTAATTAATTGACCAATATGTATAGATGACAGCAATGTTAGTTTAGCTCTTCTTCTTTAGTTTGTTAGGAAAGAATATATTTCTGTATGTATATTCCTTTGTGTTAGTTACAGGTCTTTATATACAAGTCTTCTTAGCTGTCATTATGGAAAAACTGATTCCACAAAGAAAACATCTCGGGAATGGATTAGTGATTTTGTGGTCGGATTATAGAGTTTATAACCCTTGTGTTGTTGAGAGTAACCCAAAAATACACATGGATGTGCTCTTGGATCAAATTTGTGTTTGTGGGGTAAGGTATTTGTTGAGTAACATAAACAGCCAACAGTTTTGAAGTGGTTATAGTCTGGTGGTTTTTTATAGAGTCTTTCAAAAGGTGTTTGCCAGTTTAGATTCTCAGATGGCAGTCTATTTATAATGTGTGTTGTGGTCAATAAGATTTCAGACCAAAATTGTAATGGGAGTTTAGATTGATGGAGCAAAGCTCTAGCTGTATTTAAAAGGGTTCTGTGTTTTCTTTCAACTACTCCATTCTGCTGAGGAGTATAAACACATGTCTTTTGGTGAAGTATTCCATGGTTTTGGAAAAATGAATTACATTCGGAATTTACAAATTCAGAACCATTATCAGTTCTAATGGCTTTAATGGTCAGGTTAAACTGGTTTTGGATGAATTTGAAGAAGGTTTTCAAGGCAAATGGCACTTGAGCCTTTGTAGTAAGCATGTAGGTCCAACAATACCGACTATAGTCATCGACAATGGTCAGCATAAACACAGCATTGGTTATAGATTTTACATTGTAAGGACCCCATAAATCTGCATGTATTAATTCAAAAGGGTTTGAAGTAGAAATATGGCTAGTTGGAAAAGGCACTCTTGATTGTTTAGCAATAGGACATACATGGCATAACATATCAGCAAAATCACAATTATGCATACCAGAAATGGCACTCTTAATTGCTAGGTTGCCACAGTGATGCTAGGGTCCTTTTCATTGCATTAAATTAATCTCCCTTTCAGTCGGAAAGCAACCCACCAAGGCCAAAGAGTAATCTTTATTAATAACATTTTCCGCGCTTGAATCAATCTCCAACTCACCCACTCCTTATTGATCAATGGACAAGTTAGCACATTGGTTATCAATATCAAGCAAATTAGCCATTATTAAGAAAGAAGCTAATGAAATAAGAACATAGTTAAAACATTCCAAAAAGCACGAAGGAACAAAACTCTCCACAAAACGAGAGAGACAATTCTCCACTGATCAATAAAGTATCTTGAATAAAGTGGCAATTTGATTGGATTGAAGTTCAGTTTTTGGTTTAGAGCCTAGTTTAATAAATTATATAGTTATTTATTTATTTGTTATATAGTTATTTATTTATTTATTTATTTATATATAAAGTAATTTATTTAATATTAATGAATTTGTAGTTGAAATGGTAAGACGTTCAATTATAAGAGTTACAAATCTGATTTTTTATATCTTTATTTATTTTTTGTTTTTTTAACATCTCTCATATTAAAAGAGCTGATGTGGTATGTTGATATAATGCCATATCAGTACATGATTCATGTAAATCATCATGTCGACTAATACATGTTAACATGGTGTACGACTTGGCGCGTCAATTTTTAGTAACAATATTTTTATTATTTTAAGTTAAGAATCAGGTGGGTTGAGTTTATACAAAAATCTTAAAAGTTTATTTTAAGATCCAAAAGAATTTTCAATTGAAATAAGGTTCTTCACAAAGTTGTGACTTTTCCAAGATTTGATTGTTGCTCTACAGCAAACCAAAAGAAACGAAGAAATGTTGAAGTGAATGGGTTGTAGCAATAACATGGAGTGACAATGAGAGATGAACGGCAGCAAAGGTGTGGTCTATGGCCTATGATATGGGTTAGGGGTTCCTTAGTTTTTTTGAAGTGAATATATTTTTTTAAATTAAGTTGAACTCAAGGTTGGTCTAATTAATAAAGTTTGAGACCAACCTTCAAGGGGGCAGAGCAAATCAGATTAGATGAAACCAAATACAGTTAGATTGGATAAATCTCTTATATATATATATATATATATGATGTGAAGGTGGACTTCCGGACTCAAGACTCGGCTGGGGCTTCTTAGCTCAACGATCACGCCGGAGGACTTGCAAGACAAAGAGGAGGCTCGGGCTCTAGTGGGGAGACTCCGATTCTTAAGTTAGAGCTTGGCCTTGTGGTGAATATGGGGAATCAGAAGTTGGAATGGAATGAGGATCCCTTACCTGTACATTTTAGCTCCCTTTATACAAGGGGGATGGTGACGGACAAACTCTGTCGATGGTGGGAGATAGACTTTGCCGGATGTGGGAGACAGACTCTACCAGATGTGGGAGACTATAGGTGGTGGGAGACAAACTCTACAGATAGTGGAGTGTCAGGAATATTATGAGAAATAATGCATTGGTCAAAAAATCAAGCCTATATGACAAGCTCGGTTGCCAAGAGCTGTCGATCATGTGTTAAGCTCACTACAAGAAGCGCGGCTTGTTCTGAGCTATATGTGCAAAGCCCGGTACAATGAGGTGGTCTGGCTCGATTATTGATTGCTGACCTATAGGTATGCACCACTAGTCCCTCTTTATTGTGCTGGCATTTATGCTAGCCACCTGGTGAGAAGATTGTGGGTGCAATGGTCATAGGAGAATTGGTAGCTCGAAAGGGAAGATGGGAGTGGGAAGTTTCAATTTTTGAGTTTCCCAGGCAAGGCATTAATTGCGTCGGTTCAGCTTTCGATACTCCTCTTATATAAATGGAGAAAAGAAGTGAAGACAGCTACTAATTCTTTTGAAGTAATAACTCAGGTGCTCTGATAATTTGTACAAGTTCGAAATAGCTGCACAGTGTGAAATGGTTAGTGAAGCCTCATCAAATAAATCAATGACTGCTCCTTGTTCCTTTGCATTATGAGTTCGAGTAGTATCGTTTTCTTAAATTCTAAGGAGTCAAGCTTTGGGGAGAGTGTTAATCACTTGAAGTTGTGTGAGTGAGCTCGGTTGAGCAAGCTCACTATAATACTGGCCGAGCTGGTGGATTCACCAGAAAGAGTTATTATAGCTCGACCGGGCCTTGCTGAGAGAAGTGAAGATGAGGAAGATAAGCCAATGCTAGAAAAGGCTCAGGTTAGGAATATCCAATATTGTCTCAGCACCGTTGACCTAGATAGCATCCGAGATAAGTATCAAATACCTCTCGAGTACAAGATGTATGTTCTTAGTGATCGCACTCGCCCGATGGACGACCCTCCAACTAATCATTTAATATTGTACGAAAAGGATCTAAGGTCCGGTGTAAGGCTTCCACTTCATTCGTTCATTCTGGAGTTTTTGGAGTTGCACGACTTGGCTCCGGGGTAACTAAGCCCAAATGCCTAGCTGATGGTAGTGGGATTTGATATTTTATATGGGCTGTTGAGGATCCCGCCCTCTGTCCAAGTGTTAGGTGCCTTCTCGATTTTGAAGCTGCGATCCCGACCAGACAAAGATTTTTTCTATCTGCAAGGAAGACCTGGAAAAAGACTATTTTTGGGGAAATCGGACTTTTTGAAGAATTGGAAGGATTGATTTTTTATTATAGAAAAAGAGGGGGACTTTGGGTGCCGAGCAGACTGGGTGTATTCCTGCAACAGTCGTGTTATAAATGCGAAAAATCTATGTCCCGAAGAGCGGGGGTACTACGAGCAGATTAGGCAGGATGTTCTGAGATAGAAGAGGAGCATCCTTTACCTTGTGGGAGAGTATCCCCCCTGTTCGAGGCAGTGAAGGAGTCTCAATCCTCCGACCGGGCCGGTATACTTTTATTTTTGAGTTTCAAGTATGTAATGTTTGGGTTTATTTACTCAACTTATTTTTTGTTTGTGTATAAATGTTGAAAGGATCTGCTTCAAAGGAGTTGAAGTGAATCGCAGAGCAAGCCACTGAATGCGAGAGTGGAAAAAGCTCGCCATGATAAGGGGAAGGGTTGAGAGGCTGTTGGTCCCAGTCAGGAACAACGAAGGGGGAAAGAGCTTAAAACTGGGACCGTAGGTCTGATTAGCCCTTCGACTGAGATAGTGCCCAACCAATATAGTCTGATGAGGCTGGCCGCTGCCTTGGTGGATAGGCTCGGAGGTCCTCACAAGTCTGAATTTTTCATGAGAAATCCCTCCATGCAACGGGTTAGCTCGATCATTCTTGGGGGAATGGTCTGAGAGAGGCGGGAGCACCTTCAAACAGATGCGACTGCTCTAGCCTCCGAACTCTGGGTTTCTGCTATCACAGTAAGTATGCTAAATAAATTCCAGATCATAGTTGTATTGGTTTTTAATGATCCAGGATAATTTTTTTTTCTTTTTGTAGCTTGCTCAGCTTTGCCTTGACACCTCAGAGCGGCTGCTAAATGTGTCAACATACTTCCATCATGCTCGTCAGAAGTCTAAGCGAGCATACAAAAGAGCAGAAGAACTTGAGGATACATTAAAGTCTAAGCGTAAAACTCACTGAGCAGTGCAAGAGTCTCTCAAGGCCGCTCTCGAGGAGCTGGAGCGAGAAAGGCAAGTGAGCAATGTGCGGTATGCTTAGGGTATGTATCACTATAGCCAGGCCTTGTCAAAATGACTCAAGGAGGAGAATCCAGATATGGACTTGTCTTGGATGATCGATATTAACATAGACCAGCTAACTGATGAAGAGCCTGAAAAGGATGAAGAGGAGGCGGAGGGAGATACTATTCCAGATAATGTTGGAGGCAACGATGCCTAGCTGAGCCTTTATCCCTTCTGTTCTGCCTTGTTTTTCTTTGCTCGATACAAAGCTTTTGTCATTGATATTTTTTTTGGCTCGATGTAGAGCTTTCGTATAGCCTTCAGGCTACTTGTACATTTCTTCCTTATAATAAATAAAATTGAGTTTAATTTCGAACAACCGAGTATTCTAGTTATAATATTGATGAAGCGTGGTAGGAATGTTTTTGTATAATCAGAGTGTTTTTATGAGGGAGCATTTGTAGCATGAAGTTCTTTGCTCGGTTGACTACTGAGGGTGGTTGGACGGTTCGTGATGTAATGTAGTTCGGATGGCCAGATCATTTTTGCCTGAATATATATATTTTACTAAGTATATTTACAAGTGCACGGTCTTTTACATAAGTGATAGCTATTGAAAATACTTCTTTAAGTTATTGGCATTCCATGCTCTCGGTACTTTTTTCCCATTTATAGTCTGAAGCTTGTAAGCTCCGCCCTTTAATATCCCGACTATTTGTTATGGGCCTTCCCAATTTGCCCCTAGTTTTCCCGGGCTTGCCACTCCATGTGTGGTGATAACCCTTCCGAGCACTAGATGGCCTTTTTCGAATTGCTTATGTCAGACTCTCTTATTGTGAAAACTTGCAATTCGAGCTTTATAGGCCTCGGCTTTAATCGCAGCTTGCTCTCTTTTGAACTCTAGGATGTCCAGGTTGTATTTGATGTTCGAGTCTTGGTTTTTTGAGTAGCCGAGGGTTCTCCCTGACGAAATTTCAATCTCGATGCGGATAATGGCCTCTGTGTGAAGGGGGATTTGCCTGTAGCTGTCCTGGGTGAGGTACAGTAAGCCTATAGTACATTGTAAAGCTCCTCCGTCCATGACCCCTTGGCATCATCGAGTCTCTTCTTTAATCCTGCGATGATGGTGCAGTTTGTCACCTCCGTTTGTCCATTTGATTGGGGATGATATACCGATGTGAACTTGAGGTCTATCTTCAGCTCGGAGAGTACTCATTGAAAGGCCTTTAATCATATTGTTTGCATTGTCAGTTATCAGGACATGGGGAATGCCAAACCTGGTGATTACTGATTTTTGAAAAAATTTGATGATGGAAGCTGGAGTGATAGAGGCCACAGGCTCAGCTTCGACCTATTTGGTGAAATGATCTACTGCTACAATTAAGAATTTTCTCTGTGCTATAGCCTGAGGAAAAGGTCTTAAAATATCCATGCCCTATTGAGCAAACGACCATAGACTTCAGATGGGTCTTTGTTCATTGGTGGGCTGGTGCTGTAGGTTGGCGTGTCTTTGGCATTTTTCACACTTTCGAATAAGGATCTTAGCATCATTGTCCATGGAAGGCTAGAAGTACCCCTATAATAGTTTTTTCTTTGACAAGGCACGAGCCTCTTCATGTGCTCCGCAAATCCCTTCATGTATTTCTCTGAGCAAGAAATCTCCCTCCTTCTCAAATAAACACCTACTCCAATGATGGGAAAAAGACCTCCTGTATAAGACCCTATCATAGATTGAGTATAAGCTGGACTTTCTTACAATCTTCTTGGCCTCTATTGGATATGTTGGAAGCTCTCCGGAATCGAGGAACATGTGGATCAACAACTGGCATCCTTCCAGGGGTTCAGTGACTAGAATAGAGATTGCATTATAGCTGAGTTTTGTAATGGTCTCTGTAAGGACTCCATAGTCGAGGCTTCCCTCTTTGGCAGCCATGGCATTGGCTAGCCTATAAATGCATTCATTCTTCACCCGTACAATCTGACGAAACTCCTAAGAACAACCTTGCCTCTCCAAAGTCGAAAGGAGTTCGGCTTTGTGTTCCTTATAATGGGTCATATTCACATCCCGGGTCTCATGCTTTCCTGTTAGTTGGCTAATGACCAACTGAGAATCATATAGGATCAGGAGGCGATTGGGTCAAACTTCCGAGGTGAGCTTCAGACCTAAGCAAATGGCTTTGTACTCCGCTGCATTGTTAGAGGCCCTAAAATCAAGTTTGGCTGAATACCTGATAATAATTTTTCTCGGGCCTTTGAGAAAAACTTTGATGCTAGATTCTTTCACGCAGGACGCTCCATCTATGTTCACTACCTAAGCCTCTTGGGGGGTTGAGTCGCTAGGTTGCTCATAGAGCTCGACGACAAAGTCTACCAAAATCTATGCCTTCATTGCTTTTCTTGGCTCATATCGGATATCAAATCTTCCCATCTGGGTTGCCCATTCAGTGATTCAGCCTGAAGTTTCTGGCCTTTGTAAGATCTTTTTGAGGTAGGAGTTTGTACGTACGATGATGGTGTAAGCATCGAAGTACGACACTAGTCTTTCTGAAGCGGCTTTAAGGGCTAGTGCTAATTTCTCTAGAGGGGAGTACCTTAGCTTAGGACCCTTCATGGTATGGCTGACATAATAGATCGGGTACTGTTGGTTACCTTCTTCCCTGATCAAAATCGAGTTGACTGCATCTGGCGAGACCGAGAGGTATAAGAATAATGGTTCCTTGTGGATTGGCCGACTGAGGAGGGGGGAGAACTTAAGAAATTCTTAAGCTTGATAAAAGCCCATTAGCACTCTGTGGTCCATTGAAATTGCTTCAAACCCTTCAGGATTTTGTAAAACGGTAGACATCTTTTGGCTGAGTAGGAGATAAATCTACCGAGTATCGTGATTTGACCATTAAATTTCTAGACCTCTTTGATGTTCTTGGGAGGCTCTATCTTCAGGATAGCTAGGATCTTCTCTAGATTAGCCTCGATTCCTCTCTTTAAAATCATGAACCCCAAAAACTTTCCTGACTGAACCTCGAAGGCACACTTCTCCTGGTTAAGCTTCATGTTTGCCTACTGCAATATTTCAAAGACCTCTGAAAGGTCTTAGGGGTGCTTTGCCGAAATCTTAGATTTAATAATCATATCATCAACATATACCTCGATCTTGTGGCCTATCTGTCCCTAAAGGAGCTTGTTGATGAGCCTCTGATAAGTGGCTCCAGTGTTCTTGAGGCCAAATGGCATGACTTTGTAACAGTAGCTGCCGTTATTGGTCACGAAAGAGGTTTTGCTCTGGTCTTCCACCTTCAAGGGAATTTAGTGGTACCCGAATGAGGCATCGATGAAGCTGTATTCCACGTACCCTACGGTGGAATCTACCAGACAGTCAATGTTCAGTAAAGGATAGGAGTCTTTAGGACATGCTTGATTTAGGTCGGTGAAGTCTATGCACATTCTCCATTTTCCGTTGGACTTTCTCACCAGGACCACATTGGCTAACAGTCTAGGAATAGGATCTCCCACTTCCTACTCGGCTGCTAGCTATTTCTCCGGTCCCAGATTTCTTCTCTTCTATTTGAATGGGGAGCATGAGGATTTAAATGCAATTCGAGCACTATAAGCTTGGGTGAGATACCTTTAACATCAGATGAAGCCTAAGCAAAAATATCCTCATATTATTCCAGTACTTGTTTGAGAGAAAGCTCCTTTTGAGGGCTTGATGAATTTGCGATCTTCAAGGTTCGTACCGATGCAAGCTCAACATCCTTTAACATATTCCCGAGCTCTGCTTAGGGCTATGAATCATCTATGGGCTACAGGGAGTCAATAGGGAGCACCATATTGGCATTTTTAAGGAGCGCTGTATAGAAGTCTCGTGCAGCCTGCTGGCTTCCCCTTAAGACTGCCACACCCGACCGAGTAGAAACTTTCAACAGCAAACTTTTCATAGAGATGCAAGCATCCACCCCTACAAGTAATGATAGGCCAAAGATCACATTATATGCAAAGCTCATATCCACAACCATGAAACAAACCCAACAATTTCGAATAATCACGTTATCAGCCATCTAAACCTCCAGCATTGGAAACTTTGCTACTGGTATCGCTTTCCCAGATAGGCCTACAAGGGGAGCCAAGACCGGCTTGAGAATATTAAGTGATAGACCGAGCTTCTTGTAGGCATCTAGAGTCAATAGGTCTACAGCACTTCCCGTGTCCACTAGAATGCACTAAATAAGATAGTCTTGAACCACGGTCTCTACCACTAAGGCATCAACATGGGCCTTTCACCTTTATGACCTTTGGCTACAGAAAAGACCTCCCTAGTTTTGTGCTTTCTAGAGGTGCCTGTTGTGTCATAGTACTCTCCTCCTGCAATAACATGTATCACTCCGGTGGGGGTTTTTCTCTAAAATTGGGAAGAAGACTTAGAATCATTGTCTGATCTGTTGCGGCCGCCGGATCTTTTAACGAACTATCGTAACTCCCCGGCTTGTATCAGCCTCTCTATCTCCTTTTGCAACTTGGTACAGTCATTCATTTTATGACCGGTGCCTCTGTGGAAACTGCAAGATAGGCTCTGATCTCGGTTAAGATCTTCTCTCATTGGCCTGGGCCAGTTGATTTATGTGTTGTCCTTCAGCTAAAGCAAATTAATGGTAGGTGAGGCATTCAATGGGGTTAGCATCTCCTGGGCATCTGCAATGTGATAAGCTTTCTGGGAGTGTTGCTAGTCAGATGGTCGAACAGTACTTCAGTTGTGTTCTTTCCATGAGCTACCTGGCTTTGAAGTCTTAGAGTAGTTCAGTCTATGAGTGCTTGATTCCAAAGGCTCGACTAGTGTTTGTGATGATTGGTCCTTTTTGGAGGCTCGAAATTCTTCCCATATCCGATCATTTTCATCCATGAGGATATACTGCTCAATCCATCTGGTCAATGAAATTCTCGGGAGGTTTCTTAATCGAGGAGTTGGAGAACTGCTTGCACTCAGTATTCTGAATCATCGCCTCTAAGGATAGCTCGAAGTTCACCTTAGGAATCTTGTTGACAATTTGGTTAAACCTCTCAACATAATACCAGAGTATTTCTTTAGGCTTTTGAACTATTTTGAGTAGATCTGCCAAAGTTCACCCAGGGTTAATGGATGCCACAAACTTATTGATGAACAGCTCTGTAAGCTGCCCAAAATTGAATATGGAGTTTGGTTTCAGACTTTTATACCAGATTTGTGCATTACCGATTAGGGTCTTGGGGAAGAGTTTATACAAGGCCGAGTTAGAGGTGGTATATACCAAAGCGATATTATAAAAGCTTTCAACATGTGTCCGGGGATCAGACGAGCCGCCGCACTCTTTCATTTTTGGAATGTGGAAGCTCGGGTAGGTGTCTGTTAGGATCTCTTTGGGCAATGGGGATCAAAAGGCAATATTATACTTTAGTATGGTTTTTTTGCGCATCTTCTTGATTTTTTCATCAATAAGTGCATTGAGATCATCCTTGGATACTTTTGCTTCCTTGCACTTTTGCCCGATACGGTGTTGGGTAAGGTTGACCTCTGGCTCGAAATTAGTGTCTTCTAGAGAATAGAGTCTCCTTCTAACTTGGTTTTGTGGTCCATGTGAATCATCTCTTAGGGGGTACTGGTCAAATTCATTAGAGAGGGTTGGGGGGTAGTAGGCCGAGGACAGTGTTTGAGGGTGAGTTGGTTGAGGCTGGGCTTGATTGGTTGTTGGATGTTCATGGTCGGGATGAGACTGCTCAGTCTGGTGTCTTATGATAGAGATTAGATCTCTGATAAAGGTGGTAAGGTCTTGACCTGTCCGTTCCATCAGACCCTCTGGAAGCATTGGTATTTGGCTCATCTATACTAGGGGAGAATGAGGCTGAAGCAGGTTTATTGTAGAGGGTCCGGCTATGGGGGCCGAGGTTGCCAAGGGTCCAACGGGTTCTGGCTCTGGGTGATTTGAGGTATGATCAAACGAGGTGTTTTGGGGGACGTATTGACATTGGGGTGGTGTAGGGAGACTGAATGTGTTTGTTTTGTGGTGTAAGAGGATGGTTTGTTCTGGAATGAGTTGGGGTTTGGGTCTTGTTGCCCATCTTCGGGGTTTAGCCAGTCCACGCTCACTGCACCAGTGATGTGAAGGTGGACTTCCGGACTCAAGGCTCGGCTGAGGCTCCTTGGCTCAACGATCACATCCGAGAACCTATAAGACAAATAGGAGGCTCGGGCTCCAGTAGGGAGACTCCGATGCTTAAGTCAGTGCTCGACCTTGTGGTGAATATGGAAAATCAGAAGTTGGAATAGAATAAGGATCCCTTACTTGTATGTTTTAGCTCCCTTTACACAAGGGGGATGGTGGCAGACAAACTCTACCGGTGGTGGAAGACAAACTCTGCCAAACGTGGAAGACAAACTCTGTCGCATGTGAGAGACTGTAGGTGGTGAGACAAACTCTGCAGATATTGAAGTGTCAGGGAATATTGTGAGAAACGATGCTTTGGTCGATAAACTGAGCCTATATGACAAGCTCGGTTGCCAAGAACTATCGATTATGTGTCAAGTTCGCTACAAGAAGCGTGGCTTATTCCGAGCTATGTGTGCCAAGCCCAATAAAATGAGGTGGTCTGGCTCAATTGCTGATTATCGACCTATAGGTATACACTAATATATATATAGTTAGATTGGACAAATCTCTTACATATATGTATATATATATATATACAATTAGACTGGACAAATCTCTTACGTGTATATATATATATATATATATTAATTTAATGTTTTATATGAAGAGTAAGTGCACAATGAAATTATATAAATAATAAAATACTGAAATGTTAAAATTATTATAATAACTTTGTTTATTGTCTTTTATCTAAAATAATTTATATTAAACTATTAATCTGTATACTTTAATATTTTAATTGTTTATAAATAAAAATCTAATTTTATTGTTTTTTTATTTAGTATATTCTAATTCATAGAGTTTAATCAATGCAATTTTTTTATTTTTGATTATATTAATATTATATTTTATTATAAATAATATATTATTTAGTTGAAAAATAACATAAATGAATATTTATTTTATTTTTAGAATTTTTAATATTTAAGAGTATTAGTTAAAAAATAATAGTTTAAAATAAAATTAAATAATAAGTAGATGCAACTATATCAAAATTTTCTTTTTTTCTTATTCAATATGTATGTAAATTAAATTAATTATTTTTACATGAAATAGCTACTTTATAACAATTTTCTTATAAAATTATGCTTGAAATATGCACTTGTTAATATAATAATTAATTTTTTAACAAACAGAAAATTTACAAAAATAAACTTAAAAAATGAAAAAATTACAAATATGTTGTGCAACTAAGAAATTTTAAAAAGTACTATACAAATAAAAAATTTATAAATATGTAATTTTTTTTTAGTATATGTTGAGTATATTTTTAGATACTTGGTGTATGTAATAAAAATATAAAAAAAATATTTTTATAAATTTAAAAATGTAAAACTGTAAAAGCATGGCAAAAATGAAATTTTGAAGAAAAAATAATATGTTATGTAATTTCCTCTTAAAAAAATAATTTTAAATTAATTTAATAATTTTATTTAAAAACTGCTTTTTAATAATATTTTATTTAAAATAATTTCTTTTAATAGAAAGGAAGATAATACCTTAAATTCAAATCGAAACTAGTAAGTCAAATTTAATATGGGATCATTCAAAGCAATGATTTGCCCTTAGATTGGAGCGTTAAATAGGATGCTCAGCATCATTAATAAGGTATTTGAAATATTATTTTATTTCATAAATGTTTAAAAAATAATTATAATAAGTAATTATATTATTTTATTTTATATTAATAATATTATTGTTTATTTTTAAATAATATATTTTATTAAAGAAAAATACTTAAATACTTTTTTATTTGACAAACATTTATATTAATATAATATCATTTTAAGTAATTAATAAATAATTTACTAACCATAATATAACAATGCCACAAATTAGATGCAGACTCTATAATACAATTGTCATCTTTCAATAATTCTCAAAATAAGAGTAAAAATTAGTTATTATCTTATTATAGTATTAGGAGAAATGTCCAATTTAGCTCTTGAACTATAGCTAACAGTCTAAATTGACCCTTAAAAGATTTTTTTGAACCAAATTAATAATTTTTCTTTCAAATTTGGTCAAATTTGCCACTTTTTTTTAATGGAACTATTAAATAATTAACGGTAAGACTAATTTGAAATAAAATTAAATATTATGGGCTAATTTGAACTTTTAAAAAATATTAATATAATATTTTTAAAAAAAATTATTTATTAATTAATATTTTTAATATCAATAATTTATAATATTAATAAATATTTTTTATAATTTTATAATTTATAATAATTTAATAATCTATAATTTAACAAGGAATTAAAAATATTAAATAATATATAAAATTTTATATTATATAGGATTTTTATAATATTTTTTAATATAATATTAATTATAATATTATGAAATCAATATTAAAAATATTAATAAATAATTTATATTAAAAATATTATAATTTATAATATTAATAAATTTTAATAGTTTTAATAGTTTTAATTTTTAGTTTTTTAATAATTATTAAATTTTTAATATTATAAATTATTTATTAATTAATGTTTTCAATATTAATAAATATTTTTTATAATTTTGTAATTCATATTTTTTTAATAATATTTAATTTAAAAAATAATTAAAATTTTAATAATTATATATATAATTGGAGAGCTACAATTTTATTTTTTTTAAAAAAATAAAAAGATTCAAAAATTATATTTTTTCAAAAAAAACTTTAATTAGTAAGAAAAAGAATAAAGAATAAATAGCGTATTTTCTACTCTTGTGACATGTTAAAGGGCTATAAATTAAAGAAAAATAGCATAATATTAGTTCCTACAATTTATCTAATAGAATTGAAAGCATATAACTAAGATAGATAATTATTATATAAAATTATAAAAAATATTTATTAATATTATAAATTATTAATATTAAAAATATTAATTAATAAATAATTTATAATATTAAATTAATTAATTATTAAAAATATGAAATATATTAAAATTAAAATTATTAAAATTATTAATATTATAAATTATAATATTTTTAATAAAAATTATTTGTTAATATGTTCAATATTAATTTCATAATATTATAATTAATATATCTTAAAAATTATTATAAAATCCTAAATAATATAAATTTTATATATTATTTAGTATTATTTAATTATTTTTTAAATTATAGATTGTTAAATTATTATAAATTATAAATTATAAAAATATAAAAATATTTATTAATATTGTAAATTATTGATATTAAAAATATTAATTAATAAATATTTTTTTAGAAAATATTATATTAATATTTTTTAAGAGTTTAATTTGGTCCCTAATATTTAATTTTAGTCCAAATTAGCACATACCTTTAAATATTTAATGGTTCCATTAAAAAAAGGAGCAAATTAGACCAAACTTAAAAGAAAAAGTACCAATTTGGTAAAAAAAAAAAAAAATTTAAGGGTCAATTTGGATGTTCCACTATAATTCAGAGGCTAAATTGAATTTTTGTCCAATAATTTTAAAAGAGATACTTTTATTTAATATATCTTGAATTTATTTGTATTAAACTTATTTGTTGAATATAATTTTTTTTGTTTTAAAATTTTAATCCCTATTCAATTAAATCCTGATTCCACCATTGAGCATGTCCTTTAGCCCTTGGGTCACAGGGCAAACGTGTCAAATTAAATAATTATTTTTAATTTTAGATCAAATACTTAAAGAGTATTCAACTCTTAATTATGCAAGTTCGTAGCTTATTCAAGCCCTTGTCGAAACTTCTCCACTACTGTAAGTGTTTGATAAGAAATCACTATGGCGACAAGCTTGTTTCTGCTAAAAATGCACCAAACATGAGACGTGAAATATTGATCTATCTTCTTCTATTGTTTTGTCACACGTACCTAATGTATCGTTAATTTTCTTCTTTTAGTTATGTTTTCCTATACTTTACCGGAGTTTAATTTTGAGTAGGGGTCTTCTCAGCTTATTTGCAGCCCAATATAAGAAAGATTATTTTAATTTGAAATCCTTTGAAAGATTATTTTAATTTGAAATCCTTTCATGGTCTAAGTACACTCAGACTACTCAAGTTTTTGGATTGGGTCCATACCATGTTTAGATAGAAGTTTTGAAATTCAAAAAGAAAAAAAAATTAAAAAATTAAAAAAAAAATTGATTTTTGGTAAATGAGTATTACCCTATAAGAAATCACAGTAAACATTGTTTGAAAAAAGTGGAGAAAAATAATGTCTAATTGTAATGGTAGTGGACATGTTATTGATAAATGATCTCAATAGCTCTTGAAATGAGGGAATAACAAAATCTGGATGAGAAAAGGAATCCATCAAGAGGCTAAAAATTAAGGGTATACTTAGGCCAGACTAGACTGAGCTCATGTTCAAAGTCTGGCTCGAGTTTAATTTGTGTTAAATATATGACCATAGCCCCACCCTAGGCTCATGGTCGGAGATGAACTCAGGCCTCGGGTTAATCCAATCAGATTGGGTAGGGCCTTGTGAACTAAAAAGAAGTTTATTGTTTGTTTTTGTTGTCTTCGTCGTTGTCATCATCATCATCATCATCATCATCGAATTAAAAAAAAAATCTGAAACAAACACAAATTTAAATAATCTTTGCAAAAATACACAAATTCAAGCAGATCTGAAATTAAATCTGAAACAAACATAAACAGATTTGAAATTATATATAAAATAAACACTCAGTATCGCACACGGTGCGGAGAGTGCTGGCGAACGAATATAGATTTAATTATTTTATTTTTCAGCTTATATTTAGTTATTATTTTTTGTGAGTGTTAGGAGTCACCACGAATCAATTATGAAATTTGATTGAATACCTAGTAATGATCTATATATCTAGGTTCGGCGGGTTGATTATGTGTAGGGAAGAAAAAGTACCTACAATGCCCAAACATTGGTACTATAATTATTGTGATGTTTTATTATCTATTTTTATTTGCAATATGAATTATATTTACTGTCTGATTATAAATTCTAATTATATATTTTTATATTTAAATTATTTAAATTTTTATATCCACTACTTAGACACAATTAATAAATTTTATCATTTTACTTTATTATTGTTTTATGATTTTATTACTTTTGTGGACACATATTTTATTAATTATTTAATTATTTAATCCTTGTATTTACTACTTGAATATAAGAATTTTATGGCTTAATATTTATTAAACTTATGATTATTTTTTAAATTATGCTCACTCCCTGAACATAATTATTCTAATTATGTATTTTTTAAAATATATATTTTTTATATCTTTTATTTTTGTAATTTGTTAGTATATTTTTTAAAAAATATATTTTTTTATTAAAGTGGATTTGAATTCAAAACTCGATTTCGATTACCTACGTATTCGCTTTATGGAATCAAAATCTTCGTAGTTCAAACTATTTTTTGTTACTGTTATTATTATGGTTGTAATAAATGTTATTGTTATTTTTAAGTCCACTTCATGAACATGAGTATATTTAATTATTTTATTTTTTATTCTTTTATTTGATATATAAATCCTATTGTATATTTTTATTCATTATTTTATCTCTTTTTTATGTGAACAAAAAAAAAATATGCTAGCCACTCCGAATTTTATTTGATTTATATTCTTATACATTTAAGTATTAAATTTACTTAGTGATTATTATATTTACTACCGGGATATAATAACTATTTTTTATTTTAACCTTATAGCTAATTAATTAAATAAGATATATAAAATGGTATGTAAAAAAAGAATAATAATAAAATTAATATATTTCAACTTCAAAACATAACAGATAAAAATTAATATAGAGTTATTCATCATTTGGATATTTATTTTATTTTTTGTTTATTTGTTTTATTTATTTCTAATAAATGAAGATAAAAAAATACAGGCTAGGGTAATTAATTTTGCTATATATTTTGTCCACCATCTTGAAGTTCGATTTTATTTTATTTATTTTTTGTGTATGTCCTATTTTTAATATTATTATTTTATTTTATTTTCTGATTTTTTAAAATAACAAATATATATATATATTTATTTAAAGACTTATTTTTTTTTATTTTTCTAATTAGATTATGATTTTTCCTTTATTACATTTATGCTATATATTTATAGTGATGATGCAAGAGAAAAAAATATATTGTAAAACTAGATTTTTACCATTATGTTTTCTTCTGTTTATGTATATATTTATTTCTTATCTTTCAAATCCTTGTTTTTCCTTTATTTGTGATTTATTTTTGCATATGAATATATATATTTTGTGATATTTGAATATTCGTATATAATATAGAATTTTGGTGCTTATATTTATATTTATTATACAATTTTATAAATTACTCAAATAGAATGTAGTCATTACCTGACTATATATTCCTTTTTTAAAAAAAGAAAAATCATATAATTAAAATCACAGTAACAAATCGGATGGTACAATATAGAGATTAAAGCTTAAAGGATATTTACCTGAATTTAATGCCCCAAAGTGTTGAAATTGAATGTCATTTCTATTGTTTTTCTACTTAGATCTTCAAGGTATTATTAAGTACACTTCATATATCTAATAAAATTCTTTTTACAATTCCTTCTACCAGGAAATTTAATTACTCACAATTCTTTTTGCTCATTTACTTACCCACCATTTTTTTTCTTTCTTTCTCTCTCTCTCTTTTTTTTTTTTGTATTTTCTTGTAAATTTTTCTCTCCTCTAATTTCTTGTGAAGTTTTTCTTTTGTGTTCCCTCATCCATTTCTCAATCTCCTCTCCTCCTTTTATACTAAAAAAAAAAACTTTTTTTATGCTTATTGTTTATTTTACTAACCATTTCCATATTGTAGGCCATGAATTATGGGAAACTTTTTTTTTTTATAAAGTATATTCCACTAATTATTTTTATTTTCATATTTTAGGCCATAAATTATGGAAATATATATATTTTTTCTCATAAAGTATATTCCACTAACTATATTTATTTCCACGTTTTAGACCATAAATTATTGGAAGATTTTTTTTTATAAAATATATTCCACTAACCCTTTCTTATTTTTCATGTTTTATGCCATAAATTATGGATAAATAAATTTTTTTGAATTAATTTTCTTTTTTTAGTTTTTTTTAAATGGATTAATACAGTTATTCCTCTTTTGCATACTTTAATTACTTAAAGTTTTACAAAAAGGTTAGTAGCCAGTTATCTTTTAAAACTTAACCTCAATAGTACGTAAAATTTAATTTTGGATCTTTTTTTTAGAAAAGCAATGGAACCTAAGACTTGACCTTAAAAGTATTTAAAACTCGATTTTATGGTTTTTTTTATTTAGAAAATGAAGAAAAAAGACCTAAAGCTTGACCTTAGGAGCACATAAAATTGGGTCATAGGAATTTGATTTTTAGGAAACAAAGAAAAAAATTAAAGTATTGACCTTAAAAATATCTAAAACTTGATCTTAAGGGTGCTTAATGCTCATTATTATAAACTTTTTGAAAAAAATAAAAGGGAACCTAAGGTTTGACCTAGGTGTATCTAGTCCTTGACAATAGAAATTTTTTTAGAAAAATAAAAGGGAATGCTCGACCTTAAAGATACCTAAAGCTCGACTTTAGGGGTTTTTGGAGAAAGAAAAAGGAAAACCTAAAGCTTGACTCTAGAAGTACCTAATGCTTGACATTATGAACTTTTTAGAAAATAAAAGAAAAACCTAAGGTTTGATCCTAAGAATACTTAATGCTCGACATTAAGCATTTTTATTTATAGAAAACAAAAGGAAAAGACCCTATGAGTACTTAATGCTTGACACTAAGAACTTTTAAAAGGAACTTAAAGCTTTACCCTAGAAGTATGTAATGCTCAATATTAGAGATTTTTTAGAAAATAAAAAGAAATATAAAGCTCGACCTTAGAAATACCTAAACCTTGACTTTAGAAATTTTTGAAAAATGAAAATAGAAACCAAGGCTTGACCCTAAGTGCATCCAATGTTTGACATTATGATTTTTTTTTTGAAGAACAGAGAGAAATTCAGAACTTGGCTCTATGATCACTTGAGAAGTGATTATTATCTACAAATTATTTTGATTGTATATGGGAATTTGAAAATCTCTTCTTCTTTTTTAAAGAAAGAAAATTGCTTAAAACTTGTATGCCATATTTACTTGCTTGTATCTAAATGCTTTGACAAAGTGTTAATTGGCTTTTAAAATAGTTCTTTTGCATTGAGAATTTTTTTTTAAAAAAAAAAAAGATATAACTTCAGAACTATAACAATCCCTAAATCTTGAACAAATCCGGTACTTAACTTAGTTACATGATCCTTAAAATATCTTTTTGGGTTTTGTTCAAAAACTTTGAATCCTAGAACAACATCATCTGTCATGGCCTCTATAAATGTCTTTTTAGCAATTCTTTCACCCATCAAAGTGTCCCCTTTTCATTCCAAGTTTATAATTTTTTCATCTCACATATGGATCTGCTAAACTTAGTTTTACCATCTTTTAGCGTTATACCCCGTTTTCAAGTATTTCAGAAGCAAATTTTTAATAAAATATGTGCTTTTAAGGCATAAGTTGGATATATTCAGTTTGGTTTGCCAAATTTCTTAGTAGTAGTTTCTTCTAAGTTTATTTATTTTTGGTAAATGCAAATATATAAGAAAAAGGAAAATTTTATTAAGGAAAACCAATAAATAATACAAATCTGATGATCATAAACCTGAATTGACTTTAAATAATCCCTAACTATGCTTCTCACATCTTCTTTTTCTTCTTCTCCTTGCAACTTTAGGCATAATACCTTTTCATAACATTTGAGCTCACAATATTCGACAAATCTTCTCCATCCATATTAGTTAAAATGGGAGCTCCTCCAGAGAATGCTCTCTTTATGACATACGGACCTTCATATTTAGGAGTCCATTTTTTTCGAGAGTCTTAATGCTAAAAAATAATCTTTGTGAGCATCAAATTTCCTTCTTGAAACTCTCTTTCCTTCATCTTCTTTGCATGGGCCTTGATAAGTCGTTTCTGCTATAATTGACCATGACACAAGGCTATCAATCTTTTTTCTTCAATAAAGTTTACCTGATTATAATGCCTCTGCACCCATTCATCATCATCAAGCTTAGCTTCCATAATAATTCTGAGAGAAGGGATCTCAACTTCAATATGCAATACTACCTCTATGCCATAAACTAAAGAGAATGGCGTTGTCCCAGTAGATGTCTTGACTGTGGTCCTATATCTATAAAGAGAATAAGGAAGCATCTCATGCCAATTTTTGCATGTTATTATCATTTTCTGAATTATCTTCTTAATGTTCTTATTGGCTGCTTTAACAGTGCAAGTCATCTTTCGACGGTATTGAGAAGAATTATGGTGCTTAATTTTGAATTTTGAGCACATCTTTATCATATCCTTATTCTTGAAATTCTTTGCATTGTCGGTGATAATACGCTCAAGAAGACCATATCGACATATAATATTCTGCTTAAGGAATTTCAAGACTACATTCTTTGTCACATTAGATTAAGAGGTTGCCTCTACCCATTTAGTAAAATAATCAATTGCTACTAAAATGAATCAATGTCCATTAGAAGCTTTAGGTTCTATTGGGCCAATCACATCTAACCCCCATATTGAAAAAGACTACGGGAAAACTATTACATGCAAGGGCATTGAAGGTGCATTAATATCATCAGCATATATTTGACACTTATGACATTTTCGAATATAGTTAATGAATCTGATTCCATTTTCAATCAGGAATAACCCATTTTGAGAATTTTACGAGCCAACACATGCCCACTCCAATGTGTACCGCATAATCCTTTGTGAACTTCTTTTATCAATCTTTGAGCTTCTCTTTCATCCACACATCTAATCAGCATTGTATCATAATTTCTTTTGTATAGGACATTGCTACTTAAAAAGAAATTCATTGCTAGTTGTCGAATGGTTCATTTATCAGTGTCTGAGGCTTCTGGAGGGTATTCCTATCGTTGAGATACTGCTTGATATCATGAAACCATGGCTTACCATCACGTTCTTCTCTAAGATTTGTGCAGTAAGCATTAACTCTGGTTTCAATCTTGATGGGTGGCATCTTTCCACAAGCATCTAATAGAAACATTGCAGCTAAGATAGCAATTCAAAGCTTTGAGCTGAATCAAGAATATATTCTTGATAAGGCACCAATTTCGGATCTCTAGTTTTCCATTCTCCTCTCAACTGGTTAATTATCAATTATGAATCACCATACACTTCCAACCTTTTGATCTTCATATCAATAGCGGCTTGTATTCCTAAAGCACATGCCTCATATTCAGTGATATTATTAGTGCATTCAAAATATAATTTGGTTGTCACAGGAAGATATTTTTTCTCTAGGGTGATTAGAATCACTCCTATCCCACTTTCTAAGGCGGTTGAAGCTCCATCAAATTTCATAATCTAGTTCCTTTTTTATCATTGTTCTTCTTCTACAAACATGATTCTTTTATCGGAAAACTCATAACTTATTGGTTGATAGTCTTCAATAGCTGGATTTGCCAAATAGTAAGCTATAATACTCCTCGCAAGTTAAAGCTGGCTTTTAAAAAATGTATTTAATGGGATCCATTCGAGATATCAATAAGGTGGTGTAATATAGCATGCAGTGTCTTAATCGATGAGAAGCCTATACTAATGCAACACAAGTTCTTTCCAATATAGAATATTTTATTTTATAATTGGTAAACTTTTGCCTTATATAATATATGACTTGCTCCTTCCATCCTGAGTCATCATGCTATCCAAGAACACCACCCATCGAGCTCTCAAAGAATGTTAGGTGCAAAAGAAGAGGATGACCAGGTATAGGTGGTTGTAGAATTGGAGGATTTTGCAAATAATGCTTGATTTTATCAAAGGCCATTTGACATTTTTCATTCTAATTCCCAGGATTATTCTTCCTCAAAAGCTTGAAGATAGGCTCACACGCAGTTGTCAATTCTGATATGAATCGAGCTATATAATTAAGCCTTCCTAAAAAACTTCAGACCTCCTTTCAGTTTTAGGGGCTGACATTTCAACTATAGCCTTTATCTTATCAGGATCAATCTCAATTCCTCTCCTACTAACTATAAACCCTGACAATTTTCCTGATGAAACTCCAAATATGCACTTTGCAGGATTTAATCGGAGCTGATATCTCCATAGCCGCTTAAACAATCTTCTCAAAACTGCAACATGGCCTTACCATGTTGAGTGTAATACCTTGTGATTTTAATAATAATAATAATAATAATATAGTAAAAGTTAAAATTTATTTGTTAAAGTAAATATATAATAATAATAATAATAATAAGTGGAACAATTAGGTAAAATAGTAATAATAATAATAATAATAATAATATATTTATAGTGGTAATACCAATATAAAAAAATATATATAATAATAAATAAAAATATATAAATAAAAATAAAATATAAAATAAATATAATAATAATAAAAAATCAAATCAGAAATTAGGTAATAGAAAACTTTTATTTTGGTCCATTAAAATTGGTTTAATGAATTTTGGTGGACAAACCATTAGGGTTTAATTTATTAATTAATATGTTATTAATTTGATTAGAAATGAAAATATTAAAAAGAGAAGGGAAAAAAGAAAGAAAAAACAGGAGAGAGAGAGAGAGAGAGAGAGAGAGAGAGAGAGAGAGAGAGCAGAAATTGGAACAAAATTAAATTGGAAATCGAAAACAGTAAAGTAGAGGGAGAGAAACTTGGAGCAATAAATTTTTTTAGCTCCATTCGTCGACTTTCAGTGATAGTTTAGTGTCACGCATTGGCCACTGGTGAAGCCAATCCTCCAAATTTTTCAACGCCATAAAAACCGCCGTGATTCGCTGCCTGGAGCCGCCGCATGCACCATCCAACTGCCTCACTGGAGCTCACGCCGGCGTCATCTTTGGAGAGTTTTTCTGACTATTTTTCAGTCACTTTTTTTTTTGACAAATTGGATGTTTTTAGAAATCTCTCATCCTAAGCTTCGATTTGGTATATCATATGCAAATTATAGATGAGTATAAAAAAATATTATATATATGTGTATTAGGATAAATTAGGCAGAAATAAAATAAAATAATTTTTAATTAGTTAAGTTATGATTTAATAAAGAAATTATGATTTTAATTTACATGTAGAATTTATGATAAATTGAAAATAAATAAAGAAAATTAGATTTTGAATTATTATAAGTAAAATTTATATAGTGATAAACTAAAAAGGAATTAGTAAAAAATTAGTGAAATTAGTAAATTAGGAATTATAATGTTAATTGATTAATTACTTATAGTTAATTATATTTATTAAGTTATAGAACAAATTAATAAATAATGAATTCATGAAATTATGAATTAATAGGTTATTGTTAGTTAATAAATCTAAATATATTATCAATTATATTTAAGAATCATATATATATATATATATATATAGTTGTATAATGATTGATTAATTAGAAAAGTATATATATATATATGCTTAGATTAAATATATTATTAGTTAAATTAAGTTCAATTCTTGAATTATAAAATTATTAGTAAATTACAAAATAAATTTATAGTAAGGCATAAAGATATAAATAAGTATATTTGTAAGATAAGTAAATTAATTAAAAGATAATAAGTAAATAGATAATAAGTAAATAGTTTGGTAAATTAAGTTATATTAATTATTATTATTAAATTATTAATTATATAAAAATTTTATTTATAAAATTGAAATAAGTTAATTATATTATTATAAAGGAGTTAATCAATTATTAAATAATTAAATTGAGTATTAAATAAAATATGATTTAAAAATTTATAGTATTTCATGAAATTAATTACTTAATTAAGATTTGTATTATTATGGATATAATAATTATGTTATTATTTTTTTTAGCATGAGTTATGATAATTTCTAAAATATAAATTATATGAAGTAACAATTTATTAGTAATATTGTTAGTATTGTAGTGATAAAATATTATAATTAAAATTTTATAAATATTAATAATTTTTAAAATTTGTATAATAATTAATATTAATAGCATTATTATTGTTATTATTAATATTAAGTATACATATATAAATTTAAATGAATGTATAACTAAAAGTTTATAACAATTATTATAATTAAATATTTTCTATTATAACAATGTTTAGGAATATAATTATAACTACCAAATATTTACTTAAAATTTGTTATTATTATAGATAGTCTACTAAATATATATTTAAATAGTTATTTTTTTATTATTAATAAAATTGAATAATAAATTTAATATAAGTTGTTAATTTAAGACAATAATTAAATAATTATTTAAATAATAATATTATTTTTAGTAACTTTATTATAAGTAATTGTTAGAAAATAAAAATAAAGTATTATTAAGTAAATAATATTATTACTATTTTTTTATTCTAGTATTGATATTATTAGGACGAAATTATTTAATAAAAACTAAGAATATATAAATATATTATATATTAAAATTGATAATATATAATAAGTAAATGAATAAATTAGTTAATAAATAAATATCATTAATAGTAATAAACCATTAAAATGAATAAACTAAAATAATGTAATATAATTGTGTATTAAATTATTATAAATACTTAGTAAATTCTTACAATTAAAATTTCATTATTGACAATATTTATTAGAAAATTTGATAAATAATTATACTTTAAAAATTAAATAATATTTATTATAATGTTACTTTAAAAAATTTGAAAGTCAAAATTTTTAAAACATCATTAGAGTTTAAGAACTTGAAATTTTAAGTCATATTCATAACATACATATATAGCGATTAAGATATAATTTAAATTAAATAATATTTTTATATTATTTTAGGGACGAGTCCAGTTGCAGATATAGAATATTAAGAAAATTCTATTGAATAAACAAATATAGTGTTTGGCCTAGATGAGTGGGTAAATATGTAAATTGTATTTTTTTTTAAATATTATATTTATATATGATTTTGAGAAAAATATTTATTAAATAAATTTATCCATATTATTGTAGTAAATAATAATAAGTTATATTTAAGAATATTAATATTTATGAGTTATATTAAATTAGTAGAATATTAATATGATAAATTGTAAGATATGTACACCTTTAGAATTGAGAGAATGAAATGTGATATTTTATGGTATCAGAGATATTGGTTATCGATTCTGTAGACTTCTATGAAAAGGCTTATAAAAAAAATTTAGAATAATTAGGATTAAGAAAATTATTTTAATTTAATAGTGTAACTAGTAAATTTCTCAAATTTAAGGGCAAAGTTATTTTAAAAGTTTCATATTGGGGAAAAATTCAACATGAGTCAAAAAGAAATTTTAATTTGTAACTTAATTTATTTTAAAAGGTATTTCAGTCATATAAAAAATATATATATTTTAAATTTTTATAAATATTTGTCCAAGAATTTGTGAGATTTGTTATGATATATTAATATATATATAATTATAATTGTACTGCAAAAAATTGAATATAAAATGCATATTATATTTAGGTATGTCATTTAGTTAACTTAAGTTATATAATTTATTTTTATAGAAAAATGCAGCCACGTATACGAGGTGGTAGAGGCTGTGGTAGAAATATTGGCCGAATAAATCGAATAGTTAGACTAAAAAATTTTGGCCAACCTCATAGGGATCTTACTCCACCTCTTTCCAACGAGTCAATTGGTTATGAGGTACCCGAGAGTAGCGAATAAAATACTGATTCACACAAGGACTCATCTGGAGTAAATCCACCTACTCCATCTCATGTACCTCTGGTTTCACCTGCTGCATCACCAATCCAGGTTGATGTTGGTGCTACTTTTGTTCAGGCTATTATAGTAGCTATGACTGCAAGAGACCAACAACAACAACCACGAGCTATAATTTATCATTGTCATAATTGTGGAGCAAAGAATTTTGATGGTACTTTAGACTCTGAAAAGGTGGATGATTGGCTTCAAAAATTGAAGAAAGCTTATTCTCTTATGGGGATTGCTGTTGCTGAAAAGCTAAAGTATATTCAGACCTTCTTGGAGAATATAGTTGATGGTTGGTACACTCGATTAGTTCAATCCTATGGTGCTGAGTTGACATGAAATACATTTGAGGCAGGGTTTTGCAAGTAGTACATCACTGGTAATTATAAAAGAGAAAAAGAGAGCAGTTCTTTCAACTGAAATAAGACGGGATGACAGTCTTTCAATATATGGACAAATTTGAAGAATTATATAGATATGTGGATCATATGGTGTCTAAAGAGGAAGATAAATGCTATAGATTTTATGAGAGTTTGCATATAAATATTTGCAAATGATTGTCATGGGATCAGGCCAGAACTTTTCGTGCCATGGTGGATGGTGCTTTGAAAAAAGAAAAGTTATTAAAAGAAGAAATTGAGTTCAAGAATAAAAAGAGAAGACAAACTCACAATTCTTTTTAGGGATTTGCTGATAGACAGATTAAGAGAGGTGGTAGTTCCTACACTAGACCTTATTGTGAGAACAGTAGAGGTCAAATTGTGAGACTAAGTCAGCAGATAAACCAACCATAGATCAGCCAAAGTTCAGTGCAACAATCGGTGGGTAAATTTACCAGTACACTAAGAGTTAGCCAGAGTAGTAATTCAGGAGCTAATCAGAGACCACGACCCTTATGTTCTACTTGTGATAGACATCACAGTGGGAAGTACATGGCAAATTTTAGGGGATGCTATCAGTGTGGTGATACAGGTCACATCAGAAGGGATTGTCCAATATTAGTAGTGAGTCTGTTCAAGCATCATCGGTATTTATTCCTCGAAGAGGGGGAAAACTCAATCACAGGGCAGAGGAGCTAGGAGAGGAAACAATAATGTTGTTGGTAGACATAATGGGATCATATCATCTGGTCAGATGGGTAGACCTCCTGCACAAGCTCAGGTTTTTACTATTACTCAACAGGAAGCTCTAGCTTCACCTGAGGTGGTCACTGGTATGTTGGTTATTTTTGGAAGAGATGCTCATATTCTTATTGATCATGGCTCCACTCATTCATTCATATCACATTCTTTTGCCACATATACAAATGAGAAACTAAATTTCTTAGACCATGAACTAGTAGTGAGTTTTTTAGTAGGGACTTCTATGATGTGCAAGCATATGTATAGTGATTCAGCAGTTCGATTAGGTGATTTTGAATTGTTAGAAGATCTTATTCCCATGCCTATACAGGAGTTTGATGTTATTCTAGGGATGGATTGGCTATCTCGCCACCATGCCACTATTGATTATTTTGAGAAGAAAGTAAATTTTAGTCTGCCTAAAAATTCTACCCTTACTTTCTGTGGAGAGCGAAAATTTCTTCCATCCTGTGTTATTACTGCTATAACAACCCAAAAATTAATTAAGAAGGGATGTCAAGCATACTTAGCATATGTAATTGATACACAATTAGAAGGGCCTAAATTAGAAGATATTCCTCTAGTATGTGAATTTTCAGAGGTATTTTCAGAAGAGCTTCCAGGATTACCTCATAATAGAGAAGTTGAATTCTCTATTGATGTTTAGCCAAGCATAGTTTCTATTTCTCAAGCTTCTTACAGAATGGCTCCTGCAGAATTGAAGGAACTAAAAGTACGATTGCAAGAATGTTTAGATAAAAGGATTTATTAGGCCTAGCATTTCACCATGGAGAGCTCTTGTATTATTTATGAAGAAAAAGGATGGATCCATGAGATTGTGCATTTATTATAGGCAACTAAATCGAGTCACTATCCATAATAAGTATCATTTGCCCTGTATTGATGATCTTTTTTATCAACTTTAAGGAGCTAAAGTCTTTTCTAAAATAGACTTATCATCAGCTGAAAATCAAGGAGTCAGATGTGTCAAAAACAACATTTAGGACTCAATATGGGCATTATGAATTTCTAGTGATGCCATTCGAGTTAACTAATGCTCCAGCTGCTTTTATAGATCTTATGAATAGGGTATTACACTCCTATCTAGATAGATTTATAATTATATTTATTGATGATATTCTAGTGTATTCTCGAAGTAGAGAGGATCATGAAGAACACTTGAAAATTATATTACAAATCCTGAAGAATAAGCAATTGTATGCCAAACTTAGTAAATGTGAGTTTTGACTAGATAGAGTGGTATTTTAGGTCACGTCATATCAGCAGAGGGAGTTTATGTTGACCCTAAAAAGATAGAGATAGTGATGAACTGGGAACCTCCAACAACTCCTACGGAGGTGAGAAGTTTCTTAGACTTGGTAGGGTATTATCATCGCTTTGTACATGATTTCTCTATTATTTCATCACCATTAACCAAGTTTCTAAGGAAGAATATGAAGTTTAACTGGACTGATGAGTGTCAACAAAGCTTTGAAAAATTAAAAGCTTGTTTGACGTGCGCTCCTGTTCTTACTCTTCTTGAAGGCAATAGTGGTTTTATGGTGTATAGTGATGCTTCATGAAAAGGGTTAGGTTGTGTCTTGATGCAACATGAAAGAGTAATAGTTTATGCATCTAGACAACTTCGACCACATGAATTGAATTATCCTATTCATGATCTGGAGTTTATTGCAGTGGTTTTTGCTTTAAAAATTTAGAGGCATTATCTTTAGGAGAAAAGTGCCGATATTTACAAATCATAAGAGTTTGAAGTATCTTCTTTCTCAGAAGGAGTTGAACTTGAGACAGAGGTGATGGATTGAGTTGCTAAAAGATTATGATTGTACTATTGAATATCATCATGGGAAGGCTAATGTAGTAACTGATGCTTTGAGTCAAAAATCACATAGTAGTCTTTTCCATATCAAGACTGTATGACTTTCATTACTATTGAATCTTCGATCTTTAAGAGTAGATTTGATGATGAATGATTCTAGAGCACTGTTAGCAACTTTTAAAGTCAGACTGATTTTAGTGAAAAGAATTAGAGAGGCTCAAGTTTTAGATGAAGAGATGAAGAAGATTCTTAGTGGTGTTAAAGTAGGAACTCATACAGACTATGCTACTAGGGAGATGGTACTTTGGTATTTAGTAGCAGATTGTGTGTACCGAATGTTGATATTTTAAGAAGAGAGATAATAGAAGAAGCTCATTGTTCTTCTTATTTTATACATCCAGGTAGTACTAAGATGTATAGAACTCTTAAGGAGAATTATTGGTGGAAGGGTATGAAGAAGGATGTAGTGGATTTTCCAACAAAATGCTTAGTGTGTCAACAAGTGAAAGTATAATATCAGCATCCTTTAGGACTTTAGAAACCACTTTCGATTCCAGAATGGAAATGAGAACACATTACTATGGATTTTATTTCTGGTTTACCCATTACCCAACAAGGTCATGATGCTGTTTGGGTTATTGTAGACATATTGACGAAGTCATCTCATTTTCTACCCATCAAAATGGATTTTTCTTTGGATAAACTTGTAGAGATTTATGTGAAGGAAATTGTGAGACTGTATGGCGCTCCAGTATCTATAGTGTCAGACAGGGATCCACAATTTACTTTTAGATTTTGGCCTAGTCTGCAACATACTATGGGTACAAAAGTGAAGTTCAGTACTTCCTTGCATCCTCAAACTGATGGGCAATCAAAGCATACTATTCAGACTTTGGAGGATATGCTTAGGGCTTGTGTCATGGAATTTAAAGGAAGTTGGGATAAGCATTTACCATTAATGGAGTTTGCTTATAATAACAGTTTTTATTCAAATATAGGCATAACATCTTATGAAGCTTTTATATGGAAGAAAATGTAGAACTCCAGTATGTTGGAATGAAGTTGGAGAAAGAGAATTGGTGGGCCCAGAATTGGTTCAGATTACTGTTGATAAAATCAAAATGATTAGAGATTAAAAGTTGCACAAGATAGACAAAAGAGCTATGCAGACTTGAAGAAAAAGGATATTGAGTATGATGTGGGGGACAAAGTATTTTTGAAAATCTCTCTATGAAAAGGTGTAGTGCTATTTGATAGACGTAAAAAGTTAAGTCCTTAATTTATCGTGCCTTATGAAATTGTGGAGAAAATCAGCCCTGTTGCTTATAGACTTGCACTACCACTAGAATTATCTCAAATACATGATGTTTTTCATGTATCCATGTTGAGAAAGTATAGAAGTGATCCTTAACATATAATTTAGAGACAACCACTAAAATTACGAGAAGATTTGACTTATGAGGAAGAATTGGTTGTAATTTTAGCCAGAGAAGAAAAAGTTTTAAGAAGCAAGGTTATTCCTTTGGTTAAAGTATCATGGAATAATTATTCAAGAAAGGAAGCAACTTGGGAAAGAGAAGAAGATATGATTGCTCGATATCCTTATTTGTTTCAATCGACGAATTAGTGAAAATTCAAAGACGAATTTTCTTAAGGAAAGAAGAATGTAATACATTATAATTTCAATAATAATATAGTAAAAGTTAAAATTTATTTGTTAAAGTAAATATAATAATAATAATAATAATAATAATAATAATAATAATAATAATAATAAGTGGAACAATTAGGAAAAATAGTAATAATAATAATATATTTATAGTGGTAATACCAATATAAAAAATATACAATAATAAATTAAAATATATAAATAAAAATAAAATACAAAATAAATATAATAATAAAATTCAAATCAGAAAATAAGTAATAGAAAATTTTTATTTTGGTCCATTAAAATTGGTTTAGTGAATTTTGGTGGAAAAACCATTAGGGTTCAATTTATTAATTAATATGTTGTTAATTTGACTAGAAATGAAAATATTAAAAAGAGAAAGGAAATAAGAAAGGAAAGGAAAAATGGGAGAGAGAGAAAGAGAGCAAAATTCAGACAAAATAAAATTGGAAATCGGAAATAGTAAATGAGAGGGAGAGAAACTTGGAGCAAAAATTTTTTTTAGCTCCGTTCGTCGACTTTCGGTGATAGTTTAGTGTCACGCGTTGGCCACCGGTGAAGCCAATTTGCCAAACTTTCTAACGCCATCAAAACTGCCATGATCTGCCGCCGCACGCGCCGTCCGACTGCCTCACTGGAGCTCACACAGGTGTCATCTTTGGAGAGTTTTTCTGACTATTTTCTAGTGACTTTTTTTAGAAAATCGAATATTTTTAAAATTTTCTCATCCTAAGCTTCGATTTGGTATATCATATGCAAATTATAGATGAGTATAAAAAAAATACTATATATATGTGTGTATTAGGATAAATTAGATAGAAATAAAATAAAATAAAATAAAATAATTTTTAATTAGTTAAGTTATGATTTAATAAAGAAATTATGATTTTAATTTACATGTAGAATTTATGATAAATTGAAAATAAATAAAGAATATTAGATTTTGAATTATTATAAGTAAAATTTATATAGTGATAAACTAAAAAGGAATTAGTAAAAAATTAGTGAAATTAGTGAAATTATGAATTATAATGTCAATTGATTAATTACTTATAGTTAATTATAGTTATTAAGTTATAGAATAAATTAATTGTAAAACCCTTGTTTTTTTTGGGAAAATTGGAGTATAGGGGTAAAATGGTAATTTTACCTTCAATTAATATTCGGGTGCATTTTATAACGTTTGATGCTTATTTTCATAATGTGGGTGTTGAGATGTTTGTTTTGAGTATAATATTGTGTTTTTAGCTTTAGGGGTATTTTGGTCATTTTGGCGGTTGAAAATTTTTTGGGTTTCGTTTTGTTGTTTTTGATGTCATTTTGGTGAACGTGATGTCATTACGGTTATTTTAAGTATAATTTTGCTAGGGGTTGTGTTTCGAGAATTTTTCGGGTATTTATTAATTTTTAATTAAAATAAAATAAAATAAATTAATTAATTAAATAATTAATTAACTAATTAAAATAATTCTGAAAATAATTGAATTAGGGGTTAGTTGTGAATTTTTATAAGTTAGTTGAGTTTTTTTTTTGAATTTTTAAAGAGTTTTAGGGTATTTTTAAATTAAATAAATTAATTTAGGGGTATATTGGTAATTTACCTCCAAAAACACTATAAATATGGGTGTTAGGGCACCCAATTAGAGGCCTAAAAATTTTTGTGCCGTCAGAGAGAGAAAAGGGGAGAAAAAAAAATTATTTTTGGGTCAAAAACTGAGGGCTGTCGTTTGGTTAGTGCGCGCGCGGATTAGCCAGTGTCGTTCGGCGCAGAGCTGCGGGCGGTAGGTGTTGTCGTTCGGCATCGAAGACTGTCGTTTTGGCTTCTAATTTCTGGCAGTTTCGAGATTTTGAGGTTTTCTTCAATTTCTTCCAATTTCATGGCATGATTTTTGATATTTAGTGTTAGTATAACATATAGGATGTTTAAAAATAAAATTTTAAGGTTGCTTTTGATTTTTAATGAATTTAAATAGATTAAATTGTTTAAGGGTGTTATTGGTATTATTGAGTTTGGATTTAAGATTTACAAAAATAGGCTTATAATTTGCAACCAAATTTGATTTGGATATGTTCTAGGGATGTTAGGTTAGCTGTAGCATTTTATTTGGAAATTTTAGGTTAAAATTTATATTTTTAATTGAATTATTAATTTGAAAATTCTGTCTATGCATAGTCACTGTAAATCCAGTACATTTGTCGAATTTTAAAAAATAATTGGTGTTTGATATTAATCTGATTTTTTGTTATGTTGTTTATTAGGATGTTGTGAATCTGTAAAAAATAATTTGGAGTTTGGTTCTAATGTTTAGGTTCAGAAATAAATTAAGAATTGACACTGCTGTTGGTTAAGGGTTTTCTGATGATGTCTGTTTTAAAAATTATTTTGAAGGTCTTAGATGTCTTGAGAAATTATGAAATTTTTATATGTTGTCCATCCTGATGTCTATAATATGAGAAAATTATTTGGATAATTTTGTCGTAACGAAATGTGAAGGATTTATGATGATTTTTGCTGTACTGATTTTTAGTGGTTCAAACAAAACCAGAATGTTGTAAAATATTTTTGGGGGGAACAAATAACTTTGGATTAATCTGAAATTTTGCACACACGTTATTTAGATGTTGGAGAAGCTACTGGAATTTTTCCAGAATTTCGAAATGATGGAATTATTTTCTGAAAATTTTTGAATTATAGGGACTACTTAAGAATTTTTATCAGTTTTGGGTGTTGGTATGAATTATGATTTTTGCATAGGGACTGATGTGATATTATTTGATATATGAGTTACAAAAAATTGAGTTGCGGTTCTGGTTCTAATAAATTTTAAGTAATTAATTGATTTTGTATTTTTGAGGTGCGATCGGTTTAACCATTGGGTTAAACCATAATTTTGAGTTGAGTAGGGTTGGTTTTTAATTTTGGATTATCTTGGTTAATTGTTGGTTAAGTATTGGTCTTTTTGCATTCATAGCATGCATTGCATCCCTCATGATAGATGAGATAATGGGATTGATTGTTGGACTATGTAATTATCTTTCCTTAGGCAATAATCCAGCTGAAGCTGAAGCTCAGTAGGTTGTGAGGATTTGGCTAAGCTTTCTTTGGATATCAGGTAAGTCCATGGGTGTATATGTATTATTTGTGATGTGCTATTTGCTAACTAAGATATTATATATATATATAAGCCCTTCGTATATATTATTCTTTCTAATTTTGATATATTATCCTTTCTTGCCCTAGCCTCGCATGTGAATAGGAAATAGAGAAACTTGTATGCTATTTGCTAAATGCCTTGATATGATATTTAATATTCTTGTGATGTGCGATGGTGTGTCTAATGGGGACGGAGGATATGGATTGTGATTATGGAGATTATTTTGTATATCGATATCGATCTTGTTCTTGGGGCTTATGTCTACTTTTTCTTGGGGCCACGTGCTTACTTGTTCTTGGATATGGTTGAAGGAGGAGGATGTTATATTTTGTAGACCTTGATACAGCATCATGTATGAGATTATTGTGGATGTTCACTTGATATATATTACTTTGTTAAATTGTATTAGTATTTCTCTGCCTCTAATGAGCTTACTGAGCGTCTATATATAACGCTCACACCCTTATAGATTGACTTGCAGGTTGAAGTTATATTCCTTAGTGAGCTCGGTCATTCTCTTTATGGGTTCTTCTAGTTTGGTTGTGGATTTTGGTTCGTCTGCATATTTTCTTTACTCCATAGAGATTTCTGGATATTTTATGGGCGGACCGTGTTCGAACCCTTTTTCTTGTAATAAGGAGTAGACTGTTTCTTTGCATCTAGTTTGAGTTTTAGTTATTGAACTTCATTTTGGATAGTATCATTTCTATTGATGACTTGATTATGGAATAAATTTATTGAACTTAGTAATTTTGCACTATAATAATAAATTTGAATTAGGCTTGTAAGGTTGTACTTAGGTATAGCCTTACGCCGGTCCCGGCTTCCCAGATTGGGTCGTGACAAAAGTGGTATCAGAGACATAGGTTTTACTTAGTTTAATACTATCCAGAAATCATTAGGATTGTTTTTCTAAAAAGTCTTGTTTCCTTTCTGCGTTAATCAATCTTTTCCTCCACTAGCAGGTGCATTGTCTCAAGAAAACCCTCGTTTTCCTTTGATTGGTGGGTCTAGTGGTGCTGAAATAGCTGAGGAAGTTGAACATCAGCCAGCCACTCATGTTCAGGAGCCACCTCAGCCACGCAGACGTGGTAGACCACGTAGAGTTGCTACTGAACAAGATCAGGGGCCAGAACAGAATGCTGGACAAGATCAGGGATGAAACCAAAATTTTCCAAATGATGGCGCAGGTCCAGGTGCTGGTAATATGAATGTGCCAAGTCAAGTACCAGTTCAAGGAAACCCAGATGCATATTTGCCTACTTTGCAGACATTGAATAGATCTATGGAAGCTCTCGCTGATGGAGTAGTTCGGTTTTTCAAGGCATGGGTAACAATATGAATGCTAATACTCACGCTTCAGCTAGAGGAAATGGGTTAACTGACGACCTGGATTTGCACAAATTTATTAGAGTTGATCCACCTACATTCTCCAATCTTGCTACGGAAGACCCTCTAGCATTTCTTAATAAAGTTAAGAAGATCTGTGATGCTTTGAAATGTACTGAGAAGAGAGCCATAGAGTTAACTGGGCATCAAATGCAAAAATCAGCTGAAGAATGGTATAAGATCTCTATCCAAGGCCAGGTTGAGGTATGGGAAGACTTCAGAAGAATGTTTATACAAAACTTTATGCCTTGGAATGTGATGAAAGCGAAAGCAAGGGAGTTTGAAATGCTGACTCAGGGCAACAAATCTATAGCTGAGTACTGGGAGCAGTTTCAAGAGCTAAGAAAGTATGCTACACGTGTGTCTCAGGATGAAGAATCTATGACTGATAGATTTGTGGATGGCTTGAATGATAAATACTAAGAGTTGATAGCCAGTCACAATTACAAGGAAATACATTTGGCTGTTAATGCTGCTCTGGGGTTAGAAAACAGAAAAAGGAAGGATGATGCTGGAGAATCAAGCAGAAAGAAGAACAAGCCAGGGAATTAGCCAGGTTATCAGAGGCAGTATAGTGGTCAGAGAGGCAATGATAATGGTGGGCGCTACCAGCAACAGGGTCCTAGAGCCCCTACTTGTGAATCTTGTGGCTTACATCATACGAGAGAGTGCAAAAGGAAGACTGGAGCTTGTTTTAACTGTGGACAGATGGATCACCAAGTCAAAGATTACCCAATTCCTAGGCACAATCAGACTCAGACAGGTCAACATACTCAGTTCAGACCAGTTGGCAATCAAGCATATAGGGGTAACTATCAGAATGGAAATGGTTATGGTAGAGGTAATGGTGGCCGTGGATAGTTTAACGGTAACATATATCAGGGAGGTCGAGGTTTTTCTTATCAGGGTGGTCGAGGTTACAATGGAGGCAGAGGCTATCAGGGCCAGCAGGGTCGCGGTTATCAGGGCTATCAGGGTCAGCAGTATCAGCAGGGTCATAGATACCAGGGTGCTGCTAATAATGGAAACCAACAGAATGGTAGAACAGTTCAACCAATGGGACAAGGTAATGGTCAGAACCAAAATCAGAATCAGAATCAGGGCCAAAACTAGAATTATGCTCGGGTGTTCAACCTAAATCATCAGCAGGCTCAAGTTGACAACAATGTGGTGCAAGGTACTCTTTCTATTTTCTCTCTAGATGCACACATATTGATAGATCCTGGAGCTACTCATTCATTCATATCACCTAGTTTTGCATCTAGGCTGAGTATTACATCTGAACCTATGGAAATTCCATTAGTTGTTCATACACCTTTAGGAGAGGAGGTAGAATCTTTAAAGGTATACAAGGATTGCGTTGTTAAAGTTAAAAATGTTGAACTTCTTGCGGATCTAGTGGCGTTAGATGTGATAGAATTTAATGTCATTTTGGGTATGGATTGGTTAGCTCGGCATGGAGCTAATTTGAACTGTAAGGATAAGGTAGTGGTGTTTGCATATGAGGCCGGCAAGACTGTGACATTTTATGGTTCTAAAATCAATGGGACCAGTCAGCTAATTTCAGCTATGCGAGCTAGAAGATTGTTGCGAAAGGGTTGTAATGCCTACCTTATTTCTATTCAGGATGTGAGCAAGGAAGAAGCGAAACTTGAAGAAATCTCGACAATACGAGATTACATGGACGTGTTTCCAAACGATTTACCGGGGTTACCACCAGAATGAGAGATTGAATTCTCCATTGATCTTGTACCTGGAACCAATCCTATTTCTATGCCTCCATATAGGATGGCTCCAGCAGAGCTTAAGGAGCTGAGAGAGCAATTGAATGACTTGTTGCAGAAGGAATATATCAGACCGAGTACTTCACCATGGGGTGCTCCAGTTCTTTTTGTGAAAAAGAAAGATGGATCAATGAGGCTATGTATCGATTATCGACAGCTAAATAAGGTGACTGTGAAGAACATATATCCATTGCCCAGGATTGACAATTTGTTTGATCAGTTGCAGGGAGCAAAGTTTTTCTCCAAGATAGATCTGTGGTCGGGTTATCATCAGTTGAGGGTGAAGAAGAGTGACATACCTAAGACTGCTTTTCGCACGAGGTATGAGCATTATGAATTTCTAGTGATGTCCTTTGGACTTACTAATGCTCCTGCTGCTTTTATGGACATGATGAACAGGGTGTTTAGTCCTTATCTTGATCGGTTTGTTGTCGTATTCATTGATGACATTCTGATATATTCGAAATCCAAGGAAGAACATGAACATCATTTAAAGTTGGTGTTGCAGACTTTAAGAGAACATTAGCTTTACGCTAATTTCTCCAAATGTGAGTTTTGGTTGGACAGGGTTGTCTTTCTGGGACATGTTATATCCGCTGAGGGTATTCAGGTTGATTCACAGAAGATTGAGGCAGTGATGGATTGGCAGAGACCGAAGATTGTTACTGAGATTCAGAGTTTTCTGGGGTTAGTAGGATATTACAGAAGGTTTGTTAAAGATTTCTCCAGAATAGCCGCACCTTTAACAAAACTCACTCGTAAGGGTGTTAAGTTCATTTGGGATGATGCTTGCGAGGAGAGTTTTGCTACTCTTAAAGAAAGATTAACTACTACACCAGTACTTGTGTTGCCAGAAGGCACTGAGGGGTATTCTGTTTATTGTGACGCATCAGGCGTTGGTCTGGGTTGTGTGTTGATGCAACATGGTAAAGTAGTCGCCTATGCCTCTAGACAGCTGAAGAAGCATGAGGTAAACTATCCTACACATGATTTAGAAATGGCTGCAGTTGTGTTTGCACTCAAGATAAGGAGACATTATCTTTATGGAGTTACTTGTGAGATCTTCACTGATCATAAGAATCTTAAGTACTGATCATAAGAATCTTAAGTATGTATACTCCCAAAAAGACTTGAATTTGAGACAGAGAAGGTAGGTAGAGTTTCTTGAAGACTACGACTATAGCATCCAGTATCATCCGGGTAAAGCGAATGTTGTCGCTGATGCTCTAAGTCGTAAGTCTGTGGGTAGTCTGTCCCACATTTCAGTTTCCAGAAGACTGTTGATACGGGAGATACATCAACTGCTAGGTGATGGTTTAACTTTTCATATGTCTGGTAAATAAATTGAAGGTGATAGAGGTGTGTTGTTGGCTAATATGACAGTCAAACCTGATTTCCTTGATGAGATAATTTCAGCGCAGAATACGGATGAGGAGTTGTCAACGATTCGCCAAAAAGTCTTGTCAGGTGAATCCACAGAATTCTCTATTGATGAAAAAGGAGTTTTGCGGTTCGGTTCAAGGTTGTGTGTGCCTTCAGTGGATGATTTAAAGAAAAAGATTTTGAAAGAAGCTCAGTCTTCCAAGTACACTATACATCCTGGTTCTACTAAGATGTATCGAGATTTAAAGCAGATGTATTCGTGGAAAGGAATGAAGAATGATGTTGCAGAGTTTGTTTCTCAATGTTTACCTTGCCAGCAAGTTAAGTATGAGCATCACAAGCCAGCCGGTTTACTGAGAGAGTTACCACTACCCGAGTGGAAATGGGAGAGAATCACTATGGATTTTGTTGTCGGGTTGCAAAAGACTCCTGGTGGCTATGATTCGATCTAGGTGATTGTAGACCGATTGACCAAGTCAGCGCATTTTCTTCCGGTTAATACCAAGTACACAGTGTCTCAGTATGCAAAGTTGTATATTAATCGGATTGTGAGTCTGCATGGGGTACCAGTTTCCATTGTATCTGATAGAGGTGCTCAATTTACATCCATGTTTTGGCAGAAGCTTCAAAAAGGGTTAGGTACAGATCTTCATTATAGCATGGCTTTTCATCCCCAAACAGATGGACAGTCGGAGAGAACCATCAGACCTTGGAGGATATGCTACGATTGTGTGTTCTGGATTTTAAGGGAAGTTGGGCAGATCATCTTCCGTTGGTAGAGTTTGCCTATAATAATAGTTATCAAGCTAGCATTGGTATGGCTCCTTTTCAAGCATTGTATGGTAGACGGTGCAGAACTCCATTATATTGGGAGGAGGTCGGTGAGCGTCGTATTGAGGGTCCCGATCTTTTGCAGTATAATGCCCAGGTTGTACCGGTAATCCAGGATCGGATCCATACTGCTTTTAATAGACAGAAGAATTATGCTGATCTTAAGCGAAGGCATCTTGAGTTTGCAGTTGGTGATAGGGTGTTTCTGAAAGTATCACTTTTTAAAGGTGTTATGCGGTTTGGTAAGAAAGGAAAATTGGCTCCCAGGTTTATCGGTCCTTATGAGGTCCTAGAACATGTCAGTGATGTTGCTTACAGACTAGATTTGCCACCTGAGTTAGCAGCTGTGCATCCGACTTTTCATGTTTCGATGTTGAGGAAATATGTATCGAACCCCAATCATGTTCTGGCTTCAAAGACCATTGAGATTACTGATGATTGTACTTATGAGGAGCAGCCTGTAGCTATTTTGGACCGTTAGGTCAAGCGATTACGTTCAAAGGATGTGGCTTCAGTAAAGGTTCTTTGGCGTAACCATTCTATTGAGGAATGCACCTGGGAAGCAGAGGAACTCATGCTAGCAAAATACCCTCATTTGTTTGAGTCTTCAGGTGCGTTATTGATTTCATGGGCGAAATCATTTTAAGGGGGTTAGAGTGTAGTTTATTAATAGTCTTAATATAGCAACATATGCATGCATATCATTACATCATTATTACATTATTATATCTTTTGTACATCATAAATGTATATGTGTTTTGTCTGGTATTATTTATGATAGTTTGCTATTAAATTGATTATTGGAAGACGTTGTTGAATAATCTTGGTTTGTTGATATCGGATGTCATTCTTGAATAAGTCTGGAATGTTAGTAGAATGATGAGTATCATATGGATAAGTGTTATATTAGTAATGGTTTTGGTTTATTTGGGTTTGACTTGAACACTTGAGTTTTGACTTTTTGTGATGATTGTTAATGAGTGGAAGTTGAAAAGAAAATGCTTCTTTTTGATTTTATAATAAACATAACCTGGAGCAAAACTGGAACAGTCTGTAACTTAGTATTGTGGGGTTATGGCCTGATCACCCATAACAACATGTGCTAAGTGAGCTATGCTTTCCGGATTTGTGTATAACTTAAAATATAAGTGTTTTGATGATGAGTATGTTATTGGGTAATAATTTCGAGGACGAAATTTGTTTAAAGGGGTTAGATTGTAAAACCCTTGTTTTCTTTTGGGAAATTGGAGTCTAAGGGTAAAATGGTAATTTTACCTTCAATTCATATTCGGGTGCATTTTATAACGTTTGATGCTTATTTTCATAATGTAGGTGTTGAGATGTTTGTTTTGAGTATAATATTGTGTTTTTAGCTTTGGGGGTATTTTGGTCATTTTGGCGGTCGAAAAATTTTCGAGTTTCATTTTGCTGTTTTTGATGTCATTTTAGTGACCGTGATGTCATTACGGTTATTTTAAGTATAATTTTGCTAGGGGTTGTGTTTCGGAAATTTTTCGGGTATTTATTAATTTTTAATTAAAATAAAATAAAATAAATTAAATAATTAATTAACTAATTAAAATAATTCTAAAAATAATTGAATTAGGGGTTAGTTATGAATTTTTATAAGTTAGTTGGGTTTTTTTTGAATTTTTAAAGAGTTTTAGGGTATTTTTAAATTAAATAAATTAATTTAGGAGTATATTAGTAATTTATCGCCCCAAAACACTATAAATATGGGTGTTAGGGCACCCAATTAGAGGCCTAAAAATTTTTGTGCCGTCAGAGAGAGAAAAGGGGAGAAAAAAAATTATTTTTGGGTCAAAAACTGAGGGCTGTCGTTTGGTCAGTGCGCGCGCGGATTAGCCAGTGTCGTTCGGCGCAGAGCTGCGGGCGGTAGGTGTTGTCGTTCGGCATCGAAGACTGTCATTTTGGCTTCTAATTTCTGGCAGTTTCGAGATTTTGAGGTTTTCTTCAATTTCTTCCAACTTCATGGCATGATTTTTGTTATTTGGTGTTAGTATAACATATAGGATGTTTAAAAATAAAATTTTAAGGTTGATTTTGATTTTTAATGAATTTAAATAGATTAAATTGCTTAAGGGTGCTATTGAGTTTCAATTTAAGATTTATGAAAATAGGCTTATAATTTGTAACCAAATTTGATTTGGATCTGTTCTAGGGATGTTAGGTTAGCTGTAGGATTTTATTTGGAAATTTTAGGTTAAGATTTATATTTTTAATTGAATTATTAATTTGAAAATACTGTCTGTGCATAGTTACTGTAAATCCAGTACCTTTGTCGAATTTTAAAAAATAATTGGTGATTGTCATTAATCTGATTTTTTGTTATGTTGTTTATTAGGATGTTGTGAATCTGTAAAAAATAATTTGGAGTCTGGTTCTAATGTTTAGGTTCCGAAATAAATTAAGAATTGACACTGCTACTGGTTAAGGGTTTTCTGATGATGTCTGTTTTAAAAATTATTTTGAAGATCTTAGATGTCTTGAGATATTATGAAATTTTTATATGTTGTCCATCCTGATGTCTATAATATGAGAAAATTATTTGGATAATTTTGTCGTAACGAAATGTGAAGGATTTATGATGATTTTTGCTGTACTGATTTTTAGTGGTTCAAACGAAACCAGAATGTTATAAAATATTTTTGGGGGATCAAATAACTTTGGATTAATATGAAATTTTGCACACATGTTATTTAGATGTTGGAGAAGCTACTGGAATTTTTTCAGAATTTTTAAATGATAGAATTATTTTCTGAAAATTTTTGAATTATAGGGACTACTTAAGAATTTTTATCAGTTTTGGGTGTTGGTATGAATTATGATTTTTGCATAGGGACTGATGTGATATTATTTGATATATGAGTTATAAAAATTGAGTTGCGGTTCTGGTTCTAATAAATTTTAAGTAATTAATTGATTTTGTATTTTTAAGATGCGATCGGTTTAACTATTGGGTTGAACCATAATTTTGAGTTGAGTCGGGTTGGTTTTTAATTTTGGATTATCTTGGTTAATTGTTGGTTAAGTATTGGTCTTTTTGCATTCATAGCATGCATTGCATCCCTCATGATAGATGAGATAATGGGATTGATTGTTGGACTATGTAATTATCTTTCCTTAGGCAATAATCCAGTTGAAGCTCAAGCTCAGTAGGTTGTGAGGATTTAGCTAAGCTTTCTTTGGATACCAGGTAAGTCCATGGGTGTATGTGTATTATTTGTGATGTGTTATTTGCTAACTAAGCTATTATATATATATATAAGCCCTTCGTATATATTATTCTTTCTAATTTCGATATATTATCCTTTCTTGCCCTAGCCTCGCATGTGAATAGGAAACAGAGAAACTTGTTTGCTATTTGCTAAATGCCTTGATATGATATTGAATATTCTTGTGATGTGCGATGGTGTGTCTAATGGAGATGGAGGATATGGATTGTGATTATGGAGATTATCTTGTATATCGATATCGATCTTGTTCTTGGGGCTAATGCCTACTTCTTCTTGGGGCCACGTGCCTACTTGTTCTTGGATATGGTTGAAGGAGGAGGATGTTATATTTTGTAGACCCCGATACAACATCATGTATGAGATTATTGTGGATGTTTACTTGATATATATTACTTTGTTAAATTGTATTAGTGTTTCTCTGCCTCTCATGAGCTTACTGAGCGTCTATATATAACGCTCACACCCTTATAGATTGACTTGCAGGTTGAAGTTATATTCCTTAGTGAGCTCGGTCGTTCTCTTTATGGGTTCTTCTAGTTTGGTTGTGGATTTTGGTTCGTCTGCATATTTTCTTTACTCCATAGAGATTTCTGGATATTTTATGGGCGGACCGTGTTCGAACCCTTTTTCTTGTAATAAGGAGTAGACTGTTTCTTTGCATCTAGTTTGAGTTTTAGTTATTGAACTTCATTTTGGATAGTATCATTTCTATTGATGACTTGATTATGGAATAAATTTATTGAACTTAGTAATTTTGCACTATAATAATAAATTTGAATTAGGCTTGTAAGGTTGTACTTAGGTATAGCCTTACGCCGGTCCTGGCTTCCCAGATTGGGTCGTGACATTAATAAATAATGAATTGATGAAATTATGAATTAATAGGTTATTATTAGTTAATAAATCTAAATATATTATCAATTATATTTAAGAATCATATATATATATAGTTGTATAATGATTGATTAATTAGAAAAGTATTTATATGTGTATATATATATATGCTTAGATTAAATATATTGATACTTAAATTAAATTTAATTCTTGAATTATAAAATTATTAGTAAATTACAAAATAAATTTATAGTAATTAAGGTATAAAGATATAAATAAGTATATTTATAAGATAAGTAAATTAATTAAAATATAATAAGTAAATAGTTTGGTAAATTAAGTTATATTAATTATTATTATTAAATTATTAATTATATAAGAATTTTATTTATAAAATTGAAATAATTTAATTATATTATTATAAAGGAGTTAATCAATTATTAAATAATTAAATTAAGTATTAAATAAAATATAATTTAAAAATTTATAGTATTTCATGAAATTAATTACTTAATTAAGATTTGTATTATTATAGATATAATAATTAGGTTATTATTTTTTTTAGCATGAGTTATGATAATTTCTAAAATATAAATTATATGAAATAATAATTTATTAGTAATATTGTTAGTATTGTAGTGATAAAATATTATAAATATTAATAATTTTTAAAATTTATATAATAATTAATATTATTAGCATTACTGCTGTTATTATTAATATTAAGTATATATATATATATTTAAATGAATGTATAACTAAAAGTTTATAACAATTATTATAATTAAATATTTACTATTATAACAATGTTTAGGAATATAATTACAACTACTAAATATTTACTTAAAATTTGTTATTATTATAGATAGTCTGCTAAATGTATATTTAAATAGTTATACTTTTATCATTAATAAAATTGAATAATAAATTTAATATAAATTGTTAATTTAAGGCAATAATTAAATAACTATTTAAATAACTATTATTATTTTTAGTAACTTTATTATATGTAATTGTTAGAAAATAAAAATAAAGTATTATTATGTAAATAATATTATTACTATTTTCTTATTCTAGTATTGATATTATTTGGGCTAAATTATTTAATAAAAACTAAAAATATATAAATATATTATAGGTTAAAATTGATAATATATAATAAGTAAATGAATAAATTAGTTAATAAATAAATATCATTAATAGTAATAAACCATTAAAATGAATAAACTAAAATAATGTAATATAATTGTGTATTAAATTATTATAAATACTTAGTAAATTCTTACAATTAAAATCTTATTGTTGACAATATTTATTAGAAAATTTGATAAATAATTATACTTTAAAAATTAAATAATATTTATTGTAATGTTAGTTTAGAAAATTTGAAAGTCACAAAATTTTTAAAACATCATTAGAGTTTAAGAACCCGAAATTTCAAGTCATATTCATAAGATACATATATAGCGACTATGATATAATTTAAATTAAATAATATTCTTATATTATTATAGGGACGAGTCTAGTTACAGATATAGAATATCAAGAAAACCCTGTTGAATAAACAAATACAATATTTGGCTCATGTGAGTGGATAAATATGTAACATTGTATTTTTCTTAAAAGTATTATATTTATATATGATTTTGAGAAAAGTATTTATTAAGTGAATTTATTTACAGTGATGATTTATTTCTGAATATTAATTATTTTCTTATTAAGTTAAAATAAATAATAGTAGTTTAAATTATTATATGTATAAATGATTGATTTTAATATGTTGACAAATTAGTTTATATGCACTTTTTTATAAACATGTTTGATCGCACCTTGATGACAGGTGTTTAAATTTAATAATATTATAATTATCCTTGGCTGGAGTAATTACTCTGCACATATATATTGAAGTTATTTCTACTTATGCTTACGAGGTAAGTCATCATGCGCCCTTGGATCGAAGTTAGAACAGTAAGGATTTATATTTGAGTGTATATAAAAGATAATAGAGAATACAATTATATTTATCAATTTGAGCTAAACTATTATATTTATATTACATAGATTATCAAACTTTATTTGTTCTCTCTTGTTACATATTTATCTATTCACTGAGTAGTTGGACTCACTCCTTATATATATTTAACATTTCAGATATTGAAGAATAAAACAGTAGAACATCTTTATATTTTCCTCCTTCTGCGTGTAGTTAAGGTCGAGCCAATAAGATTGTCTTTTAGAATTATTAAATAATTATCTGTATTATTGTAGTAAACAATAATAAATTGTATTTAAGAATATTAATATTTATGAGACTTTGTAATTGAAGAATATTTAGTAATTAAATTTATGAGTGATGCTAAATTAATAAAATACTATTATGATAGATTGTAAGATATGTACACCTTTAAAATTGAGAGAATAAGGTGTGACATTGAAATTTTGCTATCATGTCATCGACATATACTTCTATTTCTTTATGCATCATATCATGAAAATAGGGTAATCATTGCTCTCTGGTAAGTTGGCCCTGCATTGTTCAGTTCAAAAGGCATCACTTTATAATAAAATATTCCCTAGAGAATAATAAAAGTTATTTTTTCCTTATTACCAAGATTCATTTTAATTTGGTTATACCCTGAGAATCCATCCATTAATAAGAATATATGGTATTAAGTTGTATTATCTACTAGCACATCAATGTACGGTAGAGAAAAATAATCTTTTGGACTTGCTCGATTAAGATCCCAATAATCAATACACATCCTGACCTTTCCACCTTTCTTAGGGACATGAACAATGTTATCCACCCATTCTGGATACTTGGTCACTTCTAAGAAACATGTCTCAAACTACTTTTTTACTTCTTTTATTTTCAACAAAACATCAGGTTTCATTTTTCTCAACTTTTATTTTATGGGTTTATATTTTGGCCTCAATGGTAAACGATGTACAACTATATCCATATTTAGTCCCGACATATCTTGATATGACCATGCAAAGATATCTATAAATTCTTTTAGAAATTTAATCATCATTTCTTTGAGTTCCAGAGGTAAGGATACACTAATCCTTGTTTCTTTCTTATTTTCTTTGGCTCCTAGGTTTACTATTTGTACTGCTTCTTCTGAAGATTATACAATTTTTTTATCATGTTCCATCATCCTAGTTATTTTAAGTGGAAAATCCTCTTCATCTTCTTTATCAGATGTGATTTCAAAGATAGGATTATCAAAATCATACTAAGACTTAATTTCATCAAGATTTAATTCATTATTGGCATTCCTGGGTAAATTGAGTAAAAAGAGAAAAAATTACGAAGATATAGAAATTAAGCAGAAAGTAAATGAATGAAAGTAGTAAGGACTGTTTAAGAATGGAGATGAAACATGCACTTTATTTTATTAAAAATTATTTTGAAATATTTGAAAGATGAAGCCCATGCTAACATTTTCCTAAGATATTGGGCAAAATCATAGGAAAATAATTATTTGGATTACTTTGATTGAGATGGCAATTCATAAGCTTTTCAATTTTTCAGATCTTGTCCTCATAGTAAGGGTATAACCCATAAAGTTACTTCATCATGAGGCTCATTTTCATTCACCACAGTCACCAATGAATTTTCTGATATTGCCTCCACATCTCATGGATCTCTTGGCGTATTTGTTTCTTCATAGAAAAAATCAGTACTTCTAAAGGTTTGCCTTAGGAGTGGGAATATTATTTTCTCCACTGAAGCTTCTTGATTTGCCAATCTTACCAGTCGATAATCCTTTTTCTCTTTCTAAATTCTTCTTTTGTCTTTCTCTAGCAATCTTGTATCCCAATCTAGCTCTATTGTCAATATTGGGAGGAAGAAAAAAGACATTGATTCCTTATTCATGTCTTCCTAAACCTTTTCTTGGGGAATAACTTACCCTTAAAATTTCCCTTACCACAATCATAGCGCAGCTGATAATAGAGGGGTTGGCATGAATAATCCTTCTTCAACATATGAAGTGTTCTATTTCAAAGGATTGGAAAGAACTTTCAAAAGCTTTTTTTGCTTCTTCAACATATAGGGTTGAGATAGGCTTTGTGATCAAAAGGTCTTCTTCTCCCAAAATTTCAATCAACTTTCCTTTAATGATGAATTTGACTTTTTGATGTAAAGATAACGGTACTGCTCCTGCCGAGTATATCTATGGCCATCCCAATAACATACTGTAAGCCGGTACCATTTTCATCACTTGAAATGTGATATTAAATGTGACTGGACCTACTTGGATAGGTATTTCTATATCCCTTAAAACCTCTGTCCTAGTCCCATCGAAGGCCCGAACAATCATAGAGTTAGGCTGCATGTATGTGTCATTGATTGGTAACTTTGAGAGGGTTATTTTAGGTAAGATATTCAAGGATGATCCATTGTCTACTAGAACTTTTGCAACAAAATATCCTTTATATTGGACTGATATATGTAAAGCTTTTATATGCCCAATCCCTTTTGTAAGTATTTCATCAACAATAAAGGATATGTAATTAGCTGCCATTACACACCCAACTATGTTCAAGCTACCTACAGAGATATCATGGTAAACATGTGCTTAATTTAGAACCCTAAGTAATGCATTTTTTATAGAATTCTGAATTCAATATTAAAAATAGTAGTGAGACTCTAGTTCAAGAATTCATATGACTCGTGCTCAGAGACCGGCTTATTTACTTCTAATTATGGGTCATTTTTAGTGACTACGTCTTAGAATTTTCTATCCTTGATCTGTTCCGCCAATTCTCCTTCTTTGGCTTTCCCCCTTCATACGTTTTTCTAGTTCTTCTTTTCGATGATTCTCTACTTCTTCTATTGTATAGTAGCGCCCACTTCTCATCATTTCACCTATACCAGAGATATTAACCACTTATTCAATTTCATTTCTTGCTTTGCTTATAACAGAATTTTAGCTTACTATCTCACACCCATATTTTCAAGGCACTGCTTTTGAATCCTTATATTCAAAATGAGCTGGTGTTTTGATTATAAGTTTTGGGATTTGTGAAGACATATCAGATTTTTTCTTTTTCATTTCTCCCGAAAAGCATGATATTACAATAGGCGCTGGGATAGAAAGACCAGTAGACACCATATTCACACCTTCCTTTTTCCTTGTTTCTATTATAAAAATCACAATTTTAGTATTCATTAATTCTTGAACTTTTCTCATGACCTGTAAATATTTATTAATTGTATGATCTGATGTCTCACCATGGTAGTCACAAAAGGATTTTTCTTGAGGGAGAGATTTGTCTCTCGATTGTTTTTCAAGACTTTGACAAAAATTTGAAAAAGTTCTCTGATAGGCATTTGAATTTCTTTTATCTTTTTCTTAGATTGTGGGACCTCATCCTCAATAATGACATTAATTTTGCCCCCATCATGATTTTTTAAAAAAAGATTATTATTCATAATGGGGGGTCTTTGACTCTTGGCTAAATCTCACCCACCCCGCATTTAAAAGACTCTAAACTTTTCTTTTTAAATGTAGTACAATTTTTTATAGAATGTCCAGGTGCCCCCATGTGGTACTTACACTTTGCATTTGAGTCATGCCATTTGGGATAAGGTAGTTTCATTGGTTCTAATGGTGTCAAGCATACTTGTTGTCCTTGCAGTAGTTGAGGCAACAATTCTGCATAAGTTATTGGGATAGGGTCAAATGTTTCTATCCTCCTTTTTCGAGGGTGATTATTTTGTTACCCTCCTTGATTAGGTTGATTTGTTCTATTATTTGATCCTTGGGCAAACATAGGAACACCAGGTGGAGTGAAATAAAGAGCATTTTAAGAACTCATGAATCGGAGAGCATGATAAGGGAACTGATACATTTCAGGCCTTACATTAGCCATATAATGTGATGGAGAATGATGATAGTAAGTTTCTTTAGGCTGTGAATGTTCTCCTATTATGTGGGTTTCTCCTTCTTTCTTTTTACTTGAATATTGTCTTTTGAACTATTTTCTTCAATACTTCGCTTCTCAATTTTTTATTTTTTCATGCCTTGCTCAATTCTTTCCCCAGCTAGAGAAAATTTGAAAAAGTTGATGGTTGTGTTAGCTAGCAACATATTATAGTATGGTTATCTCAGTGTGTCTAAGAAATTGGATATCATCTCCTTATCCGTAAGAGAGGACTAACTTGTGCTTCGTTGTCTCTCCATCTTTGTGCATATTCTTTAAAAGTTTTATTTTTTTTCTTTTCTATAGCTCTCAAATCATCTCTGCTAGGTGACATATCCATGTTATGTTTATATTGCTTCATGAAAGAATCTGCTACATCTTTTCATCTTCGAATGTGTGTTCGATCTAAACTCATGTACCACCTCATTGCTGGTCCTATAAGGCTTTATTGAAAAATATGAATCAATAATTTTTTTATTACTGATGTATACTATTATTCTACTATAGAACATTGATAGATGACTTTGAGACAAGATAGTCCATCATATTTTTCAAAGTCTGGAGTCTTGAACTTCAGTGTTATGGTCACGTTAGGTACTAGGCACAATTGGGATGCATCAGTAGTTTCATATACATTAACCCCTTCAATCGCCTTTAAATGCTCTTCTATCCATTCTATCTTTTTCGAAATAGGTTTAGGACTAGCTTTTTTGAAATTACTTTGCACCTTTAGGTCATCCAAGTCTGGGATTATTATGGGTTCTTCAAGAAAAAAAGGAGGCCTTGGATTTATTTGAGCTTCTCTTGCTTGCCCCCCTTGTGGCATTCCTTGAAAATGTTCAGAAGCACCCACATTTTTCTGCTGGATGAGTACTTGGTCCCCCTTCTACTAGCTTTTAATGTGGGATAAAATCTAGTGGATATATATGCAAGATCCCCCATGACACTTGTAAAAGGATGGGCTATCGGGGTTCCTGATCTTGAGGCATTAGGCACGGTTTCTATAGTGTTCTTGCCTTTGAGTAATTCCATGAGTTGTGCCAATTGATTTCTTATTTCAGAAACTTCTTCCAATCTATCCTTTATTTGGTCAATATCTCACTTCATTTCTTCTTGAGCTTGGTTTCTTATAAGTCTAGTCTTTGATCGAGTCTCGTAACGGTGAGTTAAGTCAAATTTATTTTTTGAAAATCAGTCTATATTGACGTTCTTGATGGTATATTTATTTTGCATTAGAAAATATTTTTATTTACCAATTTTTATTTGAATCATAATGCAGTAATTATGGAAACTCATTTTCTATTTTTAATAAGTAATAAAATAAAATGAAAATAACATAAATAATTGATCATTCTTCAACATCTTACAACAAATATTTTGCTTCTCAAATTATAGAAAAAATCAAATCTTGTTAACTCTTTTTGACCTTTATCTGAATCTTTCTTAATAGGAAAGCTCTCGATACATCTTTTCCAACAAATTATACAACTCCTATCCATATGGTCCCACTGACATATAAATTATCTTCATACGACTCACCTCTTGGGCCATGGAGCTTGCTTGTTGAGCTAGTTCTTTCAATTTTTCAGTGAGATGATCAGCCTAGGTGTATTCTCTGATAAAATTATCTTGAAAAAAGACACAATCTTCCTTATATACTCTCAGATGTGCGGCTAAATCACTTTTTAAAACCAAAATTTGATATATAGAAGCAGTCAATTGACCTATGTGGTCTTGATATGCTTAAATTTTCCATACTAAATTTTGGACTTTAGTTCGTTGCTGGCATGATTCCTCTACTAGAGCTTCTATCTAACTCTTCATGCTTTCTTCCTTTTCTTTATACCCATCTAACAGCTGTTGGAGTATAAACATTTCTCCTTTTAACTTATTATTTTCCTGCTCTATTTCAAAATCTCTCTTTTCGACTTCCAAGATTGTCATCTTCCTTTTCATCATGTTGGACTCTTGCATCTGGACTTTTGTGATTTCATATTTAAGTTTTTAATTTTTCTTGTGAAGCTCAAAAGTTCTTTTTTTAGCCTCTGCAGTCTCTCAAATCCAATAAGCTATGTCTCTATCATCTGTGGAAGATATTTTTTCTATGACAACTTTATCAATAAGAACATGCTCATTTGATGTGGAAGGTTCATTGTGCATTCTTTCTATCAGAGGAACAAATCCTTTCCTCTTTTCTGATACCATTCTAAGTAACCCTGAGTCACTGAGTCTCTATAAGCTCTGGATCTTATCTTCCTCACAATCTGCCATGCATCCAGGACTTTACCAAGCTTGGCAGATGTCTTCTCATCCCTATAATCAAAGTCCATGTGATTCAACCCTATTGTTTGAGGAATAAATTGTGAAGATCCAAACTATCTTCTTACTATTGCCGGTGCATATGCAGTGACCCCCCTATATTCTTATTAAAGACACCCATGGAAAGTTGCTGCAACTGAATATTAATGATTGTCTTTCCTTCCAAAAGGCTAACCAGGATATATCTTCTTCTTTTTTTATCTATTGTAGAAATCTTAACCAATGATTTTATTTGGGTTTGTATTAGGCTATTCTGTTAATCTGAAGTTTGCTAGATATTTTTGTAGCATTATATCTCGGTTCATACTCAATGGTAGAAAACTGAAATTGAGGAGGGCACTTGAAATGTGTTAGAGCCCACATGCTCAATAAAATGGCCCAACTCATTAATCACCCGCTTCCTTGCTTCCTGCAATGGTTCAAAGTCCTCATTGTTTTTGCCAATATACTAATGACTTGATATGTTCTTCTTATTACACTGGTAAAGAGAGTGATCACTCTAATATCTATAAAGTTCAATTTTTTAGAAAATCCTTAGAGCAAATTTTTTATAAAGTTCAATTTTTTAGAAAATAAGACCATTTCATAAATAAGCAGAGCCAAAATATGAAATTCTTTCTTTTAATCTATATTATTTTTCATGAATCCTAGTAAGGGTTCCACCCAAATGACCTTGGATTATGGACTTTCTCATCGTTCTACCACACATCCATTATCTTTGCTAATTATCGAGTAAATTTCAGTTGCCGTCCCTCAAGTTTAGGGATTATTTCAACATCGTCCCTTTAATATGATTTGTATTAATAATATCACCAAACTTTCTAAATTTGTTTCAGTAAAATCCTTAGAGCAAATTTTCGTCAACGCCGATAACGAAAGTTGATGTGGCAGCTAACATGGCACCACATTAACATACGACATGTCACTTTAGTGCTGATGTGGTGCCACATCATATGCCATGTCAACAATCCCTTAATTTGACTAAACAAACAAGAATAATTTTTATCTATCGTTCCTTAATATTGCAACGTCGTCCCTTTAGTATGAATAATTTTCATCTATAATACCTTAAGTTTGATGGATATTAAGGTGTCGTCCTTTTAGTATTATTTGTAATAGAAAATCAATCAAAAAGCAATTCAATAAAATTTATTAATTAAATTAACAAATCTATGTATAAATTATTAAAAGGATTCAAATTTTTAAAATTATGTAATTTTAAAATTATTTGTAATTATTTTTTATTTACAAATAATCTATTTTTTTCTTTTTTTCACATTTACATAATCTAAATTCTTCTCAAACAATATAAAAATTCTATTTTTATTAATATAAATATTATAATCTAAAATTTAATTTTTAATTTTTTAAGTGAATTATTCAATTAAGTTTAAAAATTAATTATTAATTATTAATTATTATTTTCATTTTACATTAAAATTATTTAAATATAAATAATTTAAAATTAGATAATTTTAAAATTTTGAATCCTTTTAATAATTTATACATAGATTTGTTAATTTAATTGATAAATGATATTTAATTATTAAAAAAATTACTTTATATTTTATAATTTTTCAGAATATTATAGTAAAAATATAAATAAAACAACCTTGTAAATAATATGTTGATGTAGCATAATTGGTTTAGGTGTTGGACTTTTAATCAAAAGGTGCAAGGTCCAAATTTCCTGCATTTTAATTGCTTTTTGGTTGATTTTTCTATTACAAATGATACTAAAGGGATGACGCCTTAATATCCTTTAAACTTAAGGGATGATATAGATGAAAATTATTGATACTAAAGGGGTGATTTTTCTATTACAAATGATACTAAAAGGACGACGCCTTAATATCCTTCAAACTTAAGGGATGCTAGATGAAAATTATTGATATTAAAGGGATGACGTTGTAATATCCCTCAAACTTAAGGGCGATAGATAAAAATTATTCATATTTTTTTGGGTGAAATTAAGGAATTGGTGACATGGCACATGATGTGGCACCACGTCAGCACTAAAGTTATGTGGCGCATGCTGACGTGGTGCCACACCAGCCGTCATGTCAACTTCCGTTAACAGCATTGACGAAAATTTGCTTTAAATATTTTACTGAAATAAATTTAGAAAGTTGAGTGATATTATTGATACAAATCATATTAAATGGACGACGCTGAAAAAATACCTAAACTTGAGGGACAACAAGTGAAATTTACTCCCAATTGTCTTCTACCTAGTTCCCTTTTATTGTGTGCATACGATTTAATATCTTTTCTTTTATAATATGTTGGTTATGATCCGATACTCTTCTATTATAAGCATTAAGTCTAATTGTCCAAATGTGAAACAATGACAGTATGGGTCCCAGTAATTTAGCATGGATTTTAGCATAGGCAAGAATACCAGAGTGTACATAAGGTAAGCATTACATCCAAACTGCTCATTAAATTGGATTCTTTGTTGTGGTCTCATACTATTCCAAATTTCTTTTAAATCCCTTAAATTATTTTGTTGAAAGTCTACTTCTCTTAAGGTCAAAAGTTGGACTATGACTCCTGTAGAAACACAATCACCTTTTATTTTTTTTGTGCTAACTCTGATTCTTTCATGGCCTCTGCTTCAGATATATCTAAAATAACTTTATTATAGTGATTCATTTTGAATGCTCACAAGAATGCAGAAATGCTCTTTTTGCAATAAAAAAAACAAAACATGCTTATTAGTCATTTGATAAAACATTATATCGGCATGCAAATCTATTTGTGATAAATATTGAAATGCTATGTCATGCAAAGCTACAATGCTATATAATCATAATGCCATGTGATGTAAAAATTATACAATATTTATTTAAAAGATGCTTTATCATTGATCATGAGAAAAGTTTCTACGACAATAAAATGCACCATGACTTGAAAAATAGCGAGCAAATAGAGAAGCTTGAATATAAATTTCTTTGTTTATTGATCCTAAATGAGTTTGGAAGAGGTCACGACAGGTTTATCTAAAGGTGTGAATGATTGAGTTCTATTCCTGGTATAGATCTACTTCATTTCACCGGGTTTTGAGGTTTTCAGACTGTGAGTAATCCCACTATAGTCCACAACTTAGACTAGTAGGTTCTCTCAACCAAAACATAGCTAAAAGACAGTCAGAGTGAGGATTTCTAGAGACCTTACTGGATTTTTCACGTAGGCAATCCTACTTCATCCTCATACTAAGCCTATTAGGGTAATAGATCACTTTCTGACCTTTAAGTGAGTATATGATAAGAAACTTATTGGTTGAAGTATGCGAATAATAATATAGACGTAATTAAATATTTTAGAAATATACAAAAAGAATAACATTAAATAAAACTCAAAATACAATCAATAAATAAAACATAAATATCATAATAATATATATAGCTTAACCCCTCTATTTAGTAACCAGTTGTCTCCAATGGAGTTGTCAGCTGTCCCACACAGTGCAACGAGCGCTGGCGGATGAATATAGGTTTAATTATTTTATTTTTTGGCTTATATTTAGTTGTTACTATTTTTCGTGTGCGTTAGGAGTCGCTACCAATCAATTAAGAGATTTGATTGAATACCTAGTAATAGTGTGCATTTTTAGGTTCGGGGGGTTGATTACGTATAGGGGAAAAAAACACCCTACAATACCCAAAAATTAGTACTATAATTATTGTGATATTTTATTATCTATTTTTATTTACAATATGAATTATATTCATTGTAGGAATATAAATTCTAATTATATTTTCTTATTTTTAAATTATTTAAATTTTTATATCCACTACTTGGGCACAATTAATAAATTTTATCATTTTACTTTATTATTGTTTTATAATTTTATTACTTTTGTGGGCACATATTTCATTGATTAGTTAATTATTTAATTCTTATATTTATTACTTGAATATAAGAATTTTATGGCTTAATATTTATTAAACTTATGATTATTTTTTAAATTATGCTCACTCCCTGGATATAACTATTCTAATTCTATATTTTTTTAAAATATATTTTTTTATATCTTTTATTTTTGTAATTTGTCAATATGTTTTTTTTTAAAATGTATTTTTTTATTAAAGAGGACTTGGATTCGAAATTCGATTTCGATTGCTTACGTCTTCGCTTGACGAAATCAAAGTCCTTATAGTTTGAACTATTTTTTTTTGTTATTGTGGTTTTAATTAATGTTATTGTTATTTTTACGTCCACTTCCTAGATATGAGTATATTAAATTATTTTATTTTTTGTTCTTTTATTTGATATATGAATCCTATTATATATTTTTATTTATTATTTTATCTCTTTTTTCTATGAACAAAAAAAATATCTGCTAGCTAAATGTAGCAACCAAATTTTATTTTATTTATATTATTATTATAATTATTATTAAATTTACTTAGTGATTATTATATTCACTATATGGATATAATAACTATTTTTTATTTTAACCTTATAGCTAATTAATTAAATAAGATATATAAAATGATATTTAAAAAAAGATAACAATAAAATTAATATATTTTAACTTCAAAACATAACAAGTAAAAATTAATATAGCGTTATTCTTCATTTGGACATTTATTTTATTTATTTATTTCTAAAAAATGAAGATAAAAAAATACATGCTAGGATAATTTATTTTGTTATATATTTTGTCCACCATTTTAGAATTTGGGTGCTTATATTTGTATATATTATATAGTTTTATAAATTACTAAAATAGAATGTAGTCATCATTTGACTATATATTTTTTTAGAAAAAGAAAAAATAATATAATTAAAATCACAGTAATAAATGAAAAGGTACAATATAGATAATAAAGCTTAAAGGATATTTATCTGAATTTAATACCTCAAAGTGTTGAAATTGAATGTGATTTCTGGTATTTTTCTGCTTAGATCTTTAAGGTATTATTAAGTACACTTTCTGTACCTAATAAAATTCCTTTCACAATTCCTTCCACCAGGAAATTTAATTACTCACAATTTTTTTGTTAATTTACTTACTTTTTTTTGTTTCCTCTTTTTTTTTTGTATTTTCTTATAATTTTTTCTCTTCTAATTTCTTGTGATTTTTTTTATGTTCCGTCCTCTATTTCTCAATCTCCTCTTCTCCTTTTATACTAAAAAAAATCTTTTTTTTAATGCTTTTTGTTTATTTTACTAACCCTTTTCATGTTTTAGGCAATGAATTATGAAAAACTTTTTTTTTTAATTTTTTATAAAGTATATTCTACTAATTATTTTTATTTCCATGTTTTAGGCCATAAATTATAGATATATATTTTTTATAAAGTATATTCCACTAACTATATTTATTTTCATATTTTAGACCATAAATTATAGAAAGATTTTTTCTTTTTTCTTTTTATAAAGTATATTCCACTTATCCTTTTTTATTTTCATATTTTATGCCATAAATTATGGATAAATGATTGTTTTTAAATTACTTTTCTTTTTTTTTTTTTTAGTTTAAAAAATCGATTTCTACACTCAGTACTCAACCATATTTGTTCATTATGCACCGTTAGTTTATCAGAGGTTTTTTGGGACCTATGCTGTGATGTTTTGTCTTTTATTATTTTTGGTTCGAAGCTTTAACTCTTTTTATATTTGAAGTATGTGTTTAATATGCTTAGCTTTTTTTAGGCCTAATTTCTTCCTTTATACTGGCTTGTGTCTGTAGTGAGAGCTGCTTGTTTAAGCTTGCCTTTCAAAGGCTCTTGTTAGATTGGCATACTTATGTGAGTTTCTTGGTGACAACCTCTTTATTCTTCTCTTAGTAATGAATTTTCTTTTTCTACTGCTAAAAAAACTGTGTTTAAAAAAATATATACTCGAGTTGGATTGGATTGGCTCCACATTTTTTAAATCTAATCCAAAATTTGACTTGTATTTAATAATTTTTTTATATTAGTATGAAACATATCCCAATTTTTTTGGACTTTTGACAAAAATACAAGAAAATTTAAAAATAATTCTAAATTTACTATATTTATAAATTATTTACTAAAATACCAGAATTTATAAAATATTTATCAAAATATCATATTTTCATTATTTTACAAAGAGTTCATAATGAGTTTATCATAGATTTATTATGAATTTATAAATTTTAAATAGTTTATTATGAGTTTATAATAAAATGAATAAAATACCCTAGTAAAAATGTAAAACCTTTTAAAAAATATGGTGGAGTTTGTTATTTTTTTTTCATTTTTTTTAAAAACTGACTCAATCCAACTTTAATTTCTCGAATTGGATTGAACTAGGCCGACCTTATAAGTTCGATTTAAGTAGGGATTTTTGATAAAAAAAAATACAAAAAAAATTTAAATTTTTTTTTAAATTTACCATATTTATAAAATATTTAGTAAAATACCAAAATTTATAAAATATTTATCAAAATACCATATTTTTATTAGTTTATATAGAGTTTATAATGAGTTTATAATTAATTTACAATGAATTTATAAATTTTATACAATTTATAATGAGTTTATCATAAGTCTATATTAAAATGATTAAAATACCTCTAGTAAAAAGTAAAATTTTTAAAAATATAATAGATGATATTATTTTTCTGTAGGAATATGTGAACTAAGCCCAAGACATGATCCTAGATTGAAATTCTGAAATTATAGACACATGGCGAAGGCATGAACTACCCTAATTTTGAACATAACCAACTTGAGGCATCATATTTCATATTTTATATTTTTTAAGCTAATATCATTGTGAAAATATATTTGGCTCCTTTTTTAATTAAAGAACTAAAACATAATGGTTGATTGTCTCCGTTTTACTTCTGTTCTAATAAGACTAATTAAGGTCCAATCCAACAAATTTCAAAAAAAAAAAGGTCCAATCCAACAAGTTTTTTGTTTAAAAAAATAAAAAGTATAATTATATCAAATATATATTACTAAGAAAAATCATATTCAACATGCACAAAAAATCGAAATTATGGCTAATTAGTCCAAGGATCATAATAGTAGATAAAAAACCTTGGTTTAATCATTCTCATCAGCCTAGTAATGCATATATATGATATATGAGGAGAAGCAAACAAAGGCAAAGACTAGGGTGTTTGATTTTGAACAAATAATGTTGTCCACCTTTCATAATGGACGGCACTCCATCAATGTCATCCACAACTTTGCTTCTTAAATTAATCTAACAGCAGTCAATGAATAAAAAAGAAGAATTCAAAACAATAAAGCAAAATTAATATTTGTATTTAGTGACATAGGTCTTATTTCAAAGATTCTCACATTGCTGCTTTGAACTAATTATTAAAATAAACAATAATAAAGAGTTAATAATTAATAATAGAAAGCCAAAAAGGCAAACAACGATAGTTTAACTATAAGAATAAACAATAAAAAAGAGTTAAACAAGACTGATAAAAATGGAAAATGCATGGCTAATCGATCGAAATTTAAATATATTATATATCGCTACAAATTAACATTGTATAGCAATATCAGTAATATATAATATAAAGATCTAGTGAACTAATGTAACATTATAGCCAACAATAGCATCGCCAGTAGTAATATCAAACCAGTGTGTCTTAGCAACTGCATATCCACGAACCAACCGGAAAATTCCAGTCCCGCCGACGATGGGCATCTCACGCACCGGACTCATAGCTGAATTCTTCCCAAGAACGCTTATAGAACTTCCATTATAGATACCATCTGTAAATGCAAAATTCATAGCCATTATAAGGCACATTTCACTCTGCCCAGCTGAACCATAAAGGCCCTGTGCTCGACCCACCAACTTGGATTTGGGTTCAGGTCCTTCTGTTAATGGATCATCTGCCATCATTATAGCTCCAAAAAGAGTTGGAGATTTTTTAGTATGAGCTGCTGATTCTGCTACTTTTATGGCAGTTGGATCCTTTCCACTGACTATGTCATGGAAATAGAACTGGAGATTGGTGACTGTTTCTTTATGGGTTTTGAGTATTTTTGCCCAGTTGTTTTCTAATAAATTGAAGCTTTGTGCCCATGGGATGGCTGCCATTAGACAAATGATGAAGAAAACTTGATATAATTTTGCCATTTTCTTCGCTTTCTTTTTCTCTATATGGTTTACCAATGCAAGTATTTTACAATGGATTGATTTTTGCAGAAGAGAGCTAAATATATATAGGTGAATTAGGTTTGTGCTAGTTCTTTAATAGTCAAAAGCTGTTTAACAAACTAATGAGAGCAAAGACCTACTTTTATTGGGGCTTTGCTCAAAACTCAAGTCCAGCCGCCCAAATTTAAAATTTAAGAATTTTAATTTTTTTTTTGGCATATATTCAAAAACAAGTTTCAGACAATTTTTTTACGTTTGGTTTGTTTTGAAAATGGAAGGAACATGAATATTTGATTAGGCAGCTTTCATGATTTATCATGGATTCATAACACATAATATAATATAATTTAATTTCTTATTTATTTTAATTTTTATTTCTATGATATATTTTTCATGGCAATTTCATGATTTAAGAGTTATAAATTTTAATAAAATTTTCAAACTACCAATTAGTGGTTTTTTCGTGATTTTAAAAATATTCTCAATAAAATTCTAAATATTTAATGTTTCTTAATAATCTAATTTTCATTACTTCACTTATTAAAATCTTATAAAATACCAAAAATTATTACCAACTCTATTTGATATCAAATTAAATTTAAATTATTGATGCGACATGTCTGAATTTATTTATTTATTTTTAAAGAAAATATGATATTTCATAGCTCAATCCAAAATCCGCCATTAAAAGGTTTACAATAAAACCTAGACTTGAATAAGTACCAAATATGAAAACTTTCCAAAAATTAATAAAAAAAATATAGTGTATTTATATAAACTTAGACCTATCAAATCGAAAAATTTAAATATAATTTATTTGAAAAAAATTAAATAAGTAACAAAGTTATAAAATATTAAAATTAAATAAAAAGTCATCATAAAATTATTAAAAATACTGGTTTTTTTTTTTGGGTCAATATGTCTTAAAAGTTTGTAATTGTTTTTTGTAGGAATAGAGTTGGGGGTAGGTAGTGTATATATGGCAGGTTGCCCTAATGCATATTGGATTAAATTATATATATATATATATATATATATATATGTGTGTGTGTGTGTGTGTGTGTGATTGATTTATTTAAATATGAATGGCAATTTGTGGTTCCACCACGTACCCAATTATTGAGTTGTTCGTTAATTATACCTAACTATCCTTAAGTAATTTGGTTTTTCAAAATTTTTGGAAAGAAATTGTTCAAGTTCATCTATAGCCTAACCCCAAGAAACCTAAAATTTCAACAAGTCAGGATTTCGGATCCCCTGCAAATGCTTTATGTTCGAACTTCACGACAATATATATAATATCTACTTCGATCTCTTGGTAGATGGCCTAATTGTTAACAGCTTATTCACTACCGCGATTTTCCAATGAAATTAATAATAAGACTACAAAAACACAAGGCACAGACCTTTTTTTTTTTAGTTTGACTTTATTGAATGTTTCAACTCTATATGTATCCATATTCGGACAGACTTGGCCATAACTAGGTTTAGATTTGAAGAATGCTAAATTTAGGTCTAGTTCGCTTGCTTATAAATTTCTTCATTAATTGAAGTCTGAATCTCAATGTGTGGCTAGGTATTGGACGTAAATTTAAAGGACATTTATATAGCTGTAATACCTTGTAATTTTGATAATAATAATAATATAGTAAAAATTAAAATTAATTGTTAAAGTAAATAATAATAATAATAATAATAATAATAATAATAATAATAAAATTTTGGGGTGGGAAAATTAAGTAAGTGTTTAAAAAAAATTTAATAAATAAATAAATAAATTTTAAGTTAAGTGGGTATTTAAATCTAAACCACCAAAAACGGTTTTAGTGGATATAGTGGGTTTGTAGTGGCCATTAATTTGGCTTGTTAAATGAAGAAGAAGAGGAAACAGAAGAAAAGAAAATCTGTTGAGCTAAAATTCAAAAAAAAAAAAGTTAAGAGAAAAGGAAATAGAAAGAAAAGAAAAACGAGAGAGAAAGAGAGGGTATGTGAAATGAAACACGGAATTTGATTTTTTGAAACTGTAAAGAAATTCGAAAATAGCAAAGAGGGAGATGGAGAGAAACTTGGAGTAATAATTTTGTTTAGCTCCATTTATCGACTTTCGGTGACTTTTTAGTGTCATGCACCTGCAACTGATGAAGTTAATTCTCTGAACTTTTCAAATCCATCAAAATCGCCGTGATCCGCCGGGAGCTATTGTACGCGTCATCTGATCGCCTCACCGGAGCACACACCGGCGTCATCTTCGGAGGCAATCTTTGGCTACTTTCTGGTTACTTTTTTCAACAACTCGGGTATTTTTAGAATTCTCTCATCTTAAACTTCGATTTGGTATATCATATGAGAATTATAGATGAGTATTTAAGAAACACTATATATATGTATATTAGGATAAATTAAGCATAATTATAAAAAAATAAAATAAAATAATTTTTAATTAATTAAGTTATAATTTAATAAAAAATTAAGATTTTAATTTATATGTATAAACTATGATAAATTAGAAATAAATAAAGAAAATTAGATTTTGAATTATTACAAGAAAAATTTATAAATTGATAAACTAAAAAGGAATTAGTAAAAAATGAGTGAAATTAATGTTAATTGGTTAATTAATTATAGTTATTAAAGGTAGAATTAAAGTAAAAGATAATTAGTTAATATAGACAGTAAAAATATAATTAAAATATTAAGTATAATTAAAATAATTAAATATTAATTTGAATATTATTAAGTGATAGAATAAATTAATAAATAAATAATAAATTGATGAAATTATGAATTAGTAGATTATTGTTAGTTAATAAATCTAAATATATTATCAATTATATTTAAGAATTATATATATATAGTTGTTTAATGATTGATTAATTAGAATAGTATATATATATATTAGCTTAGAGTAAATATATTAATAGTTAAATTAAGTTCAATTCTTGAATTATAAATTTGTTAGTAAATTACAAAATAAATTTATAGTATTTTAGGTATAAATATATAAATAAGTATATTTGTAAGATAAGTAAATTAATTAAAAGATAATAAATAAATAGTTTAGTAAATTAAGTTATATTAAATATTGAGATTAAATTATTAACTATATAAGAATTTTATTTATAAAATTAAAATAAGTTAAGCATATTATTATAAACGAGTTAATTAATTATTAAATAATTAAATTGGATATTAAATAAAAAAAATTTAAAAATTTATAGTATTTTATGAAATTAATTACTCAATTAAGATTTGTATTGTTATAGTTGTAATAATTAAGTTATTATTATTTAAGCATGAGTTATGATAATTTCTAAAATATAAGTTATATTAAGTAACAATTTATTAATAATATTGTAAGTATTGTAGTAATAAAATATTATAATTAAAATTTTATAAATATTAATAATTTTTAAAAGTTATATAATAATTAATATTATTAGTATTACTACTATTATTATTAATATTAAGTATACATGTATAAATTTAAATGATTGTTTAACTAAAAGTTTATAACTATTATTATAATTAAATGTTTACTATTATAACAATATTTAGGAATATAATTACAACTATCAAATATTTACTTAAAATTTATTATTATTATAAATAGTCTACTAAATATATATTTAAATATTTATATTTTTATCATTAATATAACTGAATAATAAATTTAATATAAATTGTTAATTTAAGATGATAATTAAATAATTATTTAAATAATGTTATAATTTTTAGTAACTTTATTATGAGTAATTACTAGAAAATAAAAATAAAATATTATTAAATAAATAATATTATTACTATTTTCTTATTATAGTATTGATATTATTAGCACAAAATTATTTATTAAAGCTAAGAATATATAAATATATTATAGATTAAAATTAATAATATATAATACGTAAATGAATAAATTAGTTAATAAATAAATATTATTAATAGTAATAAACTATTAAAATGAATAAACTAAAATAATATAATATAATAGTGTATAATATTATTATAAATATATAGTAAATTCTTACAGTTAAAATTTTATTATTGAAAATATTTATTAAAAAATTTGATAGATAATTAAACTTTAGAAATTAGATAAATACTCATTATAAAGTTACTTTAGAAAATTTTAAAATTTTAAAATTTCCAAAACATCATTAGAGTTTAAGAAATCGAAATTACACGTCATATTCATATCATACATCTATAGTGACTAGGATATAATTTAAATTAAATAATATTCTTATATTATTATAGAAACTAATCCAGTTGCAATTATAGAATATCAAAGGAACCATGTGGATTAACAAATACAGTTTTTGGCCCAGGTGAGTGGATAAATATGTAACATTATATTTTTCTTAAAGTATTATATTTATATATGATTTTGAGAAAAGTATTTATTTAGTGAATTTACTCATAGTAATAGTTTATTTCTAAGTGCTAATTATTTTCTTATTAAGTGAGAATAAATAATAGTAATTTAAATTTTTATATGTGTAAATGATTAATTTTATTATGTTGTAAAATTAGTTTATATACACTCTTTTATAAATATGTTTGATCGCACATTAATGACGAATGTTTAAATTTAATGATATTGTAAAATTATTCTTGGTCGGGGTAATTTGCTCTGCATATGTATATTGAAGTTATTTTTCCTTGAGGTAAGTTATCATGTGCCCTTGGATTGAAGTTAGGACAATAACGATTTATATTTGAGTGTATATAAAAGATAATTGAGATTAAAATTATATTTATTAAGCTGAGCTATAAATAAGTTTATAATACATTTATTAATAAACTTTATTTGTTCTCTCTTATTACATATTTATTTATTCACTGAGTAGTTGGACTCACCCCTTTACATATATGACATTTCAGATATTGAAGAATAAACCAGTAGAATATCTCTATCTTTTTTCTCCTCCAACTTATAGTTAAGGTTGAGCCAATATAATTGCCTTTTAGAATAAGTTAATAATTATTTATATTATTGTAGTAAAGAATAATAAGTTATATTTAAGAATATTAATATCTATTAGATTGTGTAATTGAAAAATATTTAGTAAATTAAATTATGAGTGATGTTTATTTAGTAAAATGCTATTGTGATAGATTATAAAATAAGTACACCCTTAGAATTGAGAGAATATGGTATGATTTTTTATAGTATTTGCTCCAGTACTCAAGTGTTGAAACTTCTCCAAGGGGTCACTCTAGACTTAAGCAATAATAATACAAAGGACACTATGCATTTCTCTTTTAGCGTGTTTTTGCAATGCAACCAATATATTTATATATAGTTTTTATAAATATATATTATACTTTCCATATTTTCTTTAGTAAACATATTCATAATAAAAAAAATTAATATTACATTTTATATTATTATAATTAAATAATATATTTATTATAATATTATTTAAATTTATCTTATAATTTTATTAAAACATATTCCATAAAAATTTTGCACTGTATTTCAAAATTTAAAATTTGTTGTATTTTTCAATGTTCATAGCTTGAGAATATTATGATGTTTGTTGAGTTTATAGTTCAACGTGAGATTAAGTTGTTTTTGTAGTATAATGTTTTGTTGTGAGCCTTAGTGATGTATGAAAATGATTGGTTTTCTTTTATTATAGAGATATTTACAAAATTAACTATTGTTATTTTTTTTTTCATAATTAAACATATAACAGTTATGTAATATTATATATTTAGTTATGTGTAGTTATATATCACATATAACTATATATAACTGTTATATATTTAGTTATATGTAGATATATGTTACATATGACTAGATATATGTGTTGAATTTAAAAAGAATAAATAGTATATAACTGTTATATATTTATTTATATATAAATATATACTATATATAACTAGATATATGTATTAAATTAAAAAAAAGAATAAATAATATATAACTGTTATATGTTCAGATATATGTTACATATAATTAGATATATGTGCCGAATTTCAAAAGGACAATAATATATAACTGTTATATATTTAGTTATACGTGGATATATGTTATATATAACTAGATATATAAAAATGAATAACAATACATGTGAATATATGTTACTTATATAACTAGATATATTTATTGATTTTGAAAAAAATAATAATGTATAACTGTTTTATATATTTAATTATATATGGGTATATATTACTGTGAGGCCTCGCCCGAGCACCGATCTGACTAGCTCAAAAAATTTGGAGTCGAAATACTTATTTGGACTAAGTCTCATAGGACACCGTCATATACAATCTCAAGTTGGTTCAATAAGCACGGGTTTAAAGAAAACGATATTTTTTATTTTGAAAAAAATAATTTACTATGCTTTTGTATTGAAAAAAGAGGAAGTGACTTTTATTTTGAAATACAAAAATTAGAGAGTCGCTATTTTAATTTATTTTATTTAGAAAAAATTAAGAAAAATTCATTTAATTAACTCCATTAAATTTGATTAATCGCGATAGATTCCAAACTAAGTTTTTAAACCAATTTTAATAAAAATAATTTTTCTCTTTTTTATTGATTTCAACACTTGTGATTAAAATAATATATGTGATTTTTCATGATTTATATCAAAATTAATCATGGATGTCATAATAATGTATGAATATGACATCCACAAAATGTAACACAAAAGATAATTATTATAAGACAAAAAAATAATAATTTCAGGATAGCTTTGAATCTAGCCATTATGGATTCTAGATCGAGCACAAATCTCCAATTAACTAATTAAATAAACTAAAAGACAAACAATAGCAATAATGACAAATATTACAAGACTCATCAAATTTGCAATTTGACCCAAAATCTAAAAAAAAATAGAAGGAGAAATAATAAAATAATAAAAAAATAAAAGAATCGGTTGGGTTGATTAGGCGAGGGCTGCCATTTCGAGTAATATTCTGAGTGTACTTACTTATCCCATTTAAATAAGAAGTAAAGTAGTAAGTAGTTTGTGCCTTTAATTTAAAATGGCATAAACTAACTAATTTTAATTAATTAATTTTTGAATGGAAATAGATATAGTGAAGAAAATAATACCTTGGATAATTATTTTCGTTTAACAAAAGGTTAAAAAGCTTTGTCACTTCGTAACTCCACTTGCTTGGGCAATTACGTGAAACTAATTAATTATAGTAAAGAAAAATTAATTCCAATGAAAGAATGAATATTTTAATTAATCTTTTAGTCTAAAAATAAATTGGCAGAGTTTCGACGTTAGATATCAAGATCCCCTAACAAGAGGGGGGACTCATATTTATAGAAGTCAAAAAAAGTAATTGAGCCTCGCGTGCAGCGGTCGGTCTGTGCGTGATGTTAATGGCGGCGTGTGATGTGGCCGTTCGCACCTTTCGTGCCAGGTGGAGAGGCAACGGCCACGCCATCGGGTTTTTTTTTCCAATTTTTTAATGCAAAGTATTTTTTAACAATTTTTCTAATTTTAATTTTCCTAATTTTTTGAATTATGCTCAAAATTAGGAGGTCACAGTTACATATAACTAGATATATAAAAAAAAATTACAATAAATGTAGATATATATTACGTATAAATTAGATATGTCTTGAATTGAAAAGAATAACAGTAACTATTATATATATAGTAATATGTGGGTATATATTATATATAACTAGATACACCTAAAAGAATAACAATATATATATGAATACATGTTACATATAACTAAATATATGTATTGATTTTGAAAAGAATAACAATATATGACTGTTTTATATATTTAGTTATATGTGAGTATATATTACATATAACTAGATATATGTGTTGAATTTTAAAAAATAATATTATATAACTGTTTTATATGTCTAGTTATATGTGAATATATATTATATATAACTATATATAACTGAACATATTACAGTTATGAAATCAAAATTAAAATTTAAGATTTATAAAAAATTAATATATTTTATATGTTGAAGAAGTAATTTAAAATACTAATTATATTTGACCCTATTTAATTTTTTATTATTTGTTGAGTAAATTATAAAATTATTATAAAATTATCATAAAAAGTAAAATTTTTTTTAAAATTACTTAATTTTTTAAGAAGTATCAAATTTGTATTTCAAATTAAAATTAAATATATATTAAAAAACTAGTAATTTAAATTTGCAAGTTTATCTTTTAATAATTTTTTCTTGTTATCAATGGTCCCTTCCAAAGCATATTACAGCCAGCTTCAGTGCTCGCTTCTAAAGCATACTACAACTATATATGTGTTGTCCGTACTTTTGTAAAGCAAATAATCCTTTCTGTATTTTTGCAATTTGTCTTAAAGTATCATATTGTTGAAAGTGAATTTATTTTTTTAGTTGGTTTTGTTATTATTCCATTTAAAAAATGTTAAATTTTTTAAAAGATATACTTGCAAATTTAAAAATTTCTTAAAATATATAACATATTATTTTTAAAATTTTAAAAATATAAATTTAAAATATATATATATATATTTAAATTTAATTATAATATTTCTGTATATTATTCTAGTATACCAGATATATATACTTTTGAAATACACAGTATAATAAATTGCAATGGGAGTGTTTTTTTTTTTTTTTTAAATGTGAGTACTTTTCAAAGTAGTCACTTTTAAAGTATTTTTATATAAAATCTAATTTTATTATTTATTAAAACTCGTAACCCAATTGATGGACAAATTGAATCCAAACTTAGTAACATCTTTTAATTTGAAAATAATTTTAATATCACTTTTAATAAAGAATAAAACCAAATATTCAGCATGATTCAAAGAAAAAAACAAATATTCAACATCAGTTTAGATCAACAATAATTAAATATTTACGGATCTCAAAATAATTTTTTTTATTTTTTTTTTCAGTTTTGGTTTTAAAGGTAGTAATCAGAGAGATGACAGGAAGAGAAAATGGGAATGGTCGATGAAGATATTCAATTGTTGGATAATTATTACAATGCATTTATAAATTAAACATGTAATGCAACAATAACTCAGTAATGAAGCACAGTAACATTATACTCGATAATAGCATCACCATTAGAAGCATTGAAATAACTAGTTTTAAGCTCAGCAAAGCCTCTAGCCAACCTGAACTTTCCTCTCCCTCCCACCACCGCCACCTCGCGCTTCGCCTCCAACACCGGATTCCTGGAAAACACGCTGATCGAACTCCCACTAAATTCACCTGTGGTAAATGCAAGATCGATGTACATAACAATGGTAAATTTACTATTATCTTGACTTGAAGATAAATATAGCCCTTGTGCATTCCCAATAATCTTGGAGCTTGGATCAGGTCTGACTCTTAAAGGATCATCAATGGCGTAAACGCTGCCAAATGGGGTCGGTGAAGGATCATTAATGGTGGTGTTAGCTTGGGCTACTCTGACTGCAGAAGGATTTTTACCACTCAGGGTGTCATGAAGGAAAAAATGAAGATGAGTCACTTTCTCTTGGAGGGGAGTATGAACCCTACTGCCTGAACTATATTCAGCATAAGCAGGAACAATGGTGACGCAGATTATCAAAGCAAAAAAAGAGACTATATTTCTAGCCATTTTTTTTCCCTTCAAAATTAGTGCTTTATTTTAAATTGTTTAAAGGCTATGCTCTATATATATATATATATATATATATAGTTAAACTCTGTTTTAAATGTTTATCCCTGCTATCTAATAGTTATTTAATTTAGAAGATTTTTATTTTTGGCTAATCAGCGTATTTTTTTAACTGATTTAAATATCAACTAAAAACTAAATCGTCCTTGTAAAGGAATTTGATAATACGCTTTCTCACATGATATATATGCTAGTGTTGATAATCCAAGCCTAATTAATAAAAATATAATTAACCAAAATTTTTTATTAATCAGATTAATTTTTGAGATTATTATTTTTGTTTTTCTCAAATGGAAGTAAATCATATTTGCACGTATATAATTAATGTAATTTGTAATAAAAATGTTCCTTTATTTAATTTTATAAATGCTATATTTTTAATTGATAATATATTATGTTATTAATTGTATATATGATAATGTGTGCTAATATTATGTACTGCATTAGCTAACATAATAAATTGTGAAAAAAAAAATTGAAACTTTTGTAGAACAACTCAATTGTGAATGTACTTGAGAATTATAATTATTTCCAAAATCTCAATCTTAAATATTTTTCTTTTAAGGGTAAAGGATTATTGGAAAAGTTATTGGATTTGATGTATAAAATCCAAAGAGCAGAGGAAATAAATTTAATGTATAATTTCTCCTAAAATTGGGTGTCAGCTATGGTAAGTAGGTGCAAGATTAGGTGAATAAGCATGCCGTATTTGCAAGTGTTGTTCGATTTATTAGTATCGATTTTAAATCGCAAGTGCACGGTTTGTACAAGTAATATAATAAAAGTAAAAGTCAATCACACATAGAAAAAATAATTTGACTAACCAGAATTCAAATCAAATATTATCTGAAAACTAATTAATTAATGTGATATTTAAAAATTAAATTCTTAATTCTTAATTTAAATTCAAAATAGTATTCAAATTCAAATTGAAATAATCTAAAATATTAATCTATTAATTCAAACTTAAAATTTAAATTCAAATTATTAAATTAAAATACTTAAGATAACCAATAGGATTATATTTCATTAGGATTGTTTTAAATGGGTAAAAATATATTTTCAAACTAATTTAAATTATTCTTGAATCAAAATTACTAATTGCTCAAATATTAATTTTTCTCTTTCTCAAGCAAGAAAATCAATGATTGAAATAATTTATTAATTCTATTTTTATGAACAATAAATTAAAATAACCTATAAGCTCAAATGAACTAAATTGGTCTTAAGATTATTCTTTTATCTCTAAATAGAATTTTCTTAAATTATTGAATCTTTAATCTAAAATCATACCTAGCTTTCGCTCATCATACAATTTCAATTGATCATGCAATTGGTGGTCAATCAATCACAAGCACTAAGAATGAATTCAACAAAACTTCAATTTCAAATTAATAGTAATCAAATTAAGCAATACCCATTATTCACAATCCTAAATCCACCTAATCCACTAATGAGATTAGTTGTTCATGGCTAAATTAAACATACAGAGCATAGAAATTAAGAAATTAAACATAAAATTTATAATTCCAATCTTCAAATCAATAGTAGAACAAAAACATAAAATTAAACATAAATCAAAATAAATAGTTCAAACTAGATGGTAAGTAGTCTTGTTGAGATGATGAAATTGTCCTCAAGCCTAATTTTCTTCTTCATTTGGTCTCCAATGGTGGAAAAACTAATCTCCACTTGAAAGATGAAAAGGTGTAGTAGAAAATTGCCTCTGGATGCTCTCAGTTAATGTTCACATCCCTCCTATCAGTTGTCTCTTTTTTTCCCCTTCCAACTTGATTCCTCCTACTTAGCTTCTATTCCAGAATTTGAATTCAAATTTAAACTCAATTTTATATTAGATATAGTATTATTTTCAATTGATTTCTTTAGTAAAATTGTAGCCCCAGAAGACTAGATAGTTTCATGCTTTTGAATCACCTAATTCGGATTTTAGTCATGCAACTTAGGACCCAATTACTATCAGTGGCTCGGACAGAACTTTTGCTTTTGAAATTTAAGCCCAAATTCGACTTTTAAGTTGGAGGCCCAAACAAACTCGGAATTTAACAAACCAGGACTCTCTAAAAAGCTTGAGATGTCTTCTATTAACTTCATGAAGACTACTTTTCAAATTTGCACTTTAAAATCACTGAAATTTTACTTGAAGCTTTAAAGGTTAAATTATGCCTAAAAATTTTAGTTTACACGTACTTTTAAGAAATTAATTTAATCTAAGCTTAATTCAAGAATAATAAAATAAAATCACATAAATAAGCTTAAAATAGATTAATTCAAGTCAATTGCATGCTAAATATGATAGAAAATATAGGGTTAATATGCACCTAACAAATTCTCCCATACTTAAACTTTTGCTTGTCTTCAAGCAAATTAACATTATTAAGTCAAATTCCAACAATCAATCAAACTCAACCAAACAAAGAAAAAAAAAATCACTTATTCTTATCTTAAAACACTAAACTTCAAAGAATCATAACCTTATGCAATTTCACAAATTAAGAACACTTAAACATTAAGTGATTAATAAAAACTTCCATATCAAACCATAGTCATAAAAAAAATTTATCATAACTTCATTAATCCAAGAATATAGCAACCATCACTAAGTAGCCAATTATACATAATAATTGAGGATTAATAAGAACTATGCATTTATCAATATTATTATATTTATTTAATGGATGCATTTTACGCTCCATCCATTATTATTATTAATTTCTTTTTCTTTCTTTCTTTTTCCCTTTCTATATATATATATATATACACACACACACACACACATATATGGTGGATGCATTTTATGCTCCATTCCACTTTAATTATCAAAACGAGTGCGGTTTACACTCCATCTCGCAAAAATATTTAATATAATAACTATATTAATTGTACATAATTCTCACATCATATCCTCATAAAATTAAGCAATTTACTATCTTAGTGATACATGCTAACTCAAGAATCTATTACATCATAATGAACTTAAATCACTATGATAAAAAATAATTTTGAATATTCTTTTTAAAAATAAGTGCTCTTAATTTCGAACTAAACTTTTTTAGGGATCTTTGGAGGTCTACCCTTTTTCTTTTTCTCCAAATTAGAAGGCCTACCTCTCTTCATTTTTATTGGTAATGTCTTAGGTTCATCATCTTCACTTGAGGTATTATCTAAAACTACCAAATCAAGTTGGGATCCAACTTTCTCCCATGTTTTTTTCTAATTTTCCCTCTTCACTATCTCATCAAGATCAAAAGTGCATTCATAAGGATCAAGATAAATATGCCTAAAAGCATAGAAGACAGTGAGTTGTTCAGGTGTTTCGACAGGTGGATTCACAAAAAGTTTTTCGGGATCCCATATGTCATCTCCATACCAATCCCAAGTAAATGATTTTTCTTTATTTTTCATCTTTCTCTCTTCTAAAGTTATGCTAATTATGAATTAGAGTGATAAGAACTTAACCTTATATATAGGAGAAATAATGACTAATCCTAAAACTATTTAACTAAAGGAATTCTAATTAAACTCTTATTATTAAAATTTACTAATTAAAAACAAACTCTTAATCTACTTAGAATAAGAATTTAAATTCAAAATAATAGATAATAACTTAATCATAGATAAACTAAGATAGCTAATTAACATTTAAATAAAACCTAATAATAATTATATTATTTATTTTTTTATTTTTTCTTTTTCTTTTTATGCAAAATCTGGAATTTTTTTTCTTTTTTTCTCAAAATCTGAATTTTTTTTATTTTTTAAAATTTTGATAATTCCTTTTTTTAATTTTAAATTTTCAAAAAAAAAAAATAAAAACAAAGAAAACACAAACAACAATTCAAGAAACGTGATTCTCAAAATACAAATTAAACAAATAAAAAAATAAAAAAAAATAAATACTCCGCTCCCACACTTAAAATTTTCATTGTCCTCAATGAAAAATATGAAACCATACATAAGAACACAACAAATAACATGAAAAAGAAAATATATTAAGGAAAAGAGAAAGGATGGAAGCTTCCTTGAGTCATGGCGACGATGGAGGTGAGGGAGGCGGCGAAGGAACAGACAATCCTGAAAGTTCAATATACTTCATGAGCTTATAATTGTGATACGTCTGACACCTTTCCATGTCGATAAGTCTGCGATTCATGATCCCTATTTGATCGCCATACTGCCTTTGTTGCGCCTCCATAATGCTTAGTTGCATGCTCATCTCCAAATTCTTTGCGTCCATTGAATCGGGCTGCTTTAAAACTTGTCGCCATCTCTTCTCATCATTGGCATTATCATCATCACTCTCTGCTTCCTCATTGCCCTCTTCTTCATGTGATGGTTGATTAGTTGATATACTACTACTAGATCTACCTTGAAATAATTTATTGTAGTACCTTATTATTGTAGGATCCCTTAAACTGCTATTAGCATCCAAAATCTCAACACGACATAAAGTGTCAAATGAATATGACTCCCCACTAATACATTCCATTGATATATTGTTAGGATCAAAAAAATTAAAATAGACTGCCAATCCAGTAACAATATGACCTTATGCAATTGTACTCTTGGGATATTGAGCAATAAACATTAAACTTTGAAAAATATGATATGTTGTAAACACTTTTTACTCTTATAAGTACAATACAATATAAAAAATTCTTGTACTGATACTTTATTACTTTTCTTTTTGCCAAAAACACAATGACACATAAACTTCTGCAATAATAATAAACTATGATCACGAATCAGTCCATTAGGTGCATTTCTTATATTAAACGAATCAAAACCAGTTATAGTTTTTCAAAATTTATCAACATTAAATTAGTTAAAATGGGTACAAGTGCCTCCTTTAGACAACCCAAAAGCTTTGAACATAACATTATGATCAATTACATAATTATCACTAAATATTCTACACTTTAAATTTTAATCCTTAGATTTGGACATTTTAAGGGTTGTGAAAAATTTAAGAATGAGTTTTTTGTATGTATCATATCACTTTTTGAACCAGTTTTTTCCAACCTAATTTAGCGAATAATTGTTTCATTCTATCATCTAGAACCAAATATTCAAAAACACCATGGCTAAAATATCTATAAGGAGTAATATTTATTAAGCATAGAGATAGATATTTCTTACCTTCTTCTTGATCAAAAATTGAAAAAAGAGTCTCAAAATGAGAAGATATATCTACCTTATCCCTTGAAGAGCTTTAAACTTTCTCTTTTTCCTTCTTTGAAGAAGCTTTCCGTGCAACACTCTTAGTTCTTGAAGCCATTTTTGAAGGAATTGATGAATGAGTAAAGTAGATTTAGTTAGGATTTATCGGATTAAGTAAGAAAATTAAAGGATTTGGGTGATATTTGTGTGGATTTGAAAGAAGAAAAGTTAGGGATTTGAGAGAGTTTTTGAGAGTGTGAGAGAGATAAGAAGAAGATGAAAAGGAAAGTGAGGAGAGAGAAAGGGTTGCTTATGCCTTTATAATTTGTTTTGTTCATCTCAGTCCCGTCACGATCGTGACAGACGCGCGAGCTGCTACTTGCATGGTATGTTGTAGCCGTTGCTGTAGCAATCACGACCTTCTGTCACGATCGCAACAAAAGGGCGATAATTGTTTTTATATGAGGGTTGTCGTGATCGCGACGTCTGTTGCGATAGCGATAGGCATCTTCTCTTGAGCTCACGCTGCCGAGCTTCGATCGTGCTAGCTTGCAGTGCCTTCTGTTGCTATCATGTCGTTTGACACGATCACTACAGTGCCCTGTCTTTTTTTTTTTTTTTTCAAGAACAAGCAAATAAAATCTAACTTCAACTCACCTATTTTCATTCTTTCTTCTCTTCCTTAGCCAATTGCTTAATAAACAAAAATAAAATGTAAAATAAAATAAAATTAAAAACACTAACCTGCAAAAACCAATAAACTAAATTAATAACAACTATTAACACTTCAACTTAATTAAATCAAACAAACTAAAAATACTAAGAAAAAAAATTAAATTAAATTGAAATAAAAAGATAGAAATTTAGGTTACGTCCACAAGTGCTTGTTTAAAGTCTCTAGTTTGACTCTAACTTTGAAACTCAAACATTAAAATAACAAACCAAAGCCTTATCAACTGGTTCACCAGTTATATATGGCCTCAGTCTTTGTCCATTAACCTTAAAAATTTGATTTGAGCTATTTTGAATATCCACCGCTCCTAACGGATGAACTTTAACTATCTAAAATGGCCCCGACTATCTAGACTTAAGTTTTTCAGGAAAAAGTTAAAGTCTAGAGTTGAATAACAACACAAATTGGCCTTTATAAAAATTACGCTCTTTGGTACACTTGTCATACTATGTCTTAGTTCGCTCTTTATATAACTTAACATTTTCATATGAACTAAGACGCAACTCCTCGAGTTGACTTAACTGAAGTAACCTCTTTTCATCTGCTGTTGACTTAAAAGTAAAATCAAATAACTTGACTTGAATTTCGGTTGACTTAAAAGTCAATTTCACAGGAAAGAAACAATTTGACTAAAATTCAAATCAAATATTATCTGAAAACTAATTAATTAATTTGATGTTTAAAAATTAAATTCTTAATCCTTAATTTAAATTCAAAATAGTATTCAAATTCAAATTGAAATAATCTAAAATATTAATCTGTTAATTCAAATTTAAAATTTAAATTCAAATTATTAAATTTAAATAATTAAGATAACTAGTAGGATTGTGTTTCATTAGGACTGTTTCAAATGGATAAAAATATATTTTCAAACTAATTTAAATTATTCTTGAATCAAAGTTACCGATTCCTTAAATATTAATTTTCCTTTTTCTCAAGCAAGAAAATCAATGATTGAAATAATTTATTAATTCTATTTTCATGAATAATAAATTAAAATAACCTATTAGCTCAAAGGAACTAAATTGGTCTTAAGATTATTCTTTTATCTCTAAATAGAATTTTCTTAAGTTATTGAATATTTAATCTAAAATTATACTTAGTTTTCGCTCATCATACAATTTCAATTGATCATGCAATTGGTGGCCAGTCAATCACAAGCACTAAGAATGAATTCAACAAAATTTTAATTTCAAGAAAATAATAGTAATCAAATTAAGCAATACCATTATTCAGAATCATAAATCCACCTAATCTCACTAATAGGATTAGTTATTCATGGCTAAATTAAACATACAGAGCATAAAAATTAAGAAACTAAACATGAAATTCATAATTCCAATCTTTAAATCAATAATAGAATAAAAACATGAAATTAAACATAAACAAAAATAAAGAGTTCAAACTAAATGGATGAGTAGTCTTGTTGAGATGATGAAGTTGTCCTCAAGCTCAATTTTCTTCTTCCGTTGGTCTTCAATGGTGGAAAAACTAATCTCCACTTGAAAGATGAAAAGGTATAGTAGAAAATTACCTCTGGATGCTCTCAGTTACTGGTCACATCCCTCTTCTATTAGTTGTCTCCTTTTTCCCCCCTTCCAACTAGATTTCTCCTACTCAGCTTCTGTTCCAAAATTTGAATTCAAACTTCAAACTTGATTTTTTTTATCAGATATAATTTTTATCTCCAATGACTTCTTTAAAAAAAATTTAGCCCCAAAAGAGTAGATGGTTTTAGACTTTTGAATCATCTGATTTGGATTTCAAACGCCCAAGTTATGGCCTAATTACTATCAGTGGCTCGGACTGGACTTCTACTTTTGAAATTTAAGTCCAATTTTAACTTTAATGTTGGAGGTCCAAAAGAACTTGGAATTTAACAAATCAGGACTCTCTGAAAAGCTTAAGATGTCCTCTATCAAATTTATGAAGATCACTTTTTAAATTTTGCACTTTAAAATCACTGAAATTTTACTTGAAGCTTTAAAGGTCAAATTATACCTAAAAATTTCAGTTTTCACATATTTTTAAGAAATTAATTTAAACTAAGCTTAATTTAAGAATAATGAAATAAAAGCACATAAATAAGCTTAGAATAGATTAATTCAAGTCAATTGCATGCTAAATATAATAGAAAATATAAGGTTAGTATGCACCTAACATCACACACACAAAAAAATTTTTTTTCCTTACCATGAAAATGAAATAATTTATAGATTGTTTTTTTAGAAATCAGAGTTGTATCTATTTCCTTACTGTTAATATCCATAAAAATTAAAAAGAATACCTAATTTGAATGATTTTATCTTATATTTGTGCGCATATGATCATAAAGTATCATTATAATTCAAATTTCACTTCGGAATTGAGAGTAATAAATAGGTGAGATTTTATTAAAATGTTAATTTTCATTTTCTATGGCATATCCCTCGTATTAAAAGATTAAATATCAAACATTTATTTTAAATTTTGCAGATAAGATTCAACAATTATAATTATAATTGATTAGTTTACAACCTGTCGTATTGGTGTGAAAATATAAAAAGATAATGAATCTTGTTAAAATATAGAAAAGATAATAAATTTTTGAAAAACATATTAGTAATATTTAAATTTGGTTTCCAATAATAATAAATTTAAAGAAAATTCATTCAGAATTACAGAATGTAGTTTATAGAAATTTTGAGATTTATTGATTTTTTTCTTGATTTTAACCAAAATTTAAGGAATAATTTTAATAAAATTTTCAGAAAATATTATAAAATGTCCATATGCCCCATCTTGAGGAAAAATTCCAACTAGGATACCGTTGCACCATATAATTTCTCTTGGACTGTGCTAATTTCTATTACGCCCATTTTAAGGTCATGTATTTTTTTACGCGCTTCATTCTGAGTGTTGTGATAAATATAACTAATTTTGAAATTTTATTATCTAAAAAATAAATATCATAGAGATGATGCCTTCAAAAAAAAAAAATCATAATCTGATAATGAATTTTCAATAAATGTAGTTAGCTTGAATTACAATGATGATGATAGCGAGTTACATTAACACAAAAAATATAGCGACACGGAAAAATTAAGGGAGGAAAAAGTAATATTAACGAGTCAATGAAATTTATTATTATTTAAATAGTACTAAATAAAATAATATCACAAGTTGCTATTTATTAATCTTGTTCGTGTGGAATTAGTCTATTAAAAAATAAAATATTTTCAGTAAATTATAACTCCGCTTATAAAAATTAAATTTGTAATTTTTTACTTAAAGAATGATGAGAATATTAAATCACTCGCATCAATTATTACTTTATTAGATACTATTTAAATAACAACACAAGAGGTCTCCACTTATTTATTTTTTTTTTCAAAATTTTAAATTATCCCACATATATTTTTAGTTTATACAAGTAGACAAAGAAAATAAATCTTAATAAATTATTTATTTTTCAAATAAATATGTTTTTTTTATAAAAAAAATTAATACTTTTCACATGAGAAAAAGAAAAAGAAAATGACAAACTCTTTAACTAAATTAATTTGAACTTACCTAATGAATTAATGGATTAAAAAGAAATTAAAAAACACAATAAAAAAGAAGAAAAATTGGGAAATAATACAAGATATTATAATCTTTTTTTTAAATATGTTTTTTTGTAAAATTTCTGCTCTTTGTTTTTAATTTTTATTTTCATTGTTGTTGCTTTTAACATTGTGCGGATTTGTTACTTTAATTATTTCTTAAAAATTATATTCATAATTTAATATTTTTTGTCATTATTTTATTTTTATATCATCATGTAAATTTAAAGTCTGCACATGATATATATTAATATTTTTTGATTGATTTAATTTTTTCATAAATAAAAATAATTTCTTAATAAATTAACAATTATTTTATAAAAGGACTAGCGAATGATTAAACTAAAACAAGGAGGAACAATTATGTGTGATGTAAGTAATTTGAAGATAAATTTTGCCCCCATTTTTTTAAGTTCTAGCTTCGTCCCTATTACTATTTATTCCTTCAAAAAAATAAATTTGTTCTTCCGAAATTTTTAATAATTATTTTACTACTAAATATTATATGTACATAAATTTTACTCACTATTAAAAAGTATCAATATTTGTAATCTAAAAATATAATATATAAAAAATTTCAAATAAAATTTATTAAATTGAATTATTATGTGATATCAAAATTATTTATTTTATATTATTTAATTTATTTATTACATATAATGCATAGGAATAAATTATACAAAATAAATTATTTAAAGAATTAATGTATTCAAATACATAATTTAATATATAAATTAAATTATATATATTTTTAATCCAATAAAAAAAATAATTTAACATGCAAGTCTAACTCATGAGTTTTTTAAGTGAGTTAATTAGCCGATCTAACGAGTTGAATATATTTTGGTTTGGGCTTAACTTATTTAATAAATGTGCAACTCAAGTTTTGAATAAATTTTAACCGAGTCAAAACTTAGATCAAACTCGAGTAGTTTGGGTCATTTACAATATTTCTTTTTCATATATGTTCAAAGAAAAGGTGATTTGGTAAAATTGATGATTGTAAAAATGAATGTGTGAAACTGTTTCATATATTTTCAAAGAAAAGATGATTTAGTAAAATTGAAGATTGCAAGAATGAATTTGTGAAACTAGCCAATAATGAGCAAATGGAGATTGAAGAAGGTATTTGTAAAGTGAAAATTATGACAGGGAATGAAACTATCAAAACACTTAGAGATGTGAGAGATATATCTTAAATTTTAGATGAATTTAATTTCTTCAAGTGAGTTGGATTCATTGGAATATACTCTTGTGACATCATGAGAGTTAGCTGATGTACTCTTGTTATCATGAAGAGTGAAAGCCTGGAAAAAAAATTTTACAGATTAGTTCATAGCATAATTGTGGATAACCGAGTGCAATGGTACAACTTATAATTATTTGAAAAATAAAAGTGCATTTAAGGCAGCATCTACCAAAAAGGTAAAATTTAGAATTTGAAGAATTGAAAATCTAATGGAGTTTGGGCCAAATGGATACCATTAAGATTTTATCTTGAATTCTTAGTTGGAAAATGATTTGATTAATGATGAAAGAAATATTTAAATTAGTATCCAAGTAAAATTAGGATTAAAATAAATAAAATAATATCCAAATTGGTTTGATTTTGATGAGAATGTTGTATATATAAGCGGTAAGGTTAATTAACAAGAGTAATTGTAGTTAAGCCAAGTTAGACGTGGTGCAATACAAAGTGCATAAATAGAGTGCTTTGCATGAAAACGTGAGAAGTTATTTTTATAAGTGTTTAGTTAATTAGTGCTTATATTTATTAATAAATTTATTTTGTAGAGTAAATTTACGCTAAACCATGTTAAAATTTGAGTTTCTATCCATTATATTATTTACTATGCAAGATATTTTTTATAACAATGCTAATATTTTATTGGAGTGGTTTATGCGGCTTATATATCAATGAAGTCTTGTCCATTTTAAAGTGTGCGATTAAGCTTCTATTTTATGAAATAATATATACATAGGTTAGGTAATAAGAAGTATTTTTTATTTGCTTTCACATGACAGAAAAAAAAAGACATACATGATAATTATGTGTATGAGAAATATATTTGTGAATATTGTTTTTTTAATAATATTCACTTGTTGATTGGGATGTATGATGAGAATATATACTTAAAGAAAAAATATCCATTTATTGCAAATGTTTCTCTAATGACGAATCCTAACAAGCTAGCTACTCATGAATTACAGTAACATTATACTCGACAATAGCATCACCTGTAGTTACATTTACAGAATAAGTCTTAAGCCGAGCAAAACCTTTAGCTAACCTAAACTTTCCTCTACCTCCAACCACCGCAAGCTCACGCTCCGTCTCCAATGCTGGATTTCTCGAAAACACACTAATAGAGCTCCCACTGAACTCACCTTTAGTGAAACCAAAATCAAAGAACACAACTAGTGATAACGAATCTTGACCGCCTGATACATAGAGCCCTTGTGCATTACCGATGACTTCAGATGTGGATTCTGGGCCAACTGTTAAAAGGTCATCGACGGCATATACGTAGCTAAATAGGGTTGGTGACTGGTTGCTGGTATTAGCACGGGCTACTAAGACAGCACTAGGATTTTTGCCACTGACGGTATCATGAAAGAAGAAATGGAGATTAGTAACTTTCTCTTTATTCGTCGGCTTGTATGGCAAAGTATTGGAGTAGTATTGGCAATAGAAGATTGGTGTGGTAATGATGCATAAAAATAAAGCCAATTCTAGAATTTGATTGCCTTTCATTTTGAATTTCTTTTGCAATTCAAGAATTACTATTGCCTCGCACTAGCTATCTACGAAATTTCTTTACTCAGATTCTTATTTATTTGAGTTATTTTACAAGTTTAATTATATAGTTGCTTCTACAGATACTTATTAATTAATTAATTACCATATTTGTGACAAAAAGAAATTATGGACATAAATCTGAATAATATCTTAGCCACAAAATCAGTGTTTTATAGAAGATAATTAAAATTCTATCCATGGTCTATACATTTTTGAGATGTCAAAGGATTAAATGGTTGATTGAATCAAGTATAAATAATTTGTTTTTCTAATAAGAAAATTAAGTTTAACGGCGAAGAAAAATTCTTACCTACATCAAGTATACACAGTCTTATATAGTTTTATTTCAACACTTAAAAAGTGTTCTAAATAAAAAATTTAAGAGGAACATTTTTTTAATGGACAAGAAAAATTGTTATCCTGATTAGTTGGAGGATATATATTACTTGGAAAGTTACCTTTGAATTTTGTTGTAATTAAAGGCAAAATAACTTTTAAGGTTTGTAATGTGAATTTAAATTCCCAAATGAAACCTTAAAAAGATAAAATTTTGTTAATTTATTATATATATATATATATTTAAAGCGAGTTCTAATTAATATAATTTAGGAATTAAATTGTTAGTTTTCAACCTTTATGTTATCATATTACAACAATCTGTTATGGTATTTTTCATGTCAAATTCGACCCTGCTGGCTTAGTCAATTTCCAAGTCCTATCTATATGTATCCTCATCAACTTCAATCAATAATTATCAATTGCATGAATAAAGTGAGAGTGCGAGAATAGGTGACACGCACGCCATATATGTAATATATCAACATATAATTACTGTTCCTATTCAAAAGGGAGCTGATAATTTTTGTTATAGTTGTATATAGATAGAGTCCTATTTTTGGTTGAGTTTTGTATGTAGATAGAGTTCTTCTGTCAACAAACTTTGCTATATATATCTCTAACCTTACACAGTAATGATATAATTATTCAACCTCAATAATATTCTTTATGGTATCAGAGCTATAACTCTCTAACGAGAATCAGTTTTTTTTTTTCGATCTTCTTCGTTCCTGTTGCTTCTACATCAGACTTTCATCATGCCAGAATCATCTGATACACCATCTATTGTGCACTCCTTCGCACCCAGTGCTGCCAACATTGTTCCTACATTAAGTCAGATTATCACCTTTAATCTAGCCTCACAACTACCAATCAAACTTTCTGGTAGTGCAAATTTCTCCACTTGGAAGGCACAAGTTTTAACTCTCATGTGTGGATATGACCTACTTCACTTTCTTGATGGTTCCATTTCACCACCGTACCAAACTAATGCTGATTTTAAGGTCTGGTTTCGACAAGACAATCTTATACATAATGCTTTAATAGCATCTGTTGAACCCACAATAGCACCGGCTGTTGCTTTGTCCTTGACTTCGAAGCAAGCTTGGGATCATCTACATACCACATATGCCAACAAATCTCAAACTCGTATCTTTACTCTTCGAGACCCAAAATCACTAAAGACAGCAAATCAATCACTGAGTACTTGAGAGAGATACGCTCAATTTCAGACGAGCTAGCTGCAGCTGGTTTTCCGATCGATCCATCTGAGCTTACTGTCAAAGTACTCAGTGGACTAGGGCCGGACTATAAAGAAATAAGTGCTGCAATTCGTGCCAAAGACAATCTTATCAGTTTTGAAGAGATGCAAGACAAGCTTGCTGATCATGAAATTTTCCTCAAACATGAGGAAGCAAAAAAACCAGTAGCTCCTATTACGGTTCAGATTGCACAATCACCTAATTCCAGATCATATGCATCTGGATCACGTTCCAGCCGTCGTTGGAATAATTCATCACGCTCAAGAACTTCTAGTGATCAGTTCCATCCTCAATATTATGGCAATTTCAGACCATTCAGCAATAATAATCAGCAAGTTTTCCAAGGACCACAGCAACAATCACAAGGTTAGAGGCCTTCTAATTGGTCCAGAACTCAGTGTCAGTTATGTGGGCGTTATGGACATATAACATCTGACTACCGTTCCCGTTCACACAATCATTTTGAAGCCAAAGCCATGTTTGCTGCAAATAACAGTCATGATTATAATCCATGGGTGGTGGACAGTGGAGCTAATCAACATGTTACGGATAATCCCATGAATCTTGCGCCTCCGCATGAATATACAGGCTCCGAAAGTATCACTATGGGCAATGGTAACAGTATTCCTATCACCCATACAGGTTCTGTTTCCCTTCCTACACCCAACCGCAATTTTTCTTTATCAAATGTTCTTTGTGCTCCTGACATTAAAAAGAAATTAATTTCTGTTTCAAAGTTTACTACACAAACAAATACATCAATTGAAATCTTTCCCCATTATTTTCTTGTGAAGGATTTGACAACGGGGGCACCTTTGGTTCACGGGATGAATAAAGATGATCTGTATATGTGGCCGTTTCACCATTTCAAGTCTGTCCAGTTTTCTACCAATTTCGCTGCGTCACTACCAAGTCTTGAGGTCTGGCATTGTCGTCTAGGTCACCCCAATGTTCGTACTCTTAAGTCAGTGATACATTCTTATTCATTGCCTTGTGTTAAGTTTAATATGTTTTCTTCATGTAATTCGTGTCTTTGTAATAAGAGTACCAGACTTCCATTTTCACATAATACATTAACAATCACAAAGCCATTAGAACTTATTTATACGGATGTTTGGGGCCCTTCTTCAATATAATCAATTGATAAACAGCGGTATTATGTCATTTTTGTTGATCATTATTCGAAATACGCATGGATTTTTCCTATTACAAAAAAAAAGTGATGTCACATCCATATTTTCCACCTTTAAATCAACTGTTGAAAATTTCTTTGGGGTCAATATAAAAACTATTTATTCTGATGGAGGGGGTGAATACTTAGGTCTCAAAAGTTTTCTAAAGTTTTCTTTCTTCCACTGGAATTCAACACATGGTGTCACCACCATACACACCTCAACTGTAGCCCAGGCTGAAAGAAAACATCGCCACATAGTTGAAACTGCCCTAACCTTATTACATCAAGCATCTCTTCCGTACAAAGTTTGGTCTTTTGCATTTGCAACAGCTGTGTTTCTAATAAATCATCTACCTTCGGCAACCCTTGCTTCTAAATCCCCATATCAACTTCTTTTTAATTGTGATCCTTCTTTCTCTCAAATACGTACATTTGAGACTTTGTGCTACCCTTGGCTCAAACCATACACTAGTCATAAACTTGAACTGAGATCGCGTCCATGTGTCTATCTAGGTTTTTCATCCCAATATCATTGCCATCAATGTTTTGATGCTTTAGCATCAAAATTATTTCTTGCTCGGGATGTGATTTTTTTGGAACACAGTTTTCCATACCAGACCATATTCAAAGATATTGAGTCCACCATAGACGCTACTACTGAGTACTCTCAAAATCATGTCAATAATGAGCAGAGTTCTAGTTCGAAATCTGACCTCACGTTGGATGAGTATATACCTATGCCCCTTTCTATTCACAGAGCAGCAGCTCCACCTTCTATTAACAGGTCAGCAACTCCTTGTCCAATGGCCACACCTACATCTTCATCTGATTCGACTGCTGTCCACAAGGGGTCTTCAGAATCATCTCCATCTCAAGGTACTCCTTCTTGCTCACCTTCTATTCCTATTTTGGATTCAATTGTGTCAACTTCTTCTAGTCATACATCACAAACAGTAACTACCACTCCTGCTAAACCCACATAAATGGTCACACGGTCACATCATAATATCTTCAAACCGAAACAAAATTTTGACTATCTTGCAGTTGTTCCACATCGGAATGTTCCTACCACTGTTAAGCAGGCTCAGCGTGATGCTCATTGGCGACAGGCCATGAGGGATGAATTTGATGCTTTGCTTCGAAATCAAACCTGGGAATTGGTTCCAAAAAAACAAAATCAAAATGTTATTGGGTGCAAGTGGCTGTTTCGGATTAAGTATAAAGCGAATGGTGAGCTTGACAAATACAAGGCATGACTTGTTGCTAAGGGATTCACTCAGCGGCCAGGTATTGATTACCACTCTACATTTAGTCCGGTTGTTAATCCTGCTACGGTTCGATTGGTTTTAAGCATAACATGTCAGCAAAAATGGCCTTTGCGTCAATTGGATGTTAACAATGCTTTCCTTCAAGGGAAGCTTGATGATGAATTGTATATAAGTCAGCCGCCTGATTTTGAAAGAGCAACTCATCCAGATTATGTCTGCAGACTAAAAAAGGCAATTTATAGTCTTCGGCAGGCACCGAGAGCATGGTTTATGTCCTTACATAATTTTTTGGTCAGCTATGGTTTTATTGGGGCCAAGTCTGTTAGTTCCTTGTTCATACTTAATCGGTCAGGAATCATCATCTACATTTTAGTGTATGTCGATGATATTATTGTTACTGGGAATTCTAAGACTGCTCTCTCTCATATGATTACTGCTCTTGCCAAATATCGTTTTTCACTTAAAGACTTGGGTGCCTTACAATTTTTCCTTGGAGTGGAAGTGTTGCATAAATCTGAAGGGTTAGTTTTAACTCAATCCAAATATATTTCTGAATTACTGCAGAAGTATAATATGCATGAGAGCAAGAGTGTGAATTCTCCTATGTCTAGCTCAGTTACTTTTCGGTTACATGATGGCTCAGCTGCTACGGATGCAAAACAATATCATGAGGTTCTGGGCAAATTACAATATCTGTCATTTACTCGACCGGATATTAGTTTTGCAGATAATAAATTGTCTCAATTTATGCACTCACCGACAGTTATACATCGGCAAGCAGTAAAGAGAGTACTCAGGTACTTAAATCATACGATGAATTATGGGTTACTACTGAGGCATTCTTCTCCTATGACTCTACAAGTATATGCCGATGCAGATTGGGCTGGTGATCCCCATGACCGTTCCTCAACATCTGGTTATATCACTTATCTAGGAACCTCTCCGATTAGTTGGTCATCAAAAAAACAAAGAACAGTTGCCAGGTCTTCAACCGAAGCAGAATACAGGGCTGTTGCTGGTGCAGTTGCAGAAACAGTATATACTTGAATTAATATTTAAATTAGATGAGAAGTCTATAAATATAGAAGTAGTAAGGTTAATTAACAATAAGAAAGACTTATTTAGATCGGGTGCATATATACTCGAATAAAATTATGTAATTTTTCTATTATTACTCTTATAGTGATTTTTTATTAGCCGAATGTATATACACTCAATCTATGTAAAAAAAATTTAGTATTAAGATTGCACTAGAGGTTTAGTGTTATGCCAAGTAATGTGTGCAATATAAAGTGCATGGATAGAGTGTTTTCATATAAAATTGTGAACAATTATTTTTTTTTTATGAGTGTTTAGTTAATTAATAAATATATTTATTGATTTATTAATAAATTTAGTTTATGGAGTAAACTTATGTTGAGCCATTTTAAATTTTGTGTTGCTATGCATTATATTATATATTGCGCAAGACATTTTTCATAACATTATTGGTTTATGCCGCTGATGTAGGCAAAGATTAATTGTTATGATAAAAGCTTTCCAACGTGCATGTATCACATTATTATGATATGATTGAATTCTCCTTTGATTTATCAATGAAATATTAATTGTCCATATTAAAGTGTAAGCTTCTATTTGTAATGTAATAATAATACACACGTTAGGTAATATATCTGTGAATATTGTTTTTTTCCCAACAATTTTCACATGTTGATTGATGTGATGGAAATACATACATAAAATATATCCATTTATTTCAAATTTTCTCGAAAGAGAGAAATCCCAACAAGCAAGCTACTCATAATGAATTACAGTAACATTATACTCAACAATAGCATCACCTGTTGTTGCATTTACAAAATAAGTCTCAAGTTGAGCAAAACCTTTAGCCAATCTAAACTTCCCTCTTCCTCCGACCACTGCAAGCTCCCGCTTAGTCTCCAACACCGGATTCCTCGAAAACACACTAATAGAGCTCCCACTGAACTCACCTTTAGTGAAACCAAAGTCAAAGAACGATACTAGAGACAATAAATCTTGACCACTTGATACATAGAGCCCTTGTGCATTACCAATAACCTCAGATGTGGGTTCTGGACCAACTGTTAGAAGGTCATCAATGGCATATACATCGCCAAATGGAGTTCGTGACTCATTTCTGTTATTAGAATGAGCTATTAAGACAGCACTAGGGTTTTTACCACTGAGAGTATCATGGAAGAAGAAGTGGAGATTGGTAACTTTCTCCTTGTTGGTGGGTTTGTATGGCAAAGTATTAGAGTAGTATTGGCAATAGACAATTGGTATGGTAATGAAGCAAAAAAATAAAGCCAATTCTAGAATCTGATTGCCTTTCATTTTGAATTTCTTCTGCAATTCAAGAATTAATATTGACTCGCACTATCTACGAAATTTCTTTGCATAGATTGTTATGTATTTGAGTTAGTTTACAAGGATAATTATATAGTTGCTTCCACAGATAATTATTAATTAACTACCATTTGTGACAAAAAGAAATCATGGACATAAATCTGAATAATATCTTAGCCATAAAAAACAGTGATTCTTATAGAAGATAATTAAAATTCAGTCTACAGTACATTTTTGAGCTGTCAATGGATTAAATAGTTGATTGAAACAACTACCTATAAAATAAATAATTTGTTCTTCTAATAAAAAAATTAAGTTTACTCTATATAGAATAAATAATTTGTTGTTCTAATAAGAAAATTAAGTTTAGTGCGAAGAAAAATTCTTACCTTCATCAAGTATACACAGATTTATACAGTCATATCTCAACACTCAATGTAAAAGTGTTGAAAATTAAAATTTAAGAGGAACGATTTAGGCTTTTTAATGGACAAGAAAATTGTTACCCTAATTAGTTCGAGGATATATATTACTTAGAAAGTTACCCTTTCAATTTGTTGTGAAATTAAAGGCAAAATAACTTTTAGAGGTTTGCAATGTGAGTTTAAATTCCCAATTGAAACCTCAAAATAAAAATTTGTCAATATATTATATATTTTTTTAAAGCGAGTTCTAATTAAATATCATTTAGGAATTAAATTGTTAATTTTCAACCGTTATGTTAGCATATTACAACAATATTATTTGTTATTTTTATGTCAAATCCAGCTCAAGGCTTAGCCAACTGGCCATCCTATTTATGTATATCCTTGTCAACTTCAATCCATAATTATCAATCGCATGCATAACAAGCGCTTGATTTTAGCATATTATTACTGTTATTAATTTTTTTTGGAAATTTGTTATTATTAATTATTATTTAAACTCTTGAGGATTTGTAAACAGTATAACTAAATAATTTAGTTCTAAAAGCTTCAAGGCTTAAAAGTCATAAGCAATTTCAATTAATTTTGGTTCAGTACCGTTAAACAAATGCCAAAAGGCACTACTATCATAGCCAGCTGGTACACTAATTCCTGGATTTAGGAAAATCTCAACCAGTTAGTCCAATCAAAGTTTATTTTTATTCATTAATTTCTCTATTCCCTCTCTTGAAAGCTTCTTTAATTTTGCTACTAATAACTTCAATTCATCTGTCAATTCTTTTATTGTCAATGATTCAGCTGCTTCAATGAAGCCTTGACCATATTCCTTGGTTTTTTTCTGCAAGGAGATCCAAATTAAATCAACCACTAACCATTAATAATTTTAGTAAATTATTCTAATCACTGTTACCTATTTTGGATTAAAAATATGATTATTCCAGTTGTAATGCAAATTCTTTTCAATAATTCAATTACTAACAAATTATTTCAGAATCCTTCTAGGAAAAAAAAAATATTAATCCTGATTCAATTACACAAATTGAAAAAAAAAAAATCCAATCCCTAATACAAATGGGGAAAATGTTTATTCTGAAAGAGAAAATATATCTCCACTAAAATTAGGATTCTTTTCCTTTTCTTTTCCATTTTAATGCAGAAGATATTTTCTCCATCAATGTTATCGTTAATCACCTTAATTAGTAATTTCTTAAAAATATTGTCCAATAATTAATTATTGGATTATGAATGAATTCATTCATGATTGGATATTTAGATTCATAACCGAAGTTCAACAGAGTGACAAAACTTCAATTTTTATGCTAACGTTTTGATATCTCAATTTTAATTTTGTTTCAGTTATAAGATATTTATATTTGATAATAATTAATGAGAAATTATAATAAGAAAATTATATGTGAAATTTAATTCGTAGGTGGTTTTTATAATTTATCAACTAATTAATTGCATGTTATCTCAATTATAATTGCTTTTTAACTAAAACTCTAGTTCTTATTTTAAAAACATTCATCATAAAAAAATTTCAGAAAAAAAAAAATTGTAATTATTCCTCTTGACCTATTCAATTTTGCAAGTTAACTCTTAACAGTTACCAGTTTGGAGAATTTATTGTTGAAGGCAATGAGATGTGCTAGAGATCGTACTTGGTGATGCCATCAGCTGTTTTAAGTAAGCATTTAAACCAATCTTGAACTCACATTGCAGATGTTTCAGTTTCACTATTTGTAAATCATCAACAGTCTCTGCGCCTTCTCCTCTAAATTACCAATAGAACATATGAATTCATACATTTTTCAATTGTTCTTATATCTTACATATATCTTACCTTAGGGCTTGCTTGGATGGAGGTTGTGGGAGGGTTTATAAAGTATTAGAAAGTTTATATGGCATCTGGGACGAGATATTAGGAGGTTTAATAAAGTATGGAAAGGGTTTAGGAGGTTTTTGAAGGGTTAAAAAAGATAGATTTTCTTTCTTTTTATTGTACCTCCAAATTGGAGGTTTTTAGAGGTTAACTAAATATTATTCCAATATTACTTGCGTCTTTTTAATAGAATTCCATAGTTATTTTTTATTTTTTTCTACCAACAAGCATTTAATAAATTTGATAAAAATAAGCAAACATTTAATATTTATTGTGAGATTAATTTTTTCTCATTTGCATATTTTTTTACCTTTTTATATTAGTGTATGAAAAAAATTAATATTTATTGGGACCAATATTAAATATTTATTGAGATTATTATTAAAATATAAATTTGAAAAATATATCAATCTTATTTTAAAAATAATATATTAATATTAAAAATTTATTATGATTGACATTATTTAAAAAATTAAAAATAATAATAACATTAATATTAATAAAGATAAATAAGATTTAAACTGTACAATGATATATTTATAATTTTATATGTAATTTCACCATATAATACATTCAAATACCATACCTTCCTGTCAAACATGATAAATACCAAACCAATACTTTACTTTACTCTATTGTACTGTACCTTACTCTACTTTATGAAACCTCAGAGTACCTCTATCTAAATAGAGCTTTAGTGTTTGAAGGTGGTTTTGAAATGTTAAAGAGTTAGAATAGATCCATTGCCATTTTGAAAATTGATGAATGGATTTCATACTATTCCTAATTGCTGCCCTTTGAGTCCTTATCATCATATGAAGCCATAGATGTTGAGTGTTTTAAAAGTTCAGATTGTACCATTTTGGTTATATTTTGAGGGAAATGGGGACAGCTCTACTAGTGAGATAAATAGTTGGTTTGATGCCTACAGCTGAATTTAGGGCATATGGGCATATGATAGTGCATTCAGTCTCACTCCCAAATGATATTCCTGCTAAATTTGCAAATAGAAAAATGTTTCTGTAGACTCTTGATTTTGGCCCTAGCTAATTTCAAACCTTTAATTGGACTAATATATTGCAATAAGACCTAAAATAAGCTAATTAAACTTTTAAAATCCTAATTGGGTCTGTTTTAGAAGATTTGGTTGATTTTTATATGATACCGGTGCATTAAACCCTAAAGCGGATTTGATTCGAAGGTTTGGTTGCTTTTTCACTTAATCCGGATAGTTTTTGATCAATAGGGGTGTCCCATGTCGAATTAGGGTATCCAATCTGACATGGGGACGCCCCATATAAAAATGGGGCTCTCCTAGTCCGATATGGGCAGGTTTTTTTGCATTCCATATCGAATCTGGAGATATACTTCGATATGGGCTCAGATTTTGTCGAAATTAAGTCATCTGAATTTGAGACGGGCTCGGTTTATATCGAATTCAAGTAATTGTAATTTGATATGGTCTCGGTTTATGTCAAACCCATGAATTCGACATGCATTAGAACAAACAGTTCTTAAACAGGAAAACTTTCATAGAGTGATTATAAATACATGTTTTAAAAACCTGAAGGAGGGGGGATCTTTGGACCTTTGGCTTTTGGTTGGGTGCTGGAACTAGTAAGCTTGATAAACGAAAAGAAATAGCAAGAATAAACGAGGAAGATAAACAACACACCAACTCTACAAAGGCAGTGCACTCATTGTCTTTGGCAAGCTCATCCAGAATTCTCATTCAAACAATTTTGGTGGAGCCAACAAACGATGGTATGCTTTAAATTAAATAAATACTATATGTTTTGATTGTTTTAAATATTGAATGAGGTCGTTCTTCATTTAATTAAAGCCACAGTATGTAATTTCTTCTAAAATCAATTCATATGTTAGTTTGCATGGAGTGCATATCATTGTTTTGATAAATCATAAAAACTACAACCATTAAACTTGTTTGGCACAGATTGTTTATTCATTTTTTATCTTATGGCTATTTAATTAATATGTTACTCAGAATCACACAGTAGTTTTTAAATCTCTTTAAAAATATTTACAATTCGTATAACCTATAAACTTTGATTAGTTTTTCACAAACACTAAACCCTAATTCATTTAAAACCTTAACCTCCAAACATTATTTTGTATAAATACCAAAAACTAATTTATTTTTTTAAAACCCTAATTACATGGTATTAGCCCAAAACCCTAATTCAAATAACTAAAAACGCTACTATTTTCTTAAAATCATAAACCCTAATTAATTCCATTTTTGCAAAATCCCCACAGTAGCCTAAATATAATAATAATTATGTTAATTTCCAAAGCCCTAATTTATATCAAACCCTAATTTTTTGAATCTAAATCCCCAAAACCCTAAATATTATTTAAGAAAACCTAAATTGAGATATAAACCTAAACTTGCATCTTTATTTGCTTTATTCAAGTTAGAAGCATTTTTATTATATGTTTTGATTATTGATTTATTTATATCTTTGATGAATAATTTATTTTTGATGGATGGTTGGTTATTTTATTAATTTATTTTGGCTTCAAAAAATTGTAAGAGGTATGTTTTCATGATTTGGGTACCTCATGTTGTGAGCATTATGTAATTTAAGTTACTTCAAATTTCGAATCAATGTAAAGGATACGTTTTCACTAATTGGTGGGTATCCTATTTTATTTATTTTCTTTTGGACATTGAAAAATTGTAAAGGCATGTCTCCATCCATGGATGAGTGCCTATTTGTTTGTTTTGTTTGAACTTGTTGTGATTTTAATAAAGTATTAGTTTATTCTTATGATTGCATGTGGTATGAATAATATCATTATATTGTATTAATTAAGAAATTTATAATATTAAGATTAGAAAAGGAGGCTAGTTTCAATGAACCACACGTTGTGGGGATACTGGGCCATTCTCACCTTCCCCACATGTACCCAACTTTCCGAACCTATTAAGGGGTTGAGGATTCCTTAGGAATTGAGTCATTCATCCCTTTCTTTTTTTCATTCCGTCCAGATGGTGACTCCATTTTCTCCGAGTTTAGGCCTGTGTTCTCTAAGGCCCTGAGCCTAACAGTGCCAAAGTCGCAAGAACCATTCCACGTGGAAGTGGGGGGGAATAGTGGCCTCCACTGGGGATAAGAGAAGTTGATTCCATTGGTCTTTTTATTATTCTATTATTTCTTATTATGATATTATCCATTGCTTCATTTATATTGCATTTGTGTGGGTGAGTTAGGACGCTCGTATTACCTGTGTTGTGTCATGTAAGGGATACTATACTTTCACTCAAGTTATAAAGATCGAGCATGACATAACCACTCATAGCCTTATACCTTTTGGTATATTCTTGCTATGAGAACCTAAGCCTTTTAACCCAAAGACTAAATCTTATGTAATTGGCCTAGTTACTTTCTATAGGTTTTTACCCTAAATGCTTGTTGTTTGAAAATAGTTAATTTATCTTGATTTAAATCATGTCTTATTTGGTCTATTCTTTTTCTAATATGACCTAATTACATTGTGAGCTCAAATAATTTTTTTCTTTAAATCCAAAAGATCAAGACTATTTCTAAAATTTTTGAAATGGTCTTTGGACATAAAACTTTTCTAAAAATAAGTCAAAAATTCTTTTCTCATGACCCAAATACAAAGCCCAAAATTCATTTTTTCTAAAATATTTTTACAATGGGCTTAGAAAAAAAATTATTTTTACAACCTTTTTAAAAGAGCTTACGAATATTTAGGTAAATTATGAAAATACCAAAAATTAATTGTGAGCCTAGTTTATACTAAGAATTATTAATCATGGGCTTATTTTTGGCATGAATCATTAGTTACTTTTTCAAGTGAGAAATCTATTTATAATAAACCTCTTAATTTAGTTTTAATCTAATATAGCATAAAAACTACTTTAGTTGATTGGATGGATTAAAACCTAATTAACGGGAATTATTATGAACTGATTTCTATGTTCGAAAATATAACTATTGGTTGAAACATCTGAGAAAATTATTTGAAAATAAGATACCCCATATTGGTATTTTGTTAATCATATACCTATGAAAAGAGACTCACCATCCATGTGTGGATGTTATAAGGTTGGAAGGAACGTCTTATTTATCCTTGTTTGTTTATTATTTATGCATACATGCATGCATACATTTTGCATCTCATATCATTGATCCTTTCTGGCTCACAGCCCTGGATTACAATAGTTTAAAAGCCTACGACAATCCAACCTACGCTGGTGACGAAGAATCCATCAATAATTCAATTAGCTTCTCACAAAAAATAATGGAACCTAAGCAAATTCAAAAGATGTTGGATGATGCCCTTGAAGTCAAGATGGAAGAATTAGAGGGGGTCCTAGATGAGATCATGAAGAGTCAAATGGCTACAATATTTGAGAACACTACGAAAGCATCCGCAAGCACCAAGAAAGACAAAGGGAAGGCTAAGGTTAGTGAAGTGGCTTTTGATGATGACAAGGTAGTCATTGATGATGATGACGACTGGGCTCAATACTTCCAAGATTCTCAAGATAAGAAGAAAGAGCCGAAGGTTGTTGAAAGATCAGCTGTGGAAAAGACTGAAACTTCAAATGTTAAGAAGTTGATCGCTGACCTGGAAAAGAAGTTTGAAAAGAAGCTAAAAACTGAAGAAATGTCTGAGGTCGATAAGTTATTTGAGCTGGATGAAGAGGTTCTGTACAAGTTTAAGATGCCATCCTTTGCAAAGTTTGATGAAACTGAAAATCTTCACCTCCATGTGAAGCAATATATCACTGCTATGCAGTCTGTCCGAGCTACTAAGGCTCAAACTCTATGGTACTTCATGCTCCCATTGGATCCTGTTATCCAAAAATTGTACAATACCTTAGATGATGGCACTCAAAAGAGCTGGAATCTACTATACAAGACTTCATCCAACAATATGGGTATAATGCTGAATTAAAAGTTACCTTAATGGAGGTGGAGTCCATTAGACAAAGGTCGAATGAGAACTTCATGGACTATGTGAAGAGGTGGAGGAATAAGGCTGCATTGCTCAAGAGAAGGCCTGATGAATCCGATCAAATTAGAATGATTGTGAGAGGGGTGTTACCTAGCCTTCGCGAAAGGATGTCTCATACACTCATTCGGGATTTCAAGGACCTTTTGCAAGCTAGTCTACAAATTGAAAAGTGGGAAAGAGAGAAGAACTGCTTTTCAACATGAAGGAATGAGAAAGGAAACTACCAGTCGAATAATCAAAGCACGCAAAAGGAAGTTGTTGTTAATGCGACTGGTCAAGGAGGGAGAAGGCAGTTCTCAGAGTTGGGGAAACCTCTATCTTGGATTTTCAACAAACTACAAAAGAAGGGGTTATTACAACCTTGACCCTTGCAGAATCTTTTACCACTAAATTTTAATACCAAGGCTTTTTATCAATTTCATTAGACTAATGGACATGAGATAGATAGATGCACCCGATTAAAGCATGAAATCCAAGATCTGATCGACAGGGGTAAGCTTCTTGAGCTCGATAAGCCCAATACAAAGGATAATCCTCTGCCTAGGTTCAACAAAGTGCCACCACCAACAATCTTCATGGTAGGAAGAGGATTGAAGGAAGATTTTGTCTTATCCTTTTTTCAAGATGAGAGTATTCAAGATGTGAAGAGAGGAGAAGCTTAACTCAATGAACTTCCCTTAGCTTAAATGTTGCTTTTCAATTTTGCTTTCTTTAATATTTAATTGGAACAATTATGTTTTTTAAATAAGATTATTTGAATAAATTACTTTCATCAAAATTTTTGTTAGTCTTTGTCCATTTTGGTACTCAACCAATGATGAGTCTAGCTTGATAATCATAAATTAATATATCTATGCATCATGATTTGAATAACTTTACTAGATGAGAGAATTATTCTATAGCATTGAGTTATGTATGCTTATTTAGAGAGGGCTCCAACATAATTACCTTTGTCTAAGTCCTAGTCAGTCTTACAACATGCTTTGACGAACTTTCGAGGTGAAATTGAACTCTGCTTAGTTAGGAGAGAGATGATCTAGGCATTGTTTGACTAGCCAACAACTAGTATCAACCCTATTGACATCAATCCCTAGTTTGTCCCTTTGATCCATCAAAAGTGTTTAGCTTGCTTTTTATTGGCTTATAAGCCCAATAACCTACCTTGAGTTGTTGTGATACTTTTGACAAGTCTTATGATTACTAAGGTAAAGAGGCACGAAGATCAAAAAGAAAGGAATGCATAGCCAAGACCTTCAGGATAGTTGATGTTCTTAAAACCATAAGGGTAGTTGAAGTTCACCTGATGCTAGACCTAATATCTCCAATTTATTAAGATGACATCAGAACAACAAATAATTTATCCTCACTAAAGTAGACTCACTCTACTCCACTCATCTTTAATCAAGATAATTCTTCTGGAATTAAGATCCAATAAAAAAAGAAAAAAAAGGAAAATGAAAAGAAAGGAAAATGAAAAAAAAGAGGAAAAAAAAAGAAGAAAAAGAAAAGAAAACTCAAAATGGTTTAGAAATCCAACCAAGTTCTCTTTTACCTAAAGCAGCAAAAGACTTCCATTTGGTTTATAAGGACAGTTTGACTGGAATTGGTCCAACTCAACCAAAGATTCGATCAAAATCAGAGAAAAAGGGGAAAGATCATCTAGTTTTTGAAAGTCTTGTACTTAACAATCCTACATAGAAGAAGAAAAGAGTGATAAAATGCTCAAAAAAGGGAAGAGTAAGAAAAATAAAGATAAAGAAAAGGGAAAAGAAGAAAATAAATGAATTTGGGTACCAAACTTTTTGCAAAGGCAAAGACTGTCCCAATCGAGATCCAGATTAACGTCAAAAAGAAAGAAGAATGTTCAAAGCTCTATCTTTTCATGTTTCCAACTGCCTATGGCTCTAATAGAAAATTATAATGTGAAGGTTTGTCAATAGTGTCACATCAGCTCTGATCTCAAAATGGCTTTCATTTAACCCATGTCCCTTGTAGACCCCATTTCAAGCCTATCAAAGGTCTGTTGATCTCTCTTGGTAGGTAGAGTCTATTAGTGGAGATAGTTTGAATAAGCATGCATATGAGATAAATAATATTCAAACTCAATGAGACCTTTGGCCAAGTAATGTGTATGTGCCTATCTGAAGTGCAACAGTTCTTACTCAAATAGAAATGATTCCCGAGTTTAGTACGGTAACTAGGGTTGTCATATTATATATATGTTAATTCTAAAAATTGAATCCTGAGGTACAATGACATTGATTTGACAAAGTCAACATTTAATTTTTTAAAAAAAGAACTATTTTCTTGTTATAAAAACCTTTAAGTTAAGAAAAATATGTTGAACAGTCGAACCTCGAAGGACACATTGGGCAAAGTAAAGAATTATTTGTAATGCTGTGAAGAAGCTACCAGTTGACATGTTGAATCATAGTTTGAAATGGATGTATCCCTGACTATGCTGCTTGGTCCTCACCATTCATGTTTTCAATATCTCGAAGATAAAAGCCATAAATGCAAAGCCTTCTGTCATTCCAATACAAGACCTGAGCGAGCATTTGGAAGGAGCCAATAAGAACACTTCTGCTGATCACCTCGGTCTGTGAGTTAATGAAATCACTGTAAGTATTATTCATGCATATCATGAATACATGAGTATATCAAATTGCATTTTTTTGCATTGTATTGTCTATTCTTTGTCAAAGTGAACAGCAAACACCCTGTGAAGTAAAGAATTAAAAGAAGATATGAAATCAGGGGGGGCATAAAAGGCGCATTACTTGAGGAAGCTCCAGTCACTTTATAAAGATAAAAGATGCATGCTTGTGCAAAGAACTAGACAACACAAACACTAATCAGAGCCTGCATGGGAAAAATTATTGGTTTGAGCCTACACAGGGGGTAAAACTTTCTCCTTTCATTTTTTTAAGTTTATGTGTGTACAAAATATTTTCAAACTCACTTTCAAATATTTTGCCACGCATAGGGCAAAGAGAAGATATGAGAGCCAGCTAAAAAATAGATAATGTTTTTGCAAAAGTACAAAAGGAAGAACAAAAAATGAAACATTAGAACTGTCAAAAGAATAAAGATGTAGAAGACAAAAGATCAATCAACTAGAAGAACTGAAGCCAATATAGGACAAATGTCCAAAAGGATTAAGATCCAATTTAAAGGGTAAAAACCCAAAGTCTAAAGGATGAAGATCCAATTTAAAGGGTGAATATCCGAAGTCCAAAGGATGAAGATCTATTTTAAAGGGTGAAGACCCGATCTCCAAGGATGAATATCCATTTTCAAGTGTGAAGACCCGACGCCAAGGATGAAGATCCACTTTCAAGGGTGAAGACCCAATTTTCAAGGATGAAGACCCATTTTCAAGGGTGAAGACCTGATTGCCAAGAATGAAGGTCCGTTTTTAAGGGTGAAGACCCGACGCCAAAGATGAAGATCCACTTTCAAGGGTGAAGACTCGATTTCTAAGGATGAAGATCCATTTTCAAGGGTGAAAACCCGATGCTAAGGATGAAAATCCAAGGTCCAAGGATGAAGATCCATTTTGAGGGTGAAGACCCATAATCCATTGAAGAATGGAACAATCGGCTAGAAGAAAGTCAAAATTTTCAGATGACAGAAGGTTAGTCCAGCTAGAAGAGTTGGAGTTAATCCATTGAAGAATGGAGCAAGTGGCTAGAAGAAAGCCATGATAGAAAATCAATCAGCTAGAAGAGCTAAAATTTATTGGCTAGAAGAAAGTCAAAACTCTCAAACTGATAGAAGGTCAATAAAATCAAGTCTCGGGTCCAAGTATCCAAAATCAATTCAATCTCGAGTCTAAGTACCCAGTCTCGGGTCCAAGTGCCCAATCCAAATTATTTTTGAGTCCAGAACTCACTCCGGGTTCAGAACTCAAATCATTTTTTAGTCTAGAACTCACCTTAGATCCAGAATCCAAACCATTTCGAGTCCAGAATCATCATTATCCAAAATAAATTCAAAACCATGTTGCTTTTCACTTTTTGAATAAATTCAAGATCATTCAAGCAGGGGGCAAACTGTAGCCAACAATCATTTGCATCATTGGAAAAAGTAAATGATTGTTGGTAAGGTTATAAAGAAGCTACCAACTGACATGCTGAATCACTAGTTACTTTTTCAAATAAAGAAATTTACTGTGAGAGGAGATTTTCGCCCCCACTCCCGTGTGAAATGGTTCTTGTAACTTTGGTACTGTTAGGCTCAGGGCCTTAGAGAATACGGGCCTAAACTAAAAAAAAAATGGAGTCACCATCCGGACGGGCTGGAAAAAAGAAAGGGGTGGATGACTTGATTCCTAAAGAATCTCCAACCCCCTAATGGGTTCAAAAAGTTGAATACGTGTGGGGAAGGTGAGAATGATCCAGCACCCCTACAACGCTCGATTTATTAGAAACAACCTCCTTTTTTCAAGTCTTAATATTATATAATTCTTAATTAATATGATATTATCCATACTACATGCGATCATAAGAATAAATAAATACTTTATTAAAATCACAACAACGTCGAAACAAAACAAATAAATAGGCACCCATCCATGGATGGAAACATGCCTTTACAATTGTCCAATGTCTAAAAGAAAATAAATAAAATAGGATACCTACCAATTGGTGGAAACGTATCCTTTATATAGGTCCAAAACTTGAAATATATTAAATTACATGAAGCTTAAATAGTGAGGTATCCACATAGTGGAGACATTATATTATTAATAAGCAAATAATAATAATAATAAATACTCATCCATTCATCCATCATAAATTAAATAAGTCAAATAAGAATAAACTATTTACTAAGACATAATAGATCATACATCTAAACTTAAATAAATCAATAAAAATATAATTTAGGTTTATATCTTGAATTAGGGTTTTTTAATCAAAATTAGGGTTTGAAATTCTTATGAAAAAGGATTAGAGTTTATGAAAATAGGATTAAATGGAATTAGGGTTTAACTAAATTTTAGGTTATGATCTATATATCAGGTTTTTGGAGAATAATTTTAGGATTTTAAATAAAGGCTAGGGTTTTGGTTATCAAACTAGTGTTATAGGGTTTTTTGTTAGGAAAATTAAATTTTGGTTTTGGATTTTGGGATTATGGTTTTATAAAGTATAGAATGCTTAAATTAATACTTTAAGGTTTTGAAAAATTCGATTGAGGTTTACAAGTGAAAATCAGGAAATTAAATTATTTAATTAAGACTAGATTTTATGATTTAAAGTTTGGATCAAATTGAATACTGAAGTTAAGACTTGTTGAATGAAATTCCCGAAGTTATGTAAGTAATAATAATAGTATGCTCAATTCACAAAATAAGAGGATGACAATTTAAGCTGAATGAAATCATGAATTAATGAAGATATACCTTTGTTGTAGGCTCCTCCAATTTCAATGCGTTAAATCAAACCTGATGTTTATTACAACCTGAATTAGCTTTTGTTATTGGTGGAGGGAAACAACTGTCTGAGATAATTGTTATGTTGTTACTGTTTACTCAATTGCTTCTTGATGATTAGGGTTTCGTAAAACTATTATCCTCTCTTTCCTTTACTGCCAAATTGTTAATCCAAGTTGCTACCTCTCTATTTGTGTTAATCACGTATTTATAGGAAAACTTACCATGACCCTAAACCTAATCCGACTCTCATAAATTAATTAGAAAGTCAAATAGCAAGTACAATTGTGTTTAGGACTCGAATTAAAGGCCAAAATTGACATGGAGTGCACCTTATATCGATTTGGGCTGTCCAAATCGATATAATGCAGTCTCATATCGATTTTGAGTGTTAAAATCAATATGAGGTCTCCCTCATATCGATTTTGGTTGCATAAATCGATATGAGGTCTCCCTCATATCGATTTTGGATGCATAAATCGATATGAGGCCCAATTTTTAATTACTCTCAGACCGAACCGATTATACCATTTAATTTGGCTTTTATGAATTAGACCATCTAATATTTAAGCTTTAAAATTAGGCTTAAGTTTTTTAAAATTAGAACGGAACAAGGTAAGCTTCTTAATCCTAATCCGTGCCAAAATTAAGGGTCTACAGTTTTGCCACCTGCTTGAACGATCTGAAACTTCAGTAGAAGAGAGTGAAAAGCAATATGATTTTGAGGTGAATTTGAATGAGGATGGGTTCTCAACTCGAGGTTGGAGTTGGTTTGGGTTTAGACCTAAAAAAGATTTGGGTACTTGGACCTGAGACTGGGTACTTAGACTCGAGACTGAATTGAATTTGGGTACTTAGACTCGAGACTGGATACTTGGACCCGAGACTAGATACTTGGACCTAAGACTAAATTAGATTTGGGTACTTGGACCCGATATTGGATACTTGGACCCGAGACTGAATTGGATTTGGATACTTGGACCTGAGACTGGGTACTTGGACCCAAGACTAAATTGAATTTGGCTGCTTGGACCTGAGACTGAATTGGATTTGGGTACTTGGACATGATACTGAATTGAATTTGGATACTTGGACCAGAGACTGAATTGAATTTGAGTACTTAGACCCGAGACTGAATTGGATTTGGGTACTTAGACCCGAGATTGGGTTCTTAGACCCGAGACTGAATTAGATTTAGGTACTTGGACTCGAGATTGGGTACTCGGACCTGAGACTGAATTGAATTGGGTACTTGGACCCGAGATTGAATTGAATTTGGATACTTGGACCCGAGACTGAATTGAATTTGGGTACTTGGACCCGAAACTAGTTTGGGTTTGGGTTCTGGACCCAAAGCACCTGCAAAAAAATTAATTGTAGTTAGTAAAATACTTTGCAAAATCTATTTTTTAGCTTTGGCCCTGGCTAAATAATTTATTTTATATTAATCAAATTCAAGCAAGGGGCAGAACCTAATTGTTTATCTAACCAAATTTATCAAAGGTTTGCAAATTAACACCGGTCATATACTTTGCTTTTTCTTGATGTTAGACCTAATATCTCCAATTTATTAAGATAGTGTGAGCGGGGATTTCGCCCCTACTCTCACTTGGAACGATTCTTGCGACTTCGGCACTGTTAGGCTCAGGGCCTTAGAGAATACAGGCCTAAATCCGGAGAAAATGAAGTCGCCACCCGGACGGGCCTGGAAAAAGAAAGAGGTGGATGATTCGATTTCTAAGGAATCCCCAACCCCCCAATGGGTTCTAAAAGTTGGTTAAGTGTGGAGAATGTGAGAAATGGCCCAGCACCCCCACAATGCCTAATTCATTGGAACCGGTCTCCTTTTCAGGTCTTAATATTATAGAATTCTTAAATATAATAATATGATCCATACTATATGCAATAATTAAAATAAAGCATTATTATATTAAAATCAAAATAATGTTCAAATAAAATAAATAAATGAACACCCATCCGAGGATAGAAATGTGTCCTTATATCATCCAATGTCTAAAAATAAATAGGACACCCACCAAAAGGTGGAGACGTATCCGTTACATTAATCCCAAAATATAAAAACAACTTAAATTATATGAAAATTAATTAATGAGGTACACTTAATAAACAAATAATAATTAAAAAAATACTCATCCATGATAAATTAAATAAACCAAGCATCAAAATTAAATAAATCAATCATCAAAACATATAATAAACTACATAATCAAAGCTAAAATTAAATAAAGCAATAAATATATAAATTTAGGGTTCGCATCTTAAATTAAAGATTTTAGTATTTTAATAACTAAATTACGATTTAAAATAAAGGAAGTTAAACACAAAGACTTATAATACACAAATAAATATTGACCCCTTTGACAAGCCCATATGACAGTCCCGTTAGTCGGTTAGTGGGCAGGGTTAAGGGGCAGCGCCGCTTGCGGGGTTGGGGACAGCGCCCTAGAAAATTTTGAAAACTGGCTTTTAGGGTTGTAGGTTTTTGTGTTGAAAATTAAAATTTTAGTGTTTAAGATTTAGAAAATAGGGTTTTGGGATTGGAAGAAACATGCTATTATAGTATTTATAAATAAATAATCATGCACTAAAAAATTATCAGTTTAAACACATTTAGTTTACTGGAATTAAAAGATTACTGAGATCAATTTGCATGAAGGATAATCAACATCATGTGGAAATTTAATTTGCTGTATTTAAATAGATTTAATTTTAGAAATGTACCTTCGTTTGTTGATTCCACCAATAATTAAACTTTGATCCAAACTTTCGTTTGCACCAGCCTTATATTTGTTGGTTAAATTGAGAATAAGACATTAGCTAAGCTATTGCCTTGTTAATATGTTTTCACTGCTTTATATTTGAGTTTCGTTGCTCTCTCGAATTGCTTTCTCTTTCTAAGAGTTGCCGAAGCTCAAAAGTTCATTCAAGTTAAAAAGTCCATAAAGGTTGCTCTCTCCTAAAAGTTCCTAATTGTTGCTCTCGTTAAAAGTCCCTAATTGCTCTCCTATCTCTGTTTTAAAGTTTTGTATTTATAACAACGTGCATGCATTAGGTTAAAAAGTCATGGGAGTTTTCTGTTTTTAAAATGAATCATCTCTGATCCATATCGAATTAAAACCACGTAGTACACCGAGACCATATCGGACTCAAACCAAGCAAACTTGTCAAAACATAAGTCCTTATTGAATTGGGAAGGCTCCAATTCGATATGGAGCCTATCCCATATTGAATTGGACTTCCAATTCGATATGGGGACTTTTAATTAAGGTCCATATCGAATTGGAAATCTAATTCAAAATGGGACTTATCCCATATCGAATTGGGACTTCCAATTCGATATGGGACCTTAATTTAAGGTCCCATATCGAATTGGGAGAGTCCCAATTAGATATGGGACTATCCCATATCGAATTGGGGCATCCCAATTCGATATGGGTTGTCTCATATTAAATTGGAGAGGTCGGTTTGACTCCAACATACCCCCCGAATGCCCTAACATCAAATTAAATCCTATAAAATCTTCAAAACAAACCTCTTTAGGGTTTTAAAGATTCCACCATTGTACCATATAATCAAAAGGTTTATAACTCAAGCAACAGACAAGTCAGGACCAAAATCAAAGGTCTACACACGGAGTGCCCACTATTAATTTGGATATCCTCCCTTTGGATAGCCATTCAATCCCAAGCTAGATCTAAAATCAGTATAATTTGGGCAATTCAATAGTTATTATTTAACATTAAATCATGCACAACACATCAATGAAACAGTTCTTTGATCAACACTTACTATTACACACATTTTATCATATATTCAAATATATTTGTTGCACTACCTGTTAAGGTCAATTTCAAAAATACTCCTCACTCTTTGAGGACTTATAATCTTTACAGCCATAATTAAACATGAAAATAAGGCAAAAAGTTATTTTGGCAAGTTCCTTAAGTGACATGCCCAGTGACATGGGTGTGTCATTGGCCGTGTCATATGCTGATTCTCACATAAGCTTTGACATGCCCAATGACATGGGCATGTCTCTAGTCATGTCATTTAAGTTGCATTACAGTAGCTATGACATGCCCATTGATACGGGAGTGTCATTGGCCGTGTCATTTATCTTTTTTCACAGTAGCTATGACATGCCCAATGATACGGGTGTGTTACTGGTCGTGCCTTCAATGTTGAAACACAACATCATTGACATGCCCGGTGACATGGTCATATCACTAGTGGTGTCAAGCAAAACTTTGTATTTCGAACACTTAACAACTTAAACTCCATATATCCAAATATATGATATCAATGGATTAAAACTAGTTTCTTTGACATAGAAAGAGCATATATCAAATATTTTTCAGTAAAAATTCATCAAAGATAACTCAATCAATCACTTTAAATAATAAAATTTATAGAAATTAGATGCAAATCAAAAATACATAAACACATGCCTCTTCAAACTCTTCTCTTTTCTCTAATCACTTGTTGATAATCTCAACTTTTTTAGCTTAATCTTCTAAAAACCTATAACTAGTTATGATTTTCTCTTAAATTCCATCTAAAGTTCTTAAAAAGAAGGAAGAAAGAAGAAGTTTTGGTTATGTTGATGTTGATGAACGTGGATGAAGGAGGAAGAAGAAGAAAGAAGTTTCTACACATACACACAGCTATCCACACACATATATATATATGGCTTAATCTAGTGTGGCCAATCTCATTTTAACTACGATGTACCCTAACTCTTAACATTTGATTCTAATTCTAATTTTAATCTTGTAAAACTGTAATAATGAATAATTTCTTTAGTAAAATTTTAAGATCTACTATTTACATCACTTATCCATATCACTTATATCACAATTCACTATCAATTATCAATATTAAATCAAAGTTTAGTATTTAGAATTTTAGACATTACAATTTTCTCCCATTAAAGAAATTTCGTTCTCGAAATTTACCTGTTATAGTTGCTTGAAATAGTTGAGGGTATTGTTGTCTCATTGTCTCTTTGCTTTCCTAAGTGGCTTCCTCTATTAAATGATTTCTCCACAACACTTTCGCTAAAGGAATGCACTTATTACACAACTCCTTTATTTCATGAGCTAAGATAGCCACTGGTTCTTATTCATAATTCAAATCTGGCTGAATTTTAATGGACTCTGCTTGAATCACATGTGTAGGATCTGATCTATATCGTCTAAGCATAGACACATGGAATACATTATGAATCTCAACCAGTTCTGATGGCAAAGCTAGTCGATAAGCTACTGGACCTACACGTTCAAGTATTTCATATGGTCCAATAAACCTAGGACTTAGTTTACCTTTCTTTCTAAATCGAAAAACTTTCTTCCACGGTGATACTTTCAAAAATACCTTATCTCCCACACTATATTCAATATCACGCCATTTCAAATCTGCTTAAGATTTCTGTCTATCCATTGCAATTTGTAATCGATCCTTTATAAGCTTCACGTTGTCTTCAGTTTGCCTTATGAGAATAGGTCCCACAAGTTTTCTCTCATTCAATTCCACCCAACACAATGGAGTTCTATACTTCCTTCCATAGAGTGCCTCATATGGAGCCATACTTGTTTGATAACTGTCGTTGTAGGCAAATTCTACTAAAGGCAAATATCTATCCTAGTTACCTTCAAAATCAATTATACAACTTCTAAGCATATCTTCAAGTATTTGTATCACCCTTTCCGATTCCGATTAACCATCAGTCTATGGATGAAATGCAGTACTAAAATGAAGTCTAGTACCCAATGCTTTCTAAAAACTTTCCCAAAATCTTAAAGTAAAGCGAGGGTCTTGATATGAAATAATAGATATTGGCACTCCATAAAGCCTGACTATCTCATTAACATATGATTTAGCAAGTCTATTCATCGAATAATCAACTCGAATGGGAAGGAAATGAGCTTATTTGGTTAATCGATCAACCATTATCTAAATTGTATCATGCTTCTTTTGGGTGTTCGGAAGTACTGTCACAAAATCCATGGTGATTCTATCCCACTTCCATTTTGGTATTGATATAGGTTGCAAAAGACCCAATGGAACTTGATGTTCTACTTTGACTTGTTGACACACTAAGCACTAAGCCACATATTCAGTAATATCTCTTTTCATACCAAGCCACCAATAATGAGACTTCAAATTCTAGTATATCTTATTGCTTCCGAGATATATAGTATACATAGTATTATGAGCTTCACTAAGTATACATTCCTTTAGTTCCTTCACATCAGGTACACACACTTGACCTCTATAATATAATCCACCATCTTCTGACATAACATAATCTGGCTTTTCACCTTCATGCACTTGTTTCAAAAGTTTTAACAACTTATAATTTTGTTTTTGAGCTTCTATCACTTTTATCTTTATGGTTGGTTCAACTCTCAATTCTGCTAATATAACACATTATATCATTTAGTTTATTTAATTTATATATACTTATAGTACTATAATATTCTATATACACATACCTGCTAAAGTCTTTTGACTTAAAGCATCGGCTACCACATTAGCTTTCCCAGGATGATAATCGATGATACAATCATAGCCTTTAATCAATTCCATTCACCTCCTTTGCCTTAAGTTTAATTCTTTTTACGTTGGCAAGTATTTCAAACTTTTATGGTTAGTGAAAATATAACATCTTTCACCATACAAATAATGTCTTCAGATCTTAAGAGCAAATACAATAGCAGCCAACTCCAAATCATATGTAGGGTAATTCAATTCATGAGATTTTAATTGCCTATAAGCATAAGCAATTACCTTACCCTCTTGCATCAATACACAACCGAGTCCCTGATGAGAAGCATCACTATAAATAACATAGTCCTTATCTGGGGTCGGTTGTGTCAATATCGGCGCTTCAGTCAACATAGTGTTCAATTATTCAAAACTAGCTTGACACTGGGCATTCCACTCAAATTTAGTTTCTTTTCTAAGGAGCTTAGTTAAAGGAAGTGCTATCTTTGAAAACCCTTGCACAAATCTTCTATAGTATCCAGCTAACCCAAGGAAACTTTGAACTTTTGTTATATTCTTTGGAGGTTGCCAATTCAAAATAGTCTCAATCTTACTTGGATCCACACAAATACCATTAGATGACACTGCATGACCTAGAAATGCCACTTCCATCAACCAAAAATCACATTTCGATAGTTTAGCATATAATTGATTCTCCCTTAGTGTCTGCAGTACAATTCTCAAATGCTTATCATGCTCCTCTCTATTTTTGGAATAAACCAATATGTCATCAATGAAAACAACCACAAACTGATCTAAATAGGGTTTAAAGACTCGATTCATCAAATCTATAAAAGCTATTGGAGCATTAGTTAAACCAAAGGGCATAACCAAAAATTCATAATGTCCATATTGAGTTCTGAAAGCTGTCTTCGGAATATCTACTTCTTTAACTTTAATCTAATAATAACCTGATTTAAGATCAGTTTTAGAGAAAACACCCGCTCTCCTCAACTGATCAAACAAGTCATCAATCCTAGGTAATGGGTACTTATTCTTAATAGTCGCTTTATTCAATTGTCGGTAATCTATACACAATCTTAAGGTACTATCCTTCTTCTTCACAAATAAAATCGGTGCACCCCAGGGTGATACACTAGGTCTTATGAATCCTTTATCAAGTAATTCTTGGAGTTGCACCTTTAACTCTTTTAATTTCGGAGGCACCATTCTATAAGGTGGAATAGAAATTGCTACTGTACCCGGAACTATATTAATAACAAATTCTACCTCACTCTCTGTGGTATTCCAGGCAATTCTTCTGGAAAAACATTCAAAAAAATCACTCACTGTAGGTATGTCTCCCAAAGCCTTGCTTGAATGTCGTGTATCATTGACATAAGCAAGGTAAGCTTCACACTTCTTCCTAATTAACTTTCTATCTTTAGCTGTAGAAATTAAGTTAGAAGGGTAAAATTATTTTTCTCCTCGAACTACAATTTCACCATAACATGGAATCTTAAAAGATATAACTTTAATATAGTAGCCTATAACTGCTTGATGTCGGGACAACCAATCCATTCCCAAGATTACATCAAAGTCATGGAATAGAAGTTCAATCAAATCAGCAGGGAGTTTCACCTTATGAACTCTTAGTGGACAATTTTGATATTCTCTGTTTATCTTCACATTATGGCCTGAGGGATTAGTAACTTCTATCTCATAATCAAGTTTATTAACATGCATTTCCTTCCCTGAAGCTATAGATGTGAAAATATAAGAATATGTAGAACCAGGATCTAATAATGCATACAAATCAAGACCAAGTAAAGAAAATTTACCAACTACAACATTAGGAGCATCCTGATCCTCCAAAGCTTTCATGGCATAAGCCCTAGCTGGAGCACTGCCTCGAGTCTGAGGTCTATCCACTGTTTCAGATCCACTCTGCTGACTAACACTGGGTCGACCACCTCTAACTATCCTACGACCCGACTGAGATCTCTGTATAGAGCTATGTCCTTCAACAACTTCTAGTTCTTTTATCATTGTACAATCTCTAATTTTATGCTCCAAAGAACCACATTTCAAACAAGCCCCTTTTTGGCACAAACAATCTTCATTTGCATGGCCTTTACCACAATATTGACAAGGTGTAGTAACAGCCCTTGAAGATGAGCCTGTAGAAACTCCAAACCTACCACCTCTAGACCTCTATAAACTAGCTCCACTTCCTCTACCAGATCCCTGAGTTTGGCCTTGAATATTTCTCTATCTTTTCTAGCCACTTTGTTGTTGTTCACTAGAAAATCCCTTCTTTTTTTGTTGTCTTCTTCCTTACTCTTGTTTAATCTCATTTTCTATAGAAACTGCAATATTAATAAGAGTAGAAAACTCTTTAATCCTCATCGCTACTAAATACACCCGAATTTGACTATTCAAGCCTTGTTCAAACCGCTTGCACTTCTCTTCCTCAGATGCAACTAACTCTGAAAAATATTTGCCGAGGAAAACAAACTGCCTCTCATAGTCAAATACAGATGATTGCCTTTGCTTAAGATATAAAAACTCCCGACGTTTCTCCTCTAAATAAATCTCACTAATATATTTCTTTTTAAATTCTTCTTGGAAAGATGTCCAAGTGAGTCTACCTGCGGGTACACCTTTCTACTTTGTATCCCACCAGGCATAAGCTTGTTCCTGTAATAAGAAAAGTGCACACTCCAATCTTTCCTCATCAGTGCAATGCAGAATATCAAAAACTCTCACAATCCTCTCCATCCAATACTCCGCTACTAAAGACTCATCAATATCACGAGCTTTAAAATCTTCTACTCCTAATTTCCTAATTCTCTCCAATAGAGATCTCTGAAGCACTGGTGGAGATATTTGAAGCACCAGTGATGGAGGTTGTGCAGGAGGAGCAACTCCTATAATTTGTCTGAGAACTTCCCCCATATTTCTCACAAATTGGGGATCTAAGGGCATTTGTTCCGCAGAAGGCTCCGATGGCTGCTGATTCCCCACACTAGCTTGACTGTGTGAGGGCATAGCTTGTTCCTCTGCACATTGACAGGATTCAAAGGCCATTTTATCCCTTTAAACATTAAAAATCAACTGCATCAAATATTTATTCAATTATATAGTTCACATTGGCAATGACAATTGTACTTTTCTTTTCTTTTAACCCACATACTTAGATCCGCCTAAACCAGCTCTGATACCACTAAATGTAACACCCCCTACGTAGTCTATACAATTAACTACATAAGAGATGTCACCTAACATTCACACTTGTCTACATACGTATCACAAAAATTTAAACAAAATACTTCTATGTACTAATGTAGTAGTTAATCTTTCAGAAGAACTACTATAACCAATCCAATATTCTAAATATATATCTATTAATTTATAAAGAACTCCTATTATTAACTTACATTATTATAATTCTTAACTACTCTTAAATTTATAATACTGTCATATAAAAGTATAAAGCATTACCATGTGAATTATAAAGAATACAATATTTATAATATTGCTCAATGACTCTGCAGTCTCAACTATTCTAGTTTGATCTGTGCATCAGAAAATAATTCTAACACGCTAAGCAAAGCTTAGTGGTGCTTATGTATTCACAATACGCAAGAAATATTAAAGAAAAGAGAATCATATATAAAATGATTTAGAAACAATGGAAAATATCACTTTTAGAGCAATAAATAAAGAAATTGATAAATTCATTTAAACTTGTAACGCTAAACACAATTAAATTCAAAATTAGTTAATTCAACAATATTTATATAGCATATTGTTTTCAATATAGATAACTTCTTTAATTATTCCCATACACACTGAACTCAGATTCTAGATTTGGGTAACAGGTCACTGTTGGCAATTTAATACCCACTGCATAAAATTTTGTCCAATGGCCCACTATGGCACGAATGCCCATTGAGTATGGTGACACAGAGTGTCTATTGATGGCACAGAGTGCCCACTATCACTTTGGATATCCTCCCTTTGGCTAGCCATTCAATCCCAAGCTAGATCTAAAATCACTATGATTTGGGCAATTCAATTGTTATTATTTAACATTAAATCATGCACAACACATCAATGGAACAGTTCTTTGATCAACACTTAGTATTACACATATTTTATTATATATTCAAATATATATGTTACACTAGCTGTTAAGGTTGATTTCAAAAATATTCCTTACTCTTTGAGGACTTATAATCTTTACAGCCAGAATTATACATGAAAATAAAGCAAAAAGTTATTTTGGCAAGTTCCGCGAGTGACACACCCAGGGACATGGGGTGTCACTGGCCATGTTATATGCTTATTCTCACAAAATCTTTGACACGCCCAACGACATGGGCGTGTCTCTAGCCGTGTCATTTAACTTGCATTACAGTAGCTACGACACGCCCATTGACACCGGCGTGTCACTGGCCATGTCATTTATTTTTTTTACAGTAGCTATGACACGGGTTTGTTACTAGTTGTGCCTTCAATGTTGAAACACAACATCATTGACACGCCCAGTGACATGGCCGTGTCACTGGTGGTGTCAAGCAAAACTCTGTATTTTGAACACTTATCAACTTAAACTCCATATATCCAAATATATGATATCAATGGATCAAAACTAGTTTCATTGACATAGAAAGAGCATATATCAAATATTTTTCAGTAAAAACTCATCAAAGATAACTCAATCAATCACTTTAAACAATAAAATTTATAGAAATTCAGATAGTTGCAAATAAAAAATACATAAGCACATACCTCTTTAAAGCCTTCTCTTTTCTCTAATCACTTGTTGATAATCTCAACCTTTTCAGCTTAATCTTCTAAAAACCTAAAACTAGTTATGATTTTCTCTTAAATTCAAGCTAAAGTTCTTGAAAAGAAGGAAGAAAGAAGAAGTTTTTTTTTTGTGTTGATGATAATGAGCGTGGATGAAGGAGGAAGAAGAAGAAAGAAGTTTCTACACATACACACACCTGTTCACATATATATATGGCTTAATCTAGTGTAGTCAATCTTATTTTAACTACGGTGCACCCTCACTCTTAACCTTTGATTCTAATTCGAGTTTTAATATCGTAAAACTGTAATAATAAATAATTTCTTCAGTAAATTTTTAAGATCCACTATTTACATCACTTATCCATATCACTTATATCACAATTCACTATCAATTATAAATATTAAATCAAAGTTTAGTATTTAGAATTTTAGACATTACATGTTGTATACGATTCATTATGTCTAATGTGTAAAAGAGCTTCCAATGTGTAGGGGAGCTGATAAGACCATCCTCCATTATTTACTTTGGTGCATAGTAGCATAGGAAGTGTGGAGATTATCTAGATTTGGTTTTTATCCATGGATATGTGTATCTTTTATAGAGTGGATGGCTTATATGTTAGGAAGGCTATAGAAAGAAGAAGGGGATTTACTGGCAACATTTTGTTGGGGACTATGGCAAAACACGAATTCTACTTCATGGATTGATAAGGCCTTGACTACTTGAGCAATCATTTAGCAGGTTGTGTCTTTGGATAATAGTTATCAAATCATAAAGGCGGTGCAACAACCAAATGATGGGAACCCTTCTTTTGAACTAACGAGGAGATCCAAGTCGGGGTTAGGTTGGATAAAAGTAAATGTTGGAGTGGTGGATCAAAGAGTTGGAGTTTTTGGCATTGGCATGGTGGCTAGGGATTCATAGGGAGCGTTCTTGGCTTCATGAACCTAAAGTTTCATGGGTTCCTGAACCCAAGCATAGTTGAGTGTGAGATTCAATTCAGTTTTATTTTGAGTTGGGCTAAGGAGAAAAGTTTATTATTGAATATGATTATCAACTGGTAATAAATTATGTAAACAATAGGTCTAGTCTTTATTCTTCTTTAGGCTTAGTTTTAGATGATTGCTATTCTTTCATTCCTTTGATAGAGGGTGAGATTCAATTCTGTTTTGTTTAATAGTTTGTGAATGTAGTAGCTCATGCATTAGCTAGGATTGCTCTTTTGGAGTCAGATGGAGGTGAGTGGTTTATTAACCCCCCCCCCCCCCAATGGATTGTAAATTATCTTGTTTTTGATCTTTAATAAATAACACATTTATTTTTTTAAAAAAATTATTATATGTACGAAATCTATTAATTTTATTCCCAATTTATTATGACACTCATATATATTTTGTTATATAAAAATTATATTTTAATTCCAAATTATAATTTATTTCATTCCGAATTGATAAATTTTTTTCTATTTTTTGTATTTTTCTTTTTTTATTAATAATAACATCAAATATAGGTGCAATAGAGATTAGATATATTAACTTATTAAAATAATTAATGTGCTATAATTTGAAAAAAGAAAATGTGATTATCAATTTGGGACCGATAGATAACATATTATTCCTATTTTTCATATTCCTAGATTATTAAATGCAAAAGAATTATTTTCTTGAAATAGCTTCAAGACTAGAATGCAGGAGGTTTTCTAATCTTAGTGGCATGCTCAAAGCCATAAGCAATTTGAATTAGTTTAGGTTCAGAACCCTTTAATCCTCCAAAGGTAATGCCAAAAGGCACACCCTTATTATCATATCTTGGAGGCACATTAATTCCTGGAAATCCCCCAATTGCAAGAACAGGTGCAACTCTTGCACCACTAGTCACCAATGCATCTAGCTTGTTACCCACATCAATTTTTGAAATCCATCTCTTGTCAAATTAGCTAAGTTCAACAACATTGCCCTTTCTTTGTTGCCAATTCCATTTGTTGCCTCAGTTGCAATAAATATATCTTGACCAAATTCTGAAATCTTTTCCTGCATCACTATAATACCCTAGATAAAATAAAAATCTAGTAGCTTAAATATAGTACAAATGAATGAATAAAGTAAGAAAAAAAATTGATTGAAATAAAATTATAATGTGCCAAAGTAATAAACAAAAACTTTAAAGTATTTGAATTGAAAACTCTATAACTGTGAATCAAATCAATTAACTGTAAGTTATTAAATAATTAATTATATTTGTATATAAACTATTAGAGAAACAAAATGACCTATTAGAGTGATATACAAAGAAGTAAAATTTATGTGTTACTAAAGTCATGGAAATGTAAATTTTAAAATACTTTAGCTACGTATGCTCATATGTATAAAAATCTTAGGGTATTATACTTGAAATATACAATAACTTAATTAATAATATCTTAATATAATAATATATATTAAAACCATATAAGATAAATTAAAATTTAAAATTAGAAGTGAAAATAATTTTAAAGAAATTAATTACAAGTGTAGATAACAAGTTATGGTGTAAAAAGGGCATTTGAGTTAATAAAAGAAATGTATAAGATCGAGGGGCAAAATGAACATTTCACTCACTTAATTCTCAGCCAATTTTCTGCCAAAATAAGTGGGTGACTCATCTATTTTGAATAGTAATAGGTGCTGGAAAATGTTGACTAAAAGATGATAGAAATTTTTTTGCTCTTATCTTTTCTTCTTTCTCTTTTCTTATTACTATAAAAAAAAACCTCTTTTTTATCATGACCCTCTCTCATTTTTCAGCAGCTAAAAATCATTCCTAGGATATTTTCTTATGTTTAGAAGTGATCCAAAGTGAAAAAATTAAATCAACAAATGGATATAAAGGCAAAGAAGGCAAAAGAACTCCTAAAGGTAAGAATCTGAAAATTCTGAATCTTAATCTTTTATTTTGTTTTACTAACTTTAAATCTATTATTTATTGAATCTGAGCTAAAAATTATCATTTGTACATATTAATTAAGTATTTAGGATGTTAGAAATCGATTTGTATTGAAAGAAATTGAAAGGAATGAAGCTAAAAACCCTAACACTCAAATCTGTCTAAATATTACAGCTTAAATTCTCAATAAATTAGCTACTGTATTTGATTTATTTTAACATGAAAATGAGCTTTAAAATTCATCAAAAATTACAGAAAGGTGTATTTGGATTTTGAGAAGGTGGTGGTAAAAGGCCAAGTCAAAATGATGAAGGAAGATGATTGAGTAAATAAATAAACACAAGCTGCTCATTTTAATAGTATGAATGAATACCATTGAGATTTTGCTGCTGTGTTTAAATTATTTACCTATATAAATGAGCACTATAAATTGTGAAAATTTATAGAGAGGTTATATACAATTTTGGGAATATGCTAGTAAAATTTCAGGGCAAATTAATTTAAATAAATTAATATATAATTAAATGAATACAAACTACTCAAATGCTAGAATTTAGGTGTTTTGTTGATGTAGGACTGAATTGAGCATAATAAAATATATTTGATTTGGTCATAAATATAAGCATATTATAGATGAATATAATCTCTAGTATGTGTATTTAATGTTCTCAAAAGTATAAATATTAATTTAATAAATAAGTAAATTAAATAACATAAAGAAACCAATGTACATTGTTATAGGCATATGACACATATTTGAACTTATTCTATTGTATAACCCTATTATAATATAATTTGTAAAATTTGAATTCATAATTATAAAATAAATTTTAGGACATATTAAGATATTAAAACAGGGCATAAGTTCCTAATAAATAATTAAGACAAAAAAATGATAAATTAAACAAAACAAACCTAAATGTGTGATTTATATGTGGATGTGAATGTAGGTTGGGTATTGCCATCAAATCAATCAATTATTGTCAATAACTTAGAGGAATCAAATTTGCATATTCAAGGTGAGTTATAGTGTCCAACCCTTGTTTTATCACTTTTGGAATTCTTTGATGAAAATTAACCATTGTTGATATTTAAGCCATTTGATATCATTTATTGTTTGTGATTCTGTATTTGTAAATTGTGAAAACCAATATGGCCTCTTGGCCTATGTGATCATACCAAGCCCTTTGATTAGCCAATATGACAGATCCCAACTTGATGAGGGCTATACCATCAGGCTATGTGCACATAGAAGTTTGTGATTTGTAGGGTAGAAGCTACCCTTATGTGAATGTGATGTGTGATAGCACTGGAATAAAGATATATTTTCTTCAGTGTTATTGCTATGTGTTATCTGTCATATTATATAATTTGCTTTTGTGATATTGGTCCAATTATTGTGGGCATTTCTTGTGGATTAAATTTTATTGTTATACCTTTATTGTGCAGTCGCCTTATTTAATTATTTATTATCCTTGAACCTTGAAATATCGTTATTGCATATCCTATCCTTGTGACACTGTAATTTCACTGAGTTAACGACTCATCCCATCGTCTGTGGTTTTAGGTAGAGGTGACCCAGGACCATCAGCTTCTTGATTTCTTCTTCCAGCAAGAAGCTTGAGAATAATGTAATTAGCTAATACTATCATATGTAATTAAATAATATTGTTTGTGCTATTCTCTAGTTGCTCCATAGTAATATTGTGAATAACTTGGTAAATTATGGAAATAAACCATAATGTAATAAATAAAGAAAATATTTGTAAATAATATATAATATAAAAATACATGTGTTATTATGAGTAAATAATAAAGTTTTAAAATAAAGTTATAATTTACTAGTGTAATAATTAATTTGTATAAATTCATAAATTAGTTGGGTTCTACGTGGTGCCTGGTGGCCTTAAGCCTACCTGGACCCTAGGACCGTCACACTTCTAAAAATGGGGTGTGACAATCACCATTCAATTAGCTATATCAGTATTTACTTTTTGATGCTTTCATATTTGGAATACAGATAGCATATACTAAGAAGACTTTTTTTTAGAAGTAAATTTGGCTCCCACTAGTCTCAAACTCTAGAAAGAGCCAACTTAATAATAAGACTTTTGAAGCAAGAGTTTTAGGCCCCAAATATTTTGGTTAATATCCCTTTTTAAAAAAAAATTAAAACAAAGTATGGTTATTGCTTCCTAAAAGTAAGGGATTTAATTATGATCTCCCTAATTCCCAAAGATACTAATATTTATTATCCATATTAATTCTCTTTTCCAATTTTCACTAAGGTAACATTATTAACCCATAAAAAACTAACATTATATTTTTTAAAGCTACAAATAAATTGAACTTATCTTTTTTAAACTTCTATAAATTTTTCTTATTCACGTTATTTCATCAAGAGCCAAAGGGGAAAATTTAGCACTTCATTAGTTTGAATTTGTGTTTGGAAGAAGTAAATCATTTGATTCATCAATGAATCAAATATTCCAGCCCTTTGGAAGTTTAAAAATAATTAGATTTTATTATTCTAACCTTTTGCTCTCTTTTCGCTCTTTGTTTGTTATATTTTTTCCCTTCTATTTCATAGAAATCATATATATTGTATTCATATACATTAACTCTTGTATGTGTGGTTGCCTAGGTTGTATAAGAGTTTATAATGTTAACTCAAAAATATGAATATGGTTATTCAAAACTCAAAAGAGAGAGAGAGAATAGTTGAAGCTTTGATAGAATTACAAAAAGGTGCCCGTGATAAATTATAAGAGCTAATAAAAATGATAAATTAGAAAATATTGGTGATTGTTCTTTGAATGAACAAGTTAATAACATAGATCTAAATGAGAATGAAATTATGGAGGGAGAAGAAGAATTAGTTATATAAAATCTATTAGAACAGGCCTCGTTCTTTAAATTTACTTTAGGTTTCCATATATGTTGAGACGGACCTAACTCTAGATTTCTTGGCTCTTCAGACCACTCTAATACCACTAAAGCCAAGGCTATATTGTAAAATCAAGTGCGGAAAAATTGAAAATAGAAAATGAAAACTGGATTGTGAAATTGCAGGAAATGATGAGAAGTAAAGTATTTATATTATATGGAAATGAAAATTACAAAATAAAATTACAACTAAAATTTCTCACTTCTCCCTCTCTACAACTTCTCTCACTTTCTCATACTTTCTCACACTCATTACATCAAACAAATGGCCCAATAACCTATTTATAGTTGTGTTAAGGAGGTTTAGATGTTATCAAATTCATTTTGATAACCTTCTTCACTATTTCAAATTCAATTTGATATCTTCCTTTACTAATTCAAATTCAACTTGATAACCTCCTTAACTAATTCAAATTCAATTTGACAACCTTCTTAACTAATTCAAATTGAATTTGACAATCTTCTAGAAAAGTCTCATTAATTCTAACACTCCTCTTTGAAATGTTGTTTAGAAACTCCAAGCAAAATTCTCAAAATTTCAAATCTAGAAATTGACAATGGCTTCATTAAAATATTTGCAAGCTATTCTTCTGATCTACAATTAGAAAGTCTTATTTCCCCTTCCTTTTCAGCTTCTCTAATGGCATGAAATTTCACCTTTATGTGCTTGGTTCTACCATGTTGCACTGGATTTGTAGCAATTGCAATAGCATATTTGTTATCAATTTTTAATTATGTAGGAGTAATCTAATTTAAGTCCAAATCTTGGAGAATCTTTCGTAACCAAATAGCTTGATTTGAAGCAACAGCAGTAACAGCAACATACTCAGCTTTAGCAGAGGAGTGAGCGACAATTTCTTATTTCTTTGAGCACCATGAGAAAACTCCTGAGCCAAATGAAAAAAACATAACTAGAAGTTCTCTTTGTATCATCAACACATCCTGCCCAATCACTATCTGAATATCCTATCAAACTTAGATTTCCAGTAGCTTCATACCAAATTCCATAATCAATTATGCCTTTCAAATATCCAAGAACTCTTTTTGCAATGCCAAAATGAACATGGCTTGGAAAACTCATAAATCTGGATAGAAAACCTACAGCGAACATTAAATCGGGTCTAGTTGCAGTCAAATAGAGCAAACTGCCAACTAAGCTCTTGAACTGAGTTGCATCATTCAATCTTTCGCCATCATCCTTTTAGCCTTTCATATTTTGAGCTAACGGTGTATCCACAGACTTTCAGGTGTCCATCTTAAACTTTTTCAAAATATCAAATGCATATTTCTTCCGAGAAATGAAAATACTGGAGCTGCACTAATTAATCTCCATCCCGAGAAAATAATGAACGAGTCCCAAATCTGACATCTCAAATTCTTGCTTCATTTTTATCTTAAAATCATTTAGTAGCTCAAGATCATTGCCTGTAAGCAATAAATCATCAACATAAAGTGAAATGATGAGTCGTTTCCCATCGTTGCAGCTTTTGACATAAAGTATAGCTTCGTTACTACTCCTCATGAATCCTTGATGAATTAGGTATGAATCTATCTTGCTATACCAAGCTCTCGGTGCTTGTTTCAAGCCATAAAGGGCCTTTTTGAGCTTGTAAACAAAATCTTCATGCCCATCAACTTCAAACCCTTTAGGCTGCTCAACATAAATCTCTTCTTCTAGTTCTCCATTTAGAAATTTTGACTTCACATCCAAATGATAAAGTTGCCATCCTAAATTTGCAGCCGAAGCAATAATTAGTCTGATGGTGTCATGTCTGGCAACTAGAGCAAACGTGTCTCTAAAATCAACTTCGGGCTGTTGAACGTAGCCCTTTACCACCAATCTTGCTTTAAAATTATTTATAGAACGATCGGGATTAAATTTGATTCTGTAAACCCATTTGACACCAATAGCTTTCTTATCTTTAGTTTTCTCAACCAATTCCCAAGTTTTATTCTTGTTTATCATCTCTATTTCCTATTTCAATGTCACTGCCCATTCAACTAACTTAGAGGCTTCTTGAAAATTGCTGGGTTCAACAATAATAAAATTGCACCTCTCATAAACATCTGCTAGAGACTTGACTTTGCAAACTGGGGAATATGTAGATGAATCAACAGTAGGAGAAGAATTAAAATTAGAATCATGATCAAGTAAATCAGAGGAACTGATTGACTCTAGATTGGAGTTTGAGTTTACTATAGACTCAAACTTCTTCCAAGCAACTTGGTTTTTTTCAAAATCCCAGTAGCTACCTTCATCCACAATTACATCTCTGATGATAAAAACCTTTTGGGTCTTTACATCATAAATCTTATATTCTTTTGACTTAGAAGCATAACCAATAACAATTCCAACTAAAGCTTTTTCATCAAGCTTAGTTCTATTAGCAACAAGAACATGAGAATAGCAAATAGATCCAAAAATCTTCAAATGTTTAGCATAAGGCTTAATGCCTAACTAAGCTTACATAGGTGTCATACCATTGACTGCTTTTGTAGCAACCTATTTAGCAAATAAACTGAAGTGTAGACAGCCTCTGCCCATAATTCCTTTAGCAAGTTTTTCTCAAACAACATACATTTTGTCATTTCCATGACAGTCCTATTCTTCCTCTCCGAGACTCCATACTGCTGATGAGAGTAGACAACAGACAATTGATGCTCAATTCCACAGTCTTCATAAAATTGATTAAATTGACTTGAGGTATACTTACTGCCATTATCTGACCTGAGAGTCTTAATTCTGCAACCACCTTGGTTTTCAACCAAAGCTTTAAATTTATTGAACACGCAAAATAATTCACCTTTACTACTTAAAAAATAAACCTAAGTCATTATTGTAAAATCATCTATAAATAAGATGGAGTATTTATTTTGACTCAAAGAAGCTGTCCTTATTGGCCCACAAACATCAGTATGAACCAACTCTAACTTTTCTTTGGCTCTCATCACACTTTCGATAGGAAAGGGTTGCCGTTGTAGTTTCCCTTCTTGACAACTCCCATAAATTTCATCAAATAGACAAATCTCAGGCATGTCTCTAACAGGACCAGTATATTGTATAAACTTCAATGATCTCAAATTAAAATGACCAAATCTTCTATGCCATTTAAGACTTTCATCAATTTTAATACTGAGAGCATGTTCCCTAAGTGAAATAGAATTTAAGGGAAATGCATTATCAAGCATCTTAACTTTTATAATTTTGATACCCCGATGATTAGCAATTGTGTATTTTTTACCAGAAAATGAAGAAAATAATTGTTATGCATCCTTTGATCCACAATAAGTAAATTATGAGAAAAACTTGGCACATAGAGAACATTAGAAATTTGCTTTGAACCTTCCTTAGTGTTGATGGCTACTGACCCTTTGCCTTCAGCTTGTACAATTGCTCTGTTTCCCAAGACAACTTTTATCTTGATTGTATTGTTAAGTGAGCTAAACATTCTAGAATCCTGGCCATGTGGCTGGAACATCCACTGTCGATAAGCCAAGTTAAGTTCTCTGTAGGACTTAACTTTTGAGTTTCCATAAACAAGTGAGTTGTCTTTTCTTGTAATTCTTCTGCATAATTGGCTTGTTGAGGAGGTGGTTATGGTGGATTGGACTGTTGAGGTTGTTGGTTTTGCTAAGCTCTATAAAATTTCTCCATGTGTCCCATTTTGTTGCAAAATGTGCAGTGATACACATGCTTATTTTTAAACCAACAGTCCTTCTCGGCATGATTTGGGGTTTTGCAAATGCCACAAGGAGGAAATTTGACTTGCTTGTCTGGTTCCTTGGAAGTTTCAACTGTCTTGCCCTTATTCTTATAATTCTTCTTCTGATTTTTGGAAAATTGCTTCCTATCTTTATGCTTGGCCTGAAAAGCATTCTCAACTGGTTCATCAATTCCAATGGAAGCTCTCTATTTATGCGCCTGCAACTTGCTAACAAGTTCATAAATTGAAAGAGTTCTTAAATCACATGACTCTTCAATAACTGTAATTTTTGCCTCAAATTTACAGGGAACACTGATCATAATCTTCTCAACTACCTTTTGATCAGTCATTTCTTCACCATAGAGTCTCATCTGAGTAACCAACTCCATGATCTTGGCTATATAATCTTTGATAGACTCGGACTCTTTCATTTTGAACATCTCAAACTCACATTTTAAAGTGAGTAGCTTGATTGATTTAACTTTGTCATTTCCTTCAAATTCTTCCTTCAACTTATCCCAAGCTTTCTTTGCTGTCTCACAAGTCATAATCCTAGAGAAAATTGCATCAGTCAAGGCAGCATGAATGCAAGTGAGAGCTTTGGGCCTTTTACTTTTCTCTGCTTCATGCTTCTTAATTTTAGCCATAGTAGGATTTCTCCTAAGTGGTGGAACATCATCATCAGACTTCACTGCTTTCCATAAATTCATTGTTTTCAAATTAGCCTTCATCTTCACCACCCAAACTTGATAATTGTCTCCATTAAATGGTGGAGGAGAAATTGAAGAAAATCCACTTGAGACTATATTCACTTATGCTCAAAGTGTTTGCACTCAAATCACTCTAAAAATTGAAATTCAAATAACCTCACAGCCCGTAATAAGTAAGGCTCTGATACCACTATAAAATCAAGTGCGGAAAAAATTGAAAATAGAAAATGAAAACTGGATTGTGAAATTAGAGAGAAATGATGAGAAGAAAAGTATTTGTATTATATGAAAATAAAAATTACAAAATAAAATTACAACTAAAATTTCTCACTTCTCCCTCTCTACAACTTCTCTCACTTTCTCATACTTTCTCACACTCATTACATCAAACAAATGGCCTAATACCCTATTTATAATTGTGTTAAGGAGGTTTAGAGGTTATCAAATTCAATTTGACAACCTTCTTCACTAATTCAAATTTAATTTGATATCTTCCTTTACTAATTCAAATTCAACTTGATAATCTCTTTAACTAATTCAAATTGAATTTGACAACCTTCTAAAAAAGTCTCATTAATTCTAACATATATATTTATATATTTCTGCCTTATTATTCTTTCATAAAATTAACTTTTTTTGTATTGGAGAATAACTTACCACATCTGAAAATTTTTGGTTGAATGCAATAACATCAGCCAAGCTTCGAACTGGAGAAGCAATAAGCTTTTGCAAGTAAGCATTCAAGGAAATTTTAAACTCGGCTAATAATGCTATTGCTTCATCGCTTGCAAATGGATCTAATATGGTACTTATGTCGGCTATTTCTAAATGGTCTATAAGAACTGCACCTTCTTCTCTGCAATATTTGCAGATAAAATTCGTGTTAATTTTATTTACATATATGATTTTGATCACAAATGTTAGTTCTTAAAATTTTGTTTTAATATCTACATAATACCTTAGTGACTGGAGATGGTAATCAAAAGCTTGATTCTCTGCTTCACCAGCAAAACTCAATGGATTTCTTACCACTCCAAGTCTCTTCCCTTTAAGCATATAAAGCTTGAGAAATTGCTTGTAGCCACCATATGGAATGTATTGCGAAGCTACACTGGTTGCACCATCATTATAATCAACGCCTACAATAGCATCAAGAACATATACAGAATCTGATACTGTCCTGCAGATAGGCCTGTTCCACACAACAACAACAACAACAACAACTAAGCCTTAGTCCCAAACAAGTTGGGGTCAGCTGTATGGATCCTCAACAAAATAAGCTCAAAAGACACCAAAAAAGATACTCCAGCCTTAGGCCCCTTCCAAGACACGGATTTTACGTCTCCATTCAAGTCTGTCATTAATCAAATCCGCATCAAGCTCTAAGGCACGTAAGTCTCTTGCTATCACCTCATTCCACACAGTTCTAGGTCTTCCACGACCTCTAGCCTCCTCAATCAACAAATTCTCACACTTACGAACCGCAGCATTAGGAGGTCTTCTTAAAACATGCACATACCATCTAAGTCTTCCTTCCCTCACCTTATCTCCGACATCCGCTACTTGGACTTTTTGTCGAATATGAACAATCTTAATTTTGTCTAGTCTGGTATGTCCACACATCCATCTTAGCATCCTCATTTCTGCCACACTCATCTTATGCAAATGTTGTCCCGTTGATGCCCAACACTCACTACCATAGAGCATCGCAGGTCTAACAACCGTCCTATAGAATTTACCTTTCACTTTCAGAGGTATTTTCTTATCACATAGAACCCCAGTCGCACCCTTCCACTTCAACCACCTTACCTGTATTCTGTGAGCCACATCTTCATCTATACGACCATCATTCTGGAACACCGAACCCAAATATTTGAACTGCTTGGTTTTAGGAACCAAAACTCCATCCAACTTAACCTCATGTTCCTGCTTCTTCCTTAGACTGAACTCACAGTGCATATATTCCGTTTTTACTCCTACTTAACTTAAAACCCTTGTCCTCGAGGGTTTTTCTCCACACTTCCAACTTACGGTTTACACCAGCACTAGTCTCATCAATTAAAATAATCTCATCAGTAAACAACATACACCAAGGAACATCGCAAAATGTATAATTAATATTAGTAATCTTCACTTTAATTTTAGATTTCTCCTTGCTGAGTTAAAACTCACAGCTCTGAGACAATTAGAGGATTTGAATTTACAATCTATAATCATGACACGACTCCAGTTCTATTGAATTGCAAATGATTTATATAGGAATATATAATTTTATATACCCACCCAATTGTGTCCTGTCTAAATGAAACAGGGATAATCCCAGCCCTGCTGGTGAGACCAACTGTTGGTTTTATGCCCACTACAGAATTAGCGTTGGAAGGACATAAGATGGATCCATCAGTCTCAGTACCAAGTGACACTGCTACAAAATTTGCTGCTACTGATATTGCTGACCCACTACTTGACCCACATGGATCTGCTGATAAAACATAAGGATTCTGCAAAAAGGATATAAAGCATCCGAATGCAACTTTGAATACAATCTATGTGATAAAGTTCACGTTAGATCAGTCTTTTACTTACCTTTCCTTGGCCACCTCTAGCAGTAAAGCCATTAAGCAATTTAGAAGACCTAAAAGCAGCCCACTCAGTCAAGCTAGCCTTTCCCAAGATGATAGCTCCTGATTTCCTTAACTTCATCACAACACCTGCATAGTGAGGCACGATGGATCGAGACAAAGCAAATGAGCCAGCTGTGGTGTTCACTTGTCCATGGTTCCAATGTTGTCCTTGAGAAGGATAGGAATGCCATGCAAGTCATTCAGTGAGCTCGGTGCCATTGCCTTCCGTTCATAATCAGCCTTATCAGCTTGATAGAGGGCATCAGGATTTATTTCTATAACACCATTGAGAACTGAATTGAACCTATGAATTTCTCCAATATAGAACTCAACTAACTGCCTTGATGTGAGTTGTTTTGCTTGAAAGCAAGTTGGAGGTCATGTATCGTTGCTTCTTTAATTGAGAATCCATGGCTTGTCACTGTTTGAAGAACCAAAATGAAAAATGAAACAAATGAAAAGTTGAGTAATGTGTTGGTTGCCATATCCAAGTTGTAAGAAATTGATTTTTTGAGATTTTGACGTAGTTCAGAAATGGTCCTGACAATATATAGAGAACAGAATAAATTTTAATTAATTAGCTTTAAATTTAATATTATCAATGAATATCTGCCGTAAGAAGTTAGAAATTTAAATAGCTTCATGTGGTTTCTTCACAAAATTTCTAATACATAAAAAAAAATAATTAATATATATATATATATATATCAGTTTTGTAGAATTGTTATGTTCTGCAACATATACAATAGCCAATGAGACTTAATTTGGTTTAAAGTAATTGGGTTTATTTTTTTGTCCATATTGAATTATAATATTTAATATAGTTGTCAGTTAATCGGCAACTTAATTATCCTAACTTTAAGCATACTGGAAATGCCTTGACAAATATAGAATATGCTTCAGGAGAGAACTTCAGCACCATTAGTGTTTGATCCATGTCTATATAAATAAACTAAGGCCTTGGCCGTCCATTTCTGGCAGTTTCTTAAAAATAGAGAGCCAATGAAAGTGGTAAACATGTAAGCAGAGCATCAAAAGACAAAGAAAAAGGTTGAAGACATTAAATTATTAGGATAATTGTTGGCTGTTTTTGACTGAGGCCTAGCAGAGACCAGTTCAACTTGTAATTTTATTAACTATAATGCCCATATCCGTCCCCAACTGAAAAGATTCATTCTCGTTACCATTTGTCAATTGAATCCACTCTATCAAGATACTTTTATCATGTTCATGCAAGATAATTCCCACGTTAAACAACTCAGTTTCTAACAGTTATTATTCAGCATACTTGCTTTTGTCATCATTTCTACCCTTTTTTTTTGTAAAACTTGGGATCATTCATCAAGAATTATAGGCTAAAGCTCAAAAAAGTACAAAATTGAAAATATATTGGACACTCCACCCCATCAAGAATGGTGCCATGTCTAACTCCAATGTGGAGCTATCAATCTTTAAATTTAGTTTTCATGCATGCATCAAATGCATAACTGTTTATAAAAATAAAGAAAAAATACACTATATATAAAATTATTTTATCCAAAAGTGAAAACATTATTTTAATTATATAGATATATATATATATATATCCATCTTATCTTGTGCCATTTAATTTTTAAAATTATTAATTGAAAAAATCCATCTTCATTACTTTCATAGATTATGCTCCTATAAAAAATATATGTGAAAAGATCTTTTCTAGAAAAAAAAAATCTAGTAGCGGGGTTTTTTGAAGGGATCTATAGCTGGGTTCAAGTGAAAAAGAAAAAATGAAAAAAAAAATAATAAGCAGTTTTATTTTAGATAAAACTGGCGGAATCTAAATTTGAAAATTGTTAATTTTATTGCTTATTAACCACCAAAGTGTAGCTTGATGGCCAAGAGAATGTGATGCTCTCACTTTAATATCGAGTTCGAGTCTAGATATTCTCTCTCCTCATTAATAAAAAAAATTAAAAAAAAAGACCCTAACACAATCCATGGCTAAATATAGTTTTAGGAAAACAAAGAAAAAATGTCAAATATATATATAACTCAATAAACTTTACTCAATTAGTAAGTTTAATTTTAAACTTATAATTTAACCATATAGTCCCTTAAACTTACATTGAATCCACGTAACAATTATTGCAGCAATTTGCTAGTTATTGTAGTTTTTGCAATATGCAAATATCCACAATACAACAACTATAATATTTGTACAATTTGCAAATAACAATCCACGTAACTACCAAAAAAAAACATTAATAGAATAGAAAAATTAAATTTGAACTGTTATACCAAAAGATATTGAGAAATCAGGATATTTACAAACAAATTTGCCATTCAACAAAATTCCAAAATCAACAAAAATTAACAAATTCCTCAAAATTAATGTAATTCAATAAATTAAAAGTATTTACAAACAAATTATATTTATCTCGTAATGAGAACAACCAAAAAACTTTCTTTCCATATTTGAATTTATCTACGAAACCCTAAGTGTATTTGATTCACCATAATGGTATCTTGGAATAACAACTTTTATTAAGTTCACATCCATTTGCAAATGAAAAGGATAAAGAAGAAGAAAACGAATATTAGACAAATAGTAAGAAAAAAAAAGAATATAGAAGAAGAATTTTGTAGATTTGAGAAACTAGGGTATACACATGCACCCCCCACCCACACCCACACACATATATACCCACAAAGTGTTATTAATAAGATATTTGAATTACTTTCACCTCATAAATATTTAAAAATAATTATATAAATAATTGCATTATTTTAATTTTATACCTATGATATTATTGTTTGCCTCTAAATAATATATTTAATTAAATAGAGATATTTAAATACTTTTTTATTTAGCAAATATTTATTATTAATTATATTATACTATTTATTTCGTTATAAAATTTTTATTCATTACCAATTATCAGTCATAAATTTATTTTTAATTTCTTTTTTTAAGAATAAAAATATTTGTATTTAAAATTTATTCCTAAATTATTAAATTTTTATCATACTATATATGGATTTTATTTAAGTTTATAAATTTGATAGTTTGAATTTATATTTAAATAAAAATATTATTTATGTTGAGAAAATTTTGTTGTTAATGGTAAAAAAGAAGAAGAATGTAACATTAATTTTGTGGTGATGGATTTGTTAAAATTAAACCTAGATAATATCATTTTAAATAATTAATATACTATTTATCAATCAGAATATAATTAGATGCAGATTTGTAATATCCTTATATCCGATGTACGTATAATATATATATACCTCGTATATATATAATTCGCATACAGAATATAAAAGTACCATAAAAATTTCATAATAAAAATTCTCATTTTAATCACAATATTTAATTAATAATAAATAATATATGTTTAAGTAGTAAATTCTTAAAATACAAATTTATAAAGAAAATATTTTAAAAAAATTTGCCAGAGTTTTATATGTAATTTCAATATTTTCAAAAATCAAGCACTCAACCTGCAATAGAAAAATACACTCTCAATATAAACAATTTCACAAATCCTCCACTCAACAATAATCTTTCAACTCACCACTTAAAACCTTTTATATCATAATTAAATAATTACATAAGTAAATGTACAACAACCATCTCAATATCTAAAATATACAAAACCCAAATGTTATGTGTCAATGTACATAAACTAAAATATTTAAAACCAACTATACAAGTACGCAATTGGTACAACTGGTCTTGCAGCACCTTGGATCACCAAGTATCAATCATACTCCGGGTTTTTTTGCTTAACAATTTCCTTACTTGCACAATTCACACAACCGCGTTAAGCTAAAAAACTTAGTGGTACATATTTAATAATCATAAATATATAATTTATATATATTTGATTTCATGATACAACATTCATTACTTGCACAAAACTTCATCAATGCTTATGGTTTCATAAATTATAACTAACATCACATGACCATGACAACACACACACATTCACGCATACATTCACATGTTGGGCCCAACCACCCTTAAACAATTATCAAGTCTAGTTATTACAATATCAATATCATAACCCAGCTCTGCTCGGGTCCGTAATCAGTCTTAATATAATGACTCAGCTCTGCGCAGGTCTAGACCTAACTCTGCTCATGTAACATCCCTATACCCTATATACATACCATACATATACCACGTATATATATATAATATACATATAAAATATAAGGATGTCACTTTACAGTATTGTTTAAACCCTCACTTTAGTCTACATCAATTATATTTTGAATAAAATAACATTTTTCATTATCAAATCTCATTCTTTTAAAAGTAACATTTACAAAACCATCATACTTTTCATTATTGCATATATATAAATTTATATTGTCTTTTCCAAAATTCACTTATGCACATATACATTTTTATCAAAATACAACATAATAAAGTATATATGCATGTACCACCTTCTAGTTAGTCTCGAAACACTCTTACTCTTCTCGTGGCACAACCGTGTGACTCCCAGATCAACAATCTACTTACCTGCGCGATTTACATAACCGCGCTAAGCTTGAAAGCTTAGTGGTACATATAAACAACATATACATACATTATAGAAAATCACACTCATAACACTAATATCATTTATCATCATATTCTTTGTATTTTCTTTATTATTATTAGCTTTATATTTATGCTTAAATATATATACCATCCACAATTCATAATATCATTCTTGTCTACCACAAACATATACATTAGGCCTAATTAACCTTATACAATAAACTAGTTCCAGAACCATTATTTTGGTCTATCTCATCATAATGACACCAAATGTGTCTCGCTAATGGACGTAGCAATATCTGTGACACCCGATGTCTCATCCATAGTGCATTTCAATAATCACTAGTGGATGTAGCAATATCTCTGATACCTAGTGTCTCATCCACAGCGTGTTTCAACAGTAATGAAATCAATATGTCTAACTCAGGGGCGTAGTAACATCTCTGTGACACCCAGTGCCTCACCCCATCATGTATGGCATGCCAACTACCAAACACAATCTTCTGGCAATTAGATATTGTATAAGGTACACACAATACACATTTTTTTCAACATATTTTCACTTTTCAATTCATTTCATGGTCTCCACCAATCATCATTACATATAATACAAATGTGGCTCACATCCACATTTTAGTGCACAACTTGCACTTCTCATATCTTTCTCAACTATCACATCATTTTATATCATCACATTATGTGATATATGTTCATCATTTAACATTCATTTCACAAACTCTTTCACAATTCACATACAACACATATATGGCCCTATACCACATATTAATGCACATTTTACATTTAACACACTTTGCACTATTATTACAATTAGCCATACTCAAATGGTTGAATCATGCTATAATTAATTCATGTCCAATTCATATTTAAATCACATAATTCATGAATATACATTTCACCATCATCATAGCATGTTTTATCAATTCAATCAATAAAACATAACAAATACAATATGTACATTTATGTACTTACCTCTAATAACCTAAACTCAAGCCCAACTCCTTAAATCTTCACTTCCTCTAACTCTTCATAACTTGATCTTCTAATCAAGATATGAAGAATCAAGTTATTAATAACATGAATCTATATAAATCAATTATACAACTCAAATCCTCTCTCTCCTTCTCAATCCAAAAAACTTAATTCAATACTCCATACTTTGAGTTTCTCATTAACTAATATTATATTAAGTTTTCATACTAATAATAATATCATATTCATCTCATCTTTGTCATATTCATTATTCATTTATAATTCACTCTTGACATCCAACCACATTTCTCATTCATATTTTCATCCTGCAAGCATGAGTCACACTCACCATATGACTCATCAACATACCAACATTTTGCATAATCAATATATTTTATCATAATTATTCACTTTATAATCACATATACATTTTCAATTCAATATATATAAAGACATAGCTATGCAAGCCATTTACTATACATGTATAGTGTAAAATATGGCAACAAACATCAATAAAGCAACCCCACGGCCGTGGCATCCAATAGCCATGCCTGTGGGATGTGAAATAAAGCTGTAAAATACTATTTAAGATCTCCATGGTCGTGGCATCCAAAGGCCACGCCCATGGCATTCATTTCACTTCTGTTTCCTCACCGTTTTCTCATGAAACAGCCCCCCATCCAATCCCACGACCATGGCCCTGCATGGCCACACCCATGGCATCCCAGAATCACTCTTTTACACCATTTTCATATACAAAACATATACCTATCAACTTTAAATGGTGCAAACCAAAAACAAGAGCATGATCCAAGTATATACTTACTCAAGATCATATGTACAAATCAAGGAGATTATATGTACAAACCAAATAAATTATATGTAAAAACCTTAGTTAATCCAAGCTTACTCTTCTTCTTTTGATCTTCCTTAGCCTAAACACAAAATCATAACAATAATCATTATATAATTCATTTATACAATCATCCATGTATCAATTTACTCAATTCACAACTCATTTCTACAAAACCCTTACTCTTTTCCTTATCACCTTTTCCCCAATTTCACTATACATCATCATCTCTCACAAATAATCATATTCACTTCATCTATGCTTCAATTCAACATATATATACTCCAACATATCATTCTTATCATTATATTCAATTAATCATCACTTTCTCTCACTAACCATATCACATATATACTCAAAATCTATAAAAATTAGCTAAAGAAAAAGAACATTTACTTGAATTCTTTGTCAAATCTTCATTATCCACCTTCAAATCTCTTAAAACTCTTATGAATTTGGTGTGTATATGAACAAAATCAAGCTCTCCTCACTTTCTCTCAATTCCCACATTCCAAAGAGGAAGAAGAAGAAAGAAGGCTTTTTTCTTTAAATTTCCATCTTTATCTTTAATATATATATATATATAACCCAATTTCTACCTAAATTTCCCACCAACAATCTTTTTCCACCTTTTAACTTTGTCTCCTTCTCTTTATTATTATTATTATTATTATTATTATTATTATTATTATTATTATTATTATTATTTTAATTAATTAATTAAAATTAACTTTCCCTACACCAATGTATACCTCATGTATATTTGGTGCATATGTTGATATATGTATATGTCTTATATATTGTATTTATATAACGTCCTTCAAACACATCTATCTCTTATTATATTTTCTTTACCTATTTCATCAATATACTCTCTCATAACTACTATTTTAAAATACATCAAAAATCAGAGTATTACAACTCAAGCCTATCAACATATGCATTATCAATCATTCTTTATTGGATAAGTAATTGTTTAAGGCACGATTACCAGAATCACTATACACAAACACAAACTCATTGATTCATAACAACTTTCCATACTTTACAAGTGATCAACCTTATCATGATCACTATGGCATTTCCTCTTTCTCATTTAACATTCCACATTTTAGCTCATCCATTAGCATAACTTTGAATCACATTCACAATGTAACTCATTTCTCACATTTTCTCAAATGTCAAAATTATGCCGACATTGGACATCATACCACATAATACATATTCACATTAGAATATAATTTATTTTATCTCATTTACATATCATTTTCATATTTACATTAAAGTTCCTTTTATATCATTTTATATCACATGCAATAACCACTCTTATAATTATACACTACTAATACTTATGTAACTACTAATACTTATGCAACATCCTAAAATTTTTAAAAATTTCTAATTTTTAGAAAATTTTATAAAATAAATTATAATTTAAAAGGATAAATTAAATTAATGGTTTAAAATGAAAAATAAAGGGATTTTAAATGAAAAAGTGGAATATATATGTGATATATATGCAAAATATACATAACATATATAAAAGCCAACACTTTTTAAAAGAAAATGGTATTTTAGTAATTAAATCTTATAAATTCAAAATTAATAAAATAATTTAAAAATAAATTATTTTTGAATGGAAGAGGAAAATTAGGACTTTTAATTTATTAAAAAATAATTAAATAATTAAATATTAAATTATTTTAATATATATATATGTGTGTGGTTTAAAAAAATGAAAGGAAAAGAAATATTAAAGTCTTCTTCTTCTTCTTCTCTTTCCTTTGGCCCAAATTCCATGGGAGCTAGACCAAGGATTCTACTTCTTTCATACTCCATAAATTGAAGAAATTAACAAGTTGCAAGTGGATTTTTGGTGATCTCTACCAAAATTAGTAAGTTTTCATCTCTTTTCTTTGAATTCCTTGAAAATTTGGATTATGTGAGTTTTGAGATTTTGATGTAGTATGTTATAATTGTTGGAATTGGTGTGTATGATGTTATTTTGGGTAGTTAACAATGATTCTAAGGTTAGATTGAAGAGATGATAAAGTTTGGTTAAATAATGGTGAAGAGAGAGAATTTAGGGTTATGAATTTTTGGGGTTTTGAAAACATGAACTTTAATTGTGCAAATTGGTTCTAAATGAGTTGTTTTGATTCAAAAATAAGTATTTTAAAGTCAAATATTGGATTTGGTGGTGTTGGGTTGGAGTTTGAGAATGGAAGTGGAGATTTAGAGTTTTGAAAAAGTGATTTTCCAAAGTGGTTGAATTGTGTGATTTTATCTGTTTAAGCATGTTGTTTAGTGTTAAAAGTGATGAATATAAGCTTGGAATGAGTAATGGATTGTGTTGGAATGGAAAACCTTCCATGGAGGAAGGTTATGCCATTTTTGAGATTTTGGGTATAAAAGTGTATTTTTATAATGTAAATGATTTAAATGTATTAAAATATGTTTTTAATAATATAAATAAACTTAAAATACTAATTTAGTTGTAGTAGAATGGAATTCCAATGTTGAAGTAAGGAAAAGCTAAATTTTTAAAAAAATTTAGGAGTGATGTGTAATTATAGTTTAATGTTGAAAATGCCATTAAATGTGATGCTAAATTATTTGTTATCACATTTGGTTTAGGCTTTGAGGGAGGTTGATTTGCTTCATCCAAGTAGTGAAGGGCAAGTTGGAAAGATTGGATTGAAGGTTGTTTTTAGCTTGCTTTGGGTTGCTAGTGGAGGTATGTACAAACTTTGAATATATTGTTTATATTTGCATGACATTTGGGCTTAACACATTTTGGTTGAAAAATATTTTAAGTTATTTGGTTCATTGATTGTGTATGAATAATGTGCTTTGGCATTTGTAATGTCATATATGTGTTAAATGCATTGTGAAAAGCCATTGATAATGGCTAATTTATGTAACATGTGAAATATGCATATTATGTGAAAATACCGTAATTGGGTAATGTGTTGTGAATGCAAAAATGAGATATGTGTAATAATGAAATGAATTGATATTGATAAAAATGAGAAAAGTGAGAAAAATGAGAAAGATATGAAAAATGAGAAAAGTGAGAAAAAAAAAGTGAAAATAAGGCAATGTGTCTAGATTGAATATGTAAAAATGAGAAAGAGATTAATAATGAGAAATATGAATAAATTGTGTGCCTAGTATGTTATTCAATTTTCAGAATTCTGGGTTTGGCGGCATGCCTATGATTGCCTACTGGCTAAACACTGGAATGGTGAAAAGACTAGGTCGTAAGCCAGGCCAGCTGATAAATATGATGTTTTTGGAGTAAAAAGACTGGGTCGTAAGCCTCAAAAACTGTAGCAGTCTAGCCGGGTTGAGGTCTAAGAGACTGGGGCTGTTACATTATCCATGGATATATTGCCTGCGGGGCTAGACACATGGTGTCATTATGGACCAAAGCAGTAACTCTGAAATTTGAATAGCATATTAGATCCTTTTTGGGCCCATGTTTGTCTTTGTTTTAATGTGAAATATGAAATATTTGAAAAATATAAGAAAGTGGAATGATGTGACATCTAAATGCATTGTGCATTGGTATTGCATTGAGTTATATTGTTATTATCAAAGTTTGTACCACTAGGCTTCGGCTTAGCTCGATTATTTCCATCGAGCAGGTGACAGGGTAGACCCAGCTGAGCCAGAGAGTTCTTCTAGACCTGGTCGGGTCTAGACTTGTAGTTGAGCTTGTTGAGTTGCTATCGAGATCAGAAATACTGGCAGCAGCATGTATATATTTTTATGCTATTGTACATTTTTTAGTTTTATGCATAATATATTATGTTTTGGATTTTACATATTGTATATTATAAAGAATGTTTGGGTCAATGTATTTGAAATGGGAGAGTAAGTGTGTTTTAAATTATATATATCTATATGTATAAATGTTTGAGAAACTTGGTGAAGTTGAGAAGTATGGTTGAGATGATGATTTGAAATTATTTGGGAGTGTTTTCTTTTTGCAAGTTGTGTTTTGATAAATTTTGGGATGTCCAAAATACAGACAAAACTCTGGCAAATTTTTCCTAGAGATTTATATATATATTATTTATTTTGGGTTCTTATAACAAGTAAATAATATTTATATTATATTTAATTTTTATATATTTAGAATTTGAAATTTTAAATTGTAAATGTGAAAATTTTTTATTAAACCGGTCTGTGACATTTTTATACCGTATATGCATATTTTATATGCTAGAAATATGTATTGTATGTATATAGGGTATAAGAGTGTTACATTTGTTTTGGCATCAGAGCCTAGGTTTAAGGTTCTCAACCTAGGTGGGATGATAGAGAGAGAAAATGGAGAATTTGAAAATAGTTTTTAATTGTAATACATGCATTGGCACTGGCAGTTTCTGATATCTGATATAGTATTTTCTGCTTTGTTTGCAAATATAGGTAGTTATGGCATCTCGGCCGCATCAGGCTGCTGAGGGTAGTGCAGAGAGTGTGGCTCCAGATGAGGGTAGAGATGGAGCTAGAGTTGTATCTGTTGGTGAGCATATATTTCTATGCCTGTGAGACCATCAGCTGATGAGATTTCGCCTGGCTAGGTATGGCATATGGTAGAGTTATTGAGGTAGGCTCCAGTTTCGCAGCCGCCACAACCACAGCCGCAGCCATAGTTACCGGTGAGGCGGTATGATAAACTAAGAAAGTATGGAGCTGAGAACTTTATTGGTACTACAGACCCTGCTGTAGCAGAGCAGAGGCTAGACCGGGTTTAGAGGATATTTATTCATTTACAGGCTAGTCCAGAAGAGAAGTTTTAGTATGCCAGATCTCTTCTGCAGAGAGATGCATATGATTGATGGAAGACGGTTCAACATGCTCTGGATGATCCACCAGTCCTAACCTATGATGATTTCAAAATTTGAGCAGAAGTATACTCCGAGAGAGTATAAAGATGCAAAGAAGATGGAGTTCCTGAGTCTGGGACAGGATACCAGGACAGTGACCGAGTATGTGATCGAGTTTATCCGGTTGAGTCACTATGTTGGTGGGATCATTTCTGACGAGTTTGACAGGTGCAGGAGGTTTGAGGAGGGACTGAGACCATCTATCATGTGCATTAGTGTAGGCTCTCGGTATCAGAATTTTTTCCAGTTAATTGCAGTTGCCAGGAGTGTTAAGAGGGCACAGAGTCTTGCAGCAGCTGCCAGGGTTGAGGAGACCAGAGTTAGGAGACCCCCAGAGTGAGTCAAGTCTTCATCAGTGAAGAGAGGCCGAGGGGGACATTTTCAGAGGTTTAGTAGGAGTCAGGGGCAGTTTGGGCAGTTTGGCAGGTCAGTACAGCAGCAAAGACAGAGACTTGCAGTTTCAGTGGCTAGTGCTCCGACTCTAATGGCTCAGAGACCTACTCCACCTACTTGCGTTCATTGTGGTAGAGTACACGGAGGTGTCTGCTGGTGGAGAGGTGCTTCAGAAGTATATTTTAGATGTGGTTCATCAGAACATTTTATCAAAGATTGTCCCAAGCCATCAGAGATTAGGCAGGCAGATATTGTAGCTTCTCAACCCAGTGTCAGAGGGGGTAGTGGTGGTAAAGGTTTTAGTAGAGGTGCTCAACCTGGGTTTAGTCAGAGAAGAGGCCCTACATCTGGAGGCAATAGGCCAGATGAGGCTGGGCCATCTCAGCGGGTTTATGTGATGTAGAGGCAGCCGGATGCTTCAGCCATCATTGCGGGTACATTTTCTTTATTTGGAATTTCAGTCCTTGCTCTATTAGATCTTGAATCTACGCATTCATACATAAGTGCATCTATCTTGCCTATGACTAAATTGCATTCTGAGTCCCTAGGATTTGATTTCTTAGTGACAAATCCTTTAGAGCATAGTGTTGTGGTGAGCAGGGTGCACCGAGATAGTCCAGTTGTTATTCAGGATGAGGAGTTTCTCGGTGACCTGATTGAGATGCCTGTCAGGGAATATGATCTGATTTTAGGCATGGATTGGTTATCCAAGCATGGGGCTGTGGTAAACTGTCAGAAGAAATGTGTTACTTTGAGAACACGTGATGGTAAGGATGTGATGGTATCTAGTGAGCAAAGGTATCTTTCACCCATGTTTGTTTCAGCTGATTCAGCTGGGAGGATGATTCAAAAGGGATGTGAGGCTTATCTTGCTCATGTTGTAGATACTAGATTAGTGAGATCTCTGCTTGAAAGTATACCCATAGTTGCCGAGTTTCCAGATATTTTCCCTGATGAGGTGCCAGGGGTACCTCTTGAGAGAGAAGTGGAGTTTGGTATCAATTTATTGCCTAGTACCACTCCTATCTCTATCACCCATTATCAGATGGCACCTGCTGAGTTGAGAGAGTTGAAGGTGTAGTTGCAAGAGTTATTGGATAAAGGGTTTATCCACCCTAGTGTGTCCCCATAGGGAGCGCCTGTGTTGTTTGTGAAGAAAAAGGATGGCACCATGAGATTGTGTATTGATTATAGGCAGTTGAATAAGGTGACCATCAAGAACAAGTATTCTTTGCCTCAGATAGATGATCTCTTTGATCAGTTGAAGGGAGCAGCAATATTCTCTAAGATTGATATGAGATCAGGATACTATCAGTTGAGAGTTAGAGATGTGGATGTACCCAAGATAGCTTTTCGTACGAAGTATGGGCATTATGAGTTTCTGGTGATGCCCTTTGGATTAACGAATGCACCAGCAGCTTTTATGGATTTGATGAACAGGGTATTCAGACCATTTTTTGATCAATTTGTGGTAGTCTTCATTGATGACATCTTAGTGTATTCGTGTGATGAGGAGGATCATGATAGGCATTTGCGGATCGTATTGCAGACTCTAAGGGAGAAGCAGTTGTATGCTAAGCTGTCTAAGTGTGAGTTCTGGCTCGATTAGGTAGCTTTTCTTGGTCATGTGGTTTCAGCAGAGGGTATTAGAGTTGATCCGAGTAAAGTTGAGGCCATCTTGAATTGGAGTCCACCAAAGACTGTGACAGAGGTTAGAAGTTTTTTGGGATTGGCAGGCTATTATCATCGATTTGTGAAGGGTTTTTCTATAATAGCTACACCACTCACTAGATTACTTCGAAAAGGAGTTAAATTTGAGTGGACAGATCGATGTCAGACGAGTTTTGAGCAGCTGAGGTAGATGTTGACTCAAGCTCCTGTCCTTACCCTGCCTGTGGAAGGTAAACCATATGTGATATATAGTGATGCTTCACACAATGGTTTAGGTTGTGTTTTTAATACAGGAGGGTAGAGTCATAGCTTATGCTTCGCGGCAGTTGAAGCCGCATAAGCTGAATTATCTGACGCATGATTTGGAATTAGCAGCAATAGTTTTTGCCTTGAAGATTTGGCGGCATTATTTGTATGGAAAAAAGTGTTTCATTTATATGGACCATAAGAGTTTGAAATACCTGGGTTTTTAGAGAGAGTTGAATCTTCGACAGAGACGGTGGTTAGAGTTGATTAAAGACTACACATGTTTGATTGATTATCATCCTGGTAAGGCAAATGTTGTTGATGATGCCTTGAGTCGAAAGTCTTTGGCAGGTTTGACTGCTTATTCGCTCTTGTTGCTTGTTGAGTTGAGAGCGTTGCATGCTATATTTGAATCTTCTGATGATGGTTCAGTTGCAGTTGAGGCCAGTCTTGTTGGATCATATTAGGGAGGCTCAGTTGGTAGATGAGAGAATTCAGAAATTTTTGTTGGTTTGTCAGAAGGGGGAAAGTTGAGACTTTTATGTGAGGGATGATGGCTGTCTATGGTACAGAGATAGATTGTGTATTCCTGATGATGCAGAATTGAAAAGAATGATATTAGAGGAAGCACATCTATCACTTTTTGCTATGCACTCTGGGAGTACCAAGATGTATCAGGACTTAAAGCGACATTATTGGTGGTTAGGAATGAAAAGGGACATAGCAGAGTTTGTATCCAGATGTCTCACTTGCCAGAAAGTGAAGGCTGAGCACCAAGTTCCTTCAGGGTTGCTCCAACCTTTATCAATGCCATAATGGAAATGGGAGCGAGTGACAATAGATTTTGTGACTGGACTACCTTTGACTCAGAAGAAGCATGATGCAATCTGGGTGATAGTTGATCAGATGATGAAGATAGCTCATTTTCTTCCAGTTCAGATGGATTATTCTCTTAAGAGGTTGGCTGAGCTGTATATCAATGAGATAGTCCAGTTGCATGGAGCCCCAGTTTCTTTGGTGTCGGATCGAGATCCCCGATTTACTTTAAGATTTTGGAAGAGTTTGCATGATGCTTTGGGTTCTCGATTGTATTTTAGTACTGCTTTCCATCCTCAGACAGATGGATAGTCAGAGAGAGTGATACAGATTCTAGAGGATATGTTGAGGAGCTGTATCATTGATTTTACTGGGAATTGGAACAAATTTTTGCCATTAATTGAGTTTGCTTATAACAACAGTCATCAGTCGAGTATTGGGATGACTCCTTATGAGGCTTTATATGGAAGGAGATGCAGGACACCTTTGTGTTGGGATGAAGTTGGAGAAGGTAAACTAGTTGGTCCCGATTTGATTAAGGAAATAGAGGAGAAAGTGAAAGTGATTCGAGGTTGTTTGAAAGCAGCTTCAGACCGATAGAAATCCTATTCATATTTAAACAGAAGAGACATAAAGTTCAGTGTGGGAGATAAAGTATTTCTGAAGGTGTCTCCATGGAAGAAGATTTTGAGATTTGGCCGCAAAGGAAAGTTGAGTCCTCGTTTCATAGGACCATATGAGGTGTTAGAGAGAGTTGGTCCAGTGGCTTATAGACTAGCTTTGCCGCCTGAGTTGGATCGAATACATAATGTTTTCCATGTCTCGATGGTTTAGAGATATAGGTCTGACCCATCTCATATCTTGTCGGTGGAGTCCATTGAGGTGAGTCCAGATCTGACTTACGAGGAAGAACCAGTGGCGATTTTGGCACGAGAGGTTAAAGAATTGAGGAATAAGAGGGTGCCACTTGTGAAAGTCCTTTGGAAGAATCATGCCACTAAGGAGGCGACATGGGAAAGTGAGCAGGCTATGCAGAGTCAGCTTCTCCATTTGTTCCATACTTAAGGACAGGTAATTTCGAGGACGATATTTGTTTTAGGGGGAGAGAATTGTAACATCTTAAAATTTTTGAAAATTTCTAATTTTTGGAAAATTTGATAAAATAAATTATAATTTGAAAGGATAAATTAAATTAATGGTTTTAAATTAAAAATGAAGGGATTTTAAATGAAAAAGTGGAATATATATGTGATATATATGCAAAATATACATAACATATATAAAAGTCAACACTTTTTAAAAGAAAAGGGTATTTTAGTAATTAACTCTTATAAATTTAAAATTAATAAAATAATTCAAAAATAAATTATTTTTGAATGGAAGAGGAAAATTAGGACTTTTAATTTATTAAAAAAATAATTAAATAATTAAATATTAAATTATTTATATATATATATGTGGTTTAAAAAAATGAAAGGAAAAGAAATATTAAAGTCTTCTTCTTCTTCTCTTTCCTTTGGCCGAAATTCCATGGGAGCTAGACCAAGGATTCTACTTCTTCCATACTCCATAAATTGAAGAAATTAACAAGTTGCAAGTGGATTTTTGGTGATCTCCACCAAAATTAGTAAGTTTACATCTCTTTTCTTTGAATTCCTTTAAAATTTGAATTATGTGAGTTTTGAGATTTTGATGTAGTATGTTATAATTGTTGGAATTGGTGTGTATGATGTTATTTTGGGTAGTTAACAATGATTCTAAGGTTATATTGGAGAGATGATGGAGTTTGGTTAAAGAATGGTGAAGAGAGAGAATTTAGGGTTATGGATTTTTGGGGTTTTGAAAACATAAACTTTAATTGTGCAAATTGATTCTAAATGAGTTGTTTTGATTCATAAACAAGTATTTTAAAGTCAAATATTGAATTTGATAGTGTTGGGTTGGAGTTTGAGAATGGAAGTGGAGATTTATAGTTTGGAAAAGTGATTTTCCAAAGTGGTTGAATTGTGTGATTTTATTGTTTAAGCATGTTGTTTAGTGTTAAAAGTGATTAATATAAGCTTGGAATGAGTAATGGATTGAGTTGGAATGGAAAACCTTCAATGGGGGAAGGTTTTGTCATTTTTGAGATTTTGGGTATCAGAATGTATTTTTATAATGTAAATGATTTAAATGTATTAAAATATATTTTTTATAATATAAATAAACTTAAAACACTAATTTAATTGTAGTAGAATGAAATTCCAATGTTGAAGTAAGGAAAACTAAATTTTTGAAAAATTGTAGGAGTGATGTGTAATTATGGTTTAATGTTGAAAATGCCATTAAATGTGATGCTAAATGATTTTTTGTTATCACATTTGGTTTAGGCTTTGAGGGAGGTTGATTTGCTTCATCCAAGTGGTGAAGGGCAAGTTGAAAAGATTGGATCGAAGGTTGTTTTTAGCTTGCTTTGGGTTGCTAGTGGAGGTATGTACAAACTTTGAATATATTGTTTATATTTGCATGACATTTGGGCTTAACACATTTTGGTTGAAAAATGTGTTAAGTTACTTGGTTCATTGATTGTGTATGAATAATGTGCTATGACATTTGTAATGTCATATATGTGTTAAATGCATTGTGAAAAGCCATTGATAATGGCTAATTTATGTAACATGTGAAATATGCATATTATGTGAAAATACCCAAAGTAATTGGGTAATGTGTTGTGAATGCAAAAATGAGATATGTGTAATAATGAAATGTATTGATATTGATAAAAATGAGAAAAATGAGAAAAATGAGAAAAATGAGAAAGATGTGAAAAATGAGAAAAGTGAGAATAAAATGTGAAAATAAGGCAATGTGCCTAGATTGAATATGTAAAAATGAGAAAGAGATTAATAATGAGAAATATGAATAAATTGTGTGCCTAGTATGTTATGCAATTTTTAGAGTTCTGGGTTTGGCGGCATGCCTATGATTGCCTACGGGCTAAACGCTGGAATGATAAAAAGACTGGGCCGTAAGCCAGGCCAGCTGATAAATATGATGTTTTTGGGGTGAAAAGACTGGGTCGTAAGCCTCAAAAACTGTAACAGTCTAGCCTGGTTGAGGTCCAAGAGACTGGGGCTATTACATTATCCAAGGATATATTGCCTACGGAGCTAGACACATGGTGTCATTATGGACTAAAGCAATAACTCTGAAATTTGAATAGCATATTAGATCCTTTTTGGGCCCATGTTTGTCTTTGTTTTAATGTGAAATATGAAATATTTGAAAAATATAAGAAAGTGGAATGATGTGACATCTAAGTGCATTGTGCATTGGTATTGCATTGAGTTATATTGTTATTATCAACGTTTGTACCACTAGGCTTCGACTTAGAGCAATTGTTTCCATCGCGCGGGTGACAGGGTAGACCCAGCTGAGCCAGAGAGTTCTTCTAGACCAGGTCGGGTCTAGACTTGTAGTTGAGCTTGTTGAGTTGCTATCAAGATCAGAAACACTGCCAGCAGCATGTATACATTTTTATGTTATTGTACATTTTTGAGTTTTATGCATAATATATCATGTTTTGGATTTTACATATTGTATATTATAAAAAATATTTGGGTCAATGTATTTGAAATGGGAGAGTAAGTGTGTTTTAAATTATATATATTTATATGTATAAATGTTTGAGAAACTTGGTGAAGTTGAGAAGTATGGTTGAGATGGTGATTTGAAATTATTTGGGAGTGTTTTCTTTTTGCAGGTTGTGTTTTGATAAATTTTGGGGTATCCAAAATACAAACAAAACTCTGGCGAATTTTTCCTAGAGATTTTTATATATATTATTTATTTTAGGTTCTTATAACAAGTAAAGAATATTTATATTCTATTTAATTTTTATATATTTAGAATTTGAAAATTTAAATTGGAAATGAGAAAAAATTTTATTAAACCGGTCTGTGATATTTTTGTACAGTATATGCGTATTTTATATACTAGAAATATGTATTGTATGTATATAGGGTATAAGGTTGTTACAACTTATATCTCATCCAAAAGTAAAAGTGGTGTAGTACATTGTCAAATTTACAATGTATTATGACATCTTCCCCATCACTTAAATAATAATTATTATAAACTTGTACTAACCTTATTTGCTTTCCAAATTCCCTCCAAGCTTCTTTCCAAGTAAAGATCCTAAATTTCATCAATTTGATCTACACACATATAGTTCCAACAACAAACATTATTATTCATTTAAAATTACTTTATAAGCAATGTATATTAAACTACCATTATTTATATAATTTCTCTCAAAATTCCATTAAAACCTTAATTTCACCATTCCCTACTTTTTTTAAATTTCTTTCTACCAACATCACTTTCAACCTTTAATCTCAAAATTATTACTTATATACCAAATTAACATCAAAGCACTACAATTCAATAATTATCTCCACCTTCATCAAAAATCCTTATTTCACACAATTTTTCCACAAACCCCAACTTCATCTAAACTCAACCATATTAAATGTTCAATCATAAAATCACCATATATATACTATAACAACATTAAATTATTCCATTTCAACAATTATATGTATCCATCCCAAAACACTAATTTTTACATAACTCTAAATTTATCAACTTTGTACAAACTTGTCCATAACCAATTTCTAACCACAAAATCATTATATAAATATTAAAACAACATTAAATTCATCTATTACCATAATTATAATCACCCATTTTAGAAATCATAATTACACATATTTAACAACAAAACCCTAGTTCAATCATGTAGGTTTATCTCCATGAATTATTCATCAAATTAACATATATACATCCTAATTATATCATAACTGGCATCTTTCTCAATTAACAATCATTTCCTCTCTTAACCATATCACACCTACTCTTAAATTTAATTAAAACAAACTTAAAGTAGTGTTCTTACTTGATTTCCCATATAAATTTTCAAAACCTTCTTAAATCCTCTTGAAATCTATTATAAATTTGATGTATAAGAAGAACTCACACTCTTCTCACCTCTCTCTCAAGACTCATGTCCAAGAAAGGAAAAGAAGAAGAAGAAGAAGAAAAGAGAAGAGAGAAAAATCAAAGAAGGAAGAGATATGATTGGTGAGAATTAAGGAATTAATTATCTATTTTATATAAAGATAGGGATGGAAATTAAGAGCTTATTTCTTCTTCTTCTTCTTCTTCTTCTTCTTCTTCTTCTTCTTCTTATTATTATTATTATTGTTGTTGTTGTTGTTGTTGTTGTTGTTGTTGTTGTTGTTATCAACGTTCCCACCATAAAATTATACTTGCTATATATGTAATATATATTTTATGTATATATTATATATATTTTACAAGTGATCAACCTTATCATAATCACTATGGCATTTCCTCTTTCTCATTTAGCATTCCACATTTTAGCTCATCCATACATTCACAATGTGACTCATTTCCCACATTTTCTCAAATGTCAAAAATATGACGACATTGGACATCATACCACATAATACATATTCACATTATAATATAATTTCTTTTTATCTCATTTACATATCATATTCATATTTACATTAAAGTTCCTTTTATATCATCTTATATCACATGTAATAACCACTCTTATAATTATGAATAATTAAAGTTCATCTTATATCTCATCTTATATCATCTTATAATTATCTTATATCATCTTATAATTACTACTAATACTTATATCTCATCCAAAAGTAAATGTGGCATAGAACATTGTCAAATTTACAAAGTGTTATGCGATCTTCCCCATTAAATAATAATTATTATAAACTTATACTAGCCTTATTTGCTTTCAAAATCCCTCCAAACTTCTTTCCAAGCAAAGATCCTAAGTTCCATCAATTTGATCTACACACATATAGTTCCAACAACAAACATTATTATTCATTTAAAATTACTTTTATAAGAAATGTATATTAAACTACCATTATTTATACAATTTCTCTCAAAATTTCATTAAAACCTTAAATTCACCATTCCCTACTTTATTTAAATTTCTTTCTACCAACATCATTTTCAACCTTTAATCTCAAAATCATTACTTATATACCAAATTAACATCAAAATACTACAATTCAATAATTATCTCCACCTTCATCAAAAACCCTAATTTCACATAATTTGTCCACAAACCCAAACTTCATCCAAACTCATCCATATTAAATTTTCAACCATAAAATCATCATATATATACTATAACAACATTAAATTATTTCATTTCAACAATTATATTTATCCATCCCAAAACTCTAATTTTACATAAGCCTAAATTTATCAACTTTGTGCAAACTTGCCCATAACTAATTTCTAACCACAAAATCATTATATAATTATTAAAATAACATTAAATTCATCCATTACAATAATTATAATCACCCATTTTAGAAAAACCCAGTTACACATATTTAAAAACAAAACCCTAGTTCCATCATATAGGTTTATCTCCATGAATCATTCATCAAATTAACATATATACATCCTAATCATATCATAACTAGCATCTTTCTTAATTAACAATCATTTCCTCTCTCTAATCATATCACACCTACTCTTAAAATCAATTAAAACAAACTTAAAATAGTGTACTTACTTGATTTCCCCAATAAACCTTCAAAACCTTCTTAAATCCTCTTGAAATCTCTTGTAAATCTCTTGTATAAGAATAACTCACACTCTTTTCACCTCTCTCTCAAGACTCACGTCTAAGAAAGGTAACGAAGAAGAAGAAGAAGAAATAAGCACTTAATTTCCATCCTTATCTTTATATAAAATAATTAGTTAATTTCTTAATTCTCACCAATCATATCTCTTCCTTCTTTGACTTTTCTCTCTTCTCTTTTATTATTATTATTATTATTATTATTATTATTATTATTATTATTATTATTATCATCATCATCATCATCATCATCATCATCTTTCCCACCACAAACTTATACTTGCTATATATGTATTATATATTTTATGTTTATGTTATATATATTTTACTTATTTATTATATATATTTAGGTACATGTGTATATAATATATATACTATGGATATGTAATGTATATATTTTTCTTATATATCTATAGTGTGCATCCTATGTATACTTCAAGTATACATCATGTATATATTATATATATTAATTATAATATGTATCCAACATATATAACAAATATATGATATGTATATACTTTGTATTCACTAGGTACATACAATATCTATACCTTTCCCAATACTTATTTAATTTATCTAAAACTATGGATATTAAAATTCTCCCCCCCCCCCTTAATAATTTCATCCTTGAAATTATCTAGCGCAGTAACTAAATTCCATTAATACAAAAACCCATCTCAACTCTCCCCCTTAAAGAATTTCCTTATTTATCTACACAATCTCTAAATTAACACCAAGAATTCTTAGTTTTATCATAATAATAGAACTACTTAATCAATCCATGTATTAATAACATCAAATAATAAAAATTTACCTTTATCCTCTTCTGGAGCATCCTGTCTCCTTTGCATCCCATAAACTTTATGTGATGCTCCCTCTAGTCTATCCACAGTCACAGACTTCTCTCTCTGTCCTTGTCTATATATTGTCTTGCCACTCTTGCTATCTTTGCTACTCCTACCCCCTCTAGTACTGGATCTAAATCCAACAGGTTCCATCTGTTCACCCTCCGGTGGCTCTGGGCAATCCCTGATATAATGATCCTGGGACCCATATTTATAGCAACCTCTATAATTAACTCCCCAACAAACACCCCTATGTGATTTACCACACTGAGTGCATGTGGGTAAAGCAAGTCTCTGAAAAGTAAGGGTGGGAGTACTAGTCACTGACACCGCATGCCTCTTCCTCTAATGAACAGGTCTACTGGACTGCTCTCGATTCTCACTTACATTCTGTGACAAATCTTCTTGCCCCCTCTTCTGAGATGTCTCTACCTCCAACTGGGGTCTCTTACCCTTACTCTCTTTAAATGTTGCAGCAACTACAATTCCCTAAGCTTTCTTCACACTCCATGTAGCTGATACTAACTTATAGAAACCCTTATATTTTACTATAGCCACCTAACACATGATTGATGGCTTCAACCCTTCTTCAAACCTCCTATATCTATCCACCTCATCAACCAATATCTCTCTCGCATACTTACTTAATCTCAAAAACTCCTTCTCATATTTTGTTATACTCTTCTCCCCCTGATTCAACTCAAGAAACTCCTTCTTCCTATCTTTATACTCTCTAGGTGTATATTTCTTTTTGAACTCCAATAAAAAAAACTCATCATATGACAACACTGATGGATCAACCAACCCATGAGGAACTATTTTCCACCAGTCACGGGCGTCTCCCTGCAGAAGAGACAAAGCATAATCAAATTTCTCTTCTGCAGTAGCCTACAACTGGACAAACACCCTCTCCACTCTATCCAATCACTGCTCTGCCACCTCAGGATCTATAGTGCCTACGAAATTCGTGGTCCCATACTTCCTTAGCTTGTCATACTTCCTAGTTTGTAGCTGCTGCTGCTGCACTAAAGCTGGATAGAGCAACTCTGCCATCTGTTAAACCCATACTAGAGGACCCTGTATCTCAGGTCTAACTACCCCTAAAGCCTCTCCAGCATCATCTCTATCTCTCGCTCCTCCTTCACCTGGTCCTCTGAGTTACGTCCTCCAAACGCGATTACAACCTATATCTGTAATCACAACAAAGATTGCCACATCATAGACCAATTCAATTGCCAATGCATATACATGTATTAAAACTCAAATCACATTTTAAATTTTCTCCTTTCTCTATTTTAAAATCCACCAAGGTCGAGAACCTCAAACCTAGGCTCTGATATCAAACTAAATATAATACCCTTATACCCTATATACATATAATACATATACCATGTATATGTATAATAAGCATACAAAATATAAAAGTGCCACAAAATTTTCATAATAAAAATTTTCATTTTAATTATAATATTTAATTAATAATAAATAATATATATTTAAGTAGTAAATTCTTAAAATACAAATTAATAAAGAAAATCTTTGGGTACAATTTTGCCAGAAATTTATCTGTAATTTTAATATTTCAAAAAATCAAGCACTCAGCCTGCAATAGAAAAATACACTCTCAATATAAACAATTTTACAAATCCTCCACTCATCAACAATCTTTCAACTCACCACTTAAAACCTTTTATATCATAATTAAATAATTGCAAAAGTAAATGTACAACAACCATCTCAATCTTTAAGATAAATACAAAACTCAAATGTTATGCATTAATGTACATAAAAAAAAAAATTAAAACCAACTATACATATATACAATTAGCGCAACTGGTCTTGCAGCACCCTAGATCACCAAGTATCAACCATACTCTGAATTTCTCTACTCAACAATTTTCTTACCTGCGCGATTCACACAACCGAGCTAAGCTAAACAGCTTAGTGGTACATATTTAATAATCATAAATAGATAATACACAGATATTCAATTTCATGATACAACTACATTACTTGTACAAAACTTCATCGATGCTTATGGTTTCATAAACCATAACTAACAACACACACACATTCACACGTTGGGCCCAACCATCCTTGAATAATTATCAAATCCAGTTATCACAATATCGATATCATGACCCAGCTCTGCTCGGGTCCACAACCAGTCTCAATCTAATGACTTAGCTCTGCTTAGGTTTATCAACATATGCATTATCAATTATACTTTACTAGAAAAGTAATTGTTTAAGGCACGATTACTAGTATCACTATACACAAACTCATTGATTCTTAACAACTTTCCACACTTTACAAGTGATCAACCTTGTAATACCCCTTGACAATCTTATATATATATATATAACTAACAAAGGATGTTACATAATGTTTATACAGTTATTCAATTATTATTATTTTTTATAATATTAAAAACAACACTAATAAAAATTTTGGCAGAGTTTTTCCCTAAAAATTTGACACTGTCAAATCTTCATCAAACAAAAACACAACCTGAAGAAGAAAAACACTCCTAATAATTTTGTTTAATCTCAACTTCAATTTCACACTATCAAACAATCATTTATAATCTATTTTAAACATCTATACTTTTACCAATATTTTTTGATGTCAAACATGTATCATCTTTATCAATATATACATATAAAGTCATATTTCAAGCAACTTATAAATTATAACTCATACAACAAAATATTTAAAAATCTCTAACTACACATAATTATACAACTGTCATTTAAAATTTAAATACTGCTATGTGAACTGAACAAGATATATTATACATATTTCTACATATAACACCTTCTCTGATATAGTTGATTTGAAGCTCTAAAATCTCACTCTCCTAGATCCAATTTGTCTATTTGATCTGCTCGTCAGAAATAAATCTAACACACTAAGCTACTTCTTAGTGGTGTTTATATATTCATAATTTACCAATAATTATAATATAAGAAAATCAATATTAATATTTCATATAAATAAAATAAAATTATTACTTTAAAATATCAATTGGGAAGTATCATATTAAAATATCAAATATGAATTATCACTTTAAAACACTAAGAAAATATATGAATAAATCTTTAAAATGTAAATTAACTCAAAATTATATAAATAAGTTCAATGTTTACTTAGTGGTTAATCACTTTAAATCATTAACTTATCTTTGTAAGTTTTAATTTATTTGCCCTTATATACTGATTTGAAAATTTAGGCTCAGATAATGGGATCACTGATGGCAAATAAATATCCACTATAATGAATATGGCCAATGGCCCGTCAGTGACACAAATGCCCACTATCACTGATGACACAAAGTGTACTCTGATGGCACGAATGTCCATTGTCACTGGTAACACAAGGTGTCCACTATCACTATAGACATCCACCTTTTGGCTAGCCATTCAATCTAAAAGCTATGTTTAATATCAATATAATCGGACAATCCAGTTATTTTCTTATTTTCAGTCAATTTGACAATAGATAATAATAATAATAATATTTTTAATAATTATTTAAAATAATTACCACTTTTCTCATTAAACAATTGGCATTAAAAATTATACATATTTAAAAATAAGTTTTAGGAACATACATAAACTTATATTTAAAATGTCATATTTTTCTGAGTTCCTTTACTATGTTTAAAAATTATATTTTCCATTACTATATACTCTGTTTTACAATAACTTTACTGGCACCACCCATTTCCAAATTTTATTTAGGTACCAAATCTTTATAAAAATTTATGAAATTTTAACCATAAAACGATAACATATATATTAACTTTGATATAAAATATCATATTTTTCTGGGTTGTTTTACTATAGTTTCTAATTGAGTTTCTCATACCCTAAAATTCTGGCTCTGCTGGTACAATCACGGCAGCTTGTGTTCTTTGATTTTTCATTCATAATAAATTATCTTTAAAAATTATAAAATTTTATACACTATATATTAACACATATATAAACTCCCAGGTAAAATTTCATAATTTTAAACCTTTTTAGGTTAGTCTAAAAACTTAGACAATATACTTCACAATTAATTCAATTATGGTTCAACTAGCTTCCATAAACATAAAAAACAAAATCACAAGAAAATTAAATAATAGCAAACTATTAATACACAAGCACAAATCTCTTTTCAAAGTAGATATTCCTCTCTCTTCCCTAATTTTCCTTGAATTTATGGTGATGATTTTAGGATTTGTCACTTATTCTAATGAATTCTACTAAGAATTTTAGGCTATATGTGATTTTTTCCTTAAATTTTCACTTATTTTGATGGAAGAAAGAGGAGGAAATTGAGTTTTTGGCTATGGAAGAGGTAAGGTTGGTTTTGGGATGAGGAAGAAGAAGAAAATAGATTTTTTTTATTTATATACATTAATTAGGATTTTGATCATATAAGGTGCACCCATCGTAACTTTGGTACATCTACTTTCTTAAATTATTTCTAATTCTACTTTTAATTATGTAAAATTATTAAAATTAATTTCTTTAATTATTTTGAAGTTCTATTATTCATATTTCAAATTCTAATTTAAATAAAAATTTAATTCTAGGGTCAAAAAGGTATTTCTGTAAGATTTTATTACTTAAAGATTCTTTTGCAGAAATATCGATTATGTTCAATCTGAATTAAAATTTTAATTTTTAAAGACTTAACTAACCCTTTTTTTCGTTCATCATAAATACCCGAGTCACTCTCTACGTTATACATAGCTCCATATTGGTATAATTTAAAAAGTCAACTTTTAAAAATTTTAGACATTACAACTCTCTCCCTCTTAAGAAATTTCATCCTCGAAATTTACCTATTCATGATGTTTCAAATAGTTGAGGATACTGTTGCTCATTGTTTCTTCACTTTCCCATGTGGCTTCTTCAGTTGAGTGGTTCCTCCATAATACTTTTACTAGTGGAATGCGTTTATTTTGCAACTCTTTGATTTCTCGAGTTAAGATAGCTACTGGTTCTTCTTCATAACTTAGATCTGGTTGTATCTCAATGGATTCCACTTGTATCACATGTGAGAGGTTCGATCTGTATCTTCTAAGCATCGATACATGGAATACATTATGTATCTTGGCTAGTTATGGAGGTAAAGCTAGTCGATAAGCTATTGGACCTACACGCTCAAGGATCTCGTATGGTCCAATAAACCTAGGACTTAGTTTCCCTTTCTTGCCAAAATAGAGAACTTTCTTCAATGGTGAAACTTTCAAAAATACTTTATCCCCCACATTATATTTGATGTCCCTTTTCTTTAAATATGTATAGGACTTTTGTCTATCTACAGCAGCTTTCAGCCGATCCTTTATAAGCTTAATGTTTTATTAGTTTTTGTCATAGAATTATATCTTATTTATTATGATGATTATTGTTTTCTTCATGAATTTTGGTAGTTTTAATCTGTTTATTTAGTAATTTCATCAATTTTGGTATTTTAATTTATTCCAGTGTTTATGTCATTTTTGTACTAGTTTTTAGTGTGGTATTTATGTGTTTTTGGTTAATGTTTCATTTGATTCTTGTTTAAAGTTTGTTTCAAGTGTTTGTTTTAGGTTAATATGCAAAAAACTTACTTGGATGAAAGAATAGCATGAAGCAGCAAGACACGGCCAAGCCACTGGCCGTGTCTCACCTTAAGGGCAAAACCAAGGGAACTAAGAAAGGAAGGAAATTTTGGCAAAAACTGACACTGGCAAGTGACACGGCCAAGCAACTGGCCGTGTCATGTAAGCTTGGCCGTGTCCTATATTTAGCCAAGAAAGAAGAAGCAAAGAAGAAAGATTACACAGAAGATGACACACCCAGGTGACACGGCCAGGAGCTTGGCCGTGTCACACTCATTTCCACAGAAGCAAAGAAGAAAGATTACACAGAAGGTGACACACCCAGGTGACACGGCCAAGCCACTGGCCGTGTCACATGACACGGCCACAAGCTTGGTCGTGTCACTCCATGGGACTAAGGAAAGAAAGGAAACGCGGATTTTGAGCGAGGGTTTTGTATAAATAAGAAGATTAGGATTTTTGAAAAGGTTACACATTTTTCCAGCCGTCAAACATAAACTTTTGAGCTATTCTTCATTTTCTTTTGGAATTTTGATTACACTTTCATGCAAACACTCTTGATTAAATTAGTTTTAGCCATTGCATTATTCTTTTAGCAAAGATATGAGCAAGAGATTCTTCAGAAGCCAAAGGAAGTTTGTAATTTGATTTTGTTCTCAAACTCTATCTCTTAAGTTTCATTGAAATTGTATTCATGAATTCTCTAATGTCTAAATTAATTTCTTTGAATTTTAAGGAGATGAATTTGTTTGATAGCATCATTATGAACTAATGTTGATCTAGTCTAGGGTTTGTATAGATCTACTATGATTGTATGAAATGGTTATTGCTCTTAACTGAATTATTTCTTTTAACCTTAATTGAATGGATTAATGTTAATATATAATTGATTGGCCACCAATTAAGTGTTTGAGGTATTAGATGAAGGATTGAGAAATGAAGTCTAATGCTGGAACAATTCAATTAGGGACTTAGGTGAATTAGAAATATAAACCTAAGAAAAAGATCATTTCAATTGTAACAAGATTATTTGAAAGAGGTTTGAATGCGAGAGCTTATTTCCTTGATTCGATTAATTAAGTTGCTTGAAATCTGATCTTTGAAATTAAATTGGTTGAGAGGAATAGCCGTTCATACATATAAGTTAGTAGAGAAGTGCAAACCCTAGACCTTTCTATTAAGTGAATCAATATATCTGTTCAGTTTACTTTCATTGTTTTAAATTCAACTCGTTCTGTCTTCATTAGTTGTTTAGCAATTTAATTTTATTGAAACTTTGTTATTTGCAATTTGGTAAACAATTAGCTTATCTAGCTTCCTTGTAAGACGACCTTGAGGTGTTCACCAAAATACTACAGTAGCCTCGTATACTTGCGAGTGTAGTTCTAGTAGTGTTAATTAGAGCGCAACAAGTTTTTGGCGCCGCTGCCAGGGAGGCTAATTGGCGTAATTGTTTATTAGGCATAAATATTTTAAATTATTTTTCATTGTTTACATTTGATTTTATTTGTCTTTTGCTTTTAATAATTTCTTTTTTCCAGAAATTTTGTTTATGCAATGCAGGAGATCACTTGGAGGAGAGCTTTACCCAGTTATACTAGAAATTCAGAGAGTGAAAAGGAGCAGAGAAGAGTTTGAACTGTATACCGGGTTTGATACAGAGGAGGAAACTTCTGATTTTTAGTCGGATACTGCACAATCTACCAATATGGGAGACGAAAGGCAAAGAACTATAAGGAATTTTGCCAGACCTGTCATTGGAACTTCCACCTCTTGTATAAGATTGACAGATGCAACAAGAAATTATGAGTTGAAGAATATCCATTACAACATGCTGCCATCATTCTATGGAGTCCCAAATGAAGATCCTTCGAATTTTATCCGGGATTTCTACTCCACCCTCAACACATTTCCATTGGGAGGACTAACAGAAGACCAGTTGAGGATGAGGTGTTTTCCGTACACATTAAAGGATAGGGCAAAGAGCTGGCTTATGATGTTGCCTGAAAATTCTTTGACAACTTGGGAGCAAGTCTATAACAAGTTTATGGGCAAATTTTACTCATATCCCAACATTTCAAAGATTTCATAAGTTTCATCTGCTGTCTTTTCTTCCATAGCTCCCCCAGCTACATTATCAACAGTATTTTGAAATTGCTAGGTTAAACCATCGTAGAAAAATTGATTCAGAAGTTAAAGTGGGTAGTGATGGTGTGAACATTGGATTAATTCTCAACAGAAAAGTGTAAGAGGAAGAATTAAAGGGGTAAATCAATTGGAAGCCAAAAATGAGATGGTCAATCAGATAGCTGAATTGACAAGGCAAGTGCAGATGCTGAACATGAAGAACAATACATCTTCATCCACTCAAGAAGTGTGTGGAATTTGTGGAACCTTCGGGCATGGAGCAAATATATGCCCCTCTGCATACGAGTCTTATGGAAATGAGGCTGAGCAAGTTAATGCTATGGGAAGATATCAACCAAGGACCCAGAATGATCTTTACTCAAACACTTACAATCCTGGTTGGCGGAATCATCCAAACTTTTCCTGGGCAACAAATAATTCTCAACAACCTTTCCATTTGCTCCAGAGACAAAATCAACCGCCAGGGCAATCTTTAAATCAAGGGTAGCCTAAGAGAGAGAGTTTGGAGGATAGTTTACATGCTTTTATCCAAGTCAGTGCCAAGAATTAAGAGATGAATAACAAAAGGTTGGATTCATTGGAAGCATCTTTTAAGAAAGTAGAGACCCAAGTGGGACAACTTGCACAACAGATGCAGATGCAACAAAAAGTGAAATTTCTGAGTCAACCTGAGCAGGCACAAGCAGTGAATATTCTTAGAAGTGGCAAGGTAATAAATAATAATGTTGCAAATAATTCTGTGAATGCAGGTGATCAAAAGAACAAAAAAGAAGGAGAACCAGAGGACAAAGATGCTGGAGAAAAATCAATGGAGAAATCCCCTTCAGCAGATTTACATAAGGCAAGTAATCCTTACCGGCCACCTATACCATTCCCCAGCAGGTTGAAGAATGATAAACAAGTAAGCAATTTTCAGACATTTTCAACATGCTGTCTAAGGTAAGTATTAACTTACCTTTACTTGAAGCAATAAAGAACATGTCGGCTTATGCCAAATTCTTCAAGGAATTGAACACCAAGAAAAAGAGGTATGAGCCAAATGAAAAGGTGATAGTGTCAGAGGTAGCTAGTGCTGTTCTGCAACATAAACTACCTCAGAAGCTAAAGGATCCTGGTAGTTTCATAATTCAAATTACTATGGGTAATGGAAAGGGGACTGATGGCATGTGTGATTTAGGAGCCAGTGTTAATTTGATGCCTTATTCTGTGTATCTTGAATTAGAAGTTGGGGAACTTAAACCTACCAAAATGGTTTTGCAATTAGCTGACAGATCTCTTAGATTCCCGAAAGGAGTTATAGAAGATGTGTTAGTTAAGGTTGGTGGGTTGATAGTGCCTGTGGATTTTATAGTTCTAGACATGGAAGGAAGTAACCCTACACCATCTGCACACACTATTCTACTAGGTAGGCCTTTTATGGCTACGACCAACACCTTGATAGATGTTAAAATTGGTAAATTGTCAATGTATGTCTTGGGACAAACGGTTGAATTTTCTATTTTTAACACTTCTCCCATTCCTACAACTGCATTATATGAGGATTGCTCTTTAATTGATTGTATTGATGCAGTTGTTTCAGATGTTTTCTTGCAAACAGGTTCCTCGGATAAAATAGAGCTGGCACTGACCTTAGATCGTGGCTTGGATATTTTTGACATAGAAATAGCCAGTTGCCTTGAGACATTAGAGAGTACTGAAATAGAGGAACTTAAGGAGGACCCAGCATTTGAACTTCCCTCCATCCAAAAGGAAGAGAATAATCCTTCACTTGAGTTAGAGCTGAAAGAGTTGCCTAAAATCTTGAAATATGTGTTTTTAAGAGATCACAACACCTTACCTGTGATAATATCTAGCGAACTTAGTGAAAAGGAAGAAATGAGGTTGGTGAGTGAGCTAAAAAGATTGAAAAGAGCAATAGGATGGGGATTGGGTGACATCAAAGGTATTAGCCCTTCAATATGCATGCATAGAATCATCTTAGAAGAGGGAGCTAAACCTGTGAGGGAGACCCAAAGGTGCCTTAACCCAAACATGAGTGAAGTGGTTAAGAAGGAAGTGCTTAAATTGCTTGATGAATGAGTGATATATCCAATAGCTAATAGCGAGTGGGTGAGCCCAGTACATGTAGTGCCTAAGAAATCAGAAATCACTGTGGTAAAAAATGAAAAGAATGAATTGGTTCCTACTAGGACTACTACTGGGTGGAGAATGTGTATCGATTATAGGAAGTTGAACATTGCCACAAAGAAAGATCATTTCCCTCTTCCTTTTATTGATTAAATGTTAGATAAACTTTATGGACACTCACATTATTGCTTTTTGGATGGACTTTCAGGTTATTATCAGGTGCTGATATCACCAGAGGATCAATCCAAGACTAATTTTACTTGCCCTTTTGGGACTTATGTATTTCGGCGTATGCCCTTTGGCTTGTGCAATGCGCTTGCAACTTTTCAGAGATGCATGATGTCTATTTTTATAGACATGATAGATGATTTTATTGAGGTATTTATGGACGACTTTTCTGTTTTCGGTGACTCTTTTGATAATTGCCTCAGTAAACTTGTTCATGTGCTTGAGAGATGCATTGAATGTAACCTCACTTTGAGTTGGGAAAAGAGTCATTTCATGGTTACTCAGGGCATTGTATTAGGCCATGTTGTGTCTAGTAAAGGGATTTAGGTGGATAAGGCTAAGGTAGAGTTGATTGCTAAGTTACCCCCACCTACCTCTGTTAAGGGAATAAGAAGCTTTCTAGGGCATGCAGGTTTTTACCGGAGGTTTATTAAAGATTTTTCTAAAATAAGCCAACCATTGTGTCATTTTCTTGGGAAAGATGATCCATTTGAGTTTACTGCACAATGCATGCAAGCCTTTAATTCCCTTAAGGAAAAATTGACTAGTGCACCGGTAATTGTAGCTCCTGTTTGGTCTTTACCTTTTGAAATTATGTGTGATGCCTCTAATCATGCAGTAGGAGTTGTCCTTGAGCAAAGGGTTGAGAAATTTTTGAGAGTGATTTATTATGCTAGCTTGACCCTAAATAGTGCGCAAGTGAATTACACAACAACTGAAAAAGAAATGCTAGTTGTTGTTTTTGCCTTAGATAAGTTTAGAACATATTTAATTGGGTCTAAAATTATTGTGCATTCAGATCATGTAGCTCTAAAATATCTTTTGACAAAACAGCATGCTAAACCTCGTTTAATTAGATGGGTGTTATTATTGCAAGAATTTGATTTTCAAATCAAAGATACTAAGGGAAGTGAAAATGTTGTAGCTGAACATTTATTTAGATTACCTTTCTTTGATGAAAATCTTGCATCTGATAGCATTCATAAAAATCTAGAAGCATTTCCTGATGAGCAGTTGTTTGTGGTAATGAATGCACCTTGGTTTGCAGATATTGCTAACTATCTTGCTTGTGGTATTTTGCGTTCTGACATGTCATTTCAGGAAAAGAAAAGGTTTTTGTACATGAGTAAATTTTATTTTTGGAATGACCTTACCTATTCCGGATATGCAAAGATGAGATAGTTCGCAGGTGTGTATCTGAGGAAGAACAACTGAGTGTTCTTCAATTTTGTCATGACCTTCACTATGGTGGTCATTTTGGAGGGAGAAAGACTGTAGAGAAAGTGCTTCAAAGTGAATTTTATTGGCCTACTCTATTCAAAGATGCTCAAGAATATTGTAAGCATTGTGACCGCTGTCAAAGAGTAGGTAACATTGGAAGGAGGAATGAAATGCCACTTCAATCTTATATTATTGTTGAACTGTTTGATGTATGGGGAATAGACTTCATGGGTCCTTTTCCCAAGTCTTTTGGTTATGAGTACATTTTAGTTGCTGTTGATTATGTTTCAAAATGGGTGGAGGCAATCCCCACCCGTACTAATGATGCTAATGTGGTTGTTAAATTTGTGAAGGAATACATTCTTATCAGATTTGGCACACCAAGAGTGATAGTCAATGATGGGGGAAGTCATTTCTGCAACAAACTTTTTGAGAAATTAATGCACAAATCGGGTGTGAAACACAAGGTGGCGACCCCATACCATCCACAGACTTCAGGACAAGTTGAGACATCCAACAAGCAAATCAAAGGAATTTTGGAAAAAAACAGTCAGCTTATCAAGGAAGGATTGGGCAAGTAGATTGCATGATGCATTGTGGGCATATCGAACTGCTTTCAAGACTCTTTTGGGTATGAGTCCATACCGATTGGTTTTCGGTAAGGCTTGTCATTTACCAATGGAGTTGGAGCACAAGGCGTATTGGGCAATTAAGACTCTAAACTTAGATTTGGACAAGGCAAAGAGATAATGTTTTCTGCAAATTTCAGAGTTAGATGAACTAAGAAATGAGGCATATGAGAGTTCGAGGATTTATAAGGACCGCACTAAAGCACTTCATGATAGAATTTTAGTGCGAAAGACATTGAGCCCAGGTATGAAAGTTTTGCTTTTTAATTCTCGTCTCCGACTGTTTCCAGGAAAACTCAAGTCTCGATGGAGTGGTCCTTTCGAGATAACTCAGGTATATCCTTCCGGTGCTATAGAATTGCTTAACTCTCGAACGAATGAAACTTTTAAAGTAAATGGATAGAGAGTTAAACCATATAATGAAGGGTTCCAAGAAGTAAGGATCATCGATAGTACTTTGATCTACGATCCTTAAGTCTTGCGGTATGTCCAGCTACACGACTTTAAAGAAGCGCTAAATGGGAGGCAACCCATCGGTTTGCATTTCTTTTCATAGTTAAAATTTTATATTTAGCAATTGTAATTTCATGTTTGGTTTAAATAAATGGAATAGGTACTTTGATCGGTTTTTATTTTTTTAATGTGTTTCAGGGCTAATCAAGGAAGAGGATTGCATTTCTTTTAGATTTGGTGACATAAAAAAAAGAGATAAAAAAAAGAGTCAAAATGGCAGTGAAGGACACTGCAACTTGACACGGCCAAGCCACTGGCCGTCTTGGCCATGTCAAGCAAACCCAAAATACACAGTCCCTGACACGGCCAAAAGGCTTGGCCGTGTCACATAGACACGGCCAAGCTTCTACCCATGTCCCTTTCTTTGTCTTGTAACCTTTTGTTTTACAGTATCAAACACGGTCAGGGGACATAGCCAAGTCACTGGCCTTGTCCCTCCAAACCCATCAAACATGGTCAAGCTAAACCAAGCTTGGCCGTGTCACCTCAATTTCCAAGTTTAAAAACACGGTTTTAGCCCTTTTCTTTCATTTAAATCCCTAGTTTTCCTTTTTCCTTTCTCTCTCTCTCGACTCTTTCTCTCAAAAACCTCCATTTTTGTTCTCTTAAAGCTTCCAAAATCCCATTAATTCTCAATTTTTCTTCACCAAAACCGAAATTAACTCGTTCAATCTTCTTCTTCTCTCATAAAAAATCAATTTAATCTGTTAAAGCTTCAAAATTTTCCAAATCTTTCAATATGCCAAGAACAAAGATGGTGTCCCACCACAAGAGGAGGCAACCTCCAACTGCAGCTCCATCTTCATCTTCTTCATCTTCAAAGAGAGCGACTCTTTTGGCTAGGGGTTTCTTTCCGACGAGGTATGTAAACGATGAATCCCTTAATGCTCTTCATATTAGGGATAATTTTTATAGCTATGTTCAAAACCTTGGGTGGGAGAAATTAATCTCCCTTCAACCTTTGCAATTTCAAAAGCTTACTTTTGAATTTTTAACCTCTCTTAAGGTTGAAAGAGATGACAAAAAAATTTGTACTAGGTTGAATTTTAAATTGCTTGGGAAACCATGTGTAATTAGTATTGAGCAATTGAATGTTATCTTTGGTTTCCATCAACAAGGTGAAAAATCTGTACCTAAGGGTTTTAAACAGCAATTTGCATGGGGAGCATTGGGCTCGGAAACTTATGTGGCCAAATCGGCCAAGGCAACTAAATTGAGTAATCCCGCTCTAAGGTATTTGCATCGCTTTATGTCTTGTGGGTTCTTTGCACGGAAGGAAAGCCCAGGTGTAGTGGAAATTAGTGAGCTCTTTTTCTTAGACTGTGCTTGTAATGCCATACCTGTTAGTGCCGGCTATTGGTTGGCCGATGTTTTTGATAATGTGGCGAACAAAAAGAAGGGGGCTATTTGTATTAGAGGATTGGTTACCACATTGGCGACAACCCTTCTTGATGATTTTGACCCGAGTAACTGCCATATAACTAAAATTTCGGGTAATGATTCATTAGATTTGGCCACACTTGAGAAGATGCATATGGTTGTGAACAGGGGAGGGGCCTATGTGATGACTTCGGCTGAGCCAGATGCACCAGGGGGCCGACAAAAGAGAACACGAGTCCATGAGGAGTCTGACTTGGATTCTCTTGATTTGGATGAAGATGCTCCGGTCCCGGACAATCAGGAGATAATTAATAGGATAGAGGCACTGGAAAGAAAGGTCGATCGTAACCATGCTGCGGTCTTGCAACAGTTGGACCAAATCAATAGCAACCTTGCTAAGATCTTGAGTCTCCATCCTTCAGCTGCTTCATCATCACATCCTCCTTCACCATAGATCAAATTGGCTCTAATCTTTTGAGAAAATTCCTTACTTTCTTGTATTTAGTTATAGCATATTTTTGTTGTTGTTTTTCATTTTTTTTTGTTTTTTTTAATGTTAACACTTTATACTTTGGTTATTTTATATATATTGTATTTTGTTTTTGAACAATTGATGTTTGTGAGTGAAAAGGTAGCGTTTGCCTCACAAGGGAACGATAGAAAACAGGTTGTACCTTAACTCTTTTTCTTTATTATCCTTGTTTCCATTGAGGACAATGTAATTTATAAGTGTGGGGTAATCTTTAAGCTTTCCTTTAATTTTTGTTTTGTTTGTCTTTGTGTGTTATATTGTGCGTTGTTCATGGCATAATTGTTGGAAACGTATTGACTTTTCTGTAATTCTAGCATTATATTTGAGCCTTTAGTATCAGCATAGAGATTAGCATTTGAATTCATTCAAGATCAATTTTCACATTCTGCAATTCATGACATATAAATCTTTGAGAACCCACCCTTTGTGAATTTTGAGCCTCATAGATTGAATTTTATTGTCAATTGATTTTCTTTTCTTAAGTGTGCACCTTCATGATTTTGCATCTCTAGAGCTTGCTTTTGCATACTAATTGAACTCACATTATGATTTCATCTCTAAAGTTTGTTTCAAGTATTTGTTTTAGGTTAATATGCAAAAAACTTCCTTGGATGAAAGAATAGCATGAAGCAGCAAGACACTGCCAAGCCACTGGCCGTGTCTCACCTTAAGGTGTTCACCAAAATATTAACCTAAAACAAACACTTTAAACAAACTTTAAACAAGAATCAAATGAAACATTAAACAAAAACACATAAACACCACACTAAAAACTAGTACAAAAATGTCATAAGCACTGGAATAAATTAAAACTGCCAAAATTGATGAAATCACTATATATTAACCTTAAGGTGTTCATTAGTTGTTTAGCAATTTAATTTTATTGAAACTTTGTTATTTTCAATTTGATAAACAATTAGCTTATCTAGCTTCCTTGTAAGACGACCTTGAGGTGTTCACCAAAATACTACAGCAGCCTCGTATACTTGCGAGTGTAGTTCTAGTAGCGTTAATCAAAGCGCAACACTTAACTTTATCTTCAGTTTGTCTAATGAGATCAAGTCCCACCAACTTATTCTCACTCAATTCTATCCAACAAAGTAGAGTTCTATATTTTCTTCTATATAGTGCTTCATATGGTGCCATTCCAATACTTTTTTGGTAGCTGTTATTATAAGCAAATTCTACTAATGGTAGATGTTTGTCCCAACTATCTTCAAATTCAATAACACAACTTCTAAGCATATCTTCAAGTATATGTATCATTCTTTTCGTTTGGCCATTAGTTTGTGGATGGAATGTAGTACCGAAATGGAGTCAACTACCCAATGCTTTCTGGAAATTCTCCCAAAATTTTGAAGTAAAGCATGGGTCTGTATCCGATATGATAGACACTGGCACTCCATGAAGTCTGACTATCTCATTTATATATAATTCTGCAAGTCTATCCAATGAATAGTCAGTTCTAATTGGAAGAAAATGGGATGATTTAGTTAATCTATCAACAATCACCCAAATTCCATCATGTTTCTTCTAAGTTTATTGAAGACAAGTCACAAAATCTATAGTAACTCTATTCCATTTCCATTCTGCTATTGTGATGGGTTGTAGAAGACCTGATGGTACATCATGTTCTGCTTTGACCTGCTAACATACTAAGCATTTGGTTGTATACTCAGTAATGTCATTCTTCATACCAGGCCACCAATAGAAAGGCTTCAGATCTTGATACATTTTAATATAATAATTTATTACCTGCCAAAGTCTTTCGACTTAGAGCATCAGCCACCACATTAGCCTTTCTAGGATGATAATCAATGATACAGTCATAATCTTTGATTAATTCCATCCATCTTCTTTGCCTTAAGTTAAGCGGATATTTTAAACTTTTATGATTAGTATAAATATAACATCTTTCACCATACAAGTAGTGCTGCCAAATTTTTAAAGCAAATACAATGGCTGCAAGCTCTAAGTCATGCGTGGGATAATTCAACTCGTGTGCTTTTAACTGCCTAGAACCATAGGCAATCACTTTGCCTTCCTACATCAATACACAACCAAGTCCCTGATGAGAAGTATCACTATAGATCACATAATATTTACCTAGAGTTGGTTGTGTCAAAATAGGCGCTTCTGTTAACATAGCTTTTAATGGTTCAAAGCTAGGTTGACATTGATCATCCCACTTGAATTTAGTTTCCTTTCTAAGCAATTTAGTCAGAGGAAGTGTTATCTTAGAGAATTCCTGCATAAATCTTCTATAATAACCAGCTAATCCAAGAAAACTTCGAACTTCAGATACATTCTTTGGCGATTTCCAATTTAAGATAGTTTTAATTTTACTATAGTTTCAATTTTACTAGGATCCATATGAATACCATTAGCTGATACGATGTGTCCTAGGAATGCCACCTCTATTAACCAGAAGTCATATTTTGATAGTTTAGCATATAATTGATTCTCTCTCAGTGTCTGTAGCACAATCCTCAAATGTTTATCATGCTCCTCCATGTTCTTAGAATAAACCAGTATATCATCTATGAAAACAACTACAAACTAGTCTAGATAAGGCTTGAAGACTAGATTCATCAAGTCCATGAAAGCTACTAGAGCACTAGTCAAACCAAAAGGCATTACCAAAAATTCATAATGTCCATATCAAGTTCTAAAAGTTGTCTTCGGAATATCTACTTCTTTAATTTTCATCTAATAATAACCTAATTTAATATCAATCTTAGAGAAAACACCCGCTCCCTTCAACTGATTAAACAAATCATCAATTCGAGGAAGCGAATATTTATTTTTAATGGTTACCTTATTTAACTGTCGATAGTCAATACACAATCGTAATGTACCATCTTTCTTTTTCACAAAAAGAATCGGTGCACCCCAAGGCGACATACTAGGTATGATGAACCCTTTATCAAACAATTCTTGCAGCTGCACTTTTAACTCCTTCAATTCTAGAGTTGCCATCCTATAAGGTGGTATGGAAATCGATTTTGTACCCGAAACTATATCAATAATAAATTCTACTTTCCTTTCTGGCAGTACCTCTGGTAATTCTTCTGGGAAGACATCCGAAAATTCACATACTACGGGTATGTCACCCAAAGCTTTGCTTAAATGTTGGGTATCAATAACATATGCAAGATAAGCTTTACACTTCTTCCTAATTAATCTTCTAGCCTTAATAGCATAAATCAAACTAGAAGGATATAATTGTTTCTCTCCATGAACAATAACTTTACTTTATCTCGAAATCTTACTTTATCCCAAAATCTTAAAAGTCACAGCTTTCCTATGATAATCCATGACTGCGTGATGTCATGATAACCAATCCATTCCCAAGATCATTTCAAAATCATGGAATGGAAGTTCAATTAAATCGCCTAGAAGTTCTACGTCATTGATTCTAATCGGACAATTCCGATACACTTTATTTACTCTCACACTGTGGCTTAAGGGATTAGTAACTTCTATATCATATTCAAGTCTATCAGCATACATGTTCTTCCCAGAAGCTATAATTGTGCATATGTATGAATGTGTAGAACCATGATTTAATAATACATAAACATCAAAGCCAAGTAAGGAGAATTTACCAACAACAACATCTGGAGCATCTTGATCTTCCACTTTTTTCATGGCATGTGTCCTGGCTGGAACATTACCCTGTGTCTGGGGTCTATTAATAGTCTCAAACTCTCTTTGCTGACTAGCACTAGGTCGACCACCTCTTCCTGATCTATAGCCTGCCTATGACCTCTGTACAAAACCTTGTCCTTCAACGGCATTAGATCCCTTTATAACAGGACAATCCTTAATCTTGTGTTCTTTGGAGCCACATTTCAGACAAGCTCCACTTCGATACCAATAAATATCACTAGCATGTCCCTTGCCACAATGTTGGCAAGGTGTAGAAACCGCTCGTGAAGATGAGCCTGCAGGAGCACTAGATTTACCTTCTTGAGATCTCTAAAAACCTGCTCCAATTGTATAACCTCCTCTATTAAAACCATGTGTTTGTATTTGAATACTTCTCTATTTCTTTTGACTACCTTGTTGTTGTTCACTAGAAGATCCCTTTCATTGTTTTTGTCTTCTTCTTTGCTCTTGTTTAGTTTCATTCTCAATGGAAATTGTTGTATTGACAAGAGTAGAGAACTCTTTGATTCTCATTGCCATTAAAAATACCCGGATTTGACTGTTCAACCCTTGCTCAAACCACTTACACTTATCTTCTTTTGATGAAACAAATTCAGAAAAATATTTGCTGAGGCGAATGAATTGCGTCTCATACTCAGACACAGATGACTACCTTTGCTTTAAATATAAAAACTCCCTTCGCTTCTCTTCTATATAAATCTCACTTATATACTTCTTCTTAAACTCTTCTCGGAAGAATGTCAAAGTGAGTCTACCTGTAGGATTACCTTTCTTCTTTGTATCCCACCATGCATATTCTTGTTCATGCAGTAATGAGACTACACACTCTAGCCTCTCCTCATCAGTGCAGTGAAGAAGATCAAAAACTCTCACAATCCTTTTCAATCAATACTCTGCTGTAGAAGATTCATCTGTGTCAAGGGCCTTAAAATCTTATGCTCCTAACTTTATGATTCTTTCCAGAGGAGATCTTTGTGGTACTGGAGGTGGAGGCAACGCTGGAGGACCTACCCTTGTAATTTGTCTAAGGACCTCCCCCATGTTTCTCACAAATTGAAGGTCTAATGGTATCTGCTCTGCAGAGGGTTCTATTGGCTGCTGGTTTCCCACACTTGCCTGACTGTGTGAGGATGCAGCTTCTTCCGTTGTAGCTCGATGAGATCCAGAAGCCATTCCACACCTATAAACATTTAAAGATCAACTACATCATATTACTTAACCACTTATTCAGTTCACATAGCAATGATAGTTGTTTTCACTTTTTTCCATAATTCCATACAATAGAATCGCCTAAACTTGCTCTGATACCACCAAATGCAAAATCTTATATATATATATATAACTAACAAAGGATGTCACATAATGTCTATACACTTATTCAATTATTATTATTATTTTATAATATTAAAAACAACGCCAATAAAAATTTTGGCAGAGTTTTTCCCTAAAAATTTGACACTACTAAATCTTCATCAAATAAAAACACAACATGCAGAAGAAAAACACTTCCAATAATTTTGTTTAATCTCAACTCCAATTTCAAACTCTCAAACAATCATTTATAATCTATTTTAAAGATCTATATTTTTACCAATATATTTTAATATCAAACATGTATCATCTTTATCAATATATATATATATAAAGTAATATTTCAACCAAATTATAAATTATAACTCATACAACAAAGTATTTAAAAATCTCTAAAAACCCATAATTACACAACTGTCATTTAAATTTAAATACTGCTATGTGAACTGAGCAAGATATATTATACATATTTCTATATATAACACCTTCTCTGATGCAGTTAATTTGAGACTCTAAAATCTCACTCTCGTAGATCCAATCTGTATGTTTGATCTGCTCGTCGGAAATAAATTTAACACGCTAAGCTACTACTTAGTGGTGCTTATATATTCATAATTTACCAATAATTATAACATAAGAAAATCAATATTAATATTTTATATAAATAAAATAAAATTATTACTTTAAAATACCAATTAGGAAGTACCATATTAAAATATCAAATATGAATTATCACTTTAAAACACTAAGAAAATATATGAATAAATCTTTAAAATGTAAATTAACTCAATATTATATAAATAAGTTCAATATTTACTTAGTGGTTAATCACTTTAAACCATTAACTTATCTTGGTAAGTTTTACTTGATTTGCCCTCGTATACTTTTTTTTTTTTGAGAAAATTTGCCCTCATATACTCATTTAAAAATTAAGGTTCGGATAACGAGATCACTGATGGCAAGTAAATATCCACTATAATGAATATGGCCAATAGCCCATTAGTGACACGAATGTCCACTATCACTGATGACACAAAGTGTCCTCTGATGGCACGAATGTCCATTGTCACTGATAACACAAAGTGTTCACTATCACTATGAACGTCCACTCTTTACCTAGCCATTCAATCCAGAAGCTAGGTGTAATATCAATATAATCAGACAATCCAGTTACTTTCTTATTTTCAGTCAATTTGACAATCAATAATAATAATAATATTTTTAATAATTATTTAAAACAACAACCACTTTTCTCATTAAGCAATTTGCATTAAACCTTTAACAATTCAATTTAATAAACTTTACTTCCTCCATTTACTATATAAAATTTAATTTATTTCTCAACTCTAAAAAATCTGCCATATTCTTACTTTCTCTGGTAGTGTCTCTTTTCTAAATCTTTCTCAGTACTAAATCTCCATTAAAAATTATACATATTTAAAAATAAGTCTTAGAAACATACATAAACTTATATTTAAAATTTCATATTTTTCTGAGTTCCTTTACTATGTTTCAAAATTATATTTTTCAACCCTATATATTCTGTTTTTACAATAACTTTACTAGCAGCACCCATTTCCAAATTTTATTTAGGTACCAAATCTTCATAAAAATTCATGTAATTTTAACCATAAAGCAATAACATATATATTAACTTGTATATAAATTTTCAGATATTTCTGGGTTGTTATACTATAGTTTCTAGTTGCGTTTCTCAGATCCTAAAATTCTGGCTCTACTAGTACAGTCAGGGCAGCTTGTGTTCTTTGATTTTTCATTCATAATAACTCATCTTTAAAAATTATAAAATTTTATACACTATCTATTAACACATAGATAAACTCCCAGGTAAACTTTCATTATTTTTAAACCTTTCTAGGTTAGTCTAAAAATTTAGACAAAATAATTCATAATTAATTCAATTATGGTTCAACTAGCTTCCATAAACATAAAAAAATCGCAAGAAAATTAAAGAATGACAAACTATTAATACACAAGCACAAACCTCTTTTCAAAGTAGATATTCCACTCTCTTCCCTGATTTTCCTTGAATTTATAGTGATAATTTTAGGATTTTTCACTTATTCTAATGAATTCTACTAAGAATTTTAGGTTATATGTGAAATTTTCTTAAATTTTCACTTAGTTTGATGGAAGAAAAAGAGGAAATTGAGTTTTTGGCTATGGAAGAGGTAAGGTTAGTTTTGGGATGGGGAATAAGAAAATAGATTTTTTATTTATATACATTAATTAGGATTTTGATCATATAAGGTGCGCCCACCGTAATTTTGGTGCACCTACTTTCTTAAATTATTTCTAATTCGATTTTTAATTATGTAAAATCATAAAAATTAATTTTTTAATTATTTTGAAGTTTTATTATTCATATTTCACATTCTAATTTAAATAAAAATCCAATTTTGTGGTCAAAAAGGTATTTCTGTAAGGTTTTACCACTTAAAGATTATTTTGCAGAAATACAGATTATGTCCACATCCGAATTAAAATTTTAATTTTTAAAGACTTAACTAACCTATTTTTCATTCATCATAAATACCCGAGTCACTCTCTACATTATACACAGCTCCATATTGGTATAATTCAAAAAGTCAACTTTTAAAAATTTTAGACATTATAAACCTTATCATGATCACTATGGAATTTCCTCTTTCTCATTTAACATTCTACATTTTAGCTCATCCATTTGCATAACCATGAATCACATTCATAATGTGACTCATTTTTCACATTTTCTCAAATGTCAAAAACATACCCACATTGGATATCATACCACATAATACATATTCACATTATAATATAATTTCTTTTTATCTCATTTACATATCATATTTATATTTACATTAAAGTTCCTTTTATATCATCTTATATCACATGCAATAACCACTCTTATAATTGTATGCTACTAATACTTATATCTCATCCAAAAGTAAAAGTGGCATAGAACATTGTCAAATTTACAAGGTGTTATGCCATCTTCCCCATTGCTTAAATAATAATTATTATAAACTTATACTAACCTTATTTGCTTTCAAAATCCCTCCAAACTTCTTTCCAAGCAAAGATCCTAAGTTCCATCAATTTGATCTACATACATATAGTTCCAACAACAAACATTATTATTCATTTAAAATTACTTTTATAAGAAATGTATATTAAACTACCATTATTTATACAATTTCTCTCAAAATTTCATTAAAACCTTAAATTCACCATTCCCAACTTTATTTAAATTTCTTTCTACTAACATTATTTTCAACCTTTAACCTCAAAATCATTACCTACATGCCAAATTAACATCAAAACACTAGAATTCAATAATTATCTCCACCTTCATCAAAAACCCTAATTTCACATAATTTGTCCACAAACCCTAATTTCATCCAAACTCAACCATATTAAATTTTCAACTATAAAATCACCATATATATATACTATAGCAACATTAAATTATTCCATTTCAATAATTTTATGTATCCATCCCAAAACTACAATTTTTATATAACCCTAAATTTATCAACTTTGAGCAAACTTATCCATAACCAATTTCTAACCACAAAATCATTATATAAATATTAAAACAACATTAAATTCATCCATTACCATAATGATAATCACCTATTTTAGAAACTCCAATTACGCATATTTAACAACAAAACCCTAGTTCCATCATGTAGGTTTATTTCCATGAATCATTTATCAAATTATCATGTATACATCCTAGTCATATCATAACTAGCATCTTTCTCAATTAACAATTATTTTCTCTCTCTAACCATTTCACACTTACTCTTAAAATCAATTAAACAAACTTAAAGTAGTGTACTTATTTGATTTCCCCAATAAACCTTCAAAACCTTCTTAAATCCTCTTGAAATCTCTTGTAAATTTGATGTATAAGAAGAACTCACACTCTTCTCACCTCTCTCAAGACTCACGTCCAAGAAAGGAAAAGAAGAAGAAGAAGAAATAAGCTCTTAATTTCCATCCTTATCTTTATATAAGATAATTAATTAATTCCTTAATTCACACCAATCATATCTCTTCCTTTTTTGACTTTTCTCTCTTCACTTTTCTTATTATTGTTGTTGTTGTTGTTGTTGTTATCAACTTTTCCACCACAAACTTATACTTGCTATATATGTAATATATATTTTATGTATATATATGTTATATATATTTTACTTATATATTATATATATCTTTGGCTACATGTATATATAATGTGTATACTATGGATATGTAATGCATATATTTTTCTTATATATCTATAGTGTGCATTCTATTTATACTTCAAGTATACATCATGTATATATTATGTATATTAATTATAATATTTATCCAACATATATAACAAATATATGATATGTATATACTATATATATACTATGTACATACTGTAAAACCCTTGGTTTTTGTATGATTTTAAGTCTAGGGGTAAAATGGTAATTTTGCACAAAATAGTCATTTTGTGCCCTTTGAATGTCTTTTGTTACTCGGGGCGACGAGACGGTCGTTTTGAGTATAATATTGTGTTTTTGGCTTCGGGGGGTATTTTGGTCATTTTGGCGGTCGAAAAATTTTCGATTTTGTTTTGCTGTTTTTGATGTCATTTTGGTGACCGTGATGCTGTTACGGTTATTTTAAGTATAATTTTGCTAGGGGTTGTGTTTCAGAAATTTTTCAGATATTTATTAATTTTTTTTAATTAAAATAAATTAAATTTGGGGTTAGTTGTAAATTTTTATAAGTTAGTTGGGTTTTTTTTGAATTTTTAAAGAGTTTTGGGGTGTTTTTAATTAAAATAAATTATATTGGGGTAAAATTATAATTTTGGAAAGTTATTTTCCTATAAATGGGCTTAAAATCTGATGGAGTAGGGTTTTTGGTGTTTTATTTTCGGGTGTTTTGAAAAAAAGAGGAGAAATTAGGGTTTTAGGCAGAAAACTGTGCGGCCGTAGTTTTGTCACTGTGCGCGCGCGTAGCCGGTGTCGTTTGGCGAGGGGCGTGTGTCGTTCGGCGGAGAGGCGCGCGCCATTGCCAGTGTCGTTCGGCGTAGGAAGCTTGTCGTTCGGCGGCTGGGCGAAGCGGCTCGCAGACTGTCGTTTTGCTCTCTTTCCAGCAGCTCGATTTTTTCGAGTTTTTGGTTTTTTTGAGGTTTTTCTTGATTTCTTTTGCATTATTTCGACTTCCATTTGATTATTTCATATTAGTATCATATTGGGTTGATATTTTTCTTAATTAATTTGGCTAAATTCGAATTATTATTTAATTAAATTGATTTTTTACAAAATAGGTTAGGTTTTGAGATTTTTATTGTTTTGATGGATTTGGTATTAAATTAATTGATTTGCTAGTGTGTTGGGTTTTGGAACTTGATGAATGTATTGAATTAGGGTTTGATTGAATTGATTTGGATATTAGGGTTTTTGGAATTAATTATTTTCTTTGAGTTTTTGGATGATTTAATTTTCTGCTGAAGTTTGATTTTAGTACTGTATGTTGCTCGATTTTTAATTAAATATTGGAACATGATAAAAAATCTGAAAATTTGATATGTGGCTTGAAATTGAGTCTAGTTTATGATAAAAATAATTGTTGGGATTTTGGAGCATCGTATATTTCTGGAAAATTCAAGTTTTCTACTGTTGTCTGACAAACTGTGCTGTTGATGCTATTGCATCAACTGTAACTTTCGAAATTCATATTAAAATGTGTAAAAATTTTTTTGATTTGATTTTCATATATGTTGAAGTTCTGGAAGTCTAGTTTATAAGAAAAATGTGTTGGGTTATGTTTCTGTTTGTTATACGTTTGAAATAATTAAATCTTTCTACTGCTGTCAGTATACCTTGTGAACTATATACTGTTATGAATAAAAATTGGTTGAGGGACTTCTAAGTCTCGAAAAATTATGAAATTTTGATAGGATGCTTTTAAGATATCAAATTAGCTTCTGGTTGAAAATTATAAATTTTTCATATACTGGTTAATTGTTTTGAATTTTACAAGTTGACACTCGTTATTCAGGTTTTATCGGTAAGGTTGTATCTTGTGTATATTGATTATTTAAGTAAGGTATTTGATAAATTTAAATTGTAAGGACCTTTTAATGATTTTTTATATTCTGGAAAGCAAGTTTAAAGGTGTGGTATTATGATGGTTAAGTTATGATTGGTTGACAAAAATGTTTAATCTTGTTGTGGAAACTATTGAATTGTGTGCATTCACGTCATGCATTCCCATTTGCACTTGCATACAATTGTAAGGGTGGTTGTTAATTGATGGTTAATGGTTAGGCGGTGGTCCAGTAGCACCTCAGACTTAGGGTGGCGGATTGCTTAGCTGACCGTTAGACCAGGTAAGTTCTATGGGTGTATTTGAATTGTTTGTGTTGTGCTACTTGCTAACAACTTATATACATATATAAACCTTTCTTATAATATATTATCCTTTGTATATATTCACTAGACTATTCTTTCGAACCCAGCCTCGTATGTTTTATGAGACAGAGAAACTTGCATGTGATTGTATTTATGTGAGAAAATTTGAATTTGATATTACTTGTGCTGTGTGATGGTGTGTCATGAAGGGGAAGGAGGTTACTGAGGCTTAATGCCTATACTGTTATTGAGGCTTAATGCCTATACTGCTACTGAGGCTTAATGCCTATACTGTTTACTGAGGCTACATGCCTAATTACTGATTACTGTACTGTACTGAGAAGTTATAAGGGCGGATGTGACTGATATTATACTGTACTGTTTACTGACTGGTGACCCGACACACCATCTTGTTTGCTTAATTTGTGAATGTATTATATGTACTGCTTATATAACTGTTAGATGTTTCTCTGCCTCTCATAGACTTACTGGGCGTCTATATAAAGCGCTCACACCCTTACAGATTGTCTTGCAGGTTTACAGTGATTGACTTCGTCTATCTTCTTTCTCTTCTTGGCGAAGTCGATCAGGTTTTCCGTTTGTGTTTATCGGTCTTTCTGCTTAGAGATTTTCGGATATTGAACTTTTGGGCGGATTGAATCCGAATCCCTTTTTGTGTAATAAATAGAACTTGTCTGCTTTAGATATCCCGAATGATTTTATTGTGATTTGATTATATTGATGGTTTGCATTTGAACTAGGATTACGGATTATATAAGTATTGAACTGTTTTGCACTTAGACTGTTATGAATGTTTCTAAGGCTTATGTGGTCGGACTTCGGTTTGGCTGCATGTCGGTCATGGCCCCCGGGTTGGGTCGTGACACATACAACGTCTATATCTTAATATGCTATTATTTATTATCTTTCAATTAATTTATTTATCTCATAATATTTTTATTTATAAATTAAAATACCAATAATTTATATTATAATAAAAATTTAAAATTCAAGAATTAAACTTAATTTAACTATAAATATATTTACTCTAAGCTAATATACATATATATACTATTTTTATTCCAATTAATCAATTATTAAACAATTATATATATATATACATTTATTAATAAAAATTCTTAAATATAATTAATAATATATATTTTTATTAACTATAATAACAATCCACTAATTCATAGTTTCATCAATTCATTATATATATTAATTTGTTCTATAATCTAATAATATTTAAATTAATATTTAATTATTTTAATTATATTTAATATTTATATTTATATTTATATTTTTACTGATATTTATATTTATATTTATATTTTTACTGTCTATTAATTAATTATTCTATATTTTAATTTATCTTTTAATAATAATTAATTAATTAATTAACTATAAATTATAACTTCTATTTTACTACTTTATTAATTTTAACTAATTCCCTTCTTTTTTTAATCTAACAATTTATAAATTTTATTAGTTAAAATTGTGATAAATTCAGAATTTATTATTATTTTTTTCACTATTTTTTTCTAATTTTTCATAATTTTTATATAAAAATTTAATCCTAAATTGTTTATTAAATCAAAATTTTATTAATTAAAAGTTATTTTATATTTTCTATTTAAATAAACTTAATACATGCATTTATAGTTTTTCTTAAATATTCATCTATACTTCACAAATAATATATCAAATCGAAGTTTAAGACGAGAAGAAATTAAAAATACCCAAGTCGCTAGAAAAAGAGGTCGAAAAACCGTTGGAAGCTCGATCAAAAAGTGATGCCAGCGTGATATTCGGATGGCGTGTGAGACACGCTCCGACTTCAGACGGCGGCGTTCTTAATGGTGGTCGATGCGACTCTGAGAGTAGATCACAGTGGTCCGGTGCATATTGTCGGTCGGTGGCCGGGAGGTGGTAGATCAGAGGCAAAATGCTACTATCGTCCGTTCTCCTCCCTAAATTTTTTGTCCTTCGATTTGATTTTTAGTCACTGTTACCCAAAAAATTCATTTTCTCTCTTTGTTGCCTCTCTTGCACATTATTTCCTATTAAAAAATCTCATTAATTCACTCTATTAAATACATCTATTCTATCAACTCAGTCAAATCCCACTTCTTCTTTCTTTTAATTGTAAATTCAATTATATATATACATTGTTTCAATATTGCTTCCGGCACTATAAATTAGGTTGGTATATAATTTTTGTTTAATTGTTTTATGCTCCACTAATTATATTTTTTTCTAAATAATTGTTTATGCTCCACTATACATTATTATTATTTCTTTATTATTTTTTTACCTAATTGATTCCACTAACTTTAAATTTTATTATTATTATTATATAAATTTTTAAGTAAATAATTTTTAAATCTAATTAATTAATTCTTTTAACAATTAATTTAACTTTTACTATATTATTATTATCAAAATTACAAGGTATTATATTTTTCCCTCCTTAAGAAAATTTATCTCCAAATTTTTACTAACTCGTCGATGGAAACAAATGAGGATATCGAGCGAGCATATTTTCTTCTCTTTTCCAAGTTACTTCCTTTTTAGAATGATTATTCCATAAAACTTTCACCATAGGAATAACCTTGTTTCTTAGGACTTTTTCTTCTCGCGATAAAATTACAACTGGTTTTTCCGCATAAATCAAATCTTCTTGTAATTCTACTAGTTGTTTCTGTAGCATATGCGAAGGATCACTTTTATACTTTCTCAACATGGATATATAAAAAACATAATGTATTTGAGATTGTTTTGGTGGTAGTGCAAGTCTATAAGTAATAGGGCCAATTTTCTCTACAACTTCATAAGGCCTGATAAATTGAGGACTTAGCTTTCCTCATTTACTAAATAGCACTACACCTTTCCATAGAGAGATCTTCAAGAATACCTTATCCCCCACATCATACTCAATATCCTTTCTCTTCAAGTCTGCATAGCTCTTTTGTCTATCTTGTGCAACTTTTAATTTGTCTTTGATCAGTTTAATTTTATCAGCAGTCATCTACACTAATTCTGGGCCCATTAATTCTCTTTCTCTAACTTCATTCCAGCATACTGGAGTCTTGCATTTTCTTCTATATAATGCTTCATAAGGTGTCATGCCTATGCTTGAATAGAAATTATTGTTATAAGCAAATTTCATCAATGGCAATGCTTATCCAACTTCCTTTAAATTTCATAACACAAGCTCTAAGCATATCCTCTAAGGTTTGAATAGTGTGTTTTAATTTTCCATCAGTTTGAGGATGAAAGGAAGGACTAAACTTCACTTTTGTACCCATAGCATGTTGCAAACTAGGTCAAAATCTAGAAATGAACCGTGGATCCCTATCTGACACTATGTATACTGGAGCACCATGCAGTCTCACAATTTTCTTCAATTATATCTTTGCAAGTTTATCCAAAGAGAAATCCATTATGATGGGTAAGAAGTGAGATGACTTTGTCAATCTATCTAGAATCACCCAAACAGTATCATGACTTTGCTGGGTACAGGGCAAACCAGAGAAAAAATCCATGGTAATATACTCCCACTTCCATTCAGGAATCGAAAGTGGTTGCAAAAGTCCATAAGGATGTTGATGTTTTGCTTTAACTTGTGGATACACCAAATGTTTTGCTACAAAATCTGCTATATCCTTCTTCATACCCTTTCACCAATAATTTTTCTTGAGAGTTCTATACATCTTAGCACTACCTGTATGCATAGAATAAGCAGAACAATGGGCTTCTTTCATTATCTCCCTTTTTAAAGTAACCACATTTGGTACACATAATTTGCTACCAAGTACTAAAGTACCATCTTCTTTAGTAGCATAGTCTGTAGGAGTATCTGCTTTTACACCATCAATAATCTTCTTCATATCTTCGTCTAAAACTTGAGCTTCTCTGATTCTTTTTACCAAAATCAGTCTGACTTTAAAAGTTGCCAATAGTGCTCTAGAATCATTCATCATCAAATCTACTCCCAAATATCGAAGATCCAGTAATAATGGGAGTCGTACAGTCTTGATATGGAAAAGACTACCATGTGACTTTTGACTCAGAGCATCAGTTACCACATTAGCCTTCCCAAAATAATACTTAATAGTATAATCATAATCTTTTAACAACTCAACCCATCTCCTCTGTCTTAAATTCAACTCCTTCTTTGAAAGTAGATACTTCAAACTCTTATGAACTATGAATATTTGACATTTTTCTCCATAAAGGTAATGTCTCCAAAATTTTAAAGCAAAGACTACAGCAGCAAGTTCCAGATCATGAGTGGGATAATTCAATTCATGGGGTCAAAGCTATCTAAATGCATAAGTTATCACTTTCCCATGATGCATCAAAAACATCCTAAACCCTTCCAAAAAGCATCACCGTACACCATAAAAACCACCATTGCCTTCAGGCATAGTAAGAACAGAAGCGGATATCAAACAAGCTTTTAATTTTTCAAAGCTTTACTTCCTCAGTCCAGTTAAACTTCATATTCTTCCTTAGCAACTTGGTTAATGGTGATGAAATAATAGAGAAATCATGTATAAAGTGACGATAGTACCCCCACCAAGCCTAAGAAACTTCTCACCTCTATAGGAGTTGTTGGAGATGCTCAATTCATCAATGCCTCTATTTTCTTAGAGTCAACATAAACTCCCTCTACTGATATGACATGACCTAAAAATACCATTTTATCCAGCTAAAACTCACATTTACTAAGCTTGGCATACAATTGTTATTCTTTAAGATTTGTATTACAATTCTCAAGTGTTCATCGTGCTTCTCTCTACTTCAAGAATATACCAGAATATCATCAATAAATACAATTATAAACCTATCATGATAAGGATGAAATACCATATTCATAAGATCCATAAAAGCAGCTGGGGCATTAGTTAACCTAAATGGTATTACTAGAAATTCATAATGTCCATATCGAGTCCTAAAAGTTGTCTTTGGCACATCTGACTCTTTGATTTTTAGCTGATGATACCCTGATCATAAGTCTATTTTAAAAAAGACTTTTGCTCCTTGAAGTTGATCAAAAAGATTATCAATACGAGGCAAGGGATACTTATTCTGAATAGTGACTCAATTTAGCTGCCTATAATCAATGCATAACTGCATGGATCTATCCTTTTTCTTCACAAATAACACAAGAGCTCCCCAAGGTGAAATAATAGGCCTAATAAATCCCTTATCCAATAGTTCCTGTAATTGTACCTTCAGTTTCTTCAACTCTGCAGGAGCCATTCTGCAAGGGGCTTGAGAAATAGGAGTTGTGCCTGGCTGAACATTAATAGAGAATTCAACTTCTCTATTATAAGGTAATCCTGGAAGCTCTTCTGGAAATACCTCTGAAAATTCACATACTATAGGAATATCTTCCAATTTAGTCCCTTCTAACTGTATGTCAATTACATGTGCTAGATATACTTGATAATCCTTCTTAAGTAACTTCTAGGCTATCATAGCAGAAATAACACAAGATGGCATAAATTTTCATTTGCCACAGAAAGTAAGGGTAGGATTTCTAGGCAGACTAAAAGTCACTTTCTTCTCAAAACAATCCATCCCAAGAATAACATCGAACTCATGTATGGAAAAAGGAATAAGATCTGCAAACAATTCAAAATTACCTAACAGGACTGTTGAATCTATATGCACATGCTCACACATCATAGACGTCCCCACTGGAAAACAAACTACTAATTCTTTATCTAAAGAACTTAATTTCTCATGTGCATATATGGCAAATGCATTTGATATGAATGAATGTGTAGAAGCAGGATCAATAAGAATACGAGCATCTCTTCCAAAAACTTAAGCTTGTGCAGGAGATCTACCTGTCTGAACACATAATATGATCCCCTCATGTCTACCAACACCATTGTTGTTTCCTCTCCCAACTCCTATGCCCTGTGATTGAGTTCTGCCCCCTCTCCGAGGCACAAATGCTAATGATGTTTGAACAGACTCGCTAAGCCTCATTAACCTTGGACAGTCCCTTCTAATGTGACATGTATCACCACACTGATAGCATCCTCTAAAATTTGCCATGTACTCCCCACTGTGATGTCTACCACAAGTAAGATAAAAGGGTCGTGGTCTCTGATTATCTCCTAAATTACTACCCTGAACTCTTAGTACACTGGTAAAGTTACCCACTGATTGTTGCACTGAACTTTAGCTGATCTGATGTCGGTTTATCTGCTGACTTGGTCTCACAGATTGATAAGGTCTACTATAGGAACTACCATCTCTCTTAATATGTCTATCAACAAATCCTTGAAAAGAACTGTGAGTTTGCCTTCTCTTTTTATTCTCAAACTCTATTTCTTCTTTGAATAACTTCTCTTTTTTCAAAGCACCATATACCATAGCATTAAAAGTTTTGACCTATAACACCCTTATACCCCATATATATATAATACACATATCTAGTATATGTAAAATACACATAAAGAATACAAGAATGTCACAGTACAGTCTTTTCAAAAGTTTCTATAATTCCTAAATAATTATTTTAAACACCTAAAATGTATTTTAAAAAATAAATAAAAGTATTCATCAGTGATTTAAATATTAAAAAGATATATTTTAAAAGAAAATTTTTGAGAAAAATTCGCCAGAGTTTTGTCTGTATTTTGAATATTTTCAAATTTTAAAATTCACAACCTGCATTTAAAATACACTCTCAATTATTTATTCAATACATATATTTCTCCAAAATAACCCAACGGCTCAAACCACCAACATATCACCAAATCATATCAATTAATATATTTATAAATATAAGTCCCATTTATTTTAAAAGAACTTCCAACACATAACACCAAAGGAAATCTTTATAATTTACATCATATATATGGTTATATATAATGTACATACTTAATCAAATTTTAAAAGTTTAAAAGTTATACATAAAATGCAGATGGCGTTAGTCAGTGTAGCTCAAAAACCTTCACAACAAGCAACTGTAGCCTAGACCTGGGGTGGTCTAGCAGCACTCTCCGGATCCTCCGGATCTGCTCTATCACCTGCGCGATGAAATCTATTTGCGCTAAGTATTTTGCCTAATAGTACATACTTTGGTATAAAGAAAATGATATTTCACACATAATGTCAGTAATGCACTATAATCAAATGACAACCAACACATATTAAAATTTAGTTAACATAGTAATCATCCACACAAATCGGGCCCTAAAATCCTTATATATTAGTTTAGTTTCAGAAATTTTGTCTTGGGCTATCTCAATTATCTTTGACACCAGTGTATCTCATCCGAAGGCATAATGAGTCTATGACATCAGTGTGTCTCACCCGAAGGCGTAATGAGTATATGACACCAGTGTGTCTTACCCGAAGCGTAAAAAAAATCAAACAAAAATAATCCAGAACTAGACTTTATATAAGGTAACATGCAAATATATTTTTCTCAAAATTCACATTTCTCTTATTTTTCCACATTTCTCGTTCTCTTTCACATTTTTGACTTATTAACCATATCATCATCACATTTTAAGCCAATGTAGGTCACTTTCATGTTTCCATACACATTTTTCATTTTTAATACTTTACACAAATACTACATTTAGCTATTTTTCCACGGCTTATCATGCCATAATAAATACAAATTAAGCATTGTTACTTCAAATAATGCCATACAAACACATTCACATTAGTCAAGTAATATATCATACTAAAATAATGAAATGCATTATGCTTAAAATCAATGTAACCAACCACATTCAACTTCAAAGTATATACTAACCTCCTTCAAGAGCACTCCAAGTTAAAAACACCACTTGTTCAAAATATTCTTCACTACTAAGTTGAAAAAACAATTTCCTACACAACACCTATTCAAATTATGAATATATATCACACATTAGAATCACATTTTAAGGTGTTTGAAGCTTAAATCACAAATTAAAACACATTCCTTCAATTTTCCTTTTCTTAGCCCTAAGGTTCTCCAACTATAGAAATCCAATTTAATTAATTCTAAATTGAGTTTTAAGCTTTTATATATCTAAAACATCACATTTTAACACATTTCAAGCAATAAAATTCAATTTAAAATCATTCCCTTCAAAATCCTAAAATATGCCCTAACTCACTTAAATTTTGGTTCTTCATTCCAACCAATTCTAAATGGTAATTTAAACTCATTTTCATCATTAAAACCATTAAACAACACAATTTAAACCATGAAACCAATTGCACAATTATTCTTTAATAAAACCTTTTTCAAAAATCCTAAATCACTTACGACCTCTTCCAAACTCTACAAAACCTAACATTTTCTTCAATCCAACGTTAAAATCATTGATTACTCATCAATATAACATCATTCATACCCATTTAAACAATTATAAAACCCTCTAACAAAAACTCAAATCTTACATAATCAAAAATTCAAAGAAACATTATAATTTTAAAAGAATACTTACTAGTTTGTTGGAAAATTACCAAAACTCTTTTTAATTCTTGAAAATCCTTCTTAAAATTAGTTCTTGGGTGAAGAAATTTCTCCTTTGGCATGCAAAGGAAGAAGAGGAAGAAGAACAAGAAGAAAGAAAGAGATAAAGATAAAATTTTGACTTTTTTTCTTCTTCCATCCAATTACATATATATTATTTTAATATTTTAATTAATTAATTAATATTTAATTTTAATTCCAAAATTCCATCTTCCATCCATATTTATTTTCTTTTTAAGTTATTTAATTAATTTTAATTTTTATAAAATATATTTACCATTTTGCCCCTTTTTACTATTCATCTTTTGTTTTTTCCTCTAAGTTATGTTTGGCTTTATATGTAATATATATTTTTATTATATTTCACATATATACATATTATTCTCTCACTTCCAAAACTTCATTTACCTCTCTAACTCATTAGTCTAATTTAATTTAATTTAATTTTAGTAAATTAACGGATGTTACATGACTTGATTCTGCTACAATCCTTTGTGAATATTAATATGCAAACACTCATAGAATCTGTTGCACTTGTCTTCCTCTGTAGACACAATATGATCCACATACCTATACAATTCTTCAAATTTGTCCACCTATTAAAGGAATATCATCCCATCTTATTTCAATTGAAAAAACATGCTCTCATTTTCTCTTCTATAATTTCCAGGTATATATTTCTAGTAGAACTCCGCCTCAAATATACTCCAAGTTAAATCAACACCACGGGATTGAATCAATCTAATATACCAATCATCAGCTGTTCTAGCCAAGAAAGCCTGAACATATCTTAGCTTTTTTGCATCAGTAATACCCATAAGAGAATAAGCTTTATTCAATTTCCTAATCCATTCATCAACCTTTTCAGAATCTAATGTACCATCAAAATCTTTCGCACCACAAGTACGGTAATGAGAAATAACTGCCCATGGTTGCTATTGTTGTTCTCTTGCAGTCATAGCTACTATAATAGCCTGGGCAAAGGTAGTACCAACATTAACCTGGATTGGTGGTGCAGTAGGTGGAACAGGATGTACATGAGGTGGAGCAGGTAAATTTACTTTAGATGAGCCTTCTTGTGAAGCAATATCAGTACAAGTATTATGTTCACTGCTCTCGGATACCTCATAGTCAACTAACTCATCAGAAGGAGGTTAGGTAGGATCCCTTGTAATACCTTGTAAAATAATAATAATAATAATAATAATAATAATAATAATAATAATAATAATAATAGTTGATAAATTAAATAAACAAATGATTTAAGATAAGTTAATTAATAATTAAAGTGGTTGATTAAAAATAAAAATAATAATAATACTAATAATAATGAATAAATAAAGAAAAATATAGACAGATATAATTAAAGTTTGTACTAGTAAGTTGGTGTAATAATTATTAATAAGATGAGTTAAAGATAAGGTAATGCATAATTAGATATATGATAAAAATAATAATAATAATAATAATAGTAAAAATAAATAAATAAATAAAAATATATAAGAATGATAAAAATAAGTAAAAAAATGTGCATTGAATTAAAATCATTAATTAACAAAAGTAGGTGTAGCGGGTGTGGTGTGGTGGGAGACAAACAAAAAATGATGATAATGATGATGCTGGGCATTTGAATGTTTATTGGTGTATTAATATATGGAGTTATTATTTTCAAATTAAAAAGGAAATTAGGAGAGGAAGTAACTGAAAAGGAACGAGAGAGAGAGAGAAAAGAGGGTTTGAGAAATGGACTGTGACAGTGAAAGAGAAGGAGGGGTAGTAGGTTTTTAGCTCCGTTCGACATTTTCTGATCACTGATTTTAGACATGCATCGGCCACCGGGAAAGTAGACTCGCCGAGCTTTCCATCGGTATCCAAACCACTGTGATCGGCTACCGAAGTATCCGTCACACGTCGTACGAAGTTGGACCTGGGGGTCTCGCCGACGTTCACTTCAGATCAACTTTTCGATAATTTTTCGATCACTATTTCTGGCGACTTGGTTATTTTTAGAACTCTCTCTTCATAAGCTTTAATTTGGTATATTATTTATAATTTTAGAAGCACATTTTAGTTTGGCCAAAATCCGGTGACCGTCCGGCGACAGTTAATTTCCGGCAACCGGAGAAACATATATATATATATAACTAGAAATTAATTAAAATATATAATTAAATAAAATTAATTATTATCTAAGTATTTAAATTGATAGAAGATTGAAAGTAGTTAGTAGATAATTGAAATATGATTTATAATTAGTAATTGAAATTTTTTAATTAGAGTTTATTCGTTTAAACTTTATGAATTAAAATAGAAATGATATTATGATTAAATGACTAATTAGTTGTGGTTGAAAGAAAACAAATTTTGAATAATTGAAAGTAGGTAAATAAATAATAAAAATAATAACTATACTAAATAAATAAAATTCATTTAATCTCTATAATTTTGAATATTTAAAAAAATTATTAATTAACTAATAAATTGAGTTAAGAATAATATTTTAATAATTGATTTAGATTAATAATTTAAAACCTAATTATAGTATAAAGAAATAATTAATGATAATTAAGAATAAATGTAAATATATGTAAGAAATGGCTAATTAGAAGAAAATAAATTAGTAGTTTATCTATTTAAATAATATTTATTATAATTACGATTAAATCATTAATTGTATAAGAATTTTTAAATAATAAATTAGAAATTAAGATAATTAGCTAATTACCAAGTGATTAAATTTATTGATAAATATGTTATAGTTTCAAATTTATAAAAAATATTAATATTTTATTTTGTTATAATAGCTAAGTTATAATTACTTTTATTTAAGAAATAATTAGTGTTAAGAAGTAATATTGATTTATTACAGTAATTAAATATATTAATAAATTTATTATAACTATTATTAATAATTGTCAATTTTAATATGATTGATAATAATAATATTATTATTATTATTATAATTACTGCTAATATATTATATTACTTTTAAGTTTAGAATAGATTTATTTTAAATAATTAACATTGATACTATTACTCCTATTTACTATTAAATTTAAATAAATTATTAAATTTAGAATAATGATGATTAAATAATTACTTTCAACTACATAAATAATGTTATCATCTTATTATCAAAATTTATAACTTTATTATAGGAGATCATTAGAAGATAAAATATAAATAAAGTATTAAAAAGTAAATAAAATGTATATTAATATTATTAGTTACTATTAAATTTAATATGAATTATTTTAGTTAAATAAAAAGTTAATTAAATAACTGTTTTAGTAAAAATAATTAATCAACTAATGTTATCCTGAAATTAAATAATATTAATATCACTATTTGTCATTATTAATGTCATTATTATTAATATTTTAAGGTATAATAAAATAAGAAATTTAAATTAAATGATATTAGTATTATAGTATTTTTTACAATTAAACAAATATTACTTAAAATGTAATTGAATTAAATAATTAATAAAATAAATGTTATTAATATTATTGAACTATTAAATAAATGAATTAAATCAATACAATTTAATTGTATATTAAAATATTATAAATACTGGGTAAATTTAGACAATGTTATTGATATTAAGTTGTTAAAATATTGTTGAAATTTTTGATGAGTAAGTGCTTTGACAAATTGAGAGAGTACTCATTAGAGTATTATTTTAGAATTTTAAGAACGATCGAATTATGTCAAAAATTCATTAGAATTTTAGAAATCATTTTCACTTCTTCCATTCATTTCATTATCTCATAATAGTGATAATTCTAGATAATACTTTAGTAAATTATTATTTTTATATCATTTTAGGTGTGAATTCAACTGCTGTTGTAGAAAATAGAGGTGGTCCAATCAATTAAATAATTTGAGCTATTGATTAAAGTGAGTGGATAATTATATAATATTGATGTTTTATTAAATTATATATATATGATTTGTTAAAAATTATTTTATGATAAAATTCTATTTATAATGGATTTGAAAGAAATAATTTTTGTATATTTTAAATGAAAACAAATAATGGTATATTGATGTTTGAAGTATGATATGATAATTAATTATGAATATAGCTAAATAAATGTTTCACATACACTCATAATATGTTTTCTAATAGAGACACATGTGATGACGGGGTATTAAATGAATTGACGGATTATGTTTATGACTATGATACTATCTTTGAAATAGCGTTTGGTATACATATAGCCTTTAGAGCGTAGATCAGGTGGTCACCCTTTGAGAGCAGCTTTGCACATGTGTATGACCATGATTATTTGTTCTTAGTACTGTCATGCGTTATTATTGCGCCCAAGATGTCATGTTATAACTTTTGGCTGTTAGTAAAAATATATTTACTTGCGCCTAAGATTTTATGTTATCTATGAATTATATATTTTCATTGTATGAATATATACGTTAATGTTTATGAAATAATATTATAAAATTTTGTTGGTTAAGAAGGATAAAAATATGATGTAGTTGTATAAAATTTTAATAGTAAGAATATGAGAAAAAACTTGTTTATTTCCATTTTGCTATATAATTATCTTCTTACTAAGTAGTTAGGTTCACCTCTTATTTATATAAACATTTCAGATACTGTTGGAGAATAAACCAGTAGAGCACCATTTCTGTCTCTTCGTTCAGCGCATAGATAAAGTCGGACCAACATAATTATTGTTTGGATTTATTTAAGAATTATTTATATTTTCATGTTGGACAATAGATAAGATGTATTTAAAAAAATTAGTATCTATTGGATAATATTAATGTGTGCTTTTGAAGAATATTAAGAAAATGAATTGTGAGTGATATTTTTATAATAAAATAATATTATGGTAAAGTATGAAGTAAGTCCATCGTGAGAATTATGAGAATAGAGTGTGACATCCCTATGAGATCGGCCAATATTTTCTAGTCTAAACATTCAATTTCGTTGGTCCGTATTTCTACCACGACCTCTATCACCTTGTAATTGTGGCGGCATTTTCCTGTAAAAATAAAGTATATAACATAAGTTACCTATGTGATATTCCTAAATATATAATATATATATTCATATTTCACAGTACAATTATAATTATATATATTAGTATATCATGATAAATCTCTCTAATTATTGGGTAAATATTCATAAAAATTTAAATGCTTTTGATTATGTATGACTGGAATGCGATTTTAAATGAAATGATATGCAAATGCAATTTGATTTTAAAATTTCTTTTGACTCATGCATAATTCCCCCCAATATAAAACTTTTTTTTAAAAAAATAATTTTACCCTTGAATCCGAGAAATTTACTAGTTACACTAACAACTTAAAATAATTTTCTTATTTCTAATTATCTATATTAAACTTTTCATATATATCTTTTTATAGAAGTCTACATAGTCTATAAACTATGCTCTGATACCATAAAATGTTACATCTCATTCTTTTAATTCTAAAGGTGGACTTATCTTACAATTTATCATAATTTTAATTTACTAAATAAACATCACTCATAATTTAATTTACTTAATATTCTTCAATTACACAATTCAATAGATATTAATATTTTTAAATACAATTTATTACTGCTTAGAACAATACTATCGATAATTATTAAATAAATAAAAAAAATTATGTTAGTCCGACCTTAACTATACGCTGAAGGAGGAAAAAGATAGAGATGCTCTACTGATTTATTCTTCCATATCTGAAATGCTATATATATAAGGGGGTGAGTCCAACTACTCAGTGAATAGATAAATATGTAACAAAGGAGAATAAATATGGTCTAATAATATATGTATATTATATAAATATCATCTATAGCTCAACTGGATAAATATAATTTATATATCAGAAAATTCAAATAATAACTTAAATTAATAATCTTTTACATACACTCAAATATAATCCATCACTGATCTATCTTTAATTCAAGGGCGCATGATGACTTATCTCGCAAGCCCAAGAAGAAATAATTTCAATATACATATGCAGAGCAATTACCCGGGCCAAAAGGTAAATTTATAATATTATTAAATTTATATAAACACCAGTCATAAATGTGCGATCAGACAGATTTTATAATAAGAGTGTATATAAATCATTTATCCAACAAAATATAATCAATTAGTCATAAATATGAAAAATAAACTATCATTATTTATTCTTAATTTATAGAAAAATAGATATCATTCAAAAATAAATCATCACTTTGAATTTAGTAAATTTTTTTCTAAAATTATATATATATATATATAATATTGTATAATATTGTAGAAATACAATGTACATATTTACTCATTCATATGGACCAAATATTATATTTGCTTAATCAACAAGGTCCCTTTAATACTCTATAACTATAACTGGATTCGTTTTTATAATAATATAAGAACATTATTTATTTTAAATTATATCTAATTACTATGGATGTATGTTATGAAAATGATATGTGATTTCGGTCCCTAAATTCTAATGATTATTTCAGTAAATTGGTAACTCTCAAAATTTTCTAAAATAATACTCCAATGAGTATTACCTAATTTCTAAGGCAATTATATATCAAATTTTTCTGATATGTATTTGCAACAACTCGATAAAATTTTAACTGTAAAAATTTACTAAAGTATTTATATTTTTTCTATATACAATTAAATTATATTAGTTTAGCTTATTTATTTTAATATTTTATTACTAATAATATTTATTTATTAACAAACTTATTCATTTATGTATTAGATAATATTAATTTAATTTACAATATATATATATATATGTTTTTATAGTAACAGTAGCCAAATATTTACTTTATATAAATTTTTTTTAAAAAAAATTACTAATAACAATAGAGTTTTAGTTATAACACTTTACCATTATAATACTAATAATATTATTATTTATTATTTAATATAATTTATATGTTAATAATTTTTATAATTTATTTTTAAGTAAAAATAATAGTAACCTAATTACTATAACAATACAAATCTTAATTAAATAATTAATTTTATGATTTTTTATAAAATTTTCAATTATATTTTATTTACAACCAAATTTAATTATTTAATAATTAATTAACTTAATTTACTTTATAAGTATTTTAATTATCTTAATTCATTTTGCAAATTAATAATAGTATTTAATATAAAAATATAATATATCTTAGGGATTTAACCTAGAAAATACCTTTTTACAAGAAGTTAATATATTCTAGACTCTATTAATCTTAAATCGACTATCTTTTATCATAATAACCTTAACTCTAAAAAAACTTTTATCTTTCTCTCTCTTTCTTCTTTCCTTTTCTCTTTCTTCTCCTTTTCCTCCATCATCGTTCTCCTCCAAACTTTTTTCCTTCAATCATCAAATCCAAAATAAGATTCATCTTTAACTTCAACTCTAATTTTCTCTCATTCACTATGTATTGAAGCTTCTCCAATAAAATATTTCTCCTCCTATTATTTTTTTTGATCGAAAAATTAAAAACTCCATTCATCTCTAACTCCAACCTCTCTCTTCTCAATTTCACCATGTATTAAAGCTTCTCCAATATAATATTTTGGTAAGTTTATTTTTTTTCTTTAAACTTAAGTTTTGTAAGAAAATGAGAGATTTTAAAAAATTGAATTCATGTATTTTTTAAATGTTTTATATGATTGATTTTTTTCTCCATGAATTTGAATCTACTCCTCTGTTTATTCTTTCATTTTAATATCTGGATTCATGAAAAGTTAAATAAAGTGTTATGAATTTTATGTGATACAATATTATATATTATTGGAGGATAGTATGGACTGTTAGTAGATCGTTAGGGGCTACTAGGGTCTGACAGAGGCTGTAATGGGTTGTTAGGGATGTAATATAGTATTATGTTGTGTAGTGTTTCAGGCTATATGGGGGTGTGTGGGGTGTTAAGGGCCTTTAGCTGTAGAATAGGGGATGTTATAGGCTGATACAGACTATTAGAGGCTAATAGGGTCTGTTAGAAGGCTGTTATGGGATATTATGGATTGTTAGAGGTTGTTAGGGGATAATAGGGGATATTAAAGGCCGGTTGGGGCTGTTTGAAATTATCAAAGGAGGGGCTATTAGAGGATGTTGAGGGATATTAGAAGTTGTTAGTAAAAGGGATGTTAGGATCTATTAGAGATTGTTAGAGGATGTTAGGGATTATTAGAGGATGGTAAGGGTTGTTGGTGTTTATTAGGAGCTGCTAGAGGGCCATTAGAATGGATTTTAGGAGCTATTATAGAATGTTAGGGGATATTAGGAGCTATTAGAGGTCGATAGGGGCTGTTAGGAGTTATCAGGGGAGGGGCTATTAGAGGTTGTTAAGGGAATATTAGAGGCTGTTAGTAGAAAAGATTAAGAGATATTAGAGACTGTTAGAGGATGTTAGGGGGCTATTAGAGTCTTGTAGGGCTATGATAGGGATTGATAGAGGTTGTAAGGGATTATTAGGGGCTGTTACAGGCTATTAAAGGCCGTTAGGGGCTATTAGAGGCTGTTAGTGGGAAAGAGATATTAGGAGCTATTAGAGAATGTTATGAGATGTTACGGGGGCTATTAGAGGTTAGGGGCTGTTGAGAGCCCCTATAAAACCCTAATAGTCTATAATAGCTCCTAATATTTTCTAACAATCTCTAGTGTCCTCTAACAGCCCCCTAACAGTCTGTAATATCTCCTAACATCCCCTAACAGACCCTCTCCTAATAACCCCTAACAGCTTATAGAAAGATGCTTGCTTACATTCCATTTATAATATCTATTATTTTACGTCTAAATATCATGTATTTAAAGAGAAGATAGAGAAAAAAAAAGAAATTGAGAACCTCTAAACAACATCTTAAAATTTTTGAGAGGTGATTTGCGATATGGAAAGCTGGTACAAAATGTAGACATTATTTATCTCCTAGTATACCAACATAAAGCACATTGGTTTTTTTTTTATTGAAATTCAACTCACAAAGTAGAAAATTAATGTGTTTAACTGTCATAATTCTCCAAACCAAAAGACGCATGACAACAATGTGCGGTCTTAATTGTTGAAATGCTTCTGGTAGTACTTAACCATATTGGCTTCTTCATCATAGGTCTGAATTGAGAAGAAAAATTATAAGAAATTAAAAATCGTCTACGACCATCACACTTGTCCACAACAGGATATGTAATTTTTTTATATGTTATTAATTCATATTATATATAAATTATATAGTATCATTGATGACATTTTAATGATTTTTTTTGTTTACAGTATGGACTGGTTATTTTGTTGCCAAACTTATAGAGTTTTTTTATGACTGATGGACTTGATATTTGGAACTATATACAAAATCACATGGCTGATATGATATACTACACAATAATGAGCTTGTGGTTTCATGTTGCTAACAAGAACACAAACACTTGGTGTAAAGATGACAAGTGATTCATACTTTGATCATAATATTACAATTTGATTTGTATATAATTTTTTTTGTATATAAATTTAGTTGAAGTTAATTATTCAAAGATAATGATTATAAATAGTCTCTTTTATAATTATTTTTACTGCCTATTCAGGTTTGATGTGGTTGTTTACTTGATTTTTGAAACATGCGATGTTGAACGATAGGTCAAATTGATTATTCAAATATATTTAGAATAGATAATCTCTTTTATAATTATTTTTATTACCTATTCAGGTCTGTGTTGATGGTTGATAACTGTTAGGAGCTGATATGAGTTGTTAGGGGCTGATATGGGCCGTTAGAGTCTGTTAGGGTGTGAGCCCCTATCATCCCCCTAACAGCCCCTTACAATCCATATCATCCCCTAACAACACCTTACATTCCATTTACAACATTCAGTTATAATATACATGTTAGAGTTATTTAACAATATAAACAAAAGTTTATAACATTCTCATAGTAGAAACATTAAAATAGATCACAATTATGAATACAATAATCTTATTTTTTTAAACATCGATGATTGTGAAATATCATTATTAATTATTAACATACCTATTAAAGAGATATTATTAATTTTTAAACCCGTTGCTAGAGGTTGTTAGGGGATGTTTGTCGTGAGCCTCTAATAGCCCATAAGATCCCCCTAATAACCCTCTAACATCATCTAACAACTCATAACAATAGTTATTATGCTTTAATTTAATCTCATGTAGTGAGAATTGAGAAGGAGAACAAAATTATTAAAAAATAGAACATGCAATAGCCCCTAATAACCCCTAATATACCACAACATGAACCCATAACAACCCATAAAATACCACAACATGGATGTTATGTTATAATTTAAATTCTTGTAGTGAGAATAATTGAAATGGACTCATCAAAATATATCAATATTTATAACATTCAGTTACAATAAAAAATACAAGTTTATAAAATTCAATTATACAACAATAATAAAATTGATATCACAATTATGAATATAATAATATTATTATTTTGAACATTCAATGATTACAAAGTACTATACAACGATATTGAATTTTGAGATGACCACATAAAATTTTCCACCATAGTGGATAGGATAATTATGCCAAGTTTCATATCAATTCTTCTTTCTACGAAAATATCATGAAATAAAAAAGCAACACCAATCAATAATATTTAACAACTACACAATAAAATATAATCATATATAACTTCCACATAGATTGTTATTATTTATTACAGTATGTTACAGGCTGTTAAGGGCTATTTTCACACATTTTTCATTTGCATTATATAGTTCATCAAATATAAAGTGTGTTCGAGATTAATATACATTATTTTGATAGGTTGTTAGAGTCTGTTAGAGGTTGTTAGACTATATTAGAGGCTCTTAGAGTCTGTTAGTAGTCATGATAGAGGCCTGTTAGGGGGTTGTTAGAGTTTGTCATAGGCTTTTAGAGTATGTTAGGGGTTATTAGAGTCTGTTAGATGCTGTTGTGATATATTTTATAGTTTCAGTACATAATTAAAATAAAAATAATATATATTAGATATTAATATACAAACTATTTTTCTGCGAGGGGCTGTTAGAGATTGTTAACAGCCTTTAATAGCCCCTAACAGCCCTCTACCAGGCCCCTATCTATCTTTAATAGCCCCTCATCTACAACTAATAGCCCCTAACACCCCATACTAGCCTTTAACACTATATAATATTGTTTCATATAAAGTCTATAACACTATATTATAACCCTTAACAACTCATTACAACCTCTGTCAGACTCTAACAGCTCCTAACAAACTGCTAACAATTCATACTAGCCTCTAACAATATATAATATTGCTTCACATAAAATTCATAACGCTCTATTCAACTTTTCATGAATTTAGAAATTAAAATGAAAGGCTAAACAAAAGAGGAGATTCAAACTTATGGAAAAATAAAATAAAATAAACCATATAAAATATTTAAATTGGCCATTTCCTTAAAAACATTTCAATATAGATGCATTCAATTTTTAAAATCTCTCATTTACAAAATTTAAGTTTAAAAGAAAAAAAATCTTACTGAAATTTTATATTAGAGAAGCTTCAATTCATGGTGAATGAGAAGAAAGAGAAGAAGAAATTAGAGAGAAATAGAGATCAACTAAAACTAATCTATTTCCTTACAAAACTTGAGCTAGATGCGATCACAGAAGAAGAAATAAAATGAGAAAAAAATGAGAGAGAAAATGAGATGAGAGAAAGGAAGAAGAAAGAAAAACGTAAAGGAGGGAAAGAGAGAAAAAGATAAAAACATTTTTTTAGGGTTGAGAGTATTATGGTAAAAGAGAGTCCATTTAAGATTAATGAAGTCTAAAAAATATTAACCTCTTATAAAAAGATATTTTCTAGCTTAAATTCCTATATCTTAATATACTATTATTTATTATCTTTTACCACCAAATTAATAATAGTATTTAATATATCTTAATATACTATTTACTATATCTTAATATACTATTATTTATTATCTTTTAATTAATTTATTTATCTCATAATATTTTTATTTATACTTTATATCAAAAATACCACTAATTTATATTATAATAAAAATTTAAAATTCAAGAATTGAGCATAATTTAACTGCAAATATTTTTACCCTAAGCTAATATACATATATATATATATACTATTTTCATTCTAATTAATCAATTATTAAACAATTATATATATATATATTCATATATTAAAAAAAATTCTTAAATATAATTAATAATATACATATAAATTTATTAACTAAAAATAATATACTAATTCATAGTTTCATCAATTCATTATATATATATTAATTTGTTCTATAATCTAATAATATTTAAATTAATATTTAACTATTTTAATTATACTTAATATTAATATTTTTATTTATATTTTTACTGTCTATTAATTAAGTGTCCTACATTTCAATTTTTCTTTTAATAATAATAATTAATTAATTTAACTATAAATTATAACTTCTATTTTACTACTTTATTAATTTTAACTAATTCCCTTCTTTTTTTAATCTAACAATTTATAATTTTTATTAGTTATAATTGTGATAAATTCAAAATTTATTATTATTTTTTCACTAATTATTTCTAATTTTTCATAATTTTTATATAAAAATTAAATCCTAAATTCTTTATTAAATCAAAATTTTATTAATTAAAAGTTATTTTATATTTCTGTTTAAATAAATTTAATACATGTATTTATAGTTTTTCTTAAATATTCATCTATAATTCACAAATAGTATATCATATCGAAGCTTAAGACGAGAAGAAATTAAAAATATCCGAGTCGCCGGAAAAAGGGGTCAGAAAACCATTGGAAACTCGATCGAAAAGTGACACTGGAGTGATATTTGGACGGCGTGTGAGACACGCTCCGACGTCAGACGGTGGCATTCTTGATGGCGGTCTACCCGGCTCTGAGGGTAGATCAAGGTGGTCCGACACGTGTCGTCGGTCGATGGCCGAGAGGCGGTAGATCAGAGGCAAAATGCTACTGTCGTCCGTTCTCCTCCCTAAATTTTCTATCCTCCTATTTGATTTTTAGTCACTTTTACCCTACAAAATCCTTTTCTCTCTTTGTTGTCTCTCTTGCTCATTATTTTCTATTAACAAATCTCATTAATCCACTCTATTAAATACATCTATTCTATTAACTCAGTCAAATCCTACTTCTTTTTTTTTTAATTATAAATTCAATTATATATATACATTATTTCAATAATGCTCTCGGCACTATAAATTTGGTTGGCATATAATTTTTGTTTAATTATTTTATTCTCCACTAATTATATTTTTTTCAAAATAATTGTTTATGCTCCACTATACATCATTATTATTATTATTATTATATTTTTTATTATTTTTTACCTAATTGATTCCACCAACTTTAAATTTTATTATTATTATTATTATTATTATATAAATTTTTAAATAAATCAATTTGAAATCTAATTAATTAATTTTTTAAGAATTAATTTAACTTTTACTATATTATTATTATCAAAATTACAAAGTATTACATTTAATTATAATTATATTTATATACGAGCATATAGTTAATTGCATGCACTTTGACTTAATTAAATCATAATAGTTTTTGCTTCAATTGTCCATTGAAAATGCCTTATTCACCTTTGTTTTGAATTTATAAATTTGTCTTAAATAGAACAAATAACGTCAATTTAGTTTTCAGATTTCTCATTCTTTATAAAATTCACTTTGAATGTAAGAAATTAATATTTTTTTTCTATTAAATAATGAAAAATTTTATCTTCAACTCGGTGTATGTGCACAAAACTAAATGAAAATTAAATAAATATAGTTATTTTTTATAGTATCCCTCTTTCAGTAATTTACTATTAAATCAATGAACATGCACTGGGATGGAGATAAATTTTTTCTTAATCTACTTGTATCTTTCATTTCTTTCGTCATATTGTCTAAGTGACTGACCTAGCACATTGTAATTCACCAATTTTCTTCTTGTGTTTCCTTGATTTAAAATTTGAATCATCACTTAGTATATTTTTTAGAATAAAAAATGATGCAATAAAATTTTAGAATATAAAAATAATAGTATATGAAATAAACAAATTAAAAATAATAGAAACAGTATTGATTATAAAATAAAAGATAGGGATTAAAATTGTAATGTAGAGGCTATTGAAGAGTAAAGTGTATTTTGAAATAATTTTTATATGTAAAAATCAATTGAAATAGATTTGTAGCGTTAATTTTTTTATTGCTATAATTTAAAAATAAAATCAAAGCAAACGCTCACACAACTGTTTGCCCAAAGTTGCAAATTGCAAGAGTCATCTATCAAAATATGATCATTGCGATGTACAGTTGTAACCTAGCAATTTGCAAAAGGAAGAAGGGCATGGACTTCAAAGCCCAAACTCTCATTCTTAACCGATTTACAACTGTTGGTTTCCATTCTATTTTTATAAAATTTTGTACAAGACAAGAACTAAATCACTTTTGAGTTAATTTTGATTCTAGTTCAATGCCGCCTTGGTTTTGACTAGCTTCTAGTTAATTTTAACTAATTAAATTTTGGTTGGTTCTAATACAAAAATGAACCATAATTTAAGCACATTTCCATATGTTAAAATTTATACAGATCTAGAATTTTTCTTTTTAAGCGTTATTAGCCGATGGGATTAAAATTTTTTTTTGTATGTAAATTTATGTGTTTATTTTTTATATTTAATTAGAATATTTAAAAATTATTTAATGAATATTGATCTAAGATTTAAAATTTTGATCAATAAGGAAAAATAAAATTTAACAATCATACCAACTTTTGGGGTTAAGATTTTTCTTTTAGATGGATTAGTTGTTATTATTTTTTTCCCAGGTTTTGATACTAAATTTTTATATAAAAAAATGGAGTCTTGTGCGAAGCGCCCACGGCCTAAATTTTTTACACTATTTAGCTTATTTATTTATTTATTTATTTATTTTAATTTTATCGAAATTATAACCCTAAAATCAAATCTCATCTCTCTTTCTTATCCTGGCAGCCGCCTCAGCATCTTCATCGCCAAACCAGCGTTCCGGCCTCTCTACCATCCTCTTAAAGCTAGTCTCTCACCATCGCCATCATCGTCGATCCAGCCTGCTCGCCATCAGCTCCATCACAAACCCACGGCGACCATCATCTTCAAGTTAGCCTTTCTCCCCATCACCATCATCATCGATTCAGCCTGCTAGCCATCATCTCCATCACAAACCCACTCTGACCATCATCTTGAAGCTATCCTCTCATCATCACCATTACCGTCGACTGCTGGTATAATATTTTTTATTTTACTTAATTTTTTATTATGTACAAGAAGAGAATTTTTTTAATATTCTTTTGGGTTTTTCATTTTTTAACGCCTTGTTTCTGGATCATACATTAAATTTAGGGAATTTAAAAATTTTTTGTTGAGTTGAATTAGAGATGTGCCAATGGATTGGTAACTGGAGTTTGTTTGGATTTGTGAATTCGTTTCAGACTATGAACTTCCTATTTCTCGTTGAAAACTTAATTTTCTCTTATCATTAATTTGTGGAAATGCGAATCTGAAACCTTCTTATTACCTTTTAGCTTCACTTAATTGATGAATTTGGTTCATTTGAATTTTTTTTTGGTTTTTCTATTTCAACTTGGTTCAACTTTTGGTGTTCCTAATAATTGGCTGTTCTGGTCTTTGGCAAAATATTAATCTATTGTTGCTTCAAGCTATTTGGAGTTGATATGAACTTGTTATGAAATTTGCATCCTGTGATAGTTGAGTTGATATTAAAGTTGGATTCAATTGCTTCTGGTATAAATCTGAAATTGATAGTAAAGGAAGAGCTATATTATATCTCTGCGTAGAAGGATTTATAATAAGAAAAAAGATGAAACAAACTTTTCTAGCAAATTGGTATGTCAAATCTTGTTCTTTTTTTATTGGCGTTTTCTGAATTTATTTTATCTAAACGGTATTGGTTTTTGTTAAATGGATTTGGGACGAGTATGGATAATGAATGAGTAATTATAAATGGGTTTGGGACGGGTATGGCTAGTTTGAAGTTAAATGGGTTCAGTAATGAGTAGGGCAGTATTTGCGGGTACTCTACCCATCCCTAGCACAGGACGCTGCTGTTGAAGCTAAATTACTAATTTCAGTTTTTATTAATTTTTTTGCCTTTTTTAATAAATTAATTAAATTACAAGTGCTTAATTTCAATTAGTTGAGAAGTTCGTATTGATAGCCTCATGATTTTTCTTAATGTTTTGTAATTATGCAGTTTCATGATAGTCAAAGCTTTCTTTAGAACCCTAAGTTAATGCTAATAACAATTATATGCACGCCTAACTATACCAGTGCTTTCGAGACCCCTCATTGCATGCAAAAGTACCATTTTATAGTTCCTTAATTGACAACTTGTGTTTGTTTTTATTCTCATAATTCAATTTTATAATTGGGTATTCTGGGTTGCATGTATGGTTTCAAATGATATGGTTTTATTGGTGATATTATTTCGCTGTAAAGGTAATTGTTTATAGGCTTCAAAAAGGTCATGGGATTGACAATAACACTGTGTCAGGATATTTTATCATTCAAATTAATAATAGACAATCTTATCTTCTGTTGCAGAGAACCTAGAGGGATGAAAGGATAGTGAAGGGCTTACGAAGCTAGGGTAGCAGAAAAGAAATGGCACATAGATTGTTAAGAGATCTAGAGAATGATGGTTGGGAACGCTCTGACTTTCCTATCATTTGCGAGTCTTGCCTTGGTGACAATCCATATGTCCGTATGGTATGTATGACCCCTTCTAGCTGTAAACTTTGCAATAGTTTCTATTCCACCAGTTATTAAGGGATTTTGGTTGTGATTGTATTCCTTTGGATGCAGACCAGAGCTGAATTTGATAAGGAATGCAAGATTTGTACAAGGCCATTTACAGTTTTTAGGTGGAGGCCAGGCCGTGATGCAAGATTTAAGAAGACTGAAATTTGCCAAACATGCAGTAAGTTGAAAAATGTTTGTCAAGTATGCCTTTTGGATCTTGAATATGGGTTGCCAGTTCAGGTTCGAGATACTGCTCTCCATATCAATTCCAATGATGCCATTCCAAAGAGTGATGTGAACAGGGAGTACTTTGCCGAGGAGCATGACCGAAGGGTATGCCAATTTATGTTTTAAAGTCAATTTAGTTTGGTAAAACTTCTACTATCCAGAATATCAAACTATTTGGTATATTGAACATATTACAACTCCTGAATTAACAGTGTCAATATTACAATATATGAATCATATCCAAGTGACTTGTCTACTCGCTTTTGTGTATGTATGTGATTTTGACATGGAATGTGTTGCATATGGAAGGAAGAAAGATAGAAGAGGGAATGTTAAACTGTAGAAAATGACAAGGTATAACTAATTCAGTAGGTGGCAGAGAGAGAAGAAGAGCAATGAGTTTGCTATTTTTTGCCACAGCATTCAGTTGATTGCTGTATAGGGACATTTTACTGATCCTATGGTTATTGATTATGCAATACAAATCTCTTTTAAATCCCTTCCTCTCATTCTCTGTTCTTTCTATTTCTATTCCTATTCTATTTCTATTTCAGTTTCTCTTCTTTTTCTTCCCAACCCTTCTCAATATTCTCCTATTTTCCTTCCAGCTTATTCTACTGACCTAGTTACTAATTCCATTTATAACAAAGTGGCTTGTGGTTGGAGTATATGTGTTGATAATGTGCTCATGGTGGTTCCATTTGTTACATTTTTGGTGGTCTTGATATAGTTCTACGCATATAACAATGCATTTTGTGTTATATAGTATCAGCGTGACAGTTTTATCAATTGATTCTGTGGTCGTCTTATTCACATAAATCTGTGCAGAAATTCTACTTTTTCTTTGTTTACATTACAATTGTCACCTTTCTTGTTCTGTTCTTTTGCATATTCTGACACCTTTTTTGAAAATTGTTCAATGCAGGCCAGAGCTGGTATAGATTATGAATCTTCTTATGGAAAGGTGCGGCCAAATGACACAATTCTGAAACTTCAAAGAACAACACCATATTACAAAAGAAACCGAGCACATGTTTGTAGTTTTTATGTTCGAGGTGAATGCACAAGAGGTGCAGAGTGCCCTTATAGGCATGAAATGCCCATAACTGGGGAGCTGTCACAGCAAAATATCAAGGATCGTTACTATGGGTAAGTGCAAGTTGTTAATTTCTTTCCTCTGAATATAATTGGTCTTACAATCTCTTTCTCTCTCCCATGCATGTACACTTGCACGCTTCTCATTCTTGGTTCTAGTTTTCTTTTAAAGTTCTTTCACTTCTCCTGAATCCTGTCAATACATGTGGACTATGGCTGTTCATGTGATATCTTTATTATTTGTCAGACAAAATTAGGTATTACTAAGGTGATTTAAAATCTTCTCTCTTGGATTGCTATTTTGCTTGGAATTCTCGAGCATTGGTTTGTGTTTGAGCACTTCAAGTTGTGTTTGTTTCGTTTTTTGTCTGCATATTAATGACAATTCCAGGTAATAGAGCAAGAATGAATTGATATGTAACTGTTGGATCTTTGCACTTGATCTGAACTCTATTGTGTTCCATGCAACTGAGCCCCAGAAGTCCTATAATTTGAATCTTTGGTTGTCATATCTTTCATCAGATATCCTATCAAATTCCAGTTTGTAGTGCCAAAGGCTATTCAGAAGCACAAACACATGCATACACATACACTTAATTTACCCATCAGGCATGTGATGATCTTTAGATGTTTGCAGCCTCTATACATAATTCTCACCTTTCTTGTGATATATGTGCAGAGTGAATGATCCGGTGGCTGCGAAGCTACTTAACAAGGCTGGTGAAATGCCCTCGTTGGAGCCACCTGAGGATGAAAGCATTAAAACCCTTTATGTGGGGGGGCTTGATGCGAGGATCACTGAGCAGGATCTGAGGGATAACTTTTATGCACATGGTGAGATTGAATCCATTAAATTGGTGCCTCAAAGAGCAATTGCGTTTGTAACCTACACAACCAGAGAGGGTGCAGAGAAGGCTGCAGAAGAACTCTCCAACAAGCTAGTTATCAAGGGGCTGAGGCTGAAGCTGATGTGGGGTAGACCCCAAGCACCAAAACCTGAGTCAGAAGTTTCAGAAGAAGCAAGGCAGCAGGCAGCAATGGCTCATAGTGGGATGTTGCCTCGGGCAGTTATATCTCAACAGCAGAACCAATTACATCCAACTGGCACTCAGGAACAGCCTCCACCTATGCACTACTTCAATATACCACTGCCACCACCACAGCAGGAAAGAACATTTTATCCATCAATGGATCCTCAAAGAATGGGTGCCATTGTTCCATCCCAAGATGGGGCTCCTATGGGGCCATCAGGATCTGGTGAGAACAAAAATGCTCTGGAGAGGCAGCAATGGCAGCCTTATGCATATCAGGGTATGCGGCCGCCGGTGCCACCACATGGGCAATATCAGCAACAACTTTACCCCCCTCCATATGGATATATGCCAGCAATGCCACCCTATCAGCAGTACCCTCCACCATATCACTCTCAAGTTCCCCCACCCCAGGTGCCACAAGCCAGCCAGCAACACCACCAGCATTCTGTTCCACCACCAAGGAATGCACCTGCACCATCTGCGAGCTCTGGACCTCCACCTCCAGGGTCTGGAGTATCAACTTCAACAAAGCCGTGAAACCTGAAAATTGATTAAATGTTGTACTCCAGTTCATGCATTATTGGTCATACTTTTTAGATTGATTTCCTTTTTGTTTCTGACCTTGTGATGTATTAGTTTTAATGGCGCCCCATAACAACATTGTTTCTTGGTGCGCTTCCATGTAGAAGCTGCTGTTATTCAATACAATTGAAGAAGCGTTGTGTTTTACAATCAATGCTCATGGTCGCAGGAGTGAGTGAATTTTTGGGTAAGCTGTCTTGGAATAATTCCTACCTATCGATGAGAGTGAATTTTAGGCTAATTATCTTGGAATTATTCCTCAGTGGAGGAAAGCTTTTTTTTTTTTTTTTTTTTTTTTTAATTTACAGGTATGAATATTGTAATTATCATACAGTCTTTGATGTGCAGTTATTAATTTGGGGTAATTATAAATCTAACCTGCAATAAAATTGCATTTTCAAAAATATAATAATATTTTTTTTAAAATTATGGAAATAATATTTTCAAAATTATAAATTTACATAATAAAGGTAATAGCTTGGACTTTAAAAGTACAAAATTAATAAAATTATAAATGTCAATATTTAATAAAAATATATATAATATATATTATAATATATCACTGTTTAGTAAAAATATATATAACATATATTATCATATATTCATATATACTGTTAAAAATATAATTTTTATTTATAAAATTATCATTGTTTAGTTAAAGTATATGTAATATATATTCATATATAACATTTTTTATAAAGACATATTAAGATATATTAAAGTATATGAAGGTATATATAACATATATCTACATATGATTATTATCTTAAAAAAAAAATTTCGGTATGTAATTATTATATTTTAATATATGTAGGTATATAATAACTATAACTACATATATCTAATATCTTTATTAAAAAAAATATCAGAATACAATTGTAATATTAATGTATATGAAGGTATATGTAATATATATCTCAATATATAGTTGTTGCATCTCAATATATAGCTGTAATAAAAATTTTTTTTAAACATTTTATTAAACATTTAAATTGAAGAACAAAAAACTCTCCAATTATTATACTTGAAACTCAAAAATGAATAATAAAAAAAACATATATATCTATACTCTTTTTTTTATTAGTAGTTAATTGATCATCAAAATAATAATTTTTATAACAATTATCTTAAGATCAAAACAGATTGATTCTGAAAAGTAGAACCGGCACTTCAACAACTTGTTATGTTTATTGAAACGAAGGTCAACTATTCTTAGAGTAGAAAAGAATAAAAAAAAAAAAATCTGTTGGAAAGAAAGAAAAAATAAAAAGAAAATAAAAATCTGTTAGAAAGAAAGTGTATTTATATAAAAAAAAAGAAGATAGAGAAATGTCTAAATAAAAAAGAAAAAAAGAAGATAAAAAAGATCAGCATATTTTTTAAAACAAAAACTATGGATAATGTAAATTTGAAAAAAATAAAGGTTTAAAATTAAAAAAAAAAGATAGAGAAAGAGAAATTAAAAAAATAGTATATTATGTAATTTCCTCCATTAATTTAGCTCTCATTTCACAGAAAAAAGAAAAGAGAATTGTAACTACTTTAGTGTGATTCTTTTCTTTTCTAATTGTAACTACTAATGATTCTTTTCTTTTAATTACTTCAATTTCTCGCTAAAAAAAATACAGAATAACCATTTAATCCAAATAATCGGCATTATTACTACATCACTTCATTCATCTCCCCCATTACATATTTTTCCAATTTTCTTTATTTTTTTTGAATTTCCTTCCATTTTCCAATAAAATTTCACCAAAATTAAAAGGAAATTGCAATGGTTTCAATTTCTCAAATTACATGTACTTCTTGATCCCATTGTCGCGCGATGTTTTTGTTCATCAAATTGAGCTTGACATCACTATATCACTATAATTTTTCATACTTCTATATTATTGGCATTTTCATCCACAAATGAGAACTATGGCTCTTTCTAACCCTAAATTATTTTTAAAAATAAAATTGAAATAAAATCTTGACAATTTAACAAGTAGAATAATATTGAAAACAACAATAGCTAATCCACTTCCAAAGGGCAAATTTTGAAAGCCCAATTCATGTGTAACAATACTAATTGAATTATATGGAAATTGAAGAGAGTTTTGTAAGGGTCACCTGTCCCTTGTAGGGCTTGCCATAAAGTCATGTCTGAACCATATTTCCTAGCTGCTAGCAATCCAAAAGAAACTCCAACCTTCATCTCAGGGTTCATTGCATTGTCCAGTTTCTGATCAATCAGGGGGGCTACGTGACAAAGTAGCCTGCTCAAAAGCATATGCAACTTCAATAAGCTTGGGTTCCATGCCTTTCAATCCCCCAAAACAGATTCCAAATGGCATTCCATTGCTACCATACCCAGCTGGAACACTAATTTCTGGGTAACCTCCTATAGCTAAAACAGTGGAAGCAGTCCACCCAAGTGTCACCATTGCATCTAAATTGTTCTCTTTCATCATTTTCTCAAATCATTCTTTAGATAGTTTTTCCATAAACTTTATTTCTTTCATTTCTTCATTTCCTATCCCATTTGTCATTTCTGATGCAATACAGAGATCCTGACCATACTGTTTCATGTCTTCCTGCAGTGGTCAAATGCCTCAATTTAATACACAAATTTATTCCTTAAATGAATTTTTGAAGGAAAATTCATTTTAAGTGCTAATTAAAGATATCATTAACTAATAATTCTATGTACTAATTTGTTTTGTCTGGTTAATTTTGTGGTGTAGCAGCCAACAAATTCACCATACCAGTTCAGGATTATTGGCATTGAAAGCAATGATGCCCGCCAATAATCTCACTGGAGATTTGATAAGTTCTTCAAGGTATTGCTTGATTGTAAGCTTGAACTCAGCTAGCATTACAATTGCTTCTCCAATTACACTTGAATCCATAATTACATCAATGTTCGCTATTTGCAGATTATCCAACAAAGTTGCACCTCCTTGCCTACAGGTTCTCATGACAAAAATATAGAAAATGAAGCAAACAATGACTACTAGTATTTTTTTTTAACAAAAGAAAAAAAGAACATGTACCTGAACACTTCCAGACGGCTGTTGAAGGTTGACAGAATAGTAGAATCATTGACAAAAGTGTCAAAGTCGGAAAATGGAGATCGTACGACTCCCAGTCTCTTCCCTTTGAGCCCTTCCTCTTTTAGAAACTGTTTATAACCAGCTTCAGGTATAAACTTAGCAGCTTCCTTCGTTGCTTCGTAGTCTCTTGGATCGAAACCAACAATCGCATCAAGCACATAAACTGCATCTGACACTGTCCGACATATAAGCCTAAACAGAATGTGGCAAGTTATATAACATGTCCAAGATTATATTTTTTATTTTGGTAAGATAAAGCTTTTATTGGAGTTTGATCTCACAACTTTATAGATTTCAAACGACTTCAGTACTAATAAATTAAAGTTCATTGGCCTAGTAGCGGCAACCAAAAACTAATGTAAAAGCGAAAAATAAGACTAGGATTTGAATTGGGAAACTTTGTCCCTGTTATAAATGGTATACCCAATTGTGTCCTGGCGAGGAGAAATTGGAACGACACCAGCACGGCTTGTGAGTCCAACAGGTGGCTTGAGGCCTACAACAGAGTTGCGATCTGCTGGGCAAAGAATGGAGCCATCAGTTTCAGTCCCCAGTGATACTTCTGCCATATTTGCAGCTACTGATATTGCTGATCCACTGCTTGAACCGCATGGATCTCCCCATTTCCCATAAGGATTCTGCAAATTTCCACATTCAAGAGTATTACCATACGTGTTAAGTGTGAATAAATCATAAGAAATGATTTTTGCTATTGTTTTATCATCTCCTTTTTCAATATTTAGTTTTCGAGTATTGACAAACAAAAGCAAAATATAAAGAACATAATGGATATCACAGAGCATGTCTAATGAAATAAATTAAAATATAAATAAGATAATTAAACATATGGGAGAATTTAAATTGAAAAATAAGGATTATTTTTTTTATTCAAATCACTTTTTTTCCTCTAAGTTCTTCACAAAATTTATTTTAGAAATTTAATTCATATTTTTTAAATATATGTATTTAACTCCTTTTTTTATTTTTGTTCAGCGATTTATTAACCAATTAAACTTTATAATACTCTATTTTGAAAATTTATATTAAAAAATTGGATTCAATTTATTAATTATTGAATTAGATTTTCATATAAAAATTATAAATAAATACAATTTTTTCTTTACTTGCTTTATTGATTTTAAAATATAAGAATATCTATAGGATTGCTATTGAACCGAGCCGAGCTTGAGCTTGAGCTTTAGCTTTGAAAATCTCAAGCTTGACTTGTCACACCCCATTCTCTTAATTTTAAGAGTGTACGTATCTTATACTATATTATAATAGCAGTCTACTAAATAAACATCACTCATAATTTAATCACTAAATATTTTTCAATTACACAATCTTATAAATATTAATATTCTTAAATACAATTTATTATTGTTTACTACAATAATATAGATAGTTATTTAATAATTCTAAAAGATAGTTATATTAGCCCGACCTTAACTACACACTGAAGGAGGAAAAGATAGAGATGTTCTATTGTTTTATTCTTCAATATATAAAGTGTTATATATAAAAGGGTGAATCCAACTACTCAGTGAATAAATAAATATATAACAAGAGAGAACAAATAAATTTAATAATATATGTAATATAAACATTATCTAAAACTCAGCTTGATAAATATAATTTTATTTTCTGTTATCTTTTATATATACTCAAATATAAATCATTCATGTTCTAACTTCAATCCAAGGGCGCATGATGTCTTACATCGTAAGCCCAAATAGAAGTAACTTTAATATACATGTGCAAAGTAATTACCCGGCCAAGAGTAATTTTAGAGTAGCATTAAATTTAAACACCCGTCATCAAGGTGCGATAAGACATTTTTATAAAAGATTGTATATAAACTAACTTACCTAGTATAATATAATCAATAATTTGCACATATAAAAATTTAAACACTATTATTTGTTCTCACTTAATAAGAAAATAATTAGTATTCAAAAAATAAATCATCACTATAAATAAATCCACTTTAGATATTTTTCTCAAAATCATATATAAATATAATACTTTTAAGAAAAAATACAATGTTATATTTTTACCCACTCACCTGGGCCTAATACGACATTTGTTTATTCAATAGGGCTCTCTTGATATTCTATATCTGTAACTAGACACGACCTTATAATAATATAAAAATATTATTTATTTTAAATTATATCCTAGTCATTATAAATTTATGCTCTGAGTATGACGTAAAATTTCGAATTCTTAAACTCTAATGATGTTTAAGTAATTTTTTTGTAACTTTTAAATTTTCTAAAGCAATATTACAATAAGTATTCATTTAATTACTAAAGTATTATTATTTATTAAATTTTATAATAAATATTTTCAACAATAAAATTTTAACTGTAAGAATCTACTAATTATTTATAATAATTTAATACACAATTATATTACATTATTTTAATTTATTCATTTTAATGGTTTTACTACTATTAATGATATTTATTTATTTATTAATTTATTCATTTACGTATTATATATATTATCAATGTTAATCTATAATATATTTATATATTTTTAGTTTTAATAAATAATTTCGTGCTAATAATATCAATACTTAGAATAAGAAAATAGTAATAATATTATTTACTTAATAATATTTTATTTTTGTTTTTTAACAATTACTCATAATATTATTTAAATAATTATTTAATTGCCGCCTTAAATTAACAACTTATATTAAATTCATTATTCAATTATATTAATGATAAAAATATAACTATTTAAATATACATTTAGTAAACTATTTATAATAATAACAAATTTTAAGTAAATATTTGGTAGTTGTAATTATATTCCTAAACATTATTATAATAGTAAACATTTAATTATAATAATAGTTATAAACTTTTAGTTATACAATCATTTAAATTTATGTATGTATACTTAATATTAATAATATGGTAGTAATACTAATAGTATTAATTATTATACAAAATTTAAAAAATTTTAATATTTATAAAATTTTAATTATAAAATTTTATTACTATAATACTAACAATATTACTAATAAATTATTACTTCATATAATTTATATTTTAGAAATTATCATAACTCATGCTTAATAATAATAACCTAATTATTATATCTATAACAATATAAATCTTAATTAAGTAATTAATTTCATGAAATACTATAAATTTTAAAATCATATTTTATTTAATACCCAATTTAATTATTTAATAATTGATTAGCCCCTTTATAATAATTTGATTGACTTATTTCAATTTTGTAAATAAAATTCTTATATAGTTAATAATTTAATAGTAATATTTAATATAACTTAATTTACTAAACTATTTACTTATTATCTTTTAATTAATTTACTTATCTTACAAATATACTTATTTATATCTTTATACCTTAATTACTATATATTTATTTTATAATTTACTAACAAATTATAATTCAAGGATTGAAATTAATTTAACTATCAATTTATTTAATCTAAGCACATATATATACTATTCTAATTAATCAATAATTAAACAACTATATATATATGATTATTAAATATAATTGATAATATATTTAGATTTATTAACTAACAATAATCTACTAATTTATAATTCTATCATTTCATTATTTATTTATTAATTTGTTCTATAACTTAATAATATTTAAATTAATATTTAATTATTTTAGTTATACTTAATATTTTATTTATATATATATTTTAACTGTTTACATTAACTAATTATCTTTTACTTTAATTCTACCTTTAATAACTATAATTATTTAACCAATTAACATTATAATTACTAATTTACTAATTCCACTAATTTTTTTACTAATTCCTTTTTAGTTTATCAATATATAAATTTTACTTATAATAATTCAAAATCTAATTTTCTGTATTTATTTTCATTTTATCATAAATTCTACATATAAGTTAAAATTCTAATTTCTTTATTAAATCATAACTTAATTAATTAAAAATTATTTTATTTTATTTTATTTTTTTATAATTCTGTCTAATTTATCCTAATACACACACACATATAATATTTTTTTAAATACTCATCTATAATTTGCATATGATATATCAAATCGAAGTTTAAGACGAGAAAATTCTAAAAATATTCGATTTGTCATAAAAAGTCGCCAAAAAATGGTCAAAAAAACCCTCCAAAGATGATGTCGGCGTGAGCTTCAGTGAGTTGATCGGACGGCGTGTGCCGCAGCTCCTGGTGGAGGATCACGGTGGTTTTGATGGCGTTGAAAAGTTCGACGAGTTAGCTTCACTGATGGTCGGTGCGTGACATAAAAAGCTCACCGGAAGTTAACGTATACGAGGTGGTAGAGGCCGTGGTAGAAATACTGGCTGAAGAAATTAAATAGTTAGACTAGAAAATTTTGGCTAACCTCATAGGGATCTTACTCCACCTCTTTCCGATGAGTCAGTTGGTTATGAGGTATCCGAGAGCAGCAAACAAAATATTGCTTCACACGAGGATTCATCTGGAGTAAATCCACCTGCTCCACCTCATGTACCTCCGGTTCCACCTACTGCACCACTAATCCAGGTTGATGTTGGTGCTACTTTTTCTCAGGCTATTACAACAGCTATGACTGTAAGAGAACAACAACAACAACCTTGGGCTATAATTTCTCATTACCGTAATTGTGGAGTAGAGAATTTTGATGGTATTCTAGACTCTGAAAAGGCAAATAATTAGCTTAAAAAATTTTAAAAAGCTTATTCTCTTATGGGGATTGCTGATGTTGAAAAGCTAAAATATATTCGGGCCTTCTTGGGGAATACAGTTGATGGTTAGTACACTCGATTAGCTCAATCCTATGGTGCTGAGTTGACATGAGACACATTTGAGGCAGAGTTTTGTAAACAGTACATCACTGGTAATTATAAAAGAGAAACGGAGAGCATGTTCTTCCAACTAAAATAAGACGAGATGATAATCCTTCAATATGTGGACAAATTTGAAGAATTATATAGATATGTGGATCATATAGTGTCTAAAGAGGAAGACAAGTGCAATAGATTTTATGAGGGTTTACATATGAATATTCGCAAAGAATTATCGCAGGACCAAGCCAGAACTTTTCGTGCTATGGTGGACGGTGCTTTAGAAAAAGAGAAGTTATTAAAAGAAGAAACTGAGTTCGAGAATAAAACAAGAAGACAGACTCATAGTTCTTTTCAAGGATTTGCTGATAGACGAATTAAGAGAGGTGGTAGTTCCTATACTAGACCTTATTATGAGAACAGTAAAGGTCAATCCATGAGACCAAGTAAGCAGATAAACCGGCTACAGATATGCCAAAGTTCAGTGTAACAATCGGTAGGTAACTTTAACAGTACACTAAGAGTTGGCTAGAGTAGTAATTCAAGAGCTAATTAGAGACCACGACCCTTATGTTCTACTTGTGGTAGACATCGTAGTGGGGAGTGTAGGGCAAATTTTAGGGGATGCTATCAGTGTGGTGATACAGGTCATATCAAAAGGGACTATCCAATGTTAGTGAGGCATAGTGAGTTTGTTCAAGCATCATCACCATTTGTTCCTCGGAGAGGGGGCAGAATTCAATCACAGGGCAGAGGAGCTAGAAGAGGAAATAATAATGGTGTTGATAGACATGATGGGATCATATCATCTGGTCAGATGGGTAGACCTCCTGCACAAGCTCGAGTTTTTACTATTACTCAACATGAAGCTCTAGCCTCACTTGAGGTGGTCACTGGTACATTGGTTATTTTTGGAAGAGATGCTATATTCTTATTGATCCCGGCTCCACTCATTCATTTATATCACATGCTTTTGCCACATATGCAAATGAGAAACTAAATTTCTTAGACAATGAACTAGTAGTGAGTTTTTCAGTAGGGACTTCTATAATGTGTAAGCATGCTTATAGAGATTCAGCCATTCAATTAGGTGATTTTGAATTATTAGCAGATCTTATTCCCTTGCCTATACAGGAGTTTGATGTTATTCCAGGGATGGATTGACTATCTCGTCATCATGCTACTATTGATTATTTTGAGAAGAAAGTAAATTTTAGTCTGTCTGGAAATTTTATCCTTACTTTTTGTGGAGAGCAAAAATTTCTTTCATCTTGTGTTATTTCTGCTATAACAACCCAAAAATTAATTAAGAAGGGTTATCAAGCATACTTAGCACATGTAATTGATACACAATTAGAAGGGCCTAAATTGAAAGATATTCCTATAGTATGTGAATTTTTAGAGGTATTTCTAGAAGAGCTTCCAGGATTACCTCCTAATAGAGAAGTTGAATTCTCTATTGATGTTCAGCCAGACACAACTCCTATTTCTCAAGCTCCTTACAGAATGGCTTCTGTAAAATTGAAGAAACTTAAAGTATAATTGTAAGAACTATTAGATAAGGGATTTATTAGGCATAACATTTCACCATGGGGAGCTCCTATGTTATTTGTGAAGAAAAAAGATAGATCCATGAGATTTTGCATTGATTATAAGCAACTAAATCAAGTCACTATCCAGATTAAGTATCCTTTGCCCCATATTGATGATCTTTTTGATCAACTTCAAGGAGCTAAAGTCTTTTCTAAAATAAATCAAAATTAAGAAGTCAGATGTGCCAAAAACAACATTTAGGAATCGACATGGGCATTATAAATTTCTAGTGATGCCATTCAGGTTAACTAATGCTCCAGCTGCTTTTATGGATCTTATGAATATGGTATTTCACCCTTATCTGGACAGGTTTGTAATTGTATTTATTAATGATATTATGGTGTGTTCTCAAAGTCGATAGGAGCATGAAGAATACTTGAGAATTGTATTACAAATTTTGAAGAATAAACAGTTGTATGCCAAGCTTAGTAAATGTGATTTTTGGCTAGATAGAGTGGTATTTTTAAGTCATGTCATATCAGCAGAGGGAGTTTATGTGGACCCTAAAAAGATAGAGATAGCGATGAACTGGGAACCTCCAACAACTGCTACATAGGTGAGAAGTTTCTTAGGCTTGGCAAGATATTATCGTTACTTTGTACATGATTTCTCTATATTTCATCACCATTAACCAAGTTGCTAAGAAAGAATGTGAAGTTTAACTGAAATGATGAATGTCGGCAAGGCTTTGAAAAATTAAAGGCTTGTTTGACGTCTGCCTTTGTTCTTACTCTTCCTGAAGGCAATAGTGGTTTTATGGTATATAATGATGCTTCACGGAAAGGTTTGGGTTATGTTTTGATACAATATGGAAGAGTGATAGCTTATGAATCTAGACAGATTTGACCACATGAATTGAATTATCCTACTCATAATCTGAAACTTGCTGCAATGATTTTTTCTTTAAAAATTTGGAGGCATTATCTTTACGGAGAAAAGTGCCAGATATTTAAAGATCACAAGAGTTTGAAGAATCTTCTTTCTCAGAAGGAGTTAAACTTGAGAAAGAGGTGATGAATTGAGTTGCTAAAGGATTATGATTGTACTATTGAGTATCATCCTGGTAAGGCTAATGTAGTAGCTGATGCTTTAAGTCAAAAGTCACATGATAGTCTTTTTCCATATCAAGACTTTACGACTTCCATTACTACTGGATCTTCGATCTATGGGAGTAGATTTGATGATGAATGATTCTGGAGCACTGTTAGCAACTTTTAAAGTCAGACCAATTTTAGTGGAAAGAATCAGAGAGGCTCAAGTTTTAGACGAAGAGATGAAGAAGATTCTTGATGGTGTTAAAGCATGAACTCATACAAACTAAGTTACTAGGGAGAATGGTACTTTGGTACTTGGTAGCAGATTGTGTATACCGAATGTTGATACTTTAAGAAGAGAGATAATAGAAGAAGCTCATTGTTCTGCTTATTCTATGCATCCAGGTAGTACTAAGATATATAAAACTCTTAAGGAGAATTATTGGTGGAAGGGTATGAAGAAGGATGTAGCAGATTTTATAGCAAAATATTTTGTGTGTCAACAAGTTAAAGGAGAACATCAACATCCTTTGGGACTTTCGCAACCACTTCTGATTCTAGAATGGAAATGAGTACACATTACTATGGATTTTATTTCTGGTTTTCCCTGTACCCAACAAGGTCATGATGTTGTTTGGGTTATTGTAGACAGATTAACGAAGTCATCTCGTTTTCTATCCATAAGAATGAATTTTTCTTTGGATAAATTTGCAGAGATTTATGTGAAGAAAATTGTGAGATTGCATGACGCTCCAGTATCTATAGTGTTAGACAGAGATCCTCGGTTTACTTCTAGATTTTGGCCTAGTCTACAACATGCTATGGGTACAAAAGTGAAGTTCAGTACTTTTTTTCATCCTCAAACTGATGGGCAATCAGAGTGCACTATTCAGACTTTGGAGGATATGCTTAGTTCAATCAAGAAGTTGGGATAAACATTTACCATTAATGGAGTTTACTTATAATAACAATTTTCATTCAAGTATAGGCATGTCACCTTTTAAAGCTTTATATGGAAGAAAATATAGAACTCCAGTATGTTGGAATGAAGTTAGAGAAAGGGAATTGGTGGGCCCAGAATTGGATTAGATTACTGCTTATAAAATTAAACTGATAAGAGACAGATTAAAAATTGCACAAGACAAACAAAAGAGCTATGCAGACCTGAAGAGAAAGGATATTGAGCATGATGTGGGGGATAAAATATTTTTTAAGATCTCTCCATGGAAAGGTGTAGTGCGATTTGATAGATGTGAAAAGTTAAGTCATTGATTTATTGGGCCTTATGAAGTTGTAGAGAAAATCAGCTCCGTTGCTTATAGACTTGCACTACCACCAGAATTATCTCAAATACATGATGCTTTTCATGTATCTATGTTGAGAAAGTATAGAAATGATCATTCGCATATACTTCAGAGACAACCAGTGGAATTACGAAAAGATTTGATTTATGAGGAAGAACCGGTTGCAATTTTAGCTAGAGAAGAAAATGTTTTAAGAAACAAGGTTATTCCCTTGGTGAAAGTCTTATGGAATAATCATTCAAGAAAGGAAGCAACTTCGAAAAGAGAAGAATATATAATTACTCGGTATCCTCATTTGTTTCGATCGATGAATTAGTAAAAATTCAGGGACGAATTTTCTTAAGGGGGAAGAATGTAATACCTTGTAATTTTGATAATAATAATATAGTAAAAATTAAAATTTATTTGTTAAAGTAAATATACAAATAATAATAATAATAATAATAATAATAATAATAATAATAATAATAATAATAATAATAAGTGGAACAATTAGGTAAAATAGTAGTAATAATAATAATATATTTATAGTGTTAATACCAATATAAAAATATATATAATAATAATAAATTAAAATATATAAATTAAAATAAAATATAAAATAAATATAATAATAATAAAAATCAAATCACAAAATTAGGTAATAGAAAACTTTTATTTGGTTCATTAAAATTAGTTTACTGAATTTTGGTGGACAAACCATTAGGGTTTAGTTTATTAATTAATATGTTATTAATTTGATTAAGAATGAAATTGTTAAAAAGAAAGGAAATAAGAAAGAAAGGAAAACGGGAAAGAGAGAGAGAGAGAGAAGAAAATTTAGACAGAAATAAAAAAAAAAAAGAAATCTAAAACAGTAAATGAGAGGGAGAGAAACTTGGAGCAATAATTTTCTTTAGCTCCATTCGTCAACTTCCGGTGAGCTTTTTGTGTCACGCTTGGGCCACCGGTGAAACTAATTCGCCGAACTTTCCAACGCCATCAAAATCGCCATGATTCGCAGCAGCACGTGTTGTCCGATTGCCCTACTGGAACTCATGCTGGCGTCATCTTGGGAGGGTTTTTCTGACTATTTTTCAGAGATTTTTTTTCTAGCAAATCGGGTATTTTTAGAATTTTCTTGTCTTAAACTTCTATTTGGTATATCATATGCGAATTATAGATGAGTATTTAAAAAATACTATATATGTGTGTGTATTAGGATAAATTAGACAGAATTATAAAAAAATAAAATAAAATAATTTTTAATTAATTAAGTTATGATTTAATAAAGAAATTAGGATTTTAACTTATATTTAGAATTTATGATAAATTAAAAATAAATAAAAAAAATAGATTTTGAATTATTATAAGTAAAATTTATATATTGATAAACTAAAAAGAAATTAGTAAAATTAGTAAATTAGGAATTATAATGTTAATTGATTAATTAATTATAGTTATTAAAGGTAGAATTAAAGTAAAAGATAATTAGTTAATGTAAATAGTAAAAAAATATAAATAAAATATTAAGTATAACTAAAATAATTAAATATTAATTTAAATATTATTAAGTTATAGAACAAATTATTATATAAATGATGAATTGGTGAAATTATGAATTAGTAGATTATTTTTAGTTTAATAAATCTAAATATATTATCAATTATATTTAAGAATTATATATATATTTATAGTTGTTTAATAATTGATTAATTAAAATAGTATATATATATGCTTACATTAAATATATTGATAGTTAAATTAAGTTCAATTCTTGAACTATAATATGTTAGTAAATTATAAAATGAATTTGTAGTAATTAAGATATAAAGATATACATATGTATATTTGTAAGATAAGTAAATTAATTAAAAGATAATAAGTAAATAGTTTAATAAATTAAGTTATATTAAATATTACTATTAAATTATTAACTATATAAGAATTTTATTTACAAAATTAAAATAAGTTAATCATTATTATAAAGGAGCTAATCAATTATTAAATAATTAAATTGGATATTAAATAAAATATAATTTAAAAATTTATAGTACTTTATAAAATTAATTACTTAATTAAGATTTATATTGTTATAGATATAATAACTAGGTTATTATTATTAAGCATGAGTTATGATAATTTCTAAAATATAAATTATATGAAGTAACAATTTATTAGTAATATTGCTACTATTGCAGTAATAAAATATTATAATTAAAATTTTATAAATATTAATAATTTTCAAATTTTGTATAATAATTAATACTATTAGTAACTACTGTTATTATTAATATTAAGTATACATATATAAATTTAAATGATTGTATAACTAAAAGTTTATAACTATTATTATAATTAAATGTTTACTATTATAACAATATTTAGGAATATAATTACAACTATAAAATATTTACTTAAAATTTATTATTATTATAAATATTATACTAAATGTATATTTAAATATTTATATTTTATCATTAATATAATTGAATAATAAATTTAATATAAGTTATTAATTTAAGATGACAATTAAATCATTATTTAAATAATGTTATTATTTTTAGTAACTTTATTATGAGTAATTGTTAGAAAATAAAAATAAAGTATTATTAAGTAAATAATATTATTACTATTTTCTTATTCTAAGTATTGATATTATTAGTATGAAATTATTTATTAAAACTAAGAATATAGAAATATATTATAAATTAATATTGATACTATATAATACGTATACGTAAATGAATAAATTAGTTAATAAATAAATATTATTAATAGTAATAAACCATTAAAATGAATAAACTAAAATAATGTAATATAATTGTGTGTTAAATTATTATAAATAATTAGCAGATTCTTATAGTTAAAATTTTATTGTTGAAAATATTTATTAGAAAATTTGATAAATAATAATACTTTAGTAATTAAATAAATACTTATTGTAATGTTATTTTAGAAAATTTAAAAGTTACAAAAAAATTATCAAAACATCATTAGAGTTTAAGAATCCAAAATTTCACGTCATACTCATAGCATACATCTATTGTGACTATGATATAATTTAAATTGAATAATATTCTTATATTATTATAAGGACGAGTGCAATTGCAGATATAGAATATTAAGAGAGCTTTATTGAATAAATAAATACTGTATTTAGCCCAGGTGAGTGGGTAAATATATAATATTATATTTATCTTAAAAGTATTATATTTATATATGATTTTGAGAAAAGTATTTATTAAGTGAATTTATTTATAGTGATGATTTATTTTTGAATATTAATTATTTTCTTATTAAGTGAAAACAAATAATAGTAGTTTAAATTTTTATATGTGCAAATGATTGATTATATTATACTTGGTAAATTAGTTTATGTATACTCTTTTATAAATTTGTTTGATCGCACCTTGATGATGAGTATTTAAATTTAATGATACTATAAAATTATTCTTGGCCAGGGTAATTAGTCTGTACATGTGTATTTAAGTTATTTCTCCTTAGGCTTGCGAGGTAAGTCATCATGCGCCTTTGTATTGAAATTAGAACATGAATGATTTATATTTGAGTGTATATAAAAGATAACAGAGAATAAAATTATATTTATCAAGCTGAGTTTTAGATAATGTTTATATTACATATATTATTAAATTTTATTTGTTCTCCCTTGTTACATATTTATCTATTCACTGAGTAGTTGGATTCACCACCTTATATATATAACATTTCAGATATTGAATAATAAAGTAGTAGAACATCTCTATCTTTTCCTCCTTCAGTGTGTAGTTAAGGTCAGACCAATATAATTGTCTTTTTAGAATTATTAAATAATTATCTATATTATTGTAGTAAACAATAATAAGTTGTATTTAAGAATATTAATATCTATGAGATTGTGTATGTGAATACTTGAATTTTAAAGCTCGGAAAGCCGATTTTCTCATACTGCAAAAGACCAAGCCAGACCGGACGATCACGGTAAAGTTCACCGAAAGTATGTCTTCATGGTACTTGAAATGTCCGGAATGACGCGAGGATCACGGATATGGTCCCGGAATATTTTTTGGAGGTCTGTAGCTCCCGAAAAATCAGTTTGAACGAAAAACGTGCGAGTTTTTGTGCCATTTTAGGGGCTGAACCGCCGGGACGGGCGGTCCGACCGCCGACAGCCTACAGTTTTGCTTTTTCCATTTTCCTAGGCTGTCACTTCCACGGCGGTCCGACCGCCGTCTAGTCCGAATTTTGGCTATAAAAGCCTCCAAATTTTCAGAAAAAGGGTTCGGCTTTTGGTTCGGTTTTTCGGGCAGACGAATTCTTCATTTTCCATACGCTTAAGAACTTTTCTTGAACTTTTCTTTGCATAAATCTAACCTTGTGCTGCAGGATTTAATCTAAAACAAGAATCATAATCCAAGGTCCGAGAAAACGAGATCTGAAACTTCGAAGTGGGAAAATCCTAAGCAAGGTAATGTTCTAATTCATCCTTTGTCAATTCAAACATGCCATAAGCACTCCATCTTCTTCTTAATTTCTTTTTGGTCAAAGACCTAATCCTTTTAGGTCTAAGACCTAGTTAAGTAATCAATCAATCTTTTGGCATTAAGCCCTGAATTAATCAATCTTTTTGGTCAAAGACCTAATCCTTTTAGGTCTAAGGCCTAATTAAGTAATCAATCAATTTTTGGGCTTGAAGCCTAATCACAATTAAAATCAACCTTTTGGCACGGAGCCTAAATTGTATTCTTTTTGGTACCAAGTACCCAAATTTCATCAAAATTAGCACTAAGTGCTCAAAATCTCACAATTTTGGCAAAAAGCCCGACAATGCACGAAGCACACACACACACATGCATAATGCATAATTGCCTTTAAATAGGCTTTTCCGAACTACATGGGCTTTGATCTCTCATAAAAACGAGAGTATGTAGGCATATTTGAGATTCACCCCAAATAGCAAGTCCACGATTTACTAACAATCTGTTTTTCTTCTTTTCTTTATCCCTTTTAGGTTTGTTTCTTTTTGGAAAATTAATCAAATACATGACATAGTCCCCGAATCCTCCTTGGGTTCGTAGATTAGAAACCTTTACATTGGATGCATTATTGGAGTCAAACAAGGGTTTTCTTAGTTTTTTCCTTTGAACAGAAAAAACTGAGTGGCAACTCCTAACAACAAGTGAACGTTCATCCGAATCCTTTTCGGGTGGATACCGAGGTTCACAATTTGGCGACTCCACTGGGGACCATAAAAATGATTTATGGGATCCCAGTAGACTACTATTGTTTATTTGACTAATTTGCCCTTCTTTAGGGTACTTTTATTTATTTTGCAGGGTACCTTAGCAATATATATCCTTTCCTTAAGGATATTGGAATAAAATTGACAAAAGGAATCTTTTTCCTTTGATGGACCCCTTGTTTGATTAATTGTGCAATTATTTTGTCATTTAGAGAATCTTTTTCTCTTGCATTATATGGGGGAATAATTTTCCTCCATTGCATAAAAAATTATTTTCAAATGAATTTCTTCTCTTTCTATTCAAAATTCTGAGTCTGGATAGCAAGTAGCGCTGACCGGCAGGTCTCCTTGATTATGCCGGCGGACAGCCAAAGCGTCCTCCCTATTGTCGCAAACCATTCCAATCCTTTTGGAGTGGCCCATGAGTAAACGTACTGTTGGACCCACGCGAAACTCTTTGTTTCACATGTGGTTAGGTATATCTTACTCAAGACTCAAGGGTCCCTATTATAAGCCGATTCTTTATTTTTCATGTAACAATAGAACCCTCCCTTAGGTTGTATGTACCCAATAATAGTGCCACATTCCATTAAAATGAATTATGATGTGATGAGGTGCATTCATGCAACATAATAACATTGTTTTGGGGAAAACCTTTTGATATACGCAAGTGGACCAAGAGTCTTCCTACCTTACACACTACCTTGATCCTTTACCCTTAACCTTTGCAGGTACCCACTATCCGTGTGCCTTCACTTACACAAGCTACACCAACTCCAACTGTGCAATCACCCACAAGTCCTACTACCCCAACTTCACCAACTACTCCAATTACTGAAATGACTACTATTGAACAGATTAAGGCCTTGCTAGATGGACAGGTTAAGGAAATTGAAGCTAGGATGCAAGAAAGAATTGATGAAGCTTTGGCTGCCCAAAGGGTAACCATCTTAGCCGAATTGGGAGGGGCACCAAAGACAGCCACTACTCCTGGAAATTTAGGGAAGGAACCTATTGTGGGACAAACTAGTACCCCCATGATTGCTCAGAATAATACCTCTGTCATCAATTTGGAGGATTCACCCTCTAAGAATGCTATTGAAATTGATGAACTAAAAAAGAAACTTGAATTGCTTGAAAGGTCAATCACTGCCATGAAAACTCATAAAGAGGTGGTAGACATGGATTCCTTATCCTTGTTTCCCCAAGCTAGATTGCCTCCAAAATTCAAGATGCCTGGGATGGACAGATTTGATGGGACTACTTGCCCTAAAACCCACCTGAAGATGTATGTGGGAGCCTTAAGCCCTTGGGGTTTAAATGACGAGCTCTTTGCTCAACTCTTCCAACAATCCTTAACTGGTGCTGCCCTTAAATGGTTTGTAAGCCTGGATCGTGCTAAGATTAAGACATGGGAAGACATCTGCAATGCATTTAACACTCAATACCACTACAATATTGAGGTAGATGTCACTAGAAGGGAGCTTGAGACTACCAAACAAAACAACAATGAACCCTTCTCCTCGTTCCTTACGAGGTGGAGGGCGAAGGCTGCCTAAATGATCAATCGCCCTTCAGAACAGGAGCAAATTGATATCATAATCAAGAATTTAAGGCCTACATATCAAGCTTAACTGCAAACCCAATACCTACCTACTTTCAAATCGCTCATTGCGACTGCAACTAAGGTAGAAGATTTGATACAATTGAGTAAGATAGTGGATGAGGGAGCTACTTCAAAGTATAAGAAACAGGGCCAAGCTGCTTCCTCAAGCAAAGTTAATGAAGTGGCCAATATTGCCCCTGCGAATGCTTTACGTGTGGGCAATCTTAGGCAGAGAAATCAGCCAAGAAGGCAAATATACCAACCTTGGGATGCCCCTCCATCTGGTGTTTAAAAAAGCCGTGGAAGGAAAGTACTTGAAGCCTTTGGACCCAAGGCCTCCTCCAAACCCATTACACTCCAATTATAGGGCCAATGAGTACTGTGAATACCACCAAGGAAATGGGCATAGAACAGATGCTTGCTGGACTCTAAAAAACCGCATCCAAGATCTGGTGGGTAGTGGTGACATCATTCCTCTTAGGAGTCAACCAAACATTAATACTAACCCTTTTCCCAATCATTCCATCCACGCCATCACTGTGGAAGAAGAGTTGTTTGATCCTTTCAAACTTCTCTTGGAAATGAATGAAGTATGTGTGCTGGATCTGAATGACCTCACTGAAGAGGTCGATGCTTTGACAAGAAGTGGAAGGCAATATCAGCCACTTGACTTGGGGAAGACCCCTAAAACCCAAATCACCCATATAAGAAGACGCCAGAACCAAAGGAAGACCCTGTCCTCACTCAGCTTAAACAAACTCAAGCTAAGGTGTCAATTTGGGAGCTCCTTGCTTCCTCATTTCCACACCGTCAGGCTCTCAGTAAAGCTTTGAGTCAGCTTGATACATCAGTAGACACAAGTCCAGAAGCTTTGGTGGCCACTTTGACCCAATCAACCAAGGTGTTGAGTATCCGGTTTTCTGATGTAGACCTACCAGAAGATGGCATGAAACACAATAATGCTCTATACATCACCTTACAAACTAGGGGAAAGACTGTGCCCATGGTTCTCATTGATAATGGGTCAGCCTTAAATGTATGTCCTTTGAAAGTAGCAAGCTGTCTGGGATTGGAGGTTACGGATCTTACACCTTCTGATCAAATTGTTAAAGCATATGATAACACTCGAAGAGAAAGGGTGTTGCTACTCTGGAAGTTGCTATTGGACCGGTAAAAATGGGAGTGCCGTTCCTGGTCATTGACGTACCCGCGAGCTTTAATCTCCTCCTTGGAAGGCCGTGGATTCATCAGAATAATGCTGTACCTTCTTCATTACATCAAAAACTTAAGTTCCCTTTTGAAGGGAAAATCATCACTATTAAAGGAGACACATGTGAAATCAACAAGAAAACCATGGATCAGTCTCTCTTTGAGGTTGTTCCTGGTGAAACTGCTATGGCCTTGACTGGGTTCCATTATGACACTGTTCAATGCATCGAAGGAGAAAGGCCCAAAGGGCCATTTATCCTATATGACTTTGGGGACGTCCAAGTCAATTGCCTGGTGGGAATGATGCTAAGGGTAGGTCTGCTACCCAGGATGGAAATGATAAAGTCTGGGAGGAAATCATCTATAGTGCGGCCATGGGAAGAGCCTGAGAATAAGGGAACTTTTGGCTTGGGGTACAAACCCACAGACGAGGAGATAGAAGAGTTTGAGCATGAGAAGAAGAAAAAGAAGACTTGGGGGGGCAAAAAGCCTCAAAATGCGCCCTTACTTTAGAACTTTGAACGGTCACTTTTGCAAACCTGGGAAAGTAGTGGTTTTCAGGAGCCATTCTATTCTCCTATGACTGGAAAGAAGTTACCAGGCTTTGGGATGTTCACTGATGTTTTAGCTGTAAAGGAAGAAGAGCCAGAACCTATAATTGACCCACAAGTGGAAGATTTCATGCAGCCTAGTCTCTTTGATGAGGTTGCTATGATAACCAATTTTGAAGACAAGAGGGACTTCACGAAGCTGATCAAGACAACATATGGACCATTGATAAACTGGTATGCCGAGGAGGGACAAGCAGCTACAGTCAAACCTAGTCATGCGTCATACCCTGAACATGAGTCTTGTACTAAGTCAAATCTTGAGTCAAACACCGAGTCAGAGTCCAGTTCTGAGTCTTCCTTAGCTTTAGGAATAGAAAACCCTGATGTTGAATATAATATAACTCTGGAGGATGACTCCGTCATTATTAATGAAACTGTTCAAGTTCTTGGTTACCCTGTGTCTTTCGCTTTCCAAGTATTATCTAGCAAAAATGAAATAAATGAAATAAAAGAAATAAATGAAAAGATAATAATTGGCAAAGAAAATGAATGTACATGCATTGCATATGATTGTGTGAATAAAGAACAGGTTGTTGAATGCATCAGAAAGTATGCCGATTGCTTCATGTGGAAGACAAGTGATGTCACGGGAATAGACCCAGCCATAGCAGTTCATAAGATTCCGCTATACCCGGATGCAAAGTCGGTTAAGCAGAAGCTGAGAAGAATGAAGTCGGAATGGTCTTTGAAAATTAAAGAAGAGGTTGCCAAGCAATTGGATAATAGGTTCATAGAACCAATTGCCTACCCTTCCTGGTTGGCGAACATTGTGCCGGTCCCGAAGAAAGACGGAAAGGTCAGGATGTATGTTGACTATAGAGATTTGAATAAGGCTTGTCCCAAGGATGATTTCCCGCTACCACACATCGATTTGCTAATAGACAGGATGGCTGGGCATATGATGGTTTCCATGACTGACCTCGCAGTTGGGTACAATCAGATCATGGTGCACCCACTAGACAAAGAGAAGACAACTTTCATTATAGAATGGGGCACTTTCTGTTATAGGGTTATGCCTTTTGGATTGATAAATGCAGGGGCTACCTACCAGAGGATGGCGACAACAATCTTTCATGACATGATTCACAAAGAAGTAGAAGTGTATGTTGACGATATGATTGTTAAGTCAAAATCTCCAGAAAAGCACGTTGAAGCACTTGAGAAGTTCTTCCTTAGACTTCGCAAGTACAATTTGAAGCTTAATCCTGTAAAGTGCCTCTTTGGTGCAACATCAGACTTATTTTTGGGATATTTGGTCAGCAAGAAAGGAATAGAAGTTGATCCAGCAAAGTCAAAGGCTATTCTGAAAATGCCTCCACCAAGAACAGAAAAGGAGATTCGAGGCTTGCTAGGTAGATTACAGTATATCAGTCGATTCATATCGCAGTTGGCAGAGACTTGTGGTCATATCTTTAAGCTACTAAGAAAAGGTACTTCACAAGAATGGAATGAAGACTGCCAGAAGGCCTTTGACAAGATCAAAGAATACTTGTTAAGTCCACCAATTCTGCAACCTCCCAGAATGGGAAAACCTCTGCTCTTATATTTATCTGTAACAGATGAAGCCATGGGTGCAATGCTAGCTCAAGAGGCCGAAGGTACAAAGGTGAAAAATGTAATTTATTACCTCAGCAAAAGGATGCTGGACTATGAGTTAAAGTATAACAAGATTGAGAAGTTGTGTTTAGCAATGTATTGGGCTTGCACGAAGTTACGGCACTACTTGTCTTCTTACACTACTTATGTCATCGCAGAACAGAGTCCCTTGAAATTCCTTATGGAGAGGCCTATTTTGGACAACAAAATGGCAAAGTGGGTGTCAACATTGGCAGCTTTTGACTTAAAATTCATTCAAAGGAAAGCTGTGAAAGGTGGGGCAATAGCTGACCAGTTAGCAGAATTACCCGTAAAAGACGAGATGCGAGAAATGAATTTCCCCGACGAAGACCTCTTGAATGTGGAAGGAAGTGTTTGGGAGATGTATTTTGATGGGGCATCCAATTATCATGGAAATGGAATTGGGATTGTGTTCAAAACTCCTTGTGGAGAATACATTCCCTTTGCAGTTAAACTTGACTTTAGCTGCACAAACAATGAAGTAGAATATGAAGCTTGCATCAATGGGATCGAAGCCGCCCTGGGATTGGGGATTAAGAACCTAAAGGTCTATGGTGATTCTATTTTAATAGTATCACAAGCTTTAAGAAAATGGAAAATAAGAGAAGAGCGTTTGGTTCCTTACCTACAACGCCTTGATCATTTGGCACAACAATTCGATGATCTGTCCTTCGAATATCTCCCAAGAGCAAAGAATCAGTTTGCTGATGCCTTGGCTACTTTAGCTTCCATGATCAATATCAAGGAGGGGAAAGCCATTCGTCCATTGAAAGTTCAACTTCAGTAACAACCTGCCCACGTAATGCATTTGGACGATGGTAAACCATGGTTCTGGGATATCAAGAGTTATCTCAAGGATGGAAGTTATCAGGAGGGATCATCAAGAGTTGATCAGAGAGCAATAAGGCAGCTAGCCACAGGTTACATTCTTAATGGAGACATCCTCTACAAAAGAAGTTGGAATGGAATGCACCTAAGGTGTGTGAATGAAGCAGAGGCTAAGCAGATAATGGAAAAGGTACATGGTGGTGAATTAGGACCACATATGTACGGGATCGCCTTGGCTCGAAAAATAGCCAACCTAGGATATTATTGGTCCACCATGAATACAGACTGTGTGGCGTTTGTGCAAGAATGCCATCAGTGTCAGATATTTGCTAAGCTACAGAAGCAACCTCCTGTTGCTCTGAATCCAATCACCTCTCCATGGCCCTTCGCTACTTGGGGAATAGATATAATTGGCAAGATACATCCAAAAGCCTCGAATGGACATCAGTTTATCTTGGTAGCAGTGGATTACTTCACGAAGTGGGTTGAAGCAGCTTCCTATGCAGAATTAGATGCCAAAAAGGCAGCACAATTTGTCCGAACCAACATCCTTTGTCGGTACGGAACACCATTCGAGATTATCACTGATAATGGAACTCATTTCCAAGAAGAATTTGCTAAACTCTTGAAGGATAAGAGGATCCAGCATCATAAGTCCTCTCCTTATAGACCTCAAACAAATGGAGCTGTAGAAGCAGCAAATAAGTCTATAAAGGTGATCATACAAAAAATGATCAAGGAACATAGGGGTTGGCATGAGAAGTTACCACTGGCCTTATGGGGGATATAGAACATCAATTAGAACTCCTACTGGGGCAACCCCATATTCACTGGTGTACGGAATGGAAGCGGTACTCCCCATTGAACTAGAAGTTCAATCGGCAAGGATAATTCAAGAAAGTCAGATAAATGAAGCTGAATGGATTGGCAATTATCACCATCAGTTGTTGGGTTTGGATGAAAAAAGACTTCAAGCTCTACATCATATTCAAGGGTATCAGAGGTGAATGGCCAGACATTTCAACAAAAAGGTCAAAGATCGAAAGTTGGAAGAAGGTTGTTTGGTACTGAAAGAGATCAGAACACCTGTTACAGATCCTCGTGGGAAGTTTCGTCCTCTTTAGGCTGGACCCTACATTGTAAAGAAAATACTTTCCGGCGGAGCCGTCATCTTGTCTGATTTGGATGGTCTGGAGTTCACAAACCCATGCAATCTGGATCAATTAAAGAAATATTATGTATAATCATGCATTGTAAGGAACTACATTAGACCTGATTCTCGCAAACTAATTCGAGATATGTAGGCAGCTCTCCTTGAGCACGGTCTAAATTTTAATAAAAATCATTTATCCATTTTTCTTTTACCAACATAAAAAAAAAGAAAAAAAAAGAAGAGAAAAAAATTCCACTAAGTTGAAAACCCACAAGGGGCGGCTTAGGTAAGAATGAGTAAGAGCTCGCTAAGTTGAAAATCCGAAAGGACGGCTTAGGCAAAAATTAGAGCAAGTAAACAAAGTAGATAATGCTTGGAAAGCAAATAAAAAAGTCATTCATTCCAAAAAAGAATCATTCATTCCAAGAAGAGTCATTCATTCCAAATAAGAATCCTTCATTACAAAAAGAGTCATTCATTCCATAAGTCCTAAACATCCAATGAAACAAAAAGGTACAAGCAACCCAAAAAAGCAAACAATATAGTCAACCCTAGGATTTAAATCCTACGTCTCTTACGTGGGGCAGAGTCTTCGGTATCTTCCTTAGTTCCGAAACTCTCTGTAACATCTATCTTTCCCTCGTTAGGAGGAACCACATCCTCACCCTCCAGCTCCTGCAATAACGCATACCTCCTTGGCTTTTCAATCGGCCAAACTTCAGCTATAAACCAAGCTCTGTACTCTGGAGTAGGCTAAACAAGGGAAGGCTCTGCAAAAGGCCTGATCATCTGATGGTTCCTAACCCAGGTTTGTAGAACAGCTCGAGTAACTCCGGGAGTAATAGGGGAAGCAATGGAAAGCCCAACAGGAAGAGGAACCCGCTGATCAATCCCCATCTGTCGGAGGACACGAGAAGCACTATACCATGTACTATGAGTGAAGCCAAGAAGGTAGACATGGTTATGCATTGCATTTGCCTCCATGAAGCGAGGAGTTCTATACCAAGGGATGAACCACAACAATTCTTCTGGTCTGAGCTCATACAACCACATGATCCACTTAGCCATAGAGGGAAAAGAAATCTGGATTCTTCTGGTACGATACTGGGAAGGATTATAAGTCAAGGCATGGGGAGAGGCAACCACTCGGAGATGGTCTCTCAGCCAAACCTGAGAAAATAGATCCTTTCTATTTACAAACAAAAAAGAGAGATGATGAAATGAAAAGAAACAAAAGGTATAACAAAATTACCTAGAGAATGATCAGGGTAACAGTCCAATTTTCAAATCCGAGTGCAGTTCTGTCAAGACTCTGAATGGTCTCAGCCAGAATCATACCACCAATACAGTTAAGTTCTTCCATTTGCCTAATCATGGGGCAAAGCTTTAAATCTCCGAAGCCAGGGTCACGGTTGAAAAGAAATCCAGCTAACAGGCAAAAAACAAAAGCTCGCATCCTATGCTTCAGTTGAATCTCATCTTCAAAATTAACAGTCAGGAATTCATCAATCAAAGGAAGCAGCATCGTCTTATTCCCATCCACAATCATAGCTTGAGCTTGAGGCCTTGTAAAGTTGAAAAGCCTCTGAAAAGACCCCACATAGCCAATTTGAACCTCATGCCTTACAAGAGGGGCATTTGGGTCACATCCAATAATTGAGCAGAATTCCTCAAAAAGAGGACACATCTCGTCCATCCGGGCACCAAATATGAAGACGTGAGCTTAGGGATCCCAAAATCTGATACAAGCATGCAAGAAATCCCAATCTACAGCTACGCCTCTAAGAGTAGCAACAACTTTCAATCCATATCTTCCCATATTGATCCTTTCAACATTATGGAGGCTCTTGGTCCATTCATGCATCACATGGTTAAAAAGAGGGTTCATTGTTGAGGGTCCATATTGCACCTTGCTCAAAATTCTCGTTTCTGATGACAACCGAGCTCCATAAATCATTTTTATGGACCCCAGTGGGGGGCAATTGTGAATACTTGAATTTTGAGGCTCGAAAAGCCGATTTTCTCAGACTGCAAAAGACCAAGCCAGATCGGACGATCACGGTAAAGTTCACCGAAAGTATGTCTTCATGGTACTTGAAATGTCCGGAATGACGCGAGGATCACGGATATGGTCCCGGAATATTTTTTGGAGGTCTGTAGCTCCCGAAAAATCAGTTTGAACGAAAAACGTGCGAGTTTTTGTGCCATTTTAGGGGCTGAACCGCCAGAACCGGCGGTCCGATCGCCCGAACCGGCGGTCCGACCGCCGACCTTTTTTCTTTTTCCGTTTTCCCGGACTGTCACTTCCACGGCGGTCCGACCTCCAGTCTGAATTTTGGCTATAAAAGCCTCCAAATTTTCAGAAAAATGGTTTGGCTTTTGGTTCGATTTTTTTGGGTTTTTCGAGCAGACGAATTTTTCATTTTCCATACGCTTAAGAACTTTTCTTGAACTTTTCTTTGCATAAATCTAACCTTGTGCTGCAGGATTTAATCTAAAACAAGAATCATAATCCAAGGTCCGAGAAAACGAGATCTGAAACTTCGAAATGGGAAAATCCTAAGCAAGGTAATGTTCTAATTCATCCTTTGTCAATTCAAACATGCCATAAGCACTCCATCTTCTTCTTAATTTCTTTTTGGTCAAAGACCTAATCCTTTTAGGTTTAAGACCTAGTTAAGTAATCAATCAATCTTTTGGCATTAAGCCCTGAATTAATCAATCTTTTTGGTCAAAGACCTAATCCTTTTAGGTCTAAGGCCTAATTAAGTAATCAATCAATTTTTGGGCTTGAAGCCTAATCACAATTAAAATCAACCTTTTGGCACGGAACCTAAATTGTATTCTTTTTGGTACCAAGTACCCAAATTTCATCAAAATTAGCACTAAGTGCTCAAAATCTCACAATTTTGGCAAAAAGCCCGACAATGCACGAAGCACACACACACACACACATAATGAATAATTGCCTTTAAATAGGCTTTTCCGAACTACATGGACTTTGATCTCTCATAAAAATGAGAGTATGTAGGCATATTTGGGATTCACCCCAAATAGCAAGTCCACGATTTACTAACAATCTGTTTTTCTTCTTTTCTTCATCCCTTTTAGGTTTGTTTCTTTTTGGCAAATTAATCAAATACATGACATAGTCCCCGAATCCTCCTTGGGTTCGTAGATTAGAAACTTTTACATTGGATGCATTATTGGAGTCAAACAAGGGTTTTCTTAGTTTTTCCCTTTGAACAGAAAAAACTGAGTGGCGACTCCTAACAACAAGTGAACCTTCATCCGAATCCTTTTTGGGTGGATACCGAGTTTCACAGTGTAATTGAAGAATATTTAGTAATTAAATTATGAGTGATATTTATTCAGTAGACTACTATTATGATATATTATAAGATATGTACACCTTTAGAATTAAGAGAATGTGGTGTGACACAACTCGTCATAAAATAGTCGAGTTCGAACTCAAACTTGAACTGAGCCCGAGTTTGTATTTAGCCAGCTCATATATGATGTATCTCGAACTTGATTAAAATAAGTTTAACGAGCTTAACAAACTTATTTCAATTTTTAATTTTCATTATCTTTCCGACATTTTCATAGAAAATATACTAAAATTTAATATTTTTATGAAAGATGAACAATATGACTATATATTTACAAAAATAAAATATTATATTATTATAATTTTATATTTTATTATAAATTAATAAGTTATTTTATTTTTTATATTATTGTATTCATATATAAATTTTAATATATATAAATTATGTATATTATTAATCCAATAAGCTTAATTTATGAGCCTTTTAAATTAGCTGAAAATTATATTTTATTATTATTTATAAGCTAATGAGCCGAAAATTTCTTAGTTTGAGCTTGACTAATTTAACAAATGAATAATTCAAACTTGATCTTGAACAAATTCGAATAGCTTAACTCATTTGCAGCCTTATATAATATCAAAAATAACAATTTGGGAAAAAAGTGAAAAATATAAATATAGAAAATAAAAATACTTACCACACCTTGACCAGCTCGAGCGGACCAACCATTAGGAATCGCCATAGACCTACTTCCATACCACTCACTCTGACTCTGCTTACCTAAAATCATAGCTCCAGCCTTTCTGAGCTTCTCCACCACTCCGCATCAAGTGCCACCTTTGATCCAAGTAGTGCGTATGATCCACACGTAGTGTTTAATCAATCCTTCATCCTATTGCCATCCTTTAATAGCACTGGAATACCATGCAGGTCCCCTAATGATCGACGACAATGATTGCTTTCTCTTTCTCGGTCAGCTTTCTCTGCTTGATCTAAAGCCTCTGGATTGATTTCCAATACACCGTGAAGTAGAGGATTGAGAGCTTGGATTTGGTCCAAGTAGAAGTTAACAAGTTGTTTTGAGGTTAGTTTCTTTTGGGTAAATGCAAGCTGGATTTCCTCGACTGTGGCTTCTTTGATAGGGAATTGCGAGCTGCCGATTATTTAGAAAATGAAGTTTAAAAGGAGAAGTACAGAGACTATTGATGATATGCTAATATTCATTTTTGCTGCTCTATTTTTGTATTCTATGGCGACCTTCTCTTATTAATAGCTTCGAGGTCAAAGTTAACTTTTTCTTTTCTGAGATTTGAAGTGTTGCAAACTATAGCCGATATTTAGCTCTTTTCAGTTTTGTAACATTTTAACACATTTATTATTTTTTTCTAAATAACTAAAAACATGAAATCTTAAAAAATATAGAATGAGTTTTTTTTTTTATGGGAATAGAAGAAGATAATTTAAGAGGGATAATTAAATTAATTTTTGAAATTATGAATCTTAGACTAATGTATTTTTTAACTAAAATTTATGAATTCAATTATAATTTACATGAATGAATTAAGATATTTGAAAATTAATTCTTAATGCTTTGTTATTTGGTAAACTTTATTTATAATTTTTTAATTTTAGACTAATTTGTGGTATTAGTCTAAAATGCTAAGATTGATGGCTAAACCATCTCAATAAAATGTTAAGTTAGATATATGGACACACTAAAATAGATAGAATCCACAATAAGTGCATTGTTAAAAAAAAAGGTGAGAGTAACTTCTATCAAAGATAAAATAATAGAGCATATATTAAGGTGGTTGGCCATGTGAAATAAAAACTTAGGAATGTGCCGATAAAAAAATTGAATAAGTTAAGATAGATATAACTAGGAGAGATAATGGTAGAAATAAAATAACTTGAACAAAAGTGGTACAAAATGATTTTACATCTCTCCAAAAATGTGTAGCCTTAAATTATGCCGAATGAAAAAAGAGAATTTATATAGCTGACTCTAATTAACTTGAGATTAAGGATTTATTGAGTTGAGTTGATTTGAGACTAACACACAATATTGTCCTTGTAGTTCAACTTTGAAATTTTTACTCAAATATTATTGAATTTTAACTAAAAAATCATTTTAAAAATATTTTAGATCATTTTCTATTTATAGGCTAACTTAATTTCATAACTCAACACTTTTAAGTTGTTTTATATGCTACTCCTACTCAAGGAACTTCTACTTTTTTTTTTTCAATCTTGATACTAACTCTCAGTGTCTTGTTACCATCAATTACCGGTTAGTCTTGTAAGCTCGATAATTTTACTCTTCTTATCATAATATTCCCTGACTATAACTATCTCTTGGAGTTCTCCATTTGATTTGTTAAATAACGACTTATAATCAAAAAATAGTTTATACTTCAAGTTTTAGCAAAGAGGATGATTACAGAGATGCGGAAAAGCTAGAACCAAAACTCCAAAGATTGGATAGAAGGGCATTTATGTGATTTATAGGGCAAGTAGATACTAATTAAAAAGAACCTAAGATTGTAAACATTAAAAAAAATGGTCGATGATTTATTCTCTCTATAATAAAATCTGTTGTGGAAGTAAACAAATTATTAAATCATGTAAATCTTTATATCTTGTGTGATTACTTTTATTTTTATTTTTTTTTCTGTTTATAAACTAAATCCAATTTCTTGGTGCATTCCAATTAAAAACTCAAGAATTACAAAATGAATAACTTGGTTAATCTACACGCACCACAAATTGACACAACATTTGAAGACCAGGATATTGCAGAAAACAACCAAACTCAAACTCCACAATCACAATATCTCCTTCTTTCTTTTTCTTTCTTAATGTGAATCCGAAAAGGCATATAGAGTCAGATAGTGATGATGATGTGTCATGTCATGTTAGCCACTCCGATGGATTTTGAGAAAGAGTTCCAACAATAAATCTTCGACTACAATATATTACAAACACTTCTACCTAATAAAAATGAGAACGCGCAAGAAGATAAGAGACAAAAAGTAATGCAGGGATTGAGGGCAGGGGGAAGGGGTGGTGGCAAATGTGGCACAACATAACCTAAAAATATGAGAAATTATATCACGCAACATTGATTTCAAGTAGGAATCACAGTTGGAATTACAAACTAATAATATTTTAATACATGGCGACTTTATAAAGTAATTAAAAAAATAAAAATTTAAAAATTACAACATAATAAAAAATTATATAATTTTTAAAATAATTTAAAAAATAAAAATTTCTCTTCTTTTTCGACTTCTCTATTATTTCATTTTTTTCCTTCAACTTTTCCCACCAACCAAACACCTTAAGCTTATGCTTCTTCTACTTTTCACTATTTCAAAAAAAATATATATAATCTTTATATTAGATTTGATGTTACCTTACAAACTGAAAGCCATTATTATAATAAGCAATAAAATTTAAAAAGGTCATGAAAATCAATAAAGTAATTTTGGTAAGAAATTAAGAAAATTAATAATTAATTGAATATTAATTTAAAAAAGCAAAAATACTTAAGTTTTCTTGTTGCTTATCATTATCTTATCATCGACACTCTTTGGTGAGGAAGCGAAGATTAATGTTGTTGATTTGGTGCCAAAAATGAGCACATCTAATGTGATTTTGTAAAACTTCAACATCATTGTAGAGTTACATTTTGTAAAACTCAAAGGAAAAAGAGAAGTTTCATGAGGAGAATGGTGTCAAACATAGTGAAGATTCTGGATGATTTTGGGCGTGAGTTTGGTGGTCATGATTTTGGGCGTGAATTTGGTGATGATGATTTTAGGTGTGAGCGCTCTTCAGAAGAAGCAGAGGAGGGCGTGAGTTTGATGATGATGATTTTAGGTGATCAAACGTGGTGAAGATAATTTTTTATTTTTTTATTTTTATTCTTTTATATAAAAAAAACCTATGATATTCGAACATGTATAAAAAAATAGATCCATAGTGCTATATAGGCAAAAATTAATAAAATTTGACTTCCGTCACAATTAGGGTTTAATTTATTCATTTTTGACAAAAAAAAAAAGAGTGTCTAATTGTACAAAAAAAGGTTTATAAATCTAAGTGAAATTTTTGCTATAGTACATTGGGTATATTTCAACATATATATATAAATAGGAAATAGATTTATCAAAATAAGAATATTTTATGTCTATATTTCTACATTTTACATAATGTGGTTAAATTTAATTTAATTTTATTTTTATGCATATCAAGGTTTTTATTTTATTTTATTTTGTGACTAGTTAAATTATATATCTAATTATGTGTTTTATGTTATTGTTTGATAATGGAAGATGTTAATGCTAAAAAAACAATTGCAAACAAATTGAATATAAAACTTAACATTTAGTATTATAGTAAAATTTAGATTTTTGTTATAAATTTTATATAAAAAAACTTCTCTATCAAAATTTTATAGTAATTATTAAATTTTTTTACATATTTTTTCATTTTAATTCTTGAATCTATTAATTTATTTACATAATTTTAATTAAATTTTGTAAAAATACTATATTAAATGAGAACATTTGTTTCACCCAATTCATAATCCAATAGCAAAATTTTAGTATTAACTTAAATATCTAATTACAAAACCCTAAATACTCACTAGTTAAAAATAAAAAAAAACATATATGATGCAAAAAAACTAATATTATATAATATTTATATATTTATAATTATATATAATAATATTTATAATTATAAATAAATACTTAGGTGATACATTGCCCCCGAGGACCCCCTTCCCTCTGTCCTTGATAATGGTGATACAAATTTAATTGAAAGGCTTCAGAGGAATTATTACTTTATTATACAGAGGAGCAAGTGTAGACCCTTAATTTTGGCTCAGTATAAATTCGGTATTAATTAAAAGAGGTAAATTAAATCTGGTTTCAATTTAAAGACCCTAATCAAACTCAAAGGCATTAATTAAAATTAAATTAAATTAAAAAAGGCCTGAATAGGCTCTGGTTTGACCCAAAAGCCAAAATAATTAGGCCGACCTAAGTTTCATGTTGAATTGGTGAACCAATTCAACATGAGCCTATGCTCATGTTGAATTGGCCCCAATTCGACATGAGCATAGGCTCATGTAGAATTGGCATCAAGCCAATTTAACGTGAGCCTTAGCTTATGTTGAATTGGCCTCATGGTCAACCCCTACTTAAAGAATTTCAGTTTAACTTGAACTCAGAGGGTTCGATGCTTTCCTTAGTTAATTAGGAATGTTTGCACCAATTGTCCTAATTTGGGATCTATAAAAGATCAACAATGGAACACTCAAGGGAAAAACAAAAGGAGATAGCAATTAGGTTAATCCAGCAGATGGTTATATTTAACAGACTGAAAAGCAATAAAAAAGGAGAGAGAGTAGCTAATTTTAGGATCATTGAAACTCCACAAAAACATCGGTTGATCCAGGTGTTACGCTCAAATTAACTCTACCACAAAGCATTACTCGCAAGTATACGAGGTAGCTGTAGCAAAGGTGATCGCCCCAAGGTCGTTCTCTCAAGGAAGCTAAAGTGGTTAATTGCTTATCAGATTATGTTTAACAAGTAATAAAGAGATTTAAATTGCTAAATAATGAAGAATGATTATAGTGTAAAAACAAATAAAAGTAAATTGAACTGATGATTTGATTCACTTAATAGAATGGTCTAGGGTTTGCACTTCTCTACTACTTATATGTATGAACGGTTATTCCTCTTAACCAATTTAATTTCAAAGATTAAATCTCAAGTAACTTAATTAATTGAATAAAGGAAATAAGCTCTCACATTCAAACCTCTCTCAAATAATCTTGTTCCAATTGAAATAATCCTTTCCTAGGTTATATCTCTAATTCACCTAAGTCCTTAATTGAATAGTTTCAGCATTAGATTTCATCTCTCGATCCATCATCTAATACCTTAAATCGCATAATTGATGGTCAATCAAATATATATATTAGCAATAATTCATTCAATAAAGTCTTAAAGAAATAATTGAGTTAAGAGTAACAACCAATTCATACAATCATAGCAGTTCCATATAAACCCTAGACTAGATCAAATTAGTTCATAATGATTTCAAGCATACTCATCTCATTAATATTCAAAGAAATCAAATTAGACATTATAATGTTCATAGATGCAATTTCAATGAAAATAAAGAGATAAAGTTCAAGAACAAAACCAAATTACAACTCCTTGAAGTTTCTGAAGAATCTCTTGTTCAAATCTTGCAAGAAAGATGTATCAATGGCTAGAACAATCTAATCTAAACTAGTTTTAATCCAAAGTGAAATCAAAATCAAGAAAACAAATGTTAAAACCCTCAGTTCACTCTCTTGACGGCTCAAAATCTGTTCCAAATCGTCAACACCAAACCCTAACTTTCTTTTTTCCTTTTATAACAAACGTCAGCTTTAAAATTCGTTGCGCGTATTTTTCATGAGGGACACGGCCAAGTCAGAAGTGACGTGGCCGTGTGAGTGTCTTTTGGAGGGACACGGCCAGGTGACTTGGCCGTGTCCCTTGCCTGTGTCCACTTCTGTTTGACTCTTCTTTCTTCTTCTTTGATTGAGAGACACGGCCAAGTGGAGCTTGACTTGGCCGTGTTGCACCTTGTTGGAGGGACACGACCACATGACTTGGCCGTGTCCCTTGCAAGTGTTTGCCTTTGTGAAGTTTAACTCTCTTTTGCCTTTGGAATTGGTGAGACACGGCCAAGTCAAGATGACTTGGCCGTGTGGGTCTTCTTTGGAGGGACACGGCCACAAGACTTGGCCGTGTCCCTTGAGTGTGTCTCTCTCTGTGCTTGATTTCCATCTTTAGCTGAATATGAGACACGGCCAGTGACTTGGCCGTGTCTTCAGCCTGTGTCAGCTACTGTGCAATCCTCCTTCAGTCTTGGTTCCTTGGCTTTTTAACCTAAAACAAAACATCAAACAAACTTTAAACAAAAAGTAAATAAACAATAACCAACAAAACATAAACACTATACTAAAAACTAGATAAAAAACGACATAAACACTAAAATAAACTAAAACTATCAAAATTAATGAAAACACTAAACAAACCGATAAAAACTAACAAAATACCTAAATAATACAATAATTATCATAATAAACAAACTACAAATCTATGACAAAAACTAACAAAACAACTACCCCACACTTACAACTTTGCTTGTCCTCAAGCAAATTCACATGGCATAAATTAAAAACTCACACAACCTTAACTATAATTCCAACATATAAGATGAAATACTTTAAGACTCAGACATAGATAATTGCATCTTACTTCAATCCAAGATTTCTTAACCCATTCATTAATTCAGACATACAAATCTTATCTCTCATCTAAGTGTTTCACTCGATTTCAAAGGTTAATCACTCAAACCACTCATGACTGCATACTACCATAAACTTGCTTAATTATCCAATCTCCCTCACTGATTTTCTCAAGAAATAATCCGAAGGTCTTTCATTTGGATGTAATGGGGCTAAGGTAAAGGTGTGAGAAAAGACATTTAAGTTGGAGCATCAAGAAATGGAGTATCTAAATTAGACACTACTCTTGCTAAGAAACTCATAACTCCTTCAAATAGCATACTCACCAACCCTTGATACCTCACATACTTGCATACTCAAAGAAAAATACATGAGTCGACATTCCTCTTTTGATAACCAATGCTAGAACATATTTGACTTTTGTATATATATATATATATCTCTTTTTTATTTTATTTATTTTCTCTTTTTCTTTTATCATTTTTTTAATATATATATACAAAATATAAACTTGCATAGAACATCTAGCTTAAAATGTAGAAGAAAGGAATAATCAACTCTTAATCCAACACAATGTGCAAAGTATGCATTTCAACCCCAAATAGCAATACCATTTTTTTTTTACTTACCCCACACTTTGAAATAAACTACCCTATTGTCAAATCATAAAACTCCATTCCTTAATGCATAGGTATGATGATAATAAGAGAAAGTTGAGCTGTGAATTGTGTTGATCAAACAAGAAAAGGTCAAAGGCTCAACTTGGCTCACTAAGGAATTCACTATTAAGGGAGGTCTTTTTAAGCTAAAGGGTTAACCTAATTCGCCTTCATCATTTTAAAACTTGAAATTAAATCATAATGTGAGTTCAATTAGTATGCAAAAGCAAGCTCTAGAGATGCAAAATCATGAAGGTGCACACTTAAGAAAAGAAAATCAATCATTTAATCTATAAGGCTCAAAACTCACAAATGTGGGTTCTCAAAGATTTATATGTCATGAATTGCAGAATGTGAAATTGATCCTGAATGAATTCAAATACTCATTACTATGCTGATACTAAAGTCTCAACTACAATGCTAAAATCACAGAAAAGATCAATAAGATTTCAACAATTATGCCATGCACAACAACCACAATAAACAAAACAAGACAAATAAAACAAAAATTAAAGAAAAGCCAAAAGATTACCCCACACTTTAGAATTTACATTGTCCTCAATGGAAAACAAGAATAATAAAGAAAAAGAGTTTAAGTACAACCTGTCTTCCATCGTACCTGGTGAGGCAAAACCTAACTTTCAAACACAGATGTTCAAAAACAAAATGCAAAGAGCTTTAGGGTTTATATTTATTCAAACTAAACATAAAATCAAAATTGCAAAATATAAAATTATAACTATGAAAAAGAAATTCAAACTAATGGGTTGCCTCCCACTTAACGCTTCTTAATGTCATAAAGCTGGACATCATGCAAGACTAGGAATCATGGATCAAAGTGCTGTCACTGATCCTCACTTCTTGAAATCCTTCTTTGTATGGCTTAACTCTATGTCTATTTGCTTTAAAAATCTTTTTGGTTCTAGAGTTTAGCAATTCAATAGCACCAGAAGGACATACCTTATTTACCTCGAAAGGACCACTCCATCTTGACTTGAATTTACCTGGAAACAGACAGAGTCGATAATTAAAAAGTAAAACTTTCATACCTGGACTCAATGTCTGATGCCCAATAAATCTGTCTTGAAGTGCTTTATTGTGATCCTTATAATTCCTCGAGCTCTCATATGCCTTTGGGTTAAGGCATCTTTGGGTCTTCCCCACTGGTTTAACCTCCTCTTCTAAAGTTAATGTCAGCTCCAATTTATTTAGGGAACCTGTCTGCAAGAAAGCATCTGAAACAACTGCTTCAACACAATTAATTAAAGAACATTCCTCATATAAAGCAGTTGTAGGCATGGGAGAAGCATTAAAAATAGAAAATTCCACAGTTTGTCCCAAAACAGTCATTGATAATTTTCCATTTTTAACATCTATCAAAGTGTTGGTAGTCGCCATAAAAGGCCTACCCAGCAGAATGGTGTGTGCAGATGGTGAAGAATTACCTACTTCCATGTCAAGAACAATGAAATCCACAGGTACTATCAAACCACCAACTTTAACTAACACATCTTCTATAACCCCTTTCGGGAATCTAAAAGACCTATCAGCTAATTGCAACACCATTTTTGACGGTTTAAGCTCCCCTAGTTCTAATTCTTTAAATACAGAATAAGGCATTAAATTCACACTAGCTCCTAGATCACACATGCCTTCAGTTCCTTTCCCATTCCCCACAGAAATTTGAATTATAAAGCTTCCAGGATCCTTTAGTTTGGGAGGTAGTTTATGCTGCAGAACAGCACTAGCTACTTCTGAAACTATTACCTTTTCATTCATCTCATACCTCTTTTTCTTGGTGATTAGGTCCTTGAAGAACTTGGTATAAGCCGGCATGTTCTTTATTGCCTCAAGTAAGGGTAAGTTAATACTTACCTTAGACAGCATGTTGAAGATGTTAGAAAATTGCTTATCTGGTTTATCATCCTTCAACCTGCTGGGGAATGGTACAGGTGGCCGGTATGGATTGCTTGCTTTATGTAGATATGCTGTAGGGGACTTCTCCACTGATCTTTCTCCAGCACCTTTGTTCTTTGGTTCTCCTTCCTCCTTGTTCTCTTTGTTACCTGCATTCACAGAATCATTTCAACATTATTATAAATTTCCTTACCACTTCTAAGAACAGTCACTGATTATGCCTGCTCAGTTTGACTTGGGAACTTCTCCTTTTGTTGAATCTTCATCTGTTGTGCAAGTTGTCCAACTTGTGTCTCCACCTTCTTAAAAGATGCTTCTAGTGAATCCAGTCTCTTGTTGGTCACCTCTTGATTTTTAGCACTGACTTGGATAAAAGCTTGTAAACTTTCCTCCAAGCTCTCTATCCTAGACTTCCCTTGATTTGAGGTTTGACCCTGCTCTTGGTTCTGACTTTGGAGCAAATGGAAAGGCTGCTGAGAATTATTCTTTGCCCAAGAAAAATTTGGATGATTCCTCCAACCAGGGTTGTAAGTGTTGGAGTAAGGATCATTTCTGGCCCTTGGTTGGAATCCTCCCATAACATTGACCTGCTCAGCTTCAGTCCCATAGGACTCATATGCAGAGGGGAAAATATTTGCTCCATGCCCAGAGTTCCACAGATTCCACAAACTTCTTGAGTGGCTGAAGAAATATTGTTCTTCATATTCAGCATCTGCACTTGCTTTGTCAACTCAGCTATCTGATTGACCATCTCACTATTGGCTTCTAGTTGATTCACCCCTTTACTTCTTCCCCTTACATTTTTCTGTTGAGAATTAGCTCCCAACATCTCAAAGATATCATAGGTTTCAGCTGCTGTCTTTTCTCCCATGGCTCCCCCAGCTGCATTATCAACAGTGTTCTGAAATTGCTGGGTTAGACCATCATAGAAAAACTGGTTCAGAAGTTGAAGTGGATAGTGATGATGTGGACACTGAATCAATAGCATCTTGAATCTGTCCCAAGCCTCATGAAATGGTTCTCCTTCAAATTAAGAGAATGTAGCAATCTTCCCTCTCAACTCAGCTGTCTTTTGGTGTGAGTAGAACTTGCCCATGAACTTGTTATAAACTTGCTCCCAAGTTGTCAGTGAATTTTCAGGCAACATCATGAGCCAGATCTTTGCCTTATCCTTCAAAGTATAAGGGAAACATCTCATCCTCAACTGATCTTCTGTTAGTCCTCCCAAAGGAAAAGTGTTGAGGGTGGAGTAGAAATCCCGAATAAAGTTCAAAGGATCTTCATTTGGAACTCCATAGAATGATGGCAGCATGTTATAGTGAATGTTCTTCAACTCATAATTTCTTGCTGCATCTGTCAGTCTTATGCAAGAAGTGGAGGTTCCAATAACAGGTCTAGCAAAGTCTCTCATCGTCCTTTGTCTTTCTTCAGCCATTTTAACTGATTGTGCAGAATCTGTCTCAAATTCAGAAGTGTCTTCCTCTGAAGTATCAAATCCGGTGTAGAGCTCAAATTCTTCTCTGCTCCTTTTCACTCTCTGAATTTCTGGAATAAAAGGACGTAGCTCTCCTTCGAGTGATCTCCTGCCTTGCATAAACAAAAATGTCTAGAAAAAGAAATATTAAAAGCAAAAGACAAAAGAAATAAAAAGTAAATAATGAAAAATAATCTAGAATTAATTTTTTTTTAAACAATTACGCCAATTAGCCTCCCCGGCAACGGCGCCAAAAACTTGTTACGCTCAAATTAACTCTACCACAAAGCGTTACTCGCAAGTATACGAGGTAGCTGTAGCAAAGATGATCGCCCCAAGGTTATTCTCTCAAGGAAGCTAAAGTGGTTAATTGCTTATCAGATTATGTTTAACAAGTAATAAAGAGATTTAAATTGCTAAATAATGAAGAATGATTATAGTGTAAAAACAAATAAAAGTAAATTGAAATGATGATTTGATTCACTTAATAGAATGGTCTAGGGCTTGCACTTCTCTACTACTTATATGTATGAACGATTATTCCTCTTAACCAATTTAATTTCAAAGATTAAATCTCAAGTAACTTAATTAATTGAATAAAGGAAATAAGCTCTCGCATTCAAACCTCTCTGAAATAATCTTGTTCCAATTGAAATAATCCTTTCCTAGGTTATATCTCTAATTCACCTAAGTCCTTAATTGAATAGTTTCAGCATTAGATTTCATCTCTCGATCCATCATCTAATACCTTACATCGCATAATTGATGGTCAATCAAATATATATATTAGCAATAATTCATTCAATAAAGGCTTAAAGAAATAATTGAGTTAAGAGTAACAACCAATTCATACAATCATAGCAGTTCCATACAAACCCTAGACTAGATCAAATTAGTTCATAATGATTTCAAGCATACTCATCTCATTAATATTCAAAGAAATCAAATTAGACATTATAATGTTCATAGATGCAATTTCAATGAAAATAAAGAGATAAAGTTCAAGAACAAAACCAAATTACAACTCCTTGAAGTTTCTGAAGAATCTCTTGTTCAAATCTTGCAAGAAAGATGTATCAATGGCTAGAACAATCTAATCTAAACTAGTTTTAATCCAAAGTGAAATCAAAATCAAGAAAACAAATGTTAAAACCCTCAGTTCACTCTCTTGACGGCTCAAAATCTGTTCCAAATCGTCAACACCAAACCCTAACTTTCTTTTTTTCCTTTTATAACAAACGTCGGCTTTAAAATTCGTTGCGCATATTTTTCATGAGGGACACGGCCAAGTCAGAAGTGACTTGGCCATGTGAGTGTCTTTTGGAGGGACACGGCCAGGTGACTTGGCCGTGTCCCTTGCCTGTGTCCACTTCTGTTTGACTCTTCTTTCTTCTTCTTTGATTGAGAGACACGGCCAAGTGGAGCTTGACTTGGCCGTGTTGCACCTTGTTGGAGGGACACGGCCACATGACTTGGCCGTGTCCCTTGCAAGTGTTTGCCTTTGTGAAGTTTAACTCTCTTTTGCCTTTGGAATTGGTGAGACACGGCCAAGTCAAGATGACTTGGCCGTGTGGGTCTTCTTTGGAGGGACACGGCCACAAGACTTGGCCGTGTCCCTTGAGTGTGTCTCTCTCTGTGCTTGATTTCCATCTTTAGCTGAATATGAGACACGACCAATGACTTGGCCGTGTCCTCAGCCTGTGTCAGCTACTGTGCAATCCTCCTTCAGTCTTGGTTCCTTGGCTTTTTAACCTAAAACAAAACATCAAACAAACTTTAAACAAAAAGTAAATAAACAATAACCAACAAAACATAAACACTATACTAAAAACTAGATAAAAAACGACATAAACACTAAAATAAACTAAAACTATCAAAATTAATGAAAACACTAAACAAACCGATAAAAACTAACAAAATACCTAAATAATACAATAATTATCATAATAAACAAACTACAAATCTATGACAAAAACTAACAAAACACCAGGCCATTCAATAAGCCAAGTAGTAGGTGTGGTTCAACACATTAAAATTGGTGGAGTCGACAACGCAGGTATAATAATTTTTTTAACTAATTCAATTCGGTGTTATCATTTATCTGTATAGGTGAGTCTACTGCATGATAAAATTATAAATGTTATTTTGCAAATCCTTTATAGTAGTGCAAACCCTTAATTTTGGCCCTGAATGAGTTCAGTCTTAATTAAAAAGAGCTATGTCAAATTCAAAAGTTTAAACCTAGTCCGGTCTAATTTTAAAAGCTTAAAATAATTTTGGTCTAGTTTTAAAAATTTAAAATAAGTCTGGACTAATTTTAAAAGCCCAAAATAAGTCCGTTCTAATTTTAAATGAACAAACCAAGCTGGATCGAAGAAGAAATCTAAATTTATGACGAATCAGCTTAGCCCATTCGCCATGGGGTTGACCCATGGAAAATAGGCTGACTTAAAATTTGGCTTTTAATCTTGATTTCGGGGCAGATTAAGATTCTTAATTGGGCTTAACTTCGGATTGCTTTCAGATAAGCAGAAAGGATTTGAAATTTAGGGTCTTGATTAAGCCGACTTTTGCTTATAAATATAGGTTTAAAACAATTAAGGAAGGGGGATTGAAAAGAGGGTAGCGGAACCTTGAGGAAAAACAACAACTATTAAAATAAAGCAAAACATACAGAAGCAAGAGGTGAAGGAGAGGCAGTAGCTTGACTCTCAGATTATCAAAGGCACCGACCAAGACTTCACTTGATCCAGGCTACCCAGCTAGCAATTGTGCAATTAAGCTTGGTCCAGTAAACCTACCTTGGAGGAGCCAGCAACACAGGTTCTATTCCATAATTTAAAGTTTATTGTCTTCATTGATTAGTTTAATTTTATTTGGTTCTTTCATTCTTTTTAAATTGCAACATCAGATCGATTCACTGAACTCACTGTCCCTTGTGTTTAGTTTTATAAATTTATTTTTATCATCCGAAACCTTAACTTTTTGATCCCAAACCCCAAAACTAAGTTTGATCTAAACCTTTATTACGTGCTTTCAATATTAATTTGAACCAAACCCTAATTTATTTCTCAAAACCCTAATTTGTATTAAAAAAATCGCAATTCCACTGTAAAATCCTATCTTGTCCCCTTGACCTTGGCCCGCTAACCGGCTAGCGGGACCACCGTGTGTGTTGCACAATATAATTCATTAGGGGGTTAATATTAGGATACGTTTGTGGGTTGCAATTTTTATGATGAACTATATGTTTGGATTATATATTTTATTATATTATGAATTATAGAACTATGTTAATATTTATTTATTAGTTGTATTTTTAAAAGATGTAAAATGCATATTTCCACTTGGTGAGTATCTTATTTTGATTATGTAACTTAATTTATTTTAAGGATTTTGGACCATTGTAAAGGACATGATTCCACCAAAATAGTGGGTGTCCTATTCTATTTACACGTATGAATATTGGGGCATTGTAAGGGCATTTTATATGTTTGTTATTCTTTGATTTATAATATGATTATTTATTTTTCCCAATTGCATGTAATATGAATAATACTATAATAATTTAAGAATCTTATAATATTTAGACATGAAAAGGAGGCTGGTTCTAATGAACCAGACACTATGGGGGTGCTGAGTCATTCTCACCTTCCCCATGCATATCCAACTTTTCAAACCCAAGTAGGGGTTGGGGATTCCTTAGGAATCGAGTCATCTAACCCTTTCTATTTCTTTTCCGGCCTATCTGGATGGCTACTCCATTTCTCTGGACCTAGGCCCATATTTTCTAAGGCCTAGAGCCTAAAAATGCTGAAGTTGTAAGAATCATTCCACAGGGAGTGAAAGCAAAATCTCTGCTCACAGTGGCAACTCCACTGGGGATAAGAGAGGTTGATTCCATTGGTCTTTATATTATTTTATTCTTTATTATTATGGTATTATTCATTGTATCATTTAGATTGCATTGTGTGTCTGAGTTAGGATGCTTGTGAAACCTGTGTTATGTATTTGTAAGTGATACCATACTTTCATTAAAGGTATGGAGATCGAGCATTGCATAATCACTCATAGCCTCATACCTTTTGGTATATACTTGTTATGAGAACCTAAACTTTTCAACCTAAAAACCAAAGCCCATGTAGTTGGCCTAGTAACTTTTCTTAGGTTTATCCTAATTGATTATTGATAAACTATGATTGATATATCTTGGCCTAAGTTATAGCCCATTTGATTTGTCTTTTTCTAATATGACCTAATTATGGTGTAAGGCCAAAATTATTTTATGGCCCAAAATTCTTTTATGCCCAAATCCAAAATTATTTTCGAAAAAGATGGGTCCAATATTATTTTCTACCTTATGACCCAAACATGAAGTCCAAAATTAAAAACTTTTTGCAATGAGCTTCAAGATATTTTTAAGGAAGAACCCTTAAATCAAGCTTTCTACAAAGGGTTAAATTTTTTTTGAAATGAGCTTTTAATTAATTAGGTGAATTATGGAATACTAAAATCAATCGTAGGCCTTATTTATACCAAAATTTGTTAATCATGGACCTGTTTATGATATGAATCATCAGTTGCTTTTCCAACTAAGAAATCTACTTATGATAAACCCTTTAATTTAGTTTTAATCCACAATATAATATAAAAGTTGTTTCCCAGTTGACCCAATGGATTAAGGCTCAATTAGTGGGAGTTATCATGGATTGAGTTCTTTTTTGAAAATACAACTATTGATTAGTGAATATTTCAAAAATAAAACATCCCATGTTGATGTTATGTTGATCATATGCCTAGGAAAAGAGACTTACCACTCATGTGTGGGAGATATAAGGTTAGAAGGAACATCCTAACTTTATTTTTCTATTTATTACTCATGTATACATACATACATGTATTACATTACATTCACATTAAATCTTTCTAGCTTACAGACCTGGAGTACAATAGTTCAATGGCTTACGACAACCCCGCCTATGACTCAGAATCCAGTGTGAATTCAGTCAATTTCACACTAAAGCCAATGGATCGTGAGCAAATTTAGAACCTGGTGAATGAGATCCTAGCCTTAAAAATGGAAGAATTGATTGGGGCCTTGGCGGAGATGGTGAGGAGTCAAATACTTTCACTATTGGAGGATAACAATGCTGAAGCGTCTGCTAGTATTGAGAAGCAGAAAGACAAAGAGAAGGCTAAGGCAGGAGGTGGCCTTTGATGATGAGAACGTGGTAATTGATGATGATGACTGGAAGCAGTACTTTCAAGACCAACAGGATAAGAAGAAAGAAAAGAAGGCTGTGGAGAAAACTGAATTTTTTGATGTAGAAAAATAAATTGCTGATTTGGAGAAGAAGTTTGAGAAGAAGCTTAAAGCTGAGGAAGTATCAAAAGTTGACAAGATATTTAAGGATGATGAAGGAATCCCTTACAAATTCAAAATGCCTTCTTTCATTAAGTACAATGGCACAAGAAATCCTCACTTGCATGTTAAGTAGTACATCACTGCCATGCAGTATGCTAGAGCTACTAAAGCTTAAACACTAAGGTTTTTCATGCTTTCTTTGATTATGTCAAGAGATAGAGAAATGAGGCTGCACTTCTTGAAAAGGGGCCAGATGAATCTAAACAGATCAGAATGATAGTAAAAGGTGTTTTGTCCAGCTTTCATAAGAGGTTGTCTCACATGCTTATCAAAGATTTCAAAGATCTTCTCCAAGTTGGCTTCCAAATAAAAGAGTGGGAAAGGGAGAAGAATCATTTTCCTACGAGAAGGAATGAGAAGGGAAATTACCAATATGGTGGTCAAAATTCATAGAAAGCAGTGGATGTCAATGCAACCACTAGCCAAGGGAATAAGAGGCAACTTTTAGAGTTGGGAAGACCTTTATCTTGGGTTTTCAATAAGCTATAGAAACAAGGGTTATTGTATCCATTGGCTCTTCAATAATTACCCAATCCTCAGCCAACAAACTTTGATACCAATGCATTCTATCAATTCCATCAAACACAAAGGCACTAAATAGACAAGTGTTTTAGGTTGAGACATGAGATTCAAGATATGATTGATAGTGGTAAGTTGCCTGAACCAAACAAACCCAGCATGAAGAATAATCCTTTGCCTAAGTTTTAAAGAGTGCCTCTACCGACAACCTTCATGATGGGGGAAGATTGAGAGTATATAAATATAGAAGAAAATCCATTAAATGAACTTCCTTTTACTTAGGAGTCACTTGTCTTATTTTCTTTCTTTAGCATTTCATTGGAATAATTATGTTTTCTCAAATTAAGATTGTTTAAATAAATTATTGAATTTATAATTTTGTTAGTTTTTTCCATTTTAATGCTAAACCAATGACAAATCTAGCTTGATATTTATAAATTAGTGTATCTATGCATCATGATTTGAATGACTTTACTAGGTGAGAAAATTATTCTATGGCATTAAACTGTGTATGCTTACTTAGAGAGGGCTCTTGCATAATTACCTGTGTCTAGGTCCTAGTCAATCTTAGAACATGCTCTGACAAACTTTCAAGGCCAAATTGAATTATTCTTATTTAAGAGAGAGATGATCTAGGCATTGTTTGGTGAGCCAACAACTAGTATCAACCTTATTGATATCAATCTCTAGTTTGTCCTTTTGAGCCTTTATAAGATTTTAGCTTGCTTTTTATTGGCTTGTAAAGCCCGATAACCTACCTTGAGCTATTGTGATATTTATAAGAAGTTTGATGATCAATGAGCTACCAAGATTGAAGAAAGGGATGTTCAGTAAAGACTATAAGGATAGTTGAAGTTTACATGAACTAGACCTAATATCTCAGATTTATTTCATCATGGAGATGACATCAAGACAACAAAAAGATCCATCCTCATTAAAGAAGACTAATACTACTCCATAGTTAGAAGTATGAGATGGTATAAATAAGATGACTCTCTTAGGGCTAAGATACAAAACAAAAAAAAAAACAAAATAAAGAAAAACAAAATAAAGGAAAGAAAGGAAGGAAAAAGGAAAAAAATAAAAAAAAGACAAAAGAGAAAAAAAAGAAAAAAAAAGAAAACGGGTCCTGAGTTTGTGCAAAAGCAAAAGGAAAAGATGAAGATCATCCTAATCAAATCTAGATTTCTCCTAAGGATATGGAAAAAAAATTAAAGTCTATCTTTTCATGAAGCAAGATAACAAGATGCCCAGAGTTTAATATTGCTCTCCGCTACCTATAGTTTCAACAAAAAGTTTGCAATATGAAGATCTATCAAAAATATAACATAAACTCCAATTTAGAAATGGTCTTCGCTTAACCCATATCCCTTATAGACCCCATTTCAATCCTATTAAAGACCTGTTGATCTCTCTTGGTAGGTAGAGTCTACTAGTGGAGATTATTTGAAAAAGCGTACATATAAAATAGACAATACTTAAACTCAATGAGACCTTTGGCCAAGTAATATATATGTGCCTATCTGAAGTGCAACAATTCTCGCTTAAATGTAAATGATTCTCAAGTTTAGTATGGTAATTAGGGTTATGATGTTAAGTCGAGTCCTGAGGTATATTGATACTTATTTGGTAAAGCCAACGTTTGATTTTAAAATTTTATAAAAATTATTAATTAAAAAAAATTTCTTGTCATATGAGCCTCCAAGCTTAGTGAAGTACAACATACTGTCAAATCTTAAAGGAATATTGGGTAAAAGTAGGCTAATAAAAGAATCATTCATAATGTTATGAAGAAGCTATCTACTGATGTACTGAATCATGGTCTAAAATCGATGTCTCTTATACCTCTAACTATCTTGCTTGGGCCCCCACTACTCATATTTTCCCTATCTTGGAGATGAAGTTATAGATGTGACATTTCCTGATAATCTAAAGCAAGGCCTAAATGAACATCTCGAGAGTACCAGTGGGAGTCATATAGCCTATCAGCTCAGTTTATGTGTCAGTATAACTACTGTAAGTATCACTTATTGTAGACCCTTAATTTTGGCACCAATTTAAATGTGGTTCTAATTTAAAGACTATGTTAAGTTTGGTTTTAATAAAAAGGTCCAAATCAAATCAAGCCTAATTTTTAAAGTTTGGATTGGGTTAGGTTCAAATCAAATTGTGCCAGTACTATCAGAAAATGATTTGGTCCTTAGCAAATTTGATATGGGCACCAAATTTTATATGAGTGCCACTCATGTCAAATTTGGCAACCCAAATTCAACATGAGGGCCACTCATGTCGAATTTTGGCAACCCAAATTCGACATGAGGGCTACTCATGTCAAAATTGGCATCTCAAATTCAACATGAGGGCCATTCATGTCCAATTTGGTAGCCAAATTTGGTAGCCAAATTCGACATGACACTAGCCCATGTCAAATTTGGCTACCCGAATTCGTTATGAGGCTTGTTTCAGTACAAATTAAGCTTCCTAATTGTGTTTAACAGGTACAAATCTCAGATAATAATTAAGTGTTAGAATTGAATCAGGATGGACAATCAGAGTTAACCCTAATTTAAACATTATAAATACAAATCAATAAAGAAAAAAGTGGATTAGCTAAAAGGCAGTAATGATTAATAAAGTTAAACAACTATTAACCTAACAATTAACTTGGAATCAAAAGTAGAAAATCAACGCAACAACCAAGAAAGGCAGTGGAATTGCCTTTAGATTGCTTTGCTCACCCAAATCAGAATAAAACTTGATCCAGGCAGTAAGACAAAGAGCTTGGTTCAACACATTCAACTTGGTGGAGTAAACAAATGAAGGTTTGATTTTGATATTTAATCTGTTTAAACTTACAGTAGCTATTTTAATTCTTTAAACAACATCATCCAGTAGCTTTTTCAAACGTCATCTCGTAGCTTGTTCAAACAATTATTTGTTTTAAAATTCCAGTAGTTTGGTATTTATTTCATCCAGTAGGTCGTGACCATGATTTAAGTTTTGTTCAAATTTTATTTATCCCAAGTCATGCAAAAACTTTAAAACCTAATTGTGCATTTATATTCTAAAACCCTAATTCACCTAACTTAATTTCGAAAAACCTTAATTTTGTAAAACCTTAATTTTATAAAACCCTAATTGTGAATTTTTATTTAAAAACCCTAATTCACCTACTTGATTTCTAAAAAAACCCTAAACCCTAAAATTCACACCCTAATTCCCAAAATCCCTAAAATCCAAAACCCTAATTTCTAAAATCCTAACCCAAGATCTCAGTCCTTTAGGATTAACCTTAGTTTGTATGTTTTAGCCCTTAATTGCATATAAAACCTTAGATTTGATTATTTGATTTATTATTATATTCTTGTGATGGATGATGAGTTTCTGATTTTATTTTGTTGATAAATGATAGCATGCTTTAATTATATTTGATTATTTAGATTTGAAGGACGATGTAAAAGGCATTTTTCCACTTTGTGGGTGCCTTAGTTTTGATTATATAATTCAATTTACCTTTTAAGAATTTTTGAACAATGTAAAGGACACATTTCCATCAATCAGTAGGTGTCCTATCTTATTTGTTTGTTTTTTAGGTTTTGGACTCTGTAAGGGTATGTTTCTATCATTGGATAGGTGCCTATTTTGTTTATTTTATTTTAATAATATGATGAATGATTTATTCTTTTGAATTGCATGTAATATGAATAATACTATAATAATTTAAGAATCTTATAATATTTAGACCTAAAAATAAGGCCGGTTCTAATGAACTGGGTGCTATGGGGTTGTTGGGTCATTCTTACCTTCCTCGTGTGTACCCAACTTTTCGAATCCAAGTAAGGGTTGAGAATTCCTTAGAAATTGAGTCATCCACCCCTTTCTTTTCTTTCCCGGCCCGTCTGGGTGGTGACTCCATTTCTCCGGATTTAGGCTTGTGTTTTCTGAGGCCCCAAGCCTAACAGTGCCGAAGTCGTAAGTACCAATTCACCGGAAGTGGGGGCAAAAATCTTCGCTCATAGTGGCGACTCCACTGGGAATAAGAGAAGTTAATGGTGTTGGTCTTTATATTATTTTATTCATTATTATTATGGTATTATTCATTGCATCATTTAGATTGTATTATGTGTGTGTGAGTTAGATGCCCTATCGAACCTGTGTTATGGAGATCAAACATTGCAAAATCACTCATAACCTTATACCTTTTAGTATATACTTGCTATGAGAACCTAAGTTTTTCAACCCAAAGACTAAAGTTCATGTAGTTGGTCTAGTAACTTTTCTTAGTTTTGGTCTAATTGCTTGTTGTTTGACTATGATCAACATATCTTAGTTTAAGTAAAAGCCTATTTGGTTTGTTCTTTTCTAATATGACATAATTGTGGTGCAAGCCCAAAATTATTTTATGGTTCAAAAATTATTTTAAGACCAAAGCCCAAATTATTTTAAAAAAAAAACTTTTCAAAGTAAGCTTAAAACCTTTTTTAGATGGGCCACTTGGCCTAATATCAAAGCCCAAAATTAATTTTTGAAATAAACTTTTTCAAGGAAAATCTCAAAATCTTTCTTTTACCTTATGGCCCATTTTTTCAAATTAAGCTTTTACTGGGTTTTAAAATTAAAACTCTTTTTATAATGGACCAAAATTTCTTGAAAAAAAAGGCTTGTAAATAGTTAGGTCAATTATGGAATGTTAAAATTAATTGTGGGCCTTATTTATACCAAGGTTTGTCAATCATGTGCTTTTTTATGGCATAAACCATTAATTGCTTTCCTAACTAAGAAATCTACTTATGATAAATCCTTTAATTTAGTTTTAATCTATAATATAGCATAAAAGCTATTTCCCAGTTGACCTAATAATTAAGACCCAATTAATGGGAGTTATCATGGACTAAGTTCTTATTTGAAATTATAACTATTGGATAATCCGTCTGAGTGGATATTTCGAAAACAAAACATCCCATGTTGATGTTATGTTGATCATATGCCTAGAAAAAGAGGCCCGCCGCTCTTGTGTGGAAGTTATAAGGTTGGAAGGAGCGTCCTAACTTTATTTGTTTATTTGCTCCACATGCATACATGCATTGCATTACATTCGTATTAATCCTTTTTGGCTCACAAACCTGGAGTACGAAAATTCAAGGGCTTATGATAACCCTACCTATGACTCAAAATCTAGCGAGAATTTAGTCAGTTTCACATCAAAAGTAATGGAACTTGAGCAAATTCAGAAGATGATAAATGACGACCTCAACTCCAGGATGGAAAATTTAAAGGGGACCCTGGCTGAGACTGGTAAGGAGTCAACTATTTTAACTATTAGAGGATAACAATGCTGAGGCATCTACTAGTAACAAGAAGCCAAAAGATAAGGAAAAGACTAAGATAGTCGAAGTAGCCTCTGATAAAGACAAGGAAGCTATGGATGATGATGGATGGGAACATTACTTTCAAGACCAACAGGATAAGAAGAAAGAAAAGAAAGCTATGGAGAAGATTAAATTTGCTGATGTTGAAAAGATGATTGCATACTTGGAAAAGAAGTTTGAAAAGAAGCTGACGACAGAAGAGATGTCAGAGGTAGACAAATTGTTTAAAGATGATGAAGCAGTTCCTTACAAATTCAAAATACCTCCCTTTGCTAAATTTGATGGAACTGAGAATGCTCACTTACATGTCAAGCAGTACATCACTACTATACAATTTGCTAGAGTTAATAAGGCTCAAACTCTAAGGTATTTCATATTTTCATTAGATCCTATCGTGCAAAACTAGTTTAACACCTTAGAGGAAAGTGCTCAAAAGAATTGAGAATTGTTGTATAAAGCCTTCATCCAGCAGTATGGGTAAAATGCTAAATTGGAAGTGATTCTGATGGAGGTAGAATCAATTGGGCAAAAGAAAAATGAGAACTTTGTTGACTATATTAAGAGATGGAGAAATATGGCGACACTTCTTAAGAAGAGGCCTGATGAGTTTGACCAGATTAGGATGATAGTGAGATGTGTCTTACCTAATCTTCATGAACATATGTCCCATACTCTTATCAGGGACTTCAAAGACCTTCTTCAGGCTGGATTAAAAATAAAAGAGTAGGAACGAGAGAAGAATCACTTTTTTGGAAGGAGGAATGAAAAAGGAAATTACCAATCTGGCAGTCAGAGTACACAAAAAAAATGGATGTCAGTGTAACTACTAGTTGAGGAAATAGGAGGAAATTTTCAGATTTAGGGAGACTTTATCATGGGTTTTCAATAAGCTACAGAATTAAGGGTTGTTGCAATCACTGGCTCCTTGACCGTTACCCAATCATCTGGCCCCAAACTTTGATACCAATACATTCTGTCAATTTCATCAAAGATAGAGGCATGAAACAGACAAGCGTTTTAGGATGAGACATGAGATTCAAGATTTGATTGATAGTGATAAGCTGTCTGAACCTAACAAACTCAGTATGAAGAATAATTCTTTGCCTAAGTTTGGAAGAGTACCTTCAACATCAACCTTAATGATGGGGGAAGATTGAGAATATATGAAGGAAGAAGAAAACCACTCAATAAACTTCCTTTTGCTTAGGTGTTGTCTTATTTTCTTTCTTTAGTATTTCTTTGGAATAATTATGTCTTTCAAATTAAGATTGTTTGAATAAATCACTTTTGTTGAATTTATAATTTAGTTGGTCTTTGTCATTTTGATGATTAACTAATGACGAATCTAACTTGATATTCATAAATTAGCATGTCTATGCATCATGATCCGAATGACTTTACTAGTTGAGAGAGTTGTTCTATAGCATTGAACTGTGTATGCTTACTTAGAGAGGGCTTATGCATAATTACATGTGTCTAAGTTCTAGTCAATCTTAGAACATATTTTGACAAATTTTCTAGGAAAATTGAACTCTGCTTATTTAAAAATAGAGAGATAATCTAGGCTTTTTTAGTGAACCAACAACTAGTATCCACCTTATTAATATCAATCTCTAGTTTGTCCTTTTAAGACTTAATGAGATTTTAGCTTACTTTTTATTGGCTTTGATAATCTATCTGGAGTTGATGTGACACTTATGACAAGTCTGATGATTACTGAACTACCAAAAAGCAAGAAGATTAAAGAAAAGGATGCATAGTCAAGACCATATGGATAGTTGAAGTTTATCTAAACTAGACCTAATATCTCAGATTTATTTCATCATTAATATGGCCTCATAACAACAAAAAGATCCATCTTTATTAAAGATGACTTATGCTACTCCATAGTCAGAAGTATGAGATGGTACAAACAAGACAACCCTCTTAGTGTTAGGACACATAAAAAAAGAGAAAAGAAAGAAAGGAAAAGAAAAAAAATAAAGAAAGAAAAAAGGAAAAAATAAAAAGAGAAAATAACAAAAGAGAAAAAAGAGAAGAAAGGAAAGAAAAAAAAATGGATCCTGAGTTTGTGCAAAAGCAAAAGGAAAAGATGAAGATCATCCTAATCGGATATGGATTTCTCCTAAGGAGATGGAAGGAAATTGAAGTCTATCTTTTCATGAAGCAAGATAACAAGAATCCCAAAGTTTAAGAATGCTCCCAGCTGCCTATGGTTCCAACAGAAAGTTTGTAGCTTAAAGATCTGTTAGCAGTGACACATCAACTCCAATTTACAAATGGCCTTCGCTTAACCCATATCTCTTATAGACCCCATTTCAAGCTTATTAAAAACATGTTGATTTCTTTTGGTAGGTAGAGTCTATTAGTGGAGATTATTTGAATAAACATGCATATGAGATAGATAATATTTAAAACCAATGAGACATTTGGCTAAGTAATGAGTATGTGCCTACTTGAAGTGCAATAGCTCTTGCTCAAATGGAAATGATTCCTAAATTTAGTATGGTAACTACGGTTATGATGTTATAGATATGTTAATTTGAAAGACCAAGTTCTAAGGTATATTGAAACTGATTTGACAAAGCCAATATTTGATTTAAAATTAAAAATAAATTTCAAAAGAAAATTTCTTGTCATGTGAGCCTTCAAGCTTAAGGAGTATGTTGCACTATTGAATTTTAAAGGACATGTTGGGTAAAAGTAGGCTAATGAAAGAATCATTCACAAGGTTATGAAGAAGCTATTGACTCATGTGCTGAATCATGGTTTGAAATAGATGTCTCTTATATCTTCGACTATCTTTCTTGGGCCCCCACTACACATGTTTTCCATATCTTGGAGATAAAGTTATGGATATGATATTTCCTGATGATCCAAAGCAGAGCCTAAATGAACATCTTGAAGGTATCAACAGGAGTCCTATGGCCTATTATCTCTATTTATGAGTCAGTATAACTACTGTAAGTATCACTCATGCATATCATGTGTACACGTATACATGAGCATATCACATTGCACTTTTATGTCTATTCTTTAAGCAGCCAATACTCTTGAAGTAAATGATGAGAATCAAACATAGAACCAGGGGGCATGAAAGGCCCATTGCAAAAGATAGAAGAGATGCACACTTTGAAGCTTACACATTGGGCATAAAATCATTGGTTTGAGCCTATACAAAGGGCAAAGCTTCACTTTTTAATTTTTGATTTTATACATGTGCAAAATATTTTCAAACTCTCTTTCAAAGTTCTGCCATGCAAGGGATAAAGAGAGGGTATGAGGGCTAAAAAATAGTCAAATTTCTTGCAAAGCGAAAGCCATTAAAGAATCAAAAGTAAAATCCATTAAAGAATGAAATAAATAAATGAAGATACAAATGACAGAATGTAAGTCAGCTAGAAGAGCTGAAGTCAATATAAGACGAAGGTCCATCCTCATGCAAAATCCATTGAAGAATGGAGTAAGTGGCTAGAAGAAAGCCTCAACTGGCAGAAGGTTAGTCAGCTAGAAAAGCTAAAATTGATTGGCTAGAAGAAAGCCAAAAACTCAACTGACAGAAAGTCAATTAGCTAGAAGATCTGAAATTGATTGGCTAGGAGAAAGCTAAAAAAATCAACTGACAGAAAGTCAGTCAGCTAGAAGAGCTGGAATTGATGGCAAAAAGAAAGCTAGAAACTTAACTGACAGAAAGTTAGTCAGCTAAAAGAGATGGAATTTAAGGTTAAAAGAAAGCCAGAGCCCTCAACTGAAAAAAGGTCAATCGAAACCAATTTGGATCCAGAACCAAACCATTTCAGGGTCCAGAACCCAAACCATTTTGGATCAAGAACCAAACCAATTCTTGTCCAAAATCCAAATCAATTCATGAGTCTAGAACTCAATCCGAGTCCAAAACCCAAACCTATCCTGATCTAGAATCCAAATCACTCATAGGTCTAGAACCCAAACCAATTCATGAGTCCAGAACTCAATCATAGTCCAGAATCCAAACCTATCTGGGTCTAGAACCTAAATCACTAATAGATGCAGAGCCCAAACCAATTCATAAGTCCATAGCTCAATCCGGGTCTCGAACCCAAACCAATTTATAAGTCCAAAACTCAATCCAAGATGAGAACCTAAAACCAATCCAAGCCTAAAACCTAAACCAGTTCACTCGTCTAGAACCCAAACCAGTTCACGGGTCCAGAACCCAAACCAGTTCAAGGGTCCAGAATCCAAACCAGTTCACGAGTCCATAACTCAAATCAATTCACGGGTCCAAAATCTAAATCAGGATGTTGCAAGTCCAGAACCCAACTCATTGCAAAATCATATTACTTTTTACTCTCTAAATAAATTCAAGATTATTCAAGCAGGGGACATAACTATAGACCCTTAATTTTAGCATTGAATGAGTTCAATCTTAACTAAAAAGAGCTATGTCAAATACAAAAAGTTTAAATTTAGTCTGGTCCAATTTTAAAAGCTTAAAATAAGTTTGGTATAGTATTAAAAGCTTAAAATAAGTTTGGTATAGTATTAAAAGCTTAAAATAAGTCTGAACCAATTTTAAAAGCTCAAAATAAGTCTGATTCAATTTTAAATGAACAAACCAAGCCAGACCGGACAAGAAACCCAAATTCATGATGAATCAGCTTAGCCCATTGCCATGGGGTTGACCCATGGCTAATTGGCCAAGCCAATTTTCCATGGGACTTAAAATTTGGCTTTTAATCTTTATTTCGGGGGCAGATTAAGATTTCTAATTGGGTTTAACTTTGGATTACTTTCAGATATGCAGAATGTATTTGAAGTTTTGATTAAGCTATCTTTTGCCTATAAACACAAGTTTAAAGCAATTAAGGAAGGGGAACTGAAAATAGGGCAGCGGAACCTTGAGGAAAAACAACTAGCATTAAAAATAAGCAAAACATACAGAAGCAAGAGGTGAAGGAGAGGCAGTAGCTTTACTCTCGGATTATCAAAGGCACTGGCCAAGACTTCATTTGATCCAAGCTGCCCCGCTAGTAATTGTGCAATTGATTCTTGAGATTGATGGAAAATCAAACTCTATTTTGATCATTGACAATCAAATTGATAAAGAAATAATGATTTCAAATAAGTTTTCCAAGTTTGTTCTGCAGAAACTGAGCTCCTGTGCGAGCTCTCGAACCAAAGACCGAGGGACCGCACAAATGCGGCATGAGCACAGAACCAAATGGTCACATAGATCTTCCAAGCCAAGAAAAATTGAATAGACATAAACATTAGAGAACCGAGCTGAAACATAAGGTGCCAAGCTGGATTTAGAACTGCCGAGCTAAGAAAACCGAACTAAATGAGCTAAAAGAAGTTTGCTGAATAACTGAGCTAAGCATGCAGTGTAACTCGATATAGAGCTAAGAATAGCCAACTACAAAAACTAAACTAAGTCCATAAATTATAGAAAGGATTGCGTTCTCAGTGATCGGTAAAGTAAAGACACCCGGTAGTCATGTGACCGTACACATGAACCAAGCGACCGTACCAGGTAAAGGTAAAAATTTATAAACTCACAGAAAGGATAACAATCTCAGTGAGCAATGAAGTTAGGACAACAGAACTTCAAATGAACCAAAGAAGCCCGAGAAACTGCAAGTAACAAAAAGTTCTTGCGGTTCTTCCTCGATGCTCAAAACCTTATTATGAGCAGGGATTTTTGCCTTCACTCCCATGTGGAATGGTTCTTACTACTCCGGCATTATTAGGCTCAGGGCCTTAGAGAGCACGGGCCTAAACCCAGAGAAAATAGAGTCACCACCCGGATGGGCCGAAAAAAATAAAGGGGTGGATGACTCGATTCCTAAGGAATCCAAAACTCCTTATTGGATTCAAAAGTTAGGTAAGCGTGGGGACGGTGAGAATGACCCAATACTCCTACAACGTCCGGTTCATTGGAACTGACCTCCTTTTCAGGTCTTAATATTATAAAATTCTTAGTTAATACGATATTATCCATAATACATGAAATCATAAAAATAAATAATCACTTTATTAAAATCACAACAAGTTCAAACAAAATAAATAAATAGACACCCATCCATGGATAGAAACATGCCTTTACAATCATCCAATGTCTAAAAGAAAATAAATAAAATAGGATACCCCACCAATTGGTGAAAATGTATCCTTCACATTGATCCAAAACTTAAAATAAATTAAATTACACAAAGCTTAAGAAATGAGGTACCCACAATGTGGAAACATACCTCTTATAATTTCTTGTGTAATTAATCAAATAAATCAATAAGCTAATATTAGAGCATTCATTATAAAATCAAATAAAAATAAATCATCCATTAAGATATATAATACACATGCATCCAAACTTAAGTAAAGAAATAGATGTATAAATGTAAATTTTACACTTCAATTAGGATTTTGAGGGTTTAGGTTTACAAACTAAGATTTTAGGGTTTAGATTTAGAAAGTAGGATTTTGATTTGAAAAATTAACATTTTATACATATTTTTGAAAAAGATTAAGCTACTGTGTAAATTAGAAATAGAATTTGGCTACTGGGAAAAATAAACCAAGGATAAACTAGGATTTAGGGTTTGAGTAAATTAGGATTTGGAATTTTTATGAAAATAGTATTAGGGTTTAGGGTTTTTCTAGCAAAGGATTAGAGTTTATGAGAATAGAATTAGAGTTTCTGATGTTAGAAAAACAAAGCAACTGTGATTGTATTTATAAACTTTAGGCTACTAGAATATTGACTTATAATAAATAATTGCACAATACATGCTCTTATGTGGATGGCTACTTGTATACCCTTAATTTTGACCCCAATTTGATACGGTCCTGATTAAAGGATGCCAAAATAAATTTGATCCTACTTTAAAAGATTTAAACCTAGTTTATAATTTTTAAATAAGTTGGCTCGGATTAAAGAGGCATAAATTCAATTATAAAACCCTAAAATCAAGTTGAATAGGCCTAAATTAGAAGTTTTTAGTCCATAAGTTAAAAAATACAATAATAATTCGAGTCAGGTCGGCCGGGGAGACATGAGCATGCCTCATGTCGACCTGGAGGCTCAGGTCGACATGAGCATGCCTCATGTCGATCTGGCGGACCAGATCGACATGGGGTTTGGACTCATGTCGACCTGTGCTACCAGGTCAATATGAGTGAGAGTCATGTTGACCTTGACAACCAGGTCGACATGGTCTTAACTCATGTCGATCTGATTGCTCAGATCGACATAGTTTCAATTGGTTTCTTTAGATTTTTTTACCGAAATTTCCTAAAGAGCTTAGAATTCGTCTGAAAGAAAAATTAGCAGATTTAGGTTTAGGGTTTTTTGATTGGTTTTGCCTATAAATAAGAAGTCTTAATACTTTAAAAAAGGGTGAAATAGAAGAAAAGAGGAAAGAAAAGAAAAAGAAAGGAAGGGGGAAGCTTAAGTTATTTTATTGAAACTCAAAACCTTAAACTATTTTTATCCAAAAGCTTAAACCATTTCAATATTAAACTCCAAAATCTTGATTATTCTTCCAAAACTTTAATTTATTTCTCCAAATATAAAATTATTTTTCAAAGGCAGTAAGTTAAAACCTGATAAGAGTATTTTTATACTTGTTTTTAGTATGATTTCTATGTGTTTTTAGTTAATGTTTTATTTGATTTTGGTTTAAAGTTTGTTTTAAGTGTTTATTTTAGGTCAAAGTGCAAAAACTCCCTTGGATGATCAAAACAATAAAGAAAATGAATGAAGCAAGCAAGACATGGCCAAGCCAAAGCAAGCTTGGCCGTGTCCCTCAAAATTTCTTCAAGGCAGTAGATGACACGGCCAGGTGACATGCCCAAGCCTCTGGTCGTGTCTCACCCAAAGAGCAAAAATCAAAGAGACCAAGAAAGGAAAGAAAATTTGGCAGAATAAGACACTGGCAAGTGACACGACCAAGCTAATGGCCATGTCACATGACACGGCCACAAGCTTGGCCGTGTCCCATCCAAGCCAAAAAACTAAGAAAGGAAAGAAATGAACCAGAAGCCAACACACTCAGGTGACAAGCCCAAGTCAGTGGCCGTGTCACATGACACGGCCACAAGCTTGGCCGTGTCACCCTTGGAAACAAAGAAAGCAAGTTGACGAAGTGAGAAGCAGAAAGTGACACACCCACATGACACGGCCAAGCCACTGGCAGTGTCACATGACATGGCCAGGAGCTTGGCCGTGTCACCTAGAAGAAAACAAGGAAAGAAAGGGCAGAAGGTGACACGGCCAGCAAGCTTGGTCGTGTCACCTAGGGCAACTTTGAAATGTTCAAATTTTTCTGCAGACAAGTGGGGAACAAAGACTAGTTTTAGTCAAAAGTAATATTAGAAAAAAGAAAAGCTTGCCTAATTTGAGGAAAAGAGAGATTGAACAAAGGGAATGTGGGAGACAAGGTGAGTTGGAAGCATGAGTTGAGCTTTGGAGGGAATTAAAAAGAGAAGAAGAGGGAGTTTTTAGGGGGATTCTGGAGCTTGAAACGGGAGAACTGGAACAAGGGAGAAGGAGCCAACAACTGAAGAAAAGAGGAGGGTTTTGAGCTGAGTTTGAAGAAGGAGATACATCTTGTACAAGCCCTAAACCAAGAATCAAGGATTAAAGTGAAGAAATACAGATTATTCGCCATGGATTGTTTGGTTTCTTTTACTCATTTCTCTTGTTTTGTTTTTCTGGTTTTGAACATGAACTAATTCCTTCTCTATCTAGATATTGATGAACCCTAGCTTATTTGTATGGATTGAATAATTATATTTAGTTGAATCATTTGATTGTATTGTTTTATTTTTATGATGCTTAATGATTTATTTCTAATTGATAATAGCATGCTTATTGATTGGTTGCAATTTTCATATTATTGACTTGAGAAAGCTTGATATGAATTGATTACTCAGAAGGGTTGAGGATTGATTGGGGTGCTAGAGATAGACTTACAAGATCCTTTGGTGTATAGTTCCTTGTTCTTAATGCATGACCTACTTAATTGTGTTTGAGAAGAGATTTCGACACTCTACTTAGTGATTAGGGATTAATTCGCTCGAGAGAGGTTTTAGTCTAAGTTAGAGGAATGCCAACTCAATTCTATTGAATGATTTAACTGAATTGATTGTTCATAAATATCATTGAGGCTAGGGGGATTCAATATCTGGATATTATTATTATTATCATCAATCCTATTTGCACAACATTTAACCCTTACTTTCAGTTATTAAATTAGTTGTTTTTAATTACAAAGCATCACACAAATATTAATTTGCTAAATAACGGTTAAGGTTTGCGCTAGTACTTGGCCTTGTCCCCAGTGGAACGATAACTCACTCACTACTATATTACTTGGGTGACCCGTGCACTTGCGGTATTGCTATAGCATATAGCAGCACGCACCAAGTTTTTGGCGCCGTTGCTGGGGACAACGATTCAATATTAGTAATATAATTAAAATTGTTGATTTAGTTTTATTTTCATTTGTTTTTAACATTGGTTCTTGCTTATTTACTATCATTTTAGGTGTTTCTTACCATTTATGACCAGAGCTAGCTCATCCCAACTACTTGAGTTAGACCCAGAGCTAGAGAGAACATTGAGGAGAAAGCGAAAGGAAGAAGGGGAGGCAGTTCTAGAAGATGCAGAAATAGAGCAAGAAGAAGTATTTGAAGTGATGGAAGGAGCTGGACCAAGAACAATGCAGGAGTTTGCTAAGCCCAATCTCAATGGAGCTGAATCTAGTATCCGGAGGCCGACAATTGCTGCAAACAACTTCGAAATAAAAGCAAATGTAATTCAAATGGTGCAGCAGACTTGTCAATTTGATGGGTTTCCTGATGAAGCCTAATGCACATATTGAAAATTTTCTGGAAATATGTGACACATTCAAGATAAATAATGTCTCAGATGATACAATTAGGCTGAGGTTGTTCCCATTTTTCCTTAGAGATCGACCAAAGAAGTGGCTGAAATCTTTTCCTCCAGAAACCTTCACCGCATGGGGTCAGTTGGTAGAGAAATTCCTAGAGAAATACTTCCCACCATCCAAAACTGCTAAGTTGAGGAATGATATCTCATCCTTTCTGCAGCAAGATGGTAAGACCCTTTATGATGCCTGGGAAAGATTTAAAGATTTTCTAAGAAGGTGTCCTCATCATGGAATTCCACTATGGCTTCAAATTCAAACATTTTACAATGGGTTGAATTATGTAAGTAAGCAATCCATTAATGCAGCAGCTGGTGGTACCATAAACAACAAGACACCTGAACAAGCAAGGGATTTAATTGAAGACATGCCAATTATCAGTGGCAAGCCCTAAGGGAGCAAGGAAAGCTGAAGGTCATGGGTTCACACCAATTAGATCCTGTGGTGGCTTTGACAGCCCAATTGGAAGCATTGAATAAAAAATTTGATTCCTTGGCTTCTTCTTCTGGGAAAGTAATGCAGGTGATGTCTTGTGAATGGTGTGGGGGTGGACATCAAAGTCAAGATTGCCAAAGTGGCAACATGTTTGCTAGGCAAGAGCAAGTAGATTATGTTGGAAATATGCCAAAGCAACAGCAGAATAATCCCTACAGCAACACATACAATTCGGGATGGAGAAATCATCCAAATTTCTCATGGAATAATCAAAATAATCCAAGACCTCCCCCTAGATTCCAGCAGCCCCAACATCAACAAGCTGCCCCTCCAAGAAAGAGTAATTTGGAGGACATGATGGAGAAATTTATAGCAGCTTCTGAAACTAGGTTCCAATCAACTAAAACCACCATAAGAAATCAGCAAGCCTCCATTCATAATTTGGAGAATCAAGTGGGGCAAATTGCCAAGTTGCTCAGTGAGAGACCACAAGGAAGTCTGCCTAGCAACACAGAGGCAAATCCTAAAGAGCAGCTCAAGGAAATTACACTAAGGAGTAGAAAAGAGATCAAGGGCAATGTGGTTGAGAAAAGAGAAAAAGTGGCAGAGAAAGGGGCTGAAGTAAGAAGATGATCCTACTGTCACTTCGAAAGAGAAAGCTGCACTAGACAGTGAGAAAAATAAGCAGCCGCAAGAAAGCAGCCCCATATTGAAGGAATAACGACCTAGAGTACCCTATCCGGCAAGGTTGAACAAAGACAAGATTGATGCTCAGTTCGGTAAGTTTCTTGAACTTTTTAAACAATTGCACATTAATGTTCCATTTGCTGAAGCCTTGTCACAAATGCCTAAGTATGCTAAAATTTTGAAAGATATCCTTTCTAACAAAAGTAAACTTGAGGAAGTGTCTTTAGTGCATTTATCTGAAAAGAGTTTGGCAATTTTGCAAAGAAGGTTACCTAAGAAGTTAAAAGATCCAGGTAGTTTTACCATTTCGTGTTTGATAAGTAATCTTGAGGTTAAAAGTGCATTAGCTGATTTGGGGGCTAGCATAAGTGTCATGCCCTATAAAATGTTTAAAGAGTTAGGCATTGGTAAACCTAAACCAACACTCTTGACCATCCAACTTGCTGATAAATTGGTAGTCCACCCTCGTGGCATTATAGAGGATGTGTTGGTAAAAGTCAGGGATTTCATTTTCCCCAATAATTTTGTTGTCATTGATATTGATGAGGATGCGGATGTTTCACTTATTCTTGGTAGGCCATTTTTAAATATAGCCCATGCCCTTATCGATGTTCATGATGGCACTTTAACTTTGAGAGTGGGTGATAAGAAAGTTATTTTTAGGATACATGATGCCATGAAACATTCACTTTCATTTGATGAGGCAGAATCATGCAATGATGTTATTGAGCATGAGACCATAAATTGTGTTACTAACATTGTTTCCAAAGATCCCCTTGAGTTGTGTTTATTGTAGGAAAATGTTGAGGATCGAGAAGCAATGGAGCAGCTTGTTTTTCTTGAAGCAAGCAAATCGTTCAAATGCAGGGCATATGAGACCATTGAGATGCCAAAGGAAGAAAAGCCAAAACCATTGGTGATTGATCCACCCAATTTGGAACTGAAACCTCTTCCAGATCACCTTGAGTATGGATTTCTGGCGGAGAAAAAGAAACTGCCAATAATTCTAAGTTCCCTTCTATCTTTTGAACAGAAGGAGAAGCTTATTCAGTTGTTGCAGAAACATAAGCAAGTGACAGCTTGGAAGATAGCAGACATAAAGGGTATCAGTCCATCCTATTACACTCACAAGATACTGATGGAAGATGAATTCAAACCAGTAGTGCAACCACAACGAAGACCAAACCAAAAATGAAAGATGTAGTGAAGACTGAAGTGATAAAACTACTTGATGCAGGGATTATCTATCCAATCTCGGATAGCTCTTGGGTGAGCCCAGTTCAGGTAGTACTAAAGAAAGGAGGGATGACAGTGGTCCCTAATGAAAATGATGAGCTGATTCCAACAAGAACAGTTACCGGTTGGAGGGTTTGCATTGACTACAGAAAATTGAATGATGCAACTAGAAAGGATCACTTTCCTTTACCCTTCATTGATCAGATGTTGGAGAGGTTATCCGGCCATGAGTACTACTGCTTTTTGGATGACCTTTCAGGCTATTTCTAAATTCCTATAACCTCGAAAGACCAAGAGAAAACTACATTCACCTGCTCATATGGGACATTCGCATATCGAAGAATGCCATTCGGGTTGTGCAATGCACCTGCAACTTTCCAAAGGTGCATGGTAGCAATCTTTGATGAGCTTGTAGAGGATATTATGGAGGTGTTTATGGATGATTTCTCAGTCTATGGCAGCTCATTTGAAAGATGTTTGGAAAACCTTGAAAGAGTCTTGATGAGATGTGAGGAAACCAATTTAGTGCTTAATTGGGAAAAGTGTCATTTCATGGTTGAAGAGGGAATCGTGTTGGGACACAAAATTTCAAGCAAGGGCATTGAGGTGGATCGGGCAAAGGTAGACATAATTGAGAAGTTACCACCACCCACATCTATGAAGGCCATCAGAAGTTTTCTAGGACATGCGGGTTTTTATCGGAGGTTCATTAGAGATTTTTCTAAGATAGCCCGTCCATTGACAAGACTCCTTGAGAAAGATGTGAACTTTGTTTTTGATGAGGAATGTTTGAGAGTATTCACAACTCTTAAGGAGAAATTGACTCATGCTCCAATCATGGTAGCTCCCAATTGGAATCTACCGTTTGAACTAATGTGCGATGCAAGTGACTTAGCAGTGGGAGCGGTCTTGGGTCAACGCAAGGAGAAATACTTCCAGCCTATTTACTATGTAAGCAAGACCTTGAACACAGCTCAAGCTAATTACACAACTACAGAGAAAGAACTGCTGGCTGTGGTTTTTGCTTTTGACAAGTTTAGATCATATTTAGTCTTGTCAAAAGTGATTGTTTATACAGATCATTCAGCTTTGAGGTATTTATTTGCGAAAATTGATGCAAAGCCTAGGCTAATCCATTGGGTCTTATTATTGCAGGAATTTGACTTGACAATTCAAGACAAGAAGAGAGCTGAAAATCTTGCAGCAGATCACTTTTCTCGCTTGGAGAATCCAACCTTGGAGAGGTTTCAAGAAGGGGACATTGATGATCACTTCCACGATGAGCAGCTGTATGCCATGGTAAGTGAGGTAAGTGTTTTATTAGTTTTTGTCATAGAATTGTATCTTATTTATTATGATGATTATTGTTTTATTTAGGTATTTTGGTAGCTTTAATATGTTTATTTAGTGTTTTCATCAATTTTGGTAGTTTTAATTTATTTCAGTGTTTATGTCATTTTTGTTCTAGTTTTTAGTTTGGTGTTTATTTGTTATTGGTTAATGTTTATTTGATTCTTGTTTAATGTTTGTTTAAGTGTTTATTTTAGGTTAATAAGCAAACATCATCTTAAGGGCAAAACCAAAGACAAGAGAGGAAGGAAAAAGCAAGGAACCAAGTGAGGAAGAAAACAATAGACACTAGTTGACACACTCAAGGGACACGGCCAAGCTTGTGGCCGTGTCCCATACCAAGCTAAGAACAAGTCCAAAAGATCAGAAGGAGACACACTCAAGGGACACGGCCAAGCTTGTGGCCATGTCCCTCAAAATACCTCAGACACGGCCAAGCTCACCTAAGCTTGGCCGTGTCACACACTCAACTTCAAAAGAAAGAAAAGAAAGAAAGAAAAGAAGATCCAGTGAGGGACACGGCCAACTGGCTTGGCCGTGTCCCATGGAAATCAAGAGACACGGTCAAGCCAACCTAGGCTTGGCTGTGTCACCTAATGGAAAGCAAGGAAAATCAAGAGACACGGCCAAGCCACTCTTGGCTTGGCCGTGTCACCCTTAATCTCTATAAAATCGTTTGCTCGAAAGAAAGAAAAAGAGAACGGCTAGGCTTTTGAAAGGGAGAAAATAAAAGAGAAGGAGCGAGCAAATATTTTTGGGATGAGGAGAGAGTGATACTCTCCTTGTCCCTTCATCTTCATCCTCCATCTTCATCTTCTCCATCTTCCATTGATAAGATCTTTGAGGTTCTTTGGGATAAGTTCGGTTAACAAGCTCTAAAAGGTTGAAGAAGCTGCATTGAAAGGTTTGGTGACTTGAGAAAGCTCCATTCCATCTTCCAAAGGCACAATCAATTGAAGGGTTGGTGACTTGAGAAAGCTCCATTCCATATTGCAAAAGGAGAATCAACCATTGAAGAGGGCTTGAGTTCTTCATCAAATACATCAAGTGGAGCTAGGAGGAAGATTAGTAATCCTACTCTTGGCATCTTCACAAGGGGTTTTTCTATTCTCTCTTTTAATTCATTTCAATATTGTTTTTGTTATATTAAGAGAATTGATATTGCAATGAACAATTTGTATTTGATTTATATTGAGTTGAATGAATGTTTTAAATTGATGATGTTGAATTAAATACCCATACCTAGGGTTTGTAGTATATTTGATTGAATGCTTTGATTTGATATTTCCATTGATGTACCTTGTTGTTGGTTGATTGCATTGGATTGTATGCTAGGTTAATAGATTAGCTACTTATTGATCTCTAGAAGTTGAATGAAGGACCAAGAGGTGAAATTTGATATCGGAATTATGCAATCGACTACCCTATGAATGAATTAGAAATATAAGTTCTAGGGTTTCATTAATTTGCAAATGTAAAATAATTGGTTATTGCTATTTCATGAATGTGAGAACTAATGAATTGGTAATTGACTAATTAACCTTAAGGAATAAATTAATTACAAGGCTATGTTAATGGATAATTGAGAATTGAGCTTTGATTGAATGGACCTATAACCCTAGGCACTTTCCTGAGAACTGAATTGATCTTGTGCACTCATCCCACACTTCAACCCTACACTCCTTAATCTTAGGTTTAAATTGCTCTTTTACAATTCCAAACAATAAACTCTCGCTTTAAATAATTTGTCAATCAAGCTATTACGAACCACACCTTCTTGGGGAAACGACCTTGGGGCGATCACCTTTGCTACAGCTACCTCGTATACTTGCGAGTGACACTTGTAGTAGAACTTAATTCGAGCGCAACAAGTTTTTGGCACCGCTGCCGGGGAAGGTTGTTTAAGTAGTGATAGTTTGATTTTTCTTTACAATTTGATTGTTTGTTTATTTTTTTAATTGTTTGTTTGTTTTTGTTTGATTTTCTTTTAATTTAATTATTTGTTTTTTTTCTTTAAGTTGCTAAGTGCCTTTTGTAAAGATGCAGTTTTCAAGGCATGGGAGAGTTTCTGATAGGAACGATGAGTCTGAAATGGCATGGCAATTAGCAGAATTGACGAATCAACTTAAGGTGCTAAATGCAAGAGGAAGAGCACCTATGCCACGCCAAGAGATATGTGCAGCATGTGGCAATGCAGGGCATAGTGCAAATACATGCTCATTAGGTTTCGTACGATACCAAGAATGGCAAGAGGAAGAATATGCCTATGAAAGTTTTCAGCAAATGGGTGGAAATGACCCATATCCCAGACCTTATAATTCAAGCTAGGGAAGCCACCCAAATTTTTCTTGGGAAAATCAACAGCAAATTCCACCTCAAAATTTTTTTCAACCTTACCAAAGAAATCCTTACTCTCAAGAACAATATTCAAATCAAGATCACCTTAAGAAACCCACATTGGAGGATAGTTTGAATGCCTTCATTCAAACTAGCGCACAAAATCAAGATCGACTTAAGGAACCCACTTTGGAAGATAGTTTGAATGCCTTCATTCAAATTAGTGCACAAAATCAAGATCAATGCAAGAAATCCACAGTGGAAGATGATTTGAATGCTTACATTCAAATTAGCACACCAAATCAGGAAGGGATCAATGAGAGGATTGATTCTTTGGAGGAATCATTGAAGAGGGTGGAAATTCAAGTTAGGCAACATGCACATCAACTCCAAGCACACCAAGAAGAGGAATTTCCTAGCCAATTGGAGCAAGTCAAGGTAATCACAAATTTGAGGAGTGAACAGGTAATATATAACAAATTTTGTGATTCTTTGGATGCAGACACTAATCAAGAAGATAATGGCGAGGAGATACAAACCAACATTGAGGAGTTGAGCCAATCAAATGAGAAGGAGAATTTGGAGGCATTAACCTCACCAAGGTTGCATGAATTTTTCAATCATGATAGGCCATCAAATCCATTTCCATGTAGCTTGAAGAATGAGGAGCAAGATGCTGAGGTTGTTGAGATGGGACTTGACATTGTTAAAGTGGATGAAGAAGTGATTCAACCAAGCTTGGTTGAACTTAAAGAGTCCCCAAAAGTCATATCTACTACTCTTGGTGGTAAGGAAGAGCAGAAATCTGATATGCCCAGGTTGCACAAAGACAAAGATTATTACCATGTTCCTATAGCATTGGAGGATCACCCTAAGGCGACCTTCACATGTCCCTTTGAGACATGTTCTCTTAAAGGAATACTATTTAGGGGTTGCCATACATCGGGTACATTTCAAAGTTATATTTTGTTTATCCTATCAGTCACGGGCTCCAATTACATTATGGGTGGAAGGAGCCCTACACATCGTATATGGGTACGATGGAAATCAGGTTTTATCTGAACTCTCTTTAGTTTATGCATGCTCACATTGAGGACAATGTGAATCTTTAAGTGTGGGGTGCATTTTGCATTTTATGTTTTTGTGTTTTTTTTTTGCCAAAGGAAAAACGAAATCAAGAAATTTAAGAGCCAGCACCAGCGAAAGTCGCAGGACTAGCCTAGACGACTGGATGCATGACAAATAAATCGCTTGACCCGCTAATATTATTAATTATTGAAAACGAATATAGGGCAAACCCATACAATCACTTATTAGCACACCTTTAAAAAATGAAGGTATAGAAGCAAAAGAATTAAAGATAAAGCTTATGCTGTGCAAACTACTGAGCATGGCAAAATAATGGGCTGCTTGATTGGCCTCCTGATAAATATGACGAATCGGACAAGAGTGATCATCCAATAGATTCTTAGTTTTGCCTATAAGAGAAGAAGGGTGAAGATACTGTGGCCGGAGAAGAAGATCCACAAGAGCTGCTGAGTCACATTCTACTTCAAAAGCTTCAAAACCCACATCAATAAACCATTGTACACCTATTTGTATAGCCTTAAGCTCGGCATTGAAAGCACAATCAACATGAACAATAAAAGAGATACCTGTGATGAAACTTCCATGACCAGACCGGAGAACCGCACCACCTGAAGCACCATGAGAAGTGAATGATGCATCTATATTGAGCTTAAGGCTGCCGAAAGAAGGTTTGACCCAAGAAACAAGCTTGGGCTTAAGATTAGATATCCCAAATCGAGAAGGCAACAAGTCCGCTAAGGCTGGAACAGGTCTAGGAAATGCATCTTTAGAATGCCCCACACCCCAATTGTGAAAGTCCTGAATGATAGAATTCAATAGGACAGGAAAATAAAAAGTCCCGTCACCCCAGAAGCAGGTACAGTAAGTAACCCATATGGAGTAAAGGATAATTTGAGAAAGCACACGCCTAATTTTACCCATAATAGATTTCGATGGTGACATTAACCACCAGTGCATCAGCTCTTGGTGCAAATTCCTTTTGAGAGCAACATCATCAACCATGTAAGACCCGAAATATTGCCAGAGTTTCCTGATGTTAGAACAAAAATAGAATACATGATCGCTGCTAGCTTTAGCTTTATAACAGAACGGACAGGCAGAGGCCAAGCTTATTCCCAGCTTCTGTAGTCGCGACGGCAGCGGCAGAGCTTTGTTAAAGATCCTCCAAGTCAGAATAGAGTTCTTTTGAAGAATAACGGCATCCCAAATAACCTTAGCAAAGAAAGATGGAGCCTTATGCTGAGAAACTATCTCGTATGCCGAAGAGAAAGTAAAAATCCCAGTCACAGATTTGTTCCATTCAACAGGAGAGACATCCAAGTTTAAAAAAATTAGAATAATGCTGAAAAGTTTGACATAGCCATTTCCACATGGAAGAATCAGTTGGCAAGCAAGCCATATCCTCCCTACATCGGTATTTAGAATGCATAAACTTAGCCCAAATAGATTTATTGAGAAGGAAGGACCATACTAGCTTGATAGAGAAATCTTCTTGGATTGACGAAAAAGATCAAAGCCCAAGACCGTTTTCATCAATAGCAAAACACATATCATCAAATTTAATCCAATGATATTTGCAAATAAAGAAGTCAGAACTCCAAAAAAATGAAGATAATCTGGACTCCAAGACCGATATAATCGATTTAGGCAAGCACATGGACCCCATAACATGCATAGGAATAGAGCTAAGCACATGTTTAATCAACATAAGTCTTCCACCAAAAAAGAGAAATTTTTTGTACCAGCCCTGCAATTTATTCTCTACTTTGTCCAACAAGAACTGACAATAGGTCGCTCTGTTGATACCTTTATAAATAGGCACTCCTAAATAATTAAAAGGCAAAGACTTGCGCTGCCTACCCATGAAACTAGCAATACGCCGCACAGAGTTGGCCGGGCAATTCTTAGAATAATAAAGAGAACTTTTATGAAGATTCACCAACTGACGCGATGCAAATTGATAGGAAGGAAGAAACTCTTTAAAATTCCTTAGAGATCTCAAATTACCATTAATAAACACAAGGAGGTCATCTGCAAAAGCCAAATGTGAGATAATGGGACAGTTGCGAGATAATTTATATGGTGAAATTTTCTTGTCCTGAATTAATTTGTTAAGACCCCTAGAGAAGCATTCCGATGCAATGATGAAAAGAAGAGGTGATAATGGGTCTCCCTGCTTAACCCCACGATGCGGCTTGAAAAAGCCTCGACTAATTCCATTAACCATAGCTGAGAAATTAGTCGATGCAAGATTACTCATAATGAGACTGACCAATCTGGATGAAAAACCAAAACGAAGCAAAACCGATTCGAGAAAAGGCCAACTAACTCGATCAAAAGCTTTTGCCATGTCAAGCTTAATAGCAATATTATGCCCCAGCGTTTTCCTGTCCAAATCCTGAATAATTTCATTTGCCAAGAGAATTTGCTCATGTATGGACCTTCCTTTAAGAAAACCAGCCTGATAAGAAGAGATAACTTTATCAAGGAGAGGAGATAGGCGATTAGCCACCAAACGCGTGCAAACTTTACTAATAAATGTGGCCAAGCAAATAGGACGAAACTGGGAAAAATGATTTGGATTCTGAACTTTAGGAATCAAAACAATATTCGCATTGCTGAAAGCCTTAGGTATCTGAATGCCAAGAAAGAATTCCTTAACAGCGTTGCAAACATCCCACTGAATGAAATCCCAACACGCACTGAAAAATTTCCCTTCAAAGCCATCTAGACCCGGAGAACTAGTAGGATCAAGCTGCCAAACAGCCGATTTAATTTCAGAGTCCTCTGGAACCTTAATAAGCATCTCATTATCGCCATCTGTAATTACCGTCGGGGTCAAATCTAACATATCTTGGGGCAGAATCATCCTGAAAAAGGGAAGAAAAGAATCGGACGGCCTCGGAACCAATGTCTTCCTAACTAGTTAAACATCTACTCGAATCATCTTTAATAGAAGCAATAAATTGAAACCTTCTAGATATCTTCACATAATTATGAAAGAATTTTGAATTTGACTCCCCTTCAGTCATCCATTTAACATGAGACTTCTGCCTCCAGAACATTTCCTCAATCTTCAAATTTTGAATGAGACTAGCCTCTTTGGCCTGCCATAAAGAACGATTGGAAGGATTTGGATCCAAAATAAACTGTTCCTCAGCAATGTTTACTTGGGATTCCGCCTCCTCCACAACGGAAAAGATGTTACCAAAATGCTGTTTATTCCATCCACTAATCTCCTTTCTAAGCAACTTTAATTTGTAGAAAAGGCCAGCCATACCACCACCGAAAAAATGAGAAGTCCAAAAAGATCTAAACATAGGGATAAAACCCTCATTCATCAACCACATGTGTTGAAACTTAAAAGGACGCGGAGAGGAAATTGATTATTACAACACTTAAGCAACAAAGGTGCATGATCCGATGTGGTCTTACTAAGATAAGCACAAGAAACAACATCAAAATTATCAAAAAAAGACATATTGGCCAAAAAACGATCTAACCATTTCCAAACCCGGCCATTTCGCCGAATTCCCATCCAAGTAAAAGAGTTACCAGAAAAAGGAATGTCCAATAGAGCACAATTAGAAATACAATCATTAAAGTCTGCTAAATTGTGCAAATCAGGAAAACTGTTACCTTTGTATTCTGAAGGGGACCGGACCACATTGAAATTGCCCCGATGATCCACGGACCATTTGTTTGATTAGCCAAAAAAGTGAGACGGTCCCAAAGAGAAGCTCTCAAGGCTCTAGTGTGGTAACCATACACTGTCGAGAATTGGAAAGTAAAAGAAGAAGCATGGGAAGTTATCGAACAATTTGTCAACTGAGGTTCTGAAGTGCAGTTAGAAACAGAAAACATGTGATCTTTCCATAAGAGCCATATTTTATTATCTATGGAATGAAAGGCATCCGAAAACCCCAACTTAGATACCATATGAGCACATTGAGCAAAATCCACCATGGGTTCAATGATAACAAGTAAACCAATCTGATGAGAAGAACAAAGTTTGCGAATACGAGTAAAAGAGGAATTAATCCCTCTGACATTCCAGCACAAAATATGCATTATTTAGATGGAACGTTCAGAGCTAAAGAGCTTGTAGCTTTGTCAGCTAAATTTGGAGAGTTAAAATTTTTCTTTTTGAGCCAATTTTTCCTCAAAGTCATGTTGAAACCCGAATCCTGGGACTTAGAACAATCAAGAACAGAGTCATCAACAGAAGTAACTGTAGTATGAATACCCTCAGCTGCAAAACCAGTAGCAACAAATTCTAATTCCGAACCAGAATTATTCGAAAAAGCATTCCTTAAAGTGTCAGACGCCTCAGTTGAAAAATTAGGGGGAGTAATGGAAGGAACTAAATCCACCAGATTATAGTCAACATTAGTATCAAGCAACACCATAGCATCCTCTTCCAAAACTACAGTTTGATCATCTGCAGGAGAAGAGTTCAAAACCACTACTGAGTCCGCAAAAGACACTTTTAAATTCTTGTTCCCAATGGTCAAACTGTCACAGCATGAATTATCATTAATATCCATCTACCTAAAACCAGAATCAACGTTGGAAGGAGCCATAGTAGGAGTAGATGTCGGATTAGAACTGGGCTCGACATCAACAACCAGAGAAGCATTCATGGTAATATTGGGATGATCTCCATCAGTTTCAGAGACTTTAACACCAGAGGCCTTATTAGAAACTGAAGCCAAATTTGACGAAACCTTTGGAACCCATTTTTTAGTCTCAATAGGCTTAGGATCAATGATAGATGGAGTGCCTAAACCATTGACAACACAAGCAGAAGGGCTATGTCCTAACTGACAACATTGATGGCAGTAACTAGGTAAACTCTCGTATGAAACGGATTGAAAAAAACCTGAATCACCTTTCCCAATCCAGACCTTATCCGGGAGTTCCTTTGTAAGATCAATCTCAACACACACCCGAGCAGCGAAAGGCCGAATGAGAGTTGACGTAGCAGCATCTATTTTGAGAGGCTTCCCAACTAAATTAGCTATAGGATAAAGAGCCGATTTTTTAAAAAAATGAATGGGTAAACCTTCCATTACAATCCAAGTAGGAACAATTGGATTATCAACATCCGCACAAAAATCTACGGTCCATTTAGAAACTCTCATACCAAAGCCATTGAAAAACCATAATTGTCTAAGCCAACAACGAAGATAATCCTCTTCCAGGCTGAAATTGATCAACACATTCTTAGAGTCCAAAAGCCCCAAAGTAAAGGTTCCCTTAAATCCAATCTGATCAAAAGACTTTTGATGTAACACCCTAATACTCCATATAAGTACTATAAATACACCTAGTATACATACAGTAAGTATATACAGTATAAGGATGTCACTTTTTGTCATATTTTAAAAAAACCTTTAACATAATTCAACTCACAATACATTAATTTAAAGAACATTTACAAATCATTATATTCTTAATGATCTTATGTATATACATATTCTTATCTTTATCAAAACTTCATTTATACATATACATATATTCTTGTCAGAAATACATCATAAATAATGATTATGCATGTATGCATCAGCCTCTAGTTGGTCTCGACAACTCATATCCTTCACATAGACACCTGCACGAATAAACATCCGCGCTAAGCCGAGAGCTTAGTAATACAAACATAACATACGAACATATCTTATAGAAATTTCACATATTAATAAATTCTTAACATGTTTTCATTATTAATTGCACTTTTCATTAGTATCAACTATACTCACATGTTACATACATATATACAAGTCTTTATCACCAACCATAAACCACTAATATTACTCATAGTCAATATATCAATACACACCTCATGTATAATATTTCATAGCATCACTTTATTCACAATTTACCATTCATGAACCACATTTTCCACAAAGACAATCATTATTAACAACCACAATCCATCACCAATACTCACATTATATATCATATCAATCATGACTCACAATTCCAATGAAGTCAACCATAGATCTCATTACTCATTTCTTTCAATACTTGTATATCACATTGACAACAAAGACAGACTCGGGCCCAAAAGACGCTAATATGTGATTCAAAGATCAGAGTTACTGCTTTGGTCCATAGTGACACCATGTGTCTAGCCCCGTAGGCAATATATATCATATCATATCTCTATCCGTGGATAGCGTAACAGACCCAGTCTCTTGGACCATCAACTCAACAACTTGAGGAGATCCTCAACCCGGCTAGACTGTTACTAAATTTCAATTGGAATCAGCTTACGGGCCATCCCATTTCGCCTATCCAATGATTCATAAACATCACATTTCTCATTTATCAACTGGAACCGGCTTACGGGCCATCCCATTTCGCCTATCCAGTGATTCAATTGGAATCGGTTTACGAGCCATCCCATTTCACCTATCCAATGATTCATAGGCATGCCGCCAAATACAGAACTCTGAAAATTGAATCAACATATTAGACACACATCATTTCATCTTATTTCATATCTCATATCATTTCTCATTTCACAATTCATAATTCATTAGGCAATCATGCCTCCATTATTCCATTTGCATCATCATAGCCAATCACAATGGCTTTATACATCATCACATCTCAATTCACATTTCATATTTCATCACAATATCATATCATTCATATTCCATATTTCATACATTTCATACTTCACCTTTGATATTTATGTACATAATCATTCATTACTCAAGTATGCACAATCAATTGCATTACCATATAATTCGAATACACATCATACCAATCATATGCATCATCATTATAATGTTCAACATCAATTACATTAATCAAATGTACACTTCATTACTCAATCATATCATTCACATTATACATATAGCACCATTGCCATTACATTATAAAGTACATCAAAGTAATTCTTCATAAAAGTGTTTATCATAATAAATTGCATAGCTCATACCTTGTTGAATGATCCTCTTCTCTTTCACACTATACAAGTCACATTAGATTGACAATATAATCATTTATTTAACATTATCTTAAATCTTAAAATCATATAAAAGAATGCATCTAGGTAAGTTTGTACTTACCTCAATAATACTCCACACCCTATCAACACTTTCTTTTTCCAAGATTCTTCACTTCCCAAATTAGGGCAATTCACTTTATATCAAACCCTAATCCACAAATAATACAATCCATCAATTCTAGTATCATTTAATCACTTAATAACTTCTTACTAGACCTTTAAATCATAAAATATCATTCAACATCACACATAGTAGCCCACGGCCGTGGCCAACTAAATCCCCACGGGCGTGGGATACAATCCACTTCTGCCCAAAATGTTCCATCCTCCCACGGCCGTGGCATCAACAATTACCAATGGCCACGGCCATGGCCAACCAAGGCCACGGGCGTGGCATCCAGAAGTCTTTTGCTTCGGCCAAAATCTCAATCCAAAGCCTAAAATCCCAACAAACATCAACCATATGAAGATCTAAGGAAATAATAAAGCAAACTCAAGCAAAACATCATGTAACACTTCAAAACTCTAAAACAATCTCAACTCCAACACTTCCCAAAACCAACAACAATACAATTTCTCAACTCAACATCACACCTTAATCATATCAAAACCCAATTCAATCCATAGAAATCAATTCAAAGAAAGAGGTACTTACTTGGATTCTTAGCCAAATCTTCAATATCCACTAGCAATCTCTTGATATCCTTTAATCTTTGATGCAAATAGAAGCAAAAATCACCTCTCTCTCTCTCTCTCTAGCTTCTCTCTCTCTCTCTCTCTCTCTCGTCCAAACAGAAAAGAAGAAGACGAAGGAGAGGAATGAAAGAAAGAAAGACTTTCCTCTTCTTCGTTCTTATCCTATACATATATAATAATAATAATAATAATAATAATAATAATAATAATAAATAAATAAATAAATAAACAAATCTCCACCACACATCCTTTTCCAATCTTTGACTTTCTTTTACTCTTTGTCCTTATTATCATCTCTTGCCCACTTTGGTAATTTTACACTTAACAATTTAAAATATCTTCTTTCCTTGACTATGCACTTTCACTAACATATATGTTATATATATTACCATATACCCAACATATACAATTTCTCTCTACACAATGCTTTCCTTCCAAACAACACATAAATATTCTCTTTCCAATTTCTTTCCTTTTCAACATAACATATACACATTCTTCAAACAAACAACAATTATATTCAAACTTCCAAGGCACACATTGGGGTATTACATTTGAAGCAATTTCATGTTTGGCTTACCTGATCCGAAGAAGCCAACCAATGCAATTTAAAAGGTCTTGCCAAACTAACAATTTCGTCTTTGGTGAAGGAAACTGCTGGCACACCTCTATAGCGAGTAGGTTGTTTATGAGCCAATAAATCCACATCCTTGAAGGACCTGTCAATAACACAATGATCAGAACTTAAAGAGGCTAAACCCGCCTTAAGAATAGAAGCAAAAGAGGAAGCCAACGGCCCTAAAGGGGCCGCCGCCGGATCGGAAGCCAGTGCCTTGGAGCAAAAAAAAAACTGCAGAGAAGAAACCCTAGCAGAAAAAAATTTAAATAATTTTAAATTATTATGTTTTTGTGTTTTTACTTTTAAGTTATTTTTGTTTAAGTTTAGTTAATGTTTTTAATGTTTTTCATTGAATAAATGAATTTTGAGAAGTTCAATTGTTTTAAACATTACTGATAGATGACCTTTAAATTTTTGAAGCATGATTTGGAGAATTGAGTAGATTTGGTGCTCATTGTCAATTTTATTGGTTTTTCCTTGCATTGCCATTAACCTTGTAAGGAATTGAGCCATCAACTTATTATTCTTTTTGTGAGAGAACATCATTGATTGATGAATTGCTAGAACTTGCTTTGACATGCATTTTAAGACTACATAAAAATTTTTAATTAGGCATCAAGATGATTAAGGCAATTAGGTGAACCCACTTTAGCTTAAAAAGACCAACCCTATATTCAACCTTAGTTAGCCAATTTTGAGCTTATTTTATTTTTCCTTTTCTTTCTTTTTCACAACACCATTAGCTTGAACCTTGTTGTTTAACTCTTACCCTTTCATTAAGTCAAAAGCATTTTAAGAGCGTTTATGACCGAGTGTTGTGTTGAATTAAGTGTGGGGTTAAATTTAGTAGGTTTAAGATTGCAAAGCAAAATAATAAAATAAAAAAAGGAAAAAAAAGAGAAAAGAAATATATATATATATAATAATAAGAATAATTGTTGTTCTTGTTGAAAGGGTTGGAATGTATCATTGCAATATTTAATAAGTGAGTTCCATTGAAAAGCTCTTTAAAGTCAAGGGGTAGATGAGAGGAAGGTGTTTTGGGATTGTTAGTTATACATATGATCGGTTACTTCATTCTTGAAGTGCACTTGAACTTAAAGATTAAGCTTACATTTCCTAAATGTCATGCCTTTACTTTAGCCCCATTACAACCAAAAGAAAGACCTTTTAATTGATGCTTGATTGAAATTTGGTGGTGGAGATTTGATTGATAAGCAAGCCTATGGTAATAATCTTTCATTGATTGTTATGAGTGTAAACACCACCATGATCAAACACTTGTAAGAGTTGGTGAGGGAGCGACAACATAGGTTATGCATGGAAAACCATTTAATTGCATGGGTGTCGATTTTATTTGATTCGATATTGATTGTGGATTTAGGGATAAGGAAGTTTTAATGCATATTTATAACTCTTGAACTTAACAAAATTCATCTGGTTAGTGTGTTTTGATTTTAGCCTTGCTTGGGGACCAGCAAGGAATTAAGTGTGGTGTAGTTGTTTTATTAGTTTTTGTCATAGAATTGTATCTTATTTATTATGATGATTATTGTTTTATTTAGGTATTTTGGTAGCTTTAATCTATTTATTTAGTGTTTTCATCAATTTTGGTAGTTTTAATTTATTTCAGTGTTTATGTCATTTTTGTTCTAGTTTTTAGTTTGGTGTTTATTTGTTGTTGGTTAATGTTTATTTGATTCTTGTTTAAAGTTTTTTTAAGTGTTTATTTTAGGTTAATAAGAAAACATCATCTTAAGGGCAAAACCAAAGACAAGAGAGGAAGGAAAAAGCAAGGAACCAAGTGAGGAAGAAAACAATGGACAGTAGCTGACACACTCAAGGGACACGGCCAAGCTTGTGGCCGTGTCCCATACCAAGCTAAGAAGAAGTCCAAAAGATCAGAAGGAGACACACTCAAGGGACACGAGCAAGCTTGTGGCCTTGTCCCTCCAAATACCTCAGACACGGCTAAGCTCACCTAAGCTTGGCCTTGTCACACACTCAACTTCAAAAGAAAGAAAAGAAAGAAAGAAAAGAAGATCTAGTGAGGGACACGACCAACTGGCTTGGCCGTGTCCCATGGAAATCAAGAGACATGGCCAAGCCAACCTAGGCTTGGCCGTGTCACATAATGGAAAGCAAGGAAAATCAAGAGACATGGCCAAGCCACTCTTGGCTTGGCCGTGTCACCCTTAATCTCTATAAAATCATCTGCTCGAAAGAAAGAAAAAGAGAACGGCTAGGGTTTTGAAAGGGAGAAAAGAAAAGAGAAGGAGCGAGCAAATATTTTTGAGATGATGAGAGAGTGATACTCTCCTTGTCCCTTCATCTTCATCCTCCATCTTCATCTTCTCCATCTTCCATTGATAAGATCTTTGAGGTTCTTTGGGATAAGTTGGGTTAACAAGCTCTAAAAGGTTGAAGAAGCTGCATTGAAAGGTTTGGTGACTTGAGAAAGCTCCATTCCATCTTCCAAAGGCACAATCAATTGAAGGGTTGGTGACTTGAGAAAGATCCTTTCCATATTGCAAAAGGGGAATCAACCATTGAAGAGGGCTTGAGTTCTTCATCAAATACATCAAGTGGAGCTAGGAGGAAGATTAGGAATCCTACTCTTGGCATCTTCACAAGGGGTTTTTCTACTCTTGGCATTTGTTTTTGTTATATTAAGAGAATTGATATTGCAATGAACAATTTGTATTTGATTTATATTGAGTTGAATGAATGTTTTAAATTGATGATGTTGAATTAAATACCCATACCTAGGGTTTGTAGTATATTTGATTGAATGCTTTGATTTGATATTTCCATTGATGTACCTTGTTGTTGGTTGATTGCATTGGATTGTATGCTAGGTTAATAGATTAGCTACCTATTGATCTCTAGATGTTGAATGAAGGACCGAGAGGTGAAATTTGATATCGGAATTATGCAATCGACTACCCTATGAATGAATTAGAAATATAAGTTCTAGGGTTTCATTAATTTGCAAATGTAAAATAATTGGTTATTGCTATTTCATGAATGTGAGAACTAATGAATTGGTAATTGACTAATTAACCTTAAGGAACAAATTAATTACAAGGCTATGTTAATGGATAATTGAGAATTGAGCTTTGATTGAATGGACCTATAACCCTAGGTACTTTCCCGAGAACTGAATTGATCTTGTGCACTCATCACACACTTCAACCCTACACTCCTTAATCTTAGGTTTAAATTGCTCTTTTACAATTTCAAACAACAAACTCTCGCTTTAAATAATTTGTCAATCAAGCTATTACAAACCACACCTTCTTGGGGAAACTACTTTGGGGCGATCACCTTTGCTACATCTACCTCTATACTTGCGAGTGACACTTGTAGTAGAACTTAATTCGAGTGCAACAGTAAGTAACTTAAATTTTGAAACACCTTGATTTGTAGATTTTGCTAACTATTTGGCAGTTAGGAAACTTCCTAAGGATTTAACTTATCAAGCAAAGAAAAATTCTTTTCTGATTTAAAATATTACTTTTGGGAGGATCCCTTTTTGTTTAGATTATGTAAGGATCACATGAACCGACGATGTGTGGCATGGCCCGAAACAATGAACATTCTTAGTCAATGTCATGCTGAACCAGCTGGTGGTCATATGGGAGCCAATAGAACTGCTCAAAAGGTACTAGAATCAGGATTTTATTGGCCCACTTTGTTTAGGGATAGCTATGACTTTGTAAACTGCTATGATCGATGCCAAAGGACTGAAAACATTTCATCTCGTGATGAGATGCCCCAAAATGGGATTTGAGTTTGTGAAATCTTTGATGTATTGGGGATCGACTTTATGGGACTCTTTCCCAATTCCTTTGGTAACAAATACATTCTTGTAGCTATAGACTATGTATCTAAATGGCCTGGGCCCAAACCTTGGCAACCAATGATGCTAGGTTTGTGGTGAAATTTTTGAAGAAATTATTTTCTCAATTTGGTACACCAAAAGCAATTATAAGTGATAGGGGTACTCACTTTTGTAACTTTCAGCTTGCGAAAGTTTTCAAAAGATTAGGAGTTACACATAGGTTTGCTACTCCCTATCATCCCCAAACTAGTGGCCAAGTTGAGAACATGAATAGGGAGATTAAAAGAATTTTAGAAAAAACTGTAGAGCGATCCCGAAAGGATTGGTCCTACAAATTAGACAATGCTCTATGGGCTTTTAGGACTTCATTCAAAACTCCCTTGGGCACTACACCATTTAGGTTGGTATATGGAAAAGCTTGCCATTTACCTGTTGAAATAGAGCATAATGCATATTGGGCCATAAAACAGATTAACCTTGATCTAGCTTGTGCAGGTGAAAGGCAAAAATTACAGGTAAACGAGTTACACGAGTGGAGATTGCAAGCTTATGACAATGCGAGAATGTATAAGGAACGTACCAAGAGATGGCACGATGCTCGCATTAAGGAACGAAAAGAGTTTCAAGCGGGAGATCAGGTATTACTGCACAATTCAAGGCTTCGACTCTTTCCAGGTAAGTTGAAATCTCGATGGTTTGGTCCTTTTACTGTCAAGGAAGTTTTCCCCTACGGAGCGGTTGAAATCACTCACCCGGAAAGAGGAGATTTTAAAGTCAATGGGCACAGGCTCAAACTTTATTTTGGAGGGGAAATACAGGACTTAAAGGAGGTTTTACATCTCTAAGACTAAGAACAATTGCCCTAAGCGTCCAACTAATACGACGTTAAAGAAGTGCTGGGTGGGAGGCAACCCACCATTTTATTCGTTATTTAATTATTATGTCTTTAATTTCTGCATTTTTTGGTAAAATAATAATAATAATAATAATAATAATAATAATATGTTTCATCTAAATTCTCTTTTAGTGTATGCATGCTCACATTGAGGACAATGTAAATTTTTAAGTGTGGGGTGCATTTTGTGTTTTAAGTTATCCTTGTTTAGGTTTAGTTAATGTTTTCTTTAAATAACTCAATTTTGGAAAGTTCAATTGTTATAAACATTGTTGATAGATGACTTTTGAATTTTAGAAGCATGTATTTGAGAATTGAGTAGAATTGATACTTTTTGTTAATTTTGTTGGTTTTTCCTTGCATCACCATCAACCTAGTGAGAAATTGAGCCATCAACTTATTATTCTTTGTGTGGGAAAACATCTTTGATTGATGACTTGCTAGAACTTGCTTTGATATACATTTTAAGACTACATAAAAAAAATTTCAATTTGGCATCAAGATGATTAAGGCAATTAGGTGAACCCACTTTGGCTTAAAAAGACCAACCCTAATTTTAACCTTAGTTAGCCAATTTTGAGCCTATTTCGTTTTTCCTTTTCTTTCTTTTTCACAACATCATTAGCTTGAACCTTGTTGTTTTAACTCTTACCCTTTCATTAGGTCAAGAGCATCTTAAGAGCGTTTATGACCAAGTGTTATGTAGAATTAAGTGTGGGGTTAAATTTAGTAGGTTTAAGATTGCAAAGTTTTTAAAAAAATTAAATCAAATAAAATGAAGAAAAATAAGAATAATTATTGTTATTGTTGAAAGGGTTAGAATATGTTTTGGTATAATCATTGCAAGATGTAATAAGTGAGTTCCCTTGAAAAGTTCTTTAAATGTCAAGGAGAAGATAAGAGGAAGCTGTTTTGGGATCGTTGGGTTATATATATGATCGGTTACTTCACTCTTGAAGTGCTCTTGAACTTAATGATTAAGCTCACATTTCCTAAATGCCATGCCTCTACCTTAACCCCATTACAACCCAATAAAAGACCTTTTGATTGATGCTTGATTGAAATTAAGCGGTGGAAATTTGTTAGATAAGCAAGCTTATGACAATAATCTTTCATTGATTGTGATGAGTGTAAACACCACGTTGATCAAACACTTTCAAAGAGTTGGTGAGGGAGTGACAACATAGGTTATGCATGGAAAGCCACTTAATTGCATTGGTATCAATTTTGTTTGATTTAATATTGACTGTTGATTTAAGGACAGGGAAGTCTTGATGCAATATTTTTATAACTCTTGAACTTGACAAAATATTTGTGTTTAGTTTAGCCTTGCTTGGGGACAAGCAAGGAATTAAGTGTGGGGTATTTGATAAGAGTGTTTTTATACTTGTTTTTAGTATGATTTCTATGTGTTTTTAGTTAATGTTTCATTTGATTTTGGTTTAAAGTTTGTTTTAAGTGTTTATTTTAGGTCAAAGTGCAAAAACTCCGTTGGATGATCAAAACAATGAAGAAAAAGCATGAAGCAAGCAAGACATGGCCAAGCCAAAGCAAGCTTGGCCGTGTCCCTCAAAATTTCTTCAAGGCAATAGATGACATGGCCAGGTGACACGCCCAAGCCTCTGGCCGTGTCTCACCCAAAGAGCAAAAATCAAAGAGACCAAGAAAGGAAAGAAAATTTGGCAGAAGAAGACACTGGCAAGTGACACAGCCAAGCCAATGGCTGTGTCACATAACACGGCCACAAGCTTGGCCGTGTCCCATCCAAGCCAAAGAACCAAGAAAGGAAAGAAATGAACCAGAAGCCAACACACTCAGGTGACACACCCAAGCCAGTGGCCGTGTCACATGACATGGCCACAAGCTTGGCCGTGTCACCCTTGGAAACAAAGAAAGCAAGTTGACGAAGCTAGAAGCAGAAAGTGACACACCCACATGACAAGGCCAGGAGCTTGGCCGTGTCACCTAGAAGAAAACAAGGAAAGAAAGGGCAGAAGGTGACACGGCCAGCAAGCTTGGCCATGTCACCTAGGGCAACTTTGAAATGTTCAAATTTTTCTACAGACAAGTGGGGAACAAAGACTAGTTTTAGTCAAAAGTAATATTAGACAAAAGAAAAGCTTGCCTAATTTGAGGAAAAGAGAGATTGAACAAAGGGAATGTGGGAGACAAGGTGAGTTGGAAGTGAGTTGGAAGCATGACTTGAGCTTTGGAGGGAATTAAAAAGAGAAGAAGAGGGAGTTTTTAGGGGGATTCTGGAGCTTGAAACTGGAGAGCTGGAACAAGGGAGAAGGAGCCAACGACTGAAGAAAAGAGGAGGGTTTTGAGCTGAGTTTGAAGAAGGAGATACATCTTGTACAAGCCCTAAACCAAGAATCAAGGATTAAAGTGAAGAAATACAGATTATTCGCCATGGATTGTTTGGTTTCTTTTACTCATTTCTCTTGTTTTGTTTTTCTGGTTTTGAACATAAACTAATTCCTTCTCTATCTAGATATTGATGAACCCTAGCTTATTTGTATGGATTGAATAATTATATTTAGTTGAATCATTTGATTGTGTTGTTTTATTCTTATGATGCTTAATGATTTATTTCCAATTGATAATAGCATGCTTATTGATTGGTTGCAATTTTCATATTATTGACTTGAGAAAGCATGATATGAATTGATTACTCAGAAGGGTTGAGGATTGATTGGGGTGCTAGAGATAGACTTACAAGATCCTTTGGTGTATAGTTCCTTATTCTTAATGCATGACCTACTTAATTGTGTTTGAGAAGAGATTCCGACACTCTACTTAGTGATTAGGGATTAATTCGCTCGAGAGAGGTTTTAGTCTAAGTTAGAGGAATGCCAACTCAATTCTATTGAATGATTTAACTGAATTGATTGTTCATAAATATCATTGAGGCTAGGGGGATTCAATATCTGGATAGTATTATTATTATCATCAATCCTATTTGCAAAACATTTAATTTCCCTTACTTCCAGTTATTAAATTAGTTGTTTTTAATTACAAAGCATCACACAAATATTAATTTGCTAAACAACGGTTAAGGCTTGCACTAGTACATGGCCTTGTCCCCAGTGGAATGATAACTCACTCACTACTATATTACTTGGGCGACTCGTGCACTTGCGGTATTGATATAGCACTTGTCGCGCTCGAATTAACTCTACTACAAAGCTTCACTCGCAAGTATACGAGGTAGCTGTAGCAAAGGTGATCGCCCCCAGGTCGTCTCACAAGGAAGCTAAAGTGGCTAATTGATTATCAGATTATGAATAACAAGTAATGAAGAAAATTTAAATTGTTAACTAATGAAAAAGATTGATTGAAGTTTAAAAACGAATAAAAGTAAATTAAGCTGATGATTTGATTCTCTTGATAGATAGGTCTAGGGTTTGCACTTCTCTACTACTTATATGTATGAACTGTTATTCCTCTTAACTAATTTAATTTCAAAGATTAAATCTCAAACAACTCAATTAATCGAGTCAAGGAAATAAGCTCTCGCATTCAAACCTCTTTCAACTAATCTTGTTACAATTGAAATAATCTTTTTAATAGGTTATATCTCTAATTCACCTAAGTCCTTAATTGAATTGTTCCAGCATTAGACTTCATCTCTCAATCCATCATCTAATACCTAAAACACATAATTGGTGGCCAATCAATTATATATTAACAATATTCCATTCAATCAAGGCTAAAGAAATTATTAACTAAGAGAATAACCAATTCATACAATCATAGCAGATCCATACAAACCCTAGACTAGATCAAATTAGTTCATCCTGCTATCAAACATACTCATCTCATTAATAATTGAAGAAATCAATTTAGACATGATAATATCCATAAATTCAATTCCAATAAAAATAAAGAGATAAAGTTCAAGAACAAAACCAAGTTACAAACTCCTTGAAGCTTCTGAAGAATCTCTTGTTCAAATCTTGCAAGAAGGATGTATCAGTGGCTAGAACAATCTAATCTAAGCTAGATTAATTCAAAAGTGTAATCAAAATCAAAGAAAACAAAGTTAAAACCCTAACTTCACTCTCTGACGGCTCAATTCAATCTCCAAATCGTCAACAACCCAAACCCTAGCTTCTCTTTCTCTTTTATATGAATTCTCCGCTTTAAAAAATCCGCTACGTCTTTGGTTCATGAGAGACACGGCCAAGTTAAATGAGACTTGGCTGTGTTGGTGGTCTTTGGAGGGACACGGCCAGTGACTTGGCCGTGTCCCTTGCTTGTGTCTTCTACTGCTTGCTTTTTCTTCTTTTCTTCTTTGGTTGAGTGACACGGCCATGTTAGAGGTGACTTGGCCGTGTTGGACCATTTTGGAGGGACACGGCTACTGACTTGGCTGTGTCCCTTGCCTGTGTTTGCTTCTGTGAGATTTTAGTCTTCTTTTCCTATGGACCTAAATGAGACACGGCCAAGTCAACCAATCCTGGCCGTGTTTGAGCTTCTTTGGAGGGACACGGCCACTGACTTGGCCGTGTCCCTTGAGTGTGTCAGCTACTGTGTCTTGACTTCCTTTTTAACTTGGTATGGGACACGGCCAGTGACTTGGCCATGTCCTCTGCCTGTGTCAGCTACTATCCCTCTTTTCCTTCAATTTGCTTCCTTGCCTTTTTTAACCTAAAACAAAACTCAAACAAACTGTAAATAAGAAGTAAATAAACAATAACCAACAAAACATAAACACCATACTAAAAACTAAATCAAAAAAGACATAAACACTGAAATAAGCTAAGACTACCAAAATTAATGAAAACACTAAACAAACCGATTAAAACTAACAAAATACCTAAATAAAACAATAATTATTATAATAAACAAGACACAAATCTATAACAAAAAACTAATAAAACAACTACCCCAAACTTAAAACTTTGCTTATCCTCAAGCAAATTCACATGGCATAAATTCAAAACTCAAACAACCTTAACTATAATTCCAGCATATAAGATGAAAATACTTTAAGACATCAGACATAAATAATTGCAATTTCCTTCAATCAAGATTTTCTTAACTCATTCATTAATCCAAACATACAAATCTTATCTCTCATCTAAGTGTTTCACTCGATTTCAAAGGTTAATTCACTCAAACCACTCATGACTGCATACTACCATAAACTTGCTTAATTATCCAATCTCCCTCACTGATTTTCTCAAGAAATAATCCGAAGGTCTTTCATTTGGATGTAATGGGGCTAAGGTAAAGGTATGAGAAAAGACATTTAAGCTGGAGCATCAAGAAATGGAGTATCTAAATTAGACAATACTCTTGCTAAGAAATTCATAACTCCCTCAAATGGCATACTCACAATCCATTAATACTTCACATACTTGCATACTCAAAGAAAAATACATGAGTCGACATTCCTCCAATGCTAGAAAATATATGGATTTTGTATATATATATATCTTTTTGTTTTTGTTTTTTTTTTATTTTCTCTTTTTCTTTTTCTTTTATTTTTATCATTTATTTATTTATTTTAATATATATATACAAAATATAAACTTGCATGGTACATCTAGCTTAAAATGTAGAGGAAAAAAATAATCAATTCTTAATCAAATACAATGTGCAAAGTATGCATTTCAACCCCCAAATAGCAATATCATTCTCTCTTCTTCTTTTTTACTTGCTTACCCCACACTTTGAAATAAACCACCCTATTGTCATATCATAAAACTCCATTCCTTAATGCAGGTATGATGATAATAAGAACAAGTTAAGTTGAGAATCGTGTTGATCAAACAAGAAAAGGTCAACGGCTCAACTTGGCTCACTAAGAAAATCAATATTAAGGGAGGTCTTTTTAAGCTAAAGGGGCTAACCTAATTTGCCTTCATCATTTTAAAACTTGAGATTACATCATAATGTGAGTTCAATTAGTATGCAAAAGCAAACTCTAGAGATGCAAAATCATGAAGGTACACACTTAAGAAAAGAAAATCAACTGATAATAATATCAAATTATGAGGCTCAAAACTCACACAGGTGGGTTCTCAAAGATTTATATGTCATAAATTGCAGAATGTGAAAATTGATCCTAAATGAATTCAAATGCTAATCTCTATGCTGATACTAAAGTCTCAACTATAATGCTAGAATCACAGAAAAGATCAATAAGATTTCAACAATTATGCCATGCACAACAAACACAATAAACAAAACACGACAAACAAAACGAAAATTGAAGAAAAGTTTAAAGATTACCCCACACTTTAGAATTTACATTGTCCTCAATGGAAAACAAGAATAATAAAGAAAAAGAGTTAAAGGACAACCTGTCTTTCATCGTACACTGGTGAGGCAAAACCCTAACTTTCCATCACAAATACAAAAGTTCAAAAACAAACAAAATAAAATATCCAAATATAAAATGTTAACATTAAAACAAAAACAAAAAATAATAACAAAATACACTAAACAAAATAAAAGCAAGGAACTCAAAATCTATGAAAAAGGCGGGCGTGAAGATGATGCAGCCGAGGGATGAAGACTCAAAATCTTGGCAAGGTTGCTGTTAATCTGTTCCAACTACTGCAAGACCTCAGCATGGTTATGGTCCACCTTGCCCTCCAGTCTATCTACCTTGCCCTCCAGGGCCTCAATCCTAATAAGTACCTCTTGACTTTTCGAGACCGGAGCATCCTCATCTAGATCTAGAGAATTCGAGTCGGACTCCTCTTCGACCTGTGCTATCTTCTGCCTGTCCCTCGGTGCTTCAGGCTCATCTGAAGGCATCACATAAGTCCCTCTCCTATGCACCACCATGTGCATCTTCTCAAGTGTAGCTAAATCCAAAGAGTCATTACCCGAAATTCTAGTCATGTGACTAGTACTCGGGTCAAAATCCTCAACAAGGGCTACTGCTAATGTGGTAATCAACCCCCCAACACAAATTGCCCCCTTTCTTTTATTAGCCACAGTATAAAAAATATCGGCTAACCAATAGCCGTCACTAACATGCATTGAATTACAAGCACAATCAAGGAAAAATAGCTCACTTAATTCCACTACACTTGGGCTCTCTTTCCAAGCAAAGAAACCGCAAGACATGAAACGATGTAAATACCTCAAAGCGGAATTTCTTAATTTAGATGCCTTGGCCGATTTGGCCACATAGGTCCCCGAGCCTAATGCTCCCCAAGCAAATTGATGTTTAAATTCTTTAGGTACTGACCTTTCCCCATGCTGATGGAAACCATATATAGCATTTAACTGTTCAATATTCAGCACAAATGATTTACCCAGCAATTTAAAACTCATTCTAGTGCAGATTTTCTTATCATCTCTTTCAACCTTAAGAGATGTCAGAAATTCCAAAGTCATCTCCTCAAACTGCAAAGGTCTCAAAGAGACTAGAGTCTCCCACCCAAGAAATTGCACATATCTATAAAAATTAGTCCTAATTTGCAGAGCATCAAGTGATTCGTCATTAACATACCTTGTCGGGAAAAAACCCCGAGCCAAAAGACTTGCTATCTTCAAAGATAAAGTTGATGAAGAGGAAGAAGCTCCTTCGGTTGTAGGCCTCTTCTTCTTGCGGTGTGAAACAATTTTTGTTCTTGGCATCTTTAGAAATCTGAAAAATTCAAACCAAAACTTGATCAAATCAAAATTTTATGAGAAAAGAAGAAGTTTTAATGAATTATTTTTAGTTTTGGTGAAGAAATTTGAGGTTTAATGGAAGATTTGGAGCTTGGAATAAAAAAGAATAGAGTTTGCGATACAGAGAGCGAGAGAGCGAGAGAGATGAAGAAACAGGAATTTAGGGATTTAATGGAACATCTGTGCAAAAATCGTGGCTTTTTAAAGTGAAAAGATGGGAGACACGGCCAAGTTGTGGGCAACACGGCCGTGTCATGTGCTTTTTGAGGGACACGGCCAGTGACTTGGCTGTGTCCCATGCCTGTGTCTGCTACTGGAACTAGAGGTGTAAAATAAAAAAATCAAACAGCAATTTTTGGTGAAGACTTGGCCGTGTCCAGTGACACAGCCAAGGGACACGGCCAAGTCCTTTGGCCGTGTCACTTACTGTGACAAGGAGAAAAATTATTGAGGTGACACGGCCAAGTCCTTTGGCCGTGTCTCCTTCTGCCTTTTCAACTTTTTTTTTTGATAATAATTTGAAATCTTTATTTTATATCACCAAATATCAAAAAATTGTAAACCTCTTCTTCGATTAACCCTGAAACACAAAATAAAAACCGATCAAAGCACCCGTTCCATTTATTTAAACCAAACATAAAATCAAAATTTGCTAAATTTAAAATTACAACTATGAAAAATAAATCCAAACCGATGGGTTGCCTCCCATTTAGCACTTCTTTAATGTCATATAGCTGGACATCATGCAAGGCCTAGGGGTCATGGATCAAAGTGCTGTCAATGATCCTCACTTCCTGAAATCCTTCATTGTATAGTTTAACTCTATGTCTATTTGCTTTAAAAATCTTATTGGTTCTAGAGTTAAGCAATTCAATGGTACTAGAAGGACATACCTTAGTTACCTCGAAAGGACCACTCCATCGAGATTTGAGTTTACCTTGAAACAAACTGAGTCGAGAATTAGAAAGTAAAATTTTCATACCTGGACTCAATATCTGTCACTCAATAAATCTGTCATGAATTGCCTTAGTGCGATTCTTGTAAACTCTCGAGCTCTCATATGCTTTTGGGTTAAAGCACCTTTGGGTCTCCCTCACTGATTTAGCCCCCTCTTTTAAAGTCAGTGTCAGCTCTAATTTATCTGAGGAGTCTGTCTGCAACACAACATCTGAAACAACTACTTCAACACTATTAATTAAAGAACATTCCTCATATAAAGCAGTTGTAGGAATAGGAGAAGTGTTAAAAATAGAAAATTCAACAGTTTGCCCTAAGACAGTCATTGACAACTTACCATTTTTAACATCTATTAAGGTGTTGGTAGTAGCCATGAAAGGCCTACCCAGCAATATAGTGTGTGCTGATGGTGCAGGGTTACTCCCTTCCATGTCAAGAACTATGAAATCCACAGGTACTATTAACCCACCAACCTTAACTAACACATCTTCTATAACCCCTTTCGGGAATCTAAAAGATCTATCAGCTAATTGCAACACCATTTTGGTCGGTTTAAGTTCCCCTAGTTCTAATTCTTTATACACAGAGTAAGGCATCAAATTTACACTGGCTCCTAGATCACACATACCATCAGTTCCCTTTCCATTTCCCACAGTAATTTGAATTATAAAGCTACCAGGATCCTTTAGCTTGGGAGGTAGTTTATGCTGCAAAACAGCACTAGCTACCTCTGAAACTATCACCCTTTTCATTCGGCTCATACCTCTTTTTCTTGGTGATTAGCTCTTTGAAAAATTTGGCATAAGCCGGCATATTCTTTACTGCTTCAAGTAAGGGTAAGTTAATACTTACCTTAGACAGTATGTTGAAGATATTAGAAAATTGCTTATCTTTTTTATCATCTTTCAACCTGCTAGGGAATGGTATAGGAGGCCGGTATGGATTGCTTGCCCTATGTAAATCTACTAAAGGGGACTTCTCCATTGATATATCTCCAACACCTTTGTTCTCTGGTTCTCCTTCCTTCTTGTTCCCTTGGTCACCTGCATTCACAGAGTTATTTTCAACATTAGTGTTAATTACCTTACCACTTCTAAGAATAGTCACTGAATGTGCCTGCTCAGGTTGACTTGGAAATTTCCCCTTCTGTTGAATCTGCATCTGTTGTGCAAGTTGTCCTACTTGAGTCTTCACTTTTTTAAAAGATGCTTCTAATGAATCCAGCCTCTTATTAGTCATCTCTTGATTTTGAGCACTGACTTTGATGAAAGCTTGTAAACTTTCCTCCAAGCTCTCTATCTTAGACTGCCCTTGATTTGAGGATTGACCCTGCTGTTGGTTCTGTCTCTGGAGCAAATGGAAAGGCTGCTGAGAATTATTTGTTGCCCAAGAAAAATTTGGGTGATTCCTCCAACCAGGGTTGAAATCCCCCCATGGCATTGACTTGCTCAGCTTCATTCCCATAAGACTCATATGCAGAGGGGCAAATATTTGCTCCATGCCCAAACGTTCCACAGATTCCATACGCTTCTTGAGTAGATGAAGAAATATTGTTCTTCATGTTCAGCATCTGCACTTGCCTTGTCAACTCAGCTATCTGATTTACCATCTCACTATTAGCCTCCAATTGGTTCACCCCTTTACTTCTTCCTCTTACACTTTTCTGTTGAGAATTAGCTCCCAACATCTTAAAGATCTCATAAGTTTCATCAGCTGTTTTTTCTCCCATGGCTCCCCCAGCTGCATTATCAACAGTGTTCTGAAATTGCTGGGTGAGACCATCATAGAAAAACTGATTCAGAAGTTGAAGTGGGTAGTGATGATGTGGACACTGGATCAATAACATCTTGAATCTGTCCCAAGCCTCATGAAATGGTTCTCCCTCAAATTGAGAGAATGTAGCAATCTTCCCTCTCAATTCAACTGTCTTTTGATGAGAGTAAAACTTTCCCATGAACTTGTAGTAAACTTGCTCCCAAGTTGTCAAAGAGTTTTCGGGCAACATCATAAGCCAGCTCTTTGCCCTATCCTTCAAAGTATATGGGAAACACCGCATCCTCAACTGATCCTCTATTAATCCTCCCAATGGAAAAGTGTTGAGGGTGGAGTAGAAATCCCGAATAAAGTTCAAAGGATCTTCATTTGGAACTCCATAGAATGATGGCAGCATGTTGTAGTGAATGTTCTTCAACTCATAGTTCCTTGCTGCATCTGTCAGTCTTATGCAAGAGGTGGAAGTTCCAATGACAGGTCTAGCAAAGTCTCTCATCTTTCTTTGCCTTTCTTCAGCCATTTTAACAGATTGTGCAGATTCCGACTCAAAATCAGAAGTGTCCTCTTCGGTATCAAATCCTGTATAAAGTTCAAACTCCTCTCTGCTCCTTTTCACTCTCTGAATTTCTGGAATGAATGGATGTAGCTCTCCTTCGAGTGATCTCCTGCCTTGCATAAACAAAAATTTCTAGAAAAAGAAAGTATTAAAAGCAAAAGACAAAATATAATCAAAAGGAAATAATGAAAAATAGTCTAAAATATCTATGCTAATAAACAATTTCACCAATTAGCCTCCCAGGCAATGGAGCCAAAAACTTGTCGCGCTCGAATTAACTCTACTACAAAGCGTCACTCGCTAGTATACGAGGTAGCTGTAGCAAAGGTGATCGCCCCAAGGTCGTCTCTGTAATATCCCGGAATAGACCCTAAGAGTTTTGGAGTTAATGTTGTTGCATTTGGATTTAATGTATATGTATGTATGGGAAATATAAAGATAATATATATATATATATAAGACATATACATATACATCACATATACATGGGATATAAAATGGTGTAGGAAAGTGAGTTGTGTATATATATTTGTATAATTAGTTAATAATAATAATAATGATAATAAGGACAAAAAGAAAAGAGAAGAAGAAAGTCAAAAGTTGGAAAATTATGTGTGGTGGAGGTTATTTGAGAAATATTAAGTATTATTATTATTATTATTATATATATATATATATGAGAGAAACGAAAGAAAGAACGAGAACGTTCTTTCTTCCTCTGCTTCTTCTTTTCCTTTGTAAACGAGAGAGAGAGAGAGAGAGAGAGAGAGAAGCTAGAAAGAGAAAGATGATTTTGCTTCTAGTTACACCAAAGATTAAGGATATCAAGATGTTTGCAAGTGGATATTGAAGATGTAGCAAGCTATTCAAGTAAGTACTCCCTTTTGAGTTGATTTTATTGATTATATGTATATATATCTAAATTCTTATCTTCTTGTTTTGAATTCTTGTGGATTGAGGTTATGTTTGGTATAATTAGTGTGTAAAGTGAAGATAATGAAAGAGTGAAGTATGTAAAGATGTTGAATTGATATTTAAGTGATGATAAGTTGAGAAAATTGTGAGGTAAATGATGAAATGTTGAGATTGGGTTTGGGTTAGATGAATTTGGAAGTGTTTGGCCTTTAATTCATTGAAGAACAAGGCCAAGTCATGAGAGACACGGCCAAGTTAGGGCAAACTTGGCCGTGTTGGATGATTTTTGGAGAGACACGGCCGTGTCCCTTGCCCGTGTCTGCTACTGGATTGTTGTGTTGAGAGACACGGCCACTGGCTTGGCCGTGTCCACTGCCCGTGTTTGCTACTGCTTGAATTGGATTGAGAGACACGGCCACTGGCTTGGCCGTGTCCTTTGACCGTGTTTGCTACTGGATGTTTGGATTGAGAGACACGGCCACAAGCTTGGCCGTGTCCCTTGAGGGTGTTAGCTTGGGTGTTTGTTATTTGTTCTTCATACATTGTTGGATCTTCAAAGGTCTTTTATACCTAAACACACTTAAAACAATAATGATCCAACCAAATGTATATAGAAGATTCTATATTCATGTATAATGTAAATTGTTTTGTATATAACAATGATGATATAGGAAATGTGGAAGATATAATGATCATGGAAAAAGGTATGTGCAATGCCATTGATTATGTATTGTTGAGTGATGAATTGATCAATGTGATATGATGATAACAATGATGTTTAAGATACTATATGAACAATGTTATGTTTTATGTATTGTGAACTTTGTAAATTGTAATGTGTTATGTGAAAGATGTGATGTTGTGATGAAAGATGAAATGAGAATTGAAATCAAATGAAATGAGAAGCCATTGTGATTGGCTATGATGATTCAATTGTGATAAATGAGGCATGTTTGCCTAGATTATGATTCAATTGAGAATGAGATGGATAATGAAATAATAAATGAACTGTGTAACTAATGTGTTATTCAATTTCAGAGTTCTGGGTTTGGAGGCATGCCTATAAAATGAAAGGTAACAGTCTTGCCGGGTTGAGGATCTCTTTAATTTGAGATGAAATGAGGTCCAAGAGACTGGGTCTGTTACACTATGATAATTATGATTATGAGATATATAATTGGTAACAGTCTTGCCGGGTTGAGGATCTCCTCGAGGTTAATCGAGTTGATGGTCCAAGAGACTGGGTCTGTTACAGGTAACAGTCTTGCCGGGTTGAGGATCTCCTCATGTGGAGTTGATGGTCCAAGAGACTGGGTCTGTTACACTATCCATGGATAGAGTTATTGATACATGATGCCTACGGGCTTGATTATTGTGATTATGAACCAAAGCAGTAACTCTGAACTTTGAATAACATATTAGTGTGTTGTTTGGGCCCGAGTCTGTCTTTGTTGTCAATGTGATATTCAAATGTTGAAATAAATGAGTAATGAGATCTATAACTGCCTTTATTGGAAGTATGATTCATGTCTGATGAATTGTGGATAAAATAATGTTATGAAGTATGATTTTGCAATATGTGCATTGATGTATTGAAGGTGAATATGTTTGAGGGACTTTGTTGATATATGATTTTATAAAAATATAGTATGATGTGTAGAATATATATATGAATAAGGAATGTGTGAGAATTGCTTTCATAAAGGTGTTGAATAGGTCGTTGAATGGTATTTTGGTTGAAATGATGTATGTTTATATGCATATGAGATAGAAAGGGAAAGTACTGTGTTGTAAAGGCTTTATATAATTATGTATAATAATTGTGAAATTAGTGGGAACATATGAAGAATGCATTGAGAAAGGAAAACGTGGTAAGAGAACCATAAAACATAATGCTAAAAATATAAGGTATGATTCTTATGGTAAAATGTGTTTTAGTATTTATTTGTACTACTAAGCTTTCGGGCTTAGCGCGGATGTTTAATCGCGCAGGTATTTATGCGGTTGATCAGGAAGTCTAGCTGTTATGCCACGAGAAGGGTAAGGGTGTCTCGAGACCAACTAGAAGGTGATGCATACATGTGTAATTTTAAATTATATTGTATTTTTGAGTTAATATATATATTCATATGGATGAATGAAGTTTTGATAAATAAGAATACTGACTTTTGTAAATGTGTTTTAAATTAATGTATAATTTGATGAACTTGGATAAAGGTTTTTTTTTTTAAATTGAAACTAAAAGTAACATTCTTATACTTTATATACGTATTGTATGTATACTAGGTATATGTATAGTACTTATATGGAGTATCAGGGTGTTACAATTATTTTGGTATCAGAGCTTAGGTTCGAGATTCTTGGCCTAAGTAAAAATTAAAAAGAGAAAGTTTTGAAAGGCCTAAAGAGAAGTAAAAAGGAAAAGTTTTGAAATGCAATTGGTAATACATGCATATGCATTCACACCTAGTTTGGTCTCGGACGTGGCATTATATGAGTTGTAGAATATTTGTGTTATAAAAGATGTTCAAAATAGTTGATGATATATGTATATACTATTTTGGATGTAATGAGAAATCATGATTGTTGGCAATGATGTTAGAAATGAATTATAATTGAGGCATAGTATCTAATTGATTATGGGAAACGAATGGTGAAATGTAATGTAATGTGATGTATGTATATTGATGATGCATATGAAAAATGTCATGTTGTGTGCAACATGGAATGTAATGTTGATGTTTATGAGCAATATTATGTAGGACATAATGTGAATTGAAACATACAAAAAAAAAAAAAGAGAATAAAGTTGAAAATGAGTTGAAATCAAATCAAGATAAGAGTATGTACTCTTTCTTCTACACTTTGAACTTCCTTAGAATAAAGTTTATGTGGTCAGCTAATGTTGAGTTTGCTAGACAGAGGAATTAATGTTGAATTTGTTAATATCGAAAGTTATATTATTAATGAGGAGAGTGTGGTGGAATATTGAATGAGTTGATTAGTAGAGACAAAGTGTGATTATGTAAAGTTGGGATATATATATACAGTTAAGGTTTTGTTTAAAGGAAAAAGAGATGATATTGGTTAAGTAAGAATATAAATTGGTATCGTGATTATATTGTAAATAATGTGAATTTAATGTTAAAAAAGTGAGATGCTTTGATATTATGAAAGCTCATGGTAATGATGATAATATGTGATATTTGAGATTTTGAAATGAGCTTGGTAATTGTGAAAAGTATATATTTTGATATTGCTTTGTGATATATATACGTAAGATGTTTTTAAAGTGATATTAAGAAAAGATGAGTTTGGTAAATTGAAGTTTAAGCAAAGTAGTAAGTTGAAAAGTTAAAGTTTTAGTGGAATTTGATAAAGATTATTTGGATATTGATAGTTTAATGTATATTCAATACATGAGCTAGGTGGAATGACTAGTATTGCATATGAAAGTATTATGAATTGAGTAATGTGATTAATGGTATGAGAATTTGTTTTGAAATAATTAAGAAAGTGAGTAAGCAAATGAAAATGAGTTATTTTAAGTCATTTGAGTGGAAAGAGTAAAAATGGATATGAAGGTATATTAAACACTTTTAAAGACAAAAGTGCAAGAGATGTCACATAAGGATTCTGAATGAGATGTATGTGAAATGTTATTATGGTTAGAATATATATATATATATATATTTGTTTGGAGGATAAATATTTTACATTATATTGAAGAAACGAGAATGATAGTGTTTGAAAGAAAGTAATAAACATTTAATTTGTATGGAATGTATGACAAAGGAAAATAGAATAAGAGCATATAATTAAGTGTATACATGTATATGCTATGTGAATTGAGTTTTTCAATATGAATGAAATTATGAGATATAAACAAGTGTGTGAATCACATTATGAAGGTGACTTATGAATATGTATGTGGTATTATTATAGAATTAGTGTTATGGAAATGATGTTGTATGTATGAGTGGACCTAAGAGAGATTAGGTCTTGAACTGTGCAAAGTTAGATGGATTATGTGATGATAGTAAGTATGAAATGGACTTGAGTAATAGTGGACAGTGGAAACTATTATGATTGATGAATATATGATATTTAGAGTCCCAAAGTATTCACATATGGAAAGTTTTGTCTAATTGTTTATTATAAGAGATTGTAAGTGGATTAGAAATGAAGTAACAAATAGAAATTGTATAAGAACTGCATATGATTGAATATGTATATAGTAATAGTGCTGAAGCATGAATTAAGTTGATAAGGATCATATAAGTGAGTGCAAATTGGCTGAAACGGAGTTGGAATGTGTTAATTTCTGTTATACTAAAAATGTAAAGAAGGACTATATAAATCTTATAATACACTTTAGCTTTGTATGTGTAAAGATTGAGAATAGAATTATATAAAGAACAGTATTGATTTGAAAGTCCCAGGCTTGAACATTAATCTCTTAAAGCCATGTGTTCTGTTCAGTATATTTGATCGGTTAATTTGTTATCCATGGATTTGGGTCTTGGATAAAATGATTGTAATACAGATTTGATGAGATTGAGATTATGGTTGAGGAGTGTAGTTAAAATTTATGATGGATAAAGTTGTATCTTATTATTTTATTGTTAAGAACTTGGTTACAACTGTGAATAATATGACAAAAAGGTAAACAAAATAAATATACCAATGATAGGAAATGTGAAGAGATATTAAGAAGGGAGAAATTATAATATATGAATGAAAGTTATATTGAATATGTTTATGGTATGTAACTTAAGGTTTAAGGGAATGAACTCAAGGTTTGAGTGAATGAGTTATAGATATAACGTATGATATTGACTGAAAATGGATTGAAGGAGATTAGAAATTGAATATAAGTTTGCTCTAATGGAATTAAGTTATATGTATATATATAAAAATTGTGAAATTTTGTGAAAGGTTAGATTAATTAATCGTTGATTGGATGTGAACAAGATTAGAACATGGGTATATTGTGATAGATGGATCAATTGATCTGGATTTGGCTAAGATTATGAATCATCATTGAGATTCAATATGTATAGTTATACCAAGGGTACAATTATTTACGTGATAATGTATATGATGTAAAATTTTAAAGTGTGATTGGACATGAATAAATGGAATTAGAGTAGTTGTTAATCATGATAAAAAGGGAAAAGATTGGTTATTTATCAAATAAGTAAAAAGGTAATGTATTAATATGTAAGTTAAGTGAAAAACATGCTAAAGAAGTAACTCCATGTGTGAAAAATAAGGATCTTGTTATCCATTGAGGTTTGATAAATGTTTATTTAGACAGTGATTGTAATGACAAGATAAGCAATAGTATGATATAATTCAAAAAAATTTCCAAGGTTAAAGTTGATTATCTATAAAGAGATGAAGTGATATACCTTGAATGTAATAGATGAATGGAATATACAGATTATAAGATGAGTTGATTAGTGTATAAAAGAAAATTCATTGGGAATGTAATGAGCTATCTTGGTTGCTCTGTTGAGAAAGTTATAAGATAAAAATAGATATATAATGATAAGTTATGATTGACTAAAAGGGGGAGAGTAAAAGTTATGTAAGTTGATAAATTAAGATGGTGATTTGTTCCAAATGGGTTGTTAGTGTGCTAGATAATTTCGAGGACGAAATTATTTAAGGGGGAGAGAATTGTAATATCCCGGAATAGACCCTAAGAGTTTTGGAGTTAATGTTGTTGCATTTGGATTTAATGTATATGTATGTATGGGAAATATAAAGATAATATATATATATATATAAGACATATACATATACATCACATATACATGGGATATAAAATGGTGTAGGAAAGTGAGTTGTGTATATATATTTGTATAATTAGTTAATAATAATAATAATGATAATAAGGACAAAAAGAAAAGAGAAGAAGAAAGTCAAAAGTTGGAAAATTATGTGTGGTGGAGGTTATTTGAGAAATATTAAGTATTATTATTATTATTATTATATATATATATGAGAGAAACGAAAGAAAGAACGAGAACGTTCTTTCTTCCTCTGCTTCTTCTTTTCCTTTGTAAACGAGAGAGAGAGAGAGAGAGAGAGAGAGAAGCTAGAAAGAGAAAGATGATTTTGCTTCTAGTTACACCAAAGATTAAGGATATCAAGATGTTTGCAAGTGGATATTGAAGATGTAGCAAGCTATTCAAGTAAGTACTCCCTTTTGAGTTGATTTTATTGATTATATGTATATATATCTAAATTCTTATCTTCTTGTTTTGAATTCTTGTGGATTGAGGTTATGTTTGGTATAATTAGTGTGTAAAGTGAAGATAATGAAAGAGTGAAGTATGTAAAGATGTTGAATTGATATTTAAGTGATGATAAGTTGAGAAAATTGTGAGGTAAATGATGAAATGTTGAGATTGGGTTTGGGTTAGATGAATTTGGAAGTGTTTGGCCTTTAATTCATTGAAGAACAAGGCCAAGTCATGAGAGACACGGCCAAGTTAGGGCAAACTTGGCCGTGTTGGATGATTTTTGGAGAGACACGGCCGTGTCCCTTGCCCGTGTCTGCTACTGGATTGTTGTGTTGAGAGACACGGCCACTGGCTTGGCCGTGTCCACTGCCCGTGTTTGCTACTGCTTGAATTGGATTGAGAGACACGGCCACTGGCTTGGCCGTGTCCTTTGACCGTGTTTGCTACTGGATGTTTGGATTGAGAGACACGGCCACAAGCTTGGCCGTGTCCCTTGAGGGTGTTAGCTTGGGTGTTTGTTATTTGTTCTTCATACATTGTTGGATCTTCAAAGGTCTTTTATACCTAAACACACTTAAAACAATAATGATCCAACCAAATGTATATAGAAGATTCTATATTCATGTATAATGTAAATTGTTTTGTATATAACAATGATGATATAGGAAATGTGGAAGATATAATGATCATGGAAAAAGGTATGTGCAATGCCATTGATTATGTATTGTTGAGTGATGAATTGATCAATGTGATATGATGATAACAATGATGTTTAAGATACTATATGAACAATGTTATGTTTTATGTATTGTGAACTTTGTAAATTGTAATGTGTTATGTGAAAGATGTGATGTTGTGATGAAAGATGAAATGAGAATTGAAATCAAATGAAATGAGAAGCCATTGTGATTGGCTATGATGATTCAATTGTGATAAATGAGGCATGTTTGCCTAGATTATGATTCAATTGAGAATGAGATGGATAATGAAATAATAAATGAACTGTGTAACTAATGTGTTATTCAATTTCAGAGTTCTGGGTTTGGAGGCATGCCTATAAAATGAAAGGTAACAGTCTTGCCGGGTTGAGGATCTCTTTAATTTGAGATGAAATGAGGTCCAAGAGACTGGGTCTGTTACACTATGATAATTATGATTATGAGATATATAATTGGTAACAGTCTTGCCGGGTTGAGGATCTCCTCGAGGTTAATCGAGTTGATGGTCCAAGAGACTGGGTCTGTTACAGGTAACAGTCTTGCCGGGTTGAGGATCTCCTCATGTGGAGTTGATGGTCCAAGAGACTGGGTCTGTTACACTATCCATGGATAGAGTTATTGATACATGATGCCTACGGGCTTGATTATTGTGATTATGAACCAAAGCAGTAACTCTGAACTTTGAATAACATATTAGTGTGTTGTTTGGGCCCGAGTCTGTCTTTGTTGTCAATGTGATATTCAAATGTTGAAATAAATGAGTAATGAGATCTATAACTGCCTTTATTGGAAGTATGATTCATGTCTGATGAATTGTGGATAAAATAATGTTATGAAGTATGATTTTGCAATATGTGCATTGATGTATTGAAGGTGAATATGTTTGAGGGACTTTGTTGATATATGATTTTATAAAAATATAGTATGATGTGTAGAATATATATATGAATAAGGAATGTGTGAGAATTGCTTTCATAAAGGTGTTGAATAGGTCGTTGAATGGTATTTTGGTTGAAATGATGTATGTTTATATGCATATGAGATAGAAAGGGAAAGTACTGTGTTGTAAAGGCTTTATATAATTATGTATAATAATTGTGAAATTAGTGGGAACATATGAAGAATGCATTGAGAAAGGAAAACGTGGTAAGAGAACCATAAAACATAATGCTAAAAATATAAGGTATGATTCTTATGGTAAAATGTGTTTTAGTATTTATTTGTACTACTAAGCTTTCGGGCTTAGCGCGGATGTTTAATCGCGCAGGTATTTATGCGGTTGATCAGGAAGTCTAGCTGTTATGCCACGAGAAGGGTAAGGGTGTCTCGAGACCAACTAGAAGGTGATGCATACATGTGTAATTTTAAATTATATTGTATTTTTGAGTTAATATATATATTCATATGGATGAATGAAGTTTTGATAAATAAGAATACTGACTTTTGTAAATGTGTTTTAAATTAATGTATAATTTGATGAACTTGGATAAAGGTTTTTTTTTTTAAATTGAAACTAAAAGTAACATTCTTATACTTTATATACGTATTGTATGTATACTAGGTATATGTATAGTACTTATATGGAGTATCAGGGTGTTACAGTCTCACAAGGAAGCTAAAGTGGCTAATTGATTATCAGATTATGAATAACAAGTAATGAAGAAAATTTAAATTGTTAACTAATGAAAAAGATTGATTGAAGTTTAAAAATGAATAAAAGTAAATTAAGCTGATGATTTGATTCTCTTGATAGATAGGTCTAGGGTTTGCACTTCTCTACTACTTATATGTATGAACGGTTATTCCTCTTAACTAATTTAATTTCAAAGATTAAATCTCAAACAACTCAATTAATAGAGTCAAGGAAATAAGCTCTCGCATTCAAACCTCTTTCAATTAATCTTGTTACAATTGAAATAATCTTTTTAATAGGTTATATCTCTAATTCACCTAAATCCTTAATTGAATTGTTCCAACATTAGACTTCATCTCTCAATCCATCATCTAATACCTAAAACACATAATTGGTGGCCAATCAATTATATATTAACAATATTCCATTCAATCAAGGCTAAAGAAATTATTAACTAAGAGAATAACCAATTCACACAATCATAGCAGATCCATACAAACCCTAGACTAGATCAAATTAGTTCATCCTGCTATCAAACATACTCATCTCATTAATAATCAAAGAAATCAATTCAGACATGATAATATCCATAAATTCAATTCCAATGAAAATAAAGAGAAAAAGTTCAAGAACAAAACCAAGTTACAAACTCCTTGAAGCTTCTGAAGAATCTCTTGTTCAAATCTTGCAAGAAGGATGTATCAATGGCTAGAACAATCTAATCTAAGCTAGATTAATCCAAAAGTGTAATCAAAATCAAAGAAAACAAAGTTAAAACCCTAACTTCACTCTCTGACGGCTCAATTCAATCTCCAAATCGTCAACAACCCAAACCCTAGCTTCTCTTTCTCTTTTATATGAATTATCCGCTTTAAAAAATCCGCTACGTCTTTGGTTCATGAGAGACACGGCCAAGTTGGATGAGACTTGGCCGTGTTGGTGGTCTTTGGAGGGACACGGCCAGTGACTTGGCCGTGTCCCTTGCTTGTGTCTTCTACTGCTTGCTTTTTCTTCTTTTCTTCTTTGGTTGAGTGACACGGCCATGTTAGAGGTGACTTGGCCATGTTGGACCATTTTGGAGGGACACGGCTACTGACTTGGCCGTGTCCCTTGCCTGTATTTGCTTCTGTGAGATTTTAGTCTTCTTTTCCTTTGGACCTAAGTGAGACACGGCCAAGTCAACCAATCCTGGCCGTGTTTGAGCTTCTTTGGAGGGACACGGCCACTGACTTGGCCGTGTCCTTGAGTGTGTCAGCTACTGTGTCTTGACTTCCTTTTTAACTTGGTATGGGACACGGCCAGTGACTTGGCCGTGTCCTCTGCCTGTGTCAGCTACTGTCCCTCTTTTCCTTCAATTTGCTTCCTTGCCTTTTTTAACCTAAAACAAAACTCAAACAAACTGTAAATAAGAAGTAAATAAACAATAACCAACAAAACATAAACACCATACTAAAACCTAAATAAAAAATGACATAAACACTGAAATAAACTAAGACTACCAAAATTAATGAAAACACTAAACAAACCGATTAAAACTAATAAAATACCTAAATAAAATAATAATTATTACAATAAACAAGCACAAATCTATAACAAAAAACTAATAAAACAACTACCCCACACTTAAAACTTTGCTTGTCCTCAAGCAAATTCACATGGCATAAATTAAAAACTCAAACAACCTTAACTATAATTCCAGCATATAAGATGAAATACTTTAAGACATCAGACATAAATAATTACAATTTCCTTCAATCAAGATTTTCTTAACTCATTCATTAATCCAGGCATACAAATCTTATCTCTCATCTAAGTGTTTCACTCGATTTCAAAGGTTAATTCACTCAAACCACTCATGACTGCATACTACCATAAACTTGCTTAATTATCTAATCTCCCTCACTGATTTTCTCAAGAAATAATCCGAAGGTCTTTCATTTGGATGTAATGGGGCATTATTTTAAATCACAGTAGCATTATTTTCATAAAAACATCTGAAACCCTAAATCTTAAAACATCCAGTAGCATTATTCTTTTAAAAAATAATATTAGTTGCTCAAAATTCCAAAACCCTATTTTCTAAATCCTAAACCGTAAAATCTTAATTTTCAACACCAAAACCTACAACCCTAAAAGCCAGTTTCTAAAATTTTCTAAGGCGCTGCCCCCCTTGACCCCCGCCCACTAACCGGCTAGCGGGATCGCCGTATGGGCTCGTCGAAGGAAAAAATATTCATTTATGTATTATGAGTCTGTGTATTTAACTTTCCTTTTTCCAAAGCCCTAATTTAGTACTTAAAATTCTAAAATCCTATTTTAAGATGCGAACCCTAAATTTATATATTTATTTCTTTATTTAATTTTAGATTTGATTATGTAGTTTATTATATGTTTTGATGGTTGATTTATTTAATTTCAATGCTTGATTTATTTAATTTATCATGGATGGATATTTTCTTTATTATTATGATTATTATTTGTTTATTTTGGTATTAAAATTGTAAGAGGTATGTTTCCATTATTGGGTACCCCATTAATTAGTTTTCATGTAATTTAAATTATTTTTATATTTTGGAATTAATGTAAAGGACACGTTTTCACCTTTCGGTGGGTATCCTATTTAGTTTTAGATATGGACGATTTAAGGACATGTTTCCATCCTCGGATGGGTGTCCATTTATTTATTTTGTTTGGACATTGCTTTGATTTTAATATAATGATGCTTTATTTTAATTATTGCATATAGTATGGATAATATTGTCATATTTAAGAATTTTATAATATTAATACCTACAAAGGAGGCCAGTTCTAATGAACCGGGCGTTGTGGGGGTGCTGGGCCATTTCTCACCTTCCTCGTACGTACCCAACTTTTTGAACCTATTAGGGGAGTTAGAGATTTCTTAGAAATCGAGTCATCCACCCATTTCTTTTTTTTTGTCAGTCCGGATGGCTACTCCATTTTCTCTGGGTTTAGGCTCGTATTCTCTAAGGTCCCAAGCCTAAACAGTGCCAAAGTCACAAGAACCATTCCACCGGGAGTGGGGGCGAAAATCCCCATTCATAGTGGCGACTCCACTGGGGATAAGAGAAGTTGATTCTGTTAGTCTTTATATTATTCTATTCTTTCTTATCATAATATTATCCATTGCATCATGTTAGATTTGCATCGTACGCGTGAGTTAGGATGCCCGTATTACCCATGTTGTGTTATGTGAGAGATACCATACTTTCACTCAAGGTATGGAGATCGAGCATGGCATAACCACTCATAGCCTTATACCTTTTGGTATATAATTGCTATGGGAACCTAAGCCTTTTAACCCAAAGACTAAAGCTCATGTAATTGGCCTAGTTACTTTCCTTAGGTTTTTAACCCAAATACATGTTGTTTGACTATGGTTAATTTATCTTTGTTTAAATCATGGCTTATTTAGTTTGTTCTTTTTCTAATATGACCTAATTACATTGTGAGCTCAAATAAATTTTTCTTTAAAATCCAAAAGACCAAAGCTATTTTTAAAACTTTTTAAGGTGGTCTTTGAATATAAAACTTTTCTAAAAACAAATCAAAAATTCTTTTGCTCATGACCCAAATACTAAGCCCATTTTTTCTAAAATCATTTTACAATGGGCTTCAGAACAAAACTATTTTCATAACCTTTTGAAAGAGCTTATGAATATTTAGGTCAATTATGGAATACCAAAAATTAATTGTGAGCCTAGTTTATACTAAGAATAATTAATCATGGGCTTGTTTTTGGCATGAATCATTAGTTACTTTTTCAAGTGAGAAATCTATTTGTAATAAACCTTTTAATTTAGTTTTAATCCAATATAGCATAAAGCTACTTTAGTTGGTTGAATGGATTAAAACCTAATTAACGGGAATTATCATGAACTGATTTCCATTTTTGAAAATATAACTATTGGTTGAAACGTCCGAGGAAAATTTTTGAAAACAAGATACCCCATGTTGGTATATTGTTAACCATATTACCTAGGAAAAGAGACTTGTCATTCGTGTATGGAAGTTATAAGGTTGGAAGGGACGTTCTACTTATCTTTGTCTATTGTTTGTGCATACATGCATACATTTGCATCTCATATCATTAATCCTTTTTGGCTCACAGCCCTAAATTACGATAGTTTGAAAGCTTACGACAATCCGACCTATGCCGAAAATGAAGAATCTAGCAGTGACTCAATCACTTGCTCACCAAAAGCAATGGAGCCCGAATAAATTCAAAGAATGGTGGATGATGCCCTCAATGCAAAGATAGAATAAATAAAAGAGGCCTTGGCTGAGACCATGAAGAACCAATTGGCTGCAATTTTAAGAAACAATGTCGAAGCATCAAGAAAGACAAGGGGAAGGCTAAAGTTGGTGAAGTGGCTTTTGATGATGATAAGGTGATCATTGATGATGATGATGGGGCTCAATACTTCCAAGATCCTCAAGACAAAAAGGATCCGAAGGTTTTTGAGAAGATAACTATTGAAAAGACCTAGACGGCTAATGTTGAAAAGATGATTGTGGACTTAGAAAAGAAATTTGAGAAGAAGCTGAAAATCAAAGTTGACAAATTATTTGAGCTAGACGAAGAAGTTTCATACAAGTTCAAGATGCCTTCCTTCGCTAGGTACAATGGTACTGGAAACCCTTATCTCCATGTAAAGCAGTACATCACTACTATGCAGTGTGCTAGAGCCACTAAGGCTTAAACTCTAAGATATTTCATGCTCTCATTGGACCCTGTTGTCCAAAATTGGTTCAACACCTTAGAGGAAGGTACTCAAAAAGATTGGAACATGTTGTAAAAGGCTTTCATTCAACAATATGGGTACAATGTCGAGCTGGACGTTACATTAATGGAAGTTGAGTCCATTAGACAAAGGCCAAATGAGAATTTTATGGACTATGTGAAAAGATGGAGAAATAAGGCTGCACTTCTCAAGAGGAGGCCCGATGAATTAGATCAGATCATAATGACAGTCAGAGGTGTCCTGTCTAACCTTCGTGAGAGGCTGTCTCACACCATTATAAGGGATTTTAAAGATCTTCTCTAAGCTGGTCTGCAAATTGAAGAATGGGAAAGGGAGAAGAATCATTTTTCAATAAGAAGGAATGAGAAAGGAAACTACTAGTCGGGCAATCAAAGCACCAAAAAGAAGTTGAAGTTAATGTCACTAGTAAAGGAGGAATGAGGCAGTTTTCAAAATTAGGGAAGCAGCTGTCTTAGGTTCTCAATAAGCTATAAAAGAAGAAATTGTTACAACTCTTGACTCCTCGTCCTTTGCCTAATCCTCTTCCACCTAACTTTCATACTAATGCATTTTGCCAATTCTATCAAAGGCCTGGACACGAAATGGACAACTATATGAAGTTGAGGTATGAGATCCAAAATTTGATCGATAGTGGGAAGCTGCTCGAGCTGGATAAGCCCAATACCAAAAGTAATCCTTTGCCAAGGTTCAACAGAGTGCCACCACCAGCAACCTTCATGGTAGGAAAAGGATTTGAAGAAGATTTTATTTTATCGTGCTTTCAAAATGGGAATATTGAATATGTGAAAGGAGAAAAGGCTTAACTCAACAAACTTTCCTTAGCTTGAATGTTGCTTTTCAATTTTTCTTTCTTTAATATCTAATTGGAATAATTGTGTTTTTTAAATTTAAAGTTGCTTGAAATAAATTATTTTTGTCAAAATTTTTGTTGGTATTTATTCATTTTGGGCTCAACTAATGAGGAATTTAACTTGATATTTATAAATTAGCGGATCTATGCATCACGATTCGAATGACTTTACTAGATGAGGGAATTGCTCTATAGCATTGAGTTGTGTATGCTTACTTAGAGAGGGCTCCTGCATTATGACCTTTGTCTAGGTCCTAGTCAGTCTTAGAACATGTTTTGATAGACTTTCGAGGCAAAATTGAACTCTTCTTATTTAGGAGAGAAATTATCTAGGCATTGTTTGACGAGGCAACAACTAGTATCTACCCTATTAAATATCAATCCCTAGTTATCCCTTTGAGCCTTCATAAAATTTTAGCTTTCTTTTCATTGGCATACAACCCCAACAACCTACCCTGAGCTGTTGTGATACTTTTGACAAGTCTTATGATCACTAAGGTGAAGAGGCAAAAAGATCAAAGAATGGAATGCATAGTCAAGCCATAAGGATAGTTGATGTTTTCAAGACTATAAGGGTAGTTAAAGTTCACTTAATATCTCCAATCTATCAAGATAACATCAGAGTAACAAATGATTTATCCCTGTTAAAGAAGATTTATGTCACTCCACTCATCCATTATTGAAAACCTAAGTTGGAACAAACAAGACAACTCTTTTAGAACTAGAACAAAAAAAGAAGAAGAAAAGAAAACTTGAAAAAAATAAAAGAAAAAGAAAGACAAAAAAGAAAAGAAAAGAAAAGAAAACCCAAAATGGTTTAGAAATCCAATCGAGTTCTCTTTTACCTAAGGCAGCAAAAGACTTCCATTTAGTTTATAAGGACAGTCTAACTTGAATTAGTCTAACCCATCAAAATTGAAGAAGAAGGAAAAAGACCAAAATGCTCAATGAAAAGGAAGAGTAAGGAAAAGAAAGAGAAAGAGAAAAGAAAAATGATGATGAATATGGGTACCAAACTTTTTGCAAGGGCAAAGACTATTCTAATCAAGATCCAGATTAATACCAAGAAGATGGGAGAACACTCAAAGCTCTATCTTTTCATGTTTTCAACTGTCTAAATAAGAAAATTGCAGTGTGAAGATTTGTCCATTGTGTCACATCAGCTCTAATCTCAAAATGGCTTTCACTTAAACCCGTGTCCCTTATAGACAAGCCTATCAAAGACATATTGATTTCTCTTGGTAGGTAGAGTCTATTAGTGGAGATAATTTGGATAAGCATTCATATGAGATAGACAATATTCAAACTCAAATAAGATCTTTGACCAAGTGATGTGTATGTGCCTATCTGAAGTGCAACAATTGTTACTTAAATAGAAATGATTCCCGAGTTTAGTACGGTAACTAGGGTTGTCATGTTATAGATATGTTAATTTGGAAAATCAAGTCTTGAGGTAAATTAATGTTAATTTTGCAAAGCCAACATTTGATTTCAAAATCAAAATTAAAAATTTAAAAAAAGAGAAAAAATTCAAGTTAAGGGGAGTATGTTGAACTATCGAACCTCAAAGGACACATTGGGCAAAGGAAATGATTACTGGCAAGGTTATGAAGAAGCTACCAATTGACATACTAAATCATAATTTGAAATGGATGTATCTCTGCCACTTGGGGTCTCCATTATTCATGTTTTCAACATCTTTAAGATAAAAGCAATAAATGTGAAGCATCCTGTCATTCCAAAGCAAGACCTAAATGGGCATCTAGAAGGAGTCAATCACCTCAGTCTGTGAGTCGACGAAAGCATCGTAAGTGTTATTCATGCATATCATGCATACATGAGCATATCAGAATTGCATTTTCTTGTATTGCATTGTCTATTCTTTGTCAAAGCGAACAACAGACACTCTATGAAGCAAAGATGAAGCGGGCATAGGATCAGGGGGCATAGAAGACCTATTTCTTGAGGAAGCTCCAGTCATTTTGCAAAAGAAACGAAGAAGTGCATGCCTGTTCGAAGAACTAGATAATCTACAAACATCAACCAAAGCCCACATACAAAAAATCATGGGTTTTAGCCTACACAGGGGGCAAAGTTTCTCCCTTTCAATTTTTTGAGTTTATATAGGTACAAAATATTTTCAATCTCACTTCAATCTCGAGTCCAAGTACCCAACTCAGATTCAATCTCGGGTCCATGTACCCAATCTCGGGTCCAAGGACCCAATCTCAGGTCCAAGTATCCAATTTAATCTCGGGTCTAAAAACCCAGTCTCGAGTCTGAGAACCCAAATCTAACTCAATCTCGGGTTCAAGTACTCAAATCAAATTCAATCTCGGGTCTAAGCACCCAATCTTGGGTCTAAGTACCCAAATCAAATTCAATCTCGGGTCCAAGTACTCAATCTCGGATCCAAGTACCCAAATCAAATTTAATCTCGGGTCCAAGTATCCAAATCAAATTCAATCTCAGGTCCAAGTACTTAATCTCGGGTCCAAGTACCTAAATTAAATTCAATCTCGGGTCTAAGTACCCAATCTAGGGTCCAAGTACCCAAATTAAATTCAATCTCAGGTCTAGGTACCTAATCTCGGGTCTAAGTACCCAATCTCAGGTCCAAGTACCCAATATCGGGTCTAAGTACCCAAATCAAATTTAGTATTAGGTCTAAATACCCAATCTTGGGTCCAAGTACTCAAATTCAATCCAGTCTCGGGTTCAAGTATCTAAATTAAGTTCAGTCTCGGATCAAAGTACCTGAATTAAATCCAAGTACCCATCCTCATAAAAAATCAGTCAAAAATCACATTGTTTTTCGCTCTCTTTTACTGTAGTCTCAGATCGCTCAAGCAGAGGGCAAATTGTAAACCCTTAATTTTGACCCCAATTTGATACGGTCCTGATTAAAGGATGCCAAAATAAATTTTATCCGACTTTAAAAGATTTAAACCTAGTTTATAATTTTTAAATAAGTTGGTTCGGATTAAAGAGGCATAAATTCAATTATAAAACCCTAAAATCAAGTTGAATCGGCCCAAATTAAAACTTTTCAATCCATAAGTTAAAAAAATATAATAATATTTCGAGTGCTCATGTCAACCTGGAGGCTCAGGTCGACATGAGCATGCCTCATGTCGATCTGGTAGCCCAGATCGACATGGGGTTGCACTCATGTCGACCTAGACAACCAGGTCAACATGGCCTTAACTCATGGCAATCTGGTTGCCCAGATCGACATGGTTTCAATTGGTTTCTTTAGATTTTTTAACCGGAGTTTCCTAAAGAGCTTAGAATTCGTCTGAAAGACAAATTAGTAGAGTTAGGTTTAGGGTTTTTTGATTGGCTTTACCTATAAATAAGAAGTTTTAATACTTTAAAAAAGGGAGAAAAAGAAGAAAAGAGGAAAGAAAAGAAAAAGAAGGGAAGCGGGAATTTTTAGCAACATTGGGATGGCAACAAACAGAGAAGAACAGCAGTAGTTTTTTTTAGAACGAAGGAAACAATAAGCAGAAATATCAAGAGAACCAAAGAAGAAGGCAGAGTCCATACTGTCTTCACATTGTTCAACCAGAAATTAATTTTTTGGTGGAACCAACGACGGAGGTTTGATCGTTAATCATAAATTATTCATGTTTACAGTAGCTTCATATTCTTTGATTAATAAGAACTTGAAGTAACTTGATTTTTGTTTTAATAACTTTAATTGTTTGCTTTAGTTAATACATTAATCAGTTGGTGTTTGTAACTTCACTTGTATCTTTTATAAAAAACTTAAAACCATCTAGTAGCTGTTGAGGGTTTGAATCAATTGTCAGAATCTAGTTTATTTACTAAAACCTCAAGAACCATAAGTTATTTTATTGAAACTCAAAACCCTAAACTATTTTTTTCCAAAAGCTTAAACCGTTTCATTATTAAACTCTAAAATCTTGATTATTCTTCCAAAACTTTAATTTATTTCTCCAAATCTAAAATTATTTTTCAAAGGCAGTAAGTTAAAACCCTAAACCCTTAATAGCCTTAAAACATGTTTTGTTTTGTTTGGACATTGCTTTGATTTTAATATAATGATGCTTTATTTTAATTATTGCATGTAGTATGAATAATATTATCATATTTAAGAATTTTATAATATTAAGACCTACAAAGGAGGCTGGTTCCAATGAACCGGGCATTGTGGGGGTGCTGGGTCATTTCTCACCTTCCCCACACATATCCAACTTTTCAAACCTATTAGGGGGTTGGGGATTCCTTAGGAATTGAGTCATCCACCCCTTTCTTTTTCCCAGCCCGTCCAGGTGGCGACTCTATTTTCTCTGGGCTTAGGCCCATGTTGGCCCCGAGCTTAAACAGTGAAGAAGTCGCAAGAACCATTCCACCAGGAGTGGGGGCGAAAATCCCCACTCACACTACTAGACGAAGTAAATCCAAATACACAACCTACTGTGAATTATAAAGACAACATCCACTGATCATGCTTTAAATAAACTGATATGAATCAAACGTAATGGATATAACCTACTGGAATTAATTTAGATAAAGAATAAAATAATTTAATATTTAAAACCATCAAAGCATCTTATATTGAATTAATTTAGAGTGTACCGTTGTTTGTTGGCTCTACCACAATTGAACATTGATCAAACCTTTACTTGCAACAATCTCAAATTCTGGCTGAGCAGGACCAAGACAGTATGTAACTACCTTTGTATGGTTTTGTGTCTTTGATGCTTCTGTGTTTATCATCCTTTTTTTTTTTTTTTGCTTGCTGGGGTTTCTTCTATTGTTGATGGTTGCTCCAAAGTCCAAAAAGTTTCATTTTCATCCTTAGATATCTTATTTATAGGCAATTAATAAAACCTAGTCTGAATCAAATTTGATTTTGGAAAAATTGGCAAGGCTGTGGATGAGGGCTTGCCTGCGAGCGCGGGCTGTGGACGAATTGGCCCAAGCCAAGTCCTGCGATGAATTGGAGTGCCAATTTGCGCAGCCCGCAGCTCGCCAATTCATCCATTATGTTATTTTATTATTTATTATTATTATTAAAATAAATGTTTTATTTTTATAAAATATTTATATTTTCTTTTTCTCTTTTTTATTTATTATATTATTAAAATAAATAATAATTATTATGTGTTGAGATTTTAATATTGTTCCAAACTAAAATTTAAGTTTGTAAAAATATTTCGGACAATTTTAAACCTTTAGCCTTGGGTTAACCATCTTTTAAATAGTGCGAGATTGGACTTTGTCAAAAAAAATATAGGTCTACGGTTGGCCCCTGCTTGAGCGATCTAGGACTATAGCAAAAGAGAGTGAAAAGCAATATGATTTTTGACTGGATTTAGAGCTAGACTGGATTCCGTACCCTAGGTTGAATTGAGTTCTGGACTAAAAAATAATCTGCGTTCTGGACCTAAGGTGAGTTCTGGGCTAAAAATAATTTAGTTTCTAGATCCGAGATGAGTTCTGGACTAAAAAATAATTTAGGTTCTGGACCCGAGGTGAGTTTTGGACTCAAAAATAATTTAAATTCTGGACCCGAGGTAAGTTCTGGACTCAAAAAATAATTTGGGTTCTGGACCAGAGGTGAGTTCTGAACTCAAAAATAATTTGGGTTCTAGATCCTAGGTGAATTCTGGACTTAAAAAATAATTTGGGTTCTGGATCTAAGGTGAGTTCTGGACTAAAAAAATAATAATTTGAGTTCTGGACCAGAGGTAAGTTCTAGAGTTAAAAAATAATTTGGGTTCTGGACCTGATGTGAGTTCTGAACTCAAAAATAATTTAGATTCTGGACCTGAGGTGAGTTCTAGACTAAAAAATAATTTGGGTTTTGGACATGAAATGAGTTTTGGACTCAAAAAATAATTTAGATTCTAGACCCAAAAATGAATTTGGATTCTCGACCTAAAACTGGTATTGGGTTCTCGGCCCTAGACTGGATTGGGTTCTCCACCTGAAATTGAACTTTGATTTATCGACCCGAAACTGGATTTGGATTTTCAACCCAAGACTAGATTTAGGTTCTCAACCCGAGACTGGATTGGGTTCTAGACTTGAAAATGAATTTTGGGTTCTCTACCCAAGACTGAATTTGATTTGGATACCTGGACCCGAGACTGGGTACTTAGACCTGAGACTGAATTTGATTTGGGTACTTGGACCCGAGACTGGATTTGATTGACCTTCTATCAATTTGAGAGTTTTGGCTTTCTTCTAGCTAATAAATTTTAGCTTTTCTAGCTGATTGATATTCTATCATTGCTTTCTTCTAGCCACTTGCTCCATTCTGCAATGGATCGACTTTACCTCTTCTAGTTAGACTAACCTTCTGTCATCTTAAAATTTTGGCTTTCTTCTAGCTGATTGATCCATTCTTCAATGGATTATGGGTCTTCACCCTCAAAATGGATATTCATTCTTGGACCTTGGATCTTCATCCTTGGTCCTTGGTCTTCACCCTTCAAAATGGATCTTCATCCTTGGACATCGGGTCTCCATCCTTAGACATTGGGTCTTCATCCTTGGACATCGGGTCTTCACCCTTCAAAATGGATCTTTATCCTTTGGACATCGGGTCTTCACCCTTTAAAATGGGATCTTCATCCTTGGAGATCGAGTCTTCACCCTTCAAAATGGATTTTTATCCTTGGCATCAGGTTTTCACCCTTCGAAATAGATCTTCATCCTTTGGAGATTGGGTCTATATTGGCTTTAGCTCTTCTAGCCAGACTGATCTTGCGTCTTTTGTATTTTTATTATTTTGAGAGTTCTAATTTTCTTCTTTTCCATTTTTTCTTTCTTCGTTTGCACTTTTGCAAAAAATTCAGCTATTTTTTAGCTAGTCCTCATATCTTCTCTTTGCCCCCTGCTTGGCAAAATAATAAAAGTGAGTCTGAAAATATTTTGTACACGAATAAATTCAAAAATTAAAAGGAAAAACTTTACCCCCTGTGTAGGATCAAACCAATAATTTTCTTTCCATGCAGGCTCTGATTTATGTTTGTATTTTGTCTAGTTTTTTGTACGAGCATGCGCTTTCATTTTTGTAAAGTGACTGGATATTTCTCAAGCAATGGGCCTTCCATGCCCCTCGATTACATATCTGCTTCTCATTAGAGTATTTATTGTTTACTTTGACAAAGACTAGAAACACAAGACAAAAATGCATTGTGACATGCTTATATATGCATGATATGCATGGATGATACTTACAGTGGTTCCATCGACTCACAGACTGGGTGATCAGCTGAAGTATTCTCATTGGTTCCTTTCAGATGCTCATTCAAGTCTTGCATTGGAATAATAGAAGGCTTCATATTTATGGCTTTTATCTTTAAGATGTTGAAACATGAGTAGTGGAGGCCCCAAGCAGCAGAGATACATCCATTTCAAATTATGATTTAGCTTGCCAGTTGGTAACTTTTTCACAACCTTGCAAATAATCCTTTATTTTGCCCAATATGTCTTTCGAGTTTCGGCAGTGCAACATACTTCCCTTAACTTGAAGTTTTATGCAACGAGAAAATAATTTTTTTAAAAATTTTGAATTTTGAATTTTGAAATCAAATGTTGATTTTTCCAAATCAGTGTCATTGTACCTCAGGACTTGATTTTTCAAATTAACGTATCTATAACATGACAACCTTAGTTACCGTACTAAACTTGGGAATCATTTCCATTTAAGCAAGAACTATTACACTTTAGATAGGCACATACACATTACTTGGACAAAGGTCTCATTGAGTTTGGATATTGTATATCTCATATGCATGCTTGTTCAAACTATTTTCACTAATAGACCCTACCTATTAAGAGAGATCAACAGGTCTTTAATAGGCTTGAAACGGAGTCTATAAGGGACACAAGTTAAATGAAAGCTATATTTGAGCGGGGTTGATATGGCATTGCTGATAAATCTTCACACTATAATCTTCTGTTAGAGCAATAGGCAGCTAGGAGCAATCTTTGCTAGAATTTAATTTTCTTCTATCTCTTTGGAAGAAATATAGAACTGATTAAAATGATCTTCAACTTTTTTCTTTTCCTTTTACACAAACTTAGGATCAATCTTTTTATTTTTTTTATATTTTTCTTTTCTCTCTCTTTTTGTTTTTTCTTTTTCTCTCTTTTTTCCTCTTTTTTTTTTGTATTTTTTGCTTTTCTTTATTTGTGTTTTTTTTGTTCTTTTTCTTTTGTGTCCAACTGTAAGAAGATTTTTTTTTCTGCACCATTCTATGCTTTTGACTATGGGTGAGTGAAGTAGAGTGAGTTTGCTTCAGTAGGGATAAATCATTTGTTGCCCTAATGTCATTTTAATAAATTAGAGATATTAGGTCTAGTATCAGGTGAACTTCAGCTACCCTTATGGTCTTGAGAACTTCAATTATCCTTATGGTCTTGACTATGCATTCCTTTCTTTGATCTTCTTGCCTCTTCAGGGTAGGTTATTGGGTTTACTAGCCAATGCAGAGTAAGCTAAAATTTATGAAAGCTCAAAGAGATAACTAGAGATTGATATTCAATAGGGCGGATAATAGTTGTTGACTTACCAAACAATACCTAGATCATCTCTCTCTTGAATAAGCAGTGTTCAATTTTGCCTCAAAATTTTGTCAAAGCATGTTCTAAGATCGATTATGACCTAGACAAAGGTCATTATGCAAGAGCCCTCTCTAAGTAAGCGTAAACAACTCAATGCTATAGAACAATTCTCTCACCTAGTAAAGTCATTCAAATCATGACGCATAGATACATTAATATATGAACATCAAGCTAGACTCGTCATCGGTTGAGCACCAAGATGAACAAATACCAAAAAAAAATTTAATGAAAATAATTTATTCTAACAAAAATAATTTGAAAAATATAATTGTTCTAATTAAATATTACAAAAAGAAAAATAGAAGAGCAATATTCAAGCTAAGAAAAGTTCATTGAGTTGAGCTTCTTCTATCTTCACATCTTGAATACTTTCATCTTGAAAAGAGGATAAGATAAAATCTTCCTCCAATCCTCTTCATACCATGAAGGCTACCAGTGGAGTTACTCTTCCAAATTTAGGCAAATGATTGCTTTTGGTATTGGGTTTATCCGGCTCAAGTAGCTTACCACTGTTAATAAGATCTTAAATTTCTTGTCTTAATCGAGCTCATATATCTATCTCATGCCCTTGCATTTGATGAAATTGGCAGAAGGCCTTGGCATCAAAGTTTGATGGCAGAGGAATGTGTAGCGGTCGAGGAGCCAACAGTTGTAATAATCCATTCTTTTATAGTTTGTTGAAAATCCAAGACAGAGGTTTTCCCAACTCTAAAACTATCTTCTACTACCTTGACCAGTTGCACTAACATCGAGTTCCTTATGTGTACTTTGATTGCCATACTTTGCAGAAAATGATTCTTCTCTCTTTCCCACTCTTCTATTTGTAATCCATCTTAGAGAAGATCTTTGAAATCCCTTATAAGGGTGTGAGACGGCCTTTTGTGGAGATTGGGCAGGACACCTCTGACTATCATTCTGATTTGGTCCGACTCATCAGGCCTCCTTTTGAGAAGTGCAGCCTTGTTTCTCCATCTCTTTACATAATCAACAAAAGTTTTATTTTATTTTTGCCTGATAGTCTTCACCTTCATCAAGGTAACTTCCAGCTCGACATTGTACCCATACTGTTAGATGAAGGTCTTATACAGTGTATTTCAATCTCTTGGGTATTTTCTTTTAAGGTATTAAACCAATTATGCACAACAGGATCCAATGAGAGCATGACATACCTTAGAGTTTGAGCTTTAGTAGCTATGGCAGACCTGGAGTATAGCAGTTCAAAAGCATAAGATAACCCAACCTACGCTAGTGACGTAGAATCCAACATCGACTCAATTAGCTTCTCACCAAGAGTAATGGATCAATGATATATTATGCAATGCGTGTATGCATGTATGCACAAACAACAAACAAACAAAGATAATTAGGACGTTCCTTCTAATCTTATAACTTCCACACACGAATGGTGAGCCTCTTTTTCTAAGTACATGGTCAATAAAAATATCAATATGGGATATTTTGCTCTTGAAAAATTTTCTCAGACGGTTTAACCAATAGTTGTATATTTTAATATAGAAGTTGGTCCATGATAATTCCCATTAATTAGGTTTTAATCCATTGAATCTCAACTAAAATAGCTTTTATGCTATATTGGATTAAAACAAAATTAATAGATTTATCATAAATAGATTTTTCATTTAGAAAAAATAACTAATAATTCATGACAAAAACAAGCCCATGATTAATAGTTCTTAGCATAAGCTAGGCTCACAATTGATTTTTGTTATTCCACAATTGACCTAAATATTTGTAAGCTCTTTTGTAATCGAAAAATAATTTTATTTTAAAGCCCTTGGGCCATAGGGTTGAAAAAGATTTTTAACCCATCTTGAAAAGACTATCTTGAAGATTTTAAAATTTTAAAATTTGGTCTCTAGGATTTAGACAACAAAAATTATTTTGAGCTTACAATACAAGTAGGTCATATTAGAAAAAGAGCAAACTAAATAAGTCATGGTTTAAACTAAGATATATCAATCATAGTCAAACAACAAGCATTTAGGGTAAAAACCTAAGGAAAGTAACTAGGCCAATTACATGAGCTTTAGTCTTTAGGTTGAAAAGTTTAAATTTTCATAGCAAGTATATACCAAGAGGTACAAGGCTATGAGTGGTTATGCCATGCTCGATCTCCATATCTTGAGTGAAAGTATGGTATCCCTTACATAACTCAACATGGGTTACACGGGTATCCTAACTCACGCACACAATGTAATCTAAATGATGCAATAGACAATATAATAATAAGAAAGAATAAAATAATATAAAGACCAATAGAATCAACTTCTCTTATCCCCAGTGGAGTCGCCACTATGAGTGGGGATTTTTGTCCCCACTCCCATGTGGAATGGTTTTTACGACTTTGCCACTATTAGGCTTAGGACTTTAGAGAACACGGGCCTAAACTCGAAAAAAATGGAGTTGTCATCCGGACAGGCCAAAAAAAAAAGAAAGGGGTGGATGACTCGATTCCTAAGGAATTCCCAACCCCCTATTGGATTTGAAAAGTTGAGTATGTGTGGGGAATGTGAGAATGACCCAGCACCCCCACAATGCCCTGTTCATTGGAACCGACCTCCTTTTTAGGTTTTAATATTATAAAATTCTTAGTTAATATGATATTATCCATAATACATAAAATCATAAAATTAAATAATCACTTTATTAAAATCACAACAAGTTCAAACAAAATAAAAAAATAGGCACCCATCCACGGATGAAAATATGCCTTTACAATCGTCCAATGTCTAAAAGAAAACAAATAAAATAGGATACCCACCAATTGGTGGAAACGTATCCTTCACATTGATCCAATACTTAAAATAAATTAAATTACACAAAGCTTAACAAATGAGGTACCCACAATGTGAAAATATACCTCTTACAATTTATTGAGTAATTAATCAAATAAATCAATAAGAAAATATTGGAGCATTCATTATAAAATCAAATAAAAATAAATCATTGATTAAGACATATAATATGCATGCATCCAAACTTAAGTAAAGTAATAGATGTATAAATGTAAATTTTATACTTCAATTAGAGTTTTAAGGGTTTAGGTTTACAAAATTAGATTTTAGGGTTTAGATTTAGAAAATAGGGTCTTTATTTGAAAAACTAACATTTTATACATATTTTTGAAAAAAATTAAGCTACTATATAAATTAGAAATAGAATTTGGCTACTGGGAAAGATCATCCAAGGATAAATTAGGATTTAGGGTTTGAGTAAATTATGGTTTGAAATTTTAAGAAAACAGTACTAGGGTTTTTCTAAAAAAGGATTAGGGTTTATGAAAATAAGATTAGTGTTTCTGATGTTGGAAAAACAAAGCAACTGTGATTGTATTTATAAACTTTAGGCTAATGGAATATTGACTTATAATAAATAATTGCACAATATATGCTCTTATCTGGATGGCTACTGGATGAAGTAAATCCAAATACACAACCTACTGTGAATTATAAAGACAGCATCCATTGATCATGCTTCAAATAAACTGATATGAATCAAAAGAATAAACTAATTCAATATTTAAAACCATCAAAGCATCTTATATTGAATTAATTTAGAGTGTACCGTCGTTTGTTAGCTCCACCACAATTGAAAGTTGATCAAACCTTTACTTACAACAATCTCAACTTTTGGCTAAGCAGGACCAAAACAGTGTGTAACCGCCTTTGTATGGTTATGTGTCTTTGATTCTTCTGTGTTTATCATCTTTTCTTTTTCTTTTTTTTTTTTTTTGCTTGCTAGTGTTTCTTCTATTGCTGATGGTTGCTCCAAAGTCCAAAAAGTCTCATTTTCATCCTTAAGTCCCTTATTTATAGGCAATAAATAAAACCTAGTCCAAATCAAATTTAGTTTTGGCAAAATTGGCAAGGCCAGTGGGCGCGGGTTACGAGGCCTTTCCTGTAGGAGCGGGCTGCTAGCGCTTGTCTGCAGGCGCGAGCTGTGGGCGAATTGGCCCGAGCCAAGGCCTGTGGCAAATTGATGTGCCAATTCATGCAGCCCTCAGCTCGCCAATTTGTCCATTATATTATTTTATTATTTTTATTTTTATTTTTATTTTTATTTTTATTTTTATTTTTATTTTTATTTTTATTTTTATTTTTATTTTTATTTTTATTTTTATTTTTATTTTTATTTTTATTTTTATTTTTATTATTAAAATAAATATTATATTTTTATAATATATTTATATTTTTTCTTTTTTTTATTTATTATATTATTAAAATAAATAATAATTATTATGTGTTGAGATTTTAATATTATGCCAGACCAAAATTTAAGTTTATAAAAATATTTCGGACTATTTTAAACCTTTAGCCTTGACTTAACTGTCTTTTAATTAGTGCCGAACTGGACTTGGTCAAAAAATAAGGGTCTACACTTGTGCTACCTCACTGAAGGACCGAGTGACTTCACAAGTTTGGATGATTTAAATCTTAGCGTCAAATACATCGAACCAATGATAATCGGACACATGGATAAAAAAATTTGAACTCAACGGTAACCTTATGCCTAGCGACCGCTCTCCGTGCCTGGACGACTGCACGATACAAAGGCATGGGCAACTAGATTCTGTCAGACACCGAGATCCAACCATTGGAACTAGCTGTTACACAGAGCTTTCAAATAGTTCGACCGCCCACCAAGCCTAGTGATTGCACACCGAGCTCCGGACACAAAATTAGTGAAAGACAAGCACTAAACATGTGGGAACCACTTCAAATAGTTAGCTTAAGCAAAATTGCTATAAATACCACATTAAACTTCATTTTTATGGTTAGAGAATACTTTGACTGCTATTGTAATTTCATTGAATAATATTTTTCATTATCTTGTCTAAAGATCAAAAGATTAAATCTCAAAAATCTTAGAGTGTTGGGTGTGAACATTAAACACCATATAAGTTTGAGTGTGAGCTTAGAGACACTTAGGTTGTGAGAGTGAGCCTCGAAAAACTCTTGTAAGAGTTATGAGAATTGATCTCAAACCATTGTTATAGTTTAGTGTGAGCTAGGAAAAATACCAAGTTAGAGTTAAGCTTATAAAAACTCAAGACTAGTGGAACCTTAACAAGTTGTTAAGGAAATAGATGTAGGATTGAGGTAAATCTGAACCACTGTAATTCTTAGTGTTCTTTCTTCTCAAACTCTACTCCAGCTCCATCTACATCTTCTTCATCTCTTGCATTTTAAGCTTTAAATTTACTATCATTCTTCAAACAACTAATTCACCCCCCTCTTGGTTGCTGGTTTAGGACAACAATTGGTATTAGAGCTAGTGCATTTCTTTAAACTTAATTGTGAAATTTTGATCAAAAATGGCAACCATTTCATCAACAAACAACTTCAAAAATGGAAACCTAAATTCATCCCTTAGACCTTGCTTCTATGGAATGGATTACTCCTATTGAAAACACAAGATGTTTTTATTCCTAGATAGTGAAGGAATTGAGCTTTGGGAGTTTATTGAAAATGAGTGGAAATCTTCTACTCATGAAGTTGATGGTGTCAAAGTTTTTCTTCCTAAATCACGATAGTTAAGTGCCAATGAGCTATACAAGATGAAGCCCAATGAAAATATTACCGACATGACAAACTGGTTGCTTGCCATTGTCAATGAATTAAAGAAATATGGTAAGATATATGATCAAGATGATGCTAATAGCAAGATCTTAAGAGCACTTAGAGCAAAGAAGAATTTTGAGTCTAAAGTTTCTTCAATTGAAGAAGCTCATAACCTTAGCTCTTTGTGTAACACCCCCTATACCCAATATACGTACATCACATATACCCACATATGTAATATACGTATACCGAATACAAAAATGTCACAAGCTATTTAAAACAAACATTCCTTATGAAAAAACTTAAAACATTTAAGATATATTATAGATCATAATATATAAAACATTTGTTTATTAAGAAGCGAAAAATGTAGCGGTATATACATATATACATCAAAATCAATATTTACAAAATATAAAGTTTATACATGTTTGGAAGTTCGTCTCTAATTTTGAAATCCACAATCAACACTTCACAAGCCTAGACTCGACTCGGTCTAGCTGAACTCTCCAGTTCAACCAGATCTACCCTGTCACCTGCGCGATGAACCACAATCGCGCTAAGCCATAGGCTTAGTGGTACAAACCACAATAACAATATGATTCAATGTAATGCCAATGTCATACTTTTAAGAATTAGAAACAATACACAAGAATATCATATTTCTTAACATTTCATTTCATTATATTATTCAATTGTTTCATCATTCATGATTCACATTTAAGCAAAGACAAGCATGGGCCCAAAAGAAACTAATATGTCATTCAAATTCCAGAGTTAATATTTTGGTCCAATAATCACATTGATCAAGCCCGTAGGCAAATCATTATCATAATGAGAAACATCTCATATGTAACATCACAACTAGGCTTCAAGGACTAGGCCCAACCAAGCTTCAAGGGGAGCATAGCATCAACCCAACTTGGCTTCAAGGACCAAGCCCAACCCAGCTTCAAGGGATTGTTACTTTTAGGCATGCCACCAACAACAAAACTTTGAAAATTGAATTACATACTAGGCACACAATTCTTTCATTATTTTATTATCAATTCCATTCTCATTTTCTCATAATCATCTAGGCAACAATGCCCCAATATTACATTTACATCATTATAGCCAACAACAATAGCTTCACATCGCATCATTAGGGTATACATAACCAATTGCATTGTATATACATTTTGAATGATCATTATACCTTTCACATTATGCAAATCATAGCATTAATCAAATGTATCAACAATGTAATAGATTACTTAACACATTTACAACCAAATGTGTTAAGTCCCAAAGTTATATAAATGTATGCAATTATGTAGGGTTTTTACTTACCTCAAGAGCAACTCACACCAATCTAACCACTCCTCTTCCAAGAACCCTTCAACACTTGGATTAGGGCAACTCAAACTCTTCAAAACCTAATCCAAAAGTGATTATACACACTCACTTTGAGATACACATAAGATAATAAGGATAAGAGCTAAATAGGGAAAACTCTACACATGACACGCTCAACGACAAGGGCATGTCCCTGACTGTGCCCTAAACTCACAACACAGAAGCTTTGACATGCTCAGTGACATGGGCGTGTCACTGCACGTGGCAATCCTCCCCCAACACAGTGGCTATGGCACGCTCAGTGGCATGCGCGTGTCATTAGTCATGTCAATCCACCAACAATACAGTAGCTATGACACGCTCAATGACATGGGCGTGTCACTGGCCATGTCAATACTACTCCAACACAGAAGCTGTGACACGCTCAGTGACATGGGCGTGTCACTGGGTGTGTCACCCATCCAAAAAATAGAACCATTGACATGCCCAAAGACTTGGTCGTGCTCATGGGTGTGTTAAGCTAAAAATTCTAATTTCGACACCAACAACACCACATCCAACAAACAACATACTTTACCATTTTCCACTCCAAACAATCTTACCCAAAACCATTAATAAACCATACTAACAAGCATCAAACACAATCACAACTCAACCCATACACAATCCACAACTCTTGCTTTCCTTTACCAAACTTAACCTTTCCTCCAAACCAACCCCAAAATCAAAGTCAAATAGACAACACCATCTCAAACACATCAAAATTAACCACTCACACATCAACAACAACCATTCACCAAACTCAATTCACAAACTCAAAAGAAAACCAAAGAATCAAGTGGAAAACTTACCAAAAGTAATGAAAACCCCTTCAAACTCCAACTTGATCTCTTGAAATACCTTCAAATCTTCAGTTAGGAAGAACAAAATCTCTCTTTCCCTCTTGTTAATGGTGGTGGCCGGCTAAACACAAGAAAGAGGAAGATGATGATGATAAGTCAACCCAAAATCAACTCTTCTAACCACACAAACTCTCTTTTAATATCCACCAAGCAATTAAATATTATAATAATCATAAATATCATCATCCACTTAATTTAATTTCCATTTATATAATCAATAAATCTCATTTGACTAACTAATGAGTTGACTTGTATATGTTGTATATATCTCTATATATACAACATATACACACTTCTCTTTTCCTCTCTTACCACTTAATCATAAATGTATACTTTATATCATTTAATCCAATTTCAACAATAATCATTCCAAAAATTTTAGGGTATAGTTTGGGATATTACAATTCTCCCCCTCTATAAATAAATTTTGTCCTTGAAATCACCTGATCTTAAATCTGAAACAGCTGGGGATACTTGTCTCGCATCACTTGCTCACTCTCCCAAGTTGCCTCTTCCTTCGCATGATTCTTCCAAAGAACCTTCACAAGTGGCACTTTCTTATTTCTCAACTCTTTCACTTCATGTGCCAAAATAGCCACTGGTTCTTCTTTAAAAGTCAGATCTGGACTCACCTCAATAGATTCAATGGATAGAACATGAGATGGGTCTGATCTGTACCTTCGCAGCATAGAAATATGAAAGACATTATGGATTCTATCCAATTTAGGTGGCAAAGCGAGTCAATAAGCCACTAGTCCAACTCTTTCCAATACCTCATAAGGTCCAATAAAATGAGGACTCAGCTTTCCTTTGTGGCCAAATCTCAAAATTCTCTTCCAAGGAGACACTTTCAAAAATACTTTATCTCCAGCACAAAACTCTATGTCTCTCCTCTTCAAATCTGAATAGGATTTCTGTCGGTCTGAAGCTGCTTTCAACCAATCCCGAATTATCTTCACTTTTTCTTCTGTTTCTTTAATCAAATCGGGACCAACCAATTTGCCTTCTCCAACTTCTTCCCAACATAGAGGCGTCCTACATCTTCTACCATACAATGCCTCATAAGGTGCCATTCTAATACTAGATTGATAACTGTTGTTATAAGCAAATTCCATCAATGGCAAAAATCTATCCCAACTTTCAGAGAAATCAATGACACAGCTTCTCAACATATCCTCTAAAATCCGTATCACTCTCTCTGACTGCCCATCTGTCTGAGGATGGAAAGCAGTGCTAAAATGCAATCAAAAACCCAAAGCAGCATGCAAACTCTTCTAAAATCTTGAAGTAAACCGAGGATCTCAATCGGACACCAAAGAAATTAGGACTCCATGTAATCTCACTATCTCACTAATATACAGCTCAGCTAACTTCTCTAGAGAATAGTCCATTCTAATTGAAAGAAAATGAGCTACTTCGTCAATCGATCAACAATCACCCAGACGACATCATGCTTCTTTTGAGTCAACAGCAAACCAGTCACAAAATCCATTGCTACCCGCTCCTATTTCCATTCAGGCACTGATAAAGGTTGGAGCAACCCTATAGAAACTTGGTGTTCGGTTTTCACTCTCTGACAAGTGAGATATTTAGATACAAACTCCGCTATGTCCCTCTTCATACCTGACCACCAATAATGTTGCTTCAAATCATGATACATCTTAGTACTCCCAGGGTACATAGTACTGATGTGCTTCCTCTAAAATTGTCTTTCTTAATTCTGCATCATCAGGAACACACAATCTATCCTTATACCAAAGACTGCCATCATCTCTCACAAGAAAATCTCGGCTCTCCCCCTTTTGGCAATTCGACACAATTTTCTGAATTTTCTCATCAGCCAACTGAGCCTCTTTAATCTGATACAACACCGGTCTTAATTGCAAATGAGTTAACAAAGCACCATCATCACATGATTCAAAACTAGCATGTAACGCTCTCAATTTAACAAGAAACGAGAGCAAATAAGCAGTCAAACCTGCCAAAGACTTCCGCTCAAGGCATCTGCTACAACATTTGCCTTACCAGGATGATAATCAATCAAACAGTCGTAGTCTTTAATCAACTCCAACCACCGTCTCTGCCGAAGATTTAGCTCTCTCTAAACACCCAAGTATTTCAAACTCTTGTGATGTGTATATATGAAACACTTCTCCCCATACAAGTAGTGTCGCCAAATCTTCAAAGATAAAACTATGGCTGCCAATTCCAAATCATGCGAATTAAGCTCATGCAGCTTCAACTGCCGAGAAGCATAAGCTATGACTCTACCCTCCTGTATTAAAAACACAACCTAAACCATTATGTGAAGCATCACTGTAAATCACATATGGTTTACCTTCCACAGGCAAGGTAAGGACAGGAGCCTGAGTCAACATCTCCCTCAGCTGCTTAAAGCTTGCCTGACACTGATCTGTCCACACAAATTTAACTCCTTTCCAAAGTAATCTGGTGAGTGGTGTAGCTATTATAGAAAAACCCTTCACAAATCGACGATAATAGCCAGCCAATCCCAGAAAACTTCTAACCTCTATCACAGTCTTTGATGGACTCCAATTCAAGATAGCCTCAATTTTACTCGGATCAACTCTAATACCCTCTGTTGAAACCACATGACCAAGAAAAACTACCTGATAGAGCCAGAACTCACACTTAGACAGCTTAGCATACAACTGCTTCTCTCTCAGAGTCAGCAATATGATCCGCAAATGTCTATCATGATCCTCCTCATTATGCGAATACACTAAGATGTCATCAATGAAGACCACCACTAACTGTCTCATGGCTATTGAAGATGACAATAACTCCAAAGAAGTAAGTACTTCATCTTTAAACTTAATTGCATATGATAATGATATTGATGATGTTTTAGATGAGAATGGCTTGATTGAGCATATGAACCTTAGAATAGAAAAGTGTTTCTCTAAGATGAAATTTTATAAAGATAAATGTTCCAAAATAGAAAAGGATTTTGTGTCTTTGAAAAACTCTACATTATAATTGAAGACCTCAAATGAAAACTTGTTCAAATCAATTAATGAAATGACTAAAAACTCACGTGGCTTAGAAAATGTGATTAAGGAAAATAAAACATTGAAGGATGAAATAAATGAGCTAAAAGAGTCAATTTCAAAATTTCATAAGGAAAAAGAGTCCTTAGATACATTGATCAAAAATCAAAGACCACCCTCTTTGAAACATGGTTTATAGTTCATTGATTCATCTAACACTTCATCTAATGCACCAATATTTGTTAGAGCTTCTACAACACAAACATCTAGTGTTGATGTTGTATAGAACACTAATGCATAAACCAAGCCTAAAAATCCTAAAAGGATTACTTTAGGTTCACAAGGCTCTAGAACTAAAGTTCCAAGAGAAAATCATGTATTCATGTATCAAAGGAATGTACATAAACACAAAAATTCACAAATACAATCTCATTCAACACACACTTGCAATTGTGTTCATGGTTTATTGAATTCTAATAGGAAAGTACATAAGTATAGATTGTGTGCATGGTTCATTGAATTCTAATAGGAAAGTACATAAGTATAGAACCTTGTATCAATGCACTTATTGTATGAAATTTGGACATAAGAGCTCATTTTGCTATATTAGAAGGCTCATCTCAAGTTACAAGATCCTTCCATTACCAACCCCCAAGGACCCAACTTCATTTGGCTACCTAAAAGAAGATGAACATTGTCATTTTATAGGCATGCCTAAAATCCACTATCAATGAATGTTTGGGTTGTGGATAGTGGATGTTCAAGGCATATGATAGGTAATGCAAAGCTATTTACATCACTCACTTACAAGCTTGGAGGTAATGTAACTTTTGGTAATAATGTTAAAGGTAAAATCATTGATATTGGTTCAATTGGCATGCTTGATAAGAATATAATTGATAATGTTTGGCTGGTTGATGGATTGAAGCACAATTTACTTAATGTAAGTCGATTATGTGATAAAGGTTATGATGTAAGTTTTAACTCTAAAGGATGCAAAGTTACCAATATAAATGGTGAGATTGTATCCAAAGGAGTTAGAATTGGCAATACATATAAAATTTACTTATGTTCCAATAATGCATTTGAATGTTTGATTACCATTTATAATGATGCTTGGCTATGACATAGAAGACTAGGGCATGCTAGAATGGATCACTTACAATACATTAATAAAGAAGAATTAGTTTATGCTCACCCTAAAGTAAAATTTGATAAAGATAGGACTTGTGAACCTTGTCAATTTGGTAAGCAACATAAAAGTTCATTCAAATCTAAGAACATTGTAAGCACTTCTAGACTATTAAAACTCATTCACTTAGACTTGTTTGGACCAAATAGAGTTGCTAGCTTAGGTGGCAAGTTATATGAATTTGTACTTGTGGAGGTATACATGAGTTACTTTCTTGGCTCAAAAGAATGAAGCTTTTAATTATTTTAAAATATTTGAAAAAAGAGTTCAAAATGAAAAAGGCTATGTAATCAAATCTATTAGAAGTGATCATGACAAAGAATTTGAAAATGAGTACTTTGAAAATTTTTGAAATGAGTTCGGTATCTTGCATAATGTTTCGGCTCCTAGAACACCTCAACAAAATGGTGTGGCTGAAAGAAAAAATAGAACATTAATTAAAATGGCTAGGACAATGCTCAATGAGTATGAATTACCATCTTAATTTTGAGCGAAAGCCGTTAATACCACTTGTTATATTTCAAATTATGTTTACAAAAGGCCCTTGATAAACAAAACTTCTTATGAGTTATTGAATGTAATAATACCTAAAATTTCATACCTTAGAGTATTTGGATGCAAATGCTTTATATTGAATGCCAAGGATAATCTTGAAAAATTCTCATCCAAATTAGATGAAGACATATTTTTAGGATATTCATAATCTAGCAACGCGTATAGAGTCTTTAATAAAAGAACACTAGTAGTTAAAGAATCAATGCATGTTGTTTTTGATGAATCCTCTTTGATCAAAGGAAAGGTAGTGTTCTTGATTATTTTGTAGGAACATTTGAACAACAAGAAACAATCAATACTCCAAAGAACAATCTTGATGTACAAGATGAAGAATCTCGAGAGCTACCCAAAGATTAGCATTACAAGAAGGATCATCCAAAAGAATAAATCATTGGTGACACCTCAAAAGGAGTAACTACTAGAACTCAACTTAAATACTTATATTCCAATATTGTTTTTGTTTCTCAAATTGAGCCAATGACCATGGACGATGCTCTTAGTGATAAGTGTTGGGTGATTACTATACAAGATGAACTCAACCAATTTGAGAGGAACAAAGTATGGGAACTTGTTCCTAAACCTAAAAATCATCCAATTATAGGATGTAAATGGGTATATAGGAATAAGATTGATTAAAAAGTTCTCATTACTATAAACAAAGCTAGATTGGTAGCCAAAGGCTATAACAAAGAGGAAGGCATTGACTATGATGAGACATTTGCCCTCATTGCTAGATTAGAAGCCATTAGAATATTGCTTGCATTTACATGTCACATAAATTTTAAACTATTTCTAATGGATGTTAAAAGTGAATTTCTAAATGGGTTTATAAATGGAGAAGTTTATGTTAAGCAACCTTCCGATTTTGAAGATTATAAATTTTCAAATCATGTTTTTAAACTTATCAAAGCACTATATGGATTGAAACAATCTCCAAGAGTTTGGTATGATAGACTTAGTGCATATTTACTTGAAAATGATTTTCAAAAGGCAAGGTTGACACATATATTTTTGTTAAGAAGAAAATGCATAATATTTTGATTGTTCAAATTTATGTTGATGACGTTATATTTGGTGTTACTAATGAATCTTTGTGTAAGAAATTTGCTACTTGTATGACTAGGGAATTTGAGATGAGCATGATGGGTGAACTCAACTTCTTCCATGGACTATAAATCAAGCAATGCAAGGATGGGATCTTGATCAACCAATCCAAGTATACAAAGGAACTCCTAAAGAAGTTTGAAATGGATGGTTGCAAATCAAGTAAGACTCTGATGAGAACATCCTTGAAACTTAACAAAGACGAAAGTGGTAAGGTGGTAGATGAGAAGAAATATCGAGGTATTATCGAATCACTACCTTAACAGCATCTAGACCAGATATAATGTATAGTGTATGTTTTTGTGCTAGATTTCAATCTTGTTATAAGGAATCACATTTGAATGCAACTAAAAGAATTTCTAAATACTTGAGTAGTACTTTGCATTTAGGTCTATGGTATTCTAAAAATACATCATTTGATATATTAGACTTTTCCGATGTGAATTTTTTCAATAGCCTACTAGATAGGAAAAGCACCACCGGAGCATGCAACTTTTTTAGTGAATGCTTAATTTCTTGGTTTAGCAAGAAACAACTGTTGATTGCCTTATATACCGCATAAGCCAAATATGTTGCTGTATGTTTTTATTGTACACAAGTTCTTTGGATGAAACAATAATTACTTCACTATAGAAAAATATTTGATCACATTCCTATTAAATGTGATAACACTAGTGTGATCAACTTATCCAAGAACCCCATTCAACATTCTAGGTCTAAGCATATAGACACCAAACATCATTTTTTAAGAGATAATGTTCAAAATCACAACATAGTTTTAGAATATGTTGAAACTCAAAATCAACTTGTGGATATTTTTACAAAACCCTTAAATAAGGAAAGAATGAATTTTATGAAACAAAATATTGTCATGATTGATAGAAAATCTCTTGCATAATCATTCTTTATTTATCTCAAAATGTAATTTTGATCATATGCACTTAAAATTCTTTTTCAAAACTCGAAATCTCTTACATCATTTGCTCTTCCCTAGCCTGAGCCATACAAGTGATCCTCTCTCGAGCCTTAACATAAATCTCTAGATCTTTGACTTGCATTTCTACCGAGCCCGAGCTTTAAAGTGTCTCTCTTCAATGAGCGTACAACAGCTCGTGCGGTCGATCAAACTTAAAAATTTTAAAATTTTTCAACCGTTACATTCCTCTCAAAATTATGCAAACACGCACTGCAAAGATAGCTCACTAGACCTAGCTGGTGGTTGCCCAACAGCTCGAGTGACCGCACAGAGTGTGTAACAGAAATTTTTTTAGAACTTTCAAAAATTCAGATTTTTGTCCCCCCAAATGGTAAAAAATGGCTAGTTTTCTAATTTTTATCTATAAATACTCTTTCTCTTGGTGATAATGATGAAAGAACTCCAACTCCTCCTCCATCATCAAGAAAAGGAAAAGAAAAGGTTTTAGATTAATCATTTTCTTGTATTCTCTTTCAATTGGTATCAATTTTATTTTCCTTTTGTGCTTTCATTTATTGGTATCAATGAATGTCTTTTTCTTTACTTTCATTTTCTTTTTGTCTTTTTCAAAGGGGGAGAAATATATTGTCATTGAATTTAAATGATTTAATTTAATTATCAAAGGGGGAGAGATACACAAGAAAAGAAAACTAATTGGTATCATGGTATCAAGAATTGCATGCATCAATTGTGAAACTATCTAACATAGGGGGAGAAAATTTATTGTCATTGCATTAATGGCTTCATATGTTTAATTATGTTTAACCTAAATTCAATTTGATTGATAAAGTCAAAAAGGGGGAGATTATTGAGATTGATGGACAATTAAACTCTATTTTGGTCATTGACAATCAAATTGATAAAGAACTAATGATTTCAAACAAGTCTGTCAAGTTTGTTCTGCAAAAATTGAGCTCCTATGTGACCGCTTGAAATCGAAGACCAAGTGACCGCACAAATGCAGCTTGAGCACAAAACCAAACTATCATATAATTTGCCGAGCCAAGAAAAATTGAACAGACATATGCATGTGCCAAGCAGAGAACCAAATGGAAACATAGAGTGCGAAGCTGGATTTAGAACTATCGATCTAAGAGAACTGAACTAAACAAGCTAAAAGCAATTTATTGAAACAACTGAGCTAAGCATGCAGTGTAGCTCGATATAGAGCTAGGACTAGCCAACTATGGCAACTGAACTAAGTCCAAAAATTACAGAAAGGATTGCATTCTAAGTGAGCAGTGAAGTAAGGATGCCCGGTAATCATGCAACCATACACGCGAACCGAGCGACCAACTCAGGTCAAGGTAAAAATTCATAGTGGTGAAGTTAGGGCATCTAGAACTTCAGATGACAACCCAAGAAGCCCAAGCGATCGTACATAACAAAGAGCTAAAATACTAAAAAGAATAGAAGAGATAGCGGTTAGCTCTTACGGTGCTTCCTCGAAGCTTAAGACCTTGTGCTACTGCACTTAAGGACCAAGTGACCATACAAGTCTAGATGATTTAAATCTTAGCTTCAAATATCTTGGACTAATGATAACAAGACACGTGGATAAAGAAATTTAAACTCAACAGTAACCTTGTGTCCAGCGACCGCACTCTATGCCTGGATGACCATATGACACAAAGGTATAGGCAGCTAGATTCTGTCAGACACCGAGATCTAATCATTAGAACTAGCCGTTACACAGAGCTTTCAAATCGTGCGACCACCCACTGAGCTGAGCAACTATACACCGAGTTTTTGACATAGAATTAATGGAAGACAAGAACTAAACATGTTGGAACCATTTCAAACTGCTTGCTTAAGCCAAATTTCTTTAAATACCACATTAAAATTCATTTTGTGATTAGAGAATACTTTTATTGCTATTTTAATTTCATTGAACAATATTTTTCATTATCTTGTCGAAAGATTAAAAGATCAAACCCTAAAAATCTTATAGTGTTGGGTGTGAGCATTAAACACCATATAAGTTTGAGTGTGAGCTTAGAAATACTTAGGTTGTGAGTGAGCCTGGGAAAATTCTTGTAAGTATTATGAGGATTAATCTCAAACCATTGTTATAGTTTTGTGTGAGCTAGGGAAAACACCAAGATAGAGTTAAGCTTGTAAAAACTCAAGACTAGTGGAACCTTAACAAGTTGTTAAGGAAGTGTATGTAGGATTGAGATAAATCTGAACTACTATAATTCTTTGTGTTCTTTCCTCTCAAACTCTACTCCATCTCCATCTACATCTTCTTCATCTCTTACTTTTTAAGCTTTAAATTTACCATCATTCTTCAAACAACCAATTCACCCCCCCCCCCTCTTGGTTGCTAGTTTGGGATAACAAGCTTAGTCTTGTAAACCTGCCTTGGAGGAGCCAACAATGCAGGTTCGATTCCATAATTTAAAGTTTATGTCTTCATTGCTTAGTTTAATTTTATTTGGTTCTTTCATTCTTTTTAAATTGCAATATCGGATTGATTCATTGAACTCATTGTCCCTTGTGTTTGGTTTTATAAATTTATTGTTAGCATTTGAAACCTTAACTTTCATCCCAAGCCCCAAAACTTAGTTTGATCTAAACCTTAATTACGTGCCTTCAATCTTAATTTAAACCAAATCCTAACTTATTTCTCAAAACCCTAATTTGTAATAAATAAATAAAAACCCTAATTCCATATCAAAATCCTATCTTGGCCCCAATCTCCCACAAGGAACGCTACTCCCTTAACCTCCGCCTGCTAACTGGCTAGCGGGACCGCCGTGTGTGTTGGGCACTATAATTCATTAGGTGGTTAAAATATTAAGGTACGATTGTGGATTGCAATTTTTAAGATGAACTATATATTTGGATTGCACATTTTATTATATTATGAATGATTAAACTATGTTAATATTTATTTATTGGTTGTATTTTTAAAAAAATATAAAAGGCATGTTTACATTTGGTGAGTGCCGAAGTCGCAAGACTTGTACTTGAAAATGAAAACCCTAAGTTCATATATTAAACCCTAATTGTCATATTTTAATCATGGTTTCCATAATAAAACTCTGATTCCACAATAAAACTTATTTTGTAAATTGCTTACCTTCCGGGGGCATTGTCCCCTTAACCTCTGCCCGCTAACCGGCTAGCGGGATAGCCGTATGCACGGTGCCTTATATTTTCTTAACGAGTTAATATTAAGATGTGTTTGTGGATTGCAATTTTTAATTTCCATTTAACAAATCCCTAATTTTATAATTCTTTGTATGATGATGGATTGCAATTTTTATTTGGAGGATGATGTAAAAGACATGTTTCCACTTCGTGGGTACCTTGTTTTTATTATGTAACTTAATTATTATAAGGATTTTGGATTAATGTAAGGGGCATGGATCCACCTTTTGATGGGTGTCCCATTTTACTTTATTTGTATTTTAGACATTGGACATTATAAGGGCATATTTTCATCTTATATGGGTGCCCATTTTGTTTGGTTGCTTTAATTTCAATTTAATGATGTTATTTATTTTAATTGCTTGTAATGTGGATAATATTATAATAATTTAAGAATTTAATAATATTTAGACCTAAAAAGGAGGTTAGTTTTAATGAACCTGATGTTATGGAGATGCTGGAACATTCTCACCTTCCCCATGCATACCCAACTTTCCGAACCCAAGTAGGGGTTGGGGATTCCTTAGGAATTGAATCATCTACAACTTTCTATCTTCCTAGCCAATCCGGATGGCGACTCTAAATTCTCTAGGTTTATGCCCGTGTTCTCTAAGGTCCAGAGCATAACAGTGTTAAAGTTGCAAGAACCATTCCACATGGACTAGAGCAGAAATCCTCACTCACAGTGGTGACTCCACTGGGGATAAGAGAAGTTGATTCCGTTAGTCTTCATATTTTTTTATTCTTTATTATTATAGTATTATTCATTGCATCATTTAGATTGCATTGATGGAGATAAAAACTATTAGACATAAGAAAACTAAAAAATTTATTGAATATGTGAAGAGGTGGAGGAATAAGGCTGCTCTTCTAAAAAAGAGACCCTGATGAATCTAACCATATCAGAATGATAGTAAGAGGTATCCTGCCTAACCTTCGTGAAAGATTGTCTCATACTCTTGTCAGAGATTTCAAAGATCTTCTCCAAGCTGGCTTGCAAATAGAAGAATGAGAATGGGAGAAGAATCGTTTTTCTAAAAGAATGAATGAAAGAGAAAATTACCAATCTGGCAGTTAGAGTACACAAAAAGAAATAGAAGTCAATGCAACTACCGGTCAAGCAAAAAGGATACAGTTTTCAAATCTAGAAAGACCTTTGTCTTGGATTTTCAATAAGCTTCAGAAGCAAGAGCTATTGCAGTCATTGGCTCCTTGACCATTACCTAATCTTCTTTCACCAAACTTTAATGACATTACCTTCTATCAATTCCATCACATACAAGGGTATGAAATGGATAACTGCATCCGATTAGAGCATAAGGTGCAAGATCTTATTGATAGTGGTAAGCTGCCTAAACCCAATAAACCCAGCATGAAAGATAATTCTTTACCTAAGTTTGGCAGAGTACCTCCGCTGGCAACCTTTATGATAGGGGGAAGATTGAAGGAAGATTTTATTTTATCCTCTTTTCAAGATATGAGTGTAGAAGATATGAAGAGAGAAGAAACTCTATTCGACAAACTTTCCTTGGCTTGATTGATGTTCATCTTATTTTCTTTCTTTGGTATTTCTTTAAAATAAGGGCAAAGGTCCAATTTGGACCCTATAACACAGCGAATGGAGCGGATTGCACTTTAATGTTTTTTTTTAAATCAAAATGAAATTTTTTTTCAAATTTGGGTAAAATTGAAACTTTTTTTTAACGAAACAGCTAACTGAACTAACGATAGAGTCCAATTTGGACCTTAGTCAAACATCAAGATCCAAATTGAACTATTTACAATTTATCAATATTAATATAATATTTTTAAAATAAATCTTTAAAATTAATAATTTATAATATTAAATAATTAATTTTTATAATATCATAATTTATAATAATTTTAACAAAAAATTAATAATTTAATAAATTATAATATTAAAAAATTTGTAGTTTATTTTTTAATTTTCTTTAATTTTTATATTTCATATTTTAAAAATTATTTTCTTAAAAAACCCTTGGATTAAAAATATAAAAAAAATTGCTTAAAAATTTATGATTTATTTGCACAAAAATAGTCACACTAAATAAAATAAAAAAATAAAAAAATTATTAATTTAATCATCTCCATTAATAATTTTTATGAGTTTAAAATCATAACTACTAATTCTACAACCTTAGAGGAGAAGTCAAAGCTATACTTATTGAAAGCCAAAAAATAGTAAAAATAGTTAAAATGGGCAATCTCATTCGCAAAATTAATTAAAAAATTATACATGTGGGTTTTTATATTATGTTTACCTAATTTAATTTTGCCAATGAAATAATTTTTTTCAGTTTTAAAAATTGAATAAAAATTTTAATGAATGAAATTTTCATTTTTAAAAAATTAATTAAGAATTTTAATTAATTTTTAAAACTAAAAATATATTTTATTAATTAAATTAGGTAAAAATAATATAAAAAACCGCATGTATATATTTTCTTAATTAGATTGTGGAGGAGAATGTCCAATTATTTTTCTTTATCTTTTACTACTTTCTTTTTTCTGGCTTTATTTATAATTTTGGCTTCTCCTCTAAAATTGTAGAATTAGTAGTTATGATTTAAGCTCATGAAGATTATTAATGAATGTGATGAAATTAATGATTTTTATCCATTATGTTAATTTTTTTTAGTATGACTATTTTTATGTAAATAAATCATAAATTTTTAAGCTAATATTTTTTTATTTTTAATCCAAGAGATTTTTTAAGAAAATAATTTTTAAAATTTTTTAAATATAAAATATAAAAATTATAAAAACTTGGCTGTGTCCCTTGAGTGTGTCCCTCTCTGTGTCTTGAACTTCCTTTTTAACTTGGTATGGGACACGGCCAGTGACTTGGCCGTGACCTCTGCCTGTGTCAGCTACTGTCCCTTTTTTCCTTTAATTTGCTTCCTTGCCTTTTTTAACCTAAAACAAAACTCAAACAAACTGTAAACAAGAAGTAAATAAACAATAACCAACAAAACATAAACACCATACTAAAAACTAGATCAAAAACAACATAAACACTGAAATAAACTAAAACTACCAAAATTAATGAAAACACTAAACAAACCGATTAAAACTAACAAAATACCTAAATAAAACAATAATTATTATAATAAACAAGACACAAATCTATAATAAAAACTAATAAAACAATTACCCCACACTTACAACTTTGCTTGTCCTCAAGCAAATTCACATGGCATAAATTAAAAACTCAAACAATCTTAACTATAATTCCAGCATATAAGATGAAATCCTTTAAGACTCAGCCATAAATATTTGCAATTTACTTCAATCAAGGATTTTCTTACCTCATTCATTAATCCAGACACACAAATCTCATCTCTCATCTAAGTGTTTCACTCGATTTCAAAGGTTAATCACTTAAACCACTCATGACTGCATACTACCATAAACTTGCTTAAATATCCAATCTCTCTCACTGATTTTCTCAAGAAATAATCCGAAGGTCTTTCATTTGGATGTAATGGGGCTAAGGTAAAGGTGTGAGAAAAGACATTTAAGCTGGAGCATCAAGAAATGGAGTATCTAGATTAGACAATACTCTTGCTAAGAAACTCATAACTCCCTCAAATAGCATACTCACCAATCCATTAACACTTTCACAAACTCGCATACTTCAAGAAAAATACATGAGTCAACATTCCTCTAATGCTAGAAAATATATGAATTTTGTATATATATATATATATCTTTTTTTATTTTTTATTTTTCTCCTTTTTTTTATTTTTATTTTTATCATTTCATTTATCATTTTTTTTCAAATATATATATATATACAAAATATACAATTACATGGAACATCTAGCTTAAAATGAAGAGGAAAAGAATAATCAACTCTTAGTCAAATACAATGTGCAAAGTATGCATTTCAACCCCAAATAGCAATACTATATTTTTTTTACTTGCTTACCCCACACTTTGAAATAAACCACCCTATTGTCATATCATAAAACTCCATTCCTTAATGCAGGTATGATGATAATAAGAGAAAGTTGAGTTGATAATTGTGTTGATCAATCAAGAAAAGGTCAAAGGCTCAACTTGGCTCACTAAGGAATTCAATATAAAGGGAGGTCTTTTAAGCTAAAGGACTAGCCTAATTTGCCTTCATCATTTTAAAACTTGAGATTAAATCATAATGTGAGTTCAATCAGTATGCAAAAGTAAGCTCTAGAGATGCAAAATCATGAAAGTGCACACTTAAGAAAAGAAAATCAATCATTTAATCTATAAGGCTTAAAACTCACAAAGGTGGGTTCATAAAGATTTATATGTCATGAATTGCAGAATGCGAAAATTGATCATGAATGAATTCAAATGCTAATCTCTATGCTGATATTAAAGTCTCAACTATAATGCTAGAATCACAGAAAAGAACAATAAATTTTCAAAAATTATGCCATGCACAACACACAATAAAACACACTAAGACAAACCAAACAAAAATTAAAGAAAAACTAAAAGATTACCCCACACTTTAGAATTTACATTGTCCTCAATGGAAAACAAGAATAATAAAGAGAAAGAGTTAAGTACAACTTGTCTTCCATCGTACCCTGGTGAGGAAAAACTCTACCTTTTGATCACAAACACAAATGGTCAAAAACAAGATACAAGAGAGCTTTAGGGTTTCCATTTATTTAAACTAAACATAAAATCAAAATTGCTAAATATAAAATTATAACTATGAAAAAGAAATGCAAACCGATGGGTTGCCTCCCATTTAGCGCTTCTTTAATGTCATAAAGCTGGACATCACTGCAAGGCCTAGGGATCGTGGATCAAAGTGCTGTCAGTGATCCTCACTTCATGAAATCCTTCTTTATATGGTTTAACTCTCTGTCCATCTACTTTAAAAGTCTTATTGGTTCGAGAGTTAAGCAATTCAATGGCACCAGAAGGACATACCTTAGTTACCTCGAAAGGACCACTCCATCAAGATTTAAGTTTACCTGGAAACAGACGGAGTCGAGAATTAAAAAGTAAAACTTTCATACCTGGACTCAATGTCTGTCGCACAATAAATCTGTCATGAAGTGCTTTAGTGCGATTCTTATAGTTCCTCGAGCTCTCATATGCCTTTGGGTTAAGGCATCTTTGGGTCTCCCTCGCTGGTTTAGCCCCCTCTTCTAAGGTCAGTGTTAGCTCCAATTTATCTGAGGAACCTGTCTGCAAGAAAGAATCTGAAACAACGACTTCAACACAATTAATTAAAGAACATTCCTCATAAAAAGCAGTTGTAGGAATGGGAGAAGTTTTAAAAATAGAAAGTTCAACCTTCCGTCCCAAGACAGTCATTGATAATTTACCATTTTTAACATCTATCAAAGTGTTGGTAGTCGCCATAAAAGGCCTACCCAGCAGAATAGTGTGTGCTGATGTTGCAGGGTTACTCCCATCCATGTCAAGAACTATGAAATCCACTGGTACTATTAACCCACCAACCTTAGCTAACACATCTTCTATAACCCCTTTCGGGAATCTAAGAGATTTATCAGCTAATTGCAATACCATTTTGGTTGGTTTAAGTTCCCCTAGTTCTAATTCTTTATACACAGAATAAGGCATCAAATTTACACTGGCTCCTAGATCACACATGCCTTCAGTCCCCTTTCCATTCCCCACAGTAATTTGAATTATAAAGCTACCAGGATCCTTTAGTTTGGGAGGTAGTTTATGCTGCAGAACAACACTAGCTACTTTTGAAACTATCACCTTTTCATTCGGCTCATACCTCTTTTTCTTGGTGATCAGCTCTTTGAAGAATTTGGCATAAGCCAGCATGTTCTTTATTGCTTCAAGTAAGGGTAAGTTAATACTTACCTTAGACAGCATGTTGAAGATGTTAGAAAATTGCTTATCTGGTTTATCATCCTTCAACCTGCTGGGGAATGGTATGGGTGGTCAGTATGGATTGCTTGCCTTATGTAAATCTGTTGAAAGGGATTTCTCCGTTGATCTTTCTCCAGCACCTTTGTTCTCTGGTTCTCCTTCCTTCTTGTTCTCTTGGTCACCTGCATTCACAAAATTATTTTCAACATTAGTGTTAATTACCTTACCACTTCTAAGAACAGTCACTGATTGTGCCTGCTCAGGTTGACTTGGGAATTTCCCCTTTTGTTGAATCTGCATCTGTTGTGCCAATTGCCCTACTTGAGTCTCCACTTTCTTAAAAGATGCTTCTAATGAATCCAGCCTCTTGTTGGTCACCTCTTGATTTTTAGCACTGACTTGGATAAAAGCTTGTAAACTTTCTTCCAAACTCTCTATCTTAGACTGCCCTTGATTTGAGGATTGACCCTGCTGTTGATTCTGTTTCTGGAGCAAATGAAAAGGCTGCTGAGAATTATTTGTTGCCCAGAAGAAATTTGGGTGATTCCGCCAACCATGATTGTAAGTGTTGGAGTAAGAATCATTTCGGGCCCTTGGTTGGAATCCTCCCATAACATTGACCTGCTCAACTTCATTCCCATAGGACTCATATGCGGAGGGGCAAATATTTGCTCCATGCCCAAGAGTTCCACAAATTCCACAAATTTCTTGAGTGGATGAAGAAGTGTTATTTTTCATATTCAGCATCTGCACTTGCCTTGTCAATTCAGCTATCTGATTGACTCACTATTGGCTTCCAGTTGATTCACCCCTTTACTTCTTCCCCTTACACTTTTCTGTTGAGAATTAGCTCCCAACATCTCAAAGATATCATAAGTTTCATCAGCTGTCTTTTCTCCCATGGCTCCCCCAGCTGCATTGTCAACAGTGTTCTGAAATTGCTAGGTTAAACCATCATAGAAAAACTGATTAAGAAGTTGAAGTGGGTAGTGATGATGTGGACACTGGATCAATAACATCTTAAATCTGTCCCAAGCCTCATGAAATAGTTCTCCTTCAAATTGAGAGAATGTAGCAATCTTCCCTCTCAATTCAACTGTCTTTTGATGTGAATAAAACTTGCTCATGAACTTGTTATAAACTTGCTCCCAAGTTGTCAAAGAGTTTTTGGGCAACATCATAAGCCAGCTCTTTTCCCTATCCTTCAAAGTATATGGAAAGCATCTCATCCTCAACTGATCTTCTGTTAGTCCTCCCAATGGAAAAGTGTTGAGGGTAGAATAAAAATCCCGAATAAAGTTCAAAGGATCTTCATTTGGAACTCCATAGAATGATGGCAGCATGTTGTAATGAATGTTCTTTAACTCATAGTTTCTTGCTGCATCTGTCAACCTTATACAAGATGTGGAAGTCCCAATGACAGGTATAGCAAAATCTCTCATGGTTCTTTGCCTTTCTTCTCCCATATTGACTGATTGTGCAGTATCTGACTCAAATTCAGAAGTGTCCTCCTCTGTATCAAATCCGGTGTAGAGCTCAAACTCTTCTCTGCTCCTTTTCACTCTCTAAATTTCTGGAATAAATGGATGTAGCTCTCCTTCGAGTGATCTCCTGCCTTGCATAAACAAAAATTTCTAGGAAAAAGGAATTATTAAAAGCAAAGATCTAAATCAAATAAAAAGTAAATAATGAAAAATAATCTAAAGTATCTATGACTAATAAACAATTACGCCAATTAGCCTCCCCGGCAGCGGCGCCAAAAACTTGTTGCGCTCAAATTAACTCTACCACAAAGCGTCACTCGCAAGTATACGAGGTAGCTGTAGCAAAGGTGATCGCCCCAAGGTCGTCTCTCAAGGAAGCTAAAGTAGCTAATTGATTATTAGATTATGAATAATAAGTAATGAAGAAAATTTAAATTGTTAACTAATGAAGAAGATTGATTGAAGTCTAAAACGAATAAAAGTAAATTAAGCTGATGTTTTGATTCACTTGATAGAAAGGTCTAGGGTTTGCACTTCTCTGCTACTTATAAGTATGAACGGTTATTCCTCTTAACCAATTTAATTTCAAAGATTAAATCTCAAGCAACTTAATTAATTGAATAAAGGAAATAAGCTCTCGCATTCAAACCTCCCTCAAATAATCTTGTTCCAATTGAAATAATCTTTTCCTAGGTTATATCTCTAATTCACCTAAATCCTTAATTAAATTGTTCCAACATTAGACTTCATCTCTCAATCCATCATCTAATACCTAAAACACATAATTGGTGGCCAATCAATTATATATTAACAATATTTCGTTCAATAAAGGCTTAAAGAAATAATTGAGTTAAGAGTAATAACCAATTCATACAATCATAGCAAATCCATACAAACCCTAGACTAGATCAAATTAGTTCATAATGCTATCAAACATACTCATCTCATTAATAATCAAAGAAATCAATTTAGACGTGATAATATCCATAAATACAATTCCAATGAAAATAAAGAGATAAAGTTTAAGAACAAAACCAAATTACAAACTCCTTGAAGCTTCTGAAGAATCTCTTGTTCAAATCTTGCAAGAAGGATGTATCAATGGCATGAACAATCTAATCTAGCTAGTTTAATCAAAGTGTAATCAAAATTAGAGAAAACAAATGTAAAACCCTAAGTTCTTCTCTTTGACGGCTCAATCCAAACTCAAATTTGCCACCCCCCAAACCCTAGCTTCTTTTTCTCTTTTATACGAATTCTCCGCTTTAAAAAAAATCCGCTACGTCTTTGGTTCATGAGAGACACGGCCAAGTTGGATGAGACTTGGCCGTGTTAGTGGTCTTTAGAGGGACACGGCCAGTGACTTGGCCATGTCCCTTGCCTGTGTTTGCTTCTGTGAGAATTGCTCTTCTTTGCTTTGGATTTTGGTGAGACACGGCCAAGTTAGAGCAACTTGGCCGTGTTGGAGCATTTTTGAAGGGACACGGCCACTGACTTGGCCATGTCCCTTGAGTGTGTCTCTCTCTGTGTCTTGAACTTCCTTTTTAACTTGGTATGGGACACGGCCAGTGACTTGGCCGTGTCCTCTTCCTGTATCAGCTACTGTCCTTTTTTTCCTTCAATTTGCTTCCTTGCCTTTTTTAACCTAAAACAAAACTCAAACAAACTGTAAACAAGAAGTAAATAAACAATAACCAACAAAACATAAACAACATACTAAAAACTAGATCAAAAACAACATAAACACTGAAATAAACTAAAACTACCAAAATTAATGAAAACACTAAACAAACCGATTAAAACTAACAAAATACCTAAATAAAACAATAATTATTATAATAAACAAGACACAAATCTATAATAAAAACTAATAAAACAGGGTTGTTTATAAATGTGTTAATTTGAAAAGTTCAACTCTTGAGGTATATTGACACTGATTTGACACAGCCAATATTTGATTTCAAAACTAAAATTAAATTTCAAAAAAAGTATTTTCTTGTCACATGAGCGTTTGCGATTAAGGAAGTACGTCGCAACTTAAAGGACACATTAGGCAAAGATGAAGATATGGATGTGACATCTCTTACTTATCCAATGCAAGATCCACATGAATATCCTACTTATCCAATGCCTACCACCTTGGTCTGTGAGTCAATATAATCATTGTAAGTATCATTCATGCATATCATGCATACATGAGCATAGGACACTGCATTGTTATTGTCTTGTGTTGCCTATCTTTTTCAAAGTGAACAAATGACAGTCTATAAAGTAAATAATCAAAAGCAGACATGGAATCAGGGGACATAAAAGGCCCATTGCCTAAAAAAAATCTAATCATGGAGACACATGCTTATAAAAAGAATAAGGAAAAAGAATTAGTTAAAGCCTAAAGGGCACAAAATCATCGGTTTGATCTTACACAAGGGGCAAAACTTCTTTTTTCAAAATTTGATTTTATGCATCTACAAAAAAATTTCAGAATCTCTTTCAATGTTTTGCCATATAGGGAGCAAAGAGAGGATATAAAGGCTAAAGACTTAAAAAATAGCCAAATTTTTTGTAAAGAAGAACACACCAAAGAATGAAACAAGTGGCTAGAAGAAAGCTAGAACTCTCAAATGAATGACAGAAGATCAATCAAACTAGAAGAGCTGAAGTTGATGGCTAAAAGAAAGCCAGAATTCTCAAATGACAGAAAATTAATGAAGCTAGAAGAGCTGAATTGATGGCTAGAAGAAAGCCAAAATTCTTAAATGTTAGAAGGTCAGTCAAGCTAGAAGATATTTGTGGATCTAAAACCTAAACCAAGACATTTCATGTCCAAGACCTAAACCAAGATATTTCGGGTCTAGAACCCAAACCAATTTGGGTCTAGAACCTAAACCAATTCAGTCCAGAACCCAAATCAATCTAGAACCCAAATCAATCTGGGTCTAGAACCTAAGCCAATCAGGGTTTAGAACCCAAATCAATCTGGGTCTAAAATCCAAACCCAAACCAATTCAGGCCTAAAATCTAAACCAATTAACAGGTCCAGAATCCAAATCAATTTATGGGTCTAGAATCCAAACAAACTCATCGATCCAGAACCCAAATCAATTCAAGGGCCTAGCACCCAAATCAATTCATGAATATCTTGGTTTCATCCTACCACCTCGGTCTATGAGTCAATATAACCATTGTAAGTATCATTCATACATATCATGCATATATGAGCATATGACACTACATTTTTATTGTCTTGTATTGCCTATCTTTTTCAAAGTGAGCAGGTGACACTCTATAAAGTAAATAATTAAAAGCATATATGGAATCAAGGGACATGAAAGGCATGTTGCTTGAAAAAGATATAATCATGGAGACACATGCATATGCAAAGAACAAGGAAAAAGTATTAGTTGAAGCCTAAGGGGCACAATATCATCGGTTTGAGCCTACACAGGGAGGCAAACTTCTTCTTTCAATTTTTTATTTTATGCATGTACAAAAAAATTTTAAACTCTCTTTTAATAATTTCCATGCAGGGGGCAAAGAGATGATATAAGGGCTAAAGAGGTAAAAAATAGCCAAATGTTTCGCAAATCAGAACCCATCAAATAATGGAACAAGTGGCTAGAAGAAAGCTAGAACTCTCAAATGAATGATAGAAGGTCAATCAAGCTAGAAGAGCTGAAGTTGATGGCTAGAAGAAAGACAGAATTCTCAAATGATAGAAGGTCAATAAAGCTAGAAGAGCTGAAGTTGATGGATGAAAGAAAGCTAGAATTCTCAAATGTCAGAAGGTCAATCAAGCTAGAAGAGCTTTGTGAGTCTAGAACCAAAACCAAGACATTTTAGGTCCAGAACCCAAATCAATCTGGGTCCAGAACCCAAACCAAGATATTTTGGGTTTAAAACCCAAATCAATCCTGGCCCAAAACCCAAACTAAGATATTTTGAATTCAAAATCCAAATCAATCCGGATCCAGAATCCAAACCAATCCGGGTCCAAAACCCAAACCAATTCGGATCCAAAACCTAAACTAATCCAGGTACATAACCCAAACTAATATGGGTCCAAAACCCAAACCAAGATATTTTGGATTCAGAACCCAAATCAATCTAGGTCCAAAACCCAAATCAAATTACGGGTCCATAACCTAACTCAATTCATGGGTTCAGAACCCAAACCAATTTACAGGTCCAAAACCCAAATCAACTTACAGGTCCATAACCCAAAATAAATTCAAGGGTATAGAACCCAAAAAGTATCCAAGATCGGCTTAATGGTAAATTTCTTTTTACTCTCTGAATAAATTCTGGATCGTTCAAGCAGGGGGTAAAATTATAGACCTTTAATTTTGGCAAAGTATAAATTTGATATTAATTAAAAGGGGTAAATTATATCTGATTTCTATTTAAAGACCCTAATCAAACTCAAAGGAATTAATTAAAATTAAATCAAATTAAAAGGCATGAATCGAATCTGGTTCGACCTAAAAGCCAAAATAATTGGGCTGGCCTAAGTTTCATGTCAAATTGGTATGCCAATTTGACATGAGCAAGGCATGTCAAATTGGCCTCATGGCCGGCTCCTGCTTAAGGAACTTCAGTTTAACTTGGACTCAGAGGGTTCGATGCTTTCCTTAGTTAATTAGGAATGTTTGCACCGGTTGCTCTAATTTGGGGTCTATAAAAGATTACTGATGGAACACTCAGGTGAAAAAAGGGAGATAGCAATTAGGTTTAATCCAACAAACAACTATATTTAACATACTAAAAAGCAATAAAAAAGGAGAGAGATAGTAGCTAAACAATAGCTGATTCTGGGATTGTTGAAACTCCAACCAAAACACCGGTTGATCAGGCCATTCAACAAGCCAAGAAGTAGGTGTGGTTCAACACATTAAAATTGGTAGAGACGACAATACAGGTATAATCATTTTTTTAACTAATTCAATTTGGAGTTTTCATTTATCTTCATAGGTGAGTCCACCGCATGATAAAAGTATAAACGTTATTTTACAAATCATTTACAGTAGGCCATAGATCCAACATTAAAATTACTCGAAAGATAAGTAAAATGTTTTAACCATATTTCTGTAAAATCCAAAATTTCATAACAAGACTTGTACTTGATAACTAAAACCCTAAGTTCATATATTGAACTCTAATTGTCATGTTTTAATCATAGTTTCCACAAGAAAACCATAATTTCACAACAAAACTTATTTTGTCAATCGTTTATCTTTCGGGGGAGCTGCCCCCCTTGACCCCGCTCGATCGCTGTATACACGGTCCCATATATTTTCTTAATGAGTTAATATTAAGATTTGTTTGTGGATTGTAATTTTTATTTGAAGGATGATGTAAAAGGAATGTCTCCACTTCGTGGGTGCCTTGTTTTAATTATATCACTTAATTTATTTTAAGGATTTTGGATTAATGTAAGGGGCATGTTTTCACCATTTGGTGGGTATCCTATTTTACATTATTTGTATTTTAGACATTAGACATTGTAAAGGCATGTTTTCATCTTGTATGAGTGCCCATTTTGTTTGGTTGCTTTAATTTCAATGTAATAATATTATTTATTTTAATTGCTTGTAATGTGAATTATATTATAATAATTTGAGAATTTAATAATATTTAGACCTGAAAAGGAAGTCGGTTTCAATGAACCGAGCGTTATGGAAGTGCTAGGTCATTCTCACATTCCCCATGCATACCCAACTTTCCGAACTAAAGTATGGGTTGGGGATTCCTTAGGAATCTAGTCATCCACCCCTTTCTATCTTCCCAGCCCATCCGGGTGGCGACTCCAAATACTCCTGGTTTAAGCCTGTGTTCTCTAAGGCTCAGAGCCTAACAGTGCCGAAGTCGCAAGAACCATTTCACCGGGAGTAGAAGCGAAAATCTCCAGTCACAGCAAGACTTACTATAAATGATGCATTATTTTCTTCTTTTTTGAAGAAATGTATTGAGCTTTAAAGATATTTTATTCTAACAGATATCATGTTGAGATAAAATATGAGAAAAATATTGAATATTTATATCTTACAAATGTTGCATAAGTTAAAATGTATTATGGAAAGATAACCAACTCTTTCTTCTGATTTGTATTGTACAACTATTAGTATAGCTAAAATATATACTATTGTAAATCAAAAGTTTATTAATTCCAAAACTTTCATTAATTGGCATGATTGGTTGGGCCATCTCCATTCAATTATGATGTGAAAATTATTGAGATTTCACATAGATATCAATTGAAGAACCAGAATATTATTCAATTTAAGGAATTCGCTACATGTTCTCAAGGTAAATTAATTATAAGACATTACAAGCTAAGATTAGAATTCAATCCCTGAATTCTTAGAGCTATTTATGGACCTATTTGTTCACCATATGAATCATTCAAATATTTTATGGTTTTAATTATTGTATCAAAAAGATGGTCACATGTGTCTATTATCAACTCAGCCCCGACATTTACAAGATTTCTTGCTCAAATTATATGATTAAAAGCACAATTCAAATAACACAATTAAGTCGATTCAGCTTAATAAGACTTGTGAGTTTATGCCTCAAATTTTTAATGATTATTGTATATCAATTGGAATAATAGTTGAAAATCTTATTGAATATGTATAAATACAAAACAGTTTAGCAAAATTATTTATTAAAAGTCTCCAATTAATAGCTAGACCATTTCTTATGAGAATAAAACTCTTTAATTAAATATGGGCATATGCTATTTTACATGCAACACTGTATATATACAAGCCAAAAAATTATCATATGTTATCCACATTAGAATTAGCTTTTAGTCAGGAACCAAATATTTTCTATTTTAAAATTTTTACTTATATAGTATATGTTCCAATTGCTCCACCACAGCGCACAAAGATGGGCACTCAAAGAAGGTTAGGAATATATATCGAGTATGAGTCTCTGTCTATAATTAAATTTCTTGAACCTTTAACTTGAGATTTATTTATGACAAGATTTACCAACTGTCATTTTGATAAAATAATTTTCCCAACATTAGGAGAAGAGTAAGCTATTGGAAAAAGAAATAAGTAGCTGGAAAAAGTTGTACATAATGCATTATCATTATCTCATTTATATACTTTAAAAATGTGAAATAGAAGTTCAAAAGATAATTCATCTATAATTGTAGATCCTCAATTTTGGCTCAGTTCAAATTTGGTTTTAATTAAAAGAGGCTAGATTAAGTTTGATTTTAATGGAAGACCCAAATTAAATTTAATCTTATAGAATTAGGTTCAGTTGAATTTAAGCCAATTGAAATATAGGCAAATTCAATTCGGTTAGGTCAGCCAGGCTCAATATGAGCCAAAATTAATATGAGCCAAGCTCATAAGCAATTTGGCATGCCAAAGTCACCATGACCTCGGCTATGTCAAATTCGCCATGAGCCATTAATCTTGACCGAAATTCATTTTAATTCAATTTTAAGTGAAGGATGAACTCAGATAAAACAAGAGGTCTTCTAGTAGGTTTAGGATTAGCAAACCTAATTAACCCGAGGATTGCCTATAAGTATAAGAAGGCAGCCGGTAATTAGGGGGAGCAACGATTGAATCAAACACATCAATTAAAAAGACAAACAGAGACAGAGAGTGTAATATCCACATAATTGCTAAAATAAATTGAATTGAATTAAAATAAATATTTTGAAGGGAAATAAAGATTTGGTAGTGTGAATAATGAAGTGTATATGTTGCATATATGTTAAATACATATAAAAGTCAAAGTGAATTTCTTTCTTCTTCTTCTTTTTCCTCTCTTGGCCGATTTTTCATGGATAAGCAAGGATGATTTTTTCTTCATTTAAACAACAAATTTTGCAAGAAATTTCAAGAATCAAAAGAGGTTTTGAGGGTTTTTCAACAAATAGGTAAGCTTTCTTGCAATTTTAAGTAATTCCTTTGAAAATTTCATTATGTGAGAAATGGAATGTTGATAGAGGTTGTTATAATTTTCTAATTGGGTATGGATGAAGTTAATTTGGTGTGTGGATAGTGATTTTAAGGTTGAATTTAAGATAAGATTAAGTTTGGTTAGAGTTTGGAATAAGAAGAAGATGATTTAGGGTTTTGGAAAAGTGATATTAAAGAATTGATGTTTATTTGATTTTGTTGTTTAAAATATGTTATAAAATGATTTTAATGATAGAAATGAACTTAAAATACCATTTGAAATTGAATAGAATGATGTTCTAAAATTAAAGAAGGTTAGGGCTAAAACTTGAAGTCTTGAGGGTTATATGCTAAATTGAGTTTTAGTAGTTAATATGTGTAGAATTGTGATTTTAATGCATTATATGTACCTATATTTTGGATTGGTGTTGAGTAAGGGGTTGTTACCCAAGTTTAGTAGTGAAGAATATCTTAGAAGTGAAGGGTAAAGAGTGATTTTATCTTGGATTTGGGTGTTGGATTAAGGTATGTAGATACTTCTGATAGTTTGAAGCATATTTGCATTAATTTGGTTTAATGCACTTTAAATGAAAAATGTGTTAAGCTACTTTATCATTTGAATGTTCATATGTATTGCCATATTAAATGTAAATTGATTTATATATATGTTGTGTATTATGAAAAGCCATTATTAATGGCTAAAATAAGTGAAATGTGCTAAATGTGCATTATGTAAGAGTAGCCCAAAATGTTTGGGTAATATAATCTTAATGCATATCATTGATAATGTGATGAGTATATTAAATTAAAGTGATTATGCATAGTTATGGAAGAGACAATATGATAAGAAAAAAGATTGTGAAAATATGCATTATTTGTATGTTACCTAATATATTATTCGATTTTAGAATTTTCTATTTGGTGGCATGCCTATGACTTACCTTCGAGCTAGACAATAGGCATCAATGTTACATGATTTGCTTTCGGTTAGACACTGGGCTTCACTATTCTCTTGTGTGCCTTCGAGCTAGATGTTTGGAGTCATTATTTACTACCTACGAGCTAGACACTGGGTGTCAAAATAGACCAAAATAATAACTCTAAAACCTAAATATTATATAAGGTCATTTGAGCCCAATGCATGTGACTATAATATGTGATGACTTAGAAAGAAGAATGGAAATGAACTAATATTCTATTGCATGTCACATTGTAAAATTTAAACATAAAGCATTATGCATTATCTACCTTCAATTTTTTATTACTGTCAAAGTATGAACTACTAGGCTATTAGCTTAGAGCGATTTGTTTGTAGCGTAGGTGAAAAGGTTGAAACTGAGGATCCTGCTATACTTGACCAAGTCTAGGGTTTTGGGATTTCACTAGAAGACTTTTGTATTGCCACAAGACCAAAGACACTTGCAAGCATATATAAATTTATTTTGTGAATTTTGATATATTTATGTACATTATATTTGCATAAGATAAAAAAATTCTATACTTTTAAAGCTTTTGGACTAATTGTTATAAACTTTTATACAAGTATATGTATATGTGAGTATTTTGGAAATAATTTAAGAAATTTTAAGCCATGGAGTTTTCTTGGAGAAATGGTTGATTAAATGTATATTTAGAGTGTATTTCTTTTGACAGGTTGGGTTAATTGATTTTTAGGTACGTCCAAAATACAGACAAAACTCTGGCAAAATTTTTTTAGAGATTTCTCTTTAAAATATATGTTTTAGTAATTTTAATTTTTAATAAATAGTTTTATTTAATTATTAAAGCACAACTTAGATTTTAAAATATTATAATTATTATTATTTTCTTTTCTCTTAGATTTATGAAACTTTTGTTAAGATAGGAATGTTGACATTCTTGTGTTGTGTATGCTTAATATATTTATAATGGATATATGTATTATACGTATATAGGGTGTGAGTATGTTACATAGAGCAATTAAAAGAGAAAAGGAGACAGTAGCCAAATGAAACAACCTGAAGATTATTTAGACATTGACCAAGGGCTTCGCTTGATCCGGGCTCAATAGCTGATTGTGTAATCAAGCTCGGTGGAGTAAACTTACCTTGGAGGAGCCAACAATGCAAGTTCAATCTTTGTTAACCAATTCAATTAAATTCATTAATTGATTTTCAATATTTCAATTACTATGTTAAATTCATTGATTGATTTTCGATATTTCAATTACTGTGGTTATCTTTATTGTTAATTTGAAAACAAATTTTGTTAATTCTTTCTCTGTAAACAATTAGAAATTAATCGAAGGTCTTCAACCTTGGATCCGAAACTCTAACTTCACTTTGCAACTTAGGATTATATTACAAAATCACAATTAAATGTTTTAAACCCTAGCTTTGCATCTCTATCTAGAATTAAACTTTATTTTAAATCCTAAATTTTCATGTCTTTAGCCTTAAGTTGCATGTTAAAATCATAGTTTGCATATAAAAAAAAACCTAATTTGACTAGGTTAGTTTTTAAAACACTAATACCTAAAATCCAAAAATCCAAAAACCCTAAATCTCAAAACCCTAAATTCCATAAGCCCTAATTCCTAAAACCCTAAAATCCTAAACCCTAATTCCTAAAATCCTAAACCCAAATCCTAATCCCAGACCTCAATCCTTTAGGTTTAACCCTAGTTTGCATTTTTTAGCGCTTAATTGCACTTTAAACCCAACTTTTCATGTGTTAATCTTAGTTTGTATTTTTACACCTTGATCTTGATTATTTGATTTGTTTTATGATGGATGATGCACTTTGACTATTTTATTACTTACTTTATTTAATCAAATTATGTTTATTGGTTGTTCGAGTTTTTTAGAAGAAGATGTAAAAGGTATATTTCCACCTCATGGGTACCGTGTTCATTTAATTATGTAATTTAATTTATTTTAGAGATTTTTGGACTATTGTAACGGACAAGTTTCCACTAATTGGTAGGTATCCTATTTTATTTGTATTTTGGACGTTGAATATTATAAGGGCATGTTTCCATCTAACATGGGTGCCCGTTTCATTTGGTTGTTTTGATTTTAATACAATGAATATTTATTTTTATAATTGCATGTAATGTGAATAGTATGATAATAATTAAGAATTCAATAATATTTAGACCTGAAAAGGGGGCCAGTTCCAATGAATCAAGCATTAGGGGATGCTAGGCCATTCTCAACTTCCCCATAGAAACCTAACTTTTCGAACCCGGTAGGGGGCTGGGGATTCTTTAGAAATCGAGTCATCCACCTCTTTCTTTCTTTTTTGGCTCGTCCGAGTGGCAACTCCAACTTTTTGAACCCAATAGGGGGTTAGCGACTCTATTTAGAGCATTGCATAACCACTCATAGCCTTATACCTTTTGGTATATACTTGTTATGGGAACCTAAGCTTTTTATCCTAAAGACTAAAGCCCATATTGTTGGCCTAGTAATTTTTCTTAAGTTTACCCTAAATGCTTATTGTTTAACTATCATTGATGTATCTTGGTTAGAGTAATGACCTATTTGGTTTGTCCTTTCCTAATATGGCCTAATTATGATATGAGCCCAAAAATATTTTTATGGTCCAAAAGTTCTTTTAAGCCCAAAGCCCAAAATCATTTTATGGTCAAAAAGTTCTTTTTTGAAATCTTTTCAACAAAACTTAGTCAATAATTGCTTTCTTGTGGCCCAAATATGAAGCCTAAAATTATTTTTTAAAATAAACTTTTTTTACAATGGGCTTTAAAGTGTTTTCAAAATAGGCCCAAAATCAATTTTCAGTTTATGTCCTATTTTTCTTAAAAATCTTTTTAAAATAGGCTTTCAATTAGTTAAGTCAATTATAGAATATAAAAATCAATGTGAGCCTTATTCATAACAAGATATGTTAGGTATGGGCTTGTTTATGGCATAAACTATTAATTGCTTTTGCAAGTAAGAAGTCTATTTATAATAAACCTATTAATTTAGCTTTAATCCAAGATATGGTAGAAAATGTCGCTTGATTATTTTAGTGGACTCAATGGATTAAGGCTTAATTCGTGAAAATTATTATAAACTGACTTCTATTTTGAAAATGCTACTATTAATTATTTCGTCCGAGTAACTCGAAAACAAGATTATCCCATTTTGATATTTTTGTTGACTACAATACCTAGGAAAAGGGACTTGCCACTCGTGTGTGGAAGATATAAGGTTGGAAGGGATGTCCTGACTCTATTTATTTGTTACTCATGTATACATGCATTGCATTACATTAGCATTGTTCCTTTCTAGCTCATAGACTTGGAGTACAGTATTTCAAGAGCTTACGATAATTAGACCTACGACAGTGAATCAGAAGTCAGTGGGAATTCAGTCAACTTCGTACCAAAGCCAATGGATCATGAGCAATTCCAAAACTTGGTGAATGAGACACTTGCAGCCAAGATGGAAGAACTAAAAGGGACCCTAGTGATCAAAGTGCATAAAAAGCGGTGGATGTCAATGCAACTACTAGCCAAGGGAATAAGAGGTAATTTTTGGAGTTGGGGAGACCTTTATCTTGGACTTTCAATAAGCTATAGAAGTAAGGGCTATTGTAGCCACTAGCTCCCCGACCTTTACCCAATTCTCTGCCCCAAACTTTGATATCATTGCATTCTGTCAATTCTATTAAACACAAGGACACGAAACAGACAAGTCTTTTAGGTTGAGACATGAGATTCAAGATCCAATTGACAATGGTAAGCGGCCTGAACTTAACAAACCCAGCATAAAGAATAATCCTTTGCCTAAGTTTGGAAGAGTACGTCCATCGGCAACCTTCATGTTAGGGGAAGATTGAAAGTATATGAAGGAAGAAGATAATCCATTCAATAAACTTCCTTTTGCTTAGGTGTTGCTTGTCTTATTTTCTTTCTTTAGTATTTCTTTGGAACAATTATATTTTTCAAATTAAGATTGTTTAAATAAATTACTTTTGTTGAATTTATAATTTAGTTATTTTTTGACATTCTGGTGCTTAACCAATGATGAATCTAGCTTGATATTTAAGAATTACTGTATCTATGTATCATGATTCGAATGGCTTTACTATGTAAGGAAATTATTCTATGGCATTGAGCTGTGTATGCTTACTACAGAGGGCTCCTGCAAAATTACATTTGTCTAGGTTCTAGTCGGTCTTAGAATATGCTTTGATGAACTTTCGAGGCGAACATAAACTTATCTAAGAGAGATATGATATAAGCATTCTTTAATGAGCCAACAACTAGTATCCACCTTGTTAATATCAATCCCTAGTTTGCCATTTTGAGCCTTCATGAGATTTTATCATGCTTTTTATTGGCTTGTAAATCATGATAACCTACCTTGAGCTAGTGTGATACTTATAACAAGTCCGATGATCACTACGCTACCAAAAAGTAAGAAGATTGAAGAAAATGGATGTTTAGTCAAGACCATAAGGATAGTTAAAGTTTACCTAAAATATACCTAATATCTCAAATCTATTTCATTATTAAGATGATATCAAAACAACAAAAAGAACCATCCTCATTGAAACAAACTTGTGCTACTCCATAGTCAGGAGCGTAGGACAGTACAAATAGATGACTTTCTTGAAACTAAGACAAAAAAAAAGAGAGAGCCCAAATAGCAAAACATAAAAGAGGGGAAAGAGAAAATAAAAAGAAATAAAAAAGAAGATAAAAAGAAAAAGGAAGAAAAAGAGGTCCTGAGGTTTTGCAAAAAGAAAAAAAGAATAAGTTTGTCCTAGTCAGATCAAATTCGGATTTCTACTTATAAGATAGAGGAACATTCAAGCTCTATCTTTTTATGAAGAAAGACAACAAGAATCCCAGAGTTTAAAATTGCTTCCAGCTGCCTGTGGCTCCAACAAGAAGTTTGCAGTATGAAGATCTGTTTGCAGTGTCACATCAACTCCAATTTAAAAATAACCTTAGATTAACCTATCTCCCTTATATACCTCATTTCAAGCCTATTAAAGACATGTTAATCTCTCTTGGTAGGTGTAGTTTATTAGTGGAGATTGTTTGAATAAGCATGCATATGAGATTGTCAATATTTAAACTCAATGATACTTTTGGCCAAGTAATATATATGTGCCTATATGAAGTGCGGCAGTTCTTGCTCAAATAGAAATGATTCCCAAATTTAGTACGATAACTAGGGTTATGATATTATAAAAATGTTAATTTAAAAGACCAAGTCCTAAGGTATATTGACACTGATTTGGCAAAGACAACATTTGATTTTAAAATTAAAATTAAATTTTAAATTAAAAAAAAGGTTTTCTTGTAATATGAGCCTTCAAGCTTAAGGAAGTACATTGTACTATCGAACCTTAAAGGACATACTGAGTAAAAGTATGCTAATGAAAGAATCACTTACAAGGTTATGAAGAAGCTATCGACTCATGTACTGAATCATGGCTTGAAATGGATGTCTCTTGTATCCCTGAATATCTTGCTTGGGTCTCCCCCACTACTCATGTTTTTCATATCTTGGAGATGAAGCTGTGGATGTAAAATTTCCTAATGATCCAAAGTAAGGCCTAAATGAACATCTCGAAGGTAGTAGTGGGAGTCCTATAGCCTATCACCTTAGTTTGTGAGTCAGTATAACCACTGTATGTATCACTCATGCATATCCTACATACACGCATACATAAGCATTTGACACTATACTTTTGTTGCTTATTCTTTAAGCAGCCAATACTCTTCAAGTGAATAATCAGAAGCAGACATAGAATCAAGGGGCATGAAAGGCCCATTGCTTAAGAAAGATCCAATCACTTTCTAAAAATAGAGACGCATGCTTGGGAAAAGAACAAGACAAAAGTATCAATCAAAGCTTAATGGGCACAAAATCATCATTTTAAGCCTACACAGAGGGCCAAAGCTTCTCCTTTATGCATATACAAAATATTTTAAGAATCTCTTTCAATATTCTGCCATGCAGGGGGCAAAGAGAGAATATGAGGGCTAAAGGGCTAAAAAATAACCCAAATTTTTTCAAAACAGAGCCCATTAAAGAATGGAACAAATGAATGACAGAAGGTTAGTCCAACTAGAAGAGCTGAAGTCAATCCATTGAAGAATGGAACAAGTGGCTAAAAGAAAGCATGCATTCTCAAATAACAGAAGGTCAGTCCAGCTAAAAGATATGAAGATAATCCATTGAAGAATGAAATAAGTGGCTAGAAGAAAGCCCACACTCTTAAATGACAAAAGGTCAGTCACCTAGAATAGCTGAAGTCAATATAAGATGAAGGTCCATCCTCAAGCAGAATTCATTTAAGAATGGAGCAAGTGGCTAGAAAAAATCCATGACAAAAGGTCAGTTAAGCTAGAAGAGTTGAAGTTGATAGCTAGAAAAAAGCCAGAACTCCCAACTGAGAGAAGGTCAGTCGGCTAGAAGAGCTAAAATTGATTGGCTAGAAGAAAGATAGAACCCTCAACTGACAAAAGGTCAGTGATCTAGAAGAGCTAAAATTAATGGCTAGAAGAAAGTCAGAACTTTCAACTGACAAAAGTCAGTCGAACCAAGTCACAGGTCCAAAACCTAAACCATCTCATGAGTCCAAAACTCAAACCAACTCATGGGTCCAGAATCCAAATCCAATTCACGGGTTCAAAACACCAATCAATTTACGGATTCATAACCTAAATTCAATTCATGGATCCAGAGCCTAAATCCAATTCATGGGTCTAGAACCCAAATCCAATTCATGATTCTAGAATCCAGCCAGGCTCAATATAAGCCAAAATTAATATGAGCCAAGCTCAAAAGCAATTTGGCATGCCACATTCACCATGAACCATTAATCTTGGCGAAAATTGATTTTAATTCAATTTTAAGTGAAAGATGGACTCCTATAAACAAGAGGTCTTCTAGTAGTTTTAGGATTAGTAAACCTAGTTAACCCAAGGATTGCCTATAAGTATAAGAAGGTAGCCAGTAATTAGAGGGAGCGACGATTAAATCAAATATAGTAATTAAAAAGACAAACAGAGACAGAGAACAATTAAAAGAGAAAAGGAGACAGTAGCCAAATGAAACAACCTGAAGATTATTTAGACACTGACCAAGGGCTTCGCTTGATCCGAGCTTAGTAGTTGATTGCGTAATCAAGCTTAGTGGAGTAAACTTACCTTGAAGGAGCTAACAACGCAGGTTCAACCTTTGTTAACCAATTTAATTAACTTCATTAATTGATTTTCAATATTTCAATTACTGTGTTAAATTCATTTATTGATTTCAATATTTCAATTACTGTGGTTATCTTCATTGTTAATTTGAAGATGAATTTTCAAATGCATTTTGTTAATTCTTTCACTATAAGCAATTAGAAATTAATTAGAAATTAATCGAAGCTCTATAAAATTCAACCTTGGATCCGAAACTCTAATTTCACTTTGCAACTTAGGATTATATTACAAAATCTCAATTACATGTTTTAAACCCTACCTTTGCATCTCTAATCTAGAGTTAAACTTTATTTTAAATCCTAACTTTTCATGTCTTTAGTCTTAAGTTGCATGTTAAAATCATAGTTTGCACATCTAAAAAACCCTAATTTGACTAGATTAGTTTTTAAAACCCTAATCCCTAAAATCCTACAATCCAAAAACCCTAAATCACAAAACCTTAAATTCCATAAACCCTAATTCCTAAAACCTTAAAATCCTAAACCTTAATTCCTAAAACCCTAATCCAAAATCCTAATCCAAGACCTCAATCCTTTATGTTTAACCCTAGTTTGCAATTTTTTATCCCTTAATTGTACTTTAAACCCAAATTTGCATGTTTTAATCTTAATTTATATCTTTACACTTTGATCTTGGTTATTTGATTTGTTTTATAATGGATGATGCACTTTGATTATTTTATTGCTTACTTTATTTAATCAAATTATATTTATTGGTTGTTCAAATTTTTTAGAAGATGTAAAAGGCATGTTTCCATCTCTTTGGTGCCTTGTTCATTTAATTATGTAATCTAATTTATTTTAGGGATTTTTTGACTATTTTAAAGGACAATTTCTATCAATTGGTAGGTGTCCTATTTTATTTACTTGTATTTTGGACATTTAATACTGTAAGTACATATTTTCATCTAGCATGGGTGCCCATTTTATTTGGTTGTTTTGATTTTAATATAATGAATATTTATTTTTATAATTACATTTAATACGGATAGTATGATAATAATTAAGAATTCAATAATATTTAGGAATACTAGATTATTCTCACCTTTCCTATACGTACTCAATTTTCTGAACTCAGTAGGGGGTTGGAGATTCATTAGGAATCGAGTCATCCACTACTTTCTTTCTTTCCGGGCCCGTCTGGGTGGAGACTCTAAATTTTCCAGGCTTGGGCCCATATTCTCTAAAGCCCCAAGTCTAACAGTGCCATAGTTGCAAGAACTATTCCACCGGAAGTGAGGGTGAAAATTTCCGCTAACAGTAATATATTTCAATCAATTGCTAAATGCATTTATTGATTTAAAAAAAAAGTTTCTAAATCTCATATCAGTTGAAAATGATCAATTTGAGTGGATGTTCTTGTAGGACACTCTAATAATACAAACAACAATATTCCACTCCTGAGCCATGGAAACCCAATAAATTTAAGAGATAAAAATTCTTGAAAAAAAAGGAGCAAATAACCAATATAGTTATATTATGAAAGCATGAATACTCTTAAAGAGAACTAGATATAACTAAGCATAAAATCCTAAAAAAGGTTCAAGTACCTGAAAATCAAGAGATCTTAATAAGTTATGTTACTATAGGATGGAACAAAAAAGATGTAGTTGTTGATGATATTTTTGCGTATAATATTGCTATTGATATTTTAAAATAAAATAAAGATTTTGAATATAAATTTATTGAAGAATGTAGGCATAAAAATGATTGGTCAAAATGAAAAAATATAATTCAACTATAATTAAATTCACTTTCAAAATGTGAAGTTTTTTTACCTATAGTTCAAACACATAAAAGTATAATGCCAGTGGAATACAAATGGCTATTTTATGTGAAACAAAAAAAAAAGTGAAATAATAATACATAAAGCATGACTATTTGTAAAAAGAGTTTTTCCAAAGACCTAGAATTAATATGAAGACATATATTCTCTTGTGATGGATGCAATCACTTTTAGATATCTTATAATTTGACAATATGTGAAAAACTTAATATGTGTCTAATAGACATTGTTAAAGCCTATTTACATAGCTTATTTGATAAGATTGAACTCGGCATTAGGTTACACCGATTTTATCCTTAGCTTGCAGCTTGGCCAAGTATAATTTGAGCCTAATTATTTAGCCTACATCCCAACCTTATTGCCCGAATGGGATAGGTTACTCCGGGTTAGTCAAATCTTTTACTTTATTAATATATATATATAATATTTTGGGTAGGACTGGATTGGTCCAAGACGAGCTTGCTAGGGTCGAAGCTTGATCTAAGATATATTCAGGTTTTATATTAAACCCTGAGGCATAAATAGGTAAGGTGAATAGCCCTATCACTTGATAGTAAAATTTATATGAAAATGTGAAAGATTTAAGATGGCTAAAACATATAAGTATAATTTATTCGATAAGATTACAAAAATATCATTCGGATTAAAACATTCTAGACGTAAGTGTATAATCATCTCAGTGAATATTAGTTGAAGAAAGGATATAAAAATAATTATATTTGCCCATTTGTTTATATAAAAAGATTTAGATCATAATTTTTTTATTATTCTTGTATTATATATGTAAATGATTTAATCCAAAATGCAATTGATTATTTAAAGAAATAATTTGAAATGAAATGTCTTGGAAAGACAAAGTTTTGTCTTGGCTTGTAGATTGAGCACTTACAAATTGAAATTTTTGTCCATTAATCAACTTATATAGAAAAGACCCTAAAATGATTCTATATTGATAAAGTACATATAATAAGTACTCTGATGGTTATAAGATCACTAGAAATGAATGGAGATCCTTTTTTTTCCTCAATAAGATAATGAATAATTTTTGGGTCGTGAAGTATTATAACTAAGTATTATATATATATTAGTGTATTTCACTAATAATATACAACATGATATAGGATTTGCCATAAATTTGCATAACATGATATAGCATTTGCTATAAGTTTATTATCAATATCTAATTCTTGTCCAATATGAAGACATTAGAATGGATTTAAGCATATTTTAAATATCTACAAGTAATAAATGGTATATCTGGAGTTATTCTATTCAAGGGAATTTGAACCACAATTAGTTAGATATGCAAATGTAGGATATTTATTGGATCTGCATAAAACTTGATTTCAAACAGAATACTTATTTACATGTGGAGATATGGTTATATTATTGCGATCTCCGAAATAAACTCTAGTTGCTACCTCTTCAAATCATATAAAAGTTATCATAATACATCAAGCAAATTGAGAATATATTTAGTTGAGGTCGTTGATCCATTATATCAAGAAAAATGTGTGGTTTGCTATTAAAGAAAAGATTCCAATAATATTATAGGAAGATAATGTAATATGTATATCTAAACTAAAGGAAATATATATATTAAAAGAGATAGCCCAAAGTATATTTCACCAAAATTCTTCCTTCACACCTAGCATATTTCACCAAAACTCTTCTTCACACATGATCTTCAAAATAAAAATAATATGGATATGCAAAAAATTTGTTCAAGTGATTATTTGGTAGATATATTTGTTAGGATATTATTCATTGCAACTTTTGGAAAGTTAAAATGCAATAGTAGAATGTGTAAACTTAAATATATGATATAATATTATTATTATGAGGGGGAGCAAATGCAAGTTTTACTTTTTTTTCCTGAACCATGATTTTTTTTCCATTAGGTTTTCCTAATAAGGTTTTTAGTGAGGCAATTAGTGTATATGCTCTCTTTCCTTTATTAAGTTTTTATCCCGCAAGATTTTTTTAATAAGGTTTTAATGAGATGCATTATTAATTAATTTACATCCAAAAAATAATGTTATCAATATATATTTGGTAGATGTCCATATCTCCAACTCCTAATCAATTATTATTTTGTAACCAAAAGAGTTATTTAATATAACTCTTTATATCCCTACATGTATTGTGATTTTCATGAATTAATTATAATCCTATTAATTGTGACCCTTCATTTTGTATTCTATAAATATGAGCCTATATTTGTGATGTTATTTTGAGATAATAAGAAGAAAATGATATTTTCATCCTCTATATTTTATTTTCTTCAATTTCTTGTCATATCTTCAACTTATTATATTTAACTTTTGTTTTACAATAATGCTATAATTATAGAAGAAATAAAATAAGATAGAATGATAAAATAGCAAATCACTTGCAAGGGGTAAATTTGCAAGTGGTATGGGCAAAAGGCCCAGAACCAGAATTAGCCCTAATAAACCTAAGGGCAGTAAGAAGAACAACCCTTTGGGAGCCCATAAGAGCCCAATTCATGTGTGTAACAACACTAATTGCATTATATGAAAATTGAAGAGAATTATAAGAGTTGAGAAGTGCAGTTGTGCCTTCCCTTAAAAGTGTTTTGTAAGGGTCACCTCTCTCTTGAAGGGCCTCCCATAAAGTCATGTCTGAACCATATCTTTCAACTGCTAGCAACCCAAAAACAACTCCTACCTTCATCTCAGGGTTCACTGCCCTCCAATAGCATTTGTATTTTAGCATTGTCCAGTTCCTAACAAATTTGAGAAATTTATTAGTGTTGTTGGATTAGTATTTAATAATTTAAAAATTGAGCATTAATTTCATGGTAAATATCACAAGATCATATCTTTAAAAATATTTGGCATGGTTGAATTAGTTCTTAGGCTGAGTTTGATATTAATTTTGCCCAAAAAGAAAAAAAGCTGATTTCGGACCAAAAATAAAAAGAACCTCATTCAACCAAAATAGCTACTTCCTTGATTTAATTTGAATGAGATTAGAACTTGATTTTAAATAAAATTTAGGCCCATATTGGTTCATAAGATTTATTTTTTATGTTCACCTCTATATATATATATAATGTCTAAAAATAATGTCTAACTAATAGTGATTTAATAATCTAATATTTATTTGATAATAAAAAGGTCAAACATTTAAATATTAATAATTTGTAAAAATACATAAAATTTATTCTTTCGGAAAAGAATATGACCAATTGTAAATTTGATAATTAAATATATGTCTAAATAAAGATGCTACTTTGAATTCTTGTGACTAATAGAATAAAGTATTGAGTTCTCTATAAATATATTTTAAAAAGTGAAAATATTTTTAAAAATACCTTTTTTTTTAATATTTACTTTTTAATTTTCAATTTTAAAAATGTACACATGTTTACATCTAATATATATTTAATATATCAGAAATATATATACAATATATTTTCATTTAAATCTAAAATAAATATTTTTAGAATTTTCTAAAACATTGTAGATTATTTTTAAAACAAATAATTAAAAAATAAGATGTAATTTCACTCACCTTAGCGTTAGAGAAGAAATTAATAGTTGTATGGGTACTACAAACTTCTAAGTTGCAAATTGAGGCTTTCTCACATCATTCAGTCCTAAAGTCATATGGTCACATGTACTTAAAGACTTCACTCTAGCCTCCTACGCCCTACCAGTAACATTTAAATACTACATTATTCATTGCTTTGTGCTTCCTCTGCAAAATTGCAATTCTAATTCTCACGTGTAAGCTCGCACGTGCATTAGATCGTGCGGGAGCTCACACACATGAGACTATATACACCACTACTATTGTGTTCCTGGCTGCTGCTAAATCGAATTACTCTAGTTAGGTATAAATAGATTTTATATATGTTATGAAATTTACTTATTAAATAGTAGTAATTAACTTATAGTGTCTTTGCTTTATTACTAAAAAAAAATTGATTATTTAAAATATTTTTTTTCAGTTTCCCTGTGTAAATTATTTTATAATTAGTTGGTAAAATTCAATGAATAGGTATTTTATTTTGCATATATTATTTATAAATAAATATAATATTATTGATCAAAAAATATTATATAGTTAATTTTTCAGAGATTATGGTACAGCTAAATACCCTATTATTTAATGTGAAAATATATTTTAATGAACTATTTGACTTTCTATATAGATTTTTCCCCATTCCATTAATTTTGAGATATAACTTCACAATGATTTATTAAGAGCTATAAGAATTTTTCATAGTCAGATTGTGAGTCTTAATTAATAAATATAATTACAAAGTTAATGAGTGAAATTCAAAAAAAAAAAAAAGTTAACATTTTTCAAATTCAGATCCCATCTGATAATAAACTTAGACTGGAGTCATAACAAAATTTACTAAAACAAAGAATTTACTAATATATATATAAATAAATATGTTAGAAAGCCTTAAGAGAAATCAACTTACTGGTGTGTGCAAGCTGATGGTTCCAGGAAAGGTAGTGGTGGCATAGGAGGTAATGGAGGCATTGGAGGAAGCCTGAAAGGTGGAGGTATTGCAGGCGAAGGCTTCACAGGATTTACAGGTGCAGGCACAGGCACTGGATTTGTGGACCTTGGACAAAATGGCATGGGCTGTGATGGCTGAGATAGCAATGAATCAACACTATAAATTTCCATATCAAATATTCTGAACATTAGTTTTAGCTTTTGGGCAGGCCCAGCTCCTGCACTACACCCATTTGAACTATCTACATTACTTGAAACTTGAGCATAACAATTGCTTAAATCTGGGCTTCCATCAAATCTCATTGCATAGTTCCCAAACCAATTTGTTGTCTCTTCTCTTGTCATTGTGATTTGCCCATTGCTATCTGAACATGCCATCATTACTTTGATTCCTGCAACAATTAAAATACTCATAACTCCATTAACACCATAATGACAATGATTCAGTGCAGAAAGCTATTTTTCCATTTAATAATCTTTGAAAAGTGTAAATTCCATGCATTAATTTTTGCACCATAAGAGCTGTGCCGACATTAACTCATTCTGAATCAAAACTACCAAAGAAAAATAGAAAAAGATGAATGAAAACATAGTGAAAAGGTTAAAGAAACTAATGTACCATAAACGGGATAGTCGAAGAGAGATGTTTGGCCATCCTTGCACTGGTCACAGAAGACAGTGCCACTGACAGTGGCATCACCTTGAATGCCATCAATGGCAGAAGCAAGAATGAGAAGGAGAATGAAAGACAGTTTATTGTGTGGCCAATCCATAATAATAATAATAATGCTGTTAATGGCAGCTTTCAAGGTAGAAGACGAAGAATAAAAGGGGGATTCCATGTGACCATATTGGATATGAACGCTTTAAAATTACTGAAAAAGAAAATGAATTTAACACTCAACTGCCTATATTTATTATGTGCTGAAAATAAATGTTATGTATATATTTGAAAACAGGTAAGGAACAGGTAAAGGGTACTGCCAATTACATCATTTAAGAGATGGGTAAATTGGTGGTCCTTGTAATTTAATTATTTTGCTACCAGCTGTCATAACGTTTATATGTGATAGAAATTCCTTCATTTTAATTTTATTAAGAGGTTAAGAATTTCTTTTTAAATAAAAAATTTGATGGCATTGTAAATTAATTATTTTATATTAAAATTAAAATTACAAATTCATTAGTACTAAAGTTGAAATTTGATTTATTAGAACCATTAATTCATCAATTAGTATTAAAGTTGAAATTAATTTTTTCCCCATAAAATATCACTTTAAATGCGATGAAAAAATTAATTATTTTGAAATTTTTATTATTAAATTTATAAAAAATAAATAAATAAAGCATGTAAATTAATATTCATTTTAATGATTACAATAATATAAGGTGATAGTGTATATGCACAATCATATTAAGGTTATGGTGTATATGCACAATAATATTAAGGTGAATAATATTAAGGTGATGCCACTGTTATCGTCGGTAGCACTGTATAATTGTGTATAATTTTTATTTGTTAATAGTAACAGTAACTCAAATAATATTATCAAACAGACTTATTATTATTAACAGGAATGCCATTATTAATACCAGGAAAAAAACATAATCTTAGAAATTAATGGGATTGATTAAATGTGCATGCGTGTTGACAAAATTAGACTAATTATTTTGTTGTTAGAATTTGCAGCAACTTGATATCAATTACATGTCAATTTTTATTTATGGTTTTATTTATGCAATTAATTCCATCCGTAATCTCTAAACTTATACTACTATAATTTTAATATCCTTAAATTTTAATTTTTCACTTTAAAATCTTCAAACTTATAAAATTATAATATTATGGTAATTTCGTTAGTTTTTTATCTATACTCACTAATGGAAAGCTGATATGGCGTCACATCAATATCTTATCTAATGTTAATTAAAATAAAAAAAATTATATTAAAGGTGCTAGGGTTTAAATTTTATACCTTCTATATTTTTAAAGTATTTCTTACCATTAAGCTACATTAACAATAATGTTATTAAATTATCTTTATATTTTATTAAACTAAAACTGTTAGTATAATTTTTAATTTATAATATTAATTAATAAAAAAATTAATAATATTAATTAATAAAAAAATTTATGATATTAAAAATGAGAATAATAATTATTATTATATTTATTACTAATTTTTATATAAATATGTAGTATATTAATAATGTATATTTAATAAAATAATTTATAAATTATTAAATTATACTAATAATATATATTATAAATTATTTTATTAATTAATGTTATAAATTATAAATTATATTAACAACTATAGTGAAATAAAATTTAGTAGCATTATTGTTAGTGTAGCTCAATATTAAGAAATAACTTAAAAGTTTAAAAAAGTATAAAGTTTAAATCCTATCACTTTCAACTTTTTTTTATTTTAATTAACATTAGATAAGATATTGATATGGCGTCACGTGGTGCTATATCATCTTTCCATTAGCGAGGCGAGAAATAATGTGGCGTCATGTGGTATCATATTAACTTTTTATTAGTGAGGATAGATAGTAAAATGACGAAAAGACTATAATATTATAATTTTATAAGTTTAAGAATTTTGAATTGATAAATTAAAGTTTAAGAATATTAACAATACAATAACATAAGTTCATAGAATACTAATAAAATTAAGTCTTATTTACAATATTGTTTGCACCCATTATTAATGATATCGTTAGCATCCAAAATGTAATTATATTCTGGCAGTTAAAAAAAAGTGGGTAGTTAGAAAAAAAAAAAAAAAAAAGAGGTTAAATTCTTGCTATAGAAGATCATGAACACAAATAAAAGCATAAAATATGGAGCAATTAAGCCTAAAAATATAGAAGTTAGTGAAAAATGGAGGAGTGTAGGGTTGCAACCTAAAGTCATGAACATTGGTTTCATTAGCTATAGTATCAACTTCCTATTTTTTAGGAATCAATCATAAAAAATAATCCCACAAAAAATGAAAATGAGTTAAGTGACGATGTGAAGCCTAAAAAGTAGAAGCTACTTTTAAAGAAGAAATTTAAAAGAAGAAAAAGAAAGAAGAGGAACCTCCAGCCATTATAACCAACAATCAAAAAAAGAATCGACTCAACACTCAATTCAAGAAATTCAAATAACAGAATTTCAAGTTCCATAGCAAATTCTTTCAAGTTTTCTAGCTTAATTTAGTTATCAAATTAATCAATATCATTTTACTTAGTTTTAGTTTTTCAATTCATTATGCTCAAAGTTTAGCATTATAGTTCATTATTAATATTTTAATCTTAGTGAATTAATGCCAATTCTATTTCTAATCTTGGCCTCACTCATTATTTTTTTCACAGTCAATTTTTGAAGTACTTCATTAATTAGCTATTTTTAGGGAAATAAATATTAAAAAATCTCTAAGAAGAAAAGAATTCATTACGAAAAAAAAATCCAAAGCTATGTGTTTAAGACTAATACTCAGTGACGGAGCTAGAAATTTATCAAGGGGACTGAATTTTTACATTAAAAAAATTACAGACAAATTTACTATAAAAGTGAATATTCAATGTTATAGTAGTTTAGCAATTAATTTGTGGTATTAGATTAATTATGCCTATGAGATAGTAATTATATTCTACGACTTTGTATATTATGAAAATATCGTATAATAGTCTCATTTTTAATTTTTTTAAAAAATATATTTTTCACATAATACACCAAGCAATCATTTATCTATGTATATATAAAATTTGACGAAAATTTTGTGAATTAAAATAAAATTCATTTAAATTTATATATATATAATTCATTTAAATTTACATATATATATATAAATTCATATAAATAAATATATAATTCATATATATACATATATACATACATATATGTATGTATAGGCTCATTAGGTGGGAGGGTCTCTAGATCCCTCGATCACTTGTAGTTCTGCCACTGCTTACACTATAATCAAATATGGATAGAACAAGTTATATTGGATTTACTGGAAGATTATCTTAATTCAAATTATAATTCATAAAAGTACAAATCAACTCATTGAGTTAGAACGTATTTTTTAACTCATGCATCCATGAACAAAATTACTTTTAATAAATACATAAATTATTGATTTATAGAATAAACTCATTGAAATAAATAAATTAATTATTCACTGTGTGAAAAATATAACAATGATTCAAATATTTTTATTCACTCAATCCTAAATTAAAGTGCACATTTTTTATTTTGTAAAAATTAAGAAATATTAGTTATTTTAATTAAAAATATAAAGTCACATATTTTATCTATTATACCCATACTTTAGTAAATGACAACGGGTCGAGTATTTTCGAATATCTGATTTGTCTCGATCTATTTGTATAGGGTATAAGTAATTTATAAACGAGTTTAGATAGATATGGATATTATTTTTACTATACGAGTTTAAGTTAGGTTCGTATTTAGATCATTGAGTACTCGTTATCCGAATCCGATTATATATTAATTATATTTTATTAAAATTTTAATTATATATTTATTATATTTTATTTTAATAATAAAATTATGTGGTATGAAATTATTTTTAATAGAATTGTATTAATATCAATTTTTATTTATAAACATTTAATTAAAAAATTATAATTTATATTTTATAATATTTTTAATTCAAATTAAGAATTAAACAGGTTTTGAATAATAAACAAGTAGTATTAAAAAGATTTGGAACGAATACAGATATAACTATAATCAGGTTTAATTAAGTTTGTATAGTTTAAAAATTAAGAATCCAAAAATGTAATTTTGTTATATACCCTTCCATTGCTACCTATATTTATTAAGATGTTTTAATAAGTAATATTAAATATGAAAACAGTAGAGATTTAATATATTAATTAAATAAATTATATTTTAAAATAAAATAAAAAAATACATATATCGGTTTGTGTACTAGCAAAGTTAATATATTGTCATTGCAAGGTTAGAATCCAAATTTAATAATAGAGACAGGGTGTGGCAAAGACAATATATAATTAAAATAATTAAAAAAGAAAACCATAATCAAGAGAGTACATTTATCATTCCATCATGTATATATTCTTCCTAGCAGCAATTTTCAAAGAAGATAGTCTATTCCGGTCAAATCTCCCCGTCATGCATACAACATCAATAATAACAAGAGCGGGATGAGTAAACCATTCTCCACAATCTGATGATCAAGAACAAGCTACATTGGCAGGCACAGAAACAAAAAGAACATCATTCAAAGAAATGAATTAAACTGCAATAACAAAAAGAACATTATTCAAAGAAATGAGTTAAAATTGTGAATATGATCTAAGATGGTTCCAAGATATGATTCTAAGTGGGTTCAGGGGCGGAACGAATGGGGGGGCCCGAGGGTCCCTGGCCCCTCCTTGCCAGCGACCTTCACTAGTCACCTATTGTTATACTCCTATAACTTATTGTGAGGTTGTCTGCATGTGCCCCTCCTTCTCGTTGTTGGTAGTGCAATTGCAGATTTGTAAAGAGATGCCCTCCCAAGCCGTGAAGAAGATGACCACTAGAGGAACTTTTTTTTTTTATTTTTTTTTTCAACCAGCAAAAAATGAGGTCATTTCACCCTAGGTGAAAAATTAAAAAAAAGAAAGAAAAAGAAAATGCTAAGTTCCAAAACTATGGCGTTTTGGGGCTTAGCTGGGCAAAAGAAAAATATTTTTTTAAACAAAGCTAACTTGTTGTGGAAGTTTAAAATTTAAAGTTGCTGCACTTTCCAATTTTCAATTTCCAAATCCCAATTGACCCACTTCTTCTGCTTGGCTTCTTTACTGTGGTCGGCGGCAACGGGTGAGCAATTGAGCTGATTTTTTTTTCTTTCTTTTTTTTAATTTAGTATTAGTTGTAAATGATAATTTTTCTCGCTAAATACTTAAAAAAAATATTTTGTTATTCTCCAGTTAATTTACAATTGAGCTTTTAAACGAACGCCATATGCTTAAAAAAAGTGCTTCAATTCAGTTAAGCAGAGAATAAAAATTATAACTGTAGGAATTATATTTGTATTGATAGAGTTGAATTAATGTTTTGATAAATATTTTTATTACACTATATGATTATAAAATGGAATATATTATTATTATTTTTATTTCCTTTTAATAAAATCTTTTTTATTTGAATGATTTTTAATTTATGAATTGTGTTGTAATGTTAATTGTGATTTATTATTTATTGATTTGTGTATTTATTATTTATTAAATTGTGAGTTGAAAATATAATTATTTATTATTCATTAATTTTTAATTTTTAATAATAATTAAATTGTGATTGGTTGTGGTAAATTAAATTGTATATTGTTTATCAAAATTGTTATTGTTTATGATTTTTTCATTGATCATTAATAGTTGGTGTTAATTTATGATTTTAAATCATAAATAAATTTGTGATAAAGAGTCTAAAGAGTTTGATTGAACTGTCTAATCTTTAAAAAATGTCACAAAATAAAAATATTAGTGATAAAACTAGTGATTTATTAGTAAGGTTAAAAAAAGGTCCGCCCTTATCTAATTTTCTGGTTCTACCACTGCCTTCTAGAGTTAATAATTAATAACCAATTGAGAATCTGATTCTAGAACCACTCCGTCCCAACATTCGCCCAAAGTCCAGCTCAAAGCTTCCTTTAATCCTATTGCATCGGCCTGACTTGGAGGAAAAGATCCTGTAAATACCCAATTTCGAGCTACCACTAATTGACCCCTATAATCCATGGCAACCGCTCCTATTCCAATCATTTTTCAATTATTTCATTAATTTATTAATATTAAAATTGCTATACTCTCACTTTATTAATTAATTTATTAATAACAATAATATATTTAAAAAAATTAATACTATAAAATGACCATTTTAGTGAATTGTTTTTTTTTAAATGATAATTTTGGAGGCACAAAAAATAGTCTAAAGCAAGAGTTTTTTGTCCTTAATAAATATATTAAAAAAATAGTTATATGATGTAATATCTTATTTATATCTTGGACTAACATAACACCTAAATTGTTAGGGATAATAATTCATAGTTTTCATAAATAACTAAAGAATTTAAAAAGTCTATAGCTAGCCGTCTTATTAATTTGGGTTCCATAACTTGCATTCCAAAATGTCAAGACGCATGTGGGTGGCTTTTGCATTGTATTGGCTTTTGCTTTGTATTGCAGCCCTTAATGCATAATTGCGATGAGCTTTTGCCGGTGGAGAGTATCAGCTAGCCGTTAAAGTTAGGAGAAACATTGATATAAATGCAGGACATGATGTAATGTACTGTGCACCATTCCTGTTTTCTTTATCTTGAAAAGTAATGGAAAAACTAATAAATAACAATAGTAGGTCTTAAAATCAATAATACATGATATACATAATAAAATTTAAAATTATTAATTAAATTTAAAAATAAAAAATTGCTTTTTCATTATTTTTTAATTGAATATCAAAATATAAAGATTCAAATTCACTTTTTATTTTCAATTTAAATAATAAAAATTTTACTAAAAATTTATTTATTTTTATTTTAACAGTTTATTATAAAAAATAATTTGTTACATATAAAAAGTAATTGCAGATGGTAAAAAATGTGCTAAGTTTATTGCTTTTTTCAACTACAATGCAGGCTGGGCATCAATAAAAATTATTTATTTGACACAACTTATTTATTTTTATCTATTTGGACGGAACTGATTAAATTTAAACTATCCATATGTGTTTTAAACACGATTAAAATTATTCTTTTACTATCGGCATCTGTTTCAAATTCATTTGACACAACTTATTTCTTATTCATACTTATTTAATTATCCATTTAAGTATAAAAATTAAAAAATATATAAAATTTAAATTATTAAATTATGACTTTTCAACTAAATAATTATAAATAAAAATTTAAAACTAATATAATTTTATTAAAATAATTCTATATATACAATTCTATAATAAAAATAAAATACAATAAATATATAATTAAAATTTAATAAAATACAACTCATATATAAGCAGAATATATATATCTGAACCTGAACCCGTCATGAATAATAAAAAATATTATTCGTATCAGTTAAAATTTATTTATAAATTATTCATATTTTATATAAATAAATTGAACAAATCAAGTACTTCAATATATCTGGCTGATTGTCATACCTAATTGCAAAATACATGTATACCTATTTGTGTATACAGTGCAATACCATTAGACCTAGGATTGTAAATAAGTCAAGCTACTTAAATTCGGATTGGATCTCAGTTCGGTAAAAGTTTGTTCAGGCTCAAGCTTGAATTACTCGTTTGTTAAATAAGTCGAACTCAAGCTAAGAAATACTCGGCTCGTTAGCTCGCGACCTGGTTAATTTAAAAAGCTCGCAAGTTAAACTCGTAAGCTAGCTCGTTTAATATATTTAATTAAAAATATATAATTTAATTTATTTATATTAAACTATATATATGAATATATTAATTTTTGACTAATTTAATTTATATAATTTATTAATATATGGTATATATGATAAATAAATTAAATAATATATAATATAAAATAAATTAGTAATTTATAGTAAAATATAATATTATAGTAATAAAATATTTTATTTTTGTTAATATATAATCATATTATTTTTTTATAAAAATATTAATTTTAACATATCTTTTTCTGAAAATGTAGAATAAATAAATAAAAAATAAAAACTGAAATAAGTTTATTGAGTTCGTTAAACTTATTTAAATCAAGTTTGAATTCAATTTCGAGACACATAATATATGAGCCGACTCAATACAAATTTAAATTCGACTCAACTCAATTACAATCCTACTTAAACTCAAATGGGGGTGCTTGTTGAGTCCCAATCCCTTTATGAGATTGGGCTTGTGGGAGCAATTTTACACAGAAATTGTCCCACTTCATAAATTTTATTTATTTTTGGATGAATGAAGGGCTGTCATACGGCAACCCTTCATTTATTAAAGAAATAATTTTTTAATAAAAATAATAATTTTTTAATAAAAATAATAATTACAATAACTTTTTATAAAAAATAATAATTTTTTAAATATAAATAATAATTTTTTAGTAAAAATAATTTTTATAAATTAATTAATATTTAAAATTTAATTATTAAAAATAAAATAATAAATAATTTAAATATAAAAAATAGACTCATTAAAATAAAATTTGACCTTCATCGTTAGAGGAGCAAATCTCACTTTTATTTGAATTTCATTTTATGTCTATAGTGCAATTTAGTAGCGCTCAACGGAGAGTAACTTATCCCTCTCCATTATAGATATTCTTTGGACCTCAGTAGTTAATATAATACAGAGTATTGTAACCTATTAATGTATATTCTAATATATTGTTGCTTTTATATGTGAAACTTAATTTGTACTGGATTCCTTTTTGAAATTATAAAATTATGAATTTAAGTTTAAACTAAAGTTTAGTTAATCAAGTATATATTACTTGCCTTTTAATTTTAATTATATTCTACATTCTTATTTTTATTTGATTGAATTATATATGGTGATCTTAATTTTGTAGTTCCCTATGGTATTTTAGAAATGAAAAGCGGTAATGCGTGGCAATCTGAAGCTTTCGTTTAATATCCTTGGCATTCAACCCTCAATTTTCTTGGATTGTCGGTGGGACAATTCATTTTTAGAAATATAATACAAATATAATTATAAATATCATGAAGTATGTAATCAATAAATGTTATAATTCACATGTGTTTCACTAAAAATGAGCAAAACCCTGGCCTTGAATATGTGTAATGTGGGCGTGCCAGAGGACGAAGGATCCTCGATCAAATACATTGATGATTAATCTTGACTCTTATCAAATAGTTGTGTGTATTTTCTCTTAATGATTAATCTTTACTCCTATCAAATAATTGTGTGAATTTTCTCGTTTTCAAACTTACTATGAAGATAATATATTTACATCATTTAAGATTTTAATGTTAAAAGTGTACAATTCATGTCAGAAAACTATAAGGAAAAAAATATATATTTTTTGAAAGCTCATCAAACTAAAATAATTGTTGTAAACCATTTTAGCATGGGTGAGTCAAAAAAAAAATACCCTTTTTTAAATTTTGTTTTCAAATAGATTGTGCTTATCTTATTTATTTATTTATTTATTTATTACAATTCTATCTCTTTCTTTTTCCAATTTTACGTTTTCTTTTTTTTTTTTCAAAACTACTTTTTTTTTACATTTCCGTCACATTCAAATCAAATCTGCGTGAATTTCTTTTGGATTTTTTTTCTTCCTTCTGTTTCTTCTCTTCTACATGAGTCTCTTTTAGATTTTGCTTTGCTTCTTTTTATTTCTTCTTCTCTTCTATTTAATTTTATTTTGTCTTTTAATTTCCTTTTACTCTTCGTTTTTTTTTCGTCTTGTCCTTTTTGTCGTTGTTTCAAAGTTCTTTGGTTTTATTTTGTTTTCAGTTTCTTGCTCTAGCTTTCTTTCATGTTCTAATGCTTCTCTTTTGTTTTCTTCGTTTTTTTTTGTTTCTTTATTTTTCTTTTCGTTGATTCTTGTTTTTGATTTGTTTTTTATTTTCTTCTATTTTTTCTTTCATTTTGTTACTGCATTCCTTTTGGTTGGTTATTAAATTTTTTTATTATCTTTTATTATGGTTTTTGTTGCTTTATAGCCATTTACAATCTAATAATATTTTGAATTGTGTTGAAATCAGTTAGAGAAGTCTTTAGATTCACAATACATATATATTCACAATATATACAATATATTTATACTACTGATAGTAATAAAGCATATATTCTCTCTTGATGAGAATATCAATATATAGACAATATTGTATACGATATTTACACAATAGTTAAATATTATATGAAAATTAATATATATAATTTATGCAAAACATATTCACAACATATGCGAAATATATTCACAATATATATTATATTATATTATATTATATTATATTAATAGTAGTATATATATTCTTATTTAAAATTAAATATATAAATTATATTTATGCTATATATATTTAATATTGAAGAAAGATATAAAAGTAATATATATATATATAGCTAGAATTTAACATATATACAATATATATGCATTACATATACTCAACATATACATTATATTATATTATAGTTAATATTAATATATATGTTCTCACTTAAAATTTAATATATAAATTATATTTATAGTACATACATATCATATTTAAAGAAAATATAAGAGCATTACATATATTTTTAGCTAGAATTTAATATATTCACAATAAACATAACATATACATAACATACTTAATATATTTATAATATTTTTGCAATATATACAATGTTTTTGAAAGTTTGCAAATTACCGAATATTTTATAGAAATGAATGTCGCGCTATAATTTTGTAATTTCAGAAATTTTTTCAATAGTTTTATAATTTTTTAAGCATTATATTTTTTATTTTTTTTCTTTTGAGTGTAAGTTGTAAAATTAAAAAAAAAAAGGAATATTTATAAAATTAACCTAAAAACTAAAATGTTTTTCAACTTTACCATACTTAAAAAAAATTTCAATTTTACGCTAAAACACTTTTTATTTGCAAAATTACAGATGTGGACCAAAATATTATTCATCACAAGATTTATGCACAAATATTTCTCTTACTCATTTATTAATACTTTAAAAAATAAAATAATTAATTACTTAAAAATAATTTTATATAATTAAAAATTAATTAATTAATTAACTTAAAACATAATTTATGTTAACTACTTTAAATTATATTTTAACACATGCTTTTATATATTATATTTAATTTATATTTTTTAAAATAATTTTAACATATGCTATAAAAATTATTTAAAAATAATTTTTTAATATATTTCATAATTCACACTTATGTCTAGTTATATGCAACGACTTAATACATTTATAGTCCTATGTATTTATCTATTTTAATCATTTTATTTTCTATATTTATGTATTTGCTACTTTGTCCCTCTTTATTTATCTATTTCATATTAGCATATACCTATATAAATAGATGTTGGATTATTGGTTATTTTGCACTTTGTACTTATCTATTTTATACTCAATAGATGTCCAAATAAAGATGGTTCTATATATACATATAAGTGTTTATTTGATACAAAATTTATAAATATAAGAAGCAAAGTGACTAATATATATTTAAGTATTTGTTGATACAAAGTAGACTAAGTACAAGGGGCAAAGTGACAAATACATAAATTTATAAAGCAAAGTGATCAAAATGGACAAGTACATGAAGTTACAAATGTATTGTCCCTATATATAATATATACTCATATATAACTAAATAATTATTCACATATATCTAATTATATATAATATATACCTACTTATACTTTTATTTTTTTAAAATTAATACATATACCCACGTATAACTAAACATATAAAATAATTTGATGGTGTTATTCTTTTTCAAATTCAATACATATATCTTATATGTAACATATACATACTGTTATTTTTTTCAAATTCAACATGTATACCCACATATAACTAAATATATAAAATAATTATATATTATTATTTCTTTTAAATTATAAGCCTAACTCACGAATTTTTTAAATGAGTCAGCTTACGAGTTAACGAGCTAAATATTTCTTAGCTTGAGTTTGACTCATTAAATTAATTAACAACTCGAGTTCAAGCCTAAATAAGCTTTGATGAAACCAAGCTCAAGTAGTTTGACTTACTTACAGTTCTACTTTTATTTAATTATTTTGATGTATTTCTATAAGTTTTTTTTTTAAGTTTTCTAATGTTGTAGTTCAAAATCCAAAAACAATCTTCAATTTAATGAAACAAAAAAAGCAAAAACAAAATAAACAAGAACATAGGGACAGGAGAGCTGAGAGTTTCATCAACAGTAAGTGAAACTATCAATATAAAACATCACTAATGATAATAAGAAGCCCTTTTTCTTTTATTTTTGGGCGAATTATTTTGCCCCATGTATTTATACATTTGTTAGATTGTCTCATATACTTATATATTTTATTTCAATAAACATTTATATAATCACATTTGGTCATTTTGTCCCTTATATTTATTTATTTTATACTCAATAGATATCTAGATAAAAATAGTGCTACAGTTATATGTATGTATCTATTTAATATATTTACAGTTCTACTTTTATTTAATTATTTTGATGTATTTCTATAAGTTTTTTTTTTAAGTTTTCTAATGTTGTAGTTCAAAATCCAAAAACAATCTTCAATTTAATGAAACAAAAAAAGCAAAAATAAAATAAACAAGAACATAGGGACAGGAGAGCTGAGAGTTTCATCAACAGTAAGTGAAACTATCAATATAAAACATCACTAATGATAATAAGAAGCCCTTTTTCTTTTATTTTTGGGCGAATTATTTTGCCCCATGTATTTATACATTTGTTAGATTGTCTCATATACTTATATATTTTATTTCAATAAATATTTATATAATCACATTTGGTCATTTTGTCCCTTATATTTATTTATTTTATACTCAATAGATATCTAGATAAAAATAGTGCTACAGTTATATGTATGTATCTATTTAATATATTTACAGTTCTACTTTTATTTAATTATTTTGATGTATTTCTATAAGTTTTTTTTTTAAGTTTTCTAATGTTGTAGTTCAAAATCCAAAAACAATCTTCAATTTAATGAAACAAAAAAAGCAAAAACAAAATAAACAAGAACATAGGGACAGGAGAGTTGAGAGTTTCATCAACAGTAAGTGAAACTATCAATATAAAACATCACTAATGATAATAAGAAGCCCTTTTTCTTTTATTTTTGGGCGAATTATTTTGCCACATGTATTTATACATTTGTTAGATTGTCTCATATACTTATATATTTTATTTCAATAAACACTTATATAATCACATTTGGTCATTTTGTCCCTTATATTTATTTATTTTATACTCAATCGATATCTAGACAAAAATAGTGCTACAGTTATATGTATGTATCTATTTAATATATTTACAGTTCTACTTTTATTTAATTATTTTGATGTATTTCTATAAGTTTTTTTTTTTTAGTTTTCTAATGTTGTAGTTCAAAATCCAAAAACAATCTTCAATTTAATGAAACAAAAAAAGCAAAAACAAAATAAACAAAAACATAGGGACAGGAGAGCTGAGAGTTTCATCAATAGTAAGTGAAACTATCAATATAAAACATCACTAATGATAATAAGAAGCCCTTTTTCTTTTATTTTTGGGCGAATTATTTTGCCCCATGTATTTATACATTTGTTAGATTGTCTCATATACTTATATATTTTATTTCAATAAACACTTATATAATCACATTTGGCCATTTTATCCCTTATATTTATTTATTTTATACTCAATAGATGTCTAGATAAAAATAGTGCTACAGTTATATGTATGTATCTATTTAATATAAAATATATAAGTACAAGAGGTAAAATGACTAATATGTGATCATATAAATATCTATTAAAACAAAATAAATAAGTACAAGATGCAATCTAACAAATACATATATAAATACACAAGGCAAAATGACTAAAGCTATTAAGTTTATGGGCAATTAATATATTAAGCATTTATTCTTCAAAAACAAGCCTAATAACAGGCCCTTCAAAACCACCAGTAGTTTGGGGGGTTGCTCATCTCCAAAGTAAAATTTCATAGGCTCATATTCCTCTTAAGTGGCATGAAGAAGGTGAGTAAAATCGATGCCATATTGAATTTAAATGTTTGTGCTCCTTCTTTGGCAACACAAACACAATCACCCATTATCATCTGCAAATTAAATGTAGAAGCACAATGTCAAAATCAATGGAAAATAGAAGCAAACACACGAAGAAGTGCCCTGAAAATTCTAAAAAGAGAAAAATACTGTATTTTATCAAAACAAAATATAAAAAGATAAAAATGAAAAAATAAAAGGTTAAGAATTAAAAAAAAAATTAATAGCAGTAATATTGAAAATAAAAGTTAAAATATAATATAAATAGTGTAATATATATTGGTATATATTATATATAAAATAACATTTTTGTAAACTTTAGCCTTTGTGTATTTTAAATGTTCATATATACAGTATTTATGAAAAAAAAAATTGTCTAAAATTTTTTTAATAATATTTTTGAAAACAAACTCTTTTTGTAAGTTATTTTTGTAATTTTCAAAAAAAAAAAAAAGAAGCCGCGACTCATTCCAGCGTAAGTCCAATGTTTCAATCATCAAAAAAGCCCAAGCCAACAATGTTTCAATCTCCACCGCATTTTTTTTAATTTTTACTTTTTTATTAGAAATATTTTAATTATTTTATTATTAACTTATTATAAATTTATTATAATCTATATAAAATTTATAAACTCATAATAAACTCATTATAAATTCATTGTCAACTCTTTATAAACTAATAAAATATGGTATTTTAGTAAATATTTTATAAATTCTGGTATTTTAGTAAATATTTTATAAATATGGTAAATTTAGAATTATTTTTATATTTTCTTGTATTTTTGTCAAAAGCCAAAAAAAAAAGATAAACAAATCATGCATTAAGATCTAATTAATGATAGACTACGAGCAAATTTAATCATTAAATTTTTTTTTAAAAAATCAACTGAAAATAAATTAAAAATTTAACATCATTCATCATATTTTAAAATATTTTTTTACGAAGAATATTTTAATTATTTTATTATAAATTCAACATAAAATATGTAAAATTTATAAATTCATAATAAATTTATTGTAGACTAATGAAAATTTGATATTTTGGTAAATAATTTATAAATTCTAATATTTTAATAAATAATTTATAAATGTAGTAAATTTGAATTTTTTTTTTCAATTTTTTTTATATTTTATCAAAAGCTCAAATAAATTTTAATCCATAAAGTTCATTTCCCCTTGATCATATGTGATTTTATTTAGTGTGATATTTGCATAATTATGTTGTTTGACCATAAACGTAGGATGATATACAAATGAGACTTTTTATATATGACTATAATTTATCCACGGCGAATTAATTGAGACGGGGGTGGTTTTGATTCCCCAGCAAAGTGAGGATAATATAAATGTTCTGCCCTGCCAAGGCATATGAACAGAGTTATCATAGATTCTGAGCCTGTAAGAGCAATTTTCCACCGAAAAAAAAACATTTAAAAAAAATGATTTTTTTTGCAGGCTAATCGATTTTGGCCGTTAGGGCTTTCAGAATCACTGCCTTTTCTTCTTGTATTTCACATTTGTGGTGGATATTAACCTACCATTGCCTGGATAACCAATTGCATCCACATAAGAAGATAGCAAGTACACAGGCACCCAATAATGCCTCTTAATGGCCTGTTTTCTATCTTTTTTTTTTCAGCCCTCTAAAAAGCTGTGCACAGGTAAAACCAATAGTACCCAGTAGACCACAAACTAATCTAAGCTGAGACTCTTTAAAAGCACTGTAAAATTACCAAACAAAACCAACAAAAATCAATTAAAATAAGTCACATTAGCTATAGTTATCACCAAACTATGCCCCTTTCAAGTTCCCCTACCAGCATGAGTAACTTGGCAGGAATCCCACACAGAAAAATACTCTCAACAAGAAGAAATCACAAAAATGATAATATGCACTAGTAAAATCTTACTCTATTTATTATAGACAGTTCCAACAATCAAATTTCACACTTTCTGGACGGAAGATGGGCAAAATTGAACGTTAATAACTAGTAATTGAATAACAGACAATTATAAATTTCAACGCAAGCTACAAAAACAAGCTACCCAGTATCAATGCCAAATCAGTGTTAAATTACTTAAATCCTACCAAAATTCTCTCCACACTGTATTCGACAGTCATAACAGTTATAGCAAAACTCGTACAGATAAATGATAAAATAAAACATTTTGGACTACTAAAAAATTCAATGCTCTACTCTTTCTTTTCTTTTTTTCTTGTTTTTCTCAATCTTTAGCATCTCAACATTGAACTGTGTCTTCAATTTCCTTCAGCAACTTCATCCTTTGTAGCATCTCCATTTTCAGAGGCCTGGCCATTATCAAAATTTTCAGCACTGCATCCAGAAGAAAACATTGTTTTTAAAAACTTGTGCATTAAGTCTCAATGTCAATCTCATGATGGAACAACATACATAACCATACATGCTAGGCAAGTATCCAAAACTACTTCCTTTCATGTTGACCTGATAATAACTTTCACCACAGTACTACCAAGACAACAAATGTAATCATAATTGCGATATTCAAATTACATTCTGAAGGCCAAAGCCATCTGAATTAAATTATGCAATAAATGATCCATATTGAGCTGCAAAAAATAATAAAAGAAACAAATAAATACCCCCAATTCTAAACCCATATAGAACACCCAGCATAATGCCACTTAAATCAAAAAGTTATTATGAAATAGTATATAGATTCCATCTAGCGCTAAGACTAATTTCTATGCACGTGGAAAATGCAATGACAATCAAGATTAGTAGGAATGTCAATGAAAACAATGGGTACATCATTCATCCCGCTATGAGAATGATATGAAAATTACAAGAGAAGAATGTAACAATCTGTTATTCAAATAACAGCCTCGGAGTCATACAAATTATGATGCCATAAAGCAAAAAAATAGTAACAATTGCAGAAATTCCATAATGGGGATAAGCACAAGGAGGCAACCGGTTGAATTGAATAAAAAAAAAAAGACATACACATAGATAGGAAAATTGGAACACTGTTCTCATCAGTATGAATGTAGATAAGAGAATAGAAACACTAAGCAGCAAGCATACTCATCTACAGATTTGAGAAACTCGAGTCTAATGAACAACCCCATACCATAAACCAGTGGCCAGAAACAACTTCCTTATCCTTAGTGTCTCATAAAGCTAGACAAAACCTAGAAAATGCTGACCACGAACAAATCGTTTAAAGTAACGACCTAATCAATATATAGTTCTAATCACCAAAGCAACATGACAATGCAACAAAAAATTACGAAACATAAATGAATTGAACTTCTCATAATTGACTAGCAAGTTAACTAACTAATCATTCAAAAAGAATATCAGACCAACCTATGGGGACGAGAACTGGAATCAGCTACATCAGGCTTCCTCCAGCTCCTCTCGACACGCTCATTGCCAGAACCTCCAGCCCCACGCCCAGTGCCAAAGCTCAGTCGCCCAAATGATGAATTACCTGTGTCGCCTTTTTCCATTTCTTTATTACCGTTTATCTTCACAGACTCCAATTTCTCATCAATTTCTTTCCAGTCCTTTCCTTTCTCAGCCAAGACTTCCTCCCTCGGCCTGGCATCTCCGAATGGGCTGGACACCTTGGGTTTTGCTGCAACTCCATTATCGTTACTTACAGGCAAGGTACGTGGCTGCAATACAAGTTTCGGTCTTACACTCCCTGTTCCATTGAACTCCTCTTTCTTCTTTCCCCAGCTATCCGAATCCGCAGAGGCACCACCACCACCGTTATATGACCCATATCTATCTCTAGATAAAGAATCGAAACTCCCCCTCCTCTCAAATCCACCATTAGTAGCATCAAATCTCCGCGGCTCTGTTGGCTTATTGGACACCCAGCTGTCCGATTCATCAGCTTTTGACTGAGAATCAAAAAAGGAGCTCCTTTCTCTCCTTTCATAGCCATTCCCCACCGTTGATTTCTTCGATTTAGACCAATCATCAATCTCATCGGCACGTGAGGGCGCAAATTCTCTGCTAGCGTCCCTATCCCTATTAGAAACCCTAGAATTACCACCGCCCCATCGAGAATTAGAGGAATCGTCACCGTTGCGGTTGCTCATATCATAAGATTTGAAGGCACCGCCAAGCCTAGCCCGGTCAAGCTCTTCATCAGAGCGCTGGCGAGGCCCAGTAGGAAGATTGAGGAGATCTTCATGGGTAAGGCCTCGAGATTGTGCTTGGCTAGGCTGAGAAGTCTTAGCGGAGCCATAGGTAGAGAATTCAGATAATGAGATCGTTTGGTTCTTCTTCTTCTTAGGCTGTTTGATGGAGGCGGCGGAAGCTAAAGAGGGGAATTCAGATTCACCGGAACCAGAATTAGTATTTCGTTGAGAATCGAATTGTTGCTGACGGAATTCATCCTCATGTTCTTCGGCGTCCAGAGCCCATGCGCCAGGCTTGCCCCAAGGAGAAGACACAGTAGCCGCCATGTTGTTTCTCTCTCTAGAAAACAAAAATCGCTGTGCGTTACGAGTTCGCGTTAGTTGGAAGCAAAGAGGAGAGGTGAAGGAGAGTTTATAGAGAAAGAATAGATTCTGTTCTGAAAATTGGACGGTTGTGATTTCTTCGGCTGATGATTAGACAAGAAAATTGATTTCCGCCTAAGAAGGGAGCCTAAATTAACGTCAACAACATTGCTTAAACGCTAAGCTCATGCAAAGAATAAGAAGCTTGGCGACTTTAACCTAGCAGCTTTAGTTGGCCTATCATAAATCTTCTTGTTTTTTTTTCAGCAATTTACTCAGGCCTAGTATCGAAGCCAAAATCTAAACGAAAACAGAAACAAAATTTTCAAATGAAAAAAAAATAATAATAATAAATTTATATTTTATTTTATTTTTATATTAAGAAATTAATATAAATAATTAACATTAATTCTATTCAAATTAACTTGAAAGGGTTAAAAAAATCAAAATACAATTTTTTTTCTATTATTATCTAATCTTATTAATGCTAAAAATATTAATTTTATCCAATTCATAATTAAATTGCTAAATTTTAATATTAATCTAAATACTTAATCATAAAATTTTAAATACCAACTAATTAAATATATATATATATATGATGTAAAAAAAAACTAATAATTTATATATTTATAATTATATAAATTATATATATAAATATATAATTTATGCATTTATAATCACATAAATTATATATAAAAATATAAATTATATACACACAAAGCACAAATAATAAACTTGTCCACCTCAGAGGCATGCACGTTCTTGAAATAATAACAATAAATAATATATATAAATTTTTGTGAAAGGTGATATTTCAAGCTTCTGGTAGTAAAAAATTTAGTTACTATAAAACAACGGATAAATACACACTAAAAATATCAAACTTAATCATGAAGCTTTGCTCAAAAAAAAAACCTTAATCATGAAGGGCATCAAAGTCAACTGAAACTGCAGATTGCCAAGCATTGGACAAGCAAAAATCTGTACAAATATCATATGGACGACCGAGCATCACTGCACCTCTGGTTAAATCTGTCACCTCCGCAATGTACATCCTCTTTCTGTACTAGTCTTTCATTATGGAGATGCCTGTTCAGAATTCATGAATGGTGTAGAGAGCTATGCACTTTGATTCGGGGCCTCCTCGGATAGCCCACAGCTTGTCAAGAAAAGTCAATACACAAAACTACTCCAATATTCATACCGCAAAGTTTGTCCAGAAAAACAAAGAGCTTCTTCTTGCTTTGCAAATACATCTCTACACTGATTACAGCTTTGCTCCAATAGCTAGGATCATCTTCCTTCCACAACCAGAAAGAATCATTGCTCATCTGTACTTTGTATGTTGATTAAATGTTCTTCGACACTCTTAACAGAATCTTCATTTACATACCATGTAACAGTTCCTGCCATAGAAAGCAAAAGAAAATGAAGATGAGATCATAAGGTTGAGCTAATATTATGGTTGATATCGATCGATCAGATAAGATAATCACGCTTGCCAAAAGGAGCATATACAAATATTTGACAACAAAGAAGTAAAAGCAACCTTGAACTATAGATTTTTTTTTTCTTTTTTTGGAGAAAAAACAACAGAAGATTTTGGTTGAAACCAGAAAACTTTTTCAAATATGAGAGAAGTTAGAAGTTGAGTGGATTATGCGGACATGTAACAATAAAGGGCATAAATATTCATTTCTTGGTGCAACATTTGTATAGGGATCATATGGGCCTGTTCTGCAGAAAACAAAGAATGCATTTTATTCTTTACATATAGAGAAACGGGATATTGCATTATATGCTTCACAAAACTGGACGACTTGCAATGAAATGTATGAATCCCCCAAGAACAACATGGGATATCAACCTCAGTCTCTTAACCAAGCAATAGAAAGAAAATAGTTGGTCACTTTCCAAGTTGCAGATGCAGAAAGCAAGTTTAAAGACTCGACAATTTACATTTCTGATATAGGTTCTTAATAGGGCTCATTCAAGATAATATTTACCTGTTACTGTTAGTCCTTATATTTCATATGTGTTATTATTCCAGACAGCCAGTTACTGGTCCAGTATTTTTTATCTTAGAAGTCAAGAGTGACTTGAAAATGTTTACTGGAATAGACTGGGTTAGATGGTCTTTAGGTCATATATTGAAGCTTGGCTTTTTCTTTGAGTTGTATTGAATCCTTGTTCAACTGGGAAAGTTCTATACTTTTAGTTCTTTGCAGAAGCCGAGATCCTTGCAGGATTGGGACATTTTCAGTCTTTCTTATTAATGAATTAAGAATTATTTCAAAATTGCCAACGACTGAGGTCTTTTGGATGGTGATTCCAACCCTAGTTTTGAGGCCAATTGGGTCTGGGGTGTGATGTCCTAACAAGTTCTAGCAGCATAAGAAGCCAATATAAGGTAGGATGAAAGATGATGTTTATGGTAAAGACATACAACAGTGAACTAGGTATCCATTACATTTTTCAACAGTGAACTAGGTAAAGACATAAGAATCGCTGCTTGTACAGTCATCTATGCCCAAGCTTTTAGAAGAAATGGACAACAGCTAAAGATTCATTAGATAAATGCCAAAAGCATATGCATTTTCTCCTTAATCAAGATGAGAAATGCATGGGCTGCAAGAGGCCAATTCAATTCTGGCCACCAAGGCAATACCTGATGCCCTAATCAATCCCAAGATAAAAAAACTAAGGCAATACCTGATGCCCTAATCAATCCCAAGATAAAAAAGGGGGCAAAGAAGGATAGAGCTCATATGTACCTAAAGGAGGAGGTGGTTCCTGTTCTCTTGTTGCATGAAGTATGATTGTTCCTGAAAGTACAGTAATGAATCCACATAACTCAGAGGTTATGCTGCTTGCATTTTGGCCAGACCAATCCTGGAGAAAATATCAACAACAACAATTTGAGCTCATTGACTCAGAGTAACTCTTACGAACAATGACACCATAATTACACTAAACACATTCCAAATGGGTCAAGCATTTTTACCTTAAACATTATGCAACTAGCAATGATGGTTAGAGTTGTAAACATCACGTAATATACTGGAGAAACAATTGCCGCGTTGAATGTGTCCAAAGCCTGAACAATAATTACACAAGCATAGGTGAACATGAGACTGATGACGAAATAGAGTAGCAATTGAAAGATGAAAGTTATGCAAATGTAAATGAAATTTCTCTTTCAAAAAATCTTAGGGCATAGCAAATCTCGCTGTCAGAAATAGTAAAGCAGAGAACAAACACATAACATCCAGGTTCAGAAATTTGAACTTCAAGAGAGCAATTTCATTGATTGTTCAAAGTCTTATGAAGTTCTAGTTACAGGGGAACTAAATGCTAAAGTCAACTACAGCTTACCATATTTTTCTACATCTAGACCATATTTTACTTTTCTCTATATGCAAACCATTAAGTTCTCTTACACACAGCCACACTTTTCATCTAACTACACTAATCTTGTAATCACATGCTTCCGCAAAATACAAAATAAAATACCAAATTAGCACATATCTTAAGAGTATCTAAGCAAATTCTGAAATCCTAACACTCACCTGTGAAGAAAGCCAACTATGAATCACAAGTTGTTAGTTAACCAGCTGGGGGTATAATTGTAAAATGGAAGTGAACTAATATCAATAAATAAAGGAGTGTAACAGAAAATATATTCAGTTAAAAAATATAAAACCAATTTGTATTTTATCTCTCTCTCTCCTCTGTCTCTTTCTCTGAATATTTTCCTTTCGTTTTCTCACTCACAAAACCTCAATTTAGGCTCCTATGATCAATAGTCCTAAGCCTATAGATATAGTTGTGACTATCAGCTATAGAGGGATCATAGTTGTGACTATCAATGACCGGTAACATCCTATTACCTACCAACTCTCATGAATATACTGTCATAAAGCTGGTCGAAAACCCAATTAATTGTATTCTTCAAACTAACATATAGCACCTTGTAGAAAAACAGAGATAAAGGATATGGTTCTTAACAACCAGTAGACAGGAACAAATTAATAATGAAAACCATAGACTTCCAGAAAAAAAAAAAAGTAGGACTACCTTTAAAATAACCCACCAACTCATAATTAAAATTCCAATAAGACGGCACTTCAGACCATAAAATGAGTCTGTAGCCCAACAATGAATCTCTAGATTCTAGTTCATATTCCAATGGTTCTTTGGGATTCTCTACAGAATTTTGAAGTACACCAATCAAGATGATGCTGAAATCTTTCACATAGCCAATCAACTTTTTCTGGTAAAATTGTCACATATAGATCATGCTGTGATCTTTATTTTAATACCCATAGTGCAGAACCTTCATATCTGCTGCCTTCACCCATGCTTCTAACATCATACGTATTAGAGACAAAAAAAATTGCAAACGAGAAGCATCTAAAACAATAAAAAAAAATTTGTTCTTTACGTATTTAACCATTAATAAAGGCACGCATCAGGATTCAGGAATAAAAAGTTCAAGCAACTATCCCAATTCTGAAAAGGACTGATTTTCCCAAGCATTTACTTGATCAGGAAAACATGTATGAATGTCATTTCAGCACCTGATCATTTTTTCTTATGATAATGCCATATATCAGGGAAAAAAATTTTCATTGTTTCATTTCAGATTTATCATGAAAATAGATGTAAATATGTTTACACTTTCATCTAAGTTTTTTAGCTTTAATTCAAGGGTGGAAAAGCACAACACAGTTACTTGGAATTATTAAATAATAAAATTCAGGCTTTCAACCATAAATTGCATGTGGTGAGTGATCAGAAAAATTTTTGGATAAAAAACTAAAACCCGTGAAAATTGTTTTATTATATACTTTCATCCCTAACATTTGAAATTAGCTAATTTGGTCCCTAAAATTTGTTAATGGCTGTACATTTGAGTCCTGATGAATAAGACATAAGTTTTTCATAACACTTCAGTTCTTGGCATTTTAAATTTGACCACAGTTTGCTTTCTAAAATTTTAAAATTTAATTACAGTATAGTCTTAAATTGCAGTATCACAAAACATTTTAACCCTTCAAAAGCTTACATTTTTCACTTAAGGTAGTCAGGATTAAGAAACTAATTATGAAACAAGAGGGATAAAAGTGTATATTAGGCAAAACCTCAAGTGATTGGTAGTAATCTACCCAAAGTTGTTTAAGCCTTAGGCCAGTTTTGACATTAAATTATTCGTATCTATGGTTTATTCTCTACTAGAAGATATCACTATTGGAGAAATTTGCACGTACAATTGAAACCTAAGTAAGTTCAAAAATGGATGCTGCTTGTTTGTTATATTTTGGGGGGTATCAAGCTAGCCTGATGATACAAAATGAATAGGCAAAAACTGCATTATTGATCTTGCAACTAAGGGCTCGAAGTCTAGTAGATTTCAATTTGTTTCAATTTCATCATCCAATTTAATTTTGGTAAGCCATAACCATTGATGCAAAAAGTTTACCAATCCAATCAGAGGATTTTGCCAATGAATCATTATGGTCAGAAACAGAACAACATTAAAAACCTCAGTTCAGTCAATTATCCACAAAGGAAGAAAGTGTAAGCCAAGGGCTCTCATGTAGAAATACCATTAACATAAATGACATGTACGGAAGTAACCAGAAACATGGGTGACTTTAAACTCACCTTGTTGAGGTAATTTAGTTGTGTGATGACACAAATCACTGCAACAGTAAGGAAAAACCAAGTCTGTGGGTAAGTTATCTGACTTGTTCCCTCAAGGGTAAGCTTTAATGCAATTCCAATGGCCTTTATGCTTACAACCTGAATGATAATAGAGACAAGGAATCATGAGGTAAGCACTTAGCATTAACAGTGGTCCTATACTATAGTATGGAGGGGCCATGCAAACCCCACCCCACCCACAAAGAAAACCTATATTTCAAAATTAAAACGAAATCATTACCGTAATTGAACCAATTAAAGAACATATTCCCAAGTAGACCAATATGTTTGTCTGCCCACAGCGAGGTTCAAAGTGCAAAATCAAAGCCAACACCATTGAAAGTGAAGCTGCTACATATATTAAAAATGCTGAGAAAGAAAAAGAAAAACAAAAGTAATAAGTAATTATATATGATACCAAATGCTGTGCAAGAATAAAAAATAAAAAAAAAATTCTAACCTGGCTGGGTTGCCAATGTCCAGATCTCTTGTACAGAATTAGGAGTCTGTTCTTGAGGTGCATGAATAACAATAACTACAGATCCAACAATGCAGGACACGCATCCAACTATACCCATTTTCTGCAGCCGTTCTCTCAACATGAAGTGTGCCAAAATTGCACTTTTCAGACATCATTAAACAAATTAGTTTTAAAACAAAAGGATAACAATTATATCAGATGATACCACAAATAATAAAATGTTGCATATCTGCATTTACCTGATAATTATGCTAAGTGCACCAAGAGGAGTCACTAAAACTGCAGGAGCGTAAACATAAGCCACAAAATTTGCAGCCTCTCCAACAAACACTGTTTCATGAAAGTTATAAACATGAAGTCAATTGCCCATTCAATGATAACCATAACTTCTTAGATATTTTGCAGAATGAGAAAGAAAGAGAAACTTGCATTCATGTTTCTAAACTTACTTGTCACCATGCCAACCCACCATAGTGGCTCTAGTAAGTAGGCATAACCTCCAACTCCTAAATTATTCAAGGAAAAATAGGTCAATTATATTATGTAAACAAGTATGCATAATTTAAACTGCAGCTGAAATTTCTACTTAACAATGAAGTTGTTGATAATTTTCTTAGGGGAAAAAATTCCACCCATTATTGATTCAAAGCCTGCACAAAAGACAAAGAAGGAAAGTGGCAGATCTCTAGGACCAAAATTTGAATCACATTCTAAAAACCAAGTTATTTACCAATCACAACAGCCTCCCATGGAAGCAAAATAAGTTAGTTGAAGTAAAATCTTTGTCAGCCAATTCATCGCTTATTGCTAATTAAACATGAAGTAGATCTAGACATATTGCAATTTGGATCATTGTATTTGAACTTCTAACTAGGAACCATCCCTGAAGCTATATCTAATCTTATTACAGCATCTTATGAAGCTTATCACACAAAGAATCCACATAGTATATTTGATTCAGAAACTCATAAATGCATTTTTTATGCCCAATAAAGTACTCAAAATGCAAGCAAATTCAATATACGGATACTAGGCCAGCAATAAGAGGAGTGTAAATCACTTGTCAATTATTGAAAGAACGTTAATAATCTCAATCAATTGTCCAAACTCAGATACTGTAAGCTTATTAAATGAACAAAACAAGAACTAAGCAATTCAGTTAACACCCAAATGAACAAAATAAACACAGAATTGAAGAAAAAGTTTTAAAAAAAAGTGACGAACCAGCGCGAGTACCAGTAGCCCCAGCTCGCTTCAGCCCCTTCTTCTTCAAAATGAAGCTACACCCAATAAAAGCACTGGATGCCACTGCAAGAATTAGCCCCTTTGAATTATCTGATACTCCTCCCATGGTTTCTTTCCCCTTTCTCTAACAGCAATAACAGCAGCTCATATTTATATATACACACAAAAATTCAATAGCATTTCCTTTCAATTCTAAGAAAGCAATTCCAACGAATAAAAAACAGAGATTTATATTTAAAAGAAAAAATCCAATTCCCTCCTCCCTCCAAGAAGAGAGGTCCAACGTTATACCAATAACAGAGGTTGTTGGTATAACGGCACCGTTTCGTTTCGAATTGTATTAACCTGGAAACGCTTGTTTGGAGTTGCAGAGAAAGAGATATATCTGGAAAATCTTAGAACCCTTGTCGTCGACGATTCTCCGTATTATTATTAATTTTTTACTACTGTCTTCTTATTGGAAATTTCCCAATCCATTTCGGAGGCTTTGCGTATAGCAGTCATTTTTTGTTTCTTGAATATTTCGTATTTAGATTATTTTTATTGTATTTTTTATATTTACTAGAAAAATAACCTCGGTTAGCTTCCAAATTTTTTAGTTTTTAATATTAGTTTGGATTACATAAATAATTTTAAATATATATCATATTAATATATAATCAAATATAATTTATAAAAATAATAAAGTGCTATACAATTTATTTTTGAGGCGACTTTAAATAAATTATATAGTCGATTAACATGTCAATTCTTTATAATTCATTTAACTAAAATTATATAGTTTTGATGCAACTCAAAATTATGCATTAAAATTATATCATTTTATTATTATTTACTTTAAAAAAAATAAAAATAAGAGTTATATATTTTAATAATATTTTATTTAAAATTATTTTATTTAAAATTTTAATTATTTTTATTAAAAATTTATTAATTTAATCAAATTATTAAATTATTTTTAATTACAAATTATTTTTTTTCTTAAAAAATTAGTTTTCTTTTATTTTTATATTTTTTATGTTTAGAGTAAATGTGTTAATTTTTTAGCATTTGTTTATTCAATAAGTAGCATAGTGATTAATTGAGTATTTATTTTATAAAATGGATTGTTGAATATTATTAAATCATATAAAAGATTTTTTTCTATTTTTATATTTGGGGGTGATGACTCGCTATTATTTAAAATATTGGTAATTTTTAAATTTTATTGTATTTAATTTAAATATATTTTTAATTAAGTGATACTAAATCATTTTTAATATTAAAAACACTCAAATTTAAGTTATACTAAACTTAGATTTTGGCAATTAATTTAAGATAAACTAAAGCATATTAATCAATTGGCAAAAAGAAATTTATTAATCAAACTTCAGTTATTATACATTTTTTATATATGATGTAATTAAATGATGAAATAAACTAATAATGTAAAAAAATTAAATAAGCTATATCTCAATTTTAACTTAAAAATTCAAAATTTTAAAAATCCCAAAAGAATAAAATTAAAATATGCAAATAAAAAAATTGCAATAAACATAACAGTGAATATAAAAGGACTAGAAAGTAATTTTAATAAAGAATGACTTAGTAAAGAAGAAGGGTATAAAAGATAAAAGCAAAGCAAGTATAAAAATCTCAAATCTACTGTACATTTAGAGTGATTTTTCATTCTTTCTTTAAATTATAGAAATTGATAGATATCCAGTCGAATTTGTGGTAAATCATTCGTATCCGATTTAATGAATTAATTTTTTTTTTCAATTTCTAATACAATACATTAAAGAACTTTATATTTAAATTTTTTATTTTTTATTATAAACTTATATATATCTCTTTTTAATAATAATATATATTAGGGCAAAATTAGAAAGCAAATAAAATATATAAAAAGTGAGTGTCAAAGTTATATATAATTCTAGCATTATATAAATGACAATTAAATGTCAAGATATATTGATAGATTAGTCGATGGGTTACACGGTCATAGTGATAGATATTTTAATTTAATAATTAACGATACACTCAAAATATAAATAAATTTACGTGATAAATATTATATTATAAGTTAGATTAATTAAATCAATTGTAGATGCTTTATAATTAATAATAATTAATAATTATCATAATACATAAATTTTAATTTTAATTTTAATTTCAATATAAAATATAAATTCATGTCATTATATATATGAGTGTGCGTGTGTGTGTATATATATATATATATGTCAATGACATCATTTAAAATTTATATTCAGTGTATACAAAATTCATTTTTATGTTTAAATTGATTTTTTTATTTTGTCTTACTCTTAATAAGGCATGTTTAGTATATTAAAATATATATTTTTTAAATTGATTCAAGAATTTATTGATAAAAAGAATCAAAATATTAATTTTTGATTCTATAAATTTACTTAAAAATAAGAAAATTAATTAAAATTAGTAATTTATATATGAAATAATAAATGAATTTGTTGCTTGTTAATTTTTTTTGAGAGAAATAAAAAAATATATAAATTTATCTAAAAATAATATGAAAAATATAAAAGTGGTAAAATACAAATAAATATATTAAAATTTAAACTAAATTGATATACTAAAAATATTTTTAAGTGGATACAAAGTCTATTAAAAATAAATCTAATAATATAAAACTTTAAATTTAATTATAATTAGTAGCATACTATTAAAAATTATAATTAATAATATGATTATTTTAATTTTTTTTTGAGATATTTAAATTGATATTGATAATTTAAAAGTAAAAATAAAAATATAATAAAAAGATGAACAATTTGAAATATTATTGTTCTAAAAAATTATGATTCACAAAGTCTATTAATAATAGACAAAAAAATCTATCAAAAATAAAATCAAATAATATAAAACTTTAAATCCAAATATAGCTAATAATATATTTATTTTAAATTATAGATGTACAGTGATTTCATACCCTCTTTTAAATTATAGAATAGATAAAATAATCATAAATAAAAATATGCAAAAGGATATATAAATAATTAAATTTAAAAGTAAAGAAAATAAATTAAGAGATAAAGGGTAAACTAATGAGGGGCAAAATAGAAAAGATGATATGAAATATACTGTAGATGTACAGTGATTTTATTGGTCGATTGTGTGTATTGATTTTAAACCGTAAGTGCACGGTTCGTACAAGTAATAGAGTAAAAATAAAAGTCGATTCCATAGGGAATGAATAATTTGATTAACTGAAATTCAAATCAAATATTATCTGAAAACTAATTAATCAATTTAATATTTTAAAAATTAAATTCTTAAACCTTAACTGCAAATTCAAAATAAAATTCAAATTTAAAATGAAATTAAACTAAGATAATTATCTATTAATTCAAACTTTAATTTTAAATTCAAATAATTAAATTCAAATAATTAAGATAACTAGTAGGATTAGGTTTCATTAGGATTATTTCAAATGGGTAAAAACATCTTTCAAATTAATTCAAATTTTTCTTGAATCAAAGTTACCAATTCCTTAAATATTAGTTTTTCTCTTTCTCAAGCAAGAAAATTAATAATTGATATAATTTATTATTTTTATTTTTATGAACAATAAATTTCAATAACCTCTTAAGCTCAAAGGAACTAAATTGTTCTGAAGACTATTCTTTTATCTTTAAATAGAATTTTCTTAAGTTGTTGATTCCTTAATCTAAAAGCATCTCTGGCTTTCACTCAACATATGATTTCAATTGATCATGCAATTGGTGGCCAGTCAATCACAAGTACTAAGAATGAATTCAACAAAACTTCAATTTCAAGAAATTAATAGTACTCAAATTAAGCAATATCCATTATTCACAATCCGAGGTCCACCTAATCTCACTAGGAAATTAGTTACTCATGAATAAATTAAACATAAAGAATGTTGAAATTAAGAAACTAAACATGAAATTCATAATTTCAATATTCAAATCAATAATAGAACAAGAACATAAAATAAAACATAAACCAAAATAAAGAATTCAAACTAGATGGATGAATAGTCTTGTTAAAATGATGAAGTCGTTCTCAAGTCCAATTTTCTTCTTTCTTTGATCTCTAATTGTGGAAAAACTAATCTCTCCTTAAAAGATGAAAAAAGTGTAGTAGAAAATTGCCTATGGATGCTCCACACATTACTGTTCACGTCCCCTTCTATATTTGTCTCTCCTCCCTCCTTCCAACTAGATACCTCCTGCTCAACTTCTATTCTAGAATTTGAATTCAAAGTTCAAAACCGATTTTTTATCAGATATCATCCTTTTCTCTAATTGAATCCTTCAAAAAAATTGTTGCCCCAAAAGATTAGATCATTTTAGACTTTTGAATCACCTGATTTGAACTTCAGACGCCTAAGTTATGGCCCAATTACTATTAGTGGCTCGGACTAGACTTCTGCTTCTGAAATTTAAGCCCGATTTCGACTTTAAAGTTAGAGACCCCAAACAAACTCAGAATTTCACAAACCAGGACTCTCTGAAAATCTTGAATTGTTATCTATCAACTTCATAAAGACTACTTTTCCAATTTTACAATTTAAGACTACCGAAATTTTACTTGAATTTTTAAAGGTCAAATTATGCCTAAAAATTTCAGTTTACACACACTTTTAAGAAATTAATTTAAACTAAGCTTAATTCAAGAATAATAAAATAAAAGTATATAAATAAACTTAGAATAGATTAATTTAAGTCAATTGTATGCTAAATATGATAGAAAATATAAGGTCAATATGCACCTATAAAATTCTCCCACACTTAAACTTTTGTTTGTGCTCAAGAAAATTAACATTATTAAGTTAAATTATAACAATCAATCAAACTCAATCAGCCAAAGAAAAATAATAATCACTTATTCTTAACTTAAAATACTAAACTTCAAAAAAATCTTAACATTAAGCAACTTTACAAACTAAGCACACTTATATATTAAGGTGATTAACAAAAAAATTTATGTCAAACCATAGTCATAAGAAATTCATAATAACTTCATTAATTCGAGAATATAGCAAGCATCACTAAGTAGTCAACTCTACATAATAATTGAGAATCAATAAGAGCTATGTATTTATCAATATTATATATATATATATTCAATAAGTGCATTTTATGCTCCATCACATTGTTATTATTATTTTCTTTCTCTTTTATTTTTTAATATATATATGGTTGATACTTTTTATGCTCTATTCCACCTTAATTATCTAAAACGAGTGCGTTTTATGCTCCCTCTCACTAAAAATTATATATATTATGCATAATTCTTATATCATATCCCTATATAATTAAGCAATTTACTACCTTAATGATATATACTAACTCAAGAATATATTAACATTATAATGAACTCAAAAGAACCTATGATAAAAATAATTTTAACTATTCTGTTTTTAAAAAATAAGTGCTCTTCATTTACAAAATTTCTTAAGATCATAACCTCATCCATTCCATGCATTAAATTAAGAATAACCAAAAATTATTTTAATCCAGCTAAAAGAATTCAATTATCAAGTTGAAATCTAAAATAACAATAATTAACTCGCTTAATAATAAGTAAAGAACAAGTAGAGATAAAAAATCAAATAGATTGCAAAGTAGGAGTAGAACATGTTCTATTATTTTTAGAAAGCTGAAAATTAAATCTAATACAAATAAAATAAAAAGAAACAAAATTAAATAAAAATTAAAACAAAAGACAACCTAACAAAAGTTTTTATAAAATAAACTAATAATAAGAGTTAACTACTCTCCTCCCACACTTAATCTTTTCATTTTTTTCCAATGAAAAATAAGCAACCACGAGCAAGAGACACCACAACTAATAAGAAAAGGCAAATATAATAAGAAAAAGATAACGGATGAAGGCTTCTTTATTTTATAGCGAAAGAATTCTTGAACATAAATATAGAAATCTCTTACCTTCTTCTTTAATATAAATGGGAAAATGAGCATTACATTATGAAGATAAATCCACCTCATCCCTTGAAGAGCTTAAAACTTCTCATTCACTTTCCTTGTTGAAGCTTTCCTTGCAATACTTTTTACTTTTGGTGCCATGATTTGAAGATTTGAATGATTTTATGAGTTGTATAGTTAGGGATTTGGGAGAGAGTTTGGAAGTGTGTGAGAGAGAAGTAGAAGATGAAAAGAAAAGTAAAGGGAGAGAAGGGCTGATATAATGTTTTTATGCTAGATTTTTTTTTCATCAGAGGTCCCGTCGCGATCTCAACAGGCGCGCGGCAGCAGCAGCGCCACTCCGTAGGGTGGGAAGCCCTCTGTCGCGATCGCCACAACTGGCGACGCTTTTGTGCTATTTTTTTTTCAATTGAAGAAAATAAAAAACCAAACTCAAACTCACCTTTTCTTGTTCTTTCATCTCCACCATCACTATTTGCTTAACAATCAGAAACAAAAAACAAAATTAAAGAAAATTAAATTAAAACACTAATCTGCAAAAACCAATAAATCAGATTAATAACAACTATTAAACTTCAACTTAACTAAATCGAATAAACTAAAACTACTAAGAACAAAAAAAATAAATGGAAATAAAAGGATAAAAATTTGGGTTGCCTCCCAAAAGCGCTTATTTAAAGTCTTAAGCTTGACTTTCCTTTAAAGCTCAAGATGGAAGATCACATTGTACTTCCTTTCCCATCATATTTCTTGTTGGTGTTAACTTGGAATCATGCTTCCCAAGTTCTTTATACCCTTTAATTTCTATTTGTGAGCTTGTATCCATGGGTGAAGTGAAATGGATTGCTTTACAATTTTCTTCCTTGGGCTTAGAGTTTGGTGTTGGGCAAACTTTGAGCAAACCCTTTTTAATGAAATCTTCTTGAAGAGATTTATCGCTTGCCTCCACTTGGAAACTTTTAGAAGTAGAATCCTTCAGAGATTCAATCATGTTAAACTCTGCCTGATCATCCCTAATATTTAAGGTGAGCTTGCCATTCTTCATATCGATTATAGCTCCAACGATAGCTAGGAAGGGTCTCCCAAGAATCAATGGGACATCTACACCTTCATTCAAATTCACAACTACAAAACTCAACAGGGATATAGAATTGTTTCACTTTTATAGGGAATAAGTGGCACGTAAGATTTTATCTCTTATTTAACATGTGCCTCCTCTTTTTTAGCTTCAATCTCTTTAGTTGTTGAATTAGAAGAAGAAATATGTAGAGATAGGGTCTTCTGTGTTGAGTCTTCAAGCCATATGCTATTTAGGAAAATAGCATTGCAATGTTCTCTCCGATTAATTTCAATTTGACTTGGAAGCACTCCTTGTGGGCGATTGTTAAGAAAGCTTGCTATTTGACTAACTTGAATTTCTAGATTCTTACTTTGGATTGCAATCTGTTCTATTCTTGATTCCAATTTGTCAAACCTTTCATAAGCAACTCCAATAAATTTCTCCAAAGTCAATTCATAAGATGGTTTACTTTCATGTGGTTGTAGTTGGCTTTGAATTTATTTTCTCAAGAATGGAGCTTGATAAGATGCCCTTTGGTTACCTTGATTACCACCCCAACATAGGTTTGGATGATTTCTCCAACTAGGATTGTAAGTATTTGCAAAGGGAGTTGGTGGTGCAAAATTTTGATTTCCTATAAACCGAATATGCTCTTGAACTTGACACTCCACAGTCCGGTGGCTTCCTCCACAATTTTCACAATAAACAGCAGAAGCAAGATTCACATGATCAAGTTTTCTAGCTAGAGCATCTATCTTTGTTATTAAGAGAGATATCCCATTCACTTCATGAACTCTGGCTACCTTCTTAGGCAAAAACCTCTCACTAGACCAATGGTAATTATTTGTTGCCATGAATTTAAGCAATTTCAATGCTTCAGCTATATTTTTATTTATAAGAGCACCTCCAGCAGCTGCATCAATTGTACTTCTCAATGGCCTTGTTATTCCATTATAAAAAGTTTGCACAATCAGTCATTCTGAAATCCTATGGTGAGGGCACTTTCTTTGAAGATTATTAAATCTCTCCCAAGCTTCATAAATTGATTCACCATCAAACTACACAAAGTTGGTTATGTCATTTGTGAATTTTACAGTTTTTCCATAAGGGAAATATTTTACCAAAAATTCTTTAGAAAGTTCATCCCAAGTGGTGAAAGTTCTAGCAGCTTGTCCTTGCAAATAAGCTTTTGCCTTATCCTTCAATGAGAAAGGAAAAAAGGCATAGTCTAATCGCATCATCACTAACTCCATTCATCTTGATTGTGTCATAAATTTCTAGAAAATTTGCCAAGTGAGCAATAACATCTTTCTGGTCTAACCCATAGAAAAACTGTTGTTTGAGCCATGTTGATGAGAGCTGGTTTAAGCTCAAAATTGTTAGTATTTACTGCAGGTCGAGTGATGCTTGACCCAATTTGAGCATTAGGCATGGCATGTTCTCTTACAGTGAAATTTCTTGGTTGAATTTGATCTTATAGGTAATCCATACTGATTTCTTCGTCACTAGCATCTTCTTCTTCAACCCTACATCCTTCTTCTACAGACTCTTATGCCCGAATTTATTCTCTTTCTTCTCTTTCAAGGCGAAGTCTCTCCTTTCTTACTCTATTATTTTCTTTGCATTGCTTTTCGATTTCAGGATTAAAATCTTCTAAAACCTCTTGTCTATTACTGCGCATAAATTCCTGCAGAAAAGCAAAAGAAAATAATTAAAATAAATTTCAAATTAATAATCTTTTTGAACTTACAGTTGTCAAATTAATTTTTTCTTTCCCGATGACAACGCCAAATTTTTTTTGGTCAATTGTGTGTATCGATTTTAAACCGCAAGTGCACGGTTTGTACAAATAATAGAGTGAAAGCAAAGGTTGATCCCATATGGAAGGAATAATTTGATTAACTGAAATTCAAATCAAATATTATCTAAAAACTAATTAATTAATTCAATATTTAAAAAATTAAATTCTTAATCCTTAATTGCAAATTCAAAATAAAATTTAAATTTAAAATAAAATTAAACTAAGATAATTATCTCTTAATTCAAACTTCAAATTCAAATTCAAATAATTAAGATAACTAGTAGGATTAGGTTTCATTAGGATTATTTCAAATGGGTAAAAATATCTTTTCAAACTAATTCAAATTTTTCTTGAATTAAAGTTATCAATTCCTTAAATATTAACTTTCCTCTTTCTCAAGCAAGAAAATTAATAATTGATGTAATTTATTAATTCTATTTTTATGAATAATAAATTTTAACAACCTCTCAAGCTCAAAGAAACTAAATTAGTCTTAAGACTATTCTTTTATCTCTAAATAGAATTTTCTTAAGTTGTTGATACCTTAATCTAAAATTATTCCTAGCTTTCACTCAACATATGATTTCAATTGATCATGCAATTGGTGGCCAGTCAATCACAAGCACTAAGAACGAATTCAAAAAAACTTTAATTTCAAAAAATTAATAGTAATCAAATTAAGCAATACCCATTATTCACAATCCTAAGTCCACATAATCTCACTAGGGAATTAGTGACTCATGGTTAAATTAAATATAAAGAACGTAGAAATTAAGAAACTAAACATGAAATTCATAATTTTAATATTCAAATCAATAATAAAACAAGAACATGAAATAAAACATAAATCAAAATAAAGAGTTCAAACTAGATGGATGAATAGTCTTATTAAGATGATGAAGTCGTCCTCAAGTACAATTCTCTTCTTCCTTTGATCTCCAATGGTGAAAAAAATAATCTCCCCTTGAGAGATGAAAAAATGTAGTAGAAAATTGCCTCTGGATGCTCCACATGTTACTATTCATATTCTCTTCTATATTTGTCTCTTCTCCCTCCTTCTAACTAGATACCTCCTGCTCAGCTTCTATTCCAGAATTTGAATTCAAATTTCAAAACTGATTTTCTATTAGATATCATCCTTATCTTTAATTAACTCCTTCATTAAAATTATAGCTCCAGAAGAGTAGATGATTTTAGACTTTTGAACTACCTGATTCGTACTTCAGACCCCTAAGTTATGGCTCAATTACTATTAGTGGCTCAGATTAGACTTCTGCTTCTGAAATTTAAGCCCAATTTCGACTTTAAAGTTGGAGGCTCAAACAAATTTGGAATTTCACTAACCAAAACTCTCTTAAAAGCTTGAGATGTCCTCTATCAACTTTGTGAAGACCACTTTTTCAATTTTTCACTTTAAAAATACAGAAATTTTACTTGAAACTTTAAATGTCAAATTATGCCTAAAAATTTCAGTTTACACACACTTTTAAGAAATTAATTTAAACTAAGCTTAATTCAAAAATAATAAAATAAAAGTTCATAAATAAGCTTAAAATAAATTAATTCATGGCAATTGCATACTAAATATGATAAAAAAATATATAGTCAATATGCACCTACCAGATTTCATATCCTCTTTGAAATTATAGAATAGATAAAATAATTATAAATAAAAATATGCAAAATGATATATAAGTAATTAAATTTAAAAGTAAGGATAATAAAGAAATAAATGGTAAATTAATGAGGAACAAAATAGAAAAGAGGATATGAAATATATTGTTGATGTACAGTGATTTCATATCCTTTTTTTAAATTATAGAATTGATGTGAAATTTCTGCATTCTTTTAGAAAGCATTAATTAATACTAGTTTGTTATTTTATAGGGGGACTTACATCATTTATTTTTCTCGCAATTTTTTTTAAAATACTATATAATTTTTTTAATTATACTATTTTTTTTAATTTTAGATTTTGTTAATTTTTTTTTTCATTTCTATTTTTAGCTCTTAACAGTGTTGAGAAGCCTTTTAATATCCTCACTTTTTTTAACATTATTTTTTGCTTTTTAATTATTTTTTTATGTTATTTTATCCAAAAATATTTTTTTGATATTATATTCTTACAAATACACAACATATATAAACACATCTACAATATATCAAAAATATCTACCATACATCTAACATATATCAATAATACATTAATAGTTTTATTTTGTTTTCTTCTAATACATGCAATATATAATACATTAATAATTTTGTTTACATATAACATCTACAATACATTAATAATTTTATTATGTATTCTTCTCAATAGGCAAAATATCTACAATATATCAATAATTTTATTTTATATTCTTCTTACATACATAAAGCATCTACAATATATCTACAATACATCAATAATTTTATTTTATATTCTTCTTATATACGCAAAATATCTACAATATATCAATAATTTTATTTATTCTGTATTTTTTTATTTGATGATTCAAATCTGTATTTTTTGAATATGGTGAATATTTGTTGAAAAAAAAAGATGAAAATAAATATTTTGTTGAAGAAGATGATGAAAATTAAAGTGAACATGGAGATAAAGATTTTACCTTATAGATTTGCTTTTTATCTTATTTTTCTCTATTTTTGATATTTTTATTTGTGTTTGAAGCAAAGTTTTAAAATATAGTTGCATGCAAAACTCTTGAACTTTGATTGATGATTCATATCTTTATTTTTTGTTGTTGAATTTTTTTTATGTTGATATTGATGAAGAAGATGATGAAGGTCTTTGATGAAGATTTATTTATGATCTGGTTTTTTTTTTTTTTTTTAAGTTTTTGATATTAATTTATTGATTTTTCAATGGTTTTTTGAGTTTTCAATTTTTGTTTTAGTGTTTGTCGATTAATGATGGTGATGATGAAGAAGAAGAAGGATGATTATGATGAAGATAATGGCGTGATTTTTGCAGTAATTTTGTTATTTTTAGTAAAGTATTTTTTAGTTTTGTAATTTTTTTTGCTGCTAACATAATTTTATAAATAAAATGATTTTTCAGGTTAGTTTTGTAAAAAATCCTATTTTATATTATAATAAATTATACATAATATCAATAAACATTTTTTATATTTTTTATATATTATTGACATTAGATTATTAAAATATATATATTAAAAAAAAATTCGTTGTTAATAATAAATTAAGAAATGCAATGAAATTATATGTTTTACTTTTTGTTTAAATAAAAAAAATAAAATTTCAAATCATTATATATTTTATATAAATTGTTAGCCTATTAATATCATATTATTAAATATGTTTACATATATTTTTAATGAAAATTTATTACTAAATGTAAATTAAAAAAATAAAGAAAATACAAAATAACATTATATTTGCACTATTTTTTAGATAGAAAACAAAAAAAGGAATTTTTCAAAATTTCAAACTATATAGCATATTATTTTTTTTATCTCAATATCAAGAAATAAAATCATTATATATATACATGTAAAAATTCTAATCATGTGTATGTTTCATACAAAAATTTAGAAATTTCTTCATTATTATTATTATTGTGTAAGTTTAATATAATATCGAATATTTTCATATTGTTGAATTAATTGAAGAATCATTCAAATTATTATAAAATAGATCACGTTGTTTTCATTTTTTATAAAAAAAATATATAATATACAACTTATTAAATTAGATTACGCATGTTATGACTAAAAACACTATATATTTATAAGTAATATGTGATTCATAATATAATCATAATAACAAATTAAATAATTCAAAACAATAAAAAGTAAATCAAAATAATCCAAACTAATTATTTTTAATTTTTTATATTAATTTACTTATTTTCATTATTATTTTGTAGAATCATTTTGTGGTTAACAAAAATAATCCAAACTAATTATTTTGATTACTATTAATATCTTGAAATTAAAGTTTTGTGGTTTATCTTGAAAAATTGACTTAATTTGATTACTATTAATTTCTTGAAATTAAAGTTTTGTTGAATTCGTTCTTAGTGCTTGTGATTGACTGGCCACCAATTGCATGATCAATTGAAATTGTATGATGAGCGAAAGTTAGATATGATTTTAGATTAAGGATTCAATAACTTAAGAAAATTTTATTTAGAGATAAAAGAATAATCTTAAGACTAATTTAGTTCCTTTGAGCCTTATAGGTTGTTTTAATTTATTGTTCATGAAAATAGAATTAATAAATTATATCAATCATTGATTTTCTTGCTTGAGAAAGAGAAAAATTAACATTTAAAGAATTGGTATCTTTGATTTAAGAATAATTTAAATTAGTTTGAAAATATGTTTTTACCCATTTGAAACAATCCTAATGAAACCTAATCCTACTAGTTATCTTAATTATTTAAATTTAATAATTTGAATTTGAATTTTAAGTTTGAATTAATTGATTAATATCTTAGATTATTTCAATTTGAATTTGAATACTATTTTGAATTTAAATTAAAGATTAAGAATTTAATTTTTTAATATCAAATTTGTTAGCCAAAAGATCTCAATTTTGATCCTTGACAACTCAAATTGAATGACTTATTTAACATGTGTTTAAAGAACCTTGTTGCAGAATTAGGTTGTTTCAAATAAAGTTGAACAGAGCATATTTAGCGGTCGCACAAGACATGGAGACGACCGCCCCACTCAATTGAAGGATGAAATCATATCACAGTATGGCTCGCGGTCAGAAACCCGACCTCAGTCGCGACCGCACTCCCACAAGAGCGATCTTCCTAAATAATAGACGAGCGCAACAGTAGAAACCCAAATCATCCAAATTCCAGTAAGGTTCGCAGTGATAAGAACGGTGAAGAATACGGTCTCGCTTACCACTCTAGCGACCGCCCTTCAGTATCCGCAACCGCACTGATGAGTGAAGAGAAATCTGCTTAAATTGACAGTAGTGTTCACATCCTAAGGTGCATCCGGAAGTTCTACGCTAGTCTCTCAACTCGACCGCGAATAGGCACCTAGAGCGACCGCGAGATTCATATTTAGGCGGACTTTCATTTTGCCCAGTTAAAGAATGCCACGTGTAATAACCGTTGGAAACCCACCTAAGCATTCAAAAAAGGGCGACCGCACCTATCCTATGCACGACCGTCCCGACAACCACAGCATGGGTAAGATTCCTACAGCATAGCACTTAAATTTGACCGTTGAAGCAAATTTGAATGCAACGACCGTACCTTGTCCTAGGGCGACCGCGTGAGACATGAACGCGACCATCCTTGTACCAAGGACGACTGCGAACTGCTTTGAACAGTCTATTAAAAAAGGTCTAAACTGCCAAGACTTAATTCTCACTATCTATAACGGCTAGTCAGACCACATTGGCTATAAATACATTGCTATTCTGAAAAAAAAATAAGGAGAATCAAAAATTTTATAGCCAAGCAACATATTTTCTTTTACTCCAATTTACATTTGAATTGTAATGAATGTTAGGTGTAAGCATTGAAAACACCATTGTAAAAGTTTGAGTGTGAGCTTGAAAAACACTTAGGTTGTGAGAGTAAGCCTAGAAAAACTCTTGTAAAGGTTGTGAGAGTGAGTCTAGTAAAACTCTTGTAAGTGGTTTGAGTGTTAGCCTTAGAAAAATACTTGTCAAGTTAGGTGTGAACTTGTGAAAACACCAAAGTTGGAAGTGAGCTTGTAAAACTTCAAAATATTAGTGAAACCTTAACAAGTTGTTAAGGAAGTGGATGTAGGATTGAAGAAAATCTGAACCACTATAAATCTTGTGCGTTCTTTCTTCTACTCACTACTCAACCATTTTTCTATTTCGCATTTCTTGTTTGCCGAGTTTATAATTTTCCATCATTTCTTGAGGAAACCAATTCACCCCCCCCCCTCTTGGTTACCATCTTGGGACAACAATTGGTATAAGAGCTTTGAAATTTCTTAGACTTAATTGTGAAATTTGATCCACTATGGCAACTTCTTCTTCATCAAACTCAATATCTCATGGAAATCTCAACATTATCCTTAGGCCCTACTTTGATGGAATGGATTATTCCTATTGGAAACACAAAATGTATTTGTTTCTAGATAGTGAAGGAATTGAACTATGGGATTTTGTGGAAAGTGAGTGGAAACCTCCCACTTATGAAGTTGATGGTATTCAAGTTCCTCTTCCCAAAGCACAATGGTCAACTATCAATGTCAAAGATCGATTCAAGAACAATAGAGCCACTTCCATCTTGATGAATTCCATTTCAAGAGAAGAAGGTGGAAGAGTTCAACATTTAACTTGTGCACATTGCATTTGGAAGACACTTGAAAACTATCATGAAGGTACGACTCAAGTGAGATTCACTAAAAAACAAATGCATGTTCATGAGTATGAGCTATTCAAGATGAAAACAAATGAAAACGTCACCGACATGACAAATCGCTTGCTTGCTATTGTCAATAAACTAAAAAAGTATGGCAAGGTATATGATCAAGGTAATGTAAACAGTAAAATCTTGAGAGCCTTAAGAGCTAGAAAGAACTTTGAATCAAAAGTATCATCCATCGAAGAAGCTCATGATCTTAGCACATTGAGAACCGACGAGCTTGTGGGAAAACTACTCACATTTGATCTACACAGTGAAAAAGAAGAAGATCAAGGTGAGAAAGAAAAGAGAAAACCAATTGCTCTCAAAGCAATAAAAAAAGTTGAGAGCTCAAGCAACGAAGGTACTGATGATGAAGATGAAATGGCAATGTTCTCAAAAAGAATTAATGAATGGAAAAGGAAGAAAAGATTACAAGCAAATAAAGGTACACTTCCTAAATCCTCCTTCAAAGATAAAGAAAAGAAAAATGAGGTAAAGTGCTATGAATGTGGAAAAACTAGTCACATCAAATCGGATTACTTCAAAGTAAAGAATAAAAGGAAATGGGATAAAGAATAAAAGAATTGCAAACCTATGTCTCATGGCTATTGAAGATGACTCCAATGAGGTAAGTACTCAATCTTTTGATCTAGTAGCACATGATGATATTGATAATCTAGATGATAGTGATTTGATTGAGCATATGAACTTTAAAATAGAAAAATATTTTTCTAAAATGATGCTCTATAAAGAAAAAAGCTCTAAGTTAGAAAAGGATTTTATATGCTTAAAGAACTCTACCTTAGAATTGAAAACTTCAAATGAACACTTGATGAATTCAATAGAAGAGTTAAATAAAAACTCACATGATTTAGAAAAAATTATTAAAGAGAATGAAATTCTGAAGCATGAACTAAAGAACTAAAAGAATCAATTTTAAAATTTCATAAAGGAAAGGAAGCCTTAGACACATTAATTGGTAACCAAAGATCACCCTCCTTAAATTATGGATTAGGATTCAATGGCTCAATCAACATTGCACTAAGCACACTAACATTTGTAAAAGTATCTACAACTAAAATTTCTAATGTTGATATTGTAAAGAACAAAGATACTTACACCAAGTCTAAAAGTTCCAAAAGAACTTTTTATGGCTCACTAGGAAATAGAGCTAAGTTCTCAAAAAATAATCATGCATTTATGTACACTAAACTTGCACAAAAGAAAATTTGTAGTTGTATGCATAATACTTGGAATATGAATAGAAAAATACAAAAATATAAGACACTATGGCAATGTACATACTGCATGAAATTTGGACATAAAAGTTTCTTTTGTCATATTAGAAAGGCTCATCTCAAGCTAGAAGACACCTTTATTACTAACCCTCAAGGACCCAACTTCATTTGGGTACCTAAGAAAAGATAACCACTATTACCTTGTAGGTATGCCTAAAATTTACTATCAACGAAAGCACATGGCTTGTGGATAGTGGGTACTCAAGGCATATGACCGGGAATGCAAAGCTCTTTACAAGTATTACCTACAAACATAGAGGTAATGTAACTTTTGGAAATGATGCTAAAGGTAAAATTATTGGTGTTGGCTCCATTGGTTCAATTGGTAAAGATTTAATAGAAGATGTATGGCTTGTTGATGGGTTGAAACATAATTTGTTAAATGTTAGTCAATTATGTGATAGAGAATACATTGTTAATTTTGATTCCAAAGGATGCAAAGTCACAAATTCAAATGGTGTTATCATATTTAAGGTTACTAGGACAAACAACACTTATAATATTAACATACTTTCAAATCATGCATTTAAATGTTTAATGTCTACTAATAATGATGCATGGTTATGGCATAGAAGACTAGGACATGCTGGTATGGATCAATTAAAATATATTTGTAATGAAAACCTAGTTGATGGTCTACCTAAGATAAAATATGACAAAGATAGAATTTGTGAACATTGTCAATGTGGTAAGCAACATAAGAGCTCATTTAAATCAAATAATGTTATCAGTACCTCTAGACCTTTAGAGCTCATTCATTTGGATTTGTTTGGACCAAATAGTGTTACAAGCTTAGGAGGCAAATTATATGCATTTGTACTTGATGACGATTACTCTAGATTCACATAGGTTAATTTCTTAGCTCAAAAGAATGAAGCTTTTAATTACTTTAAAAAATTTGCAAAAAGAGTTCAAAATGAAAAAGGATATGTGATCACATCCATTAGGAGTGATCATGGCAAAGAATTTGAGAATGAAAATTTTGAAAGTTTTTGCAATGAACTTGACATTTCACATAATTTTTCTGCTCCTAGAACTCCGTAACAAAATGGTGTGATTGAGAGGAAAAATAGAACCTTGGTTGAAATGGCTAGAACAATGCTCAATGAATATGAATTACCATCTTATTTTTGGGCTGAAGTTGTTAATACAGCTTGTTACATTACAAATCGTGTTTACTGATGCGCTCTAATTAACTCTACCACAAAGCGTCACTCGCAAGTATACAAGGTAGCTGTAGCAAAGGTGATCGCCCCAAGGTCGTCTCACAAGGAAGCTAAAGTAGCTAATTGATTATTAGATTATAAATAACAAGTAATAAATAAATTTAAATTGCTAACAATTAATAAAGACAGATTGATCGAAGTTTAAAATAATAAAAGTAAATTGAGCTGATGTTTTGATTCACTTAATAGAAGGGTCTAGGGTTTGCACTTCTCTACTATTTATATACATGAACGGTTATTCCTCTTAACCAAATTAATTTCAAAGATTAAATCTCAAGCAACTTAATTAATTGAATAAAGGAAATAAGCTCTCGCATTCAAGCCTCTCTCAAATAATCTTGTTACGATTGAAATAATCTTTTCCTAGGTTATATCTCTAATTCACCTAAGTCCTTAATTGAATTGTTCCAACATTAGAATTCATCTCTCAATCCATCATCTAATACCTAAAACACATAATTGGTGGCCAATCAATTATATATTAACAATATTCCATTCAATAAAGGCTTAAAGAAATAATTAAGTTAAGAGTAATAACCAATTCATACAATCATAGTAGATCCATACAAACCCTAGACTAGATCAAATTAGTTCATAATGCTATCAAACATACTCATCTCATTAATATCCAAAGAAATCAATTGAGACATGATAATATCCATAAATACAATTCCAATGAAATTAAAGAGATAAAGTTTGAGAACAAAACCAAGTTACAAACTTCTTAGCTCTTGAAAAATCTCTTGTTCAGAACTTGCTCGAAGAATGCATCAATGGCAAGAACAAATCTAATCTAAGCTAGTTTAATCAAAGTGTAGTCAAAATATCAAAGAAAACAAGTATAAAATCCTAAAACTCTCTTTGACGGCTCAAAATAAACTCAAGTTCGCCACCACCACAAGAAAACCCTAATTTTCCCATTTATACGAAACATACGCTTTAAAAAATCCGCGTTGCCTTTGGTCCATGAGAGACACGGCCAAGTTGGATGAGACACGGCCGTGTTGGAGGTGCATTGGAGGGACACGGTGTAACACCCCATCTTAGCCTACGTTTATAGACCAAGATGGACTGTTATCTCTTGGTAGTTGTGTCTTAATATTTTACTTAGCCAATTTTAAGTGCAGATTTTAAAAAAAATTTGCCAGAGTTTCCCCTATAATTGGTGGTCCCAAGTGTCGACAAAACTGATTTTTCTTATTTATGAAAAACATTTTGTTTTACAATTCAACTCAAGTACACACCCCATAATCCACCCTTATAACCTCAACTACAATCCTGCAAGAAGAATTCACACTTCTATATTCACAACCCAACTCAATTCAAAACCATACAGTTATTACACATTACTAGATTTACATGTACATCAAGTTATCTCTTTGTATTGTTCAAATAAGTACATGCCAGTTTCTAATACCAAAATACAAAATGAAGAGCACCACTTAAATTTGTTGATGACCCGCATATCGCAGAACTCTTCTGCTCGCTACTGGCTCCTTGCTAATAACCTACGAGTTTAGAAGAAACTAAACTCGCTAAGCATTGCTTAGTGGGTACTTTAACTAATTATGGAAAATAATTATAAAAGCATAATGCACTTTAAAAATCAATGAGCCATATTGAAAAATAATATCACAGTAAAAACAATCCATACATGTCATATATTCAGTTATTATCATTTTATCAATTCGCTCCACAAGGTAATTTGGTAGACTAACGTATGGTAAGGAACTAACTGAAACAACTGTATATATATTCTGTGGTTGTGGCCCTAAAAATGACTTTGAAAAATGACCAAATGAATATTAGCAAAATGACCATATGAATAGTAAATTCTGGTTCTTGACCCAACTTGATCCTTGTTTTAGAAAATTTGTATAAAATAATCCACTTGGCTAAAAACTCTAAAATTTTTACAGAATTTAGTTTTGCATCTTAAAATCATTCCTTTAAAATTTCAGATCAAACTGGACACAAAATCTTGGTCAAGTAGTTCACCCAACCAGACTGCTCCAGTTGCCCTGCATCCTGGCAGCAGTTCTGAATTTTATAAATTCTGTAAATTAAATTCAATCAATGTGGTTCCAAATTATTTTTCTAAAATACTAGACTTATTAAACAACAACATATCCAAAATTCAACTCAAGATAATTTTTCTATATTTAATTAAAAATCATACAAGTCACAACATTTTACTAATTGTAAAACAGAAAAATTTCAAAAGGAGTTCAATGGTTAAAGTACCAAACCTTGCTTTTCCTTGCTCTTCTTATCTATTTCACTTCCTTTCCTCTCTAATCTCCTTGATTTCCTATGAATTTAATATGTCACATATGTAAGAACAAACCCTAGATATGAACATGATGCTACCTTATGATTTTCTAACAATCCTTTACTTATTCTTACTAATAATCACCATTTTCATCATTTCCTTTAAGTAGTTTATCATTTTTCACCATAATCATCAACTTACTAATTCTTTCCCAACATGAACATAATATCAAATCTTCCTAAACATAGCCTAATACCTAATTCTAATGAAAGAATAAGACTTAGAATGGTATCTTAACTTATTTCCTATTGAATTTCATTTGAGAAATGGCTTAGACTTGAAACTTGTCTCCTTGAAAATGGAAGGGAGGGGGAGCACGACTTAAATAAGAAGAAAAGTGGTGATGGTGGTGTCTTTTTGATCCTTACTTGGGTTTGGATGATCATATTTAGTTATTTATAATTTAATTTACATTTAATTAATTTATTTATTTTCAATGGCCATGATTTGTCCAACACATTTGGATTTAATGGCTAGGATTTGGTTTATTTTCAATGGCCATGATTTGTCCAACACATTTGGGTTTAATGGCTAGGATTTGGTTTATTTTCAATGGCCATGATTTGTCCAACACATTTGGATTTAATGGCTAGGATTTGGTTTATTTTCAATGGCCATGATTTGTCCAACACATTTGGGTTTAATGGCTAGGATTTGGTTTATTTTCAATGGCCATGATTTGTCCAACACATTTGGGTTTAATGGCTAGGATTTGGTTTATTTTCAATGGCCATGATTTATCCAACACATTTGGATTTAATGGCTAGGATTTGGCCACTTGAAAGTGGCTTTTTGTTCTTTTAAATTTTGCCCCCAAAGTTATATTTAATTACAAATCGCCCCTCCAGTGGAAATGTCCAAAATGTCCTTATCGGAAAATCGCCCGTAACTTACAAACCGTGCGTTTTCAGGAAAAATCATGCACCACCGTTACTACCCGATTAATCTCGAGAATATTCTTCCAGGGTCAGATATGGGCATTATTAAGAACTTCCGACACTTAATTTTTAAGTTTACATAGTTGCCCCTAACTTTTGAGAAATTTCCACTTAGGTCCTTTTGATATCCCTTCCTGATCTTGCTATCTTTCTTTATTAATATCGTTTTACTCACAACTCCAAATTAAGTAATTCTTATTCCCACTGAAACTAGACATCCGGGGATATATTGTATCAAAATTTCAGTTTGATCCGAGCTATATCTGATTTTTGACGGTCCTTTGAAGTCAAGCCTACTATGCTATCCTGAGGCAGCTTGCACATTATCTATTAAATCCATCATATCTTATTCTGTACAACTTCAAATTGGGTAATTTTAAGTTAAACATCTAGCTAAGACACAAGTAAACAATTAAGTCTTCTTTGAGACTCTCTAATTCTGTCATTAACTTGGATGAAATTCAAGCTCAATTTATAGGTCATGTTCTAAACTCCTTTGTTCTAAGCCTAAATCATATCCTCTACGTCTATTTCTTACCAATCTGGAATTCGGGATGTTACACACGGCCACAAGCTTGGCCGTGTCCCTTGCTTGTGTCTTCTATTGCTTGATTTTCTTTCTTTTTCCTTTGGACCTGAGTGAGACACGGCCAAGCTAACACAACTTGGCCGTGTTTGAGCTTATTTGGAGGGACACGGCCACAAGCTTGGCTGTGTCCCTTGAGTGTGTCCACCTCTGTGTCTTGGTCTTCCTCCTTAGCTTGGTATGGGAGACAGCCACAAGCTTGGCCGTGTCCTCTGCATGTGTCAGCCACTGTCCAATTTTTCCTTCTTCTTGGTTCCTTGGCTTTTTAACCTAAAATAAAACTTGAAACAAACTTTAAACAAGAATTAAATAAACAATAACTAACAAAACATAAACACCACACTAAAAACTAAGCTAAAAATGACAAAAACACTGAAATAAATTAAAACTACCAAAATTAATGAAAATACTAAATAAACCGATTGAAACTAACAAAATACCTAAATAAAACAATAATTATCATAATAAATAAGACACAATACTATGACAAAAACTAATAAAACAACTACCTCACACTTCAAACTTTGCTTGTCCTTAAGCAAATTCACATGGCATAAATGAAAAACTCAAACAACCTTAACTATAATTCTAGTATATAAGATGAAATCCTTTAAGACTCAGCTATAAATATTTGCACTTTACTTCAATCAAGGATTTTCTTAACTCGTTCATTAATCCAGACATACAAATCTTATCTCTCATCTAAGTGTTTCACTCGATTTCAAAGGTTAATTCACTCAAACCACTCATGACTGCATACTACCATAAACTTGCTTAATTATCCAATCTCTCTCACTGATTTTCTCAAGAAATAATCCGAAGGTCTTTTATTTGGATGTAATGGAGCTAAGGTAAAGGTGTGAGAAAAGACATTTAAGCTGGAGCATCAAGAAATGGAGTATCTAAATTAGACAATACTCTTGCTCAGAAACTCATAGCTCCCTCAAATGACATATTCACCAACCCTTAATAATCTTACATACTTGCACACAAAAAGAAAAGTACATGAGTCAACATTCCTCTAATGCTAGAAAATATATGAATTTTGTATATATATATATATCTCTTTTTTTTATTTTCTTTTTATTTTCTTTTATTTTTATCATCATTTTTTTAATATATATATATATATATACAAAATATGAACTTGCATGGAACATCTAGCTTAAAATGTAAAGGAAAAGAATAATCGACTCTTAGTCAAATACAATGCGCATAGTATGCATTTCAACCCCAAATAGCAAATTTAATTTTTTTACTTGCTTACCCCACAATTTTGAATTAAACCACCCTATTGTCATATCATAAGAAACTCCATTCCTTAATGCAGGTATGATGATAATAAGAAAGTGTTGAGTTGAGAATTGTGTTGATCAAATAAGAAAAAGGTCAAGGCTTAACTTGGTTCACTAAGGAATTCAATATTAAGGGAGGTCTTTTTAAGCAAAAGGGCTAACCTAATTTGCCTTCATCATTTTAAAACTTGAGATTAAATCATAATGTGAGTTCAATTAGTATGCAAAAGCAAGCTCTAGAGATGCAAAATCATGAAGGTGCACACTTAAGAAAAGAAAATCAATTGACAATAACATTTAATCCATGAGGCTCAAAACTCACAAAGGTGAGTTCACAAAGATTTATATGTCATGAACTGCAGAATGTGAAAATTGATCCTGAATGAATTCAAATGCTAATCTCTATGCTGATACTAAAGTCTTAACTATAATGCTAGAATCACAGAAAAGATCAAAAAAATTTTCAACAATTATGCCATGCACAACACACAACATAACACAACAAACAAAACAAGAATTAAAGAAAAGCTTAAAGATTACCCCACACTTTAGAATTTACATTGTTCTCAATGGAAAACAAGAATAATAAAGAAAAAGAGTTAAAGGACAACCTGTCTTTCATAGTACCCTGGTGAGGCAAAACCCTAACTTTTCATCACAAACACAAATGTTCAAAAACAAAAGTACAATATATAAAAATAAAATATTCAAAATAGAAAATGTTAACATTAAAAACAAAAATGAAAAATAATAACAAAAATACACTAAACACAATAAAGCAAGGAACTCAAAATCTACGGTGAAGACGGGTGTGAAGATGATGCAGCCGAGGGGTGGAGACTCAAGATCTTAGCAAGGTTGCTATTAATCTGATCCAACTGTTGCAAAACCTCAGCATGGTTATGGTCCACCTTGCCCTCCCGTCGATCTACCTTTCCCTCCAGGGCCTCAATCCTATAAAGTACCTCTTGATTATCCGAGACCGGAGCATCCTCATCTAGATCAAGAGAATCTGAGTCAGACTCTTCTTGACCCCGTGCTCTCTTCTGTCTATCCCCTGGTACTTCTAGCTCAGCTGAAGCCATCATATAAGCCCCTTTCCTATGCAAACTTCTAGCTCAGCTGAAGCCATCATATAAGCCCCTTTCCTATGCACCACCATATGAATCTTCTCTAATGTGGCCAAATCCAATGAATCATTACCCAAAATTCTAGTCATGCGACTGGTACTCGGGTCAAAATCATCAAGAAAGGGTACTGCTAATGTGGTAATCAGTCCTCCAATACAAATTGCCCCCCTCCTTTTATTGGCCACACTATCAAGAACATCGGCTAACCAATAGCCGGAACTAATGGGCACGGCATTGCATGCACAATCCAAGAAAAAGAGCTCACTCAATTCTACTACACCCGGGCTCTCCTTCCTAGCAAAGAATCCGCAGGACATAAAACGATGCAAATACCTCAAAGTGGGATTGCTTAATTTAGATGCTTTGGCCGATTTGGCCACATAAGTCCCCGAGCCTAATGCTCCCTAAGCAAATTGTTGTTTAAACTCTTTAGGTACCGACCTTTCCCCATGTTGATGGAAACCATATATATCATTCAATTGTTCAATATTAATCACAAATGATTTCCCAAGCAATTTAAAACTCATCCTAGAGCAAATTTTTTGTTCATCTCTTTCAACCTTAAGAGATGTCAAAAATTCCAAAGTCAGCTCTTGAAACTGCAAAGGTCGCAAGGAGACTAGGTTCTCCCACCTAAGAATTTGCACATAACGATAAAAATTAGTCCTAATTTGCAGAGCATCAAGGGATTCATCATTAACATACCTCGTCAGGAAGGAACCCCGAGCCAAAAGATTCGCTCTCTTCAAAGATGAAAACGATGAAGATGAAGAAGCCCCTTCAGTTGTAAGTCTCTTCTTCTTGCGGTGTGAAACTATCTTTGTTCTTGGCATCTTGAAAAATCTGAAAAATTGGAAACAAAAGCGGATTAAAGTGATCTCTTGTGAGAGAAGAAGAAGTTTTAATGGATTATTTTTAGCTTTGGTGCAGATAATTGGGATTTAATGGAGGTTTTGAAGCTTTTGAAACACAACAATGGAGGGTTGTGAGAGAGAGAAGTCGAGAGAGAAAGAAAGACCAAAACAGAGAATTAGGGATTGAATGAGTAAACAATGCAAAAATCGAGTTTTTAAAGAGTAAAAGTGGAGGGACACGACCAAGTTTGGGTGGACTTGGCCGTGTCTAGTGTGTGAAATTGAAGAGACACGGCCAAGTCTGGGTGGACACGGCCGTGTCTGATACACTTGGAGGGACACGGCCAGTGACTTGGCCGTGTCCCATGGGTGTGTCCTCTACTAGAAGAAAAATTTGCAAAACGAAAGAAAGATGATTTGGTGGTGAAGCTTGGCCGTGTCACCTACTGCCCTTTTTAACTTTTTTTTTTTAAATTTCAATTCTTAAAGATTTTGCAAACCTTCTTCTTTAAACAACCCTGAAACACAAAATAAAAAACCGATCAAAGCACCATTCCATTTATTTAAACAAACATAAAATCAAAATTGCTTAATTTAAAATTACAACTATGAAAAATAAATGCAAACCGATGGGTTGCCTCCCATTTAGCGCTTCTTTAATGTCATAGAGCTGGACATCACTGCAAGACTTAGGGATCATGGATCAAAATGCTGTCAATGATCCTCACTTCTTGAAATCCTTCTTTATATGGTTTAACTCTCTGTCCATTTACTTTAAAAGTCTTATTTGTTCAAGAGTTAAGCAATTCTATGGCACCGGAAGGACATACCTTAGTTATCTCGAAAGGACCACTCCATCGAGACTTGAGTTTACCTAGAAATAGACGGAGTCTAGAATTAAAAAGTAAAACTTTCATACCTGGACTCAATGTCTGTCGCACAATAAATCTGTCATGAAGTGCTTTAGTGTGATCCTTATAATTCCTCGAGCTCTCATATGCCTTTGGGTTAAGGCATCTTTGGGTCTCCCCCACTGGTTTAGCCCCCTCTTCTAAGGTCAGTGTCAGTTTTAATTTATCTGAGGAACCTGTTTGCAAGAAAACATTTGAAACAACTGCTTCAACACAATTAATTAAAGAACAATCCTCATATAAAGCAGTTGTAGGAATGAGAGAAGTGTTAAAAATAGAAAAATCAACAGTTTGACCCAAGACAGTCATTGATAATTTACCATTTTTAACATCTATTAAAGTGTTGGTAGTAGCCATAAAAGGCCTACCCAGCAAAATAGTGTGTGCTGATAGTGTAGGGTTACTTCCTTCCATGTCAAGAACTATAAAATCCACAGGTACTATCAACCCTCCAACCTTAACTAACACATCTTCTACAACCCCTTTCGGGAATCTAAGAGATCTATCAGCTAATTGCAACACCATTTTGGTTGGTTTAAGTTCCCCTAGTTCTAATTCTTGATACACAGAATAAGGCATCAAATTTACACTGGCTCCTAGATCACACATGCCATCAGTCCCCTTTCCATTCCCCACAGTAATTTGAATTATAAAGCTACCAGGATCCTTTAGCTTGGGAGGTAGTTTATGCTGCAGAACAGCACTAGCTACCTCTGAAACTATCACCTTTTCATTCGGCTCATACCTCTTTTTCTTGGTGATCAGCTCTTTGAAGAATTTGGCATAAGCCGGCATATTCTTTATTGCTTCCAGTAATGGTAAGTTAATACTTACCTTAGACAGCATGTTGAAGATGTTAGAAAATTGCTTATCTGGTTTATCATCCTTCAACCTGCTGGGGAATGGTATAGGTGGCCGGTATGGATTGCTTGCCTTGTGTAAATCTGCTGAAGGGGACTTCTCCATTGATCTTTCTCCAGCACCTTTGTTCTTTGGTTCTCCTTCCTTCTTGTTCTCTTGGTCACCTGCATTCACAGAATTATTTTGAACATTAGTGTTAATTACCTTACCACTTCTAAGAACAGTCACTAATTGTGCCTGCTCAGGTTGACTTGGGAATTTCCCCTTTTGTTGAATCTGCATCTGTTGTGCAAGTTGTCCTACTTGAGTCTCCACTTTCTTAAAAGATGCTTCTAATGAATCCAGCCTCTTATTGGCCATCTCTTGACTTTTAGCACTGACTTGGATGAAAGCTTGTAAACTTTCCTCCAAACTCTCTATCTTAGACTGCCCTTGATTTGAGGATTGACCCTGCTATTGGTTCTGTCTCTGGAGCAAAAGGAAAGGCTGTTGAGAATTATTTGTTGTCTAGGAAAAATTAGGATGATTCCGCCAACCAGGATTATAAGTATTCGAATAAGGATCATTTCGGGCCCTTGGTTGAAATCCCCCCATAGCATTGACTTGCTCAGCTTCATTCCCATAAGACTCATATGCGGAGGGTCATATATTTGCTCCATGCCCGAAAGTCCCACAGATTCCACACACTTCTTGAGTAGATGAAGAAATATTATTCTTCATGTTCAGCATCTGCACTTGCCTTGTCAACTCAGCTATCTGATTGACCATCTCACTATTGGCTTCCAGTTGATTCACCCCTTTACTTCTTCCTCTTACACTTTTCTGTTGAGAATTAGCTCCCAACATCTCAAAGATCTCATAAGTTTCATCAGCTGTCTTTTCTCCCATAGCTCCCCCAGCTGCGTTATCAACAGTGTTCTGAAATTACTGAGTTAGACCATCATAGAAAAATTGATTAAGAAGTTGAAGTGGGTAGTGATGATGTGGACACTGGATCAATAGCATCTTAAATCTGTCCCAAGCCTCATGAAATGGCTTTCCTTCAAATTGAGAGAATGTAGCTATCTTCCCTCTCAATTCAGCTGTCTTTTGATGTGAGTAAAACTTGCCCATAAATTTGTTATAAACTTGCTCTCAAGTTGTCAAAGAATTTTTGGGCAACATCATTAACCAGCTCTTAGCACTATCCTTCAATGTATATGGGAAACATCTCATCCTCAACTGATCTTCTGTTAGTCCTCCCAATGGAAAAGTGTTGAGGGTAGAATAAAAATCACGAATAAAGTTTAAAGGATCTTCATTTGGAACTCCATAGAATGATGGCAGCATGTTGTAATGAATGTTCTTCAACTCATAATTTCTTGCTGCATCTGTCAATCTTATGAAAGAAGTGGAAGTTCCAATGATAGGTCTAGCAAAATCTCTCATAGTCCTTTGTCTTTCTTCTGCCATTTTAACAGATTGTGCAGATTCCGACTCAAAATTAGAAGTGTCTTCCTCGGTATCAAATCCGGTATAAAGTTCAAACTCTTCTCTGCTCCTTTTCACTCTCTAAATTTCTGGAATGACTGGGTATAGCTCTCCTCCAAGTGATCTCCTGCCTTGCATAAACAAAATTTCTAGAACAAAAGAATTATTAAAAGTAAAAGACAAATAAAATAAAATAAAATGAAAACAGTGAAAAATAATCTAGAATATCTATTACTAATAAACAATTACGCCAATTAGCCTCCCCGGCAACGGCGTCAAAAACTTGTTGCGCTCTAATTAACTCTACCACAAAGCGTCACTCGTAAGTATACGAGGTAGCTGTAGCAAAGGTGATCGCCCCAAGGTCGTCTCACAAGGAAGCTAAAGTAGCTAATTGATTATTAGATTATAAATAACAAGTAATGAATAAATTTAAATTGCTAACAATTAATAAAGACAGATTGATCTAAGTTTAAAACAATAAAAGTAAATTGAGATGATGTTTTGATTCACTTAATAGAAGGGTCTAGGGTTTGCACTTCTCTACTATTTATATGCATGAACGGTTATTCCTCTTAACCAAATTAATTTCAAAGATTAAATCTCAAGCAACTTAATTAATTGAATAAAGGAAATAAGCTCTCGCATTCAAACCTCTCTCAAATAATCTTGTTACGATTGAAATAATCTTTTCCTAGGTTATATCTCTAATTCACCTAAGTCCTTAATTGAATTGTTCCAGCATTAGACTTCATCTCTCAATCCATCATCTAATACATAAAACACATAATTTGTGGCCAATCAATTATATATTAACAATAGTCCATTCAATAAAGGCTTAAAGAAATAATTAAGTTAAGAGTAATAACCAATTCATATAATCATAGCAGATCCATACAAACCCTAGACTAGATCAAATTAGTTCATAATGCTATCAAACATACTCATCTCATTAATATCCAAAGAAATCAATTGAGACATGATAATATCCATAAATTCAATTCCAATGAAATTAAAGAGATAAAGTTCGAGAACAAAACCAAGTTACAAACTTCTTAGCTCTTGAAAAATCTCTTGTTCAGAACTTGCTCGAAGAATGCATCAATGGCAAGAACAAATCTAATCTAAGCTAGTTTAATCAAAGTGTAATCAAAATATCAAAGAAAACAAGTATAAAATCCTAAAACTCTCTTTGACGGCTCAAACTAAACTCAAATTCGCCACCACCACAAGAAAACCCTAATTTTCCCATTTATACGAAACATACGCTTTAAAAAATCCACGTTGCCTTTGGTCCATGAGAGACACGGCCAAGTTGGATGAGACACGGCCGTGTTGGAGGTGCATTGGAGGGACACGGCCACAAGCTTGGCCGTGTCCCTTGCTTGTGTCTTCTATTGCTTGATTTTCTTTCTTTTTCCTTTGGACCTGAGTGAGACACGGCCAAGCTAACACAACTTGGCCATGTTTGAGCTTATTTGGAGGGACACGGCCACAAGCTTGGCCGTGTCCCTTGAGTGTGTCCACCTTTGTGTCTTGGTCTTCCTCCTTAGCTTGGTATGGGAGACGGCCACAAGCTTGGCCGTGTCCTCTGCATGTGTCAGCCACTGTCCAATTTTTCCTTCTTCTTGGTTCCTTGGCTTTTTAACCTAAAACAAAACTTGAAACAAGAATTAAATAAACAATAACTAACAAAACATAAACACCACACTAAAAACTAAGCTAAAAATGACAAAAACACTGAAATAAATTAAAACTACCAAAATTAATGAAAACACTAAATAAACCGATTGAAACTAACAAAATACCTAAATAAAACAATAATTATCATAATAAATAAGACACAATACTATGACAAAAACTAATAAAACATTTACAAAAGGCATTTAACTAATAAAACTTTTTATGAGCTATGGAATGGAAAAATTCCCAGAATTGGATATTTTAGAGTATTTGGATGCAAATGCTTTATATTGAACACCAAGGAAAATCTTGGAAAATTTTCATCCAAATCAAATGAAGGCATATTCCTAGGATACTCATCATATAGCAAAGCATATAGAGTATTTAACATGAAAACTCTAGTTGTTGAAGAATCAATGCATGTTGTATTTGATGAATCATCTAAACTTGATCAAAAGAAAGGTAGTACTTTCAATGACCCTGCAGGTACTCTTGAACCTCATGAAACTTTTGATGCTCCAAAGATCAATCAGTATGAACTTGAAGAAAAGACTCAAGATCCATCTAAGGATTGGCAATACAAGAAAGATCATCCTAAGGAACTCATAATTGGTGAAACATCTAAGGGAGTAATTACTAGATCTAAAATTAATCATATAGATGTTAATTTTGCTTTTGTTTCTCAAATTGAGCCAAAGACCATTGAGGAAGCTCTAAACGATGAAAGTTGGAAGACTACAATGCAAGATGAACTTAATCAATTTGAAAGAAATAATGTTTGGCAACTCACTCCTAGACCTACAGATCATTCAATCATAGGATGCAAATGGGTCTATAGAAATAAGCTTGATGAAAATGGTCACATTGTTAGGAATAAAGCAAGGTTGGTAGCCAAATGTTATAATCAAGAAGAATGTATTGACTATGATGAAACATTTGCCCCTGTAGCTAGATTAGAAGCTATTAGAATATTACTTGCTTTTGCATATCACATGAACTTTAAACTAGGGGTGTACACAGGCCGGGTTTGACCTAGACCCGAAGCCTGGCCCGAGTTTTTTTCGGGCCTGGCCGGCCCCATTTTTTTAAAATTAAAAAAAAATGAATTTTTTTAAATTTTAATAAAAAAAATACCTATAAATATTACTTTAAAAATTTATTATACTAAATTATATCTAATAATATATAAATTATTATATCATTTTTTATATATAATATTTAAAAAAAATAAATTATCAAAATATAAATTTAAAAAAATTAAAAAAAAATTAATATCTCGGGCGAGCCCGAGATTTTTTATCCCAACCCGAGGCCCGACCCGAGCATAGCTCGGGTTGGATTTTGAAGCCCGTGGCCCGACCCTAGTATGGGTTCAGGCCGGGTTTGTCGGGCCACGGGCTGCATGAATAGCCCTACTTTAAACTCTTTCAAATGGATGTTAAAAGTGCATTTCTAAATGGACTTATAAATGAAGAAGTTTATGTAGAACAACCTCCTGGTTTTGAAAACTACAAATTTCCTAATCATGTTTTCAAACTTACCAAAGCTTTATATGGATTGAAACAAGCACCAAGAGCTTGGTATGATAGACTTAGTGCATATTTGCTTGAAAATGATTTTTCAAAAGAAAAAGTTGGTACAACTCTCTTTGTTAAAAAGGACAAACATAACATTTTAATTGTACAAATTTATGTGGATGACATAATATTTGGAGCTACTAATGAAACCTTGTGCAAAGAATTTACTTGTTGTATGACTAGGGAATTTGAAATGAGCATGATGGGTGAACTAAAGTTCTTCCTTGGACTGCAAATCAAGCAATGCAAAGATGGGATCTTCATTAACCAATCCAAATATACAAAAGAACTCATCAAGAAATTTGGAATGGATGGCTGCAAAACTAGCAAGACTCCTATGAGCACATCCTTGAAATTGGGTAAAAATGAAAATGGTAAAGCAGTAGATGAAAAGAAATATCGAGGTATTATCGGATCACTACTTTACTTAACCGCTTCTAGACCTGATATAATGTATGGTGTATGTCTTTGTGCTAGATTTCAAACTTGTCCTAAAGAATCACACTTGAATGCTACTAAGAGAATTTTGAAATATTTAAGTGGTACAATGTATTTAGGTCTTTGGTATCCTAAAAACACATAATTTCATATCTTAGGTTTTTCGGATGCGGATTATGCTGGTAGCATCTTAGATAGAAAAAGCACAACAGGAGCATGCCACTTTCTTGGCAATTGTCTAGTTTCTTGGCATAGTAAGAAACAAGCATCGGTTGCTTTGTCTATGGCGGAAGCCGAATATGTTATAGCATGTTTTTGTTGCACACAAGTATTATGGATGAAACAACAATTGCTTGACTATGGCAAAGTATTTAACAACATCTCCATTAAATGTGACAACACTAGTGCTATCAATTTGTCTAAAAATCCTATCCAACACTCTAGATCTAAGCATATAGACATTATACATCATTTTTTGAGAGATAATGTACAAAACCAGAATATTATCTTAGAGTTTATAGATACATATAATCAACTTGCTGATATCTTTACAAAATCTTTGAATGAAGATAGGCTTAACTTTATTAAACTTAATTTAGGTATGATTGATGGAACTACCCTGAATGGTTAAAAGATTGCCTATCAATAAAAATTTCTTAAACATCTTAACACATAGACTTTTTACTTAAAATTATAAAAATCCATCATCTTTTATGTCTCTTTCATTTTTGAGCTACTCGCATTCGCTCCAATGCCTCTAGCGGTCGCTATCTTGGCAGACAGATTCATCTAAATTGATACCTCTATGAGCGGTCGGGAAACTCTGTGAGCGGTCACAATAATTTAAACAGTTTCGACCGTTGTAGACATTCTCTGCACTCGTGAGCGCACTAATTTTCTTAATGGTCGCTATAGTGTCTTTAGCGATCGCACCTATATAAATAGGCGACCGCACTTTGTACACTCTTCTCGAAATTTTGTAATCGTTGGTTGTATGACAGGTCGCGATTTTTAACTCTCAACAGTCATAAACAGCTATTTTCTTAATTTCTTCTATTTAAGACCATTATACATCAGTTCCTTGGATCTTTTACCTCTTATAACATACAAACTTCCCTCCAAATCTCCAAAATCCTCTCAAGATCATCTTCTTCTCAAACATTCTCTGTTTTCCAGTTTTCTTCCTATTCTTCAACTCCAATGGCCCCCGAAAAGAAAATCACCTCCAAAGGGAAAGGGAAAGGAAAGAAGCCTTTAGGGATCATCATAAGCGAACCAATAGATGCTCCTCCATCTCCTCCACAGTCTAGAAGATGTGAGAAAATTCATAAACCTCACCACCAAACCCTTGAGGAAGATGTGAGATATGCCATGCTAAAGAGAAAGAAAATTGAAGGAACCAAATCTCCATTTGGTCGAATGCTCTTTGCCCTCAACATTAAAGATGAGATTGAAAGTCTACTTGATGTTCTTGGCTAGAGGAAATTCGTATTTCCTGAAGAGATAGGTTATTCTAGTTTAAGTAAGGAATTTCTCATGTCCTTTCAGATTGAAAAGAGTGCAAATTCTGCACTAGGGTGGTATGGGGTTAGATTTAAGTTATTTGACCAATACCTAGCCTTAACATTAAAGGACTTTGGAAAAATCTGGGACTTTCCTGTTGATGGAATAACCTCCTACAATGATTTAGCCTTCTCCAATCAAACACTCTCTACCTTTTGGCAAGAAATTTCTGTGGAAACCTCATTTGAAAAAGAGTTAAAAGCTAGACACATCAAATCCCTCACCCATTGGATGCTTCATAGGATCATCACCTACACCATACATCAAAGGGCTGATGGGAATGAAAAGGTAACAAAAGAGATCTCATCTTCTTATATGCTTTCACCCACAACATCCAAATGAACACAACAAAGTTCTTGATTGACACATTGTATCACCATGCTGTCACAAGAACTGGAACTTTCTTCTTGTCCTCACAAATAACTCAAATAGCTAGGCACATGAACTTGCTAAATGATCTTAACTTAGCTACCTTGAGAAACCCTTTCAATCTTGCCTCCAGTGCCATCACCATTGACTATCTAGAACATGCTGGCTGTGTAAGGAAGATTGAGGGTACATATGTGTATTACTTTGGCAAACGAGGTGTTGTGGATAGATAAAAGACAATACCAAGGTACACCATTGAAGAAGAAGGAGACTCCTTGAAAGTTGCTGTTGAACTACCTCCCAAAGCTTCCTCATCTAAACCTACCCAAACCAGCTCTCCTACAAAACTCATTCTAAAAGCTATCAAATCACTCTCCAGGAAACTCTCTCGGTTCAAGAAAAGTGTCTCCAAGAGATTTCATCACTTGAACAAAAGGATTGATCTTATATCTCACATGCATCATGATCTCTATGACATGCAAGGCAAACTGGACTTGCCTCAATGCAATCTTGAGGATTGGGATATAAGTGATCACACAGAAAGTCTCCCTGAAGAAGAAGAATCTATCAGCACTAGCTCTACCAGCAATGTCTCTCTTGATAAGGGAAAAGCTCCTTTAGACGAAGAAGAGCTAGATGAAGATCAAGATTCTGATTAGTTTATTTTTTTCTGTTTTTTGTTATGTTTTGTTGTTTTGATTTTGTTTTTTTGTTTCCTATCTTACATTATCCTTGTATTGCCCTCTATCTAACAACATTTTGTTTATTATACATAATGCTCATAATCGTATCATTGTCTTTAAATATTTCTATTATGTTATGCATTTTTCCTATGACAAAGGGGGAGAAGAAAAAGAGAGAACGATAAACATGACTCATGCATATGTTTAGGGGGAGCATTGTAGAAATTTATTAACATTCAACACATGAGCAGTTTAAATTAAGGGAGATTGTTAGACAATCTAATTTACATTTTCTTTCAATTTATATCATTATTCCATTTGATTGTCAAAGTCAAAATGGGGGAGATTGTTAGCCAAAAGATCTCAATTTTGATCCTTGACAACTCAAATTGAATGACTTATTTAACATGTGTTTAAAGAACCTTGTTGCAGGATTAGGTTGTTTCAAATAAAGTTGAACAGAGCATATTTAGCGGTCGCACAAGACATGGAGACGATCGCCCCACTCAATTGAAGGATGAAACCATATCACAGTAGGGTTCGCGGTCAGAAACCCGACCTCAGTCGCGACCGTCCTAAATAATGGACGAGCGTAACAGTAAAAACCCAAATCATCCAAATTCAAGTAAGGTTCGCAGTGACAAGAACGGTGAAGAATACGGTCTCGCTTACCACTCTAACGATCGCCCTTCAGTATCCGCGACCGCACTGATGATTAAAGAGAAATCTGCTTAAACTGACAGTAGTGTTCGCGTCCTAAGGTGCGTCCGGAAGTTCAACGCGAGTCTCTCAACTCGACCGTGAACAGGCACCTAGAGCGACCGCGAGATTCATATTTAGGCAGACTTTCATTTTGCCCAGTTAAAGAATGCCACGTGTAATAACCGTTGGAAACCCACCTAAGCATTCAAAAAAGGGCGACCACACCTATCCTATGCGCGACCGTCCCGACAACCACAGCATGGGTAAGATTCCTGCAGCAGAATACTTAAATTTGACCGTTAAAGCAAATTTGAATGCAACAATCGTACCTTGTCCAAGGGCGACCGCGTGAGACATGAGCGCGACCATCCTTGTACCAAGGACGACAGCGAACTGCTTCGAACAGTCTATTAAAAAAGGTATAAACTGCCAAGACTTAATTCTCACTATCTATAACGGCTAGTCAAATCACATTGGCTATAAATACATTGCTATTCTGAAAAAAAAAATAAGGAGAATCAAAAAATTTATAGCCAAGCAACATATTTTCTTTTACTCCAATTTACATTTGAATTGTAATGAATGTTAGGTGTAAGCATTGAAAACACCATTGTAAAAGTTTGAGTGTGAGCTTGAAAATACTTAAGTTGTGAGAGTAAGCCTAGAAAAACTCTTGTAAAGGTTGTGAGAGTGAGCCTAGTAAAACTCTTGTAAGTGGTTTGAGTGTTAGCCTTAGAAAAACACTTGTCAAGTTAGGTGTGAACTTGTGAAAACACCAAAGTTGGAAGTGAGCTTGTAAAACTTCAAAAGATTAGTGAAACCTTAACAAGTTGTTAAGGAAATGGATGTAGGATTGAAGAAAATCCGAACCACTATAAATCTTGTGTGTTCTTTCTTCTACTCACTACTCAACCATTTTTCTATTCCGCATTTCTTATTTGTTGAGTTTATAATTTGCCATCATTTCTTGAGGAAACCAATTCACCCCCCCCCCCCTCTTGGTTGCCATCTTGGGACAACAAAATTAATTAATTAGTTTTCAGATAATATTTGATTTGAATTTTAGTTAGTCAAATTATTCATTTTCTGTGGGATTGATTTTTACTTTCATTATATTACTTGTTACAAACCGTGCACTTGCAGTTTAAATTCGATACACATAAACCGACTAAAAAGTTTTTGGCACCGTTGCCGGGGAAGGAAAAATTAATTTGATGACTGTAAGTTCAAAGAGATTATTAATTTGAAATTTATTTTAATTGTTTTCTTTTGCTTCTCTGCAAAAATTTTATGCGCAGTAATAGACAAGCGATTTTAGAAAATTTTAATCCTGAAATTGAAAAATAGTGTAGAGAAAATAATAGAGCAAGAAAGGAGAGACTTCACCTGAAAAGAGAAGAAATTCGAGTACATGAGTCTATAGAAGATGAAAGTAGGGTTGAAGAAGGAGAAGCTAGTGACAAAGAAGTTAACATAGCGGATCCACAAGATCAAATTCAACCAAGAAATCTCACTCTAAGGGAACATGCCATGCCTAATGCTCAAATTTGGTCAAGCATCACTCGACTTGCAGTGAATTCTAACAATTTTGAGCTTAAACCAGCTCTCATTAACATAACTCAACAATAACTTTTCTATGGCTTGAACCAGGAAGATGTTATTGCTCACTTGGCAAATTTCCTAGAAATTTATGACACGATCAAGAAGAAATAGAGTCAGTGATGATGCAATTAGGCTATGCCTTTTTTCTTTCTCATTGAAGAATAAGACAAAAGCTTGGTTGAAAGGACAAGCTGCTGGAACTTTCACCACTTGAGATGATTTGTCTAAAGGCTTTTTGGCAAAATATTTTCCTCCTAGAAAAATTGTAAAATTAAAAAATGACATAACCAACTTTGTGCAGTTTGATGGTGAATCACTTTATGAAGCTTGGGAGAGATTTAAAGATCTTCAAAGAAAGTGTCCTCACCATGGGATTCTAAAATGGCTGATTGTGCAAACATTTTATAATGGAATAACAGGGCCATTGAGAAGTACAATAGATGCAGCTGCTGGAGGTGCTCTTATGAACAAAAATACAGTTGAAGCATTAGAGTTGCTTGAGTCCATGTCAGCAAACAATTATCATTGGTCCAGTAAAAGGTCTTTACCCAAGAAGGTAGTTGGTGTGCATGAAGTAGATGAGATTTTATTACTTACAACAAAGGTTGATGCCTTAGCTAAAAAGTTGGAGCATGTGAATCTTGCCACTACAGGTTGTGAAGGATGTGGTGGTAATCGCTAATCTTTTGAATGTTTAGCTCAAGATCAACTAAATTTTATGGGGAATCAAAATAGAGCTCAACCAATGCCTTATGGAAACACATACAACCCTAGTTGGAAAAACTATCCTAATTTGTCATGGGGTGAAAATCAAAGCAATCAAGGAAATTAAGGAAACCAATTCATCCAAAGAGGAATATACCAACCTCCATTTCCTAATCGGGGTCAAGGTCAAGCTAATTACTAAGATAATAAGACGGGTTATGAAGCTGCTTTAAAAAAATTTATTACTATTTTTAGTGAAAGGTTTGATAAAATAGATAAGCAATATGATCGATTGGAAGGTAGGATGCTCAAATTGCAAGTCAAACTAGGAATCTTGAAGTGAAAATTGGGTAAATAGCTAGTGTTTCTAATTCAAGAAGTCAATGTGCTCTTCCTAGTAAAACAGAAATAAATCCCAAGGAGCATTATAAAGCAATTACGCTTAGAAGTGGGTAGGAGTTACAAATGGTAGTTCTAATGAAGGTTGAATAAAAAAAGAAAGTGAAGTAGTTAAAGAAGATGAGAAAAATAAAGAGATTGAGACTGAAAATGAGGAAAGTAAGACACTTCCACCAAAAACAGAAGTGAAGCCCTATATACCACCTGTACCATTTTCTCAAAGGCTTCAAAAGCAGAAAGTGGAGAAACAATATGAAAAATTTCTTGAAGTGTTTAAACAATTGAGAATTAACATTCCTTTTGTAGATGCTCTTACTCAAATGCCTTCATATGTTAAATTTGTGAAGGAGATTCTTTTTAACAAGAGATCTATTGAAGAAAATGCAACCAAAGAGTGCAGTGCAGTGATCCTAAATAAACTTTCATCCAAATTAAAGGATCCATGGAGCTTTTCTATATCTTGTACCACTGGTGATTTTAATTTTAGTAAAGCTTTATGTGATTTAGGTGCAAGTTTAAGTCGAATGCCAAACTCTATTTGCAGGAAACTTGGATTCACCGACTTGAAATCAACAACGATGACATTGCAATTAGCTGATCGTTCAGTAAAATTCTTGTTGGGAATTATTGAAAATATTTTGGTTAAAGTTGATAAATTTTTTATACCTGTTGATTTTATTATTCTTGAAATGGAAGAGGATATTGAAATTTCTCTAATTTTAGGGAGATCATTTTTTGCTACTGCAGGGGCAATGATAGATGTTAAGGGATGTAAGTTAACTCTGCAAGTAGGTGAAGAGAAAGTAGAGTTCAATCTTAATGAATCCATGAAGAACCTAGGTTTATGGATGATTATTTTAGAGTTGATGTTATTGATGAGTTAGTTCAAGAAGCCTATGAAAAAGAGTTTAGAGAGGACCCTTTAGAGGCTTGTTTAACTCGTAATGCAACTTAAAAAGATGACAATTAAGAGATTGTAGCTTGTGCTTATACCTTGCAGATAACACCACCCATAGCTTTTAGGAAATTTGAAGAGATTGAAAAATCTACACCTTTACCACCCCCTTCAATTGAGAGGCCATCTATTCTTGAGATGAAACCATTGCCTTCTCATTTGAAATATGTATTTCTAGGACCCAATGAAAGCCTTCCAATAATTATAAATGCCCAATTATCTGATGATCAATTAAAACAAACATTAGGTGTGATTAAGCAATTTAAGAAGGCTATAGGTTGGACTATTTCAGATATTAAGGGTATTAGCCCGTCTTTGTATATGTATAGAATTTTGATGGAGGATGATCGTAAACCAGTTATGGATGCACAAAGAAGCTTAAATCCTAATATGAAGGAGGTGGTTAAGGCTGAAATTACTAAGCTATTAGATGCAGAAATTATTTACCCAATTTTGGATAACCCTTGGGTCAGTCTAATACATGTGGTACCAAAGAAAAGGGGGATGACGCTTGTAAAAAAAAATGAGTTGATTTCATCTAGGACAATTAAGGGTTGGCGAGTGTGTATAGATTATAGAAAATTAAATAAAGTCACTCGTAAGGATCATTTTCCATTGCCTTTTATTGTTCAAATATTGGAGCGGTTAGCTGGTAATTTATTTTTCTGTTTATTGGATGAATATTCAGAATATTTTCAGATGCCAATAGCTCCAGAAGATTAAGATAAGATAACATTTACTTGTCCATTTAGTACTTTTTCTTATAGAAGGGTGCCCTTCGGTTTGTGCAATGTGCCTACTATGTTTCAACGTTGCATGATGGCAATCTTTAGTGATTTTGCAGAAAATTTTATGAAAACTTTTATGGATGATTTTACTATTTATGGTCCTTTTTTTAAAATTTGTCTGCAGAATTTAGCTAAGGTGCTTCAAAGGTGCAAAGAAACAAATCTAGTGCTTAACTAAGAGAAATGCCATTTTATGGTTGAAGAGGGGATAATCCTTGGACACAAAGTCTCACAAGCAGAGATTGAGGTGGACAAAGCAAAAGTTGAAGTGATTGAGAAGTTGCCTCCGCCTACAAACATCAAAGGAATTCAGAGTTTTCTTGGACATGCTGGATTTTATTGAAGTTTTATTAAAGATTATTTTAAATTTCAAAACTTTTTATGTGATTTATTGAGTAAAGATGTTGATTTTTATTTTTCTAATGATTGTCTAATTGCTTTTAATCGGTTGAAGAAAGCATTGACCACGGCTCCAGTTATTGCATCTCTTGATTGGGCCTTACCTTTTGAGATCATGTGTGATGCTAGTGAGTTTGCAATAGGAGCTGTTCTTTGCCAAAGGAAGGACAAAATGTGCTATACCATTTACTATGCTAACAGGTTGCTTGACGATGCTCAAGTCAACTATGCTACTACGAAGAAAGAGATGCTAGCGGTGGTTTATTCTTTGGATAAGTTTCAATCTTATATTATTGAGTCAAAGGTGATTGTGTACATAGACCACGCCGCCATTAGGTATCTTATGGCCAAGAAAGAGACAAAGCAACGTTTGATTCATTGGATACTGTTAATTCAAGAGTTTAATATGAAAATTAGAGACAAGAAAGGGCTAGAGAATATTGTTGCGGACTACCTCTCTAGACCAGAGTTAGGGACGTTGGCCATAGAGGAGATACTAATCAATAAAACTTTTTCAGATGAGCAACTTTATTCATTGAAAGGGAATTCTCCTTGGTATGCGGACATTGTCAATTATCTGGTAAGTAAAATTGTGCCTTTAGATTTAATGCTAACTAAAAAAAGAAATTTTTCTCTGAAGTGAAGCATTATATGCGGGAGGATCCTCTATTGTTCAAACATTGTAATGATGGTTTGATATATAGATGTATTCTAGATGAAGAGTTCCAATCCATACTCGAGTTTTGTCATTCTAGAGAGTGTGGAGGACATGCTAGTTCCTCTAAGGTTTGGCAATCGGGATTCTTTTGACCCACAATGTATTGTGATGCTCACAATTTTGTTAAAAGATGTGATCATTGTCAAAGGATAGGAAATATCTCAAGAAGAGATGATATGCCTTTAAAATCTATTTTAGAAGTTGAATTATTTGATGTATGAGGAATTGATTTTATGGGGCCATTTCCTTCTTCTTTGAGCAACCAATATATTTTTGTAGCTGTTGATTATGTATCAAAATGGGTAAAAATAATTGCTAGTGCAACTAATGATTCTAAGGTAGTGATCCGCTTTCTTAGGAAATTCATTTTCTCTAGGTTTGGTGTACCAAGGGCTATTAGTAGTGATGGAGGTTCACACTTTTGCAATAAAAGCTTTTGAAACTCTTCTTAAAAAATATGGAGTTTATCACAGGATAGCTATACCTTATCATCCACAAAACAAGTGGCCAAGTAGAGATTTCTAATAGAGAAATTAAGTGAATATTAGAGAAGACCGTTGGAAGTTCTAGGAAAGATTGAGCATTAATGCTTTATGGGCTTATAGGACTGCTTTTAAGACACCTATTGGAATGTCTTCTTATAGGTTGGTTTATGGGAAAGCTTATCATCTTTCAGTAGCATTAGAACATAGAGCCTATTAGGCAAATAGACAATTAAAATTTGATATGAAAACAACAGGTGAAAAGAGGCTACTTCAGTTAAGTCAACTCGAGGAGTTGCGCCTTAATTCATATGAAAATGCTAAGTTATATAAAGAGCGAACTAAGACATGGCATGACAAGCATATCAAAGAGTGTAATTTTTATGAAGGCCAATTTGTGTTGTTATTCAATTCCAAACTTAAACTTTTTTCTGAAAAACTTAAGTCTAGATGGTCGGGGCCATTTAAGATAGTTAAGGTTCATTCGTCAGGAGCGGTGGACATTCAAAATAGCTCAAATCAAATTTTTAAGGTTAATGGACAAAGATTGAAGCCATATATAATTAGTGAACCAATTGATAATGCTTTAATTTGTTATTTTAATATTTGAGTTTCAAAGTGAGAGTCAAGCTAGAGACTTTAAATAAGCACTTGTGGAGGTAACCTAAATTTCTATCTTTTTGTTTCAATTTAATTTTATTTTATTCTTAGTATTTTTAGTTTATTTGATTTAATTAAGTTGAAGTGTTAATAGTTGTTATTAATGTAGTTTGTTGGTTTTTGCAGGTTAGTGTTTTTAATTTTCTTTTCTTTTATTTTATTTTGCATTTTTATTTTTGTTTGTTAAGCAAATGGCTAAGGAAGAGAAGAAAGAATGAAAATAGGTGAGTTGAAGTTGGATTTTATTTGCTTGTTATTAAAAAAAATGATGAAAGGGCACTGTAGTGATCGCGCTAAACGGCGCGAAAGTGACAGAAGGCGCTGCCATGCTCGCACGATCGAAGCTCGGCAGCGAGAGCTCGCAAGACGATGTATGTCGCGATCGCGACAGTCAATTGAGATTAAAAAAAATTGAAGGATGTGTGTCTGTCGCGATCGCGACAGAGGGGAAATTCGTCCCCTCGCGCGAGCAGCAGCACGATAGCACAGCTACTGTAACCACCCTTGTCGCGATAGCGACAGGTATAGCAATCGCGATGGGACCCAGATTACAAATATATATATATATATATATTATAAACACCAAGCAACCCCTTTGTCTTTCCTCACTTTTCTTTTAATCTTCTTCTTCTCTCTCTCTCACTCCCAAACTCTCTCTCAAATCCCTAACTTTTCTTCTCTCAAATCAACACAAATCTCACCCAAATCCTTTAAATTTCTTACTTAATCCAACAAATCCTGACTAAATCTACTTTACCCATTCATCAATTCCTTCAAAAATGGCTTTAAGAACCAAGAGTGTTTCAAGAAAACCTTCTTCAAGGAAGGGGAAAGAGAAAGTTTCAAGCTCTTTGAGGGATGAGGTAGATATATCTTCTCATTTTGAGGCTCCTTTTCCAATTTTTGATCAAGAAGAAGGTAAAAAATATCTCTCTCTATGCTTAAGAAATATTACTCCTTGTAGATATTTAGCCATGGTGTTTTTGAATATTTGGGTTTAGACGATAGAATGAAACAATTATTGCTAGACTAGGTTGGGAAAAATTAGTTCAAAAGAGATATGACACATATAAAAAACTCACTCTTGAATTTTTTCACAACCCTTAAAATGTCCAAATCTAAGGATAAAAATTTATAGTGTAAAATATTTCGTGTTAATTATGTAATTAATCATGATATTATGTTCAAAGCTTTTAGCTTGTCTAAAGGAGGTGCTTGTACCCATTCTAACGAATTTAATGCTAATAAATTTTAGAAAATTATAATTGGGTTTGATTCGTTTAATATAAGAAATGAACATAATGGACTGACTCAAGATCATAGTTTATTTTTATTGCATAAGTTTATGTGTCATTTTGTGTTTGGCAAAAAAGAAAGTAATAAAGTTTCAGTTCAAGAATTGTTTAAGTTGTATTGTGCTTATAAGGGGAAAAAAGTGTCTACAACATATTATATTTTTCAAAGTTTAATATTTATTGCTCAACATCCCAAGAGTACAATTGCATTAGTTCATATTATTACTAGATTGACAGTCTATTTTAATATTTTTTATCCTAACTACTTCGATGAAATGTATTAGTGGGGAGCCATATTCATTTGACACTTTATGTCGTGCTGAAATTTTGGATACTAACAGTAGTTTAAGGGATCCCATAATAAGAAGGTGCTACAAGAAATTATTTCAAGGAGGTTCTAGTAGTAGTGCACCAACTGATCAACTAGCACATGAAGAAGAGAATAATGAGGAAGAGGAGAGTGATGAAGAAGAAGAAGATGATAATGGCAATGATGAGTAGGGATGGCGACAAGTTTTAAAGCGGCTCGATTCAATGAATGAAAAGAATCAATAGATGAGCATGCAACTACACATTATGGAGGCGCAACAAAGGCAGTATGGCAATCAAATAGGAACAATGAATTAAAGATTGGTCAATATGGTAAGGAGTCAGACTTATCAAAATTACAAGCCTATGAAGTATATTGAACTTTTAGGTTTGTCTGTTCCTTCGCCAACTCCCTCGCCTCCATCGTCGACATGACTCAGAGAAGCTTCAATCCTTTTCTTTTTCTTATCATATTTTCTTTTTCCTGTTGTTTATGGTATTTTGTTGTGGTTACATATTTTTCATTAGGGACAATAAAAATTTTAAGTGTGGGAGGGGAGTATTTATTTTGTTAGTTTGTTTAATATGTATTTTGAGAATTATGTTTCTTGTATTTTGGTATGTGTTTTTTGTTTTTGTTTTTATTTTTATGAATTATTTTTTTTAATTAGAGATAAAAAAAAATAATAATAATAGATATATTTTTTTAAATATAAGAATTTTTGAAATTTAAAAAAAAAAAGAAAATTTTTTTTTTCAGATTTTTCAAAAAAAATAAAAAATATAATTATTATAATTATTATTAGATTTTATTTAAATTTTAGTTAGCTATCTTAGTTTATTTAGGATTAAGATATATCTTTTATTTTGAATTTAATTCATAATCCTTAATAGACTAAGAGTTTGATTTTAATTAGTAAACTTTAATAATAAGAGTTTAACTAGAATTTCTTTAGTTGAATGGTTTTAGGATTAGTCTTTATTTTTTCTTTATATAAGGTTAAACTCTTATCACTCTAATTCATAATTAGCATAACTTTAGAAGAGAGAAAAATGAATAATAAAAAGAAATTATTTACTTGGGGTTGGTATGGAGATGACATATAAGATCCTGAAAAACCTTTTGGCAATCCACCTGTCGAAATATCTGAACAACTCTTTGCCTTCTATGCTTTTAGGCGTACTTATCCTGATCCTTATGAATGCACTTTTGCTTTCGATGAAATAGTGGAGAGGAAAAAATTAGAGAAAGCATGGGAGAAAGTTGGATCCCAACTTGACTTAGTAGTTTTAGATAATACCTCAAGTGAAGATGATGATCCTAAGCTATTACCAACAAAAAGAAAGAGAGGTAGGCCATCTAATTTAGAGAAAAAGAAAAGATGAAGACCTCCTAAGATCTCTAAAAAAATTTAGTTCGATGAAGTAACCATTAAGAAAGAAGAGGGAGATGTTTAGAAGTCTATAAATAACTCTTATTATTGTTAGTTTGATTTAAATAATATTTCTTTTTAGATTATGTTTTATTTTATTTCTTCTTTTTATTTTTAATTGTAGTAGACTTTAAATTTCAATTTTCAATAAATAATAGAACGTGTTCTACTCCTACTTTGCAAGTTATTTGGTTTGTGATCTCTACTTATTCTTTATTTTGTATTAAGTGTAATTATTGTTATTTTAGATTTCAACTTGATAATTAAATTGTTTTAGCTAGATTGAAATAATTTTTGGTTGTTCTTAATTTAATACATGGAATGAATAAGGTTATGATCTTGAAAAATTTTATAAGTTAAGAGTACTTATTTTTAAAAGAATATTCAAAATTATTTTTTATCATAGTGATTTAAGTTTATTGTGAAGTAATAGATTTTTGAGTTAACATGTATCACTAAGGTAGCAAATTGTTTAATCTTGTGAAGATATGATGTGAGAATTATGAATAATTAATATAGTTATTGTATTAAATATTTTTACGAGATGGAATATAAGACGCACTCATTTTGATAATTAAGGTGGAATGGAGCATAAAATACATCCACCATACATATATATATAGAAATAGAAAAGAAAGAAAGAAAAAGAAATTAATAATAATAATGGGATGAAGCATAAAATACACCCATCAAATAAATATAATAATATTGATAAATGCATAGTTCTTATTGATCCTCAATTGTTGTTTATAATTGTCTACTTAGTGATGTTTGCTATATTCTTGAATTAATGAAGTTATGATGAATTTTTTTTTATGACTATGGTTTGACATGAAAGTTTTTGTTAATCACTTAATGTTTAAGTGTTCTTAATTTGTGAAATTGCTTAAGGTTATGATTCTTTAAAATTTAGTGTTTTAAGTTAAGAATAAGTGATTATTATTTTTCTTTGGTTGATTGAGTTTGATTGATTGTTGGAATTTGACTTAATAATATTAATTTGCTTGAGGACAAACAAAAGTTCAAGTGTGGAAGTATTTGATAAGTGCAAATTGACCTTATATTTTCTATCATATTTAGTATGTAATTGACTTGAATTAATCTATTATAAGTTTATTGTTGTGCTTTTATTTTATTATTTTGAAATTAAGCTTAGTTTAAATTAATTTCTTGAAAGTGTGCCTAAACTGGAAATTTTTAGATAAAATTGGACAATTAGAGCTTCAAGTACAATTTCAGTGGAAATAAAGCACAAAATTGGAAAATTGGTCTTCATGAAGTTGATAGAGGACATCTCAAGATTTTAAGAGAGTCCTGGTTCATTAAATTCCGAGTTCGTTTGGGTCTCCAACTTTAAAGTCAAAATTAGGCTTAAATTTTTAAAGCAGAAGTCCAGTCTGAGCCACCGATAGTAATTGGGCCATAACTTGGGCATCTGAAGCCCAAATTAGGTGATTAAAAATCTATAACTATCTACTCTTCGAGAGATATAATTTTTTTAAACAAGTCAATTGGCGGTAAGGATGATATTTGATAGAAAATTGAGTTTGAATTTTGAATTCAAATTCTAGAACAGAAGCTGAGCAGGGGGAATCTGGTTGGAAGGAGTGAGGAGAGAAAAATATAGAGGGGCATGTGAACAGTAATTGAGGAGGATCCAGAGACAATTTTCTACTACACTTTTTTATCTTTCAAGGGAAGATTAATTTTTCCACCATTGGAGACCAAAGGAAGACGAAAATTGGGCTTGAGGACAACTTCATCATCTCAATAAGACTACTCATCCTCCTAGTTTGAACTCTTTATTTTAGTTTATATTTTATTTCATGTTTTTTTATTATGTTATTGATTTGCATATTGAAATTATGAATTTAATGTTTAGTTTCTTAATTTCTATGTTATTTATGTTCAATTTAGCCATGAACAACTAATCATATTAGTAGAATTAGGTTGATTTAGAATTGTGTGTTGTCCCAAGATGGCAACCAAGAGGGGGGGTGAATTGGTTTCTTCAAGAAATGATAGCAAATTGAAAAACTTCAACAAATAAGAAATGTAGAAGATTGAGTAGAGAGTAGAAAAATCAACACAAGAGATTTATAGTGGTTCGGATTCAACAATCCTACATCCACTCCCCAACCTCAATTGGGTATTCCACTATACTTGAAGTTTTACAAGCTCACTTCCAACTTTGGTGTTTTTACAAGCTCACACCTAACTTGACAAGTGTTTTACTAAGGCTAACACTCAAACCACTCACAAGAGTTTTACTAGGCTCACTCTCACAACCTTTACAAGAGTTTTTCTCAGGCTCACTCTCACAACCTTTACAATTGGTGTTTTAATGGCTAACACTCAACCTTACATGAAGAGATAAATAGATGAAAGCTTAAGTAAATAACTTGCAAGAGTTTGGACAATATTAGTATTTATTCTCTTGCTATAAGACTTGTTTGAGGTGGTATTTATAGGCCTCAAACCAGTTCTGCCCGTTGGTGAAGTGGGTAGAAAAGTGAAACTCCAACAGCTACAAAATCTTCTTGGATTTTTGTGTCAGACTGTTGGGATGGTCGCGCACCACCTTTGGATGGTCGTGCATCCTGGGATGATCGCGCACCCCCTTGGGGCGGTCGCGCATCTGTTTGTGCGGGCATCCCAGCAGTCTGGTGCGGTCGCACAATTCAAATCTCTAACAGCTACTTGACACATGGCATCTTCTTATTAATTCTTTAACTAGCCGTTGAAGCCCACCAACGGCTATATAAATGTAGCGGTCGCGAAGCCACATTGGGCGGTCGCGCATTGTCTTGCGTCGAGTCATTCACCGTTCTTGTCACCGCGAACCTTACTGTCAAACCAAGACAGTTTGGATGGTCGCGCAACCCCTTGGGGCGGTCGCGCGTTCTTGGATGGTCGCGCAAGGCCTTGGGGCGGTCGCGCATCCCTTCAAAGACAGATTTTCAGCACTTAGGAAATCTTCAAATTTCTTTGCATTTCAGCTCATTCTAAGTTGCTTTCCTGCCATATAAACACTCATTGAAGCCATTAGATCACTTCAATTTGTTTGCCAAGATCAAAAACAAGATTGACCTAAATCTAGGTCAACAATCTCCCCCTTTTTGATTTTAGCAATCAAATTGAATTTGAAATAAAAATAATCAACAAAAATAGGCAATACTTCCCATTATGGAAAAACATAAGAAAATTCAAAAGATAATGTTCAAATTCATCAAATTCTCTCCCCCTTTGCCAAAATTCAAAAAGAGGAGGGGAGAGATGAAGAGTAATCAAGCCAATGGCCAAGACAAGATCAAAATCATTGTTTGTGTGACTTTATAATAGAATTCAAAGCCAATGGCAATCACCATAAACAAAATTCACAAATCTAAGTCATATACTTAGAAAAAATAAAAGTACCAATCAATGAAAATATCAAAATCAATGAAAAATATGTTAAGGATACCAATTGATTGGATTATACTCCCCCTCAATTGATGATCTCCCCCTCAAGAAGTGAAAAACTTAGAAACAATTGAGATCCATTTTTATCAAAATATTCAAGTTTTCTCCTCTCTTGTTGGAGTCAAATCAAGAGGAATATAAAAAGAAAATTAAATACAATTCAAGAAAGTGATTGACTTAATTATGAACAGATTTAAAATATAACAAAAATAATTTAGTCAACCATAAAATCATTTTTCAACCTTAATGTCAAACATAACATGTAAAGTAAAAATTAAAAGTATAAAATTTCAAATGTTGTAAGGCAAGAATTGTTACCAATTTTTTTAATGCCAATTGCCTTACTATTAGCATTGTTGGACTTGGTTTGATGGAGTACTCATTCTCCTCCATCTTCATGCCATTTGCCCTTGTCAATTAAGGGATTTTCCTTGATAACCTTTTCTAAGCTATGTTTGCTTTTAGATATTTGTTCATTTGAGGTTTTTAATTCTAAAGTAGAATTTTTTAAACATACAAAATCCTCTTCTAGTTTAGAGCATTTGTCCTTATGAAATTTTATCTTAGAAAAATATTTTTCTACTCTAAAGTTCATATGTTCAATTATATCACTATCATCTAAAGCATCATCAATATTGTTGTAATTTAAATTCATGTTTAAAGATTGGGTACCTACCTCATTGGAGTGTTCATCATCTCCCATAGCCATGAGACATAGATTTTCAATTGCTTGCTCTTCTTCTTCTTCTTGCTCTTCTTGCATTTCCATTGCCATCTCATGTGTGAGTAATTTGCCAATGAGGACATCCGTTGGAAGCTTGCTCAAATCATGTGCTTCCTCAATGGATGATACTCTTGCTTCAAATTCCTTCTTTGTAAGAATTCTAAGGATTTTGCAATTTATGTCTTCCAAAGAGTATACTTTGCCAAATTTCCTCAAATCATTGACAATGGCAAGAAGTCGGTTGGTCATCTCCGTGACATCTTCAAAGGACTTCATTTTGAAGAGTTCATACTCTTGAACAAGCATTTGGGCCTTCATGAATTTTACTTGATTAGTACCCTCATGATAATTCTCCAAGGTCTTCCAAATACTATAAGCATTTGAGCATCCAAGAATTCTTCCACATTCTTCCTTTGGCAATGAGCTTAGAAGAATGAAAGAAGCCTTTTTATCTCTCCCATTGCTTCTTCTTTGTTCTTCATTCCACTCTTTTCGTGGAATCTCTTTTTCTACACCATCAACCACTCTTGTAGGAATCTTCCACTCATTTTCAACATAATCCCAAAGCTCTATTCCTTCACTATCTAGGAGCAAAAACATCTTGTGTTTCCAATATGAATAATCAAAGTGAGGTATAACAAGGGATTTTGAGTTTCCATAATAATGAGCCATGGAATTGGAAGAGAAAGTTGATGTAGAGGTATTAGTGGGTGTGGTTGCCTTTGAGGATCAAATTTCACAATTAAGTTTAAGAAATTTCAAAGCTCTGATACCAATTGTTGTCCCAAGATGGCAACCAAGAGGGGGGGGTGAATTGGTTTCTTCAAGAAATGATAGCAAATTGAAAAACTTCAACAAATAAGAAATGTAGAAGATTGAGTAGAGAGTAGAAAAATCAACACAAGAGATTTATAGTGGTTCGGATTCAACAATCCTACATCCACTCCCCAACCTCAATTGGGTATTCCACTATACTTGAAGTTTTACAAGCTCACTTCCAACTTTGGTGTTTTTACAAGCTCACACCTAACTTGACAAGTGTTTTACTAAGGCTAACACTCAAACCACTCACAAGAGTTTTACTAGGCTCACTCTCACAACCTTTACAAGAGTTTTTCTCAGGCTCACTCTCACAACCTTTACAATTGGTGTTTTAATGGCTAACACTCAACCTTACATGAAGAGATAAATAGATGAAAGCTTAAGTAAATAACTTGCAAGAGTTTGGACAATATTAGTATTTATTCTCTTGCTATAAGACTTGTTTGAGGTGGTATTTATAGGCCTCAAACCAGTTCTGCCCGTTGGTGAAGTGGGTAGAAAAGTGAAACTCCAACAGCTACAAAATCTTCTTGGATTTTTGTGTCAGACTGTTGGGATGGTCGCGCACCACCTTTGGATGGTCGCGCATCCTGGGATGATCGCGCACCCCCTTGGGGCGGTCGCGCATCTGTTTGTGCGGGCATCCCAGCAGTCTGGTGCGGTCGCGCAATTCAAATCTCTAACGGCTACTTGACACATGGCATCTTCTTATTAATTCTTTAACTAGCCGTTGAAGCCCACCAGCGGCTATATAAATGTAGCGGTCGCGAAGCCACATTGGGCGGTCGCGCATTGTCTTGCGTCGAGTCATTCACCGTTCTTGTCACCGCGAACCTTACTGTCAAACCAAGACAGTTTGGATGGTCGCGCAACCCCTTGGGGCGGTCGCGCGTTCTTGGATGGTCGCGCAAGGCCTTGGGGCGGTCGCGCATCCCTTCAAAGACAGATTTTCAGCACTTAGGAAATCTTCAAATTTCTTTGCATTTCAGCTCATTCTAAGTTGCTTTCCTGCCATATAAACACTCATTGAAGCCATTAGATCACTTCAATTTGTTTGCCAAGATCAAAAACAAGATTGACCTAAATCTAGGTCAACATTGTGAATAATGGGTATTGCTCAATTTGATCACTATTAATTTCTTAAAAATTGAAGTTTTGTTAAATTCGTTTTTAGTGCTTGTGATTGACTGACCATCAATTGCATGATCAATTGAAATTGTATGATGAGAGAAAACTAGGTATGATTTTAGATTAAGAATTCAACAACTTAAGAAAATTCTATTTAGAGATAAAAGAATAATTTTAAGACAATTTAGTTTCTTTGAGCTTTATAGGTTATTTTAATTTATTGTTCATGAAAATAAAATTAATAAATTATGTCAATCATTGATTTTCTTTCTTGAGAAAGATGAAAATTAACATTTAAGGAATTAATAACTTTGATTCAAGAATAATTTAAATTAGTTTCAAAAAATATTTTTACCCATTTGAAATAATCCTAGTGAAACCTAATTCTACTAGTTATCTTAATTATTTAAATTTAATAATTTGAATTTTAATTTTAAGTTTGAATTAATAGATTAATATCTTAGATTATTTCAATTTGAATTTGAATACTATTTTAAATTTAAATTAAGGATTAAGAATTTATTTTTTAAATATCAAATTAATTAATTAGTTTTCAGATAATATTTGATTTGAATTCCGGTTAGTCAAATTATTCCTTCCATCTGTTATCGACTTTTACTTTCATTATATTACTTATTATGAACCGCGAACTTGCGATTTAAAATCGATACACAAAAATCAACCAACAATTATACAAAATGCATGAAAACAAAAAATAACAAAATACCCTAAGAGTCTCTGTCTCGGGCCTCGTCCTCCTCTTTCGGCTCATCCCTGGGCAACTGGTCTAGGTTGACCTCCATCATCCAGAAGAAGTCATCATAGGGATACTTCTTCTGAAGTAGTCTCATGACGTACTTCCAGAACTTGAAAACTCCTTGTCCATAATAACCTTTGCTTAGAAGTTTCAACATAATCATCGATATATATTGCTTTGTTTTCCTGAAAATATAAAAAATAAGATTGAAAAAAAAAACTAAACCTACAAGTATAAGTGAAATAATTGATAATAAATACAATTTTATACCTGAATATTCGTATTTTGCTTGCATATTTGCTTTCAACCTACATATGGACAATTTTGTTCTATGCTTCAATCGTGTTCTATGATCCATTTTTATGCTCACATCATGGCTTTAATAGATCTTGTTATTCTTATTGTTTAAGAGGAATTTGAAATGAATAAATTCAAATACTTACCGCCTTAAAAAGACAAAAGGGTCACTGGGTTTAATGACACCCGCTACTTAATGTTGTGAAATAAGTTTAAGCGATGTTGTTTCCTTAAATTTAAAAGTTTCAACATAATCATTAATATATATTACTTGGTTTTTCTGAAAATATAAAAAATAATATTAAAAAAGCAATAGTGAAATAATTGACAATAAATAAAGTTTTATACCTCATTATTCATTTTCTGCTTGCATATTTGATTTTGAACTACAAAAGGGAAATCTTGTTCTATGCTTAAACCGTGTTCCATGATATATTTGTATTCTGGTTTCATGGTTTTAATAGAGTGGCTATTGCTTTCTTTTAACACACAATTCATTAATTCTTGTAAAGATGTGTATTTTTTTTAGTGGCAATGTACTCAAATTTTAAGTGGATTCAACATTTGCAGCAATTTGAACGGATCAAAAAATATCTAAAAAACAAAAATAATAACGGGTATATTAATTAATTGTTGTCATGATTATTATTGTTACTTTTCATTATTAGTAGTTACCATGCTATTAACATATGATAAGACTCAAAATTATCATTTCATCTCCTCCTAGTTTTGCCAGTCAACACTAGCATCTATTGTTTGAGGAAGATTCTAATGATAGAAATTTTTAAAAGTAAAAATAAATCAGTTACACAAAAAAAAATAAACAAAAAAGAAAAGAAAAAGAAAATTGAGCTTTACTAGAGTTCTTGATGGCTGATTAGGACGAGCAATCCTACAAATAAAGATATAATATGTTAATAAGTCATCGAATTATATAATATATAATATATATTATAAATATATGTATAATATATATATATATATATTTAAATATAATATTCTATATAATTTTATGGGTCGGGTTCAATCGTGTCAAATAAGGTCATGTAATGTAATGTATATTATATATGAATATATATGAATATATATAATATTATATATTATAATTTTATCGGTCAAATTTTGGTTTAAATGGAAAAATATATTCTAAAGTACAAATGCTATTTTGCCCAAATATACACTATAAATTAACTGAATTTGAACAACATTCATTCAGTTAGATCGTATTCGGCCATGTTGGAAAATTTTGCTCACCCCTACATCAGCCCAATCTTCTTCTTGTTAATTCCTTACTTTCTAATAATGGTGCCATTTGACTCAATGTTAAACCCGATAATTAATATAGCATGATGAAATTCTTTCTTATTTGGTCTGGCAGACTCTGTATTATTAGAGATTTCACAATAATTAATTAAGTGTTTATTAGACCAAAACCTAGGGTCCACACGTAGTCTGCATTCCTAGGCTCATTTTGAGACTATTTGATATCTAATTGATGCAATTCTTAATGCATTGGAATCGTAATGGGCTGATTTTTAAAGTAGAATGCAAAAATTGAGTATTCACACCCACTAATAGAAGCACTAGCTTATCAATTAATTAAGTAACCCAATTAAGTGTTTATTAGATTTAAGTATTGTGTTTGTCAATTTTAATTTTTAGTAAGTTGTTTTTATGTCCTTGAATACTTAGATTAGATATGTAGAAAGTCTGTTTTCATAGAATTTTTTTTATTTATGGCTTTGACAAAAGTAAATAAGAATAAAACATTTCTTTCCTTTTCCTTTAGATTTGGAAGAGCTTGATCTCTCTTCTGCTTTATCATTGGAGTCTAGCCATATTTCATCCTAAAATATAAGATTTTATTATTCTTATTGATTTAGGAGAAATTTGAATTGAATAAATTCAAATACTTACTGCCTTTAAATTGACGAAAGTGCCATATGGTTTAATGATACCCATTGCTGGATGCTGTGACTCAAGTTTGAGTAATGTTGTTTCTTTAAATTCAGAAGTTTCAACATAATCATCGATATATATTGCTTAGTTTTCTTGAAAATATAAAAAATAAGATTAAAGAAAAAAACTAAACCTGCGTGTATAATTGAAAAAATTGACAATAAATAAAGCTTTATATCTGATCATTCATTTTCTGCTTGCATATTTACTTTCAACCTACAAATGAAAAATCTTGTTCTATGCTTAAAGAATGTTCCATGATCCAGTTGCATGCTGGCTTCATGGCTTTAATAAAGTGGCTATCGTTTTCTTTTAACAAACAATTTCTTTTAACATGCAATTTATTAATTCTTGTGAAGATGCATATTTTTCATTGAGAGGCAATGTGCTCAAATTATAAGTGAATTCAACATTTGCAGCTACTTGAATAGCCTAAAAAATATTTAAAAAACAAAAATAATAATGTGTAGATTAATTAATCGTTGTCATGATTGTTATTGTTATTTTTCATTATATCAATAGTTACCATTTTGTTGACATATGATACGACTTCAAATTATCCTTTCATTTATTATTACTTTTTACCGGTCAACATTAGCATCTAATGTTTGAGGAAGATTTTAATGATAGAAATTTTTAAAAGTTATAAAAAAATAAATAAATAAGTAAAAAAGAAAAGAAAAAGGAAATTGGGCTTTACTGGAGTTTTAGGCGGCTGCTTAGGATGAACAATCCCACAAATGAAGATATAATATGCTAATAAGTCATCGGATTATATAATGCCTAATATATATTATGAATATAAGTATAATATATATATATATTTAAATATAATATTATATATAACTTTATGGGTCGGATTTGATAAGATCAGTTCAGGTCATCTAATGTATATTATATATAAATATGTACAATATATATAATATTATATATTTATATAATTTTTTTGGTCGAATTCAGGTTCAAACAGAAAAATATATTCCAACCTAACCAATACTAATTTTTTTTAATACAAACCCGATTTTGCCCAAATATACATTATAAATTGCTTGAATCCGACCAATATTCATTCTGTTCGATCGGATTTAGTCGGGTTGAAAAATTATACTCACCCATATATCAACCCAATATTTTCCTTGTGAATTTCTTACTATCTAATAATGTGTTCCATTTGATTCGATATCATACCCGGCAATTAATGCGGTGTAATGAAATTCTTTCTTATTTAGTACGAAAACTCTATATTATTAGAGATTTCAAAATAATTATTTAAGTGTTTAAAAGACTGAACCCCAGGGTTCACTAGTAGTCTACATTTCCAGGCTCATTTTAGGACCATCCGATATTTGATTGATACAATTCTTAATACGTTGGAATCGCGACGGACTGAAATTTATAGTAGAATGTAGAAATTGATAGTTCACACTAATCTACTAGGAGCACTTGCTGTCTTTCTTACTTATTTGGCAAGCTCTAATTAAGTATTTATTAGATTTAAGTGTTGGATTTGTCAATTTTAATTTTTAGTGGAGTTTTTTTACATCCCTTAATAATTAGGCTGGATGTGTAGAATTTTTTGTAGAAAATTTATATAATTTTGTAGAAATTTTATTTATTTATGGTATTGACAAAAGTCAATAAGAATCAAAGCTTTCTTTCCTTTTCCTTTGAATTTGGAAGAACTTGATCTCTCTTATGCTTTATCATTGGAGTCTAGTCATATTTCATCCTAAAATATAATATTTTGTTATTCTTATTATTTTAAGAGAAATTTAAAATGAATAAATTTAAATACTTACACTACAAAAATTAGGTAATTAGCGATGGTTATTTTGTGGTTGTTAGCAAAAATAATCATTATATTTTTATTATTGAAATAATTTTATAAACGCGACAAAAAAAATTTATTTTACGCCATCACAATTTGAAAATATAATTTAATGGCCGTTATAATCGTGACCAAGTAGTCGGTCAAAACGACGTCATATTTATTTGCTGTTAATTAAAGGATCATCTCCTTCCTTTGAACCCCTTCCTTACACGACTTCTCTCTCGCTTTCTCGCTCTCGACTTTTCTCCCTCACCGTCTCTCTCACTCAACTTCTCTCTCATATACTTCTCTTACACGAGCTCTCTCTCATCTCTCTCCCTCTCGCTGGCGAATGATGTTGCTACCATCGAAGGAAGTTTCTGTGCTATCATATGTGGAAAGTTAAATTATAGCTGGGATTTTGGCTTCATCTTCCTCTAATCTGCGATTCAGGTAATTTTTGTTCTTTTTATTTGTTTGTGTTTATTAATTCTTTTCGATCTTCGATAAATTGTCGTTGTCTTCTTATTTTATGTGTTTAGGGTTTTGTTTCTTTATTTGTTCAGTAGATAAGATGAAACAAAATAGGAGAGGTTAATGTATCTGTACGTCATTTCCAAAGTCTAGCTGTATGGGTATTAAATTTTTAGCTGTATGGGTGTTATTGCTTCAATGTCAATGGGATATTTGGTTATCTGCTTAATCGAAATTCAGCTAAGCATATCCTATGTCGGGCCTGTTCATGCTAAGTAACAAATCTAAAGATTTTGCTTTCCAACGTTAACCTCCATCACGAATTGCTAATCATTAAGGAGTGAAACGACAGAGCATAGCATTTTATATCACTGATTGGCAGATTTTTCAATAGGAAGAGGGTCAGCAATTTCCACTTCTTTTACATTGGCACTCAGCTTTACCATTACACCAAGATACTTGTTGGATTACTTAGAAGTTTATGCATTTTGTTATTATTGTTTTTTTAATTTAGCTGCCTTCCAACTGTCTTGTGCTAGTAGAAGAGAAGTGGATTTGTATGTCTATAGTTTTTTGAAACATTTGTCAACCCCAATGATAACTGTACAGTTGCTCAATAAACTTGCATTACCCTCATGAATTTGTTGTTATTAATTGTTTTTGTTTTTTCAGCCTTAAAATATTCCTACTCTCATTATCTAGGAAGAAGATGTTATAGCCCTGATACTTAATTTCTATTTAGTTGCTATGATAAACTGATTGAAAAATTTTATATATTGTAAATTGAACTTGAGATTTGTGGAAAATTTTTTACAATAGCAGAATTTTGTTGGCATGTGCCTTTTTTTTTTTTTTTTGAGTTTGAAGACTTTGCCAATGCTCAAAATCCAATCCAGGTTTTTTTTTATTATAAGAAGTTTGATTTCTTTACTATTATAATTATACTTCACACTATTCATAGGTCTCTTCCTCTCTTTTGTAATTTCATTCATCATTATTTTTATTCTTTGAAGTTGTTTTCTTTTGTTTCTGTTTTAGCGTTGGTGGGTTTCTATTATAATCAATAGTTTAAAGTTTAAGTAAGAAAAATTTAACATTTTCTCATTGACTGTAGTGATAGAGTTTATCTTTATTATTAGGCTTAATACATATGTACCTCCTTGTACTTGGCACGATTTGTCATCTTACCCCCTAAACTCTTCGAATAACCATTTAACCCCTTGTACTCAACTATTTGAGTAACAAATAAACCCTTCTGTGCTGAGGTGGCAAGATGTGTGAAATATAATTGCGTGAAGTGCTCGAATAGACCAAACCTTACTAACATAGATTATAAAATTATATTAATACCCTTCATTTTGTTAATAAAATTACAATAATACCTTTTAAAACAAAGAAATTGGCTTCTTCATAAAAAAAAACCCAACGAACCTTATTCAAAAATTACAAATTAATGAAAAAAATAAAAGAACCCATTTCAAAATCTAAATACAATAAAACAATCAAAAAACCAAATTCGTAAAATCAAATATCCAATCCAAAAATTACAAATTAATATCCAAACCCATAAGAAAAAAACATTTGAATCCATTTTGCCGAAAAATCAAATTAAGAATTCAAAACTAATAACTATGGCAAAGAAATCTCAATTTCAATCAAAATACCTAATTATCATCATCATTTACTCTCAAACAGTACAAGATAACTCCAGCAAACCCATAAATCAATGAAAAATCCAATTATCAAAATGTTGATTGATTAATTTATAACATTATGACAATTGGAAAATCCAAACCCTTTAACAAGTAACAAAGAAAGGAAAAAAAAATATTACAATCCAAATTATGGTCAAGAAAATGAAATAATCATAGAGAGCAAGTGCATAATCCAATAATCCAAAAACAATGAGCAAATTAAACACTAACTAAAATAATAAATTTAAAATCTAGTAAATAAATTAATCGTAAAACACAACCCAAAATGCACAGAAGGAGAAGTGAATGATAAGTTTGCAACTGATAATTGCATTTGGCATTTTATACCCAAAAAAATTTTAAAAAAAATGAAAAAAATTTCTATATATAACCCAAAATTAGAGAAGCCATCAAACTGGGTTTTATTAGAAGCTTATTATAACCTTATGACAAGTCTTCTTTTTGGGCAAGCAATCAAACTCAATCATGCATGGAAAACCACACTCACCACAACACCTGGTTATAGATTAATGCTATTGAGTTGGCTTTTTTCAGAAACAAGATTATTTCAAAAATTCTTGTCTTGGATGTTGACTGTCGGGCTTCTATGAGTGGCACTTTCGATTCCTCTAAGAAGATGATCTTCAAGACCAGAGATCCTTTTATTTTTAACTCCTCTCTCTGTACAAAAAGAAATTAAAGAAGATTGAAGAAGCAACAACAAATTTTGGAAAAATCAAATTGGGGTAGGAGAGATTTGGGGAAATAGATTTCCAGATTTCAGGGCGTAAGTTTTTTGACATTGAATTTGTTGCTGATGGATGAAGAGCAAAAACAAACAAGCAAAACATAAAAAAATTTAAAAAAAAAAACAGCAGGAAATTTTGGGAAAATCGAATCCGAGGAGAGAGATTTGGGATATAGATTTTTTGATTTTAGGGCTTCAGTTTTTAATTAATATGTAGTGTAATAATTGGTTCAATGGTGCCAATGTGTTGATAACGTCAGAGCGCTTAAATATCACGCGCTAACCGTGTTTGCTTTATGTTAAAAGAAGGGTTTGTTTGTTACTCAAAATATTGAGTATAAGAGGTTAAATGGTTACTCGAAAAGTTTAGGGGGCAAGATGATAAATCGTGTCAAATATAAGGCGTCACATATGTATTAAGTCTTATTATTAAAAAGCTCAAGTTTTTAATGGAATTGAGTGTTCTTCTTATTCTTTTGTTGCTAATCCATCAATCATAATTGCTATGACCTTGTGTCACTATAGACCTCACATGATAAATTTCACAAATTGAATTATGAGTTAATACACTCACACTCTCTATCTATATGAGGTGGATCATATATTTATATATACATATGTATGCGTGTGTGTGGTTGATGTTTAGTTTTGTATTTCATTGTGTACTGTAGCTTCAGAGTTAGGCAAAAATGAACGGTTTGAAGATATTGTTGCTTTTATTTTGCTTGTATACTTCAAGTGTGGTACGGCTCAATGACTATCTGTTTTGTATTTGTATGCGAGATCATTTGCTCTAGTATTTCAATATCTGCATAAAGTATGATTTTTTTGTTTGTTTATTCAATCATAATTTTATGTTTTTACTTTTACTGTCTTGGATTCAGATTGCTAGTAGTCCACAAACAGATCTATATGACTGGAAAAAATGGTTGATTTGAAACTTTTACTTGGTAGGAGTACTGTTGTCTTGGGTCATCTTTTAAGACCTATACTGTTGTATCCTTAATTGCCCTTTTTGTTGTATCCATTTGAAGTTCATTACCTTTACTTCCATTTTGAATTGAAGCACCCCTAGAAGAATTCTATACCAAATCTTAGCACCTAGACCCAATTATAAAAAGATCAAATTGAATCTATCTGGCTAGATCTAAGTAATTATTTCGCTTTTTAGGGACTAATATTTTAGATACCGACTTATAGAACTGACACAATCCATGAATTCATATTTCAATTATATAAGTTTTTCTTAGCTCAACCAATAGAAGCATTCCAAGTAGAGATTCTACACTGTTGCTTGATCAATGCTAAAATTAAAGCCAAATGAGTGTGTTTCCATAATGTCTTCACTTTTATTTGAAATGATGAGATTAGGATTTTCATTTACATAAATTAATTAAGCAGTAAAATTAGTAGTATGTAATTGAGAATGTTGACTTCACTTTTAACTTGTGCATTACTAATTAAATGTTAGGTAAGTAATCTTCCGTATTGAAATTGATTAGAAGCAAAAAGCACAAACACTTGCACTAAATTGCATATTAAGAACACAGTGGAAGATTATATAAGAAACTTCCAGATATGTAATCTTCCTTAGCCAATCAAATCCCATATTAATTAGAATGTTCATCTATTTCTTTTTCTAACATTCGACTTTGCAAAATCTGTTTCTTCTAGGACCCACATTTCTAGAAATCTTTTGTAAAATATCTTCTCAATTGTTTAATTAGTATAATCAGTAGGATTGTGATTGTGGTTATTTTTATGGGAATTATTCAGGACATCTTTTTTATATTGAATAAGTTGTTAGTCTTACTTTATTAGAAATTGAAGCTTATGCGTATGGCTGGTGAAGGATTTTTGAACTCTGTTAACTATATGTTGATGTGTGATCTTTGAACATAATGGGAAGCGTGGGAATTTCCTGGCCATAAAAAATTTAGTTTAGCAGGTCTCACTTTGACTAAAATCTGCATAATGGTACCTTTATACCATTATAAGGAGGTATAAGGAGGTACGAAGATACCTTTGAGCAATTTCCTGGCTCTACATAATGTTATCTTTGAATAATTTAGTTTGTTATTATGAGCATGTTTTAGTAGATCATTTGAGAGATTTTACGTCTTCACGCGGGTTCATTATCTATGCTTGAGGTTATTTTGTCTTGCACATTATGATAATTTTTTTCTCACAACTTTGTCTTTATGCAATTGCTCATATGTAAGTATCAAAGACTAAAAAAATAAAAAAAAGAAGAGAATCATATAATTTTTCTATTATTGGGTAGTACTTTTAATTCTTTGATTTTTTTATTTTAATTTTTTGAACAGATTCAATGTCAAAAATTACAATCTCAAGCACAAGTACTGTGAATCAGTGCTTAGCATTCCAAGTGGTGTGATAGAAGCAAATGTTTTTAGCCATGATAGTTCAAAATATTTTTATCATTTATAAATCATAGTTATCTTTATTTTTTATGCATAAAGTTAATTTATTTTAAATGTATTGGATTAATAATTTATGTATAATAATGTGGTGAAATATGTATTTCTTTTGTTCGGGAATAAAATAGTATTAAATATTAATTTTTGTATTTTAAATTAATTTTATTTATTTAAATAAATAATAAAATTTTGTGACGGTTCATAATAATAATTTAAATTAAAATAAAATATTGTAGTTGTTATAAACTAACTATATATTATATAAAAATCACAAAAATATTTATTATAAATATAGCGGCGGTTTTATAACCGTTGTAAATTTTTTTAAAAAGAAATTAAATTAATTTTTACACGGTTAAATCAAGTGAAATTTAGCAGTGATTATAAAACCGCCGCAAATAACATTTGGTTACGGTTATACTAGTAGTTGGTGAAAATCGTCGCAAATTAACAAAGTGATATTTTTATTGGCGGTAATTTTAAACCGTCGGAAGAGGAAGAGGTATTAATCGTCGCTAAATATCTTTTGCAACCGTCGCTAAATGTCCAATTTTTTGTAGTGATTTACCATCTTTAAATTGACAAAGGGTCATTGAGGTAAATGACATTCACAATCGAATGCTGTGAAACAACTTTAAGTGATGTTTCTTTAAAATTAGAAGTTTCAACATAATTATTGATATATATTGCTCGATTTTTCTGAAAATATAAAAAATAAGATTGAAAAAAAAAAACTAAACCTGCATGAATAAGTGAAAAAATTGACAATAAATAAAGTTTTATACCTGATCGTTTGTTTTCTACTTGAATATTTGCTTTCAGCCTATAAATGGGAAATTTTGTTTCATGCGTAAACCATGTTTTATGATTTATTTATATGTTGACACATGACTTTAATAGAGTAACTATTACTTTCTTTTAACAAGTAATTCATTAATTCTTGTGATGTGTAATTTTTGTCGAGTGGCAATGTACTTATAATATTCTAGATGGAATATAAGTCTAGTAGGTTAAATATTATGCAAATTAAATAAACAAAGTGAAAAAAAATCTTGAATGAAATAAAATTTCAATGTGCCAAAGTACTAGAAACAAAAAATTTAAAGTGTTTGAATTGAAAACTCTATAATTCATAACGATTGTAAATGAAACAAACAAACTGTAAGTTGTAAAATAATTAATTATATTTATATAATTAGAAAAACAAAGTGATCTACTAGAGTGATGAAGGAACTATGAAAATGCAATAAAGTAAAATTTACAAGGCACTAAAGTGATGAAAATAGAAATTTTAAAACACCTTAGCTATGGTAACTTGTATGTATAAAAATTTTAGAGCATTTTACTTGAAATGCACCATAACTTAATTAACAATATCTTAAAATATAATAATATATATTAAAATCATATGAGATAAACTAAAATTGAAAATTAGAAGTGAAAAGAATTTAAAAAAAATTAATTACAAATTTAGGTAGCAAGTTAGGGTGTAAAATGGTAAAAAATGGCATTCAAATTAACAAATGAAGTATTTAAGACTTAAGAGATAAAATAGACATTTCACCCACTCAATTATCTGCCAATTTTCTGCCCAACCAGGTAAGTGACTCATCTCATTTGAATATGAAGAGAGCTTGGACAATTTATGATTAAAATATGACAAAATTTAGACTTCTTATCTTCTTTCCTTCTTTTTACCAAAACATCTCCTTTCACTCACCAAATTTCTCTCATTTTTCATCAATCATAGCCTATTCCTAAGCTATTTTCTTGTATCTAGAAGTGTTACAGGGTGGAAAATTAAGTTAAAAAAGTGATATAAGAGCAAAAAATATAAAGGAACTTCTAAAGGTAAGAAATATGAAAATTTTGGACCTTAATATTTCAATTTTATTTTTCTAATTTTAAATCTATTATTTATTGAACCTGAGCTAAAATTTATCATGCATACATGTTAAATAACTATTTACGATGTTGTAAATTGGTTTGGATTTAAAGAAATTGAAAAGGAGAAAGCTAGAAAGACTAATCACCAAATCTATCCAAATTAAACTACTTGAATTCTCAATAATTTAACAATTGTATTTTATTTATTTCAATATGCAAACGAGACTTAAAATTTCTAAAAAAATTTCAGAAATATTTATTTGGATGTTCGGAAGGTTGTGGTGAAAAGACAAGTCAAAATAATAATGAAAATTGAGTGAACAATTGATTGAATACAAGCTGCTCATTGTAACAGTCTGAATGAACATCACTAAAATTTTAGCTACTATTTTTGAATTATTTACCTATGTAAATGAGCTTAAAAATCCATGAAAATTTGCAAAGAAGTCACTTAGGATGTCATGAATACCTTAGTAAATTTTAGGGTAAATTAACTTGAGAAAATTAATGTACAATTAAATGAAGACAGACTGCTCAAATGTGGGAAATGATGTTTTTTTTTACTCGTGATGAGTTAAGTATATCAAAATGTATTTGATCATACCATAAACATAAGCATATAATGGATGAACATAAAGCTTAATATGTGTAGTTAATGTCTTTAAAGGTTCAAATACTAATTTAAAGGATAATTAAATCAATTGATTTGAGGAAGCCAATGTGTTTATCAGGCAAATTGCATGTATTTAAAACTCTTTTAATTGCATAGCCCTAGTGCAAAATAATTTTGTAATATTTGAATCCAAAAATACAAAATGAATTTGGGAGCATATTAATTTATTAAAATAGGGCATTGGTGTCTTTTGAATAATTAAAGGAAAGATAACAAAGATAGTAAATTATTAGTAATCAAAATAGCTTAAAATGCAAATCAATGTATGCATACATATGTAAATGTAAAATAATATATGATAACATGACTTAAACTTAATAAAATAAGGGCTTAATATAACAATATAAATCTTTTCTATGATGTACATTAATATATAAAAAGGTCAAAGAACCTAAAATAACGAATAATAAATTAAAAACAAACTTAAATGTGCAATTTATATTTGGATGTGAATGTAGGTAAATAATTATTACATAACCGATCAATAATTATTAGTGACTAAGAGGAATTCAATTTACAAGTTAAAGGTGAGTTATAGTGTTTATCCCTTCCTTTGTTGCTTTGAAATTTCGATAAATTGTGAACCATTATTGATACTCGAACCATTTGATACCTCTGTTGATTGTGTTTTTATAATTGTAAATTGTGAAACCTTATGTGGCCTCGAGGCCTATGTGATCATACCAAACCATTTGCTTAGTCAATATGATAGAATCTCAACTTGATGGGGGCTATGCCATTAGGCTATATGTACATAGAGACTTGTGATAAAAGGTGTAGAGCTTCTGCTCTTATATATGTGTGATGTGTGATAGCATTTGAATATATATAGTGATATATTTTCTTCAATGCTTTTGCTATGTGCTTATCTATCACATTATTTTTATTGCTTTTGTGATATTGGTCTGCTTATTATGTGCCCTTCTTATGGATTAAATTTTATTGATATTCCTTTATTATGTAACCACCTTATATTATTATTATTATTTTAAATCTTGAGATATTCTTATTGTGTATCCTACCCTTGTAGTACTATAATCTCACTAAGTTGACCACTCACCCTATTATCTGTGTGGTTTCAGATAAAAGTTATCCAAGTCAATCAACTTCTTGATTTTTTCCTCTAGCAAGAAGTTTGAGAATAAAATAATTATTTAGTTAATACTTGCATGTGATTAAAGTATTAAGTTTGTACAATATTCTAGTTGTTCCGTAATATTATTATGAATGGTTTATTAGGTGTGAGAGAATAATTATAATGTAATTATAAGATATATGTTTGTGGTGTATAATAACAAAATAATTGTATAAAATATGTTATAAGATTATAAATAAGAAACACAAGACATTATATAGAATTATAATTTACCAAAGTAAATATTATAGATAATTAATATGTATGAATACACTGGTTTAGTTAGGTTCTACATGTTGCCTGGTGGCCTTAAACTTATCTGGACCTTAGAGCCGTCTTATTTTTAGAAACGGGATTTGACAATACTCAAATTGTAAATAGATTTAACATTTGCAACAACTTGAACGACACAAAAAAAGTTTGAGAAACAAAAATAATAATGGGTAGATTAATTAATAATTGTCACGATTGTTATGGTTATTGCTCATTAAATTAGTAGGTACCGTGTTATTTGCATATGATACGACTCAAAATTATCCTTTCATCTACTCTTATTTTTTGTCAGTCAATATTAGTATTTATTTTTTAGGAAGATCTTAATGATAGAAATTTTTAAAAGTAAAAGCAAATCAATTACACAAAAAAATAAAAATAAATAAGCAAAAAAGAAAAGAAAAAGAAAATTAAACTTTATTGGAGTTCTAGGCGGCTTCTAGGGATGAGCAATCCTACAAATGAAGATAATATGTTAATAAGTTATTGGATTGTATAATATATAATATATATATTATAAATATTTGTATAATATATATATATTTAAATATAATATTATATATATTTATGGGTCAGGTTCGATCGCAGCAGGTCAGGTCATGTAATGTAAATTATATATAAATATGTATAATATATATAATATTATATATTTATAAAATTTTATTGGTTGAATTTCATTTGGAAAATATATTCCGACCCGACAGAAATCGAAAATTTTTAAAATACAAGCCCAATTTTTCCTGAATATACAATATAAATTGATTGAATCTGACCAACATTTATTCGATTCCATCGGATTTAGTTGGGTTGGAAAATTATGATCACCCCCACATCAACCCAATATTCTCCTTGTGGTTTTCTTTCTTTCCAATAATGTGTGTCATTTGACTCGATGTCATACCCAAAAATTAATACAGTGTGATGAAATTCTTTCTTATGGTCCAACAAACTCTGCATTATTAACCAAGGGGTCCATATGCAATCTGCAATTCCATACTCATTTAGGGACTGTCCAATATCTAATTGATGCAATTCTTGATGTGCTGAGATTGTGATGGACTGAACTTTACAGTAGAATGTAGACATCGAGAGCACTGACTTATCTTTCTCTGTTATTTGGCAAGCTCTAATTAAGTATTTATTAGATTTTATGTTGGATTTATCAATTTTAATTTTTAGTGGGTTGTTTTTATATCCCTTAATACTTAGATTGGATGTGTAGATTTTTTTCATTTATGGTATTGACAAAAGTAAATAAGAATCAAGCATTTCTTCCCTTTTCCTTTAGATTTGAAAGAGCTTGACCTTTCTTTTGCTTTATCATTGGAGTCTAGCCATATGTCATCCTAAAATATAAAATCTTGTTATTCTTATTATTTTAAGAGAAATTTGAATTGAATAAATTCAAATACTTAATGCCTTTAAATTGCCAAAAGGGTCATTGAGTTCAATGACACCCACAATCGGATGTTTTGAAACAAGTTTAAGCAATGTTGTTTCCTTAAACTTAGTTTCAACATAATCATCAATCTATATTGCTTGATTTTCTTGAAAATATAAAAAATAAGAATAAAAAACTAAACCTGCATGTATAAGTGAAATAATTGACAATATATAATCTTTTATACATGATCATTCATTTTTTACTTGCACTTTTGCTTTTCGCCTACAAATGGGAAATCTTATTCTATGCTTAAACAATATTTCATGATCTATTTATATGCTGGCTTTATGGCTTTAATAGTGTGGGCCATCACTTTTTTTGAACAAGAAAACCATTAATTCTTATGAAGATGTGTATTTTTTGTCAAGTGGCAATATATTCAAATTGTAAGTGGATTCAACATTTACAGCAATTTGAACGATCTAAAAAATATCTAAGAAACAAAAATAATAACATGAAGATTAATAAATCACATTCATGATTGTTATTGTTATTTTTCATTAAATTAGTAGTTACCATGTTGTTGACATATGATACAACTCAAAATTATCCTTTAATATACTCCTGCTTTTTGCTGGTCAACATTAGCATATATTATTAAGGAATATCCTAATGAGAGAAATTTTTAAAGGTAAAAGCAAATCAATTACACAAAAAAATAAACAAATAAAAAAAAGCAAAAAGGAAAATAAAAAAGAAAATTAGGCTTTACTAGAGTTTTAGGCAGCTACTTGGGACGAGCAATCCTACAATTGAAGATACAATATGTTAATAATTATCAAATTATATAATATATAATATACATTATAAATATATGTATTATATATATATATTTAAATATAATATAACTTTATGGGTTGGGTTCAATCGGATCAGTTCAAGTCATATAATGTAATTATATATAAATGTGTATAATATATATATAATATTTTATATTTATATGATTTTGTCGGTCATATTTGAGTTCAACAAAAAAATATATTCTAACCCAAACAAATTTTTTTTAAAAAAATACAAACTTGATTTTGCCTAAATATACACTATAAAATGATTGAATTTGACTAATATTCATTTGGTTCGATCAAATTCGATCGGATTGGAAAATTATGCTCACTCCTATATTAGTCTAATCTTCTTTCTCCTTGTGAATTTCTTACTTTCCAATAATGAGTGTCGTTTGAGTCGATGACATTCCCAAAAATTAATGCAGTGTAATAAAATTCTTTGTTATTTGGTCTGAAGACTCTTTATTATTAGAGATTTAATAATAATTAATTAAGTGTTCAAGAAACCAAAACCCAGGGTCCACACATAGTCTATGTTACTAAGCTCATTTCGGGACTGTTTGATATCTGATCGATGCAATTCTTATTGCATTGGAATCGTAACAAACTAAATTTTACATTAGAATGCAAAAATTGGGGGTTCACACCCATTTAGTAGGAGCATTGACTTATCTTTCTCACTTATTTGGCCAGCTTTAATAAGGTATATATTATATTTAAGTGTTAGGTTGTCAATTTTAATTTTTAGTGGATTGTTTTTATATTCCTCAATACTTAGACTGGATGTGTAGAATATATATAATGCATATCATATAAATATGTATAATATGTATATATAATATTATATATTTATATAATTTGTCGGTTAAATACGAGTTCAAACTGAAAAATATATTCTAACCCGACCGAAATTGATTTTTTTTTAAAAAATACAAACTTAATTTTGCCTGAATATATACTATAAATCGATTTAATTCGACTAATATTCAATCGGTTCAATTGAATTCAGTTGGTTGGAAAAATTATGCTCACTTCTACATCAACCCAAACTTTTCCTTGTGAATTCCTTACTTTTCAATAGTGGGTCCATTTGAGTTGATGACATGCTCAACAATTAATACAGTGTGATAAAATTCTTTCTTATTTGGTCAGAAGACTCTGTATTATTAGAGATATAACAACAATTAATTAAGTGTTTAAGAGATTGAAACCTAGGATCCACACGCAGTCTACGTTCCTAGGCTCATTTTGGGACCGTTCAATATCTGATTGATGCAATTCTTAATGTGTTGGAATCATGACAGACAAAAATTTTCAATAAAATCTAGAAATTGAGGGTTCACACCCATTTACTAGGAGCACTAGCTTATCTTTCTCACTTATTTGGCCAACTCTAATTAAATATTTATTAGATTAAGTGTTGAGTTTGTCAATTTTAATTTTTAATGGATTGTTTTATATTCCTCAATAATTAGACTGGAAGTGTAGAATTTGTTTTTGTTGAAATTTTATTTATTTATGGTATTGAAAAAGGTAAATAAGAATCAAATCTTTCTTTCCTTTTCCTTTAGATTTGGAAGAGCTTGATCTCCCTTTTGCTTTATCATTTGAATCTAGCTATATTTCATCCTAAAATATATGATCTTCTAATTTTTATTATTTTAAGAGATATTTGAATTGAATAAATTAAAATACTTACCACTTTTAAATTGCGAAAGGGCCATCGTGTTCAATGAAACCTACTACCGGATGCTGTGAAACAACTTTAAGTAATGTTATTTTCTTAAACTCAGAAGTTTCAACATAATCATCGACATAAATTGCTCAATTTTGCTAAAAATATAAAAAAAATAAGATTGAAAAGAAATTAAACTTGCATGTATAAGTGAAATAATTTATAATAAATAAAGTTTTATGCTAGATTATTTTTTGCTTGCATATTTGCTTTCGGCTTACAAATGAAAATCTCATTCTATGATTAAACCGTGTTTTATGATCTATTTGTTTTTGGGCTTCATGGTTTAATATAGTAGCTATCACTTTATTTTAATAAGAAATTTATTAATTCTTGTGAAGATGTATATTTTTTGACATATGTCAGTATACTCAAATTGTAAATGGATTCAACATTTGCAACAACTTGAACGACCCAAAAAATATCTGAGAAACAAAAATAATAACAAATAGATTAATTAATCACTGTCATGATTATTATTATTATTTTTCATTAAATTAGCAGTTGCCATGTTGTTGGATATGATGCAACTCAAAATTATGCTTTCATCAGCTACTAATTTTGCCAATCAACATTAGCATCTATTATTGAGAAGGATCCTAATGATAGAAATTTTTAAAGGAAAAGGCGAACCAGTTACACCAAAAAAAAGTAAAAAGAAAAGAAAAAGGAAATTAGGCTTTATTGGAGTTTTAAATGGCTGCTTAGGACGAACAATACTACAAATGAAGATATAATATATTAATAGGTCATCATATTATATAATATATAATACATATTATAAATATATGTATAATATATATTTAAATATATTATTAGACATAACTTTATGGGTTGGGTTCGATCGAATTAGTTGAGATCATATAATGTATATAATATATAAATATGTATAATACACATATAATATTATATATTTATATAATTTTTTTTGATAGAATTCGAGTTTAAATGGAAAAAAATATTCGAACTCCATCGAAGTCAAATTTTTTTAAAAAATACAAACTCAATTTTCCCTATTACACAATAAATTAACTAAATCCGACTAACATTCATTCGGGTTGATAGAATTTGGTTGGGTTGAAAAATTATGCTCATTGCTATATCAGCCCAATCTTCTTCTCGTGAATTCCCTACTTTCCAATAATGGGTGTCGTTTGAGTTGATGTCATACCCAAAAATTAATAAATTCTTTCTTATTTAGTCTAAACACTCTATATTATTAAAGATTCCACAATAATTAATTAAGTATTTAATAGACCGAAACCCAGGTTCTATGCGCAGTCCACGTTCCCGGGCTCATTTCAAGACCATTCGATATCTGATTGATGCAGTTCTCAATACATTAGAATCGTAACATACTGAACTTTACAATAAAATACAAAAATCGAGGGTTCACACCTGTTTAGTAGGAGCATTGGCTTATCTTTCTCACTTATTTGGCCAGCTCTAATTAAGTACTTATTCGATTAATTGTTGGGTTTTCAATTTTAATTTTTAGTGGGTTGTACATTCCTCAATATTTAGACTGGATGTGTAGAATTTTTTTTGTAGAAATTTTATTTATTTATGATATTGACAAAAGTAAATAAGAATCAAATCTTTCTTTCCTTTTCCTTTAGATTTGGAAGAGCATGATCTCTCTTCTACTTTATCTTTAGAGTCTAGTCATATTTCATCCTAAAATATAAGATCTTGTTATTCTTATTATTTTAAGAGATATTTGAATTGAATAAATTCAAATACTTACCACCCTCCAATTAATGAAAGGGTCATTGAGTTCAATGACACTCACTATCGGATGCTATGAAATAACTTTAAGTAATGTTGCTTCCTTAAACTCATAAGTTTCAACATAGTCATCTATATATATTGCTCGATTTTATTGAAAATATAAAAAATAAGTTTGAAAAAAAAACTAAATCTGCATGTATAAGTGAAATAACTTATAACAAATGAAGTTTTATACTTGATCATTCATTTTCTGCTTTCATATTTGCTTTCAGCCTATAAATGAGAAATCTTATTCTATGCTTAAACTGTGTTTCATGATTCATTTGTATACTGGTTTCATGACTTTAATAGAGTGACTATCACTTTATTTTAAAAAACAAGTCATTAATTCTTGTGAATATGCATATTTTTTGTCAAGTGGCAATGTACTTAAATTACAAAAGGATTCAACATTTGCAACAACTTGAATGAACCAAAAAAATATCTTAGAAATAAAAATAACATTGAGTAGGTTATTTAATTACTATCATGATTGTTATTTATCATTAAATTAATAGTTACCGTGTTGTCGCCATATGATACGACTTAAAATTATCCTTTCATCTACCCCTACTTTTTGCTAGTCAATATTATCATCTATTTTCTTAGAAAGATCTTAATGATATAAATTTTTAAAGTAAAATCAAATCCGTTATACAAAAAAAATAGAAATAAATAAGCAAAAAAAGAAAAGAAAAAGGAAATTGGGCTTTACTATAGTTCTATACGGCTGCTTTAGACGAGCAATTCTACAAATAAAGACATAATATGTTATTAAGTCATCATATTATACAATATATAATATATAATATATATACATATATTATAATATATATATTTAACTATAATATTATATATATCTTTATGGGTCGGGTTCGATCGAATAATGTTAGGTCATGTAATGTATATTATATATAAATATGTATAATATATTTATATGATACATTTATATAATTTTTTGGGTCAAATTTCAAAAAGAAAAATATATTCCAATCCTACATAAACCAAAACTTTTTTAAAATACAAACCCAATTTTTCCAAATATACACTATAAATTGACTGAATCTGATCGACATTCAATTGGTTTGATCGAATTAGCCTAATCTTCTCTTCGTGAATTTCTTACTTCTAATAATGTGAGCCATTTGACTCGATGCCATACCCGATAATTAATAGTGTGATAAAATTCATTCTTATTTGGTCCGGCAGACTCTGTATTATTAGGGTTTTCATAATAATTAATTAAGTGTTTAGTAGACCAAAATCCAGCATCCACACGCAGTCTCTATTCTCAGACTCATTTAGGGACCATTCGATGTCTGAATGATGCAATTCTTGATGTGTTGGAATTGTGACAGACTGAACTTTATAGTAGAATGCAAAAATCGAGGGTTCACACGCATCAAATAGGAGCACTGACTTATCCTTTTCCCTTATTTGCAAGATCTAATTGAGTGTTTATTAGATTTTAGTGTTGGATTTGTCAATTTTAATTTTTAGTGGCTTGTTTTTTTGTTCCTCAATACTTAGACTAGATGTGTAGAATTTTTTTGTAGAAAATTTATTTATTTATGGTATTGACAAAAGTAAATAAGAATCAAATATTTCTTTCCTTATCCTTTAGATTTGAAAGAGCTTGATCTCTCTTTTACTTTATCATTGGAGTCTAGCCATATTTCAACTTAAAATATAAGATCTTTTTATTTTAAGAGAAATTTGAATTGAATAAATTCAAATACTTGTTGCCTTTAAATTGACAAAAGGGCCATCAAGTTCAATTACACCCACTACCAGATGCTATGAAAAAATTTTAAATAATGTTGTTTCCTTAAACTCAAATGTTTCAACATAATCATCAACTTATATTACTCAATTTTCTTGAAAATATAAAAAAAAAAGGTTGAAAAAAAAACTAAACTTGCATATATAAGTTAAATAATTGACAATAAATAAAGTTTTATACTTGATCATTCATTTTCTGCTTGCATTTTGCTTTCAGCCTCCAAATGGGAAATCTTGTTTTATGCTTAAACCGTGTTTCATGATCCATTTGTATGTCGACTTCATAGCTTTAATAGAGTGGCTATCACTTTCTTTTAACAAAGCAATTCATTAATTCTTGTGAAAATGCATATTTTTTGGCACGTGGCAATATACTCTAATTATAAATGGATTCAACATTTGCAGCAACTTGAACTACCCAAAAAATATCTGAGAAATAAAAATAATAATTGGTAGATTAATTAATCACTATCATGATTGTTATTGTTGTTTTTCATTATATTGGTAGTTATCATATTGTTGAAATATGATACGACTCAAAATTATCCTTTCATTTACTCCTATTTTTTACCAATCAATATTAGCATCTATTTTTGAAGAAAATCCAAATGACATAAATTTTTAAATGTAAAAGCAAATCAGTTAGACAAAAAAATAAAAACAAATAAGCAAAAAAGAAAAGAAAAAGGAAATTGGGCTTTATTAGAGTTCTAGGCGGCTATTTGTGATGAATAATCCGACAAATGAAGATATACTATATTAATAAGTCATTGGATTATACAATATATAATATATATTATAGATATAAGTATGATATATATATAAATATTATATTATATATAACTTTATAAGCCGGGTTCGATCGGATGAGATCAGCTCAGATCATATAATGTATATTATATATATATATGTATAAAGTATATATAATATTATATATTTATATAATTTTGTCGGTCAAATCAGATTCAAATGGAAAAATGTATTCCAACTCGACCAAAATTGATTTTTTTTTAAATAAAACCCAATTTTGCCAAAATTTATACTATAAATTGTCTGGATCAACCAACATTTATTCAATTTAATCAAATTTGGTTGGGTTGAAAAATTATGCTCACCCTTATATTAGCCCAATCTTCTTCTTGTGAAATCCTTACTATCCAATTAGTGGCAGATCTAGATAGGGGCACGTGGGGTCGGTTGCCCCCTCTTCCACCAACCAGACACATATATACATATATATATATATATATATACACACACACACACAAAAAAATCCTATTGTGCCTATGTATATTGCCTCCTTGCCAGTGTGTGTTTGTATATATTTTTTATTTATTTATATATATATTATATACTTTTATTTATATATTTATAAATATATTATAATATATAGTATATTATAGTAAATCTTTACAATATATATATTAAATTGATAAATATACTCTACAAATTTATTACCTTTAACTATTTTCAATTTGTATCCTAAAATTGATATTAATAATTATGTTATAATTTAATTATGAATTGAGTTTAAGAAATTTGTGATTACATTAATCATTTTGCAAAAAATATTCTATCATATAAATTTATTAAAAAATAATTTACTTAAACAATTTTTTAAATAACTTAAAAAATATATAAAAATTATTTAAAAAAATATATTATGTGATATTTCAAAGTAATAATTAAATATTAAAATAAAATGATAAAAATTTAATATTTAAATATTTAATATGAAAATAAAAGGGGGGGGGGGGTGGGGGGGAGGGAATTTTCAAACAAAAAAATATTACAGGTAAATTTATATTTAATTTTATTTTTATATTAAAAAAAATAATGTAAATAGTTAGTATTAATATTTATATTTTATTTTATTTTCATATTAAATATAAATTTAATATTTGACTCAATGTTATACTCAACAATTAATACAGTGTGATGAAATTCTTTGAGATTTCAGAATAATTAATGAAGCATTTAATGGATCGAAACCCAGGGTCCACACGCTATCTGCATTCTCGGCTCGTTTTGAGATCCTCTAATATCTAATTGATGCAATTCTTATTGAGTTGGAATCCCGATGGACTAAACTTTATAGTAGAATGCAGAAATCGAGGGTTCACACCCTTTTAGTGGGAGCACTGGCTTATTTTTCTCACTTATTTGGTTAACCCTAATTAAGGATTTATTAGATTTAATTGTTGGGTTTGTCAATTTTAACTCTTAGTGGGTTGTTTTTACTTCACTCAATACTTAGACTGGATGTGTAGATTTTTTTTATAGAAATTTTATTTATTTATCGTATTGACAAAATTAAATAAGAATCAAGTCTTTCTTTCCCTATCATTTAGATTTGGAAGAGCTTGATCTCTCTTCTGATTTATCATTGGAATCTAGCCATATTTCATTCTAAAATATAAGATCTTATTATTCTAATTACCTTAAGAGAAATTTGAATTGAATAAATTCAAATACTTACCTCATTTACAATGACAAAAGGGCCATCGAGTTCAATGACACCCACTACCATATGCTATGAAACAAGTTTAAGTAATGTTGTTTTTTTAAACTCAAAAATTTCAACATAATAATTGAGATATATTGCATTAAATATCTTGAATATATAAAAATAAGATTAAGAAAGAACTAAACATGCATGTATAAGTCAAATAATTGACAATAAATAAAGTTTTATACCTGATTACAAATCTATCTTAGAAAATACTTTAGCACCTTAAAATTGATTAAAAAGATCATCAATGCGAGACAAATGATACTTATTTCGAATGGTGACCTGATTTAGTTGCCTATAATCAATGCATAATCACATAAAACCATCATTCTATAATCAATAAACTTAGGTTAAAAGTAAAACAAAAAATAATAAAAAAAATTAAAGGAAGATTGAAATTATTTATGGATGGGAAAAAATATCTTATTAAGTAATTAATTAATAATTAAAATATATATAAAGGGGGGGGGGGGGGTGGATAAAGTTAGAAATTCCATTAGAATTAAAAGCTTCTTCTTCCTTCTAATCCATGGAGGATGAATTCTAGAGTGAAAGGGGGGAGATTTTCTTCTTCAAATAAATCAAATTTCACTCGAAATTCAAAGGTTTCAAGTTGGTTTTAAAGATTAATTAAGGTTTAAGTAAGTATTTTTCACTTTAAGCTTACTTTTCTTGATTTTTAGATTATGTGATGATTTAGGTTAGTGATAGAAATGGTTTTATTGTTAAAGTGGTTAGTTATGAAATTATTATGATGGGTATATGTTGATTTAATAGTTAGATGATGAAAGTGAACTTGTTTTGGTGAAGTTTGAAATATGGAAGTAGTGAAAGTTAGGGATTTTGTTGGGATTTAGTTAAAATTAGTATAATTAAGGGTTATTTTGGGTAATTTAAGCATGAATATTGAAAAACTAAAATTATTGTTGGCTTAGGAAGGGTTCGATCAAGTTGGCTTAAGAAGTGAAGTTTAGAGTTACTTGGAATTGGAGCTTGGAAAGAGAAATTAGATTGATTTTGGAATCAATTGAGGTTTGTACATACTCTGATAACATTTATTTAAAGTGTTTTTATTTTGATATAAACTACTTTGAATCTTTTTAAAACTTATTGCTTTATTTTTAATGAGGTTAATTATGAATTTTATGCATTATTAACAAGTATGTGATTGAGCATTGTTTGGAACATAAAAACTATTATTATATGAGGAATTGTAATATTTTATAAAGTACATTGGAAATGTGAAAATAAGGCATAATGTGATTATAATGGTGAAAATTATATTCAAAGTGGATGAGATTATGGGAATTGATGATTCAAGATAAGAATGAGGAAATGTATTGTAATGTTATTGTGTTTGTTTACCTTGTATAATTACTTGTTCAAAAATATTGAATTTGGTACTATTGAGTTGGCATGTCAATAATACGTCATGACACTTTATAAGCCTTTAGGCTAGATACACTGATAACATATTTATTATTACGCCTTCGAGTGAGACATGCTGGCGTCAAATACTTTATGTAGAGGAGATGACCTTTCGGAGATAGTGATACACTAGTGATGACGGGCTGATCCTCAAGGGGTCCTAGCTCCTACAGCTCGGGCTTAGATACAGCTGCTGTTGTTGCTCTCCTACCTGCAAGACAAGAGATAAGAGGGGACCAAGCTCCCCGGGAGGTGGCTCTGATGCCTAAGTCAAACGTCGATCGCTCTTAATAAGAGAGAGAAAGAGATATATAGAGTGAGAGAGTTACAGAGAATGAGATGGAATCCCTTTATCTGAGGGGGTTACCCCTATTTATAGTTGACGTTGGGAGACAGAGTCTGATATGTGTCAGTATAATTTGTGGGTGTGTTGTTTGCTAGACTTTTGGAGCTCGGTAGAATTGGGAGTGCCCAAAATTAAGGTCTGCATATAGTTGAGAGCCCGACCATAAGGATGACCAGGTAAGGAGCTCGGGTGCCAAGCTCGGAAAAAGGAGGGGTAGCATCAATAATCCCCCTCAAGTCATTGACATTTTTATCAAAGTCATGCATAGAAACTCGAAAGAGCTCGGTAGAAAGTGTATGTGCTGAATCATGAAATAGATGTTGTATCACAACATGCAGAGCTCAAGTTTGGAGCTCGGAAGGACAGCTCGGTAAGTGGGCATATTATCACTAGTCTCCTATTGGTCATTTGACATTTGTGTCAAAGTAAGACCTGTGTGAGAGAAGTCAAGCTTGATAAGAGCTATAGAAAAATTAAGAGACGTAAGGTAGAGCCCAAGTAGCTAGAAAAATAAGAGCTTGAGAAGATGGGTAAGTGAGAGTTTAGAGAGCTCAGAGATGAGCTCAGGGAGCTTGAGGATAAAGCTCGGTTATCTAAGGCTAGCACGGGTAGTATAAAGAAACTGAGAAGAGCTCTAAAGTATACTCTCTTAAGAAGTCTTAGCATTTATGCCAAGGAGTTGGTGAATATTTCAAAAGGACACATGTCATGCAGAGGAGAAGTGATGCTTCAAAAACCAAGGTAACGGTTGGGCGGGAATTGAAAAGACGTAATGTCTATGGTATTAAAGAGGGACATTGGTTCACACTGGACTCTATAAATAGAGGGTAGTGGGATAACATTCGATACACAACTCAAAAAAGAAAAGCTCGGTTTGTCTAACTAGTGCAAAGTTTCATAGCTCAAGAGCTCGGTTTTAGAGGTTAGTGTTAAGTTTTTGTTTTCAACTTTTGCATTTAGTAGCAAAATGATGCGAGCAGTTATCAACATAGCTGTGTCAAAGGAAGGAGGAGAGGTGGGCTCTCTGAATGTACTGGAGGAGGGAACTCATGTCGAAACTAGGCTGGCGGTGATCGAAATGACCAAGAAGGAGACAAGAAGACGTCTTTAACTGGTGGATGAAGAGAAAGAAGAAGTAGCTGAAGTCTAGGGAGTGCACCCGAGCTGGGAGAAAGCTCGAGTAAGAGACATCAAATCCACACTAACAGAGGTAAACCTGGCTAGAATTTGACAGAAGTACCAAATACCATAGAAGTACAAGATGCTTGTCCCCAAAGAGGATGTCTGAGCCTGCAACACCCTGCTAGAACACCAATTGATGATATATAAAGAGGAACTGAGGTCGGGGGTGTGGTTTCCTCTGCGCCCCTTCCCTCTGGCCTTTCTAAACTACCACAAGATCATCCTCGGTCAGCTCAGTCCAAATGCATGGCTAACAATCACGGGGTTTGAGATATTATGCGGGTTGCTCAGGGTTGTGCCTACTCCACACATTCTGAGTGCCTTCAGCATGCTCAGGATATGACCAGTAGCAGATGAAGACTTTTTGTACTTGCAAATAAGGTCTGGGCTTGGAATGTTTGCAAGAAAGCTAGTCTCAATAAAAGCATGGAAGGACCAATTTTTCATTTTGGAGAATAGCCAGAGGTTTAGCAACTAAAATATTTGGCGGGTCAATCCTAGTGGCGAATAGGTGACCAGGGGGAGACTGGACTAGAATGAGCTCGCTGTGTTTGAAATAGTGGAGTGAGACATTTTGAGAGAGAAGAGGAATGTCATTACACTAATAAGGGAGTACTTCCCCTTTGGGAGGGCTCTAAAGGAGATTCGGGCCGAAGATCAGACATGTATGCTCTATGTTTTAGCACTTAAGATAAATATGGTAAGTGTTTAGCTAACTTATGGCTTGGTTACACAGAGAGGGGCTCAGGATTAGCGAGCAGATAATTTAAATGCTTGGCCAAGAAGGAGGCAATAAGAAAGGCTTGAAAAAAGGTCAGGATGGCTCACAAGCAATCGACCGAGCGAGCTGATAGGACTAGTTTCGCTAGAGAGGAAGAGCCTATAGTGGACTCGGCTCTCCTTACAGTGGCAATGCTAGAAACTGAGTCACATAGGGAAGGGGAGGAACACTTGAATCATACAAGGGTAGATGAGAACCTACCTCAGACCCAAGTGGACGAAGACTTGCCTCGGAGAGAGGTAGGTGAACCACTGGCCCGCCGGTACAACATGGTTCAGCTAGTGGAGGCGGTGAATGAGAAGTTGGCTGGCCTGCATGGTGCCACATACTCAGTGCAAGATGCAGGGCCCCAAAAGGTGTTGAAACAAATATACCGGGCTATCCCAAAGAGAGGCACGAGAATGCGCGAAAGAGATCGAATGATGTGGAAAAGGAGAAGGTGACAATGTCTCATATGGTAAGGAACAATGTAAACATTTATACTTGGATTAAGGTTTAGAATGGAAATCAAATGAATGAAATTTTGCAGGTTGCCTAGCTCGCTCATACCATTGAAGATTGGGTAGTGGGCCTGGAAGCCAATTTTGCTCAGGCGGTGAGGAACTACGATGAGGATGTCGCAAAGAGACTAGAGTTAGAGAACTCCTTGAAAGTGAAGGATGAGGAGCTAAAACAAGTGTAAGAAGCTCTGAGGAAGAATACTGATAAGCTTAGCTCAGCCAAAGAAGCTTTGAGTGCCAAAAACAAAGAGCTTCACTTAGCAAAAGAAGCTTTAAAATCTAAGGATGCTGAGATACACTTGGAAGAGGACACTTTGGAGGCCACTCTTCAAGCATTGATTGCTGAGTCCACGAGGAGTCACGGGCGCTATGCTCGAGGTGTCTATGCCTATCAAAAGGTTGTGTCCGACCGATTAAAGAAAGAGAACACGGACACAAACTTGTCCTAGATGATGGAGATAGACATCGGTGAGCTAGTTGCCGAGCAAGAGGCAAAAGATGAAAAAATGAGGAAGAGGAGGAGGAGGAGGATTTGGACCAGGAAGACGAGGTCCAGGATGACGAGGTCTAAGAGTTGTGAAAATTTATAAAGTAGCTATAGGGTGCTTATGCTCGGCCTATACAATTGTAAGGACCGGGCTATATATGTAATGAACTTTTTCTGATTAATGAAAGTCTTTCTTTTGAGCTCGAATTCTATACTTGTGTTTGATTGACTCATTGTGTGATATGCTATGTGAATTACATACTTGGCTCGGTCGTCAATCGAGTTTGTGATATGATGTGTGATGTTAACATGTTTATGGCATCTGTTCAATATACCCATGCACGAGCTGCACCTGAGCATCCTATAACAGTGCACCCTAGGCATAATTTTACTTAGCCTGCTCGTGGAACGGGTACGTGAGCACTCGCGTGCCGAGCAACCAAGTAAACTATAAAATTAAAGAATAAAAAGAGCAAACACCTTGTTAAAGATGCGTTATATTCCATGTCAGACTAAACAAGAGTGTTAAGGTGACTATTGGCTTGAGAGCTCAGCCAAGCTGCTCGGGCTCTGCACTTAACTAGATTTTTGGTTTCTTCACAGTGCAAGACATTCACCCGTGCTATTAGTGTAATCATAGTCGTGGGAGTAGGAAGTTCCTCTTTGATGAACTTGAATGCCAATTTGGCTCTATACTCGGCTCTTGGGGATGTCCTTCCTCGGATATCAGGGGTGTCAGTGTAATGCCTCCCTTTATTGCTTGGACATTTATGTTAAGTAATCTCTTGGGCTAGATTTCAGAGGGCTGGCAAAGCGCCTAACTATGTACATTAATACATATGTCCCTTGTACAATAATAAAAAATCAGATAAGTGAGGCTCAAGAATATAGATAGAGTGATATTACATGAACCCCCAAACTTACAGAATTGTAAAGATGAATACAAATTATAACATACAATGAGAGCATTGATGCTCAGTTAGAGTATGGAAGCTCGGCCCTCCATAAGGGGTTGTAATAAAAGGCGTGCGCAAGCGCTATAAGCAAACTGGTGAATGACAAAACATTAAACAGTATGATATTGTAAATAAAATAAGACAAATGCACGAGAAGGAGCTAAACAGTTCGGTATTATAAACAAAAGGCTTCTTATATTGCTCTTTTTTAGTTGAATTCATAGTTGTTATTAGCTCATTTGATCATGATGAGTTTGGTTTGGTTCATTTATTTTGATGTGTCAATGTATACGTAATGGCATGGAAAATAGTAATTGATTGCTTGGCCAATGATATGGTATAATAAAGGAGCCAGGAGCTCAGTGCGCGACTAGGGCGCTGTAAGGAGCTAAGAGCTAAGTACGGGACCAGGGCACTGTAAGGTGCATGATTGAAATGTTGTAAGCTCAGTGCATGACTAGGGCACTGAAATATGCATGGTTAAAGTGCTAAAATTTATTTTGCTACTAAGGCACTGTAAGGCTTGGTGTGCGAGGCACGATGAGCCACATGTGTTTAACTTAATAATGTGCGCGAGTGCTATGAGAGTTTGGTATAAGAGCACGTCATGAGTGTTTAATATGCGAGTTTTATAATATGAAATGTTAAATAAGGGAATAGTTAAAGTGATATTCTTGCAAGAGCTATAAGATGTACCTAAGGTTTCATTGCCCTTGATAAGGAATAGTCTGTCCACACTCACCGCACCAATGATGACGGGCTAACCCTCAGGGAGTCCTAGTTCCTGCAACTCGGGCTCGGATACAGCTGCTGCTAATGCTCTCCTACCTGTAAAATAAGAGAGAAAGGGGGACCGAGCTTCTCGGGGGAGGCTCCAATGTCTAATTCAGAGGCCGGTCACTCTGAATAAGAGAGAGAAAGAGATATATAGAGTGAGAGAGTCAGAGAGAATGAGATGAAATCTTTTTACCTATGGGGGGTGGCCCCTATTTATAGTTGACGTTGGGAGACAGAGTTTAATCTGTGTCAGTGTAATTTATGGGTGTGTTGTTTGCCAAAGCCGAGGTTTGCATATTGTTGAGAGCCCGACTATAAGAATGATCGGATACGGAGCTCAGGTGCCAAGCTCAAAAAAAGGAGGGTTAGCATCTGTAGTTCCCCTCAAGTCATTGACATTTATGTCAAAGTCATACATAAGAGCTTAGAAGAGCTCGGTAGAAAGAATATGTGTTGAATCATAAAATATAAGATGTATCACAATATGCAGTGCTCAAGTGTGGAGCTTAGAAGGAGAGCTCGGTAAGTGGGGGTATTATCAACTAGTATCACATGACACTTTGATCTCCAGTGTTAGATCTTTGGGTCACGATAGGCTAAATCAATCTTTCTGGAACCTGATTATTTTGTATGGAATTATTGATCCCAATGTGTGTAATTGTGATATGTTTATAAAATTTATGTGTTATTGATTGATAAATGAGTATTGCTTTGAAATGGAAATTAAATACATTCTGTATCATGGAAGAACAAACATTGATTTCTAAATATTTTATATTATCAAAGTATGTACCACTAAGCTTCTAACTTAGTGCGATTAGTTTGTATTGTACAAGTGATAAGGTAGATAAAGAAAGTACTGACAGTTCAGGGCATGTATAAAATTAGGGTTAGTATTGAAGTTAAAGTCATTTGCCACGAGGCCTATCCAACTGGTGCTTCACTACATAACATGTAAATATATTTTGTTCTAATACATTATAGAATTGTATATTATAAACATTTTATAAACGCGTTTGATATTTAAGGCTTTGTAAAGTTTTGTAAATGTATATGTTGTACATTGTGTATGTGTGTTAAATACTTGGATATGGTGTGGAGAAATGGTGGATTTTGTGAAATTATGAATTTGGAGTGTATTTTCTAATGCTGGTTGAGTTGTATTGACATTGGGATTTATTGAAATTACAGAAAAAAAAACTTTGGCAAAATTTTTTCAAATATTTTTATAATAATTAATCAAGTTATATATTAATTATATTTGTTAAATTGCTATATACATATATCTAAATGTTTATTATATTTATATACCTAATATATTATATTTTTGAAATTATATTTATTTTTGGTATGAATGAGAGTGGTTTCACAGATAACTACTATAGCACTCTTATATTCTAGATATGTATTTTACATATATAGAGTATATGTATTGTATGTATGTAGAGTATAAGGGTTTCACACAGGAGCTCCTCAAGGTGAAACAATAGGTATAATGAATCCCTTATCCAATAAGTTATGCAACTGCACCTTCAACTTTTTAAACTCTGTAGGAGCCATTTTGTAAGGAGCTTGAGAAATAGAAGCTATGCCAAGATGAATATCAATAGTGAACTCACTCCTTCTATTAGGAGATAAACCTGGAAGCTCTTCTGAAAATTCACATACCATGGGTATGTCTTTCAACTTAGATCCTTCAAATTTTGTGTCAATCACGTGTGCTAAATATGCTTGATACTCTTCTTAAGCAATTTCCTGGCATCATAGCAGAAATAACACAAGATGGAAGAAAATTTTGCTCACCACAGAACATAAGATTAGAATTTCCAGGCAATCTAAAAACCACTTTCTTCCCATTACATTCAACAATGAAATAATGGCGAGATAGTCAATCCATCCCTAAAATGACATCAAACTCCTGTGTGGTCAAAGGAGTAAGATTTGCCAATAGCTCAAAGTCACATAACTTGGCTACTGAACCTTATACACGTGTTCACATTCCATTGGAGTCCCAACTGAAAAACTCATCACTAGCCCATTATTTAAAGAATTGAACTTTCTACCCGCATATGTGACAAATGCATGTGAAATGAATGAATGAGTGGAGCTAAAATCAATAAGAACATATGCATCCCTACTAAAAATAACCAAAAAACCAGTTATAATCTCAAGTGAGGCTAATGCTTCTTGTTGAGTGACAACAAAAACTCAAGCTTATGCAATAGGCCTACTCATTTGATTAGATGATGTGACTCAATCAAGTCTACCAATACATTGCTAGTCCCTGTACTAGCCCTCTACTCTAAGACTAGGTCTTGCCTCCTCTCTGAGGCATAGGTGCTAATGATTCCTTATTAGACCCACTTAGCGGTACTAAAATTGGACAGTCCCTTTTAAAGTGTAGTGACCTATATCTCCACAATGGTAACACCCTCAATATTTACCCTACACTCCCCGCATTAGTATCAACTGCAACCAGAACAAAAAGGTTGTGTTCTTTAGTTAGCTCCTATATTGGAACCTTGTCCAACTCTAGGTGCACTAATAGAGTTACCCATAGATTGTCTCACTGAGCTCTAACTGGCCTAGGGTCAATTAACTTGCTGACTTGATCTCATATAATGGCCCCTATTGCTCTTAGGTTAAGATCTAGTCTGTGAGCTGCCTCATCTCTTATCCTGTCTATCTGCAAATCCCTGAAAGGAACTATGAGTATGCTTCCACTTTTTATGCTTAAGATCTACTTCTTCTTTCAATAACTTTTTATTTTCTAATGCCACATCAACCAAAACACGAAAAGCAATGCCCTGTCTTTAGACAGCCCCTTGCGAACACTAGCATGCAATCTTTCATAAAACCTATTACAGTTGTCTTCGTCCTTGAATACCATGTGATCCAAATATCTGTATAACTTGTGAAATTTGTCCACATATTGAAGGACTGTTATATCGCCCTATTTAAGTTGAAAGAAAATGCTCTCCTTCTCCCTTCTATAGTTACCTATAATATACTGCTTGTAGAACTCAGTCTCAAAGATATCCCAAGTCAACTCAACACTATGGGATTTAGCCAATCGAGTATACCAATTGTCAACTACACCTTCCAAGAAAGTCTGAACATACCTCAACTTACTAGCATATGCAATATCCGAGAGAGAATAAGCTCTTTTCAATTTTCTTCAATAGCAAACATCTAAATATGAATTTAGTAAAATTCTTATTTTAAAATCAAAAACATTTATTACCTTTGAAAATACAATGTTACATATTGTTAATAAAATGTTACTAACCATAAAATGGAGTTGTAACTTTTTGAGTTAAAAATAGAGGTGGCTAACTTAGGTATTTTTTGGTCAAAAATGGAGATGCCTAACTTAAGTGATGGTGGTAAAAAATGGAGGTGCCTAACTTAGGTAAAAGAAATGTTTAACCTTTGACAAATCTCACCAACCATTATGTTCACATGTTATAATTTTCCTATATAAATGGCCCTTTGGCCATTGTTATGAAATGAGAGAAAATTAGAGAGAATAGAAAGAAAATTAATAGAGAGGAAGATCAGAGTGGGTCTAGCAAAAATTAAGTCAAGTAATTTTTGTGCTCTTGATCACGTCTATTAGGAAATTTCTTTAAAAGAATTTCTGTTAAAATTCTTGGGGATAATTGGGTGTGAGGTGTGAGTGTTTATAAACACGGTGTATTTTTCTCCTTAATAGAAGTCTGCAGCAGCTCTGGAGATGTAGGCATAATTGGCCGAACTCCGTTATCAAATTGCGTGTTACTATTCCGCATTTATTTTTCGCTTTCCTACTAATCTGGTTTAAGGGAAATAGAGTGATAATATTCATTTCCCAACAACTGGTATCAGAGCCAAGGTTCGAAATCCGGCAAAAGTACTATTTATCTGTACGGGGATACTATTCACTATTGAAATTTTTTTGGAAATCCAGATTCAAGTGGGAGCGATGGCAGCAAACGAAGGAAAAGTGAGAATTGAAAAGTTCGATGGTGAGGACTTTGGCTTTTGGAAGATGCAAATTGAAGATTATTTGTATAAGAAAAAGCTGTATCAACCTCTTTCACAAACGAAACCAAAAGGCATGAAAGAAGAAGATTGGAACCTTCTCGACCGACAAGCCATTGGAGTTATTAGATTAATATTATCCCGTAATGTTACTTTCAACATATCCAAGGAAAAGACCACGGCATGTCTTATGGCGGCTCTCTCTAGCATGTATGAAAAGCCATCGGCCGCAAATAAAGTTCACTTGATGAGGCGGTTATTTAATTTACGAATGGCAGAAGGGGCATCGGTGGCCCAACATCTGAATGAACTCAACACAGTCACAACCCAGTTGAGTTCAGTGGAAATTGAATTCGATGATGAAGTTCGGGCTTTAATTCTCTTATCATCTCTACCAGACAGTTGGACTGCTACCGTTACAGCGGTCAGCAGTTCATCGGAAAATACTAAATTAAAATTCGACGATGTACGAGATCTGGTATTAAGTGAAGAAATTCGGCGAAGAGAATCAGGAGAAACATCAACCTCTTCAGCTCTACACACAGAGTCTAGAGGGAGAACTTCAGATAGAAATTCAGACTCTGGTAGATCAAGATCTAGAAGGGGGCAAATCTAGATCAGGGAAGAAAGATTTCAAGTGTTATAATTGTGGCAAGAAGGGTCACTTTAAGAAGGATTGCCGAGCTCCGAAGAAAGATACCGACGCACAGGAATTTGTAAACGTGACCAAGGATGCAGGCGATGCTATGATTCTAAGCATTAACAGTCCGATTGAATTATGGATCTTGGATTCAGGGGCATCTTTTCACTCCACTCTATGCCGAGAAATCATGGAGAACTATGTCGGTGGTGATTTCGAAAAGGTTCATCTAGCCGACGATGAAACCTTGAAGATCATAGGAGAAGGAGATGTCAAATTAAAGTTGCCAAATGGGACTGCCTGGAAGCTGCAAGGAGTGAGACATATTCCTAGTCTCAAAAGGATTTTGATCTCTATAGGACAACTTGATGAAGAAGGTTATTGTACGACCTTCACAGATTGTGAATGGAAAATTACCAAAGGAGCATTTGTCATTGCTCGTGGTAACAAGACCGGTACTCTCTATGTAATCTCAAACATAGAGAACATCATCGTAGTAGCAGATGCTGATTCAAATCTATGGCACCAGAGGCTTGGCCATATGAGCGAGAAATGGATGAAGGCACTTCTATCAAAGGGAAAGTTGCCAGAACTTAAAAGTGTAGATGTCGGTCTATGTGAAGACTGCATCTTTGGGAAACAAAAGAAGGTCAGTTTCACGAAAACTGGTAAGACACCCCAAGTAGAAAAGCTCGAGTTGGTACATACCAATGTATGGAGACCATCTCTAGTTCCATCTCTTGCAGGCTCATTGTATTACGTCACCTTCATTGATGACTCAACGAGAAAGGTATGAGTGTATTTTCTGAAGAAGAAATCAGAAGTCTTTGATACATTCAGAAAATGGAAGGCCATGGTGGAAAATGAAACTGTCTTGAAAGTCAAGCGATTGAGGTCTGACAATGGAGGGGAGTACAGAGATAGAAGATTCAGAGAATTTTGCACAAGCAGAGGAATCAAGATGGAAAAAACAGTTCCTATGACACCACAGCAAAACGGCATAGCTGAGCGCATGAACAGAACTCTGAATGAACGTGCCAGAAGCATGAGGATACACGCTGACTTGCCCAAGAATTTATGGGCTAAATCTGTCAACACCGCGGCCTACCTGATCAATCGTGGGCCTTCAGTACCTCTGGATGGTGAAATACCAGAGGAAGCATGGAGCAAAAAAGAGGTAAACATTTCACACTTAAGAGTGCTTGGTTGTATCTCTTACATACATATAGATTCTGCTGGAAGAAGTAAACTTGATGCCAAGTCTAAAAAATGTGTCTTTGTTGGATATGGTGGCGATGAGTTTGGTTACCGGTTTTGGGATTATAAAAATCGGGTGATCGTAAGAAGCGGAGATGTCATATTCAACGAGAATGTGATGTACAAAGATAGGCTAACAGCAGAATCAAGCAGCTCCAAGACAGATGCTGAAAATAAGGAATTTGCTGAGTTCGAGGAGATTTCTGAAAATGATGTTCAGAATAGTCCTGAAGCAGAGGAGCCAAGCATGCCGGAATTGAGACGCTCCTCCAGAATTCCTAGACAAACCCAAAATTACTCTCCTTCTTTGCATTACTTGTAGCTAACAGACAATGGTGAACCAGAGTGCTACGATGAAGCAATGCAAGTGGAGGATTCAGTCAAGTGGGAGTCTACCATGAAAGATGAGATGGACTCACTCATGTCAAATCAGACATGGAAATTAGCTGAACTACCACAAGGCAAGAAAGCACTCCACAACAAGTGGATTTATAGGATCAAAGAAGAGCATGATGGGAGTAGAAGCTATAAAGGAAGATTGGTTGTAAAAGATTTTCAGCAAAAGGAAGGTGTTGATTATACTGAAATTTTTTCTCTAGTCGTAAAGCTTACGACAATCAGACTGGTGTTGAAAATAGTAGCTGCAGAGAATTTACATCTTGAACAGTTAGATGTAAAGACAGCATTCCTTCATGGAGATTTGGAGGAAGAGATCTATATGAAGCAGCCAGAAGGCTTCATTAAGGCAGGCAAGAAAAACCTAGTGTGCAGGTTGAAGAAGAGTTTGTATGGTTTGAAACAAGCTCCTAGACAGTGGTACAAGAAGTTTGATAGCTTTATTGGTAGTAACGGTTTCACAAGATGCCAAGCAGATCATTGTTGCTACATTAGGAAGTTTGACAGTAGCTTTATTATTTTATTGTTATACGTTGATGACATGCTCGTTGTAGGTTCAGACATGCAAGAGATTAAAAATTTAAAGCAGAAATTGTCAAAGCAGTTTGCAATGAAAGATCCGGGTGCTGCAAAGCAGATTCTTGGAATGAGGATCAAGAGAGACACGAAGTCCGGGACTTTGATGTTATCACAGGCTGAGTACATCACCAAAGTACTAGCCAGATTCAACATGCAAGATGCTAAACCAGTGAACACACCTTTAGGTGTTCATTTCAGACTCTCCAAAGAACAGTCACCGAAGACGGAGGAGGAACGTGCACACATGGCAAAAGTTTCGTATGCCTCAGCAATTGGGAGTTTGATGTATGCCATGGTTTGTACCAGGCCAAATATTGCTCAAGCAGTGAGAGCTGTTAGCAGGTACATGAATAATCCAGGCAAGGTACACTGGGAAGCAGTCAAGTGGATCCTCAGATATCTTCGGGGTACCACAGATAAGGCACTTTGTTTTCAAGGTGGAGATACGACACTAGCAGGCTATGTGGATGCTGACTTAGCCGGAAATGTTGACGTCAGAAAGAGCACTACAGGGTATGTCTATACTCTAGGAGGTACCACAGTGAGCTGGGTCTCTCAACTACAGAAGATAGTTGCTCTCTCTACAACTGAAGCAGAATATGTCGCTATCACAAAAGCCAGCAAGGAGATGATTTGGCTCCAAAGTTTCTTGGAAGAACTAGGCGAGAAATAAGAAAATAATGTTTTGCATTGCGATAGTCAAAGTGTTATACATCTAGCGAAGAATCCGTCTTTTCATGCTAGAACGAAGCACATACAGTTGCGATATCACTTTATCCGGTCACTTCTGGAAGATGGAATTTTGAAACTTGAGAAGATCAGTGGAACTCAAAATCCAGCAGACATGTTAACGAAGACGGTGTCGACTGACAAACTAAAGCTGTGTTCAGCTTCAGTTGGCCTGCAGTAGAAGTAGATCGTAGAAGAGCTGTTGCATAGATTGAGGTGTGAAGACAGATTGAAATCAGTCTTCAAGTAGGAGATTGTTAATAAAATGTTACTAACCATAAAATTGAGTTGTAACTTTTTGAGTAAAAAATAGAGGTGCCTAACTTAGGTATTTTTTGGTCAAAAATGGAGATGCCTAACTTAAGTGATGGTGGTCAAAAATGGAGGTGCCTAACTTAAGTGATGGTGGTAAAAAATGGAGGTGCCTAACTTAGGTAAAAGAGATGCCTAACCTTTGACAAATCTCACCAACCATTATGTTCACATGTTATAATTTTCCTATATAAATGGCCCTTTGGCCATTGTTATGAAATGAGAGAAAATTAGAGAGAATAGAAAGAAAATTAATAGAGAGGAAGATCAGAGTGCGTCTAGCAAAAATTAAGTCAAGTAATTTTTGTGCTCTTGATCACGTCTATTAGGGAATTTCTTTAAAAGAATTTCTGTTAAAATTCTTGGGGATAATTGGGTGTGAGGTGTGAGTGTTTATAAACACGGTGTATTTTTCTCCTTAATAGAAGTCTGCAGCAACTCTGGAGATGTAGGCATAATTGGCCGAACTCCGTTATCAAATTGCGTGTTACTATTCCGCATTTATTTCTCGCTTTCCTACTAATCTGGTTTAAGGGAAATAGAGTGATAATATTCATTTTCCAACACATATTTATCTACTCGTCTGGCTTAATAGATCAAAAGTGCCAAGTTGATTGGAGCTCCACTAATATCTATATTGAAGCAGGATCCTCTTCTAAGAACAATTATCATACATTAATCAAATAAACTCCTGGCTTATTTATTATTGGTATGATTGTATACATGAATATGGGGTTGGTATCCTAATTATAACTAAAATTTGATAGCACTTCGGCTTAACTAAGCACTACCCAAACAAGCTACTCCGATGAACAATATCATTCTTATCACAATTGTAGTTCTTCAATATTCAACTTGGACTCATAATTAGAATTCCCTTTATACAATTTCTTGTAATATAATTTTATCAAAATTAAATACTGTCCAAATATATTTATATAAAATTGTTTATTATCTAACACAGTTTAATCATAATTGTTAAATACTAATCTCTAATTATAAGGGTGAAACACATGATAAATCGAAATTAAACTCTTACCAAGGATTGTATTATTCAAAATTTCCAAGAATGGAGGAATGAATAGTTATTCCCCTCACCAAATTATGGCCTGAATACAATGGAAATTAACAAAAAACACTTCTCTCTCTAAATAGGTTTTCTCACTCTAAAATCGTAGAATCTTGAATTGAAATGAGTTTTAGGTGAAGAGAATTGAAAGAAAAGGTTTTTTTTTTTATGGTTATTCCACGGAGAATTGGAACAAAAAAAAAAAAAGCAAAAAGGTGTAAGATTCTATAGTGGTGGTAGTGTCGAAAAAGGAAAAACCAAGTTCTCCTATTCCCTATGTTTTTGCCGATCCCCCTTCTGTTTCTATAAATCTTCTTCTTTTTTTTTTATTTATTTATTTATGTATGGGTTATATTATGGTGCACATGGGTGTATGGCAATTAGTGTGTGGGTGTGACATCGATATTTTCTACATCAGCCAATAACTAGTTTGTATAGAAGTACAACATGGGTTCTTATCAACATGGGTTCTTATAAATAGTTAACCCAATCATGAATCATGAATTTTTCTTCCCTAAACTTGAATATCCTATGAACTTTTTGAAATTCATCTTTTCATCACCATACTCATCAAGCACATAGTTGTGAACACTTAACACCTAACTTAGAATATCCTGTGGCTCCAGCAAACTAAAAAATAAAATAAAAAGTCATATAATGTCTTTAACAAAAATTAAAAATGATAAAGATCTTTACCATAAAAGTAATGACAATCATCTAAAACAAAATTATATTAATAAAATCATAAGAAAAACAAAGAAATCTAGCTAAGGATAAAACATAAAACTAATAATAATGAATATGAGCTCTTTTCCTCTGACTCCATGTAGCTGCACTTCAGCCAATTTAATCGAACTTGATTATCATCATGGCAAGAAAAAAATTTCTCTCATGTCTTTCTTGGTTAAAAGGTTAGATGCATAAAACACTTCTCTCAATTCCAGGCATCTTCTTTAGCATATCATATATTCTTTAATTGTTGGTTCAGACCTAGAAGATTCAGTATCATTCTTACTAATAAGTATAGCCATAAGAGAATCTATATTCCTTCATCTTATTACTAATTCCTTTAAATTTTCTTTTATTAAAAAATGAAGATGGAAATTTGATGTGGTCATGTTCAAGTTTCTCTGTATTTCTTCCTACCATGTCATTGTCGTAAACTTTTTCAAAATCAGCATAAGTTCTTTCATCTCTATTTACACTCACTCTTAATGATTCATCAACAGCTTCATTTTCAATGTTGAAGGTATCAAATTGACAAGGTTCTCCTGCTTTAATTAATTGTAGTAATATCCGAACATAGTGCATCATAGCAGTACCATACTAATGATAAATCCTTATTTTTAAATTTCTTATATTCTTTATTCACTTGCAATATTGTCAATATTAGAAATTAGTTCCTTATTAAAGATTCTTGTTACCTATTTTTTTGTTCCACCAATCATCATCAGCAATGGTTGTTTTTCTTAGATCATCTCAATTTAAAACCTGTCTCCTTGCATCAATTGTTTGAAAAGGGTCTAATTTTTTTCATGGCATCCCAATGATTTTTTATATACTTTCTATTATAATTAATAGCATTCCTTTGGTTGAATGTCTTGACCAAATTGTTCAATCCAACGGAAGATCAATGACTATTTAATCTATTTTCTTTTTCTAATTAATTTCTTCTTTGTATAGTTTAATAAAATTAAGATGGAGCTAATAATCCCTTTTGTCGATAGTTGCAATTATATTACTTTTATCATACTTTTGTCCATCTAAATTTTTGTGTGTAAGATAGCAAAAAATAAATATACAAGTCAAACAAAATCCATGAATTATACCCAAGTCAAAATACCAAATGCCGCATTTCAAAGAATTCAGGTTCTGGTGGCCTCTAAAATCATTATTAGGTGAAACTATAATGCACATAGTAACAAAATTTCAGATAATTAGCATATGATTAACTCAATGAAAATAATTAAATGTCAAGCTATAGGAATTTAACTTGGAGTGCATATCTATCACATGATGAGATTCATAGACTTATATCTATAAACTCGCCTAAATTATCATTAGAAGCCTTAAACATGTGTTCGACTTTCTAATCCAGTATGAAATAATATTGCAAATTATAATGAGGATACATATTCAATAAATTTTTAAAAAATAGAGGGTGAATGTACAAATATGCCCTTAAATTTATAAGTTGGGTACAACTTTAAGGGCATATCTGCACTTCTTTCTTATTTTTTTTTTATCGTTTATGATATTGGTATTGCTGTTAAAATCAAGGACTTACAAACTTTAATTTGCAAAGAACTATACTTAAATGAGCCAAGAAAAAAAATAAGAGTCAAGTTGTGCCTGCATGACAACTTTAAGGATATATTTACACATTCACTCAAAAATAAATAAGGATAATATAGTAAATTATTTAGTCAAATTACAAGTACCAAAACAATAAGATGATTTTCTCTTTTTTTGAAAAAATTATACTCTATAACACACTTTTTAACTTTTTTTTTTAAATATCATAAATTTTAGTATACTTTTAATATACTAAATGTATACTCAATGTATACTTTTAAAAATTGAATATACCTTTAATATACTGAATGTATATTAAAAATATACCTCTAAAAATGATATTTTTAAAATTGAAAGTTGAAAAAAATGTATTTTTGAAATTAAAATTAAAAAAGAGTATTTTTTAAAATATTTTTACTTTTTAGGATTTTTTGAAAAAAAAAATTAACTTATAAGTCCAATTTATAAAATTCTAAAATTCTCTAAATAAATGCACCAGCTTACATTTAGATATTATAAACTGATTTGATAAACTTATAAATTAGGCCAAATATCTCTTACACTAAAATAAGCTTTGTTTATCCATTCCAATGAAAAAAAAAATTTTAATTACTATTTTTTTCAGGTTTGTCTATTATTTAAATAGGTCTAATCATTATAAAATTCAAAATTTTTAGTTTTTCAAATTTGTATGAAATTTTTAATTTTTTAATTTTCTCTCGGTTTTAAATTTAATTGTAATTATTAAATACAAATGAGAGAAATTGATCTAATTTGAAATTAAAAAACTAATGTTATAATTAAAATAAAATAGTATTTTCATTTTTTTATCTTCCCGCCACACAGTCTTCATCTCTTTCCTTTTCTTATATTTCTTAGTAAATTTTACTTATTTTATAAAATTGCAAATTAATTAGGGGGTGAAGCCATAACTTGAAGAGAAGAGGTCAAAATTTGTCTTGAAGTCTTGGCTTCACCTCTGATTATTTGGCTATATTTCTGCCTTGATGCTCATTGTACTTTTCATAAACAATCATTATTTTGTAAACTTATTAATCCATTAATAAACTATTTTTATTTATAAAAAATTAAACTAATTAATTAAATAAATAAAATATTAATATTTATGTGTGTAAACTCCTAAATTCACTTGATGATATATCATAAAATGAAATAAAAAGAAAAAAATAAATTATGAATATAATTTTTTAAGAAATAGTTGAAGATAATAAAATGAAATCAAAAGCAACGAGAATAAATTAAGAAATAAATATTTTAAAAAATAAATATTCTTTCTCAATTTTCCTTTTTTTATTGTTCTTTTGATTTTTTTCATAATCTCTTGATTTGTTAGACAAGTTCAAGTTAATTTAGTTATAGATTTTATCTCTTTCCCTAATTTTTTTTTGCACTCGATGAGTATATATAAATATATATCTATATTAATTTTTTTAGAAGAGAAACCTGTTTACTTGAAAACAAGTGATTTATTAGATTTTTTTTTTTTGACGTCTTTCATATGTTAAGGGATTGAGGAACAAAGAAAAAAAATATATATTGACATGGGTCTCATGATGTAAAGGAGAAGAGGGTTAAATTTCTTAAATTGAGAGGTAGACGGACAAAGTAAAAATTGAAAAAAAAAAAAGAAAAGAAATAGAAAGAAAATAATTATTTTCTATAAAAGTAACATTGATAGTGTATATTTATTTTATGGTTATAATATTTTTTTTAATTTTGATTCTTTATTTGGATATATATAATCTTGCAACTGTCTTATTTTTTTAATATTTTAAATTAAACTTATTTAATAAATATTTATTTAGAGAGTTAAAATAGAAATAAAATATTATATTTGATAATAATTTATTTTTAAAAAGTTCAAATATGATTATGATATCTTATTTGATATTGATGATAATTAGTTATATACACACACACAACACATACAAAAAAAACTATAATTATTATGCTATTATTCTCTTTACCTATAATACTATTTAATTTTAAAATTACAATATTATTGTTCAACTACTACACTATTGTAATATATTATATGTTTTTATATATTTTATTTAGTTTATTATTTATTTATTTTGTTTATTTTCATTTGATGATCATATTTGCAATTACATTACTGTAATTATGTTTGCAATTATTCATATATTATCATTCTTCCTCTCATAGTCATTCATTACTCTTTTTTTTATCTTTTCTCCATCATTCCTTACGATTTAATACAGTTTATTTTAATATTTTTTTATTTATATAATTATTTTTTAAATAATTTATTATATTATTTAATTTTAATTTTTTTATTATTAGATTTTTTTCTAATTTTCTTTACCTTTTCTTGTTATTTATTTGTTAGGTTTTTTTTTAGTTGATTTTTGCTGTTTGATTATTGTACATTTTTTTTATATTTTTTGTAATATTTTGGGTTGATTTTTTTATTATTTACTTTTTCTGGTATTTTTAACTTTTTAGAGTTTTTTAAATTAATTAATTTTTTATTTAATTTTGGATAAAATGTAATTTTTTTAAATTTATGTTAGGGTTTTTTAATTTTTATAGTTTAATTTTTTGTTAGGGTTTGTTTTAATTTCAGTTACATTAATTATTTTATTTTAATTTTTATTTAGATTTATTATTTGATTATATTTTATTTTTTAATTTATTTTATTTAATTTTTTGTTAGATTTATAGTTTAATTTCTATTATTTAAATTTTATTTATATTTAATTTTGTAGTTTTTGTAATTTAATTTTTGTTTTATTTACTTAAAATTTTTTCAAACTTTAAAATTAGTATATATAAAGTAAAAATACTGGTAGTATCGCTCGCCTTTTATCTACTAATTAATAATGATAACTATAAATTGATATAAAGTTACTTATAAATTAATATAAAATCAACAAAATTAAAATCTTAAAAAAAGTGTAAAAGGAAAAGTTTTAATTTTTTAAATATTAAGTCTACTTCTTTATATTCCAGTATTTTGGTATATGCTAATGATATTAATAATAATAAATCTCCTTTCTTTCAAAAAAAAAAATATCTAGTGTCTACTTCTTTAAAATATTTTTTAACAACTTTTGTATCTTAAAAAAATTAATTTCCTCTAGTTAAACACATAACTTTGTGGATATTTCCGTTATCTCAATAAATAAATAGCAAACTTGATCATTGATTTACTTTATCTTATTAATAAAGATTTGATTATTATAATAAAACTTAAAAATTTTCATAAATTTTGAGTTTAACATAGATAATTTAATTTATTTTTGTTATTTAAAGTGAATATTGTTTTGGAAAAAAATAAGAATAAAATTATTATTTCATTTATGAGATTTTATTTAATTAACAAACTTTTTTAAAAAAATAATTAAAAAGCCTCTCAATTTTGTTTATGTACAGCACTTTAAATTTTCCACATTTTATATTTTATGTGAAATGACCAAAACGTCTCTCATTTACAAGTAAATTTTCTATTTCACCTAAAAATTTGTATATTTTGCATTAATAACAGTAAAAAAATATTTTTGGAGTTTTTAATCTTGATAACTTTTTAATATTAAGCTATTAAATTTTATTTTGTTAATATTGAATCCTTAAAATTTATAATTTATTAAAATTAGATTATTAGCTAATATAATTAATTAGCGGAGTGAAATATTTTATTAATTGAGATGTTAAATGCTGTTAGATAATTCTGTTATTTAGGATTATAATTTTTATGAATCGTAAATTTTAAGAGTTTAATATCATTAAAATAAAATTTAAAGATTTAATATTAAAAATTTTCAAATTCAAATACTCAAAAATGCATTTTTCTTAATAATAATAATAATACTAATAATAATAATAATAATAATACATAACCCTGTCAACAGAAAAAATTTTACGCTCAAACTTTATAAATAAAATAAATATTAATTTATCCTTTATGTAGCCACGTGAACATGTGACAAGCTGGACGACAGGACAGCAAATGCAAACGCAAAGACAGGCTGGGGCGCTTTGATTGCCCAGCCTGTGATACTTGTTTCACTTTCGCTTTTCACCCTAATTAATCAATGAAATGCTACCACCATGCATGTAACATCATTTTTCAACTCATACATAAATATTAAAATAATTATTCATTTCATTTCATGGATTATACAAATTAAATATTAAATCAAAATAATAATTATTTCATTCATTTTATTTATTTAAAAATATTTAATATTAAATAATATTAAAATAAAATTTTAACATTATTTACTAATTTATCTTCTATATTTGATATCATTATTAATAATAACATATATAATATTAAAAAAATTATTAATTAAGAATAAATTATTAATTAATTTTATTTAATTTCTTAATATGAGTAAAACTTTTTAAAAAATCATTAAAAATGAAACAGGGAGCGTAGTAATTATAAATTATATAAAAAATTATATTAATTTACTTAATTATCATTTTTTAAGGATTATATGATCATTAATTATTAAGATTAAGGAGATATAATAAATAATGACAAATTTAAAATTTTATAATTAAAATTATCTTAAATTTTTAAATTTATAAAAGCGATACTTGAAGTGGAATAAAATTTTTTTATTTAAATGATGTTGTGGCTCTAGCCTAATTATTACAAGTATGCAGTGTCCAACAAGTAATACAATGAGAGTACGAATATCATTTTCACATGAAAGAAATATTTAGAGTAAATTAAATCCAAACTACCTATTATTTGGAATAAGCTAGTTATTAACTTTCTACTGCAGAATTGATAAAAATTATTAATGAAAAACAAATGATTAGATTTTATCAGTATTTTTTCTTAATAGTTTTAATCGATTCATTCAATTAAGTCTCATCTAAATGATAACCCAAGTCCCCACTGAAGTCATCCCTATTCTTTCTCAAGCAATCCAGATAGTAATTGTTTAGTTTCAATAATTTACTCTCGCAAGAACAAAATATTTCACATTTCATTAATTCAAGGGGACAATTTAAGGGATTCCCTAGAAGGCTATTTTATCTCTAAATTATATTCAACTCTTGCTTGTTATGCAATTTAATAAATCAAGCAATTGATGGCCAAATGATTTACGGGCATTAAACATCAAGAACAACAAATCAATATAACAAAAAATCAATGAATTTAATTAATAATCTATAGTTCAAAATTCAAATACACCTAATCTCACAAGGAGATTAGTTTCTTATAATAGATTAAGCAAAATATAAATGGATTTGAGGTATCTAATTAAGGAATTCATTATTCAAATAAGAAAAGTAATAAAACAAACGAAAAAAATTAAAAATTTAAACAAAAACTATCAAACTTTAGCTTGCAAATCTAGATCCTTGATCAAAAAGAGCTTCAAAATTAGTATTGAAAAGTGAATCAAATGCTACAATTAAGAAAATAAATTAAATTCAAAATAATGACGGTTAAGAATTTTTTTTAGAATTTTTATGTTTAAATTATGGTTATGATTTTATGATTTAAGTATGATTTGATTGTGATTTTGGTTGTTAAGTTTTTAATATAAATATGTAAGGTTTTATGAATAAAAAATACAAGTTTCTTTTCCTACATTCATTATATTGTTATATGTCACAAACAATAACAGTAGTATCAGAGTTATTCATCTTGAGGGATCTGTGAGTTTCTAAAAGCCAAGAAACACAAACATAAAAATAAAGTCCTACAAAACCATAAAACAATCATTCTTTTATCTTTTCAAACCTCAACCACAAAACAACTCAAGATGGAAATTGGAGCTTATTTCTCTTTAATTCCACCCCACAACTTTTGATGGAACAAACTATCAAATGTTGGCTGTTAAAATAGAAGCTAATTTTGATGCCAATGACCTATGAAAAGTTGTGGAGCAAGATTATGAAGTCCTGAAATTACCAAACAATCCAACTGCTGCAAAAATAAAAACTCATGAAGAAAGGAAGCAACGAAAATAAAAAATTAGGTCAGTTTTATTTATAGTTGTCTCTTCTATCATTTTCAATAGAATAATGACAAAGAAAACAATGAAAGAGATTTGGGATTTCCTAAAATAAGAGTATGAAAGAAGTGAAAGAATCAAAGGAATGCAAGTTTTGAATTTAGTTCTAGAATTTGAGAAGCAAAGGATGAAAGAATCAGATTTTGTCAAATATTATGCAAATAAGCTTCTTGGTATTGCTAATAAAGTAAGACTCCTTGGTACTAATTTTTATGATTCTAGAATTGTCCAAAAAATTCTTGTTACAATTATTGAAAAATTTGAAGCTACAATTACTACTTTGAACAACTCAAGAGATCTGTCAAGTATTAATTACCTTGGCATAATTGTTAAATGCATTGCAGGCTCAAGAACAAAGGAAGTCTATGAAGGAAGAAGACATTGTGGAAAGAGCTTTTCTAGCAAAATTAATGAAGAAAATAAATATTTTATAAGGAAACTATCCACCATGTGCTCATTCCAAGAAGACAAATCATGCACAATACAAATGTTGGTGGAGACCATATATCAAATGCATCAAATGTGGTCAAATGGGTCACATAGATAAAATATGTAATAATAAACAACAACAAGAAGTTAAAACATATGTGATTGAAAAACAAGAGGAGGAAGATTTATTTTAAATCTTTTAAACATATAATTTTGCCTACAACCAACAAAAAATATGTTATACCTACGACCACAAAAAATATGTCATGTCCATGCCTACAAAAAATAAATTTCATGCCTACAAAAAAAAATGTCATGCCTATGTTTTCAACCAAAACAAATAAGTCATGCTTTCATAACCATTAAAAAAAATTGTAGCGTTTGACCCATGGGAGAGTATTGAGAAGTGAATCAAATGCTACAATTAAGGAAATAAATTAAATTCAAAATAATGATGGTTGAGATTTTTTTAGGATTTTTAAGTTTAAATTATAGTTATGATTTTATGAGTTATGATTTTATGATTTATGATTTAATTGTTATTTTATGATTTAATTGTGATTTTGGTTGTTAAGTTTTTAGTGTAAATATATAAGGTTTTATGAATAAAAAATGTAAGTTTCTTTTTCTACATTTATTTTATTGTTATATGTTAAAAACAACAACAATTAGTAGGGATTTCCTTTTTCCTTCATTTCTTATCTTCTTTCTTCCAATATTCCCAATCTTTTTTAAAGGAGGGAAAAAATCCTCCAAAAGTTAGCTGTCTATTCCTTATATACTAGTCAGATAGTATAACAGGTGAATATAGAATTTTTAGAAGATTTTTGCCTTAAAAATTGTGATTTCAATACGCTCTTGTTATGCACGAGCTTGCATAATTACACCAACACGCATGTGCTCACCAACTGCCTTTTGTCCCAATGAAGCTCTTTCTCTATAGTGAAGTACTTTTATGCACGGGCGTGTTCTTGAACCTTAATATGCCCATGTTGTTTGATTGGCTTCTGATCTTCTTGTTCTTCTTCTCATAGCTTGTAATTCTTCGTGCATAATTAGCTGAGCAGACTCATGCTGTTGTTTCTTCTTTTGGATTTCTATCCTTTATTCCAAATAGTCCGCATTTCTTTTGCACAACCATGTCTAAAGCCATAGACATGCTTGTGCACATATTTTCCTAGCTAGACTTCATGCATTTAAGCTCAATTCCACTCTCTAATGCCAAATATCCATGAAAATTGTCAAAGATGAGGTTTTTCATTAAAATTCATCATGAAACATAGAAGAAACAACATTCATAGAGCTTTTTCAATTCAAAAACTATGAGTAAGAATGGATACAAGAAACATGTTAGAATTTAGGGAGGAAAGAATACTAAAAAACACAATAAAACACACATATAAGCAAGGAAAACATAGTATTAACTAAAGGAAAGAAAAAAAAATAAAAGATTTAATTCTTAAAACAATATATTTTTTTCGTCTTCTTCATTTTCAACATCAGATTATATAAAACTTTCCTCCCTTTCTCTCACTAACTCTATAAGTTTTTTCTTCTCTTTTTTCACAACTCTCTATTTTTTCTTGCATAGATATTCCAGTGGCCTTCCTTTTATAAGGAAATATTATGTTTACTTTATCAAAACACTACAACCTAACACCATGGTTGTATCCTTAAAATAAGGATCACCATTCTTTTTTTTTTACTTGAAAACATCAATACGCATACTTAACATAATTAGCATAAAGTACATATTTCATTATCTTTGAAACAAAAATCTTATCAACTCTAACACTCCTCCTTAATGAGATTTTTGTTGGAGATTTTAAAGGACTTGGAAGATCTTTTTCTGTCAACAACTTCATTTCATTCTTTCTATTTTCTTTTCTTTTCTTTGGTGGCCTCTTACCAACAAGATGCTTCTTTTTAAAACATTAAGGTTTCTTCAAATATTTTCTCTTCATTTGTTGTTCACATTGAACAAGAGAATCACACAAACTACATTTCTTGCCCTTTCAACAATAAGGTTAGCATTTTCTAGACATGCATAAGTCCCTTTTTTAAATTTTTAGTTTATAGACATGGAGGTCTCATCCAATTTCAGATTATAGACTTGATGGTCTCTTCTATCACTTTACATTTTTTAGACATGTCGGTCCCTTCAACAACATTTCAGTTTATAGACTTGATAGTCCCTTCATAGATATATCAGTTTATGGACTTGAAGGTCCTTCAAATCTTTGCAGTTTTTGGACTTACCGGTCCCTCAACATAATTTGCAGTTTATGGACGTGCATTGGGTCCTTTTAAAAACACTTATCTCTTCTTTTGCAATTTTTACTACAAAGAAAACTGCTGTAACATTAAGAAATCATTTCGAGATAACACAAATATGCCCCCAACAAATACAAACATGAGAAGTTCAAGCTTAACTAAAAACTAAATCTGAAAATGGCTTTTGATTCATATTCTTCAATAAAAATTCTGCAAATCTGAAAAATAGTTTTTAACAAAAATATGCCCTTTAAGATCATAAATGCTCTGATACCATGTTAGAATTTAGAGAGGAGATGTTAGAATGTATATTTACATTACTATCCTTTTGTGTTTAATATCAGTTGTATTAGGGTAAAGGGTAGTTTGGTATTTTGATCGTATATAAATATATTGTTAATAGATTTTTTGTTAGTATGTACAGAAACAGAACTTTTGGCCATTCAATATATTAGAGATTTTTCTTTGTTGTTCTTCTTCATTCTGTGTAATTTTTGTTCAGATTTAATTATTTACATGGTATCAGAGCAAGAGCCTGCGATAATCTTGTTCTTGTGATTATGTTTTTGGTGTTTTTCGATATCTACAGAGTGTTTTTGTGTTTCATTATCTTGCTCGATCGAGTTTTTTGAAACTCTAAGTTCTCTGATTCAGCTTATTTTTGCTCGAATCCTTCTATTTTAGGGTTCTAGTGACTTTATTAGTGTTTTTTTTATTGATACAATTTTTTTCTCTTTGATCTGAGATCTATTTCTAGATCAGATTTTGTTCTCTGTTTACAGTTCAAAACCCTAGAACTTTTTTTTCTCGGTATTCCAGATCTAACATATGATGACTGAAATTCCAGAAACATCTGAGCCCACTTCTTGACCGATTCTTAATATGCAATTGCAAGGTCATACAAATTGTGATTTGGCAGATCCTTTACACTTACTTGGTGAGTTCTTTCCTGATTGAAATTTTCTTGGAGTAGAGCAATAAAGATAGCTCTCGGTGCTAAAACAAAACTCTGTTTTATTGACGGAACTTGTGTAAAACTAGAGGATGGTTCTCCTCAGTTTGTTTTGTGGAAAAAGGTTGATTACATAGTCACCTCTTGAATTCTTAACTCTATTCTAAAGAGTTGGTTCGGGCCTTCGTGTATTTTGATATTGCTAAGTAGTTATGGGATGAGTTAGAGAGTAGATTTGGTGATAGTAATGATCCTATGGTTTATAAGATTCAGAGAGAGGTTGCGTTTATTACTTAGGAACATATGTCTGTTGCAGCTTACTATACTAGGCTACAGACATTGTGGAATGAGCTTGCTTGTTTAATTCGTATTCCTATTTGTGTTTGTGCTACTGTGAGAGAGTCTATTGATTTGAACAATTTGTTCAAGCTAATGCAATTTCTGATGGGGCTCAATGATCAGTATGATCATGTGAGAAACCAGATATTGCTTCTTGAGCCATTGCCTTTGGTTAATAATGCTTATTCTATAGTGCTTCGGGTAGAGAAGCAAAGGGAAGTTCACACTATGTTTATAGATGGTTCTAAAGCCAGCGTTATGGCAGTGAAAGGTTCTTTTCTGATAAGGGAAATTCTAAGGGATATGGTTGGGATAATAATCAAAGAGCTGGTACTGGGAGAGATGATAGAAGAGGTGATAGGCAATGTTTTTATTGCAATAGGAACGAACATGAGCAAGATTCTTGTTTCAAGTTATTTGGTTATCCTGAGTGGTGACCTGATCCTAAAAAATAAAAGGATAAAGGTCCTGGTAAATTTGTTGCTCAAGTTATACATGCTAAAGAGGAGAATGCTTCTAACTCAGAGGATTCTTCTCCTATTCAAGCAGTTTGGGCTGCTAATATTGGTTCAATTGTTGAAAAAGGGGTGCAAAAGTGTCTTAAGGAGAGGAGTATGACTGAGACTACTTGTATGTCTTGTACTAGTTATGCAGGTACTGTTCCTGTACTTCATCCAAATAGTTTGCCTTTTGATACTAAGAAGTTTTGGATAATAGATTAAGGTGCTACAAATCATATGAGTTTTAGTTCTAAGTTTATACATCATATGTCTATTCTTCATCATCCTAGTCCAGTTCACTTACCTGATAAGTCTGTTGTTTTTGTGAGTTATTTAAGTTTGATTTCCTTTAATTCAAAATTTATCCTTCACAAAGTGATGTTTGTGCCTAGTTTCAAGTTTAATTTGTTATCTGTCAGTAGGTTGGCTACTGATCTCAACATTAGAGTAATTTTCTTTCATTCACATTGTTTGTTTTAGGACCACTTGACTAAGGAGATTCTTGTTGTGGGCAAGTCTCGTGCTGGACTATACATATTAGATAAGTCTTGTTTTCTTCATGATACTATTCATTCTTTTGCTAGTGATTTTACTATTGCCTGCACTGTGTCAGATTCTTCTGTTGTTTTTTATACAAATGCTTTTAATTCTTGTAATGTTGCTTCTAATAAGTCCTTGTCTTTTGATTTATTACATCAAATACTTGGTCATACTTCTCAAAATAAAATACTACATTTACCTATTTCTTCTTCTATTAAAATAGTTGATAATCATCATTGTAGTATATGCCCTTTGAGTAAGCAACATAGGCTTCCTTTTCCTCTTAGTGATACACATTAGTCTATATTGTTTGCTCTTATTCATGTGGATCTTTGGGGTCCCTATCCTTTGGCTTCTGTCATTGGAGCTCATTATATCCTTACAATTATGGATGATTTCTCTAGAGCTACATAGACATTTCTTCTTAAAACTAAAACGAAGACTTTTTCTTATCCCAAACATTTTTGTCTTTTGGTTCAAACCCAATTTAATACTATTGTTAAGAAAATTTGAAGTGACAATGGTATTGAGTTTACCAATTCTCAATGTCAAGATTTTTTTAGAAGTCTTGGTATAATTCATCAAAAGTCCACTCCATATACTCCAAAGTAAAATGGAATAGTTGAAAGAAAACACAAGCATTTTCTTGAAATTGCTAGGGCTCTTATGTTCCAGTCTCATTTACCTAGAAAGTTTAAGGGTGAGGCTACACTTATTGCTACTCACATTATTAATAAGCTACCTTCTTCTATTCTTCAATGGAAAACTCCATTTGAAGTCCTTCATAATAAACTGCTCGATTATTCATTCTTAAAGGTCTTTGGTTGTCTTTGTTATGCATCCAATGTTCATCCTCATAAAGATAAGTTTGCCCCTAGAGCCTTTAAGTGTGTGTTTGTTGGTTATGTTCCTGGTTAAAAAGTATATAAATTGTACATTTTAGAAACACATACTTTTTTAGTCTCTAGGGATGTCCAATTTTTTGAACATATATTTCCTCTTCAATCATCTACTGTTTCTTCATATTCTTCTTCTGTTTTACCTTTTGTTTCTCTTGATTCTTCTTGCTCTTCTTCTCCTTCTCTATCTTCTAATTCTAATGTGCATTCTACTGATAATATTTATTCTTTTGATTCTACTACAGCTTCAGCTATTCCTCCTCCTTCTTCTTCTCCTTCTGTTGATTTGCCTCTGGTTCCTAGACACAGTTCGAGGATTAGAGTGAAACCTAAATGGCTAGATCAGTATGTTACCTCAGTTTCTTCTTATCCTCTTTCTTCTTTTCCCTCTTCTGTTTTGCCATACTTAGACTATGCTCATATGAATTTTCTAGCTAATGCATCTGTTGTTAAGGAACCTATTAGTTATAATCAGGCTAAACTTGATCATAATTGGGTGGAGGCTATGCATAAAGAGTTGATTGCTCTTGAGCAGAATGACACCTGGGAATTAACTTTTTTTACCTCATGATAAGAAATTTATTGGTTGCAAATGGGTTTATAAAGTCAAATTCAAGCCAGATGGAAAGGTATAAAGCTAGATTGGTTTGCTAAAGGGTATAATCAAATTGAGGGAATTGACTTTCATAATAGTTTTTCCCCTGTGGCCAAGCTAGTTACAGTAAGGTTGTTTTTGGCTATTGCCTCTGCTAAGCATTGGCCAATACATCAACTGGATGCTAATAATGCTTTTATTCATGGTTACTTGGATGAAGAAATTTATATGGTTCCTCTTGCTGGTTATGTCGTTTCAGATACTGCCTTGGTTTGTAAGTTAAAAAGGTCTTTGTATGGGTTAAAACAGGCTTTCAGACAATGGAACATTGAGCTGACTACTAAATTGCATGCTTTGGGATTTATACAATCAGCCAATGATCATTGTTTGTTTGTTAAGCTATCTGACACTGATTTTTTGGCTTTGTTGGTCTATGTGAAAGATTTGTTACTTACTGGTACTACTGAGAAAGGTATTTCTTCTGTAAAGTTGGCTTTAGACCAGGCTTTTACTATTAAAACCTTGGTCTTGCCAAATACTTCCTAGGTATTGAAATCCATATATCAATGGCAAGTTTGTATCTTAACCAGCAAAAATATGTGCTGGATCTTATTAAGGATGCTGGTCTTTTAGATTGTAAACCTGCTAAAGTACCTTTGCCTGCTGGTTTAGCTATAACTGATGAGTCTTTTGAGATTTTGATGGATCTTGATAAGTATAGAAGGTTAATTAGCAGATTACTATACTTGAATCTCACTAGACCTGATATAGCATTTTTCACTCAATAATTAAGTCAGTTTATGAGTAGCCCTAGGAAATGCCATTGGGAGGTAGCTTTGCATATTGTTAAGTATCTTAAAGATATACTTAAAGATACTCCTTTCACTGGTTTATTTTTCCCTGTTGGTTGCTCTTTCCAATTGTTTGCTTATTGTGATGTTGATTGGGGTTCTTGTCCTACTTCTAGAAAGTCAGTGAGTGGTTATTCTGTCTTCCTTGGTTCTTCTCTCATATCTTGGAAGACTAAAAAGCAGGCTACAATTGCTAGTAGCTTAGCTGAAGCTGAGTATCGCAACATGGCTACTACTGTTTGCTAATTGCAGTTTTTAACTTATTTGTTGCAGGATTTTTCCATTCCCTTACTGCTGCCTATTGATCTTTCTTATGACAATCAAGCAGCTTTGCACATTGCTATTAATCCTATGTTTAATGAGAGAACAAAGCATATTGAGATTGATTGTCATTTGGTTAGGCATAAATTGAAGGAAGGCTTTATTGTTACTAATCATGTTCCTTCAAAGTTGCAGTTGGCAGATATTTTCACCAAGGTTTTGGCTGCCAAATCTCATGCTTTTCTCATGCCCAAGTTGGGATTAGTTCCTTACCAATCTCCACCTTAGGGGGGGGGGGGGGGGGGGAGGGGGGGGGAGGGGGATGTTAGAATGTATGTTTATGTTACTGTCCTATTATGTTTAATATCAATTATATTAGGGTAAAGGGTAGTTTAGTATTTTGGTTGTTTATAAATAGATTGTTAATAGATTTTTTGTTAGCATGTATAGAAACAGAACTTTTGGCCATTCAATATATTGAGAAGTTTTCCTCTGTTGTTGTTCTTCGTTCTGTGTAATTCTTGTTCAGATTTAATTTTTTACAGGAAAGAATACTAAAAATCACAATAAAAATACACATATAAGCAAGGAAAACAAAGTATTAACTAAAGGAAAGAAAAAACAAAAGATTTAACTCCTAAAACAATAATTTTTTTCTTCTTCTTCTTCATTTTCAATATCAGATTACATAAAACTTTCATCCCTTTCTCTCACTAACTCTATACATTTTTTCTTCCCTTTTTTCACACCTCTCTATTTTTGGAACTAAGGCTTAGTTGTTGTTGTTGTTGTATTGATATTTCAGTGGCCTTCCTTTTATAAGGAAATATTATGTTTACTTTATCAAAACACTACAACCTAACACCAGGGTTGTATCCTTAAAATAAGTATCACCATTTCTTCATTTACTTGAAAACATCAATAAGCATACCTAACATAATTAACATAGAGTACATATTTCATTATCTTTCAAACAAAAATCTTATCAACTCCAACAAAACATACTTAAAATGGAACAGAGAGGTTATTATATTTTTTTTATTGTATAAAAAATTATTTTGAATGAATCACAGTATCATTTATTAATTTATTAATATTAAGATTACTATATTCTCATTTCATTCGTTGACTTATTAATAATGAGGTATATGATAAAGTTGTTAAACTGAGCTAAAGCGAGAAGAAAACAAAAAACAGAGGGAAACAGAGAATGCTTCTTTTATCGAGCTTTTAAGAATTAATTTACAGAACAAATGGAGTTTAGTGTACATATATATAGCCTCGTAGAAACAATAGTAACTAACTGAACTAGGTTAGGTGACTCTTGCAGCTCCAAGAGTTTGTAACTAATTCTATCACGACAGCAACAGTTATACCAAATTTGCTTTAAGCATGTTCATGCCTGGTAGAAGGTAAGTGATCCACTACACATTAGCTTATTGAACAATGATGCACTTCCACTCTATTAGCCTCCCTCGAGTTGGAGCATATATGTTGTGCACACCCAGCTTGGATATTGATTGAACAAATGGTCCAACTACTGATGGTTTAGTAAGGAAATCAGCTAGTTGATGTGAGGAAGAAACATGCAAGAGATGAAAAACCTTTGAGTGAAGTTTTTCCCTGACCATATGGTAATCAATTTCAATATGTTTGTCCGTTTTTGATAAGCAGGATATTGAGTTATGTGAATAGTTGAATTGCTGTCACAAAAATGCAAGGTAGGTGCTGAACGGTTAATGCCGAGATCATCTAGTAAATACAAGATTCATTGTACCTCAAAAGTAGTGGCTGCAATGCTAGCATGAAATAGTAGTTTGATTTTGATAAAAACAAAAAAGAAATAGTAGTATGTTTTTTTTAATTTCCAAAATACAAGGGATGCACCAAGAAAAATGCAATAACTTGTATAGATCTTCGAGTATTTGAACAAGATGCCCAATCTGACTCTGAGAAGGCCTTCAATTGAAGATTAGCAAGTGTTGGAAAATAAAGTCCTTGACCAGGAGAGATCTTTATGTATCTATCTATGTGTTGCTTGTAGATGGTTATCAATAGCTTTATCACGGAATTGATTGAGTTATTGCATAATATAGCATATTTCTGGCCTAGTGGTACAGAGATAAAGTAATTTCCCTGTAAGTTTTTTGTATGATGTAATATCTGGCAATGGCGAACTAGCATTAACACTTGTCTTCTATGATGGTACCATTAGAGTATTTACTGGTTTTGAATTTGAGAAACCGTATTCCTCAAGCAAGTCCTTAGCATATTTTTTTTGGCATATGTTAATTCCTTTGGAAGACTTGACAACCTTAAAGCCAATAAAAAACTTCAATTTCCCAAGGTCTTTAATCTTGAAGGCTTTATGAAGAAAGGTTTTGATTAACGTTATCTAATCCGTGTCATTACTAGCCAAAATAACATCATCTATATAAAATCAATAAAGCAATGAAATAGCTGGCAGAGTGTTTCAGGAATAAAGTAGAATTAGACTTGGTTGGTTGAATCCTGACTCAGCAAAGAATCTGTCAATTTTGCATTCCATTGACTATTTGCTCGGCGTAGGCGTAGCCCATACAATGACTTCTGCAACTTACAAACCAATGCTACAGAATCTGATTTAAGTCTAGGAGAGAGTTGCATATAAACTTCTTCATGCAAATCTCCATGCAAAAAAGCGTTGTTGATGTCTAGCTACTCTAGAAACCAATTCTTGGGTGTTACTACTGCTAGAAGTATACGTATGGTTGTCATTTTTGCTATTGGTGAAAATGTGTCAAAGAAGTTCACACCTCCTTACTGCATGTAACCCTTTGCTACTAAATAAGCATTGCATATTTCTGTTCATTTATCAGCAATATACTTCACTCTATAAACCCACTTGCAACCAATTACATGCTTTGTTAGTGGAAGCTTAGTTAGTGTCCATGTTTCATTGACTTGCAAATCTGTGATCTCTGCCTCCAAGACATCTCTCCAACATTTCTATTTTATAGCTTCATAATAGGATTTTGGTTCTTTAATGTTGGCTATTTGAATGGCATAGGCTTTATGAGGCTGAGATAAGTGACTGTAAGAGTACACTGAATCAAGGTGATGTAGTGAGGTGTGTTTGGAATATTGAGATGCAGAACCGCAATGATAATCATGTAGGTAAGTTGGTGATTATCTAATTCATATGGATTTTCGAAGATTAGTGGTGTTGGCAGGTGGTGGTTGGTCTGATGGACTAACTTGAATATCAAATTGTTTTTGGTTAGGAGAAATTAGATTTTGGTTATTATGGTTAGGAGGGTTTAGATTTTAGTTAGTGGGATTAGAAGAGTTTAGATTTTAGTTAGTGGGATTAGAAGAGTTTAGATTTTGGTTATGATTTTGGTCAATGGGGTTAGTAGCAGTGACATGATGGATAGGATTAGCGTCTGTGACGTGGTTAGCTTAGTTTACAACTTAGAAAAATCAGAAGAGCAATCAATAATAGACAGATGTGCAACAAAATCAATATTATGTATTAACTTAGAATTACTAAGTTTGGCCTTTAATGGGAAAATAAATTCATAGAATATAACACTTTTAGAGATAAATGTGTTTGGTCTGTTTATCATATAGCTTGAAGCATTTGGTATTTGGTGGATATCCAATAAATATACACGGTACAACCCTAGGGTCAAACTTAGTTCTAGTTTGTTCAATCGTGGAGACATTGGCCAAGCAACCAAAGATTTTGAGCATAGAAAAGTCTAATTTTCTATTGTAAAGAAGTTCAAAAGGGGTAATTTTATTTGTAACAGGTGATGGTGATCTGTTTATGAGATAAATGGCATGAAAGACACAATGCACCAAAAATTAAGGTGCAAACCATATTGGAACTTCAATGCCTGTGCCACATTCATTATGTGGTGGTGTTTTTATTTTATGACAACAATATCCTATTGTGGGGTATAAAAGCAGGAGGTTTGGTGAACAATTCCCTTAGATTGAAAAAATTCTGGCATGTGAAATTCCAACCTATTATCATTTCTAATGGTTTTGATGGTGGTTTGGAATTGAGTTTGCACAAACTGAATGAAATTCTGTATGTACGTATGAGCATCTAACTTTAGTTTTAAGAAGAAAATCAACGTAAATCTGGTTTTGTCATCAACCACAGTTATTCGTGGCCATAATGAGACTCAACTCTTATTGGTCCTCATATGTCCATGTGAACCAATCAAAGAGATTCTGAACAGTTGAGTCACTCAAAGGAAAGTGTAATTTTTTTGTGTTGCTAAATGGCATATAGAACGATGAATAATTTCTAAAGTTATAATATTGCAATATAAATTTTGCAATAATTTCAACCTTTATACAGATAAATGTCCCAATCTGTAGTGCAAAAGTTGGGAAGAAGCACGAGAATTGACAAAAACATTATGCACGAAAGATCTTGGAGAAACAGTAACTTTTGCTATGGGATGAATGAGCTGGAATAAGCCATGAATTTTCTTAGCTAAACCAATCATCTTCGAGCATTGAAGATCTGGAATGACACAAGAATCAAGATGCAAAATTAAGCAAAATTGTTTGGCAGAAGTGAACTTACTTGCAGATTTTAAATTGAAAGTGAAGTCTGGAACCAACATAACATTGGTTAAATTAAAGTCTCTGGATAGCTGAATGGTGCCAACGTGGGTTACGGAATTTTTTGGCTATTTGGTAAATGTACAAAGACATTTGTTACAAGAATATATGTAGAAAAGAATTGTTTAGAACACACAGTATGAACGGGGGCTCCTAAGTCTATGATCCAAGTGTTCTTTTGTGTGTCTGAGTTGACTAAGCAAGAAGCAAAGTGGTTACTTGGTTCAGTTGTCACTGGTGTGAAGGATGTGGATATAGTGTTTGCTTTGGGATTAAGATTGAAGCTTCTAGATTGTTGGAGAAGAGTGACCAATTGAGAGACTTGATCCAGTGTGAAAGCTAATTGATTGTTGCATGGACTTTGAGTGATAAATTATGTCTAAGCTTGAACATGTTTGCATGCACTATCATCTATTGCTTCAGTTCCTGTACAAACAGACTCATCTACAATATTAGTGCTTGTAAAATTCTCATAAGAAATTTCAACCTCATTGGCATGTCTCTTTGCCTTCGGCTATAACCTGGGGGGATATCCATTCTTTTTATAGCATGTGTCAATAGTGTGACCAGTGTAGCCACAAAAGTACATACTGGCTTTGGTCTATTGTAACTAGCATTTGTCACACCATAATTTCTTCTATTAGCTTGTCCCAAATTCTGATCACCACCATTGTAATGCCTTCTCTAGTTCATGTTGCCATGTTGTGCTGTAGTGTCTTGACCATTATTTTGATACAAGTTGTGGTTAGTGCCATCATAGAACCAATTTGTCTTTCATGTTGTATGGATAACGAAAAAACTTTATTAATACTTAGTAATGGGTCCATTAACATAATCTGTGATCTAATTATGGCAAACTTTTCATTTAACCCTTTCAAAAACCTAATCACATAGTCATTCTCCCGGTGCCTTTTAACAATCTTCATGGCCTCACACTTACACTGTGGGTTATATGTACATACATGTATAGATCTAAGATTTACTAGTTCATCCCAAATCACCCTTATACGAATGAAATAATCTGTAACAGAAAGCGAATTTTAGTGAAAAGCATATAATTCCTCTTAAAAATCTGAAATCCAAAATGCTTCTCCTTGAGAAAACCTAGCATGCAGATCATTATATACATGTACAACATGATCAAGCCTTACAATGCCCTTATGAATTGAAGGTGAATTAAACTGAGTGATAAAGCCAAGAAAGTACAATTGTGTTACATCTCTCTGACGCAGCATATGTAGGATCCTCCTTTGATGATACTAAAATCGTGCCATCAACAAACTTCAGTTTGTTTTTTGACAGAAGTGCCATTCTCATGGCTTTGGCCCATGAGCTATAATTTGGTCCTGATAAGACTGGTGAAACAAGCATTGGCAATGGATTTTCATTTGCATGAAAATAAGAAAGACTACTAAGATCTTCTTCTGTTGTTTTAAAAGACAAGCAGCAAAGTTGAAAATTATTAAAATATTTTATTGTCTCTTAATAATTTCATTAATCACAAAGCTTTAAATAGACAATCCAAAAAATAAATTATGCAAAATAACTAATATAAAATCAAAATAAAATAAAATCAGATTATTAAAATTCTAAAAATCTAAACTAAAAAGATTGGATAATTTATTTAAATTTAAAATAATTTTAAACTAAACAATCTTTTGCATCAACTGATGCAATCTTCCAAAAAGCCCCTCCTCAATTTGTATCTTTGTTGTTTGTGCAATTTGTGCTTGTGGATTATTTTGACTATCTTTGAACTTGAGCACTTTTGTAACATGACATGTTTATTTGCAATTTTCACACATTGCATCTGGTCTCTACCAATAAAATTTTTTCAAATGTGTTTTCTGTTTACAATATTTACAAGGAGAATAATTGAACTTCTCCTTTTTGTTTTGTGCATAAAAAATACTTTTAGTAATATTATTTTGTCTAAATACCCTTCTTTATTCTTGTGCTTGAAGAGCACTTATCAATTCTGCAAGAGAAATAGTATAAAGATCTTTAGACTCTTGTAGGGAAGATATTTTGGATTCAAATCTCTCTAGAATTGTCACTAGAACTTTTTCAACTATTCTGTTATCTGAAAATTTTTTATCAAGCAACCGAATTTTGTTAACAATCAAAGATATTCTCTCAGAATACTTAGAAATAGTTCTATCCTCATGCATTCTAAGTTATTCAAAATCTCTTTTCAAGTTTAAAATTTGCATTTGTTTGATTTGATCACTTTCTTGATATTCCATTTTTAGGTTTTTCCCAAGCTTCTTTTATTGTCTCACATGTTATAATTTTGAAAAAAATTGAATCCGCAATGGAATTTTGAATAATGATTTTGGCTTTGTAGTTTTTTATTTTTTCTTCAGAATGAACTCTAATTTGAGCAAAAGTGAGATTTTCAAGAAATAGATTTAATAGTCTATTCTCTATTACAACTTTTCATAGGTTATAAGCTTCAAGATAAAATTGCATTTTCACTTAGGTCATAAGCTTCAAGATAAGATTGCATTTTCACTTAGGTCATAAGCTTCAAGATAAGATTATATTTTCACTTACCAAATTTGATAATTTTCGCTAGTGAAGCTATGTGAAACATTAAAAAAAACTGCTGTTTGTTATGGTTAAAAGATACAAGTTCAAAATGGGTATGATTTTAAAATAATTTTCAATTGGGTTATTAGCTATTTTGAGCAAATTCACGGGTCTTGTAAGACAAAAAAAACTCTGATACCACTGTTGTTTTAAAAGAAACAAATAGCAAAGTTGAAAATTATTAAAAATATTTTAGTCTCTTAATAATTTCATTAATCACAAAATTTTAAATAGACAATTCAAAAAATAAATTCTGTATAAAATCTGCAGAATAATTAATATAAAATTAAAATAAATTATTAAAATTCTAAAAATATAAACTAAAAAAATTAGATAATTTATTTAAATTTAAAATAATTCTAAACTAAATAATCTTTTGCATCAACTAATGTAATCTTCCAAAATCTTCTTTCCTTAATGTTGTCGTAGTTTCACTCTAATCAATCATCTTTCCAAGAACGCTCAAAGAAGGTAGAAACAAAAATATGAAGCAAAACAAATCAAATTTGGGTAAAAGGAGGACGAAAGGAAAGAAAAAGTCAAATATTTTTATGCTTATATCATGATAAAGTTGTTAAACTGAGCTAAAATAAGAAGAAAACAAACGACGAAGGAAAACAGAGAATGCTTCTTTTATTGAGCTTTCAAGAATTAAGTTATTGAACAAATTAAGAAGTTTAGTGTACATATATATACAGCTTCACATAAGCAATAGTAACTAACTGAACTAAGCTACAGTTGACTATTGCAACTCCAACGGTTTGCAACTAATTTCACCACATCAGCAATAGTTATAATAAATTTACTTTTCACGTGTTCAAATTTGCAAGTGATCCACTATACATCAACTTATTGAACAATGATGCATCTCTACTCTATTAGCATAGTTGAAAAAAATTAATTATTTTTTTAAATTTCATAAAATGATAATTTTAATAAAATAATTTTTTTAAAAAAATAATAATTTCAATGAGACAAGAGCATAACTTAATTAAAATTTTAAATATGTCTAAATTATAAGTTAAAAAATTACTTTATCATTATAAATATTTTTTTATTTAATCAATTTTTTAAAAATAATAATATTTAATAATTTATATATAAACGAGACCATCCAACATCATCGTGATGTTTGACTTATTCTTTAGCAAAGAATATTTAAAAAGTTCATTATAGACATGAAAATTCCATTGATTTTATGAAAAATTGGTAAATTACCAACAAAGTTTATGGAATATACACGCGCGCATATATAGATATATATATATATATTAAAAACCACATATGCATATGTTGCTCAGTTTAATTTATTAAAAGATCTGTGCTCGTTATAACAATAACACATCATCGTTATGCATCAAATTAAATTATTTAGTTTGGTCAGTTAGTTAAGATAGTGTCCTATTTATTTTTTTTTAGGTAAAATACATATATAATCTCTTAAACTTTACTTGTTTAGTCGGTTTACTAATTAAATTTATATAATCTCTTAACTTATACTTTTTTAAATTCGTAAAAATAAACTCGATAAGTTACAAATGTATTTATTTAATATAAAATATACAAATAGAAAAAAATAATTAATATTTATTAATATAAATCTTTATTAGTATAACATAGATAAATATAAAAAATAAAATAATAAATACATAAGTATAAGGAGTAAAATGATTAAAATGGACAAATATACAAAGCTGCGAGTCTATGACTTCTTTTATAATAAATTTAATTTAATGAACAAATTGTAAAATTAAACCCCTTAAATATTTTAAAAGAAACTTATAAGTCTTTTAATTCCATATACTCGTTAAATGTTGACAATAAATTTCCTTTTCCTTTTTCCGCTCATTTCAGAAAATTTTGCCTCTTTATGCACTTAATTTTACTGGTTAATATTATAATTTACTTTCACTCGACTTTTATTTCAAAACCTTCACTCGACTTTTATTTCAAATCACTCGAATCATAAATTAACTCAATTAAAAAAAATATTATATTTTATCTCTAACTATATTTAAAATAGAAAAGACAACAGATCACATATTTTTATATAACCAATCCGTTTCGATTCATTTATATATGATATAATTAGTTTATAAACGAGTTTGGTCGAATACGGATCCTAAAAAATATTTTAAAAAATACTTCATTTTCAATTTCAATTTTAAAAATATCATTGTTTTTAATTTTTAATTTTAAAAATACCCTCATCTAGAGCTATATTTTTTATATACATTTAATATATTAAAAATATACTCTATTTTTAAAGATATATATTTAATATATATTCAATATATCAAAGATATACTAAAAATATATAATATTTAAAAAAATTAAAAAAATATATTATAAAGTGTAATTTTTTTAAATAAAAGGTCCAATCTATAGTATACGAGTTGTACAAATGGCATGGCTATTGGCCTCAGCCCATCCCAACGTAAAATTTTCAGTCCTCTCATGGTTGTGGATCTGTTGTCTTTGAGAGTGTTTAGCTTAGTTTATCAAAATTAGCTTAATTCGAGCTTATAAGTAATTAAAATTTTAAGTAGTTACATGTTTATTTTGAGTGCTTGTGATTGACTAATAAATTTTTAATATATTTGGTAAAAAATAGCTCATAAGTATATTTACTGGTAAAATAACTAAAAAATATAAAATTATATTACCAAGACAATCTATTAAAATTAAATAGAGATAATATGGTAATTTACTTGGTTAAACTAGTTTATAAGTCATGTGCTTATAAACACTAAAATAATAAGTTGTCTTTCCTCAATTTTTTTTTTTAGCTTATAAGTAAAATTTATAAATTTATAAAATTATCTAAACAAACGTATTAGCTTAAATTTAAAATTTATAAGTCGGTTTGACCAACTTATAAGCTAAGCCAAACACTCTCTTAGTCTCCAAACACCTAAAACTTCTTTTTTTTGGGGAAATAACATTATTTACTATACTTTTTAATTTTTTTTATTTTTTATCAGCAATATTTTAATTATTTTATTATAAAATTATTATAAACTATATAAAATTTATAAACTTATAGTAAATTTATTATAAATCCATTATAAACTCGTTGTAACTTAATAAAAATTTAGTATTTTGATAAATATTTTATAAATTCTGATATTTTAGTAAATAATTTATAAATATAGTAAATTTGAAATTATTTTCAAGTATTTTTATATTTTTTATCAAAAATCCCTCCTTTTTTATAATTTCTTTAATAATTTATGATATAATTTAGGAGGTTTTCACCATCCCTCTATAATTTTATAATTGAATATAAAGTTTTCCTCTTAAATAATCAATTTCTATATATTTTATTCTTAGGGAAATGTTTAGAAATAACAAAAATACAATGAGGATTAATTTGAGTTTCTGGCCATACAATAAATCGTAGATATGAGAGGCTACACCATAACCACTCATAGCAAAACAATCGAGTTTGTGTTGATAAAAAATTTCAAAGAATTAATTATCTCAAGTTTCCTGTAAGTTTCTTTCCGCTGCCTATAACAAAAATTTTGAACTTTGAATTATTTGATCGGTGGATTTATTTTCTTTGTAGTTGATCCTATTCTTAAATATGAGGATTTTCTTTTAAATAAAATTCTAAATACCATTAAAAAATTTTAGAAGAAGCTTTGTTACTATTAATCTAATAATATGTTGTACAATTAAATAGCATAATTGGACTAATCCATGATATTTTAGATTAATTGTACGTTAGATAGTAAAGTGAGAATGGTTAGTCCACAGCCAGAAGTGATTCAGAGAAAACAAAAAAGAAAAGGTTACTTGCACAGGGCACAAAGACATAAAAGGGCTAACCAGCGGCACCATCCCATCGCTTTTAATAATTGTTTCAATTCCTAACTCCACCCTCTACTCCTCAACCACTAAATATTAATATTCGTATTTTTTTTTTGTTAATAATATTCGTATTACTGTCTAATTTTTCTAAAGGTGATTAATTGCTATAGCCAAAATATAAAAATCGATTATCCAGACAACACTTGCCCTAATTTCTAATTGCTCGATTATTAAATTCTACCACTACTAAATGCTCTGCTCTCTCCGTCCAAAAAAAAAAATTATCTATTTTTTTTTATAAATTTTTAAAAAATATAATTAATATATTAATAATTAATATATTTTTTATTCTTATTTTTAAAAATAATTTAAATTATTATTAATTTTTTTATTTATATATTTATTTTATTTTAAAAATAATTTAAACTATTATTAATTTTTTATTTAAAATATGAATTAATTTAAGAATGAAATAAGAAAAAAAATATTAAATATATTTTATAAATAAAAATAAATAATTATTTTATAATATTTTAAAATAAAATATTAATATATTTATGAAACCAGAAGAGTGATATAAAAAATAATATCAAATTCAAACCTTATCCATAAAAAAAGAAATAATCATTTATATTATTATCTTAACCAAATTCTATGAAATATATAACAAATAAATTCTGACTTTTTTTTAGGTTAAGATTTTTCAAGATATTGCAAAAAAAAAAAAATCAGTATATTATAATTTTATAGTCACTGTCACCAACCCATCGGTCTTAAAAGCGGATTTTTTTTTTTCTCTTTTCTTGTATTTATCCTCTATTCTCTCTCCAAAACACAAAATATAAAAAAAAACCTAAAATATTATAAAAATTATATCAATTGAAACGGTCAAAATATCCACACTCTTAAAACTTCAAAATTTCATAAAATCAGAGTAAGAAGATGATGTAAGTATAACAATGTAAAGACAACGAAATGAAGAGAGCCTTATCTTATTTAGGTAGTTCTCAAATTCATCAAATACATATGACTAAAAAGTCTTTTAAGAACCCCAAACATTAAAGACCAGATTTAGAAATGATATTAAAAAAAAGTGCTCATCATTCAAACCCTAAATCCCATATCCTAAATTACTAAAACACATCCTTTATGTAAAGATCCTGCCACCGCTGATCGGACTACACCAAACGCCGATCATATATCACAGGGCGCTTAAAGCTGACCGCAATCAGCGATGGCAACAGGCTTCGAGGTCCTTCCAGATCCAGACCCAACCTTTTCAATGGCTTTCACCACATCCATACCCTCCACAACGTGACCAAAAACCACGTGCTTTCCGTCCAGCCACTCAGTCTTAGCAGTGCAAATGAAAAACTGAGATCCGTTAGTTCCGGGTCCAGCATTTGCCATAGAAAGCACACCAGGACCTGTGTGCTTCTTCACGAAGTTCTCATCGGCGAACTTGGCTCCGTAGATCGACTCTCCGCCAGTTCCATTTCCAGCAGTGAAATCGCCTCCCTGGCACATAAACCCAGGGATCACACGGTGGAAGGTAGAGCCCTTGTAGTGTAGGGGCTTCCCCATTTTCCCGACGCCTTTCTCGCCAGTGCACAGAGCTCGGAAGTTCTCAGCAGTGCGAGGGACTACGTCGGCATAGAGCTCCATCACAATCCTTCCAGCTGGCTGACCGCCGACTGACATGTCAAAGAAGACCTTAGGGTTCGCCATTGGAGCAGAGAATAGATAATAAAATGGGATTTTTCTTTTCCTTTTTTTTCAGGATGAAGTTTTGCAGGTTAATGGTTTGCTCGATCTGAGGGTGTTATATAGGAAGGAGAGGCGGTGAATATCTGTGGGAGATTGACTTTAGCCGTTGGATGAGAACACGTGTAGAGATCCTAAGGGTGTATTGTTTAACCGTGGTTAGGTTGGATTTTGACTAGGGTTAAGTATGGGGATCCGAGGTTTTTGTCGTTATATGGAGGGGTGTAAGAGCAAAAAACGACGCCGTTCTGTGTCGGGATTTTGACTAGTCATGTTTAATGGGATTTGATTAGTTGACGGGTGAATCGTACAAATGTCATATTTATTGGATGAGTTACAAATAAATTTTTATTTTCTATTTGAAATATGAAAATCTTAAATTTATATGATTAAAGATATTTTTAAAGCTATATAAGTTTCCATTTTCAAATATAAATAGCAATATATATTCAAATAATAAATTTACTTTCGAATTTTCCATTTTCAAGACAAAATATTTTCATTCGAATTCCCATCTTTCATGGTAAAAGAAGTTTTCATTCTTGCATTCTCAAAGTTCAAATTACTTTATTTTGTGAAAGTTCAAATTACTTTATTGTGAGAGTTCATAAAATGGAGAAAATTTACTAATACTTCATTTGAACGAGAAAAAACTGTTGCGTTATTATGATAGAGCTGAGTTTTAACTTATTTATAGTTAATCTTTTTTTTAAAAAAAAAAATTTGTTCTTTTGCGTTTTTAACATCAAAACTATTGTAAATCTATTTTCTTATTTTACTCATACCCATTTTTAATCTTTTATTTTTTTAGGTTTGATATTATTACAAATTAATATTATAATATGATTTCAATATTTAAATCAACTTAAATTTTAAATTAAATTTCTTAATTCTATTTTTTCAATTTATATGGATTTCATATCCATAACAATATATCAAACAAATATAAGAGAAATGAATATTCATTCTTGCTCTATGAATTAATTTTCATTTTATGGTTTCTTTGGATGTCTTATTTTCCCGTATTTGTAGGAAAAATAATGCCCTCCATATTTTTTAAATTTTTATTTTTTTACCAAGAATGTTTTAATTATTTTATTATAAACTCATTATAAAATATATAAAATTTATAAACTCATAATAAACATATAATAAACTCATTATAAACTAATAAAAATATAATATTTTAGTAAATATTTCATAAATTCTGATATTTTAATAAATAATTTATAAAAATGATACATTTAAAATTATTTTTAATTTTTCTTGTATTTTTTTTTATCAAAAACACTTATTTGTAACTACTCTAGCTAAATTCAAACTTAGAATATGTAGTGCATATAAAGAAACAATCATAAGTAGTCATTTCTCATGATCTTTTTTCGATTTAGTTAAATAATAATAAATAATTTCCCTAAAAAAATAACAATTAACGATTTAATTTTAACTCCATGAATTTTTGTTCTAATACAACACACTTGATGCTGATGTATTTTTGCTTTACTTCAGCTACTGCAGTTATCCAAGTATTAGCACACAAGTGGTGTAGTTGATCCTAGCTTAAAGAAGTACGTGTATCTGATGATAACTGGATTGGTTACAAATAGTTGTAATTAAGTTAATTATTTCAGCCTAGTGGACAAGTTGAGTGTCAACTTGTTAATCAGTAGAATCTTCTTCTTCTTTCTGTTAGTTAGTTATAACTTCATGTATACATATCTTACTGTACTTCTTTTTTGTTACTACTGAATACAATATTCATTCATTCCATAATCTTTCATGTGTCTTTTTTTTTATCATGGTATCAGAGAGATGCATTTTCTTTGTGATCATTCCTGATTTCTTTACAATTGTTCTTGATTACTTCCTTTTTTTTTTTATTCTTTCTTGATTGAATTTTCTTTACTCATGGCGAGGCAAGAAGAAAATGTTGTGAGTCCTTACTATCTCCATGCTAATGAAAATCCCTCTCTTGTATTGGTTTTACCAGTGGTAACAGGTCCAAATTACCATTCTTGGGCAAGAGCTATGAAAATGACTTTAATGTCCAAAAACAAACTGAAGTTTGTTGATGGATCAATTCCTATTCCATCAAAATCAGATGTAGCCTATGCTGCTTGGGAGAGATGTAACACCATGGTACTTTCATGGTTGTACCATTCTATGTCACCTTTAATACATAGAAGTATAGTATGGATGGATCATGCAATGGATGTGTGGAATGACTTATCTGCAAGATTTTCTCAGGGTGATGCATTTTGAATCGCAGAACTTCAGGAAGAGTTATATTCTTTTCATCAACATGCTCTTTCAGTCACAGATCATTTCACACATCTGAGAGTGATATGGAATGAATTGATGAATCTAAGATATGTACCAGTTTGTACTTGCAATCCTTAATGTAGTTGTGAAGCTATGAAACTTGTTAAAAAGCACCAAGAGAATGATTATGTCATTCGTTTTCTAAAGGGATTAAATGAAAATTTTTCTACAATAAAGTCACAGATTATGTTAATAGAGCCTTTGCCTGCAATCAATAAAGTATTTTCTTTAACTGTTCAACATGAAAGACAGAATGAGTCTGTGATTTCAACTGTTGCTGAACCAAGTGCTTTTTATGCCAAAGCAAGAAGTGTTGGCTACCAAGACAATTGTAACATCAATATACAAAGGAGGAATAACAATTTCATATCAGGCATTGCTCGGAATTTTGCGAACAAGAAAAATTTTCTTGAATTCAATAATGGAGCTAAATCAGTATGTTCTTTTTGTGGTTATACAGGCCATACAGTTGATGTGTGCTATAAAAAGCATAAAAAGCATGGATATCCATCTGGTTATAAGCCAAAACTAAGAAGATATGTTAATAATGTGGAAGGGAACCTTAGTGATCTTTCTGAACACAATGTGTTTGAGGAAATGCCATATTCAGAAGAAACCAAAAACATGCAACCACCATAGACCAATTTGTCAGTAAACTTGCAAGCTTCCAACAATAATCATTTTCCTTTCACTCAAGATCAAATCTAGCAACTGATGCATCTACTCCATCAAAGTGCTAGTTTGTCTTTAAATCAACCCTACACACCCCAAGCCAACACAATATCAGCCTCTTTTACTCCAATACCAGATCAATTAGGTAATCATATCATATCTTGTATTACCAATCAAACACATCAATAAAATATCTGGATTTTTGATTCAGGAGCTACAAATCACATAATATGTTTTAAACAATTTTTTACTACATATACTATTGCCTCTAATGTGTTTGTTCATTTGCCTAATGGTCAAAAGATTGTTATAACACATGTTGGTACAGTACAACTTTCACAACAATTCATTCTTACAAATGTTCTCCTTGTGCCTCATTTTTCTTTCAATCTTATCTCAGTAAGAAAATTAACAAATACAACTAATCTTTGTCTATTTTTTCACCTGAATTCTTGTTTCATTTAGGATTCTCAGAGCTTGAGGATGATTTGATTAGCTAAGAAATTTCATGGATAATATCAGTTAGTTCAACCTCTTCCACAATAATTTGTACATTATAAAGAAAATCTTTTCTATCATTTCTGTTGTTTCATCTGAAATTTGGCACAATAGATTAGGCCATTTGTCTTTTTTCCTCGTTTAAAGTGGTTACAAAATGTAGATTCAAGCATTAATGCTTCTGAAATAAATCATTGTTCCATCTGTCATTTTGCAAAATAGAAAAAGCTTCCATTTCAATTAAGCACTTCTTCAGTACGAGAAAATTTTGATCTCATTCATGTGGACATATGGAGACCAACAAAAACTTATTCTCATCTTAGTCACAAGTATTTTTTAACTATAGTGGATGATAAATCCATATTTACTTGGCTCTTTTTACCTAAAATCAAATCAGAAGTGAGATCTATCCTAAGGAATTTTGTTCAATTCATTCAAACTCAATTTCAAAAAACTATTAAACCTATTATAACAGATAATGGCTTGGAGTTTCAAATGTCTAACTTCTTTCAATCTAAAGGAATAATGCACCAAACAAGTTGTGTGTATACATCCCAACAAAATATAATGGTTGAGAGGAAACACCAGCATATTTTTAATATTGCAAGAGCACTTAGGTTCCAATCATCCATTCCTCTTTCTTTTTGGTGTGAATGTGTTACTCATGCTGTTTATATCAATAATAGAACACTATCTCCAATAATAAACAACAAAAGTCCTTTTCAGTTGTTATATAATTCCAAACCAGACTTTAACATGCTTACCGTTTTTGGATGTCTTACCTATGCTTCAACCATTGAACAAACTAGAAGTAAATTTGATCCAAGAGCTCTTTCTTGTTGTTTTTTAGGTTATCCAGAAAATACCAAAGGATTCAAATTGTTAGATCTGAAAACCAAACATATTTTTGTTTCCAGAAATGTTGTGTTTCATGAAAAACTTTTTCCATTCAAAATTTTGCATTCCAATATTACTAATGAACATAATGTGTCTGTGCTTTCTGTTGCAATAAATGAAATTGTTGATGATTGTTTTGATTTTCCTAACAATATTCCATCTGATCAGACTGCACATCAAACCAACTCTTCTCCATAGCCCATTACCTCACTAGTACATCCTAGTCCCTTATCTGATAAGAGTTTCCTACCATCCATTGCTAATCCATCAGTTGACAACACTTTCTCATCTTAAACACAACAAAACCTCATTACGCTGCTACCTACCACTACTAACCCACCTAACACTACTATAACTATACAACCACCTAACACTACTAACCTACCCAATCTATGAAAATCTACTAGAACTACACAGCTACTTAGATACCTTCAAAATTGTATTTGTCATACCACAGTACCACCACCCATAAAACTCACCATACCACATCAACTTGCTTCTATTTTTTCATATTCCTACCTATCATAAAAACACAAAGCATTCTCTGTTGCAATTAGCAACATCAAAGAACTAAAGAGCTATAAGGAAGCAACCAAACACAAATGTTGAAGAGATGCAATGGAGGCTGAGATTCAAGCTTTATAGGCAAATGATACTTGGAAATTGGCAGAGTTACCACCACATAAACAATCCATTGGATGCAAATGGGCTTACAAAGTTAAGTATCATGTTGATGGCTCTATAGAAAGGTGTAAAGCAAGACTTGTAGCTAAGGGCTACACACAATAAGAGGGAATTGATTTTCTTGATACATTTTCACCTTTAGCTAAAATGTCTACTGTGAGAACATTGTTGGCAATGGCAGCAGTTAAGAAATGGCATTTGTCTCAACTAGACATAAATAATGCTCTTTTACATGGAGATCTCAATGAAGAAGTGTATATGGATCTTCCCCAAGGCTTTACTTCTCATTCTCCTGGTCTTGTTTGCAAGTTACAGAAGTCTCTTTATGGCTTGAGACAAGCCAGCAGGCAATGGAATGCTAAACTTATTGAATCTTTATTGAGTAGAGGGTTCAAACAAGTTTCAACAGATTATTCATTGTTCATCAAACGTTCTGATCATTCTTTTATAGGCCTACTCATTTATGTAGATGATGTGATACTTGCTAGTGATGATGTTATTGAGATAGATTCAGTGAAAACTTTTCTTCATGAAAAATTCAAGATTAAAGATCTTGGTCAGCTTAAATTCTTCTTGGGTCTTGAAATTGCAAGAACTTTAGAAGGCATTAATCTCTGTCAGAGAAAATATGCCTTAGACTTATTGGCTAACACAAGTTTTATGGGTTGCAAGCCTGCTGCTACTCCAATGGTTGGTTCATTAAAATTATCTTCTATTACTAGTACTCCTCTTACAGATGCTTCATCATATAGAAGATTGGTTGGGAAATTGTTGTATCTTTGCACTTCGAGGCCAAACATCTCATTTGCTATACAATAGCTTTCTCAGTTCCTTGATAAGATAACTAATATTCATTTGCATGCAGCAAATAGAGTTGACCAGGTCAGGGAATTTTCTTTCTAGCAGCAAATGATTTACAATTGAAAGCTTTTTTTTTTATTCAGATTGAGCTTTATGTCCTGATTCTAGAAAATCAGTTACAAGGTATTGTGTGTTTCTTGGAAATTAAAGAAGCAAGCTACCATATCTAGGTCTAGCTCTGAAGCTGAGTATAGAGCACTTGCTGTTGTTACTTGTGAGGTGCAGTGGATTTTATATCTTCTCCAAGACCTTGGGATTTCTCACACACAACCTGCAATATTATATTGTGATAATACTTTTGACATACATATTGCACAGAATCCTGTGTACCATGAAAGAACTAAGCACATAGAAATAGATTACCATGTTGTTAGGGAGAAGTTACAATCAAAGGTTATACACTTGCTGCCAGTTACTTCTTCTAATCAACTAGCTGATTTTTTTACCAAATCACTTGCTGCTGCAATGTTTCATCATTCTATTTCCAAGCTGGGTTTACACAATGTGTATCCTCCAGCTTGAGGGGGGCTAATACAACACACTTGATGCTAATGCTGATGCTGCTGTATTTTTGCTTTACTTCAGCTACTGCAGTTATACAAGTATTAGCACACAAGTGGTGTAGTTGATCCTAGCTTAAAGAATCACGTGTATCTGATGATAGCTGGATTGGTTACAAATAGTTGTAATAAAGTTAATTAGTTCAGCCTATTGGATAAGTTGAGTATCAACTTATTAATCAGTAGAATCTTCTTCTTCTTTCTGCTAGTTAGTTATAACTTCATATATATATATATATATATATCTTACTGTACTTCTTCTTTGTTACTACTGAATACAATATTCATTCATTCCACAATCTTTCATTTGTCTTTTTTATCATATTCACCAAGCAATAAAATTTTATCGAAATTAAATATTAATGCTTCAATTGAATACTATCCCAAGCGTTTTAACATCTGAGTCGATCATGTAGATCTGCTTCCATATGAATAACATGGATCTTAAAATATGAGACTACGAAGAGAGATTTTTTTTTTAAAAAAAAAGAAAGAAAAAAAGAGAATAGAACAATAAAAAGCAATTTAAAGTAATATTTGATTCCATAAAGGATGTGTTATATCAAAAGATGCTTCGGTCAGGGATAAATATTTGGATATATATAAAGAAGAGAATAATCAAATTTTAATCTTAAAAGAAATTCAAAAACCAGTCATTAAGATCTGCCCTTTAACAACACATGTATGGCTAAAATTAATGTTGCCATTCTGAATAAAATAAATAAAATAAAATAATTTCTAAAATATGCATTTGTATTGGCCAATCACAAATTGTAGGCTATAAATTTCACTCGGTGACTATATTTTAATAGTCATAAATCATAAAATCTTGACTTTTTAACAGTATAAAACCTTGATTTTCATACCAATAAAACCATTAAAATCAAAATCCAATCCTTATCCAAGCCAATGAGAATGAGAATGAATTATGAAATGATAATTATATTCTTTTTTTTAATTTACTTTAAATGTTTAGCGGGCCACATAATAGATTTTTCACTGTTCTCTCCTCCCACCTTTTAATGCAGTTGAAAAAGTAACATTTAAATGCTCTATATATATATATATATTTAAAGAAGTTCGAATTAAAATTTATTTCAGTATTCTTAGAAGAAAACAAAATTTAATGACTTTAATTGGATCTAGTAATAAACTCAGTTTGGACAGGGTTGGCAACGGGATAGAGGCATTCCCCATCTTCGTCCCCACAGTGACTGGTATTCCTTGTCCATGTCTCCGTCCTCGCCACATTGGCGGAGTCAAATTTAGTCTCGTCCCGCCCTTGTAGAAAGTTTCTTTCTTAAATTTTTTTACCTTTTTTTTTGAGTAAAAATACAATAATTGAAAAGCAATCAACAATACAATAATTAATACTTATATAAAATAAAATTTTAAAAAATAACAAGATAAAAACATAAAATTAAAATTATTTTACATATGAAAATAACTAAAATAACACACATAATAATTTTCTATTGTATTTAGGGCTGGGCGTTATTCGGTTAACCGACCGGTTCATCAGTTTGGTTAACCAAATATCTATAAATACGGTCGGTTTCGATTAGTGATATTGATGAATTTCAGTTTCAGTTCGGTTAACCATTTTCTTTCTGTCGGTTAACCGTTAACCGAAAATTAAAACTCTGCGTTTTGACATTTAGCCCATTTTTCAGCCTCTTTCCGTCTTCCTTTTGCTTACATTGAGCAGAGCCTAAAAATCCCTAAAAACAATTTCTCTCCTAAAACTACCCAGACCATTGCGTCTCCAATCCCTTCTTCCTCAGCTCCTAGCACGATGCCACTGGTCCATTTTCTCTAAGAACGACTCATCGCTGTCGTTCACAGCTTCAAGACCATCATTCTTCATTTCTTCTCAAAATTTTCTTCTTCAATTTCAATTTCCATAAACGTACCAATATTTATAATTTGCTTCTTCTTTTCCTCATCACATCATACTTCTTCATTCTATTCTCATTCTCTTCTTCTTCTTGTAATTTATTAGTATTAATTTTAGGAATTGCATTATTGAATTGCTTGCCCCATTACTCATGAATCAATCTGTGCATGTTTGTTCTTATATGCTTTGGCTGGTTGAGATCAATTCCTTGAATGATTAGTGAAGTATGTTTGAAACTGGTTTCATTGCCGAACGCTAGTGATTAGCCTCATACTTCACTGCTGATTATATAAAAAATGAAACAATTGATCATATAGAAAATTTTCATATTTGTTATTTTTATATGCAAGGTTATTGTGTTTGAGCTCTACTGTTCTAAACTTAAAAACTTGAAAATTTTTGGAGTAAATCTGTATATGTCTCATAAATTAATGTCTCTATTGGGGTGGAAAATCTGATTGAATTATGTAAAATGAAATTAATTAAAGTTTACAACTATGAACATTTTACTAAGAGGTTTAAGTAAATACCAAACTGTTGTACAGACAAAAGTTGTTCCAATGAACAAGTATTCTAAAAAAGATAAATGGAACACTTAACAAGTATCCAAAAGGAATAAAAATGGAATTGTCTAAAGCAATATCAAAAAAGAAGGCATCATTTTGATGGTTGGCAATTCATGCCATTTTAAAAAAAACTAATGTCTTTTTTGTTTATTTCTATTTTTATTAGAGAAAAAAGAAGAAATTTTATTTGAAAAAATGCATCAAACTTGAAATGGCCAAAAACTGGTAGTCTAGTACAAATGGTAAAAGTGCAGTGGTTATATAGAAGTAGAGGAAATGGTGAAAGGAAATTAAAGCATAAGAAAGGAGTTTTAGTGATTTCCTATGCATTCCCCTCATGGCCTCATGTCCAATAAATCAAATAATATACATGCAAAAGACTCAAAATTGTAATAAAAATTTCAACATTATAATATGCAAAAGCTGGAATTATAAATGAATGAAATTGACGAACTTACCCATTTCTTCTTAAACATGCCAATCCTAAGTCTCTTAGCCTTATGCTGTCATTAATTTTTAAAGTTTATTTTATTGTGCTGTCATTAATTTTTAAAGTTTATTTTATATTTAATGAATCTTGAAATTAATAAGGATGGCCCTTTGTACATTGCATGTACTAAATCAAATTGGTTGTAGGTAGATCTTGTTGTAGAAAAAATGAATTGCTAATAAGTTATATCAAAGAATGTGGAAAAAAATGAATTGCTAATATGTATATATAAAATATATATGAAATATAAATGAAGTACTTTTGAAGTAATTTTCCCAATTCATTAATAATTTCTTAAGTTGATAATCAAGCTCTTTTTTTCTTTTATTATTTTGCAGATGACGAGTGAGCATGACGAGAAAGTTGAATGTGGTCCTTAGTCAAGTATGGGGACACACACTACTGCACCTATCCATTCCAAAAAGAAAAAAATAAGGGATAGATCGCAAGTTTGACACACTTCAGTGAAAAGTTTGAGGATGAGCATGGTCAAACTAAAGTGCAATGTAAGTATTGCGATAGACAGTTTTTTTTATACAAAAAAGAATGGGACTAGTGCATTAAAATATCATGTGAATAAATGTACAAATAATCCAATAAATGAAAGGGATGCAAAGCAAATGAAATTAAGTGTTCAATTAGGGGGTACTGGAGATACATGCTTAGTTAATTGGAAATTTGATCAACTAGCTTGTAGAAAGGGATTAGCTAATTTGGAAATTGAGTGTGAATTAGCTTTGAGATTTGTTGAGCATTCTGGGTTTAGAAAATTTATCCGCCAACTTTGTCCTGAATTTATTTTTTTTCTCTAGATGAACTGTGACTAAAGATATGTATGAATTGTTTGCTAAAGAGAAAACAAAGTTGAAAAAGTTATTGCAAAATGATTTGTTCTAAAGTGTGTCTCACCACAGATACTTGGACTTCAGTGCAAAGAATTAATTACATGTCTCTCACTAAACATTTTATTGATAAGAATTGGAGCTTGTGCAAAAAAGTAATTAATTTTTGTCCAATTACAAGTCATAAGGGTGGTGATTTGAGTCAAAGTGTGGAGAAATATTTTCTTGATTGGGGAATTGATAGACTTATGACTGTGACAGTTGATAATGCTTCCTCAAATAATACTGCAATATCAAGTTTGACAAAGAAAATATCTAAATGGAGTCCAATAATATTAGGGGGTAGATATTTGCACATAAGGTGTGTGGCTCATATTGTCAACTTGATAGTTATGGAGGGGTTGAGCGATATTTCTAAGTCTATAGATAAGAAGAGATGTGTTGTAAAATATATCAGAGCATCACCAGCTAGACTAGCCAAATTTAAGGAGTTTGTTGTGATAGAAGGGATTCAGTGCAAGGTATTGTTGGCCTTAGATGTCCCCACCAGATGAAATTTCACATATTTCATGCTAGATAGGGTTGAAAATTTTGAGAGAGTATTTGAAAGGTACGATGAGCAAGATAGATCATTCAAGTATGATCTAATGAAAGATAATGAAATTGATAGTAAATATGTGGAGATAAATGGTAGGCCTAACTCAGATGGTTGGGCATGTGTTAGGCGATTTTGCAAGTTTTTAGAAAAATTTTACAAAATGACTTTGAAGGTATCGGGCTCCAAATATTCTACTTGCTAACTTTTTTTTTTTTTTATGATATGACAAAGATTCATGTTTTGTTGAAAGAGTTAGAAGACAGTTATGATGATGTGGAGTTATCCACAATGGCTATTAAAATGAGAAATAAATATAACAAATATTGGGCCAATCCAGCTAAAAATAATATGTTAATTTACATCGCCGTTGTTCTTCATCCTCGATACAAATATGATTACATGGAGTATGCTTTGAAGGAATTGTACGGTACATAAACGGATATCAATTTTTATGAAAAGTTGAAGGAAGCCACTTTTAAGCTCTTTAATGAATACAAAAATAAGACAAGTTGTTATCAAAGCCATAGTGCTTCTAATGTTGGTGTTGCAAGTGGGAGTCAAAAGCAAGGTAATATTATACATGATAGGGATGAGCCAATGTTATTCAAGAGGTATAAAAATTAAAAGGCAAGTGGAGATCACAAGAAGACTGAATTGGATAAATATTTAACTGAAGATTGTGAAGATATTCCTACTTTGGATGTCTTGGGTTGGTGAAAAATCATTCCCCTAGGTTTTTAATTTTATCACTGATGGCACGTGATATATTAGTTATCCCTATTTCTACTGTGGCTTCAGAGGCTACTTTCTGTACATGTGGTCGGGTGCTCAATCCATGTAGAAGTTCTTTGTCTCCTAAATCAGTTGAGTTGCTTATGTATTGTGGAGATTGACTTCGAATTTCAAAAGACCCGGTGACAATTAAGGAAACACCCAAGGAAATTGAAATGCTTGAAGAAGGTAAAATGTTTTTGCTTTCTATATTATGGTTGTCATTTTGTGTTTAATTTAATTACTTTGTTTCTTTATTTTTTAAAATTTTAACTTTTTAATTCTTTTTATATATATATTTTTTAGCAATGGATACAGCTGTATCTGAACATGAATCAACAAATGTTGTTACTCAATCGACTGGTGTTGATCTGAATGAAGACTAATGATGATGTTTGTATTTTTTTTTTGAAAAGTTTGTAGTTATTTTTAATGTTTGTATTATTATTACATTTTATTACTGTTCTGTGTTGTGATGTATGGAATTATGTTGAATGGTTATTTTATCAATTTGTGATTTATAATTATTTTTTGTTGTGGTTTAAGCACAAGGTTGTAGCTTATTGTGAATTGATTTTTTTTTTTTTATATTCATTTGTAAGAAGCTTTCAAAGAAAGTGTAGAATAAGAAGGTTCTCAAATAGTTCTTTTTCCTTCTTAAATTAATCTTTGCATGTGCATTTCATTGTAAAAATCTTTGTTGGTTTAAGTGTTCAAATTCAGAGAATTTGTTAATGTGACTTTCTGCTTGCCATAGTTATCTAGACCAAGCCTCCATAGTTATCTGTACATTGAAGGGATCAGAGTCAAATGTGAAGAAGGCAAATAATGTTTCACCATATCCATCATCTCATTATAATAGACCAGTGAATTATGATAGCCAAACAAATCTATTTATATTTTATTAGAGTAAATTATATTCCTATCCTCGGATTTACCTATAATACAGTTGAAGTAAATGTTCTCTGCAAGTTACTATCCCATCTATTTATTTATTATGTGATAAAAAACTAATAGGATAATTTTATTACCCTTATCAAAGAAAAAAAAATGAACTCGCTCCACCTGAGGGTGCTAACGATATCTTCTTAGGTCAACCCTCTCCATTGTAATGGAAACTTAATGTAGAATTAATTTTAGTTGAAGATATTAAATTATTGACTCCAAGAGTCATCTAATATATAGTAAATATCTAATGGAAATAACTCCTTAGTCATCAAGTAAGTAATAATAGCATTAGCTATTATTTCACATTTCTTGCTCTTAGTTGGGAATTGAGATTTTTAGGTATAATATATTGTCACTAGCTTAGCCACCCATTCTAACTAATAATATGTGGATTTCCATTCTTAGTTATACATTTGCATCAAATTTACTTGAAATTGCTTAAAGCAAGGAAATTTTCCTTTTTAATTTATTTTCTCAAATTTACTTGAAATTTAAATTTTCAATTTAGAAATATTCACTTTTATTTGGCAACAATTAAATTTTCAGATGGAAAGTCAGGTGCTTCAAGGTAATAAGAAATCAAATAAGCTTTCTCTGAAAACAAGTAAGGTATTAAATTATCAATGAAATCAGTACAACCATCTCCCAAAGAGTGAATCATGGCTGTGACCACAGCCAAGCCGAGACCCCAAATGTACTGAGGCTTTTCATCGTTTTCAGATGACTTTGCGAAGCCACTGTTGTTAGTAATCACTGTGGAAGGCCTACCATCCAATAGGTATCCAAACAATGCCCTAAGAGATGAGAAAAAACCAGCACTAAAGAGCATTTCAGCACCTCCTCTTACATGTGCCACAGTCAAAAGGAACTTTAATGTTATTGGAATGGATGCAAGAGAATCATCATCTTGAAGCTTTAGAATAACATGATGCAACTGGAGATGTTTCTGTATGATAGGGAACCAAGTCTCTGGTGTCAGAATACTTCTTAGTATTAAGTCAATGGCAGTCAAGGAGAGGCTACAATGTTCAGGAGTAATAATGCAATTACATAGAATGGGCAGTAGGCCTAGGCAAACATTTGAAATCTCTGCAAAGCTTTCTGATTCCTTGTCTGGAGAAATACTGGATTCCACCGTGAATAGCAGCACCATAAGCAAGACTTTCATTGTCCTCTTTACCCCACTCTTGGATGACCTGAAGTCACTCAGCGTTTTAAGGCCAGAACCTGAGGTTTTCAAGACAACCACACAAGTAGATAAAGTCAAGCTTCCTTGGGCTGATCTTACAGGACGGAGAAGTAATTCTGCTTGTGCTGAAAGGAAATCAACAATCTCTTCTGAGGCATCAAGGACTGGAGCCAATGATTCTACTATGTCATGGAAAAATTGGCATACGTGGCTAATGCATGAAAAGCAGAGTTGATCAGGGATCTTCCCGCAAGTGGCAGATTGTTTCTCTGAGAACTTCACACAGGAGGTAAATTTCAATCATTTTAACAAGACGGAAAATGCAAAAGCATGAAATCCAAGAAATTAGGGATATGTGAATCTAAAATGTGAGAAATAGGCAAAGATGCATTCCCAAATTCAATTCCCAACCCAGCCCTTCCCAATCAAAAGAGAAAGTGAAAAGGATGAAAAAGAACTAGGTGTATTGGTAATAAGTCCTGATGCCTGAGCTTGAACTTAAATGCCTAGCTTATCTCAAGTAACAGGAGTTTAAAAACAAAAACTCTGCTATTTCATTTCTGGTGCCTTAAAAGCTTACATCTGCAACATTATTTTTAATAATGATAAAAAGAACATATCAAACAACAATCAATCATTGGAATGACTTCTTCACAACAATCTGTTGGAAGAATGATATGAATATGCTCATTCCAGGATATTGCCTGCTGTTTTAAGCTAACATGAGATAATGTAAAACCACATGAGTTATAAATAGAAATTTCTAAAAGGTAGACAAATTTCATTTTGAAAAACCAGCAGTCATACACCTCAGCTTTCCATGATCTAGGCGCCTAATAGTCAACAATATTCTCCAAGACATAATTATGACATTGTACCCTCAATTATACTCAAAGGACATGATCATGATTCATGACATTGCACTTGACTATCAAAAACTTTTGATTACTTAAAAAACACCAACATACCTATAAAAAAAGGCAAAAAAACAACTAAGATAAAATCCCTTAAAATTTTGGATTCTAATTAACATCAAATCATATATAATATGGAAATTGTTTATCCAGTTTATAATTCTCAATATTCCCATGCACAAAACTATATTAATCAATGCTGACCTTCATAATAAAAAATTTGGAGCTGCAACAAAATCCAATAAGAATTTGCATACTTACATTATCTTCATACACAGTCAAGACAGCTATCAATGATTTCAGTGAAGCAAGTTTTGAACTCAAAAGCAACACCATTGAATTTACTTGCTGCATGCAATTCAACATAGTTTCCACAGTGGCCTTATATTCTTTCCACTCTGTATAATCCCACGTATGTAGTCCCAATTCCATTCCCATACGAGTGAGGTCAAAAATGTATATATTTTTGGCATCTGCAAGACATTCACCATTGTACTTTTGTTGATACATCTGCAAACATTTTGATTCAACCAGATACAGAGAGAGCTCTTTAAACTGCCCAGGACCAATTTCACGGCCTTCAAGCTCCCCTTGCAGACGATAATAAAGATCATTGAGAATTAGATTTTTTAATTCCTTTCCCTCACTGAAATGAAAATAAAATAAAAAATGAATCATCAACATTTTCCAGATAAACAGAAAGGAGTCAAACAAAAAAAAATGAGAACAATAATAACCATAAATCAAATTCTATGACTGCAAAACAAATAACAACTAAGCGCATAGTGGTAAGTTTCAAGTAGGGAAGAAAGATATGCAATACCATAGTCTATGGTTACTATAGTACATAACTAAACTTCAAATTACTTTCAGAAGTAATTTGAACATTTTATTCAAGCTCTGAGAAAAATAGATGCACAAATGCACTTCAACAACATTTTCCTGATTATTGGCGAGCATCATTTAGTTAAAATCAAAAAATAAAACCGGACCGAGCTGATGTTATTTGGTCTATTTGGTTCTTTAATTTAAATTTCAGTTCAGTTCAGTTTCATTAGAAAAATACAAGTTTTTGGCTTTCGGTCGGACTCCATTATATTATCACAGAAAAGACTGAATACATCAATCTTCTTTTACTACAACCATACACCACCATTTTATATTTCTTTTCTTCACAATCCAAAAAGCTAGCGCTACTGTCTTATTCCTCAAGCCTAACACGAATGCATCCCTTTTTAAATCTGCCCTCATCCCCTCATGTGTCCTAGCTTTCTCATTTTCTGCTCATCTTTACTTTCCAACAATGACAAGTTCACAACAACCCCATTGGAAATTTCCATTTTATTTGTTTACCACAAAAGAAGGTAAGCCATGTTTACACTTAAGGTTGCTTCTTTGCGACTCTTTGTGACTGGTACTGCTATATATTGGAGTCATGGAAACAGCCTCTATACAAAAAACACAAGAAGAATGTAAGACAGATGATGATCCTCTCTTAACCCTCTCACAAAGAAAAGGGCCTTGTGCACTGGTGACACCAGTTTATTTGTCAACTACAAGTCTTACGAATGCCATTATGTCAAGTATATTTTCAAGCACTCATTTGTGAATACTTTTTTATCATCAGGTACAAATACAATTCCCTTTCTCTCTCTCTCAGTGTGCATTCATGTATATTAAATGAATCTGGAACCAGTTCAGACCTTCAGCTTTCGAAGCTACCCAATATGTTCTTTGTAGTGGGTATCTAAACATGACTCTACAATTTATAATTCAAATAAAGGTCTGTTGCTAATGATCAAATAACTGTATATTTATCATCAATTATCTATATTTGGACAGCTTTCAGTTTTGGATACAGGAACATGTTTCCATTAAGTTCCATAAACAATAAGAAAAACACGGGCAGAATAAATAATTATTTGCATTTCAGTGTTTGCCTAGATGTATTAAGTGACAGTTGCATTTGTTGTGACCAAAATAACCTATCAAACTAAACTTAACTGGTTAGCTGGGTGTAATTTGGCTCTTTGGAAATTTTGATTTGATCACGTTATATTAACAATTTGGTCACTTCAAGTTGGCTCAAAATACCCAGTTACCTACACTAAAAGACTGATTACTCACCCTTGTGGACTAAATAGTCCCCATCTTATGGATTTCTCAGTTATGATTGGAACATTTGATAAAAGTTCAAATGGGACAGCCAGCATGTTTATGCACATTACCTGTAACCCCGTTGTGAGTATTGAGCTGACAGTTCAGAGAAGGCAGGCTGACAGCTCAGCTGTTGGGAAACGAGACAAAGATGCAATTTGACCTCAAAAACATTGAGAGGAGGAGAAAATAAGAAGCAACAGTTAAGAAATAATAAGAATCCCCAAATAACTCATACGAATGAATATTTTAAAAAAAAATTTGAATGATACACTTTAGGTTCATTCTTGAAAAATTAAATTAATATGAATATAATAATTTGGCCATGTAGAGAAAGGAACATACATTTTCAAAAGTGCTGTGGATCTTCTCAAGTAATGATACAGACAAACTTCCAGTGCTGCCAGATTCTAATTTCCCCATCACATGGACAATGAACAAACTGGCAGCAACCTGCAAATTGCGGATAAGTTATTATAACATTATTGATAATTTCCATTCTTGGGTGTTCCCAGAGGATCTGTAAATCCTAAGCAGACATGGGGAGAGTTAGATGAAAGCAGAAACAACAAAGTTAACATGCAAACTCATAGCTACAAATTACCCTAAAATGGGACAAAAAGAGAGGAAAATTGAAAGTTTACCTTTGCACAATAACAAATGCCATCATCATATTCACAATAAGTATATGATTTGATCAAGTTCCCCAAAATGGACATATCAAAACAACTTGCCAAGATATCTTTCAAATCAGAATCACTTGCAGATTTTGATTTTTCCATACTCACTGCGTTTTCCGTACCATATGCAGATTGAGGGGCTGCTTTCAAAAGTGACTCAGCATGTAATTTTTTTTTTTTCATAAACAGATCATATGCCATTATGTCCAATATAGATGATTGACAGCAATATTTATATGTCAAGCTTTGAGCCTCTCTTTTGATTAAATTCTCAACCAGAGGTTTTGAGCGAGTCACTAATGAAACACAATTGGACAGTTGCTTCCAGAACATTCTGGAGCTTTTCAGACGCTCCAAAATTTTTATATATGGAAGAGCACCTTGCCACAATGACTTCAGGAAATCAAGTACACTGAGAAGTATGCGGGGATTGCTGGAGAACAATGAAAACCAAAATTAAAAAAGTAAAAGCATACAAATACAATGTTCAATAATCTCAAATACAACGATGCATAATGGATATTCTCATCCATTTTGATTAATTCGTACACACACACACACAAAGACACAAACACACACCCATACATGCTAAAGACTTGCTCTCGAAAACTTCAATCTTCAAAATAAATAGGGAATCTATCACTACAAACATAAAAGAAGGTTTTTAATATGGAAATTTTCTTATGAAATTGGAAGACCAATATTTGTTATTTTCTTTCCTCTCTCTTGTGCTTTCACTCTTTCCTACAACCTAATCTTCAATATGATTCTTTTTTGTCAATTCTCTCCATGATTCAGTTCCTCCATGCCCTCAGTTGTAATTTTTATCACTTAGTTTACACCAATTTAAAAACTCGATGAGAAAGAAATTACACACCAAATCCTTTCTACACAAACCTGTTAATAAAATCACAGGCTCGCCCTATCTACATATTGGATTAGCGCATCAAGCAAACTTGATGAAGTTTCCTTTGTCGGCTGCTTTGTGCCTCCAATACCACTTTACTGGACTTCAGGATCCACTTTTGGAGCCAAAATTGCAACAAGAAAGGGAGGCTGCATAAAAAAGCCACCCATAAGCAAATGATAATTGAGCAAACCAAAAGAAGAGCAGTGAGAAGCAGATTTACAGAAAATAAAAATGATCCACTCAAAAGGAATTATAATAAATAAGCAAATGATAATTGGTCCAATACTCGGCTTGAAACTCATAAATTTTTGTGCAAATACACATTAGGGGAAGAAACAATGATTCTTGAAGATTTTCGCAATATGCTTCAAACAATCACACCCCATCAAGAAAAAAAAGAAGTTAAGAACACTGCACTTCTATCTCAACAGTCCTGTGAATCAAAACAATCAAACAAATAAAAGAATCCAAAATATGTGGGGAACTGTTACATACAGCAGGAGGAACAAAGGTAAGAAGGTAAATAGCAGTTAGAGTCATTGAAAAAGGCATCAGATGAATGGGTTAGAGTGATGAAATCGAGGAAGGCAGAATTGGTTGTGAGGTAATGAGTAGGACATACAAGAAGAATAACAGAATTAGCTCCTGCTGTATGTAACAATACCCTCCCCTCTTATGAGAAAAATAGTCTCCATAGTTGCTCTTCCAAATAAAATAAAATAAAATAATAAAAAAACAAATGGGTTTTTGTTATGTCACATCCCATTCTGCATTCTATTACTTTATCCCTGAGTTTTGTCACGTGCTAATGAGCTTAATAGCAACATAGTTTGAGCAACTTCGGGTATCACCTTGGCCTTCCATATGTAATCTGCATAAACTAAATAACCTTAACATTGTTTATCTAGTTAGGGTCCTTTCTGTTCAAATGCTACTTCCCAAAGTTACATACAGGAGCCAAGTCATTAGATAAAACATTTTGAGAATCTAGAAGCTCACTGTTGCAATTCTAGTTTATATCCCATATAACTTATGACATAAGATACAGCCAATAGTTATACAATATAAACTGTAACTTCTGCATCCTGTAACAAACCTGATGACGTGTTGCAGAAGTAAGCATATTGACTAGAGCAACAAACAGATCTTCGTGCCACTCCATCTGCTCAAACAATGGGATTCTCAGAGAATGCCTTAAATCTGCAATCTGAAGAAAAGTAGTTGATCAAGATTCAGATTAGAAACAACCGTAACAATATATAAAATGAAGCAAGAAAAGAATTGAAACAAACACAAAAAGCCAAACCTGCTTGTCATCCAGACCAAAGCACACATTGCTTGACAAATATGGCTGCACATAATCTGCTGTAATCAACAAAGTAGATAATACCTTAGTGGCCCCAACTTGTATTGCCTGCACAGGGTAACCCGAAAATTGCTGTTGATAAATGATTAACATAATATGGAATATGTATAAAACTGCGAACAGATCATATAAGATTATGAATTGATGGATCATAAAAAACTTAACATCCCACTTCCAACAACTAAGAACATTAGCTTCCATTCCATTACTTGTTTTACTGAATTTTGTCAAATTGCCTTTTAGAGAAGATAGAAGGATTGATCTTAGGATTCCTTTGGGAAATTCTCTTGTAAAAATCCTTCTATTTCCACATTTTCTACCCTTCTAGCAACTATTCATTTCACTTATCCAACAAAATTTGGTAAGCTAAAGTGCCACACAGGTAATGGGCTTCTGTTTGGTCTGGAATTCTCCAAAAAGTGAATACTAATAATCTTACAGGAGATAAGGCGTAATAAGGCTGTATCTCCTTGGTGCATTATGTGCTAATTCTCACTTGTTTCAACATTTTGAAGTAGCCGCAATTTGAAATCACCCATTTAACGTTTGTAAGGACCAATAGGTGTATCCACAATCCTTAAAAGAACTTTGTTGGTTTAAAATGGGGAGGATTTAGTGGAAGGAAACATACCAAAATTCTTGGGAATTTGCTTTTTTTGATAGTGCTAGGGACTTTGAATGGGGATGAAGGCATGCATAATTATAGTTTGTCCTCTAATTTGTTTAGCGACAAGGTGCATTTTTGGCTTCTATGCAGGCTTAAAGGGGTTTGTTTGAATGCTATCCATCTTGATTGGAGGGCAATACTATTTTAGCTTGTGTTTTATGTCCCTCATCGTAATTGTCATTTAAGTTATATAGGAGGATTCCTTGTCCTCTATTTACACTCATATCTTTCTTGCTCAATAAAATTTCTATTCTTATAAAAAAAAACTACCAGAGTTATTAGAATCATGCTTGAATCTCCATCTAGATTCATGGCTCACTTGAGCTTGCTTAAGTGTTGAAGAACCAAACTTGACTAAAACCTAAGTGGAATGTTGCATGAATTGATAAGAGCTCGAGGGAAATTACAATAACATGATAAAACTTCTCAAGCAGATGAAAGAGTTATCATCAATTAAGAAATCATGTAAACACGGTCTAAGATGTTAAGTTATATAATCATGAAATAACTAAAATATGACTATGACCTCCAATACCTACAACTGCTACCCCTAAACCATGAGAATAAGAAACTATTGTATGCCAACCATATAAGAATCTGTCATAAAGAAAAATATAATTAATTGCTAAAAGTCTTATTACTTGATCAATAAATTAATAGAACAAATAACAAAATAACTGATCTCCCAACAGGCTGTCGGAAGATTGATTGGCCCTAAACAGGTTAATCTACTATTCTCATAGGTTCCTCTACACTATAGAGTGGGAACTAACAAATTTTAGAGTCATTAAAATTGCAGGGATCAAAAGTGATGAAATCATGATTAATCTGCTGATTATACGGTGAAAAGACATTAGACACCAGTACTCTTAGAATATACCTCAGAAAATTCGGAAAGCATAATATATAGAATATCCAAAGCAGAACGAATAGCAAGCTGAAGTCCTTCCATCTCCATTTGTTCAATGAGATGGCTGACAAAGAGGTTCTGTTAAAAAATATGCTTTGCAGAGTGAGCAAAAGACAACAGTGATTGCTAACTGGGAAGATAAGATTAAAAAAAAAAGGCAAAAATCATGCTGACCTCTAAGGTCCATTTAGTTGTACAAACAAGTCGAAAGATTACACTGTGGATAGAAGAATCAGAGAGTAAGATATCATGGATAGTCACGCCAAGCTTTTCAAAAAAAGAGATCGGCATCAAGCATGCTTTCATCACTTCCAACACCTAAGAGAGTAAGTACATGATTAGAAATCCGTTTTTCTAGCATAAGAAACTGACTAGCAAATAGGATTTTAAACAACCTTCTAGCCTTTATACATAGCAAAGAAAAATAAGCTTCTCAAATTTTATTGTCAGGAAACTGTTGAACCATCAGGTCTAGTTCCCAAACTAAGATGATAACCAGGTTGAACCATGACCATGATATTGGAAGAGCTGGTTTGAGCTTCTAGTTATTTCAATCTATTCCTTGTTTTGCATAGTCATGGAACTTCACCTCACCTCTACAGCTCTAACCATCTCATTTATAAGTTCCTTCAACTAAAACCTAGCAAAAACAAGTCCATTAAACAGTGGGTGGAAGCCTCAGACTGCTGAGCAAGAGCAATAAGCTTGTGCTTTGAGGATATCTGCTTCAAGCAGAAGTTCTAAATATTACAAGAAGGACCAAATAAATGCCCGTAAAATAATTTAGAATTTTGAAAGTTCTCATTTCATAAGCCTATCAATACTAGAAATAAAACAAATATGTGAAAAAGAGAAAGAAAGAAGGAATAACATTGAGTCTGTCAATACTAAATAAAACAAACACGAGAAAAAGAGAAAGGATAGAAAAACACCTTCAATGTTACTCTCCATCGAGCATGCTTCACCTTGTATTTCCAGTACTCATGATTAATTAGAATATACTGCAGAGAGAAAACAACTAAAGCTAGAACAAAATCATTTTCTACTCTCATCTCCACAAGCTGCATGGTAAATTCCAGCACTGCATGAAATTATAACATGTCAGGATGAAGAGCCTCAGAAATAAGATATTAGAACAAGCTTATATATGAGTTCAGTATAATAAAAAATTTAGAGCCATAAAAATTTAAAAATAGCACATACACTAATCAAGAAAAAAAAACTGCTAAGGAGGTTTTCACATGATAAGATGAGAAATAATGGCATCATAAACATCCCAGATTAACAAGTCATGCAGATGAACAACAACATGGCTTGAAATTAAATGAGGGATGAAAAATCATATGAACATTAATCCAACAATAATGTTACTTCCAAAACACAAGCATGCAATTGCATTAAAAAAGAACAATAAGAATTTTAAGTGGCAATATTCAGGATGCCCTCCCCACTGGTACTCAGAAGTCGCTGCATTGTCTTGCGTATGTGCGATATGTCATCTTGCAATCAACTAAAGTTGTATGATAACAAAAATAATGAATTGCAGTTAATACGGGAGATATTTTCAATGCAGATATCCTCATTAGACCACTTAATTACATTGATTTATGCTCACAGCCCTTGAGCTTAAATCTCAGGTGCTGCTTCCAACCTAAATATATTTATATACTCGGATACAATGGTTGAGAATCCTGCAATATCCCATTAGTCAGCCAAACAGACTCACAACCAGAAGTTCGTTGAAGAAAGGATTACACCAACAATAACACAGATGACAATTGTAGTCCCTCAACCAAGGCTTCTCTTTAGATCCATTATATTAATGCCAAATATTCACAAAGGCAATCAAACTCCATCCATATTCAACTCAATCATGCAGTACTTCCCCGTTTTGTTACTATAAAAAGGATAGATAAATATGGCAATCTGCATTAAATATCCACAAATCACAATCCAAGACATAGTCCACAAACTAAGAATATATTGATCAATATATTCATCCATTAAATACATTAGTTCCACACACATAAGCATGCAGAAGGTAAAGAAGAATGAACACCAGAAAAGAAAAAACGGATGTAAGTGAATGAGATGAGAAACTGTAATAAAGGCCAATAAGAAAACAAATACAGCAACTATCAAAAAGAGAATATCTATTAAAGCAAATATCATAGCAACGGGACATGATGCACATAAAACAACGGACTAAAAGATAACCAAACCAATGACAAAAAAGCTAGAAACACAAATAAATATACCTGATATTGTTAATGGATTTTCATATTCATTCTGCTCAGCATCAATTAAGAGCATTTTTGCCAGTTTTCCAGAAAGCAACCACGATCCACTAGAACAAACAAAGTGCTGTAAAGTTGATAACAAAGTCAAAGTCAACACATGTAATGAGCATCCTGGCAAGCGAAAAATGTGGTTCATTATCACAGAGAAGGTGACAGACAAGGACCAACCAAAACAGAAGGCAACAAAACATCATTAACAGCCAAATAAACCTAATGCCACCCCCCCCCCCCCCCCCCCCCAATCCAAAAATAAGTAAATAAGTAAATATGTGACCACATAAAAAAAAAATAGAGGAACATGGTTAAGAACACCCATCTCCTGTCTTGCACATAGCATGATTTCAGCTTTCAACTAATTGCTGTAATATTATCTAATACCAATGTTTAATGAACTCTGAATGTTCTGTTGCCATTACAAACTACATATAACAGTCAGAATATAATTTCACGGAAAATGTATAGTGATCATTCTTTTGAAGTTTTGCTGCCTTTTCCAGCTTTTGTTTCTCAAAATCACCCATTCTTCGACCACTTTTTCTCGTCTTTTTAGCTTTTTTCAACTTAAAATAATACAGAACTTTACGTGAAAAACTTGATTCCACCTTATTACAGGACAAAAATAAATGGTATTCTTAGGCCTTTGTCGCACTCTGATTTAAATAGATGAGTCAACTTTGACTTCACACATTACTGTAACCACAATAATCAAGAAAAAATAAGAAGAGAAAGTCAAGAAAAACTACACTCCATACAATGAAATTACACAGTATGTCACAACCGGCACCAAAAATCTAAACAAGGTTTTTTCATTTTTATTTGTTTGCATGCGAACTCTCATTATTGACTACAAAACTTGTAAATATTGACTACAACACTTGTAAGTGACGCTATCATTTCACAAATAAATAGATAATTAAAAATATTGATCCCTTATAAACAAAATCTTCCAATAGGAACAAGGAAAAATAGATAATAACACAAAAGTGATTGAACATCTATCAGAATAGAAAAAAGTCAGGCACAATTGTCCAAACTAACAACAGTTCCACATTTAACAGCCAAATTAAGAATCCTTTTAGTTCTAGATAAATATGTATTGGTGTTCGAAATGCCAGTAGAAATTCATATTTTGATCCTAGTTCTTACCCTGATAAGCCATCATAGCTGAACTAAAAGACAAGTGTCTTTGACGTCATCTCAAATATATTCATTTTCAGAGTAACAGCAGCAACATGAGACGGAGCACTGCCCAACATAGAAAAAAAGTAATTAGATTTAGACTGGAGTTTTAACCTACTAACATGGCTTACAAACAACAATGGTTTGAGAGAACAATAAATGCAATAATGCAAAGAAAAGCCACTATAGCAATTGGTTCTTTAAAGTGTGAGAGAACTACAGACGAAATCTGATAGCAGAAATGAAAAAGGTATTGAAATAGTTGTACATACAAATAATTATAACAAGGCATGAATGAAACCAAAACCACAAAACAGAACCAATGAGTGAATTACCATTTCAACATCTTTGCTAAAATACTGACACTCGCAGACATCAGTGCAGCCCCTCTAGAACTAGGTGACAAATTTTTTATAACTGCACAAATAATTTTAACCACCCTGCGGCAAAAATAATAGAAAAAGTTGATGAAAAAGGAGGAAAAGAAAGAGTCAACAGGAGCTAAAGCCGAGAAAGTACTAAATCATAAACACAATAAAAAAAGAAGAAACACGAATATTTCTCAGTTAATTACCACAAATTATTTTCCATCTGCCTATTCATTTCAGCATCTTGAAAGTAAAATGTGTTGCCAATTTCCATCAAAGAAAAAGTGACACCCTGAAAATAAACAAATTCTAAGAATATATAACTGGAAAAGATAAAGCTCAAGACCTAATCCTCCAAATTAGATAGCACCTCACATTTAGCATAGACTTGTTCTTAAATGTTTCTGTAAATCACAAGAAAGCTTCTCATCAACAAAATTACCATGTTAAAAGATACCATTCGGCTAAGAAGGTCAAGAGTCAGAAAAACTTCCTCATTGCTCTCCAAATAAAGCTCTTGGGCCAAACGCAGAAGCAGAATGAGCAGCCCAGATTGTGCATACTACAAAAACAAAAGCATGCATTGGCATGGAACAGGCAGGCAATAGAAATTGTATACCAAAATTCAAATAAATCAGAAATTGTTCACAGCTTGAATGCTTAGCTTTATGTTTTCTGGAGTCCCTTACTCAAGCAGACAATAGAGATTGCCTTGAAAGATTTTAAATAGATATCAAAATTTTCTTTGTTCAAGCAGACAATAGATATTGCATTTTTTTCCAATGTCATATTCATCATTTGACTGTCTAGGATCCATATACAGAATATTATGCTGTACCAGAATAGCAAAAACCCAACAAGATGTGCCTAGTAATCAGGAAGAAAGAAAAACTGTAACCACAGCAATCACATCTTCAGAAGTAATGGGCAAGATCAACATCCATAAGATGCCCAAAGGAGGAAATTCATAAAATAACAAATATATGACACCACTCATGCACTAATGAACAGGCAGTATTGATGATACAATGAAAAGTCTCCAGGAGATGGGGCTAACAATGAGTCAAGCAGCTCATAAGCTACTTCAAACTCAACGATAAAAGTTCACTTGAGCTCATTTATGAAAAAACCAAGCTCAAGGTCACTTTAAAAATTCAACTGATAAATGAGCCAAGCTTGAACTGCACAAAATGCAGCTTGATTTACTTTTTCTATGTATCCTTATATATAATATGAACAGATGCAGGGGCGGAACTACTATGGGGTCGTGTGGGGTCACACGACCCCCCCTCACCGGCGGCCAGAAGGAGGGAGGCGTGGAGGAGGCTGAAACTCAGCCCCCGCTGAGTTTGGCTGAGTTTCAAAAACTTAACGCAGCGAGGGGTAGACGAACCCCTCGCTGCAATTTTAATTTTTTTTTTTATAAATTAGTCCCTGGCGAAACGGCGTCGTTTCGCCAGGGACTAATTTTTTTTATAAATAAACCCCTGGCGAAACGGCGCCGTTTCGCCAAGGGTTTATTAAAAAAAAATAAACCGGCCCAAGCGAAACGACAGCGTTTCGCTTGGGCCGGTTCAAAAAAAATAAAGGGCTGCGTTAAAAACGCAGCCCTTCCTTTTTCTTCTTCTTCTTCAGTCTCTCAGATAAGATCCCTCTCCCTCTCCCTCTCCCCAAACCCACTGCCAGCAGCACCACGCCACCACAGCCAGCCGCCGCCGACCGCCGACCCCCCCTCGGTAAATTCCTGGTTCCGCCACTGAACAGATGTAATTAATTTAGAATCTTTTATGATAAATACTTACAATAATCAATAATACCATTCATTTTATCATGCAAATTACTAAATTAAAAATATTGTTACCTAAATTTTAAAATGAATATTTTTTAATCAGTTTGTCAAAAATGTTATATACAGCTTAAGTATATAAAAGTTTGACTCAATTTTTTCTATGAATGAGTATATAAATGTTATATACAGCTTAACTTGGCTTATTTAATAAATGAGTCAAGCTCAGGCCTAAAATCTAAAGCTTTTTTTATAAACTAGCTGGGCCCGAGTTTGTCAAAGCTCTCCTCTTTTGTAGCCCTACTGGATATGGTTATCATTTATGATGCTAATAAAGTGCACTTGGATGAATAAATCACGAGTGGTACTAGATTGAAATATAATTCAACATCAATATTTTACAAATAAAGAAACTTCTTTTGAGATGCTCTCCCTTAAGAAGGATGGAGATGATAATAATAGCCATGAGTATTTTTACACTATAAAGAGATAGTAAACCATGTATATGAAAAGAAAGAGAGAAAAAGAGATCTAATATGCCAACATCGTAACTGTTTATTTTTTCTTCACGTCTTCAGCTATAGTAAAATGCTCAACATGAAACCAATTTCATTGCAAAGAAAACTGAATGAGCACCAACATTATAAGCAAGTATTTGGTAAGTTTTTTGGAAAGTCTTGTGCCTTTACCTCCCAGCGTACAAGAGCAGTATTACCACCAACAACTTTCAAAATATGCCCGCGAGTTTTAGCAGGAATTAGTAACCCTTCCACACCAGGAACATGCAATGGCAGGCGAGTTTCAACAATTTGCAAGATGTCGTCCACCAGGGATTCACTAGTAATTTCAAACAAGGACAATATACCGACAGATTTATCAAGAAAGTTGTACCTGTTTACAAGACAAACTGCATGAGCACAAAATCCTAGAATAGCAATCCATCATCAAACCCCTGATCTAAATTACAAATGGAACAGCTCATTTTGGAAATTTCAAGCTCGAGAAGGAAACATGTGCTGTATTGAAGGTGAAAATTTCAGCTCATAAGGGTTTAAGTGACACCTGGATTTTACTCAATAACCTTATTTATGATTTTTGAAATATATTCTTCATTTAAGCCATAATGTTGGGATATCCTGATTTTATGGATATATTTAAGCTATTATATTTATTTTTATTCTTTTTTTATTTTTTTATATATTTCTAATAGCAATATAATTAGTCTATAAAACCTAATTCAAAATCTATTGTAAATTCAAGTGATTGAGAATAAAACGTTCAGATTTATCTCAAAATCTTCATGGTATCATGGCATGGTTGCTATTGATTTTTTTTTCTTCTTCTTCTTTCCTTTTTTTTTCTTTTTTCTTTTTCCTTCACCGTCACTGTGAAGATTCACCGTCCATTTTCGGCATTTCTTTTCTCTCACTACCACCCATATCAGGTGCGCAAGACGCCGACGAGCCCAGCTGTAAAATCTCGTCGCCGGAGTATAGCGCGTGGGGCCATACGCGCCGATTGAAGTTCTAACCGAAGTAGCATGCGCCGGCGCGTGAGCAAATTTCCGGCGTTCTTTTCAGACAAAACTTCACCAGCAGCCTCGCCTCTTCATTCCGAGTTTGTGTGTGGCCTCCATTCAAATTTCTTACCTCTTTCGAAATTGATCCTCTTTTGGCAGTAGCTTCAAATTGTATCTCAGTTCAGGTTTTCTTCTGGTTCTTCTTTAAAATGGCTTCTGGTTCAGATACATCAGGTTTGATCAAACCTCTGTTCTCTTCTATTTCCAGTTCTCCTGCCATTACTACTGTAAAATTGCAAGGTAGTGATAATTATATTTCATGGGCTGCATCGGTTGAACTTTGGTTTATGGGTCAATGTTATAGTGATTACTTAATTAAAAATGCAACTGATGTTGATGAAAAAGATAGGACAACATGAACTAAAATTGATGCACAATTATGTAGTTTACTATGGCATTCTCTGGAACCAAAGTTGCTTACTCTATTTCAGTCTTGTAAAACTTATTTTAAAGTCTGGACTAAGGCTAAAATGTTGTATACTAATGATATTCAACGTATTTATAAGGTTGTCTATGACATAGTTCATTTACAACAAAATTTTCAAGATATGCCCAGCTATTTAGGTCAAGTTGAAACATTGAAGGATGAATTTAACTCTCTCATGCCTTTTTCTTCAAATGCCACTGAGCAATAGAATCAACGAGATAATTTTTTATGGTATTAGCTCTCATAGAGCTTTGAGCAGATTTGGCTATTGTAAGATATCAGATTCTTGCTAGCCCAATCATCCCTAAATTAGATGAAATATTTGCTCGTTTACTTCGCATCTCCTCCTACAATACTGAAACTGAAACTTCTGTGTTAGTTGTACAGAAGAATAGTCAGCAGGGAGATAGTCGAAAAGAGAAGGGAAAAGGCTCCAAATTCCATTGCTCCTATTGTGATAAGGGGGGGGGGGGGGTCATACACGTGATCATTGTTGGACTCTTCATGGACGACCTCCCAAACCTAATTAGAGTAATCGTCCAATTGCTAATATAGTCCAGTCTCAAGGAGATGGTATTCTTCCTCTACCCATGACTCAAGCATCGAAATCTAACTCAGTTACATTAACTGGGATTGATTATGATGAATACTTACAATATTAAGTATTGAAACAACAATCATCTTCTCCAACAGGTTTTATTGCTCAACCGGGTACTTCCTTTGCTTGCCTCACACAATCTTCACCCACTAGATCTTGAATTTTAGACTCCGGTGCTTCTGATCACATCTCTGGTAATCCAAATCTTTTCTCCTCTCTTACTACAATTAATTTCCAATTTTTAACAGTTACCTTGGCTAATGGGTCACAAACAATGGTTAAAGGAGTAGGAGAAAGTGAACCTCTCTCTTCTATGCCTTTAGTATCAGTCTTATATGCCCCTGCATGTCTATATAATTTGATTTCCATTAGTAAATTATCAAAACAACTTAATTATAGAGTAATCTTTGAATCTAATTCTATTTTTATGCAGGACCACTGTACGGGGAAGATGATTGGAGAGGGTCATGAGTCCAATGGCTTGCATCTTCTCTCCTGTCCTACAACATCCACTGCCCTTACTTCTGCCGTTTCTGTTGACCTACTTTATAATCGTCTTGTTCATCCTAGCCTCTCCAAACTTCAGAAATTGGTTCATGGTGCTCCCACACTTTCTCCTCTTGAGTGTGAATCATGTCAACATAGAAAGCATACTCGTAGTTCTTTTCCAAGGTCTTTAAATAATAGAGTCTCATCTATGTTTAGTGTTATTCATTCAGACATATGGGGTCCAAGTCGTGTTGATACTATTTATGGTTTTCATTATTTTGTCACTTTCATTGATGACTATTCTTGTTATACTTGGTTATTTTTAATGAAAAATAGATCTGAACTATTTACTATTTTCAAGAATTTTTGTGCTGAAATTAAAAATCAATTTGATGTCTCCCTCAAAATTCTACGGAGTGATAATGCACGAGAATATTTATCTCTTTCTTTTCAAGAATTTATGGCTTCACAAGGAATCATTCATCAATCTTCTTGTGCATATACCCCTCAACAAAATGGCATTGCTGAAAGAAAGAATCGACATCTCATTGAAACCACCCGCACAATGCTTATTCATCATAAAGTACCACTTCATTTTTGGGGAGATGCAGTCCTAACTGCATGTTACTTAATTAATCGGATGCCCTCTTCAGTACTGTAAAATCAAAGTCCTCATTCTATTTTGTTTCCTAATAAACAATCTTATCCTCTCTCTCGTCGTGTGTTTAGGTGTACTTTTTTTGTTCATAATCATACCCCTGGTAAAGATAAACTCCAACCTAAGTCCATTAAATGTGTCTTCTTAGGATATTCTCGCCTCCATAAAAGCTACAAATGTTATGATCCTATAACTAATAAATATTATGTTTCAGCAGATGTGACCTTTGAAGCATCCTCATATTTTTCCACCAATCAAACAAGTGTTGTTGAGGCTCTACCAGCTCCCGCTCTTCCTATTTCAAATGACCGATCCTTTCATAAACCATTACAAGTTTACTCTAGGCGACCTTCTCCTCCCACACTTAATGTTTCTCTTGCAGGTACATATGCCATACACTCATCTCCTCCGCCAACTTCTCCTACGCCGGTCTTGCCTCTAACAGAAGAACCCGCTCTACGTATTGCTCTTCGAAAAGGTATTCGTTCTTCTCGTAATCCTCTTCCAATTTATAATTTCCTGAGTTATCACCGTCTTTCTTCTTCATACTATACTTTTGTCTCTACTTTGTCTACTATATCTATTCCAAAATCTATTGATGAAACACAGGCTCATCCTGGTTGGCAACAAGCAATGGTTGAAGAGATGACTGCTCTTCATGATAATGATACTTGGGAGCTTGTTCCATTGCCATCCGGGCAATCCGTGGTTAGTTGTCGTTGGGTTTATACTGTCAAAGTTGGTCTTGACGGAAAGGTTGATTGCTTAAAAGCCCGCTTGGTTGCCAAATGATATACTCAGATTCCTGGCATTGATTATGGTGACATTTTCTCTCCTGTTGCAAAGATTGCCTCTATCTGTCTTCTTTTTTCTCTTGCTGCCATAAATCACTGCCCTATTTACTAGCTGAACATTAAAAATGCCTTTCTACATGGCAACCTAGCAGAAGTTTATATGGAGCAACCGCCCGGCTTTATTGCTCAGGGAGAGTATGGGTTAGTTTGTCGATTGAAGAAGTCCCTTTATGGTCTGAAACAATCTCCACGCGCATGGTTTGGACGGTTTAGTTCCATGGTTCAAGAATTTGGGATGCGTAGAAGTGAAGCAGATCATTCAGTATTTTATTATCACACAGCTCATGACAAGTGTATTTATTTGGCGATATATGTGGATGATATTGCAATAACAGGTGATGATAATAAAGGAATTACTCAACTCAAACAACATCTTTTCGGTCATTTTCAAACTAAAGACTTGGGAAAGTTGAAGTATGTTCTGGGTATTGAGGTAGCTTAATCATCTACAGGCATTGTTATCTCACAAAGGAAATATGCCTTAGATATTTTAGAAGACATTGGGATGCTGGATTCTAAACCTGTAGAAACCCCTATGGATCCAAATGTTAAACTTGTTCCTGGACAAGGGGAGCCAATAAAAGATCATGGTCAGTATCTGAGGTTGGTTAGAAAATTCAATTATCTCAGTATCATGCACCCAGATATCTCCTTTGCAGTAAGTGTGGTAAGTCAGTTCCTTCAAACTCCGTGTAATAGTCATTGGAATGCAGCAATACTCATTCTTAGATATATCAAAGGAACATCAGGACAAGGTTTGTTGTATGAAAATAGAGGACATACACAAATTGTGGGATATTCAGATGTTGATTGGGCAGGTTCTCCCTCAGATAAACGATCAACCTCAGGGTATTGTGTATTTTTTGGTAGAAATCTTATATCATGGAAAAGTAAAAAGTAAGATGTTATAGCAAGATCAAGTGCAGAAGCAGAATATCGAGCCATGAATTTAGTTACCTGTGAACTTATTTAGTTACAACAATTGCTTCGAGAATTAAAACGTGAAAATATGAGTCCAATGCAATTAATATGCAATAATCAAGCAGCACTTCATATTGCTTTAAATCCAGTTTTTCATGAAAGGACAAAACATATAGAAATAGACTGTCATTTTGTCAGGCAAAAAAATTGAATCTGGCTGCATTGTTACCAATTTTGTCAGTTTAAATGATCAATTGGCTGATATTTTCACTAAAGCTTTAAGAGAACCTTGGATTGAATACATTTGTCACAAGCTAAGAGCCTATGATATCGATGCTCCAGCTTGAGGGAGAGTGTTGGAATATATCCTTAATTTATGGCTTTATTTAAGCCATAATGTTGGGATATCCTGGTTTTATGGTTGTATTTAAGCCACTATATTTGTCTTTATTCTTTTTCTATTTTCTGTATATTTCTAATAATAATAGGATTAGTCTATGAATACTAATTCAAAACCTATTGTAAATTCAAGTGATTGAGAATAAGAAGTTTAGATTTATCTCAAAATCTTCAATGATTAATTTCAAAAACATTTACAATTAAATATCTATACACAACACCAATTATATGCATAAATTTTTTCCACTGTAGCTTAGAGATTTGTTAGCAATATGAATACAAAGTACTAGTATGCTGGAGTTTAATTCGTTGATGAGTAAAATGTCTAATAATCAAATGATAAGAAATGACTTTAGGATTCTTCCATGTTGAGAAACAAAAGGTACCAAAAGAAACTAGACTCAGCTGACATGGAATGGAATCCAAATGCCGGCCACAAATACCAGTTGTTCCATCCTAATGAAGAATCATGTTATTCGCTGATCCCATTTCCATTATATGGACTCAGTAACCATGACTAATCATATGGCCACATTTCTGATAAAACAAACAACTTCAAAATCTTAGGACTCCTGCATATAAGCTTGTTATTCGGCTGGGTTGGGAGAAAAATCTTTCCAATCAGTTTAGCTAGAAACTAACAGGTTATGGCAGGAATTAGGCTAGAAAATTTAAAAAATGGGATGGTTACATAACAATCCTAAAAATTAACTTTGATTACAAAAATACAACAAGAATTAAAAATATTTACACTTTTATAAAAAGTTAGTGTAAGATTTCAAAAATACCTCATTTCTCAATAAAATAAAAATTTTTTTTTTTCAAAAATACCTCTACCCTCACTACATTCAATAATTTACTTCAAATTTTTATTTTTTTTTTCAAACTTCAATATTAAAATAAAAATATTCTAATAAAATAATAAAAATTAATATTTTAAATTATTTTTTATCACATAAAAATCTCAATTTTTTATAAAAAGAGAAAATTTTAATTTTAATTATAAAAAATAACACTCAAAAAAATAAAAACAAAATAAGACATAAAAATATATTAATAAAAATATTAAATTTATTTTTAAATAAATTTTACATATTATACACATGAAAAAATTAAAAAATACATATAATTTAATTATGTAGATGTGTAGTACAGGTATTGTACATGTATTATAGATGTGTTATAGATGTTGTGTGTATATTATGTTTTTTTTATTTAAGTTGTGTGTATTTTATGTAAAAATTATTGAATGTTGTATAAATATTGAATGAATGTTGTGTGGATGTTTTGAAAATAAAAAAAATAAAATTAATCAAATATTATAAACATTATGTAGATGTGTTGTAGATTTGTTGTAGATGTATTGTTAATGTGTTGTACATGTATTGTAGATGTGTAGATGTAGTTTATATTGTTGAGTGTATATTTTTGTATATGATGTGTATATGTTGTGTATATGTTTATTTTTTTTTGTGTGTATATTGAAAATATGATATTAAAAATATAAAATTAAATCGAAAAAAAATAAAAATTACAAAAAAATTACAAAAATAAAAAAAAAGAAAAAATAGCATCATAAAAGTAAATGTGAAAATATTTTCCTGTGTGCAGTATTTATGAAAGGGGAAAAAAATTTCCGTACACAGTTTAATTATCCCTTAAAAATTTTAATTTTGCTGGACTCTGACCAGAAATTGTCCTAGGTAACCAGGTTTGGTTCCGATTCATGACATTAATCAACCCAGGCCCGCCTGTTCAAACTTAAACCAGACCCACGAATACTCCCTACACAAGCACCCAAAATTTGGGTATGATCAAGGAAAGTGTCTATTCACTATGTCCGAAAGCGCCTACGGGATTCATGTATAAACAATTAATCTAAGGAAAGGGAAGCAAAGCGAAGAAACACGCATGCATACTAACAAAGTATCCAGTGAGCAGCAACTTATCAAAGGTCAACTCAAGATAGAGCATGCTCTCTCCCTCGCCTCCAATCATTTCTCTATCTCGGTAACAAAACAACAATTTGCTCAATTAGACCTTAATATGAAGTCAGTTCTGGTCAGCTAATGGATTGTTTATAAAGAGCTTTCTTTAGCAGAGGTAATAATCCATTTTTCTTCATCAAACCAGTTTAGAGAAAATAAATCAGTTGTGTAATAAAGAAAACTCATTAGATCAAATTCTAAAACTTTTCAATACATATACCAATAATACCATTTAAAAGCTAGAACAATGGTTGGATGCCCACTCCTTTTCATGCCCTGCATCACCCCCTACCCTCCTCCTCCAAAACTTCCCTCCATTGCAAGCATCTCAACATTTACTAAGCAAAGCTTAACTAAACACCCTCAATCCGCTATATCTAACCTTTACCCTTCCTAATCAAAAAATATAATATCCCACTTAACTAAGTGATGTAAAAGCCTTATCCACTCCTTACCATAGGAAATCTATTTGTATTATTGTTTGTATCTCTTCACTAACTAAAGCCTAAATAGAAAATGATAAGGGGAAGCCCCAGTGCACAAATACCCTCGCAATGTGCAGGGTTTGGAGAAGGGTCGGACCTATGGAGTCTACTGTACGCAGTCTTCCCTTGCAATTGCAAGAAGCTGTTTCCACGACTTGAACCCGTGATCTCAAGTCACAAAGCGATAACGTTTACCGTTGCGCCAAGACTCATTTTCCCTAAATAGAAAAGGATAACAAGAATAAATTTTTTTTAAAAAAAAGTAACTTCCCAGCCTCTACCAGACATTTATGCTAATTTATTTTTCTACTCTTCCTATGCCAAGATTAGCCTCAAAAGATACCTTTGAAAATTTCACATAATTAAACAAACCTTACATATAATCACAAAATTAAGCAATTTGAAGGTGAATAGCCATTAGAGCTTTGAAGAAACTTCGAGATAAGGAGCGGCAAATCGAAATAATAATGCCAAAAGCACTATCATATTGTGAAACAAGTATGGTTGAAGTCCTTGACAAGATAGACGATGCAAGCTCTCAAAAATAATATTCTAAACTTAAAGCAAATAGATAAAATTATTCTTTTACTAAGTTCTAAGTGGAGAATCCCACACAAAAATTCTCAGCCACCCACTAGCACTTCAAATATCAATGACTTCAAACATCAAATTACTTGTCAATATCACATCAAGACTAGGAAATTAAATCAACTATCTTTCATATGATTACTAATCCTCAACATTGTCATGCATATCCAATTGCAGTGACACGGAACTTGTATATATATAAATAATCCCATTTCCTCTAATTATGTTCCCTTTAGTATTCTTATTTGTTTAATCCTATTCCTTTTTTAGTTTTTTTTATTTGTTTATTCTTATAAATAAGTCCCTTACTAAACTTTGTATTTTTTCATTATTAAATAAAAAAAAATTTCTTGAAGGTTTTCTTTTCTTAAACACTTGTGTGTGTTGAGGATATAAACTTACATTTTGTCAAGTGGTATCTGAGCTAAGGATGGCTACTAGTTAAAGTGGTTTAAAATAAGCACAAGGCATGGCCATTTGATTACATGATCTATACATTTCAAGACCATTAATCTAGAAGTGATATACAAGAGAGACAGATCAGGAAAAAAAAAGTAGGTTAGAAATGAGCAAAGCCATGTAAACCCCAATGAGCAGCTCTTCATGATTGTGAATCAAGTATAGAACATTTCACATGCAGTGGACGTTATAGAGGATAAGTCTTCATCCTAGCTGTATAACTGTAATTTATATTTTGAATCTTCTGTATTTTATCTAATATGTACCTAGAATAGGACTCTTGTATTATTTATGCTCCTGTACACATTGAGGTTCTATATTGAAAAACATATATTCACTATTCTCTCTTTATGGTATCAGAGCAAAAATCAAGCTCTAGCGAGTTCAATCGATCCAATTTTCTTTCTAATCATGTCTGCTACTTCTTCTTCTTCGATTGTGCAATTAAATGCACCTACCCATTTTCCCATCAAATTAACCCAAGATAATTTTCCAGTTTGGCGCAAACAGGTTCAGTCTACACTTATTGGTTTAGATCTTTTAGGGTTTATTGATGGCTCTCAATCCGCACCACCCCAAACCCTTACTGACAAAACTACCAATCCAGCCTACACATTGTGGTATCGTCAAGATCATGCACTTGTCAATGCTCTGTTAGGGAGCTGTACAGAAGCAGTTCAGCCCCTCATATCCTCGGCCGAATCTTCAAAGTAGGCTTGGGATCGCTTATCCAATAGTTATGCAAACACATCCAGATCTCGGATTATCTCTCTCAAGACGAAGCTAGCTCAAAATTCCAAAGGTACAAAATCTGTTGGTGTTTATCTCAACGAGATGCGTTCAATTGCTGATGAATTGACACCCGCTCAGAATCCAGTGAGTGATGAGGATCTAATAGTTCATATTATCACTCAATTAGGGGAAGAGTATGGTCCCATTGTTGCTGCTTTGAAGGTAAGAGAATCTGCAATCTCTTTTTCTGATTTATTTGAGAAGCTGACCGATTATGAAAGGTCTCTTAAAGACAAGGAGCATGCTGTTACTCCTGCTGTTGTTACTGTTAATGCGACTACTCGGTCTAGTCGTTCTTCTAATTACTCACAGAGCATGTCGACTGCTGCTCGATCCAATCAGAATTCCACTTATCAAAATCAGTATCGGCGAAATCGTGGAGGCTATAATCGTGGTGGCTATAATCAATATCCGAATCGTAGTTCTTATAGAGCTGGTTTGTTTTGTCAATTTATGAAATATATGGGCATCAAACTTCGGATTGCAGGAAACTTGCACGATTCTTGAAGGATAACAACATCACTATTCGAACAGATAATCCTGTTCCTGCCACTGCTCCTACTGTGAATGCTACAATAGCTATGCAATCTCAATCTTCTCAACCTTGGTTGTTTGACAGTGGCGCCTCGCATCATGTTGTTTCTCATCCGTCTATTTTGCATGGATATTCTGACTACGGTGGTCCGGATGAGGTCTTCCTTGGTGATGGTAAAAGTCTTTCCATTACCCATACTGGTCATACTAAAATTCCTGTGTTTAATAGAGTTTTATCTCTGCCTGATGTGCTGTGTGTACCTAATTTGAGGAGCAATTTGGTTTCCATTACAAAATTATGTCGGACTAATCCTGTTTCTGTGGAATTTTTCTCCACTCATTTTTTTGTGAAGGATCTGCGAACGGGGGCACCTCTTCTACGGGGAGAGAACATTGATGATATTTATTGTGCTATCTTTTCCAAAAGCCCACAGTTGAATGTTACTACAAGTTTTTCTTTGCTCTCGGACTGGCATCACAGGCTTGGTCACCCTTCCAATAAAGTTTTCAGTTTAGCTTTAAAAAATTCCGGTCTTGGGTCTATGTCTCATTCAGTTTTAAAATTCCATTGTAATTCTTGTTCTGTTAGTAAAAGTCACAAATTGCCATTTGCTGATAATTCTTTTGTGAGTACTACACCTTTACAACTTGTTTACACTGATGTTTGGGGACCAACAAAAAAATCTGTTGATGGGTATGCATATTATATTACGTTTATTGATCATTATTCGAAATACATTTGGATCTTTCCTATGAAAAACAAATCTGATACATATGATTTATTTCTTAGTTTTCAACGGATGGTTGAAAATTACTTTCATACCAAAATTATATCGGTCTTTTCAGATAATGGTGGTGAGTATGTCAAACTAAAACCGCATTTTTCTGTCTGTGGCATTTCCCATTACACATCCCCTCCTCACACTCCTGAACATAATGGTACTGCCGAAAGGCGTCATAGACACATTGTTGAAACTGGGTTGGCTTTGTTAAATTTTGCTTAACTACCAAAACCTTACTGGTCATATGCTTTTCAGGTTGCTGTTTATTTAATAAATAGGCTGCTTTCATCTGTACTAAATTTTCATACTCCGTTCTTTAAGTTGTTTGGTCGGTCCCATAATTCTCAACGTTTAAAACCTTTTGGTTGTTTATGTTATCCCTGGTTGCGGCCATATGCTACATCTAAATTGCAAAATCGGTCTACTCCTTGTATTTTCCTTGGATATTCTACACACCAATCAGCTTACAAATGTTTAGATGTGTCAACTAATAGGCTCTATGTGTCTCGTCATGTCCAATTTGTGGAGCATCTTTTCCCATTTCAGCAACAAAATAAATCTCATCAATTGTCAAGCTCTTCTGGAGGTGCTTTCTGTGCAGATACTTCTCAAGACACGGAACCCACACTGACACATGTACAACAGCATTCTGGTCAACAATCTGGTTTATTGGTGCCAAATTTAACACCATCTCCGACCACTCCGGAAGCTTCTTCATCATCACAAATTTCTGAACAAGTTTTGCTAAGTGATCAAACTGATGCAACCTTGGTGTCTACGGCTGCATCTCAAGACTTACAGATTGTTGAAGCTTCTGATACTCCACCTGCACCTGTCGGTATTGTTGATTCTGTTCAGCCGTTAGCTGTTCAAATTAATGAACAGCGTCCAGCCCGGTCACGACGCCCAAATTTGAAATATTTCAATGATGCTTTCATTAATCATGTTACTAAACATCCTATTCCAGTTTCTCTTGAACCAGGAACAGTAAAGCAGGCTCTTAAAGACCCACTTTGGCGTCACGCTATGGATCTCGAATATAATGCATTACTCAAGAATGGGACTTGGGAGTTGGTGCCTTGTTCCTCACATGTTCCTATTGGTTGCAAATGGGTCTTTCGCATTAAGCGAAAACCAAATGGTTCAATTGATAAGTATAAAGCACGGTTGGTGGCGAAAGGATTCTTGCAAGAACCTGGTCGGGATTATTTTGAAACATTTAGTCCAGTTACAAAACCGGTTACTATCCGGGTTGTTTTGAGTATTGCTGTTTCACGGGGCTGGCAACTTCGTCAATTGGATGTGAATAATGCGTTCTTACATGGAACGCTTTATGAAGATGTTTATATGGTTCAACCTCCCGGGTATGTTAATTCTGAATTTCCAGACTATTTTTGCAAATTAAGAAAATCACTCTATGGCCTTAAGCAAGCTCCACGTGCTTGGTATATTGCGTTAACCACTTTCTTATTCAATTGGGGTTCAGAAAGTCAAGAGCTGATGCTTCTTTATTCATTTATGACAAAAATGGAATCAAAGCCTATTTTTTAATCTATGTTGATGATATTGTGCTTACTGGCAACAATAATGATTTCTTGACTGATTGTGTGAGTAAGCTGTCCAACCGGTTTTCTATCAAAGACTTGGGTCTTTTACATCATTTTCTGGGTGTTGAAGTAATATCCACCAAGACAGGATTATTTTTGTCTCAACATAGACATATTGCAGATTTGCTGGCAAAGTTTAATATGGATGGTGCAAAGGATGTTCACACGCCTATGGCAACAGCTGAAAGGTTTGAAATTCAAGATGGCACTTCTCTTGTTGATCCTACCACTTATCGACGGATAATTGGCTCTATGCAGTATTTGTCTATAACAAGACCAGATGTTTGCTATGCCGTAAACAAATTGTCTCAGTTTATGCATGTACCTACTCAAAAACATCTCCAAGCATTGAAGCGGATTTTAAGGTATTTGAAAGGAACAATTTATCATGGGCTTTTTCTTAATCGAAATTCAAATACCACCTTACAAGCCTTTTCGGATTCTGATTGGGGAGGACAGCTAGATCAAGGCAGATCGACTACAGCTTATGTTTTGTATCTGGGCTCGAATATAATTTCGTGGAAGTCTGCTAGACAAAAATCAGTATCTCGATCTTCAACAGAGGCTGAATACAAAGCCTTAGCAAATGCAGCTGCTGAGGTAATTTGGGTTCAAAGTCTATTACATGACTTGGGAATGCCGAACTTGACGACGCCCACAATTTATTGTGACAATACAGGAGCCACTTATTTTTGTGCTAATCCAATCTATCATACTAAAATGAAACATCTTGCTCTGGATTAACACTTTGTGCGAGAACGGATAGCAGCAGGTACTCTTCGGGTGTCTCACATTAGTACTAAGGATCAAGTAGCAGATATGTTGACAAAGGCTCTTTCCCGTACTCAGTTCACAAAATTTCGATCCAAGATTGGAGTCTCCAATGGATCCTCCATCTTGCGGGGGCGTATAGAGGATAAGTCTTCATCCTAGCTGTATAATTGTAATTTATATTTTGAATCTTCTGTATTTTATCTAATATGTACCTAGAATAGGACTCTTGTATTATTTATGCTCCTGTACACATTGAGGTTCTATATTGAAAAACATATATTCACTATTCTCTCTTTAGACGTCACTCAACGAGAAAGGAAAAAAATTATGCCAAACACACATCATTTGTCCTCTACGTTACAAATACTCAAATTTTTGCAGATTATAAAAAAAAAAAAAAAAGAAATTCATAAGTTAAATTCATGAAGAAAGATGATGCCTTTCAGTGCAGAGAAGTGCCAAAGAAAAGCAGCAGCAATCCAGTGGAATAAATAGTCAGGGAAACATCAGACTGAAGCAACTTGTCTTAGTGTTTATTTGGTATTGAGCTTAAACCTACTTTTCAAATTGTATTTTCACTTTCCATTTATTAATTTTTTATTTTTTGTATTGATTTCAGTAAACCATGATTTCAGAGTAGTTTTTTTTTGCTAAGCTCTAAATATGCCAAAACAGTTTGTTAAAACCTATTTAACCACAATGCCAAATGGAAACTTACAAAATGAAATGCACAAGACAAATGGCCCCGGTATTATATCATAGTTTCGCACTCAAATGACTTAAAATGAGAAATACAAAAATGCTTGCAAGAGTAGGGGCATATGATTGAAGTTAAGATGAACACTACAAACAAAAGAAATTCCACGTACACGCATTCTGTGGGCCAGCACCCTTCACAAAGGGATGCCAAAAGGCGAATGAATTCAGCAATCCTGAAAGGAAATTCACCCTCTAAGTTGCAGAGAAGACACCGAATAGGACCATCAATGAAACTTTCCCAGTCCCAGAACTGAGTGATTCCTGCAGACAAAGCAAGAGTCTCTCCAATCAATAAACCATTTACCATACATACAAAAATAGCAAGAGTCTCTACAACCAATAAACCATTTACCACACATAAAAATAGGAAGAAGGAAATTAACAATTGACTGCTCAAATAAAGACAACAAATACGAACCTCTCCTCGGTAGATTTTGCAAAGAATATCCAATATGAGACAAAGGGTACTGTCTTCAAACTGCAGCAAGGAGAAAACAACCAAAATAAAATAAAAATAGAAAAGAAAGTTAAATTTTCAAAAAGTTAGAACTTATGCTGTTACCTGAAGATTTACCTCATAAGATGCAACAAATGCGGAAACAAAAGTTCTCAAGACACTTCGATAACCAGTAACAGGCACCTAGACACGAAGAAAGTAGAATGTATACAAACCAAACAAATGCAAATTAGAATTATTAATCGGGATATCAAAAAAGACAATGTAGCCCAAGCAAAAAAAAGCAACAATAGAAACTTGAAATGACTGGTAACACCAGAGCCCAGCCATAATAACCAAAAAAAAAGACTAAGCTCAGAAAACCAATTTGATCTTTCATCCCTCAGTTTAGTCAAGAGAAACACTAAGCTTTCAAGATTGAAAAGAAGGTTCAGAGAACTACATCTTATTTTGATTATTATCCCCATGAGAAAAGACTAGTCTTCTTGAAAACCTCAAATCCAGAATAGTATATGAAGCTGATAACATCAGATTAACAAACTCCTTCCCTTTGTCCTTGCATCCCATAAAATTTAAGTTTGAGCATTTCAATATGAATCTAAAACAGAAAAGATAGATTTTGCATTGACAGATCAGGGGATGGGAAAGGCAAAAGCAGGATAGACAAAGGCAGGGAGTGGCAGAGAGATGAAGACAAGGATCAAAACTACTTCATATCCTTCGGCACATAGTAAATATGTAGTAGCAATCTCTTCATCTAATTAAATAGCAGCTTCCTTGTAACCTATTCATCCAATCAAATAACTTACATCTGGCTCCTTCAGCAAGCTGCTATCAAGAATTTCAACAAAATAATTCAGTGATGCACTTTCAAATGCTTGATGAAGGTAACCAACATGATCAATCTCCTGGTAAGGAAAAAGAAAAAGTCAATTTAGTATCACTCAAACATGCTGGTTTAAGGAAACTATTTAAAACAATCACATAACATTAGCACATTACTTTCTTCTTTTCTGGAAAGTGATGAAAGTAGACAGAGACATACTGCCCATGTAAGCATTAACAGTCCTGCTTCTTTCATTTCAAAAGCATTAAAACTAGATACCAATGCATCCATTTGCTGAATGTCTGTCAAGGAAAATATGGAAGCACCAGGCCTATGAAACATGTTCAAGCAATCAGAACAAGGAGATAAAGACAATGAAAAGAATGTATTTTGGAAAAAGAAAAACAACTGACTTAAGAGCCATTATATCATCAGCATCAGAACTAAATTATGTAAAATAACCTCCGCATCTTTTGTACAAAACCTAAACTCCCAAATCCCAACCTACCCTTCCAAGCCACCCAACACCCTTCCAGAAAATGTTGAAAGGAAAAAAAATAACAGCCATGGTGTGCCAAACAAAAAGCCATGAAGAACTGTGCAAGAATTTTATGTGATTCAAGGCTAGCTTTTGTATAGCTTTATTGACTCCTTTTTCATATCATGGAGCACACTAAGTAACAAGGGAGACAAATTATTCAGATTTACGAGCACCACAAGAAATGTTTACCTGACTCATACCCCATAATACCGCTTAAAATTACTCAACACAATTTGCAAAAGACACATTCACACAGCTACTGGCTCAGCAATCACTTTAGTTGTTGGCAGTTAGTAGTTGCAATTAACTGTTAATCGTTCTGAACTAATGATTGAAATTAATTATAAAGTGTTTTGAGTATACAATAGTTAGAGTGCACAATGATATAAGAACAAAATACAAAGAAAAAAGTGAAAAAAAAAAAAGCTTGTTAGGCTCTTTCACTCAAGCGTACATGATAGACTAACAAGTGTCCAGAGAAAAAAAAAACAATAACACTTCTCAGGTTGTCTGCAAGAAAGAGAAAAGAATTTCTAATGGATAGCATAAATGTATACTTTTTCTTTTTTTGAATAACACTAATTAGCTGGCTTTCTCCAGCCAAAGGCCAATTGTTGTCTCCATAAGCATGAAGTTCATAATCTTGTTACATTCTTCAAGTTTGCAAGCAGATTTTGCAAAATATGTAACATGGGAATAATAATTTGACCTAATTTCATTTTTGTCTATATTGGTCAATGTTTGACCAACACAAGGAAGTCTCCAGGAAAGGGATTTCAATAATGGTTTTGGAATTGGAAACTGTATAACAGAATCAGATTGAATCAGACCACATAGCACTGAGTTGGTTGGCATTATCGTGAACAATTTCCAAATTCTGCAAATGACTCAAATAAGTATTAAGTAAATATTTCAATCAAATATCACTAAATTTTTTTTGTTCTCATAATTTACAGTGACAAAATATACGATAAAAAACCATTTATTATAAAATTTGTTTTTAAAAGAATGTGTTTTTCAATCACATGTATTGCAATGTGAAATATCACATCAGCAGGCTTAAACTCCGATACAAGACATACTGGGGCCAATATTTAAAGTCATGCTCAAAGATGGAGCACAAACTTCACAAATCTCTTCTACCTTAAGGCATAACAACATCTAGTATTCACCAAGAGGTGCTTTCACTAAGTTTACACCCTTGTGCACACTTTATTAGAGAATTGAAAGCATTTGTTAGAGGACTGTAAACCCAGGCATAGCAATACATTGGATATGTAATGGGCACAAACAAACATGAGATACCTATGTAACTAAACGCCTCAGTAACAAAAAAGACTATTCCGCAGTGGTTCTCATACATCCCCCACAGCCAAAACAATTCAAATTGTTGAGATATCTAGCTCTATTACTAGCTAAAGGCTGTATGTGTATTGTTAGAAGATAATAATTAGAAATTAGCAGTTGGCAGACAATTTAATGCAATGACAGATAGTAGCTAATAGTTTTATTTATCATAGGCTATAACATATATAAATAAGAGTTGTATATGCACACTGAAAATATAGAAAATCAGAGAAACAATCTTTTCTCTCTTCTCTCTCTCTTTTATCATGGTATGAGAGCCTTAGGCTGCTGTTCTTCTTCTCCCTTTTCTCTTCTTTCCATTTTTCTTCATTTCCTTCCCTTTCCTTTTTCCTTTGTGAAGGCTTGCCACCATTTTTGGCGAACCTTACACCTCACCGCCAACCATATCAGGAGCGCAGGATGCTAGCTGGTAGTTGCTCCTTCAAAACCGTCGTCCTTTTTTTGGCAGTAGCATACCTTGGGTTATTTCTTTACACATTATGTATTCTTGGTTCAACAGAAGGCCATTAAGTAATTCACAATATTAGAAACTTTAGGTTTGATTAAACCACTTTTATCTTCTATTCCTAGAACTCATGTTGTTACTACTATTAAATTACATTGTAACGATAATTATGTATCATGGTTTGCGTCAGTTGAACTATGATTTATGAGTCAAGGTTTTAGTAATCATTTGGAAAAATAAGCCATTGACATAGATGATAAAGATAGGACATCATGGACTAAAATTGATGCTCAATTATGTACTTTGTTGTGGTATTCTCTTGAACCAAAATTACTTACTCTGTTTCAATCCTGTAAGACATATTATAAAGTTGGGACTAAGGCAAATACATTATACACTAATGATATCAACGCATTTATAAAATTGTGTATGACCTTGTCCACCTGCAACAAAACTCTGAAGATATGGATAGTTATTTGGAATGAGTTGAAACTTTGAAAGATGAGCTTAACTTCTTATGCCTTTTTTTGAGAAGATTACTGAGCAGGAACAACAAAAAGACAAGTTTTTTATGGTCTTGGCATTGAGCAAACTAAGATCCAACTTGAGTTTTGCTCGAGATCAAATTTTGACAAGTCCTACTATTCCCTCATTGAAAGATGCCTTCGCTTGACTCGTGCAGCTTTCTTCAAACATAGCATCAAATGGTGAGATAGAGTCATCTGTTTTAGCAGTTCAAACTAAATATTTAGGACCACAAAAAGGCAAAGGAAAAGGGTCAAGGATTTACTGTACTTATTGTGACAAAAACGGCCATACTTGAGAAACCTGTTGGGCCCTGCATGGCAAACCACCACAGAACAACCATTCCAGTAATAATCGACCTACAGTTTATATTGTTCAGACTCAGGGAGACAAGTTACTATCTCTACCTGTTAAAAATAAACAATAATCAAACTCCATTATATTAACAGGGACAGACAACAATGAGTATCTACAATATCAGACTACAAAGCAGATGGTAGTTCACAATCTATTAAATCATGTGCTTGTCTTACTAAAAGTCCTCTTGGCCCTTGGATACTAGACTCCAGTGCTTCTTATCATATTTTTGGTAATAAAAAATATTTTACTATTTTTACTTCCACTTCATCTAATGTTACTCTTGCTAATGGATCACAAACTGCAATAAGGGAATTGGAAATATTCAATTACCTTTCATCTCCTTGAATAATATCTTGTTTGCTCCTGAATGTACTTATAACCTTGTCTCAATCAGTAAATTGACAAAAAGTCTTGACTGTTCTATTACTTTTGTGGATAATTCTATTATTGTGCAGGACCGGAGTACAGGGAAGATGATTGAAACAAGAGATGAGCCACAAGATTTGTATCATTTCTACAACCTAGACTCACCGGTTGCCTTCACTTCAACCACCTTTACCGATCTTCATCACCACTTTGGTCATCCAAGTCTTCACGAACTTCAGATACTTCTCCCAAACATTCAACTTTGTCTTTCTTGGAGTGTGAGTCATGTCAACTTGGGAAACAAACTCGTAGTTCTTTTCCCAAGAGAATCAATAATAAAGCTATTTGCCCGTTTGAGTTAGTACACTCAAACATATGAGGTCCAAGTCGAGTCAGTACAAATATGGAATTTTACTATTTTGTTACATTTATTGATGATTATTCCCATTGCACTTGGGTATATTCAATGAAAAATCATTCTGAACTTTTTCCTATATTTCAAAAATTCTTTACAGAAATCCAAAATCAATTTAATACTTCAATAAAAATTTTACGTAGTGATAATGGTAAGGAATATTTATCTTCTTCCTTCTCCAATTTTTTATCTTCAAAAAGAATCACTCATCAAACCTCTTGTGCTTACACTCCTTAACAAAATGGGGTCGCAAAACGTAAGAACCGACATCTTATCACAACGTTCCACTTTGTTTTTGGGTTGATGCTCTTCTTACTACTTGTCATTTAATCAATAGAATGTCTTCTTCAGTGTTACAACATCAAATCCCTCATTCTATTTTATTTCAAGGAGAAGATCATTATCATTAACAATTACGAGTTTTTGGTTGTACTTGTTTTGTTCATGATCACACTCCAGGGAAAGATAAGCTCAAACACAAATCCATCAAGTGTGTGTTCTTGGGACACTCACAACTGCAAAAAGGATACAAATGTTATGATCCAACAACAAAAAAGTATTACATTTTTGCTGATGTAACCTTTTTTGAGTCATCACCATATTTATCATCAAGTACTGAAAACACAAAATTCATCTCCAATGTTTTTCCAATTCCAAGTCTCCCTTCTCCATAAATAGATTTGACAAGGCAAAACCCATCCATCATAGTTTACTCAAGACAACCTTATCCCCCTAATAATAATACCGGCCCTTCCTCTGATACAGATGCAATTCTAAATCATAGTAACTCTCCTGCTCCATCGTCACCTACTCCAGTCATGCCAGTGGTAAAAGCAGAAACCCCTCCTATTGTCATCCACAAAGGTAATCGTTCAACTCATAATCCACATTCAATATATAATTTTTTCAGCTACCATCGTTTATGACCCTTGTATAATACTTTTGTTCCTAACATGTCTAATGTCACTATACCTAAGACTGTGAATGAAGCATTACAACATCCGGGGTGGCGAGATGCAATGATGGAGAAAATGATAGCATTACACAATAATGGAACTTGGGAGTTAGTTCCAATATCGAAAGGGAAAACTACGGTAGGGTGCAAATGGGTGTTTACTGTGCAAGTTGGGCCTGATGGAAAATTTGATCGACTAAAAGTACGCCTTGTTGCTAAAGAATACACTCAAGTTTATGGTATTGATTACAATGATACTTTCTCTCCAGTGGCCAAAATTACTTCTATTCGACTCCTTATTTCTATGGCAGCTATGCACCACTGGACTCTCCACTAACTTGATGTTAATAATGCATTTCCTCATGGAGAATTAACTAAAGAAGTGTATATAGAGCAACCTCCTGGATTTGTTGCTCAGGGGGAGTCTCAATTAGTATGTCAATTACGACAATCACTATATGGTTTGAAGCAATCTCCAAGAGCTTGGTTTGAAAGGTTCAGTTCAGTGATTTAGGAATTTGGAATGACTCATTGTCAATCTGATCATTCAGTAATATTAACACATGACATTCATGGGAAATGCATCTATCTAGTTGTCTATGTCAATGACATTGTCATAATAAGTAATGATCATGATTGAAGAAACACCTTTGTAGTCACTTTTAAACCAAAGACCTAGGAAAACTAAAGTATTTTCTGGGCATTGAAGTGGCACAGTCAAAAGCAGGAATTGTTATCTCACAAAGGAAGTATGCCCTGGATTTACTAGAAGAAACATGCATGCGAGATTGCAAGCATGTAGATACTCCTATGGATGCCAATGTTAAATTGGTTTCTGGATAAGGGGAGCTATTAAAGACCCTAGAAGATATCAAAGGTTAGTTGGAAGATTAAACTACCTGACACTCACGCGGCTTGATATTTCATTTGCAGTTAGTATAGTGAGTCAGTTTCTCCAAGCTCCCTGCAATGATCATTGGGATGCAATGATCCAGATCCTTAGATACTTTAAGCACCAACACAAGGATTACTATATGAAGATAAGGATTGTAATCAATATGCAAAATAATTCTGTATATATTAATCAATTCAATACACAACCCTATATATATACAAGAAACTAGAGACTAATTTAGGAAGGAGAAATCTAAATATTTACTTCCTATAAATACATTATTTTGTTTCCATAACACTCCCCCTCAAGTTGGAGCATATATATCTATCATGCCCAACTTGTTAAATAGATAGTCAACCCGAGAACTATTAAGAGCTTTGGTGAAAATATCCCTAAGTTGCTCGCCTGTCTTGACATATTCGGTAGATATAAAACCCAGTTGTAATTTTTCTCGAATAAAATGACAATCTACCTCAATATGTTTGGTGCGCTCATGAAACACTTGATTTGAAGCGATATGCAGAGCAGCTTGATTATCGCACCATAACCTTGCCGGAGAAGATGTCTTGAAACCGATCTCTTCTAATAGCTGACGAACCTAAATAATTTCACAAGTGAATTGAGCTATAGCTTGATATTCAGCTTCAGCACTAGAATGAGATACAACACTTTGCTTCTTACTTTTCCATGATATCAAGTTTCCTCCCATAAAAATACAATAACTTGTAGTCGACCTTCTATCAACCTTTGAACCTACCTAGTCTGCATCAGAAAAACACTCAATGTTCATATGTCCGTGGTTACTGTAGAGAAGACCATGCCCTGGAGCACCTTTTAAGTAGCATAGGATTTGTCCTAATGTTTCCCAGTGAGAAACAGTAGGAGAAGACAAGAACTGACTTAAAATACTCACTAAGTAAGCAATATCTGGACATGTTACTGTCAAGTAGTTCAACTTGCCAATTAACCTTCTATACATCTCAGGATCAGAAAATAACTCCCCTTCAGTAGTGAGCTGTATGTTGGGAATCGTTGGAGCACTACGAGGCTTAACACCCAACTTACCAGTTTCCTTCAAAAGATCAAGAATATATTTCCTTTGTGACAGAAATATTCCTTGCTTACATCTAGATACTTCAATGCCCAAAAAATACTTCAACAAACCCAAATCTTTTGTCTGGAACTGTGACTGAAGATATGACTTAAGTGAAGATATACCGGTTGAGTCACTCCCTGTAATAACAATATCATCAACATACACAACAAGCAAAACCATCCTAGCATCTGAACTTCTAAAAAACACAGAATGATCAAAGATACTCTTCCTCATGCCAAACTTTTGGATTACATCACAAAACCTTCCAAACCACGCTCGAGGACTTTGCTTTAGGCCATAAAGAGACTTGCGAAGTTTGCAAACTTTACCCTTCTCCCCCTGAGCAACAAAACCAGGCGGTTGCTCCATATAAACCTCTTCTTAAAGATCTCCATGAAGGAAGGCATTCTTAATATCTAATTGGTGTAAAGGCCAGTCAAAAGTAGCGGCAAGGGAAATAAACAGTCGAACAGAAGACAATTTGGCTACAGGGGAGAAAGTGTCAGAATAATCAATCCCATAAACCTGAGCATATCCCTTGGCAACTAATCGGGCCTTAAGCCGAGCAATAGACCCATCAGGGTTAACTTTAACAGTGAACACCCATTTACAACCAATAGCCTTTTTACCTGCAGGAAGATGCACAAGGCTGCTTGCCATTTCTTCTGCCATAGTTGCTTGCCAACCAGAATGAGATAAAGCTTGGGCAACAGTGGTAGGGATTGAAACTGAATCTAGATTACTCACAAAACAACGAGAGGAAGAAGACAAATGATCATAACTTACACAAGAAGAAATAGGATAAGTACATGAACGTTTACCTTTCCGGACAGCAATAGGAAGATCAAGATTAGACATAGTAGACTCTTGTGGAGATGTTGGAACTTCTGCCGAAGTGGCTGGTGGAAGATGAGAGTCAGTAACAACCAATCTTCTAGAATAAACCTGGTCAAAACGAGGACGAGAAGGTGCTGGTGAGGGAACAAAAGTAGGAGCGGAATCTGGAACTGGAGCAGGTGTAGGAGTAGACTCAAGATGCTGATGCACGACATAAACTAAAAGATCATCTTCCTCCCCCTGACCTGCATATGTAGAAGGAGAAGAAAAGAATGGGGTTTGTTCGAAAAAGGTAACATCTATAGAGACAAGGTAGCGGTTTAAATCAGGAGACAAGCACCGGTATCCTTTTTGGTGACGAGAATATCCAAGAAAGACACAACGAAGGAATTTGGGATCTAATTTGGTAACCTAGGGATGAACATCCCGCATAAAACAAGTGCACCCAAATATACGAGGACTAATGGGAAACAAAGCTTTAGAAGGAAACAAACACTGATATGGAATTGCACCATTAAGAACAGCGGAAGGCATACGATTAATAAGAAAACATGCAGTAGAAACAGCATCAGCCCAAAAATGTTTAGGTACCTTCATTTGGAAGAGAAGTGCTATAGAAACCTCAAGGAGATTCCTATTTTTTCGTTCTGCAACCCCATTTTGAGAGGGTGTATCGACACAAGAAGTTTGATGAATGATGCCATTTTGTGACATATACGATTGAAATAAGCTAGACAAATATTCCTTTGCATTGTCACTTTGTAAAATACGAATAGACTTCTGAAACTGAGTTTTAATTTCAGCACAAAAAGAACAAAATATAGAATATATCTCCATCATCCATAAAAGTTACAAAATACTTAAAACCAGTTTGAGAAGTAATAGGACAAGGACCCCAAACATCTGAATGAACAATCTCAAAAGGGGATGAAGCCCATTTATTGACACGAGAAACTAAATGTGAACGATGATGTTTAGCAAACTGACATGACTCACAATTTAAAACAGACAAAGATTGAAATTGTGGATATAACTTCTTTAAGGAAGATAAGGAGGGGTGACCAAGGCGACAATGGATTTCAAATGGAGAGATAACACCAGCACATGCTAGAGACGTGGAGATCTGGTCATCCAAATGATATAGTCCATCTGACTCACGTCCTCTACCAATAATCCGCTTCGTCAAAAGATCCTGAAATATACAATGAAAAGAAAAGAATGAGACACAACAATTTAATGTTTGAGTGATTTTGCTGACGGACAAAAGATTAAACGTTAGGCAAACATAAAACTTTATCTAAAGGGAGGGAAGGAGTGGGATTAGCAATACCAATACTAGTAACAAGAGTTTTAGATCCATCAGCTAATGTAACATTCCTATGAAACTTATCAGGTTGTTTTAAAGAGGATAGGAGATTAGGAGTACTTGTCATGTGATCTGTGCAATCAGAATCAATAACCCATTTTGATGAGGCAGACATAAGACATGTGTTAGATGTACCTGTATTGGCAGTTGCAGCCATAACAGAAGAATCAACAGACTTAGATGAACGTATTGAGACAATTCAACATATTCCGCAGCAGAAATAGTCACGGTATTATCTGAAGGAGCGATCACTGGCTCCTGACTAGCCATATTTGCTCTCTATTATTTGTTCAACAGCTTCTTGCAAAATCATTTAGTATGACCTGGTTCATGACAGTAATAGCAAATAATACCTGAATCCCGATTAGTACTACCATGATTATTGCCTCCTTTACCTTGATTTCCGTGTTGTCCTGAATCACGACTTACAAGAGCACTCTGAACAGAAGGTAGGGAGGTACCCGGATTAGAACTTTCATTACGTAGTACTCGAGAGAAAGTCTCCGTCAGATTAGGAACTTCACTACCAGAAAGAATTTGTGATTTGGCAGTGTCAAATGTTGGGAATAATCCTGCAAGAAAACTCATGACCACCATTTGTTCACGCTGGGTTTGTTGAATCTTAATGTCAGAACTGAAAGGCATAAGGACATTAAGTTCTTCATAAATCTTTTTTACCTTCGAAAAATACACTTTAAGAGGCCTATCTTGCTGCTCAACATGATATAACGCCTTACACGCATCATACACCCTGTTCAAATTTCCTTTGCCCGAATATAAAAATTGAAGATACTCCATTAAATCTTTGACAAACTCACAATGACCTATGAAACCAACCACATCACTACCAATATAATTTTTTATCTGAAAAAACAATCTTGCATCTTCCCTCACCCAAATCTTTCCCGCTTCACCAGTAGGTGGATCATTCGTCAAATGATCATCTTTATCAACACTTCTCAAATAAATTCTAATGGTCTTACTCCAATCTAAAAAGTTATTTTCATTCAGCTTATGTTCTGTAATTCTATTAACCACCGGAATAATATCACTAACAACAGTCTTAGTATTAAGCATGATGTAATAACTGAAAAGAATAAACTGTCAAATAAAAGGGAGCCAACAAACTGACACAAGCTGACCTTTGGAGTGTCAAAAACAATGACTGGAATGCAGAACAGGGAACAAAGCGAAGGGGAGCAACACACTGATACAAACTGACCTCTTGGAATGCCAAAAGTGACTGCTGGAATGAAGAGTAGGAAGCAAAACGAGACCAGAAAAGGAAAGACGATCACCGGAAACCTCCCATGCTCCCACACGCACCGGTGCGTGAAGCAGGACACAGACTCTTCAAGCGACGCGTGAGCCTCACGCGCAGACCTTCAGGTGGCCGAACTCCAGAGGCAGGCCAGTCGGTAGCCAAGGCTCCTCCCTAAGGTGGCTGTGACATAAAGCAAACGGTCTAGGTAGATGACCTAGACCCACTGCTCTTGAAACAGTAAAACCTCTCCAAAAAAACTCACGAAACAGAACAGGAGAAGAAGAAAAACAGAGGATTTAATGGCTCTGATACCATGTAATCAATATGAAAAATAATTCTTTATATATTAATTAATTCAATACACAACCCTATATATATATACAAGAAACTAGAGACTAATTTAGGAAGGAGAAATCTAAATATTTACTTCCTATATATACATTATTTTGTTTCCATAACAAGGATCACCATCAGATCATTGGATACTCTGATACTAACTGGGCAGGTTCTCCCTCTGATAAACGGTCCACTTCAAGATATTGTATCATGAATGGAGGCAATTTAATCTCTTGGAAAAAGCAAAAAGCAAGAGGTGGTTGCGAAATCAAGTGCTGAAGTAGAGTATTGAGCTATGGCTCTTGTAACATATGAACTTATCTGGCTAAAACAACTCCTTCAAGAATTAAGATGGAAAGAAATCAAAAGCATTAAGCTTATTTGTGATAATCAAGCTGCACTTCACATTGCCTCTAACCCAGTTTTTCATGAAAGAACTAAATATATAGAAGTTGGCTGTCATTTTATTAGACAGAAAATTGAGTCATAATGTATTGTCACAAGTTTTGTCAATTCTAATGATCAACTAGCGGATATACCCACTAAATCTCTCAGAGGACCAAGAATAAAACATATTTGTGGCAAACTTGGAGTCTATGACTTATATGCTCTAGCTTGAGGGGGAGTATTAAAATATCTAGCTCTATGATTAGCTAAAGATATATGTGTATGTGTATTATTAGAAGATAATAGTTAGAAGTCAGCAGTTGGTATACAATTTAATGCAATGACAGATAGTAGTTAGTAGTTTTATTTATTATAAAATATAACATGTATAAATAAGAGATGTATACGCATACTAAAAATATAAAAAATCAAAGAAACAATCTTTTCTCTCTTCTATCTCTCTTTTCTCAAATATCAATGCACTAGATTACACACAAATGCAGAAGAAACAGAACTAAATCAATGTAGATCTAGAAGAAACATGAGATACCTATGTAAGTAAACATCTTAGCAAAAAAAAAGACTATTCCATAATGGTTCTCATACATCCTCCCACAGCCAAAACAATTCATGTCAATCCACTATATTACGCGCATATGTAGAAGAAACAGAACTAAAACAATGGTAGCTAGAAACCTGAAAGGGATTTCATCATGGACCAATTAAAGAAGATTTTCCAAGTGCAAGGTTTCTATAAGGATGAGTAGTAACTGTACTTTGGCATGATAAGAAGACTCTAGTGCTTCAGTTGATATTTCCAATTTTCCAAAATTATAAGGCCCAAACAAGATCCCCTGTGGTGTAATGTTAACAAGCACAATTAGGAAAAGAAAAAAAATAAAGAAATTAGTTCCTACAAAGGGAAAACAATATACCTTGTATATTGTGCATAGCTTTTTCCACGTTTCACCATTACAAGTACAAAGCGACTCATAATAAACAAGGAAGAGAATGTCCAAAACCAAATTGTCTTCAATCAGTGTCTCCTCAGCCACAAAGTGAAAAGACCAACGTCCTATAAAGCATTTGCACAATCCAAATCTAATGTTAAGAACCCTAAGCATTGATTCAAACTTCAAGAAGAGAAGCAAATATCAGTTTCCTCATTTGTAATGGTCATCTATTGCAGAGAAGAAAATCTTAACATACAAAATATATACAAAATTTAATGAACAAAGAGATACTACCCCAGTGTTTAAATTTAGCTATGCACGTCACATGACAACATAAATTAAAATATATATATGCCTTAACCTCTATCTGCATATGCAGAAATTTCAACTTTTTCTTTGTTAGGCTTTATTTATTTCACAAACAGAACTTTCCCAGATAACATTTTCCTCATCTTTTAGTGATTTTTGTGTGGATAGAGAAATTGATCAGCAGAAAGTGCTTTCATGGTCAAAAGAAAATAAAAATTAGTTTATTTTCAAGGGAAATGATTTCCTATTTTTAGAACTGAAAGCAATTTTACAAACTCCCAAATAAATACTCCTAATAACCACAAATATGATTACTAGACTCGTACAATTCTATTAAAGTTTCATAGGTACGTGAATCATAACTCAATCAAGTAAATAAAGATAATCAACATTAATATATGAAGTCCACAAATTCCTTCATTTTTGGCTTTATATGTTTAGAACCTAAGAAAAAAAACTAAATGACAACTAGTTGTATTCAAGCATACAAAAAAGGACAACCAGTTCCTTCGCGCAAATAAAGGAAAATAAAACAACAAGAAGTTGTCATTCCTACCTAAATTTCTACTTTTCCACTTATCTACTCTATTTTTCCATTCCCCCAAGCTATGATGTATTTTTCTTGAGTTGATACTCATCTCCATTTAACCTCTCCCATCTTTATTCTTTTATTGTTTCTCAAGTTCTAATAGTGGATTTTTCAGCATGCATGGTGATATTAGTCAAAACAGGGATTTTCCTTCATATTTGCATATTTTGGCATATTTAGTCCATTTTACATGAATAAATATTATTTTAATTTATTTTTACAATTTGTACAGAATCTTATGATTCAATTAGAATCTTGATTCAAAAAATTAGGAATTCAATTTTTATTTGAATCTCAATTAAACAACCATGACCACAAAGACAATATGACATCATAAACTCTTTTCCTTTCTTACCAAATCCTCTAAATTTGAGTAGTGAAACTCCCTTCATGAAACAAGACATATCCTACTCTCCTCAAATAAGAAAGAGCAACCTTATGTGCTCGCCTAGACTGCAGTAGTCCAGTACCTAGCTATTAAGTATCCATACACATCAAAGAAGGCCATTTGACTGAATTAATTCAAATCCTATCTACCTCAATGGTCCTGTGCAGCCAAACACAAAGAACATAATGCAACTCAGTACAATGTGCACCAAATGCTAAAGCCGATGAACTATCAGTAATTGAAGACAGTAAAATACAATTATAACATTCACAAATTTGAAGAGATGAGTTTATTTTAAACATAAACATACCATTTCCTCTGGGTGACTGGAGGATAAAAGTTCCTGAAGAACATAGATCAATTTGCATTCCAGTCTATTAGAAATCAGTTTTATTGCCTTTCGAGCTAACACCAACATATACTGCACCAAGATTGCAAGTGCAGCTATTAGGGTAATAAAATTCACAAATCAACAACTAAATACAATGTCACTAAGAAGTGGGCAGTAATTTTGAGGTTATATTTCAAATAGTTCCTGCATTCCATTTCATGCCACAAACAACTGGAAAAGAAATTAACTCAGAATTGGATAATGACAAAAAGAAGTGAGAATTAAGAGAATATTCAAGATGGATGAACTTACAAGCATGCATGAGAATCTGCCTGGTACACTTCAATAAGCACTGTCGTTCAATGTAGTACTGAAGTAATACCTTTACAGTAATAGGGATCATGAGAAATATCAGACACATTTCTACTTAATGATAATACTTGCCCAAAAAAAAAAACAAAACAAGACTAACGTCCTCATTGCACATGTAAACATATGACATTAATAAATAAACTTAATTGACACCACTCTAACCACTTAGAATTAGTGGACAAACTATGGCATTTCAATTTTCAAATATTCAAAGTGTAGGTTATTCATCAAATAAGAGAGAACAATAAATATAATAGCCAAAAAATCATGCATCTTTTTAACATGTAAAAAACAAGATCACTGCAATAAAAAAAAAAGAGAGAGAGAGATAACAGGAAGAAAATAATGATGAAGATCAATGCAAAAAGTAGATAAAACAGAAGACCACACTAAGATAAAAATTTTAAAGTTCACTGTGCGCAAAATAATTTGGTCCATTACATTAATTGCCATCCCTGAAATCTCTTTTTTATTTTCCGTCCTCCCTGTTTAATATTTCTAATAACACCAGATAAACAAATATAAGACACGTAATTGCAGTTCTCAAAATTCTCCAACATTCACATGAATTCCAAAACCCAAACTGCTATAGAAACACTTGAAACATGAAATAACATCTTTTTTCCAAGATTTTATCAAAACCACATCCAAAGCTAAATGAGCAAAGCAAGAAATCCACTAACCACATGAAGATATTCTTTAACTACAGAATCAACAGCTAAACCATTGCTCTCGACAGACCTGTCCACAAGATTGTAGGATTGCACATCATCTAAACACTGTAATTAAAAACAAAAACATAAAAGCTTATCCCGCATAACCTGACATTACATTACATATGATTCATAAAATTAAATAAAAAATAGCAGGCAAAGAATTACTAGTAAAAAATATACAGAACAAGTTCAATTGAGAAATTAACTGACCAAACAAGAACTAATTGGCAAAGCCTTATCTTTCAATTCAGGCTTTATATTCAATTCATGAGAGCCAATTTTCAGTTGCTGCAAATTCAAAACTTCTCTTGATTTGGCATTTGGAGGCTTGAAGAGAAAAACTGCATCCGCTAACCAAGCATGATTCTCCTTCAACTTCTTCGCCTTCAAAACCAAATGCACAAAATTCACAATATTAACAAACGCAAAGACCAGTATGTGTGTGTGTATACAGAGAGAGAGAGAGAGGGAGGTGTTCAGGGGCAGAGCTGAGGGTCGTGTGGGGGCTGACGACCTCTCGCCGGCGGCACTGAGTACTGATATATAGGGAGATCTGCGTTACTGAGGCTGCCGGTGGTGGGTGTTACAGAGAGAACAGGGCTCAAGGGTCAAGGTTGCTTACTGCGGGGGAAGAAGAAATAGGCGAGCGTAATCTCTCATGCGAAATTACCATTTTGCTCATCGGGGCTTTAATTTTTTTTTTAAATTTTATTAAGTCTTGAAACGGTGCCGTTTCACTTAACACGATTTTTAAAAAAAAAGCCAGCAGCATTTTATGTTGTTGGCTCTAGCGAAGAGAGACCAAGAGATTGAGAGAGATAGAGCAGAGGGAGGCATAGGCGCCGCGCAAGCAAAGGCAGAGAACAAAGGGGAGAGGCGGAGAGCAGACCGCCGGCGATGCTGCAACTGCACCGAGTTACCGACCAGATTTTTAAAATTTTAGTAATTTTTTTTTTCAATTTTATTAGTTAATTTATTAATTTTTTGTGATTATTAGATTTTAGATTACTAAAATTGAGGATTTTATTTTTTAAATATAAACTAGATTTAGATTATATATTGGGTTTTAAATATAGAATGTAGATTAATTAGTTGAATTAATTGATTTTATTGTGTTTTGTGAATTTATAATAATTTTTTTAGGTTAAAAATTGGAGATTTGATAATTTTTATTTTAGGTAAAGAATCGGAGATTTTTTTATATATAAAATAGATTATATATTGGGTTTTAAATGTAGAATATAGTTTATTAATTAGATGAATTAATTATATTTATTGTGTTTTGTGAATTTGTGATATTTTTTTGTTTTAGTTAAAAAAATTAGGGATTTTATTTTTATCTATATAATATAGTTTATTCAATTGGTTTTTAAATATAGAATATAATTTATTAATTATGTTGTATTAATTGAATTTACTTGTGTTATGTGTATTTGTGATTATTAGAATTTAGGTAAAAATTGATAATTTTTTTTCTATATAAATATAGATTGTTGTATTTTTGAATTTTAATTAACTATAATAATTTAATTAAAATGATATGTGTTGTGATTATATTGAATTAATTGCTTTTGTTAGTGTTTTGTGAATTGTTATTAGGTTTTAAATATAAAATGCAATTTAATATTTTGTTATTGTCTAAAATGCTGAATATAAATTAGGTTAAACTAATTCTAAATTGAACAGATATGGATAGATTTGTGATCAAGACTAAGAGAACGCAGAATGAATATGGTGAATCCTCTAATATCCCTATTCCGACACCGATCCCTACATTAAGTAGTCATGCAAGTGAGGAGGTATCTAGTGATGATATAAGGCGTTCTGATATTAATTTTGATGATATTGTGGGTGATCCCGCATTGCATAAATCTATTAATGAGTTTGATGTTGAGATTATAGATGATGTTATAAGACAATATGTGGCTAAAGGTCTTGCCAACCACGTGGCCATAATTTTTCCCAAACAGAATTTGAAAAAATTATGAGGAGTTTTAGAGAGAATTGGTACTCTAAATTTGAGTGGTTGGAATATAGTATTTCCAAAGATGCAACATTCTTTTTATGGTGTTATCTTTTTAGTTAGAATAGAGGATCAAAATGAGGAGATAATGACTTCACAGAAATTGAATTTCGCAATTGGAACAAGTTCATGGAGAGATTTAATAAATACGTTGGCGGTTCAAATAATCCACACAATAATGCAAGAGTACTATATGTTGGTTTCAAAAATCAAAGACAAATGTGTCTCATGTATTATCTTCCCACAGTCAAGAGCAAGAGAGGCATTATCGAACACGTTTGACAGCTGTTGTTGACTGTATACGTTTTCTTTTAGCAAATGGCTTAGCTTTTCGAGGACATGATGAGTCGAAAAAGTCACTTTGCCGGGGTCATTTTCTTGAACTTCTCAATTGGTACAGTCAACGTAATATTGATGTTGAAAATGTAGTTAATTCAAATGCTCCTGGAAATAATAAACTCACTTCTCCACATATCCAAAAACAAATAGTGAGCGCTTGTACTTTAGAGAAGACACTAACTATTATTAAGGATGTTGGTGATGACTTTTACTCTATATTAATTGATGAGGCTCGAGATAATTCTATAAAGGAATAAATGGTTGTGATATTGAGATATGTTAACAAGTTGGGACAAGTGATGGAGCGATTAGTTGGAGTGGTACATGTGAGTGACACACCTGCTTTTGTCTTTGAAAAGTGCACTTGAAGATTTCTTTGCGAAACATAGGTTATCACTAAGTAGAGTTCGAGGTCAAGGTTATGATGGGGCTTCTAATATGCGAGGTGAATTCAATGGGTTAAAAACTCTCATTTTAAATGAAAATCCCCAAGCAAGATATATTCATTATTTCGCTCATCAACTCCAATTAGTGCTTGTAGCAGCAACGAGGAGCAATAGATATGTGAGTAATTTTTTTGAATATGTTACAATGATTGTGAATATGGTTGGAGTTTCATGTAAAAGGAGAGATGCTCTCTGTCAAAAATAGTATGATGAAATCGTTCAATGTTTGGAAAGAGGTGATATTTAATCTGAAAGAGAATTGCATCAAGAAACAAGTTTGGCTCGACCCGATGAAACGCGTTGGGGTTCTCATTATAAAATAATTGTGCGGCTTCTTTCTATGTGGTCAGCAGTGAAAGTGGTTCTTGAAACCATAATAGACGATGGAGCTGAACAAAGAACTCAAAGGACAACTGTGGGCTTGGTTGATAAAATGAAAAGTTATGATTTTATTTTCATTACTTACTTAATGAAGAAAATTTTAGGAATGACAAATGATCTATCTCAAGTCTTGCAATGAAAGGATCAATGCATTGACAATGCTGTACATTTAATTGCAACGATCAAACAGCAATTGCAAGACTTCAGGAAAAATGGATGGGATGAATTATTACAAGATGTTAATGATTTTTGTATAGATCACGATGTCACGGTCCCTAATATGGAAGATAATGTTCCGGGTAGTCTACGTTCTAAGCGTGCTGGTATTCCTATTACTTATTATCACTACTTTCGAGTGAAAATGTTTTGTCAGGTAATTATTCTTCTTCGTCTTATGATACTAAAACTATTTATAATACAACTTAATTTTCTTTCATTTAATACTAGGTTGTTGACTTTATTGTACAAGAAATGAAAAATCGGTTTACAGAAACAAGTTCGGAATTGCTTTTATGCATTGCTTGTCTTTCACCTATAAATTCATTTTCCAACTTTAAGCGATCTCGATTACTTTGTCTTGCTGAACTATATCCAAATGATTTCTCCAATACTGATCGAATGATACTTGAAGATCAACTTAAGACCTACATTCTGATGTAAGAAGGAATACAGCTTTCTCTGACCTTCATGACATTGGAACTGTAACACCCTTATACCCTATATACGTATAATACATATTTTTAGCATATGTAAAATACGCATATATGGTATAAAAATATCACAGACTGATTTAATAATAATTTTTACATTTCTATTTTAAGATTTCAAATACTAATATATAAAATAAATAGTATATAAATATTATTTGCTTGTTATAGGAATCCAAAATAAATATTTTATATGAAAATTTCTGGAAAAAATTCGCCAGAGTTTTGTTTGTAATTTAAACGTTTCCAAAATTCAACAAAACACAACCTGCATAAAACAAACACTCCAAATAAAATCAATTCACCAATTCACCAATACTTCTCAATTTCTCCATATTTTCTCAAAATACTTATATATAGGTATATATATATATCACCATTATATATAAAATCCCATTTTAAACAAAATTATTCAAATCATTCTTTACAATTTACAATATATGCTTCAAAAACATATCATAATATACATAATATCAAAATTGTACATGCTGGCAACTGGCTCTGATCTTAATGTACCCAAAACAACTCTTCAAGCTCAATAAATACAAACCTAGACCCGACTAGGTCTAGTAAAACTCTCGGGCTCTACCAAAACGTCCATGACACCTGCGCGATGAATTACAATCGCGCTAAGCCGAAGCCTAGTGGTACAAACTTTGATAATAATAAAAATGTAAAGTAATGCCAATACACAATGCATATAGAGGTCACATCATTTCACTTTATTATATTTTTCAAATATTTCATACTCACAACTCATAACATTATATTACTCAATTGTATCACAATTCATAATTCACATTAAAGCAAAGACAAGCATGGGCCCAAAAAGGATCTAATATGCTAAAAAATTTCAGAGTTACTGCTTTGGTCTATAATGACACCATGTGTCTAGCCCGTAGGTAATATATATATCCATGGATAATGTAACAGCCCCAGTCTTTTGGACCTCAACCCGGCTAGACCATTAGGTCCCAGTATCTTGGTCCTCAACCCGGCTAGACTGCTACGGTTTTTGAGGCTTACGACCCAGTCTTTTCACCCCAAAAATATCATATTTATCATTTATCAGTTGGGCTCGGCTTATGACCCGGTCTTTTCACCTGCCCAGCAATTCATAGGCATGCCGCCAAACCCAGAACTCTGAAAATCGAATAACATACTAGGCATACAATTAATTCATTTATCTCATTATCAAATACTTTCACAATTCATTTCTCATTTTATTTCTCATAATCAAACTAAGCTCATTGCTTTATTTTCACATTTTTTCTCATTTTTGTCATTTTTCACATTTTTCTCATTTTTCTCACTTTTCTTATTTTTTCTCATTTTTATCAATATCAATTCATTTCATTATTCCACATATCTCATTTTTGCATTCACAACACATTACCCAATTACTTTGGGTATTTTCACATAATATGCATATTTCACACCTTACACAATTTAGCCATTATCAATGGCTTTTCACAATGCATTTAACACATATATGATATTACAAATGTCATAGCACATTATTCATACTCAATCAATGAACCAAGTAGCTTAACACATTTTTCAACCAAAATGTATTAAGTCCAAATGTCATGCAAATATAAACATTATACTCAAAGTTTGTACATACCTCTACTAGCAACCCAGAGCAAGCTTAATACAACCTCCAATCCTATCCTTCCAACTTGCCCTTCACCACTTAGATGAAGCAAATCAACCTCCCTCAATGCCTATACCAAATGTGATCATACATAATCATTTAATATCATATTCTAAGGTATTCTCAACATCAAACCATAATTAAACATCACTCTAAACCAAATCCCAAAATTAAGTTTCACCTCACTTTAACTTTGAAAAACCATATCAAGCCTTTTAAATTAATGTTTTAAGTTTATTAATATCATTAAAAACATATTTTAATACATTTAAATCATTTACATTATAATAATACACTCTTATACACAAAATCTCAAAAATGGCATAACCTTCCCCCCATTGAAGGTTTTCCATTCCAACACAATCCATTACTCATTTCAAGCTTATATTCATCACATTTAACACTAAACAACATGCTTAAACAAATAAAATCACGCAATTCAACCATTTTGAAAAATCACTTTTCCAAAACCCTAAATCTCCACTTCCATTCTCAAACTCCAACCAAACACAACCAAATCCAATATTTGACTTTAAAATACTTGTTTATGTATCAAAACAACTCATTTGGAATCAATTTACACAATTAAAAACCATGATTTCAAAACCCCAAAAATTACATAACCCTAAATTCTCTCTCTTCACCAATCTTACTCAAACTCAACCATTTCTTTAATCCAACCTTAAAATCATTAATAACCAATCAAAAAAACTTCATTCATATCCAATTAAGCAATTAAATCATGCTACTATAGAATTCCAAAATTTACATAACACATTTTTCCATAGAATTTGAAAATTTGGTAAGAAAGCTTACCAATTGATGAAGAAACTTCTAAAACTCCACTTGAATCCTTAAAATCTTTTCAATTTTTGGAGTATGGAAGAAGAAAATCCCTCTCTTGAAGCCATGAAATTCGGCCTTGAAGGAAAGAAGAAGAAGAAGACTTTATTTTTTTTTATTTCTCTTTCCTTTCACCCTTTAATTTTAAACCATATATATATATATTAAAATAATTTAATATTTAATTATTTATTTAATAAATTAAAAGTCCTAAATTCCCTCTTCCATTCAAAAATAATTTATTTTTGAATTATTTTATTAATTTTAAATTTCTAAGATTTAATTACCAAAATACCATTTTACTTTGACTTTTCTTTTAAAAAGTGTTGATTTTTATATGTTATGTATATTTTACATATATATCACATATATTATCCACTTTTTCATTTAAAACCCCTTTATTTTTCATTTAAAACCATTAATTTAATTTATCAATTTAAATTATAATTTATTTTATCAAATTTCAAAAAATTAGAACTTTTCAAAAATTTAGGATATTACACATATGCACAAGTAATGTGTATCTTATATACACATCAAATGTACCTTATATGTGTATTAAATATTAAGTATGTAATGTATTAATCCAACATATATAATTAATATACCATATGTACATGTTATATATACTCTAGATATATATATATATATATATATATATTGAGTATATACAATTTATATCTCCAAATACTTATTTGATTTCTCCAAAATCACGGATGTTACAGGAACTCTTGCTCAGAAAATGGTTGAGACAAGTTCTGACATTATGTTTTCTTTGGAATATCTGGTTGTCAAGTTAGCTTTAGTCTTACCTGTTGCAACTGCTACTTTTGAGAGAGTTTTTTCAACAATGAACATTATCAAGACGGATTTGCTCAATAAAATGGGAGATAATTTTCTGACCGATTGCTTGGTGTGTTATGTGGAGAAGGAAATTTTTGTAAAAATTGAAAATGAAGCTATTATGCAACGTTTTCAAAAAATTCAAACTCATAGAATACAATTACCACCTCTTAGGTATAGTCAATCTAGTAATATAAATTAATTGTTGAACTATTGTAATATTAAATATTCAATTTTATTCATAATTCGTCAGTAATTTTTTCTCTTGGTAATTTTGCCCCCCTCCCTCCCTCAAAAAGTTTCTAGTTCCGTCACTGGTAGAAATGATTTCTTAAATTTGGGTATTATTGGAAGTGGAAGTGGCTTTTCGAATTTAGGTAATGGTGGAATTGGTTTCTTGTATAATGGCACTGGTGGAGGTAAAGGTTTCTGGAATACTGGTAAAGGTGTTGGAAGTGGTTTTTTATAAATTGGTATTGATGGAGGCAATGGCTTCTTTGATATTGGCGGAGGCAATGGCTTCTTGTAAATTGGCACTGGTGGAGGCACTGGCTTCTTATAAATTGGTATTGGTGGAGGCAATGGCTTATTGTAAATTGGTAGCGGTGGAGGCAATGGCTTCTTGAACATTGGAATAGGCGGAGGAAGTGGTTTTTCAAATATTGGAGGCAATGGTTTCTTGAATGTTGGAAGAGATGGTAGAGGAGGTTTCTTATAAATTGGAATTAACGGAGGCAAGGGCTTTTTATAAAATGGTAACGATGGAGGATAAACCTTTGGAGGAAAGAGCTTAGGAGCAAAGAATAATGGATGATCAACTACATCTGTTTTATCATCTCCACAGCAGAAAGTTGTAGCTAAAAACAAATAATAAATGCACAAGCACAAAAGTGCTCTGCTAAATAGAGGGAATATCTTAATTTTGGAACCAAAGCTTTTCTAAGCTTCTATATTTGGGATAATTCAAGACACTGATGGGTTTCAAGCACATAACACTTGTCTCTATATATAATGTGCTCATGAAGAGAAGTGATAGGAAAAAAAAGACTTAACTCTCAATAAGGAAATCTGATATTAAAGCCTCAAATGCTGGATTCAAGTATTAATTAATTAATCACAGAAGCCAAGTGCAAACACTACATTTTCCTAATCTGGCGGTGGCTTTAAATTCATAAGCACTATACATGATGTTCAACAAAATATTAATTGCATTGCATTTATATTTACTTTAATCAAAATTTATGATTTGCTGGTAATTGAAATTGCTTATTTTTAAGAATTTTCTATATATATTTCCAATATACTAAACACATTTTCTTAATATATTTATCACTATATCAAGCATTGATCACTAAAATTTTTATCTTGAAATTATAATCTATTCCTGTCTATAATTTCTGTCTTTCTTCATTTTTTCTATTTTGTATTTTTCTTTTTTAACTTTGTGTTTTTCTTTGTTCTCAAAATAAAATTTTATATTTAGTTATTGAATTTGAAGTATAGGATAACATTAGTAATATAGATTTTAAAATTTAAAATTTATAATATTTATGCAAATTTTGAATCTTTTGATTATTTGGTATCAAACAATTTAAAATTTAGAGATACTAAAAGTGTTAATTTTTATTAAATGGAGTTACTAAAAGCAATGACATATATTGCTTTTCATCTTTTTGTGCCTATATTTTTATATGAATACAAGTCGGATGTAACACCTCGACTCAAAAAATAAATGGACTATTAAAAAAATTAATTACATTATTAATCCAAATTTAGAGAAATTACAAACTATTACTTAACATATAAATATTAGGGGTAATTACAAATATAACCTAAAATAAGATTACATTTTTTAAAATACTACAACATCTTTTTTTTTTTTCAAATTTGCGGTAATTATATTTTTAAATTGCAAATATACGGTGACAGCTGAAAATTTAAAAGTACATAGTCAAATAATTATAAAAATACCATTGTTTATAAAGATATATGAATGTATACAAAGATATTTTTTTTAAGTTGTAATTTTTATAGATAAACTATTTGTAATGGATATATGGAGAACCCATATTATCCGAGTTTACAATATACTTAAAAAAATTTGGCAAAGAATTAAATGACAAATAAACAGCAGGCTTCATACTCATTCTACAGTCTATAGCAAGAAAATTTGGAGCTTGATTACCCTCCCTGAATATATGTAGTATAGCCGAGTTTGAACTGTCAATGAAGCTTTTAATGTGGCTGGCCATTGTTGTTGATGTAGAATATATAATATATATTTATAAAAATCTATTGTCTTGGAGAAAGAATATCAGTATACAACTCTTCTATTTTAGTATTTGTAAATATATAATAATTATAACTACATATATCTAATATCTTTAAAAAAAAGAATGTCAAGATACAACTATAATACCAAGATATATGTAGCATATATCTATATATATCTATTGTATTTGAAAAAAAATATCAGTATATAATTATTATATCCTATTATATTTAGGTATATACTAACTGTAACTACTACATATATTTATTGTCTTTAAAAAATATCAATATATATATATATATAATATTTTAGTATATGAAGGTATATGTAGCATATACTTGTATATATCTATTATCTTAGAGAAAAAAAATATTATTATGCAGCCGTTATATTTTAACATATAACTGTAATATAAATTTTCTTTCAAATATTTTATCCAATATTTGGTGTGCATTTAGATTGAAAAACAAAAAACTCCATAATTATTATATTTAAAACCCAAAAATAAATTAAAAACTAACAGAAAAATAATTCATATCAACAAACTGATGATAATCATATATTCTGTACTTTTCTTTTTGCCTTTATTCTTTATATTAGTAGCCAATTGATAATCAAAGCAATAATTTTTATGATATTCATCTTCATCATAAAATTAAAAAAGTTACATAATTAAAAAAAATCACAATAGATGAAACTATTGTTTGCTGCGTTTCCATGACAAAAAAAATTATATTAAAAGGACTAAATATTTTCTCTTTTAATATTTAGATTTTTAAATTTAATAGGTGGAACTTTGATTAAAATGCAAAACAAATTTATTTACCCAATTTTGAATTTAGGACTTTTAACAGGAACTCATTTCCTTCAATCACCTTTTGTTTGTTTATAAAAAAAGTAATTTAATGATAGTATATTTATTAGAAAATAAAAATAATATTATTTTATTTCATCGTTTTTTTCATGAAAGCTTATTTGTATTCTTAGTTGGAGATAGTATAACTATACTTGATTGGATTTAGTGGCGAGAAAATTAGAAAACAAGTATAAACGGTATGAATAATTGATTACACAATTGTCTTCTAAAACAAACAATAGTGAGATAATGGTCTTCTAAAATTGCACAATGTAATGCATTTTCACCCATATGAAAAAATTACAAAAATGAATTAGATCCAGATTTAAGCAACAGATGTCTCAACTTTCAAAGCAAATCTTCTTCATCTTCACTTTGATTGAAACAACAAACTTCATCTTCTTGATACAAGAGATTAGACAGAGACAAAGATGAAATATCAAAATCTGCCATGGTGAATTATTATACAAAACAATAAGAAAAGAGGAAGATGGATATTTGTAGGATTTGAAATCTGGTTAGAAAATCTAGAGTAGGAAAGAGTGAAATCTAGTGCGAGACAGATGGAGCGAAAGAGAGGCAGGTCGCAGGAAGAGCCATAACTAGAAAAAAAAAAGGGGGGCTGATTTTTGGTCCATGAACAAGGAAAGGAGAAGTGGATAAAGAAAGAAATTGAGATACGAGTGCCGTATTTTCGGAAAAAAAAATGATAAAAAAAGTAAAATGAAAAATCAAAAGATTTAAAGTGAAAATAGAAAGTAGGACTAGTAAAAATGAAAATAAAATTTGAAAAATAGTATATAATGTAATTTCCTCTAAATATTAACACATAATGCAATTTGGCAATATATATACACACGCGCGTATAGAACTTGGGTAAAATTTATAGAATACATGTATGGAAATTAGGATTTGGTATCAAGGGTAACAAAGTATGATTAGCATGTAAAAGAGGAATTCGAATTTAATAAAATTAAAATAAGTAAAATTAAATAATGTTTTCATCATAAAATTATAAAAGTAAAAAAAAAATAAATCGATTTTAAAATTTAAAAAAAGAATATTGCTTTAAAAGTGAATCAAGAAAGAAATTTTATACAACAAAGCATGGTAAAATTGCAATAGAATAAAGACGCCTATCTATTGTTAACCATCCTGATAAATCTGCAAAAGCTAGAAAATTACTAACAGTCAAAATAATAGCTGCATGCATTGTGAAATTTTATTTATTGTTTGCATTATATATCTCCACACCAACTTCCCTAACTCGTTTAGTGCAACAATTAGGGATTGCAAAAAAAAAAAAAAAACATGCATCCATTCTTAGATTATGAAAAATGAATTTTGAAGCACCAAAAATGGATTTCACATGAACTTTTAAGCTTTGGGTCATTTTTAGGTTAACTTTTGCTTACAGATGGGAGGTTGAAACATGTTGTTTTAAAATGAAGTCGTTTATTTATATAATCAATTTTAAAAATTAATTATTCCACTTAAATTTAAGATTCTATAAAGATAAATTCTAATACTTTTAAAATTAATTTTTTAAGTATTAATGAAAAAAAATTTATTAATTAGATGAGAAAAATTTTAATTAACTTTTGATTTAATTAATTTATCAATTAATTTTAGAAATTAATTATTCTAGTGTAACACCCGGAGTCAGATGACATACTAGTTTGAGAAGCTAATTAGGAAAGGTACTAGTTTGATGTACTTAAGCAAGCATGTTAAATGTAGGAAAAATTATCTCATATGTTTTATGAAGGCCAAATCAATACTATCTAAGCAATTTGAATTAACTATTTTAAGGTCAAAAGTTGGGCCTTGAAATGAGCATATCACTTAGAGCTAATATTGGGTTGGGATGTTACAATTGGTATCAAAGTGATCCACAACCAAAAATGCAAAACGAAGTGTTATAGGGGTTAAGTATTACCTTATGAAAGCCACCTTTAGAGTTGGTTGGACAAAAGTGTTATATCGGGAAAGCCACCTCTAGATCATCATTTTTTGGTAGGAATTGATCTTAGACTAAACCCAAATAAATATAAACCAGCTTGAATGCGAGGAGGATGTCGCATCTCATATGATGAGAGAATATAACACCTTGAGTCAGGTGACTTACTAGCTTAAGAAGCCGAACAGAGGAAGTGTTAGCTTGAGGTGCTTAAGCAAGCATGTCAAAGGTAAGAAAAAGAATCCCACATGATTTATAAAGGTCAACTCAATAATATTTAAATAACTTGAGTTAACCATTTAAGGGCCAAGCGTTAGACATTGAAATAAGCAGATTACTTGAAGTCAATATAGAGTTGGGCCATTACATCTAGTTAAAATTTAATATTCAAAATCGAAATAAATTTTAATATGCTTATGATTAATTTTTTAAGTATTAGTTAAAACATTTCTTAATTGAATTAATTAGGAAAATTTTGATTAACTTATTATTTAATTAATTTATTTAATTTTAAAAATTAATTATCAGATAAAATTTAAAATTGTATAGAGATAAAATTTAAAATTTTATAGAAATAAAATTTAAGTTCAACATCATCCCACATACTTTTGAGGATGATTATTCATACTTATTTTTTATGTCCCATGTTCTTCTTTTTTAGTCATTGTATTCTGATTTACAGCAAACCAAGTTGCTAATTATGTTAAAAAAGAGTTGCTAATGAAAAGTGTATATACTTACTTGGCTGCGGATCTAGATTTCTAATACTGTGTGTTGGCTCCGGGCTTCATGTAGATTTCTAATACTGTGTGTTGGCTCCGGGCTTCATGTCCATTGATTCTATTGATTTTGATGATGAATATACAAGTTGTTTGTTATTATTTTATATATATAATTGTTGGTTAAGTATGCAGATTCTGGATTATGCGGCAAATGGGGAAAAGGCAACAGGTTGGGTTAAATATTTCTAAAGGTTGATTGAATATCATAAGGTTTTGTATTTGATTTTTTTTTTTGTAAGGTTAGAGAGAAGCCATATAATGTTAGAACATGCTTTCAATAAAATTTTGCATTTTTACGATTATAATAAAATAATAATAGAACAGTATTTACAAATAGTAGTTTTGGAGAGAGTATTTGAACATGACAAAATGTGAACGAGTATGTATGTGTATATATATATGTATATTAAAAAAATGATATGTGGGTTTTCTAGAATAAAGAATTAATTGTTTTTATTGACAATCATTTGTGATTAATATTAATTTTTATAATTTGTGCAATTATATTTAATATTTTTTACAATGCGATTCAATTTCTCTCAAGTGTATGTAGACTAATTTATTTCATTTCAAACAGAACAACAAATCAATTCCATATTGAGTCAAGCCAAATAAAATTAATTTAAAATATTAAAAATTAATATCTTTATTTTTTTTTTTGGACTACAATAAGTCGTTTTATTGCCATAAGGAATTAGAATAACAAGTTTGGAGTTTGTTAATTAGTTTTTGTTTTTATCGTTTTCTTTTTCTCATTTTATCCTATATTCTCTGATTTTCCATTTTTACACGAAATTATATTTAAAAAATATAATTTAACAATAATTTAAGTTATTAATGGTTAATATGCTATTTGTGCTTATTGAATTTTTAATTTTCAGAAAAATAAATTTAATTTCTATATTATCATCGCAATATAGTTTCATTAATTATTATTATCCAAATAAATGTATAAAAGTTGAGGAAATAAGGCTTTTCTTGAGTCTATCACGTATGCATATTCTAATAAAGAAGCAAATTTGTAATTCTACAAATTCTCTCTCTTTATATACTCAATTTCTCCCTCTTTGTCTTCTCTAATAACTTAAATCGTTTGCTCTACCACGATTGAATATCTCACTTTCTGAATAAATGGCAAACGCAACAATCGATCAGTTCTTTTGTAAATGCAAATAAAGAACTCGATCAATTTGAAATGATGAGAGGCCACTGTGTGTTTTTATATGTATTTCGATCAATTTGCTATTTCTGATAGTAAAGATTTGGATTAGAGCTCAAGAACATGTGGGTCAATTTTTTTGTTGTTATTTTTGATGGGTAGTGTTTGATTGCTAAACCTATGAAGGTAAATGAGGGATTTTGAAATGAGCATCTCTATATATGTTAATGGGAAAAAATAGTTTTTTTTTTTATTCAGTGATGGTTATCTATTTCAATAAGATCCCTTAATTGTTTTTCAATTTGAAAGGATGAGAGGCCATTTTTTGTTTCTATATGTATTTCGATCCAATTGATTGCTATTTTTGGTATATAAAGATTCAGATTAGAGCTCAAGAACATGTGGGTTGATTTTTTTGTTATAATTTTTGATGGATAGTATTTGATTGCTGGGATTATGAAGGAAAATGAGAGATTTTGAAATAAGGAATTTTGATGGTGTCTTACTATACATGTAATGTACATCTGATCAGTTAACTTGATTAGGTTTCTTGTTATACATATTGATGAGATTATGACTTATTTATAGTCAGTCAACTAGTTATCTTTCTGTTAGTTAGCTGTAGTTAGTTGTAACTAATAGCCACGAGTACAATACATCAAATACTCATATATAAACAGTTGTGACTGTTCACGTGATAATGCATTCTGGTTTACACTTCATTTTTTATCTCTGTTTCAGCTTCTTCCTTCTTTGATCATGGTATCAGAGTGGAAACACGATCCATAGAAGATTTTACTTCACAGACTGTTACTTGTTGTAATCTCTTGATCTTGATCTTAATCTTGTTGTTCCTCAATTTCTTCTGTTGATTTTATTTTCTTTTTAATCATTAATCATGGCCTCAGATTCTCGATCGACAGATAAGGAGATGACGATTGTTCATAACAATAATGATAATCCGAGTCTAACACTTGTAGAGAATAACAGTTTGAGATAATTTATTGGTCTCTTAATTGTATTTCAGTTGTTAGCTTAGCCGGAGTTAGTTAGAGGAAAGCTGAGCTGGATTATTCTTTTGTTTTTTTTTTTCCTTATTTGAGAAGCTACTGCAATGTATATAATTGGATATTACAATGTGTACTGAACACAGAAAATACTTCATTCATTCTCTCGTTTGTTCTCTGACTTTGCTCTACCAGATTTGTTCATGGTATCAGAGCAATCTTCGATCATACTTTTCCGTTACTGATCTTGTTATCAATCTAATCACCGAAGTACTGGTGATTTACTTTGTCTATCATTTTAAACTGATTCGTTGAAAGTTTTTTGTGTTCAATTTCTTTTCGAAGCGTTTTCAGAAATGGGAGAACCTATAGAAAGGCAGGTGGTGAAAGGGACGACGTCGAAAAATCCGGTGACCATAATTACACAGGATAATCCGAGTTTGACATTGGTTACTATTCCATTTAATGGTAGTAACTATAGATCATGTAGTAAGTCAATGAAGATAGCGTTAGCGGCAAAACACAAATTAGGGTTTATTAATGGGAAAGTAGACATTCCGGCAGAGAACTCAGATGAATTTGAGAATTGGTTAGGGAATAATGCTTGGTTGTTTAGTGGATACTGAATTCTTTGACAAAGGAACTTCATGATTCTTTTCTGTATGTAAATTCAGCCAAGGAACTTTGGGACAAACTGGAAAAACGATTTGGAGAGTCTAATGGGCCACAGAAAAATATCAGATTAAGAGGGAATTGGGATCAATTACACAAGGAAATGCAACGTTGTCAATGTATCTCACTAAGTTGTGCAGATTATGGGATCAGTTGAACAGCATTGTACCAATGCCTCATTGTACTTGTGGGAAGTGTAGTTGTGGTCTTTCTGAACAGATTGTGAAGCTTAATGATGATGATAAAACACTGCAGTTTCTTTTAGGACTCAATGAGTCATACGATCATGTTAAGAACCAAGTATTGATGATGGAACCACTTCCAAATCTGGATAAAGTATATTCCATGGTATTGAATGTGGAGACAATAGAAACTACTGCTTTACTTGTACAGACAGAAAATCAGAGAATCTCAGGAAATACAAAGTCTAGCTACAAAAGAAAGGTGTTGAAAGAAGATGAGTTTTTTCATATTGCAAGAAAGAAGGGCATGTCAGAGATACTTGCTTCAAGATCCATGGTTATCCAGAGTGGTTTAAAGAGTTAAAGCAAAAGAAAGAAGAAGAGGGGATTTGGTAGAAAAGAGATGAAACAGGAGGGATAAAAGGGAGGATTAATCTAGCTGAAACATATCTGGAGGAGCTTAAAGAAGAAAAAAGTGCACCAATAATGATGGACTCAATGAGAGAAATGATACAGCAGGAGCTTACCAAGTTGCTTAAGGGGAAGCAAGTAGAAGAACATGAGTTTGCTGGCTTTACTCATGAGTTTGCAGGTATAATTTCAAATGTAAAGAATAACACGTGCAATTTGAAATGCATGTTCGATAATAGATACACGGGCCAGTAATCATATATGTGCAATGAATGATTTGTTTAGTATTATTAGGAAAGTGACAAAACCTAGCACTGTGCATTTACCTAATGGAGTTGTTTTAAGTGTTGACATGGTTGGGGAGATAATTCTAGACAATAAACTGACATTAACTGGTGTCTTGCATATACCTCTTTTTAAATACAACCTTTTGTCAGTAAACAAACTTACCAAATCTACCGATATAATTTTCCTTTTTATCCTAATTTCTGCATTCTGCGGGACCAAAAGACTGAGCAGCCAGTTGCTATTGGTAAGACTATGGGAAAATTGTATTTCCTTGATCATAGTTCTTTTCAACCTGAAACCATTTGTAAATACCTTTCTTATTTGAGTCCATCAGCCATTGGTTATAGTATAAATAATGTGATGCACAGTATGTCTAACTGGCACCAAAGGCTAGGTCATCCTTCGATGTGTTGCAGAAATTAAAAAAAGTTGAAGTTTCTTCTAGTGTTTTGCTGTAATATTTGTGCCAAAGCAAAACAAACTAGAGTCAGTTTTGATGTTAGTGAGAGCCATAGTGTTAATATGTTTGAGTTGCTGCACATAGATATATGGGGTCCATATAAACAAATGAGTCTTTCTGGAGCCTTTTATGCCTTAAAAATAGTGGAGGATTACAGTAGATCCAATTGGACCTTTCTCATGCAATCAAAGAATCGGGTAAGCAATATTATAAAGAGAATCAGATCCAAAAAATAAAACATGCTTTCTCTGAACCTTGAGGGAAACCTCAAGAAGAATACTTCACCGCCAACCCTGGAGAATGACCGCTTTACAAAGAAAGTGAAGAATAGAGATGAGGACTTCCATGAAGGGGATATGGGCATGGAGACACGTGACATTTCCAGTGCTTATAGTTCTTTTAAGGAATGCCTTTTATCCAAGCCAAGTTCTTCTAATGAGCCTGGCCTTGGTGCTAATGAAGATTCGGTCACAGAGAATGAAGCTATGGATCAAGATAACGTTGGCAATGATGAAAGTGAGGAGGATGATCTATTCTTCTCTAAAGGAGATGAGGGGAACAAGAATTACGAGGACAAGGAGATATTGGTCAATCTGTCTGGGGCTTACCCTAAAATTTCCTTATCCTCAGAAGTTCAAGATCAACTTTGTTTACCATGGAAATCGGCCATTGTTATCCGGCTGCTGGGGCGGAAAATTGGCTACAAGGCATTGGTTACGAAATTAGCTTCAATGTGGAAAACAAAGCTTGGCTTTAGGGTGATTGACTTGTCAAATGATTATTTCTTAGTGAAGTTCTCCAGCGAGGACGATAAACTAACGGTTTTGTTAGGTGGCCCTTGGTTAGTTTTTGGTCACTATTTGATTTTACAGCCATGGAGTCCTAGCTTTAGAACTTCTGATGAAGAGCTTTCCAAAGTTGTGGCTTGGGTTCGTTTCCCGGATATGCAAATACACTACTATCACAAGAGAATCCTACGTGCTATTGCCTCAGCCATTGGAGAAACGGTGAGGATCGATTACAACACTGGAGAGGTGTCTCGTGGTAAGTTTGCGAGAATTGCTGTGGAATTGGATCTCTCCAAGCCATTAGTCTCTATGCTTGAGATTGAAGGGAGGATCCAGTATGTAGAATATGAAGGATTGTATAACATTTGCTTTAAATGTGGTTGCTTTGGCCATAATAAAGACTCTTGCTCGAAGAAAGTTCTGGTGTCAGAAGATAATGTTGATGAGCCTACTAAGGATACTGGAAATCCTTCTGGTCATGAAAGTCCTATTGCAAACCAGACGGTGGTCGGAAAATCATTTTCTAGCCCTGCTTATGGAGAGTGGATGGTGGCCCCCCCAAGAAGAAGACGACAGGCGTTAAATAAGGATAATAATTCAAAGGTGGTAAACAGCTCTAATTTGGGTAAAAAACTAAAAGACAAGGAAAAGGATGTTGATGGGTCAAGATATGGGATCCTAGAAGATTTACCAATTGAAAATATTAATTATGATAATGCTTTATTTGAAGGAGTAGTTTCAGAAGGTAATGGTATGGTGAGGACCGATGAAAATAATAAAGAAAAAAAAAGGAGTGAAGATGAGGGAATTAAAAACAAATCACCAGTTTTTAATGCAATTAATAAAGGTGGTGGGTCAAATTGTGGGCCCAAAGAGAGTTTTAAAAAGTCTCATTCTACGTCTCCCTCAAAGACTTTTCAAAGTTTGAATGCTAATGGGTCAAATGGGCACATGGCTCACACTAAAGCTGGTAAGTTAATTTATAGACAGGATGGCCCACTAGTTACTGCACCAACAACTTTAGATTCAAACCACTCGGTGGTGGCCACGAAAGCTCAAGTCATTGCTACTACTTCCACCAAACAGAGGAGCAAAAATAAAGAAAATATGGCATATGAGAAGAATGTACTGGAGGCAAGGAAGAACTTCTCTACGAAAAAACCACCAGATTTAAGAAAAGGTACCACGATTCGCCCAAAGTCTATTCTAAGCAGGGTTAAATCTTCTTCTAACTCTATGGCAGCATTAGTTCCAATTGAGAATGCTGTTAAAGAGATTTCAAGGGCTATTGATTCTGCTGCATCGAGCTCAATTGAACACAAAGGAGAAGATGCTCTCATGGAGTCTCCAATTATCTCTGAGGATGAGGATGATGATCCCAGAGATCCTTACATGACTGATTATTAATGTCAGTTAGTTGCATTGCCTGGAATTGTCAAGGCATTAGCCATCCAGAAAAAATTCGCTACCTGAAAGATGTTATTCGAAGCCAAAAAATTCAAATTTTGATTTTGATGGAACCAAGGATTAGTAGTGTTAAGGCTGATCTTATCATTAAAAAATTGGGCTTGCCCTTCTCTCATAGGGTTGAAGCGCATGGGTTCTCAGGAGGTATTTGGCTATTATGGAATGATGAGATTCAAATTCAGGTGCTATCTAGTTCTATCCAATTCATTCATGTAGAAGTTATGGATAACAGTAAGAATAAATTCCTTCTAACGGCAGTTTATGGTAGCCCTACTGCTTCTATTCGAAGATGGCTTTGGGAGGAGCTTGCTAACCTTTCTCAGGCCATTGACATTCCTTGGTGCCTTCTTGGTGATTTTAATGCAGTGTTGTGTCCGAATGAGAAAAGAGGTACTACTGATGACCTTAAAATTTGTAAACTGTTCAGAAACTTTGTTGATGATAATGGTTTACTAGATTTGGGGTTTCAAGGGCCGAAGTTCACTTGGCGCAGAGGTCTAATCCTTGAGAGGTTAGATAGAGTCATTGGGAACCAGGACTGGATTTGTTTTTTTCCTAACTCAGCTGTCACTCATCTTCCTAAAGTGAAGTCAGACCATTGCCCAATTCAACTCATAACACGACCAGGCAGTATTAGCTCTATTCCTGCCCCTTCCTTTAAGTTTATTAATTTCTGGCAAGATAGAGATGATTTTGCAGATGTTATGGCAAGCAACTGGAAGGCTGAGCATCCTGTGACCCGTAATCTTGAGATCTTGGCTGAATCATTGTCTGGTTGGCATAAAAATATTGTTGGGGGGGGGGGGTTCATCAAAGGAAAAAACGTGTTCTTGCTAGACTTCATGGAATTCAAAAGGCCATGGACTGGCACCCTACACAGAATCTTATTGATATTGAAAGAGAGCTTCAAGTTGAGTTAGATCATATTCTTGAATAGGAGGAAAGCTTTTGGATGCAAAAATCAAGAAGTGAATGGCTTGAGAGTGGGGATCAAAATACAAAATATTTTCACTCTGTCACTATGCAACGTCGAAGAAGTAATCGTATCCTTCAGTTAAAAGATGATCACGGTATTTGGCACAATGATCAAGCTACTTTGGCTAATATGGCCAATGAATTCTTTGCCAATCTTTATAGTGAGGATAGATCTTTTCTTCCAACTTTACAGGGAATTAATTTCTTTTCTCCTTTGAATCATGAGGAAACTGCTGCCTTAGACAAACATGTTACTATGAAAGAAGTTCATTATGCTCTTTTTGACATGAACCCAAATAAAGCCCCAGGTATGGATGGATATAATGCCTTCTTTTTTCAGCAAAATTGGAAAATTATTGGCAAAGACGTCTTCTCATTTGTTAATGGAATTTTTAGGGGTGAACTTGATGTGAAATCCATTAATAAAACTTTGATAGTGCTCATTCCTAAGGTGAATCCACCCACGAAGCTTTCTCAGCTCCGTCCAATTAGCCTCTGCAACACACTGTTTAAAATTGTGACAAAAATAATTGTGAATCGGCTCAAACCTTTATTACCCAAGCTTGTTGGGCCAAATCAAGTGAGTTTTGTGGGTGGTAGACAAATTACAGATAATACTATCATTGCTCAAGAAATTGTTCATGCTATGAGAAACAAGCGTTCGGGGAAAAAATGGATGGCTATCAAAATTGACCTTGAAAAAGCTTATGATAGGCTGGGGTGGAATTTTATTCAGGAGACTTTAGAAATTATTGGCATCCCTCACAATCTGATTCGCACCATCATGGCTTGTATTACTTCAACAGAATTGAGTGTTTGCTGGAATGGGGCTCGTCTCCCTTTTTTCAAGCCGTCTAGAGGAGTTCGACAAGGAGATCCTCTTTCTCCTTACATCTTTGTACTGTGTATGGAACATCTCTCTCATTTGATTAGGGATGCTACGAATAAAGGTTTATGGAGGCCTTTTAAGGTTAGCAATAAGGGGCCTACTGTGTCTCACCTCTTTTTTGCTGATGATCTTCTACTGTTTGCAGAGGCTTCCCATTCTCAGATCAATACTATTTTAGAGGTATGTCATAATTTTACTGGAGCATCAGGACAGAAAGTTAATATGGAGAAGACCACTATCTACTTCTCTAAAAATGTTTCGAAGAATCATGCTGGACAATTAGGTTCTTTATGTGGGTTCAAAGTCACTGATGATCTGGGTATTTATCTGGGTGTTCCGCTCTCCAATGGAAGAAGCAAAACCAGAACTTATGCTTTTCTTTTAGAGAAAGTGAGGAATAAGTTAGCAGGGTGGAAAGCTAATAGTTTGTCTCTTGCGGGCAGAATTACACTTGCAAAGTCGGTCATTTTAGCCATCCCTTCTTATATTTTTCGGACAGTGGCGATACCTTTATCCATCTATAATGAAATAGAGAAGATTTGCAGAGGCTTCATTTGGGGATTTGGCTCATCAACTAAAGGGATCCCTCTTGTAAAATGGGACAATATTTGTAAGCCAAAGCAAAGTGGTGGTCTTGGTTTTCATAGACTTCATGAGGTTAATGACTCGTTCCTAATGAAGATTGCTTGGGGAGTTTTAAAAAAACAGAACAGCTTATGGGCTCAAGTTCTTAGAGGTAGATACTGCAAAGATGATGGGATTTTTCCTTGTTCTTTCAAGACATCAAACTTGTCCTGGCTATGGAAGAATGTTATGCGGATATGGCCAAGGGTTTTGCAAGGAATTTGGTGGGTTGCCGGCAATGGTGTAACAATCAGATTTTGGCTTGATCAATGGCTTACCGGTTGTGGACCATTAATCAATTATGTTTCTCAACATATTTCGAGTGAGGAAGCTAAAAGACCTTTGAGGGACTTTGTTCTTCAGAATGGATCATGGGATTGGAGCCTCTTTGGGTCTAAGTTACCACTCTCTCTTCTCTCCATAATTGCTGCTTCTCCTTGCCATCTTAATGAGCATTTTCATGATGAGTTCTATTGGGGATTATCCAGTAATGGCGAATTCTCTATTAAATCGACCTATAATGATCTGGAGGATTTCCAGAGATCATTGGATCGTGTAAGATGGAAGCCAATTTGGTCTTGGGAGGGCCCTGAAAGATTTCGGTCCTTTCTTTGGCTTTTAAGCCACGATCGCCTTCTTACAAACATGGAAAGATCAAGAAGACATTTGACATCTGTTTCTGTTTGTCAAATATGTTTTTTAATGCAGGAAAGTTCTTTGCATGTTGTTAGAGACTGCTACACTGCTAGACAGGTATGGCAGAGATTAATTCCCACACCGCTAAGTCAATAATTCTTTGGTTTAACTTCAGTGAGTGATTGGGTTGCTTTTAATCTATGTACTACACATGAGGATGGAGTGGGTAGGAAGTGGAGCCTTATCTTTGCAGTTGCCGTCTGGTTCCTATGGAAATGGCGTTGTAGCTCTCTCCTTCATGAAGATTTCCAACGGCCATGGAGTCCAGTTAACTCCATTCTAGATTTTGCGAATGAAATTCAAAGAACTTAAATGAGGAAGCACATTCGTAGCATTTGTGATAGAAGGAATGTTTTAATTGGCTGGGAGCCCCCAAGACATGGATGGGTTAAAGTGAATACTGATGGGTCTCTTTTGCAGTCTATCTCTTGGGCATCTGCAGGAGGTTTGATTAGGGATTATAATGGCGTATGGTTAACGGGATTCACCTACAACCTTGGTAGTTGTTCAATTGTAATAGCTGAGTTATGGGGTCTATTTATGGGACTCCAATCGGCTTGGAATGCTGGGTTTAGGAAGGTAGAAGTTGAAGTGGACAACTTGCTAGTGCCAAGCTTGCGATCAGCAGACCAGCACAGATTATGGCCGGTTCGAATTTGATTCTCAATATTCATGCTTTATTAGAGAAGGAATGGGAAGTTAGGATTTCTCACATCTACAGGGAGGCCAATCAATGTGCTGATTTTCTTGCTCATTTTGGCGCCACTAAGACCTTGGGTTTTCATGAACTTATGGAGCCACCTGATGATTTAAGGCCATTTTTGTTCTCTGACTATTCCGAAGCTGCTTTTCCTAGAAATATATCTATGTAATAGTTTTTCTTCCCCTTTAATTTCAAAAAAAAAAAAAAAGAATCGGGTAAGCAGAATACTTTCAAAATTTTTAAGAATGGTACGGACACAGTTTAATTGTGTAGTGAAATCTATAAGAAGTGATAATGGAGTCGAGTTCCTTGGGCGTTCTTGTCAAACATTATTTGAAGAGTTTGGGATTATTCATCAAACCACATGTATCTATACTCTACAGCAGAATGGGAGAGTAGAGAGAAAGCATCGTCATTTGTTACAAGTGGCTAGAGCTTTGTTATTTCAAGCATCAGTTCTTACTATGTTTTGGGGAGAAGCAATTTTACATGCCACATATTTGATTAATCGTCTACGTACTGTTACTCTTGGTTGTGGATCCCATATGAGGTTTTAATGAATAAGAAGCCAGATTATTAAGCAATGAGGGTATTTGGCTGTTTGTGTTGTTCTACAAACACACAGCCATTGAAGGATAAATTTTCTCCTCGTGCTTTTAAGTGTGTTTTCTTAGGGCATGTGGCAGGAAAGAAGGGCTACAAGTTATATGATGTTGATAATATGGAGGTTTTGACTTCTAGAGATGCAGTGTTCCACGAGGATGTGTTTTCTTATCAAACCATACAAACAGATGCTACTGGTTCTGTACTTCCATAGATTTCAGTTGCCGATGACTTTTCTTTCCAACCTATTTCTCAGCCTACTACTTTTTCAATTCCTACTTTACCTACTCCTATTCCTTCTACTATTGAACCTCAGGCCTTAACCCCTAATACTTTTTTGACTCACCTACTGCTTTACCTACTTCAACCACTGTTCATTCTGATTTTCTTCCTACTTTACCTATCGTTACTCATAATAATCTCTGACAGAGTTCTAGACTTAAACATAAACCTATTTGGCTTAAAGATTATGTAGCCAATGTTACTGCTAAACCAATTACCTTACCCCATATTCCCCGTACATTTCCTTTTACTCCAAATTTTACATTTCCTGATTCAGAGGTTGCTTTCTTAACAAATATTTCTATTGTACATGAACCTAGAAATTATAATGAAGCAAAATTATCTTATGACCCGCAGAAAGCTATGAAAGTTGAGTTGCTTGCTTTAGAGTCAAATCAAACGTGGACACTGACTTCGTTGCCTCCTGGAAAATCTGCTATAGGATGTAAGTGGGTGTTTAAACTTAAACTCAAACCTAATGGTGTGACAAGTACAAAGCCAGACATGTGGCTAAAGGCTACCATCAAGTGGCTGGTGTCAATTATGTTGAAAGTTTTTCTCTTATAGCCAAAGTTGTTACAATTAGAATTCTCTTTGTTGTGGCTGCTGCGCAAAATTGGTTTTTACATCAATTAGATGTAAATAATGCATTCTTACATGGCTTGTTGGATGAAGAGGTTTATATGCTACCTCCAGAAGGTTATTCCAAAGCAAAATCTGGGCAAGTTTGCAAACTGCAGAGGTCACTTTATGGCTTAAAACAAGCCTCACGGCAATGGAATACAGAACTTACGGCCTTCTTGCTTCAATATGGCTTTGTTCAGTCTGTCCATGATAATTGTTTGTTCATTTTTCAACATAATGCTGTGTTTGTGGCTCTATTGGTTTATGTTGATGATGTGTTGCTTTGTGGAAATTCAGATGCTACTATTTGTCACCTCAAAGCTGCGCTGGACCATAAATTCACTATTAAAGATTTAGGATTGGCTAAGTATTTCCTGGGTTTAGAGGTTGTGAGGAGTTCTTCAGGAATCTATGTAAACCAGCGTAAGTATGTACTGGATATGTTGGAGGACGCTGCTCTCTTAGCTTCTAAGCCTAAATCTACTTCACTTCCTAAGGGTGCTGTCTTAGAGTCTACTGATTCACCATTATTGGCTAACCCTCAGATTTATCGAAGTATTGTTGGCAGATTGTTGTATTTGGGGTTCACTAGACCTGATATTACGTTTGCAATTCAAAAACTTAGTCAATATGTCCACCATCCAAGGGAACTTCTTTTACAGTTGGCTCATCATGTTCTTCAATACCTTAAAGGTAATCCTTCCCTTGGTTTGTTCTTCCCAGCTAACAATCAGCTGGATATTACTGCATTTTGTGACATTGTTTGGGCTGCATGTAAAATTACACGAAATTCTGTCACTCGCTTTTATGTTTTCTTGGGTTCATCTCCCATTTCATGGAAGACTAAGAAGCAAAATACTGTGAGCAGAAGTTCAGCTGAAGCTGAATACCGTGCCATGGCCTCTACGGTTTGTGAGCTTCAATGGATAAGCTACATTATTAAGGATCTTCATGTTTCAGCTTCTTTTCCTATTGCTCTCCATTGTGATAATCAAGCAGTTATACACATTGCTTCTAATCCCGTTTTTCACGAGAGAACGAAGCATATTGATATAGATTGTCACATTGTTCGAGCAAAGATGAAAGATGGATTTATAACAGTGCATGTGCCTTTTGCGGTTTAGATTACTGATTTGTTTACTAAGGTCTTATCTACTCCTTTATTCTCTAATCTTGCTTCCAAGTTGGCTTTGGTTGATGTCCACCAAAGTTCAACTTGAGGGGGGGGGGATGTGGAGGATAACAGTTTGAGATAATTTATAGGTCTCTTACTTGTATTTCAGTTGTTAGCTTAGCTGGAGTTAGTTAGAGGAAAGCTGAGGTGGATTATTCTTTTATTTTTTTCCTTATTTGAGAAGCTACTGCAATGTATATAATTGGATATTACAGTAGTACTAAACATAGAAAATACTTCATTCATTCTCTCGTTTGTTCTCTAACTTTGCTCTACTAGATTTGTTCAACACTTGTTTCAACTCTTTTCAATGGCAATAATTACAGAATTTGGAGCAAATCAATGAAAATCGCTCTTGCTGCCAAACAGAAGTTAGGATATATTGATGGTAGGGTTAAGCAACCAAAAGAAGACTCGATTGAGTATGATACCTGGTTTTGTCACAATGCCATGGTAGTCTTTTGGATCTTAAAATCTCTGACAAAGGATTTTACATGATGTTTTCTTGTATGTTCAATATGCAAAAGAATTATGGGAGAAATTAGAGAAATGTTTTGGAGAAGCCAATGGTCCTCAAGAGTATCAAACTAGAAGAGATATTGCCTCTACAGTTCAAGGTAATATGTCCTTATCAATGTACTTTACCAAACTGAGTAAGCTCTGGGATGAATTAGCAAGTATTGAACCTGTTCCTCATTGTAGTTGTAATAAGTGTGAATGTGATGTTACTGATCAATTGATGAAATTGAATGACAAGGCTCGGATAATACAGCTTCTTATGGGTCTGAATGAGACTTTTGATGCAGTAAAGAACCAGATTTTAATGTTGTTCCTCTACCTAACCTTGATAGAGTTTATTCCAAGGTTCTGAATGTGGAGCAACAGAGGTTAATTTCTTCTAGTATAATGGAGGAGTCAGATGTAACTACTGCTTTGCTTACTAGTTCTAATTCTCCAAAGAATTTCATGGATCGTGCTAGTTATAGAAAGAAGGATAATGTGCAGTATGAAAATAGGGTTTGCACCTACTGTAATAGAAGAGGTCATGCTACAGATTCATGTTTCAAATTACATGGATATCCTGACTGGTATAAAGATCTCAAAAAGAAGAAAGAAGAGTCTGGAACTGTTAAAGCAAGAATTAACATAGTTGATACACCTCTGGATGATAAACCACAGTTATAATGAGTTCACACAAGCTGACATTTCAGATGCTTCTATGAAGGATGTCTTACAGCAACTTACAAGACTTTTAAAAAGCAAGATTGAACAAGAGCCTACTTTTGCTGGTTTTGTGAAAGATTTTGCAGGTACCATATCTAATTCCGACTCTAGTTCTAATACTCTTAATGTGTATTGGATTCTAGATTTTGAGGCTAGTAACCATATTTGCACAGATAGGGTTTTATTTGATAAATTGCACAAGGTTAATCATAACCGCACAATTCATTTGCCTAATGGAGAAGTGATTCAAGTAGAGATGAAGGGTTCTGTGACTCTAAGCAAAGATGTGATGCTAGAGGATGTCCTTTATGTGCCTAAGTTCCGCTATAACTTACTGTCAGTAGGTTGACTACACAAAGTGATTTTATCTTTTCTTTTTACAATTCATTTTGCATCTTACAAGACCACAAGACTGACAACCTTGTTGCTGTTGGACATGCAGTTGGCAATCTTTATATTCTAGATGCAACTTCTTTTGACAGCTCTTCTACTCCTAGTGATATATGTGCAAAATCAAAGCAAACTAGACTTCCTTTTCATCTTAGTGCCAGTAATAGTTCTGCACATTTTGAACTGTTGCATGTTGACATATGGGAACCTTATCGAAAGGAAAGTCTTGGTGGAGCTAAATATTTTTTGACTATTGTAGAGGATAAAAGTAGATCTACATGGACATTTTTGATGCAATCAAAGGCTCAAGTTACTACTACGCTGGCTGTTTTTTTGAAATTGGTTCAAACTTAGTTTGATAATTCTGTTAGAAATATCTGAATTGATAATGGCAAGGAGTTTTTGGGTCAATCATTGTAGACTCTTCTACATAATTTTGAGATTCAACATCAAAGGTCTTGTGTCTATTCTCCTCAGCAAAATGGAAGAGTTGAATGCAAGCACAGACACTTGGCTCAAGTGGCTAAGGCACTATTGTTACAAGCTTCTCTTCCTATTGATTTTTGGGCAGAGTCTTTATGAGGTCTTGTGCCCATTCTTCATACCACCTTTTTAATCAACAGGTTACCTATAGCTGTTCTTAAGTGGCAGAGTCTTTATGAGTTTCTTTTTCAACCAAAACTAGATGTTAGTAATGTCAAGACTTTTGGATGTCTTTGTTACTCTACTATTACTAAACCCTTCAAGGATAAATTCTCCCCCATGGGCTGCGAGATGCTTGTTTTTGGGCTATGTTCCTGAGAAAAAAGGGTGCAGAGTATATGACTTGGATAATCAAGAGATTTTGATATCTAGAGATGTTTTATTTCATGAAACAATATTCCCATATTCTGGACATGTTTCCATGGAATCCGACTCCATCTTGCCTCAAGTACCTATCCATTCTGATTTTCCTATATCACTTACTCCATCCTATAACCAACTTAATCACCAATCTACATAACCTACTTACGTAGGCATACACCATATTTCAACTTCTTCTGTACCTATTCAATTAGACACTCAACCTAATCAATTTGATATAACTTTTACTCAATCAAATTCTCAACAAATTCAAGAACCTTCATTACCTAATTCAACTATTCATACACATACACAATCAGACTCTCAACACATTCAATCAACATCATCAACACAATCACTAACCTACCACCAGCAGTCTTCTAGAATCAGTTCTCGATAGAAGAAACAACCATCTTGGCTACAAGATTTTATTTCTAACATTAATTCCATTTCTTTATCTTCACCGCACATTCCTAATACCTTCCCTTTTTGCCATAATTCAGCTCTTTCAAAGGATCATTTTGTATTTCTCAATGCTGTCACATCCCTATCTGAGCCAACTTCCTTTTCTGAGGCAAATAAATCAATTCAGTGGAAAGAGGCAATGAATGCAGAGCTTGAAGCTCTTGAGAAGAATAAGACTCGGTCTCTCACTACTCCTCCTCCTAGCAAATCTGCCATTGGTTGTCACTGGGGTTTTAAGCTAAATTTGAATCCTGATGGGTCTGTTCATTGGTACAAGCCGTGGCTTGTTGCTAAAGGGTATCATCAACTGGTTGGGATTGCTATACTGATAGTTTTTCTCCGGTGGCAAAAGGTGGTTACTGTCAGAATTTTTCTCTCTATTACTATTGCAAATCACTGGCCCCTTCATCAAGTGGATGTTAATAACGCTTTTCTCCATGGTTACCTAGATGAAGAAGTGTATATACAACCCCCTTCTGGATATACTAAAGTTATTCCGGGTCAAGTGTGTAAGCTCCAACGATCCTTATATGTCCTTAAACAGGCTTCGCGACAATGGAATACAAAGTTGACTATTTTTCTTCAAAAACTTGGTTTTCAGTAGTCAATGAATGATAACTGCTTGTTTACACTTTTTGAAAATGGATTTTTTCTGGTTGTTCCTGTCTATGTTGGTGATTTGTTACTCACTGGAAAATTGGAGCATGAAATAATGAATTTGAAGAACAAATTAGACAACTAATTCACTATTAAAGATTTGAGGGAACCAAAATATTTTCTCGGGCTGGAATTATTTCGAACAAAAGAGGGGTTATATGTGAATCAAAGGAAATATGTTCTCGATTTGTTAAAAGATTCAGGATTGATGGATTCTAAACCAAAAGCCACTCCTCTTCCTAAAGGCACTCAGTTGTTTTCATTTGATTCTTCTCTGATTGAAAAACTACAGTAGTATAGGAGCTAAGTGGGTCGCCTTCTTTACTTGGGTTTTACCCGACCTGATATTTCTTTTAGTGTCCAACAGCTCAGCCAACATGTGAATGCTCCACATGAGAACCATTTTAAAGCTGCCCAGAATGTTCTTCACTATCTGAACAAGCTCCTTCACTTGGTTTGCTTTTTCCAGCAACCAATTCATTTTCTCTCACTGCGGATTGTGACTCTAACTGGGCTTCATGCATTGAAACAAGGAGATCGACGACTGGTTTTTGTATTTTCTTGGCATAACACCAGTGTCTTGGAAGACTAAGAAACAGACCACAGTAAACAGGAGTTCTGCTGAAGCAGACTTTCATTCCATGGCTTCTACGGTTTGTGAGTTACAGTGGCTAGCTTAGCTCCTTCGTGATTTTGGGATTCAGCTGCCTTTACCTGTTCCTCTGCACTGTGGCAACAAGGCCGCGATTCACATAGCTTCTAATCTTGTGTTTCATGAGCGAACTAAACACTCGGACATCATTGTCATCTTGTCCGGAGCAAAATGAAAAAAGTTTTTATTTCTCCAATGCACATTGCATCAGCCTCACAACCTGCGGATCTTTTTACTAAAGCACTCCCCTATCCTTTGTTTTCAAGCTTATTTTCCAAGCTGACTTTTGGCAGATTATCACCAAAGTTCAACGAGAGGGGGGGGGGGATGATGAGATTATGACTTATTTATAGTCAGTCAACTAGTTATCATTCTGTTAGTTGCTTAGCTGTAGTTAGTTGTAACTAATAGCCACTAGTACAATACATCAGATACTTGTATATAAACAGTTGTAACTGTTCATGTGATAATGCATTCTGGTTTACACTTCATTTTTTATCGTTGTTTCTGTTTCTTCCTTCTTTGATCACATATAATGTACTAATGCGTGACAGAATGCTTAGTTGGGATTTTAGTATTGAACTTGTGACTAAAATTTTTGGCCAATGATGATTTATATCATCTTTAGTTTTTGCACAATTATTTTTTGTGGGTCAAGGGATTCTTGAGGATGATGTAGTAACATATTCAATCCACTGGAGTCAGGTACCATTTCTAATATAAATTATATTTTAGGGTAAAGTGAAAGATATAGAATTTCAGAGATGAGTCTGGAAGAAAAATGAAAAAAATTCTTATTCATCAATTAGTTGTTTACAACTTTAAATAGATATAGAAAATAACTAACTTGAGTTCATTAGATAACTAGGACTTTTATTCTACTAGTTTAAACTTATCCAAACTCATCAAGATAGGTTTCCTACATCTAAACCAATTCTGTCTGCAATCCCCCTTAAGTTGGTGCAAAAATATTGATCATGCCCAACTTGCTTAATTGATCTTCAAATTGTTGTCTTAATAATACTTTAGTGAACACATCTGCAATTTGTTGAGATGTTGGAACATAAGGAGTACAAATTATCCCTTCCTTTAGTTTCTCCTTAATAAAATGCTTGTCAATTTCAATATGCTTAGTTCTCTAATGTAGAACAGGGTTATGAGTAATGCTTATAGCTGCCTTATTGTCACAAAACAGCTTCATTGGAAACTCCATAGGTCTGTTTAACTCTTCTAGTACCCATTTCAGCCATAGAACTTCACATACCCCTTGTTCCATGGATCGAAACTCTGCCTCTGCGCTACTTCTTGCTACCACATTTTATTTTTTGCTCTTCCACGTGAGAAGATTGCCCCATAAAAATGTGCAATAGCCAGAAGTCAATCTTCTATCTGTAATTGAGCCTGCCCAGTCCGCATTTGTGAAGATTTCAATGCTCCTTTCTTTATTTTTCTTGAAGAATAACCATTTTCCTAGACTTCCCTTTAGATACCTTAAGATTCTATATACAGCCTTTAGGTGTTCCTCATAGGGAGAATGCATAAATTGACTAACTAAACTTACTGCAAATGCTATATCTGGCCTAGTATGTGACAAGTAAATCAACTTTTCAACTAACCTTTGGTACTTGTCTCTGTCATTGGAGTACCCTTTTTTATGCTTCCTAGCATTATTCCTGCCTTCACAGGTGTATCACTTGGTTTACAACCAATCATGCATGTTTCCTTTAAAAGGTCAAGGATATACTTTCTGTAAGACACCACAATTCCTTTCCTTAATCGAGGTACCTCCATACCAAGGAAGTATCGAAGTGGCCCAAGATCTTTCACTTTAAATTCCTTCCCAAGGTTATGTTTCAGCCTCCCAATTTCTTCTAAATCATCTCCAATTATGATTATTTCATCTACATAGACTATAAGAGCTGCAATTTTATTTTAATTTTTTGATTTTTTTTATAAACAAAGTGTGATCTGCTTGACCTTGGACATACCCTTGATTTTTATAAATTTAGTGAACCTTTCAAACCAAGCCCTTGGTGATTGTTTCAGACCGTATAATGATCCTTTTAGTCTACATACCTTGGTTCCAAATTGTTCTTTGAATCCTGGTGGGGGTTTCATTTATACTTCTTCCTCCAAGTCTCCATTCAAGAAAGCATTTTTTACATCTAACTGGAACAAGGGCCAATCTAAATTTGCTACTAGTGAGAGTATTACCTAAATTGTGCTAAGCTTAGCAACTGGTGAGAATGTTTCTGAATAATCCACTTTGAATATCTGTGTGAAACCTTTAGCTACCAAGCATGACTTGCTTCTTTCCACTGACCCGTCAACTTTATACTTGATTGTAAACACCCACTTACAGCCAACTAAGGTCTTTCTGCTTGGCAAATCAATAGTCTCCCAGGTTCCATTCTTTTCTAGAGCCCTCATCTACTCCATGACTGATTCCTTCCACTTTGGAACAGCTAAAGCCTCTTGTATATTTCTAGGAATATCTGTACTTGAGATTTGTGAGACAAATACATAGTAATTTGGAGAAAGATTCTTATAAGATACAAAGCTAGACAAGGGGTACTTTGTTGTACATGATCTAGTTCCTTTTCTAACAGCAATAGGGAGATCTAAATTGGTAGTAATAGTTTCAGAATTACCTTGGTGGTTGGAGTTTGGAGCAGTATGGATATTTGACTGAGTTTTAGGATTGAATCCCTGGTTAGACTCTTGATGGTGCAGCTGAATGGTGTCTCACTTCTTTTATTTTTGATGCTCCCTTGAGTAAACTATCCCTTTAAACCTCCTCCTTTCTGTTTCTCCTTTGGCAGCTGCATCAGGTTCTATTTCTTTGTCTTTCCTACCTTCTTCTGTAGTAATTTCAGCATCTCCTTCTCCTGTATTTCTTTGCTCTAATTCACCACTAATGTCATCATTGATTTCATCTCTAAATTTGGGTGTCAAGTTATCTAAGCTGCTATCCATTAAATCATCTTCATTTTTTCCTACATTCTCCCTGAAGATGATTATTACTGTGATAGGGCTGCCCTTCAAAGAAAGTTACATCCATGGACACAAAATATTTTTTAGAGATAGGATCAAAACATTTATACCCTCGTTGATTGAAGGGATAACCAACAAAAATACATTTTGATGTTTTAGGATCAAGTTTGGATTTTTTGGGGTCATGGTTGTGAACAAACACAGTGCTGCCAAAAATTTTTGAAGGGATGTCTAAGGTAAGACGGGTTGATGGAAAATATGAGGAAAAAAGTTATAGTGGTGTTTTATGATGGAGGGTTCTGGTGGGTAATCTGTCGATCAAGTATGTGGCTGTAAGTACAGCTTCACCCCATAAGTATTTAGGAACTTTAGTTTGTAAGCTGATGGCCCTAGCAACTTTAAGAAGATGCATGTTTTTTCTTTCGACAATGTCATTTTGTTGAGGGGTGTAACTACAAGAACTTTGATGAACAACTCCTTTTTCATTCATAAAATTCCCTAACATGGCATTAATATATTCTCTACCATTGTCACGTCTCAGAATTTTTATATTGGTTTGAAATTGAGTTTTTACCATGTTATAAAACCTTTTGAATATCTCCACCACATCAGATTTTTCTTTCAATAGAAACACCCATGTTACTCTAGTATGATCATCAATAAACATTACAAACCATCGTTTGCCATTAGGGGTTGGTATTCTAGAAGTGCCCCAAATATCACTATGTATTAGCATGAATGGTTCAGAACCCTTGTAGATTTGAGGAAAAAAGACAGCCCTATGGTGCTTAGCCAATTCACAAGATTCACATTTCAAATCAACAATTTTATTCATGAATAATTCTGAAAACAAGATTTTAAATACTGAAAATTTGGGTGTCCTAAACGATAATGCCATAACATAATTATATTCTTACTATCAAAATTAGAAACAGAAATGTAACAAATTTTCTCCCTTCCAATACCAACTTCATCATCCCAAATATAGAGACCACCATCTTGCTTAACACCCCCAATCGTCCTTCCCGAGATCAAATCTTGAAATTCACAATGAGAGGACAAAAAATTAATTTGACAGTTACGATCAAGTGTGAGTTTGCTAACAGAAAGAAGATTATATGATAAGTTAGGGATATGAAGAACATTTTGGAGAGTTAGAGAAGAGGAAATTGGAACTGTCCCTTTCTCAGTAACTGTGGCAAAGGAACCATCTACAATTCTCACTTTCTAATTTTCTACACATGGAGTGTATGACGAAAAAAATCTTGAAATTTCAGTCATATGATCGGTGGCTCCTGAATCTAGTATCCATAATTTTTTTGGTTTGGAACAAAGGAGGGCTTTGGAGATAAAGTTACCTGATTGTGCTAAAGAACAAAAGGAGTTGGTTTGAGATTGGAGCATTTTATACAATTGGTCTAGCTGTTCCTTTGTGAAAGGAAAAAAACTTGTTGGATTTGTTGACTCTTGTTCATTACTGACTTGACCTGCCTGAAGAGCTCTGCCATCTCCCCCTGCCTTGGAATCTCCTCCAGTTTTCCTCTTCCAATTTGGTGGCTTCCCATGGATTTTCCAACAAGTGTCTTGTGTATGCCACGGTTTCTTATAGTGGTCACACCAGAGCTTTGATTTCCCTCAGCTCTTCTCTCCTTCAGATTCTCCGCTTCTAATTACAAATGCAGACCCATCACTGGAATGAGTTTCATCATTATTGTTCCTCAACATCACATGCTTTCGGGCTTCCTCTCTTTTTACTTCTACAAAGACTTCTCGCATTGAGGGCAAGGTCTTCTCCCTAGTACACGTCCTCTAACTTCATCAAGATTCTTGTTTAGTCCTGTCAGGAACACAAATACCCTACTTCTCTCCACTTTCCTTTGATATCTTGTACTGCCATTAGGGTTTTCCCATTTTTCTTCCTCAAATAGGTTAAGCTCCTGCCACACTGTCATCATATCATTGTAATAGGTAGCCACATCGTGATCTCGTTGCTGCATCTTCCACATCCGTGTGTTGAGCTCAAACAATTGAGCATAATTATTCAGGTCAGAATAGGTTTTTCGAACAGCTTCCCATACATCATGGGCTGTTGGCAAAAATATAAATGGTTTTCCAACCCGGGCTCCATGGAATTAATCAACCATGTTGTTACCATAGAGTTTTCAGACCTCCATTGTCTAAACCTGGAATCATTCTCTGCTGGCTTTGTTACTTCCCCATTGAGATACCCTAATTTTCCCTTGCTGTCAATCACCAAATGGACGAACTGGGACCATTCAAGGTAATTTTTTCCATTCAGTTTATGAATGGTGATTTGCAGGGAGCTCTCAGACTGTTGAAGACTCACAAGGCTTAACTGGGTTCCTGCTCCAGTTGAGGTAGAGCCGCTGGAGGTATCGGAAGAAGTGGAAGAAGTGTCCGATCCTACCATGGCAGCCTTGAAGTTCATGGTTGAACCTCAGGCTCTGATACCATATAGAATTTCAGAGATGAGTCTGGAAGAAAAATGATAAAAATTATTATTCATCAATTAGTTGTTTACAACTTTAAATAGATATAGAAAATAACTAACTTGAGTTCCTTAGATAATTAGGACTTTTATTCTACTAGTTTAAACCTATCCAAACTCATCAAGATAGGTTTCCTACATCTAAACCAATTCTATCTACAAAACATATTTTTTAATTTCAATAAACAATTGTTACTTCTGGTAGGTATATTACATGATGTCCAAAATTTTGATCATGAAATGGACAAAATTAGTATAGCATGGCATTAGTCAAGTAACCAAGAAATTTTTGTACAAGCAAACTAAAACATTCATGCATACCGTTAATAAAAAAATGGAAACAGAAAATGCTATTATTTAATGAATTAACTTATTCAAGCCAAAATAAAATGAGGAAAAAAAAGTAAAGAACAAGCAACTTGAGATTATTCTTTACCACGAAGGCATTATTATTATTATTATTATTATTTTGATAATAGTAGATTATTTTTTTATTTAAATATTAATTGCAAAAGTTATGGGATGTAAACTACCCAAAAGAAGACCAAATACCTAATGATGTGCCCATCCTATAGTCATCCCAAAATATGAATAAAGGCCCTAGAACATCATAATAAACATTAGAAAAACAACCCAAGAAGGAAGACATTATTATATTATATGTATATAATGTTAAAAGTTCATGCTAGAATTCGTAAACATAATTTGAAACATTCATCCGACTTGCAAGATGCTGAAAAATAACTTAACGAACATAAGACATAGTGGTGTCAAGTTCTTTTATATTAGTAGGGTTACGAGAAATTACTTAGGAGGAAACTTGGGGAATGGAGAGAGAGGCGTAAGGAAGATTGGTGGTTTAGGTTTCTTAAAGATTGGAATTGAATGAGGAAGTGGTTTCTTGAAAATTGGAATTTTAGGAGGTAATGGTTTCTTGAAAATTGGAATAGAGGGTAGAAATGGTTTCTTAAATTTGGGTATTATTGGAGGCGGAAGTGGCTTTTCGAATTTAGGTAATGGTGGTGAAATTGGTTTCTTGTATAATGGGACTGGTGGAGGTAATGGTTTCTTGAATACTGGTGCAGGTGGTAGAAGTGGTTTTTTATAAATTGGTATTGATGGAGGCAATGGCTGCTTTAGTATTTGTGGAAGCAATGGCTTCCTATAAATTGGTATTGATGGAGGCAATGGCTTCTTTGATATTGGTGGAGGCAATGGCTTCTTGTAAATTTGCATCGGTGGAGGTAATGGCTTCTTATAAATTATTATTGATGGAGGCAATGGCTTCTTGTAAATTGGTAGCAGTGGAGGCAACGACTTCTTGAACACAGAAATAGGCGGAGGAAGTGGTTTTTTCAAATATTGAGGCAATGTCTTTTTTTATAAATCAGATGAGTGAAAATTGAAATAATAACGAAAAATAATATACACACAAAATTAATAACGGAGTTCGACCAATTGTGTCTACATCTCTAGACCTGTTGCAGATTATTTTATTGAAAGGAGAAAATATTCAAAGTGTTTACAACACTCATAACTCACATTCCACACCCAAAATTTTACCTAAGAATTTTCTTCACAAAATTCTATTTTTTTAAGCTTTTTTCTCAAGCTTTCTAAAACTCTCAAACTCTCTAATTTTTGGGATGATTTTTCAAATGAGATAATCACATCTCGATTTGTGCCGCAGGTCTTTCCAGTTTTATTACTCTTGCAAGCTAACTAAAGTTGAACACAACTTCAGTTTCCCAATAGTCACCATCTTTGTCAACATATCTGTTGAATTCTTACTTCATCGGATCTTCTCCAGTATTAACACCTCATCCTCTAACAGAGTTTTGATGAAGTGGTAACGTAGTCCAATATGCTTGGTTCTAGAATAAAATGTTGAATTCTTTGCCAAGTATATCGCACTCTGACTATCACTGTATAAGATATTCTTCTCCTATTTGAATCCCAACTAAGTTAACAAATCTTGAAGCCATATCATCTCTTTATTGACTTTAGTCACTGCCACATACTCAACCTCTATAGTGGATAAAATGACAATCTTTTGTAACTTCGACATCCAACTAACAACTATATTTCCAATAGTAAATATATAACCGGTGGTACTTTTTTGGCGATCGACTTCACCTCCAAAATCTGCATCTACGTAGCCTTGTACTTTTAACTCTCCTTTACCAAAGTACAAACATTTTTCTATGGTGCCTCGTAGATATTTCAAAATCCATTTTACAGCTTTCCAATGAGCTTTTTCTGGATTTGATATAAACCTGCTCTCAACTCCCATTGCATAGCCAATATCTGGTCTTGTACAGACCATTGCATACATCAAGCTTCCAATGGCTGAGGCATAAGGAACCTTATCCATGAGTTCTCTCTCTTCCTTCGTCTGATGGGATTGATCCTTAGATAAATGAAAGTGACTAGCCAAGGGCGTGCTGACTGGCTTAGCGTCACCCATGTTGAATCTTTGCAAAACACGGTTGATGTACTCTATCTGAGATAACTGCAAAAGTCCTTTCTGCTTATCTCTTGTGATTTGCATTCCAAGAATCTTTTTTGCTAGACCTAAATCTTTCACGTCAAATTTCTTTGACAATTGCTGCTTCAACTTTCTAATATCCTCCATGTCTGAACTTGTTACTAACATGTCATCGACATAAAGTAGTAAAATAATATAACTGGAGCTATATCTCTTGAAGTAGCAAGAGTGGTCGGCGTTGCACCTCTGAAATCCTTCATTGTACATAAAGCCGTCAAACTTTATGTACTACTATCTTGGAGCTTGTTTCAGACCATACAAGCTCTTTTTAAGTTTGCATACCATGTTTTCCTTCCCTTTTTCTTGAAAACCTTATGGCTGGTGTATATCTATCTCTTCATCTAAATCTCCATGAAGAAATGCAGTCTTCATGTCTAATTGTTCAAGATGAAGATCTTCAATAGCAACAATGCTCAACACTGATCTAATAGTATTGAGCTTCACAACAGGAGCAAAAATATCAGTGTAGTCAATTCCTTCATTCTATTGGAATCCTTTGACAACTAGTTGGGCTTTGTATCTCTTGGAACCATCATACTCCTCTTTCACCTGGTACACCCATTTGTTGTGAAGTGCCTTCTTCGCAACAGGTAGCTCAACTAGTTCCCATGTCTGGTTAGAGATCAAAGACTTCATCTCATCTTTCATGGTAAGCTCTCACTTGCTATCATCTCTAGTCTAACAAGATTCAAGCTCTCCTTAATCAATGAGCAACAAATAGTTCATATATCTCTTGTTAGGCATATGAGGCCGAGAGGATCTTCTCAATACAGTAGTTGGAGTAGGAGGTTGTGGTATGTCAAACTACTGCACACTACTTTGCTCAAGAAGTTCCTCTAGCTGAGGACTTACTACAATCGGCTTTGTCACCGGACTATCTGAGACATCAACTATATTAGCAAATACTGGCTCACTCTGCTCTGTATCACTGACATCGATTTTATGCATATCCTTGTACATCACTTTTTCATTGAAAATTACATCTCTACTGCGAATCACCTTCTTGTTTTTATCATCCCAAATGCGATAGCCAAACTCATCCTCACCATAGCAATGAAGATGCATTTTTTAGATTTGGGACCAAGCTTATTTCTACTTTGATCACTAATATGCACATATGTTATACAACAAAAAACTTTCAGATGTGATAGTTTTATTTCTTTCCTGCTCCATATCTCTTATGGTATTCTATACTCCAATGGAACCGATGGGCCTCGGTTGATCAAGTAAGCTGCCGTGTTGACTGCTTCTGCCCAGAACTGCTTCGGTAGACCTGACTGTATACGAATGCTTCTGGCTCTTTCTGTCAACGTTCAGTTCATACGCTCTGCTACACCATTGTGTTGAGGTGTACCTGGCACGATTCTCTTTATTCTGATCTCGTGCTCATAGCAGAACTTCTTGAATATGATGTCTTCAAATTCACCTCCATTATTGGTTTTGAGCCTTTTAATCTTCAGACCTGTCTCATTTTCTACCATAGCTTTCCATCTTTTGAAAGTCTCAAACACTTCAGACTTATACTTTAGAAAGTAAATCCATACTTTTCTAGAGTGATTATCGATGAAAGTCACGAAGTAGTGTTTTCTACCAATGGATGAAGTTGTCGTTGGTACCCAAATATCAGAGTGAACGAGCTTTAGCTTTTCCTTCTTTGGGGTTCTGCTACTTGTCTGAATGCTGACCTCTTCTGCTTTTCAAGTATGCAATCTACACAGATGTCTATCTCAACTGACTGTAGACTTGGAAGTTTTCCATTTGAGTGCATAATTATCATTCCTTTCTCACTCATGTGGCTAAGTCTCTGGTGCCACAAATTGAAATTTTTGTTTCCTACTGCAATTGCAATTGAACAACATGCCCCTGCTGTCATGTAAAGAGTATTACTCTTTTTTTTTCGAGCAACAGTCATTGCTCCCTTTGAAATCTTTCAGTCATCACCATAAAAGATTATAGTGAAGCCTTCATTAGCCAACTGCCCTACTAAGATTAAATTCTTTTTCAAGGCGGAATATGCCTAACATTCTTCAACTCCCAAAATGATTCGTTTAACTTAATCTTCATTACACCTTTACCAATAATATCACAAGGTTGATCATCACCAAGATATACCTTTCCAAGATTTCCAGGGACATACCTTTCAAAGAATTCTTTTTGCGAAGTAGCATGGAACGATGCTCCAGAGTCTAACACCCAAGACTCCTCTTTGCTCTCTAAAGAGCATATCAACGCATCATCTTTTCCTGATGTGGAAGTAATATTTGCCTCTGCCTTCGCCTTCTGGTCCTTCGTTGCACTCTTGCACTGATTTTTATAGCCCGATCTTTCCACAGTTCCAACACTCGATGGTTTCGAGTTATGGGAATTATTGAAATTCTTAGATTTGAACCTCCTGTCCTTTGATCTACCTCGATGGTTAGATTTGCCATGCTCATTTCCTCTAGTTGAATTTCTTCCTTTTGACTCTATATGTAAACTGAAGGGGTTGACGATTCATCAGACTCTCTCCGTCGAATATCTTCACTGAGAATCAGATCACGAACATCATCAAATTTTAACTTTTTGCTTTTCGATGAGCTACTTACAGCTGTGATAGTAGCATTCCAACTTTCTGGTAAAGAAGACAAAAGTATTAATGCTCATACTTCTTCATCAAATTCAATCCCAACTGAACTTAAGTGGGTTATGACTGTATTGAGTTCATTTAGATGTTGAGCTGCCGATGCGTCTTCTGTCATCCACAAATTGAATAACCGCCTCATCAAGTGAACTTTGTTAGAGGCAGATGACTTCTCATACATATTGGAGAGAGCCTTCATAAGACCCGCCGTGGTATTTTCTTTTGCTATGTTGAAAGAAATATTGCGGGATAACGTTAATCGGATAACTCCGAGGGCTTGTCTATCTACAAGTTTCAATCTTCTTTCTTCATATCATCTGGCTTCTTTTCAGAAAGAGGTTGATAAAGATTTTTCTAATACAGATAATCTTCAATCTGCATCTTCCAAAAGGTGAAATTTGCACCATTGAATTTTTTGATTTTTACCTTTTCTTCGTCTGTAGTCATCACTCCCACTCAAGTCTGACTTCCTATAGATCTTTTTTAGCAATTAGAAAATTGACAGAATTCTCAACCAGTAGCTCTGATACTAGTTGTTGAAAAAATTGCGCAGATTTTTTTTATAAATCAGATGAGTGAGAATTGAAATAACAACGAAAAATAATACACACACAAAATTAATAACGGAGTTCGGCTAATTATGCCTACGTCTCTGGACCTACTGCCGATTATTTTATTGAAAGGATAAAATATTCAAAATATTTACAATACTCATAACTCACAACCCACACCCAAAATTTTACCTAAGAATTTTCTTCACAAAATTCTTTTACAAGCTTATTTTTTAAAAGTTTTTCTCTCAAACTTCCTAAAACTCCAAAACTCTTTTCCAAATGAGATATAAGGGGTTTATATAGTCTTCAAAAATTCGGTTGGTGAAATTTTAATAATGGTTAGACACCTCTATTTTTTATAAAATTAGGTACCTCCACTCTATTTTTGACAAAAAATAAACCTCCATTTTTTATTAAAAAAAAATATGCCTCCATTTTTTACTCTTCAAATGGTGTAATTTTCTTAATACTTAGGAGCAAAGAATAATGGATGATCAACTACATCTTCTGTTTTATCATCTCCACAGCAGAAAGTTGTAGCTAAAAACAAATAATAAATGCACAAACACAAAAGTACTCTGCTAAATAGAGGGAAAATATTCATTTTGGAACCAAAGCTTTTCTAAGCTTCTATATTTGGGATAATTCAAGGCACTGATGAGTTTCAAGCACACAACACTTCTCTCTATATATAATGTGCTCATGAAGAGAAGTGATACGAAAAAAAAAGACTTAACTCTCAATAAGGAAATCTGATATTAAAGCCTCAAATGCTGGATTCAAGTATTAATTAATTAATCACAGAAGCCTAGCGCAAACACTAAAACATTTTCCTAATCTGGCGGTAGCTTTAAATTCATAAGCACTAGGCATGATGTTCAACAAAATATTAATTGCATTGCATTTATATTTACTTTAATTAAAATATACCATTTGCTGGACAATACTAGTAATCGAAATTACTTATTTTTAAGAATTTTCTAGATATATGCCTTTCCAATATACTAAACACATTTTCTTAATATATTTATCACTATATCATGCATTTATCACTCAAAGTTTTATTTTGAAATTATAATTTATTCCTATCTATAAGACAATATAGTATATATTAAATGATAGATTATTGTAATTGTTAGTGGATTTTTGATCGATTTCATTATATAATCACAAAATTTTAATTTTTCACAAATTTAGAAGCTGAACTTGAATTTTGCCAATCAAGCTGAGTACTTTACAAAAATAACTATACTCATTTTCACCAAATAAAAAAAATTGATGGAGTGACAAAATTTTATAATTGTATTTAATGTTAACTCTAAATAGACATTAAGGGTTCGGCCAATAATGAATGATTAATCAACCTAATATATACACACATTTAATGCAATGTTTATCAGGGAAATGAAGCAGCATAACAAAAGAGACATTTATAGTCAATAATACGAGCTAGAAACATCACTTGATATTTGATAAAATTAAAAAATAATAAAATTTTAAATTTAGTTATTGAATTTGAAGTATTGGATAATATTAGTAATATAGATTTTAAAATTTAATATTTATAATATTTATGTAAATTTTGAATCTTTTGATGATTTGGTATCAAATAATCTAAAAGTGTTAATTTTTATTAAATGGAGTTACTAAAAGTAATTAGATATAATATATTGCTTTTCAGCTTTATGTGCCTATATTTTTATATGAAATACAAGTAGGATTTAACACGCCAACTCATAAAATAAACATACTATTAAAAAATTAATTACGTTATTAATCCAAATTTAGAGAAATTACAAACTATTACATACTAACACATAATGTAATTTGGCAATATATATATATATATATACACACACACACACACGATGGATCGTGCCTTAGGAGTAGTCTTAGCTCTTTAAGTTCGGGCTCAGATGTTGCTGTTGTTGTGGCTTTCCCACCTGCAATATAAGAAAGGACATGGATCGGGTCTCCGGTGGGAAGACTCAAATATCTAAGTCAGAGCTTGATTAGTATAAAGAGAGAAAATAAGAGTGGAAGAACTTATTTATTTGTGAGAGTAACCCCTATATATAGTTGGTAGAGGGAGACACGGTCTAAACGGTATCAACGCAGATTGTGGATGTGTAAGAGCTATATGACGGCTTTGTCAGAAGAGCTCGGTTGGATTAGGGCATCCAAAATCGACGTCCATCCTTCTTTTGTAGAGTTCGATTGGCCTGACTGGATAAGAAGCTTGGCCGAGAGCTTAGTAAGTGAGAGTAATATATATATATATATATATAGAGAGAGAGAGAGAGAGAGAGAGAGAGAGAGAGAGAGAGAGAGAGAGAGAGAGAGAGAAGTGCAGAACTTAGGGTAGAATTTATGGAACACGTGATATGGAATATTGAGATTTGGCATAAAGGGTAACAAAGTATGATTAGCACGTAAAAGAGGAATTGAATTTAATAAAATTAAAATAAGTAAAATGAAGTAATGTTAATTCATCATAAAATTACAAATGTTAAAAAAATAAATAGAATTTAAAATTTTAAAAAAAGAATATTGCTTTAAAAGTGAATCAAGAGAGAAATTATATATATATATATATATATATAAAGCATGGTAACATTGCAATAAAATAAAGACACCTATCTATTATTAACCATCCTCATAAATATGCATAAGCTAGAAAATCACTAAAGTCAAAATAATATGCAATGTAAATTTTTTTTTATTATTTGTATTATATATCTCCACACCAATTTTTTTTTTGAACGCATCTCCACACCATATATATATATATATCTATGTCATATATATATCTACGTCCATTCTTAGATTATGAAAAATGAATTTCTTAGATTATGCAAAAAGAATTTTGAAGCACCAAAAACGGAGTTTAGATAACGATGATATTAACTTTAAAGTTTTGTGTCATTTTTAGGTTAACTTTTGCGTGCAATGGGAGCTTGAAACGACTTGTTATAAAATGACATGTCATTTATTTATTTAATCAATTTTAAAAATTAATTATTCTAATTAAATTTAAGATTTTATAAAGACAAATTTTAATATACTTAAAATTTTTTTTTTAGTTAAAATTTTTTTATCAATTATATTAGAAAAATTTTGATTAACTTTTGATTTAAGTAATTAATTAATTAATTTTAAAAATTTATTATTCTAGTGTAACACTGAGAGTTAGGTGATATGCTAACTTGAGGAGCTAGTTAGTGGACGTGTTAGATTGATGTGCTTAGGCAAGCACATTAAGTGCGGGAAAGAGAATCTCATATGGTTTACAAAGGGCAACACAATACTATTAAAGTAATTTGTGTTAACCATTTTAGAGTTAAAAGTCAAGCTTTGAAATAAGTAGGTTACTTAGAGTTAATATTGGGCTGGACTGTTATAATTGGCATCAGAGCGATCCACCAGCTGAAAATGCAAAATTAAGTGCTATAGAGACAAAGTGTTACATGGTGGGAGCCACCTCTAGAGTCGATTGGACTAAGTACTATATCGTACGAGCTACCTCTAGATTTGCATTGCTGGGTGAGGAATGATCCTAGACTGAGCCCGAATGTAAATATGAATCAGTCTAGTTACGATGAGGATGTAATTCTAAATAAAATAATAATAATAAAAATAAAATATGAAAATTCATTATTTTAAAAATTATGGTTCACAAAGTTCATTAAAAATTAAAATAAAAGTAAAAAATAAAAATTTTATTGTAAATAAAAGAAGAGAGAAGATAGATAAATAAAGAATGAGAAATCAGATCAATCTCTTTATTATTAATTTTCTATTTTGCACCATCTATAATGGGATAGTGGTGTAAGTAGAGCATAGATAGGAATAAAATATTACAACTATCATCAAATTAAATCCTAATTTAAATAGGATAAAACTAATCATAATTTTGATAGAATAAAATTAATCTAATTAAGTAGTATTCACATATTTCATAACACTTCTCCTTGGATGACTATCTCTATAAATATGCCTCGTTAAAATCTTGCTATGAAAAATCCAGTGAGATAAAAACTTAACGAAGGAAAAAAAGTACAATATTCATAAGTAACTTCTCCTTAAAAATACATCCAACTAAGATATTTTAAGCAAACACGTCCCAACATTATATACATTTTTTTTGAAGACTGATTTTAGTAGTGTCTTTGTGAACAAATCTGCTGGACTGTCACTTGAACGAACTTTGCAAACATCGACTTTTTCTTCCTTCATAAGTTCATGAGTGTAAAAGAACGTTAGTAATATATATTTAGTCTTGTCACCTTTTATGTAGCTTTCCTTGATATATGCAATACATGCTGCATTATCTTCATGCAATATTGTTAGTTTGTTGATTTCTAATAGGTGATCCACAAGCTCCTCTAATATGTTTGATTATGGTTCTCAACCATATATATTCACGATTAGTTTCATAAATGGCTAATATTTCTAAATGATTTAGTGAAGTAGCAGTGATTGTATGCTTTATATATCGCCATGACATATTAATATTATTACATATAAACTCATATCAGATGTGCCACGTATATAGCATGGAAGATATTTCACTCCATTCCAATACCTTTTAGTTTGTGTAGAACTAAACCGTGCAAAACAAGTTAACAACAAAAATAATATCTAGTATTATATTTTTAGCAATATATAAAATTATCCATATTATACTGAGATATGATACTTCAGGATAAAAAATCTCTTTATTATCGTTTTGTGGGCGAAAAAGATCTCATTTTACATCAAGGAGGCCATTAGAGTGCTTAATGGATAATATTTATCCATAAAAAATTATTTCAAGATGTTTCGATATAATATTCTTGAAAAAAAATAATTTCATTTGATAGATAATCAACTTGAAACCAATACAAAATTTTATTCTTCCAAGATTCTTTATTTCAAATTTCTTCTTTAAATAGTTTGCAGTAATTAAGATCTCTTCTGGAGTTTTCACTAAATCAGCATAAACTGCAACTATAGTAAATTATAAATTTATCTTTTGGATAAAAATACATGGGCAAATGAAACTATTTTTATATCTATTTTCTCTAAGTGTTCAAATAGGCGATTACACCATATTCACCTATATTGATTTAGCTCATACCGGGATCTTTGGAGCACAACATAGTATATTTGTCAATATCTTATATGCTTCAGGCATCTTGATGCTTCATGCATCTTAAATCTTTTAGAGATTTTCATATATTTGCCATTATCTAATGAAAAATATAAGTAAATTATCACAATATACATCAAGTATATGTCGAGCCTTTCAGAGGTTGCCAAATATATTAAAAATCTAAAGGTAATAGCATCCATGACAAGGGAATATGTCTCTTCATAATCTTTACCAGATCTTTGTGAAAATCCTTATACCACAAGTCGTGCCTTATATCTCACAATTTCATTTAACTCATTTATCTTACGAGCCATATGAGTAAGTTATCACAATATAATATTGATCCCTTCAGGGGCTGCCAAAGTAATTTTAAAAGTAATTGCATTCATAATAAAGAAAATGTGATCTTTTCATAATCTCATTTGATTTATTTATTTTTTTATATACAATACTCTATGAATCTGACATCTTCTAGTGTCTGGACTACTGGTCCAATTATACATTTAGCAAATGAATATAGCTCAGCCTGAATTACTTCTTTCGATTTTGGCCAATCACTTCAACGTCGATAATTTTAAATATTTTTAAGCTCAAGCATATTTTGATAATTTCAGCAGCAACATATGTAAACATATTATTAACAATTTTATCTCTTTCTCACATATTTCTAGATTTTAATAAGATCCCATAATTTTTCAGTACCGAAACCACTTCTGGAGTTACTTCTCTAAAAATATGAGTTGTTGATTTATATTATTTTTGACCTCTTCAGGAGTGTCATTTTAAAATTATTCATTTCCCTTTCTTTCAAAAAATAATAATTTAAATCAAGTAGTCTATCACACTTCAGGTGTATATTAGATTCATTGGATGCCATATTAATAGGATGTTCTGTAGGGACAATTAATCGAGCATGACTATTAACAGCTAGAATATGTAATTTAGACACCTTCTGGGTATCTGTAAAGATATCTGATAACTGATTTGCAATATTCTGCAAAATGATTTAGTTTTTGAACTTTAGTTTACATTGATTTCAGCATATATCAAGATTGGATAAAGTTGATATATTCCAACTAATCTCTTGTGATTTTGGACTTTTACTTTTATCTTCCCCTAATGGTAATAAAACTAACTCACTAAAAACTTGCTTTAGAAAATTTACCATTAAAGGTCCATAATATCGAATATAAATAATCAAAACTTGCATAGATATCAAGATAATGTTGATAATCTATTTTAGTTCTTTGAGGGAATGCAATTAAAATAGATACACTTCAAATAAAAAATTTTAATATCACAAATTTTAATATCAAATAAGCACAAGTTGTAAAGTGAAAAACTTGTAATATGCAGGCAGTTAAATACAAATCAAAAATGCAATATAAACTATAATATGTATCCAAACATATATCCAAATGCATATAGAAAGTTTTGAGTATGAATATATACAATAAAATATTCAATGGTAATATAATCATAAAATACTTTTTAAGTGAACTCATATGTATTATCTAAATAAATTATCTTGATATAATAATCAAGAAACATTGACTTTAACTTTTATAATTTGAGCAAGGAATTTAGCAAAAGTAATATTACGAGTTGACAATAGACAAATATATAATTATCGAGTTAAAGAATCAATTAAAACCATAAAGTACTTAAATGGTCTACAAGATTGAAGGATATGACCATAAATATTTTCATATATTCTTTATAGAGATTCAAGAGATTCTAGATATAATTTAGATAGTAAATATCTCATAATTAATTTACCTTAAGCACAAGAAGTACAAAAGTAATTATCAGACAAAAGAATTTTTTAATTTTTTCTGTGGATATTCATTTATATTCTTAACAATATGTCGCATCATGTTTGAACCTGGATGACTAAGACGATCATGCCAAAGTATAAAAATTTTAGGATATATACACTTTCAGTGCATATAGTGTAACTCAACTGTCTTTATTTTTTATAAAGTACAATCCAGTTAAAAAATTTAGAATTTATTAAATATGAACTTCTGGTTTAAATTTGTAGAGCTAACACATAAAAATTTAATATCTCTTTTACTTTATTTCAATAGGACAACAATTGAGACACATTCTTTAAAATTTAGTAGGTTTTTCAGGATCTACTTGAATATAATGCATCATCAAAATATTATTTTACTCAAATTCAGAATGTTCAAATTCAGAATATAAGGTGGACTCTTCTGAAATCTTCAATCATATCTGCAGAACCAGATATAATGTTAACATTAATTTATGCTAATGTTAACTATAACAAATATTTTCTGGTCATGAATAATTATGAGAGTTGTTAGTACTTTTTTATTTCAAAATTGGTAGGAAAAAAAATTTCACCATAACCCTTTCTATCAAGATCTCATCCATAGTCTTGAAAAAATAGCACATTCACTTCAGGGAATAATATTAAGCCAATTGGACGAGTTTGATGATTTTTCATCAAAAGTTAATAATTTTGTTTAACTACAGGCAAATAAGAAATTAGTTTAAAATATTTTGTGAATCTATACTCTAAATATTGCTACTGCATGAGCATATTTGAGGCATGAAAAGTTTAATATTTACTAAAAATATTGTAATTAATTATTAATAATAAGATAATCAATTTTTAATTTCTCGTCTGAATAATAATAAAAATATCATTACTTCTAGCAATCCTGCAGGGATGATTGATTTTCTTCTCAAATATATCTAAGATTCATAATATCAAAGGTGAATCTAATTATCAAGTACTCATAATGGATAATTTCTTCAGAAAATATCAAGGATAATAAATTTAAATTTTATGAGATTTAACATTATAAATATACCAAATTAAAAAAAATTATAAATTAGATAAATTATAAAGCTGATCAAATAAATAAGGATCAAATAATATAATTAGAGTTTAAATATCATAACTCTAAAATTATATCAAATCATAGTAAATATCAATTTATTTACAAACTTTACTTCAATACATAAATATTTACTCATAATTTTATATCTTTTTTATTTTCATATACTATATTATGTTATTAGATATATAACCATAAAAAATAAATATTAAATTTGAATTCCACAAATAAAATTTTAAAATTTTATTTGTTCCTTATTTTAAGAGTATATAAATACTGTTAATATACTTAAAATATATATTTCTCAAATCAATACGTTATATATATGTGTTAACAAACTGTAATCTCATTATATATTGTATATGCTGTCAAAATTATTATTTAAGTTTGTGAATCTATATCAAAAAGCCAATACAAATGTCAACTCTTCTTTATATAAATATATACAAATAGTAGCTTTATGGGTAAACACAATATCAGGGTTACCCAACTTTCTTTTACATGCATGAGTTATTCATCACATATACAAATATGAACAAATGTTATATGCGTTACCCAATTCATAAATCCAATAATTTTATAGTTATGGACAATTATAATCTCACAAACATGAACAAAATTATATACAGTAAAACCCCGAACAAATATTATATATATTGTAACTTTAAAATATTTCTTAATGTTTAAATATGAAGGGATTTGATACTATTTATAAATAAAATTTTAATTATCAATATAATCAAGATCAATCATGAAATCATTAAAAAAATATAAAATGTGAAAACGTACCTTAATTTAAGAGATATAAAAATTCTCTTAAAAAAACTAGATCTTGCTCTCTTCACTACTATAATTTATAGATGCTATCGTGCTGATAACGTATTGTAAATAAAAGAATAGATAAGAATAAAATATTACAATTATCAAAAGATTAAATCCTAATTTAAATAGGATAAAACTAATCATAATCTTGATAAAATAAAGTTAATCAAATTAAGTAGTCATTCATATATTTCATAATAAATTTGATAAATTGACACAGGAATTTCTAGTGACTTTTAGAGTATCGTAGTAGTTGTCGTAATAAGCTTATGAGTTAATTAATTAATTAAATAATAATTTTCAAATAGTGTATTTTTATACCGCAATATTAAAAAAAAGAGGAGAGGGAGAGGGTTTATTAGATCATTTACATTTCAAATCATCAGGAAGATAATTTTTTTTAAAAAAAGCAAAATTTTATTATTATTTTTTATTTTAAATTCAATTTAAGCTAAAATCGTAACTAAATTTAAAATCAAATTAAATATTGATAAATTATAGTAAAAATATTGATATTTTGTATATGATCAACAGAGAGAAAATACATGAAATATAACTTAAGTCACAATCACAATATGGAAATAATTAAACATGTATTTGATAATGTAATTTTATTATTGTAGAATTTAAAATTTTTTGTTCATATATTGATTTGAAACATTAAAAGAAAGAAAACAATAAATTGATAATTTATAAAATTTTCTATTCAAAAAGTACTGAACACATTATTAGTTTATAAAGATTAGCTAGATTTGATTATTATTTTCTAGTTTTTAAGTTCACATTTTCCTAAGGTTTACCAAAATTTAAACATTTAATATTTATTAGAATTATTATTAGATGATAAAATTTTATATTAATTTATTAGAGTTTAAATTTGGAAATTAATCAGAAATATACCCCGACACTTATCACTACTAAATTCTAGATTTCACTCACCTTGACTAAACTTATTTTGATAAAATTGGCCTTTAATGAAAAAAATTACACATTCTAATTCCTAAAAACACACAACTACTCTCTGATTTCAAAATTTGTTTCTATGTTGCTCGATTAAAATCCATCACTCTCTCTCTTTCTTCCAAAGCTTCTCCGCCATTGTTGCCTCACCGATGAAATCCAAGATCGTCGACCATCGTCCGGTGAAATCTGTCGTTGTTGGAGTTGTTCTTCTAAAAGGCACATGTCTGCTCTCTCTCTCTCTCTCTCTCTCTCTCTCTCTCTACCATTCCGTTGTTTATAAAGAATGTAGCTCTCGAGAATGCTCTGGTGGTGATATTAACACTCTTTATAGATGTATTTATGTCTGTGTTTGGCTATTGGTCACTTGCTCAAAATGACATATATATATATATATATATATATCTTCAAAAAGGTCTATTTCAAATGAGTGGAATCTAAAATCTACACAGGTGTTGCATCGCTATTGCTCGAGCCTGAGACCGTCAACCGGTGGAATCTGCCATTGCTCGAGTCCTTCTTTAGCACAGGTCTGCTCTCTCTCTCTCTCTCTCTTTACCATTGTTGTGTTTGATTTGGGAATCAGGTAATTAGGGAAAAGCCCAAATTTTTGAACTTTATTTATTTTTGTTTCACTTTATTTATTTATTTTAAGCACCAAGTACTTATTCTTCTTCTACTACTAATATTGAATTCATGAATTTACTCAATTAGTTTAATTGAATTTGTAGGCATTAATTGAATGTAAGAGCAGTTCATGGGTTATGTTTTAAAAATGATGATTTTATTGGTTTATTTGAATGATGTTCATTGTATTGTGTAATCATTTTCTTGATGGGAATTTTCTTTTTCTCTTGAAGATCATAAGTACTCTTGTTATCTTTATTTAAGATGCAACAGTCTTCTCCCTAGTTCTGATCAGAATTACAGATACTTGTTGCCTATTTAACAAAAATGGAATTTTCCCCGTACTATTTGAATTATCTTCAATTGTTAAGGATTTAAATTCGTGACACTCCTGGTTAGGAATTTTAGCTTGCTGCCAATTTAACAATGAGACCTAGACAAAATACGATATGATAATAAGAATTTCAGTATACTAAATTCGATATTTTTTATAATCTTGGGTAAAGATTTTCTACAGTAGTGACTTTGTATTTTTAGTTGAGATCAACTACTATTGAAATTTTTTTACCATTTTATTGCATCCATGATAGTCTTGTGAATTGGTTTTTTACACTTAGTTTTGTTATTTGTGTTGTTAGTTTTCTTTGTTTATAGGAAACCTTGGGTAAGTAACAGTGAAAATTTTAAAGAGAGGGTTGATATGAATAAGAAGGCATTGTATCATAAACAGAATGTGTTCTGTTGTTTGGGTGTCTTAGTATTCAATTTTATTTGGTGTCTACTGAACTATTTTTCCTATAACTATTAGGATTTTTTTTTTCTTGTGCTCAATTTGTGTTGAGTTAATGAAAATATTTATGAATCATTATTATTTAAATAACATCTCCTTTGTTTTTGTGATCCTATAATATTAAATATTTGTGTTTTTAGTGTTGTGTTTTAGGTACCATTAACTATGAAATCAAAGTGTTAAATCTTATAAGAGAGCATGTCAATGCTAATGTGCTATATTCTGCCTATTTGGGTTCATATATGTAGAGCAATAGTCAAATATGTCTTAAAATATTTTTACTTATCTTCCCTTTGAATGTAAAAGCGATTTGAATATGTTAATTGGTAAATTGCCCATTATAATTTTTAGACTTTCTTTGATTGTTGCATACATCTATATAAGTTATGAGCATATTTATGATGTGATTTAAGTATTATTCTTCCCTTGTTGATTAGTAGAAATTTTAAAAATAAATTTTTTAGTCTAGAAAAAGACTTAGAAATAAACTTATTTTTATGAGTTGATATGCTTTTGTATACTTAGTAAAGAATGATTTTTTTTTAATGTTTTTAGCTATTTTTAAAAGTCAAGATGTGTGTATTTATTAATTGGTAGTGATTGATCTTTGTTCATCGAGCATTTTATGACGAATGGCCTTAATTTTCACACTGCACACAGCAGCTTATGGACAGATTCAGATACAACACAACAGTTCATCTATGGGTCCATGCTTCAAACAAGAGAGAGGATGCCTATTATAGTAAGGATGACGATGACGATGTCGAGTGTTTTTTGTGAGCCGCTAAGGATGTCAAAATTTAGATTGTGAATATGTACATTTGTTGATTTAGATATTGAATTATATAAATCATAATTCTAGTTTATTATTCATTTATATGTTTAATCATGTAGTTGATTTATGTGCTGTGAATTTCTTGGGTGTATGTTTGTTGGAGTGTTAGATGTATATATGTGTTACAGGGTGAATAGATATACTTTGAATGAATCTTGATATTAGAAATGGGATGGATATGTTACAGGTGAGAAAAGTTATTGATACAGATGTTTGATTTTCTTTAAAGTATTTGATTACTATTTACATGTTGCTTTGGATGGAAGGATGGATACTGTATAATTTATTAGCCTGAGATTTTAATGCTTCAAACCATTTGTGTGATTATTGAGCATCATACAATTTATAGTAATTGAGATTTTACACATATCAATCCATCAATATCATCCCATATCAACACATATCAATACATATGATCCCATATCAATTCTATAATAACTTGTATCAATCAACATTAACACATATCATCCCATATCAACACATATCAATACATATCATTCCATATCATTTGTTTAATTACTATTTTCTATCCATATCAAGACATATCATCCTATATCAATACATATCATCCCATATCACTTGTATAATAACTAATATCAATCAATATCAACACATATCAATACATATCATCTCATATCATTTGTTTAATAACTTGGTAGAGGTGGAGGCAATGGCTTCTTGAACACTAGAATAGGCGGAGGAATTGGTTTCTCAAATATTAGAGGCAACGGTTTCTTGAATATTGGAAGAGATGGTAGAGGAGGATGTTTCTTATAAATTGGAATTAACGGAGGCAATAACTTTTTATAAAATGGTAATGATGGAGGATAAACCTTTGGAGGAAAGAATAATGGATTATCAACTATATCTTATGTTTTATCATCTCCACTGCAGAAAGTTGTAGCTAAAAACAAATAATAAATGCACAAGCACAAAAGTGCTCTGCTAAATAGAGGGAAAATCTTCATTTTTGAACCAAAGCTTTTCTAAGCTTCTATATTTGGGATAATTCAAGGTACTGATGGGTTTCAAGCACACAACACTTCTCTCTATATATAATGTGCTCATGAAGAAAAGTGATAGGAAAAAAAAAAAGAAAGAATTAAGTAAATCTGAGATTAAAGCCTCAAATGTTGGATTCAAGTAGATAATTAATTAATTATTCACAGAAGCCAAGCACTAGCACTAAATATTTTCCTAATCTGGCGGTGGCTTTTTAAATTCATACGCACATGAAATCATGTTCCAGAAAAAATTAATTGCATTGCATTTATATTTAATTTAATCAAAATTTATGATTTGCTGTAATCGAAATTGCTTATTTTTAAGAATTTTCTATATATATTTCAAATATACAAAACACATTTTCTTAATATATTTATCACTATATAAAAGAACTCGACACCACTGTCTATCCAAAGGGTCTATGCTCTTACCCTTATTGGTATAAGTTGAAGATATGCTTATTTTTGGCAACTCAAAAGAAGAGGTTACTAATGTTAAAGCATTTCTGCACAAAACCTTTACTATCAAAGACCTTGGCCTTGCTAAGTATTTCTTAAGGATTGAAATCGGAAGATCAATAACTAGAATCTTCATAAATAAGAGAAAAATACATTTTGGATTTAATAAAAGACGTTAGTGTGTTGAATGTCAAGGCTACCTCTATGCCAATAATCAAATGTGTACACTACTGTTTGCTGATGAAGGTTGCCTCGTGGCTGATCCTCAACCACATAGGAGGCTCGTTGGTAGACTTCTATAAATAGGCTTCATAAAGCTAGATGTAACCTATATAATGCAACATCTGAGTCAATTTGTAACCACCAAGAGACACTTATTGGAACTTTACTATTTATGTTTTAAGATACCATAAAAGGAATTCAAGCCAAAGGATTTTCTATCCCCGCTCAAATACACTCAAGGTTGAAGCCTTCAATGATGTTGATTGGGTTGCTTGCTGGGATTTTAGGTAACTAACATGCTATTGTGTCTTTCTAGGTCATGCTCTGGTTTTGTGGAAAACAAAAAAGCAAAGCACGATGTCAAGGTCATTAGCCAAAGGCATGGCTAGTGTTGTTTGTGAGCTTCAGTGGGTAACACATCCTTGTGACTTTAAAATTTTGATAGAGCTTCCCATTCTCCTCTAGTGTGATAATCAAGCAGCACTAAATATCTCTGTGAATCCAGTGTTTCACGAAAGGACAAAACGCCTAGACATCAATTGCTATCTTATTGGGGATTAGTTTAAAGCATAGTTTGTTCTTCCCTAGCATATTCCATCAAGCTTGCAGCTCACTGACATCTTTAGAGGCCCTCACTGCTCCTTTGTTTGACAAAATTTGCTTCAAGTTGGATATGTTGACATTGCAACACACCCTAACTTAAGGGGGATGAAAGGTTTACAATAGATAACTTATTGATATGTATCATTTAGCTTTAAAACTCAGCATTTCATATATCAACAAATAGCTTAGCTTATTTTTTTAATTGTCCAAGACTGTAAGTTTCCTATGTTTAAGAGGGTATTTGGATTAGCTTATAAGCTAATATGAGTTAATAAGCATTTAAAATTTTAAGTAGTTACGTGTTTGTTATGAGTGTTTACAAGTGACTGATAAGTATCTAATGTGTTTGATACAAAATAATTTATAAAAATATTTATTATTAAAATGACTAAAATAGATTAAAAAAATTATATTAGCAAGAGAATTTATTTAAATAAATAGGGATAATATAGTAAAATACTTGGTTAAACTAACTTATAATTCAAGTGCTTACAAGCACTAAATAAATAAGCTGATACCCCCAAATTTATTATTATTATTTTTAGCTTATAAACTCATAAAATTGCCTAAATAAATATGACAGCTTAAATTTAAAGTTTATACACTGATTTGATTAGCTTATAAACTAAGCCAAAGGTCGGAGTTAGTTTGACTAAATGAGTTGCACATATAACCAACCTAGCAATAAATGTGATGTGTAATTTAATGAAAACTTCTAATTTTCTTCTCCAAATCCAATTTCTTCCATTATTTGTAATAATGCTATGGTTTCAGTGCCAATATGTTATTTGGGCCTATTAAATTTTTAATTTTTATAAAAAATGCATTTAATTTCTATATTATCTTCTCAGTCTAATTTAATTAATTAATATTATTTTAATAATTTATAAAGATTTAAATGAATTTCTATTGATCTAATAAAAAATTTATTATTAAATGGATCATATTTCTTATTTTGAGAGAGTGTATAAATATATATCTTGAAAAAAGTTTGGAGGGGCGAACATTGTTAACCGATAAAATTTTTTACTTGTTAGAAAATATGTGGATGACTACTTAATTGAATTAATCTTATCTTATCAAAATTATGACTAACTTTATCCTATTCAGATTAAGATTAACTCTATGATAGTTGTAATCTCCAATTCTTATCTATAGTCTACCTACACTACTATATATACCCATTATGAGTGGTGTGTGAGATAATTCACAATAAAAGAAAATTCTCATATTTTTCTTTCTCCATATATTTTTTAATATTTATAACATGTTATCAGCATGACAGTCTCTACAAGTTATAATAGTGAAGTGAGAAATATCAAGTTTTTTTAAATTTACAAGAGGATTTTTATTCTATCTCTTTCGAATTTATCATGAATCAAGGTACGCTTTTATTAACAATTGTTTAATTATTTTTAATAGAGTAACCATTAAATTTTCTAAGTTTCTATGAAGATATGAGTTTAAGAACTCATAATTTTAAGAAAAATCATGAAGTTTTTATTTAAAATACATATAATTTTTGGCTATATAGAAATTATTTGGTCTTATTTTTGTAATTTTTATATATAAGGTTTCATAATACTGAGTTTCTATAAATTCATATTACGAGTTTGTTGCTTTGCTATATATAAATATATATTACATAAAGAAAGATTGACAGTTGTTATATCCTTGTTTAAGTATATATATGAATCCTTGTTGCAAATCCTTGTTGGCTAGTATTGTGATTATATAAAGACAAAATTGACTTGGATTCGTTTATATGTTACATTGATAAATTTGCATTGGTTTTGATAACCAATTTTGTTTTACCTTTCTTTTTATCAAGTTGATGTTATGCATATATTGATTAGTTTTGGATTACTGTTAACATATATACCAGTATGCATAAATAACAATGCATTGATTCAAGAATACATCTAAGCATGTTGAAGATAATACAATAAGTATATTAACAGTATTTATATACTGTTAAATAAGGAGCAAATAAATTTTAAAATTTTACTTATGAAACTTAAATTTAAATGTGTTTACAGTTATTTTTGTGTTTATGCCTATATATCTAAGAACTTAACATAGTATATGAAAATAATATATATAATTATGAGTAAATATTTGTGTATTGAAGTGAAGTTAGTAAATAAATTAATATTTACTATGATTTGATATGATTATTTATAATTTTAGAGTTATGAAACTCTAATTATAATTTTTAGTCTTTCTTTGCTTGATAGCTATGTAATATATTTAATTAATGATATTTATTTAAATTTAGTATATTTACAATGTTAGATCTCATAAAATTTGAGTTTATTACCTTTGATATTTTTTGAAAAAATTATCTATTTTGGGTATTTGATAATGAGATTTACATCGATATTGTAAATTTTAGAGATATTATCAAAAGAAAATCAAACATCCCGGCAGAATCACTTAAAAATAATTATTTTCCTTTTGATTATTCATATAAGAAATTAAAATTTAATTATCTCATTATTAATAATTTATTACAGCCTTCTTGGTGAATATTAAACTTTTCATGCCTCATATGTGCTCTTGCAGTAGCAATATTGAGGGTATAAATTCACAAAATATTCTAAACTAATTTCTTATTTATCTGTAGCTAAATAAATTTTAAGCTTTTGATAAAAAATCATCAAACTCGTCCAACTAATATAACATCATTCCCCAAAATGAATGTACTATTTTTTCAAGACCACAGACTAGATCTTGATAAAAAAAGGCTGTGATGTTTTTTTTTTCCTACCATGGAAACAGAAAATGCTATTATTTAATAAATTAACTTGTACAAGCCAAAATAAAATGAAAAAAAAAAAAAAGCAAACATAAGCAACTTGAGATTATTCTCAACCATGAAGGCATTATTATATTATATGTATATATGGTGTTGAAAGTTCATGCTAGAATTCGTAAACATAATTTGAAACATTCATCGTACTTGCAAGGATGCTGCAAAATAACTTAACGAACATAAGACACAGTGGTGTCAAGTTCTTTTATATTACGAGGGTTAGGGGAAATTACTTAGGAGGAAACTTGGGGAGTGGAGGAAGAGGCTTATGGAAGATTGGTGGTTCAGGTTTCTTAAAGATTGGAATTGAATGAGGAAGTGGTTCCTTGAAAATTGGAATTGGATGAAGTAATGGTTTCTTGAAAATTGGAATTTCAGGAGGAACTGGATTCTTGAAAATTGGAATATGAGGTAGAAATGGTTTCTTAAATTTGGGTATTATTGAAGGTGGAAGTGGCTTTTCGAATTTAGGTAATGGTGGAATTGGTTTCTTGTATAATGGCACTGGTGGAGGTAAAGGTTTCTGGAATACTGGTGCAGGTGTTGGAAGTGGTTTTTTATAAATTGGTATTGATGGAGGCAATGGCTTCTTTGATATTGGTGGAGGCAATGGCTTCTTGTAAATTGGCACTGGTGGAGGCACTGGCTTCTTATAAATTGGTACTGGTGGAGGCAATGGCTTATTGTAAATTGGTAGCGGTGGAGGCAATGGCTTCTTGAACGCTGGAATAGGCGGAGGAAGTGGTTTTTCAAATATTGGAGGCAATGGTTTCTTGAATGTTGGAAGAGATGGTAGAGGAGGTTTCTTATAAATTGGAATTAACGGTGGCAAGGGCTTTTTATAAAATGGTAATGATGGAGGATAAACCTTTGGAGGAAAGAGCTTAGGAGGCAAGAATAATGGATGATCAACTACATCTTCTGTTGTATCATCTCCACAGCAGAAAGTTGTAGCTAAAAACAAATAATAAATGCACAAGCACAGAAGTGCTCTGCTAAATAGAGGGAAAATCTTCATTTTGGAACCAAAGCTTTTCTAAGCTTCTATATTTGGGATAATACAAGGCACTGATGGGTTTCAAGCACACAACACTTCTCTCTATATATAATGTGCTCATGAAGAGAAGTGATAGGAAAAAAAAAGACAACTCTCATTAAGTAAATCTGATATTAAAGCCTCAAATGCTGGATTCAAATATTAATTAATTAATTAATCACAGAAGCCAATAGCACAAACACTAAAACATTTTCCTAATCTGGCGGTGGCTGTAAATTCATAAGCACTAGACATGATGTTCAACACAAAATTAATTGCATTGCATAGCATTTATATGTAATTTAATCAAATTATACGATTTGCTGGACAATACTAGTAATCGAAATTACTTATTTTAAAGATTTTTCTATAATGTACTAAACAAATTTTCTTAATATGTTTCCCACTATATCATGCATTGATCACTTAAAAGTTTTATTTTGAAATTATAATGTATTCCTATCTATAAGACAATCTAGTATTATATTAACAGATAGATAATTGTAATGGTTAGTGGATTTTGGATCGATTTCATTATATAATCACAAAATTTTTGTTTTTCACAAATTAGTAACTAAACCCGAATTTTGCCAATCAAGCTGAGTACTTTACACAAATAATTTTTCTCATTTTCACCAAATCAAAAAAATCGAGTGACAAAATTTGATAATTGTATTTAATGTTAACTCTAAATAGACATGGTTCGACCAATAGTGAACGATTAATCAACCTAATATGTACACATATTTAATGCAATGTTTAGCTGGGAATTGAAGAAGCATAATAAGAGATACATTTATAGTCAATAATACGAGTTAGAAACATCACATGATATTTGATAAAATTAAAAAATTAAAATTTGAAATTTAGTTATTGAATTTGAAGTATTGGATAGTACAATATAGATTTTAAATTCTAAAATTTATAATATTTATGTAAATTTCGAATCTTTTGATGATTTCGTATCTAATAATTTAAAATTTAGAAGTACTAAAAATGTTAACTTTTATTAAATGGAGTTAGCGCGCGTAAGATTTGGATAGAATTTATAGAACACGTGATGTGAAAAATTGAGATTAAATTAAGTAAAATGAAATAATGTTAAGTCATCACAAAATCATAAAAATTAGAAAAAAAAAAAGAAAATAAATATAATTTATAATTACAAAAAATGCTTCTTTAAAACATGAATCAAAGAAAGAAATTATTTACAACAAAGCATGATAACATTGCAATAGAATAAAGACACCTATCTAAGCCTATTTAAACAAAAACTACACAATGCTATGCTCATATTTCGGCATTAAGCCACCAAAAAAACTGAGTAATTGAGTTACACCAAGCTGCTATTAAATTGGCAAGTGTTTGGTTGAATCATCTACACCAAAGGAAAGACAGATTAGTGGCAAATGGAGGTATGGACAGCTGCCAACTCCAATTCAAAGAAATAATAATAAAAAAAAAAAAGAAGGATCATTTTTCTTCTTCTCTTTCGTTCTACCAAAACCGATAAGAAAGTTAGAGAGCAAGAGTTTTTCCTTGTTGAAGATGCTATTGGTTGTGGGCAATGCTTCAATACCTTCTTTTACTATGTATCTGCTGATATGTTGCTTCATTTGGCTGCTGCAAATTATAGGTTGCTGGATATAAAGTTTGTTTCAAATTATAGGCTGTGTTCTAAATTATATATGTACAGTTTGCTTGAAAAAATGATCAAGCTAAAAATTGGAAATGTACAAATTAATTAAATTGTGCAAAATTTAGTGCAAGTCTGCTTTAGTTTAGAATATAAATATATGAATTAATTTTCGGTAAGCAAGCACAATAAGGAAGTAACACACACACTAATTAAAGCTTAGCAAACTGTTAAATCATATAAGCCCAAGCAGTCTGATTTTTGTTTAAAATTATGAACACATGCATTAGTTTCTTTAAGCTGGCTGGTTCTAGAATCTGACATAGGTATAAATATAAATACTGTATAATTTGATTTGATCAAGCTTAATTACTATTAATAATGTAAACTTAGCATAAACCAATTTAGTTTTAAACTTATATACATACAAAATGACTCTCCTAAACAAATAGTAAATTTTTTTAAGTAAAAGAACTACGTGGCTAAAAAATTGTTAACAAAACTTTGTGCAGGATTGAAACCATGATGATATGAAGAAGATTAGGGAAAGAAAATGTGTGGCAGTATGTGGTCACTAAGGAAAGGCTAAATGTAATTAATAAATGTTTTTAATCAGCCATGCATGGGAGAAAGTTCCACGCATTCACATAAAAGCCATACTAATTGCAAATCAAGTGTGCAATATGAACTATTAAACAAACTAATTCAACAAACTAATTAACAAATGCTAAGTAAAACAAGAAACATGCATATGAAGATATAAAACTAATGCACAGATTGCATAACAAACAATATATATAAATTATACCATAAATTATGAATAATACTATATTAACAATTGATTAATTATGGGGATTTGGGGTCAACAATAAAATATAATTTATAAATGATTAGGTAAATAATAATAATAGTAATAATAATGATGAAATAACAGGAAAAAATATATGAGATAGTCATTTAACCTTTAAATTTGGGAATAATAAATTGAACTCTATGTAGGCCAAGCAAGATCTTAACGCTTTAAGCACAAATTGTTAAAGATTGAGCAAAAGAGGTAAGAATTATAGTATATATATATGAATGTGGTTACCCTAATTTCTTATAGTTGTATAACTATGTTTCTTTTCTACATTAATTATTTGTTGATGCATTTTGTTGATATTATTTTAGTATTGTTTTAAATTGGAATTGTTAATATAGCCCTTTTGTATAAAGACCAATTAGTCCATTCATTGCAATTGATCCATCAAGATGATACCTAGCCATAGATCTCATGTAATAGAAGAAACCTATATGCACAAAAGAAAATTGAAAGTATTGAAAGGGAAAAAATTATTGTCTCGAGATGTGAATAATTGGAAAAATGATAATAATATTATATTGTGTTCTTCTATCATTATGAGTATATCGTTCTATTCTTGATTGAATTGTATTGTAATTGTTGCATAGCATGTCTCCGTCATTGAATTGCTAATTGTTGATAACCCATATTATCTTATTGTTGATTTACCCCCATGTTTATTTGTATATACTATATGATAGTAATTAGACATTGGATGGGATTAGGAGATTGTATTATGATTGTATTACAGCAGGATTGTGGATTCCTTAAGCTGCTAGGATATGTGTATATGTATAAATACCATTCATGATGTTAATAAGAATTATATTGACCATAATCTTTACATGGTATCAGAGCCCTTCAAGGTTTAAAAACCTAGGCTTTTGTTGTCTTCAATGGCAGAGCTGCCATTAAGTCCGGCCGCTGCTAATCCGACTGAAGAATCATCAAGTTCAACAACAGGTCAAACGATGAATACTTCAAGATCTTCTTCTTCTACACCGAATCCAAATTTACATCATCAAATCATGATTAAATTGTCTTCCGACAATTTCTTGTTGTGGAAAACACAAATCCTTCCAATGCTTAGTGGTTGTGGATTGAGGCACCATTTAGATGGAACACGACCGATTCCACAAGAGATTAACACAGATGGCACAACAAATTCTGCTTATACTGTTTGGTTTAATAACGACCAGCTGGTCCTTAGCTGGATTATTGCCTCTGTTTCCGAAGGTGTTTTGGCGAAACTGGTAGGCGTTACTACAGCGAGAGATGCGTGGAGGAAGCTTGAGACAGCATATGCTTCATGATCTAGAGCACGGATCCGAGAACTACGGACCCAACTCCATAATCTTCGCAGAGATAATCAAACAATTGACACCTATGTTTCTAATGCTAAACTAATTACGGATCGGTTAGGCGCACTTCAACAACCGGTACCTGAAGATCAATTAATTGAATTTATTCTTAATGGTTTGGGATCCAGCTATTCAACCTTCTTGCGAATTCAAGATACTCGTAGTGATTCGCTAACCTTTGATGATATACATGGGTTGTTGTTAACCGAAGAGCGACGACTAAAAAGAGAAGAGTCACCGGCTGTTGTGGCTCCATATGTTCAATATACTCAATCCCAATATGCTGGCCGTGGTCGAGGTAGAGGCCGAGGAGGTAGAGGTGGCAGAGGAGGTGGTCGTTTCAATGCTTATGGAACTAACAATTCTGGTCGTGGGTCTTCATATTCAAATTTCAGTCCATACATAACGAATGGACAAGGTTTCAGTCCAATGAATCAAAGTCCTACCTTTGGCACTAATTCGGCCAATCCGAATTATGATAATGTAGTTACATGTTATAATTGTAATGGCCAGGGACATGTAGCACATGTTTGTCCATCACCAAAAACAGGAAGTTCACAACGGTTCAATAATCGTCCTACAAATAACATGGCAATCAACAACAATCATCAACAACAACCATGGCTTATAGATAGTGGGGCTACACATCATATGACTGCTGACTTGAAAAACCTCGCCATTCATTCAGAATATCATGGACCAGAGGAAGTGATGTTAGGTAATGGTTCTAAACTTCACATTAGTAATGTTGGAAATTCGAAAATTGTTGGATCTAACTCTAAGTTTAAACTTGATAATATTTTGTGTGTTCCCGAGGCACTTTAGAATTTACTTTAAGTAAATTCATTCTGTGAATCTAACTCTGTTTCTATTGAATTCTTTCCTGACCGTTTTCTTGTGAAGGATTTGGACACGAGGGTGGTACTGCATAAAGGCCCGAGTAAAGGAGGTGTATATCCTTTTGTTGCAGCCGAAACCTCTCCCTCCAACTATATTCAGTCGAATGCTGCAACACTGGATGTTTGGCATGCTCGGTTAGGGCATGCAAATTTTCCAACTGTTAAGAAGAGTATTGAGTCTAGTTTAATTTCTAAGTCGCCTAGTTCTTGTCAATTATGTCATGCTTGTTCTATTTCAAAGAGTCATAAGTTACCTTTTCCATCTTCAACTTTTGTTGCAAAAGGACCTTTGGATTTAATATGTTCATATTTATGGGGACCTTCTCCAGTCCTTTCTAATGATAAGTGTAGTTATTATGTGTTATTTTTTGATCATTTTAGCAAATACACATGGATTTACTTCATTCAACATAAATTTGATGTATTGAGTATTTTCAAGCAATTTAGAACTTTGGTAGAAAAACACTTTGGTCGACCTATCAAAGCGTTTCAAGCAGATTGGGGTGGCGAATTTCAAGCATTGACTAGTTATTTGCGTGACAATGGAATTGCACAAAGAATTTCGTGCCCACATACACCTGAACAAAATGGCTGTGCAGAGAGAAAACATCGTCATGTTGTAGAAATAGGGAGAGCTTTATTACATCATGCTTCGGTTCCTTTGAAATTTTGAACTAATGCTTTTGAATATGCAGTGTATGCCATAAATCGACTGCCTACTCCTAATTTACAAGACAAGACTCCTTTTGAAAAGCTTTTTGGTGAAAGACCGAATTATAAAGTTCTGAGAGTATTTGGTTGCTTGTGTTATCCATGGTTACGTCCGTATAGCATGAATAAACTTTCACCTCGTTCAAAAGCTTGTGTATTTTTGGGATATAGTAAAACACACAAAGGTTATAAATGTTATGATCCAAGTACTTCCAAATTTTTTATCTCACGTCATGTTCTTTTTGATGAACAGGTTTTTCCTTTCAGCAGTCAGAAGAATCAAGATCCCACTATCCATAATTAGTCATCTCCATTGCCATTCTTCACCTTGCCTACGGCAATACCACAATTCTCCACACCAACCGAACCACCAACGATGCAACAACACTTGATTCCTTCATCGCCAACAATGAGTCAATCTTATAGACATGAGATTGAAAGTCAACCGTATACACCAATGGGTGTAAATTCAAGTGGTCCAACTACCGAAGAAAATACCACGCCACATTCTGTTCAACAAAGTCCTGGGTTGCAACAAATTGTAGAAATATCTAGGCCCACTCGGATGGTAACACGTGCGCAAACAGGGAAATTGAAGCCGAGAATTCCAATGAATTTACATGCAAAAGTGGAGCCTGAAGCAACACCCACAACGTATTCTGAAGCCTCAAAACATGCTGAATGGCGGGCTGCAATGTTAGAAGAATATAATGCTCTAATTGCCAATGGTACATGGCAACTAGTTCCTTCTCAACCGACTCAAAACATCATTGGCAATAAATGGGTCTTCAAAACAAAATTAAAGCCGGATGGTACAATTGAAAGGTACAAAGCAAGACTAGTAGCAAAAGGCTATCATCAAAGACCAGGAATTGATTTTAGCGAGACTTTCAGTCCAGTAGTTAAACCTGCTACAGTCAGATTACTTCTTTCTATTGCAACAAGTCATGACTGGCCAGTTCAACAAATTGATAATTCGAATGCGTTTTTGCATGGCAATCTCGAAGAAGAAGTATATATGAGTCAACCGCAAGGCTTTGTTGATCCTACAAAACAAGATCATGTATGCTTACTGAGAAAATCTTTATATGGTCTTAAACAATCTCCAAGGATGTGGAACAAATATTTGAGTGATGCACTTGAAGAACTTGGCTTTAAATGCTTAAAGAAAGATACATCACTCTTCTATTGCATTAAAGGGAAGGACCGAACATACTGTCTTGTCTATGTGGATGACATTTTACTCCTAGGGAGTGATCAAGATCTTGTCTCTAGAGTTATAGCTAATCTTGAAGAAAAGTTTGTGGTCAAGAATTTGGGCAGCCTATCCTACTTTCTCGGCATTGAAGTCAAAAGAGATGAAAAAGGCATGCTCTTAACGCAACAGAAGTACATCAGAGATCTATTAGTGCGCACACAAATGCAAGATTGTAGCCAAATAAACACGCCATCTACACCAAAAACACAACTTTCGGCAAAAAAAAGGTAATTCTTTCCATGATCATACGTTGTATAGAAGTGTTGTTGGTGCTTTACAGTATCTTACTTTCACAAGGCCAGATATTGCATATTCTGTTAATAAAGTGTCTCAGTATATGCATAGTCCGACTGAAGAACACTGGGTGGCAGTAAAACGCATTTTGCGTTACATCAAGACTACATCAACACATGGATTATTCCTTCCAAAGTATGGCACTCACTCCTTGACTGCATATTGTGATGCGGATTGGGGAAGTTCAATAGATGATAGAAAATCCACGACTGGTTTTGCAATTTATTATGGAACATCATTAATTTCGTGGTCTTCTAGGAAACAACGTACAGTTTCTCGATCATCCACAGAGGCTGAGTATCATGCAATAGCCTCTACAACTTCAGAAATAATTTGGCTGCAATCTCTGCTACATGAAATCGGATGTGCATTGACAACATCACCAGTTTTGTGGTGTGACAACTTAAGTGCAACTTATCTTACATCTAATCCAATTTTCCATTCAAGAACCAAGCATATGGAAATAGATTTCCACTTTGTGCGCTACCGTGTACAGCAAAAGAAGCTCTTTGTGCGATACATTAAGACCGAGGATCAAGTGGCAGATGTTCTAACAAAATCTCTAGCAAAAGCTCGTTTTGCAATTCTCAAAGACAAGTTGTTCGTTCGTCCCTCCGATACAACTTGAGGGGGAATGATAGTAATTAGACATTGTATGGGATTAGGAGATTGTATTATGATTGTATTACAGCAGGATTGTGGATTCCTTAAGCTGCCAGGATATGTGTATCTGTATAAATACCATTCATGATGTTAATAAGAATTATCTTGACCATAATCTTTACACTATATTCTCACTGAGATTGAAAGTTCATTTCAAAATAACTACTAATGCACGAGTGTACTAGCACACAATAGCTTCTATATCATTCTTCAGAAGCTGAATTTTGTATGCTCTAGTAGATAGTGTCATCTTTTATAGAGCTCCATAGTATGTATATAAATAATGTACATAGTTTGTTTAAAAAAATGATGCTATTTGGTAGGGAACAAAATTTAAATTAACAATGACTATTGGAAACTATAACAAGGCTCTCTAAACTAATTATAAAAATATAAAATAAAGTGGTAATGGATTCTACGAGGTATCAGGAGCTTAAGTTGACTTGGATTTTAGGACTTAACAATAAGGCAACATTTGTTATCAACAATTAGCAATTCAATGCCATAAATATGTTATGCAACAATTATAATACAATTCAGTCAAGCATAGGATCGTATACTCATAATGATAGAAAAATACAATACAATATTATTATCATTTTTTTTAATTATTCATAGATCAAGAAAGTAACTTCTTTTTCAATCCCTACAAGAAAACTGTAAATTGGCGACAGATAAAATAACGATAAATTAGCGATAAAAAATTATTAGCGATGGAATAACGATAGATTAGCAACGGATTTAGCGACAGAAAAAATCAGTCGATAAATTTGTTTTCAACCTTTAGCGCCTTGCATTTAGCGACGATATTAAAAATCGTCGCTAATAAATAAAAATAGCGATAAAATTTATTTCCGTCGCTAATTAGCAACATATTTTAATTCAGTCACTAATTAGCAACAGAATTTATATTTGTCGCTGATTTTATCCGAATTAGCTGAATAGCTATTCCATCGCTAATTTTTAGATATTTTTAAAATATGTGCCATTTTTGCCTGCTAATTAGAGACGAAAGTCATATTCATCGCTAATATTATATCTAATTAGCAACGGAATTAAATTCCGTTGCCATTTTCAAATATTTTTAAATTAGGGGGCGGATTTTTCTTGCGGCCTTTTAGCTACGGAACATAATTTCGTCGCTAATTGTATAGCTAATTAGCGACGAAATATAATTCTGTCACTAATTTTAAATATTATATAGGAGGGGTTTTTGTACATGATTTTAGCGACGGAACATAATTTTATCACCAATAATAAAATTTTTAAATTTAATATTTATTCTTCTCAACTTTTTTCCTTCATTTTTTCCTTCTTCTTTCTCTCTTTCTCTCTCTCTCTTTCTCCTTCTTCTTTCTTCCTTCTTCTTTCTTTTCTTTTCTTTCTTCTTTCTTCTTTTTTTTTCTCTATCCTCTCTCTCTCTCTTTTTTTCTTTTTCTTCTTCCTCTTCCCCCTCTTTCTCTTTTAATCTCTTGCATTTCAATTGAAGGTATACATTTTTTTACTTATTTATTTATTTATATTTTTGTAATTAGTAATAATTTTTAGAACAAATATTATATTTTATTGAATAAATAATATTTAGAAAAAAATTTTAGAAATTATTTGGTAGAATGATTTTTAGAAATTATTAGGCTGAATAATTTATTTTTAGATTGAATAAATTATTTGATTTAATAAATAATTTTATTTTTAGATTGAATTAATTATTTGATTGAATAAATAATTTTTATAATAAAGCTTTTAAAATTATTTGATGGATTGATTTATATTTTAGAGAAATGTTAGAATAAATATTTTTTAGAAATTATTTGGTGGAATAATTTATTTTTATACTTAATATATTATTTATTAGAATAATAATTTTTAGAATAAATAAATTATTTCATTGAATAATTAGTTTATTGATTAAATAATTTTTAGAATAAATTATTTCTTAGAGAAATTAGTTGAAAAAATAAATTATTTTTTAGAAATTATTTGGTAAATAATTTAATTTTTATTTAAATAAATTATTTATTAGAATAAATATTTTTTAAAATAAATAATTTAATAGAATAAATAATTTTTGGGATTAGATTATTTTAGAAATTAAAAATAAAATAAATTATTTTTAAATAGTTTATTAATTTTTTAAAAAATAATTTATTTTATTTTTAAAAATAAATTAAGCTAAATTTGTCTTCACTAAAGGACGACAAGATTAAGTAGCGACAGAATATGTATTATTAGCGACGGAAAAATCTATCATATGCCGTCTCTAATTTTTCAGCGACAACGTGAATAGCGACAATATCAAATCCGTTACTAATGACTATTAGCGACAGATTTTTAAGAATTAGTAACGGATTTATCCGTCACTAATTTTTATTTTTCTTGTAGTGGATATTTTCAATTTCCTATGTGCACATAGATTTCTTCTACCACATGAGGTCTATGACGAGGTATCGGCTTAGCGAATCAGTTCAATAAATGAACTCATTGGTCTTTATTCAAAGGGCTATACAACAATTCCAATTCAAGAACACCACAATAAAGTTATATCAATAAAAGGCATCAACAATAGTCAATGTAGAAAAGAAACATGGTTTTACAACAATAAGCAATTAAGATAACCACATTCGTATGCACAGACTGTAATTCTCACTAAGATGAAGGCTCATTCCAAAATAACTATTAATACATGAGCGGACTAGCACATGGTAGCTTCTATATCCTTCTTTATAAGTTGGATTTTTATATGTTCTAATAGATAGTGTTATCTTTTATAGAGCTTCATAGTATGTACATAAATAATGTATACAGTTTAAAAAAATATTGCTACTTGTTGGGGAACAAAATGTAAAATATATTACAAATAAATTATGTTGTGTTTAATATAAGTAATTTAAATTAACAGTGATTATTAGAAACTAAAATAAGAGCTCGCTAAAATAATTACAAAACATATAAAATAAAATAGTAATAAATTTTACGAGGTACTTAACGGCCTTGAATCGACCCTTATTTTAGAACCGTTGTGCCCTCAAAAGTCAGGGTGTGACACTAGATTGTTTCTCGCACATTGTTGTGGGAAATAATATTACATTATGATGATAATAAAAAAAATAAATAGCAAAACATACAAAGTATGATGATAATATATAAAATATACAGATCGCCTTTACATACAAAATATATATAAATATACAGAATGTTTATTTACATATGGACTATAGAAAATATAACGATAACATATTTATACATAATGTGTCTATTTTGTCAAAATACAACAGGTTAACTTAATAATATATACATTTTTTAACAAAAAAAAAAGTTTTAAGTTTAACAAAAAAGGGGCTATAACATTATTTATATATTGATGCTAGGTAAAATGTTTCTTTTTAGGTTCAATTAAAATGTTTCTTTCCTCCTTACTTTGCTTGTTCATTGCATGGAAATGAAGAAGTATAATTAAGCAATTAATTAAACAAATTTACGTAACAGAAAAATCAAAAGAAGGAAATTAAAGAGTAAAAATAGCTTAAAAATACTGATAACTAAATATTCACTAATTATCAAAATCCACTAGAATAAAGTGGAAAACAAATAGATATATCAAAAATATATCAAAGTTCATAAAATAAACAAATCAATCAACAATTGATCTAAACCAATATTTCTTTTCGATCAACAAAAATGTTAATATTTAGGTATCAAAAGAAGATAAAGATAATCTGAAAAAAAAAAAGAGAAGAAGATAGAGATAGAGATAAAGATAAAGGTAAAGATGATAATGATGATGATGATGATTATGATGATGATGATGATGATTATGATGATGATGATGATGATAATGATGATGATGATAATAATAATAATAATAATAATAATAATAATAATAATAATAATAATAATAATAATTTTATAAGATATTGGTGACAAAAAAAATGTGATCAAAACCTAAAGCAGGAGTAAAAGTAAATACAAGAGTTTAGAAATTTTTTTTGCCACATGTTAGATAACTTTTTATAAAATTTAGATTATATGAAAATTATTTCCTTAGTTTCCATATTTTCCTTAGTTTCCATATTATTATATTTTTATAAGTTTCAATTAATATATATATATATATATTGTAAAATAAAAAATATATATATTTTTTAGTTTCCATATTATTGTAACTTGATAATTGAATATATAACTTGATATCATATAATCAGGATTTCCAAAGTTATTGTACAAAAATATTATATCACATATTTATATGTTAGAATGAGAAGACAATGACAATTGGAAACTAAATATATTTGTTTTAAATAATATTTTATGTGCAAATCTTGATATGTTGTTTAGAAAAAGGAGAATTCATGGTTTAGATAACCTTGCTTAGGAAAATTATTTTCTAAGAATAAAACATTTATAATTCAAATTCAGTTATATTTCTACCATCTTGCTCATTTATGAAAATATATCATTTTAATATTGTGGAATATCTCATAGATCATCTTTTTAGATTAATTTCTAAATTTATGAGCAGTGACGAGGACACTCACATTAGAAGGGCTTTATTTTGAAAATTATATATATATATATATACATTATTAAAATTTTTAAAATACTTAATTGTTCCCTTTTAAAATTTTAAAAAAATATATGATATTTTTATTTTGCCCACCTTCACTAAAAAGTATGACTTCACCTCTATTTACTAGGGTTATTGTGTATACACACACACTCAGCACATCTCTAATACATTGGGATGCTTAAATGAAATTGTAAATTTACCCGTAACTCATACAGAATAAAGTGATTGAGATATACATAATTAAGCCAGTCAAATGTCATAGAATAAAAAGTTTTGAACGGAGGCAGCAATATGGTTACTGGAGCAAAGCAATTCCACTTGACCCACATGAACTACATACAAAAAAACCTATTAGCAAAATGTATTCTATTATTGAACTATATATTGTTGTTCTCATGAGGAAAATTAGATCGAACCTTCATGTAATACCATAAATAATTGAAAAATAAAAAAAATATGTATTTTCACTTAATTCATTTATCCAAAAATCAAATTAATAGAGATAAAATAATAATAATATTATTATTAAGTTATCTTGATATTATTATATGAATAAAATAATTACTTCAATTATTTTCTTGGTTGTATTCTCAATTAAAAAAATTAAGTGTTTGAAATGTGAATTAATTAATTATTTTGATTTTGAAACTCCACATTATTGGAGTATAGATGTGTGTTTAGATTAATATAATTGATTTTAGAAAAAAGTTATGATAATTTAATATATAACTTGATATCATATAATCACGATTTCCAAAGTTATTATACAAAAATATAATATCATATATTTATATGATAAAATGAGGAGACAATGACAATTGCAAACTAAATATATTTGTTTCAAATAATATTTTGTTAAACAAACGGATGTTAATGTGATAAGTTCGGCTATAGCACAACTTGGCAAATAATAATTTTTTTTTAAAGTATCATATATAGTATTCATGATTTACCTTACAAAATTTGGACTTTCTTTTTTAAAAAGAAAATAAAAATATTTTTATTTTTCAATATAAAAATATAATAATATAGAAACTAATAAAAATATTTGGACTAAGAAAATTAGATGGGAATTAGGTATAGTAGATTGAGGTGTAATTCCTATAGACTAATTTTTATATTTAGATGATTACTTAATTTATTATATATTTCACACGATGCATGATCACTTATTTGGTAACAATTATAGGACATAAAGTTTATATATTAATTATTATCATTTACTAAATTGAGACAATTAGAATTAAATGCGAAAATAAAATATTTATCTGTAAAAAATACGAAAAGCAAAATAGAGAATATAAACAAGAACACACAAATTTACGTGGTTTGGCGTTAGCCTACGTCCATGGGAGAAGAAAAGATCAACATCTACTAATAAACTGAAAGTGGTATAAATGTAGAGAAATTACACTTACAACCCTAAGCCCAATTACACCTAATGTACTCACTCACTTAATTGAGGAGCTCTAAAAAAATACTTAAAACACAATTACTTGAAAAATTCAAGTAATAATGCTACCTCTCAAAATTTTCTCATGCCTTTCTCTCTTGCAAAAATGAGTTGCATATCAATGAATATATATAGTGTGTTGGAGTTAGTATAGCAAGGTGGCCATGTGAAACATATAAAATATGTCAATAAAAACCGCAATGGTTGGCCAAATAATTGTTAAAACTTGTCAATGAAATCTAAAATAGTGGGCTAAGATTGTCAAAGATTGCCAATTCTTGGACCAAAGATAATTCAGGTCATGATATTAACAAATCTCCACCTTAATTTGAATTTATTATATCAAATTAGAGAATTTCTCTCCACCTTCTCCAAATAGCCTCTTAGGGCAAAATTAAATGTTGCAAATACTAATTAAGTCCAAGAAATGCTTGAACTTACTCATTAAAAGAGGTGCTGGATTATCTATAGTACCAATTTTCTTAACTACAATATTGCCTTGAGAGATAACATCTTGGACAAAATGATACTTCACATCAATATGCTTCGTCCTTTCATAGAACATCTGATCTTTTGTCAAATGAATAGCACTCTAACTATCACAATGGACAAAAGTCACTTACAAATCCGTACTAATCTCACAAAATAAACCTCTTAACCATATAACTTCTTTTACAGCTTCAATAATTGCCATGTACTCAGCTTCTGTGATGGATAATGCCAATATAGGTTGTAAAATAGCTTTATAGCTAATAGCACAATCACCAAGGGTAAACACATAGCTAGTGATGGATCTTCTTCTAGTAAGATCTACTGCATATTTTGAATCAATATAACCAAGCACATTTCCCTTACCTTTTCCAAATTCCAAACAACTATTAGTAGTGCCCCTAAATATCTCAATTTCCATTTCACAGCCTGCCAATGCCCTTTTTCCAAATTAGACATATATCTACGAACCACACTGACTACATGTACAATATCAGGATAAGTACAGACCATGGCATTTATAATACTACCAACAACACTAGAGTAAGGAACATGTGACATGTGTTTAATATTTTTTTCAGACTGTGGTGATAAAGTAGTAGAAAGTCTAAAATAATCAATTTTCAAGTTTAGCATTTTTCATTCCAAAGCACTCTGAAACTTTCTCAACAAAGCTCCTTTGGGTTAGATAAAGTTTACTTGTAGTCCTTTCTCTTTGAATCTCCATACCTAGAATTTTCTTAGCTACTACCAAATCTTTCATTTCAAATTCACTACTTAATTCTTCTTTTAACCTATTGATATCAGACATATCCTTGGCAGCATTACGCATGTCATCAATATAAAGTAATAAATAAATGAATGAGCCATTAACAAGCTTTCTAAAATGTACACAACTATCATATTGACTCCTAGAATAATGAAGCCCAACCATAAAGGAATCAAATCGCTTATACCACTGTCGAGGGGATTGCTTCCAACCATAATGATTTCTTCAACAAACAAACAAGATTTTCTTTGCCTTTTATCTCAAAACCGTCAAGTTGTTGCATGTAAATTTTTTTCTTCAAGTTTACCATGAAGAAGGCAGTCTTAGCATCCAGTTATTCTAACTCTAAATCATGCATATCAACTAAAGCAAGCAAAATATGAATAGAGATATGTTTAACAACTGGTGAGAAAATATCATTAAAATAAACTCCTTGTACCTGACTATAGCCCATAGCTACCAACTGTGCCTTATATCTTGCATCTTCAACACCTGGAATGCCATCTTTCCTTTTAAAGACTCATTTACAACCAATAAATTTCTTATCTTTTGCCAATTTTACTAATTCCCAAGTTCTATTCTTATGAAGATATTCCACCTCCTCTTGCATAGCAATCAACCACTTAGCATAATCATCACAAAAAATGGCTTCAAAATACGTGGATGGTTCATTGGTTCCTTCAATTTCTTGTGCAGCAACACATGCAAAAGTAACATAATCTGCTAATCTAGGAGGCATTCTTTTCTCTCTTTATGGCCTACTTCTAGTAATGGAATATTGCTCCTCTTCTGCTGACTCTTCTACTTCTGTAGGAGAAGGTAACTGAACTGGACTTTGAAGGGAATTTGTTCGCGAAGATGTCTTCTCCTCCTCAATCTCAGCCTCCACCTCCTTCTTTGAATTCTGCATGACTATGTCAGAAGAAACAATAGACTCTTTTCCTGAATGGAGCATGACAGACTCATTAAATATAATATTCCTACTAATAACAACTTTAAGTGATTTTGGATCAGGAAGCCAAACTCTATATCCTTTTATACTAGATGGGTAACCAATAAATATGTCCTTTTTAGATCTAGGTTCAAGTTTTCCATCATTATATGAATATAAACAGGGCAACCAAATACCTCTAAATTAGAGTAATTAGCAGGATCACCAAACTATACTTCCTCTGGAGTCTTGCATTCAATTGATGCAGATGGAGAAGCTGCTTCTGTTCACCAAATAGTAGGCTGTAGAAGCTGCTTCTATTCAGAAATCCCGTGCCAAACTTGAATTAGACAACATGTACCGAACTTTCTCTAACAGAGCTCTGTTCATGCACTCTGCTAAGTCATTTTGCTGTGGAGTTCCTCTAACTGTGAGATGTCTTACAATACCCTCATTTTTGCAAAATTTAGTGAACTCAACATCACATAACTCTAGCCCATTATCAGTGTGGAGACACTTCACCTTCTTGCCTATCTACTTTTCAACCAAAGTTTGCCATTGCTTAAAAGTAACAAAGGCCTCATTTTTCTGCTTCAGAAAGTAAACCCATACCTTTCTTGAGTAGTCATCAATAAAGGTAAGAATATACCGAGCACCACCTTTCGAAGGAGTACGTGCTGGTCCCCAAAGATTTGAATGCATATAATCCAAAGTACCTTTAGTCTTGTGAACTCATGTATTGAAGCTAACTCTTTTGTGCTTGTCAAAAATATGATGTTCACAAAACTCTAACTTTGATGTACTTTAGCCATCAAGAAGACCCTACTTACTCAACATTATCAAGCCTTTATTGCTCATGTGTCCTAGCGTCATATGCCATAACTTGGTCACATCTAAATCTGGCATAGAAGAAGAAACTGCAGCCGATTCCATGATAGTAGATCCTTGAAATTACAGCTGAGAACGGATCATGGAGATTTTCAAACCGATCTGATTATCCAAACCGAAAATATCTAGAATCAAAAAGATCCATTCACTTTTGACTTTCTCCGAACCGAATTGTACCAATTTTGTTAATATTGAGTGGCTCTAGAGATTATGCTATATCCGAACTGAGAACCGAACTGTACTGAACCGAATTATACCAAACTGAATAACCGAAATAAGAACTGATTTATTACTAATAATATAAAAATATATTTTATTATATTGATTTATTGCTTAACATTTAATATCATAGATAATTAAATTATAGTAATTTCCTAATTTAACTAAAAAATAAATCAAATATAAATATAATTAATAGTGATATATATTTTTTAATTTGTCAGCCAATCAATATTGATTTACATGTTTTATCATATTAATAAATTAATAAAATATAAGTTAAATAATGTTTTAAATTAAATATTATAATCAATATTGTTTTACATGTTGTGCCAATGGCTAATGTGAAGATATGAGACTCAATGTAAGTAATGTTATTGTTAAATTTTTTTACAAATTATTTTTTTGGTTTAAATTTAATTGAAATTTAAATTATTTATTGGATTGAATTGGTTTATATAAGTGTTCATTTATTTTTTTTATTATTTTTATTTAAATTATAGTCCATTTTGATTATTTTGAAAATATTTGAGCCAATTATCATACTTTTCTTTCTTAAATTATTGGGAGTGAAGTTCAAAAAACATTTGAAGTTTTACAAATTTTGACTTATCCATCTTTTTTTTTATGCATTTAAGTTATTTTATTTGAAATTTATAATAAGTTAATGTTGGATATTGATATTTTGGTTATGGATATTGAATATTGACATTTTGATCATAGATATTGATATTTTAATTATGGATATTGACATTTTAATTATGAATATAAGATATTGGTATTTTAATTATGAATATTGGATATAGGCAATTTGATTATGAATATTGAATATTGCTATTTTGATTATGGATATTCATATTTTTATTTTATTTTATTTTATTTTATTATGGATATTGAATGTTGAATAGTTATAATAATTTTATTATTTATGTTTTAGACTATTTTATATTATCTATTAGTTTTAATTTATTATTAAAAATTAAAAAATAGAGCTAAATCTCCAATTATTCAAAACTCTAAGCCGAATTTTTTCAATTAATTGGAGCAATACAACCTAGAGAATTTTTAGTTTTGAAGCAATTCTGGAGATGACATTTTGGAAATCTCCAACATTTGGTTCGGTTCCAGAGATTTATTAATCTCTGAATTGCTTTGAACTGTGCTCACCCCTATTTGCAATACATACAATTTACCAACTATGTTGGCTTTCATCACAATAAGAACACCCTTCAAAAGCTTCAAAACTCCACCTTTACAAGAAAATCTGCAGCCAAGATTATCCAAAGCAGATAAGAAGATGAGATTCTTTCTCATATCAGGAACATATCGAACATCAGTTAATGTTCTAATCATGACATCATGCATCCTTATTTTGATGCTACCAATTCCGACAATGTTACAAGGATACTCATTGCCCATCAAAACAACTCCTCTGTCTGTTGGTTCATAAGAGGAAAACCAATCTTTATGGAGACATATATAAAATGAGCAAGCAGAATCTAAAATACATCCTTGTTTGGATTTGGCACCATCTTCAGTCACGGCATAGACATCACTGACTCCAACCTCATCCTGAACAATATTAGCTTCGGGGGGTTTCTCAACTTTTTAATTCCTTTCTTTATTTTTGTTCTAAAGCTTGAAACACTTAGCTTTAATGTGCTCTTTCTTCTTAAAATAATTGTAAGTTAGAAGACTATTTTTTGACTTTTATTTTGATCTCGATTGATTACTACTACTAGGCTTCCTTGTAGAGGACATTCCTCTAATAACCAAACCCTCTCATGGACCATCAGAATGGCTAGCAGAGAGTTCTTTGTCAAAGAGCTCTTTAGAGTACAAAGATACTTTCACATCCTCTAACTTTAGAGACTTGTTACTGTAAAATCAATGTTTCTCTAAAGTTCTTATATGATAGAGGTAGGGAACAAAGTAACATAAGAGCTTGATCTTCATCTTCGTACTTAGTCTCCATATTTACCAAGTCTAAAAGAATAGAGGGGAACTCATCAATATGAGATTTGATAGATGTCCCTTCCGCCATAGAGAGAGTTTACAAACAGTGCTTGGCAGTCAGCTTGGTGGTTAGATTCTTTGTGATATATAACGATTCCAACTTGTTCCATAGATCCTTAGCTATCTTTTGATCAAGGACTTCACACAACACTTCATTGGACAAGCAAAGTTGAATCGTAGATATGGCCTTCTCATCCATTTATGCCTTTTTATCTTCATCCATCATAGTAGGCAACTTATCCTTGTCCAATAGTGCTTTATGCAGACCATTTTTTTTTTATCAAGATTAGTTTCATCTTAACTTACCACATAACAAAACTCATATTATGCTCAAATTTCTCAATAAAATTTTATTGTCACTATAACTAATCCCAAACAAATATTAGCAAAGATTTGATACTAATTTTTTAGGATTGAATGTGAAAATAAAATATTTATCTGGAAAAAATAAGGCAAATAAAATAGAAAAAATAAACAAGAACAGATAAATTTATGTGGTTCAGTATTAGCATATGTCCACTGGTAAAGGAGAGATTGAAATCAACTAATAAACTAAAAGTACTGAAAGTGATACAAATATAGAGAAATTACACTCATAACCCTAAGCCTAATTACACACAATGCACTTACACTCATAACCTTAAGCCTAATTACACACAATGCACTTACTCAATTAATTAATGAGCTCTCAAAAAAATACTTAAAACACATTTACTTGAAAATTTTAAGTAATAATGCTACCTCTCAAAATTTTCTCCTCCTTTCACTCTTGAAAAATGAGTTTCATATCAATGAATATATATAGTGTGTTGGAGTTAGTATAACAAGGTGGCCATGTGAAGTATATAAAATATGTCAATAAAAAATGCAATGGTTTGCCAAATAATTGTCAAAAATTTAAGCTAATGGTTGTTAAAACTTGTCAACAAAATCTAGAATAGTGGGCTAAGACTGTCAAAGATTGCCAACTCTTAGACCAAAGATAATTCAAGTCATGATATTAACAGAGAAGCTTCCTCTATCTCTCTAATTGTTTTCTAGGTCACAAGGTGAGTTCTAAGTAGCACACTCTTTGTTGAGCATCCTTGCCTTATTTTTCAGCAACAAAATCTATTTATATATATATATATATAATAATGATTCAATTAAGATTCAGTTAATGGCTTTGCTGATTATATCTGAATGAGTTTGATTTATTTTAAGTTTCATAAAAATAAATCTAAATAAGTTGGAAGTTAGGTTCAAATATTTTATTTATTATTCGGGTTAAAATTATTATCTCTAAATCATATTGTATAAAGCAAATTTCCTTTTCAATAATGAATATTAAATTGGTGAAAATTTTCAGCATAATGATGGATAAATTAGAATTCAAATAATTCACTTCTCACATAATTAAAGAGTAGTTAGTCTAACCAAAGTACCAAACTGTGCATAATTGAGTTAATTTTTTTTCTTAGTGTATGTTAATTTAGAAGAGTTAATATATAGATTAACCATTAAATCAAAATAGTTATTAAAATGGTAAAACATCAATATTATGATGTTTGTGAAACAAATTTTCTAATTGTTGTAAAACATTCATAGATTTTTCTTTCCATGGAGGGTAGAATTTGTAAAAATTTAAATATACTGGCAATTTTATATAGAATATTTAATGCCAATGACCTATTTGATGTTGATTTTGGAAAGTGACTGACTGACTACTTACAACTTAAAAAAAACGTTTGATACATCTGCAGCCCTATGAACTTGACAGGTTTAGTCACTTTGCCCTTTATATTTATTCATTTGTTAGATTGCCCTCTGCACTTGTCTATTTTGCTTCAATAGACACTTATATAATCACATATTGGTCACTTTACCCCTTATACTTATCTATTTCATACTCAATAACACCTAGATAAAGATAGTTCTACATGAGTATGTAAGTATTCATTTGATACAAAATATACAAGTACAAGAGGTAAAATGATCAATATGTGATGATATAAGTATTTAATAGAACAAAATAGACAAGAACATATGGCAAGTTGGCAAATAAATAATTACATGTGGCAAAATGACCAAATCTGTCAAATTTAAAGATCCACATGCAATAGTATATTATATGAAAATACTTTTCTTTTATAGTTTTTTAATATTTTTTTCATAATTATCCAAAGAAATTTAGATTTTTTTTTTTTGTGGTCTGGATGTATTTTCAGAGTTTCGGTGGTTGGAAACAAATTTAATACTCTTGTGTTGTGGATGTTATATATACATATAGAAATAATTATAAATTATGTTAAGTGTAAAATATTGATTTATTCGATCATAATAAAAATAATGAAGAGTTTTGATGATTGATATTCAAAGTAGATTCTAATAGAGCATTATGAGGAGAAAGGAGAGAATTTTGAATTTACATGTTATAAATTAACTTTATATAGTTTCAGTAATTCTAAAAAAGAATATAGTTTTGGTGATTAGTTTAATTAAAGAACTATTTGAGATGATCAAAATAATTAATATAGTTGATACTAAGAATTAATTAGATGGATTAAAGCATATAAAAAATTCTAGATGATATTTGAGTCAATTTTAATTATTTTAGAATTAGTCATATATGGGATTCTCAATATGGGATGGTAAACTTATTCTTTTGTTTAATTTTTTTAATTTTGGGTATATACTTATTATTACATAAGGTTTTCAATCAAAGATTCAAATATATGCCTAACTTAAAGATTTTCTTTTTTCAAGTGATTTTAAGATTAAGAGAATTTGGATTCAGATTTCAGTCCGAAAAGTTAGAAAATTTTATAAGACAATATAATTGATTACAATTCAAATTAAATTAGCTTAATGTTGCAACAGACTAAATAGAACTATTGCTCTATATGTGATCTTAGTTAAGGAGCTATTATTCAATATTACACATGCACTTATATGAACTGATATGTTGCGTTATAATAAAAAAATTAGTAGCTAAAACTGTAAAAAATGTAGTTGAGTACTTTTCCATAATAGAAAACTATATTATTAGAAATGACATAATTAAAAGTTAGCAGCACAATTTATATCTTTGCGGTTAAAAGTTAGCAACACAATTTATATCTTTGTGGCCAAGGATCAATTTATTTTGCTATAAAATTTATTTTCTTATGACTAAAATATTAAAATATATTATCATAAAAAAATATATTAAATAATTAAATTAAACACATAATATTAATACTTAATAGTTATATATGCATTTAATTTGGTTCCGTCTTAATAAAACAGTAACAAAATAAATCTGTGTTTGCTACACTTTCAGCATTGTGGCAAATATTTTTACATGCTAACTACAAATCTAATAGATTTACAGTCAAAGAATAGATTTACCATAAAAGTAATATTGTGGCTAAAATATTTGCTTTTTAGCTACAAACCTAATTAAACGGTAGTTAAGTAGCATAACTAATTGCTATAAGGAAGAAAAATATGTAACAAAAAATGCAAATAATATGAAGAATCAGAGAAACTTTCGGGCTAATGGGATGATTTAGCTAGAAGATAGAAATTCCTTATAACAACTAAAGCAATTGTTTTCAATTCCACAAAAGATAAGTTCTTTCCCAAACAGTTTTTGGGTCCTAAGTTGAATGCTATGAACTTGAAAGTATATGTTTAATTATGTTAAGGTAATTTGCAGCTTCTTTGAGAGAATACCATGAGAGAAAACCAAAACAAGGGCCCCTTTTCCCCCTCCTTCCACTGATCCTTACCACCTCCTATAATAAAACATCAACCATAAAGACTAAAAGGACAAATAAGTTTGTTTCAATATTCTTGAACCATCTTTTAGCCAGCTTTACTATCAAAGATCTACATAATTTGTTCAGCAATTTCAGTCGTATATTCTATACTTTTATTCCAAGGAAAATGAGACCAAACACTAGCCTACATATGGATTTGTGAGGTTCAAAGCAATACAACAAGCATAACATGCTATAGTTGAGAGGAATGGATAAGTTACTAACAAGAGAAGGATTGTGGTTAAGTTTGCATATAAGATTCAGGTTCCCACTGCTGTCATTTGCAGAAATTATTTACCCATCAAGCCATATATAGACAAGCAACCCATCATTTCAAAGAAAACAGTGTTAACCAAAGACCATATTTCTCTTTCTCTTTAAGGAAAATGATATGGAATGGTTAAAATCATATCTCATTGGTAAAACCTGTGTAGTGGAACATACTAATAGCTTAATGGAATTCTTTCTACCTGATGATGTTACTTCAATTAAAATATCACCTCTAGGTGGTAAGCTTGTTCTTTTTATGCTTAATGACACAATAAAAAAAATATAATTCTCAAGGGTTCAAAATGGTTATATAATCATTTTAACTTGGTCAAGCAATGGGAGCCTCATGGTGTTGCTAGTGAAAGGTTAACTTGGATTCGCGAATATCTTCCATTTCATTCTTGGAGTGAGGATTTTTTTCTCACTAATTTCTTGTAGATGGGGTACATTGTGGATAATGATACTTCTAATAAAAATAGATTGGACTATGTTAGGATTCTCATCTCCACTTCTAAAAGAGAATTCATATCTAATACTTTAGACATTAACGTTTTAAATAAGCCCTTCACTATTAGAATTACGGAATAATTTGGATGGATAAGAAATGTTGTTGGCAAAAACTATTTATCATTAACAACCTGTGGGGAAGTTTTTTTTTTTTCAAAAGGCTCCTCAGTTGTCTTTTTTTTGCACAACTTGAGTGTCGGGCAACCTCTTTTACTTCCTCAATGAACTCATGCTATCCTAGAAAAGTGGGGGATAATCTTTGGGTATTAATTTCCTACAGCCAACCTATGCCCAAATAACTAGAAGATCACCAGGCTCCTAGAAGTGCATGTCTCTTGTATTTGTAAAGGATTGCAAACCTACCTCCATTTTTATATCTCCATTAATCAACCCTATTAAGATCAAAACCCTCTGGTTCCTTCCTTGCACCCCCCCTAATTTACAAGTTCTATCTTGTTGACCTAGCCTCCCCTTGTCTTCTAGACCATTTATTAAGCCCACCAAAACCCATTCCATTCCTAAGACATTGACTCATTTTTTTAAATCCACTAAAATCATTAATCAAGTACTTAGGTGTTTGATGGCCAAACATCATCTGAGATTCAAAACAACAAAAAAAAAATATTATCTCTAAATAGGAAGATGATTGTAACAACATCTGACTCAAAGATCTTCCCCTTATAAGGAAATTAAAAAAGAAGAAAATCTATTAGCCAGATGTTTGGTTAATAATGTTCTATTTTAATCTTTAGCGATAAAATTGAATTGTACTAATGATTTGAATAAGTGATTTTTCCTTAGAACTTAGTATTTTATATGTTCACATCTAGACCAAAAGATTATGATCAAATCCCTGCCCGTGCAACTGCTTTCTTAAGAGCATGGATGAGTAATTTACACATTATAGACCCTTAAATTTAGACCGGTAAATTTAAAAAGCTTATTTTGGTCCAGTATAAATTTAAATTTATTAAACCTGATTTTAGAATTGTTAGTAAATCGAAAAATCTGCAACCCTTTTGCCGCAGCGGAAAACAAAAATTATCTTTCGATTTATTCCCAGGATCCATGTGATCCATTCAGTTCGATAAAAGAGATTTGAAACTAACCTTTTGTGTAGCTTCAAATCGATTAACAGATACTGCCTTCTGAAGACGAACACCCTCTAGCGAAGTCCACACGAACGTACGCCGGTCTAAGTGCTAGCTCACCAACGGCAGTGGCTGAACCTTTTATAAAAATGAAACTAGGGTTTTTAGGTTTTTCTCTTCTTCTGTTTTTTTTTAAAACGAATAATGATCAGATCATCATACCTCTAGCCCTTTTAAAACCGTTTAAAAGACTTTCCTTGTCAAAACCCTAACTGTCCATATCCTATATGGACCCATTTTTTTAATAATTATTATCTAATAATAATTATTATAACAATATTATTATTAATATCTAATAATAATAATAATACTAACAACAATAATAATAATATAATTATTATTATTTAAGTACAGCCTACGTTCTATGTGTGTGAGCCGATAGGCTCATATTAACTGGTAGTGTATTTCAATCTCTATTGAAATGCACAAATCATAATTGGCCTCTAGCAAGACATTACGACTACCCAATTAATCATGAGAATCATTATAAATGAAAACCTGAAATAGTACATGCATTAATCCCTTTGTCACACGATATCTAGTTTGAACATAAGTTATAGTAAATGTCATACTTATATTGTCCAAACTTATGATTACTCGATCTCCAAGTTAACTGATAAACAAATAAGATTGATCTTATATCAACTTATTTGAGCACGGCCATGCATTTCTCAGTTACACTTATCGAGGGGCCCAGAAGATATCTCTCTCATAGAGAGGGACAAATTCCATCTTGATTGTTCATTTTCCTATACATAATTTATACCATGTTCAAGCATAACCTTTATAATTATCTAGTTACAGATAACGTTTGATCATGTCAAAACATAATATTCCTTATGTTGGAAACTATGACAACCTCAAGTCAAAGGATTAAATGAAAACTATTATGAGATACACTTATGACATTAAACCATGAAGTGATATCTATGTGGGTCTATCCAATACACTGTTCTCTAACATGTATCCATAATATTGATTTGTATCTTCATACCTATAATCATCTTATGATTATCAAATCAATATTACACTAGTTATATTTATTATTATCTCAATAATAATAATAAACCAGGGATATAATCATTATTATATATAACATGCAAACATAATAATGATAATAAAAACTTCTTTATTAATAACAAAATGAATAACATTAAGGTCCAAACCAATGGCCTAGGGCATATACACTAACAAGAATTCAATTGGTCTGAGGTTATATCAAAATTGCAAAACTTAGTACTGAAAAATTAATAATAATTTTGGATCAGTTTGAGTCGGGTGGTTCAAATCAATGTGAGCCATGTCTCATATCGACTTTGGCATCCAAAATCGATATGAGGCTACCTCATATTAATTTGGGCAGCCAAAATCAATATGAGGGAGGCCTCATATCAATTTTAGCACCCAAAATCAATATGAGGCTCCCTCATATCGAGTTGGGCAGCCAAAATCGATATGAGAGAGGCCTCATATCGATTTTAACCTCCCAAATCAATATAAGGCTGCCTCATATTGATTTGGGAAGCTCAAATCGATATGAGGGAGGTCTTAATGTCGATTTTTATCCCCTCAATTTGACTAATCCGGGTTTTAAACAATTTTGAGCAAGCAATTTGATTTCCTAATTTATTTAAGACTCAGATTAGGGAGTTTAGGATTAGAGTTAAGTGTTGGTTTCCTTATAAATATATGATTAACACACAGAGATAGGGGATCGGGAAGAGAAATGAGAACTGATAATTAAAAGAAAGAAGGCAACAAGAAAAAAGATGAAATAAAACAAAAAGGGTCAGTAATCACAATCAAGGCAGTGTCAAGGCAATTGCCAAAGCTCAACCAAAGGAGTAGATTGATTCAGGAAGTAGCAAATACCAAGCAAAGATTGGTTCAAACCCTTTAAATTCGGTGGAGCCAACAAACGAAGGTGTGCTATTCTGTGTTTATTTCATTTAAGTTTATAGTATTTTACAATTATTTTAATCTAGTAGCATGAAGTTGTTGGTTTAATTCCAGTAACAATATATTGAAGTTGTTTAGTCCAGTAGCAAATAAAGTTTGGTCGTGATTTAAAATAAAACTTTAATAACTTGATTTAATTCAATCTTTTTGGATCCAAATCCTAATTTTGTAAAAACCCTAGATTTGATTATAGTTTGCATCAATGTATATATGTGGATAGTAGCATCAATATGCATATTCTGTCGTTATTCTTATAAATTCAAAAAAAAAACCTTAATTTCCAAACCAAAGCCCTAAATTCTATTTCTCTAAAAATAAAACCCTAATTACATTTTTCTAAAACCCTAAAATATTATTCATATTTTCTTAAACTCTAATCCACAAATTAAAACCCTTAGCTTATAAATCTATCGTTTAAATATGATACTTAAATGTAGGATTGATTACTAATACATGTATATTTATGATATGTCTTGATAGATGGTTTATTTTGATCTATGATGAATGATTTATTTATGATGAATGGTTGATTTTTTATTTATTTATTTTGGTTTCAAGAATTGTAAGAGGTATGTTTCCACATTGTGGGTACCTCATTTGTTAAACTTCATGTAATTTAATTTATTTTAAGTTTTGGATTAATGTAAGGGATACGTTTCCACCAATTGGTAGGTATCCTATTTTATTTGTTTTCTTTGGGACAATGGACAATTGTAAATGCATGTTTTCATCCATGGAATGATGCCTATTCATTTATTTTGTTTGAACTTGTTGTGACTTTGATAAAGTGTTTATTTATTTTTATGATTGCATGTAGTATGGATAATATCATTATATCTAAGAATTTTATAATATTAAGACCTAAAAAGGAGGCCGGTTCTAATGAACCGGACATTGTGGGGTTGCTGGGTCATTCTCACATTCTTCACGTGTACCCAACTTTCTGAATCCAATAGGGGTTTGGAGATTCCTTAGAAATCGAGTCATCCACCCCTTTCTTTTTCCTGGCCCGTCCGGGTGGCGACTCCATTTTCTTCGAGTTTAGGCCCGTGTTCTCTAAGGCCCTGAGCCTAACAGTGTCGAAGTCGCAAGAACCATTCTACGTGGGATTGGGGGCAAAAATCTCCACTCATAGTGGCGACTCCACTAGGGATGAGAGAAGTTGATTTCATTTGTCTTTATATTATTTTATTCTTTCTTATTATGATATTGTCCATTGCATCATTTAGATTACATTGCGTGTGTGAGTTAGGATGCCCGTGTTACCCACGTTGTGTTATATAAGTGATACCATACTTTCACTCAAGGTATGGAGATCGAGCATGGTATAACTACTCATAGCTTTGTACCTTTTGATATATACTTTCTATGGGAGCCTAAAATTTTTCAACCCAAAGACTTAAGCTCATGTAATTGACCTAGTTATTTTTCTTAGGTTTTTACCCCAAATATTTATTATTTGACTATGGTTAATTTATCTTGGTTTAAATCATGGCTTATTTGGTTTGTTCTTTTTTCTAATATGACCTACCTATAATGTAAGCTCAAAATATTTTTTCCTTTAAAATCTAAAAGACCAAAACTATTTTCAAAACTTTTCAAGAGGGTCTTTGGACATAAAAACTTTTAAAACAAAACTGTTTTTTCATTACAAATTTTTCTAAAACAAGCTTACAACTAATTAGGTCAATTAGGAAATATCAAAAATCAATTGTGAGCCTAGTTTATATCAATAATTATTAACCATCGGCTTATTTTTGGCATGAACTATTATTTACTTTTTCAAATGGAAAATCTATTTATGATAAACCTTTTAATTTAGTTTTAATTCAATATAGCATAAAAGCTATCATTTTGTTGGCCCAATGGACTAAGACTTAATTAATGAAAATTATCATGAACCGACTTCTAAGTTTAAAAATATAACTATAGGTTAAAATCATCCAAGGAAATATTTTCAAAAATAAGATGTCCCATGTTTATATTTTGTTGACCATACACTTAGGAAAAGAGACTCGCCATTTGTGTGTAGAAGTTATAAGGTTGGAAAGAATGTCCTAATTATCTTTCTTTGTTTCTTACTTGTGCCTACATGCATACACGCATACACACATTGCACAATATGTCATTAATCCTTTCTGGCTCACAGACCTGGAGTACAGCAGTTCAAGAGCGTACGACAACCCAACTTATGTCAGTGACTCAGAATTCAATGAAGATACAATTAGCTTCTCACCAAAAGCAATGGAGCCTAAATAAAATCAAAGGATGGTGGACGATGCCCTCAATGCCAAAATGGAAGAATTAAAGGAGGCATTGGCCAAGACTATGAAGAGCCAACTAGCTGCACTTTTGGGGAACACTGTTGAGGCATCTACCAGTGCTAAAAGTCGAAGGCAAAGGGAAGGTTAAGGTCTGTGACGTAGCCTTTGATGATGAAGTGGTCATTGATGATGATTATGACTGGACTCAATATTTTCAAGATCCTCAAGATAAGAAGAATGAGCCAAAGTTTGTCGAAAGATCAGTTGTGCAAAAGATTGAAACTTCAGATGTTGAGAAGTTGATTGCTGATTTAGAAAAGAAATTTGAAAAGAAGCTAAAAATTGAAGAAATATCGGAGGTCGATAAGTGATTTGAGCTAGATGATGAGGTCCCGTACAAGTTTAAGATGCCTTTATTTGCAAAATTCGATGGAACTGGAAATTCTCATCTCCATGTGAAGCAATATATTATAGCTATGCAGTCTGCCCGAACTACTAAAGCTTAAACTCTAAGGTACTTCATGATCTCATTGGACCCTGTTGTCCAAAACTGGTTTAACACCTTAGAAGATGGTACTCAAGAGGATTAGGATTTGTTATACAAGGCCTTCACCCAACAATATAGGTATAATGTTGAATTAGAAGTTACTTTAATGGAAGTTGAGTCCATTAGACAAAGGCCAAATGATAACTTTGTTGATTATGTGAAGAGATAGAGGAATAAGGTTGCATTGCTCAAGAAGAGACATGATGAATCGGATCAGATTAGGATGATTGTGAGAGGGGTATTGCTTATTCTTTGTGAAAGGATGTCTCATACACCCATCCGGGATTTCAAAGATTTTCTGCAAACTGGTTTGTAAATTCAAGAGTGGGAAAGGGAGAAGAGCCGCTTTTCGGCAAGAAGGAATGAGAAAGGGAACTATCAGTCTGGTAATCAAACCACACAAAAGGCAGTTGATGTTAATGCAACTGGTCAAAGAGGAAGGAGGCAATTTTCAAAATTAGGGAAGCTGCTATCTTGGGTTCTCAATAAGCTATAAAAGAAGGGATTGTTACAACCCTTGACTCCTCGTCCTTTGCCTAATCCTCTTCCACCTAATTTTGATGCTAAGGCATTTTGCCAATTCCATCAAATGCAAGGGCACAAGACGGATAAATGTTTGAGGTTGAGGCATGAGATCTAGAATTTGATTAATAGTGGAAAACTACCCAAACCTGATAAGCCCAGCACAAAAGACAATCCTTTGCCTAGGTTCAACAGAGTGTCACCACTAGCAACCTTCATAGTGAGAGGAGAATTGGAGGAAGATTTTTCCTTATCCTCCTTTCAAGATGGGGGTGTTGAAGATGTGAAGTAAGGAGAAATTTCATTCAACAAATTCCCCCTTTAGCTTAAATGTTGGTCATTTTACTTCATTTTTTATGGTATTTTATTGGAACAATTATATTTTTTAAGTTAAAATTATTTGAATAAATAACTTTTATTGAATTTATAATTTTATTGGCTTTTGGCATTGTAGTGTTCAACCGATGATGAGTCTACCTTGATATTCATAAATTAGGGTATCTATGCATCATAATTCGAATGACTTACTAGGTGAGGGAATTATTCTATAGAATGGAACTATGTATTCTTACTTAGAGTGGGCTCCTGTATAATTACCTATGTCTAAATTCTAGTCAGTCTTAGAACATGCTTTGACAAACTTTCAAGGTAAAATTGAACTCTATTTATTTAAAGAAGAAATGATCTAGGCATTGTTTGATAAGCCAACGACTAAAATCCACCTTGTTAACGTCAATCCATAGTTTGTCCTATTGAGCCTTCATAAGATTTTAACTTAATTTTATTAGCTTGTAAGCCCGATAACCTACCCTGTGTTGATGAAACACTTATGATAAGTCTGATAATCACTCAGATGAAGGGACAAGAAGATCAAGAAAAAGGATGCTTAGTCAAGACCATAAGGATGGTTAAAATTTTATCCAAACTAGACCTAATTTCTTGGATCTATTTCATCTTTAAGGCCGCATCAGGGCAACAAAATGATTCATCCTCATTAAGGCAAATTCATGCTATCTCATAATTAGAGGCATAGGATAGCACAAACAAGGCGACTTTCTTAGAGTAAAAAAAATGAGTCCTGAGTTTGTGCAAAAGCAAGAGGAAAATACAATGATCACCCTAAATTAGATCTAGATTTCTCTTAAGAAGTTATAAGGAAATTGAAGTCTATCTTTTCATGAAGCAAGACAACAATGATATGCAGTTTAAAATGCCTAAAGTTTAAGATTGCTCCTAGCTTTCGGCCGCTCCAACAAAAAGTTTATAGTGTAAAGATTTGTTAACAAAGGAAGAAGAAATGGTGATGCTGTGAATGAAAAATGCAAAGAAAAGGTTTATATAGAAAAAGCTCAAGCAAGCAAACAAAAAAAAAAGAATAAAGTAAAAGAAAAACAAAGGAAAGCATAAAGTTAAAGAAAAGAAAAGAACAGAATGAATAGCAAATAATTCATTCCAATAATTCTTAGATTGAATCACACGGCACACGTGCACACAGTAAACATATATTTATTATCGGTATATAACTTTTTGTGTTTCTTAAAAATATTTTTTATACGTATTAAATATTTTTTCCACGCAAGGGGCAAGAGTATATAGGTACCCATATATGATAAAAAAAAAATAGCGAAATATTTTTTGAAAAATGTTTTACTAACTACAATTAATTTTTGGAGATGTTTCGAATCCAGATTCCAACCAACCTCGGGTCTAGAAATCATATTATTTTTTAGTCCAGAACTCATCTCGGGTCCAGAACTCAAATTATTTTTTAGTCCAAAACTGATCTCGAGTCCAGAACCCAAATTATTTTTTAGTCGAGAACTCATCTCGAGTTTAGATCTCAAATTATTTTTAAGTCCAGAACTCACCTCGGATCCAGAACCTAAATTACTTTTGAGTCCAGAACTCACCTTGGGTCCAGAACCCAAATTATTTTTTAGTCTAGAACTCATCTCTGGTCTAGAATTCAAATTAAATTATTTTTGAGTTTAGAACTCACCTCGGGTCCGGAACCCAAATTATTTTTTTTAGTCTAGAACTCACCTCGGGTTCAGAATCTATAATATTTTTGAGTCCTGAACTCACCTCGGGTCCAGAACTCAAATTATTTTTGAGTTCAGAACTCACCTCGGGTCTAGAATCTAAATTATTTTTTAGTTCAGAACTCACCCCGGGTCCAGAATTTAAATTATTTTTGAGTCACCTCTGGTCCAAAACCAAAATTATTTTTGAGTCCAGAACTCAACTCGGATCCAGAATCCAAATTATTTTTTAGTTCAAAACTCACCTCGGGCCTAGAATCTAAATTATTTGAGTCTAGAACTCACCTCGGGTCCAGAATCTAAATTATTTTTTGAGTCCAGAACTCACCTTGGGTCCAGAACATAAATTATTTTTGAGTCCAGAACTCACCTCGAGTCAAGAACACAAATTATTTTTGAATCTATTTAACTCGATTCCAGAATCTATTCTTGTTCTAAATCTGTTCAAAAGTCATGCTATTTTTTACTCTCTTCTACTAAAGTCTCAGATCGTTCAATCAGGGGGCAAATTGTAGATACTTAAATTTATACCGGTTTAAATTTAAAAAGCTTATCTTGGTCCATTATACAAAATCGATATGAGTGAGGCCTCATATCGATTTTAGCCTCCCAAATTGATATGAGTCTACCTCATATCGATTTAGGAAGCCCATTTAGCCCTTCAATTTGACTAATCCGAGTTCTAAACAATTTTGATCGAGTAATTTAATTTTCTAATTCATTTAAGACTCGGATTAGAGAGTTTAGGATTAGGGTTAAGTGTTGGTTTCCCTATAAATATATGATTAACACACAAAGATAGGGGATCGAGAAAAAAGACGACAACTGATAATTAAAAAAAAGAAGGCAATAAGAAAAAGATGAAATAAAACAAAAAGGGTCAGTAATCACAATCAAGGCAGTGTCAAGGCAATTACCAAAGCTCAACCAAAGGAGTAGATTGATTTAGGTAGTAGCAAATACCAAACAAAGCTTTGTTCAAACCCTTTAAATTCAATGGAGCCAACAAACGAAGGTGTGCTATTATGTGTTTACTTCATTTAAGTTTATAGTATTTTGCAATTGTTTTAATCTAGTAGCATGAAGTTGTTGGTTTAATTCCAGTAACAATATACTGAAGTTGTTTAGTCTAGTAGCAAATAAAGTTTGGTCGTGATTTAACATAAAACTTTAATAACTTGATTTAATTCAATCTTTTTGGATCCAAATCCTAATTTTATAAAAACCCTAGATTTGATTATAGTTTGCATCAATCTATATATATAGACAGTAGCATCAATATGCATATTCTATCATTATTCTTATAAATTCAAAAAAACCTTAATTTCCAAACTAAAGCCCTAAATTCTATTTCTCCAAAAATAAAACCCTAATTGCATTTTTCTAAAACCCTAAAACATTAATCATATTTTCTTAAACCCTAATCCAAAAATTAAAAATCCTAGCTTATAAATCTATCATTTAAATATGATACTTAAATGTAGGATTGATTACTAATGCATGTGTATTTATGATATATCTTGATAGATGGTTTATTTGATTTATGATGAATGATTTATTTATGATGAATGGTTGATTTTTTTTATTTATTTTGGTTTCAAAAATTGTAAAAGGTATATTTTCAAATTGTAGGTATCTCATTTGTTAAATTTCATATAATTTAATTTATTCTAAATTTTAGATTAATGTAAGGGATACGTTTTCATTAATTGGTTGGTATCTTATTTTATTTATTTTCTTTTGGACATTAGACAATTGTAAAGGCATGTTTACATCCATGGATGGATGCCTATTTTTATTTTATTTGAACTTGTTGTGATTTTAATAAAGTGATTATTTATACTTATGATTGCATGTAGTATGGATAATATCATTATATCTAATAATTTTATAATATTAAGACTTGAAAAGGAGGCCAGTTTTAATGAACCGGGCGTTGTGGAGGTGCTGGGTTATTCTCACCTTCCCCACGCGTAACCAACTTTTTAAACCCAATAGGGGGTTAGGGATTCCTCAGAAATTGAGCTATCCACCCCTTTCTTTTTTTTGACCCGTCCGGGTGGCTACTCCATTTTCTCCGGGTTTAGGTTTGTGTTCTCTAAGGCTCTAAGCCTAACAGTGCCGAAGTCGGAAGAATAATTCCACGTGGGAGTGGGGGAGAAAATCCCCGCTCACACATATAATAGCTTATGGTTAGCATCGCACACCGCAAAAAAATTATCACGACAAGATCATGTTTTTCATGACCTTATGTTACCTTTCATCCTAATTGATGATGAGATTGATAATGAAATAATAAATGAATTGTTTGTTTAATATGTTATTCAGTTTCAGAGTTCTGGATTTGGGTGGCATGCCTAAGAAATGATGAAAGGTAACAGTCTTGCCGGGTTGAGGATCTCGTCATATGTGTTGAGTTGATGGTCCAAGAGACTGGATCTGTTACACTATGAGAATTGTGAATATGAGATATATGATTTGTAACAGTCTTGCCGGGTTGAGGATCTCCTCATATGTGTTGAGTTGATGGTCCAAGAGACTAGGTCTGTTACACTATTCATGGATAGAGATACATGTATATACATTGCCTACGGGCGTGATGATTGTGACTATGAACCAAAGCAGTAACTCTGAACTTTGAATAACATATTAGTGTTTTGGGCCCGAGTCTGTCTTTATTGTCAATGTGAATTGCAAGTATTAAAATATTGATTGTGAGTATTAATAATGAATTATGCTTAGTGAATTATGAATAATATAATGTTATTAAGTGTAATATGTAAATGAATTGTGGTTGATGATAAAGGTTGTCTTTATTGTAAATGTGATTTATGATTTGTATGATATATAATTTGTGTATTGCAATAATGATTGGTATGGTATATATAATGTAGGGGTATTAATATATTGGTTTTGAGTATTGGTGATGCATTAGGGTTGGTGATAATATTATGTATATATGTACATCATATTTGAAATTAGCTAGGATATATTAAAGATGAAATTAAAAAGAAAAGAAGATATGATAAGAACTAATTATATATTGAATTGATGTATCATTATATGTCAATACTTCTATACTATATGTTTATATTTTATAGTTGGACTACTAAGCTCTCGGGCTTAGCGCGAGTGTTTATTCGCGCAGGTATATAGATGGAAGATATGAAGTCTTTTGTTATGCCACAAGAAGAGTAAAGTTTGTCGAGACCAACTAGAGGGTAATGCATACATGTATAAACTTTAATTATGATGTATTTCTGACGAGAGAGTATTTATATGTATAAATGAAGTTTTTGATAAAGATAATGATTTTGTAAATGTTATTTAAATTAATGTATTATGGTTTGAACTCTGTTACAGGTTTTTAAAAGGTAACGAAAAGTGACATCCTTATACTTTATATATTTACTATATGTATACTAGGTATACGCATAGTACTTATATAGGGTATCGGGGTGTTACAATTATTTTGGTATCAGAGCCTAGGTTCGAGATTCTCGGCCTAAGTGAGAAAAAAAAAATTTTTGAAAAGTTTAAATAAAAGTAAAAAGGAAAAGTTTTGAAATGAAATTTGTAATACATGCATATGCATTGACACCTAGGTTGGTCTCGGATGTGGCATTATATGAATTATAGAATATTTGTGTTATATGAGATGTTCAATATAGTTGATGATATATGTGTATACTATTTTGATGTGATGAGAAATTATGATTGTTGACAATGATGTTGGAAATGAATTATAATTGAGGCATAGTGCCTAATTGATTATGAGAAACTAATTGTGAAATGTAATGTTGATGTTTATGAGCAATATTATGTAGGACATAATATGAATTGAAACATAAAGAAATGAAAAGGAGAATAAATTTGAAAATGAGTTGAAAATCAAATCAAGATAAGAGTATGTACTTTTTCTTCTATACTTTGAACCTCTTTATAATAAAGTTTATGTTGGTTTTGCTAATGTTGAATTTACTAGACAGCGGAAATGATATCGAATTGTTAAAATTGAAAGTTATGTTATTTAAATGAGGAGAGTATGGTGGAATGTTGAATGAGTTGTTTAGTAGAGACAAAGTGTGATTATGTAAAGTTGGGATGTGTATACAGTTAAGGTTGTGTTTAAAGGAAAAAGAGATGATAGTGGTTAAGTAAGAATATAACTTAGTATTGTTACTATAATGCGAGCATAGTAAATTCAATGTTAGAAATGTGAGATGCTTGGATATTGTGAAAGCTCATGGTAATGGTGATAATATGTGATATTTGAGATTTTTGAAGTGAGCTTTATGATTGTGGAAATTATATGTTTTAATATTGCTTTGTGATATATATTTGTAAGATGTTTTTAAAGTGATGATAGAAAAGATGAGTTTGGCAAATTGAAGCTTAAACGAAGTAGTAAATTGAGAAGTTAAAGTTTTAGTGGAATTTGATAAAGATTATTGAGATATTGATAGTTAACTGTATATGCAATGCATGAGCTAAGTGAAATGACTAGTATTGCATATGGAAGTATTATGAATTGAGTAATGTGATTGATAGTATGAGAATTTGTTTTGAAATAATCAAGGAAGTGGATAAGTAAATAGAAATGAGTTATTTTAAGTCATTTTACTGAACAGGGTAAGAATGAATATGGGAGTGTACTAAATATTTTTAAAGACGAAAGTGAAAGAGATGTCACATTGGGAATGTGACTGAGATGAATATGAAGTGTTACTATAGTCGGAATATATATGTTTGTAGTGTGAATAAATACTTTATATCATATTGGAAGAATGAGAAGGATAGTGTTTAAAAGAAAATGATAAACACTAAATTTGTATTGAATGTATGAAAAAGGAAAATACTATAAGAGCATATAATTAAGTGTATACATGTATATGATATGTGAATTGAGTTTTCCAATATGAATGAAATTATGATATATAAACACATTTGTGAATCACATTATGAGGATGGCTTATGAAGATATATGTGGTATAATTATAGAATTAGTGATATGGAAAAACAATGTTATATGTATTAGTGGACCTAAGAGAGATTAGGTCTTGAACTGTGTAAAGCTAGATGGATTATGTGATGGAAGTGAGAATGGAAAGAACTTGAGTAATATTGGACAGTGGAAATTGTTATAATGAGTATTGAACTTGATGATTATATTATATTTAGAGTTTCAAAGTATTCACATATGAAAAGTTCTATGTAATTATATTATAAGAGATTGTAGATGGATTAGAAATGAAGTGATGAATAGAAATTGTATAAGAACTGTATATGATTGAATATGTATATAGTAATATTGTTAAAGCATGAGTTAAGTTGATAAGGATCATATAAGCGAATACAAATTGGTTGAAACGAAGTTGGAATGTGTTAACTTCTGTTATACTAAAAATGTTAAGATTGAGAATAGAATTATAAAAGAACATTATTGAATTGAAAGTTCTAGGTTTGAATATTAATCTCTTAAAGTCATGTGTTTTGTTCAGTATTTTGGATCGGTTAATTTGTTATCCATGGATTTGGATCTTAGATATAATGATTGTAATACGGATTTGGTGAGGTTGACAATTTTGTTTGAGAAGTATAGTTAAAAATTATGATGGTTAAAGTTATACCTTATTATTATTTTTTTTTTATGTTAAGAATTTGGTTATAACTGTGAAAAAAAAATTAAAAAAAATTAAAAAAATTAAAAAAAATTTGAAATGTGTTGAGTTATGGATAATATGACAAAAAGGTAATCAAAATAAATATACCAATGATAGGAAATGTGAAGAGTTAGTAAAAGGGAGAAATTATATTATATGAATGAAAGTTATACTGAATATGTTTATGGTATGTAACTTGAGGTTTAAGGGAATGAACTCAAAGTTTGAGTGAATGAATTATAGATATTAAGTATGATATAACATTTTTATGAGAATTGGTGGAAATTATACTAAGATAATAAAGAATAAACTATGTGTATATTAAAAGATATTAGAAGTGATTTGTTATCATGATGATTTGACTGAAAATAGATTGAAAGAGAGCAGAAATTGAATATAAGTTTGCTCTTATGGAATTAAGTTATATTTATACTTATATGAAAATTGTGAAATTTCATGATAAGTTAGATTACTTAATCGTTGGTTGGAATTGAACAAGATTGGAACGTGGGTATTTTGTGACAGATAGATTAATTGATCTGGATTTGGCTAAGATTATGGATCATTAATAAAATTTAATGTGTATAGTTGTATTAAGAAAATAGGTATTTACATGATAATGTATATGATGTAAATTTTAAAGTATGATTGGACATGAATGAGTGGAGTATAGTAATTGTTAATCATGATAAGAAGAGAAAAAGATTGGTTATCTATAAAATAAGTTGAAAGATAATGTATTAATATGTAAGTTAAGTGAAAAGCATGCTAAAGAAATAACTCCATTTATGAAAAATCAGGATTTTGTTATCTATTGAGAGTGATAAATGTCTATTTAGACAGTGATTGAAATGAAGGGATAATTAATGTTCAGATATAAGTCAATGGTTTTTAATGTTAAAGTTAAGAGAGTAATTATACAGAGGTGAAATAACAAAATATATTAAATATAAAGATTTGACAAAGTATTATTGTGCTATATGATGATCTGATTCTGGTATAAAGATATTAATAGGAAATGTAATGTGATCTTTTGAATGTTTGATTAAGAAAGTAACCAGATGTATAAACATATAGAATGATGAGTTATAGAATTTAAAGAAGGTGGTTGATTCTAAAGAGGAGAGTTGGAGTTATATGATTTGATGATATAATGACTTAAGCGTATAATTAACTTCATATGGGAGTTAAGATAGTATTTTGTTAAGAATAAATTGTTATGGTACTGATAATTTCGAGGACGAAATTATTTAAGGGGGAGAGAATTGTATTATCCTCATATATGCCCTAGAAGTTGTGATTATGTTGTTGTTGTTGTTATATAATTGGATTGAATATATGTGTTACATTACAAGAGAAAAGAAATAGAGAAAAGAATGTTTATGTATATGTGATTTGGGAAAGAATTTAGGGTTTAGAGAGAATGGTATATGTTGTGTATATGATGATATATATAACATATAAGTTGGTCAAAATGAAGAGTCAAGGAAAGAAGATATTTATTTTTGTTAAGTGTGAAGTTACTATAAAGGGCATGTAATGAATGGTAATCAAGACAAATGGTATAAGGGTGTTTAGGTAATTACTCTTGTTGAATCACTTGGTGGAGATTTAAAGAGGTGATATTTTGTCTTTTCTTCATTTCCTTCTTCTTCTTCTTCTCTTCTCCACGTTGGTTGGCTCCTCCTTAGACAAGAGAGAGCAAAGTGAGATTTGTTTAATTCTAACATCAAATTGAAGGGAGAATCAAAGGATTTAATTGAAGATTTGTGGAATTCAACAACTTAGGTAAGTTCTTTCTCTTGATTTTCCTTTGTTCTTTTGAAATTGTGTTTGGGATTGGTGAGTTGATATGGATGGTTGATGGAGTGTGTTTGTGTATGGTGTGTGTAAAAGTGTTGAAATGGAATTAAAGATAAGAAGCTAGGTTGGTGTTGGTGATGGAAGAGTAAGAGTTGTGTTTAGTGAATTTTTTTCTGTTTTACAATTAGTAAAGGCTGTGACTTGTATGATTTTTAATTAATTATAGAAAAATGTTCTTGAAGTGAATTTTTGATATGTTGTGCCTCTATGAGTCTAGAATGACTGAAAAATATGTTGATTCGATTTTGGAATGGTTATGAGTTTAGAAAGATTATTTTTATTAGACCTGTTCCAGCAGGTACCTTAACTGAGACAGCTATATTTCGGGATTTTTAATAAAATGTAGAAAAATCATATCCAATTGAATTTTGGATATGTTGTTGCTTAGTGAGTCTAATATTTGAGAAAAATAATTTGGAACCACGTTGATTGAATTTGATTTATGGAATTCACAAAGTTCAGAACTGCTGCCAGGATGCAGGGCAATTGGGGCAGTCTGGTTAGGTGAACTATTTGACCAAGATTTTGTGTTCAGTTTGATCTGAAATTTTAAAGGAATGATTTTAAGATACAAAACTAAATTCTGTAAAAATTTTAGAATTTTTAGTCAAGTAGATTAATTTATACAATTTTTCAAAATAAGGATAAAATGGAGTCTTAAACCAGAATGTACTATTCATATGGTCATTTTGCTAATATTCCTTTGGATTAGGTTTTGAAGAGATTGGGTTGCATTAACCTAAATGTGGAGAATTCTTGGAAAGAAAAGAAATGTATAGATTGATGGGACTAGTTCTTGAGGTAAGTACCAATACATATGATTGTATTTAATTACATAATTTGAGGCTTAACACATTTGTTTGCAAATGTGTTAAGTGATCTATTATATTGTTAACATAATTGGACTAAGGTGATGATTGAATGATGTGAAGGATGTGAAGATCATTAACAAGGTAAGCATAAACCCTATTTGATTGTATATCCTTATATGTCTTTGAACATTAACACATTGGGATGAAAGTGTTAAATAAGCTATTATATTGTGAATGTAAATGAAGAATATATATAAAGGATGAAATATGAAATGGAAAGGTAGAAAGAAATGAGGATCATTCTTAAGGTATGTGCAATTTGTTATGATAAATGCTCTAGTAATGAATGATGTTAATGTGTTTTGAGAAGTGAGAAAATGTTATGTTATATGCATTGTGAATCTTGTGTATGGCAATGTATTATATGAATAATATACTTTGAAATGTGATATCAATGATGCTATATGTATCATATGGATTGAGATATGATATGATATGAAGCCATTGTGATTGGCTATGATAATTCAATTGAAAGAGATAAGGCATGTTCGCCTAATTGATGATGAGATTGATAATGAAATAATAAATGAATTGTTTGTTTAATATGTTATTCAGTTTCAGAGTTCTGGATTTGGGTGGCATGCCTAAGAAATGATGAAAGGTAACAGTCTTGCCGGGTTGAGGATCTCGTCATATGTGTTGAGTTGATGGTCCAAGAGACTGGATCTGTTACACTATGAGAATTGTGAATATGAGATATATGATTTGTAACAGTCTTGCCGGGTTGAGGATCTCCTCATATGTGTTGAGTTGATGGTCCAAGAGACTGGGTCTGTTACACTATTCATGGATAGAGATACATGTATATACATTGCCTACGGGCGTGATGATTGTGACTATGAACCAAAGCAGTAACTCTGAACTTTGAATAACATATTAGTGTTTTGGGCCCGAGTCTGTCTTTATTGTCAATGTGAATTGCAAGTATTGAAATATTGATTGTGAGTATTAATAATGAATTATGCTTGGTGAATTGTGAATAATATAATGTTATTAAGTGTAATATGTAAATGAATTGTGGTTGATGATAAAGGTTGTCTTTATTGTAAATGTGATTTATGATTTGTATGATATATAATTTGTGTATTGCAATAATGATTGGTATGGTATATATAATGTAGGGGTATTAATATATTGGTTTTGAGTATTGGTGATGCATTGGGGTTGGTGATAATATTATGTATATATGTACATCATATTTGAAATTAGCTAGGATATATTAAAGATGAAATTAAAAAGAAAAGAAGATATGATAAGAACTAATTATATATTGAATTGATGTATCATTATATGTCAATACTTCTATACTATATGTTTATATTTTATAGTTGGACTACTAAGCTCTCGGGCTTAGCGCGGGTGTTTATTCGCGCAGGTATATAGATGGAAGATATGAAGTCTTTTGTTATGCCACAAGAAGAGTAAAGTTTGTCGAGACCAACTAGAGGGTAATGCATACATGTATAAACTTTAATTATGATGTATTTCTGACGAGAGAGTATTTATATGTATAAATGAAGTTTTTGATAAAGATAATGATTTTGTAAATGTTATTTAAATTAATGTATTATGGTTTGAACTCTGTTACAGGTTTTTAAAAGGTAACGAAAAGTGACATCCTTATACTTTATATATTTACTGTATGTATACTAGGTATACGCATAGTACTTATATAGGGTATCGGGGTGTTACACCTTATCCAAAATAGAAGAAATTCACCAGAGACATAGAGAAGATCACGGCAAGCTTCACGATTCTTCCTCGCACCGTGATCTTAGTCTTATGGCCAAATAAACAAGCATGCAACTATGAGATTTTTAATCACATTTGATGCAATGTTGGTAAAAGTGTTAGCAGTCACAAAGCGCCATGGTTCTCAAAGCAGAATCTTCCACATCACCACGAACTCAACCAAGAGCGGCTGTGAGATTTAAATAGCTAGGATCTCCTTGGTGGTAAGTTTACCATCCATGAAGTGACAACACATGGCAAGCTAATTACTTATAATTTTCAAGCTTCAATTCTTGTGAGCGTGATGCTAGAGCATGCGACTACGAGATTTATAAAGTTCTTTGGCGTCAATCACTGACTTGGACAAATGTTTAAGCATCTTTGTACATGGTTGGCCAAAACAATCCTGATTGCCAAATTTTGACAATTATCTTTGAAGTATTTGTATGGCCTCTATATTCTTTAGAATGATAAAACTCATGGATACTCTTAAATTCTTCCTCTGGCACACATCTTTAAATTATTCCATCTCCATAATATTTAAAGAGTAGCTGCTCTTCCCATATAAGGAATTTTTTTCCTTGGGTTGTATGATAGGATAGGAGAAAGAATATACCACTTACTAAGAAATTAACAAAAGAAGCATACCGTGGGACATTGTGGATGACTGAGAATAGATTTTCATTGGGGAAACATTCTTTGATGGGTATACGTCTTCAACTTCCTTGTCTCTTTCCAATCTTGATAGGTGGTCAGCTACCACATTCTTTACTCTCTTCTTGTCTCTTATTTCAACATCAAATTCTTAGATTAGAAGAATCCAACTAATTAACCTTTGCTTTGAATCTTTTTTCCTCATGAGATACTTGAGAGTTGCGTGATCTATGAAGACAATAATTTGGAGCCAATAAGGTAGGAATGAAACTTCTCAAGAGCATAGATTATTAGAAACATTTATTTTCAGTTGTTGCAAAATTGACTTGTGTATCATCTAAGGTGACATGGCTCCTTTTCTCTATTCTTTGGCAAAGTACAACTCTAATGACATAGTCACTTGCATCACTCATGAGCTCAAAAGGCAAACTTTAATCAGGAGGGGTGATTGATAAGTGCACAATTGATGATATTTTGCCCCTATTTCTTAATATGATTATTATCCAATTGAGTTTAATTTGTTTGTTCAAGTGCTTTTTAGGGTTAATTTCAGGAATTTTCTGTATTTTGAGGTTTATGATCATTTCGGAGGGATTACGGATGAAAGTAGAAGAAAAGAGCAAAATTCTTCAAGTGACACGCCCATGAACATGGGCGTGTCAATGGACGTGCCCTTGATACTACATGCAGAAGCATTGACACACACAGTGACATGGGTGTGTCACCGAGCGTGCCTATTATAATGATTCACAGTGGTTGTAACACGCCTAGTGACATGGGTGTGTCACCGGACGTGCCTTATATTCAAAATTCCAGTGGCAATTACACGCCCAGTGACATGGGCGTGTCAATGGGCGTGTCAGGCAAAATTATCTGCACTATAAAAGCTGAGCTGAAGCACGAATTAGGGATCCGATTTTCATATCTTATAATCTAGAGCCAACTTTTAAAGCAAGGAGAAGAGTTTTGGAGCTGAGATTGAAGGTGAAGACATATTCTAAACAAGATCTAAACCAAGATTCAAGGATTCAAGTGAATAAATACGAATTATTCACAATGGATTGTTTGGATTCTTTTTCTTATTTCTCTTGTTCTGGTTTTCTGGTTTTGAATATGAACTGACTCATTCTCTATCTGGATATTGATGAACCCTAGCTTTATTGTATGGATTGAATAATTTTATTTAATTAAATCATTTGATTGAGTTGTTTTATTCTTATGATGCTTAATGATTTATTTCCAATTGATAATAGCATGCATATTGATTGGTTGCAATTTTCATATTATTGACTGGAGAAAACTTGATATGAATTGAATACTCATAAGGATTGAGGATTGATTGGAGTACTAGAGATAGACTTACAAGATCCTTTGGTTTATAATTCCTTATTCTTAATGCAAGATCTACTTAATTATGTTTGAGAAGAGATTCCAGCATTCTACTTAGTGATTAGGGATTAATTCACTTGAGAAAGGTTTTAGTCTAATTTAGAGGAATACCAATCCAACTCTATTATTTGGTTTAATTGAATTGATTTTCATAAATATAATTGTGGCTAGGGGGATTCAATATCTGGATAGTATTCTCATCATCAATCAATTCATTCAACACTCAATCTCTCTCTATTTTCAGTTATTAAGTTAATTATCTTTAATTACAAAACTTCACAAAAATATTGATTTACTAAACAACGGTTAAAATTTGCACTAGTACTTGGCCTTGTCCTCAGTGGAATGATAACTCACTCACTACTTTATTACTTGAGCGACCCGTGCACTTGCAGTATTGCAATAGCATAGTTTCGCATCATCAGTGATAATGGAAGTTGTATTCAATGTTGTCTTCAACCTATCAAAAACATTTAAACAAACATTAGTATAATTAAAAACATCTTTATTAAGTAATTCACACAAGGGTTTTGGAATTTTAGAAAAGTCTTTAATAAAATGACGATAAAACCCTACGTGTCCTAAGAAACTACATATTCCTTTCACATTAGTGCGAGGTGGCATCTTTTCAATAACCTCAACCTTGGCTTTATCCACTTCAATTCCTACTTGAGATACCTTATGTCCAAGAAGTATCCCTTCTTGCACCACAAAGTGACACTTTTCCCAATTAAGCACTAGATTATTTTCTTCATACACTCATTAAAAGTAGAACCATAAACAGTAAAATCATCCAAAAATTTTCTACAATTAGTTCTACTATATAAAAAAAAGATCGCCATCATGCAACTTTGAAAAATAGCATGTGCATTACAAAGTCCAAAGAGCATCTTTCTATATGAAAAAGTTATATATGGACAGGCGAAAGTGGTCTTCTCTTGATCTTCAAATACTATAAGAATCTAAAAATATCCTGAACAACCATCTAATAAATAAAAGTAAGCACCCCCCATAAGTTCTTCATGTATTTGATTAATAAGAGGTAAAGAAAAATGGTCTTTACTAGTAGCATTATTCAGTTTCATACAATCTATGCATACTCTTTATCTAGTAACTGTTTAAGAGGGAACCAGTTCATTATTCTCATTAGTAATTATAGTCATCCCTCCTTTTTTAGGAACCACATATATAGAACTAACCCAAGTGCTATCTGAAATGGGGTAGATAATTTCAGCATCTAAAAGTTTAGTTACTTCAGCTCTCACCACCTCCTTCATATTTGGATTCATTCTCCTTTATTAATCAACCACAAGTTTATGATCATCCTCTAATAATATTCTATGCAAAAAAAAATTATAGGATTAATTTCGTTAATATCAATTATAATCCAACTGTGAACAGGGATGGAGTTGCCACCCGGACAGGCTGAGAAGATAGAAAAGGGTGGAAACTTGATTTCTATGGAATTCCCAACCCCTACTTGGGTTCGAAAAGATGAGTACGTATGGGAAAGGTGATAAATTACCCAGCACCCCTATAACGTCCTGTTCATTGGAACCGACCTTCTTTTCAAGTCTAAATATTATTGAATTCTTAAATTATTATGACATTATTCATATTAGATGCAATTATTGAAATAAACAAACATATTATTAATCAAACAACCAAAAAATGGGCACCCATACAAGATGAAAATATGCCCTTACAAACATCCAAAATCTATACAAATAAATAAAATAGGACACCAACCAAAAGGTAAAAATGTGTCCTTTACAATAGTCCCAAAAGCCAAATCCTAGTTTACATAAAGTGTAATTTTAGTGTTTAGTTTACACTAGGGACACATGTAAACTAAATTACACTAGGGACTATGTAAACTAATATTACATAAAGTGTAATCCCAAAAGCCAAATGATGTAAAATGTGCCCTTTATGTAAACTAGGATTTTAGATTCTACAAATCTTAGTTTAAATCATGAAATTAGGTTTAGATCATCAAACTATGATTAAAGGCATGTGATTAAGGCTTGGATCAAACTAAATCATAAGTTCATGGTTTATTGAATGAAATTTTAAAATTCAAATTCATAATTAAAAGTAACAGTGAGTGAAATTCAAAAATTGAGATGAAGATGACCAATGGAAATTTAAACAAAGTAAGTTAGTAATATCAAACCTACGTTGTTGACTCCTCTAAGATGAATTTGTTGAACCAAGCTTGATTATTTACACAATTACCTTGAACAGCCTGGATAAACTAAAGCCTTGATTGAATGAAATAATCCAGAGATAGTTGATGTTGTTTAGCTACTTCTTTGATTTGCTTAATTACCTTCTATCTCTTATGTTTACTAAATTCAATTGCTCACATGTTTTAATTGTCAAACCTAATTGTTGGTTGCTAATCACTCTCCTTTCTTTTACTTTCATTTCTTTTTTATTGATGTTTGCTCAATGATTGTGGCAGCCTCTCTCTATTTGTTAATCTCATACTTATAGGCAGCAATAGGTCAACCCTATCCTCCTTAATCCAAATGCTTTCATACTCTAGCTTGATTAGGATACTAATTTTGCACAAATATTGAAGTAAATTGAAAATATGGACTCATATCGAATTTGGCCTAGCTAATTCAATATGAGCTTAGCTCATATCGAACTGGCCAAGGCCATTCAATATTAGGCTACTCAAATCGAATTTGGCCTAGCCAATTTGATATGAGGCTACTCATATCAAATTGGCCAAGGCAAACTGAACCGCTAGTCTATTTATTAAAAGAAATCATCCCAACTTTAATTTTGGCATAATTTAAGTATTAAAAAGTCGGATTAGATTTAACTCAGACCTTTTTTTATTGAAACCAAACTTGATCCAGCCTTTTTGTAATGTTTAAAATTTTAAACAGTGAACTTTTTAATTAATATTGATAATTAATAGTGATAAAAATGACCTGAATAAATGATGTAAATAGTGAATCTTAAAATTTACTGAAAAAAAATATTTTTATGATTTTGCGAGACTAAAAATCGAATTAGAATCAAAGGATAAGAAAGAGGGTGCACTATAGTGAAAATGAGATTGCCCACCCTAGATTGAACTTATTATATATATGTGTGTATAGTCTAGAATTTTTTTTTCTCTTCTCTTGTTTCTCCATCATCCACACCATCAACCACCACCACCACCATCTTCTTTACTTTCTTCTTCCTTTCATCAAATTAATCAAGAATCAAAGGAAATTCATCTTTTGTTACAAATTTTTAAGGGAATTAGCTAGAGTATGTGAGATTATCAACAAGTGATTAAAGAGATAAAGAAGTATTTTGAAGAGGTATGTGCTTATATATTTTAATTTGTAAATATTTGAATTTATATGAGTTTTAATGTTTGAATTGATTGATTGAGTCATTTATAATGAATTATTTCTTGAAAGTATTGATTAAATGGATTGATGAGTGAAAAATGAATTAAAAGAACTTATATGTGGTGAGTATGATTCTTAATTCAATTTTTATAAGAATTGGATAGTTTGATGTTGTTTTATCCATAAGTGATGATTGAAGGCTTGATTAATTGAAGTTTGAGTAAAATATTTGATATGAACTCTTTTTATGTCAAAAATTTGGGTTTGATACATTTTAACTTAGATTTTCGATATGTTTGTGTTTAATAAAGTTAAAAGTGCAGAAAATACAATTTTGGGATGCCACAAGCGTGGCTCATGGGTACCATGGGCATGGTATTGAAGTTGGGATTGTCAGAGGAAGATTTACTCCAAAGGCAGACCCAAAACCAATACCACTGGCATGGTAACTGAGTGCCACAACCATGGGATTGAAAGTGAGGCTGTTTGTTTAAAAATTTTAATGAAACAGAGCCTTCAGAATGCCACGGATGTGAGGGTTGAGTGCCACGACCGTGGGGGTCTACAATGGTATTTGGAAGCTTCGTTTTGTATCCCACGGGTGTGAGGTTGAGATGCCACGGCCGTGGGGTACTTGGATGATGTTTTTGGCTTGTATTTTGTGATATACGGGCTTGGTATGAGGCTTGTATGTTTGTATTTCTTATCCTTGTATTGCGAATTCATGTTTATGTATTAAAAGTATAGAAAAAGAGTAATAAACTTTGGATATGTGACAAATATTTGTAATACTAAATGTTGAACAAAGTATTGTTCCATTGAAATGGTATGCATAATTCTTTGTTAATTTAATATTAACTAAAACTAATGAATTGCCCAAACCATACTGATTTTAGATCTAGCTTGGGATTGAATGGCTAGCCAGAGGGTGGATATCTATAGTGATAGTGGACACATCATGCCATTTATGGACTCATTGTGTCATCAATGGCAGTGGGCATATTTGCCACTACAGATTCTTGAGATTGAGCATTAAATTACCAACAGTGACCCGTTATCCAAACATATGATTTGAGTTCAGTGTGCATGGGCAAATTTAAAGAAGTTATCTATATTGAAAGTAATGTGTTATATGATTGTTGTTAAATTAATTAATTCTTGATTTAATCATGTTCAGTGTTTTAAGCTTTAATGAGTTTATTAACTTCTTTATTCATGTTTTAAAGTAATAATTTCTATTGTTTCTAAATTAGTTTATGTATAGTTCTTTTTTCTTTAAATTTCTTACATATTATAAATACATAAGCACTAGTAAACTTTTCTTAGTGTATTAGAATTTTTTTCTGATGTGCAAATCAAACCAAAAGAATTGAGACTGTAGAGTGAGAGACATACGTTTCAAACCAACTGCATCACAAAGGCTCAAGGATCAATATTATAAATATTGTATTTTGTATGGTTCGCATAGTAATATTTTATAATTTTGTATGACAGTTGTATAAGTTTTAGGGTAGTAAGAGAATTATAATGACGTTTATAATGTAAGTTAATAATAGGAGTTCTTTGTAAATTAAATAGATATATGTATGTAATACAAGTATGATCACAGTATTACTTTTGAAAGTTTAATAATTACATTAATGTATTATAGCATTTTGGTTATAATTATATATTATATTTATAGTACTGTATGAGTACTTATGTGACATTACCTATGTAGTTAAGTGTATAGACTATGTAGGGGGTGTTACATTTAGTGGTATCAGAGCATATTTAGGTAGTCTTAAGTTTGTGGCTTAAAAGAAAAGAGAAATATAACTGTCGTTGCTATGTGAATTATATAATTGAATAAATGTTTGATGCAGTTGATTTTTAATGTTCAAAGGTATAAGATGACCTCTGAATCCTGTCAAGGAGTGGAGGAATAAGTTGCATCCTCACACAGTCAAGCAAGTGTGGGGAATCAACAGCCATTAGAACCTTCTGTAGAATAAATTCCCTTAGATCCCCAATTTGTGAGAAATATGGGGGAAGTTCTCAGGCAAATCATAGGAGTTGCTCCTCCTGCACAGCCTCCTCCGTTAGTGCCCCCAAAGATCTCCATTGGAGAGAATTAGAAATTTGAGAGCAGAAGATTTTAAGGCCCGTGATACTGATGAGTCTTCAGTAGCAAAATATTGGATGGAGAGGATTGTGAGAGTTTTTTATTTTCTGCATTGCACTAATAAGAAAAGATTGGAGTGTGCAGTTTCTTTGTTTTTCAGGAATAAGCTTATGCTTGGTGGGATACAAATCAGAAAGGTGTACCTGTGGGTAGACTCACTTGGGCATTTTTTCAAGAAGAATTTAAAATATATATATATATATTAGTGATATTTATTTAGAGGAGAAGCGTCGGGAGTTTTTCTATTTTAAGCAAAGATAGTCATCTGTATCTGAATATGAGAGGCAGTTTATTCACCTTAGCAAATATTTTTCAGAGTTAGTTTCATCTGAGGAAGAGAAGTGTAAGCTATTTGAACAGGGTTTGAACAGCTAAATTTGGGTGTATTTAGTAGCTATGAGGATTAAAGAATTTTCCACTCTTGTTAATGCTGCAGTTGCTATAGAAAATGAGATTAAACAAGAGTATGGAAGAAGACAACAATCAAAGAAGGGATTTTCTAGTGAACAACATAAGGTGGCCAGAAAAGACAAAGAAATATTGAAGCTCAAACTCAGGGGTCTGGTAGAGGAAGTGGAGCTAGTTTTCAGAGGTCTAGAGGTGGTAGGTTTGGAGTTGCTACAGGCTCATCTTCAAGGGTTGTTACTACACCTTGTCAATAATGTGGTAAGGGTCATGCAAGTGAAGATTATTGGTATCAAAAAGGGGCTTATTTAAAATGTGGCTCTTCGGAGCATAAAATTAGAGATTGTCCAATGATAAAAGAAATTGAAGTTGTTGAAGGACAAAGTTATGTGCAGAAATCTCAAACAAGTCATAGGACAGGTAGAGGTGGCGACCCAGTGTTCGTCGGTAGAGAGAATCTGAAATAGTGGATAGACCTCAGACTCGAGATAGTGCTCCAACTAAAGCTTATGCTATGAAAGCAGTGGAGGACCAGGATAATTCTTATGTTGTAGTTGGTAAATTTTATTTACTTGGTCTTGTTGTGTATGCATTATTAGATCCTAATTCTACACATTCTTATATATGTACAACTATAGCTTCAGGGAAGAAAATGTGTGTTGATAAACTTGATTATGAGATAGAAGTTACACAAACAAAATATATTAAAATTGTCCGATTAGAGTTCATGATGTAGAACTTCCTGTTGATTTGATTAAACTTCCATTCCATGATTTTAATGTAATCTTGGGAATGGATTGGCTGTCTCGACATCAAGCAGTTATGGACTGCTATAATAAAGTCGTGACTTTTAAGATTCCGGATTATGGGGAAATTGTGGTTCTAGGAGAAAATTAATTTTACCCTTCTAGTTTGATTTCTACAGCTAAAACAAGAAGGTTGATTAGGAAGAGGTGTGAAGCTTATCTTGCTCATGTTAATGATATACGACATTCTAGCAAGGCTTTCGGAGACATACCTACAGTGAGTGAGTTTTTGAATATTTTTTCGGAAGAATTACCTGAAGTACCACTAGAGAGGGAGGTAAAATTTGTTATTGATGTGGTTCTGGATACGGCATCAATTTCTATTTCACCTTATAGAATGGCACCTCCGGAGTTAAAAGAGTTAAAAGTGCAACTTCAGGAATTACTTGGTAAGGGCTTTATTAGACCTAGTGTATCACCTTGGGGTACACCGATTTTATTTGTGAAAAAGAATGATGGTACCTTCAGATTGTGTATAGATTATCAGCGGTTGAATAAAGTGACTATTAAAAATAAGTATCCATTACCTAGGATTGATGACTTGTTTGATCAATTGAAGGGAGCGGGTGTTTTCTCTAAGATTGATCTTAAATTAGGTTATTATCATATGAAAGATAAAGAAGTACATATTCCAAAGACAGCTTTCAGAACTCAATATGAACATTATGAATTTTTGGTTATGCCCTTTGGTTTAACTAATGCTCCAACAGCTTTTATGGACTTGATGAATCGAGTACCCTATTTAGACTAGTTTGTAGTTGTTTTCATTGATGACATGTTAGTTTATTCCAAAAATAAAGCTGAACATGTTAAGCATTTGAGAATTATACTACAGACACTAAGGGAGAATCAATTGTATTCTAAACTATCGAAATGTGATTTTTGGTTAACGAAAGTGGCATTTCTATGTCATGTAGTATCAGCTAATGGTATACGTGTGGATTCTAAAAAAATTGAGACTATTTTAAATTAGCAGCCTCCAAAGAATATAATAGAAGTCCGGAGTTTTCTTAGGTTAGCTGGTTACTATAGAAGATTTATACAAGAGTTTTTGAAGATAGCATTTTCTTTAACTAAGCTCCTTAGAAAAGAAACTAAATTTGAGTGGAATGCCCAGTGTCAAGCTAGTTTTGAACAATTGAAGGCTATGTTGATTGAAGCATCGATATTGACACAACCGAACCCAGATAAGGACTATATGATTTATAGTGATGCTTCTCACCAGGGACTCGGCTGTGTATTGATGCAATAAGGTAAAGTAATTGCTTATGCTTTTAGAAAATTAAAATCGCATGAATTGAATTACCCTACACATGATTTGGAGTTGGCTGCTATTGTATTTGCTCATAAGATCTAGCAACATTACTTGTATGGTGAAAGGTGCTATATTTTCACTGACCATAAAATTTAAAATACTTGCCAATGCAAAAAGAACTAAACTTAAGGCAAAGGAGGTGGATGTAATTGATTAAATCTTATGATTGTATCATCGACTATCATCTTAAAAAAAGCTAACGTGGTAGCCGATGCTTTAAGTCGAAAGACTTTAGTAGGTATATTGTATATAGAATATTATAATACTATATGTATATATAAATTAAATGATATAATGTGTTATGTTAGCAGAATTGAGGGTTGAAGCAACTATAAAGCAAAAAGTAATAAGAGCTCAGAAACAAGATCAAAAGTTATTAGAAATGTTGAAACAAGTGCATGAAGGTAAAAAGCCAAATTATGTTGTGTTAGAAGATGGTGGATTGTATTATAGAGGTCAATTGTGTGTACCTGATGTGAAGGAACTAAAAAATTATATACTTAGTGAAGCTCATAATACTACATATACTGTACTTTTCGGAGGCAATAAGATGTACCAGAATTTGAAGTCTCATTAATGGTGGCCTGGTATGAAGAGAGATATTACTGAATATGTGACTCGATGTTTAGTGTGTCAACAAGTCAAAGAAGAACATCAAGTTCCATCGGGTCTTTTGCAACCTATATCAATACCAGAATGGAAATGGGATAGAATCACCATGGATTTTATGACTAGGCTTTCGAACACCCAAAAGAAGCATGATACAATTTGGGTAATTGTTGATCAATTAACCAAATCAGCTCATTTCCTTCCCATTCGAGTTGATTATACAATGGATAAACTTGCTAAATTGTATATTAATGAGATAGTCAGACATCATGGAGTGTCAATGTCTATTATTTCATATTAAGACCCTCACTTTACTTTAAGATTTTGGGAAAGTTTTCAGAAAAAATTAGGCACTCGACTTCATTTTAGTACTGCATTTCATCCACAGACTGATGGTCAATCAGAAAGGGTGATACAAGTACTTGAAGATATGCTTAGAAGTTGTGTAATCAATTTTGTAGGTAGTTGGGATAGATATCTATCTTTAGTAGAATTTGCCTATAATAATTATTATCAAACGAGTATTGGAATGGCGCCATATGAAGTACTCTATGGAAGGAAGTGTAGAACTCCATTGTATTGGGTGGAATTGAATGGAAGCAAACCTATAGGACCTGATCTCATAAGGCAAACTAAAGACAAGGTGAAGCTTATAAAGGATCGATTACAAATTGCAATGGATGGACAAAAATCATATGCAGATTTGAAATGAAGTGACATTGAATATAGTGTGGGAGATAAGGTATTTTTAAAAGTATCACCATGGAAGATGGTTCTTCGCTTTTGGAAGAAAGGTAAACTAAGTCCTAGGTTCATTGAACCATATGAAATACTTGAATGTGTGGGTCCAGTAGCTTATTGACTAACTTTGCCTCTAGAACTGGCTAAGATTCATAAGGTATTCCATCTGTCGATGCTTAGGCAATATAGATCAGATCCATCACATGTGATTTAAGTAGAGTCCATTGAAATTTAGCCAAATTTGTATTATGAAGAAAAACCAATGGCTATCATAGCTCATGAAATAAAGGAGTTGCGTAATAAGTGCATTCCTTTAGTGAAAGTGTTGTGGAGAAATCATTCGATAGAGGAAGCCACTTGGGAAAGTGAGGAGACAATGAGACAGCAATGCCATCAATTATTTCAAGCGTACATAACAGGAAAATTTCAAGGATGAAATTCTTTAGTGGGGGAGAATTATAATATTTAAAATTTTAAACAGTAAACTTTTTAATTAATATTGATAATTGATAGTGAACAGTAATAAAAGTGACCTGGATAAATGATGTAAATAGTGAATCTTAAAATTTATTGAAAAATATTTTTACGATTTTACGAGTCTAAAAATGAAATTAGAATCAAAGGATAAGAAAGCGGGTGCACTATAGTAAAAATGAGATTGCCCATGCTAGATTGAACTTATTATATATGTGTATATAGTCTAGAATTTTCTTTTCTCTTCTCTTCTTTCTCCATCATCCACGCCATCTACCACCACCATCACCATCTTCTCCACTTTCTTCTTCCTTTCATCAAATTAATCAAGAATCAAAGGAAATTCATCTTTTGTTACAAATTTTTAAGAGAATTAGCTAGAGTATGTGAGATTATCAATAAGTGATTAAAGAGAAAAAGAATGATTTTGAAGAGGCATGTGCTTATGTATTTTAATTTGCAAATATTTAAAGTTCTATGAGTTTTAATGTTTGAATTGATTGATTGAGTCATTTATAATAAATTATTTCTTAAAAGAATGGATTGAATGGATTGATGAGAGAAAAATGAATTAAAAGAACTTATATGTGGTGAGTATGATTCTTAATTCAATTTTTATAAGAATTGGGTAGTTTGATGTTGTTTTAGCCATAAGTGATGATTGAAGTGATTAATTGAAGTTTGAGTAAAATATTTGATATGAACTCTTTTTATGTTAAAAATTTGGGTTTGATACATTTTTAACTTAGATTTTCGATATGTTTGTGTTTAATAAAGTTAAAAGTGTAGAAAACACAATTTTGGAATGCCACGGGCATGGCTCATGGGTACTATGGGCGTGGTTTTGAAGTTGGGATTGCCAGAGGAAGATTTACTACAAAGGCATACCCAAAACCAATGTCGCAGACGTGGTAACTGAGTGCCACGACCGTGGGATTGAAGGTGAGGCTCTTTGTTTAAAAATTTTAATAAAATAGAGTCATTCAAAATGCCATGGCCATAGGGGTTGAGTGCCACGACCATGGGGGTCTACAATGGTATTTGGCAGCTTCGTTTTGTATCCCACGGGTGTGGGGTTGAAATGCCACGGTCGTGGGGTACTTAAATGATGTTTTTGGCTTACATTTTGTGATATGGGCTTGGTATGAGGCTTGTATGTTTGTATTTCTTATCCGTGTGTTGAGAATTCATGTTTATATGTTAAAATTATGGAAAAAGAGTAATAAACTTTGGATATGTGACAAATATATGTAATACTAAATGTTGAACAAAGTATTGTTTCATTGAAATGGTATACATAATTCAATGTTAATTCAATATTAACTAAAACTAATGAATTGTCCAAACAATACTGATTTTAGATCTAGCTTGGGATTGAATGGCTACCAGAGGGTGGATATCCATAGTGATAGTGGACACATTATGCCATTTATGGACTTATTGTGTCATCAGTGACAGTGGGCATATTTGCCACAACAGATTCTTGAGATTGAGCATTAAATTACCAACAGTGACTCGTTATCCAAATATATGATTTGAGTTCAGTGTGCATGGGCAAATTTAAAGAATTTATCTATATTGAAAGTAATGTGTTATATGATTGTTGTTAAATTAATTAATTCTTGATTTAATCATGTTCAATGTTTTAAGCTTTAATGAGTTTATTAACTTCTTTATTCATGTTTTAAAGTAATAATTTCTATTGTTTCTAAATTAGTTTATGTATAGTTTTCTTTCCCTTAAATTTCTTGCATATTATAAATACATAAGCACCACTAAGCTTTGCTTAGCGTGTTAGAATTATTTTCTGACGCGCAGATCAACCAAAAGAATTGAGACTACAGAGTGAGAGACATATGTTTTAAACCAACTGCTTCACAAAGGTTCAAGGAGCAATATTATAAATATTATATTTTGTATGGTTTACATAGCAATATTTTATAATTTTGTATTATAGTTGTATAAGTTTGAGGGTAGTAAGTGAATTATAATGATGTTTACAATGTAAGTTAATAATAGGAGTTCTTTGTAAATTAAATAGATATATGTATGTAATACATGCATGATCACGGTATTATTTTTGAAAGTTTAATAATTGTATTAATGAATTATAGCATTTTGGTTATAATTATATATTATATTTATAGTCAAGTATGAGTACTTAAGTGGCATCACCTATATAGTTAAGTGTATAGACTATGTAGGGGGTGTTACACTTTTAATTAAAATTGAATTTGAACTGGGCCAAAATTAAGGGTCTACATAAACCTATTACTTTTTATGTGTTCTGATTAGTTCCAAGGTTAGACTTAATTGCTCTTTAAATAGATTAGTACTTAGAATTATAGTCAAAGCATCATTCGGTTCAATGAGTGCATACCTAAGTGTTTAGGCAGTGGCTTTAACTCTAAAGTAAAGCTTGTTTAATAGAAGGAGGGCGTAATTGTTTATCTTTCCAATTTCTTTGAACTTTTTGAAAGGAGCTACTAGAGTTCCTTCTAAAACTAGAACATAGCCAGCAACTTCAAGTGGATCCTAATAGCATTCTTTTTCAAAGACCTCTTACACAATCTCATCAATTATATCAATTCAGAAACAGTTGTCCATGAAAGAGGGATTCTTCATTAATTGCACCAAATTAAATTCACTTGTTCATCGCAGACTCTCAATATAACCTTACTTCCTCAAACATCATTCATTGCACCAGCTATTGCTAAGAAGGGTCTTCCTAAGATAAGTGAAATTTCCACATCCTCATCCATGTCCAAGGTCACAAAATCCACGAGGATGTAGAATTTGTCCACTTTCACTAATACGTTCTCAATAATTCCCACAAGATATTTGACTGATCTATCTGCAAGTTGAAGTGACATCCTAGTGGGTTTGAGTTCGGTAAAGCCTAGTTTCATTCAAATAGTATTGGGCATTAGACTTACACTAGTATAACATCTAGACCTAATATGATTTGTTCAGTTTAGTGATGTAACACCCCTATACCCCATATACGCATACCATATACTACTACATTTGTAATATACGTATACCGGATACAGGAGTGTCACGGTTTATATTAGACAACCCAATTTTTCTCTTCTGCATTAATATGAGAAAACTTAAAACATTTCAGATATATTATAGAACATAATAGATAAAACATTTGTTTATTTAGCAGCGGAAAATGTAGAGGTATTTACATATATAAATACATCAAAATCAACGTTTACAAAACATAAAGTTTATACATATTTGGCAGTTCGTCTCTGATCTTTAAGCCCACAATCAACACTTCAAAGTCTAGACTTGGCTCGGTCTAGCTGAACTCTTCGGTTCTATTCTGTCACCTGCGCGACGAACCACAATCGCGCTAAGTCATAGGCTTAGTGGTACAAACCACAATAACAATATGCTTTAATGTAATGCCAATGTCATACATTCAAATATTATAAACAATACATAAGAATATCATTTTACAAAACCTTACATTAAGTCTTATTATTCATTTGTTTCACTATTCATAATTCACATTTAAACAAGGACAAGCATGGGCCCAAAAGATACTAATATGCCATTCAAATTTCAGAGTTAATGTTTTGGTTTAATTTTCACATTTATCATTATCCCAACTAGGCTTCAAGGATTAGGCCCAACCAAGCTTCAAGGGGAGCGAAGCATGCTAAGCATCAACCCAACTTGGCTTCAAGGACCAAACCCAACCTAGCTTCAAGGGTTGTAACATCTCAACTAGGCTTCAAGGACTAGACCCAACCAAGCTTCAAGGGGAGTTAAGCATGCTAAACTTCAATCCAACTTGGCTTCAATGATCAAGCCCAACCCAGCTTCAAGAGATTGTTACTATTAGGCATGCCACCAACAATAAAACTCTGGAAATTGAAAAACACATTAGGCACACAATTCTTTCATTATTTCATTATCAATTCCATTCTCATTTTCTCATAATCATCTAAGCAAACATTCCCCAATTGTTTCATTTGCATCATTATAGCCAACAACAATGGCTTCACATCTCATCATTAGGGTATACACAACCCATTTGCATTGTACATATAATTTGAATGATCATCATATCTTTCACATTATGCAAATCATAGCATTAATCAAATATATCAACAATGTAATAGATTACTTAACACATTTACAACCAAATGTGTTAAGTCCCAAAGTCATATAATTGTATGCAATAATGTAGGGTTTGTACTTACCTCAAGAGCAACTCACACAACACCAAATTCCTCTTCTAAGAATCCTCAACACTTAAATTAGGGTAACTCAATCTCTTCAAAACCTAATCCAAAAGGAATAATACACGCTCACTTAAAGATACACATGAGATAATATGGATAAGAACCAACTAGGGCAAACTCTACACATGACACGCTCAACAACACGGGCGTGTCCCTGACCGTGCCCTAAAACCACAACACAGAAGCTTTGACACACTCATAAACACGAGCGTGTCACTGGATGTGTCATTCATTCTGTCTCACAGAAACATTGACACGTCCAACAACACGGGCGTGTTCATGGCCGTGTCAATTCTTCCTCAACACAGTAGCTATGACACGCTCAGTGACATGGGCGTGTCACCCATCCAGAAAATAGAACCATTGACACGCCTAAAGACCTGGCCGTCCTCATGGGCGTGTCAGGCCAAAATCCTGATTCCGGCAACAAAACATCACAACCAACAAACTTTTTACTTCCACCATTTCCACTTCAAACAAACTTAACTAAACACACCCATAAACCATAATAACCTGCAAAAACACCAAAACAACTCAATACATACTTCAAACACCAACTCACAACCATCACATACACACAACTCAAACACAACACTTGCTCTTCCAACACCAAACTTAACTCTTTCTCTTCAATCAAATTCCAAAATCAACACCAAGAAGATCACACACCCTCAAATACACCATAATCAAATATACACATACTATCAACAATCAAACACCAAACTCAAAACACAAACTTAGAAGAAAACCAAAGAAAACAAGTTGGAGACTTACCAAAAGTGATGAAAATCTTTAGAATTCCAACTTGATCACTTGAAACATCCTTCAATCTTGAGTTTGGAAAGACAAAATCTCACTTCCTCTCTTGCTATGGAGCTAGCCGGCCAAGGAGAAAAGAAAAGAAGAAGAAGATGAATAGAGAAAAGCAAAGTCAACACTCAACTTTTCTCTCAACCATTCAATCATCCTTTAATTCTCAACCAAGCAAATAAAATAATAAAATATTCATAAAAATCTTCCTCCACTTACTAATTTCCATTTCAATTTATTTAAAAATAAATAAATCTTCTTTTGACCTTCCATTTCTTTGACTTGTATATGTTGTATATATCTCTATATATACAACATATACACTCTTCTCCTTACCTCTTTTCTCTTTCCACTTAAACATATACACTTATAACATTAAATCCAAATGCAACAATAAATATTCCAAAACTTTTAGGGTATACTTTGGGATATTACAAGTGATACCAAAGTCTTTAGTAGAGTCGAGGGTTAGAAATGAAAACTTAAGAAATGGGATATGTAAAAATTAGAATGTATAAAAGGAATCTAAAACTAATAAGGGGTTATAGAAATAATTTACACTTAAATTATAAAATTTTGGAAATGAGTAATAAATTAAATCATAAAGATTATAATAATTAGAGAAAGTACAAGAAGTTAAATTATTATCAAGTATGTAAAATAAATATGAGAATTATTATAAAAAAAAACTCAAGAAGAATACAATAGAAATTAGGGAATTTGAATTATAGGGTAGCAAAATGTACTTTGAATTATGGGGCAATTATGTGATATCATAAGAGTTAAGGACCTAAAGGAAGAGCTAAAAGATTAATGGTGGGTTAAAGTGTGATTAGACAAATCTTAAGGGAAATATGGAAATAGGAAGGATGTTATTGTAAAATTAAGTATAAGGGTGGAGGAAATTTGAAATAAAGGAAAGAAAAGGTATCTTATAGGAATTTGGTAAAAGATTTAAATTTATTAAAAAGAAATTGTGAAAGCTTAATATGTGGTAATAACAAAGCTCTTCCAATGACACCTAATAGAAACATGAGTTGAAAGATAAAGCTCTTCAAATGACACCTAATAGGGACATGTGCATGAAGATACAATGTAACACCCTTATACTCTACATACATAAAATTCATACGTAGGATATAAGAGTGCTACGGTAATTAAACCTATAAAAATACTCTTTTAAAATTTTAGTCAAATAAAAATGTAAACTAATTGGAAAAAAATTAAATAACTGATGTATATAAAAAGCATATCAAAGAAGTAATATCAAAAAAATACAAGAATGAATCAATATTTCTAAGAAAAATTCGTCAGAGTTTCATTTATAAAATTATTATTGCTAGATCTTTAAAATTAAAAAACATGCAGGACAAATACTGTCACACTCCAATTCTATGGGCACCACAGTCCTAGGGTCTAGGTCGACTTTAGGCCACTGAGTACCTCGTAGAACCCATTACTATTTTATTCTATGTTTTTTTCCCTTTAAATAGTGAGTCCAATTTTTTTTAAAACTTCAATTGATTGCATACTCATATGCATTAGTTACAATCCTATTTTCCATCCACGGATCATTAACATGTTTAAACTCTTATGAATTATAGACATGTACTTTTACATTCTTATTACAATCCATACTACTATGTTATAATCTCTCTTCTCTATATTATTTATACTCTATACACATACTATACATATATATATATATATCATACTTATACTATGGATCCCTATGCAATACTTATGATATACTACACAATATACACCTACAAGTATCCAAATTCTTGGAGGAAAAATGAAGAAGCTTTTGCGAGCTGTGTGGCATCTGCACTGACTATTGATATGGAGTGAGCTTTCATCTCAGTGAGAATATAGCATATATAAATAAATATGGGGGTTAATCAATAATAAAGCAACAATTGGCTCAACATTAGAATACAATTCAATTAATCAGGGAATGATATATTCATAGTGATAGAAAAACACAATACAATACTATTATCGTTTTTTTCTAGTTATTCATATCTAGGGATAGTAACTTCTTCCCTTTTGATACTTTAATAATCTATGTACACACAGGGCTTTTCTACCACATGATGTCTATGGCTAAGTATTAGCACAGTAGAACAATTACAATAAATAGACCTATTGGTCCTCATACAAAGAGTTATATCAACAATTCAATTCAAGAAAAATACAATAAAGCAATACCAATGGATAGAATAATGTAACTCCATTAAAATGTATCAACAATAATTAGTATAGAAAAGAAGAAACAATGATAAACAATTAGGGTAACCACATTTATATGCATACACTATAATTCTCACCTATTTTGCTTAAACTTTAGCAGTCCTCGATTAGAGTATTGATGTCTTGTTTAGCCAACAATTCTGTTTAGACATAAAGTTCAATTTATTGTTTCAAAACTCAAGTTTCAAATATCTTTTATTTTTTTCTTCTTTTATTTTCTTTCATCTTACAATTATCATTTTGTATTTATTATATATTTTTGTTTACCTAATTGTCTCTAGCAATGGGCTTTCTATTTATTTAGTTACTTACTTGTATAAACTTATTTTCTCAATTAATTAGTTTACTATTTATATTTTATTAGGTCTTTATTTATTAAATTATACTACAAATGTTATTACTCTTGTAACTTGTTATTTTAACCAATTTAATTAAATTTAGTTAACAACTTTATTAGTATATATATATTTATTTATATATATTGGGTTGTTAAAGTTACTGACATGATATGTACAATTTCAATAAGTGTGTTATAAAAGTTTTTCAATAAACTTTAGTTTTGATACATTCCTCATCTTTTTTTGTTATTTTTATAACACTAAAATATGAATGATGTGTTACAATTTTTAACTGTAGTGTACCATTACCCACAATTACATCTTATAAACTTACCATGTTAACATTCACATACATGGAATACATGTGCATAACCATGCAAGAAAAAGTGCCAGTTGGGCCACTTTAGAAGAAAAATTCCAACTTTAATGGTTTTTCAAGCTCTATTTTTAATTCATTCTCATGTTAAAAATAAATTCTAATCTGATATTTTAAATGAGCTTAAACTCATTCCTTATCATTTTTTATTTACCTCTCTTTCTACTTTTACTCACTTACTTTGTGAGTTTTTTTTAGATTCTAACCCATTTCTTATCCTAAAATACAAGTTCGCTGAGTTATGTTTAAATCATTCCTTATTTGGGCAAAAATTTGTTTAGTTTTAAAAGGTAGCAATACTTCTTCTGTAACTAGTTAGCTTGGTGTAGATCATTTTTGCACTTCATGAGAAGCTTGGCGGCAGCTACAGTGCAGAGTACTCCATAACTGATCCCAAGGTCCTAAAGGCCATGCAAAGTATCCTAACTAACTTACCCCAAGAGAGGCAGCACACGAGGCGATAAGCTACTCAAATTTGACGAATGAATTGAAGATGAGCTCCAATGTGGTAAGTGACCCTTAAGATGATACTACATTGGTCCTCAGTTTTTATTGATGCATACTGACTCTTGTGCTTTATGGTTGAACCAATTATGTAACGATGTTAGGAATCATCTCTCACAGGTGTCTGAGGAGCTCCATTCCACCCTCCTAGAACGTGATGCACTCAAGGTCGAGCAACTACCAAGGTTGAGCTAGATAAGACTCTAGTACAACTCCAAAAGGCTGAGGAGAGGGCTCAACCGGAGCTCCAAAATGCCAAAGAGGATGTTGCCAAGAAGATTGAAGCTAATTAATGCTACGCTCGAGGCATCTTCAAATATCAAGAGCATGTGCCATAAGTTTTAAAGAAAACTCACCCTGCTATTAACTTTTCATGGATGGCTAGTGTAGATATTGATAAGCTAGTTACTTAAAGTTATGAAGATGGAGGCTTTCTTATAGTAAGGAGCTTCTATTTTTGCCAACAAGAAGTTTGATTTGGCAGTCTATCTTATAATGTAAAGGCTGACCCTTGGTTACGTTTGTAAGAAATTTTTACTATTAATGAAGTGATGGTACATCTTTGCTTATGTTGTTGCTTGATCCTTTTCATTTGTTATCTCTCTTTTTTTTGGCAGTCTCTTGGGCTCTCTACCTTTTAGTGCGTTCTTAGGCACTATAGGTTTTAGGCAGGCTCTCAAGTACTTTGCCCTTAGGTGCACTCTTGGGCACTTGCAATTTTAGGCATGCTCTGTGCACTTGTAGTTTTAGGCATGCTCTTGAGCACATTGCCTCTAAGTGCACTTTTAGGCACTTATAGCTTTAGGCGTGTTTTAGGGCACTTATAGTTTTAGGTGTGCTCTTGGGCATGGTTGACATATACATTGTTGTTGTCTTTCCAAGATAACACAATTTTTTGTATAAGGGCTCATTAATGATGCCTTGTCCCTCTTTTCTCATTGAGCATGTGTATGGTTACATATAGTAGTAACTTGAAAAAAGGCAAAATTACAATCACAAATATAAAGGGAAGGTTCCGCCATTAAGAATCATCTATTGAAAGTACTTCTTCAAGTTGCTAGCATTCCAAGTCCTTGGAATATCTCTATCATTAGTTCTCTGAAGCCTATAGGCTCCTGCTCTACCCATTTCAGCTATCTAGAATGGTCCTTCCCCAGTTTACTCTGAGCTCCCCCAAGCCATCCAATCCATGAGTAGTGATGGCTCTTCTTAGCACTAGCTAGTCCTTTCTGAATTGCTTATGGTGCTCTCTTTTATTGTGGAAGGCGACTATCCGAGCCTTGTATGCCGGCTTGTTCTCTCTTGAATTCCAAAATATCCATGTTGCATTTGGTGGGAGACTCTTTCCCATTTGGATCATAGGTAATGGTTCTATTAGAAGGAAGGCCAATCTCAACTGGTATGACGGCCTCGGTTCCATAGGCAAGTGAAAAAGAAGTTTCTCCAGTGGCTGTTCTGGGTGTGGTTTAATAAGCCCATAAAATGTTGTATAATTTATCCACCCATAAAAATTTGGCTTCATCAAGCCTTTTCCTTATTCCATTGAGGATAGTTTGGTTGGTCAACTTTTTTTTACCATTTGATTGAAGATGGTAGACAAAGGTGAATCGGAGCTCAATTCTAAGTTTGGCGTAATATTCCTTAAAAATTCTGCAATAAAATTGATTGCCATTCTCAGTAATCAAAGTATGTGAGATGTTAAACCTTGTCATAATAGACTTCTAAAAAGAATTGATTATGGAGGCTGGAGTGATAGGTGCAAGGGTCTTAGCCCCCACCCACTTAGTGAAGTGGTCTACTGCCGCCACCAGGTATTTTCTTTGAGCTAGGCTTATGGGAAAGGTCCCAGTATGTCCAACCCCCCATTGAGAGAAAGGCCAAGGGCTCATAATGGGCTTTTGCTCTGTTGAGGGCTGGTGTTGGAAGTTGGCATGTCTTTGACATTTATCACATTTTTGTGCCAAGGCCTTTGCATCTTATCCATCGATGGCCAATAGTAACCTTTCAATAGCTCTTTCCAAGCTATGGCCTTCATGTCCCTATGGGCTCCACGACCCCATCCTATTCAGATACTAAATCCAAGGATGGTGAAGGAACACTTGTATAATATGTTGTCGATGATGGAGCACATATTAGCCCTTTTGACTATCTTCTTGGCTTCGATAGGATCCCTGACGAGTTCACCTATTGAGAGGAATTGGAAGATAGGGAGCCTTCATCCTTCTATAGGCTCTGCCACTAACATGGCTGAGCTATCGTATCTCAGCTTTTGAATTATCTCTGTAAGGACTCCCTACTTGATGCCTCCCTTCCCTAGTGGCTGTTGCTTTAGCAAGTTGGTCAGCCTCTTCATTCTTGGCCCTGATAATATGGTGCAACTCCTACAAACACCCCTAGTGCAACACCCTCACATTGCATATACATATAATACATACACCCATTATATGTAAAATATGCATACACAGTACAAAGAGGTCAACATTCCTGTCTTAACAAAATTTTCATAAATCCAAAAGAAAAAATAATAATAATAAAAATATTTTAAAAACCTAAATTGTGCTTTAATAATTAAATAAAACTATTTATTAAAAATTAAAAGAACTAAAACAAATATTTTAAATAAAATCTCTAAAAAAATTTTACTAGAGCTTTATCTGTATTTTGGATGTTCTAAAAAAATCAATTAACTCAACCTACCAAAATAATTACACTCCCAATATACATTTAATCAACCACTTCTCCAAGAAAATTCCCTAGCTAAAAATTTCTCAAATTATATCCAAAATACTCATATATACATATACATGTATAAAAGTTTATAAAACTTAGTCCCAAAAGCTTTACAAGTATAGAATTTTTATCTTATGAAAATATAATGTACATAAATATATCAAAATACACAAAATAAATTTAAACATGCTTGCAAGTGGCTCTGGTCCTGTAGCAATGCAAAAGTCTTCAAGTGGAATCCCAAAACCCTAGACCTGATCAGGTCTAGCAGGGTCCTCAGTCTCAATCATGTCACCTGTGCGACAAATAAATTGCGCTAAGCTAATAGCCTATTAGTACATACTTTGACAGTAATAAAAATTAAAGGTAGACAATGCAAAAATACTTTATGTTTAAATTCTACAATGTGACACGCAATTACATATTAGTTCCCATTCATTCTACGGTCAAAGTCATCACATATTACAGTCACATGCATTGGGCCTAAATGACCTTATATAATATTCGGGTTTTAAAATTATTGTTTTGGCCTATTTTGACACCTAGTGTCTAGCCCGTAGACAGCAAATAATGACACCCAGCATCTAACCCGAAGGTAAACAATAGAATGGTGACGCCCTGCGTCTAGCCAGAAGATAAATCATGTAACATTGACGCCCAGCGTCTAGCCCGAAGGCAAATTATAGGCATGTCACCAAACATAAAACTCTAGAATCGAATAATGTATCAGGTAACATATAAATAGTGCATATTTCCACAATCTATTTTCTTATCACATAGTCTCTTCCATAACTATGTACAATCACTTTAATTCAATTTACTTATCGCATTAACAATGATATGCATTAAGTTTACACTACCCAAGCATTTTGTGCTACTCTCATATAATGCATATTCCACTTATTATAGCCATTAATAATGGCTTTTCATAATGCACAATATATATATATATATATCACTTCACATTTAATATGGCAACACATATGAACATTCAAATGAAAAAGTAGCTTAACACATTTTCCTTTAAAATGTGTTAAACCCAATTAAATGCAAATATGCCTCAAACTATCAAAAGTATGTACATACCTTAATCCAACACCCAAATCCAAGCTAATATCACTCTTTACCCTTCACTTCCAAGATTTTCTTCAATACTAGACTTGAGTAACAAGTCCTTAGTCAACGCCTATCCAAAATGTGGGTACATATAATGCATTAGAATCACAATTCTACAAATTTTAACTACTAAAACTCAATTTAGAACATTTTCCTCAAAACTTCAAATTTTAGCCCTAACTTACTTTAATTTTGGTTTAACACTCTAACCAATTCCAATTATCAATTTGATCTCATTTTCATCCTTAGAATCATTAAACAACACGATTCAAATGATGAAACTAAATGTACATACACCATTTGCCATCACCCTTTCCAAAAACCCTAACTCTTTACTACCATCCAAATCTCCTACTTAACTCAAACTTTTCTTTCATCCAACCTTAAAATCAATATATACTCATCAAATAAACATCATTCTTACCCATACAAACAATTATAGCATACTCTTTCAAAAACCCAATTCATACATATCCATATATATCCATAAAAGTTCAAAATTAGGTAAGAAAGCTTACCCTTGAATGAAAAAACCACCAAATCTTACTTTAATCTTTGAAATTCCTTCAAAATTTTGCTGTTGGAAAAATCAAATCTCACCTTGCCCTCCCATGGAATTTTCAGCCAAGCTTGAAGAAGAGAAGAAGATGACAAGCTTTTTATTTTTGACTTTCTTTTCTCTTACATTTAAAACCTTATATATTTATATATATATATATATATATTATTTTAGTTAATTAATTATTTTAAAAATGCCAATTTTCATCTTGCATTCAAAAATATTTTCTTTTTAAATTATTTTATTAATTTTAAATTTTATAAAGTTTAATTACTGTTTTACTCATCTTTACTATTTATGTTTTGTCTTATTCCAACTTATTTTTAAATTTATATATATAACATATAAACTTTCTTTTTTCTCAATACCAACTCAATATTTCTCCCTTAAATTATTTATTTTAATTTAATTTAATTTAATTTTTTAACAATTAAGCAGATGTTATAACTCTCTCCCTTTTAAAAGAATTTTGTCTTCATAATTACTTGATATCGGCTCTAAAATAGTTGAGGATACTGGCTCTGCATCGTCTGCTTACTCTTCCATATCGCCTCCTCAGTGGAATGGTTCCTCTAAAGAACTTTTACTAGTGGCACCTTTTTGTTCCTCAATTCCTTTACCTCTTGTGCCAAAATCGCCACTAGTTCCTCTTCGTAGGTTAGATCCGGATTCACCTTGATAGACTTAACTGATAATATAAGAGATGGATCCGATCAGTACCTCCGAAGCATCGAGACATAGAAGACATTATGTATCTGGTTTAACTCAATGGCAGAGCCAATCTATAAGCCATCGTTCCTACCCTTTCCAGTATCTCGAATGGTCCTATGAAGCAAGGACTCAAATTCCCTTTTCGATCAAATCTCATAATCTTCTTCCATGGAGACACCTTCAGGAATACTTTATCCCCCATGCTGAACTATATATCTTTCCTCTTCAAATCTGAAAAGGATTTATGTCGGTCCGAAGCTGCTTTCAAACGATCCCAAATCACCCTCACTTTCTCTTCTATTTCTTTGATCAAATCGAGACCTACTAGCTTTCCTTCTCCAACTTCATCTCAACACAAAGGTGTCCTGCATTTCCTACCATATAATGCCTCAAATGGTGTCATCCCAATGTTGGTCTGAAAATTTTTGTTGTAAGTAAAATCAACCAAGGGTAGGTGTCTATCCCAGCTCCCAGTAAACTCGATGACAGAGCCTCTCAATATATCCTCCAATACTTATATCACTCTCTCCGACTGTTCATCTATTTGCGAATAGAATGTTATACTGAAATGTAACCGAGTACCCAAAATATTATACAAACTCCTTCAAAATCTAGATGTAAATCTGGGATCTCAATTTGATACTAATGAAATTGAGACTCCATACAACCTCACAATCTCATTAATATACAGCTTAGCCAAACTATCAAGAGAGTAACCCATCCTCACTGGAAGAAAATAAGCTAACTTAGTCATCCCATCAACAATCACCCAGATTGCATTGTGTTTCTTCTGGGTCAAAGAAAGTCCTGATACAAATTCCATAGTCACTCACTCCCACTTCCATTTAGGCATTGATAAAGGCTGCAACAACCCTGAAGGAACCTAGTATTCAGCCTTTACCCTCTGACAAGTGAGACACTTAGACAAAAACTCTGCCATCTTCTTTTCATATCTAACCACCAGTACTGCTTCTTCAAATCATGATACATCTTGGTACTTCCGAGATGCATAACAAAAGAAGATTGATGTGCCTCCTTCAAAATCCTCTTCCTCAATTCCACATCACCATGAATACACAATCTATCCCTATAACACACACTACCATCATCCCTCACAAGAAAATCTCTGCTCTCCCCCCTTTTGCAATCCTCCATAATCTTCTGCAATTTCAAATCTGATCTTTGTGCCTCTTTAATCTGATCAAACAATAATGGCCTCACTTGTAACTGAGCCATAAGAGCACCATCATCACAAATCTCAAACTTGGCATGCAATGCTCTCAACCCAACAAGTAACACAAGAGTATAGGCACTCATCCCTGCCATTGCCTTCGAACTCGAGGCGTCTGTAGCTATATTTGCCTTGTCAGGATGATAATTAATCAGACAGTCATAATCCTTAATCAAGTCTAACCACTGCCTTTGCCGAAGATTGAACTCTTTTTGGATACATAGATACTTCAAACTCTTATGATCAATGTAGATGAACACTTCTCTCTATATAAGTGGTGTCACTAAATCTTCAATACAAACACAATGGCTGCCAATTCTAAATCATGAGTCAGATAATCTAACTCATGATGCTTCAACTGTCTGGAAGAATAAGCAATAACTCTACCCTATTGCATCAACACACAACCCAAACCATTATGTGACGCATCACTATATACCACATACGATTTGCCTTCTATAGGTAGAGTAAGAACTGGAGCTTGAATCAACATGTTTCTCAACTGCTCAAAGCTCGCTTGACATTAATCAGTCCACACAAAGTTCACATATTTTTGAAGTAATCTGGTGAGTGGCGAAGATATCATGGAAAATCCCTTCACAAATAGATGATAATAGCTAGCCAATCCCAGAAAACTTGTAATCTTGGTCATATTTTTTGATGGACTCCAATTCAAGATTGCCTCAACTTTACTCGGATCAACTCTAATACCCTTTGATGAAACAACATGTCCCAGAAAAGTCACCTGATCTAACCAAAACTCACATTAGATAACTTGGCATACAATTAGTTTTCCCTCAATGTCTGCAATATAATTCACAGATGTCTGTCATGCTCTTCCTTACTGCAAGAGTATACCAAAATGTCATCAATGAACACTACAATAAATTGATCCAAGTATGGCCTAAACACACGATTCATCAAATCCATGAATGCGATGGTGCATTAGTCAATCCAAATAGCATCACTAAAAACTCATAGTGCCCATACCTCATGCAAAAAGTCATCTTGGGTACATCTGCATCTCTAACCGTCAACTGATGATACCCTGATCTCAAGTCAATCTTAGAGAATATGGATGCCCCCTTTTTACTGATCAAATGGATCATCGATACTAGGCAATGGGTATTTATTCTTGATGGTCGTCTTATTCAACTGTCGATAATCAATACACAACCTCAAGGTGCCATCCTTCTTCTTTACAAATATCACTGGTGCTCCCCAAGCTGATACACTAGGGCAAATAAACCCTTTATCTAGCAACTCCTGCAGCTGCACCTTCATCTCCTTTAATTCTGTTGGTGCCATCCAATAAGTAGTAATAGAGATAGGAGTGGTATTAGGCATCAAATCAATACCAAGCTCCACCTCTCTCTCTCTCTCTAGAGGTAACCCTGACAACTTCTCAGGAAACACATCAGGAAACTCTACAACTGCCTATATGTTGTCAAGCTTTGACCCTACCACTTTGGTATCTACCACATGAGAGAAATACACCTCACACCCTTTCCGGATCATCCTCCTAGCCAAAATGGTTGAAATAAATATGGATAACAGGTGTCTCCGCCTACTAGATACCACTACATCCTTCCCATCATGTGTTTTCAAAGTAACATGTTTCTGCTGACAGTTTGCCACAGCCCCATGCCAAGATAACCAATCCATACCCAAAATCAAATCATACTCCCTAAAGGACATCTCAATCAAATCACTGAGAAACTCCTCATCATGCATAACTATTGGACTATCTCGCTGCTAACTATCACACTATGCCCTAAAGGGTTAGCGACTAACACATCATACCCTAGGGATTCAGAATGCTTATCACTCACAAGTAGAATGGATGCACTAATATATGAATGTGTCAATCCAAGATCAATCAATGCATGCATAGAAGTGTCAAATAAAAGAAAAGTATTAGCCACAACATCTGAAGCATCTACCTATCTCTGCATCACATATATTCTATGTGATGATCCTGCCTACTCTGGCCTACTAGTCCCTACTGCAAATCCCTCTCTCTAACTAGATCCAAATCTGCCACCTCTAATACTACCTCTGCTATCTCGACCCCTTTTGACACTAGGCCTGGATATTGTTGTCTCTATCTGTCCAACCTCTGATGGCTCTGGATAATCTCTGATAAAGTGGTCTGGTGATCCACATCTAAAATAAATAGTTGATGCACCATCCCTCCTACAAATACCCCCATATGCCCTGCCACATGGAGCACAGGTAGGTGGAGTAACTCTCTGTGATGCTGGAGTCAGGGTACTAACCACTGAATCTATAGGTCCCTATCTCTGTCTCTGCTGCTAAAACCCCCTACCAGGCTACCCTTGGCATCTACCATACCTTTTTGAAGAACCTCCTCTACCCCTCTTGGATGATGAAGACCCTGCCTCAGTTTAAGGTCTCCTATCTCTACTCTCTGCTCTGGCAGCTACTACAAGTCCCTGCACTTTCTCTACACTTATAGCAGTTGCAACCAACTTAGAAAGATTCTCATACTGTGATCCTGCCACCAAACACATAATGGATGGCCTCAAACCCTTCTCAAATCTCTGATACCTGTCAATCTCATCAGACACAATCCCTCTTGCATACTTACTCAGCCGAAAAAAATCTTTCTCATAATTTGTTACTGTCTTTGATTTTTGCTTTAAACTCAGAAACTCTTTCTTCTTGGCATCCTTATACTCCCGAGGGGTGTGCTTCTTATCAAAATCCTGTAGAAAATCATCATATGTCAAAACTGAGAGATCATCTACTGCATGGGGAACAGACTTCCACCAACCATAAGTGTCCCCCTGCAAAAGAGACATGGCATAATCAAACTTCTCTTCTGCACTAGCCTGCAACTGGATAAATATAATCTGAACCCTATCCAACCACTACTCTGCTATAGCTGGATCAGTGGTGCGAAGAAATCAATGGCTCCATACTTCCTTAACTTATCATATTTCTGAGTCGGCAGCTGCTGCTATGGCTGCGGCGGCGAGTGCGGCTACTGTACTGGAGCATGTCATAATAGCTCTACTATATGCCACACCGAGCCTGGCGAAACCTCCTCAAATGCTGGTATAACTGGCATAGATGCCTCCCCAACAATCTCAGCACTAGCTCCTACAACACCCTCACTAGGTGCAACACTCTCTGCACTCCCCCTCTCTAGACTGCCATATTAGGGACTAGATGAAATACTAGTGCAATTGCATGTATGACACTTTAAAATCACATTTAAAATTCATTTTCTCTCTCAAAAAACTCAACTAGGTTGAGAATCTCAAATCTATGTTCTGATACCAAAATAAATGTAACACCCTCACGCCCCATATACGTATAATACACACACCCAGTATATATAAAAAATGCATACACAGTACAAGAATGTCAACATTCATGTCTTAACAAAATTTTTATAAATCCATAAGAAAAAGGAAATAATAATAATATTTTAAAACCTAAGTTGTGCTTTAATAATTAAATAAAACTATTTATTAAAAAATAAAAGTACTAAAACATATATTTTAAAGAAAATCTGTAGAAAAATTTTAACAAAGTTTCATCTGTATTTTGTACATTCCCCAAAAAAATCAATTAACTCAACCTGCTAAAAGAATTACACTCCTAATATACATTTAATCAACCATTTCTCCCAAAAAACTCCCTGGCTAAAAATTTCTCTAATTATTTCCAAAATACTCATAAATACATATACCTGTATAAAAGTTTATAACACTTAGTCGCAAAAGCTTTATAAGTACGGAGTTTTTGTCTTATGAAAATATAATGTACATAAATATATCAAAATACACGAAGTAAATTTATACATGCTTGTAAGTGGCTCTTGTCCTGTGGCAATGCAAAAGTCTTCTAGTAGAATCCCAAAACCCTAGACCTGATCAGGTCTAGCAAGGTTCTCAGCCTCAACCCTGTCACCTGCACGACAAACAAATCGCGCTAAGCTAAAATTCTAGTAGTACATACTTTGTCAATAATAAAAATTGAAGGTAGGTAATGCATAATGCTTTTCGTTTAAATTCTACAATGTGACATGAAATTACATATTAGTTCGCTTTCATTCTACATTCAAAGTCATCACATATTACAATCACATGCAGTGGGCCCAAATGACCTTATATAATATCCAGGTTCTAGAGTTATTATTTTAGTCTTTTTTTATGCCCAGTGTCTAGCCCGTAGGCAGCAAATAATGGCAACTAGCGTTTAGTCTAAAGGCACATAATAGAATGGTAACGCCCAACGTCTAGCCCGAAGGCAAATCATGTAACATTGACGCCCAGCATCTAGCCCGAAGATAAATCATAGGCATGCCACCAAACACAAAACTCTATAATCGAATAATATATTAGGTAAAATACAAATAGTGCATATTTTCACAATCTATTCTCTTATCACATTGTCTCTTCCATAACTATGTACAATCACTTTAATTCAATTTACTCATCACATTAACAATGATATGCATTAAGTTTACATTATCCAAGCATTTTGGGCTACTCTCATATAATGCATATTTTACTCATTATAGTCATTAATAATGGCTTTTCATAATGCACAATATATATATATATATATCACTTCATAATATGGCAATGCATATGAACATTCAAATTACAAAATAGCTTAACACATTTTTCATTTAAAATGTGTTAAACCCAATTAAATTCTAATATGCCTTAAACTATCAAAAGTATGTATATACCTTAATCCAACACCCAAATCCAAGCTAATATCACTTTTTACCCTTTACTTCTAAGATGTCCTTCACTACTAGACTTGAGTAACAACTCCTTAGTCAACACCTATCAAAAATGTGGGTACATATAATGTATTAGAATCACAATTCTGCATATGTTAACTACTAAAACTCAATTTAGCATATTTTCCTCAAAACTTCAAATTTTAGCCCTAACTTACATTAATTTTGTTTAACACTCTAACCAATTCCAATTATCAATTTGATCTCATTTTCATCCTTAGAATCATTAAACAACATGATTCAAATAATGAAACCAACTGTACATACACCATTTGCCATCACCCTTTCCAAAAACCCTAACTCTTTACTACCCATCCAAATCTCCTACTTAACCCAAACTTTTCTTTAATCCAACCTTAAAACCAATATTTACTCATCAAATAAACATCATTCATACACATACAAACAATTATAGCTTACTCTTTCAAAAATCCAATTCAGACATATCCATATATATCCATAAAAGTTCAAAAATAGGTAAGAAAGCTTACCCTAGAATGAAAAAACCACCAAATCTCACTTTAATCTTTGAAATTCCTTCAAAATTTTGATGTTGTAAAAATCAAATCTCACCTTGCCCTCCCATGAAATTTTTAGCGAAGGAGAGAAGAAGATGATGAGCTTTTTATTTTTGACTTTCTTTTCTCTTACATTTAAAACCATATATATATATATATATATTATTTAATTAATTATTTATTTATTTATTTTAAAAATGCCAATTTTCATCTTCCATTCAAAAATATTTTCTTTTTAATTATTTTATTAATTTTAAATTTTATAAAGTTTAATTACCATTTTGCCCCTCTTTACTATTTACATTTTGTCTTCTTCCAACTTATTTTTTAATTTATATGTTATTTATATTCCTCATATATATAACATATACACTTTCTTTTTTCTCAATACCAACTCAACATTTCTCCTTTAAATTATTTATTTTAATTTAATTTAAATTAATTTTTTAACAATTAAGCGGATGCTACACCTGGTTTTGCAGGTTAGCTAGGAGCCCAGCTATATAGTCCCTATATTTTGTCATGTTGGGCTCCTTTATTTCATACTTCCTTGCTAACTAGCTTACCACAAGTTGAGAGTCAGAATAAATTTGGAGTGTCTCGCTTACCACAAGTTGAGAATCATAATAAATTTGGAGTGTCTCGCTTACCACAAGTTGAGAATCAGAATAAATTTGTAGTGTCTCCGAGTGAACTCCAGTCTTTGCAAGATCTTTTTTAGATAAAAGTTAGTACATACCACTATTATGTGGGCATCAAAGTATGGTTGGAGTTTCTCGAAAGCCATTTTAAGTGCAAGAGATATCTTTTCTGACGAAGTATATCTGAACCCAGTAGAAAAGATTGAAACAATATATATACATACATTGTTTGATCTTGCACTGAACCCAAGGTCATATGTTTTCATATGATTGCTCATTTGAGATATCCTTTTGCAGAAATACAAAAAACAAAAAGGAAAAACATAACAAAGTATATAAAAAAAAAGGGATAAAATCAAAAAAGAAAAAAAGAACCTTGGTTTAAAGGAAAATCTACTACTATAAGGAATAGTAATTCTTGTGATAGTTTTAATATATATGTAATTTTGAATATTGAATGTCATTATTTTATTTTTTTTATAGAATTTTATAATTATTCTATATATATATAACTTTTTTTCAACCCTACATAAGCATATATTAATTTTTTGTTATTATTTGTTAATACAAAAGAGCTAATATTGAAAAATTAATCAAGTTTTTTATCTCCATATATATTAGGGATGATAATGAATAAAGTATCCATAAAAATTACCTTACCTAAATCCGTTTAACTTTTAACTATCCATAATCGTTCCAAACCCATTTATGATTATTTCTTTATTATTGTACTCGTCCCAAACCTATTTAATATTACATGTATACTACCCACTTATTTAATTATTTGTTTAACTATAAAAATCTAAAAATATAATAAAACTTAAATTATTAAATTATATATTTTTTTAATAATCATTTTATTGCCAAAAAGAATGTATGTACAGTGAAAACAATCAAACAGAATGAGGTTGTCCTAATATCACAAAATACTACTCTCATATACACCTCAAAAAAACTTGTACATTTGTATCTATAGCAAACAAAAAACAAATATCCAAATCAAGGCAACCAATAACCTATAAGGATTACATTGAGATGCCTTGTATTTCTTTGGTTTTGTTCAGCTTTAGTGTTATTTTTGTTGTTTCTATTGTTATAGTCATGGGTTTGTGGTAGTTAGCTTCATCAAAACATGTTTTTCCCCATTTAATTTTAAATAAAATTAACTTTCTATTAAAAAAACAACCTACAACAATAAAATCAAAACCAAGTATCATATCCTCATTCCCAACCATTCCATCTTTCATATTTCTACCAGCAATACTCCAAGCAATTGATTTTCAATACAAACGCAATGCCTCTGCATATTCTTCCTTTGTTTATAATTTCATTTTTAAAAATCACAACATTCATTTCTCTCTAAATCTAGTATACTGTTGTTGTTAGAGCTATTCTTCTCATTTTTGCTTTCAAACTTTTCCCTTTTTTTCCCTTGAAAACCTGCTAACCTCTCTTCTCCAACTCAAAATTCCTCCACCTATCTCACACTTCCTCAATACTGGACTCTAAATTCTCCTAGTAAACAAGCACTCAAAGAAGAGATGCTCAGCTGCCTCTACCTCTGCTTGACATAACACACAAACATCATAATAACCTATCCCCCATTTTTTTAGCCTCATTTTAGTAGCTAATCTATTAAGCATAGCTAACCACAAAATGAAGCTCTGTCTCGGAACACAATATTTTGTTATGCAGCGGATATTAATAACACAAAATTACTTGTTATTATATAAGTAAATAGTGTATGAAATATTATGCTAAAAATAAATACTAAGAAAATTTCCAGAAAAGGCTGAAGGGGTCACAGATGATCCCGCTTAAAATTTAGTCTCCTTAGACAGAATTTTACTTGGATAATTAATAGCATAATATAACAAAATAACTACCATTGATAATAGGTATAAAATTGAGACTAAATAGCACACCATATTTAACGTGGTTCACCCTTTTACTTTGGGCTACGTCCACGGGACAAACTGAAAAATAATCTTCCACTATTGAAAATAGTAGGATTACAAGAGAGAGACTTTTCTGAAAAATATTCTAGAAGTACAACACTCACAATTGAGATAAACCCAAAATAGTGGTAAGTGTTTCTTAAACACTCAAAATAAAACCTCACTATTTTGTCATTCACAAAATTATTATCACATAATTTTTTCTCTCTCTCTACAATGGCATACACCATCACTCATCACCAAATTTTCTTCTCTCAATTCTTGTCATTGAATTGGAGGAGGAAAAAGGCATTTAGGCATTTCCCTTCAACTTCACCTATCTCTCTTTCTCTCTTAATTTTTGGTGTCTTTTGGTGATATTAGAAGTGAAAGAAGAAAGGCTATTTATAGGCATTCTTAGTATATGTGAACATGAAAATGGTGCCTAATTTTTACTATTTCAATGGTGGCTACAACAACAAAAATGTGTTTGATGTTTTTCTTCCTTTTTCTTTATTCTTGTCAAATATTTCACACTCACCAAACCCACTTCTTTCCATTAAATGGGGGCTTGTTAATTTGTCAAAAATGGTGGCTTGTTACCCATGTGAGTTAGGTACCACCTTTCAATTCTCTCCCTACTAACCACATGGGTTAACTGTCATTCCTGCAGATGATCGACAGAACTCAAACTTTTTCCTTGATAAAATCTTTATTATATTATCCAGTCCATTTTCATCAGTATGGATTTTCTCAAATTGTAATTGCTTCTTTTCCAACACATCTCTGATATCTCATATTAATATGTTTTAATCTTGAGTGGAAGGAGGAATTCTTCCCAAGGTAGATAGCGCTTTGACTATCACAAAATAATTAAATATATGTCCTGCTAAAACACAAGTTCTTCTAAGAACTTCTTCATCCACAAGAGCTTTTTCCATGCTTCAGTTGCAGCAATAAATTCTGCTTCAGTTGTTGAAAAAGTAATACACTTTTGTAGTCTTGACTGCCATGACACAGCTCCCCTGCAAATGAAATCAAATAACCTGATGTAGACTTTCTTGAGTCAACATCGCCTGCCATATTTACATCTATGTATCCACCTAACACATGTTTATCACCTCCAAAGCATAAACATATTTTGGAGGATCCACAAAGATATGTCATAATTCATTTCACCGCAACCCAATGTTCCTTATAAGGATTAGAAAGGAACCGACTCATTACTCCCATTGAGTAAGCAATATCTGGATGTGTGCACACCATGGCATACATCAAACTCTCAACTGTTGAAGCATATGGAACTTTGTCCATCTCTTCTTTCTCTTTTTCTGTGTAAGGACACTATTTCAAAGTTAATTTAAAGTGGTTAGTAAGAGGACAACTAACCGCTTTAGCCTTGTCCATATTAAACCTTTGAAGTACTTTCTCAATGTACGTCTCTTGTGACAACCACAATTTCTTGATGCCTCTGTCTCTGATTATCTTCATGCCAATAATTTGTATTGCTGGCCTAAGTCTTTCATAGCAAAAGACTTGCTCAACTGTTTCTTCAAATTGTTGATTCTGGAAATATTTTGGCCAACGATTAACATGTCATCCACATAGAGTAACAGAATAATAAAATCATCATCATCAGATAATTTCTTTACAAATACACAGTGATCTGAAGTGGTTTTCTTGTAGTCTTGCTGCCCCATAACTGACTTAAACTTATTGTATTATTGTCTCGGTGCCTGCTTCAAGCCATATAAGTTTTTCTTTAACTTGCATACATAATCCTCTTTTTCTTTTTCTTTGAAACCCTCTGACTGTTCCATGTATATCTCTTCCTCCAAGTCACCATGAGGAAAGGTAGTCTTCACATCCATTTGCTCGATTTCCAAGTCAAGACTTGCAGCGAATCCAACCACTGTAGCAATGGATGTCATCTTCACCACTGGTGAAAAAATCTCATCAAAGTCAATCCCTTTTCTTTGGCTGAATCCCTTAACAACTAATTTGGCTTTCAATCATAGCTGGAAACTATATTCTTCATTCCTTATCCTGAACACCCATTTATTGTTCAAAGCCCTCTTGCTTGTTGGCAACTTCACCAGCTCAAAAGTCTTATTCTCATGCAAAGATTTCAATTCATCTTGCATGGCTTCATTCCATTTCACCCTATTCCCATTTATCATAGCTTCTTGGTAATTCTCAGGTTCTCCCCCATTAGTAAGTAACAAATACTGATCACTGGAGTATCTAATAGAGGATTGTCTAACTTTAGTAGATCTCCTTAATAGTTCCTGAGTTGTATCTGGTACGAGTGGCTGAAAAACTTCTTTTTTCAGAATCTTCATTTTGTTGATTCTGGATGGGAGCATCATCATCTGTAGTACTCTGCTGGCCATCTTCAATTTCATCTTCAATCTGCCTCGGCATCACTTTTGGAGAAACTAATTCAAGATTTGTTGAACTTCCATCAAAACTAAAAACATTCTTTTGGGCCTTCTCAATATTTTCAATGGTATCATTTTCAACAAACACTGCATCACAGCTTCTAATAAGCTTCTTCTAAACTAGATCATAGAATCGATAGCCAAGCTCATCTTGACTATACCTAATAAACACACATTGTCGTGTTTTAGCATGCACCTTTGATCGCTCATCCTTTGATATGTACACAAATGCCTTGCACCCAAACACTCTTAAGTGATTATAAGAGACATCTCTTCCAGACCATATTCTTTCTGGAATATCAAACTTCAAAGGAACACATGGTGAAAGATTTAGAACATGAACTGCTACACTCAATGCTTCTGCCCGAAATAACTTTGGCAGCTTTACATGTGACAGCAAACATCTAACTCTCTCAATGAGAGTCCTGTTTATTCTCTCAGCTACACCATTCAACCGAGTAGTTTTTGGTGATGTCAGCTTGTGTCGAATGCCATATTCCTTATGAGCAAAATTTGTTAATAAAATCTTCAGAGACTCCCAAGACTCTGGTAATGAAGCAAGAACCATCAGAGCAAACACCTCATCATCAACGGTGACACCCATACACGACAACTGATCCATAACTCCTTGAAACTTATTCAAGTGATCTGCAACGGAATTGCCCTCTCTGTATCTCATTTGCATTAATCTTGTGAGATAAAATAATTTATTATTGTCGGTCTTTGAAGCATATAACTCTTCAAACTTATTCCTTAACGTTCGTGCATGGGTCTCTCCACAGATATGGTTATACACATTATCTTTGACAAATTGTCGAATAAAACCACATACTTGCTCATGCTCAAATTCCTATTCTTCATTTGTCTTGTCGTCGGGTTTACTCATACTAAACACCGATAAATACATTTTCGTCACAAATAGGAGATCATTCATCTTGGATTTCCAAATGCGGTAATTTGTGCCACTTAAGTTTATCTTTTTCCTTGTCTTTGCCTCTATCTCTTCAAACCAAAAGAGGTTAACTCCAACATCGCATGCCTGAACCAGGCTCTGATACTATTGTTGTGCAGCGGGTATTAATAATACAAAATTACTTGTTATTATATAAGTAAATAGTGTATGAAATATTTTACTAAAAATAAATACTAAGAAAATTTTCAGAAAAGGCTGGAGGGGTCACAGACGATCCCGCTTAAAATTCAGTCTCCTTAGACAGAATTTTACTTGGATAATTAATAGCATAATATAACAAAACAACTACTATTGATAATAGCTATAAAATTGAGACTAAATAGCACACCAGATTTAATGTGGTTCACCCTTTTACTTTGGGCTATGTCCACGGGATAAACTCCGAAAAATAATCTTCCACTATTGAAAATAGTAGGATTACAAGAGAGAGACTTTTCTAAAAAATACTCTAGAAGTACAACACTCACAATTGAAATAAACCCAAAATAGTGGTAAAGTGTTTCCTAAACACTCAAAATAAAACCTCACTATTTTGTCATTCACAAAATCATTCTCACATAATTTTTTCTCTCTCTCAATAATGGCATGCACCATCACTCATGACCAAATTTTCTTCTCTCAATTCTGGTCATTGAGTTGGAGGAGGGAAAATACCTTTAGGCCTTTCCCTTCAACTTCACCTATATCTCTTTCTCTCTTAATTTTTAATGTCTTTTGGTGATATTAGAAGTGAAAGAAGGAAGGCTATTTATAGGCATTCTTATTATGTGTGAACATGAAAATGGTGCCTAATTTTTACTATTTCAATGGTGGCTACTATAGGTTTAATACCCCCCAATAACTCAATCTCTTCAATTTATTTTGAGAAATCCAAACAAGCCACATTTTTTAGGTTTTCTCACAAATCAATCCATATACATGCTTCCCCACAACAGCATAATTTTAGGAAACAATATCATTGACACCCAAGCCCCCCTCACATATAGGCCAACAAACATTCTCCCATGCCACAGCTCCTCTTTTAGCTCCTTTTGCTTTACCAGACCACATAAATTTGTTACATATCCTATCAATTTCATTGATCACATACTTGGGCAACACAAACACATTGCACCAATAAATTAGCATACTCCTAAGCACTATGTTTATTAGTTGCAACCTGCCAGCATATGACAATGACTTAGCAGTCCAAGAATTGATCTTAGGAGTGATTTTCCCAATTAGCTCCTCATAGTGGCTCTTCTTAAGACCAGTAGATATTAAAGGGACTCCAAGATATTTAACTGGTAAGATGCCTTCCTTGAAATGCAACTCCTGAAGAATTACACTCTAAATCAGCAACTCCTAAAAAGGAGATAGAACTTTTTCCCTCATTAATATGCAAGCCAGACACCTTCTCAAACTCCTTTAATACCATCATCAACCACCTAATCGAGTTTTCATCACCATTGCAAAACAAAAATAGATCATCTGCCAAATATAGATGGTTTATTCTCAAATCTTTATAGCCCCAATGAAATTGAAACTCAATTGGAATTATATGATTTAGACTTCTGGCTAGATACTCCATACTAAGGACAAATAGCAAGGGAATCATAGGATCCCACTGTCTCAAGCCTTTTTCTCCTAGCAAAAAACCCCTCTAATGAACCATTAACCAGCACTAAAAAGAAAGGTATTCTAACACACTCCATGATCCAGCTAACAACTTTGTGGAAATCTAAGCCCCAAAAGCATTTTTTCTATATTAAATTATAATTTTTCAATAAAAATAACTATAAAAAAAATAAAATTTTATCAAAAAAATTTAATACCATAAAATTATATGATTAAAATGCAATATAATATATGAATAATAAAATTTAATAAGAATACAACTAATAAAATATTTATTACATAAATAGATTTTAGACAGTGGGTATGCAGATATATGAATCTTATCCTATTTTGAACCCATCATAGGTAGTACAAATACTATATGTACCCATTTAAGTATGTTTATAGACTACTCGTACCCTTTAAAAATGAATGAATTAAATATCTAAAAATATTCAACCCATTAACATCCCTACTAATTGTAAAGAGAGAAAGGATTATGTCTAATCATAAATATAATTAAATTAATTAAATTATGGTATACCTATGAAAAGAAATTATTTAATTTTAACGGAATGAAAATAAATTATTATAATTAAGGCATACAAGGATATAACAAGTACAAATTGTGTAGGAGGTAATTAGAAAGCACACACTCTTCAACTAATAAATGTATGAAATTAACAATAACAATTCACACTCTCTTCTACCTTGAAGACTTTTTATTGTAGTACTGAAAACTTCACACTAAAGGTCATGAATATATATCACCTTGTAGAGCACGTACTTGATAATGATTAATCTTAATAATATAGCCTAATGAATGGGAGAAAAGGGTGGCAATGGAGGCCACTTTCCAAATTTGGGGTGGTGGAAATACTTTGGAGGACTCTTTGGCATTGGAGGAAGCTTAGGAAGAGGAGGGCATGGCTTCTTATGAAATGGTGGAAACTTTGGATGTGGGGGTAGAGGCTTATAATAGATTGGTGGTTTTGGTGGGAGTGGAGGAAGAGGTTTATAGTAGATTGGTGGTTTTGGCTTGTAGATCGGAATTGGTGGTGGCTTATAAATTGGAACTGGTGGTGGCTTTGGTTTTGGCTTATAAATTGGAACTGGAGGAGGCTTATAAACTGGAACTGGTGGCTTGTAGATAGGAACAGGTGGTGGCTTTGGTTTTGGCTTGTAGATGGGGACTGGAGGTGGCTTATAGATTGGAACAGGTGGTGGCTTTGGTTTTGGCTTGTAGATGGGGACTGGAGGTGGCTTTGGTTTTGGCTTATAAATTGGAACTGGAGGTGGCTTATAGATGGGAACTGGTGGTGGCTTTGGTTTCGGCTTATAGATGGGAACCGGTGGTGGCTTATAGATGGGAACTGGTGGTAGCTTTGGTTTTGGTTTGTAAACTGGAATTGGAGGTGGTTTGTAGACTGGAACTGGTGGTGGCTTGTAGATTGGAACTGGTGGAGGGAGAGGTTTTGGAGGAAAATATTTGGGTGGAAATGGAGGGAAAATCTTATGATGGTGTGGAGGGAAAAGGAAAGGATGGCCAAAATTTTTCAAGGGAGGAAATTTGAAATTAGGCCATAAGAAGGTTGAAGCGCACGTTACTGGTGAAATTTTTAGTTTCCCAGCAAGCCCAAATGTGTGTTTGCCATTTGTCTTTGATTTAAAGATAATTTTGGAAGAATCTAAGCCGCTATGAGTTGGGCATGGTGTAGCTGATGCACTGTGAAGCTGAGCATAACATTCCTCCTTTAATTTTCCATCTTTTACTAATTCATTTGGAAGATTCACGTTGAACTTTCCTTCCTCATCTAACTCTCCAACCCCTCTTGTTTTGAATTCCCCATTTTCAGGCTTACAATCAATGGTTATGTGAAGCCCTGCACAAATATATAATTCATTAGATCAGTTTAACATCATCCGAAAAGAAATTTTCTAAATTTAAAAAAAAAAAAAAAAAAAACTATTCAAAATTGAAAAAAAAAATAATTTACTAATAAATTATTTTCTTCACAGTTTCATTTTATAAAATCAAATAGTAAATGTAATAGTATAAGTATGTATAATACAAGTGTAATTCATAAATACTTTTTTTTAAAAATCATATCATTTTCAACTATAATTCCTTTTTCTTCAACTATAATTCCTTATAAATTCCCTATTTAATAATTTAGAAAGCTTTAATAAGATGATAATAATAAACTACATATTTTTTATAATATAATAATAATGTGAAAAAAGATATCTTTTTCTTTGAAAATGACTTAAAAGATTTTGTAGATAAAGTTTAATTTGTTAAACTAATTTATTAAAAATAAATAAAAGAAAAAGTCCATCTTGAAGCCAACATAAGTAAAAGGACTTAATTGCAAGCGGGTAGCCTATTTATAATTTACGTATTAATAATTTCAGCTAAGACAGTCACAAGTTAGCTTTCAAGATACCAAAAGTAGATACTACTGAAAGATAAAACCCAACCAGAACAATTAACCATTGCATATAACCTCAGTTTGTAGCTTGGAAAAGACAACTTTACTCTGAAAAAGTTAAAGCTGTAGTATTCCATGTATATATATATATATATATATATATATATGTAATTGCTCTTTTTATTCTTAATATTTAACTGATCTCTGCCATTCGATTTTTTTTTTAAAGAATATACCGCGAGAAATTTGAATTTATTTATAGTTAAGTGATGTGTAGTTAAACAAGAAGTAATGTGAACCACAAGTTTTGGCTCAGTGATTAAACGTATGGTTATTCTAGCTTAACTCTCAGGTTTGAGTCATAAGTATTAAACAATTAATAAAAAAAAAGGAAGAAGTAATGCAAAAACTATACCTAGCCCATGCAAGTCAATATTCTCTAATGCACGCCCTAAAAAATGCTGAAAAGCGAAATAAACCCGCCATAGAAAGATCTTACCTTGTCAAGTATATATAGGCAAGAAAGAATAATACAAACTTTGATATATATAGCAGAGACAGGTTAATATGCATGGCCATTCTTAATAAGATAGTTATGTTGAGCAAGTATCTTATCATGTCATGTTATATAAGAAGTGTATGATGCTGATATATATATATGCATGGAACCACTTTATAGTATAGAAAAACTATACCTGAAAGTGCCTGGCTAGTCTTAATGTTGTTCTCTGCACAATCTGCACATTCTCCAATCCCAATTACTTCAACTGTTGAAGGAATACTCTTATTGTCATCATCGCCGTAGCAGAAGGTTGCAGATAACAGAAGTAATGATAAGTAGAAGCATAAAGATGCTTCTCGTAAACCTGGGAAAACCCTCATTGGGAACCACACCAATGGCTCCTCAGGATAAAAAAAGGCAACTATCTTATTAAATTAGAAGCTATCTGTAGAAGCTTCAAATGGTAATGCGTGAGTGTGTTTGATAAACAAGAAAGAGGGTTATATATATAATATAATGAGCAAAAGGAAGTGATGAGATTTCAAAGGGAGCACACCGACACCCTAATTAAGGGCCTCACATGATGAAGGGAAATTAATGAGGCTATGGACCCCTCCTGAGATAAGCTTTGTTTTTGGTCTGAAAATGAAAGTAACGTGCATAACAGCTTACCTTCTAACCTATATGCCATTATCTTTCATTCAATAGCCTCTCTCAACTGTATGCGTGTAGTCACAGCTAGATCTCTCTGTGCTCTCCTCATCTCTTTAAACCTACTCACTAACTATCATTAAAACACCCTTTTTTTTATATATGATTTTTCCTTTGTTAAATTACAATATTGCTCGTATAGGTTTTTTTTTTTCATTTTTGGGTTAATGATTCACTTGCTATATTAATTACCAATGTGCTAGCTATAGTACTAGAAAATTCATGTATAAGGATATATAATAATAACAAATTCACTCCCTTCGTCCTCATGTTTTTTTTTTTTTTGATAGAATGATGAATAATTTTATTAATAGAATGGGGAAAAATATATTAGTGAACATAAACTACCCAAAAAAATCAAACCCAAATTTTCCTAGCCTACTAAAAACATGCCATAAGTATGTGAAAAAATCACAGAATCTCCAGGTACAACCAGAAAAAAAAAATACAACAATTAGAGTTGTTGAAACAAACTTTATATCTAGCAACCCTTCGTCCTCATGTTAATAGGCTCACTTCTCATTTTATAAGGATTAATAAAAATTAACTATTTTAATTAAAAATATAAATTTACATATATTTTTTCTTTTATATTATTACTTTAGCATGTGATATATTTAATAAGCAATATTAAATAATGATATTATAGATATTTAACATGTTAACTAATTTATTAATTTAATAAGTGGGCTATAATTTGAGACGAATAAAAAAAATAATGCCAATTTGGGACGAAGTGAGTATTAATTAGCTCTAATTTCTTCTCTTTTTCGTTAGAAAATTCATCGTGTCAATTTAAATTTTAAACAATACAAGTAAAGGTATTAATATATTTCCAAATTAACATGACAATAACTTTATTTATATATATGTGAGAGTTTTGTTCTTTGAAATCTGATTCCTTGACCTCTTTGCTCTCAATAGCTTTGAGAAGAAATATATGTTTTCTTTTCTTTGATGGTTTATAGTTAAGACTATCAATGTTTGTAATTATCCTTGAGTTATGTCTTTTTTCGATTTTTATGTGTAGGTATATCATTTTTTTCTAAAAGGTTTTTAAACATGGAATGGGGATATTTAGTTTTGGATGTATGAGCAGCTTCATGACTTAGTAGTTCGCCCTTTTAATTCATATGTTTTCCCTTCATTTTACTAAATTAATAAAGGTGTGACTTAATTGTAAAAAAAAATTACGTTTAGAAATTACTTCAATTTTAGAAATTCTATAGAAAGTAAACTTGTGTAATTAATGAAAGCAGAAAACAAACTCTTCATGTGAATTATACCAACTCTGCAATTGTTAATTGTAATATATTTAAAAACAGTAGAAGAGTGAAGAAAAAATTACAATTAATATGAGAGGCTCAAAGCAACTTCACGTGAATCCACAACATAAAGTTAGTTTATCAAATATAATCTATTAATTAAGTATATATACGCCACAATTTAAGTGATTAATTTTATTTATTTTTCTTATCATTTAATATATGTATAATTTAGAAAATAATTTTTAAAACATATAGAGAAAGCATGAAAAAGCAATCCTTAAAGCTCACCTAAAAAAGGACTTATAAGTTAATTTGATGCTTAAACAGTATATACAATTTTTATTTTCACTTAGAAAACAAGTATATATATGCGTAGCAATGCATCAAGCCATTGACAGTTAAGTCTCTCTCTCTCTGATCATTTGAATCATGGATACAGGTTTTGGGTTTCCTAAGAAACAAGAACTGACATGGGAATGTATAGGCTTCAGTCAATGTTTGGTTCAAGACCTTTTTTCCTTTGATTAAAAAAAATTGAGAGAGCCAGAGAGGAGAAAAAAAGAAAAAAGTACACAAGTTAGTATTACATTACAATGAGAATAGATACATCAATATCAAGTAACTGGTGTGAGCTACCTCTCTTAACTAATCTTACAAAGAGCGATAATTTTCTTAAATAATATTCTTTATTTTTTTTTGGTAGAATCCCATAATTAAATGACAACTTAATGTAGAGTGGGTACTATATATATATATATATATATATAATAAAGGGCAAATATATTACTCTCTCCATTTTAAATTGATAAATATTTTTTTATCCCAAATTATAATTAATTAGTTATCATTTTAATAATTTAATTAACATATTAAACTTTATTATATTAATTCATATTTACTATTACTTATTAAAAATATTGAATGAGTATTTTACTTAAAAATAAGAATATAATAAAAAATATACATAAATTTATTTTTCTAATTAAAATAATTATTTTTTTAATTTTTATAAATAAAAAATATGTCAATCAATTGCAGACAAATACAATCTAAACTAGTTATTCATTTTCAATTCACCTTTATGTTGTAAAAACGTTAAAATATATGTGTGTGTGTGTGTGTGTGTGTGTGTGTGTTTTCTCCATATACAAAGGGATGGGTAGTAATTTTCAATAAGCGACATTTTTTTATAATATAAAGTCTGAAATTACTTTACTCAATAATTGATGTGTAATCAATGTGGTGATGATCTGGCATGCAATCCTAATTAATATATATATACATATATATAACATGGCATGCAACTAAATCTATGTAGCATCCACTATAAATTAATAAATATTAAAGTCTTCGAATTTTTATTAAAATTAAAATCAATTAAAAATATGAAAACTTACAACTGAGAGACTGTAAAAATAATCATATTTTAATTAACCACTAAATATAGTTTGATAGCAACATGCTCCTTGTCTCGCTTTAATTAATAAAAAAATCATATTTTAATTATTCAAGTTTAACAATTTATATTAAAAAAATATTAAACTGAACGAATATCAAATCTTAAGTCAATAATATCCCCATGATTATAACTTGCAAGTTATCTCTGGACATGAGCCATCGTTCAACTCCAAGAACACGGACGCTAGCTGCTTTGCCTGTTCTATCCCAGTCTTCATCACAACTGAGATGGCTTGAATGTGGTCAGAGAGACTATCCAGAAAAAGCTATAAGGATCCACCTTGTAATTGAAAACTCCCATTTATCTTTCTAGTTGCTTCCCTTTCTCTCCCATTTACCCAGCTAACAAATATGTGTGTGTGTGTGTGTGTGTGTGTGTGTATAATTAAGCTACAATCCCTTTATTGCTGCTCCTTCATCATCTGTATATTCTTAGAGTCCATTGCAAGAGGCCTCTCACTTACTGTAATCGCGGCAAATTCTCTCGGTAGTGTCTGTTGCCCTAATTCGGTAGTAGCGGTAATGGTGGTGGTGGTGGGGCTGTAGATCTAAGCAGGTAGTGGGAGGCGTATACATTTTCAATTGAATTGAGAAGGGAATGAAGAATTTTGGAACTGAAACATCTTCGTATTAATTTTGCATGGTTACAGTTTTTTTTTCAAAATTATTATATCTATTTTACTATTTAAATTATAAAAATTAATTTTTATAATATGAGAATTAATAATATTTCCATAAAAATAATATATTATTTATAATTTTTATTTTTTAAATATGACGTAGATTATAAAATAAATATTTTTAAATAAAGAAAAAAAATCACGTAAGTCACATCATATCATCAATATGAATTAATGGTGTTAAAATTGTGTAGCTTTAAGGACTAACGGAAATAATCTCAATCACATTTTATTTTGTTTAAAAAATTATGATTTTTTTTTAAAAAGATACAAATGTATGATATTTTTATATTTTTCTATCCATAATTATTATTGTAATAAATTTTTTAAATTGAATTCTTCTTTATCAGTATATTTAATGAACATCCAAACCCAATATTCAATGTTTAAGAAAATGTGAGAGAGTTTTATGGGACAGTAATAAAAATGAAAACAATTAAAGTTAAAATATGTGTATATCGCATTATATTTGATTAGACATAAAAATGAAAATACTTTCCTCTCATACATTTTTTTTTATTATTATTAATTATATGTGAGGAGTAAAAACACTTTTTTAGAGGAGTAAAAACACTTAAAACTCAATCTAAGGTCTAAATGGAAGCAGCAAGACTTCTAATCACCAAATCAAGACTTGGTGGATCTCGTGAATTATGTTAATCATCAAAGTTTTGACATTTTTATGATAAAATGGAATTTTATTTCACCTTATGGCTTATTAATTCCAAAATTAAATTTAGTACAATCTCTAGCTCAAAGTTTTGATTGCATAGCCGTGCATTTTTTTTTCAATTTTTTAATATGGTAATAAAGTTTATACATATCTTAATCAAGACATAAAAAAAAAGTCGCTAAAAGATCTCAACAAATCTTGACAAATAATAACTTTATTCAAACAAAATGAAAGTTAAAAGTGACTATTTTCACACATATAATGATAAAGTTAAATTAAAAGAGTTGTATTTGTAAATTATATAATTAATCAAAGATTTGCAATTATGATGTGATGAGGTGGACGGTTGATTTGTTAATTAATTAATTGATATATATTAATTATTTAATTATACATATATATATATATCTGCTGATGCATGCATGATTGACGGATGTTTCAGAAATCTTTTTTTTTTTTTTGACAGTAGATGTCTCAGAAATTAAAAATTTAGATATCTCTCTAGAATTGAAATAGAAATTGCTTCCTTCTTGATTAGTCTTCCTTTCACATTATTAAAGGAAAAGTTTGAAAGCGCAATTTGCCCATAAATAATGAAGGAAAATCCCAATTAAGCATGCAAGAAAGCAATATACAAGTGTCACATAAAAAAAGAACAAAAGAAACTTTGTCACTTTCTTGAAAATAAAATCAAGCTTAAGGATGTTTATTAGCACAAGCAAATATAAATATATATGGATTATTAATAAGGTTTTTTAAATTATTTTTTTAAATGTGTGTGGTCTGTAATTAAGGACTAAGGAGTAGGAAGGTGACACCTATTGTTTATTAATTAAAATATAATTCTTCAACAACCACATAACATTATAATATGTTTTTTGTGATAATATTAGGTATGATATTGATATATAATGATCGACTATTACATATTTGTGAAAATAATATCTTTAACCTTGAAATAATCAAAAGTATAAATAAATGAGGAAGCACGGAGTGATCATAATTTGGTGAGGCAACAACAAATTAGTACACTTATTTATCACTAATTTATTATGATATGGATGGTCTTATCAATAATTGATTTAAAAAAATAAATAAATAAATTCAGTTTAATTATATAAAAAATAATAATTCAATGTCACTTTACTTCTTAAAAAAAAAAGATAACTGCCCTTTTGTTTTGATTTGAATTTTTAATTTGAATATGTTGAGAATAAATTGCAGGTTAGGTTAATCCATGCAATTTATTGATTGAATTCAAATAGGTAGGAGGTCGATTAAAAATATAAATATTTTGTTGATATATATTATAAATAAATAATATAACTCAACCTAATTCGAATTGTTTTGATAGATTATAAAATGCACTCGAAATTTTTTTTTTTTTTAATGACAAGTCATTTGCAGCCGACAGATTTGGAGGTATATTAGGTCAGCTATAAATATTTCATTTTCCGTTAAAAGCCTCATATAAGAAAATAGCAGAATGGCCAAAAAAAAAGAAAAGAAAATATCAGAATCAGCACAGTTTGTGCAGTAATATTATTATACAAAATTAATTAATTTGAATAGACTAAACAATTATCTAGTAACTTATTAATGTAAAAAAATATTATATTCTCATTTTATTAATTAATTTATTAATAATAAAAATTTAATTAATTTTAATTTTATAAAGTGAGAATTTTAGTGAAATAATTTTTTTTAAATAATAATATAAGTAGTATAAAGTAATAACAATATATATAATTAAAATGATAATTTAATTGAAATAATTTTTTTCAAAAATGATAATTTAAGTGGGGGGTGAAGAAATGATGATTTAAGTGAAATAATTTTTTTTAAAAAAATGATAAATTAAGTGGGGTGAAGACAGCAACAAAATATATATATATATATATATATATATATAAGTGGGTGCACGCACTAAATAATAATAGGAGTTGAGGAAAAGTCAAATTATTGATGTTGACAATTGCAAAAAGCACTGATGGCATTATTATTGTGGGGGACAGGCCAAGGCATGACAATATGTTACCAAAACGCACAATAATTTCCACTGTTTTCCAAGATTAATGCGTTAGTTGTCTATATTTTATTATAATTATATGTATATTATCAACATATATTCATATTTAATGACACTATTAATGTGTTTATTAATAGTTAATTTTATTTTAATAGCTTGTATCGAATTATATACTATAAACTTCAGTTCAAAAAAAATTAAATACTATAAACTAACACTCTTAAATACAATCACATGGAACATAAATCGTAGAGTATAATGAGAAAACTATACATTCATTTTATTTTTATTAAAGTCTTAGGCAGTATACATTGTTTATTGTGTAGTTATTGTCAATGACGTGAATATGATTAATTTGTCAATAATGGAATTGCTTTATTTTAATCTTTTTTTTTTTTAACCAACTCATGCATCAATGGAATTCTTAAATTCATTATAATTGAAAATTTTGATGAATAGTCATTCATCTTGTTAAATGTAATACATCTCATGAATTCAAAATTATAAGTGAAATTTTAATTTATTTATATTTTTTATGCCTTTATTAGGTTATAATATTTAATTTTATTCGTATTAAGTTGATATTATAATTTACTTTGTATATAATATCTCATAATAAAAAAATATATTGACATGTAATTAAAAAAAAAGTTAACGAAGACTAAATTCATCATTTACATTTCAATTTATAATAATATTTTAAAGAAAATATGAAAATTACTTTATAGTTATAATCATTTTCATTTTAGGAAGTAATTTTTTTTAATTAAATAAAATATGAAATTTTCACACTTGATAATTTAGGGTCTATATATTCAACATCTTGAGAGTCTGATTATAGATGTCCACGTGGCACAAGATCTGCTAATATGATACAAATAATATAATCCACAGGAATTTATAATTTTAAATTTTATATTGCAAACGCCACATCAACTGGCTTATATATTATGAAGAAAAAAATATATTAATAGTATCCAAACTTTTTTTATTTTTACTATTTTATTGTGTGAATTTTTTTTATTTTAGTATCTAAATTTTTACCATTAAAAATAATTTAATTATTTCTATTAATTTTTTTTACTATTTACTATTTATCGATCTGTCGAAACAACTAAATTATTTCTAATAATAAAAATTTAGACATCAAAAAAAATCATATACTAAACTAAAAAAATAAAAAAATTTAAACACCATATAATATTCATTTTCCTACTATCAATAACAGAACCTGCCATGATTTCATTATCCTTATTATGCAATCATTTAAGAACATTAGTTCAAGTCATAACAGATTTTTAAATTCATATAAAGAAAAAAAACTATAATTTAACAAAGAAGAATAAGAATTTAAATTTTTCAAAGGATTCACCTAAAATATACTTTTTTGTAAAGGATTAATATTTTTTTAGATCTAAATATCCTTAAATTGACTAAAAAAAATGAAAATAACCTTGCAATGCATATTGTGCCTAAATTGAATTATTTTCTTTCATTTCAAATTGTGAAACCGACTCCATCCTACTACATCTCTTTCTATCAGTGTCGATTTCTCTCGTTCACAGTCGTTCACTCATTCTCTCGCTATCATTCTTTTTCTTGTTCTCTTACCGTGGTTGTTTGAAGCTTTCTTCCTTTACTGTTATTCTGTAAAGTTTCATAAATTTGCTAAATTACACATAATAAATATGCATTCTAGGCTTTTTTTTTTACTTTGAAAATGAAAAAATATTAGATGTGAAATATTATATTATCTATTAAAGCATACGCACGTGCCAAAGTCGATGTATTGATGAAATGCATTAACAGTTGTTTTAAAATGGGTTTTTGTCGATCGATGTTTTGGCTATTTGAAGTATGAGTTTTTTTTTTCTTTTGAGGGTATATCGTTTATCTAAGTGATGTTAAATGGACTTAAGAGAAGTTAAGGATCATTATGCTTTTATTGTTAACTGACCTAAAATCTCATAACTTTCCCTAACTGGAATGAAATTGCAAGATTTTGTCATCGTAAGTACTGCATTCCACTTCCTATGTCACTCTGCACAATTGATTAAGAAAATACAATCTGTTTAATTATTTTTAAATTTTTTTTAGGAAAAGAGTAAACTAAACTGCCCTAACTCATATCAAATTACATGTTTCTACCATCTAAAATACTCTACTATACTTTCTAAGTTACTATACACACTTGAGTCTGAATATGCTATCTATTTGATTTTTCTTTATTTTTTTAGGGAAAAGAGTAAACTGAACTATCCTAAATCTTTATAACTTATCCTAACTCACATCAAATTATATATTTCTATCATCTAAAATATTCTACTATACTTTCTAAGTCACTATGCATACTTGAGTCTAAATATGCAATTTGTCTGATTTTTCTTAATTTTTTTAAGAAAAAAAGAGAATTGAACTACCCAACTCCCCATAACTTGCCGTAACTCTCATCAAATTACATATTTTTGTGATTTAAAAAACTCTACTTGTAATATCCCAAACTATACCCTAAAATTTTTGAAAATGATTATTGTTGAAATTGGATTAAATAATTTTTAAAGTGTGTATAAAGGATTAAGAGGAAAGAGAAGTGTGTATATGTTGTATATATTGAGATATATACAACATATACAAGTCAACTTTTATTTAATGGTCAAATGAGATATTTTTGTTATTTTAAAATGGAATTAAATAAGTGAAAGATGATATTTTGGTTAATTATATTATTATAATATTTAATTGCTTGGTGGATATTAAAAGAGAATTTAAGTGGTTAAGAGAGGTGGCTTGGGTTGACTTTCCTATCATCTTCTTCTTTCTTCTTGTACTTAGCCGGCCACCGCCATTAACAAGAAGGAAAGGGATTTTTATTGCTCTCTAACTCAAGATTTGAAGGTGTTTCAAGAGATCAAGTTGGAGTTTGAAAGATTTGCATCACTTTTAGTAAGTTTCCAACTTGTTTCCTTGGTTTTCTTTTGAGTTTGTGTACTGAGGTTGTTGAATGGTTGGTGTATTTGTGTGTATGTTTGATTGTGGTGTGTTTGAGAGTGTTTGGTTTTATTGACTTTGATTTTTGGGGTTGGTTTGGAGGAAAAGTTAAGTTTGGTGATAGAAAGCAAGAGTTGTGGATTGTGTATGGGTTGAGTTGTGATGATGGTTGTGATTGCGTTTTGATGTATGTATTGAGTTGTTTTGGTGTTTATGCAAGTTTAGTATGGTTTATCGATGGTTTTGGGTAAGATTGTTTGGAGTGTAAAAGGGTAAAGTATGATGTTTGTTGGATGTGGTGTTGCTGGTGTTGGAATCAGGGTTTTTAGCCTAACACGCCCATGAGCACGGCCATGTCTTTGGGTGTGTCAATGATTCTATTTTCTGGATGAGTGACACGACTAGTGACATGCCCATATCACTAAGCGTATCACAGTTTATGTGTTATAGTAGCATTGACACGGCTAGTGACACGCCCATGTCACTGAGCGTGTCATAGCTACTGTGTTGAGGGAGGATTAACACAGCTAGTTTCCCATGTCACTGAGCGTGTCAAAGCTTTTGTGTTATGAGTTTAGGGCACGATCAGGGACACGCCCGTGTTGTTGAGCGTGTCATGTGTAGAGTTTGCCCTAGTTAGTTTTTATCCTTATTATCTTATGTGTATCTCTAAGTGAGTGTGTATAATCACTTTTGGATTAGGTTTTGAAGAGATTGAGTTGCCCTAATCCAAGTGTTGAAGGATTCTTGGAAGAGGAAGTGGTTAGAATTGTGTGAGTTACTCTTAAGATATATACAAACCTTACATGGTTGCATACATTTACATGACTTTGGAACTTAACACATGTGGTTGTAAATGTGTTAAGTAATCTATTACATTGTTGATACATTTGATTAATGCTATGATTTGCATAATGTGAAAGATATAATGATCATTCAAAATGTATGTACAATGCAATTGATTATATATACCATAATGATGAGATGTGAAGCCATTGTTGTTGGCTATAATGATGCAAATGAAATAATTGGGGCATGGTTGCCTATATGATTATGAGAAAATGAGAATGGAATTGATAATGAAATAATAAAAGAATTGTGTGCCTAGCGTGTTATTCAATTTTCAGAGTTTTGTTGTTGGTGGCATGCCTAAAAGTAACAATCCCTTGAAGCTAGGTTGGGCTTGGTCCTTGGAGCCAAGTTGGGTTGATGCTTATCTCCCCCTTGAAGCTTGGTTGGGCCTAGTCCTTGAAACCTAGTTGGGATGTTACATATGAGATGTTTCTCATTGTGATAATGATTCGCCTACGGGCTTGATAAATGTGATTATTGGACCAAAACAGTAACTCTGGAATTTGAATGGCATATTAGTTTCTTTTGGGCCCATGCTTGTCTTTGCTTAAATGTGAATCATGAACGATGAAACAATTAAATAATATAATGAAATGTAATGTTATAAAATATGATATTATTGTGTATTGTTTCTAATTCTTGAAAGTATGACATTGGCATTACATTGAAGCATATTGTTATTATGGTTTATACCACTAAGCCTATGGCTTAGCGCGATTGTTGTTTATCGCGCAGGTGACAGAGTAAATCTGGTTGAACCGGAGTGTGCAGCTAGACTGAGTCGAGTCTAGTCTTGTGATCCTTGTGAAGTGTTGATTATTGGACTTCAACATCAGAGACGAACTACCAAGCATGTATAAACTCTACATTTTTGTAAATATTATTTTTGTTTTATATATATATGTATATTCCGCTGCATAATAAATAAATATTTTATCTATTATGTTCTATAATATAATTTAAATATTTTAAGTTTTCTCATAAGGAAAATTTGTTTAAAATAGCATGTGACATTCTTGTATCCGGTATACGTATATTACATATGTGAGTGTATGTGATGTATGTATATTGGGTATAGGGGTGTTACACTACTATACTTCCTAAGTTACTCTGCACACTTTAGTCTTAATTTGCAATCTGTTTGATTTTTTTTCTTATTCTTGTAGGGTTTGCCCTATCAGGCGAAATGGTATCAGTTTCTACATCATCTTCTGCTAGTGAGGGAACACCCATAGCAGCTAGGAAGAAACTGGTCAATCCTGGGCAAATATCCTCATCAAGCCATCGTTACGTGTTCAAAAGAAGGAAAGTTAATAAGCCTTCTAAATCCAACAAGAGGAAGAGAGTTCTTTAATTTTTTTTAGTGATGAAGAAAATGTAAAAGAAGGGGTAAATATTGATAAATATGAAGCGGATTATATAATTGACCCACCAAGATATAGAGGTATCATTAAGTTGACATTATTGGTTCTGAACTGAAAGTTATACATGTCATCTAAAATACATTTGCTGATAACAAGGAGAAGGTACTTATAATATATTTAACTTACAATTAAATAGTATTTTTATTATGAAGTAGTTGTTTAATGCTTTTTAAAATAAAAATCTGCAGTTCGATCCTTTTTCAAAGTATAACGTTGGCCACTTGCTAAAAGTGAATGACCAAAATATTTTTCATTGGCCTGGTTTGACTAACAACATATTTCTACACCAAGTGCACAATCTAAAGGCAAATGAGTTGTCATTTAAGTTAGATAATAAAGTTTTCACCATGGGAGCAGTTGAATTTTATCTAATTTCTGGGTTGAAGTGTAATGGCAAAGAGGATTTGGATGCAACTAGTAGTCCTCTTGTGAAGAAGTATGGAAATATGACCTTCAAGGAGATGCTTGCAGCATTCGAAGGTTGCAACGACATGACTCTTTAAGTTAAGTTAGAGGTCACATGTCTAATTGACCTAATGGTTTTGGGCAAGGCTACTAAATCAAAAGTTGATTCTTAGATTCTATCACTTGTTGATGATGTTGATGCATTTAACAACATTACATGGGGTAAATTGAGTTGGAAATTTATATGTTCAAACATGAAAAATGTTATTTGGAGCATGAAGAAGAAGGAAAATGATGATGGACACTCTTTATGTGAGTTTTTTTTATACCATAAATATTTATGCAATGGAAATATTGCCATCTTTAGATGGGCTTGTGGTTAACAAAATTGCTAATCAGATTCCTAGGATCATGATTTGGAAAATGGAGTTAAAAATCTCATATCAAAAAATCAAAGCAAAAATTCTTGAATTGGTACATCTAATGCTCTCATTGTTACCAAATTTTATTACTATAATTTATGTTTAATTTGGTATATCACTCTTTCTTATTCAAAGGTGTTGTATGTAGAAGTTGCAAACTTTTTCATTTCACATATCCAAAGATGAATCAGTAGATCTTGCTTTCTTTGCTTTACCTCTCAGCATAGGAGGGGGGATTATGGAACATTTTATATTGCCCCCATAAACCAAGCTATACAGCCAAAGATAAATGTTCATAATCTGGATATCAAAATCCATATATTAAAAATATTATAAAATAGATTTCTAAACTCAAGAGAAAGAAGACAACGCTTTATGCAGATTTTAAAAGATGTTTATCTTCTCTAGAAAATAAAAATAAAGAATTCATTAGATTGTTAAAAGAAAAAGAAAATGGAATCAGGGATTTGAGAGAAAAAAAAAATAAAGAATTGCACACCTTGATAGGTTCCCAAAATAAAGAACTTTATGAATTGATTCAGTAAATGAATAGTAAAATCTCATTGATTGAGTGCAGCACAAAAGAGAAAGAAAAGTTGACTTTTCAAACTCCACCACATGGGTATGTACTCTAACTTAATTTTGGATTTAATCATTATTGTTAAATTAAACTTAATGTAATCAATATCCAATTTTTTAAATTTTTCACCACAGCGGATGGGGATAACTACACTACTCTTTGACATTTCAATTTGATATTTTAGTCACTAACCTGCAATCACAAATAAGAAAAAAATAAAATTATATTAGAACCTTTCTCTTTCATCACAACATTTGGCAAACATATATTTGATGTGGATTAGAGATAGTTAAGGCAGAATGTATACACTTTTTTTAATTTAAAAATTAAAATAAATCAGACGACTTTTATTTTCAGACTCAAGTATGCAAATTGTCTTAGAAAATATAATGGAGACTTTTTTTTATGGCAATTAGAAACAATTTAACGTGAGTTAGGGAGAGCATAATCTATGTACTTTTTTCTTTTAAAAATAAAAATAAATCAGATGGCTTTTATTTTCAGACCTATGTATATAGATTGTCTTAGGAAGTACAATGAAGAATTTTTTATAGCATTTAAAAGTAATTTAATGTAAATTAAGAAAGTTAAGAGAAGTTAGAGTAGCAATTGTGCGCTTTTTCCTTTTAAAAATAAAGTAAATCAGACAACCTTTATTTTTAGACTCAAGTATGTAGGTTGTCTAAAAAAATATAATAGAGAATTTTCAAAGACGATTAGAAGTAATATGATGTGAGTTAAGATGAATTAGGGAGAGTTAGGGCAGAATTTATATACTTTTTTTCTTTAAAAATTAAAATAAATCAGATGGTTTTCATTTTCAGACTCAAGTATGCAGATTATCTTAAAAAATGTAATGAAAAATTTTTGAAAGTAGTTAGAAGCAATTTGATGTGAGTTAGGGCATGTTAGAAGAATTAAGGTAGAATATGTGTACTTTTTTTTCTTTTAAAAATCAAAATAGTCAAACAGCTTCTATTTTTAGACTCAAATATGTAAATTGTCTAAGTGTAATGGATAGTTTTCGATGACAGTTAAAAGCAATTTGATTTGAGTTATAATAGTTTTATTCACTTTAGATTTAAATTAAAAATCAAATTATATAATTATTCTTAACTACCTTTAACTGCCCAATAAGATGCCCTAATATAGTCTATTATTACACAATATCATTTAAGATAAAAACTCATAAAATCTATAACATTTCATTCAACTTTTTCAGAAACTAGATATCAAAACCAATGAAAAAAAAAAAGCAAAGAAGAAAGAAAGGTCAGCTTGTCAGAGATGCAAATATTGGTTAAATGCAATAAAATGAACCATATTCTCATATCAAATATTTAACTTTTTACAATTAAGACAATATAATAAAAGCTGCATTATAACAAAATCAAGATCGGCCATTTTTTATGCATGTTCGACTAAATAAAACAAATAAAAATATATCGGGCACAATGAGAAGGCGGAAGAAAATGGCGAACCTTTCTTTTATCAATCTAATGACAGCAAATTCATATTTTGGAAAGAAAAGAGACATCAAAATGAAAGGGAGAGAGATGCGTGTTGGTTTTCTTTTGACAGTAACAACTGTAGTTGAGATATAGTTGAGAGTTTTTTTTTTAGTTTATTAGGAATAAAGACTTTTTTTTTTGTCCATTAAGAATATTAGGGTCTAAAAATTATTAACTCTTTAAAAATGATTTATTTTAGGTAAATTTTTAATTTCCAATTTTCAATTATAAGGTAAAGCAAATAATTTTAATAATTTCTCTTTATTTATTTTTTAAGACTGATACAAGAAAAGCAGGTAATGGTGAAAATTAAATTTTATAACTAAATGGAAATAGATTTACAACAGATGAAAATAAGTTATCAAAAATTCAAACATTATTCTAATTTGAACTTTAATCTCATATAGACATTAATATTCAAGGATTAATAATACCAATTTTCAGCATTTAAGTACGTATAAACGTACAAAGGTTTTAATAAAAATAAAGAAAAATCAGATTTGAGCCTTCGCATACTGTTATTGTCCATCAAGTTACACTATTCAATTGTGTGCTACTGAGCTCGTAACCACTAAACAGACGATATAACCACCAAAAAGATGATACAAGCTATTAACAATGTTAAAAAAAAAAAACCACGTGCAAAAAAAAAGTTATTTTTCCTTAAAATTTATGGGAAAAGAAATTCACTTTATTTGAAATATTTTATTAAATAACTGTTGACAAAAAAAATGGCATTTACCATAGAAAAAAGAAGGATGTGTAAAAATACCCTTGAATTTTGTATGAGAGTATAAATTCATGTTTAATATTTATTTTGTTTTATTTATATTCTTAAAATTTTTAAAAAGTTAATAAATTAATCTTTTTTTTAATGAGAAGCTATTTATCATTAACTATATTTAAATTTTCATTAAAAGTTATAGACATACCTTAAATTTACGAGAAACTATGAATTGATGCTATTTTTTTTTAATTATGTACTAAAGTAAGATTTTTATCCATTTATAAATAAATCACATATATTTAAAAATATTTTATATTGAATAATAATATAATTAAAATTATTATTTAATAACTTTTTTAATAAATTTTTAAAATTATTAATTCACATTATATATACATATTGCATTATATGTGTTATGTGAGAATATATTTAAAAAAAATTAAAAACTTCAAAAAATAAAAATATTTTGAAAATACCTATTTTTTAAATTGCTCTTAATTTTCAATTAAAATTATTTTTTATTTTTAAAATGTTAAATTTTAATTAACTTTAAAAATATACCATATAATTAATCAATTAAAATTATTTTTTATTTTAAAAATATTATTTTTTAATTTTAAAATTAAAAATTAAAAACAATTTTTAAAAAAAATAAATTTTTTTTAAATATTTTAAAAGCAATTTTAATGTTTTAACTCATTAGGAGAAATATTAAATAATAATTTTAATTAAAATATTATTTAATAATAAATAATCTTGCATATATTTAATTCATTTATAGATAAATAAAATTATAATTATAATGCATAATTTAGTAAAAAAATCAACACTAATATATTTTCACACAAACTTAAAAAATATATTTACACCTTTTAATGAAAAATTAAATAAAAAAAATTAACAATTAGCTTGCTAACAAAGGATCAACTTGTCAACTTTTCAAAACTTTAATAGTAAATGAACCAAACAATCATTTTCAATTTGTATGCATATTAAAATATTAAAAGCTTTTTTTGTACCTTTTCCAAAAAAGAAATCTATAAGGTTCTCGATATGAAAATTTTCAGGGCTCAACAGCATAAATTCAAAAACATCCTTTGCATAAAAATAACTAGTTTATTTCTTCATACTTCCATGGAAAAGGGACCAAAACTATAGTTTAGCAGTTGAACCAGCACACACAACCCAAATAGCATCCCTCACTCTGATCCTATGGAACTCAGGTTTGTTGATGACTAAATTGAAAATAGAAAGGCATGCATGTGATAAATAAGAAATTAACTAGGTTTCCAGAAAATTAGATTCTTCCTACCTCAACTGGGAGTTAGTATTCCTCCAAAAAAAAAAGGCTCAACTTCCAAAATTCTCTGAATGAAAAATATAAAATATAAAATTTCTTTCACATGCTACTACAACAGCGAAATATTTCTTTGTGGGCTAAATTTCAGAACTAGTTCAACTTACGGGCTCTCATAGGATATCCAATCTCCTAGCGTGAGTTACATGTCTCTGCAGTGCCTTGTGCAGCTGAATAGGCTGCAAACATCTACTTCTTCTTCTTAGATTTGCTGGACAATGATTGAGTGAATGCAGTTCCCTGAATGTCAAAACGATTAGAAAAGCAATTTATTAACAGGAATTCCTCCTAACTTCATAGCAAATTATTGGCTTCACAATGAAGATTATATTATGAATTGAATCCATTGCATAGCAAGTTTAAGAGATAAAGAGGGGCAGAGAGAGAGAGAGAGAGAGAGAGGAGAGGAAGGTGCGTTCCTAAGGAAAGGCTAAAGCCCTATCTCGTTTCCACTTTCTTTGGATTTCAATCCCATGACTTTGATGCATGCATGATCAAATGTAGACCTACCTGCAGCCATTCATCCATGGAGGCATCCCTAGTCCCAGTTCCAACTTCGACCTTTGGAGCCCTCTTTGTTTTCTAACCAAACGGGAGTAGCAAGTTAGAAATTTTAAATTAAGTAAAACATTTGAAACCATTATGCACATGAAGATGCCATAATGAAACAGCTAGCAAGGTGCCTGCGTCTTTTATACCTATACAAACTATTCTCATAAACACATCTCATATAAATATGAAGGCAAAACAAAAGGGTTGTTTGAATGATACAGCAGTAGATATCTTCCCTATATATTAGTTCAACAATTTAACATTTCCAAGATATAATCCCCATTTTTATCATAAATGAACCCAAAAGCATGACTTAGATGATCAAAAAAGATTAAAAAATACAGAAATGGCACAAGGCAGCTAAGTACCTTAGAAAGGTTTTGTATTTGGCCATGAATCCATAAACCAAGGAGCACAAGAAGGGCAATCCCAAGGGTAACCAGAAACACTGACTCAATGCTGAGAAAGCCACCAGATTCAACAACTTCAATGGTACCATTGTAGAAGGTGCTCTGGTATGGTTGCTGGTCTATCTCATAAATAATGGAGCCCACAAGATCAAAGCTTCCAGGCTGTACAAAACAATTGCAACATATAAGCTCACCTACAAACTATAAAATATTCAAGCAATGCAAATACATAACTAACACCGCATGTACCTGCAGGAACTTGCTGACAGAAAAAATGTATGGGAAAGTTGCCTGGGTTGAGGCAGGAACAGTTGCATTGTTGAAGGCCTGCAGTTAAAAAAGTAGCAACAAAATAGAAACCGTTAATAAACAGTATACAAGAAAAGATAGAAGGCAGTGCTATCCTAATCATTCAGGAAATCAAAAGAAAAAAGAAATAAGCAATAAGATTCAATAACAAAAAAAATCCGAAAGAAAAGATAAAGACATGAAATAGAAAGCAACCACGGACAGAAAATATAACAATTCCATAACATGATTATAAGACAACAATTGAAGATTGCCACATGTAGACTATAACGCAATAATGATATACTTCACAAAACAATTGTACGTGGCATCTCTAAACAGCATTAGAAAAAGTATCCTTCCATAATAGCCATCATGAAGACAAATTCCAAATTATTAGCACGAGCTTGCAGAGTTTTAAATCGCAGAATCAGAATCGATCGTGATGAAACAGAGCATGGCTGAATCAGCATGAACAACTTGAATCAAGTACTGCTATCATGGTTGCATCTTAAATCACGAAATCAAACAAATCGAAAAACAAAATCGGTGATACGGAATGAATCGAACCGAAATAAATTTTAAAAAAATTCTTATACTATATAGTTCAATAATATGTGCAAAATTAATCATGATTATCAAAAGTTATTTGAAGCACAAATTTATGTCTTTTAAACAATTAAACACTTAAATTAATTTTTACATAATAATATTTTATGAATTTTTACATAATAATATTTTATGTAATTTTCCAATAGCTATTATAAACGAATTTATTCCATTACCATTTACATCTATACTAACAATTGAGATCATGAACATCATAGATATTTCTTTGGATCCATTTGGCAACTAGTGCTTGATGATCACTCAAAATAAAAGTATGGATAATACCCAAAGAGTTGCATATCCAATGTAGAAGTATTCAGATAAGAAATGAAAGAAAATTTATGTTAAAAAGAGACATAGATAAAGGGAGCAGTTATAAAATTGAGCATTAGGTCTTATATGTATATGAATAACCCCACCCCCAACTTATAAAGTGGCCACACTTCCTTTAGGGGTGCATCCCTATGTCCTAATATAACTATGTGTACTGTACCAATTAAAAAAAAAGTGTCAACATGTCTGTGACTTATTGCAAACGTGTCTCATGTATGTGTCCATGCACCATAGTCCCAACCCTTCTTACAAATTCAATAATTGCCACCATACTAGATTCAACTCATTAATCTCTCCAAACCCCACATCCAAAAAATGCTAGTGCTTAATAAAGGCTATTTCTAGTCTATGATTATTTTTAAAGAAATCAGAGCTTGGTTCACTATTCACACACTATCTAGACATCTACCAATATGAACTTGGTATTGTGAAGCTTCTCTATGTGTGCACAGATCTAAACATGGGTACAAGAGAGGGGCCAAATAAGTGAGATGTCCCCATCCCCAACCCTAATGTGATGGAGTGGGCCCATCCCCAACCCCAATGTGATGGAGTGGGCCCTGAAAGGAAAACATTAGCAATACAACAAATCAAACTAGAAACTGAAATAGATATTCACAGAGTTGAATTACAACGGCAAAAACATATAACCATGCAATTACCTGAGCAGTGAGATTTTGAACCAAAAGCTGATGATCAAAAGGAAGATGAACAGTGGCTTTAATCGCAATTACATTTATGCTAGATTCCCCTACATCCATCCAATAGAGCGAGAAAATCTCTATTAAGATATAAGGAAATAAACATAGAATGCAATAACAAACAATCAAAAACATCTAGTCGCATTCTCATCAGGATAAGAACTAAATTGAATCAAATAACAGTAGACAAGAAGAATAATTAATCCAACAGGTAGATCAACATACCATCGTTCTTCATTCCAACTAGTAGTTCAGTCTCTTCTCCAGCTGGCACCACTGCAGCAAAAGAAAGAAATCAAATCAAAAGAAGAGCACAGACCACCTTTCGAGAATTGAATGCTTAAAATAAATGATGTTAAAAAGAATATCAACAAGCAATGAAGTTAAACCTACAACGCGCACTGTTTTTGGGAAAAACAGAGACTGTATCAACACCAGGTGCAGGGCTAAAAGTCCCATCACCAAAATCCTGAGCATCCTCGCCAACAATCCCAAGATCACTTGCTTCTTCAGCGGCTTCAGTGACTTCCGCATCAGAATCTGACTGACACCTAGCCACTATAACAGCAAAGAACTAGCAATTCAGAAGAAGTTACAAAATTATCAAACGTAGTAAAAACTACCAATATAAAATTTCAAAGCAGCACAAAACTAACTCTATCCAATGCAAATTGAACATTGAGAGTATAGCAGTCAATAAGATATAAACCACGCATTACTCAAATGATGTATAATTAGCTTTTCTTAATTCAAAGCTGCAAAATCAAGATCAATTTCGCTTCGAAAAAGCAAAAATTATCAAACTTTTGAGGTCCCTTTTTCTTATTAAAAATTCAAAATTCGCTTTCAAAAGGCAACCAAAAGCACCATCAGAAAACGGTAATCAACACACAAACAGCTCAAAATGAACAATGAAAATCTGAAACCTCGCATAAGTTATATCGAATCAGATCTCATTTCTACAGATCAATCCAGTAAAGAACACAAATAAACATGAATCTATGTACAGATCTATAGATCTAGAATTGAGAAATGAAAAAACCTTGAAGAAGAGGAGAAGCCAGGAGCAGTAGAGCGAAGAAAAAAACCCTAAGATTTTTCATTGTCGCCATGTGTTGGACAGTCTTGGTGGTGGTAGAGATCAACACGATTGCCTAATTATATGAGGCCAAAGTTGGGTCCTTTCTCCAGTCAAACAAAACTCAGATAAATTATATTCATGTGCTTGGAAATTAGAGGATTGCAATTTTGCATTTTCCTTGAATAAAAACGTTGTCGTTCCATTATGCCTCTGTCTCTCTTAATTTCCTTTTTTGGTAGTAGTTTCAAAAAGTTTTTTTAAATATGGATGGATAATTAGAAAACAAAAAAAAAAAAACAATCCAAAACAAATAACATAAAAAGAATTTACAACAACCAAACAATTCAAAATCAACCCAAAAATTACATAATAAATAAATAACAAAATATGTAAAAAATAAAAAAATCCAATACCAAAAAAATCAAAATAAAAAAAATATAATAAATTATTCAAGAATTAATCACATAATAAAAAATACTAAAAAAATACATTGAACATCAATTGTTGATAGAAAAAAATAAAGAAAAGAGTAAGAAATGATGATGAGAGAAAGAATTACTATTTTTTCCATCATAATTACAAACATAATAATTAAATATAAATAAATAAATAATAGATCAATGAAATATATAAAAAATTATTAAAAATAAAAAAATGATATATTATAAGGTTGTGGTTTTGAAGTTAAATAGTATTATAGGAGAAAATGATAATAATATAAATAGTAATTATAGTTTTTCTTTTGTGATATATATAACTAATAGTTATTAATATCAAATAATATATCATAATTTATTTGAATTCTTCAAATAAATATTAATATTATCAATATTAAATAAGAAATCATAATTCTATCTGAATTCTTCAAAATAAACAAAAATCAATATCAAATATAATATTTTAATTTTATTTGAACTCTTCAAATAAATATTTATTATATAATAAATAATAAATTTAATCTAAAATATTAAGAAATTAGGACGCATGACATGATTGAGACTGTGATATATAATATAATATTGTATCAATGTTAGCTACTTTTATTACAATATATAGATTCTAGCATCAAGTGAATTTGTCAATATCACGTGACATTGTCGAGGTCGACTGGATACTTTGTACAACAACAATAAAGATCATTTAAATCAATTTTCTTTGAATTAAGTATGTCTCTGTAATATCCCAAACTATATCCTAAAATTTTTGGAATGTTTATTGTTGAAATTGGATTAAATGATATAAAGTATATATTTATGATTAAGTGGTAAGAGAGAAAAAGAGAAGTATGTATATGTTGTGTATATATATATAGATATATACAACATATACAAGTCAACTTATTAGTTGGTCAAATGCGATTTATTGATTATTTTATAAATAGAAATTAAATTAAGTGGATGATGATATTTAATATTTTATTATTATAAGTGCTTGGTATATATTAAAAGAGGACTTTAGTGGTTAAGAGACAAGTGTGTGGATTGACTTATCATCATCTTCTTCCTCTTTCTTGTTCTTAGCTGGCCATCACCATTAACAAGAGGAAAAGAGAGATTTTGTTCTTCCAAACTCAAGATTTGAACGGTGTTTCAAGTGATCAAGTTGGAATTTTAAAGATTTTCTTCAATTTTGATAAGTTTTCAACTTGTTTCCTTGGTTTTTTTTTTGAGTTTATGTATTGAGCTTGGTGTATGGTTGTTGTTGAGATGTGTATGTATAATTGTGTGTGTTTGAGAGTGTTTGGTCTTATTGGCTTTGATTTTGGGGTTGGTTTGAAGGAAAGGTTAAGTTTGGTGATGGAATGCAAGTGTTGTGGATTGTGTATGGGTTGAGTTGTAATTATGGTTGTGATTTGAGTTTGGTGTATGTATTGAGTTGTTTTGGTATTTATGCAAGTTTATTATGGTTATTGATGGTTTTGGGTAAGATTGTTTGGAGTGAAAAAGGGCTAAGTAAGATGTTTGTTGGATGTGGTGTTGTTGGTGTCGGAATCAGGGTTTTTGGCCTGACACGCCCATGAGCACGGCCAAGTCTTTGGGCGTGTCGATGGTTCTGTTTTCTAGATGGGTGACACGCCCATGTTACTGAGCATGTCACAGCTTCTGTGTTAGAGTAGTATTGACACGAGTAGTGACACGCCCATGTCACCGAGGGTGTCATAGCTACTGTATTATTGATGGATTGACATGGCCACTGACACGCCCATGTCACTGAGCGTGTCAAAGCTTCTATGTTGTGGGTTTAAGGCACGATCAGGGGCACGCCCGTGTTGTTGAGCGTGTCATGTGTAGAGTTTGCTCTAGTTGGTTCTTGTTCTTATTTTTTTTATGTGTATCACTAAGTGAGTGTGTATAATTACAATTGGATTAGGTTTTGAAGAGATTGAGTTGCCCTAATCCAAGTGTTGAAGGATTCTTGGAAGATGAGGTTGTTAGATTGGTGTGAGTTGCTCTTGAGGTAAGTACAAACCTTACATGATTGCATGCATTTACATGACTTTGAAACTTAACACATTTGGATGGAAATATGTTAAGTAACCCACTACATTGTTGATGCATATGAATAATGCTATGTTTTGCATAATGTGAACTATGTGAATTATATGTTGAGGATTCAAAATATTTGAACAATGTAAGTTGTGATGTGCACTCAAATGATGAAATGTGAAGCCATTTATGTTGGCTATAATAATGTAAATGAAATATTGAGGCATTGTGCCTAGATGTTTATGAGAAAATGAGAATGGATTTGATAATGAAATAAAGAAAGAATTGTGTGCCTAGTATGTAATTCAATTTTCAGAGTTTTGTTGTTGGTGGCATGCCTAAAAGTAACAATCTCTTGAAGTTGGGTTGGGCTTGGTCCTTGAAGCCAAGTTGGGTTAATGCTTAGCTCCCCCTTGAAGCTTGGTTGGGCCTAGTCTTTGAAGCCTAGTTGGGATGTTACATATGAGATGTTTCTCATTGTGATAATGAATCGCCTACGGGCTTGATAAATGTGATTATTGAACCAAAACAGTAATTCTGGAAGTTGAATGACATATTAGTTTCTTTTGGGCGCATGCTTGTCTTTGCTTTAAATGTGAATCATAAATGATGAAATAATCGAATAATATAATGAAATGTAATGTTAAGAAATATAATATTCTTGTGTATTGTTTCTAATTCTGGAAAGTATGACATTGCATTACATTAAAGCATATTGTTATTGTGGTTTGTACCACTAAGCATATGGCTTAGTGCGATTGTTGTTCATCTCGCAGGTGACAGGGTAAAACCGGAGAGTTCTGCTAGACCGAGTTGAGTCTAGGTTTGTGATCCTTTGTAAAGTGTTGATTAGTGGACTTCAAGATCAGAGACGAACTGCCAAGCATGTATAATTCTATATTTTTATATTTATGGATTTTGATGTATATATATGTATATACCGCTACATTTTTCACTGCTTAATAAGCAAATATTTTATCTATTGTGTTCTATAATATAACTTAAATGTTCTAAGTTTTCTTATATTGTTAAATAGAAAGATTGGTTTGTTTCAGATAGACTGTGATATCCTTGTATCCAGTATACGTGTATTACATATTAAGAATATATGTGGTATACGTATATGGGGTATAAAAAGTGTTACAGTCTCTTCAACTCAAATTAAATTAGGACAAAAGAACAATAGATTTTGGAATCATAATATGCCTTAGATGAGGAAATTAATATAATAAACTTGTAATTACATAATCGAGAAAAATATTCTCATGTCGATATTTCTATAGTGAAAAAAATATATTAATGATGTCTTAACTTTTTTTTTTTTACTATTTTGGTGTATAAACTTTTTTTATTCACTTTGGTGTCTAAACTTTTGTTATTAGAAATAATTTAGTTGTTTCGTCCGATTTACTATTTATCGATCAGCTGGAACAACCAAATTATTTTTAATAACAAAAGTTCAAACACTAAAGTGAACAAAAAAATATTCATATACTGAAATAATAAAAATAAAAAAGTTCAAACACAATTGATATATATATTATCATTCTATAGTTGAATTTGACAATCTTAATACCGAACAAATTTCAAAAAACACAAGATGAATAAGCCTCATATAATCTGTACACGTGTCTTTTATTCGATATCGCTGTTATCGAATTTGATAGAACAGTATTGTTGAGTCCGATAATCTTTTATTTATATGTTTCATATTATTTTTATAACTTTCATTTCCTGTAATTATTATTGTTTTTATCTTCATTTTATTAAAATGATATTAAGTGCTTTTTATCAATTTATTTATTTACATTCAATGGCTTACTATCGCATTCATGCATACATACTACATCATCATTCCTAAATTCAATGTATATAAATTTTTTATGTAATTTTCTCTTTTTAGATAAAATATAGTAGGTTTATCCAACTATATAGTTAACTATTTATTTATTTTCTTGTATTTATTTTGAGAAGATTTATATTGGCATGTTTCCATGTGTCTATTTATTATTTTGTATACACGCATAATATGCATCATCATGAAATGTATGAATTTTATATTTTGTATATATTATTTATTTATTTATCCAGATAATATCGCTTAGAATTTAATATTCTGAATATCTCCAATTTGATAATATATGAGTTACAAAAGAGACTGATTTCAAAGAACTAGTCCTTGTTAAATCTTTTCTTCATGCTAAGTTAACTATTAAGGACGTGGGTCCTACCAAGTACTTTCTTGGCATAGAAATTGCTTGCCCAGATGAAGGGATTTTCTTGAATCAAAGAAAATGTGTGTTGGACTTGATCAAAGATGTTGGCCTAACTTCGTGTAAGCCAGTTTCAATCCCAATTTCAAAAGGAATCGGGTTGACAACAGATGATAGTGTCTTGCTCATTGACCCTCAGCCTTATCGACGGTTAATTGGGCAATTGCTATATGTTGGATTCACAAGGCCTAGTGTTACTTATGTCGTCCATTATTGGCAGTGTGTTCTTCATATCCTTCGTTATCTAAAGGGTAATCCATCTTCGAGGGTTTTTCTATCTCAACTTAATTGTTTCATAGCTTAAGCTTCGCTCTTTATCCCCTTTCAAGTTGGAGCTTGTTGCAGAATCAACAAGCTCAACTTGGAACAAAAATGTTCGGAAATGGAAGCAGTGTGTGCCTTTGTAAAAAAAAATCAACTAATTGTAGATGAGTGGAAATATGTTTTAAATCGATAAATGCGTCGTTGAATTTATCTCGAACTAGATAACAATTGACATCGTGATGTTTCGTTCATTCTGCACATCGTTTTTGCTGTACATCGTTTTTCTATCTTCGAGGATAGATATATATGTTGGATTCACAAGGCCCAATGTTACTTATGTTGTCCATCATTGCCGCACATCGTTTTAATTGAAGAAAATTCCTCATACGCAGCATCTTACAAGAGAAATAAACTCTTTGTTGTTATGTAATTAGAGCTTCAATTAGTTAGAATAGCAGCTCTAAAAGCATCCTTCTAGATTTTTCAGTAGCTCACATGTATATATTTTCATCTCAGAAGTTGTAATTCTGTTACACTTGTTGAACAAGAATTTTCCAGATATTTTCTTCTTCTTCATAATTAAAAATAAATCACATAATTTTACATTTTCAGTGCATGAATTGAAACCCAAGTAGAAAATATACGAACAACCATTAGTCATAATTCCATCTACAAACGGGAAATGCAAAAAACTGTTAAATGTCCATATATGGTTAAATTTTATCTGTTTTCTGTCCAGCAAAAAACTGCAACATAAGATTAAATGTCCATATAAGATTAAATGTCTACATTAGTCATTATAATTCCTTGCTTTCTGTCCAGCAAAAAACTGCAAACACAAGCACACAATCGGGCCCATACAGCTGACAAAATAAACTTCCAAGGTCTCTACGAACAAAATGACTGAAAAATGTTCAACATATCAGACTACCAGCTTAATCTCCATGGATGGTGTAACGCTCCCACTTCTTGGACGGGTCGTATATCTACAATATAAGGAAAAAAAAAAAGAATTATGTGCCGCGTTAACATCATATGCATGCACAAAATTCTAGCTAAGCTAAGACCCACACTGGATAATTCAGTTTGTCATGCTGAATGCTACATTTCTATTTTTGAGAACGAGAAATAGAAGGCATGTTCATAGGCAATTCCAGAAAGCAAACTAGAATCTTAACAAAGTGTTATACTAGGCCAGCTAGTACCTGTACCAACAGGTAACAGAAACTAGAATGTCAACAAAGTGTTATCCCAGGCCAGTTAGAACCAAAAGGTAACAGAAACTAGAATGTTAACAAAGTGCTGTCCTTGGCCGGTTAGTACCAACAGGTAACAGATTGTGCATATAGAACATGTATGCCCGTGTGCCCAACGAGAAAGGAAAGAGTGGAAAGAAAGAAAAGTGTACCTCCCATCTTGAAGCAGGAAAGATGTGTTTGTTCTTCTCATACCAGTGCCTCTCAACAACTTTACCAGCATGAGACTGTTGAAAATAATTAGGATAAGTTGCACGCTTACTCGAGTACAGATGTCCAAGTAAATGAGTGGGAATGATATAATGGGACAACCCCTTGATTAAATGCAACAAATAGTAAAATTATATGAATACCTCATCTTTCTCTATTGTTGCATCAGCTATAGTCCGCACATCCTCATGCACATCAAAGTGAAAAAGCTGAAAAAGAAAGCAAAAAGATGATTTCATATTTCAGGAAAAAAGAAAGCAAAAATTGCAGGAAAGCTTCATAATTTATCCAGAAATGTCATCGGATTGTTGTATGACGTCTTCATTTCCAAATTAAAGGCAATAACAGCTTTGGAGGGCCCCTTCCAACTTGCAAAAGGATCCACAACCAACATAATTTATTCACTAATCAATGAAGGAGCTCAATTATTAAAACTTGCTTTCCTTCACTTTCCTCTTCCTCTGCCTTTATTTTCATCTTTCTTTTCGGAAAATTCACACCCTTTCCACTTGTGTTTTCCCCCCATTGTTGATGAGAAAAATATATATTTCTACCCAATTTAATTGAAAAACGCAGATTTCAAAAACCAAAAGAGGTCTTAAGTCAATTGTTTGGTTAAGAAGTGAGCTTGAAAAAATTTAAAAAGAAAAAATAAGCAGGGAAAGACAGCATCATTGATGATAAGATAGTGAAAAAAATATACAAAGCTTATGGATTTTTTTTAACTTCCATTTATCATTATGAATCAGCTCAGTACATCATAAATGCCTCTTTTGTTCTATGTTGGTGGATCATGGATGTAATCCCACCAATCACAATAAATGTGGAGAGATAAAGAGATGAGAGATTGGAGATGAGGATTACCGGTCCACTTTTGCCCCTAGCCTTGTTAATAATAAGCTCATAGAAGCTATGTTGCTGAAAATGAATTAAAAAATAATGAACTGAATTAGTTAGCATGTGATATTAAAAATGTAATTTAAAAAGCTTAATTTCAAAACCAACTCACATGGGGAATTATTAGATCTTCCTTCACATAAAGCAAATTCTCCACAGAAGTAGTTCTAATTTCTCTGAACTCTGGCGCAAGTTGCTGCTGAACTGCTCGAAGAAACTCTCCTATGGAATCACCTTTGCGTACCTAGATTATGAAGTCAGAAACCAAACACATAATGAAAGGGAGGAAAAAGATGATACCAGAATTAATCGTATCAACAAGGAGAAAATTGAAAGCAGATGCACAAAATATAGGTTAGACTAATCTAACTAACTTGGATAACTCTTCTATGGCCTGCTCCATCCCAGTAGCTGTAAGTGATTTCAAGAGGCTCATCTGAAAAATGGAAAGAACTCTTGATTCAGGACTAAATGCTTTCTATGCATGATTTTATAAATATAGAAAATGCCAAAACACAACATTACTTCGAATTTGTTCCTGTTCATGAAGCCACTGTTTCCGCAACCTTTCACGTTCAGCTTGCTCCTCTGCTTCTCGCTCACTGAAACAGCATCCTCACCACCCCTAAGCCCTTATGTTAGTTCCAAGTCCATGCACATCCACATGAACCAACTACATATGTACATATATACTTGCATACATACATACATATATGCACATGTGTGTGTCTATAGATAGACAGATAGATAAATAGAGAGAAAGCACCTGTCAGGCAAGAAGCTTGTTTCTACTGTGGGGTCTTTGCCAAATTTCCCATGTGCTAACCTCTTTGACTCTAAACTTTCTGCAGAGAGGGGAAAATTCAATTCAGTTTCCCAATCTACAAAGGCGGTAGGTAGAATAAAAGCTAAACAAGGTTCATCACAGCTATAAAAATTCATAGCAACGGAAATTTTGCATAAATCAGACAAGTCAAAAGTCCATACAACAGAAGAAAAACAATAATTCTGGAATTTCATTCTTCCTACAGAATAGCAAGCCACAAAGACAACTTGAAAGCCAAAGACAAATATTTCCAACAAATCTATAGCTATCACTAGCAAGCACCCATGCACAAAATGGAGCCTGTATACACCAATAAAGATAAAAATAAAAAAAATAAAAAAATCTCATTGAAGCCAGCCACTAGAAAATTTTAAAGTGAATATGAAAAGCCAATGATAGGACTGCATCTCGAAGACAAAGAGGGTACTTAGCCTAACTTATAAAAATTAGCTTAAAAGCTAATATGAATTTATAAGATGTAAATCATAGGATTAAAGCTGGTTGGATGAAGTGGAGGGGTGCTACAGGAGTTCTATGTGATCGAAAGATGCCAATTAAATTAAAAGAAAAATTTTACCGCACTGTAATACGGCCTGTTATGATGTATGGTAGTGAGTGTTGGACAGTAAAAGGAAAACACATGAGTAAAATGCATGTTACGGAAATGAGAATGATAAAATGGATGTGTGGTCATACTAGGATGGATAGAATCCGCAATAAGTGCATTAGAGGAAAAGTGGGGGTAGCACCTATTGAGGATAAGATAAGAGAGCATAGATTGAGGTGGTTTGGCCATGTGAAACGAAGACCTAGCGATGCGCCAGTTACAAAAACCGAACAAGTTAGAGTAGATATAGCTAAGAGAGGCAGAGGTAGGCCTAAACTGACTTAGTCAAAAGTGGTCCAAAATGATCTTATGATGTTACATCTACCAGAAGAGATAACCTTAAATCGTATTGAGTGGAAAAGAAGAATCCATATAGCCGACCCCAATTGACTTGGGATTAAGGCTTTGTTGTTGCTGTTGTTTCATATTTATTTTGGGTGTTAATAAGAGACTGATGAGCACCTAACATATTTGATTAAAAAATAGCTTACAAGCATATTTACTGTTAAAATAACTAAAAAAGATATCAAGTTATATTATGAAAAGCATTTATTAAAATAAATACGGACGATAAAGTAAATTGTTTTGTCAAATTAGCTTATAAGCCAAATGCTTATAAGCATCAAAGTAATAAGCTAGTCTCTCAAATTATTTTTTTAGCTTATAAGTTGTGCTTATAAATTTATAAAATTATCTAAACAAACGCGTTGACTAAAATTTAAAACTTATAAACTGGTTTGACTAGCTTATAAGCTAGGCCAAACACCCTCTAAGAATGAAATAAACTTAAGCATTGATATTTAAACATAAACATCAATCAGTAGTTCATAATTTATACATGAAGAATTCAGACCTAAATATCATCTCCAGGCAATAAATAGATCATGAATGCAACCATGTCTAAAATGGCTAGCAGACAGAAATTGAGAAACAGAACATTGGCCGTGACAACTGTATACACCCAGCCAGTGTAACATTCAAGGTCAATTCAATTACAGCTATTCACAGTGTGCATAACTTGAGGAGAACTGTTACACTATTCAGCTTCCACATTTAATGCATCTAAATACTTGGCTTAGAACTAAATATAAAGTGAAGATGTAGCACAACTTGATACACTGACATGTTATCATACCATATGATTGGAGTTTTCAGCTAGTAGGGGAATAACCCATCCAAAGAGGTTTTTTTTTTCAATTCACAGTTACAAAGTTCAAGCAAATCCAAAATTTAATACAAAATAAATAAATAAAGAAGTTCAACATCTCAAATGCTGTTCAACATATCCAAAGACTTAAAATTTGCATTAGAAAACATGTCTTACCATCTTCACCATCCTCTTCCTCGCTTCCATTCTCAATATCATCAGCAAAAGATAACCGAGAATGCCCTTTAATCTTTCTCTTCTTTCGCTTCTCTAACTGAAGCTCCTCCTCCCTACAATACAATGCACAAATACGGCACATAAAAAAAGAGGAGAGGAGAGAGTAATGCTAAAAAAAAAGGGTAAGACGAGATTAAACATAAACTTACTCTTGCCGTAGCTTTTGAAGCTTCTCCTTCTCTTCTTCTTCAATTTTGGTCTGAATATTAACCCTCTATACAGAAACAAATGTTGGTTAAGCACTTCATACTTTCATCAGCACAAACAACACTAGAATAGATAAAACTCTTACCTTTTCAACATATTGTTCTCTCGTAACCAAACCCACAGTTTCCTTCTTAAATGCAGTCTCAAGAATCTGTTGGACCTCATTAAAACAGAATAAATATCAAATAAAGCATAAACTCCAATATAAACTATAACTCATATCTATTTCTCTAAAATAAAAAATGCTATCTATTCATCTCTAAAACAACAAACTGCTGTTTTCTAGAGAGAAAAATGCACAAATAATTGATATTCTACAATCTAAAACCCAAATAGACAAACAAAAGAGGACAGATGATGGTAAACAGCAAATCCTAGCAAGCAATTAGATTGGAGAAGACTTTTGAAAACGAACCTCGGAAGTGCTAGACCCGAATTGGAGAAGGCCAGGCTGATCCTTGGCGGAGGCGGACTTTGTCTTGAGCTCTTGGATTTTACGACGCTCGGCTTCCCTCTGCTTCTCTAGCCGCCGGATCCTCACGGCGTCCTGGGCCGTGCCGACGTAACCGTCACCCATGCCCGACATATTTTATTTTTGTTTCTCTTTTCAGATTTTCGATTCTTGCTTCTCTCGAAAATTCTAAAGACAAAATAAGTAGTTTAATCTGCCAAAGAACAAAAATTGCTCCAGCTTGAGGATTTTATAGGATTAGGATGGGATACTTTTTATTTTTATTTTTATTTTTATTTTTATTTTTATTTTTATTTTTATTTTTTAGAAATTCAAAAAATTAATATATTCACTCCCTCTTTCTGGAATGGCTATCCATTTATTAAAAAGTTATTAGAGACTAATCATTAGTTAATATTAAATATTAATTATATTTGTATTAAATATTATTTATTAAAAAAATCTAATAAATAATTTATTTAAAAATAAAAATTTTTATATAAAAATATAAAATTTATATCTTTAATAAAAATAACTAATTTTTAAATTATTATAAAATAGAAAATATATTTATGCATAGAAATAATAAATTAATTTTTCTTGAATGAAAATTCCAATGTAAAAATTCAATATAATTTCTAGTATGTTGTATATAATAAATATATATATATATATATTCTCAAATATATATATATATATATACACAACTCATATTATGGAACTTCAACCCATGAATTATTCAGGAATCTTTTTTAGTTTTCATATAGTTTTATAATTTAAAATGTAACATCAATTAATTTATAAAAATTTAATTAAATTAAAATAAATATTTTGAAGAATAACTAAAGGTTAAGGTTTAGAAGTGAAAAATATAAAATATAAATGTTGAGTATGTATGACATATACCTAAAATATATAACTTTACTAAAAAATAAAACTAGATAAAAAGATAAAAAAATAAATAATATTTTTTATCTTCTAAAAAAAGAAGATAGAAATTCAAATTTTATAAAAAATTAATTAATTAATTAATTTAAATATTATTATAATAAAAAAATACATAAAAATTTGTAAAGAAGAAGTATATGTTAATTTAATATTTAGTTTGTAGTAATGTGTAGAAAGGAGAAAGAAATGCAAAATATGACAATTATGATTTTGAAAATTTGGGGACACTAGCCTAATAATGCTAGGATGTAAGAAATTAAAAATATTAAAGAGGCAACATATGTCATTAGTATGGTAAAAATTATTGTGTATCATTTTTAATGTGTGGGAGAGAGAAGTGATAGTTTAGACAAGTGGCAAATTATGAAGTAAAATTTTAACTTAGGTATATTCAAAGATAATAAATATAAAACTCATTATTAAATCTTCAAAACCGTAAGCTAAAATCAAGAAAAAAGAAAGGCAAATTTTGTTTATCTCTCTTTAAATTCAACACTTGAAATATTAAGGCTAAATTTAAGAAAAATTTTGGAATTAAATGACCAAATAAAAGCTTCTAGAATCAGTGGATTAGAAATGAGGTAAAATTTAATTGCTTAAACTATGTTATATGATTTTAATTATAGAAATATATTAAATTAAATTTTATTAACTAAAATATATAAAAATGTGATACTAATAAAGTATTTAAATTCAAAATATGATTAGGTGTTGAGTAAATAATAATTACCTAAAAACTAGTAGCGAAGGACATTTTGAAAGTAAGAGATATGGATGATTTTTTACTTGGAAGTACTTTTATTAAGAGGTTAGTACATACTTCAGTTTATAATATATTTAATTGCATTGATTGTTAGCATAATATATTATGCATGCTGAATGTGTTATGTTACTTGGTATTCATGAATATATATGTGTAGCATTATTTGGAGTAACAATATTTGATTTGTTTTAATTATTGCATGATAAGCCATTGAGAATGGCTAAATGAAATATTTGTGCAGAATATGAAAAATGCAAATTATATACTAAAATGTGAAAAAAAAAAAGAAGAGAAAAGTGGAATTTGAGAATATATAAATTACATGTCGCCTTATATAGGGTCTAGTTCCATAATATTTTTGTTAGATATTATTATGCACCTTGAGTGAGACACACTGGTGTCACTGATAGTATTACGTCCTGAGATGAGACACACTGGTGTCATGGATATTATTACTCCTTCAGGTGAGACACGCTGGTGTCACAGATTTTATACGCTTACGGGTGAGACACACTGGTGTCACAAATAATTGAATTAGCCCAAGATAATATTTTTGAAACTAGACTAATATATATAAAAATTTTGGGCTCAATGTATGTGGATGATTGATGTGTTGTTAAAATGAGTAAAAAGAAATAAATGGTCTGATATTTTTGTCATAATGTATTTATAGCATTTTATGTATTATACTATTTATTTATTATATCAAAGTATGTATCATTAAGTATTATGCTTAGTGCGATTGAATTATATTGCGCGGGTGATAGATCTAATTCAGAGAGTGCTGCTAGACCACATTAGGTTTAGATTATAGTTGGTTATCTTTGGAGTTTGTCGAGTTGCCACGGACCAGAGCATCTGCATCTCATATATATATTTTAAATTTTGAGTAATTTACTTAAATATGAATATTATGTTTATTACATATATATATATATGATGTAAATTATGGAATGATTTTTAAGTCTTAATGTTGAAAATTTGAGAGATGGGGTATATGTATTGGTGTGTGTATATATATATATATACTTGTGAATTGTGTGGTTATGTTGAAGATTTTGGAGAAAAGAATGAATGAAATTTTTTTTTCGGGAGTATTTATTTTAATGCAGGTTGAGTGTACTGAAATTTGAAAATATTTAAAATACAGATAAAACTATAAAAAAATTTTCAGAGATTTTCCTTTAAAATTTATCTTTTTATACCTAAATTACTGACGAATATGTTTAATTATTTATAAAAATATAATTTAAGTGTTTTTAATATTTATTTTAGAGATATGAAAATTTTTGAAAAAAAATATTTTGTGACGTCCTTATATTATGTATACATATTTTACACATATGGACTGTGTGTATTATATGTATATGGGGCATAAGAGTATTACATTTATTTTGGTATAAGAACCTGATTTGAGATTCTCGACTTAGGTGGGTTATTGGAGAGAGAAAATGGGATTTAAATGTGATTTATCATAACATATATGCATTTGCACTGACATTTTATCTGGTCCTTGATGTGGCAATATTTGTTATTATAGCAGATATACTTAGTGAAGGCATCTGGAGGGCGCGAGTCAAAGGAGAGTATAGAGAGTGCTGCTCCAGGTGAGGTGGTGCGCGTCGCGCTGCGCTATAGCAATACCGCAAGTGCATGGGTCGCCCAAGTAATAAAGTAGTGAGTGAGTTATCGTTCCACTGAGGACAAGGCTAAGCACTAGTACAAATCTTAACTGTTGTTTAGCAAATTAATATTTTTTGTGAAGTTTTGTAATTAAAGACAATCAACTTAAATAATAAAGATAAATTGTGTGTTGTGTAAAAAGGATTGATGATAATGATATTATCCAGATATTGAATCCCCCTAGCCTCAATTACATTACATGATAGAGTTGATGAGTTGAGTTGGCATTCCTCTAACTTAGACTAAAACCTCTCTCGAGCGAATTAATCCCTAATCACTAAGTAAAGTGCCGGAATCTCTTCTCAAACACAATTAAATAGATCTTGCATTAAGAACAAGGAACTATAAACCAAAGGATCTTGTAAGTTTATCTCTAGCACCCCAATCAATCCTCAACCCTTATGAGTAATCAATTCATATCAAGCTTTCTTAAGTCAATAATATGAAAATGACAACCAATCAATAAGCATGCTATTATCAATTGGCAATAATCGTTAAGCATCATAAGAACAAAACAACTCAATCAGTTAAAATCATTCAATCATACAAATAAGCTAGGTTCTTCAATATCTAGATAGGGAATGATTTAGTTCATGTTTAATACACTTAATACAACAACAACAACAACAACAATAACATTAAAATACATAAAAGGAGAAAATAGAAAAACCCCTTTTAATGTAGCTTCTTGAATCTCCAGGAGCTGCCAATGGAAGATGCAGATGGTGGAGAGGATAGAAATGGAGGATGAAGATGAAGAGTCAAGGAAAGTGTCACTCCCTCGTTGCCCAAAACGTGTATGCACAGCCTCCTCCTCTCAAACCTTTCTTCTTTGCCTCTGTTCTCTGTTTTCTACACAAACCTCCAGCCCTCTGCAGAAGCCTTTCTCATCTTCATCTTCTTCTCTTTTTAAATCATTCCAAGCTCAAACCCAAGCCTTCCAATTCACTTCCAGCTTATACCACTCTCCATTGTCTCCCACATTCTCTTTGTTTAATCTTTCTTTCCATCAATTAGGCAGGCTTTTCCTTTCTTTTATCTTTCTTTTGGCCAAAGCAATTGGGTTGTCTCCCACTTGTCCCTCAACCCGTGCAAAAGAATCCATCTTTTTGTAGATGACATGGCCAAGCCATGAGTGGCTTGGCCGTGTCTCTCATTTCTCCTTGGGACACGGCCAAGCTAGTTGGCCGTGTCCATCACTGTCTTCTTTCCTTTCTTTCTTTTCTCTTTGGTCTCATGGGGTGACACGGCCAAGCTCCTGGCTGTGTCATGTGACACAGCCAATGGCTTGGCCGTGTCACTTGGGTGTGTCGCCTTCTGCTTGTTTCTTTTCTTCTTTTGTTCTTTAGCTAGGCATGGGACACGACCAAGCTTGTGGTCGTGTCATGTGACACGGCCACTGGCTTGGGCGTGTCACCTGTCAGTGTCAACTTCTGCCTTCATTTTCCTTTCTTTCTTGGTCTGCTTTGGTTTTCCTCCTTGGGTGAGACACGGCCAGTGGCTTGGCCGTGTCTCCTGGCCGTGTTAGCTACTGGCTTGATGATAATTTTGAGGGACACGGCCAAGCTTGCTTTGGCTTGGCCATGTCTTGCTTGATTCATGCTATTTCTTGATTGTTTTGATCATCTAAGGGAATTGTTTCACTTTAACATAAAACAAACACTTAAAACAAACTTTAAACAAAAATCAAATGAAACATTAATTAAAAACACATAGAAATTATATTAAAAACAAGTATAAAAATACTCTTATCATGAGGGTAGAGCTGGAGCTAGTGTTGAGATTGCTAGGGAGGTATCGGCATCAGCACCAACTAGACTAGCTGGGAGTTTCACCAGTGTGGGTGCAGCAAATGGTGGAGCTGCTTCGTTAGGCCCCAGTACAGCAGCCATAGCCACAATTGCCACAGACTAGAAAGTATGATAAGTTGCGAAAGTACGGAGCTACAGATTTCATTGGCACCATTGATTCAGCCGAGACAGAGCAGTGGTTGAACAGAGTAAAGAGGATTTTATCCAGTTACATGTCACCGCAGAGGAGAAGTTTGATTATGCTTTGTCTCTTCTATATGAGGATGCCTACGACTGGTGGAAGACTGTACTTCATGGGATGGATGTTCAATCAATGTTGACTTATTTTGACTTCTTACGAGAATTCGAAAAGAAGTACACTCCCAGAGAGTATAAAGATGCTAAGAAGAAGGAATTTATGAGTCTGAAGTAAGAAGGGAAGACAATTACATAATATGAGAAGGACTTCATCTGGTTGAATAAGTATGCAGGGAATTTATTATTAGATAAGACAGACAGATGCAAGAGATTTGAGGAAGGTCTAAGGCCATCCATCATGTGTCTTGTGGCATCTTCTCATTATGAGGAGTTTTCCAAGATGGTTTTAGTTGCTAGAAATATAGAGAAGGCATAAGGACTTGTAGCAGCTGCCAGAGCAGAGGAGAGCAGAGCTAAAAGACCCTAGACTGAGGCAGGATCTTCATATGGAAAGAGAGGCAGATGGAGTTTTCCTCTGAGGTCCGGTAGGAATTAGGGACAGTATGATAGATCATTCCAGCAGCAGAGGTAGAGATCTGTAGCCTCAGTAGCTAGTGCCCCGACCTCAGTTCCACAGAGATCTTGTGGACGAACACATAATGGTGTCTATTGGGGGACCCGTACACTAACTTGTTTCAGGTGTGGCCCCACAGATCATTTTCTCAGGGATTATCCAATGCTATCTGTAGATAGATAGACTGAGATAACAGTTTTCAGACTTAGTGATAGAGGGGGTTGTGGTGTAGAGGTGGTAGTAGAGGTGGTAGACCTAAATTCAATCAGAGAGAGAGATCCACGGCAGGGACTAGTAGACCATACTAGGCAGAATCATCATAGAGAGTGTGTGTGATGCAGAGGCAGGCAGAGGCTTCGGATGTTGTGGCCTATACATTTCTTTTATTTAGTATTTCTGTGGATGTATTAATTGATCCTGGATTGACATATTCATATATCAGTGCATCTATTTTTTTGGTGGGTGATATGCATTTAGAGTCATTAGGGTTTGATGTGCTAGTGACCAACCCTTTGGGGCATAGTATGGTAGTTAGCAGGGTACACTGATATAGTCTAGTTGTTGTTCATGATGAAAAATTTCTTGGTGACCTAATTAAGATGCTCTTTAAGGAATATGATCTGATTTTGGATATTGATTGGTTATCTAGACACGAGGTTATAGTAGACTATCTACAGAAATATGTTACTCTAAAAATAAATGATGGGAGAGAAGTAGTAATATCTAATGAGCAGAGACACCTCACATCTATGTTTGTTTTAGCTATATCAGCTAGGAGGATGATTCAAAAAGGATGTGATGCTTATTTGGCTCATATGGTAGATATTAGAGTAGTAGGATCCCAGTTGGACAATATACTTACAGTAGCAGAGTTTCTAGATGTGTTCCCTGAGGAGTTACAGGGTTATCTCCAGAGACAGAGGTGAAATTTGATATCGATGTGATGTCCAGTACCACTCCCATCTCCATTACCCCTTATCAGATGGAACCTATAGAATTAAAGGAGTTGAAGGTGCAGTTGCAGGAGTTACATGATAAAGTGTTTATTTGTCCTAGTGTATTACCATGGGGAGCATCGGTACAGTTTGTAAAGAAGAAGGATGACACTTTTAGGTTATGTATTGACTACCGGCAGTTGAATAAAGTGACCATTAAGAATAAATATCTATTGCCTCGCAACGATGATTTGTTTGATTAGTTGAAGTGGGCAGCTATATTTTCTAAGATTGATTTGAGATCTGGGTACCATCAGTTGAGAGTTTAGAGATGTAGATGTATCGAAGACTGCCTTCCGGACGAGATAAGGGCATTACGAGTTCCTAGTGATGCCTTTTGGATTGATGAATGCACCAGCTGTATTCATGGATTTGATGAATCGGGTGTTCAGGCCATACTTGGATCAGTTTATGGTGGTGTTTATTGATGATATTTTGATATACTCCTGCAGTAAAGAAGAGCATAATAAACATCTGCAGATTATATTGCAGACATTGAGAGAGAAATAATTATATGCCAAATTATCCAAGTGTGAGTTCATGTTAAGAAATCGTCGGTTTGTGAAGGAATTTTCAATGATAGCTTCGCCACTTACTAGATTGCTTCGAAAAGATGTGAAGTTTGTGTGGACGAATTGATTTCAGGTGAGATTTGAACAATTGAGAGACATGTTGGCTCAAGCTTCGATTCTTACCTTCCTATGGAAGGTGAACCATTTGTGATATATAGTGATGCATCACATCATGGTTTAGATTGTGATCTGATGTAGGAAGGTAGAGTCATTGCTTATACCTCCAGACAGTTAAAACCTCATGAGTTAAATTATTCAACTCATGATTTAGAGTTGGCAGCCATTATTTTTGTATTGAAGATTTAGCGACATCATTTGTATGGAGAAAAGTATTTCATCTATACGGATCACAAGAGTTTGAAATATTTGGGTGTCCAGAAAGAGTTGAATCTTCGGCAGAGGCGATGGTTAGAGTTGATAAAGGACTATGTTTGTCTGATCGATTATCATCTTAGCAAGGCTAATATAGTTGCAGACGCCTTGAGTCGAAAATCTATGGCAGGGTTAACTGCATATGCTCTCACATTGCTTATTGAGTTGAGAGCTTTACATGTCAGATTTGAGATTTCTAATGATAGTGCTTTAATGGCCCAGTTACAGACGAGGCCATTACTACTTGATCATATTAAAGCAGCATGAAAGTCGGATATGAAACTCTAGAAAATTATTGAGGATTGTACAAAGGGGGAGAGCAAAGATTGTCATGTGAGGGATGATGACAGCTTATGGTATAAAGATAGATTATATATTCTTGATGATATGGAATTGAAAAAGAGGATTTTGGAGAAAGCACATAAATGTTCATATGATATGCACCCTGAAAAGTACCAAAATATTTCAGGATTTAAAGCAATATTATTGGTGGTTTGGTATAAAGAAGAACATAGCAAAGTTTGTGTTGAGATGTCTCACATGTCATAAGGTGAAGGCTGAACACCAGGTTCCTTCAGAGTTGCTACAGTCTTTAGTAGTGCTTGGTGGAAGTGGGAGCGAGTGACCATGGATGTTTTGTTAGGGCTTCCTTTGATCCAGAAGAAGCATGATGCAATCTGGATGATTATAGATAGGATGACAAAGTTAGGTCATTTTCTTTTAGTGAGGATGAACCACTCTCTTGATAGGCTGGCTGAATTGTATATCAGTGAGATTATAAGGTTGCATGGAGTCTCTGTTTCTTTGGTGTCGGACATCAATCTCAGATTCACATCTAGATTTTGGAAGAGTTTAAAGGATGCGTTGATTTCTCAATTGCACTTTAGTACTGCTTTTCATCCGCAGACATATGAACAGTTAAAGAGAGTGATACGGGTTCTAGAGGATATGTTGAGGAGTTGTATCATTGATTTTACTGGGAGCTAGGACAGATATTTGCCATTGATAAAGTTTGCATACAACAACAGTCATCAGTCCAGTATTGTGATGGCACCATATGAGGCTTTGTATAGCAGGAAGTGTAGGATACCATTATGTTTGGATGAGGTTGGAGAAGATAAACTGGTAGGTCCTGAATTGATCAAGGAAACAAAAGAGAAAGTAAAGGTAATTCAGGATCGTTTGTAAGCAGCTTCAAACTAACAAAAATCCTATTCAAATTTGAAAGGGAAAGATATAAAGTTCAGTGTGGAGGATAGAGTATTCCTGAAGGTATCTCCATGAAAAAGAATTTTAAGGTTTAGTTAGAAAGGGAAGTTGAGTCCTCATTTTATAGGACCTTATGAGGTACTGGAGAGAGTTGGACCAGTGACTTATAGATTGACTCTGCCTCCTGAGTTATACCGGATACACAAAGTCTTTCATGTCTCTATGCTTCGGAGATACAGATCAGACCCATCTCATATTTTATCAGTAGAGTCTATTGAGGTGAGTTCGAATCTGACTTACGAAGAAGAATCAGCAGTGATTTTGGCACGAAAGGTGAAAAAGTTGAGGAACAAGAAGGTGCTACTTGTTAAAGTTCTACGAAGGAACCATTCCACTGAGGAGGCGACATGGAAGAGTGAGCAGACGATGCGGAGCTAGTATCCTCAACCTTTTCAGAGCTGATACCAGGTAATTTCGAGGATAAAATTTTCTTTAGGGAGAAAGAATTGTAACATCCGTTAATTTATAAAAATTTAATTTAATTAAAATAAATATTTTGAGAAATAAATAAAGATTTAGGAGTGAGAAATACAAAATATATATGTTGGGTATATGTAACATATACCTAAAATATATAACTTGACTAAAAGATAAAACTAGGTAAAAAATAAAAAAATAAAAAATATTTTTTTGTCTTCTAAAAAAAGAAAATAGAAATTCAAATTTTATAAAAAAATTAATTAATTAATTAAAATATTATTATAATAATATATATATATATATATATAGAAATTTGTAAAGAAGAAGCATATGTCAATTTAATACTTAGTTTGTGGTAATGCGTAGAAAGGAGAAAGAAGTAAAAAATATGACAATTATTAATATGACAATTATAATGTTGGGAATATGGAGACACTAGCCTAATAATACTAGGATGTAAGAAATTAAAAATATTAAAGAGACAACATGTGTCATTAGTATGGTAAAAACTATTGTGTATCATTTGTAACGTGTGAGAGAGGGAAGGGATGGTTTAGACAAGTGGCAAATTATGAAGTAAAATTTTGATACTTGTTAGGCATATTCAAAGATAACAAATATAAAACTCATTATTATGTCTTCAAAACCGTAAGTAAAAACCAAGAAAAAAAAAGGCAAATTGTGTTTATCTTTCTTTAAATTCAATACTTGAAAAATTGAGGCTAAATTTAAGAAAAATTCTGGAATCAAATGATCAAATAAAAGTTTCAAGAATCGGTGGATTAGAAATGAGGTAAAATTTAATTGCTTAAACTATGTTATAATATGATTTTAATTATAAAAATGTATTAAATTAAATTTTATTAGGTAAAATATATAAAAATATGATATTAATAAAGTATTTGAATTCAAAATGTGATTAGGTATTGAGTAAATAATAATTACCTAAAAACTAGTAGCGAATGATATTTTGAAAGTAAGAGATAAAGATTATTTTTGGTATGAAAGTGCTTTTATTAAGAGGTTAGTATATACTTTGGTTTATAATATATTTACTTGCATTGATTGTTAGCATAATATATTGTGTATTCTGAATGTGTTATGTTACTTGGTATTCATGAATGTATGTGTGTAGCATTATTTGGGGTAACAATATTTGATTTGTGTTAATTATAGCATGATAAGCCATTGAGAATGGCTAAATGAAACGTTTGTGCAGAATATGAAAAGTGCAAATTGTATACTAAAATATGAAAACATAAGAGAAAAGTGAAATTTGAGAAATATAATTGCATGTCACCTTATATAAGGTCTTATTCCAAAATGTTGTTGGATATTATTACACCACTTGTGTGAGATATACTGGTGTTACAGATAGCATTACACCCTGGGTTGAGACACAGACACGCTAGTGTCACAGATTTTATACACCTAGGGGTGAGACATGCTAGTGTCACAGATGATTGAGTTAGCTCAAGACAATATTTTTGGAACTAGACTAATATATATAAAAATTTTGGGTCCAATATATGTGGATGATTGATGTGTTCTTAAAATGAGTAAAAAGAAATAAATGGTTTGATATTTTTGTCATGATGCATTTATAGCATTTTATATATTATACTATTTATTTATTATACCAAAGTATGTATCACTAAGCAATATACTTAACGCGATTGAATTGCATCGCGCAGGTGATAAAGCTGATTCGAAGAGTACTAGTAGACCACACTAGGTCTAGATTATTGTTGGTTATCTTTGAAATTTATCGAGTTTTCACAGACTAGAGTCATCTGCATCTCTTATTAATATTTTAAATTTTGAGTAATTTACTTAAATATGAATATTATGTTTATTACATATATATGTGATGTAAATTATGGAATGATTTTGACATTTTAGTGTTGAAAAATTGAGAGATAAGGTATATGTGTTGGTGTATATATATAAACATTTGTGAATTTTATAGTTATGTTGGAGATTTTTGAGAAAAGAATAAATGAAAAATTTTTTTGGGAGTATTTATTTTAATGCAGTTTGAGTGTATTGAAATTTAAAAATATTTAAAATATAGATAAAACTCTAACGAATTTTTTCTAGAGATTTTCTTTTAAATTTTATCTTTTTATACCTAAATTACTAATGAATATGTTTAATTATTTATAAAAAAATATAATTTAAGTTTTTTTTAATATTTATTTTGGAGATATGAAAATTTTTGAAAAAAAAATTATTCTGTGACGTCCTTATATTCTATATATATATTGTATACATATAGAATATGTATATTATACGTATATGGGGTATAAAAGTGTTACATAAAATCTTAATTAGATTTTATAGAAATTAACATATATAATATTAATTAAATATGTGATAAATTTAGTTTCTATATTTTATTTATATTAATATTTAAAATTTAAATATAAATTTAAAATTAATAAAATAATAATAACAATTAATATCTGCTAAAATATTTTAAAGAATATAAATTAAATAAAAATAATAGACCTGGCTAAATATAATATAAAAGCCCAGCCTAGGAAGTAAGTAGACCTGGCCAAATAATCAGGTACCCGCCCAGCTTGGACCGTCCGTCCGAATTTTTTTACGGGCTTAAACATATATATTCTTACGTAGACCCGGCTCGGTCTGAACTTGATAAATACTCAAATTTTTTCGAGCAGGCTTAGGCATGCTATTTCAGCTCGGCCCGACTCAGCTTCATATTATATTATATGTTTATATTAGTTGACTTCAGCAATTTAACTTAGTATATTATATATTTATATTATATATTATATTAATATTATTTAAATGTATGACAGATTTCTTGTAAAAATATATAACTTATTATATTATAAATTTATAATATATTATTTATTAATATATAATTAAAAGTTAAAACAATGACGTGTTGGAGGTTGAAACTTAAGGACATTCTAGACTCTATGTAATTAAAGTGGGGAGATAGGGTGTTGGAGTTGGAGGTCAAATCACAACACGTTCACATCACCATACGTAGAAGTCTCTACCTTTTCAACTTCTTCCATTCTCATCAAAACCTCCCAATTTAAATTCTCAAAACTTTGATCAAGCGACTCATCAAATTTTTATGAATCAAAGCCTCAACTGTTTGTTCAATATTCATTCTTCAAGTTTTATTTTCTTAAGGTTATTATTCTCCTATTTTATTTAATCTTCAATTTCAAGTTTTTTTTTATATATCAATGTGATTAATTTTTATATTAAATTATTTTTTTCCATTTTGTGTTGCAAATGAGCTCAAATTCTAAACCACCCACGAAAGACGTTATGGAATCAACCAAAGATGATGGATTTTCAGAATATAAACCCGAAACAAAGCAGCAAAAAACATCTTTCACTGTTTGACAACATTTTGAACGAATTATTGGCAATGATAAAGATGGAGCAAAAGCTAAATGCAAATATTGTCACTTAATATTCTCTTCTGCATCAAAAAATGGGACGTCAAGAATAAGTGTTCAATGAGATGTCTACAACTATCAAGAATGGCTCATGACATTTTGAATATTCCTGTGACTAGAGTTTCTTCAGAATCTGCTTTTAGTATGGGAGGAAAAACTATATCTATTACTAGAAGTTCCCTCAAGTCGAAAATTGTCCAAGCACTAATTTGTCTGCAAGATTGGATTTGAGAAGAAGGTGAATATAAAATTAATTTATTGTTTAATTACTTAATTATTTATTGTATTATTTATTGTATTTCATATTTTAATACGTCTTTTTATGAATTTCAATATTAAAATTGATATTAATTTATTCAATAACTTTAGGTGATAATAAGACTAAAAGTGATTTCGATAGTTCCAGTGATGAGGATAATTGTGGAGATAATGAGGATGAAATTGAAAGTGGATTTTAGGTAATACTTTCATTTGAATTTTATTGTCATTCAATTTTATTGTTTTAATGATTTAATTTATCTTTATTTCTTTTGCAGGCATAAATATTTGAAGTTGAAGATTAGACTTTCATTTTAATTTTGTTTTTCTATTGATAATATTTTGGAGAAGTTTCAAGTTGAAGATTAACTTTCATTTTGATTTTGCCTTTATATAGATAATATTTTTTACTTAAAATGTGTCAGCTTATTGGGCAAAATTTATTCCTGTAACTCAACATACAAAACTGTTGAATTTTTGGCTTATAATATTTTTTGGCTAGGTACTATTCAATATTCAACAAATGTTACTAATTTTTTTTATACTATCCAGATCTACTAGCTTTTTTTTTTTTTATCTTGATTATATAATATTTGATTATTTAATGAATAATGTTGAAGATTCATATATTACAGTGTTGAATATTTTGAAGACTTGGATTTTTATTTTAATTGACATGCATGCAAGCCGGGCCAAACCGAGCGAGGCTCATGTTGCAAAAATAATTATTGGGTCAGGCTTGGACAAAAAATAAAAATATTTTTTTGGGCCAATTCAGGCTTAGGCTACACTATATAAATTTCAGCCAGCATTAAACTTGGCCCGAACCCGGCCCAACTCAGCCCATGGTCAGGTTTAAAATTAAGACAGCTCGCAAAATGATGGTGCAACGAGAAACATTGTTAAATGGAGGAAGCCAAATGATTGATGAATAAAATTAAAAATAAACGCGGATACTACAATAAATTCAAGATCTCCCAACACGGTTATAGGCAATTGGTAGCAACCAAATCTCACAAAACTCCAAACTCTCATTCTCAAGTTACAATTAAGGAGTCACATTAGTCTTTATAGGTTTTTTCTCCCTAAAACTCCTCAAAATTAATTTTAATGTTGTGGTGCTAATCAAAGAAAAGAAGAATAGAAATGTGGGTATTATTTTAGAAATCATTTTTCCAAGATAATTGTTTGATAAGTAAAGCATTTCAAAGATTAAATTTCTCCAATTATTTAATTCGAAAGCTCTTGTTAAGAGAATATATCATTTTTGCAAACTCAAAAATATCATAAAGATGTCATATTTGAATTTGAGGCTAAAGATGTAATAATGTAGCAATAGCAGCAAAACAAGCCATTTACTTCCAATTGTTCAATTGCAAAGATGATTAAGGATACTTCCCTTCCAACTATGAATTTTACCTCAATTACAATTGAATTCTTTTGTGAGAAAAGCTAGGCAACTCATGGTCTAGCTAAGAAATCTCTCAATTATATATTATTTTTTTTAATCTTTCAACACAAACTAGTTGGCTAAGAGCATGAGCAGAATCAAGAGGGGTACTGAGAGGGCTGTAGATCCTACTTAGTTCATATATATACACATATATATAGTATATTTATAATTTTTAAAAGTTGAAGTTAAAAATTATTCACAATAAGATCCATATATGTGTATGTATAATTTCATATAGCATATTATAATTTTAGTTGTTATTAAAATAATTAGTAATTTATATTTAATATAGTGTATTTAATTTTAATTTATTCTTAACAAATTGAAGTTAAAAATTATTTATATATGTAATTATTTCATATTACATGTCATGGTGATCCATATTAGTATTTAAGAATTATTTGCAGTTCTAATAATGTAGAGTTTGGACATACAAATATTGAAATATCAATATATATATTATATAATTTATCAAAATAATATTTTTTTGTAATTTTTTTAGTTTAGAAATTTTGCCCTCTTTCACTGAAGTTCTAATTCCGCCACTAGCTAGGAGATAAATATATTCTATATTTATTTCCTTAATATTATATTTTAGAGACTATTTCTTTTAGTTATTCTCCTACATTAGAAATAGGTGATGATACTTGTTGAAGATATTCGACAAATGGTGTATTCACTATGACTTCTGCTCATAAATTATTAAGATAATTACATAATGCACGAACAAAAACTTTTCATTTTAAAAAACATAGCACATAAGAATTTTTTTCAATTTTACATTAGTGAAGTTGTTTTTTTCTTTTTCTTTTATTTTTGTAATTTTTTTATTTTCATTTTTGTTCTATTTTATTTTATTTAAAAAAATTTAATGTCATATTTTTAATATATACACAAAAAAATAAACATATACATAATATATATAAAATATACACTCAACAAACACAAACTACATTTACAATATCGATAACATATCTGCAACACATCTAAATATAGTTTTTAATATTTGTTTAGTTTTATTTTTTAATTTTTTATTCTAATAATATCCGCACAAATATTCAATAACTTTTATATAAAACACATATAATTTAAATAACAAAAATATAATATATACACAACATCTACAACACATCTACATAACGAAATTATATATATTTTTTATATGTATAATAGGTAAAATTTATTTTAAAAAAATTTAATGATTTTTATTAATATATTTTTATATTTTACTTTTTTATAAAAAATTATGATTTTTATATGATGAAAAATAATTTAAAATATTAATTCTTATTATTTTATTAGAATATTTTTATTTAATAGTGAAGTTAAAAAATAAAAATTGAAGTAAAATATTGGTTGTAGTGAGGGAAGAGGTATTTTTGAGAAAAAAAAAACTTTTATTTTAGTGAAGAATGGAGTATTTTTAAAAATTTACTTCAATTTTTTTTATAAAAGTGTAAATATTTTTAGCTTTTATAGTATTTTTAAAATAAAAGTTATTTTTTATATAGTTATGTAAATGTTCCAAAATTATTCAATAGAAAAAAAAATTATATAAGGTGAATAGTATTTGGAAGCTTGTTTGGTCATAGCTTAGGCCTTAATGAGTCAAAAGTTTCATTTGGTTGAGCACATAACATTGTGTTCTCACAAATATTAAGAGGAACTATGTTACATGTGCTGCGAGATTGCCCTTAGGCTAAACAAGTTTGAGAGCGACTTCTAGTTGACACATGCAAAGATGATTTTTTCAATAGCACTCCTAAAATTTGATTTATGGATAACTCAGGAAATTAATTCAAGTGCTCATATAATATTGATTAGGATATAGTGTTTGACTTAACTTGTTGGATGTTATGAAAATAGAGAAATGAATTTAACCACAATTTCATTATTCATGTTGATAACAAGGTTATAATTATTCATAATTAGGTGAGAGCAATCACAACAACTATTGATGTTGATATTGTGTTTGATAAAAGACCTAAAAGATAAGGTATGCTTATTGAGTGGAGTAGGGCATGTTGAATTGAATTAATTTAGATGGGGCTTTGTGCAGAAATTGATTTGAGGGATTCTCTATCAGATTAGGCAACTGTTGTGTTTACAATGGAACTCGAGAAGGCTTTTATTAGACTTAGAGAATGTTGGAAAAGATGGTGAAGGAATGTCATCTTCCAAGTAGATAATCTTGTCATTTAGGTGATCATAAAAAAAATATAAGTTTGGTGCACCAATATGCAAATGTAGCTTTTCAAATTCGAAGACTTCGTTTTCAAGATTTTAATGTGCAATTGACTCATATGTATTAAGAAATGGATATGATGGCAAACAAGCTAGTTAATATGGCCTTCGAATAGTTAGAATGATTTTTGCGGCATGCTTAATATCCTTTTAAATGCAAGTGCATCTCCTTGATGATGTTATAGGCAGGGGCGCAGCTAGAAAAATAGTTTAGTGGGTACTTATAGATGTATCAAAGTAATGAATAATAAGAATATAATATAAATTTCATAAAAAGTATACTCATTATCAAACATAATAATAACAAAAAATGTTTATTGATCTACTAATTCTTTCTAATTTTTAACTTTACTCCAAAATTGATTAAGAAATAATAATATATCATAAATTGGTTAGGAAAATTGTACCTTTTGGCTTTTAAAGTTCCACTATTACCTTCAAAAGTAAAAAAAAAAATAGATTTTTATTATTTTTAGTGGCTTGTGAAATGGTGGCGGCTGTAAAAGTTGGAGTAGAAATCATAAAGCCTAAAATAATAAGAAAAAAATGATGGAAAGGAATAGTAGAAAAGAATATTTAGGTATAGACTCATATTTAAAAAAAAGAAAAATAATGAACGGTTAAATAGGCTGCCAAAAAAAAAGATGAGATAAAAAAGAGATGAGATGTCTTCTTTAGCTTTAGTTATATATAATTTTTAAATACTTAATTTTTTTTTCCATCAAGGTGTTTTATTAAATAATATATTATATATATGTGGTTTTTTTTTCAATTTCTATGCCCCTCCTAGTCCTTCTCTATATACGCCCCTGGTTATAGGACTGTCTTTCATCTTCTTTATAATTAATTAATTATTTTCATTCTCTCTCTCTATGCATATATATATAATCTTTTGAAAAGATTTATTTTCTCGTATGTTCTTAGTTCTACCCCATATTAACCAAGCTCATAGACCAAGCCTTATGCTCTCTCAATGCTAAGACCGAGCTCTCAAAGAATGCTAGACCTCGGTATTAGACATCTAGGATTTGACAGAGCTCTTGTTGTTCGGAAGACAGATCCCTGATACAACTGTTATATGATACTGACGATTCTTAAAAATTCGTCGACACACTCAGACCTTGTCCCCTACTCCACAACTATAAATAGGGGTGGATCTTCACATGCAAAGGATCTTTTTTCAACTTTCTTAGCTCGCTTACTTGCAGATAAACTAATAATTGACTTACGCATCAAAGTCTCTCCAATGTAGTCTGATTTATTCTCTTATCTTTCAGGTAAAAGAGTCAGCAACAAAACCCAAATCCGTGCTTGAAGCCCTTAAGGTCCACCTCATCATCAGTTCTAATAACTCAAATTTTATTTGTTTAAAAAATGGATACTTTTACATTTAATGATGAAAATAAAAAGCTAGTATAATTTATTAGTTTCATATTTTTAGAATCCTAGCATATGTACTTAACTTGATCTTTTAATAGTATACTTTTAACTTGTTTTTTTTCTTTTAATTTTTTATGCTAGCAAATCAATTATAATGAAAGAAAAATGGAATTAGTAAAAAAAAAATACCCTTGTGTAAAACACTAATAAATTTTAAATCTTAATAATCTAAAATAGACCATATTGGATAGAAATGCTCTTCAATCCATTGAAAAAATATATAAAAAAACACTTTCTCTCTTTCTTTTTCGCTTTCTTCCTCCTGCCTTCTGCTCCTTTCTTTTTCTTTTGTTTTTCGATCTCTTCTTCTTCTTTCTCTTGTTTGATAACTTCTCTCTCTTTCTCGATCTCCTCTCTATCTTTGCTGATATTCTCTATTTTTCGACTTCATTTGTTAGCAGCTGATTTGCTTTATCTAACTCAAGTAAAGATAAGTAGATTTAGTTTCAATTTTTTTCCTTTAAAAAACCTAAGTTGAGCTAATATGAGAAGAAGTGGACAATGCATGTATATTTTAGGTTTAGAAAAAGATGTTATCTTATATTTAAACAGTACTTGAATGATTTTTTTTTGTATTTTTTTACAATATTATTATATATCTTTCTCCTCATCTTCCTTCATTATGTTATCTTTTTTCTTTATGTATATATAATTTCTTTTGATGTGGATAGGTTAGTACTACTTTCCTATGAGTGTGATATGAGGTAGTAATATTGATACGAGTTTGATATTAGTTAGTATTATTGATCTGAGTATATTTCTATTGATATGAGTTTGTGTTATTGATATGAGTTTGTTATGAGTAGATATGAGTTGGTACTAGTTTGATATGAGTTAGTGTTATTGATATGAGTTTGATATGAGTTGATACTCGTTTGATATGAGTTAGAATTATTGATATGAGTTCGATATAAGTTTGATATGAGTATATTTTAATTGATATGAATTTGATATGGGTTAGAATTATTTATACGAGTTCGATATGAGTTCATGTTATTGGTATAATTAGATATGAGTTGGTACTAGTTTCATATGAGATATTATTGATATGCAATGGTGAAACCAAAGGTTCACCAAATGGGGGCAAAATTTTCATATAAATAAATATCTTAGGCCGGAAAAAATTCGGTGGCCAGTGGCGCGGTGCAGTGGTGGTGTTGGGTGGCTCACTTCTGCCCTCTCTCTCTTGTTCGCTCACTCAGGTCGGTCGCCCCTCTCTTTTCTGTCTATGCTCTTTGCCTCGATTATGGGCTAAAGAACAATTTGTTCTTTAGCCCACCTTTATTTTTTTTAAATTTGCCTCTAGTGAAACTACTTCATTTTGCTAGGGGCTAAATTACATTCACCAGAGACTAACTAAAAAGATAAAAAGTTTATTTGTAGTGAGGGGTTCTTCAACCCCTTGCTGCCTCTATGCAAACTCAACCTCTATCAAAGGGGGGCTAAGTTTTGCACCACCAATAGCTCCCCCCTTCTGGCCACCGGTGTAGGGTGGGGGGGGGGGGGTTCATGTGGGGTGGTAGTTCTGTCACTGCTGATATGAGTTTATTTTTTTTATATGAGTTTAGTATGAGTTTGATATATGTATATTTTTATTGATATGAGTATATATAAGTTCATAGTAGTTTGATATGAGTTAGAATTATTAGTATGAATTTGATATAAGTTTATTTTAATTGATAGGTATTTGATATGAGTTAAAATTATTGATATGAATTCGCTGTGAGTATATTTTAACTGATATGAGTTAGAATTATTGATATGAATTTGATAGGAGTATATTTTAATTGATATGAGTTCAATATGAGTATATTTTAATTGATACGAGTTCAATATGAGTAGATATGAGTTGGTTGTAGTTTGATATGAGTTAGAATTATTGATATGAGTTCGATATGAGTATATTTTTATTGATATGAGTTTGATATAAGTATGTTTTAATTGATATGAATTCGATATGAATATACTATAAGTATATTTTAATTAATATGAGTTCGATATGAGTATATTTTAATTGGTATGACTTTGGTATGAGTTCGATATGAGTATATTTTAATTGATATGAGTTTGCTATGAGGTTGATATATGTTTGATATTGATGATTCTGATTATAGGGGCCTAATGGAGGGCTTGAAACTTATCGGATGATGATTCCATTTGATAGACGAAATAATAATTCTCATCTATTATGGTGGGAAATTTGACGTCAGCATCAGTAAATATGTTGGCAGTGGTGCTGAATATGTTTGTCTGAATAGAATGATTGATTTCAACTAACTTAAGAAATTAGTATCGGAGGCACTTCATATTCACAACATATCAAAGATTTAATTCAAATTTGTTACGGGTAATAACCCAAATCCTCTTTATGATGTGGTAGATGATAGGTCACTTAGATTTTTCATGGACATTACTATGAAGGATATACTTAAACATCCATTGATTATTAGCATTGAAGAAAGAGCATATAAATCTGGACACGACAATAATGATCCTCAAGGTGTGAAAAAAATTGTCTAAGTAGAGGTACTGAGTTTTGCTTCAAAACTAGAAGGTACAGATACAAGGGTTGAACTGATTACTGAATCTATCTACGTAGCCTCGGAATATTATGAAAATGAACATGATGTGGCCAATTCACTTGCAGAGAAACTGGCAAAACATAGTATTGATGTTGGGCCAGATTTTCAGCATATTGAGGCAGTGATGACATTCATTTTGATTGTAATATTGAGGCAGAACATGCGACCACTGACAATGAAAAAACTGTGACAACTTGTTTGCATACAGGAGCAATCCAGAACTGTTAGGCAAAAGTTATATATCTGAAATAATTGAGGAGAGAAAATATTTAAGTCAAGGGATGATATTAAGATAACCGTTTCCTCTTTGCAATTAGGGAGAAATTCTTCTTTTTATCCTAAAGCACTTAGGAGAGTTTGAAGACATTGTTTCTAGACTTTCCTACAGTGTTGTTGGCTTGTCCCCACAGAAGGGAGATTGCTCACTTTTAGAAGATGATGTATGAGAACTTGTTACCATTTTTTCCTGTAATTTTTAAAGTACAAAGTCAACATCAAAACAACTCATAAAAAAATCATATCAACTGATACTAACTCATATGTATCAAACTCATACCAATTTATATCAACTCATACCAACCCATATCAAACTCATATCAACTCATACCAAACTCATATCAAAATTATATCAACACATATTAAACTCATATAAAAATCATGTCAAATTCATACCAAGTCATACCAAACTCATATCAACTCATACCAACTCATATCAAACTCATATCAATAATATAAACTCGAATCAAACTCATACAAAAATCATATCAAATTCATACCAACTTATATCAATAATACTAACTCATATCAAACTTATATTAATAATACTAACCCATATCAAGTCATACTAACTCATATCAAAATCATATCAACTCATACAAACCCGTATCAATAATACTAACTCGTATCAAACTCATATAAAAATCATATCAAATTCATTCCAACTCATATCAAACTCATATAAATAATACTAACTCATATCAAGTAATACCAGCTCATATATGGTACTGCCTACTAAACCAAACTTTTAGATCGAACTTAAATACGTGGATCGGGCTTATTATATGCCCGAACCTTGATCCCAACTTCTTTTGTTTGACCAAATCCTTCTATGTTTGGTAGAGTGTGCTTTGATGTGACAGGCAGCACTACGCCGACACATCCAAAAAATTTGCACACTACGCCGACACACCCCAAAAATCATTGACCTTTACAAAAGTTGTCTCCACTTTCCAATTATAAATAGATATAGACCCTCATAGGTAAGGAGGTTTGAATTCTTCTGCTTCTTTTTTTTATTCTTTTATGTAAGTTTGATTATTCTTGATTGCTGACTTAGGCATCAGAGGCTCCCCACTAGAGTCCGGTCCTTCCTTTGATCTTTCAGACACAAGAGTTGACATATCTCAAACTCGAACTTGAATTGGAGTCCTTTAAGTCTATCTCGTCATCAGTGGTGCAGTGAGCATGGACTGGCTAATTCCCAAAAATGAATAAGAGAACTCAAGATCTAACCCATGATTCATAGAACCTGATCCAAACTCCACATAACAGATTACCCCCACCCCCACATACACCTCAATACCCTACAGCTCAAAACACTATACACAATCACCAAATTGGATAATCAATAATTAGAATCTCTCTCCTTGGACCCTCTACTACTCTAATGACAGAGTTAGCTCCTGTCGAGCCCTCTATTCCATTTGCTCCAATGGAACAGATGGCTTCCACAATGTTGCAATCCCCAAACCCATTTGAACAAGAAATCAGAAAGCTCACATCCACTTTTAAAGATTTCATTGCAGCTTTTGGATAACAAGCTGCTAGAAACCCACAACAGCCCCAAACACAGCCTACATTATTAGAGCACGAACCTCCCCCTCCTCCTCCAATATACCAAACTTCTTCACATCCACCTACTTATTAGACACCTCCCCCATATGATTCACCATAATACAACCCTAAACCTCAATAGCAATATGGAACCATAGACACATCCCATGAGTCAAATCAGGAGGTTCGGAGAAAGTTTTATTCACCTGAACATTCAACATCATATACACCCACTAACCCCGTATCAGCCTCTGAACCAGTTTACTCCAAAAGAAAAGAACCAGTGATGACAGTGGAGGATATTAATACTTTAGTTAAAGAGAAGATAAAATGTATGCACATGGGTACAGTGCTACAATATGACATTACCTTTTGTTCACCGCTGTCTAGGTAAATTCTCAATGAGGTTTATCTATGTTTTCATGTACCAAAGTTAAATGAGTACAACAGAACAATGGATCCTCACTCACATGTTGATAACTTTTATAACACTGCCCTGTTATATACAACTTCAGATGCTGCCTTATGTAAACTCTTCCTAAAAACCCTCGTTGACAATGCACAGACATGGTACAAGAATCTAAAACCACACTTCTTTTATATCTTTGGCCAATTCATTTAACTTTTCATAAATAAATATGTGGCTTCCATCAACCCTGGTCAAACCTCAAGGACTTGTTCAAAGGCGTGCAGAAGCCCAAAGAGACATTATGATAATATGTTGACAGGTTTAATAAAGCAGTAGGCCAGATTTCAAAAGTGAATTTGAGATAGCCTTGAAGGCATTAATCTAGAACACTGAATGTCCTCAATTTTAACAATCTTTGAGTAAGAATCTACCCCAAGATTTTGTAGAGCTTATGGCTTGATCATATAAATATATTCGTGTAGATGAGAGTATGGGAAGAGCTTCACCTTTATTATCAAAATCCAGACCAAGCACTTAAAACTTTTGGCGAATCTCATAAAATATGGGAGGAGCCTCACCCTCATTGTCAAAACCAAGACCAAGCACCTAAAACTTATGCAGGATCTCACAAAGCAAAACTCATTCAAACTAGATTTCCCCAGACCATTCAAACAAAATAGCCTTTGGTGACACTTCACTTCCAACTCCCCAAAGCCATCAAGCCAGTGTTATTCTAACTTTGCTTACCACATCACCCAAGCCCCTAAACAATTCACACCCTTAACCACTTTTAGGGCTACAATCTTGCATTGGCTCAAACAAAATCCAGAAGTAAATTGGTCAAGGCCATAAAACAAATGATTGTATTAAGTTAAAGAGAGAGATTGAACGATTGATCCAGGTGAGTCAATTGAAACAGTTTTTTCCATTCCCATTGAGAAAGGTGAATCAAGCTCTCAACCCCCTGTAACTTCTAGAAAGACCCTAACCGGAGTAATACATGTTATAGCAGGGGGAGAACACTATGATGTCACCTATGCTTCACAAAAGTGGAAGGCCAAAGAAGTTTTTTCTATTATAGAGATCTCAAAAGCTTGTAGCTCGATAATTATTTTTCATCTGAAAGAATTACACGCAGTCATTAGTCAGCACACAGATGCCCTTATAGTAGAAGCTATAATTTAGGACTACTTGGTTTAACGGATTTTGGGTGAGCAGGCACTGCCACAAATCTGATGACCTTATATGCTTACACGAAGCTTGGTTTGTCACCTAATGCATTGAGACCTATTAATGCACCATTAGTTGGTTTGTCCAGATATACAGTACCTGTATAAGGATCTGCCATGCTTGATGTATAGTTAGGAGATGGTTCAGTTATATGAAATTGTCGAGCCTGCTTCAAGATAGTAAATATGAACCTTGCTTACAATGCTATTTTCGGATGACCATTGTTAGTGGGAGCCGATGCATATATTTTAATGAGAAACTTGTTTATAAAAGGACCAAGTCATTACGGAGTGGCCGTCATGAAGGGAAATCAATAGATAGCCTGAGATTCTTACGCAATTCTCCTTAAGGATGCCAACATGGTACTTCTAGTGGTTTCCCTTGATCTTCCTGACAACCCGAAGTCACGTGCCGAACTTGTCTACATGCTAAAAGAGATTAAGGTTGGACCAAATAGAATATTTAAAATTGCGAGTTCTTCCGAACATGAGAAAGAAACCGCCCTAACTTAAGTGTTAGAAGAACACCAAGATGTCTTTACCTAGACTTCAGTTGATGTTACGGGCATCTCACCCGAGGTTATGATGCATGAGCTCCATATAAACCCCAAAGCTATCCCAGTAAAGAATAAGAAAAAAAACTTAGGACCAGAAAGACAGTTGGCTACAGAACAGGAGGTTGAGAAACTCCCATAAGCAGGCTTCATCAAAGAAATTTTATTCCTAGATTGATTATCCAATGTAGTGTTGGTAAAAAAAATCTAACGTCAAATGGAGAATGTGTGTAAATTTTACATACTTAAACAAGGAATGCCCCAAAGACTCATACCCGCTCCCCAACATAGACTGCCTTGTTGGCTCTACAACGGGCTATACAGAGTACAATTTAATTGATGCTTTGTCTGGCTATCATCAAATCCCTCTAAAATTTTAAGACCAAAGTAAAATTTCTTTCATGACAACTAAGGGTACTTATTGTTACAAAGTCATGTCATTTGGTCTAAAAAACGCAGGAGCCACATATTAAAGACTCATTAACAAAATTTTTCAAAGTCAGATAGGCCGAACTATTGAGATATATGTAGATAATATGATTATCAAGTTTTGAACCTTAGCCGAGCACCCTAGAGACCTAGCAGACATCTTTACAATACTCCGACGGGTGAACATGAAGCTCAATCCAGAAAAATATGCCTTTGAAGTTTAGTCAGACAAATTCTTGGGATTCATTATTTCAGAAAGGGGCATCAAAGCAAATTCAGAAAAAATACAGGCAGAAATGGAAATAGAGCCACCTAAGACCATTAAGGAAGTGCAGAAATTAAATGGCAGGATTACAGCTCTGGGACGATTCATATCATGCTCAGCTAAAAGATGCCTACCATTTTACAAGCTCTTGAAAAACTTTTAATGGACTGAGGAATGCCAACAAGCCTTCATAGAGCTAAAGTAATTCTTGAGTTTTCCCTCTTTACTTGGCTGACCTATTTAGGGCGAAAAACTCTATTTGTACCTCTCAGCATTACCCGTAGTTGTAGGCTCAATCTTAATTAAAGAAGATAATGGTTAGCAATACCCAATTTATTATACCAATCATGCCTTGAAAGGGGCCGAACTGCGATACCCACCATCGAAAAAGCTAGCCCTAGCCCTACGGGTTGCTTCGGAAAGGCTTCTTCTGTACTTTGACGCATATACCATCATTGTGCAGACTAACTCGTGTTTAAAAAAAAATCTTCAATGACTAAAAACTTCAAGGTGCCTTACAGAATGGGCAGCACGGTTGGGTAGATTTGATATCAAATATGAGCCTAGGGGGTTATAAAGGCATCAATCTTGGCATATTTTATCACGGAGCTATATGACCAACCCTCTGAGTTAGCCTCTAAAGAAGCATAGGCTCTTAATGTAGATGTGGCTTCAACCATTGATGGAGCTAGTATTAGAGTAATCCTTAGAAGTCCAAAAAAAAATATAAATCAGATATGCTACAAAGCTTAATTTTATAGCTTCAAATAATGTAGCAGAATATGAAGCTATTTGTCTAGGGTTGAGACTTGGTCTAGAAGTTTGACCCCAATCTTTGCAAATATATTCTCATTCTCAGTTAGTAGTTAGTCGACTAACTGGAAAATAGGAGGCAAGAGAACCAAACATGGTGCTATACAAAGAACACATATGCGAGCTCTTGGTAGCTCTCCAAAAGGGTGGTTGTCTGTGGGAAATCCACCAGATAATGTGTGCAGACAATGAACAAGTTGACAGGATGGCTAAAGCCACTGCCACTAAGGAGGGAGTCCTTGAACAAGGAGCGTTGTTTGAGGTTATTCATAGCCCGAGTTATGAAACTTTATTAATAATGATAGTTGAACCAATGGAGGGGTGGAGACTTCCAATTTATAATTTTTTTTATTCTGGTAAATTGCCAGAGGATTCGGTGGAAGCTAAGAAGATTGTTAGAAGGTCCAATTTGTATGCCATTCATGAAAGGCTCTTGTACAAAAGATCATTTTTCTCATATGTGGAGCAGATGTATATCTGAAGATGAAGGCAACTATTTATTGAAGGAAATTCATGAAGGAATGTGGTGCCCATGAAGGAGCTAGGGGTATAGCTCGAAAAGCATTGAGATAAGGTTACTTTTGGTCATCCATGGACATTGATGCGAAGAGTTTAGTTGAAAAGTGTGATAAATGTCAGAAATATGTCAACCTGTAGCACCAGCCTGTCATCAAGCAAAGGCCTATCTGAAGCCCATGGCCTTTCGCTTAATGGGGAATGGATATCTTAGGTCCCTTTTCCCAAGCCACAGCTCAGAGAAAGTTTTTGTTTGTTATAGTTGACCTCTTCTCCAAATGGGTAGAAGCAAAGCCTCTTGCCTCAATTACTCCAGTGGTAATCATTAAATTCTTTAAAAATGCAATCATCATGAGGTTCGGCATCCCTCAAACATTAATTACTAATAATAGCAAACAGTTTAACTGCAGACAGTTTAAGGAGTATTGCATTGAGCTTAAGATTGATCTCCGGTTCACTTTAATTTACCACCCTCAAACTAATAGTCAAGTTGAGGTCACAAATCGAACGATTTTGACAGGATTGAAGAAGAGGCCTGACGAAGCTAAAGGTTTGTGGATAGAAGAGTTATATAATATCTTATGGGCTTACCGTACTTCCTCATGAACTTCCATTAGAGAAACTCCCTTTGCATTGACTTATGGCACTAAAGCGATCCCTATAGAAATTGGAATTCCCTAGGCTAGAGTCCTTAATTTTTTAGAAGAACAGGAATCAAATTCCAGGCACAACCTTGGCATGCTATAATTTAAAAGGGAACAAGCTAGAATCAGAACTGAAGCTTATAAAACTCGAGTAGCCAATTTTTATAACAAAAGAGTTCATCCTAAATAGCTGACCAAATGAGACTTGGTTTTGAGAAGAGCCATTTCTACACACAGATCTGCTGGACCAGAAAAACTTGGAGTGAATTGGGAAGGACCCTACAGGGTCATCGAGGTCCTTAAGGGAGGAGCATATAAGTTACACACCACAGATGGAAAAGTCATCCTAAGAGCCTAGAATGCTTATAGTCTAAGAAAATACTTTCAATAAATCTAAGTGATGATCTTTTTAAACTCATGGTTTTGGTTATAAGCTTTTGTATTTTTACTTTTATTGTATTTTCTATATATTCTAGTACCTATAAGTGTATGCATGAAAGATGAAAAATAAAAAGGGAGCATTGCTAGAGTTCATCTAGAACACTCCCTATAACACTAAATTTAACACTTGACTAAAATTAATACACAAGAACAAACACACAAACACCGAGCTATTTAACTCTCATTTCTAAACTTATAAATGTATAAACTTACAGTACAGCTCACCGCGCCTTACACATCGAGCTTTGCAACACTCCTGCACGTTAATTAGCACTTACAGTACATCTCACCATGCCTTGCACACCGAGCTTGCAGTACTTACAGTGCAACTTCCCATGCCTTGCACACCGAGTCTTGCAGTGCCCTTGAGCTTCTCGTGCCTTGCACAACCTTACAATGCCCTAGTCACATGAATTCTTAACACTAATTAAATAGTTTAATAGCCGTACTCTATTCTCAACATTGGTCATTCATCGAGCTTTTAAGCCGATACTAATTATGCAAATAATTGAAAAAAACTCAACTTTCCACTATCACAATATAAAACAAGATCCAGATAAACATATTAATTTCATTTCAAGTTGTAAAATTACATAGAACTGCCAGTATATACATCAATTATAGACCACCATTAGTACAACCTTTCCTATCTATGAAAGGGTGGGCAAAAGCAAAAAATCCACCTCTTTACCGAACTAAAATATAAAAAAGAGAAACAAAAAAAAGAGAGAAAAAGAGGAACCTCACTCTAATCTTCACTAACTTTGTCTTAAATGGTGACCTCTCCATCCTTGTCCATGTTAATTGCTTTGTCAAGAACCTGATTAGGGTCGACATTAAATACTCGGTCATTTTCCCCTTCAGGAGACCTTTTCTTTAGCTCAGCAACAATGAGCTCTTGGAACTTCGTAATTTCATGAGCTATTTAATCATCCATTTTGTCCTTGAGCTAAACTAATGCTTCTTGCTTTTTGGCCAGTGATCCTTATGCGATGGCAAGATCGCCCTTTACTTGGTTGAGCTCCTTCTCTACATTTTCATTTTGGAGCTCCGCTTCTATAGCCCTTTTTCCTGCCCTGGCTAAGTGATGCTCCATCTCAATCTCTTTTTTTCTTTGAGACTCGAGCTCATCCTTAACTTCCTCATAGGCAAACACCACCCTGGCATATCGATCTCCCACATGTTGGCAAAAGACGTCATGCTGTAGAACCAGTATAATCAATTTAACTTTAATATACATCATAATAACAATATGACTAGGTTTATTTTCGAACATCAATTACCTCGATTACCGCAGCTCGATACCACTCTAATAGTTCCTTTAAGCTCAAAATTTTTAACTGTTTGATCTCCCGTGGAATATTTCTCAGATATTCCCTGCTGAAGTACTCAATTTTGGCTCATTAACAGAAAAGTCATCGCCGTATCGAGACGCAAACCCTTTCACCATAGCCTCGATAAGTTCTTTGGGGTTAACTTCATGCTCTAATTCTAGACCCCTAGAATGAGTTTTTTGCCTTTGGATCCCTGGAGTTCCTCCACCCTGACTTGGCATTAGAGCGAGATCATCTCCGATTTGATCTTGTGAAGTTTGATTCGGGGGGTACCGGGCGGGCACTATCTCCTCCAGTTGCTATTTATTTTCCTTTCTCTTTCTCCCTCATCTTTCTCTTGGAAGGTTCTCCACCCCTTCCTCTAGGAGAATGGGCGCTCTTTCTCTTTTCCCGTGCTGCTATTTGGACGCTCTTTTTAGCCTCGGCCTTTACTTTCTAGATCGCTTTTACACGATCTTTCATTCCCCTTGTCTCCATTTCTACACAAAAATAAAAAATCAAAATATTGTTACTGAACAAACTTACCAGAATAAAAAAGAGGCATTACCGGCCCAATCTTCAGGGCGTGGTTCAATTGGATCTTTCTTTAAGAGAAAATATATTGTGATTAAGTGCAAGACATTCAACTTCTCTCTCTGAATGTCCTGCGTTATCTTATCAAATATAACTCGATTATCAACATGCAAATTCCCCCTTCTTATGCTTGGCCAATTCCCGCCTCGACTCCACTTCGTAAGACAATCAAACCCCCCGAACCTTGATCCCAACTTCTTTTGTTTGGCCAAATCCTTCTATGTTTGGTAGAGTGTGCTTTAATGTGACAAGTAGTACTATGCCGACACATCTGAAAAATATGCTCACTATGCGGACACATTCCGAAAATCCACTGACCTTTATAAAAATTGTCTCTACTTTCCAACTATAAATAGATATAGACCCTCACAGGTAAGGAGGTTCGAATTCTTCTACTTATTTTTGTTCTTCTTCTGTGTAAGTTCGATTATTTCTGATTACTGACTTAGGCATCGGAGACTCCCCACTGGAGTCCAGTCCTTTCTTTGATCTTGTAGGCACAAGAGTTGACATATCTCAAACCTGAACTTGAATTGGAGTCCTTGAAGTCCATCTCGTCATCAATATTAAACTCATACCAACTCATATCAAACTAATATCAACTCATACCAACTCATATTAAACTGATATCAACTCATATCAAAATCATACTAACTCATACCAAACGCATATCAACAATACTAACTCATATCAAACTTATATTATATCATAACATACTTATATAAACTTATACCAACTCATATCAAACTCACATCAGCTCATACCAACTTATATCAAACTCATATCAAAATCATACCAACTCATACCAAACTCATATCAACAATACTAACTTTTATCAAACTCATATCAACTCATACTAAACTCATATCAACCATACTAACTCATATCAAGTCATACAAACTCATATCAAACTCATATAATCTCATACCAACTCATATCAAAATCATATCAACTCATACCAACTCATATTAACTCATATCAACTCATATCAAAATTATATCAACTCATACCAACTCATATCTCTACTACTAATTTATATGTAACTCATATCAATAACAAAACAACTTATATAACTAATTCTAAATCATATCAACTAATACAAATTCATATTACTACTACTAACTCATATACTCACAAAAATCATATCAAATAAAACTCACATCAAATTTAAAACAACTCATATATATCAACTACATATTATAAAAATTACTCATATCACTACTACTAAATCATATAAAACTCATATTAACTTGAAAACAACTAATATCAAACTCATATCAACTTTAAAAAACTCATATTAAACTTATATCAACGTTAACACAACTCATATTAAACGCATATCAACTTTAAAAACTCAAATCAAACTCAACCTTCATGTGAATAATAACTTATTCATACAACATTACTCAACCATAGCACTTCGAAAATGTAAATAAAGAAGAATGTTGAAAATAAAACTAGCAAATTTTCTTCATTCACTACAAAAAATAATAAAAAAAATTATTACACTCACTGCTTACTATTATGGAGAATGTCAACTGATTCTTCGCCAAATTCTTCAAGAAACGGAGAGAAAGAGAAGTCGTCGGAGAGAGAGAGTATTCACAGAAAAAATGGAGAAAAATTTTGCTAGAAGAAAGAGAGAGAGAGAAGTTAGGAATTTTAGAAGAAAAAGATGAAGGGTTTTGAAATGAAAGTGACAGATAGCGTTCTTGAATAATAAAATGGGGGGCAATTTTTTGTAAGAGTATTTTTATCTGAAAGAGTCTAATTAAGATTACTATGGTCTAAAATATATTAATATATTGAATAGAGGTATTTTTCAAATTAATTTCTAAAGAAAAATATATAAATATAAATTTTTTAATTTATTATTAATAGATAAGCATTGTTACCATTACTAATAACCACTTTCATTCATTTACACTAATTATATTTTATTTTTAATATTTGAAATAGCATAAAAACATAAATTTTTATAAATTGAAAAAATTATTGTCTTATAAATTGAAAAATTTTAAACTTTTTAATTAATATTCAGTATTATAATCACCTGCAGCGAAATCAGGAATTGGATAAAATGGGAGACAAAATTTTCAAACTAAAATAATTACAGGCGAATTCGAAGATAAAATTGAACATTTAATATTATAGTAAAATTTATATTTTTTTTATAAATTTCTAAAAAAAATTCTATCATAAATTCTAAATTATTAATTTTTTTAATTTTAATTCTTGGATCTATTAATTTATTTATATAATTTTATTAAATTAAATTTTATAAAAATATTATTTCAAATTAGAACATTAGTTTTATCCGATTCATAATTAAATTATAAAATTTTAGCATTAACATAAATATCTAATCACAAAATTTTAAAATACCAACTAATTAAAAATTTAAAAACAACATATATAGTGCAAAAAAATAATAATTTATAAATTTTTTTTATAGAAAAATATATATATATATTTATAATGTATAAATTTATATATATTATAAATATGTAAATATTATAAAAATGGGGAGGGGGAGGGGGAGGGGGAGGGGGCCATTGCGCCCTCAGGGCCCTCTCCTCCGCCTCTACGTACATTTATAGAAAATAAATTCTTCATAGAATATTTTACTATAAAATGTTTTACTTGAAAATATTTTCTACAAAAAATTATTTTATGAAAACAAACCAAGATTCAAATTAAGTATTTTAGATATGGACAGAAGTCTAATTTAATACCTAAACTATAGTAAAAAGTTCAAATTGACTTTTAAATTTTTTTTTTTACCAAATTGATATTGTTTTTTTTTTTAAATTTGGTCCAATTTATCATTTTTTTTAACGGAATCGTTAAATAATTAATGACAGTGGCTAATTTAAACTAAAATTAAATATTATGTGCCAAATTAAATTTTTAAAAAATATTAATGTAATATTTTTTAAAAAAATATTTATTAATTAATATTTTTAATATCAATAATTTACAATATTAATAAATATTTTTATAATTTAATAATTTATAATAATTTAACAATCTACAATTTAAAAAATAATTAAAAATTTTTAAAGAATATATACAAATTTATATTATTTAGGATTGTATAATATTTTTTAATATAATATTGTGAAATTAATATTGAAAATATTAAAAATAATTTTTATTAAAATATTATAATATTATAATATTAATAAATATTAATAATTTTAATTTTTAATATATTTCATATTTTTAATAATTAATTAATTTTAATATTATAAATTATTTATTAATTGATCTTTTTAATATCAATAATTTATAATATTAATAAATATTTTTATAATTTTATATAATAATTATCTATCTTATATCTATAACTTCAATTCTATTGAATAGATAATAAGAGCTAAAATTATGATTTTTTTTAATTCTTGACCCTTTAATATGTCACAAGAGTAAATAATATGCTATTTATTCTTTATTCTTTTTCTTGCTGATTAAATTTTTTTGACAAAAAAATATAATTTTTTAATCTTTTTATTTTAAAAAAAAATTAAAATTATAAACCTCAAATTTTATATATAATTATTAAATTTTTAATTATTTTTTAAATTTTATATTATTAAAAATATGAATTACAAAATTATAAAAAAAATATTTATTAATATTGAAAACATTAATTAATAAATAATTTATACTATTAATTAATTAATAAATTCTTAAAAAGTTAAAATATTAATATTTATTAATATTATATATTATAATTTTTTTAATATAAATTATTTTTAATATTTTTAATATTGATTTCATAATATTATAATTAATATTATATTATAAAATATTATAAAATCCTATATAATATAAATTTTTTTATACTATTTCATATTTTTATTTACTTGTTAAATTATAGATTATTAAATTATTATAAAATTATAAAATTATAAAAAATTTATTAATAATAAAAATATTAATTAATAAATAATTTTTTAAAAAATATTATATTAATATTTTTTAAAAAGTTTAATTTAGCCTCTAATATTTACTTTTAATCCAAATTAACCCTTACTGTTAATTATTTAATGGTTCTGTTAAAAAAGAGGACAAATTAAATTAAATTTAAAAAAAATATCAATTTAGTTAAAAAAAAAATTTAATAGCAAATTTAGACTTTCTACTATAGTTTCTTTGTCTTTTTAGATATTTAAAAGCATTATGAAAATTTGTTTAAAGTTCATGAAAAAGTATTCATAGAGATCATTAATAAATAAACATATAATAAGACCTATACAAAATGAAAGCCAAGTGGAATAAAATTCTAACCTTACGATAAAGTTTTCCCTTTTTTTGTCTAATTATATATGGAGGAGAGGACAAATTTAACTTAAAATCTAGCTGGAAGCAAAATATTTATGTACACTAAGCTTTACACCCGATGATTTTGCAATAAAATTATTTAAATAATCAATTAGAGATAAAATTTATAGGAAATTACGCTCTCAACATGTTTGTAAAGTTTGGTTTTTAAAACAGTGTACAACCTATACTTTTTTTTTTCAATTATACAAAAACACTAGAATTTTTTTAAAATTTATCTTTTTAATGCTGATTTTTATTTTTTTTGTTTTATTTTTATTTTCTTACATTTTTTCTCCATTCTTTTTTATTTAAAAATATTTTTTTGATGTCATATTTTCAATATACATATAAAAATAAATAAATATATATATATATAACATATATACAATATATATATAATATAAAATACACACTTAACACTATAAACTACATCTACATAATATTTTTAATAGTTGTTTAATTTTTTTAAATTTTTAATTTCACAATATTCATAAATATTTAACAACTTTTATATAAAATAAACACAACTTAAATAATAAATATATAACATACACACAATATTTATAATATATCTATAACATCTATGAAATATATACAGAACATCTATTAAATATCTATATAATGAAATTGTACATATTTTTTTTATTTTTTCATGTGTATAATATGTAGAATTTGTTTAAAAATAAATTTAATAATTTTTATTATTATATTATTATATTTTTTTACTTTGTTAGTGTTATTTATTTTTTATAATTAAAATTAATTTTTTTTAATAAAAAATTATGATTTTTAAATGTTAAAAATAATTTAAAATATTAATTTTTATTATTTTATTAGAATTTTTTATTTAATAGTGAAGTTTAAAAAAAGTTAAAGTAAAATATTTATTGTTGTGAGAGAAGGTATATTTAAAAAAAAAATCTTATTTCAATGAATTAAATTTTTTATAAAAATATAAATATTTTTAATTTTTATAATATTTATAAATAATTTTATAATATTTATAAAATAAAAAATATTTTTTAAATAGTTATATAAATATTTTAAAATTTAAATTATATAAATATTATTTTTTAAATAGTTATATAAATATTTTTAAAATTTGAATAATTTGTGTATTCACAAACTAATACATTAACTTTATTGCGAAGGGTTGTAAGAAAGATTAAAAATTTTTAATATGAAAAATTAATACTAGTATTTAATAATTAATAAATTAACTAAAATCAAGGTTGGCAATTGCCATAACCGAGAAGCCAATGATATCAACGAACCGAAAATATAGTTTTGGGGAAGGATAAGCCAACGCGCCCTCAGAATTTTCCGAGACCACGAGTCCCTCTCCAACGTTTACGAATTACGACCTTTCTTTCTATTCTCTCTTCATCTTGATTGTTAACTCAATAATGGATCAGCTAAAACACGATGCTTTCTACCATCAGTCCGTGCAAATGCAAGCTCCAAATCCACCCTTCACCGATTTCCATCAGCAGCAGCCGTTGCCTGACCCTTGTGCCCAGCCGGCCGCTCGTTCTCAACCCAGGTTTGTCTTGATCTTTTTATTCTGCTTGACTAGTTTGTGATTGAAGTTTGAAGTTGAAGGATTCTGATTTCCTTGGTGGGTTTTGTTTTTTGTCTTAAATTATTGCTTAATTCACTATATTTTGAAAGAAAAATTTGCCTTGTTGAATTTGATTCTGGTGATTGGCGAGTGTGGTTTTGATGGAACCAATGAAAATTTTAAGCGCCACTGCTAGTTATTTTACAGTTTTTGTGGCCTATAATTCTTGGATGCGATTTATGGAGTGAATTTAATAAGAAATCTTAGGTAAAACGTCATGGAGAGAGTAGAACGCCTTTTGAAGAAATAATGGACTTCCTTCTATTAGGGGGTCTTTACAGTTTGCGAAATATACGCTTAGATCATTAATTTTATAGCTGGATTTTATTCAACTGTCCAGGGAGTGTTGAATTCATGTGATTGTATTTGAGCTGAGACTATGCAGGGTGTGCAACTGTGGTTTTTGGGTTGTTATCATTCTTGAGAATTGAGATGGATTAGTTACCCTTGGTATTGAGCTGTACTATGTGATTGTTTTACCGTCTGGCAGCCAAAGGCCTGAGTATGAAGTCAAGGATAGTGCAGCTGCAAGAAAAATGCAGAAAGCAGACCGTGAGAAGTTGAGGAGGGATCGACTAAATGAGCACTTTTTGGAGTTGGGAAATGTGCTAGGTAAAAATCTTGCCTCAGCTTAAAATGATTTTTTTAAAAAAAATTCTTTTTCTGGAATTCTATTTATTCCTCCCCTTTTTTGGTGTCAATATTTGAGTTAGAGTTAGAAATGACATGAAAGGCTTGAGTTTTTTATGGTATGTGATTTACTATTGAGAGAAGTTTCTTATGGTATGCGATTTGACATGTTGCTTTACATATAGTGAAACTGCAAGTGAGAGAAGTTTCAAAAACTGTCATTATATTAGTGTTGCTATAAGTTGGTTAGCCATGCTTTTTTTACATGACCAAAAGACATCAGTGATCAGTCCTCATAGTTCAAACACCTCTCTATTATTTTTGCTATGGAAACACCTTGTTTTGCAAAATAAAGCAATTGAATGGTTACTGCTAGAGTTGTTGCTTAATCCAGTGGGACTAGACAAGCTTGCAATTCTTATTAAGTGCTTGTGAAGTCACATTATAGTTGTTGCTTAGCTCTTCATGTTTGCAGTGACTAGCTTGACGAGTTCTACTTGACTTCTTGTCTACCTTATCCATTCTTTTCCTTTATCTAACTGGAAATAAGTTGAATAAAATTATTATTTGAGGTTGTGAAAAGATTGCTTTCTCAAGTCACAGCTGATTATGACTGGATCAGACTATATGCAGCATTATGTTACTTCTATGAAAGTTTTCATGCCCATATTTAAGTGATCTTGAAATTCAGATCCTGATAGGCCCAAAAATGACAAAGCAACTATTCTGGCCGATACAGTTCAGTTGTTAAAGGATTTGACATCACAAGTCAGCAAACTCAAGGCAGAGTGCACTGCATTGACTGAAGAATCTCGTGAGGTGATCTTTTAATTTCTCTTCACATTGGTAACAATGTTGAACATGAAAATTTGATACTTATCATACAATGTTGTTTCGGGAATAGTTGACCCAAGAGAAAAATGACCTCAGAGAAGAGAAGGCATCTCTCAAATCTGACATTGAGAATCTTAAAATTCAGCATCAGCAAAGAGTCAGGTCTATGTATCCGTGGGTTGCTATGGACCACTCAGTTGTTATGGCCCCAACTTCTTATCCGTACCCCGTGCCAGTGACAATACCTCCAGGCCCAATTCCTTTGCATCCATCCATGCAACCATACCCTTTCTTTGGAAATCAAAATCCTGCAGTAATCCATAATCCCTGTTCAACTTTTGTTCCATATATGACCCCTAATACCTTGGTTGATCTGCAGTCCACCCTACATGCATCTTCACTTGCACAGCCAGCCAGAGGATCCCATGTTTCAGGCAAACTAGATTCAAAAAATAAATCATCAGGAGACAGCAAAACTGGAAAAAGTTTGGACTCTAATGATATTGCAACAGAGCTGGAGTTGAAGACTCCAGGATCTACGACAGATCAGGTATTGTAGACTTTTAGATTTGTTCGAGAAAGACGCGGAGTGTTGGAACCAATTTTCAAGGTAATTTTGATTTAAATACCAAATTTAAGTAAATGATTAATGTGATGTATTTTTGTAGGATTCATCATCCGGGCAAAGAGACTCCAAAAAATCTTCAGAGAAGGAAAATAGTGTTTCAGAAGGGAGTTCTTCAAGTAGGTGTTCTTCATCTCGCAGTATCCAGGATAGCTCATCTACTAGCATGGTTGATAGCACAAAAGCAGATGAATTAGGCCAGTGAAAGAATTAACTAATAAATAGCAAGCCGGGTCGTTTAAAATTTTTTGCTTCTTTCCTAGAATCTTCAAATTCTATCATTTTTTATTTGGCAAAGGCTGGACAAGTATGTTAATATAAGCTAATCTTGTCCGATTTTGTTAGACATCTATCAGCGTCAATGCTGTGAGGGATAGAAGTCAGGATCATCATTAATACTTGCTATTAGTGAACAAGAAGTGCAGTTAAATGCTAATGTAAATGACATCTCGTTGACAAGGCCAGCAGTAGGTTTGTCTGCAATAGCTATATGTGAATAGTGGAGCCTTCTGGGAATAACATTTAACGAAGGCTTGTATTGATGTTCATAATGTGCTGTACTAGAAGTTCTTTTCTATGAAGTCCATGAGAATGAATGAAATGCCTAGACTGAACTAGCTAGAGGTTGGATATTATTGTGAACACGTGAATTTGTCTTTCACCTCAATTTCTTTTGATGTGGTATTGCATTTGTAACTTAGATAAGATCTTGTGTATATTTGTTTGATATTTCTTTCATGTTCTTGTATCTAGTGGGCTATCAGCTTATGCATATGTCTTTTGTCGGGGAAATCAGTTGAGCGGCAATTGTCATCGTTTGCACAAATGGTAAGTAAATGCTTTCTAGTTTGGGTCGTGATATTAATATTAGGCTGTGCATGAAAATGCAAGCTGAAGGCATGACATAATTGATAGCAATGGCAGTGACCAGAGCCAAAGAACTTTTAAATGTTGAAAAAGAAAGTTGTGGTTTCTGAGTGTTCTCAATATTATGAATTTTAGAGACGGCTGCATTTAAAAAGAAAAAAACCTGAGAGCTGAGAGGCTGAAGATTGTTGTAGCATGAATAGTCAGCTACTTTTCAAAATTTGGCTCAGGAACCTTAGTGAAATGAAACCGATGTTTTACATTAAAAAAAAAAAAAGAAAATGGGAAAGAATTGAGTAACGGGTGAACATTTGGTTTGGATATTTGCAATGATGATAATCAAGATTAAATTTGTAAAAAATTTAAATTTAGTTGAAGTTTATTTTTTATACTCAAGTTTTATGTCATATTTGATCCAATTAATATTAAAATGTTAATTTAAATATTTAATGATCTCCACTTAATATATTTAATTGTCTAAATAAAAAATTATATTTAAACATTGCGCATAACACAACAACGCATATTTACATTCGTAGTAAAATATACGACTATGGTTTTTGAGTATAGTATTTCAATTGGTCAGCAATGGTAGGCTTGTCAGATAAAAGATATGGGTGGGTGTTCGGTCCATCAGTTAATTAACCGACCAAATTAAAATTTGATCGATTATTTTGAAAATATATTTTTCTGACCGAATTGATCGAATAATAAATTTAGTCTGTTTGGTTAATTAACTAAACCGGCTCGATCAGTTCGGTTAATTAATCAAACCGGATATTTAACCGAATTTATAATTTTTTTTCCAAAGTTATATTTATAGACAGTACATAGCTTGGATTTCTCTTCTTCTTGCAAAATGTATATTTTTTTACTATTTTAATTACAAAACTCTCTAGTTAAATTGAATAAATTCAATTGAATAAATTCAATTAGATTCAACTAAATATTTATATATGTTCACTCAATTATTATTTAAATTCAAATTAAATTTATATAAATTAATTAACAACATTAAAAGAATCTCTGTAATTTTTAAGGGATATTGGGTGTAACTTCATCATAAAATTTTAATGCCAAGCTAAATTAATAAATTGAAGGCCAAATAAATATTATTTGGTGGCAAATGGAGTCATTCATTAAATATGCTTCATTACTATTAATGTTACTATACATATATGCTTAATCAACATATCAAGTATCGATAATTTAAACATCTTGCAAATCTGTTTGTGTTAATATCATTTGGTTCCTATCTATTAACAATTTTAGACCAAGTGTCAGGCCAATCCTTGAATACTTGTAGAATTCCATATTATCAAAATATGAAAGATATAGGCTATTTATTCTAAGTGTTTTGATTAAGTATTAAAAAACTAAATCCATCACAAAAAGCAGTAAGCTTGTGTTCAAATTACAACACAAAATAATTATAAAATTACAAATCGACAAAATAAATAATCATTCAACATAACTCCATAAATCAAAACACACAACAATTATAAATTGTAACAATGACACAAACGTTAAAAATTACCATAAATTTTTAAAAAAAAAAACTACAAATTTCATCATTAATCTTCATCCACATCCACAATAGTTGATTGCGTAACAATATTTGTTGATTCATATTCAGATGCAACTATAACCATTGCTGAAAAAGCATAAAAAGAATTAAGGAGTTAAGATAAAAATAAATAAATAAATAAAGAAACAAACTAATTAAATTAAACAAAGAATTGCAACCATAATATAAAAAAGAAATTAAATTTTACCATCTTCAAGCATTTCAATGTCTTCATGTGTTTCCTCAATAGTCATCTACTCTTGGGAAATTCGAAGCCAATCTCCACCACACATAAGTAACTCCACCAATCTAGGAGTCAGAGAATTTTTATATGGATCGAGCACCCGTCCATATGTACTGAAAACAGACTCCAGAGCCACAGTAAAAATAGAGACAACCAATATATCACATGCCATTAATGACAAAATCGAAAACCTAGGGGAATGAATTTTTTACCAACCCAAGATATCCAAGCTAGGAATGTAACACCCCTACATAAACTATATACTTAATTGCATAGGAAATGTCATCTAACATTCACACAATCTACATACGTAATACAAAAATTAAACCAAAATACTTTCGCGTATTAGTGCAGTTGTTAAATTTCAAATAACTATTATTATCAAGCCTATATTACAAACATATATTTGTTAATTTATAAAGAACTTTTATCATTATCTCACAACATTATAATTTTCAAACTACTCTCAATCTTATACAACGGTCATACAAAAGTATAAAGTATTATCATGTGAACTATACAAAATATAATATTTACAATATTACTCATTGAACCTTTGTGATACAGTTGACCAGGAATGTATATCTCTCACTCTGCAGTATCAACTCTTCTTGTTTGATCTACGCATCAGAAAATAATTCTAACACGTTAAGCAAAACTTAGTGGTGCTTATGCATTCACAATATGCAAGAACAATTAAAGAAAAGAGAACCATATATAAAATGATTTAGAAACAATAAAAATTACCACTTTAGAACGTTGAATAACAAAATTAATAAATTCATTTAACAATAACCAAATAGCACAATGCTCTCAATGTAAATAACTTCTTTAATTATACCCATACACACTGAACTCAAATCCTAGATTTGGATAACGGGTCACTGTTGGCAATTTAATGCTCACTGTATAAAGTTTTGGCTAATGAGCCATTATGATACGAATGCCCACTGAATATGGTGACACAGAGTGTCCATTGATGATACAGAATGTCCACTATCACTTTGGATATTCTCCTTTTGGCTAGCCATTCAATCCCAAGCTAGATCTTAAATCAGTATGATTTTGGCAAATTAATAGTTATTAATTAACATTAAATCATTCACAACACTTCAATGGAACAGTTCTTTGATCAATACTTGGTATCACACATATTTTATCATATATTTAAATATATCTGTTACACTACCTGTTAAGGTTGATTTCAAAAATATTTCTTACACTTTGAGGACTTATAATCTATAGAATTACACATGAAAACAAAGCAAAAAGTTATTTTGGCAAGTTTCTCAAGTGACACATTCAGTGATATGGGCGTGTCATTGACCGTGTCATATGCTCATTCTTATAGAAGCTTTGACATGCCCAACGATACGGGCATGTATTTGGCTGTGTCGTTTAAATTGTATTACAGTAGCTACGACACGCCCATGATATGGATGTGTCACTGACAGTGTCATTTACCTTTTTTCACAGTAGCTATGACACACCCAATGGTACAGGTATGTTACTGGTCGTGTCTTCAATATTGAAACACAGAATCATTTACACGTCCAGTGACATGGCCGTGTCACTGGTGGAGTCAAGCAAAACTTTATATTTCGAACACTTATCAACTTAAACTTCCTATATCCAAATATGTGATATTAATGGATCAAAACTAGTTTCTTTGGCATAGAAAGAGCAAATATTAAGTATTTTTCAGTAAAAACTGTAACACCCTTATACCCTATATACGTACAATACATATTTTCAGCATATGTAAAATACGCATATACAGTACAAAAATGTCACAGACCGGTTTACTAATTTTTTTTTCTTCACATTTCCAATTTAAAATTTCAAATTCTAAATATAAAAAAATTAAATAGAATATAAATATTCTTTACTTGTTATAAGAACCCCAAATAAATAATATATATATAAATCTCTGGGAAAAATTCGCCAGAGTTTTGTCTGTAATTTGGATATCCCAAAATTTAGCAATTACTCAACCTGTAAAAAAAAAACACTCCCAAATAATTTTCAATCACCATCTCAACCATACTTCTCAATTTCACAAAGTTTCTCAAACATATATATATAGATATATATAATTTAAAACACACTTACTCACCCATTTCAAATATATTGACTCAAACATTCTTTATAATATACAATACAAAAAATCCAAAATATAATATATTATGCATAAAACTCAAAATGTACAATAACATAAAAATATATACATGCTGCTGGTAGTGTTTCTGATCTCGATAGCAACTCAACAAGCTCAACTACAAGTCTAGACCCGACCTGGTTTAGAATAACTCTCTGGCTCAGCTGGGTCTACCCCATCACCTGCGCGATGAAAATAATCGCGTTAAGCCGAAACCTAGTGGTACAAACTTTGATAATAACAATATAACTCAATGCAATACCAATGCACAATGCATTTGGATGTCACATCATTCCACTTTCTTATATTTTTTAAATATTTCATAAGCACAACTCATAACATTATATTGCTCAATTGTGTCATAATTCATAACTCACATTAAAATAAAGACAAGCATGGGCGGAAAAGGGATCTAATATGCTATTAGAATTTCAGAGTTACTACTTTGGTCTATAATGACACCATGTGTCTAGCCCCGTAGGCAATATATCTATGGATAATGTAACAGCCACAGTCTCTTAGACCTCAACCCAGCTAGACTCTTAGGCCTCATTATCTTGGTCCTCAACTCGACTAGATTGCTACAATTTTTGAAGCTTATGACCCAGTCTTTTAACCCCAAAAACATCATATTTATCAGCTGGCTTGGCTTACGACCCAATCTTTTCACCATTCCAGCATATAGACCGTAGGCAATCATAGGCATGCCGCCAAACTCAGAACTCTGAAAATTGAATAACATACTAGTCACACAATTTATTAATTTTCCTCATTATTAATCTTTTTCTCTTTGTCACATATTCAATCTAGGCACATTGCTTTATTTTCACATTTTTTTTCTCACTTTTCTCATCTTTCACATCTTTCTCATTTTTCTCACTTTTTCTCATTTTTTTCAATATCAATTCATTTCATTATTTCATATATCTCATTTTTGCATTCACAACACATTACCCAATTACTTTGGGTATTTTCACATAATATGCATATTTCACATTTTACACAATTTAGCCATTATCAATGGCTTTTTACAATGCATTTAACACATATATGACATTACAAATGTCATAGCACATTATTCATACACAATCAATGAATCAAGTAGCTTAACACATTTTTCAACCAAAATGTGTTAAGTCCAAATGTTATGCAAATATAAATATTATATTCAAAGTTTGTACATACCTCCACTAGCAACCCAAAGCAAGTTAAAAACAATCTTCAATCCAATCTTTGCAACTTTTTCTTCACCACTTGGATGAAGCAAATCAACCTCCCTCAAAGCCTAAACCAAATGTGATAACAAATAATCATTTAGCATCACATTTAATGGCATTTTCAACATTAAACCATAATTACACATCACTCCTATAAATTTTCAAAAATTTAGCATTTCCTTACTTCAACATTGGAATTCCATTCTACTACAATTAAATTAGTGTTTTAAGTTTATTTATATTATTAAAAATATATTTTAATACATTTAAATCATTTATATTATAAAAATACACTATTATACACAAAATCTCAAAAATGGCATAACCTGCCCCCATTAAAGGTTTTCCATTTCAACACTATCCATTACTCATTCTAAGCTTATATTCATCACTTTTAACACTAAACAACATGCTTAAACAAATAAAATCACACAATTCAACCACTTTGTAAAATCACTTTTCCAAAACCCTAAATCTCCACTTCCATTCTCAAACTCCAACCCAACACCACCAAATTCAATATTTGACTTTAAAATACTTGTTTATGAATCAAAACAACTCATTTAGAACCAATTTACACAATTAAAGTTCATATTTTTAAAATCTCAAAAATCCATAACCCTAAATTCTCTCTATTCACCATTCTTTAACCAAACTCCATCATCTCTTCAATCTAACCTTAGAATCATTGTTAACTACCCAAAATAACATCATACACACTAATTCCAACAATTATAACATACTACATCAAAATCTCAAAACTCACATAATCTAAATTTCCAAGAAATTCAAAGAAAGAGATGAAAACTTACTAATTTTGGTGGAGATCACCAAAAATTCATTTGAAACTTGTTAAATTCTTCAATTTATGGAGTATGGAAGAATCAAAATCTTGGCTTCAAGCTCCCATAGAAAACGTCCCTTGAAGAAGAAGAAGAAGAAGAAGAAGAATAAGACTTTTAATATTCTTTTCCTTTCATCTTTTTTTAAACCACATATATATATATATTAAAATAATTTAATATTTAATTATTTAATTATTTTTTAATAAATTAAAAGTCCTAATTTCCCTCTTCCATTCAAAAATAATTTATTTTTGAATTATTTTATTAATTTTGAATTTATAAGATTTAATTACCAAAATACCTTTTTTTAAACAAGTGTTGACTTTTATATGTTATGTATATTTTGTATATATAATATATATATATATATATTCCACTTTTTCATTTAAAATCTCTTCAATTTTCATTTAAAACCATTAATTTAATTTATTCTTTTAAATTATAATTTATTTTATCCAATTTTTCAAAAATTAGAAATTTTCAAAAATTTTAAGATGTTACAAAAACTCATCAAGACAACTCAATCAATCATTTTAAACAATAAAATTTGTAGAAATTTAGATAGTTGCAAATCAAAAATACATAAGCACATACCTCTTCAAACTCTTCTTTTTCTCTAATCACTTGTTGATAATCTCAATTTTTTCAGCTTAATCTTCTAAAACCTATAACTAAATATAATCTTCTCTTAAGTTTTGATTAAAGTCTTAGAAAGAAGGAAGAAAGAAGGAGTTTTGGTGACGAAGGTGGTGATGAACATGGATGAAGATGAAAGAAGGAAGAAGATGAAAGAAACCTCAACACAAATACACTTGTCCATACACTTATATATACAACTTAATCAAGTGTGGCCAATCTCATATTAGCTATGGTGCACCATCTTTCTTATTCTTTGACTCTAATTCGATTTTTAGTCTAGTAAAACCATAAAAATACATAAATTCTTCAATAAATTTTTAAGATCCACTATTTATATTACTTATCCATATCACTTATATCACAATTCACTATCAATTATCAATATTAAATTAAAGTTTAATATTTAAAATTTTAAACATTATAAGAAATATCTTCACAATCTTTAGTTAAATATCTATCCAATTCAGTCTTGTAATCTTCACTTGCCTTTCGGTTTTTATACCCTCTAAATAACATTGGCTCATCTCTATCTTGGGTAACATTAGCTTACTTTTGACTCCCACTTACAACACCAACACTAGAAGCACCTTGGTTTTGATAGCCACTTGTCTTTTTTTTGTACTCATTAAATAACTCAAAGGTGGCTTGCTTTAACTTATTGAAAAAATTGATATCTATTAATGCACCATACAACTCCTTAAGAGCATACTCCATGTAATCAAATTTGTATCGAGGATCAAGAATAACAGCGATATAAATTAACATATTATTTTCATCTGGATTATCCCAATATTTGTTATATTTATTTCTCATCTTAATAGCCATGGTGGACAACTCTAGATCATCATTGCTGTATTCTAATTCTTTCAACAAAATATGAATCTCTGTAATATCATAAAAAAAGAGTTATAAGTACAATATTTGGAGCCCGACACCCCTTAAAGTCATCTTGTAAAATTTTTCTAAAAACTTGCAAAATCTCCTAACACATGCTCAATCATCTGAGTTAGGTTTACCATCTATCTCTACATACCTACCATCAATTTCATCATCTCTCATTAGATCATACTTAAATGATCTATCTTGCTCATCATACCTCTTAAATGCTCTCTCAAATTTTTCAACCATATCTAGCATGAGATATGTGCAATTCCATCTGGTAGGAACATCGCCTTGCACTGAATTCCTTCCAACGCAATGCACTCCTTAAATTTGGTTAGTCTAGTTGGTGATGCTATGATATATTTAACAACACATCTCACCTTATCTATAGACTCAGAAATTTCACTCAACCCCTCCACAACTATCAAGTTCACAATGTGAGTCGCGCATCTCATGTGTAAATATCTACCTCCTAATATAGTTGGACTCCATTTAGATATTTTCTTTTTCAAACTTGATATTGCAGTGTTATTGGATGAAGCATTATCTACTGTTACGGTCATAAGTCTATCAATTCCCCAATCAATCAAATATTTCTCCATAGTCTGACTCAAATCATCACCCTTATGACTTGTAATTGGATAAAAATTAATTACTTTTTTGCACAAATTTCAATTCTTATCTATAAAATGTGTAGTGAGACACATATAATTGATTCTTTGCACAGAAGTCCACCTATCAGTGGTAAGACACACTCTAGATGAGCAAACCAGCATTTAACACCCTTTTTAATTTTTTTCTCTCTTCAGCAAATAATTCAAACATGTCTCTAGTCACAGTTCTTCTAGAGGGAATAATAAATTCAGGACAAAGTTGACAAATAAATTTTTTAAACCCAGGATTCTTAACAAATTTCAAAACTAATTTACACTCAATTATTAACATAGCTAATGCCTTTCTACAAGCCAGTTGATTAAATTTTCAATTAGTTATGATTGCATCTCCAGTACCTCCTTATTGAACATTCAATTTCATTTGTTTTGCATCTCTTCCATTTTTTGGATTATTTTTGCATCTGCCCATATGATATTTTAATGCACTAGTCTCATTCTTTTTTGAATCACAAAAGAATTGTCTGTCGCAATACTTACATTGTACCTTAATTTGACCATCTTCATCCTCAAACTTTTCACTGAAGTGTTGCCAAACTTGCGATCTATCCCTTACTTTCTTCTTTTTGGAAGGGCTAGTGACAGTAGCATGTGTCCCTATACTTGATTGAGGACGACATTCAACTTCCTCATTATGTTGACTCGCCATCTGCATTACCATACAACAAAAAAAGATCTTACATAAATAGTGAATAATGAAGGATTATCAAGTATCAAATCAAAAAAATTTAAAGTAAATAAAATTTTAAAAAAATCCAATAGCCTAAATAATAAGCTAAAATAACATTTTTAAAGACTTCTAAAAAATGATACATAGGAACATAAAGAGCAAAAAAAAATGACACAGAACAAAAAAAATGTGATCCCACAAACACCCATTTATGTACTGCTGCATCACTCTTTTATCCCACTTGTTCTTTATCAAATATATTCTATGTTATGAGCATTGATTATTATGCACAATGGTACAGTCGAGCATGCAAGAGACTGTTGTTTTTTGCTTAATGAAAGTGGCTGACAGTGAAGTGCAAGTATCTCATAAAAGAGTTTGATATAGTGAATGAGCATATTGGAGAGATTTCAAAAATTATCATTAGAAATATTTCTTTTTAAACATCCTAATTTTATTTATATTTTCTTAAGAAATTAATCTCATTTTGTAATTAATATACTTAAAAAATGAAATTATTTATATTATGCATTTTTTTAATATAATTATGCAGCCAATAATTTTATTAACCCCTTACATCAAATCTAGAACCTTGATACAATATTTTATAAACTCAAAACCCAGAAAATAGTAAGCAAAACCCATGTACACATTGAAACAAGCAGAACGAGCAAACCAGCAATCAGGCCATAATGCAGAATTAAAACCAATAAAAGAGTAGACCAACAGATTACACCAAGCAGACCATTATGCACATGTAGACCAGCAAACTAGTAACCATGAGCCAGATCAATAGGAGTAGCAGAAGCAAACCAGTAGGTCAAAATTATTATGCATATTCAATAAATTATTTTGATACTATTCGTTAAAATGACAGCAAACTAAAATTAAGGCTTAGCATCAAGCTTAAGTCCCATTTTTCACGAAAAAGTAAGATTCAATAAATTATTTTTGATATGTTAATCAAATAACTGAAAATTTTGTGGTATATGGTGAGCTATTCTCTCTTTTTTTTACAAGTTTAATTTATAGATCTAATGAATATAATCCAAGAAAATAAAATCCAAACAAGCATTCATAATCATTTTCACAAATCACCATAGCAGAAGCAAAAAATTGACCAAAAAATAAATGATTTGTGAGGTTGCAGTATTATTGGCGACCGGTGATGATTGACGAGGCTGCTCTCCTGCTCCTGCTGGCTGCTGCTGCTACTCAATGCTGCCTTCTGCTACTACTGGCTGTGACTGTTGGCGACCAGTGACGATTGATGAGGCCTCTCACCTACTCCCGTTGGCAGTTGCTGCTACTCGCTGCTAGCTTTTGTTGCTACTGGCTGTGGCTGCTGTCCATCGGCGACGATGATACTCGAGAGAAAAGTCAAGGAGAGAATAGAGGGATCGGCTGGTGTTAAGAAATGAGAGGCAGAGACCAGACCAGAGGTAGAGAGAGTGTATTAGGTTTTCACTTTTCAGTAAAATGAAAATGTTAAATTGCCAATAACATAAAACGATGAGTTTTAATAATATTCGGTTAACGGTTAATCGAAGAAATAAAATCGGTTAACCGTTAACTGAACCGATAATCAAAATTCTCAATATATATAACCGAACCGACCGATATATACATTATTAATTAACCGAACTGATAATTTTGGTCGGTTAATTGATTATTCAGTCGGTTAACCAAGATATGTCCACCCCTATAAAAGAATATTTCAAAATGAGAGGCAAATGGTGACTTGAACTTAATTCACTAATCGCCCACAAAACTGTTTCTTGTCTTATAATTATAGTTATACAATTAAAAGATTTGCTAGTCTCACTTGGAATGCTTTGGATGTTTATTATTTTTTTTATTAATTATTTATGAGAGGGAAGAAATACATAAAATTTCAATTCAAGACCTAAGATTAAATTAGATAGTTTACTTTGAGTGTTCCATTATTTATTATAAACAAACGAATCATATATATATATATAGGTTCCATAAAAGTTGGTTGATTCCTCTACTAAATAATTAATTCGTCAAATTTCACTCTTAAAACTCATTATTGATTTTTTTTAAATAAAATATTTGATAATTAACTAATTAATATAAAATGATAATTTATTAAAAATGTTTTATTAATTTAATTATAGTTTAATTTTTAAACATTGATATTTATCAAATTTTGTACTTTATAATTTTATATATTTGAAAGTAAAAAATAAAATTAATTATATGAAATTATTTTTATTTACATTGAAAGATAAAAAAAAAAAATCTAAAAAAGGCTTGCTTTCTTGCCTGTCTTTTGATTGCAACCATTAGACAAATTACTAGTGATTTTTGGTATTAAGAATTTCGAAAATTATATGTTGAAATCCAATTTCATTATTAGATTAAAATTTGTTTTACACATTTAAATGCTTCCATAATAATAATAATAATAAAGAAAATCTTAATGAAATCATGCCCGGTGCCCATCCATCAATCAAATAAAAAAATTATTAAAAATTTTAATGAATAAATAGTAACAAATTAACTTTAAAAAAAATAACAAATTAAAAAAAAATAAGAAAAGAAAAGAAAGAGAAACTAAAACTGAAGAGTGCGTCACAGGCTATGCTAGACCTGGAATTGATAAATTTGTGGGGGCATGAGAGCACGCGTACGGTTCGGAATCGTCATCGCCACACAGATTCACAGTTTTATCCAAATTCTTTCTTTTTATATGTGAAACCACGCGTGTTACAAGGGAAGCACAAGACCGTGTCAATGTCATCCTTTTCTTTGTCCAAACGATGACGTATTTACCGCTAAAAAACACTGTTTCTCGAACTCCTTTTCCTCCACAGTGCAAGTGTATGCTCAGTTTTTGCCAAATTTTCTTCTGGTCGAAAGGCAGTAGCCGAACCAACAATTTAAAATGATAGAGTAACGATATATTTATAAAGTAGAAAACATTAATGATATATAGGATTTTTTTTTAATTTAATAGTAGAATAATATGACAATCTATTTTTTGTATATTATCTCAAATTTATTTAAATTACAAATATTATTCTTAGATTATTTTTTTTTAATTTGAAAATTCTTCAATCTCATATTAAGTAATGTACTATAATTAAATATTAATTCTTTTCTAAGTTCCACTTTGGTTCTTAAAATTTTTAAAAAATATTAGCCCTTAAATGTGCTTTTCCTTATTTTTTGATGAAATAGTAAAATTTCAAAAATTAAACATGAGAAAGGAATTAGCAGGCGAAATGAAATTAATATGTACATGCTTAGAGCGTGAATTGGACGCGCGAAAAAACAAACACCACAGCTTCAACGCTTCTTTTCCACTGCCAGTCTTTATTGGTTTATCCTTCACCAAATTTAAATTTCTTCCTGTGAATTTTGTTGCCTTTGAAAGAGCCAGCCAACTGTAAAAAACACAAGATTTTTTTTTGGCAGGTTAAAAATAATTATAATATTAAATCATTAAGTTTAGAATAATTAATGAAAATCATTAAGTTATTTAAATTATAATATTAAATTACTTATTTATCTTTAAGTTTAGAACTCTTAATATTAATGAAAATAATTAATGATATGTATTTGAAAATAATTTGACAATTGAAAATAATTAATGATTTACACTATTCATTAGTTATTTTGAGCATTAAAAATAATTAATGATATACATTTTCAATGAATTGAGAATTGAAAATAATTAATGATATATATTTTCAAGATATTGATTAGAAAGTATACATATTTTTAACCCCTTGTAAATATCATTATAATTTTTTTTTCTTTTAACTAAGTTGGTGCTTAAACACATTCAAAATTTTCAAAAATAGAATTATAATATGGATAAAATTTCAAAAAATAAGAAGGCCAAAAATAATGAAAAACCGTAAAATAAAAAGTCTGAGAATGATGAATTATATTTACCACCTTCATCGGCCACCTTAGAGATATTGTATAATTCAAACATAGAGAATACAAAAATCTTCAAAGAAGAAGTATCTGAGTTCATTATAGAATACAAAAATCTTCAAAGAAAAAGTATCTGAGTTCACGAATAAGATTATAAAATATGAGTCCGAAGACTATGTAAGAACTATGTTGCTTAAATTAAGATTACCTATTAATGAAAATATTTGAGTTGTATATGGAAATCTTCAATAGAGTCGATCCTATTAAATTTGAAATAAAGAAAATTGAAAATCGATCGTCTGATGAATTTGAATCAATCTCTGAATAAACTAAATCTTTCTGTAATTCAAATGATTTCACTTAAATATGTTTATCTAATAATAATATGACTTTTTTTAAAATTGAATTTGCATAAGTCTAAAATTGAAAGTTGCCTGTTTTTTGAAAATTAGATTGAAAGTTTGTTAAATTTTGTTTCAAAAAAAAAAGTATTGGAGCAGGTTTTATTGTTTTTGAATTTTAGTACTAAAACTCTGCCATCTGAATTTTATACTTTAATTTGTTGAATTTTTTTATTTGTAGACAATAAAAAATTATAATATGAAATTACGCTATACATAATATAAATATTTTAACAGAAATATATAATTGACAAATAATATTATAAGTTTTATGTAATATAAATTTATAAAGTTATTTTTAATTTATATAACATAATTGGTACCAATACATAATTATTTGAAAATTATATTGTTTCATTAAAATGGTTTACATTTTGCATCAATATTAATATAAAAATTCATGATCACATATTAGACTTTGGATTAGTACTGAATACTACTAGTTATTAAGTATGATGGATAATAAATCAGTTATGGTAGCTCAGCTGGTCAACTGTTGTTACTCTCAATTGAGAGGGCAGGAGTTCGATTCTCATAAAAACGTATTTTGGGGGTTAAGCTTTTTTTTTAAAAAAAAAGTATGATGGATAATTTACAGTAATAATAAAAAAGTAATTAAGCATACATATAACTAAAGTAACACATAATAAGTTAATTAATAATTACTAATAAAGTAAATATAATAAAATTAATTGATATGATATATTAAAGTCTCCATTTAATTATTTTCAATCATACTTTAATTAATACAATAAATCTTTTCTGAATAAATCTTTTATAAATATATATGTATTTTAAATAACATAATTGATAAAGTTCTACAATAATTTTTGTAAATAGATATATATTAATTATATAATATAATTGATAAAGAATATTATAAGTCATAAATAATAAATTTATTAAGTATTATACTATATACGGCGAATAATAAAAATACAAATAATTGATATATATGGTAAATAATAAAAATACATATAATTGATACTATTACATAATTATATATAAGAATAATTAATCAAAAATCATCAATAGTGTTATAGCACACACATACATACATATATATATATATATAATCAATCTTTTCTAAATATACTTAGTTAATACTACTAATAAATATAACCTAATAAGCATATATAATAAATGAAATATTATAATATATATATGGCCAATAATAAGTTATGTACATATAATTGATATTATTACATAATTATATATAAGAATAATTAATTAAAAAATCTTCAATAGTTATAACACACACATACTTACATATACTTAGTTAATCAATCTTCAATAGTTTATCAATGTTTTCTAAATATACTCAGTTAATACTATTAATAAACATAATCTAACAAGCATATATAATATAAGTGACTAAGGTCAAATTTAGTCTATGTACTATGGTGAAACGATTATATTGGCCCTTGTAATTTTTTTTGGACTGATATATTTTTTTCAAAAAAAGATTAATCTAAATCATCTATTTCTTAACATAATAACCTCTAAACTAATTAATAATAGAGTCCAATTTGGACTTCCATTGAATGTCAAAGGCCAAATTAAATTCTCAAAAAATATTAATAATTGACAAAGAATATTATAAGTTATACATATAGTCAATATTATAACATAATTGATAAAGTTCTACATTAATAATTATTGTAAACATATATATTTTAATTGTATAATATAATTGACAAAGAATATTATAAGTTTTTTTTGGCAAACTATATTATAAGTTATACATGTAGTAAATATTATAATCATGTATGTATTTTAAATAACATAATTAAAAAAGTTCTACATTAATAATTATTGTAAATATATATATTTTAATTGTATAATATAATTGACAATGAATATTATGAGTTTTAATTTTGGCAAACAATATTATAAGTTATAGGTACAGTAAATATTATAAACATGTATGTATTTTAAACAACATAATTGATGAAGTTCTACATTAATAATTATTGTAAATATATATATTTTAATTGTATAATGTAATTGATAAAGAATATTATAAGTCATAAATAATAAATTTATTAAGTATTATACCATATATGTATATATATATGGCAAATATATATTAATTGATATATATTTTTTATTTTTCAAAGGAGATGAAAGCAAAAGAAATATAATAAAGTAAAAAATTTGTACTTGGTATTAGACTTTTTAAATATATTTCTAAGGATATTGAAAGTCTATACTCTTTTAAAGCTCAATGTATTATGATATTTGAAAATCTGAATCATTAATTATAAACAAAGCTCAATGTATTGGAAACTTGAATCATTAATTATAATTAAAGAAGAGATTTACAATTTGAAATCACCATCCCCGAATTTGACAAATCCAAGGAAGAAAAACTCGTATTCTCAACTAACTATAGACAATATTCTTAACTAACAATAGACAATATGATTTAAACACCATTTTACTCTAACCTGACCCTTTAAGCTAACTTAAAGCTTCCTTGAAGCTTAATGCTTTTGCAACGGCTCGAGACGAGGAATCCACAACTGATATAGTAGCATTACAAACTAAACAAATCAGCTTCATTACAGACCACAAAACCCATTTCATACTTATCATATTGAGAAAATAATGATGTATCAAAGTTACATTTAAATCAGTACAGTTTACATTTAGCTAATTAAGAATAAATAACAATACTATTTAACACATATAAATTTTTAAAAAATAATTATATTAATTGCAATTTGTATTTTTTTTTGTTTTATTGAATTTTTACAAAAGAAATTTAGTTAAAATTTACCTGTCCAATAAATTTCCTAACATAAACAAAAGAGCAAGTGAAATGAAAGTAATCTGTCTTGTAGCTTGTAGTTGACGCGCGGAAGAATCGCCTGAAAATCAGTCTGCCCAACCTTCAATTAACCCATAACACACAAACAAAGCAACAGCACCACCACAGCTTCAAAGCTTTTCTTCCGCTGCCACTGCTACTACCAGTGTCTCCATAGCCAAAAATCCAAAAAACTCGCAAAAACTCAACTCTTCTCTGCAGCTGCCATGGCCATGTTCTCTACTTCCCTCGCTGGCCCCAAAACCGCAACCTCTTATTGCGCTGCTCCTCAGTTCTCCGGTCTCCGCCGATCATGCCCTAAGCTCGAATCCACCAACTCTCACTGTCTTTCTCAGTCTTTTCTTAGTCATTTCAATCCTCAACTCCGCTTATTTTCTCGGAAACCTACCAGACGTGTCGTCACCATGGCCGGTACCGGAACAGTACGTTTCTTAATCTTTCTTCTGTAATGTGTTTTCTAGATCTTGTTTCTATGCGTTTAAGAATGTTGTTTAAACTTATCTTTATTCCTTATGTTGTTTAAACTTATCTTTATTCCTTGTGGGACTTGCTTGATAAAATTTGGATTATTAATATGCTTTGCTTGTTTGTTCGTTTTGGATTTGCTTATGATAGTGAATGTAATTTGCTTAAGAATATATCCCTCAAAATTTTATTTTTCTTACAAATTTTATCAGAACTAGCCTTCTTTGCGAAGGATAAGCAGCAAGATCTTTTTAAGATTGGTTAGATATTGAACTTACTGATACGCAACAAAATATTTTGAAGATTGTTAGGTATATACTAATTAACTGTCCCAATTTGTTGATTTCTGATATGATAAAAGCATTAATTGTTATTTCTCCCTTTTGTTTTTGCAGTTCTTTGTTGGCGGGAATTGGAAATGTGTAAGTTACCCTCTTCCTTGATGTTTTACAATACATTTTCTTCATTGGATATTTGGATTGACATAACCTGCATACTGCACAATTTCTTGAAAATTTCAATTCAATTCTGGCTATTTAGATGTGTTCCTTTTCTTCATATTCTTCTTGTTGTCGTGAGGGAACGATGGCATAGAGATCCCACTAAGCACTCAATTCAAATAAGCTGATATACAAATGGATGAAGGAAGTGGGTAGGATAACAGCCATAGGATCGAAGGAAGATGGGAGAAGTGGAGAAATGCAACTAGAGTCTTATTTGATTGCAAAATACCAACCTAGTTGAAGGGGATGTTTCCCAGGACTGCAATTCCACCAACTATGACTAATGGTAACAAGTCTTCCGCAATCAAATTACATGTACACAAGTATACAGATTTGGGGATTTTAAGATAGTTGGGTGAAAATATAAGGGATTAAGGATGAACAAGATAAGTAATGAATCCATTAATGGGAAAATGGAAATGGCACCTGCTGAACAAAAAGTTTAAAGGGGGAAGGTTGATATGGTTGGAACACGTTTACGATTGAAGCGGTGCACAAGTGCTGAATATTGATGACATTGAAGTTATAGGGAGAAGGAAATTGAGGGGTAGATTTAAGATGATGTGATGGGAAGTAGTGAGAAAAGATATAGTGGCTCTAAATCTTTGTGAAAACATAGCCCTAAAACTAAGTGAATTTCATATAGCTGGCCTAATTAGTTTAGAAGTAAGGTTAATTAAGTTTCATTGGATTATTGCTGAGTTTTTTTTTCTCTCTCCCTTTTTTTTGGCTTTTGAACAAAATTATTTTCTAAATCATAAGTGTACTCTATATCTATGCTATTTTAACAATCAGGCTTCAGGCAAGGATTTTTCACTCTTTTTGTTTTGTTATGGACTATTTAGTTCCTGGAAACAATTCCAACCTTTTCACAAGTTATGCTGATTCTATTTTATATCATGCTATTTAATATTTAAAATATCGTGCACTTTATTTTATGCACAGTTCTTCACTTTAGTTTGGCTTGGTTTCTATGAAGGTCCCTGCCTTCTTGTTAGCATCTTGTGTTGGGTATCAAATACTGCAGAAGCATATCTTGTGTATCCTTTCTTTGGTTTAACTTCATATTCTTCTAATTAACTTTCATCTGTGTTGTTTACAGAACGGGACGAAAGAATCTATCACTAAGCTTGTATCTGATTTAAATGATGCAAAGTTGGAGGCTGATGTTGGTGAGATAATATTTTTCTTACCTTGTGGTTTCTTGTTTTCTAGTAACCAAAAAGTTTGCTATTCTATGACTAGTCTCATTTTCTGGGCTAAGCCTGTCATAGAGACTTGTATTTCAAGTTGGATTGTATAATGTCCAAACTGATGGAGGACGTTTTCATGGCTACAAATGTCCTCCTCTGTATCAATGTGGAGTAGTTGATCTTGTTTTCTAGAAGTAATTACTCTAAGCTGGTGTTTGCTAGCTCGATTGAACATTTAAAATTAAAATTTTTAGTGTGTTTCAGTTAAGTTGTTTGATAATATTTATTTATGTTTCATTTAGAATTCTCAATTAAAATAAATTCATTTAAAACAATAAGTTATAATGTTTAGTTTAAATTGTAAACTGAATACAATAAGTCATTGGGCTTTTAAACTTCATTTCAGCATTTATTTTTTCCAATGCTGTAAATTCACTTCTTAAATTTTAAGTACTTGATTTTCATTTTTACCAAATGCCACATAATTGGCACACATTTTTTATTTCTCATTATTACTGTGAGTTGGGCAGATGTTGTTGTCGCACCTCCTTTTGTTTACATTGATCGGGTGAAGGCTTCATTAACTGATAGAATTGACATATCTGCTCAAAACTCTTGGGTTGCTAAAGGAGGAGCTTTCACAGGAGAAATCAGGTTGGTTTTCTCATCCTTTTTGAGTCACATCAAATTAGTGGTCATGGTTGGCATTGATTTTATTAATATTTGCATAATTTTGGCATTGCATCTGAGTTTGGAGCAAAAAAAAAAACTGCTTGCTGAACAATTAATATTTAGATATTCCTTCTCTGTCTTTCTTGTCTTGTTTTTGCTTGATGGTGGGCAGAAGGAATACTAGGGCAATTTGACGATTGATTGTAAACTATGTCTTGTCCTGTTCCTTTTTTTTTTGAATTTTGCTTCTGTTTTTGTTTCTTCTCCATGTTGAGATTTCATCTTTTAAGAAGCAGAACTCTGTTGTGTTGCTGAGACTTGTATATTTAAGGAAGTCAGATGATCTTGCTTGGCTTTTGAAAAGCATTTTCTTTTTTGGTCTTTCTATTCTAGCATCCAGTTTACCTTGGAAAATTATTTTCTATTCCATTATTTCCTGTCTCATTTATTTAACATAAAATTTCAAAATAACATTTCCACTATGTTTCATGGTAATAATAGTGTGCTGTCTTATTTTTTCATGTGTTGGCCTTAAAATAAGACCTCAAAATAGGATTTTAAGTTTTAAGGTCTGCTGTTTGTGCATCTAGATCTCAAGCTGTTGAACTATCTCAGTCAAAGTGGTGGCAAAGAAGGCAATAGACTTTTATTACGGCTACTGACAGTCGTAAACCACTATTGGGCCTGTAAGCTGGTGTTTGGGTACATGATGCTGTGATGCATATTAGAGATGGTTTCATACATAACATCCTGTGATCTCACTTTCTCCAGTCTCAGTTTTTGAATTGTAAATTGTGTGGGAATCAGTAGCTGAGAGTTATTCTGTGAAGTTAATTTGTTTGCGGCTGGGGATGACCAGCTTGCTGTAGGGATTAGCCAGAGTTGTATTCAATGAGTGAATGCTTTGAGGAGGCTTAATGTTTTCATCTGTTTGGAGGGGCTTCTGATCTGCCTATATGTGTCAACTGGTTTGGAAAAGCTCTTCTGGTGGAGAAATTAAAATAAAGTTGTCACTCTTGGTGGTTATATATGCAATTGTAGTGGGAATATGGCGCATCATCATTTGTTCTTTTTTGTTGCCACAAAATTATTGTTGGTTTTCAGTTACAAACTTTTAAGATCATGCCAGGAATTGTGGTTGTTCCTTGGTAGTTGGAAAAAGGTGCAAATGGTGTGAAAGTTTTAGTGCATCTGGATCTGTCTTATTGTGGAGCCTGGCATGATAGGAATATTCATACTTTCTAGGGCATTGAACTTCTTGTGCTTGCATTTCTTTTTTCTAATTCCCTTAATTGTGGTTCTTTTAGAATATGAGGGCTCTCTAGTCTATGTTGCTTCTTTATATGGGATCTGAATGATATTCTCTCTCTCTTAAAGTGTCTATGTTTGATTATGACTTCCAGCACTTTTCTTCCTGCAAAACCCTTATCAACATTGATATAATTAGTAAGAATAATATAATTACGTTGATGATTGTGCTACTTTGCTCCCAAAGTTTGGACATAGCTGTATATCTCAACCCAAGAGACTTCTATTATTTATTTCTGTGGTTCAAGAAATATTATAATCATTGTGTTAGGCTATATGCACTAACTGCAATTAAGCTAAAAATCACGGTTAAACCAAATAAACCCTACCCAATCTTTTACAATGAAGCTATAAATTTGTGAGTAGGATACTAAACATGAGGATTATGCTTTATTATATTAATTATGGTATTTGCTATGGTCAGTAAGAAATGCCACTCCTTGCTGAAATTTCAAAATATTTTGCTGCTGAATGCCGATCTTTTATGGCTAAATTGTAACCTTTTCTCTTAGAAATCTTGGAACTCTCATTTACTTTTTTTTTGTATGAAAAATGTTTAAATAACATGAAAAAAAATTATGCTATTGTGTTCCCTAATTCTAAATTGAATCGAGGGGAAAAGAAGAATCCATATAGCCGACCCCAATTAACTTGGGATTAAGGCTTTGCTGTTGTTGTTGTTCCCTAATTCTAACATGAAATGATGTCTCATTCTATTATGTGCCTTGGTCATATTAGGTCTAAGAAACTTAAATTTCATTTTATTTGGACCATATGAACCAAATGGTTGTTAAACATGTTATTGTTTCCAAGTCATTTCCTTATTTCTTAAACTTGTATATAAGGCTCTGCTGGTTGTTGGAGCTGAATGCAAAGTACCATCCTTTTGCTACAAAATACTGCCCTTTTGCCGTTAAATCCTGAGTCTTTTCCAAGTGTACTTAAATGAACCTATTCAGACACCTCTTCTCCAAGAACTAATTTAATTTGTATTCGGCTACAAGCATCGGATGATAGTTAATTTCACTTGCAATCATTCTTCACTCCATAGTCCATACCATGCATTTGCTTTTAGTGTCACACATGTATGGACAAGGATATTCAGTTGTAGCTGTGCCTCATCAAATGGATAGTGCATATTTATAGCCACATGGTCTAGGATGTAATTCAAAACAAAAAAAGAGATATTCAGGTTAATAACTAGGGTTTGTCTCTTGCTGTTACCACAAGTGAGGCTTCTCCATTGTTGCTATTTTCCTGGCCTGTTTAATTTCTAATACTATGTTTTGCAGTGTGGAACAATTGAAAGATATTGGCTGCAAGTGGGTTATTCTTGGGCATTCTGAGCGCAGGCACATAATTGGTGAAAACAATGAGGTGGCAAATTGGAAAAAAAAATATTTTTTTAAGAGTAGATACTTATTGTTTTTGAGGCTTAATTTCATTCATGGTAATCAGTTTCCAAATTTCAACATAATGAACTATAATTTGTAACTACAAAATCGCCTAAATTTTGTTTTTGTTTTGATAAGACTGCTATCACTAGATTTTGGTAGAATTTGAGCCATACTTTTATCTTGGCAACTTAGTGAATTTTTTCTAATTTACTTCTTCAACTAAATAGGCAATGTGATTTTCTGATTTAGTTGGTGAACATAAAATCAAATCTCTAGAATTTTGCCCAAGTGACCTGTGACCTTATTGAAACAAAATCAAGGTTTAGTGATTTTCTTATTGCAAATTGAAGTGTAGTGACCATGTTGAAGTTTACTGATAAGTTCAGCTGATTGTGAATGAATGCAAATTGAAGTGTAGTGATCATGTTGAAGTTTACCGATAAGTTCAACCGATCATGAATGAAATTAAGCCTTGATTTTCCTAATTGTGTTGATTTATTTAGTACTTGAACTGAAGCATCGCTTTCTCCAGTTTATAGGAAAGAAGGCTGCTTATGCCTTGAGCCAAGGGATAGGGGTGATAGCTTGTATTGGTGAATTGTTGGAAGAAAGAGAGGCAGGAAAGACATTTGATGTTTGTTTTGAGCAATTGAAGGCTTATGCAGGTAATATCTTGTTTTAATTTCTCCTTTAAAATACAAGGTCAATGATAAATTGCATTGTTAAAAGAGGAGCCATGTCCTTAACTGTCAACTAATATCATCATCTGTATTTGTAGATGCTGTGCCCAGTTGGGATAAAATAGTAATTGCATATGAGCCTGTTTGGGCTATTGGGACTGGTAAAGTGGCAACACCACAACAAGCTCAGGAAGTACATGTAGCTTGCCGTGATTGGCTTAAGAAGAATGTTTCAGAAGAAGTTGCATCCAAAACACGAATTATCTATGGAGGTACTTGCACATATATGCTGAGAATAGGGCTTTATCTCCATGATGTTAATTGTTAATTTGATGCATGAAGCTTACTTGGCCTCTACAAGAATGGGAAAGTGGGGAATACTTCTTTTATTTCCTTTTTTAGACTAGGAGAAAGTAGGTAGTATGGTACCTTCCTGAGTTTGATTGGTCAATTTCTGGTGTTGCCGATTGGATAATAACCATTTCTAGATGTTTCATCATCTGTTACCATATAATTACAATGCCAGTTTCTTTATTTGAAGAATCAGTTCTACTATGTGGATCTTGTTCACTTCTGGTTCTTATAATCTAATACATCTGAGTTGCCTTTCAGGATCTGTAAATGGAGGCAATTGTGCTGAACTTGCAAAGCAAGAAGATATTGATGGTTTTCTTGTAGGAGGTGCATCCTTAAAGGTAAATTCCTGCCATTAATGTTTTGCTTCAAGATTTCGGGACTTCATGTTTGTACTCTGGCTGTGCAAGGCCTCATTATATTCCTTGTCGAAATATGTCAAGGCTGCATGGATGATTAAAATACGATTTCTTGCATGCATGGATGATTTTTCTTGTGATGCAGGGTCCTGAATTTGCTGTCATTGTCAATTCTGTAACATCCAAGAAAGTCGCTGCTTGATTATGTTCATCGGTCTTGGCAATAAGGACAAGGGGCAGAAAGAGGATACTAGGTTTGAAACTTACCTTAATCAGCATATGAGCTAGTCTTATTTATTCAATGGAGTTTTGTTATTAATCCATTTTTTTTTGGCCTTCCTAGTAAAAAGGAAAGGTATTTTGCTTTGTGTTGAAAAGAGTTATTGCAACAACGTATCAGGTTGAAAAGAATTGTTGTAATTATGTACAAGGTTGATGTGCCATAATCTCAATGAAGCCCCGTGTCTTCTTGTGATGAAGTAATGAGCTTAACTACTGTCGATAGGTATTATTGCTAATCTATCAGCATTCGCAGTTTGAGGGTGTACTTAGATTGGTTTCATGCTGTCTTTAGCTTGTGTAAGTGGTTTACTTGGCTTCTGTGCACCATGCATTGTGATGATAGCACATTGAGAATATGAACTGCTATTTAAAATGGTATTTTTTCAAAAAATAAAAAAAATGATCTCATTGCTAAACAAACTTAAGTATTTTAATGTGTAAAATGAAAGGGCATATGAACCTCAAAAACTGAAAAACATGTTATGAAACCTTTTTTTTTGGGTTACGTTACGTCTAGACTTTAGTTGGGAAGTATACAAAGAAGAAATATAAGAGCTTTTGTCCGTTTAATATAAAAACTTGGAAAATGGTTTCTTATTTCTTTAAAAATATTTCGATTGAAAGCAAATTTAATTTGCTAAATTTTCAAATCAAAGCAAAATATTCATTTTTAGTATTGCTAAAATATTCCTTCACTGCACTTATAGTGCATTTTGTAGATTATTGAGACTGTATTTTATAGATGTATATTATTGATATTATATTTTATTAAAAAATATTATATTATTATTGTTGAAAGATACAATAAAATATTTAAAAAATTAAAAGAAAATTAAAAAAATTATTAATATGTTTTGTTACAATCTAATTTTATTGAAAATGTTTAAGAAATACCTAAAATATTTTTAACTCTTTTTCTTGTTTATTTGAATTATCCATGAATTGAATAGTTAAAGTAGAGGTATAATTGTTTTTTGATATGAGATTTTTTATTTGTTTTCTGTGATTTTTTTTTATTTTTACTATATAAATATTTTATTAACTAGTTGATAAAGTTTAGTGAAATTAATATTTTATTTTAAATAAATTATTTATAAATAAATATAGTATTATTGATAAAAGAATTATGTAGTTAACTTTTTACAGATTATGATATAACCAAATACGTTATTAAACAATAAGAAAGTTGGTAAAAAAAATTTATATTTAAAAAATATATTAATTAATATGTCATAATAAAATTACTAATAATTTTATTACGATATATATTCAATAAATATTTTCTATATGTGTGTTATTGTGTGTGTTTTTTTTAAATAATTAGAAAGTTGTCCGCTAAAATATTTCCCAATGAGTTAATGCCATGTCACCAAAACGGTGAAGCTTTGTTTTTTTTTTCTTTTCTAAGTTGACTTGCAATGTCTTTTTAGCAAACTTGTGAATCTGAATCCACCTTAACACGTCAGATGCATGAGTTTGACTTTGCATAGTTATATTTTTAACAAAAAAAAAATAGTATTTTTTATATGCTTGTATATATATTTTAAAAAAATTGATGATATCAGAGTTCTCAAAAAAAAAAAAAGAAAAATTCACAGTGGTTGGCTGCAAAACAAAAGGGTTAGAGAAGCTGGAGAATTTTTTGACAAAAACTTTTAGAACAAATTACCGTATTGGAATCTAAAAATGAGCATGTTGAACTATTAAAAGTAAAATGGTAATAGATCTACCTAAATGAACCATTAGAGGATTTTTGTAATGTCATCATGTAAAATATAGTTCTTCATTTCACGAGATCATGGGATATAAGAGGATTATATGAGATTCCATGATTTGGGCATTTTATAATTGCCAAATTTGTAATGGAGGTGTCTGATTTCACTATGATGAATTTGTGCCGACTGTTGCTCAATTATGGTCCGACTAGAATTCTCCCATGTGTCTTATTATCATGATATTTGATATCAATTGTGGTGGAAAAGATGCCGAATTTGATGAGACTAGAGTTATGATATCATAGGATATCCTATGATCTCGATGGTCATAATTGTTTGTGGTTGAGATATATTTGACTTTGTTAGGATTTTGTAATTTTAGATATACTTCTGATATAAATTGGATATCTTTTGGTAGGGGTGGGTACGAGTCACGTTTAGTATGATTGACATCTTTTTATTTTATTTTATTTTATTTTATTTTATTAAACCCGCGATAGTAATGGAAATGTCCATTCGAGCTTGACAGAATTGAGCTTAGTTTTTTATCAATCCATCTCTATTCAAGTTCGGTAGGTATAAATCGAGTGGTTTCTATTGAAAATACTTTTTATGAAGCAAACCTTAAAAAAAAAAAACTCTTAATATAAACATTGATGCTTATCCTTCAATGAAGTCTCTTAAAGACTAAAAAAATATTAGTTTTATATTGAAAATAATTACCTCCGACAAATAAAATTAAAATAATATAATAATTTAAAAATATTTCAAAAATATTTTATATAAAAGCTTTCTATTAAACAAATATTACTTTTATACAATAAACATAACAAATAAAAAAATTTCTTGAGTCTTTGATGTTTTTATGAAAAACCAAAAAAAAATTATGAGCATGCATTCATAAAAAAATATAGAAATTAAATACCTAACACTAATACAAAAATAAAAAGTAAAAATGCATAAAGAAGTTCGAAAACTCACTAAAGAAATTTGAAAATTACAAAGAAACTGTTAGAATATGCAGTATTTAGAAGAAATTGGCGAAGAATTAGAAAAAAATAGTGGAAGAAAGAGAGTTTTAGAAGATTATAAATCGTCCTAGAAAGAATTTGAGAGAGAGAGAGAGAATTGAGAGAAAAAAAAATATGAAGAGAGAAAATATGAAATGTGCAGTTGGATATCTCTAGAGTTTATGCTTAAGATGTTTATTCACACACACAAAAAAAAAAAACAGAAATTAAAAACCTAACACTAACACAAAAATAAAAAGTAAAAACCCATAAAAAGTTTGAAAACTCACTAAAGAAATTTAAAAAATCATAAAAAAAAAACTGTTAGAATATTCAGTATTTAGAAGAAATCAGTGAAGAATTAGAAAAAATTGGTAAAAGAAAATGAGATTTAGAAGATTAAAAATCGGCAGAGAAAGAATTTGAGAGAGAGAGAATTAAGAGAAAAAAAATATGAAGGGAGAAAATATGAAATGTGCGGCTGGATATCTAAAGGGTTTAGGCTTAAGATGTTTATTCACAAAAAAAATAAAAAATAAAACCTAACACTGACACAAAAATAGAAAGTAAAAACCCATAAAGAATTTTAAAAACTCACCAAAGAAAATTTTAAAAATTACAAAAAAATTGTTAGAATATGCAATATTTAGAAGAAATCGGTGAAGAATTAGAAGAAATTGGTGGAAGAAAGTGAGATTTAGAATATTAGAAATCAAAAAAGAAAGATTTTGAGAGAGAGAGAATTGAAAGAAAAAAAAAATCTGAAGAGAGAAAATATGGAATGTGCAACTGGATAACTCTAGAGTTTAGGTTTAAGCTTTTTATATAGGTATAATAGAACGACGCCATATATATATATATATATGTAAATTGTATATTTAATATCTGTGTCTTAAAATGTAGTTGTATTCAAGTTCACATGGAAATTTCAACCTCAACTCAACCGACCACCATAACGTGGGAAAATTTTAAAAATCTCACCCATTACCGCTCTAGTTTGCACCTTGATATGATCGAACAGGCTTGAAATGTTTTGGGTCAGGCAGGTTTTAAAATTTGCACAACCCCATCTTTTGGGCCCTAATGATATAGTAATGATAAGTCTAAACTATTTATGGTCAAGCTAAAAAATATGTTTATGGTTAAGTCATGAGATACGCTTTATGATTGAGCCATAATAACATGGAGAATTGGTTATCTTTTCTTTTCTCTCTTCAAGTCAAGATATATTTATCCACCGGTTTGGATTCCTTAATATTGTAGCATCACTTCATCTTCCTTAATGATAAGTATTTATATTGAATTCCTTTTCTCAACTACTACTTTTAATTTCATTTACTTCCTTCTCTCTTCCTATTTGTTCTTCTATTCTCTAGTCATATTGTTCTCATAAAAGCAAAAAATGAGTTAATAGAAGAGATTATAGTTAAAACTGGATCTTTGGTCTGCTCAGATATAACTTTAGAACTTCAACCAAATCTAGGACAACTTAAATTTCAATATCAGTCATAGTTCTCCCTCATATGTGAAATAATTTCTCCATCTCTTAATAGTTCATATTGTTTTCACTTTGTCCTTGGTAGGGCACCATTCTGAATAATTCCATACTTCTGTCATATATAATTCTACCATCTGGTCATGAAAAATTATCAAGGATATTTGCATTAAGCTGTCATTATTCACCCATAATAATATGGTTTTGAGCTTTGCCATTTTCTACTAATTTGACTAATTGACCTACTTTAAACCACCTCATTATAAATAAACCATAATGAAAAGGTCAAAATATATTATTGGTATTTGAACTTTTTTAATTTTACTATTTTGGTGTTTGAAATTTTTTTTATCAATTTGGTTTTTGGACTCTAGTTAATAGTATTAATTTGGTTGCTCTGACCGATTTGGTCTTAATCGGCACGTTGACTGGTATATATGGGCTCGATTCAGCTAATTAATTTGCCATTTCATATTTTATTATGAAAGTGATCAAAATAACCTCTAAATTAGCTAGTAGAAAGCCAAAAAAAAAACATCAAAAAGATTTAAATCTCATTCCTAATCCTAATCCTACTTTAATTGATCATTATTAGACTTCATACGCATTAAGATTGTCATTCTCTGACAGTTACGTGCCTCCAATTGCACCGTTTATTCCTCTAATTACTCTCCTTATTCACAAAATCACCCTCACATACCCTGCCATCACCATCAATTTCAACAACGATTATAGCTTTGAACCTTAATAATTTGCAATCGTCCTTTTACTCGCCACCTCCACTGCCACCACCTTAGTAACCATCTTTCCCTCCTTACAATGCCCATGGATCTTATCAGGTCACTTAATAATCCTATTACTAACCATATGATTGGCATCAAGTGGCTTCTAGTTACGCTCATCTTCCATCTCCCTCTGCTACAATTACAACAAATCCTAATCCTATTATCAATCCATTATACTGTAAGACTCCAACTGAGCTAGACTTTCTCCCTAACATATAAAAGATGTGAATCAGAACGCTGAAAATTGGGCTAAGTCTCACAAAAAGTGCCAAGGTCACTCTGCCTTCATTGGCTACGGTCGGTTCAAGTAAAATAGTATTAAAAATGAGTCGCCACTCAAATTTATTTTGAGAAGGAAAAATTTAAGAAAAAAAAAATCCTAAATTGACTAACATTATCCTAAGGATAAAAATCACTAGCGTCGAACTAAATGATGGATTTGAGAGATAGATTTAGGTTTATTTTAAGTAAAAATAGTTTAGCATTGGATTAAATAAGAACTTGCAAAATAGTTTTTATGGTATGACATTTATAATATGAAATGACAAATTAAACATAACTTATACATCCATAAATAGTAATAAAATAAAGATAAAAAATTAAATTAGAGTTTACATATCGAAACATAAAATAAAGGGATCTCAACTCTAATCTTATGGATTTTAAAAAGGGGACACATTCCCCAACTATAATTGTTGATTTGTGATTATGAAATTTTTGGTTTTAACTGACTCTTTAAATGTGTCCCAGCTATAAGAAACTTTAGGTGACTGTGTTTTTCCCAAAAAGACAATTTTAATTGACAACAAAAGGCTAAAGGTCTACGAGGGAGGTTTATTTTATAAAGTGAACTTGATACTTATAATAAAAATATAAGTAGACCTGCATATCCTATTTGAATAGGAATCAAAGTCCATACAGTTCTAACTATCACAAGATGGTTGGTTTAGGACTCAAAATGAGATTTTTAACCTAAGCTAGGTGAGCCTAAGTCTACATTGATTTTAGTTTTCAACTTTATAAAACCATAAACTACATTTATAAAATTAGGTTCAACATGATGAGCCTGCGTTAAAATTAATTTTAGGTTCAATTGGATGAATCTCTAAAGCTAAAATTGATTTTGGGTTCAACTGGATGAATCTCTACGTTTAAAATTAATCTTAGGTTCAACTGGATAAATCTCTAGGCTAAAAATTAATCTCAGGTTCAAATGGATGAAACTCTAATTTTGAAAATGGTTTTTAGGCTCAACTGGAAGAAACCCTAATTTTGAAAATGGTTTTTAGGCTCAACTGGAAGAAACCCTAATTTTGAAAATGATTTTTAGGCTCAACTGGATGAAACCCTAATTTTGAAAATGGTTTTTAGGCTCAACTAGATAAAACCTAATTTTGAAAATGATTTTAGGCTTGAATGGATGAAACTCTAATTTTAAAAATGATTTTTATTAATTGATTATTAAATTAATTTTTAAGAGCCAAATGATAGTCTTTAAAATTAGGAAAAAAAGTATTAATTTAACTTTAAGTTTGAAAACCAAAGGATGGTCCTCAAACTAAGGCAACATGTTTGATTTAGAATAAGAAAAAAAATGGAAAGCATAAAATAGGAGGAGATTGAGATTTTCTTACCTTCCTTCTTGATGGCTTGATTGGTGGTAGTTTAAGAGTGTGACTAGACCTTAATTCCACCTTAATTAGGGCCAGGGTTTTGCTAAAGAAGCAAATTAATTTGATTTAGCTTAAGAAAAGCTAAACCAAAGGGGACTAGCACCCAACCTTGTTAAGAAAGCAAATTTTAGGCATTTTAAACTAAGGAAGAATGAATTTTTTTTCTTAAAGAAAAAGAATAGAAATAAGAGAAAATTATACAACATGCAACTAGGTTTTGCCAAGTTGAATGGTGTGTAGAGAAATGAAGAGAAAAAGGGCCTATTTATAGAAGTTTGGAAGGGTAAAATGGTAAAAATCTAAACCAAGGCATCACGACACTATAAGTGGTTCTACGTGACACTTTTTCGCTTCCCTGCGCCACTACTGGTGCTGCAAGAGCTATAGCAGCTGCTGCACAATAGAGTAGGCAATGGGCCCATTCCGAGACTGTGCAGTAATTTTTTCGAGGGCCTGTTCTCTTTCATCTAATGTTCGTTTTGAGTGATTCAAGTTGTAATGTGACCGTAACTGACTAAAATTTAATTTAATGGCAAAAAGTTTAGGTTCACAATTGCCCCTAATCATGGTGGTCTTAGTTTTTGACGTCGGGATTATGGAAGTGATCCATGGATTAAAATTCAGTTCATCAGAATAGGAAGTGATTTTTTACCATTTTTTTTATCAAAAAGAAGAAGTACATACCTAACTTGGAGTTGAATACTTTGCTTTTTACTGAATTTTTGATTATTTTATAGTCAATTTTTGCAACTATCTATAACGTCGATCAACTTCTATAATTCTGTCTATACCATCATGTAGAGGGTTCAATTGCGGTCACACTACTTTAAACGTTTTAAAAATTAGAGTTAAAACAGTTTTGTAATGCTCGTTTGAAGTTTGGAGTCAACCCCTTATATAAAGAGAGGACCACCTTCATTTCTTTCGCTCTTCATCATTTGTTAGATTTTCACTCTCTCACTAACTTCTCTCTACTCTAAATTTTCTCAACTCAAGATGGTTTATTTTTCAAGGTGCTTAAGGTAGGCGGAGTGGAACACTTTGCTGGAGGACCAAGAGCGACATGCCTTGAGCTGACTCGAGGTTTTTACAATTCTTCCCTAACTTTTAATATTTACAATTTTATCCTAAAACTTTTAGAATTTGCATTTAGACCCCTAAAGTTTAGGAAATTGTATTTTTGTCGGACTTGATAAAATTGCCCCCAGTTGTTTGTGCTTTTATGCATGCTCTATACCTAGGTTATCTGAGTGATGCTTTGACATGAAACACTGCACTGTCTGAAACCTTCAAAATTACAAAAATAACTTTTTTGCCTTTTTTTGAAACGAAAGGTTAATTTAGCATAACAAATCATATGTAACTGGTATAATATGATTTTTTACTTACCTTTTATGAGGATTTGCCCAAAAATTGCACGTGTTTCTTCTATGACCTGTAAAATTATCAAAATGCCCTTTCTTGTACCTTTTAAATCGAAAAGCACAATTTACATGCTAAAACATATTTAAATGATGTATGATATTGTTATACTTACTTGGCTCTTTTCAAAAGTCTACCCATCTGAGGATTAGAGGCAACCGGGGGAATCCGATTGACCTAAAACTTCCGGAGGAGGTTACTTAGCTGATCCAGCCCTATGGTTTCCTGAGTTTCCTTAAGATGGATACTTCCACTCCTGGGAACATTCTCCTTCTAAAGGCTCTGGGAGGGCGATGGTAAGACAACACTAACACATTCCATTTCCCTTGTAGCGAGTTGATAGTGACACTGGTTGACCTTTTTGCCATCACTAGTATTCGGTTTGGTAACCAAGTTGTGGAGTATTTTGATAATTGGTGGATCCTTTCCCAAGAAGAAGTTTTTACAGTGATTAGGGGGGAGGGTCATCCTCTAAGGAACTTCACACATGTTCAGCATATATGGTTATGCAACCATGTCAATAACCTTATGGTTGATCTATTTAGCCTATTGGCTGACCAGCTGGCTCGGTATGTACTATTGTTGATATGCGAATGCAAATTTTAGCATTCATTCTATGATATCATGGACTTGGGCATCCTTCAGAGTCTCCAGGGTCTTACCGTGGTTCGCACATATGACTGGGGAGGAGTAATACTTAGCAAAATGTATCAGGAGATGGGTGAGCTATCTCGAGGGACATACTCTGCCTTGGGTGATCCCCAACAAGTCCAAATGGACTAAGCACCATCTTTGCTTCTGGCAATAACAAGTGCGTTACACTCTGCTGTATTAGTCGTGTCTCCATTATTTCAAATCATCTGCTGCTGACACTCTGATTTCGCCGCGAGCTTAAAGAGCTATTTAATCATCTGCTGCCATATGCTGGCAGTGATAAACTTTTTTTGGTTGTATTGCTTGAGTTTGTTTCTCTGTTTTGTCTTTGGTAATTAGATAAGATGGTGATGCGAAACAATTTGCAATTCAGTATATGGAAGACTTAGACTGAGGCAAGCTTAAGAAAAAGGTCATAGTTTGAACATACGGTGTCCGTTTGGGTGCATAATATTTTTTCGGAAAGAAAATTTTGAGATGGACCATTTTGAAAACTGCAACAATGCCAAAAGCAAGTCGCAAAGTTCGATAGGCAAATTCTTTCATTTTCATGCCCGTTTTTGCACTTTTCTGTTTAGTGGATATTTTCGTCTATTTCGTATTCCTATTATTTTTAGGTATTTCTGTTTTAGCCCTAGATGTATAAATATGTCACTTTTGTTAGTGTGCGACACCTTTTGATTATTATGCAGTTAAATAAAACTTTCTGAAAGTTTAATTCTCTATTTTGTTCATAAGATCAAATGATATTGATCCAAACTCTTGATAGACTATAATTGTCAACCCATTCACGCTTTCGTTCTGCGTCAGTTGGTATCAGAGCGGTTAATTCTCCATGGCCGACAATCATGAAGCACGAGTTACAACCCTAGAGATGAAACTGGAGGAATTGAGAGAGCAGATTATGCAGTTGACCCTCGCAGTGCAATGAGGCAACCCCCAACCTGCAGCTGCAGTAGCAGATCCTCGACCCCCAATACCCGTGGCTGTAGATCCGAACTTGTAACAACCAAATCCCGCAGCGGTTCCTGGCAGATGTCTTGCAGCCTATTATCCTGAAGATCGAGCAGGGTTTAATGCACCACCTAATTATGGGAGGCGCCAAAATCAATATGATGGAGGCCAAAATTTTTACAGGGGTCGTGGTGAGGATTTTCATGATGGCTACAAGATAAAGGTAGATCTTCAATCCTTCTCAAGTTCTTTGGATGTTGAAAGTTTTATTGATTGGCTAGCAGAGGCAGAACAATTTTTTGAAATTATGAACGTGGAAGATGAGTGTAAAGTTGCGATCGTGACATATAAATTAAAAGGAAGCGCAGCAGCATGGTGGCACTCTGTTCAAAATGAACGCCATCGCCGAAGGATTGAACCCGTGCGAGATTGGATTCTAATGAAACAGTTGATTAAGCAACGTTTTCTGCCCAATGATCACACCCAAGTATTGTATAACAGGTATCATGACTGTTTTTAGGGAAGTCGAAAGATTGATAAATGCACGGAGGAATTTTTGAGATTGCAAGCTAGATGTGATAACTGCGAAACTGAAGCACAACAGGTGGCTCATTATTAGAGGGGGGTTGAATCATGATATTAGATGTATGATGGGCGTAGCGACGATTTTCACTTTGTCATATGCAATTGAGATGGCCAAGCGAGTAGAAGATAGAGTTAATTGGCAGCCTCAATAATAACCTAATCACAATTCCAATTTCAGACAACCTTTTTCATCAAGAAATCAGCAGTTCAGGAATAATTACAGTGGACAGACCTTGAGAGCAGTAACTCCTACTAATAACTAGAATGTATGAAATATTCTTGCAGAAGAAAGGAAAGGCCACCGGAGAAAAGCTCCTATGGCAGACAGAACCAGTGGACCAAATCCATATCAAAGGCCAACCGAAGACTACTGTTATAGATGTAGAAAATAGGGGCATACATCTAGTAATTATCCAGAACGCCCGACGAGCGTCGACATGTAAATATAGTTGATGAGGTGGTTGAATTTGAAGAGGCATCGGATTGAGATGACGGGTCCATTGTTGGTTCAGAGGATGGCGAAGTTACGTACGTCGTTCAGAAGATTTTACGCTCTACAAAGTAGGAAGACGAAACACAAAGAAGGAAAATTTTTTAAGCAAAATGTCATGTGGACTAAGCAGTGTGCAGACTAATTATAGATAGTTAGAGCTGTGGCAATTTAATAGCCAAACAGCTAGTTGAGAAGTTGAATTTACCAACAGAACCACATCCTTCGTTGTACAAGGTGGGGTGGATTAAAGAGGGTCCGAAGATTGAAGTCAACAGAATTTGTGAAGTTCCTATTTCACTAGGTAAGTCTTACACAGATTTTGTGAATTGTGATGTTGTGGATATGGATGTTTGTGGAGTACTGTTAGGTCATCCATGGCAGTTTGATGTAGATGCCTTGAATAAAGGGAGGGAGAATTCCTACATGTTCACTTGGAAAAAAAAATAAGAAAATCACTATTCTACCTACTAGATCTTCTTAAAAAGCTTCTAAAGTGGAAGGAAAATCCATAGTAGCTGTTTCTTCTAATGTGAAGGAATTCTACCCACTGGATCTTCTTCCAAAGCTTCTAAAGTGGGGGGAAAATTCATTGTAGTTGTTTCTTCTAATGTGAAGGAATTATCAGGAGCAATTGAGAAGTCCGGTGGCGCGCTAGCTTTGTTGATCAAATTGATGAATGATTATGAAGAAAGGGCATCTGTACCACCACCTGTAAAGGAGCTGCTAGATGAGTTCCATGCCGTAGTTGAAGAACCATCTAAGCTTCCACCTTTGCGGGATATTAACATCAGATTGATTTCATCCTTGGATATAAGTTACCAAATCTGTCTCATTATAAGATGAACCCAAAGGACAGCCAAATCCTTCAGGAGCAAGTGGAAGAATTATTAAAGAAAGGGCATATCAGAGAGAGCATTAGTCCTTATGGAGTTCCTACTTTATTAGTTCCAAAGAAAGATGGGACTTGGAAGATGTGTGTGGATAGTCGAGTCGTCGATAAGATTATTGTACAATATCGCTTTCTTATTCCTCGTCTGGAGGACATGTTGGACCAACTTTCAAGATCTAAAGTGTTCTCTAAAATCGATCTTCGTAGTGGGTATCATTAAATTCGGATTAAGGTGGGAGATGAATGAAAGACAACATTCAAGACTAAGGAAGGTTTATATGAGTGGTTGGTGATGTCGTTTGGTTTGACTAACACACCACATGCGACTTATGAATCAGGTTTTGCGTCCTTTTTTACGCAAATTCGTGGTTGTTTATTTTGATGATATTTTGATTTTCAGTCGTAGTGAGGAAGAACACCTTTAACACCTTCGTCAAGTGTTGAAAACCTTGCAAGAAAATGAGCTATTGTGCAATTTTATGATAGTGAGAATTCTATTTCTTGGCTATATTATTAGCTCGGAGCGGATACATGTTGATGACAGGAAGATTGAGGCCATTCGAAATTGGCCCATCCCCAAAAATATCTCTAAAGTTCGCAACTTTCATGGACTTGCTACCTTCTATAGGTGATTCATCAGAAACTTTAGCATCATTATCGCTCCTATCACAGATTGTTTGAAGGAGAGAGTTCAAAAATTTATATGGACCGAAGCTGCAAACAAAAGTTTTGAAGTAATTAAAGATTAGCTTACTTCCGCACCTATTTTTGCTTTACCAGATTTTGATAAATTGCTCGAAGTAGATTGCGATGCTTGTGGAATTGGAATTGGTGGGGGTACTGTCATAATCTGGAAGGCCTATAGCATTATTTAGTGAAAAATTGAATGAAGCTAGACAACGATGGTCTACTTATGAACAAGAGTTCTATGCAGTTTTTCGAGCCTTCAAAACTTGGGAACACTATTTATTGGGGCATGAATTTATTATTTATACTGATTATCAAGCTCTAACTCATTTTAAAACTCAGAAGCATGTGAGCAATATGCATGCATGTTGGGCAACTTATTTTGGTGCTTTTCATTATGCCATTAAACACAAATCTGGTACTTGTAACAAGGTAGTGGATGTTTTGAGCAGGAGAGCAGCTTTGTTGGTCACAATTAGTCAGGAGATTGTGGGGTTTGAATTTCTTAATGATCTTTATGCTTTGGATGAAGATTTAAATACATGCTAACCAGCCTACTGATGGATTCTTAGTACATGATGGATATCTTTTTAAAGAGAACAAGTTGTGTATTCCTCAATCTTCTCTCTAAAAAAGTTAATCAGAGAAATCCATGGTGGGAGATTGAGCGGTCATCTCGGATGTGATAAAACTATTGTGGAGCTGGAGGTTCGCTTTTATTGGCCACAAATGAAAAAGGAAGCAGGAAAGATGGTACAAAAATATTCCATTTGTCAGACACAGAAGGGTCATCCCAAAATATAGGCTTGTACACTCTTTTGCCGGTTCCTGAGCAACCTTGGAAGGACTTGTCTATGGATTTCATGCCGGGTTTACCTCGTACTCAATGTGGTGCTGACTCTATTTTTGTTGTCGTTGACAGATTCTTCAAGATGACACATTTTATTACTTGTCGGCGAATTAGCGATGCATCTCAATTTGCCAAACTATTTTTTTAGGAGATTGTTCGCTTGCATGGTATTCCCAAAGCCATCACTTCTGATCGAGACACGAATTTCTGGATAACTTTGTGGAAGATGTTCAACACTCAACTTCGCTACAGCAGTACCGCTCATCCCCAAACTGATGGGCAAACTGAAGTGGTAAACCGAACTCTTGGTAATCTCCTTTGATGCATTTGCAGTGAAAGAAGAAGATGTGGGATCTTGCTCTTGCCTAAGCAGAATTTGCTTATAATAGTTTTGTCCATAGCTCTACCAAAATGTCACCCTTTGCAGTTGTCTACAGGAAGGTTCCAACACATACACTTGATATTCTTTCCCTTCCCGCAGGTGTAGATAAGAATATTGCAACTAATAACTTGGCTACCCAGCATGTGGAGGTTTTCAAACAAGTGCAACAATACATCACTGATGCTAACGCCAAATATAAAACTGCAGCTGATAAACACTGGCGTTACAAGTCTTTTGCCGTTGGTGACTTGGTCATGGTTTACCTTCACAAGGAGCGTGGTAGAGGACAGAAAAAACTTGATCCAAAGAAAATTGGTCCGTTTCAGGTGCTTAAGAAGATTAATGATAATGTATATGTTGTTGACTTGCCTAAGGACATGAAGATTTCCAGAACTTTCAATGTTGCTGATTTATTCCCTTTTTACTTTGATGATGATCACTCGAGGTTGAGTTCTTCTTGAGTGGAGGGGATTGATGCGGAGCAGATTGCAATTCAGTATATGAAAGATTTGGACCGCAGAAAGCTTAAGAAAAAGGTCATAACTTGAACATATAGTGTCCGTTTGGGGTGCATAATTCCTTTTCGAAAAGGAAATTTTGAGACGAACCACTTTGAAAACTGCGACAATGGTTGAAGCAAGTCGCAAAGTTCGATAGGCAAATTCTTTCATTTTTCATGCCCCTTTTTGCACTTTTTTATTTAGTAGATATTTTCATCTATTTTGTATTTCTATTATTTTTAGGTATTTCTATTTTAGCTCTAGACATATAAATATGTCACTTTTATTAGTGTAAGACGCCTTTAATTATTATGCAGTTAAATAAATTTTTTTAAAAATTCAATTCTCTATTTTATTCATCAAATTAAATAATATTTGATCAAAATTCTTGATGAAGTATAATTGTTAACCCATTCATATTTTTGTTCTGCATCAGTTTGGTGACTCTTAATTGGTGTAACGTGTGTTTTCTACTTCTCCTCTGCAGCACTAATAATCAATAATAAATATGTACATTTATAAAAAAAAGTAATTTTATCTTACTATATCATTGTTCTTACTATGACAGTAATAAAGCAGCACGGAACGAAGAAAGACTTTTATTTCAGTTATATTTAATATGGTCAACACCTAATCCTAGCTCATTGAAAAGGTAGAAGAAAACGTTTAGAATTTTGTAGTGATAATGCTTCAATTTTGTCAACATCATGGCCCATGGCTATTAGATAAGCATATATCATTGAGGATGCTGATAAGGTTATAACAATGGATTAAATGGTGCAGAGAGGAGAACCACACATGCAGAAAGTACGAATTGTGGAAGGAGAAGCAGACAGAGTAGAACCATGGCTGGTGCTGTAGTTTCAATTTTGGTGCAAAGACTTCATGATTTTCCAATACAAGAAGCAAGTTTATTGCAGGGACCGAGAGATGAAATTAACTGGCTGAAGAATGAACTGACAAGGATGCAGTGTTTCCTGAAAGATGCAGATCGAAAAGTAGACATAGATGATAGGGTGCACAACTGGGTTTCTGAGATTAGAAATTTTGCTTATGATGTTGAAGACATTGTGGACACCTTCATCGTGAAATAGCTGCTGAAAAAAGATGATTTGTAGCTTCTGTGAAGAGGTATGCTTGCATCTTCAACTATGGGGCTAGTCTTCATTACATAGGGAAGGATATTGAAAGTCTCAAGAAGAGGATTCTTGACATCTCTCGCAGTGCAGATGGTTATGGCATTAAAATTATTGGCAACACTGGAGAAGGGACAAGTGTTTTGAATGAGAGGTTGAAACAATTGAGGAGGACCACTTCATCCCCCGACTAAGAACTAGTTGGTTTTGAAGATGACATAAAGCTATTGATGAAGCAACTCCTTCAGGAAGAAAGGCAGCGCTGTGTAATTTCAATATTGGGGATGGGAGGCTTGGGAAAAACCACCTTGGCAAGGAAGCTTTTTAACTCCAATGATGTCAAGAGAAGATTCGATTGTTATGCCTGGATCTGTGTCCCAAGAGTACACAACTCGAGATCTTCTTCAAACAATTATAAAATCCTTTGAGAATTCCACAAAAGAGCTTTTGAAGAAGCTGGAAAAGATGAATGAGGAAGATTTGGAAAGACATCTGTATCAGTTGGCAAGAAAACAATACCTGTTGGTGCTTGATGATGTGTGGCACAAAGAAGATTGGGAAATCTTAAGAAAAGCATTTCCTGATAGTGGGAATAGAAGCAGAGTGATTATAACCACATGTAATAAGGACATAGCTGTGATTGCAGACGAGAAAAGTCATGTTCATAATCTTCAATTTCTGACATGGGAGGAAAGTTGGAGATTGTTCTGTATGAAAGCATTTCCTGGTTCTGACAATAGCATGAAAAGCCGTTGCCCTCAAGGACTAGAATACTTGGGAAGAGAAATGGTTGACGAGTGTGATGGTACCTGCCACTGGCAATCATTGTATTGGGTGGATTACTGTCAAGAAAGCAGCCACATGAGTGGTATATGGTCAAGGATCAAATGTGGAGACATTTGACAAGAGATTCGGTTCACATTTTATCCATATTAGCTTTGAGCTATAATGAATTGCCTTACGAATTAAAGGCTTGCTTTCTATATCTAGGCCTTTTTCCTGAAGATTTTGTGATAGATGCAGAGAAACTGATTCGCTTGTGGATTGCAGAGGGGTTCGTTCCCCAAAATGAAGGAGTGATGGAGGATGTGGCAGAGGAATACTTGGAGGAACTTTTTGACAGAAGCCTGATTCAAATAGTTGAAACAAACTTAAAGAGGACTAAAGCATGTCGGATTCATGATCTTTTACGTGATTTAACCGTCAAGAAAGGGAAAGAACAAAGTTTTCTAGATATATATAATGCGAACATAAATTCATTTTCATCTCCTTCTACCTCATGTCGCCGACAAGCTACTCATTCAGCTATCACAAGGTATGTTTCATTAGAAAATTCCAATCCACCCCTAAGGTCACTTTTATGCTTTAAATCTAGAAGACATTAGAATCCAACCCTCTCACCTAAAGAGAACATTTGTAAAGCTTCCTGATGCCATTGGAAAATTGGTTCACCTTAGGTACTTAGGTTTCAAAAGCATTAACACAGTGGAGTTTCCTTCTTCTATCTGCAACTTGAGGAGTCTGCAGACTCTTGTTGTTACTGGTAATTCCATATGCAAATTGCCAGTTGGGATATGTGAGCTGAATCAGTTAAGGCATATGATTGCATATACTCATAGATTCCGACCAGTTAAGACTTTACCTAATTTGCAGACTCTGAAATATGTGAAATTTGATGAATGGATAAAAATCAAAACAATGAATTTGATCAATCTTCGAGACCTGGAGATACGCGAAATATATATAGTAGACGTGCAATCATTCTCCCTTGAACCTATTGCTCGAATAGAGAGTCTTCGATCCTTGACACTGCACGCAAACCAAGTCTTACCTCCTTTTCTGCCTCTTTCCCGCTGCCAGCATCTCATCAAGCTCAGATTAGATGGAAAACTAGAGAAATTACCCCGAGATGTTAACGAATTTCCTCCAAATCTCACCATTTTGATGTTACATAAATTGAAGCTGAAGCATGACCCAATGCCAGTACTGGAAAAATTGCCAAATCTTGCTGTTCTGGACTTTGGAAATGACTCTTACCTTGGAGAAGAAATGGACTTCTCTGCAGAAGGGTTCCCCCAGCTCCGGGTTCTCCGGCTGTCTTGGTTGCGCAACGTGACATGGCTAAACATAGAAGAAGCAGCTATGCCAAGACTCACGAATTTCAGCATTGAAGATTGCAAAAATCTCCAGGATGTCCCAGAGAAATTAGTTATGCTCCCAATTTTCCAAGAATGGTAAAGCAGAAGCAACATGTGAGTAAAACGTTGAAAAAAAAAACATTTTTATGGCTTCAATTATCTTCCTTTCCAATTTGAAATGCATATTTTCTGTCACCAGCAATTCGTATATTGTTGTCTACAAGTAATTTTTTCTGCTGTTCAGTTTTACCTTACGAATAGTAGTTTTTGTTGCTATCTTTCCTTGGCCATTAAGGAGTTGATCAACAGTTAATATGAGTATATAATAATGGAGAAATTAGTTCATATTTACCAAAGATGTTTTTAACAATGGGATAAAGATGATCAAGTGTTGCATTTCAACCCAAATGCTCATATTTCTTTGCCCTTTTTTCAATTTAATTTTGTGAACAGGTATGCGATGCTTTTATTTCTCTGGTCTGCACAATTCCAGTCCTTGCTCATGTTCAGACAGGAAAGTGAATATTCTCTATGGCTTTGCCAATTTAAAATTGTAAGCTTATATATTTTAAATGTTTAATTGCTATTTATTTGATAATCAGAATAATGCCCTACTTATATAAATGAATTTGTTTAAATTTTGTGAGAATTCCTATTTTTATGTTTGTTACGAATGAAAATATTAATTTTTCCATGGATATAATTTTATGCAATTCAATATATCTAAATCAATTTTTTTTTCATTTATCGATAAATTTTAAATATATTTTTACCATTGAAGGGATGGAATAATTAATCACTTGGATTTTGTCATTAGTTCATATGCTAAACATTAGAAGCTCACACAAATACCCTCACAAAACCAATTATTTATTTATTTTTATTTCTATTATTGTATGTTAAATTAAAAATAGTTTTAAGAAGCGTTAAAAATGAACTTAGTATAATTATCAATCGATATCAAATAGTATAAAAATGCATTAAGAACATTTTCTTTAAAAGAATCAACCTTTGAGTGTGTTTATTAGCAAAAACAAAAAGTTCACTGGGTAGATTTCTGCACTCAAAGCATATATTCTATAATCAAAACTTTGATTATAAAACCAAGCCAACCCCATCATATTCTTTTCATAAACTCATTCTTGAATGACTTAAATCAGAAAAAGAAAAATAAAAATGGAGTGGTTATATCCAAAAAGAAGAGGTCCAGAGTGGAAACAAGGGTGGGCAGCCCAAACTGTGGCTCCAATTTCTGTACCACCACCATCATTGCTCACCATTTTTGGCATTGTTATTCTTTTACTGTGGCTCTCTCAGTACACGAACTTTAAGTCCCAAATGCACCAATCTGCAATCAATTTTCAAAAATTCATTTTCTTGTTGCCCATTCTTCTTATTTTCTTGATTGCTTGCTACTCCACCAATTGGATGCTTTACTTTCTGCTCCGGCAACCACATCCAGCAGATTCTGCTCGGCCGGCAGCTGGAGGATCTTCTTCTTCTTGGGGTCTTGCCATCTTTGTGGTGATGCTTCTTGTTTTGCTCTCTTACCAATCTTCATTTCATTCCAAATGGTTTGGACCCCTTTGGAGGTCTAATTAGTAGTTAATTTGGGCTTTTTTTTTTGGTAAAGCAAATAAGCTACACAATGGAAGGATACTTTTCCTGTTCCCAATATTGTTATTGAATCAATTATTTGTAAGAAAAGAATGTTTTCTCAAAAAATATAAACAAAAACATGTTACGATACTATTATGTAGTCTTTTTTTATTTTAATTGTCATTTTTATAAAAAAAAAATTTGTTTTATTTTAGTCATTGCTTTTATAGATTCAAGGTAATATTAATGAGAAAGTTTTAAATTTATCATTATGGGTATTAAATATTTCTAATCTTAGTAAATAATTAGTAAGAAGAGAATATTTAAAAGGAGTAATTAAATAAATTATAATAAATATTTTTGTAAAATTATAATCATTAATAATTACATTAGTATGTGTATTATATTTTTACACGACAATTAAAGTGAAAGAGAGGAAATACAATTTTACCTTGCCTAGTTTCAACTTTTTCTTTTAAATCTAATAGCCTTATCAACTATATTTGTCCACAAATTTTGATTTCAGTTGGTATTTTATTTCTAATTTTTTGATAAATTTATGTAATTCATGTGTTTGTTGTAATGAATGAATATTAGTAAATTTTTAAAAGATGAAGAGTGTAATTCACCCTTATATAAACAAAGTTTTAAAACTTTTGAATTTGTAAGAGATAAAAAAAACTAAGAATCAATTAAGATTAAGAAATATTAAAAGGTAAATTTAATGATAATTATCAAAATTTACTCTTAATTTTTTATATAATTTTAGTTTCTCATTTTTTCCCTAGTTTTTAATATTTATTCTATTTCAAAAGTCATATATCAAAATTCAATACTTATAATATTGACATGGAACTAAAAATATGACATTTGATGAAAGAAAATATATTATATCATATCAAATTAATTTAAAAGAAAATTCAATAATTTAATTAGTAAATAATTTCCACCCAAATAAAATAAGGTAAGATATTTAATTATTTAAAGACTTTCTTTAATTTATGGTTTGAGAAAAATTAAAAAAAATCATTAATTTTTCTTGTTTTTGATGTCTTTTTTTTTAATTTTTAAAAAAATTTAATTATTTTTTAAGTCACCGTTTAAGAAAGGTTAAAAAATAACTTTTCTCACATCATAATTTTTTTAAGCAAAAAAAAAAAATAAATTAGAATTTGATAAAATAAAAATAAAAAAATTATGTATTTATTTGCCAAAAATGAAAAGGTCATATGTTTATTCATAAAAAAAGTTAAATATGCAAAATACACTAAAAATTGTTTTAAGGTGGAACACTATATATTTTTTTTATTTGGATCACTTTTATTAATAAGTCATTTGTCATGTCAATATTCACCACGGTGCAATTAACAAATATATAAAATTATCAATAATTCAAATAGTAAATTTTTATTTATCAAGATAAAAGAGCATGTTAAAACCCAAATATTTCATTAAAATTTTCAAGAGCCTCTTGCATGAAGATGGCCTCAGCCCATAACAAGAAAGCAAATTGATAAGGCATTGTGGACAGTTGCGGGCACTTTTGGGAGTTGAAGGGTTGATTAGCATAGCATTCATTGGACCTAAAAGCATGTGGTAGGTTTGGATGATCTGTTAAATGTCTATTTTCACCATTAAAGAGCTCAAAACGCCCTCAGAGTTAGACATCTGAAGTCGACTTTCTCACACTGCCACATTATTTAATCAAACACAGCCTCTATTATTTTTAACAAAATATTGGGCTTAACTATTTTGGCTTGGATAAATTTTCCATGAAATTACACTATACACTATTTTTTAAAATTTTATTTTCATTTTTACTGTATTTATTTTTTCTTTCAATTTTAACTTTTTTTTTTCATTTAAGGTTAATATTTATATTTTTTTTTTTCAAAAATGCGGTGATTCTCTCGCTAACTCTTCTCCACTGCTTTCTTCTTCTTCTCCACTGTGCTCACGGCATCTTGAGTTATTGTCGGCTATGGCTTTCATTTGTTGTGGAGCTATTACATACTATGCCAGTTTTCTAATTGGGTTATCAACATGACAATGGAGTGGCGAGGAGATCTACTATCTTGGTTTTCAATTAAAGGCCTGCATCATTTCTTATCTTGAAATCAATCTCAGTCTCATGAAGCTAGGAACACTGAACTAATAATTTTTAAGTGATTACAACAGAGACAGATATCTCTCTACATAGAGTGAACTTTCACGCAAGATAATTGAATCCTTGTCTGTTTTCTAATTTTGCCACAAGCACACTAGCTTAGATATAGGTCCAAAGGTGAAACTGTTTTCTTTGGGTAAAATAGTTTTTCTTTTCTACTTGTGTATGGAAAATATGGGTGATATCAAAATATTCTTGTGGCTATTCTTGGACATATTCTTGTTTGCTTTTCCATTACACTACAGTGCATATTTAGTTGGTTTATTATACAGAGAACATGTCCGATGAAATACTTTATAGAAGTAGTTGTCTTAATCTAGCAGCTATATACATGCTATAGGCCAGTTGTGTTTTCAAAATTCCAGGCTACATCTTCCAAATTCTAATTCTCGAGTACTTGCTTTTTGTTGGTGATAAAATTTTAACGCAAGGCAGACAATAAATCTTTAGTCTCCTTGTGTTCATATATAATAGAGCCGAATTTGTTTTTAAAACTACAAAATTAAGAATTTAATAAAAGAAAAGTCTACTTTATTTTGTATCACTATTATTAAATCCCCACCCACCAAAAAAAATAATATATTATTTATTTAAATTGTCATGTCTATACAAGTGGGGTGGCAATCTCACACTAGGCACAACTTGTAATGGGTTCTTCAAGAAACTAGCCATGCATATTTGCAACTATACAGTAATAGAAATACAAGTCTACATTAAGGTAGAAGTTAATATAAATGCAACTTGCTAGAGTGTTAAGATTAAATGCAAAAACGAAATATTTATTTGGAAAAAATAGACAAATAAAATAGAAAAAATAAATAATAACACATAAATTTACGTGATTCAGTGTTAGTCTATGTCCATGGACAAAGGAGAGATCAAAATCCTCTAATAAGTAAAAAATAGTATAAAATAAGAGAGAATAATCACTCTGAACTCTTAGGCTAAATATACCAATTATCTATTCTCACAAAGGTACAAAAGAGAAGAGAAATACTCATAAAAGAAAAAGATAAGATGACTAAGATATTCTCATGCAAAACTTTCTTCTCAAAGCTATACCACTCTAACATACCCCTCCTCCTCCACAATTGAGTAGCTCTCAAAATACTTGAAAAAAATTTTACCTCAAAAGTACATCTCTCTCCTCCTACAAAGACATCCTCTATTCAAGGATATAATTCATTCATCCATAAAGATCCTATTTATATAGGAGTATGGTAGACAAATTCTTTAACCCAAAGTAATATCTTTGAAAATTAAAGTGGTACAATATGGACTTAATTTGATTGGCTAGTCAAAATTTACCAATAGAAGTTGGCCCAAAACTGTCAACAAAAGATAACAATAGTTGGCTAACTAATTTTACCTCACAAGATGGCTAAGGTATTTTCATACAAAACTTTCTTTTCAAAGCCATACCACTCTAACACACATTTCTCCTCTACAGTTGAGTAGCTCTCAAAATACTTGAAGAAAATTTTACCTCACAAGTACATCTCTCTCCTCCTACAAAGATATTCTCCATTGAAGGATATAATTCATTCATTCATAAGGATCCTATTTATATAGGAGTATGGTGGATAAATTTTTAACCCAAAGTAATATCTTTGAAAATTAAAATAGTATAATATAGACTTAATTTGGTTGGCTAGTCAAAATTTACCAACAAAAGCTAGTCCAAAATTATTAACAAAAGACAACAATGGTTGGCTAACTAATTTGCTCATTTTGTCAAAGATTGTGAACTTACCAAGAATTCAAGGCACACTTAACATAGAGAAATTATTATTTACAAGATAAATATTAATTTTACATTGAATGCATTTTTTGACTATAAAATAATTTAAATTCTAAATCTCTTTTTAATAAATTAAAAGAAAATTATTCTAATTTCCATGTTAGCCAATGTAAAAAAACTAGTAATTATGGCTCCATTAAAATTAAGTTCATTGTACTTTTTTCATGTTTAAAATTTAATAATATGTCAGTATATATTATATATCACAAAATATACTTGTTAAAGTTTAAAAAATAAGAGTATAAAATTATTATATATTTAGTTACATGTCGATATATATTATATATAACAATATATACTTGTTAAAATTTAAAAGAATAAGAGTATAAAAGTAATATATATTTAGTTATATGTCAGTGTATATTTAATTTTTGTTGTTTTTGAATTGTGTTTTTGTTCTGAACTGTAATGATTTGAGATTTTTTTTATTCTTCAATCTAAATGCACACTTTATATAACCGATGCATATTGATATTCTTTCTCCCATATAATAAGTATATATAGGAAATGCAACATATATCTTCATTTACTAAGATATTACAGTTGCATACTAACATTTTTTTTTTAAAAAAAATAGATGTATGCAGTTATAGTTAGCATATACCTACATGTACTAAGATATAACAGCTGCATAGTAATATTATTTCCCCAAGATAATAAGTTTATGTAAGTATATGTTACATACATTTTCATATACTGAGATATTACAGCTACTCACTAACATTATTTTTTATAGACAATAGATATATAGTTATAGTCATCATATGTCTAAATATACTAAGTTATAATAATTACATAGTGATATTCTTTCCCTAAGATAATAGATATATATATATATATAGGTATATGCTACATATATCTTCATATACTAAAATAAAATGGATATATTTTTTTTTCTTTTTGTAATGCAATAACTAGACATATATATATATATATGTTTTATACATGTAGATATATGTAGGTATATATTAGTAAATGTTACATATAGTTTAACAAAAAGATAACAATATATGTGAATATAAATCGGTATATTGACATATGTCGGCTTATGTTACATATACTTTAAATAAACAATAATAATACATGGGAGTATATTTTGATATATATAATATATGTCGGTATATAACTATTTTATAATTTATTAATTTTAACATTTTTTTTGTCTTTTTTTGTTTGTTATTATGGCTTATGAGATAGCAATTTAAGGCACCAATTTCAGTTTGTGATTTTTTGATATACATTTATTTTTTATATACATTCAAGATATGCACATTTTCATTTGTTTATGATTTTTTTATTTTAGTTTTTTGTTTAGTTAATCTTTTATTTTTGTTACATATAACTATATATTTATGAGTATATGTTGCAAAAAAAAAATAATATTTATTATATATTTGTTGGTATATGTTATATATATTTTAACCAAAGAATAATAATATATGTTAGTATATGTCGATAAATATAGATATATATTAGTATATGTTACATATAACTAGATATATATATGTTGCATATATGTCAATACATATTACATATACTTTAACCAAAGAATAATGGCATATGTTGGAAGGCATATGTTACAAATACTTTAACTAAAGAATAGCAATATATATTGATATATGTGGATATTTATTTAGCAATATATATTTAATTATATGTCAGTATATAATATATATAACAATAAATATGTGTTAAAATTTAAATGAATGAGAGTATAAAACTATTATATATTTAGTTATATGTCTGTATATGTTACATATAATAACATATACTTATAAAATTTTTTAAAAAAATAAGAATGTAAAAATGATATATGTTTAATTATATATTGATATATGTTATATATAATAACATTTACTCATTAAATTTTAAAATAATAAGAGTATAAAAGTGATATATGTTTAATTATATATCGGTATATATTATATATATTTTAACTAAAAAATAACAGTATATGTTGTTATATATCGATATATGTGGATATATATTAGTATATGATATATATAACTAGATATATATTGCATATATATAGATATATGTCGGTATATATTAGTATATATCGGTATATATTACATATACTTCAACTAAAAAATAACAGTATATGTTGTTATATATTATATATAACCATATATATATATTATATATTGATACATGTCAGTATATATTGAAATATGCATGTATATGTTACATATACTTTAACTAAAGAATAATAATATATGTGGATATATGTAGATATATGTTTAGTTATGTCAGCATATGACACATATAACAATATATACGTGTTAAATTTTAAATGAATTAGAGTATAAAACTATTATATATTTAGTTATATATTGGTATATTTTGCATATAACAATATATACTCATAAAAATTTAAAAGAATAAAAATATAAAAATAATATATATTTAATTATATGTCGATATATATTACATATAATAATATTTACTAATTAAATTTTAAAAGAATAATAGTATAAAAATGATATATATTTAATTATACTTTAATTATATAATAAAAATTATATATGTTGATATATGTAGGTATATATTATATATACTTTAACTGAATAATAGTGGGTATATATGACTATATATCGCATATATTTTAATTAAAGAATGATATATATGGATATATCTATATAGGTATATATTAAATATATTTTAATTGAATAATGGTATATGTGGATATATGTAAATATTTATTACATATATTTTAATTGAAGAATGTTATATGTGGATACATGAGGATATATGTTACATATACTTTAACTAAAAAAAAATAATATATGTGAATATATGTATGTATATATTATATATACTTTAATTAAAAAAAGTTATTTGTAGGTATACATTGTAATAATCCGATTTTTAAATAATTTTAAAATGCCATTTAAATAATATACTATTAATTAAGTATTATTTAAGTAATCTACTATTAATTTTTTTTTAAAAATAATAATATTATTTTAAAAAAAGAGAATATATATATGTATATGTATTTGAAAAAGAAAAAAGGAGAAAAATTAATTGAAAGGAGAGGGAATTTAATGAGGAGAGAGAAAGTCAAAGGAAGAGAGAGAGAGAGAGAGAGCTGATCGTTTATTCTTCTATCTATCACCGTCAGGTGATCATTTTTTGACACCTCTTGCACCATTAAAAAACCCAGCGTCCGATGAGTCCAACGCCATTAAAATCACCGCCGTCTGATGCCGAAGCAGCCCGCATTTGCCTGACGAAGTTGACACCTGCCGAGAGCTTTCGAAGAAGATTTCAGCAGATTTAGATATTCTTTTCCTGCAAGGTTGGTATTTTCGGAACCTTCTCTTCATAAGCTTCATTTTAGTATATCATTTGTAAATTTTAGACCACTTTTATATTTGGTCGAAATTCAGTGACGGCGATATTTTTCGATGACAACAATACTATTTTAGCTGAAAAAATTAAAATATAATAAATAAATAATAAATATATGTGATTAATGATAGACTAATTAAAGAGATAGTTAATTAAAAATTTTGAAGTTAAATAAATTTAGAATATATAATTTTAATTAGTTATAATTAAATAAAAATTTATTAATTAGTTAAAAATTAAATGAGAAATTTATTAAAATAAATTGATTAGTTATAATTATTGTTTATCAATTATAATCAAATATTTAACATGTTAAATTAAATTAGATTATGATTTTATGTAACGATTAAAATTTTAATTGATTATTTAAAATAACAATTATTTACTTTGCTAATTGATTTAAATTAATTTACTTATAATTATTATTTATCATTATCTAAAATTTATCAATTATGTTTATATATAAATATATGAAATTAGTTAATTAAATTGAAATTATTAATTATGAATAAATCAATTTGATTGTTAAGTACTAAATATGTAAATTGATTATTGGATTTAAAATGATTAAATAAAATAGTTGAGGGATTGTATTAAAGTTTATAAACTAATACTTTTATGATTATAATAATTATATTATTATTATTATTACTTAATTTTAAACTTAATATAAGTTATTATAATTGAATTAAAGGTAAATAAGTAATTATTTTATAATTGAACAATATTAATTTCTAAGTAAATAATATTATAAATGATTATTAGAAATACTTAAAATAAAATATTGTTAAAGTAAATAAATTATATATTATTATTAGTATTAATTTAATTAATTATTGTTATTATTGTATTAGTGAGAAGTATACTGAATTGTTAAGGATTGTGATGGTGGCTAAAATGAGGTAATTGGGTTAATGATGATTGTCGTGGGATATTTAGAAGTGTTATTTATTGTTTTGTTTCAGGGGCAATATTATAGTTATTGGAAAAACTCTTTCGAAATTTTGGCAGAATCTTTAGAGTCATCTATTCATCCATATTCTAATAGTTTTTGCTATCATATGAACATAATTTTCAGATGTTTTTCCATCATCAGTCCATACTTCGAGAAGAGTTATCGGATTTTGTCTACTGTGAGTTATATAAATTAATATAATATTCCGCTCCCCTAACTTACGTTCATAGCTACATTTGCATAAATACATTGACTGCTAGTGCAATATATACTCATTTATTATTATAAGCTTAATGTGTGTTGAATATAAGTTGATTGTGCTTGGTGCATATTTTTTGTGTTTGCTAGATAGAGTTAGGATGATATCACTATAAGAAAAATATAAATTAGCGACGGATAAAAATTCATCACTAAATAGCAACGACAGATTAGCGACAATAAATTATTAGCGATGGTTTAGCAACAAAGGAAATTCATCGTTAAATATGTCGCTAAATATAGCGCCAACTATTGGTGCCTTGCATTTAGCGACGATATTAAAATTTCATCTCTAAATCTTGTTGCTAACAAACAAAAATAGCGACGAAATTACTTTCCGTCTCTAATTAGCAATGGAACACCCTATCTGTCGCTAATTCATCTAAATTAACAACGAAACTATTTCGTCATTAATTTTTAATTATTTAAAAATAAATATAAAATTTTTTTGGGGGCTAATTAGCGATGAAATTTATTGTCGTCGCTAATTTTAAATATTTTAAAGAATAAGCAGAATTTTTGTGCTGAATTATAGCGACGAAACTTATTTTCGTCGCTAATTTTATCGCTAAAAATAATTTTTTTTAAAAAAAATATATCGCATTTTTTAGAGACAAAATTAAGTTTCGTCGCTAATTTTATCGTTAATAATGAATTTTTAAAAATATGCCGCGTGTTTTTAGCTAGGAAATTAAATTCCGTCGCTAAAACCTAAATATTTATTCTTTTCAACTTTTTTTTCCTTCATTTTTTTCTTCTTCCTTCTTTCTTTCTTCTCTCTTCTCTCTTCTTTTCTTTCTTTCTTTCTGCTCTTCTCCTTCTTTCTTCTCTCTTCTTTCTTCTTTTCTTTCTTTTTTTCTTTCTTTCTTTCTTTCTGTCTTTTTTTTTTCTTTCTTCTTTCTCCTCTCTCTCTTCTTTTTTTATTCTTTCTCTTCCTCCTCTTTCTCCTTTCTTCTCTTGAATTTTGATTGAAAATATTATAGTTTTGCAAATTAATTGAAGATATGTATTTTTTAGATTGTTTATTTATTTATATTTTTATAATTAGTAATAATTTTTAGAATAAATATTATATTTTGTTGAATAAATAATATTTAGAAAAAAATTTAGAAATTAGTTGGTAGAAATATTTTTAGAAATTATTAGGTTGAATAATTTAGTTTTAAATTAAATTAATTATTTGATTGAATAAATAATTTTTAGAATAATTTTTTTAAAATTAATTAATATATTGATTTATGTTTTAGATAAATATTAGAATAATTTTTTTAGAAATTTATTTAGTGGAGTAATTTATTTTTATATTTTACATAAATGTTAAAAATAAATTATTTCTTAGAGAAATTAATTAAAAAATTATTTTTTAGATATTATTTGGTAAATAATTTAATTTTTATGTAAATAAATTATTTATTATAATAAATATTTTTTAGAATAAATTTTTTAATAGAATAAATTTTTTTAAGAATAAATTACTTTAGAAATTAAAAAAATAAAATAAAATATTTTATTTTTTTAAAAATAAAAATTTTAAAATAAATTAATAATTTAGCGACGGATTTTTTGTACATAAAAAAGACGACTAAATCAAGTAGCAACAGATTAGCGACGAAAAATTTCGCTACTAAGTACTGACAGAGTAAAAAGTCCATCGCTATTTTTTCAGCGACAACATCAAATTCTTCGCTAATGACTGTTAGCGATGAATTTTTGAGATTCGTCGCTAATTCTCATTTTTTTTTGTAGTGTTTGTGGCCACACGTGATTTGGGATATGAATTATGACTCGATGATATTATATAATGATAATGAGATTTGGACTGGCGTGACGGCGGGGGCATTCTCATACTCTGCGCTGCTTATTAGTCGGGTAGCGCTACTTAGCTAAGGCCGTGACGACGGACCCTATGTATTGGAATCTAAGAAAAATGTGTGGACCAAAAGAGCAAGATAAAGGAATCAGCTCCCCAATTTAAGGGTTAATGTGACCCTATTGACTTACTTCTATCATTGTATAATTATGTGATTTGTTTCTCTGATTGTCATTGCATAAGCATTATTGGCAAGGGAATGATGTATTATATTAATTGTTATATAACTCATTGAGTCGAACACTCATTTCTTTTCACCATTTTTCTCAAATTGCAGGTTGAGCCTAAAAGTACTACTTATTTAGGTCATCCTTCCTTTTCAATCCATCGGCAGAAATTATTCAATTATTTATTTTATTATTTATCTATTTCAGCTTGTTATATTTTAAAACTCCGTATGATACTTCTTTCATTATCTATCTTTCATAATAAGTCTTCCGTTTGATCAAATGTATTTATAAACCGATGTTGGATGATGAGATTATATTAACAATATAATATTAGTAAGCTTGTGGGCCCGCTTTGAGATAGCGATTCTGTTACTATCTAAATTTCTCAGAAAATGAGCTGTCAGGCTGACTATGCATTTTGGAAGCCATGTGTTTTCCTGTTCTCTAGTGTCAGTTACATGTCATTGAGTTTGGATCGTGACATATATGGATACATGTTATATGTACTTCAACTATATAATGATATATGCTACATATACTATTTAAGTTTTTTTAAAAAATAATATAAAACTGAAATTATATGTTGGTATATGGCTTAATAACAACATTACCAATATATACGCGGTAAATTTCAAAAGAATAAAAATAAAAAACTATTATATCTTTAGTTAAATGTCGGTATATATAATATATAATAAAATACATAACTAAATTTATATTAAATTTTTATTTTATGAAAAATAAATATAAATATTTTTTATGAAAATTACAAAACCATTTTATTCTTTAAAAAGATAATTAAATTTATTAATTTTAGTATATGTTTATTTAATAATAACTATTTTATAAATTTTTAAATTTTATTTAAGATTTAAATAATTTTATTTCATAATAAATTTTATACATTATTTTTTGAAACAATAATATTATATTAATTATTTTTTACTTATAAAAATTCATAATTTCATATAAAGAATTTGACTAAAATATATTTGGGATAGGACCATCTTTATAAATTATCACGTTTGTATTATTTACTTAAATGACTTAATGCGTGGGCTCTACTTCTATTTATAGAAATAATACATATAAACGATATGTGCATATTGACCTTATATTTTTTTTATCATATTTAGCATGTAATTTACTTAAATTAATCTATTCTAAACTTATTTATATACTTTTATTTCATTATTCTTGACTTAAGTTTAGTTTAAATAAATTTCTTAAACGTGTGTGTAAACTGAAATTTTTAGGCATAATTTGACCTTTAAAACTTCAAGTAAAATTTCGGTAATCTTACAGTGCAATATTAGAAACATAGTCTTCATGAAGTTGATAGAGGACATTTCAAGCTTTTCAAAGATGTCTGGTTTGTCAAATTCTGAATTTGTTTGAGACTCCATCTTTAAATTCAAAATTGGGTTTAAATTTCAGAGCAAAAGTCTAGTTTAAGCCATTAATAGTAATTGGCCCATAAAATTAGGTGATTCAAAAGTCTAAAATTATCTACTCTTTCGGGGATACAATTTTTATGAAGGACTAAATTAGAGATAAGGATGATATCTGATAGAAAGTCGGATGGCAAGTTTGAATTTGAATTTTTAAATGGAAGCTGAGTAGGAGTAGGAGTCTGTTTTGAATGAGTTGGGAGAGACAACTTGAAGAGAATGTGAATAGTAATGAGAGAGCTTTCAAAGGTAATTTTCTACTACACTTTTTCATCTTTCAAGAGGAAATTAGTTTTTCCACCATTGGAGATCAAAGGAAGAAGAAAATTAGACTTGAGGACGACTTCATCATCTCAACAAGACTATTCATCTATCTAGTTTGAACTCTTTATTTTAGTTTATATTTTTTTTTTGTTATTGATTTGAATATTTGGATTATGAATATCATGTTTATTTTCTTAATTTCTATATTCTTTATGTTTAATCTAGCCATGAGCTACTAATTCCTTTAGTGAGATTAGATGGATTTAAGATTGTGAATAATGGAAACTAATTAAATTGATTACTATTTCTTTCTTAAAATTGAAATTTTATTAATTTTGATCTTAGTGCTTGTGATTGACTGGTCATCAATTGCATGATCAATTGAAATAGTATGTTGAGTAAAAGCTAGGTATGATTTTAAATAAATGAATCAACAACTTAAGAAAATTTCATTTTGAGATAAAAGAATAATCTTAAGACCAACTTAGTTTCTTTGAGCTTATTAGGTTATTTTAATTTATAGTTTATGAAAATAGAATTAATAAATTACTTCAATCATTAATTTTCTTGCTTGAGAAAGAAAAATTAACACTTAAAAAATTGATAACTTTGATTTAAGAATAATTTAAATTAGTTTGAAAAGATGTTTTTACCCATTTGAAACAATCAAAATGAAACCTAATCCTACTAGTTATCTTAATAATTTGAATTTGAATTTTATGTTTAAATTAATAGATAATTATCTTAGTTTAATTTCATTTTGAATTTGAATTTTATTTTGAATTTGCAATTAAGGATTAAGAATTTAATTTTTAAATATTAAATTGATTAATTAGTTTTCAGATAATATTTGATTTGAATTTTGATTAATCAAATTATTCTTTCTCTGTGGGATTGACCTTTGCTTTTACTCTATTATTTGTATGAACAGTGCACTTACGGTTTAAAATCGATACACATAAATCGACCAACAAGTTTTTAGCTCTGTTACTGGGGAAGAAAAAATTAATTTGATAACAGTAAGTTCAAAAATATTATTAATTTGAAATTTATTTTAATTATTTTCTTTTGCTTCTTTGCAGAAATTTTATGCACAGTAATCAACAGACTGTTTTAGAAGATTTTAATTCAGAAATTGAAAAGCAGTGCAGAGAAAATAATAGAGTAAGAAGAGAGAAACTTCGCCTAGAAAGAAAGGAATGAGAATAAATTCGGGCACAAGAATCTATAGAAGAATAAAGTAGAGTTGAAGTAGGGGAAGTTAGTGACAAAGAAGTCAGTATGGATGACCCATAAGATTAAATTCAACCAAAAAAATTCTCATATTGGATCAAGCATCACTCGACCTGCAGTGAATACTAACAAATTTGAACTTAAACCAGCTCTCATTAACATAGCTCAACAACAGCTTTTCTATGGCTTGAACCAAGAATATGCTATTGCTCACTTGACAAATTTTCTGAAAATTTACGACTCGATCAAGATGAATGGAGTCAGTGATGATGTGATTAGGCTACACCTTTTTCCTTTCTCATTAAAGGACAAGGCAAAAGCTTGGTTGCAAGGACAAGCTGTTGGAACTTACACCACTTGGGATGATTTGTCTAAAAGTTTTTTGGCAAAATATTTTTCTCCTGAAAAAACTGTAAAATTTAGAAATGACAGTTTTGTGCAGTTTGATGGTGAATCACTTTATGAAGCTTGCGAGAGATTTAAAGATCTTCAAAGGAAGTGCTCTCATTATGGGATTCCATAATGGCTGATTTTGCAAACATTTTATAATTGAAATAACAGGGCCATTGAGAAGTACAATAGATACAGCTACTGGAGGTGCTCTTATGAATAAAAATACAGTTGAAGCATTGGAGCTGCTTGAGTCCATGGCAGCAAATAATTACCATTGGTCCAGTACCCAAGAAGGTAGTCAGTGTGTATGAAGTAGATAAGATTTCATTACTTACAGCAAAGGTTGATGTCTTAGCTAGAAATTTGGAGCATGTGAATCTTACCAATTGTGAGCGGAGATTTTCACCTCCACGCTTGGTGGAATGGTTCTTGCGACTTCGGCGGGCCTAAGCAAAGAGAAAATAGAGTCGCCACTCGGATGGGCCAAAAAAATAGAAAGGGGTGGATGACTCGAATCCTAAGAAATTTTTAACCCTCTAATGGGTTCGAAAAATGGGTACGTGTGGGAAAAATGAGAAATGGCCTAGCACCCCTGCAATACTCGGTTCATTGGAATTGACCTCCTTTTCAGGTCTTAATATTATAAAATTATTAAATATAATAATATTATTCATACTACATGCAATAGTTAAAATAAAGCATCATTATATTAAAATTAAAGCAATGTTCAAACAAAATAAATAATTGGACACCCATCCGAGGATGGAAACATGTCCTTACATCGTTCAAGTCTAAAACTAAACAGGACACCTACTGAAAGGTGAAAATATTTTCTTTACAATAATTTTAAAATATAAAAATAAATTAACTTGTATAAAGATTAATTAATGAGGTACCCAATTATGAAAACATACCTCTTACAATTTTAGTAAATAAATAATAATAATAAAATATATTCATCCATGATAAATTAAATAAACCAAATATCAAAATTAAATAAATCAATCATCAAAATATATAATAAACTACATAATCAAATCTAAAACTAAATAAAGTAATAAATGTATAAGTTTGGAGTTTGCATCTTAAAATAGGGTTTTAGAGTTTTAATTACTAAATTAGGGCTTTGAAAAAAAGAAAGTTAAATACAGAGACTCATAATACACGAATGAATATTGATCCCTTCAATGAGCTCATATGGCGGTCCCGCTGTAGGTTTATGGTTGAAAATTTTAAAAACTAGTTTTAGGATTTGAGAAAAATATGATTAGGGTTTTGGAAAACAAGGCTAGGGTTTTTAGTTTAGAAATTAGAATTTAAGACATGGTTTTGGAATTTAGGTTTTATAAGTTAGGGTTTAAGGTTTAGAAAATAAGGTTTTGGTATTTTTATGAAAATAACAATAGGGTTTGAGTAAATTAGATTAGTGTTTTGATGATTATGTTATTGATTTAAATTAAAACTTATGCATACTGTATGAAAGAAATTAATAAGAAGTTGAGTAATAAAAATGTTGTGATATAGTTTTGAAAAGTGGAGGTGATTATTGATTTAATAAATTGAATTTAGAAGAACTTACCTGCTTGTGAAGGCTCCACCAAATTGAAGAAATTAAAACAAGCTACTGCCTGCTTTAATACAAGATTTCTGGTAGAGCAAAATTAAGGCAATGCATTCACTGCCTTTGTATAATTCTATTTTCTTTGTTGCTTTCGTCCTCCTTGCTTTCTTTTCTTTTTCTTCCATGTTTTTCTATGGTTTCTACCTTCAAGTCTCAAAAAAAGTTAAAAGTCCAAAGTTTCTTCAAAAAAAAAATCCTCTCCCCCAGTTCGTGTGTTTAATACTATTATTTATAGAAAAATAAAAAGTCCTAATACTATTTTAATAAAAAAATACCAACTATTTAGGAAAAATCACAAAATCGGATAAAACAAGGCTTGGTTAAAAATTAGCAGAGTTCGGGCTGCTAGGCCTGCGAGGATTGCTGCGGGCTGCGCTGGGTGAGGCAGTAGGCAACTGTAGGCTGGGCGAACTGGGCAAGCCCAATTTGTTGTTGTGGCGAGTTAGGCAGTGCCCAGTTTGCTGCAGGCAGCGCCTAAGGCGAAGCCCCTTGCTGCACGACAGCGCTCCGCGCGTCGGTCTCTGATCTATCCAGTTTTTTTTTATTTTTTTATTTTTTATTTTTATTAAAAATAACTATTAAATATTATAAGTAATAAATATTATTAAATTTTATTAAAATAAATAATAAAATACCATAAAAAATTATTTTAGACTGTTTAAAAATATCGGACTGGACTAGGTAAAAAATTAAGGGTCTACACCAATATATGTTGTGAAGGATGTGGTGATAATCACCAATCTTTTGAATATCCAGCTCAAGATCAAGTAAAATTTGTGGGAATTAAAATAGAGCTCAACTAATGCCTTATGAAAACACATACAATCCTAGTTGGAAAAATCATCCTAATTTGTCATAGGGTGAAAATCAAAGTAATCAAGGAAATCAAGGGAACCAATTTAACCAAAGAGGAATATACCAACCTCCATTTCCTAATAGGGGTCAAGGTCAAGCTAATTACCAAGATAACAAGATGGGTTATAAAGCTGCTTTAAAAAAATTTATTACTATTTTTAGTGAAAGGTTTGACAAAATAGATAAGCAATATGATCGATTGGAATGTATGATGGATCAAATTGTGAGTCAAACTAGGAATCTTGAAGTGTAAATTGGGCAAATAGCTAGTTCTTCTAATTCGAGAAGTCAAGGAGCTCTTCCTAGTAAAACAGAAATAAATTCCAAGGAATATTGTAAAGCAATTGCGCTTAGAAGTGGGAAGGAGTTACAAGAGATAGTACCAAAGAATGTTGAATCAGAAAGAGAAAGTGAAGTAATTAAAGAAGATGAGCAAAGTAAAGAGAGTGAGACTGAAAAGGAGCAAAGTGAGACTCTTCCTCTAAAGAAAGAAGCGAAGCCTTATGCACTACCTGTACCATTTTCTCAAAGGCTTTAAAAGCAAAAAGTGGAGAAACAATATGAAATATTTCTTGAAGTGTTTAAACAATTAAGAATTAATATTCCTTTTGCAGATGATCTTGCTCAAATGCCTTCATATGTCAAATTTTTGAAGGAGATTCTTTTTAACAAGAGATCCGTTGAAGAAAATGCAAGAGTTACCCTAACTGAAGAATGCAGTGCTGTGATCCTGAACAAACTTCCATCCAAATTGAAATATCTAGGGAGTTTTTCTATATCTTGTACTATTAGTGATGTCGATTTTAATAAAACTTTATGTAATTTAGGTGCTAGTGTGAGTCTTATATCAATTTCTATTTACAGAAAACTTGGATTCACTGATTTGAATACTACAAAGATGATAGTACAACTGGCTGACGGATCAATTAAACATCCCCTAGGGATTATAGAGAATGTGTTGATAAAAGTGGATAAGTTCTACTTACCTATATATTTTGTCATCCTAGAGATGGAAGAGGACATGAAAATCCCATTGATTCTTGGAAGACCATTCTTGGCAACTGCTGGAGCACTAATTGATGTATGAGAAGGAAAGTTAACATTGAGAGTTGGGGATGACATAATAGAATTTGATATTATTAAATCAACGAATAATCTACCCCCAGTCCATAGTTATTTTAGAGTGGACACTATTAAAAATTTAATGCATGATGATCCTAAAAATAAAAATCAAAAAGATACTTATTAAGAAGAGTGGATTATGAATTCTCAAGGTGAAAATATTATGTTTTCTATTGACATTTTAACTTGAAAAACCCTACCATCAACTCTATCTCGAAAGATGTATGATTTTAAAGAGTTAAGGAAACATGAAATTGCAGACAAGAAAGTGATATGTCGATTCCCGCCTTGAGAGACATGGAAAAAGTCTAGCTGAAGACTTTAAACAGCACTTTTGGGAGGCAACCCAATTTTCTATCCTTTTATTTCCATTTAATCTTTTTTTTTCTTAGTAGTTTTAGTTCATTTGATTTAGTTAATTTGAGATTATTAATTTAGTTTGTTGGATTTTGCGGGTTGGTATTCTAATTTTATGTTCTTTAATTTTGCATTATTTATTTTTGTTTGTTAAGAAAATGGATAAGTTAGAGAAGAAAGAACAAGAAGAGGTGAGTCTGAATTGAATTTTATTTACTTTATTTTTATTAAAAAAAATAGAACCTGTCATGATCACGCTGGATCTCGCGATCGTGGCAGAGACAGGGTCAACTTCCTTCATGAACGGTTGACTAGCACAAGCTCATCGCTCGCATGCCATCCTCTATCATGACCGCGATGGACTCTATTAAAAAAAGATGAAAGGGCACTATAGTGATAGCCCCAAACAGCGAGATAACGACAAAAGGTGTTGTCGAGCTCGCACGATCAAGCAAGGTAGTGCGAGCCTGCTACTCGCGAGACAACATTTGTCACGATCGCAACAGTCAGTTTAAAAAAAGAGGATAAGAAGGTTAAGTACCCCTATAGCGATCACGACGGAGCTGAAACGAAAAAAAAAATTTTGTTAAAAAGCCTAAGCAGCCCTTCTCTCACCTCACTTTTCTTTTCATCTTCTTCTTCTCTCTCACACACTCCTAAACTCTCTCACAAATACCTAACTTTTCTTTTCTCATATCCACATAAATCTCACCCAAATCTTCTAAATTTCTTCCTTAATCCAATAAATCTTTACCTAATCTACTAAACTCATTCCTCAAAACAATAAAAAAAATGGCTTCAAGAACAAAGAGTGTTGCAAGGAAAGCTTCTTCGAGGAAGGGAAAAGAGAAAGTTTCAAACTTTTTCAAGGGATGAGGTAGATATATCTTCTTGTTTTGAGGCTTCTTTTCCAATTTTTGATCAAGAAGAAGGTAAGAAATATCTCTCTCTATGCTTAAGAAATATCACTCATTGTAGGTATTTTGGCTATGATGTTTTTGAACATTTGGTTCTAGATGATAAAATGAAATAATTATTTGGTAGATTAGGTTGGAAAAAATTAGTACAAAAGAGATATGACACATATAAAGAACTCACTCTTGAATTTTTCACAAACCTTAAAATATCCAAATCTAAAGATAAAAATTTAGAGTGCAGAATATTTGATGTTAATTATGTAATTGATCATGATATTTTGTTCAAAGCTTTTGGCTTGCCTAAAGGAGGTGCTTGTACATATTCGAAAGAATTTAATATTGATAAATTTTAAAAAATATTAACCGGATTTGATTCATTCAATATAAAAAATGCACCTAATAGATTGATTCGTGATCATAGTTTACTATTATTGCATATGTTTATGTATCAATGTGTGTTTGGTAAAAAGGAAAGTAATAAAGTGTCAGTTCAAGAATTGTTTATGTTGTATTGTGCTTATAAGGGTAAAAAAGTGTCTACAACATATCATATTTTTTAAAATTTAATATTTATTGCTCAACATCCCAAGGGTACAATTGCATTAAGTCATATGTTACTGGATTGACAGTTTATTTTAATATTTTTTATCCTAACAGTACTTCAATGAAATGTATTAATAGAGAATCATATTCATTTGACACTTTATATCATGCTGAGATTTTGGATGCTAACAATAGTTTAAGGGATCCCACAACAAGAAGGTGCTTCAAGAAATTAATTCAAGGAGGATCTAGTAGTACTGCACCAAGTGATCAACCACGATATGAAGAAGAGGACAATGAGGAAGAGGAAAGTGATGATGAAGAAGGTGATGATAATGCCAATGATGAGCAAGGATGGCGACATGTTTTAAAATGGCTCGATAAAATGGATGAAACAAATAAGCAAATGAGCACGCAACTAAACATTATGGAGGCACAAAAAAGACAGTATTACGATCAAATAGGGACCATGAATCGCAAACTTATCAATATGGAAAGTAGTTAGACTTATCACAATTACAATCTCATGAAGTATATTGAATTTTTAGGATTGTCTATTCCTTCGCCGACTCCTTCACCTCTATCGCCGCCATAACTCAAGGAAGCTTCCATCCTTTCTCTTTTTCTTATTATATTTTTTTTCATGTTATTTGTTGTGTTTTGTTGTGTTCTTATGTGTGGTTGCATGATTTTTATTAGGGACAATAAAAAATTTTAAGTGTGGGAGAGGAGTATTTATTTTGCTTTGTTATTTTGTTTAATTTATGTTTTATTTCTTATATTATTGTTTTGTTATTTTAATTATTTAAATTAAAAAAATTCAAAATATTAAAAAATAAAAAATATTTCTAGTTTTTTTCTTTCTTTAAAAAATATTAAAAAACATATATAGAAAAAATATAAAAATAATAAAAATAAAAATAGAATTATTTTTTATTATGTTTTATTTAAATTTTAATTTGTTGTTTTAGTTTATCTAGGATTAAGATATTATCTTTTATTTTAAATTTAATTCATTTTCCTTAGTATACTGAGAGTTTGATTTTAATTAGCAAACTTTAATAATAAGAGTTTAACTAGAATTACTTTAGTTAAATATTTTTAGGATTAATCTTTAGTTCTCCTCTATATAAGGTTAAGTTCTTATCACTCTAATTTATTATTAGCATAACCTTAAAAGAGAGAAAGATGAACAATAAAGAGAAATCATTTACTTGGGATTGGAATGGAGATGACATATGGGATCCAGAAAAACTTTTTGTGAATCCACCTATAGAAACACCTGAGCAACTAACTGCTTTCTATGCTTCTAGGCGTGCTTATCCTGATCCTTATGAATGCACTTTTGATTTTGATGAGATAGTGGAGAGAGAAAAATTAGAGAAATCATGGAAGAAAGTTGGATCCCAACTTAACTTGGTAGTTTTAGATAATATCTTAAGTGAAGATGATGAACTTAAGCCATTACTAACAAAGAAAAAGAGAGGTAAGTCATTTAAATTGGAGAAAAAGAAAAGAGGAAGACCTCCAAATATCCCTAAAAAAGTTCAGTTCGATGCAGTAACCATTAAGAAAGAAGAGAGAGATGCTTAGAAGTCTATAAATAACTCTTATTATTGTTAGTTTGATTTAAGTAATATTTCTTTTTAGATTATATTTTATTTTATTTCTTACTTAATTTTATGTCTTTTATTTTTAATTATAGTAGACTTTAAAATTCAGTTTTCAATAAATAATAGAATTTATTCTACTCCTACTTTACAAGCTAATTGGGTTGTGATCTCTACTTGTTCTTGACTTTGTATTAAGGGAGTTAATTATTATTATTTTAAATTTTAACTTGATAATTGAATTCTTTTAGCTAAATTGAAATAATTTTTGGTTATTCTTAATTTAACACATGGAATGTAGAAAGTCGTGATCTTGAGAAATTTTACAAATTAAGAGTACTTAATTTTAAAGAATATTTAAAATTATTTTTTATTACTCCCTCCGTATCATTTACATAGGAAAAATTTCCTTTTTTGGTGTATCTTTTATTTAGAAAATATGCCATTTTAGGTAAATTTTGGGGAGTGGAATGAGAGAAAATACCATTTATACCCTTGCCTTAAAAGTAGGTTTTGAGGAATATTTTTTTTAGGGGTATTTAAGTAAATAGAGATGGAAAAAGTGAAATTTCCTTAATTTTCGTGTCCATTTTACTTTTTCTATGTAAATGATACGGAGGGAGTATAATTTTTTTTGAGATCATTGTAATGTAATAAATTATTGAGTTAATATGTATTACTAAGATGATAAATTGTTTAATTATGTTAGAATATTATATGAGGATTATGCATATATATAATTAATATGTATTATTTTTAGCGAGATAGAGCGTAAGAAGCACTTGTTTATTATAATTAAGGTGGAATGGAGCATAAAATGTATCCACCATATATATAAATAAAAAGAAATAAAGAAATAAAATAACAATAATAATGGGATGGAGCATAAAATGCACCCATTGAATATATATATATAATAATAATGATAAATGCATAGTTCTTATTGATCCCAAAGTTGTTGTGAAAAATTTGCTACTTAGTGATACTTGCTATATTCTTGGATTAATGAAGTTATGATAAATTTTTTTTATAACTATGATTTGACATGAAATTTGTTAATCACTTAATGTGTAAGTAGTCTTAGTTTGTGAAATTGCTTAAGGTGATGATTCTTTGAAGTTTAGTGTTTTAAGTTAAGAATAAGTGATTATTATTTTTCTTTAGTTGGTTAAGTTTGATTGATTATTGGAATTTAACTTAATGATGTTAATTTGCTTGAGGACAAACAAAAGTTCAAGTTTGGGAGAATTTGATAGATGCATATTGACTTTATATTTTCTATTATGTTTAGCATGTAATTGACTGGAATTAATCTATTATAAGCTTATTTATGTACTTTTATTTCATTATTCTTGAATTAAGCTTAGTTTAAATTAATTTCTTAAAAATGTGTGCAAATTAAAATTTTTAGGTATAATTTGACCTTTAAAGTTTCAAGTAAAATTTCGGTAGTTTTAAAGTGCAAAATTGAAAAAGTGGTCTTCATAAAGTTGATACTCAAACTTTTCAAAAATGTATAGTTTATCAAATTTCGAGTTTGTTTGGGCCTCTAACTTTAAAGTCAAAATTGGGCTTAAATTTCGGAAGTAGAAGTATAGTCCGAGCCACTAATAGTAATTGGGTCATAACTCTAGCGTCTGAAGTCTGAATCAGGTGATTCAAAGCCTAAAATCATATACTCTTTTGGGGCTACAATTTTTCTGAATTAGTCAATTGGAGATAAGAATGATATCTGATAGAAAATTAGATAGAATGTTTGAATTTGAATTTTTGAATGGAAGCTGAGTAGGAGTAAGAGTGTATTTTGAAGGAGTTGGGAGAGACAACTTGAAGAGGACATGAACAGTAATGAGAGAGCATCCAGAGGTAATTTTCTACTACACTTTTTTATCTTTTAAAGGAAGATTAGTTTTTTCACCATTGGAGATTAGAGGAAGAAGAAAATTAGATTTGAGGACGACTTCATCATCTCAACAAGACTATTCATCCATCTAGTTTGAACGCTTTATTTTTGTTTATATTTTATTTTATATTTTTGTTCTATTATTGATTTGAATATTTAGATTATGAATATCATATTTATTTTCTTAATTTCTATGTTCTTTATGTTTAATCTAGCCATGACATCTAATTCTCTTAGTGAGATTATGTGGATTTAAGATTGTGAATAATGAAAATTAATTAAATTGATTACTATTTCTTTTTTGAAATTGAAGTTTTATTGATTTTGATCTTAGTACTTGTAATTGACTGGCCATTCATTACATGATCAATTGAAATTGTATGTTGAGTGAAAGCTAGGTATGATTTTAGATTAAGAAATTAACAACTTAAGAAAGTTCTATTTAGAGATAAAAGAATAATCCTAAGATCAATTTAGTTCCTTTAAGCTTATTAGATTGTTTTAATTTATTGTTTATGAAAATAAAATTAATAAATTACTTCAATCATTAATTTTCTTGCTTGAGAAAGAGAAAAATTAACACTTAAAGAATTGATAACTTTGATTCAAGAATAATTTGAATTAAGTTGAAAAGATATTTTTACTCATTTAAAATAATTCTAATGAAACCTAATCCTACTAGTTATCTTAATTATTTGAATTTTAATTTTAAGTTTGAATTAATAGATAATTATCTTTATTTTATTTTATTTTAAATTTAAATTTGTAATTAAGGATTAAGAATTTAATTATTAAATATTAAATTGATTAATTAGTTTTCAGATAATATTTGATTTAAATTTTGGTTAATCAAATTATTTCTTTTGTTTGGGATCGGCCTTTACTTTTATTATATTACTTGTATGAACCGTGCACTTACGGTTTAAAATCGATATACATAAATCGACTAACAATAAAATTAGATGCAAAACTAACGTTTTTAACTTTTTATATTTTTATAATTAAATATTATATTTAACTTAAAATTGAAAAAAAAAATTGGAGTGTAAATTTGAAAACAGTTTTAATTTTTGGTATAGTTTTATAAATATCCTAAATCAAATTCTTGTGGTTTCTTTAAAAATATCTATATATATATATTTAAAATATTTACTTTTCTTATTTTTTTAAATATTTATTTTTCAACTTTTAATTTCAAAAATATTTCACTTAGATTAATTATACCAAAACTATACTCCATTTTAAAAAATACTTTTTTTTTTCAATTTACCATTTTAAAAAATTTGTTGTTAGAAATATAAATCTAATATATATTTAATGTATCAAAAGTATATTCCACTTTAGAGGTATAAAAAATTGTAAAATATTTATAAAAAACGAAAGTTAAAAAAGTGACTATAATGTAATTTTTCCAAAAAAATTTTGGCAGTCATAAAAAAGTAGATTCAATATAACGTGTAAAGATTAAATTTTGACACTACTCATCCCTTCTGTGAATAAGTAAAAAAAAAAAATTACCTATATCTTCTAATCTTTTTTTTTTCTTGCTTAATATTTTCTCTGTTATTCATGAAATGAATTGGTAATTTTTTTGAGAAGAGAAGATTTTGTGTAATGATAAATATTATCACCGTGTGATCTGAGGTCACGAATTTGAATTGCAAATAGCTTATTGCAATTGCAAGAGAATGTATATAAAGATTCAGTAGGTTTAATTTTGTTAAAATTCGATATATAAACTGCTTTTTTTTAATTGGTAATTTTTTGAATTTAATTATTATAAAAAGAAAAAAAAATCAATCATAGAGGTTTAGTGAAACACAAAATCAGCATGATAATAGGATATTGCCCAGTCATGGTTTTTTTTTTCAACAAATGTTGCCTAGTCATGCTTTGATAAATGACAACTGACTCTAAAAAAGATAAATTATTTAATTTCACTTTCAATGATGAAATCATTTTAGATAATGAGACAAACTTGACTAATGGCCATTACCTTCTAATCTAAGTAAACTAAAATTGATTAACTTTTTCTTCTAAAACAATTATTAGTCCTAAACAATCAAAGGCTATTAATTATCAACCTAAAATTCAATAAAACAAACCAAGAAATGAGAAATCATCATCATCTTGAAATTCTATCAAGAAAAATTTCCTTAATTGCTTTGCTTTATCAGTAACCATTAACACAAGAAAAGAAATTAAAGAGTTGTGAATCTTAAATTCATCTTTATTTGACAGATCAAAGAAAAGAAAAGACGAATTATGAAGTTGAGATTTGTACTAAAAATCATAAATACATTAATTTCTTGACTCATTACCTCAATTTTTCTCAGCATCCAAACATGGGTATAAACCAAAATTTCAACTAAGCCCAAACAAGAACATCTTATATACAATAAGCTTCATTAACACAATAAAAAATAAGTTAAAACAAGTCTCTTCATTAACATCTCCCAAAAACCATATCAAACAAAGTTCATTATCAAACCCCAATTACACAAATTAATTAATACTTAATTAGCGTCTCTGTCATATACAATTATATATATGTCTATTTAAATATTATGAACATAAAACCCAAGTTATTGTAATCAAATTAATACTAGTAGTAGCAATTCCAAACCAAATATTGTATATAGTATCAAAACCAGCTATCAAGAAAGGCAGACTGGAAATGCACTAAAATAAGAAGCAAAACAATCAAAGCAGCCACACCCCACGGCGAGCTTCCCTCCGGCGGGTGGTAGTGAGTCCGCCGTTTCCATTCCCAAGGTGATTTTGCAAAAAGCATATCAGGACTTTCCTTAGAAGATAACCAACGAACAATAAAGAGAATTACAAGTGGTATGGCCAAAAGCAACCAATTCATTTGCTCCTCAGCAGCCTCTACCATTTCTTCATAGTTAAAGTACCATGAAATTCCAAGAAATATTGAAGTAACTGCTAAGATTAAAAGAACTGGGTATGGCAAAGGATTTAAACTAAATACATCAAAGATTGAATTGCTTCTTCTCCCATAATAATAGTAGGTCATTTTTTTTGGTATTGGGAGGTTTATTTTACTAAAGTTTTATCAACATTCAAGAGGTCTTTATAAATTATAGGTCCATTCTATTTATAGTTAAAATAAAGGTTAGGTATGGTATTGTGGCATTCCTAGCTTCACACAATAATTTGTATATAATTGAATTGTTGTGCCACAACCGTTGATTTCTTCTTTTTTTTTTCTTAGCCAAATGATCAAGTGATTATAAATTTATAATCAATGTTTATTGTATTAGACTGATTAATTAACTAATTTACTAATTGGTTCCGTTGCAAACTAATCGAATTTATTCATAAATAAATTAATTTCGTCAGTTCAACCAGCTTGATTTAATAAAAACAAGCTTATTAAAAATAATTTTATTAATTTAAAATATGATTTTAAAATAAAAAAATAAATTAAAAATAGAATAACATGAGATTGAATTGCATTACTTATATTCAATATTCTATAATGTAATATGTATGTATGTATGTATGTATATTTTTATATGATTTATGTAATTTACAAAGCTCTAATTAAAGCAATACTTTGAATTTCATAAGCAAGTGCCGTAATAAACAGTTAAGTTGTTAAATATTTATCTTTCTAATATAAGAAATTTGAATTATATATGTTTGTGTTGGCATGCCTTCGTCTTTATAAATTTTGTATATGTAAGAGGGAAAAAAATTCTTGTTCCACCTCATCCTCCGCACAAAAAACATAATAATAATAATAATAATAATAATAATAATAATAATAATAATAATAATAATAATAAGACTGCTCAATGAAAATCTTTTGATAATGCCAATCATTGAATAGAATAATGGTTCAAATAGAAAAACAATTCAGAAATATAATCCATGGAAAATGATAGCATGTTTTGAGGCTGCATAACATGATGCTGGATTGGTGGTCCCACTTGTTTAATTGAGTTTGATAATTCACACTAATCAATTGCCTTATTGGCTAGTCGGCTGCTAATATCACTTTGTGACAATCCCCACTTTCATTTAGGATTTTATAAAATCTTTTAGTAATCATAACCTCCAAACTCATTAACAAATATTTTTTTTTAATTTCCAAACACTTCAATTTTTTTTTTTTGACATCACTAAAAATAGCTTCTAGCTTTACAGAATAAACTGAATATAAATTGCTTAATGCTTATAAACCACCTTGACTAATTTGAAATATAACTTCATTTTTTTATATTAAATAGATTTTTTTTGTGTTTACATTAGTATACTGTAGACATTTTAATAATATTCGAAAATATTTTTTATTCAGTCATTTATGATATAAATTAATAATTAATTAAATATTTTAGTACTGTTGGACTGATATTAAACTTTGATAAACAATAACCGAAAGCTGTACAAGAAACATTAATACTGTTTTTTACAAGTAAAATTCCGCTTTTTTTTATATAAAAATTATAATTTTTTATTTAATTAAAAAATAAATAAATAAAATACTTTTTTAAACATCTTAAATAAATATATAGATTCATTGATGGACAGAGTAATTAATTCTGTTGGAAATATAATCAATAATAGATTTGGCAAATTTTAAAAATTCTTTCATATACATTATACACCTGATACTAACAACTGTAATGATACAAAGTTACCTGTTAGGACAAAAAAAAATCCTCTACCACATCTAGTTAACAATTGATTTGAATGCACTTGTTCTTGGATTTTAAAAAAAATTAAATTAAACTAAGTTTTCCAAATGCTTAGTACATGCAACCTACAACCTCCTTTACCAATTAGTTCTTCACAAAGTTTTATGATTGCAAGCTATCGTTGGAATTGATATATTCACCAGTAGAAGAATTTTCTTGTATCAGACTTTCCCTTCATATTGGAAATTCAGTTTGTAATCATGTTGCAAAATTGCCAGTGTATTTCTGCAAGGACCCTCTGCAGAAGCAAGGATGTCAAGAAGAAAGGTTAGCCTAAAACAATAACACTCAGTCAGTATCATTACTTTTAACAAAAAGATTAACCAATGTCTGCTCACCTCCAAATACAGAATGAAGATACTGAAGATCATCAGCAGAGCAAGCATCTACTAAAGCATATATACCTGGTTTCAGAGCTTCATCTATCTCCCTGCACATTAATTACGCAGAAAATAAATCTGTTTGCTAGTATGGCACGGGTCTAATTTTTATCTTGAATAAAAGTGGGCCTAAATCTTAAGCAAGGTTAAAGTAAGCATGCTGAAGAGTGGAGATCACCTTCGGATGCCAGTTTTAAAGGGACCAAGTCCAGAATAAACCCAAATGTAATCTGATAAAAACTTGAAACAGTGCTTGCCAAAGACATCTTTTTGCTGCTGTAACTGTATAAGTAACAATCAAGAACAAGCAGGGGTTAGGCATGACAAAGTAAATTGAGTAACAATATTATATCTATGAACAGGAAAGTTTATCCTACTTGGAAATAAAGCAACGGGTTCAACTAAAATTAGTCATACTAGCTGCATCTGGATGGAAGAATGAAGGATTAGCATTGACATTTTTGTTCAACTCACTTGACATTTTACAACTTGTAGGTTTCCTTCGGTCGGATAAATTCATGAATGTAATAAAAAAAACTTGTTCAAAGATAATTGAAAGGCATATTAGAAAAGGTGTAATACCTAAATGCAACAAATTGAAATTATGCAACCAAAATGATTTTTAGTGACAAGTTCAAAGACCATTAAGTACTTAGTATGTAAACCCCCAAAGTTCATTATAGTTTCAATACAGGGGTCATCGCCAAGATACCTCTTCATAAATCCTCCGAAAATAGCACGCACATTTCACTCCCTCTTGAACTCCCCATGTAAAATAACTTTTTCTGATTGTCAAGTTAGTATCCACCATCTCCATACAATGAAGAAGAACACGGGAAGATTCTTGAAGCAGCGCAATGCACTCTTCTGACTCGCTGGAATCACAAAATGATCACCATGATCACACATCATACCAAACATTTCAAAGAAAAACATTTACACAGAGAACATGAGCAGAGAATATATATCCCGGCTAAATTTTGGGTATGTCAAGATTGAGAAGAGAGTCACATAGCAATAAAGCATAAATAGAAAATCACAATGCCTACTCTGGACACAATATATGAATGAATGGACAGTAGCCCAATATATATGTTACAGACTTCAGACGCCTTAGATGGAGATTGAAAAGGGGGGAAAAAAAAGAAACACAGCGAGAACATACAGAGTAGTTTAGAAAACCTAATATATATACATATATATATATTATCACAAAATAAAATTTATTAATAGAAAAGGGTAAAAAAGAATTAAGAGAATGTATTATCCTCCTATAAATGATAAAAGTAAATAAGAATAGTTTGGAAAATTAACAGAGCAAAGATTTCAACTCAACTAGATGTCAATAAAGGCACTCATTTGCATTCTCCAAAGTACAAAGAAATCAAAAAACTAATATTGATTCCCTAAAAATTGAACAGACAATATTTGATTCCTAATATTTTTGGCATTTGTTTTCAACTAAATACACGAAAAACACCAACTATAACAGTGAGGAATGTTCATTACTCTTTCATTGAAAAAGTATATTTCAATCTTTTAAAGATGTCAAGTTTTGGCCTGATAAATAGAACTTTAACTGCAACCAATGTGAAAACACTACTCAGATTCTTCAAGGACTGTTCTAAAGGGAGAAATTACCTTTTGCGTTGCTTCAAAGTAGTATATAACAATCGGCAACAAGAAGCAAATAATTCTATTGAGAATCGTTGATCACCAGCACAGGAACGCATGCCCACGACAGGACCATTGTCTTGATTATTTGAAAACAAGAATACATCAGATGAAAGAGGGCCTTCAGAAAGTCTAAGTTGACCAAAATCTTGAAAAAGTGCTCCAGGTATACGCAAAGACTGTGCCACATGCCACGAATTCATTTCAAATTTATTTTTTTTCCCAGAAACTCTTGTTAGTACCTGAACACACATAAGAATGACTGCTCCTGGATCTGGACCTTTATGAATACTACCAGTTGGTTTACTGCAGAAAACTAATGGACTTTGCAAATGAAGAATTATGTTGAACAAAGCGGCAACTAAACTCTGAATGTGCCTTTTAACAAAACTTGAACGTTTGCCACCTGTAAGGTAAGTCAAAGGTTAGAACAAAGGACGTCACAGTTAACCAAGAGGATATATTTGCAATAACATCAGTCCAAGCCATACTGAAGTCAAGAAATCCAATTGATGATAGAATTTAAAGCACAGGCACATGATTAAGAAATGGGAAAACTGAAGCAGATTGTTGCCAAGTTGAAGGGAAAATTCTATATCATCACAATTTGGTGCACTTTGATATGCAGTGGCGGATGTTGTGATATGGTTGTGTGGTCCATGGACTCCAACTAATTTTAATACAAGTAAAAAGAGGTGATGGGCCTTAGATCATTGGACCTCAATTAAAGGAAAAAATTGGACCCCAATTAAAGAAAAGGTTAACTCCAACTGAAAAAAAAAAAAGAAATTGGGCTCCAACAAAAGAAAAAAATTAAACCCAATTAATTCTAGACTTATTAAAAACACAACCCATACAATCTTAAATTACACATAAATAATTAAACCTAATTAGTCTGAAAAAAAAGGTTTTATTAAACAATTAAAACTCTTTTATCACTTAACAAAAATAACATCGCCACTTTCCATCTTCTGTTGCAGTCTGAAGTGCTTTACAAGACAAGAATATCAGGACAAAACTTATCTCTTCTGTCCAAGAAAAATATCATTCTTTTTATTCGTGTAGCAGAGCAGCCGCCCCCTTGAACGATTGTCTACTGGCTTTTATAGAGAGATAAGTTATCAATAGTGCTACTTATCAATCGTGGCGGATCCAGAAAAAAATTCTAGTTGGGGTCCATACAACGAACATAAATGGCAGCCCGGTGCACAAATGTCAAGTGATGAAGAAACAACATGTCCACAAAATTCGCATGAGAAAGAAGATGCTGAGGACGTGTAGAATGCTATAAATGATTGGATATGGAACAAGTGTATGTTTAGGACGAAGTGGCATACATTTAGAGTTAACAGATGCACCAGTATAAGAGATTGAGTATGTCCAAGCTATAGGAGTGAAGAAAACAAGAGATCGACTGAGGATGAGATCACTGAGAGGGTGTCAAGCTGTTAGGAATAGCTCTAGGAATTTCTGATTATTCCTAAACCAAGCATATTAAAGGAAAATAATCGGGATTGAGACCAGTGAAGGAACCAGAAATTTAGTTGAGCAGGGCAAAACTTCATAACTAGAAGTGAAACTAGATAAATGCTTAGAACTAGAGGGGTAAAAATAAAAATTGGTAGACAGAAAATTTAAACAAAAAGATCTGGTTAAATCAGCCATTGTTGAGACCAAGTTGAGCGGAAGTTAATATACGGCCAACTTGACATCAAGAAACTGAAAAAATAGATGTATACACTTTAGAGCTCACTTAGATGTCCATGGTAATGAAGGCTCTACTATTTCATACATATATATCAGTTTTTTTTGCATTTGCAATTGTTGGAGAGAATGCTCTCTATTTTGTTGTTATTATCTAAGGAAGAATACAAGATATATATATATATATATACATTAGGTCAAACAATTAACAAAAGACCTAACTACCCTTACAAACTAAATAGCACATCCACAACACTCTCCCTCAAGTTGGTACATAGATATTACACATGTCTAACTTGCACAATAAGGTTTGGAAGAGCTTAGAATTTAATCCTTTAGCGAGCACATCAGCAACTTGATTGCTCGAGGTCACATGAGTGAGTTTCAATAAACCTTGAGTGATTTTTTCCTTTATGAAATGTCGGTCAATCTCAATGTGTTTCGTCCTGTCATGTTGAACAGTATTTTGAGCAATACTAATAGCAGCATTGTTGTCGCAAAACAAGGTAGAAGTTCCAAACTTGGAAATAGCCAACTCATCCATTAGCTTCCTTAGCCATAATACTTCACACACTCCTTGTGCCATAGCTCTAAACTCAGCTTCAGCACTTGAACGGGCAACCACAGTTTGTTTTTTACTCCTCCATGTAACCAAATTACCTCCAACAAATGTACAATAGCCTGTGGTTGATCTACGATCATCTAGTAATCCGGCCCAATCTGCATCTGTATAAGCTTCAATGTCAAGGTGCCCATGTTTTGAGAAAAGTAACCCTCTCCCAGGGGCAGATTTAAGATACCTTAAAATGCGTAAGGCAGCTTCAAGATGGCAATCACGAGGGTCATGCATATACTGGCTAACTCGACTGACTGCAAATGCAATGTCCGGTCTAGTATGAGACAGATAGATTAATCGACCAACCAATCTTTGATATTGGCCAATGTCAACTGGTTCTCCTACTCCTGCCTGGAGTTTGCAATTGACTTCCACGGGAGAGTCACTGGGTTTACAACCCAACATACCAGTTTCTTTCAAGAGATCTAGGATATATTTCCTTTGGGAAATAAAAATTCCTCTTTCGGATCTGGCCACTTCTATTCCAAGAAAGTATCGTAGGTCTCCAAGGTCTTTAATCTCAAATTTTCTTGCTAACAACTTCTTTAAGCGACGAACCTCCTCAATATCATCTCCAGTCACCACCATATCATCGACATAAACTACAAGCAACGTGATCCTTCCATTGTGGTGCCTAAAGAACAAAGTATGATCAGCATCACTTTGTGCATAGCCAAAAGAAACCATGGCTTTACTCAATCTGTCAAACCACGCTCTCGGGGATTGCTTCAAACCGTATAGGGCCTTCTTCAATGTGCAGATCTTTCCCTTTGTATCCTTATCCTCAAACCCAGGAGGTATATCCATATACACTTCTTCTTCTAGGTCCCCATGTAGAAATGCATTTTTCACATCAAATTGATGCAAATTCCAATTAAGGTTGGCAGCACATGACAATAGAATTCTTACTGTATTCATCTTTGCAACAGGAGCAAATGTTTCCTGGTAATCCACCCCATATGTCTGGGTGTACCCTTTTGCCACCAATCGTGCCTTGTGCCTTTCTACGGTGCCATCAACTTTATGTTTTACCGTGAATACCCATTTGCATCCAACTGTTTTCTTATCTTTCAAAGAATCAACAAGTTCCCATGTTCCATTTTTCTTTAAAGCCTTCATCTCTTCAATCACTGCTTCCTTCCATTTTGAGTCTCGATATGCTTCTTGCCAATTCTGTGGAATAGAAACAGAAGAAACAGACAAAACAAAGGCTCTATAGGATGGAGATAAATTATCATATGAAACAAATTTTGAGATTGGATGATGAGTGCATGATCTCACACCTTTCCTTAGGGCAATAGGAACATATGAATCATCAAGATCAGAATCACTGACAGGGTCGGGAGAATCAATAACTGGATCAGGATCAGAAGTACTTACATTGAGAGGTGTCTCTGCTGAATCAAGAACTGATGGCAGGGGCAATGATTGGTTACTAGAATCATGCATAATGGTCTTACCTTTTTCCTTTCTAGTGTACCTTTGCAGATCAGGTCTATCTAATCTACCCTTCCTTCTCTCATCAAGATCAATTTGGTTGTCCTGTTCACCATCAACAATCACCAAGTTCCTGAATTGCTCAGGTACAGAAACAGACAAGGGAATTGGGTTTAGTTTATCAACTTCCTCTTCTACTCCAGTTACTCCAGTCTCCCCCTGAAGAGGAGTTGGGGAAAAATAAGGTTCAAACTCCCGAAAAGTCACATCCATACTCACAAAATATTTTCTGGATGGCGGATGGTAACACCGGTAGCCCTTTTGAGTTGCTGAATAACCAATAAACACACATTTCAAAGCCCTATGATCAAGTTTACTCCCATATCTATGATGGACAAAGCACACACAACCGAAAATTTTGGGTGGAACAGTATAAGAGGTGTGACCCCGTAACACTTCTATGGGACTCTTAAAATTAAGTGTTCGAAGGGGCATTTGATTAATTAGATATGCAGCCGAAAGGATGGCATCTCCCCAAAACTGTTTAGGAACATTCATAGTAAGCAAGAGAGACCTAGCAACTTCTAACAAGTGTCTATTTTTCCGTTCAGCAACCCTATTTTGAGCACTAGTATTGCCACAACTAGTTTGATGAATAATGCCTCTAGCATCTAAGTAAGATTGAAACATGTTATCCATATATTCAGTCCCATTATCAGATCTTAGGATTTTCACCTTAGCATCAAACTGTGTGCAAATCATTTGGTGAAAAGATTGAAAACATGAAAACACTTCATTCTTCGTTTTTAACAAATACACCCATGTTAATCTAGTACAATCATCAATAAAGGTGACAAACCATCGATAGCCAGACAATGAAAAAATAGGACTAGGTCCCCATACATCAGAATGAATTGTCATAAAAGGAATAGAACTTTTATTATCATGAGAAACATAAGTATTTCTCGAATGTTTTGCTAGTTCACAAGCATCACAAGCTAAAGTTTCAAATGAACACCGACTAAATAGATTAGGATACAACCTTTTAAGAACAACAAAAGATGGATGTCCTAACCGTCTATGCCACATAATAATTTCTTGACTCACATCCCCACTCTTTCCTAACAAGGCTTGGGAATTCTTCTCAAGAAGATACAAACCATTGTGCACTCTACCATGACCAATCATTTCTCCTGACTTCAGATCCTGCAAAAAGCAATGAGTCGGGTAAAAAACAGCTCGACATTGAAGGTCATTGGTAATAGCAAGCACAGATAAGAGATTAACGGGAAAGCTAGGAATATGAAGAACAGAGTTCAGGTCAATGTCAGGTGTATACTTAACAGAACCTATACCAGAAATTGGCGCTAAAGAGCCATTTGCAATGCGAACATTTTTCTGACTAGAACATGGTGAGTAATCTATAAATTTCTCTAAAGAGCCTGTCATATGTTTGTTTGCTCCTGAGTCTATAATCCAAGAATCATCAACAGAATTGACTAGAAATGCCATACCTGACTGCGAAAAATGAGAGGTAGAGTTGGATGAGGATGGTGTACCCTGTCGAAGGAGATTTCTCAAAGCTTGCAACTCTTCAGCAGATAAGTCACTTGTAGAGAGAGCATCAGAACCAGGAATAGAACTGGAGCTAGCCACCTCAGCTTGATTTGCTACACTTTGAGATAACCTTGATCTTCCTCTACCGCGACCACACCCCCTTCCACGGCCACTACCATGACCACCAATATAAGTTGGTCGTCCAATCAATTCCCAACATTTTTCCTTGAGGTGCCCAGGAGTTTTACAGTGATCACAAAAACGAATATCCTCTTTAGAGATGGTGCGAGTAGCTGGTGATGCTACTAACCTAGCTTTTTCAATGATAGGAGTTTTCATCATAGTTCTCCTCCTACTCTCTTCCTGCTGAATGTAAGCGTGAGTTTCTTCTAAGGATAACATAGGGTTTCTACCCAACACTTGAACTCGAACAGGATCATATTCAAGATTCAATCCTGCTAGAAATTTGAATATACGCACAGTCTCAACCTTCTTGTGATACTGAACTGCATCGTCTTCACATTTAGCATGAAAGTCATCATAGTAATCTAGTTGTCTCCACACCTCATTTAAAGCGGCATAATAATCATCCACAGTCATCTCCCCTTATTTCAAACCTTCAACCTTAAGACAAAGTTCAAATACCAAAGCAGCATTTCCTTGTCCAGAATAATCTTCCTAGCAGAATCCCATACCATTTTTGCCGTATCAAGCATTATGAAACTAGCCGCAATCCTCGGTTCCATTGAATTCAAAAGCCATGACATAATGAGAGAATTTTCAGATTCCCACACATTGTATTGAGTGTCAGTTTTCGCCAGACGAAGTTTAGAGCCGTTGAGATAGCCCGTATAACCTCTTGCATTGATAAATAGATAGCACGACGTTGACCAAGCAAGATAGTTTCCGGCACCGTCCAACTTGAACTGACTGATTTGTAACGAAGGATTGTCGTTATTTGGAGGAATCACCTTACTGTCAGCCATCTAAAATGGAGCGGAAGCAGCCTATTGGAGTGGCAAGCAGTGGCAGTAACCACACCGAGAACAAAACACAGCAAAGCAGAAAAAAAAATCCGACAAAATGAGGAACTGACCGGATACCGAGAGTCGCACGGCAAGGGCGATCACGGCGGAGCAAGACCGGCCGGAAAATTTTGGCCGGAGGTGGCGGCACGCGCCTACACTCGCCGGCGCGTGGAGAAGAGTCTGAAACTTCTGGCGGCGCGTGGGCTTCACGCGCTGGGATTCCGGCGACGGGACTTCGAGCGAAGGCTGGTCGGCGGCCAGGCAATCTGCTGAGGGAGGCTGTGTCGCTACTGGACGCCTGCAACACCTCGGAACAAAAATGGCAGCCCCTAAAACTAGGGTTCAGCCGGAAAAAACACAGCCCCAGCCGGAAAAAAACAGTCCTCTCACCAAATTTTCTCTCCCATTTGCTCTGATACCATGTTGGAGAGAATGCTCTCTATTTTGTTGTTATTATCTAAGGAAGAATACAAGATATATATATACATTAGGTCAAACAATTAACAAAAGACCTAACTACCCTTATAAACTAAATAGCACATTCACAACAACAATCAAGAATAATGGTGTAGAACCATGTTAGTGACTCCTTGAACACATCGCAGTAACTTTTGAATGGAAAAGTTCAGCAAGGTGAGAACTATACTACAAGGTTTCTTGAAGCCCAGGTCTAGAGGACACAAGAATAGATCATCAAAATGTAATAGAATTTTTCTTCTTCTGCAAAAAGAGTCCACCATATTATAGAAGCAAAACAGCAAGCATTCAGCCTATTAACTCTAATACAAAAATATTGAGCTTGTGAAACTGCACAAAGCTATAAATCTTACATAGATTATTTAAATTTCCTAAAATTCACATATATAAAAACTTTAATATATATACTACCCTAATAATATAACATGAAATTACATAATATTGAATCGAGCTTCACAATTTTGAATCCCAAACATGCATATCTTTTTTTGATTGGCCAAACATGCATATCTAATATGATAGAAAATAGAAATATTACAAGAAAGACCTGGTAATAAGAGATCCTTTTCAATTGAAGTCCAATGCCAATCATTACAATTCGGCCCTAAAGATTTAAGAATTCTAATTGCAATCATTAGAATTTTGACTTGCAGTGTGTAAATGTGCTAGAGCTAGTGCCACAAGAGGAGTGTGGTAAGAAAACCTCTGGCATGCGAACACTGTATGACCTATAAATGCATCTCTTACTAAACATGAGGGAAGATAAAGACCCACATCACAAGGCCTGCACCATCAAAAAAGAACAAACTCTCTTACTGGTAAAGATCACTAACCCTTGACTTGAAATTTCCTAATCTACTAAAATCAAATGTCAAGCACAACAAAAAGTCACTGGAAGTGCCATTGAATTGGAAAGTAGAGTCCTGTTGAGACATCACAGCGGGAATCCCCACCTGCTGATACTCAAGTTTTCAAAATCAATGTGCCTAAAATATCTCATCTACAACCCAATCCTAGGTCCTTTTTCTTACAGTCTTCCCTTCCTTTGGTTCTGTTTGTCCTTTTTTTTTTTACAATGATATTTAGAAACTCTGAAGTAAGAAAACATCTAACCTAGGCAACAGAAAATTACAAGATTGCACAAAAATATATGTATACTTTTTTTTTTATGGTCTTGGAAAAAAATGTTATGGATCAGAAAAGTTATTTTTAAGAGTGATGTCTTATATATTTCTCAAAATGTTGTTGTTAAACAAACTCATGGAGGATCAATTTGGTCTAGACTTACAATTTTGTTTATAGCCATATGCAAAAATATGCCTATGAAATCATAAGAACCCCGCAAAAACAAACAGGCAACTCCTAATTCTCTTTCATGGACCGTTGCACAATCTTTTACTCCTTCCATATGCACTTATTGAGAATAAATAGTACTATATAACAGATGATGATGACATTATTCTTATATGTTGATAGGATGCTGTTTTACATTATAGTATATAAAACCATTTGCACTTTGATGCCACCTAGAAATGGAACATCAACGCTTGGCTTTAATAGTTCTCAAACTACATGATCATTTCTAGCGGGGGAATCATTACTTGAAAACATCCCATAACTTTGAAACAAAGATGTAGCACCAACTCAAGAAATTCTAAACATGACAAGAAAGCACCCTAAAGCATTCTGATACCAAAGGCTATAAAGAAACAGAAAATAACTTTCGATGGTCTATTAAAGGATGCAATGAGATAAATGTATTTCTGGATAATACAGAATATTACCAGGAGTGTATTCCAGAACTAGATCCAAGAAGTCAATGCCAGCTGCAACAGCTGAAGAAACCTTTCCACTATCTGCACTTCCAGTATTTATTTTGTAGATTGTTCTACAGCCTTTATGCACTCCCACCAATGCTCTCTCAATAGCCTGTATTACAGATAACATCCGGAACTCCGATGACTTGGTTATTAACACTTTGAGTGACATCCTCAACCTACCCTTGAATAGGTCCAAGAAGATAGACATGCGAGAAAGAGATGTTTCAAACGATCCCTTACTAGCAGAGAGTTTCTTAGTACTTGACTCTGTCTCATGAGAAGCCAGCGTAGCTTCTTTTCCCTGCAAAGTAATGCACTTTCCAGAGGCATCTAAGTACAACTCTATCAACCTGGCATGCCAATTTTTCGCCAAGTCATCATCGGTATGAATATAGCTCCCTAATTCTTCTAAATACTTAAGAACGCCATCTAACCAAATAAAAGATAATGGTTGCAGCACATCTGCTAACTTCAATAGCAAGTTATTACATAAGCCAAAACAACTTGGCATCAAGTAAGTATTATGTTTCTCGAAATTTAGCCTCAAAAGAGCTGAAGAAGCCATCAACAACTGTCTGATCAAAATTGCAGCTTCAGGATGATCACCTTTTAGCAAGCTTTGCATCAAACAATTATTTACACAATGGTATTCAATACTGGTAACAGAGTTTGCTCCTTCCAACTGCGAACTATTCCTTTGCATACTAGCACTGCAGAAAGTATCATCAATATTTAATGATGTTGAGAAGTTCTTCATACCTCTTAATTTCTGGTTCTGTGCACCACCTGAGGTGTTAGTCTGAGAATACCCTTTATCTGAAAACTCCTTTGTACCTGACAAACTGCTGTTCTGAGATGGCCTTTGAACATTTTGACCATCAAATGAACATCTAGGTTGATGATGATCATCAATAAACAACATTTGCAAGATGGAACTAATAAAACTTGCAAACACATCAATACAGAGACCCATTTTGGAGTGGGGCTCAGAAAACCATCCCAATAATTTTACCTTCTCACTATCTGTCACATTTGAATGCTCCAAGAAAGATGATAGGCCTCACAACAATCCACTAACGCAAGAAATTGTAGAGGATAATTTGTTCAAGTGGACAAGATTGACACAATTTCCTGCTTTCTCATTGATAAGGCTCTCCTCCAAAGAAATAAGCAAGTCCTGCATCTGTTCCTTCAAACTCTCAGCCAAAAGGAGAATAGCTGTCCACGCTTTATTATTTGCAAAGGAATCTAAATACGGATCAGATTCACTTAAATCATAGTGTTCTTCAGTAATATTAGAGTTGGGTTGCTCTTTCTGAGGTTTCTGAGCAGCTATGGAGTGAATTGCACTGGTAAAACGATATTTGCACAATGTCAGCAACACGTAGGACGTGTAATCCATCAATGAAAATATCATCTCTCTAATTTCATGAGCATGATATTTTGATAGAGTCTCTTGAAACCCAACCGCCACGAGTACTGATTTGAAAAAACCATAAAGCAGAAAACAAATCCTCAGACAGCACTGGAATGACCAAGGATTCACTAGTTCCTGTCTTCTGACAAAATGCCATTAGTAAACATTTCAAGGCTCCCCGGCAGGATACCAGCAATCTTAACAGTTCATATTTCTTATACAACGATGATGCACCTTGACATTCTAATAAGTTGCCAATTACATGCCTGAAATGTAGAAATTAATGGAACCTCAGTACAAACTGCATCACAATAATACATTCATCAACATCAAACTTTTCAAATTAAATTGAAACTGATTAATGAAAGATGTATCTCAAGGCACATACTTCTAGGCAGCAAAAGAGAGAAAGCTGTGTTACTGTAATGCATATATACTAACTTAATGACTTTACTTTTTAGTCCTAAAATTAGAGGATACATCATTTTTCATGTTGACTATAAGCAGAAACCCAGATAAACATCGCAAACATCTTGCTTCAAACTATTTTTTTTTTTAAAAAAAAGAAGAAGAAGACTTGCAGCACAGTGGAATATGCAAGAGGTAGATGATAAGTATACCGTTCTAGGTTGAGTAGATAAGTCACATAAAGCGAGAATGATCTAGAATTCAAATATCCTTTCGGTATCCAACACAAAAGATTAAGCAAGCTCTGGCAAGCTGTAAATTTCATGCCTGTTAATTCTGTGGAAATATCTGCTGGCATCTCATGCGAGACATGAGAAATTGGTGTTCCCTCTGAAAACTTATTAGTACCAGATTCGCTTTCTGGAATAGCCACTGTTAAGCTTCCAGCTGAACTTAAAATCTCTTGCCAATTAGGTAATGCATTTAAGGCAACATCCGCTATTGAAAGATAATTGCATTTGCATTTCCGTTGGTGCAGATATGTGCGAGTTGGTATGCATGCGAGAGAGATAAGAAAAGAAGAAGTTAGTATTTATAATTGATCTTACTTTCTGTTCATACAGAATGGAATTAGTTAGAACTTCTGATGAGATTTGACGCAGAGTAATTTTATTCAGAAAACCAGCTTCACGATCCTTGTTTTCCCCATCTGTGAAGTTTCTTGTTATAGCAGGTAGACAAGTGCGGATGACATAGGAGAGGAATATCTTCAACTTTTTCTTGCTAGCATGAATGGACCAAATATCAATATTTTGACAAACAATCCACCAGATTGCAGTAGGCAATGACTTCTTGTTCAAAGAACAAATAACTAAATCCCATTTATCACTTTCATCCAATGCTTGGCCAAAGGTAGCCAGACAAGTTGCGTCAGCAGTACTGTGGACTGAAATTTGGTCATTACACAGTAATGAGAGGTAACTCATTATGAACTCAGTAAGACCGTCTGCCTCCTCCCTCAAATTAGAGAGGCATCTTCTCCAGTTTTTGTTCCTTTTACAATACAATGCCAAGTTAGCATCATCAGACAACTTGACTTGGACAGCACAATCCATTCTTTGCAATAAATACTCCAAAGACTTTATCTGCCTGTTCAAATCAACAAGCCTCTGAAAAGCCATAGCGTGCAATACATAAATCAGAGGAGAGCAATCTGCATCGCTGCCTTTAAGACAACTGCTACAGACAGATTGAATAATGTTAAGAAGAGAAGCTGAAGGTTGGATAATCCAACAAAAATAGCCATCATTTTTCCAATCAGCTCTTTCCATTAAATCTCTTCCAGAGTATGCTGTAAATGAATCCCACATTAATGCTGACATCTTTCTAGATGCATCTGAAGGCATGAGACTGAGTGCTTGCCTATATAAGCTTCGGCAGGACATGTATAATCGGAAAAAGAAAATGAACACCCAGTGCAAGGACACTCCAAAATTTGGCAAATCAGGTTTCTTGCCGTCAGGTCTCTTTTTAGAAGTTTTTCCTGTCATGTAAGAAAGGAACTCAGAGACACTATTTGGCTCTGCAGCCAGAATACTCATGCAGGGACGAATTACAGTCATCAGGTCCTTTATAGATTGTCCAACAAGGCTACTGTTCCCAACTGTGACAGTCAATGAATCTAGCACTAATATGTACATTTCAGACAATGTTCTTCCAAAAAGTTCAGCTCGCAGATCAAAACACAGCATCTTACAACTACTTGTATGCGATTCCAGAACTTTCACCCCACCTACTGAACAAATTTTCATCCACTCCATGGACTGTGATAAGTCTATGCTTAATTGCCGAAGACATTCACTTGCTTGCCCTTCTGGTATGGACTTAATACCTTTATGAATGGCTAGTTTAAACTCTTGTGAGCAAAACAGCATTCCAACTGACTTTGCATATGTTTCACATGGTAAATAGGAGGTGCAGGACCCAAAACAACCACAATTCTGTCCGTTGTCACTATTATTCTCACATAATATAGTAAGCCTTATGGCTTTACAGAGTGAAAATATGGTACTTCCCACCTAAAATAATTCAAAAATATTTAAGAAGAAGATATGAAAACCATCTAATGCAAAACAAGCAATCTAACTAACAATTTACCAAAAATGAGAAGACAAACATAAGACAATGATAATGAATATAAAAGAATTAACAGAACAAAACTAACAGATGATACAAGGAAAATATATGATCACCTACCTCTCTCACCCAGAACATCTTCCAACACAATATGAACATAATATAAGATAACAAATTTTGAAGCACCAGATAATAATGCATGATAACAAATTTTGAAGCACTGGATAATAATGCATCTACAAACACTATGGAGTTGAACAGTAAAAAACAAGAGAAAACATATGCTATCATATTGGAAATGATTCAACTAACCAGCCGAAGTTCACTATAAAGCTTAACCAGCTGACTTCCAAATCCTAATATCTGGACAGTTAATGAGAATTCATCTGGCACATCCTCAAAACAATGACCAATTGCCAAGTAAGATAGCACCATAAGCCATAAATTAGTCAAATCCTTCTCAATAACTTCGTATTCAATATCTAAAAAGTACTGTGCAGCAACAAAGAACTGTTTTGCTAATAAAATTAACATCTCTTTTGTCTGGCTATCTGAATCATATATTGGCAAACGAAGTAAATTGGTGGAAAATGAGAAAATAGTTCTATAAACCTTCTTCAAGAAATTAAGGAAAGCTCCTTCAGAGATAACTTCTGTTTTTATGTATAACTTTTCATTAAAAAGGCTGGCTAGTAAATGATTAATTGATTTGAGTATACAGTGAACATCCAACAACAAAGGGCCTCCTTCCAATTTAGTTTGGAGGTAGCCATTCATCTGAAGAAAAAGGGGGTCCATAATCTGTACAAAAAAATCTAAAATTGATTCTCTTTTTTCCTTGGTCAAATTACTAAAGCTGTAACTATTTTCTGGAGGTACACTAGTACTATGGTGTAACATTTTAGAACTTTGACCAGATAAATGCCTTGCCCTTTCAATTTTCTCGGCAAAACTGGTCCCTTCAGAGAATATTGAAGCTGCTTTTCGATTTTTCACTCTATTAACAAACAAATGGAACAGTTCTCCTAAGCCATTCAATTCAGAATCTTTCTTGGAAGCCATAAACTTTCCAAGTTTATCAAACAAATGCCTGTGGTAACTTCTAATGAATGTTTTTGAGTGTTTCACTTCTTCATCACCTGATGCAGAATATTTTCCTGTGCTGTGTAAGCTCAGAAATCCATCAATGTGGACTGAATGAAACACTCCCTGTGATAAAACCTCTTCCACAATAGTCAACAATTTTTCTGTCCAACCAGCATTGCATCCATCAGAATGAACATGCAGCACACCTAATAAATGCAATAAAGACCCAAGAAGTTCATCTACAAAATTATGAAATCCATTTTTCCGAGGTGGGTGGACCCTTAAAAATTTGGCAAACGGCTCAAGCACCAAGCAAGAGAACCTCAGGGCAAAAGCACCAGCACTGCCACCAACAAGGTTCTCATCATAAATTTTGAGCACCAACTCGAGAACTGCACAAACAGTAGAAACCCATAAATCCAAGTTTTCATTAGACAAGCCACCGTGGCATAAGAATACCAGAGAAACACAATCCAGGACAACACCATACAATTCAAACCCTTCACCAATAAACACCAAATCTCTAGAATGTAAAGACATTTCTGTGATTAAGGATAATGCATTTCTCGCAACGCAACAGAAACTTCGCAAAAGGTTCCGTGACAGACTTAAAGAAACTTGCAATTTCAAAGATTCTTCCAAACAATACTTGAAAATCAGCCAGCACCTATGATCCAAGCATGCCTCAATAACGCTTTTCTCAATTAAAATTTTCTTATCCGTAGAAATCAACAATGACTGAACCAATCGTTGATAAAAACTACATGTTGCGACACTTTAATTGTTTCATCATCTTCTTCATTGTCAATAGCTCCTTTTGCCTTCGAATTCACATAACTGAAAGCTAATTCAACCTTCCTGCCAAAGCATTATTTGCTCTAATTATTAGTATTATTCAATTCAAAAAGCCAAATAAACTAATTTTGAAACTCAAAAATTTCAGTGCATGTGAAATAGGAAGATACTAACTTTTGAAGGTCAATTTCTTTGCTCTGGAGCCACAGAACTAGTTGGAGATTCCTCCATGGAAGCCCTACTTCAATCGTATAATCCAATTCATTCGGTTTTGAGGTTTCAGCTACTTCAAACACTTCCTTCTCGTTCTGTGGCCCATCACTTCGGTGCTTTTTTGGATGTTTCAGTTTCTCTGCGCTGGTTAGCTTCCGTTTCTTCTTCTTGTTTGCTGATTTCTCTGGTAAATCAACCATTATTGACTACAGTTTCCTGATTTCTTCTTCTTGTTTACAATTTTGATCTTCTGATTTTTGCTCAAAGCGAAAGGGTTTTTGGCGGTTGGTGCTAGGGTTTTAGCTTATGACAGAAACGCAACAAAAAACGCGCGTTTTGATTTACAAGCGAATGAAAGATTGTTTTGCTTAGCTGATGAAAATTAGCTTATAAACAGCTCAAATAAAATTTACTTGCAGTTGGATATTAAGACTCTTATTAATTGGCTCAAAAAAAAGTCTTTTATTAACCGTTAAATCATTTTCATTAAAACATAAATTAACCCCTTCCAATTTATCATTTCAATTTTTAAACTAATTTCTATCTCTCACTATTTATCTCACAAAGAAAACATGAAACTCTAACTAATTTACAATTTATTTATTTCACTTAATATCGCAAACAGCAAGCTCTACAAATATCTCATATTGTTTTGCAACTAGCAATTTCTCTTTTGTGAACCTCAGCTCCTCTCTTACTTCATCATAGTCCAAATTTATATGTTACATATGGTTATTTTATTTTATTTTATTTTTCTTTCATATACATATACATATACATCTAATATTGTTCATGCACTGTTTTCGCCATTTTTGAAAAATATTACAATTTAGGTGAATTCATAGGCGCAATGGTTTCATAGGTTTCACAAGATATATCTCATGGTCATGCTGAAGTAATATGTAATATAAAACTATAGTTTTTTAAATAAATATGTAAATATTTATATAAATATAACACTATAGTATCTTATATAAATATGGTCGTGCTTAACATACCATTTTGAATATGATTCATTTAGGTACCATTTTGAATATGATTCATTTAGGTGATATATACGATAATGTCCATCACACACATTGTAGTGTTGAAGTGATATGTGAATTATATGATATCTAAATAAACTAAATACTATAGTATTTTACATAGACATGCTCATGCAATTATACAGTTATTAGAAATATGGATTTAATTATTTATGTGATATACACAATGATGATCATGACACACATTGTCATGTTGAAATAATATGTGATTTGTATGTAATCCATATAAGCATAACACTGTGGTATCTTATGTAGATATAGTCATATTTTACATACAGGTGTTAGATATATCTTGTTTAGATGATATACATGGCGATTTTTATCATACATCATCATGTCAAAGTAATATGTGATTAATTTATATGTGATCCATATAAATTAAACACTACAATGTCTTACGTAAACATAATCACGCTGAACAAACATATGTTAAAAATACGGATTTGTTTAGGTGATATACATAGCTATGTCTATAATATATATTGTCATGTTTAATTAAGGCTAAATAATTATAAAATCTCTGAAGGTTTGCATATTACACTAGTCAATCCTTGTATTTTTAACATCTAATTTTTGTATCTCCTGTTTTTAAAAATTAAACTATTTAGTCATTCTGTTAATATTTTCATTCTAAAAATTTAGTCAACTACTTTAATATTATAAAATGATTTCTTTGTCATTCATTTATATATATTTTTCTTTGTTATTTGTTAAGTCATGCTTATTTTTAATTTTATTTATATTTCTTGTACATAATTTATTTTAATTTTATAAATACTATTAAAAAATAATTTTAAATAATACGAATAATATCTTTTATTTTTTTGCAGACAATCCATGTATATTATTTATTTTGATTTTATAGATATTACTAAAAAATAATTTTAAATAATACAAATAATATCTTTTATTATTTTGCACACGATCTATATATAAAATAAAATAAAAAATGAAATAAATTTAATAAATAATAAAAATAAATATATAAAGGAAGGGAAAAAAGTTATTTTATAATATCAAAGTAGTTGACTAATGATTTTAGGATGAAAATATTGATAAAATGACTAATCAGTTTAATTTTTAAAAATATGGGGATGCAAAAATTAGATGTTGAAAATACAAGGACTAACTAGTGTAATATGCAAAACCTCATGAACTTCATAATTATTTAGCATTTAATTAATATGTGTTACATATGAAGCCATATAAATTTAACACTACTATGTTTTCTTAGTCATAATCGTGTTTAATCAATACATGATTTATATTAAAGCCGTATAAATTAAACACAAATATGTCTTACCAGGTCATGGTCGTGTATTATATGCATGACATCAAAGTAATTTCTATATGTTTTTATTGGCAGACATTATGGAATTAGAAGCCGCAAGTATCCCATCTCGGAGTCGTTCCTTGATTGCTTTAGCTTCAAAAGGAAACGTTAATAGCCTAAGAGCTTTTAACAATTCTACCAGGTAATTCATATTATTCAAGAGAAGGACAAGCAATTCTCAACCTCAAAGAAAAGATGCAAAGAAGATAAGAAAGGAAGTAATATTTCATGATAACAGGATACCAAAAATATAAGTAAAACTACAACTCTTTTGTTATGTTCCAAGTAAACAAACAATCCGTTATAATGACATAGTAATAATATTTGTTATTTCATATATGTATTGTAGGAAAATGACTTTGTTATCCCCATGCACCTGTGGAGGCACTTACTACTTAATCATATGTGTTTAGGAAGCAGGATTATTTAGGATATCAAGTCTATAACAAATGTAAACCAAGATAAGATATATCAAGGCATATACAACCTTTTCAATCCAGAATTTTTAGATATGGAAAAAAGTCATATGAATTACCAGGACAAAAAAAACCATTCATTTTCAAGACCACAAATGATTTGATGAAATGATCCATGTCATTACTTATCCCAGAAAAATTAAGTGGATTATGTCAGCTACAAATCTTATGCATGTCTTCCACACCTTAAGATCAAGTCTTGAGAATGTTATATATGCGAATAATGCCAGTGACTATCACGACCCGTTACCAGGGGGATGTGACTGGCACTAAGGGGCGGAAAACCTGAGGCACCAGACCCTTTAATCAGCCTGATTTAACATAATAACGATAATATTCAAACCATCACATCAATCATCATATACAGTACTAATCCATAATATCTTGACAAATTAAAGTTTTTGGAGTCTCTAAAACAAAATTACAGTCCAATGCATATTAAATTATATATCCAATAAGTTCATACATAAATTCGACCGTCGATGAAGGAAAGCAGTGTTATGAAGTAAATATAATACAAGTACTCACCCTAGGACCTGAAAAAAAATAGTAAGACAGGGGGTGAGCATCTCAACTGAGTGAATGATACTATCCAATATACTAACCTGGTGTCCTGCCCTAGTTGCTACACTAACATTATTTAAAATATGCTCGTGCATCTTGTCCAACATATAATCAACAAATAATCATCCAAGGATGAAATTTAGTCCATGGAAACCACTCTAAATACAAAATTAGGGAGCCAATCCCCCCTATCTGGCTCTCTTTTTTCAAAGTGGTATCTTAAAATTTAATACATACAGGGTATGCCGCTATGGCCTAAGCCAAACAACGCTACTCGACTAACAAGCAGCGTTGAGTATTAGAATATCCTCACTGCCACGTCAGTCCTAAACTCATCATCATATTATCATAACATATTTATTTCGCAATCAAATCACATCCTATGTGGTTCCCATATCATCCCAATTTTCATCCACAATCACATATCATATTCATCACATAATTGCACAAAAATGGGCAAATGCTGAATTTCTAGGTACTAAATAATGCATAATTTTAATAATAATAATATATACATACATTAAATGCAATTCATGAAATACAAAAAAATACATTAGAAAGTATCACTCACAGTTTAGGCGAAGAAACTGGACTCCGTCAACTACTCGACTTAGAAATGATAGAATCCAGTACTGGACGGTGTACGAAATATAATACCACAAAAATATTACGATGACAATTTTAGACTCTCGAATTAAATTAAATATTTTGTAATTTATAATCAATTGAACCAATAATATAATTTATCCAAATTTGGGTCCTCGAACTACAGGTAGTTAACATAACTATTATTTATTTAATTAATTTAATAAATTAAAATTGGCCTTTGGAATATTTAATTAGAGGTCTAATAAATTATATAATTTTGTGCTCAATAAGAATAAGTATTTAACGCGTGATAAATTTGATAGTAAATTCTCACTGGTTCCCCCATAGTATTTTGCCAAAAAAAATTATCAGAAGGTTCTAGAAGCAAATTAGGTACCCATGCTTTCGTGTCGAAAATTTCGGCCTTGACCGGATTTTGGTTAAAATTTAAACTTAGTCCAAAAATTATAAATGAGGTACCAAATGAAAACTTAGAAAGAGAGGAGTTCAATGGTACCTATCTTGCCAAGAAAGGAGATCAGAGTTGGCTGAAAAATCGCTTAAAAGCGAGCAAAGGGGTTATCTTAGTATGGGAGGTGTGGTTTCCTCCGACGTCGGCTAGCAATGAATCATCCTTCTCTGGATTCATCGTCTCGAGAAGATTCCAATGGTGGCCGAGTGCCTGTGATAGAAAGTCGAACAGGAGAGATATGGCCGGTCAAAGTTTTGGCCTTCTTTTTCTCTCTCCTCTCCCTCTTTTTTCCAGATTTCTCTCTCTCTCTCTCTCTCTCTCTCTCTCTCTCTCTTTATTTTTCCCGAAACCTTACATCATCATCACATAGGCTTGGCCACGGTCCAGTTTTGAACCAGGATCGGACCTGTCAAAATTGAAATCGCGATAAAACTAAAATCTAAACAGCAGTATATGGTTTGGTTCAAGTTTTAATTTTTAATGAACCGCTGATTCAATTCGGTGGTCGAACTATCGATTCAAACAGATAGTTCGAACCACTTTTTTCTTTTATGTAGCGGCCCATATGGGTTGCTGCTTTTTTTCTTAATGACCGCTGGAAATGGCAGTTGCACAATTAATTTTTTTATTTTAAAAATTTTATTAAACTAACTCTATAAATACTACCCATTTTAATTTTTTTTATACTTTCAAATTTTCTCTCCATTCTTCTAAATTTCAAACTTTAATACATTATATTACAATCTTCAATATTCTTTTTAATACTTTATTTTTATTTTATAATTTTTAATATTTTATTATTATTTTATAAATAAAATTTATTTCTATTTCTATTTTTATTATTTCCACTTCATTTTCATTAATTTTAATTTTTTATATCATATATTATATTTCATTTCAAATTTTATTATTTTATATTTCTATTTGTATTATATTTTAATCCAAATTTTATTACACTACATTTCTAAAAAAAATGTCAAGTGGCCAAGATTCAAATTTTGAATTAAACAAGGTAAAAAATATAATTGATGATTATCCTAGGTCAATTGACCTAGAAAATATAATGGATGAAATTAAAAATAATGATGATATTCAACAATTACATGAATTTTCTACTCAAAAAAGTCAACAAGTTGATCAAGAAGAAAAAAAATTATCAACTTCTGATATATTTAAGATTCATTTTACAAAAAAAGAAAAATCTAAAAAAATTTTTTGACGCCATTTGCAATTATTGTGGACCTATAAACAAATTTAAGATTATAGGTGGATATGACACATTTAAGAGGCATTTGGAGCAAAAACATCCTACTAAAATTGCACTTGATAAAATACAAATGTAAATTTTCAAGTTTGTATCTTCTAAACCTTCATCTCAATCATTATTTAATTATTCTAATAATAAAAATAAAGAAGAAATGGTAAAAATAATTTCAGTTGATCATTTATCATTTAATTTTGATCAAAAACTTGATTTTGTTAGATATTATCAAAATGCCTTAAATCCTAGTGCAAAACGTGTTAGTAGAAACACTTTAAAGTGTTCACTTTTTTCTTTATATAAAAAAGAAAAAAATATTTTCAAAAATTATTTTAAATATAAATGGACGTATTTCTATTTGTAGCGACATTTGGAGTGATCATTGGCAAATGCGTTCTTACATGGGCATAACATGTCATTGGATTGATGATGACTGAAAAATTAAAAAAAGATTAATTGCATTTTCGTATTTTTGATGATAGGCATACTGCTGATAATATTTATAGAATGATTAAAAATATTTTAGAAAAATATAGATTAATTAATAAAATTTTTTCAATTTCATTTGATAATACATTTGCAAATACTACATCAATTAGTGAATTTCAAAAAATTTATCAACCCAATCTTGAAGGTAAATTTTTTCATATTAGATATACATGTCATGTTTTAAATTTGTGTGTGCAAGATGATTTGAGTATTCTTGATAATTTTATTTCTCCTATTAAAAAGATAATTAAATTTTTACGGACACATCCTCAAATAATACAAGAATGTGCAAACTTTTGTAAAATTAATAATAAAAGGCCAAAAAAAATTTTAAGAGATGTTCCAACTCGTTGGAATTCAACGTATAAATTACTGAAAGAGTCCTATGAATATAAAGATTTATTGTGCATATTTATTAGTATTAATGTATCACAAGTAACATTATATTCACATACATGGGATATTTATACAAAAGTTTTAGATATTTTAAAAGTTTTTAATGATGCTACATATACTTTAAGTGGTATTTATTATCCTATAACTCATTTATTTTTAATTGAAGGTTTAAATATTATTGGTGAAATAAAGAAATATGAAAGTGATATTGTTTTAAAAGATTGCATTATAATATGAAGAAAAAATGATTAAATTAATTTAAAAATATTCTACCAATTTATCTTGTTTCTATTATTTTTTTTATCTTAGATATAAATTAGATGGTTTAAATAATTATTTGCCTCTTTATTATTCATTTATAAATCTTAATGATAGTGAAAAGGTTGATGTTTCTAAAATAATTGTTGAATATTGAAAAATAATAGTAAATTTATATGTCGAATTTTGTGTTTCTCATGGTCGCCGAGTAGTAGTTAGTCATTCTTCTCAATCTAGTGATCAGACACAAAGAATAAGATGGGATGATCATTTAATTACACAAAGACAAAAAAGACCTAGAGGATCCATTGGTGATAATTCTAAATTTGACATATATCTAACATTTGATTTTAAGTTGGTGATAGTAATGAAGGTAAAGATTTTTCCATTCTTGAGTGGTGGCATCAGCATACAAATACTTTTTCAAAACTCTCATTAATTGCTAAATAAATTTTAGTAACATCAATTTCAACAGTTGTTGTCGAACAAGCTTTTAGCGAGGGAGGTAGTATATTGAATGAGAGACGATCTAGAATGGCTCTTGAATCTTTAGAAGCTCAAGTATGTATAACTGATTGGACCAAGACAAGCTTAAGAGAATAAGATATCAATGAGCCAAGTGATGAACATTTAAATGACATAGGAACCGAAGGGATAACTGGAACATCCGGTGGTGGAAGCGACTAAGGTAAATGGGTTGCACTTATACAACATAAAGTAAGAGAACTATGTGAACTTTGATTTCTCTTTTAACCCTAAGAGAATACATAGGCAACTTAATTTTTTTAAAAAAAAATTAAGGTCAAGCCCTTTTTTTAGTATTAATTTCAATATTTTTATTTTTTATTGATCTTAATTTTAAATATTTTCTCTAATTTTAAATTAAAATCACATGTAAAATTTTTTGTGAACCGTCTCAAACTGCCCCTTTGAACCGCCTTTTAAACCGTCTTTGCCAGTGATTTCTAAACCATCTTTAAACCGTCATGTAGGCGATTTGGTTTATGTTCAAAAAATTATTGAACCTGAAACAGCGGTTCACAAACCGGAATCGACGGTTCTTGAACCGTGGCCATGCCTACCATCACCCATCTACGAACAATTAAATAACCTATCATCTTATTTTAATAATTTATTATATTATTATATTATATTTTTTACATAAAAAATATTCAAACTTCCAAAATCAATCTCTTCCCTCTATTTTCTTATTCTTATTATTATTATTATTATTATTATTATTATTATTATTATTATCATCATCAACATCATCATCATTATTTATTTTTTATTATATATATATATATATTGGATATTACAAACTCTATCATGGGTTTTCTCTATTGTAACATTATTTGCATATACAACCTTCTCATGCCAGATTTTAAGGCATGGAAAACACTCATTATAATGCAGATGATAAACATTCCTTAATTTTCAAAAATAATAATAATTAAATAATAGACATAAGCATTTTGTGAACTCGATAGAAAAATGTAATAATTACTATGTATTCTTAGTTTGCACACTACTTCAAAGTGGTATGTGATTTTGACAAGTGGATCTGTTATGTCCCTGTTTCCCACATCGACTACATATGGGCTTCGATTGTTCTTCTCATATAAAAAGAATCAATGTTGTACAAACATCTAGAGGATTAAGCCTAAAACTCAAAATATGATATGGTGTTCTCCAATTTGTGATGTGAGGAATTGGATTGATGACGCCTTTGTATGATTCATACCAATTTTCTCACAAATAAAAAGGATGGCATAAATCATACACATCATAGTTGTTTTTACCACCACCAACCCATGTTCGCAAAGAAATTAATCTAGTTAGAACTTCCTATAATTGTAAGTCCAAAGAAACATATCAACACAGTAATTTTCTTTTCCATCAATTGCATCGAATTTATAATTATTAGCAAGTTTTATTTGCAACATGATAACAATATGAATAAAATTATTATGCCATACATATAAGTAATTTTACATAGTAAATTTTCAAACTAACACTCATTGGTAATAAATGCATAAGTTTTTATTAGGGGTGTATTTGTGCCGGACTGGTCCAGGTTTACTCCTAGCCCGAAGCTCAGCCTGATTATAGCTTAAGCCTAAATGTTAGACCCGCAACCTACCCCTAAGTTTGGGGTCTGGCCACCGGAAACACCTATTTAATTCTTAGCTTTGTGAACTAATTTATAATTTATAAGATAAAAAATAACTCATTTTATATATATGTGTTTTCTTCTGATAAAAAAATAGCTCATTTTGTATTTCTTATTTATGATTATGGTAAATAATATTTTGTTATTTGTTACCATCAGATTTTAAAATTGTATTTAACTATTAAACTTATTTAGCAAAGACTTTAAACAGTTCTATTTAGTTCAATTGTTGCTATTTTATTATATAGCAATAATTCATTTCTTTTTCATTCTAAAAGAAAAAAGAATTCATTATTTTTTAGATAAATTAAAAATTTATAAAGAGACCATAACCTATAAATGGAATAAATGGCAATAAAAATTCAATAAGATTTTGGTCATCTCCTTATCAAACACCACAACCAAAGCAACTACCAGCAACCATCCTTAAACAACTCACAAAATTGACAAATAGATTCTTTGAATGCTTGTTCACAAACCATACTCACAACCATCTAAGTCTAAACACCAAAAGAATAGAATTAAAAAAAAAAAAAAAAAACAAAACCCACCAGCATCGCACTTTAAATGCCAAAACAAGAACAAAATTGAAAAACCAAAAATATAAGATAAGGAAAAAAATCATATCTAAAATCTAAATAAAATCAAGCCATTTATAAGATAATATAACAAAAGATTTAACAAAGGAGAAGTGTAATTGAAATAAATTATCAACGACTATGGAGGATGGTAGAGAAGAAAACAAAATGACACCAGTGATAATAAAAGACATATGCGCAGTGACAAAAATAAGATGGCAATAGCAAGGGACATGTACGCAGTAACAACAATAAGTTAGAGTGTAGATTGTGAAGCTCAATCGATGATGGAGAGAAGAGGAGGAAGGAGAAATTGAGAAATGAAAAATAAACTAGAAATAACAAAGAAATGGAGAAAAAAACTAAGAAAAAGCAAAGAAAGAAGGTATGAGGGAATGAGTAGGTTGTCTGTGTGAATGATTAGGGTTTTCAAATGAAACCTTATATATATAAATTGAAAATCCTCAGGACAAGTTGGGTTAGCCCAAGGATTTTTTTAAAGTAAACCTAAAGGCCAATTTGAGTATAACTTGGGCCTAGCTTATAAACCCTAAACCAGACTTGTCAATTGACTTGGGTTGGCCTAACCCGACCCGAATCATTCGAGTTGGGCTGGGTTCATCAGGCTCACTGGCTTCTTAAACAGCCATAGTTTTTATATATTTTTTAACATCTCTCGCCGTCTTTGTTGTGCACAGCTATACTTTGAAGTGATGCTCATAGAACCATTTTTTACACAATTATCAACGCTCATTAATAAATGGAGTTATTGGAAGCTCTCATGCCTTCACCAAATAACTGATTCTGGTATATTAGTCATCATAATGTTACACCTCCTTCAAGGCATATGTGCATTCACCTGTCCAAACCAATTTCTTCCAAATACACTTCAGCACCAAGAACAACGATGCATAATATATAGAAAAGTACAAAATAAGTAGAAAAGTATCTCAAAATCATTTATTTTATATTTTTTAGTTGTTTGATCGTAGTGTTATCTAGCTTTTTTTGTTTTGAACTTGGCTTTGAGGTTGTTTAAAAGGTGATAAATGCACAAACCATGGTATGCATTAGGGAAAACTTTAAATATTGTCTTATTAATATTGTGGGGCCTATCGGAGAAAATGACAAGACTCGATCTTTCACCAAAAGCTTCCTCTAACCTCATGAGGAAACATGTCTATAAGTCATCAAACTCTAAGTCTCCAATTCCAAATGTCAATGGAAAAATTTAGTGATTGGCATCATTGCATAAGGTTGTAAAAAGTATCTCGAGATGATTTCCATTCAAGTGAGGATCATCAATACTGATTACGGATCTATGGAACTCAAAATCTTTTACTAAAGCATCAAAGGCAAGGAAAAGATTTTGAAATCTATTTTCATTATCGCATTTGAGATAAATAATTATAATAAGATTATTTTCTTACAACATATGTAAATATTCAGGTAGAATATTGAAAGATTGTTCTAAAGTAACCAATTGAAGGTTCGTATAAGTGTACTCTTATATCCTCTAAGTGACACTATAATTGACTTGAACACCAAATTCCTTGTGCACGTCATTTATAATATCTCTCAGTTTGAAATCAATATCTTCTTTACACATTCATCGACTACCCAACTAGGTGCTTACCTATGTCTTTTTCTATTGAATTCAATTACACAACTATGTTGGGTCACAAATTTAATGACCATCCAATAGTCATTGTCCACTAGTCTCTTTGCTTTCAATCTCTATGTGTAGTGTTTATCAATACAACAGACAATCATATATGACGTATTTGACTTGAAAATCTTGAATTGAATTTCTCTCTCATTGTTATTGCAAACAAGGTGGTCAATAAATATTTCGTCGATATAAAAAGTTAATTATTTTCAACGGTTTCTGATACAAAACTTTTTCCACATACCAAATTCACTAGGAATTCTCACACTAAAAAAATTAGTAACATTGTCATAATTGACAAAAGTAGGCATAGAAATTGTAGAAGTTTGTACACAAAGAGGAGGAGCATAATGATAGAGTCGTATTTTGACTAATCTTTTAGATAATTCTAACTTTGATTTTAATTATTTTCGATTTAATTTGATGTATTTACTTTATTGAAGTTAAAATTTATCCTATTTTAGCTTGAAAAATGTCAAAATACAAGTTTTTAATATATAAGTTGAGGAAAAATTAAAGAAAAAGATGCAAAAGGCAAAAAAAAGGTCAAGATCCACACCCGTGATACTCAATGTCATGCCCATGAACTTCAATTAGGACCTGCCAAAGAAGATCCAGAAGCAAATTTAATCTCATGGTTGTGGGTTTCCATTGCCATGCCCATGGGAACCAAACAAGCTATTGTCCGAGCACATTATGTGATTTTTAGATTTCAACAGGTTTGCCATTTGAAGTTTTACTTGAGATTTTGACAATCTTAAAGTTTCAGAATGAGAAAGTGTTGTTTACGAAGTTTTTAGAAGATATCTCAAGATTTTCATAATGGTCTTATTTATATAAATCTAAGTTCGTTTGAGCCTCCAAAAAAGCAATGCAAATTCAGAATTATGAATCCAAATCGAAATAGTATTGTGTTCTACTTAATACTACTGCAAAGTGACTCTCGCAAGTATACGAGGTTATTGTAGTAACGGTGATTGCCTCAAGGTTGTCTCACAAGGAAGGTGTTTATTCATAATAATTTGATTAAAATAAAATATTAAAGTTTGAGTGTATGTTGTTGAAATGGTAAAAGAAATCTAAGATTACACGTAAAATGAATAACGATTGCACAAAATTGATTGAAACTTTCAAAAGGATACTTAGGATTTACAATTCTATTTAATCAAATGTTTAATTCTCAAATTATCCATTAATCTAACCTTGTAATTTAATTTGTTTCTTGTGATTAATTAACAATTATCAATTCATTAGTTCTCATATTTATTAATTAATAACAATCAATTATTTTTGAATTTGCAAACTAAGAGAACCTTAGAACTTATATTTCTAATTCGTTCTTATGGTGGTTGAATACATAATTTCAATATTAAATTTCACCTCTCGATTCTTCATTCAATATCTAGAGATTAATAGGTGATCAATCTATCTACCTAACATCCAATCCAATGCAATCAACTCACATGACAAGGTTTATGATGGAAATACTTGAATTAAATCATTTAATCAAATCTATTGCAAATCCTAGGCATGGATAATTTAGCTCATCATCATTAAATCAAAACATATACTCATCTCAATAGAAATCAAATAAAAAATATCCATTGAAATAAAAATGAATCAATTGAACTAATTCAAGAAATAGAAAAACCATGTTTAAAGAAGACTAGAATTGATCTTCTCTTCTTCTTCCTCTACCCTTGAAGAATCCTTAAACCTCCTCCAAAAGCTTTGCAAAACAAGTTTGTGCAGAAAAATGGATGAATCCCCTACTTCAAGGCTAGCTCTCCTTCAACCTCTTGAATAATTCCCTCTACGTAGTAGTCTTGGACCTCTCCTCCAAACTAATTTTAAAAACTATCACGACCAGCCCCTTAAAAATCCTCCTCAACTCCCCTCAAGAACTGATTTTTAAGAGTTGTAAAAACCCACCACCAAAACATCTTCTTACCTACTACTGATATTGGATCAAGTATTATAAGACCATTTGTGCCAGCTTATAATTTCAAGCTTGAACCTTCATTAATCAATTTAATTTAGCAATCAACTTTTTATAGCTTGAATCACAAAGATGCCTACACTTATATCCCTAATTTTTTAGGGATGTACGATATTTCAGAATTAATGGTATTTCTGATGATGCATTTGCCTAAGGCTCTTCCCTATCTCATTAAAGGACAAAGCTAAAATATGGCTCCTCTCTAATACATCGGATACATTTCCAACTTGGGATCAACTAGCCTCAATTTCTTGGCTAAACATTTTCCACTACCAAAAACCGTTAAGCTTAGAAATGACATTACTAGCTTCATCTAATATGATGGAGAAACTTTATATGACGCTTGGGAAAGGTTGAAAGATCTTCAAAGGAGATGTCCCCATCATGAAGTATCGGATTGGCTCTTGATTCAAACATTCTACCTTACACCATATATCAACAGTACAATTGATATAGTAGTTGGAGGAGCTATTATAAACAATGCACCCGAAGATGCTTATGAACTAATTAAAGAGATGGCAGCAAACAATTTTCACTGGTCTTCTGAAAGGAACAATACACGAAAGGTTATTGACCTTCATGAAGTTGACAACTATTTCTTGCTTGCAGCCAAGGTAGATGCACTCACTAAACAATTAGAACATATCAAATTGGCATCTTTACCATCAACTTGTGAAGGATATGAAGGAAACCATGACACTACTGATTCTTAAATCATAAAGCAAATATAATTTGTGGAAAATCAAAATAGAGAATTTAATCCTTCTTAGGGCAACACTTACAACTCCTTATGGAACAATCATCCAAATCTAGCTTGGAGGAATCAAAACAATCAAAAGGGACCATATCAACCTCCTTTTATGAGGACCCAAAATCAAGTGCCACAACCTGAGAAGCCATCTTATGAGGTTGCCTTGGAGAAGTTCATTGGAGTCACTTTTGAACTCTTTGATAAAATTCAAAAGACACGTGAGAAACTTGAATCAAGGATGGAATAATTGCAATTCAAAATAGAAACTTTAATATCCAAATGGGGCAAATAGCAAGTTCACTTAACTCTTGCAATCAAGGAGCTCTACCAAGCCAAACTAAGGTAAATCCAAGGGAGCAATGCAAAAGCAGTGGTATTGAGAATTGGAAAGCAATTTAAAGAGCCACCATTGAAGAAGAATCCACCTTTTAATTTTTCCTTCAAAAGAAGAGGAAAAACATGATAAAGATGAAGTTAAAGAGGCACCAAAAGAAGTGATCAAGATATATGAGCCTCTAATCCCCTTTCCTCAAAGACTGAAAAGTAAAAGTTGGATAAGCAATATAAAAAAAATTTAGAAATTTTTAAACAACTTCACATTAACATTTCTTTTACTGATGCATTAGCTCAAATGTCAACTTACGTGAAGTTTCTAATGCAAAGATTGCACTTACTGAGAAGTGCAGCGCTGTGATTCAAATATATAATAAAGCTTGATGCCTAATACAATTTGGAAGAATCTTGGCTTCACCAACCTCAAACCAATAAGGATGTCTCTTCAGCTAGCAAATCGCTCAATCAAATATATAATAGGAATAGTTGAAGCTATTCTTGTAAAAGTGGAAAAGCTCTATATTCTTGTGGATTTCATGATACTTCATATGGATGTAGACTTAAAGATTCCACTTATTCTTAGAAGGCCATTTTTTTTTGCCATAGTTGGAGAAATGATTGATGTTCGTGGAGGCAAGCTCACCCTTCAAGTAGAAGATGAAAAAGTAGAATTCAACCTTGACAAAGCTGTAAAGGGTGCTTCTTTTATGGATGATTACTTAAAAGTTGACATCATTGATGAATGCGGTCAAGAGGTATTTGAAAAGAAGTTCATTCAAAGACCCTTAGGAACCATGCCTTGCATATAGTTCAACTTCCAAAGATGAAGATAAGGAAGTTACTACCTTTACTTTAGCCTTAGAAGATGACCATCTTTCAAGTTTAGAAAGACAAGAGAATGAAGAAGATAAGTGGCCAATCAATGAGTCATTCCTAGATGAACAATTATACACTTACAAAGATTACACGCTATGGTATGCGGACCTTATCGATTACTTAGCAAAAGGTATTATTCCACCTGAAATTTCCTCAAATCAAAGGAAGAAATTCCTTGCGGATGTCAAGAACTACATATGGAAGGAACCCTTACTATTCAAGTGCTGTAGGGATGGGATGATTCGAATATGTGTACCTAAAGAGGAGTTCAAATGCATCTTGGAATTTTTTCACTCAAGAGAATATGGAGGTCATTCAAGCATTTCAAATACAATAGCTAAAATTTGGCAATTTGGATTCTTCTGGCCTACCATAAGAGCTTTTGTTCAAGTCTATGATCATTGTCAATAAACTAGAAACATCTCAAGGAAGCAAGAGATGCCACTCAATTCCATTCTTGAAGTTAAACTATTTGATGTTTGGGGAATTGACTTCATGGACCATTTTCCATCTTCATTCAACAATCAATACATCTTGGTGGTGGTAGATTTAGAGTTTAAAAAATATCAAGTCCAAAAAATGATTTAAGAGTAGTGATCAAGTTTATCAAGAAGAACATCTTTACAAGGTTTGAAGTTTCAAGGGCAATAATAAGTGATGGTGGTACCCATTTTTGCAATAGAAGTTTTGATTCTCTAATAAAGAAGTATGGAGTACACCACAAAGTAGTCATACATTATCACCCTCAAACTAGTGGCCAAGTTAAAATTTCAAATAAGAAACTTAAGTGGATCTTGGAGGAGATAGTTAGCACTTCAAGGAAAGATTAGTCACTCAAGCTTGATAATGCATTATGGGCTTATCAGACAACTTTTAGAACTTCCATTGGCATGTCACCTTATCGCTTTATTTTTGGAAAGGCATGTCATATGCCAGTGGAACTTGAACATAAAGCTTATTGGGCAATCAAGTAATTAAACATGGATTTAGAAACCGTAGGACAAAGAAGGTTATTACAACTTAGTGAGTTGGATGAGATTAGACTTTAAGCATACGAGAATGTCAAGATCTACAAAGAAAGAACAAAAGCATGGCATGATAGATACATCCAACCAAAGCAATTCCATGAAGAGCAACTAGTTCTATTGTACAATTCAATATTGAAGCTCTTCCTAGGAAAACTTAAGTCTAGATGGTCGGGTCCGTTCAAGGTTGTGAAAGTGTACCCTTATGGAGCTATTGAAATTCAAAACAAATCAAGGGAGACTTTCAATTTTAATGGCCACCGTTTGAATCCCTACTATATTGGCAATCCAATAGACAATGGGAATGTCTACCACTTCAGTAACTAGAACTCAATCTAAGCCAGTCAAACTATATACTATAAATTAGCGCTTATTGGGAAGGCAACCTAATTTTTCATTCTAATTTTATTTTTATTTTTATTTTTAGGTTTTTGCATTTTTTTTTTGTTTTTGTTTTAGGTCAAACTTGGATTGATGTGTGCTCTTGAAGAGATTCTTCTTACAAGACGAACCAGGGGCAAAATCATGGGACATGCACAACTCCTCTTCCACCCACTGCCTAAAATACTAAAGACAGTGGCAAACTTTCAATTTGGGGGAGTTTAATCCTAAAAATTTAGTAATGTATTCTATTCCCTTTTGAACTTATTTAGTTTTTCATAAATTTTGGGATATGGGGTACTTATTGAAAATATTTTTATGGCATTATGAAAATTTTTAAAATTTTTTTTCTTGAAATCTTGCACTTGAATGATTAAGTTCATGATAGGTCAATATTTATTTGTGATTCAATGATGCTAATTATGTTGGTATACTTAAATTTATCTTTTAAAATTTGACACGAAGATTTTGTGGCGTACTGTATTTTATAGATTTCAAACTGAATGAGTTCTTAATTTTAGTTGAAAGTGGTCAATTGTGTATGCTTACTTAGAGAGGGTCTTACTCTTTTGTCATTTATTTTTCATTATCTTATGCTTAAGCTTAGAACTTGTTTAAAAGAACTTTTGAGGTGAAATTGAATATTGCTAAGTAGGGAAAAAATGATTTAGGCATTATTTGTTAAGCTAACCTCTTATATCCACCTTATTTAAACATTATTTCTAGTTGTCCCCTTTGAGCCAAATTGAATATTTTTAAGCGGTTGGCTGTTTTGATTAAAGTAGCCCTAATAACTACCCATTTTGAGATTGATTATATTTTGATATATTTTCTTGTTGTGAATATATTTATACTCGATTGAATTTAGAGAGCAAATTAAGTACATCATAGTTCATACAAATAAGCCTCCTAATCAAAGTTCAAGTTTAGAGAAAAGTAAAAAAAAATTAAAAAAAAAACAAAAAAAAAACAAAAAAAAACAAAAAAAAAGAAAGTCAAAATAATTCCCTTAATTAAAGTATGTCAAAGCAAAGGAGGACAAGTCAATTCAAGAGAAGACGGAGCCAAGCAAGGGACTTTCCAATAACAATATGAAGAAGAGCTACAATTAAAGGTAACATACAGTTGGAAGGTATTCAAAAGATGAAAGACCTAAGTTATTAAGCGTCATTTTATTCTTAATCCTTTTAGATCACATTACAAGCTTAAAAAGACTTTTTGATTTTTCTTGAGTTAGTGATGTCTATTAGTGAAGAAAGTTTGATTAAACATGCTTATGAGATAGATAAGTTTCTTTAAACTCTAGAAAAATCTTTAATAAATGCAGAGGGTATATACCTATCTTAAGTGCAACAATTGGTTGCAATTGATTAATTTCTTGAATGAAGGGGGGGGGGGATAATGAAATAAGTATAGTTATGGAACTTAGTTTAGTTTTAAATTTTGAAATTTTACTTGTTTGAATTTTTGTATATCAAAATTCTGAGAATATTTAATATATAATGAGGCTTATTGTGAATGAGATTATTCTTGTTGCTTGAGGACAAGCACTGGTTTAAATATCATTGGGTGAATTTTAGACAACTGTGTATACCCTTTGAAGAAGGAGGATTGGGCATTAGATCAATTTCAGCAATCCAGGATGCTTTTTCTATTAAATTATGGTGGCAATATCATGGATCCAGTTCTATTTGGCCAAGACTTATGAAGGCTAAATATCACAGGAGAGGATTGATGCAATTCAAAAACTATGATTCCTTTGTTTGGAAAAGATTATGTAAAGTGGATGTTGTAGCAAATTTGGCTATCCATTTCAATGATGGTATCCTTACTTGGCAGGTTTCGGGAAGTGAGGCTTTTAAATTTAAAACAGCTTATGATACAGTTCGTCCTAGACGTTCTGTGACTTTATCTTCCCGTTCTCTTTGGCATGCAGCAATTCCAATTAAAATTTACATTTTTACTTGGAGTCTTTTACGTAACTCCATTCCCACTCCTTCTCGCTTGCAACGAATGGGGATTCACATGGCTTCCTGCTACATTTTTTATCTCTCTGCAGAAGGTAATAGCACCCATATGTTTTACCATTGTCATCACATCCAACCGGTTTGGAAGTTCTTCAAATAGTCATTTTTGGGAAGAAATACAGCAGCTCCTACATTGAGACAAGAGCTACTCCAATGGTGATTACAAGCCCCCACCGATTCTCCAATGGGTATAACATTTAGGTGCCTGTCTCAAGCCATCCTTTTTTTCATTTGGAAAGCTTACTGCAGCATAGTATGGGGATCAGACACTCTCTTTCCCGCCAGTTATCATTGAGCAAATCCGAGAGTGGATCTACAAATGGGGATTAACACAATCTGATACCAAAGTCTCTTCATCCTTTAAAAAGTTGCAGGAGTTTCTTCCTTTTACAAAGGGTAAAAAGCTGACTTTCTCTCTAGTTTCTTGGCAAAGACCCCCAGCTGGTTATAATAAAGTCAACATAGATGCTTCTTTCTCCCACTCTTCTGCTGCTGGTGGAGCTATTTTACGTGATTTTAATGGCAAAATGGTTGCTGCCAGTTGTTTTGCGCTCCGAGCGACAGAACCTACAGCAGCTGAGGTTCACACAATATATATAAGCATCCAGTGGAGTTTAAGCATCGAAAATCTCCCTCTTATAGTAGAGACAGACTCGGAGAAGGCACTCAATATTATTGCGAATAGTGTTGATTTCATACCTCAACAAATTCGCCAATTGGCTACCACTTTCAACATTACTTTCAAGCATGTATTTCGTGAAGGGAATCAAGCAGCTGATTTTTTAGCCCGTCTTAGTCGTCTCTAGTCCATGAATTGTAGTTTTCTTTCTTTTGATTCTCTGCCTCGTTTACTTAAAGGCATTGTAACTTCTGACAATTTTGATTCGCCATATATTAGAATTAATAAAATATAATTCTCCAAAAAAAAAGTATTACATTATTATTCAAAAAAAAAGCACTGGTTTAAATTTGGGAGAGTTGATAGAGTAATATTTTGACTAATATTTTAGATAATTCTAACTTTGATTTTAATTGTTTTCAATTAAATTTGGTGTATTTTCTCTATTGAAATTAGAATTTATCCTATTTTATCTTAGAAATATCAAAATATAAGTTTTTAATTATAAGTTAAGGAAAAATAAAAAAAAAATATCCAAAAGGAATAAGAAAGTCAAAACTCATATCTGTGGCACTTAATACCACATCTATGGACTTCAATTAGGACATGCCAAAGAAGATCCAGAAGGAAATTTAATCCTACAGTCGTGGCTTTCCATTGCCACACCCATGGGAACCGAACAAGCTATTTTCCGGGCACATTATGTGATTTCCATACTTAGACATATTTGACTTTTGAAGCTTTACTTAAGATTTTGACAATTGAAGAGTTCCAGAATGAGAAAGTGTAATTCTTCTACACTTCGAGAGATACAATTTTTATGAAGAGCTAAGTCCAGATTCGGATTTTATCAGATAGAAAAATTACTTCAAAATTTCTGCATGAATTTTACAACTTCCTTATTTTGTTATGATTTTTTTCCTTCAACTAAAATTTGACTTCTTTTTATATATGTACTCTTCTAAACCTATCCTAACCTTTTTCCTACTTGCAAAAAAAAGTTCCCTAAGCGTCTATAAATCCCTGGACCTTCCTCAAAACTGATATATTAGATTTTAGGTTAAAAATTTCAGATTTTAGTTTAAAGTTAACTTTGAAGAGAGAACTTTGTGCAAGAGCAATTCAAGTTCAAGAGGTTTTCTTCTTTCCAAAGTTTGAATTTTCTAGTTTGTTTTCTTTTATTTTCTCTTAATTTCAATTTCAATTATGTCTTTTATCTTCTACTTTTTCGTTTTAGTTTTTATTTCAATTATGAGTAACTAAAAACCCTATTAGGGTTAAACTTTTCCTATTTGATTTATATATGGAATAATTATTTAAGTTAATTCAATTGAAGTTTGCTCTTGATTATTTTGTTATCTTTGATCTTAATGCATTAATTATCTGGCCAATAATTGATTGATATAAGGTATTGTGTGATGGAGTGAGAGTGAAAGTACAATATTAGTTCAAGAAGATAACAATCTTAGGTTTAAGTTTATGCCTAAAGATATGGCAAATACTTAAGAGGTTGATACAAAGATTACTCACAAATCTTAATGGGTTGGCTTAATTTGCTTGTGATCACGAGAGTAGATACAACGTTAAGTTTAATATTATATTTAATACTTGAGAGAGACGAAGTCTTAATTTAGGAGAACCCAACCAATAATTAAGAGTAGATTAGGATTGAATCAATACTTTAGGAAATCCATAATTAATCAATAAGGATAGGTTTAACCCTAATGCCAAAAATATTAGATTCAGTTTAGCTTAAATTTAGTTAACTTAGCTCTTAATTCATATTTTTATAATCCAAATAATAATTAGTTTAATTTTTTAGTATTTAGGATACCCTTCTTCGTGAGAATGATATCTTACTCACACTTTATTACTTAATTATGACATGTGCACTTGCATATAGCTAGGCTAGACCCTAACACATAACATGATTTCACAAGCCATATAACTTCTGTTGAATCTTTTTGTGCTAAATTTTTGTCTTATGTAATCATAGTCCTTATTATTATTCTTATAATAATTCACCAAACCCAAATCATATTCAGATCTTTCACTATTCATTTCATCTATATCAAATTTGTATTTCCCTCTAGAAGTTTTGGTTCTAGTATGGAATCAAGTCCCATAATGTCTTTTTCCTTAGGTCTATTAAGCTTTGTTGAACAAATACTCCTATGAATAAACTTATAAGTTTCCTCATTAACCGTAACAATCAAGGGGTATTTTACTTTATATTTACCATAAATAAAAATGAATATCTTAACTGATTCATCATTAAGAACATCATAGATTGGTTTCATGGGCATTTCAGAGATAAATTTTAATAAAATTTTAATCCAATACTAACTTCATTTTCAACCTTTAACCTCCTTACCATCTTTTTCTTACCAATGTAATCAGTGTCTTTATTCACTGTCAAGAATTAACCATCCACAACAACATATTCACATGTTTTGCAATCTAATTTTCCATCGCAATATATACTAATAAGTATTTCCATCTTTACAGACATATTCATGAAATCAAATATATTAGCAATTGTAGTGAAATTTATATGTGTATCATAACAATAAAACATGGTCATTTTGTAATTAAACATGTCAATATGTAATTTATATGTGCATCATAATAATTATACATGGTTGTTTTCTATTTAGGCACAGATAGTATGTAATTTATATGTGTGTCCTAATAATCATACATGGTTGATTTCTATTTAGACACGACAAAGTGTAATTTATATATGTGTCATAACAAACACATATGGCTATTTTCTATTTAGACATGGGTAATGTGTAATTTATATATATGCCATAACGAATCCACATGGCCACGATATTTCTAAACACGGCCATGGAATTGAAGTTCATAATGTACTACATAACGCACCATTTCAACAAAATAACAATAAATGCATATTACACATAAACAACCATTCTTTATACAAAATCCATATGTGTAAACTAAATGCATTTGCATTCAGCAAAATAATAAAGAAAAAAAATTAAACTTACTATTTGGTCAAAAATTCCAAAATTACTTCAAAAAATGATAGTTGACTTTGAGAGTTTATATGTGAGAATATAGAGAGTGATTATATAGTAGATCTATAGTTTAAATTGATAATGTAATAGATCTATGAGATACATGCAAGAGTGTAAAAAGTGATAACAGAGCTACGGGTAAAAGAGAAATATGAACGAGGGAGAGAGAGAAACATAATGAGGGTGAGCTGAGAAAATAGTTATAAGGGAAAGAATGTAAATGTCTAAAAGGGGTCTACTTATAGTAAATAGGATCTAAAATAGGTTAAACATGTCCAAAGGGGTCTACTTATAGTAAATAGGGTTCAATAAATTTCCTAAAATCTTTTATATTTTTAATACCCATAACAATAGAAAAGCTAGTGGATGAATATATTATATAGTCTTGATGAGATCAATGGCTTATTATTGGGTATTCAATATTGTTTTCAATATTAAAAGGCATTGCTCAAATATACAATTTCTTTTTGTTGTTGTTTTTCACTTTTCCACCAATTTTTTTTTCATTTTATTCACTTTTTCATACTGGATATATTTTTCATAAGTTTTTTCCTCGTTTATGGAAAATTATTTTAGTGCACAATCTCATAAATACATTGCCTTCTCTCAATTCTCATGAAAAAGTATATAACAGTTTTTAGATTAGATAAAATGTTTACATGCAACATACATAATCTTACATTAATTAGTTTTTACACACAAATCATAATAATAACTACAATTAAAAGCCAAAGTCGCTTATTAATCACCTATACAAACACACACATACAAACTAAAGAAAAACATAAAGAAAATGACTTAATATATTCAAACATAAAGAAAATTACTTAATATATTCATAACCCCTTATACTTGGCATGATTCGTTGCTTTACTTTCATTTTAACTATTTTAATCCCCCAACTTATCAATTTCATACCTATTTTATCCTTATTTTATTGAAGTGTCAAAAAGCATGCAGTACACTTCCTTATCGCACGTGAATATATTAAACATACTGATATGGACCATAAAATGACAATAATATCTTTCATTTAATATTTTTTTTACCATGGTTAGACACGAGTACTCCATGTGTGAACGGAACTAAACTATGACTTCTGTTTGGTTGTACACTTTTAATTTTGTTATTTTGAACGTGCACTTTGGATTTCTTTTACTAATTTATAAGTAATTGAGAATACTTATTAAAAATTTAATTTCAATAGATTATTCAGTTTAATTGATTTTGGATATCGATTTATTTTTTATTTTAAAATTTGTCAAGTATAATAATTATTATTATAAATTAAACTTATTGTAATTATTTTGTGATATATATAACTTTTTACCAATCACTTTATTTTTTTAAATTAAATTTATTTATAATAATTATTTGATTTATAAATTTATAAATAAAACTATAGTTTAAAATTTTTAATTAAATATTTTTAAATTAAAAATTAGTTTGATGGTGGGCAACTATTTTGATTGGTCAATCTTTTGGATTAGGCAACGTGTGTTATATTAATTAAAGGCTTAATACATTAATTGTCCCATGAACTTGGTAGCTTTGATCATTTTGCCTCTTGTATTTATGCATTTACTAGATTACCCCCTGTATTTATCTATTTTATTCTAATAGATACTTATATGATCACATATTGGTCACTTTGCCCCTTATACTTGTATATTTTATATCAAATAGATACTTATATGCAATTGTAGTACTGTTTTTGTCTAAGTGTTTGTTGAGTATGAAATATATAAGTACAAGAAGTAAAGTGACTAATATGTAATTATATAAGTGTCTATTAGAATAAAATAGCCAAGTACATGAGGCAATCTGACAAATGTATAAGTACAGATGGCAAAATGACCAAAATTATAAAGTTCAGGAGGTAATTGTTGTAATCGGCCAAAAAAATAATGATACACTTAACATTAGTTTAGCTATTGTTGTTTACAAAACAAAAATGACTAAATACCCCCTTTAGTCCATCATCGTTTTGAGCATTCTATGGCTAGAGATCATGATGCTAAAACGCAATATGCATCAATTTATTGAAGAGTAAAATACTTATTAACTTAAGAATAAGGCTTTTGCTCTCAGAAAGGTGGTACTAATTTATTTTTAATGTCTAATTAGATCGGATAATCATTCTTTGAGTCTGCTTACCTCTAGCTTGTGAACTTAGCAGGTACAAAGATACACAATAGCACCCAAATTTTCTGATTTGGTTAGTCTGGTTGGTATTTTGCATCAAGTTTTGGTGTAGCGATAAATCCATATTGATTGACTGCCTCTATTATGTCGTTGCTAGCAAATACTACTATTTTTTTATTTTGGATCTGTCAGCATCAATCGAAATGGTGGAAGTAAAACATGATCATAGAGATAGGTATGTGAAATTCAAATAATAACACACATTACATTCTTAAAAAAAATTAGATAACTTATTGATGCCTCTAGATTTTTAGATCTATCATTTGTCAAAGTGCTGGTTTAGTGACAAAACTTCCCTTTCTTCTTCTTCTTTCTTTTTTCTTTCTTCTTCAAATTTTGGCATCAATATTAATCCATTTTATCCCATTTATTCCAAGACAAGGGTTCAAAAATAACTTAAAAATCAAAGAATTATTGAAATGAATTCAAATGGAAAAAAAAATATGTTGATAAATGAATTCCAATTTGTTGACCGTTACTTATCAAATCTTATTCTTGACCGAATGATGTGTTTTGGGCTGTGAATCCTCTCCTAAAAGAATCAACTTCACACATGAAAGGAATTTTGAGCTATAAAAATTATTTGTCTGATGAACCCGTGTTTAATCTTGAATTATAATTGAAAAGAGCTCATTTAGCATTGTTCTTTGTGGATTCTATGTGTATTTTTATGCAAAAATGTTTATTTTGTCAGGATGATAGTGTGTTGGCAAAATAAGCAACAAGGGAGCATTCCAAAGCTTAAGAAGTAGAAACCATATGCAAACTTAGTAGAACAGGGGTGCCAATTACATTATGCATGCCAAAACCAAGCTGTGCAAAGGAGAAGATAAAGAAACGAAAGGAAATTTTTGCGCACAAGCGTGTTGAACTATTGTGCACACTCATGCATAATTTTCAAGGCTATCATTTTTTACAAATTTTATGCGAAAAAGAAAGCATCAAACCAATACAGGCATGCTGAAAATTATGCATGCTCGTGCATATCAGGACTCAGCTAGTAATAAGAATTTTGAGAAATTTTCCACTCTAAAAACCCTAGGACACCTGAAGGGTAGCTGGGCAAAGTATATATAAATATTTTCAAAGATTTAAGAGGGGGCTAACCTATTTTTTCTATTCTTGGCAAAATTTAGGGATCTTAACAAAAAGAGAGAAGAGATCAAGTCATCAAGTGAAATTTTTGCATATTTGATAGCTTTTTGGGATCAAGGCTTCATCTTAGCAAGATAGAAGACATTTATTTTGGTTTACTCTTTCATTTTTCTTTAGATATTGTTATTTCTATTTTTCTTTACAAAGTTTGATGGATATTTTAATTTGGGTTAGTAGATCTTTTGATTTTAGTTTTAATTTTGCTACAGGTAACTAATTCCTCTTATGAGATTAAGTGAATTTGGATGTTTGGATGATGTGTTTATTTATATATATTGAGATATTTCTTAAATCTTGGATTTGTTGATTTTGTTATCATTGTTAGCAATTGATGGTTAAATTTATTGAATCATATAAAATATGAAAGTTGAATATAATTTTGGATGTGAAATCAACAACTTTAGGTGGTTATTTTAGAAATAAGATAACTTCTTGAAGATCTATGAATGATATTTTGCATATAAGAATTGTGTATTGTTCAATTCTCATGAAAATAGCGATTTAAACTTTAACAATCAAATTCTTCTTGCTTGATAAAGAAGTGGATGATATTTGTGATACGTTAGATATCTTACATTCAAGAATTGTGAGTTGATTTTAAAAGTTAATTAGACTCATTAGAAAAACTCCAATGAAACATAATATTGCATTCTTATTATTAATTGTTTAAATTCCAATTTAGTATTGTTAGCTAAGTTAGGTTATTAATAGTTGTAATTCATCAATTTCTAGATAATAGTTTTTGACAAAGTACACATATAGAGAGGGAGAATATCTAAAAGACTCGAACCCGTGATCTAGGTGGAAATAACACATGCTTTTGGCCACTATATTATACCTTGATGATTAATTTCCAGATAATAGTTAATTTAAGTTTAAATTGTTCAAAAATACTCCTTATCTATATATATGATACTCATATTCTCACTTTATTATGTATTGTGATATCATGCATTTGTGGTATTTAGTCATAGCACACAAATAGTACCAACTTAACAACACTCTTTAAGAATTGTGAAAGATGTTCCACTAGAAATATTGTTATTATTGCTTATTAAATCCATTGCTTATAATCATATCAGATTTATCCATTTTCTATTTAAGATTTTTCTTCTCATATCTATGTTTCTTTTTTCTATAATTTGATGACGTTAACAATACTTGCTAATAGGTTACTAGTTACTCTCCAAATAGTTGGAATAAGTCAAAAAAGTGAAAATGAATGAAAGAAAAATGAGATTGAAATAAAATTATTTGAATTATTTAAATAAAAAATAATATGAATTTATTATTTATCTCTAAAAGTGTATAATTTTTTTAAACTTAAGAGAAATAATAAAATGCTTCCATTATTTATTATTAAAATGATTTTTAAAATTTTATTTTACCCTTAATAACTAATATATTTTCTTACTAATTAAATTCAAATAATAAATGTTTATTAATTTTTTCTCATATATAAATTAAATATATAATTTTTTATGATAATATTAATAATATTATTTTTTATAATATTGCTTTAACCATTGAACTGAGTAAATTAATAACCCACTTATAAAGTTTGCCTTTTTAGTTTAGGTGTTTAATGATTTGCTAAAATGTATATCATGTCAGACGAATGCACCTCACACATCATTACCCCTCTTTCACATTGTTAAAGCAAGGAGTGATATAAATAAAAAATTAATAAGTCGGAGGGTTAGAATAACTAAAATGGAAATAGAGGAGTGAGGGCGTAAAATGACTAATTATATTAAGTACAATGGGTTACAGATGTGTTAAATCTAAATAAAATTTTGAAACTCTCTCCACACTTACTATTTGATTTTTTTTAATTTTTATAAAATATTAAGTATTTATAAAATAATAAAAAATAAATGTTAGTTAATTAAAGAACATTTAATATGAAAATTTCAGATTTTTATTTTTTTATAATAACTTTATTTAAATAAATTAAATTAAGAAAAATAAAAGATAATAATATCAAAAAAAATTAAAAAGGTAAGATAATATAAAACTTTTAATACACTATAATATAATTATTTTCATTATATTCTTTATAATCTTTTATTGAATATATTGTGACGGATAATTAATATAAAATTTTCTATAAGGTAAACATATTAATAAAACTATAAAATAATTTTATGTGTGAGAAAATTTGAACAAGGGCTTCAGTCTCTCACCTTGAAAAAAGAATATGTATTTAGAGAATATATGGTTATTATACCACAATAAAATTGCTATAATTTCATTATTGAATGTGTCTAGCTATTGTTTTATGCGTACAGTATTTTTGCAAGAAACAATATAATAATTTATTTTTATAGTATTTTTTAATTAAAATAATATTGTTATATTATTATGAAGTATAAAAATTAACTAAAAGATAATTTTTAATAAAGTGGATTTATAAACTAGTTTGTTAGTAAGACACAGGCTGTAAGCTAATACACAGTCTCAAGCCGTGTCACCATGTTGAATTTAGTTTCAATTTTTTTTTAAAAGTTAAAATTACATCTGCAATAGTAGGACTGGCAACGAGACGGGACGGGACGAGGGACATTCTTCATTCTCATCCCCGCTAAGATGGGAAATTTTCACTGGTCTCTGTCCCATAAATAGGAGCATATTTGCCCCGTCTCTGCTGAGATTCCCGCCCCACAAAGATTTATGCAGAGAATTTATATTATTTTTTAAAAAAAATTAAAATTTAAAAATATAAAAAATTGATAATTTATAAAAATTATATAAAATAATAATCTAATTATTATATACAATAAATTTAAAAAAATATAATAAAATAAACTATATAAGTTAAATTTATTTTATATGTATAAAAAATATTTAATATATATTTAATATTATACTATATAAATATAATTTATATTAATATTTTAATATATATATATATATAATATTATATCGGGTCTCCGTGAAAATGTGCATAGAAATTTTTGCTGGGCGAAGAGTATATTTTCCGCCTTCATCGCTCCCAATAAAAAGAGAATATTTTTTTGTTTTCGCCGCGCGGGAGAATATAACGAGAAATCTCAGCTCTGTTCAGGGTTAATTTTCACAAACAATAAATTTTTTTTGCTTTATTGTCACCTCTATGCAAAGTTTCTGAAATTAGGAGAATCTTTGGCTAAAATTTTAAATTTATGATTTTTTATTGGAAGAGTTTAGTTGTTAATTGGCTTTAATCAAATAAAATATTTGACCAATTTTTAACTCTAGACTTCGGCACTGATGAGTCGCCCTTTCACTTGGAAAATTACGCTAAATTTGCAATGGCAATGTCAATGTTAATCTCAATCAAATTTTCAAATTATTTAAACAATGAATGAACAATTTGTACTTCAATAAGGTATAAATTATAGTCCAATCTCAATCACATCTTCAAATAATTAAAAAAATGACAAAACTTTTATTTATTGATACAGGAAAATTAATTTGGGAATTAATAAATTTCAAATTTAATAATCAATGCCAATTTATTAATAAAAGTAAATTTAAAAATTAATAGTTTTTACTTCATTAAACCAGATAAATTTATATATCATTACTTTTACAACTGAACCAAATTGATTATTGTTTCATGATTCTATGGGTTTAGCGAGGTTGATTCAAGTTTAATAATATAATAATATTATGAATTTTTATTTATAAATATTAATAAAAAATTTAAAAATATAAATTTTAAAATAAAAGTTTAGAAAATAAAAACATATTTTATTAATTTAAAAATATTGCATATTAAATTAATGCATGTAAAAAAATGAATCGAAATTTTTTTATTAAAAAATAATTTAAAATTTAAAAAATCGGTCCAATTTAATTTGATTTAATTCAATTCAACCGAACTGATTTTTTTTATTTTAACCGATTTTTTATAAATTCAATTTTTTAGTGTTTTAAAACCAAATTATTTTTTAATTTTCAATTAATCTGATATGATCAGTTGGTTTAATTTGATTTTAAAAATATTAATATATATGGTAGGGGGGGGGGGGGGGGGGGGGGGGAGGTATTATAGGTCATTTGAAAAAGTTCATAGACCGAAATTCAGAGATAAATTTATGCATTTTGCTAAACATTATATAACTTATTACAAGTGGGATTGGTCACAAATATATTATAAATTTATAATATTAGATATATGTTATATATTTATAAGCACAACGTATATTTTACGTTAAATAAATTGAATAATTATTTAAATATATAAATAAAATTTATTTTATTATATATTCAAATTGATAGATATATTTTTTATTTTATAATAATTAAAAATAGTTATTTTATTATAAATATAAATTTACATGAATTTTTATATTGTATTTTTATTTTAATATAAAATATTTTATTTAATATTTTTAATGAGTAATAATAGAAATTTAATATATTTTATTAAAATATTAAATAGACTATAATATTTGATGAGATAAATGAAAAATAGTGTCTTTATTAATTTAAAATGAAAAAAGTAATAATTATTATGCGTTTTTTTTCCAAGTTATAAATCAAAAAGTCTTCCATTAAGAAAAGGAAGTTATTTTAACTAATAAATTTTTACTTTATTATACTGAAATTATTTTTAAAATTTTAGCAAAAATTTCAAATTTAAGTTATATTAGAAATTAAAATAAATTTTCATAAAAAAATAAATTAAAATAAATAAATAATATTATATGTAGCCAATATTCTCGAACGTCACTTTAGGCTAAGTTGGCGCCAAAATCTGCCTGATGGAAACAGGCACAAAAAGACATGAATCACTGCAAAGATCCCTTTTCTACTTTGCACTATTGTGCAGAAGCAGCTGACTGTTTTGTTTTTAATTGTTGGGTTCAAGTCCCCATATGCTTTCTCTCCCATGCCTGCCAAGTTGCTGTAACATACCTTTTGGATCATTTAATATCGAACACAACTAATTTCAATGCTTTTTTTTTTTAAATAAATGAAATAAATTCCTTTTTGGCTGCAAGTCATACTTCTTTATAATTCTAATTTCTAGTAACATTGATTATTATTAACAACAGTTTTTCTTTTCAACTTCAAATGATTTTAACATTTTTTTTAATTTTTATATTTTAGAATAATATGGAATATTAGATTTTTTTAATAGGAAATAAAGATTATGTATTATTAGCATGATAAACTAAAACATCCTAATAAGATGGAATGACAATACCTCATTCCAGTAAATTAGCCATAAAAACAGCAGTCCAAGCTAAGAAAATGACGCAAAATAATTAACTCCTTTACAAACAATAATGATATTAAAGTGAACTCCTTCATAAAATCATAAGAGTTCTACAATCATGACGTAAAATATCAAAATAAGAGGTATCATTAAAAGAACGCTGAATAGCATGGATTATCATAACATAATCACCTTCAATCACTACATTATTCATTCTCTCTCTCTCCTTTTAAGTCAACTTAAAATCTCACGAACGCTTATAAGCTCGGCCATAAAAGCATTCATCATATTAGTAACGGCTATGCAACCTCTACTTATACACAAACTTTGATCATTTCATAAAGCCAACCTAAACATGTTTTGATTGTGGTAGGATCCCATGCAACATCTATGTTAAGCTTAAGGAAACAAGAATTTGGAGGACATCGTTTGCAAATAACTAGATACTATACTCCCTTACTAGCTGTCTCTTTGCTTAAACAAAACTCAAGCCTTGGAGCCGGAGGAGGGGGTCCTGAGGGGGCAATGGATCCCCTTTCCTCCTCTCCCACCCCACTATATATATAAACTATTGATTTTTTTTATAATATATATTTTATTTTTTTTAATTTGTTGGTATTTAGAGTTTCGTAATTAAGTATTTAGATTAATCCTAAAATTTTATAATTTGATTAGAAATTGATTAAAATTAATATTCTCATTTGAAAAAGTATTTTTATAAAATTTAATTTAATTAAATTTTATAAATAAATTCATTGATTGAATAATTAAAATAAAAATACATATAAAAAATTTAATAATTTTTTAAAGTTTAATAAATAATATAAAATTTTGACAGAGAAATTTTTTAAATAGAAATTTATAATAAAAATTTAAATTTTAATATAATATTAAATATTTAATTTTATCTTTAATTCGGTGTAGTTTTTTTTTAAACTTGAAAATTTTGCTCACCTCCATTTAACTCATGCTGCTGTCACTGCTCCGGCCTATTTGATTCGCAGCTCTATTATTCTAAACCAATTGGTTATGAATATACCATATTTCCATGCAATAAGAAAACATAAACCCAACTGAAAATGTTTGATCTAAACTATTATATTTCATATATATATATATATATATTATTTATTAGGTTATTATTTAAAATTTCAACGATAACTTGTTATATTTTTCATATATGATATATTTTAACATTAAATAATTTAGAACATGTTCAATCATATTATTTTAGCATCGATTAAAAATATTCTAAAATCTTATTATATATTTATCACAATTAATTTTTTATTTGAAATTTTTTTAAACAAATTCAATGCTACAATAAATTTATTTGAGTTGATATTTGGGAGTAGTTATTTAATTAAGATGTACTTTTTTTGAGAATATTTAGCTTTAGTGAGAAATTGAAATTGAAATTTTAGAGTTCACTGAGCTATTAACACCAAAATTTAGAATTTTAATTTTTCAAAATATATATTTTATTATTAATTAAGAATATAAAATTAACATATAAAAAATAATAAAAAAATTTTTAAATGGACTAACATAGCAAAGCCACCTAAAATCCAACACATGAGTCTCACCAGTCACCAACAGAAAAAAAAAATTAAGTTTGAGAAAAAAAAAAACATGCAACATCATAGACAAGAAAAAAAAACATTACATATGGTCAGTTCAAAATTAATGATTAACGAAAATTACAAACTCAGGATGTTCCCCACCTGGACACTCCAACACTATCAGCAACAGTCCGTAGTCACTCACCGTTCACTCTATGCCAATGGCTACCTGTTAGTATGGTGGTGAACCCATCTCATCTGGGTCCACTTCACTCTTCTTCTACACTTGGTTCCATCACCAAAAATTTTTTTAAGGTTTCATTTTTGAATTGACACTCTCTTAATTTTCTTCTGTTTATGTATAATTTGGATCCTTCCCAAAGCTGGTTTCAGAGGCTAATAACCCTCTGATCTTAGATTTGTACGTATTTTTGTTCAAGTTAATTACATTTTTTAAATGAAACATTATAAATATATCATTTCTAAATGTTTCATTTTTTATTTAATATGCTTTAGATCTTGTAAATGCTCTGTTTTTGTTTTTGTTTTTTTTCTGTTTAATCCAAACTTGTTTAAAGAAATGAAATTTGAACAAAACATTTGTTTTTTCTTATGTTTTAATGATTTGGATATTGAAATTCATTGGATTCTTTGTTTCATTGATTTGAAAAAGGTTTATAGAAATATGCAGAGCAGTAAAAGCCACAGTTCGGAAAATTTTGAAATTTGAGCAAAATTCTTATTGTATTTAACGTTTAATGATCTGGGTATCTGTTTTATTGATGATAAAGTTTGTAAAAATTGCTTCTTGGACGAAAATTTGAATCATTTTAGTCCAGTTGTAGGTTATATATAACAAAGCAGATAAAAACCACAGTGGAGATAGAAGATGTCTGGATTCACTGTGGATTTATCCAAAAATGGGAACCTCACTGAGCTCGAAGAATTGGATTTCTCAAAGTTATTAGAGAGACCAAGGCTTTTGAATATGGAGAGGTCTATGAATATAGATAGGCAGAGATCGTTGGATGAAAGGACTATTAATGAATTGGGAACTGGGATATCTCCTCGCCTAACAACAAGAATTGATGGCGCAACAAGATTTGTAGACCATGTCGATTCTACATATTCGCCTGGTAGGAGGTCAGGGTTTAATTCTCCAAGGTCAAGTTCTGAATTTGAGACACATCCCATTGTAGCTGAAGCCTGGGAAGCTTTAAGGAGATCGTTGGTTCATTTTCGAGGCCAACCTGTTGGGACCATTGCAGCTTTGGATAATACTGAAGAAAAACTTAACTATGATCAGGTTAGTTTCCCATAAGTTTTTGTTTTTATTACCTAATTTTTGCTTTATAAGACTTTATGGTTCTGTTTTGGAATTCAATTGCTGATGCAGGTAGCTAGATAACATCCTTTTTGCAAAAATTTGGTGCATAATGATATACAGGACACTACATGGATTTTTTGATTTTGTAACTTGTAACTCCTTGAATCTCGACAATATTCCTAGAGCAATTGTCATATGTTTTCTGGATGTTTTCACTGTTATTCTGTATTATAATTAATTTTCTGTGTTTGTTAAGCGGCCACTCTTATTGATTCGAGGTGAAACTTTAATCCAATTGATTCCTTTTCCAATATGTCTCTGAGATTGTGATATTAGAATGATTTTTTTTCTTATATTTATTTGTACCTGGAGTGTTGAGTTGCTATTTTTTTATGGCTTAGGTGTTTGTGAGAGACTTTGTCCCAAGTGCAATGGCATTTTTGATGAATGGTGAACCTGAAATGGTCAAGAATTTCATTCTAAAGACTCTTCGCCTTCAGTCATGGGAGAAAAAGATTGACAGGTTCCAACTTGGAGAAGGAGTAATGCCTGCCAGTTTTAAAGTACTGCATGATCCAGTGAGAAATAGTGAAACTTTGATAGCAGATTTTGGAGAGAGTGCAATTGGAAGAGTGGCGCCTGTTGACTCTGGATTTTGGTGGATTATATTGCTCAGGGCATACACGAAGTCTACAGGAGATATCTCATTAGCTGAATTGCCAGAATGTCAAAAGGGTATGCGCCTAATTTTGAGTTTATGCCTTTCAGAGGGCTTCGACACTTTCCCAACTCTTCTTTGCGCTGATGGATGCTGTATGATTGATCGTAGAATGGTGAGTTTCCAGCAGTTTATGTTAATTTTGCATGTCTAAATTTCTAGCTTAGAAGGTGGTTTAAAGGCAAGGCTAGCTGTATTGCAGTTACAAGTTTTTATGAGAGGAAATTATTAGAATGGGACAATCCAAGTCCTCTTTTCTCACGCAACATGTTTGTGAGAGGGAATGACCATGGAATTCTTACTGAATCGTTGTCCCTATTTCAAGAACTGTTCAGAACTATATACTAGGGCAATTCTATGAGCCAATCATTCCCTGCAATAGCTTCTTGCCCTTTGGATATCATGCTCTTCAGTTATTTTTTAATGCCATCTTTCTGACACAAATCAAAGAGATGTTTTTGCATTCATTTTTCTAGTTTTGCTCGAGGGTGCCAGGCCACATTACTAAATCTATTAAGTTGCTAGCATTTAATTGCTAACAGTTTCATTTTACCTGATGCTGCTATGCATATACTGTTCTAAGTAAAGTTAGAGAGAAATGGATATATCTGCTAAGGCAAATAGCTAGGGGGGGACTAGAATACCACTATCTCAGCTGAGTAATTAAAATTGTAGAATAACCAAGTTTCATTCGACTAAGACTTGGAATCTGTATCTTAATATTTCTTACTATCTTTTTGGTCTTTTTGGATTTCATCAATCATTTCTGGTAATCAAATCATGACATCTTTTATGAAATTGGACATCCTTCTTTGAACTTGTTATTTGTACTATCGTAACTAATATTGAGAACCGTATATGAAGCTGATTTCTATGTATTTTCTTCTCCTACCTGATTTTCCTTATTTATCTCATATGTGGTTTTTTATCTTAATCTAATCAGGGTGTTTATGGGTATCCAATTGAAATTCAAACACTTTTTTTCTGGGCTTTAAGATGTGCTTTGCTTTTACTGAAGCAAGATGATGAAGGAAAAGAGTTTGTAGAACGAATAGTCAAACGTCTTCATGCTTTAAGCTTTCATATGAGGAGTTATTATTGGATTGACTTGAAGCAGCTTAATGATATATATCGGTATAAAACAGAGGAATACTCTCACACTGCAGTCAACAAGTTTAATGTAATACCTGATTCTCTTCCAGAATGGATTTTTGATTTTATGCCAACTCATGGTGGTTACTTCATTGGGAATGTTAGTCCGGCAAGAATGGATTTTCGTTGGTTTTGCTTGGGTAATTGCGTTGCAATTCTATCATCCTTGGCAACCCCTGAACAATCTGTAGCAATCATGGATCTTATAGAATCTCGGTGGGAGGAGTTGGTTGGAGAAATGCCGCTTAAGGTATGCTATCCGGCAATAGAGAGCCATGAGTGGCGGATTATAACCGGATGTGACCCAAAAAACACTAGATGGAGTTATCATAATGGAGGATCCTGGCCAGGTATGCTTTGAATTTCAATTTTCCTCTTACAGGACAAAGAATACTAAAGGAATGTAACTCAAAATGCCATTGAACTCTATAATTTGCTGCACTATTTGCTTGTTAATTACTTCCATCTAAATTACCTGCTTATCAGCCTAAATATTTAAATCAATGATTTATCCTTAACTCTATAAACTAATAATGGAAATTTCAATCCTTAACTCTATAAACTAATATTTAAATCCTTAACTCTAAGGTATGATTGGTATTACTATTTGAACTTCTGTTTGGAGAAAAGCTTTATCAGCATTAGAGGTCATTAAAGTTCATTTTTTAAGATGAAATTCAAAATTTCAATCATAAAATTTCTAAAACAGCTAAACAGCAGCACTCAACAACACTTAAATTATTTTTTTTTAAGAAATAACAGCTTCAACTTCAATACCAAATAGACTCTGATGCTTTTATTCCTCAACTTTCCTGCTGTCTTGTTTTGACTGCTGCATTTTATGCAGTGCTTCTATGGCTTCTCACAGCTGCATGTATCAAGACCGGACGCCCCCAGATTGCAAGGCATGCAATTGAGATTGCAGAAGCTAGATTACTAAAAGACAATTGGCCGGAATATTATGACGGGAAGCTCGGCCGATACATTGGAAAGCAGGCCCGTAAATACCAAACCTGGTCCATTGCAGGTTATTTGGTGGCAAAAATGATGTTGGAAGATCCCTCCCATGTGGGTATGGTATCGCTTGAGGAAGACAAACAAATGAAGCCGCTCATAAAAAGATCAAATTCTTGGACTTATTGATAGCAATTTTCATATCCATCTAACTGTTAACCTGAATTTTTAGTTTTAAGTGGGAAGCTGAAATATAAGTTCCTGCCTACCCTGATCAAGTTCCCATTCTTCAGGAGTTTATAGCAGTTAACTTTCATCATGCCTTTTGCCTATATCTTTGTTCAATTCTAGTTGTTTTTCTTTTCCTTGTTTCATTTGCCTTGCTTGTTTTATGCAGTTCATCCCTTATCTCTCTATTCCCACATCCTTATAATAAATCTATTAATTTTTATTTGAAAAAAAAAAAACAAACTTTGAGTTTAATTGCGAAATTTCTCAACTAGCCAGAAGATTTTCAATGCGATTGGAATAAATGAATTCAAACTTGAAAAAGAGAAAAAGGAAAGAAATCAAAACTTGAATTCACACCATTGAAAAGATAAAACTTATGAGAAATTAAGGAATTTAAGTTCGCAAATATTGATTTGAATATTTTGGTGTATTTTTAATTGAAATGCATAATATAGAGGGAAATTTTACATTGACTAAGTTTACAAAGTTAGTTATTGATAAAAGAAAAAAAAAAAGCTTACAAAGTGAGTTAATTGTAGATCTTAGGTTGAGTATAGAAATTGAAAATCTCTAAATTGAATCTATTCCAATAACTGGACTGAAACAAAATTTTGTTGGCTTTTGACTTTTTCTAAATTGAACTGTATCAAAATTTTTAAAAATTAGACGGTTTTAGATCTTAGATTATATCCATACCGAGAATCATTTCAAACCAAATAAATAAAATAACAATCAATTTTGTTCATTTTTTAATTTAGTCTTATTATTATGAAGGATATAGTAAATAAAGATTAATATATTAAAAAAATTAATTATTATAAATCATATATAATTTGTGAAATATAATTAAAATTATTACATACTTAATTATTAAAATAAAAATAGTATTTAGTTATAGTTATATATAAATATATGTCTAATTGTTAAAAAACAAAAAGATATGGAAAAATCTATCAAAAAAAATATACGGATAAATATATATATCTTATATAAGTTAAAAGTTAAATTTAAATTTTTAATTTATATTAAAAGTTATATCATCATATTTTTTTTATTAGTTTTTCACAACAATTGAACTTGCATATTTTTTTTGGAAAAATTAATGAATTTCAATAGTAGTTTGAAAAATATTTAAATCTCTTATGAAATAATTTTTATTTTTTATAATATACTTTAACTATATAAAAGTTTTAATTGATGAAACATCATTTAAAAAAAAAAATTGGTTAATGGAATTTAGTATAGAAAGTATTAAATTTTTGAACCCAATTCTCCCGAAAATTTCGGAGCAAAACAATATGAAGATTTTGCGTATGAAATAATTCTAAATTTTATATTTTTAAAATTTTTGACTTTTGGAATGATTTTAGAAATTTTCAAATCTCCGAATTAGATCATACAATAGTCACCTCTATTTGATCTTATAATAAATAAGATTTGATTAGTTAGTTGTTGATCTTATTGATTAAATATTTGAACCATCAAGCCTTGGTTTGGTAGTTATGAGTGTAGTTACTATCACTTAAGTCTAAGATCCAAATTTTATGTTTTTACTTCTCCATATATAATTAATAATAAAAAAAAATCATCTTTGCCTCAATATTTAAGAGGTAATTTTTTAAATTGTAAAGATGGGTGATAAAAATACTTCTCATTAAGAAATAGGTATTTAATGTGGATTGGAACTTTTATCAAATGCTATTTCAGTATCAATAATAATTAAAAATTATTATATATATTGATGCTATCTCTTCTTTTTCCAAGCTTGGCACCCAATCTCTTTATCTGTTCATTCTTATGGTCGAACTCTCAATAGTATACAGACCTCGGTTTCGGGCACTCCCAGTCCCACCGAGCTTCAAATGTCCAGCAGACAAAACACCCGCAAACTACGCTGACATAGATCAGACTTTGTCTTCCCACTGTCTTCCCACATCAACTATCAATAGGAGTCACCCCCCACAGGTAAAGAGATTCCATTCCCATTCTCTCTGACTTTCTCTCTCTATATATATTTATTTCTCTCTTTTATTTAAAGAGACCGACCTTTGACTTAGGCATCGAAATCTCCTCCCGGGAAGCCCTATCCCCTTTCTCTGTTATCTTACAAGTAGAAGAGCAACAACAACAGCTGTACCCGAGCTCGAGCTACAGGAGCTAAGACTATCCCTGAGGATCATCCCTTCATCATTGGTGCGATGAGCGTGGATAGGCTATTCCCTAGCAAGGGCAATGAAACCTCAGGTACATCTTATAACTTTGGCAAAAATAGTACTCTAACTATGCCTTGATTTAATATTTCATATTATAACACTAGCGCATTAAACACTCATGATGCGCTCTTACTTCAAACTCTCATAGCACTTACACACATTATCAAATTAAGCACACATAGCTCACCGTGCCTCGCACATAGAGCCTTACAGTGCCTTAGTCGCACAATAATTTTTAGCACTCTAATAGTGCATATTTCAGTGCCCTGGTCGCGCACTGAGCTTATAGCACTTCAATCATACATCTTGCAGCGCCTTAGTCGCGTACTGAGCTCTCAGCTCCTTACAGTGCCCTGGTCGCACACTGAGCTTACATCACTTCAATTGTGCATCTTATAGCGCCCTAGTTATGCACCGAGCTCTCAGTTCTTTATAGTGCTCTAGTCACGCACCGAGCTAAAAGCACTAATCATGGATATTATAGTGCCCTAGCCGCGCACGAAGTTACAAGCACTAATTGTGCATGCAATTGTGCCCTGGTCACGCACCGAGCCTTGATCACACTAGCTGTGCATAATAGCACCCTAAGTTCTTAATAAAGATCGCAAATATGACTACATTTTCTATGTTTTCTTGCATAATACTGAGTTGTTCTATGTTTTCTTGCATGTCTATTCTATTTTATTTATAATACCAAACTACTTAGTGCCCTTGCATACACCGAACATGTATTACTTAAATATCTTATCTGTGTGCACATCAAACTGCTTTATTGCTTTCTCATGCATTGATCCACTTATAACACCTTCATGTGCATCACTGTTGTAACCCCTTATAGAGGGCCAAGCCTCTATGTGCTAGCCGAGTGTCAATGCTCTTGCTATGATATTTTCTATTTATATTCTGCATTTGTAAATTCGGGGGGCATGTGTAGCGCCACTGTTTATAGTTGTTTCCAAGCCCCCATTTTTTTATAAAAGCAAGCCAGTACCTTTGTACAAAAGAAGCATAGATGTGTATAGCCAGGCGCTTTGCTAGCCCTTTAAAAGATAGCCTAAGAGACTGCTTGACATAAATGTCAAGACAATAAAGAGGGGCACTGACATCTCTAATTACCGAGCAATGGCATCCCCAAGAGCCGAGCATAGAGTCGAACTAGCATTCAAGTTTATCAAAGAGGAACTTCCTACTCCCCTACATTGAACTATGATCACACTAACAACATGGACCAATGTCTTGCACCATGAAGAAACCAAGAATCTAGTTTAGTATAGAGTCTGAGCAAATTGGCTGAACCCTTAAGCCAATAGTCACCATAACACTCTTGTTCGGTCGGACATCGCACATAGCACTCATTTAACCAGGTGCTCACTCTTTTTATTCTTTAATTTTATAGTTTGCTTGGTTGCTCGGCACGCGAGTGCTCACACACCAGTGACCCGAGTAAAAGTGTGCCTAGGGTGGATCTCGTGCATGCTTGATTGAACAGATGTCATAAATATGTTAAACTCACACAACATATCACAAGCTCGGTTAACGACTGAGCCATGTATGTAATTCACATAGCATATCACAAACGAGTCAATCAAACACAAGTATTGAATTTGAGCTCAAAAGAAAGACTATTCATTAATTAGAAAAAGTTCATTACATGTATAGCTCGGTCTTTACAACTGTATAGGCAGAGCATAAGCACCCTATAGCTACTTTACAAATTTTCACAACTTCTGGACCTCGTTTTCCTAGTCCAAATCCTCCTCCTCCTCATTTTCTTCATCTTCTGCCTCTTGCTCGGCAGCTAGCTCGTCGATGTCTATCTCCATCATCCAGGACAAGTCCATGTTCGGGCTCTCTTTCTTCAGCCGGTCGGACACAGCCTTCTAATAGGCATAGACACCCCAAGCGTAGCGTCTGTCGCTCCTCGTAGACTCACCAATCAATCCTTAATGAGTGGCCTCCAGAGTGTCCTTTGGCAAATGCAGCTCGCTATCTTTCACCTTTAGAGCTTCTTTTACATAGCTTAGCTGCTCCATTTTTCTTCTTAGAGCCTCCTGAGACCCTTCAATTCTTCATATTTAGAATTTAAAGATTTCTCTAGTTCCAGCCTTTTGGCCAGCTCCTCATCAACATCCTTGGCATCTTGGGCAAAATTGGCCACCAAACCTACTACCTGATCTTCGATGGTATGCACGAGCTGGGAAACCAGCAGAATTTCATTTAGTTCATTTCCATTCTGAACCTTAATCCAAGTATAAATGTTCATATTGTTTCTTACCATATGAGAAATTGTCACTATCTCCTTTGCCACATCATCCGAGCTCTTTTGCACTTTCGTGCGCCTCTCTTTCTGAATAGCCCTGTATATTTGTTTCAACACCTTTTATGGCCCGACGTCTTGCACTGAGTATGTGGTGCCATGCGGGCCAGCTAACTTCTCATTCACTGCCTTCACTAGCCGAACCATTCTGTACCAGCGGGCTAGTGGTTCATCCACCTCTCTCTGAGGCAAGTTTTCTTCTACTTGGGTTTGAGGTAGGTTCTCATCTACCCCTGCATGATGCAAGTGTTTTCCCCCTTCCTTGTGTGACTCATTTTTCTGGCATTGCCACTGTAGGGAGAGCCGAGTCCACCATAGGCTCTTCCTCTTGAGCAAAACTAGTGGTCCTAACAGCCCACTCGCTTAGTTGCTCATGAGTCATCCTGGCCTTTTTCTGAGCCTCTTTTTTTGCCTCCTTCTTAGCCAGGCATTTAGGTTCTCTGTCCGCTGATCCCGAGCCTCTCTTTATTCAACTGAGCCATAAGTTAACTGAATATTTAAAACAAACACTTAACACATTTATCTGAAGCAAAAAGCCAAGAGCTAAAACATAGATCACACCTGTCCAGTCTTCTGCCTAAATCTCCTTTGGAACCCTCTCAAGGGGGAAGTACTCCCTTATCAATGCAATGACATTTCTCTTCTCTTTTAAAATGTCTCACTCCACTATCTCAAACACAGCGAGTTTGTTAACGTCCAGCCTCCCCCTGGTCATCTGTTCGCCATTGGGATTGACCCACCATTCCGAGCCTAGACCTTCCTTGCAAGTACAGAAAGTCTTCATCTGCTCCTAGGCATAACCTGAGCATGCTAAAGGCACTCAAAACATGTAGAGCAGGCACAATCGCTAGTAACCAGCATAATATCTGAAACCCCATGATTGTTCATCATGTATTTGGACTGAACTGACTGGGGGTGATATTGTGGTAGTTTAGGAAGGCCAGAGGGAAGGGGCGTAGCGGAAACCACACCTCCGACCTCAAATCCTCTTCATAGATAGTCAATCGGTGTTCTGACGGGGTGTCGTAGGCTCGGACATCCTCTTCTGAGACAAGTATCTTATACTCCTCTGGTATTTGGTACTTCTGTCGGATTCCAACCAAGTTTATCTCTGTTAGTGTAGATTTGATGTCTCTTACATGAGCTTTCTCTAAGCTCGGGTGCAATCCCTACACTTCAGCTACTTCTTTTCCTCTTCATCCACTAGTTGAAGCCGTCTTCTTGCCTCCAGGTTAGTCATTTCGGTCACCTTCGGCCTAGTTTCGACACGAGTTCCCTCCCCCAGTACACTCGGAGAGCCCACCTCTCCATCCTCCTCTGACACAGCCGAGCTGATGTCTGCTTGCACCATTTTACTACTAGAATTTTAAATGCGAAACTTAACAATAGAAACTTAACGCTAACCTTTGAAACTGAGCTTTCAAGCTATGAAACTTCTCACTAGTCAGACAAACCGTGGTTCTCTCTTTTGAGTTGCTTACCGAATGTTGTCCCACTATCCTCTATTTATAGAGTCCATTTTCTCCATTTGAACCGACGTCCCTCTTTAATGCCACAGACGTTGTGTCTTTTCAATTCCTGCCTAACCATTACCTCAATTTTTGAAGCGTCACTTCTCCTCAACATGACATGTGTCCTTCTAAAATCTTCACCGACTCCTTGGCATAAATTCCAAGACTTCTCAGGAGAGTATACTTCCGAACTCTTATCAGTTGCTCTGTACTACTCGTGCTAGGCCTCGATAACTGAGCTTTATCCTCTCCGAGCTCTCACTTCTCAAGCTTCTCAAGTTCTCATTTTTCAAGCTCCTTGAGCTCTACCTTGTGTCTCTCAATTTCTCTGTAGCTCTTGTCAAGCTTGACTTCTTTATCACAGGTCTTAGTTTGACATGAATGTCAAATGACCAACGGAGGACTAATGATAATATCCCCCACTTATCGAGCTCTCTTTTTTGAGCTCCACACTTGAGTACTGCATATTGTGATACATCATCTATTTCATGATTCAGTGCATATGTAACATCCATGATTTTGGAGAAATTAAATAAGTATTTGTAGATATAAAATTTTATATACTCAATATATATATCTAGAGTATATATAACATATACATATACATTACATACTTAATATTTAATATACATATAAGGTACATTTGATGTGTATATAAGATACATATTACTTGTGCATATGTGTAGTATCCCAAATTTTTAAAAAGATCTAATTTTTAAAAATTTGATAAAATAAATTATAATTTAAATGGATAAATTAAATTAATGGTTTTAAATAAAAAATAAAGGGGTTTTAAATGAAAAAGTGGAACATATATGTAAAATATATATAACATATAAAAGTCAACATTTTTTAAAAGAAAAGTCAAAGTAAAAGGGTATTTTGGTAATTAAATCTTAGAAATTTAAAATTAATAAAATAATTCAAAAATAAAAAATTTTGGATGGAAGATAATATTTTGGGGTTTTAATTAATTAATTAAAAATATATCAAAATAATAATATATATAAGGTTGAAAATGTGAGTGAGAGGAAAGAGAAAATCTTTTTTTTTTTTCATCTTCTTCTTCTTCTTTCCTTCAAGGACGACTTTCATGGCCAAAGAGGGAGATTTTTAGCTTCTTCCATCATCAAATTCTTCAAACTTTCAAGGGAATAAGAGTAATTTTGGTGATTTTCCAAAAAATAAGTAAGCTTTATTTCCAAAATTATGAAGTTCTTTAAAACTTATGAATATGTATGAATTGAGTTTTTGAAAGAGCATGTTATAATTGTTGGAATGGGTATGGAAGATGTTCTTTTGATGAGTAAATAATGATTTTAAGGTTGGATTAAAGAAATGGTTGAGTTTGGGTAAAATTGGTGAAGAGAGAGAATTTAGGGTTATGGAACATTTGAGTTTTTGAAATTATGATTTTTAATTGTGCAAATTGATTCCAAATGAGTTGTTTTGATACATAAACAAGTATTTTAAAGTCAAATATTGGATTTGGTTGTGTTTGGTTAGAGTTTGAAAAGGGTAGTATTGATTTAGAGTTTTGGAAAAGTGAATTTTCAAAGAATGATTAATTGTTTGATTTTAATGCTTAAATCATGTTATTTAAGGATATAAGTGGTGGAAATAAGATTGAAATGATAATTGGATTGAGTTGGAATAGAGATCCTTCAATGGTGAAGGTTATGTCATTTTAGGATTTTGGACATAAGCGTGTGGTTAATTAATGTAATTGGTTTAAACATGCTAAAATATATTTCGAATAATATTAATAAACTTAAAACACTACTTTAAATGGCTTGATATGGTTTTTCAAAGTTAAAGTGAGGTGAAGCTTAATTTTGGGATTTGGTTTAGAGTGATGTTTAATTATGGTTTGATATTAAGAATACCTTAGAATGTGATATTAAATTATTATGTATGATCACATTTGGTATAGGCATTGAGGGAGGTTGATTTACTTCATCCAAGTGGTGAAGGGCAAGTTGGAAGGATAGGATTGGAGGTTGTGTTAAGCTTGCTTTGGGTTGCTAGTAGAGGTATGTACAAACTTTGAATATATTGTTTATATTTGCATGACATTTGGGCTTAACACATTTTGGTTGGAAAATGTGTTAAGTTACTTGGTTCATTGATTGTGTATGAATAATGTGCTACGACATTTGTAATGTCATATATGTGTTAAATGAATTGTGAAAAGCCATTGATAATGCTAAATTGTGTAGAATGTGAAATATATATTATGTGAAAATACCCAAAGTAATTGGGTAATGTGTTATGAATGCAAAAATGAGATATGTGGAGTAATGAAATGAATTAATATTGATAAAAATGAGAAAAGTGAGAAAATGAGAAAAATGAGAAAGATGTGAAAAATGAGAAAAATGAGAAAAAAATGTGAAAATAAGGCAATGTGCCTAGATTGAATATGTGACAATGAGAAAGAAATTGATAATGAGAAAAATGAATAAATGAAAAAAAAGTGAGAAAAAGATGATATAATAAGGCAATGTGCCTAGTTTGATCATGAGAAAATGAGAAAAGTTTTGATAAAGGAATTATGAAAGAATTTGATAATGAGAAATATGAATAAATTGTGTGTCTAGTATGTTATTTAATTTTCAGAGTTCTGGGTTTGGCGACATGCCTATGATTGACTACGGGCTAAATGCTGGAATGGTGAAAAGACTGAGTTGTATGCCAGGCCAACTGATAAATATGATATTTTTGAGGTGAAAAGACTGGTTGTAAGCCTTAAAAACTGTAGCAGTCTAGCCGGGTTGAGGACCGAGATGCTAGGGCCTAAGGGTATAGCCGGGTTGAGGTCCAAGAGACTAGGGTTGTTACATTATCCATGGATATATTGCCTACGGGGCTAGACACGTGGTGTCATTATGGACCAAAGTAGTAACTCTGAAATTTGAATAGCATATTATATCCTTTTTAGGCCCATGCTTGTCGTTGTTTTAATGTGAATTATGAATTGTGATACAATTGAGCAATATAATGTTATGAGTTGTGATTATGAAATATTTAAAAAATATAAAAAAGTAGAATGATGTGACATCCATATGCATTGTGCATTGGCATTGCATTGAGTTTTATTGTTATTATCAAAGTTTGTACTACTAGGCTTCGGCTTAGCGCGATTATAATTCATCGTGCAGGTGTCATGGATGATTTGGTAGAGCCGGAGAGTTCTACTAGACCTGGTCAGGTCTATGTTTGTATTTGTTGAGCTTGAAGAGTTATTTTTTTGGGTACATCAAGATCAGAGTCAGTTGCCAGCATGTAGATATTTGATATTACAATGTATTTTGATATTATATATGTTATGATATGTTTTTTTTTGGAAGTATATAATGTAAATTGTAAATAATGTTTTGAATAATTTTTTCAAATGGGATTTTATATGTATTGTTAATTTATATATATATATAAGTATTTTGAGAAAATATGGAGAAATTGAGAAGTATTGGTGAAATGGTGAATTGATTTTTTATTGGGAGTGTTTACTTTATGCAGGTTGTGTTTTGCTGAATTTTGGGAACGTCCAAATTATAAACAAAACTATGGCAAATTTTTTCTAGAGATTTTCATATAAAATATTTATTTTGGATTCCTATAATAAGAAAATGATATTTATATACTATTTATTTTATATATTAGTATTTGAAATCTTTAAACAGAAATGTGAAAATTTTTATTAAATCTGTCTATGATATTTTTATACCGTATATGCATATTTAACATATGCTGAAAATATGTATTGTACGTATATAGGGTATAAGGGTGTTACAACATACACTTTCTACCGAGCTCTTCCAAGCTCCTATACATGACTTTGATATAAATGTCAATGACTTGAGGGGGACTACTAATGCTACCTCTCCTTTTTTCGAGCTAGGCACTCGAGCTTCTTATTCGGTCATCCTTATGGTCTGGTTCTCAATAATATGCAGACCTCGTTCTGGGCACTCCCAGTCCCACCGAGTTCCAGCTATCCAGCATACAACACATCGATAAATTATGCTGACACAAATCAGACTCTGTCTTCCCACTGTCTCCCCACATCAACTATAAATAGGGGTCACCACCCACAGGTAAAGGGATTCCATCCCCATTCTCTCTAACTTTCTCTCTCTATATATATCTCTTTCTCTCTCTCATTCAAAGCGAACGACCTCTGACTTAGGCATCGGAGCCTCCTCCCGAGAAGCCTGATCCTCCTTCTCTCTTATCTTGCAGGTAGGAGAGTAACAACAGCAGCTGTACTCAAGCTCAAACTACAAGAGCAAGGACAACCCCTGAGGATCAGCACGTCATCATATATAATTTTAAAAATAATAGAAAATTTTCACCCACATCTTCAATTTTCTATGATTTCAATAAATTTTAGATTAGTTAATGCCAAATTTATATTGAATAATAAAAGATCAATTAATAAATTAATTATTATTAAATATAGTAATACAATATTAGTTAGTATATATAATAATTAAATAGAATTATATATCATAATTTTAAATTAAATTCTAAATTAATAAATGAAAACAATTTTTTTAATAATCGATGATTCAATATTATTGGTTATAGATATTCATAACTATAATTATATATCATAAAATAAATTTTAATTGATAATATTCTATAATTGAATACTCTTAATTTTGACTTTTTGTCATATTAATAAATTACTTTGAGGGTTTGACGTTTATTATTCTTTTTTTGCGTTCTTGATTTTTCTTAGTATTGATTAATATGTTATTCATCAAGATAATTTATTTCTTTTTATTATGAATTGTAATTCCAATTTTATTTTTATGCAAATAAATGACCAAATGTTTTATAAATCGAGTAAACTGTTTTATTATAGTTTAATTTTATAGGTAAATAATTGGCTTAACTATCAACAAATATTTAAACTTTATCCGATTTTTTATCACAAGCCTTTTTTTTAATAAATTAGTACATAAATTTATTTTTTATTTGAATTCTATCTTTTGAATGGTTAGACTTGTTTTTATCAGAGCTTCTGTTGATATGCTAGTATTTATTAGGAATGTGTACAAATTGTACCTTAAACTTTACAGGTTATCCCACTTTAGATCCTAAGCTTTTTTTTATCCAATTAAACTTCTTAACTTTCAAAATTAGCAGAAATAGGACTCCCCTGTTACATAAATTTAAACCCCATTAATTTTTCATGACATGGCTATCGTGAATCCCATTTTTTCACCACCTAGGCGCTGACATGGTTTTCAACAACGAAAAGGAAGATGGAATCAATTTCATCTTCATCTGTTACATATTCAAGAAGAAGAAGAAGACAACTTCCAAGAGGTCCAAGAAATTGCAACTGTGGTGTTCGAGAAGTTTTATGGACCTCTTGGATTGATTTAAACCTTGCTAAGAGATTTTATGGATGTATAAATTATAGTGCAAGTTTCTTTAATTGTTATGAATTTTAATAGTTTTCATTTTGAATAAAATACTTTAATGGTAAAATTTTCTTATTTTCCAATTTTTTCTGAGATTAGTTCATCGGCTTCATATTATTTTCTATTCTCCAATTCGTAATGTTTGTTTTGCAGCCTCATATTGAAGGAAGAAGGAGAGGTGGGTGTGAGCATTTTAAATGGATTGATGTTGAAATGACAAAGAGGGCCAAAGAAGTTGTAATTCAGCTGAAATATAAGAATGAATTGTTATTGAAAGGAAATCAGATATTAAAGAGAAGATGCCAACTAATGTCAAATGAAGAAATGTTATTTGAATTTGATGAGATTAAAGAAGACATAATTAAGCTGAAGTTGATGAATGATGAAACTTTAAAAATGGAAATAGAGTTGAAGTCGAAGTTGAGAAGAGCCTATATTGCTCTCTTGATTAGTGTATTCATGTCTGTTGTGATGTCTATATTATTTATGCTTTAATTTAATAGAACTGAAGTAACATGTATTTTGACTGTTAATTAGATGTAACTTCTATTTTAATGGTTAATATAATGTAGACCAGTATTAATTTAAAAGGTTTTGATGGTGAAATATTAATTTGCTTTTTTTATGGATAATAAACACTATGACAACATGTTTGGCAGGGGTGGTGATGGTTAATGGTGGTGTTATATACGTATGTTTGGCTAATGGTGATGTGTGTTGGTTTTTGTGTTGTTCTTGAAACTTTTATTTTCTTATTTATATGTATATTGTGCCTTCACAAGTTGGGGGGCTGGTAATTTGCTATCATGACTATTAATAACAAGATAATGATTAATTGATTATACAAAGCTCATCTAAGCATTAAGCAATTGTGGAAGGATAAATGATTTGATAATGCTCTAATATATTTATTTATAAAGTATAATTGCAAGTGATTTATTATAAGTTCCATTAAGTGATTTTTACTTTTATCATATGAATTTACAAGTACTGATATCATTTTGCAAAGAATAAGTTTCAAACCCCAACAAATGTTGACCTAACATCCCATTCAAATTAACAAACTAGCAAAACACAAGGCCAACAACAAAACAAAAGGCCAACAGACCTTCAAAAACAACATTCAAACCGTGAAACCTCAACCCATTCAGACTATAAAAAACAACCATATCAGTAACTTAAAAAAATCATATAAGTAGTAACAAACCTCTAGTATACTAGTAGCAAAAACCATCAAACCAACAAACACTTGTACACAAACACAAAATAGCATACCAACCCCAATAAAAACAAGCAAACACCTATATAAGCATACAAGCACAATAACCAAACCATTTAAAACACCAAACCAACAAACCACAAGACTATCACACGAGAACCTTCATCTAAACCCAAAAAAACACCTGCACACAAATACAAAATAGCATAGCAGCTATGAGCGGGGATTTTTGCCCTCACTCTCGATGGAATAGTTCTTGTGACTTTGGCACTGTTAGGCTTCAGGCCTTAGAGAACACAAGTCTAAACCTAAAAAATTTAGAGCCACCACTCAGACGGACTGGGAAAGAAAAGAAAGAGGTGGATAACTCGATTCTTAAGGAATTTCTAACCCCCTATTGAGTTCAGAAAATTATGTACGAATGGGGAAGGTGATAATGACCCAGCACCCCTATAGCGCCCGGTTCATTGGAATCGGCCTCCTTCTTAGGTCTAAATATTATTAAATTCTTAATTATTATAATATCATTTATATTACATGCATCATAATAAATAAATATTCATTATATTAAAATCAAAGCAATCAAATAAAATGAAAACACATACTAGATGAAAACGTGCCCTTACAATGTCTAATGTTCAAAATATAAGTAAATAAAATAGGATACTCACCGATTGGTAGAAATGTGTCCTTTGCAAAGATCCAAATTCTATAACATAAGTTAAATTACAAAACTTAATAAATAAGGCACCCATAAGTGGAAACATACCTTTTACATCATCCTTTAAATTCAAAAAATAATAAGAAAATATAATTTAACCATTCATATAAAAAAATTGATTCAGACATACAAATAACCATTAAAAAATCATCAATAAACCATAAAATTTAATACAATTAGGGTTTGGTACCTAGTATAGTGTTAAAATATGCAACTTAGGGTTTTGGGATGCAAACTAATCAAATTAGGTAGGGTATAGACTAATCAAATTGGGGTTTAAAACATAAATTAAGAATAATATGTGGAAGTAGTATCTAATATAAAAAATAAATTTTAATCCTGAACCTTAAGATACGAAACTAGGGTTTAAAGCATGCAATTTGGAGTAATATAATTCGATGTTTGTAAAGTGGATTAGGATTTTAAATTATTTAGTTGAGATCAAAACTTACATGATTAGGGTTTAGAATACAATTCTAAGGTTTAATATGCAAACTAGGCTAAGAAACGCTCACTAGGGTTAAACTAAAGGATTAGGGTTTTAGATTTATTAAATTATCACGCAAACAGGTTAGTAGCATAGAAGATGCAAAGCCATGCATAGAGTTTTAAAAACATAGTAGACTAATAATGAATGAAATCTATAAATTAAACTAAATGGTTTGATAAGACTAGACCTGCATTATTGGCTCCATCAAGTTATAGTTCAATTGAACCAAGCTTTGTTGTAGCTTCTACCTGGATCAATTCTAGCCTTGGCTAAGTGAAATAATCCAAGGATTGTTGTGATTTAGCTACTGCCTCTTTCTTTTGTTTTGTTTTCTGTCTCTCTTTCATTTTGTTTTCTGCTTCTTGCTTAATTGTTCCTTATGGCTCCTGATCACTATAAACTCCTCCCTTTATTTGTTTTATTAATTATGTATTTATAGTGGTTAATTAGGGTCTACTCTAATTCATACTCCTCATCGTAATCTGAGGTTTACCTAAGTTAAACCTGATTAGAGTTCTGATTTAAGCAAAAAATCAAATCCATGTCGAATTGGCCTCAACCAATTCGATATGGGGCCTACCCATATCAAATTGGCTTGGGGGCATTCCACATTGAATTAGTTTGGCTAATTCGATCTTGGTAAAACAACAACCATCGAGCGACTCTAATATCTTGATGAAAACACGAAGTAACTATAATGTCTTAGTTAATCAAAACAATCATCAGGCAATTCTAATATCTTGATAAAAATCATCAATCGACTCTAATATCTTGATGAAACAACAACCATTAAGCAACTCTAATATCTCGATGAAATCACCAAGCAACTCTAATATCTTGGTAAATCAAAACAAACACATGAGAATGATTATTGAAAAAGAGTGACATGTCGTAACATGATTCATCAAAGGCAATTTTAATATCTTGATTGGATAGTGAGCGACTCTGATGTCTCACTAAGAACAAACCTGAATACTTCAATAGATTAAGAAAAACCTTATGCCTTTGTAGAAATGGATCTTTACCTTGATTCTTTATTTCTGAATGCCTTAACAAATTCGAAAAAATGTCTACTTTTACAGATTGGATCTTGATTCTTAGGAATGGACCGTTGTCCTATATAGTCTTCATCTTTTCTAGCTTGATTGACCTTTTGTTATTTGAGAGTTCTAACTTTCTTCTAGCCATCAATTTCAGCTCTTCTAGCATGATTGGCCTTCTATCATTTAAGAGTTTTGGCAATTTTCTAGCCATCAACTTCAGCTCTTCTAGCTTGATTAACCTTCTATAATTTGAGAGTTCTGGCTTTCTTCTAGCCACTTGTTCCATTCTTTAATGAATTCTGTTTTATAAAAAATTCAGCTATTTTTTAGCCCTTTAGCCCTCATATCCTCTGTTTGCCCCCTGCATGGTAAAACATTAAAAGAGAGTCTAAACATATTTTATACATACATAAAATAAAAAAAAATGAAAAAGAGAAGTTTTGTCCCCCTGTATAGGCTCAAACCAATGATTTTGCTCCCATTAGGCTTCAATTTGTTTTGTTCTTATTTTGCAAGCATGCGTCTTCAGGATTGGATCTTTTTCAAGCAATGGGCCTTTCATGCCTCTTGACATTATGTTTGTTTCTCATTATTTTCTTTATAAAGTATCAATAGTTTACTGTGACAAAGAATAGGCAACAAAAGTGCATTGTGACATGCTCATGTTTGCGTGTATGCATGATATGCATGAGTGATACTTACAGTGGTTCTATTGACTCACAGACCAATATGATAAGCTGAGGCACTCCCATTGTTACCTTCAAGATATTTGTATAGGCATTGCATTGGATCATCAGGAGATGTCACATCTACAGCTTCATCTTCAAGATATAGAAAACATGAGTATTGAGCAGGATAGTCAGAGATGCATAAGACATCTATTTCAAATCATGACTCAACACATTAGTTGGTAGCTTCTTCATAACCTTGTGAACAATTCCTACCTTTGCCCAATATGTCCTTTAAGGTTCGACGGTGCAATATATTTCCCTAAGCTTGAAGGCTCATATGACAAGAAAGCACAATTTTTTTTAAAATTTAATTTTAATTTTGAAATCAAATTTTGGCTTTGTAAAATCAGTGCCAATATATCTCAGGTCTTGGTCTTTCAAATTAATACATCTATAACATCATAACCCTAGTTATCGTATTAAACTTAAGAACTAATTTTATTTGAAAAAGAATTGTTGTATTTCAGATATACACATACACATTATTAGGCCAAAAGTATCTTTGAGTTTTAAATAATGTCTATCTTATATGCATACTTATTCAAACAATCTCTATTAATAGACTCTAACTACCAAGAGAGATTAACGGGTCTTTAATGGGCTTGAAATGGAATTTATAAGGGATATGGGTTAAGCAAAGGCCATTTTTAAATTGGAGCTGACGTGATACTATTAACATATCCTCATATTACAAATTTTCTATTGGAGCCATAGGCAGTTGGGAATATTCTTAAATTCTGGGAATCATTTTCATCTTCTAGGCATCTTGTGATCTTACTTCATGAAAAGATAAAGCTTGAATGTTCTTCCATTTTCTTGGCAAAAATCTAGATATAGTGAGGACAATCTTAATCATTTTCTTTTACAAAAACTCAGGATCCTTTTTCTTCTCTTTAATTTTTTGTTCTTTCTTCTCTGTCTTCTTTTTTTTTCTTCCTTCTTCTTTAGCTCTAAGTTTTTCCTAGTATACCCTTTTAGGTTTTTAAAACTAGCGAGCTGTTTTAATTTTTGCCTAGACTACCCTTTCGGGATTTCAACCTAGAAAGCTTTTTATTTTCATTTTCTTTTATTATTTTTTTCTCCTTTTCTTTTCTTTGTTTAGGTCCTAGATTTAAAAGAGTCTTCTTCTTGTTCATATTGTCTTATGCTTCATATTATGGAGTAGCACAAGTCTGTTTCAATGAGTATAGATCCCTTTGTTGTCCTAATGCCATCTTAATGATGAAATAGATTTGAGATATAAGGTCTAGCTCAGGTGAACTTCAACTATCCTTACAGTCTTGACTATGCTTCTCTTTCTTCAATCTTCTTGCTTTTTGGTAGCTCAGTAATTATCAGAATTCCTATAAGTGATACACAAGCTTAGGATAGGTTATCAGAGTTTACAAGCTAATAAAAAAGCAAGCTAAAATCTCATAAAGGCTCAAAGGGTCAAACTAGAGATTGATATTAACAGGGTGGACACTAATTGTTGGCTCACCAAACAATGTCTAGATCATCTCTCTCTTAAATAATTAGAGTTCAATTTTGCCTTGAAAGTTCGTCAAAGAATATTCTAAGACCAACTAGAATCTAGACACAAGTAATTATATAGGAGCTCTCTCTAAGTAAGCATACACAACTCAATGCTATAGAACAATTACCTCACCTAGTAATGTCATTCAAATCATGATGTATAGATACACTAATTTATGAATATCAAGCTAGATTCGCCATTGGTTAAGCATCGAAATGGCAAAAACTAACAAAATTATAAATTCAACAAAAGTAATTTATTCAAATAATCTTAATTTGAAAAACATAATTGTTCCAATGAAATACCAAAGAAAGAAGATAAGATGGGCATCAATCAAGCCGAGGAAAGTTTGTTAAATGGAGTTGAAAAATGCTTCATTTTCTTAGACGTTCTAGATGTGAAGAAAAGAGAATAAAATAAAATCTTCTTTTAGTCCTCCTCCTATCATGAAGGTTGCTGGTAGAGGTACTCTGCTGAACTTAGGCAAAGAATTATCTTTCATGCTAAGTTTATTGGATTCATGCAGCTTACCACTGTCAATCAGATCTTGGACCTCATGCCTTAACCAAATACACTTATCTGTTTCATGCCCTTGTGTCTGATGAAATTGATATAAGACATTGGCATCGAAGTTTGGTGGCAGAGGACTTGGTAATGGTTGAGGAGCCAGTGGCTACAATAGCCCTTGCTTCTGCAGCTTATTGAAAATCCAAGATAAAGGTCTTTCTAGATCTGAAAACTGTATCATTTTTGCTTGACCAGTAGTTGCATTAACTTCCATTTCTTTTTGTGTACTCTTACTGCCGAATTGGTAATTTTCTCTTTCGTTCTTTCTTTCAAAAAAGCGATTCTTCTTTCATTTTTACTCTTTTATTTGTAAGCCAGCTTGGAGAAGATCTTTGAAATCTCTGATAAGAGTATGAGACAATCTTTCATGAAGGTTAGGCAGGACACCTTTTACTATCATTCTGATCTGGTCAGATTCATCAAGTCTCTTTTTTAGAAGAGCATCCTTGTTGCTCCACCTCTTCGCATCAGCAAATTTTTTATTTTGCTTCTATATGATAGTTTCTATCTCCATTAGGGCCACTTTTGGTTCAACATTGTATCCATATTATTGAATGAAGGCATTGTACAGCAAATCCCAATTCTTTTGAGTATTTTGCTCTAAGGTATTGAACTAGCTTTGCACAACAAGATCCAATGAAAGTATGAAATACCTTAGAGTTTGAGCCATAGTAGCTCTAGCAGACTGCATGACAATGATGTACTTCTTGACATGAAAGTGAAGATTTTCCATTCCATCAAACTTTGTAAATGGAGGCATCTTGAATTTGTAAGGAACTGTTTCATCATCTTCAAACAATTTGTCTACTTTCGACATTTCTTCTGTTTTCAATTTCTTTTCAAACTTCTTTTCTAAGTCAGCAATCATCTTTTCAACATCAATAGATTCAATCTTCTCCACCTTTCTTTCTTTCATCTTATCCTGTTGGTCTTAAAAATATTATTCTCAGTCATAATCATCAATTACCACATTCTCATCATCAAAAGCTACCTCTCCTACCTTAGTCTTCCCTTTGTCTTTCTGCTTCTTAGTACTAGCAGGTGCTTCAGCATTGTTACTTTCCAGTAGTGTAGCTAACTGACTTCTTATGGCCTCAGCCAGGGTCCCTTTTAGTTCTTCCATATTTGAGGCTAGGGCCTTAGTCACCAGGTTCTGAACTTATTCACAGTCCATTAGATTTGGTGCAAAGTTGACTAAACCTTCTCTGTATTCCGAATCACTGATGTAGGTTGGATTATTGTAAGCTCTTGAATTATTGTAATCTAGACCTGTGAGCCAGAAAGAATCAATGATAATGTAATGCACTGCATGTATGCATGTATACATAAGTAACAAATAAACAGACAAGAAGAGTCGGGACACTCCTTCCAACCATATATCCTCCACACACGAGTGGCGAGGTGTTATAGTCAACAAAATACCAACATGTGATATTTTATTTTCTAAAGAATTACTCAGATGAAATGGCCAATAGTTGTATTTTTAAAATAGAAGTCAGTTTATAATAATTCCCACTAATTAAGCCTTAATTCTTTGGGTCCACCGAAACATTCAAGCCGCATTTCTGCCATATCTTGGATTAAAACTAAATTAGTAGGTTTATTACTTAAAAACTAAATTAATAAGTTTATTCTAAATATACTTCTTACTTGGAAAAGCAACTAATTGTCCATGTCACAAATAAGTCCATAACTAAAATGTCTTGGTATAAATAAGGCCCACAATTAGTTTTAGTATTCAATAATTGACCTAATTACTTATAAGCCCATTTCAAAAAACTTTGACCTAATGTAAAAATTTTAATTAACTTGGGCCATAGAGTGAAAAAATATTTTTGGACCCTCCCCTGAAAATATTTTGAAGTCCACTGCAAAAAGTTTGTTTCAAAAATCAATTTTGGTTTTCATACTTAGGTCACAGGAAAACAATTGTTGACCTAACTTTGTTGAAAATGTTTCAATCCTATTTTTGAAAATGATTTGGGCTCCTAAGTTTAAAAGAATTTTCGGAGCATAAAAATATTTTTAGGCTCATAATAAAATTAGTTCATATTAGAAAAAGAAAAAATAGATGTGCCATAACTCAAACTAAGACATGTTAATCATATTCAATCAACAAGCAATTAGGGTAAACCTATAAAAAGTTACTAGGCTAGCTACATGGGCTTTGGTCTTTGGGTTGAAAAAACTTAGGTCTACATAGCAAGTATATACCAAAAGGTATAAGACTATGAGTGGTTATGCAATGCTCGATCTCTATACCTTGAATGAAAGTATGGTATCACTCATATATACATAATACGGGTTCCACAGGCATCCTAACTCACACACTCAATGCAATCTAAATGATGGAGTGAATATCATCATAATAATAAAGAATAAAATAATATAAAGACCAACAAAATCAAGTTCTCTTATCCCCAGTGGAGTCACTATTGTGAGGGAAAATTTTCGCCTCCACTTCTGGTGGAATGGCATTGTTAGGCTATGAGCCTTAGAGAACATGAGCCTAAATTCGGAGAATTTAGAGTCTCCACCCATATGGTCTAGGAAAGAAAAAAAAGATGTAGATGACTCGATTCCTAAGGAATCTCTAACCCCCTATTAGGTTCGAAAAGTTGGGTATACATGGGGAATGTGAGAATGACCCAGCACTCCTATAGCTCCCGATTCATTAGAATCAACCTCTTTTTCAGGTCTAAATATTATTAAATTCTTAATTATTATAATACCATCCATATTACATGCAATCATAATAAATAAATATTCATTATATTAAAATCAAAGCAATCAAATAAAATGGATACTTATACAAGATGAAAAATGCCCTTACAATGTCTAATATTTAAAATATAAGTAAATAAAATAGGACACCCACCAATTGGTAGAAACATGAGCTTTACAAAGATCCAAAATCCATAACATAAGTTAAATTAAAAAAACTTAATAAATAAAGCACCCACAAGTGAAAACATGCCTTTTATATCATCCTCCAAATTCAAATAATAAGAAGAAAATATAATTTCATATAAAATAATTGATTCACATATACAATTAACAATTAAATAATCATCAATAAACCATAAACTTTAATACAATTAGGGTTTGGTACCTAGTTTAGTGTTAAAATATGCAAATTAAAGTTAAAATATGCAACTTAGGATTTTAGGATGCAAACTAATCAAATTAGGGTTTTAGGGTGTAGACTAATCAAATTAGGGTTTAAAACATAAACTAAGAATTATATGTGGAATTAATATCTAATAAACAAAACAAATTTTAATCCTGAACCTTAAGATGCAAGACTAGGGTTTAAAACATGCAATTTAGAGTAATATAATTCTATGTTTGTAAAGTGGAATCAAGATTTTAAATTATTTAGATGAGATCAAAACTTACATAATTAGGTTTTAGAATACATTTCTAAGGTTTAATATGCAAACTAGGCTATGACACACACACTAGGGTTAAACTAAAGGATTAGAAATTTTGATTTATGGAATTATCATGCAAATAGGTTTATAGTATAGAAGATGCTAAGCCATGCTTACGGTTTTAAAAACACAGTAGACTAATAATGAATGCAATCAATAAAATTAAACTAAATGGGTTGGTAAGAAGCCAGATATGCATTATTGGCTCCATCAAGTTTAATTTGATCGAACCAAGCTTTGTTTTAACTTCTGCTTGGATCAATTCTAGCCTTGGTTGAGTGAAACAATCTAAGGATTGTTGTGGTTTAGCTACTGCCTTTTCTTTTGTTTTGCTTTCTATCTCTCTTTCATTTTGTTTTCCATTTCTTGCTAAATTGCTCCTTGTGGCTCCTGATCACTAAAAACTCCCCCCTTTATTTGTTTTATTAATTATGTATCTATAGTGGTTAATTAAGGTTACTTTGGTCATCTATCCTACTCTCTAATTCGAACTCTTCATCGTAATATGAGGTTTACCTAAGTTAAACCTGATTAGAGTTTTGATTGAAGGAAAAAAACCAAAACCATGTCAAATTCGCCTCAGCCAATTCTATATGGTGTATGCCTATATTGAGTTGCAAAGGCCAATTTAATATAGGGGCGTTCCATATCGAATTGGCAACTAATTTGATATGGGAGATGCCAATTCGATATGGGACACTCCCATATCGAATTGAACATAGACCGAATCAAAATTTAACCACATTGGCCTGATTTAAATTGAATCGACCCATTTCAAATTTTAAATAATTAGACTTGATTTAATTTGGGCTTTGTTATTAAAACTAAACTTGATCCAACCTTTAAATAAAAATCATATTTGAACTGGTACCAAAATTAAGGGTCTACACTAGCCCTAACAAAGCTCAAACCTGCATAAGCACACAAATCTCAACAAAACCAGCAATTAGATTAATTCAATAAAACACAACTTTTCTTATACATTAAAATGTGTATCCAAATCCATAATATCATCCAAAAGAACAATCCACAAAAAAGATCCATTATCCAAATTATATCCCACAAAAGGAATCATCATCCAAAATTACACCCCATGATATCCATCATTCCAAAAAAAAAAAAAACTTAAATATCTATTGTAATAACTATCTATTACAATTTAGATTTGTGATCTTGATTTCCTTGCAATCCTTCCTATTGTCTTCTCACGTTGTGTAATATCCGTGGCTTTGAATAAATTAAATATGTATGTTGAGAATTTTATTACTAGTGTAGATGTTAATTTAAATATTGAAATATATTTAAAGAACTAAATATTTTTCGTATACTAATGGGAATTTTGAAATAACTGGACATGTGACACTCTGATATTCTTTATATATATTTTACATGTACAGGGTGTAAGTATTATACATATATAGGATATAAAGGTGTTACTCGTAGTTCTTGTATTTGTCTACTTGTTAAGCATCTTTGCCCTTGCCATTGAAGCCCTATTAGTATAAAGGGTAGATATGATGGCACATTCACATCTGCCCCATCTCCAAGAAACACTATTCTTCGAGATCCTTGGCTGCTTGACCCTTGTTGCTTTCTAGTCTTTCTTATATCTTGCTCATTTGAATGGGATATCTTGTCGCTGGATCTGGATCATCAGTTAGGTTCATCCCACCATCACCTCCATCAATAACTCTCTCACCAACTATGCTAGGCTATACTGATTTCAAATGAATCAAACAAAATAACTTTAGAGATTTTATATTCTATGCAATTCTAATAAGTCTAAACACTTACATTAGAAGTCATCTTACATGTTGATTCATTAATCAATATACCATAGTCGACGTTCATTATTTTGTTAACTTAAGGAATTTCCTTCCCTTTTGAGGGTGCACTAGAAGAAGCCTTATGTTTCCCTTTTATTTGATTCCTAGATGGTAGTGGTTGAGGGAATGAGGTCGCACTTTGTGAAGAATTCTTCAAAGTTAAAAAATCAATAGTTAGTACTAAATAAAATTGAAATAAGTATTAGTTTAAATTAAAATTTAAACAATTTACCTGTGAACATCCTGCTTTATTGTGTCCCTCCATTTTACAAATGCTACATCATATCACGATCCTCTTCTTGATAGTTTTCCACCCGATTTCCCACTGCCCACCTCAATTACCTGTGTAATTGAGTTACCATATCCCAAATCAAGTTCTTTCATAATACATTGCAAAAACCACTTCTAGTTGACCTTGTTTTCTTTGCTAATCACAACCCATGCAACTATATACATTTGTTCTTGGGCATCTCTTCCAATGGCTATAAAAATTTGCCCTTTAACTATGCCTTTCAAGAAACTACCATCAAGACCAAACACTGTCTGCACCCTGCCTTCCATCCCCTTTTCGGTGCGTCAAAATAGACAAACATCCTCTTAAACATCCTTTTTCCATATTTCAAATCTTCTTAACAGTTTTTGCATATGCCTCTAGGTAGATAAATTCATCTTTATAACAATCTTTAAGTCATTCAAGATTTTTTTTCTTGCTCTTTTGCAGACATTGGAACCTTTAGCCTCAAACTCTCCTCATCATATTTAACTTACTCCTTGCATTTTACTTGAGAATTTATATACATCTTTTCCTTGAAAAGACTAGCCAAGAACTTTGCACTTGCTTTAGAATTGCTGAAAACTCTATAACAATTATGCTCAAGATTTAAAGTCTTCACAACCAGCCATTCATTTTTTCGTTCCTTTGAGGCAAACAATACAAACTCACATCCAACCTCTTTGCACTTTACTCTAATTCTATGGGGAGCATTTGGTTTTATTTAAAGGTCATGCCCTTTTGCAACACAATGCTTGAATATTGCTTCTCTCAACTCAATAGCACTTACAAATGTCATCTCAGGTGCAAAATGTGGATTGTCATCATCCACATCATATCTCACTTTCTTCCTTTGGTGCATCAAGACCTCTCTCTGATCATCTTCATCATCAAATTCATCATCATCATCCTCTTCATTTTCTTCCACTTCATCTTTATCCTCTTGTTCATAGCCTTCATTTTCTTCATTCTTTAATTCTTCTTCACTCTCAAATTCATTTGTGTTATGAAGTATAATACATTCCTCTTCCATTTGAATATCACTCTCTAGTTCTACATTGGCACCCATTGGTTCTTCTTTGTTATCTTTATTGCCCATTGTAGGAGTGAAGTCCTAATAATCTACCTCTATATTAACTTCTGACCCATGACTTGTTTTGGCCCATGTGAACAATCAGCCCCGTTATTGACTTCAACCTCTACATGTGCATCAGCCTGTGATGCAAAATTTGCTGGATGAACATGGCTTGCATCACCTTGAGGTTTTGCATGGCTACATTGTGTTATAACCTCCTACTAGCTATCGGTTATGGCCAATAATTCCATATGTTGAGCAAACTCAGGCACGTCAACATCATGATCAACATAGAAATGTATTTCTTTCACCCCCCACACCAGTCAAAATGCACTTTATGATTTTCCTAATATCATCATCCTTTTCTACCACAAACAAACTATTCTTTAGTATATTACCTTCCACTTTATGCATTAAGACCTTTCTCTGATCATCTTCATCATCATCCTCTTCATTTTCTTCCACTTCATCTTTATCCTCTTGTTCATAGCCTTTATTTTCTTCATTCTTTAATTCTTCTTCACTCTCAAATTCATTTGTGTTATGAAGTATAATACATTCATCTTCCATTTGAATATCACTCTCTAGTTCTACATTGGCACCCATTGGTTCTTCTTTGCTATCTTTATTACCCATTGCAGAAGTGAAGTCCCAATAATTTGCCTCTATATTAACTTCTGCCCCATGACTTGTTTTAGCCCATGTGAACAATCAGCCCCGTTATTGACTTCAACCTCTACATGTGCATCAGCCTGTGATGCAAAATTTACTGGATGAACATGGCTTGCATCACCTTGAGGTTTTGCATGACTACATTGTGTTATAACCTCCTACTAGCTATCGGTTATGGCCAATAATTCCATATGTTGAGCAAACTCAAGCACGTCAACATCATGATCAACATAGAAATGTATTTCTTTCACCCTCACACCAGTCAAAATGCACTTTATGATTTTCCTAATATCATCATCCTTTTCTACCATAAACAAACTATTCTTTAGTATATTATCTTGTCTTCGATAATACATATTTGTCACATTTGGATACCTTAAGTCTTCACTGTACATCCTCAAAATATAAAAATAGGATAAGTAGTCTATGTCAAAGTTTCTAACTCTCTCTCTTTCACCATTAACATATGCAAACACTGGCAGAAATTTCCATCTACCTCCATGGTGCAACATCAAGTCACCGTTCCAATGGGCAACCTACATAGAAAAACATCAATGTACTTAAATCAATTTTATTTTTTATAATGTCATCAAATTAGTAATCCATCAAATATTTTATTTAATTTTATCTAATCTTAAGAGATTAGCAATTGAAAAATGCACAATTGATTTCTCATTAACATAACTAGTGTGAAATTATTTATTTCAATCTCAATTGAATAGTTTAAACATATAGAAGAATAAGCTTCTTTAGTCTAATTTAACCACTACACAATCTGAATATGTAGGCTTCTGTTTCAATTTTTTGTTTTTGTGTTCACATGTGCTCATGTCTTTTTCAAACATTTCTCCTTTTAATATATTATAATGAAATTGAACGAGAATGCATGTGCCAATTTGTTTAGCATGTTACCAAATAAAATAGCATCTTTTGGGACCACTCCCATTAGAATAATAAAAAAATAATGAAACTAAACCTACATAGAAAACTAACCCCATACAAACTTCCACATCGACAACAACCATACATACACTATGAACCCCACTTGCATTCCAAATCACAGACAAAAACAACAAGATTCACACAAATGTTAGCAAATAGGACCTAAAAAAATATTTTTTATATAATAAAATCAATATAATAGAATAAAGCTATCATACCTTATATGAATAGAAAGATTTTGAGCATCAACAACGACAACCTAAAACTTTCCCTCTCGTTACAGACAACCGACAATATCTATAGACACTGTTCAATAAAAATATTGAATGTATTTAGGGATTCAACGAAATTTTTGAAGAAAAAATGAGAAGATTCAATCAAGATGAGACAATTATTAGTTTAGGGATTTCAAATTTAACCCTAAACTTTGTCTGACCATGTTGGATATATAAATGAAGCCATGTCAGTGCTTAGGTGGTGAAAAAATGGGACCCATGATAGCCATGTTAAGAAAAATTAACAAGATTTAAATTTATATAACGGCGAGGTCCTATTTGAGCTAATTTTGAAAGTTAAAAAGTTCAATTGGATCAAAAAAAAAGTTTAAGGTCTAATTTGTACCTTTTTCCTATTTATTATTATTTTTATTTTGAAAATTAAATAAACAAGCATTAGTTTCATGCTTTGTGAAACTAATGCCCATTTATTATTTTAAAAAATGAAACGAATAAGGGTTACTAAAAAGTAATGCTCATTCATTTTTTTATAACAAGTAATATTAAGAGTGAAAGTAGCATTTCTATGAGCATTTATGAGATTGATAACGTAGAAAGTTCCTTCTGATTACCACTATATCTATATTTTTTTTCATTCAAACTATTTTTATGCAAATGATTGTGATTCTACTAAGAATTGTGATTCTACTAAGAATTGTAATCCTTTCAGTGAGGATGTTGGAATTCAAGTTAAGATCCAATTTGAGATTTATATTACATCAATTTTAAAATAGTAATTCTAATTATTTTCTCCCTTTAGTCCAAATACAATATTTGTTGTAAAATTATGGAATGCAAAAAAAAAAAATCAGCTATATGTCGTTGCTTGTCAAATCTTGAGAGATTAAATTTTAGTTCTTTGAGCAACTCTTTTATTAATTATTAGGGAATATATATTTGTACAATAAGAAATTTTTTGCATGGTTAATTCTTTTTTTAAAAAATAACGATAAGGTAAAAACATAGAACAATTGATTTTCCTATCATTTTCTTGCATCCATTTTATAATTTTCATCCTTGTTTTCTTTCCTCCCTTATCATTTCAAAAATATGTTTTAATTTTTGTTTGCACCTTAACTAAAATTGGCTTAGTAAGCCCAAGACCTAGAAAATAGAAAAACCTAATAATTTCTTGCCATCAACTCTTTGTGCACCAGCAATCAAAATTCTACAATGTAGGAGGCTAATGTGTCATAATCCCATGAAGAAAAAATGGTTTCAAGGGAAATGTGATCCAAGGAATAAGATTTAAAAAGAAAATGAAAAAAGAAGAGGATCATCAGAACCAATCAACAAAAAATCTCAACAAATTAAAGAATGTCAATTTTTTTCAAAAGTTGTGTCCCTTTACTGTTCAAGTTGTCAATTACTTATTTAGGTTGTGAATATTTTGTTCTTTTTGTCCAGAAATCTCGGTATTTACCTATTTTTGTAGTATTTTGTCATCAATTCTATAGTTTAGTAGTTTACCTAGTATTTTCGGTAGGATCCAAATGAAATTCTAAAAAAGAGTTTAAGAACTTTGTTTCATTTTGTGGTCCTTGAAAAAATTAACACGATTGTTTGAGAGAAGTCGAGTTTCTTTTTTGTTTCTGAGGTACTTATAACATCTGACACATATGAATTCCATGTAATCAAAGGCCACCTGCTTTAACTCATCTTTGAAGAAAACACTTTCATTTCTTGATAATACATATAAGCCAGTAACTTTGCAGTCAATTATTCCAACCAGCTTGTTGGTCTAGTTAATAAAAAAAATTAAATCTTTCACTCTCTCTTAAAATATTATAAAGAACAAATAATAAATTGCAGTAGACATGGACTATTTCAGCCTATATATAACACTCTTATACCAAATCTATGTATAGTACATACAGTTAGTATATATAAAATACACATATAAAGTATAAGAATGTCACTACTCTTGTAATTTGAAAATTTTCCATATGTATAAGAAAATATTTTAATATCTAAAATGTACTTTAATATATAAATACAATAATTTTTTTTAGTTACCGAAAATATAATTTTTAAAGAAAAATCTCTGAAAAAAATTTACTAGAGTCTTATCTGTATTTCGAATGTTTTAAAAAATTAATTAATACAACATGTACAAAAATTTACACTCTCAAATAATTTCAATCAACCAATTCTCCCAAAATCTCCAAAAATACTCCAACACACACACACACACACACACACACATATATGTATAACATATTTGCCTATTTATAACATTAGGCCCAAAAACCTTCATAATTTATATCATTTACATGTATATAAGCATAATGTACATCATAATAACAAGTTTCACAAAATTAAACATTTACATGTATGCAACTGACTCTGGTCTGTGGAAATCTCTCAAAACCTTCAAGAACCATCCAAAAATTCTAGACCTGCTCAGGTCTAGCAGGGCTCTCGATGTTAACCCTACCATCTGCGCGATAAACAAATCATGCTAAGCTAAAAGCCTGGCGGTATATACTTTGGTACAAAAAATGATATTATAAAATAATGCTACAAAATGCACTATGCTTCAATGTCAAGCAACATATACACAATTATGTCAACTTACCAATCATTCACATACATTGGGCCCAAATGTCCTTATATATTGGTCTAATTCCAGAGATATTATTTTGGTCCATCTCAATTATCATGACACCAGCTTATCTCACCCGTAGGTGCAATAATATCTGTGACACTAGCATGTCTCGCCCGACTGTATAATACTATCTGTGACACCGGTGTGTCTCACTCAAAACCGTAATCATAACCAACAATAATTCTCCAGAACTAGACTCTATATAAGGTAAACATGCAATCACATTTCTCATATTCCTTTTTTTTTCCTATTGTTTTTCCACATTACATAATCGTTTTCCAATTTGCCACTCATGAACAACATCATTATTATATACAACACAAATGTGGCTAATTTCACAATTTAGTATATAATTCGCACTTTTCACAATTTACACATATCAACATTTCTACCAATTCTTAAATTGCTTATCATGCACATAGAAATCATATTAAGCATTGTTACTTTAAATAATGCCTAATACAAACATACTTTAAAACTCAAGTAACATAATAAATATATTATATGAAATGTATTAGGCTTAAAATAATGAAATTAATTAACATAAGTGTCAAAGTATGTACTAACTTCTTATATGCAGGAATGTGAGCCAAAGCTCCAATCCACTCTAAAATTCCCTATTGCCCTTCACTACTAGGTTGTGAAAATTATTGTTTACTCAACACCTATTCAAAATGTGAATGTATATAATACATTAGGATCACATTTTAAGGTATTTTAACTATTAAACATCAATTAAACTTCATTCCCACCAACTTTCAAATTATTGCCCTAACTCTCTTCAATTTTGAAAAATTATTCTAACCCATTCAAAATTGCATTTTAAATTTATTTCCACCATTAGAATCATTTTATAACATGTTTTAAACAACTAAACACAATTTACATCCATTCTTTAACAAATCTGTAGGGTTAAGTAAACATAATTTAAAAATAAGGTAAATGAGTGCATAAAATTCTAAAATTTCAGATAAATGTTTCTATATATGTTTACGTTATATGGTTAAAATTTCATAAATTTGTATAAAGTTTTGGTTCCTAAATTAAATTAGAAAATGTGTATTACCAATAAAGTTATTGTAAAAACAGAATATATAGGTTTGAGGGCAAAAGAATACATTAGTGTAATATCTTAGATGAAATGCAAGTCTAGTAGCCTAAATTTTGTAAAAATCAAATCAATAAAGTGAGAAAAAATCTTGATTGAAATAAATTTTTAATGTGCCAAAGTAATAAAAATAAAAACTCTAACGTGTTTCAATTGAGAACTCTATAATTCATAATGACTGAATTAAAATAACTAATTGTAAGTTGTAAAATAAGAAATTAAATTTGAATAAAAAGTATTAGAAAAACAAGATGACTTACTAGAGTGGTGGAACCATTGAAATGCAAAGAAAAGAAATTTACAAGGTATTAAGGTGATAAAAATAGAAATTCTAAAGTACCTTAGCTATGGTAACTTGTATGCATAAAAATCCAAGGGAATTTTACTTGAAATGCACCTTAACTTAATCAATAATACTTTAATATAATAAAAAATTAAAAAACTATATGAGATAAATTTAAATTGGAAATCAGAATTGAAAATAATTTTAAAGAAATTAATATAAGTGTAGGTAGCAAGTTAAGGTATAAAATGACTAAAAAGACCATTCAGAAATCTGAAAATTCTAAACCTTAATATTTCAATTTTATTTTTCTATCTTTAAATCTATTATTTATTGAACCTGAGCTAAAAATTATCATTTATATATGTTAATTAAGTATTTAGGATAGTGGAAATTGATTTGGATTGAAAGAAATTGAGAGGATGAAGCTAGAAATCCTAATATTCAAATCTAGGTATGAGCATCGATCGGGTTGGTTTAATTTTAGAACTTGACCAACCCTACCACTTAATAGTAGTTGAAAAAAAATTTAAAAATCGACCATTAGTGGTCGGTTTGATCTATCTTTTATAGGGTTCGGTTAGTTTTTATAGTAAATGCACAAGCTGAAATTGATCAACTCAGTCGGTTTAAATAGAAATGGTAGGTCAGGATGTCGGGTTGTGGTCGAGTAGGTTGGGTTTCAAGTTTTTTGCACATCTCTATCCAAATATGTCCAAATTGAATAGTTTGAATTCTCAATAATTTAGCTACTGTGTTTTATTTATTTGAATATGGAGATAAGCTTTAAAATTCATAAAAATTTGCAAAAATGTGTATTTGGATGTTGAAAAGGTTGTGGTAAAAAGGAAAGTCGAAATGATGAGGAAAAATGAGTGAGTAATTAAGTGAACACAAACTTCCCATTTTAATAGTATAAATGAACATCAATGAAAATTTTGTGACTGTTTGAATTATTTACCTATGTAAATGAACTTAAAAATTAATAAAAATTTATAGAAAAAGTCAATTAGGATGTTAGAAACATCATAGTAAAATTTCACGCTAAATGAATTTGAGAAAATTAATATCTAGTTAAATGAATGCAAACTACTCAAATGCTAAAAATGATGTGTTTATTGACTTGTGTTGAGTTGAGCATACCAAAATATATTTGGCCAGACAATAACCATTAGCATATAATAGATAAACATAAATCTTAGCATATGTAATTAATGTCCCCAAAGGCCCAAATGCTAATTTAATGGATAAATAAATCAATTGATTTGAGAAAGTCAATGCATTTATATAGGCATACTGCACATGTTTATAACTTATTTAATTGTATAGTCCTATTGTAATATAATTTTGTGATATATAAATCCATAATTACAAAATAAATTTTTGGACATATTAAGATGTTAAAACAGGGTATGAGTGCCTTATGAAAAACTAAAGAAAAAATTACAAAGACAATGAACAATAAGTGATAATAATGAGCTATAAAGGTACCTAAGTAAATAATTTATGTATGGATGTGAATGTAGGTCGAGCATTATCACAAAACCAACAAATAATTATCAATGACTTAAAGAAATCAAATTTTTAAGTTCAAGGTGAGTTATAGTGATCATCCTTTCCTTTGTTGCCTTAAAATTTTTGATAAATTGTGAACCATTTGATACTTTTGATAATTGTATTCTTATATTTGTGAATTGTGAAACCAATATGGCCTCTTGGCCTATGTGACCATACCAAGCCATTTGGATAGTTAATATGATAGAATCCCAATTTGATAGGAGTTATACTATCAGGCTATATGCACAAAGAGATTATTGATAAACAGTCTGTAGCTAATGCCCTATGTGTGTGATGTGTGATAGCACATAGTGATATATTTTTTAGTATTATTGCTAAGTGTTATCTGTCATATTATGCGATTTGCTTTGTGATATTGGTCTAATTATTGTGGGCCTTTCTTGTAGATAGAATTTTTTTTTTTGCTATACATTTATTATGCAGCCACTTTATGTTATTATTATTCTTGAACCTTAAAAAATTTTGTTGTGCATCATACCCTTGTGGCATTATAATCTCATTGAGTTGATAGCTCAGCCAATAGTCTATGTGGTTTCAGATGGAGGTGATTTAGGTCTATCATCTTCTTGATTTCTTCCTTCAAGCAAGAATCCTGAGAATAATGTAATTAGTAATAAATGTTACATGTAATTAAAGTGTTAAGTTCGTGTTATATTCTAGTTGCTTCGTAGTACTATTATGAATGGTTTAGTAAGGTGTGTAGATAAACTATAATGTAAATAATAAATGTGTGAGCTATATGATATCAAAATAAAAGTGTAATAATATATCATAAAATTATGAGTAAATAACAAAAGTTATTAAGTGAAATTTTAATCCACTATAGCAATTAACCAATATGTATGAATACATTAGTTGAGTTCTATGTGATGTCAGGTGGCCTTAAGCCTACCTGGACCCTAAGACAATCACACTTCTAAAATTAAGGTGTGAAAATTAGTGATCTGTTATCCGAATTTAGAATTTTAAATTCAGTATATGAGAGCAAAAGAATAAAATGAGATTTAATAAAAATGAGAAAAATGTAATATAAGTATTTACAAAAATTGTGTGAAAAAATTAATTGTGTTGTGGAATTTTTATCTTTATTAATAACGTTTTAGTCACTAGCTATAAGTGAATATTTTTTTATTTTAGTTAATAATATTTTAACAACTAACTACAAAGTAATTATTTTCTTTTAAATTTAACTTAAATTTTAGAGCTTATTATGAATTAGATAAGTAATTTGAATTCAATCGATTAAATTAATTATTAATTTACTTTATGATTAAAGTGAAGATTTTATTTTCATTCATTATTACAAATATTTTCTTTATGTTATAATTTTTTAGCAAATTATGAGTATATAAGAATCATTAAACATTACTTAGCGTGTTAGAATTATTTTTGACGTGCAGATCAGACGAGCATGGTAGATCCAACTGAGTGAGTTCTAGCATTTCAAGATCAACTGCAAATCAGAAGGTGGTTAACCAAGAGTTTTATATTATGTATTTAATTTTGTTCATATAGTAGTATTTTAACTATAATGACAGCTAGAGTAATGCATACTTTATATTAAAATATATTAGTTGCAGTAAATATCTAATAAACTAAAATTTGAATAAAATTAAAGGTATTTGATTTAAATTATGGATGATAGATGATGGATTATGGAAATTGGAGTTGAGGTTGAATGAATGAAATATTGTAAGTGTTTTTTTTTTTTGCAGGTTGTATTTTGATTGGAGAAAATGTTGGAAACATCAAATTTTAGGGGAGACTCTGCCGAAATTTTTATTGATATTAGATTTATTTATTTTTATCTAATTAAATATATAAGTGTATAGGCATTGTATGACATCCCTTGATAGTTTTTAAAAGGATTGTCTAGGGGTGTTACACTCCGTACTTATTAAACTTATCATACTTTTGTGTCAGCGGCTGCTGCTGTTGTACAGGAGTTTGACAGAGCAACTCCGCCATCTGCTGTAACAATACTGGCAGAGCCTCATGAGTTGTTGGTATGGCTGACATTGATGCCTTTCCAATAATCTATGCACTGGCTCCAGCTCTGCCTCCCCTGGAGCAATACTCTCTGCATTACTCTCGTCGAATCGATGCATCCAGGATGCCATCATAGTCTATATCTGTAATCACAACAAAATTTGCCACATCAAAGATCAGTTTAAATGCCAGTGCAGATGCATGTATGACAAATTAAAATCATATTTACAATCCTCTTTCTCTCTCTTAGAAACGTACCTAGATTGAGAACCTCAAACTTAGGCTCTGATGTAAAAATAAATGTAACATCCTTATACCCAATATACGTATAGTACATACAACCTGTATAAGTAAAATATGCATATAAAGTATAAAAATGTCACAATCCTTGTCATTTAAAAATTTCCTATATGTATAAGAAAATATTTTAATACCTAAAATGTACTTTAATAAATAAGTATACATTAATCTTTTAGTTATCAAAAATACAAATTTTAAAGAAAAATCTTTGAAAAAAATTTACCAGAATTTTATCTGTATTTCAGACATTCTCAAAAATCAATTAACACAACCTGTATAAAAATTTACACTCCCTAATAATTTTAATCAATCAATTCTCCCAAAATCTTCAAAAATACTCCAACACACACACACATACATACATATATATATATATATCAATATATAACATATTTTACAAGTTATAACATTAGGCCCAAAAACCTTCATAATTTATATCATTTACATGTATATAAGTATAATGTACATCATAATAACAAGGTTCATAAAATTAAACATTTACATATATGTAGTTGACTTTGGTATGTGGCAATCTCTCAAAACCTTCAAGAACCACCTGGAAACCCTAGACCTGCTCAAGTCTAGCAGGGCCCTCGTTGTTAATATTGTCACTTGTGCAATAAACAAATCGCGTTAACTTAAAAGCTTAGTGGTACATACTTTAGTACTAAAAATGACATTATAGAAGTAATGCTACAAAATGCACTATGCTTCAATGTCAAACAATATATACACAATTATATCAACTTATCAATCATCTACACACATTGGGCCCAAAAGTCCTTATATATTGGTCTAGTTCCAGAAATATTATTTTGGTCCATCTCAATTATCAGGACACCAACGTATGTCACATGTAGGTGTTATAATATCTATGATACTAGCGTATCTTTTTTGAAGGCATGATAGTATCTATGACATTAGTGTATCTCACCCGAAAGTGCAATCATAACTAATAAAAATTCTCTGGAACTAGACTATATATAAGGTAAATATACAATCACATTTCTCATATTCCATTTATTTTCCTATTGTTTTCCCACATTACATAATCTTTTTCCAATTTACCACTCATAAACAACATCATTATTTTATACAACACAAATGTGGCTAATTTCCATAATTTAGTGCATAATTTGCACTTCTCACAATTTAAATATATCAACATTTCTAGCCATTCTTAAATGGATTATCATGTTGCATTCAAATAATATTAAGCATTGTTACTTCAAATAATGCCTAATACAAAAATACTTTAAAACTCAAATAACAGAATGCATACATTATATGCAATGTGTTAGGCTTAAAACAATGAAATCAATTAACATAAGTGTCAAAATATGTACTAACCTCTTATATACAAGAATGTGAGTCAAAGCTCCACTACACTCCAAAATTCTCTATTGCCCTTTACCACTAGGTTGTGAAAATTCCTATCTACTCAATACCTATTCAAAGTGTGAATGTATATAATACATTAAGATCACATTTTATAGTATTTTAACTATTAAACATCAATTAAAATTCATTCCCATCAACTTTCAAATTTTTGCCCTAACTCTTTTCAATTTTGAAAATTCATTTTAACTCATTCCAAATTGCATTTTAAATTCATTTCCACCGTTAGAATTATTTTATAATATATTTTAAACAATTAAACACAATTTACATCAATTCTTTAATAATTTCTTTCAAAATCTTAATTACCTCACTAACCCATTCAAACTTTCACTAAACCCAAATAAATCTACCATTTAACTATGAAATTCTTGTTTCCTCATCAAATTAACACTATCCATACCCATTTAACAAATTATCTCATCCTCCATCAAAAACTCAATATGTATATTCAAATATTTCAAAGAAACTTCAAATTTTTGAAAGAAAACTTACCAATTAGTTAAAAATCTACCAAAACTCCTTTTAATACTTGAAAATCCTTCTAAAATTTAGTATTTGGATGAGTAAAAATTATCCTTGGCCATGGTGGAAATTTCGGCTAGGAGAGGAAAGAGAAAGAAGAATATGTTTAAAATTTTAACTTTTCTTTTTCTCTTCTCATATTAGCATATATATTATTTATTTATTTATTTATTTTAAAAATTCTAATGTTTATTAATTAATTTATTATTATTATTATTATTTTATTTTATTTTTTTAACTTTTTACTCTTTTTACCATTTTATCTCTTTGACTATACTATTCACTTTGACTATATATGTTATTTATATTCTATATATATATTTAACATATACATTCTTATATTCTCCATCTTCCAATATCTTAATTAATCTTTTAAATTATTTATTTAATTTCATTAAGTTTTATTTTCGTAAAAATGCGGATGTTACACTATACATTTTAAATTACCACATACAATGTAAGCATTTAAAAGCTGCAGCAAACTTACTAACATGTGATGAAAACTTAAAAATTACAAACCCAGCAGAAGCTGTAATTTATTAAACCGGATATCATCTGTTATAAAAAAATAACGAAAGTAATGCACGTTCATTTTGTTATTTTCTTTTTTTTTTTAAATAATAAATGAGTGTTAGTTTCGTAAAGGGTGAAATTAACGCCCATTCAATTAAAATAAACTCAAAAGATAGAATTGAAACAAAAAATGAGTTTATATACTAATTTATTAAAAAAATTTGTGATAGAAGTGAAAACATGATAAAGTTTAAGTATTTTTAATAATTAAACCTAAATAATTTGTTTTGTTTTCCAATTCCTTCTAGCCATTTAATTTGAAATATATATATTTTTAAAGCAGTATCAAATCATACACACACTAACTAATATATATATGCACACACACACACACTAAAGATTTAGCCTCAAATTTTGTATTAATTAACAAGAATACTATGATTGTTGTAAAAGAAAATTAGTATTTTAATAAAAGTTTATTTTGTATATAATTTTTTTAATTTACGAAATCAATGTTACTAAAAAACAAAAATACACAAAACTAATTGAATTTGGCCCTACTTCATCTTTTAATTTCTAAATTAAAATAAATAAATAAATGTCATAGCTCTTGTTGTTATATACAATATCTTCAAGGGTGAACGCAAAATTAGATATTAAGAGAGGCCAAAATTTATTACAAAATAATCTCAAAATATACTTAAATAACTAGTTTTAATATATTAAAAAAGAATACATCATTCTTTTAAATCATGAAATTTTTTTACTAATTATAATATTTAAAAACTATTGTGAATGCTAAAAAATGAAATACTTCAATTGAATCCATGACATCCCAAAAATAAAAATATTGCAATTAACTTTAAGTGTTGCTTTTTAGAGTTGCAATTTTAAAAAAAAATTATGCACTTCTAGGCTAAAGAATAAAAATTAAAATAATAAAAAAATATACTAGAGTTAGATATTGTTGCCTTATAAAAAATAGAGCAAAAATTTTATTTTATTTTTTTCTCTTTGAAGAGTGTATCTTTTATTATTATTTTAACATTATATGATTGAATAATTAAAAGAAAATTATAATACATATGTTACTTTTTTATTTTTTATTTTTAAAATACTCAATTGTTTTAGTATATTCAAGTATATCAAATATATGTTAAATGTATTCCTTTGAAAGTGAAGTATATTTTTAATATACTAAAACTATATTAGATAAATATCTATGAAGAGGGTATTTTTAAAATTAAAAGTTGAAAAATATTTTTTTTTAAAAAAGTTATTATTTTGAAAATAATTTTATTTTTTTGAGTATTTTTTGAAGAAATCTCAATAATTAATATTTTCAAATTTTTTTAATAATCATATGACTAAATATTTAATATTATTGAACTTTTAATAATCACATTCATATGTTTAGATACTTAAAATTATTAAATAAAAAATTTATAATATTTAAAATTTGAAGGGACCAAAATCTATTTACTTAAACAATAATATAAATATATATAATAAATATATTATAAAAAAAATTAACATTTAGGTGGTGAAGGCCTTCTGTATAATGAATGGGTCCGCCTCAGTCATACCTAGCATTAAACAGTATGCTATTTTATTTTTAAAATCATCTTTAAAACGAAAGTATAAAAAATTGAATAAAAGAGCTAATAAAGTAAATAAATAAATATTGGAAAATAAAAAAATATAAAATTAGATTATATTTCTAATAATTAATACAAATTTTGAAAATCCAATTACGAAAGGTTCTAAATATGTAGTACAAAAATTATTAAAGAATCATAATGTAATATAAATTTTATTTTCACAAAAAATTTAATAAAAATTTTATAAAAAAAATTTTAGACATAATAAGAAAATTTTATTGTTGTTCTCTAAAATATCCTTCTTTATTTACCTATTCCGGACTCCAAAATCCCATATGAATAAACTTTTAAAAAAATAATATTATTTTTTAAAATTTTTATTTTTTTAATAGATATATTTTAATTATTTTATTATAAATTTATTGTTAATTCATTATAAATTTATAATAAATTTATTATAAATTAATAAAAATTTAATAATTTAGTATATATTTTATAAATTTTAATATTTTAATAAATAATTATAAATATAGTAAATTTAAATTATTTTTAATTTTTACTGTATTTTTACGGACTTATGCAGTTTGGCTTGTCAAATTGCTAAGCAATCTGAAGTCCTAAAAAGTTCGTAAATAATAGAAAAGTAAATAAATAATAATCTATTTCTCTTTAATCAATCAAACCATAAAAATTTCCCCACTCTCGATAATTTTCCGTCACTTCTCGAAAAAATCAATCGAAATTCTCCAATGAGACCTCAGAGTAGGCCAATCCACGTGGTAACGTCATGGGTGCGGCGACAGCCACCGAAGGTCAAGGCTTTTTTGGCGGTGGTATCGGGGATGGCAGCTCTCGTTCTTCTCCGATACATCGTACATGACCATGACAATCTCTTCGTAGCTGCTGAGGCTGTACACTCCATCGGCATCTCTGTTCTTATATACAAGCTCATGAAGGAGAAAACTTGCGCAGGTAAGGAAGGAAATTTCTTAGGGTTTTTATGGTAATTGGTGGAAAGAAATTTTAGGACTTTGCTCCAATTTCTTGAAATTCAATTGCAGGTTCTGATGTTTATTTTCATCGTATTCGTTAAGATTTCTTTTTCCCCCCTTTTTTGGTTTGTTGGGTTTTAACTTCCATGCTTAAAAGATTACTTTTTGAAGGAAAGGAGAAATTCTTGCTAAACTCTTAACCAAAGTTCAATTCTTTTGTGAAATTGTGTATATACTATATAGCTTGTTGAAGACTTGAAGTGGTTGGTTCTTATCAGGTGGACAATATAAATTTGCTGGGAACAATATAATCAAAGTTTTTGAGTATATCATCATAATTCAGACCATACATAAAATATTTAGAAAAAGAAAATTTTGAAAATTTTAGAGGGGTTAATGCATATAGTTTTTTATAATATGAAAAATATTATGGGGAAAATAGCCTCCCCAACCCAATTTTTTTTTGTTGTTCAGCCCCTGGTGATTGTGGCAAAAAGCTAGTTTTTATAGTGAACTTAAAAAATTATCTTCATTAGTCTCGTTTTTATTGCATTTTATGTTTTTGTAAGGTTCCCTTCTAGTTCTAGTTAATATTACTTAGCTTGAAATGGTTTCTTATTTGTGGTCTTACTGTGAACACCAAGGGAACTAAATAGGAGGATCTTTGTGTTACATATTTCATCAATTTATATGGAGTCCATATTCATTATGCGTTCTATTTGCGTTTTGACTGATTTAGCTTTCAGGACGAAAAGTATGATGTAATTTCTAATTATCCTTTCAATTTTTACAGGGCTATCACTTAAGTCCCAGGAATTGACAGCTATGTTTTTAGCTGTCAGGCTCTATTGTAGCTTTGTGATGGAATATGATATACATACCGTACTTGATTTAGCTACATTGGCAACAACTTTGTGGGTTATATATATGATCCGTTTCAAATTGAAGTCTAGTTACATGGAAGACAAAGATAATTTTGCAATATATTATGTGGTGAGTATCTCTTTGAAACTTGTTTTTTGTGGTTTTCTTTCCAATCCCTTCTTTCTTGCCTGCAAAATTTCTGTTCTTCTGAAATGATATTTATTTCATGTTCATATCTATTAAATTCAAATCCATGTTTTTGAATTTGGCTGCAGGTGGTACCCTGTGCTATTCTAGCTTTGTTTATTCATCCATCAACATCTCATAATTTACTGAACAGGATTTTCTGGGCGTTCTGTGTATATCTAGAAGCTGTCTCTGTACTACCTCAGTTGTGGGTTATGCAGAATACCAAGGTTCAATTTTATATCATGGACGATATATGCTTAAACAACTTTTCAAATTGATACTCATCTTGCTTTTTGTACTGTCAGATTGTTGAACCATTCACAGCTCATTATGTATTTGCACTTGGTATTGCGAGGTTTTTGAGCTGTGCCCATTGGGTTCTCCAGGTTTGTTTTTGCTGAACTGGATATTTATATATATGTTAGAGTTGGCTTTGTGTTTGATTTCTTACTTATTTTAGATAGTATTTGAGCTGTTTATCTCATACTAATCGTGGGATTGTCGATGATGGTCCCACTCCGGAATTGTCCTGAAAATTTTATTTCAATAAGTCGTCACGTTACTTCTTCTTGGTATACAACTCTACGTGATTGAGACCAAGATAGAAGTAAAATGATGTAAAATGATATAGTATTGTGATCTTGATAGCTGTTTCTAAATTCAATTGATTTCTTGATTCAGATAGCCAACATTCTAGGATTGCTTTAAATGATGCTAGCAGAGGAGAACAATTGTATCAAAACTTGTGGAAGCTGTGAACAATTCATATAGAAGTATTGAAACTGTTGTCAATCAGTTTGAAATGGACAAGATTCTTGTTCTGCAAACCCATTTATACCCATAAATTTTACCTTGCAATTTATCAATAACGTTGATGCCTAATTGTGTATAGTTGTTTTACAAGAATGCAGTCTTGTAACATAGTAGTTTACGTTTTTGCCAACATGTTGTTTTTGGTAAGTTAGCACCTTCCTATTTAGAATATGCAATCATTCAATTTTGCTTTTGGTTTGAGCAGGTTTTAGATAGTCGTGGACACTTGCTGGTAGCCTTGGGATATGGATTATGGCCATCGATGGTTCTTATATCAGAAATTGTTCAGACTTTCATCTTAGCAGACTTCTGTTATTATTACGTCAAAAGGTATGCTATTTTTTTAACGTTTTTCTTTTATCCAAGGAATCAATACATGCATAATTTTACCTTTTTTAAGGATAATATTGTCATAATCATGATGGATTTTAATATTGGGCTTGCAGTGTATTTGGAGGACAACTTGTTCTCCGACTTCCCTCAGGAGTGGTATAACTGAAGATCTATTTCTGCTGTTGTCCTTGAGTGACATTGCCAAGATTAATGATTTTCGGCAATGTTGTTGCAAATTTTTTTTCTCTACACTGGGCTCTCCTATAACATTATGACTGGAAGTAAAGTGGGTTTGTAAATTTGAGGATGCACAAATTCAGATGGATATTTATATTTGAGAAACTTAATTTTTCATAGTTGGATTAACTTATTTTCTCTCAGCCCTCAACTAAAGTTTATAGACCATTGCATTGTGCACCTATGTTTTTGAATAATCCTCATCAATGCTGAACCTATCTATAATTTTCGTATCAATGGTATAAAATTTTAGACATTTTATTTTATATGGCTTTTAAATTCCTACTAGTTTGTTCGAGTGTTTTCCCCTATATGATGGGGAAGAGCATGTCTAGTTGATAGTGGGGTATTAGATGTTGCCGGTGCTGGTAGAGGCATACTTGTAAGGATTTTGCTTATTGTTTGATCATATGCAAGCAGCAATTTATAGATATGACTATCATTATACTTCTGCTATTTCCACTGTTGTAATTGAGCTTCTTTTTAACTGCATGCTCATTTTGGCTAATGAAGTAGTAGGTGCCTTATTGCAGCTCAATTGCAAAGGCAATGTCTTCTGTTATTGGGTTTTCATGTTCTCTTTCAGGAAAAGGAAAACACTGAGGCTTTCTTCTGATAAGAAGGCATCTGAAATTTCCAATAAGAGTGTGAGGATAGCTAACTATGTTAAAGATTTTTTTCTTGGGCCAGAGCAATTGTATAGTTCTTGCTCTTCTAGTACAGTAGTTGTAGAAGACAAGATATTACATAACAGCAACATCCTATGTCTTTAGATGGTGAGGTTCCTGGCAAGAATTCCCTCAAAGGTAATCCCAGGTCCAAAAGCTAGTATCAATCCCCATTCACAATGCTTATTATCCTTCTTCATCATCAAGCTCTCTTCAATCATATACGCCAGCACATACACAATGGTATTACTGCTTGCATTTCCATAGTCCATCAGAGCTCGTCTACTCGCATTTAGTTTCTCTGGCAACAAATCAAACCTCTTTTCCACTCTGTCTAATATTGCCGGTCCTCCTGGATGGACTGCCCAAAATAAATTATTATACTCTATCTCACCTGGTCCAGCAACTCCCATTAATTTATGACAAAAACTCTCAATATTGTCTTCAATTATATGAGGAAGCTCCCTGGCCAGCTTGAAGCTGATCCCTTCTTCAGTAAGCCTGCCATCGATAATCTTTTCGGTGTCTGGCAAGAAAATCTGAATTGCTGTATGAAGTTCAAAGAGTGGCTTTTCAATGTGTGAAACTGGATCTGTGCCTATTATCATAGCACCAGCACCGTCCCCGAATAGAGCAACCCCAACTAGATCATATGGTCTATCTGCACTTGGTGGTTTGAATCCAATAATAGTAGTTTCAGATGTAGCCAGCAAAACTCTACTCCCAGGATTGTTTTCAGCTATATCTTTGGCGGCGCGGAGGCCAGCAACACCTCCAGAGCAGCCCATGAAATAGAGCATGACACGCTGTGTTTCAGGGCTGAGTCCAAGACCTCTTGCAAGGTGAAGGTCACCGCCAGGTAGCCTAGCTTCGCTTGAAGAGACGTAAACCAAGTGAGTTATGTCTGATATAGGCCTGCCCCAGTTGTTGATGCAATTTTCTGAGGCTTCAATGGCCGTTTGTGTTACAGCATTATTAGAGATATCTAATCTCTGCTTTACAGTAGGGAGGCCTTCCATGGCGAGTTCAGGGTACTTTCTTAATATTTCCTCTGACATTACAACGTACCTTGTTTTAACTGTTGTTGTTTGGCCTGTGAGAAACCATAGAGGAAAAAATCATAGTTACATTTCTTCGGACCAATTAGATATATTATATTAAAAAATCTTTTATCTTTGAAAAAAATTTTGAACCTGAATCAATTCTGTATACCTAAGACTCAAATTAGAAACCTTTGATTAAACTAGAACAGTCCCTTATTATTTTATCTACGAGCTCGATAGTTAATTTTAAATATACATAAGCAATTAAGCATGCATATATATGCTAGTTTCCATAAATAAAATATGCATGAACTTGTTAGTTATAAGTAGATGCTAAAAAATTAAAAGACTGAAGGAGAGGAAAGTTAACAGTTGTACAGAGTCTGGTGAGTTTCTGTTTGAGGTCTGGATCATGACAATTGGTGCAGTTGAAATACCCATCGACCAGAAACTCCTGCATGACAAGCTGGTGAGGGAATGCTTTGCCAAGAGCCAGAATCGTAGCTTTCCCATTGTTAATCTTCTTTGATGAACCTGTTTCTACTACATTCTCTTCGCTCCCCATAATTTCCTTCTCTTCTCAAAACAACCAGAAATGAAGCAAAGAGAGGATTGCTCATTTACATATTTATAACACATTGATGTAAAATTTTAAAGAAGCATGATTTTGCGATTCGTATATACAAAAAAGCAGTAGTTGAGAAACAAGACTTTTATGCGGGTTTTCTTTTAAAGACCTTCTTGGCTGATGTTTGGTGCTTTGTCCATAATAGCTGAACTGCTGATGCTTGTAATATAAATATTTACACGCTGAAAAGCCTTGTTTTTATAATAATGAACCTTTGGTTCACTAGAGTTTTCAAGATCAAGAGGCATTGGCTCTGTGTGTGTGTGTGTGTGTGTGTGTGTGTATATAAACAAGTAAGTCGTCATCTTGGGTGCATTATTGCTGTGGACTTGCTCTAGTTTAGACCAAACAGCTTGGGAGATCCAAAAAGGGTTCTAGCAACTTTGATGGGTAAACCCTGCAATAACAAGCTGCTTGGACCTATATACATGATATCATTAACTACAGTTACAAGAACCACCCCAACCATAGCCATAAAAAAAATCCATTTGACGTTGGTTAAACCGATATCTTGCTTGAATATAGAATGCATTCTCAAATTTTGGCTAAAATTGCTATTCATCAGCAGTCATCTTTCAGGCTGCTCAACTTGTATATCTACATAATCTAAGAATAAAAGGTTTAATAACAGTTTACACTAAACAGCAAACATCATATATTTTTTTTGAAACAAATCAGATAATCTATAGACTACTTAACACACATGTAAAGTTCAAGTTGCTTCAAAGCTCAGAAAGACGCTTTCCATTTACGAAATCAACTACTTGGGCAACTGCCTGCTCAAGTGCAGCAGTTACTGCAGCCAAATTCTGCAGGAATTCCTCTGCAGCTGGCTTTTCACCATCCACTATATCAGTCACTGCTTTAACAAATATTGCAGGGACTTTCAGAAGATCTGCAACATAAGCAACTGCCGCTCCCTGAAACACAATTTCAAGACACAGTTACTCCATTGTATCTATTGTATAAGCAGGAGAAGCATGCGTTCACCAATGGAGTTGCAATCAAAGTAGTATTTTCATAGATCATTTTGTGGAACTAAATCTTATTAGTTGATATTTCAACATTACCTCCATATCTTTAACTACAGCATCATTTGCAATCATTGTTGCTTCATCTTGTGGAGACATGTCCAGAGAGTCTCCAGTAGACAATTTCCCAACCTGAAACATGCATATATTGCATATTAGATATTTTAGATGATACTCAGGCTAATGAATTCAAAATTTTTATATCATGCCACAAGTTCAACGTAAGCTAAGTATAAGTTCTTGTTAAACAGAACTTATAATACATTAAACCTATCCTTGCTATTTGAAGGAGTGCCCAATAAGCCTACTTATATATAACTGAAGTTGCATGAAATGGTATTTTACTAAATGCACAGAGCAACAGTGAACCTCAACCAACAAGGCTAGGAAAAGCACTGAGGGTAGAAGAACTAATAGTACCACAGCTATTACACATGTAAATCAGATCAATTAACATTCCACTCACTCATCCCACTAAAACAGGTTCTGTTTGTCTATCCTTCTGGAAAATTAGACCCAAATATGTGTGAGAGGGGGGTTTGTGGACTAAGTCTATGTATGTGGTTTGCAGGAATCTAAAATTGTCCAAAAATAAATATTTATAATGAATAAGCAAGGGATAGAAATGTTCAATGGGTGGATTTCCTGCTGAAAATGTAATTACCTTTAGGCCAGGCTCCTTCAGGAGATTGGGTGTTGAGTGAGCCTGCCGCAAACCAACTCCATACAAATCAAAAACCTACAAAACCAAAAGAAGCAGATAAATGAGGGGAAAAGGGCACAAAAATCCAATGCAGACTAGAAATTTTCTTCATAAAGCATCCAGAAGAATTGAAGTTCTTAATCTCAATCTCAGCCATCTGCTAGGGCATGTATAAATTTTCCTTATATTCTCTGAGATTTGTGGCTTATTTTGAGAATCCTTAGGACCTGCCACAATGTTTAGCACCAACAGAGATATACTCTTAGGATGCAGGACTAAGTGTTAAAATAAGCAATGTCATTTTGGCTGCAAAATATGATAAAAAACATAATAGCAATTTAAAGCTCCAAAATATGATAAAAACATAATAGCAATTTAATGCTTAGGCAATGCAAAATTCTATAAAGAGTACGAATGGCAATACATGGATTTGAAGATTCTTTGCTTCATTAAAGGCATAAAAGGTAAATAATAGAAAATAAAAGAATACTTACAGGGATAGGGATTCTTCTGTCATGGAAAGCAACATGACTTATAAGGTATACATCACCAATCCATGCTCCCTTTGCCTGTAATAATTGAGTTTAGAAGAATATGCATTATTTTGCTTTCTGTACTTCTATTAAAGAAGCATCACTCTTTCAATGCTAGAAAATGTCAGTTAGCAGCTCAGACACAGAAAATTGATATGGCAGATCACAATTGCTAAACTGTAAACAATTAAAAAGTAATACAAAAAAAAAAAAATCACTATAATAGAGGATACTTGAAGAAGTTTATGGAAGATTACAAGATAATATTACCTTAAATCCACCAGCAGTGCCTGCATTGATGATCAAGTCTGGCTGTAATGCTTGGATAGCAGCATAAGTCACAAGAGATGCAGAGACTGTGCCTACACTATCCACCCCTGAAAGAGAAGATTTAAAGAACAGTTGAAGTTGAAGAACTAATCCATGCAGCTGGAGTTAAAATTACATCCATTGTTTGATATTCTCAGCAGTCCAAGTATTACAATAGCATACAAAATTCGATGCCATAGTCACGTGCAGAAACAGGTATATATGGATCCAAATCTGCCACCATTTATATCTACAAATATGACGCAGATGTAATGGAATTTTGAAGATAATTATACTAAATCTGAACTTTTCTATGACTGCAAATATAAGCCTAGGGGAAAAAAAGTAAGACACATCATTTGCTAATTAATTCTATGATCAATTCTCTCAAAAAAAAATCTATAATCAAAGAATATACTACTCTTCATTTCCCAGCATTAGAAGTTGATTGATTATCATAGAAAGCCAACCAAGCAATTTAGAATGAATGCTCCACAATAAATATGAAATTAAGAAAAATAAAAACTTGAAAGAGCAAGCCACTCACCCAGAGTTGAATCTTTTCCAGGCCATACTAAATTAATGTTAAGATCTTTATAAATGCCATGATACCAGACCCAGGGAGCCCCTTTTGGAAACCTGCACCATCATACATTGACTAATCAGTATTGAGCACAAGACAGCAATGTGTATGGTACTCAGCCTGAAGAGAAAAACACATTGAATTTCACAAATTGAATAACCACGTAATGACCCTCGATTATGCATGAAGAATACCTGCTTGCACACAAAAGTGAAGAGTAAAAAATCCAATCCCAAATCATACAACTAGTAAAAAATATCCAAAACAACATCTACCTTTCTCCATGAATTGACGATCATTAAGCACTTCTGTGAATTGAACTACCAGTCAAACTTAGACTAGTATCCTTGGAGAGAGAGAAAGAAAGGAGAAAAGAAAAGAAAACGACAACCCACAAATAGAACAGGAACAAAAGGAGTTCTCTAGTATGGATGAAGGGAAAAAGAGCAACAGAATCTAAACACAGACCTGTTTATTCTATTCACAAATGAATTTAACCAATAAATACAGAAACTATCAGATTACTTCATTTCAAAAATATGCATAAAAACACTCTTAAACCTGTTAACCATCTTCAATAATAATCACTGATTATACCAATTTCAACACAGAAATCCCAAACAAAGAGAGCAATGTAATGAAGAACCATGACAGAACCAATCAACTCATATAACAGAGTCAAAACAAAACTTACGCAGCTTCTGGGTCCTCCTTGAGCTGGAACTTGTTCACCACAGGCATCGCTTCCGTTTGCATAGCTGTTTACACCATCAAGCCATCAAAAAAGACAATCAATAAACGAATAGAAATCTACAGAAATCAATTCGCACATAGAAATGTATAGAGAGAGAAGAGTACCGATGACGATAAGAATATTGGAAATAGGGGGAATGGTTTCCCCTGCAGCGTCTGATCCTTCGCCGTGAGGAGCCATAGCCGACGGTTTCTGTCTCTGTAACTTTTGTGGTTCCCTGGTAAAATTTTTGCACCTGGAGAACTAATGGGACTGTTTTCCACGAAAATGAACGACTCAGAGAGAGAAAGCCCGAGAAAAGCCCAATAGAAGAGGAGCATGCAGAAAATTAAAGTAAAGAGTTCATATTAACTTTAGAAGGGGTTTTTCAAAAATATCCTAAAAAATAAAAATATTTTTAAAAATATTTTTTAATTTTAATTTTAAAAATATTTTTTTAAATTTTAATTTTAGAAATATTTCTTTTTAGATATTTCTTTTTGATATATATTTGATATATTAGAGGTATATTCAATTTTCAAATATATACATTGAATATATATTCAATATATCAAATATATATTAAAAATATATGGTATTTTTTTTATAAAATAAAAGTTTAAAAATGTATTATAGAATATAATTTCTTTAATTTATTTTGAAAAATATTTTTTTTTCTTAAAATCTAAATTTTTAATTTAAAAAAATATACATGCAATTTCCACCAAAATACATTAACTATAAATTTAGTAAACCACTACACAATATATATATATATGACTATTTTTTAAATAAATTTAAAATAATATTTTTAAGTTTTTAAAAAATACAAAATATGTTAGAAAAAATAAAAAATAATATATTATATAATTTCCCTAAAATATAATTATATTATAATATTATAAAATTTTCATAATTAATATTATAATTATTTTTCAATCCAAATTAAAATTTTCAGTTTTCGAAATTAAATCTTAAGAAATAGAATAATATAATCAAATAAATTAACATTATATGTCATAAATTTCTAATTTAATAATTAAAAAAATGAGGTTAGGGGCTTAAATAAAGAAGTTCATATCCTTTTTTAACTGAATTTGGATAGTTACTATTCTTGTTATTTCTAGTTATTTGTTTGATGATGGGCATATAATCTTTAACAGGAAAAAGAAAATTATTCCACTTCTTTCTTTTTCTTTGTTTGGTGATGTATATCAGTTAAAAATTAAATTAGTAAAAAATTAAAATAATAGTTATATATATATATATATATTTCTTGCTAAAAATTATAAGTTCAACCAACAAATAGTTAGGGTCTTTTGCATTAATATCTTTCAACGATTCTCTTATTTCTATAATTTTCTAGTAAAACCTAAATCTCGTGCTAAAAAAGTTAAAATTGAATTCTCAAAATATGAGAAATTTCATGCCTAATTCCATATTGAATTTGAATTATTTTATATTTGTATTATTCAATACTTAATATGTTTATATGTAATTATATAATATTATAAGTATAAGTCAAACAATATCTTATATTTCTTAATTTTAAAAACTACAAGAGAAATTCTACTTACTCCCACATACATATTCCCATTACAAGCTAAGACTATTCAAATGAAACGAGCAGCTCTTAAGCTAATTTGAATTTATAAAGGCGAATTTTATTATTGGCAAAATAATTATTATTTTTTACTTTTGTATAGGTATTTTTATTTGTATAATGATTTAAAATTAATTCTAATCGAGTTCTACAAAAATAAGGACGATCCTTTCAATAATATTTTATGTATATATAATATTAGGGCCAAAAATTAAATTCAAAATATTATTTAAGTAGATTTAGATTCTCAATCTTTTGGGCCAACACTCGTTGGTAATGATAATGATTATTAATATTATGTATTAATATGAATTATGGTGCATAAAATCTAAAGCCAATAAAATAAAGAAGGGGAAAGCTTGAAATGACATTGAAATATTGAATTTGAGTTGCATGTTGCCCATTAAATTAAATGAAATATTATATTATATTATATAATTTAGAAATTGATATAAAAGTGTCTAAAAGTACTATCTTGGAGAGAGATTTTGCATATAGCGTGTCACAAAAAAAGCCAATCAAGTTGATACTTTGAATTCTTTAATATTTTTTGTTTAGTTCAAAGACATGTTTCGTGTGGTTGATAGGCCAATGGTATGGTTTTATCTCTTAATAATTTTATTATGCCAGATTATATTTGAGAAATGATAGCCATATGAAGAAAAAAAAATAGGAAAAAAAACTCTTAAAAAATTAGAAATTAGTGAAAAAGAGAGTTATTCGGCAGCCAACCATGACCATTTCAAGACAAATAATTATTTACTATTGCTGTTATTTTAATTAAGATTCCTAATTGGAATGATGGCAAACCACTTGAATTTTAACATATGGCTATTATTTTATAAAAAAAATTAAAAAAAATAATGAAATTAGCGAGAAGTTTGAAGAATCGCTCTCCAAATTCATTTTCTAAGAATTATTTGGAATCACAATGTTAATAAATAATTTCTTTCTGCCTGGAATTACATGCAATTTCTCCCATTTCAATTAGTTCCATGAATTAATCCAAGAGGAATTCAATATTATATATATATATATACCCCCTTCATCCCACAAATATAAACTCACTTTTCATTTCATTAAAATTAAAAAAATATTAATTATTTTTATTAAAAATATAAATTTACATATAGTTTCTCTATTATATCTCTATTTTAGTATGATATATATTTAATAAATAATATTAAATAAAAATATTATATAGAATTTACATGATGATTCATTTATTAAAAAAGATAATTTAAAATAACTAAAAAGAAAGTGAACTTATCTTTATAAAATGGAGGGAGTATATATTAAAATTAAAAATAAGTATATAAAATAAAATAATTCATATTTTTTTAAAAAAATTACTTGAATGGAGTGTTTATTAATTTGATAACTCAATCTCAATCATGAGCTCAAGATCAAATATAATTTGGTCAAAATTATTTATGTAATTTGTGTAAGTAAAGAACAATACCCCCACGAGATTTAAGGAATGCGAAATTAATTAAAAGGCACCATGATAACGACAATGTTGTAAATGCCATGTTACTGGTCGGACCTAACATTGAAGATGAAGAAGAAAGTTCAGTAGAGTCATCACACGCAACAACAAATGGCTCCATCAATTGAATTCTATACCATCTTTTGGATGGAAACTCTTGTTTTGAAAACAAAAAAATTAACTTGTCTCAAAAGTAAAAACAAAGTATTTTAAAAAAATAATTTTCTATTGTTTGATTATAATATTAAAAAATTAATTAAAAGTTATTAAATTTTTATTCATAATATTATATAAATGTTTAAACTTATAATAAAAATTTTATATTTTAAAATTTTATCTTAAATATGACAAAAAATATATATATATAAATAGTAAATTGTGATAATCAAATTTGTACTACACTAATCCTTACTCGAATATTATTAGCTGATAACCTGATAATCATAGTTGGCCACCGACAATCGGTCGTGGTCATGCATGATCATTGATAGTGATTATTGGCTATCAATAAATTAATAAGAAATTTGTATTTATATTTTTTTATGAGGACTAATTTGTTAAAATTCAAAAAAAAATAATTTATTGTTCTTAATAAATGATTCAACTTTTCATTAATTGAGAAAAATATTTTTAGTGGATAATTTTTTTAAAAGTGTTTTATATTAAAAATATAGATTTTTTTTTTCAAAAGGATAATTTTCATGAAAAAAAATTAATAGAGTCCACATGGGAGTTCTTTTTTTTATTTTCTATTGAAAAAAGGAACCTAGTTTGAGAGTCTAATTTTTTGATTTTGTATGCTCCAATTTAATTAGCGTGCAAGGAAGAATAATAAATACTTAGATTAGAAATAATATTTTGTTTATTTTATCTTTGTTAATGAAACATTGTCTAAGTATGTACACAAATTAAATGAAATAATAATATCTGAAGAAAAAAAAAGGTGCAAGTGTGTCTTTCTCATTTGATAAATGATAAATATAAAAATTATATCTGATTAAATATCTTTTCAAGTATTGATTTAAGTGTATGAAATCAGATTTTATACTTACTATATGTAAACATTTTTCATAAAGCTTTCCCATTAGGAAACAATAGGAAGTTTACTTATATAAAATAATTTTCTATTTTCTATTTTTAATATTTTTTAAAAATTAAAATACTTATTTTCTATAAAACATTTAGAAAATACGTTCACTTAATCAAAATTAAAAATTATTTTTTAATACTGATATGGAAATTCAATATTTTCATATTAAGAAATTTGACTCTATTTATTAAAGAAGATTTTGAAAAATTTTAGAAAATATCTTAAAGATGTTTTCCAAAATCTTCTAAAGTTAGAAAATTAAAAAAATATTTTTTATTTTCTAATTTAAAAAAATTATACCATGTAAACATAAATCTATATTTTCAAAGAAAATTTTTTCTAAAAAATTACTATAGTTTTCCATAAGTGAACACATAAAATTTTAAAATTTTCCTCTCTTTTTTCTCGGCTCCGTTAGAATTTTAAAAAGTAAAAGAGATTTTTCTTTTTAAGAATAGCATGAATCTTCATTCATATATTAAAATAGTAACTGAAACATTTGGCATGGCAATTTGGTGACCATCATGTCTTTGTAATTTATTAGAATATTAATGACAGATCCAAAATCAATTTGGAACCATAAACAGCGGACGAAAGTTTAAATTACTTTTATGAAAGAAGAACTAATAATTAATCCCATCAAGAAAATAAAAAAGGAATTGAAAATAATATAGTAGTACTAATAATAAATCTATGTAGAACTCTGGTCAATCTAACTATTTTAATTTGACTTTGATGGATGGAGAATGCTCCGGTTTGCCTCCCACCGGTGTCGTCTGAGGAGCTTGATCTAAGGGATCATAGTAGCAAGAAGGTGAAGTTGCAAGATGGAGGGGGTGAGGCTGTCCCAAAGGACGATTCTATTAACACCATGTCTGATCGTAATCCGATCAGGAGGAAGGCCACTTTCAAAGACATGGTTATGCGTGATGCGCCTTCATCTGGGGTCGAGACTGTTTTTGATGACTTTGATGTATACTCTGATGATTCAGATGATGATGGGCTTGAGGATGATCCTGAATGCCCCACAATAAAGATTCCTTCAGAAGAGAAAAGGAAGCTCAGGGCTCCATGGAAACTCACGTTAATTGTGAAAATTCTTGGTAGAACTGTTGGCTATAACTATTTGCTAAGGAGAATGAAAATCATGTGGAGCTTGAAATCAAGTTTTGATTTGATTGATTTGAACAATGGTTTTTATATGGTTCGGTTCACAACACAGGAGGAATATAATCATGTTCTGTTTGGCGGTCCTTGGGTTGTGGCTGACCATTATCTTACTATTTGTAAGTGGCGTCCAAACTTTGATCCTGATACTGCTTCCATTGATAAAGCTGTGGTTTAGGTCAGAGTTCCCACTTTGCCAATTGAGTATTATGATAAGTTATTTTTACAACGATTAGCAAAGAAAATTGGTGTTCCTGTTCGGATTGATGAGGCTACTTTGAAGGCTTCAAGGGGGAAATATGCTCGCATGGCGATTGAGGTGGATTTATCTAAACCACTCTTGGCGAAATTTCGTTTTCGTAAGAAGGTTAGGCGTGTTGAATATGAGGGGTTGCAATTAATTTGTTTCAGTTGTGGTCGTTATGGGCATCGCAAAGAGAATTGTGGGGGTGCTGTTCATAATACTGCTGCTCCTGATGTCACCATGGGAGATGAGCAGGCTAATCCTCCGACGACGGTGGTAGAAGGGGAGCCTTTGGTGGCGGCTGAAGTGGATGAGACCTTTGGCCCTTGGATGGTGGCGAAGAAATCGGTAAGGCGTAATCCTAATAGAGTAAATCCCGCTAATTTTGGTGATAAGGGAATCAAACAGTCAACTAATTCAGTAGGAGGGAAAGTCCATAATCAGAGGGATTCTAATAAGTTTTCTATTCTGGAGCAGGATACTGATGTGGATGAGGTTTTAATCCAAAATGATGCGAATGTTACTCCTAATATTCCTGCCCGTAATCTGGTTCAGCCCAGCAAAACCCAATAGTCACATGCAGATTTAAAAGGAAAAGCTAAAGCCCAACAGTCTAGTCAAAAGAGTTCCCTTCAATCCAAAGGCTCTAAGCTCAATAAGGTAGCAACTCAAACTGGTTCTGATACTCCAACACGAGCAGCCCGTGTTCCACAAAATGCCCAAGCTTCTAGTAGCCTTCCTGTGCCTGTTTCGAGAGTTTTTGAGAATGTGAATGTGCCACCTATAGTGGTGAAACCTGGTAAGGCTAATGTTGCAGTGGCCATGGGGATTCATACCGTTGTCAGTGGCAATAATACTTCGGGAACAACTTTGCAGGTGGAGGTTTTGGATAGCATTGCGGTTTTTGATCCAGGGGAAATTCCGCCAGGTACTGACTCTTCTCATTTAATTTCTGATTTTTCTGAGATGAAAGATAAGAGTGTTTCTGAGGATGAGGATAATCTTATGGAGCATGATGCCAACGGGCATGAGGCAGACTTTTAGTCTTTGTTCGTATTATTCCATTTTTTAATGTCTCTGTTAGTTTGGAATATTCATGGTATTTCTCGAAAGAGAAGTCAAAATGCATTAAAGGATTATTGTCAGCAATTTAAGAATCTAGTTTTGGTTGTTACTGAACCTAGAACTTCGGGTGGTAGAGCTGATTTTATTTCTTTAAGCTTGGGTTTTCAGAATTGGGTTCGTGTTGAGGCTGTGGGTTTTAGTGGTGGTATTTGGCTCTTTTGGAATGGAGGCACTATACAGGTTCTTTACACAAACTCACAGTTTATCCATTGTAGATTTGTTGGTAGCGGTTTGCCTTGTTGGGAGTTTACTGCAATTTATGGTAGTCCTAACGAGCAATGTCGTTGGAGGCTACTGGATCTTCTCTCGTCTATTGCTGCCCCAATGAGTTCCCCCTAGCTCCTTGCGGGGGACTTTAATATGGTGATGGATGAATCTGAAACTACTAGTACATGTTCTGGTCTTGGGCTTAAGTGTGGAAAGTACAGGGATTGGTCTAATTCTTTGGGTTTAATTGATCTTGGTTTCTCTGGAGCCAAATTCACGTGGGTTCGTGGACCTTCTGCAACTCATTTTCAAGCTGCCCGGTTGGATAGGGCTCTTGCGAATTTCGCATGGTGTTCTTTGTTTCCCCAGGCCTCGATTTCCCATTTGGAGAAGTTTGTATCTGATCACTCTCCCCTTCTCATCCGGCTATCGATGGATGATGTGACTGTCCCGGGTGAAATTTGATTCTTGGAAGCATGAGGTTTTTGGCAACATTTTAACGCAGAAGCGTCGTCTCCTTGCCAGAATCCGTGGGGTCCAAGAGCACCCTGATTTTGATTCTTTTCCGGGTTTGCAAAAGCTTGACCACAAATTGCGCAGACAGTTGGATTCTCTATTAGATCAAGAAGAACTTTTGTGGTTCCAAAAATCCAGATCAGATTGGTTGAAAGACGGTGATCGCAATACGGCTTATCATCATGGTATTGTTGTTCGGAGGGGTATTCGTAACAGAATCACATCTTTGAAGGATGACCAGGGAGTTTGGATTTCTGATCAGCGCAGGATTCTTGATCTGGCACGTGACTTTTATCAGAAATTATACTCGGTGGAGATGGAAGTTTTCACAGCTTGTTTTACATTATCTCAGTTTCCTCATTTGCAGGCTGTGGATCAAATTTTTTTAAACAAGTTGTTTACTGCTGCTGATGTGAAAAAGGCAGTCTTTGATATGAATCCCGGCAAGGCTCCTGGCCCGGATGGTTACAATGCAGGTTTCTACCAACAATCCTGGGATATAATTAAAATTCAGGTTATTGATTCTATTTTACAATTCCTGAATCATGGCATTCTGGCTGATGGATTGTGTCATACATGGGTTACTTTATTGCCTAAGGTGGATGCTCCTGAGCTGATTTCTCAATTTCGGCCAATAAGTTTATGTAATGTTAGTTTTAAGATCATCACTAAGGTCTTAACTAACAGAATGAGAATGGTTTTTCCAAAGTTAATTGCGCCGGTTCAGACAAGCTTTATTCCTGGAAGGTTGCTTCATGATAATGTGATCCTTCTTCAAGAGGCTGTTCACTCTATGCAATCTAGGGTCGGTCAACTGGGTTTTATGGTGATTAAAATAGACCTGGAGAAAGCGTTTGATAGACTTTCATGGGCTTTTATTGATGAAGCTCTATGTTTGGCTGGCTTTTCTACTCATTGGCGGGATCTTGTTGCAACATGTTTGAAGGCTTGCACTATGTAGATTAAATGGAATGGGATTCTTTCAGGTTCCTTTTCACCCACAAGAGGCGTTAGGCAGGGGGATCCAATCTCTCCGTATCTCTTCGTCTTAGCTATGGAACGTCTGGGACATATTATTCGGGATGCAGTTTTTACCGGTGTTTGGAAGCCTTATTCGCCTGTTAAAGATGGGCCTGCACTCTCGCACATGTTCTTTGCTGATGATTTACTCTTGTTTGCAGAAGCCTCTCCTGAACAGGCTTTTGTTGTCCGAAGTTGCCTTGAGAAATTTTGTGTTAGTTCTGGTGAGAAAGTGAACTATCAGAAGTCTTCTGTTTTCTTTTCTAAGAATACTGATCTGGCAATTAGAGGCCAGATTGTTCATGCTTTGAATATCCAGGAGGTTGATAATTTGGGGATATACCTTGGTGTTCCGATGATTTCTAAGAGAATCACTAAAGAGCATTACTCTCCTCTCTTGTCCAGGATTGATAAAAAGCTAGCTGGTTGGAAAATCCCTTTGCTCTCTATGGCAGGTCGTGTTACATTGGCTAAATCGGTTTTAAATACTTTGCCTAATCACATAATGCAAGCTTCTTTATTACCAAAGTTAGTGTGTGATTCTTTTGATAAGAAAGTTCGAGACTTCATTTGGGGCAGCATCAATGGCCAAAATAAGATTCATCTAGTTTGTTGGGAGAACATTTCTAAGCCCACTGCCTTGGGGGGTTTGGGTGTTCGATCTTGTGCTAATATGAACAAAGCTTTACTTTCCAAGTTGGGATGGCGTTTTATGACTCAGCCGGACCTTCTTTGGTGTAAAATTTTGAAGCTTAAGTATACTACAGGAAGCACTGCTTTAGACTCTTGGGTGCGTAAGCAAAGCATGTCCCCTATCTGGCGTGGTATTCTTAGTACTTTGCCCTTGCTTCATGAAGGCACAGCACGTTCGGTGTGTAATGGGCAGTCTACTCGTTTTTGGTTAGATAAGTGGCTGATGAATGTTCCTCTCTTATCAATGGCTCATGTTGCAATCCCTGATTATCTTATTAATTTGTCTGTGGCATCGTATTGGGATGTTGGTGGCTGGCGGTTTGATTTATTTTCTCAATATCTGCCTGCCTTGGTTCTGCAGAGATTTTTTTCTATTCAGGTGATTAACGATGATCATGTTAGTGACCAATTTATGTGGCTTGGCTCTTCCAATGGGAAATTTTCTGTTTCTTCAGCTTATAAGTTACTTATGTTGAGTGGCGCTGACACTAATGCTTTGGTATGGAAGTATATTTGGAAAGTTAAGGTTCCTGCTAGAGTTCAGAATTTCCTTTGGCTTTGTCAGTTGGGTAGAATAATGACAAATTGTGAAAGGAAGAAGAGAAAATTCTCGGATTGTGCCTTATGTCCAGTTTGCTCTCGCGCTGATGAGACATTGGAGCATTTATTTCGGGATTGCACCAGTATTCAGCATTTGTGGCTTACACTACTGGATCCTAATTCTTGGATGCAATTTTGTGCGTTACATGCAAGTCAGTGGTTGTTACATGTAAATGATTTTATCTTCCACAATTTTATGGATGTGGATCCTGCTATTGTTTTTAGCATGTGTATTTGGTTAATATGGAAGCGGCGTAATGCTTTTGTTTTCCATAATGAATATGTTTCATTGGAGAGCCTGCAACATCAAGTCTCTTATTGGGTTAATTCCAATATTTGGGCCAGAGAAGAGGGTTCCACTTCGCATGGGATGTTGCTTCGTCATACAATCCTTATTTCTTGGCAGCCACCGCCGGTAGGATGGGTGAAGCTCAATGTTGATGGTGCCTCAAAAGGGAATCCGGGTTTAAGTGGTGGTGGCGCAGTCATCAGAGACTGTAATGGCAGGTGGCTTCAGGGCACTTTATTTCGGCTTGGCTTCTGCACGTCTATGGTTGCAGAGTTGCAGGCGTTAATTGGTGGGTTGCAAGCTGCCTGGGATTTGGGTTTTAAGCAGGTTGTGGTTGAAATGGATTCTTTGGAAAGTTTGAGGCTTGTTACCAATCCTCATGATACATGCCCTCGGTTTGTCAATTTAGTGCATAGATGTAAAGTTTTGTTACATTGGTGTTGGCAAGTGCAGTTGAGACATTGTTATCGGGAAGGCAACCAGCTTGCGGATCAGCTGGCGAATCTAGCAGTTTCTGCTGTGGAGGAGATCAGTGTGCTGCATCACCCACCGATTCAGGTTCTGGGCATTTTGCAGTCTGATCATCATCAGGTGGCTTGGCCACGAAGGTCTAAGTTCTAATTTTGGGTACCCCCTCCTATTTATCCAAAAAAAAAATATATCTATGTAGAAAAAGACACAAATTAATAAATCCAAAATTCCAAATGTATTCATTAATAGATAATTTAAATAAAAAAAAGAAAGAAACAACAATATCAACTATGAATCAGGAAATCTGGCAAAAAAAATATTATGAATCAGGAAAGAAAACTTATTAGATAACAAAGAAAAAAGAAAGGAGTCTACAATTTCAAGATGTTAATCTAACAAAATATTATATTCTATATATATATATATATATATATATAACAAATAAGAATGTTTTTTGCACCATATATGTTTCTTTTTTATATATTTTAATTAATGAGTATTTAAGGTTTTGTGATTAATTGTTTACATTAATGCTAAAATTTTATAATTTAATTATGAATTGGATAAAATGAGTATTCTCATTTGAAATAATATTTTTATAAATTTAATTCAATAAAATTTTATAAATAAATTAATAGATCCAAAAATTTAAATAAAAAAAATATAAAAAATATAAAAAAATTTTAAAATTTAATAAATAATATAAAAATTTTATAAAGAAGTTTTTTATAGAAATTTATAACAAAATCTAAATTTTATTATAATATTAAATATTTAATTTTATCTTTAATTCGACTGTATTTTTTTTACTTTAAAAATTTATTTCTGTCGTTCTATTCCTGATTCGGCTACTGTATATAATGATAATGCATGCAATTTATAAAAAGAAAAAAATAACTTTAAAAAAATATTATGATACATAAAATAATATCACATCAATTCAAAAAATAAAATTAATAAAAAATTAAAATGAAAACATTTTCCTTTCAGTTCTATGAAATTACTATCTTCACTTCATGAAGGACTTCCGATCCTATGAAGTTAATTATGGGTTTCACCTTTCTTTTGGTGAATAGAATAAATTTTCATTTATAATTAAAAATAAAACAATTTAATATGAAAATGAAAATATCAAATACCTCAAGAAATATAATAAATGACTACAATTTTTTTAATATTCTCCAATCCTACTGATTGAGTATTACTGTGGCAAATTGTAAACTGGAGAAATTTTGACATAGTTTCATTAATTGAGAAAGATCAAGTCTTATATACACTGTAGTCAACTAACTAAAAAAGAAAACAGAATAACTGAACGAAAAAACTTGTAACTAACATCAACTAGCTAAAGTAAAGATTACTCGACTACTCAACTAAACAAAAATAACTTTAAACAATCTTACTTCTTCACACCTCCCCCCCAAACTTGAGTAAAAACTATTGAAAAATAGAAGCAGAAAAGGGTTTAGAGAATATATCAGCTAGTTGATTTATAGTTGACACTGGCAGCAGCTTAAGTAAACCAAATTTAATCTTCTCCCTCACTAGATGACAATCTAACTTAATGTGTTTAGTCCTCTCATGGAAAACAGAATTATGAGCAAGGTTTACTGTAGACAGGTTATCATAGAAACTCCTTAACATCAATAATTTCTATCTTATCTGTGCTTGCCAACACAACATTATCAACATATATAAGCAAAACAATAAAGCTAGAAGAAGTGGACTTAGTAAATAAGGATGAATCAGAAACAGATTGAATGAAACCTCTAGACAGCAGGGCAGAGGTTAATTTTGCATTCCATTGTCTACTAGCCTGTTTTAAACCATAGAGAGACTTTTCTAATTTACAGACTTTAGAAGCACTATCAACAGAAAATCCAGGTGGTGGTTTCATATAAACATCCTCATCCAAATCACCACGTAGAAATGCATTGTTGACATCTAATTTCTCCAAATACCAGACTTTAGCAGCTGCCACAACTAGAAGACATCTAATAGTTGTGGTTTAGCAATAGGAGAAAAAGTCTCCAAATAATCAATGCCCTCTTGCTGTGTATACCCCTTAGCTACAAGCCTAGATTTATATCTCTCTACACTGCCATCTGCCTTATATTTAATTTTATACACCCATTTACAACCAATAGGATTGACACCATCTGGAAGATCAACAATGGTCCAGGTATTATTTTCCTCAAGTGCCTTTAACTCAAGTTGCATAGCATACTACCATTTTGGGTCTTTAACAGCTTGCTTATAGGAAGTAGATTCAGATAGATAAGAAATGGAAAGAGCGAAAGATTTATGAGAAGGAGACAATCTGGAGTAAGAAAAATATTTTTGAATAGGATAAGGTGTAGGATCAGCAGACAGAAATGAAGAAGAATCAGTTTGAAGAAGATTACAATGATAATCTTGAAGATAGGAAGGGGTTCGTTTGATTCTAGCCGAATGTCTAAGATTTTGAGGTGGAGAATTTTGAGATGGAGTGGATGCTGGTAAGAAATCAAGAGACATTGAAGAAAATTGAGTTGACTGCAAAGGAAAGATGGTATCATAGAAGTATACATGTCTAGATACAAAAATTTCATTAGTTTGAATATCAAAGAGTTTATAACCTTTTGTACCGGATTTAAAACCAAGAAAAACACACTTATGAGATCTAGGATCTAATTTGGTTATGTTTTGGGAATAGGTAGATGCAAAGGATATGCAACCAAAGACTTTGAGAGATGAAAAATCAGGTTTTTGATCATATATTATTTGATAAGGACTTTTGTTATCTAAGATACGAGTAGGTAATCTGTTTATGAGATAAACAACATGAATGAGTTCCTCTGACTAGTATGCATGTGACAAATGACTTTGAAAAAGCAAGGACTTGTAAAATTTAACAGCTGTTCGTGCTTCCTATCAGCAATTCCATTCTGATGAGGGGTAGCAACACAAGAGGTTTGGTGAATTATACATTTTGATTTATTAAAATCAGACCAAAGAAATTCTTGACCATTATCACTTCTAATGATTCTAATCTTGGTGTTAAACTGAGTTAAAACCAGATTATAAAAATTGGAAATAGAATTTCTTGCTTCTGATTTTGATTTTAGAAGAGTAACCCATGTAAATATAGAAAAGTCATCTATAATAGTAAGAAAATACTTAAAACTACTTACAGATGCAAAGTAGGACCCTGGATATCAAGATGAACCGGATCAAACATTTTATTAGATTGAGTATTGCTTACAAGAAAAGAGAGTTTCTTTTGCTTGACTAAATGACAGAATTCACAAACATGAAAATTAGACTAAATGAGACCAGGATAAGACATTTGCAAAGTCTTAATCCTTGGCTGTGATGGATGACCTAATCTATAGTGCCATACATCAAAGTTATTAGAAAGAGTAGAACTCTATACAGAATGTGCAAAAGAATCATATGAAGATGATCTAGTAAAAGAAGACTCAGGAGGATTGAAATGATATAAGCAGTTTTTGAGATCAGCTGTACCATCTTCCTCTTGTTGAAATCCTGAAGGATACACAGAGTATCAGTAAAGATAATGGGAATATTGTTCGTAACAAGAAGTTTACTAACATAGATTAGATTATAAGAAAAGGTAGGAACAACTAAAACATTCACAAGCAATAGGTTGGCAGAAAGAGACTCAGACCCTATATGAGTAACCACAACAAAAATCCATTTGGAACTAAGATTGTGTATTAGAAATAGGTTTAAAACTTAAAAGAAGGGAAACATCACACACAATATGGTCAGAACACCAATATCTGATATCCAATCAACAATTTTTGGTTCACACAGGGAAAAAGTTGAGAGACATATTCTGGATGATGAAGGTTGAACTGAATTGCTAGATTGAGCAAGTGGAGGTCCAAGTATGCATTGAGTTAAGTTAACCATGGCAATTTGAACTGATCTTCGGTAAGACTGAATGAAGCAGCTTCATCTGCCCTTGCAGAAACAGAGGATTGACCAACAATTGTATTATAAACTACACCTTCATCACCTTGAACTTGATTAACATGAGCAGAAAAGGAGCGAAGATTGTTAGGGCTAAAAAAAACCTTGTGGATAGCAATGTTTTCTATAACACCTTTTAACAATATGACCTGGTTTACCACAGTAGCTACAGACAACCTTTTGGTTATCTGAATAGAATCTCCTCCCATTAGTGTGAGATTGAGACTGAGCAAAACTACCAGAAGAATTAGATTTAGCCAAACATACCAAAGAATTAGACTCTGTCAAAATAGCTCGTGGAAAATAAATTTGTCTTTCATGTTGAATGACTAGAGAAAAAACCTATTAATTGAGGGCATAGGCTCCATCATCAAAATGAGTTTTTACATTAGAAAAATTATCGTTTAATCCCTTTAAGAACTTTATTATTTGATCAGAACTTTGACTAGCCCTAATCACTTCGATTACATTGCAAGAGCAAGCGAGAATGCATATACAGCAAGGTATAGGTCTGAGAGAGTACATTTCATCCCAAAGTGTCTTTAATTGAGTGAAATAGTCAGTAACTGGTAGATCACCTTGAGTGAACGCTGCAATTACTTGTTGGATATCGACAATTCTGATTGAGTCTTTCTGAGAAAACCGATTGAACAAATCTTTCCCAATATCTCTAGCAATGTCTATACAACTCACATTCGCAGCAATTGAAGGAATCAAAGAGTTTGAAAGCCACTGCATCACCATCGTATTACAGCATTCCCACAAAGAGAACTTGGAATCAGATTTCTTTGGTTGCTTAATCATTCCATCAACAAATTGAATCTTTTTCTTAGAGGTCAAGGCTCGCTTCATAGATCGAGACCATGTCTGATAATTCATACCATTCATGAGCTGAGAAACCAATACTAGAGAAGCATTCTCATTAAGATGCATGAAATACGGGTCATTTTGATCCCTTTCTGATTGCTTTTCCATTTCAGTAACCATTGAGACAAATCAAAGAATCCAAAGAAAATGAATGAGAAACCCTAAATCACGATCTAGAAAAAAGGTAGAAAAGAAAGACAAAGTAGGTGAGAGAACGAAAAGAAAAGAAAGAGATGAAAGAAACTTCGAGAGAAAATTTAGGAAAAGTGCTCTGATACCATATGACAAATTGTAAACTGGAGAAATTCTGACTTAGTTTCATTAATTGAGAAATACCAAGTCTTGTATACATTTAGTCAACTGACTAAAAAAAGAAAACAGAGCAACTGAACAAAAAATAACTTGTAACTAACATTAACAACTAGCTAAAGTAAAGATTACTCAGCTAACCAAAAATAACTTAAAACAATCTTACTTCTTCAATTACAATTGCCAAAATTGGCGGGAAATGTGCTATACTTATTCGCTATTATGCCGCAAATCAATTTTTTCTTTAGGTTTTTGAACTTTGAATATAAATAATAAATACAAATCATAAAAATAAATTCAAAAACCATAAATAGTCTAAGAGAGCAAAATATTTTTACAAGAGAAGTACACGTTAACGAATTTTAAAAGAAATTGTAATTTTAATAAAATTCAAAAATTTTAATGGAATTCTATTAATTGTGTTGGAATTCTATATGGAATTTAATGAAGATTATTAGATTTTTATTATAGGCTTTGATATATTTTGATGAAATTTAAATTTTTTTTATATAATTAATATTTTGATAAAAATATAATATATTTTATTAGAAACATTATGACATATATCATGTTTTTTTGATATATTTTGATGAAATTTAATTTTTTTTTATATAATTAATATTTTGATAAAAATATAATATATTTTATTAGAAACATTATGACATATATCATGTTTTTCTAATATCATCATTATAAGACAATATATATATATATATATATAATGAAAAGTATAAAGATGAATTGAAATATTTAATACATTAGATAAATATATCAAAGTACTATAACATCTCCAATATATATTATCATATGCAAAATAAATTATATAAAAAAACTCATTATTTATAATTTTGATTAAAAATAAAATGCAACAAAAAAAAATAATGATATCAAGAAAAAAACTATTTAATTAAAAATGTAGTATATAAAAATAATTAAACAAAATAATAAAAGTGTAAATCAACAAATAAAAGAAAAAAAAAAGCCACTTTAGTAAATTATTATAGATTTATAAAGAAGCATTTCTTATTAGAATAAAAGTGAAACTAATAAGGTAGTACTATATATAAATTATTTTATATAAAGATAAAAGACTGAACAGCATATGATAACAGCAAAGAAGCCTTTTTAATCATAAAGTATCGATTTTCAAACTCCAAAATCATTTCTAGAATGCCTAGACTTCCTTGAAATGCAATGATCAATTGTAGTAGGCATCCGCATCAACCTATTATTGTCCCGAGCCAATCCCACCCTCAACTCAAGCCCAAAAAGGACTAAAGAATGCATACAGTTCAAGAAGCACTCTTGATCCGCATCAATTCATATTTCATGGATTGCGAATTCAAGAGTGAGTTTATAAATTCACATATTCCATTTACTGCAATAACATGATACACTGTCAATCTACAAAATCAGTAGTGTGAATGAAGGCTGCACTGCATAATTGACTAAAAAAGACAGCAACTTTTTGGTATAATGAAAATTTATGACTAGAATATTATTCTTCTAGGACCAACATCAGCTGGTTTATATTTAGCCACATCGAAGAACATTAGCCATAAGCTTATCCAGAATAAAGGATGTGCAAAGTGATAGATGGTTTATATATGTACATGTTATGAAAAGAGGATGACCTGAAATTATATTAGGAAAACAAGACTACAAGAGGAAGCATATTGACCTGGAAGAAAGGATGTGGAAATGAGTTTTGTAAACATAGAAAGCTATATATGTAGAAGAAGATAAAACATGTTTTTTCTACTAAGGTGAAATCTTTTAGATAGAGACTGGATTTATACCTATCATCATAAAATTTAATGAAATTCAAAAATTTATAAAATTCATCTAAATTAATAACTTTTTAGATACCATTATATTTTAATATACTTTTAAAAAGTCTTTATTGAATACTATTAGATTTTATAAGATTTTAAATAAATTTGAATTGAATACCATTAGATTCAAAGTCAATTAAAATCCAATATCCCCCTCTAATAGAGCAAAAAAATTTTACAAGAGAAGAATAAGTCATATCTATAAAAGAAAAATAAGCAAATTTATAAATTAATGATAATTTATTTATAAATTAACAATTTATAAAATAATAATTGCGCATTAAAAGTATGGCCAATATGGAGATATGAATGTAGATGGACAATCAGAGGCAAAATTAAGACTCCCAGAGAATTTTATCATCCTTTACTCAAGTTCTGGCTTTCTTTCTCTCTTTTTTTTTTATTTTTTTTATTTTTGGTTAGAGAAGTTCTGGCTTCAACCTTGCAGACTATGCAAGTGAATCTTCAAATTTTCCTCTTATTTGAATATCAAAGAGTCCCACTAGAATAACGAGGGATAAACCTGGTAGGATCAGGTAATGCTAGATTAAAAAGCTTCATTAAGAATGTTCTGAAGTTTTCAAAGCAACAAGAGACTTGACCATTTTGGATTTGTCAAATGCCTCCATGAAAACAATAATATATAGTGCAAACAAATATTTCAAGCTCCTCACAAGTAAACGAAACCTGAAAAACAAATTATCCTATTAGAAAACGAAAAAGGATTTTAAAACATCCTTATAAGCTGATCAGAGTAAAAATAGTTTACTATGGTCAGTGCTCATTATGTATCAACATTTTCTCCTCCAAACACGTTACAATATTCACAATCCGCCTTTTATAAAGTCACAATATACACAAAAATGCAATCAAAATTCACAAGTAAAATTCTAGCAAATCAAATTTACAAGTTACAACCTCAATTAAGCCACTCAAATAAGAACTTTAAACACCTTGGATGACTTGGTTATCAAAACGCAGTTATAATTAGTACTAATTTGGAAGTCAAATAAATTAGAAGCAGAAAAAAAACATGATGTGGGGGTTTTATGCTGCCGGAGCTACCATTTGGAAGTATTGGGAAGGTGTCTGGAAGAGGCATCTGTTGGTGGTTGCACATCAAAATTGAAAAATAAAAATGAAAAAAAAGAAAGTAAAAAATGCAAGGTGCCTAACAAGGAAGAAATTGTAAAAAATGTGAGGTGAAAATGGGAGGTGCCTAATTTAGCCTAATTTTCACCTAATTTAATTTGACAATTTATTTATATTTGAAGCCTATAAATAGGCTCATTCTCTCCATTTGTAGAAACACCAAGCAAACACAAAATATAGCTTAAGGAGAGCTATAGGTTAAACACCAAGTAGTTTATATTAGGAATTAGAGAATCAATCTCTTGGAGTTCCTTGGAGTATAAATATTTGGGGGTTGTTTTGTGGGTGTCGGTTAGAAAAATATTTTGTAATTTGTGGTTGTAACAATTTGCCGCATAGTGAATATTTTTCTTGGTTGTCGTTAGACAACGACCGTGGTTTTTCCCCATTCGGGAGTTTTTCACGTTAAATCTTTGTGTTTTATTCTCTTTAATTTCACAGTCATTATTTTATTTTCTCATTTGTTCCTGCTTGAAGACTGTCCGAAGGGCGAAAAATAAGCGATTTTTCCAACAAGTGGTATCAGAGCTTAGGTGTTATAATTTTTGTCAAAAATCTTAGTATGCTCTGTGGTTGCAGCTTGGTCTGATCTTCCACATCAGAAAAGATTTTTGTTAAAAATTATTTTTGTTTTTAAGCTGGTGGAGCCTTTGGAGCTGGTGGAGCTTTGGAAAATGTGGAGCCGTTTTGCTTTGATGTGCTTGAGTATTGGTGGTGAGATAAATAATTACATGTCGAGGTAAATTCTGTCAAACGACACGAATTTAGTCTAAAGCAAGTGGATTTTAAGTGAGACCATTGTGACTCCTCCTCTTATCTGGGAATTTACCTAGTGTAATATTTATTTCTGGTCCTTTATTAAGCACAAAGTAAGCATGTCGGCAATGAGATGCGAGATTGAGAAATTTGATGGGAGAATGAATTTTGCACTGTGGCAAGTGCAAGTCAAAGACGTGTTGATACAGTCTGGACTACATAAGGTTTTGCAGGGTAAACCAGTCAGCGGAAGAAATTCAGGAAAAGGCGGTAGTAGTGGAGACTCAGAAAAATCCAAGATTAGTGATGAAGAATGGGAGGAGCTGGATATCAAGGCGGCAAGTCAAATTCGCATGTGTCTAGCAAAAAATGTTCTTGCTAATGTGCTTGGATTGTCCACGACAAAGGAGCTGTGGGAGAAACTGAAAGAATTGTATCAGGGGAAAAATATATCCAACAAGTTATATTTGAAGGAGCAATTTCATACGTTGAAAATGGTAGAAGGTACAAAGCTGTCCGATCACTTGAGTGTCCTCAACGGTATCATCTCTGAATTGGAAACTCTTGGAGTGAAAACCGAAGATGAAGATAAAGCTCTCCGATTCATCCTGTCACTTCCTTCAACATATGAGCACATGAAGCCTGTTCTGAAATATGGTAGTAAGGAAGTGGTGTATGCGGATGTGGTTAGTAAGCTCATTACTGAGGAGAGAAGACTGAATGAAATGGAAAATAAATCTTATGAGAATTCAGCTTTATCTGTCGGTATCAGGAAAAAGAATAAAGGCTCCGGAAAGAGAAAGGTTGTCTGCTAGGGGTGTGGTCAAACTGGACACGTGAGGAAGGATTGCCCGAACGGTGGAGCTGATTCGGCTAGAAGCTCTAACGTTGTTGCTGCCAATGTGATCTACTGTGGCGAAGGAGATGATGAGTTTTCTCTGTAGTTGAGAGAAGTGTATCCTCATGGCATGATTGCTACCCGTTGAGATGCCATGGAAGAGGACAGATTATTGATAGCTGATCCACAGAAATGCGTGCGACATTGGTTGACAGTTGATGCAAAGCATGTGGTGGAAAAATGATGTCGATGACTAATGAACTCTCGGAAAAGTCAACAGAAGGGTTGAACCATAAACTATTAGCAGGATCCGACATGGCGGATGGAAAATTCTTGGAGTTGGCGAAATAATTCCAAGTGGCGATACTCTTTTATGGTGGAGTATGTTAATTCTTGACGTCAAGAATTATGATTGTCGGTAACAGACAATGTTGTGTTTTTATTTTTCAAGGTGAAGATTGTTGGTGGTAGCACACTAAAATTGAAAAATAAAAATGAAAAAAAAGTAAAAAATGCAAGGTTCCTAACAAGGAATAAATTGTAAAAAATGTGAGGTGAAAATGGGAGGTGCCTAATTTAGCCTAATTTTCACCTAATTTAGTTTGACAATTTATTTGCATTTGAAGCCTATAAATAGGCTCATTCTCTCCATTTGTAGAAACACCAAGCAAACACAAAATATAGCTTAAGGAGAGCTATAGGTTAAACACCAAGTAGTTTATATTAGAAATTAGAGAATCAATCTCTTGGAGTTCCTTGGAGTATAAATATTTGGGGGTTGTTTTGTGGGTGTCGGTTAGAAAAATATTTTGTAATTTGTGGTTGTGACAATTTGCCGCATAGTGAATATTTTTCTTGGTTATCGTTAGACAACGACCGTGGTTTTTTTCCATTAGGGAGTTTTCCACGTTAAATCATTGTGTTTTATTCTCTTTAATTTCACAGTCATTATTTTATTTTCTCATTTATTCCTGCTCGAAGACGGTTCGAAGGGCGGGAAAATAAGCGATTTTCCCAACAGCATCTCACACTCTTCGCCACTAAAATATATTCGTCGCGGCAAGGCCCATCCATTGCTCAAGCTGAATGTGCTGATGTCCTTTTCTAGTCTTATCTTTGTTGTCACTAAGCCTACTTGCTTCTCATCAGCTCGCAACAATTCAGTATTGTAGTGCTGTAAACCCCAGAAGAGGGCTACCTTATCTGTAATAGTCATAATTACATATATAAATCTAGTAATTCCTACGTCTCTTTCTTTTAAATGATATCACTATAATTATGACAAATTAAGAATGTTAAGAATTACCAATAAAACCAACAGTGGGGAGTTTTGTACTGTTGAAGCTGTATGTAGTTGTATTCTAGGTGAAACCAGGATGTTGTACTAATACATTCCAGTCCTAATAATTTTCTCTTATAATTGTAGTTAGAGATTGTAGGCTTCACTCTCCAATGAGTCATATAATTGTTCTTGACATGCCAATGAACTCTAACTGGGCACATATGATCGGTGCATTGCACTATGTCTATACTATTCAAACTCGTTAAGGATGAAGGCGACGAATCTTCCCTGTTATTTGCAGAGAAAGAGAGAGATCAGTTGCTAGTTTACTTCCAATTACAAATTGTAATTTCATGACAAATAGATAAATAATAAATGAAAGCTACAAAAATTGCGTAAAATTCATTTACAATTTAATATATAGAAAATGTACCTTATGCATGGAACTTTATTTTGGTTAGTCTCTTTGCATCCACAGCTACATTCAGGACAAGTTGTGACCTTAGGATTATAGAATGTTGACAGTGAAATACAACGAACAGGCCTTTTGTTAACCAAAAAACTAGAGTAAGTGCAAGTTGACTTCCATGTTTCTGAAAACAACAAATATATAGAAATGATTAGCCAGGTTTATTGTAGAGGACAAGCACACCAATCATCACTAAACGAGAAAATTGAATGCTCTAATTGGCAACTGGCAACTGGGAAAGAATACTTACTATAAACTTGAACTTTTCTTCTACCCCGAAAATATGAAGACTCTGTAGGATCAGTCTCCAAAACAGAGCCACAAGTGTAACCAGGACCTTGTGCTAATAATGTAAGATTAGCAGGGGAAGGGACACTAGAATTTATATTCAAATTGCCAACAGTAATATCTAAGGAGGAGACTGATTTGGAAGGATCAATTGCCCAAGCAGAAAGAATACCGCCCGGGCAGCAATCGTCAGACTTGTTCATTGGCAATGTGTCGGGCATTAGATCAGCAATGATAGGATTTCGTTGGCAAGAGTGTGGAATTTGGTGTTTGAAGGAGGAGCAATTGCCTTGTACGGTGGCGAATGCGCCGAACATGGACCAGATGATCTCATTGTTAGTCCATTTCCACCCCATGGTCCAACCTGGCTTGTCAATATGGCGGTACTGATAGTAATTTCGGATAGTTACCCTCGCCTGTGAAGTTAATGCAGCAACATAATTAAACATAATCGACTCTCTTTTTTTTATGTATTCTTTCAAGATCATTGATTATATTGAACCTAAATAGAATTTCAGTGATGTAGTTTATTGACCATGATCACATTTCAAGAAGATTAATAAGAAGGCTTTTTATTATGAAATTAATACAATAGAAAACTAAAGGGATACTGACCACATACCAATCACTTCTCCACTCATGTATATCAAAGGTCACAGTAATGTTTCCATTGGGATCCAAATGATCATAGCAATCTGCATGCAAATCATAATAAATACTGCAGATTATTCATCAAGAATTAATCAATCATCTCCTTTTAAACATTTTAAAAAAAAAATGTGTAAGAAAATAAAAAAAATGGAAAGTTGAATGACATGCCTGAAATAATGGAGGCAGCAATTAACAAAATCAAGGCCAGAGCAAAAGAACACTGTGCACAAGACATTACTAATAAACCCATCTTAATTTGTTTGGAGATTATTATATTAAGGATGAGTTAGTTAATTAGTTAGGAAATTTAGATGTATTTAAGGTTGTTAATTATAGAATTGATTGAGCTAATAAAAAGGGTTTATAATGGGCTACATTATAAGGAAGAAAGAGCAATCTTAGATACCATCTAGAATGGATAGGGGACCCGCACACACACACAACTCGCGAGCGCGATAACCTCTAGAGCTACGGCTTCAGATTCCGGCCCGGCGGCGGGTCCTTCGGGGCCGACTGGCCTTTCTTTTCTTGCTGCCCTCCAATCAGGTTTATCTTCTTCCTCTAGCTCTGAGCTTAAAGTTGTTGATCGTTCCTTTAAGGATGTTGATATTTCTTCTGCTAAACATTCCGGCCGATTTAAAGGAGTGCCGGCGGTTTCTTTCTCTTTGGATGAGATTGAGCTTCTTGCTAAACCTTTCAAATATGCATTGGTTGGTTTCTTTTGCTCTGGTAGGCCGGGCATGAAGTCTCTTCAGAAATCATTTGAACAGATTGGGTTTAATGGTTCTTTCACTTTGGGGCTTTTGGATTCTAACAATGTTTTAATTAAATTTGAACTTGAGGAAGATTATTTGAGATGTTGGCTGAGGCAATTGTGGTTTTTTAATGGTTTTAGCATGCGTGTCTCTAAATGGACTGTGGATTTTAGATCAAATATTGATATTCCAATTGTTCCTGCTTGGGTTTCTTTGGAGGGGTTACCTGTGCATTTCTTTCACAAAACAGCTCTACATCGTATTGTCAGTCTCATTGGAAAACCACTAAAAGTTGATGCAGCAACCTCTACATTAATTCGTCCATCTGCGGCTAGGGTATGTGTGGAGATAGACCTAACCAAGGAGTTGCCTGACAGATTATGGATTGGGAATGGAGAGAAGGGTTTTTATCAGCCGATCACATATGAGAGTCTTCCTTCATTTTGTTCTCATTGCTGCAGATTGGGACATGATATAGTAAATTGTATGGTTTCTAAAGTAAGGGTACAATGTGAAGAGTCAAAACCAGCTGAAACTAAGAAATGGGTACCTAAAGATTCTGCTAATAACTCATCTGCCTCTGTCTCGCTCAAACTCCTGAACCTAAACTCTGCTGATGTCGCTACAGGCTCTGAAATTGTTGGAAAAGAAACTGATGTTGTGGCAGGTCCTAAACAGCAAAAGGTTAGTCTACCTGTATCTATTAAGGGTCATGAAACTGATGATTTACAAAAATCGAATGCTAATGCTATACCTTCTAAAACTTTGCCTAATGAAGATGAGCTTCCTGAGTTGAATGTCAATGTTATCTCCTCTATACCTAATGAATCTGTGACTTCTAATAGATTCCTTCCTTTAAGTTCCTCCTCATCTATGCCTAATGAAACAGTGATTTCTGATATACTTCTACCTTCAAGCTTCTCGTCTATTAATGTGAATGCCCCTGCTCAAAGTTCAGTTAATTTGAGTGAGACAGAAATTGTTTCTGAAAAACCTTCTCCCACCAGTTCTGTGTTACATAATACTGCTAAGGTTACTTTTTCTGACTCTGTGACTATTTTAAATCCTTCTGATTTACAAAAGATTGCTGTTTCAAATGCTAATGTGGAAATAGCTAGATTAGAAACTTTGTCCAATAAGGAATCGGAGGAAATTCAGGGTAAAAGTATTTTGTATACCACTTATGTGTTGAAATGCAGTGAGCTGCGTCCTGCTTTCTCTGATGGCTCTGGGTCTGATCTGGATACAGAGGAGGGACATTCGGTTATGTCAGTGGATGACATTAATATTGGTGCTTCCAACAAGGTTGTTTCTGTTGAAAATCTTTCAAAGTATAAAGCTGCTGGTTTCTCTATGAATTTACGGAAGAACAGAAGACGTAAGAAACTTCCTGGCTCTCCAGATTTAGCTACTCATGCCACTCATTCTTTAGCTCAACATATTCCAACTCAACAATGAATATTCTCTGTTGGAACTTGCGAGGTGTGGTCTCCTCCCTTACTCGACTTCATAAGCTTTGTTTATCTCATCATATTGGCCTTCTTGTGATTATAGAACCTATGGTGGATTTTTCAAGTAGTAATCAGTTTGTTACTAAATTGGGCTTCAATAATATATATCATTCTCAAGATAATAAAATATGGCTTGTTTGGAAGGATAATATGTTTGCAATATCTGATTGCTTTTCCTATTCTCAATTTATAAATTGTAAAGTCACTTCTCTGGCCTCCTCCTTTTCCTTTCAACTCTCGGCAGTCTATGGATATCACTCTCGTGCTGCAAGGAAAGATCTTTGGAATGGTCTTAATAATCTTGCCTTGCAAACCTCTATCCCATGGCTTATTGGAGGTGATTTTAATGTTATTAAAGACATTGGAGACTATAAAGGGAACTCAGCCCCGGACACACATAGCATGAATGATTTTGTGGATTGTGTCTCTAATTGTGCTTTGCAGGACATTCCTTTCATTGGTAACTATTTCACCTGGACCGGGGTTCGCCGGAATGGTAGAGTTTGGGAAAGACTTGATCGGTTTATGGCCAATTTGGATTTTTTTGACAATTTTGATTCTCTCTCTTGTTCTCATCTTAGTAGAACCACCTCTGATCACTCTCCTATGTTACTTAAATGTTATAAATCTTATACATCAGCCCCCCGCCCATTTAAATTTCAACACATGTGGCTAACTCATGATGGTTTCGTTCCTATGGTTCGCAGTTTTTGGACATCTTCTTTTTCAGGGGGTGTCATGTCTGGTTTATTTTGCAAATTGAAATTACTTCGCAAGGAGATTAGCAATTGGAATAAACATCATTTTGGCAATATTTTTTCTGCAGTGGAACAAGCAGAAGCGCAGGTAAATATTGCTGAAATAAATTTCTTGAATGATCCTTCTCCTCAGAATAGACGGGTCTGGCAAGAGAAACAAGCAGTTTTGATTCAAAAGCTTCAGCTAGAGGAACTATTCTGGAAACAAAAATCTCATGTAAAGTGGTTAACTGAGGGAGAACATAATTCTAAATTCTTTCACAACTATGTGAAGATGTCTCGCAAATTTCAATTTATTTCTTCAATTAAAGATGATAATGGCAACATTCTAACTGATCAAAAAGAAATTGGTGAAGAGGCGGTCAAGTTCTTTTCTTCACTCTTTTGTGAAGAGCCTTCACAAGCTCCTGAGCTTTTGATTGATTTGCTACCGTCGATCATATCTGAGAATGATAATCTTCGGTTGTTGAAGATTCCAGACGACGGTGAGATTAAAGATGCAGTTTGGCAATTGGACCCTACTAGTGCTCCAGGCCCTGATGGGTTTGATGGTAAGTTTTTCAGAGCTTGCTGGGAATTTTTAAATTGGGATGTTTGTAGTGCGGTGAAAGAGTTCTTCTTGGGTATTCCTATTCCGAATGCCTTTAGCAGTGCTAATATCATATTGATTCCCAAGATTCAATGCCCAAATCATTTCTCCCATTTTCGTCCAATTTGTTTAGCTACTTTTATCAGCAAAGTTTGTACTAGAATTTTAGCTAACAGATTTGCTCCTCTTATGGATAAAATCATCTCCAATGAGCAGGCAGGTTTTCTTAAAGGCAGATCTATCCATGACCACATCTTACTTGCTACTGAGATTATCCAAGATTTGGATAAGAAAGTGAGAGGGCATAACATTGCTATCAAGCTAGACATGGCTAAGGCGTTCGATAGGGTCAACTGGTCTTTTCTCAGATCTGTGCTTCTTCGGTTTGGTTTTTCTTCTACTCTAGTTAACCTGATTATGAATAATTTGGCCTCAACACATTTATCAATTGTTGTTAATGGTGTTAGTCAAGGTTTTTTCAAGCCTCAGAGGGGAGTTAAACAGGGAGATCCTCTTTCTCCTCTTCTGTTTGTTATAGCTTCAGAATGCTTTTCTCGTGGTATCAATCATTTAATCAATGAGGGTAGCATATTTCCTTACACTCTTAAACGCAATTGCCCGGTGATCTCTCATTTAGCTTTTGCGGATGACCTCTTGGTTTTCATTAATGGAGGCCTTCGCAGTGTTAAAAGATTCAAAGATTTCTTGTGTCTTTATCAGGCAACCGCTGGTCAGCTTATTAATTTTGATAAAAGCTCTCTTTACTGCCCTACTAATTGTTCTTCTAATTCTGTTAGGAGAATTGTTCAGAGTTTGGGCATCAAGCAGAAGCATCTTCCTTTCACATATTTAGGGGCCCCAATATACAAAGGTATTAATCGTGCTATCTATTGCCAATTTCTATTGAGTAAAGTGGATCAAAAATTGCAGGGATGGTACAAAAAGTTCCTCTCAATTGGAGGTAGGCTTCTTCTTATAAAACATGTCCTCAGCACTATTCCTATGCATATTATGGGTTCTATGCTTCTCCCTCATTCAATCATCTCATCTCTGGAATCCAAGCTTTGCTCTTTTTTTTGGAGTTCTGATTCAGCTATTAAAAGGCATCATTGGGTCAAATTTGCTGACATGTGCTACCCAACTTGTGAAAATGGATTAGGGTTGCGTTCTTTTGCTTCTATTCAGGATACTTTTTCAGTTAAAATTTTGTGGTCTTATTTGAGAAATCATACTATATGGGCTACTTTCATGCATTCTAAGTATCAGATTAGAGAAGATATGACATTCAAACCAACAGATTCAGCGGTGTGGAAGCGCATTTGTAGAGCTTACCATTACTTTTCTGATCATATTTTACTCACGGAATCTCCGGTAGCATGGAAACGGCACATCTCTGGTATCTTTACATTTGCTTCGGCCTATGAGGTGATTAGAAAACATAGGCAGATTACCTTGTCAGCTAGATCATCTTGGGATTCAGTGATTCCAACGAAATATTCGATTTTAACATGGAGAATTCTCAATAATGCTTTACCGCTGCCATCCAATCTTCAAATGTTGGGAATTAATTTAACCTCTTTCTGTCCTTTCTGCTATGGAGGAGAAGCTTCCATTGAGCATATTTTCTATTCTTGCAAAGAGGTTAGTAAGATTTGGTCTTATTTTGGGGCTTTCTTGGTGAATGACATTGCAACCAAACGTTCCTTGCGTCAAGAGTTAATTTATTGGTGGCTTATTTCACCTGATCAAACTCTTATGGGACGTATTCGAAGGTTGGTTTCCCAATGCATCCTTTACTCTATCTGGACCATGTATTGTAGCTGTTGTTGGGGGACAGGTTCTTTTTATTTTCCAGCTCTGTTAAGCTCCTCATTACGGTCCATAAACAGTTGGGGAGTTGGTTACTCTCATGCTACTTTTGCCAGGCCGGTACCAGCATTATCAGAGATTTTGCCAGCACGTTTTGGATACTCAAAACTAAAGCCAACATTGGTATCTTGGATTAAACCTCCTTCGGGCTGGACAAAATTGAACATTGATGCTTCTTTCACTTCTCAACTCTCCTCAGGTGGTGCGGTTCTTCGGTCTTCAGGTGGACAATTTATTATGGGTATTTCTTTTGTTCTTCATGCTGATGACGCTCTTAATGCAGAATTGCAAGCAACTCAGATCGCTACCAAATGGTTTTTAGATGCTGGTTTTAACAACTTTCAGATAGAAATTGATTCTTCAGCATTAGTGGACATTCTTCTTCATCCTCAAACTCTTCATCCTTCATCACTGGTAGGAAAAACGAAGACTTTAATCAACTCCTTTTATTGTCAAATCATGCACATATACAGGGAAGGCAACCAGGCTGCTCACTATTTTGCTCTACTCAGTAGATTACACAATAGAAATTTTTTCTTTAACTCTCTTGCTTCTTTACCTTGCTTTTTAAGAGGTATCCTTTTGAGTGATTGTATGGGTTTACCCTATATACGTTCTCGTTGATTTTTCTAATCTAATATAAAAAAAATATTTATATAAAAAAAAAAAAAAGATACCATCTAGAACAGCAACATCAAATTCAGGATATTCAAGAATGGTAGCAAACAAAAATCATAGGAAATATCATCAATTGCTTAATTTCAATTTCTTTCTTTTAAGTCAAAAGCACTTGAAAGAAAAGATTCTCTATATAAGTTTTGTATAGAAAGGAACAGAAATTTTAATTTTTGGAATATGTTATTTGTCTTATCTAAACAAACAGCAGTACTTTTGAGTAAGAGGACGGCTCACATTTATCCCTGGCCCTACGTAACTAAATTAAGTATGACCTTTTATTTTATACATAATGGACTACAATTATTATTATTAGTATTCAAATGATATTATAAATTAATTTTTACATATTGTATTTATATTTAACAAAGGACAAATTATTTTTATGTTGGAAATTAATATACATATGTAAACAAAAAAAAAATTCTTGATTTATGATTTGACTCGAAAATTAAATGTTGCATTGTGCAAAACTAATTGCTATTAAAAATATTTAGAATGGGGATATATTTACAATTCATATTTCTATAAATATTCTCGTCTATTATTTAAGTTACACCACATTTATTTTTCTATGATTTACAAAATTTTTTTTAAAAATATTGAGAAACTTTTTTACAAAATATATTTAATAATTAAATAAATATTAATTGAATATCATTTTTCATCATTAATTACTTTGTCAATATTAATTAAATTATAATATTTAAAATTGACTATACATAATAAAATTTGAATAAACTCGTTATTAAAAATAAATACTAATATATATGTATATATACGTATACTTTATTACTAATTGTATTTCAACATTTGTAAAATTTATATAACTATAACAAAAAGAAAATTGCGTTATAAAAGAAAAGAATGAATAACAAAAATGGTAGAATAATTTAAAATTAAGAAATAAATGGAAAATAATTTATTATCATTATGAGAGAAACTTTTTTTCTAACATATTTATCGACTAACAGTCAGGCCCGGCTCAAGGGGGAGCAACATGAACAACCGCTCAGGGCCCCTGATTTTGATAGAGCCCCAAATTTATAAATATATATACATATATGTAAAGAATAACAAAACTTTGATTTGCTATGGTGGTCTAGCGTGTTGTATATGATTAAAGGGTGTGAGGATCGATTCTCACTATCATCAACGTTACATTTTTTTCAAACATTCATTATACAATAAAATTTGGGCCCAACGTTCATCATACAATAAAATTTGAGCCCCTCAAGTTTTACATTATTATTTTTAGGCCCTTAAGTCCTAAATATTTATTTTTGGGCGGCCCCTCAAATCTAAAATTTTCACTCCGACACTGTTTTTTAGGGGCCCATATCTTAATTTCTGCTCGGGGCCCCTAAAATATCCGAGACGGCCCTACTAACAACTATCAACCATGCATCAACCATTATCAACTTTTTTTTTAATATTGCATTAAATATAGAATGAGTAATCAATCTATATGTAATCAATCTCAGATCTATTGTTTAGGTGAGAGATGCACCTATCATTAGGCTATATCTCGACGTACAATCATTATCAACTATTAATTGTTAAGAGTAACAAAATCAGATAAGTTTAATTTAAGAAAAACAAAAACAAAAAGAAATTGTTTATTATAAGGAGTATATGTTCAGAATTATGTACAAGGAACACTATTTTTCATTTTTAATGTGTTGGTCTGATTGTCCAATCCAATGCTACAAAATTCAACTCCAAATATCTTTATCCCATTAAGCAGGAAAGAATTTAGCCTTTAGGTCTCATTATCCTGTGTTTGCTCTGATTTTAAAATATATATATATATATATTTATATTTATAGTATATTATTATTGAATTATATATTTAATCATACTATATAATATATAGTTTTAAAAAATTAAAATAAAAAAATATAAGTATTCACATAATATTATAAAATATTGTTATTATCTTACCGATTCTTATTTTTTTTTTTAATGAAAATGTTTGATTTCTATTTCCATAGACATTAGAATCTCGAAGCCTGCATTGTTCTAACAATAGCGAAGAGAATAGGACAAGGGTATACAGTTCCTTAAGTTTCAATATTTTTGGTTTTGAACTTGGCCCTCTTTCTTAGGTGAAAATTTTCCATATAAAATATATTAAATAATTTTTTTAATTATAAATTTGTAATTTTAACTATAAGTTATAAGAAAAATGAATAATTACTTTAGTGGTTCATTATATTAAATTTAAGGATTTATAACTTTAAACAATTTATCTGAAATAAAAAAAAATAAATTTGTTTTAAACTAAAAATTCATCACTATAAGTCAACTGATAATTATTTATAAGTCATGGCTTTTATCACCTCCTACAAAGGTACTGCATTTTTTTTAAAAATAAATTTCCTGACCATAAATTTATGACGAAAACATATGTATTGATAAGTAAAATTAACCAAATAAATAATTAACATATTGTCGTCATAACAATTTAAAATAAACTATAGACCTGCTAAAAAAACATGGGCAACCTTATTGAAATATGTAAGTCAATATTTATATATAAATAACTAATTTTGGTATATTTAATATTTTATAAATTAATCTTTAATAATTTAATTTAAATTAAAATTTTAAAAATAATTATAATATCATTAAATCAAGTAGGTAATGATATTTTTTTAATATTAAATTATGATATGAAAAAAGTATAGTTATCCTTGTTGTAATCTAACTGCTGCATTGAGCATTAATTAGCTCATAAATTTAGAACCTAGATTTTTTCAGTTCATAATTATCAAAAACTTGGTTGCTTTGCTTGACACTAACTGTCTACTGCTCCTATCACTCTGCCACTTTCCAAACTTATAAAATATGAAGTCTAACTTAACTTAAATTGTTTTATATATAATGAGAAATGAGCTTATTATTATTATTATTATTATTATTATTATTATTATTATTATTAATGAGTTGGAATTAAGTTTAAAAATGTTGTTGTTTATAAAAAATTTGATTTGTTGAATTTATAATTTGCTTTGGTTCCTACACATTCACTTTCCCCACTTAGCTGTAACACCTTTGACCTTTATTTATTAGGGTGCCTTCAGGGTAAAGGACCGAGATGGATGAATGTGCCTATATTCACTACATGTTGGTATTAATCAACTCTCAAGAGTTTGATCCATTAGTTTTCATTTCCAAATAAGTCAAAAGCATATTTAACCCTAACTTTATTTATTTAGTCAATTTGCTCTTTAAAGTTTTAATTCAACTATATAACCTATTGAACTTATACTGAATCACGTCAAATAAGTTAAGCCATATTTTTCTTTCCTTATTGTCTCTAAATCTCTTCTTATCTAAAATCTCACCCATAATCAAACATCTAAAATCTAATATTAAATCTCTAAGCCTTCTTTTAGATTTTACTTTTATATCTTCTTGAAACTTCTGTTGTTAGTTTGATGTTTTTTAAATTTCTCTTTTTGAGATACAATTAATTTATTCTTTTACAATATACATTATTTACAGAAAATATATTTAAGGATAGATTTTAGTGATTAGATTTTAGATAGAAACAAAATTAGATGAGAATGGATTTAGAGACAAAAAAATTATATGTATAACTTAAGAAAAATATAACTCAACATCACCCGACGTGACTCAACGAGCTTATATTTATAAGTTAAGAAAAATATAGGTTCAAAAAGCTATATGGTTAAATAGAAAGATCAAGGGTCTAGGAGTAAGTATATTTTTCTAATCCAATTGAACTTGACCGAATCAAATGGATGTTGGTCAGATTTGATAGATTTTTAGTGTAAATTCGGGTGAAATAAGGTTTGTGTTTTGAAAAAATTTCTATTTCGGTTAGTTGGTTAGTTTGAGATTTATTTTTCCGTTTGTTATATTAATTCTTATGATCATATTGTTGACATTCTGACCAAGCCATTACATTGAGCTCGCTTTGATGAGTTATGTTCCAAGTTGACTGTGTTTGCCAACCCAATACAATTTGCAGGGGGATGATAGACATTATCTTCAATTAGTTATATATTTGTTAATATCACAGCTGTCTCCTAATTAAGATAGGGGTTTGTTCCTTTCATAATACTAGTAGTTTGTGTATAAATATCCCTATCAATGAGAAGAAAAGTTGTTGGCTTATTTTGCTATTGCCTGTCATCGAAGGCAAACCAAGATAATTACCTCCTTGCAAGGTATTACGAATATGCAACACATTTTTAACCGTATCACTGGCTGATCCTTCCACATAAATGCTAAACTAAATACCAAATTTGGACAGGTTGACTAAATTAAGCTTAAAAAATTATTATGGAGTAATGTTGTGACAAGCACCTTAGGCTGATTGAATGAAATTGATCTAAAAATATAGAATTTGATATTTAATTGTCACAAATTATAGTTTAGGATAAACTGAGACTTCTCTAAAAACAAATTTGAGATATTTATTGAGCCTCACTTTAATGAAGATTACTAAAAGAAATATCGTTGCTATACACCCTATAATGCTATGTATTTTGGTTCATTTGATATCTCATAAATTTAAATACGGTTGATTTTATTACGTACTTCACTCTATTCACTGCCTTGTTTTCGATATGCCCTTTTTAACCCAAGAATGATATCTTTTGGGTTTTCCACTGTGAAAAATAGGTTAATTGTTTCACTTAAAAGTCAATAAAAATTGAATGAACTGAGTGAAAAACGCATTAAAGTAGCTGAGCTTTTGTACCACTTGAAAGAGGGCCTACGAGTCTACATTTATAATAAATGTGAAATATATATATATATTTACGTAGTTGAGATTATAGGGATAGATAGTTAGCTTTGAATTATATTTCTCAACTACCTATCCGTCCATCATTATTTTCAATATAAATGCATATATACGTGTGTGTGTGTGTATACATACAGAGATTAAACAATTAGCCTACATTTCAATAAGATATCGCGGGAAGTTTAGGGGTTGTTGAGGATGAAGAAAATGGCAATGAGTATTGTGGGCTTGGAAGACCTCACTTCTCTAAAAGTTAGTATTTATTTATTTCTCTTTACAGTCACTTTATTATTTACTTTACTCACCACATCAATATATATGAATTAATAATCAATTATAATATGACACAGTAACATGTAATTAATATGCACTTCAATAAATAAATAGTTAATTATATTGTTCATTTAATAGTGTTATTATTTATTACATGAGATGATATACTATATATTATTAATTAGTTCATATTATATGAACTGGATTAATTAAAAAAACAAAAGTTTTATATAAATTAAAGTTTAAGAAAAAATTAAATTATATGTCATTTTTAATTTTTTTATTAATTTATATATCTTTGTTATATTAATTTTTTAAATTTTTAAATTTTTATTATATTAGATGTATATAGATGCATATTTCTGGGAGTGAAATATATTTTTAATATATTAAATGTATAATAGATATATATTTTAAAAAAGAGATATTTTTAAAATTAAAAATTAAAAAATATTTTGAAAGGAAAAAATTAATAATTTTTAAAATTTTTTGAGTATTTTAAAGAAATCCCAAACTTTTAACCTTCAATTATGGTAAATTAAAAAATTTTTAAAAATATTTTAGAATATTTTTGGATTGAAATAAAAGACAAGCACTGAAGGGCTAGACTAACAAAGAAAGGGTGGCAGGAGCAGACGCAAAAATAAATATTAGGGGGCCAAGTTCAAATAATATATTGTTAAATAAAAAATTAAACTTATATAATTATTGTTCATAATTAAAAATAATCATAATACATTCCGACTGTTACATCTAATATAACACATAAAAAATGCATCATTTATAATTAAATTTACAGTAAATTCTTTTTCTATATATAGCAATAGATAATAATAAAATCATTTTCAAAATGCATATTCATATTAAAATATGCATGCAAATGCAACTAATTAAAATAAAAAATATTTTAATAAATATATTAAATAATAAATTACATATAAAGTAATCAAATAAAATAAATTTAATCATATTCATATAAATAGGCTACCACTAAAGAGAAAGAAATTAATTTATTAAAAAATTTAAAGTATATCATTTAATTGGCCAATAATTATTTAAGGGTACTTTTTCTCAAAAAAAAAAACCTTATTAAACTAAATATTCAATTAAGAAATTGGATAAAAAAATTGAGGCTTTGGACTGAATATTTAAATAAATAATTAAGTCAAAAGATTTTAAATCTTATTGAAGAAAGGCCACATAAACTTAATGGGGCCAACTTTCATATATTATATATATTTTAGAAAAGATAAACCTAAAATTAAAAAGGAAAAATAAAATTGTAGGGCCCCCTAAAATACACATTAGGCCTGTCCCTTAGGATATATTTAAATGGAGGCAGGGAAATATTTTATAAAGTCTGATAAGGTTAATATTGTATTTAGGAAGAGGTATTTGAAGATTTTATAAAGTAGGAAAAAGGTTCAAAATTTTTTTCAATATTTTCGCATAAATATAAATACAATCTTAATATTTATTTTGGCTAGGCTCAAAACATTTTTAAAAATTTTCATTTAAGCCCATATTTTTTATGGAAATGGAATCAGGATAAGTTCTTTCCCACTTTAATGAATCTATGAGGAGTGACTAAGTAAAAATACAGCAAACAACCAATCATTCACACATAAACACAAGAATTTTTAATGTGGAAAACTCCTTCAATGTGAAGGATAAAAATCACGGGGCCTCTCTTGGTTCAAGTAAAAGAGTTCCACTATGAAAATCAATGTTTACAGCAACTACAAGCTACTACAATAACTCTCAAGTGAAGTAGCAACACCAAATCAACCAAATAATAAGAAATAAATAATAGAATGGAGAAAAATCACCCAAATAGCTAATGTTCATGTCAATGGATGAGCTCTGGTTGTTCAAATTTGATCTCCATAGTCATATTAAAGAACAACAAATTCTAAATGTGCTCACCAAATTTCAGCCAAATCCAACCATAAATGACCGTCCGATCATCGGAGAAAGACAAACTAGTCGTTGTTGCAGAACTGCACGTAAACAGTAATTTTCGAGCCACAAGTGCCAGAAATCTAACCCTCCAAAATAGATCTCCACTGTTCAGAATGAAGAACGATGAGTCCTTTAACTGCTGTCCAAATTTTAGCCTAATCGTATCACAGATGAAAGTCTGATCGCCGGAAAACCAAGACTGCCCTGTTGACTCCTTTTGCAGAAAAAAAAATCTCTTTCTTTTCTCTCCCTTTTCTCTCTTTCTTTCTTTTTAGTGGCTGATACAAAAAATGACACACACACTTGTAACTTAGAGTAATATTAGTATATAAAGATGCTAAACATTAATAACCTAATGGGCTAAAATAAGTGGGCTCAAACATTATATTTTCACATAGAATGGAACCCAAAAACCTAACAATTTTCCCCCTTCCCGACTATGTAAAGGAGTTTGTCAAACCGGAAACTCTACAACATGTCTCAAACTTCCCTCTTGGTAAAGCCTTTGTGCACATATCAGAACCATTATCATCAGTATGTATCTTCTCAAGTTCAAGTTGCTTAGAATATAAAATATCACGAATCCAATGATACCTCATATCTATGTGTTTGGATCCACCATGAAAAGTATAATTCTTACCTAAATGAATAGCGCTCTGACTGTCACAAAATAAGACATATCTCTTCTGTATAATGCCAAACTCATTCACAAACTTCTTCATCCAAAGTAATTCTTTATATGCTTCAGTTGCTGTAATGAATTCGGCTTCTGTAGTAGACAATGCAATGCATTTCTGCAATCTAGATTGCCATGCCACAGCTCTCCCTGCAAAAATAATCAGATATCCAAAAGTAGACTTTCTTGAATCTGCATCCCCTGCCAAATCAGAATCTGTAGAACCACTGAGAATAAGTTTTCCAGTCCCAAAACACAACTTCAAACTAGCAGTACCACGGAGATATCTCAAAATCCACTTTACAGCATCCTAATGCTCTTTTTCTGAATTAGACAAAAATCTACTAATAGTACCAACTGCATTAGCTATGTTTGGCCTAGTGCAAACCATAGCATACATCAAGATGCCTACTGTAGATGCATAAGGAACTTTCTGCATATATTCTTTCTCTTGCTCACTAGAAAGATATTGTTTGACACTCAATTTAAAAGACATGGCAAGAGGGGTACTTACAGGTTTAGCTTTAGCCATATTAAATCGCTGCAATACTTTCTCAATATACTTTTCTTGAGATAGCCATAACTTCTTGCATTTCCTATCACGAATGATCCTTAAGCCAAGAATCTACTTTGCTGGCCCTAAATCCTTCATTAAAAGGACTTGCTCAACTCTTTCTTCAAGCTATCAATTCTTGAAGAACTAGAACCCACAATGATCATATCATCAACATATAGCAATAGGATGATAAAATCACTATCAGAAAATCTCTGCACAAAAACACAATGATCAGAAGTAGTCTTCTTGTAGCCTTGTTGAACCATAATTGACTCAAACTTCTTATACCATTGTCTAGGTGCTTGTTTCAGCCCATACAAACTCCTTTTCAGTTTGCAAATATAATTTTCTTTTTCTTTTACCACAAAATCTTTAGGTTGTTCCCTATAGATTTTCTCCTCTAAGTCACCATGAAGAAAGGCTGTTTTAACATCCATTTGCTCAACTTAGAAATTAAGAGTAGGAGCTAATCCCAAAATAACACGAATTGATGACATTTTGACCACTGGTGAGAAAATCTCCTCAAAGTCAACTCCCTTTTTCTGACTAAAGCCCTTGACAACTAATCTAGCTTTATATCGTGGAGATGATGAATTCTCTTCTTGCTTTATTTTATAGATCCACCTATTCTTCAAGGCTTTCTATCTTTAGGAAGCTTCACCAATTCAAAGGTGTAATTATCAGCTAAAGACTGCATTTCATCTTTCATAGCTGCAATCTATTATGACTTTTGCTCACTATCAATAGCCTCATCATAGCATTCAGGTTCTTCTCCATCTGTCAAGAGTATATACTCATTAGGTGAATACCTGGTAGAATGCATACGATCTCTAGTAGACCTCCTAAGTGGAGCTTCAGGTTCCTCAACATGTGTCTCTTGTTGATCATCAACTGCTTCATATTCAGGATCACTAACCTCATATGTATTCTGATTATCATTTTGCACATCACCATGATTCTGAACCTCAACTGCATCAGGCATGTAAGGTATAAGAGATAAGTCTAGGTCAATCAAACCACCAGTCTCAGGCTTTGATTTCTCTACCTTGTTGATATCTTCTACAAATACTACATCACGACTTCTGATAAGTTTCTTCTGAATTGGATCATAGTATCTGTAACCAAACTCATCTTGCCTATAGCCAATGAAGATACACTATCTGGTCTTGGCATTTAACTTGGACCTCTCATTTTTGGGAACATGCACAAAATATTTACAACCAAACACTCGTAGGTGGTCGTAAGAAACATCCTTACCATACCAGAACATATTTGGAACATCATTTCCCAATGCAATAGTGGGAGTTAGATTAATCACATATGCAACAGTATACAAAGCTTCACCCCAAAAAGAGTTAGGCAATTTAGCCTCTGAAATCACACATCTGACTCTCTCCATCAATGTTCTGTTCATCCTTTCTGCCAAACCATTCAGCTGAGAAGCCTTAGGAGATGTCTTCTGATGTCTGATACCCTGTTCTCTGCAATATGCATTAAAAGGCCCACAATACTCACCGCCATTATCAGTGCGAATACATTTCAACTTATTTCCAGTTTCTCTCTCAGCAAAAGCTTGAAATTCTTTAAATGCACCAAGAACTTGATCTTTGGACTTTAAGGTACGAACTCAAAGGCTCCTAGAATGATCATCAATAAAGGTCACAAAGTAAATTACACCACCAAATGACTTTTCCTTCAAAGGACCACATACATCTGAATGTACTAGCTCAGGCAAATTATTTTTCCTGGAAGGAGAATGATGTTTAAAAGAAACTCTCTTCTTTTTTTCAGCCAAGCAATGACAGACATGTCTAACTTTGCACCTTTCAAACCCGAAAGCAAATTTCTTTTAGCTAGACAATCTAATCCTTTCTCACTAATATGACTCACCCTCTTATGCCATAATTCTGAAGAGTTATCACATTCAACTGCATTAACAAGATCTGTAGAGATTGAAGCTTTCAACCAATATAAGCCCGAAGCCATCTTTCCTCTACCTACAACCAAAGAGCCTTTGTTGATTTTACATTTTCCATCATCAAAAGTGTTGCAATAGCCATCATCATCAAGATTACTAGTAGAGATCAAATGCAACCTAATGTCAGGTGCATGTCTAACATTTTTCAGCTTTAATTTTGTTCTATTTTGGGTCTCCAAACAAACAGTTTTAGTACCTATCACCTTTGACACTCCATCATTACCCATCTTCAAAACTCCAAAATCACCCGAAGTATAAGATGTGAAGAACTCCTTCCTTGATGTAACATGAAAGCATGCACCACTATCAAGAACCCAAGCAGTATCATTATAAGCTATATTGATCATATTCTCTTGATAAACTACAGCCAAATCATCATCTGAAGTAGCAGTGGCAACACGATCAGTATTATTATCATTGCCTCTCCTTTATTGCTTCCCTTTGTCTGCCTTGTTCTCTTTCTTCCACTTGAAACAATATTTCTTGATATGCCCTGGTTTACCACAGTAATGACATTCAAGGTTCTTCTATCTTGATTTTGATTTACTCCTGCTCTTGCATCTATTCTGATCTTGACTCCTACTTTTACTTCTCCCCCTATTTTCAGTAACCAAAATTTCTGACTGTGAAGTAGATGCCCCCTGATTTCTTCTTCTCATCTCTTCATTCAAAATACCAGTCTTTGCATACGACATGGTTACACCACTTTCAAGAGCAGAATTAGTCAAAGATATACAAAAGTTTTCCCATAAGTCAGGAAGTGTATTCAACAACCAAAGTCCAATAACCTCTTCATCAAATTTGACACCCTTGCCAGATAATTGATCAAAGATACTTGAAATTCATTCACATAATCAAGTATAGAGCTACCTTCTCTATATTGCAAGCATATAGCTTGTTTAAGCAAAAATAACTTATTGTTACCAGTTTTTGAAGCATACAAAGTTTCAAGCTTTTCCCACAATGTTTTGGCATTTGTTTCATTAGCAATATGATTTAACACATTATCTTCTACCCATTGCCTAATAAAACTACATACTTGCAAATGCTTAAATTTTCAATCTTCATTAGATTTAGACTCAGATTTTTTAGAAGTAACTACAAGTAAATGCAATCTTTTCACAATAAGAAAATCTTTCATTTTTCCTTTCCACTTGAGATAATTTGTGCCATCCAAACAAACCATTTTACTCATATTCACCTCCATCATTCAAACAAGCAAACAACCAATGAACTAATGAACTAGCTCTGATACCATTTTAGTGGGAATGGAACCGAGATAAGTTCTTCTCCACTTGAATGAATCTATGAGGAGTGACTAAGTAAAAATTCAGCAAACAATCAATCTACACTCTGCCCCAAGATTCACAAAAATCATTCACACATAAACACAAGGATTTTTAACGTGAAAAACCCCTTCAATGTAAAGGATTAAAACCACGAAACCTCTCTTGGTCCAAGTAAAAGAGTTTCACTATTAAAATCAATATTTACAGTAACTACAAGCTACTACAATAACCCTCAAGTAAAGTAGCAATACCAAATCAACCAAATAATAAGAAATAAACAATAGAATGGAGAAAAATCACCCAAATAGCTATTGTTCATGCTAATGGATGAGCTCCGGTTGTTCAAATCTGATATCCACTGTCCAAATTAAAGAACAAAAAATTCTAAACGTGCTTGCCAAATTTTAGCCAAATTTGACCACAATGACCGTCCGATCATCGGAGAAACACAAATTGGTCGCTGTTGCAGAACTGCAAATAAACAGTAATCTTTGAGCTACAAATGCCGAAAATCCAACCGTTCAAAATAGATCTCCACCGTTTAGAATGAAGAACGATGAGTCCTCTAACTGCTATCCAAATTTCAGCCTGATCGGATCACAGATGACCGTCCGATTGGTAAAACAATCAAGACTGCCCTGTTGACTCCTTTCGCAGAAAAAAAAATCTCTTTCTTTTCTCTCCCTTTTCTCTCTTTCTTTCTTTTTAGTGGCTGATACAAAAAATGACACATACACTTATAACTTAGGGTAATATTAGTATATAAATATACTAAATATTAATAGCCTAATGGACTAAAATAAGTGGGCTCAAACATTGAATTTTCACATTGGAGAGAATCCAAAAATCTAACAATTTTAAGGGCAATATAATTTATGTTTGAATGTTCATCAAATAGGCTTAATTCTTAAAAATCATATTTTATTAAAAATAAACATCAAACTAATCCATGCTTGAAATTTGAGACTGTAACCGACCACCAACCACTGCCTACGATGTTGCATGAAGAAGCAGGTAGCTTTAAGTGGTTTGGACCTTACTGGCATCAATGATGCAGAATTAGAGGAAATCGAATTCAGAAAGCTCATATGGGAATTGTTACACAGGGATTGTTCCAATAAGAGAAAATGACCATGAACCAAGCTCTCACATGAGAAATTGAACCAAGCTCTTTAGATTTAGTTTCTAGTCAGATTAAGATTGGTCATGTGCTCAATTTGATAATTTCAAGGATATTACCAATTTTATAATGCCTAACAAATTAAGAAAATAGGCATAATTTGGTAAAATAAGATTTAAAGTTTGGATATTCTCTTCTAAGCCAAAAAAAAAAAAGAAAAGAGAATTCGCAATGGAATAAGAAGTTTTCACACTTTAAAAAATTTGACAAATGGCAAAATTAATACACCATGACACTATAGCTGCCCTCTGCTAACAAATTATATAAGAATATTGCATTTCTGCAAAAGAAGAAGGCTTCTCCTGCCAAAAAAGGTATTAAAATTGTTGGAGATCTAAGCCAAATCAACAACAAAAAAAAGCTTCAAACTCTAAATCTTCTCCTCTAGCAACACAAAAATACAAATATCAAAATACAAAATTTCCAAAACCCAAAAAAAAAAAATTTGAAATTTGAAATTAAAATTAAACACAGACCCATAAATTAAAATGGCAAAATGAAGATGAAAAATCTAAAATCTTATTCTTTCTTTTATTAACTTACCCATAATCGGAGAGGAAAAATATACACTAAAGAATCTCTTCACTATTCTTTCATTTTCTCTAGTTGTTGTGTATGTGGTAGCTCTCTGGATTCGGCAGAAGAAAAGAAGCAAACTTCGGTGTAAAGAGGAATCATTTTTGTTTTGTTAAAAATGGAAATTATACTTGGGAGAATAGGAAAAAAATCTAAGGAGAAGATGACTTTGATGAAAATTGAAAGAATGAAGATGTTCAGTAGACAACGATGACTTTTGAGTTTTGAACTAATTTTTTATTTTTATTTTTATTATTTAAAAAATATTTAATGATAATTAATAGGGATACGCAAGTTTATGGAATTCCACCAAACAGAATATATTTTAATTGAATTTGGTCAATTTATATTATATATACATGTGAAATTAAATTTATATTTTTTAAAAAAATTTAAGTTCGATTGGCCGTTGAATTGAGATAATTTTTTTTTATTTTAACTCAAATCTAACCGATTCTTATATATTTATATATAAATATATATTTTTATTTTATCATTTAATCTAACTGAAATTGATCCCATTTCACTTGAATCTTATGTATTTATATATAAATATATATTTTATTTTACTATCTAACCCGACCAAAATCGACTTGACCTAATCCGACCAGACAATACTAAAATAAAGCAGTAATAAATTCAAATATAAACCTCTAATATTAAATATCAATCCGTTTAAAATCAACCAACCAACAAAACCCAAAATTAATTTAGTTCTGTCGAAATTTCAAAAAAAATCGGGCGGTATCGATTTGTTTTGTTTACTCTTTAGTCGTGTTTGGTCGAGTTGAAAAATCATTTCAACTTGTTCGAACTTGACCCGTAAACACCGCCTACTAATTAACCACATATTGATGAATATGTAACAAAAGTTACATTTTTGTTAAAATAAGGGCTTTAGAGGTAGCTTTTATAACATTTTGAGCCTAATTGAATCAAAACAAACATTAACTTTGTATTTGTCTTTATATGAAAATATTGAAAACTTTTATATACCTTCTCCCTATAAAATATGAGAAGATAGATGGAGGTTTTTAAAGGGTTACAAATAAATATTTTTTTTTCTTTATATTAAACATCCTAAATGGAGGTTTTTGGAGGTTTTCATTCTTTCCTTCCAAACATAAAATAATCCAAAGCTCTACTTTATTTTACTATACTTACCTTACTCTACTTTAGTAAACCTCAGAAGAATATCTCCATTCAAACATATCCTTAGGGTGGCAAGTGGTAACCACGTTAAGCAAGGGTCTATTTTATTAATTATTCCACTTGTTCTACATATTTATTTCAATGATTAATGAATCATTATAAATATATTTTTTATGCATAGACTTTGGCAAAATGTGTTATGCAAATTTAAAAATTATGATCTTGAAATTCTTATATTTTCTAGTAATTTTTTTCAAAATATTATTTAATAAAATAATTAAATAAATATAAAAAATGAAATTTTAAAAAGAAATTTAAACTCAATGTGAGACAAACTTTTAATATTTTTTCAATAAGATAATTTAATATTAGACGCCAACGTTTGACATTATCAGTATGCACATTTTAATCCTTAAATTAATTTAACAAAAAAATATTTAGAATTTGAGAAATTAAAATATGTTATGTATAATAATTATTAAAAGACGAAAGTGTTGATCATTAATAGTTTTTAGAAATTAAAAATATTAATTTTAAAATAAAAAATATGTCAAACTATAATTATAAATAGAAAAATTGATGGAATTATACATTATTCAATTACAATTCTATAATTGTGGAACTAAAATCAAGACGGTGCTACATATTAGGTATGGAGAGCATCTTTGGCAAAGCTTATTGGCTCAGCAGCCCTTGTATTTGCAATAGACACCATTGTCATCTCTTCCTATAAAACTGAATCAAAAACACCAATTCTTATAATGTCAGCCCTAATCGCCATAACAGTAGCAATTCTTTTGATTGCCACATTTTCCATCTCTGGTGCCCATATCAACCCTGTTATCACCTTTACATATGCTTTTACAGGCCTCATTTCACACTCAAAAGCCCTCATATACATCTTGGATCAATGCCTTGGAGCCCTATTAGGTGCATTAGCACTAAAAAGTTGTAGTCAACAACAATATAGAAAAAATATTTTCACTTGGTGGCTGCACTCTCAATATTGTTGCACCAGGACCACATAGGCCCATTGTGATTGGGCTCGAGACAGCCCAAGCTCTTTTGTTGGAGATTATCAATACATTTTCATTTATTTTTTCTTCAATATGATTTTCATTTGACAAGCGCCAAGCAGAGCCATTAGGCAAAGTTCTTATTTGCACTATTATTGGGCTTGTTAGTATTTATTTCGACGATGGTAACAACCCATAAAAGGTATGCTGGGGTTGGGATGAACCCAACAAGATGTCTAGGCCCAGCTCTTATTAGAGGAAGTCACTTGTGGACTAGGCATTGGGTATTTTGGGCTAGGCCTATAATTGCTTTTATAACATTTGCTTTGTATACAAAGATAATTTCACATGCTGAGGCTCACGTAGAATAATAATAATTGATAATAAAAAAAATAAAACTAGTCCATTAACTGATGCTTTTAAAAAATTAAAATGGCATCAGCAAGTAAATATATGTTAATATTTATGATGTTATATATAGGAAATAATAATTGCTTAATTTCTATTTTGATCTTAAAAATGTTGCATTTCTATCAAATGTATTAATTATTTATGTTTGTATGTATATAAGGATAAATTAGTATGGTGATTGTTTCATAAAGTTCAAGTTTACATCCATAACTTAGTCAAAGACTATGCATTATTAAGCATATTCATATGTCTTTGGATTCATAACCTTAATTATTATGCCTTTTATTGCTTTCTTACTCTTTATGTATGAAGTATATTCATTTTGGGAGAAAGCGCAAAAATATTCCTGAAGTTTGCAGGAAGGTATGAATTAGTTTTTTAATTTTTTTTTCTCATTTATATACTTAAAGTTTGGCCAAATGTAAATTTCAAATTCAATTCTACCAACAACTTAGAGAAAAAAACCCTAGGATGAGCACGCCAATTTCAGAGCCACCAGACGTTAGTGGAATACCATTGCCTTTTGACGATGATTGGACGAGAAAGAAAAGAAGGGCCTAAGACAGTCAATTCTCTGAATCATCAAAACCTACTCTTATCTCTTTTAGGGATACGTTGTTAAGAGGAAACACTCAACTAGATAGAATTCCTTTGGTCAGGCTAGAGGATGTTAAACATGAAGAAGGAGACTTGTCGATCACTTCTCAGAATGATGTGCCTTCGATTAATCTTTCCAATAAAGCTAAGGAAGCCCTTTGTAACCCATGGGGTTCAAATATTATTGTTAAACTTCTAGGAAATTCTATTGGATATAAGACCCTTTGTAGACCCTTAACTTTGGCTATAAAACTAGTTTGATCTTGATTAATAGAGGTCCAGTCAAGTTTGGTTCATTCTTAATGGCTTAAACCTTGTTTGAAGCTTTTTATTAGATTGGTCCAGTTTTATAAGGCCTATAATAAGTCGGTTCAATTTTTAAAAGCCTTAAAATGGTTCGATCCGATTTTAAATGGGTTCGATTTGGTTTAAATTGGTATGGGCCATATCCATATCGAATTGGGTGCTTTCCGATTCGATATGGAGATGGTCATATCAAATTGGACACCCAATTCAATATGAACATTACTTATATCAAATTGGAAGCTTGTCCAATTTGATATGAGCACATCCATATCAAATTGGACAAACTCCAATTCGATATGAGTTAATTATCATATCGAATTGGCCCACTGTCCACTTCGATATGGGTTTTAGTTTATGCCGAACTTAAATTGTTTTAATTTGATATGGGTTTTGATTCATGTCGAACTTAAATTGTTTTAATTTGATATGACTTTGGTTTTAAGACCTAATCTGAGCCAAATACAAATTGAGTTTAATTAAAATTCTAATTAAGCTCGGATAAGTTGGGATAAGGAACAGGCTTTAACCTAATTTGTTCCTATAAATACAAATTTAAAGCAAGGTTTAAAGGGGGGAGCAACAATTAAAAAAATAGCCACAATAATCAGGAGCTTAAAAAGGATCAGCCAAAAAGAAATTAAAGACATTAAATCAACACAGCTACCTAGAAGGCAGAGGTAAGTGTCTCTGGCTTGCTTCGTTCACCCAAAGCCAATTGATTCAGGCAGTAAGATAAAAAGCTTGATTCAACATATTAAATTAGTAGAGTAAAAAAACACAGGTTTGATTTCTCTAATTGTTTACTCTTACGAGTTAAGTCATTGCATTATTCCATTAAAAAGTAGGTTTGAATTAGAATTGGTAGTAGTATCAATTCATATTCTGCCATTATCTTCATAAATCCAAAATCCTAATCTCATCATATGGTATCTTAGTTTTTAGTATTAAATTTTACTATTACATGATCAAACCCTAATCTTACGTGTTCTAGTTTGAATTATATATTGAACTTTTGATATGCATTATGAAAACCCTAATTGGCATGTTTAAAACCTTAATCATATTATAAACCCTAATTTTGCATGCTTACTTTAGTTTCATCAGCAAAACCCTAATTCTCCAACAAAATCTTATATTGTAAACTGTTTACCTTTCGAGGATGCTGCCTCCTTGACCCCTGCCTGCTAACAGGCTAGCGGGACTACCGTGTGCATTACACACTATAATTCGTTAGGGGGTTAATATTGAGATACGATTGTGGATTGTAATTTTTATTATAAACTATATGTTTATATATTTTATTATATTATGAATGATTAAACTACTTTAATATTTATTTATTGGTTGTATTTTTAAATATTGTAAAAGTCATGCTTCCACTTTGTGGGTGACTTAATTATTTTTAGTTATGAATTTATTTCATGAATTTTGGAACTTTGTAAAGGATACGTTTCCAACAATGGTGGGTGTCCTATTTTATTTAATTTTAGACATTGGACATTATTGTAAGGGCATTTTTCATCTTGTATGGATGTCAATTTTTATTTGTTTATTTGTTTGGACCTTCTTTGATTTTAATACAATGAATATTTATTTATTTTAAATTGCATGTAGTATGGATGATATTTTAATAAGCTAATAATTTAATAATATTTAGACCTAAAAAAGTAGCCGGTTCCAATGAATTGGACGGTATGGGGGGGCTAGGTCATTCCCACATTCTCCATCTGTACCCAGCTTTCCGAACCTAATAGAAAACTAGAAATTCTTTAAGAATCGAGTTATACATTCATTTCTTTTCTTTTCTCGGTCCGTCTGAGTGGCGACTCCACTTTTTCAGGTTTAGACCCGCATTCTCTAAAGCCCTAAGCCTAACAATGCCGTAGCCACAAGAACCATTCTACCAGAGCGAAGGAAAAAATTTTCGCTCACACCCTTAGTAGCAGATTACTTAATTTGTGGAATCATGTTAGAGCTTTTAATATAATTTACTTAGATGGTGAGTTCTTCCTAGTTCAGTTTCAAAGTACTGAAGACAAGGAGGATATTCTACTACATGGACCATGGATGATTATGGGTCACTATCTTATAATCCCATCTTGGTTTCTAGAGTTTGATTTTTTTAAGGGAAACTATAAACTTAATTGTTATCTGGATTCGCATACCTAGTCTCCCTATGCACTTGTATCATAAACTGGTGTTAAAAGCCATTGGAGATTCCATTAGCAAAGTATGTCAGATTGATCTCACTACAACCAATGCTACTAGAAGAAAATTTATTCATGTTGCAGTTGAAATGGATTTGACTAAACCTTTAATTCCCAAGATAATTGTTGATGGTAGATCCTATTATATTAAGTATGGGGGACTGTCGATAATCTATTTTGAATGTGGATGTTTTGGACATCTTGCAGATCTTTGCCCAAAACAGTCATAAAAAATTTATGCAGAGGTTGAAACAGAAAATTGTAATGTCCAATAAGACCCTCTAATCGTCGGCAATTCTTCCCTAAAAGTATAGACCTTGGATGTAATTAACTCGAAAAGGAAGGTCTATAAAAAATATGTCAAACGAGGCAATTATGGCAGTAATCTCGAGAATTCCATTAGTGGATCTCATTTCAGTATGTTGGCAGATTTGGATAAACCCAATGAGCAATTGAATGATGTTGAACCTTTGTTGGAAAATCAAGACCCTATTTCCTTTCAAGCTAAAGATCCTCCCTTGACATTTAAAAATAATAAAAAGGGACCAACTACCACTACGCATGCAACTAGAATCAATAACAGACAATAACAACATAAACTCAAGAAACCCATGCAAGCCATGCAAATCCCATATATCCCTATTATGCATAAAAGAGTGGAATCCTCTCTCTCAGCTTCTAGTTAACACCTCAATAATGTTGGGGCTACATTTTCCTCAAAAATATTTGTTGTCGTTCCTAATAAAACCATTCTTAACCCAAATAAACATATGGCTATTACAATCTAAGATTGTGTAGATAAAGACAAAGGGAATGTTTCTCTTGTCATGCAGAATAATGATGACTTGGTGAAGGAAAAACCCCTGATATCCAGACAAATTCTATTCTAAATATCAACAAAGGATGTAAGTGACATGGGATAAGATACTACAATGCTTACATAAGATGAAGGTGATATCCAGATTGTGGATACTGATTGTGAGATGGGTGTAGACCCCCAATGTCTTACATAAGGCCAACATTTCTTGTCTTCTTTATGATTATTAATTTATGTATGTAAATGGAACTTCCAAGGGGTAGCGTTTAAGGGTTTCCTCAATGCTTTTAGAAGCATTGTTCAGATGTATCATCCTCAGATTTTTTGCACTCTTGGAGCTAAGAATTAATGGCTCCAAGGCGGATAATTTTATTAAAAAATTAGGATTTAACTATTTCTTTCAGAGAATTAGTGTCAATTAAAGTGATTGAAGTCCACATGCAATACATGTTGAGGTGATTGAGCTAGAAGGGTTTTTTTTCCTTTTTACTTTTGTGTACGATAGCCCTTGCCCAATATGTAGAAAGCTCCTATGGCCAAAGTTGCAGAGAATAGCAAGTAGTACAAATGATCCATAGGCATTAGCTGATGATTTCAACGTCATCATGTTCTTTGTAATAGTGCTTGGCTAAACTGCTTCCAAGATACTCATGTCCTCCATTTGCGAAGAGTTAACTGCCCTCTTCTCATCCGTATAGGAAATTCTGAAGGCTATTTTTCTATGCCTCCTTTTAAATACCTACCCTTGGCTACTTCATGATAATTTTAAGAGAATTACGGCTAAGTGGAAATATAATTCAGAGTACCAAGAGCGTTCTCCTCTCTTTCTCAAGCTCTAATGGATTGGAATAAAGCTAATTTTGGTAATATTTTCTCCAGGAAAAAGATCTTACTTAGAAGAATAGAAGGGATTCAAAAAGCTTTGTCGAGTCATGACTCTAAAAATTTAGAACATCTGGAAATCAAGCTTAGGAGGGAGCTGGAATTCGTTGAATCTTAAGAAGAGTTACTCTCAAAACAAAGGGCAAGGATAGATTGGATTTAGTTTGGGGATTATAACACCTCCTCCTTTTATCAAATTGTAGTTTAAAGAAAAAGACGCAATAAAGTATCAGTGCTCTGAGATAAAGATGAGAAGTGGAGTACGGATAAAGGTGTAATAAGGAACATGACAATTCAATATTTTGACAACTTGTATAAAGACAATGGAGAGATTCGCCCGCACTTAACAACTAAGGTTTGTTTCCCTATTTTTTTGAAGAGTTGCAAGTTGGTCTGGGAGACACTCTTTCAAATGACGAAATTCTTATTGTTCTTTTCCAAATGAACCCTCTGAAAGCCCCTAGCTGTGATGGTTATCATGCTTTATTTTTCCAAAAATGTTGAAGTATTGTTGGCCCTTCTGTATGTTAGTTTATTGAAACTATTTTTGCAGGGGAAGCTATTCCAAAAGAGGTAAATAGAACCATTATGGTGCTTATCCCTAAAATAAAGAACCTTATGTATGTTTCGCAATTTCGTCCAATAAGCCTATGTAATGTCATTATGAAACTTATTACCAAAGTGATAGCTCATAGAATCAAACCCATTATGCCCCAGATTGAATGGGTTTGGCGAGTCACCATGTATGTTTTTAGACTCATTGTTGGTTAGAAGATTGTTTACTCTTGAAAGAGAAAGCCAGAATGGAGATTTTCACAATGCAATTAAGTTGTAAGGTCATTGAGTTCATGGATAATAGAGGGATGTGGAAGTGGCAAGAGTTTAGTCACCTTCTTCCTTCCAATATTCTCCTTTTGATTGCAACAATGTTCCCTCCAAGTAAAAACCAAAGTTGAAGATCAAATTTATTAGGCCTCATCTAGCAATTGCATTTTTATGTTAAGTCTGCTTATATTGGTTTGCTAGAAAATTCATAGCCAGAGAAGAATTTCATCAGGAAGCGAATTTGGAGTAGAGTAGTCCCCTGTAGAGTGAATGCTTTTTCTTTGGTTAGTTGCTAAGGAATGCCTTCTCATGAATGCAGAGAGGGTAAGGGATCATCTGACTTCAACTACAAGTTGTCCTGGATGCGAGTTCCCTCAGGAAGATGTGGTTCATGTGTTGTGAAATTGTGTTTTTGCTTCTAGTGTATGGCAAGCTCTTGGTGCACAGTAGGTTGATGATTTCTTTAGCAACAACCTCATGTCATGGCTTTACCATAATTTATCCTCATATATTCCTAAAATTGATCAGGGAAATTGGGTAACCCTTTTTGTAGTCACTTGTTGGACTTTATGGCATATCAGAAATAACTTTGTTTTTGAAAATAAGCAAGCATCAGTGGTAGGCACCATCTTAAAGATTCAAGAGTTAATTTCTAAGTTTTCTTCCATTACAAAGGCCCAAAGGTTTACAAATCTGGGTCATTTGCATGGAAGAGAGACAATGATTCAGTGACATTTTCCTCCATTTGATTATCTCAAGTTGAATACCGATGGAGCATGTAAAGGAAACTCAAGATATGCCTCAACAGGAGGGCTGCTGCGGGACTCTACTGGTCAATGGGTTAAAGGTTTTGTTATTAATATTGGCTTTGGTTCGAATACAAGAGTAGAATTATAGGGGCTGTATCAAGGTCTCAATCAAGCCTAGAAGATGGAAGTCAGAAAGCCATTGGTAGAGATAGACAACCTATGTGTATTAAAGTTGATATAGGAAAATGTGAAGCACTGCCGTGTATTTTCAACATTGGTAGAAAGTATAAAGGACCTTCTAAGGAGGTAATGGACTATTAATATTAGCCATGTTTATCGTGAAGCTAATTTTGCAGCGAATTGGCTTACTTCTTATGCCTTAAACTTTTCAGTAAGGGTTCATGAAATGCTTCTCTATCCAGATAGTTTGAGGGTGTGGCTACAACATGATTTGGTGGGCGTTGGTTGCCACAGAACCATTTGAGCTGCTGCTGGCTGAGGACTTATTCCTTTTTTTCTCATAAAAAAAGTTTGGGTAAATATATGGATTGATTCTTGAAGTTTTAAAAAGCTGACAAATTAGCACATCTTTTAACAAAAAGCTAACCGTCGGTAACTGTACATTTAGTTTTTTATTGGAATATGCAAATGTGCCCTTTAAGTTTGCACGAAAATATAAATTGACACTGAATAATTTTTTTGCTCAATTATATACAAAAAATGACATTTTTATCTATTTATAAATAAATCAGATATATTTATGAGTGTTTTATACTAAATTAGATTGTATAAAATACTAAATTAAATTCATATAAGCATATATTTAATATTTTTTCTTAGAAAAAAGATTTTATGCTAGTTAGTTCTTTACATAATGAGAAAAATAAAAGGTTTGGAATTTGAATCTGTCATGAAATTGTATGTTTAGAGTTTTAAATAATTTAAGGCTTAATATCCAGAAAAATCTCAAACTTTTCGAAATGTCTTGGTTTAATTCTAAACTATAATATGTTATAATTACATATCAAATTTTGTATTTTTAGATCAATTTTATTAAACTAGCTTGAGGCGCATATCATAACATGGCGTATAGTTTAGGTGCAAGTAAACAATGTAGTTTTTACATATTGTTGCACATATAAGTTGTTTTTGTATATTCAATTATATTATAACTTATTTATGTCTTTCAGATGGAGATTATTAAGTGCGATTGAAAGACGTATACCATATTATGAGCAATAGAATTGTACTCATTACATCTATGCTAATTAGAAGAAGACTCACAATGCAGAGTCTAATTAGAACATGGCGTTTTAGGTTGGTTGGAAAAAATTAATCTAAAAAATGCAGAGTTTGATTATTTAATTATAATAAATTATAGTTTAGGATTAAAATGAGATTTTTGAAATGGATTAAATCTTAATTTAATGAAGATTACTAAAAGAAATATCGTTGTTTTACACCTTATATTGCCATGTATTTTGGTTTATTTCATATCTCATAAATTTATACAGCTAATTTATTACGACTTCACTCTATTTACTGCCTAGCTTTCGATATCCCCTTTTTTACCAAAAAAAAATGATATTTTTTTGGTTTTTCACTGTGAAATAGGTTAATTTTTTCACTTAAAAGACAATAAAACTTGAATGTGCTAAGTGAAAAGCATAGAAAATTAGCCATAAAAGTGAGCTTTTGTACCACTTGAAAGAGGGCCTGCGAGTATAATAAATGTGAAACAGCTTAAAGTTTTGAGTGGCCGATAATGCTGTTGAAAAGAAATACATATATATGTAGTTGAGATTATAATGATAGATACTTATAGTTGTATTATATTTCTCAACTGCCTATCCGTCCATCATTTATTTTCAATATAAATGCTTATATTTTATATATGTGTGTGTGTACATACAGAGATTAAACAATTTAAGCCTACATTTCAATAAGTTATGGCAGAAAGTTTAAGGGTTGTTGAAGATGAAGAGAATGGCTATGGAGGAAAGAAAGTTCAACCTTTTGCCTCTACTCCAAGGCAACTCTCTCTCTCTCTCTCTCTCACTGTTTTTTTTCCCATTTGGCTTTCAATTTCTTTTTAATTTTTTTTGCAGGCTAGATCTGGACAATACTATGGCAGGCAAGGATCAAAATCCAATTACATTTAGCAGAATTGTGGGCTTGGAAGACCTCACTTCTCTAAAGGTTAGTCTTTATTTATTTAATTTTATAAATCTTTTTACAATCACTTTATTATTTAACTTTATTCACCACATCAGTATATATGAAATAATAAAATATGACAAATTGATATGTAATTAATATATATACACTTCAATAATATAAATTCATTTAATAGTTATTATTTATTTTATGAGATGATATACTAATATTAATTAGTTCATATTATATGAATTGGATTAATTAAAAATAAAAACGAAATTCTTATATAAATCAAAGTTTAAGAAACAAATTAAATGATATGTCACTTTTTAATTTTTTAATTTATAAACTTTTGTTATATTAACTTTTTAAATTTACATATCTTTATTATATTAGATGTATATAAATGCATATCTCTAAAAGTGAAGTATATTTTTAATATATTAACGTGTGTATATATATATATATTAAAACAAGATATTTTAAAAATTAAAAAAAATCTTAAAAGAAAAAATTAATAATTTTTAAAAATATTTTAATGTATTTTTAAAGAAATCCCAAACATTTAACCTTTCAATTGTGACAAATTAAAATTTTTTAAAATTATTTTAGAGTATTTTTGGGTTGGAATACTTGACAAGTGCTAAAGAGCTGGACCAACAAAGAAAGAAATGTGGCAAGTGGTAACACAACATCGAGCAAGGGTCTATTATTTAATTATTCCACTTGTCCTACAAATTTATTTCAATGATTAATGAATCACGATAGGCATACTTTGCTATCCATAGATTTTTGCATAATGTGTTATGGAAAAAATTTTAAAAATTATGATCTTGAAATTCTTATATTTTCTAGTTAATGTCTACTAATTATCACTATGATAAATGTAACATGGCATTGGCAGGTGTGGAGAGCATCTTTGGCAGAGCTTATTGGCACAGCGACCCTTGTATTTGCAATGGACACTATTGTCATCTCTTCCTATGAAACTGAAACAAAAACACCAAATCTCATAATGTCAGCTTTAATCGCCATAACAGTAGTAATTCTTCTTATTACCACATCTCCTATCTCTGGTGGCCATATCAACCCTGTTGTCACCTTTGCAGCTGCTTTTACAGGCCTTGTTTCACTTTCAAAAGCCCTCATTTACATCTTGGCTCAATGTCTTGGAGCCATATTAGGTGCATTAGCACTCAAAGCTGTAATCAACAGCAATATAGAAAAAACATTTTCACTTGGAGGCTGCACTCTCAACATTGTTGCACCAGGCCCACATGGGCCCGTTGTGATTGGGCTCGAGACAGCCCAAGCTCTTTGGTTGGAGATAATATGTACATTTCTTTTTTTATTTTCTTCAATATGGTTGGCATTTGACAAACGCCAAGCAAAGCCATTAGGCAGAGTTGTTGTTTGTAGTATTATTGGGCTTGTTGTGGGCTTGTTAGTATTTATTTCGACGACGGTAACAACCCATAAAGGATATGCTGGGGTTGGGATGAACCCAGCAAGATGTCTAGGCCCGGCTCTTATTAGAGGAGGTCACTTGTGGACTGGGCATTGGATTTTTTGGACTGGACCTATTATTGCTTGTATAGCATTTGCTTTGTATACGAAGATAATTCCACGTGCTGAGAGTCATGCATAATAATAAGATGAAAAATAAAAAGTAGTCCACCAACTGATGCTTTTAATAAATTAAAATGGAATCAGGAAGTAGGTGTATGTTAATGTTTATGATGTTATATGTAGAAATAATAATTGCTAAATTTCTATTTTGATCTTAAAAATTTTTCATTTCTGTCAAGTGTATTAATTATTTACGTCTTTGTTTATAAAGGGTTAAATTGGTATTGTGATTGTTTAATAAAGTTCCAGTTTACATCCATCACTTAGTCCAATGCTATGCAATAAAGCATATTCATATCTCGTTGGATTCATAACCTTACTATGCTCTGTATATTCTTTTTATATATAGTCCCAAGGAAAAACTCAGAGTGAAGATTTTAAATGTATTGTAGTGGAATTATTATAATTAAACCCATTTTGCAAAGCAAATGTTTCTTCAATTTTCTTGCGATTATAATAGAATTAATTTAAGGCTAGTTATAGATGGATAATTTGACCAACCCAAAAGATGCAAATCATCAATCATTCTCTAATTCACTTGAAAATTGTGAGGCAATCAATAATTTCAAGGGGAGAAGGTAACTAAAAACAAGTTTTCTTGTTTGCATTGGAGCCCATGAATTCTTTTCACTGGAGGTAATGTCAATCTACCTCTACCTCAAACTGATTCTCACTTATTCAATTTGTTTCTTTTATATGTATAGCTATATCAAGATTTTAATTCTTTTGGGTTTTACCAGTAGTGGTTCAAACGGTAAACAATTTAGAAATATTTTCCAAAAATTCAAATTTCAATTATATTTAGAAGTATTAATGATTGGGTATGTGCCTTATAGTGTAAGAGGTCAAAAAAAATTCGAAACCTGACAATCTAATATAAGAGATCACTAGTATTTCCTTTTCACCCATTTGAGGTTAGTGTGTCATTAATATTTTCAACAAACATATTCTTGGATAAAACATTAATAGAAATCCTTTAGGTAATAATTTTTTTGTAAATTTATCCATCCTTAATTAAATTCTGATATTAAAATTTCTCATATTTTGTGATAATTAATTATTTCCAGATGTGGAAGGCAGCAGTGACAGAGTTAGTAGCAACAGCTTGGCTACTATTCACACTAACAATTTCCATAATCTCATGCTTAGAGTCAAATGTATCAGAACCCAAACTTCTAATCCCATTAACCACTTTCATAATTGCATTCTTCTTCCTCTTAACAACAATCCCATTATCAGGAGGTCATATGAGCCCAATTTTCACCTTCATTGAAGACCTTAAAGGAGTTATAACTCTTATTAGAGCCTTATTCTATGTCTTAGCACAATGTACAGGTTCAATCATAGCTTATACAGTAATAAAAACTGTATTAGACAACAGTTTAGCAGAAAAATACTCATTAGGTGGATGCATGATTGATGGAAATGGGGAAGGGACTGGCCAATCAACTGCTTCAGTATTGGAATTTTGTTGCAGTTTTACAGTATTATTTGTGGGAGTGACAGTAGCTTTTGATAAAACGAGATTTAAAGAGTTGGGATTAGTAATGGTTTGTGTAATTTTAACAGCTTCAATGGGACTTGCAATTTTTGTGACAATTAGTGTGACTGGAAAAGCTGGATATGGTGGTGTGGCCTTGAGTCCTGCAAGATGTTTAGGCCCAGCTTTCTTGCATGGTGGGTCCTTGTGGAATGGGCATTGTGTTTTTTGGGTTGGGCCTTTTTATAATATTATTAATTAAATAATCATTTATTTTTATAATTTATATTATATATAAGTAAAAAAAGATTATATTATACAATTTATTCCTTCAAAGTGATAAAAAAAAATTTTCAAAATTTTTTTCATGTATTATATTTTTAAATTATGAATATTGATATTTATACCATATTGAATGAATTTTATGTTAATACAATATTTATTAGTCAAAGAACTATTAAAAGTTTTAAATAAAATTTACTAAATTGAATTATTATATGATATCAAACTTATTTATTTTATATTACCTAATTTATTTATAATGTATAACATATAATAATAAATTATATAATAATAAATTTGTTAAATAATTAATATGATTATATATTAATAAAAATAAAATATTATAATTTTATATTCTATTATAATTTACTAAGCTATTGAATTATTTATATATTATACTAAATATTTAATATATATATATGGTAAATCATCAGATTTTTATAATATTATTAATTAAATAATCATTTATTTTTACAATTTATATTATATATAAGTAAAAATAAAAAGGTTATATTATACAATTTATTCCTTCAAAGTGATAAATTTGTTTTTCAAATATGTTTTCATATATTATATTTTTAAATTATGAATATTGATATTTATATAATATTGAATGAATTTTATGTTAATACAATATTTATTAGTCAAAGACTTTTTTCATATATTATATTTTTAAATTATGAATATTGATACTTTTATATAATAGTGAATGAATTTATATTAATATAATATTTATTAGTCAAAAAACTATTAAAAGTTTCAAATAAAATTTACTAAATTGAGTTATTATATGATAACAAATTTATTTATTTTATATTACCTAATTTATTTATTTTGTATGACATATAATAATAAATTATATAAATTAAATTGATTAAATAATTAATATATTTAGATATATAATTTAATATATAAATTGAATATATATTTTTAATCTCGTATAATAAATTAGTTAACTTATAAATTATAAATTTAATTTATGAACTTTTTAAATAAATCAGTATTAAAATTTTTTTTTTAACTTGAATTTTACTCCTTTTAATAAACAATCAATTGGATTTTAAGTTCAAACAAACTTTTTATGGAATCCAAAAGTAAACCGAACTTAAAATTTCAAACAAACTTTTATGGAATTAAACCGAACTTAAAAGAGTTTGACTCATTTGTAATCTATTTAAGGGCTACTGAGCATTAAAATAAAATTAAAAAAAAAAGGGATTTCTATATTGGCTAATAACTTATTGATGGGGAAAGTCCCAATCATGATCATTGGAAATAGCAATATCAGGTGGATATAGTGTTAAAAGGATCATAGATTATGGAGTTTCCATGTGCAATTTATCTTCACATATAATTATTTTATTGCAAGAGAATGACCTTTGAGTGAGTAGACCGTTAATATCATGCAGTTTTCATGTATAATTTTAAAATAATATCAATAACATAGAACGTTAATTAATTTCATGCAGTTTTCACGTATGGTTTTTAAAATACAAAAATGATATATGGATTAAATTAATCCGAATCAAAATTATTTATGTATTAATTAAATTAGAAAAATGATTATTCTAATCTTATATTTATTATTAAATATAAAATTAAAATAGTTATTTCTCTAATACAATTAATGCATAAACCACTTTTGATCTGATCAATTTGATTTATTTAATGTTTCTCTTTAAAATAATAACAGCAATAATTAAAATGAGCTTAAAATTGAAAAATCTCAATTAGCTATTGCAACATCAAGTTTTGTTTTTTAAAATATTCTATAATTTGAAATTATTTCTGTTCCAATTCTTGATTTCTAGTCCCGTTTGATCATTTAAATGTTTGTAACTATTGCTAGCTTTCTATTATTATTGATAGTTGATATTTAATTGTTGTTAATGTTTAGTTAAATTATTATCAGCTTTTGTTATTAATATGTTTAATTAATAAATATAATATTTATTTTCTATTTAAATATTAATTTTAATAGAATAATCTATCTTTTTGTTTAAATAAATGAGTTATATAAAAAAATTTAAAACTATATAAATTTTTGTAAAACAATATTTATTTGATACCTAAGACCTAACTCCTATAAAAAAAAATAATCATGAATTTGATGCCACCATGGAAATAAAAAAAAAAACTAACAATTTTATATAAAAAAAATACCCACTATACCATGATATATATCAAAGGGTTAGATGTTAAAGAAATGGATTAACAGAATTTACTTTTTGCTGTTTTCTTCTGTTATAATTACTTGTCTATCTATTTCAAGTAATCGAATAATAAAAAGAAATAAATTTAATATATATGCATATTTTTCATTTTCAAGAAAAAATAAAAAATAAAAAATAATTAACAATCATGTATATACGTAACAAGCTCAAAATTAAACTATGTGGATATTTCGCAGTATGCATTTCTATATGTATTAATTAATTTCATATGCAAGATATGTTAACAAATAACAATATTACTTTAATACTTAACCATAAAGTTATACAATATTCATTACACTTAAAATTCCAAAGTTTTCAAATTAAATTGTGATTTATTCTCCATATTTTTATTTTGTAAAATATATTATAATGTGTGCGTTTATTATTTTTGGATATACATAAAAAATTATTTAGCTATGATCCAACATTAATAGAAGCTTTAGTTACAAGGGAGTAAGGGTATTGGTGCAGTTCAATTTCATTCTTGGCTTGATTTGATTGTTGAAAATCCCTACTTATTGTTTCTACCATAAAAAAAATGAAGAATCGGAAGCCTAAATTATAAAAACGCAGTGTTACACTTAAAGCCAAGACGTACCATTTCATATAGATCCTTATATATACAACACGCAAAATTTCATATATTTAGTTACAGATAGTAAAGTTAGTTAGGAGTGTTGGTTTTTCCAGCAGCTAGAGTAATTGAACACTTCAATAAACAAATTTGTTAGCTTCACCATGTTTATAATCGTTGTAGATGTAACTATTTCCATTATGATGAATGAATTCTCAGATATTTTCTTCATTTCTTCCTGTTATTAGAGCTAGATCCTTGCTTTTTTCTTCTTCTTCTTCTCGAATACTCTATTCTACCTTGTTTTGTTTCTTTTCTTCTTTTCTTCTTTCTTCGTTACTGAAAAATGAGCCAAGCAACTGAGCAATCTTTAGGAAGCAGTGGTGCAACCAAGATTACCAATAATGGCGATCCTGTTCATCGCCAGGCATTAGACAACCCTAGAATGATATTAGTATAACCTCTTCAATGGAGGTAATTATTTAGTATTGAGTAGATAAATCAAAATCGCCTTACGAGCAAACAGTAAATTGAGTTTTACTGAAGGAGATGATGAAATACCAAAGGGACTGAAGAACACAAATCTTTGGATCATGAATGATTCAATGGTGACTTCATGGATGTTGAATGCCATGAATAAAGAAATTGTTGAAGCCTTCATATATCATGGAATCGTATTTTGAATAATATTTTAGGAGATTCTATTTCAAATTAAATTTGATGAATTTTCTTTGTTGGAGTTGAAATTTTCCTTATTTTGATATGAAAAGTCAAGATACAATATTTTAACTAAAAGTTGTGTGAAATTGAAAGAAAATGTGTAAAAATGCATTGCCACGCCCATGGCCATCAATTTCTACAACCCTGGACTTCAAATTGAATCTACTAAAAAGAGAAAAGATGAAAAAGAGAACATTTAGAGAACATTTAGAGAGTATTTGAAACCCACAATTGTGGCAATCAAAAGTCATGCCCGTGTAATCAATTCACCTACTGTCCAAAAGAGGAAGATAGAAGAGCCAGAGTTTCAAAAGTAGAACGAAACCCATGGTATTTGAAACCCACAATTGTGGCAATCAAAAGTCATACTCTTGGAATCAATTCGCCTACTGTCCAAAAGAGAAAGATAGAAGAGCCAGAGTTTCAAAAGTAGGACGAAACCCATGACCGTGGCAATCAAAAGCCACAATCATGAGAATTAAAAAGACATTGCCCAAAAAGAGGAATTTAATGAGTCAGCTCTTATCCACTCAAGTTACGATCATGGCACAAAAAACCACACACGCGAGGAACAAAAATCGGTTCGTAACATGATTTTAAGGACCAAAACTCTCCATGTTTTAAGAGAATTGACTAAAGTAATTGCTCCACTAAATAAAATAGCCTCCAAGCTTCTATAAACAAACATTCTCCAAATCTCAAATCATCCAATCATCAAAGAATTCATTCAAGAAATAAATGTCTATTTAGTTTTCTTTAGAATTTTAGAGTTTTTTTTTTAGAGAAGAGTGAAGTTTGGCTCAAGAGGAAGAAAATTCAAGTTCCAAGTGGAGTTCTTCTTCAATCCAAAGAAAAACTAGAGTTTAATCTCTCTTGTTATTTAATTTATAATATTTTCAATTATTGTCTTTATTGGTTCTTTATTGGTTGCAATGCTCTCATTTCAATTATGAAGAACTAAATTTCTATTTAGAGTTGACCACTTATATTAAATTTACTATGGAGTAATTCATACTTATTTGATTTAATTAAGTTTATCCTTTAATTATTTTTTTTATCTTTGATATTAATAAGTTAATTACTTGGCCAATAATTAATTGATTTGAGATGTTATGTGATAAAATGAGAGTGGAAGAATTACATTAGTTCAAGGAGTTAACAATTTTAAATAAGTTTTCACTTAGAGATAATGTAAATATTTAAGAGGTTGAACAAGATACTCAAAAAATTTAATAAAATTTTTTAATTACTTATGATCACGAGAGTAGACGTAACATTAAATTCAATATTAGTTTTAGTGTTTTAGAGAGACTAAAACTTAATTCACTACAAGAATGTAGCAGATTACAGAGAGAATTTTACTGAGAGATTTTTTTGTTGGTAATATCAAGAGAAATTTTTTTAAAAAAATACCGACAAATTACTGATAGAAAAATTCACCGACAGAAATTTTGTCGATAATAATGGCACTAGATGATGGCCAGTGGAGTTATCGACACAATTTACAGATCGAAATATGTTTTTCTAGACAATACCGACAAAAAAAATAATCTGTCTGTAAATGAATAGACCAATTTAATATATATATTGAGATATTTACCAAGAGAAAAATATTTTTCTCAGTAAATAATAGACTTTTACCGAGAGAAAATTTTTTTCTATCGATAGTATTGACTGAAAAAAATCTTCTGTTGGTAAATGAACAGCTTAAACTAAATATATACATGATACTTTTACAGAGAGAATAATATTTCTCTCAGTAAATAATAGATATTTACCGAGAGAAAGATATTTTTGTCGATAGTATCAACGGAAAAAAGTTTTTTGTCGGTAAATGAATAGCTCCAATTCTTTGAGACTTTTACCTAGAGAAATATTTTTTCTCTTGGTAATACCAACAGAATCTCAGATATGTTGGTAAATGTATAATCCCAATGTAATAAAAAAGTTCTGCTTTTAGACACTTATCGACAAATATATTCTTCTATCGGTATTAGCGAGAAAATATATGTTCTCTCGGCAATTGAACAGAGAGTTACAGAGATAATATTTTTCTCTCGGTACCGATGAAAATTCATATATGTCGGTAAATGCATAGTCTCATTGCAATAAAAAATACTCTACTTTTGAGATAATTATCGACAGATATGGCTTTATGTCTGTATTAGAGAGAGAATATATATTCTCTCGGTAACTAAATATATGAATGGTGGGATTATTGCTGCCTATTGTATGCCATTTACAGAGAGAAATTTTTTTTTCTCGGTAATACCGATAAAAATTTAGATATGTCGGTAAATGCATAGTCTCAGTGCAATAAATAAAAAGCTTTGCTTTTGAGACACGTACAGACAAATATTTCTTTCTGTCGGTATTAGTGAGAGAATATTTATTCTCTCTACAATTGATAGTACCGGCTAATCAAATCATCACTTGTAGGTCAGATTTTTACCGACAAAAACTTATTTTTTAGTAAATTTACCAACAGACACTAATATTTGTCGGTAAAATTTAATATAAGCCCAACTTCTTTTCCTTTTCCCCATTTTTAGCAGCCTTCCTACTTCTCTCTTTTCCCTCTGCTTCCTCCCCCTCTCTCTACCAAATTTTTTTTTTATTTTTGCTCGAAGAAGAAGAAGAAGAAGAAGAAGAAGAAGAAAGAAAGAAAGAGGTTTTTATTTCAAAATTTTAATAAATTTTGTTATTGATTTTAATTTTTTTATTTAGTTTTTTAGTTATTTTTATTTATAATAAATTTTGTGCTGTGTATTGAAATTGTGTGCTGTGATTATTGATATTTGTTTGTTGATTATTTAATTTTTTAGGATATTTTAGAATATATTTTAGGATAGATTTTATATTTTTTCCTAAATAACTGAAAAAAATGAAATTTGAGTCTTTGCTTTATTTCATCATAATATAATTTTAGGGAATCTAAAAATTTGCATAATAAATTTTGAACTTTTGTTAGTATTTTGAAATTTATTTAGGTTTTTATATTTTCTAGGGTATTTTTATTATATTTCAAAAAATTATAGTAAAATTTTTATTTGATTTTTGAAATAAAATAAAAAATTAGATAATATTTTATGGAATTTCAAAATTTTTAAGATATATTTAGAAATTATTTTGGCATTTATATTTTTATTTACATTTTGATTTTTGTATAATGGTTAAAAAATTAGGTAAAATGACTTAATTTTATAAATTTTAGAATTAAAAAATATTTAATTTTTAAGGTTTTTTTATTGCACTAAATAATTTTTTAGACAAATTTAAAATATTTTGTTATATTTTTTGTAAATATAAATATTTTAGGTTGTTAGATTGTTATTAGGATTTCTTTTAAAATTTATAAAAAAAATTAATTAAATTAGATTTAATTTAATAAATTTTATAAAGAAAAATATAAAAATTTAAATTTTTTAATTAAATAAAATATGTTTTAAAGAAATTTAAAACTTTTATTATATTTTTAGAAATTTTTTTATTAGAAATATTTTAGGGTGTTGGATTTTTATTAAGGTATTTTTTAAAATTTTGAAAAAGTATTTGAGTTATTTTCATAAATTTTAGAATTTTATTTCATATAAAGAACTAATTTTTTTTTTACCTAAAATAGAATATATTTTAGAGAAATTTAAAATTTTTATTATAATTTAAAATTTTTTTTTGGTAAATAGAAATAATTTAGGGTTTGCATTTATTTTAGGTATTTTTATGATTTTTTTTAGTAATTTTTATATTTTTAGTTAAAAAATTACAATTTCTGTGTTTTTTAAATTTTAGGTTTAGTGTAAAATGGTATAATTTAGGGTATGTTTTGTGATTTATAGATTTTTAACTAATTAGTTTTATGAATTAAAAATTTTAGTTATATTATTAATTAATTTTTTTTAGTGATTGTTAGGTTTAATTTACAAAAATTAAAAATTATGATTTTTTAATTTTATGAATTTTATCTTAATTAATATTCAAAAATTAAGCGTTTAGATGATACTTTTTAACTTATTTTATCTAAAATAAATTTTTTTATTTTAGTGATTGTTAGATTGTAGTTAAGCAAATAAATATTGCTTGTATATATGCTTAACAATAGAAAATTATGAAATTATTCTGAATTTTTTATTATTATTTTACATTGTATTTGTATTTGGATTATTATATATATATATATATGTATTTTTGTTCATTTTTATAGATTTGAATAAGTTTATGTATAATTTGAGTGAAAATTAAGAGCGATATTTAATAATAATTGATAATTCAAACTTAATAATTAAAAGCAATATAATGAAATCCATTTTGTTTTATTTTGAATTAAAAAAATATCAAATGTGCAAATTCAAGAGAAAATGAAAATTTACTTTTTATTTATAATTTGCTGACATTTAAAGTATAATTAAAAGAATATTTTGATTATAAATTTATAATATAAATTGAAAAAGTTAAAAAAATTAATTGTTTTAAAAATGAGAGTAAATAATTAGACTATGTGATAAATGGGTTAATCAACAATTTTTTTACTAGATATAAATGAAATTTGATTAAAATTTGGATAATTATTTTTAATTATAGCACAAACTATATTTTATTTTTCTTTAATTTATATTTTAATTATCCTTTCATTGATAATACACTTTTAACATTTACAAAAATAATATTATAAATTATATAGTAAAAAAATAACCCACAATTAAGGAACTATTACTAAGAAAAATTAATTAAAAATTTTAATTGGTACGTGATTGATAAATACTTAAATTATTAAAATTAATTTTGATATATATGAGATTAAATAAAGGAAATAAATTAATATTCCGATCGTTAGTAGTTAAATCTAATATATAATTAATAACAAATCTAATGAATAAATATTTACCTGAATGTAAACAATAAATAATATGCAATAGATAATAAGTAAAATATATTCAAAGAGCATATATTTAGGAATATAAAATTTAATTATATATAAATATCTACAGAATAATGTTATTTAGGCCTATAAGATTTCATAATATATAATAAATAATATTTATAAATATTTAAAAAGTATATATTTAGGCCTATGAAATTTTATAATATATAATAAATAGTAATTATAAATATCTAAAGAGCATATATTTATGCCTATGAAATTTCATAATATGTAATAAATAGTAATTATAAATATCTAAAGAGCATATACTTAGACCTATGAAATTTCATAATATGTAATAAATAATTATTATAAATATCTAAAGAGCAATATTTTTTATGCCTATGAAATTTCATAATATGTAATAAATAATATTTAAATGTGACAATAGAATATATTTAAGCCTATGAAAATAAGTTGTTAAATATAAGGGTTTTATATATATAAGGGTGCACTATAATATCGATTGTTAATGCATTTATTTTGAATAAATATAATTTAAAAATAAACTTTTTGGTGAGTTACTCATTTTTTTAAAAAAAATGAGAACTCACTGAATTGTCCCATTTGAACAGTTTGAAAATAATAATATATATCTATTTGGTCATTAATATTAATATGAGACATAATAGTATGCAAATTATGTAAAAAAACTCTTAGTATTTTTTTTTTGTTTTGTTCTCTGAATGCAATTTGAATATTTATATTATTTGACGTAGTGTACTTAGAGAGCGTAGGGGAAATGCTGCCGGATTTTTTTCATAATTTGTATAAAGTCTTGTGTTATATTAAATAAGATATATATTATGTTTCTGAATGGGTTATGACCTTACCCTTTATGAAGGAGAAATAAGGAGATTTAATTTTATTGTCTTGTTTGTATATATAGGCAAAATGAATACAATACGTGCTTGGATGTATGAACGACTAAATCCAGATTGCATTCTTTGTATGACTTTTGTTAATGGGTTAGAAGAATTTGTTGCTTTTGCATCTAGTCAAAGGGATTATATGCAAGGCAACAAGATTCGTTGTCCTTGGATAAAATGTCAACATCGTAGATTTCAAGAAGTAGATGAAGTGAAATACTATTTAATGAAATGAGATTTTGTACCAGATTATTTCATTTGAACTATGCATGATGAAGAGAATATAGTCGACCAATCTATTCCACAACAATATAGTACATTTAAATTTATCTTTGAAAATCTATACCAACAACTGGTATATGATGCAGTTGGGCCTAATGTCTTTGATTGGGGCATGCCAAATATAAGTGTACCTGGAACTAGTGATGTTCATCAAGAATAAGTTGATGAGGCTCCTAACATTGAGGCTCAATAGTTCTATAATTTGTTGAATTCACTAGATACAGAAGTGTTGGGTATCAAAAACATACTAAGCTATCTGTCATGGCTCGTTGTTTGAATATGAAGTCTAAGCAGCATATGTCCGAAAAGTCTTTCGATCAATGGATCCAATTTATTAAAGAGATAATACCTGAGGATAATGAAACGTTTGATAGTTTCTATAAAAAAAAAAAAAATTTGTCCAGGCGCTTGGCTTGCCAGTAGAAACTATTGGCTGCTGCAAAAATAGTGCATGTTATATTGGGATGATTATGTAGAAGACAAAATATATAGGTTTAGTGAGAAACCTAGATTCAAACAAAGCCGGGTTATAGCCATGCAAAAGTTTGTGCATTTTAAAAGAATGTATTATTTTTCTCTCAAACCTAGACTTTAAAGATTATATGCTTCGAATGCTACAACAAAACACATGATATGGCATTATGAGCATGAGCAAGAAGATGGAGTTATGTGCCATCCCTTGGATTATGAGGTATGGAAGCATTTCAACCGATTACATCTTGATTTTGCAGATGAATGTCATAATGTTAGGTTGGGTTTGTGTACTGATGATTTTCAGCCTTTTGGGTCATCAAGATAACAGTACTCTTGTTGGCCGATAATACTCACTCTTTATACTTTTCCACTGTGGATGTGAATGAAAAGTAATATTTATTTTTGCCTGTACTTGTACCTGGTCCAAATAACTTAAAACATCAAATTGATGTATTTCTTCAGTCATTGATAATAGAGTTGAAACAATTATAGAATGAGGGTGTCGTGACTTATGATTATTTTGAGAAACAAAATTTTTATTTGAAAGCAGCACTTATATAGACTATAAGTGATTTTTCCACATATGCGATGTTATTTGGATGGAGTACTGCGGGTAAATTAGCATGTCCTTACTGCATGACTAATTTTGAAGCATTTCCTCTTTTGAATAGGAGTAAAACAAGTTGATTTGACAATCACAGAAAGTTTTTTAAGGTAGATCATCCATTTAGAAGGAATAAAAAATATTTCAGAAAGAACATTACAGTAAGCAGAGATGCTCCTCCTATATTGATTGAGGAAAATTTGTTGTTTAAAATTGAGCAACTAAGGCTTCAAAAAGTCACTAAATATGCTTCAAATTCTAATAGTAGTATATGTTGAAATTGTGGATGGAAAAAAGCATCTTTTAGGATTTGTCTTATTGGAGTTCAAATCTTATAAGATATAACCTAGATGTAATGCACATTGAAAAAAATATTTTTTGAAAATGTATTTAATACGGTGATGAATGTTCCAAGTAAAACAAAAGACAATGTTAAGTTAAGAGAAGACTTAAGAATATTTTGTAGAAGGTCAGAGTTAGAACAAGATAAAATGACTGAGAGATATTCTAAAGCTAATTACACATTGAATCGTAATAATAAATAATTAATATGCCACTGGATAAAAAATTTGAAGTTTTCGGATGGATATATCTCGAATTTGTCTAGATGTATTGATATGAGGAAATATATATTGTTTGGGATGAAGAGTCATGATTGTTATGTATTTATACAAAGTTTGGTAAGCTCTGACGGAGTTAAGCTTATTTTTTAGAGAACTTACTGCAACATCTCTAAAAGTTTCTCAAATTGAGCGTTTATAAGAAGAAATTCCAATTATTCTTTGTAAATTGGAGCAAATATTTCCTCTGAGTTTTTTTATTCAATAGAATATTTACCGGTTCATTTTCCATATAAAGCCAAAATTACAGAACAGGTATAGTATCATTGGATGTACCCTTTTGAAAGATACCTGCGATACCTGAAGAAAAATATTAAAAATAAAGCAAAAGTAGAAGTATCAATTTGTAATGCCTTTAAAGTGGAAGAGGCATCAACTTTCTGTTCTTATTATTTTGAGTCTAATGTAATAAAAAAATTGAGTGAAGTCCCTCTGAATTATGATGGAGATATACAAGACCAATCCAACCAACCAAAGGTTGGAACAGAGAGAATATTATGCATCTTGTACTTACATATTGTTGAATTGTGATGAAGTTATACCTTATATCAAGTAAGTTAGTCAGTATAAAGTAATCTAAAATTTTAATTTTACGTCTTACAAAAAATCTTCAGTAATGAATGATAATGATGTTTTTGTAATCTATTTCAGCATATTTATTGAACACATACGAGATTTGGATGAAAATATAGCGAGTTCACAGGTTGATGTTGAGGTTGAGAATAATTCTCGAAAATATGTAAGCATTAATTCATTATGATTAACATTTTCTAAAATAATCATTTGTTAAATTTGAACTTATGCATATTTTTTCCTTGTTAATTTAGGCAACTGAAAATGAGAATATGATTTCTGACAAACATTTGAAGGATTTAACCTAGGATCCATTACCAACTGTTGGATGTTATAAGGTGTATTTTGTTAATGGTTATAAATTTTACATTGAATCTCACTGTACTTTAAGAGCAACTACAAATAGTGGTATTTGTATAAAGGGGTCAAACTATAGTGAAAACTCATTTAATTTCTACGATTGATTAATAAATATTGTAGAAGTTGAATATCTAGCATTACCAATTAAAAGGGTGATATTCTTTAAATGTGACTGGTATGACACCATAAATTGCACAAGAGTTCATCCAGTATATAATTTTATGGAAGTAAATAGAAGGAGAACATATGCTAAATATGAACCGTTTATACTTGGGCAGTCAAGTTGCCCAAGTGTATTACATTTCGTTTCCTAGCATAAGGTGAGAAGCTTCTGATTGGTTAGCGATTTGCAAAATAAAAGCTATATCACGAATTGATCTACCGGAACAATCTTCCAATAATCAGAAGATTGATACTGCATTTCAAGAAGATAGTCCAAAAAATATACAGGTTGTTGATAAGACAAATGATGTTGATTCAAGTCTTTTAAATGATCCAACTGAACAACTCATGGACATTGATGCTATGGATGTAGAATCTGAATAGGATGAATCTTTACTTAACTCTGAATCTGAATCATCCCATCAAATGACAGCGATGAATAAAAATAATAAGTATGTGTAATTAGACTATAGCATTTACTGAATTTATTTCTATGTTTATTATTATATTTAAACCATTTATACTGATTTTTTTTAGATATGTATCGAGGACCTAGAAGAGGATTGGATCAATCGGGGTCTAGCAGTCAATCCAATGGAGGTCGAGGTTCTAGTTGTACAGGCCAGCCACGTCTGCAGTTGTACGATGTCTCAGATGATGTACTGATTGAGGATCCTCAGGCTGATGCGGCTACAAACAATATGCCTAGAGAGGATCCTGCTTTTACTTCTCACCCTATCCAGATAGAGGATTCTGCTTCTTCTTCTCTCCCGGCCACTACAGATGCCCTCATTGGTGATACCAGTACTGCAGCATCAGCTGCAAGTCGTGATGATAGAATGTAGCATTTGACTGTTTGGGAGTCTGAGTAAGTATTTTTAATATTTTGCATTACTTATATTAAATAATAAAGTTTAATCGATTCATATTTTTAATTGGGTACTTTTTGTTCATTTTGCAGCTACATGATGGATCCAGCCGGTGCTTCTATTAGACGTATATGGAAGGTCATGACACATAAGATAGACTTCATAGGAGTTTTCTGGAAGGCCGTCTCTCCAGAGATGAAAAACTTTTGATTCAAAGAGTTTAAGGTCAAAAATCAAATTAAATTTTAATATTTAATATGTACAAGTTAAAAATTTACAATTATTAGATACTAATTATCTTGATTTTTACAGAAATATTTTCATTGGGATTAGGCTATTGATAGCCTGGTCTGGATTGCCTTTATGAAGAAAACAATTATTCACTAAAACGATATGCTAAGCGAGGTGAAGGCTGCGGTGAAGCAGTTTTTATTTATTGATGATCAGTTATAGGCCAACCTGCAGGTCCGATGGAGCTCTTTCGAGGAGCAGACACATTATATCATTGCCTCTCATAACAGAATGTCCATTGTTGTGGATGATACTGGTCCATCTACTCATACGGAAGGCAGCAGATCCCATTATGATCATGCCCATACACTCATAAGTATATTCATATTTTTTAATACATTTCAATTCATATTTTTTGTGTTATTAAACTAACATTTTTTTTCATTAAATAGGAGTCTGCTATGGGTCAGCCGCCGAACAACTATGAACTATTTGTACATACGCATACTCGGGGTCGCGACAGGCATTCATTTGTGGATCGTCGATCCTAGAATGTAAATGTAAATAATTTTATATTTTTTAATATTATAAAATTTAAATTTAAAATATTAAGTTAATAATCTTTTTTATATTATATAGGATTATTTTATTGCATATCGGGAGGAGGCTTCTCAGTCCGACACTCCTGTTGGCGATGATAGCTTATTTAGATTTTTTGTGGGCGGAGAGAAGAAGAAGAAGTTATATGGACTTGGTTCACAGTATGTCAGCGTATTTTTTCTTCTTCTACTACTAGTTCATTTGCTTTAGGGGGGAGGAGATCGAACATTTAAACAAGCAATTGGCGAAGCATGATCGGACTGTTCAGCAGTAGATCCAGACGCAGGTGCAGATGGAGGTGGAGGTGCTAGTTCAGTCTCGGATTCAGGCACAAATGCAAATCGAGGTGCAGAGATTGGTCCAGCAGCAGTTTAATGAGTTTATGATCAATTTCATACAAGGGACCTTCGATCCATCATGACAGTTTTCGTCTGATGGTGCTCCTCCACTTCCACCTTCACCGCCTCCTGCTACTTGATTTTAGATTTTTTTTATATGTACTTTATATTTTAATTTCATATGGTTATATACATTTTATTATTTTTATGCCCATCTATTATATATTTGAATATTTATTATATTTAATATTTATTTAAATATAATATTTATTTTTATATTTTTATTCTTTTTAATATAAATTTATATATACATTGTACATTATAAAAATTAAAAAGAATAATTAAAAAATATATTTAAAATATCAAAATAATTAAATTTTATAAAAAATAATTCATTTTTACATGCAGATTAAATTTCTATCCGTAATTTTTGTTGCTAATAACGATAAAATTTTTGAGCTACTGACAGAAAATTTTATCGGTAATACCGACAGAAAATATTCTGTTGGTGACTCCGACATAATTTTCTCCCAGCGTACCGACAGAAAATTATGTCGAAATTACCGACAAAAGATATTTTCTTTTGATATTACCAATGAAATATTTTTGTCTGAATTACCGAAAAAAAATATTTCTATCGGTATCACTGACAGAATATTATGTTGGTATTTCTCCCTTGATATTACCGACGAAAATTTTCTTTCTATCGGTAAATATTACTGACTACTTTTATGCCAGAAAAATATCAACAAATAATTTTCTGCTAATAATTTACCGATAGATAGTTATTTTTCTCAGCTTTTTGATTACCGGCGAACGATATAACGATAAATTTTGTTGTTGTTAATCTGTCGGTAAATATGATTACTGACAAAAAAATAAGGATTACCGACAAAAAAATTCATCGATAATTCGGTATATTCTTATAGTGATTTAGGAGAATCCAACCACTAATCAAATGAAGACTAAAATTAAATTAATACTTTAGAAAATTCATAGTAAATCAATTAAAGTAGCCTAATCCTAAGTTTGAAAACATTAGATTTAAAAATCAAAAGCAATTTGTTTCTAATTAGTTTATCATAAATTCAAACTTTTTTTATCCAAATAATAACAAATTTAATTATTTGATATTTAGAATCACATTCCTCTTGGAACGATATTCAATTCAATACTATATTACTTGTTAACAACTTGTAAACTTGTAGTTAAAGCAAACATATATATTGGATAGTTAACAATATATATAACATCGGCTAGAGAACTATAAAAGGAACTTTAAGAAAACTATAGCGAATGCAATGGACCACAACTTTATCAATTGTAGAGAGAAATCACATTAATCAAACAACTTAATCTCATAGACAATGGCTATTATACAAAATTAAGAAAGCTTTGGGATGAATTGAATTTCCTAAGCCCTACACCTCACTGCAATTGTGGGAAGTGTAAGTGTGGGGTAAGTAAATCTATGGCATTGTCTTTAAATTGCCTAATGCAATTTTTTTTATAGGGTTGAATAAGAGTTTTGATGGTGCTAAAAATTAAATACTCATGTTTAATCCATTACCCTTTATGAATAAAACACACTCTCTGCCTCTGGTGCTTTGGGTGGAAAGGCAAAGAGTTGCACAAATGAATATAGACTAGCCAATAAAAATAGTATCATGTTTGCTAAGACACAAAATAGTGAGAAACCAAAATTTAACAAAGCAATTATAAAAGAAGAGAAGCTATAAATAATTATGATAAGTTCTCTAATTATTGCAAAAGATCAGGGCACTTGAAGGAGACTTGTTTCAAACTTGTTGGGATACCTGAGTGGTAGACAAAACTGCAACAAAGAAGACAGAGAGCAACAATACCAATCTCAACAAGCACAAGTGCACATGACAAACACAACACATAAAATGTCAATGCTAGCAAAGAATATAGTAATTGGAATAATAATCATAATATAGCCAACATTATAAGATAAGAACTCTTTAAGATGGCTAAGACTAATTAGATACCGGCAGAAAACTTTATGAACTTTTCTCAGATTGAGAACTTTGAAGGTATGATCAAAAACACAAATTCAAGAGGTAAATTTCATTTATATTGGATAGTTGACAGTGGTGCATCAAACAACATATGTGCTTATGTAAATATGTTTATTATTTTAAGACCTTTGGACAAGTTAGGAAGAGTAAACCTACCTAATGGAATTAAGATGAAAATGATCCTATCATGAACAATATTTCTACACTCAAATTTACATTTGTTTGATGTTTTATACATTCCATCTTTCACCTACAATCTTATATCTATTAAGAAATTAACAGAACATAGTAAATACCAATTAACATTTTACCTTGATTCTTGGATAATACATGACCTGAGGAGTAACACATGTGTGACCCCTGGTAAGACTTTGAGAAATCTATACATATTGGATGGAGACTCTTTCAATACAAAATGTAACTCCATTTTCAAAAACTCTACATAATAGATTACTACTTGTTTTGTCAATAATACTCATGTAATAGCTATGCATATATGACACAATAGGTTATGCCATCCATCATCTTTTATGCTTAATCATTTAAACTTCATTAATAAAGCAAACCTCTTTATTCCTTGTGAGATATGTCATCTTTCTAAACAAACTAGATCTAATTTTCCTATTAGTCATACTAGAGCTGTACTCCTTTTACACTCATTCATATAGACATATGAGGGCTAATTTTAGAGATTTGCTCATTATTTCTTAACCATCGTTGATGATCATTCTAGAGTAGTATGGACCTACCTTATGAATTACAAATCTCAAAAAATCTATATCCTAACTAAATTTTTTCGAATGTTAGAGGCTCAATTTAGAACCAAAATTAATTCGATTTGAAACTAACAATGGCACTGAGTTCCTCAGTCACCAATGCCAAAATCTTCTTGCTATTATAGGAAATTTGCATAAAAAAGCTTATGTCTACACCCCCAACAGAATGGCATAATAGAATACAAGCACAGACACATCCTACAAATCACTGGAGCCCTATTTTTTAATCAGGATTATCTTCTTCTTTCTAGGGTGAAGCTATTCTTCATGGCATATTTATTATAAACAAACTTCCCACTGTTATCCTAAATTGACAACCCTTATCAAGTTCTATTTCATAAGACCCCTGACTACAATCTACTTAAAACTTTAGTTGTCTTGTTTTTGCTAAAAAACAACACACCCTATAAAGGAAAAATTAAGTTCCAAATCAATTATAAGCATATACATTGATCATTATTCTGGTTAAAAGGCCTTAATACTATTTGACATTTAATCCAAAATGATTTTCACATCTATATATGTGCAAGTTCATGAACAAACTCTTTCTTATAAGAAAACCATTACTCTTAGCATGCTCCCTAATAGCTCTAGTGACAACATACCATACAAATAACTAAGTACCATACCGCAAACCATTATAGAAGAACCACTTAACCCACCACTTATAACTACATATATATAACCAACAACTCTAGTCAATACTACTCAACTACCACCAATTCATCCAGTTGCATAATTACCCTACTCTCTTCTAGCATGCACAACTTCACAAGGTACTGACTCTATCCCTATAGTTAGGAAAAACTCTAGACATACCAAACCACCTTCTTGGCTTAATGATTTTGAGACCAATTTCATTACCACTACTACTACTGGACATTTTACATATATGTGTGTGTGTGTTGTGCGTGTGTGTATTGTGTAATATCCCAAATGATACCCTAAAATTTTGGAATGCTTATTGTTGAAATTGGATTAAATTATATAAAGTATATATATGATTTAGTGGAAAGAAAGGAAAAGGGAAGTGTGTATATGTTGTATACATGAAGATATATACAACATATACAAGTCAACATTTTATTGATGGTCAAAAGATATATTTAAGTGAAAGATGATATTATTATTATTATAATATTTAAATGCTTGGTTGAGATTAAAGAGAGTTTTTGTGTGGTTAAGAGAGGAGATTTACTTTGACTTGAGGGAAGCTTATCTTCATCTTCTTCTTTCTTCTCCAAGAGCCATCACTATTGCCAAAGGGAAAGAGAGGTTTTGTTGATTCCTAACTAAAGATTGAAGGGTGTTTTAAGTGTTCAAGTTGGAGTTCTAAGGACATTCTTCACTTTTGGTAAGATTCTAACTTGTTTCTTTGTGTTCTTTAGGAGTTTGTGTATTTGAGTTTGGTGAATGGTTGTTGTAGATGTGTTTTTGGTTGATTTAGTATGTTTGAAGTTTTTGGTGTTATTAACTTTGATTTTGGGGTTGGATTGAAGAGAAAAGGGCTAAGTTTGGTGAAGAAAGCAAGAGTTGTGAATTTTGTTTGTGTTGAGTTGTGAAGTATGATTGTCATTTGTGTTTTGATGTATGTTATTGAGTTGTATTGATGTTATGCAAGTTTATTATGGTATATTAATGGTTTTGGTTAAGTTTTTTTGGAGTGAAAAAGGGTAAAAGAAAGATGTTTGTTGGATGTGGCATTTTAGTGTCGATTTTAGGTTTTTGGCCTGCCACGCCCATTAACACGGCCATGTCTTTGGGCGTGTCATTGGTTCTATTTTCTGGGTTGGTGACACGAGCAGTGACACGCCCATGTCATTGAGTGTGTCATAACTTCTGTGTTGTTGGAGGATTGACACGTCCAGTGACATGCTCATGTCACTGAGCATATCATAGCTACTGTGTTGTTGGAAGATTGACACGTCCAGTGACACGCCCATGTCACTGAGCATGTTATAACTTCTGTGTTGGAGGAGGATTGACACGTGCAGTGACACGCCCATATCACTGAGCGTGTTAAAGCTTCTGTGTTGTGGGCTTAGGGCCCGATCAGGGACACACCAGTGTTGTTCAGCATGTCATGTGTGGAGTTTGCCCTAGTTAGCTCTTATCCTTATTTTCTTATGTGTATCACTAAGTGAGTGTGTATGATCACCTTTGGATTAGGTTTTGAAGAGAATTGAGTTGTACCAATCCAAGTGTTGAAAGAATGTTGGAAGAGGAGGTTGTTAGATTGGTGTTTGTTGCTCTTAGAGGTAAGTACAAACCTTACATGATTGCATACATTTACATGACTTTGGGACTTAACACATTTGGTTGAAAAATGTGTTAGGTTACCTATTATATTGTTGATATATGAGAATGATGATATGATTTGCATTATATGAAATATATGTTGAGGATTCAAAATATATGAGCAATGTAATTCGTTATGTATACCCTAATGATGAAAGCCATTGTTGATGGCTATAATGATATAAATGAAATAGTTGGGGCATTGTGCCTAAATGATCATGAGAAAATGAGAATGGATTTGATAATGAAAGAATGAAAGAATTGTGGGCCTAGTATGTTATTCAATTTTCAAAGTTTTGTTGTTGGTGGCATGCCTAAAAGTAAAAATCCCTTGAAGCTGGGTTGGGCTTGGTCCTTGAAGCCTGGTTGGGTTGATGCTATGCTCCCCTTGAAGCTTGGTTGGGCCTAATTCTTGAAGCCTAGTTGTGATGTTACATATGAGGTAATCCTCATTGTGATAATGATTCACCTACGGGCTTGATAAATGTGATTATTGGACTAAAACAGTAACTCTGAAATTTAAATGGCATATTAGTTTCTTTTGGGCCCATGCTTGTCTTTGCTTTAATGTGAATTATGAATGATGGAACAATTGAACAATATAAGGAGATTTAATGTTATGAAATGTGATATCCTTGTATATTGTTTGTAATTCTTGAAAGTTTGACATTGGCATTACATTTGAAACATATTGTTATCGTGGTTTGTACCATTAAGCTTTTGGCTTAGCGAGATTGTGATTTATCGCGCAGGTGACAGGATAGATCCGGTTGAACCGGAGAGTTCAGCTAGATCGAGTCGAGTCTAGACTTGTGATCTTTTGTGAAGAGTTGATTTTTGGACTTCAAGATCAGACACGAACTGCCAAGCATGTATAAACTCTATATTTTTATAAATATTGATTTTGATGGATACATATGTATATTCCGCTACATTTTTCGCTACTTATTAAATAAATATTTTGGATAAACTTTGGGTGTAATAAAGATATATATGTATATGTATTTTAACAAGGAATGTTTTATCTATTACTATTTATAATAATGATTTAATGTTAATGTTTAAAGATTGGTTTGCTTCGAATAGACTGTGACATCCTTGTATCCAGTATGTGTATATTATATATGTGGGTGTATGTGGTATACGTATATGTGGTATAAGGGTGTTACATGTTGTGTGTGTGTGTGTGTTTTCTAGCTAATTTGACCGTTGTTCTTAAACCTCACTCCTACAAAGAAGCAGTTGCACATCCACAGTGGGTACAAGCGATGGAAGTAAAAATAGAATCTTTAAAAAAGAATGAGAAGAGGGTTATTGCAAAACTTCCAAAAGGCAAAAGGCCAATTGGATCAAAGTGGGTATATAAGGTTAAGCTAAAGGCTAATGGTAGTGTTGATCAATTTAAGGCTCGATTAGTGACTAAGGAGTATAACCAAGTTGAGGGTATTAACTTCGCTGAGAGTTTCTCACTAGTGGCTAAACTAGTGATAGTCATATTATTATTAGCTATTGTTGTTGTTGTTCTTGTCTGGCCACTCCATCATCTTGACATTAATAACGCCTTTCTCTGTAGTTTTATTGATGAAGAGGTCTATATGTGGCCTCCGGAAGGACACTCCAAGACTTGGAAAGTTCAAGTCTACAAATTATCATGATCACTTTGTGGACATAAGCCGGCTTCTCGCCAATGGAACATTGAACTATCACAGATGCTTCAACAATATGGTTTTAAATAGTCCCCTCATGACCATTGCTTATTCACTCTGTCTTATTTGACTTATTTTATAGCTCCATTGGTTCATGTGGGCGTTGTTTTTCTCACCATTAACTCATAAGGGGCTATACATGGAGTTAAAGCTTTTCTTAATTTTGAGTTCACCATTAAAGACCTTGGTCAAGCTAGATATTTCCTTGGCATCAAAATTGCAAGAGCTTTTAGTGGACTCTTTCTTTACCAGCGAAAATATATCCTTGATTTGATTTAGGATGCGGGTTTAGCCTCGTGTAAGCCGGTCGCAACACCAATTTTGGAAGGCATTAGTTTATCCGTAGATGAAGGTGCATTGCTCATCAACCCCCAACCATACAGGAGATTGATTGGTTGCCAAATTCTATTATGGCGTGATAATCAAACCGCCATTCATTTCTCTGAAAACCTAGTCTTCCATGAGCGTACAAAAAATTTAGACATCAATTGCTATCTAGTTCGAGAGAAATACAAAGACATCCATTTACAATACATTTCCACCACCTTTAATTGACAGATTTCTTCCCCAAAGCATTGACAGCCCCCATTTTTTAACGTTTTTACTCTAAGTTAGGCTTGTTTACTCTGCAAGAAGAACCAATTTGAGAGGGGGGGGGGGGGGGGGGGGGGGGGGGGGGAATTATAAGAATCAGAAGCCTAAATCATTAAAACACGGCATTACACCTAAAACCAAGACACACTGTTTCATATGGATCCTCATATATACAACACAGAATGTTTGATAGATATAGTTATATATAGTAGAGTTACTTAGGAGTGTTGGTTAGTTCAGCAAATAGTATAACTGAACACTTATAGAAATAAATTTATTAGCTTCACCGTATATATAATCAATGTAGACGTAACTAATTTTGTTACGATGAATGAATTCTGAGATATTTTCTTCATTTCTTTAAAAAAAAAACATGATACATGGCTCCATTCATATGCATTTGAGTTTCTAATGTTATATATAAAATGCAAAAGAATAATTAACCTCTAATCGTAACAAATAAATTAAAATAATTATTGAAATATGAATAAGAATATGATTAGAATTATAATTTCTATTTATATTAGGATTTTTTTTTTATATTTTGTCTTTCATAATAATGAAAAAAGATATACTAACCAATTAATTTAAAAATAAAATGATACTTGTATTGTTTTTATATTAAAAACCATGTCTTAATGATAATTTAAAAATGTAGCCCTTAAGCTTAAGAGTATGATCATAAAAATAGATTAGACAAGCGTATCAAATAATCAAATATGTGTGGAGGTTGTCATCCCATGAATGAAGGGATATGATATCTCAACAGCATTGATACCATATGCAATAGTATTGATGATAACATATATTAATATTCTTCATGCGGATTGTGCACGCAACACCAAGCATCAACATAATAATAATTATAAAAAAAATTCACTTTCTATAATGATAATAATAATCACTTTATATTATATATTAATTGAGAATAAATAAGTGTTAAAATTTAAGTGTTAATTAATTATTAAACAATATAAATAATAAAAAATTTTAAAAAATTTATTCGTTTATTATATTTGATATAAATTTTAAATTAATATATTTAATTTATTTTTGTAATTATAAATTTAAATTAAAATTTTAACTTATGTATTATCAACTAATTTAAATTAAGAAATATAGAAAAAATATAATCTTTAATGTTTAATTTTATAAAATATTGTTTTAATTTATTACATAATTTTAAAATAAACTATTCATGTAAGAGTTTAAAAAATTCCTAAAAAATCTCTCTCTTTTGCCCTTTGGCATATCCAACTCTACGGGATTTCTCATCAGGTTGTGTTGACTAATATGATATCCGATATACGTGCATAATGTAAAACTTCAACTAATAAGTTAATTGCAAGCTTGAGTTTCAGGATTTGTATTTATATATAAACATAGAGAAAGCAGGAAATGTAAAGCATGCAAAACAAAAAAGAAGTAATGGCTGCTTATGTTGAGGATGAAGACAATCTCTATGGCAATAAAATTCAACCAGTTGTCTCTACACCAATGCAAGTGCCTAAATTTCATTACTTAATCTCATTTATTTGTTGTTATATATCACTAACTATGAGTTTATAATGAGTCTAATTAAACTCTTAATAATCACTTAATCTCATTTTTTTTAAAATTTTAAAAAAGAAAATTTATATTTTGTAATTTTTGATTTCATTTTTCAGTTCACAGCAACAAGAAACCAAGGAAAAAAAGAAGCAAAATACCACCACTTTGAGAAACATATTGGGTTTTGAAGAGTTTTTCTCTTTGACGGTATTTTGACTTTTCTATGTATCCATCTATCTATATCTATATATAATTCATTGATCATGCCATATATACAAATAAATATCATCAAGTTGGGTTGGAATATTCATCTCTTTAATTATAAATAAAGATATTAAGAGTAAATATGGTTTTTGAGTTTATTAAAATTATAAACAAATAACTCATTCACAAATATAATTTATGATAAGAGTCAAAAACCATATTTAAGTTTATAATTGAATAAGTTGAGCTGAAATATTTCTCTTGGTATTCATGTCCTTGGTTCATCGCTGTCAGTGGTACTGTTAATAACTATTATTATTATTATTTTCAAAAAACATTGATATATATATTTTTATCTTTATTCAGGTATGGAAAGCATTATTGGCAGAGCTATTTGGAACTGCAGTTCTTGTTTTTGCAATAGACACCATTGTAATTTCCACTTCCGAGATTGAAACAACAGTACCAAATCTGATACTATTATGCCTTATTGCCATCATTGTCACAGTTCTGCTAATTGCAACTTTTCCTATTTCTGGTGGTCATATTAACCCAATTGTCACCTTCTCTGCTGCACTCACTGCCCACATTACCCTAACAAGAGCTTTTATATACATTTTAGCCCAATGTGTTGGTGGGATTGTGGGTGCATTTGCCCTTAAAGCAGTCGTCAACAGTAACATTGAGCAAACCTTTTCATTAGGTGGTTGTACTCTCACAATTATTGCTCCAGGCCTACATGGCCCAACTGTTATCGATCTCAAAATGGGCCAAGCCCTTTGACTTGAAATTATTTGTGGGTTTGTTTTTCTCTTCGCTTCGGTTTGGATGGCCTTTGATCATTGTCATGCCAAGGCCTTGGGCTGAGTCAGGTTTTTTGTTATTCTCGGAATAGTTATGGGCCTTCTCGTTTATGCTTTGACTTCAATTACTGCAACTAAAGGCTATGCTGGGGCTGGGGTAAACCCAGCAAGGTGTTTAGGCCCAGCAATTGTTCTCAGAGGCCATCTCTGGAATGGCCATTGGGTCTTTTGGGTCGGGCTAGCTATTGCTTCCATAACATTTTCTCTATACACAAATATTATTCCACCTCATCTTTTTCACACCATTGAATAAATAAATTAGACTATGATTTCTCTTACTAGACGGACTGCTATTTTTATTTTATTTTGGAAGATATATAGTAAGAATAGAATTTATTATCTTCATGCCATTTATAATATTCAAGTTACACGTACGATATTGTTGGTTTATAAATTATGAAATATATTTTAAATTTTTAAATTTGAATTTGTTTCGTTTGATTATTTAAAGTTCAATAATGAAATTAAATCCAATTTCAAGTTTATTTTATTTATCTCAAAATATGAAAATTTACCTCGTTTAAATATTTAACATTTGTTTTTGTTTATCAAGTCAACTCTAAATCTAAATTTGAACAATAACACATAAACACTGTAAACAGTAATTGGGTATATCCCACAAATCCCACAGGAAACAATGAAATTTACTCATTTAATTATTTAAATTGTCACGACCCAAACTGGGGAGTCGGGACCGGCGTAAGGCTATACCTAAGTACAACCTTACAAGCCTAATTTAAATTTATTATTAAAGTGCAAAATTACTAAGTTCAATAAATTCATTCTGAAATCAAGTCATCAATAGAAATGATACTATTAAAGAATCAAGTTCAATAATTAAAACTCAAACTAGATGCAAAGAAACAGTTTACTCCTTAATACAAGAAAAAGGGGTTCAGACACGGTCCGCCCAAAATTATTCAGAAATCTCTATGAAGAGAAGTAAATATGCGGACGAACCAAAATCCACAACCAAACTAGAAGATCCACAAAAAGATCGACCGAGCTCACTAAGGAAAATAACTTCAACCTGCAAATCAATCTATAAGGGTGTGAGCGATATAAATACGCTCAGTAAGCTCATGAGAGGCAGAGAAACACTAAAACAATCAGAGTAATATATATCAAGTAACAACCACAATAATCACATACATGATGGTGTATCGGGGTCTACAAAATATAACATCCTCCTCTTCCAACCATATCCAAGAACAAGTAGGCACGTGGCCCCAAAAGCAAGTAGGCATAAGCCCCAAGAACAAGATCGATATCGATATATAAAATAATCTCCATAATCACAATCCGCATCCTCCGTCCCCATTAGACACACCATCGCACATCACAAAAATATTCAATATCACATCAAGGCATTTAGCAAATAGCATACAAGTTTCTCTGTCTCCTATTCACATGCAAGGCTAGGGCAAGAAAGGATAATATATCGAAATTAGAAAGAATAGTATATTCGAAGGGTTTATATAGATATAATAGTTTAGTTAGCAAGTAGCACATCACAAACAATACACATACACCCATGAACTTACTTGGTATCCAAAGAAAGCTTAGCCAAATCCTCACGACTTATTGACCTCGAGCTTCAGCCGGATTATTGCCTAAAGAAAGATAATTACATAATCCAATAGTCAAACCCACTATCTCATCTATCATGAGGGATGCAATGCATGTTATGAATGCAAAAAGACCAATACTCAACCAACAATTAACCAAGATAATCCAAAATCAAAAATCAACCCGACCAAACTCAAAATTATGGTTCAACCCAATGGTTAAACCGATCGTACCACAAAATACAAAATCAATTAATTAATTAAAATTTATTAGAACCAGAACCTCAACTCAATTTTTTTATAACTCATTTATCAAATAATATCATATCATTCCCTATGTAAAATCATAATTCATACCAACACCCAAAACCGATAAAATTCTTAAGTCGTCCCTATAATTCAAATATTTTCAGAAAATAATTCCATCATTCAAAAACTCTGGAAAAATTGCAGTAGCTTCTCCAACATCAAAATAATGTGTGTGCAAAATTTCAGATTAATCCAAATTTATTTGATCCTCCAAAAATATTTTACAACATTCTGGTTCTGTTTGAACCACTAAAAATCAGTACAGCAAAAATCATCATAAATCCCTCACATTTCGTTATCAAAAAATTATTCAAATAATTTTCTCATATTATAGACATCAGTATGGACAACATATAAAAATTTCATAATTTTTCAAGACATCTAAGACCTTCAAAATAATTTTCAAATCAGACATCATCAGAAAACCCTTAACCAACAGCAGTGTCAATTTTTAATTTATTTTGGAACTTAAACATTATAACCAGACTCAAAATTATTTTTCCCAGATTAAAAACATCCAAATAAACAACATATCAAAATTTCATAATTTTTAGAAACCTCTAAGTCCCTCAATTAAATTTTTAAAACGGATTCACACAACCAGTTACCATTCTGGCAGCAGTTGAGAAATAAATTTATTTCGAAACACAAACATTTGAACCAGACCTCAAAATATTTTTTTACAAACACCTAAGATCATATCCTAAAACATATCAAAAATTCAGACCTAGATCATTTACCAATAATTTTTAAAAATTCGACAAAGTTACTGAAATATTAGTAATCAACAGCAGGAATAATTTTTCACTTTATTAATGAATTAAAAAATATAAATCAAACATAAAAATTCAAAAATAAATTTCTAGATCAAGTATAACATCCCTAGAACAGATTACAATTGTCAAAAATACTAGATCATTAACTCAAACTCACAAATCAAATATTAAACATCAAAAACCTCTAAAATCATCCTACAACTTTTAAATTATTTTTAATTAATTAAAAATCGAAATAAATCAAAAATATTATTTTCTAACACCCTAAACATTATACAAACATCCAACAACACAAATCATGCCAAGAAGTTGGAAGAAATTGAAGAAAAAATTGAAAAACCTCAAAATCTCGAAACTGCCTGAAATTGGAAGCCCAAAACGACAATCGGCGATGCAGCTCGCAGCACGCCGAACGACAGACCACAGCGCGCCGAACGACAGGGACTCGCACGCCGAACGACTCCAGCACCTCGCCAAACGACACCGGCAATTGGCACGCCCACTGACGAAACGACAGCTCTCGATTTTTGAAGAAAAAATTCAATTTTCTGCCTCTTTCTCTCTCTGACGGCGTAAATAATTTTAGACACTCAAATGGGTGCCCTAACACCCCTATTTATACAATTTTAAATTGGTAAATTACCAATATACCCCTAAATTAATTTATTTTATTTAAAAATACCCTAAAACTCTTTAAAAATTTAAAAAAACACCCCAACTAACTTATAAAAATTTACAAATAACCCCAAATTCAATTATTTTCAGAATTATTTAATTTATTTATTTTATTTATTTTATTTTAATTAAAAATTAATAAATACCCGAAAAATTCCCGAAACACAAACCCTAGCAAAATTATACTTAAAATAACCGTAATGACATCACGGTCACCAAAATGACATCAAAAACAGCAAAACGAAACCCGAAAATTTTCCGACCGCCAAAATGACCAAAATACCCCCCGAAGCCAAAAACACAATATTATACTCAAAACAAACATCTCAACACCCACATTATAGAAATAAGCACCAAACGTTATAAAATTCACCCGAATGTGAATTGAAGGCAAAATTACCATTTTGCCCCTAACTCCAATTTTTTCAAAAATCAAGGGTTTTACAATCTAACCCCCTTAAACAAATTTCGTCCTCGAAATTTTTACCCAATAACATACTAATAATCAAAACACTTTTATATTTCAAGTTATACACAAATCCGGAAAGCATACCTCACTTAGTACATGTTGTTATGGTTGATCAGGTCATAACTCCACAATACTAAGCGCTATAGACTGTTCCAGTTTTGCTCAAGATTATGTTTATTATAAAATCAAACAGAAGCATTTTCTTTTCAACTACCACTCATCAACAATCATCATAAAAAGTCAAAACTCAAGTGTTCAAGTCAAACCCAAATCAACCAAAACCATTACTAATATAACACTTATCCATATGATACTCATCATTATACCAACAACTCAGACTTATTCAATTCAAAAATAACATCCGATCTCAACAAACCAAGATTTTCAAAAACATCTTCCAATAACTAATTTAATAGCAAACTATCATAAATAATACCAGACAAAACACATATACATTTATGATGTACAAAAGATATAATGATGTAATAATGATGTAATGATATGCATGCATATGGTGCTATATCAAGACTATTAATAACTACACTCTAACCCCCTTAAAATGATTTCGCCCACGAAATCAATAACGCACCTGAAGACTCAAACAAATGAGGGTATTTTGCTAGCATGAGTTCCTCTGCTTCCCAGGTGCATTCCTCAACAGAATGGTTACGCCAAAGAACCTTTACTGAAGCCACATCCTTTGAACGTAATCGCTTGACCTGACGGTCCAAAATAGCTACAGGCTGCTCCTCATAAGTACAATCATCAGTAATCTCAATGGTCTCTGAATGCAAAACATGATTGGGGTTCGATACATATTTTCTCAACATCGAAACATGAAAAGTCGGATGCACAGCTGCTAATTCGGGTGGCAATTCTAGTCTGTAAGCAACATCACCGACACGTTCTAGGATCTCATAAGGACCGATAAATCTGGGAGCCAATTTTCCTTTCTTACCAAACCGCATAACACCTTTAAAAGGTGAAACTTTCAGAAACACCCTATCACCAACTGCAAACTCAAGATGCCTTCGCTTAAGATCAGCATAATTCTTCTGTCTACTAAAAGCAGTACGGATCCGATCCTGAATTACCGGTACAACCTTGGCATTATACTGCAAAAGATCGGGACCCTCAATACGACGCTCACCGACCTCCTCCCAATACAATGGGGTTCTGCACCGTCTACCATACAATGCTTCAAAAGGAGCCATACCAATGCTGGCTTGATAACTATTATTATAGGCAAACTCTACCAATGGAAGATGATCTGCCCAACTTCCCTTAAAATCCAGAACACACAATCGCAACATATCCTCCAAGGTCTGAATGGTTCTCTCCGACTGTCCATCTGTTTGAGGATGAAAAGCCGTGCTATAATGAAGATCTGTACCTAACCCTTTCTGAAGCTTCTGCCAAAATATGGATGTAAATTGAGCACCTCTATCAGATACAATAGAAACTGGTACCCCATGCAAACTCACAATCCGATTAATATACAACTTTGCATACTGAGACACTGTGTACTTGGTATTAACCGGAAGAAAATGCGCTGACTTGGTCAATCGATCTACAATCACCCAGATCGAATCATAGCCGCCATGAGTCTTTGGCAACCCGACAACAAAATCCATAGTGATTCTCTCCCACTTCCACTCGGGTAGTGGTAACTCTCTCAGTAAACCGGCTGGTTTATGATGCTCATACTTAACTTGCTGGCAAGGTAAACATTGAGAAACAAACTCTGCAACATCATTCTTCATTCCTTTCCACCAATACATCTGCTTTAAATCTCGATACATCTTAGTAGAACCAGGATGTATAGTATACTTGGTAGAGTGAGCCTCTTTTAAGATCTTTTTCTTTAAATCATCCACTGAAGGTACACACAACCTTAAACCGAACCGCAAAACTCCTTTTTCATCAATCAAGAATTCTGTGGATTCACCTGACAAGACTTTCTGGCGGATCGTTGACAAGTCCTCATCCATATTCTGCGCTGAAATTATCTCATCAAGGAAATCAGGTTTGACTGTCATATTAGCCAACAACACACCTCTATCACCTTCAATTTCTTTACCAGACATATGAAAAGTTAAACCATCACCTAGCAGTTGATGTATCTCCCGTATCAACGGCCTTCTGGAAACTGAAATGTGGGACAGACTACCCACAGACTTACGACTTAGAGCATCAGCTACAACATTCGCTTTACCCGGATGATACTGGATGCTATAGTCGTAGTCTTCAAGAAATTCTACCCACCTTCTCTGTCTCAAATTCAAGTCTTTTTGGGAGTATACATACTTGAGATTCTTATGATCAGTGAAGATCTCACAAGTAACTCCATAAAGATAATGTCTCCAGATCTTGAGTGCAAACACAACTGCAGCCATTTCTAAATCATGGGTAGGATAGTTTACCTCATGCTTCTTCAGCTGTCTAGAAGCATAGGCGACTACTTTACCATGTTGCATCAACACACAACCCAGACCAACGCCTGATGCATCACAATAAACAGAATACCCCTCAGTGCCTTCTGGCAACACAAGTATCGGTGCAGTAGTTAATCTTTCTTTAAGAGTAGCAAAACTCTCCTCGCAAGCATCATCCCAAATGAACTTAACACCCTTACGAGTGAGTTTTGTTAAAGGTGCGGCTATTCTGGAGAAATCTTTGACAAACCTTCTGTAATATCCTGCTAACCCCAGAAAACTCCGAATCTCAGTAACAGTTTTCGGTCTCTGCCAATCCATCACTGCCTCAATCTTCTGTGAATCAACCTGAATACCCTCTGCGGATATAACATGTCCTAGAAAGACAACCCTGTCCAACCAAAACTCACATTTGGAGAACTTAGCGTAAAGCTGATGTTCTCTTAAAGTCTGCAACACCAATTGCAAATGATGCTCATGCTCTTCCTTGGATTTCGAATATATCAGAATGTCATCAATGAATACGACAACAAACCGATCGAGATAAGGGCTAAACACCCTGTTCATCATGTCCATAAAAGCAGCAGGAGCATTAGTAAGTCCAAAGGACATCACTAAAAATTCATAATGCCCATACCTCGTGCGAAAAGCAGTCTTAGGTATGTCACTCTTTTTCACCCTCAACTGATGATAACCCGACCATAGATCAATCTTGGAGAAAAACTTTGCTCCCTGCAACTGATCAAACAAATCATCAATCCTGGGCAATGGATATCTGTTCTTCACAGTCACCTTATTCAGCTGTCGATAATCGATACATAGCCTCATTGATCCATCTTTCTTTTTCACAAAAAGAACTGGAGCACCCCACGGTGAAGTACTCGGTCTGATATATCCCTTATGCAATAAGTCATTCAATTGCTCTCTCAACTCCTTAAGCTCTGCTGGAGCCATCCTATATGGAGGCATAGAAATAGGATTGGTTCCAGGTACAAGATCAATGGAGAATTCAATCTCTCGTTCCGGGGGTAACCCCGGTAAATCGTTTGGAAACACGTCCATGTAATCTCGTACTGTCGGGATATCTTCAAGTTTTGCTTCTTTCTTGTTCACATCCCGAATAGAAATAAGGTAGGCATTACAACCCTTTCGCAACAATCTTCTAGCTCTCATAGCTGAAATTAGCTGACTGGTCCCATTGATTTTAGAGCCAAAAAATGTCACAGTCTTGTCGGCCTCATATGCAAACACCACTACCTTATCTTTACAGTTCAAATTAGCTCCATGCCGAGCTAACCAATCCATACCCAAGATGACATCAAACTCTAACACATCTAACGCCACTAGATCCGCAAGAAGTTCAACATTTTCAACTTTAACAACGCAATTCTTGTATACTTTTAAAGATTCTACCTCCTCTCCTAAAGGTGTATGAACAACTAATGGCATTTCCATAGGTTCAGATGTAATACTCAGCCTAGATGCAAAACTAGGTGATATGAATGAATGAGTAGCTCCAGGATCTATCAATATGTGTGCATCTTGAGAACAAATAGAAAGAGTACCTTGCACCACATTGTTGTCAACTTGAGCTTGCTGATGATTTAGGTTGAACACCCGAGCATAATTCTGGTTTTGGCCCTGATTCTGATTCTGGTTCTGACCATTACCTTGTCCCACTGGCTGAACTGCTCTACCATTCTGTTGGTTTCCATTATTTGCAGCACCCTGGTGTCCACGACCCTGCTGATACTGCTGACCCTGGTAGCCCTGATAACCGCGACCCTGCTGGCCCTGGTATCCTCGGCCCTGCTGGCCCTGATATCCTCGGCCCTGCTGGCCCTGATAGCCTCTGCCTCCATTATAACCTCGACCACCATGATATCCGTTACCATTAAACTGTCCACGGCCACCATTACCTCTACCATAACCATTCCCATTCTGATAGTTACCCCTATATGCTTGATTGCCAAATGGTCTAGACTGAGTATGCTGACCTGCCTGAGTCTGATTGCGCCTAGGAATTGGACAATCTTTGACTTGGTGATCCATCTGTCCACAGTTAAAACAAGCTCCAGTCTTCCTTCGGCACTCTCCCGTATGGTGTAAGCCACAAGACTCACAAGTAGGGGCTCTAGGACCCTGTTGCTGATAGCGCCCACCATTATCATTGCCTCTCTGACCACTATACTGCCCCTGATAACCTGACAAATTCCCTGGCTTGTTCTTCTTTCTGCTTGATTCTCCAGTATCAATATTCCTTTTTCTGTTTTCTAACCCCAGAGCAGCATTAACAGCCAAATGTATCTCCTTGTAATTGTGACTGGCTATTAACTCATAGTATTTGTCATTCAGGCCATCCACAAATCTATCAGTCATAGATTCTTCATCCTGAGACACACGTGTAGCATACTTCCTTAGCTCTTGAAACTGCTCCCAGTACTCAGCTATAGATTTGTTGCCCTGAGTCAACATTTCAAACTCCCTTGCTTTCGCTTTCATCACATTCCGAGGCATAAAATTTTGCATAAACATTCTTCTGAAATCTTCCCATACCTCAACTTGGCCTTGGACAGAGATCTTATACCATTCTTCAGCTGATCTTTGCATTTGATGCCCAGTTAACTCTATGGCTCTCTTCTCAGTACATTTCAAGGCATCACAGATCTTCTTAACTTTATTAAGAAATGCTAGAGGGTCTTCTGTAGCAAGATTGGAGAATGTAGGTGGATCAACTCTAATAAATTTGTGTAAATCCAGGTCGTCAGTTAATCCATTTCCTCTAGCTGCAGCATGAGCATTAACATTCATATTGTTACCCATGCCTTGAACAACCCGAACCACTCCCTCAGCGAGAGCTTCCATAGACCTCTGTAGTGTTAGAAGTGTGTTTAAATATGCATCTGGGTTTCCTTGAACTGGTACTTGACCTGGCACATTCACATTATCAGGAGTTGGAGGTGGTGGCTCCTGATCTTCATTAAGTGGTACTTCAAATAGTCCCTCATCCTCCGGTACAAAATTCTGATCTTCCATCCCTTGCACATTTTCATCTACCACTCTCCGAGGTCTTCCACGTCTACGTGGCTGAGGTGGCTCCTCAACATAAGTGGCTGGCTGATGCTCAGCTTCGAATGATTCCCCAGCGTTGCTGGTCCCACCAATTAAAGGAAAACGAGTGTTTCGTTGAGACATTGCACCTGCTAGCAGAGAAACATGTTGATTAACGCAGAAAGGAAGTAAAGGATTTGAAATGAAGTATCCTAATGATTTCTGGATAGTATTTAAACAAAATCGAAACCTAGTGCTCTGATACCACTTTTGTCACGACCCAAACTGGGGAGTCGGGACCGGCGTAAGGCTATACCTAAGTACAACCTTACAAGCCTAATTTAAATTTATTATTAAAGTGCAAAATTACTAAGTTCAATAAATTCATTCTGAAATCAAGTCATCAATAGAAATGATACTATTAAAGAATCAAGTTCAATAATTAAAACTCAAACTAGATGCAAAGAAACAGTTTACTCCTTAATACAAGAAAAAGGGGTTCAGACACGGTCCGCCCAAAATTATTCAGAAATCTCTATGAAGAGAAGTAAATATGCGGACGAACCAAAATCCACAACCAAACTAGAAGATCCACAAAAAGATCGACCGAGCTCACTAAGGAAAATAACTTCAACCTGCAAATCAATCTATAAGGGTGTGAGCGATATAAATACGCTCAGTAAGCTCATGAGAGGCAGAGAAACACTAAAACAATCAGAGTAATATATATCAAGTAACAACCACAATAATCACATACATGATGGTGTATCGGGGTCTACAAAATATAACATCCTCCTCTTCCAACCATATCCAAGAACAAGTAGGCACGTGGCCCCAAAAGCAAGTAGGCATAAGCCCCAAGAACAAGATCGATATCGATATATAAAATAATCTCCATAATCACAATCCGCATCCTCCGTCCCCATTAGACACACCATCGCACATCACAAAAATATTCAATATCACATCAAGGCATTTAGCAAATAGCATACAAGTTTCTCTGTCTCCTATTCACATGCAAGGCTAGGGCAAGAAAGGATAATATATCGAAATTAGAAAGAATAGTATATTCGAAGGGTTTATATAGATATAATAGTTTAGTTAGCAAGTAGCACATCACAAACAATACACATACACCCATGAACTTACTTGGTATCCAAAGAAAGCTTAGCCAAATCCTCACGACTTATTGACCTCGAGCTTCAGCCGGATTATTGCCTAAAGAAAGATAATTACATAATCCAATAGTCAAACCCACTATCTCATCTATCATGAGGGATGCAATGCATGTTATGAATGCAAAAAGACCAATACTCAACCAACAATTAACCAAGATAATCCAAAATCAAAAATCAACCCGACCAAACTCAAAATTATGGTTCAACCCAATGGTTAAACCGATCGTACCACAAAATACAAAATCAATTAATTAATTAAAATTTATTAGAACCAGAACCTCAACTCAATTTTTTTATAACTCATTTATCAAATAATATCATATCATTCCCTATGTAAAATCATAATTCATACCAACACCCAAAACCGATAAAATTCTTAAGTCGTCCCTATAATTCAAATATTTTCAGAAAATAATTCCATCATTCAAAAACTCTGGAAAAATTGCAGTAGCTTCTCCAACATCAAAATAATGTGTGTGCAAAATTTCAGATTAATCCAAATTTATTTGATCCTCCAAAAATATTTTACAACATTCTGGTTCTGTTTGAACCACTAAAAATCAGTACAGCAAAAATCATCATAAATCCCTCACATTTCGTTATCAAAAAATTATTCAAATAATTTTCTCATATTATAGACATCAGTATGGACAACATATAAAAATTTCATAATTTTTCAAGACATCTAAGACCTTCAAAATAATTTTCAAATCAGACATCATCAGAAAACCCTTAACCAACAGCAGTGTCAATTTTTAATTTATTTTGGAACTTAAACATTATAACCAGACTCAAAATTATTTTTCCCAGATTAAAAACATCCAAATAAACAACATATCAAAATTTCATAATTTTTAGAAACCTCTAAGTCCCTCAATTAAATTTTTAAAACGGATTCACACAACCAGTTACCATTCTGGCAGCAGTTGAGAAATAAATTTATTTCGAAACACAAACATTTGAACCAGACCTCAAAATATTTTTTTACAAACACCTAAGATCATATCCTAAAACATATCAAAAATTCAGACCTAGATCATTTACCAATAATTTTTAAAAATTCGACAAAGTTACTGAAATATTAGTAATCAACAGCAGGAATAATTTTTCACTTTATTAATGAATTAAAAAATATAAATCAAACATAAAAATTCAAAAATAAATTTCTAGATCAAGTATAACATCCCTAGAACAGATTACAATTGTCAAAAATACTAGATCATTAACTCAAACTCACAAATCAAATATTAAACATCAAAAACCTCTAAAATCATCCTACAACTTTTAAATTATTTTTAATTAATTAAAAATCGAAATAAATCAAAAATATTATTTTCTAACACCCTAAACATTATACAAACATCCAACAACACAAATCATGCCAAGAAGTTGGAAGAAATTGAAGAAAAAATTGAAAAACCTCAAAATCTCGAAACTGCCTGAAATTGGAAGCCCAAAACGACAATCGGCGATGCAGCTCGCAGCACGCCGAACGACAGACCACAGCGCGCCGAACGACAGGGACTCGCACGCCGAACGACTCCAGCACCTCGCCAAACGACACCGGCAATTGGCACGCCCACTGACGAAACGACAGCTCTCGATTTTTGAAGAAAAAATTCAATTTTCTGCCTCTTTCTCTCTCTGACGGCGTAAATAATTTTAGACACTCAAATGGGTGCCCTAACACCCCTATTTATACAATTTTAAATTGGTAAATTACCAATATACCCCTAAATTAATTTATTTTATTTAAAAATACCCTAAAACTCTTTAAAAATTTAAAAAAACACCCCAACTAACTTATAAAAATTTACAAATAACCCCAAATTCAATTATTTTCAGAATTATTTAATTTATTTATTTTATTTATTTTATTTTAATTAAAAATTAATAAATACCCGAAAAATTCCCGAAACACAAACCCTAGCAAAATTATACTTAAAATAACCGTAATGACATCACGGTCACCAAAATGACATCAAAAACAGCAAAACGAAACCCGAAAATTTTCCGACCGCCAAAATGACCAAAATACCCCCCGAAGCCAAAAACACAATATTATACTCAAAACAAACATCTCAACACCCACATTATAGAAATAAGCACCAAACGTTATAAAATTCACCCGAATGTGAATTGAAGGCAAAATTACCATTTTGCCCCTAACTCCAATTTTTTCAAAAATCAAGGGTTTTACATAAATTCGCTTCAATAATTTTGTGGAAGAAGCATGTTAGGACAAGGTAGGATTAAAAAAAAAAGAAACTAAATAAATCATAATACTTTATTTAATTCAGTTATAAAATAGAAAAAAGTAAAAATTTTATATTAAATTCGAGATGATGTACCGTTGTAATCAATCTCGTATAATTAAAAATATAAAAATTTAAATAAATGTTTATTTGTATTAAACATAAAAATGTCATGTCCAAAATAAACAAAAAAAATGTACGCAAAATTTTGTGTAATGATATATACCCAACAAATTTTAAATATAAGTTTTCAAAATTAATAAAATTAAAATAATAACAAATTTTTAATTAACAAATATTACATGGATTATAGCAATACACTAGTGGTTTGTTTCTTCTTTTTTTTTTAAATTTATTTTTCAAAACATATGCACAACGTGATTATGATCCACCTACAAAGGGATACGATAATCTATTATCATTATTGACATAAAACACAATTAATTCAAAATATAGCCAAGAAAATTCATCAAATAAAATAAATAAATATGTCAATTACATTTTTTAAATCAAATATATGTATTCAATTCGAAATTTTAAAAAAAATTATATGATATATATGCTACTTTTATCATTTGTTTATTTTAAAAAATATCTTACAATCTTTTAAAAAAAAAATCAAAATATTCATTTTTAAAATTCAATTGAATATATATTGCGAAATTGGATTTTTTGAAATTAAAAATTAAAAATTAATATTTTTGAAAGAAAAAATAAAAATAAATATTTTTAAAAATATTTTATTTTTTAAGGTTACAAAATTGTTTAATGAATTATAATGTGTTAATAATGGTTGAGCTCAACTTAATTGGACAAACCTGTGGATTAAAAAAAATGATACTAACAATAAGTTTCCGCAATATATATATATATATATATATATAGAATATAAGCATATATGAAATCATGTGAAATATAAAAAAATGGACAGATCTTATATATGTGTCACAGCCAGGTTGGACCTGATTTTCTTTGATGTGTATATAAAATCTCCATGAAAATTGAAAAGAAAGGGGAAAATGGCAGCATATGGAGGTGTTGTTGAAGATGAAGAAGGTGTCTTTCGAAATAAAGTCCACCCAGTTGCCTCTAAACCAATGCAAGTGCCACAACAATTCACTTACATTATCATTTCTTGATACATTTGAGGGAGTGAATTAATGAATTTTATAGTAATTAACTACAAAATTAAAACTTAAAACTATGACATGAGATGAATTTTAATGTGTTTTTCCCCCTTATTTATGCAATTTCGCAGGTCAGAGCCACTGAAATGCAAGCAAAGGAGAATGCAGAATTGCATTGCATTGAGAAAAAATTTGGGCCTCGAAGAGTTTCTTTCTGTGAAGGTTCGTATATAATTTTTTAGAGTATAGTTCATAAAACTATTAATTTATGAAAGACGATAGTTTTATTAAGGAAATGAAAAAGGTGATATTTCAAGAAATGTCTTTTCATATTAATTAATTTTAAGAAATATTTTTGTGTACTAATTAATTAATATATTTTCTTATCCTAAATTGGTAGACACAATTTTTTTTATTTTAAAGTATAATTCATTTACTATTTTAATAAATTAGTTAATATATAAAATCTTTATGGTATTTATATTTAATGTTATTTATTAAAAATATTTAATAAATGTCTCATACTAAAATAAGAAAAATATATGTACATTTATATTTTAAAAAATTAATTTTTTTTAAAAAATTTTGTGAAATAAAAATATACCTATTAATTTGAAACAGAGAAGTTTTTTTTTATTCTTCCAATCCATCTAATAGATGACACATTTTTTATATTTGAAATTGGTAAGGGTTATTCGTTTTTAAATTAAATTAAAATTAGCTTTTGTGCGAGGTTGATCAATGGCCACTGTTTACACATCAAGGGGATAATAGTAGAGAGAGTTACATTCAACTATTAAGAGAGTTAGTAGTGTATGTTAATTCTCATACTTCAAAAACCTTCTAATATCAACTTTAATTTTTAGGGTTTGATTTCAGTACAATTTTAGTCAAATTTTCCTTTTAAAATGTTTAAAGAAAAATAATTATTTAAGTTAGAATCTTTAACCTCTAGCAATACTTGGCTCTTACGAATCTATTTTTTGTTTGACATGTTTATTTATTAAGTTAACTATTCATAAAGTAAATTTCAATTTAACATATAATTTATACAAAAAAAGAGGGTATTAGTTCTTTTTATTTTTCAAATTTTTTTGTTTACTATCACTAACATCATTAACATTAAGGTTTAAAGGAATAAAGTTAACTAAATTCTTCAATTTTGTAAAGTTTTAATAAACCTCCAATAATTAAACTAATTATAAGTCTAAATTGAAAACTTAATATGAGAGTCAATTTGACGTTTGGATCTCCTGCATAATAATAAGAAAATACATTTATCTTTTTAATTTTGAATTGGGATAAAATTGAAACAAAAATTTCAAATAATGGTAAAATTAATAAATTGCAAGTTTAGTAGAAAATTATAAGATCCTTATTTCTTTCTTCTATTACTATTTAAAAACATGCATTATGCCAAAAATACTATGATTCGAAATGTATAATTTACATGCATGATTAACTTAATTATTTTACTTTTATTAAGTCGGTATACATGATTAACGTGTATGTAATACATATATAACCATAAATTAAGCCCAACATTTGTTTTAATAGTGAGCTTATAAATTAATAAAACGTTGGTATTCTTCAGGTTTGGAGAGCAACTTTGGCTGAGCTGTTAGGTTCAGCAGTTCTTGTATTTTCAATAAACAGCATAGTTATTCTACAAGGGAGACTCAAACAAAAACACCTAATCTTAAATTTTCTTGTCTTATTGCTTTGATTATTACGATTATTCTTCTAGCCGCCTATCCCATTTCCGGTGGCAATATCAATCCTATTATAAGCTTCTCCGGCGCATTAATCGGCGTCATTTCCCTGTCAAGGGCCTTTATATACATTTCAGCTCAATGTATTGGTGGTGTTGTAGGTTCACTAGCATTAAAAGCAGTGATAAACAAAGAGATTGAGCAAAAATTTTCACTGGGTGGCTGTTATCAGTAGTGTTATTGCAGAAAGCTCGCATAGAACAAATGAGATTGGCATCAACACAGGGCAAGCCCTTTGCCTAGAGATAATATGTGTGTTTATACTTCTTTTTACATCAGTTTGGATTTTACATCAGTTTGGATAGCATTTGATCATCGTCAAGCTAAGGCATTGAGCAGAGTCACCATTTTTATTATTAGAAGAATCGGGTTGGGTGTTCTTGTTTATGTATCAACTACAGTCACAGGATCTGAAGGCTATTCTGGAGTTGGGCTCAACCCAGCAAGATGTTTGGGTCCTGCAATCTTTCGAGGAGGAACCCATCTGTGGTGTGGACATTGGGTATTTTGGGTTGGACCTCCTATTGCTTGTGTTTCCTTTGATATTTGCACAAAGATCATTCCCCCCCAACATTTTTACTCCATTAAATAAAATTATGTTATTCGTTAATTAAGTGAAAATTTTGTTTACATTGTAAATTAAAAAATGTGTTTCATTTTTTTTCTTGCAAGCTAAGGGAAAAATAATTAGCAAAAAGAAAAACATAATAAATAGAATGAATAAATAAAAATATATTTTAAATACACACTGAGACATAATCAAGTACACATCTCATACCCAAAATAGATTCTCCCCTCTTCTATTATAAATTATAATTTTTTAAAATTATAATTTTTTAAGTGTAAAATATAAATATATTATATATATGTATTTCTGAAAATATAATAAAAAAGAAAAACAAATATTTTCAATATTGATATTTTTTAAAAAATCGATATTTTTAAAAATATTTTTACTTATTTTTACTTTTTAAAATATATTGGTACTCTATTAAAAAAAAATGGAGATTGATTTAAGCCTTCAGAATATTTAAGCCTTCAGAATGTCTCCATTATAACCTGTTTCTTTTTATTTTGGGGTCATCAAAAGATTAATTTCTACTGAAAAACTCGAACACTTGGTTAAGGTATATAAATTAAAGTTTTGCTATTGAAATTCAATAATTAACTTAATTTCTGTTATTGAAATTAATATCTTTATAAGAATTATACATGGTAATTGGGCCAACAGCCCATGGGCAGCCCGACCCATCCCAATTTGAGCCGTGCATGTGTTACTGCAGTCCGATGTAAGTGCCATAGACTAGGATGGAGCTTGGATTAGGACAGGCTTATTGAGTTAGCCCATCACAACACGGTAAGATGTCCAACACAACCTAAATAATTTTAAATAAATTATATAAATAAAATTGGAGAAAAAGGAAATCAATCCAGGATTTATTTGTCCAAAAAAAAATACAATTACCACTAGGTGCCATGTAGATAATTTTTCTATTTAAGTATACATACTATTTAACATAATTTTATAAAATAAAATATTTAAAGTTGAAATTTAAAAAAATATATATTATATTTTTTCATATGCTAAAAAAGAATTCCTCAACAATAAATTTTTTGGCTTTTCCATAATAATTAATATAGTTTTTAATTTTTTATTTAATTTAATTATTATTAGTGTTATTATAGTTTAATTTATTTTTATAGTTTAATTTGTGTTATTATAATTTAACTTGTGTCATTATAGTTTAATTTGTGTTTTTATAATTTTATTTGTGACATTATAGTTTAAGTTATGTTATTATGTTTCTTTTTTAAAAATCAATTTCTCTATATAATTTATTTAAAAAAATTATAAATTTTGTATAAAAATAATTGTGCTAGCTCATATATTGACATCCTATGGCAAAATCTAATACAACACGGCACAATTATATATGCGCTCATATGGGGTATACGAAAAAATTACAGACATGATAGATCTAGATCAGACCGACACAACACTAATCAATTACTATTTATAATAAGAATGTATTGAAAATAATTCTTAATCAATATGTTATATAATGTCATGAAGATCCAAGCTAATATGATTAAACATATTGTCATTTTAGGAGGTTCCTAATCATGTGCCTTGCTTTAAAATGCAATGATGTTTCCCCTTCACAGTGAAATGTAATTATTAATAGTTTATGCGGCTCAAAAAGTTTAATTAGAGTTATCATCCTTTGATAAGCTCAAATAAATTAAGGTTCAAAAAATATTTCATTACAGGTTGGGAGATTCAAATCAAATAAGAGGTAAAAAAAAAAAGTCTAGATCCACCGTATTTGATTATTATAATACAATTAGTTAATATAATTATGCAGCTTTTTATTATGTTTAATCATTTTTTTTTATTAGTATCATTTCCATTACAAAATCATGGATTTAGTTCTCCCCTTTGAAAGGTGCAAGCTGCACAACCCAAATAAACTTGATAGCCAGACCATATATAGAAGTAGGGAATCTAGAAAGATAGTATTTCCTGCTTGCACAGGTGTCCAATATAATCAACTCCTCTCCCCATAGGTAAATTAATTAAGTTTTATTTATTATATTCTTTATCCATAATCATTGATGACTTCGTATAATGAAACTGACCATATTACAACTTAATGAAATAAGTATGGCTTAATAGAATTCGCTTGCACATTTTTACTGCTGTATATTTATATTACTGTGGGTTTTTTATTTTTATTTTTTGAGCTTGAATTACTGTGGGATTTGATAGGGAAAAAGGAGTAAAATATTTGGGGTTAATAATGGTTAGATTATAGTAGAAGATCGAGACAAAAACTTCCAAGCTGATTTCTCTTTCCTACCGATTCGGACAGTCAAATTTCGGATTTTCAATTATTTTTTTGTCGCCCCAAGTGGATAAAAGGCCAATTGTTTTCAGTGTCATAATGTATCAAATCTTATCATTTGTATAATATTCTTTTTTTAATTTCCTACTATCTCCATTATCTCTTTAGAGGATTTTATTTTATTTTTTAATTTCATTTAATGCCTGTTTGAGAGTAGCCAATTGAACATGATTTTAGTTGATTAAATATCAATTATCAATTGTATTTGATCATTGATGAATCTAATGAAATTTATCTATGGATATATATAATCAATCATTCAACAAAATTTTGTGATGTATTATTTTTTTTCATATTTTAATGTATCTTTATTTTAGTCATTTTACATGATCAAATAGGAGGCTGATTTAATTAAATGTAAGTTTTCAATAATTCCATGATCATTGAGTTTTGATGAATTTAAGAAAAATTTTCTGCTCATGAATTATAGATTAATAATATATAGTTGCAAGGAGATTAAACTATATGATTAAGTGAAACCTATAGTTTTAATTTTTACTCATTGATGACGTTATTCTCTTTATTAATATTTATAATACATAAAAACAACTGCATTTATTTAGTTTTCATTTATTAGATACACATCCACTGGATCTAAAGTGCAGGATAGAAATTCTCAATGTTAGTGTCTAAATATTCTATTTTTTGGGTTGACATAGTTGTTCCATGCACTAATCAAAAAAAGGAAATTTTTTTATGGCAAATATAATCCATCACCTTAATAGTATGAAGGCATATGGAAATTTTCTTTTATCATTTTGTCTAAAAAAATTTTCTCCGATCATTATCAGTCTTTTTTAAACATAATAAATAAATAAATAAGAATTTTTATATCTAATTATTTCTTTTTAGTGGCATTTTTTTGTTCTTTATTTCTTTTATGATGACTATTTTTTTTCTTATATCATTTGAATGATCTTTCTTCTTAGTTCTTATATTGGCTATTTAGTTTATATCATTTTGATTTTTAAAAATTATATATATAATATATATTATTATTTTTACTGTGAAATAATTTAACACCTAAATATTTGCACTACAATTGAAATTAATATAAAATCTAAATGAATTAATTTCAAAATAATAAAAATTGAAATACTAATTTTAATTAAAATTTAAACTAAGCACATTGATTTTAATATAATATAACTTAAAAATGTATTAACCTTGGATGTTGTTCTGGAAAATTTAGTTGTACATATATTAAACGATTTGTGTGTATCGATTCTAATTGCAAGTGTATGTATCGTAAGTAATAAAATGGATATAAATATCGTTTCCACATAGAATGAATAATTTGACTAACTAAAATTTAGTTTGACTATTATTTAAAAACTAATTAATTAATTTTATATTTTTTAAAAAATTAAATATTCAATCCTTAATTTAAAAGTTTAAAATCAAATTATAAATGTGAATTGAATAAAATTATCTATCCACTTAATTTCAAATACAAATTCAAATTAAACTAAAATATTTATCTCCTGATTTAAACTTTAAAGTAAAATTTTAAATTTTAAATTCAAATAATTAAGATAAATAAGTAGGATTATGTTTTATTAGAATTATTTCGAATTGGCAAAAAAAAAAAACTTTTCAAACTAATTTAAATCTTTCTTGAATTAAAGTTACCATATCCTTAAATTTTAATCTTCAACTTTCTCAAGTAAGAAAATTAATGATTGAAAAATTTATAAGTTCTATTTTTATGAATTATAAACCACAATAATCTATCTAGCGCAAAGAAACTAAGTTGGTCTTTAGATTATTAATAAAATTTTCTAAAGTTATTGATTTTAATAATTCAAAATTATACCTAGCTTTTACTCAGCATATAATTTCAATGTCCATCATTCATAATTCTAAATCCACCTAATCTCACTAAGAAGATTAGTTATTCATAGCTAATTTGAAGATAAAAACATTAGAAATAAAGAAATATCTTATAAAATCTATAATACTAAAACTGAACTAATGAATTAACAAAGAAATTAAAGAGTTAAAAATTAAAAATCTAAACCGTATTGAATGTTTAAACTAGAATGAAGAATCTTATAGAGATAATAGAGTCCTCCTTTAACACTAACTTCTTCTTCATTTGATCTCCAATGATGGATTAAAATGATCAACTTAAGAAAAAATGAAAAGTGTAAAAGAGTTTTTCTTCTCTGGGTGTTGTTAGCTCTTGATGGTTATTGTTTACATTCCTATTCACCTTACTAAAATAAACCTTATTTCTACTCAACTTCTACAGAAATTTAAATTTGAACTTGCCAGCTAGTTTTCTATTAGATAGAAGTCTTATCTTGAATTTACTACTTCAGTAAAATTGTAGCTCTTGAAAAGTAGATGAATTTAGATTTTTGAATTATCTCATTTGAATTTCGGACGTTTAAGTTATGAACTAATTACTCTTAGTAGCTAGGACTAAAATTATGCTTCTATATTTTAAGCTCAATTTCGACTTTATAGTTGGAGCACCAAACGAACTCGGATTTTGATGAACTAGATCTCTCTAAAAATTTTAAGATGTCCTCTATCAACTTAATAAAGGTAACTTTTTCAACCTTGCACCCTATTATTATTGAAATCTTTAGTGAAGCTCTGAAGATCTAATCCGTCTAAAATCTCTGCTTATAAGAATCCTACAACAAATTAATTAAAACTAAACTTTACTAAAAAATAAGGCAACTAGAATACATAATTAAGTTTAGAATAAGAAGATAAATTTAAGCTTTTGAATCACCTCATTTGAATTTCAGATGCTCATGGTTCAAATATTCTCAATAGTTAGTACTAAAATTCTGCTTCTATATTTTAAGCTCAATTTTAATTTTATAGTTGTAGCCCAAACGAACTTGAATTTTGACAAACTAGACTTCTTTGAAAATTTTAAGATATTTTCTATCAACTTTATGAAAATAACTTTTTTAATCTTGCACTCTATCATTATCAAAATCTTCATTAAAATTTTAAAAATTTAATCTGTCTAAAATCTCTACTTATAAAAATTTTATAATAAATTAATTAAAACTAAATTTTACTTAAAAAATAATATAATTAAAATACATCATTAAACTTAAAATAAAAAAAGTCAACTAATTTCATATAGAAATTAATAGAAAAAAATATATTTATTTTGCACTTATCAACATAATTAAAAAAGAAGAGGAGACGAAACAGGAACACAAGACATCTTCTTCTTCTCGTAAAGTGTAGTGCATACTAATTTGGTTGGATAGGATAATAGCCAGGTTTCAGTCTGATCCTGACACGCCTTTATTTTGTCGTCTCATGCCCCCACTTTTTTAATTTCTTGTCAAAATTATTGAACAAAATTATATGAAATTATTATTTAAAATTAATTAAAACAGTTCATTTTTTAAGCCCACAATGTTTTTAAGTTGCTATATCCGTTTATCATGGCCTCACACACGAAAAATAATTCACAAATCAAATATAGAAATACTGCTTTCAACGTACGTGCAAAAAAAAAAGAAGAAGAAAAAAGTAAAAAAATCTCTACAACTTTTACTTTTGATTCTATTATATCCTTTTCTCTGTCTTACGGTGCAACTATTGAAATGACTTAATAAAAACCGTATGTTAATTGAGTTATTATTATTTTCATTATTTTTATCAATAAATTATATATTTAAATAATAAAAAATATTTACATTAATATTTAATAATAAATAAATAAACAAAAGAATGAAACCACAAAAAAGCAAATTAAAACCATTGTTGGCCTTGATGCTTCTTTGCCAGTGCTTGCGACTTAATAATGAATAGAGTATCATCTCTTTTCGAATTAATTGGAAACTTGGTCAGCATATTAATTCTCTCTTATAATACAATATATTATGATTTGGATTTTATTAATGAATGATCTATTAGGAAATTTTTATATAAAAAGAGTATATTTATTAATTTGATAGATTTTGATGGGAAAATTTGTAACGCATCTTGGATTTGAAGACCATATAACATCGTGGATTGAATTGAAAGTATAAGTATTGATCCGATGAGTTGATGGAAGTTATTTTGTTTTCATTCGAAGGACATGCAAGAGAAGAGAAACAGAAAGAATATTATAGGACTAAATTTTCAGTTAACATTTTAATCAATGATTGTATTTTTGGATTAAATATAGAATTTTTAGTTTGGAATTAAAGTGATGAGTATGTGACATGATGCTTTTAATTGTGTTTATTATCATCTAATACTATGGATGAATAGTAGTGATGATATTTCTACAAATTCAACTTAGTATAAGAGTTTTAGGTCAATTTGAGCAAATCCAATTCCAAATACATGTCAGAGATTAATGCCCACATGCATGATCAAATACACGTGTGTAAAGAATGTCTGAATAAACTCTCCTTGGGCAAAGAGTAAGATTTTGTGTTGGCAAAGGTCGGTCAAGGGAAGGTGGCACTTGTAGCCTTCTGGTGGTGCCTTGGGCCTGCTGACTAATGGCATCTTGAGACTTGTCATCTGTAAATCTACTTTAGTCAGTGGCTCTTATTTTGGGGGATCAATTAGTAATGTAAAATTTAATCCTTATAAAGGTCTAATTAATTAATCAAATTAATAATCTAACTTTAGTTATTTGATTATTATATACACAAAAAGCCAAATTTAAATTTTAAAAAAATTTATGAATAATTCCGATTAAAACAGAAATTCAAATTTATTTCATTTTTTTAAAAATAATTTTAATATCATAAAATCAGATACTCATGAATTAAAGAACACTATTAAATTTTATAAATAGTCAATGTATGTGCTATTGAAGCTTACAACACTATTAATTATATATCTTGTTTTTTGCACCAAACACAGTTAAAATTAGGTGGTTGGGGGGAATAATAAACCAGCACAAAAAACACATTGTCAAATTAAGAGAAATTTATAAATAATTGAGTAGTAGTTAGTTTTCAAAACTTACCTAATAAAAATGATAGAATTCAAATTTTCTTTTTCTATGTTTCACGTGCCCCATTACTCGCCTTTCATAATCAAAAGGATGCGTTTGCCTACTGCAGTCGGTTGCTTTGTGACCATATAGAGATAGATAATATTATAGAAGTGGGTCTCAAATGGGCGGCTCGACAAAGTGGGTAGCTTGTTGGGTCAAGCAAGAGCCATATGCATTAAAGAAGGGAAGGGTCCCTTCTGCTACTCCTTTTTCTTATATGAATGCTCTGGAAATTCCTTATTTTCTGGGGTTTGATTGAGTCTCTCTAATAAGTGCCCATCATGCTTGTTTCATATTGCATATGCCACATTCTTTATTAGTTCTTTATAGAAATGCAGTTGGCTAACTTCTTTTCCAGATTGGAAATCAGTACCTAGTATACTGGAAAAATCTTCATTATTAATTAGAGTTAATTAACTTGATTGATGAATTTAGCTTCAATATACTAATTGATATTTAAATCTAAAAGATAGATAATTCTTATATATATATATATATATATATAAGTGGACATATCTTTGAAATTATTTATATAAATTAAAGGAATTTTTATAATGGGAAAATATATAAATATTCACACAATATCCTATTATTAACACAATAATTTGGATTTTTCTAATATCCCATATTAATTAAAATTTTTAAATTTATCTTCTATTTAACATAACATTTTTCAAAACTTTTATTAACAATAGTGTAAAACTATCTATTTTTATAGTTAATTATTTATTCATACACGATCCATATATTCAAATACACGTATATTAAATCTATATTTTATATGAGAATAGGATATCATTTATAAAACTGTACGATTTTGAATACGTTTATAAATACTTAAATACAATATAATCATATTAAATAGGATATAATATACTCCAAGAATATCTTTCCTATTATTGTCACTATATTTTAGTTAAAAATTTTATTAGGTGTATTAATGATTGCATTAGTTGTTCAAAATACTAAATAAATATTAAATTTTCAATTTAAGTCGTTTTTATAAAATGCATCCGTTGTATGAAAACTGTTAAAAAAAATCGAAATCTCTTCTATCAAGTTTTAACCCACAAAATCAGTATTTTGATATCATACATAATAAAATATATATTTATCAGACAGTCAATGCTTGATTCCAAAGTCATATTGAGCAAACTTCAAAATATAGAAGATGCTCCTATTAAAATAATGTGAATGTGAACAGAGAATGTAGCACATGCACATGCAACATATATTCACTGCCCTAAAACTTGGATATTGGCCTATTATATATAAATATATTAAGTTTAATCTTACAATATATTTTTTTTAATAATTTAACTCTATTTAAAAATTATTTTAACATTATTGAATTAAAACTCATAAATTTATAAAGAAATATATAATCATTACTAAAAAGTGTGAACTTATTTTATCTAAATAATAATTTTGAAGTTATGATTTTTAAAATCAATCATATACATATTAGGTTATTAGAAAAAGAATATTATTATTATTAATATTATAATAAACTAATTTTCATGTAAATTATGTAATCACAGTTCTTGGAATTATTAGTTATCAATCCAAATAATTTCTGTCATCTATATCTCCAAATTAAGCATATTTTCAATTAATAATTGGTTTTCCACTAGAGTTTTCCAATATCCTTTTCGCCCCTTATTTCTCATTGATCCAAACACTTCCACACATTATTGTTATTTTAATTATTTTTAGAGGATAAAATTATGAAATCCGTCTGAGCCCCTTGGATTTCCCTTCTTTTTCAGATCTTCTTTTTCTTATATATGATTTTTAAGTTAATTGAAATAAAATAATGTCTTGCTTTTTTTAAATCAAAATCAGAGTATTTATTATTGATAATAGTGATTAATCATCTTACTGGCTTATAAATATTTCAATAAGTAAAATAGTTGATCAAAAAATTTAAGATTATTCTATATCTAATATTAAAAATTAAACCCTTGACAATTAATTAAAAATGAATAAATTTATATCATTCAACTATGTCCCTTAATAATGTCTTGCCTTCACAACACATAATTGTATATTACAAATTGTGAGGGCATGAATAATGAAGTAAGCAGATGTGTGATTCATAATAATTGTGATAAGATACTTTGGAAGTTTATACTTTTTATTGAAAAATGTTATGTCAATAGCTTCGCTTTATAAAAATAATATTTATATATAATAATGAAAAAAATATTTATATATAATGACATAGTAAAAATAAAATAAATAAAGATAAATAGAATTATTTTTGTTTAGTATATGAATATTTAAAAAATAAATATAAAATAAAAAAAATTAAAATATTATTAAAATCTCTAAAAATTATCTTATATTTTTTAAAATATTATATTATAAAATTTTAGAACTACAAAAAATTTTAATTTTAAATAAAAATTTTTTTTAGAAATATAATAAATTGTCAAAATAAAAAAATTATAAGTATAAAAAGATTTTATTTAATAAAATACATAAAATATTCAAACTGCGTCTTGATCTAAGAATTATAAATAACGAAATAAAAAATATATCCTAAACTGCCGTAACAGTAAAATGCATTTTCGAATATCTAAATGATATAATTTGGTGAAAAAGTAATAAATTTCACCGTAAAATTTTTAATAATAATTATTAAATTATCACTATAGCAAATTTTAATTAAACTGCTCTATAAAAATTAAAATTTTTTTATTTTATATTAAATAATAATATAATAACAATATTCATAATAGTGATAAGATATTTTGGAATTTTATACTTTCTATTGAAAAATGTTCTGTGGGTAGCTTCACTTTATATAAAAATATAATAATAATAATAATAATAATAATAATACTAATAATAAAATACTTGGACATTGTTGCTAACAATTATTAAACAGTGACAATGAAAGCCTCATTCATACTATAGCTTTGGACTCGTAATAAGACTTAGCTTTACTTGCCTCTATTTGCTCAAGTTCCGCAGCTACTGATATTAGTTGCAGCCATGGATTCTGGTGAAACGAGAAATGTTAAAAGAAGGCAATCTAAAACTCCAACATTTCTCACTCTCATGGGTGTCCATGAGCTCTTTTCAGCAGAGGTAATCATTCATGTATTTTGGAAACTCATCACTATTTGCTAATCATCTATTCACAATATATATATATATATATATAGTCTTGGTTGGCCAACTAAAATTTGATGCAACTTTTTAAATTATTCTTCTATTCTCACATATAATATTCAATTTTTAGATTTGCTGATTATTTGGCCTATTGTTTAACAGAACATTGAGACCTTTGGAATTTGAGTTATTGTTAACAATTAACTTTCTAACATAAATTTTTAAGTATATGTGGTGTATATGATAACAATCTACTATGTATAATCATTTTCTCGCGGAATTCACTTAAAATTATATAAAGTGAATCTCGGAAATATGCAAGAAATATACACTAAATGCACTGAATAATTTTTTTATAATTTTTATTTTTCTTTACTCAAATTTCCTCTTAAAAATTCAAAATAAATCAACCTCCAAAGTGTTTTGAGATTTAATTTGAATGTATATATGTTTATCTTTTTCAATTCTTTTAGGAAATTATATTATATACACATTTTTTTATAAAAAAATATCTTATTTTTTTAGTATATAAAATATATACATGTTATATATCTTAAAAAATGGAATATATTTTTAATATACTAAATATATAATAAAATATACCTCTTTTTTTTCTTGAAAATATCCTAATTAAGAAATTGAAACAGATAAATTTGTATGTGTTCTCATATAATTTGTTCTTATTTCAGATGTGGAGAGCAGCAATTACTGAGCTAGTAGCAAGCTGTTGCTTTCTATTCATGCTAAGCACTACAATTATCGAATGCTTAGAATCACACCAAACAGACCCTAAACTTCTAGTTCCAATTGCAGTTTTTCTCATAGCGTTCCTCATACTTATAGTGATAGTTCCTTTATCTGGGGGACATTTGAGTCCAGTTTTCAGTTTTATTGCAGCTTTAAGGGGACTCGTAACTTTTGTTCGAGCTTTTTTCTATGTGTTGGGCCAATGCATAGGCGCAATCATAGCTTATCTTATAATGAAGAATATAATGGACACTGCAACAGCTGATAAATATGTCCTAGCAGGCTGCATAGTAAATGGAAATGGGGAAGGAGTAAGTGTAGGAACTGCACTGATTGTAGAATTTTCTTGCACATTTCTTGTGCTATTTGTTGCAATAACTATTGCATTTGATAAAAGAAGGTGTCAAGAATTGGGATTGACTATGGTTTGTGTTATAATTTCTGCGGTTTATGCATTGTCAATTTTTGTGTCTATTACTGTAACCGGACAGGCCGGGTATGGCGGTGTAGGCTTGAACCCTGCAAGGTGCTTAGGCCCAGCTTTATTGTTGGGAGGTTCATTATGGTATGGACATTGGGTTTTCTGGGTTGGTCCTGTCTGTTCTTGTATTGTTTATTATGGTTATACTTTGACCTTACCAAAGCAAGGCTTTGCGAGGAAAGATGAAGAGCAAGAGATAATGCAGATTGTTCGAATTTCTTGTTTGGGAAATGAAGATCATGAGTCTGATCCCACTTTTGTTGAAGGGAAAGTGTAGCAAATCAATATCTGGGAAATTTCTTGTTTGCATTGAGTTTATTTCAAAATACTTTCACCTCAGCTGAAATTGATCAACTTTGGTGCTGAGATTCACTGCATGGAAGAATTACTCATCTGGGTATTTATGTGAAAGATAAACTCTTTTTCGAAATTAAAAATTCTTGTGTTGATTTGTTCTCATCATTCTGGTATGTTATGCAAGCTGTATTTGTGTTTATTTATATATAATAAATAGAAAATTATTGTTTGCAACAATAAAGATAAAAGCTTTTTTATTTTTATTTGCATAATTAATTATTGAACTATTTCTTAATTAAATGCCCTTTAAATCATTAATTAGTGCGTATTATTGGACTTAACAAATTGATTCAATCATACTGATATCGTTTATGGACATTACGATGATTAGCAAATTAATGTTTTTGCCAGTACAAATAGCTCTTTAACCAGCAATAGTGAATAGCTCCTTTAACTAGCAATGGTGTAGGCTTCTAGAGATAATACAATAGGTAAGTGAGAATGTAAACATTAATCACGTTTATTAAATATAGGCTAAATATATATATATTGTCCCCTTAAATTTTATTCTTTTAATTAGTTTCATTCTAATAAAAAATTTAATCCTTAAAATTTAATTTCTAAAATTAAATCTTCAAAATAATCTCTAAAATTAAATCTTTAAATTTTCTTTCGGGTTTTATTATTTTTTCTAAATACTTTTATACTCTTTTAAAACTTTTATTACTAATTTTATTTTTTTAAAATTTCCTTTTCCTTAAAATACAATTGATTTATTTTTTTTTGTAATGTACATTACTCAGATAAAATATTACTCAAACAAAATACTCCGTATATTTTAGAGTTAAAACTACAAATTAATGTTTTGCCAATACAAATAGCTCCTTTAATAAGGTTGGCAATGGAGTGAGAAATTTTTGCCGCTTGCAGGAATTTACCCCAAATAGAACGGTGATTCTCCAAAAATTTCTTTGCGGGAATGGAAACGAGGAGAAAATTCTCTCCATTGGGAGAAGCAGGGCGGAGATTGTACTCTCTGCCTCACGAGAATCCTCATTCTCGTCCCTGTGGAGACTTGAGAGAATTGATCAAGAGAATTGATCACCTATATGAGAATGGAGCATTGAGACTCAAAGATACATTTTGTTAAGTTAAAAGACTGTGCTCTTTGGACGGTTAGCAAGAGAGTCCTGCCTCATTGCTAATGGGGGAAGAAGATCTAATAAAATAAGCAGCTCCATCCATAAATTTTCTATTCCAAGACCTAGCTATCATAATTGCTCCTGTCCATTGAGATTTTGGAATGTAAGATGCATCTGAGTTGAACTTAATCCACCCCTCGAGAGGAGAACTTCATTTAGGCATGGGAGCATTTGGTGAAATCGCTATGCTCTTACTAGGAAAAGAGGCAGATTTGGTAGCTTTTGTTGAGGTAGCTCCAAGAAGTCCTTATATAGCATATGAGCTCTATTAACTAAAAAGGAAGGGATGGCAACATTCCTTTAAAATAGAATTCATTCTTGGACTTCCAGATACTCCAAAACATATAAGCTATTCTGGCTAGAAGGGAGTGTTTATTTAGGATATTCAAAGCATTCAAAATATCAAGCTGCCAAATATGAAAATCTGACTGATTTGTATGCAAAAGGGTTGAAACCTAAATTGGACGCAAACTAAGAGGATCTAGCATGATCACATTGAAATAAAATATACATCTCATTTTCTTCAGCCCTTTTGCAAATGAAGCATTGATTCATGGTCTTAAGATTTATTTTGCAAAGTTTAACCATGGAAGGGAGAGCATTTGCACAAACTCTCTAAATAAAGCATTAGATTTTGGTTTAACTTTTAAGATTCCAAATTGATTTCCATAGTAGGAGTCTTACTGCAGAAGAGCTTTGATTACCACTTCTAGAATTATAATTGACATGATACAATAAATGATATACTAATTTTAGTAATAATCTTCCATGTTTATCCGGATACCATATAAAAATATCAGAATATGTGGTAAGATCTAAAAGAATCTCAGAAATTGCTCTTACTTCTCTTTCAGAGAAAATAGATTTTAAAAGATTCACATCCCACATCTCTTGCTTAGTAATTGTTGTCTTTGGCCATTTTCTAAATCCCACATCGAAAGATGTGGGATATGGGGGAGGGGTTTGTTTGTTATAAATAAGACCCCTCCCCTTTTTGTTATAACCATCTCAAATAAGCTCATTTGTTTATAACACTTATTTTCTCTTCTCTCTCTTTTGTAATTAGTAATATTATTTTGGTGGTATCCGAAGACGTAAGCAATATTGATTGAACCTCGTTAAATTTTGATATTCTCTTTATTAATTATTTAATAGCTATTTTAGGTATAGTTGTGGTATTTTATACTATTAATTATATATCTAAAAAAATTCTATCTAAGGAAAGACTTGATATTTAAGTGTGTCCATTGTGACTCATCTCTCTTCTCTGAGAATATTTTTGGTATAATTGATTGGTACAATTGTTCACACACTATACATATTATTGGTTGAGAATTAATCCAATTTCCACAATAATTGATATCAGAGACAAGATTTTCTGAGTATGCTTTGTGATTGCAGCTTAGTTTGATCGTCCACATCAGAAAAAATTTTCTTAGATTATTTGTATTCCCATTTGTTAGCTATTAAATAATTTTTTAAAACACAGATGGCAGACGACTCAACTAAATTATCCACAATAAAGGAGACAATATTCACTTCGTCAATTTGGTTAAAGATTGTTGTGTCAAATGCTAGAACTACGGTAGAGATTTTTGATGGTATGGGTCATTTTGACATGTGGCAAAGTGAGATTCCAGACGCTCTCTTCCAACAAGGTGTAGACATTACCGTTGAAGAAGATAAACTATAAGACATTGATGAAAAAAATTGAAAAGCCATCAATCATGTGGCATGTGGTACAATTTGATCATGCCTTTCTAGAGAACAGAAGTACACTTTCTCTAAGAAAGTTTTCACAAGTAAATTGGATGGCATTGGAGGAAATTTTTTTAAAGAAAAACAGTCAGAATGAGATTCATATGAAGAAGATATTATTTCACTTCACTTATATTTTTGGTACCACTATGAATGAGCACATCACCTATTTTAATCAGCTGATAGCTGATTTGATAAATTTGGACGTGTCTTTCAAAGATGAATATTTGGCTTTGATGTTGTTGGGTTCCCTTCCAAAGAATTCTGAGTTTTTTAAAATAGCTCTACTCCATGGAAAGGATAAAGTGACTCTCTCTGAAGTAACTGCTGTATTATACAGTTACGAATTGTGAAATAAATACAAGATAGAGAGTTCAAATAGAGCAGCAGAAGTATTGATAGTGAGAGGTTGCTCTCAAAGCAGAAAGAGAGAAAAGAAGAGGAGATCAAAATTCAGACCAGCTAAAGATGAATATGCCTTTTACCAAGAGAAATGGCATTGGAAGATAAATTATCTTAAGCTGAGAAGTAAAAGCAAATCTGATAAAGGGAAAGCTATCGTGAATTCAAATGTAGCTGAGTGTGATAATAAATACTTAGACCTTTCATTAGCTATGGTGTCATCAATAAGCTCTTCTAGTATATGGCTACTTGATTCAGGTTGTAGTCATCATATGTGTCCCAATCGAGATTGGTTCTTTAACTTTAAAGAACTAGAAGGTGCAACTGTTTACACGGTAAACAACGAACCATATATGATTAAAGGGATTGGTTCAATCTAATTGAGGAATCATGATGGATCAATCAAGACTCTGACAAATGTCCAGTATGGACTGAGTTTGAAGAAGAATCTCATCTTTGTGTGAGTCCTAGAATCAAAGGGCTTCATTATAAATATAGTAGACTGAGTAATAAAAATTATCTTCAGTGTACTGGTGATAATTAAAGGAATAAGGAAGAGCAATAACTTGTAATACTATCAAGGCAATGCAATTATTGGGACAACAACAGTAGCTTCCAGTGATAATCAGGAGTTGAAAACTACCAGATTATAGCATATGCGTTTAGGATATTCTGGCGATAAATCCTTGAAATTTTTATCAGATCAAGTATTACTGAAAGAAGTGTAACCCAAGAAGTTAGATTTTTGTGAGCATTGTATCAAAGGCAAGTAGATTAGAGTAAAGTTTGGTACTACAATCTATGATACCAAAGGTATTTTAGACTATGTTCATTTAGATATGTGGGATCCTTTTAAGACAACTTCAATAGGAGGAAAGCACTATGTTATAACTTTTATTGATGACTTCTCTCGGAGAGTATGAGTGTATACTATGAAGACGAAGAATGAAGTGTTGAGAGCTTTTCTCATATGAAAAAAGATGGTGAAAACTCAGATGGACAGAAAAATTAAATGTCTCTGCACATATAATGGTGAAGAGTATAAAAGTGATCCATTTTTGAAATTCTATCAAGATGAAGGCATTGTTAGACACTTCATAGTTAAAAATATACCACAACAGAATAGGGTGGTAGAATGCATGAACTAGATATTGGTGCAGAAAGTTCGGTGTATATTATCCAATGCAGGGTTGGATAGACAATTTTGGGCTGAGGCTGTGGCATATACTTGTCATCTCATTAATCGCTTACCATCAGCTTCTATTGGTAGTAAAACACCTTTGGAGATGTGGTCTGAAAAATTTGCTACTGATTATGATTCATTATGGATGTTTGGTTCCACTGCATACTATCATGTTAAGGAATCAAAGTTAGATTCAAAGGCCAAAAAAAAAAACTTTTTATGGGGATCAACATTGGTGTGAAAGGATTTTGCCTTTGGTGTCCATAAACAACGAATATAGTCTTTAGCAGAGATGTTACCTTTGATGAGTCTACCATGTTGAAAAATGTAACAAATAAAATTATTCAACAGATAGATGGTACTCCGCAATCAATGGAGTTTGAAAGAAAAATTATTAACCTAGCAACAAATGATAAAATATATGCAGACACTCCTGTGGTAGAGGTGGAGTTGGATGAAGAAGATGTTCCAACCCAAAAATCTCCACAACAATAAGAATCTATTGCAATAAATAGGCCACGATGAGAGATTCACAAACCTGCTCGATTTGATGATATGGTGGCTTATGCATCTCTAATTGCAAATGATGGCATTTCCAACACTTGCAATGAAGTTTGTCCAAAGTTTAGAAAATGAGAAGTGGAGGAAGGCCATAGATAATAAAATGCAGTCCCTTGAAAAGAATCAGACATGGAAGTTAGCTAATCTACCAAAGAGAAAGAAGGCAATTGGGTACAAACGGTTAATTAAAAAGAAAGAAGAATTTCCTAATAAGAATAATGTTCGCTACGAGGCAAGGTTAGTAGCTAAAGGTTATGCTCAAATGGAGAAAATTGATTATAATGAAGTTTTTTCTCTAGATGTAAAATATTCCTCCATTAGAATTTTACTAGCCTTGGTAGCACAATTGGATTTAGAACTGTTTCAAGTTGATGTAAAAATCGCATTTCTACATAGAGACTTAGAAGAGAAAATCTATATGACTCAGCTAGAAGGGTTCAAGGTTGTTGGAGAAGAAAAATGGGTATGCATGATTTAACAATTTTATGATGAGGCAAAAGTACATAAGAAGCAAATACGATCACTGTGTGTATTTGCATAAGCTACAAGATGGATCTTTCATATATCTTCTTCTGTATGTTGATGATATGCTGATAGCTTCAAAGAATCTAGAAGAAATTAAGAAGTTGAAGGCTCAGCTAAATCAGGAGTTTGAAATGAAAGACTTGGGTGAAGCCAAAAAAATTTTAGGCATGGAGATATTCAGAGATAGGAAGAGAGTGAAGCTTTATTTGAATCAGAAATAATATCTAAAAAAGATACTACAATGTTTTAAACTGAATAAAAAGTTAAAACATGTAAGTACACCTCTTGCACCTCATATGAAGCTCAACTCATCTTTATCTCCCAAAAATAAAGTGGAACGGGAGTACATGTCTAAGGTTCCATATGAAAATATTGTTGGTAGCTTGATTTATGCTATAGGGTGTACAAGGCTAGATATTTCACAAATACTTGGAGTTGTAAGCATGTATATGCATGATTCTGGTAAGGAGCATTGGCAAGCTATGAAATGGATTCTACGATATATTCTGAACATCGTAGATGTTAGATTGATATTTGAGCGGCATGAGAAAAATGGTCAATGTGTAGTTCGATAATGTGATTTCGACTATGTTGGTGATTTGGATAAACGTCGATCAACTACTGGTTGTGTGTTTACACTTGCTAAGGAGCCAGTTAGTTGAAAGTCTACGTTACAGTTAACAGTTGTCCTGTCTACTACAGAAGCATAGTACATGACAGTATCAGAGGCTGTTAAAGAAGCAATTTGACTTCAAGAGTTGCTTGGTGAACTGAAAATTTGACAAAAGCATATCAAAGTACATTTTGACGGTCAAAGCGCTATTCATTTAGTAAAGAACCAAGTTTATCATGCAAAAATGAAACACATCAATATTCGGTATCACTTTGTACGTGAGATTTTGGAGAAAGGTGAAATATTACTTCAAAAATTTTAGACCACTGATAATCCTGCAGATATATTGACAAATGTGGTGATAGCTGTCAAGTTTAATCATTATTTGAACTTGATCAATATTTTGAAAAATTGAAGATGAGCGCTTCACAGCGTAATTTGGAGACACTACTAAAAATAATTTCTTATAAGAGAAGATTTGCATATTATAAATAGAAAAATAGCCAAGTTGGAGATTTATTGTCTTTGGCCATTTTCTAAATCCCACATCGAAAGATGTGGGATATGGGGAGGAGTTTGTTGGTTATAAATAAGACCTCTCACCCTTTTGTTATAATCATCCTAAATAAGCTCATTTATTTATAAGGCTTATTTTTTCTTCTCTTTTTTTTATATTTATTCTTTAAAATTAGTAATATTTTTTTGGTGGTGTCTGTGGACATAGGCAACATTGGTCGAACCTCGTTAAATTTTGGTATTCTCTTTATTAATTATTTAATAACTATTTTAGATATATTTATAGTGGTATTTTGTATTATTAATTATGTCTAAAAAAATCTGTTTAAGAAAAGATTTAATATTTAAACATATCCATTGTGACTCACCTCTCTTTCTTGAAAATATTCCTACTATAATTAATTGGTATAATTATTCATATACTATATATATTATTGATAAAAAAAATTAATTTAATTTTTAAAACATCACTGTGAATTGAGTTGCCAAAAGTTTACCATTAATTTAGTGGAGTACGAATTCAAAATCTTATTTAGATCTACAAAACTTGTATGTCGACAATGATGAATAAATTTCTATAATTTTTTTAGGACACCAACCATCCTATATTCAATGGTTGAAATATCTGCTCTAATATTATATTTGCAATATAAATTTGAAAATATCAATCTCAAAAGCTTAGATGTTAAAAATAAAAAAATTAATTTTATATTTATTAGAGGTACAACTTAACACGTATCTCTAGTCAAAGTATATATACACTTAGAAGTTAAAAAAAATATATGCATGGAACACATTAGCTCATTAGGACAACAGATATTGCAGAAAAATAGAAGAAAAAAAATTATCATATTGATAAATGAAATTATGAAAATGCTCAACTAACCATGACTATGTGATATTCTATATTAATTTGCATAATCAATATATATATATATAGTTAATTGCACAGAACAGAACCATGCATACCAATCCATATTAATTAATTATCGTAATTAACAAACATATCTCTCTCGTTGATGTTATTAATTAGTATTATTTTATTTAATTATCCTCATACATAATTAGGAGGCTGGAGGCTGCAGAAGTGTAGAGGAGGAGGCAAGAGGCTCATGCACAACAGAATTTGAAGAAACTGAAATTGGATTCCCCTCTAATTGCAACATTATACTTCCAAGTATTTCTGTCAACATCTTCTTGAATTCTTCTTCTCTTATCACTTTCCCATCATCTGCATTCATCATCTTAAACACTTCCCCTACAACCTTGTCTATCTGCAACATTTAATTTACAAATAATTTTTAATCTCAAAGACAGGCATATTTAACATATTTATATTATATTGACGCCTATCAATTTTGTATCTCCAAAATCACTCATTTTTAACTTTAATTTTAATAAAATAATTATTGTTATATATTATGATATAATCTCATGAATCATATTTTTTTTATATTGTAACAAAGTAATTTCTTTTAAAAATATTTTTTCTACATGTTATAAAAATTCCATAATCATCAAACTAAAAATTTAGCTACACTTATACATTATTAAAATAAATTCAAAATTCAGTCATTCAAAATTTATTGTACCTCATCAACAGCACCAATAGGGGGTAGACCAGCTGAAGAAGCCGCTAAATCCAGCGCCATACGCAAATACTCCTTTGAAAATTTCCCATTACGATCTTTTGGCACATTTTCTATAGCTGTGTTCAGAGTCTGCATTGTATAATCAATTTTCAATTATTAGTAACAGCTATTTTAAAAGCTTAGGTTATTTTAAATCACTTTATTTTCCATATTAATTTAGGTCTACTCCTGCCTCTTCTAACTACACTTGACACGTTTGGTCTTAATTTTAAGAATGAACTCAATGTCACTTAATTTTAACAAGAATTCTATTGGATATTTAATATACTGTAAAAGTGAAGTAAAAACCGAATTAAATAATAATTTTTAAAAGTATATGTTAATCGTCAATTTTTAATTTTTATAATTCAATGATGACTTTCAAGAAATTGATTTACCCCAAGTCCTAAGATACTCTATGCATCTAGTAAATTTTCAATTAAATAAAGTAAAAGAGCAAACCTTGTCTAATTCAAGCTTGTTGGTTAATAGTGTCTTAATCCCAGTTCCATCAAAGGTATTTTCACTATGGGCAACAATAACAGGCTGTTCTTTGAGACGTTGAGCCACACATTCTGCTACTTTCTTGAATTCCACCAAGAATGTTTCTTGAGATACAGGTTTATGATCAAGACTTTCGCCAGTACAAGATTGCAAGGCCGGTTCCACAAAGTTGCTTTGCACCTACACAACCAATAATTATACTATTCAAATTAACTGGCACCACGAAACTATGAACTTAATTCCGGAAGCAAGTAGCCTAACTGAAAGAAAATACAAACCAAATTAAATCAATTTAAAAAAAATGAAAAATTACCCAAGAATCAGAAGATGGGGGCATTCCTTGATCAACAGTAAGCTTTTCCATGGCTTTAATAATGAAATCTTGGAGGGATCCATGATGATCATCAGGTGATTCTAGCTGTGAAAATATGGAGGCCATTTCTGGTTCATAATTTGGTCCATTTATAAACTCTGAGAGGTCTTCTCCATCCATTCGGAGAATTACTATAGGGTCTCGCTTCAAGCCAGCAGCCATGCCTAGTAATATATCTGACAGAACCTCTTTAAATTCAGTCTTGTTTACTTTCTCATGCTTGCCATGGGTGAATTCACTAAGAACCTACAAAAATATATATATATATATAATTTAAGAATTTAATTTATGCACATATTTGATATATATACTTTCTTTTTATACATAAGAGATATTAATACCATTAAACTATTAAGAATTTATTTGAGCTGCTCTTAAGAAAAACTATATTAAAAACATCGATTAGAAATCATTAAGATTTATATTTTCATTGGATTAATATATTCTAATTATTAAAAGTTTAAGACAGTTAAATAACACATGCAAATTATTATTATTTTTTTCAATTTATAAGATGTTATGTTTTCAGAAAAATAGTTTTAATTTTAAGGCCAAAGAAAATATAACTCATTTTAAACAAAAATATGAGTGAACAATAATTAAATAGATGAACATATGTTCTGTTTTATCCATAACAAACTAACCTTTACATAAGACCAAGTTATATATAAAGCTTATGATATTATTTACAAGTATATTACCATAGCATCTAATAATTTGAGAAAGGAACACCCACTTTTTTTTCAAAAAATATCCTATAATTTTTGTATATATTTAATATATTAGATGTATATCGCTGAAAGAGTGGAGTGTACCATATATTAAAATTAAAATTTGAAAATAGATATTTTTAAAAGTATTTTTATTCGTTGGCTTTTTTGAAGAAATCCCAAAAAAAGAAATTCATATTTTGGTAAGCTTAGAGAAGTAGAGAAGCATGCAGAAGCAGGGCCATGGTGGCCCTGTTTACACCTATGTTTTTATATTGACATCAGATAAGGTTTTTAGTGCTCCCACATTTGTCTTGTGGTACCTCAACAGCTCAAATATATTTCAGAAATTCACTTTAAAAAATCAAATCAATCATAATTTTATAAATTTAGTATTGTCGACACATACAAAGAGTGGGGTAAATCTCAAAATATTAGAAGTACTTCATTAAAACCTATTACAAAAGCAATCCTCTTTTATTTATTTGTTTTTTTTTTTGTAAATCATTTAAAATGAAACTAAATAAAACCATAAAGAACAAAAAAAAAAAAAACTAGTTTTTAACGTATCTGCGTTCTTAGAAACCCAAACTCAATATATCTGATTAAACTAAATAGAATAATTTTTTATCAACTAATTCACGCGCCAGTTTAATATATTAATAATTTAATACTATTATTTCCCACTTAATTTTTGTATAAGTTGCTCTAGAAAATTCATTAAATGTCAAGCAATAACCTAATTATAAGTATTAGTTAGCTTGGCTTTGCTCTCAACTTGTGATAAAAAAAAAACAATTTTGTTTATTAATATTGCAATTATAATAATAAAAGGATTGATATAAACAACATCCACAACCTAGTAACATAGATTCCTTCTTGAAGGTATCAGATATTAATATTATTAAAAAGAAAGAAAGAGAGGATTAAAGGCCAACCGAAAAGTTAAACACGACACCGACCAAAGAGTTTAATAATGTGCAATTATGATTCTCCTAATTATAATGGAAATTTTTTACCATTAATTGTTCCATGTAAAAGACCCAAGCAAAACGACAAATATAATAAAATTTTCTATTTCAAATGAGGTCACGACCATAAATTAAGCACCTAATCCAATTTAATTTATTTCTCAATATTATATATATATATAAGAGTTTTGGTCAAGTGAAAAATTATGGATAATTAAGTTTTGATTTTGATTGAGATTCCATGACTTTGTATATTCAGACGTCTTTTATTTGATCTTTCTAAATATTTTTGAAAATTTTTAAAATTATATTTCTGCGCCACAAGATATATATTATATTGGGTGTATTGAATTATATATTAAATTCTTCTTAATTTATAATATTAATTTAATTTGATTTTATAGAATTCTAAGTCATATATTGAAAACATAATAATAAAATTTAAAAAACAAAATTAAAAATATATAATATTATTAAAAATTTTCAAATTTTAAGGAAAGATCTGCTTGTGTGCGTGGATATATATGTTCACATGTCGAAATTATGTATATTTGGTTATTTATTAATTTGTGAATAATTACACTTACTGAAAATGGAAAATATTTTTTTTTTTGGTAAGAAAAGGAAAAATAAGAAAAGAAACTAAACATCAAATTTTTCATCGGGCGACCATGAATCCATCTAATTCAAAGAGAAATGAAGACAGAAATCCCATTTCTAATTAAGGCAACACGAAAGAAGAAAAAATCTTTCCCTGTATTTCCTTTTTTCTATCTCCTTTCTCCTTCTATTTTTTTATACGAAATCTACACATCGATAAAGATAATTTATCATTATTATTATTATTAATTATTATTATTATTATTAATGAAGGTAAATTTATCATTCATGACAACAAATAATAATTTAACATTATTTGGTATAAAAAAATTAATTTAATATATAAACGCCCTCGTTATATATAAAATTTAAAAAAAAATCGAACTCATTAAATTTTTATATACGATCTTCTTTAATAATTATAAAGATTATTTTTACAATTTAAATTAACTTTAAATTACACGAGAATAATATTATTAAATCACATTCATTATTAGATATTATTTGATATAATTTATGATAATTAATAATATAGAAATATTTATAACTACGTACGTTATTAAATATTAATATTATTTAATAATGTTATTAAATATTTATAATAGTATTGGTAAACATTATTCCCTAAAACTAGATATTTATATACAGAAATTTCGTGTATGGGATTAGTGTTACTATTAATTCTTATAATGACTGATAAAGCAAAAGATCAAAGTTTGAAATCCAACGATCTTTAAATCTCAAAGATGTAATTAATTAAAATAGTATTATGAGAAAAAAGAAAACAAACCTCAGAGTAGAGAAAATCAGAATCAGGAGAAGAACCTTGAGCAGGCAAGCCAAGAGCAGCACCAATATCAGCAACAGCAGGCTCAAGTTCTTTTACAGAGAGCTGACCATCTCTATCGCTATCAAGTTCTCTGAACTTATGATCCACGAAATTGCTAAACACATCTTCGTTCCCAACCAACTTCATTATATTTGAACCATCTAGAACTTCTCCTCCTCCTTCACTTTTCTTACTCTTCTCCATTAATTTTCTTGTGAGTTTTTTTCTTTTCTTTTTATTTTAATTAATTTTTGGCCTTTGTTAATGATCACTGATCTCGTGATTCAAACACAAGCTAAAGCGAAGGGTTCTCCTCCCTTTGCTCTGCTTTTAAGCTTTTCTCTCTGTTTATTTTTGCAGCCTTTAAATATGAGAGAGATAAAGAAGGTTGAAGATGGACTTGTTTTGGGCTTTAAAGTGAATGTAGGCAGATTTTTGACTCGTTTCCTTACCTTTTTCAACATATATATTTTCTTTCTTCATTATTGTATTGTATTCTATTGTATTCTATTCTATTTATAATTAAAAATTTAATAATTATATATATTTATAATGTAATTTAATTTTAATAATATTTATTTATATGAAAATAAGGTTCATTGAAACACCTGTTTGTATGAGTTAGCAACGAAGGATGCTTATCAATAGTTAGCGGTCAGCTATTAAAAGATCAAATATTAATAATTTAAATTTTATTTCTTAAAAATTTTATTTATAATTTTAACTTGTTGACGGATGAATTTTAATTGTTTTTCTAAATGTTGAATTTTATTAAATATATCTAGTGATTGAAAACTTCACTATTAAATGTTAGTTTTTAACTGCTAATATGTACATATGTACATATATTAAAATTCAATAAAATCAAACTCATATCTGCGATTAATAAATTATTATATAAAATATAAAAACTATATAAATTTTTTTTATAATCAATTGACCTTACGAATATTTGCATTAAAATATTATAATATGTAAATTATCAAATTTAATTCAATTTTTTAATTATTCAAAATCTAAAGTTAAATTTTTAACCAAATGAAATATAAATATTCAGGGACGGATTTAGAGGACCGTGGAGAGCAAACGATTCCTAATAGCTGACATCTATTAAGATGGGAGTGTATTTTTCTTTTTAGTCAGTAAATTTATTGCGTTTACAGACAAGAGAGAGAAAGAAGATTCTGTGCAGAGATTAAAGAAATGAGAGATTGAAAAAGACAGAAAAAAGCAGAGTAGAGGCGACTCAGCAGCAGAAAGCCAGTTGAACGAGGACCGACCAGCATCAAGTGAGTAGCGATTGAATTTTGCCTTTCTTCGCTGTTGTTTTAGATCCGTTACTGTAAATATATAATTATTAATTAAAAAATTCAAATAACTAACGAGTAATTTGTCAGTTATTTATACCTCCAAATACCAAACCTTAGCAAGTATGGGAGTAAGTTTCGACTTCAATATAGTAGTAGTGATTAAAGGACCAGTAATGTTTGGGTGGATAGGACACGTGGGGGGGTTATGGAGTCTCCACCAAAGCAAAAAGGTAAGATAACAAAGACCCACTAAAAATCGAAAATGGTATCGACCTGCATTGGTCGTGACGCTTCGACTTATCAGGCCAATTTGCTTCTCCCCACATGCATCTGTGGTCCCTTTTGCTAAAATTTTATTTATTTAGATGAATTTTAATATTTTAATATTCTTTTTCCTTCGTATAATATTAATATTTACTATTTATTATTTATATTTCGTTAAATTATTATTTTTATAAAAATATTATTTTATTTATATTATTATTTTATAAAATTAATAAAAATTAATTAATTTTTATCAATTATATTTTATTATTAATGAGTTAATTAATAAAATAAAAGTAAAATATTTTTAATATTCATGAGTTAATAAAATATATTTTAATTTATTTAAAATAATTTTATATAATATTAAAAAAATTAATTATTTTTTAATAATTGTGTATGAATTGAAAGTGATAATTTAAATAGGACAAAAATAATAATTAAAATTCTTTATAAGATAATAAATATAATAATCTATGTAACCATGCATATTATAAAAATAAATACTTCATAATAATAATAATAATCAATTTAAATTTGTGATTGTAACACCCTTATACTCTATATAATATATATATATATATATATATCAGTATGTATACAATACGCATATACGATATAAAAATATCATAATCCAGTTTAATAAAAATTTTCTAATTCCCCGTTCCCGAAAATTTTTATACATATATATTTATATTTATATATATCAAAATATATAAAACTTAACTTTACTCAATTATTCAAAACATTCTTTATAATTTATATAATATTTATATTTATATTCCAAAAATATAATATAATATACATAATATCAAAAAGTATTATAACAAAAAAATATACATGTTGGTAAAATGGCTTTGATCTTGATGTAGTAGAAATGTTTCAAGCTCAATAAATACAAGCATAGACTCGACCAGGTCTAGTAAAATTTTTCAGCTCTACCAAATCACTCATGTTACATGCGCGATGAATTACAATTACGTTAAGCTAAAAACCTAGTAGTACAAATTTTGATAATAATAAAATTTTAAAAATAATGCTAATACAAAATGCTTATATGTTATGTCACAATGTGGCATCCAAGCTCACTATTATATATCCTTTCATCACTTAATAATTTACACAAACACATACACAAGCATAGCCCAAACAAACTAATACATTATTCAAATCTCTGAGTTACTGTTTTGATCCATAATGACACCAAGTGTCTAGCCCCAAAGGTAAATCAAGTAATGCTCAAAAGCTAGTCCTAAAAGCAAATCATATCATAGTGACGCCAAACGTCTAGCCCCAAAGGTAAATAATGAGGATAATCTCATAGGCATGCCACCAAACACGGAACTTTAAAAATTGAATAATATATTAGGCACACAATTGCTTCACATTTTCCATCATCAATTTTTTTCTTATTTTCCCATTTTTTTTCTCTCATTCATATCAATGTTATTTAATTTCAACATTTCATCACAACATAGGATATTTCATAACAAAATTACATTACCCAAACACTTTGGGTCATTTTAACATTTTGTACATAATTCACATTTTATTTAATCTAGTCATTAACAATGGCTTTTCATAATGCATAATAATGCATACATAACAATTTACATGTCATGGCACAATATTCATGTATTAAATAGCTTAACACATTTTTCATCAAAATTGTATTAAGCTCAATCTAATGTCAACATATATAATTTATCAAAAATTTATACTTACCTTAAAAAGCATTCCAAAACAAGCTTCAAAACTCCCTCCAACTTTGTCTTTCAAATTTCCCTTCAACAGTAGGGTTGGGCAAACTACCACTTTTCAATTTCTATACCAAATATAATCATAAACAACCATTTAATATTATATTCTAAGACATTCTTAACATCGAACCATTTAAATTAGTAATTACAAATGAAAGACAAAGAAAAGAGTTATTTTGGGCAATTTTCTAAAGTAATACGCCCAACAATACGGGCGTATTAATGACCGTGTCATTAACCAACTCTCATAGAAGCTTTGACACATCCAACGGCACAGGGCGTGCTATTGGCCGTGTCAATACTTATGCGTTACAGTAGCTACGACACTCTCAGAGACATAGTCGTGTTACTGGTGGTGTCATCAACTTAAAACTCAGCACCGTTGACATGCTCATTGACATGGCCGTGTCATTGGCCGTGACAGGCAAAATTATGCATTTTGGACATTCGACCATTTCAACATAATCATTTCCAAACTCATCTCTACACCATCTTTATTCATTACTTTAGTTCATACGCATGATTTACCCATCAATTCAACACATATATATTTTCAACATCTCGTAACTATCATCTTATTCAATCAATCATCACTTTCTTTCTTTAACCATGTTATACATATTTATATAAAATCACATAGAAACAAGCTTAGAGATAAACACTTACTTGAATTCTTATTAAACCTTCAATATCCACCTTTAAATCCCTTTAAATACCTTGTAAATTTGGTGTATGGTAGAAGAAGAAAGCTCACCTTACTCTCTCTCTCTCTCTCAACTCACGGCAAAGAAGAAGAAGAAAGAAAAGGGACACCTCTCCCTTTTATTCCATCCTTATTGTGAACCTCGGTTTCCCGCCCGAAAAGGATCCGGGCGAAAGTTCACTCGTTGTCGGGAGTCGCCACTCAGTTTATTTTGTTCAAAGGGAAAAACTAAGAAAACCCTTGTTTGACTCCAATTAATGCATCCAATGTAAAGGCTTCTAGTCTGCGAACCCAAGGAGGATTCGGGGACTATGTCATGCTTTTGATTAACTTGCAAAAATGGAACAAATTTAAAGACAAAAAGATTGTTGGTAGTTTGTGGACTTGCTATTTGGGGTGAATCCCAAACATGCCTACATACTCCCGTTTGAATAGGAGATCAAAGCCCATGTAGTTCGGAAAAGCCTATTTAAAGGCGATGAAAATTATGCTTCATGCATGTGTGTGTGTATGCTTCGTGCATTGTCGGGCTTCATGCCAAAGATGTGAGATTTAGGTACTTTGTACCAAAAGAGTGGAATTTAGGCTCCATGCCAAAGGTTGATTTTAATTGAGTCGGGCTTCATGCCAGAGTTGTGAAATTTAGCACTTAGTGCTAAATGGTGCAATTTTAGGTACTTTGTACCAAAAGAGTGCAATTTAGGCCTTTGGCCAAGTGTTGTCGGGCTTCATGCCAAAGATGTGAGATTTAGAACTTAGTGCTAAATTCTCCAATTTTAGGTACTTTGTACCAAAAGAGTGCAAATTTTGGGCCTTTGGCCAAGTGTGGTTGGGCTCCATGCCAAAAATGTGAATTTCAGCACTTAGTGCTAAATTGTGAAGTTTTAGGTACTTCGTACCAAAATGGTGTAATTTAGGCTCCGTGCCAACAGATTGATTTTAATTGTGAAATGTAGGTACTTTGTACCAAAAAGATGTAATTTAAGTCTTTGTGCCAAAGAGGCTGATTGATTAGTCCATTAGGCCTTAGACCTAAAAGGATTAGGTCTTTGACCGAGAAGAAATTGAGAAGAAGATAGAATGCTTATGATATGCTTAAATTGACAAATGATGGATTAGAATATTACCTTGCTTAGGATTTTCCAGCTTCGAAGTTCCAGATCTCGTTTTCTTGAACCGGGGATTATGATTCTTGATTACAGATTAAATTCGTCAGCATGAGGCCCGGAGTCTCCACAAGCCAACCCTTTTTCTGAAAATTTGAACTGCTATTTATAGGCAAAAAATGATTTTCCGGCGGCCGAGCCGCCGTGTACGAAAACCTGCAATTTCCTGCGGCTGGGCCGCCGGTTTCGTCCGGTTTTTGCTCAAATTGATTTTTCAGGAGCTAGAGACCTCCAAAAATTATTCCGGGACCATATCCGTGATCCTCACGTCGTCCCGGACATTTCAAGTACCATATTGATATATTTCCGGTGAACTTTACCGGGGACGTCCGGTCCGGCCCGGTTTTTAGTAGTATGAGAAAATCGGCTTTCCGAGCCTCAAAATTCGAGTGTTCACACTTATATATATATATATTATAATCACTATACACTTCTTCTCTCTCTCGTCGTCATTGTTATTATTATTATTATCAACTTTCCTTATAAATAATTATACATTATATATGTATATCTTAGGTATATATATATATCTTGTATATGTCATGTTTACTTCAAATATATTTCAAATATACACTCTATTTTATCACTTAAAATCCTTTTATTTTCCCTTTAAATTATTTATTTAATTTATATAATTTAATTTTAATTTAATTTATTTTATTTTTAAAAATTAGAGATGTTATAATTCTCTCCCCTTAAGAAAGTTTTATCCGCGAAATTACCTGTTATTAACTCTGGAACAATTGGGGATACTGACTCCTCATCAATTGTCCACTCTCCCATATCGCCTTCTCAGTGATATGATTCCTCCAAAGGACTTTCACAAGTGGTATCTTTTTATTTCTCAACTCTTTCATTTCTCGTGCTAAAATCGCCACTGGTTCTTCTTCATAAATCATATCTGAATTCACATCAATGAACTCCACCGACAAAATATGAGACGGGTCTGACTTGTATCTCTGAAGCTTAGAGACATGGAAGACATTATGTATTCGGTCTAACTCAGGCAGCAAAGCCAACCTATAAGCCACTGGACCAACTCTCTCCATAATCTCATATGGTCCTATAAAACGAGGACTCAACTTTTCTTTGCGACCGAATCTCAAAATCTTCTTCCACAGAGACACCTTCAGAAACACTTTATCTCCCACACTGAACTCTATATCCTTCCTCTTCAAATCAGAATAGGATTTCTATCGATCTGAAGCGGCTTTCAGACGACTCTGAATCAATTTCACTTTCTCTTCTATTTTTTTTAATCAAATCAGGACCAATCAATTTACCTTTTTCAATCTCATCACAACACAAAGGTGTCCTGCATCTCCTGCATACAAGGCCTCGTAAAGTGCCTTTCCAATACTGGACTAATGACTATTGTTATATGCAAACTTAATCTGTAGCAAAAATCTGTCCCAACTCCCTGTGAAATAAATGACATAACTCCTCAACGTATCCTCTAAAATCTGTATCACTCTCTCTGACTGTCCATCTGTTTGAGGATGAACGTAGTACTAAAAATGCAATCGAGAACCCAATGCATCCTGCAAACGCCTCTAAAATCTTAATGTAAATCGACGATCTCGGTTCGACACTAAAGAAATTGGGACACCATGCAACCTCACTATCTCATTAAAATACAATTCAGCTAACCTCTCAAGTGAGTAATCTATTTGAACTGAAAGAAAATGAGTTTTCTTCATTATCCGATCAACAATTATCCAAATTGCATCATGCTTCTTCTGGGTCAAAGGCAGTCCAGTCATAAAATTCATCGTCACTCGCTCCTATTTTCACTCTAGTACTAACAATGGTTGAAGCAATCCTGAAGAAACTTGGTGCTCAGCTTCACTCTCTGGCAAGTGAGACATCTAGACATAAATTCTGTTATATTCCTCTTCATACCATACTACCAGTAATACCGCTTCAAATCTTGATATATGTTAATATGCATAGCATAAACTGACTGATGTGCTTCCTCTAATATCATCCTCTTCAATCCCGCATCATCAGGAATGCACAACCTATCTCTATACCATAGACTACCATCATCTCTCACATGAAAGTCTCGATTCTCCCCCCTTTTGGCAATCTAACACCATCTTCTGGATCTTCTCATATGCTAACTAGGCTTCTCTAATCTGATCCAACAATACTAGCCTCAATTGCAACTGAGCCATCAATGCACCATCATCATAAGACTTAAATCAGGCATGCAACACTCTCAACTCAATAAGCAACGAGAGTGAATAAGCAGTCAAACATGCCAAAGACTTCCGATTCAAGGCATCAGCAATAACATTTGTCTTGCCATAATGATAATCAATTGAATAGTCGTAGTCTTTAATCAACTCTAACCATTGTCTCTGCCAAAGATTCAGCTCTTTTTTGAACACCTAAATACTTCAAACTCTTATGATCATTATAAATGAAATATTTCTCCCTATACAAGTAATGTCGTCAAATCTTCAATGCAAAAACTATGGTTGCTAACTCTAAATCATGAGTAAGATAATTCAGCTCATGTGGCTTTAACTGTCGAGATGCATAAGTAATAAATCTACTCTCCTGCATCAAAACACAACCTAAGCCACTATGTAAAGCATCACTGTATATCACATAAGGTTTACCTTCCACAGGCAGGGTAAGCACAAGAGCCTGAGTCAATATCTCCCTCAGTTGCTCAAAACTCGCTTGACATTGATCTGTCTACATAAATCTAATTCCTTTCTGAAGCAATCAGGTGAGTGGTATAGCTATCATAGAAAAACCCTTCATAAATTGACGATAATAGCCTGCCAAACCCAGAAAACTTCTAACCTCTGTCACAGTCTTCGGTGGACTCCAATTCAAGATAGCCTTAACTTTACTCGGATCAACTCTAATACCCTCTGTTGATACCACATGACCGAGAAAAGTTGCATGATCAAGCCAGAACTCACACTTAGACAGCTTAGTATATAACTGCTTCTCTCTCAAAGTCTGCAATACAATCCGCATATGCCTAACATGATCTTCCTTATTATGCGAATATACTAGAATATCATCATTGAAGACCACCACAAACTGATCTAAGTATGGTCTAAACACCATGTTTATCAAATTCATAAATGCTACTAGTACATTCGTCAATTCAAAGGGCATTACTAGAAACTCATAATGCTCATACCTAGTGCGGAAGGCTGTCTTAGGTACATCTACATCTCTAATTTTCAACTGACGGTACCCTAATCTCAGATCAATCTTAGAGAATACTGTTGCTCCCTTTAATTGATCAAAGAGATCATACATCTAAGGTAATGGATACTTATTCTTAACGATCACTTTATTCAACTGCATGTAATCAATATATAATCTAAAGGTGCCATCCTTCTTCTTCACAAGTAAAGCAGGTGCTCCCCATGAAGACACACTAAGGCGAATAAATCCTTTATCAAGCAACTCTTGCAACTGCACCTTCAACTCCTTCAATTATGTAGGTGCCATCCAATAAGGGGTAATAGAGATGGGAGTGGTACCAGGCAACAAATCAATACCAAACTCTACCTCTCTCTCAGGAGGTACCCCTGGCAACTCATCGAGAAAAATATCTGAAAACTCAGCAACTATATATATACTGTCAAGCTGGGATTCCACTACTCTGGTATCTACAACATAAACAAAATATGCCTCACATCCCTTCTAGATCATCCGCTTAGCTGATACAGCTAAAATAAACATGGATCAAAGGTATCTCTGCTCATCAGATACCACCACATCTCTACCATCACGTGTTCTCAAGATAACATGTTTCTACTGACAGTCTACCATAGCCTCATGTCTGGATAACCAATTCATGCCCAAAATCAGATAGTACTCCCTAAAAGGCATCTCAATTAGGTCACCGAGAAACTTCTTATCTTGAACAACAACTGGACTATCTTGGTGCACCCTACTAACCATCACACTATGCCCTAAAAGATTTGTAACCAAAACATCAAATCCTAGAGACTCAGAATGCAAATCACTTACAAGCAGTATGGATGCACTAATGTATGAATGAGTTGATCCAGGGTCTATCAATGCAAGAACTACAATACCAAATAAAGTAAAAGTACCTGCTATAACAGCTGAAGCCTCCGGCTGCCTCTGCATCACATAAAAATGATGCAATAGCCATGCATCCTCTAGTCTACTTTTTGTTATAGATCCTCCTCTTTGACAAGACCTTGATCGACTACCTCTATCAAAACTTCTACCATCACGACTCCCTTTGACACTGGGTCTAAAAACTATTATATCTATATGTTGTCATTTAGTGGCTTTAGACAATCTCTGAAAAAATGGCTTAGTGATCCACATCTGTAACACATTGCTGGTGTACCTATCCTCCAGCAGACACCTCCATGTGCCCTGCCACAATGAACATAGATAGGTGGAGCAGGCCTCTGAGTCAATAGGGTCAGAGCACTAGCCACTGAGGCTGCAAGTCTCTGCCTCTGCTATTGTACAGACCTGCCAAACTACCTCTGGCTCCTACTAAACCTTTGAGGATATCCTCCCTTGGCCTCTCTTTGATGATGAAGACCCTACCTCACCCTAGGGTCTTCTAGCTCTGCTCTCATCTGCTCTGGTTGCTGCTGCAAGTCCCTGTACCCTCTCTATACTCCTAGCAGCTGCAACCAACTGAGAAAAATTATTATACTGAGAACCTGCCACTAAACACATGATAGGGGGTCACGGCCCCTCCTCAAACCTCCGGCATCTGTCAAACTCATATGATATAACCCCTCCAGCATACTGGATCAGCCGAATGAACTCAATCTTATACTCAGTCACTGTCCTGGTGTCCTGCCTCAAACTTAGAAACTCCATCTTCTTAGCATCCTTATGCTTCCTTGGAGTATACTTCTTCTTGAATTTTCGTATGAAATCGGTATAAGTCAAAATTGGTGGATCAGTTATACCATGGGGAGCCGTCTTCCACTACTCATAGGCATCTCCCTGCAGAAGTGATATAGCATAATCAAACTTCTTCTTTAGACTAGCCTGCAGCTGAATAAATACTCTCTGGACCTTGTTCAGCCACTGCTCTGCTACAGCATGGTCTATAGCGCCAATAAAATCTTTAGATCTAATTTTCTCAGCTTGTCATGCTTCCACGTCGGCAACTGCTGTTGTGGCTGCATGACGCGGACCCTTAGCAACGATGGCAGCAAACCCAACGTATAACAATGGTAGAGAACTCCTTGAAACTTGATAATCACCTCCTAAGGAACCCAACGCCTATAAAGAGACTCGAACTCACTATGATTGAAGGATTTAGTTGGTAAGAAGAAGGAAAACGCCACAACTCTTGTTGATAAGTAAACCTAATTCTTGATGCAAAGAAAGAATTAAAGAATCCACTCTAATCTCTCTCACACGAAAATTCACAAGAAGAACTTGTAGAAGAATTCAAAAATTTTTATTCAATGTTGTTGTCTGAAATTCAGCCTAATAGTGCCCTTAAATAAGGGTTACAAAATTCCTAATTGCATATGGAAAACTAAAACATTCCTAATTGCATAAGGAAAACATTCCTAATCCACTAAGGAAAATATAAAGTATGGAAACAAAATCCTAATCCACTAAGGAAAATATAAAGTATGGAAACAAAATCCTAATCCAATAAGGAAAATATAAAGTATGGAAACAACCAAACTAACTTCAACATAAGAAACGCCCCACACTATTTGGGCTGTCCATGGGCCTTAAATTACTTCCCAAGGCTTTATATGAACCCCCATGGACCTTTTTTGCACGTTGGACCTTTCTTTAGCTAGCCTTTAGCTTCCACACTAAGCATCATAATCAGCTTTGGTGTGCCTTCTTCAAGCTCTATCTCCATCTTCTTGAATGATAATTCTTGAAGCTCTTTGGAAATCTCTTCTTAAATATGCAAAGCCATACTAGCTTGATATCTCTTTGCCTTGCTCCTAGTGATTGGTCCACTTGCTAGCTTCAAGGGATCCTTTCTTGCATCACTGCAGTTGTGGTAGAGGCTGCTGCTGCTGAACTAGAGCTTGCCTCAACAACTCCACCATTTATTGTACTCAGCCCGGCGAAATCTTCTCAGGTGTTGGTCCAACAGGCACAGAAGCAGACACCTCACTAGCAGACTCAATACCAACTCCAACTCTACCCTCATCAGGAGCACTACTCTCAGCACTACCCTCAATAGGCTGGTGCATCCGAAACCCCATAACCACTTATTTATGCAAATACAACAGAAATTGTCATATTAAAATTTAGAAAATGTCAGTGCAATGCATATATCACAATTAAAAATCATATTTAAAATTCTCATTTTCTCTCTCTAACAACCCACCTAAGTCGAGAACTTCAAATCTAGGCTCTGATACCAAAATAAATGTAACACTCTTATACCCTATATAAGTATAATACACACATCCAGTATATGAATAATACACATATATGGTATAAACATATCACAATTCAGTTTAATAAAAATTTTCTTATTCCCCAAAACATTTATACATATATATTTATATTTATATATATCAAAATATATAAAACTTCACATTACTCAATTATTTAAAATATTTTTTATAATTTACAATATATATATATACTAAAAAAACATAATATAATATACATAATATCAAAAAGTACTAAACATAAAATATATATATATGTTGGCAAAATAGCTCTGATCTTGATGTAGCAGAAATGCTCCAAGCTCAATAAACACAAGCCTAAACCTTACCACGTCTAGTAGAACTCTCCGGCTTTATCGGATCACCCCTATTACTTGCGCGATTAATTACAATCATGCTAAGCTAAAAGTCTAATGATACAAACTTTGATAATAATAAAACTTTAAAAACAATGCCAATACAAAATGCTTATATGCTATGTCACAATGTGGCATCCAAGCTCACTATTAAGTATATTCTTTTATCACTTAATAATTCACTCAAACACATACACAAATATGGGCTCAAATAAACTAATACATTATTCAAATCCCAGAGTTACTGTTTTGGTCCATGATGAAACCAAATATTTAGCCACGAAGGTAAATCAAGTAATGCTCAAAAGCTAGCCCCGAAGATAAATCATATCATAGTGATGCCAAGCTTCTAGCCCCGAAGACAAATAATGAGGATAACCTCATAGACATACCGCCAAATACAGAATTCTGAAAATTGAATAACATACTAGGCAAACCTCATAGGCATGCCACCAAATACAGAATTCTGAAAATTGAATAACATACTAGGCACACAATTAATTCACATTTTCCATCATCAATTTCTTTCTCATTTTTTTTCTCATTCATATCAATGCCATTTCATTTCAACACTTCATCACAACATAGGATATTTTATAACAAAATCATATTACCCAAACACTTTTAGTTATTTTCACATTTTGCACATAATTCACATTTTATTCAATCTAGCCATTAATAATGACTTTTCATAATGCATACATAACAATTTATATGTCATGGCACAATGTTTATGTATCAAGTAGCTTAACACATTTTTCATCCAAAATGTGTTAAGCCCAATCTAACGCTAAAATATCTAATTTATCAAAAATTTGTGTTTACCTTAGAAAGTATTCCAAAACAAGCTTCAAAACTCCCTCCAACCTTGTCATCTAAGTTGTCCTTCAACACTAAGGTTGGACAAACTACTACCTTTCAATACCTATACTAAATGTGATAATAAATAACTATTTAATATCACATTCTAAGGCATTCTCAACATCAAACCATTTAAATTAGGAATTACAAATGAAAGACAAAAAAAGAGTTATTTTGGGCAATTTTCTTAAGTAATGCGCCCAACAACACGAGCTTATTAACGATCGTATCATTAACCCACTCTTACATAAGTTTTGACACGCTCTACAATATGGGCGTGCTACTAGCCATGCCAATACTCCTACATTACAATAGCTACGATACACTCAGAGACATGGTTGTGTTATTCATCGTACAATGAATGTTGAAACTCAGCACCGTTGACACGCCTAACGACATGGCTGTATCATTGGTCGTGTCAAGCAAAATTCTGTATTTCATACATTCAACCATTTCAACACAATCATTTCCAAACTCATCTTTACACAATCCTTATTCATCACTTTAGTTTATACCCATGATTTACCCATTAATTCAACACATATATAATTTCAACATCTCATAACTATCATCTTATTCAATCAATCATCACCTTTTCTCTTTAACCATGTTATACATATTTATATAAAATCACATAGAAACAAGTTTAGAGATAAACACTTACTTGAATTCTTATTAAACCTTCAATATCCACCTTTAAATCCCTTGAAATTTTTTGTAAATTTGGTATATTGTAGAAGAAGAAAGCTCTCCTTATTCTCTCTCTCTCTCTCTCTCTCTCTCTCTCTCTCTCTCTCTCTCTCTCTCTCTCTCTCTCTCTGCAAAGAAGAAGAAGAAAGAAAAGGGGCACCTCCCCCTTTTATTCCATTCTCATATATATATATATATATATATATATATAATCACTGTACGCTTTTTCTCTCTCTTGTCATTATTATTATTATTATTATTATTATTAGTATTATTATTAAATAATTTAAATCAACTTTTCTTACAAATAATACATAATATATATGTAATGTAGATCTTAGATATATGTATATATCTTATATATGTCATATTTATTTCAAATATATTTTAAATATTCATTCTACTTTATCACTTAAAATCTTTTTTACTTTCTATTTAAAATATTTATTTAATTTATCTAATTTAATTTTAATTTAATTTATTTAATTTTTAAAAATTAAAATAATTACAATGCTGATAATTAATTAATAGTATGATATATATGAGTGGTTGCGATGGGTGACTAGTGACTTCTTTTCCTAGGGTGAGATGCTCTTTTTTTTCTAAAATTATTTTTATTATTTTCTCGGTCACCGTGAATTTATTTAAGCTAATACCAAATTATTCTTTTCTGTTTTTTTACTTCAATTTTAATTTTATTATTCAAAAATATTCAATTTTATTTTTTAACAGGTTTATTTTTTTATATTTATTACCCTTTTAATTAATTGTTTTTTTTGTATCCCCTTTATGGCAGGTTTTTTTTTTCAATTGGATTATTATTTGGTTTGTTGTAAAAACGGACCAGATAAAGCAAAAACACAGCTAAAATTTTGAGAAAAATAAAGATAAAAGAAACACAGAATTTACATGGAAAAACCTTAAACGAATTAAGGTAAAAACCAAGGACAAGGATAGAAGAATTTTATTAGAAGAAAATAATAGGAATTACAATATAACTCTCTAATTTTTCCTCACTGCCTCTCTCTTTTGGGATACCTTTATGCTTAACATCCCTTGCCTATTTATAAGTAAGGAAAAACGCGTATGAGCAGAGGAGAATTTCATTTTGTCTTTCCTTTTTTTTTTCAAAAAATTTCGGCGCCTCCTTCAAAATTTCTTCAATTGTTGCGCCTGTATAATTTCCTTGGTCAAAGTTTTTGGCGCCCACAATCTCCCACTTGAAGATTTGATTGAGGATCAATCATATCTTCACACCATTCTTTTTTCCTTGTCTTTCCATGCTGCTTATGCTTCCGTCAGGACACTAGAGGATCGACACCAAATAAACTTGTCAGTGTTAACTGCTTTTGTCAAAAAATCTGCTAGGTTGTCTTTCGTATGAATTTTCTGCATATCCACAATGCCCTCTTCCACTTTCTCACGAACGAAGTGATACTGGACTCGTATGTGTTTTGATTTAGAATGAAAAGCTGGATTCCTTGCAAGATGCAAGGCACTCTGACTGCCACAAAATAGAGAAATTTTCTCTTGTTCATGCCCGAGTTCCTCCATGATTAGTTTCAACCAGACTGCTTCCTTACTAGCTTGCGTAGCTGCAACATATTCTGCTTCTGTTGTTGAAGTTGCCACAACTGACTGCAGTTTTGATACCCAACTTACTGCTCCACCAGTAAGAATGAACACATACCCTGTGGTAGATTTACTTTTATCAAGATCACCTGCATAATCTGAGTCAACATATCCTCTGACAATAAAATCTGATCCTCCATAACATAATACAACATTTGAGGTTCCTTTAATATATCTTAGGATCCTCTTTACAGTACTCCAATGCTCTCTACCAGGATTCGCCATGTACCGACTTACAACTCCCACTGCATGTGCAATGTCTGGTCATGTACAAATCATTGCGAACATCAAACTCCCCACTGCTGATGCATACGGTACTCGAGACATTTCCATCCTTCCTTCTTCATTGCTAGGACACATATTGGAGGATAATTTGCAACTAATAGGAAGTGGGGTAGAAATTAACTTACAGTCATGCATATTGAAGCGTCGTAAGACCTTCTTTAAGTAATTCTTCTGAGAAAGCCAAATCTTCCTATTGTTTTTGTCTCAGTGAATTTGCATCCCTAGAATCTTGTTTGCTGGTCCCAAGTCCTTCATTTCAAATTCCCTAGCCAATTGTGCCTTCAATTCTTGAATATGATCTTTGTTGGGGCGTGCCACCAACATGTCATCTACATACAACAGCAAAATAATGAAATCACTTTTATCAAACCTCTTGAAGTATGCACAAGGGTCTGCATTAAGTTTGTTGTATCCAAGGCTCATGATGAAGGAATCAAATCTCTTATACCAACACCTCGGTGCCTGTTTTAAACCATATAGAGATTTGTTCAACCTATAAACCAAGTTCCGCTTTCCTTTTTCTTCAAAACCTTCTAGCTGGAGCATATAGATTTCTTCCTCAAGATCTCCATGAAGAAAAGCTATTTTCACATCTAGCTGTTCTAAATGTAAATCAAGTGTAGCACACATTGCCAAGACTACACGAACTGTTGATAACCGAACTACAGGAGAAAATATTTTGTTGAAGTCAATCCCTTCTTTTTGATCATACCCTTTTACCACCAATCTTGAACGATACCGCTCCACTTGATCATCACTATTTCTTTTGATCTTATAGACCCATTTATTGCCAATAGCTTTTCTTCCTTGCTGTAATGGCATAAGCTCCCAAGTCTTGTTCTTATGCAGGGCTTCAATTTCCTCTTGCATTGCTGCCATCCACTGAGACGCATCTGAACTACTTATTGCTTCCTGAAGAGTTGATGGTTCTCCTTCCTCAGTTAGAAGACAATAAGCAACATTACTGCCCATAACATAATCCTCTTGCCAGACTGATGTATGTTTTGTGCGCTTTTCCTTTCCAAGCTCTGACTCTTCAGACCCAGTTTGCTCTTCCTCCTCCTCGTGCTCTGGTTCTGCTTCAGAAGAATCTTCTTCTGTGGACTTCTTTTCTACCTGTACCATTGTAGTCTCAGAATTTTCTTTCAAAGTGCTATCACCTTGATGGTTGCCGAAACCACCAAGATAATTCCTGCTCAACTGTAAAACAAAAACTGCAGAAGTAGTGAGAAGGGTTGAACCCTAGGGACTAGCCTTGCTCGAGGCTAACCAGAACCGACAGTTACCTGTAAGTTAAAAGTAAAATAAAGAAAACGGAAACTTGTGAATTAACTAAGGGAAACGAAATTAAACAACAAATTAACTATAAAAACCTGAACAATGAGTGATAGATTCAGCCAAGGACAATTCGCAATACGAAGTTCATGTAGATTGATCATTGATAAAGATAAATTCTTAAATTTAGCACAACAAGCAAGTTATAATCATTGAAAAAGCATCTCCGATAAATCCCTCCTTAAATAGGCTAAACAAGACCAGCGCTATGAAAAACCCCTAATCGATTAACAATCCTAACAAAAGCAGAAGAATTTAATTAATCAATTGCAGTGAAAACTAGAGAGACCTTGCCCTAATTAATAAACCTAAAAGTAAGGTTTATTTAAATTAGATCGTATCTTCACTTAATTCAATCCAAAGGCCTGTTTACAATTAGATTAAATTAATTACTACAAGAATCATATCATCTAAACAAATACGAATTTAGAATCAATGAATAGCAATGCAAATTCCTATTAAGTGAATAACGAGCTCTGTTTAATCAAATAATAGAAGATAAGCTAAGGGATATATTTTCCCAATAAATCACAGAGAAGGAACGAATGCAATGAGAATTAAAAGAGATAAATAAGCACAATTAAAATCTCACAATCTTAAGAACTTCAAATCTTGAATTAATCCTCGACTGATTGAAAGGTTTAGCTATGAACAGTCATTGAAGAATCAACAAGAACGTAAAAAAAAAAAAAGAATAGAAAGTTAGATCCTCCAACAAAAACTCTCCAGCCCAATTAAACTCTGATCGTTGATGATTCTCCGCTGTTCCGTACGTGTTCCGTAAAAAATTCCCAACTATCGCCTAATTACATCCCAAAATAACGGCCTAATAAAATATTTACAAAAAGGCCCTTAAAAATTAGTGTTTATCCTTCTTCCTAACATTAAAATAAAGTCCAAAACGACATCCAAGAGTGTCATATTAGCTGTGTAAGTAAACAGCCCGTCCAGCAGCTACTGCAGCTTAGCCTTGGGCAAGGGTAACTCAAAGACAGCTTCAAAACACCTTCAAAAATCCCAGCATCAAGTCCTTTCCTCAAAATGACATCAATCAAGCTCCAAATGCTCCATTTTAATCAAATCCAACATTCCCTAACCAAAACAATAATAAACCAAATAAATTCACCTTTTTAAACACAAATATTAACATTTAAGCACAAGATTAGGTATCAAAGTCATGTTGGATTTGCACACTAACAAATTCCCCCACACTTATCCCATGCTTGTCCTCAAGCATGATTCAAGACTCTAAATCAATTCTAATAGGAGACCACAAACCTCACTTATAATTTAGTCAAATACATATAAGATTTTTAAATAACGAGACATCATAATTGAAAATTCAACCATCAAAATCATTCCATCATTATGATCTCAATTGAAAAAGGTTACACTAAGTATTCATAAAACACTCACTCCCTACAGAAGTTTGAAAAGCATTGAAAACACTTTTTCATAGCTTCAACAATATGAAAAACTAGTGTATGAAAACTAGTGAATGTCCATATGCTCATCCTCCAAATCCCCTCTCCACTAATGTAGGAAAAACCCAAACCTTGGATCAAAAGGTCTTTTATTAGGGTAAGGCTAGGGTAAGGTTACAAATGACAGGGATCACGTTAAGGCCAAGAAGAATGAGAAATTGAGTCTTTTAACAATCTATCCAAATAGAGCAATGCATAACAAAACACGACTCATAATTAATTAATGACAATAATGACTTAACAACTAAACATAAAAACAATGAATTAAAATAAATAACTAACATGTGAACAATAGGAAGATGAACTAAAATAAACAACTGCAGCTTTTTGTTTTTCTTTCTTTTGCTGTATATATATATATATATATATATATATATTTTTTTTGGCTGCCCTTTTTTTTTATATGCAGGCTGAAATATCATTTAACTAATCACAACCAAAACAAAAACCAAATATATTTTAAACATAAATTACATTGACACCACTTATTTACAAAGCAATTGAGAATGGACAATTACTTAAATTACTAAGACAAACTTAAGCATGCTCAACAACAACCTATAAGACTATTTTCTCATTAAAAAGGTGGTAGGCAAAGGGCTTTTAAGTTTATATGGCTATATTGTGGGCTACGAAAAGAATTAAGAGTACGCCATTTAGCATACCTCGTGGGCTAGAAGGGGTTGAGAGAACGGTAACGACTAGGTATGATAACATAAAGGTATAACGACGGCCAAAAGAACGCCTAAATCACTTCCAAGGTCGAAGCTGATCCTAAAAAAATTTCGCCTCGAGGGGATGTGAACGAGAGTTCTAGCATTCAAGAAGCTATCCTAGGTTTTTACTCTAGAGATTTCTCTCAAAAATGCATCAAAAGAAACTAAATTTTGCACAAAAACACATTTTCAGAATCCAAAGTGTAACAGCTTTCAACTGAAATTCATAAGTGCAGAGATGGTCAATTTAAAGCTAAGTTTTCGCTCACTAGTCTCATCATTTAAAGCTCCTACATGTATAAAGCTAATTGATAAAAATAAGGTTCTCCTCTCTAGAGTTCCTAAAAGTCTTAAGTCATGCCCAAAGACACAAACACCCATTGAGTAAGTCCCAAAAAAAATTAGCACATAACATCAAGCAAACAAAAATCTTACTCAAAAATGTCATAGGATAAGTGACAAAATATACTTTCAAGAAGCATCTCTTTCACAATGATCAAAATGGTCAATTATGTTACCAAAATAAGCACATGGCAGCAGGTACAACTCAGAAAATAACCTATATGCTATAGCTAAAATTTTAAAATTGACCAAAAATGGAACTTAACATCAGGAAAACAGAATGGTAGCAGCAACAAATAGCAGAGAATAACACAGAAAAATCAGAATAAAGCATAGAATAAAGCATAACGGAACCATGAATCAGCAGCAAAACACCTCCCCCACACTTACTCCTCACATTGTCCTCAATGTGGACACAAGGCAACGGAAAATAAAAGAAGAAAGTAGAGAATACTGCCCTGTTTGGAGGAGGTTCTCTCAAACCTCAATGGGAAGTGTCATTGGAACGGTTGTCTCTAAACCGTCCCAACAAAAGCTGCATCAACTCCATGTTTTGTCGTATCAACTCGTTGTTCTGCTGCAATGTGGCTTGCAATGCTACATGTTGTTGCTGCTGTTGTTCCAACTGTTGTTCAACATTCTGCATTCTTGCTTCAAAGTCATGTGGTGCTGCTGTAGAGGTGGACGGGGCAGCAGCTGTACCTGCGTTTCTCGAGGCAAAAACTGTCTTTGTAGCCAAAGGACCTGCAGGAATGAAAGACAAAGCGCCGCCTTCCTCTCGGCGTAGCAAATGCATAGAATCCAAGCATGGTAAATCAAGAGGAAGCATGTCACCAGCATGATGCAAGTCATTGTCATCAAGAGAAATAAGACGTTCATGCAATGCAATCTTGGTCACAACAAATCCTAGGAACATGCCCCTACCATGGTGTCTGTTGCTTATGTTCTTTTTAAACTGTGAGGCTAACCAATACCCTAGATTCACCTTCTTCCTTTGGACCATGCACCATAAAAAGAAAAGTCCACCCTTAGTAAGAACAGTGGAGTCATTGTTACAACCAAAAATAGAATAAGCTAGGAACCTATGAATGTAACGAAGTGCAGCACTTTGAATATGATATGCCTTTGAATGTCCAGGGTCAAAAACCGCATGTACGAGTCCAGTGAGTGTTCTATATGCTTGCATTTGATCAAAATCACCAGCAGGAAAATCACAATATGCACTCATGTATTCATGGCTCAATATGCTCACATCATCAACAAGACCCAAAGCTTTGTTGAAATCATTTACAGAATATTGATGCATGTGTCCCATCAACCTAAAGTGAATGGTGTTTGGAGTAGATATGCTGAAATTTTGCTTCTTATAATCAAAAGTGAATGTAGCATAAAACTCCCTAGAAATCTCAGTAAAAGAAGGTAAATCTAATGCAAAATATGCCTGCCAACCTATGTTTGCAACGAACATCTCAAACGCAGCATGCAAATTCAATGTCTCAAGTGTTGCAACATGTATAGATTTAGCAGCAATAACATCACGATGCTGATAAATTTTGTACCTCTTTTTATGTTCACGATCTCTGAAAGTGAGATGTCCGTGAAGTGCCCTAGTTGATGGTGGATAGGTACTCTTACCTTTGGAAAGTCGTGCTCGTTGTTGCTTCCATGGGGCTGGTTCTGCATCATGAACTTCATGCTCTTCTTCCAAGGTTTCCTCTGGTTGGTCTGCGTGGGGATGTTCTGGTTACTCCTCATGAGCAGAATGGGATGTCTCATGCTGCTGTCCAATCTCTGATCGCATGAGAGGAGGTTCCTCTTCAGTAACTTGGACATTTCTGGAGGTTGAAGCATCTTCCTGTTCTTCCGCAGTCGATGAGTGAGAGGTGCCTAAAGTGTTATCCTTAGTGAACTGCTCGTAATCTTCCAGAAGTTTGGTCATCTTTTCTAACGTGTGAAATTTCTGAGTAGAAGACTCAGATTGCAGTGGTTTAGACGTGGGTGTTAGCTGTGATGGTTCTACAGGAGATGACGGTATTGATACGGTTGTGGGTGATGGTGGTGGCGGTAACGCAGCAGCAGTGGGTTACGGACGCTTTGGTGTCCTCCGGGTAGCAGCTTTTCTCTTCCGTTTGTTAGTTTTGGTTCGTGCCATGGAGTTGAATCGAGATTTACCTGCAAGAAAACCAAGCACACAAACACGAAATACAAACAAGCAAGCTAATTTCCCAGTTAATTATAACCCAACTAAATAGCTGAATTACTAAATGAAGCACAGGAATGTTCACTTATCAACACCAAAGACAATCAATAAAAAACACATAACAACTTAGTGTAGTAAATCGCAGTCCCAAATATAAGAATTAAAAGTAAGGACCAAATCCACTGATTATGCCAATTAAATTTAAAGACAATTTCTAGTATAGAGGCTCAACACATGACAGTATTTAAACAATTTCTATCTAGTGGCAGCAATGCAATATTACTAACCAAAATGGAAGTCAGAGTGTATCATGCTCATACTTAAGATTGAAATCAGTTTTAACATCAAATTGAAACTGGGAAATTGTTAGTAATATTAACCAAAATTAAGTTCATGGCAAAATCAATTCGAAACAGCAAAGTAATTAATTCTTAGCAGAAACAGAAATTAATTAACCCTTTACAGTAGTTTGGGACTCCAAATTTCAGCTATCAATGCCCAATTTGTATCAAAGCACATACCCAGCATTTAATCAATAACTAATAAATCAATATCCAAGAACCAATTTAATTAATTTCGTCAACTTGTATGCAACAAATTCAGTAGAACATGAACCCAGCAAAGAAAGAGTATGAACTTAGCGAGTGAAATCAATTAATCGCAGAACAGAATTGGCAGGAAGAAAAACAAGTAGAGCATGCTAATTCTCAGAAAAACACAAACAAAAATTCAGCAGCAAATTAATTATTTTCCTCAAACAGAATCAAACTTGACCTATCAAACTAGCATTTTAGCAAAGTTTTCAGAAAGAGATTATGAAATTATCAGGTAATCACATCAAAGTCCCAATCATCAATGCTCAATTTGATCTAGCAGACCTAGTAAATAGTTCAAAAGGTAGAGATCATACCTGAGAATGCTTGAGAATGGAGTAGAGAAGAGTGGATCAGAATGAATGAAATGAGCTGAGACTTTGAACTAACCTCAAGGAATCTGTGATTTGAACAGAAGCAATTCCAGATGGTGAACGGCGGTCTGAACCAGAGAGTGAGAACCGAGAAATGACAAAGCAAAGCTACTCTTGAGGAAGAAATCGTCGGCCGAGTAGATGGTGGATGGCGAATAGAAGAATCGCAAGTCGAGATGTGGCTTCTGTTTGAATCGAAACTGAAATCGTTTGGGTTCTGCGATTTGCGAATGGTGAGAAGAAAAAGGCGATGAAAGGTTTTTGTTTTTTTTTTTTCAGTTGATGTAGTTTAGATCGCAAAATCAGTGGAACTTGATCTCGTTGGAACCGAAAACAAAAGGATTTGGTTGCGTTTGGAAGTGAAAGGTTGTATGTGGTGGCGTGTGGAGGCTGGTGGTATGGAACGACGGTGGTGAGGGCTAGGATTGGTGATGGTTTGGTAACCCTAGCAGAGCGGTTTGAACGAGTGAGAAGAGAGAATATGGTAATTTTCGATTACCCCCATCTGTAAAGAGTAATAAAAAGGAAAATAAAATATAATTAGCCGTTAGGATAAAACGACCACCCTCCAAAACTTAAAACGCAAAGCAAACACTTATATATTTTTTTTCAAAACTTAAACTCGGTAAAAACTAACTAAGTCCTATATGTACCACTCCACCATTAAAGAGTCAGTTTTAACCTCTCAACATACTGAACTGCACTAGAAAATCTAAGGAAGAAGAAGAACTGTTCAAAAATAAAAATAATAAAAATAAATGAAAAATAAATTTTTTTTTTCAAATTAAAAATAAAACTGAAAAATTGAAGTCAATGAAATCTCAAATGCTGGGTTGACTCCCAGTAAGCACCAAAGTTTACTGTCCATGGTTAGACATTCTTGAACTTCCTCAAGTCATCTTCTCTGGTTCCTCCAAGTCCAAATTCTCAGACTGAGGAACCTCCAAACTTTCATAAAATGGCTTCAACCTGTGACCGTTGACCTTAAAAACTTTGTTGGTTTCAAGACTTTGTATCTCCACTGCACCATGAGGAAAAACATTAATAACAACAAAAGGTCCCAACCATCTGGACCTCAACTTACCAGGAAATAAACGTAATCTAGAATGAAAAAGAAGAACTTTCTGACCAACTTTGAATTTTTTCCTTGACACCATTTTGTCATGGAAGGCTTTAGTTCTCTCTTTGTAAATCCTAGCACTGTCATAAGCATCATTCCGAATCTCCTCCAACTCTTGCAGCTGCAACTTCCTTTCCTCTCCAGCTTCATCCATCTTCATATTGCAATACTTGATCGCCCAATATGCTCGATGCTCCACTTCCACTGGCAGGTGGCATGGTTTCCCAAAGACTAACCGATAAGGTGACATACCAATCGGAGTCTTATATGCTGTTCTATAAGCCCACAATGCGTCGTCAAGCTTAGAACTCCAATCCTTCCTGTTGGGACTTACAATCTTCTCAAGAATGGACTTCACTTCTTTGTTCGAAATCTCAGCTTGTCCATTCGTCTGTGGATGGTAGGCTGTAGAAACACGATGTGTAACACCATATTTCTTCAAGAGATTCTCCATCACCTTATTGCAGAAATGTGTACCTCGATCACTGATGATCGCTCTTGGAATCCCAAACCTTGCAAAAATGTGGCTCTTAACAAAACTAACTACTGTCTTAGCATCATCAGCTCTTGTAGCTTTGGCCTCCACCCACTTCGAGACATAATCTACAGCCAGCAAAATGTATATGTTTCCACATGAGGATGGAAATGGCCCCATGAAATCAATGCCCCATATGTCAAATATCTCACAAACAGTAATAGGAGTGAGAGGCATCTGATCTCTATGACTTAAACCACCTATTTTCTGGCAATTCTCACAAGACTTACAGTACATGTAAGAGTCCTTGAACAATGTTGGCCAGAAAATGCCACATTCCAAAATTTTGCGAGCTGTTCTCTTAGGTCCAAAATGACCCCCACACACTGAAGAATGACAGAACTTTAGTATTGATGGAACTTCCACACCTGTAACACATCTCCTTATGACTTGGTCAGAACAATACTTCCATAAGTAAGGATCATCCCATATATAATACTTGGCATCTCTTTTGATCTTGTCTTTCTCTGCTCTTGTCAAAGTATCTGGTGAAGTACCAGTAACCAAGTAGTTCACTATGTCAGCATACCATGGGATCAATGGTTGAATACTCAGAAGTTGTTCATCGGGGAAGTCATCATCCAAAGGAGATGGTATCTCATTCAATAGCAACCGGCTGAGGTGATCAGCTACCAGATTCTCAGACCCTTTCTTATCTTTTATCTCCATGTCAAACTCTTGAAGTAGAAGGATCCAACGAATAAGTCGTGGCTTTGATTCCTTCTTCTTGAGTAAGTACTTCAGGGCTGCATGGTCAGAATAAACGACTACCTTTGTTCCCAGCAAATATGATCTAAACTTTTCTAAGGCAAACACAATTGCCAAAAGCTCTTTCTCTGTGGTGGAATAGTTACTTTGAGTGCTGTCCAAAGTTCTTGAGGCATAATATATGACATGAGGATTCTTCTCAATCCGCTGCCCAAGAACAGCCCCCACAGCGTAGTTGCTCGCATCGCACATTATCTCAAAAGGATATTTCCAATTCGGTGGCTGCACTATTGGGGCCGAAATCAGTTCTTTCTTCAGCTTGTCAAATGCTTCCCTACACTCTTCAGTAAACTCAAAAGGCACATCCTTTTGCAGCAACTTGCACAATGGTTGAGAAGTCTTTGAAAAATCTTTGATAAAGCGCCTGTAAAAACCTGCATGACCAAGAAAAGAACGAATTTTCCGCACACTTGCGGGGTAAGGCAAAGATTTAATGACATCTATTTTAGCCTTATCAACCTCAATGCCTCTAGCTGAAACTATATGACCTAGAATTAAACCCTGATCTACCATGAAATGGCATTTCTCATAATTTAAAACTAAGTTAGACTCTCTACATCGTTTTAGCACTTTTGTAAGGTTAGTTAGACATTCATTGAAGCTATTACCATAGACTGTAAAGTCATCCATGAACACCTCAATTATTTCCTCAACAAAATCAGAAAAGATACTAACCATACATCTTTGGAATGTCGCAGGTGCGTTGCAAAGACCAAACGGCATCCGACGATATGTAAAGGTACCAAATGGGCAGGTGAAGGTCGTCTTTTCTTGGTCTTCGGGCGCCACCGGCACTTGAAAGAAACCTGAATAACCATCAAGACAACAATAGTGAGAGCGACCAGCTAGCCTTTCTAGCATTTGGTCAATAAATGGTAGTGGGAAATGGTCCTTCCTTGTGGCAGCATTCAACTTCCTGTAATCGATACATACTCTCCACCCATTTTGAACCCTAGTAGGCACTAGTTCCCCTTCATCATTCTTGACCACTGTAACTCCGGTCTTCTTTGGCACAACTTGTACCGGACTCACCCACTTGCTATCGGAAATTGGATAGATCATACCCGCATCTAGCAATTTCAGAATCTCCTTCTTCACAACTTCCATCATTGGTGGATTCAATCTTCTTTGAGCATCTCTACGTGGCTTGCTGCCCTCTTCCAAAAGGATCTTGTGCATGCAAGTAGATGGGCTCAATCCTTTTATATCAGCTATAGTCCACCCAATGGCCTCCTTATGCTCCTTTAAAACCCGAATCAGCTTCTCCTCTTCCCCCTTACTTAGCTTGTTGGAGATAATAACCGTCAATGTATCTCCTTCTCCCAAGTATGCATACTTTAAGTGCTCGGGCAGCGGCTTTAATTCCAACTTAGGGGCCTGCAAAACAGAGGGTAAAATCTTCTCATGGTGAGAAGGTAGGCTAACACGGCTGGCTTTAGATCCTAGAGGCTGGTTTGCCTCCATTCCACACACGATTTCATGTAAGCTTTCCTTAAGAGAGAGATTTTCCCCAAGCTCTTCTAAGCTGTCCAAATTAATGTCCCTGCAAAGCACTACATCAAGCTCATCAGAATTATTTAATTCAAAAGACTCTTGAACCAAAGGATCAATTATGTCAATTCCACACAAGCTAGACACATCACAAGGATATTTCATGGCTTCATACACATTGAATTGAACGGTCTCACCATCAAATTCCATGGTTAGTGTCCCTTCATAAGCATCAATCTTTGTTCTTGCAGTGCGAAGGAAGGGCCTCCCAAGTAGTAAATCAGCAGATGTTGAGGATTTGTCATCCTCCATATTAAGTACATAAAAATCAACAGGAAAAATTAACTCACCCACTTGAACCAAGACATCTTCTAGTAACCCCACCGGGTACACTATAGACCTGTCTGCCAATTGAATCACAACACGGGTTTCTTTTAAAGGTGAACCCTTGAAAGATGAGTAAATGGACAGCGGCATCACATTAATGGATGCCCCAAGATCACACATAGCTTTTTTAATTCCTACTTTGCCAATTTTACAAGGGATAGCAAACATACCTCGATCCTTACACTTTTGAGGGAGCTTTCTTTGGATCATGGCTGAGCAATTTTCTGGCATCAACACCTTCTCTTCACTAGCCAACTTCCTTTTGTTTGTACATAGCTCCTTAAGAAACTTAGCATAATGAGGGATCTGCTTGATAGCTTCAAGCAATGGGATGTTCACTTCAACCTTGCGGAAGGTTTCCAAGATGTCTTTCTCCTCCTTTTCTTTCCTTGAACTAGCAAATCTCTCAGGAAAAGGGGGCTGAACTCTAAAGGTATGGGGCTGCTGCAATTCAGTTTGCTTTGATGGCTAAATTTGCTGAATTTCTACCTCTTTTTCAGCTTCTTTCTTACTTGCATGGCTGCCCTTCTTTGGAGTTGTTGTTCCCAGCTCTTTACCACTTCTCAATGTGATGGCACTAACATTTTCCTTGGGATTAACCATTGTTTGAGAAGGTAGCTTCCCTTGTGTCTTTAGCTTACTTAAAGAAGTAGCTAGTTGGCTAATTTGAGTCTCCATGTGTTGCATCCCTTTTCTTGTCTCTTGTTGGAAACTCCTAGCATCTTGTTGCATGTTCTTTGTTTCTTGTTGAAGTTCCAACATGGTCTTTGTGGATTGTTGCTGCATTGTAGCCAAGGATTGAATCATATCCTCCAAATACTTGTTTGAACTAGAAGGCTGTTGTGGAGGTAGCCTTGGTTGTGTATAACCCTGCTGCTGCCTATTCCCATAACTGAGGTTAGGATGCCTCTTCCAACTCTCATCATAAGTGTTGGAGATGGGAAAAGTTGACCGTTGGGGCTGCCCATATGTACCTCCCATTGCATTAACTTGTTCTTGATCAATTTGCCATGAAGGACATGCATCTGTTGGATGTTCAAAAGAACTACAAGCTTCACATGCTTTCACCCTCTTACTAAGCCCTGCAGCTACATCTTTAAGCACAAAGGTAAGTTCAGAAAGTTTTTGCTCAACGGAAGAGTTACTTACCTGACACACTTTCCTTGAAGGTTCGTCGCTTTGCCCAAACTGCTGTGAGTTGACTGCCATATTTGAGATGATTTCCTTAGCTTGATCCGGAGTCTTATGCACAAGAGCTCCTCCACTAGCGGCATCTACCATTTTCCTCTCTAAGGCAAGCATCCCTTCATAAAAATAGAGGATAAGTGACTGATCCGTAATGCCATGTTGTGGGCAGCTTGCACACAACTTCTTGAATCTCTCCCAATACTCATGGAGGCTCTCCACATCCTTTTGCCTTATACCACTAATCTCCCTACGAATTGTAGCTGCCCTAGAAGCTGGGAAATACTTATCTAAGAAAGCAGTAGCCATCTCCGTCCAAGAGCTTATAGTACCGGATGGAAGATTGAGCAACCACCCCTTAGCACTATCTTTAAGAGCAAAAGGAAATGCTCTAAGCTTAATCTGCTCCTCTGTCACTCCTTGGGGTTTCATGCTAGAGCAAACACCATGGAACTCCTTAAGGAAATTGTGTGGATTCTCAGATTGTATCCCATGGAAGGTAGGAAGTTGATGAATCAACCCAGACTTCAATTCGAATGGCACAGTTAACTCCGGAAAGGCAATACACATAGGCTGCTGGTTTGTTGGGGCAGCGTGTAGCTCCCTAACGGTGCGATTTTCAGCCATTGGCTCCTCTCTTTCAGATTCACTAGACAAATCTTCACTTTCTCGATGTCCTTCTTCAAATTCGGTTGAAAACTCAACCCGATCAGCTGCTGTACCCTCTTCTTTAACCTCTGAGCTAGTGGAAGAAGCCACTTCTGCCCACTTTTTCTCCTTAGCTTTCCTTCTCAACGAACGAGCTGATTTCTAAATTTCGGGATCGTATTCCAATGGTAGCTTTTGAGACCTGGTCATCCAAAGACAAAGTTAACAAAAATGTAACTAGTCCCCGGCAACGGCGCCAAAATTGATGGTTGCCGAAACCACCAAGATAATTCCTGCTCAACTGTAAAACAAAAACTGTAGAAGTAGTGAGAATGGTCGAACCCTAGGGACTAGCCTTGCCCAAGGCTAACCAGAACCGACAGTTACCTGTAAGTTAAAAGTAAAATAAAGAAAACGGAAACTTGTGAATTAACTAAGGGAAACGAAATTAAACAGCAAATTAACTATAAAAACCTGAATAATGAGTGATAGATTAAGCCAAGGATAATTCGCAATACGAAGTTCATGTAGATTGATCATTGATAAAGATAAATTCTTAAAATTAGCACAACAAGCAAGTTATAATCATTGAAAAAGCATCTCCGATAAATCCCTCCTTAAATAGGCTAAACAAGACCGGCGCTATGAAAAACCCCTAATCGATTAACAATCCTAACAAAAGCAGAAGAATTTAATTAATCAATTGCAGTGAAAACTAGAGAGACCTTGCCCTAATTAATAAACCTAAAAGTAAGGTTTATTTAAATTAGATCGTATCTTCACTTAATTCAATCCAAAGGCCTGTTTACAATTAGATTAAATTAATTACTACAAGAATCATATCATCTAAACAAATACGAATTTAGAATCAATGAATAGCAATGCAAATTCCTATTAAGTGAATAACGAGCTCTGTTTAATCAAATAATAGAAGATAAGCTAAGGGATATATTTTCCCAATAAATCACAGAGAAGGAACGAATGCAATGAGAATTAAAAGAGATAAATAAGCACAATTAAAATCTCACAATCTTAAGAACTTCAAATCTTGAATTAATCCTCGACTAATTGAAAGGTTTAGCTATGAACAGTCATCGAAGAATCAACAAGAACGTAAAAAAAAAAAGAATAGAAAGTTAGATCCTCCAACAAAAACTCTCCAGCCCAATTAAACTCTGATCGTTGATGATTCTCCGCTGTTCCGTACGTGTTCCGTAAAAAATTCCCAACTATCGCCTAATTACATCCCAAAATAACGGCCTAATAAAATATTTACAAAAAGGCCCTTAAAAATTAGTGTTTATCCTTCTTCCTAACATTAAAATAAAGTCCAAAACGACATCCAAGAGTGTCATATTAGCTGTGTAAGTAAACAGCCCGTCCAGCAGCTACTGCAGCTTAGCCTTGGGCAAGGGTAACTCAAAGACAGCTTCAAAACACCTTCAAAAATCCCAGCATCAAGTCCTTTCCTCAAAATGACATCAATCAAGCTCCAAATGCTCCATTTTAATCAAATCCAACATTCCCTAACCAAAACAATAATAAACCAAATAAATTCACCTTTTTAAACACAAATATTAACATTTAAGCACAAGATTAGGTATCAAAGTCATGTTGGATTTGCACACTAACACACCTTCTTTTTTCAATTCATCTTCTAAAAAGATAACATCCCTGCTGACTATAACCTTGTGGGCAGTGGGCTCCCACAGGCGACACCCCTTTACACCATCAGCATATCCCAAGAATAAACACTTCCTGGATTTTGGATCCAACTTCGTAGTTTCTTGGGCATTGTACATCACATATACAGGACTTCCAAATATATGGAGGTTTGAATAATCCACTAGCTTCCCTGTCCACATCTCCATTGGAGTCTTTAGATCAATTGCTGTAGATGGAGACCGATTAATCACATAACAGGCGGTGTTGACTGCTTCTGCCCAAAATGCCTTATCAAGACCTGCAGCTCCCAACATTACTCTTGTTCTTTCTAACAGAGTTCTGTTCATCCGCTCTGTTACTCCATTTTGTTGTGGAGTGTACGCCGTAGTGAACTGCCTTTTGATGCCTTCTTGTTTACAAAAGCTATCAAATTCATTCCCAGTATATTCTACTCCATTATCTGACCTTAAACACTTGATCTTACTGCCTGAATCAAGTTCAACCCACGCTTTATATATTTTGAAAGTTGCAAATACATCTCCCTTGCTCTTGATAGGATACACCCAACATCTTCTGGAGTAATCATCGATGAAGGACACAAAGTACTTCGCTCCTCCTAGTGACAAAACTGGTGCTTGCCATACATCAGAGTGGACCAATTCAAGAATATTCGTGCTTCTAGAATTGGATATACTGAACTTTAGTCGATGCTGCTTGCTTGTTGTGCAATGCTCACAAAAGGGTAATGACACCTTTGTAAGGCCTGGAAGTAACTTTTTCTCAGCAAGAATTTTCATACCTTGTTCAGACATATGTCCAAGCATTTGATGCCACACTATTGCAGATCTTTCACTCAAACTATTTGAAACAACAGATGCTTCTGCTTCTTGCACAGTCTTTCCCAAAAGCATATATAACTTTGGAGCAATCTTTTCTCCTTTCATAATTACAAGCGCTCCTCGGCTAATCCTCATGATTCCTTTCCGAACTTTGATAGTACAATCAAGATCATCAAACTCTCCCATAGATAACAAATTCTTCTTCAGACCTTCCACATGTCGCACTCCTTGAATAGTGCGAACTGTACCGTCATACATCTTCAATTTGATGGATCCAATGCCTATGATCTTTAAGGCATTATCTTCACAACTATACACATATCCTTCTAAGATAGGTTCATAATGATGGAACCATTTTCTTCGAGAGGTCATATGATAAGTTGCTCCTGAGTCAAGAAGCCATACATTCGCAAATTTCTTCCTGCTCTCCGTTGATATTGCTGCTTCACAACACAACACGTTTCCATCTTCTGAAGTGCTTGCCACGTTCCCTTAAGAATTGAAATTCTTCAGACTCCAACAATCCTTCTTCAGGTGACCTTTCTTGTCACAGTGGTAGCATTTAAAATTCTTCTTACTCCTTGATTTTGATCTCCCATGATTGTGACTCCCACTTGGGTCACGTTCTATCGATCTTCCTCTCATCACCGTCAAAGCTTCCACTTGATGTGAACCTGCCTACTTGTCCTCCTTGTTCTTCCGCCGATTCTCTTCTTCCAAGATAGCAGACGCTATATTATCAAAGACCAAAGAATCAGGCTGAACATTATTTGTCAAGTTGATGACGAGTTGATCATACGAATCAGGTAGACTTTGGAGAAGAAGTTCTGCACGTTCTTGTGACTCTATTTTATGATCCAAAGATGTAAGATGAGAAAATAGAGTATTCAAGACATTAAAATGCTCCGTCACTGAAGTAGATTCTAACATCCTCAAGGTGTAAAGTTTCCTCTTAAGGAAAATTTTGTTATGTAATGACTTGGCCTCGTACAATTTGATGAGGTGATCCCATATCTCCTTTGCCGTTTTCTTTTCTGCTAAGCTGGATAAGATCTCATCTGCAAGTGCTAGATGAAGGTTTGCAATAGCATTCCCATCCATCTCATTCGGCCTTTCACTGATTGCCGCTAGACAACCATCTTTTCTCAAGATAGCTTTTATCTTTAATTTCCACAGTGAGAAATTTCTCCCGTTGAACTTTTCAATCTCAAATTTTGCCACCATCGCTTTTATCTCCAAAAATTAGCTCCCACTATTTCACGTGAACAGTACCTTTGCTACAGTGCTTCTGCTACAGTACCTCAGCTACAATGATCTGCTATAGTTCTGCTACAGTTCCTCCGCTACAGTTCTGCTATAGTAATATGCAGTTACTATTAAAAAAACACGTGAATAGTGATTTACTATTTACTATTCACAAATTTCGCGTATTTACACCCGTTTTTAAAACGGATCACACCAAAAAACTCCACGTAATTTTCTCTTCCTCGTGGTATATTTGGTTTTTCAAAATACCACAGCTCTGATACCACTTGTTGTAAAAACAGACCAGATAAAGCAAGAACACAGCTAAAATTTTGAGAAAAATAAAGATAAAAGAGACACAGAATTTAAGTGAAAAAACCTTAAACGAATTAAGGTAAAAACCACGGACAAGGATAGAAGAATTTTATTAGAAGAAAATAATAGGAATTACAATATAACTCTCTAATTTTTCCTCACTGCCTCTCTCTTTTGGGATACCTTTATGCTTAACATCCCTTGTCTATTTATAAGCAAGGGAAAACGCGTATGAGCAGAGGAGAATTTCATTTTGTTTTTCATTTTTTTTTCAAAAAATTTCGGCGCCTCCTTCAAAATTTCTTCGATTGCTGCGCCTGTACAATTTCCTTGGTCAAAGTTGTTGGCTCCCACATGGTTAATTGTTCAATTAGAATTATCAATCTTATCTTTGGCATTGGCATATTTTTTGTGGCGTTTAAATCAAGTTTATACTTAAAAAATCATAAAAATCAAAAAATGAACTGTCAAGTACGATCCAATTTTGCAAACCGAGATTGATGATATCTTTTATTTATAGTGTTGATTTGTTTTAATGTTAGTCTTAAAGAATTATAATATTTTATAACTTTGTATCGTTCTATTTTATAAATTAATGAATAAAAATATAATTAATTTATGTATGTATATATGTACATACATATATATATACATATATATATATTTGTGGATGAATTGAAATTAATAAATAATCTTATTTTTATTTGTTAAAATATGAAACTTACAATCCATTTAAAAGTATATTAATAAATTAGATTTAATAACGACTTAAATTTTCCTTTAATTTTAACTAAATTAATTAGTTAAAATGAAGAAATTGATGCAACTATTTTTATAATTTTAAAAATAGTCTCGGATGGGGACATGGGATCCAAATTTGCAGCACTCTTGGTTTCAAAATTTTTGGAAGTTTCAATTTGTTTTGGGCCATTTTCCATCAATGGATAGAACATAATATTTATATTTTCAATTTTGGCATTTTATCGCCTCGTGCCTGAAATTATCGTTTTCATTCGAGCATTAAATGATGAGTAGAGTAGAGACGTGTCTGTTCCTCGTTGGATAATAAATTTAGGCCATCAAATTGTACCCTAAGAAAATATTGTGCAGCTCATACTTAGATATTGTTGAATTGTGATAAAGTTACACCTTATATCAAGTAAGTTAGTAAGTCTATAGTATTCTGAAACATAATATTTTACATCTAAAATAAAATCTTCAAAATTTGAATGATAATGATGTTTTTGGTAATCTATTTCAGCATATTCATTGAACACTTAAGAGATTTAGATGAAAATATAGCAAATTAACAAGTTGATATTGAGGTCGAAAATAATTTTTCCTTATGATTTTGAAAATTTGTAAGTATTAATTCATTGCTATTAACATTTTGTAAAATTATAATTTGTTCAATTTGTCATATTTTGAATTTATGCATATATTTTTTTTATTGATTTAGACAAATAAAAATGAGAATATGATTTCTGAAAAATGTTTGAAGGATTTAACCAGGGTCCATTACCAATTGTTAGATATTATAAGGTATATTTTGTTAACGGTTATAAATTTCACACTGAATCTCATTGTGCTTTGAAAGCAACTACAAATAGTGGTATTTGTATAAATGGGTTAAACTATAGTGAAAAGTCATTTGATTTCTATGGTCGATTAATAGATATTATAGAGGTTGAATATCCAGCATTACCAATTAAAAGGTGGTATTATTTAAATGTGACTTGTATGACCCCATAAATGCCATAAGAGTTCATACTCGCCAGTCAAGCTGTCCAAGTGTATTATGTTCCTTTACATAGCATAAGGCAAGACGTATCTTATTGGTTGGCAATTTGCAAAATAAAAGCAAGATCACGGATTGATCTACTTGAATAATAACAAATAAACAGGAGATTGATGCTACATTTCAAGAAGATAATCTTGAAAATGTCCAATTGATTGATAGAACAAATGAGGGTGATCTAGGTCCTTTAAATGATCCAATTGGATAACTCATGGATATTGATGTTGTGGATGTAGAATCTGAATCGGATGAATCATTACTTGACTCTGAATCTAAATCATCCCAATCAGATGATGACGATGAATAAAAATAATAAGTAATAGTAATTAATCCATAGCTTTACTGAATTTATTTCTATATTTATTATTTTATTCATATTAATTATACTGATGGTTTTTTTAAATATGTATCGCGGATCTAGAAGAGGATTGAATCGATCGGGGTCTAGCAATCGATCCAATGAAGGTTGAGATTTTAGTAGTACAGGCCAACCACGTATGCAGTTGTGTAATGTCCCAGATGATGTATTTGTTGAGAATCCTCAGGTTGACGCGACTATAGATGATATGCTTAGAGAGGATCCTGCTTTTACTTCTCATCGAGCCCAGACAGAGGATCCTAATTCTTCTTCTCACCTGGCCCAGATAAAGGATCTTGCTTCTTCTTCTCTCCTGACCACTACAAATTCCCCCATTGGTGATGCTTGTACTGCAGCATCAGCTGCAGGTTGTGATGGTAGGATGCAACATCTGACTGTTCGAGAGCCAGAGTAAGTATTTTTAATATTTTATATTACTCATATTAAATTATAAATTTTATTCGATTTATTTTAAATAAATGGGCACTGTTTCTTTAATTTTGCAGCTACATGATGGGTTAAGCTAGGATTTCCACTAGACGCATTCGGAAGATCATGAAACAAAAGATGGATCCCATAGGAGTTTCTTGGAAGGTTGTCTCTCCGGAGATGAAAAACTTTTGGTTCAAAGAGTTTAAGGTCAAAAAGCAAATTAAATTTTAATATTTAATATATATGTACAAGTTAAAATTTTACATTTAGATGATACTAATTATCTTAATTTTTTTTTCAGAAATATTTTTACTGGGCTAGGCTATTGATAACCTTGTTTGGATTACCTTTATGAAGAAGGCAACTATTCACTACAGCGATATGCTATTGAGGTGAAGGCTGCGGAAAAGCAGCTTTTATTTATTGATGATCAATTATAAACAAACCTGCAGGCCAAGTGGAGCTCTCCCGAGGGGCAAGCACGTTTTGCCGTTGCCTCTCTTAATAGGATATCCAGTGTTATAGATGGTGCAGGTCCATCCAAATATACGGGAGGTGGTCGATCACATCATGATCATTCCCGTAAGCTCGTAAGTATATTCATATTTTATAATTCATTTTAATTTATATATTTTTGTGTTATAAAAATAATTTTTTTTTCATTAAATATGAGTCTACCATGTGTCAGCCGCTGAACAACTATGAGCTGTTTGTGCATACGCACACCCGGGGTCTCGACGGACGTTCATTTGTGAATCGTCGATCACATGATGTAAATGTAAGTAATTCCATAATTTTTTACATATTACAAATTTTAAATTTAAAATAAAAAATTAATAATCTTTTTTATATTACATAGGATCATTTCATTGCTTCTTGGGAGAAGACCTCTCAATTCGACACTCCTGTTGACGATGATAGCTTATTAGAATTGTTGTGGGCGGAGAGAAGAAAAAGAAGCTATATGGGCTTGGCACACTGTATGTCAGTACAACTTCTTCTTCTTCTTCTAGTAGTTCATCTTCCTTACAGGAAAAGATCGAGCATTTGAAGGAGTAGTTGGCAGAGCATGATCGGACTGTTTAGTAGCAGATCCAGGAGCAGGTGCAGATGGAGGTGAAGGCGCAGGTTTAATCTCTGATTCAGGAGCAGATGCAAACCAAGCTGCAGAGCTTGGTCCAGTAGCAATTTAATGAGGTTATGTCCAACTTCATGCGAGGAACCTTCGATTCATTACTACAGTTTTTGTCTGATGGTGCTCCTCCACCTCCACTTTCACCTTCACCACCTCCTACTACTTGGTTTTATATTTTTTTTTGTATATGTAAAATGATATTTTAATTTCATACGATTATTTACGATTTATTATTTTTATGTTCATCTTTTTTATATTTGAATATTTATTACATTTAATATTTATTTAAATATCCATTTTATTTTTATATTTTTATTCATTTTAATATAAATTTATACATACATTTTTACATTATAAAATTTAAAAAGATTTTTAAAATTTAAAAATAATTTATTTTTTACCGACAGATTACATTTTCTATCAGTAATTTGTGTTGATAATAACGATAAATTTTAAGTTACCGATAGAATAATTTTGTCGATAACGCCGCAATTACCGACAAAATAAAAATTATGTCAGTATCACCGACAAAATTTTATGTCAGTAATTTTCTATCAGTGCCGACGGAAAGGATTTCTATCGGTAAATAATGCCGACTACTTTTCTGTCGAAAAATTACCGATAGATATTTTTTGTCGGTAATTTACCAACTGATTGCTGTTTTCCTCGACTTTTTGATTATAGACGAAAGATATGGTGATAGATTTTTTTTATCGATAATTACTATTACTGATAAAAAAATAAGAATTACCGATGGATTTTTTCGTTGTTAATCCGGTACATTCTTGTAGTGGTATTACCTGGCTAAAATCAAAGTATCATTTGGCCTAGAAACAAAAATATAACTTTGATTATAAACAAAATAATATCAATTGGCCAACAAACAAAATAAGAATAGGCCAAAAAGCAAACAAAGACAGGGCCAACAAACAAAATATGAGTAAACAACCAACAAACAAAGATTAAATCTTCCATCTTGGCCTTTGCTCTACATTAACATTACTTTGGGTGCCCCCAATTTGTGTTTTTGTTTTAGAAGATCTCAGCACTGGACCACCAAGTAATTTCCCTTTTAGACCTTGAAACATAGTTGAACTAGCCTGAGTTGGCATAGTTGAAGTAGCTTAAGTTGTAGTTGTTGATCTCAACTGTGTACCATATAAATATTTTGGTCTTGTATTACTTGACTACATGGATACAAACACACATTAATAAAATAACCAACAAAATTGTCAAAAGTTAGAACATAAAAATTATAAGTTCCTGGTATATAGCTTCTCTAAATTGCATGTTGATGTAGCAACCAAAACCATTAGCTTGAAGTGCCCTTATATTGCTCTTTGACCAAACAAGCTTTGCAGGTTGAGAAACTTGAGCATTTATAGTTGGCTATGGAGAGGTAATTGAAGGATAATAATATTGTGGTTGATACTCTCAGCAAACCTTGAGACTTGTCTTATTGTGGGTGAATCTTGAATAGAAGAGCTTTCTTGGGTTAACTGAGGTGATTTTGCAACAGTTTTTGAAGCTCCATTTATAGAAGTTGAATTTGATTTCTTCTTAGCATAATATCCTTATGAAGTGCCTTCACCTTTGCTATGATAAAATTCTTTAAAAAGCTCATTTCTTATATGCTTTGTCCTAAACATTGGAGACTACTGGCAAACTTCTTCCACTGGCCTCTTTTATGATTTTTTCATTCGATCCTTGCATATAAAAAAACGATTAGCAAAATAAAAAGTGTTTATAGAATAAAAAATGATATATTGAATAGACATTAAATTTACAAACATTTAAATACCCTTGTTGATGTATCATTCCTTGGACATCCTCTTTTATAGTGCCCTTGGTCTTTATAATTATGGCATCTCATAATTCAGCCAAATCTTGATAGTTTATAGTTTTCTTCTTCTCTTCTTTGTCTTTCCTTCTATTTCTTTTAGGCCTATCAGGCATTGGTCTAAACTCTGGTGGCAATATTCTCGCCTTCCTTATATTTTCCCAATGCATTTTACTAGGTATACACTTGATGTTGTGGTTGTAGGCTTTGAGGTAAGTATCTCTACTATACCAATGGCTCATATACTTCTCAGAATGCCCAACTTCGTGGTATATAGCACAACAAGCATGATGATAAGGAATTCCAGTCAAATCCTATTGTCTACATGTACAAGTGGAATTCTTTATGTACAGTGTGCTTATCATTATTGTCATAAATATTTCTTTTTTCATAACCCTTAACCCCATTCCACTACATGAACTAGTTATAATATTTCTCTTTGTTCTTTTCTAATCTTTGCATTGCCCTAGAAGCATACTTACAAATCCATGTGTCAGCTTGCTTCTTTTTTGTCCACAATCTCCTCATAACTTGCACTTGTATATCTTCTAACATAGAGACAAGACAATGGACTTGCAACTTGCATTTAATATCCAACCATTGAAAGTCTTAGACATATTGTTATCAACACTATCACATTTAACTTTAGTTTTAAAGAAAGCCTTTAACCACTTTTCAATGTCATATTGTAATGCATTTTCCACACATCCTGCTCCTAATCTTTGCAAGGCTTTCATTTTTTCTTTTAGGTATGGAATTCAAGTGGCTTTAGCACAATTCCAAAAAGCAATTTTTCTATCCTCGCCCCTCCAAATCTTTGCCCAATTAGCATAGATGTCTCTAGCACACATCCTATGTTTAACATTAGGAAGGAATTCTTTAATAGCAGCATCCATACCTTAGTAACATTTAAAATATATAAATAAGACACTATAACAAACATTTCACATTATGATAACATAATAGAAGTGTTATAGCACCATACCTTTTGCATGTCTGAGATGATAACCTATCCTTCTCCATCACCAAGCTGTAGATCATGCTAGATCTGATACATAAACCATGTCTAAGTGGTTGTAGTTTCTAAACCTAGCACATCTCATACTATTGGAAACATTTGATTATTTCCATCCCTTGCTATATCATAAACTCCCTTAACGAAATACCCATCTAGCCTAATGATCTTTCTACATCTTGCTAATAACCCTAACATATAAGCCTCAAAGCACACATAAAATTTACTAAACTCGGCCATATCCTCCCTATAATTTGAGCTAATTTTAACTATGCATCTACTTCTTGGATTAGCTTTTAGAATTTCATGGACATAGTTATGAAGAAGTGCATATTCCTCCCTACAATGTCCTATCAACTCTTTGATAACTTTCTTCTTGGCATTCCTAACAACAGCATATGACATATGCTGCTTAAGCTCATTTTTTACTAAGGTTCTCAAATTCCTTAACCTTATACAAGGTTGTATTTCTTACAAGGCTGCTAAAGGCTTTGGTAATAAACTTGGATCTAGCAAAGTTTACCCTGTTCATCCTATAACATTTATAGTGCGGGTTGTAGGTCTTAACTGTCAATGTCTCACTATTGTTTTCCATACTAACAAACAAAATCCAAGGACATGACTTGTGATAGTGGGCCCTCAATCTTTCTGGTTCATTTCTTGCAAAATGAACAGCAAGTCCATTTTTTACTACATAGTTTGCCACTACTTCTCTTACCTCTTCCTTGTCTTTAAAAATCATTCCCAAACAAAAAACAGGTATGGTTTAAGTTGGGTCAAATGGAATATTTGACCTGTTTCTCTTCACCATTTTCCTATCCCCCTTCTTCATTAGTCTCACTATAATAAGAACCTACATCTGAACTGTCATAATATTCACTATCTCTAGAATTCTCATCCTCACTTTCACCTCATACTTCATCATCTTCTATTTCCTCTTTTACATTAGCATTTTCTAAGCCATCACCTGCATGTTCCCTATTTGTTTCATTCTCACTGCCAGCATTTGTATTGTCATCTATAATAGGAGCAGTCTTTTTTCGATACACCCTCACATTATTCCTTTCTGCAATTATTTCTTCATTTTCACCATCAGAGCTTAGAGGCCAATCAATCAAGATATCATCAAATGTCTCAAGATGCTCAAAATTACCAACATCATCATTTACTCCCCTAGGTTCATCATTTACCCCCTAGGTTCATCGCAAATTACATTAAAACCAACATGACTTTGACTACCATCATCCTAAGCTAAACTCTTTAAGCCCTGACCGCCAAAATTGATAATGTGGACAAAAGGTTGGTGACTACTTCCAAAGCTATCTTCAAGTTGGACTGAGTCAATGTTGGCATGCTTTATGTAAAGCTCAACATCATCACCACAATGTAATCCTTCACATATTTTAAACATCCCTTTATCGTCATTTATAGGACAAAATTTCTCTCATGGCCCTACTATATGATAAAGACCACCAATTCTATCATACCCCAGCTCATCCTTAATATATGACATACAATTCGGAATGGACATTAAGTCAATGTCCAAGTTTGCTTTGGCTATAGTTCTCACACTCCCAATATATGAGTTACCCACTAACTTTCCCCCATGGTAAAACACTAAATTCAGAAAAGTGTCACCCATGTTCCACCAATGTCCATACCAAGTATTAATAAATACAATTGCAAATATCAAATTTTATTCTAACAAATTCACTTATTGTAATATTAAATACAACACATGCAAATGCACATGTACACACTCACTTATTATAATATGCGACAAATCATAATCACAATAGTTCAACTTTATATATGATAAATATATATATATATATATATATCTACTACAAAAGCATAGCTCGGTTGTCTATTTCAACAAAGGACACTTATTCAAACATCAATTGCAACAAGACCACATGAAAAAATGCTCCACAGCTATACCACTATATTGAAAGGAACAAAATTCAAACTCACCTTTAAGAAACAACTAACACCAATGAAGGTCCACAATGATCTGACACACTTTTAAACATAATCTTTATAAGCATCTACTTTACCCTTCTATATTTAAAAAAATCAAAAATTAAAGAACATCTAGCTTCAGTTCAATGTGACTATTTTAAACATAATCTTTAAGAAACATCATAATGTTTCTTACCACAATTGTTGTTATGAATCCTTTCAGTCCTACAGCTATGTCACCAAACAATTACAGAACATCCATCTTTAATTGAATGCGTTGACTTTGTTGTAGAAATTTAGGAATTTGGTTTGATCTTCTTAGGTTTTCTTATACTCTCCTACACAACGTCGTTCTAATACCAATGAACACCTGGTATTTGACATGGAAAAACTGTTAGAAACATGGAAACCATTACTCATCTCACGCATGAGTTACCAGTGGTTGTCATTCACGTGTATAACTGCTGTTAGGCGAGGGCTTACTTTTCATGTTTCGAAAAGTTTGATGGCTCAATGTTACCAAACTTAAGTTCAATGGCTCAATGTCACCAAACTTAAGTTCAGGGGCTCAATATCAAAAAGTTGTCAAGTTGAGAGGGCGTAAAAATGTTTTTTTCCTTTATATATATGTGTATATATGGGTTTTATGTTTATATATATATATATATGTATGTGTGCATGTGTGGGTCTCTTAATTGAAGAAACACGTAGTCAATATTGTGTAAAAGTATGTAGTCCCTTTTATTGTAGTAGATTTGCAATTTGGAAACTTGATTCCCCTAAAATTGAAAAAAAAAAAAAAAAAGAAGATAGTCTCGTATCTTTGAAAATAAAACTTGATTTTATGTTAGTTTTATAATTAGCCCATTTATTTATTCTCTCCATAATTTTATCAAAATTATCAATTTTCAAAAAACAATTATATTCATAAATGCCACTTTATGACATAAAAAATAATTATTTTTTTGCATATATTATTATCAATAAATTAATTAATGAAGTAAGAGTATAATGATTTTAATATTAATAAATTAATAGAAGTTATTAAGTCTATTATAATTTTTTTTTATATAAAATGAAGAGGATTTATATTAACTATCTTAATAGTTGCTTATAAGATAAAAACGACAATATGATAATTGCTTATAAAATAAAGACGACAATTTGAATATGATGGACGTATTACCATTTTTTTTGTCTGATACATATTTTATGGGATTCGATTTTGGTGCCACGCATCGCATCACTTTATACGCAATTGAAGTATCATTTTATTAAATCCTTTATATTAAAGAAAATTTTAATCAAGCAATTATCGACGGATGACATGTTTATCTATTTAAAAAAGAACAAAATAAGCTAAGATATATATAACATATAGGACATCAATTAGATCATATATGCGCCGCAGCAACTTGTACCTTGTCCTTTCATTAAAGAACGAACTGAAAGATTGAAGAAACCATCGATCACGAGCCAAGTTGGATGTGTGAATGGTCCTACAAAAATACTGCCAAAAGTAGAAAAGAAACTTACTAGTTCTCTAAGGAATAAAGAAAAGAAACTAACTAGTTCTCTAAGGAATAAAATTTTCTTCTATCATTCTATGTTTTTTTGTTCTTTTGAGAATGTTCTTAACGTCATCTTTCTCATTTTATTGGCTGTTTAGATCCGGAAATTCCTCAACCTTTCTGTGGGTTTCTCCTGGACCACATCAGAAAATTATATTTCAAAAAATAATGACTATTTATATTATATAAATTTTTACCTGATTGTATGTATATTAGCAATATATATTGGAAATAAATATAAGCTTTTATGAAAGTACATTGAATTTAATTATACGTAAAGAGTCAATGCATGCATGTAATTTAACCAAGTAAATGGCAACTATTTTTAGGGGTTTAACCAGTTATTAATAATATCACAATACATGTGCTTGAGAGTATTATTGCCCCCAGAAAAATGGCAATAACAACATGCAGTTTGCTACAAGAGAAAAACATTGATTTTGTTCAACTAAATATATAACCAACTACAATTGGAAGCAGCCTTTCAAAAGAAAAGAAAAGAAAAATCTACAACTGAAAGCAAAACAACATAAGATAAGGAACATCATCTATATATTCCATAAAAAAAAGATCATCCATCACCAACTAGATTTTAGGAGAGTAATAAATTATTATATTAATAGAATTCAATTCAAGTAGACAAGTATGATAAAATATGTTTGTAATAAGTTTTAAAATAACAAAAATTTCATTCAAAATTTATCATTTGGAATAGGGAAAGTAAAATAAGATATGTTATGTTTTTATTTTACTCTTATACAAAAATAGCCATGTTTAATATAAAGGAGAATATTTTTAAAATATTCCAAATCCTGTAAATTTTTCTTTTCATTTTGACATGACATTAATTCCCTTAAAATAATTCTTTAACGTAAAAAATTCAAATTTTATTAATGGACAAAGTAAAAATTTAATTGAAATAAAATTCTGTCAGAAAATTTGAATTTAAAGAAATCAATATATAAAATTAGTGTTTTACAATGAAAATAGTGATAAAATTTTATGAAAACCATTACATGGTCATGCTGCCATTTGCTTAATCTGTGTACGCCGTCTGTTTTTGGAACTACAATTAATACTATTCTGACAAGAGCTAAAAAACATAGCCCGGCGTGCAGAAAGCCAAAGCCTAACAGCCAATCAACTGACGACATTCTCCCAAGTCCCACCACCTTACCCACTGGGGCAAATAAATTGAGTATGGCACTTCACTCCACAATCCACAACCTCCAAAACCCTATAAATACAAACACACACCAAACCAGAAGAAGCGTATATTCTAAATTCTAATCATTCGCTTTCTTTTTCCAAGCCAAAAGATACTCTGAATCAAAATATCACCATGGGCATTCGCTTACTAAAACAAATACTTAAAGCAAAGCCTTTTGTTAAAAGAAATAATGAGGCTAACGTACCAAAAGGGCATCTAGCAGTTTATGTTGGAGAGCAACAAAAGAAACGATTTGTAGTACCAATATCATACTTGAGTCATCCTTCTTTCCAGCATTTGCTTAACCAAGTCGAGGAAGAATTTGGGTTCAATCATCCAATGGGTGGCCTCACAATTCCTTGCAATGAAGATACCTTCCTTCTTCTCACTTCTAAGTTTCATACCTCCTGAAAATACAAGAGTACTGTTATATATATATATATATATATATATGAAGTGGAGCAAAATTCTCGATTTTGTCTTTGGTTTAGTTATTATGCTTAGTGTACATTTTGCTGGCGGCCCAAGTACATTGATTCCCTCTTTGGAGATTTAAATTTTGTAAGAATTCATGAATTAAAATGAATTTTATTTTGTTATTTTTCATATTTAAATTGATGAAATGGTGTATACATGATTCAATTCTTTTAGTATAATAGTCTATAACTATTCAATTTTTTAATTAAAAAACTCAAAAGTAAATAAATCATATCTTTTATGAATTTAACGTAATTAAACTTTGAAAATTTTCATCAATTTATATAAATATTTATTATAACATACAAAATGTATATTATAACATAAAATTTTAATTTTATTAATTATTGTTAAATAAATATAGCATAATAGCTAAAAAAAATAAAACAAAGCACATTTGTAATATATGTATACGTACATATGTTAGAAATAATATTTGAACAAAAATATGTCATTTGTAATAATATAATTGAATTGAATTTCTTTAAATGGGGTTTTTCAACCAAAATAATAATAATAAATTTTAAGTGCAATTGGCCAAAAGGCTAAGTTTCAAGATTTGCGAAGAAAAGTTGCAATAAACTTGAGAGGGAGCGTTTTACTGTCTTAATGGGCCTGTCCGACACAAATTTAGATTAATCTATAATCTCTGGATTATAGGATATTAAATGGCTAGACAAAAAAAAAAAAAAAATAGAATGCTTAAGAAATTAATCTGAATTGATCCAAAAAAAAAAAATCAATGTAATTACTTGGTGATGTTTAAGAAATTTTGGGTTTAGTTCATAAGATTATTCTGACAAAACTATTAAATCATATATGAGTTTATAAATGTGCAATGTTAAAAATCACTCTAACAAAACTAATTTGGTTTGGGATAACATTTGCTTATTAATTGATCAGTTGTTATAACAGTGGGATTCAAACATGAATTTTAGGATTAAGCCATTTTACTATAAATCTCTATTATCGTATTGAAGTTCATGGCCTTTTAAATATGATTACTAGTAGAGCTATGCATGGGTTGGGTTCAATTAGGTTTGAGTGAATTTACCAACCGACTAAATCTAATAATAGAAGAGAAAACCGAAACTGAAGTCGGCCTATTAACAATAAATTTTGATTGATTAACAATTTCTCGGTTACAGTTGGATTAGGTTGGTTAGGCTCAGATTGAAAACCCTAAATCAAAGAATAACTAAAAAACAAACTAAAATACCCAAACAAACCCTAAATTAACACATCATGCATGTTAATAACAACCCACCCAGAAATTTAAATTCCTAAATACATAAATAAAAACAAAAAACATATACTGAAACAATAAAAATAAAAATAAAAGCACAAACTGAAGAAAAAAAGTTTGATATTCGAATTGGTTAAAAAAAGATTTTTTTTCATAAAAATCTAAAAATCATCATTTCAAACCATGAAACACAAACATCAAATATAAATAGTAAATACAAACTAAAAATATAACCATACCCACAGAACAACAAGTTAGCAAAATAAAATTCAAAATCTAAAATCTAAAATCAATCAACCAAAAAATGCTCTCATTTTTTTTTTCTAAAAAGTAGGTCAGTTTAGAAACCTCACCTACTCAAGTAGAAAACAACCCTAAAATTTTTTGATTTCTTATCAGACAGAAGAGAAGAATGCGAGAGAAAACCCTAAACTCAAATAGATTGAAGGTGTAAAAGATTTAAGAGAGAAATATCAAAGAAGAAACTGAGATAGATTATCAGAGAAGGAGAAACGTCATGCGAGAGGGAAGGAGGAACTCTGGAGAGAAGAACTCTCCAGAGAATCAAGTGAAAGACAAAATTTTTTCGGAGTGATTTATGATGAATGGGTGGCTAGGTAACATCCTTAAGTTAAGGATGCTTGTATATGTAAAAGAAACGACGTCATTTTTTAAAAGAAAATAACACCGTTATATATATATATATATATATATTGCAAAATATGTGTTTTATATGTTGTTAGGGTTTAGGTTGACACGAAAAAAATATCCCTCATTCGACCGACCACCCAAACCTGAACTTTCTTTTAAACTCTTACTTGCCCTCTACTAAAGCTGCTTTTAGAACCAACTGAACCCATAAAGTAATACATGGGTTGGGTGCATTCGATCAAGTCAAACATTTTTGCCCAACCTTAAATGCTAGGATTCATTCCATATATATCCCTATGCCTACATTTTCTTTGAAAAAGTGATTTCAAAAAAGATAAACAGCTAGATTGGCCACCATATATATTTTAAATTTAAAATCTTTCTTAAATTAATTGACTTAAGATTGATTTAGTTTGATTTTATAATATTTTTTTGGTTAAGATTTAATTGAATTAAATTAGTTAATAAGAATATATAAGTGAACAAAGTCCTACATTGAATAAATACAAAACATATGAATGATTAATATAAAAATAAGCTCTCCAATTGTAATAAGCTAGCTTTTAAGGTTGACTCTCATAAATCTATATTAAGAAATTAATCATGGTATCATTATCATAACAAACATTAATTCTTACAACCCTATTTTTCACAAATTTGAACTGAAATTTCAATTACTTTCAGAATGTATTCTTGCCCCCATGATGAGTTTCTTTCATAATTTGCATGGTGATGGATTTTCAGGATTTGTTCTTGCCCCATGGTGAGTTTTTTTAATCCAATGATGGGCTTTTAGAATTTGTTCTTGCCCTATGGTCTTTTTTTCTTGGCTCAATGATGGGTTTTCAAATATTTATTCTTTGTTCGGTATGGATTGTTCCTCGAACTTTCAATCATTTCACCTAGTATGGGGTGTCTCTTATGGTTTAATATTCTCCTGACCCAGTCTATATTATAAAATTACAAGTGCCAACTAAACTTATCAAAAATTATCTTAGTCTAATTGCCACTTAATTAAGTGGGTAATAAGAATACATATGAGAACAAAGTCTCACATTTAATAAATATAAAGCATGTAAGTTATTAATATAAAAATGAGTTCTCCAACCTTTAACAAAATATCTTTTAAGGTTGGCTTTTCTAACACAGGGCCGATCTACCGGGGGGGGGGGGGGGGGGGAGTCTTGTAGGCTCCATGGACCTCCCTCGCCGGGGGCCAGAAGGACCCATAGGGGCGTGCTTGGCCATCGGTTTCTATGGCTACTGAGCCGACCCCCTTTCTATTTACAAAGAAAATAGAGAGGAGCAAGGGTTTGAAGACAACCCCTCGCTCCTCTCTATTTTTTTTAAATCACCCCCTGACGAAATGATGTCGTTTTGCCAATAGTAATTAATATTTTTTTAAATTACCCCTGGTTGAAACGACGTTTTGAAAAAAAAATAAAGTGGGTTTTTAAGCTCATGATCGAGTAGAGACAGAGAGTGAGGGAGGGGAGAGGGGCGGGCGAGTAGCCGAGAGACCGACCCGAGAGAGAGAGAGGAGGGCAGAGGCTCAGGCGAGGAGAGCCACTGCACCAGCCACCGGATTTTCATCCACCAAAGGTATTTATTGCCTCTACTTCTACTTTTTTTAATTTTATTTTTTTTATTGTGATTTGTAGATTTATTTGATTTAGGGATTTTTTTTAGAAATATGAAATTTGGTTTAATTTTTAGAAATTATGTATAATAGTTTATTTTAATTGTTGATTTGTGTTGTGATTAAATTGGTAATTTGGTATTGATTTGTTGATTTAGGTTTTTTTTAGAAATATAGATTATGGTTTAATTTTTTAGAAATTAGGTATAATAGTTTATTTTAATTGTTGATTAATGATTTGTGTTGTGATTGTATGTTGTTGTGATTAAATTGATATTTAGTAGTGATTTGTTGATTTATGGTTTTTTTTTGAAATATAGATTATAGTTTAATTAAAATTTTATTATAAATTATGATAGATAAAATTTAAACTATAAAAATCAAATTGTAAAATATGAACTAATCCCTAAATTTTTAAACTAAAAATAATTTATAAATTGAATATAAACTAATTGAACACGAACTAATATAAATTGAATATAAACTAATATAAACTACTTATTTCATTAATTAAAATGTTATAAATTGAAAAATTTTAAATATAAAAAATAAACAAATATCAATTTTTTTAGAAATTAAAAAATATAAACTAATTATAAATTATTTATATGCTAATTATAAATTCAACCTTAACTAATATAAATTGAATATGTAATTGATAATTAAACTACTTATGAATTGAATATAAACTAATTATAGAATGCAACAGATATGGATAAATTTTTAATCAAGACAAAGATAGTACAGTATGAAAATGGTGAATCACCGAACTTTCTGACATTGAACTTAGCTCTAAGTAGTATTGCAAGTGATGGAGAAAATAGCAATAAAAAATACGTCAGGAATTTAGTTTTAATGATATTGTTATTGATCCAGTATTTCGTAAATCCATTGATGAGTATGGGGCTGAGATTAGAGATGATGTTAGAAAATAATATGTAGCTAAAGGATCTTATCAACTATATGGGTACAATTTTACACAAAAAGAATTTAGAAAAATTAGGAGGAGTTTTAGTGATATTTGATTTTCTAAATACGAGTGGCTAGAATATGGTATATCTAAAGATAGATCATTTTGTTTTTTGTATTATCTATTTAGCTCAAATAGATGAGTTAAACGGGAGGATAATATTTTCAAACATATCAGGTTTTGCAATTGGAAAAAAAGCCTTAGAGAAATTTAATGACCATGTTAGCAGTCCACATAATAATGCTAGAGTGTAAAATCTTGGTTTCAAAAATTAGAGACATAGTGTGTCCCATGTCTTATCTTCTCATAGCCATGAGTAGGATGTTTTTTACCGGACGCGTTTAACAGCTATTGTTGACTGTATTTACGACGAGTCAAAAAAGTCACTTAGCCTAGGTAATTTTCTTGAGCTTCTATATTGGTACAATAAATGAAATATTGAGGTTGGGAATGTATTTAATTCAAATGCTCCTAAAAATAATCAACTCACTTCTCCATGCATCCAAAAATAAATAGTGAGTGTTTGTACTTTGGAGACGACACTAGCTATTGTTGAGGATATTGGAGATGAGTTCTACTATCTATTAATTGGTGATGCTCAAGATAATTCAGTAATGGAGCAAATGGTTGTGGTGTTGAGATATGTTAACAAGTTGGGATAAGTGGTTGAGCGATTTATTGGAGCGGCACAAGTTAGTGATACATTTGCTTTGTCTTTGAAAAGTGCACTTGATGATTTTTTAGTGAAACATGGATTATCATTAAGTAAAGTTTTAGGTCAAGATTGTAATGGAGCTTCTAATATGCGAGATGAATTTAACAGGTTGAAGAATCTCATTTTAAATGAAAATTCCTCGGCAAGGTACATTCATTGCTTCGCTCATCAGCTCCAATTAGTGCTTGTTGCTGCAGCAAGGATCAATAGATTTGTGAGTAATTTTTTTATTATGTTGCAATGATTGCGAATATTGTTGAAGTTTCATGTAAAATGAGGAAGGCTCTCTCTCAAAAACAGCATGATGAAGTAGTTCGACGCCTATAAAGTGGTGATAGTCAAACTTAAAGAGGCTTACATCAAGAAATAAATTTGGGTCGACCTGGTGATACGAATTGGGGTTCACATTATAAAACAATTATGTGTCTTCTCTCTATTTGGTCACTAGTGAAAGAGGTTACTGTGAACATTTATGAGGACAGTTCAGGTCAAAGAAATCAAAGGGCAATTGTGGGCTTGATTGATAAAATGAGAAGTTATGAATTTATTGAAAAAATGAGAAAAATTTTAGGTATGACAAATGATCTATCTCAAGCCTTACAAAAAATAATCAAAATATTGATAATGCAATTCATTTGATTACAACTGTTAAACAAGAATTGCAAAGCTTTAGGGAGAGTAGATGAGATAAATTATTGGAAGTTGTTAATAACTTTTGTATAGAACATGATGTCATAATACCTAATATAAAACATAATACAGGTTATCTGTATTCTAAGTGTTCTGGTACTCCTATTACTTATTACCACTACTTTCAAGTAGAAATATTTTGTCAGGTACTCTTTTTTTTGTATTATCATACTTAACTATTTATTATGCTACAATCTAATTTTCTTTCATTAAATTCTAGGTTATTGACTTCATTGATCAAGAAATAGAAATCGCTTTACATAATCAAGTATAAAATTTCTTTCATGCATTGCTTGTCTTTCTCCTAAAAAGTAGTTCTCTAACTTTCAACTATCTAAATTACTTTGTCTTGCTAAATTATATCCATATGATTTCTCAATCACCGATCAGATGATATTTAAAAATTAACTTAATACCTGCATTGCTGATGTTAAAAGAAATGCAACTTTCTCTGATCTTGATTATATTGGAGCTCTTACTCAGAAAATGGTTGATACAAGTTATGACACTATATTTTTTTTTTTTGTATATCTTCTTATCAAGTTAGTTTTAGTCTTACCTGTTGTAACTGCTACCGTCGGGAGAGCTTTTTTAGCAATAAACATTATCAAGATAGATTTGCATAATAAGATGAGAGATGATTTTCTGATCAATTGTTTAATGTGTTATATAGAGAAAGATAATTTTTAAAAAAATTGAAAACGATGTTATTATGCAATGTTTTCAGAATATGCAAAGTCGTAGAATATAATTATCATCTATTAGGCATATTTAATTTAATAACACAAATTAATTATCAATTAATTATTAAACTACTGTAATATTAAATATTTAATTTTATAGAAAATTCTTCTGTAATTTTTTTTTTACAAAAATTGAACTCCCCTCCCCCCCCCAAGCATTTTTGCGTCTGCCACTGTCTCAACATCTAGCCTATTTGGTCATATATATGGATCCATACATATGTGGGTTCCCAGCAAATCCTCCACTAAAAAACCATCAACAATGATTATAATACTGCTAACTCATAGCAATAATATGCCACTAAATGTCTCTAATTTGACATATTCATGAGGCGGAGTGCCTTATCATAACTGCCTCTATTATGGTGTCAGTGAAGACTCCCTTTTTTCATTGTTGTGTTTATAATCTAGCAGCATTTTGCATCGAATTCGACACTGTCTATCTCAATTCAAGCAATATGATCAGATTAGGCTAGGGCAGGTTTTTTTATAAATCAGATTGAGTTTCTGGTTTATTTTTGAAAAATTCTATAATATTAGATTGGGTCACTGGTTAGCCTGAAAATTATCTAGTTTAAAAATTATCAAGCGAAACTAATCCTTACCATATATACCACACCTGTTTAATACATGTCCAATAGGATGTCATTTTGATATTTGTTGGAAACAGTGCCGTTTTGAACAAACATTAAAATTGATTAGTTCAAAAATCTGGTCCAACAATTTGAATGGCTCGAGTGAACTCGGGCTACTCGAGCCACAAACCGGGCTATAGGCCTGACAACAGTGCAGCTTGAGTTCTTCATCGGATTGGACTGTAGACAATGTCAAAAGGAGATTTACAAAAGGGGAATTTACAGGGTATATTTGCTATGAAACTTTCATTTTCAATTATATGAATGCATGTATTTTATTTACAGTTTTGTACTTTCAATGCTAATTTTTCTTTTTATAATTTTTTCTTTTCATGTTTCTTCTATTTTATTTTATTTATGTTATTTATTTTAAAAAAAATTTATATCATATTTTTAATATACACAAAAAAATAAATATATACATAACATATACATAATATATACAAAATGCACATTCAATAAGATACTACATCTACAACATATCCACATAATATTTTTAATATTTATTTTATTTTATTTTTTATTCTCAATATATTCATACAACATTCGCACAATAATCAATAATTTTTTCATAAAATATACACATCTTAAATAACAAATACATAACATACACACAATATTTACAATACATCTACAATATCCATAAAACATATACAACACATCTACATAACTAAATTATGTATTTTTTTATTTTTTTTGTGTATAATATGTAAAATTTATTTAAAAATAAATTTAATAATTTTTATTAATATATATCTGTATATTTATTATTATTTTTTATGAGAATTATTTATTTTTATAATTAAAATTATATTTTTTCTTTTATAAAAATTTTGATTTTTAGATGATGAAAAAATAATTTAAAATATTAAGTTTATTATTTTATTAGAATATTTTTATTTAATAATGAAGTTTGAAGAAAAAAAGATGAAAATTGAAATAAAATATCGATTGTAATGAGGAGAGAAGTATTTTTAAAAATATATATATTTTAATTAAGAATTGGGTATTTTTTAAAAATTTACTCCAACTTTTTATAATAGTATAAATATTTTTAGCTTTTATAATATTTGTATAATAAAAAAAAAATTTAGGTAGCTATGTAAATGTCCTTTTACAAAATTAACCAAAAAATAAATTTTATTCCCAAAACACTACAAAAAATAAAAATGTTTATACTTTTAAAAAAAGTTGAAGTAAACTTTTAAAAATACCTCATTCATCATCCTCACTAAAACAAGATTCAACATTTAAATTTTATTTATTTCTGTAAAGGAAATTTTTTAATTTTGATCACAAATGATAAAAAAAAACTCTCAAAAAATATAAAAATATGAAAATATATTAATAAAAATTATTAAATTTATTTTAAAACAAATTTTACATATTATACATATAAAAAATAAAGTTAAAAAAATTTTATTTTCCTTATATAAATGTTGTGTAGACGTTTGACAGATATTTTGTATATATTTGGAAGATGTTATCTCCATATTATGTATTTATTATGTATGCTTTGTGTATTTTATGCAGAAGTTACATAAATATTATGTGAATATTGCGTGAACGTTAGATGAATACTGTGAGAATAAAAATTAAAAATTAAATATAAAAATATTATATAGATGTTTAGTAGATATTTGAGAAATGTTTATTAGATGTAGTAAATTTTATTTGTTTTATTGTGTATATATTATATATATTGTATATATGTTGTGTATATGTTTATTTTTTATGTGTATATTAAAAATATAATATTAAAAATAATTTTATGAATAAAATAACATAAATAAAACCCAAAATTATAAAAAAAAAAAAGTATAAAAAAGGTGAAAATTTTAAAAATAAACAAAGTGTTGTGCCATCCTATTTTAAAAACAAAACTTCCATTCCGTAAAAAGAAAAATTATTCCACATATTGCGGTATATACCCTAAATTTTTCATATCAAAACTCAGTTCAGTCAAGTGACAGATTTAGGGAGAGGAGGGTCAGGGGGCTCTGGACCCCCTCAACCACCTATTTGAGTGCACATATATATATATATATAGTTTTATATATGTACACAATGACATTAATTTTATATTTATACACATATATATACAAACATTAATTTTGTGTATGTACAATTATATATTTATATATACACACATTAAATTTATATTTATACATATATGTATATGTGAATTTTATATTTATATATGAATTTTTATACATTCATTTATATATATACACACATTAATTATATATATATATAATTATATACATATGAATTTTATGTTTATATATGAATTTATATACATTCATTTATATATTTAAATTTAAATGAATTATATATATAATTTAAATGAATTATATATATGTGAATTATATATAATATATATTTAAATGAATTTTATTTAATTAATAAATTCTTTTCTAAAATTTATTTATATTTAAATAATCGATTGCTTGGTGTATTATGTGAAAAAATATATTTTTAAAAAAAATTAAAAATGAGACTATTATGCAATATTTTTTTAAATATGCAAAGTTATAGAATATAATTACCATATCTTAGGCGTAGTTAATCTAATAATATAAATTAATTATTAAACTACTTTAATATTAAAATTTCAACTTTATAGTAAACTCGTCTATAATTTTTTTTTTGTAAAAATTTAGCCCCCAATAAATAAACTTTTAGTTTCGCCACTAGTTCAACCCAACCATGCACAACCCTACAATCTAGCGTTGATTATTGATTACTCTTAGTTACTCACCATGTTGACTCAAACATGGGACTTCAATTATAAATTTTTTTATATCCTAAAATATTTTAACCTCCAAAATCCAATTTTTTTTTCTCACAAGCACTTTGTAGAATTGACTGACTCACTTGGATTGTGATGGTTTAAACTCCCAATGCCAAGAAACTGTTATGAATCCTCAATAATATACAACTGAAACAAGCTTTTATACCAACCCTAATAAACAGAAAATCATGAAGCAGTGCAACTAGAATACTCATAAATCAATGAGTCTTAGATTAACAGCGATTGTGTCCAATGTTAGGACATTAATTGTGTTCATATTGCTAACACACCCAATTAGATGCCTGCAGAGAAGAGGCAGCATCACAAGGATTTGCTCATTTGCAGTAGTATGGCTTAGCATACCACAAGCTTTCGTTTATTATAATTTGTGTTTAGGGTTTTTATTTTAATTATTATGAGTTGGGGTGAATAGAATGGAACATGTAGGGTTTATGGACCATATGAAGTGAGTGGATGATATATGGTTATTGTTTCAGATTGTTGAGCAAAGCCAAGCAAAGTTTTATCATTTTGGGTCCCATGTACCAATTCTATCTAAACTATATATATTACCTTATCATAGGCAAACTGATGTAGCATGTCGTATTTGTTAGTTCTTGCACACAAGACATGCTGCATATCCTACGAATCCTTTTTGGTCAAAATTAGGCAGAGAAGGCCCCATTGTTATGTTTAATATTTTAAGCTTTCAACCTTCTAACTGTACGTATATATGATATAGAGCATTAATTAACCACTGAATTATTAATTCTATTTACATCAGCATCGTTCTCATTATATAAAAAATATAATTATATAAATCTATTTGACAATATAATAAGTACCTTATCAAATCCCACATAAATACATTATCAAATATAATAAATACATATATATAGCTATATATGTGAATTATTTCATTATGAACTCATGATCCCACATAAATAAAAAGTACCTTATTATATTTAACAGATTCATTAAAATAATTAATTGAAGTATTTATCATTAATTGAGTTATTGAAGTGGCATTTCATGAATTGAAATCAATTAATATCAAATCAACAAACTGTGGAATATTATATAAATATATATTTATATATATGACACACACACACACACAAGTTGGACATCGAAATTTGTTTAGAATGTTTTTTTTTATTATATTTTGTACGCTTTTTTCAACACTTATATTTATATAAAATTAGTATGGTGAAGCACAGTCCAGCGGCAAAAATACTTCCATGAACATACATATTCATGTTCGATTATCCCTCTCCAATATTATAATGCTAAAAAAATTATATGAAATTATACTATCATTTTTTTCAAGTCATTATTTTTATGTAGAAGCCAATTAAAATTTACATAAAATTTAATATTTATAATATTAATTTTTCAACTACTCCGTATATGATAAATTTCGTTCATCTTATACTAATATCTAAAATTATCTAAGCTAATAATAATTTAATTACAAACACTAGGACATTTAAAAATATATTTGACCAAGACTTACGCAAAGCACATACTTACAACTAATTGATTCATTAATAAGGTCAGTAGGTTGATCATGTCAACCTTAAAAACAATAAAGAAAATAAAGGACTTATATACAAATTCAAACTATTTTTCGTTTAAATGCTAATTGAAAGTTAATGCTATTTATAATTAGAGGTGGAAAACATGTCAGGTTGAGTTGGGTTTGGCATCTTCAAAAATTCTTTTTTTTTTTTCATGTCATTTCTTTTTCTGTTTGCATTCTTCAGTTTAGTAGCTTGGAGTTGATGACAAATGAATTGGATTCAATGGGTCTGAATTGATCACTTTGGATGCCAATTTTTTTTTACTGCTATTTACGTCGGATCACTGAGTTATAAGAAGATTGAATCACTTATAGGTATACCCTAAAAAATGTATATATGGATAAACTTTGAATTAGTTAGCTTGAGTCAAGATAGATTTGGTTGAATTTTTAAATTAATTTTTCAAAAACTAATTTAATATTTGTAATATATATATATATATATATATATTAATTTATTCAAGCTCAACTGATCTCATTTAGATTTAATGTAAAATAATTTAGATAGGTCAGTCCATAATTCCACTTGAAATAAACTTTTTAATTTAAATTAGATTAACTCCTCATAATATTTATTTTAAAAAATACATATAAAAATTACATCTTTTATCAATTAAAATTTATCAAATTTAAAATTACATTTGAATTGAGTTAAATTAAAACTCAAATTTTAAATGGAAAAAAGTACCTTTTTACCATTCAACTATAGATCATTTGTAAATTAAGCCCATAAGCATCTATTTGGTTAAATTAAGTCCCTACACTATTCAGGATGGTGAAATTGAATCCTTATTTGACACTAGTTAAACATGTGTGGCTAAAACCTCATTAAAATCGTATGAAATATTAAAAATGCTACATTGGTAACACGTAATCAAAACTGTAAGTTTTGACATACAAATTAAACAATAATTGAAATTGTTTTTTGGCCCAAAACGTTCTGTTTAGTGAATTGAAAATAAAATACCCAAATTGAATCTTCAACCCCTAACTTCCATTATCGAAGACGTACCTGCAAAATCTCATTTCTTCAAGTTCAACTTAAAAATACCTAATTTTTTTTTGTTAATCTTTCGAAATAGCTTGCTGAGATTTTGTGTCCAAGCCTCAATATAATTTCTGACGTCTGATTCAATATTAAGCTAAATCGAAATCGATTGTTAAGGTCATTTGTCTAAATCATTTATTGAGCTCAAACGAATAACTTGAGATTACAGAGCTGAGGTAAGCGGTATTTGCAAATACAAATTGATATTGTTAGTAGTTTATTTTCAATAGGTATTTAGGTGAAAGCATTGTTGATTTGATTTGGAATATGTGGGTTTGTTAGTTTGTATGGTAACAGGAAAAAGGTCACATTGACTACTGTAGTCCCTAAGTTGGTTTGCTAGAAAATGCATGAGCACGGACCATTTCCCTAATCGAATGCCAATCACCAAGCAAGAATACCGATTTGACTGATCTCATCGTGTTCTATGGATCGTCGGTCTTCAGGTGCACATGGTTTGTTGATGTCCTTTTCTACTATATATTCAGCATGGTGGCCCTACAATTTTTTTGTTTGAATTTTTTATTGTATATTTTTTATTGAATGAGTTGCATGTGCTGGGGACTACACTGCTGCTTTGTTTACTTGCAAGTATTGTGTTTGTTATTGTGTGAGGATGACAGATTGCTTTATTTCATTAGTCATACATCATTAGGGAAAATGGTTAAGGGTAAATACGTAGGAGGTGTTTCCAAGATTATAGATAGTATGTTTGACATGGATACAGTGTCATATCCTAATATGTATATTGTCTTATATTGAAGAGGAACATGGTTAACAAAGACAAAATTGACTACTTTTATTATAGAAAAGTAGGTGATGGGGAATTAATTGAAATTAAAGATGATGTTGGGGTTTTAAATGCATGTCGGGGGGGGGGGGGGGTGGTAAAGATGGTGATATGGTGAAATTTTATATGTTGGGTTATGTAGATAGTACAAGTAATAGGACACACACAATGGGGTCACAGTCTTGTGTTTCACCCTTAGGACATCCAGAAAGTGACAACCTAGGGGCAGTGGGCAATGGCCATATTGAGGGAGATGAGAGATTATGTGATAATAGTGGGCCCCATCACACCTTTGATGACATAGTAATTAATAGATGTTCTTTATCTTACCGATGAGGAGGATGAAGAGTTACAAGATGTAAGAAAAAATGTCCAATAAGTGGTGCTACTGAAGGTGAGCAAACTTTAAGATGAGGAAATTTCATAGGCTAAAGGTGATTATATAATTGATGAGGATGATTTTTTTGATAGTGGAGGTAGTGTTTACCATGATAGCTCTGACTTTGGTAGCTACTATAGTGAAACTGTTAAGGATGAAAATGAAGAGGTAAATAAGAGAGAAAGGATTAGGATTCAGTTTGACAATACTACAGAGTACTTTCTTTCTGTATTGGTATGATTTTTAAGAATAAGGAAGAAGTTAAAGAGGTTGTAGCAAAGTATGATGTAAAAAAGGGTCTAGTAGTAGAATTTGTCAAGAATGAGCCTAAAAGATTAAGGGCTCACTGCCATAAAAATTGTCCCTGGGTGTTGTTTTTGACTATAGAGAGAAATGATAATACCCTAACTTGCAAAACATACAATCCACACCATAAGTGCTATAGGGCTAATAAAGTTAAGTTTGCAAATGGTAAGTTCCTAGCCAAGGTTTTTAAAAGTAGGATTAGATCTCATCCTAGTATAAGATTGAAGGATTTGAGAAAAATTGCAAGCACTAAGTTGAAGCTTAATGTTAGTTATGGTGTTGTAAGAAGTGTAAAGAAAAAGTGACTAATTATCTTATAGGTGATTGCAAAATTGAGTATGCATTGCTGCATGATTATTTAGTTGAGATTAACATATCTAATCCTAGAAGTACTTGCATTGTGAAGGCTATTTGTGATGATGGGGATCAAAGACCTCTTTTCGCTGCATTTTATGTCTACTTTGAAGCGTGTAAGAAAGAGTGGGTAGTCGGTCGCAGTAGAATCATAGGGGTTGATGGTTGTTTTCTTAAAGTTGTTTGTAAGGGTCAATTGTTATGTGTTATGGGAAGAGATGGAAACAATCAAATGTTTCCAATAACATGGGGTGTAGTTAGGCTTGAATGTAAGAGTACATGAACATGGTTTCTAAGATGTTTGCAGCATGACCTTTCACTTGAGAAGGAGATGGATTGACTATTATTTCTGACATGCAAAAGGTATTTGTTATATTCTTACTTGTATTTTTACATTCAAATATATTTAATCAATATTTTAGCTACTGATAGAAGTGTTCATTTCAGTAGGGTTTGGAGAGTGCAATTAAAGATTTGTTTCTAAAGGTAGAGCATAGAATGTGTGCAAGACACATTTATGCAAATTGGGCAAAGAAATATAAGGGAGAGGAGAGGAAGATTGCATTCTGGAATGTTGCCAAGTCTACAAATATGGTTGATTCCAACGAGAATATGAAAGTTTTAGGAGAACTTAGGGAAGGTTGTATGGACCATGCACTGTCTTATGAAATTGAGAGATGGTGCAAGGCTTTTTTTTTTAACATATATGTAAAGTGTGATGTGGTTGACAACAACTTGAGTGAAACCTTCAATGGTTAGATACTTGAACCAAGATGTAAGATAATCATAACAATGTTGGAGGACATTTGAATTCAAGTGATGAATAGGCTTTAAAGTAAAAAGGACAGTACACGGACCTGGATTTCAGATATTTCTCTTAGAGCAATGGATGTACTGGTGAAAAATATGGTAAAATCTTACGATTAAGCGATGGATTGGGATGGGGATAAAGGTTATGAAGTGACATCTTAGTGTAAAAAGGAGGACAAACACACAGTTGAAATCCAGAAGCAAACTTGCACATGCAAAGTTTAGGACCTAACAAGCATTCCATGCCATCATGCATGTTGTGCAATTTATCACTGTTTTAACCTAGTATATCATTATGTCAGTCCATGGTACAATAAAGTTGTGTATCTGATAACAAGTAAAATTTATTCATATTTAAGAGGTTATTGAGGCTTGTTATTAAATGATTCTATTGATTTTAATGTGTTTTTGCAGAATAAATAACTTAAAAGAGTAAAGAGAGTCAAATAGTGGAAAGTGAGCTGATTGAGAAAAAGTATAAAGAAAATTTGGAAAAGGCCTTGAGTGTAACACTTGGGCAAGACTTATGTCCAAGGGGATCTAATACTTGAAGATTATATATGCCAGCTGGAAATTCTGATTTGCTTGGGACACTTGAGATACAATTTTTAAGCCGATTTCCAGAGATATTAGGATTTATTTATTTTCTTATTAAGTAGATAATATTTAGGAATATTAATTACTATTATTTTTTATTTGTATTTCTATTTTCCTAATTAGACTTTAAATAGGAAACTTCTATTATAGTTAAAGTAGGATTTTAATTTAGGAGCTATAAATAGAATATATGGACAACAACCCTAGAGGAATTTGGTTGGCGACTTTGCTCTATAATTTTTGTTCCTTGTTTTTCTTTCTTTAAATTTTAGTTTTCTTCTTTCAAGTATGTAACTAAACTCTATTCAGTTGAATGGGTAATCAAGGTTTTCAGTTCAACAAGATTTGTCAGATCTAATCAATTCTTTACTTTCCTTTCTTTAAATTCTGTAGTTATATTTCCTCTGTAGATTATTACTATTATTATTTTGCTAGTTAAACAAATAGGGTCCATTGCTTGATTAGCTAAATAATATATCGTCATTCAAAACTAAGAATCAATAGTTGCTCTTTAGCTTTTGATACTTGTGGCAATTAGACATAGTACTAAGAGGGTGCGTAATCTAATTTAAATAAATTCCATGGCAGAATTGATTGATTAGAATTAGCACCTTTTAAACCTTAAAGATGTTAGTGGGTTAAATCCTAAAGGGCATCCCTGTAGGGTTATTCAATAATAAGGGTTAGTTATAAAGTATCTCTTAACTAATTTATCAACTAAGAAATGATTGGCTAATGCGAGTGTCTCGATTAGCTAGAACTAGTTTACTGAAAAAATTAAAGCAAATTATTTTTGTATCAATGATCATATCTAAGAATTGAAACTAAGATTATTCATTCTGAATGAAATCTCTATTATTTTTATTTTTCTAATTTAGTTTTATGGTTCTTTAATTTATTAGTTTAATTTCAGTTTTAATTTAATTTTAGTTCTTAATTTATAAATTTCCCCTTTTTAATTTTTATTGTTTTGGTTTTCAAAAGGATTTACACAAGTAGTTAATTCCATGTGGATTCGACTCTATTCATCATTATTATAATTTATTTTATTTAGATAATAGAAATTTTATTTTTTGTGGTTTTGACACCCATCAAATTTTGCTCTGTTGCCGAAAATTTGATATTAAATTATTTTATTTCTTTTAATTACCATGTCTTTTATAGATGCTGCTTTGCATCAATTTGGATACAAGAGAGAAATTCCAAACGAGATATATATCTTCTCTTGAGTCTAAGATTTTCGATCTCTCTAAGATATCCAATCTAATAACTTGGGTTTAAAGAATAGTTGCAGGTAATAGACAGCAAGCTGAAGTCTGTGAAAGTTACGCATATATAGAATATCCTACACTTCAAAAATATGATTAACCAGAATGGAATTATGATCTATACTTTAATACTTATAATTCGGAGTGGGAAGATCATCTAAGATTAAGCTATGACACAAATACATCATATTTTCAACAATTTCAGCCATGGGTATCTCAGCAACAGCAGCCACGAGCATCCACGCCAGGTATGTCTCTTGATGAAATGTTTTAATTATTCATGACTAATACTCAATAATTTCAACAGGAGACCAGAGCATGTATTTAAAATTTGGAGTATTAAATTAGCCAACTAGCATCATCTATATGTAAGCTTTAGTCTGAAAAGCAATTTTTCTCTTAAATAGTGGTCAATCCAAGACAAAATGTAAGTGCAATTACCTTGAGAAATGAAAAGGAGCAGCTGGAAAAATCACACTAGAAACAGACCCTTGGGCAGGGCTTAAGCAAAAGGGCAGTACCTGAAAGTGTTGTTCGAGAGGAGATGCAACTCAATGTTCCCATATCTAATCAGCCCACTCCATGGGTGATTCCACCTCCTTTCCCATAAAGGTTAGTTAATTATAGAAAAGGATAAGGAAGAAAAGGAGATATTAGAGACTTTTCGTAAAGTCAAGGTTAATATTCCATTACTAGATGCAATTAAGTAAATACCTTGATACGTAAAGTTTCTAAAAGAATTGTGCACCAACTAGAGGAAGCTCAATGACAATGAAAATGGGAGTATGAGAGAAAATATATATGTTGTTATTGAGAAGAAATTACCTCCCAAATGCAAGGACCAATGTCTGTTTGATATCTCATGTAAAATAGGCAATATAGGTATAAAAAGAGCCATGTGTGATTTAGGAGCATCCATTAATGATATGCCTTTGTCTATTTATAAATATTTACAAGCCGGTCCTCTTAAAGAAACTGAAGTGGTTTTTCAATTAGCTGATAGCTTTGTAGTTTATCCTAAAGAAATTTTAAAAGATGTCTTAATTCAAGTAAATGGGCTTATTTTTCCTGCAAATTTTTATATAATTGACATGAAAGAAAATAAATCTTCTAAGTACTCTGAAATTTTATTGGGTAGACCTTTTCTTAGTACAACTAAAACAAAAATAGATGTGTGATGGTACACTCGTTATGGAATTTGATGAACAAATTGCTAAATTTCATGTTTGTGAAAATGTGAAATATCCTAGTGAAGTGTCTCATGTGTGTGGTACTATAGATTCTTTAAATAAAAAAAAATTTTGAATTGACCAAAAATGCTAAGCTGAATGTTGAGCCTTGTAAGGACCTAAAAGGGAACAACTTGAAGAAGCAAGGAGTGGATCTTTTTACTAATAAAGGATTGGAGAATTTTGAACTAAAAATGGAAGCAACACCCCCTATTGTAACAAGAATGAAGGATCCCAAATGTATAATATCGAAAAAATTAATTTGGGATGTCCACTAGAGCTCAAAGGTAACTTCTAGCCAAAGACTTTAAACAAAGGCGCTAATGGGAGGCAACCCATTTTCTTTTCTTTTCCCTTTTCTATGCTTAATTTCCTTTTTTATTATTCTATTTCATTTATTAATATTATTTCTTTAAATTTTAATTGATTTAAAGTTATTTTGGTCCCTTTTTAATTTTATGTTTTCAATTTATTTTAGTCTTGTTTTATTATATTATGTTCAAATTCAAAAAAAAAACTCGCGATTGAACGAGACAGCACGATCACAACTCCGAGTAGCATGATCTACTGTAGCGATTGGGCGGAATGGCATGATAGCGACGAAAGGATGACCAAAGGAAGGAAGGCCACTATTGTGATAGCACCAGTTAGTGCAATCGCGATGGGCCAATTCAAAAAAAATTTCCTCTTTTTATATGTTATTATTCATCTTCTCCTTCCTTGGGCAACGTCTAATAATTTTACCTTGCTTACTTTTTAGGTTTGTAATGAAACTAAGGAGCAGTGAGCTTAATTTTTATTATTAAGGATAATGGTCTTAGCATATGAGAGGAAGCAGACATTTAAAGAAGATGAAATGTGAAATAACAAAAGAGACTAAATGGGTATTTGGGCTTTACAACCACTTAAAACCTAAAAACACATTTTTTTTTCTTTCTCCCACTCTTTTCATTTTAGCCTCCAAACACCTCACTCTCATTATCTCTCCATTGAGTCACACTAGACCACCAGCAGCCTCACCTAGACCACCAAACACCTATACCCAACCAATTCTTTTCCGTCGCTATCTCTCTGTCCATTGAACGAGCACCGATCAAGCGCTGCCTTAAATCCAAAAGAAATCAGTCTTGCATTTGAAAAGAGAAATTTATATCTCAACAATTAAAGGTGGGTTTGATTAGGATCATTGAATTCAAAATTGGTCTATTATCATTTGTGGACTGTCGATCTTGCCAGGTAAGTATACCAATTTTTTCTCTTTTGGTCTTTGATTATTATCAATAAAGTGATTGAATTGATAAATGAATAGTTTGGGAATCTTCCTTTATGACTGATTGCTCTATGTATGTGAAATTAGTTAAGGAGTTTTATTATACTTTTTAGTTTATGAAATCTACAAATTTTGATTTGAAAATTCCTAATTTAAATTTCACTTGATGGGTAAGAGATTCAACCTCTCCATTACTGATTTTAATAAGGCCATGGATTTTCTGACTGAGTCTTATTATTGTGGTGATTGTGAAGAAATTAAAGCTGCTAAGATATACATTACCTTTGTGAAAATATACTTGATCAGTTCAACCCAAGCAAGTCTAAACACATGTATTTTAAAGAGCCAAGTTTTAAAAATATTCATGAGTTTTTAGCTTATTTGTTTTCAAGTAGGAAAGATGCATCTAATTAAAAGTTGAATTATTTTTTTATGATGCATGAGTCAGAAAAAGAAAGTTAACTTGGGATTTTGTTAGTTGCACAATTTAATAATGCTATTTCTTTTAAAATTCCATTAATCCTAGGTTGTATTATCGTTTGGTTGTTCACGAATAAGTTAATTGATTTAATAATGATGATTTGTATTTATTTTACACACTTGAACCTTTGAATTGGAAAATTTTGGATGAGATGGGTTTATTGTGCAAGGAGAATGGTGTTTTTCGCCTAACTTTAGCAGATCCAGATGGACCAAGAGATCAAAAAGTACTTAGAAAAAGCTACATGAAGTGCCACCCTTGTTGCTACACCTGCTGTGATGTCAGACCATCTTTTGATGCTCTCCAATTGCTATTACGACAACTAGACAGAAAAAAAATCAGAAGGTTGGAAGATAATGGTGTTCAGATAGTGTCACAGCCCACGAAGATGGACCAAATACTGGTCAGTATAACATAAAAGCTTAATATGATTTCTCCAGCAATATTGACGTGTACTCGGCGTCGCTCTCCCTCAAAGAAATTTAGGGGAGTTTGTTGTTATATTTCTTTTATATCTACTCTTACATTGAGGACAATGCAAGATTTAACTGTGGGGAAGGAATACTTAATGTTTCATTTTAAAATTTTAAGATTTTTATATTCTTCAATACTTTTTGGTTAAAAATTTTTAAAATTTCTTAAGTTTTTACTACTGCTCTTCATGTTATTTTGCAATTTTTAAATCAAAAGTCTCATTTTGTCTTTGAAATAATTTAAATATGATACTTTGAAAAATAAATTGTTATGGCAACCCTTAGTTAGTTTCCTAGATTGATTTTTATTTTTTCACCTGTTATGAATGGTTATTTTTTATAGGCATTATTTACATGAAATATTTTGAGTTTTGCTCTAACTAACCTAATTAATCAGCATTAAATAGTCATCAATGGATAGTTAGACTTCACTGTATTTATTTTGATTTGTGCTTAAAATTTTAAAAGACTTATGTTGAGAAATAAATAAATGAAAAAAATAATAAATAATAAGAGCATAAAAAGTTCGAAAATGAATAATTTACTCCACTAGTCAAAAGACTATGAGTAGAACTAGTAGCCACTTAAAAACTGTGACCAATTGAGTAACCGAGTGTCGACATCATAAATATTTGCTCCCACATCAAAAGGTTGTTGACATTTAAGGCAAGCCTTAAAAAATGCTCAAAGTAAACTAAACTGAAATTTTTTGATTCTCGGCATAAGTCTAACATATGAAATATATATATCTTGGTGGATTGAGTGTTGTTTTGCTATGTATTGATTGACTTTCAAGTGAAAATTAAAATATACAATAATATTTTTGAAGACTATTTTTTCATTTTATGTTTATAAGATTTATCAATTTGATCATTCATTCTGATGGAATTATGAAAATCTTATTGCTATGAGCTGTTAGTTTTTGGTTGCCTTTCAATTTGAGTTTTGAAATATTTTAGGTTGGGTTATGATTTGATGAATATGGGTATGATGGTTTGAGATTGTAAAGTGCTTGAGGGCAAGCACGATTTAAATATGGGAGAATTTGATAACAAGTAAAATCTATTCATATTTGAAGGATTATTAAGGCTTGTTATTAAATGATTATATTAATTTTAATGTGTTTTTACAAAATAAATAACTTAAAGGAGTAAAGAGAGTCAAATAGTAAAAAATGAGCTGACTGAAGAAAAGTATAAAGAAAATTGCTAGAAAAGGCCTTGGGCTTAACCCTTGGGCAATGCTTGTGCCCAATGGGTTCTGATATTTAAGGTATGATTTTTGAGTAGATTTCCAGAGATATTAGGATTTATTTATTTTCTTATTAAGTAGATAATATTAGAAATTTTAATCACTATTATTTTTTTATTATTTGTATTTCTATTTTCCTAATTAGACTTTAAATATGAAACTTCTATTACAGTTAAAGTAGGATTTTAATTTAAGAGTTATAAATAGAACATATGGGCAACAACCCTAAAGGGCTTTGGTTGGAGACTTTGCTCCATAAATTCTGTCCATTGTTTTTATTTCTTTTAATTTTAGTTTTCTTTTTCAAGTATGTAACTAAACTCTATTCAGTTGAAGGAGTAATCAATATTTTCAATTCAACAAGATTTATGAGATCTAATCAATTATTTACTTTCCTTTCTTTAAATTCAGTATTTATGTTTTCTCTATAGCTCATTACTATTATTATTTTGCTAGTAAAATAATAAGGATAATTTCTTGATTAGCTAAATAATATATCACCATTTAAAACTAAGAATTCATAAGTATTCTTTAGCTTTTGATACTTGTGGCAATTAGACATAGTACTAAGAGGGTGCGTAATCTAATTTAAATAAATTTCGCAGTAGAATTTGTTGATTAGAATTAGACCCTTCTAAATCTTAAAGTTTTTAGTGGGTTAAATCCTAAAGGGCATCCCTGTAGGGTTATTAAAAAATAAGGGTTAGTTATAGAGCGTCTCTTAACTAATTTATCAACTAAGGAAGGATTGACTAATGCGAGCGTCTCAGTTAGCTAGAACTAGTTTACTGAAAAATTAAAAAAAAATATTTTTGTATCAATGATCAGATCTAAGAATTGAAACTAGATTATTCCCTTTTACTAAAATCTTTACTATTGTTATTTTTCTAATTTTGTTTTATGGTCTTTAATTTATTAGTTTAATTTTCAATTTTAATTTAATTTTAGTTCTTAATTTATAAATTCCCCCTTTTTAATTTTTTATTATTTTGGTTTTCAAAAGGATTTAAGTAAGTAGTTAATTCCCTGTGAATTCGACCATATTCATCGCTATTGCAATTTATTTTATTTAGAGAATAGAAACTTTATTTTTGGTGGTTTTCGACACCCATCAATATCTTAAGGCATGTTTAAATAAAATTCATTGTGTGAATGGGAAAAACATTGTTTTGAAACTTGCAAGGAAAGAATTCTTCCATGAGAAATAAGGAAGATGCTAGGAAGGCACAAAACGAATAGAAGGAAAGACAAAGATGAAATTAAGAAGGTGGGCAAATTGTCCATAAGTGGAAGAGTCATGACTTGTGGAGTTTACAAGTAACAAGGACATAATAGTAGGGGCTGCCCTAAGAGAAATGTAAGTTATTATACAATGCAAATTCATACTAGGCTTTATAAAACATTAATTTTATATGCTTTTTGCATTCTCATGATGTACAATCAAAAGAAGGGACAGAAAAGTATGAGCCAAAGCCAGACAACTAATGCTTCACAGGTAATTGAAGTATTCGAATTTATGTAATGCAATACGTTATTTTGGTTTTAACACAATATATGTATAGAATTGCAAGAGTCTATTGCTTCTAAGAGAGTAGAGTCAACAGAGATATTTAGAGAATTTTGCACATCTAGAAAAAGGACTAGTGGAATTACTAGAAAATCGAAATTATGTGTTACCACTGAGACAATTGCAAAGAAAACTAGAAAGCAAATAACAGATAACCAGCCAAGGCGTGATGAAAAATCTAACTCCCAAAGAAGATGCAATCACTCGCAAATGAATGCTCAATCATCTGGCATATCAACAAGCTTGACAACTACAAGTTAGTCAGGCAACAATGTCTGGACTAAGAGTACGATTAAACAATAGATATTGTATGGAATGGGTTGTAACGTTTCCATGGTGACCGGAGCTGGAACTTGGCATGTATGTAATTTAATCTTAATTGTATTTTTTTACAAGTATTTGTAATACAATCCATTAACATTGGTTTTCAATTCATTTTTACAATCAAGATATGTTGTATTGTATGGCAGATGTAGATGTAGAATATTATATTTGATGTTTTTTTGGATATTAAGAATATTTTGTATTGTAATTTGTTTTTGCAATGTTTTGGTAGCATGACAAGATTGTTATGACTGGTTTGTTAACATATTAATGATGATTGACTTATTTGAAAGGTTGTGAATGGTTTTGATAGGTTTTGCATGGTGTGGAATGATTTTAACTTGTTGTGATTGGTTTTGACAGGTTTTGACATGCCAAGAGTTGTGTTCAATGGTTTTGATAAGAGTTTTGAATGGTTATGAATATTTCTATTTTGAATGGAATTTATCAGTTCTATTTTGCTTGGATGCTTATTTTTTTTACTGCAAATATAACTTGTATTATTTTGGTTATGTTGACTTTTAATTATAGTTATGAATGGTTCTATTTTTGGAATGGTTTTGATAGGTTTTATTATAAATGGTTCAACCAGGTTTTGAATGGTTTTGCTGAGTTTTGAAGGGTAGTTATAATAGTTTTGTTGAGTTTTTGCTGCAATTTTAACATTATTAACAAACAAAATCAACTGCAATTTGTCGATAAATAATTCTATCTTCTTTACAGCCTACAAACGGCTTAAGATAAGAAGAATGTTATACAATTGCAAATAACTAGTCAACAAACATAATTTAAGAATTTAATTGCCCTTAATAAGAGAATATCCATCCACATTGCAATTTTCTTGAATTACAAAATAACCTAATACCTACAAAATAATCAAAACTTGCAAGAGTTTGTTATCAGCTGTGTTTTCTGACACATTCCTAACTAAGATTACATAAAGTTATAAATTTAGCTACCACAAAATCACCTACAGCTAATATAAAATAGGTAACATCCGCAGTTTTATTAAATATAATTAAATAAATAATTTAAAAGGTTAATTAAAATGTTGCAAAGAGAAAATATAAAATGTATATGTTGGATATATATAAAATATACCGTAAGTATAAAAATTCATTAAAAGACAAAAGAAAAGTCAAAAGTTAAAAATTAAATACATAATTATTTAAAAAAAAACTAAACCAAATATAATTAAATTAAAATTAAGATAATTATGGATAAGAAAGACCAAAATATCACATTATTTTAATATTTCATTATTTAGTAAATATGTATATAAGTGAGGTGCATTTTAGAAAAGTGGGTATATAAAAAGCATCATCTTCTTCTTCCTTAGCCATGGATGGCTGAAATTGAAGAGAGAGAGAGAGAGAGAGAGAGAGAGAGAGAGAGAGATTTCTTCCAAACATTCTAAATTTCATAAAATTTCCAAGAATTTCAAAGTGATTTCAAAGTTTAAGCAAGTATTAGGTAAGTTTTCTTTGATTGAAGGTTTTTTTCCTTGAATTTTAAGATTATGTATGAGTTGGGTAGAGAGAGAAAGTTGATTTAAATTTTAGATTGATAGTAATAAAGCCAACATAATGGTTATATGATGATATTGTGATTAATTAATTAAGGTGAGATTGTTTGCTGAAGTTAGGGTTTATGGGCGGAATAGGAAAAATTTGGATTTTTTAAGGATGATGTTATAATTGTTTAAATGGTATGGGATGATGTTATTGTGATGTGTGAACAAAGATTTTAAGGTTGGATGATTAAAATGGTTAGATTTAGTGGTAGTTTGAAAAAAGAAGAGAGTGAATTAGGGTTTTGATGGGAAATTAAAAAGAATTGTTGTAAATGGAATTTTGATGGAATAAAAGGTGTTAGAATGGGTCTCTAATGTTATTTTTGAGCTTAAAATTTGGTTGGGAATGGGTTAGAATGGTTACCCAAAATTAAAGCATGTTAGGGTAATTAATGGAAAATGAGTAGAAATGTGATAATTGAAATTTTATTTGTTAAAGTGAGTAGAATTATGTTTCTAATAAATTATTTAAACTCATAATGTGGTTAGGAGTTGAGTAGTGTGGGATTGCCTAACCCAAGAGGTGAAGAGCATTTTAGTAAAGTGAAAGAAAGAGAATGAACTTGGGTTAGAAGTTGTCACAAGAGAAGGCTAATATATACTTTGGTAATTATGCATTAAATTGAAATGCTACATTGAATGTTAGTGCTTGTGTTATGCTACTTTAATGTGAGTATTCACATGTAATGTTCATAGTTATATATTAAAAAGTGTGATATGCATAATGTATGAATTATTGAGCCATTGAAAAATGGCCAATGCCATTGTTATGTGTGAATGTGAGAAAATTGGCTTTATTCCATATAATGTGATATTTAGGGTTGAAAATATGGAAATTGAGAAATATGATTAAAAAAAAAGTGTTGAAGATGAAGAAATAATGAAATTGGCTAAGTTTAAATGATAATATGATGTGATGTATGTTTTCCTCATATAATATTTTTGTTCTAGAGTGTTATGTTTGGTGATATGGATATTATATGCCTATTATATAATTTTTCTTCGGGCTAGACGTTGGGTATCACTTATGATATTATCTGCCATAGGAGCTAGACACTAGGTGTCACTTTATGATATTATTTGCCTTCAAGGTTAGACATAAAATTATCACAATAGACTAAAATAATAACTCTGAAACTTGAGTATTATATAGGGTTACTTAGGCCTAATGCATGTGATTACGGTATTTTGATGAAATTTGTGAAAGTGTGTAGATGTAAAAGAATTAGTCATGATATGTTTGAAAAAAGTTCGCATTGCATTATATTTAAATCATTTCATTATTAAAGTATGTATCGCTAAGCTAGTAGCTTAGCGAGATTGAATTCCATCAAGTGACATGGTAGATTCAGAGGGTACTTCTAGACTTGACCAGGTCTAGATTTTGAATTTTGTACTAGAAGTTCAATATTTGCCACAAGACTAGAGTTTGCCAGTATATCATGTAATCTTTTATTTTGTAACTCATTATATTCATATGGTATTTTATTACATGTTAATGTTATAAACTTAAGGTTTGTTTAAGTAATGTAAATATTGAGATACATTTTTTTTTTGTAAATATTAATGGTCATGTGATTTTCAGACTTTGGGTTGTGCGGATGATATCAGGGAATTGAATGAATGAATGAGAATATATTTTAGGAATGTAAACTTTTGTGCAAGTTGAGTTTGTTGATTTGAGAAATGTCCAAATTACATACAAAACTCTAGCTATTTTTTCTCAGAAATTTTTCTTTAAATTTATATTTTTAACAATTTATTACTAATATATACATATATATTACCTATTAAATTATCTTTTAATTTACTTTACTAAAATTATGGAGAATTTTATAAAGTTAAGGATAATGACATTCTTATATTATGTATACATATTTTACATATACGGGGTATATGTATTATATGTATATAGAGCATACAGGTGTTACAAAATACCTAAAACCTCTAAACAACACAATGCCATCAAAAGAAGCCAATGCCAGAAGCTTATACACTGTGCACCTATCTTCCATTTTTTACAGCTTATCTTTAAGTTCAACAATTTCAGTCCTTAATCCTTGCTCATACTTTCCCCTTGTATGAACTATGGCCTCTGCATCTAGTGCATCGTTCTTTCAATCACCAACTCCTCAATTGTGTCTCACATCTCGTTCAACAGCAGCTCCACATACTCTGGCCATTTATCATCAACCCACTTAAAGTAATCACAAAACGAACCCTACATTATTCAACAAGTCAAATAATGATTTTCAACAAATAACAACCTACATATGCAACTTCATCTACATAAAATTACAACAAATACAAGATAGCTAAAATTCAAGAGAGAGAGGGAAAGACAGGGAATTAAAGATTTGAAACAGTGAATGAATTTTAAATTACACTTCAATAATTATCAATGAGCTTTGTATTTAACTTACTCTCTAAAGAAGCAACCCCAAAGTCTACCTAGGTTTTTAGTTGTCCAAGACATCTTCACAACACCACATTTGCAAAGATCATTCGAATATGCAAACACAAATCTTTGAGGTAGACTTCGCATCGATGGGAGTTTATCTCGCAATAATTGTTCGTTTCTTATCTCTATCTGACGTTATGAAGCCGACTCATTGTTATCTGCTTCACTCAATATTGTTACTCTTAGTTCGATCTCGTGTGGGTGGGTGCTTCTTCATTCAACCTTAGCTTCATGTTCGACAAAGAAAGTTAGGAATTGAAATGTTAAATTTGGGGACTTTATCTCCGTTTTGGTTAAATTGAAACAAAACCCACTAGTTTAATCAGCATGTCAAAAACTCACCATTTTGATTATATATCACCAATGTAGCATTTTAATGTTTCTCGCAATTTAAACGAGGTTTAAGTCACACGCGTTTAGGAGCTTAATTTAACCAAATAGAAGTTAAATATCTTAATTTACACTGACCTAAAGTTGAAGGCCAAAAAATGCGTTTTTCATTTTTAATGCTCAAATTATAAGTCATTTCAAATTTATTTAAATGAGTTTTGAATTGAATTAGTTCAAGTCAAATTAGTTCGAGAGCTATGAACAGATTAACCTACGAATAATGCCGACAAATGCTAACAATGGGATCTTAAGGGTCCCACAAGAGAGATACTGCGACGTACAAAAATACACAAAAAATCTCTATCTTGAAAGATCTTTTTTCCCATCCATGGAATTAAATGATGTATAATATATTTACATACCTTTTCTCTTTATTTTATCATTTATTTTTCATTAATTCTATTAAATTACTCACTCCGTTTATAAATATAAATAATTTAGAGTGATAAACTTGATTCACAAATAATTGTCATCTTACAAAAATCAAAATTATTTTATAATCTTTATTTCAAATTTATTCCTTTGTAATTCTAAAAAAACACACATATATATAATACTTTAATCTTCTAAAGTTTCTACAATTCTCAAATAGAGTATTAATTAATTCTAGAATTCTACTTCCATGTTTAATTCTTGCCCACTCGCATATATATAAATATATATGCTGTTCAATGCATTTGCCCATGCCAGCATAAATAGTAGTCATGTGCTTATCCTATCCTAAATGGAAGCACAAATAATCAAATGAAGAGCCCTGAAAATAGGACAATTCATTTATTTATTTAATTATTTGGAATTTGCATGTGATTATTGAATTATATATGGACTGGCAATGGTACTCTCAATGAATTTCTGATTAAAAAATAATAATACTCTCAATGAAAGTATGCAATTTTGAGCCAATTGGACGCTTTTAGATGAAGCGAGTAGTTTAGTAATTTTGATTTTTCGATACCATATGCATACATAATATATATACTTAGCAGCTTTACTTACAAGTATGTACGTTTAAGAATATACGTAATTCATCATACTATTAAAAATCCATATTCAAATTCAAATATAACAAGTTTATTTCTACATTCAAAATGATCCTTAATCTATTTGAGAAGAAAACAAAGAAAAAAATTAATGAGTTCAAATTCCATATACTATTGTTTCTTTCCTTTTTTTTTTTTTTAACATTTGAGATAAATACTTCAATATATATCATATATGACATAATTTATTGGATAAATGATTTCATTAATATACTGAAGTAATCAAGTAGATGACTTCTTGATATATAAATATTAACCACTTTGACTTTCCAATATTGTGCAATGAGATATCAATTCTGTTAAAGATAATATGATAAATAAACCCAATTGTGTGGATATTCGAAAAGAAAGAGAAAACTAACATTAAAATTTTTAATATGGTTGGAGTAGTATATGTTCATATATACGAACCATCATATAATTATATTTCAGAAAATAACTGTTATATCTCTATTTCAGATATAAAATCTTATAAAAATTAAAAATTACACAATTACTTTTATAATAATAATATTGTCCGATTATTAATTTCATATTTTATTTCTTCATTTTAATTGAGATTAATATCATGGATTATCTCCTAATACTATTCTCCTCAATTTAAATTTCATCATGAGTCGGACTGCAGATTTAGATTAATAAAAAAAAATTGTAAATTAATGGGCCAAACCTGAAATTTTTTTAATATATTTTAAATTAAAATTACTCTAACACGGGTAGTGAAAAATTTTAGCTGAAAGCATGTCGACTATAAATGGAAGTGAAATTTTGTTTTTGAGGCTCAGCTAATTACTATCTTCATATACTTGGCTTAACTATTTTACGTCCTAAAAGAACAAATTATTTAAAGTCACTTATGGATTCATCTGTTGCAAATAATTTCAAAGTCGCGTTGGAAGCAGAAGAGACTAAAGGCAATTACAAATGAATTGTGTGGAACTAATTAAGCCCTAAAACAATATATAATTTAAAGTTAATTTTGAATTTAGCCATTACAGAGTTACTTTGAAGCAGAATAATGAATTATTTGAAAATTTAATCACGGAGCGTATAAATCAATTAATAAAAGAGTATTTTAATTTAACCAGATATCTCGAGTTTGAATTATGAACATATAGCTACGTTAAAACTCGATTGATATAACTTTACCATCCTTGTAGTTCTCTTACTCAGCTCGACTCCGAATGATTCACACAAAAAAAAACATGGAAAAGAGAATACCCAAAAGCGAAGTTTAAATAATGTATCCTTTTGAATATATAAGTGAAATTGAAACTAGTAGTAGTGTAAAGTACAAATACACGATTGGTTAGATATGATTTTACCCGTGTACGGCCGTCTGTTTTGAGGCATATCCGAATATTGACACACAGGCTGGGATTATTTATTTCAGACCATAACGTTCCAAGAATCAAGTGGGTCTGCTCCATAACCATAGCGGTTTCACGTAAGGAAAATAGTAAGAAATATATCAACACAAGCCAATTGAGCAAAGCCATGTAAGGACCTGCTTGTGGGTTCCCATTTATTAGCTCTATAAACAGCAAAGTCCCAATTCCAGAATTTCCCAACTCCTGCATATTTGCTTAAAATTACTATCAATATAGCCACAGTACTAGAAATCAACCTGCAGCTGATGTTCCTAAAGGCCACATTGCAGTATATGTTGGAGAATTTCAGAAGAAGAAGCGTTTTGTAGTTCCAATTTCATATATAAATCATCCTTTGTTCATAGACTTGCTTAATCGTGCTGAAGAAGAGTTTGGATTTAATCATCCAATGGGTGGTCTTACAATTCCTTGCCAAGAAGACGCATTCATTGATCTCACTTCTCGATTACAAACTTCATGATGATGAAAACTGAATAAATTTTTAAGTAATTCTTTACAGACTTTTGTTTTCTCCTTTCTTTCATTTCCTTTTGAAGACAAGAAAGGATTGTAGGTACTATTGCATAGGGTTCTTCATATGGTTAGTCCGCGACAAATGTAAAATGCCTTTTTTTTTTTTTTTTGAGAAATATATGATGAGCTTCAAATATATATATATATATATATATATAGAAATATGATGAATATAATGTAGCACCAAATAATCCAATCTAATTAACATTTGAGGCGGATGATATCTTATATGCATGTTCTTTTATTCTATGAAGGGAACCCCAAAAAAAACAAAAAATCACTTGTTTTTCTTGTTAAAGCTTTAGTTAATATTGATCTAAAAATATTTGTCTAACCAAACTAAGGAAGACTTTGAATGCATATTGACCATCATAGTTTAGGTTTATTGTTGTTAATATAGATTTGGAAAAGTTAACTTTAAAAATTAATTATTAAAGTTGAAGGACTTATTTTTTATTAATTGAATAATTTATTAATTATATTTAGGATAGCCACGTGTGTGTGTGTATATATATATAGACACACAAAGGATACTATATAGACACACAGAGGATACTGTATTATACTATAACATGAACTGATTTTTCAGAAAATTTTATGCGAGTTATTACTATTTAAGGAGCCGGTCCCTTAATTTTCTTGGTTGGTTTGTCTTTTGAGAGGTCCGTGTGTGTGTTTTCATGTTGAATTAGTTTCAGTTATTGGTGCTTCGAATTATATATCAAATTAACTATTTAAAATTTTGTTAAATAGTTTTTTTTAATTTCTTTATTTAATGGCTTATCTATATAGTGCATTAAATTTGAATAATTTTTTCAATAATGTTTAATTTTTTCTATTAATTTTTAATCGGATGATAATTTGTAGACTTGTATTGTTCATTTCCATTAATATTAATTAGTACACGTCAAGGGCTAAATTTTATATTTTAATATATATTTATTTATATAAGTAAATATCTTTTTAACATGTGTGAGTTGTTTAATAATATTTTTTTTTGGATTAACACGAGGTGTCCTGGATACATCCAGACTAATTCTTGTTCGCCAGTTTGTGGGTAGTTGTTTAATAATATTAATTAATAATAATACTGTAGATATATGATGTATTATTTTTTGTGTATTCCAAAGTTTTATCTTGAATATTTTGATATTTATTTTTATTATCATTTTTTGGACAGATGATAACGCACAATTTATTATTAGTAAAAAATTTCAAATATCTCCCAAATTTAAAACATCACAAAAAGAATAAGATATTCTTTATTAAAAATTAAAAGGTAAATTATTTTATTTTTACTCGTTCAAATCTCAAAACCACTCTCATATAATCGCTGTTTAAATTTTCAAAATTATTGTCCTTGTCAATTTATTATTATGATTATTATTATTAAAATGTTAATCCTTACCAAAATTTGGAAATATAATATTTTGATTGTGTTTAAATCTTATTTTACTTCAAACTTACGTATATATTTTAAATATTTGATTACGTAAAGAATAAATGAAATTAAATTGATTTTAATATGCTTAGTCTAGAAATTTATAGAAAAATAGATAAAGAAAAATAACTTAAAATAACTTCTCTATTAATTTTTTTTACTGAATTCAAAAGTTACCTCGTTAGGTTGAAAGCATACATTGTATGACTTAAGAAAAATAAAAGGCAAATAAGAAATCCTAATATAACAAATAAGAAAACTATTAAAAGGCAAAATTATTAAAAAAAAATAAATTAAATACATATAAAAATAAAATATTCAATGAGATAAATAAAATGTCACAAACAAGTACTCGTCCTAATGTTTTTACAAAGAATAATTAATAAAAAAATATATATCAAAAGGTATTAAAAATGAAAAAAAATGCATTTTTAAATGTCTAAATATTAAAATTTGATAGAGAAACATCAGACACTATTGTAAAACTATGAATTTAACACATTGACCCATTTTTTATTGGACTAAGTTTTAAAATAAATAAACAACCCGCAAATCATAACTTTGACTTTCAGGCAAAATTATCAAATTGCCATTCAAGCTACTCCATAAATACTAAAGTTATCTATTTTGTTTGGAATTTGATGAGTGCAAATTGACCTTATATTTTTTATCATGTTTAATATGTAATTGAATTGAATTAATCTATCCTAAGCTTATTTAAGTACTTTTATTTTATTATTCTTAAATTTAGCTTAGTTTAAATTAATTTCTTGAAAGTACGTCTAAACTGGTTTTTTAGATAGAATTGGATCTTCAGAGCTTCAAGAATAATTTGGATGATTTTAAAGTAAAAACTTTGAAAAAGTGGTATTCATGAAGTTGATAGAGGATATCTCAAGCTTTTCAGAGAGTCCCGATTCATTAAATTCTGAGTTTGTTTGGGCTTCCAATATAAAAGTTAAAGTTTGGCTTAAATTTGAGAAGTAGAAGTCTAATTCGAGCTACTGATAGTAATTGGGCCATAACTTGAGAGTCTAAACTCCGAATATGGTAATTCAAAAGCCCAAAAAATATATAATCTTCTAGGGCTACAATATTTATGAAGAATTCAATTCAAGATAAAGCTTATATCTAATAGAAAATGAGTTGCCAAGTTTGAATTCAAATTTTTAAATGGAAGCTGAGTAGGAGTAGGAGTCTATTTTGAAGGAGTTGGTAAAGACAACTTAAAAATAACGTGAAAAATAATTTGGGGAGCATCCATAGGCAATTTTTCTACTCCACTTTTTTATTTTTCAAGGAGAGCTTAGTTTTTCCACCATTAAAGATCATGGGGAAGAAAAAAATTGGGCTTGAGGACAACTTCATCATCTCAACTAGACTATTCGTCTACTAGTTTAAATTCTCTATTTTGGTTTATATTTTATTTCATGTTTTTGTTCTGATTTGAATATTTGGATTATGAATATCATGTTTATTTTCTTAATTACTATGTTCTTTATGTTTAATCTAGCCATGAGCAACTAATTCCCATAGTGGGATTAAGTGGATTTAAGATTGTGAATAATAAAAATTAATTAAATTGATTACTATTTCTCTCTTGAAATTGTATTTTTATTGATTTTGATCTTGGTACTTGTGATTGATTGACCAACAATTGCATGTTCAATTGAAATCGTATGTTGAGTGAAAATTAGGTATGATTTTAGATTAAGGAATGAACAAATTAAAAAAATTTTATTTAGAGATAAAAGAATAATCTTAAGACCAATTTAGTTCCTTTAAGCTTGAGAGGTTGTTGAAATTTATTGTTCATGAAAATAAAATTAATAAATTACATCAATCATTAATTTTCTTGCTTAAGAAAGAGAAAAGTTAATATTTAAGGAATTAGTAACTTTGATTCAAGAATAATTTTAATTAGTTTAAAAAGACGTTTTTACCCATTTGAAGCAATCCTAATGAAACTTAATCCTACTAGTTATCTTAATTATTTAAATTTAATTATTAATATTTAAATTTAAAGTTTGAATTAATAGATAATTATCTTAGTTTAATTTCATTTTGAATTTGAATTTTATTTTGAATTTACAATTAGGGATTAAGAATTTAATTTTTAAATATTAAATTAATTAATTAGTTTTCAGATAATATTTAATTTGAATTTTGATTAGTCAAATTATTTCTTCCATGTGCAATCGACATTTGCTTTCACTCTATTACTTGTACGAACCGTGCACTTGTAGTTTAAAATCGATACACATAAATCGACCAACAAGTTTTTGGCGTCGTTGCCAGAGAAGAAAAAATTAATTTGATTACAGTAAGTTCAAAGAAGTTATTAATTTGAAATTTATTTTAATTGTTTACTTTTGTATCTCTGCAAGGATTATATGCACAGTAATCGACAAGCTATTTTAAAAGATTTTAATTCTAAAATCGAAAAGCAGTGCAGAGAAAATAATAGAGCAAGAAGATAGAGACTTCGCCTAGAAAGAGAAGAAAGGGAATAAGTTCGTGCTCAGGAGTCTCTATAGACAGACAATAGAATTGAGCTAGAAGAAGCTAGTGATGAAGAAGTTAACATGGCGGACCCTTAAGATCAAATTCAACCAAGAAATCTAATTCTGAGAGAACATGTCATGCCTAATGCTCAGATTGGATCAAGCATCACTCGACCTGCAGTGAATGCTAATAATTTTGAACTTAAACCAACTCTCATCAACATGGCTCAACAATAGCTTTTCTATGGCTTGAACCAGGAAGATGCTATTGCTTACTTGGCAAATTTCCTAAGAATTTATGACACAATCAAAATGAATGGAGTTAGTGATTATACAATTAGGCTATGCCTTTTTCTTTTCTCATTAAAGGATAAGCAAAAGCTTGGCTGCAAGGAAAAGTTGTTAGAACTTTCATCACATAGGACGGTCTGCCCAAAGAATTTTTGGCAAAATATTTCCCTCCTGGTAAGACAACAAAATTTAGAAATGATATAACCAGTTTTGTACAGTTTGATGGAGAGTCACTCTATGAAGCATGGGAGAGATTTAAAGACCTTCAAAGGAAGTTCCTTCACCACAGGATTCCAGAATGGTTGATTATGCAAACATTTTATAATGGAATAACAAGGCCATTGAGAAGTACAATAGATGCAGCTGTTGGAGGTGCTCTAATGAACAAAAATACAGCTAAAGCTTTGTAACTACTTGAATCCATGGCAGCAAACAATTACCATTGGTATAGTGAGAGATCTTTACCTAAGAAGGTAGTCGGTGTGCATGAAGTAGATGGGATTTCATTACTTTCAGCTAGGGTTGATGCTTTAGCTAGGAAGTTGGAACATGTTAATCTTACCACTGTAGGTTGTGAAGTGTGTGGTGGAAATCACTAATCTTTTGGATACCTAGCTCAAGTTTAAGTAAATTTTGTGGGGAATCAAAATAGAGCTCAGCCAATGCCTTATGGAAACACATACAATCATAGTTGGAAAAATTATCCTAATTTATCTTGGGGTGGAAATCAAGATAATCAAGGTAGTCAGGGGAACCGATTCAACCAAAGAGGAATATACCAACCACCATTTTCAAATCATGGACAAGCTCAATCTAATTACCATGATAACAAGATGGGATATGAGGCTGCTTTAGAAAAATTTATTACTGTTTCTAGTGAAAGGTTTGACAAATTAGATAATCAATATGATTGATTAGAAGGTAGGATGGATCAAATTGCTAGTCAAAATAGGAACCTTGAAGTGCAAATTGGGCAAATAGCTAGTTCTTCTAATTCGAGAAGTCAAGGAACTCTTCCTAGTAAAACAAAAATAAATCCCAAGGAATATTGTAAAGCAATTACGGTTAGAAGTGGGAAGGAGTTACAAGAGATAGTGCTACAGAAGGTTGAATCAGAAAGATAAAGTAAAGAAATTAAAGAAGATGAGCAATATAAAGAGAGTGAGACTGAAAAGGGGCAAAGTGAGACACTCCCACCAAAAATAGAAGTGAAGCCCTATATACCACCTGTACCATTTCCTCAAAGGCTCCAAAAGCAAAAAGTGGAGAAACAATATGAAAAATTTCTTGAAGTGTTTAATCAATTAAGAATTAATATTCCTTTTACATATACTCTTACTCAAATGCCTTCATATGTTAGATTTTTGAAGGAGATTCTTTCTAACAAGAGATCTATTGAAGAAAATGCAAGAGTTGCCCTAACTGAAGAATGGTGGTTGAACAAACTTTCATCCAAATTGAAAGATCCAGAGAGTTTTTCTATACCTTGTACTATTGGTGAATTTGACTTTAGCAAAGCTTTATGTGATTTAGGTGAAAGTGTAAGACTAATGACAAATTCAATTTACAGGAAGCTCAGATTCATATATTTAAAGCCTATAAGGACGACACTTCAATTGGCAGATCGTTTTGTAAAATTCCCTTTGGAAATTATTGAGAATGAGTTGGTTAAAATTGATAAATTTTATATTCCTATTGATTTTGTTATTCTTGAAATGGAAGAGGATATTGAAATTTCTCTAATTTTAGGGAGACCAGTTTTTGCTACTGTAGGGGCTATGATAGATGTTAAGGGTGGTAAGTTAACTTTGCAAGTGGGTGAAGAGAAATTAGAGTTCAATCTTAATGAGTTTATGAAAGAACTAAGATTTATGGATGATTGTTACAAAGTTGATGTTATTGATGAGTTAGTTCAAGAAGCTTATGAAAAAGAGTTTAGAGAGGATCCTTTAAAGCCTTATTTAACTCATAGAACAACTGGTATGTGCATAATTTGTTACTTTTATTCTCAATATTTTTGGTATTTTTGAATTATTTTTAAGCTTAACTCAGTTGGTTGAACAATTTTTATCAATTAGACATGATCTTAGTTACTTTTGGAATAATACCATTAAATTGAGGAATTTTCAGCATTTTTAATATCTTTACCATTGTTTGCTTCTTCAGGCATAACCGAAGATGTAGATCTTCAAATTGAGTGATTTGTGATTCCTTGGAAAGATAAAAAGGATCTCTACAAATGTCTAAGAGGATTCAAGATTCAATTCAGCCTCGAAATTAATCAAAAAAGAGCTCTGAATCCAGAACAAATATCCTGAATGAACATAATGAAAATAATATAATGGGGTTTTATTGTGTAAGACATATCTGGAGTTCCAAGTGTCAAAAAAAGCTCATCCCAGGCCCATTTGAATTTTAAAGGATGGCCCTACAATTTCTGTGAAGACAATTAAGTGAAATGAGGTCGTTTTGATTGTCAAAAACGTCATAGAAGTTGATCATTTTGAACAGAAATATCTGGTTCGACCTAATTTAGTTTTTAGGTCATATCTTATTCTGTGAGTGTCCGTTTTGGGCGAACCTTATCTCATTAGAAAGGTGAGAAGGAGATCTTCAAGGTTGTTGAAGAAGTCGGAACCAGATTTGAAAAGGAATGAGCTGAAAAACGGGAGAGAAATCAGAACAATGAAGATTTTCTATTGACTGTTTTTAAAATTCCCAAGTAATTAGATATTCTGTTGTCTTTGAGAGGCTATAAAAGGTGTGATTCTGGAGCAGCAAGGGGACATGTTTTTCGACATAGTTCGTCATCTACTTTGAGGTTTCATTTCTTTATTTTAGTGGTTGTAAGTCATGAGTGGCTAATTTCTTTGTTCAATTTAAGGGATTTAACATCCATGTGTATTTGTGAGACTTGTTCTTTAATTTAAATAATTTCTTCTTTGAATATCTGTTATTTCTTGTATTTAAGGAGTTAGTTCTATTGAAGGATTTTCTAAAAAGGCCTATTAGTTAATTGTTTGGTAGGATTAAATGTTATTTCATCTTCATAATCCGTAATTATTGTGAAAGATTGAATGTTAGTAGCAATTAGGTTTTACTGACTATCTTCCAAGTTTTCGTTAATAATCTAAAGAAACAATAGGGTTGAATTAAACAATTTATGATTTTTAAATTGTTGTTCAAGTTTAACTATTCATGCTCTTAATGCTTTTATTAGATTGAAAAGGATTGCTTAATACCTGCTCATCTAATAATTAGAGTCAATGAAGGTGCTAGGCTCAAATTTATGATAATAGGAAAGTGAGGGAATTTATCATACTTGTTGGTAAGCTTCAGTTAAGTATTCAAAGGGTAATTACTACATAATTTGTCTGTGATCATTTATATATTGGATTATAAATTCCTTGAATTGAATGTTTGTTAGATTGAATTCCAATTTGAGTTTATTTGTTATCTTAATTTCTTTAATTAAATTTCCACAAACCAATCCCCTTTTTCTCTTTACACAATAACACAAAATTAAGATTTCAGTCTCTAGGGTTTGACCTGAATTCAACACTTCTACAGTTAAAATTCAGTAATTAATTTTTGGTAGAATCGACAAACATCAACAACTCAAAAAGATGACAATCAAGAGATTGCAGCTTGTGCTTAGACCTTGCAGGTGATACCACATATAGCTTTTAGGGGATTTGAAGAAATAGGGAAATCCACACCTTTACCACCTCCTTCAATTGAGAGACCACCTATTCTTGAAATGAAACCATTCCCTTCTCATTTGAAATATATCTTTTTAGGACCAAATGAAAGCCTTCTAATAATTATAAATGCTCAATTATCCGAGGACCAATTAGAACAAACATTATGTGTGATTAGGCAATTTAAGAGGGTTATAGGTTGGACTATTTCAGATATCAAGGGTATTAATCCATCTTTGTATATGCATAGAATGTTGATGGAGGATGATTGTAAACCAGTTGTGGATGTACAAAGAAGATTGAACCCAAATATGAAGGAGATTGTTAAGAGTGAAATTACTAAGCTATTAGATGCAGGGATTATCTACCCAATTTTGGATAGTCCTTAGGTAAGCCCGTTATATGTGGTACCAAAGAAAGGGGGCATGACAGTTGATAAAAATGAAAGAAATGAGTTGATTCCATCCAGGACAGTTATAGGTTAGCGAGTGTGTATAGATTATAGAAAAGTAAACAAAGACACTCGTAAGGATCACTCTCCATTTTCTTTTAATGATCAAATGTTAGAGCGGTTAGCTAATAATTTATTTTTCTATTTGTTGGATGGATATTCAGATACTAATAGCTTCAGAAGATTAAGATTAAACAACATTTACTTGTCCATTTAGTACTTTTGCTTAAAGAAGGATACCTTTCGGTTTGTGCAATGCACCTGCTATGTTTCAACGTTGCATGATGGCAATCTTTAGTAATTTTATAGAAAGATTTATAGAAATTTTTATAGATGATTTTATTATTTATGGTACTTCTTTTAAAATTTGTCTCTAGAATTTAGCTAAGGTGCTTCAAAGGTGCGAAGAAACAAATTTGGTGCTTAACTGGGAGAAAAGCCATTTTATAGTTGAAGAGGGGATAATCCTTGGACACAAAGTCTCACAAGCAGCAATTGAGGTGGACAAATCAAAAGTTGAAGTGATTAAGAAGTTGCCCCCACCTACAAACGTCAAAGGAATTCGGAATTTTTTTGGACATGCTGGATTTTATTGACGTTTTATTAAATATTTTTCTAAAATTTCAAAACCTTTATGTGATTTATTAGGTAAAGATGTTGATTTTTATTTTTCTAATGATTGTATATTTGCTTTTAATAGGTTAAAAAAAGAATTAACCACAGCTCTAGTTATTGCATCGCCTGATTGGGCCTTACCTTTCGAGATCATGTGTGATGCTAGTGAGTTTGCAATAGGAGTTGTTCTTTGCCAAAGGCAGGAAAAAAGGTGTTATGCTATTTACTATGCCAACAGGTTGCTTGATGATGCTCAAGTCAACTATACTACTACGGAGAAAGAGATGCTAGCGGTGGTTTATTCTTTAGATAAGTTTCGATCTTAAATTATTGGGTCAAATATAATTGTGTACATAGACCACACTGCCATTCGGTACCTTATGAACAAGAAGGAGGCAAAGCAACATTTGATTCATTAGATACTGTTAATTCAAGAGTTTAATATTGAGATAAAGACAAAAAAAGGCTAGAGAATGTTGTTGCAGACCATCTTTCTAGAGCAAAATTTGAGACATTGGCCATGGAAGAGATACCGATCAAGAAAGCTTTTCCAGATGAGCAACTTTATTCATTGAAAGGGAATTTTTCTTGGTATGCGTATATTGTCAATTATCTGGTAAGAAAATTTGAGTGGGTATTTTCGCCCCCACTCCCGGTGGAATGGTTCTTACGACTTCGGCACTGTTTAGGCTCGGGGCCGGGAAAAAAGAAAGGAATGGATGACTCGATTCCTAAGGAATCCCCAACCCCCTAATGGGTTCGGAAAGTTGAGTACATGTGGGGAAGGTGAGAAATGACCCAGCACCCCCACAACGCCCGGTTCATTGGAACCGGCCTCCTTTACAGGTCTTAATATTATAAAATTCTTAAGTATAACAATATTATCCATATTACACACAATAATTAAAAGAAAGCATCATTATATTAAAATCAAAGCAATGTCCAAACAAAATAAATAAATGGACACACATCCAATGATAAAAATATGTCCTTACATCACATGCCTAAATAGGACACCCACCAAAAGGTAGAAACATGCCCTTTACATTGGTTCTAAAGCAAATTAAATTACATGATGTTCAACTAATGAGGTACCCACCAAGTGGAAACATACCTCTTACAATATTTGGAAGTCTAAATAAATTAATAAAAGTAAATAACCATTCACAATAAGTAAATCATTCATCAAAGGTATTTAAATATCAACAAAAAGTAAACATCCATCCATGATAAAAAAAATAATAATCCAAGCATTGAATTTAAAATAAATCAAAGCATAATCAAATATAGAATTGAATAAAGCAAATAAAAAGTCCAAATTATAGTTACTATTTCCATTTAGGGTTCTTTATCTCATGTGTTAAGGTTTTGGAAATTTCATGATTTTAAGCTACTGTGACTTTTATGGAATTAAAATAGATTAAAGATTTTATATTTTTAAAAGGTTGGTAAGACACTTTGATTAACTAAATTAATATTTGAATGGTGAAATCATGAGAACTAGGGTTTTAGACACTTTGAAATACTTTTGATTTGTGGTTTTAAATGGTGATTCATGGTGTTTTTAAGCTACTGTGTAAAATTAAAGAATTTGTGTTTTTATGGTTTTTAATATTTTAAAAGGATTAGGGTTCATAAAAATTAGGGTTTAAGGTTTTAAAAGGGTTTAGTGTTTAATATCTTAGGTTTGGAAATTGATTTTTGGATTTAGTGTTTTAGAATTAGGGTCTCGGGTGATTTGTTGATTTTAGGATTTGGAAAAATAATTTGATGATTTCATGAGATTTTATAAGTTTAAACCAAACAAATTAAAGTTTTTATAAAAAAGAAAGATTTACATAATTAGAAAGTATTTTTAGGGTTTTTATAAGAAAACAGAATATGTTTTAAGAGTTTACATAATTTGGAAAGTAAATTGGAGTTTTGGGGTTTTGAAGAAATAAAATTAATAAATTAAAGTTCAAAGATTTTTAATTTTGAATATCACAATTTTCTAATTTTAACTACTATGTAAAAAATAATTAAAGAAAATCAATTAACACATACCTTCTTTTGATGATTCCTCCAAAAATTATTTTTCTTAGATGAACTAGCTCTAAAGACAAACCTTTTTGCCTTTGAATTGCTTAAATCGTGATGCTGTTGTTCCAGAAAAAAAGTTGAATTGAATTGCTTCTTTTCCTTCCTTGATTTGGTTTAAAATTTTCCAAGCTACTGTTGGATTTTTTCCTCCCCCAATTTGGCCTCCTTTGGTTCTTATTTATAGAGGTCTTTCTATGTATAATCCTAATTAATCACGGCAAATAATCTCAATAAGAAAAGAAAACCAAAACCTAATTAAATTAGGTTTCAAAAATTTTACGTCGGAAAAAATTGCGCTGCCGAAAAAACTGCCGCAGGAAAAAATGCGCTGGCAAAAAAAACTGCCGCAGAAAACAGCGGCAGTGGGCGGGCTGGGGCGTCGCCCGCAGGAATTTCCTGCGGGCGAAATAGAAATTCTATTTCACTCGCAGGAAAATCCTGCGAGCGAAATAGCACAGTGATTTCGCCCGCAGGAAATTCCTGCGGGTGAAATAGCCCATGGGCCCGTGCGACTATTTTTTCGTCGCCGATTTTTCTGACTCCGATTTTTATTTTCATTTTTTTATTTTTATTTATTTATTTTTATTTTTTATTAATAAAAATTAGATAATAAGGCAAAAATTATTTAATTAAAATTATTTTGGACCAATTGGACAAGAAAAATCATTATGGACTAAATAAAACATCTTGAACCGGATTGGGTAAAAAATTAATGGTCTACAGTTTGCCCCTTGCTTGAAAAATCTGAAACTTTAGTAAAAGAGGTTGAAAAGCAATAAGACTTAAATTTTGAGATAGTTGAGATTTTGGGTTTTGGACCCGGTTTGAGTTCTGGACTCAAGGATGATTCTAGGTTCTGGACCTAAGAAAAATTTGGGTTCTGGACCCGGTTCGAATTCTGGACTCAATGGATGATTTTAGGTTCTGGACCTAAGGAAAATTTGGGTTCTGGACCCGGTTCGAGTTCTGGACTCAAGGATGATTCTAGTTTCTGTACCTAAGGAAAATTTGGGTTCTGGACCCGGTTCGAGTTTTGGACTCATTGATAATTTTAGGTTCTAGACTTAAGGAAAAATTTAGATTTTGGACCCGGTTCGAGTTCTGGACTCAATGATGACTCTAGGTTTTGGACCTAAGGAAAATTTGGGTTCTGGACCCGGTTTGAGTTTTAGACTCAAGGATGATTCTAGGTTCTGGATCTAAAGAAAAATTTGGGTTCTGGACCCGAGCTAATAAAAAAGTTTAGCTAATTTTTAGACATGTGTCTTCTTATTGCCCCCTGGGTGAAAAAAATATTTATATACCTGCAATTATTTGAATGATTAAAGTGAATAATTGAATTTACTGTTTATTTACCGTGTAGTCACTGTTCATGCACTATTTACTATTCATAAATAGTAAATTTACATCAAATAGTATTTACTATTGGAAAAAATTAATTTTACTATTTACCAATAGTAATACTATTTATAAATAGTAACATTTACTATTTATCAATAGTAATACTATTCATAAATAGTAACATTTACTATTCATCAATAGTAATACTATTTATGAATAGTAAATTTTACTATGTAATACTATTCATAAATAGTAACATTTACTATTCATCAATAGTAATACTATTTATAAATAGTAAAATTTACTATTTATAAATAGTAAAATTTACTATTCATGAACAGTTTTGAATTTATTTTCTTTTGCTTGCCGTTCCTCTATAAAAGGCCATCAATTCTTCATTTCATTTCACAATTTCAATTTTATAATTCTCTCAAATTTCTTTTCAATTTTAGCATATATTTTTCAAAACAATGCATGCTTCGAGGTCGTGGACTCATTCTAATGCCGAGTTATTGGAGTTTATTTGGCATCATGAAGACGAAAATCTAGATATACTGGCCGGGATGCCGCTCCATCGCAGTTCCAATTAAAAGAGCGAGGTAATTACTTTTTTATATATATATATATTCATATATTTTTTATTTTATTAATTTTTATTTTTTCTCTTTTTATTATTATTATTATTTATTATTATTATTTTATATTTTATTGTGAAAAATAATTTGATTTAAATAGATAGAATAACACGTACTTACCTGGTATTAACTTACCTGGGTCTGTGTTAGCATGATCGTTGTGTCGTCCGGGCCGGAGGGTGTATTTATAAAGTCCGATAATGGTATGATGTAGTGACTTCTCGGGAAAGGCGGATTATCCGAGATTGTGGCTTTGAGTAGTTCATCTTACAATTGCCGTCCGAAGAATGTCAGATAGACCGAAGCGTAGTCCAGGCGCTTGCAGGGCGATGGCTGGATACCACTCACACTTTTCACTTGCCCATCGGGAAGATGACGATTGGTTCGGTCGATTTTACTGCCATCACCGGCCTTCGATATGATGGTGCTCCGGTTCCTTTGACCAATGAAATTTTAACATTTGAAGAAATTTAGGAATTAATTGGTATGGAACCGTCATATAAAGGGCCTTTTAAGATAAAAATTAAACCGATTCGCAGTTATTGGATTAACTACGAAGGTCGGATTGGCAGAAACAGGGCCGAACAATATGCTCGACGATTTTTGTTATATCTGCTCGGATCGACCATCTTTGGCAGCACCGAATCGTCCATTCACTTGTCAGTGTTGAGTGCCCTTTCTTATCTCAGAATGGTACCATCTTTTGGCTGGGGTGAAAACGGTCTCGCATGTCTTTACCATGGCCTTGATAAGCTTTTTCGAAATAAGAATTCTTTTGTCGGCTTGATGGCAGTTGTCGAGGTATTCTTTCTTTCACCAATGTCTTTTCCCCTTTTCTCTTGCATGAATGTGATCTTTATTGTTATTGTAGATGTGGGCATATGAACACAACCTCGTGAGGGTACCCGGTATTTTTTGAGAGAGAATCGGGTATCCGAAATTAAATTACTAGTTGTCCAATCGTGTGGATGTTCCCAGCTCTCATCATGTGCATACTCATCGCTTTGTGTTGAGCCGCTTAACCTGGGATCAGGTAGAATAACATTAGTATGCTTTAAATTTTATGTGAAAGTTTTACTTACCTTATGTAAATTTGGCCTGGTGGAATCCAGAGGAGCGAGCAAATTGGTCTCCTTTGATGAGGGCTGCACTATCTTTCCAACATTCTCGCTAAATTATTGCTGGCCTCGTGTCCAGTGGCTGGTTTCTCGAGGAGAGAGTTTATGAATGGTTTCTCGATCCAGAGCAGCGGAGGTTTTTGATGCAAATCCTGGAATACACTTTAAATATTATGTCGATGCCGGAGGATGCTTGGTGGTCGGCCCGGTATGGTTATAATGCCGAGTCATTTCTCCATTTACCAAGTCCATTTTATGCCCATTTTATTCAAATGAGACTCTTTCACTTTGATGTATCTCCTGTCGGTGTGCGGGAGATTTTCGATGGAAATGAGGATAGAGATGAGGAGGAACATCATGGAGACGCAGGAGAGTCTATTCCACATCTCGGGGCCAATACTTCTCAGGTAAAACTTTTACCACTTTTCTATTGCAACTGCTTTTTCTTTCTTTGATTCTTTAATGATTTTTGCAGGCTGTTGGCTCGTTTGATTATGAGGTTGGACCTTCTTCCACTGCCCCTTCATTTGCTCATTCTAGCCCGCCGGATACGCCATCTCATCCGCAGGGTATTGATATGAACTACTTGGTACGTTCCTCATTTCATAATAGTTTACGCTATATGTATGCATGATTATGTATGCTCTTACCTTTTTCTCTCTTGGCTCACAGCGGATGCTTGAAGAACAAAATAAGAAACTTCAAGAAGAATTGGCTGCAAGTCGTCAGCAAGCTTCTCATTTTGAAAGTTTATATCATCAATCCGAACAAAATTTCCGTGACTTTCAATTTCAAGGAATGAGGGATCCCGGTGCTTCTTCATCGAGAGGCCCCCAAACTGATGACCATGAGATCCTTTCGTCTGCTTCTGATGAGGACCATGACAAATCAGAACTCCAAGGCAATAGGGATTTTAGTGCTTTTGCTTCGGATGATCCCGGGACGTGTAATTTGCCCCCTCCTCCAACAGGCGATGACTTTTTCAAGTCTTTATTTGGTGACCTACCACCACCCTCTTAGTGATATGTAAATATTGTAACAATTGTAAAACATTGTACAATAATGAAAAATATACAATTTTCCTCTTTACTGTAATCCTCTTTTTTTTTCGTTACTGCTAACTTTTTTTTATTATTATTATTTCGTTACCGCCAAAAATTATATATATATATATAGTACATCATAATTAATATCCACCTTATTTGCTACACCAGATCCAAGGTGGTAAAGGAAATTGCCACTTCCTTTCCTTAGACCATATGGTCTTATCCTTTCCCATCATCTTTTCTATTTCACTTTTGAAAAAGGTTTATTTTCTTCTATATAAATCACCTTGCATGCCATATTTTAATTCATAAACCAAAAATCTCTCTCTTTCAACGTGAAGACTCTCTTTAGCAATTTTGGTTTCCCTTTATTCATCAACCATGACCGAGCACCATTTAAAGAAAATAAAAATTCTATTTAAGAATATGGATGCCAACCATTGGAAGCAAATTTCATGGTCAAAGCTTGATGTTTTAAATTGCTTTCAAAATGTCAAATTGGACCACTCCTTCTTACATGTCGTGGCTTCCTTCTGGGATACGAATTCTAGGGTATTTAGAATTAATGGCCTTGAAATATGTCCCTTGATCAAAGAATTTGAAGCCACCCTTGGACATCCCAATAATCAACAAATGGCGTTACCCACATTAATTTCCAGGACTCAACAGAAGATGCAGATGTTATTTCAAATTCCAAAACCCGAAGTTCTTCCGTTGATGAGAGGTGAAAAAATTCTACTTGCTCCTTTGACTGACTTTTGTTTTTCTCATTTGGCTCCTACTAAGGCATGGGGATGCATGCTTTGTCTTTGCTTGCTCGGTCAATTCTTGCTTGTTTCTTCTGACGGCGATATTGATCCACGAGTATTAGATATTATGGACCAAATGGAAGGAGGCTTGTCGCCGGTACCTGTGATTTTAGCCGAGACCTTAGTTGGATTAGACCGATTTAAATCAGGACTGTCAAAGAAACTAACTGGGAGTCCGTTGCTGCTTCAGGTAATTACCTAAATTTCCCTTTCGGGTTTTCAATTTAGGTTTTTTTTTTATCGCTCTAACTTTTGCCTAGTCCGCCCATGAGGGTTTTCGGAACTAGCAAGCTATCCTAATTTTTGCCTAAGCTGCCCTTGCGAGTTTTCAACTTAGCGGACCTTTTTTTTCTTTTTTAATTCTTTCTTCACAGATTTGGCTTCAGGAGCATCTTTGTTTGCTTGATACTCCCTCCATGGATTTTTCCAGATACCTGCCACATCATCATTCTGCTAGGAAGCTACTTCATCCTGCTTCTTCATATGCTGACTGGGTTGATTGGATCCACTCAAGGTCTGAAGTCAATATCCGTTGGTTAGTACCTTGGTGGAAGATTTCTCGTATCACCATGCGGACATACTTGATGTACGTTACTCTTGCTGCACTTCGTCAAGGTACATGCTATGATCCTCGCCGACTTGGGCATCAGTATGGAGCTGAGCCTCATGATTCTGACTTTGCTCCTGACCTAGACATGCCTTGCTTGACTGAAGCCTACTTGGATCAGCTGAGGCAAAGCTGGCCTGCACGTTACACTTATCGACTGCCATAGCTTTTACATTTGTCAATTCAGAAAGTGTTTTGTTAGGATGAAAAATAACTAAAGTAATAAAAGATGCTTCTTTTCCATTTATAATTTGTCATCACCTTTTGCAATTATGATTATTTATTTCATCCATATCTAGTCAAATACTTATAACAGTGCACATAGAACAATTTTAACATTAATTCTATTTTATTAAATTGGGGAACAACCAAACATAAAGCCAGTATACACAAGATCACTCATGTTGCCAATTAGCCCTTTCGGGTTTTCTAGTTAATGATTTTCTCTCATTTAGACCTAATTGTTGCCTAGCCCTCCCTTTCAGATTTTCGGAACTAGCGGACTGCTCTAACTTTTTCCTAGGCCGCCCTTTTTGGGTTTTCAACCTAGCGAACTTCTTTTTTCTTTTTTTTTCTATCATACATAAAACCTCTTCAAGCTGTCAATATTTACTGGCTCACTAAATTCATTCCCATTCATGTCTGATAACTTCACTGCACCTTTGCTCATGACTTGTTTCATGACCTATGGCCCTTCCCAGCTAGGTCTAAACTTCCCTCTTGGATCAGATACATTAGGCTTACATTGCTTCAACACCAAATCTCCAACTCAGAATTTTCTAACCTTAACCCTTCTATTGTAATCCCGAGCTATCTTCTTTTGATACAGTTGGTGATGATACAGTGCTTTTAACCTTCTCTCTTCTAATAGAGCTAATTGTGTGTATTCGCTTGCTACCCATTTCGTTTCAGGCAGTTCAGCTTCCAAGACTACTCTTAATGACTTGATCTCGATTTCAATTGGCAATACCGCTTCCATCACATAAACCAAAGAGAATGGTGTCATCCCAGTAGGTGTTCGCACACTCGTCCTATATCCCCATAAAGCAAAGGAAAGTATTTCCGACCAGTCCCTGTAAGTCTTGGTCATCTTGGACAGAATTTGCTTAATTGTCTTGTTCGTTGCTTCTACTGCACCATTAGCCTTTGGTCTATAAGGAGAGGATCGATGATGATGGATTTGGTACTTGGAGAATAAATCCTTAACTGCTCCTTGAAACTGTACTCCGTTGTCTGATATCACACTGTGCGGGACCCCATATCTGCAGATGAGATTCTTTTCAATAAACCTAGCCATTTGACTTGCACCCAGCTTATTGAAGGATTCGGCTTTGACCCATTTTGAAAAATAATCAACTGCTACTGCAATGAAACGGTGACCATTTGAGACTGTCGGATGTATCTCTCCTATAATGTCGATACCCCATGTGGCAAATGGCAAAGGCGAAGACATTGAATGCAGTTCTTCAGAAGGCATACGATTCAAGTTTCCATACATCTGACATTGCTGGCACTTCTTGACGAACTCAATACAGTCTTTCTCCATGGTCAACCAATAGTAACCTTGTTGAATAATCTTCTTAAGTAGGGCTAAACCACTCATGTGCGGACCGCAACTTCCCGTATGTATTTCTAACATGATGCACTCCACTTCAGGCTTTCTTAAACATCTCAAATGCACTCCATCAGGCCATCTTTGATATAACTCTCCATGAAAGGTGATGTATTGCAATGACCACCTCCTTATGGCTCTTCTCTCTTTCTTTGTTGCCCCCGGTGGGTACTCTCTTTCCTCCAAAAATCGCCTTATAGTATCATACCACGCATCATGGTCCGTATCAATTTTCATGATTGTCTCATATTCATAACAAGGAGTTGATGAACTGGTCAAGATCAGAGGCTTAAGGAATAAGCTAACAGGATTTTCCCATACTGAAGCCAATGTGGCTAGGGCATCAGCCATCTGATTTTCTTCTCTTGACAGGTGTATAAACCTACACTCCTTAAAATTCTTCTTCATCATGGTCAGGTAATGGTGGTATGATTTCAATTTTTCTTCTTTCAACTCTCACTCTCCATTTACTTGGGATACTACTAGCAACGAATCACCATAAACTTCCACTTTATCTAACTTCATAATCATTAGGGTTTCCAAACCGAAAATACAAGCTTCGTATTCCACCATATTATTGGTTGCCCTAAATTTCAACTTTTTGGCTAAAGGGATGAGTTCCCCTTCAAGCAATTCTAGTATAACTCCCAAACCTGCTCCTTTCTTGTTTGCTGCTCCATCAAAATACATTTTCCACCCTTGTATTTCAATTACTTCTAAATGTTCATCTGGAAATTCCAAGATTACCTCTTCACTTTCTGGTAATGGTTGTTGAGCCAGGAATTCTGCCACCGTTCTACCCTTGATTGTTTTCCTGGTTACATACTCGATCTCAAATTCTTCTAATATTATCAACCATCGACCATATTTCCCATTTAAAGAGGGTGTCTCCCTCAAGTATTTCATTGGATCCAACCTGGAAATTGCTTACACGCTATATGATTGAAAGTAATACCGCAACTTCTTAGAAGACCAAACCACGGCTATGCATGTCTTTTCGATGATACTATACTTAATTTCATAAGGTAGGAGCTTTCTACTCAAATAGTAAACGGCATGCTCAATCCCCGACTCATCTGCTTGGGCTAGCATGGCTCCTATCGACTCTTCTTCTACTGCTAAGTATAGTAATAGAGGTTTTCCGAGTTTAGGTGGTTTCAAAACAGGTGGATTCAACAAATACTCTTTTATTCGGTCAAAGGCCTTTTGACATTCTTCGTTCCATACTACCGGCTGATTCTTTCTAAGCAATTTGAAGATAGGCTCATAGATTGTTGTGAGCTTTGCTATAAATCTGCTAATGTACTGCAGTTTACCAATGAATCCCCGAACTTCTCTCTCCGTCTTTGGGGCTGGCATATCCCCGAACTTCTATCTCAATTAACTTACCCATGAACATGATTGGCTTGGGATTTCCTTGGAGTGGTCCCATATCTGGGGCTTTGACAAAAATCTCTTCAAGTGGTGGGAAGCTCATCTTCTCATTCTTCTTTGGCTGGACATCATGGTCTTCATCATATCCTAACCCCTTCTTGGATGTTTGAGTTCTAAAATCTGGCAACTTTGTCAAACCAGCCTTTCCCTTTCCAAGACCAGCTCCGGGAAGGTAGTTCATGTTCTTCATCATATTCAAGACTTTGGAGTCCACTACTTCATCATCAGAAATTGCAACCACTTGAAAACCATTGAGAGGCCTCTCAACCATTAGTGCGTTAACAATCTCATTATCTTCAGCTTCAATGACCACTGTCTCATTTCGGTTGGGGAATTTGATCTTTTGGTGAAGGGTGAAAGGAACTCCACCAAGAGGATGAAACCATGGTTGCCCCAAGAGTAAGGCAAAGGTAACTGGTATGTCTAAAACAACAAACTCAACAATAGATTCAATTGGACCAACCTTGACAGCCGCTTTGAAAGTCTCTTTGGCATGCCTCTTAGTGTTGTCATAAGCACGAATTGTCACCTCGGTTGGGTTTAGATCTCTTGTTGACATGGCTATCTTTGGCAATATTTTAAGTGGACAAACATTTATGTCAGACCCATCATCGACCATTACACATTGAGTCCTTTTTCCCTTGACTTCTATTTTGATAAAGAGAGGGCGGATGTGGTCTCTCCCCTCCTCCGGTAAGTCTGCATTTGAAAAAGAAACTGCTCCCATATTAACTTCGCTTTGATCAAATCCTCCGGTGTTGTGGAGGTATAAATTGGCATGCTAGCCAAGGCTTTGGCCATAGTTTCTCGGTGCTTTTTTAGAAGTAGCTAACAGGTCCCAAATGCTAACACTTGCTTGGGTTCTTTTCAATTGCTTGAGCACAGCCTCATCTTCTTCTACTTCAACTTCTTTCCCCTTATTAGTTTCTATCTCCTTAGGTGGTGGCCTTGTGTAAGGCTTACCGGATCTAGTATTCATCACCTCATCTTCTTCGGGCTCGGACCAAGTCCACTCCTCCTTCTTAGGTATAACATCATCATCACTATCACTTGAATCCCAAAACCCATTAACAACACAAATTGCTACTTCTCCACCCATCATAGCTTGTTCAATTTTGACAAATGCCTCTTCTTCTTTGATTGCTTTTTCATCCACATCTTGAAAAGAAGACATGACAAAGTCCTCATGCAAACCTCCTCCAATCATAAAGGTTGCCGACGGTGGTACCCTATTAAATTTTGGCAATGGGTTGTCTTTGGTGTTTGGCTTATTTGGCTCGGGTAGCTTCCCATTATCAATTAGGTTTTGGATCTCATGTCTCAACCTCACACATCTATCCATGTCATATCCTTGCATTTGGTGAAATTGACAAAATGCTTTGGTGTCAAAGTTAGGTGGGAGACGGTTAGGCAAAGGACGAGGATTTAAGGGTTGTAGCAATCCTTTTCTTTAAAGCTTGTTAAGAACCCAAGACATCGGTTTTCCCAATTCCAAAAATTGTCTCCTTGTCCCCTGGTTGGTAGCATTAACATCGATGGCCTTTTGCATGCTTTGACTACCTTGTTGATAGCTCCCTTTCTCGTTCCTTTTTATTGCAAAGCGGCACTTATCCCTTTCCCATTCTTCAATTTGTAGACCAGCTTGAAGAAGGTCTTTGAAATCGCGGATGAGTATATGAGACATCCTCTCACGAAGACTAGGCAATACCCCTCTCACAATCATCCTTATTTGGTCGGATTCATCGGGCCTCTTCTTGAGTAAAGCGGCCTTGTTTCTCCACCTTTTTACATAGTCCACAAAATTCTCATTTGGCCTTTGCCTAATGGACTCCACTTCCATTAAGGTAACTTCTAACTCAACATTATATCCATATTGTTGGATGAAGGCTTTGTAAAGTAGATCCCAACTCTTTTGTGTTCCATCATCTAAGGTATTGAACCAATTTTGGACAACAGGGTCCAATGAGAGCATAAAGTACCTTAGGGTTTGAGCCTTGGTAGCTCGGGCAGACTACATGGCAGTGATGTACTGCTTCATATGAAGATGATGATTTTCGGTGCCATTATACTTAGCAAAGGAAGGCATCTTGAATTTATAAGGGACCTCTTCATCTTGTTCAAATAGTTTATCAATCTCAGACATCTCTTCGGTTTTCAACTTCTTCTCAAATTTCTTTTCTAAATCAGCAATCATCTTTTCAACATCGGATGTCTCGGTATTTTCAATGGTTGCCTTCTCAATAGTCTTCGGTTCTTTCTTCCTTTCTTGAAGCTCTTGGTAGTATTGAGCCCAATCATCATCATCATCAATGATCACCTTTTCATCATCAAAAACCACTTCACTAACTTTGGTCTTCCCTTTGTCCTTTGGTTTCTTAAGTGCTAGCAGATGTCTCGGCATAATTCTCTAAGATTGCGGTCAATTGGCTTTTCATGGTCTCAGCTAGGGCCTCTTTGATTTCTTCCATCTTGGCATTGAGGGCCTCATCCACCATCCTTTGAATTTGTTCGGGCTCCATTGTTTTTGGTGAGCAAGTGATTGAGTTGTTGCTAGATACTTCATCTCCGGCGTAGGTCGGATTGTTGTAAGCTTTAGAACTATAGTAATCCAGGGTTGTGAGCCAGAGAGGATCAATGATATGAGATACAAATGTATGCATATATGCATGTAAGCACAAACAAATCAACAAATAAGGATAAATATGACGTCCCTTCCAACCTTATAACATCCACACACGAATGGCGAGTCCCTTTTTCCTAGGTATATGGTTAACAAAATACCAACATGGGGTATTTTGCTTTCGAATAATTCCCTCGGACGTTTCAACCAATAGTTATATTTTCGAAAATGGAAATCAATCCATGATAATTCCCATTAATTAGGTTTTAATCCATTCAACCAACTAAAGTAGCTTTTATGCTATGTTGGATTAAAACGAAATTAAGAGGTTTATTATAAATAGATTTCTCACTTGAAAAGAGTAACTAATGGTTCATGCCAAAAACAAGCCCATGGTTAATTTATTCTTAGTATAAACTAGGCCCACAATTAATTTTTGGTATTTCATAATTGACCTAAATATTTTTGCAAGCTCTTGGTAAGAAATGGTTGGGTGAAAATAATTTTGTTTCTAAGCCCATTGTAAAATATTTTAGAAAAATGGATTTTGGGCGTAGTATTTGGGCCATGGGCCAAAGAATTTTTGATTTGTTTTTAGAAAAAGTCTTATGTACAAAGACCATTTTGAAAAATTTTGAAAATAGCTTTGGTCTTTTGGATTTTAAAGAAAAATTTATTTTGAGCTTACAATATACTTAGGTCATATTAGAAAAAGAACAAACCAAATAAGCCATGATTTAGACTAAGATAAACTAACCATAGTCAAACAACATGCATTTAGGGTAAAAACCTAAGGAAAGTAACTAAGCCAATTACATGAGCTTTAGTCTTTGGGTAAAAAGGCTTAGGTTTCCATAGCAAGTATATACCAAATGGTACGAGGCTATGAGTGGTTATGCCATGCTCGATCTCCATACCTTGAGTGAAAGTATGGTATCCCTTACATAACATAACACGGGTAACACAGGCGTCCTAACTCACGCACACAATGCAATCTAATATGATGCAATGGATAATATCATTATAAGAAAGAATAGAATAATATAAAGACCAACGGAATCAACTTCTCTTATCTCTAGTGGAGTCGCCACTGTGAGCAGGGATTTTCGCCCCTACTCCCGGTGGAATGGTTCTTGCGACTTCGGCACTGTTTAGGCTCCGGGCCTTAGAGAACACGGACCTAAGTTTGGAGAAAATGGAGTCGCCACCGGGACGGGCTGGGAAAAAAGAAAGGGGTAGATGACTCGATTCCTAAGGAATCCCCAACCCCCTAATGGGTTCGGAAAGTTAGGTACATGTGGGGAAGGTGAGAAATGGCTCAGCACCCCCATAACACCCGGTTCATTGGAACCGGCCTCCTTTACAGGTCTTAATATTATAAAATTCTTAAGTATAACAACATTATCAATATTACACACAATAATTGAAAGAAAGCATCATTATATTAAAATCAAAGCAATGTCTAAACAAAACAAATAAATGGATACCCATCCAAGGATGGAAACATATCATTACATCAAATGCCTAAATAGGACACCCACCAAAAGGTAGAAACATGCCCTTTACATTGGTTTTAAAGCAAATTAAATTACATGATGTTCAACTAGTGAGGTACCCACCAAGTGAAAACATACCACTTACAACATTTGGAAGTCTAAATAAATTGATAAAAGTAAATAACCATTCATAATAAGTAAATCATTCATCAAAGGTATTTAAATATCAACAAAAAGTAAACATCCATCCATGATAAATAAAATAATCCAAGCATTGAATTTAAAATAAATAAAAGCATAATCAAATATAGAATTGAATAAAGCAAATAAAAAGTCCAAATTATAGTTACTATTTCCATTTAGGGTTCTTTATCTCATGTGTTAAGGTTTTGGAAATTTCATGAATTTAAGCTACTGTGACTTTTATGGAATTAAAATAGATTAAAGATTTTATGTTTTTAAAAGGTTGGTAAGACACTTTGATTAACTAAATTAATATTTGAATGGTGAAATCATGAGAACTAGGGTTTTAGACACTTTGAAATACTTTTGATTTGTGGTTTTAAATGGTGATTCATGGTGTTTTTAAGCTACTGTGTAAAATTAAAGAATTTGTGTTTTTATGGTTTTTAATATTTTAAAAGGATTAGGGTTCATAAAAATTAGGGTTTAAGGTTTTAAAAGGGTTTAGTGTTTAATATCTTAGGTTTGGAAATTGATTTTTGGATTTAGAGTTTTAGAATTAGGGTCTCGGGTGATTTGTTGATTTTAGGATTTGGAAAAATAATTTGATGATTTCATGAGATTTTATAAGTTTAAACCAAACAAATTAAAGTTTTTATAAAAAAGAAAGATTTACATAATTAGAAAAAGTATTTTTAGGGTTTTTATAAGAAAACAGAATATGTTTTAAGAGTTTACATAATTTGGAAAGTAAATTGGAGTTTTGGGGTTTTGAAGAAATAAAATTAATAACATTAAATTCTTTGGCAAATAAAGCAACAAATTAGTGTTTTTGACTTTAGAAAAACTAAATTAAAGTTCAAAGATTTTTAATTTTGAATAGCACAATTTCCTAATTTTTGCTACTGTGTAAAAAATAATTAAAGAAAATCAATTAACACTTACCTTCTTTTGATGATTCCTCCAAAAATTATTTTTCTTGGATGAACTAGCTCCAAAGACAAACCTTTTTGCCTTTGAATCGCTTAAATCATGATGCTGCTGTTCCAGAAAAAAGTTGAATTGAATTGCTTCTTTTCCTTCCTTGATTTGGTTTCAAATTTTTCAAGCTACTGTTGGATTTTTTTCCTCCCCCAATTTGGCCTCCTTTGGTCTTTATTTATAGAGGTCTTTCTATGTATAATCCTAATTAATCACGGCAAATAATCTAAATAAGAAAATGAAACCAAAACCTAATTAAATTAGGTTTCGAAAATTTTGCGTCGAAAAAAATTGCTCTGCCGAAAAAACTGCAATAGGAAAAAATACGCTGGCGAAAAAAAACTGCCGCAGAAAACTGCGGCAGTGGGCGGGCTAGGGCGTCGCCCGCAGGAATTTCCTGCGGGCGAAATAGCACACGGGCCCGTGCGACTGTTTTTTCGTTGCCAATTTTTTCGACTCCGATTTTTATTTTTTTGATTTTTATTTGTTTATTTTTATTTTTTATTAATAAAAAATTAGATAATAAGGCAAAAATTATTTAATTAAAATTTTTTGGACCAATTGGACAACAAAAATCATTATGGACTAAATAAAACATATTGAACCGGATTGGGTAAAAAATAAGAGTCTACAGAAAAATTATGCCTTTAGATTTTAATGCTAACCAAAAGAAGAAATTTTTCTCTGAAGTGAAGCATTATATGTGGGAGGATCCTCTATTGTTCAAACATTGAGGTGATAGTTTGATCCGTAGATATGTTCCAAAAGAAGAGTTCTAATCCATACTCAAGTTTTGTCATTCTAGAGAGTGTGGAGGACATGTTAGTTCTTCCAAAACTATAGCTAAGGTATGCCAATTGAGATTCTTTAGGCCCATAATGTATTGTGATGCACATAATTTTGTTAAGAGATGTGATTATTGCGAAAGGGTAGAAAATATCTCGAGAAGATATGATATGCCTTTAAACTCTATTTAAGAAGTTGAATTATTTGATAATTGACTTTATGGGGCCATTTCCTTCTTCTTTGAGCAACCAATATATTCTTGTGGCTGTAGATTATATCTCAAAATGGGTAAAAGCAATTGCTAGTCCAACTAATGATGCTAAGGTAGTGATCCATTTTCTTAAGAAATTAATTTTCTCTAGGTTTGGTGTACCAAGGGCTATTATTAGTGATGAAAGTAAGATAGCTACACCTTACTATCCATAAATGAGTGGTCAGGTAGAGATTTCTAATAGAGAAATTAAGTGGACATTAGAGGAGACTATTGGAAATTCTAGGAAAGATTGGGCACTGAAATTAGATGATGCTTTATGGGCTTATAAAACTACTTTTAAGACACCCATTGGTATGTCTCCTTATAGGTTAAATTATGGAAAAACTTGTCTTCTTCCAGTAGAGTTAGAGCACAAAGCCTATTGGACAATTAGAAAATTAAATTTTGATATGAAAATAGCAGGTGAAAAGAGGTTACTTCAGTTAAATCAACTCGAGGAATTGCACCTTAGTTCATATGAAAATGCTAAATTGTATAAAGAACGAACTAAGGCATGGCATGAAAAGCATATCAAAGAGCGTAATTTTTATGAAGGCCAATTTGTGTTATTGTTCAATTCTAGACTTAAACTTTTTCCTGAAAAACTTAAGTCTAGATGGTCGGGCTATTTAAGATAGTTAAAGTTTATCTGTTAGGAGCGGTGGATATTCAAAATAACTCAAATCAAAATTTTAAGATTAATGGACAAAGACTGAAGCCATATATAAATGGTAAACCAATTGATAAGGCCTTGTTTTTTTATTTTAAAGTTTGAGTTTCAAAGTTAGAATCAAGCTAGAGGCTTTAAACAAGCACTTTTGAGAGACAATCCAAATTTCTATCTTTTCATTTCAATTTTATTTTTTTTCTCTTAGAAATTTTAATTTATTTGATTTAGTTAAGTTGAAGTTTAATAGTTATTATTAATCTGGTTTGTTGGTGTTTGCAGGTTGATGTTCTAATGATATGTTATTTAATTTTGTATTTTTGTTTTTTGTTTGTTAAGCAAATAGCAAAGGTGGAGAAGATAGGGCAAGAATAGGTAAGTAATTAATTACATTAATTAAAAAAAAAAAGCTTTTGTCGCCATAGTTGTGATCACGACACAAAATTACATTAATTGAAAAAAAAAACTTTTGCCGCCACTGTTGCTATCGCGACAGTAATAGCGGCAACAAACCCATGAGCAGCAATGCGAAAGCGCTGCTGTCGCTCATAAGCTTGTCGCAATCGCAACGGGCTTGACTAGAACGAAAAATAATTATAAAAGCATAAGCATCCCCTTTCTCTCTCCTCACTTTCCTTTTCATCTTCTTCTTCTCTCTCTCTCACTCCCAAACTCTCTCTCACTCCTAAACTTTCTCTCAAATCCCTAACCTATCTTTTCTCAAATCCATACAAATCTCACTCAAATCTTCTTAATTTTTTCCTTAATCCAACAAATCTTTACCTAATATACTAAACTCATTCCTTAAATCAATAAAAAAAATTGCTTCAAGAACCAAGAGTGTTGCAAAGAAAGCTTCTTCAAGGAAGGGGAAATATAAGGTTTTAAGCTCTTCAAGGGATGAGGTAGATTTATCTTCTCGTTTTGAGGTCCTTTTCTAATTTTTTTATCAAGAAGAAGGTAAAAAATATCTCTCTCTATGCTTAAGAAATATTACTCCTTGTAGATATTTTAGCTAGGGTATGTTTGAACATTTGGATTTAGATGGTAGAATGAAACAATTATTTACTAGATTAGGTTGGAAAAAATTGATTCAAAAGAGATATGGCACATATAAAGAACTCACTCTTGAATTTTTCAGAACCCTTAAAATGTCTAAATCTAAGGATAAAAATTTAGAGTGTAGAATGTTTGGTGTGAATTGTGAAATTGAGCATGATGTTATATTCAACGCTTGCGGTTTGCCTAAAGGAGATGCTAGTACTCATTCTAAAGATTTTAAACTTGACAAATTCTGAAAAACTTTAACTGGGTTTAATTCATTTAATATAAGAAATGCACCTAATGGACTAATTCGTGATCATAGTTTATTATTATTGCATAAGTTTATGTGTCATTTGTGTTTAGTAAAATGAAAAGTAATAAAGTTTCAGTACAAGAATTATTTATATTGTATTGTGCTTATAAGAATAAAAAAGTATCTACAACATATCATATTTTTCAAAGCTTAATATTTATTGCTTAATATCCTAAGAGTACTATTGCATTAGGACATATTGTTGTTGGATTAGCAGTCTATTTTAATATTTTAGATCCTAGCAATACTTTGGTGGAATGTATTAGTGAAGAGGCATATTTGTTTGACATTTTATGTCGTGCTAAGATTTTGGATGCTAATAGTAGTTTAATGGATCCCACAACAAGAAGGTGATACAAGAAATTATTTCAAGGAAGATCTAGTAGTAGTGCACCAACTAATTAGCCAGCACATGAAGAAAAGGATAATGAGGAAGAGGAGAGTGATGATGAAGAAGATGATGATAGTTCCAATGATGAGCAGGGATGGCGATAAGTTTTAAAGCGGCTCGATTCAATGGACGAAAAGAAACAGTAGATAAGCACGCAACTGAACATTATGGAGGAGCAGCAAAGGCAGTGTGGCAATCAAATAGGGAATATGAATCGCAGACTTGCCAATATGGGAAGGAGTCAGACTTATCACAATTACAAGCTCATGAAGTATATTGAACTTTCTGGTTTGTCTATTCCTTCGTCGACTCCCTCACCTCCATCGTCGCCATGACTCAGGGAAGCTTGCATCTTTTTCTTTTTCTTATCATATTTTCTTTTTCCTATTATTTATGGTATTTTTGTTGTAGTTACATGCTTTTTATTGGGAACAATGAAAATTTTAAGTTTGGGAGGGGAGTATTTATTTTGTTTTATTAGTTTGTTTAATTTGTGTTTTGTGAATTATGTTTCTTGTATTAATGTTGTGTTTTTTGTTTTTTTTTTGTAAATTTAAAATTTAAAAAAATATATATAGAGAGAGAATTTTTGAAATTTAAAAAAAATTAAAAGAAAAAAAAAGAGAAAAAAGACAAACTTTTTTTAGATTTTGCAAAAAATAAAAACAAATTTCAGATTTGTTTGAAGAAAGAAAAAAAAGTAAAAATTAAAAAATATAATAATAATAATAATAATAATAATAATAATAATAATTAGACTTATTTAAATGGTTAGTCAGATTTTTTAGTTTATCTAGGATTAAGATATTATCTTTTTTTTTTAAATATAATTCCTTATCCTTAATAGAATAATAATTTGATTTTAATTAGTAAACTTTAATAATAAGAGTTTAACTAGAATTCCTTTAATTGAATGGTTTTAGGATTAGTCTTTTTTTCTCCTCTATATAAGGTTAAGTTCTTATCACTTTAATTCATAATTAGCATAACTTTAGAAGAGAGAAAGATGAATAATGAAGAGAAATTATTTACTTAGGTTTGGAATGGAGATAACATATCGGATCCTGAAAAACCTTTTGTCAATCCACATATAGAAGTACTTGAGCAACTTAATGCTTTCTATCCTTTTAGGCATGTTTATTTTGATCCTTATGAATGCGCTTTTGATCTCGATGAGATAGTGGAGAGGGAAAAATTAGAGAAAGCATGGGAGAAAGTTGGATCCCAACTTGACTTGGTAATTTTAGGTAATATTTCAAGTAAAGATGATGAACCTAAGCCATTTCCAACAAAGAGGAAGAGAGGTAGGCCATCTAAATTGGAGAAAAAGAAAAGAGGAAAACATCCAAAGATTTCTAAAAAAGTTCAGTTTGATGAAGTAACCAATAAAAAAAAAGAGTGAGATGCTTAGAAGTCCATAAATAACTCTTATTATTGTTAGTTTGATTTAAATAATATTTCTTTTTAGATTATATTTTATTTTATTTCTTATTTAATTTTATGTCTTTTTATTTTTAATTGTAGTAGACTTTAAATTTCAGTTTTTAATAAATAATAGATCTTGTTCTACTCCAACTTTGCAAGCTATTTGGTTTGTAATCTCTACTTGCTCTTTACTTGTTATTAATTAAATTAATTATTGTTATTTTAGATTTCAACTTGATAATATAATTCTTTTAGCTAGATTGAAATATTTTTTGGTTATTCTTAATTTAATGCATGGAATGAATAAGGTTGTGATCTTAAGCAATTATCAAATTAAGAGCACTTATTTTAAAAGAATATTTAAAATTATTTTTTATCATGGTGATTTAAGTTCATTGTGATGTAATAGATTCTTGAGTTAGCATGTATCACTAAGGTAGTAAATTGCTTGATTTTGTGAGGGTATAATGTGAGAATTATGCACAATTAATATAGTTATTATATTAAATATTTTTGCGAGAAGGAGCGTAAGACGCACTCGTTTTGATATTTAAGATGGAATGGAGCATAAAATGCATCCACCATACATATATATATAAAGAAAGAAAGAAAGAAAAAGAAATTAACAATAATAATGGGATGGAGTATAAAATGCACCCATTAAATATATAATAATATTGATAAATATATAGTTCTTATTGATCCTCAGTTGTTGTGTATAATTGCCTACTTAGTGAAGCTTGCTATATTTTTGGATTAATAAAGTTATGATGAATTTTTTATGACTATAGTTTGACATGAAAAATTGTGTTAATCACTTAATGTATAAGTGTGCTTAGTTTGTGAAGTTACTTAAGGTTATAATTTTTTGAAGTTTTGATATTTTAAGTCAAGAATAAGTGATTATTATTTTTCTTTGGTTAATTGTGTTTGATTAATTGTTGAGATTTGATTTAATGATGCTAATTTGCTTGAGGACAAACAAAAGTTCAAGTGTGAAAAGAATTTGATAAGTGCAAATTGACCTTATATTTTTTTTTATCATATTTAGTATGTAATTGACTTGAATTAATCTATTCTAAGCTTATTTTTACGTGCTTTTATTTCATTATTCTTAAAGTTAGCTTAGTTTAAATTAATTTCTTGAAAGTGCGTCTAAATTGGTATTTTTAGGTAAAATTAGATCTTCAAAGCTTCAAGAATAATTTTGGTGGTTTTAAATTGAAAATTTGGAAACATGGCCTCCATGAAGTTGATAGAGGGCACCTCAAGATTTTCTAAGAGTCCTAGTTCGTTAATTTCTGAATTTATTTGGACTTCCAACTTAAAAGTCGAATTTAGGCTTAAATTTGAGAAGCAGAAGTCCAATCCAAGTCATTGATAGTAATTAGGCCATAACTTGTGTGTCTGAACTCCGAATAAGGTGATTCAAAAGCCTAAAACTATATACTCTTCTAGGCTACAATTTTACTCAAAAAGTGAATTCAAGATAAGGCTTTTATCTGATAGAAAATGAGCTTCCAATTTTGAATTCAAAATTTTGAATGGAACTTGAGTAGGAGTATGAGTCTATTTTGAAGGAGTTGGTAAAGACAACTTAAAAATAACATGAACAGTAATGTGGGGAGCATCCAGAGGCAATTTTTCTAATATACTTTTCATCTTTCAAGGGGAGCTTAGTTTTTCCACCATTGGAGATCAAAATGGAAAGAAAATTGGGCTTGAGGACAACTTCATTATCTCAACTAGACTATTCATCTACCTATTTTGAATTCTCTATTTTGGTTTATGTTGTATTTCATGTTTTTGTTCTGATTTGAATTTTTAGATTGTGAATATCATGTTTATTTTCTTAATTTCTATGTTCTTTATGTTTAATCTAGCCATGAGCAACTAATTCCCTTAGTGGGATTAGGTGGATTTAAGATTGTGAATAATGAGAATTAATTAAATTGATTACTATTTCTCTTGAAATTGAAGTTTTGTTGATTTTGATCTAAGTGCTTATGATTGACTGGCCAGCAATTGCATATTCAATTAAAATCATATATTGAATGAAAGCTAGGTATAATTTTAGATTAAGGAATCAACAACTTAAGAAAATTTTATTTAGAGATAAAAGAATAATCTTAAAACTAATTTAGTTCCTTTGAGCTTGAGAGATTGTTGAAATTTATTGCTCATGAAAATAGAATTAATAAATTATTTCAATCATTAATTTTCTTGCTTGAGAAAGAGAAAAGTTAATATTTAAAGAATTTGTAACTTTGATTCAAGAATAATTTGAATTAGTTTGAAAAGATGTTTTTACCCATTTGAAACAATCCTAATGAAACCTAATCCTACTATTTATCTTAATTATTTGAATTTAATTATTTGAATTTGAATTTGAAGTTTGAATTAATAGATAATTATCTTAGTTTATAATTTCATTTTGAATTTGAATTTTATTTTGAATTTACAATTAGGGATTAAGAATTTAATTTTTAAATATTAAATTGATTAATTAATTTTCAGATAATATTTGATTTGATTTTTCAGTTAGTCAAATTATTTCTTCCATGTGGGATCGACCTTTGCTTTCATTCTATTACTTGTACGAACTGTGCACTTGCGGTTTAAAATCGATATACATAAATTGACCAACAGGATTTGTAAGGCCTTCGATATGTCTGGCAAATTGGCATCAAAAAAATCAAAGTTGAGGTTGACAACAAGAGTGTTGTAGCAATGATTCTTGGCTCTAAGAAAGTTTGTGGTTCCAATGCTATGTTGATTCAGAGAATTCATGAGTTTATACGCAGAGATTGGGAAGTTGACTTGTACCTTATTTACAGGGAGGCTAATCGAATGGCAGATGCTCTAGCAACCCATGCTACTAAGTTCCCAATTGGTGTTCATGTATTAATGGATCCTCTTAATGAAGTACTTAGTTGGCTATCTTATGATATCTTGGGGGTAGCCTATCCAAGATCAGTCTATGTTTAATATTGTAAGGATGTTTGTTTCCTCTTTTCTTTATTTAAAAAAAGTTATCTATTTTGTCTTCTGTGTTTTGCATAATCTGATGTTTTAAAATTCATACTAATTATTAAAATTATTTAAAATCATGTATTCGAATTGCAAACTCATCTATGAATTTTCCTAGAATATATAAAATTTTCTTACAGGGTAAAATTTTAAATGCCAAAAAAATACGTGATATTTAATGTGAAAGAAAAAATCATATTATCCTAAATTTGATTTTAATAAAAAAATAATTTATTTAAAATTACAATAAATATATAAATTAATCATATTACTAATCATCCTTATTGATTTGATTGATAAAATATGATAGTTATGAAAGATATAATATAATTAATTTGATTTATTATTATGTATATTTAAATAGAAAAAATCTATTTTTATTGTAATCAAATTGTTTGCTATTAATTTCTTAGAGTTACATAAAAACAAAATACTAAAATATGATTAAAAAATTACTAAAAGTTACCCTTTAAAAAATGGTATTAATATAGGATAATCAAATTGCTAATGAAAAATCAACGGAAAGAAAAGATTTGCCTTATAATATTATTTCAAATTTACATTTGTGCATATTGAAAACAATTGCTATAAATGTGTGATTTAAAGAAAAAAAAACATATATTTAGGACAATTGTTTACGGTCACTATTATATCTATTAGGTTGAAATGCAGAAGCAAAATATTTTTTTAGGTAAAATGTAATAAACAAAATAAAAATAACAAGAATATACAAATTTATGTAGTTCAGCATTGACATAAATCCACGGGCAAAAGAGAGGAGCAAATACTAATAATTAGATAGTACAAAGCAAGAGTGATTACTCACTCTAAACCCCTAACTCAGATACACTCAATGTGCTTAGCTCGCACAAAGTTATGAAATAGAGGAAAAACACTCATAAAAGGGAAGAAATAAAATAGCTTGGCTAATTCTCTCATAAAACTCTATTTTTCAAATACTTAGCCTTATTCACCCATAAAGTACTCTTTATATTTGAACATGGAGGAGATAGAAGTACTTCCTCAAGAAGGACTTGATTTGATTGACTAGAAAAAAACTAGTCAATCAAATTCTTTGAACACAATTAATAAGGCCTTACAAAATACTTTGGAAAGACTAGTACAATATACTTGGACAATTCATAAATTCAATTCACATCAACAGTTCTCCACCTTTGAATTGAATTCTTTTGTACCACAAAAAAAAAAAATTAACTCTACCTTCTCCAAATAGCCCCCTAAAGGCAAAATCAATAGTTACAAATACAAATTAAGTTTAACTAATACCTGAACTTGCTTACTAAAAGAGGATTAGTCATCATATTAGCTGGATTATCTACATTATCAATATTCTTAACTACAATATTTCCTTGAAGGACATCTCAGACAAAATCATACTTCACATCAATGTGTTTCACCCTTTCATGAAATATCTAATCTTTTGTCAAGTGAATAATACTTTGACTATCACAATGAACGGAGGACACCAATAAATCTGCACTAAGCTCACCAAATAAACCTCTTAACCAAATAGCTTATTTTATAACTTCTACCATTACCATGTACTCAGCTTCTATAGTAGATAATGCCACTATAGGCTGCAAAGTAGTTGGATGAATCTTTTTTTTGTCAATATCACCAATATAATCTGAATCAACATAACCAACCACATTTTCCTTATCTTTTCAAATTTCAAATAGCTATTAGTAGTCCCCTTAAAATATCTCAGTATCCATTTCATAGCTTGCTAGTGCTCTTTACCCGGAATTAACTATATATCGACTAAATACACAAACAACATGTACAATATCTAGATGGGTGTAAATCATAGTATACATAATACTACTAGCAGCACTAAAGTAAGGAACATGTGATATATACCCAATATCTTTTTTAGATTGTAGTGACAAAGCCGCTAAAAGTCTAAAATGAGCAGCAAGTGGAGTACTTATAGGCTTAGCATTATTCATTCCAAAATGTTCCAAAACCTTTTTAACAAAACTCCTCTGAGTTAAATAAATTTTGCTTGAAGATCTATCCCTTCAAATCTCCATACCAAGAACCTTCTTAGCTACTCCCAAATCTTTAATCTCAGATTCACCACTTAACTCTTCTTTTAACCTGTTGATATTAGACGTGTCATTGGCAGTAATAAGTATATCATCAACATAAAGCAACAAATAAATAAATGAGCCATTATCATGATTTTTGAAATACACATAAGTATCATATTGGCTCCTAGAATAGTCGTGGCCTACCATAAAGAAATCAAACCATTTATACTACTATTGAGAAGACTGCTTCAAACCATACAGTGATTATTTAACAAGTAAACATGGTCTTCTTTTCTTTCTTTCTCAAAACCCTTAAGTTATTGCATGTAAATTTTCTGCTCAAGTTCACCATGCAAAAATGTTGTCTTGACATCTAGTTATTCTAACTCTAAATCATGTATAGCAACTAGAGCAAACAAGCAAGTCATGAGTAGAGTTATGTTTGACAACAAGGAAGAAAACATTATTAAAGTCAACTCCTTGTACCTAACTATATCTCTTAACAGCCAACCGTGCCTTGTACCTGGCATTCTCAACACCTAGAATGCCATCTTTTTTTTCTTGAAGACCCAGTTGCAACCAACAATCTTCTTGTCTTTAAGCGGTTTCACTAGGCCCTAAGTTTTGTTCTTATGGAGAGATTTCACCTTATTTCTTGCATAGCTATCAACCATTTAGCAGCATCATCACAAGAAATGGCTTTTGAATATGTGGAAGGTTCATGGGTTCCTTCAATTTCTTATGCAACAACACAAGCAAAAGAAACATAATTTGTTAATCTTTGAGGCATTCCTTTATCTCTTTGTAGCCTGTTTTTAGCAATAAAATATTGTTCTTCTTCTATTAACTCTTCTACTTTTGTTGAAGTAGATAATTGAACATGGCTTTGAATGGATTCTGTTTATGAAGATGTCTTCTTCACCTCAATCTCAACCTCCACCTGCTTCTTTGAATTCCACACAACAGTCTCAGAAGAAACAATAGCTCCTTCCCTTAATGGAGCAATATCCTTTACACCAGTCTCAGAAGAAACAATAGCTCCTTTCCTCAATTATAACATTCCTAATAATAACAACTTTAGATGATTTTGAATTAAGACGCCAAACTTTATATCCTTTACACTAGATGGATAACTAATAAATATGCCATTTTTAGATCTGGGTTCTCAAGTTTTGCATCATTAACATGAACATAGACATGACAACTAAATACCCATAAATCAAAATAATTAGCATGATTACTTTACCATAACTCCTTAGAGTCTTGCATTCAATTGATGCAAATGGAGACTGATCACTGTAATAATCTATTTTTTTTAAAAAAAAAATGGGGTAGTAATTAAAAATAAATATTTAAAATATTACACCAAATATATAAAAAAAATAAAACAAAAAAAAGTAACTCATGCTTTCGTGCCATGTTTCCTGCAAGAATTAAGGGAAAAATACAGTAAAAAAAGAATTAGTTAAAATCTAGTATAAAAGGAGAAAAATTCACAAGAAATGGAGGGAAAGAAAAATAGAGAGAAAGGAGAGCAAACACAAAAAAAAAAAAAAAAAAAAAAAGATTCAGAAACACGATAGGAGAGGTAAAGAAAAAGAGAGAAAATTAAGGTTTTTCCTGGTAGACAAAAACTGTGTAATTAAAATCTAAATTTGTTAAGTACAGGAATGTACTTAATAAAATTCTGTAAGCCAATTAAATCAAACAAACAAATCAGAAATTAAGAGCTCACAAAAATTAGGTAAAAAATCATGAATCTTTAACATTTTTTTACTGTAATTTTTGAATATTTATTTGTTTATTTATCTATTTTGCAATTATGAATGTGAATATATAATTTTGAAGTCCTGATTGCACTGAATGAATGACTTATAGGCTACAGTACAAAAGAAACATAAGACACACAAACTTCATACTCCTAAATTAGTTGCAATAACCACACAAATTCACAAATTTTAAGATACTTCAGAATGAAAAAACTATCCATATAATTAAAATATAATGAAATCTTAGTTTCACAACTAGCCAGAGGAATCAAGTTTCCTTTACCTCATTCACACCATACATTTGACTCAATAAAATAGAATATAAAAATAGATTAAACAGAGACCCAACAAACAAAAGGGGAAATATACATTTGCAAAAAAAAAATCCATAAATTAGAAATATTATGGAACCAACCATGGAAAAATCCTATAAAATAATACTAAACCCAAATAAATACAAGATCTTTGACAAAAAATAATGAAATGAAGAGTGGAGGATGAATTTTTCTCTAATATATATATATATGATAAAAGATATGATTTAACAAGGAAAAGATAAAAAAAAAAATTAGTATGTGTATTTGATTCCGTTTAGCAAATTAAATTAAACCCATATACAAAACAGTCATATTTGCTGGAAATTTAACAATAAAAAATAATAAAAGGAGATTTTAATTTTCTTACCTTCTCTGATAAGCAATAAGAAGAATTACTTAAAGAAACATTCACAGAAATGAAAAATATATAAATTTACTTATTTTATACATTGTTTATGTGAGAAGAAAAATAAACAGAAGAAGAGAAAGAGGCGGGCTGCCTAAAAAGAAACGAAACGCAGATTCAAATATCAAAATGATAAATATATATGAAATGTTTAGGGTTAAAAAAAAAACGTTATAGTTTTGATATGCTTTTTCATGTTTAGCTATTTCCACTTCTAAAACTTTTTTTTAAAATAATAATAGCCATAATGAATACTGCAACATGGGTATGGTTCTGAATTAAAAAAAAAAAAACATGAGCCATGTTCTCTTGTTTTAAATTTTTTCTTTTGCTTTTTTTTTTCTTTTAATAGAATAATAAAGCCAATTCTATTAAATTTTCGTACAAGCACGTCACTATAAGTAAATTTTCAATTAATAGGTCTATTAGTTTAAAATATTTTTTTCATTATTCTATTCTTATTAATTTACTTTATTTAATTTTATATTATGAATTATTGCAATCTCTCATAATAAGAATATTTCATTATATATATATATATATATATTAGTCAACAATAAAATTATTATATTCAGATAGTAAACATAATAATTAAATAAATTTAAAACTCATACTTATAAAAATGAAGCATTAGATAATTGTATCCAAAAATTGGATATGATCTTAAAAAAATAATAACTTATACAAAATAAATAACAAATAAAATAATAATTTGTAAAAAATAATAATTATAAAATAAAAAATATAACTATAATAAAAATATTATATCCAGACAGTGAACATAATAATAATAATAACAACAACAACAATAACAACAACAACAATGTAAATGACAATAAAAATAATATTCGAACTATGGAGACTTTGATTCCGTCAAGCGGATAGTAGGCATGCAAAATTAAGCTTTGAATTCAAATCTACTTTAATTTAAAAAAAAGTTTTTTTTAAAATATATTAATAAATTACAAAAATAAAATATATAAAAAATTAATAAAAATATAAAATTAGAACAGTTATATCCAATGAGTTAGCATAATTTAAAAAAATAATAATCATAAATTTAACAAATATTAAGCAATGAATTTCTTATATTCAGATAGTGAGTGAAAGGATTAAATCATTAACTAATAATTAAAATATATGCCCATAAAGATAATAAAAATTATTAAAAATAATAAAATTTAATAAAAATATTTATTTATAGGCAGTAGATACAATAGTCAAAAAATAAATAAATAAAATTGAGATTTATATTCAAGCAGTAAATATAATTCCTTTTACAAATAAAAAAAATATCGATAATAAAATATCACAATAATTATATTACCAATTTTTAGGCATCTTAGGGTATTTTTTATTCCCTATGCATAATCAACCCCTCAAATTTAGAAACGCAAACCATTACTAGGTATCCAATCAAATCTCATAATTGATTGGCGACTCCCAATACACACGAAAAAATATAAATTAAACATAAACCGATAAAAATTAAATTAAATCTATACTTTTCGGCAGCTCCACGTCACCCCATGTGTGATAATCACCAAATAGCAAACTGTAGAAATTGCTTCTGCCCAAAAATCATGTGCCAAACCTAAATTAGACAACCTTTCTCCAATAGAGTTCTGTTCATGCTATTAGCTATGTTATTTTGTTATGGAGTTCATCCAACTGTGAGATGTCTCATAATACCCTCATTTTTGCATAATTTATTTAACTCACCATACAAAACTTTAACCCATTCTCAGTGCGGAGACGCTTCACTTTCTTCCATGTTTGTTTTTCAACCAAAGCCTTCCATTGCTTAAAAATAACAAAGGCCTCATTTTTCTACTTTAAAAAGTAAACCCATACTTTTCTAGAGGAGTCATCAATGAAAGAAAGCATATATTGAGCTCCAACTTTCAAAGGAGTACATTATGATCCCTAGAAATCTAAATGAATATAATCCAAAGTACCTTTAGTTCTATGAACTTTTGTACTAAAGCTAATACTTTTATGCTTGCCAAAAACACAATGTTCACAAAACTCCAACTTTAATGTACTTTGACCATTACTCAACATTGTTAAGCCTTTCTCACTCATATGTCTAAGTCTCATATGCCACAACTTGGTCACATCTGAATCTAGCATAGAAGTAGAAACTACAGCTGATCCTACGAAAATAATCCTTGCAATACATACAATTTACCAACTAGGTTGGCTTTCATCACAACAATAGTATCCTTCATAACCTTCAAAACTATACTTCCACAAGAAAATCTACAGCCAAGATTATCCAAAGCAGATAAGGAGATGCGATTCTTTCTTATATCAGGAACATATTGAACATCAATCAATGTTCTGATCATGCCATCATGCATCCTTATTTTGACACTACCAATTCCGATAACTTTACAAAGATGATGATTGCCCATCAAAACAACTCATCTCTCTACAGTTCATAAGAGGGAAACAAATCTCTATGGAGACATATATGAAATGAGTAAGCAGAATCTAAAATCCAACCTTGTTTGGATTTGGCACCATCTTCAATAACGGTGTAAACATCAATAACTTCAACCTCAATCTCATATCCTAAACAACACAAGCTTTGGCAAGTTTCTCAACTTTCTAATTTCATTCTTTATTTTTGTTATGAAGCTTAAAACATTCAGCTTTAATGTGCTCTTTCTTCTTTCTTCTTACAGGAATTACAAGTTAGATAACTATTTTTCAACTTCGATTTTGATCTCAATCGATTACTACTGCTAGACTCCCTTATAAAGGACCATCCTCTAATAACCAAACCCTCTACTAGACTATCAGAATGGCTAGTGCAGAGCTCTTTGTCAAAGAGCTCTTTAGAATATAAAGATGTTTTCATGTCCTCAAACTTTAAAGACTTGTTGCTGTAAACCAATATTTCTTTAAAGTTTTTATATGATGGGGGTAGTGAACAAAAAAACATAAGAGCTTGATCTTTATTTTCATATTTAATCTCCATATTCGCCAACTCCAAAAGAATGGAAGAGAATACATCAATATGAGATTTGATAGATGTACCTTCCTCTATAGAGAGGGTGTACAAATGATTCTTAGCAATCAGCTTAGTGGTGAGACTCTCAATGATATACAAAGAATCCAACTTGTCCTATAAATCCTTAATTCTCTTCTAATTGAAGACTTCACATAAAACTTTATTAGACAAGTCTAGTTGAATCATGGATAGGGCCTTTTCATCAATCTCTATCTTTTTATCTTCATCAATCATAGCAAGTCTATGATCCTTACCCAATAGCATTTTATGCAAAACCGTTTTGTATCAAGATTGCTTTCATCTTGACTTGCCATATAGCAAAATATATATTGCACTCAAATTTCTCAATATCAAATTTGGTTGTCACCATAACTAATCTCAGCAAATATTAGCAAAGCTCTAATACTAGTTTTTTAGGTGAAATGCAAAAGCAAAATATTTTCTGGGCAAAATGCAATAAATAAAATAAAAATAACAAGAACACACAACTTTATATGGCTCAACATTAGCCTACATCCATGAGCAAAGGAGAGGAGCAAACGTACTGATAATTAGAAAGTGGTACAAAGCAAGAGAAAATAATTAATCTAAATCTTTAACCCAAATACACCCAATGTGCTCACCTTTCACAAATAAGGGAAGAAATGAGATGGCTAGGGTAATTATTTCATAAAACTCTCTTTTCCAAATACTTAGCCTTATTCACCCACAAAGTTTTATTTATATTGGAGTATGAAGAAGAGAGAATAAACTTTCTCCAAAAGAACTTGATTTAATTGGCTCAAAAAAAACTTATCAACCAAGTTCTTTGAATTTAATTAATAAGCCCTTTATCAAGATGCTTTAGGAAAGTGTAGTATAATGTACTTGAACACTTCACATATTGAAGTCATATTAACAATATCAACTTTATTTATTTCTTCAACTTTTTTATTTGTCTCATTTATTTAAAAATATTTTACATTTATTTATTTATATATTTGTGTATCTCATTTAATATAATTGTTATGATTTATCATTTCCTATGCATAAGAAAAAATTATACCAATGGTGTCAGAACTAGTTCGTCTTTTTCTATTTTGGTGTCTCTATAAATTTTTTTGTCAGTTTAGTATCCAAACTTCATTAAAGAGCTATATTGGAGTGTCTTAGGTTGTTTTTCCCTTCACTCTAGTAATGACTATGATAAGTGGGTCCATTTTCAATTTAAAAAAATGCCACATCATGTGATCGTGTTAAACTGACGAAAATGACCTTTCTTCTTCTTCTTTTTCTTTTTTGTTCCTACAAAATTGAAAAATAGAAGGTGAAATTTTTGATGGAAAGTTAGGTCTCAAATTTTTCTAGAATAATTTTTCATTTGAAAATTTATTATTACTCTTTTAATTTCTTCTCCCCTCGTAATTAAATTTGAGCTTAATCTTTAGATGGTGATGGAGAAGGGCTCTTTTCAACTGCTACTGGCTTCACACCGATTATAAAAGTAATGAGCTGCCTAACAATTTATTCATTTTCTAATTTGTTGCAGAATGATTTGGTGGAGAATACTCTGTCAACAGCGGTGGTAAGGTGGTGTTTAGGGAGGTATTTAATTAACAACTACAATTCTACCATTGTAGAGATGTGCCAAGTTTACATACCCAAAACTTCCATCACCAATTTTGCTATTTGGATCGAAGCAATTTGTGGAAGATTCAAGCTCCTCATAGGTGAATATTGGTGGGAGTAGACTAGCAAAGCGGTGGTGGTGAAGGAATAGTGTCATTTTGTCTTCTTATGATATTAATGATCTCAAATGTTTAGACCTATAAATAGCTCCAATAAACAAAATGATGAGTAATAAACACAATATTGTGAAAATTGAACACAAAATCGCAATTTAGGTTGCATCATCTTCTCGAATCAATGAAGGTGATAATCTAAATTTAGGTGAGAAACAAAGGAATCAATTTTTTGATTTTGAAGAATTGAAGCCGCAAATCATTCCTTTCTCTAATTTGCACTCTCAACAACTGGAGAAATAAGAATCTTGAGATTCATTATATTCAACATAAAGACCGGTAGTTTGGAGGAGAATAAAAGTGAACAAAAAAGAGATGAGAAAAGTCAAAATCAAAGAATCAAAATGGGAATGCAATGAGATTAATAGACTGGTCATGAATTGAAAGATAAGAGCAATTGTTATGAGTGGTTGTTTTAATTGTTGCAATGGAGTGATGGGCAAGAGGAGAAAGAGTGAGAGATGAGGAGTTGCTTTCGAAGTCAACGAGTGAAAATTTAGGTATTTATGTAAATCTATGAAGTTGGTGTCTTTGTTGCGTTCATTATTGTCTTCTTCTTCTTCTTCTTCTTCTTATATAATCTATAAATTTGATGTTTTTATTTTGTCCACAAATGCACTTTGGGATTCATCCATTGTTGCGTTCTTCTTCATCTTCTTCTTCTTAGGGTTTTCTACAATTAATTTTAATTTGATTTGGGAAAAAAATGCTAAGAGAAAACTAGGGGTAATTTGGTCATATACATATTTATAATTTAATGTGGCCAATTTTTTAGCTTAAAATGGGTCCCATAAGTGTCAGACGACATGCCACATAGGATAAAAAAGGCCAGAGCAACCTAATTAACACCAATAATTGAAGTTCATACACTAAACAGGCCCAAAAAATTATAAAGACACCAAAATAGAAAAAACAAACAAGTTCAAACAACATTAGTATAATTTTTCCTTATGCATAATTATATATGCTATATAGAATGAATGAAAAATGATTAATTTCAATAATCTAGCAAATTTATTATTTCAATTCCAATATAATTAGGTATCAAATCTAAATTAATTCAATATAAATGAATAATTAAAATATTCATATTTTATTAAATTATTATATTTTTAATTTCACATATATAGATTTAATATAAATTTCGATTATTAAATTATTATTCTGGCTGTATCACTTGTTATATCTATTTTATTGATTAAATATAATAATTATTATTATCAAATTAAAATTAAAAATTTATTTTTCATCAACTCAGATTTATTTCGCATGAAACTTTGATGTGTATTTGTTACTAAAGTTTCAGTCCAAAAAAAAGTATTTGTTACTAAATTGAAAATTAAATATTAAATTAAGTGACAGAGTTTTTACATTGTGAAGTATTTAAAATTTTAATCACATTATATTGAGTATAAATTTTAAGTTAAAATCTTAATTTATTAATTTTCTTTAATTTAAAAATTTCAATATAAGTATCATTAAATAACTTAAATAATCAATTACTGAAAAATTTAAATTTAAGTATTGAATTGGATATTAAACACCATCCTATTAAATTTTTATTTAATCAATTAAATTTTTTTACTTTCAATAAGGGTTATCAACAGTGGCTCTTTTGAGGCATTCTATAATTATAAAATTTTTTCGCCATTTGAATTTGATTAATTCTTATGTGAAATTATGTTATATTCATAACCATAATATATAATCAAGTGCAAGTCTTGATATTATTAAGCAAGTTAATGGCTACAAGATCGAGTGTTAGCCCTTTTGAATTTTTTTTATTGGACTTCATAAATCTGTATGATATGGTCCCCAATAATATCTTTTTCGATTCTTTTTAAGTTGTGCTCTCTTTTGTTAATCTAATGGTTTTTTCTCTTAATTGGATTGAATCATTCCAATTCCTAAAATTAGTGTTTTCTCCATATATGTTGTGATGATTTATAAATTTAGTTACTACATTGATGTACTCAATATCTACATGAAAATTTTCATGAATTCACATTTAAATAATACATATTTTTTGTCAATAAAGATTATTTTTATTGCCAATGTGTAAGAGAATCACAAAATAAAAAACCTTCATATTGTTGTGCAGCGGGTATTAATAACATACAAATTACTTACTATTATAAAGTAAATTGTATATGAAATATTGTGTTAAAACTAAATACCAAGAAAATTTTTATGAAAAGGTTAGAGGGATCACAGATAATTTCGCTTAAAATTCAGTCTCCTTAGACAGAATTTTACTCGAATAATTAATTGCACAATATAACAAAACATCTACCCTTGATAATAGCCATAAAATTGAGACAAAATAGCATACCAAACTTAACATGGTTTACCCTTTTACTTTAGGCTACGTCTATGAGATAAACTCCGAAAAATATTCTTCCATTATTAGAAATTGTAGAATTACAAGAGAGATACTTCTCAAGAAAAATTTCTAGAGGTACAATAATTTGCAATTAAGATAAATCAAAAATTGTGGCACTCAAGTATTTTTCAAACACCCCAAAAGTTAAACAAATTCACTATTTTGTCACTCCCCAAATAATTATCTCTCAATTTTTACTCAACTCATCAAAGCAATTTTGCTTTGGCTTATATGTCTCACAAGTTTTTTTTTTTTCACTCTTGCTTCTCTCCTTGGTGTGTTAGAAGAGGAAGGGGAAGGCCATATATATAGGTCTTCCCATGTGGTTGTTGACCTAATTTAATTAGGCCAACGACCATTTTTAGCTAGTTTTATTTTTATTTTTTAATTAGTCAAGGAAATACAAAAAATGGTTGGCAATTTACAACAATTCTCCCCCTACCAACCATATGGATTAACTGCCATTTTTGCAGATGATCAAAAGAATTTGAACTTTTCTTTTGCAAGAATTTTTATTAACATGTCTACACTATTCTCTTCAGTATGAATCTTTTCAAGTCGTAAAAACTTCTTCTCCAACACATCTCTAATCTAGTGGTATCTCACATCAATATGCTTTGATCTAGAATGGAAGGAGGAATTCTTTTCAAGATGAATAGCACTTTGACTATCACAATAGAGTGAATATCTGTCTTGTTGAAACCCAAGTTCTATTAAGAATTTCTTCATCCATAACAGCTCTTTGCATGCTTCAGTTGTAGCAATGAATTCTGCTTATGTTGTTGAGAGAGCAACACATTTTTGTAGCCTTGACTGCCATGACACAGCTCCCCCTGTAGATGAAATCAAATAACCTGATGTAGACTTTCTTGTGTCAACATCGCATACCATATCTGCATCTGTGTATCCAACTAACATAGGTTTGAGTGAGCAATATCTGGCCATGTGCACACCATGGCAAACATCAAACTCCTAACTGTTGAAGCATATGGAACTTTGTCCATCTCTTCTTTCTTTTTTTTTTCTGTGGAAGGACACTGTTTTGAAGTTAATTTAAAGTGGTTAGCAAGAGGACAACTAACCGCTTTAGCCTTGTCCATATTAAACCTTTAAAGTACTTTCTCAATGTACTTCTCTTGTGCCAACCACAATTTCTTGGTGCTTCTATCTCTGATTATCTTCATACTGAGAATTTGTATTGCTGGCCTTAAGTCTTTCATAGCAAAAGACTTGCTCAAGTGTTTCTTTAGATTGTTGATTCTGAAAATGTTCTGGCCAACGATTAACATGTCATCCATATAGAGTAACAGAATAATAAAATCATCATCAGAGAAATTTTTTACAAATACATAGTGATCTGAAGTGGTCTTCTTGTAGCCTTGCTCCTCTATAACTAACTTAAACTTCTTATACCACTGTCTCGGTGCCTACTTCAAGCCATATAAGCTTTTCTTTAACTTATATACATAATCCTCTTTTTCTTTTTCTTTGAAACCCTCTGGCAATTCCATATATATCTCTTCCTCCAAGTCACCATGAAGAAAGGCAGTCTTCACATCCATCTGCTCGATTTCCAAGTCGAGACTTGCTGCTAATTCCAGCATTGTATGAATGGATGTCATCTTCAACACTGATGAAAAAATCTCATCAAAGTCAATCATTTTTTGTTGGCTGAATCCCTTAATAACTAATCTAGCTTTGAATCATGGCTGTGAACTGTGTTCTTCATTCTTTATCCTAAACACCCATTTATTCTTCAAAGCTCTCTTGCCTGTTGGCAACTTCACCAGCTCAAAACTCTTATTCTCATGCAAAGATTTCAATTCATCTTACATGGATTCAATCCATTTCACCCTATTCTCATCTGTCATAGTATCTTGGTAATCCTTAGGTTCTCCCCAATCAGTAAGTAATAAATACTAATCACTGGAGTATCTAGTAGAGGATTGTCTGACTCTAGTAGATCTCTTTAATGGTTCCTGAGCTGTATCTGATAATGGTGGCTGAAAAGCTTCTTCATCAAAATCTTCATTTTGTTGATTCTGGATGGGAGCATCATCATCAGCAGTACTTTGCTGGCCATCTTCAATTTCATCTCCAATCTGCCTCGGCACATCTTTTGGAGGAACTAATTCAAGATTTGTTAAACTTCCATCAAAACTAGAAACATTCTTTTGGGCCTTCTCAATATTTTTGATTGTCTCATTTTTAGTAAACACTGCATCATGGCTTCTAATAAGCTTTTTTTTTAAACTGGATCATAGAATCGATAGCCAAGCTCATCTTGACTATACCTAATAAATACACACTACCATTTTTTGGCATCCAACTTTGACTGCTCATCATTTGGTATGTGCACAAATGCCTTGCACCCAAACACTCTTAAGTGATTATAAGAGACATCTCTTCTAGACTATATTCTTTCTGGAATATCAAACTTTAAAGAAACACACGGTGAAAATTCAGAACATGACTGCTACACTCAATGCTTTTGCCCAAAATGACTTTGACAGCTTCGCATGAGATAGCAAACATCTAACTCTCTCAATGAGAGTCATGTTCATTCTCTCAGCTACACCATTCAACTGAGGAGTTTTTGGTGGTGTTAGCTTTCAAATGCCCTGCTCCTTGCAATCTCTGAAGTGATCAAATGTACTCACACACAATATCTGACTTAATACACTTCAATTTCTTCCCAGTTTCTCTTTCAACTAGGGCACGAAATTGTTTAAATACCTCTATAAATTAATCTTTATTTTTTAAGGTATAAACCTACAGTTTCGTTGAACAATCATCAATGAAAGTCACAAAATAGGAGGAGCCAGCAATTGACATGGTTTTAAAAGGACCGTACATATCAGAGTGTACTAGTTGTAATATCTCTGACTTCTTTTCATAATGGGTAGAGTTCTTAAAAGTAACTCTATTCTGCTTTCCTACTAAGCAATCAGTACATCAGTTTAAATGAACACTGCTCAAGCCAACTATATTCTTCTTTCTAACCAGCATTGACATTCCTTTTTTGCCCATGGGTCCGAGTCATTTATGCTAGGTCTCAGCTGCATCATCTTTCTCTACTGCATTAACTATGCTCTTGAAGATTTTAGCTTGCATCAAATAAAGAGTAGAGAATTTCTTACCTCAGGCCATAATAAGCAAACCTTTGGTGAGTTTCCACTGGCCATTTTGGAAGGTATTGTAGTATTGTTCATCATCAAGCTTTCCAGCAGAAATCATATTAAGCCTAATGTCAGGAACATGTTTCACATCTTTTAACAATAGCCTAGTGCCATTGTTGGTCTCTAAGTGAACATCACTAACACCAACAATCTTAGCAATATCATCATTACCCATTTTAAATATTCCAGAGTCACCTGGTGTATAAGTAGCAAAAAACTCCCCCCGGGCTATAGCATGAATAAAGGCACCAGTATCAATCACCCAACTAGTCTCATGATCAACTACATTAATCGCATCATCATTGTAAATGAGGAGAAATTCATGTTCAGTTGTAGAGAAAATTCTCTCATCATCGCTATCATATTTCCTTTTATCTTTCCCTTTCTCTTTTTTCCATTTTCGATAATATTTCTTAATATGCCCCTTTTTATGACAATGATGACATTCAACATTAGCAAATTTATTAGACTTGCCATGACTAACTTCTCTATTTTTATCTCCATTATTTCAGCCCCTATTCTGACTTCTCCCTCTAATGGTTGTAGCCAAAATATCTGAGTCTGAAGAGGAAGCACCTTGTGAGCGCCTCCTCATCTCTTCATTTAAGATGCCACTCTTTGCCAATTCCATTTTAACAATACCATTAGGAGTAGAATTAGTTAATGAAATCTTCTGAGTCTCCCAAGACTCTGGCAATAAAGTAAGAACCATCAAAGTAAGCACGTCATCATCAAAGGCGACGCCCATGCCCGACAATTGATCTACAATTTCTTAAAACTCATTCAAACAATCTGCAACGAAATTGCCCTCTCTGTATCTCATTTGTGTTAATCTTGTGAGATAAAATAATTTATTATTGCCGATCTTTAAAGCATACAACTCTTCAAGCTTATTCCATAACGTTCGTGCATGAGTCTCTCCATAGATATGGTTATACATATTATCTTTGACAAATTATTGAATAAAACCACATACTTGCTCATGCTCAAATTTTCATTCTTCATTTGTCTTGTCGTCGGGTTTACTCATACTAAACATCAGTAAATACATTTTTATCACAAATAGGAGATCCTTCATCTTGGATTTCCAAATGTGGTAATTTTTGCCACTTAAGTTTATCATTTTGCTTGTCTTTGCCTCCATCTCTTCAAACCAAAAGGCTCTGATGCCACTTGTTGTGCAGCGGGTATTAATAACACACAAATTACTTGTTATTATATAAGTAAATAGTGTATGAAATATTGTACTAAAATTAAATACCAAGAAAATTTTCAAAAAAAGTTGGAGGGGATACAGACGGTCCTGTTTAAAACTCAGTCTCCTTAGATAAAATTTTACTCGGATAATTAATAGCACAATATAACAAAATAACTAACCTTGATAATAGCTATAAAATTAAAATAAAATAGCACACCAGATTTAACATATTGCTTTGGGTTACGTCCACAAGACAAACTCTGCAAAATATTCTTTCACTATTAAAAATAGTAGGATTACAAAAGAGATACTTCTCTAGAAAAATTTCTAGAGGTACAATAATTTGCAATTAAGATAAACCCAAAATAGTAAAAGTCAAATATTTCCCAAACACTCCAAAAGTTAAACAACTTCACTATTTTGTCACTCCCCAAATAATTATCTCTCAATTTTTACTCAACTCATCAAATCAATTTTGCTTTGGCTTACACTTCTCATAAGTTTTTTTTTTCACTCTTGCTTCTCTCCTTGGTGTGTGAGAAGAGGAAGGGGAAGGCCATATATATAGGCCTTCCCATGTGGTTGTTGGCCTAATTTAATTAGGCCAACAACCATTTTTAAATAGTTTTATTTTTATTTTTTAATCAGTCAAGGAAATACAAAAAATGGTTGTTAATTACCAACACATATATTATGAGCTTGATCTATATATTTAGCCAGTAACTTACAAAAATTTAGCATATTCATATCCATGCCTACAACCAAACTAGCATATCTACAGCACGTAGTTCCCTACTCAAGCAACAACAAAAAAATTTCCCACAAGGTTACAAATACCTCTTATCCTATATAGGATTCCCCTACTAAATATTGATCTATCCAATACCTGGTAGCAAAGTATCATTAGAGAAAGTAAATTATTAAGTGGAAGCTAAAAACACATACCTCTAGCCATAATTATCATATTTAATTTCACAAGCGCCAATATACCTTCAAAAATTTTATATATTCTACATAAAAACTTAAATCTGATGCAGTTGATAGATTAACAAAGACTTTCTTATAGTTATAGATTTGAAACCCATTGTTTCTTTTATCTATAAAGAAAAATTGTCCACCAAATAATTGTCTACTATGATTACTTAAGGAATGAGTCAATCATATTTTATTAAAAAAATAAAATATTGTTAACATTCTCTCACTTATCCTATTCAATAGTCAACAAGTGTTAACTTAACATTGACACATCCATCATATATATTTTACCTTATGCCCAATTAGAGGAGTTCAAATTGCTTGAATGGTGGAGATAAGTCCTTTAGAGCAAGTATTATCTTCCACGTATTACATTGCAACTTTCTCTCTTAAATGAGGACTATATGTGGTACAGTACTTTATGAATAAACTTTCAAATATTTATTCAGGATCAATGAATGAAATTCACATATGTATTGTCATTCTTTAAACTTTATGTATACAACCATATAAGAGAAGACAAATATAAAATAGATGGAGTCATTTCAATTAACGAGACGTGATAAAACATAAGCTATAAATATAAGGATATCTCAATCACATAAAGTTACACATATGAATTGAGTCCCATATGCTGAACATGTCCCTTATAAGCAATAGGCGATAAACTTTTTGTCAAAGGGTCAGCAATCATCAATTTAGTATTGATGTGTTCAATAGACACTTTATTTGCTTTGACATATTCTTGAATAGCAAAATACTTAATGTCAGTATGCTTACTATGACTTCCACTCTTATTATTCTTGGTCAAAAACATAGTAGCAGAATTATCACAGTAAATCCTTAATGGCTTACAAATTATGTCAATAATTTCAAGTCCCAAAATAAAACTCCTAAACCATATAGCCTATGATGTCACTTCAAAGCATGAGACAAACTTTACTTTAGTAGTTGAAGTGGCAACCAAAATTATTTTGCACTTCTCCATGAAATGGCCTTACCAGCTAATAAGAAGACATATCCCGATGTCGACTTTCTTGATTCATGCAGCCAACAAAGTCAAAATCTAAATATCTGACCACTTCTAGATGATAAGACCGCCTATATATAAGCTTTTAATCCTTAATTCCTTGTAGGTATCAAATAACTTTTTTTGCAGCTCACCAATAGTCCAAACCTGGATTACTTTGATATTTACCTAACATTCCAACTGCATATGCAATGTCAGATCTTGTACAAATTTGACCATGTATAAGACTTCCTACTGCAAAAGCACAAGGAATATTTTTCATTTGTTCCCTAATAAAATTATTCTTTGGATAATGTTCCAAACTAAACTTATCACCTTTGACAATAGGTGCAATACTAGATGAACAATCCTTCATATCAAATCTATCTAAAACTTTATCGATATTGGTTTCTTGAGACAATCCTAATGTTGTCTCTATTAATAATTATTCTTATGACATAGGATGTTTCATCCATATCTTTCACATTTTTTGAGAGAAATTTCTTAACCTCATAAAAGTAAACCCAAATCACTTGAAGCAAGCAAAATATCATCTACATATAAGACCAAGAAAATTATTTTTCCCCCACTAATCTTATGATATATATATTGATTCATAATGTTTTCTTTAAATCCAAATGAAGAAATAACGTCATGGAATTTTAAATACCATTGATCGAAGGATTTTTTTAGTCCATATATAGATTTCTTAATATTACAAACCAAGTGATCGTTCCTCATTGAAATAAAACCTTCTGGTTATTTCATATAAACCTCTTTGCCTAAGTCTCCATTGAGGAACACTGTTTTCACATCTATTTAATCTAGCTCCATATTAAAATGAGCTATTAATTCCATGATTATTCGGAATGAATCCTTCTTTGAAACAAGGAAAAAGGTATCATGATAAACAATTCCTTCTTATTGAGTGAACTCTTTGGCTACAAATCTTGCTTTATATCTTTCAACATTGCCTAAAAAGCCTCTTATGGCTTTAAAACCCATTTACAACCAATAGCCTTCCCCTCTTTAGGCAATTCAATAAGATCCCATACTTTATTAATAACCATTGAATCCATCTCATCTTTCATGGCATTATATCATAATGTGGATTTATTTCCATTTACTGCTTGTGACAATGAAACATGATCATCTTCAGCAACAATGTCAATATCATATTCTTGTACGTACACAATATAATATGAAGAAATTATAGATTTCCTAACTCTTAAAGATCTTGATAATTTATGTCAAGATTATCTAATTGAAGTTGTTGAGTAACTAGATCTATAGGGATATCCTTAAGAACTATGTCTTTAGGTATATCTTAAGCAACTAGATCTTCACGAATATCCTAAGGAACTAGATCTTTAGGAATATCCTCATGATTGATAGAGTCATATTTTGACTAACATTTTGGGTCATTCTAATTTTACTTTTAACTGTTTCAAATGAATTTGATATGTTTTCTTTGTTGAAGTTAGAATATCTCTAACATCAGCTTGGAAGGTCAAGATGTGAATTTTTACTAAAAAAAATAATATAAAAATGAAGAAAAAAAAGTGCAAAAAGGGTAGAGGATGCAATGCCATGACAGTGGCATTCAAAGGCCACTACCATGGGATCCATTTTAAAGCTGTCAAAAGATAGGGAGAAGAAAAGGAAGAGTTCCAGAGGAGAAATAAAAGCCACGACCATGGCAATTACAAGGCCATAATAGTGGGATTTGTTCAGAAACTGCTTTTGAATTGGAGAAAAAGCTGCAGAATATGCAGAGTTGAATTAAAAGCCATGATTGTGGCATCTAAAGACCACGCTCGTGGGATTTGAAGAGTCAGCATGAAAATACATTTTATAAAATAACTTATAGAATTTGACTCTTTTTTGGAGGAGGATACCTATAAACCTACCCTAATCTTTTTCTAATTGTATTAGATATTGTTTTCCTCTGAAAAATACGGTATTTAGCCAACACTAAACGTAGATTATATTTTAAGGTTAAAAATTTTAGATTTTTAGGTTAGAATTAATTTGAAGATGAGGAAGAGTTTCGTTCAAGAGCAATTCAAGTTCAAGAAGCTTTATTCTTTCTCGGTTTGATCTTTTTAATTTGTTTTATTTTCTTTTAATTTCAATTTCAATTATGTCTTCTACCTTCTACTCTTTCTTTTTATTTTACTTTTCAAGCATGAGTAATTATAAACCCAATTAGGATTAAACTTTTCCTATTTGATTTATTTATGGAATAATTATTTAATTTGATTCAATTGAAGTTTGATTGTAATTACTTTGTTATCTTTGATCTTAACGCATTGATTATTTAGCCAATAATCGATTCATCTAAGGCATTATGTGATCGAATGAGAGTGGAAGCATAATATTAGTTCAAAGATGTAATAATCTTATGTTTAAGTTTGCGCCTAAAGATAGGCTAAACACTTATGAGATTGATATAAAGGTTACTCACAAAACTTAATGAATTGGCTTAAACTAGTTGTGATCACGAGAGTAGGCATAAGCTTAAGTTCAATATTAGGTTTAGTAGTCGAGAGAGACTACGTCTTAATTTAGAAGAATCCAACTACTAATCAAGCATAGATTAAGGTTGAATTAATACTTTAGGAAATCCATAGTTAATTAATAAGGATAGGTTTAACCCTAATGCCAAAAATACTAGATTTAATTCCAGAATTTTAGTTTACCTTTAATTTAGTTAACTTAATGCTTAATTCACATCAATTTACCATCCAAATAATAAATTGTTTAATTGTTTAATACTAAGAACACCCTTTCTCGTGGGAATGATACTCTACTCTCCACTTTATTACTTGATTACAATCTGTGTACTTGCAATTAAGCTAGGTTAGGCCCTAACAATGATGATGTAGTTCTTGAACTATTAGTTGTTCACTATTAATTAAGTTATAAAGATTATCATATACAACCATGAAGATATAGGAGTAGGTTCAAAACTATCATTTTTCTGTTCTTGTTGCACCTTGTTCTTGTTCTTTAGATTCTGTGTTTTTATCTTTTCATTCTCTATTTTTTTTACTGAAAGTTCAAAAAAAAGAAAAGAAGGAAAAGACCAAAAAGAAAAAGAATCAAATTCAACTTCCTTAATATATATAAAAAGAAAAAAATTTATACTTGTTTCTGTCCAGTATTTTTATGCCATTAATAGCTCTCTATCTTATTATATTTGATCAAATCGCATCAGTTTCTCATTATACATTAATTTAGCACTTAAAATTTGATATTTAGAGCATAGCTTACGTTGGGAATAGATTCAGGTTGCATATTCAGATTGCTCATTGGGGGATTTGAATTCTAATTTTTTTACATATCCAGAATTATTTTTCTTTGTACTCTTAGTTTTATTCTTCATATACCTCTTGTTTCTTATATGCATTAAGTAGCTAATTCTCAATCATAGTTATTTTGGTTTGATTAACTCAAATACTTCTTGCCTCTAGTGTTAACTTTCAGTTCTTATTGATTTAAATTGAATTTGCTTCTAGAATTGTTGAATTCATTTGATTCATTAGGTTCCTTGTAGAGTCTTTAAAATAACACTTGTTTTACTTGATTTAAGTGGATCCAATTCTGAAATTCAACTTGATAAAAGAAGAATTGTGAGGTAAAAAGGCCAAGATTTTGAGATTATAAAAAAATTAGAAAAGGGACCAAGATTTGAGTGAAATACAAGAGTGACAATCTGATCTTGAGTGAAACACATAAGGGAGTGTGGTGAGAAACTTTACTAACATTTTCTTGCAGATTCTTATACCATGTCAAATTCTGGAGGTGAAAAATGTGATATGACCATGAATGACATAGCCTTCATGTTAGAGGCAATGCAAAGGAAATTTGAAAGGTTTAATTTGGTCATAAATAACATAAGAGGTGATGTAGACAGCATAATACAAAGGCAGCAAAATAATACTAATTGAAGGGGGCATAATAGAGGGAGAGGAAATATGATGAATGATGATGAGGTAGAAAAGGAAGATGATGAAGAAAGTGAGGAATCAATTTCCAAAAGGAGACCTCAACAAAGGGACAACAATATATCTTCCATAAAAATGAAGATACCATCATTCAAAGGGAGAAATGATGCTAGAGCTTACCTTGAATGGGAAAGAAAAGTTTAGTTGGTGTTTAATTGTCATAATTATAGTAAAATGAAGAAAGTTAAACTTGTAGCAGTTGAATTCACAGATTATGCACTAGTTTGGTGGGATCAACTAATGATTTCCAAGAGGAGAAATGGAGAAAGAACCATTACTGTGATGATAAAGAGATTTTTAACATCTTACTACTATAGGGAGCTTCACCAAAAATTACAGCGGTTAACTCAAGGATCCATGTCAATGGAGGATTACCATAAAGAAATGGAGATGATCATGAGTAGAACTAATATAGAGGAGGATTCAGAAATCACTATGGCTCAATTTTTGAGTGGGTTGAATAGGGAGATTGCCAACATAGTTGAGTTACATCATTATGTGGAGCTTGAAGATATGGTATACATGGCCATGAAAGTGGAGAAGCAACTGAAACTAAATGGAGCAGCAAATGGATTTTTTAATTCTAGATCTAGTTTCACTTTAAAGTGGCCAAAGAAATAGGATAATCCTCAAGGGAATGAGGCTACCTAGAAAGGAAAGAAAAAGCAAGTTCTAGCCGACCCTATAGGTAACTCTAAAACATCTAACTCTAATAAAAAAAATATAGTACCATTAAATGCTTTAGGTGTTTAAGAGTAGGGCATATAGCATCTCAATGTCCAAATAAGAAAATTATGCTGATAAGAGATAATGGTGAAATTGATAGTGCTAGTGAACATTAAAGTGATGATGATGATAATGATAGCATGCCACCATTGGAAAAAATTGAGCATATCATTGAATATCCTGCACATGGTGAATTTTTTATTATTAGGAGAGCTTTAAAAATGCAAATTAAAGATGAAGAAAGTAATCAAAGAGAGAACATTTTCCATACTCGTTGCATTGTGAATGGAAAACTGTGCAGCATGATCATTGATGAGTTATGCAAATGTTACTAGTACTGATTTTATGTATAAATTAGGGTTAACATGCACAAAACATCCTAGTCCCTACAAGCTGCAATGGTTGAATGATTGTGGAGAGGTGAAGGTAACAAAGCAGGTTCTGATTTCTTTTGCAATTGGGCGATACAAAGATGAAGTTTATTATGATGTTGTGCCTATGCATGCTAGCCATATTCTTCTTAGTCGTCAATGGCCGTTTGATAGAAAAGCTTTGTATGATGGCTTTAAGAATCATCATTCTTTCAGCCAAAATGGATTAAATTTCACTCTTACTCCATTGTCACCTAAACAAGTATATAAAGATCAGGTGAATATTTTGAGCTCACTTGAAAGGAATTCTGGTGGTGAGGGTACAATAAATAAAAATGGGATAAAAGAGGCTAAGAGTGAGAAAAAGAATGATAAAAATGGCCCATTGGTGAGAGAAAAAGAGAAAGGGAGAGAAAATAAAAGAGTGTTTCTATGCAAAAGAAAAAGAGTTAAGGAGTGCTTTTTGTGAGAAAACAAGCATGATTGTACTTAGGTACATAAAGCCCTTGATTTCTACATCTGATCTTGAAAATCCTTTGCCTAGTTGTGTTATTTCTCTTTTACAGGAATTTGAAGATGTATTTCCAGAAGATGTGCCTAAGGGTTTACCACCGTTAAAGGGATTAAGCATCAAATTGACTTCATTCCAGGCTCAACAATTCCTAATCAACCAGCTTATAGAAGTAATCCGGAGGAGACCAAGGAACTTCAAAGGCAAGTGGAGGAGTTGCTAGCAAAGGGACATGTGTGTGAAAGTCTTAGTCCATATGCTATTCCTATTTTATTAGTTCCAAAGAAGGATGGATCATGGAGAATATGTGTGGACTGTCGATTAATCAATAAAATCACGGTGAAGTATAGACATCCAATTCCTAGACTTGATAATATGCTTGATGAGTTGAGTGGTTCTTGCATTTTTACTAAGATTGATTTGAAAAGTGGTTACCATCAAATTAGGATGAAAGAAGGAGATGAGTGGAAAACTGCTTTCAAAACAAAATATGGTCTTTATGAGTGGTTAGTTATGCCATTTGGTTTATCTAATGCACCTAGTACATTCATGAGATTAATGAACCATATTTTGTGTGCATATCTTGGTAAATTTGTTGTTGTATATTTTGATGACATACTCATTTATAGCAAATCAGTAGATGAGCATGTATAACATATTAGGGTTGTTCTTGATGTTTTGAGAAAGGAAACATTGTATGCCAACTTGAAAAGGTGCATGTTTTATAGTGATAAAATCATATTCTTAGGTTTTATGGTTAGTGCATAAGGAATTGAGGTTGATGATGAAAAGGTAAAACCAATAAGAGATTGGCCAACTCCTAAAACTGTGAGTGAGGTAAGAAGTTTTCATAGTTTGGTTAGTTTTTATAAGAGGTTTGTTAAAAATTTTAGTTCCATTGCTGCACCATTAAATGAATTGGTAAAAAAAAGATGTAAAGTTTATTTGAACTGAAATTCATAAAAAGGCATTCAATTTGTTGAAATAAAGGTTAACTGCTGCTCCAATTCTTACTTTACCAAATTTTGATAAGACCTTTGAATTAGAGTGTGATGCTTCAGGTGTGGGCATAGGTGCGATTTTGATGCAAGAAGGGAAGCCAATTGCATTTTTTAACGAGAAGCTTCATGGTGCACAATTAAATTATTTCACTTATGACAAAGAGTTGTATGCTTTGGTAAGAGCTTTACAAGTGTGGCAACATTACTTATTGCCTAAAGCGTTTGTTATTCATACAGCTCATGAATCATTAAAGCATCTAAAGGGACAAACCAAGCTAAATCGAAGACATGAAAAGTGGATAGAGTTCATTGAGCCATTTTCATATGTGATAAAGTATAAGCGTGGCAAAGACAATGTAGTAGCAGATGCACTTTCAAGAAGGCATTCCTTAATCTCAACGTTGACTTTGCAAATGTTTATAAAGCATGTGAGCATTCTGCATTTCAAAAGTTTTATAGGCATGATGGGTACTTGTTTAAGGATGGAAGATTATGCATGCCTAGTTGCTCATTAAGGGAATTGCTTATGCGTGAGGCACATAGAGGAGGACTCATGGGATATTTTTAGGTATTTAAGACTTTAGACATTTTTCATGAACATTTCTATTGGCCAAACATGAGAAAAGATGTTGAAAGAATTTATGCCAAGTGTATTGCATGTAAACAAGCAAAATCTAAGTCTTTACCTCATGGGTTGGATACTCCTTTACCTATCCCTAATGCACCTTGGATTGACATATCTATAGATTTTATTTTGGGGTACCTAGGACTAGAAAAGGGAAAGATAACATATTTGTTATTGTTGACAGATTCAGCAAAATGGCTCATTTCATTGCATGTCACAAAATTGATGATGCAACAAATATTGCTAATTTGTTCTTTGGGGAAGTAGTTCATTTGCATGTCATTCCTAAAACAATTGTAAGTGATAGAGATGTGAAGTTCTTGAGTTATTTTTGGCGTGTTTTGTGGAATAAGTTAGGTACTAAATTGTTGTTCTCTACAACTTGTCATCCACAAACTGATGGACAAATAGAAGTAATAAATAGGACTTTAGGATATTTGTTACGTATTATTGTGGTTAAGAATTTGAAAACCTGGGAAGATTGTTTGCCATTAGTTGAGTTTGCATATAATAGAAGCATACATTCTTCTACAGGTTATTCACCTTTTGAAATTGTTTATGGTTTTAATCCGCTTACACCACTTGATCTGTTTCCTTTGTCATTAATTGAAATAACTAACTTAGATGGTCAAAGAAAAGCGGAGTTTGTTAAGAAGATACATGAGAAGGCACGAGCTCATCTTAAGAAGAAATATGAATCATTTGCCCATAATGCAAATAGAAGAAGGAAGAATGTGGTTTTCCAACCTGGTGATTGGGTATGGGTTCATATGAGGAAGGAAAGGTTTCCTAAACAAAGGAAATCCAATTTGATGCATGGGGAGATGACTCATTTCAAGTTTTAGAATGAATCAATGACAATGCCTACAAAATTGACCTACCAGGTGAGTATAATGTTTCTGCAACTTTCAATGTTAGTGATCTTTCTCCTTTTAATGTATGTTCAGATTTGAGGACAAATCTTTTTGAGCAAGGAGGGAATGATGAGAAAACTATATGCAAGCCTGATGAATCTACACAAGACAACATATGTTGATGATATCATTATGCCATGTGGACCAATCACAAGATCATAATCAAAGAAACTCCAGCATGTGTTCCAGCACTTCATTCAAAAGTGGATTAATGAAGAGGGAGACCAACTTGTACTGAATATGAAAAATCATGAAGGGAAAGTCAGAAACTTACCAAAAAGCATGAAGAATCTGTCCATAAATATGTTGATGGGAATTAGCACGAATTTACAATATAATATTGATGTGATTTAGTGCTAGTGTGACTAGACACATGTGAACCAACACCAAAATGCATGTTGAATCTGCCCATCAATATTATCAGAATTATGGGCACTAATTTAGAATATAATATTGATGTGGATGGATAATTAATGCTAGTGTGACTAGATACATGTGAGCCTAGATTTCTAAGCCATTAATTCTTCATTTCCAGCGATATAAAGAGGGGTAAAAGGAACTAAAGGGGCTGATACAAATTTTCAGGTTATGTTGATTGTAATTTATGTGTTTTCAAGTTTGAGAGGTTTTCTTTTTATTCTTGTTGCATGAAGAATTAGTTCTAACTTATCAAGTCTGACTTGTGGCATTTTAAATCAATGCATTTACTTCATCCCAATCGCCCAAGTTCTCAATTATAGGTTAGTTGTGGGTTGGGTAGGGAGGATTTGTTTTTGAGTTCTAAGATACTATGCTAGATGTATATGTGGGGTTCTAGATGTAATATTTGATCCATGGGTTCCACATCATCCATGCACCCTAATTTTGGGAGAACTTTCTCCTTCCAATCAGCATAATTATCACCATTCATAGGAGTGATGTTAGAAGAATCAAAATTTAGGATAGATAGAGTTTGAACAACAGCAAATAAATAAAAAAGCTTACTAATCATTCAATGAAAACAATTATGAAAAATTCACCCATGTAAAATAATCTAATAAATAAAACAGGACATCATTATAATCTTTTCGGTGAACTTAGATTACAATAAGCAAGTGATTTAAATTTCTTTATAATAGGACTAGTATTTTATATGAATAATTATCCGAGCATGTGGGCAATTAAATAATTACTATGAATAGTATTATTCTATGCTAATTAAATATTTAAATATAATAATAACCCTATGGGGTAAACTATTATATGTTAATATTAAATTACAATTATTGATGTCATCAACTTCATGTGACTAATCCTAAAGTTATTACAATTTTCATAATTAAGAATGTTGTGGTTGTTACTTAATTATTCAAAATTAAAAAATAAATGATAACTTCAAAATTTATTAATGATTGAATATAAATTCAATTAATATTATTGTATATTTAAGAAAAATGAAAATGTGAGTTAAAAATTAATTATTTACATTATTTTCCTAAATAAAACTGCATAAAGCATGGTATAATAATAATTAGAGACATTAAATAATTATGAAGGATTGTGTGCTCCATTGGGTAAAGTTTTTTTCATTAAGCCTTTGGTTCTAGGTTTGATTGAGTGACACAATATATATAATCATTTTTTATACACTGAAATGACATGTAATAATTAATATCCTACTAGTGCAAAACCAAATATCCAAAAATGACCCAAATATTCAAAAATTCATATCTTATCATTTGAAATCCGTTTTTGGGGTTTCAAAAGTCATTTTCCTCATAATTTTATAAAGAATTTCTTTACCCAAATGGTTTTAACAAAAATTGTAATACACGTAATTTTAAATGTAATTAAATAATTAATAAGGAGGAATGATTGGAGTGATGGAGGAAGAATATGCATAGTATATATTTAATACATACAAAAGATATATATAAGATATATATTGAATATACATAGTGTATATAATATATATACCTAACATATACTCACTGTAAACATTGGTTTTATATCATATACCTAAAATATACATGATATATATACATCCACAAAGATATACATAAGATATACATAAAGTATATATGTTATATAAATATAATATATACACATAAAGTGTATATATATTTATGGTTGGAAAATAATAAATAAAGAAAGAAAATAAAAGTCAAAGGAAGAAAGGAAATACATAAAAGCAAAAAATATTTAAAATAATTAAATATCTAATTAAATGATATATATGGATGGAAATGAAGAACATAATTAAAAAGAGCCTTCTTTTTCTTGTTCTTCTTCAAGTGATGGACAAAATCTAAAGGGAGAGAGAGAGAAGGAAATTGATTTCATTAAACACATCAAATTTCACCAAAAATCATAAAGAATCAAGTTGGTTTTGAAGAGAAATCAAGGAATCAAGTATGTAATTTATTCTTAAGCTTTGTTTTCTTTAGATTTTAGGGTTATGTTAGGTTAAGGGTAGAGAGAGAAAGTTGATTTAAATTATTAAATTGATAGTAATGAAACTAGTATGATGGAAATATGATTATTTAGTAGTCAATTGGTTGAGATGACTATGATTTATGAAGTTAGGGTTTTAAGGTTGGACATATGAAATTTTAATTTTTGAAGGAGGTTTCAATAATTATTAATATAGATTGTTATAAAGTTAATTTGATATATACATATAATGATTTTAAGGTTGGTTGGTAAAAATGATTGAGTTTTGATGAAGTTTGAATGAAGTAGTAGTGAATTTAGGATTTTTATGGAAGTTAGGTTAGGGTTTGTGTAATTGATGTTTGTTAGGTTAGGGTTTGTGTAATTGATGTTTGTTTTGAATAAAATGAGCATAATTGTTATATTAATGATATATTTCTACTTAATATTTAGATTAGGAGTAAGTAATGCAAAGTCGCCCAAGTGAGGAAGGTTAGGATTTGGTAGAAGTGAAGGTTAGAGAGGGGAAATTGCATTAGGTTTATAGATTTTGATGTTAGTACATACTTTGATATCTTATGTTTTAATTACATTTGATTTGGTATAATACATTGTGATTTGGTGAATGCGTTATGCTACTTTGTTATTGGTTTTCAAATGTTAAGTGCATTGTATTAAGTAAAAGTGTGTGTAATGCATAAAATATGAAATGATAAGCCATTGTATTATGGCAAATGCATATGTTTTGTACAAATTGTGAAAAGTATGAAAAATGCATTGCAAATGTGAGAGAGGAGTCACATTGTAAATGTAATACCCTTATACCCTATATACATACAATACATACATTCCGTATATATAGAATATGTATAAAGAATATAAGAATATTAACATCTTAATCATTTGAAAATTTTTCCTAAATTAAGAAAAATATTTTACTCCTCAAAATAAACTTTAATAGAAAAATAAATATACTCCTTATTGATAAATTATAAAAAGTACAAATTTTAAAGAAAAATCTCTACGAAAAAAATTTGTCAGAGTTTTGGTTGTATTTCGAATATTCCCAAAAATCCATTTTCACAACCTACATGAAAATTTACACTCCCAAATAATTTTCAAACATTCATTTCCCCCAAAACCTTCAACATTTCTCATAATATATAAACATTTATAATTATCAATACATATATCATATTTCCCAAAATTCTCAACATTTAACCCAAAGTCTTTATAATTTACGTCATATACAAATTTGTAAACAAAATGCACATAATTTTAAAAAAGTTCACAAAATGAAATAATTACATGATAGCAACTGGTCCTAGTTCAGGGCAGCTAAACAACACTTCAAGTATAAGCAAGAAATCCTAGACTTACTCAGGTCTAGTAGGGCTCTCAGACTCAACCCCGTCACCTGCGTGATGAACAAATTGCGCTTAGCTTCTTGTCTAGTGGTACATACTTTGATAATAGTGAAAACTTAAAGATTAATGCAAAATGTTGTTCTTTTGAAAATCATAACGTGGCATGTAATTTTCATATCACATTTTATGCATTTTTTTTTCAATCAACTATATATCGCATTCATATGCATTGGGCCTAAATAATCCTATATAATATTCAAGTTCTCGAATTATTGCTTTGGTTCCTTTTGACACCTAGTGTCTAGCCCGAAGGCAAATAATAATGACGCCCAGCATCTAGCCCAAAGGCAAATAATATAACAGTGACGCCAAGCGTCAAGCTCGAAGACAAATCATGTAACAGTGATGCCCAATGTCTAGCCCGAAGGTAAATCATAGGCATGCCATCTCATATCTCCAAACTTAACATTCTGGAACAAGATATTACATAAGGTTACATACATATCATACATTCATACTTTCTCATACATTGACAATTATGTCACTTTTCATTATTTTTGCATTTTCCCATCTTTTATCAAATTTTCATGTAATTTTTTGCCTAAATATCAGTTCCCTTACCACCTCCTCATGGTGGCTGACTTATGCCCTAAAATAAGCATAATCACACTCTTTTCACAAACATGTTTAACAATGCAACTAGCCATCTTAAAATGGCTTAACTATTCATACATATGCATCTAATGCCTTTAAACACATCATTATGCTCTTTATATGTGACTTTACACATTAAAGTAGCATTATGCTAAAACCAATATGCAATGTAGTATGTCATACTCACATATTTCAATACATTTCTATCATAGTATATACTAACTTTTGGTTTCACTACTTCCAAACTCAAAAAACACACTTTCCCCTTCACTTCTCTTAAGTATCCTTCACCACTTGGTATGGACAACTTGCTTCTACTAAATGCCTATTCAAAATGTGAATGTTTACCATTATTTAGAATCACATTTCTAAGAGTTTTAACTATTAAACTTGAATTAAACAACATTCCTTTAAAATTTTCAAATCTTGCCCTAACTCACTTTAATTTTGAAACAACATTCTAATCAATTCTAATTATCATTCTAAGTTCATTTTTATCATTAAAATCATTTTATAACATGTTTTAAAAAATAAAATCAAATAAACATCAATTCTTTAACAACACTTTTCCAAAACCTTAAATTCAACACTAACCACTTCAAACTTGAATCAAACATAAACAAATCAACCATCCAATTGTAAAATCCTTGTCTCCTCATCAAAATAACACCTTCCCTACCCATAGAACAAATTATAAAACACCACATCAAAAATCCAAATCTCATATAATCAATATATTTCAAAAAAAATTCAAATTTTCAAAAGAAAATTTACTAGTTTGTTGAAAAACTACCAAAACTCCTTTTGATTCTTGAAAATCCTTCTTAAATTTGGTGTTTGGAAGAAAATTTTCTCCCCTTCATCAATGGAAAATTCGGATTTGCTGAAAGAAGAAGAAGAAAATGAGTTCTTTTGAATTTTTGACTTTTCTTCTCTTCACATTTTAACCACATATATATGTTATTATATTATTTTAATTAACTAATTATTTATTTATTTTAAAATTTTAACTTTACTTCTTCCATTCAAAATTTAATTTTAATTTTGAATTTTTTTTAACTTTTTAACCTTTTACTATCCACCATTTGACTTTTACCTTTTACCCTTTGACTTTATATGTTATGTATATTTTTTTACTCTTACATATACATTTTATATTTTCATACTTCCAACACTTTATTTAATCTTTTAAATTATTTATTTAATTTTAATTAAATTATTTTTTATTTTATCAAAAACACGGGTGTTACAGTAAATATGACTAAGAAATAAGTAGAATATGGTTAAAATATGTGCAAAATATGGAAATTGTGGAAAAGACATGAATAATGTGGCGAGAATGAGGAATGGTAATAAGAATATGGAAAATGAAAAATGTGAGATAATGTGATGTGTATTGTATGTTGTTATGCATAATTACTCATTTCAGAATATTGAGGTTGGTACTATTGAGAGAAGACGGCTTTCGGTGATATATTTGACAATTTATCCTTGATGTTGAGAGAGGCTGCCTTCGGCTGAGATATTTGACACTCTGTTCTCAGTGTCGAGAGGGGATGATAACCTTTGAGTGGTGATATATGACACCTAGTTCCCAGTGTTAGACCTTTAGGTCGAGATAGGCCAAGTCAATACTTCTAGAACTTGAGTATTGTGTAGGGACTTTTATATCTAATGTGTGTGTTTGAGAAATGTTCTGAATACATATGTGCTAATGAATGAAAATGTTTATTTTAAGGCAATGGTGTTAAGTATTTTGTAAAATAAAGAATGTGTATCATGAAAGCATGCATTGATTTTTAAATAATTAATGTTATCCAAGTATATACTCCTAGGCTTTCGGGCTTAACGCAATTGATTGTATCGTGTAGGTGATAGGGTTACAAATCAGAGTGGTCCAGACTGTGATTGATATTTGGAGACTAAGTGTACCACAAGACCAACTCGAAAGTGTTACAAACATGTATAATTTTTGTTATTGTGCATTTTGGTTTTTTATATATTTGAACATATCATATGTATATTAAATAAATTTTGGATATGTTATATATATACATGTACTTGTTTTGAGAAATATTTTAAATACAAAATCTTTGGATGTAAAATTAATGTGATGAGGATTTGGAGAAAATGTGATTTTTGGGAGGTATTTCTATTGTAGGATTGTTTGTTTTTGAAACTGAAATTTTATGAATTTACAGATAAAACTCTAAAAAAAAAATTTCAGACATTTTACATTTTACTAAAGCTAAATTTTCAATAGTTATATTTTTAATGAATAAATGGTAAATTTTACAGATACTTATTGTAGTACCTTTATATCCTAAATATATATTTTATATATATGTGATTTATATACTATATGTATTTAAGGTATAATGGTGTTACAAAAATAATTCTCAAAAATAAGAAAAATTGAGAACCATAAAATCATAATAAACTGAAATTTAATATTTTAGTACTTAAATATCCATTTTTAATCACTCAAAAAACTATTTTTCCTGTAATTTTACCAATAACTTATTATTAATGAACAAAATAGTTAACATATTATTAGGATGAAATTTAATGAATGAAAAATCACTCTCACAATAAGTCAAAAATCAAAGATGCAACTAAAGAAATCCTATGAATCGACTAGAGATATTTCTCTAATACCAAATATTAGCAAATTTTCATCTAAGAAAGTAAATTAAGCGGAAGCCAAGAGCACATACCTTCAGCCATAGTTATCAAATTTAATTCCATAAACACCATTATACCTTGATGAATTTTACCTAATCCATACAAGCTTGAATCTGGTGCATTTGATGGATTAACACACGCTTTCTTGTATATTAGAACCTTTTGCTTCTTTTCTCTCAATATTTTATGTTAAATTTTCTTTTTTATCAAAAAAGAGTTTTACCTATAAAGAAAAACTGCCCACCAAATAACTATTTTAAAAAATTGTCCACTGTAACCACTTAAGAAATGGACCAATCATATTTTATTAAAAAAAATAAAATAATGTTAACATCACCTACTATACACATAGCATCCAATCAACTAAATAAAAGAGACAAAACTCAATTCAAGCTTTCTACTATAAAGCCAAAGCTCAAAACCAAAAGACAAAAAGAAATCAAGCATAGTGAAAAAAAAAAACCAAGAGCAATAGCTAACCAAGAAACAACAGAAGACAAATGACATTCCACCTATTAGCACCTCCTGCAGTAGGCGAACAAGACTTCACCTATCAACAACACTGCTAGCCTTCCATTAGCGGTAACATTCACCCTTATATATAACAGAAAACCAACTCCTATATTTACAACACTTCTGTTCCACATAAGCCATCTAATAATAGGACTGTCTCAAACCAAACTGCTCACCAAAACCCATATTTGAGACCTAAGTCTAGCAACAAAGAACAACCAAAAACTAGATAACCCAACCCTCACATCTAGTAAGGACCCTCCATACCATTATTCCCCATCTGTCATGTACAAATCATGACCATATCTACCTATTAAAGCCAACCATCAATGTAACGACAATAGTTTCAGACTAGCATCCAATAACAAAATCATTACTGATAGATCGGGACCTTTATAATATTGTCCATAAGGAAGCATGAATTCCTTCCCAACAGTTGAATAAGGCACCAAACACCCCCCCCCCCCCAACCCCCCTCCTCTCCCACCTTCATATAGTAAACAAAAAACCCTGAGACAGTAGAAATCCCTTACCAACTCTCATATTAGGAGGCCAACCAATCAACATGAATCTGGATATGGGAATATTCAAATGAAGCATGAATATTGTCCATAAGGAAGAATGAATTCCTTCCCAACAATTGAATAAGGCACCAAACACCCCCCCCCCCCCAACCTCCCTCCTCTCCCACCTTCATACAGTAAACAAAAAAACCCTGAGACAGTAGAAATCCCTTACCAACTCTCATACTAGGAGGCCAACCAATCAACATGAATCTGAATATGAGAATATATGGGAATAACACATATAGAAGACCCAAAAACCAGCATAGAGGTGGATCGATTATCCTAACCACTAGCCCTTCATCCTTCTCCATCCTCTATTAGGTGAGTTTAATTTCTAGCTCCACCTATAAATTTCATCTCCACTCTCCCTATCCCAACTATTAAACATTACACTTAATTTAGCATGCAATATGGATATACCCTTCTCCTATCCACTAGAAATTATTAAAAAATCATCATATTGCTCTCAATCAAGTCGAGTAGCCTGTGACAAATAGGGCCACTCTTTTAGTCTTTACCTTAACACTTTCCCTTGTGGCCTTCCTTGTGAACCAACTTATTTTCCTTCTCTATTTGTATCCACATTCAAAAAATAGATGATCATCATATTCAGTGTGGCCATTATACAAGCAACATGAGTCATTTAGAACTAGTTGTCATGTTACCAACCTCCCTTTTATGGCCAATCTATTCTTTAGTACTATCTATATAATGAAACTCTATTATGGGACGCATCTCAATCCCCATACAAGTTTCCTCCAAGGGACTGGTTGGTTTCTCTATTTGATGACCTCTTAGGCATTATTAACAATACATATGCCCTTTTAGATTATATAATTTCTCATAGATTCTATAAGTTCTTACTTCCCTTCATGCCCTTTCCATCTCTTCATCTAAGGAGCCATGTAGTATCTCGTTCCCATTCCTCCAATAATTTTTTACTTTGGCTTTTTTTAGGTACATTTCTATAGGATTAATGTTAGAAAATTTATCAACCAAGTTGGTCCCATTCATCCATGGATCAAACTAAAAGGATAAATCATCTTTTCCTAATTTTTAGTTGAAAAGGCCTTTGAATTGATCCCTAACCTTTACCAAATGTCTCTACAGCTAGCTAGCATCCATAGGCTTTATTATCTCGCAATAACTCATTTGTTTTAATTTATTCCTTGCAACCCAACTTGCCATACATTTTCTTTATTATATGAAAGTTATCAAATATATTTTTCTATTATTGGTACATTCCAGTGAATTAGTTCTTTAACCCCAAGGCTACCTTTTTTTTTCTTGTTTGCACCATTTTTTTGCTTGAATTTCCAATAGATCCTATCTATATAGCTTATATCAATCTCCGGGACCACTTACTTTGGTAGAACAAATATGTTGTAGTATATGCGCGCACTCTTTAATAGAGTTAATAGGTTGTATCCTTCCTGCATTAGAGAGGGTCTTAGTTGTCCAAACACTAATTTTAGCCATTATTTCATTAACAAGCACCTCACAATTCTACATTGTAAGGTTAGTAGGTACCAAAGGAACCCCTAAAAAAGTTGCAAGTAATGTCCCTTCTCTAAACTAAAGCAATTAAGGATTTGCTCTTTTTTGTTATCCCTTAAGCGATTGAAGTAGACATAGCTCTTTGATTCATTTATATGTAACTAGATACACTCCCAAAGTGCTTTAAGAAAAAAATGATACATGTTTTGGTTGATTCCTAATTAAAATTATTCCAAATTCCATAATATCATTCATTCAATGATTTTTTTTATAAGATATTTTATTAAACATTAAAAGGTGAAAAGCATATTTGTGGGATATAAAACTAACAAAAAAAAACTATATCCAAACATACCCAAACCTACGAATATCCCACAAATATGTGAAAAAAAATCCTAAAAACTCATATTACAATATCAAAAAAGAAATCAAAAACCATAAAGAAAACATAATCTCAAACCCCTATGATGCAGTCCAACATAAACTGCTATGGGTCTAACATATAAAAATAAGAATGCCAAAAGCTTAACATAACTATAGCATCAAAAACAACATAGCAATGGTAACACTAGAAACCACAACTCCAATAACTCAACAAGATAGGTAGTAGAAAATAAACCCCCAAAAAATAACATAAAGGCTAATGCAACTACTTCTATTTAGATGTAAAATGCAGCAGAGTCGAAAAAACATAGATAGCAACAAATTCCATACCATAGATAGTAGTTTTTCTAAGCTAACATAGCTAGCAGGAAAACATCGGCAAAAAAACAGCGGCACCAATCCTAAGTATAGCATGAGTACATCCAACAATCCATAAAATTTCTTCAAAATAAAAAGACCAAGGGTGCAGTAGGTGGACAGATGGTAAATTGAAAAATATAATAGCAGATCTCTAATAAAATTTATCTCAATAAAATAAAACTCAAAAGTAATAAGGGCCCTTTGAGTTTCATAAGCCAAATATACCAAAAAAATTTTTTTTAAAAAAATGATGTTGTTTAAAAAAATAATCAGTCAATAATTAAAACTCTATATAAAACCCAATAAGAACATAAAGTTACAACAATGCAAATCACACCAACAAATAAGATCATTTTTAAGTTGCAGAATCCTAAAAGCATAAATATGAGAGGAAATGAACTCCTCATGAAAAATAAACAAAAGATAATCCCATGTATACAACATAAGGAGAGTGACGAACACCATATATAGAGCTAGACCTTTGAACTAGATATTACCCCAGAAAACCTATAAAATTCACTCAACATCTTTAGGGAGTATCCGCTTATGCAAAACTAATATCTCAAAGAGCAATAATGTTCATTAATAATTAAGATTCAAAAACTAAGAATGTAACTCGATAATGTAAATATATTTCAAGAAGAAACCAAGGGCACCATAATGAGTGATTAAAAACCAGAATAGGTTAAAGGTAACTAAAGGAAACAATTAATAAGAAAAAGCATGGCACATCACCACTCCCCAAGTCAAAACCAAGTAAAAAAATCAACACTTCTCACAAATCCTAATTTAGCAAATTGATGTGCAATAGAGTTTGTCCCTCTAGGAACATACCTATAATTCACCAAGGAAAAGAGTTTTTCCATATAATTAATTTTGCAAAGAGTTTCCCAAAATATCATGGGTTACAATTGAAGCTGTTTTAAACCCAACTTATTGCATTTTTGGAATTTGATTCTATTATTAGGTTCATATTTTTTACCCACTCATGTGCGATGGAAAGTTCAAGAGCTTTATAAATGGCAAGCAACCCAGCTTCATTAGAATTTTTTATGCACATGTTATATGAAAAAACAACTAAAAAATTACCAAAGCTATTCCTTAAGCAACCTCAATACCTACAAAACCAGGCTTTCCAAGGCTGACCCTTTAATGCTTCATATAAGGGATTCTCAAAAAGAAATCAGCCTTGATAACCTAGCCTTTTCTCAATTCTTGATACATTTTGAAGATTAAATCAACCTATTACTATCATACGAGAAAGAGAGTTCTATAATAGGAATACATGAAAAGTAACTCTGAAGATGATGAGATTAAATAACCTTCCTACCAATATAGATTGGTTATTAAAGATAATCTTATTTCTTTCAAGCTAGAGAGTCCAAATGGAAAAAAATAAGAAAAACCATAATTTTTGTTGAAATTTGCCTGATGCATAAAAACTCTAGGAAGTGAAAAGATCTAAAATAGAACTATGGGCAACCCAGGATGATCCTGACCACTGAAATATCCTATACTAGATTTTCCACATAACCAACCTATGCAAAAAAAAAATGATTGATCTTCTCCTCTTAATTATTGCAAAAATGGCATATTATTTTTAGAATTTAATAACCCTGGGTTTATAATAATTATAACATCCAATGAAATTTGAAGTAAAAAGTAGTGAAATTATAGTGTAACTAGTCCTGCAAAAAAGAAGTGCATGAATTAGTGTAGCAAAAGGTGCACAAGAGTAGCAAGAACCTCCATCTTTGATTGTAGCCTTGATAGAGCATGTGTTTGTGCTTTGAACGATACACAAGACAATGCTTTTAAAATGTTTGTGGATTGAATTTGGCAAATTAAGGAGCACCATGCGCATTAAGGAGCACAAGCCAATTCACCATATAAGACAACTTTGCACTTACATTAGTCTTACAGTTGAAGTAAGGTTTTGGGCTCTATATAAATATATTCTTTCCTTAAGCATGTGGTATTTTATATACTCAATTTTTGTAATGGTTTGCTTGGAATATATTAATCTATCATCCTTTAGCATATATATTTTGTATAAGTGTTTCATCACCATTTGTTTAAACTAAGATATCCCATGAAATAGTAAGAGTGGAAGTGAGGTATTTATTTATGGGGTTGATGGATCTATGAGAGGTACCATATAGAGGTATGTGTATGCCTAGATGTTGCTTCATACCCATTAAAAGTACTTAATAAATCCAATTTATACTTTTGACTATGAGAATTGGCACTAGGTTAATATGGGTATGAATGATTTACCTTTCAAAAGAACTTCACTTAGTTAAAGAATAGTTATCTTTAATTTTTTTTTTTTCATTCTAAAGCAATTCTAAAGCAATCTTGAACTATACAATATTAGCTTATTTCTTAGGAATGGTAACCATTCAATTTATTTTGGCTTCTATAAAATGTTAGTATTACCCATAAATTTGCTCACTTTTTTAGATAAACTAATTACTTTTTAAATGATATTTTAGTCTTTATGTTATTAAGTGGGGCGGCTGACATGGTTATATATATGATTAAAAAGTTTTAGAGTCAATCAAAGCCTAAATCCTAAGTTCATTTTCTCATTGAATTTCCATTCAATTAATTAATTGTTTTATTTAGTTATTTACTTATTGTTTTAGGCACAAACAATCAACTCAGTAAATCACTAATTCATTTAATTAAATATTAGAAAACTTTAAAAAATACTGGTACTTAATCCCTCTCTCCGTGGGTTCAGCATCATTTTTAAAACTAGGTACAATTGATTCTTACATTTGCAATTAAAAGGACCTTCATCACATATATATTAATTCACTTAACACTTTTGATGGAATGATCGATGTTTGTATAGCTATTACCAATTTAAATATATGAGTACAATAAAGATGCAAATTAACAAGAATTTGTGCTAATATCGAGGATCGTAATCAATAATTTCACTTATCTTCTGTAACTGAAGGTTGGCTTTTCCCTTGAAAACAGTCTCATAGGTTGAGAAATATATGACGAACACAAATGTTCTTATTTTATAAAAAAAAAAAAAAAAAATTAGAGTGCAAAATTGACCACTTCAAAGGAAAAAAAATATCTTTGCTTACGAAGAAAAGTAATACGCTTTAATTTTGGTGCACTTATACTTTCCTACGTACCTTCTAGAAATTTTAGAAAAACAATATTATGGTCGAGTGTTAAATTTCTTTCATGATTTTATTTTGATGTTACAATTAAATATTAATTTTAAAATATTATAATATGACAAAATTGAGCTGTCATATAGAATTTTTTTTTCGCAACAAATATCAAACAGTGAAATCAAGAAGAGTAATTTAATAGCTTAAAATTATTTCGTACAATAAATGTTAAATTTATAATATTTTAATAATATTATAATTATACTTCTACTTCTTATTAGTATCAAATTTTTTTATTTTAATATTATGATTCAAATGCTATTAAAATGAGTTATTTATAATAATAAATCTTGAAAAGTTTTTGCTTACATTTTATTATATTCTTGATTCGAAGAGAAACTTTATAATATTTATATAGAAAACATAACAATTTATTTTAATGTATTTTCATAATATTTCATCTAAACTCTTTCATTGAATGTATTGTGTTATTGTGAATATATAAAATTTACTTAAATTTCAATATAATGAATCTTATCTTTAAACAAATAGGAGTACAGATATAAAATATTGTAAATTTCTTCTGATTATTAATTAATATACAATAATTTTGCTAAATTATATCTCCTTTTTTCTGAGTATTCTATGTGTAGAAAGTAATTAATTTAAAGTCATATATTCATTATCAATTTAGTTAATTCTTAACTAAATTATAATATTTTTTTTTCTTGTCATATAATGATTATTAGCCAAAAAAAAATTTCTTTCCAATGATTTTAGAATCTAATTTTTTCCGTTGAGATCTCGATGATTAAATAGCTGTGAGAATCAAACTCATCAGTTTGAATTTTTATTTATTTATTTATTTATTTTGAAAATGATAAAAATTGATAAATAATTGAATAATAATAATTAAAAGGAATGGGGGCGCCCACTTCAGCGGTCTGACAAGCACATGAAATCATGTGCTAAGAGCAAGTTTCCTTCCCAAAATCTTATTTGGAATATCCTGTCCATGTTATACTCTTTCTCTCTTAATATTCACTTGTTTTTCATTTTATTATTATTATTATTATTATTATTATTATTATTATTATTATTATTATTGTCAGTTTTCTTCTCACATTTTTTTCGTCTCCAATTTTTCATATCAAGCATGGATTGTTGTGATAAGTTGATTCTTTTTTAAGCTAATTTTGTATAAAAGAACTTATAGAAATTAATTAATTTACTATTTTTTTATTTCTTTTATTCCTGTTATAATTGACAATATCATTGTTAGGTTCAATGATTTCATTAAACAAAAGTTTATTGATTCATTAGTTTATTCATTATTTATACAATTTTTAAACGATAATGATTGCTGGCTTAAATTGATCCGGATCATTAGAGGCTAATTAGAATTTTTATAAATTGAATTGCACTATATATATTTAATCACAATTAATGATATTTGAAATTACTTTGCCGCCCCTTATACTTTTGGAAGGCAAGTTTTCTTGCATGCAGAAGTAATAACTTTCTTGTAACTTGTGCATGGAAATTTTTTCAATAAGCACAAGTTTTTTAAGAGATAAAAACAAAAATTTTTTATTAAAATATTTCTATTAAAAATTTATGGATGAGACAAAATCTACATTATGAAAGAACAATTGCCATTTAAATTATTTAGGCCATATTGAAAGAATTTTAAAAAACTTATAGCTAAACTATGGAAAATAAAATTTAAAATCTATTTTAAAATTTTAAAATTCAAATTCCTTTATAATTAAGGTTCTAAACTTCTAATGAATACTTATATAGCTAGCGTGTTCTATTTTTTACCATGTTCTATAGTGTGTTGTAGTGCCATCTCTATAGTAGAATTCAAATTAAGATGTAATAAATATAAAATGGGCACACATATTCAAATGTCTTATAATAAAATTATAATATATAATTGAAACTCATTTTACATTTAAAAAATAAATTATATAATTGATAGATAATTTCAATTTTAATATAGTACATAGTTGATGCACACATTCAGTTACAAAATTAATTATGTAATTGAAGCACATGGTCAATTTTGATGTAATGTATAATTGACATACATATTTAATTTTGATATAATGTATAATTGGTACATATGTTTGATTTTAATGTAATTTATAATTAATATACATGATCAATTTTGATATGTACAATTGCTGCACATGTTAAATTTAATATAGTATATAGTTGATATATATATATATATATATATATTCAACTTTGATGTAATGTATAATTGGCACATATATTCAATTTTGATGTAATACATAACTGCCACGCATATTTAATTTTAATATAATGTATAATTGATACACTTATTCAATTTCAATATAGTGCATATTTGATTTTGATGTAATATATAATTGACACATATGTTCAATTTTGATGTAACGCATAATTGGCATGTATGATCAATTTTAATATAATAGATAGTTGATACATATGTTCAATTTTAATATAATATATTTTTTAAATATGGACAGGTGGAACACCTACGTACTTGAACCCGGAGCCTAAACGAAAAAACATATGCTCTTGACTACTATATTAAACTTTGATAATTTTTTAATATAATATATAATTAATACACATATTTAACATAAATATAATGTATAATTGGCACACAAGTTCAATTTTAGGTTGAAGATTGATATTCTAACAAACAAAATAACATTTCTTCATATATATATAATTAATCTATTTTCAATATATATTAAAAAATAGAAATAACCATTAGGCATATTGTCATATTAAATAACTATATATGACAATAACTATACAACAATGAACACTTTAAAATTATAAGATATTTTTAGTTGGCTTTTATTAGCATTATTTTATTTGTAAAAGAATTGCAATATAAATGAATTAAATTTCTAATTATGTTTAATTACTTAATTTGCATCCTTGTTGAGCTATAATATTTCAGGACTCATTAGTAATGATTTTAATTGTACAATAAATTTCAATATATAAATTATTTTCATATAATTATGAATAGAAATTAATAAGCATATTATATAAAATAGTAATAAGAAATATATAAGCGTATTTTAATTGTACTTAACTAGCAAAAGGAGAATTAATGTTACAACAAACAATAATTTTAAAACTATAAACAAACATTAAAGTAGATGTTGGAAAAAAAAAAAAAAGAGGGAAAAATTTTAGGGGCAAACATGGAGTCAAATGTACAGAAGGGTATTCAAGTAAATACACATCAAATATCCCTATTTAAAAATAGACATTGATAAATGGCTCAAATGAATCAAATGGGGAAATTTTGTCAATACTAAAAATAATATTAATGACTGGTGACTAAAAAAAATGATTATTTTAATAAAAATTTATTGGTTATTATTATTAAAACATTAAATAAGAATTAAAAATATAATTTATTTTTGATATATTAATACATATTTTAATTATTATTTTAATATACGATATATGTTATACGAATTATAAATTAGAAAAAAATTACAGAAATTTTTTCTATATTTTTATTTAAATGTAAATGTTATTTTTATAATATTATTTATAATTTATTATTATAATTATATAAAACCAATTTTAAAATATTTTATTATTTATACTTTTCTAAAAAAATAAGACGATTTAATTTTAAAACAGCCATAGGGAAAAAATACTCTTAAATAGAATTTTCTTATATCAACAGTTATTTGAACTCCCAACAAATAATAGTTACTGTTTTTTTCCTTTTAAATCAAATGATAGGTGTATATTGATTTTATATTTTATATTATATTTAGTATATAATTAACTTAAATTAATCTATTCTAAATTTATTTATATATTTTTATTTTATTATTTTAGATTTAAGCTTAGTTTAAATTAATTTATTAAAAGTGTATATAAACTGAAAATATAATTAGATCTTCAGAGTTTCAAGTATAATTTCTATGATTGTAAAATACAAATTTGAAAATATAGTCTTCATGAAGTTGATAAATGACATCTCAAGCTTTCCAAAGGATTTTGGTTAGTTTAATTCTAAGTTCATTTGGGCCTCTAACTTTAAATTTGAAATTGGGCTTAAATGTTAGAACAGAAGTCCAATTCAGATAACTAATAATAATTAGACCATAATTTAAACTTCTAGAGTTCGAATAAGGTGATTCAAAAGCCTAACACCATCTACTCTTCTAGAGATAAAACTTTGTTAAAGGAGTCAATTGAAGATAAGGAGTATATCTGATAAAAAATTGAGTTTAATTTTAAATTTGAATTTTGAAATAGAAATTGAGCATGAGTATGAGTCTGATTTGAAGGAGTTATTGGCTGGATACCAAAAGGGGATGCAAACAGTAGAAAAAATCAACCATTCTAGAGTGTTAGACTATATTTTCTCATATTTTACTGAGAGTAAATTAATTTTAGCTCAATTGGAGATTAAAAGAAGAAGGAGATTATTTTATAGAAAAACTCGGTTGTCTCAGTCGGACTCTTCATTAACCTCATTTAAACTCTCTATTTAGTTTATATTTTTAAGTATTTTTAAGTTTATATTTTATTTAATGCTTTGTTACTTTCTTATTTTGAATATTAGAATGATGAACTTTGTGTTTTATTTCTTAATTTCTATTTTATCTAAGTTTAATTTAGTTATGGGCAACTAATTCTTTTGTGGAATTTGATAAATTTAAATGTTTGAACTATGAGTTTGATTATAATCTATTAATATACATAGATTGATTTTCTTTAATCCTTGATTTGATGATTTTGGTTTAATTGATTAGTAATTGTTTAGTCACCAATTATTAAATTTAAAGAATTATATAAAACTAAAATCTTTAAACCAACTTTGAGTGATTAAGTTTAGATATAAATTAATTGATTAGAGATTCAGAATTAATATCTTAATTAAATTGAATTGCACTTTGATTATTTGACTCAATTATTATTTAATGTAGACAAACTATCAGTTGAATTCAACAACTGCACTAAATACTTCCTAACAATAATTTCACTAATTATAATTGATTAAACATATTAAAGTTGTGATCCGGAAGACTTTGCCTATGAAATATTTCATTCTAAATAAACTTAAAATAAATTTAAATTATTGGCAATTTGAGATTTATGTATTTTTAATTTTTAATATTTATAATAAATGTCCTATGAAACAATAAAATCTTGTATAAATGAATATAATAAAACTTCGGACCAATGAAAATAAATTTATAAAAATATTTACCAATTTTATTTTTATTACAAGAAGGCAAAGAAACTAAAACTAGAAACCATACTCAAAAGTGCAATCAGTTGTCATATAAATCAACTGTATATGATAAAAACTGCTCATGATGAGATTATAATTCTATCACTAAATTAAAAAAGTATTTTATCAATCATCTTTTATTTTAATAATGTTGTAATGATCTTAAAACTTATGATACCTCGAATTTTAGAGGAAATAAATTAGAAAAATATTTTTAAGAAAATAAAAAAGGGGGAAGATTAAAAAATGATTAGAATTTAACCTCATCTTACTCTGCATATTCATCTTTATAATTTTATCATTTTATATAAAATTTTTTTTTATCATTTTATAATATGTTCCACATCAGTGTAAGGCCATCGGCTTGGACTTTATAGATGGGAGAGCCAAGAGGGTCCAGATACAGTGACGCCAGCTCTATTGTTAATTTATGTGTGACTTTACTGCCAACTAGCAAGTGGGACCAACATACCATCATCATCACCATTGACTCACCTAAACGATATGATGGACTATCACAATTGCATATTTTAATCTTGGGTATTGTATAATACTTAATGAATTATTATTATTATTAAATAGATCAGTTGTCAGTACATAGCCATGTGAGTTGAAGTGCGCCCTGAAAACTACACCAAAGCTTCCATTACTCTATATAAATACATATCCATTTCCAAGCTTTAACTTCAGGATTTAGAATAGTAAATACTGCAATTTATCTTCTTCTCAAAGAAAGTTTAAGATATTTGTTGAAATTCTAAAATGGGTATTCTCCAAATCCTCAAGAAACAGTCTTTTCAGGGCAAAAATCAATCATCAATTGTGCCAAAAGGTCATGTAGCAGTTTATGTTGGAGAAGTTGAAAGGAAGAGATTTGTAGTCCCAATATCATACTTAAACCATCCTTGTTTTCAAGATTTGCTTAATCAAGCTGAAGAAGAGTTTGGCTTCAATCATCCAATGGGTGCTCTTACCATTCCTTGCAATCAAGAAGCCTTTATTGATCTCACATCTAGATTTCTTGCTGTGTGAAGCACCGTCAAATTTTTTTTTTTTGGACAAATATTCTTTTCTTTTTTTTCTTCAACCTTCCTTTTTTTTTCCTCCTAGAAATGATGGGAGGATTGTGTATGCGTAGTACTATACATATGTAAAATTTTCCACTTATGAGTAGATGAATCAAGAAATTTTTTTTCCCTAAATCAATCATATTTTTTACTATTTTATCAATTTTCTTTTTTGAATTTAATTTATAATCGTGCCCCAAATTCTATTGAAGGAAAATAAACTCTCCTTAATATTAAAAAAAAAAGAAAGAAAGAAAAGTATATTATGAAGGGTTATGACAAAAGATAGTCATATACAATAAATATAAGAGGATCTACGAAAGACTAGAGTTGGCAAATCCTCATTTATTAAGATTATAGATATCATACTTATTTTTTCCAGAAAATAGCAATTATAAGGAGTCAAAAACAGCAGAAGAAGATTGCCAGAAGCAGCAGGAGTCAAAACCCATCTAACATTTATTAAGTCATCAACATGTATATTTTAGTTAGATGCAAAGGAAAACAATTAATGCAAAATTTTACACAAAAGCAAATAATTTTATTAGTTTTTTTTTATATATAATTTTTTTTTAAATTTGAATTTTTAACTTCTCATACGTCATAATAATTTTTTCATATGATGGTTGACCTATTAATTAACTTGATGAAATTCAAACTTCTACGTTCAAAATAGTAATAAGAGTGAGAATAAAAAAAATAAATACCATATATATTTTTTAATAGGTGATGAAACACCGCGGCGAAACTGGGATTTACACGAGGGAAGACAAAATTTTCAATATATATATATATATATATTTAACTATTAATTAATATATATTCAATTTATAATTAGTTTAGGTTCAATTTATAATTAGCTTATAAAAAATTTATAATTAGTTTATATTTTTCAATTTATAATTCATAATCAATTTTTAATTATATTTAATATTTCATTTTAACCTAATAATTGGTTTATATTCAACATTTTAATTTATAGTTTATAATCAATTTGTAATTTATATTCAACATTTCAGTTTAACCTAATCACAACTCATTATCAATTTAATCACAAAAATAGAAATCAACATTTTAAATAAATTATTATACTTAATTTCTAATAAATTAAATCCAACTATGTATTTCTAAAAGACCTCCAAATTACAACAACATAATTATACAAATCAACAACAATTCATTATCAATTTAATAACAATAACACAAATCAACAATTAAAATAAATTGTTATACATATTTTCTAAAGAATCAAGCCAAACCACATTCTATCTTTCTAACAAAAAAATCCCAAATTTGACTAAACCTAATCACACACAACATAAATCAAAACAATAAAATGAAAAAAAAAAAAAGAGTTGAGGAATAAATACCTTAGGTCGGTAGTGAAAATCTGGCAAGGTCATCTTTTGCTTAGTCGATTGTGGGTTGTTAGTTTGGTGGTCATGGTCTCCTTCAGTCCTCTCTCTGGTGGCCATTGGATGTATGAAGAACATGTAACATCCACAAATTTTAGGTACGATTAAATAATTAATGTGGAAGAGTAATTACAGTATTAGAAAAAGAATACACATAGTATATACTTAATGTATACATAAGTTATATATTAAATATATATTAAATACTTAATGTATATATATAGTATATACCTAATATATATATTATTTACGAAAAGACAAAGAATGGTAAAAGTCAAAAGTTAAAAGTTAAATATATATTTAATATTAAAAAAAGAGAAAAAGAAAATTAAATTAATTATGGATAGAAAGAAGCAAAAATATCTTAATATTATATTAATTAATTAATTTATAATTATATAAAAATGTGAGGGGCAAAGTTAGAATTTTGGTAATATATAAACGTGTTCATCTTCTTTTTCTTTCCATTTGAGGCCGAATTTTCAAAGAAGAAAGTGGGAGGGATTTTCTCATCTTATACCTCAAAGTTCATAAGAAATTCAAAAGAGTCAACGTAGTTTTAGAGATCAAACAAGGAATCAAGTAAGTTTTCTTTGGTTTAATCTTATTTTCTTTAATTTTTAACATTATGTAATTGTAAGGGTAGAGAGTGAAATTGGTTTAAATTGAAATAAAAAATGTTTATGGAGTGATTGTGATGTGTTTATGTTGAATTTGAAGTTAAAATAGTTAAGGTGAGCTTGATTAGTGAATTAGGGTTTATGGAGTAAATATATGAAATTTGGATTTTTGATGGAGGTTGCTATAATTGTAGAAATGGACAATTTTTGAGATTATTTGGATGACTAGGTAATGAATTTATGTTGGATGATGGAATTGAGTTTGTTATGATGGAATTTGAAGAAGGTACAAGAGGAGAGATTAGGATTTTTGTTAGAAGTTGATAGAATTTGTGCAATTAGGTATAAAATAAATAGAAATATAATTTTAATGGAAGAAATTTATTTCATCTTGTTACATGGCTAGGCTACTAGTAGTAGGCTTCTATGCTACGGGAAATTCCTTAATGTCTCATCCGGGTACTACTCCCTCCAAAAGCTGCGGGTTGTTTGGTTTATTTGTGGTTAGGCCAAAGTAGCCCTAAAGGAGATATTTAGGGTTTTGGAGAAAGTAAGAGATGAAGAGTGAATTTGGTTGATTAGGAAGCCAAGAAAGGTTAGTACATACTTTGATTACATATATATTGAATATTCATGATTGAAATTATACATTTTGGTATATTTTAAAGAATATTGTTATTCTTTAAAGTGATACTATTCATTTCTTTAATTATGTATTATTGCTAAAAAAATATATGTTTCATGTATTGGTTTATGGCTAAAAACTATGGTTTGACATAAATAATGATGACTATTGTAATGTGTTAAAAATATGGAAATGAGCCGTATTATGAATGTCATTAAGGCTTAAGCTCAATGTGTTTGGAAAAGGTGAAAAACGGTTATGGAATGTAGAAGTAGTGGAAAAGAAATGAGAATATGAAAAATGTATATAATTTGGATGTGTGTGTTTGCCATGTACAATTACTTATTCTAGAATGTTGATCTTGGTATGTCGAGTTGGCATGCTAACGATATATGATGGCAGTTATTATGCCATTGGGCGGAATACACTAATATCACATTAATTATTATGCCTTCGGACAAGACACACTGATATTAATAGGGAACGCGCCTTCAGATGGTATATAACACTTAGATCCCTATGTTAATAGGAGGATGCGCATTTGGGTAGTATGTGGCACTTAGATCCTCGGTGCCAAACCTTTGAGTCATGATGGGGCCAAATCAATATTTCTGAAACCTAGATATTGTGTAGAGATTTGTTGGGCCCAATATATATGTTTGTGAGATGTTGGCATATATTGATATATATTATGAGTTAATGGATGAAAAATGAATATTGTATGACGATGGTATTAAATATTTTATAAGATAATGAATGTTTAAATAAGTATTGCTTATGTTGGTAATATGATATTTTGAGAGTCATGGAAGCATGCATTGATTTTAAAAAATATTTTATGTTATCAAAGTAAGTATAACTAAACTTTGTGAGCTCAGTGAGGTTGAATGTATCGTGCATGTGATAAGATTGCATAATAGGAAGATCTAGGTAGATCTGAGCAAGTCTAGGACTGAGGTAGACATTTGTAGATAGAGTTTTGCCATGAAATCAACCTGGACCGTGCTACTTATATGTATAATTCCAGTTACTATGTATTTTGATTTTATGTATTTTAATTTAATTTTAGGGATGTAATGTATATATATAGTTAAAATAAGAAATGTTTTAATTAAGAAAACTTTTGTATGTAAACTGATGGTTAAAACAAAAATGTGATTTTGGGAGTGTAAATTTTTATTATAGGTTGCGTTTTATTGATTTGAAAAATATTAAAATTACAGATAAAACTCTAGCAATTTTTCTCAAAGATTTTCTTTTATATATTAATCAAATTATATTTTTAATATATTTACTCAATTGCAAAATATGGTTTATAATGTTGCATTTATTTTATATTATCAATTGAGAATATTTTTATCGTTAATTACTGTATCACTTTTATATTTTATATATATATTGTACGATATAGAGTATATATATTATACGTATATAGAGAATAAGAGTGTTACAAAATAATTTAAAATAATAATAATTATTCTATAGTGAAACAATTTCATTTTACCAAGGGATAAAAAAAAAAAAAGAAGAAGAACGATGGGTTAACTCTGCAAACCTTAGCCCCCAGGAGTTACCAGCTGCCACAAACCAAAAGCCTCTCCCCCACACTCGCCCCTCCCCCTATAGGGGCTTTTGGCCATATGTATGGACCTCTTAGTTTCGACCCTAATGAAACATGATAGATATATATATATATATATATCATTGTTGCAATCAATTAAATTATGAATATATATAATCCATTAGTTTCATTCCTTCTCCTAAACAAGAAAGAAAAATACTATTATAGACTTAGTGTATATATGCTCAACTAATAAAAACTATATATAATCAGTTATTTTTTTTAATATCACTTTATTTATAGTTTATTATTAACTAAGTATATATATACATGGTCCATATTATAATTTTTTGAACAGAAAATACTTAACCAAATCTTATAAAAGCATTTAAATCCTTGGCTTCCTTTACATGCATAGTTTTAAAGATAAGGATTAACCTAGTAGTGGCCTTAATTTATAGCCAACAATAAACACTTGTGTTTGTTTTGCATCATCCCAGTTGAAAATGGAACAACAATTTTTTTAAAAAAAAATCAATTTTTCGTACCTAATTCTCGAAAACTCTAAAATTTCTATGATTTTTTTTAATTTATCTTGAAATAATTTCCTTTTTGGAAAATACTTGAGTTTAGACAATTTTTTTAAATTTTTAAATTTTATTTTATTTTTCATCTAAAAATATTTTTAAATTTTTATAATGAATTAAAAATTAAATTTCAATTAAAAGTAAGTCCTACAATGCCTAATAAATTTTATATCCAAGAAATATTTATATTTAATCTATATTCTATGTTAAACGATCAAATATGACTGGCATTAGTTAATATAATATTTAAGTGCATAATAAAACAAATCACAAGACACTTAATTATTTAAAAAAAAAATTACAAACCCCTTTCAAGAAAATAAGATAATTTATATATATATATATATATATATATATTCTCCTATTGTTTTAAAATAAAGTTTATAATCCTTAAAGGTGAGATGAGATTATAGATATCTCTTCTCCCTTAGCTAGAGGTTTGAAGTTTGAGCTCTGAGTATAGAATATCTTTAAAACTTAAGAGGATGTAGCTTATTCTCATATCATCCATTATCCATCGTCACTCATCCTGCATAACGCATAATACTTCACCCTCCTCCTCAAACTACTGGCGATCATGTTGAAACTATCGAAACACATCATTTACTTGTGTTTTAACCATCTATCGTATAGTATAACTAGTGGCGTCTACTTACAAACATAAAGTGCAAAGCTGGTAAAAGAGTCTAAAAAAGTCGAAGCCTATGAGCCTAGACTACATATACACCTCTTCTTCTCCCCACCAACTACCTCAAGATAAAATTTATTCATATTAACGATCGGTAGCTCTAAACCTTCTATGGGTTGAGAACTAACAGTAACTATATTCCCAACATGATCTTATAAGTAAAAATAAAATATAATTATATTAAAATTTAAAATTAAAACATAAATTTAATTAAGTAATTAAATCATCACATTGATCATCTGCGTTCCAGTATTAATAAAAGAGTCATCTTTCTTGGTGTGCAACTTTTGAATAGCTCTCATGGATTAGGAGTATGCTGTAAATCTTCTGCCTAAAAATTAATCATTAAAAAATGCATATAATTAAATATATATATATATATAATAATTAATGTAAAAAATTATACTTGAAATTAACTTAAAATATTATATTTTAAAATTAAACTTACCATCTTGGGCATATGCTCAATAGTGGATCTTGAACCTCCTACATGCCTTGTAATATCAGAGTCAGGTTCGCCCGCCTCACTTTGTCTATTCCGGGAGGGGGTATGAGATTTAGCAAGCCATGCATATGTACTCCAATGTGCCTACCAATAATCCCATATGTCTCGAGAATGCATGGAGGCCTCTTCGCTCATTTTTCTATTAGTTATGTAATATTTTATTATATTATATGCTCTTCTATATACCCCCCCCTCTCATCAGCTGCTGGCCACTGATAGTGTTTCTAAAAAATTATATAATATTAAATCAATTATATGCATAAAACAAATCTTAAATTTTCATAAATAAAAATTATGTTAAAAATTACATCAAAATTAATTACTTACCACAAATTCATTCCAATAAAAATCACATACATCTTTACCAATATCTTTCCATGTGTACCTCTTTGGGTCCTGCCTCTCCTTGATGGTCCTCATAATATATTTGGTGACAAAATGGCCATTAGGGGCAAACCTAATATAAGATTAAAAAATATCAATTATTTTACTTATATGATTATAATAAATAAAAAATGGGGAAAAAACTTTAACTTACTCTTAACTTGCTTGCTACCCACAACTCAGATGAAATTTTTGTTAATTGAAGAAGGATTGACACCAAAAGCAATGGATGTATCCACATTCAGTGTAACAAGGAGAGTGAAGTCATCATCGGTTCCTCAGTCAATGAAAGAGGAGTGTTGTGTTGCATATCCATATGAAATATGCTAAAAGAAAGAAGCTTTCATAATTACAAAATAACATGCATATGTGGATATGTATGAATATATATATATATATATAACAAATAATATTTATATTAACAAAATAATAACATTAATAAAAAGGAATAATAACATTCGAGATTAATTTATTAAAAGCTTCGTGAATAAATAAAATAGAAAAAATATAATATGATAATTTCTTCTTCTTCGTCATCAACATTGGCATTGTTGTTGATATTATCATTGTTGTCACATTTCTTTAGATTCACCATCTACTTCATTATCTTTGTTATTCATGTAAATCAAAAAGCCATCAGTGCCAATCAATGGTTGAGAATTGTAACATCCGTAGTTTCAGAAAATATAATTAAATAAATAATAAGGAATAGTAATTAAATTGGTTAAGTATTGTAAATATTTGGAATATATATTATATATATATATAAACATATGATTTTGAGGTGTTAAATATTTTTGGAGAAATGTTGGAGAATTGGATAAATATATATACATGTTGGGAATGTATTTCTTGCAGGTTGTGTTTTTTGTTGTTTTAAAAAATATTCAATTTACACATAAAACTCTAATAAATTTCTCTCAAAGATTTTCTTTAAAATTTGTATTTTTAACATTATATTCCTAATATATATATTTAAGTACATATCAAATGGATGTTTATATGAAAAAAAAAACTTTGTTTGGAGTGAGGAATGTGGTATTTTTTTGTAAAAGAAAATTGCCTGAAGAATTTATGAAAATTTTTTTAAGGTGTAGTATTTTTTTAAAATGAATTTTTTAAAAGTGGTTTTGTAAATGTGCTCAACTTTTTCATCAATATGCATCCCAAGCTCTATTTATATATTTAGGTGGCTGTAGACCCATAATTTTAGCTCTGAACAAGTTTGATCTCGATTAAATGAAGCCAAGCTAAATACGGCCCAATTCTAAAAGCTTAAACCTAGTTTAAAGCCTTAAATTAGATTGGTCCAATTTTAAAAGGCCTAAATTAAACTGATTCAATTTATAAAAGTCCAAATTAGGTCCAATATGAAAATTAGAAATTGATTCATTTTGGTTTGAGTGCCTATATCGAATTGGATTCATCCAAATCAACATGAGCTTCACTCATGTCGATTTGGACTTTGTCCAAATCGATATGAGTGGCTCATATCGAGTTGGCCGTAGTCCGGTTTGATATGAGCAAGTCTAATTCAATATGAGTTCGGTTTTAGCCAAAATTAGAAGTACTAATCATGTTTAACTTGTGAAAATCTTGGATAACAATTAAGTGTTGGAACTGGATTAGGATTAATAATCAGAGTTAACTCTAATCAAAAAATTATAAATATGAATCAAAAGAAAAACGGGAAGGGACTTTTAGCAATTAGATTTCGAGAATAAAAAAAAGGCAAAGAATTAAATTGCAATTAGCAAACACACATAAGCCAAAAGAAACAGAAAGCTAGAGACAGTAGCCAAGACTCGATTGAGCTAAACCTACAAGATTTGTCCAAGGCAGAAGTGAATTGTGCAATTCAAATCACAGGCTTGCTTTAACATCTCAATCCTTGGTGGAACCAACAACTTCAGTATGTTCCCCTAATGCTCTGCTTTATTTAATTTAACAAGCTATCATCTTTGTTCATTCAACGATCTTGCAAGATTCATGAGTTTGTTTGGTTGTGTATTAAGATTCAATTTGATAATTAAAACTCTAATTTAGTATTTAATCTTTGGCTCTTCAACCGAAACCTTAGTTTTAAGAGTAAAACTTTAATTGATCACCCAAAGTTCTATTTTATCACCAAAATCCTATTTTATTATTAAAACCCTAATTTTATAATTAAGATCCCAATTTGGCATGTTGAACCCTGGCCTTAGGATTAAACCCTATGATCCCCGCCGGCTAACCGGCTAGCGGAATTGCCGTATACGTTACACACTATATTTCGTTAGAGGTTAATATTAAGATATGCTAATGGATTGCAATTTTAATTTTCTTTTTAATTAAGTCATAATTTTATGATTGTTTAATTATTCTGTGTATGATTATTATTTATGTGTTTATGGATTGCAATTTCTTATTATTTATGATTTTAGGAGACTTGTAAAAGATATATTTTTACTTTATGGGTACCTTATTTAATTTGCTTCTTTTATTTAATTTATATTTGGAGATAATTATAAGAGACGCATTTTTAATTTTTGGTGGGTGTCCTATTTTATTTATATTTTGGACTTAAATATTGTAAGGACATATTTTCATCTAGTATGGGTGTCCATTTTATTCGTTTGATTAATGGTAAGATGCTATTTATTTTAATTGCTTGTAATGTGAATAATATTATAATAATTTAAAATTTTAATAGAGGGTTGGAGATTCTTTAGAAATTAAGTCATCCATCCATTTTTATTTCTTTTCCGGCTCGTCCGGGTGCCAACTCTAATTCTCCAAATTTAGACCTGTATTCTCTAAGCCCAAATCCTACCAATACCTAAATAGCAAGAACTATTTCACCGGGAGTGGAAGAAAAAATTTATACTCACAGTGACATTTAGTTAGAATTTCAAAATCGAAAACAAAATCAGAACTAGAATAAAATGAAATCGAAACAGAAATGATAATTTATTCTTTTTGTTTAGTTTACTTTGTAATCGAAATTGAAATTGAAATAATTATTTGTTATATTTAGACATTCACTCAACATACTTACATTTTCAATAAAGCCAGAATAAAAAGATAATATCCAATGCAATGCACATAATCTACTGTAATTACAATGGATTTCAAGATAATGATTTTGATTGTATTCTAGTCTTAACTGTCACAGTTGGAGAAAAGAAAATGTTAGCCCTCTAATCTGAATCGTGCAAATTCTCTTAAGGGCCCACCAATACCACATCCTACATCCAACTCCTATTATAAAAGGAAAAATTCAAATTAATGAATCAAACCTCCTCCATATTTTATAAGAGTACAAAAACCTATTGTCCAGTTTCAAGCCAAGCTATAAAGCTCAAAGTGCTCATGTCACTTGTTGCTTTCAATAACAATACAATTACATTGTTTAAAAAAGCAAAAAACTCTGCATCCTCAAGCCAAAAATGCACACCCTACAGTAGAACTTATGTGCAATCACCTCACCCAACATCCTCTAAGAGACTAGAAGAACTACATTGTCAAAAGAAACAAAGTAATAAGAATAGACATCAGACCAATCTAGTTATATTCATTGTTCACCACATCTGCATCACAATACTTCACACCCCTGCATATTTTACTCATGTGTTATATAAATGTAATATGTCCACAATCAGTGCTTATGTCGCAACTACATCAGTAATTTCAAAATACAACCAAGCTTATCAGTAGCTTAAAAAGGGCAAAAATGAGTTTTAAAAGCTGATAAAGATATGACTTCTACAGCTTGTTCATTTGAGGGGGAGAAGATTTGCCACTTTTTTTTTTAATTATTTTTTTTATCGTTTAAGTGATATCAGAAATCTTACCAGTTTACCTAATTTATTTGTTTAGTAAAATCATCAATTTATGTTTAGAATAAAAATATAAAAATAAGAAATTATAATTTATCCCATAAAAATCAAACAATAATGGATGAACGAAGCATAATGAAACTTTCTCGCTGATTTAATTTTGGCTTTAAAAATTGTGAAATCGAACAATGAGATCATTCTCAATTACAAAAGACACTAAACTTCAGAGAAAAAACTAACCAACCGAAATCAAACTACATCTGAACCCATTAGAAAGAAGAAATAACTTCATAGTTACCTTTAAGTTTATATATAAAGATTAGAGGACCAAATGAGATTTGAATGACATTATTTCAGTATACTAGAATTAAAGGAAAAATAAATTCATATCATATATTTGTGTGTGTAAACAACAAAAAAAAGGTGGCTCAAGTTATAACAAAAAATATAAATGTAATCAGCACATAAGCAAAACAAAACATTATAAAAAAAAATTTTCTTCCTTAATATATATGTGTAGCACATTATAAAATATATATTCTTATATATTTCTATTATATTCATTCGACAATCAATTTCATAAAGTGAAAAGTGCACACTAATATTTCAAATTTAACAATTAAATTAACATTTTTTACTTAAATGAAATTTTCAATAAATAGTTCAATTTTTTCCCAACTTGAAATGACTTATTTTTTAGTATTATTGATCTCAAAATACCATTTAATATTCTAAAAATTTCAATTACAAGCAACTTAGAACTTATTTAATCATGTAAAGTGATTGGATAATAGTATATTGCTAGTGTTTTTTTATTCCAAAGACAAAGGAGAACTACTCATATTTTTTTTTATTCTTAGAAACTAGCTAAATTAAGAAATTTTTGTCCAGTGAGTTAAACCAAATAAGCACATGTTGACTTGTCAAGTACTTATTCACATTTCTTAATGATGCCACTAAGTCTTTTCAATCTAATCTGAAACTGAAGAGAATACACACTCCAATTCATATCATTTAATTGAGCTAGCAACCTATCCAATAATGGTCATGCTATGAAGTGGATGCTTGCAATGTGATATCAATGTAGTGGAAAGTTATGTTGCCTTATAAAGAGATTAAAAAAAGGAAACAAGGTTACATGCCCCACATAATTAACTGACTACTCGACACACTACAAACCAACAGATAAAATGCCAAGCACTTAAAAGGCAAAGGTTCATATAACATGACAACATCAAGAATATACAAATGAAAGACAACAAAGATAGAAATTCTAGACCCAATACAGCTAGCACTAGCAGGAAAGAAAAACATGCAACTCCCCGTCATATAGTTTATACATATAGTTTTTTTTCCCTACTTAGTTATGAATTATCATATATATATATATATATATGTATGCATATTCTATTATTTATAGAAATGAGAAGAAAGTTTATATTTTTCAACATGATATATTTAGATTATAACATACTAATCATGATCGCGTTAAGTAAAATTTCACTTTCTTAAAATGAAATTTTAATCTTTTGCTTTTTGGACTTCATATGATAGTTCCCACCCATATGAACCTCTTTGTTTACATTAACAATATTTTCAGCCTCGGGTTCCTTGTTTAAGGAAACCGACCTATTTTCCATAATTGATATGCATAACATAATTTTTTAGATTTTTTTATTTCTTGGTTCAATGAGTTTGAACTATATATATAATACGATAAAATATTTAATTCTCTATAAAATCTGTAAGTACAATTCATTTAATAAAAATGGTTTTATCTTTCTGTAGCCATCTTAAAACGCAATTGATAGATATACCATTAACATCAACACAATTATCTAAAAACTTACCAAACCAAAAGTTATACAAATCTGGATTTTTACAAGCATAAATAATTGACTCTTAACCCCAAACCAACCAAAGCATCATCACCTCTAGTAAAAAACCACCTTAAATAGCTAGAGCCATACCTTTGTTCTTGGTTTTGCTTATAATTTATCGTTTATCCTCTTCTTTTGCGGTTCCTTAACAAGAATATAGGAGAAAATTACAATATGCCAAACACCACTCTTAATTAAATTACAGTTTGCTGAACAATTTGGTGAATGATAGCCCTATCCTTTCACATCTGATGTGAAAAAAAAATCAAATCATCAATAGTCCAACAAACATTAACATTACCACCTTAATGGATATGAATCATATGATAAAATAAATTTAACTTGACAAAAATGTTCACACAAAATCATACAATCAGCTGGATTCATAACATTAATGAGCCTCATGTAATCTGTTCAGAAGGACAACTTAAAACTTGAATAGAGTTAACTAACTGGTAGATCAAGCAACCAAATAGGCAATTTTAATAAAACTTCATATAACGCATCCATAGATGTCCAAATCTAAGGGATAATCAAATAATTCTGATAATACAAAAGAAATAATAAAGCGAGGCAAACAGAGATCCACATTTAACAATCAAAACACTAAATAATTGTAAAGATCAAGCCATTAGAGAATCCGATCTCTCTCTTGAAATCTTAAAATTAGAAACAGCTAAACAATTGAATCAAGAAATTAAAAATTAGATCAGATCAAAACAAAGATCGAATCTAATATTAGAAATTAGAAATGAGAGAAAATTGAGATCGTCAACATGCCAGAGAGAGAGAGCTAAGAGCAAATACGAGATCAAACTCCTCTCACCAAATAAGGTGATAGCTTGAAATTGAAGATGATGTGAGTAGGTGAGAAGATGATGGTCACTAGAACAAGAAGCTATTGCTATATTAGAGATGTCGAGATGAAGATAGAAGGCGTGAGCTACTGCGTGCTTGTTGCTACTTGCTAGTTTAGAGAGATCAATATTGTCGGTGGCAGAGGATGTAAAATGGCAGGATTAGGGTTTTATTTTACATCTTTTATATCATAGGTTAATGATTTAGTACATCCAATCTCACAATAAACACCTACTCTGTCAATGGCCCAAAAATTTTCAACACATCCAATGATCAATATTATTCTCCATAAAATTGGAGTTAGGTGACTCCATTTTAAATGGAGTCACCATAGCACTAAATGGAGTCACCATAGCACTACCCCTATTCCTATCAACCAACCCCTAAAAGCATCTTCTAATCTTCTTCATTCACTAAAAACTAAGTTCTCTTTTCTATTCTTCTTTGGTATCACATTGTTTTTTTTGGATTACAAGTCTCTAACCTGATGATCAGAAAGTTGTTTCAAGTCATCCCAACTTAGCCATTTGATTGTATATATTTTGTACTTGCATGCATTTGATAGCATTATCAACGTATATTAATAGAGTTGTCAAGTATTAATAATAGAATAAATTTTTATTATAAGAATTTTATACATGGTAGTATTATTAAAATTTTTATTAGTATCAAGCTTAATTTTTTAGTTTAATTACTGCATGAAATTATTTGTAATAATGTTAAAATTCGTTATAAGTGTAAGAGTTGAGAAAAATTAAAGCTCAACAAATATTCTAAAAATTAATTCTGACAAACACATAATGATAAGAAAATAATGAAAGCATTGCTACTTAATTGTTAGAATCAGCGACAGACCTACGGGGGGTCACGAGGGGTCGTCTGACCCCCCCTCACCAGCAGCAAGAAGGAAGGATACATGGAGGGTAGTGGCAGCAGCAAGCAGAAAAGAGAGGAGATGGAGGAGACGATCGGACCTGAGCGAGCTACCGACCGCCGAACCATAATCACCGGCGACGAGCGATGGCCAGAGATAAAAGCTTTGCCCCCCCCACAATCTGCTAGGTCCGCCACTGGTTAAAATGTAATTTGCCTTTTTATCTCATGAGAGAGAAATGAAAAAAAAAAACAAGGGTTTGAGAGTCTAATACATTTAAAAATCAGAATGAGAAACTGATAACATCCGTTCTATAACATTTACAATTTACAAATGGACTGGGAGTCTAATTTGAGCCTAGATCTAAAATATATATATCATATATATAATATTTAAGGGCTGAGAGCCAATTTCAACTATTGAAGAAAGTGATCATTGGCTCAATCTTATTTTGATGATTGGTGAAAAGTGAAATTAAGACTACAAGATTTAAAAGAAGAAAAAGAATACCACTTGTACAAGCTAACTTTTAAAATACCCATACTTCAAACAGATTAAATAAAATTATTGGAAGCAATTTACCAATGCAATTTTTTGTGTAATCATTTAAGGGACAATGTTGCATTTAAAGACACTTTTTGCCATGCAATTTTTTTTGTGTGGATAATCAATTTAATGATGTTTTTTTACGTCGACATTAACCTATTTTCTTATAGCGCGTGTATGTGTATATATAATTTAAAAATATAATGAGAGATAAACATTTATTCAAAATATATATATATTAATTTATTTATATATCAATATAATTATACACACATATACACAAATATATAGATATATATATGTATAGTTTAAGTTATAAAAATATAATAAGAAATAAATATACACTCAAAACAAATATAAATTAATTCATTTATATTTATAATATAATTATACAAACAAAAATTAAATAAATTTTTTTATGACAAAAAGATTACCTTTGTAATTAAGATTAATTATAATTACCAAATTAGTAATTTACTAATATCACGCAAGTAAAATTTTATGTCAAAATATATCCTAATATATATATCATAAAGTGTCATACTTTGAAGTAATACTATATTGTATTTCTGGTGTGTCATATGTGTGTCCTATATATGTTCTTGTTGTGTATAAAAATAAAATAATAAGACATACGTAGAGCTATGTTTGATACATATCGAGCATGTATTGAATGCGTGTAAGTATCGAATACCGATACTTCACTTTATTTGAAGTGTTAATGCTTTATAAGTAACTTCGATCTATATATTTATATAACATATTAGCATGCATTTTTGTTTTTTTTATGTGTTATTATTAATTTATATTTATACTATATGAAAAAATTATAAATTATATAATTTGCATATAATAAATTCAATATATACTAAGTATAAATCTAATATATATTAAGTAATATATACTAAATATAAATTCATTCTAATTTTTTGGTATTTGATGTTATTTGATTTCATTATAATTTTTTTTAAAAAAAAAATTGAGGCTAGTATTTTTGCAGCATTAAATAAAGAGTTTTTTTTCTGATAACTTCGTAAAACATCCACTTAATATTTGCCACTTTTTATTACAGTAATTCTTAAAAAAAAATTGCAACTCAAAATAAACTTATATGCTTAATTTGCAAAATTATTGTAAGTTGTAATTTATTTAGAGTTGTCGTAAATTGTTGTGATTTAAATATAGTTGTGAGTTATTAGATTTGTAATGAATTCGAACCTGTATTTGAGATTTATTATTAATTTGATTTAATTCATTTTATTGCTTTATTAAATAAATGGTCAAAGTTCCAATAAGCTCCTAATTAAAATATTATCATTGTTTTGACTAAATTCTTAATATATTTTTTTAAAAATTAAAATTACATTTTTTTGGTCAAAAATAAGTTATTTAGACCTTTATTGTTAACCAAAGTTATCTTTCCGCTAAAAAAATATTGAGGTGATGGTGTTGGACTTATTTATTAATTTATATTTTTAAATTAATTAAAAATTATTTTTTTAAATAATTGAAAATATTAAAATACATATTTTTACAAAATATATAACAAAAAATAATTTCTTACAGATTATAAAAAATATATTTTATGATCTATATCGTATTTTAAGAAATTAAAATTACAAATAATAATTTTTTAGTAATATTAATTTCTATATGATAATAAATTAATTTTCATAATTTTTATTTAGAATTTGATATTCGTTAAATTTTATTTGTTTTAAATTGTTAATTTTTTTATTAATTATATATATAAAGAAGAAACACTTAAAATTTAAACTCAAAATTTAAGCCAGAGCAACATAAATTTCCAACCATAAAATTTTAAATTTTGATAAAAAAATATTATTTTTTAGTCTTAATTGCAAAATAAAAAATATTTTTCATTTATAAATACATCTAATTTACTAAAATTTTGTTTAGTCTTAATTGCAAAATAAAAAATATTTTTCATTTATAAATACAGCTAATTTTAGTAAAAATTGATTTTTTTCTCATTTGAAAATTTGTAATATATATTTGTTTTTATAAATATTAAATTTTGTTTTTATTTAATTTTACATTATTTATTTTTTAGTTTAATATTTTTTAAAAAACACATTGTTTAATTTTTTTAGTTATTTAAATATTTTTTAACATTTTTAATTTTTTTTAAAGTAGTGAAAGCATGAGAGAAAACCATAGAGAGATCACCAACCATCCCTCACAACCTGCCGAAACCTCTTTCTATCACCGTCAACACCATAACATGCTTCCAACAAAACAACCTATGTCTAAACCCAAACCTTCCTCTGCTGGAACAGAATGGAGAAAACGCTTCATTTCTATTTTCATAGACTATTTACCCTTAGATATCTCCACCAAAGACATTCTGTCAGACTTTGGCAAATATAAGAAAGTTTTTGACGTCTTCATCCCCAACAAATTGAGACGAAACTCAGCATACATATACGGCTTTATTCGATATAAAAGTACAAGAGAGGCTATGAATGCGTTACACAAGCTCAATGGTTCCCTTTTTATTCAGGCATAAAGTACTGGTGAAGTTAGCAAACAATAGCCTACCATTGCATTCAAGTAACTCGGTACATGCATTAAGACATGCGAAGCCTCCCCCCTATAATTTGCAGTTCAAGAGAAACCCTATTCCTATTGCTGAAAAAGAGGGAAATATTACAAAAGACAATGCAGATTTAGACAGATGTGCCTTCTGTTTCACAACTGATGAACTTGACTGTAAGTGGCCATCAAGCGGTATTATTGGTGAGGTTATTTCCTTTGATTGCTTCTCAGGCCTCAAGGACTTTTTTTATTTATTAACAACGGTTACACTTCTTGCAAATTATCGTCTATGGGAGGAAAAACTGTATTCATTCTTTTTTAGTCTGAATCTACAGCAATAGAAGTTATAATGAAAGGTTCAAATTGGTTTTACAATAGATTTAGCTTCATTAAGCAATAGGAACCAAAGGATGTGGCCTTTGACAGATTGGTATGGTTGGGATGTGAGTATTTACCCATTCATGCTTGGGATGTTAGCTTCTTTTCCAAATTATCATGCAAATAGGGCACTTTTGTAACTACTGATGAAGAAACCAAAAACAGAGAACTCTTTGACATTGCTAGATTCTTAATCTCCACTCCTTTGAAGAAGCATATTTCAGAGACTCTATCTGTCAGTATCAATGGGGTCTGCTTTGATATCAAAATCTCAGAAGATCTAAGCTCTCTTGCAAATTATTCTTTCATGGCAATCTACGGCGAAAAATACCATGCAAAAACCCACCCACACTCCACCAATCCTGCATGGAATTCGAAGGGCCTACATGCATGCTCCTCCCCTCGTGGTCCAACAACTGTCTCGGAAAGTGTGTCAGTTATTCACTCTAACTTCCCTGTTCCCAATCCCACTTATGCTGATGTTGTCCAGCTAAAACCACATAACCCCATCTACATTAAATCCTCTGCTCTTGGCCTAGCTGCAAATTCTCCTAAACCTATCAATCCCATCATTCCTCTTAACAATTATTTTAATGTACTTTGAACAAATCAGCATATTGCCATTAAGAACCAGACCACCTTGTCTGAGTCTACTTACAAAGAATGAGCCATCACACAATGAAAGCCAAACCAACATTTTCTAGGCTAGTAGCCTTGGCTCACTTTTACAAATCTAAGCCTATAGATGATTGCGTCAAAAGCATGTATCTGAACCTCCACCTATAGATTCTTTCAATGATCCCTGAGACAATATCTTTGTATAGTTTGAGAACATCCTGGATAAATGTATTCGTTGAAAGAAGAAAAAAGGGAAAAAGTCGAAGTCTATTGTACTTACCACTGTTAAAAGGAGGAAAGCTAAAAAGAGAGCCATTTCACCCTCAATTGCAACAGGTTTAGATAATTCTATTACCGACAGTGGGATTGCTAACATGAATAAAGTCTTTTTTACCAACACTATTGGGAATTTACACGATGTTAAGGATTCGATGGTTGGTCCTGTTGACTCTTCTTCAGAATCAGGCATTGATGGATCGGAAGTGGAGCAAACCTGGAATATCGGAAAGACATTGGAGGACTTTAATGTACATAATAAAAAAATGATTTGTAATCAATTGGCAGAGATCATCAGCGGGGAAAATTTGGCCAGGTCCAAATATGTCCAATGAATTTACAATGCTTGAACATTAGGGGGATTGGTGCTTTGGCCAAAAAGAAAGTTGTTAGGCGTTGGGTCCTTAAAAAATGTAGACTTCTTGGGTATAAATTGAAACAAAAATGGATATGTGAGCAGGGATTTTCACCCTGCTCTTGGTGGAATGATTTTTGCTAATTCAGCACTGTTAGGTTATGAGCCATAGAGAACACGGGTCTAAGCCCGAAGAATTGGAGTTACTACCCGGATGGGATGGAAAGATAAAAAGGGATTGATGACTCGATTTCTAAAAAATCTCCAACTCTCTATTGGATTTAAAAAGTCGGGTATGCATGGGGAATGTGAGATTGACCTAGAACTCCCATAGCGCCTGGTTCATTGAAACCGACCTCCTTTTCAAGTCTAAATATTATTGAATTCTTGATTATTATAATATCATCCACATTACATGTAATCATAATAAATAAATATTCATTAAATTAAAATTAAAACAACTAAATAAAATGGGTGCGCATATAAGGTGAAAACATGCCGTTACAATGTTCAATGTCTAAAATATAAACAAAGTAAAATAGGACACCCGCCAAATGGTGAAAACATATCTCTTATATCAATCCAAAATTCTTAAAATAAATTAAGTTACATAATCAAAATAAGGCACCCATAAAGTAAAGACATGCCTTTTACATCATTCTCCAAATAAAAAATACAATCCATCTTCATACAAAGAATTATAATACTAGGGTTTAATTAAATGAAAATTAATATTGCAATCCATGAACACATCTTAATATTGTAATGCAGTGGACTCATTTATGATAACGCCGTATTGAATTAGTTAAATTAAAAAAAAAGTATACCTGCGTTGTCGGCTCCACCAATTTTAATGTGTTGAACTACACTTACTGCTTGGCTTATTGAATGGCCTAGATCAACTGGTGTTTTGGTTGGAGTTTCAATGATCCCAGAATTATCCACTATCTAGTTATTGTCTCCCTCCTTTTTTTTTATTACTTTTCAATCTATTAAATATTGTCGTTTGCTGGATTAAACATAATTGCTATCTCCCTTTTTTATTGCTTTTCAGTTTGTTAAATATAGCCGTCTGCTGGATTAAACCTAATTGCTATCTCCCTTTTTTCCCTACTGATTGTTCCATCGTTGCTCTTTTATAGACCCCAAATTAGGGCAACCAGTGCAAACATTCCTAATTAGCTAAGGAAAGCACCGAACTCTCTAAGTCCAAGTTAAATAGAAATTCCTTAAGCAGGGGCCGGCCATGAGGCCAATTCTACATGACTAAGGCTCATGTTGAATTGGCACAAAGTCAATTCGATATGAGCCTAGCTCAAGTCGAATTGGCACAACAATTCGACAGGAAACTTAGGCCGGCCCAATTATTTTGGCTTTTGGGTTGACCAGAGCCGATTCAAGCCTTTTTAATTTGATATAATTTTAATTAATGCCTTTGAGTTTGATTAGGGTCATTAAATTGAAACCAGATTTAATTTACCCCTTTTAATTAATACCAAATTCATACTGGACCAAAATTAAGAGTTTACAGGATAACCTCAAAAATTCAGTAATTAGAGGTATTTGGGGTAACATGGATGTGGAATGGGATCAAGAAAATGCAGTAAATTCGGCAGGAGGTATTCTGATCAGTTGAAACAAAGTAAGTTTTCAGAGCACAACAATTGGCAAGGGTAGAAACTAGGTAGCAATTGAAGGTCAATGGTTAGTTTTAAGATTTAAATGCACGATCATTGTTCTATATGGCCCAAGCAATGAAGAAGAAAGAAACCACCTCTGGGAAGAAATAGAGTCTCTGTCAAATACATTCCTAGAGCCTTGGATTCTCTTAAGGGACTTCAATGAGGTACTGAATAAAGAATAAAGAAGTACAAGCTCATTCTTACATTCTGGAACTGCAAGGTCAGCTGAAATTATCCATTCTTGTAATCTAATTGATTTACCTCTAATTGGGAATATATTTACTTGGAGTAATTCGAGATGCTTGAGCAGGTTAGGTAGGGCATTAGTACACCATCACTGACTAACTCAATTCCCTGATCGTAAACTATGGTCTCTTAGTAGAGGCCTATCAGATCATAATCCTCTATTGGCAGAAACGAAAAATATCAATTGAGGACTTAAACCTTTTTGTTTCCTTAACTGTTGGCTTTCTCATCCGACCTTTAAGGATTGTGTAGTTAACTGGTGGTTTGAGGCCAATTTTAACACTCCTGGCACTAGAAAATTGTTAAAAAATTGGCTTTCCTAAAGAAGAAAATGAGAGAATGGAACAAGTTTGTGTTTGGAAATATTGAGACTAAGATTTCAAACTTGGAGGAAAATATCAATAAAGTGGATTCAACACTGGATGCTAACCTAGGATCTAAACAACTCATCCGAAGAAGGAGGCTTTTATGGTCTGAGCTATGTGTAAATTGCAAGCAGAAAGTGGTTTTCTAGAGGCAACAGTCGAGAATTAAATGGATCAAAGCATGAGATTGCAATACAAGTTTCTTTCATTTATCGGCCTTTGTCAGGAGAAAAAGGAATGGTATAAATACATTGGTGGTTAATGAAATTTCCTTAACTGAGCCAAAGGATATCAAGGATGTAGTTAAGTGTTATTTCCAAGCACTCTTCTAAAAAATGATAATAGACCACCAACTTTTGGCCTCTCCTTTAAAAAATTAAATAGCACTTCCTCATTGAACTTAGAGGTTCCTTTGACCAAATGAAATATGGCAAGCAATACAGTTATGTGATGGGAATAAGGTCCCAGGCCCCGATGGATTCAATTTTAAATTATAAAAAAGTTTAGGTATGTTTTGAAAGAGGACATCATGAGCTTAATTAATGATTTCTCCAACACAGGCTTCCTACCCCATGGCGTATGCTCTTATTTATTACTTCGATTCTAAAATTTGAAGGTGCCACCTCTCTAAAAGATTTTCATCCTATAAGCCTCATCCATGGCATTTATAAGATTATCACCAGAGCTCTATCCCTCTGTCTTAGGTCAGTAATTGAGGAAGTTATTGGGGAGAGTCAGACTACTTTTATACACAAGAGATACATCTTAGACAACATTTTGGTGGCCAATGAAGTGATTGATTTATGCAAAAAATCCAATTTCAAAGGAATCCTCATTAAATTGGATTTTGAGAAGGTATTTAATTCGGTGTCATGGGAATATCTCTTTCAGGTTGTGGAAGGTATGGGTTTTGGTATGAATTATCTACGTTGGGTCAAGTCATGTGTTACACAAGCTACCACCACTGTTCTAGTTAATGTCTCCTACAGATTGTTTCCCGCTCTCTAGGGGCCTCAAGCAAGGTGACTCTATATCCCCCTTCTTATATTCAATGGCTACTGAAGGTTTAGCTATTATGTTAAAAAAAGTGGTAGACCTGGGGCTAATTGAAGGCATACCTGTCATTAATAATGGGTTGAACATACCCTTCCTACAATATATGGATGATACCATCCTATTTTGCCCTGCAAATTTGAATTGCCTTTTGAATGTGAAAAGAGTTCTTAGGTGCTTTTAACTTATCTCTGGGTTAAGAGTTAACTTCTAGAAGAGTGCATTGGTCGGTTGGTGTGAATATTGAAGATAGCTGGTGTGAATTTGCAGCTCAATCTTGGATGTGGTATTTCTTCTTTACCAAAGAGTGTTTCTCAAAACTTAAAAGCTGGTTAAAACTGATTATAAGCAGTTTTTAGATTATAAGTTGTTTATTTAAGTGTTTCTGAAAACTTAAATAGTAGATTATAATCTGATTTTAATCAGTTTTTTAAAAGTTGCGTTTTGCTACTTTTTTTTAAGCACTTATTTTTTAAGCAGTTTTGACCAAGTAAAAGACCATACTATCCCTACCTAATTTTTAATATTTCAAAATTACCCACCCTATACACTTTAGTTCCCATCAAAATTCTTTTACGTTTATTATTATTATTATTATTAAATAAAATTTATTATTATTATTATTATTATTATTATTATTATTGCAAAATAAGTTTTGAATTGACATTTAAAAAATTATTTTTATACAATAAATAAACTCAGGGACAGTTTGGTCATTTTGACAATTTCTCTAATTAAAAACTGATTATAAGCTGATTTTTACAGAAACACTTAACTGATTATAAACTGATTATTAACTAGTTTACAGAAACGCTTAACTGCTTATTTTTAATTTGATTATAATCTAAAAATCACTTATTCACAATGAGCTGAAAAAATCCAATTTTGAGAAACATTGTTTTACCAATAAAATATCTTGGTATTCCTCTTGGGGCTGACCCAAGAAGAAAATCCACTTGGGAACCGGTACTTTCTAAAATTATATCAAGACTTATTGGTTGGAAAGCACGTCATCTATCCTATGCTAGAAGATTAACATTAATCAAATATGTTCTCAACAGTCTTCTGATGTATTAACTATCTCTATACAAAATACCGGTTGGGGTTGCGAAGGAAATCTCAAGAATGCAGAGAAACTTCTTTTGGAGTGGTAATAATGATAAAAGAAAAATTCATAATATCAGTTGGGATGTAATCGAAAGAGCCAAATCACTTGGAGGGTGTGGGGTCTATTATTGAAAAAAATAGAGCCCTTCAATTTAAATGGCTATGGCGGTTTTTGGGCAACAAATCTTCTCTATGGGAATTGGTAATTCAAAGTAAATATGGTGCTGGGAATTCGTCAGATTTAGAGTTTATTGGAAGATAATCGAACCTTTGGCAGGATATTATATCCTCGGTAAATCTAATCCTTCTTCTCTAGATATTGTAAAAAGTGGAGTTAAATTTTGGCTTGACAATGGCAACAAGTTCAGATTTTGGCTTGATTCTTGGATTACCCAAGTTAGCCTCGCCACTCTCTTTCCACGCTTATTTTCTTTATGTCTAACCAAAGATATTACAATTAAGAATGCTGGAACTTGGGTGGGAAGCTCATGGAACTGGAATCTATTGTGGCGACATCCTCTTTTCAATTGGGAGATGGATTTATTATACTCGCTTATGGCTTTGATTGGTAGCGTTTCACCTAAGCTGGACATTGAAGATAAAGTGATCTGGAAATTCAATCGTAATGGTTCGTACTATGTCAAGTCACTTTGCTATCAATTGGAAATGGCAAAACACTATGAACCTCAACCTGATTCGCCTAGAATTTGGAGAAACCTCTCTCCTCCCAAAATTGATATCTTTGTGTGGATGCTTCTTCAGGGGAAGATAAATGTGAGAGATCGTATGACTAACCTGGGTTTATTGAATTTAGAAAATAATATCTGCCCTTTTTGCAATAGCTTTGAGGAGCAGATAGATCATCTATTCTTGCAATGCATGATCACTTGGAAGATCTGGTGTCAAATACTTCAGTGGTAGGGAATGTCCTGGGCTACTCCCTCTTCAATGACTGAACTTTTCTGTTCTTAGAGCACTTGTGTCGCTGGTAAATTTCAGTAACAATTTTAGATCTCTCTATTTTTTTCCTCTGTTTTTACCATTTGGATGGAAAGGAATAAGATTATATTTAATAATCAGACTCTGCCGGTAGGAAAATTATTTGATCTAATTTTAGTTAGAGGCCTCTTGGATGCATTTTACAGAACCTTCTTTCCTATATGATAGCAACCTATTGTTTGAATCTTTAGATTGTATGAAAAATTGGTAAAAAGCCAGAATATCTAGGCCGATAACCTTTTGGGAGCCCCTTCGGAAGATTATCTAAAGTGGAATGTAGATGGATCAGCTTTGGGGAAGCCGGGTCCTGCTGGAATTGGTGGAGTGTTAAGAGATAGCTCAGGAAACTTTCTAGCCATCTTTTCTTGTAGTGTAAGTGTAATGGACTCCAACGAAGCTGAATTACTTGCAATTCAGAAAGCAATTGGGACTTCAACGGTGCATGGATGGACAAAAAATAAGAGTATTATAGTTGAATCAGACTCTAAGAATGCTATTGGCTGGGTTCAAGGTGATCTAAATGGCAGTCCACGGAAATTTTGGGACGTGCTATGCAAAATCAGTAATATGGTTAAGCTTCTCCCCTTGGTGATCTTTAAACATGTCTTAAGAGAGTCAAATTCAGTTGCTGACTCCCTTGCTAAATCAAGTGTTGTGAGAAACACTAACTTGGTGGCCTAGTTATGAGTTGGAATTTAGTTCATGTTGTTTGGGTAATTTGATTTGGCATGGTTCGGCCTCCATTTTGGTTAGAGTAACCCGTGCTTGTAATTACCATCAAGTTTTGCTTCGGAATTGTTTTGGAACTGGTCTCTCTTTGGAAATTAATGGACTATTGAGAACTACATATTATTGTCCCTCACTTCATTGGTAATGGTTAATTGTGCTTCTAAATCAGGTGGTCCTATAATATTGCAACTACATCAGTTAAGACTGTCCACTATGTTACTACACTTTATTAATCCATTTTGCATTTTTTATATGCTTCATACCAGGCTCTCATCATATGACTTCTGCTAAATTCGTTGGACTACTGCATCTTCTGACAACCATTCCTATTCACCATTTGTTACTACAGAAAGATGAAATTGGTTTTTGTTCTCCATCTTGATAACTAGAGTACTCTAGTTTTTGGTTTTGAGCAGGTAGCTAGTTCCTATAATGTCTTTGTTAAATACGCCAAGTGCTACCTGATTTGCTTACTTGTTTGGAGAATCTAATGTGCCAACTAGTTGTCTTATTACTTGATATAAGAATTGAAATTTGGCTTATTTATGGATCTGATAGCATTTTTGGATTAGCTTCTTGGAATACAAGTCTGATGATATGCAAGTCTACAGAATATTTGCAGATTCACATGTTTATGTGTAGATTTGTTCAATATAAGAAATGCAGATCTTGTTGGGGTACATCAAATATGCAGCTTTTATTTGATATAAAGCAGTGCAGATTTGTTTGAGCTACAGAATTCTGGTGCAGTTAGTGATGGACCTTAATTGTAACTAGATCATCAGCTTTATTTTGCACACTTCCTTAGTAGATATACTTCTGTTGTATTAGTCATGTTTTGGGGTTTTTTTTCACATGAGTTGATTAGGATTTAGTTGTGGGTGTCTGGGTTAATCCTATTGGCTTGGGTAGAATGCCTCACTAATTCATATTTTTTCCCATTCAATTTTATTAATAATAAATATGCTTCTTATAAAAAAAAACATTTTAAATTTTTTAAGAATTTTTTAAATTTTTTAATTATTTAAAAAATATATTTTTAATTTTTTAATTATTTTAAAAAATATAAAGTATATAAGTGAGTTCCTTGTTAAAACCAAAATCAAAATCCAAATTGAAAATATTCAAAATTGAAATGAAACTGAAACCAACAAATTCTCAAATAGGTAATTCGAATTAGGATTTATACGATTAGGTTCTAATTCCATTAAATGCGAAGCTAAAATCAACCAAATCGAAATTAAAACCAACAATTTCAAAACCGTGGCTATTCCCTACTAATGATGGGGCTACATCAAGGGGGTGATCATAGCTCCTGTAGTTCGGATTTTGTGCAATCACTGTCATGGCTCTCCCACCTGCAAGACAAAAAATGAGGGGCTCAGGCTCTTCGAGGGGAGGCTCTGATGTCTATATCAGAGCTCGACCGGTCTGAATAAAAAGAGAGTAAAGAGAGAATAGAGAATGCATTTATCTGTGGGAGTAACTCCCTATTTATAATTGGTGCATGGAGATAAGGTCTAAGCTGTATCAGCATAATTGGCGAATGTGTTAGGTGACTGTCTTACTTGAACATCAAAGGCTCGGCCGGACTAAGAGTGTCGAAACTGAGGCCCAACATTCTTCAGAGAGCCTGGCCATAAGAGTGTCAAAACTGAGGCTCAACATTCTTCTGAGAGCCAGGCCATAAGAGTGACTGAATAAGAGCTCGGCTGGAAAGTTCTGTTAAATGAGGAGCAGTGTCACCTACCTTACTTACGTTAACTTGGGTTAAGTTTAATATTATATATATCAATTAAATTTGTCAAAATTTTATATAATCTTGTCCTTTTTAAAAGTTTTCCTCTTTCCTTCTAAGCTTTTTAACTGGGAGGAAAATCTTGCCATCGTATTTTAAGATATCCTATTTATCTTTTTGGTTCCATAATTTGCTCTTGTTTTTTTGTTTTCTTTTCAACTCAATAGATATATGGGTTAATAAATGGTTGTGGACTAGACTGCATAGTTGACCCCAAAATTCCAATTTAACTAATAATCAAACCAACTAGTTTATCCGATAATCAAGCCATATTTAATTCCAGTCATTGTAAGTCTGTTTGTCGAGTTTATAACATCAATTGGTGAAGAAAATTGTAAATACAGTGAACTGAAACCTATAAAAAATTTGAGATTTTTCAAAATTAATTAATTACAGAACATCTAAAAACAACCATCAATAAATGGAGTGTTCTATTACCGAGCGTGGCAGTTGGTAAGAGATTGTATTAGTGTAACCAGCGGCCTCTGGTTTGAGTCCTGGACGTGTATCTGCATTAAAACTACATAAATATATATATATATATATATTTTACTTTTGTGGCTCTATCCAGGGGCGAAGCCAGACTTTAAAATAAAGAGGGGCGAAATTTTTTTTTATAAATTTTAAATTTTTCGTAATTATTTATATCTTATTTTATTTTAATAGTATTTTATAAGTTTATTAATTTATTAATAATATATTTTTATTATTAAAAAATTAATTAATAAAAAATATTAATATAAATGTATACATAATTTTAAATTTATAAAATTTTTTATAACAAAAATAAAATAAAGAGAAAAAAATTAAATAATGAATATAATTTCTTAAAAAATAATTAAAATAAATGAGTTTTTTAATTCATTAAATGTGTTCAAATTAATTTAGTTGAAAAATTTATCCCTTTCTTTATTGTTTTTTTTGTATTTATACATTATCAATATTTTATCAATTTTTTAAAAGAGAACTATTGTATATAGAATAAATAATTTATTGTATTTTTTTTACTTCTTGTAAAAATTAAAAAAAAAGAGGGGGGCAATTTAAAATTTTTTTAAAAAATTAATAAATAATTTAAAAATTTTTAAAAAATAATATATATATATATATTTTCAAAAAGTGAAGGGGGCAACTGCCCCCCTTCTCTTCTACATGCCTTCGCCAGTGGCTCTATGTGACTCAATTTTAAAATGATGTTTTACACACAAAAAAAAAATGAAATTAATGAAAAGCAAAAAATTCAAAGAAATATTTTCTGCAAACTTAACAAACAGATCCAAAGAATCTCTACTTCTGTATGAGTCCCTTCATAAGACAACATTCTTGGTGTTCTGTTCTAGCTTGGAATTGGAATTTTTATACAGTAAGCTAAGAAATCATATATATGGTCAGCAAAAGGTTGACTTTTTATAGCAAACTCTTTCCTCAATTGTACAATGTCAAATTGGTTTACAAATTACATAACATCTACATACAATTAAATTAATTTAACTAATTAAGAAGATCAATAAAAGGTTGTCTCAAATTGTCTGAAATTTAATTTGGACAAACGAGTTTTGGTACATTAATACTAAAATCGTCTGTAAACTCGAAACATTGAGAGTTTGAACTTCAATTGGAGCTCAATTAATTAAAAAGACAGAAAAAAAAAAAAGTTAAACAGGGTATATGTGAACTGTACATGGCAAAGAGCCATGTGCTTTTTCATGAACCTAAAACTGAAGTTAGACTAATGAAGTAGTCTTCAGAGCAGGGTAATGTAAGACCGCCCATAATTGGATGATCATATCCAAACTCTTCTTCAGCGCGATGTAGCAGTTCAAGAAATAAAGGGTGGTTCAAGAATGATATTGGAATTACAAATCTCTTTCTATATCCTTCTCCAACATAGACGGCAATATGACCTTTCGGAACATTGTTAGAAGCTGCCAAAACACTTGCAATTTTGGCTGATAGACTGCGCTGAAGCTTTTGTTTAGCATGAGCTATCCCCATCAATTGAATTCCCATTTTATAAAAGAAGAGAATAAAATTTATCAATTTCACTTCTGAAAGTAAGTGTTGTCAGTGTAGTGATTGAAGATTGATGACTCAATTGGCTTGAAATGATAACTCTATCTAGTAATACTTGGGTATATATAGGGGATTTCAAAATCTCTTAAAGAAATGGTTATAACATAATGGAAAAGGTAAGATAGTTCACATGAGAGCTTACTGAAGAATGTTAAGGAACACATCAGGTGAAGGACTTGTTGAAATTTCACATGGCATGCTTTGTTTGTTACAAGACATAACATGTCCTACCACCTTCAACAACAAAAGAGAGGTGCATACATATTGTTGTGTATATATATCATGTATATGTCTATTGATACATTTAATTAATTTTCAAATTTAAATAAATTAGATATCTTATTTGTTGTTATAAATAATAGCGTTTGCACTTAGTATTATGATAAGACATTTTCTAATCTTATTATGTTTTTTTATTGTATAATTTTCTTTACATTATTTAAAGATTCCAAAAATTCTTTAAAAATTTTGAACACTCAAAGAAAATCAAAAACAATAAAAAAATAATGAAACTTTTTTTTATTAATTACATGTAGAGAGGGAAAATACTCATGACTCAAGCGGAAAATCTAAATGGAAGCAATACATATTTCTGATCACCAAGCTACACCGTGGTGGTTGATGGAAAATTTTTTTCTTTCAAGTTTTTAAAAAATATTCAATAAATTATAATAGGTTTCGTGTTCAAAATGTATCCGATGCACAAACGTCAACTCTTTTTAAGGGATTTGATGCAATCTAGATTTACTAATATTACCTTTATATTTATCTTTACATTTAATAAAAAAAAATACTAATTGAGAAGTATTCCACTGGAAATATATACGTTTTTATGCACAATTTGTAACTCTACATGGACTGTGTATTATTGAAATAATCAAAACCACATTGACTCTTTGATGCTAGACATGATTTTGGCATAAAAAGACTTTTCTCGATCGAAAATGATATATATGGTGATTTGTTTTGGTTATTGTTCAAACTGAAGCATTGAACTTAGCCCTGCTGGTGTTATTATGTGGGCTATTTTGAGCCAACCAGCTGATCATTAGCCCCAGTGATCAGTTGTTTACTGTGTCCACACTATCTTTTGTCAAGAATGTGAGGCCTACACTTCATATTAATTGTTTGCTACAGAGCCCAAGATAATCAACCAGCCACTTATACGTAGCTCTATTTGTAAATAAATTTAATTAAAAAACGTTTCACTTATCCACACATCCACTTGATAGATTGAAATGTATATACATATCATTCCATTTGAAATCATTTCAAACTGTGTCACTTTGGTTAATAATGTGCACTGCAAATGATATTACCTTGCCTTTTCAAGTGATATTTGATTAAAAAATTATGTGTAATTATAAAAATTCAATGAACAAGTATGAAAATATAATGTCTTTATTTTAGCTTTACAATAGTAAACTTTATGCTTTATATATAGTTAATAAAGCGAAAAACCTTTTACTCACAATTATGAAAAATATAACCGTATATTAATTAAGTTTTGACTTGACTTGTGAGGTTGAATATTAATTAATGATATTAATACTAAACTACTATAGTCAACAAAACGTGCATGGTTGACTAATATTGTTCAATTAACAGATCGATCATTTGATTAATTTATTTGTTTATAACAAGTTGATTTAATTTAGTATTTTTCTGAACGTGAATGAATAAATGTGTCTTAATTAGTTCAACACAACCATGCATGTATATAAATTATTAGACTATTAAATTTCTTAGTCATGTTTTTAATATATTGTATTATGATAAAATACTTGAGGTCAATGCAATCATAGTTGCATTATTGCATTACCTTTTCTATTTATTTATCTTTTAAAAATATCTTGTAGGAAATTAAGGATATATGTTTCACATGTTTTCAATTAATTTTTTTTTATCATCTTAATTATCACTTCTTATAACAACTAATAATGTTATAAGAACATGTAAAAAATTTATGAAATTAATAAAATCCTATAAAACTAATTTAATTTAATAACATCTTAGATCAAAGAATTAAAATAAAAAATATATAAAAAATCAATAAATTTTTAGAATTTAATAAATAATATAAAATTTTGATATACAACTTTTTTTTATAAAAATTTATAATAAAAATCTAATTTTTTCTATAATGTTAAATGTTCAATATTATATTTAATTTTTCTATAATTTTTTAGCTTGAAAAAGTTGTCCCTCCTCTTCTAATTCCTAATTATGCCATTGTTTTATAGAGTTATTTAAATGTTCAATTTTAGATGAAATTCAATGTGATTTCATCTAAAAAAAAATCCAATTGTAATGTAATAATTTTGTATATATTCAGATTGTACAAAAACATTTAATATTTGTATTTTATTATTGATTAATTATTTTGATGTATGTGGAAAAGAGTCTATACTCATGAAATAACTAATATCTTAGTTTTATTTTTTTATTTTTTTTTTCTGGAGCCATTGAGATTTTTTTTTTACCTTTTTTTTCCTTTTATTTCTCTCTTTATTCCAATTATCGGTTTATATTTTGGTAATGTGTGCCTTAGACAAATATAAAGAACAAATAGAAACAATGAAATTTAATTTGAAAAATTCTGATAAAATATTAATATGTAAAATATTTTCCATTAAGCCTCATTATTTGGATTATTTTCTTAATAAAAAAAGATAAAGTAGATAGACAGAAGAAAATCTCAGATAATACAACTATTATTCTAATTAAGTATTTTAGTTAGAATAATAAACTAATTAAATAATAATATATATTGATCAAGAGCAATTACATGATATATTTTTATAAAAATATCAATATATATTATTATCTAATTAATTTATTATTGCACTTAAAATATTAGTTCGAATAACATTCCATTATATAATTTCTCCATTGATAAAAGCTCAGATGCGTCATTAATATTTCATTACCGGTGAAAATTGATGGGAAAGAACCGAGATAAGTTCTTCCATACTTGAATGAATATATGAGGAGTGACTAAGTAAAATTCATTAAACCAATATCTTAAAATTTGTCCCAAGATGCACAAAATCAATTACACATAAACACAATAAATTTTTAACGTGGAAAACCCTTCCATGTGAATGATAAAAATCACGGGACCTCTTTTAATCCAAGTAAAAGAGCTTCACTATCAAAATCATTGTTTAAAGCAACTATTAGCTACTACAACAACCCTCAAGTGAAATATCAACACCAAATCAACCAAATAACAAGAAATAAACAAGTGAATGGAGAAAAATCACTCAAAATAGCTACAGTTCATGCCAATGGATGAGCTCCCGTTGCTCAAATTCGATCTCCACCGTCCAGATTAAAGAACAACATATTCTAAACGTGCTTACCATATTTCAGCCAAATCGACCATAAATGACCATCCGATTACCGGAGAAAGGCAAACTGGTCGCTGCTGCAGAAATGCACATAAATAGTAAACTTCGAGCTATAAATGCCGAAAATTCAGCCTTCCAAAGCTGATCTTTTCCATTCAGAATGAAAAAAATGAGTCCTCTAACTGCTATCTAAATTTCAGTCTGATCAGAGCACGGATGATCGTCCAATCGCAGGAAAACCGAGACTGCCCTGTTGTGAATTTTCCAGCAGAAATTTTTTCCTCTCTCTTTTGTTCTCTCTTCTTTTCTTTTTGGTGGCTGATACAAAAATATGTCTCACACTCCACTTAGGGTTATATTAGTATGTATATATATGCAAAAACATTAATAGCATAATGGGCTAAAGAAAATGAGCTCAAACATGAGTTTTTCACATAGGAGGGAATAAAAAAACCCAATAATTCTCCCTTTTGCCGATTATGTGGAGGAGTTTGCCAAACCGGCAACCCTACAACATATCTCAAACTTCCCTCTTGGTAAACTCTTTGTGCACATATTAGAAGCATTATCATCAGTATGTATCTTCTCAATTTTAAGCTTCTTAGAATCCAAAATATCACGAATCCAATGATACCTCATATCTATGTGTGTTGGATCTACCATGAAAACTAGGATTCTTACCAAGATTAATAGCACTCTGACTGTCACAAAATAAGACATATCTCTTCTGTGTAAAGCCAAGCTCATTCATAAACTTTTTCATCCAAAGTAATTCTTTACATTCTTCAGTTGTTGCAATAAACTCAGCTTCTGTAGTAGACAATGTAATGCATTTCTTTAACCTAGATTGACATGCCACAGCTCCCCCTGTAAAAGTGATCAAATACCCAGAAGTAGACTTTCTTGAAACCGTATCCCCTACAAAATCAGAATCTATATAACCACTGAGAATAGGCTTCCTAATCCCAAAACACAACTTTAAACTAGCAGTGCCACGGAGATATCTCAAAATCCATTTCACGGCATTCCAATACTCTTTTTCTGGATTAGACAAAAATTTACAAACAGTACCAACTGCATATACTAAGTCTGGCCTAATACAAACCATAACATACATCAAGCTACCTACTGCAAATGCATAAGAAAATTTCTGCATGTATTCTTTCTCTTGCACACTAGAAAGAGACTATTTGACACTCAATCTGAAAGACATAACAAGAGGTGTACTTACAGGTTTAGCTTTAGCCATATTAAACCGCTGTAGTACTTTTTCAATATACTTTTCTTGAGAAAGCCATAACTTCTTGCATTTCCTATCACGAAGAATGTGCTTTGATGGCCCTAAGTCCTTCATTGCAAAAGACTTGCTCAACTCTTTCTTCAAGCTATCAATTCTGGAAGAACTGGAATCTACAATGAGCATATCATCAACATATACCAATAAGATGATAAAATCACCATCATAAAATCTCTGGAAAAAAACTCAATGATCAAAAGTAGTCTTCTTATAGCCTTGTTGAATCATAACTGACTTAAACTTCTTATACCATTGCCTAGGTGATTTTTTCAGCACATACAAACTCTTTCTCAGTTTACAGATGTATTTTTCTTTTTCTTTCACCACAAAATCTTCAAGTTGTTCCATATAGATTTTCTCATCTAATTCACCATGAAGAAAGGCTGTTTTAACATCCATTTGCTCAACCTCTAAATCAAGAGTAGCAGCTAATCTTAAAATAACATGAATTGATGACATGTTGACCACTGGTGAGAAAATCTCCTCAAAGTCAACTCCTTTTTTTTTACTGAAGCCCTTGATAACTAATCTGGATTTGTATAATGGAGATGAGGAATTCTCTTCTTACTTTACTTTATAGATCCACCTATTCTTCAAGGATTTTCTATCTTTAGGAAGCTCAATTCAAAGGTGTGATTATCAGCTAAAGACTATATTTCATCTTCTATAGCTGCAATCCATTTTTCTATTTTCTCACTCTAAATGGCTTCTTCATAGCATTCATGTTCTTCATTGTCTGTCAAGAGTATGTACTTATTAGGTGAATACCAGATAGAATGCGTTCGATCTCTAGTAGACCTCCTAAGTGGAATTTTAAGTTTCTCAACATATGCCTCTTGTTGATCTTCAATTGCTTCATATTTAGGAGCACCAACCTCGTCTGCATTCTGATTATCATTTTGTACATCACCATGATTCTGAACCTCAACTGCATCAGGCGTATGAGTTGTAAGAGATAAGTCGAAGTCAATCAAACCACTAGTTTGAGTCTTTGATTTCTCCAACTTGTTAATATCTTCAATAGTCTGATCTTCTATAAATACTACATCACAACTTCTGACAAGTTTCTTTTGAATTAGATTATAGAATTTATAACCAAACTCATCTTGTCCATATCCATTGAAGATACACAGTCGAGTCTTGGCATCTAACTTAGACCTCTCATCTTTAGAAACATGCACAAGGCATTTGCAATCAAATACTCGTACGTGGTCATAGGAAACATCCTTACCATACAAAAACCTATTTGGAACATCATTTCCTAATGTAATAGTTGGAGTTAGATTGATCACATATGCAACAGTGTATAAAGCTTCACCCCAAAAAGAGTTAGGCAATTTAGCCTCTAAAAGCACACATCTAACTCTCTCTCCATCAATGTTCTATTCATCCTTTCTGGCAAACCATTCAGCTGAGGAGTCTTAGGATGTGTCTTTTGATGTCTGATACCCTACTCTCTCCAATATGCATCAAAAGGCCCATAATACTCACCACCATTATCAGTACGAATACATTTCAACTTTTTTCCAGTTTATCTCTCAGCAGAAACTTGAAATTCTTTAAATGCACCAAGAACTTGATCTTTTGACTTTAATGTACAAACCCAAAGTCTCCTTGAATGATCATCAATAAAAGTCACAAAGTAAAATGCACCACCTAATGACTTTTCATTCAAAGGACTACAGACATTTGAATGTACCACTTTTCCTGGAAAGAGATTGATGTTTGAAAGAAATCCTCTTTTATTTTCTAGCTAAGCAATGAACACACATGCCTAACCTTGCGCCTTTCAATCCTAAAAGCAAATTCTTTTTATCACAATTGAGTCCCTTCTCACTAATATGACTCAACCCTTCTCACTAATATGACTTAGCCTCTTATGCCATAATTCTGAAGAGCTATCACCTTCAATTGCATTAACAAGATCTGTAGAGATTGACACTTGCAACCAATATAATCCCAAAGCCTTCTTTCCTCTACCCATAACGAAAGAACCTTTGCTGATTTTACATTTTCCATCATCAAAATTGTTGCAATAGCCATCATCATCAAGCTTACTAGTAGAGATCAAATGCAACCTAATGTCTGAGGCATGTCTAACATTCTTCAGCTTTAAATTTGTTCCATTTTGGATCTCTAAACAAACAGTTCCAATGCCTATCACCTTTGGGACTCCATCATTATCCATTTTCAAAACTCTAAAATCACCCGGAGTATAAGATGTGAAGAACTCCTTCGTTAATGTAACATGAAAGCATAGACCACTATCAAGAACCCAAGCAGTGTCATCATAGGCTACATTGATCATATTCTCTTAGTAAACTATAGCCAAATTATCATCAGAAGTGGTAGTGGCAACACAATTAGTATTTTTGTCATTGCCTCACTTTTCTTGCTTCCCTTTTTTTTTTTGCCTTATTCTCTTTCTTTCACTTGAAAAAATATTTCTTGATATGCCCTGGTTTACCACAGTAATGACATTCAAGGTTCTTATACCTTGATTTTGATTTACTCCTGCTCTTGCCTCTATTCTGATCTTGACTCCAACTTTTACTTCTCCCCCCATTTTCAATAACCAAAATTTCTGACTATGAACTAGATGCCCCCTGATTTCTTCTTCTCATCTCTTCATTCAAAATACCATTCTTTGCATGCGACATGGTTACACCACTTTTAGGAGCAAAATTAGTCAAAGATACACAAAAGTTTTTTCATGAGTCAGGAAGTGTATTCAACAACCAAAGTCCAATAACCTCTTCATCAAATTTGACACTCATGCATGCCAGACAATTGAGCAAAGAGACTTTGAAATTCATTCACATGATCAAGTATGGAACTACCTTCTCTATATTACAAGCGTATAGATTGTTTAAGCAAAAATAACTTATTGTTACCAATCTTTGAAGTATAAAAAGTTTCAAGTTTTTCCCACAAGATTTTGACATTTGTTTCATTAGCAATATGATTCAACACATTATCTTCTACCCATTGCCGAATAAAACCACATACTTATAAATAATCAAATTCTCAATCTTCATTGGATTTAGACTCAGCTTTTTTGAGAAGCAGATATAGGTAAATGCAATTTTTTCACAACAAAAAGGTCCTTCATTTTTCCTTTCCATTTGTGATAATTTGTACCATCCAAACAAAACCATTTTACCCATATTCACCTTCATCATTCAAACAAGCAAATAATCACAATCAACAAATGAACTAATGAACTAGCTCTAATACCAATTTGATGGAAAAGAACCGAGATAAGTTCTTTCCTACTTGAATGAATCTATGAGGAGTGACTAAGTAAAATTCATCAAACTAATATCTTAAAATCTGCCCCAAGATGTAAAAAATCAATCACACATAAACACAAATAATTTTTTAATGTGGAAAATCCCTTCAATGTGAATGATAAAAATCACGGGACCTCTCTTGGTCAAAGTAAAAGAACTCAACTATCAAAATCAATGTTTACAGCAACTACAAGCTACTACAAAAACCCTCAAGTGAAGTATCGATACCAAATCAACCAAATAACAAGAAATAAACAAGAGAATGGAGAAAAATTAATCAAAATAGATATTGTTCATGCCAATGGATGAGCTTCGGTAGTTCAAATCTGATATCCACCATCCAGCTTGAAGAACAACAAATTCTAAATGTGCTCACCAAATTTTAGCCAAATCTAACCACAAATGACTGTCTGATTATCAAAGAAAGACAAACTGATCATTGCTGCAGAAATGTACATAAACAGTAAACTTCGAGCTACAAATGCTGTAAATCTAGCCGTCCAAAACCGATCTCCACCGTTCATAATGAAGAACGATGAGTCTTCTAACTGTAGCCTAAATTGCATCCTGATCTGTCCATGAATGACCGTCCTCACAAGAAAATCAAAACTGCCCTGTTGTAAATTTTTCAGCAGAAAATTTTTCCTCTCTCTTTTGTTCTCTCATCTTTTCTTCTTGGTGGCTGATACAAAAATGTCTCTCACACTCCACTTATGGTTATATTAGTATGAATATATATGCTAAAAATATTAATAGCCTAATGGGCTAAAGAAAATGGGCTCCAACATTGATTTTTCACATAGGAGGGAATTCAAAAATCTAACAAAAATGTCCCTGTCCTTCCATAGATAAAAAAATATACAAAAACTGTTCTTGCCTGAGTTTTTAAAAATACTGCCACATTCAAACCCTGTAACAAGTGAAAATGAATAATAAAAATAAATTTAGGTATGTTAGATTAGTGTTCATAGAAGGAACTCAAATTCTTTGGTAAATTCAAGTTACACATCCATTCCTGTCTATTGATGTGGCTTGAATGTGTTGAAAATTTTAATTAAGTGTGTTGCGATTATTTATGAACTAGTGTATATTTTACTGTGAGAAGTACCACATGTGCACGATATCATAGCTCATAGTAAAGTGATAGTATAAGTTTCGTATCCGCAGGGAAGATTTATTTCGATTATCTTCAATCCAGTTAAATTCTTATTTTGAAATAGCCAATCTTTTTAATAATTCAACTAAATAATCAAACTAAATCAATTAATTGTTGTTGAACCAAATGCTAGATTATAAATAATAATAAAGTGAGATTAGGTTTCAGTGAAGTTTTGAAATGGGACTAATCAATTAACTCAATGGACACTACTTCTCAATCAAGGATACCTAGTATCTCTAAGTTCATTCACTTCTCTCTCAAGCAAGTAAAATTTTATCAAGCAAAAATTAGATCTCTATTCTCATGAGAAGAAATTAAGGCTCAATCAAATCAATCAAGATACATTCATGGATCTTAAAGTAATTTTCTTATCTCTAATTCAATCACCACAAGTTGTTGATTTCTTAATCTAAATCATATTCAACTTTCGTATTTATATGATTCAATAGAATTAACAATCGGCGGCCAATCAACTGCTAAAAATGAAAACAAAATTAACAAATCCAAGATTTAGAAATACTTCAATGATATCTATATTAATCAATCAACCATTAATCAAAACATTCAAATCTACCAAATACTCTAAAGGGGATTAGCTGTTCATAGCTAATACAAATGTGAAAGAATCATAAAAAAAAACTGAGTAAAGAGTTTTTAGCTCTAATCTTACAACAAATAAGTTTAAGAAAGAATTAATAGTAAAAATTGAAATTATAAACAAAAAATAATTGTTAAATCTTGAATGAATGACTCTCTATTGAAGTAGTTGAATCTTCTTCAATTCTCTAGCTACATCCTCTAGTTTCCTCTCCTCTCCATCTTCCATGGTTTCACTCTTGTTCTTCTTTTTGGATTGAGGAATTGAGAGAACTAAAGGTTAGATCTAGGATTGGCTACCTCTCTCTCTTGAAAATGATGAATTTATAATGTTTTCTTAGTTTCAAAAATTCCCTTAGGGTTTTGGTGAAAATTTTACCTTGAAATTTGCATTTTCAACTTTTTCCAGTTATACACAGGCGTGTGATAGATTTAACACGGGCATGTGGAAGAAGGAACTTTTAAATAAATCTGGCAGTTTTTGATGGGAACACACGGGCATGTGGAAGAAATCCTACACGGCCGTGTGTTTATAAACGGTTCTATCTCCTTTTTCTTTCATTTTTCAGTGGGGATTTGATTCACATTGGCATGAGATATAATAGACACGCCCCTGTGTTTCCTTTGAGAACTATATCTTTCTCTTTTAGGTCTCCAAAAGCTTCATTTCTGTCATGCAAGGCAATTGGTCGTTATTCTATGATCACAAATAAAACCATATCAAATTGGACGATATATAAACCAAAACATATCATAATTCATCAAATAGTCATCAAAATATATGGTTTATTTTGAGATGATCAACTCTCCCAAACTTAGAATTTTGCTTGTCCTCAAGCAAAGTGCTAAATTCATTTTTATAATACAAGCATGGACTTTCTTTTCTCAGATATTTGATATCAAAACCAAATTTACCATGTGCATTGGACTTCGATTTTTTTAGATGATTATATATCTCTCGTTAAAATTTTTTCTCTAATTTATACACCAAACGCTAAAGCTAAAGTGGTTGCACTTCAGATAGGTACATACTTTTGCCTCTCGCTAGAAAATATCTAATTCTTAAAGATCAAGGCCTATCTCATATGCATGCCTATAGAGTCTTCTCCACTAATTGGTCTTGCTAATCCTAAATAAATCATTAGGTCTTTAAAAGCTTGTAACGTGGCTAAATGTGCTCTGGTTACAGAGAAGCTTGATAATTTTCAACAGATATAAACTTTCCAAGGGTATCTCTTATCTAACTTGAGTGATCCTTCATTTAGCTTAAAATGTTGCCACTTTCTTTCTCTTCTACCCTCATTAATTCTCCAAAACCTTGAATTTAGTTGGAATGTGAGGTATAAAGATATTGTCTTAAATTTCTTTTCCACAAACTTAAACTTTTGCTAATACTGGAGAGAGTTTACCTGACCTCTGTAATTTCAAAGCACATAGCGGCTTGATTATCTCTTAACTTCAACTATATCACCAATAATCATCAAAAAGCTCACATCTGCTTGGGTATAAATTGAAGGGTTTTATATATAATAAAGAAGCGCAAGCCAAAATAAAATTTAAGCTCAAAAGGGTATACTAATGGACAATTTTAAAAATTTAGGTGGATAAACGGATTTGGCTATCCAAAAAAATTGCCTAAATCATGTTCTTCTATCCTTAGCAAGAATCTTATTTCACCTTAAAGACTTTTTTAGGCATGTTCTAGGCTCATGCTTAATATTAAGGTCTCCTAAACGAGATTATAAAAGTAGGAGCCTTCTCTAAGTAAGCATTACTTCTAAAACCAAGAGTTAAGCATAGTCAAAGAAAAAATAGTAACAAAAGACATATTCCATCCTTTTCAAAGCCATAATACTCGTATAGAATTTAAGCAAAATTATCCATCGTCATTAAAAGTAGTCCACATCAATCCAATAAGTCAAGATTTTAGGACAAACAAGATTGGTTAATTCACACTCACCTCCGCTAATCAAATCATTCAATATTTCTTGTTCACATTAACTCTTTCAAATCCAAGTTTAAAGCTTCCAATTAAAAATGAGTATTTCTCAAAATTAAACCAAATGACTAAAATATCATTCAAAATCAACACAAATGCATTCAAAATAAATTGGAATCCATGGAAATATATTTCCAAAAAAACACATAACAACGATCATCAAAACATAAATATTCATCATTCATTGTTTTAGTGCACGTATTAAAAATTATTAGCCAAAAGTAAAGAGTAAGTTTTAAAAGAAAACTTCACTTTGTGAGACTCCCCCCAAACTTAGAACGGACATTGTTCACAATATCAAGGGAAGGATCATAGGTCAGCTGCTGGTGGATCTTTTGGTGGTGGAGGAGGTGGTTGACTATAGTAACCCATGTAAGAGAAACAATTATGCATATCTATTTCCATTCTGGTGAGTTGAGCTCGTGTGGCTATGTTTTGATCGATGTAGGCAGCCTGCATATCATCAATTTTCCTATTCAAAGTGAGCTCCATGAGGTTCATCCGATCGATGAGTTATTGCATTGTGAGATGTTCTGATGCTGAAGGGGTTGATGTGTTTGGAGGAGGTTGTTCTTCTAGTGTCGACTCTCTGGGCATCCTCTGTTCTCTTTGTTTTTGCTTGATCATAATGCAATTGCGCTTCACTTGCACCATTTTCATGTTAATCAATCTTGCCATGTCTATCCGCATAGACCCTGCTACTAGGGATAAAGGTGAAACATCTATTCCCAAAGCTAACATAATCTTGGTTATGTAACCTCCTATAACTATGAACCCTTTCTTTTAATTAGCAACGGTGCTTAAACGCTTGGAAAACCAATTTTTAACATTAAAATTTTTGTTCTTTAGCATACTGAAGAAAAAATATAGCTCAAAACTATTGATAACTCCAGTACTATCCCCTCTACCATATATAGAATGAGCAAGTACTTGATGAATGTATCTATGGACTGGGTTATTGAACTCAGAAGACTTAGAAGCACTCGAGTTGTATTGGCTACTTCCCCCTAATTCTACCCAGGTTTCTTGCTCCTTAAAGTCATTATCCCTATCTAGGGAGCCGAGATGACCCTCAACTTCAAAAATTTCATTCAGCCGATCAATAAGTAAAGTGAAATTATGGTTGGCTAGTCTAAAGGAGACGGACCTGGGTTGTGTCCGAAATGGGGATTCATCCCATATATACTTGTAAGAGCTAAGAAACTCATAAACTAACTCAAAATATGTGGAACAATTTATCAAAATTAAATTCTCTAAGTTGCATTTGGTAAAAAGTTCAATGACTTCATCATATCAGTTTAGTTTCCTTAGAGTGTGCTCATCTATGTACTTCAAGGGGATGACTTTTCTTTTCTTTTGAATCTTGTGCCTCTTTCGTTGATCATCGTTCTCAAAGGCATTAGGTGGGAATTGGGTTACCTGTGGAGATGGTGAGTGAGGCCTAGGAGGTGGTGTGGGAGATCTTAGTGGTGATGGAGTTGGAGAGTCATCTTCAGAGGAAGAGGATGACAGAGGAAGGATTATCCTGGCTTTTTGGGTTGAGGAGCTTGGTTCAACGTAGAAGATTCTCCCTTTCTTTTAGGAATTCTTTTTTTATGAGCAACAGTCTTTGTCCTCGAAGGCATCTTGATTGATTCTGCAAAAGGTAAAAGACGTTAGTGATATTAAGAATGATAATGTACTCCCTGTAGAGTCAGTACATATGCTTTGATCAAACTTAAATTCCTCAAAATCACGGATGTGGTTCGGCAATAACACCATCAAAATGTCGTGTAGAGGGAATAATGGTCAGCTGCATAAAGAGCTATAATCATCTGTATTTTTGCTAGACTTGGATTCATCTAGTAATGATCAATAAGGTTTGGGAAAAAATTCAAAAATCATTAAAATGAAATGATATCCATCAAAGGAAGCAACAAGAGCAACTAAAAATTAACTAAAAACCAATTCGGTCCACTAAAAATGCACATAAGGTTGCTTATATAATGAAGCATTTAAACATATTGACTACTAACATAAAGGATAGAGGCAAGACAACAAAAACCTAAATTAAATTGCACAAACAATAAGAAACTCACCAATTAAGAAAAAAATTACAAAGATAATTCAAACTCTACACAGATGTCAAATCCCACAAGCAATCTTCACAACAAATGATATAAATATGAAAGAATAATGGAAACATTTGAGCAATAAAACAAAAATCACAATTATCCAATCAAAATTTCAAAATTTCTAGGTATCAACCAAAAGTAGATGTTCTTACCAAATTAGCTCTGAATCCTTGAAAAAAAAAATCTGATTTTGATTGATAAATTAGTGTTTATAGTGCTTGAGTGAAGTGATTTTACAAGAAATTTGAAGAACTTTGGTTGAAAATAGAAAAGGAAGGAGATGTGAGTGTGAGGGAGAGAAAAATTAGTTTAGATGAGAGAGAAAATGAGAAAGAGAAAGAATACTCCCTTTTATAATGAAGACCCACACGGGCATGTGGACCTCAGTACATACGGGCGTGTGGGTCTATTTGAATATGTTTCATTGCCGCTTGAAAGTCATAGCGAATTGATCTAACGCACGGGCATGTGTATTTCAGTGTACACGGGAGTGTGGGTCTGTTTGAACCTGTCTTCATTGCTCTTGAATGTCCTAGTGAACTGATCTAACACATAAGCATGTGTATTTGAATAGACACGCCCATGTTTATATTATTGATTTGAACAAGCCGAGATCTCTTGATGTACATTCCCGTGTGGTGAGCAGGTCGCACACTTGTGTTAATGTTATTCATTCTGCCTCCCTTGTGGTATTAAAATTAGTAGGTCTGAAATGTACACGGGCGTGTGTGTTTAATATACACCCCTGTGTGGTTGATTTTAAGTTTGTTTGTCTAAGTTCAGCAACTTTTAGACCTTGAAACAAAATTAAATACATCATTATTTTAAAATGCCAATGAGATTTAACAAAAGCAGAGGAAAAATACTAAAATAAAAGTTCAAAACCATAAAGAAATAGAAATGAATTTAATGAAAACATTGGGTTGCCTCCCAAGAGCACTTGTTTAAAGTCATTAGCTCGACTTAATCAATGAGAATCAATTGTTAAAGTAGCAAACTGATGCCTTTTCAATTGGTTCACCAATGAAGTAAGGCTTTAACCTTTGACCATTCACAATAAATGTTTCTTTCAAGTTATTTTGAACTTCAACCACTCCGGATGGATATAATATCCTAACCTTGAAAGGTCTGGACCATCTTGACTTGAGTTTTCTCGGAAAGAGCTTAAATCTAGAGTTGAAGAGAAGTACAAGTTGTCCTTTATGAAAGGTTCTTTCCTGGATATTCTTATCATGGCATGCTTTTGTTCGTTCCTTGTATAATTTGGCATTTTCATAAGAATTAAGTTGGAGCTCTTCAAGTTGGCTAAGTTGAAGAAGCCTCTTCTTTCCTGTTACTTTCATATCCATGTTCAAGTTCTAGATTGCCTAATAAGCTCGGTGTTCCAATTCAACAGGAAGGTGACAAGATTTTCCAGAAACTAACCTATATGGAGACATCCCAATGGGTGTTTTAAAAACAGTCCAGTAAGCCCATAGTAGATCATCGAGCTTCATTACCCAATTCTTTCTAGAATTTCCTACTATTTTCTCTAAGATCCATTAAATCTCTTTATTGGAAATCTCCACTTGGCCACTTGATTGAGGATGATATGGAGTAGCTACCATGTGATGGACTCCATATTTCTTAAGAAGTGTTTCAAAAATCTTATTGCAAAAATGAGACTCACCATCACTAATGAGAGCTCTAGCTACACCAAACCTTGTGAAAATATTCTTTTTCACAAATCTTGTCACAACCTTTGAATCATTAGTTGGACTAGTAATAGTCTCAACCCATTTAGACACATAATCCACTGCAATAAGTATATATTTGTTTCTAAAGGAAGATGGGAATGGTCCCATAAAATCGATGCCCCACTCATAAAACAATTCAACTTCTAAAATTGGGTCCAAAGGCATGTAATCTCTTCTAGAAATATTTCCCATCCATTGGAAATGATCACACCTTTTAACAAACTCATGTGCATCCTTATACATCGTTGGCCAAAAGAATCCCAATTGCCATATCTTAGTTTTTGTCTTTGAAGAACTTGAATGTCCACCACACTCTTTAGAGTGGCAAAATTCTAAAATAGCTTGGAATTCTTCCTCCGGAATACAAAGATGGATTATCCCATAGCTACAATGCTTGAACAACAATGGATCATCCTAAATATAGTGCCTAACCTCCGCGAAAAATTTCTTTTTCTAGTTTAAATTAAACTAAGAGGGAATGATTTTGCTTACTAAATATTTCACAATATTCGCATACCATGGTAGTTTGCCGTCCATTGCATACAATTGCACATCTTGAAAATCTCATTAATTGGCATATCGTCTTTGTCCTTATTTATCAACTCTAATCGAGAAAGATGGTTTGTAATAACATTCTCCACTCCTCTTTTAATCTTTTATCTCTACATAAAATTCTTGAAGTAATAAAACCCAATGGATTAATCGCTGCTTTGCCTCCTTCTTGCTCATTAAGTAATGGAGAGTCGCATGATCAGTGAACACAATTACTTTGGACCCAATTATATAGGATCAAAGTTTCTCTAGTGCATATACTAATGCAAGCATCTCTTTTTCAGTGGTGGTATAATTAATTTGTGCTTCATCTAATAACTGGCTTGCATAATATATAGCATGACACTTTTTGTCCTTCCTTTGACGTAAAACTACTCCAATAACAAATTCACTAGCATCGCACATTATTTCAAACAACAGTAACCAGTTTGGTGGAATAATAATCGGTGTAGTAGTCAAAGTTTCCTTCAACCTATCAAAAGCAATGAGACAATCATTATAAAATCGAAATTCAACATCCTTACTCAACAACTCACACAAGGGTTTAGAGATTTTAGAGAAATCCTTGATGAATCTCCTATAAATATTGGCATGCCCTAGAAAACTCATGATTCCCTTAACATTTATTGGTAGAGGTAGTGTAATATCCTCATTTATGCCCTAGAAGTTTTGAGTATGTTGTTGTTATTGTGGTTGTTGATATATATATTGGGAAGTGAATGTTTGTGCATATATGTGTTAAATTGTAAGAGAAAAGAAATGGGAAGAGAATGTATATGTATATGTGTTTTGGAGAAGAAATTTAGGGTTTAGAGACAAATGTATATGTTGTTTATATGATGATATAATTAACATATACATTGGTCAAATGAAGAGTCAAGGTGATGGTTAAGTGGAAGAAGATATTTTTGGTTGTTAATGAAATTACTATAAAGGGCTTATATGAGACAAAGAGTTAGTTATATGGTTAAGGGTGTTTTGGTAATTTTCCTTGTAAGATGCATGGTGGAGATTAAAAGAAGAAAAGGTGTTTGACTTGTGCATTTTCTTCTTTCTTTCTTGAAGTGGCCGGATTCTCCATAGACAAAGAGAGAAAGAGAGGTGATCTTGAGGTTTGAAGCATTTTGAAGAAAGAAACAAGGGTTTTGGTTAAAGATTTGTGGATTTCTTCATTTGAGGTAAGATCTTTTCTTTAATTTCTTCAATTCTTTTGAAGTGGTGTGAGAAAGGAATTAGGGTTTGTTGGTTTGATGATGAGAAGTTGAGTTGGTGAAGGTGTTGGAAGTGATTGTGTTGAGTAAGAGTTGTGTTTAGTGAAATTGTTTCTGTTTTACAATTAGTAAAGGCTGTGATTTGTATGATTTTTAATTAATTATAGAAAAATGTTCTTGAAGTAAATTTTTGATATGTTGTGCCTCTATGAGTCTAGAATGACTGAAAAATATGTTGATTCGATTTTGGAATGGTTATGAGTTTAGAAAAATTATTTTCATTAGACCTGTTCCAGCAGGTACCTTAACTGGGACAGCTATATTTCGTGATTTTTAATAAAATGTAGAAAAATCATATTCAATTGAATTTTGGATATGTTGTTGCTTAGTGAGTCTAGTATTTGAGAAAAATAATTTGGAATCACATTGATTGAATTTGATTTATGGAATTCACAAAGTTCAGAACTGCTGCCAGGATGCAGGGCAATTGGGGCAGTCTGGTTAGGTGAACTATTTGACCAAGATTTTGTGTTCAGTTTGATCTGAAATTTTAAAGGGATGATTTTAAGATATAAAACTAAATTCTGTAAAAATTTTAGAATTTTTAGTCAAGTAGATTATTTTATACAATTTTTCAAAATAAGGATAAAATGGAGTTTAAAACCAGAATGTACTATTTATGGTTAGGGTTTTAATTCTTTGTTCTTCTTGCATTGCTTTGGTTCTCCAAAGGTAGGTTGGTCCTTAAACCTAACCCTAAACACTTTAAACACACTTGAATCAATGAATGTTATAATCAATTGTTCTTTGCCCTAATTGCATTGTTGAGATTGAACAATGTTATGTTGTGCATTGTGAATGGTAATGTGTTTCATGAGTAATGTGGAATGAAATGTTGATATTTATGAATGATGCTATGTGAGATATAATGTGATCATGGATGAGATATATATATATATATATATACTTGAATAATGAGATGTTATATTATGAAATGAAATGTGAAGCCATTGTTATTGGCTAAGATGATGTAATTGAAAGAAAGAAGGCATGTTTGCCTAAATGTGATGAGAATTGAGAATGGAAATGAATTGTTTGTTTAATATGTTATTCAGTTTCAGAGTTCTGGATTTGGGTGGCATGCCTAAGAAATGATGAAAGGTAACAGTCTTGCCGGGTTGAGGACCTCCTCATATGTGTTGAGTTGATGATCCAAGAGACTGGGTCTGTTACACTATGAGATATATGATTTGTAACAGTCTTGCCGGGTTGAGGATCTCCTCATATGTGTTGAGTTGATGATCCAAGAGACTGGGTCTGTTACACTATCCATGGATAGAGATACATGTATATACATTGCCTACGGGCGTGATTATTGTGACTATGAACCAAAGCAGTAACTCTGAACTCTGAATATCATATTAAATACTTGTTGGGCCCATAGGTGTCAGGGTTATATGAATGTCCTAAATAATGTTATGAGTTAATGAAATGAGATGTTGGTTATTGAGTATGATTGATTAATGTTGAATGTGGCATTGCATTACATTAAAGCATACCATTAGCATGTTTTATCTTACTAAGCCGTTGGCTTAGCGCGAATGTGATTCTTCGCGCAGGTGACAAGGAAGAACCAGAGAGTTCCTCTAGGCCGAGTCGAGCCTAGATTTTGAAGATTGAATAGTGGGCTTTAAGATCGAAGACTGACTGCCAAACATGTATAAATTTTATGTGTTGTAAAACTTGAGTTTTGATGTATATGAATTTGTAAATATTGTTACTTTCCGTTGCATAGTGAACAAAGATTTTATCTGCTGTATTTCATAATAAACCTTTACTTTATTTTGTACTAGAAGTGTAAATCCTTTTTGCAGGTTGTAGTTGAGGTTATAAGGGGGATTTATTGGAAGTGTACTGAGAATGATTTTGTTTGCATTGGTTTGTGTAAAAATGTTTTCAAAAATTAGAAAAAAACCAGTTTTGTCGACACTTGGGATTGAATTTTTAGGCAAAACTATGGCAAAATTTCTATAAAAATCGGAACAAAAATTTGACTAAGTAAAAGTGGTAGCAACATTAGGATAGGGTGGCGCCTCTACTCAGCTTACACACGTAGGTCGGGAAGGGGTGTTACAATTTTTGGTATCAGAGCCTAGGTTTGAGATTCTCAACCTAGATCAATTGTAAGAAAAAGAATATTTTGATTTTTAAAGTGGGTTTTTGAGTAAAATACATGTTTTGGTATGGCAGTCTTTGATCTTTAATGAGGAATATTCTGCTGTGTTTGCAGATATAGGTAGAGATGGCATCTCATTCGCGACAATCTGTTGAGGGTAGTGCCGAGAGTATTGCTCCTGCTGAGGGAGCTAGGGTTGATAGTGTTGAGGAGGCACCTGCTTCGGTGTCGGGTAGACCAGCTGGGGAGGAGGTTCCGCCAGCCTGGTTTAGGCCTATGTTGGAAGCTATGAGACAAGCACCTGTGCAACCACAGCCACCGCCACCACCCCCTCAGCCTTCAGTACCAGTAAGGCACTATGATAAGCTAAGGAAATATGGAGCAGAGGATTTCTTTGGTACAGTTGATCCGGCTGTAGCAGAACAGTGGCTTGATAGAGTTCAGAGGGTATTTGTGCAGTTGCAAGCCACTTCAGAGGAGAAGTTTGACTATGCAAGATCTTTGCTACAGAAGGATGCCTACGACTGGTGGAAGACAGTGCCCCATTCTATGGATGATCCACCAACCTTGTCTTATGCGGATTTTCTGAGAGAATTTGAGTTGAAGTATACTCCTAGGGAGTATAAAGATGGGAAGAAAAGAGAGTTTCTAGATTTGAAGCAAGATCATCGGACCGTAACTGAGTATGAAGTTGAGTTTATTCGACTGAGTCAGTATGCTGGGGGTATCATTACTGATGAGATTGATAGATGTCGGCGATTTGAGGAGGGATTGAGGCCCTCGATCATGTGCTTAGTGGCTGGATCCAGATATCAGGATTTCTCACAGCTTGTGGCAGCAGCTCGAAGTGTAGAGCGAGCTCAAGTTATTGCAGCTGCTTCAGAGGAAGAGGTTAGGGTTAGAAGGCCCCAGTTCGAGGCAGGGTCTTCTTCTGCGAAGAGGGGTAGAGGAAGTTTTGTTCCTCGGAGTAGTAGGAGCCAGAGACCAGTGGGTAGGTCAGTGCAGTTCCAGAGGCAGAGATTTAGACCTGCAGCTTCAGTAGCGAGTGCTCCTACTCCTGGAGTTCAGAGATCCACCTTACCTGTGTGTAACCAGTGTGGTGGAAGACATGGGGGCGTTTGTTGGAGGCATAGTAGATCAGGGGTATGCTTCAGGTGTGGATCACCTGACCACTTTGTGAGAGACTGTCCTGAGAGGCAGGATCAGATGCCAGTTGATTCTGCTGCTTCTCGAGCTAGTGTGAGGGGAGGCAGAGGAGGCAGAGGTGCCAGCCGGGGAGGTAGACCAGGATTCAGTTCTAGAAGAGGTGCTACATCCAGGGAGGGTAGACCAGAGGAGGTTGGATCTTCCCAGAGGATGTATGTTATGCAGAGACAGCCAGATACATCGGCAGTCATAGCTGGTACTTTTTCTTTATTTAATACTCCAGTACTTGCTTTGATTGATCCGGGTTCCACACATTCATATATTAGTGCATCTGTTTTGCCTGTATCTGATTTGCATGCTGAGTCCCTAGGATTTGATGTGTTGGTAACAAATCCGTTAGGGCATAGTGTGGTTGTGAGTAAGGTGCATAGAGATAGTGCAGTAGTGGTGCAGGGTGAGGAGTTCCTTGGGGATTTGATTGAGATGCCATTTAAGGAATATGACGTGATCTTAGGTATGGATTGGCTATCTCGACATGAAGCTGTGGTGGATTGTAAAAAGAAAATTGTTTCTTTGAGAACGGGTGATGGTAGAGAGGTGATAGTATCTAATGAGCAGGAACAGCTAGCCTCCTTATTTGTTTCAGCTGTTGCAGCCAGGAGGTTGATTAGAAAGGGGTGTGAAGCCTATCTTGCTCATGTGGTGGATACTAGAGTGAAGGGTTCCCCTATTGATAGCATTGCCACAGTTGCTGAGTTCCCGGATGTGTTTCCAGAGGAGTTGCCAGGGTTGCCTCCTGAGAGAGAGGTGGAGTTCGGTATTGAATTGTTGCCTGGTACCACTCCTATCTCTATTACTCCTTATAGAATGGCACCAGCAGAATTGAGGGAGTTGAAAGTGCAATTACAGGAGTTGTTGGACAAAGGATTCATTCGCCCCAGTGTTTCTCCTTGGGGAGCTCCTGTGCTATTTGTGAAGAAGAAAGATGGTACTATGAGGTTGTGTATCGATTATAGGCAATTGAACAAGGTGACTATTAAAAATAAATATCCTTTGCCTAGAATCGATGATCTCTTTGATCAGTTGAAGGGAGCGTCAGTGTTCTCCAAAATTGATTTGAGATCTGGGTACCATCAGCTGAGGGTAAGAAGTGAAGATGTTCCTAAGACTGCTTTTCGGACCAGGTATGGGCATTATGAGTTTTTAGTTATGCCTTTTGGTCTAACGAATGCACCTGCAGCTTTTATGGATTTGATGAATAGGGTGTTTAGGCCCTATTTGGATCAGTTTGTAGTGGTCTTCATTGATGATATACTGGTGTATTTGCGGAATGAAGAGGAGCATGATATGCATCTGCGGATTGTGTTGCAGATTTTGAGAGAGAATCAGTTATTTGCCAAATTGTCGAAGTGTGAGTTCTGGTTGGATCAAGTTGCTTTTCTCGGACATATTGTTTCTGCAGAAGGCATCAGAGTTGATCCGAGCAAAGTTGAAGCCATTTTAAATTGGAGTCCACCCAAGTCTGTGACAGAGATTAGAAGTTTTCTGGGTTTGGCAGGCTATTACCGACGGTTTGTGAAAGGGTTTTCTTTGATAGCTACTCCACTCACCAGATTACTTCGAAAGGGAGTGAGATTTGTGTGGACAGATCAGTGTCAGGCTAGTTTTGAGCAGTTGAGAGAGTTGTTGACTCAAGCGCCTGTTCTTACTTTACCTGTTGAAGGCAAACCATATGTGATCTACAGTGATGCTTCACATAGAGGTTTGGGGTGTGTATTGATGCAGGAAGGGAAAGTTATAGCTTATGCATCTCGACAGTTGAAACCGCATGAGCTTAACTATCCGACCCATGATTTAGAATTGGCTGCCATTGTGTTTGCATTAAAGATTTGGCGCCACTATCTGTTTGGGGAGAAATGTTTCATCTACACTGATCACAAGAGTTTGAAGTATTTGGGTGTCCAGAAAGAACTCAATCTTCGTCAGAGGAGATGGTTAGAATTGATTAAAGACTACGACTGCTTGATTGACTATCATCCAGGTAAAGCAAATGTTGTTGCTGATGCCTTGAGTCGGAAGTCTTTAGCTGGTTTAACTGTTTACTCGCTCTCGTTGCTTGTTGAGTTGAGAGCATTGCATGCCAGTTTTGTACCTTGTGTTGATGGTGCATTATTGGCACAGTTGCAATTAAAGCCGATTTTGTTAGATCAGATCAAAGAAGCTCAGTTGGCCGATAAGAAGATTCAGAAGATTTTTTCAGATTGCAAGAATGGGAAGACTAGAGATTTTGTTGTGAAAGATGATGGGAGTCTCTGGTTTAAGAACCGATTGTGTGTACCCGATGATGCTGATTTGAAAAGAGTCATTTTAGAAGAAGCTCATCAGTCAATGTTTGCTATGCATCCGGGTAATACGAAGATGTATCATGATTTGAGACAGCATTATTGGTGGATTGGTTTGAAGAGAGACATTGCTGAGTTTGTATCGAAATGTCTCACTTGTCAGAAGGTTAAAGCAGAGCATCAAGTTCCAACCGGGTTGCTTCAACCATTGTCAGTGCCAGAATGGAAGTGGGAAAGAGTGACAATGGATTTTGTGTCTGGTTTGCCATTGACACAAAAGAAGCATGATGCTATATGGGTGATTGTGGATAGATTGACTAAAACAGCTCATTTCCTTCCGGTTCGAATGGATTACTCTTTAGAGAGATTGGCTGAGCTGTATATCCATGAGATTGTGAAACTGCATGGTGTTCCAACTTCTTTAGTGTCTGATCGAGATCCCAGGTTTACTTCCAGATTTTGGAAGAGTTTGCATAGTGCTTTAGGTTCTCGACTGCACTTCAGCACTGCTTTTCATCCACAGACGGATGGACAGTCAGAGAGGGTGATACAGATTATTGAGGACATGTTGAGAAGCTGTGTTATCGATTTCTCTGGAAGTTGGGATAGGTTTTTACCTCTTGTGGAGTTTGCTTACAACAACAGTCACCAATCCAGCATTGGTATGGCACCGTTTGAAGCATTGTATGGCAGACGGTGTAGGACACCTCTTTGTTGGAATGAGCTTGGAGATAATAAGTTGGTTGGTCCTGATTTGATTCAAGAAACTGAAGATAAAGTAAAGTTGATTCGAGGCAGGTTAAAAGCAGCTTCAGACCGACAGAAGTCTTATGCAGATCTAAAAAGGAGAGATATAGAGTTTGATGTTGGAGATAAGGTATTTCTGAAAGTGTCTCCTTGGAAGAAAATTTTGAGGTTCGGTCGGAAAGGAAAATTGAGTCCTCGTTTCATTGGGCCGTATGAAGTGTTAGAAAGAGTTGGGCCAGTGGCGTATCGACTTGCTTTGCCACCTGAGTTGGATCGTATTCATAATGTATTCCATGTTTCTATGTTGAGGAGATATAGGTCGGATCCATCTCATGTGTTGCCATTTGAGTCTATTGAAGTGAGCCCAGATTTGACATTTGAAGAGGAACCAGTTGCTATCTTGGCACGAGAAGTGAAAGAGTTAAGGAACAAGAGAGTGCCATTGGTGAAGATTCTTTGGAAGAATCATGCAAAAGAAGAAGCGACTTGGGAAAGTGAGCATACCATGCGAGAGCAGTATCCGCAATTGTTTCAGCTTTGATATCAGGTAATTTCGAGGACGAAATTTTCTTTTTAGAGGGGGAGAATTGTAATATCCTCATTTATGCCCTAGAAGTTTTGAGTATGTTGTTGTTATTGTGGTTGTTGATATATATATTGGGAAGTGAATGTTTGTGCATATATGTGTTAAATTGTAAGAGAAAAGAAATGGGAAGAGAATGTATATGTATATGTGTTTTGGAGAAGAAATTTAGGGTTTAGAGACAAATGTATATGTTGTTTATATGATGATATAATTAACATATACATTGGTCAAATGAAGAGTCAAGGTGATGGTTAAGTGGAAGAAGATATTTTTGGTTGTTAATGAAATTACTATAAAGGGCTTATATGAGACAAAGAGTTAGTTATATGGTTAAGGGTGTTTTGGTAATTTTCCTTGTAAGATGCATGGTGGAGATTAAAAGAAGAAAAGGTGTTTGACTTGTGCATTTTCTTCTTTCTTTCTTGAAGTGGCCGGATTCTCCATAGACAAAGAGAGAAAGAGAGGTGATCTTGAGGTTTGAAGCATTTTGAAGAAAGAAACAAGGGTTTTGGTTAAAGATTTGTGGATTTCTTCATTTGAGGTAAGATCTTTTCTTTAATTTCTTCAATTCTTTTGAAGTGGTGTGAGAAAGGAATTAGGGTTTGTTGGTTTGATGATGAGAAGTTGAGTTGGTGAAGGTGTTGGAAGTGATTGTGTTGAGTAAGAGTTGTGTTTAGTGAAATTGTTTCTGTTTTACAATTAGTAAAGGCTGTGATTTGTATGATTTTTAATTAATTATAGAAAAATGTTCTTGAAGTAAATTTTTGATATGTTGTGCCTCTATGAGTCTAGAATGACTGAAAAATATGTTGATTCGATTTTGGAATGGTTATGAGTTTAGAAAAATTATTTTCATTAGACCTGTTCCAGCAGGTACCTTAACTGGGACAGCTATATTTCGTGATTTTTAATAAAATGTAGAAAAATCATATTCAATTGAATTTTGGATATGTTGTTGATTAGTGAGTCTAGTATTTGAGAAAAATAATTTGGAATCACATTGATTGAATTTGATTTATGGAATTCACAAAGTTCAGAACTGCTGCCAGGATGCAGGGCAATTGGGGCAGTCTGGTTAGGTGAACTATTTGACCAAGATTTTGTGTTCAGTTTGATCTGAAATTTTAAAGGGATGATTTTAAGATATAAAACTAAATTCTGTAAAAATTTTAGAATTTTTAGTCAAGTAGATTATTTTATACAATTTTTCAAAATAAGGATAAAATGGAGTTTAAAACCAGAATGTACTATTTATGGTTAGGGTTTTAATTCTTTGTTCTTCTTGCATTGCTTTGGTTCTCCAAAGGTAGGTTGGTCCTTAAACCTAACCCTAAACACTTTAAACACACTTGAATCAATGAATGTTATAATCAATTGTTCTTTGCCCTAATTGCATTGTTGAGATTGAACAATGTTATGTTGTGCATTGTGAATGGTAATGTGTTTCATGAGTAATGTGGAATGAAATGTTGATATTTATGAATGATGCTATGTGAGATATAATGTGATCATGGATGAGATATATATATATATATACTTGAATAATGAGATGTTATATTATGAAATGAAATGTGAAGCCATTGTTATTGGCTAAGATGATGTAATTGAAAGAAAGAAGGCATGTTTGCCTAAATGTGATGAGAATTGAGAATGGAAATGAATTGTTTGTTTAATATGTTATTCAGTTTCAGAGTTCTGGATTTGGGTGGCATGCCTAAGAAATGATGAAAGGTAACAGTCTTGCCGGGTTGAGGACCTCCTCATATGTGTTGAGTTGATGATCCAAGAGACTGGGTCTGTTACACTATGAGATATATGATTTGTAACAGTCTTGCCGGGTTGAGGATCTCCTCATATGTGTTGAGTTGATGATCCAAGAGACTGGGTCTGTTACACTATCCATGGATAGAGATACATGTATATACATTGCCTACGGGCGTGATTATTGTGACTATGAACCAAAGCAGTAACTCTGAACTCTGAATATCATATTAAATACTTGTTGGGCCCATAGGTGTCAGGGTTATATGAATGTCCTAAATAATGTTATGAGTTAATGAAATGAGATGTTGGTTATTGAGTATGATTGATTAATGTTGAATGTGGCATTGCATTACATTAAAGCATACCATTAGCATGTTTTATCTTACTAAGCCGTTGGCTTAGCGCGAATGTGATTCTTCGCGCAGGTGACAAGGAAGAACCAGAGAGTTCCTCTAGGCCGAGTCGAGCCTAGATTTTGAAGATTGAATAGTGGGCTTTAAGATCGAAGACTGACTGCCAAACATGTATAAATTTTATGTGTTGTAAAACTTGAGTTTTGATGTATATGAATTTGTAAATATTGTTACTTTCCGTTGCATAGTGAACAAAGATTTTATCTGCTGTATTTCATAATAAACCTTTACTTTATTTTGTACTAGAAGTGTAAATCCTTTTTGCAGGTTGTAGTTGAGGTTATAAGGGGGATTTATTGGAAGTGTACTGAGAATGATTTTGTTTGCATTGGTTTGTGTAAAAATGTTTTCAAAAATTAGAAAAAAACCAGTTTTGTCGACACTTGGGATTGAATTTTTAGGCAAAACTATGGCAAAATTTCTATAAAAATCGGAACAAAAATTTGACTAAGTAAAAGTGGTAGCAACATTAGGATAGGGTGGCGCCTCTACTCAGCTTACACACGTAGGTCGGGAAGGGGTGTTACAGGTAGTTTCTCAATCACTTCAACCTTGGCTCTATCCACTTCTATGCCTGCTTGAGAAACTTTGTGTCTAAGAATTACCCCCTTCTTTCACCATAAAATGTCATTTCTCCCAATTAAGCATAAGACTTGTCTCTTCACACCTTTGAAGTAATTTTTCCAAATTCTGTAAGTAAATATCAAAAGAATTACCATAATAGTGAAATCATCCATAAAAATTTTCTTAAATCTTTATATAAAATCACTAAAAATGGCTAGCATGCATCATTGAAATGTGGTGGGTGCATTACACAAACCAAATGGCATTCTTCTATAAGTAAAAGTACCCAAAAAAATGACAAGTAAAAGTAGTTTTATCTTGATCTTCAGGAGCAATGGGTATTTAAAATAACCAGAATAACCATTAAGCAAATAAAAATAAGAAATTTTCTGCTAAACGCTTAAGCATTTGGTCAATGAAGGGTAATGGAAAATGGCCTTTTCTAGTTGCTTTATTGAGCTTCCTATAATCAATGCACATTCTCTATCCTGCCATGGTTCTTGAGGGAATTAACTCATTTTTCTCATTAGTAATAACTATCATCCCTCCTTTCTTTGGTGCAACGTGTACCGGACTCACCCAAGGACTATCAGAGATTGGATAGATAATTCTTACATCTAATAACTTGGTTATTTATGCTTTGACAACCTCTTTCATATTTGGATTCAACCTTCTTTGTGCATCCACAATCGGTTTACTATCATCTTCCATTAATATCCTATGCATGAACAAAGAAATGGTCTAACCAATAGCCCTTTTCAATTGCCTAATCACTCCTAAAGTTTGTTCTAATTGATCCTTAGACAATTGAGCATTAACAATGATAGGAAGGCTTTCGTTAGGTCCTAAAAAGGCATACTTCAAGTAAGAAGGTAATGATTTAAGATCAAGAGTTAGGGAAACTTCAATGGATGGGGAAGGTAATTGTATACTTTTACTCATCTCCTCATATCGTTTGAAAGTTATCAGAGGCATCGATTGCATAGCATAAGCATATGTTGCAATTTCTTTGTCTTCATCCTCAAAAGTTGTATTACTAATTAAACAAGTTTCTAAAGGGTCCCCTCTAAACTCTTTCTTAAGAACCTCTTGTACCAAATCATCAATCACATCAACCCTAAAAATTTATCCATAAAACTAGGTTCTTTCATCGATTCATTGAGGTTGAATTCTACCATCTCATCCCTAAAAGTCAATTTTCCTCCCCTAACATCTATCATAGCTCCTGCCATAGCTAAAAATGGTCTCCTCAAGATTAAAAGAATCTCAACATCTCCCTCCATCTCTAAAATTACAAAGTCTACTGGAATGTAAAATTTATCAACCTTTACTAAAACATTCTCTACAATTCCAAAAGGTAACTTCACAGATCTATAGGCCAATTGTAGAGTCATCCTAATAGGTTTCAAATCTAAAAGACCCAATTTTTTACTAATAGAATGTGGCATCAAACTCATACTTGCACCCAAATCACATAATGCTTTATTAAAATTAAAATCACAAATAGTGCAAGGTATAGAAAAACTCCATAGATCCTTCAATTTGGATGGAAGCTTATTTTGGATCACTTCACTATACTCCTCTGTGAGTGCAATTCTTGTATTATCTTCAAGGGATCTCTTGTTGGAAAGCAACTCTTTCAAAAACTTGACATATGTTGGCATTTGTGCAAGAGCATCCACAAAAGGGATATTTATTCTCAGTTGCTTGAACACTTCAAGGAATTTCTCATATTGCTTCTCTATCTTTTGCTTTTTAAGCCTTTGAGGAAATAGAATTGGAGGCACATAAGGCTTTTCTTCAACCTTGGAGGGAATTGATTCACTTTCATCCCTTGCTTTCTCAACTTCTTTCTCATTCAACCCTTCTTGAGCATTTTCATCATCTTTACTTGACCCAGCTTTCATTGGAATAGTCTCTCACAATTGCTTACCACTTCATAACATCACTGACTTGCAATGCTCCCTTGGATTGACTTCGATTTTGCTAGGAAGGGAACCTTGATTCCTTAATATGGAAGAACTAGCAATCTGCCCAATATGCATCTCAAGACTTCTATTTTGATTGACAATTTGATCCATCCTTGCTTCTAACCTATCATATTGCTTATCAAGCTTATCAAACCTCTCACTAGATACAGAAATGAATTTTTCTAAAGCACTCTCATAAGTCAATTTATTCCCTTGATAATGAGCCTGGCCTTGATTCCGATTCAAAAATGGTGGTTGATGCACTCCCCTTTGGCTGAGTTGGTTCCCCTGATTGCCCTAGTCACCACCCCATGAAAGGTTTGGATGGTTTCGCCAATTAGAGTTATAGGTGTTACCATATTGAGGTTTAGGTCCACGGTGCTGATTGCCAATAAACTGAACTTGTTTGTACCCTTGGCATTCCATAGTTTGGTGGCCTCCTCCACAATTTTCACAGCTAGAAACATTAACAAGGTTCACATGCTCAAACTTCTTAGCTAAAGCATCAACTTTCGCTGCCAAAAGAGATATCCCATCAACTTCATGAATTCCAACTACCTCCTTCTTCCTTGGTATCGATCTCTTACTATACTAATAGTAATTATTAGCAGTCATGGCTTTAAGAAGTTCCAAAGCTTCAACAAGGATTTTATTCATTAAAGCTCCACCGGCAGCTGCATCGATTGTGCTCCTCAAAGAACCATTACCCCATTATAAAATGTTTCAATTATTATCCAATCTGGAATCCTATGATGTGGACACTTCCTTTGAAGTTCCTTGTATCTTTCCCAAGCTTCATAAAATGATTCACCATCATGTTGAGAAAAATCAGTAATGTCATTTCTGCACTTTGCAATTTTTCCAGGTGGAAAGTACTTATCCAAGAAAGCTCTCGATAAACCATCCCAAGTGGTAAAAGTTTCGCAACATGTCCTAATAACCAACTCTTTGCTCTATCCTTCAAGGTGAATGGGAAGAGTTGAAGATGGATAGCATCATCACTAACACCATTCATCTTGATAGTGTCACAAATCTCTAGCAAATTCTGCAGATGACCAATTGCATCTTCATGATCATGGCAAAAAAAAAAGAAGAATTTTTTGCACAATATTGATCAAGGCTGGCTTTAGATCAAAATTATTTGCATTTACTGCAGGTCTAGCTATGCTAGAGCCTACTTCTGTAGTGGGCATAGCATACTCCCCGTGAACTCTATTGTTTGGACCTTCTGCCATTTCTTCTTCACTGTAAGTCAAAGAGTCTAATTCAATTGCTTCCTCAAAGACTTTTTTGTTTCCTAGCCTTTCTCTTTCTTCTCTTTCCAAACACAATCTTTTTCTTCTTACTCTATTATTTGCCCTACACTGTCTTTTAATTTCTGTATTATAACCTGTGAATACTCGAATTTTGAGGCTCGAAAAGCCAATTTTCTCAGACTGCAGACAACCGAGCTGGACCGGACGACCACAGTAAAGTTCACCGAAAGTATGTCTTCATGGTACTTGAAATGTCCGGAGCGACGCAAAGATCACGGATATGGTCTCGGAATAATTTTTGGAGGTCCGTAACTCCCAGAAAATCAGTTTGAACGAAAAACGTGCCAGTTTTTGTGCCATTTTGGGGGCTGAACCGCCGGGACCGGCGGTCCGACTGCCGACCGTTTTGCTTTTTCCGTTTTCCAGGGCTGTCACTTCCACGGCGGTCCGACTGCCGTCCAGTCCGAATTTTGTCTATAAAAGCCTCCAAATTTGCAGAAAAAGGGTTCGGTTTTTTTCAATTGCTTCGGGGTTCGGTTTTTTTCAATTGCTTCGGGCGGACGAACTCTCTACTTTCATACGCTTAAGAACTCCACTTGGACTTTTTTATTTGCATAAATCTAACTTTGTGTTGCAGGAATTAATAAAAAAATCGAAATCAAGAATTATAATCCAAGGTCTGAGAAAACGAGATCTGGAACTACGAAGTGGGAGAATCCTAAACAAGGTAATATCCTAATTTATCCTTTGTCAATTCAGGCATATCATAAGCACTACATCTCCTTCTTAATTTCTTTTTGGGTCAAAGACCTAATCTCTTTTGGCATGAAGCCTATCCAAATTAAAATCAATCTTTGGCATTAAGCCGATCTCAATCAAAATCAACTTTTTGGCATGAAGCCTAAATTGCATTTTCTTTTGGTACCAAGTACCCAAATTTCATCAAATTTAGCACTAAGTGCTCAAAATCTCACAATCGTGGCAAAAAGCCCGACAATGCACGAAGCATACACACACACATGCATAATGCATAATTGTCTTTAAATAGGTTTTTCCGAACTACATGGGCTTTAATCTCTCATAAAAACGAGAGTATGTAGGCATATTTGGGATTCACCCCAAATAGCAAGTCCATAATTTACTAACAATCTGCTTGTCTTCTTTTCTTCGTCCCTTTTGGGTTTATTTCTTTTGGCAAGTTAATAAAATACATGACATAGTCCCCGAATCCTCCTTGGGTTCGTAGATTAGAAACCTTTACATTGGATGCATTAATTGGAGTCAAACAAGGGTTTTCTTAGTTTTTCCCTTTGAACAAAAAAACTGAGTGGCGACTCCTAACAACGAGTGAACGTTCATCCGAATCCTTTTCGGGTGGAATCCGAGATTCACATAACCCTCCAAGATTGTGTGTGGATTGCGACACATAAATACCCTACAAAAAAGGAAATTATAAACTATCAAATCAAAGTTCAAAATTAATAATCCCACTGAATTTTAATGTTATCAAAATTTATTGCCTTTTCCGGCAACGACGCCAAAAACTTGTTGTGATTATTTATGAACTAGTGTATATTTTACTATGAGAAGTACCGCAAGTGCATGGTATCATAGCTTATAGTAAAGTGACTGTACAAGTGTCGTATCCGCAGGGAAGGTTTATTTCAATTAACTTCAATCTAGTTAAATTCTTATTTAGAAATAACCAATCTTTTTAATAATTCAGCTAAATAATTAAACTAAATAAATTAATTACTGTTGAACCAAATGCTAGATTATCAATAATAATAGAGTGGGATTAGGTTTCATTGAAGTTTTGAAAATGGGACTAATCAATTAACTCAAGCAAGTGAAATTTTATCAAGCAAAAATTAGATCTCTATTCTCATAAGAAGAAATCAAGGCTCAATCAAATCAATCAAGATACATTCATGGATCTTAAAGTAATTTTCTTATCTCTAAGTCAATCACCACAAGTTGTTGATTTCTTAATCTAAATCATATTCAACTTTCGTATTTTATATGTTTCAATAGAATTAACAATTGGTGGCCAATCAACTGCTAATAATAAAAAAAATCAACAAATCTAAGATTTAGAAATACTTCAATGGATATCTATATGAATCAATCAACCATTAATCAAAATATTCAAATCCACCTAATCCCGGGATTAGTTGTTCATAGCTAATACAAATGTGAAAAAATCATAAAAAAACTAAGTAAAGAGTTTTTAGCTCTAATCTTGCAACAAATAAGTTTAAGAAAGAATCAATAGTAAAAATTGAAATTATAAACTAGAAATAATTGTTAAATCTTGGATGAATGACTCTCTATTGAAGTAGTTGAATCTTCTCCAATTCTCTAGCTCCCTCCTCTAGTTTCTTCTTTTCTTCATCTTCCATGGTTTCACTCTTGTTCTTCTTTTTGTATAGAGGAATTGAGAGAACTAAAGGTTAGATCTAGGATTAGCTGCCTCTCTCTCTTGAAAATGATGAATTTATAATGTTCTCTTAGTTCCAAAAATGCCCTTAGGATTTTAGTGAAAAGTTTTGCCTTGAAATTTGCATTTTCAGCTTTTTCCAGTTATACACGAGCGTGTGATAGAATTAACACGCCGTGTGGAAGAAGGAATTTCGAACAAATCTGGCAATTTTTGATGGAAATACATGAGCGTGTGGAAGAAATCCCACATGGCCGTGTGTTTGTAAATGATCCTGTCTTCTTTTCCTTTCATTTTTCAGTAGGGATTTGATTCACACGGGCATGTAGATTTAATAGACACGCCCGTGTGTAGCCTTTGAGAACTACATCTTTCTCTTTTAGGTCTCCAAAAGCTCCATTTCCGTCGTGCAAGACAATTACTTGTTATTCTATGATCACAAACAAAACCACATCAAACTAAATGATATACAAACCAAAACATATCACAATTCATCAAATACTCATCAAAATATACGGTTTATTATGAGATGATCAAAGTGCTAAACTTTTTTATTTAACTCACAATATTAACAAGTAAACATAACTTTTTATACTCTATACATCACAAACTATGCTAAAAAATAATTAAAAGATCTACTAAATATTTTAATAACAATTATATCTTAACCACAATAAAATCAAGGAAAAAATCAAAGATGCTTAAAAACAAATTAAATCAATTCAAACTTAATTAAATTTTGAATCAATTATTCAACTTCAACACTCTCTCTTGATTCAAAATCGGTAACATCACTAAATTGTCTTATTGAAACACCTCTATCCAATGCCTTTAATTTTTTATAATTTGAAGCACTTCTCTTCATTGTTGGTGCACATTTTCCCAACTTCTATTGATGCACTTCTTTTGCGTTTAATTATTTTAGAGCACTTCTCTCTAATTTTTTCTTTTCAATAATATTTTCTATTTGAGCAAAATTTGCTTGCTCATTTTAATAACATGCAATTCAACTTGCTAGGCTTGACAATTCCAAATTCCAGCCTCTAACGTATTGATCTTGGCCATAGTTTTTATTTATCCAGCTTCTTTATTTCTTTTCTTTCTTTTTCTTCTTTATTTTCTTCAATGGAGGTCCCACAAAAGATCAAAAAAAGCTCTTATACCACTGTTAGAAATTTTAATGAAGTGCTAAACTTTTTATTTAACTCATCATACTAACAAGTAAACATAGCCTTTTATAGGCTTTACATAATAAACTAAGCTAAAAAATAATTAAAAGATCTACTAAATATTTTAATAATAATTATATTTTAACCAAAATAAATCAAGATATACTTAAAAACAAATTAAATCAAATCAAACTTAATTAAATTTTGAATCAATTCTTCAACAGAATGAAGATGGGTTGGAATTACAACCCAACCCGAAATGTATGTGGTGGAAACTCAACGGATAGAAAAATTAGAGCTCTTTATATTGGCAGCGGAGGGCATGGACCAACAAGACGATTAGGGTTATGAGAATATATTGCATTAATGATTGTACATCAAAATTTCATCATAGTGAAAATTTTCTCTTTTATCTTATTTGTAAACACAGACATCTCTAATTGAACTATACGTTAAATCTTGTGTTAATTTAATTTCTTTCTTTTTTTGTGACAAATTTAATTTCTTTCTTTCTTTTTACCATACGACTGTAATTATGTGGGTGATTTTCATGATTAACATTTATAATACTATCTAACATCAAACACCAGCTGCAATTGCTTAATAAACTCAAACAACTACAGACGGATCTCCTGAAAAATCGGAAATCTAGGACAAAAAAAAGGTGTAAAAAACAGGAGATGGGATAGTGACTTTTGGGCCAAAATTTTGTCGCATATAGAGAGCAAATGATTTTATTATAAACATAAAAAGATTGAATACAAGGAATTTAATTGAAGTTTTTGGATCTATATGCCACATGATATGCAATTTGTAGGGTACTGAAAGCATGCATGCCTTGCAGCTACCATAAATGTACATGAATCTTCCTCTGCAATGTTATTAGGAATCGAATTGGAACATTAATGTTCTGAGAAGGCTTGGTTTGAGGCAGCAAAAAAAAAAAAAAAACAATATATCCTAATTATGTGTTAATTTTTAGGTGCTTCTATATATGAAGGGACCACTTGAAATATATATGTCTTGTTAAGAATCAAAGCAATTTGTGGCAAGAAAATGTGGATTATTGATTAAATCTGCTCAGGTAAAAAATATCTTTTATATAGACGCATTAATTAATTTGGTGTCTGTTGGTGAAACAGAGTTGTCTTTGAAAATATACAGTAAGTTCACTATATAGGTTGCCAAGAGCGTCAATCACACTTCTGGGTCTAAAAGGGAGGCGAGCTTGTTTTGAATTTTCGGATCAAACACATGGTAATAGAATATAAATATCCAAATATTTAAGATGGAAATGTAAATTTATATGAAAAAAGGTTTTATAACTAATAAATACGTGTGTGTATTTCCAAAAAAAAAAAAAGAACGTGTGTGTATATCAAATTCAATATGCGATTATGCGAATTACATGTGCATATAAAAATAATAGACAATCAATAATTTTAGACCATCAATTTATGATTATTTTGATATATAAAAATATAGTTACACTAATAGTAAATAATATTTTTTTTATTTATTTGATTATAATAAGAAAAGAAACGAAAGTTCTTGATTATTTTTTTAGCTATTAATTGGGGGAGGGGAGAATCAAACTAGAATCTATCTAGGAGATGTGCATTTGCTACTCACTCCGTTCTGTTGAAATTGTCACTTTTAAAAAAAAATAATTCTTCTTAAATTATCATTTTATACATTCAAAAAAAGATTAATTAGCTTTTATTCAATTATACCCTTATAATTAATTACTTAATTAATAAAATGAGAGTATAATATTAATGAATTAATAGATGAAATTTTAATCTATTCAAAATAATTTTATATAATATTTAAATAATTTAATAACATTTTTAATGTGTACATGAGTTGAAAATGGCAATTTCAATACAAGAGGAGTATTAGGCTATGCCGCCTGTGGAAAGTTCTTGATTCTTAGTATCAATTGTTTATCATCAATGTTTTAATAAATGCTATATGCATCATCACAATATTCATCACGATGGCATTCACTCGAAGATTATTTGGTCGTTGAGATTCAACATTTTAAGATTATTATTCGAAGTAGATTTTTTTTTTCTAAGTTTATTTAATGCAAGACAAAAGACAAAATCAACAATCTTAGCATTCGTTAATTTTAATTTTGTCCAAATTTCAAGACTAACATTTGGGTATTTATTGAACCTCAATCATGAAAAATACGCCGACAAACTAAACTCACACTTTTCCAATGATTTTCAACACTTTTTGGCCTAATTTCATCATTTACATCTCTAAAAATGCGTTACTTTATTTTTGAAAAATTTTGACACGTTTTTTTGCTTGACTATTTTTGGTGGAAATGCTAGATTAATGTACTGTTTACGGCATATTGTTTTTACTTGTTTTTTATTTTACTTGTATATGGCATATTGTTTTTTCTTGTATTTAATTTATGTTGCTCGATTTGTTAATATCGTTTTTAAACCGCAAGTACACGGTTCATAACAAATAATAAAGTGTAAGTAAAAATTGCTCCCACAAAAAAAGAATAATTTGACTAACCGAACTTTAAATCAAATATTATCTGAAAACTAATTAATTAAGTTGATATTTAAAAATTAAATTCTTAATCTTTAATTTAAATTCAAAATAGTATTCAAATTCAAATTGAAATAATCTAAGATATTAATCTATTAATTCAAACTTAAAATTCAAATTATTAAATTCAAATAATTAAGATAACTAGTAGGTTTAGGTTTCATTAGGATTTTTTCAAATGAGTAAAAATATATTTTCAAACTAATTTAAATTATTCTTAAATCAAAGTTATTAATTTCTTAAATGTTAATTTTTTTTTCTCAAGTAAGAAAATTAATGATTGAAATAATTTATTAATTATATTTTCATGAACAAAAAACTAAAACAACATATAAAGCTCAAAGGAACTAAATTAGTTTTAAGATTATTCTTTTATCTCTATATAGAATTTTCTTAAGTTGTTGAATTCTTAATCTAAAATCATACCTAACTCTCGCTTATCATATAATTTCAATTGATCTTGGAATTGGTGGCCAGTCAATCACAAACACTAAGAACAAGTTTAACAAAATTTTAATTTTAAGAAATTAATCGCAATCAAATTAAGCAATACCCATTATTCACAATCCTAAATTCACTTAATCAACTAATGAGATTAGTTGTTCATGGTTAAATTACACATAAAGAACATAGAAATTAAGAAACTAAACATGAAATTCATAATTTCAATATTCAAATCAATAACAGAACAAGAATATGAAATAAAACATAAACCGAAATAAAGAGTTCAAACTAGATGGATGAGTAGTCTTGTTGAGATGATGAAGTTGTCCTTAAGCCCAATTTTCTTCTTTCTTTGATCTCCAATGGTGAAAAAACTAATCTCCTCTTAAAAGATGAAAAAGTGTAGTAGAAAATTGCCTTTGGAAACTGTTCCCTTACTGTTCATGTCCCCCTTTTCTATTTTTCTCTCCTCCCTCCTTCCAACTAGATTCCTCCTACTCAGCTTCTGTTCTAGAATTTGAATCCAAACTTCAAACTTGATTTTATATCAGATATAATCCTTATCTCCAATTGACATCTTCAAAAAAATTATAGCCCCAGAAGAGTAAATAATTTTAGGCTTTTGAATCACCTGATTTGGACTTTAGATGCTCATGTTATGGACCAATTATTATCAGTGATACAGACTGAATTTCTGATTCTGAAATTTAAGCCCAATTTCGACTTTAAAGTTAGAGGCCAAACGAACTTGGAATTTAACTAACCATGACTCTGAAATTTTTGAGATGTTCTCTATCAACTTCATGAAGACCACTTTTTCAATTTTTGTACTTTAAGACCACCGAAATTTTACTTGAATCTTTAAAGGTTAAATTATGCCTAAAAATTTCGGTTTAAACACACTTTTAAGAAATTAATTCAAACTAAACTTAATTCAAGAATAATAAAATAAAAGTATATAAATAAGCTTAGAATAGATTAATTCAAGTTAATTGTATGCTAAATATGATAGAAAATATAAGGTCAATATACACCTATCAAATTCTCCCACACTTGTACTTTTGCTTGTCTTCAAGCAAATTAACGTTATTAAGTCAAGTTTCAATAATCAATCAAACTCAGTCAACCAAAGAAAAATAATAATCATTTATTCTTAACTTAAAATACTAAACTTTAAAGAATCATAACCTTAAATAACTTCACAAGCCAATCACACTTATACATTAAGGTGATTTAGCAAAAACTTTTATGTCAAACCTAATCATAAGAAAATCATCATAACTTCGTTAATCCAAGAATATAGAAAGCATTACTAAGTAGCATATTTTTCACAACAACTTTGGGATCAATAAGAACTATTTATTATTATTATTATTATTATTATTATTATTATTATTATTATTATTATTATTATTATTATTATTATTATTCAATGGGTGCATTTTATGCTCCATCCTATTTTTATTGTTATTGTATTTTTTCTCTTTTTTTTTCTTTTATATATATATATATGTAGTAGATGCATTTTATGCTCCATTTCACCTTAATTATAGTAAATGAGTGTGTTTTATGCTCCATCTCGCTAAAAGAAATATATATTAATTATATATATATATATGCATAATTCTCATATCATATCCCAACATAATTAAGCAATTTACTACCTTAGTGATACATACTAACTTAAGAATCCATTATATTACAATGATCTCAAAAAAACTATGAAAAAAATAAATTTAAATATTCTTTAAAATAAGTGCTCTTAATTTTTAAAATTTCTCAAGATCACAACCTTCTCCATTTCATGCTTTAAATTAAGAATAACTAAAAATTATTTCAATCTAGCTAAAAGAATTCAATTATCAAGTTTGAAATCTAAAAATAATAATAATCAATTCACTTAATAATAAGGTAAAAAACAAGTAGAGATCACAAACCAAATAGCGTGCAAAGTAGGAAATGTTCCATTATTTATTAAAAACTGAAATTTAAAGTCTACTACAACTAAAAATAAAAGATAAAAAATTAAGTAAGAAGTAAAACATAATCTAAAAAGAAATATTATTTAAATCAAACTAACAATAATAAGAGTTAATTATAGATTTCTAAGCATCTCTCTTTTCTTTCTTAATGGTTACTATATCGAACTGAACTTTTTTAGGGATCTTTGGAGGTCTACCCCTTTTCTTCTTCTCCAAATTAGAAGGCCTACCTCTCTTCTTCTTTGTTGGTAATGGCTTAAGTTTATTATCTTCACTTAAGGTCTCATCTAAAATTACCAAGTAAAGTTGGGATCCAACTTTCTCTCATGATTTCTATAATTTTTCTCTCTCCACTATCTCATTGAGATCAAAAGTGCATTCATAAGGATCAGAATAAGCACGCTTAAAAGCATAGAAGGCAGTGAGTTGTTTGGGTGTTTCGATAGGTGGATTCACAAAAGGTTTTTCGGGATCCCATATGCCATCTCCATACTAACCCCAAGTAAATGATGTCTTTTTATTATTCATCTTTTCTCTTTTCTAAGGTTATGCTAATTATGAATTAGAGTATTAAGAGCTTAACCTTATATAAAGGAGAAATAAAGACTAATCCTAAAACCATTCAACTAAAGAAATTCTAGTTAATCTCTTATTATTAAAGTTTACTAATTAAAATCAAACTCTTATTCTATTAAGGATAAAGATTTAAATTCAAAATAAAAGATAATAACTTAATCCTAGATAAACTAAAATAGCTAACTAAAATTTAATAAAACCTAATAATAATTATAATTATAATTATTTTTTTATTTTAATAATTTTTTTTGAAAGTTCTGGAAAAAATTTTTAATTTCAAAAATTTTTATTGAAATATATATATATATATATTTTATCTCTACTTTAAAATTTACAAAAACAAAAATAAAAAAAATACAAAAAAAAATACAAAACACATATTAAACAAACTAACAAAATAAAAAAAAACAAATACTCCCCTGCCACACTTAAAATTTTTCATTATCCCCAATGAAAAACATGAAACCACAAATAAGAACACAACAAATAATATGAAAAAGAAATATAATAAGGAAAAGAAAACGGATGGAAGCTTCCCTGAGTCATGGCAACGATGGAGGTGAGGGGGTCAGCGAAGGAACAGACAATCCTGAAAGTTCAATGTACTTTATAAGCTTGTAGTTGTGATAAGTCTGACTCCTTTCCATATCGATAAATCTACAATTCATGGTCCCTATTTGATCGCCATACTGCCTTTGTTGCACCTCCATAATGTTCAGTTGTGTGCTCATTTGCTGATTCTTTTCGTCCATTGAATCGAGCCACTTTAAAACTTATCGCTATCCCTGCTCATCATTGGCATTATCATCATCTTGTTCATCATCACTCTCCTCTTCCTCATTTCCCTCTTCTTCATGTGCTGGTTGATCAGTTGGTGCACTACTATTAGATCCTCCTTGAAATAATTTATTGTAGTACCTTCTTATTATGGGATCCCTTAGACTACTGTTAGCATCCAAGATCTCAGCACGACATAAAGTGTCAAATAAATATGGCTTCCCACTAATGCATTCCATCGAAGTATTGTTAGGATAAAAAAAATATTAAAATAGACTGCCAATCCAGTAATAATATGACCTAATGCAATTGTACTCTTGGGATGCTAAACAATAAACATTAAACTTTGAAAGATATGATATGTTGTAGACACTCTTTTACCCTTATAAGCATAATACAACATAAACAATTCTTGAACGGACACTTTATTACTTTTCTTTTTGCAAAATACAAAATGATACATAAACTTATGCAATAATAATAAACTATGATCATGAATCAGTTCATTAGGTACATTTCACATATTAAACGAATCAAACCCAGTTATAGTTTTTCAAAATTTATCAACATTAAATTTGTTAGAATGGGTACAAGCACCTCCTTTAAGCAAGCCAAAAGCTTTGAACATAATATCATGATCAATTACATAATTAACACTAAACATTCTACACTCTAAACTTTTATACTTAGATTTGGACATTTTAAGGGTTGTGAAAAATTCAAGAGTGAGTTCTTTATATGTGTCATATCTCTTTTGAACCAAAATTTCCCAACCTAATCTAACAAATAATTGTTTCATTCTATCATCTAAACCCAAATATTCAAAAATACCATGGCTAAAATATCTACAAGGAGTAATATTTCTTAAGCATAGAGATAGATATTTCTTACCTTCTTCTTGATCAAAAATTGGAAAAGGAGCCTCAAAAAGAAAAGATATATCTACCTCATCCCGAGCTTGAAACCTTCTCTTTCCCCTTTCTTGAAGAAAATTTCCTTGCAACACTCTTGGTTCTTGAAGCCATTTTTGAGTGAATTGATGAATAGTTAAAGTAGATTTAGTTAGGATTTGTTGGATTAAGTAAGAAATTTAAAGGTTTTGGGTGAGATTTGTGTGGATTTGAGAGAACAAAAGTTAGGGATTTGAGAGAGTTTTTGGGAGTGAGAGTGAGAAGAAGAAGATGAAAAGGAAAGTGAGGAGAGAGAAGGGGTTGTTAGAGTGATTTTATGCTATTTTTTTTTATTTTTGGAAGTTCCGTCGTGATCCCGACAGAAGCGATTGTCGCGATCGCAGCAACACCGCTATGGCATTGCTGCTTGCACGAATGGTGGCGGTGGCCTACTATCACTATGGCGACAACTATTGTGATCGCGATAGCAGCCCGCTCTGATTTTCATCTTTTTTTCCTTTCTTCTTTTTTTCACACATCGGGGCTGTCGCGATCATGACACTTGTCATTATCACGACAGTAGCGATGGTAGTAGCAGCTACGTGATGGCGCTGCTGCTCTCATAAGGGGTTGTGAACTCTCTTTGCCATGATCGCGCGATGCCGCGCAATCCAGATAAAGGCCCCTAATTTTTTTTCCAACAAATTAAATAAAACTCAACTTATACTCACATATTTTTATTCTTCATTCTCCATCATCACTATTTGCTTAACAAACAGAAACAAAAATACAAAATAAAATAAAATAATAAAAACACTAGCCTCCAAAAATGCTTATTTAAAGTCTCTATCTTGACTCTCACTTTTAAAACTCAAACATTAAAATAACAAACTAAAGCCTTATCAATTAGTTTGCCAATTATATATGGCTTCAGTCTTTGTCCATTAACCTTAAATGTCTCTTTAAAGTCATTTTGAACTTCAACCGCTCCGGATGGATATACTTTCACAACCTTCAAAGGTCTGGACCACATTAGCTTGAGTTTTTTTTTTTTGAAAGATCTTAAATCTAGAGTTGAAAAGAAGTACAAGTTGTCCTTTATGAAAAGTTTTTTCCTAGATATTCTTATCATGCCATGCTTTTGTTCATTCCTTGTATAATTTGGCATTTTCATAAGAATTAAGCAAGAGTTCTTCAAGTTAGCTGAGTTGAAGAAGCCTTTTATCTCCTGCTGCTTTCATGTCCATGTTCAAGTTTTAGATTGCCCAATAAGTTCAGAGTTCCAATTCAACCGGAAGGTGACAAGCTTTCCCATAAACTAACCTATATGGAGACATTCCAATGGGCATTTCAAAGGCAGTCCGGTAAGTCCATAGTGCATCATCAAGCTTCATTGCCCAATTCTTTCTAGAATTCTCTACTGTTTTCTCCAAGGTCCACTTAATCTCCCTATTGAAAATCTCCACTTGACCACTTGTTTGAGGATGATATGGAGTAGCTACCTTATGATGGACTCCATATTTCTTCAGAAGTGTTTCAAAAATCTTATTGCAAAAATGAGATCCACCATCACTAATGAGAGCTCTAGGTACACCAAACCTTGTGAAGATATTCTTTTTCACAAATCTTGTTACAACCTTTGAATCATTAGTTGGACTAGCAATAGCCTCAACCCATTTAGAAACATAATCCACTGCAACAAGTATCTATTTATTTCCAAAGGAGGATGGGAATGGTCCCATAAAATCAATGCCCCACACATCAAACAACCCAACTTCTAAAATTGGGTGCAAAGGCATATCATCTCTTCTAAAAATATTTCCCATACTTTGGCAATAATCACACCTTTTAACATACTCATGTGCATCCTTATGAATTGTTAGCCAAAAGAATCCCGATTGCCATATCTTAGCTTTCGTCTTTAAAGAACTTGAATGTCCACCACACTCCTTAGAATGGAAAAATTCTAAAATAGCTTGGAATTCTTCCTCCGGAATACAACAACTGATTTTCCCATCGCTACAATGCTTGAATAACAATGGATCATCCCAAATATAGTGAAATCATCCATAAAAATTTTCATAAATCTTTCAACAAAATCACTAAAAATAGCTAGCATGCATCTTTGAAATGTGACAGGTGCATTATACAAACCAAATGACATTCTTCTATAAGCAAAAGTACTAAAAGGACAAGTAAAAGTAGTTTTATCTTGATCTTCAGGAGCAATGGATATTTGAAATTACCCAGAATAACCATAAAGCAAAAAAAAAATAATAAGAATTTACTGCTAAACGCTCAAGTATTTGGTCAATGAAAGGTCATCGAAAATGGTATTTTCTAGTTGCTTTATTGAGCTTCCTATAATTAATACACACTCTCCATCTTGTCACAGTTCTTGAGGGAATCAACTCATTTATCTCATTAGTAATAACTGTCATCCTTCCCTTCTTTGGTACAACATGTACCGGACTCACCCAAGGACTATCAGAGATTGGATAAATAATTTATGCATCTAGTAACTTGGTTATTTTCGCTTTGACAACCTCTTTCATATTAGGATTCAACCTTCTTTGTGCATCCAAAACTGGTTTACTATCCTCTTCCTTTAATATCCTATGCATGCACAAAGATGGGCTATTTCCTTTCATATCAAAAATGGTCTAACCAATAGCCCTTTTGAATTGCCTAATCACTCTTAAAGTTTTTTCTAATTGATCTTTAGACAATTGAGCATTAATAATGAAAGGAAGGCTTTCATTAGGTCCTAAAAAGGCATACTTTAAGTGAGAAGGTAATGGTTTAAGCTCAAGGGTTGGGGGAATTACAATTGATGGGAAACTTAATGGTGTACTTTTACTTATCTCCTCATGTCCTTTGAAAGCTATAGGAGGCATCAATTGCATAACATAAGCATAAGCTGTTATTTCTCTGTTTTCATCATCAAAAGTTACACTACTAACCAAACAAGCTTCTAAAGGATCCTTCCTAAACTCTTTCTTAATGACATCTTGTACCAATTCATCAATCATATAAACCCTAAAATAATTATCCATAAAATTAGGTTCTTTCATTGATTCATTAAGGTTGAATTCCACCATCTCACCCCCAACATGCAAAGCCAATTTTCCTCCCCTAACATCTATCATAGCTTCTGCAGTAGCTAAAAATGGTCTCCCCAAAATTAAGAAAATCTCAATATCTTCCTCCATCTCTAAAATCACAAAGTCTGCAGGAATGTAAAAGTTATCAACCTTCACTAAAATATTCTCTACAATTCCTAAAGGCAACTTCACAGATCTATCAGCCAATTGTAGAGTCAACCTAGTAGGTTTCAAATCTAAAAGTCCTAATTTCTTGCAAATAGAATGTGGCATCAAACTCACACTTGCACCTAAATCAGACAAAGCTTTGTTAAAATTAAAATCGCCAATAGTGCAAGGTATAGAAAAACTTCTTGGGTCTTTCAATTTTGATGGAAGCGTATTTTGAATCACTGCACTACACTCCTCTGTGAGTACATTCTTGCATTGTCTTCAAGGGATCTCTTGTTGGAAAGCAACTCCTTTAAAAACTTGACATATGTTGGCATTTGTGCAAGAGCATCCGCAAAAGGAATGTTTATCCTCAATTTCTTGAACAATTTAAGGAATCTCTCATATTGCTTCTCTAACTTTTGCTTTTTAAGCCTTTGAGGATATAGAATTGGAGGCACATAAGGCTTCACTTCAACCTTGGAGTGTATTGGTTCACTTTCCTCCTTTTCCTTCTCAACTACTTTTTGATTCAACCCTTCATGAATATTTTCTTCACTTGATTCAACCTTCTTTGGAATATGCTCTTGTAATTGCTTACGACTTCTTAGCATAACTGCTTTGCAATGCTTCCTTGGTTTTCGGTTTTGCTAGAAAGAGAACCTTTATTCCTTAATCTAGAAGAACTAGCAATATGCCCAATTTGCATCTCAAGACTTCTATTTTGATTAGCAATTTGGTCTATCCTTGATTCTAACTGATCATATTACTTATCTAGCTTTTCAAACCTCTCACTAGATACAGAAATGAATTTTTCTAAAGCAGTCTCATAAGTCGGTTTATTTTCTTGATAATGTGTTTGACCTTGATTTCAATTTGGAAATGGTGGTTGATATACTCCCCTTTGGTTAAATTGTTTTCCTTGACTGCCTTGGTTGATTCGGTTTACAGCCCATGACAAATTAGGATGGTTTTTCCAACTAGGGTTGTATGTGTTTCTATAAGGCATTAGTTGAGCTCTATTTTGATTCTCCATAAAATTTACTTGATCTTGAGCTGGGAATTCAAAAGATTAGTGATTGCCACCGCATCCTTCACAACCTACAGTGGCAAGATTCACATGCTCTAACTTTCTAGCTAAAGCATCAACCTTTGCTGTAAGTAATGAAATCCCATCTACTTCATCTACACCCACTACTTTCTTGGGTAAAGACCTTTTACTGGTCCAATGATAATTGTTTGCTGCCATGGACTCAAGCAACTCTATTGCTTCAACTATATTTTTGTTCATAAGAGCACCTCCCGCAGCTACATCTATTGTACTTCTCAATTCCCCTGTTATTTCATTATAAAATATTTGCACAATCAGCTATTCTGGAATCCCATGGTGAGGACACTTCTTTTGAAGATCTTTAAATCTCTCCCAAGTTTCATAAAATGATTCACCATCAAACTGCACAAAGATGGCTGCCATTTCTAAATTTTATAGTCTTACCAAGAGGGAAATATTTTGTCAAAAATCCTTTGGACAAATCATCCCAAGTGGTGAAAGTTTCAGCAGCTTGTCCTTACAACCAAGCTTTTACCTTGTCCTTCAATAAGAAAGGAAAAAGGCATAGCCTAATTGCATCATCACTGACTCCATTCATATTGATTGTGTCACAAATTTCTAGTAAGTTTGCCAAATGAGCAATAACATCTTCCTGGTTCAAGATATAGAAAAGTTATTGTTGAGCCATGTTAATGAGAGTTGGTTTAAGCTCAAAATTGTTAGCATTCACTGCATGTCTAGTGATACTTGACCCAATTTGAGCATTAGGCATGGCATGTTCTCTCAAAATTAGATTTCTCGGTTGAATTTGATCTTATGAATATGCCATGTTAACTTCTTCATGACTAGCTTCTCTTTCTTCAACCTTACTTCCTTCTTCTACAAACTCCTGTACTTGAATTTGTTCTCTTTCTTCTCTTTCCAGGTGAAGTCTCTCCTTTCTTGCTCTATTATTTTCTCTGCAATGCTTTTCAATTTTCGGATTAAAATCCTCTAAAACCGCTTTATCTATTATTGCACATAAAATTCCTGCAGAGAAGCAAAATAAAATAATTAAAGTAAATTTCAAATTAATAATCTCCTTGAACTTACAATTATCAAATTAATTTTTTCTTCCCCAGCAACGGCGCCAAAAATTAATTTGTGTCGATTTATTAATATCGATTTTAAACTGCAAGTGCACAGTTCATAACAAGTAATAAAGTGTAAGTAAAAGTGGCTCCTACAAGGAAGAAATAATTGTAAAAGTGGCTCCTACAAGGAAGAAATAATTTGACTAACTGAACTTCCAATCAAATATTATCTGAAAACTAATTAATTAATTTGATATTTAAAAATTAAATTCTTAATCCTTAATTTAAACTCAAAATAGTATTCAAATTCAAATTGAAATAATCTAAGATATTAATATATTAATTCAAACTTAAAATTCAAATTCAAATTATTAAATTCAAATAATTAAGATAACTAGTAGGATTAGGTTTCATTAGGATTGTTTCAAATGGGTAAAAACATATTTTCAAACTAATTTAAATTATTCTTGAATCAAAATTACCAATTTCTTAAATGTTAATTTTCCTCTTTCTCAAGCCAAAAAATTAATGATTAAAATAATTTATTAATTCTATTTGCATGAACAATAAATTAAAACAATCTATAAAGCTCAAAGGAACTAAATTGGTCTTAAGATTATTCTTTTATCTCTAAATAGAATTTTCTTAAGTCGTTGAATTCTTAATCTAAAATCATACATAGCTCTCGCTCATCATACAATTTCAATTGATCATGCAATTGGTGGTTAGTCAATCACAAATACTAAGAACAAATTTATCAAAACTTTAATTTCAAGAAATTAATAGTAATCAAATTAAGCAATACATAGTTTACAATCCTAAATCCACCTAATCTCACTAATGAGATTAATTGTTCATAGTTAAATTACACATAAAGAACATAGAAATTAAAAAACTAAACATGAAATTCATAATTTCAATATTCAAATCAATAACATAACAAGAGCATGAAATAAAACATAAACCAAAATAAAGAGTTCAAACTAGATGGATGAGTAGTCTTGTTGAGATGATGAAGTTGTTCTCAAGCCCAATTTTCTTCTTTCTTTGGTCTCCAATGGTAGAAAAACTAATCTCCACTTAAAAGATGAAAATGTGTAGTAGAAAATTGCCTTTGGAAACTCCTCCCTTACTGTTCACGTCCCCCTTTTCTATTTTTCTCTCCTCCCTCCTTCCAAATCAATTTCTACTACTCAGCTTCTGTTCTAGAATTTGAATTCAAATTTCAAACTTGATTTTATATCAGATATATTCCTTATCTCCAATTGACATCTTCAAAAAAATTGTAGCCCCAGAAGAGTAGATGATTTTAAGCTTTTGAATCACCTAATTTGAACTTCAGAAGCCCAAGTTATGGCCCAATTATTACCAGTGGTCCAGACTGAACTTCTGATTCTGAAATTTAATCCCAATTTCTACTTTGAAGTTGGAAGCCCAAAAAACTTGAAATTTTAATGAACTAGGACTCTTTGAAAAGCTTGAGAGGTCCTTTATCAACTTTATAAAGACCACTTTTTCAATTTTAGAATTAAAGAATACTGAAATTTTACTTAAAGCTTTAAAGGTCAAATTATGCCTAAAAATTTCAGTTTAAACATACTTTTAAGAAATTAATTTAAACTAAGCATAATTCAATAATAATGAAATAAAAGCACATAAATAAGCTTAGAATAGATTAATTCAAGTCAATTTTAGGCTAAATATAATAGAAAATATAAGGTCAATATACACCTATCAATTTATTTCCTTTTTAGCCAATTTTGGCTTTTTAATACTTTTCTTATTTAGATATATTAGGATTTTTTGCATTTTTTTAACTGAAGGATTTTTTGAGTTTTCTATTCCTTATAATATATGCTTTCTAGGCTTGAAAGGCACTTTCTGATTCAATAGAATTTTATACAAACATCTTCTCTTTTCTTTCTAAATTTTTGGTATTCTTAAATCAATGATTGCTTGAAACTTAATATTATGGGCATATTTTAACTAAAAAGATTTATAGGAAATTAATACTTTTTCTAATATATCATTATTTTATCATGAATAATAATAATATTTTTTTATTGTTAATTTTTAATGTTTAATTCTATTGTAACTTTCTCAACAGGGGAAAGAAGTATTCCGTGAATTTACATTCTGCTTATTTTAGGAATAATTAGTTGGTAGGTAAACCACGTACATAGAAAAATAATATTCAACCTATTAGTATTAGCCTAATTATCTAGAAAATATCTTTAATAATATTGAGCGCGGATTCTGGAGATATCTGAATCGATTCGAATATTTGGACCAAAATATCCAGAGCTGAAAAAATCTATTCACTTGTTAACTTTCTCCAAACCAAACTGAATCGATTTTTTATATGGAGCAGTTATGGATACTAAGATATACCCGAATCGAGAATCAGACAAAACCAAACCAAAACGAATAACTTAAATAATAACCGGTTTATTATTAATAAAATGAAATTATATTTTATTTCATTGATTTATAATTTAATATTTGATATTTTTAAAATATATTAGAATTATTTTATTAATTCATATTATGTCATATTATATATATATTCACTTTAGGATTTCTAATTTTCTATATTATATTATATATATAGATATATCTTGATTTCTTGATTTTATGTTTTGTTAATTGAAAATAGATGTCATTAGTATTATTTTTATAATATTTATTTTTAAAATATAAAAACTATTTTATTTCCATTCATAATATTAATTTCATGAGTATTATCTTAAACATAAGTAAATAAAAATTCTAATTAAATAATTATTTTCTTAATTTAATTTCAAATTTTATAACTAAATATAATTTATTAATATGTTTATATGAATTATTGCTATCACTAATACTAATGACAGTAATTTATACTGATCATAATAATTTGTACTTGATAAAGTAATTCAATGTAATAATATTAGTAGTTTTTAAAAATAGTAATGAGTATGAATATTAACAATAATTAATACTAATGAGTAATGATAGTGAATTACTTATGTATTTTATTTAGAATTTGTAATTAGTTAGAATTTAGACAATATTATTTGATACTAGATATTGGGCATTTTAATTTTATGAATTATTTGTAATGTGGATATTGGAATTTAGATAATTTTATTTGATGCTAGATGTTGAAATTTTTAGTTTTATGAATATTTTTATAATGTGGATGTTGGAGTTTAACTTAATTTTCTATTTTTTATGGCTAAAATAATTAAACATTATTTTATTACTTAAATTTGAAAAAAAAATAATTTTAAATTTTTGAATCTCCATCTCTGTTTAGAATTGGAATCACTTCCTCAGAATCGAATATCCGAATAGAACCATATCAATTTTTTCAGAACAATACAATATTGATATTTTAGTTATTTTCAAATCTTCAAACCTCAATTCGGCTTCGGAGATTTCTAGATCTCCGGACCGAACTGATCTGTGCATACTTCTAATGCTTAATGGGCTTTAGTGAGAAAATATACTTATAGACTTGATATAGCATCTCAGCTCAAAACTTTAATGCATTGGGTCTATAAGTTAGTTTTCACTTATATATTCCTCATTAATCTCATTCTTTTCCAACGTGGAATTCATCTCAAACTTGATAAATTTCAACAATCTCCCTCTCAATTGTGATCTCTCCCTTAAGCAAAATTCTTTTTGGATTCAGATATGATTATATGGTATTACTTAGAGCCCTTTATACTTTTACTTGTTTAGAGCCTACCAAGAGTAACCTTTTCTATTTCTAGACCTTGACTTAAGTATATGTTGTTAGCTAAAGCCCTTTATAGTTTTACCAGCTTGCACACTCACTAGAAATAATATTTGCTCTTCCCTATGGAAGGATATAGACAACCACGGAATACAACCAGTGGCGAAGCCACTTGTATAAGAAGGGGGGCAGCTGCCCCCCTTCTGTTTTAGAAATTATATATATATATATATATATTATTAAAATTTTTAAAATACTTAATTGCCCCCCTTTAAATTTTAAAATACTTATTTTGCCCCTCTTCACTAACAAGTTTGGCTTCGCCCCTGAATACAACCACTATCACTATACTCGTTTTTACCAAACCATCGGCTTTGATACCATGTGTTGGTGCTAGGAAGCCCGATTACTTGAGAGATTTGCTTTAATAGGCCTTAGTGAGAGAACACACTCATTGACTTGCCACCATACCTCAATCAAAAACCTTAAGGCATTGGATCTCTCCACTTATATACCCCTCATTAATCACATTTATTTTCAACGTGGAATTCACCTCATACTTGATAATTTTCAACAGTTAGATAAAATACCACAAACAATGCATCCATCGAATATTCTAATAAAAAATAAATAAGAAAAGAAAATTTGTAAAAGTTTCCATAAATAAAAAGAAATGTGTTTTCGAGTATTGAAATTTGGCCAAAAAAAATGACAAAGCTCGCAACAACTAATTGGCCCATTTTCCATGAAATTAGGTTCTTGAAACGTCCAAATTCTAGTTTTGATTTTAGGGCAGGACTACTAAACTGCCACTAGAGCATTTCTCAGGCAAATTGCTTTATTGTGCATCATTGCGATATCTAGTAGCACTCTATTAAATTTATATTACCTAGTAAGGCACTTGCTAAGTTCCTTTTCATATCATGATGAATAAATAAATGGTGTATATCCACATGCTTACTAGGTTTAGAAATTGTGGTCAAGGATAACGCAGACAATTAAAGAAAACAAAAATCATATGAAGGGAATTAGTTAGATGCTTCAATTCAACCCATCATTCCTTCAAATATAGCCCCACTTTCATATGATCATAATCAACTCCTTATTTTTTCATGTGTTTATGTTTTTAAAAGGTTAAGAAAGACATGAGTGCTAGCAGGTAGTAGTGGACATTATTTCTTTTATTGATTGTTGAAAAAACGTTAACAAATATATAAAAATGGTGATTGATCTATGACAAATCAATGGCCAAAAGAATATTAAAGATTTGATTCGTAAGTGACTTTCTTGTTTCAGTCTTTCACTCCAAGTGGTCTGTTGTGTTGTATTATTAGTGTATACATTGAATAAGCATGGCAATAACAATAGTTGTATGGGATAATAACTTCAACATCGACCACATTACTACTACAGTTCGATTTCTTAAAGTGGTAGGCCATCTTAATTTCTCATCGAAATCTTATCCATTGTTTGGTGGCATAGCCATCTGAATGTGAGTTCTCGGGACACGTCTTTAACACTTTCCTGTTAATGTATAGTATCTCTTCACCAGAAAATCATAAAGTAGCTAGCTAGTCTTGAGAGAATTCTTGCTTTCTCTCTCTATATAAACACTTATTACTCCATGGATATAGCAATAACTAAAAGAAAAATCTTATTTAAAGATCAAAGAAAAATTATTCTTGCCTGTGAGTATTCTCAATAAAAGAGAAGAAATGGGTATCCGTTTGCCTAAAGCAAAGCAGATTATGCGAAGAATTCTTTCATCTGCAGAGACGAAAAGTGTGCCAAAAGGCCATTTTGCTGTTTATGTTGGAGAAAGTCATCAAAAGCAAAGATTTGTTGTTCCCATCTCATTCTTGAAGAAGCCTTCTTTCCAAAAGTTGCTTAGTGATGTTGAAGAAGAATTTGGATTTAATCATCCTATGGGAGGCCTCACAATTCCCTGCAGTGAAGAAGATTTCATTGAACTCACTCACTTGTAGCTTCTAGACGTTGTTGTAGATTCATTCCAAGAAAGAATATGTAAATTACTAACATTACTGATCTTTCTGATGAGATTTCTTTCCCGACGGGAAAAATTAAAAAGAATAGAATTTTATCATGTATATATAAACGATTTCTTAACCGTGTGTCATTTATTGAGCAGAATAATGTCATATGATGAATCAAATATTAAAAAACTATATGATATGTGTGTATTTGCATTGTATTATAATTAATAAGGTAATAACTGAAAATATGAAAATTATATTATTAGTATATGAACTTTTTAAAAATTTTATTATTTTGTTATGTTTTCTTGGATGAATATGTCAACTTTTAAAATTAAAAGTATATAAATATTTTTAATCATCTGAGATTTAATTTTAAATTTTAAATTTTCTTAATATGTAATTCTCAGCTTTATTTAAAATTTTTTGTTATCATCGTTTATCCAATTTTAAAAATTTTAGAATTGCAAATTAGTAGTTGTGATAATTGAAAATTAACTAAAATATTTTATAAAAACAATCTAAACTATGTGAAAATTCCTCAGAATATAACATTTTCTTTTAAAATTAAAATCCAGGACTAGAATAGCAATAAAAAAAATTCTCAGCAGTAGAAGCAGAGTGATGATTGAATTTTTCTGTTTTGTATAATTACTTTCAAGTTAAAATTAAAAAAAAAAAAAATGGGGCAAGGGTTGCAAATTCACCAACTCACGTATAACTTAGATTCTTAGCTCATTTTTCAGAAAGTGTGGGATCTAATCTAACTCTTTTTATCACCCTTTGTAAAATCAAATAATATATATTTTTCTATAAGTCAAAGGAAAGTTTGTAAACAAACTGATTTTTTTTTAACCATTTGTAAACAAACGGATTGCACCAAGAAAATTATTAGGCCTGGCCTAAGAGCAATAGATGATAGCCTACAGACTAGGTCTGAGGAAAATAAGGTTGTTAAAGAATAAATCTGAAGAAGTTGAACCAACTTTCAATAACCAGCTAGAATGACACGAGTGGAAGACATTTAATTGCTCAGGCAAACACAAACAAATGTCAAAATTCTGACTGGATGAGTTCCTTTAAAAATTACGTATTCCAATTGAGGCACCGCCCATCAACCGTTCTAATCAGGCCTAATAAGGAAGAATTTTGGCGCCATACCAATGGAATTGGAGCCTCCGAAGAATGAGGATGTTCAACTACCGCCAGCTGCTTGCAACATTACGGTGCTGTGCTGGCACATGGAGAATGCAGCAAAATTAGATACTCTCTTTGCAAGCTTTGAACAAATGGTTCTCTTATTCTCCTCTCCATGCAGAATATGATGGACGGCATCCTTATTGATCCTGTTGGCCTCCCGAAAGGTAAAGCACCTTTTTGGCTTATTTTAAGCTTTGATTCTATAGTGACGTAGAAAAGAGAGTTTTAAATTTTATGGAGCAGTTTGACCAAAAGCTGCTATAGTGGCAATTTGAAAATTACTGCTAAAAATTGATGTTGCAAATTGGATATTCTAAGGGCCTAGCCCAATGGAAAATGGGCCAGCGAGTCAAATTCACTGCTTTGCAGTGTGGTCCGTCATTTTTCGGTCAAATTCTATCGTTTAGGGCTCCAAAAATACGTTTTACCATTATGGTAGCTTATGGCATATTTTTATTTTCTTATTTAGAACTCTTGGATCGAGGCGCCGTTTGAGCATTTTATTTGCCTCGTTAAATAATATCTTTCTATACTTATAATTCTTTTATTTTTGCAATCTGCTACATTTTGAAAACTTTTCTTATTTGTAATTAAGATTTTCTGTAACCCTAAAGCTTTATAATGAAATGTTTAAAGAAGTGTAAGGGAGTTTTGGAGATTTTAATAATATTTCAGAAGAGAAGTTTTCTCTGATTTCGTGTTTATTTTCTAGGCATTCACAGACTAAACAGGAATAACACTATTTATCCCTACTTATTTTACTTTTGCTACGTTATGTAGTCTACATGAAGAAACTATGGTCAAATTGTATTACATTTGAAATTGTTGATAACCATATGAAAACCCTAGCCTGGTTGTGTAATTGTTGTTGTTGTTGTTAGGATTGAATGCAGAAATAAAATATTATCTAGGCAATGCGACAAACAAAATAGATAAAATAAATACTAACACATAAATGTTTGTGGTTCAACGTTAGCCTACATCCATTGACGAATGAGAGATCAAAATTCACTAATAATCAGAAAAATGATACAAAATAAGAAAGAATAATCACTTTATATCTTTAACTCAAATACACCAAATTATCTCTTCTCACAAAGGTACAAAAGAGAAGAGAAACACTCATGAAATGGAAAGACAAGATGGCTAAGATATTCTCATATAAAACTCTCTTTTCAAAGTCATACTACTCCAATACACCTCTCTTCCTCCACAATTGAGGAGCTCTCAAAATACTTGAAGAAAATTTTATCTCACAAGTACATCTCTCTCCTCCTCTAAAGACATCTTCTATTCAAGGATATATTTCATTCATTCATAAGGATACTATTTATACAGAAGTATGAAGGACAAATTCTTTAACCCAAAGTAATATCTTTGAAAATGAGAGTGGTACAATATGGACTTAATTTGGTTGGCTAGTCAAAATTTACCAACAAAAGTTGGCCTAAAATTATAAACAAAAGACAACAATGGTTGGCTAACTAATTGGCTCATTTTATCAAAGATTGCCAACTTACCAAGAATTCAAGGCATACTTAACAAATTTCTATCTTGACTTGAATTCATTTTATCAAATTAGAAGATTTTTCTCCACCTTCTCCAAATAGCCCCTTAGTACAACATCAAAATAACCAATACCAATCAAGATCAAACAATGCTTAAACTTGGTCACTAAAAGAGGCTTAGTCATCAAATTTCTCAATACTAAATTTTGTTGTCGCCATAAATAATCCAAAACAAAAAATTAACCACAGCTCTAATACCAGTTTGTTAGGATTGAATGCAGAAATAAAATATTTATCTGAGAAAAATGGGACAGACAAAATAGAGAAAATAAACAAGAAGACTCAAACTTATATAGTTCGGCGTTAGCCTACGTCCATGGGTGAAGAAAAGATTAAAATTCACTAATAATCTGAAAGTGGTACAAAACAAGAGAGAATAAATACTCTAAATCCTTAATTCAAATATACTCAATTATCTCTTCTAAGAAAAATACAAAAGAGAAGAGAAACACTCATAGAAGGAAAAAAAAACTAAAATGGCTAAGGCAATTCCCTCATAAAATGGAAGAGCTCTCAATCTACCGATTTGGTTAGCTTTCATAACAATAAGAGCACCTTTCAGAACCTTTAAAACTCCACTTCCACCAGAAAATCTATAACCAAGATTATCCAAAGAAAATAAAGAAATGAGATTTTTCATCAAATCAAGAATATATCGAGCATCAGTCAACTTTCTAATCATACCATCATACATCTTTATTTTGACAATACCAATACCAATAATCTTATAAGGATGGTTATTGCCCATGAACACAACACCTCTGCATACAGATTCATAAGAGGAATGAGCAAACAGAATCTAGAATCCATCCTTATAAATTTGGCACCATTTTCATTCATGGCGTATACATCACTATCTTCCTGAACAACACTGGCTTCAGTAGGTTTCTTAAAATTTTTTCTTACAATAATTACAAGTCAGATGACTATTCTTCGATTGAGAGGACCTTCCTCTAACAATCAAACCCTCTGCTGAACAGTCAGAATGGCTACTAGAGAGTTCTTTATCAAAGAGCTCTTTAAAATATAAAGATGTTTTTACATCCTCCAACTTTAGAGATTTATTACTATAAATCAATATTTTTTTAAAGTTCTTATATAATGGAGGTAACGAACGAAGCAACATAAGAGCTAAATTTTCATCTTCATACTTAATCTCCATATTTACCAAGTCTAAAAGAATGAAAGAGAATTCATCAATGTGAGACTTAATTGATGAATCTTCCACCATAGAAAGTGTGTACAACTAGTGCATAGCAATCCACTTGGTGATGGGATTCTTTGTGATATGCAAAGACTCCAACTTGTCTCATAAATCTTTAGTTGTGTATTGATCAAGGACTTCACGTAAAACTTCATCGGACAAGCATAGTTGAATCATAAATAGGATCTTCTCATCAATCTTTGCCTTTTTATCTTCATTAATTGTAGTAGGCAACTTATCCTTACCCAATAACGCTTTATGCAAACCATTTTGAGTCAAGATATCTTTCATCTTGACTCTGGCCACATAGCAAAACTCATATTATGCTCAAATTTCTCAATATCAAATTTTGTGTTCGCCATAATTAGTCCTAAATAAATATTAACAAAGTTCTGATACCAATTTAATAGGATTAAATGCAGAAACAAAATATTTATCTGAAAAAATGCGACAAACAGTTATTATTATTATTATTATTATTATTATTATTATTATTATTATTATTATTATTATTATACTTCAACTTTGTCATTGTTCATTAATTATTGACAATTTTGGTGTTAACTGAAAAATCAGTTAGATTTTTCCTCTAACAATATATCTATTTTATTTACTTTTTGGGTATGATTGTGAAAAGTAGATAGAATTGTTTATGGTAGATTGAGGCATCAATTGATTTTGCCTCATGTGTAGAAATATATAGAAAAAGAACCAGCTTGATCCATCTTCACAAGCTTGTCAAATGTAGTTTAGGAATTTAACATGAAGATTATATATGTTGCTCATACTATCAATGTGGTTTTTGTGATTTCATTTTTTCATCCTCAAGCACTTTCACCCGGGGCATACCTTTTGTCTCTTTGCTGGAAATAGTCTGACCATTTTTAGTTCCAATCTTTGCGTGCACAAATATGCAAAGAAACATGTCATGAATGTAACTATTTTGCCAATATATTTATTTGAAATTGATTTCCAAGTCTGACAAATTTGAATCAGTAGTATTAAAATTAATGGCACATTTATTTGGACATGCAGGATATGTGCTTTTAGCCTTTATTGCACTAGACTCCTTGAATTAATTAATACATTATAAAATTGTATCAAGCTTGTTCTAGATCCAAATTCTAGTAAGGGAAGATGCGAGGATAAGTAATTCAATGGTCCCTTACAGTACTTTCTTTAACAATACCCATTTGCTTACACAAATTCTTCTTTCAAATTTGTATGCCGACATTGTACTTATTTAATTTGGTTTAAAAAATTGCTACAAATGTTGGATTGTGATGATATTAGAAAATTGGTATTTCATGGATGTGAGAGGTTCATGATTATTTTTCTTTAATCACCAAGTCATCAATTAGTTACTTCTTGAATATCCAGATTATGGTGTCCTGCCCTGGGTCTTAAAACTTAAGTGTATGTCCATTAAAAGTTTGCCCCGATTCTTTTTCCAATAGTGTGCACTGTGCCCATTATATGCATGTATGGCTTGTTTTTGTTGGAGTTTTTAAAAACAAAAATCCGACATAAGAGAGGGAAGAAGATAAAAACAAGTCCTTAAAAAGGGTGGATGACACCTAACCTCAATGCCTGAGATAGGCTAGCCACACCACAAGCCCATTACACTATACAATTGGGCCATCAATTTCAGCCCATCTTGAAGAATAAAGACCAACACAATCATACATGCACCGGGTTCATACATGCATCTATCATAAATTCTAATATAGTATCATAGCTCTAATGATCTTTAAGGGATCTATGTCTGCAAATTTTATTTTTAAATTTATTAAAAATTTGAAAATCCTAGTTTGAAAGATCCGAATGACAATATGGTAAATGCTTACTCTACTTTTGAAATCTTATTCCTAAAGATTGAAAAGCTTTTTTATGAAATGGTTGCTCTCTTTTGCTGTTATCATGACGATGTTGTTTAACAAACAACTTGAAAAGAGACCGGCAAATCTTATAAACTGCAAAATCAAAGACCGACAAGTCTTATAAACTACAACAAAGGTTTTAAGACCATCTTCAAGGATCGTCAAGTCCATATAAATTGCAAAAGTCTCTTTAAATGGGACCATTGCATGTCCTAAACTGCATTTTTTTAACAAAAAAAATATTGAAGGACCTGCAAGTCTATAAACTGCAAATTTTCTGTTTTTATGATGAGTTAAGCTCATTAAAACAAAGAAGAAGAAGAAGAGACTAGCAAGTCTTTAAATTGAATTTGTATCAGACCAATTCAAGTTTTTAAAATTAATTTTTGGATGAAAATTTGAAGGGACCATCATGCCATAAACTGAAATATTGAAGTTTGTTAAGGCCATGAGCCTTCTTTTATGATTTCTTTACTAGTTCATGGATGAATGTGAAGAATCTAAAGAAAATGTGTGAAGAAATTCTGGATGCTTTCAATGGAAAGAGTTTTTTTTGTGAAGGAGCAACCATAAACATTTGAAAAAAAAAAGAGAAATCTTAAACGTGGAGCAAGCTCAAAGATTTGAAAATGATGTTGAAGTTCTAAGTTTCTAGCCATAATCTCAGCAAGAAGGAGTGTTAATGAGTGCTGAGATTTTGCCAAAAATTATGTAATATTTGTTTGTAGATAAAAATTAATTATGGAATGTGTGGTAATCTTTAAAAAAAAAACTCTTGGGTTTTTAATAAAAATACAAAAGAAAAATTGAAAATAATTTTAAATTTATCATATTTATAAAATATTTATCAAAATACCAGAATTTATAAAATATTTACTAAAATACTATATTTTTATTAGTTTACAAAGAGTTTACAAAGAGTTTATTATAAGTTTATAAATTTTATATAGTTTATTATGAGTTTATAATAAAATAACTAAAATGTCTCTGGTAAAAAAAATAATTTTTAAAAATACGGTGGAGGGTGTCATTTTCTCAAAATTCTTAGGCATTTTAGAGATAGGCTAGCCACACTTCAAGCCCATTACACTATACAATTGGGCCATCAATTTCAGCCTATCTTGAAGAATGAAGACCAACACACACTCATACATGCATCCATCATAAGTTTCAACAGTTTTATTGTTTTTAAATTTTCAAGCTTTGTAGATTAGTAAATAATATAAATTTCTTATACTCTACATCTGGACCTCATTGTGGAGTTGGTCTTCTCTTTAAGAAATTATTGGCAAAGGCATAAATCATTTTTTGGTCTGTTGCACCAATAAGAATGTAGGATGGCATACCAGAGTTCTTTATTTGTGTAGTACTATAGCTGCTTTGTCATTCTACCTCTGTCTTGTTTGTATAAAATATGTTTCTTTATGTTTATCTTCTTAAAATTCAGTTTAATAGCTTATCCTTAGTAGTAATAGCTCATTTCCCTGATTTGATAAATTAACATTCTCTGTTTTCAAGTAATTATTACTTTTTTTATAAGCATTGCTTTATTTTTTCTTTTTTTTCGAAGGAAAAAAATCAGACTTCATTAACTTAAATACAACAAAGCAGAAACAATTAAGGAGGGCGGAGAATGAAATTCCCTCTGGTCTAGCTTAGAATTGATAGCTCTAGCAAGAGCATGTGCCGCCTGATTCACTGACCTCTTCACAAAGGTTACCTTACAGCCACTAATGTCATTCAAAATAAGCTTACAATCCTCAATAAGCACTGCAACATAGGACAATTTACTGGAATTTCTGGCAACTGCATTGACCAGAAATTGGGAGTCACTCTCAATAGTAATGTTCCTAGACAGTCCCCTTAACCAGCACAGAACCTCCACGCAGCTCAAAGCTTCTGCATCTAAGGGATCCATCTGTCAAACCACACGATAAAAATGACAGATGTGAGCATAGACTGGGAATGTGATGTAGAAATAAAAATGACAGATGTGACTTTCATGGAGCAGTTTAACTGAAAACTGTCATAGTAGCAGTTTGGTAATTACTGTCAAAAGCTGATGTTACAAACCGGGCGTTCTAAGGGTCTAGCCCAATGGAAAATGGATCAGCGAGTCAAAAGCACTGCTTTGTAGCGTGGTCCATCATTTTTTGGCCAAATTTCATCGTTTATATTAAAGGAAATAATATGCTTATGTGAGTTTGGAGTAATAAGGTGAAGCGATAAGGTTGTTGGAGTGATAAGGAGACTCACGAGGATTTGTGTTTTGTAGTTTGAAATTCAAGTGTGACAAGTTTGTGTATATCTGTTAGTTCAAAGTTTAAGCTACACATGGTTAGATTTAGATAAGTTCTTTTAAACCAAGGTATTATCTTGTTTTGCCTATATATTGTATTCTATATTGTATTTTATTGATTAATCAGTAAAAAAGAAATACTTCCTTTCTGAAATACGTTTCTTCCTCTGTTTTTTTGTTTTGGTATCAGAGCAGGTTAAGCCAAAGAATTGCTTTCCAAAACGCAGCTCATCAAAACTCCTCTTACCCAAATACATACATAGGTTACTACACTCAAAAAAAAAAAAACCAAACTTTTGTTTTTCTCAACATAGAAAAAGACAAATCACTAAATTCTAAAATTACAATCTTCAATACCCTCTTTCGTCTTCTTCCCTTTCTCAATACAAAAAAAGCTCAGATTGCAAATCTTCTATTTCTTTCAATTTTTCTATGCACAAACTTTGATTCATAGAAAAAAACAAACTTATTCTTTTCTCGATTTAATATTTCCAGGTTGCTCAAATCCACTCTTCCCTCAAACGCCTCTCTTAAACATATATTTGTTCAGATTTCGGTTTGCTTTCTTGATAGTTCATATTCAGATTCAAATATATATATATATATATATTTTTTTTTTCTTTCCTTTCAAATCATCTCTCTATAATTGTCAATGGGCTCTCTTTCTTTGAATGTTAGTAACTTTGTGACTTTGAAGCTTAAGCAGACTAATTATCCATTGTGGAGGGAACAGGTACTGAGTTTAGCAGAAAGCCAAGCTCTTGTTGGGCATCTCAATGGTGACACTCCGATACCAGCAAAATTTAAAGTCTCTGCAACAGCAAGTTCAGAACCTTAGTTGACAGATGAATTCGTGGCTTAGCAGCAATCTGATCATCTTCTTCGTGGTTGGATTCTTGGTACGCTTTCAGAGGAGACACTAGGACTTGTTGTTGGTATAGATATAGCTCAAGCTGTTTGGGTTACTTTAAAGGATGAGTTTGCACAGGATTCACAGGAGTGCGAATTTACCTTGCGTCAACAACTCACATATTATCGCAAGGACAGCACCAAGTCTATTGGAGATCATATTCGGAAATTTAAAGGGTTGTGTGATGACCTTGCAGCTATTGGGAAGCCTCTGCCTGACAAAGAAAAGGTTTTTTGCCTTCTTACTAGTCTGGGGCCTCAATATGAAACCTTCACAACATCAATGTTGAAACCACCACGCCCCTCTTATTCTGAATTGGTGTCACAGCTTCAGAACTTCGATCAACGTCAGAATTGGTATGGTGAGAGTAACGAGGGGTCTTCCATTACACACGTTGCTTTTTATGGGCAACAACAGGTTAACCGTTTGCCTCTGTTGCTTCCATCTCCTAATCGACCACAAGTACAATATTCAAATCGGTCTAACTACAATCGGTCGACTGGTTCAAGCCATTTTTCAAATACATCTAATGGTACAAGTTTTACTTCAAGTGGTCGTGGGTTCCAAGCTCAACAGGGTTCAGTTCAAAGTGGAAGTATCGTAGGTGGAATACAGCAACGGCGTCCACCTCCTCCTCCTCCTCCTCTAGGACAGCGACGCATGACTCCAGAGGAAAGAGAGTTATATAAGAATGAGACTTGTCAATACTGTGGCAGGTCTAGACACATAGCTAGGATTTGTTGGTGGATACTAAAACAAACAGTTCAACATGAGGATGTTCCACAGGCTCTAGCTGCACTTACTTTGGATAACTCTGTTGTTGATACAGATTGGACTGCTGACACTGGAGCTTCAAATCACATGACAGGTACACATACTTTACTTTCTAATATTCAAGAATATGTTGGGTCTGATTCCATAATGATAGGAGATGGGTCTTCACTTCCAATCGCTGGTACAGGTAAATCTGTTCTAAAACAAAATTATGAGTTGCCTTTGGATGATGTTTTGTTAGTGCCAAATTTAAAGAAGAATTTACTTTCCATTAGTCAATTGACTACACAATATCTTGTTAATTGTGAGTTCTCTGATGTTGATTTTGTCAAATTTGATGGCTTTGGTGTCAAAGTTGGTGGCTGTGGCTTCATTTATTGCAATCCCACATCAAAAGTTTTAGAATTAGGAGTGAGTTAATTGCCTTATAAATAACTCATCCCTTCCTAATTCATCCCTTCCTAATTATTTATATCCCAAAATTTAGTATACATTTTCGAAAATTTGTATATTATAAATTTGGTCTTCTCTTCCCAAATTAATAAGAGAAGGCTGCCTCAAGTGGTGCTCGGAGACGTAGGCATATTTAGCCGAACTCCGTTATTAAAATTTCGGGTGTGTTCTTTCCTTGTCTCTTTTATTTATTCCGCATTTATTTTGTTTCTTTTCTGTATTAGTATAGTATTCAATATTTATTTGTCGGGTTTATTTGTAGTGTATTGTACTATTCATTTGGGTGTATTTTACTATTCACATATACGGTACTATTCATGTATACACGGGTTTAGGTTGTGATAATATACTGTGCAAGTAAGTTATGTCTAGGAGACTGAGTTTTAAGAGGGACCATTTGTGACCCCTCCAGCCTTTCCTGTGAATTTATTTGGAATGGTAATTTTGTCTAAGGAGACTGTTCAGTAGTCTTTCCTGAAAATTACTGAATCAGTGCAATTCACTAGTTGTAGTTTGAGGGAAAATTACCCAATTTTTCCAACAAGTGGTATCAGAGCTGAAGGTTCGTCCTAGGTCTGTTTGTAATATTGTTTATATTGAATACTATCATTTGAGTCTGTAATGACATCAGTAGATCCGCCAACTAATAGTGCTACATCAGATATGGCACAAGGGACATCAGCTTCCTCGTCCACATGGCCAAGGATTCCAATGTCAAGTTTGAAGTTGGCGGTAGAGATATTTGACGGTACTGGCCATTTCGGCATGTGGCAAGGCGAGGTCATGGACTCCCTTTTCCAACAGGGCCTTGACATCGTCATTGAAGAAAAGAAACCAGAATACGTAGACGATAAGGATTGGAGTATCATAAATCGGTTGGCATGCGGAACAATTCGATCGTGCTTGTCCAGAGAGCAGAAGTATGCATTTAAGAACGAGACTTCTGCACATAAATTGTGGAAGGCGTTGGAGGAAATTTTTTTGAAAAAGAGTGGTCAGAATAAGCTCCTTATGAAGAAGAGGCTGTTCCGATTTGATTACCAACCAGGTACTACTATGAACGAACACATCACTTTGTTTCAACAAATTAGTAGCAGACCTGTTAAACTTAGATGTAAAATTTAAAGATGAAGATTTGGCTTTGATGTTATTGTCATCCCTTCCCGATGAATTTGAACACTTAGAAACTACTTTACTTCATGGGAAGGAGAATGTATCTTTAGATGCTGTATGTTCTGCCTTGTATAGTCATGAATTGAGAAAACAAGATAAAAGGAGAAACAAAGTAGCTACAGCAGATGAAGCATTAGTGGCGAGAGGTCGTCAGCAGAGCCAGTCGAAGGGAAGAAGAGGAAGATCAAAGTCAAAAAGTAGAGTTGCCAGAGATGAGTGTGCTTTCTGTCATGAGAAAGGGCACTGGAAGAAAGACTGTCCAAAGTTGAAGAATAAAGGGAAGGCTCAGCAAGATGCCAATGTTGCAAAATGCAAAAGTGATGCAGAGTCAGATGTCTCTTTGGTGGTATCACCTTCAACATCCCATCCAGACGAGTGGATTTTGGATTCCGGTTGCACCTACCATATGTCTCCCATCCGGGAGTGGTTCTTTGATTTTGAAGAATGTGATGGTGGAGTTGTTTACATGGGAAATGACAATCCATGTAAAACAGCTGGGATAGGTTCAATCAAGCTGCGGAATCATGATGGATCCACAAGAATTCTGAAAGATGTACGGTATGTTTCGAATTTGAAGAAGAATCTCATCTCTTTGGGGGCCTTAGAGTCAAAAGGCCTAGTTGTGATGATGCGAGAAGGAATTCTTAAAGCAACTTCGGGAGCACTTGTGATGTTGAAAGGCATGAGGAAGAATAATTTGTATTACTACCAAGGTAGTACAGTGGTTGGGACTGTAGCGACTGCAACGTCTAGTAGCAAGAAGGATTCAGAGGCAACAAAGCTGTGGCATATGCGTTTAGAAATGCTGGTGAAAAATTCTTGCAAATTCTTGCCAAGCAAGGATTATTGAAAGGTACGAAGACTTGCAAATTAGAATTTTGTGAGTATTGTGTTTTGGAAAAACAAAGAAGAGTGAAATTTGGCACTGTCATTCATGATACCAAGGGTATTTTGGATTATGTGCACTCAGAAGTGTGGGGACCTGCCAAGACTCCATCTCTTGGAGGTAGGCATTACTTTGTCACTTTTATTGATGATTTTTCCAGAAGAGTATGGGTGTTTACTATGAAAAAGAAAGATGAAGTGCTTGGAGTTTTTCTTAAATGGAAAGCTCAGGTTGAGAACCAGACTGGTAGAAAGATCAAAGTTCTCCGAACAGACAATGGTGGAGAATACAAGAGTGATCCATTCCTGGAGGCATGCCAAGAATTTGGCATAGTTCGGCACTTTACAGTCAGAAAAACACCACAACAAAATGGGGCGTCGGAGCGTATGAACAAGACATTGGTGGAGAAAGTTCGTTGCATGCTGTCTAATGCTGGGTTAGGCAGAATGTTTTGGGCTGAGGCTGTGACATATGCTCAACATCTCGTCAATTGCTTGTCGTCATCTGCAATAGATTGCAAGACTCCTTTAGAGGTATGGTCTGGGAAACCTGCAACAGATTATGATTCTTTGCATGTTTTTGGTTCTACTGCATATTATCATGTAAATGAATCAAAGTTGGATCCACGAGCAAAGAAGGCTCTCTTTATGGGCTTCAATGCTGGAGTTAAGGGATATCGTCTTTGGTGTTTAGAGGCAAAGAAGACCATCATCAGCAGGGATGTTACCTTTGATGAATCTACCATGTTGCATAAGGTAACTCAAGAAGGAACTGATGGTACTCCGCAGCAGGTGGAGTGTACGCCGAAGCAGGTGGAGTGTACGCCGAAGCAGGTGGAGTTTGAACAGATAATGGTGAGCCCAGTAAAAACTACTATGAGTGACTCTCCTATGGCAGAAGTAGAGTCAGATGAGGAAGAGATTCCGACCCAAGAATCTCAACAACAGTCAGAGTCAATTGTTGTTAGAATGACAAGATGAGAAATTCAGAAACCTGCTCATTTTGTTGACATGGTGGCCTATGCACTTCCAGTTGTTCATGAAGTTCCATCCACCTTTCCTGAAGCCATCCGAAGTTCAGAAAATGGTAGATGGAAAGATGCAATGGAAGAAGAGATGCAATCTCTTGAGAAGAACAAGATGTGGAAGTTGACACAGTTACCAAAAGGCAAGAAAGTAATTGGATGCAAATGGGTATTTGCAAAGAAAGAAGGATTTCCTATCAAGAATGATGTTCGCTACAAGGCAAGATTGGTAGCTAAAGGCTATGCTCAGAAGGAGGGAGTTGATTATAATGAGGTATTTTCTCCAGTTGTTAAACATTCCTCAATTAGAATTTTGTTGGCCTTGGTAGCACAATTGAATTTGGAGCTAGCTCAACTTGATGTGAAGACCGCGTTTCTACACGATGACTTGAAGGAGGAAATCTATATGTCTCAGCTAGATGGATTCAAAGTTGCTGGTAAAGAAAATTGGGTTTGTAAACTGAACAAATCATTGTACGGATTGAAGCAATCACCGAGGCAATGGTACAAACGATTTGACAAGTTTATGATGGGTCAGAAGTACATAAGAAGCAAATACGATCACTGTGTGTATTTGCGCAGGCTTCAAGATGGGTCCTACATCTATCTACTCTTGTATGTTGATGATATGTTAATAGCATCCAAGAGCCAAATTGAAATTGATAAAATGAAGGCTCAGTTGAGTGAAGAGTTTGAGATGAAGGATTTGGGAGAAGCCAAGAAGATTCTCGGCATGGAGATAAGCAGGGATAGACAGAGAGGCAAGTTTTGGCTGACACAGAAGCAGTATTTGAAGAAGGTATTACAACATTTTGGTATGAATGAAGATACAAAACCTGTAAGTACTCCGCTTGCTCCTCATTTGAAGCTTAGCAGCCAGTTATCTCCAAAGACAGATGAAGAATGAGAATACATGGCAAAAGTCCCGTATGCTAATGCAGTTGAAAGCTTGATGTATGCAATGGTGTGTACGAGACCTGATATTTCACAGGCAGTTGGTATTGTGAGTAGATATATGCATGATCCTGGCAAAGTTCATTGGCAAGCTGTGAAATGGATTCTATAGTATATTCAAGGTACTGTAGATGTTGGCTTAGTGTTTGAGCAGGATGAATCACTTAGTCAATGCGTAGTTGGATATTGTGATTGCGACTATGCAGGTGACTTGGATAAGCGACGATCTACAACTGGCTACTTATTCACTTTAGCTAAGGCGCCAGTTAGTTGGAAGTCTACTTTGCAGTCAACAGTGGCTTTGTCTACAACAGAGGCAGAGTATATGGCAATTACAGAGGCTGTAAAAGAGGCAATTTGGCTTCAAGGATTGCTAAGAGACTTGGGAGTTGGTCAGAAACACCTTGAGGTGTATTGTGACAGTCAGAGTGATATTCACTTAGTAAAAAACCAAGTTTTTCATGCAAGAACGAAGCACATTGATGTTCGCTATCACTTTGTGCGGGAAATTCTCGAAGAAGAGGAGATACTTCTCGAGAAGATTTGGACTACGGAGAATCCTGCAGATATGATTACCAAGGTGGTGGCAAAAGCCAAGTTTAAACATTGTTTAGACTTGGTCAATATCCTGCACATTTGAGTTGGCGCCTGAAGGCGCAAATTGGAAGCACTACGAAGACTGTTTTGTTTGATTGGGAAGATGAAGAATGTTTGCATTTGGTGGGATTAGAAATTATGCCAGGATGGAGATTTGTCAAATTTGATGGCTTTGGTGTCAAAGTTGGTGGCTGTGGCTTAATTTATTGCAATCCCACATCGAAAGTTTTAGAATTAGGAGTGAGTTAATTGCCTTATAAATAACTCATCCCTTCCTAATTATTTGTATCCCAAAAATTAGTATACATTTTCAAAAATTTGTATATTGTAAATTTGGTCTTCTCTTCCCAAATTAATAAGAGCAGGCTATCTCAAGTGGTGCTCGGAGACGTTGACATATTTAGCCGAACTCCGTTATCAAATTTTCGGGTGTGTTCTTTCCTTGTCTCTTTTATTTATTCCTCATTTATTTTGTTTCTTTTCTGTATTAGTATAGTATTCAATATTTATTTGTCAGGTTTATTTGTAGTGTATTGTACTATTTATTTGGGTGTATTTTACTATTCACGTGTATGGTACTATTCATGTATACACGGGTTTAGGTTGTGATAATATACTATGCAAGTAAGTTCTGTCTAGGAGACTGGGTTTTAAGAGGGACCATTTGTGACCCCTCCAGCCTTTCCTGGGAATTTATTTGGAATGGTAATTTTGTCTAAGGAGACTGTTCAGTAGTCTTTCCTGAAAATTACCGAATCAGTGCAATTCACTAGTTGTAGTTTGAGGGAAAATTACCGAATTTTCCCAATAGATTTTTGTGTAAAGGAACGGGAAACAGGTCATTCGTTGATAACAGGAACTCGGAAACATAATCTTTATGTTGTGTCAGACACTCCAGTTGGGAACTTTTTGAATCGATTCCGTATTGGAACTGCAGAAATTTGGCATCAGCATTTAGGGCATCCCCAAGCTTCGGCTGTTAGTTTGTTAAGCAATAAGAATCTGATTACTGTTGATGGTCCTTTGAAATTAGATACTTTATGTGATAGTTGTCAGTTTGGTAAACTTAGTAAGTTACCATTTAGCTCCTCTAAATATGTTAGTTCTGATGTTTTTGAGAAGATACATTGTGATCTTTGGGGTCCAGCCCGAGTTCTGTCTCTTGGAAAATTTCGATTTTATGCTTGTTTTGTGGATGATTTCTCTAAATACACTTGGATTGTTCCGTTGTGATATAAGTCTGATTTCTATGATGTGTATTTAGCTTTTGAGAAATATGTATTTCGTCAGTTCAATAAGCATATTAAAATTTTTCATTCTGATGGTGGTGGAGAGTTTGTTAACTCTCAATTGTCTAAACATTTTCGTGATACTGGAATTATTCATCAACTATCATGTCCATATACTCCTGAGCAGACAGGTATAGTTGAACGACGACATCGAATTATACGTGAGTTAGGTATGACAATGCTCTTTCATAGTCATTCTCCTCTTTATTTATGGGTGGAGGCATTTACTACTGCTGTGTATTTAATAAATAGATTACCATCTTCAGCACTTGAGTTTGAGACACCTTATTTTAAATTAAATGGTAAGCATCCTGATTATGCCTCCCTACGTGTGTTTGGTTCAAAGTGTTTTCCATATACGTGGGATACTAAATCTCATATGTTTGATCCTAAAACTGTCTTGTGTGTGTTTGTTGGCTATAGTGAGAAACATAAAGGGTATAAATGCTTTCATCCTTCTACCAAGAAAATTTATGTGTCTAGACATGTTGTTTTTGATGAAGCTAGTTTTCCATTTCGATTAAAGTCTTCTTTTACTAATCCTAAGCATGTTTTCGATATTTTTGATTCTTTAATTCCTTCTATTGGTGTTTCTCCTAATGTAGGAAGTGAAGAGCAAAGTGGGATACCTTTTATTCCTTTACCACATGCAGGAATTGAAGAGTGCGATTCATCCAACCAGTCACTGCAGTCCGAATCACCATCTTTGTCGGGTGATCAAGAGTTGCAACAAATTCATTGTCCTATAGAAACATCACAGAATTGGCAGCAGCAACTGCATCCATCTTCTGCAGTAGAACCGGTGCTCCCGCCTTCAGTTTTACCAGCAGCAGAATTTTCACAAATTGAGCAGCAATTACATCCACTTTCAGCAGATGTACAAGAGTTACAAAGTTCAGAAACCAATTCTGCACTGCAGCAGCTTGCTTCCTTGACAGAACTAGCAACTACACTAGTGATTCGTTCAAGTGATTCTCCAATTGCAGTTTCAGAATCAGCCTTGTTTACTCCAGCCATAGATGGTTCTCTTGTAAATCAGAGTATGGGAGACAGTTCAGATCAGCCCCAAATGCAAGGACATTCCATGGTAACTCGGTCAAAGGTTGGTACTTTCAAACCAAATCCTAAATATGCTCTATCACTTGTAATTTCCTCTACTATACCTAGTGAACCTAAGAGTGTTAAACATGCTTTGGCTCATCCTGGATGGAAATCTGCAATGATTGATGAACTAGATGCGTTACATAGGAATAAAACATGGTTGTTAGTTCCACGTACTTCAGATATGCATGTTATAGGTTCAAAGTGGGTTTTTAAGTCGAAATTACAATCGGATGGAACATTAGATAGACTAAAAGCGAGGCTTGTAGCTAAAGGATATCATCAGTTAGATGGTGTTGATTATACAGAAACTTTTTCGCCTGTTGTTAAACTAGGTACTATAAGGTTACTTTTATCTATTGCTTTGGTTCGTCATTGGACTGTTCGCCAACTTGATGTAAAAAATGCTTTCTTGCATGGTACTATTACTGAGAATATCTTTATGGAACAGCCTTCAGGTATGGTTGATGAACAAAATCCCACTCATGTTTGCAAGCTTCAACGTGCCTTGTATGGTCTTAAACAAGCTCCTCGAGCTTGGTTTGACCGTTTGAGCAAGTTTCTTATTTCAACTGGTTTTTTTTTGTAGTCTTGCTGATCCTTCCTTGTTTATTTCACATACGGCTAATGGTATACTTGTGTTGTTAGTGTATGTAGATGATATGTTACTTACAGGGTCTTCCATTGAGCTTGTCCAAGAATTTGTTCATACATTAAGCGCTGAATTTGCTATGAAGGATTTAGGACTTGTACATGATCATTTCTTAGGCGTTGAAATCACTTCAACTCCTGACGGATTACATCTATCCCAGTCTCATTATGCAGTGTCCATTCTCGACCGATCTGAGATGACACATTGTCAACCAATGCCAACACCTTTGGAGGTCAAAGCCAAACTTGATGTTGACTCACCCTTGCTTGATGATCCAGCCTATTATCGTGGCATTGTAGGAGCATTACAGTATCTCACGCTGACACGACCGGATCTCTCTTTTAGTGTCAACTTTGTTTCACAGTTTATGCATGCTCCGACAATTGCTTATCTTAAGCTTGTTCGACGTATTTTACGTTATGTTAAGGGCACTATTAATGATGGTTTGCACCTTTCATCTGATACTATACTTGAATTATCTACCTATTCTGATGCAGATTGGGCAGGGTGTCCTGTGACTCGACGTTCCACTACAGGTTACTGTACCTTTCTTGGAAAAAATATAATTTCATGGTGTGCAAAGAAACAACATACAGTTTCCCGCTCTAGTACTGAAGCTGAGTACCGTGCTATGGCTCATACTGCCGTAGAGCTTACTTGGCTACAATATTTGCTTTCTGATCTTCAAATTGCTTTGCCTACAGTTCCAATTTTGTACTGTGATAATATTAGTGCCTTATATATGACTGTTAATCCTGTTTTCCGTGCACGTAGCAAGCATATTGAATTGGACTATCATTATGTACGTGAGCGTGTTGCGCAAGGATTTCTCATTACTAAACATATATCCTCTGATAAGCAGATTGCAGACATTTTTACTAAACCTGCCACAAAAACAACTCTCCTATTCTTTTCTACCAAACTATGCCTTCAACCTCGGCATAGTTTGCGGGGGGATATTAAAGGAAATAATATGCTTATGTGAGTTTGGAGTAATAAGGTGGAGCGATAAGGAGACTCACGAGGATTTGTGTTTAGTAGTTTGAAATTCAAGTGTGACAAGTTTGTGTATATCTGTTAGTTCAAAGTTTAAGCTACACATGGTTAGATTTAGATAAGTTCTTTTAAACCAAGGTATTATCTTGTTTTGCCTATATATTGTATTCTATATTGTATTTTATTGATTAATCAGTAAAAAAGAAATACTTCCTTTCTGAAATACGTTTCTTCCTCTGTTTTTTTGTTTGTTTAAGCATCCAAAAACGCATTTTATTATTATGGCAGCTTATGGCATATTTTTATTTCCTTATTTAGAACCCTTGGATCGGGGCGCCGTTTGGATATTTTGTCTACTTCGTTAAATAATAGCTTTCTATACTTGTAATTCTTTTATTTTGACAATCTATTACATGTTGAAAACTTTAATTATTTGGAATTAGGGTTTTCTGCAACCCTAAAGCTTTATAATGTAATGTTTGAAGAAGTGTAAGCCAGTTTTTGAGATTTTAATAATATTTCAGTAGAAAATTTTCTCTCATTTCGTGTTTATTTTCTGGGCATTCACAAACTAAATATGAATAACATTCTTTACCCTTGCTTATTTTACTTCCACTATGTCAGAATGTACCCGTGAAATCCTCCGTACCTCATCAGCAACCACAGGCAAGATTATAGTTTTAAGGTCTTCAATTTCTTCTCCACAACTTTCTCTTTTAGCCGGTATCACCTACTATTGGTTTTGTCTGCAATTTTTTTTGTGCTGGTGTTGCCTATGGTTACTGTCTCTGGTATCTTGAAGGTATGACTTGATTGAATTGGCATGCTCCTCTTCTTTCTCAGCATTTTATTCTTTCAACATTTTTCTAGGTATTTGCATTTCACATCATAAGACCTCTCAAGTTGGTCTCTAGAAACCTCTTTTGATGTTAAGAAATTTGTTTATACTGTTCCAAGAAATGGGTGATGTCAATATTATTTCTTGGTACTTAATGTGCAGTGCATTCCTGTGTTTCCCTCTTTTATTAGATGTTTTACTGTGCCATGAGTTTGTGTGCTGTGTTATTTTTCTGTTTTAGTTTTTTTCCCTCATTGGTTGATGTCATGGTCTTTAGTAATACAAAATTGCAATCTGCTGCACATGCACATAAGCAGGATGCAGACTTGCAACTCTGCAGTAATAGAAATGCGGTTCTGCACTTCTGAGGCAGAATATAAATGCAAGTAACTAGAGAAATTATCATATAAAAGATACATAGTAATTTTACATTAATATATAGAACGCATGTCTGTGTAATTGGAGTATTTTAAATGGAATTTCTCCAAGTCTAAGCTGCCATTTCTATGATTAAATTTTCAGTCGAGCAATTGATGGAAATTTTAATTTCCTAATAATAACATCAAGTTAATTAATCTTTTTAATAGGTTAATACTATATTTCTACAAGGGATGGCACAAACTAAGCAAACAAAATCTACGGATTTTGTTCAGAGGCAACCAGGGGGTAACACATTTTAAGATTTTACAAAAAGATGATTTAATATTTCAGTTTATTGTTAGACTTTTAACAAAAATACAAGAAAAATTTAAAATAATTTCAAATTTATCATATTTATAAAATATTTATCAAAATACCAGAATTTATAAAATATTTACCAAAATATAATATTTTTATTAATTTATAATGAGTTTACAATGGGTTTACAATGAGTTTATAATGAATTTATTATGAATTTATAAATTTTACATAGTTTATAATGGGTTTATAATTAAATTACTAAAAATACTCCTAATAAAAAAATAAAAATTTTATAAAACATAATGTATGGTGTCATTTTTCCTTTATGGTTAATTGACTCTAGGCTTTTCTTCAAAATATCAATATTTTGCTCATTTAATTTTTATTATAAATATTTTTTATTTGTGATTGATAGTGTCAGTCCATATTATTTAGTAAATAATTTCTATATTTACATGGAATATTAATGACACAATGATATAGTTACAAATTTCTTTGTATTTTGAGATTTGATAAATATAAATTATTTGTTTAGATTTATTAATGTATAAACTAATTTTATTTTTTATTATTTATAGCACCAAGCGATACTAAATTTATTTATTTTTATTATTTATAGGCACCAAGCGATATTGTGACTTAATAATTATTTGTTTAATATTATCTTAGTATACCCGAAAAAAAGTAAGAATATTAGCTTGATCGTGTGAGAATTTATTGTTTTTTTTCCTAGTGCTACAACCTAATATGCAAATCACATTATAAAACATCACAATATTACTTTTCACTATAAAATTGAATCCCAATGCAAAGCACAAGATATTTTAGGATAATATTATAACTAAAATTTTAAATTGAAATTAACTTGATCAGAAAATATAATTATTAATAAATATAAAACTCAAGATTAAATTTATTTATTCTGGCCTTTAGATTTTGCTCATAGTAAACTATAAAATTATTTTGAGGATCATTTTAAAGGACGAAAAATATAATTTTAAAATCTTTATTTTTCCATACTTTTTATTAACTCGTGACTCCAATTTGTGTCCCCATGAGGATTAATCTTTGTACAATAGTACGGCAGTGTGCCGATTTATTCTTCAAAAGAAAGAAAAAAAAAAGAAAAAAACAAAATGATGACCATATAAGTAGGAAGGCTTCATTTTTATTCAAGTTGTAATATATAAAGTATGGAGACAAGATACGGACACAATACAATATGAACATGTTGATACGGTAATTTTTAAAAAATAGTAACGTGATACGGGTAGAACACATTTATACATACATGTATATATATATGTGTTTCAAATTATAAAAATACAATTAAAGATAAACATTTATTCAAAATAATTATATATATATTTTAAGTTATAAAAATATAATAAGAAATAAATATATACTCAAAATAAATATATATTAGTTTGTTTATATATATATAATTATAATAAAAAAATAAGTTTTTATGAAAAAAAGTTTTGTAATTAAAATTGATAATAATTATCTAATTTGTAACTTATCAATATCGTGTAAATAAAATTTTATATCAAAATATATCATAAAATATCTTAAAAGTGTCCCAAAATATGTTTAAGTTGTATCCCATGTGTGTCCAAAAAATAAAAATAATAAAATAATAAAATACATACAGATGCATATTTGATAAGTGTCAGGTACTTGTCAGATGCATATCCATGTCTCCGCCATATCCGACACCGACACTTCACTATGAGTGAAATATTGGTTCCTTATATATTGTAATACTCCTGGTCCGATATTAATTGCATGGAAATTAACAAAGCTTTTTTTTAAAAAAAAAACTTAATAACAAAGTAATAAATTACCTTCGTTTTAGATTAACTATCACTAGTTAGCAATATAAGACCTTTTAACTTAACTAACTCTTAAGCTATAAAAATTCAACGTTCATTTCGTTAAATTAAACATATGGAACACCTTACGCCCTATTGGCCATAGTTCTCTTTAAAATCAATGCTCCCATGTCATGAAGTGTCACATTCATCCCCCCGGCTATTGAGCGATTAGTGTATGCTATAGCTCAATACCACGAATGCACAGATCATAACAAATAGTAAAATGATAATAAAGATCGTTCCCACAGAGGAGCTGTTAGACTAATTACAATTTAATTTTGACTATTATTTGAAATTAATAGATTAAGTTGATATTTTAAAAATTATTAACTAATCAATCTCTAATTTAAAATTAAGTCCAAATTCAAAATTAAATTAAACTAAGATAATTATCTACTAATTCAAACTTCAAATTCAAATTCAAACTTTTAAATACAAATAATTAAGATAAATAAGTAGGATTAGGTTTCATAGAATTATTTCAAATGGGCAAAATAATTTTTCAAACTAATTCAAATTTTTCTTGAATCAACGTTACCAATTCTTTAAATTTTAATCTTCATATTTCTCAAGTAAGAAAATTAATGATTGATGAAATTTATAAGTTTTATTTTCAATAAACTACAATAATCTATCAAGCTCAAAGGAACTAAGTTGGTTTCTAAATGATTCTTTTATCTCTAAATAGAATTTCTAAAGTTGTTGATTTCTTAATCTAAAATTATACCTAGCTTTCACTCAACATATGATTTCAATATGACAAGTAATTGGTGGCCAGTCAATCATAAGTGTAACACCCCGATACCTTATATAAGTACTATACATATACTTGGTATACATACGGTAAATATATAAAGTATAAGGATGCCACTTTTCGTTACCTTTTTAAAACCTGTAAAAGAATTCCAAACCATAATACATTAATTTAAATAACATTTACCAAATCATTATCTTTATCAAAAACTTCATTTATACATATATTTACTTTCTCGTCATAAATACATCAATATAAAAGTTATACATGTATGCATTTCCCTCTAGTTGGTCTCGACAAACTTTACTCTTCTTGTGGCATAACAAAAGACTTCATATCTTCCATCTATATACCTGTGCGAATAAACACCCGCGCTAAGCCCGAGAGCTTAGTAGTCCAAATATAAAATATAAACATATAGTATAGAAGTATTAACATATAATGATGTACATATATACATAATATTATCACCAACCCCAATGCATCACCAATACTCAAAACCAATATATTAATACCCCCACATTATATATACCATACCAATCATTATTGCAATACACACTTTACATATCATACCAATTATTATTGCAATACACACTTTACAGATCATACACTCATTATTGCTATACACACATTACATATCATACCACTCATTATTGCAATACACACATTACATATCATACCAATCATGAATCACCTTTCCAATAAAAACAACCTTTATCATCAACCACAATTCATTTACATATTACACTTAATAACATTATATTATTCACAATTCACCAAGCATAATTCATTATTAATACTCATAATCAATATTTCAATACTTGTATTTCACATTGACAATAAAGACAGACTCGGGCCCAAAACACTAATATGCCATTCGACTTTTCAGAGTTAATGCTTTGGTACTTAATTATCACATTTATCATTATCCCAACTACGCTTCAAGGATTAGGTTCAACCAAGCTTCAAGGGGAACAAAGCATGCTAAGTATCAACCCAACTTGGCTTCAAGAACCAATCCAACCTAGCTTCAAGGGTTGTAACATCTCAATTAGGCTTCAAGGGCTAGACCCAACCAAGCTTCAAGGGGAGTAAAACATGTTAAACTTCAACCCAACTTGGCTTCAAGGATCAAGTTCAACCTAACTTCAAGAGATTGTTACTATTAGGCATGCCACCAACAACAAAACTCTGAAAATGAATAACATATTAGACACACAATTCATTGATCATTCTATCATCAATATCATTCACAATTCTCATCATCATTTAGGCAAACATGCCTCACATATCTCAATTGAATTGTCATAGCCAATCACAATGGCTTCATATCACATTTGAATCATCATAGCCAATTACAATGGCTTCACAACATATCATATCTCAATTCATATGATACATATAACATCATTGATATAACATTTCAAAATATATTATTCATATAATACATTGCCATTCACAATGCATATAACATAACATTTCATCATTTCTCAAAACACACTAACACCATTCATTATTAGAACATTTATCATAACAAATTGCACATACCTTAAGAATGATCCTCATTTCTTTCTACTTTCCCATTTCATATTTCATCCTTTATATTTATATATATATAATGATTTACATTCTTCATTTACATTCATAATACAATAGCTTATTTAAGACTTTCATCCCAATGTGTAAATGTTCAAAGACATATAAGGATATACAATCAAATAGGGTTTATGCTTACCTTGTTAATGATCTTCACATCCTTCACATCATTATCATCACCTTAGTCCAATTATATTAACAATATAGTAAACCACTTAACACATTTGCAAACAAATGTGTTAAGCCTCAAATCATGTAAATAAATACAATCATATGTATTGGTACTTACCTCAAGAACTATTCCCATCCATCTATACATTTCCTCTTCCAAGAATTCTCAACAATTAGGTTAATGCAACACAATCTCTTCAAAACCTAATCCAAAGATCATTATTCATAGGTTTAAAATCATCCACATACATTTGTTTAGGTCATTCTTTGATTACAAAGTATTTAGAGTGTATATAAAATATTTAGGAGCAAAAGACTTTTGAAGAATCAAACAATGCATGAAGAACCAAAAACCATCACAGTAGCAAACACACCCAAGGGACACGGCCAAGCCAGTGGCAGTGTCTCTCCAAAATCTATCCAACACGGCCAAATTTCCATAGACATGGCCGTGTCTCTCAAAAATTCTTAGTCTTGGCCGTGTCTCTTCTTGGTTTTGGTCGTGTCACTCATGAACACAAACCCTAAATATGGCCAAAACTCTTTCAATTGCATTTACACACTTTATACACAACATAACCTCATTCAAATGAACATAATCCATGTTATTAACACTTATTTTACATATTCATCACAATATTTTCATTTACAAATCATTAACAACACATTTAAGCATATACTACTTCAAACCCTAAAATCAACATTTCTCTTATACTTTCAACTTCAATAACCATCATCCTTCTCACAATCAACCTTATTTACATCATCTAATAACAATTCAACATATCTATAACTTTAATCTTTCATTAATATCATCATCACACACACCAACCCTAACAAATCCAAACTCAAACAAGAGAAATCATCACAAAGAATTGAATACTTACTTGAATATCTTGACAAATCTTTAATCTCTATTTTCAATTCTCTTAAACCCTAAGATTTTGATGAAGATCATCACATCTTTCAATCTCTCTCTCTCTCTCTCTCTCTCTCTCTCTCTCTCTCTCTCTCTCTCTCTCTCGTGCAAGAACCAAAAGAAGAAGAAGAAGAAGAAAGAAAAATCTTTTCCCTCTTCTCACGATAGCCACATATATATAATAATAATAATAATAATAATAGTAATAATAATAATAATAATAATAATTTCCAAAAATCCTCCACCACACCTCTTCCTTCTCTTGACTTTCTTTTGACCAACTTATATGTATTATATACTAACATATAATCAACATATACATTTCTCTCTAAACCCTCTTTTCTTTCCTAAAACACAAATACATAAACCTTCTCTTCCCATTTCTTTTCTCTTCACATCACATATACATTCAATCCAACTTACAACAATAACATAATCAAAACTTCTAAGGTATACATGAGGATATTACAATAAGCATTAAGATCAAAATCACCAAAAGTTTAATTGAATCAGTCTATTAAATACCCATCATCCACAAATCTAAATCCACCTAATCTAACTAAGGAGATTAGTTACTCATAACTAAATTAAACATAAAAACCATAGAAATTAAAAAACCAAACATGAAATCCATAATTCTAATATTCAATTCAACGAAATAACAAAAGCATTAAAGAAAATGCAATATTAAAAATCTAAACTGAATATAATGTTCAAACTAGATGGATGAAGCTTGCAAAAACAATGGTATCCTCCTCAAAGCACAGTCTTCTTCTTCCTTTGATCTCCTCTCTAATGGTGGATAATGCTAATCATAGAGAAAAATGAAAAGTTTATAAGAGTTGCCCTTCAATGGCTGTTGTCCCCTCTCCTATCTTAAGAAATCTACTCCTCCTAATCTATTTCAGCCAAATTTGAATTTTAATTTCAAACCATTTTTTGTATCAAATACAAATCTTATTAACCTCTGACTTCTTCATCAAAGTTGTAGCTCTTGAAGCATAAATGACTTTAGGCTTTTTGATAATCTCATTTGGACTTCGGAAGCCCAAGATATGGTGCAATTACTCTGATTGATTCGAACTGAAATTCTACTTCAGCATCTCAGGCTTAATTTCTACTTAATAGTTGGAGGCACAAGTGATCTTGGATTTCAATGAGCCAGACTTCTCATGAAAGCTTGAGATGTACTTTACAAACTTCATGAAGACAACGTTTCCAATCTTGATAAGTGTAAATTGACCTTATATTTTCTATCAGATTTAGCATGTAATTAATTTGAATTAATCTATTTTAAGCTTATTTATGTGATTTTATTTCATTATTCTTGAATTAAGCTAAGTTTAAATTAATTTCTTATAAGTGTGTCTAAACTGAAATGTTTAAGCAGAATTGGAACTTCAGAGCTTCAATTACAATTTCGGTGGTTATAAAGTGTAAAATTGAAAAGGTGGTCTTCATGAAGTTGATAGAGGACATCTTAAGCTTTTTAGAGAGGCCTAATTTGTCAAATTCCAAGTTCATTTGTACTTCCAACTTTAAAATCATAATTGGACTTAAATTTTAGTAGCAGAAGTCCAATCCGAATCACTGATAGTAATTAGGCCATAACTTAGGCATCTAAAGTGCGAATGATGTAATTCAAAAACTTAAAATTATCTACTCTTATGGGGCTACAATTATTCTGAGAAATTTAATTCAAGATAAGGCTTTTATGTGATAGAAAAATGGATGGCAAGTGTGAATTCGAATTTTGAGTAAAAGTTGAAAAGGAATAGGATTCTAGTTTTAAGGAGTTGAATATAATACAACTAAAAGTGGAGAACGTGAACAGTAATGTATAGTACCCATTCTAGAGAATTTTTCTACACTTTTTCAATTATTTCTAAAGTAGATTAGTTTATCAAAGATTTGAGATCAAAGAAAGAAGGAGACTGTGCTGAAGGAGGACTTCGTCATCTCTACAAGATTCTTCATCCGTCTAGTTTGAATTCTCTTTTCGGTTTATATTTTCAAGTTTACATTTTCTTTAATGCTATTGTTATTTTATTCAATTGAACTTTAGAATTATGAATTTCATATTTAATTTCTTAATTTCTATGGTTATTATGTTTAATATAGTTATGAGCAACTAATCTCCTTAGTGGGATTAGGTGAAATTAGGATTATGGATAATGGCTATGGAGTAATTTGATTACTATTTATTTCTTGAAATTAAAGTTTTGTTGATTTTGTTCTTAGTGCTTTTGATTGGCTGGCTATCAATTGCATATTCAATTAAAATCATATGATGAGCGAAAGCTAGGTATGATTTTAGATTAAAAAATCAACAACTTAAGAAAATTCTATTTAAAGATAAAAGAATAATCTTAAGACCAATTTAGTTCCTTTGAGCTTTATAGGTTGTTTTCATTTATTGTTCATGAAAATATAATTAATAAATTACATCAATTATTAATTTTCTTGTTTGAGACAAAAAAAAATTAAAATTTAAGGAATTAGTAACTTTGATTCAAAAAAAATTTTGAATTAGTTTGAAAAGTTGTTTGTGCCCATTTAAAATAATTCTAATAAAATATAATCCTATTTTTTATCTCAAATATTTGAATTTAATTATTTGAATTTGAATTTGAAGTTTGAATTAATAGATAATTATCTTAGTTTAATTTTATTTTGAATTTGAATTTCATTTTGAATTTTCAATTAAGGATTAAGTATTTAATTTTTAAATATTAAATTGATTAATTAGTTTTCAGATAATAGTTGATTTGAATTTCGGTTAGTCAAATTACTCCTTCCCTGTGGGATCAACTTTTACTTTCATTATATTACTTGTTACGAACTGTGCACTTGCAGTTTAAAATCGATACACACAAATTGACCAACAAATCTTGAACTCTATCATCACCGAAATTTTAATTTAAGCTTTAAGGGTTCAATTTGCCTAAAATTTCAATTTGCACAAACCTACAAGAAATTAATTCAAACTAAGCTTTATTCAAAAATAATAAAATTAAAACATATAAATAGGCTTAGAATAAATTAATTCAACTCAATTTATGCTAAAACTGATAGAAAATATATGTTCAATTTGCACCTATCAAATTCTCTCACACTTGAACTTTTGCTTGTCCTCAAGCAAATTAACCATTATTAAATCAAATCCCAATAATCAACCAACATAATTAACTAAAAAAAAAAAATAACAATCACTTATCCTCAATTTAAAATACTAAGCTTTAAAGAATCATAACCTTAAACAACTTCAAAAACTAAGCACACTTATTTATTAAAGTGATTTACAAAAAACTTTCATGCCAAACTATAGCCATAAGAAATTCATCATAACTTCATTAATCAAAGAATATAGCAAGCATCACTAAGCAACCAACTCTGCATAACAATTGAAGATCAATAAAAACTATGTATTTAATATTATTATTATTATATATAAATTCAATGGGTGCATTTTATGCTTCATCACATTATTATTGTTATTTTCTTTCTTTTTTTCTCTTCTTTTATTATATATGGTGGGTGTATTTTATGATCCATTCCATTTTTATTATGTAAAGCGAGTGCATTTTATGCTCCATCTCGCAAAATTTTTATTTTTATTAAGTATGCATAATTCTCATATTATATCCCCATATAATTAAACAATTGACTATCTTAGTGATACATACTAATTTAATAATCTATTACATTATAATGAACTCAAAAGACAATGATAAACACAATTATAACTATTCTTTTAAAAATAGGTACTCTTAATTTGTAAAATTTTTCAAGATTATAACCTCATTCATTCCATGCATTAAATTAAAAATAAGCAAAAATTATTTTAATCTAGCTAAAAGAGTTTAATTATCATATTAAAATCCAAAATAACAATAATTAATACACTAAATAATAAGTAAATAACAAGTAGGGATAAAAAATAATCAAATAGATTGCAAAATATGAGTAAAATAAATTTTAATATTTATTGAAAACTAAAATTTAAATCTAGAACAAATAGAAAAATGAAACTAAATAAAAATTATAATAAAAAACAACCTAACCAAATCTAATGTAAAACAAACAAACTGAAAATTGAATTTTTTTTTTGAATTTTTTTTCATATAACTAAATTAAAACAAAAATCAAACAAAATAGCAAAATACATTAGAAAAATAAATTAAGCTAACTACTCTCATCTCACACTTAATCTTTTCATTTTCTCTAATGAAAAATAAGCAATCACAAACAAAAGAAACCACAAATAACAAAAAAAAAAGAAAATATAAGAAGAAAAAGATAAAGGATGAAGACTTCCCTATGTTATGGCGATGCTGGAGGTGATGGAGTCGAAAAAGGAATAGACAAACGATAAAGCTCAATATACTTCATCAACTTGTATGATAAGTCTAAATCATTTTCATGTTGATAATTCACTAATTCATGGATCATAGTTGGTCTCCCACCATCCTTTGTTGCTCCTCCATGCCATTCCACTGTGCCCTCATATACTTATTTGTTCTGTCCATTATATCGAGCTGCTTTAAAACTTGTCCTTGTTCTTCATTGTCATTATCATCACCCTCATCTTCATTACTTTCCTCTTGTTCATCTTCTTCTTCATCATTTGTTGGTTGGTCACTTAGTGGAGCACTAGTAGAACCTCTTTGAACAAGGTTCTTGAAACACCTTCTTATTTTGGGATCCTTCAATTTAAAGCTACACTCGCAAGTATACGAGGCTGTTGTAGTATTTCGGTGAACACCTCAAGGTCGTCTCATAAGAAAGCTAGATAAGCTTAATTATTTATCAAATTGTAAATAACAAATTATTAATAAAATTAAATTGCTAAACAACTAATGAAAACAGTAAGGAATTGAATTTATAATAATGAAAGGAAACTGAACAGATATATTGATTCACTCAATAGAAAAGCTTAGGGTTTGTACTTCTCTACTAACTTATATGTATGAACGGTTATTCCTCTCAACTGATTTAATTTTAAAGATCAGATTTCAAGTAACTTAATTAATCAAATCAAGGAAATAAGCTCTCGCATTCAAACCTTTTTCAATTAATCTTACTGCAATCAAAATGATCTTTTTCTCAGGTTTATATTTCTAATTCACCTAAGTCCCTAATTAAATTATTCCAGTATTAGATTTCATTTCTCAATCCTTCATCTAAATACCTAAAACACATAATTGGTGGCCAATCAATTATATATTAACATTAATCCATTCAATTAAGGATAAAAGAAATAAATCAGTTAAGAGAAATACCCATTTTATACAATCTTAGTAGATTCATGCAAACCCTAGACTATATCAAAATTAGTTCATAGTAATGCTATAAAACAAATTAATCTCATTAAAATTCAAAGAAATTAATTTAGACATCAGAGAATTCATAAATAAAATTTCAATGAAACTTAAGAGATAGAGTTAGAGGACAAAATCCAATTACAATTTTCCTTTTGCTTCTAAAGAATCTCTTGCTCAGATTTTTGCTAAAAGAATAATGTAATGGCTAGAACTAATTTGATCTAGAGGATTTGAATGAAAGAAAAATCAATCTTCTATAGTTTTCTTGTTTTAGAGAAAAGATATCCAGAGAAAAATAAAGAATGGCTGCAAAGTATAGTGTAGACGGCTGAAGAAGTTGTCTCCCCCTTTCTCTTGCCCTAATCTTCTTATTTATACAAATCCTTTGGCAAAAAATTCGTGCTTTCTTTCTTTCTTTGGTCTCATGGAGTGACACGGCCAGTGGCTTGGCCGTGTCACCTGGGTGTGTCAGCTTCTGTTTCTCCTTTCTCTTCTTTGTTCTTTGGAGATGAGAGTGACACTGCCAAGCTTGTGGCCATGTCATGTGACAAGGCCAGTGGCTTGACCGTGTCTCCTGGGTATGTCAGCTTCTGTTTCTCCTTTGGTTCTTTGGTTTTGCCCTTAAGGTGAGACACGGCCAGTGGCTTGGCCGTGTCTCCTGGGCGTGTCAAATTCTGCCAAAATATCCTTGAGGTGACATGGCCAAGCTTGATTTGGCTTGGCTATATCTTGCTTGATTCATGCTCTTCTTTCTTTGTTTTGATCTTCCAAGGGAGTTTTTACACTTTAACCTACAACAAACACTCAAAACAAACTTTAAACAAGAATCAAATGAAACATTAACTAAAAACACATAAACATCACACTAAAAATTAGTACAAAAATGATCTAAACATTGGGATAAATTAAAAGCTACCAAATTGCTAAAATCACTAAACAAACAGATTAAAACTACCAAAATGCATGAAGAAAACAATAATTATCATAATAAATAAATAGCAATTTTATGACAAAAACTAATAAAACACTCAACATGGTATAATGTGTCAAATGAATATGGCTCTCCACTAATGCACTCCATTGAGATATTGTTAGGATAAAAAATATTAAAATAAACTGTCAATCCAGTAACAATATGACCTAATGCAATAGTGCTCTTAGAATGTTGAGCAATAAACATTAGACTCTGAAAAATGGGATATGTTGTATATACTTTCTTATTCTTATGTGCACAATACAACATAAATAGTTCTTGAGTTGACACTTTATTACTCTCTTTTTTTCTAAACACAAAATGATACATAAATTCATGCAAACTTTGATCATGAATCAACCCATTAGGAACATTTCTAATGTTGAACGAATCAAACCCAGCTAATGTCTTTGAAAATTTATCAATATTAAATTCTTTAGAATGAGTACAAGCACCTCCTTTAGACAAGCCGAAGGCTTTGAACATAACATCTTGATCAATTACATATTCCACACCAAACATTCTACACTCTAAATTCTTATCCTTAGTTTTTGACATCTTAAGAGTTGTGAAGAATTCAAGAGTAAATTCTTTATAAGTTTCAAATCTCTTTGCTACCAATTTTTTTCATCCTAATCTAGCAAACAATTGTTTCATTCTATCATCAATACCCAAATGCTCAAAAATACCATAGCCAAAATATCTACAAGGAGAAACATTTCTTAAGTATAGAGATAAAAATTTTGTACCTTCTTCTTGATTATAAATGGGAAAAGGGGCACTAAATTGAGAAGAGAGATCTACCTCATCCCTTGAAGAACTTTAAACTTTCTCCTTGTCTTTCCTTGATGTTGATTTCTTTGCAAAGCTTTTTTGTAATATCCTTTAATTTATGAAAATTAAATTAAATAAATAATTTGACAGATAATTGAAGGGTTTCGAGTGAGAAATACAAATATATATGCGGAGTATTTATTGAATATATACAACATATACAAAAGTTAAATTAAAAAGTAAAGTCAAAGGGGTAATTTGGTAAAAGATTAAAAGTTAAAGGTTAAAGGTTAAAAAAAATTAAAAAAAAATAATTATGAATGGAAGATAAAAATTATAATTTTAAAATAAATAAATAATTAATTAAAATAATAAAATATTATTTATATAAGGTTAGAAATGAAGGGAAAGAAAGAAAGAAAAGTAAAAGTTGCATCTTCTTTTTCTTTCTTCTCAAAATTTTGAAATTCACCATGGATGAGAAAGGAAGATAGCTTTCATCTTCACCAACACCAAATTTTTGAGAGATTTCAAAGGATTGAAGTGGGTTTTGGTGATTTCTTCATAAATTAGTAAGTTTTCTTTTATAATTTTAAAGTTTCATTTGAGTATAGGGTTATATATGATTTGGAATTTTGTAGCTATGTGTTTTAATTGTTCAAATGGGTATAGAAGGTGTTGTTTTGGAGTGGAGGCAAAAATTTTATAGTTGGATGGTTGAATTGATCAAGTCAAGATGGAGTTTGGAAGAAGTAGTATTGATTTAGGGTTATGGAAGGGTATTGTTAAAGAATGAGTGTCCATTAGATTTCATAGTTTAAATTGTGTTTTTAAATGACTCTAATATTAAAAATGAACCTAAATGACCATTTGGAATTAAGTAAAATGAAAATACAAAATTAAAGAAAGTTAGGATTTTTGGGAGAACATTGCTAAAGATTTGTTGTTGATGAAATTACATTGTTTATATCATGTTATAATATACTTTTAATGATAGGAATGAACTTGAAACACCAATTAGAATTGATTAGAATGGAAATCTAGAATGGAAGAGAGTTAGGGAAAAATTTTGGTAAATTTGTATGAATGTTGTTTAATTAGTATTTAATGCTGGAAATGCCTTAGAATGTGATTCTAAATTATTATATTTATTCACATTGTGAATAGGCATTGAGTAGAAGTAATTTGCCCAACCTTAGTATTGAATGACATTTTGGAAGTGAAAGTTAAAGAGATACTTTAGCTTGGATTTGGGTATTAAGTAAGGTATGTACATACTTTTGATAATTTAAATATATTTGCATTAAATTTTGCCTAACACATTTTGGATAGAAAATATGTTAAGCTACTAAGCAACTTGAACACTCATGTACATTGTGTTATGACATATGAATTGATGAGTATGCATTATGTACATTATGAAAAGCCATTATTAATGCCTAGAAGGAATGAAATTTGGTTTATGTGAGAATGACTCAAAGATATTTGGGTAATATGATTGTAATGTTAAATGATATACATTGTGTTAAAGTAATGAGATATGATGAATTAAGTGATTTGACATTGCTATGACTAAGAAAAATGAGAAAATGAGGCAATGTGATGAGAAAATTTGATTATAGAAAATATATACTATTTGTACTTGCCTAGTATATTATTCAATTTTTAAAATTATGTGTTTGGTAGCATGCCTATGAGATTATTCTCATTATTTGCCCTTGGAGCTAGACACTGGGTGTTATTTATATTACCTTCGGGCTAGACATTAGACGTCATCATAATTTGCCTTCCGGCTCGACACTGGGTGTCAAAATAGACCAAAACGGTAACTCTAGTATTTGAATAGTGTATTAGATTATTTGGACCCAATACTTGTGTTGTATTAATGTGATATATAAAAAGAATAAACATTATGTTTTGTAGTGGAATGGCATACTACATTGTGAAATGTCATGATACAACATTATGCATTGTCTTTTCTTTTGAAGTTTCATTATTATTAAAGTATGTACTGCTAGGCTTTTAGCTTAGCGTGATTGAAATTCATTGCGCATGTGACAGGGTTGATCCGGTAGATCCAGAGAGTTTATCTAGGTTTGGTCAGGTCTAGGCTTGGGACTAGTGTGCTTGAAGTGAGTTTTTGGTGCCACGGGAACAGAGCCAACTGCTGACATGTATACATTTTACTTTATAGAACATGTTATAATTATGTATATTATGGTTACATTTTAGGAGTATTGGAAACTATAATGAGGTTTTGGATGAAATTTTATAATGTGGGAATGTGTATATGTGTTTTTATATAAATATGTACATATATGAATGTTTTAAAAAAAAAGTGGAGGTTGTTGAGAAATTATGGAGAAATGTTGGTCTATTATATTTTGGGAGTATGTTTTCTGCAGGTTGAGTTAATTCGGAACGTCCAAATTACAAATAAAACTCTGGTGAATTTTTTTCAGAGATTTTACTAATTAATTATGTATTTTGGTCCTTAAATTATTAGTGAATAATAATATTTAATTAATTAAAACTACATTATAACTTTTAAAATATTTTATTTGAAACTATGAAAAATTTTAAAAAGACAATAAGAGAGACATTTTCTTACATTATATATGTGTATTTTACATATACTAGTTATATGTACTATATGTATATAGAGTATAAGGGTGTTATATTTTTTATCTTAAACCCATTGTTGAAAGATTTGAGTGATAGGTAAATTGGATTTGGTAAGGATTTGTGTGATTGTGGAAGAAATTGAGTGGATTTTAGAGAGTTATTGTTAGGGATTTGGGAAAAGGAAATTAGGAGTGAGAGAGAGAGAAGAAAAAGAAAGAGAATAGGTGAGGAAGAAAGGGGCTGATTAGTTTTATTAATTGCTTTTTAAAAAAAATATATATTTTTAAAATTTTTTTTAATGATTCGGGATAGCTCATCGCGATCACGCCGAGTGGCGGAATCGAGACAGAGGCTGTTGCACTCTCGCCAAGCTCTCGGTGCAACTCCCCTTTTTTTTAATTCAAAACAAATACAATTGAAACATACCTTTTCTTGCCTTTCTTCTCCACTTTCGCTATTTATTTAACAAACAAAAATAAAACATTAAAGGACATAACAAAATTAAGACCTTAAAACACTATAAATAATTGTGCAAGATTAAATATTTTCACTACCACTTAAAACTTTTTATTTCTCCCAACCTGCAAAATAACAATAAACTCAATTAATAACTCTAATTTCATGTAAAATAATTATCAAAACTTCAAATTAACTAAATTAAATGAATTAAAACTACAAAAAACACAAAGATTAAATGGAAATAAAGAAATAGAAAATTGGGTTGCCTCCTAAAAGCACCTGTTTAAGGTCTTTAGCTAGACTTCCCTTTGAAGCTTAAGGTGGAAGATCACATTGTACTTCTTTTCCCACCATATTGCTTACTATTGTTAACTTGGAATTGTGCTTCCCAAGTTCTTTTTACCTATCAATTTCTATTTGTGAACTTGTTTCCATGAGTGAAGTGAAATGGATTGCTGTACAGTTTCCTTCCTTTGGATTGTAGTTTTGCACTGGACAAACTTTGAGCGAATCTTTTTTAATGAAATCTTTTTGAAGATATTTATCATTTGCCTCCACATTTTGAACTTTTGGAAGTAGAATCCTTCGGAGACTCAATCATGTCAAACTCTGCCTGATCATCCCCAATTTTTAAGGTGAGCTTGCCACTCTTCACATCGATTACAGCTTTAACATTAGCTAGGAAGGGCCGCCCAAGAATCAGTGGAACATTTATATCTTCATTCAAATTCACAACTACAAAATCGGCAGAGATATAAAATTGTTCCACTTTTACAAGTATATTTTCTACTAGGCCTTCAGGGTACTTAACTGATCCATCTACAAGTTATAAAGTTATATCAGTAAGTGCCATCTTTGTGAGTTTTAATTTCCTTGTAACAGATAAAGGCATTAGATTAATACTAGCACCTGAATCACATAATGAATTTTGGAAATTAAATCTACCAATTTGACAGGGAATAGAAAAACTTCTTGAATCCTTAAGCTTAGAGGAAAGTTTATTTTGTAACAATGTGTTGCACTCTTCACATATAGGTAGATATGGCATCTAGGATGCACCAATCTACTGAGGGGAGCTAGTGCTAAGATTACTGGCGAGGCATCTGTATTAGTGCCAGTTAAACCAGCAAGACAGGGAGAGCCACCAGTCTGGACAACAACAGCAATAGCAGCCACTATAGCCACCACGATAAACCAGGAAGTATGATAAGTTGAGAAAGTATGTAGCCACAGATTTTATGGGTACATTTGATCCAACTGAGGCAGAGCAGTGGCTGGATAGAGCTCAGAGGGTGTTTATCCAGTTATAGGTCATTGCAAAAAAGAAGTTTGACTATGTCTTGTCTCCTTTGCAGGAACGCCTATGACTGGTGGAAGATGATTCCTCATGGGTTAGATGATCCACCAATGCTGACATATGCCAATTTCCTGTGGGAATTTGAGAAGAAGTATACCCCGGAGAGTATGAAGATGATAAGAAGAAGGAATTCCTGAGTTTGAAGCAAGAGATGAAGACAGTGATTGAGTATGAGAAGGATTTCCTCCAGTTGAGCAAATATGCTGGGGATTTGCTATATGATGAGAATGATAGGTGTCAGAGATTTGAGGAGGGGCTAAGACCATCCATTATGTGTTAGGTGATGACAGTACCGTATGATAATTTCTTGAGGTTGGTGTCCGCTGCCCGAAATGTTAAGAAAGCCCAGAGGCTTGCAGCTGCAGCTAGAGAGGAGACTAGAGCTAGGAGAACTCTGAGTGAGGTAGGGTCTTCATCATCGAAGGGAGGCCAAGGGGGATTTCCCAAGAGATTTAGTAGGAGCTAGGGGCAGCCTAGTAGATTATCACAGCAGCAGAGATGGAGACTTATGGCCTTAGTGGCTAGTGCTCCGACCCCAGTGTCCCAAAGGCCTGCTCCACTAACCTATGCTCAGTGTGGTAAGGCACATGGAGGTGCTTGTTAGAGGGCTAATGCATCAACAGTTTGTTTCAGATGTGAATCATCAGATCATTTTATCAGAGATTGTCCAGAGCCACTAGATGACAAATAGACGGATACAACAACATCTAGACCTAGTGTCAAAGGGGGTCATGGTGGTAGAGGCAGTGGCAGGGGTGTACATCAGGGTCTAGCCAGAGATGAGGTTCTACAGTAGGGAGTAGACCAGATAATGCAGGGCCATCATAGCGGGTATATGTGATGCAGAGCCAGCAATATGCTTCAGCTATCATAGCTGGTATTTTTACTTTATTTAGAACTTCACTTCATACATTGATAGACCTTAGGTCGACGTATTCATACATAAGTGCATCCATTCTGCCTGTGAGTAATATGCATTTGGAGTCTCTAGGATTTGATGTATTGGTTGCCAATCCTTTAGGTCACAATGTCATAGTTAGTAGGGTGCGCCGAGATAGTCTAGTTATTGTTCATGATGAGAAGTTCCTCGGTGACCTAATTGAGATGCCCTTAGGGAGTATGATATGATTATGGGTATGGATTGGCTATCCAGACATGTGACTATTGTAGACCCTTAATTTTTGACCCAGTCTGTTCCGTTATTTTTTATAGTCCAAAATAATTTTTGTGGTATTTTAATATTTATTTTAGTATTTATTATTTATAATTTTTAATAAAATTAAAAATGGTGAAGTGAATAAAAATAAAAATAAAAATAAATAATAAATAATAAATAAAAATAAATATCGGCGATGGAAAAATCAGCGACGAAAAAATTCATCGCCGAAAGTAATTAGCCATGGCCATTTCGCCGCAGGAAATTCCTGCAGTGAAATTGGCTGGCCAAGCCAATCCTCGTACCCAGTTCTCACAAGCTCGCAATTTCCTCACAGCCCGCCACAGTTTTTGCCAGCGAAATTTTTCCAACGTAATTTTTTCCGAAGCCAAATTCTATTTGGTTTCGGTTTCTTTTCCTAATTAATTTTAGTTTCCTTAAACAATTAGAAGTAGGCTTATAATTTTTCCTATAAATAATACTTTAAAACACAAAAAAAAGGGGACGGAACTTTAAGGACAGAGACTGAACTTTAAGAAGGAGAAAAACTTTGGACTGGGATCTGATAGTGGAACTTCAGATTTGAAAGGAGCAAGAAGAAGCAATCAAGAATTCATCAAAGGTAGCAACCTTGCCTTTGTCTTTGTTCATCCAGAAAGCAACTTTTTGGTGGAACAAACTATGCAGGTTTAATCCTTCATCATAAATTACTCATGATCACAGTAGCTTTGTTTCTTTGATTCATAAGACTATACACACAAAACTTTGATCTATAAATGTGTAGTAACATTGATCTTCATTTCAATAATCTAAATGATTTCTTCTGTTTCCAAATACCTCAAAAAACCTTAAAGAGTATTCTTCTGTTTCAAAAAAAAAAAACCTTCAAAACCCTAATTCATTTTTTTTGTTTGCAAAAACCTTAAATCATTTTTCCTATTTCCAAAAAACTTTTAAAAACCCTAAAATGTTTTCCTCTAACTTTTTTCCAAAATTCCCAAATATTTTTTTAAATCTCCAAACCCTAGCCTACTTTACAGTTTCTAAAAATCATAATTACTTTATAAAACTTTAAACTATTTTCTTCAACTCCAAAACCAAAACAGTAAACCCCAAACCAGTTAATCTAAACCCCAAGTTTTCCTAAACCCTAATTCTCTCAAAACTAATACGCGAACTCTAGTTTTTCTAAACCCTAATCCTTAAAACCTTAAAACCTTATAAACCTAAACATTCAAACTCAATACAATAAATCCAAAACAATAATCTAGTAATCAAGAGCTATAAACCTAATATTTTAATATTCTAAAACCCTAATTTTATAATGTTACCCCTAAACCCTAATTTGATTCATGAAACCCTAATCCATTCCAATTTTCCAAAACCTTTACAGTAGGTTAAACAAATAACAATAATAATACTAAAATTCCAAAGCCCTAAATGTTAATTAAAGAACTTTAAATAGAAACAGTACACTTTAATTTGTATCTTTACTTGCTTTATTTTTAGATTTGATTATGTAGTTCATTATATGCTTTGATTTATTTTCAATGCTTGATTTTATTTATCATGGATGAATGTTTATTATTTTGATTGATGTTTAATATCTTTGATGAATGACTTATTTATGATGAATGGTTATTTACTTTTATCGATTTATTTTGGATTTCCAAATATTGTAAGAGGTATATTTCCACTTTGTGGGTACCTCATTAATTAAGTTCTATGTAATTTAAATTGCTTTTATATTTTGGACCAATTTAAGGGACATGTTTCTACCTTATGGTGGGTGTCCTATTCAGCTTAGACACAAATGATGTAAGGACATGTTTCCATCTTTCGATGGGTGTCCATTTATTTGTTTTGCTTAGACATTGCTTTGATTTTAATATAATCATGCTTTATTTTAATTGTTGCATGTAATATGGATAATATTATTATATTTAAGAATTTTATAATATTAAGACCTTTAAAGGAGGCCGGTTCCAATGAATTGGGCGTTGTGGGAGTGTTGGGCCATTTCTCACCTTCCCCACACGTATTCCAAACCCATTAGGGGGTTGAGAATTCCTTAGGAATCGAGTCATCCACCCCTTTCTTTTTTTCAGCCCGTCCGGGTAGCTACTCCATTTTCTCCAGACTAAGGTCCGTGTTCTCTAAGGCCCCGAGCCTAAATAGTGCCAAAGTCGCAAGAACCATTCCACCAGGAGTGGGGGCAAAAATCTACACTCACAGTGGCGACTCCACTGGGGATAAGCGAAGTTGATTTCGTTGGTCTTTATATTATTCTATTCTTTCTTATAATGATATTATCCATTGCATCATATTAGATTGCATTGTGTGCGTGAGTTAGGATGCCCATGTTATGTTATGTAAGGGATACCATACTTTTACTCAAGGTATGGAGATCGAGCATGGCATAACCACTCATAGCCTCATACATTTGGTATATACTTGCTATGGGAGCCTATGCCTTTTTACCCAAAGACTAAAGCTCATGTAATTGGCCTAGTTACTTTCCTTAGGTTTTTACCCCAAATGCATGTTATTTGACTATGGTTAATTTATCTTGGCTTAAATCATGGCTTATTTTGATTGTTCTTTTTCAAATATGACCTAAGTACATGGTAAGCTCAAAATAAATTTTTCTTTAAAGTCCAAAAGACCGAAACTATATTTAAAACTTTTCAAGAGGGTCTTTGGACATAAAACTTTTCTAAAATTCTTTTCTCATTTTTCTAAAAAAATTTTTTACAATGGGCTTAGAAACAAAATTATTTTCATTCAACCTTTTCTTACAAAGAGCTTATAAATTATTTAGGTCAATTACGAAATACCAAAAATCAATTGTGAGCCTAGTTTATACTAAGAATAATTAATCATGGGCTTGTTTTTGGCATGAATCATTAATTACTTTTTCAAGTGAGAAATCTATTTATAATAAACCTCTTCATTTAGTTTTAATCCAATATGGCATAAAAGCTACTTTAGTTGGATGAATGGATTAAAACCTAATTAATGGGAATTATCATGAACTGATTTCCATTTTTGAAAATATAACTATTGGTTGAAACGTCCGAGCGAATTATTCGAAAACAAGATACCCCATGTTGGTATTTTGTTAACCATATACTTAGGAAAAGAGACTTTTCATTCGTGTGTGGATGTTATAAGGTTGGAAGGAACATCCTATTTATCCTTGTTTGTTTATTGTTTTTGCATACATGCATACATACATTTGCATCTCATTGATCCTTTTTGGCTCACAACCCTGGATTACGATAGTTCAAAAGCTTACGACAATCCGACCTACGCCGGAGATAAAGAATCTAGCAACGACTCAATTACTTGCTCACCAAAAGCAATGGAGCCCGAACAAATTCAAAGAATGGTGGATGATGCCCTCAATTCCAAGATGGAAGAAATAAAAGAGGCCATGGCCGAGACCGTGAAGAACCAATTGGCTGCAATTTTAGAAAATAATATCAAAGCATCTGCTAGCTCCAAGAAGCCAAAGGACAAAGGGAAGGTTAAAGTTGGTGAAGTAGCTTTTGATGATGATAAGGTGATCATTGATGATGATGACGACTGGGCTCAATACTTTCAAGATCCTCAAGACAAAAAGGAGCCGAAGGCTGTTGAGAAGACAACTTTTGAAAAAGATCGAGACATCTGATGTTGAGAAGATGATTGCTGATTTAGAAAAGAATTTTGAGAAGAAACTGAAAACCGAAGAGGTGTCCGAGATCGACAAACTATTTGAACATGATGAGGAGGTCCCTTATAAGTTCAAGATGCCTTCCTTCGCTAGGTACAATGGTACTAGAAACCCCCCATCTCCATGTGAAGCAGTATATCACTGCTATGTAGTCTGCCCGTACTAAGGCTCAAAATCTAAGGTACTTCATACTCTCATTGGACCCTGTTGTCCAAAATTGGTTCAACACCTTAGAGAAAAGTACACAAAAAGATTGGGACATGTTGTACAAGGCTTTCATTCAACAATATGGGTACAATGTCGAGCTGAAAGTAACATTCATGGAGGTGGAAGCCATTAGGCAATGACCAAATGCGAATTTTGTGGACTATGTGAAAAGATGGAGAAATAACGCTGCTTTGTTCAAGAAGAGGCCCGATGAATCTAATCAAATAAGGATGATTATTAGAGGGGTGTTGCCTAGTCTTCGTGAAAGGATGTCTCATACACTCATCCGTGATTTCAAAGATCTACTCCAAGCTGGTCTACAAATTGAAGAGTGGAAAAGAGAGAAGAATCGCTTTTTGGGAAGAAGGAATGAGAAAGGAAATTATCAGCCTATCAATCAAAGCACGCAAAAAGAAGTTGATGTTAATGTGACTGGTCAAGGAAATAAAAGACAATTCTCATAATTGGGGAAACCTCTATCTTGGGTTTTTAGCAGGCTGCAAAAGAAAGGGTTATTACAACCGTTAGCTCCTCGACCGTTACATAATCCATTGCCACCAAACTTCAATGCCGAGGCCTTCTGTCAATTTCATCAAATGAAAGGGCATGAAACAGATAAATGTACTCGTCTAAGGCATGAGATCCAAGATTTGATTGATAGTGGTAAGCTACCTGAGCCGGATAAGCCAAATACCAAGAACAACCCTTGGCCTAAGTTTGGAAGAGTGCCACCACCAGCAACTTTCATGGTGGGAAAAGGATTGGAAGAAGATTTTGTTTTATCCACTTTTCAAGATGGGAATGTTGAAGATGTGAAAGGAGAAGAAGCTTAACTCATCAAACTTTCCTTAGCTTGAATGCTGCTTTTCAATTTTACTTTCTTTAATATTTAATTTGAACAATTATGTTTTTCAAATTTAAATTTGTTTGAATAAATTACTTTCATCAAAATTTTTGTGGTCTTTGTTCATTTTGGTGCTTAACCAATGAGGAATCTAGCTTAATGATTCATGAATTAATATATTTATGCATCATGACTCGAATGACTTTACTAGGTGAGGTAATTGCTCTATAGCATTGAGTTGTGTATGCTTACTTAGAGAGGGCTCCTGCATAATTATCTTTGTCTAGGTCCTAGTCAGTCCTAGAACATGCATTGACAAAATTTTGAGGCGAAATTGAACTCTACTTATTTAAGGGAGAGATGATCTAGGCATTGTTTGGTTAGCTAACAACTTGCATCCACCCTCTTAAATATCAATCCCTAGTTGTCCCTTTGAGCCTTTATAAAATTTTAGCTTTCTTTTCATTGCCATATAATCCCAACAACCTACCTTGAGCTGTTGTGATACTTTTGACAAGTCTCATGATCACTAAGGTAAAGAGGCAAGAAGATCAAAGGAAAAAATGAATAGTCAAGACCATAAAGATAGTTGCAGTTCTCAAGACCATAAGGGTAGTTGAAGTTCTCAATACCATAAGGATAGTTGAAGTTTTCTTAATATCTCCAATATATCAAAACAATATCAGAGTAACAAATGATTTATCCCTGTTAAAGAAGATTTATGTCACTCCACTCATCCTTTATTGGAAACCCAAGTTGGTACAAACTAGACAACTCTTTTAGAGCTAGAGCCAAAAAGAAAAAAAAAAGAAAAATAGAAAAGAAAAGAAAAGAAGAAGAAAAAAGAAAAAAAGAAGAAAAAAGGACAAAAGAAAAAAGGAAAAAAGAAAAAAGAAAGATAAAACCTAAAAAGGCGATTCAAAAAGCCAACTGAGTTCTCTTTTACCTAAAGCAGCAAAAGACTTCCATTTGGTTTATAAGGAAGGTTTGACTTATATTGGTCTAACCCAACCAAAGATTCAATCAAAATCAAAGAAAAAGAAAAAAGACCATCCATTTCTTGAAAGTTCTGTACTTGACAGTCCTACAAGGAAGAAGGACAAAATGATAAAATGCTCAAAGAAAGGGAAGAGTAAGAAAAATATAAAGAAAGAAAAGGGAGAAGAAGAAAAGAAACGAATTTGGGAACCAAACTTTTTGCAATGGCAAAGACTGTTCCAATCAAGATCCATATTAATGCCAAGAAGATAGAAGGAATTTGGAGTCTAGCAAGATTGCTCCCAATTATCTAAAGTTCCAACAAGAAATTTATAGTGTGAAGGTTTGTCCTTTGTTTCACGCCAGCTCCAATCTCAAAATGGCTTTCATTTAACCTATGTCCCTTATAGATCCCATTTCAAGCCTATCAAAGACCTGTTGATCTCTCTTGGTAGGTAGAGTCTATTAGTGGAGATAGTTTGAATAAGCATGCATATAAGATAGACAATATTTAAACTCAATGAGACCTTTGACCAAGTAATGTGTATGTGCCTATCTGAAGTGCAACAATTCTTGCTTAAATAGAAATGATTCCCGAGTTTAGTATGGTAACTAGGGTTGCCATGTTATCGATATGTTAATTTGGAAAAATCAAGTCCTGAGGTACATTGACATTTATTTGGCAAAGCCAACATTTAATTTCAAAATCAAAAATCAAAATTCAAAAAAATAATATAAAATGTTTTTGTCATACAAAGCCTTCAAGTTAAGGGGAGAATGTTGAACTATCAAACCTCGAAGGACATATTGGGCAAAGGAAATGATTAATGGCAAGGTTATGAAGAAGATACTGAATCATAATTTGAAATGGATGCATCTCTGCTGTTTGCGGCCTCCATTATTCATGTTTTCAACATTTTGAAGATAAAAGCCATAAAAGTGAAGCCTTCTGCCATTCTAGTGCAAGACCTGAACGAGCATCTGAAAGGAACCAATGAGAACACTTCTGCTGATCACCTCAGTATGTGAGTCGATGGAACCATTGTAAGTATTATTCATGCATATCATGCATACATGAGCATATCACATCACACTTTCTTGTCTTGTATTATTCTTTATTAAAGTGAACAGCAAACACCCAGTGAAGTAAACAATCAAAAGAAGATATCAAATCAGGGGGGCATGGAAAGCCCATTGCTTGAGAAAGTTCCAGTAATCTTACAAAGAGAAGAAATACATGCTTGTGCAAAGAACTAGACAATAAAAACATCAATCAAAGCTTGCATGGAAAAAATCTTTGGTTTGAGCCTACACAGGGGGCAAAGTTTCTCCTTTCCAATTTTTTGAGTTTATATACCAAACATTTTCAAACTCACTTACAAATATTTCATCACGCAGGGGGCAAGGAGAAGATATGAGGGCCAACTAAAAATAGCTGAATTTTTGCGAAAGGAAGAATAAAAGAATGGAATAACCAGTTATGCCAGAATTCTCAACTGACAAAAAATCAGTCTAGCTAAAAGAGCTGAAGCCAAGGTAAAGACCCAACTTCTAATGAATAAAGATACATATTTCAAGGGTAAAGACCCAATCTCCAATGGATAAAGATCCATGTTCCTAGGTTAAAGACCCAATTTCCAATAGATAAAGATCTGTTTTTGGTGGATAAAGACCACAATCCATAAAAATGGAACAACCAGTTATGCCAGAATTCTCAACTAATAAAAGGTCAGTCAAATCTAATTCAATCTCAGGTCCAAGTACCCAGTCACGAGTCTGAGTACCTAAGTTAAGTCCACTTCAGGATCGAGTATCCAAATCCAATTAGGATCGAGTATCCAAATCTAGTTTAGGATCTAGTATCCAAATTCAGTTCAAGGATCGAGTATCCAAATCCAGTTTAGGATCGAGTCTCCAAAACCAGTTGGGATCGAGTATCTAAATCCAGTTTAGGATTGAGTATCCAAATTCAATTAGGATCGAGTATCCAAATCCAGTTAGGGATCGAGTATCCAAATCCAATTGGGATCGAGTATCCAAATCCAGTTTAGGATCGAGTATCCAAATCTAATTTCATATCCAGAACCTAAAATTATCCTTGAGTCCAGAACTCGAACTGGGTCCAGAACCCAAAACCTCAACCATCTTAGAAAAATTAAGTCTTATTGCTTTTCACTCTCTTTTATTAAAGTCTCAGATCGTTCAAGCAGGGGGTAAACTGTAGACCCTTAATTTTTAACCCAGTCCGGTCCGTTATTTTTTATAGTCCAAAATAATTTTTGTGGTATTTTAATATTTATTTTAGTATTTATTATTTATAATTTTTAATAAAAATAAAAAATGGTGAAGTGAATAAAAATAATAAATAATAATAATAATAATAATAAATAAAAATAAAAATCGGTTACGAATTTTTTCGTCGCCGAAAGTAATTGGCCAAGGCCATTTCGTCGCAGGAAATTCCTGAGGCGAAATTGGCTGGCCAAGCCAATCCTCGCACCCAGTTCTCGCAAGCTCGCAATTTCCTCGTAGCCTGTCGCAGTTATCACCAGCGAAATTTTTCTAACGCAATTTTTTTCGAAACCAAATTCTATTTGGTTTCGATTTCTTTTCCTAATTAATTTTAGTTTCCTTAAACAAATAGAACTAGGCTCATAATTTTTCCTATAAATAATACTATAAAACAAGAAAAAAAAAGGGGGACGGAACTTTAAGGACAGAGATTGAACTTTAAGAAGGAGAAAAACTTTGGATTGGGATCGGATAGTGGAACTTCAGATTTGAAAGGAGCAAGAAGAAGCAATCAAGAATTCATCAAAGTCAGCAACATTGCCTTTGTCTTTGTTCATCCAGAAAGCAACTTTTTGGTGGAACCAACTATGCAGGTTGATCCTTCATCATAAATTACTCATGATCACAATAGCTTTATTTCTTTGATTCATAAGAATATACACACAAAACTTTGATCTATAAATATGTAGTAACATTAATCTTCATTTCAATAATCTAAATGATTTCTTCTATTTCCAAATACCTCAAAAAACCCTAAAGAGTATTCTCCTGTTTCAAAAAAAAAAACCTTCAAAACCCTAATTCGTTTCTTTTGTTTCCAAAAACCTTAAATCATTTTTCCTATTTCCAAAAAACTTTTAATAACCCTAAACTATTTTCCTCTAACTTTTTTTCAAAATTTCCAAATATTTTCTTAAATCTCCAAACCCTAACCTACTTTATAGTTTCTAAAAATCATAATTACTTTATAAAACTCTAAATTATTTTCTTCAACTCCAAAACAAAAATAGTAAACCCCAAACCAGTTAATCTAAACCCTAAGTTTTCCTAATGAAGAGCTATAAATCTAATGTTTTAAGAGCTATAAACCTAATGTTTTAATATTCTAAAACCCTAATTTTATAATGTTACCCCTAAACCCTAATTTGATTCATGAAACCCTAATTCATTCCAATTTTCTAAAACCTTTACAGTAGGTTAAACAAATAACAATAATAATACTAAAATTCCAAAGCCCTAAATGTTAATTAAAGAACTTTAAATAGAAACAGTAAACCCTAATTTGTATCTTTACCTTCTTTATTTTTAGATTTGATTATGTAGTTCATTATATGCTTTGATTTATTTTCAATGCTTGATTTTATTTATCATGGATGAATGTTTATTATTTTAATTTATGTTTAATATCTTTGATGAATGACTTATTTATGATGAATTGTTATTTACTTTTATAGATTTATTTTGGATTTCCAACTGTTGTAAGAGGTATGTTTCTACTTTGTGGGTACCTCATTAATTAAGTTCTGTGTAATTTAAATTCTTTTATATTTTGGACCAATGTAACAGACATGTTTCTACCTTATGGTGGGTGTCCTATTTAGCTTAGACACGGATGATGTAAGGACATGTTTCCATCTTCCGATGGGTGTCCATTTATTTGTTTTGCTTAGACATTGCTTTGATTTTAATATAATGATGCTTTATTTTAATTGTTGCATGTAATATGGATAATAATGTTTTATTTAAGAATTTTATAATATTAAGACCTGTAAAGGAGGCTGGTTCCAATGAATCAGGCGTTGTGGGGGTGCTGGGCCATTTCTCACCTTCCCTACACATACCCAACTTTTCGAACCCATTAGGGGGTTGGAAATTCCTTAGGAATCGAATCATCCACCCCTTTCTTTTTCCCAGCCCATCCGGGTGGCGACTCCATTTTCTCCGAACTTAGGTTCGTGTTCTCTAAGGCCCCGAGCATAAACAGTGCCAAAGTCGCAAGAACCATTCCACTGGGAGTAGGGGCAAAAATCCCCGCTCACAGCTATAGTAGACTGTTAGCAGAAATGTGTTACTCTGAAAACACGTGATGGAAGAGATGTAGTGGTATCTAATGAGCAGAGACACCTCTCATCTATGTTTATCTCAACGATATCAGCTAGGATGATGATCCGAAAGGGGTGTGAGGCATATCTGGCTCATGTTATAGATACTAGAACATTGGGGTCTCAGCTTGAAAGTATACCTATGGTTGCCGAGTTTTTAGATATTTTCCCTGATGAGTTTCTAGGGTTACCACCAGAGAGAGAGGTGGAGTTTTGTATTAATCCGATGTCTAGTGCCACTCCCATCTCTATTACCCCTTATCAAATGTCACTTACAGAATTAAAGGAGTTGAAGGTGCAGTTGCAGGAGTTGCTTGATAAAGTGTTTATCCATCCTAGTTTCTCACCGTAGGGAGCGCCGATACTATTTGTGAAGAAGAAGGATGGCACCTTGAGATTATGCATTGACTACCATCAGCTGGATAAAGTGACCATCAAGAATAAGTATCCACTACCTCGGATAGATGATCTCTTTGATCATTTAAAGGAAGCACCAGTATTCTATAAGATTGATTTGAGATTAGGGTACCATCAGTTGAGAGTTAGAGATGTAGATGTACCCAAGACTGCTTTTTCGTAAGAGGTATGGGCATTATAAGTTCCTGGTGATGCCATTTGGACTGACGAATGCACCAACATCATTCATGGATTTGATGAATCGGATCTTTCGATCGTATCTGGATCAGTTTGTGGTGGTTTTCATTGATGATACTCTGGTATATTCACATAATATGGAAGATCATGATAGACATTTGCGGATTATATTGCAGACATTGAGAGAGAATCAGTTATATGCTAAGCTATCTAAGTGTGAGTTCTTATTGGATCAGGTGACTTTTCTCGGACATGTGGTATCGGCAGAGGGTATTAGAGTTGACCTAAGTAAATTCGAGGCCATTTTAAATTAGAGTCCACCAAAGAATGTGATAGAAGTTAAAAGTTTTCTAGGATTGGCAGGCTATTATTGTTGGTTTGGGAAGGGCTTTTCCAAGATAGCTACACCGCTTACCAGATTGCTTCAAAAGGGAGTTAAATTTGTGTGGATGAAAAGGTGTCAGGCGCGTTTCGAGCAGTTGAGAGACATGTTGACTCAGGCTCCTATCCTTACCCTGCCTATGGAAGGTAAACCCTATGCGATATACAATGATGCTTCACATAATGGTTTAGGTTGTGTTCTGATGTAGGAGGGTAGAGTTATTGCTTATGCATCCCGACAGTTGAAGCTTCATGAGTTAAATTACTTGACTCATGATTTGGAGCTAGCAGCCATAGTTTTTGCATTGAAGATTTGGCGACATTATTTGTATGGGAAAAAATACTTTATTTATACAGATCATAAGAATTTAAAGTACCTGGGTGTTCAACAAGAGTTGAATCTTCAGTAAAGATGGTGGTTGGAGTTGATTAAAGACTAAAACTGCTTGATTGATTATCATCCTGGCAAGGCAAATGTGGTTACGGATGCCTTAAGTCGGAAGTCAATGGCAGGTTTGACTGTCTATTCGCTCTCATTGCTTGTTGAGTTGAGAGTGTTATATGCTAGATTTGAATTGTGTGATGATGGTGCACTATTGACTCAGTTGTAGTTGAGGCCAGTGTTGCTAGATCAGATTAAGGAAGCATAATTGGCAGATGAGAAAATTCAAAAGATTGTGGAGGATTGCCAAAAGGAGGAGAGCAGAGACTTCCATATGAGAAATGAGTGGCAGTTTATAGTACAGAGATAGATTGTGTATTCCTGATGATGTGGAATTGAAGAAGAAGATTTTAGGCGAAGCACATCAATCATACTTTGCTATGCACCCTGGAAATACCAAGATGTATCAAGACTTGAAGCATCACTACTGGTGGTTAGGTATGAAAAGGGACATAGCAGAATTTGTATCCAGATGTCTCATTTGCCAGAGAGTAAAATATGAGCACCAATTTCTTTCAAAGTTGCTTCAGCCATTGTTAGTGCTTGAGTGAAAATGGGAGTGAGTAACCATAGATTTTATGACTGGACTACCTTTGACCCAGAAGAAGCATGATGCTATCTGGGTGATAGTTGATCAATTGACTAAGCCATCTAATTTTTCTTCCAGTTAGGATGGACTACTCACTTGATAGGTTGGCTGAGTTGTATATCAGTGAGATAGTGAGATTGCATGGAGTCCCAGTTTTAGTGGTGTCGGACTGAGATCCCCATTTTATATCTAGATTTTAGAGGAGTTTGCAGGATGCATTAAGTTCTCGATTGCACTTTAGTACTACTTTCCATCCACAAATAGATGAGCAGTCAGAAAGAGTGATACAGGATCTAGAGAATATGTTGAGGAGCTATATTATTGATTTTACTGAGAGCTGAGATAGATTTTTGCCATTGATAGAGTTTGCCTGCAACAATAGTCATCAATCCAGTATTGGGATGGCACCATATGAGACCTTGCATGGTAGAAAGTGCAGAACACCATTATGTTGGGATAAAGTTGGAGAAGATAAATTAGTAGGTCCCGATTTGATTAAAGAAACAGAAGAGAAAGTGAAGGTAATTCAAGATTGTCTGAAAGCAGCTTCAGACTGGTAGAAATCTTATTCAGATTTGATGAGGAAAGATATAAAGATTAGTGTAGAGGATAAGGTGTTCCTAACGGTATCTCCATGGAAGAAAATTCTGAGATTTGGCCGAAGAGTAAAGTAGAGTCCTTGCTTTATAGGACCATATGAGGTACTGGAGAGAGTTGGTCTAGTGGCATATAGATTGGCTCTACCACCAGAGTTAGATTGAATACACAATTTCCCCCATGTCTCTATGCTTTGAAAATATAGATTAGATTCATCTCATGTCTTGTCAGTAGAATTTATCGAAGTGAGTCTGGATCTAACTTACGAGGAAGAACCAATGGCGATTTTGGCACGAGAGGTGAAGGAGTTGAGAAACAAGAATATGCCACTTCTTAAAGTTCTATGGAGGAACCATTCCATTGAGGAGGCGACATGGGAGAGTGAGTAGACGATGCGGAGCTAGTATCCTCAGCTATACCGGATTTGATATCAAGTAATTTCAAGGATGAAAATTTCTTTAGGGGGAGAGAATTGTAACATCCATTAATTTAAGAAAATTAAATTAAATGAATTAAATAAATAATTTTAGGGATAATTGAAGGGTTTGGAGTGAGAAATACAAATGTATTTGTGAGATATATGTTGAATATATACAACATATACAAAAGTCAATTTGAAAAGTAAAGTCAAAGGTGTAATTTGGTAAAAGTTTAAAAAAATTCAAAAATAAATTAATTATGAATGGAAGATAAAAATTATAATTTTAAAATAAATAATTAATTAATTAATTAAAATAATAAAATATTATATATATAAGGTAAGAAATGAAGGGAAAGAAAGAAAGAAAAGAAAAAGTTGCATCTTCTTCTTCTTTCTTCTCAAAATTTTGAAATTCACCATGGATGAGAAAGGGAGAGAGCTCTCATCTTCACCAACACCAAATTGTTGAGAGATTTCAAAAGATTGAAGTAGGTTTTGGTGATTTCTTCATAAATTAGTAAGTTTTATTTTATAATTTTAAAGTTTCATTTAAGTATAGGGTTATGTAGCTACGTGTTTTAATTGGTCAAATGGGTATGGAAGGTGTTGTTTTGGAGTGGAGACAAAGATTTTATAGTGGGATTGTTGAATTGATCAAGTTAAGATGGAGTTTGGGAGAAGTAGTATTGATTTAGGGTTATGGAAGAGTATTGTTAAAGAATGAGTGTCCAGTGGATTTCATAATTTAAATTATGTTATTAAATAACTCTAATATTAAAAATGACCTAAATATTTGTTGTTGATGAAATTGCGTTGTTTATATCATGTTATAATATACTTTTAATGATAGGAATGAACTTGAAACACCAATAAGAATTTATTAGAATGGAATTCTAAAATGGAAGAGAGTTAGGGAAAATTTTGGGAAATTAGTAGAAATGTTGTTTAATTAGTGTTTAATGTTGGAAATGCCTTGGAATGTGATTCTAAATGATTATATTTATTCACATTGTGAATAGGATTGAGTAGAAGTAATTTGCCCAACCTTAGTATTGAAGGGCATCTTGGAAGTGAAGGTTAAAGAGATACTTTAGCTTGGATTTGGTTATTAATTCAGGTATGTACATACTTTTGTTAATTTCAATATATTTGCATTAAATTTGGCCTAACATATTTTGGATAAAAAAAATGTGTTAAGCTACTAAGCAACTTGAACACTCATATACATAGTGTTATGACATGTGAATTGATGAGTATGCATTATGTGCATTATGAAAAGCCATTATTAATGGCTAGAAGGAATGAAATGTGGTTTATGTGAGAATGACCCAAAGATATTTGGGTAATATGATTATAATATTAAATGATATACATTGTAATAAAGTAATGAGATATGATGATTTAAGGTGATTTGGCATTTCTATGACTAAGAAAAATTGAGAAAATGAGGCAATGTGATGAGAAAAATTGATTATGAAAAATATATACTATTTGTGTGCGCCTAGTATATTATTCGATTTCCAAAGTTTTGTATTTGTTGACATGCCTATGAGATTATTCTCATTATTTGTTTTTGGGGCTAGATGTTAGGCATCATTTATATTATCTTCAGGCTAAACGTTGGACGTCACCATAATTTGCCTTCAAGCTAGACACTGTGTGTCAAAATAGACCAAAACGGCTACTCTTGGATTTGAATAGTATATTAGATTATTTGGGCCTAATGCTTGTGTATATATTAATGTGATGTATAAAAAGAATAAAGATTATGTTTTATAGTGGAATGGCATACTACATTGTGAAATGTCATGATATAACATTAAGAATTGTTTTTTCTTTTAAAATTTCATTATTATTAAAGTATGTACTGCTAGGTTTTTAGCTTAGCGCAATTGAAATTCATCGTGCAAGTGATATGGTTGATCCGATAGTTCTGGAGAGTTTATCCAGACCTAGTTAGGTCTAGGCTTGGGACTAATGTGCTTGAAGTGAGTTTTTTCTACCACAGGATCAAAGTCAGCTGCTGACATGTATATATTTTACTTTATAGAACATGTTATAATTATGTATTTTATGGTTACATTTTGGGAGTACTGTAAACTATAATGAGGTTTTGGATGAAATTTTATAATGTAAAAATGTATATATTTGTTTTTATATAAATATGTACATATATGAAATTTTTTTTAAAAAAAAAAAGTGGAGGTTGTTGAGAAATTATGGAGAAATGTTGGTTTATTATATTTTGGGAGTGTGTTTTCTGCAAGTTGAGTTAATTGGTTTTTTGGAACATCCAAATTACAGATAAAATTCTGATAAATTTTTTCTAGAGATTTTACTAATTATGTATTTTGGTCCTTAAATTATTAGAGAATAATAATATTTATTTAATTAAAACTACATTATAACTTTTAAAATATTTTATTTGAAACTATGAAAAATTTTGAAAAGACAATAGCAGAGACATTTGTTTATACAATATTTGCATATTTTACATATACCAGCTGTATGTACTATATGTATATAGGATATAAGAGTGTTACATTTTTTATCTTGAACCCATTGTTGAAAGATTAAAGTGATGGGTAAATTAGATTTGGTAAGATTTGTGTGATTGTGGAAGAAATTGAGTGGATTTTAGAGAGTTATTGTTAGGGATTTGGGAAAAGGAAATTGGGAGTGTGAGAGAGAGAGAAGAATAAGAAAGAGAATAGGTGAGAAAGAATGGGGCTGATTAGTTTTATTAATTAATTTTAAAAAATATATATATATATATTTTTAATTTTTTTAATGATTCTAGACAGCTCGTCATGATCACATCGGGTGGCAAAAAAGAGACAGAGGCGGTAGCACTCTCGCCAAGCTCGCGGTGCGAGTTAATGCCATTACTGTTTTGATCACGCGGAATGGTGCAATCGCAACAGTAACTCTGACAAACTCCCTTTTTTTAATTCAAAATAAATACAATTGAAACTTACCTTTTCTTGCCCTTTCTTCACCACTTTCGCTATTTTCTTAACAAACAAAAATAAAACATTAAAGAACATAACAAAATTAAGACCTTAAACATTAAAAAAAATGTGCAAGATTAAATATTTTCACTACCACTTAAAACTTTTTATTTCTCCCAACCTGCAGAACACCAATAAAATCAATTAATAACTCTAATATTATGTAAATCAATTATTAATACTTCAAATTAACTAAATCAAATGATTTAAAACTACTAAAAACACAAAGATTAAATGGGAATAATGAAATAGAAAATTGGGTTGCCTCCCAAAAGTGCTTAAGGTCTTTAGCTCAACTTCCCTTTGAAGCTCAAGGTGGAAGATCACATTGTACTTCCTTTCCCACCATATTTCTTACTATTATTAACTTGAAATTATGCTTCCCAAATTCTTTATATCCTTAAATTTCTATTTGTGAACTTGTATCCATGGGTGAAGTGAAATGGATTGCTATACATCCTTAAATTTCTATTTGTGAACTTGTATCCATGGGTGAAGTGAAATGGATTGCTATACAGTTTCCTTCCTTTAGCTTAGAATTTGGTACTGGACAAACTTTGAGCCAATCCTTTTTAATGAAATCTTTTTGAAGAGATTTACCGCTTGCCTCTACTTGGGAACTTTTGGAAGTAGATTCCATTGGAGACTTAATCATGTCAAACTCTACCTGATCCTCCCTAATTTTTAAGGTGAGCTTGCCACTTGTAGACTCTTGATTTTTGCCCTAGCCAGTTCAATCCTAATTAAAGAAGGCCTAGTCAAGTTCGGTTCATTCTTAATGGCTTAAACCTATTTTAAAGCTTTTTATTAGATTAGTTAAATTTTATAAGGCCTAAAATAAGTTGGTTCAACTTTGAAAGCCCTAAAATGGTTCGATTCAAAGTTACAGGGGTTCAATTTTGGTTTAAATCGATATGGTACATGCCCATGTTGAATTGGGGGGTGTCCAATTTGATATGGACCATTTCCATATCAAATTGGCCTTCCAATTCGATGTGGAATTAGGTTCATATCGAATTAAATCAATTTTAATTCGATATGGAACATTCCATATCAAATTTTGACTCCTAACTCTTGTCCATATCGAATTAATTTCATTTTAATTTGATATGGACACAGTTTTATGATTTGGCAAATCCAGATTAAGTTTGGTTTAACTGATTTTGACCTAGCTTACTTCTTATAAATAGGAAGGCTTAACAAATTAAAAGGGGACTTTTTTAGGGGAGTAGGCATTGTTATCATAAGGAAGATAGTTAGCAAAAGGAACACGAAGAAAAGCAACAAAGATTAACATAGAAGCAGCAATAATAATTAAATAAGGATCAACATACAATAATTGCCTCGGGCAATTGCTTCACTCAACCAACACTCTTAGTTTTGGTGGAATAACAAATGAAAGTACATTTTCTTCCTTTTAAATTTAACAAGAACTACTTTGATTCTAACTCAAGCAATATTTATTGTTCATGCCCAGTAAACTATTTAATTTAATATCACAGTAATTTGTTCAATCCAATTGGCATTAAAATCTTAATATCACAATAGCAGTAACAATTTAACTCATTTTAATATCGATTTGAATTAAATGTCCAGGACATTTTTTATTTATTAATCTTATACATTAAATTCTAATTAGCATATTAAAACTCGTTAAACCCTAATTTATAACTAAATTCTATATAAAATCCTATTCAGGAAAAACCCTAATTTCTATAAATAAAAATCCTAGCTTACATAGAATCCATAATGCCCCATTGACCCCCACCTGCTAATCGGCTAGCAGGACCGCCGTAGGCGTGACTTGTGTCGTCACACGCTATATTTTCTTAATACAGTAATATTAAGATGTGTTTGTTTATTTTCTTTTTAATTATTCAATTATTTTCATATATGTTATATTATTTTTCTTTTGCTTTATTCTTTTCCTTTGATTTATGTGCATTTTTAAAGGAAATTGTAAAAGGTATATTTCCATCTAGTGTGGGTGTATTGTTTATTTAGTTTATGTAATTGTAATTTATTTAAAGACTTTGGGATAATTGTAAGAGACTCATTTCTATCTTTTGGTGAGTGTCCTATTTTATTTATTTTCTTTGTGAATATTTAAATATTATAAGGATATGTTTTCATCTAAAGATGGGTACCCATATTATTTTGTGATGTACTATTTTATCTTATTTTATGAATGAATCTATTTTATTAATAATTTTTTGTAGTATGGATGATATTTTAATAAGTTAAGAATTCAATAATATTTATACCTGAAAAGGAGGTCGGTTCCAATGAATCGGGCGTTATAGGGGTGCTGAGTTATTTCTCACATTCCCATACGTACCCAACTTTCCAAACCTAATAAGGGATTGGGGATTCCTTAGGAATCGAGTCATCCACCCCTTTCTATTTTTCTGGCCTGTCCAGGTGATGACTCCATTTTCTTCAGATTTTAGCCCGTGTTCTCTAAGACCTTGAGCCTAAAGTGCCAAAGTTGTAAGAACCATTCCACATGGGAGTGGGCGCAAAAATCCCTGCCCATAGTGGCGACTCCACTGAGGATAAGAGAAGTTGATTCCATTGGTCTTTATATTATTTAATTCTTTCTTATTATAATATTGTCCATTGCATCATTTAGATTACATTGTGTGCGTGAGTTAGGACACCCGTGTTGTGTTATTTGAGGGATACCATACTTTCACTCAAGGTATGGAGATCGTGCATGGCATAACCACTCATAGCCTTGTACATTTTGGTATATACTTATTATGGGAGCCTAAACTTTTTAACTTAAAAGACTAAAGCTCATGTAATTGGCCTAGCTACTTTCCTTAGATTTTTACCTAAATGCTTGTTGTTTGACTATGATTAATATATCTTAGTTTAAACTATGGCCTATTTGGTTTTTTCTTTTTCTAATATGACCTAATTATATTGTAAACTCAAAATAAATTTTCCTTAAATTCAAAAGACCAAAACTATTTTTAAAATTTTCAAGATGGTCTTTGGACATAAAACTTTTCTAAAACGGGTCAAAAATTATTTTCTCATGACCCAAATACAAAGCCTAAAATTTATTTTTAAACAAAAATTTTTTACAATTGGCTTTGAAATAAAATTAGTTTCCCTAACCATCTTTTTGAATGAGCTTACAAACTATTTGGGTCAATTATGGAATACCAAAAATCAATTATGGGCCTAAATTATACCACGAATCATTAATAATGGGCTTATTTTGGGCATGAATTATTAGTTATTTTTCCAAATGGGAAATCTATATATGATACACCTATTAATTTTGTTTTAATCCAATATAGCATAAAAGCTATTTTTAGTTGATTTAATGGATTAAAGCCTAATTAATGGGAATTATCATGGACTGACTTCTATGTTTGAAAATATAACTATTAGTTAAAATTGTCCGAGGGAATTTTTTCAAAAACAAAATATTCCATGTTGATAATTTGTTGACCATATACCTAGAAAAAGAGACTCGCCATTTGTGTGTGGAAGTTATGCGGTTGGAATGAATGTCCTAATTTTCTTTCTTTGTTTGTTACTTATGTATACATCCATACATGTATACAGGCCTTGCATTACATGTTATTGATTCTTTTTAGCTCACTGACCTAGAGCACAGCAGTTCAACACTACAAAAAAAACACGCTATCTGCGACGGACAGAATCCGTCGCAGATCCATCGCAAATCAAGTCTTGCGACCGATCTGCGACCGATACGATCCGTTAATAAAAAAGGCGTCGCAATTTTCAATTTGCGACAGGCCGTCGCAGATTTCATCGCAGATTTCCGTCGCAGATTTCCGTCACAGATTCCGTCACAGATTTCCGTCGCAAATTCGTCGCAGATTCCGTCGCAGATTGCAGTCACAGATTCCGTCGCAGATTCCGTCATAGATTTCAAATATCCGTCGCAGATTCGTAGCAAATCCGTAGTAATTTAATATTGATTTTTATTGGAACTATTTGTATTATCAATTAATTTTATGAGAACTTTATAAATACATTTGGAACATTTAAACACAATCTAAAAAAATACTAATTACATTGATAAAAATAATTCTTTTATTAATCTTCAATAGAATAAAATATTTTACAATTTAACTATACAAGTGTTAAGAACACTACTATAAATAATCTATCTTGAAAATAACAATATAGATCTTCAATTATCATTTTCCATTGAATCATGACTTGCATCATCATTATTAACCTGCAAATAATATTAAAAAGAGTAAATGAAAAGAATAATATGATACACGTTTTCTCAACCATTGAAGTGTGTTTAGAGCTTGGATGTATTAGAGAGACAAATTATAGTTTCTGTGATTGATCTTTGTGTACATTTGGATGTTCCTTCAAGCTGTCAATGCCCATAATTTCTCCCGATAGATGGAGATTCTGATGCATTCAGATTATAGTAATGAATGAATCTCATTGCACATTCACAAAAAACAAGAGTTTAATGCCACTAGAAGATTCTTTGTTGTGCTATTATCCCTTTCTAAACAACTAACAATTGTAATATAACACCCACTGAACCTACCTTCTTTGTCAATGATATGCAACTAGAGAAATAAAACTTCATTTAAAATGTAACAATAACCTGAGATATTGTACTTAAAAAATGAATCATGGAGAACCTAAAAAGAAAAATAGACCCATTGTGCTAATAGGATAACAGAAATGGAAGAAAAAATTGCCACATCATCTTAAAACAATTCAAGGAAACTGACAAACCTGATAGTCGATATCCATTTTTCCCATCTTTGGCTGCATACGTTCACGTTGCTTCTGTGTAACATATCTACATTCATCAAATAAACATATCTGCAGAAAAGATTCCAATCAGTTTGCTTTATCGTTATTCTGTATTTAGGGTTAATCATTACATGATGAAGACTATAATCCCCATACTGTGGTACTCACAGAGAACACATTTAACACACACAAAAGGGCACAGAAAAATGACGGACAAAATGAATATACGGCAAGATTAATCAGATGGAATATGAAGATAAAAGCATCTAACTAGCTGGAAGAAAGGCTAAATAGCTAATAATATTAGATAAAGAAATATAGCGAACAAATAAAAAAGAATAATCACCAAAAACCCGAAAGCTGCTTACATAAGTAATATAAAATTAGACTTAATAAATGAATTACCTGACACCTTCATGTGGCGAACGTGTGAGTTGAGCAAGTGCTTCAAGGGCGCCAGCCTCTTGTCCAACAGCAGCATTATTAGTATTGCTGTCTCCATGAGCAGCTAAGTTAGCTAAGGCACGAGCAGCCTGGCAAAACCCAAGTTGATTAATTAACATATACACACACACTTACAGCACAGAACAATCAGACATTAACAGGACAAAATAATAGTGTTAAGAGCATCACAACAAATAATCTTCACTAAATTGACTTGGGAATGATGATTTTAGTTAATTTAGCATACAATAAAAATGGCCAAATACAAAGAAACACATTACATATCATGTAAAATACCATAACAAAGAAATAATTTCAGGAAATCAGTAGAACCCATATCTACCATTTGCTCTCTGCTTAAACTTTGAACATTCAGTATAGTCATGCGATTATGCAATTTGAACCAGTTTTACTCTCAATTTAGGCTTTTCCATTATCTCATTGTGTTTCACTGTTTTATTCAATGTAACAGCAGCTCAACAAAGATGTAATTTGTAACTGCCTGATGGGATGCTTAATTGATAAATGTTTCCTTTAGGTATTTGCACCTGCTTCTTAAACCAAAATTAAGATAACATGCCTGCTCTTGCACTCCCTCAAACTTGTAGTTACGAGCAAGCATCACTAAAGCATGTACACCGCCTGCCAGCGCAACCTCCATGCTGCACTTGTCATCAGCAGCCAAATTTGCCAAAGCACCGGCTGCACGCTCCTGAAAACACAAAAATGGAAACCTGCCCAAGAATTTGAATATCATACAATGGCTACTTGAATTATAAGTAAGAAAAAAGTAATGCACACAAATGAAGTATTTCTTGTGACAAAAAAAGTTGTTTTCCTGCAATTGGAGTTACAAAATGCACTTACTAACAACTGTTTCACAACATTATGATATAAAAGAAAATTGTGGGTAAATTCCAAGAATATGTTCTCTAAATGAAGATTACAATAATCTTGCATAAAATAAGAACCTAACAAGGACATAGAAAAGCTCAATCAATACGAAATGTAAGCATGGTTAACGTAACAGAAAGCTCATTGAAGACAGTCAACCGTGTCACAAGTTCTGTTAACATTTGTTTTCTGCCCTTCACAACGAAATGCCCAGCTACAAAAAATAAGACTGGACATCAGATACCATGGGCAATTTAGTTCAAACAAATGTGGGGAAATAAAGAAAAAATGACTAGTGATCAAACTGACTGAGCAAGAAACAGATGTTAATCATAATTTGCAATCTCAGCCGAAAGATGGTGATTTTGTAATGATCAACATTGTAATTCAGAACCAATAAATAATTTGCATCATAGATTGCAGTATAGAGATTGAAAATCAACTAAAAAATCTAAGAAATAAAATCGATATTTGAAAAACAAGCTCTTTTGAGTAATCAAACAAGCTTTTATTAAGTATATATGCAACTGAAATCAGTTGGTAGCGCATGTATAAAATTCATCATCTAATAACAGAACTGGTGGAACAGTAACGTAACACCTCATTGCATACATCCATTTTTCATTTAACAAAAAAGGTTTAAAAATAAACAAATCATTTAACAGAACAAATGCAACGACACAGTAATAAGCACATTTAATTGAAATTCTTCAACTACCATTTTAGAAAAGAAATGTATAGAATATATAATAAAACATAAAATAGGAATATGTAAACTACACCTCTACTTCCTGCACTAGTCTTCTAATTTCCAGAATGCTATAAACTCAGCCAAGATCAAGTGACACGAAAAAGAAAGAAAAAATTATACGGCATTAAACTCAGCCAAATTCAATTTTTCACTACAAAAATATTCGGCATTTGCGACGGAAATCTGCGACGGACATGTTTCCGTCGTAAATTTGCTACGGATCTGCGACGGATTTGCGACGTAACATTTTCCGCAAAAATTCTCGGCGGGAGTAATCCCGCCAACTTTTGCGACGATTATTTGCGACGCACTGATTTTCGTCGCAGATCTGCGACGGATTTGCAACGGATTTGAGACCAATTTCTCAAAATTCCTCTGACTCGTCCTTCCGTCGCAAATCCGTCACAGATCCGTAGCAAATTTGCGACGGAAAACATGTCCGTCGCAGATTTCCGTCGCAAAATTCCGAATATTTTTATAGTGAAATTTGCGACGGCAATAGATGGTAGCAGATCTTCGTTGCAAATTGGTTTTTTTAGTGTTTTCTCTCTCGCGCCAAGTTTTCGCGCCAACTTTTGCGACGATTATTTGCGACGGAATGATTTTCGTCGCAGATCTGCGACGGATTTGCAACGGATTTGCGATCAATTTCTCAAAATTCCTCTGACTTGTCCTTCCGTCACAAATCTGTCGCAGATCCGTAGCAAATTTGCGACGAAAACATGTCCGTCGCAGATTTCCGTCGCAAATGCCGAATATTTTTGTAGTGCAAGAGCGTACAACAATTCATCCTACACCAGTGACATAGAATCTAGTAATAACTCAGTCAACTTCTCACCAAGAGCAATGGAACCTGAACAAATTCAAAAGATGGTGGACGACGCCCAAAATACCAAGATGGAAGAACTGAAGGAGGCCCTGGCTAAGACTATGAATAGCCAACTAGCTACACTTTTGGAGAACACTGCTGAGGTATTTGCTAGTACTAAGAAGCAAAAAGACAAGAAAAAGGCTAAGGTTAGTGAAGCAGCCTCTGATAAAGACAAGGTAGTAATGGATGATGATGATTGGGCTCAATATTTTCAAGATTCATAAGATAAAAAGAAAGAAGCAAAGGCTATGGAGAAGGCAACTGTGGAAAAGATTGAAACATCAAATGTTGAGAAAATGATTGCTGAATTAGAAAAGAAGTTTGAAAAGAAGTTAAAAGCTGAAGAGGTGTCGAAAGTGGACAAGTTATTGGAGCAAGATGAAGAAGTTCCTTACAAGTTCAAGATGCCCTCTTCATTAGGTACAATGGTACAGGGAATCCTCACTTGCATGTTAAGCAGTACATCACTACTATGCAATCTGCTAGAGCTAGTAAGGCTCAAACTCTAAGGTATTTCATGCTCTCATCGGATCCTATTGTGCAAAACTGGTTTAACACCTTAGAGGGAAATACCCAAAAAGATTTGTATATGTTGTATAGGTATAATACGAAACTGAAAGTTACTTTGATGGAGGTAGAGACTATCAGGCAAAAATAAATGAAAGTTTTGTCGATTATGTGAAGCGAAAGAGAAATAAGGTTACACTACTTAATAAAAGGCCTGATGAATCTGACCAAATCAGAATAATAGTGAGAGGTGTCATGCCCAACCTTCGTGAGAGACTATCTCACACCCTTATCAGAGATTTCAAAGATCTTCTTCAAGTAAGTTTGCAAATAGAAGAATGGGAAAGAGAGAAGAACCATTTTTCTACAAAAAGAAATTATTAGTATGGCAATCCAAGTATGCAGAAAGAAGTCAATGTTAATTCAACTGGTCAAGGAAATAGAAGATAATTTTTAGAGTTGGAAAAACCTCTGTCTTGGGTTTTCAACAAGTTACAAAAAAAGAGATTATTATAACTGTTGGCTCATCGACTGCTACACGATTCTCTGCTATTAAACTTTGATGACAAGACCTTCTGTCAATTCCATCAAATTCAAGGGTATGAGACAGATAAATGTGCTTGATTAAGGCACAAAATCCAAGATTTGATTAACAGTAGAAAGTTACCTGAGCTTAATAAGCCTAATATTAAGAGCAATCATTTGCTTAAATTTGGAAGGGTACCTCCACCAACAACTTTTATGGTAGGAAGAGGATTGGAGGATGATTTTTTCTTATCTTCTTTTCAAGATGAGAGTATTAAAGATGTGAAGAGAGAAGAAGCTCAACTCAACGAACTTTCCTTGGCTTGAATGTTGCTATTTTATTTTGCTTTCTTTAATATTTAATTGGAACAATTATGTTTTTTAAATTAGGATTGTTTGAATAAATTATTTTCATTAAATTTTTTATGGTCTTTATTCATTTTGGTGCTCAACCAATGAGGAGTCTATCTTGATATTCATGAGTTAGTATATCTATGCATCATGATCCGAATGACTTTACTAGGTAAGGGGATTATTCTATAGAATTGAGTTGTGTATGCTTAGTTAGAGAGGGCTCCTCTATAATTATATGTGTTTAGGTCTTAGTCAATCTTAGAACATGCTTTGACGAAATTTGTAGGTGAAATTGAACTCTGTTTATTTAAGAGAGAGATGATTTAGGCATTGTTTGATAAGCCAATGACTAATATCCACCTAATTAAATATCAATCCCTAATTGTCCTTTTGAGTCTTCATAAAATTTTATCTTACTTTTCATTGGCTTGCAAACCCAATGACCTACCCTGAGCTGTTGTTATACTTTTGACAAGTCTTATAATCACTAAGGAGCAAAAGGGAAAGAAGATCAAAAGAAGGATATATAGTGAAGACTATAATGATAGTTGAAGGACACATGAATTAGATCTAATATCATAGACTTATTAAAATAAAGTCAGGACTGAAGCAGATTTATGCCACTCATCTATTATCAGAAATACAAGTTGGTACAAGCAAGATAACTTTCTTAGAGCTACAAAAAAAAAAGAAAAAGAAAAAGAAAAAGAAAAAAGATGAAAGAAGAGAAAGAAAAAGGAAAGAAAAAGAAAACCCAAAAGGCGGTTCCGAAAACCAACTGAGTTCTGTTTTGCCTAAAGTAGCAGAAGACTTTTACTTAGTTTGCGCAGACATATTGACTTGAATTGGTCTAGCCCAGCCGAATACTCAAATACATAAGGGAAAAGACAATCTTTCATTTTATTCAACATAGCTCTAGATCCACAATCTTGAAAATCTTAGATTTGATATTCCAAATGGGAAAAAGGATGGAAAGAAAGAGAAAGAAAAATGGTGGTCTAAAGATCAAGATAGTACTGATTAGATTCAGATTTTTTCGATGTGAGGACATTCAAGCTTTGTATTTCATGAAGTCAGAACCTCACATCCAAGCTTTGTATTTCATGAAGTCAGAAGACAATGCTTGCCAGAAGGTGAAAATGGAACCTCTAACAGTATGTAGTTCCTACAGGAAGATTGCACTGTGAAGATTTATCAGCAGTGTCACATCAGCTCCAATCTAAAAATGGCCTTCATTTAACCTGTATCCCTTATAGACCCCATTTTAATTCTATTAAAGACATGTTGATCTCTCTTGGTAGATAGAGTCTATTAGTGGAGATAGGTTGGATAAACATGCATATGAGTTAGATAATATTAAAACTCAATGAGACCTTTGGCCAAGTAATGTGTATGTTCTTATCTGAAGTGCAACAGTTCTTGCTTAAATGGAAAAGATTCCCAAGTTTTCTATGGTAACTAGGGTTATTATGTTATAGATATGTTAATTTGGAAAACTGAGTCATGAGGTACAATGACACTGATTTGACAAGGTCAATAATTGATTTAAAAAAAAGAAATACAATTTTCTTTTTGCATAAACCTTCAAGTTAAGGGAAGTATATTGCACCATTGAACCTCGAAGGACATATTGGGCAAAATAAAGAATTATTTGCAAGGTTATGAAGAAGTTACCAACTGGCATGCTGAATCATAATTTGAAATGAATGTATCTCTACTGCTTGGGCCCCCACCACTCATGAAGATAAAAAAAGCATAAATATGAAGCCTTCTACCATTCCAATGCAAGACCTGAACGAGCATTTGGAAGAAACCAATGAGAACACTTCAGCTGATCACCTCAGTCTGTGAGTCAATGAAACCACTGTAAGTATTATTCATGCATATCATGCATATACGAGCATATCATACTGTATTTTTTTCTTGCGTTGTCTATTCTTTGTCAAAGTAAATAATAGATACTCTCTGAAGTTAACATGAAGCATATATAGAATCAAGGGGCATAGAATGCCCATTGCTTAAGGAAGATCCAATCACTTTACAAAAATGGACATGTGTGCTTGTGCAAAGAACCAGACAAAATGCGAATGTCAATCAAAGCTTACATGGAAAAAGAGATTAGTGGTTTGAGCCTACACAGGGGGCAAAGTTTCTCCTTTCAATTTCTTGAGTTGATGCGTATACAAAATATTTTCAGACTCGCTTTCAATATTTTATCACGCAGGGGGCAAAGAGAGGATATAAGGGCTAGCTAAAAAATAACCGAATTTTTTGCAAAAGCGAAGAATCCATTTAAGAATGGAACAAAAAGAACAAGACAAGAAGAAAGTAAGAACCTCAAAAGATTGAAGATGCAAAAGACAAAAGATCAATCTAGCTAGAAGAGCTGAAGTCAATGAAGGATAGATATCTAAGGATGAAGATCCATTTTAAAGGGTGAAGACATGATGTACAAGGATGAAGATCTATTTTGAAGGGTGGAGACTCTATGTCTAAGGATGAAGATCCACTTTGAAGGGTCAAGACCCTAAAGATCCATTTTGAAGGGTGAAGTCCCGAAGTCCAAGGATGAAGATCTATTTTGAAAGGTGAAGACCTGAAGTCCAAGGATGAAGATCCATTTTGAAGAGTAAAGACTCAATGTCCAAGGAAAAAGATCCATTTTGAAAGGTGAAGACTCATGATCTATGGAAGAATATAACCAATTGGCTAGAAGAAAGTAAGAATTCTCAAATGACAAAGGGACTGTTAAGCTAGTAAAGCTCAAATCCAGTCTTGGGTTGAGAACCTAAAATTCAGTCTTAGGTCGAGAATCCAAAATTCAATTTCGAGTTGAGTACCTAAATCAAATCCAATCTTGGGTCAATAACCTAAAATCCAGTGTCAGGTCGAGTACCCAAATCAAAATATATATAGGGTTAAGAACCTAACCAACCAACCTCAGGTCCAAAACCCAACCAACCTCGGGTCTAGAACATAAATCAAAACCAATCTAGGGCCTAGAACCAAACTAATCTAGTTTCGGGTCTAGAATCCAACCAATCTAGTTCGGGTCCACAATCCAACCTTGGGTCCATAACCTAACTAATCTAATCTCAAGTCCAGACCCCAACCAACCTCGGGTCGAGAACTCAACCAATCCAGTTTTGGGTCCAAAACCCAACTAATCCAGTATCCAGTCGAGTACCTAAATCAAATTCAGTCTCGGGTCGAGAACCTAAAAATCCAGTATCGGGTTGAGAACCTAAATCCTATTTAGGATCAAGAGCCCAAATCCATTTTAGGGTCGAGAGCCTAAATCCATTTTAGGGTCAAGAGCCCAAATCTAGTCTCGGGTAGAGAATCCAAGTCCTAGCTTAGGTCAAGAACCTAGATCTAGTTTCGGGTCAAAAATTCTAAATTTAATTCATGGGTCCTAAACCCGATCCATATCCAAAATTAACTTAAAGTCATGTTGCTTTTCACTCTCTGAATAAATTCAATATCATTCAAGCATGGGGCAAACTGTAGACCCTTGATTTTGACCCTAGCTAGTTCAATCCTAATTAAAGAATGCCTAGTCAAGTTCGATCCATTCTTAATGGCTTAAACCTTTTTTAAAGCCTTTAATTAGATTAATTCAATTTTACAAGGACTAAAATAAGCTGATTCAACCTTGAAAGCCCTAAAATGGTTTGATTCAACGTTACAGGGGTTCAGATTTGGTTTAAATCGAAATGGGACATGTCCATATCGAATTGGGGTGTCCAATTTGATATGGACATGGTCCATATCGAATTGGTTGGCTACCATTTCGATATGGACCATTTCAATATCAAATTGGCCTTCCAATTCGATATGGAATTGGGTCCATATTGAATTAAATCAATTTTAATTTAATATGGACTATTTCATATCAACTTTGGACTCCTAATTCTTGTCCATATTGAATTAATTTGATTTTAATTTGATATGGACACTGTTTTATGAATTGGAAAATCTAGATTAAGTTCGGTTTAACTAATTTTGACCTATCTTTTTTTCATATAAATAGGAAGACTTAACGAATTAAAAGGGGACTTTTTTTTTGGGGAGCAACCATTGTTATCACAAGACATAGAGTTAGCAAAAGGAACACGAAGAAAAGCAACAAAGATTAACATAAAAGCAGTAGTAATAATTAAATGAGGATCAACACACAATAATTTCCTCGGGCAATTGCTTCACTCAACCAACACTCTCAGTTTTGGAAGACAAATAAACAAAAGTATATTTTCTTCCTTTTAAATTTAACAAGAACTGATTTGATTCTAACTCAACCATTATTTATTGTTCTTACGCAGTAAACTATTTAATTTAATATCATAGTAACTTGTTCAATCCAATTGGCATTAAAATCTTAACATCACAGTAGCAGTAGCAATTTAACTCATTGTAATATCGATTTGAATTAAATATCCAGGACATGTTTTAATTATTAATCTCATACATTAAATTCTAATTAGCATATTTAAACTCGTTAAAACCTAATTTATATTTTTTAAACCCTAAATTCTATATAAAACCCTAGTTTAGGAAAAAATCCAATTTATATAAATAAAAACCCTAGCTTACATAGAAACCCTAATGCCCTCTTGACCCCCGCCCGCTAACCTGCTAGCGGGACTGCTGTAGGGGCGACTTGTGTCGTTGCGCAATATATTTTCTTAATGGGGTAATATTAAGATGTATTTGTTTATTTTTTTAATTATTCAATTATTTTCATATATGTATTATTTTTCCCTTGCTTTATTCTTTTTCTTTGATTTATGTGTATTTTTAAAGAAAATTATAAAAGGCATGTTTTCATCTAGCGTGGGTGTCTATTTTATTTAGTTTATGTAATTATAATTTATTTAAAGACTTTGGGACAATTGCAAGGGACACATTTTCACCTTTTGGTGGGTATCCTATTTTATTTATTTTCTTTGTGAATATTTAAAGATTGTAAGGGTATGTTTCCATCTAAGGAAGGGTACTCATGTTATTTTGTGATGTACTGTTTTATCTTATTTTATGAATGAATCCATTTTATTAATAATTGCATGTAGTATGGATGATATTTTAATAAGTTAAGAATTCAATAATATTTAGACCTGAAAAGGAGGTCGGTTCCAATGAATAGGGCGTTATGGGGTTGCTGGGGCATTTTTCACCTTCCCCATATGTACACAACTTTACATCCCTGTGGATACGACACTTGTACTATCACTTTACTATGAGTTACGATACCATGCACTTGTGGTACTTCTCATAGTAAAATATATACCAGTTTATATATTTATACAATAAATGTTTGACACCATTATCGGAGATGATAATAAATTTTGATAACATTAAAATTCAGTGAGATTATTAATTTGGAGCATTGATTTGATTATTTTTAATTTCCTTTTTTGTAGGGTATTTATATGCCACAATCCACACACAATCTTGTAGGATTATAATCTAGAAATTGAAAGACAGTGTAGAGCAAACAATAGAGCAAGAAGAGAAAGATTGCATTTGGAAAGAGAATAAAGAGAAAGGCAAGGAAACACTGAAGTCCTTGAGGAAGCAATTGATTTTGACTCTTTGACGGACAGTGAAGAAGAAATGGCAGAAGGTCCAAACAATAGTGCTCTCGGGGAGTATGCTATGCCCACTGCAGAAATAGGCTTTAGCATAGCTAGGCCTGCAGTAAATGCAAACAACTTTGAGCTAAAGCCAACCTTGATCGATATTGCGCAACAAATTCTTTTTTTGGGCATGATCATGAAGATGCAATTGGTCATCTGCAAAATTTTCTAAAGATTTGAGACACTATCAAGATGAATGGTGTTAGTGATAATGTTATCCGTCTTCAACTCTTCCCTTTCACCTTGAATGATAGAGAAAAAAGTTGGTTATTAGGACATGCTGTCAGAACTTTTACCACTTGGGATGATTTATCAAGAGCTTTCTTGGCTAAGTACTTTCCACCAGGAAAAACTGCCAAGTGCAGAAATGACATTACTGGTTTTTCTCAACATGATGGTGAATTATTGTATGAAGCTTAGGAAAGATATAAGAAACTTTAAAGGAAGTGTCCACATCATGGGATTCCAGATTGGATGATAATTTAAACATTCTATAATGGGGTTAATGGTTTCTTGAGGAGCACAATCGATGCAGCTACCGATGGAACTTTGATGAATAACAGACCTATTGAAACTTTAAAACTTCTTGAAGCTATGGCTGCTAATAATTATCAAAGGTATAGTGAGAGATATAGTGAGAGATCGATACCAAGGAAGAAGGAGGTAGTTGGAATTCATGAAGTTGATGGGATATCTCTTTTTGGCTAATGCTTTAGCAAAGAAATTTGAGCATGTTAACCTTGCTAATGTTTCTAGCTATGAAAATTGTGAAGGAGGACACCAAACTATGGAATGCCAAGGGTACGAACAAGTTCAGTTTATTAGCAATCAGCACCTTGGATCTCAACCTCAATACGGTAACACCTATAACTCTAATTGGCATAACCATCCAAACCTTTCATAGGGTGGTAACCAGGGCAATCAAGGGAACTAATTCAACCAAAGGAGAGTGTATCAATTACCATTTCTGAATAGGAATCAAGGCCAGGCTAATTATCAAGACAATAAATTGACTTATGAGAGTGCTTTAGAGAAATTCATTTATGTATCTAGTGAGAGGTTTGATAAGCAATATGATTGGTTAGAAGCAAGGATGGATTAAATTTCCAATCAAAATAGAAATCTTGAGATGCAGATTGGGCAGGTTGCTAGTTCTTCCGGATCAAGGAATCAAGGTTCCCTTCCTAGCAAAACGGAAGCTAATCCAAGGGAGAATTGTAGGGCGGTTATGCTACGAAGTGGTAAGCAATTGCAAGAGCCTATTCCAAGGAAAGTTGGATTAAGTAAAGATGATGAAAATGCTCAAGAAGGGTTGAACGAAAAAGAAGTTGAGAAAGCAAGGGAAGAAAGTGAATCAATTCCCTGCAAGGTTGAAGTAAAGCCTTTTGTTCCTCCAATTTCATTTCCTCTAAGGCTTAAAAAACAAAAGTTAGAGAAGTAATATGAGAAATTCCTTGAAGTGTTCAAGCAACTGAGGGTAAACATCCCTTTTGCAGATGCTCTTGCACAAATGCCAACATATGTCAAGTTTTTGAAAGAGTTGCTTTCCAACAAGAGAACCCTTGAAGACAATGCAAGAATTGCACTCACAAAGGAGTGTAGTGTAGTGATCCAAAACAAGCTTCCATCCAAATTGAAGGATCTAGGGAGTTTTTCTATACCTTGCAATATTGGTGATTTTAGTTTTAATAAAGCATTATGTTATTTGGGTGCAAGTGTGAGTTTGATGCCACATTCTATTAGCAAAAAATTGGGTCTTTTAGATTTGAAACCTACTAGGATGACTCTACAATTGGCCAATAGATCTATAAAGTTGCTTTTGGGAATTGTAGAGAATGTTTTAGTAAAGATTGATAAATTTTACATTCCTACAAACTTTATAATTTTAGAGATGGAGAAAGATGTTGAGATTCCCTTAATCTTGGGGAGACCATTTCTAGCTACTGTAGGAGCTATGATAGATGTTAAGGGAGGAAAATTAACTTTTCAAGTTAGGAATGAGATGGTAGAATTCAACCTTAATGAATCGGTGTAAGAACCTAGTTTTATGGATAATTGTTTTAGGGTTGATGTGATTGATGATTTGGTACAAGATGTTCTTAAGAAATAGTTTAGAGAGGACCCTTTAGAAGCTTGTTTGATTAGTAGTGCAACTTTTAAGGATAAAGACAGAGAAATTGCAACATATGCTTATGCTATGCAATCGATGCCTCCGATAGCTTTCAAAAGATATGAGGAGATGAGTAAAAGTACACCATTACCTTCCCCATTCGTTGAAGTTTCCCCAACTCTTGAGTAAACTATTACCTTCTCACTTGAAGTATGCCTAATGAAAGCCTTCCTATCATTGTTAATGCTCATTTGTCTAAGGATCAATTAGAACAAACTTTAGGAGTGATTAGGCAATTCAAAAGGGCTATTGGTTGGACCATTTCTGATATTAGGAGAATTAGCCTATCTTTGTGCATGCATAGGATATTAATGGAAGATGATAGTAAACCGGTTATGGATGCACAAAGAAGGTTGAATCCTAATATGAAAGAGGTTGTCGAAGTAGAAATAACCAAGTTATTAGATGCAGAAATTATCTATCCAATCTCTGATAGTCCTTAGGTGAGTCTGGTACATGTTGTACCAAATAAAGGAGGGATGACAGTTCTCACTAATGAGAAAAATGAGTTGATTCCCTCAAGAACGGTGACAAGATGGAGAGTGTACATTGATTATAGGAAGCTTAATAAAGTAACTAGAAAAGAAAATTTTCCATTACCCTTCTTTAACCAAATGCTTGAGCATTTAGTAGGAAATTCTTATTTTTTTTTGTTTGCTGGTTATTCCGGTTATTTTCAAATACCCATTGCTCCTGAAGATTAAGATAAAACTACTTTTACTTGTGCTTTTGGTACTTTTGCTTATAGAAGAATGCCATTTGGTTTGTATAATGCACCTGCCACATTTCAAATATGCATGCTAGCCATTTTTAGTGATTTTTTTGAAAGATTAATGGAAATTTTTATGGATGATTTTACTATTTATGATAATTCTTTTGATGTTTGTTTGTAGAATTTGGCAAAAAGTACTTCAAAGGTGTGAAGAGACAAGTCTTGTGCTTAATTGGGAGAAATGCCATTTTATGGTGATAGAAGGGGTAATCCTTGGACACAAAATTTCTCAAGCAGACATTGAAGTGGATAGAGCCAAGGTTGAAGTGATTGAGAAACTACCTCCACCAACAAATGTTAAGGGAATCAGGAGTTTTTTAGGGCATTCCATGTTTTATAGGAGATTCATTAAGGATTTCTCTAAAATCTCTCTAAAACCTTGTGTGAGTTGTTGAGTAAGGATGCTGAATTTCATTTTTTTGATGATTGTCTCATTGCTTTTGATAGGTTGAAGGAAGCTTTGACTATTGCTCCAATTATTATTCCTCTAGATTGGTCACTGCCATTTGAAATAATGTACGATGCTAGTGAATTTGCTATTGGAGCAGTTTTATGTCAGAGGAAGGATAAAAAGTGCCATGTTATATATTATGCAAGCCGATTATTAGATGAAGCACAAATTAATTATGCCACTACTGAAAAAGAGATGCTTGCAGTGGTATATACACTGGACAAATTTCAATCCGACATAATTGGGTCCAAAGTAATTGTGTTTAGTGATCATGTGGCTATCCGTTACTTAATGAGCAAGAAAGAGGCAAAGCAGTGATTGATCTGTTAAGTTTTACTGCTTCAAGAATTTGATGTAGAGAAAAAAAAGATAAGAAAGGAGTGGAGAATGTTTTTGCATACCATCTTTCTCGATTAGAGTTGATAAATAAGGACAAAGATGATGTGCCAATTAATGAGACTTTTCTAGATAAGCAATTGTATGCAATGGAAGGTAAGTTGTCATGGTATGCGGATATTGTGAATTATTTAGTCAGTAAAATCATTCCCTCTAAGTTTAATTCAAACCAAAAAAAGAAATTTTTCTCGGAGGTCAAGCACTATATTTGGGATGATCCATTGTTGTTCAAGCATTGTAGCGATGGGATAATCCATTGTTGTATTCCGAAGGAAGAATTCCAAGCTATTTTAGAATGTTACCATTCTAAAGAGTGTGGTGGACATTCAAGTTCTTCAAAGACAAAAGTTAAGATATGGCAATCGGGATTCTCTTGGCCAACAATGTATAAGCATGCATATGAGTTTGCTAAAAGGTGTGATCATTGCCAAAGGATAGGAAATATTTCTAGAAGAGATGACATGCCTTTGCACCCAATTTTAGAAGTTGAGTTGTTTGATGTGTGGGGCATCAATTTTATGGGACCATTCCCATCTTCCTCTGGAAACCAATATATACATGTTGTAGTGGATTATGTGTCTAAATGGGTTGAGGTTATTGCTAGTCCAACTAAATAATTTAAAGGTTGTGATAAGATTTGTGAAAAATAATATTTTCACAAGGTTTGGTGTACCTAGAGCTCTCATTAGTGATGGTGGATATCATTTTTCTAATAAAATTTTTAAAACACTTCTTAATCAAGGTAGCTACTCCATATCATCACTAATGAGAGCTCTAGGTACACCATCACAAGGTAGCTACTCCATATCATCCTCAATCAAGTGGCCAAGTGGAGATTTCCAATAGAGAGATTAAGTGGATCTTAGAGAAAACAGTAGGAAATTCTACAAAGGATTGGGCAATGAAGCTCGATGTTGAACTATAGGCGTACCAGACTACTTTTAAAACACCCATTTGGATGTCTCCATATAGGTTAGTTTATGGGAAAGCTTGTCACCTTCCTATTGAATTGGAACATCGAGCTTATTAGGCAATCCAAAACTTGAACATGGATATGAAAGTAGTAGGAGAGAAGAGGCTTCTTCAACTTAGCCAACTTGAAGAGCTCCAGCTTAATTCTTATGAAAATGCCCAATTATACAAGGAACGAACAAACGCATGACATGATAAGAATATCCGGGAAAGAACCTTTCATGAAGGACAACTTGTACTTCTCTTCAACTCTAGATTTAAGCTCTTTCTGGGAAAACTCAAGTCAAGATGGTCTGGCCCTTTCAAGGTTGTGAAAGTATATCCATCCGGAGTGGTTGAAGCTCAAAATAACTTGAAATAAACATTTACTATGAATGGTCAAAGATTGAAGCCTTACTTCTTTGGTGAACCAATTGAAAAGGCATCAGTTTGCTACTTCAATAGTTGATCATCATTGATTAAGTCGAGCTAATGACTTTAAACAAGAGCTCTTGGGTGGCTATGTTTTCATTAAATTCATTTCTATTTCTTTATGGTTTCAAACTTTTATTTAAGTATTTTCCTCTACTTTTGTTAAATCTCATTGACATTTTGAAATAATGACGTGTTTAATTTGGTTTTATGGTCTATATTGAACTTAGATAAACAGACTTAAAATCAATCACATGGGCATGTATATTAAATACACACGCCTGTGTACATTTCAGACCTACTGGATTTCAATACCATAAGGGAGGCAGAATGAATAACATTAACACGGGCGTGCGACCTCTTCACAACACGGGCATGTATATCAAGAGATCTCGGCTTGTTCAAATCAATAACATAAACACGGGCGTGTCTATTCAAATACACACGCCTGTGTGTTAGATCAATTCACTGGGACTTTTGAGTGGCAACGAACACAGATGCAAATAGACCCACATGCCCGTATGTACTGAGACCCACACGCCTGTGTGGGACTGCATTATAAAAGGGTGTGTTCTTTTTCTTACTCACTTTCTCTCTCCTCTAATCTGAGTTTTCTCTCCTTCACACTCGCATCTCCTTCCTTTTCTATTTTCAACCAAATTTCTTAAAATTTCTTGTAAAATCACTTCACCTAAGCACTATAAACATTATTTTATCGATCAAAATTGGATTTTTTTCAAGGATTCAGGGCCAAATTGGTAAGAGCATCTACTTTTAGTTGATACTAAGAAATTTTGAAATTTTGATTGGATAATTGTGATTTTTGTTTTATTTCTCAAATGTTTCCATTATTCTTTCATATTTACATCATTTGTTGTGAAGATTGCTTTTGGGATTTGACATTTGATTAGAGTTTGAATTATCTTTACAATTTTCTCTTCTTAATTGATGAGTTTCTTATTGTTTATACAATCTAATTTAGGTTTTTATTGTTTTGCCTCTATCCTTTATGTTAGTAGTCAATGTGTTTAAATGCTTCATTATATAAGAAGCCTTTATGTGCATTTTCAGAAGATATAATTGGTTATTGGTTAATTTTTTGCTGCTCTTGTTGCTTTCTTTTACGGATACCATTTAATTTTAGTGATTTTTGCATTTTCCCCGAACCTTGTTGATCATTAGCATATGAATCCATGTCCTGCAAAAATACAGGTGATTATAGCTCTTTGTCCATCCGACCATTATTCCCTCTACACAACATTTTGATTGTATTAAGACAACTCTAGCATGTTCTTATTACATTTTTTTCTTTCTTAGTTAATGGGTTAATATTTTGCGTTTTATTGCTGAACCACATTCACAATTTTGAGGAATTTTAGTTTGATCAAGCATATGTTACTGACTCTGCAGGGAGTACATTATCATTCTTAATATCACTAAAGTCTTTTACCTTTTGTAGAATTAGTCAAGATGCCTCTGAGGATAAAGACCGTTCCTCACAAAAAAAGAATTCCTAAAAGAAAGGGAGAATCTTCTGCGTCGAACCAAGCTTCTCCTCTACGAAAAGTCAAGATAGTCCTTCCTCCATCATCCTCTTCCTCTGAAGATGACTCTCCAACTCCATCAACACCAAGAAGATCTCCCACACCACCTCCTAGGCCTCGCTCACCATCTCCATAGGTAATCCAATTCCCACCTATTGTCTTTGAGAATGATGATTAATGAAAGAGGTACGAGATTCAAAAGAAAGGAAAAAGTCATCCCCTTAAAGAACATAGATGAGCACACTCTAATGAAACTAAACTGGTATAATGAAGTCATTGAGCTTTTTACCAAATGCAACTTAGGGAATTTTGCTTTGATAAACTGTCCCACATATTCTAAGTTAGTCTATGAGTTTCTTAGCTCTTATAAGTATATATAAGATGAATCCCCATTTCAGACACAACCCAGGTCTATCTCCTTTAGACTAGCCAACCATAATTTCACTTTACTTGTTGATCGGCTGAATGAAATTTTCAAAATTGAGGGTCATCCCGGCTCCCTAGATAGGGATAATGACTTTAAAGAGCAAGAAACCTGGGTAGAATTAGGGGAAAGTAGCCAATACAGCTCAAGTGCTTCCAAGGCTTCTGAGTTCAATAACCCAGTCCATAGATACATTCATCAAGTACTTGCTCATTCTATATATGGTAGAGGGGATAGTACTGGAGTTGTCAATAGTTTTAAGCTATATTTTTTCTTCTGTATGCTAAAGAATAAATATTTTAATGTTGGAAATTGGTTTACCAAGCGGTTAACCACTATTGCTAATCAAAAGAAAGGGTCCATAGTTATAGGAGGTTACATAACCAAGATTGCGTTAGCTTTGGAAATAGTTGTTTCACCTTTATCCCCAATAGCAGGGTCTATGCGGATAGACATGACGAGCTTGGTTAACATGAAAATGGTGCAAGTGAAGCAAAATTACATTGTGATCAGGAAAAAACAAAGAGAAGAGAGGATACCCAGAGAGCTGACACTAGAAGATCAACCTCCTCCAAACACATCAAGCCCTTCAGCATCAGAATATCTCATAATGCAACAACACATCGATCGGATGGACCGCATGAAGCTCACTTTGAACAGGAAAATTGATGATATGTAGGCTGTCTACATCGATCAAAACAAAGCCACACAAGCTCAACTCATCATAATGGAAACGGAGATGCAGATTTTTTTCTCCTACATAGGTTACTATGGTCAACCACCTCCTCCACCACCAGAAGATCCACCAGCAGTAGACCCGTGATCCTTCACTCGACATTGCGAACAATGTGCATTATAAGTTTGGAGGGAGTCTCACAAAGTGAAGTTTTCTTTTAAAACTTATTCTTTGCTTTTGACTAATAATTTTTAATACTTCCACTTAAACAATGAACGGTGAATATTTATGTTTGATGATCGTTGTTATGTGTTTTGTTGGAAATATATTTCCATGGATTCAAATTTATTTTGAATGCAATTGTGTTGATTTTGAATGCTATTTTGGTCATTTGGTTTAATTTTGAGAAATACTCATTTTTAATTGGAAGCTCTAGACTTGGATTTGAAAGAGTTAATGTGAACAAGAAATGTTGAATGATTTGATTAACGGAGGTGAATGTCAATTAACCAATCTTGTTTGTCCTAAAATCTTAACTTATTGGATTGATGTGGACTACTTTCAATGGCAATAGATAATTTTGGTTAAATTCTATAAAATTTCCATGTGTATTATGGCTTTGAAAAGGATGGAATATTTCTTTTGTTACCATTTTCTCTTTGAGTATGCTTAACTCTTGGTTTTAGGGGTAAATACTTACTTAGAAGGGGCTCCTACTTTTATAATCTCGTTTAGGAGACCTTAATATTAAGCCTGAGCCTAGAACATGCCTGAAAGAGTATTTGAGGCGAAATAAGATTCTTGCTAAGGATAAAAGAACATGATTTAGCCAATTTTTTTTATAGCCAAATCCGTTTGTCCGCCTAAATTTTTAAAATTGTCCATTAGTATACCCTTTTGGGCTTAAATTTTATTTTGGCTTGTGCTTCCTTGTTATATATAAAACCCTTCAATTTCTATCCAAGCAGATGTGAGCTTTTTGAGGATCATTGGTGATATAACTAAAGTTAAGAGATAATCAAGCCACTATGTGCTTTGAAATTGCTGAGGTCAAGTGAACTCTCTCCAGTATTAGCAAAAGCTTAAGTTCGAGGAAAAGAAATTTAAGACAATATCTTTATACCTCACATTCTAACAAAATTCAAGGTTTTGGAGAATTAGTAAGGGTATAAGAGAAATAAAGTGGCAACATTTTAAGCTAAATGAAGGATCACTCAAGTTAGATAAGAGATATCCTTGGAAAGTTTATATCTGTTGAAAATTATCAAGCTTCGCTATAACCAGAACCCACTTAGCCACATTACAAGCTTTTAAAGATCTAATGATTCATCTAGGATTAGCAAGATTAATTAGTGGAGAAGGCTCTATAGGCATGCATATGAGACAGGCCTTGATATTTAAGAATTAGGTATTTTCTAGAGAGAGGTGAAAGTATGTGTCTATCTGAAGTGCAACCACTTTAGCTTTAGCGTTTGGTATATAAATTAGAGAAAAATTTGTAACGGGAGATATATAATCATCTAAAAAAAATTAAAGTCCAATGCACGTGGTAAATTTGGTTTTAATATCAAATATCTGTGAAAAGAAAGTTCATGCTTGTATTATAAAAATGAATTTAGCACTTTGCTTGAGGACAAGCAAAATTCTAAGTTTGGGAGAGTTGATCATCTCATAAGAAACCGTATATTTTGATGCATATTTGATGAATTGTGACATGTTTGGTTTGTATATCGCTCAGTTTGATATGGTTTTGTTTGTGATCATAGAATAACGAGCAATTGCCTTACATGACGAAAATGGAGCTTTTGGAGACCTAAAAGAGAAAGATGCAGTTCTCAAAGGATACACATGGACGTGTTTATTAAACCCACACTCCCGTGTGTATCAAAGCCCCACTGAAAAGTGAAAGGAAAAGGAGACAAAACTGTTTACAAACACACAACAGTGTGGGATTTTCTCCACACGCCCGTGTGTTTCATTCAAGAAGTGCCAGATTTGTTTGAAAGTTCCTTCTTCCACATGCCCGTGTTGATTTTATTACATGCCCATGTATAACTAGAAAAAGCTAGAAACATAAATTTCAAGGCAAAAACTTTTCACCAAAACCCTAAGGGCATATTTGAAACTAAGAGAACATTATAAATTCATCATTTTTAAGAGAGAGAGGTAGCCAATCCTAGATCTAACCTTTAGTTCTCTCAATTCCTCTATCAAAAAGAAGAACAAGAGTGAAGCCATAAAAGATGAAGAAGAGAGGAAACTAGAGGAGGGAGCTAGAGAATTGGAGAAGATTTAACTACTTCAATAGAGAGTCATTCATCCAAGATTTAACAGTTATCTCTGGTTTATAATATCAATTTTTTACTTTTGATTCTTTCTTAAACTCATTTGTTGTAAGATTAGAGCTAAAAACTCTTTACTTAGTTTTTTTTTTATGATTCTTTCATATTTGTATTAGTTATGAAGAGCTAATCCCCTAGGGGATTAAGTGGATTTGAATATTTTGATTAATTATTGATTGATTCATATAGATATCCATTGAAGTATTTCTAAATCTTGGATTTGTTGATTTTGTTTTTATTGTTAGCATTTGATTGGCCGTCAATTGTTAATTCTATTGAATCATATAAAATACGAAGGTTGAATATGATTTAGATTAAGAAATCAATAACTTGCGGTGATTGACTTAGAGATAAGAAAATTACTTTAAGATCTATGAATGTATCTTGATTGATTTGATGAGAACTAGTTTAAGCTCAACATTGTTAGAATTTACTCTAGGGCAAGTAATGCTTGATCCAATATGAGCATTAGGCATGACATGTTTTATCAGAGTGAGATTTCTTGGTTGAATTTGATCTTGAGGGTCACCCATGTTTACTTCTTCGTCACTAGCTTCTTCTACTTCAATCCTACTTTCTTCTTCTAGAGACTCATGTGCACGAATTTCTTCTCTTTCTTCTCTTTCTAAGCCAACTCTCTCCTTTCTTGCTCTATTATTCTCTATGCACTGCTTTTCAATTTTAGAATTAAATTCTTCTAATACAACTTATTTATTACTGCGCATATAATTTATGCAGAGAAAATAATTAAAATAAATTTTAAATTAATAGTCTCTTCGAACTTACTATTATCAAATTAATTTCTTCTTCATCGGCAATGGCGCCAAAAACTTATTGAACGATTAGTGTATGCTATAGCTCCGCAAGTGCACGGATTGTAACAAGTAGTAAAGTAATAATGAAGATCGTTCCTACAGAGAATGAGCTATTTGACTAACTAAAATTTAATATTGACTATTATTTGAAAATAATATATTAAGTTGATATTTTAAAAAATATTAACTAATCAATCTCTAATTTAAAATTTAAAATTAAATCCAAATTAAAAATTAAATTAAACTAAGATAATTATCTACCAATTTAAACTTCAAATTAAAATTAAAATTTTTAAATTCAAATAATTAAGATAAACAAGTAGGATTAAGTTTTTTTAGAATTATTTCAAATGAGCAAAAACAAATTTTCAAACTAATTTAAATTTTTCTTAAATCAGAGTTATCAATTTCTTAAATTTTAATCTTTCTATTTCTCAAGCAAGAAAATTAATGATTGATAGAATTTATAAGTTCTATTTTCATGTACAATAAACTACAACAGTCTATCAAGCTCAAATGAACTAAGTTGGTCTCTGGATAATTTTTTTTATCTCTAAATAAATTTTCTAAAGTTGTTAATTCCTTAATCTAAAATCATACATAGCTTTCACTCAACATATGATTTCAATATGATAAGTAATTGGTGGCCAGTCAATTACAAGCATTAAGATTAAAACCAACAGAACTTTAATTCAAAACAAGAATGAATTAGTTTATTAAATACCCATCATCCACAAATCTAAATCCACCTAATCCCATTAAGGAGATTAGTTACTCATAACTAAATTAAACATAAAAATCATAGATAAGAAACCAAACATGAAATCCATAATTCTAATATTCAATTCAACGAAATAACAAAAGCATTAAAGAAAATATAAACTTGAAAATCTAAACCGAATATAATGTTCAAACTTTATGTATGAAGCTTGTAGAAATGATGTTATCCTCCTCAAAGCACAATCTTATTCTTTCTTTGATCTCCTTTCCAATGGTGGATAATGCTAATCATAGAGAAAAATGAAAAGTGTAGAAGAGTTTCCCTTCAATGGCTGTTGTCCCCTCTCCTATCTTAAGAAATCTACTCCTCCTAATCTATTTAAGCCAATTTCAAATTTCAAATTCAAACCCAATTTTCTATCAGATAATAATCTTATCTCCCTCCAAATTCTTCATCAAAGTTGTATCCCTTGAAGAGTAGATGATTTTGGGCTTTTGAATCTCCTCATTTGGACTTTGGAAGTCTAAGATATGGCCCAATTACTCATAGCAGTTTGGACTAAAATTTTACTTCAGCATCTTAGGACTAATTTGGACTTCATTGTTGGAGACAAAAATGATCTTAGATTTCAATGAACTAGACTTCTATGGAAAGCTTGAGGTGTCCTCTACAAACTTCATGAAGATAACGTTTTCAATCTCGAGCTCTATCATCACTGAAATCTTAATTGAAGCTTTATAGTTACAATCTATCTAAAATTTTAATTTGTACAAACCTATAAGAAATTAATTTAAACTAAGTTTTATTCAAAAATAATAAAATTAAAACATATAAACAGGTTTAGAATAAATTAATTCAACTCAATTTTATGTTAAAACTGATAAAAAAATATATGTTCAATTTGCACTTATCACCGGTCTACTAGATATAAATTTTAAGCTACACTAGTCTCACAAAATTTAGAGCATCCCTAGTGCGGGGATGCTCTTAGTCTCAATCCCTTTATAGGACTAGGACCGTGGGACTCATCTCATTTCACGTCTCTTCAAAAAGAGATGGTCCCTTTTTGGAGGGACTCCAATAAGGGGCTGCCAAATTAAAAAATAATTATAAATTTAAATAAATAATTTTAATTTTTTCAATAAAAATAATATTTTTTTAATAAAATAATATTTTTTGTATGTAAGTAATAATTTTTTAAATGATATATTTTTAATAAAAATAATTATTTTTAGTAAAAATAATAATTTATTAAGAAGAATGATAATTTTTTAATAAAAATAATAAATTTTATAAATAAAAATAATAACTTTTTTAATAAGAATAAAAATTTTTTAATAAAATAATAATTTTTATAAATAAATTTTTCACATAACTAAATAATTTTATTATTGACCATAAAATAAATCAATATTTAAAATTTAATTATTAAAAATAAAATAATAAATAAAATAAATATAAAAATAGGATCCATAATATAATAATAATAAATAAATAAATAACAAATAAAAAAGTAGCTTCTCAAATCGAAGGATGCTATTAGAATGAATGTTTTTGTTATCTCCTCCCTCGAATTGGTTTGTTTTTTTTTTTTCTTTTTTGTCAATCACCAAAATAGATTTTATTGATTTTGCAAAAACAGTTTGTAAAACTCAAAATTCAAACAATTAAAAAAATAAGAACAAATGCTATGTCAATAAATAAGAAAAAAAAAGAGAGAAAAAAAAAACAACTAAGACAATTAAAATATTGTAGAAAAACTAATTACACTGTCAATAAATTCCAACCTATTAGTCCTTTTCTCCTTCAAAAAATAAAAGAGAATAGTATATGTATATCTAATTGAGTGAAATATTATGTCTTGGTATTTGATCAAGTTCTTTTAACAAATAATTTTAAGTTTCTTGCTTACCCATATAAAATAGACTGAGGTGGTGAAAGCCCCTCTTCTGATTTTTTTTCAAAAGAATTTTCCTGAAGCTTATTAGGTTTGTTTTGTTTTAATAAATAAAGATATGTATGTCATTTTTTTCTGATTTTCAACAATAAAGCTGTAGCTATGGTGTGGTGGTCATACCCATACATTTTCCTTGATAAAAATTTAATAAATAGCATATCTTTGGAATATCCGTGGTACTACTTTAAAAAAAAAAGGACCATTAGCTGCACTTGCAATGTACTGAGCCCTCCTTCAAGTAAAAGCAGTTCATATATGATAGTAATTAGTAATCCAATTAATTATTATAATGCCCTTAATTTTGGAGATCTAACCCATTGATGTTAAGAATTATTTGTTCAACAAAATAAAAGAAAAGGAAGATGATTTTCTTTTTTAGATAAGCCAATAAATTTTATTAGAATAAGATATATGGTAATATTTAAAGGCTGGAAAGACCAACGGATCTGCAAAAATTTTATTACAAAATCATATATTATTGCAGGTATTAATCTTAATTATCAGGCATGAAATTAGTTGATATAGAAGTGCTAGGCAAGTAACTATAGGTTCATGTGGGTACGTAAGAATTTTAGTGAGAAAAATCATATGGAATAAGTTTTACATCCATCAAGCATGCAAGCATCAGTAAATATGATGCCATGAGAAAATAAGTGCTGTTAGGATAGGGGAGTTTAAAATTCTTGGTAGATATTGAGAAGAACAAACTTGGTGGGGTTCGACATCTTTAAATATTAGACAGTGAAAGCATCTTGTTGTACAATTGTACGTTAAGGCTTGTAGTGATGGTGGGGAACGAGTCATGGGAACTTTTATGATGTTTGTCTAGCAAATATATTGATTAAAGTTTATAGAGGTCAGTGTCAGGTATTCTATGGTTGTTAATCTGTCTTTCCAGCTCTGCAAGGCAACTTAGGAAAGTGCCTAGTACTTTCCAGTGAGATCCATAACAGATTCAAAGACCTTTTATACTAAATGACTGGTACGGTCAGCAGACCCATTTTCATAAAATGCAAGAAACGATATCATATGTACTCAATGACATGTTCATCAAATTGTGTTTGGTAGGAATATAGGACGTGTGGTGATGGTCAATGTGTGTTTACTTTATCTTGGTCATGACCTTCCACGAACATATATGGTGGTTGTGGAGGTCTGTATAGAGTTTTTAGATTAACAAAGTATGGAGTTTTTGGGCTATCAAAAGTCGATATGGGGTGTCAGTTTCGTGGTTTATTCGTAGATTTTGAAAGGGTCATAATAACTTTTTCTCATCCACGATAAATTATCAGAAGCATAATATATTGAAAAATATTAATTTAAATTGTAATAGATTGAATAATAATAATCATCATCATCTTTATATTTGCTTTTGTTGTATATTTGATACAATACACGCATCCTTTAAGTATAATTATTGTAAGACACCAAAGTTAAGAAACCCACTCACGTCTCTCCATTTTTTGTTTTTCTTTTATTTTTTTATTTTTGGTTTTTGGGTAAGTTCTAGAGATTACTCTCCTTGTCTCCCTTCCCAGGCTGTGGAATATGTTTTTTATATGTTCATTTGATGTATCCCACATTGTATTTGTATATTAGTATTTTCACAAATTTCAACTGATGAGACCCCATGATTTTTGTTGTGGATTAATGATAAGACATATCAGTTTCTTTAATTGATTTAAGTTATGTTTCCGGCTAAAGGACTCCAAGAGTCTTGAGTTTCCTCGTGCCATAACGTCCATCACGCACTCCTAAATTCTGATGCTAACATAAACATTCTATCATATGTTATTTTGGTTATTCCAAATGAAATAATCTTGAAATTCAAATTCAATTGTTTAAATTAGTTTCGGACTCCTTTTAATTTAGTGTGAGCAAAATTTTTGACATTGTAATAAATGTTATTTTACAGTATTTTTTTGTTGCTTGCTTAATTTTGGGATTTATAAGATTATTTAAATATGTAAAATGAAATTCAATCTAGAAATAAGTGTATTTTTATACAATGAGATCAGTCTAATAATAAATCTATTTTTGGACAATAGATTCAAAATAAATTTCCCCTTCTCTATACCAATATTCAAAGAAAAGGAAAAAAAAAAAGATAAAAATTCAATTTTATCAACCTTACAAATTCAAATTCAAATTTTCTGTTTGAAAATTTTACTAGAGTGGTGATACCTATAGTTGCCGAAAATTTAATATGCAAAGTTTGGTCCATATATATATATATATATATATATTAAATATTTCAGTTGACTATAGACTGCTTATAAGTATATGTCATGTTAAGTGGTTGGCAAAGATGAATGGCAGAAGATAAGGAAAAAAATGGTTTGAAATCTATCTTTAACCTTTCAATTACTGGGGAGACAACTATTTGTTTTCTTGTGAGATGTGTCCTTATGGGACCATCATTGTGAATATGGCTTTTGCCTTATATATGTGTTCTTAAAAAGGAAATATTATAGCAACCCAGTGCCAGAAGTATTATTCAGATTGCAAAATCAATTAATCAAAAATCATTGAAAGATTTTAAATTAAAATGGGTATTTGCTTGCCTAGGATCATGAGCGCCAAGCAAATTGCAAAGCGGATTCTGTTGTCACAGCAAACTGCTGGTGTGCCTAAAGGCCATTTTGCTGTCTATGTTGGAGAAACTCAAAAGAAGCGATTTACTGTTCCGATTTCGTACTTAAAGCATCCTTCATTTCGGAACTTGGTCGATCAAGTTGAAGAAGAGTTTGGATATAATCATCCAATGGGTGGTCTCACTATCCCATGCAGTCAAGAAGTCTTTACTGATCCTATTTCTAGCTTGTAGAGTTTATTTTCAGGACTATACTCTTAACTCACTGACATATACAGCAATTTTGGATTGAAAAATTAAAGTAAATATATATGTTTCATTTTTTGTTGATTATCATAGTTATGAAAATTTAGTTTGAAGCAGAATCAATTGTTATTCAATTCCATTCTGCTTTTTATGCTCATCATATGCAACAAGTAATTGTTACGGGTGTTCTGTAGATTGTAGTTGCTAGGCCGATATCAGAGCTTATCCACTAAAAACTAACAATGGTATCAGAGCTTAAATAATTTTTAAGGGACCGATAATGTCTCTATAATTATACCTATAATTTTACTTTTAATTATACCCATATCTATCATCAAAACACAATCATAATCATAACCATGACTATAAACACATAATAAAACCCATAATAAATATAAATGCAAAATGGCCGACATATCTATAAACTACAATGAAATGCAAAAATGATGAAGCGATCAACATGTTTACAAACTATAATGAAACGAAAAGAAGTTAAAAGGACCTAGAGCATGTTCTTAAACTGCAAACATTATCATTAAAAAATAGAAGGTTTTGGATGCCCAGGGAAAAGTATTATGATCACTAATGAGGAGTTTATGATTGATAAACAATATTTGAAATCATGAGAGACTAAATTCAAGTATGCAGCAAATAATGCAATGAGTAGAATTAAAAATATGCCTCAATTTCTGTATAAAATCAAGCAAAGATCAAACAATAAATTTAAATTTTAAAAAAATCAAATAATTTTTATTTAGTAAGTTATATCATAATTTATGGATTTTATTTAGATTTTTTATTACTATATTCATGTATAAAAAGATCATTTGATAGAAATAAAATTGAGTCATTTCGTATAACTCCATTAAAAAACCAACAATCTGGATGCCCAGCTGCGATTTGGTATGGCCTGACAAAATTTATTTGGATTATTTTTGTAAGATTTTTTATCTGAGTCGGCAACAATTTGCGGCTTCCAGGGCTTTAAAGTCATGAAACTCAAATTTAGTTAATTAAGCATCATTTAATCTAGACATTGCCGGCAGGTCATATAATTTGTTTTTCAAGAAGTCATAATTTTTGTTTTTGTTTTTGTTTTTGTTTTTTTTAAATTACAGTTCCTTAATAGTGCTAGTGCTGCAAGGCAAGTGGTGATGGAGACTGAAGTAGAACAGGATAGATTTGAACAGGACGCGGCTTGTTGGCAAGTTGATGAATGAAAGTGGGAGTTCTAAAAAGATATAACATACTGTAGATTTTTTTTTTCATCATCAAATAGTGAAATATATATTATGAATTCCACTTATTTATGCATTTTTGGCATCAAATTTATCCATTAATCTTTCAAATTATATATGGTTTTACAAGTATCCATTATTGTGTTGAATAACTAGCACATTTGATTAATAATAAAAATACTTTTTATCAAAAAAAAAAAAAAAACTAGCACATTTGAAACTCTTGGTCAATTATTATAATTACGTACTTGGGCTTGCATGTTCTTATGACTAACAATATTAAGAAAGATTGTGCTGATTATGACCACAGTTATACCTAGGATGGAACGGAGAGAAACAAAATGAATTATTCTTGTACTATGTTTCGAATACTCTGGGATAGGTGTTAATATGGCTAGTGATGAGTGACTTGCATTGGGGAATTACTCGTGAATTTTATGGTGGCTCGCTAACTGCCAAGCAAAAGGCAATAATGAAAGAAATTAAATAAGAAAAATAACACAGAAGTTTACGTGATTTATTCAATGTAACTTACGTCCACACGCAAGGAAAAAAATTCTTATTTTGTGAGTATTGAATATAAAGATACAATTAATAACCATCAATGACGAAATTAGAAATTCACTGAAGGGGAAGGGGAGGGACAAAAATTTCACAAAAAAATTCCAAAAAGTTCATTATAAAATTTAACATTTAATATATAGTAGTTCACCAATTAATTTGTATTATTAGATTGACTATGCCTAAGAGATGGTAACTGTATGCTACGAGTTTGCATATTTTGAAAACGTTGCATAATAGCTTCGTTTTAAATTTTTAAGAAAATGTCTTTTTTCACATAACTCACCAAGTAATCTGTCAAAAAATCATCACTCATCTTATTACGCAAAACTATCTTGATAATATTCATTGCTAAAAAAACTCTCAACAGTTGCAGTTACAACAGATAAGACTAAAGTCAACTTGATTAGCAGATACACCAAAAAAAATACAGTGCCATAACATATCTCAATCATTTTCTGAGCAAGAGCTTTAATATCATCGAGGTTAGAGAAAGCTACATCTCTTTTTACATCAGCAATGTAGGTATTAAGTTGATCTTCAAGTATCATCCGATCGGTGATGGAGAAATCATATAGATTTAGTTCAACAAGATGAAGTAATTTAGATAGTTCAAAATTAGAGAATGAGTTTTTAGGAGAAAGACAAGCAATGCATGAAAGTAATTTAGTACTTGATTCTGTAAAGCGATTTTGCATTTCTTGAGCAATGAAATCAATAACCTAGAATTGAATAAATGAAAATTAGGTTGTAGCATAATAAATAGTTATGCATGATAATACGAAGATAAAAGAGTACTTGACAAAAAATTTCTATTCGAAAGTGGTGGTAATAAGTGATAGGAAAACCAACACGCTTGGAATGCAGATAACCTGCATTATCTTCCATATTAGGCATTGTAATATCATGATCTATACAAAAATCATTAATAGCTTCGAATATTCTAACCCATCCATTCTCCCTGAAGCTTTGCAATTCTTGTTTAACAGTTGCAATCAAATGAATCACATTACCAATATTTTGATCCCTTTTTTTGTAAAACTTGAGATAGATCTTTTATCATTCCTAAAAATTTTCTCATTAAGAAAGCAATAAAAATAAATTCATAACTTCCCATTTTATCAATCAAGCCCACAACTGCCCCTCGATTTTTTTGTTCAGAATCATCCTCATAAATGTTCACAAAAATCTCTTTCACTGATGACCACATAGAAAGAAGACGCACAATTATTTTATAATGAGAATCCCAGCGTGTGTCTCCAGGTCAAGTCAAGTTTGTTTCTTAATGCAAATCTCTTTCACTTTGAATATCACCTCTCTCTAGGCATTAAACTACATCATCTTTTTATTTTTTACGAAGAGCATCCCTCCTTTTATATGAAGCTCCAACCATATTCACAATCATTACAAAATAATCAAAAAAATTACTCGCAAATCTATTGCTCCCTGCTGTTGCAACAAGCACTAATTGAAATTGATGAAAGAAATAATGAATGTACCTTGCTGAGGGATTTTCATTTAAAATGAAGGTCTTTAACCCATTGAATTCATCTCGCATATTAGAAGTGTAATCATAACCTTGACCTCTAACTCTACCTAGAGACAATCCATATTTGGCTAAGAAATCATCAAGTGCACTTTTCAAAGATAATGCAGATGTATCACTAACATGTACCGCTCCAATTAATCGTTCAACCACTTGTCCCAACTTGTTAACATATCTCAGTACCACAGTCATTTGCTCCTTTGCTGAAATGTCTAGAGCCTCATCAATTAATAAAGAATAAAAATCATCTTCAATATCCTTAATAATAGCTAGTGTCCTCTCTAAAGTACAAGCACAAACTATTTTCTTTTGGATACGTGGAGAAGTGTGCTGATTATTTTTAGAAGCATTTGAATTAACTATATTCCCAACTTCAATACTGTATTGACTATACCAATTGAGAAGTTCAAGAAAATTACCTAGGCTGAGTGAGTTTTTTTATTCATCATTTCCTTGAAAAGCCAACCCATTTGTTAAAAGAAAATGAATAGACTCAAAAACAGCTATCAAACGTGTCCGATAATAAGCCTCTTGCTCTTGGCTATGAGAAGATAGGACATGAGATACACTTTATTAACATATAGCATTCTAGCATTATTGTGTGGATTACTTGGACCACCAACATGTTTATTAAACTTCTCCGTAGCTTTTTTTCAATTATGAAATCCGACTTCTGTGAAGACATTATCCCCCGCTTAGATCCTCTATTCGAACTAAAAAGATAACACATAAACAAAATGTTGCATCTTTGGAAACACTATATTTTAACCAATCAAATTTAAAGAACAAAACATCTCTAAAACTCCTCATAATTTTTTCAAATTTTGTTTGAGGGAAATTGTGGCCATATAGTTGGCAAAGTCGTTTAGCCACATATTGTCTTCTAACATCATCCCTAATTCCAACATCAAATTCTTCAATTAGTTTACGCAATGTTGGATCACTCATAATATGTTCAAAACTATACTCAGGATGTCCCATTGTGTCACTAGTTTCCCTAACATTTGCATGACTACTTAATATCTGAATTGGTATCAGAGTCGAAATATTTGAAGGTTCACCACATTCATTCCGCAATCTCTTAGTCTTTATCACAAATTTATCTATATCGGTTTCAATTTTTATTCTAAATATAATTAGTTTACTTTTGGTTAAATTTAGAGTTTAGTTCATATTTTTCATTTTATAAGTATTTTAAATTAAATTTATACTTAGTTTATATTCAATTTATATTTAACTATTAATTATTTTATATTCACAATATAAACTAATTTGTTTAGGTTCAATTTATAATTGGTTTAGTTTATTAAGTACTTAATTTATAATTTTATACTTCTAATATTATTAATCTAATCACAATTTATATTTAAATTTTATTAACCTAATCATTTTTATATTCAATATTTTAATTTATAATTATAATTAATTTAACCTAAAATCCAAAACACTAAATCAATTCATTATTCAATCAATCACAATACAAACTATTTTAAATAAATCATTATAAATGGTTAATCTCAAAATAAATCAAATTTATAATAAAAAATAAAATCCTAAAATTCACCTAAAACTCTAACCACAAACAATACAAATTAATTTAACATAATCACATCAAAAATCATTTAAAATAAATCAAAACAATTATTTGAGCTTCAAACAAACTATATTTTTTATTTTTTTAAAAAAAATCCCTAATTTTTACTTAAAATTCTAAACCCAATCTCAAACAAAACAACCCCCAAAATCAATTAAAAAAAACCAAAAATAAATACTTATTGAAGTTGGCCAGCTAGCGGTGATGTCCATTCTCCGGTGTCTTGTGCCGCCGGCGACCCCAGACGTCTGCCCGTCCCTGCCAGTGCCAGTAGTCGCTCGTCCCTCTCCCTCCCTCTCTAGTCTCTGCTTCTCTAGCCAGGCAGAGGAGCTGCTCGATGTAGGTCCTCTTTTTTTAAATACCTTATGAGTAAAATGGTATAGTTTTACACTGAGTGAAATGACATTGTTTCACTCATAAGTCTTAAAAAATATATATAACCCCTTGCTAAAAAAAAGAAAAGAAAAGCGTGAGGGGTCATCTTCAACTCCTCACACATGCCGCCTCTACAACAAATGAGTAGGGGGCGCTTGTCTTCGGCCGTTTGTGCCACCATTACTAGTAGCCAGAAGCATACCCCCCTATATGTGCTTCTGGCCGCCGGTGAGAGGGGTCATTTTCCTCCCCTCCTCCCTCTCCCCTGATACCCCTATGTTCGTCCCTGTAACCATAATACAAAATATTTATATACAACTCAAAATAGTAAACTAGATCCCTCCAATACAACTCGAACCCTAGCTCACCCTTCATAAACACCACATACCTCAATGAGAAATTCCTTTTTAGTGGAGTTCTTAAAATTTTTAGTCTAACCGTAAATCGAGTCATTACTTAAATTAAAATCATTTAACACTAACATATATTGTTTGATCAAATCATGGAAAGGTCACATATGTTGGTCATTTGCAACCATTATTGTATTTCTTTGACTAATTAAAAAAAACTAGTTGAAAATGGTTGTTGGCCTAATTAAGCTAGGCCAACAACAACATGGGAAGGCCTATATATATGGCCTTCCCCTTCCTCTTCTAACACACCAAGGAGAGAAGCAAGAGTGAAAAAAACATAGTGAGAAGTGTAAGCCAAAGTAAAATTACTTTGATGAGTTTAGTAAAAATTAAGAGATAATTTTGGGATGTAACAAAATAGTAAGGTTATTTAACTTTTGGGGTGTTTGAAAAATACTTGATTGCCATTTTTTTGGATTTATCTTAATTACAAATTATTGTACCTGTAGAAATTTTTCTAGAGAAGTATCTCTCTTGTAATCCTCCTATATTCAATAATGGAAGAATATTTTTTGGAGTTTAGCCCATGGACGTAACACAAGTAAAAAATATCATTTTTTCAACTGATAAGGCATTTTTTTTAATTTCTACATCTATGTAGTGAACCACGTTAAATTTGGTACTATTTTATCTCAATTTTATAGGTATTGTTAAGGATAGTTATTTTGTTATATTGTGTTATTAATTATTCAAGTAAAATTCTATATAATGAGACTGAATTTTAAGCGGGACCGTTTGTGACCCTTGCAGCATTTTCTGAGAATTTTCTTGGTATTTATTTTTAGTATAATATTTCATACACTATTTACTTATATAATAGCAAGTAATTTATGTGTTATTAACACTCGCTGTACAATAAGTGATATCAAAGCCTTTTGGTTTGAAGAGATGGAGGCGAAGACAAGCAAAATGATAAACTTAAGTGGCACAAATTACCATATTTGGAAATCCAAGATGAAAGATCTCCTATTTGTGATGAAAATGCTTTTACCTGTGTTTAGACGAGTAAACCCAACTACAAGACAAATGAAGAATGGAAATTTGAAGTATGAGCAAGTATGTGGTTTTATTCAATAATTTATTGTAGATAATGTATATAACCATATCTTTCTCCTTTTTCCATTTCTAACAATATTTCTTAATATGCCCCTTTTATGACAATGAAGAGATTCAACATTAGCAAATTTATTAGACTTACCACGACTAGAGGAAAGATAAAAGTAAAGATGATAGCGATGATGAGAGAATTGCCACTACAACTGAACATGAATTTCTCCTCATTTATAATGATGATGCGATCAATGTAGTTGATCATGAAATCAGTTGGGTGATTAATACCAGTGCCTCTATTCATGCTACATCCTGGAGAGAGTTCTTTGCTACTTATATACCAGGTGACTTTAGAACAGTTAAAATGGGTAATGATGATAATGCTAAGATTATTGGTGTTGGTGATTTTCACTTGGAGACCAACAATGGAACTAGGTTGTTAAAAGATGTGAAGCATGCTCCAGACTTCAGGCTTAATCTCATTTCTGCTGGAAAGCTTATGATGAACAATACTACAATACCTTCCAAAATGGCCAATGAAAACTCACCAAAGGTACGCTTGTTGTGGCCTTAGGCAAGAAATTCTCTACTCTTTATCTGATGCAAGCTAAAATCTCCAAGAGCATAGTTAATGTTGTAGAGAAAGATGATGCAGCTGAGACCTGGCATAAAAGACTTGGACATATGAGTGAAAAAGGAATGTCATTGCTAGTCAAAAAGAAGAATATAGCCAATTTGAACAATGCTCATTTAAACAAATGTGCTGATTGCTTAGCAAGAAAGCAGAATAAAGTTGCTTTCAAGAACTCTACCCATTATGAAAAGAAGTCAGAGATATTACAACTAGTACACTCTGATGTGTGCGGTCCTTCCAAAACTAGATCAATTGGTGGCTCCTCCTATTTCATGATTTTCATTGATAATTGTTCAAGGAAATTGTGAGTTTATACCTTAAAAAATAAAGATCAAGTTATAGAAGTATTTAAGCATTTTCATGCCCTAGTTGAAAGAAAAACTATGAAGAAATTGAAGTGTATTAACTCATATAATAGGGGTGAGTATATTGGGTCACTTCATATATTACAAGGAGCAGGGCATTCGACACAATCTAACACCACCAAAAACTCCTCAGTTGAATGGTGTAGTTGAGAGAATGAACATGACTCTCATTGACAGAGTTAGATGTTTGCTATAACATACAAAGATGCCAAAGTCATTTTGGGTAGAAGCATTGAGTGTAGCAGTTCATGTTCTGAATCTTTCACCATGTGTTCCTTTGAAGTTTGATATTCCATAAATAATATTGTCTGGAAGAGATGTCTCTTATAATCACTTAAGAGTGTTTAGGTGCAAGGCATTTGTGCACATACTAGAGGATGAGCGGTCGAAGTTGGATGCTAAAACACGACAGTATGCATTTATTGGGTATAGTCAAGATGAGCTTGGCTATTGATTCAATGATCTAGTTCAGAAAAAGCTTATTAGAAGTTGTGATGCAGTGTTTATTGAAAATGAGATCAGAAAAAATATTGATAAGGCCCAAAAGAATGTTTTTAGTTTCAATAGAAGTTTAACAAATATTAAATTAGTTCCTCCAAAAGCGGTGCCGAGGTAGATTTGAAATAAAATTGAAAATAGCCAGCAGAGTACTGATGATGATAATGCTTCCGTCTAGAATCAACAAAATGAATATTTTGATGAAGAATTTTTTCAGCCACCAGCACCAGATACATCTCAAGAACCATTGAGGAAATATACTAGAGTAAGACAATCCTCTACTAAATACTCAAGTTATCAGTATTTGTTTCTTACTGATGGGGGAGAATCTAAGGATTACCAAGAAGCTATGACAGATGAGAATAGGGTAAAATGGATTGAAGTCATGCAAGATGAATTGAAATCTTTGTATGAGAATAAGACTTTTGAGCTGGTGAAGTTGCCAACAGGTAAGAGGGCTTTAAAGAATAAATGGGTGTTCAGGATAAAGAATGAAGAATACAGTTTTCAGCCACGATTCAAAGCTAGATTAGTTGTTAAGGGATTCATCCAAAGAAAAGGGATTGACTTTGATGAGATTTTTTCACCAGTAGTAAAGATGACATCCATTCGTACAATGCTGAGATTAGTTGCAAGTCTCGAGTTGGAAATTGAGCAGATATATGTGAAGACTGCCTTTCTTCATGGTGACTTGGAGGAATAGATATACATGGAATAACCAGAGAGTTTTAAAGGAAAAAGATAAAGAGGATTATGTATGTAAGTTAAAGAAAAGTGTATTTTGCTTGAAGCAAGCACCAAGACAATGGTACAAGAAGATTGAGTCAGTTTTAGAGGAGTTGTGCCATGGCAGTTAAGGCTACAAAAAGTGTTGCTCTCTCAACAACAAATGCAGAATTCATTATTGCAACTGAAGCATGCAAAGAGCTACTGTGGATGAAGAAACTCTTAGAAGAACTTGGGTTTCAACAACACAGATGTTCACTCTATTGTGATAGTCAGAGTGTCATTCATCTTGGAAAGAATTCCTCCTTCCATTCTAGATCAAAGCATATTGATGTAAGATACCACTAAATCAGATATGTGTTGGAGAAGAAGTTTTTACAACTTGAAAAGATTCATAACAAAAAGAATGGTGTAGACATATTAACAAAAATTCTTGCAAAAGAAAAGTTTGAGTTCTGTCGATCATCTATAGGAATGATAGTTAAAAAAACTAGTTGAAAATGGTTGTTGGCCTAATTAAGTTAGGCCAAGAACCACATGGGAAGGCCTATATATATGGCCTTCCCCTTCCTCTTCTAACACACAAAGGAGAGAAGCAAGAGTGAGAAAAAGCTTGTGAGAAGTATAACTAAAGCAAATTTGCTTTAATGAGTTGAGTAAAAATTAAGAGATAATTATTTGGGGAATGACAAAATAGTGAAGTTGTTTAAGTTTTGGGGTGTTTGGGAAATACTTGAGTAATACTATTTTGGGTTTATCTTATTTGTAAATTATTGTACCTCTAGAAATTTTTTCTAGAGAAGTATCTCTCTTGTAATCCTATTATTTTCGATAGTGGAAGAATATTTTTTAGAGTTTGGCCCGCGGATGTAACCCAAGTAAAAGGATAAACCACGTTAAATCTGTTGTATTATTTTATCTCAATTTTATAGCTATTATCAAGGGTGGTTATTTTATTATATTATGCTATTAATTATCTAAATAAAATTATATCTAAGGAGAATGGATTTTAAGAGCAACCGTTTGTGACCCCTCCCCGAGCACTGGAACCCAAACTTTCAAGGGGAAGTTTAAACCCGAACCCCCTCACACGAGACTTTTAGATTCTTTAGTCAATGGGTTTCCAGAGATCCTCCGCCGCCTCCTGAACCATCTTCTGGCTTAGAGTGATTCCTAAGGTTTCCTATAGCAGTGCTAGTACCTTAGGGTCTCTTTTCTAGAGGTCACCACTCCTCCTCCTAAAGTGCTAACACGTCCAACTAACTAGTAGTTTTTCTACACTACTAATAAATATTTTTAGTACAATATTTTATATACTATTTACTTGTATAATAGCAAGTAATTTGCGTGTTATTAACACCCACTGTACAACAACAAATATAATGACATTATATATATATATATAACCATGCCATATATTAGTTTTTCTAGCCATATACTAGTACAACAAAAATGCCTATTACTTCCTAATGACTTATCTGAATACCTTTCTTACAATAGAATGAGAAACTAGTAAATATCATATGGGTATGCATGCATGGTCATTAGCTCTTCTATGATAAAAGAGAGACATTATAATAAGAACCTTGACATGTTTATAATTTTTGTCTATTAGTGGCATGATGTAAAAACTTGGCTGGTGCTATTGAATGCTGATGGCCATTGTTCTCACAAGATCATGATTTTTACTAACATATATTCTGGTGAAGAATAAATGATGATTGATTAAGAACTTATGTCATGATACAACGTTTTTCAATTTTAAGTGGTAGACCAAAGATGAATTAGTGCAAGAAGAGGACCTAGATGTCTAGCTTTAAAATTTTGATATGTTCTTTGTCCAAACTTTTATAAAGATTATTTGGGTATTTATGAACTAAAGTCATTCATGGAATACAAAAATGGTCATTCATCATCCAAACCAGGGGGCATCGTTATATTTATACTATTTCAAGTTACTTTTTTTTTTTTATCAATAAAGTGTTTCAGCTCATACTTTTCTTTCCTATTCAAATGTATTTAGCCATAATCTTTTAATGGAAAAAGTAAAATGGTTAGCTATTTTATTCAATCAATGATGCCATTTAAACAGCTACTACTCCATCGATCTCTCTTTTTTAATTTTTTTTTGCCTCAGTCTATTATGTCTTTTTTATATATAAAATCTCACATCTAATAAATATAAATAAATAATTAATGTCATGAGATATGTGGATGACTATTTAATTAGATTAATCTTATCCTATCAGGATTATGATTAACTTTATCATATTCAGATTAGGATTAACTTCATAGTCTTTTGTTCTTATCAAAAGTCTATTTACACCACTATATATATCACATTATAGGTGATATATTTGATACAGTTAATAATTTAGAGATTTCTCATATTTCTCATTCTCTATTTATCTTCTCTCTTCTTTTATTTATAACATGTTATCAGCACGATAGTCTCTTCAAATTATAATGGTAAAGGGAGAAAGATTTAATTTTTCTAATTTGTAAGAAAAATTTTATATCTTTCATATTAAGGTACGCTTCTGCATATTTAATTTATATGATTTATTATGATTGATCTTGATTTAATTGAAGTTTATAATTTTTTTTATAAGTAATATCAAATCTCTTCATGTTGAATAATTAAGAAAAAAAGAAAAAAATATTATGAATTTTTTAATATATATATATATATATCTTGTATGAAGAGTTATTATGTTATAATAAATAATACATATTTCGTTAATATGTTTGCAAGGATATATGTACTGTTGTTCTATTATTTGCCACCTTTAAGTATTATATATATACATGGAAACAATTGACATTTGTATATTTTTTAACTTGGATTCATGAGCATTATGTAAATTTTTTGTTTTTATGCCCATTAACCAATGGATTTAAACTTAAATTTCACATGTATATGTATATATATATTTTGTGGTTCTTGATTCAAGTTTTTAATAAAACTTGAATTTATTACCTTTGATATTTTTTGAAAAAATTATCCATTATTGGTACTTAATAATGAGATTCACCTTGATATTGTGAATCTTAGAGATACTATGAAAAGGAAATCAAGCATCCTTGCAGGATCGCTTAAAAGTAATAATTTTCCTTTTGATTACTCAAATGAGAAATTAAAAATTGATTATCTCATTATTAATTATTACAGTATTTTTGATGAATATTAAATTTTTCATGCCTCAAATATGCTCCTGCAGTAGCTATATTGAGAGCAAAGAATTACAAAATATTTTAAACTAATTTTTTTTATTTGCCTATAGCTAAATAAATTTTTTAGCTTTTGATAAAAAATAATCAAACTCGTCCAACTATTTTGACATTATTCCCTGAAAAGAATGTAATATATTTTCATTATCATGGATGAGATCTTGATAAAAAAGTTATAGTAAAAAAAATTCTTACCAATTTTGAAATCAAAAGCGCTAAAAAGATATATATTGGCACAATTCTCATAATTTTTCATGATTAGAAAATATTTGTTAACATTAATCGAAATTAATGTTAACATGATATATGATTCTGCAAATATAGTTGAAGACTCCAAAAGAGTCCACCTTATATTATGAATTTGAGCAAAATAATATTTCAATGATTCATTATATTCAACTAGATCTTGAAGAAATATATTAAGTTTTAAATAATACATCGCAATGGATATTCTATTCAAACAAAGTGAAAGAGATATTGAATTTTTATGTATTAACTCTATGGATTTGAACCAGAAGTTCATATTTAAGAAATTTTAAATTTCTTAACTAGATTGTACTTTATAAAAAAATAAAGATGGTTGAGTTACACTATATGCACCGGAAGTGCATAGATCTCAAAATTTTTATCATTTGGCATGATCATCTTGGTCATCCATATTCAAATTTAATGTGACATATTGTTGAGAATACAAATGGACATCCACTAAGAAAAAATTAGAAAATGATTTTGCTTGATAATTACTTTTATGCTTCTTGTACTCAAGGTAAATTAATTATGAGACCTTCACCAACTAAATTTCATTTAAAGTCTCCTGAATTTCTACAAAAATACATGAGAATATTTATGACCCTATCCATCAATCTTGTAGACTATTTAAATACTTTATAATTTTAATTAATGCTTCAACTAGATGGTCATATGTTTGTCTATTGTCAACTCCTAATATTGCTTTTACTAAATTTCTTGCTCAAATTATAAAGTTAAGATCAATAATTCTTGATTATCATATCAAGACAATTTTTATAAATAATGCATATGAGTTTACTTAAAAAGAATTTTATGATTATATTACCATTGAATATTTATTGCATATGTTCATACTCGATATGGTTCAGTTTAATTATTATTAAGATTTTATAATCAATTATTATTTTTATGCTTATAAAATTAAAACTTTCAATATACGCTTGGATACATGTTATTGTTTATATTACACCTTTAATTTGTATTTGATTGTATGCAGTGTATATATTCTTATTGCATCCCCTTAAAAAAATAAAATGGACTATCAATATTATTTTGATATCCATATAGGTTTTGATTATCTATATTAGATATTATAGACCTGTACCGATAAATTTTCTAGAGCAAGATTTTTAGTGAGTTAGTTCTCACTCCATTAGGGAAAGATAAAAGTAAAGGGTCAAAAGCACAATAGATTAATTGGAATACACCAACTTTATCCAATCTTGATACATGCACAAATCAATGTGAACTGAAAGTTCAAAACTAATTCGTTTACATAATGTTGCAAATCAGTTACCAGATATATTTACAAATACCCAGTAGGTGTTCAAATCACATATTTCAGCTGCTAATACTCTTGCTCGATTGATTGTCCCTATAGGACATCTTATTAGTGTGGCAGCTAATAGATATAATATACACCTGAAGCGTAGTAGACTACTTAGTTCAAAATATTAATTTTTGAGATAAGAGAAAATGAATAATTTCAAAATGACACTCCTGAAGAGGTCAAAATCAACATAAGTCAATAACCATATATTTCTAGAGAAGTATCTCCATAAGTGGTTCCTGTACCAAAAAATTATGAGATCTCGTTAAAATATAGAAATATGTGAAAAAAATAAAATTATTGTTAATAATATGTTTGCATATGTTGCTATTGAAATTATCAAAATATGATTGAGCCTAAAAATATTTAAAATTATCGACTTCGAAGTGATTGGTCAAAATGGAAAGTAATCAAGTTTGAGCTAGATTTATTTGCTAAATAAATAATATTTTGACCAGTAGTCCAGACAACAGAAGATATCATATCCATGGGTATTGTATGTAAAAGAAAAAAAAATCATACGAGATTATAAAAAAAGTGCATTTCCTCTATTATGAATGCAATTACTCTTAAAACTTAGTTTTGCAGCACCTAAAGGGCTCGACATTATATTATAATAATTTGCTCATATAGCTTTTAAGAGAAATGAGTTAAATGAAATTATGATATACAAGACACAAATTGTGGTATAAGAATTCTCACAAAGTTCTTATATAAATTATGATGAGACATGTTCTCCTATCATGGATATTATTATCTTTAGATTTTTTATCAGTTTGATAGCCTTTGAAAGGTTTGACATATATTTGAGGGATGTTGTGACAGTTTACTTATATAGTTCATTAGATAATGACATATATATGAAAATTCCTGAAGGATTCAAGATGCCTGAAGCATATAATATCTTGGTAAATATACTATATTAAGTTTAAAGATTCTGATATAAGCTAGGTGGATGTGGTACCTATTTGAATACTTAGAGAAAATGAATATGAAAATAATTTTATTTGCCCATGTATTTTTATCTAGAAGATAAATACAGAATTTATCATAGTTGCAGTTTATGTTAATGATTTAAATATAGTGGAAACTCCAGAAGAGATCTCAAATTATTGCAGACTATTAGCAAGGGAATTTGAAATGAAAGATCTTGGAAGAACATAATTTTATCGTGGATTTCAAGTTGAGTATTTGTCAAATGAAATTCTTGTCCATCAAACATTATCAAACTTGAAATAATTTATATAGATAAATCTTATTCATTAAGCACTCCAATGATTGTTTATTCCCTTGATGTAAAAGGAGATATCTTTAGTCCCTGGAAAGATAATGAAGAGATTCTTGGTCCTGAAGTACCATATCTCAGTGCAATAGGGGCGCTCTTATAACTTGCTAACAACATAAGACCAAATATTTCTTTTGCAGTTAACTTGCTTGCAAAATTTAGTTCTGCACCAACTAGAAGGCATTAGAACGGAGTGAAACATGTTCTTTGCTACCTACGTGACACATCTGATATGGGTTATATATTCACATATAGCACTTCATGTAGAACAATACTGCTATTTTTATGGCGATATGTGAAGCAAATAATTACTGCTACTTCATCAAATCATTTAGAGTTATTAGCTATTTATGAAACTAGTCGTGAATGTGTGTAGTTGAGAAGTATGATCGAATGTATTGGAGGAGCATGTGGATTACCTATAGAAAGCAACAAGCCAATAATATTGCATGAAAATAATGCATCATGGATTGCACAAATTGAAGGAGGCTATACAAGGGTGGCATAATTGAACATATATCACCAAATGTCTCTTATACACATGAAATAATGAAAAAATAAAAAATCGATATTTTCAAAGTTCGTTAAAGCAAAAATTTAGCAGATTTGTTGACAAAGACATATATACAGTGTTAGGGCGTTCACTTAAAATATTTTAGTTGAATGTATTTTTGAGGGAAAGTCACCTATGAATATTGTACTCTTTTTCCTTCGCTAAGGTTTTTTCCCACTGAATGTTTCTTAGCAAGGTTTTAACGAGGCATGCTCATAGGGGTAGTCGTCCAAAGATAAGTGTTATGAGATATGTGGATGACTATTTAATTAGATTAATTTTATTCTATTATGATTATGATTAATTTTATCTTATTTAGATGAGGATTAACTTCATAGTCTTTTGTTCTTATCAAAAGTCTATTTACACCACTATATCCCATTACAAGTGATATATTTGATACAATTAATAATATAGATATTTTTTATATTTCTTATTCTATTTAATTTTTATATATTTAGAATTTGAAATTTTAAATTGGAAATGTGAAAAAAAAATTTAAATCGATATGTGACATTTTTGTACAACATATGCGTATTTTACATATGCTGGAAATATGTATTATACATATATAGGGTATAAGAGTGTTACATATTATATATTGTACTGAATTATATTGGGAAGAATCAATGAATATATAGAAATTCCTTTTGTCCCTCTTCTTCTTCTTCTTCTTCTTCTTCTTCTTCTTCTTCTTCTTCTTCTTCTCTCTATTTCTACTCTCTCTGTCAACTTGATGGAATTTCAAGGTAAATGTCATAGGAGCTTGACAATTTGGTATTAGAGCCACAAGCATCCATTAGGAGTGATCCTACCTTAGCTTCAATATCACAAATGGCTAAAAAGGAACCAGCTGCATAAGATGTCCAATGCTTGCAATATCTAGAAGAAAGAATCCAAGAAATGGACCAAAAAATAGAACACTTCATAACAGAGATTTATAATGGTCTTGAGTAACAAACCCAACAACAGGAAGAGCAGTAATAGACCCATATTTCCATTCAACAGACGCAATGGGTTTATGCAAGTAGTAAGGAATAGGGGCAGTTCTAATGCAACAGAATCAACCCATTGCATTTATTAGTAAGGCTTTGAGTCTCAGACATCAGAATTTGTTAGTTTATAAAAAGGAGCTTCTTGCTATTCTTTTTACAATTGAAAAACGGAGACACTATCTTGACAACTCTCGGTTTCTAACTAAAACATATCACCAAAGTATTAAGTATCTTCTTCAACAAAGAATTAATACCTTCATTCAGCAAAAATGCCTCATCAAGTTATTGGGTCTGGATTTTGGTATACTATATAAGAAGGGAAATAAGAAAAGATTGGCAAATGCTCAGTCTCACGGAGAGTGGACTGATAAGGAAGTAGCTGACTGTTATACCACTAAAATAATAGTGGTACCACTCTGGTTGCAAGAAGTTATGGATAGCTATGAAATGGATACAGAGTGTTAGATGTTAGTCAAAGCTTTGATGATCAGTAATGAAACCAAACCACCATACACCTATCATAATGGGTTACTCAAATACAAGGGCTGAGTAGTAGTGGGTGATGACAAAGAGCTTAAAGAGAAGATATTAGCAGTAGCTCATGATTCAACTTGTTGTTTCCATTCTGGAATCAAAGGTACCTATCACAGGCTGAAATCTCTTTTTTTTTTCTAGAAAGGTATGAAAGAAAAGGCTTACAAATAGGTGTCCTGGTGTGAAATCTATCAGAGATGTAATAGAGAACATATAACTTACCCTGGGTTACTACATCCTCTTCAATTGCCTTCAAAAACCTGGGAATCCATCTCTATGGATTTTATTGAACACCTTCCAAGATCTAAAAGCAAAGAGGTTATATTGGTGATTGTTGACATATTTTCCAAACACTCCCATTTTATATTTACAAGTCTTTTTTTGGTAGGAGCTCTTCAAGCTAATGAGGGTCCAACTCAATCGTAGCACTATGTATCATCTGCAGACAGATGACCAAACAGAACGGGGTAAATGCTTGCCTTGAGAATTATTTGCATTGTTTTTGTTTCCTTAAACCTGGAACATAGGCTAGATGGATTCCACTGGCTGATTAGTGGCATAACACTAATTTTCACTGTACTTTGAAATGATACCATTTCAAGTGTTGTATGGTGTACCTCCACAATAATTTCCTGCCCTGCCTACTGGAGATACCTTAATTCAATCAGCAGAAAATTTCCTTTTGGAACATTAGCAGTTGATGAAGATAATCAAAGAACAGTTGATAATAGAACAAAATCAGCAAAAACAAATTGTAGATAAGCACAGGACTAAAAGAAGCTTCAACATGGGAGATATGGTGTTTGTTAAGGTTCAACCATATGGGCAAAGTTTTGTAGCAGTAAGGAAAAGTGTCAAGTTTTCTGCTAAGTATTATGGCCCATACTTATCACATTAGTTTATTGTTGAGGACTAACTAATGCTTTAAGGAAAATTAGAAGTGTTGAGAAATTTTGAATAGATTAATAAATATATATTGATGAAAATCATATGTGATTAGCCTGATGTTTTGATAAATCATGGATAGATGGACTTTTAAGTTGTGCTAGAAGAATAGCTATGTAATTTGATATCTAGTATTTAAGGAGATAGATGTCTGAATCTAATAACCATGTAAACCCACTTCTTAAAAATCTGTCATTTCGTAAGGATATCCTTGGTGGAGATGATCGGCGTAAAATATCCTGTTTGGGCATTGATTGGAGAAAGAACTTTATTTCATTATTTGTTGACTTCCTACCTTTAGACATCTCATCAAGAGACCTTCACCATATTTTTAGCAAATATGGTAAAGTGTATGACGTATTTGTACCCAGAAAACTTAGGAAGGATAGCAATGTGGGATTTGGTTTTGCCAGATTTAAAACTTTCATTGAAGCGAATAGAGCTATCATTGAGGCTAATGCCTCCTTCTACAAACAACAACAAAATCTATGTCAAATTTGCAAACACTCACCAAGTGTCTCTCGGTCAAAAGAACAATGCTTCTCTTACTGTTAGAAAGTTTGATGCCTCTACTGGTAGTGTTGGCAACAAAGATCTCAAGCACTCTTACGCGGATATTGTAAAGAAAGATAGATTGAAAACGATCGAGCCTTTGGCTGCAACCAATGTCACCTATGTCTTCTCCTTCTCCTTGAAGTTTTGTGATAACTCTTGGCTCAATTCAGTTTTGTTCGGTGAAGTCATCATGGTCAATCACCTACTTCATTTATAAGACTTCTTCAACAAGGATTGCTCATTGTGTTGTAATATTGTGGCCTTGAGTGGTAAGTCAGTTCTTCTTATTTTCAATTGTAGTCTTGATATGGAAGAGTTCTTAAGATCCGACTAATCTTGGCTACTGGAAAGATTTAGTTCTTTTAAGAGATGGGATAAGGAAGTTGCAGCCTATGAAAGATTCATATGGTTACGCTTGGACCACATCCCAATTCATGCCCGAGATATCAAGTTCTTCTCAATGATCTCTAAAAAATGAGGTTCTTTCTTATTATGGACAAGGAGACGAGCAACAAGGCAAGATTTGATTGTGCTAAAGTTCTAATTTTAACAGATAAGGACCTTATAGTTGAATCCCTTTCAGTCATGATCGATGAGGACACTTTTCTCATTAAGGTTTCTGAGGAACAAGGGCATATTGCTAATGTAATTGCTTCAAGACCCGACATTGACACTTCGGCATCTCATTATCCGGAAAACTCTCCGTCGAATGGCATGGATTTTGAGGTTAAGCACATTCCACCTTTCAATGTGCACGTGCCAAAGGAAATTGAAACCTTAAATGCACTATCTGGAACACCACAATGCCAACCCACTAAGCTTGATTTGCTTAATCCATTACACCCATGCTCCTCTATCTCACCTTAACCTTCACAATCTATAGTGGCAAATAACATTCCTACCCCGCCTATAGATATTCCCCACTTTCAGATTGAGCCACATGTCTCTCCAGATAATCCTAATGTTGCGTATGCTGTAATGATGGACTTTGCTCAAAAAATTTCAAACAACTCTGGTGAAATAACTTTCAATCATTCTCATCCTAAAGAGACCATGGACCACTTCTCTGTTGATGACATCAACCAAGCTAGGACTAATTTCGCCTTACCTAATCCCATGCCACTTGACACTGCCAGCAACCCGAGTCCAACCTCCAATCCTTCTCCAACACATCCTCAAGCACATCCTTCTAATCCTACTTGTTCGAAGACATAGTTCAATTTATCCACTGTTCAAGTAAGTATTTCAGCAAGCATCGAGGAGCACGAAGATGATTCTTCATATGATGAACCAGATCACCCCGCTTCTTTAGAGATACCATACAATATATCCACCGTTCCAGCAACTATTTCAGCTAGCATTGAAGAGCATGAAGATGATACTTTGGCTAATGAACTAGACCATGAAGTTTTTAATTTTAACACCTTGAAAAATAAATCCAAATCCAAGTTCAAATTACTAGTGAAAGGCAGTCTCATTGTCCCTTGCAGAGGACAGTCTAAAAAAGGGAATAGTCGAACCCTTTTTTCACCTCTTGGTACCCTAAGTTCTGACTATAACATTAAAAATATGAATCGAATCAATGGCCGCAATTTGTTGGATACTCCTATACAGTTGGAATGTATTAATCCTATGCCTCCTGATGAGCCTAAGGACGTTGACGTTGCTCATTCGGATACAATAGGGTTAGAGGTAGAGAAGACTTGGGAAATCAGTTCATTGTTGGGTCTTTTCAAGCAAATGATAAAGAAAAGATTGTCAAGGACAGAACAAAATCATTAGCAAAGAAGTAAACGATGGGTGTCATTTCGACTCTTAATATCCTGGGGTTTCATTCAGTGGAATTTGCTGATATTAAGTATGAGGTGCCTTGTTGAACACTTCTGTAGACCCTTAATTTTGGACATAATCCAGCCCGACCCTAATTAAAAGGAAGTTAGATCAAGCCTAAAGGTTTAAACTAGTCTGAAATAATTTTTAAATGCCAAAAATGGTCTGGATCCCAAGACAAGTCTTCCATGCCTAAATTTTGTCGAATCGGCATGTCCGATTTGCTATAGCCACTAATCTGGCTCTCGATTTATTTTCCTAATTCATATTGGATTTTGTCTTAACCATAGGATGGTTTATTAATTTTCTTATTGAGTTTGGATTTCATCTTAAATTGTCGATTAGCATTAGAGTTTTGTCTTAGCCAATAAATAACAAAGTCTAAGATAGAGGGAAGGGAGGAATTTTGATTAGTAACCAGGGACAATCTTAATTAAGCAATTAAGAGGGAACACACACAACAAGAAGAAACACAACAATCTAAGAGGCAAAATACCAAAACTGTCTCGATTGCATTGAAACAAGAAAGTTAAGTAGATTCAAGCAGATAGCTGGATCATCTCTTTTAATTTTGGTGGAGTCAACAAATGCAAGTTTGATTTTCTTTAGTTTATTCAATTCAATTATTTACTCTTACTAATTAATTCATTGCATTTTTTCCATTAATATAAAACAATACATATAAATTTACATATTATTCTCAGTAATGCACATAACATATTATGCCCATAGCTTTATAAATATGAAAATCTTAATAACATCACAGATTCATTTTAGTTTGTCTATTTCTTATTTGATTTTATAAAGAAAGCCCAAATTTATATCTTTCAAAACCCTAATCTGTAAAAACCAATTTCTAAAATCTAAAACCCTAACAAAACCAATTCCCAAACCGTAAAACTCTAAATCCTAATTTCTATAAATATAAAATTATAGCTTACATAGAAACTCTAATTCCCCAACAAAACCATATCCTATAAACTGTTTACCTTTTAGAGGCGCTGCCCTCTTGACCCCAGCTAGCTAACCGGCTAGCGGGACCACTGTAGGCGCGACTTGTGTTGTCATGCGCTATATTTTCTTAATGATGTAAAATTAAAATGTGTTTGTTTATTTTATTTTTAATTATTCAAATTATTTTCATTTATGTTTTATTATTTTTCTCTTGCTTTTTTTCTTTTTCTTAGATTTATATAGACTTGTAAAATGCACGTTTTCACTCGTAGGTGTCTTATTTATTTATTTAATTTATTTTTTATAATTTAATTTATTTAAAAACTTTGGGATAATTGTAAGGGTCATGTTTTCATTAATTGGTGGATGTCCTATTTTTATTTACTTGTACTTTGGATATTGGACATTACTGTAAGGACATATTTTCGTTTCGTACGGGTGTCCATTTTTTTTTTTTTTTGGTTTGGACATTCTTGATTTTAGTAAATATTTTTTTATATTTTGCATGTATTATAATGAATGATATTTTAATAAGTTAAGAATTTAATAATATTAAGACCTGAAAAGGAAGTCGGTTCCAATGAACCGAGCGTTATGGGGGTGCTGAGTCATTTCTCACATTCCCCATGCGTATTCAACTTTTCGAACCCATTAGGGAGTTGGGGATTCCTTAAGAATCGAGTCATCTACCTCTTTATTTTTTTCCGCCCGTCCGGGTGATGACTCCATTTTCTACGGGTTTAGGCCGTGTTCTCTAAGGCCCTAAGCCTAACCGTGTCGAAGTCGCAAGAACCATTCTACATGAAAGTGGGGGCAAAAATTTCCGCTCACAACCTCTGTCCTTGTTAGTGGGTAAGATATTTCATTCTTTAGTTTTTGGGTAAAGTTTGTAGATACTAGATATATTAAGGCGTATTACCCTGGTACATTTTCTCTTACTTATTGTTGGTTGTTTGGCTTCGGTTGCCATTAATCTGGTGCACTGATTGATGTTCACTGGTAGTTTGGCTTCGATTGTTCAGCCAACACATTTGCAGTTCCTTTATGGCATATTCTTTGTGGCTCTAGAGGATGAAGTGTGAAGTTTTCTTTAACTGTATGGCCTGTGGTTATTTAGATGCTACAATTCTATTAAAGTCTTTCAGCTGATGAAGTGGTTTCCTTGATAGGTCTAATGCTCTCTATTATAACTAATTTTGAATCTCAAAGTTAGGAGCGAAGTGTATGATTGAGCTTGATACGCTACAATGCAAATTTTGATCTCCACAAAGGTGCAGAATATGCTAAAAGTGAAGTGTATTCTTGCTACATTAGATGACTTTCCATTGGGTCATCTCTATGCCATTAACTAATGACATTCAGATTTCTTCTGCTGGGTCCTTATTGGCAAACTTATTGGCTTATTATGTTTTCTTATGTTGTTTGTGAAATTGAGTTTTGATAACATAAACTTAATATGGTATCTGCTATCTCAATAGGAGGAGAAAAATTGGCTTTCAGGGTCTTTAAATCGTTGTAATATTGTGTTCAAAGATCATGTGATCCCCTCTGCAGTATTAATAATAAATAATAAACAATAAACATTTTGTATAAAAAAAATATTATGGCCCATTCAAGGTATTAGCTAAATTGGGAAGTGTTGCATATAAGCTTGAGCTGCCAGCCATTAGTGTTATACATCCAGTGTTGCATGTGTCAATGCTTAAAATGTTTGTAGGAAAAAATGTCAAACCTTCTAATGACTTGCCTAAACTACATGATAATGGGGAGTTCAAGGTGGCACCAAAATGTATACTGAACAAACGAACCAGCATACGAAAAATGAAGGAAATAGAGTAGATTTTGGTTCAATGGACCAATATGTCCAAGGATGAATCTACCTGGGAAGACAAGGAATTCATGAAGTCACAATTTCCTGAGTTCTTCCTTGAGGACAAGGAAATTCGTGATAGGGAGGGAAATGTCATGATCCAAGCAAAGGCTGAAGGCTATAATGGGTTGGGTGGACTTTCAAGCCCAAGAAGGAAGCCGAATGAAGAAGGAATGACAGTTGTGAAAGAATCTCCAGCTAGTGTCAAGAATGCAAATTAGGGACAAGTGAAGCAAGGAGGGAATGTGCATTGATTTTGTTAGATGTTAGATGTGTTTGTCAGTATTAGTTGTAAATAACAAAATAGGTGAGAGAAATGATTGGGAATAATTGGTTTATTATATATTGTACTGAATTATATAGGGGAGAATTAATGAATATATAGACATTTCGACATATATTACTTTTATCCTATTATTCTTTTAAATTTTAACACATATATATTATTATATGTAACATATACCAATGTATAATTAAATATATAATAGTTTTATACTTTAATTTTTTTTTAATTTAACACGTATATATTATTATATGCAATATACACTAACATATAACTAAACATATATCACTTTTATACTTTTATTTTTTTGAAATTTAACATGCATATATTGTTACATGTAACATATATAAATATATAACTAAATATATAATAGTTTTCTACTCTTATTCTTTTGAAAGTTAACATATATGTATACCATATACCAATATATAACTAAATATATATTACTTTTATATTCTTATTTTTTTGAAAGTTAACATATATATGTTATTGCATGTAACATATATCGATATATAACTAATTATATAATAGTTTTATACTCTTATTTTTAAAAAAAAATTTAATATGCATATGCTATTATATGTAACATATATCGACATATAACTAAATATATATCACTTTTATACTATCATTTTTTAAAATTTTAATAAGTATATGTTGTTATATATAACATATACCAAATATAACTAAATATATATCACTTTTATACTCCTATTCTTTTAAATTTAATAAGTATATGTTATTATATGTAATATATACCGATGTATAACTAAATATATAATAATTTATACTCTTATTCTTTTAAAATTTAATACATATATGTTATTATATGTAACATATATAGATATATAACCAAATATATATCATTTTTATACTCTTACTCTTTTAAAATTTAATATGTAGATATTGTTATATATAGTATATACTAACATATTACTAAAATTTTAAAGTACGAAAAAAAAAAAACTTAATTTTAATAGAGCAATAATTACTAAATTTTTTTTACATTGATTAAAAAGAAAATTAAAATAATTTTATTTTAGTCGGTTAAAAAGGGACTCAAATTTTAAATTATAATAAATTAGAGTTTAAATATAATTTTTAAATAATAATAAATTTTCTAACTTTAATAGTTTGATATTGATTTCCTAATTCTGTATTATAAAAATTTATAAAATTTTCATTACTTAGAATGAATTGAATTAATTTTTTATTATAATCAATTCATTACTAATGATGGAATATGTTTAGATTCTATATATATACATATATATATATATATGAAAAGTTTGATTTTAAAAAATTGAAATTACAATAGCAAGTGACAATTTAACATTTTAAAGTAAGAGAATATTCTTGTTACTGGCCACTTGTGCAGTGCAATAGATGCTTGCTACCTTTCAATGGTCACATTGCACATCAACTCAATAACTTGGCTGACTCTCTTTTTGTGGAATCTGATGGCAACAATTTGACATTAAGCAGTAAAAAGAAGAAATACCAAGCTTCATAAAAAAAATGGCCCTGCAACACAAAATTTATCGCAGATAAAACAGCAGCAGCAACAATCAACTCTTAATCTTAAATTAATTGAAGTCTGTTATATAAATTTTTCTTTTTTTACTCAAATCGATTTAGAATTATTTCTTTTAATAAATATAAAAACTAAGATTATTTTATATTATTTTTATCCAAATTAATTTAAATTTATTCCTATTTTTTTTAGCTATTTTTACTATAACTAATTTAGCTTTTTGTATAACCGTAAATCTTAAAGTATAAAAATGTAAAAAAAAAAAACATATATCACTGTATAAATAAAAACTAAAAAATCAAATAGCGTATGGTATGTAAATTTCTCTATATCGACAATTTTATAATAATAAAGTTCTTTAATTCCAGTAATAAAAAAAAGTTCTTTAATTCCTTTTTTCTAATTGACCATGTCAAGGCTTGCTCTTCTCCTAACATTATAATATTATATGTTTAAATTCCATATCTATATTTTAACTGTTCACTCATCAATTTTTTTATTATTTACTTTATAAAATTATTTACAGTTATCCAACTATAATTTAAAAGGTTTAACAGTGAGATATATGTGTGTGTGTATATATATTTATTAGAAACTTTTCTTATTAAAAAATAATATATTTCAAATATAAAATTTGTTTATATTTGACTTGAAAATTAAAATTAATTAAAATATAAAATGAACTAAAATTGGGCTGGGAATCAAACTACGTAATTTCATTTTGCATGTCAAGAAAAATAGAAAAAGATGTTAAAAAAATTAAATTTTAAATTTTAAATTTTAAAAAAACTCCTTTGTTTTATTCCCCAAATTAAATTTTAAATTAATCCTAACGTTAACAATATTTTTATAGGTATGAGAGGCTGTAGTGCCTTCTTTCTATCAAAAGGAGAAAAAGGATACATGTAATATGTTCATGGGATAAAAAAACAACTATAGAAAAAGATGATATGGTTCAGTGATCATTCATGCAGAAAAATATTTCTAATACCTACAAAATAAAAATAAAAATTAAAGGAGTTAATGACTCATTTGAGCGTGTGGATGAGTGCGAATTTTCTTGTTTTGGAGCAAAAACAAAATATTTTCAGTGGATAATTGTCTGCTTTTGAATTGGTTCAAGAAAGTAAGATTTACAGTCATCAACAAGCAATGAAGTGGAATATCCCACCTTTGTAACTTTATTTATCTATAAGTCGCTGTGGAAGTTCACCATCAAGTCACACATCACCACTCCAAAAAAAGATTGAAAAAGATGCCAGCCTGATTTTTCTTTAAATACTTACTATGAATCAACCTGAATCTAGTTCAGTTTCCATTTCAAGTGGTCATGACGTTGGTCTGCTAGACAGTTTTCATTGTTGATAATTAATTTGAATACAAAACCATGTGAAACTTTATCAACCACTTTATCTTTCAATATATATATATATATATATACAAATACTTGGACTTGCAAGGCAACACCAAGCTCTCACATTCACAAGTATAAAAAATTTGTTTTGCTCTGTCACGTTTGTTTATTTTTCTCTTTGTTATCCACAAACAACTATGGGTTTCCGTTTGGCTGCTATTGCTCGTGGTAAGCAAACTCTTCAAAGGTCTCATTCTACAACAAGCACTCAAACAAGGTCAGTAGCCGTGGATGTACCAAAGGGCTACCTTGCTGTCTATGTTGGACAAAACAAAATGAAAAGATTTGTAATTCCCATATCATTCTTGAATCAACCTTCATTTCAGGATTTACTAAGCCAAGATGAGGAAGAGTTTGGATATGATCATCCAATGGGGGGGGGTCTCACAATTCCCTGCAATGAAATTTTTTTTTCTATTGATTTCTTGTTTAAATCGATGAGAGAGTGTGAACAATATATTTTGTTAAGAATAGATCTACTTACGGGAAAATGTACAGGCAGAGCATAAATATTAATCAATAAAATTTTTGTTTCCTTAAATTATGCATTCTGAATAATTTTCTTTTTTAGTTTCTACATGATTCTTTGTTTTCAACAAAAAGTTCCCTTTGAACACAAGAAGGAAAAAAATTATAACCAACAGACCAGACTAATACAAATTACAAACCACTCACAATATCTATTTTAATAGGTATGTATATATATATATATATATATATATATATATACACTCACAAACATTTTGATTGAAATGCATCTACTCATTTTTCAAGCATCAAAAGTTCCTCTGCTCAACAAGACTTCATTGATCTCTCTTATTCATCCATTCAAATTTATGGGTTTTCGATTGCCTGCTATTGTTCGTGCTAAGCAAATTCTTCAGCGTTCTCCTTCTAGAAAAAGCGAAACAAATTCAGTAGCCATTGATGTGCCAAAGGGCTACCTTGCAATACATGTTGGAGAAAACCAAAGGAGGCGATTTGTAATTCCAGTATCATACTTGAACCAGTATCCATTTCAGGAATTATTATGCCAACATGAAGAAGAGTTTGGATATAATCATCCAATGGGCGGTATCACAATTCCCTGCAGTGACAACAAATTTATTGATGTCATTTCTTGCTTAAACCATTCACGAAACACCTGATATTAACACAAATTTTGTAAAATTTAAGGCTGCAAGTATAATGTACAGATAAGAGCATAAGCATTAATCAATTAAATATTTGTTTCTTCATATTCTGCAGTTCTCCCGTTGAATTTTTTGTTTATGCACTTTACTTGTGCCAGATTTTTTGTGGTGAGAAAATTATTTCCCTCTGCCAAAAGTATGGACAATTATGGTTTGCTCGCATATATATCTTCTTATAAATATTAGGTTTAACAACATTAGTATATATACACTTTTAATAACATGTTAAATGTTAATTAAAAGCAGGATAATGATGCTATTCGATGATTGTTGCAAATGTAATTACAGATTTTTGTCAAATAACTAATTATTACATCTGATTATATTGCTCTTAATTTTTAATTAACACCGAAATGTGTTGTTTAGCAGCAAATAAATCCTCTTGTTAAAAGTAATTTATTTTAATGGAACTAACCATATTTTTTAGTATATTTCTTTTTTGATTGTACCCATTAAGTGGCCCAACAATCCTCTGAAAAAAAGATACCTTCATTGATCTTCCCTATGACTTAGAATGGATAAAAATAAGGTTAACATCTATTTGTTGGCTTCAAAAGTAATTCTTGTAATAGCTTATTGCCCTTGGTGTCAACCTTACCTTGAGTCTACTATTTAAGAACACAAGTAATTTGAGAATCTTCAATTCCATCTAAATGGATTATCATATAAAGCAATCTATGGTCCCAATAGCTTGTCCTCAAAGAATTATATATGCATAATTAACTCCAAGTAACAAGGTTGTGCCCCAACAAAAATAATACAATCTAAACATGCAACAGCTAAGCCTTTTCAAGTTGAGTTGAAAGGCAAAACCATGTGATGGAAGATGCCCTAAAACTTTCAGCAGGCCAATGGATAGATCAAATAGAAATATGGTATGACGGTGGGCTGGCGGGTAGTGATTGTTATTTGCTATTAGATACCTGATTCAATGGTCAACAAACAAGTTATAATTAGAACCCTTCAAAGACTTGACTTTTTTGTTATATCTTATAGTTGATCAAGTAGCTAGACAAGCTATTGTAATGTTCACATGTGCCATCCCCTTCCTTCAAGTCCAATCAACACCGACTGCCTAAAGAATGTCTCATCCTGAACAAATGTGAAAAAAAAAATTGAAGTTGAATTTCTAATTTTAATTTTATAACTCTTAGTTGGTTGTGGTGGTGGGTCATGATGTTTGAGAGAATTGATGACCAACCCATGTGATATCCCTCATCAGCCAAACTTCAAGCCAAACACATTTGTAGCCTTTAAGTTGTATATATAAATCTGCAAGTATTTTAGATGTGAAGGCATCACCAACTCCTCATTTCTCCAGCATCAATAGTTCCAACTTTACCCTGCAAGTCCTTACTGATCTTTTCTGTTATTCATCCGGACAAAAAATTATGGGTTTTCATTTGCCTGCTATTGTTCGTGCAAAGGAAATTCTTCAGAGGTCTCCTTCTAGAGACAGCCAAACATTTTCAGCAGCCATGGATGTACCAAAGGGCTGCCTTGCAGTCTATGTTGGGGAAAATCAAAAGACGCGATTTGTAATTCCAATATCATACTTGAACCAGCCTTCTTTTCAAGACTTACTATGCCAAGCTGAAGAAGAGTTTGGATATAATCATCCAATGGGTGGTCTCACAATTCCCTGCAGTGAAAACAAATTTATTGATGTTATTTCTTGCTTAAATCATTTATGAAAAAGATACTGTGAACACAATTAATTTTGTAAAATATAAAGCTACGAATACAATGTGCAGACAGAGCATAAGCATTAATCAATTAAATTTTGTTTCTACATTTTCTTCTTATTATTACTGCAAGATATTTGATGGAGAAAAAATTATTTCCCTTCACCAAAAGCAGGGACAATTGCGATTTACGTGTCCTGAATACTACTAAAAATATTTTATTTTACGTTATTTAGTCTTTAATATTAAGAATAATAATTAACAGCAAGTGCAAATTTTTAAGGGTGTTCTCAAATATAAACAGCTGGTTGATGTTTGCTGCCAAATGTTTGTTGTAGTGTCATTAAACTTGTTACATGAGTTTTACTTAGTAGGTGATATTACGACTAATTATTTTAGCAGCAAACAAACCTTGTTGTGAAATATAGTTTTTTTTTTTTTCTATTATAGGTGAACTAGCATTCTTGATTAATTAATTGTTGAAATTGTTGCAAGTGAACTAGCTCAAGGTTAGTTTGCTTTGATTAATTATATCCATTGGTGGTCCAATAAATGAGCAACAAACAAGCACTGATCTCCTTATGATTTGAGTTGATGAAAATTACAATCTTTAACATTTTGTGGCCGCTTCAAAAAAAGAAAAAATCTGGACATGCATACATACACACATGTTAATTTCTGGACAATAGGAGAAATATTACGGTGCCATGGTTGTGGGCTGGTGGGCAATGATTGTCATTAACAATTAATTTCTGTGGCAGTGGTAAAATAACAAGATGTTAGAACCTTATCAAAAACAAAAGCATTTGACCTTAATATATATATATATATATATATCTTACAGTTTGATCAAATAGCTAGCCAAGCCATTGTGAAATTCACATGACCAACAAAAACATATGCCTAAAGCATGTCTCCTCATGAAAATTGAAAAACTTGACAAATTCAACTTGTATTTTGGTGTAATAATTTATATAAATACCCTAAAAAATAACTTTTTTTATAAAAAATACTACAAAAATTAAAAATATTTACACTTTTATTATAATTTAGCGTAAAATTTTAAAAATAACTTATTTCTCAATAAAATAAAATTTTTTTTAAAAAAAATATATCTTCCCTCACTACAATTAATATTTTACTTCAAATTTTTATTTTTTTTTTCAAACTTCAATATTAAAATAAAAAAATAGTGAAAATTAATATTTTAAATTATTTTTCATCATATAAAAATTATAATTTTTTATAAAAAGAGAAAATTTTAATTTTAATTATAAAAAATAAATAACACTAAAAAAATAAAATAAAACATACAAAAATATATTAGTAAAAATATTAAATTTATTTTTAAATAAATTTTATATATTATACACATGAAAAAAATAAAAAAATACACAATTTCATTATGTAAATATATCATAGATATATTAATTATAGATGTTGTAGATACATTGCATATGTTGTGTGTGTATATATATATATATATTATATTTTTATTATTAAAGTTGAGTATATTTTATGTAAAAATTATTTAATATTATGTGAATATTGTATAAATATTGTGTGAATGTTTTGAAAATAAAAGTTAAATAAATATTAAAATTATTATGTAGATGTATTGTAGATTTATTGTTAATGTGTTGTAGATGTATTTTGTAATATTGTGTGTGTATTTTATATATGTTGTCTATATATTATGTATTTATTTATTTTTTTAGATAAAAAATAAATAATATAAAAAAATAAAAATACAAAAATAAAAAAAAGAAGAAGAAAAAAGACTGTTGGTAGCGTAAAAATGTAAATAAAATTGTTTGTCGGTTATTCTTGAAAAGTAAAACTTTTTTGCTTTGCACAGTGTAATTTTGGATATATATATATATATGTATATATGTATGCATGCAAAAGATTCTTATCCCCAATTTACGCTCTGCTAGGGTTTCTTCTCTAACGACCACGACCGACCCTTCCCTTGCGACTGCTCCCTTGCCGGAGCCGGTCACCCCTGTTGCTCCTCCTACATTTGCTGATATTTTGCGTTATGGAAACACAGCTAATGATGTGAATCGGTCCTTTGCTGCTATTATTTCCAAGACTCCTCAATCTGTGGTTAAACCTCCGTACACATATAAAGGCGCTTCTGTTGTTGCCTTCTCGAAAGATGAATCTGATTCCTTTGCATCGTTATTCCGATTTGCTTTGGTGGGTACATTCAATGATGGCCGTCCACCAATCAAAACTCTCCAAAAATTGCTTGATCAGGTTGGATTTCATGGGAATTTTTCCGTCGGGCTTCTTAATGCTTCACATGTTTTAATTCGTTTTGATCTAGAAGAAGACTTCCATAGATGTTGGTTGAAGCAGACATGGTATTTTAATGGCTTCTCTATGCGGGTTTCTAAATGGTCCAAGACTTTTCGCTCCGATGTTGATAGCTCTATTATTTCGGCATGGGTTTCTTTTGAAGGACTTCCGGTGCATCTTTTCAATAAAGCAGCCTTGTTTTCCATTGCCAATCTCATTGGCCCTCCACTTAAAGTAGATGCAGCTACCGCATTACTTACTCGACCTTCTGTTGCACGGGTTTGTGTCGAACTTGACTTATCTAAGGAACTTCCTACGAAAGTGTGGATCGATGACGATGGCTTTGGATTTTGGCAATTTGTTTCCTATGAGGATTTACCCCCTTATTGTGTCGAATGTTGCCGTCTTGGTCATAATGATGCTTCCTATCCTTTGATCGTTAATCGTCTTCCACAAAGGCCTGTTGAGGCAAAGAAGATTTGGATCCCTAAAGAGCAAAACAACCCAGTTTCTGTTGGGACCTCTTGTCCAACAGATACTTTCCCAGCAAAAACCACGACGGTTACTCTGGTGGAGCCTCCCTTCAATCTTAAGGTTCTGGAGCATTCTAATAATGCAGAACGTTCTTCTGATAATCCACTGGGAGATGCTCTGTTTAATGATGTTAATACCTCCCCCTCTCCTGATTGCGTGGTTGCCAAGGATTTGGTACATGATGACATATCTCCTGCTATTCCTGTCAACGACACTGCCAATGTGTCTGATACGGTCCGATTGTCTTCTCCTGGTATTTCAGATGATGAACCTGCTTATGGGTCTGATGAAGATTTTATTTAGCATAATTCCAATTCGTATCTTCCAGCTCCTTCCAAGCTTATGTCCTGTGAAGAATTAAAGGAATCTAATTCTATCTTGTCACGTAAGCACAATGCCACTCAACTTTCAAAATTTCCTGACAATGAAGGTTTACAGGCTGAGTTTACCCTTGTTCAGAGGAAGTTGTCACTAAGAAAAAGCGTGGTCGTCCTCCAAAATCCTCTCGCCAACGCTCTTCTTTAAAAACTTCGCCTGGTCAGTTTTCTTAATGAATTATTTGCAGTGGAATTTGCGGGGTATTGAATCCTCTTTCTCTAGATTAAAACAAATATGTATGGATCATAAAATCTCTCTTCTCACAGTCATTGAGCCTATGGTGCATAGTAATAGGAGTATGTTTTTTTTCTAATAAACTTGGTTTTACCAATGTTTTTTGTTCTCATGACAATAAAGTATGGATCTTCTGGGATACTCAGTTTTTTCTTTTAACTGATTTTATTGACCTTCTCAATTACTTTCTTGCTTGGTATTGTGTCACTCTCTTCAATGGAATTTTACTCTCTCGGCTGTATATGGTAAACATTCCAGAAACAGCCGAAAGGATCTTTGGGATCATATGTTGTCTACTTTGAACTCTATTTCTGGTCCTTGGCTTATAGGGGGCGATTTTAATGTCATTCGAAGCCCAACCAAATATAAAGGTTCTTCACAACCCTGTTTGCAGAGTATTCAAGATTTTAATGTGTGTTTGGATGAGTGCAGTCTCATTGACATTCCTTTTCTTGGTTGCGAATTTACATGGACGGGAATTCGCTCTTCCAGTTGAGTTTGGGAAAGGTTGGACCGATGCCTTGCTAATGCTCCCTTTTTTGATTATTTTAATGATGTTTCTTTGAAGCATTTGGGTAAAGCAACTTCTGACCATGCGCCACTTTTTCTTTCTTGCAAGCTTGATATGGTTTCCTCTCCTAAACCATTTCGTTTTCAGCATATGTGGTTACTCAATAACACTTTTTTGGATATGGTAAAAGGTTATTGGGATTCTTCTTTTAATGGTGGTGGTATGAAGGGGCTGTTCATGAAATTGAAGTCTCTTAAAAAGGCAACTAAAGAGTGGAACCAGACTACCTTTGGAGATATTTTCCAAGGCATTAAGGTTGCAGAGGAGGAAGCAACTTCGGCAGAATCCAGTTACTTGGCGGATCTCATGGATTCCAATCGCATTCATTGGCAAGCCAAGCAAGCTGTGCTTATTCAAAAATATAAGCTTGAAGAATCATTTTGGAGACAAAAATCTCGCAACAAGTGGCTTCAAGTCGGGGATGCAAATACGAATTTTTTATCATAATTATGTTAAAGTCAGGAGGAAAATTCATCGGATTTCTTCGGTTAAGGACTCTTCTGGGGCTTGGATTTCGGACCAAAAACAAATCGGGAAGGAAGCAGTTTCCTTTTTTCAGGAAATATTTATGCGTGGTGATGATGATGATTTTACTTCTCTTATTAAAGTTATTCCATCTTTAGTGACTGAACAATAGAATGCGGATTTGATCAAAATTCCTGACAATGATGAGATTAAAAGGGCGGTTTGGCAATTAAATGCTAAAAGTGCTCCGGGTCCAGATGGTTTTGATGGGACATTCTTTAGAAGTTGCTGGAATATTGTTTCCTGGGAAGTGTGCAGCGCTGTTAAGGAGTTTTTCCTCGGTCTTCCTATTCCTCAATCTTTCAGTGCCACCACCATTATTCTTCTTCCTAAAGTTGACAATCCGTCCTCTTTCAATCAGTACAGGCCTATTTGTCTGGCGACTTTCATTAGCAAGGTATGCACGAAAATTATTGCTAACCGCATGGTTCCTGTTCTTGATGTTATTATTTCTCAGGAACAAGCAAGTTTTCTCAAGGGAAGGTCAGTGCATGAGCAAATCCTAATTGCTAATGAAATGATCCATGACATCAATCGTAAGACCAGAGGACACAACCTTGCCATTAAACTTGACATGACCAAAGCATTTGACCGAGTTTCCTGGAGTTTCCTCGAGGCAGCAATGTTAAAATTTGGTTTTTCTAATGCTTTTGTCTCTCTCATTCTCTCCAATCTTCGGGCTACTAAGCTTTCAGTCAATATCAATGGAGAGAGTTTTGGATTTTTCAGTCCCACTCGAGGTGTCAAGCAAGGTGATCCCTTATCTCCATATCTTTTTATTATAGCTGCTGAATGTTTTTCCAGGGGCCTGATTAATCTAATCGCGGAAGGCAAGATCTTGCCTTACAAAATGGCAAGAGGCTGTACGTTATTTCTCACCTTGGATTCGCTGATGATCTTCTGGTTTTTCTCAATAGGGACATGAAAACCATTACAAAATTCATGGATTTTCTCTCATGCTACCAACGTGGTTCGGGCCAATTAATTAACTTTGACAAGAGTTCCTTTTTCTATTCTAAAAAAGCTAGTCAGAGTTTTATTGATAAAGTCAACCGTTGTCTCAATATCAAATGGCGGTCTCTTCCTTTTCATTACTTGGGAGCGCCGATCTATCAAGGCATCAATAGGGCGGAATATTGTGGTTACTTGATCCAAATAATAAACAACAAGTTGGAAGGCTGGACGAAGAGGATGCTCACATCTGGGGGTAGATTAATTCTTCTCAAGCATGTGCTTAATTCTATTCCTATCCATACTCTTGGAACCATGTTACTGCCTCAATCTGTAATTAATGCTCTTGAGAGAAGGTTTGCTGCCTTCTTTTAGGATTCTACGGGTAGCAGCAGATATCATTGGGTCAAGTACGTCGATTTTTGTTTCCCTACTGATGAAGGTGGTTTAGGCCTTCGTTCGCTAAACTCCTTACAGGATGCTTACTCGCTTAAATTATGGTGGAACTATAAGAAAGGCAGCTCATTGTGGTCTCGATTGATGTTTCAAAAATACAATAGAAAAGGATTTATGCAGTTTCAGATTATAGACTCTTGCATCTGGAAGAGGTTGTGTAAAACCACTAATGTGGCAATGTCTCTTTTTTCTGATGATAATGGCTCATTGGTTTGGTCCAGCACTGGATCGAACTGCTTCAAACTAACTGGTGCTTATCAAGCAATCCGTCCAACAAAATCGCCTCTGCTGTCCTTTTCGTACATTTGGGATACTTGCATTCCATTGAAACTTTCGATTTTCATGTGGCGGCTGTTCAGGAATGCTTTGCCATTGCCCGCTCGATTACAAAAGATGGAAATTCAATTAAGCTCTTGTTGTCCTCTTTGTTATTCGGCAGCAGCTACTGCCAATCATATTTTCTATGATTGTGACAGTATCAAACCGGTTTGGAGGTTCTACAGAGGATTGATGCTTTCTCACCCTCATGATCAACGTAATTTCTAGCAAGAGATGATGCTTTGGTGGCTCCAATATTCTCCAAACTCAACTTTAGGTAAGGTTTCTAAGCTTCTTCCTATAATCATTATTTATTCCATCTGGTTGGCCTATACTCGATCGACATGGGGTGAGGAGCAATTTTACTTTCCAAGCTTTCATAAAGGCATTCAGGATTTTCTATTTTCATGGGGGGTGGCACATTCTGGAGATAAATTTGCTCAACCTATCCCTCTCCTCAAAGATCTTTTTCCCTCTGATTTTGGCACTAAGAGTACAGGTAAACCGAAACTAATTAGATGGCTTAAACCTCCATCCGGTTTCTTGAAAATGAACGTTGATGCTTCATTTACCAAATTTGGTTCGGCTGGAGGGGCAGTAATCCGAGACTGTCATGGTTCCTTTGTAGCTGCCGCTGGTTTTGTCTTTCATGCAGATTCAACGGAATTGGCAAAGTTACACGCCATTTTACATGGCCTCCAATGGTGTGCTTCCCATGTCTATTCTTCTATTATCCTGGAATCTGATTCTATGGTGGTCGTCCACAAGATTCTTTCTCCGACTGCTGCTCATTCATCTTCAATCTTAGCTAAGATCCGAATGCTCATGGCTGCTACTTCGGTCTCCATTGTCCATGTTCACAGAGAAGCGAACAAAGCAGCGGATTACATTGCTTCCTTATGTCGCTTACACTCTTCTCCTGCATTGTTTATAGATTTTAAATCCCTTCCTCACATGCTAAGATGTATTTTCCTCTCGGACAATATGAACATTCCCTATGTTAGATTCTAATTTCTATTCTATAATAAAAAAAATATAGTTTAAAAAAATGTATGCATGCAAAATGTGTATATACACACATGTACACAATCAGGTGGATTATAAATTAAGGATAAAAAAATATTTTAGATAAAATTATGGAAAATGGGACAAAGTGGACCCATTTAGCCATTTGAAATTTAAAACACATACATATATATTTTCGGAGGGCCAGAGATGAGAAGACCATTTGATTAGGAAAATTTGGGCCAAGACTCAAAAGTAACTTGAAAAAAAACACAATAGCATTGACAAGCTTAACTATTTGACAACTATCATTTTAAGTAAATTTTCAAAAAAAAAAACTATCATTTTAAGTAAGACACTAATCACCAGTAAAACAAATTTATACATGCAAATGGACACCTCCATGTTACAAAATGGTTTCTTCTTATAGGCCACCAAATCATTTATGCAATCAAGCCTCCTCTCAAAATGGTTGCTGCACGACACTGTAGGTACCTCTTACAGCAGGAAAATTTTAGTTTAACGTCATGTGTAAAAAAAATAACAAAGGAGCACAATAAAGAAAAGTGAAGAGAGGAAAGCAGAGAATATATTTCGGCCTAAAAAGTTAAGAAGAAGAGAAATTAATAAATTAAGGTAAGTTAAAGATTAAATTTCTTAATTAAGAACAATAAAAAATTAATCAAATTAAATAATATCTATATTTATTTTTTTAAAATCAATATAGATGTATATTGTATTAATTCTTAATTAATTTAAATTGTGTCAACACTAAGTAGAATAGGGTTAGATCCTGGTTATCAACAAATTAGTTGAAGTAATATAGATTGCTTAATCCAAGCCATAAGCTAAACTAAGTTTTAATTAAAATGTTACTAGAGGTAAGTAAATTGAATTAAATAAAAAGATAAATTCTGGAAAATTAATTGTAAGAATAAAATATCTTAGTATTAATGACTTCGAGTTATTTTTAGAAAATAGGTTGCATAATTTATTTTAACACATAAATATATGATTAAATATTACAAAAAAAAAAGCTAAGTCATTAGTTAATAAATAAGGATGTTTACAAAAATAACTCAAAAACTAAAGTCTTTTTTAAATTTACGGCATATAAAAAAAATTTAAATTTACCGAAAGTGTTATTTTTAATTGCAAGAGTATGGAGGAGCTGACCGACGTAGAAAGTGTACAAAAATATATATGTCGTGCGCTAACTCGCTAAGTATCCTTGTAAAGTTGTAATATGAGTTGCTGTTAAAAAAATAATGGCATTATTTTTCATTTGTATTTGTTTTTTAGTGGCCACCGTTTTCTATTTTTATTTTTTTTATTTTTTAATTTTAAAATATTACATTAAAATATTTATATTAAATTTATATTTATATGTAATAAACACCATATATATTTTAAATTTTATTTATATTAATATATTTTATTTAATTTATATGATTTAAAATAATTTTTATACATACTAAAAAAATTGTTTAAAAATATTTTTTTAATATAAAATTATAAAAATACAATTTTATCTTTAACATATACCAATATATATTAATATCTACCCACATGTATTTTACATATATTGTTATTTTTTTACAAAATATGACTACCATATATCTAGTTATGTGTAACATATATTTATATATGTTATTTTTTTTTCGTTATTTCTAGTTATATGCAATATATGTGTACATATGAATAAATATATAAAATAGTTATATATCGACATATATCTACATATATTCACATTATATCAATATATACTCACATATATTGTTATTTTTTAGTTAAAGTATATGTAATATATACTTATGTCTTATATACACATATATATTGTTATTTTTAGTTAAAGTATATATATCTATTAAATTGCAGTGGCAAATACATGACATCACTTTATCAACTTGCATCCCAAGCATTAAACTGCAGTTGCAAATTTTTTTTAATATAAAATTATAAAATGTCATTTTATATGTAATATATAATATACCTATATATATGTAACATATATATATTTAGTTATATGTAATATATATCCACATATATTAATATATATTATTATTCTTTGGTTAAAATATTTATAACGTATATCGTCATATACCAATATATACCGATATATATATGTATCAACAAATATATAATATATACCAATATATATACCTATTGTCTTGAAAAAATAATATCAATATATAGCTGTTATATCTTATTATATTTAGGTGTATACTAATTATAACTACATATCGATTGTTTTTCAAAAAAAAATATCAATATGCATCTATAATGTATTAGTATATTAGTATATGAAGGTATATGTAATATATATATCAACGTATACTATTAATATACGAAGCCTATATTTATAAAAATATCATTTTTTTAGTCAAAATATATGTAACATATACACATATACCTATTGTCTATGAAGGTATATGTAGCATATACTTACATATACCTATTATCTAGAAAAAATAATATCAACATGCATCTCTTATATTTTAGTATTTGTAGGTATATAATAACTATAATTACATATATATATTACTTTTTAAAAAAGAATGTTAGAACGCATGCAACTGTAATAGCTTAGTATATAAAGATATATATAGTATATACCTATATATATTTATTGTCTTGGAGAAATAATATTAATATACAATTATTATATCTTATTATATTAAGCTATATACTAACTATAACTATATATATTTATTATCTTTAAAAAAAGTCAATATGCATCTATAATATCTTAGTATGTGAAGGTATATGTAGTATATACCTATATATACTTATTATCTTAGAAAAAACAATATTACTATATTGCTATTATATTTTAGTATATGTTGGTATATGCTAACTATAATTACATATATCTATTTTTTTAAAAAAAAATAATATTAATATATAACTATAATATTGCATAATATGAAGGTATATATAGCACAGGCCAATATATATTTTTATTTTTTAAAAATATTTATTTTAAATTGTATATATGCATATAAAATATTTTGTTTAATTATTTTAGTATATTCTTTTGCAAATTTTTTATATATATTTATAAATTTAATATTTTGTATAATTTTTCATTTTGTTTAAAAATAACTTTTATTCATACTAAAATAATTGTCAATTTATAATTTATAAAGGTCATTTATATATAAAAAAAAGTTAATATATTGATTTCACTTGTTTAAAAAAATTATAAAATAAAAAAACAAAAACAATATGAAAAGAGAAAAAAATAACCAAATAAATTTATTAAATAAATATTTTAAAACATAATAATAATAATAATAATAATAATAATAATTTAGTATTCAATATTTATATCAAGATAAAAAATTTAATAAAAAAACAAATAGTACAATATAACAAAAATATTATAAGTTTTGATATATAATGCAAAAATTTTATGGAAATGTTTTTTAATAAAAATTATGAAATAAATTTAAATATTATTATAATAAATATTTTATTTTATTATAATAATAATATTAAATGTAATATTATTTTTAGTATAAATATATTAATTAAGAGAAATATGAAAATTACATTATATATTTATAAAACTTAGTTTGCATTGTAAAAATACTATTAAAAAAGAGAAGCTCTTGTTGGACCACAACAAAAAGCTTTAGCAACACTACAATAAAAAGAGAATAGAAAGCAAACAAAAAAAAGGGAAAAATACATTTTATAGTACACTTTTAATTTTTTTAAAAAAAATATCCTATATTTTTATTTTTAGTATATTTTTGATATACTAAATGTATACTCAATATATATTTTTAAAAATTAAATATACCTTTAATATACCAAATGTATACTAAAAATATATCACAAAAAAAGATATTTTTTAAATTGAAAGTTGAAAAAAGAGTATTTTTAAAATTAAAATTAAAAAAGAGTATTTTTGAAAATATTTTTTTAGAGAATTTTTGAAAAAAAATTCCAAAAAAAATATAAGCATCACTACAATAAAAAGAGAATAGAAAGCAAAGGAAAAATAAATATAAGCGGGACCTCATCTAGTACTAAACCACACTTAACACTCCTCTATCATCGTATTTTTGTAAAATTAAAACATAAAAATATATAAATAAAAAGATAAAAAATTTAACGTAAAAAAAAATAAGAGTAATAAAATTAAAAATAAAATTAAAAAATTAGTATATGATGTAATTTTCTCTAATAAATAATAGGAATAAATATAAATTGCCCCAATGTATGTATGTATACATATATATTTAAGGAAAATTTTCATAAATAAGAGAAAAAGAAAAACAATTATAAAATACTATACAATAATAAATTTACAAAATACTATTTTCTTCTTTAAAAATTACAAAAATACGGTCTAGAAAATTATCGACTAATTCTGGTGGCGCGGTTTCTAGTTGTCGTGGAAAATATTTTGGGCATATATATATATATATATATATGTATATATATATATATTTTTTGGGCATAGTCGTGGCAAACGTTGGGTAGAAATTCTTACTTATGGTCTTGGAATTTGTTTACCTCATTTACTGCCATGTATTTTATTTTTCTCAAAATCATTTCGTACGCAATAGATTATAGAAAAATTATTAAGCAAAACCCGAAAATATGCAAAAACATAGAAACAATACGTTAAATATATGTTTATCATTTTTGTGAAAATATAAATTTATTTCCAGCTAAACATAGAAAGAAACAATATGTTAAATATACAAATTTATAAATTTATAAAACATTTTTTTTGCTTTTTATAATTCTGAAAATATAGTATTGAATTCAAACTTTAGAAAAAATTGCTCTTTTACATCTTTCTACTAATGAGGCATAACATTAATTAAAGATATAAATTAGTATATATTTCTATTTAGTCATAATAGTTGGTATATGAAAGGTATATTCTAGGTATGTATCATTAATATTTTATATTTGGAGCGCAAATCTTGAAAAAAAATAAAATAAAATAAAATCCCATAAATGATATATGTTAAGTATTTTTTTATATATCTAAATAACTTAATCGCTTTTGAAAATAAAAATTAAGTGTAATGGTATATATACAAACAAATGGTATAAGAAAGATATATTTTAAGTAAATGCAAATAATATTCTACATATGAAGTGCAAATTAATAGTATATTTAAATCCCATAAAGGGGTATCTATTATATTTTAAGTATATTTAAATCACTTGATTGCTTTTGAAATACAAAGTAACTTGTAATGTGATAGGTATATAACACATGGTATATGAAAGGTATATTTTATGTATCAACAACTAATATTCTATATTCGGAGTGCAAATCTTTAAAAAAATAAAATTTCAAATCCCCGAAAGGGTATAGTTTGAGAGTATTTTAGATATATATCTAAATCAATTATATTACTTTTGGAAAAAAAATAATTAATAATGGTATATGTATATAAAACAAATGATATATAAAAGGTATATTTTAGGTATATACAGCTAATTTTCTATATTTGGAGTGCAAGTTAATCTTAAAAAATAAAAATATCAAATCAAAGAAAAGGTATATATTAAGTATATTTTAGATATATTTAAATTACTAGTTAGTATGGTATATATATATATATATATACAAATGGTATATAAAATATATATTTTACGTATTTACACTTTGATGATTCGACCGATCCTTATGTCGAGTAACTTAGCTACATCTCTATTACTAGCAGCACCATCCCTATTTGAATCTGATATAAATAGTGTGGTCGTAGCGATTGAGGCGGAAACTACAGCTCGTGGCTGTTTAGCATCTACATTAACATTTGCGTGGTGCAAAAGCACGAGAACTGATGTGGAAATGGTGTTATTGTCTTGATAATAAAAGACAACCGTATAAATGCAAATAATTAGACAAAAAACGGTACAAATATAAATAAACAACATAAATATGAATGTAAGTTTAGGAGAAAAAGTCATATTTTGTATAATTTCCTCTATGTTTAAGGTATGAAGGAATTAAGTGATAAAAACAAGAAAGTATATGCAAATTAATTGGGCTTTTGACAAAAATATAAAAATAATTTTAAATAATTTTAAATTTATCATATTTATAAATATTTATTAAAATATCAAAATTTATAAAATATTTACTAAAATATCATATTTTTATTAATTTACAAATAGCTTATAATATATTTATAATAAGTTTATTAATTTTATACAGTTTATAATAAATTTATTATGAATTTATAATAAAATTATTAAAATATTTATAATAAAAAATAAAAATTTTAAAAAATATGGTAAGATGTTTTATTTTTTCAAATTAATTGTTATCCAAATCACAAAAGAATAATCACGGGCCCAAATTAACTAGTAAACATGCAAGGCATAAAGAAATAAGTTAATCCACCTTAATTAAAATAAGAGAATATTACACTGTGTATAGTCCAAAAAGTTCACTTTGGAAAAATATGGACACGCTTTATTTTCAACTTTATTATCTCAATGTTGATTTTAATTTATTTTTTAATTTATTTTTTCTTTTTATTTTTTTCTATTTTATTTTATTTATATTTTTTATTTAAAAAAATTAAAAAATATTACATCGTATATCTGATGAAACTTTGCAAATTTCAAAAATACTGTTCCCGAAGTAGCTTTTTTCACTTATACGGGATCGCCTTTTTATTTACAAATTTATCTATATGGCGTTCTTTTTTTTTTTTCTGATTTTTGTCAATTTTTGTTGTAATATTTTTTCAATTTTATTTTATTTATATTTTTATTTAAAATTTTCTTATGTCATATTTTTAATATTCACATATAAAAAATAAATATATACAATATATATATAATTTACACTCAATAATACAAATTACATCTACAACACATCTAGAATACATCTACCACAAATCTATATAATATTTTTTTTATTTTTTTTATTTTTTTATTTACACAATCAACATTCATACAATATTCAATAACTTTTTCATAAAATACACACAATTTAAATAACAAATACATAACAAACATATAATAACTATAACACATCAATAATATTTACGAAACATACACAACACATCTATAATATATCTACTACATATTTACATAATGAAATTATATATATATTTTTTATTTTTTATGTGTGTAATATGTAAAATTTATTTAAAAATAAATTTAATGATTTTTATTAATATATATTTATATATTTTATTTTTTTAGTGTTACTTATTTTTTATAATTAAAATTAAAATTTTTTTATTTATAAAAAATTATGATTTTTATATGATGAAAAATAATTTAAAATATTAATTTTATATGATGAAAAATAATATTTTATTAGAATATTTTTATTCAGTAGTGAAGTTTGAAAAAAATAACAATTAAATAAAATATTGATTTTATTGAGAGAAGAAGTATTTTTGAAAAAAACTTTTATTTTAGAGATGAATGAGATATTTTTAAAATTTTGTTCTAATTTTTTATAAAAGTGCAAAATTTTTTAATTTTTGTAGTACTTTTTAAATTAAAGTTATTATTTAGGATAGTTATTTAAATGTTCCAAAAAATTAATGTCATATTTTTAATATATACACACAAAAAATAAATATATACTTAATACACACTTAACAATACAAACTAAATTTATAAAATCTACAACACATCTACATAATATATTAAATATTTATTTAATTTTAATTTCTTTTTAATTTTTATCCTCACAACATCCACACAATATTCACACAGCATTTAATAATTTTTATATAAAATACACATAACTTAAATAACAAAAATATAATATATGTACTACATCTTAACACATCTACATAATAAAATTGTATGTATTTTTTTTATTTTTTATGTGTAAGATATGTAAAATTTATTTTAAAATAAATTTAACGATTTTTATTAATATATTTTTGTATATTTTTCTTTTTTTTATTTTTTTGAGAGAGTTATTTATTTTTTATAAATAAAATTAAAATTTTTTCTTTTATAAAAAAATTATGATTTTTATATAATGAAAAATATTTTAAAATATTAATTTTTATTATTTTATTAGAATATTTTTTTATTTAATAGTGAAGTTTGAAAAAAAAGGATGAAAATTAAAGTAAAATATTAATTATAGTGAGGGAAGAGGTATTTTCGAAAAAAAAAATTTACTTTTGTAAATAATGAGGTATTTTTAAAATTTTACTCCTACTTTTTATAAAATTGTAAATATTTTTAGCTTTTGTAGTATTTTTAAAATAAAGATATTTCTTAGTCATGTAAATTTCCCTTAAAATAATATATATTTACAAGCCCAAGTGAAATATAACACTTTATAGTACAATTTCATAAATAGGGACTAAGTGAAGTTGTTAATTGAGCTTAACAAAGTAAGTCACAATAACTAAGCTATAAAAAAAGAGAGAAAAGAATATAATAGATATTTGAAACTTTAATTTTGAAACAATTAATTAAAGTCTATATTTAAACGTAATTGTAGGCCAAGCGGAATCCCAATGCTTGAATTGCGAGTCACGAAAGGTTAACTAGAAAAGGTGAGATTTATAGTATATGCTTATGAATATGGTTACATTAATTGTTTATTATTGTGACTTCTTTTCCATATTGATTATTGTTGGTACCTGCCAATGATTTTGCCTTATAGTATCTATTGGAATTGTTTTATTATATTGTTCTTGAATTGCAATTATTGATATAGCCAATTGATTGAGGACCAACATGCCCATTTATTGTAAATGTTCTACTATATAGCCATAGACCTTAAGTAGTAGAAAAATCGTGTGAGCACATAGGTAATTGAAGTATCGAAAGGGAAAAAGTTACTATCCCTAGATGTTAGAAAAAAATGATAATAATATTGTATTGTGTTTTTCTATCACTATGAGTATAACATTTCATGCTTAAATGAATTGTATTGCAATGTTGAACCAATTGTTGTCACATTATTGATTAATCCCTATGTTTATGTGTATATACTATATTCTCATTAAGACGAGAGCTCACTCCATATCAACCATATGTACAGGTGTCAAGTGGTTTCCAATAACATCTTCATTCATTCTCCGAGATGCCGGATATGTATATATATGTATACATTAACTAGTAAGATATAAGTATTCTTTAGAGCTCCATAGTATATATATAATATATGTATAGTATACATATAGTATATATATATATATGTGGTATATGTAAAATGTAGAGAGAGATTACAATACAGTGTAAATTATGATAAAAAAAAGAGAGTAAAAGTACATAACTATAATTCATAGGAGTTTTAAAGTGTTGATAATCCAGGGATAACAAATAATATTGTGACTGATGCTTATGTGCACATAAGTGTGTGTAATCAATTGAACAAAAAAAGGGCTCGCTGATTAAAGATAAAACACATAAAATAAAATAAAATAGTAATGGTTTAACAAGGTATCGGGTGGCATTAAGAAAACTTGGACCCTAGAACTGTCGCATTTCCAATTTCGAGGCATGATAGAGATAGTATCAAAGCTTAAGTTAGAAAGTTTGAGAAGATACAAGTAATAGATAGGAAGCATGTATAAGAGTTTAAGGAAATAAGTCATACTATGGACCATATGTTTCTTACTCGTCATTTGTTTTTTCATAAACATTATCGCATAATCATCTAAAATTCTTATTCTTCTTACTTTGAATTCTACAGCGTTGTCTCAAACTGGAAATGGAAGAACTAGTAGAGGAATAGCAAATAATAGTAGATAACATAAGACTTATATGTCCTTACAATAAATGAATAATAAAAGAAATATAAGAGAATATGGGACATATATATAAGAATATGTATAAAAAAGGAATAACTAAATAGAAGATAAGTAACAAACAAATATATTATGGAGTTGCACAATAATTATTTAAGATAGAAACAGCTACAGAGATTATAACAGAATAGCGCAATGGAAGCATGTCATATAAATAAGTATAAAGTAGAAATTGATGAAGTGTACATGATACCTAGGCTACGAGAAATTCGAGAATGAATTTCTAAGAGTTAACCCTCTGCAATTTAAAAAGATATCGGAACAGTAATGGTTAAACAAATAGAACTTGAAAAAAAAAAAATATATATATATATATATACACACATACAAATATTAGAAATAAGATTCTAACAATATAAAACCCAAATTAGAAATTCCAAACAATACATTCTAAGTGGGCCAAGTAGAGAATTAGGATCCAAACCTACATTTAGCTACTAAATAAATTAGGCCAAATATATATATTTAGCCCGTGATACTATTTAGTCACTTTGCCCTCCCTAAACTTTCATTTTAACCACTAACAGACATTTATATTAATGAATACTAATTATTTTACCCTTTATATTTGTATATTTTGTACCAAATAGATATTTCTGTGACTTAGCGTGACTGAGTGTAACTCAATGAATTTGTATTTATAAATTAAGGAAAATGCAAGTTTAGGAAGATATATAGTTAAATTGAAAGTTTAAGAAATAAAACGACTAAATCCTATAAGTTTTAGAGTGCTCCACGTGTATTTAGCAAATAAATTATATTTGGGCCAAACCATAATGGATCAATCTACCTAGCAAATAATATATATACATATATATATATATATATAGAGAGAGAGAGAGAGAGAGAGAGATACAAAATGCATATAAACACACATGTACACATTTGGGTGGATTATAAATTAAGGATCTAAAAATATTTTAGTTAAGATTATGCAGAATGGGACAAAGTGGACCCATTTAGCCATTAAAATTTAAAACACATACATATATTTTCGGTGGGCTAGAGATGAGAAAACCATTTGATTAGGAAAATTTTGGCCAAGACTCAAAGTAATTTATATAAAAAAAGAGACATTTACAAAACTACCTTAAAAAAATAAAATTTATTTTAAAAATATATTATAAAAATTAAAAATATTTATACTTTTAAAAAAAATTGAGTAAAATTTTAAAAATACACCACTCTTCATAAAACAAGGGATTTTTTTTTAAAATATATCTTCTCTCACTACAATAAATGTTTTACTTCAATTTTTATCTTTTTTTTAAAACTTCACTATTAACAAAATAATAAAAATTAATATTTTAAATTATTTTTCAGCATATAAAATTTATAATTTTTTATAAAGAAAAAAAATTTAATGTTAATTATAAAAAATAAATAACACTCACAAAAAATATAAAAATATATTAATAAAAATTATTTTATTTTGTGTCGAGACATATTATATTTAGACCAATAAATAAATAAATAAACAAATAAGCCGAAAGTGATAGTGCAATATGCTTATTTGGACAGAGGATTATAAATAAAAAATGACAATCTCATGCTCTCAACTCTTTCCTTCAATCGCTGATGTTCTCTTCTTTATAGCAATCTTGCTCGTTGTCATTAGCCCTCTTCTATCACTGATCTCCATTGTCATCCTTTGAATTGGATCACTATTTCTCAATCAATATCTCGATATTTTTCTATAAATGCATCTCTGATTTGAAGATTATTAGGGTTAGGATACACAGAGTTTGAAGATTTTGAATTCTTTATTTCTTGTAGCATTATACAAAAGCAAACAAGCTACAATGAGGAGATGAGAATTAAATTAGTGAGAAATCAGTAGAGGCACATTTGATATGATTTGCCTTGGTACCAAATACATACATAACTCATGAGAAATCAGCCTTTGGCCATTGATTTCATCATTTATGATGAAATGGCGGTAGTCTGAGGGTGAATAGAGTCGTCTTCTCCATTGTAAGTGGTGGATTCCAAGCTTCAGTTTGTTTTACTAAATATTGGTAAGCTGGGTTTAGTCTCTTTCACTTCTTTGGTAGAAATTCTTATTATATAATGCTTTAATATAAATAAAATTTTAGCATGATAAATTAGTTGGTAATATATATGTTGACCCTTAATTTTGGCACGGATTAGGTTTAAGAAGCTTACCTTATTTTGTTATAATTTTAAAGAATCTAAACCTAATTTTAAAGCTTAAATATTAGATATTCCAATTCATAAAAGCCCAAATTCAATTGTAAAATAGGTTCGGTCCAAATGAAGTTAAAAATTAGGGTTTGGTTTAAGTCAGGACATGCTAAAATCGACATGAGCATGGCTCATGTCGATTTGGATGCCCAAATCGACATGTGCCATGGCTCATATCGATTTGGGATATCCAAATCGACATGAGCCAAGCTAATATCGATTTGGACTTTCCAAATCGATATGGGTTGGCTCCATATCGATTTGGAACCTCCAAATAGATATGAGCCCCTCTAAATTCGCGTTTTGGCCAGCCATTTGAATTCCTAATCAAGTTTTAATTGTATTAAGACTAAGATTAGGTTTAGGGTTAAGTTTTTATTTCCTATAAATACATTATTAACACACAAAGAGGGGAACTTTTGGGACTTTAGCAATGAGGAAGCACAGATAAGGAACTTTGATTAACAAAAGGAGTTACTAATAATTAGCAAAAGATAACAATCGAGAGCCACATTGAACAATCAGTAAACATACAAAATTTAAATGAATAATAATCAAAGAGGTAGTAACTATTGTCTCAAGTTTGCTTCGTTCCATCCAAAGAGAAGATTGATCCAGGTAGTAGCACAAATTCAATTAAACATTTTAATTTTGAGGAACCAACAAAACATAGGTTTGATTCCTGTGTTTAAGTAATATGAATTTACAGTAGCTATTTTGTCATAATTCTATTTAGTAAGTTATTTTAATCTTCCAACAATTAATTTGGCTTTCTATATTTGTTTCATATAAAAATATTCAAGTAGTCATAAGTTTAAAATCATTGTAGTCAATATTAAACATTAAACAACACATGACTTTGATCTTGGTCAGCATCAAACCCTAATTTCAAAATCATAATCTACAAAGCCAAGACCTCAAACCTTAAAACCCTGATCCTAAAATACTAACCTTAAAACCTTGATCCTAAAATCCAAAACCCCAATTTGATATCCTTAACCCTAATTCCCAATCTAGAATCCTAAAACCCTAATATTTTTTAAAACCCTAGAAACCCTAATTCATATATTAAAACTTTAATTTTGTATATTTATTATTCAATGTAAGATTTAAACCTAGATTTGATTATTTGTTTTATGGATGTATGCTTGTGATGTATGATTCACTTTTACTTTTACTTTTAATGAATGGTTGAATGCTTTTATTAGTCTACTTTAATGTTCAAGAATGTAAGAGGTATGTTTCCACTTTATGGGTACCTCATTAGTTAGGTTCAATGTAATTTATTTAGCTTTGGATATTGGACATTGTAAAGGCATATTTCTATCTGTGGATGGGTGCCTATTTATTTATTTTGTTTGAACTTATTGTGATTTTAATAAAGTGATTATTTATTTTTATGAATGCATGTAGTATGGATGATATTTTAATAAGTTAAGAATTTAATAATACTTAGACCTGAAAAGAAAGCCGGTTCCAATAAACCGGGCGCTGTGGGGTGCTGGGTTATTCTCACATTCCCCTTGCATACTCAAATTTTCAAACCCAATAGGGGGTTAAGGATTTCTTAGAAATCGAGTCAGCCACCCCTTTATTTTTTTTTGGCCCATCCGGGTGGCAATTTCATTTTCTCTGGATTTAAGTCTGTGTTCTCTAAGGTCCTGAGTCTAACAGTGCCATAGTGGCAAGAACCATTCCACATGGGAGTGGGGGCAAAAATTCCCGCTCACAGTGGCGACTCCACTGGAGAGAAGAGAAGTTAATTCTGTTGGTCTTTATATTATTTTATTCTTTCTTATTATGATATTATCCATTGCATCATTTAGATTGCATTATGTGTATGAGTTAGGACACTTTTGTAGCTCGTGTTGTATTATGTGAGGGATACCATACTTTCACTCAAGATATGGAGATCAAGCATGAGATAACCACTCATAGCCTTATACTTTTTGGTATCTACTTGCTATGGGAATCTAAGCTTTTCAACCTAAAGACTAAAGCTCATATAATTGGCCTAGCCACTTTTCTTAGGCTGTTACCCCAAATGCTTGTTGTTTGACTATGATTGATATATCTTAGTTTGAACCGTGTCTTATTTTTGCTCTTTTTCTAATATGACCTACCTATGTTGTAAGCTCAAAATAATTTTTCTTTTAAATCTAAAAGATCAAAACTATTTTCAAAATTTTCAAGAAGGTCTTTGGACATGAAAACCTTTCAAGATGAGTCAAAAATCTTCTTCCATATTATGGCCCAAAACTTTCAAAACCCAAGGGCTTTGAAACAAAATTATTCGTTTATCTAAAGATTATAAAAAGAGCTTACAAATATTTAGGTTAATTATGAAAAATAAAAAATCAATTGTGAGCCTAGCTTATACTAAGAACTATTAATCATGGGCTTAATTTTAACATGAATCATTAGTTACTTTTTCAAATGAGAAGTCTATTTATAATAAATCTCTTAATTTAGTTTTAATCCAATATAGCCTAAAAGCTATTTTAATTGATTGGATGGATTAAAGCCTAATTAATGAAAATTATCATGAACTGATTTCTATTTTTGAAAATATGATTATTGGTTAAAATCGTCCGAGGAAATTTTTCGAAAGAAAAATATACTATGTTTTTTTTTACCATGTACCTAAGAAAAGAGACTCACCATTCGCGTGTGGAAGTTATAAGGTTAGAAGAAGCATCCTAATTATCTTTGTTTGTTTGTTGTTTATGCATACATGGATATACGCATTGCATAACATATCATTGATCCTTTTTTGGCTTGTAGACCTGGAGTACAGCAGTTCAAAAGTGTATGACAACCCAACCTACGCCAGTGACGTAAAATCCACTAACGACTCAATTAGCTTCTCACCAAGAGCAATGAATCCCAAACAAATTCAAAGAATGGTGAATGATGCCCTCAATGCCAAGATGGAAGAGCTGAAGGAGGCCCTAACTGAGACCATGAAGAGACAATTGGCTGCACTTTTGAGGAACACTGCTGAAGCATCCGTCAACACTAAGAAGCCAAAGGACAAAGGTAAGGCTAAGGTTGGTAAAGTAGCATTTGATGATGATAAAGTAGTCATTGATGATGATGATGACTGGGCTCAATACTTTTAAGATCCTCAAGATAAGAAGAAGGAGTCAAAGGTTGTTGAAAGATCAACCGTGGAAAAGACTGAAACTTCAGATGTTGAGAAGCTTATTGCTGATTTGGAAAAGAAATTTGAAAGGAAGCTGAAAACTGAAGAGATGTCAGAAATAGACAAGCTATTCGAACAAGATGAAGAGGTCCCATACAAAATCAAGATGCCTTCCTTTGCCAAGTTTGATGAAACTAAGAATTCTCATCTCCATGTGAAGTAATACATCACTGCTATGCAGTTTGCCCAAGCTACTAAGGCTCAAACTCTAAGGTACTTCATGCTTTCATTGGACCCTATTGTCCAGAATTAGTTCAACACCTTAGAGGATGGTACTTAAAAGAACTGAGATTTGTTATACAAGGCTTTCATCCAATAATACGAATACAATGTAGAGTTGGAAGTCACTTTAATGGAGGTTGAGTCCATTAGGCAAAGACCAAATGAAAACTATGTTGATTATGTAAAGAGATGGAGAAATAAGGTTGCACTTCTCAAAAGGAGGCCAGATGAGTAGGACCAAATCAGAATGATAGTCAGAGGTGTCCTGCCCAATCTCCGTGAAAGGCTGTCTCATACCCTTATAAGGGATGTCAAATATCTTCTCCAAGCTGGATTGCAACATTTTTCTACAAAATAAATTTATCAGTCTGGCAATCAAAGTACATATAAGGAAGTTGATGTTAATGCAACTGGTCAAGGAAGTAGAAGACAATTTTCAGAGTTGAAAAGACCTCTATCTTGGGTTTTCAACAAGTTATAGAAAAAAGGGTTGTTACAACCATTGGCCCCTCAACCCTTGCCAAATCCTTTACCCCCTAAAATTTGATACTGAAGCCTCTTATCAATTTCATCAGATACAAGGACATGAGACAGACAAATGCTTGCAACTAAAACATGAGATTTAAAATTTGATTGACAATAAAAAGTTGCTTGAACCTAACAAACCCAACTCCAAAAGCAATCCTTTTCCTGAATTTGGAAGAGTGCCACCGCCAGCAACCTTCATGATAGAGGGATGATTGATGGAAAGCTCTGTCTTATTGTCTTTTCAAGATATAGATGGAGAAACTGCTGAGGAAGGGGTTGCTAGTTTTGACATGTCTAAGTGAATGAAGCATATTTTGACTCCAACTCAACAAACTTCTCTTAGCTTATTTGGCTATTTATTTTCTTTAATATTTCTGGAACAATTATGTTTATTTGAATAAATTACTTTTATTAAATTTATTTTGGTCTTTGTTCATTTTGGTGCTCAACCGATGAAGAATTTAACTTGATGTTCATAAATTAGTGTATCTATGCATCATGATTCGAATGACTTTACTAAGTGAGGGAATTATTCTATAGCAATGAGTTGTGTATGCTTACTTATAGAGGGCTCCTGCATAATGACCTTTGTCTAGGTTCTAGTTGATCTTAGAACATACTTTGATAAACGTTTGAGGCAAAATTGAACTATGTTTATTTAAGAGAGAGATGATCTAGGCATTGTTTAATAAGCCAACAACTAGTATCTGCCCTATTAATGTCAATTCCTAGTTTGTCCCTTTGAGCCTTCATAAGATTTTAGCTTACTTTTTTATTGGCTTGTAAATAATCTACCTTGAGCTGTTGTGATACTTATAGGGAACAGTCAAGAAGATCAAAGAAAAGAATGCATAGTCAAGACCATAAGGACAATTGAAGTTCTCAAGACCATAAGGGTAGTTAAAGTTCACCTGATATAAGACCTAATATCTTTAATTTATTAAGATGACATCAGGACAATAAATAATTTATCCTTATTGAAGCAAACTCAATCTACTCCACTCATCCATAGTCAGAAGCATAGAATGATGCAGACAGAACAATCCTCTTGGAGTTAGACCCAAAAAGAGAAAAAAAAGAGAGTAAAAAATGCAACAAAAAAAAAGAAAGAAAAGAGAAAGAAAGAAAAAAAAAAGGGTCTTGAGTTTATGCAAAAGCAAAAGCAAAAGATGAGGATCATTTTAATCAGTTCTATATTTCTTCCAAGGAGAGAGAAGGAAATTAAAGTCTAGCAAGATTGCTCCTAGCAGCCTCTAGCTCAAACAGAAGATTTTGGTATGAAGGTTTATCAGCAGTGTCACATCAGCTCCAATCTCAAAATAGCCTTCACTTAAATCATGTCTTTTATAGACCCCATTTCATGCCCATTAAAGACCCGTTGATCTCTCTTGGTAGGTAGAGTCTATTAGTGGAGATAGTTTGAATAAGCATGCATATGAGATAGACAATATTCAAACTCAATGAGACATTTGGCCAAATAATGTGTATGTGCCTATATGAAGTGTAACAGTTCTTGCTCAAATAGAAATGATTCCCGAGTTTAGTATGGTAACTAGGGTTGTCATGTTATAGATATGTTAATTTGCAAAATCGAATCTTGAGGTATAATGACACTGATTTGACAAAGTCAAAATATGATTTTAAGATTACAAAAAATGTGTTTTTGTCATACAAAGCCTTCAAGTTATGGGGAGTATGTTGAATTGTCGAACCTCGAAAGATACATTGGGCAAAGTAAATGATTATTAGTAAGGTTATGAAGAAGCTACCAATTGACATGCTGAATCATAGTTTGAAATGGATGTATCCCTGATATTGCTGCTTGGGCCTTACCACTCATGTTTTCAACATCTTAAAGATAAAAGCCATAAATGTGAAGCCTTCTGTCATTCCAATGCAAGACTTGAATGAACATCTGGAAGGAACCAATAACCTCGGTCTGTGAGTCAATAGAACCACTGTAAGTATCATCCATGCATATCATGCATACATAAGCATATCACATTGCATTTTTTTTGTCTTATGTTCCTATTCTTTATCAAAGTAAATAACAGATACTCTATAAAGCAAAGATGAAGCAAATATGGAGTCAGGGGGGGCATGGAAGGCCCATTACTTGAGAAAGATATAGTCATTTTGCAAAAGAAAGAAGAAATGCATGCTTGTGCAAAGAACTAGACAATACACAAATATCAATATTAGCCTACATGGAAAACATCATTGGTTTGAGCCTACACAGGGGGCAAAGTTTTTCCTTTCAATTTTTTGAGTTCATACATGTACAAAATATTTTTAGACTTACTTTTAATATTTTTCCACGCAGGAGACAAGGAGAAGATATAAAGGCTAGAGAAAAAATAGCTGAATTTTTTACAGAAGGAAGAACAAAAAGAACAAAACAAGAAGAAGGTAAGAATCTCAAAAGAATAAAGATACAAAAGACAAAAGATCAGTCCAGCTAGAAAAGCTGAAGCCAATATAGGACAAATCTTCAAAGGATAAAGATCCATTTTTGAAGGTAAAGGCCTGATCTTCAAAGGATAAAGATCCATTTTTGAAGGGTAAAGACTTGATCTCCAAAGGATAAAAATCCACTTTTGAAGGGGAAAAGACCTAATCTCCAAAGGATAAAGATCTACTTTTGAAGGGTAAAGACCCGATCTCCAAAGAATAAAAATCAATTTTTGATGAGTAAAGACCCGATCTCCAAAACCCAATCTCCAAAGGATAAAGATCCATTTTTGAAGGGTAAAGATCCGATCTCAAAAGGATAAAGATCCATTTTGAAGGATAAAGACCCAATCTCCAAAGGATAAAGATTCATTTTTTAAGGGTAAAGACCTGATCTCCGAAGGATAAAGATCCATTTTGGAGGGTAAAGACTCATAGTCCATTAAAGAATGGAACATCCAATTAGATGAAAGCCAAAATTCTCAACTGACAAAAGGTCAGTCAAAACCTAGTCTCGGGTCCAAATACCTAAATTAAAATCTTTGTTTAGTCTAGAACTCACATCGGATCCAGAACCCAAATTATTTTTAAGTCCAGAACTCACCCCGGGATCAGAATCCAAATTATTTTTGAGTTCAGAACTCAGCTTGGGTCCAGAACCTAAATTATTTGTTGAATCCAGAACTCAATCCAACCTCAGTTACGGAGTTCAGTATGGCTTTAAACTCAGTAAAAAATTATTTTGCTTTTCACTCTCTTTTATTATAGTTCCAAATTTGCTCAAGCAGGGGGGCAAAATTATAGACCCTTAATTTTGGTACGGATTAAGTTTAAGAAGTTTATCTTATTCTGTTATAATTTTAAAGAATCTAAACCTAATTTTAAAGCTTAAATATTAGATGGTACAATTCATAAAAGCTCAAATTAAATTATAAAATAGGTTCTGTCCGAATGAAGTTAAAAATTAGGGTTTGGTTTGAGTCAGGACATGCTAAAATCGACATGAGCCATGGCTCATCTCAATTTGGACCTTCCAAATCGATATGGGTTGGCTCCATATTGAGTTGGAACCTTCAAATCGATATGTGCCCCTCCAAATCTGAGTTTTGGCTGGTCATTTGATTTCCAAATCGAGTTATAATTGTATTAAGACTTGGATTAGGGTTAGGGCTAAGTTTTCTTATAATCAAGTTATAAGTTATAATTGTTAATCAAGGAACTTTGATTAACAAACGGAGCAACTGATAATTAGCAAAGAGGTAGTAACTATTGTCTTAAGTTTAGTTCGTTTCAACCAAAGAGAAGATTAATCCAGGCAGTAGCACATATTGGATTCAACATTTTAATTTGGAGGAACCAACAAAACGGAGGCTTGATTCCTGTGTTTAGTTAATTTGAACTTACATTAGCTATTTTGTTATAATTCTATTTAGTGAGTTATTTTAATCTTTCAACAATTAATTTGGATTTCTATATTTTTTTCATATAAAAATATTCAAGCAGTCATAAGTTTAAAATCATTGTATTCAATATTAAACATTAAACAACACACGACTTTGATCAAGGTAAGCATCAAACCACTCCTTTCTTTTTCCCGGCCCGTCCGGGTGGCGACTCTATTTTTTACGGTTTAGGCCCGTATTCTCTAAGGCCCTGCTAATAAAATATGTGTCCTCTAAGGAATATGCTGAACTTCTAGAAGAATTCATGGCTGCAATTACTGTTTTTAAAGAAAGTTGAGAAAGCGACCTGCTAAACAAATATGATTAATATGCTTACTCATATTGGCCTTATTCTTGTATCATTTGGGTGTTGCAGGTTGGAACTAGTATAGCTAAGCTTGTAGCTCTTGAGATATCAAGACAGGTAATTGAGTTACTATCTTTATCTACTAAATATTGTTTATATCACTTCCTTCGGCAAATATTTATTGATGTTTGCTATTTCTTTCAGACAAAAGCTCCACTTGAGGGCATGATTCTGATATCATAGGTGGAATTGATGATATGATTAGGCTAATTTTGGATTTTATGTTTTATGCCAAATTTGTTGTCCCCATTAATGAATTAAGGTTCTACCTGTTTCTTGTGGCTTTTTTCAGTTAGTTCCTAGGTTTTCTTAATAGGATTGTTTACTAAATTTCGTTATGCAGGTCCTTTCAATTTTGAAGCTTGTACCAACAGATATGCCCACCTACGGGTCCTTTCTTTTGTTACATTTGCTGGTTTACCTTTTGGTTGCATATGCTGCCTTCAAGAACATACCTTTACTGTCTGGACTTAATGCTTGGTTTTCTAGTGCACTCTTTGGCCTCATTTAATGCTGCTTGTTTCCAGGTTTTTCCTAATTGTTCATTTCTATTTAATGCTTTATTTAATATAATGCATAGAATTGAGACTGACTTGATGGGTTTCAATTAAATTATTGTTGAGCTTGATGGTCTAAACCTTTGATTAGTTTGATAGAAATTATTTAAAGATAAACTGAAGACCTAGTGTCTTGAAGAATTCACTTATAATGTGAATTCATTCTTTCTGTATATTGTAAAATTTGGTGCTTATTTGGTTATTTCGTGGGTCTAACAACAATAATAATGGTGAAACACGGATTTCTTGCAGAAGGATTGCAGAAGACATCTGCGGGTTTGGGAAGTGTATTTTTTATCTAGCTTTAATTCTTATATAATATTTCTGGAATTTAATTTGTTGTCGTTCATATAAATTTTTTTTCATTTTATTCACAAAGTTGGGGAAAATTAGACTTGGTACTTTTAGTTCAAAGTTTAAAATTTATTTCTAATTATATTGGTCTTTATAATGTCTTGAAGATGTATATACTGTTGATTTTAATGCATATTTTTTTACAGCTAATGATAATTTTTTTTTTAAAAAAATGTAAATTAAAAAATAGTAAAATGAGTGCTTGTAATGGATTTAATTTTTTACTTTAGCGACGAAAAATTGGTGTCGCCAAATAGTATCAGAAACTATAGTGTCGATTTAAGACCGTCACCAATGATCACTGTCGACACTATTACGTCGCTATTGTGTTTACCGATGTTTGATAATCGTTGCTGATGATCGTTTACCATCAAATGTTCTTTCCGTCGCCTATTCACTTGCAACTTCTCACCTAGCTACTGTATTAGTGATTCTTTTGGAACGACAGTAACTATCTTTGCGGCGCAAAATTTCATCGCTAAACATATTTTCTAACGACACCAAAAAATAAAATTATAGTAGTGTCTGCATGTTTTATAAATATTTTATAGATATTGTATGTATATTCTGTATTTATTATCGAAATTATATGTATTTTATATAAAAACTGTTGAATATTGTGAGAAAACCGTTGAATAAAAAAATTTATATATTTCTTTTTGCAATTAATATAGATGTACATTGTATTGATTTTTACTTAATTTAAATTGGGCCAACACTAAGTGTGAATGGACTTAGATCTTGGTTATCAACAAATTAGTTGTAATAATTTAGATTGCTTAATCCAAACCATAAACTAAACTAAATTTTACTTAAAATGTTACTAGATGTAAGTAAATTAAATGAAATAAAAGATAAATTTTAGAAAATTAATTGTAAGAATAAAATATCTTAGCATTAATGACTTCGAGTTATTTTTAGAAAATAGGCTGCATAATTTATTTTAAGAAACACCCAATTATATGATTAAATATTATAATAAACAAGCCATTAGCTAATAAACAAGCCATTAGCTTACCAGCACTATGTTGCGCTTTAAAAAGTTTTTTATTATTTTAAGTCAAAAAATAATTTATACATTAAGACAATAAGTATATAAAAAACAATATTTTACATATTTAAAAGTCACTATTTTAATAAGATTGGCTTTTTATGTTTTTATGTTTTTATTTTTATTTTAATTTTTAATAGATTTTGTGAGTCATAATTTTAAAATAGCGATTTTAAAATTTTATTTTTTATGTTTATTTATTTTGGCTAAATACATATGTAATCCCTTGAACTTATTGCTTTTAGTCACTTTGCCTCCTGAACTTTCATTTTAACCACTTTATTCTCTGTACTGATCTATTTTTTACTAACAGACACTTATATAAATAAATATTGGTTATTTTATCCCATTATATTTATATATTTTGACCAAATAGATACTTCAGTGACTCTGTATAACTCAATAAATTTATATTTATAAGTTAAGAAAATGCGAGTTCAATAGGCTATATGGTTAAATTGAAAGTTTAAGAGGCAAATTGACTAAACGCTACAAGTTCAGGGGTCTACATATATATTTAACCTTTTATTTAACTTTTAAATTGACAATATAAATTTAATTATTTAAAAAAATGAACATATTCTTAATTATAATTATATTTAAAATTTTATATCATTTAACTATTATTTTTAATAGACTTTTTGCATACTCAAATTCATTTTTGTAGTACCAACTTAGTTCTAATTTCAATATATTTATTTGTTCTTTTACTATTTTTTTTACTAATATTATTTTCAGGTATATTTATAAAATTTTCTCTCTTCAAACAAATTTCAAAGGAATAAATTTTTACTTATTTTTTTATTTAAATTACTACTTTCGATTTTTTTTTCATTTTTTTAAATTAAAGTAATGGAATCAAACATTAATATTTTGACTATTTTTGTCATGAATTCTTGAATCAATTCAAAAAATTATAAATTGAGTAGAAAGAAAAATTAGAAATTTATTTTAAAATGATGTGTACAAAAAATATAAAAAATGGCAGAAAAATGAAAAAGATTTAAATTAAGTTGGTAAAATAATATATTTAATTATGATAAAAAAATTATTTGTTAATATTCAGATGCACTATCTATTTTATGACTTTAATTTTTCAATTAAAAGTGGATAAAAAATTCTAATAATAAAATTAATTAATATAAAACTCTGTATCTGAAAATAATTAATGACATAATTATTTTAAATTATTTTTAAAATAATTAATTGATGTATACAATTTAAAAGTTAAAGTAAAATAATAAAAAAATAAAAATTTACTATGTTAAAAATTATAACTCACATAATTCGTTAAAAATTAGAATAAAAATAAAAATAAAAATTTGAGGAGTCACTGTTATAAAAATAGTGACTTGTAGAGGATAATAACAACAACAACAACAACAACAACAACAACGATAACAACAACAAAATATAATGAATTATGAGTTAAAAGAAAAAATGAAAAATCAATTAAGGACAAAATATACTGGTTTATCAATTTAAAAAAATAAAAAATTAAATTGCATAATTAGTTAATTACTTAGAGATAATTTATTTTTTGTCAAAGATTAAAGAAGAGGGAGGAAAACTATGTATTTCAAAGGAAATAAAATTAAAAAAAACCAAATTAAAAAAAGATGAGAGAAAAGAAAAATTAAAAAATTAAAAAAAATGAGAGAAAAGGAAGAGAGAAAAATTAGAAATAGAGGGCAAGGGTGCAATGGGAAATCTACTATTCATTATTGTGAGTATTTTAGTATATTATATAATAATATGAATAAATTTAAATCGGCCCAATGTGTTTATATATGCAAATATATTTAAGGTATGAAGGAATTAAGTGATAAAAATAAGAAAATATATACAAATTAATTGTGATCCAAACCATAAAAGAATAATTACGGGCACAAATTAACTAGTAAACATGTAAGCCATAATGGAATAAGTTAGTCCTAGATACAACACTTTATAACACAATTTGGTAAATAGGGACTAAGTAAGGTTGTTAATTGAGCTTAACAAAATAAGTTACAATAACTGAGCTATAAAAAGAGAAAGAGAGAGAGAAAAGAATGTAATAGATATTTGAAACTTTAATTTTTAAAAAATTAATTAAAGTCTATATGTAAACCTAATTATAGGCAAAGCTGAATCTCAATGCTCAGCTTACGAGTCACAAAAGGTTAAACAGAAAATGTGAGAATTATAGTATATGCATGTGAATATGGTTATTATAATTTTTTTTTTATTATTGTGTCTTCTTTTCTATATTGATTATTGTTGATACATGCTAATGTTTTTGCCTTATACTGTCCATTGGTATTGTTTTATTATATTGTTCTTGAATTGTAATTGTAATTGTTGATATAGCTAGTTGATTGAGAATGATCAATAGGTCCACTTATTGTAAATGTTCTACCAAGCCAATACCTAGCCATAGACCTAATGCGGTAGAAAAATCCTGTGTACATAGGCAATTAAAGCATCGAAAGGGAAGAAGTTACTGTTCTTATGTTTGAATTATTGAAAAAAATGATAATAGTATTGTATTGTGTTTTTCTATTACTATGAGTATAACATTTCTTACTTAAATAAATTGTATTGTAATATTAAACCAATTGTTGCCATATTATTGATTAACCTCCAATATTTATATGTATATACTATATTCTCACTGAGATGAGAGCTTACTCCGTATCAACCATAGATGCAAATGTTGAGTAGTTTGCAATAGCATTTTCATTCATTCTCCAAAATGCTGGATATGTATATGTATACATCAACTAGTAAGATATAAGTATTCTTTAGAGCTCCATAGTGTATATATATATACATATATATATATATATATAATATCTATAGTATAAGTATAGTATATGTATGGTATATGTAAAGTGTAGAGAGAGATTGCAACATGATGCATGAATGATAAAAAAAAAGGTAAAGTATATATTCATTATTCATTGGAGTTTTAATATGTTGATAATCCAAGGATAACAAAGAATATTGTGACTAATGCTTATGTTCACATAAGTGTGTGTAATCAATAACAAACCAGAAAAAAAGGGCTCACTAATTAAAGATAAAACACTTAAAATAAAATAGTAATTGGTTCTGCGAGGTATTGGGCGGCCTTAAGCCTACCTGAACCCTAGAACTGTCGCACCTCCAAAATCGGGATGTGACAAAAAATTTCTTTGAGATTAACCCTTATGTAAGCCTACCAAGCATGGCAAGATTAAGGTGTTCTAAATCTTTAAGCCCTAAACCGCCTTCTTTCACCAGCTTGCAATAAAATTTCCAAGGCACTGTAATTTACTTTGTATTTGTAGTAGAGATAGTCCATAAAAAATTACAAAGATATATTTCCATGGAATTAAGAAAGCTTTTAGGCGACTTATAAATAGCAAAAGAATGAAGCAAGGAACTCATTAATACAAATGTAATAAGAGCAAGACAGCTAACCATAAATAATTAACAAGCTACCTTTACATTTAGCAAACTTGTTAATAATCACGCCAACAAGGGGTTGCAGCCATTTCTTCTTTGGAGCATCAAGAAATAATGGGATCTATTAGGAAAATATCAATTATTATTAATTATAATTATCTCTTATATGGTAAAGACAGATATTCTCGTGTAATTAGCCTAAATTAAAGCTAGGAATTAGCTAGGATCACTTGTATAAATCATGTACAAATCACTGTTGATTAATATATCAGTATCAATACAATTTCCTTCTTTCTGCTGTATAATATTTCTCATGGTATCAGAGCAACGATCCTACTGCTCTTGATAATCTGCATTTTCATTTTAATAATCATGGCTGGTGATGAAGTTGAATCTCCCAGCGTCAAAAACAGTTCCAAAAATAATGGTATGGATCCTTCACATCCATACTACGTTCACCACTCTGATCAACCTGGTCATCTTCTAGTTCCAACCAAGTTGAATGGAGTAAATTATCAATCTTGGAGCAAGGCCATGATCCATGCTCTCACTGCCAAAAATAAAATGGGTTTCATTGATGGGACTATCAAATGACCAGATACAGAAGACTCTTCAGAATTTACTTTATGGAATCAATCTAACAGCATGGTATTATCATGGCTTACACACTCCGTTGAACCAGATCTGGTAGATGGAATAGTACATGCTGTGACTGCTCAACAAATCTGGGAAGACCTTCGAGATCAATTCTCTCAGAAGAATGCTCCTGCAGTTTTTCAAGTCCAAAAATCCATTGCCACCATATCTCAAGGTAATTCATCTGTTGCTGCATATTATTCAAAAATCAAAGGTCTCTGGGCAGAATTGGAGACTTATCGCACGCACATCCCATGCAACCAGGAGAAAAAGCACAATGATCAACATGAGGAAAATAAACTAATGCAATTTCTCATGGGGCTTAATGAAACATACAAGACTGTCAGATCCAACATTTTAATGATGGTTCCGCTGCCAAATGTACGTCAGGCTTATTCTCTTGTGATCCAAGAAGAGAAACAGATGCAAGTCGCATCCGAAACAAGTGAGAATTTCTCAATTGTTGCTGCTGTCCACACAAAGCCGTCTTCATCAAAGGATACCAAGAATAAAACTTGTGACCATTGTAATAGATCCGGCCACACCATTGATGAATGTCGGACACTAAAGTACCATTGTACATTCTGCGACAAAGATGGTCACACTGAGGATCGGTGCAGAGTTAAAAGTGCTGGAAATCCGCGTCCACCATCACAAAAATTATTCCGTGGCAAAGGAAATGTAAGAAATAACAATCCATTGGCAAATGCAGCTAATGCCTCCCAATCGAGTGATACCGGACAAAATCCATCAAATTTTCTTCAAGGACTAACATCTGAACAAATCCAACAGTTTGCTCAAGCTTTTGCCTCATTTACTCAACATAAAAGTTCTGGTAATGATGACATTTATGTCAATGCAGCAGGTTTGTTATTCTCGAATGTCACAAAACCTTGGATATTACATAGTGGAGCAACAGACCACATCACAACAGACAAATCCCTCCTTTCTCATATTCAAAGTCCACCTATTTCTCTTGTCAATTTACCAACAGGATCCACGGCTTCCATTTCATGCACTGGCACAGTTAACTTTAATTCACACATCAAGTTGCATGATACTTTATGTGTTCCATCCTTCAATTTAAATTTGATTTCTGTCAGCAAATTATCCAAGTCATTAAATTGTTGTGCCGCATTTTTCCCTGACTACTGTGTTTTGCAGGACTTGGCTACGGGGAAGATGATTGGCTCGGGTAAAGAAGCTGGAGGTCTCTACTATATGACACCTGTGCATGCTGCCTCTGTCTCGCACCAAGCCACACATAATTCTCATCTTTGGCATATGCGTCTTGGCCATCCCTCACCTTCCCGTCTAAAGTTACTAGCTTCTTTTTTATCTTTTCAGCCTGATAATGTTCCATTCAATAATTGTGATGTATGTCATATGGCGAAACAAACTCGTGTGCCATTTCCTTTAAGTTCAATACAAACTCATGCTGCATTTGATTTACTTCATTGTGATGTCTGGGGTCCACATCGAGAACCTACACATTCAGGTGCCAAATATTTTCTTACAGTTGTTGATGACTTCACACGATGTACTTGGCTATTTCTTATGCACCATAAATCTGACACTACTCACTTATTAGAATCCTTTATTACCTTTGCACAAAATCAATTCCATGCTACTGTCAAAGCAATCCGTACAGATAATGGCACCGAATTTCTTCCCTTGCAAAATTTTCTTAAAAATCACGGCATTGAATCCCAACGTTCTTGCACTTACACCCCACAACAAAATGGTGTCGTAGAACGCAAACATCGCCACATACTCAATGTAGCACGAGCACTTCTTTTTCAATCCAAACTTCCCTTAATCTTTTGGGGTGAATGTGTTCTCACTGCCGTGTACTTGATTAACCGCACTCCATCTCCACTTTTATCTAATAAAACACCCTTCGAACTTCTCTATAATCGAATTCCCACACTTGATCACTTACGGGTGTTTGGCTGTCTTTGTTACGCAACACTTGTTCATTCTAAAGAAAAATTCCAGCCTCGTGCCACAAAGTGCATTTTTGTCGGGTACCCCCAGGGCCAAAAAGGTTACAAATTATATGACTTAGATACTAAACAATTCATAGTCAGTCGAGATGTACAGTTCCATGAGAACATATTTCCTTTTGCTACTCACAACCATCCTTCCTCCTCAAATGAGCCTGTCATACCCAATCTGGCTATTGATATACCTCAACCTATTTCTGTTGAAACTGCCCTCTCTCCTTCATCAATTCCTTCAGCTCCATCAGTTCCTGACACTCTACATCAAACTCAATCTCCCACAGCCCCTTCACCTCAGCCAGTACCAGCTCCACGTCGCTCAACTCGTCCCAAACAGGTTCCTATTTGGCATGCTGATTATGACTTTCCTTCTCGAGCTGATCATCATACTTCCTCTAGCACAAGTTCTCACTGTAGTACCAGGTATCCTTTGTCACATTATATATCATATTCTCGTATTTCATCTCCACATCGTGCTTTCTTAGCCAATATTGCAGGTCATCATGAACCCTCTTCATATGAACAAGCTATTCTTGATCCCAATTGGCAGCAGGCAATGTCAACTGAGTTACAAGCCTTAGAGCACAATCATACTTGGATAATGGTTCCCCTTCCAGCAGGACATAAAGCTATCGGCTGTCGTTGGGTGTACAAAATTAAATATCGGTCTGATGGAAGTATCGAGCGTTATAAAGCTCGTCTTGTTGCCAAAGGATACACCCAAGTCGAAGGCATCGATTACAGAGAAACATTTTCTTCGACAGCAAAACTTACCACCTTACGTTGCCTTCTTACAGTGGCAGCCTCTCACCATTGGCACACCCATCAGTTAGACGTTCAGAATGCCTTTCTCCATGGCAATTTGCAAGAAGTTGTTTACATGACACCACCTCCTGGACTTCGTCGATAGGGGGAGAACATGGTTTGTCGACTCAATAAATCCCTATATGGATTGAAGCAAGCTTCACGTAACTGGTTTGCTACCTTTTCAGAAGTGATTCAACGATCTGGTTATAAGCAATCTAAGGCAGACTATTCTTTATTCACAAGAGTACAAGGTACTTCATTCACTGCAGTGCTTATTTATGTCGATGATATCTTACTCACAGGTAATGATCTGCAAGAAATACAACGTCTCAAAAATTGCTTGCTGAAACACTTTCTTATCAAGGACCTGGGACAATTAAAATATTTTTTGGGTATAGAATTCTCACGATCCAAGCATGGTATTTTCATGTCACAAAGAAAATATGCATTGGATATTTTGAAAGAAGCAGGATTAATTTGTGCAAAGCCAGAAAGGTTTCCCATGGAACAAAATTTTAAATTAACTCTCACTGATGGTGAATCATTACATGATCCGACGAGATATAGAAGGCTTATTGGGAAATTAATTTATTTGACAGTAACGAGGCCTGACATTGTATACTCTGTACAAACCTTAAGCCAATTTATGCAAGATCCTCGAAGACCACACTGGGACGCAGCAATGAGGCTACTTCGTTACATCAAAAGCACTCCAGGACAAGGTTTATTCCTTCCTGCCAATAATGGTCTTAAGCTAAAGGCTTTTTGTGACTCAGACTGGGGTGGATGCAAGCAAACTCGCAGATCAATAACAGGCTTTTGCATTTTTCTTGGAACTTCGTTGATTTCATGGAAGTCTAAAAAACAGAGCAACGTATCCAGATCTTCAGCGGAGGCAGAGTATAGGGCAATGGCAAATACATGTTTGGAATTGACTTGGCTAAATTATATACTAAAAGACTTGAAAGTCGTTTCATCCGAGTCAACTCCTTTGTACTGCGACAATCAAGCAGCACTCCATATTGCTGCAAACCCAGTTTTTCACGAACGGACGAAGCATATTGAGATAGACTGTCATATCGTTCGAGAGAAATTGCTCGCTGGTTTGATCAAGCCCTCTTATGTTTCAACGAAGCAACAACTCGCAGATATTTTTACGAAAGCACTTGGAAGGGAACAATTTGAAGCATTAAGAGTCAAGTTGGGACTTCATGATATTCACTCTCCAACTTGAGGGGGAGTATTAGGAAAATATCAATTATCATTAATTATAATTATCTCTTATATGGTAAAGACAGATATTCTCGTGTAATTAGCCTAAATTAAAGCTAGGAATTAGCTAGGATCACTTGTATAAATCATGTACAAATCACTGTTGATTAATATATCAGTATCAATACAATTTCCTTCTTTCTGCTGTATAATATTTCTCAGGATCCCTAAATAAACAAAAGGGATCATATCTTTTCTCATGCTTGCAATATCACATAAACAACAAAACCTCTCTAAATGAGATTGTTTTGCCAAAATAAATTTATAATTTAGCCCAATTCGCCTATTGGTATGATAAAGCTCCATAAATATTAAAAATCTCATTAATAACACACATATTATTAATAGAAGCCTTACAAAAGATTAGGCAATCATCCGTGTAAAGAAATGCATTTGGAAAGCAAAATCCCAAGCAAATTTCATAGGAGAGAGGGCCTCATCCATAACTTTCTTCCTCATCCATCAATTGAGACAACCCTCTACAAAGCAAAAGAGTAAAGGTGGAAGAGGATTCCCTTGGCATACCCATTAAGAATATGAAAAATAACCTTTAGGCTTACCATTAACCATTATGGAGATTCATGATGATGCAAATATTAAGAGAATCCAATCGTTGAATTGTAAGAAAAAATCAAAGGCTTCAAGGACATCCAAAAGGAAATTCCAATCCATAGTATCAAAATCTTTCTCAATGTCTATCTTAAGTGTCATATTGCCACGATAACAACATTTATTAAGCAAATTCACCCATTCATATGCGGATGCAATACAGTCGGAGATATTACAATTTTTAATAAATCCAAATGGGTTAGCAAAGATAATCTTAGCTACAACAAAAGAAAGCCGATTAGCAAGAATTTTAGTGATGATCTTGAAATTGAAATTGCTAAGCACAATTGGATGATATTGTTCAATAATAATGGCATAACTTAAGAATAGGGCTAGCTTAGGGATTTGGGTTGTCCTAGACAATTCAAAATTTGGTTGTCCATACAAAATTAAATAAAAAAAAACTATGCAAAATCAAATTTATGTTCTATTTTAACTTAAATTGCATAAAATAAAAACAAAATAAACTTGTTATAGTGCTTTATAATTAGCACCATCTGACTTGAAATAAATTACTTATCCTTGTCGTTAGCTATATATATTTTTTTTAATAAAATCACTGGTGCTGCTAGTTATATATTTTTTACTCAATCTATTAATAATTGAGAGAGGGACTGGTGCCGTTAGTCATATATTTTTTAGGTTTTATATTGTTATAAAATATTGTTGCTTTTATAGTTTTATTAATGGCCTTAAATAACAATTGTGGGTAATGCTACGGTGACTCCACTTTGTGGAGTCACCAAACTCCACTTTTGTGGATAAGAATATTAGCTAATGGATTAGTTAAAAATTTTTGGGCCATTAATAGAGTAAATGTTAATATGAGATTAGATTCACAATATCTCTATATGGGCAAATTGACAATATTATCCCTAAAAATATGATAATAATTCATATTTACCAAGTAGTATTATTTATAATTTTTAAAATAATATAGGGCTTACTTATGTACGTAATTCTCTTTATTTCTTCTTTTCTTTCAATATTTTATATAATTTTTTTGAAAATTCAATATTGAATATAATTTAAAAATAATAAATTATATATATAATAAAATGTATACATTAAATAAATTAATAATAATATTTAGAGAAAAGAATATGAAAGTCTTTTGAAAAAATGAAGATAAAAATTATTATTGAATAAATATATATGATTTTGTTTATGAGATTGCATCAAAACTCTTAACATTATTTTATGAATTGATTTATTCTAAATTAACATTTATAAAAAAAATCGCATTGTATATTTAATCTATATTATCCTTCCGAAATCATATTCTTTTAATTAATTTATATAATTGCTATTTGAATATGAATTGAAATTTGTAAAATAAAAAATAAAATTTATTTTTTATGAAAGTTCCTATTGTGGCAAGTCAACTAGTGGTCAATAATTGATTATCATATTTATATTAAATTTTAGTGGTTAGGTTAAAATAAATTAAAAATACTTTAATAATTTTCTCCCTAATATATAATAATATTACAAAAAAAAAACAAATGGTATAACTTGTAATTTTAAATGAAATGTAGGGGTTTATAATTTTTATGTTTACTTGTGATTCTTCTTCAAATACATTCAAACAAATATGTTGAGATTAATTGATAATCAAACTCTATTTTGATTAGTGACAATCAAATTAATAAAAGAACTAATGATTTCAAACAAGTCTACTTTGTAGAGTTAGGATTCGAGTGGCTTTGTATGACCGCCCGAACTGATGACCGAGCGACAACACAAATGCAGCATGAGCATAGAACCAAACTGTCATATAGATCTGCCGATGCAAGAGAATCGAATAGACATATATATGTGCCGAGAAGAAAATTGATCTGACATACATACTTTCTGAGCAGAGAACCGAACAGACACATAGAGTGCCGAGCTAGATATAAAACTGCTAAGCTAAGAGAACCAAATTATCTAGCTAAAAGCAGTCCATTGGAACAACCGAGATAAGAAAATAATGCAACTCTACATCAAACTAGATAAGCCAACTACGACAACTGAGCTAAGCCCATAATTTATACAGAAGAGTTCGCATTGTTAGTGAACGGTGAATTAAGGACGTCCGGTAGGCATGTGACTGTACACGCGCATCGAGCGGCCTCACCAGGTTAAGATAAGAATTCATAAACTCACAAAAATGATAGCTTTCTTAGTGAGAGGTGAAATTAGGATGGCAAAACCTAGGTAGAACCCCGAACAAAGAGCTAAAATAATAAAAAGAACAAAAGAGATAGCGGTTAGCTCTCGCGGTGCTTCCTCAATTCTCAAATCCTTCTGCGCTTGCCCTGAAGAACTGAGCGACAGCATAAACTCCAGTATATTTGAATCTTAGCATAAAATACCTCAGACCAATGATAACCTGACATATGGATGAAGAAATTTGATTGCAACGGTAACTTTGTGTTGAGCGACAACACTCTGTGCCTGGATGATCGCACGACATAAAAGTATGGGCGGCTAGATTCTGTCAGACAATAAGATCTGACCATTAGAACTAGCCATTACACAGAGCTTTCAAACTATGCGACCGCCCACCAAGCGAAGCGACAACATACCGAGCTCTGAATATAGAATCAGTGGAAGACAATCACTAAACATATGGGAACCACTTCAAACGGCTAGTTTAAGTCAAATGGCTATAAATACCACTTTAAACTTCATTTTTATGGCTAGAGAATACTTTGATTGTTATTATAATTTCATTGAACAATATTTTTCATTATCTCATCTAAAGATCAAAAGATTAAATATTAAAAATATTAGAGTATTGGCTGTGAGCATTAAGCGCCATCAAAAGTTTGAGTGTGAGCTTAGAAACACTTATGTTGTGAGAGTGAGCCTGGAAAAACTCTTGTAAGGGTTGTGAGGATTGATCTCAAACCATTGTAATAGTTTGGTATGAGCTAGAGAATACACCAAGTTAGAGTTAAGCTTGCAAAAACTCAAGACTAGTGGAACCTTAATGAGTTATTAAGGAAGTGGATGTAGGATTGAGGTAAATCCGAACCAATATAACTCTTTGTGTTCTTTCTTTTCTAGTCCACTCAATCTTCATCTACATCTTCTTAATATATTGCTTTTGAATTTTAAATTTACCATCATTCTTCATATCAACAAATTCACCCCCCCCCCTCCACTTGGTTGCTAGTTTGGGACAACAATTAGTATCAGAGCTAGTAAATTTCTTCAAACTGAAGTGTGAAATTTGATCCAAAATGGAAAAAATCTACCAATAAACAACTTCACACATGGAAATCTAAATTCATCCCTTAGACCCTATTTCGATAGAACATATTACTCTTATTGAAAACATAAGATGTTCTTATTCCTAGATAGTGAAGAAATTGAGCTTTGGGATTTTATTGAAAAAGAGTGGAAACTTCCTACTCATGAAGTTGATGTTGTTGAAGTTCCTCTTCCTAAATCACAATGGTCAAGTGCCAATATGAGAGATTGGTTCAAAAACAATAGGGCAGCCTCCATCTTGAAGAATTCAATATCATAAGATGAAGGTGGGAGAGTTCAATATCTCACTTGTGCACATTACATTTGGAAAACTCTTGAGAACTATCACGAGGGAAATACCCAAGTGAGGCTCACTAAGAAACAAATATATGTGCATGAGTATGAGCTATTCAAGATGAAGCCCAACAAAAATGTCACCGGCATGACAAACCAATTGCTTTCCATTGTCAACAAATTAAAAAAATATGGCAAGATATACGATTAAGATGATGTCAATAGCAAAATCTTGAGAGCACTTAGAGTAAAGAAGAACTTTGAGTCTAAAGTTTCTTCAATTGAAGGATCTCATGACCTTAGCTCTTTAAGAACTGATGAACTTGTTGAAAAAATACTCACTCCTGAATTGTACAACAAAAGGGAAGAAGAATAAGGTGAAAAGGATAAGAGGAAAGCAATAGCTCTCAAACCCATCAAAGAAGTTGAAAGCTCTAATGATGAAGATAGTGACGATGAAGAAGAAATGACTATGCTATCCAAAATAATAAGTTATTGGAAGAGAAAAAGAAGACTACAATCCTTCAAAGATAAAGATAAAAAGAATGAAGTGAAATGCTATGAATGTGGCAAATCCGGTCACATCAAGTCAGATTGCTTCAAATTGAAAAGCAAAAATGAAGTGGGATAAGGAAAAGAAAAGAGCACTTAAAGCTACATGGGATGATGATTCCTCAAGTGAAGAAGAAGAGGAAGAAGAGGAAGAAATTGTAAATCTATGTCTCATGGCTATTGAAGATGATAATAACTCCAATGAGGTAAGTACTTCATCTTTAAACTTGATTACATATAATGATGATGTTGATGATGCCTTAGATGAAAATAGTTTGATTGAGCATATGAATCTTAGAATAGAAAAGTATTTCTCTAAGATTAAATTTTATAAAGATAAATATTCCATGTTAGAAAAGGATTTTGTGTCTTTGAAAAACTCTACACTAGAATTGAAAACCTCAAATGAAAACTTGTTGAAATCAATTAATGAAATGACTAAAAACTCACATGGCTTAGAAAATATGATTAATGAAAATAAAACATTGAAGGATAAAATAAATGAGTTAAAAGAGTCAATTTTAAAATTTCACAAGGGAAAAGAGGCCTTATATACATTGATCAATAATCAAAGACCACCCTCCTTGAAACATGGTTTAGGGTTCATTGGTTCATCTAGCACTTCATCTAATGCACCAATATTTGTTAGAGCTTATACAACACAAACTTATAGTGTTGATATTGTGAAGAGCACTAATGTACAAACCAAGCCTAAAAATCCTAAAAGTATTACTTTGGGTTCACAAGGCTTTAGAACTAAAGCACTAAGAGAAAATCATGCATTCATGTATACAAGGCATATACATAAACACAAGAATGCACAAAAACAATCTCATTCAATACACACTTGCAATTGTGTGCATGGTTTATTGAATTTCAATAGGAAAGTGCATAAGTATAAAATCTTGTATCAATGTACTTATTGTATGAAATTTGAAAATAAGAGCACATTTTACTATATTAGAAAGGCTCATCTCAAGTTAGAGGACCTTTCTATTACTAACCCCTAAGGACCCAACTTCATTTGGGTACCTAAAAGAAGATGAACATTGTCATTTTGTATGTATGTCTAAAGTCTACTATCAATGAAAATGCTTGGCTTGTGGATAGTGGATGCTCAAGGCATATGACAGGTAATGCAAAGCTTTTTAAAACACTCACTTACAAGCATGGAGGTAATGTAACTTTTGGTAATAATGCTAAAGGTAGAATTATTGGTATTGGTTCCATTGGCATGCATGGTAAAAATATGATTGATAACGTTTGGCTTATTGATGGATTGAAACATAATTTACTTAGTGTAAGTCAATTGTGTGATAAAGGGTATGATGTAAGTTTTGACTCTAAAGGATACAAAATTACAAAATCAAATGGTGAACTTGTATTCAAAGGAGTTAGAATTGGTAATACATATAAAATTGACTTTCATTCTAATAATGCATTTGAGTGTTTGATTACCATTGGTAATGAAGCTTGGCTATGGAATAGAAGATTAGGACATGCTAATATGGATCACTTACAATGTATTAGCAAAGAAGAACTAGTTGATGGTCTCCCTAAAGTAAAATTTAACAAAGATAGAAGTTGTGAATCTTGTCAATTTGGTAAGCAACATAAGAGTTCATTCAAATCTAAAAATATTGTAAGCATTTCTAGACCATTAAAACTCATTCACTTGGACTTGTTTGGACCAAATAGAGTTTCTAGCTTTGGTGGCAAGTTATATGAATTTGCACTTGTTGATGATTACTCAAGGTTTACATGGGTTAATTTCTTAGTTCAAAAGAATAAAGCTTTCAATCATTTTAAAAAATTTGCAAAATGAGTTTAAAATGAAAAAGGCTATGTAATCACATCTATTAGGAGTGATCATGACAAAGAATTTGAAAATGAGTATTTTGAAAACTTTTGCAATGATTTTGGTATTTCACATAACTTTTTGGATCCTAGAACACCATAACAAAATGGCGTGGTTGAAAGAAAAAATAGAACTTTGATTGAAATGGATAGGACAATGCTCAATGAGTATGAGTTACCATCTTACTTTTAGGCGGAAGCTATTGATACTGCATGTTATATTTTCAAATCATGTTTACAAAAGGCCTTTGATAAACAAAACTTCTTATGAGCTATGGAATGAAAGAATATCCAAAATTACATACCTTAATGAACACCCTTATACCCTATATACGTACAATACATACAACCAACATATGTAATATATGCATATACGGTACAAGAATGTCACAAACTATTTTAATAAAAATCTTACTTTTCGAATCTATATAATCTTAAATCATTTAACTGATATAATTTAAATATTAAATAAAATATTACTTATTAAAACACATACATACCTCTATTACAAAATTTTTATCCAAAATAGTCTTTATAGTTTACGATATATATACACATCAAAATATAATATAATATACATGATGTCAAAATGTACAAAAATATAAAATATGTACATGTTGGCATTGTGTCTCTGATCTTGAGTCCAATAATCAACTCTATACTCAAGATCTCAAGTCTAGACCTAGCTCGATCTAGATGAACTCTCCAGCTCTACTTGATCTACCCTGTCACCTGCGCGATGAATCATAATCGCGCTAAGCCAAAAGCCTAGCGGTATAAACTTTGATAACAATAAAGTTTAAATGCAATGCCAATGCACAATGCATATGGATATCATATCTGATATCACTTTATCTTAACATATTTCTCAATTATTCCACAATTCACAATTCATATAAAAATAAACACAAGCATGGGCCCAAAGGATCTAATATGCTATTCAAATGTCAGAGTTACTATTTTGGTCCAAGTTGACATCATGTGTCTAGCACCGAAGGTAAATCAAGTAATTGCTCAAAAGCTAGCCCTGAAGGCAGATCATATCATAGTAATGCCAAGCATCTAGCCCAGAAGGCAAATTAAATAATTGCTCAAAAGCTAGCCTCGAAGGCAAATAACGAGGATAACCTCATAGGCATGCTGTCAAACACAAAACTCTAAAAAATTGAATAACATACATGGCACATAATTATTTCATATTTTCATTATCAATCTCTTTCTCATTTTCTCACGATCAAGTTAGGCATATTACCTCATTTTTCTCATTTATATCAACATCATCATATAATCATAATGTATCATATTTTATACAATCTAGCCATCACCAATGGCTTTACATAATATCTTTAATGTATACATAACAAACCACATTACAAAAATATTTTGGTCATTTTCACATTTTGCATACTTTTCCACTTTTATTTAATTTAGCCATTATCAATGGCTTTTCACATTACATATAATGCATTTATAACATTACACAAATCATAGCACATTACTCATGCATAATCAATGTAGTAAGTAACTTAACACATTTTTCAAACAAAATGTATTCAGTCCAAATGTCATGCAAATATAATCAATTTATTTAAAGTTTGTACTTACGTCTAAAAGCAACAAAATAAGCTCAAACACCACTTTCAACCTTCTATTCCAAGATATCCTTCAACACTTGGATTGGGTAACTCAAATCTCCTCAAAGCCTAAACCAAATGTGATTATAAATAATTACTTAGTAACACACTTAAAGGCATATACATAACCTCTCAACACAAGGATAAGAAACAAATGACACGCTCAACAACACGGGCATGTTAATGACCGTGCTCTAAACCCGTAACACAGAAGCTTTGATACACTTAGTGACATGGGCATATCAATGACCGTGTCCTTAGCTCTGCATTATAGAAGCTATGACACATCTAGAGACATGGGTGTGTCCCTGCCCATGGTAACACTCTTATATCACAGTAGCTGTGACACGCTCAGTGACATGGGTGTGTTACTACATGTGTCAATACTATAGAATTACAAAAGGTGTGACACGCTCAGTGATATGGGCGTGTCACTTCACGTGTCACCAACACTAAAAACAGAACAATCGACACACCAAATGACATGGCCGTGTTACTGGGCGTGTTCCTGATGTCAAAATATAATTGTCATATCCAATGTTATCTTTCTTTTCCCTTTCCAACTTTAATCAAACTCAACCAAATCCATCAGTTAACTATAAAATAATTGGTTATGCAACAAAACAACTCAATTAAAAGCAAAATGTACAATTTAAAACCATTACTTTATAACTCAAAAGTTACATAACCCAAAACTCTTTCTCTTCACCAAACTTAACTCAAACTTAACCATTTCTTCAATCCAAACTTAAAATCATAGTTAACTACTCAAAACATCTTCATGCATATCATTACCAACCATTAAAATATACTACATCAAACATCCAATTCACACATATATAAAATTTCATGGAAAATCAAGGAAACAAGTTGGAAACTTACCAAATATGGAGGAAATCCCCAAAAATTTCACTTGAACACTTGAAATCCTTCAATTACTTGAGCTTGGAAGAAGCAAATCCTTCCTTTCTTCTAATGGAGAAAACCGGCCTTTAATGGAGAAAGAAGAAGAAGAAGATGATCTACAATCATCTCTATCCAACCACTTCACTTTTAACCACATAAATTTTCACTTTAATTATCCATCAAGTATATACATTATTATTTAATTAACATCAAATATCATCTTCCACTAACTATACAATTTACTTTTTAATGATTTAAAATAACCTTTGACTTCTAAAATATCAACTTATATATGTTATATATATTTACATATATATCACATATACATTTTACTTTTTCACTTAATTTAATTTTATATATATTTTAAATCATTTATTTAATTTTTAAAAATTAAAATTTTTAAAATTTTGGAATATTACACTTAGAGTGTTTGGATGCAAATGCTTTATATTGAATACCAAGGATAATCTTGAAAAATTCTCATCCAAATAGGAGAAGGCGTATTTTTAGGATAGTCAACATCTAGCAAAGTATATAGAGTATTTAATAAGAGAATACTAGTAGTTGAAGAGTCAATGCATGTTCTTTTTGATAGAACCTTTAAATTTGATCAAAGGAAAGGTAGTGTTCTTAATGATTTTGTAGGTACATTTGAATAACAAGAAACAACACGCGATGAATAAGATGATGAATAAGAAGAAGAGTCTTGAGAGCTACCCAAAGACTGGCAATACAAGAAGGATCATCCAAAAGAACTAATCATTGGTGACACCTCAAAGGGAGTAACTACTAGATCTCAATTTAAATACTTATATTCTAATATTGCTTTTATTTCTCAAACTGAGCCAAAGATCATTGAGGAGGCTCTTAGTGATGAGTATTGGCTCTTAGTGATGAGTATTGGGTGATTACTATACAAGATGAACTCAACCAATTTGAGAGAAACTGTAACACCCCTTCCCGGCCTACGTGTGTAAGCCGAGTAGAGGCATCACACTAACCTAATATTGCTACCAATTTTACTTACTCAAATTTTAGTTCCGGTTTTTATAGAAATTTGGCTAGAGGTTCGCCTAGAAATTTGGGTCCCAAGTGTTGACAAAACTGGTTTTTCTGATTTTTGAAAACATTTTTACACAAACCAATGCGAACACAATCAGTCTCAATACACTCCCAATGAATCCCCCTTATAACCTCAACTACAAAACCTGCAAGAAGAATTCACACTTCTAGTACAAAATAAAGTAGAGGTATATTATTATGACATACTACTAACGTACAATATAACATAGTAATTCTCAATCTTATATATATATATATACATGTCACAACTAGTTAACTCAAAATGAAAACTAAGAGATCTACCCTGAGATGCTGTGGGTCTGGTCGTCGCTTCCCAAGAGTTAGCTACTACTCCGAACCTACGAGTCAAGAAAAACTTAACTAGCTGAGCAATGTCGCTCAGTGGGTACTTTACCAAGGGAAATAAAAGTAAAGAGTATTTGTACAAGCAAGGCAATAAAATATATGAATGTTAAATACTATAAGCAATAAAATATAAAGCTCACTTCAATGAAATAAAAATGTACTTCCCGAAAAAGAATTTCAAGTTTTTCAAAAGATTTCAACTAAAATTGTAAATATTCACAATTCAACTTATGCCATAAAATAGTCGTGTCATAGTTTGTAATTTTTTTTTGCTCTGCTGGTAAAAGCAGAACCACAGCGATAAGGCAGTGGCCCTCACCACTGTAACACAGGTGGCCCTCACCACCGATATCAAATCACAGGAATGGTCCTCACCATCCTGGTTATAACCAATGGCCCTCACCATTGGCCCCAATGGCCCTCACCATTGAGTTCAGATCATAATAATTCAATCACAATATCAAGCAGTACTGCATAAGTTAGTATAGTGCACTATACCCTTATCTACCAAGTTCAACCACCAAGTAGAGCATAAGGGTTTAAAATTCAAATCCAAGATTTCCACAAATTTTCAAATGATTTGCACACCCCTTTTCATTTTTATTAAGTCATGCCATTTCGTCGTGTACTAACTCTATGGCTAAAGGCCATTTCATTTCCAAGTGTTTACCACCATTCCCAGTCATTTCCACACACTTCAAATCACATTAGAACAATTCTCAAAAATGACCAAAAGAATAGTACCACGGCGCGTAAAATCGGCAACGCAAATGACATGACCATATGAATAGTAAAATCTGGTTTTCGTCTAAATTTCAGTCAATTTCAGTCATGAATTTGACCAGGTAAATGATCTTATTTTTGGCTGAAATTTTACAGGAAACTTATCTCATATGTTGACTAATTGCATGTAAAATTTCGTCGAAAAATTTCATTGTTTACGGCCTCAACCGGCTGCCCAAAGTTGGGTCCAGAATTGGCTCCCAAAGGGCACCAACTCGGCCCCCACTTGCATTTGGTGCAAAATTGTTTATTTTTTTTTGTTCTAAACCCATTTCAAAGCTTCCCTAATAATGTAATGAAGACTTAGACACTTCCCTTTTAAAATAACTTGATTGTTTAAATCAATTTGGAATAAATGGAGTTCATAAACTCTTTTACCAAAATCATTGAAAACATTAGATTTCATTTGAATTTAAATAACCCAATCACCACATGGATTCAAAAATACCACTCAACAATTGAATTCAAACTCAAACAACACATTTAGGCATCCATAGCAAAAGTTCCATATATAAATTTTTGGCAAGAAAATGAAAGAAAATTTAATTCTTCCAAGGTAAAGTACCAAACCTTGTATTTTAATTTCCTTTTGCTTTCCCTTCTCTTTCAAGCTCTTTCTTCTCCTTATTTCCACCCTTGCCTACAAAAATTTCACAACACAACCTCAACCATAAACCCTAGAAATTTAGAACATTCACTACCCTTCCATTTCTTTTCAAATTAAGTCCTAATCTAACCTTATTAAACCTTAGAAACCTTAATTCTTCCATTTAATTAATCAATATCATCACTACTTAAGTTTTCCCCAAATCCACCATAATAACCCTAATTTTAATCTCTCAAATTACTCATTAAAACCTGAAATTAGGATTAGAAATGAACTTACCTTAGTTTAGGACCTTGGATTCCACCAAAACCTTTGATAATAAACCTTAAAACTTGAAACTCACCACCTTTCTTCCTTCTCCTATGGCTTGGACGACCCTCCTTCTCAAGAGGGAGTTTTTTCTTTCTTCTTTCATGTGTTTTTGGTCCAAATGGCTGCCCAATTTGGCTAATAATGTGTTAAGACAAATGCTTAATTCCAATTGGTCCACTTTAAGGCAAAATGGCCATTTTTCATTGGTACAATTGTCTCTCTCTTTTATTTATTTAAGGCCCAAGCCATTGGGCTTTCTTTTAATCATATTTTGGCCCCTCTTCTTCCCTTTGCTGTAATTTTATGATTTAGGATGTGAAAAGACCAAAATACCCTCCGGCGATTGATTGTCTGTAACTTTTAAACCGTGTGGTTTCACGAAGTGAACCACATATGGTTTTGACCCTCTTGACCTCTACTTTCCATTTTTAAGGTCTATTTTAGGTTTCCAAGTCATTTTAAAAAATTACCAATAAGCCCTCGACTTTTTACAAAATTCCCTTTAAGTCCTTTCTTTACTCAGGTTTGCTCGGGCTCCGTTTCTACTGACGATCGTTTCATATTCAACCCCTTGACGTCCTCTACGCACTCGTGTGTTTATTTCCTACTTTGGATTCATGTATAAATTTTAATTAATAATGACCAAAATGCCCCTAGTATACGTGTCTTTGTTTCTCTCTAACAGGGCGTTTCCGAAGAAAGTCACAGTTCACAGTTTTTACCCGGTTTTTCTCTAGTTTCCATTTCATTACACTATCACATACATTATTAAGACTTCCCAGACTGGTCACCCATCGTTGTTAGTTACGCACGTTTAACCCCGGTCCTTTAATGAATTATAGCTTAACGGTCTAGGGTTAGCCGGATCTCTTTAGCATGCCTACTTTGTCAGCACGTGTGAATACTGTACACGTAATTACTGTACATACCTGCTATGGCCGGTCGTGACAATTCCTCCCCCGTTAATTTAGGTACTGCTTCCTCATAGTTTCTTTGCATTCCTATATAGCTTCTTCTACTTTGAGATTCCTCCAAAGCACTTTGACCAATAGAATCTTCTTATTCCACAACTCTTTGATTTCCCGTGCTAGGATTTCTACCGGCTCTTCCTTGTACGTCAGGTCGGACTGAATCTCGATGTCTTGAGCTTGTATGATGTGGGTTGGATCTGAACGATATCTCCTTAGCATTGAAACATGAAAAACATCATGTATTTTACTTAATTCGGGTGGTAACGCCAACTGGTAAGCTACAGGACCTACCCATTTGATGATCTCATATGGTCCGATGAATCTAGGGCTTAGCTTGCCTTTCTGTTTAAATTGTAACACCTTCTTCCAAGGAGAGACTTTGAGGAATACTCTGTCGCCGACCTCGAACTGTATGTCTTTCCTCTTTAGGTCCACGCATGATTTTTGCCTGTCCGCCGCTGCTTTTAATCGGTCTCGAATGATCTCTACCTTTTCCTCAGTTTCCTTAACTATGTCTGGCCCCAACATCTTTTCCTCGCTCAATTCAGTCCAGCAAACTGGAGTTCTACATTTCCGACCATACAGTGCTTCGTAAGGAGCCATTTGTATGCTAGATTGATAAATGTTGTTGTACGCGAATTCCATTAAGCTCAGGTGTTTGTCCCAGCTGCCTTTAAATTCTAAAACGCACGCCCTCAACATATCTTCCAAAACTTGAATCACTCTTTTCGACTGTCCGTCTGTCTGGGGATGGAATGCTGTACTGTGGTACGTTTGAGTCCCAAGGACTGTTTGGAATTTCTGCCAAAAATTTGACGTAAAGCGTGGATCTCAATCTGATATGATTGAAGTTGGAACTCCGTGAAGATGTATGATCTCTTTGATGTACAAGTCTGCCAACTTGTCTAGCGAGTAATCCACATGTACTGGTAAGAAATGAGCGGACTTAGTAAGCTAATCCATGATTACCCAGATCGCGTCATGTTTGTCCCTAGACATAGGCAATCCTGTGACAAAATCCATAGTAATACGGTCCCATTTCCAGGTTGGAATCGTGATAGGTTGTAGTAGTCCTGAGGGTAATTGATGTTCCGCTTTCACTTGCTGACAGGTTAGACACTTCGTCACGTGATCCGCGATGTCTCTTTTCATTCCTGGCCACCAGTAATACTCCTTCAAGTCCCGGTACATTTTCGTTGCTCCCGGATGCATTGTGTAAGGACTGTTATGAGCTTCTTGCAAAATCTATTTCTTCAGTTCCTCGGACTTAGGTACCACCATTCTCTTCTTGTAGTATAGGATACCATCTGGACAAATTTGATAATCTCCTGACGAATTCTCCTACGCCTGTTGACTCCACTTCTTCACTTGTTCAGCTTCCTTCTGAGCCTCACGTATTTGTTGATGTAAGGTAGGTCGCACGTGCATTTCTGCAAAGATAGCTCCATCTTCTGTGGGCTCTAATTCTACCCTCATAGCACGTATCGCTTGCATTGACTTCCTACTAAGTGCATCTACTACGACATTCGCTTTGCCTTGGTGATAGTTAATCATATAGTCGTAGTTGGCTAACAGTTGTATCCATTTTCGCTGTCGCAGGTTTAAATCTTTTTGCGTGGGCAGGTACTTCAAGCTTTGATGATCCGTATAAATGTAACACTTTTTCCCGTATAAGTAGTGCCTCCATGTCTTGAAAGCCAAAACAATCACTGCTAGTTCTAAGTCATGCGTGGGATAATTCTTTACGTGTGGCTTGAGCTGTCGAGAAACATACGCAATGACTTTGCCCTCCTGCATCAATACGCAACCTAACCCGATGTGGGATGCAGTGCTATAGATCACAAAATCTTTTCCTGATTCGGGTTGTGTAAGAATGGGCATTTCAGTAAGTTTTTGCTTCAACCTTTCAAAGCTCCATTGGCAAGCATTGGTCCACTGGAATTTGGCATTCTTCTGAAGTAGCTTGGTCATAGGTGCGGCGATCATGGAAAACCCTTTGACGAATCTCCAATAATATCCTGCTAACCCCAAGAAACTACAAACTTCCGTTACTGTCTTAGGTGGCTTCCATTCCAATACTGCTTCTATTTTCTTGGGATCGACCCTTATTCCTTCTGCCGATACAATATGTCCCAAGAAGGCTACTTCTTCCAACCAAAATTCGCATTTGCTGAATTTAGCGTATAACTGCTTCTCTCGCAGGGTTTGCAAAACAATCCTAAGGTGGCGATCATGGTCCTCTCGATTCTTTGAATACACCAATATGTCGTCAATGAATACAACCACAAACTGATCCAAATACGGGTGGAAGATTTTGTTCATCAGATCCATGAATACTGCAGGTGCGTTCATTAATCCGAAAGGCATAACGATGAATTCATAATGTCCATAGCGAGTTCTGAATGCGGTTTTTTGGTATGTCTTCGTCTTTGATCCCCAATTGATGATAACCCGATCGTAGATAAATTTTTGAAAAGACTCCAGCACCTTTGAGTTGATCAAACAAATCATATATGCGAGGTAGCAGATACTTGTTCTTAATGGTCAGCTTATTGAGTTGACGGTAATCCACACACAACCTTAGGGATCCGTCTTTCTTTTTCACGAACAATACCGGCGCTCCCCATGGTGACACGCTTGGCCTAATGAACCCCTTGTATAAAAGTTCTTGTAGTTGTACCTTTAGTTCTTTTAGCTCCGCTGGCGCCATTCGGTAAGGTGCGATGGATATTGGTGCAGCTCCCAGGTACACGTCTATGGTAAATTCTACCTCTCGTTTAGGTGGTAATCCGGGTAAGTGGTCAGGAAATACGTCGGGAAAATCGCAAACAGTAGATATATCTTGTAGCTTCGGTGCCTCTTCTTTTGCTTCTAACGCGCATAACAGGTATGCCTCGCAGCCTTTTTGCACTAACCTCTTAGCCATCATAGCGGAAATGATGTTAGTTAGATAGTCCTTCCTCTTTCCCACTAAGGTCACTTCGTCGCCGTCTGACGTATGTAGAGTAACTCTCTTCCGTTTACAGTCAACAAGTGCATCGTGTTTGGCCAACCAATCCATCCCAAGGATAGCGTTGAATTCTTGAAATGGTAGTTCAAATAAGTCTCCCCAAAAGTTACGTCCGTGTATCTCCACGGGGCAATCTTTCACTACCTTCCTCGTAATCACCTCACTCCCTAATGGGCTAGTAACTAATATTCCCTCTTCCTCTAGTTCTACCTTTAGGTTCCCCAGTTTTTCATTTTTCGTGCATATATATGAGTGTGAAGAACTCGGACCTATTAAAACGTAAAGCGAAACTCCAAACATAGACAACTGACCTGCAATCACGTCTAGCGCTTCTTCATCTTCTCGCCCCCTCATTGCATACATTCTAGCAGGAGCCCTCACTTCTGGTCGATTCACCGTCTCAGACTGCACAAGTGACAGATTTTCGCCCCTACCTCTGCCTCGGCCTTGCCCTGCTGCTGCTTGCGATCCCTCAGTCTCCCTAGGTAGATTCTGCATTCGCTGGGGACACTCTCGCATAAGGTGGTCTAAAGATCCACATATGTAGCATGCAAATGTCTGACCCCAACATTCTCCCGTGTGGCAGCGTCCGCATTGATCACAGCATGGATTAGTATTTTTGCCTTCATTACCTCTCGGACCGGTAGAAAAGTTACCTCCGCTTCGGTTGAATCCTCTTCCTTGCCCTCTTCCAGATCGTCAGGTACTAGCGACTGAGGTGACTTGACTTGGGCCACCGAGATTCGATCCCTGACTGTAACTCCGGCGTTGACTGCCTCCCATGGAACCACTGCCTTGGAATCGCTTCCTTGATGATTGGTAGTTTCCCGAATAGTTTTGGGTATCTCTCTTTTGTTTCATCTTTTGTCTTCTATTATGCTCATCAGACTGACACTGCTCCACTTCAATAGCTCGTGTGACTAACACAGAAAATTCCTTAACATGAGCAGCAATCAGCTGCACCTTAATCTCATTATTCAATCCGTCTAAGAATTGTTTACATCGATCTTCCTCGTCTTCTATCGCTTTCTTAGCATACTTGCTTAATCTGGTGAACTCCCTTTCGTACTCTGTCACTGTCATTCGCCCCTGCTTCAAGTGTAGAAACTCTTTCCTCCTGGCGTCGAGATATGCTTCAGAAATAAACTTTCTCTCAAATTCTCTCACAAAGAAGTCCCATGTCCTCTGCTCTGGTGGAACTCGTTGTTGGACTGTGTCCCACCAGACATACGCTTCTTCCACTAACAAGGAAGTAGCGCACACAACTCGCTCCTCTAGAGTACACTGTAACTGATCTAAGGCTCGTACCGTTCCTTCCAACCAATACTCAGCTATAGAAGAATCATCGTCCCTTCGGGCCCTAAACTCCTTCGCCCCGTACTTTCTTATCTTTTCGATCTGTGGTTTCCTTTCCCCTCCCACAGCAGGTACTGGTACGGGTGCTGGTGCTGGTGGTGGTGCCAGGGGGGCGCCGGCTATCTGCCGTAATACGGCAGCCATTTGTTGCAACATTTTGTTGGGGATAGGAGCATCAGCTGGTGGTTGCTCAGATGCAGGTGTCTCTAATACATGCGTTTCTACAATTCGGGAGGCCTGAGACTCGACCTCCTCCTCTATATCACACTGCGCTGCTTGCGACATCTAAAGAACAGAGCAAAACGTATACAATCCCATTATCAGTAACGACCTAGACCAACAACATTATATTACCCTAGGTGGCATGTATATAAAGATAAAACTCTTAAATAACACATATACAACACAGCTTTTATTTATTTCCAAGCAAAAGTATTTACATTACTGGGAAGCCCTTATGTACATTCCAAAATTTAGGACTCCTTACTACTATATCATCATGTTATACTACCATACAATATATACACGATACCCCGATGTCACATATGTACATAACCAAAAGAACCTCCAAAAAGCAACACATCTCGAAGCTCAGTGAGTAGGTGCCCTAGGTGAGGTGGCACTTTCAAACAAATACTCTTCTATCTCAGGATCAAACTCTGGGTCATGCGATGCTTCACCAGGTAAGTGCTAGCCTAGCTCCTGGACCCTCTCCTGCAAAGCACGAATCTCTCTATGTGCTACCCCGAGACTCCTACAGGCACTATCAAACTCCACTCTATGACTAAGCATGTCCTCCTTTAACATCAGTACATCTCTCCTCAAGGAGATAATAATCTCATGTGCTAATCTCAGGTCTTCACGATCCTGTAGACTTCGATCTGCCAGGATATCTATGGTATCATCTTGCTCCTGCACTATCTGCTTTAGCCTCTCTACTTCCATCCTCAGCTCCCTCATCTCATTGTTTCGATCATCCATAATTACTCCTGTTATAATTAGAATAACATAACTAACAATACTACACACATGTATAGTTACATATTTAGAACCCCTAACCTAACCCTATGTGTCATACATTTAAGGTTTAGTTCAACTAACTACCCAGGACTGGCTAAACCGGAGCTCTGATACCAAAAATTGTAACACCCCTTCCCGGCCTACGTGTGTAAGCCGAGTAGAGGCATCACACTAACATAATATTGCTACCAATTTTACTTAGTCAAATTTTAGTTCCGGTTTTTACAGAAATTTGGCTAGAGGTTCGCCTAGAAATTTGGGTCCCAAGTGTCGACAAAACTGGTTTTTCTGATTTTTGAAAATATTTTTACACAAACCAATGTGAACACAATCAGTCTCAATACACTCCCAATGAATCCCCCTTATAACCTCAACTACAAAACCTGCAAGAAGAATTCACACTTCTAGTACAAAATAAAGTAGAGGTTTATTATTATGACATACTACTAACGTACAATATAACATAGTAATTCTCAATCTTATATATATATATATATATACATGTCACAACTAGTTAACTCAAAATAGAAACTAAGAGATCTACCCTGAGATGCTGTGGGTCTGGTCGTCGCTTCCCAAGAGTTAGCTACTGCTCCGAACCTACGAGTCCAGGAAAACTTAACTCGCTGAGCAATGTCGCTCAGTGGGTACTTTACCAAGGGAAATAAAAGTAAAGAGTATTTGTACAAGCAAGGCAATAAAATATATGAATGTTAAATACTATAAGCAATAAAATATAAAGCTCACTTCAATGAAATAAAAACGTACTTCCCAAAAAAGAATTTCAAGTTTTTCAAATGATTTCAACTAAAATTGTAAAATATTCACAATTCAACTTATGCCATAAAATAGTCGTGTCATAGTTTATAAATTTTTTTTGCTCTACTGGTAAAAGCAGAACCACAGCAATAAGGCAGTGGCCCTCACCACCGATATCAAATCACAGGAATGGTCCTCACTATCCTGGTTATAACCAATGGCTCTCACCATTTGCCCCAATGGCCCTCACCATTGAGTTCAGATCATAATAATTCAATCACAATATCAAGCAGTACTGCATAAGTTAGTATAGTGCACTATACCCTTATCTACCAAGTTCAACCACCAAGTAGAGCATAAGGGTTTAAAATTCAAATCCAAGATTTCCACAAATTTTCAAATGATTTGCACACCCCTTTTCATTTTTATTAGGTCATGTCATTTCGTCGTGTACTAACTCTGTGGCTAAAGGCCATTTCATTTCCAAGTGTTTACCACCATTCCCAGTCATTTCCACACACTTCAAATCACATTAGAACAATTCCCAAAAATGACCAAACAAATAGTAACACGGCGCGTAAAATCGGCAACGCAAATGACATGACCATATGAATAGTAAAATCTGGTTTTTGTCTAAATTTCAGTCAAATTCAGTCATGCATTTGACCAGGTAAATGATCTTATTTTTGGCTGAAATTTTACAGGAAACTTATTTCATATGTTGAATAATTGCATGTAAAATTTCATCGAAAAATTTCATCGTTTTCTGCCTCAACCGGCTGCCCAAAGTTGGGTCCAGAATTGGCTCCCAAAGGGCACCAATTCGGCCCCCACTTGCATTTGGTGCAAAATTGTTTATTTTTTTGTTCTAAACCCATTTCAAAGCTTCCCTAATAATGTAATGAAGACTTAGACACTTCCCTTTTAAAATAACTTAATTGTTTAAATCAATTTGGACTAAATGGAGTTCATAAACTCTTTTACCAAAATCATTGAAAACATTAGATTTCATTTGAATTTAAATAACCCAATCACCACATGGATTCAAAAATACCACTCAACAATTGAATTCAAACTCAAACAACACATTTAGGCATCCATAGCAAAAGTTCCATATATAAATTTTTGGCAAGAAAATGAAAGAAAATTTAATTCTTCCAAGGTAAAGTACCAAACCTTGTATTTTAATTTCCTTTTGCTTTCCCTTCTCTTTCAAGCTCTTTCTTCTCCTTATTTCCACCCTTGCCTACAAAAATTTCACAACACAACCTCAACCCTAAACCCTAGAAATTTAGAACATGCACTACCCTTCCATTTCTTTTCAAATTAAGTCCTAATCTAACCTTATTAAACCTTAGAAACCTTAATTCTTCCATTTAATTAATCAATATCATCACTACTTAAGTTTTCCCCAAATCCACCATAATAACCCTAATTTTAATCTCTCAAATTACTCATTAAAACCTGAAATTAGGATTAGAAATGAACTTACCTTAGTTTAGGACCTTGGATTCCACCAAAACCTTTGATAATAAACCTTAAAACTTGAAAATCACCACCTTTCTTCCTTCTCCTATGGCTTGGACGACCCTCCTTCTCAAGAGGGAGTTTTTGCTTTCTTCTTTCATGTGTTTTTGGTCAAATGGCTGCCCAATTTGGCTAATAATGTGTTAAGACAAATGCTTAATTCCAATTGGTCCACTTTAAGGCAAAATGGCCATTTTTCATTGGTACAATTGTCTCTCTCTTTTATTTATTTAAGGCCCAAGCCATTGGGCTTTCTTTTAATCATATTTTGGCCCCTCTTCTTTTCTTTGCTGTAATTTTATGATTTAGGATGTGAAAAGACCAAAATACCCTCCGGCGATTGATTGTCTGTAACTTTTAAACTGTGTGGTTCCACGAAGTGAACCACATATGGTTTTGACCCTCTCGACCTCTACTTTACATTTTTAAGGTCTATTTTAGGTTTCCAAGTCATTTTAAAAAATTACCAATAAGCCCTCGACTTTTTACAAAATTCACTTTAGGTCCTTTCTTTGCTCGGGTTTGCCCGGGCTCCGTTTCTACTGACGATCATTTCATATTCAACCCCTTGACGTTCTCTATGCACTCGTGTATTTATTTCCTACTTTGGATTCATGTATAAATTTTAATTAATAATGACCAAAATGCCCCTAGTCTACGTGTATTCGTTTCTCTCTAACAGGGCGTTTCCGAAGAAAGTCACAGTTCACAGTTTTTACCCGATTTTTCTCTAGTTTCCATTTCATTACACTATCACATACATTATTAAGACTTCCCATACTGGTCACCCATCGCCGTTAGTTACACACGTTTAACCCCAGTCCTTTAATGAATTATAGCTTAACGGTCTAGGGTTAGCCGGATCTCTTTAGCATGCCTACTTTGTCAGCACGTGTGAATACTGTACATGTAATTACTATACATACCTGCTATGGCCTGTCGTGATAGAAACAAAGTATGGAAACTTGTTCTTAAACCTAAAGATCATCCAATTATAGGATGTAAATGGGTATATAGGAATAAGCTAGATAAAAATGGTCTCAATACTAGAAACAAAGCTAGATTGATAGCCAAAGGCTATAACCAAGAGGAAGACATTGAATATGATGAGACATTTACTCCCATTGCTAGATTAGAAGACATTAGAATATTGCTTGCATTTGCATGTCACATGATTTTTAAACTTTTTCTAATGGATGTTAAAAGTGCATTTTTAAATGGGTTTATAAATAAGGAAGTTTATGTTGAACAACCTCCCAGTTTTGAAGATTATAAAATTTCAAATTATGTTTTCAAAGTTACTAAAGCACTATATGGATTCAAACAAGCTCCAAGAGCTTGTTATGATAGACTTAGTGCATATTTGCTTGAAAATAAATTTTCAAAAGACAAAGTTGACACAACCCTTTTTGTTAAAAAGAAAATGCATAATATTTTAATTATGCAAATTTATGTTGATGATATTATATTTGGTACTACTAATGAATCTTTGTGCAAGGAATTTGCTTCTGAGTAGGGAATTTGAAATGAGTATGATAGGTGAACTCAAATTCTTCCTTGGACTACAAATCAAGCAATGAAAGGATGTGATCTTTATCAACCAATTCAAGTACACAAAGGAACTTCTAAAGAATTTTAGAATGGACGGTTGTAAATAAAGGAAGACTCTGATGAGCACATCCTTGAAACTTGACAAAGATGAAAGTGGTAAGGCAGTAGATGAGAAGAAATATCGAGGTATTATCTGGTTACTACTTTACTTAACCGCATCTAGACCAGATATAATATATAGTGTATATTTGTGTGCTAGATTTCAATCTTGTCCTGGGGAATCATTTTTGAATGGAACTAAAAGAATTTTAAAATACTTGAGTGGTATATTGCATTTAGGTCTATGGTATCCTAGGAACACATCATTTGACATATTAGGCTTTTTTGATGTGGATTTTGTTAGTAGCCTACTAGATAAGAAAAGCACCACTGGAGCATGCTATTTTCTTAACAAATACTTAGTTTATTGGTTTAACAAGAAATAAGTATCGGTTGCTTTATCTACCGTGAAAGCCGAATATGGTACTGCATGTTTTTATTGCACACAAGTTCTTTGGATGAAACAATAATTGCTTGACTAAACATTTGATCACATTCCTATTAAATGTGATAACACTAGTGCAATCAATTTATCAAAGAACCCCATTCAACATTCTAGGTCTAAGCATATAGATATTAAACATCATTTCTTAAGGGATAATGTTCAAAATCACAACATAGTTTTAGAATTTGTTGAAACTCAAAATTAACTTGCAGATATTTTTACAAAACCCTTAAATGAAGTAAGAATGAATTTTATAAAATAAAATATGGGCATGATTGATGGAAAATCTCTTGCATAATCATTCTTTATTGATCTCAAAATGTATTTTGATCATATGCACTTAAATTTATTTTTTTCAAAATCCAAAATGGCTTAGTATGTGCAGGTGCCTCAGTATACCGAGTAGTCGCACATCGTTTGCTTTTCCTGAGCTCTAGCCATATAGGTCATCTTATCCCGATCCTTGATACATATCTCCCAAGTTTTAACTTATATTTCTATCAAACCTGAGCTTTAAAGTGTCTCTCTTCAGTGAGCGGAAAAAAGCTCGTGCGGTAGGTCAAATTCAAGAACTTCAAAATTTTTTCAACCGTTACGCTCTTCTCAAGCTTGTGTGAGCATGCACTATCATGAGAGCTCACTAGACAGAGCTGGCGGTCACCCAACAGCTCTGGCGACTGTACAACAAGTATAACATATATTTTTTAAAACATTGGAACTTTTAAAAATTTAAATTTTTCATCCCCCAAACAGTAAAAAAGGGCTAGTTTTCCAACTTTTGACTATAAATATCCATATTTTGCATGAAAATACATATTTACAAACTCAAAAACACATATTCAAACAATTTTCCAAGAATTTAATCATCAAGAAGAAGATTTTAAAGGTTTTTCATCAATTTAAAGTTGTTTGATCAAAGCATCACCAACAATCTATTTCTTTCTACATTTCTTTCAATCTTCTACATTTCTATTTTCTTTTACTTTTATTTTTTGATTGAGGATATGGCACCCAAAACCAAAATCACAAAAAAAAAAAAAACAACCAAGAGAAAAGGGATTATCATTAGTGAACCTCAACCTCGACGTCAACCTCAACCCAAACTTGAATACTTCACTAGAAAAAGTGTCAAACCACACAAATCCAAGTACAAAAATAAGGATGAGAAAATCAAGTACTATATGCTCATGAAAAAGACCCTTGAACCAATGAAAATGCTTGTGGAAGGGATGCTTCTAACCTTAAACATCTAAAGTGAAATCTATAGCTACCTAGATAGGATTGGGTGGAGGCCATTTGCATTTTCTAATGAGCTAGGTTACTCTAGTTCTCAAGGAAATTCGTAATATCTCTAAGGGTAAAGAAAAACCATAATGCACCTATAGGATTTTTTGGAGTTTATTTTAGGTTTTTTTACCAAGATTTTGCTCTTTCTTTAGAAGAATTTGGAGAAGTTTGGGGATTCCAAACTCATAAAGCTTTCTCCTACAATGATGTGGATTTTACTTTAAAGAGTTATTCATCATTTTAGAGTGAACTATCTATTGAAACCCAATTCAATAATAGGTCATCCAAAGCCATCCATTTTAGGACCCTTCTCTTTTGGCTCTTACATAGAATTATCACTTACACCATTCACTAAAGAAGTGATGGAAATGAAAATGTTACTCAACATGACTTATTTTTCTTGTATGCTATTGTGCATAATGAGCCAATATAAATGGCTAGGTTTCTCATAGACACCTTTATTAATCATGAAAAATTTAAGGCAGGAACCTTCTTTCTATCCACTCAAATTACTAGACCTGCTAGACACTTAGGACTTCTAAACCTTGAAAATCTTGCAAGCCTAAGTGACTTCCTTGATCCGGCTACAAACTTCATCAACCTAGACTACCTTGAACATGCTAGATGTATTCAAACAGTTGATAATCACTATGAGTACACATTTGGTATAAGGGAGTTATATAAAGGGAAAGGAAGAGACCTATGTACTACATTATGGAAGAAGAAGGTGAACCTATCAATGTTCAAATTGAGCATCCCCCTAAACCTTCCACCAAAGAAAAAGGTGAATCATCCAAAATCCTAAAACTTATCCTCAAGGCCATATCTTCTCTCAAAAAATAATTTAAACATTTTAAGAAGGATATCATAAAGATAATCACAAAACTCAACAAAAAGGTTGATCTCCTTTCCCATATTCATCATGACATATATGACTTCCAAGAAAAATTTGATCTTCCTCAATGTGAGCTAAGTGAATGGGATATGAGTGTGCATGTTGAAAGTCCTTGTAAAGGATCCTCATCATCCTTACATGACTCCTCTCCAACTCCTTCTCTTGGTGATGATTATGAAAGAACTCCAACTCCTCCTCCACCATCAAGAAAAGGAAAAGAAAAAGTTCTAGATTAATCATTTTTCTTGTATTTTCTTTCAATTGGTATCAAATTTATTTTCCTATTGTAATTTCATTTATTAGTATCAATGAATTTCATTTCTCTTTTGCTTTAATTTTCTTTTTGCCTTTGTCAAAGGGGAAGAAACATATATATGATTGAATTTAAATAATTTAATTGTCAAAGGGGGGAGATAAACTTAAATACGACAAGAAAAGAAACCAAATTGGTATCAATAAATGAAAACAAATAGCATGCATCAATTGTCAAATTACCTAACATAGGGGGAGAAATTTTATTGTCATTGTATTAATTGTTTCATGCATTTGATTATGTTTAACTTAAATTTAATTTGATTGCCAAAGTTAAAAAGGGGAGATTATTAAGATTGATGGATAATCAAACTCTATTTTGATCATTGATAATCAAATTGATAAAAGAACTAATGATTTCAAACAAGTCTACTTTGCAGAGTTAGGATCCGAGCGGCTTTGTGCCACCGCCCGAACTAACTACCAAGCGACCACACAAATGCAGCATAAGCATAGAACCAAACGGTCATACAGATCTGCCGAGCCAAGAGAACCAAATAGACATACGTATGTGCTGAGAAAAAAATCGATCTGACATACATACTTGCAGAGCAGAGAACCGAATGGACATATAGAGTACCAAGCTAGATATAGAACTACCGAGCTAAGAGAACCGAACTGCCAAGCTAAAAGTAGTCCATAGGAACAACCGAGCTAAGAAAATAATGCAGCTCTAAAGAACACTAATGCACAAACCAAGCCTAAAAATCCTAAAAGGATTACTTTGGGTTCACAAGGCTCTAAAACTAAAGTTCCAAGAGCAAATCATGCATTCATGTATTAAAGGCATGTACATAAACAAAAAAAAAATGCACAAAAACAATCTCATTCAATACACATTTGCATTTATGTGCATGGTTCATTGAATTCTAATAGGAAAGTGCATAAGTATAGAACCTTGTATCAATGCACTTATTGTATGAAATTTAGACATAAGAGCACATTTTGCTATATTAGGAATGCTCATCTTAAGTTTGAACATCCTTTTATTACTAACAATTGGCATACTTGGTAAGAATATGATGGATAATGTTTGGCTTGTTGATGGATTGAATCACAATTTACTTAGTGTAAGTCAATTATGTGATAAAGGCTATGATGTAAGTTTTAACTCTAAATGATGCAAAGTTACAAATGCAAATGGTGAGATTGTATCCAAAGGAGTTAGAATTAGCAATACATATAAAATTGACTTATGTTCCAATAATGCATTTGAATGTTTGATTACCATTAATAATGATGATTGGCTATGGCATAGATGACTAGGACATGCTAGTATGGATCACTTACAAAACATTAGTAAAGAAGAACTAATTGATGGTCTCCCTAAAGTAAAATTTTATAAAGATAGGACTTGTGAACCTTATCAATTTGGTAAGCAACATAAAAGTTCATTCAAATCCAAGAATATTATAAGCACTTCTAGACCATTAGAACTCATTCACTTATACTTGTTTGGACCAAATAGAGATGCTAGCTCAGGTGGCAAATTATATGCATTTGTACTTGTGGATGATTATTCAAGGATTACATGGGTTAATTTCTTAGCTCAAAAGAATGAAGCTTTCAATTATTTTAAAATATTTACAGAAAGAGTTCAAAATGAAAAAGGTTATGCAATCACATCTAATAGAAGTGATCATGGCAAAGAATTTGAAAATGAGTACTTTGAAAATTTTTACAATGAGTTTGGTATCTCACATAACTTTTTGGCTCCTAGATCACCACAACAAAATGGTACGATTGAAAGAAAAAATAGAACATTAATTGAAATGGCTAGGACAATGCTCAATGAATATGAATTACCATCTTACTTTTGGGTGAAAGCCATTAATACTGCTTGTTATATTTCAAATCGTGTTTACAAAAGGCCCTTGATAAACAAAACTTCTTATGAGTTATGGAATGGGAGAATACCTAAAACTTCATACCTTAGAGTGTTCGGATGCAAATTCTTTATATTGAATAATAAAGACAATCTTGGAAAATTCTCATCCAAATCAGATGAAGACATATTTTTATAATGTTCATCTTCTAGCAAAGCATATAGAGTATTTAATAAAAAAACATTAGTAGTTGAAGAATCAATGCATGTTGTCTTTTTATGAATCCTCTAAACTTGATCAAAGGAAAGGTAATGTTCTTGATATTTTTAGGAACATTTGAATAACAAGAAACAATCAATACTCAAGAGAATAATCTTGATGAATAAAAGTCTCAAGAGCTACCCAAAGATTGCATTACAAGAAGGATCATCCAAAAGAACAAATCATTGGTGACACCTCAAAGGGAGTAACTACTAGAACTCAATTTAAATACTTAGATTCTAATATTGTTTTGTTTCTCAAATTAAGTCAATAACCATTGAAGAGGCTCTTAATGATGAATGTTGGGTGATTTCTATGCAAGACAAACTCAACCAATTTGAGAGGAACAAAGTATGGAAACTTGTTCCTAAACCTAAAGATCATCCAATTATAGGATGTAAATGGGTATATAGGAATAAGCTTGACGAAAATGGTCTCATTACTAGAAACAAAGCTAGATTGGTAGCCAAATGCTATAACCAAGAGGAAGGCATTGACTATGATGAGATGTTCACCCCCGTTGCTAGATTAGAATCCATTAGAATATTGTTTGCACTTGCATGTCACATGAATTTTAAACTTTTTCAAATGGATGTTAAAAGTGCATTTCTAAATGGGTTTATAAATGTGGAAGTTTATGTTAAACAACCTCCCGGTTTTGAAGATTATAAATTTCCAAATCATATTTTTAAACTTACTAAAGCACTATATGGATTCAAACAAGCTCTAAGAGCTTGGTATGATAGAATTAATGTATATTTTCTTAAAAATGGTTTTTCAAAAGGCAAGGTTGACACAACTCTTTTTGTTAAGAAGAAAATGCATAACATTTTAATTGTTCATATTTATGTTTAAGACATTGTATTTGGTGCTACTAATGAATCTTTGTGCAAGGAATTTGCTTCTTGTATGACTAAAGGAATTTGAGATGAGCATGATGGGTGAACTCAAATTATTTCTTGTACTACAAATCAAACAATGCAAGGATGGGATCTTCATCAATCAATCAAAGTACACAAAGGAACTCCTAAAGAAGTTTGGAATGGATGGTTGCAAATTAAGTAAGACTCCGATGAGTACATCCTAACACTTGACAAAGATGAAAATGGCAAGGCAGTAAATGAGAAGAAATATCGAGGTATTATCAGATCACTACTTTACTTAATTGCATCTAGACCGGATATAATGTATAGTGTATGTTTGTGTGCTAGATTTCAATCTTGTCCTAAGGAATCACATGTGAATGCAACTAAAAGAATTTTAAAATATTTGAGTGGTACATTGCATTTAGGTTTATGGTATCCTATAAACACATCATTTAACATATTAGGCTTTTTTGATGCGGATTTTGCTGGTAGCCTATTAGATAGGAAAAGCACCACTGAAGCATTTCATTTTCTTGGTGAATGCTTAGTTTCTTGGTTTAGCAAGAAACAAGTGTCGGTTGTTTTATCAACCATGGAAGCCGAATATGTTGCTGTATATTTTTGTTGCACACAAGTTCTTTGGATGAAACAACAATTGCTTGACTATGAAAAAATATTTGATCACATTCCTATTAAATTTTATAACACTAGTGTAATCAATTTATCTAAGAATCCCATTCAATTCGCTAGCATTAAGCATATAGACATCAAATATCATTTCTTAAGGGATAATGTTCAAAATCATAACATAGTTTTAGAATATGTTGAAAACTTGCAGATATTTTTACAAAACCCTTAAATGAAGAAAGAATGAATTTTATAACACAAAATATTGGCATGATTGATGGAAAATCTCTTGCATAATCATTCTTTATTTTTCTCAAAATGTATTTTGATCACATGCTCTTAAAATTTTTTTAAAAAACTTAAAATATGCTCGCTCGATGCATTGGGGAGACCACACATCGCTTTCTCTTCTCGAACCCGAGCCATACAAGTGATCTTCTCCCTAGCCTTAACATGAACCTCCAGATCTTTGACTTGCATTTCTACCGAGCCCGAGCTTCAAAGCATCTCTCTTTAATGAGCGCATAATAACTCGTGTGGCCGGTCAAACTCAAAATTTTCAAAAATTTTTGACCGTTGCATTCCTCTCAAAGCTGTACAGACAATATTGCCAAGAGAGCTCACGAGACAGTTCTGGCGGCAACCCAAAAGCTCGGGCGACCACACAGAGTGTGTAATTGATTTTTTTAAAAATGTTGGAACTTTCAAAAAGTCAGATTTTTGTCCCTCAAATGGTAAAAAATGGCTAGTTTTCTAATTTTTGTCTATAAATACCCCTATTTTGCTTTAAAATACATCTTTACAAACTCAAAAACACATATTCAAACAATCTTCCAAGAATTTACTCATTAAGAAGAAAATTTTGAAGCTTTTTCATCAATTTGAAGTAGTTTGTTCCAAGCATCACCAACAATCTATTTCTTACTACATATCTTCCAATCTTTTACATTTCTATTTTCTTTCATTTTTGTTTTTTGATTGAGGATATGGCACCCAAAACAAAAATCACCAAAAAGAAAACCACAACCAAGGGAAAAGGGAGTGTCATAAGTTAACCTCCACCTCAACCTCAAACCAAACCTAAGCACTTTACTAGAAAGAGTGTTCAACCTCACAAACTTAAATACAAATGAGGATGAGAAAACCAAGTACTGCTTGCTCAAGAAAAAGACCCTTGAACCAACTAAAATGCTTGCAGAAGGGATGCTCCTAACCTTAAACATCCAAGATAAAATCTATAGCCACCTAGATAGGATTGGTGGAGGCAATTTGCATTTTCTAATGAGCTAAGTTACTCTAGCCTCTCAAGGGAATTCCTAATGTCTCTAAGGGTGGAGAAAAACTATAATACACCTATAGAATTTTATAGAGTTTATTTTAGACTTTTTAACCTCGATTTTGCTCTTTCCTTAGAAGAATTTGGAGAGGCTTGGAGATTTCAAACATGTGGAGTTTTCTCCTATAATGATGTGGACTTTCCTTTAAAAGATTATTCATCATTTTTGAGTGAACTATCCATTGAAACCCAATACAATAATAGGTCATCCAAAGCCATCCACTTTAGGACCCTTCTCTTTTGGCTCTTGCATAGCATCATCACTTACACCATTCACCAAATAAGTGATGGAAATGAGAAAGTTACTCAACGTGACTTATTTTTCTTATATGTTATTGTGCATAATAAGCCAATCCAAATTGCTAGCTTTCTTATAGACACCTTTATACATCATGGGAAATTTAAGGTGAGAACCTTCTTCCTTTCTTCCCAAATTACTCAACTTGCTAGACACTTAGGACTCTCAACCCCTGAAAATCTTACAACCCTAAGTGACCCCTTTGATCCATCTACAAACTCCATCAACCTAGACTATCTTGAACATGATAGATGTATCCAAAAGGTTGATAATCACTATGAGTACACATTTGTTAGCAAGAGAGTTATCCAAAGGGAAAGGAAGAGATCTAGGTATCATATTATGGAAGAAGAAGATGAACCTATCCATGTTCAAGTTGAGCACCCCCCTAAACCTTCCACCAAAGAAAAAGGTGAATAATCCAAAACTCTAAAACTTATCCTTAAGGCCATATCTTCTCTCCAAAAATAATTTAAACATTTTAAGAAGGATGTCACAAAGGGAATCACAAAACTCAATAAAAAATGTTGATCTCCTTTCCCTTGTTCATCACAACATATATGACTTCCAAGAGAAATTTGATCTTCCTCAATGTGAGTTAAGTGAATGGGATGTGAGAGAGCATATTGAAAGTCCTTATGAAGGATCCTCACCATCCTTACATAACTCCGTTCTAACTCCTTATCTTGGTGATGATGATAAAAGAACTCCAACTCATCCTCCACCATCAAGAAAAGGAAAAGAAAAAGTTTTAGATTAATCATTTTCTTATATTTTCTTTAAATTGGTATCAAATTTATTCTCTTCTTGTACTTTTATTTATTGGTATCAATGCATTTTATCTCTCTATTACTTTAATTTTCTTTTTGCCTTTGTCAAAGGGGGAGAAATATATATGTCATTGAATTTAAATGTCATTAAATTTAAATGACTTAATTGTCAAAGGGGGAGAGATAAATAAGAAAAGAAAAAAAATTGGTATCAAGAAAAGCATACATCAATTGGTATCAAGAATTGTATGCAACAATTGTGAAATTATCTAACATAGGGGGAGTAAATTTATTGTCATTGCATTAATTGCTTCATGTACTTAATTATGTTTAACTTAAATTCAATTTGATTATCGAAGTCAAAAAGGGAGAGATTGTTGAGATTGATGGATAATCAAACTCTATTTCGATAATTGAAAATTAAATTGATAAAGAACTAATGATTTAAAATAAGTCTACTTTGTAGAGTTAGGATCTGAGCAGCTTTGTGCGACCGCCCAAACCGTAGACCAAGCGAACGCATAAATACAAAACAAGCATAGAATCAAACTATCATATAGATCTGTCCGAGCCAAGAAAAACCAAATAGACATACACATATACTAAGCAGAGAACCAAACTGAAACATAGAGTGTTGAGCTTGATTTATAACTGTCGAGCTGAGAGAATAAAACTAAACGAGCCAAAAGCTGTTTACTGAAACAACCGAGCTTCTAAGCATGCGGTGTAGCTCAATATAGAGCTAAGACTAGCCAACTACGATAAAGGAACTAAGTCTAAAATTACATAAAAGATCTCTTTCTCAGTGAGCGGTTAAGTAAGGATGCCCAGTAGTCGTGCAATCGAACACTTGAACCAAGAGACCACACCGGATCAAGGTAAAAATTCATAAACTCACAGAAGTGATAGCTATCTCGATGAGTGGTGAAGTCAGGAAACCCAAATCTTTGAGCGACCGCCCTAGTCGCTCCAGTGACTGCACATGACAAAGAGCTAAAATACTAAAAAGAATAGAAAGGATAGCGGTCAGCTTTTGCGGTGCTTCCTAAATGCTTAAAACCTCATGCGACCGCCCAAAAAAATTGAGCGTCTGCATAAGTCCGGTTCATTTAAATCTTAGCACCAAATAACTCAGACTAATTATAACCGGACATGTGGAAGAAGAAATTTTATTTTAACAATAACTTTATGTCGAGCAACTGCACGGTGAGCTGAACGACCGCACGACACAAAAGTATAGGAAAATGAGATTCCATTAGACATCAAGATCCGACCGATGGAACTAGCTGTTATACAGAGCTTTTAAACCGTGCAACCACACGTTGAGCCATGTGGTTGCACGCCGAGCTCTGGACACGAAATTAGTGGAAGACAAGTACTAAACATGTGGGAAATGAGTTTTAAATTTTCCTTAAAACTCATCCGAATCAATTTCAAATGACTTTTTTAAGTAGAGAAATGTTAATTACAGTCACTTTAGAGAGTAATCATTCAACAATCTCCCTCCCATTGGTTAGAAAATATTTATTATATGTTCATTTATTAAGAGAGATATTATAATAAATATTTTCTAGCCAATGGAAGGGAGATTGTTGAACAGTCACTCTCTAAAGTGACTGTAATTAGCATTCCTCTACTCAAAAAAGTCATTTGAAATTGATTCAGATGAGTTTTAAGGAAATTTAAATGAAAAATCCAAAAAAAACCTAAAAAGCCAGTTTTCAGCTTATTGGGCCTGATTTTGGGATTTTCGGCCTTTTAAGGTTCTTTATACATCCCGAATACTTCAAAACATTAAAAAAAAAAGAATTGGGTGAACAATAACAACTAATAAGTTGACTTTTTGATTTTTTCATTCGATTTTTGTGATTTTTGATCCCTTAAGGTTTTTTGTGTCCTGAACCCCTCAAAATGCTCAAAAAAGTCATTTGAAATTGTTTTAGATGAATTTTGAAAAAATTGATATAAGAAAATTCTAAAATCTTGATTTTAATCCAAACTAATGACTCATGTCGGTCTTAGCCCAAAATACTTGTTTCAAGGTCCTTTACATCATTTTAATTCATTTTAGAATTTAATATATATATATATACCAGAAGATATTTGAGCCCCGGGTCTTTAAAATTAGGGTTGGTGTGAAAATCAAGGGTCCACACTGCTTAGGAGCAAAATCCTTCAAAACATCATCATCGGAGGCACCTACTTGTATTTTAGTACAGGGTGAAGTTTTCGACACAGGTGTTTCTATGGCATCAACATCATGTTCTGCCCCTAGGGTTGCATGGGTTGTTGCATCATGGTGTTCATTTTCTTCTAGCTGCTTACATCTTGGGGAACGAAATGAAGTTGACAAAAGATATTGTATTTTGGCGACCTTCGTATATAAACTTTCATATTTCTTATTCAACGCATGAAATTTTTGTTCAATAAAATCATGAAGATGCCCCACTTTAGTTAAAATCAAATTTTTGATGTCATCATATGCATTTGTGCTCTACTATCAATCCGTTATCCATTAAGTTGTGGACAATATTGAAATAATATTACATATTTACAATCTAATATAAATTCTTTAAAAACAATTGCAAATTGAACATGAAAACCACTAACTTGCTAATTCCTTAACTCACATCGAACAAATGTGTCAAACTTATCTCCTTCTTCTCTTACAATTACTACCTATACAAATAATAATGGGTTATGAAAATTGACATATCATATAACTTCACATAAAAAGAAGCATATGAAAGATATTTATCATGATTTCAAATTTAATACTAAAACACCTCTTGCCTATTAAAATCTCCCTTGGCTTTCACCCAATCGTATGCACCTTTAACTTCCACATCAATTCAAGAGCCAATTTATGGAAGCGTACATATATGATGGGTAGGAAGGAAGCACCCTAACTTAACATGTTTGACATAAAAAAAACCTTTAAACAAAAGATGCATAGTTAAAAGTTACATTGCAGTTATAATTTATTAATTAAAAGCTAAATTTAACTGACACACACTGCAATAATTTTATCTCGAGCGATAGGGTGCAACCATGAAGCTGCAGAGATGACAGTGGATCTTTGCTTTTTCAAGAAAAATTCTTCACACCTTTTCAACACCACCCCGCATAACCCATCCAAAATATACTTTGACCAATTCAGTTTGGACAATTCATTTGCATACTTCATAGCTATTAAAACATTGTGGCTTATATATTAAGATGTTATTGGTCTTAAAACACAATCTGACGCCATCACCGTAATCATGTTTCAATATCTCTTCCAAAATCTCCTTTCGAGTTGACCCAGTTTTTCACACACCATATTTTTCTCATATCTCATTTTGGTTAAACTTTATCTTCTTGATATCCATACCACCTGATACTACACCTAAAAACATGATACATGCTCCTTTGATAATAAGATCTTTTGCCCATGCACATTCAATTGCAGTTAAACTAACATCAAACCAACGCATTAATTCGACAACTATCAAAATTCTACAACTCTTAATGTTTATATCTAATAACCCCCAAGCCCCATTCCCTTTATGAGTTCCTTCTCTCTATCTTTAAAACTATCAACTAATTTTTAAAATGTGTCAATCTAAGATATGGTCTCGGATAACTTTGAAAAGAAAAATAAAAAAAACAATAAAAAATAACATAGTAATCACAATTACATTAACTGAATTATAATTTTCGTAAAATGGAATTTTAACCTTTTGCCTTTTGAACTTCATATGACTATTCCCACCCATGGCAACCTCTTCATTTACATCAACAATATTTTCAGCCATGGGTTCTTCGTTTAAGAAAATTGATCTAATTTCCATGATTGATCTACGAAAATGTAATTTTTTGATATACTAATATTTTTCAAATTAAATGAAGATATGACCAAAATCAATATCCCTTTTCCTTTAAATTTTTATTATTTTTTTTATTTATTGGTTCAATGAGTTTGAACTATATATAATATGATAAATTATTCAATTCCCCTTAAAATTTGTAAGTTCAATTTTGAGATTTTTGGAATTCAATTTAATGAAAATTTTCAATAACTGCCAAATGCATATAAGCAAAAATAAAAAATGGTTTTACCTTTTTGTAGTCATATGTGTTTTTTTTTTTTAACAAATCGACCCCCGAAATACGTTTTTATGGGGATCGAACCCTGCCTTCTCAATTGAGAGTAACAATAGGTGGCCAGCTGAGCTACCCTAGCTGGTTTTCATATGTGTTTTTAAATGCAATTGATAGATATACCATTAACATCAATGCAACTATCTAAAAACTCACCAAAGCAAAAGATATACAAATCCGGTATGTTACACGCATAGACATTTGACCCTCATCCCAAAATAACCAAAAGTATCATCACCTATAGTAATCTAATAAAAATAATTCTAGATCCACAACAAACAAAGCATACCAGAAAATTATAAACACATACAGCTCATACACCAGCTATCAGTTAAAAAAAGTGCATCCGTCATAGCATCAACACAACATATTGCAATAGCCTGCATTAATAGCCAACAAAGAAAAGCCCAGACTAGGACATCAGCAAAAAACAAGTCAGTTTAGCAACCTGCAACACCACTATATCAGCAATAAACTCCACTAATGTGCAATTTTTTCAGTCACAATAAATAATTTTATAACAACACATTTTACATTGAATTTGTGTAAAAATATTTTTTGAATATAATATTAAAATTTAGCAAAAGAATTAGCAAGTTATAGAGCCTCAGCATTGTGGAGTTATAAGCATACAATGATGGAAAAGAAACAGGGGTATTATTATTTTATTTTTTAAAAGTTCTACTTTTATTTACAAAAATTTTCCGTATAATAATCCATTTTACATTCCGTGAATGAATAAAAAAATAATTTGATTAAACCACAATGTGAAGAACGTGCAAGCAACAAACACTCAAGCAGGGCAATATGAAATGGCGATCTCAGCTACGGTGATATGCAACAACAAAGTAGATTCTAAATATTTGTAACATCTTATAAGGAAAATTACAAAATGACTATTAAAAAACTCAATGCGAACTACTTGTATCTTAATACCAAAATTCAAAAGCTTTGTGTTATGACCTTTAGAGTTTTTTGAGTTTTTTTTTTTAATTCAAATACAAAACTAAGAGAGAGTGCAAAAGGAAAGGAAAGGAAACAACTCAGCAAATAATTTCCTCCGTCTTTCTATGTTTGCATGCATCTCTATTAGCACCAGGCATTAGTTGTGTATTAAATATATTGTTCATAAAGTCAATGCAGGTATCATCCAAAAGAAAATAAATAGGTTATCTACATTTTCAATGTACGGAACTGACCAAGCGGAGAAGGAGTTCAGTTCCTCATTCCTAATGGAATAATATAAAAAGACTCTTAATTCCAAACAACATACCATTTGGCTATTCAGGAGAATCTAACTTCATAATCAACAAAATAGCAAGATAGATCATTATTTGCCAGAACATTGTTCTCTTCTCAAAATGGAAAAGCCTTGAACAGATTAATTTGAAACATGGACATCTTAGTGCTGCAGTGAGAGAATAGATGATTTTAAATTGCTCGAGAAGTTTTCATGTATATAAGTTTACTTAGATCCAAATGATACATATATATACACACTAGCAAAAACTAGGTTGCTTGATTAAGATCATTTTGTAAACAATTTGATTATAGTATAACTCAATATTTTAAATGTTGTCAAGGACAATGTTCTAAAAATTATAAGAAATCATATAAAAAACCTTATAAAAGGAATTATAAAAAAAATTTAATAAAGAAGATTATTATAAAAAATCAAGGTATAATAAGTCTAAGAAACCTAGTAATAAAAAATTCTTTAAAAAAAATATAGCATATAAATATTTAGAATCTATTACTGTGGTAAAAAGGATCATACTTTTAGATTTTGTAAACTTAATAAAAAACTTTAGGAATGAAACCTAAAAGAATCTATATTAAATGAAATCTATGAATTATATTTAGAATCTGAAGAGTTTTCAAAATCTGAAGAAGAAAATCAAATAAATGAAATAAACTCAAAATCTACTAGCTCTGAAATAAGTAGTAAATCAAAATATGTTTTAACCAAGAACAAAATTTTTTATTAGAATTAGTAAAACATAACACTGACTCTAAAATTCAAGAAAAAATTTTAAACAAATTATTAGATAATTTTAGTGAAACAAATGATAAACCAAAACATTTAGTATTACCAAGCACTGCAAACAAATATATGACCTAATAACAATATTAAATAAAAATAAAAAAAGAAAGAATAAACCAACAATAAATGATCTATAAAAAGAAATTAAAGAAATAAAGAAATAATTAAAAGAATTAAAACTTAAACAACAAAATGATTCATAATTAATAAAAACTTTATTAGATAATAAAAAAGATTATGTTTCTTTTGAAAGTTCTTCAGAAAAAGAAGAAGGAAATATTAATGACAAATAAATTATTATAATAAATAAAAACAATATACCTAAAAATTTCATATTTACGTTACATGAAATAACATCCATAAAATATTTAATTTCAATAAAGCTAAAATTTTCTATAAATTATATTATAGACACTATAACCCTATTTTATACTGGAGTAAATTTAAATTATATAAAATCTAGGTTAGTACCTAAAAAATTTTAAAAAAATAAGAAAAATTATCTAAAGCTAATAAATCTAAATTATAAATTATTGGTAAAACAAAAACTTCAATTATAAATAAAAATTTAGAATTAAAAAATGCATTTATTTTAACTAAAGAAGTTCAATATACGGTAATCTTAGGAACACCGTTTATGAATTTAACTACTCCTTATCCAGTAAAAAATGATAAAATAACTTTAAAAAAAATATATTTCCTTTTATATAGAAAAATCTTAATTTACTTAAAGCACATTCAATTTATGAATTATGAATAAATATATTAATAAAAACAAAGTCTGAATAATTTTATAATTTAAAAAATAATTTTCAATTACAAAAAATAAATAAACAATTTAAAACAGACTTAATAAAAAAATCGACCAAATAAAGGCCTAAATAAAAAATAAACTATTTGTTGATCTGTCCAATGCATTTTGGAATAGAAAACAACATGTGATTAATTTGCTTTATAAAGTGGACTTCGATGAAAAATTCATTACAACTAAAGCCAGGCCTATTCAAATAGCCCTAGATATGATACAATTTTGTAAAAAAAAAAGAAATCACAGACTTAGAAAATAAAAAATTAATTTGTAAATTTCGTAGCCCATAGTCTTGTGTTGCTTTTTATGTTAATAAAGTCTCTGAAATAGAGCAAGGAGCTCCATGATTAATAATAAATTATAAACCATTAAATAAAGCATTAAAATGGATTATGTATCCTATTCCAAATAAAAAAGATTTATTAAATAGATGATATAATGCTAATATTTTCCAAATTCGATATGAAGTCTGGATTTTAGCAAATTCAGATTCATCTTAAAATAGATATAAAATTGTACTTACAGCTCCATTTGGATAATATGAATATAATATAATGCCTTTTGAATTAAAAAAATACACCTTTTTAATTTTAGAAAGTGATAAAAGATATATTTAACCTCTATATAAAAATTTTATATTGTTTATATAGATGATGTATTAATTTTTAGTAAAACAATAGAAGAACATCTTAAACACTTAAAAACATTCTTTATGATTATCAGAAAAAATGGTCTAGTTCTTAGTAAAATAAAAATGTCCTTATTCCAAATTAAAATCAGATTTTAGGATATTATATAGAACATGTTATAATATAGCCCATAGAAAGAAACTTAGCTCTTGCATATAACTTTGCCAATAAAATCCTAAATAAAACCCAATAAAAAAGATTTTAGGATGTTTAAAATATGTTATAGATTTTTATCCAAACCTTAATAGGTTAATAAAGCTCTTACATAGTAGGCTTAGAAAAAATTATAGCCTATGGACTGAAGTCGATACTGATATAATATAATAAATAAAAGTCTTAGTAAATACTTTTTCTTACCTTTATATCCCTGATCCATCAGCCCAAAAAATTATAGAAACTGATGCTTCAGTTATAGGATATGGTGAGATCTTAAAACAGGTAAAATAAGGTAAAGAAACCATAGTCCAGTTTACTTCAGGATATTAGAATCCAACCCAATTAAATGATTCTACTATTAAAAAAGAAATTTTAAGTATCCTGCTTTGTATTTCTAAATTTCAATATGATTTATTAAACAAATAATTTTTAATAAGTATTTATTGTAAATCTGCAAAAGAAATTTTGCAAAAAGATGTTAAAAACCTTGCCTCAAAACAGATTTTTGCTAGATGACAAGCTATTTTAAGTATTTTTTATTTTGATATTGAATTTATAAAAGAAGAAAGTAATAGTATTCCTGATTTCTTAACCAGTGAATTTCTTTATAGAAACCATAGGGAAAAGTAAGAAGAACTCCAATAAAAATAAAGAAATTATAAAATCAAACTCAAGCCCATCTCTTAAAGCCTTATATGATCATTCAGATAATTTAAAACTCTTTTCAAAAACCATAAAGACTTGGGCCGCAATGGTCGAGACTAAAACTTTTAAAGCCCAAAATGAAGCAGTAAAGTCTTGGGTTGCCCAATTAGCCCAATCACCAGAGGTGCTACAAGCACTTCAAAAAATGGGCTTCCCAACACCATAATAGGCTCAATAGGCTCCTCTAGTCTTAGGTAAAGCTTTGATCCCTTTTGTAAAACCTAAGATAGGAGAATCTTCTTCTTCTAATAACCTATATCAAATGATCTTAAAACTAGGATTGGAAATTTCAAAACACCCCAACTCAAATTATTTCTTCAAATTTTTTAATTAAAATCCAAATGGTATATAAAATCTTTCATGAATACAGAATTAATATTAGAAAATGGATTTATGCACAATAATCCATGGGAAATTATTAAATTTATATATCTAATTTATACTTTTTGATTTATCAAAATTCCAAGAATACTATCTAGCTATTATTGAGGATACATGTTCTGTAAAAATTAAATATAATTATAAAGAAATAGATAAAACACTTATAGCATATTCTTCAATCCAAATAAAGAAAATTCTCTATCCTTCTGAATGGAGAAAACCTCTTTATATTCTTGTATTATTTAAAACTAATTTCCTTTCATGTAAACTATTTGCTCCTCATATAACTATTGGGACTATGTCCATGCTTGGACAAATGCCTTTTATTTTTAAAACCCTTCAAACACCCATTCTTGGTTGTTATATTTTGATACCAACATTAAAACTGATAATCCCTATGTGGTTTATCGACTGATGTTATTACTGTGGTAATGATGACAATAAATTATCACAAGAAGCACTAATGGCATATCAGTACTTTAAAGCCAATGATCACCCATCTTTGTATGAAAAATAGTTTCCTCCTCTTCTTCTCTTCTATATGAAATTCTTTATACTATGGGTATATCAATGGTATTTTGACTTGGCTTACTATTTAGGAACCAATGTTCGTGTGGTAGTAAGAAAAAATAAAGTCAAATTATAGAATGCCTTCAGAAATTCTACTATGTATTAACAATAAAGAATTAGATCTTCAAAAAAGAGTATGGTGATATCAATCTAAGATTAGCTACCTTCTCATTTGAAGCCCAAAAAGCCCATTGTCAAGCTCTTCTGCAAAGAATGCAGAAGAATATAAAACAATTTGTCAATAAATGGCTGAAACCATCCCATCCACTTCTCAACCCATAAAACCTTCTTCGTCTTGTTCTTCCAGTAATACCCAATCTAGAAGAAGAAAATTTCCTTCTTCTGACTCTTCTTCTACCTCATCTATGATGTCATCTTCCACTACTACAACTTATAACTCTAACTTAAACTCAAATTAGTTCTCGAGTAATGAGGATGACTGTTATGGTATTTTATCATCTGTAAAAAAGAAAAAAAGAAAAAAAGAAATAAGAAATAAGAAATAAGAAGAAGCAATAAAAAAGAAATAAAATAATAAAAAGGTAGAATGAATCTCATTCCTTTAGACATGTGAAGTTACAGTAAAAAAGTACTGAAAAATTACTAGTCATCAACAGTATAAAAGTAGAACTATTCAGCTTTAATAAAGTTATTCATCTACAGTGCCGAACGAGTGAAGATATAGTACCCCTAATAAAGGTACTATTTATCTACAGTCAATCACATGAAAAAGCACAGTAAAGTTAGTAAAGCTCAACAGTGTTTTACTTATAAAAGAAGCCTTTCCTGAAGCTTAGAGGAATTTCTTTTTCTTCAGTTCTTTTCTTCAGAACACAAAAACTCTCTCTAAACTTAGTTTATGTCTTCCTTCTCCCTCTCAAACAAACCCTTTCTTTTCCCTATTGTTGTATAACTTTCATGTAAGTTTTAACCCTGTTTTTAATTTTGCTTTTATTTCTGTATAATTTATTTACTTTTGCATTTTATTTTTAAATTCTTGTAATTTGTATAAGTATACTCAGTACCTGCAGCCTAGTTTGATATGGTTCAACGTCAAGTACTAATAAAAAAAATTTGTATTCTCTTGTATTATTTCATATTTCTTTTAATAAAATAAATTTTATTTCTTTTAATATATTCTTTTACATTATCTGCTTTTCTCTATTAATTTTTGTATAGATCTAAGAGTATGCATTACATGTTGCCTAGAAAATCCCCTAGGTTGCTTATTTTTATATGATCTCCTTCCTCGTATCGGAGAGAATTCCAATGAATAAGTAGTATAGTTATTATTTAATTATATATAATATCATTAAACAAGCAACCTAGGGAATAAGTAGTATAGTTATTATTTTATTTTATTTCTTTTTATTTTTATTTTTTCCTTCTTCGTATTTCTTTTTATAGGAGATAAAATACTATAACAGTCATCCTCATTACTTGGGCAATAATCTAAATCTAAGTCAGAGTTAGAAGTTGTAATAGTGGAAGATGACATCATAGATGAGGTAGAAGAAGAGTCAAAAGAAGGAAATTTTCTTCTTCTAGACTGGACTTTAGACTTCTTAGATTAGGTTTTAGTGGAAGAACCAGACAAAGAAGGTTTTATGGGCTGAGAAGTGGATGGAATGATTTCAACAATTTGTTGGCAAATTATTTTATATTCTTCTACAGTCTTGACAGCTATAAGAAGGGCTTGACAATGGTATTTTTGGGCTCCAAACGAGGAGGAGGTGGTTAATCTTGGATTGATATCACCATATTCTTGTTTGAAGATCCAATTCTTTACTGTTAATACATTAGTGGAATTTCTTAAGACATTCCACCATTTGACTTTATTTTTTTCTTACTACCACACGTACATTAGCTCCTGACTGGTAAGACAAGTCAAAATATTATTGATATACCCATGGTATAAATAATTTCATACAGAAGAGAAGGAAAGGAGGAAACTATTTTTCATACAAAAGATGGGTGTCATTGGCTTTAAAGTATTGGTATGCCATTAGTCCTTCTAGTGATAATGTATTGTCATCATTACTACATTAACGCCACCAATCGATAAACCACATGGGGACGTTATCAATTTTACTATTGTTATCGAAATATAACAATCAAGAATGGGTGTTTGAAGGGTTTTGATAATAAAAAGCATTTGTCCAAGCATGGACATAGTCCCAATATTTATATGAGAAGCAAGTAGTTTTATATGAAAGTTAATTGGTTTTAAATGATACAGGTGTAAGAAGAGGTTTTTCCCATTCAGAAGGGTGACAAATTTTCTTTATTTGGATTGAAGACTAGACTATAAGGGTTTTATTTTTTTTTCATTGTAATTATGTTTGATTTTTACAAAACTTGTATCCTTAAGAATAGCTAGATAGTATTCTTGGGATTTTGATAAATTAATTCTTGGGATTTTGATAAATTAAATTTAAAAAACTAGTTTTTTTGGATATACAAATCTAATAATTTTTCCATGGATTATTGTGCATAAATCCATTTTCTATTATTAATTCTATATTCATGAATGATTTTGTAAACCATTTGGACTTTAATTGAAAATTTGAAGAAATAATTTGAGTTGGGGGTTTTGAAATTTCCAACTCTAGTTTTAAGATCATTTGAGATTGGTTATTTAAAAAAAAAAAGATTATCTTATCTCAGGTTTTACAAAAGAGATTAGAGCTTTACATGAGGCTACAAAAGCCTGTTGGGCCTATTCTGGTGGTGGAAAGCCCATTTTTTGAAGTGCTTATAGCACCTCTAGTGATTGGGCTAATTGGGCCACCTAAGACTTTACTACTTCATTTTGGGTTGTAGAATTTTTTGTCTCAACCATTGTGGTGCAAGACTTTATGGTTAGCTTATCTTCTAGCAAAAACATATTTTGAGATAAGGTTTTTAACATCTTTTTGCAAAACTTCTTTTACAGATTTACAATCAATACGTAATAAAATTTTTTTATTTAACAAATCAGATTGAAATTTAGAAATACAAAGTACAATACTTAAATTTTTTTTAATAGTAGACTAATTTAATTGGGTTAGATTCCAATGTCCTGAAGTAAACTAGACTATAGTTTCTATATCCTCTTTTATTAGTTTAAAGATCCTATCATATCCTATATCTAAAGCATCAGTTTCTGCAATTCATTAAGTTGATGGATTAGGGATAAAAAGAAAAGAATCATCTTTCCTAAGTCTTTTATTTGTTATGTTATATCAGTATGGATTTCAGACGCGTGAATATACAATACTCCTGATAAGATACTATTTATCTACAGTTCTAAGAATGTGAAAAGCATAATAAAGTTCAGTAAAGCTCAACATTGTTTTGCTTATAAAAGAACCCTTTCCTGAAGCTTAGAGGTAATTCTTTTTCTTCAAAACACAAAAACTCTCTCCAAGCTTAGTTTAGGTCTTCCTTCTGCCTCTCAAACGAACCCCTTCTTTTCCCTATTATTGTATAACTCTCATGTAAGTTTTAACCTTGTTTTTTAATTTTGTTTTTATTTCTGTATAATTTATATACTTCTGTATTTTATTTTTAAATTCTTGTAATTTGTATAAGTATACTCTGCACCTTAGTTTGATTTGGTGTATTAGAAACTTGATTATAAAATATTTGTATAAATTTATTGGTATATAGGCTGAAAATTTAATTGTATCTGCTACTGGTAGAGAGCAAGATTAGATCTTATGTTAATGTGATACAATGCCAAATGCTAATAAAATAAAATTTTATTCTCTTGTATTATTTCATATTTCATTTAATAAAATATATCATATTTCTTTTAACATATTCTCTTACATTATCTGCTTTTCTCTATTAATTTTTGTATGGATCTAAGAGTGTGTATTGTTGGTATCAGAGCAACCTGTGTAACTATACTAACTATATGATCCCCTAGGTTGCTTATTTTTATACGATCCCCTACAGTTTTTGCTTGTTTTTATATAATCCCCTATAGTTTTGCCTTACACTAGCAAAAACTATAGGGGATCGTATAAAAACAAGCAACCTATGGAACTTGCTAGCAACCTATCTAATAATGGTAGTGTTATGAAGTGGATGATTGTAATGTGACATCAATGTAGCGGAAAGTTATGTTGCCTCATCAAGAGATAAAAAGGAAGCAAGGTTACATGGCCCACCTAATCAACTGACTACTCAACACACCACAATCAACTGATACAATGTCAAACATGGAAAAGAAAAATGTTCATATCACATGATAGCATCAAGAATATTCAGATGAAAGACAACAAAGATGGAAATTCTAGACCCAATGTAGCTAGCACTAGGAGGAAAGGGAAACATGCAACTCACCGGCATATAGGTTTTTTTTTCCTACTTAGTTATGAGGATTTTAGAGAAGAAAATTTAATAAGAAAGGACAAAGAGATAGAGAAGTGAATATGCAAACACATGATTTGATTTCACTATCTCCCAGTAAGTTAGATGATTTTGCTAGGTACTTCAAGTCAAAATCTCTTTATCAACGAAAGAGATCCAAAAATGTGGACAGTGAAAGAGGGAAAAAAATCTAGAATTAGGGTTTGTTTTACACTTTTTATACCATTGGATAAAAATTCAATGCATCTAATCTCACTATAAGCACAATCTCTATCAATGGCCCAAATTTTTTCAACACATCCAATGGAACTGTAATGACCTAGCAGTTAGAATTATAGAAAAGAGGGAGAAATAGAGAGAATCAAGGGAAGAGAGAGCATAAATTAGGAAGAGAGAGAAAGGAAAGAAAAAAAAGAGAAAAGAAGGAAAGGAATATAAGTAATTTTGATATTGATAATTCATAATCCATCCTTAGCATTTGTACAACCTATATGATAACCATATTTTGTTATATACAAAAAGGTGACATCATAGCACACCCCCAATTCTATTCCTATGTTGCATTATGTTATTCTTGTCCAACAAGGACTAATCCTAATCATTACTCACTCATCAATTCCACTATTAATTCCCTTATCATTAGATAATCTTTCCCATATGTCAATTACTTTGTTACCATTGCAATTCCCTTCCCTTAAAACCATTATTTTTCCCAAGAATGCATGATGTTAGGAAATTTAGTTTTAATGAAATTCAAGTCCTCCCAAGTGGCATCAGTTGATGGAAGGTTGATCCATTTCATTAGCACCTGCTAAATGTACTGATTGTCTCTTAAAATGACTCTAGAATTTAGAAATGTCTCGGGCTTTGAAAAAAGGCCCTCTATTTGCATCTCAAGCTCCTTTTCCTTACTTACAATGCTCTCTAGAATGTCTTCAATAGAAACAAATTGTACCTGTGGGTAAGCCACAACTTACATTACTAGATCATCAACTAATTCCTTGAAAATTTCACCCTGGAAGACAAAATCTGTTTCACAATTCACCTCTATCAGGATGCCAATCTTGCTATCATAAATGTAGGATTCAATTCTTCCTTTGATTGAGGCTCTACTAGCTTTGTTTTCTATGCTTGATAATCCTTTCTTTCTAAGGAACTCTTAAGCTTTCATGATGTCCCCTCCAATCTCTGAGAGGCTTTCTTGTAATCCATCATTCCTGCTCTTGTTTCTTCTTGAAGTTGCTTCATTAGAGCTGGTGATATGGTTGCTTTATTCATACTCCCCTTAGTGAAATCACATTTCTTTGAAGCATATTCCACTTTTTCTTTTTCAACTTCTATAGTGGAATGAATTTTAGCAGCAACAGCTAATGGTTGTTCTTCATCCTTTATGCTTTCAACTTGCTTCTTCGAAGCTTCTCCAACATGCTGACTTTCTGAAGATACAATGTTAGCTTCACTCATGCTTCTAGATTGATCAAAATTTTTTTGCCTTATCTTCTATATCTTTAGCCTGACCTAGTAATATGTCCATTTTCATCGGGGGCTGAGGCTTTAGGAGAAGAAGATACTTAATCTTTTGCACTAGGATTTTTACTATGGCATCATCAAGTTGACTCTCTGCAACTTAACCGCCAGCACAACTAGATCCAACAGCTACTTCTTTTGCAGAACTTCCATCACTGCTTGAAGGCTAGACCTGAACTTTTCCAATTTGAGCCTAGTTCATGGGATTAACAAGCATGGTAGGGAGTTTTAATTCTTCTACTAATTTTGACTCGATGAAGCTGTAGGGGCTATTGGAATTGATCAGGATAACTATTTGATTGATCCTTATTTGCCCTTTGGAGCAAGGCTTAAGTGTTTGGGCCTGGTTGGAGTTTGGGCTTTGGTTGGGTTAGTGATATGATGTGGGTAAAATCTTGTAGCTTTTGTGAGATGCCTCTAGAATCATTTCCAGCAGTTTAGCTGGATCGAAGGTGTAGCTGAGGGATGGTGGTTGGAGCATTCTCACCATTTCTCCAATCGCCTCCTTCACTCTGCCTAAAAAATTTGACAGATAGTATGTCTCCAAAAACCCTGGGTTATCTTCTATAGCCTGCCACTTGTTAGTGGCCTATTTACCTTATTGCCTTAGACTGCAAGTGCACATATCGTTCACAAGTAATATAATGATAAGTAGAGTATTGGTCCCACGAGGAAGGTAATTTTAAATACCAAACAATTAAGCTCGCTATTATTTGGATGAAAGAAATTGATTTAAAATTAAGGAACTAAATGTAAATGAAATGCTTAAGTTTAAATTCAATGATTATTAACTTAGAGAATGCCACTTTAATTAATTTACTATAGATTTTCTAAAGTATTGATATAATTTAAGTTTTTTTCTTGATTAATGGTTGAATTTTCCTTAATTAAGTTTTAGCCTCTCTCAAGTACTAAAACCAATATTGAATTTAACCTTACGTCTACTATCATGATCCTTGGTAATTAAACCAATTCATTAAGCTTTATGAAAATATTTTACAAACCTCTTAAGTGTTTACCTTATCTCTAAGTGAAAATTTATCTTAAGATTGTTGTCTCCTTAGATTAATGTTATGCTTCCACTTTTGCTCCATCACATAATATCTCAATTCAATTAATTATTGACCAGGTAATTAATGCATTAAGATTAAAGATAATAAAATAATCAAAAGATAAACTTAATTAAATCATATAAGTATAAATTACTCTATAGTAAAATTAATATAAGGGGCCAACCATAAATAAAAGTTTAGTTGTTCATAATTAAAATAAAAGCAAGAAAATAATTAAAGACAATTATTGAAAGAATTGAAAATTAATGAATAAGGAAAATCAAACTCTATTTTTTCTTTGGGTTGAGGAAGAACTTCCCTTGGAACCTTAAATCTCTTCTTGAACCAAACTACACTCTTCTCTCCAAAGAAACTCCAAATTTCTAAAACTAAAAATGAGGTTTCTTTCTTGATTTTTGTGGATAGATTGATTGATTCCCTCAAGACTTGGAGAGTGCTTGTTTATATAGAGGCTTGGAGACTTTGTTTTGATGGTGGAGTGTTTTAGTCCTTAAAATCAGGTTACCAACCATCTTTTGGTGCCACATGCATGGCCAAGTGAATGTGTGCTATCTCACCAACTTTTTGGTAACTTTTTATCTCCTACGGGCATGGCTTTTTGGTTTCCATGACCATGGCTTTCATTTTCCTTATGTAACTTTCTCCTTTTCTTTTTCAATACTAAGCATTTCTATCCCACAGCCGTGGCTCCTGGAATACCATGATCTTGGGTTTACAAATGATTCTGGAACTCCATCTTCTTTTGTTTTCTTAATTTAGGTAGTAGCATTTTCATTCCTACAGGCATGGCTTTTGGGATGCCACGATCGTGGGTTTCATTTGTTTTCTAGGTTTCTTTTCTTTTCTTCCCATTTTGATAGATTGAATTGAAATTTCAGGGTCATGGTGTTCAATAACCACAGGTGTGGCATATGATTTGTATGCCTTTTGCCCATTTTTTCACTATTTTCATATGACTTTTAGTTAGAATCTTGTATCTTGACCTTCCATGCTAGAATGAAAAATAATTAAAAATAAGGTTAGAATAACCCTAAATATTAGTCAAGACTCAATTCTATCAACTCCCCCTAAACTTAAAACATTGCTTGTCCTCAAAAAATTAATAGACTTCATTATATGTTAAGTTTATATATAAAAATTTAAACAGTTAAAATTTCAAAATTTTAAATGCAAAACTTAGCTTTATAACCAAATTCACTTCATTTCACCTCCTTGGTCAAGAAATTTAATTAACTGCAATCAATTATAAATTTTTTTAAATAATTAAATATTCTTTTTATGAAACTTAGCCTATTCTCATATGTATATTTAATTGAGTTTTTTCTCCACTAATAGACCTTTACTAACTCAAGAAAAATCAAAAGGACTTTTGAGGCTTGTAATGTGTTGAGATTGATGGACAATCAAACTATATTTTGAAATTGACAATCAAATTGATAAATAACTAATGATTTCTAAAAAGTCTGTCAAGTTTGTTCTGCATAAACCGAGTGTGAGCGAAGATTTTTGCCTCCACTCCCGGTGGAATGGTTCTTGCTACTTAGGCACTATTTAGGCTCAAAGCCTTAGAGAACACGGACCTAAGCCCGGAGAAAATGGAGTCGCCACCCGGATAGGCCGGGAAAAAGAAAGGGGTGGATGACTCGATTTCTAAGGAATTTACAACCTCCTAATGGGTTCAGAAAGTTGGGTACGTGTGAGGAAGGTGAGAAATGGCCCAGCACCCCCCACAATGCCCGGTTCATTGGAGCCGGCCTCCTTTTCAAGTCTTAATATTATAAAATTCTTAAATATAATGATATTATCCATACTACATGCGATCATAAGAATAAATAAATACTTTATTAAAATCACAACAATGTCTAAACAAAATAAATAAATAGACACCCATCCGAGAATGGAAACAGGCCCTTACATCATCTTATATCCAAAACTAGATAAGATACCCACCGGAAGGTGGAAACGTGTCCTTTACATTGATCGAAAAACTTTAAAATAAATTAAATTACATGATGCTCACAATATGAGGTATCCAAAAAATGAAAACATACCTCTTACAATGTTTTAAAACCAAAGTAAATCAATAAAGTAACCAACCATTCATCATAAAGAAATCATTCATCAAAGACATGAAACATCAATCAAAATATATAACAAACTTTCATCTCATTTAAATAAAACAGTAAGTACATGAATTTAGGATTTATGCATCAATTAGGGTTTCTTGGGTTTTATATTTAACAATTAGAGTTTTATATTTTAATTACTGGATTAATCAATTGAGAAATATTTAATATAAAAGAAATAATATGGCTATTGGATGTTTGAATTAAATATTAGTTTTGAAATAGTTTAGGGTTTGAATCTAAAGAATAAATGTTTTGGATTTAGGGTTTCGAAAGTTGTATGAAATTAATATTAAGGTTTAGGATTTAAGTAAATAAAATTAAAGATCATAAAAATAGGATTGAGAGTTAGGTGTTTGGAAAGAATAGGCTACTGTGAATCTTAGAAAAATAGAATTGATTATGGTTTTGAGAAAACAGATTATTGTTTTGTGGTTTTAGAAAAGTATAATTAGGATTTTAGATTTCAAAAATTAGTTTTATGGGTATTAAGATATTAGGGTTTGGTTCATAAAACATATAATTCAGATTCAATAATTTCATGCTAAAAACTAATATCAAAATACTTTAACAAAACATTAAAAAGGAAGCATGTTATGGCTACTGTAAATATAAACAAGTCAATAAAAAACTCAAACCTCCTTTGTTGGTTCCACAACAATTTGAATTCTAGTTGAACAATAACAAAGACAGTGTGTGCTGCCTTTAATGGATTCTTTGTTGTTTTGCTGCTTCTTCAAGTCCAAGCTTTTGAAAAAATTCTAAAAAAGAGTTTGAATAATTCTTGAATAAAATTCCAATTCCAAAAGTCCCAAATACTCTTTCAGTGTGTTTTAATGTGGTATTTATAGGCAACTAAAATAAAAAACCTAGTATGTTATGAAAATTAAAAATTATTTTGGAAATAAAATAAAAAACCAACTAAAATAGGATTTCGACGAAAACTGCGAGCAGACCAGCTAGGGCGAGCAAAACTATGCACAGGGCGTAATTTTGTTGCAAGTTTTGCTTGCGGGCCAATTTGCCACAGAAAATTAGCCCAAGCCAGTTCATCTGAGGAGTGTCCGATAGACAAGAGTGTAGTTCAAGCATTGTCAGAGCGGTGGATGGACACAACCCATACTTTGTACCTACCTGTAGGAGAGATGACCATTGGCCCATTCAATTATACAACCATAACTGGTATCCAGTACTACGGCCTTTCGGTCCCCTCTTACGAATGATATTCTAACACACGAAGAGATTCAATAGTTAATCGGTATGGAACCATCATTAAAAGAGCCCTTCAAGATAAAAATTGAGCTATTCAGAGTTATTGGATGAACTATGATGGACAAGTTCATAGAGAAACAACCAAACAATATGCTGGAGCATTTTTACTGTATTTGCTTAGGTCGGCCATTTTATGTAGCACCGAGTCTGCCATCCATCTGTCGGTGTTTAGGGCCTTACTGATATGAGTACGGTACCACTTTACGGCTAGGGTGAAGATGGCATTGCCTGTCTCTATCATGGACTAGACAAGAATTGCATGAATAAGAAGTCTTTCGTTGGTTTCATGGAGGTTGTCGAGGTACTCTTCTTCAACCATCGTCAATTCCATGCTGATACTAGTATGAATTTGATTTTCACTGTTATTGCATGAATGGTCATATGAGCATAATTTTATGAGGGTGCCAGGCATTTTCTGAGAGAGAGTTGGGTATCAAGGTTAAATTTTTTGTTGTCAGATCTTGTAGTAGTTCATGGCTCTCACCATGTGCACACCCAACATTATCTCTTGAGTAGCTTAACTTGGAGCCAGGTAAAATATTATTAGTATACTTTAAAATTTAAGTAAAAAGTTTACTTACCTTCTGTCATCCTGTAGGTCAATTTGGCTTGGTGGAAAACTGAAGAGCAGATAAACTAGACTCCTTCCATGAATGCCGCACTACCTTTTTAGCATACCCACCAAGTCATTGCTGGCCCTGTGTCGAGTGACTAGTTTCTCGGGGAGAGGGTGTATGAGTGGTTCCTTGGTCCCGATTGATGTAGGATCCTGATGAATTGCCCAGAGTATACTTTAAATATTGCATCAATGCCGAAGAATGCATGGTGGTTAGGTCGGTACGGTTATAATGTTGAAACCTTTCTCTATCCACCGGGTGCATCATATACTCAGTTTATTTGAGTAAGGCTTTTGAATTTTGACATATCTCCTGTTGACGTCTGAGAAATTCTCGAGGAAGATGAGGATGAAAAAGAGTATCATGGAGAAGGAGGAGGGTCCATCCCTCATCCCGGGGCTAGCACCTCTCAAATAAACTTTTACCATCTTGCCATTGCAATTACTCCTTTCTTAACTTGTTTTGACATTTTAAATGATTATTTGTAGGCTACTGGCTCATTTGGTCATGAGGCAGGACCTTCCTCTGCCGCTCCTCCATTTACTCATTCTAATCAACCGAAGATGCCATCTCATCCACAGGGTGTTGATATGAATTACCTGGTAGGTTATCCTATTCCATGATGATTTATGCTACATGTATGCATGATTATATATGCTCTTACCCTTTCCTTTCTGACTCACAGCGGATGCTTGAGGAACAAAACAAGAAACTGCAAGAAGAGTTAGCTGCTAGTCATCAACAGATTGCCCATTTTGAAAAATTATACCATCAATCAGAGCAAGACTTTTAAGACTTTCGATTCCATGGAATGAGGGATCTTGGTGCTTCGTCTTCTACGGGGCCCCAAACTGATGACCATGAGATCCTTTCTTCTACTTTGGATAAGGACCGTTGCAGATTTTAATTCCAGGGTAATAGAGGTTCAGGCGCTCCTTCGAGTGGACTCTGGATAGATGATATGCCTACTCCTCCAACAGGTGATGACTTTTCAGAGCTTTGTTTGATCATGATCCACCACCTTCTTCTCAGTGAGAAAATATTATATTATTTGTAGTAGTAGTAGTAGTAGTAGTAATAATAATAATAATAATTTGCACTTTTACTGCAACTTTTGACTTTTAATTTTTTTTCTTTTTTATATTGTAATTATTATTTTTACAGTACAATCATTGTTCCTTCATCTCATAATTCAGAATTCCACAGTAGCACTGATTCACAAAATTGAAGGCAATGCGGTAATTCAAAATCTTTTCGTCATTGATTTCCTATCCTTGCGTGTCTCGATCTCAAGCCATTCCTTATAAACTTTGGTATAACCAATCACCCTATATAAATCCTCTCTCCATGCAATGACCCCATACAGAAACCAAGAAATTTTGTACAAATTTTCAATTTTAGCATCGAAATTCCTTTAACTGTCAATAATGATAGAACTCAATTTGAAGAAAATAAAAGGTTTATTTAAAAATATGAAAGCCATTCATTAGGAACAAATATCTTGGTCTAGAATCAATACTTTAAAGTGTTTTCAAAATATTAAATTGGACCATTCTTTTTTACATGTCATGGTTTCCTTTTGGAATATGAATTCTAGGATATTTAAGATAAATGGCTTTAAAATATGTCCCATGATTGAAGAGTTGAGGCCATCCTTGGATATCCAAGTAATCAACCAATGGCATTGCCTATATTCATTTCCAGAACTCAAGAAAAGATGCAAATGTATTGCAATCTGCTATAAACCAGCTAATGTACTGCAATCTGCCAATGAACCCCCAAGTTTTTCTCTTCGTCATAGGGGTTGTGTGAACGGGGATTTTCGCCCCCACTCCAGGTGGAATGGTTCTTGCGACTTCGGCACTGTTTAGGCTCGAGGCCTTAGAGAACACGGACCTAAGTCCAGAGAAAATGGAGTCGCCACCCGAACGGGCCAGGAAAAAGAAAGGGGTGGATGACTCAATTCCTAAGGAATCCCCAACCCCTTAATGGGTTTGAAAAGTTGGGTACGTGTGGGGAAGGTGAGAAATGGCCCAGCACCCCCACAACGTCCGGTTCATTGGAACCGGCATCCTTTACAGGTCTTAATATTATAAAATTCTTAAATATAACAATATTATCCATACTACACACAATAAAAAGAAAGCATCATTATATTAAAATCAAAGCAATGTCCAAACAAAACAAAACAAATAAATGGACACCCATCCAAGGATGGAAACATGTCCTTACATCACATGCCTAGATAGGACACCCACCAAAAGGTAGAAACATGCCCTTTACAAAGGTTCTAAAATAGAAAAGAAAATTAAATTACATGATGTTTAACTAATGAGGTACCCACCAAGTGGAAACATACCTCTTACAACTTTTGGAAGTCTAAATTGATTGATAAAAGTAAATAATCATCCATAATAAATAAATCATTCATTAAAAGTATTTAAATATTAATAAAATAAACATCTATTCATGATAAATTAAATAAATCAAGTATTGAAATTAAATAAATTATAGCATAAGAGATAAATCAAAGCAAAATCAAATATGGAATTGAATAAAGCAAATAAAAGTTCAATTATAGCTATTGTGAATTTTTATGGAGTTAAAATAGATTAGGATTTTATGTTTTAAAAGGTTGGTAAGACACTTTGATTGACCAAATTGAGATTTGAATGATGAAATCATGAAACTAGGGTTTTAGACACTTTAAAATACTTTTGATTTGTAGTTTTAAATGATGATTTTAAGCTACTGTATAATTTTAGCATATTTGTGTTTTTATGGTTTTTTATGTTTTAAAGGATTAAAGTTTAGAAAAAGTTAGGGTTTAATGTTTTAAAAGGTTTAGGGTTTACTATTTTAGGTTTAAAAGTTGAATTAGGGTTTTATGCTTTAAAATTAGGGTTCTCGGGTGATTTGTTGAATTAGAGTTTAAAAAGACAATTTGATGATTTCATTAGGTTTTATGAATTTAAACACACGGATTGAAGTTTTTATAAGTAGAAAAGATGTTTTTGAAGACTTTTTGAATGAAATAGAACTTATTTGAAAATTTTGAAAGAAACAAAATCAAGTTTTGGTTTTGTTAAAGAATTTGTTCAATTAGGGTTTTGAGACTTTTGAAGAAGCAAAAAATAATAATTTTAAGTCTTTTTGGAAAATAAAGTAATGTATTAGTGTTTTAATCTTGGAAAAATTAAATTAAAGTTCTAAATTTTTTGATTTAAAAAAACCCTAATTTCATAGGTTTGCTACTGTGAAAACATAAATCAAAAAGAATTTAACATACCTTCTTTTGTTGATTCCTCCAAAAACAATTCTTCTTGGATGAACTAGCTCCAAAGACAAGCCTTTGTTGCCTTTGAATTGCTTAATTCGTGCTGCTGCTGCTTTTAAAAATCACTTGAATTGAGTTTCCCTTTTCCTTCCTTGATTTGGTTTCAAAAAAATCAAGCTACTGCCTCTTTTTTTTCCTCCCCCAATTTGGTTCTATTGGTCCTTATTTATAATGGTTTTAGGTTGTTTATTCCTAATTACACACGGGCAAGTAATAATAATAATAAAAAGAAATTAAAACCTAATTGGATTAGGTTTCAAAAATTTTGCGTCGAAAAAATTTGCGCTGGCTATAACTGCGGCAGCCGGGCCCGTGGCTGGGGCCAGTGGGCGTGCCAGCCCGCAGGAAATTCCTGCGGGTGAAACACCCGCAGGCCTGCGGGTGAAGTGCTGGGCCTACGGGCGTGCCGTCCACAGGAATTTCCTGTGGGCAAAACGCCCACGGGCCCTCACGACTGCTTTTCGCTGCAGATTTTATTTTTATTTTTTAATTTTTATTTCTTTATTTTTATTTTTTATTAATAAAAATTAGATACTAAAGCAAAAATTATTTAACAAAAATTATTTTGGACCAATTAGACAACTAAAATCATTTTGGACTAAATAAAACATATTGGACCGGATTGGGTCAAAAATTAAGGGTCTACAGTTTACCCCCTGCTTGAATGATCTGAAAATTAAGTGAAAGAGAGTGAAAAGCAATAAGACTTAATTTTTGAGATGGTGATTTAAATTTATTTTGGGTACTTGGACCCGAGATTGATTGAATTTGGGTACTTGGACCCGGGATTGGGTACTTGGACCCGGGATCGGGTACTTGGACCCGAGATTGATTGAATTTGGGTACTTGGACCCGAGATTGATTTAATTTGGGTCTTTGGACCCGAGATTGGGTACTTGGACCTGAGATTGAATTGATTTTGGGTACTTGGACCCGGGATTGGGTTGAATTCGTTTTGGGTACTTGGACCCAAGATTGGATGGAATTTGGGTACTTGGACCTAGAATTGGGTACTTGGACCCGAGATTGATTTGATTTGGGTACTTGGACAAGAGATTAGATTTGATTTTGGTACTTGGACCCGAGATTGATTTGATTTGGGTACTTGGACCAGAGATTAGATTTGATTTGGGTACTTGGACCCGAAATTGGGTACTTGGACCCGAGAATGATTTGATTTGGGTACTTAGACCCAAGATTTAGTACTTGGACTCGAGATTAGGTACTTGGACCCGAGATTGGGTACTTGGACCGGAGATTGGGTTCTTAGACCCGAGGCTGATTTGAGTTTGGGTGCTTGGACCCGAGATTGAGTTTGACTAACCTTTTATTATTTGAGAAGTCTGACTGCTCCGGCTGTTTTATGCATTGTGATTCTTCACCATCAAAATGGGTCTTCATCCTTTGAGATCGGGTCTTCACCCTTAAAAATGGATCTTCATCCTTTGAGATTGGGTCTTCACCCTTAAAAATGGATCTTTATCCTTTGAGATCGGGTCTTCAACCTTGAAAATGGATATTCATCCTTTGAGATCGGGTCTTCACCCTTGAAAATGGATCTTCATCTTTTGAGATCGGGTCTTCACCCTTGAAAGTGGATCTTCATCCTTTGAGAACGGGTCTTCACCCTGGCTTCAGCTCTTTTAACTGGATTGGTCTTTTGTCTTTTGCATCTTCATTCTTTTGAGAGTTCTAATGTTCCATTCTTTTGTTCTTCCTTTTTGCAAAGATTTAGCTATTTTTAATTGGACCTTATATCCTCTCCTTGCCCCCCTGTGTGGCAAAATATTTGTAAGTGAGTTTAAAAATATTTGTTATATAAACTCAAAAAATTGAAAAGGAGAAACTTTGCCCCCTGTGTAGGCTCAAACCAAAGATTTTTTCCATGCAAGCTTTGATTGATATTTTTCTTGTCTAGTTCTTCGCACAAGCACTTATTTCTTCTATTTGCCAAGTTACTGGAGCTTTCTCAAGCAATGAGCTTTTCATGCCCCCCTGATTTGACATCTTCTTTTGATTCTTTACTTTGCAGGGTGTTTGTTGTTCATTTTGACAAGGAATAGACAACACAAGACAAGAAAGTGCGATGTGATATGCTCATGTATGCATGATATGCATGAATAATACTTACAGTTGTTCCATCGACTCACAGACCGAGGTGATCAACAGAAGTGTTCTCATTGGTTCCGTTTTGACGCTTGTTCAAGTCTTACATTAGAATGATCAAAAGCTTTGCATTTGTGGCTTTTATCTTCTATATGTTAAGAACATGAGCGGTAGAGACCCCTAATGGTAGAGTTAGGGATGCATCCATTTCAAATTATGTTTCAGCATGTCAATTGGTAGCTTGCCAATAATCATTTCCTTTGCCCAATATGTCCTTTGGAGGTTCAACATACTTCCCTTAACTTGAAGGCTTTATATGACCAATCATTTTTTTTTTGAATTTTGATTTTTGATTTTGAAATCAAATGTTGGCTTTGCCAAATTAATGTCAATGTACCTCAGGACTTGATTTTTCCAAATTAACATATCTATAACATGACAACCCTAGTTACTGTACTAAACTCTGAAATCATTTCTATTTAAGCAAGAACTGTTGCACTTCAGATAGGCACATACACATTACTTGGCCAAAGGTCTCATTTGAGTTTAAATATTGTCTATCTCATATGCATACTTATTCAAACTATCTCCACTAATAGATTCTACCTACCAAGAGAGATCAACAGGTCTTTAATAAGCTTGAAATGGGGTCTATAAGGGACATGGGTTAAAGTGAAGGCCATTTGTAAGTTGGGGCTGATGTGATACAATGGACAAGCCTTCACACTATAAATTTCTTGTTTGAATTTTAAGCAGTTGGGAGCAATCTTGCTAGACTCCAAATTCCTTTTATATCTTCTTGGCATTAATCTGGATATTGACTAGGACAGTTTTTGCCCTTGCAAAAAGTTTGGTTCCCAAATTCATTTCTTTTCTTCTTCTCCCTTTTCTTTATTTCTCTTACTCTTCCCTTTTCTTTCTCTTTGTTTTCCTTACTCTTCCCTTTCTTTGAGCATTTTATCATTTGGTCCTTCTTTCTTGTTGGACTATCAAGTATAAAACTTTCAAGAACTGGATGGTCTCCCTCCTTTTCTCCAATTTTGATTGAATCTTTGGTTGCGTTGAGCCAATTCAAGTAAAAATGTCTTTATGAACCAAATGGAAGCCTTTTGCTGCTTTAGGTAAAAGATAACTCATTTGGCTTTATGAACCGCCTTTTTAGGTTTTATCTTCTTTTTTTTCTATTCTTTTTTTCTTTCTTTTCTTTTTTGTTCTAGCTCAAACATAGTTGTCTTGTTTGTACCAACTTGGGCTTCCAATAATGGATGAGTGGAGTAACATAAATCTTCTTTAACAGGGATAAATCATTTGTTACTCTAATGTTGATATTGTTTTGATATATTGGAGACATTAAGGGAACTTCAACTACCCTTAAGGTTTTGAGAACATCAACTATCCTTATGGTCTTGAAAACATCAACTACCCTTATGGTCTTGAGAACTTCAACTATCTTCATAGTCTTAACTATTCATTTCTTTCTTTGATCTTCTTGCCTTTTCACCTTCGTGATCATAAGACTTGTCAAAAGTATCACAACAGCTCAAGGTAGGTTGTTGAGGTTATATGCCAATGAAAAGAAAGCTAAAATTTTATGAAGGCTCAAAGGGACAACTAGGGATTAATATTTAATTGGGTGGATAGTAGTTGTTGGCTAATCAAACAATGCCTAGATCATCTCTCCCTTAAATAAGCAGAGTTCAATTTCGCCTCGAAAGTTTGTCAAAGCATGTTCTAAGACTGACTAAGACCTAGACAAAGATAATTATGCAGGAGCCCTCTCTAAGTAAGCATACATAACTCAATGCTATAGAGTAATTCCCTCATCTAGTAAAGTCATGATGCCTAGACACATTAATTTATAAACATCAAGCTAAATTCCTCATTGGTTGAGCATCAAAATGAACAAAGACCAACAAAAATTTATGATAAAAGTAATTTATTCAAACAACTTTAAATTTGAAAAACACAATAGTTCCAAAATATTAAATAAAGTAAGATTGAAAAGCAACATTCAAGCTAAGGAAAGTTCATTTAGTTAGTCTTCTTTTCCTTTCACATCTTCAACATTCCCATCTTGAAAAGAGGATAAAACAAAATCTTCTTCCAATCCTTTTCCCACCATAAAGATTGCTGGTGGTGGAACTCTTCCAAATTTAGGCAAAGGGTTATCCTTGGTATTGGGCTTATCCAGCTCGGGTAGCTTGCCACTATCAATCAAATCTTGGATCTCATGCCTTAATCGGGTACACTTATCAGTCTCATGTCCTTGAGTCTGATGAAATTGACAAAAAGCCTTAGTATCAAATTTTGGGGGTAATGGACTAGGTAAAGGTCGAGGAGCCAATGGTTGTAACAACCCTTTCTTTTGTAGCTTATCGAAGACCCAAGACAAAGGCTTCCCCAGATCTGAAAACTGCCTTCTATTTGCTTGACCGGTTACATTAACATCAACTTCTTTTTGTGTGCTTTGATTGTTAGGCTGGTTGTTCCCTTTCTCATTCCTTCTTATTGAAAAGCGATTCTTCTCCCTTTCCCACTCTTCAATTTGTAGACCAGCTTGGAGAAGATCTTTGAAATCACGGATGAGTGTATGAGACATCCTCTCACGAAGATTAGGTAACACCTCTCTCACAATCATCCTTATTTGATCGGATTCATCGGGCCTCTTCTTGAGTAAAGCGGCCTTGTTTCTCCATCGCTTCACATAGTCCACAAAATTCTCATTTGGCCTTTGCCTAATGGACTCCACTTCCATCAAGGTAACTTCCAACTCAACATTATATCCATATTGTTGGATGAAGGCTTTGTAAAGTAGATCTCAACTCTTTTGTGTTCCATCATCTAAGGTATTGAACCAATTTTGGACAGTAGGATCCAATGAGAGCATGAAGTACCTTAGAGTTTAAGCCTTAGTAGCTCGGGCAGACTGCATGGCAGTGATATATTATTTCACATGGAGATGAGGATTTCCAGTGCCATTATACTTTGCGAAAGATGGCATCTTGAACTTGTATGGGACCTCTTCATCTAGCTCAAATAATTTGTCAACTTCGGACATTTCTTCAGTTTTCAGCTTTTTCTCAAATTTCTTTTCTAAATCAGCAATCATCTTTTCAATATCAGATGTCTCGGTCTTTTCAATAGTTGCCTTCTCAACAACCTTTGGCTCCTTTTTATCTTGAAGGTCTTGGTAGTATTGAGCCCAATCATCATCATCAATGATCACCTTCTCATCATCACAAGCCACTTCATTAACTTTCGTCTTCCCTTTGTCCTTTGGCGTCTTAGTGCTAGCAGAAGCCTCGGCATGATTCTCTAAGATTGCAGTCAATTGGTTCCTCATGGTCTCAGCTAGGGCCTCTTTTATTTCTTCCATCTTGGCATTGAGGGCTTCATCCACCATTCTTTGAATTTGTTCGGGCTCCATTGTTCTTGGTGAGCAAGTGATTGAGTCGTTGCTAGATATCTCATCTCCGGCGTAGGTCGGATTGTAAGCTTTTGAACTATCGTAATCCAAGGCTGTGAGCCAGAGAGGATTAATGATATGAGATGCAAATGTATGCATGTATGCATGTATGCACAAACAACAAATAAGGATAAATAGGACGTTCCTTCAAACCTTATAACATCCACACACGAATGGCGAGTCTCTTTTCCTAGGTATATGGTTAACAAAATACCAACATGGGGTACCTTGCTTTCAAATAATTCCCTTGGACGTTTCAACCAATAGTTATATTTTCAAAAATGGAAATCAATCCATGATAACTCCTATTAATAAGGTTTTAATCCATTCAACCAACTATAGTAGCTTTTATGCTATATTGGATTAAAACTAAATTAAGAGGTTTATTATAGATAGATTTCTCACTTGAAAAAGTAACTAATGATTCATGCCAAAAACAAGCCCATGGTTAATTTGCTCTTAGTGTAAACTAGGCCTACAATTGAGTTTTGGTATTTCATAATTGACCTAAATATTTTTGCAAGCTCTTTGTAAAAAATGGTTGGGTGAAAATAGTTTTGTTTCTAAGCCCATTGTAAAAGATTTTAGAAAAATGGATTTTGGGCTTAGTATTTGGGCCATGGGCCAAAGAATTTATTTATTTATTTTTTAGAAAAGTATTATGTCCAAAGACCATCTTGAAAGATTTTAAAAATAGTTTTGGTCTTTTGGATTTTAGAGAAAAGTTTATTTTGAGCTTACAATATACTTAGGTCATATTAGAAAAAAGAACAAACCAAATAAGCCATGATTTAGACTAAGATAAACTAACTATAGTCAAACAACATGCATTTGGGGTAAAACCTAAGGAAAGTAACTAGGCCAATTACATGAGCTTTAGTCTTTGGGTTAAAAGGCTGAGGTTCCCAAAGCAAGTATATACCAAATGGTACGAGGCTATTAGTGGTTATGCCATGCTCGATCTCCATACCTTGAGTGAAAGTATGGTATCCCTTACACAACATAACACGGGTAACACGGGCGTCCTAACTCACGCACACAATGCAATCTAATATGATGCAATGGATAATATCATTATAAGAAAGAATAGAATAATATAGAGACCAACGGAATCAACTTCTCTTATCTCCAGTGGAGTCGCCACTGTGAGCGGGAATTTTCGCCCCCACTCCCGGTGGAATGGTTCTTGCTACTTCAGCACTGTTTAGGCTCGGGGCCTTAGAGAACACGGACCTAAGTCCTGAGAAAATGGAGTCGCCACCCCGGACGGGCCGGGAAAAAGAAAGGGGTGGATGACTTGATTCCTAAGGAATCCCCAACCCCTTAATGGGTTCGAAAAGTTGGGTACGTGTGGGGAAGGTGAGAAATGGCCCAGCACCCCCACAACGCCCGGTTCATTGGAACCGGCCTCCTTTACAGGTCTTAATATTATAAAATTCTTAAATATAACAATATTATCCATACTACACACAATAAAAAGAAAGCATCATTATATTAAAATCAAAGCAATGTCCAAAAAAAACAAAACAAATAAATGGACACCCATCCAAGAATGGAAACATGTCCTTACATCACATGCCTAGATAGGACACCCACCAAAAGGTAGAAACATGCCCTTTACAAAGGTTCTAAAATAGAAAAGAAAATTAAATTACATGATGTTTAACTAATGAGGTACCCACCAAGTGGAAACATACCTCTTACAACTTTTGGAAGTCTAAATTGATTGATAAAAGTAAATAATCATCCATAATAAATAAATCATTCATTAAATAAACATCTATTCATGATAAATTAAATAAATCAAGTATTGAAATTAAATAAATTATAGCATAAGAGATAAATCAAAGCAAAATCAAATATGAAATTGAATAAAGCAAATAAAAGTTCAATTATAGCTACTGTGAATTTTTATGGAGTTAAAATAGATTAGGGTTTTATGTTTTAAAAGGTTGGTAAGACACTTTGATTAACCAAATTGAGATTTGAATGATGAAATCATGAAACTATGGTTTTAGACACTTTAAAATACTTTTGATTTGTAGTTTTAAATGATGATTTTAAGCTACTATATAATTTTAGCATATTTGTGTTTTTATGGTTTTTTATGTTTTAAAGGATTAAAGTTTAGAAAAAGTTAGGGTTTAATGTTTTAAAAGGTTTAGGGTTTACTATTTTAGGTTTAAAAGTTGAATTAGGGTTTTATGCTTTAAAATTAGGGTTCTCAGGTGATTTGTTGAATTAGAGTTTAAAAAGACAATTTGATGATTTCATGAGGTTTTATGAATTTAAACACACGGATTGAAGTTTTTATAAGTAGAAAAGATGTTTTTGAAGACCTTTTGAATGAAATAGAACTTATTTGAAAATTTTGAAAGAAACACAATCAAGTTTTGGTTTTGTTAAAGAATTTGTTCAATTAGGGTTTTGAGACTTTTGAAGAAGCAAAAAATAATAATTTTAAGTCTTTTTGGAAAATAAAGTAATGTATTAGTGTTTTAATCTTGGAAAAATTAAATTAAAGTTCTAAATTTTTTGATTTAAAAAAACCCTAATTTCATAGGTTTGCTACTGTGAAAACATAAATCAAAAAGAATTTAACATACCTTCTTTTGTTGATTCCTCCAAAAACAATTCTTCTTGGATGAACTAGCTCCAAAGACAAGCCTTTGTTGCCTTTGAATTGCTTAATTCGTGCTGCTGCTGCTTTTAAAAATCACTTGAATTGAGTTTCCCTTTTCCTTCCTTGATTTGGTTTCAAAAAAATCAAGCTACTGCCTCTTTTTTTTCCTCCCCCAATTTGGTTCTATTGGTCCTTATTTATAATGGTTTTAGATTGTTTATTCCTAATTACACACGGCAAGTAATAATAATAAAAAAAAGAAATTAAAACCTAATTGGATTAGGTTTCAAAAAATTTGCGTCGAAAAATTTTGCTCTAGCGAAAACTACGGCAGCCGGGCCCGTGGCTGGGGCCAGTGGGGGTGCCAGCCCGCAGGAAATTCCTGCGGGTGAAGTGCTGGGCCTACAGGCGTGCCGCTCGCTGGAAATTCCTGCGGGCAAATTTTTTTTTCGACTCCGATTTTATTTTAATTTTTTAATTTTTATTTGTTTATTTTCATTTTTTATTAATAAAAATTAGATACTAAAGCAAAAATTATTTTGGACCAATTAGACAACAAAAATTATTTTGGACTAAATAAAACATATTGGACCGGATTGGGTCAAAAATTAAGGGTCTACAGGTTGGCATATCCTTGATTGCCTTAACCTTGTCAGGGTCAATCTCAATGCCACTTGGACTAATTACATGTCCCAACAATTTGCCTGAGGTAACCCCAAACACACATATCTTTGGGTTTAACCTTAGCTTATACTTTACCGCTCTCTCGAAGAATAATTCTAAGTTTTGGAAGTGTTGTTCCCTTGTATCCGACTTTACCATCATATCATCAACATATACTTTGACTTCTTTATGCATCATATCATGAAATAATGTGGTGGCCATCCTTTGATAGGTTTCTCCAACATTCTTTAACCCAAACGACATTACCCTATAGCAAAATATACCCCATGTAGTAATGAAAGCAGTTTTGGCTTTATCCTCTTGGGCCATTAACACTTGGTTGTATCCAAAAAATCCATTTATAAACGAGTATAGCACACTAGAGGTTGCACTATCAATGAGAACATCTATATGGGGTAAAGGAATATCATCTTTAGGGGAAGCCTTGTTTAAGTCTCTATAGTCCACACAGACCCTAATTCTTCCATCTTTCTTTGGCACGGGTACTATGTTGGCTAGCCAATCTGGATAATCTATTACTTTAAGGAACTTTACTTGTATTTGTTTAGTGACTTCTTCTTTAACCAATTCAGCTCATTCAGATCTTAACCACCTAAGCTTTTATTTGACGGGTTTCAAGTGAGTGTAAGTAGGAATCAGATGTTCGGCTATATCTAGATCTATTCCAAGCATATCCTCATAAGACCAAGCAAATACCTCTTCATATTTTTTTAAATATTTTTTGAATCTCTCTCTCTCATCAAGAGTAAGGTAAGATGTTATGCTAATATTTTTAGGATTTTCAGTTGTTCCCAAATTTAATGATTATGTATCGACAAAGTTAATATTAAAGATGCTCATGTAACCACTATTTGAATGTATGCAACCATCAGGAGAAACATCACACAAGTAAGCAAAATCAAAATGTATTGCATTCATTTTGGAAAAGAAAACATCATCATCCTCATACAAAGCAGAAAAATTAAAATCAAAATCAAAATCATTGTTCTCAAAATCATAAAGCAGAACATCTTCAAACTTCTCTTCAACCAGGGCAGCAATCTCCTCTGAAGTCTTCTCAACTTTCAGAATAGCTTCCTTCTCCCCTTCTAGATTGGTCGGCTGGCAGGGTGAGCTCTTTCTTCACTTGTTCAACTAGCTCGGCGACATCAGCAAAAATTTTAAAACTCGGGATCAACTTTCCCATGAACATGACTGGCTCGAGCTTTCATTGGAGTGGCTTCATATCAGGAGGTTTGACAAAAAAAATTCAAGTGGTGGGAAGCTCATTTTCTCATTCTTCTTTGGATGAACATCTTTGCTAGCTTCTTTATGCCCTAACCCTTTCTTGGAAGTTTGAGTCTTGAAATCTAGAAGCTTTGTCACACCGGCTTTGCCCTTTCTAAGACCAGCACCAGGAAGGTAGCTCATGTTCTTCATCATCTTCAAGACCTTAGAGTCCACTACTTCATCATCAGAAATTGCAGCCACTTGGAAACCATTAAGAGGCCTCTCTACCATTAGAGCATTAACAACCTCATTATCTTCGGCCTTGATGACCACCGTCTCATCTCCATTAGAGAACTTGATCTTTTGATGAAGGGTGGAGGGAAATCCACCAAGAGGATGAAACCATGGCCATCCTAAAAGTAGAGCAAAAGTAACAGGTATGTCCAAAATCACAAATTCAACAATAGATTCAATTGGACCAACCTTCACAACAGCTTTGAAAGTCCCCTCGGCATGCCTCTTGGTATTGTCATAAGCCCTAATGGTTACCCCGATTGGGTTCAGATCCCTTGTTGACATAGCTAGCTTTAGCAATATTTTAAGTGGATAAATATTTATGGCGGACCCATCATCAACCATCACATATGGAGTCATTTTTTTTATTTATACTTTGATAAAGAGAGGACGGATGTGATCTCTCCCCTCTTCCTGTAAATTCGCATCTGAGAAAGATACCATTCCCATATTAACTTCGCTCTTCGATTCAATATCTTCACACTTCATCACTCCTTCATCTTTTATGAATTTAACCAGCTCATCCGGTGTTATAGAGGTGGAAATTGGCATGCTATCCAAGGCCTTGGCCATAGTTTCATGGTGCTTCTTAGAAGTGGCCAATAAGTCACAAATACTGACGCTTGATTGGGTTCTCTTTAACTACTTAAGCACAATGTCATCTTCCCCTTCTTTATTCCGAACTTCAGCTTCCTTTCCTTTATTAGTTTCTACTTTCTTAGGTGGTGGCCTTGCATAAGTTTTACCAGATCTAGTATTCATCACTTCATCTTCTTCAAGCTCGGACCAAGTCCATTCCTCCTTCTTGGGTTCAAGATCATCATTACTATAGCTTGAATCCCAAAACTCATTCACAACATAGATTGCTACTTCTTTTCCAACCACAATTTGTTCAACTTTGCTAAACACCACTTATTCATTGCTTACTTCTCCATCCACATTTTGGAACGAGGACATGACAAAACTTTCATGCAAACCTCCTCCAATCATGAAGGTCGCCGGTGGTCGTACTCTATTGAACCTTAGCAGTGGATTGTCTTTGGTGTTTGGCTTGCTGGCTCGGGTAGCTTCTCACTATCAATCAAATTCTGGATCTCATGCCTTAACCTCACACATCTATCTGTGTCGTACCCTTGCATTTGATGAAATTGACAAAATGCCTTGTGTCAAAATCAGGTGGGAGAGGGTTAGGAAAAAGGACGAGGATTTAAGGGTTGTAACAATCCCTTCTTTTGTAGCTTATTAAGGACGCAAGATAGCGGCTTTCCCAATTCCAAAAATTGCCTTCTTCCTCCTTGGCTAGTAGTATTAACATTAACTACCTTTCGCATGCCTTGGTTACCAGACTTGTAGTTTCCTTTCTCATTTCTTCTTGCTGAAAAGTAGTTCTTCTCTCTTTCCCACTCTTCAATTTGTAGACATGCTTGTAAAAGGTCTTTAAAATCCTGGATAAGCATATGAGACATTCTTTCATGAAGGCAAGGCAGTACCCCTCTTATAATCATTCTAATTTGATTCGATTCATCAGGCCTCCTCTTAAGCAATGCAACCTTATTCCTCCACCTCTTCACAAAATCTACGAAGTTCTCATTCGGCCTTTGTCTAATGGACTCCACCTCCTTTAGAGTAACTTCCAATTCAACATTGTATCCATATTACTGGATGAAGGCCTTGTATAGCAAATCCCAGCTCTTTTGTGTGCCATCATCTAAGGTATTGAACCAGTTTTGGATAATGGGATCCAGTGAGAGCATGAAGTACCTTAGGGTTTGAGCCTTAGTAGCTCGGGCAGACTTTATGGCGGTGATATACTACTTCACATGGAGATGGGGATTTTTGATTCCATCAAATTTTGCTAAGGATGGCATCTTGAACTTGTATGGAACTTCTTCATCTAGCTCAAACAATTTGTCAACTTCTAACATTTCTTCGATTTTCAGCTTCTTTTCAAACTTCTTTTCCAGGTTAACAATCATCTTCTCAACATCTGAAGTTTTAGTTTTCTCCACAGCTGATCTTTCAACAATCTTTGGATCCTACTTCTTGTTTTGAGGATCTTGGAAGTATTGAGCCCAATCGTCATCATCATCGATGACTACCTTGTCATCATCAAAAGCCACTTCACCAACTTTAGCCTTTTCCCTTATCTTTCTTAGTGCTTGCGGATGCTTCAGTGGTGTTCTCAAACATTATAGCCATTTGATTCTTCATGATCTCAGCTAGGGCCCCTTTTAGTTCTTCCATTTTAGCATTGAGGGCGCCATCCACCAATCTTTGAATTTGTGCAGGCTCCATTGCTTTTGGTGAAAAAGTGATTGAGTCGCTGCTGGATTCTTCATCTCTAGCATAGGTCGGATTGTCATAAGCTTTTGAATTGTATAATCTAGGATTGTGAACCAGAAAGGATTAATGATATGTGATGCAAATGTATGTATGCATGTATGTGTGTATGCACAAATAATAGACAAAGATAAGTAGAACGTCCCTTCCAACCTTATAACTTCCACACACGGAATAGTGAGTCTCTTTTCCTAGGTATATGGTTAACAAAATACCAACATGGGGTATCTTGTTTTCGAATAATTTCCCTCGAACGTTTTAACTAATAGTTATATTTTCAAAAATGAAAATCAGTTCATGATAATTTCCATTAATTAGGTTTTAATTCATTCAACCAACTAAAGTAGCATTTATGCTATATTGGATTAAAACTAAACTAAAAGATTTATTATAAATAGATTTCTCACTTGAAAAAGTAACTAATGATTCATACCAAAAACAAGCTCATGATCAATAATTCTTAGCATAAACTAGGTTCATAATTGATTTTTGGTATTTCCATAATTGACCTGAATATTCGTAAGCTCTTTCAAAAGGTTATGAAAATAATTTTGTTTCTAAGCCCATTGTAAAAAGATTTTAGAAAAAAAAATGGATTTTTGACTTTGTATTTGAGTCATGAGAAAATAATTTTTTGATTTATTTTTAGAAAGATTTTATGTCCAAAGTCCATCTTGAAATATTTTGAAAATAGCTTTGGTCTTTTGAATTTAGAGAAAAATATTATTTGAGCTCACAATGTAATTAGGTCATATTAGAAAAAGAATAAACCAAATAAGCTATGATTTAAACCAAGATAAATTAACCATAGTCAAACAACAAGCATTTGGGGTAAAAACATAAGGAAAGTAACTAGGCCAATTACATGAGCTTTAGTCTTTGAGTTAAAAGGCTTAGGTTCCCATAGCAAGTATATACCAAAAGGTACAAGGCTATGAGTGGTTATGCCATGCTTGATCTTCATACCTTGAGTGAAAGTATGGTATCCCTTACATAACACAACATAGATAACACAGGCGTTCTAACTCACGCACACAATGCAATCTAATATAATACAATGGATAATATCATGATGAGAAAAAATAGAAAAATATAAAGACCAACGTAATCAACTTCTCTTATCCCCAGTGGAGTCGCCACTGTGAGCGAAGATTTTTACCCCCACTCCCGGTGAAATGGTTCTTGCTACTTCGGCACTGTTTAGGCTCAGGGCCTTAGAGAACACGGACATAAGCCCGGAGAAAATGGAGTCGCCACCTGAACGGGCCGAGAAAAAGAAAGGGGTGAATGACTCAATTCCTAAGGAATCCCCAACCCCTTAATAGGTTCGAAAAGTTGGGTACGTGTGAGGAAGGTGAAAAATGGCCCAGCACCCCCACAACGCCCGGTTCATTGGAACCGGCCTCCTTTTCAGGTCTTAATATTATAAAATTCTTAAATATTAATGATATTATTCATACTACATGCGATCATAAAATTAAATAAATACTTTACTAAAATCACAACAATGTCTAAACAAAACAAATAAAAGAACATCCATCCGATGATGGAAACATATCCTTACATCATCTTATATCTAAAACTAGATAGGACACCCACCGGAAGGTGGAAACGTATCCTTTACATTGATCAAAAAGCTTTAAAATAAATTAAATTACATGATGCTCACAATATGAGGTACCCAAAAAATGAAAACATACCTCTTACAATGTTTTAAAACCAAAGTAAATCAATAAAGTAACCAACCATTCATCATAAATAAATCATTCATCAAAGACATGAAACATCAATCAAAATATATAATAAACATTCATCTCATTTAAATAAAACAGTAAGTACATGAATTTAGGGTTTATGCATCAATTAGGGTTTCTTGGGTTTTATGTTTAACAATTAGGGTTTTATATTTTAATTACTGGATTAATCAATTAAGAAATATTTAATATAAAAGAAATAATATGACTACTAGATGTTTGAATTAAATATTAGTTTTGAAATAGTTTAGGGTTTGAATCTAAAGAATAAATATTTTGGATTTAGGATTTCAGAAGTTGTATGAAACTAATATTAAGGTTTAGGGTTTAAGTAAATGAAATTAAAGATCATAAAAATAGGATTGAGAGTTAGGTGTTTGGAAAGAATAGGCTACTGTGAATCTTAGAAAAATAGAATTGATTATGGTTTTGAGAAAACATATTATTATTTTGTTGTTTTAGAAAAGTATAATTAGGGTTTTAGGTTTCAAAAATTAGTTTTATGGGTATTAAGATATTAGGATTTGGTTTATAAAACATATAATTCGAATTTAACAATTTCATGCTACTAGAAAACTAATATTAAAATACTTTAACAAAACATTAAAAAGGAAGTATGCTATGGCTACTGTAAATATAAACAAGTCAATAAAAAACTCAAACCTCCATTGTTGGTTCCACCACAATTTGAATTCTAGTTGAACAATAACAAAGACAGTGCGTGCTGCCTTTAATAGATTCTTTATTGTTTTGTTGCTTCTTTAAGTCCAAGCTTTTGAAAAACTTTTGAAAAAGAGTCTAAATAATTCTTGAACAAAATTCCAACTCCAAAAGTCCCAAATCCTCTTTCAGTATGTTTTAATGTGGTATTTATAGGCAACTAAAATAAAAATCTAGTATGTTATGAAAATTAAAAATTGTTTTGGAAATAAAATCAAAAACCAACTAAAATAGGGTTTCGGCAAAAACTACGTGCGGGTGAGCTGGGGGCTAGCAAAACTGTGCACAAGGTGCATTTTACTTGGGGCAAATTGGCTTGTGGCCAATTCGCTGCTAGTAAAACCTGCGGCGAATTGGCCCAAGCCAATTAGTCTCTAGTGACTTTCGTCACCAATTTTTTTATTTATTTTTTATTTATTATTTATATATTATTATTATTTAAAAAAATAAATAAAAGGTAAAATAAATATTATATTAAAATGAATAATAAATAATATAAAAAAACATATCACAAAAATTATTTTGGACTGTTTTAAAATCTTTGGACTGGATTGGATAAAAAATTAGGGGTTTACACCGAGCTCCTGTGCAATCTCACAAATGCAACACAAGCATAAAACCAAACTGTCACACAGATCTGTCGAGCCAAGAAAAATCAAATTGACATACGTATGTGCTGAGTAGAGAACCAAACTGAAACATAGAGTGTCAAGCTGGATTTAAAACTGCAGAGCTAAGAGAATCGAACTAAATAAGCTAAAAGCAGTTTGCCGAAATAACTGAGCTAAGCATGCGGTGTAGCTTGATACAGAGCTAAGACAAGCCAAATATGACAACTGAACTAAGTCCACAATTTATAGAAAGGATTGCATTCTTAGTAAGTGGTAAAGTAAGGATGCCTGGTAGGCGTGCGAACATACAAAGAATCGAGCTACCGTACCAGATCAAGGTAAAAATTCAAAAACTCATAGAAGTGATAGCGGTCTCGATGAGCAGTGAACTCAAGATGCCAGAACTTCGAATGACCACCCAAGAAGCCTGAGCAGCCACACTTAATAAAGAGCTAAAATACTAAAAAGAATAGAAGAGATAGCGATAATCTCTTGCAATGCTTCCTCGATGATCAAAACCTTGTGCAACCGCACTGAAGGATCGAGCGACTGTACAAGTTTGGCTGATTTAAATCTTAGGGACAAATAGCTCAAACCAATGATAACTGGGCATGTGGATAAAGAAATTTGAACTTAACGGTAACCTTGTGCCTGGACAACTGCATGTTACAAAGGTATGGGTAGCTAGATTCTATCAAATACCGAGATTCAACCATTGGAACTACCCGTTACACGGAGCTTTCAAACTGTACGATCGCCCACCGAGCCAAGCGACTGCACACTGAGCTCCAGACATAGAATTAGTAGAAGACAAGCAATAAATATGTGTGAACCACTTCAAATGGCTACATTAAGCCAAATGGCCATAAATACCACAATAAACTTCATTTTTGTGGTTAGAGAATACTTCGATTGCTAATGTAATTTCATTAAACAAATTTTTTATTATCTTGTCTAAAGATCAAAAGATCAAACATAAAAAATATTAGAGTGTTGGGTGTGAGCATTAAACACCATATAAGTTTGAGTGTGAGCTTAGAAACACTTAGGTTGTGAGAGTGAGGGGAAAACTCTTGTAAGGGTTGTGAGGATTGATCTCAAACAGTTGTTATAGTTTGGTGTGAGTTAGGGAAAATGCCAAGTTAGAGTTAAGCTTGTAAAAACTCAAGACTAGTAGAACATTAACAATTTTTTAAGGAAGTGGATGTAGGATTGAGGTAAATTCGAACCACTATAATTCTTTGTGTTCTTTCTTCTCAAACTCTACTCCATCTCCATTTACATCTTCTTCATCTCTTGCTTTTTAAGTTTTAAATTTACCATCATTCTTCAAACAACCAATTCACCGCCCTCTTGGTTGCTAGTTTGAGACAACATAATAGGGTCTAAAAGGGTGAGGGCTAAAATGATGCTAGATGGATTAGGTTAATTATCTCCGAAATATTTCTCAAATTTTTGAATGCTTCTTTTGTTACTTGGAGAATCCCTTGTTTTGCTCCCTTCTTATTTCTCTCTTTTGCTGAATTGGGAAATATGCTACTTTATTATTATTATTATTATTATTATTATTATTATTATTATTATTATTATTATTATTATTATAAATCAAATATTTATTAATTTCCCCCAAAATTTAAACTTAAGATTTCATTGTAAGAGCCATATAAAATTCTTTGCTTCTTCTCAAATGTTAAATAATATAATAAATTTTTAAAAGATGCTTAACCTAGAAAAAGGTAGTCAATTGGTTATTTTAATAAAGAAAAATTCATGGTAAAAAAATATTTAACTTAAGCTCAAAGATGAAAACTAGAGGCATAGTTCAAAAACTGGTAGATATGGGAATTTAGCTCAATAAACAGTGCTTAATTCATTTTTTCTCTACTTAGCAAGGTTTAATTTTGCCTTAAAAGCTCTTTTAAAATGTCCTAGGCCTAGGCAAAAATATCATAAAAAATAAAAACTATTTTCTAAATATTCATAATTAATTACTCTCAATCAAATCGAAAAGCTCATCTGGTTCAAAATTCGTGAAGCAAAATTATTTAACCAAGTTTTTTGATTTAAAATTTCAAAAATTTTAATTGAAAAATTGTAATACATAAAGTCACATATAAATAATCTATTGCAAAACTACTTAATATCTAAAATATAAGAACTCATCCATTCCAATATCAAACATTTAAAATGAAAATCTAAAAATGAAAATCCAACCATAAAATATTCATCCCAATCATAAAAACTGTCAAAAATATGATAAGAACAAAAAAAAAATTGAAAACAATTGTACTTTACTACTTTTAACTGGAATTGAATTCCCCCAAACTTGAAATATCATTGTCCTCAATCACATATAAATAGTCTATTGTAAAACTACTTAATATCTAAAATATAAGAACTCATGCATTCCAATATCAAACATTTCAAATGAAAATCTAAAAATGAAAATCCAACCATAAAATATTCATCCCAATCATAAAAATTGTGAAAAATATGATAAGAACAAAAAAACAATTTGAAACCAACTATACTTTACTCCTTTTAACTGGAAGAGAATTCCCCCAAACTTGAAATACCATTGTCCTCAGTGTTCATCATCATCAGGAGGAGGGTGTTACTGTGGTCGTGAGTAGTGCAATCCAAATTGGGCAAAGAAGTTAATGATTTGTTCACTCAGTCGTGTCATCTATATGGAAATAGTTTGGACTTCTTGCTTAACTCCTTCAAAGAGTCCTCACATTTTGTTGAATCTATGCTTCCAAGCATCATTCCTGCGATTCATTTCTTACTCAGTAGAATCAAGTTTGTTAGATATATATTCAAAAGAATTTGGGGGCATGGAGGGTCCTACTTCAGAAGGCCGAGGAGGGGAATGATGTTGTTCTTCAGTATCCTCAAAATCTTCTACCTTTCTCATCAATTCACCCTCACCAATTTCCATATTTGCATCACTAGGTCCTAATGGCACATACCTACATCCTCTCTTTTCAACTAATTTTATTGCAAGGACAATTACCATATCAATAGTGGTTTTTCGAGGAACAAGTGTAAGATTATCATACCGAATCCCTAAATAATTAGCAATTTTGGTTATCAATTCTTTAATTACAATTTTCTTAATTGTTTTATAACCTCTTCACATCTTTTTTGCAAACCAAAATCTTAAACTAAAAGGTTTTTCTATTAAGGCACAATAAAAGAAATATAATTCCTTAGAATTTACTATCCCTTGATATTCCCCTACCAAAGATGGTATTTACTAAAACCACATGAATATACCTATAGAATGAGTTAATAAAGTTTGAAGCTTTTGAAATTTTTCTATTAAATCTACTGTTAGACAAATGATCTCAATTTTAATCCTTGACAACTCAAATTGAATGATCCATTTAACATGTGTTTGAAGAATCTTGTTGCAGGCTTAGGTTGCTTAAAATAAAGCTGAACAGAACACTTATAGCGGTCCCACAAGAACAGAATACGACCGCACCATTCAATTAAAGAATGAAACCTTATCACAGTAGGTTTCGCTGTTAGAAACCCGACCTCCGTCGCGACCGCACTTAAAGAAGAGCGACCATCCCAAGTTATGGACGACCGCTACACAAGGAACTCAAATCATTCTAATCATAGTAAGGTTTGTGATGACAAGAACGGCGAAGGATACGGCCTCGCTTATCACTTTAGAGACCGCCCATTTACATTCACGACCGCTCTGCCAATTCAGGAGAAATTTGCTTAAAGAGACAGTAGTGTTCGCGTCCTCAGGTGCGTCCAGAAGTTCGACGCGAGTATCTCAACTCAACCGCGAGATGTCACCTAGGGCGACCGCGAAATTCATATTTAGGCAGACATCATTTTTGCCCAGTCAAAGAATGCCACGTGTGATGACCGTTATAAACCCACTTCAACATTCAAAAAGGGCGACCGCACCTTTGTTATGGGCGACCATCCCGACAACAACAGCATGGGCAAGATTCCTGCTGCAGAGCACTCAAATTTGACCATTGAAGCATATTTTAAATTCAGCAACCGTACCTTGACCAAGGACAACCGCATATAACAGTAGAGCGACCATCCTTATATGAAGGACGACTGCGAAATGCTTCGGACAGTTTACTGAAAAAGGTCTAAACTGCCAAGACTTTATTCTCACTATCAAAAACGGCTAGTAAGACCACATTGGCTATAAATATATTGCTTCTATAAGAAAAGAAGTAGAAGAGAAGCAAGAAAAAAGAATTTCATAGCCAAGCAACAAACTTTTCTTTTACTTAAACTTACATTTGAATTGTAATGAATGTTAGGTGTAAGCATTGAAAACACCATTGTATAATTTTGAGTGTGAGCTTGGAAAACACTTGGGTTGTGAGAGTAAGCCTTGTAAAACTCTTATTTAGGTTGTGAGAGTGAGCCTTAAAAACTCCTTTAAAGGTTCTTGAGTGTAAGCCTTAGCAAAACACTTGTAAAGTTAGGTGTGAACTTGTGAAAACACCAAAGTTGGAAGTGAGCTTGTAAAAACTTCAAAGATTAGTGGAACCTTAACAAGTTGTTAAGGAAGTGGATGTAGGATTGAAGTAAATCCGAACCACTATAAATCTTGTGTGTTCTTTCCTTCTTTCATTACTCAACCATTTCTCTATTCCGCATTTCTTATTTGTTGAGTTTTTTAAATTGTCATTATTTCTAGAGAAAACCAATTCAACCCCCCCCCCCCCCCCCCTCTTGGTTGCCATCTTGGGACAACAATTGGTATCAGAGCCTGAAATTTCTTAAACTTAATTGTGAAATTTGATCCACTATGGCAACTTCTTCTTCATCAAACTCTCATGGTAATCTTAACACTATTCTTAGACCCTACTTTGATGGAACTGATTATTCATACTGGAAACACAAAATGTATTTGTTTCTAGATAGTGAAGGGATTGAACTATGGGATTTCGTGGAAAGTGAGTGGAAACCTCCCACTTATGAAGCTGACGGTATTCAAGTTCCACTTCCCAAAGCACAATGGTCAACTAGCAATGTCAAAGATCGATTCAAGAACAATAGAGCCGCTTCCATCTTGATGAATTCCATTTCAAGAGAAGAAGGTGGAAGAGTTCAACATTTAACTTGTGCACACTGCATTTGGAAAACACTCAAAAACTACCATGAAGGTACGACTCAAGTGAGATTCACCAAGAAACAAATGTATGTCCATGAGTATGAGCTATTCAAGATGAAATCAAATGAAAATGTCACCGACATGACCAATCGCTTGCTTGCTATTGTCAATGAACTAAAGAAGTATGGCAAGGTATATGATCAAGGTGATGTAAACAGTAAAATCTTGAGAGCCCTAAGAGCTAGAAAAAACTTTGAATCAAAAGTATCATCCATAGAAGAAGCTCATGATCTCAGCACATTAAGAACCGACGAGCTAGTTGGAAAACTACTCACATTTGAGCTACACAGTGAGAAAGAAGAAGATCAAGGTGAAAAAGAAAAGAGAAAACCAATTGCACTCAAAGCAATCAAAGAAGTTGAGAGCTCAAGCAATGAAGGTACTGATGAAGATGAAATGGCAATGTTCTAAAAAAGAATCAATAAATGGAAAAGGAAGAAAAGATTACAAGCAAACAAAGGTACACTTCCTAAATTCTCCTTCAAAGAGAAAGAAAAGAAAAATGAGGTTAAGTGCTATGAATGTGGAAAAACTGGTCACATTAAATCGGATTGCTTCAAATTAAAGAACAAAAGGAAATGGGATAAAGAAAAGAAAAAGTCTCTCAAAGCCACATGGGATGACTCTTCTTCAAGTGAAGAAGAAGAAGAAGAAGGAATTGCAAACCTGTGTCTCATGGCTATTGAAGATGACTCCAATGAGGTAAGTACTCAATCCTTTGATCTAGTAGCACATAATGATATAAATGATATAGATGATAGTGATTTGATTGAGCACATGAACTTTAAAATAGAAAAATATTTTTCTAAAATGATGCTCTATAAAGAGAAAAACTCTAAGTTAGAAAAAGGATTTTATATGCTTAAAGAACTCTACCTTAGAATTGAAAACCTCAAATGAACACTTGATGAATGCGATAGGAGAGTTAAATAAAAACTCACATGACTTAGAAAAAGTTATTAAAGAAAATGAAACATTGAAGCATGAACTAAAAGAATCAATTTCCAGATTTCATAACGGAAAGGAAGCATTAAACACATTAATTAATAACCAAAGATCACCTTCCTTAAAATATGGATTAGGATTCAATGGCTCAACCAACATTGCACCAAGCAAACCAACATTTGTAAAAGCATCTACAATTGAAATTTCTGATGTTCATATTAAAGATGCTTGCACCAAGTCTAAAAGTACCAAAAGAACTTCTTATGGTTCACTAGGAAATAAAGCCAAAAATAATTATGCATTTTTGTACACTAAACTTGCACAAAAGAAATCACATACTTGTAGTTGTATGCATAATACTTTAAATACAAAAAGAGAAATGCAGAAGTATAGAATACCATGGCAATGCACATATTGCATGAAATTCAGACACAAAAATTTTTCTTGTTATATAAGAAAGGCTCATCTCAAGTTAGAAGGCACTTTTACTACTAACCATCAAGGACTCAACTTCATGTGGGTACCTAAAAGAAGATGATCACTATTGCCATGCAGGTATGCCTAAAATCTACTATCAACGAAAGCACATGGCTTGTGGATAGTGGATGCTCAAGGCATATGACTGGGAATGCAAAGCTCTTTACAAGTATTACCTACAAACATGGAGGTAATGTAACTTTTGGAAACAATGCTAAAGGTAAAATTCTTGGTGTTGGCTCAATTGGTTCTATTGGTAAGGATTTAATAGAAGATTTATGGCTTGTTGATGGGTTGAAACATAACTTGCTAAGTGTTAGTCAACTTTGTGATAAAGCATACTTTGTCAATTTTGATTCCAAAGAATGCAAGATCACAAATTCAAATGATATTATCATATTTAAGGGTACTAGAACAAACAACACTTATAATATCAACATACATTCAAATCATGCATTTAAATGTCTAATGTCCACTAATAATGATGAATGGTTATGGCATAGAAGACTAGGATATGCTGGTATGGATCGATTAAAATATATCTGTAATAAAAACTTAGTTGATGGCCTACCTAAGATAAAATATGATAAAGATAGGATTTGTGAACCTTGTCAACATGGTAAGCAACATAAAAGCTCATTTAAATCAAAGAATGTTATAATCACCTCTAGACCTTTAGAACTCATTCATTTGGATTTATTTGGACCAAATAGAGTTACAAGCTTAGGAGGCAAATTATATGCATTTGTTCTTGTTGATGATTACTCTAGATTCACATGGGTTAATTTCTTAGCTCAAAAGAATGAAGCCTTTAATTACTTCAAAACGTTTGCAAAAAGAGTTCAAAATGAAAAATGATATGTGATCACATCTATTAGAAGTGATCATGGCAAAGAATTTGAGAATGAAAATTTTGAAGGTTTTTGTAATGAACTTGGCATTTCACATAATTTTTCTGCTCCTAGAACTCCACAGCAAAATGGTGTAGTTGAAAGGGAAAATAGAACTTTAATTGAAATGGCTAGGACAATGCTCAATGAATATGATTTACTATCTTATTTTTGGGCGGAAGCCGTTAATACAGCTTGTTACATCACAAATCGTGTTTACAAAAGGCATTTAACTAATAAAACTTCTTATGAGCTATGGAATGGAAGAATTCCCAGAATTAGATATTTTAGAGTATTTGGATGCAAATGCTTCATATTGAATACCAAGGATAATCTTGGAAAATTTTCATCCAAATCAGATGAAGGCATATTTCTAGGATATTCATCATATAGCAAAGCATATAGAGTATTTAACTTGAAAACTCTAGTTATAGAAGAAACAATGCATGTTGTTTTTGATGAATCATCTAAACTTGATCAAAAGAAAGGTATTACTTTCAATGACCCTGCAAGTACTCTTGAACCTCTTGAATCTATTGATGCTCCAAAGATCAATCAGTATGAACTTGAAGAAAAGACTCAAGATCTACCTAAGGATTGGCAATATAAGAAAGACCATCCTAAGGAACTCATCATTGGAGAAACATCTAAGGGAGTAATTACTAGATCTAAAATTAATCATATAGATGTTAATTTTGCTTTTGTTTCTCAAATTGAGCCAAAGACTGTTGAGGAGGCTTTAAATGATGAAAATTGGATAACTGCAATGTAAAATGAACTTAATCAATTTGAAAGAAATAATGTTTGGCAACTTACTCCTAGACCTACAGATCACTCTATAATAGGATGCAAATGGGTCTATAGGAATAAGCTTGATGAAAATGGTCACATTGTTAGAAATAAAGCAAGATTGGTAGCGAAAGGTTATAATCAAGAAGAAGGTATTGACTATGATGAAACTTTTGCCCCTGTAGCCAAATTAGAAGCTATTAGAATATTACTTGCTTTTGCATGTCACATGAACTTTAAACTCTTTCAAATGGATGTTAAAAGTGCATTTCTAAACGGACTTATAAGCGAAGAAGTTTATGTAGAACAACCTCCTGGTTATGAAAACTACAAATTTCCTGATCATGTTTTCAAACTTACCAAAGCTTTATATGGGTTGAAACAAGCACCAAGAGCTTGGTATGATAAACTTAGTGCATACTTACTTAAAAATGGTTTTTCAAAAGGAAAAGTTGACACAACTCTCTTTGTTAAAAAGGACAAGCATAACATTTTAATTGTACAAGTTTATATGGATGACATAATCTTTGGAGCTACTAATGAAGCCTTGTGCAAAGAATTTACTTCTTGTATGACTAGGGAATTTGAAATGAGCATGATGGGTGAACTCAAGTTCTTCCTTGGACTGCAAGTCAATCAATGTGAAGATGGGATCTTCATCAACCAATCCAAATATACAAAAGAACTCATCAAGAAATTTGGAATGGATGGCTGCAAAACTAGCAAAACTCCTATGAGCACATCCTTGAAATTAGGTAAAGATGAAAATGGTAAAGCAGTGGATGAGAAGAAATATCGAGGTATTATCGGATCACTACTTTACTTAACTGCTTTTAGACCTGATATAATGTATAGTGTATGTCTTTGTGCTAGATTTCAAACTTGTCCTAAAGAATCACACTTGAATGCCACTAAGAGAATTTTGAAATATTTGAGTGGTACAATGCATTTAGGACTTTGGTATCCTAAAAACACATCATTTCATATCATAGGCTTTTCAGATGCAGATTATGCTGGTAGTATCTTAGATAGGAAGAGCACTACAGGAGCATGTCACTTTTTTGGTAATTGTCTAGTTTCTTGGCATAGTAAGAAACAAGCATCAGTTGCTTTATCCACAACGAAAGCCGAATATGTTGCAGCATGTTTTTGTTGCACACAAGTATTATGGATGAAACAACAATTGCTTGACTATGGCAAAGTATTTAACAATATCTCCATTAAATGTGACAACACTAGTGCTATCAATTTGTCTAAAAATCCTATCCAACACTCTAGATCCAAACATATAGATATTAGACATCATTTCTTGAGAGAAAATGTACAAAATCAGAATATAATCCTAGAATTTATAGATACACAAAATCAACTTGCTGATATCTTTACAAAACCCTTGAATGAAGATAGACTTAACTTCATTAAACTTAATTTAGGAATGATTGTTGGAATCATTCTGAATTAATATAAAAAAATTCCTATCAATGAAGTTTCTTTGTGCATAAACTTTTTGCCTAAACATTAGAAAAGTCTTCCATCTTACCTTGACTCTTTCATTTCTGAGTTAGTCGCGTTCATTCCAATGTTCTTAGCGATCGCTATCTTGTCTGCCAGATTCATTCAAATAAAAATCTTTGTGCGCGGACGTAATAATTTGAACAATTTCGACCGTTACAGACAGTTTCTTCACCCGTGAGCGCACTGATCTTGCTAATGGTGGCTAGACCACATTTCGCGATCGCACCCTTTTAAATCTGCGACCGCACTCTGTACACTCTGCTCGAAATTTTGTAACCGTTGGCTGTATGACATGTCGCAACTCTTAACTTTCAACAGTCATAAACGGCTATTTTCTTAATTTCTTCTATTTAAGAGTATGATACATCAAGTTCTTGGATATTTTGCTTCTTACAACATATAAACTTCTCTCTGAATCTTGAAAATCCTCTCGAAATCATCTTCTTCTCAAAACACCCTCTGTTTTCCAGTTTTCTTCTTTTTCTTCCTATCCTGATGGCTCCCAAAAAGAAGATAACCTCCAAAGTAAAAGGAAAAGGAAAGAGATCTTCAGGGATCACAATAAGAGAACCAATTGATGATCCTCCATCTCCTCCACAGTCTAGAAGAGGTGAGAAAATTCACAAACCTCACCACCAAACCTCTGAGGAAGATGAAGAGAAAGAAAGTAGAAGGAACCAAATCTCCTTTTGGTGGGATGCTCTCTGCCTTGAATATCAAGGACGAGATTGAAAGATTACTGGATGTCCTTGGATGGAGAAAATTTGTATTTCCCGAGGAGGTAGGTTATTCCAGTTTAAGCAAGGAATTCCTTATGTCTTTTCAAATTGAGAAGAGTGCTAACTCTGCACTGGGATGGTATGGTGTTAGATTTAAGCTATTTGATCAATACCAAGCCTTAACCCTAGAAGACTTTGGCAAAGTCTGGGACTTTTTCTGCTAATGGTATAACCTCCTACAATGATCTAACCTTCTCCAACCAAACACTCTCTACATTCTGGCAAGAAATTTCTGTGGAAACATCTTTTGAAAAAGAATCAAAAGCTAGACACATCAAATCCCTCACCCATTGGATGCTTCATACGATTATCACCTACACCATCCATCAAAGAGCTGATGGGAATGAAAAGGTAACAAAAAGAGACCTCATATTTTTATATGCTTTCACCCACAACATCCAAATGAACACAACCAAGTTCTTGATTGACACCCTCTATCATCATGCAGTTACAAGAACTGAAACCTTCTTCTTATCCTCACAAATAACTCAAATAGCTAGGCACCTGAACCTACTAAATGATCTGAACTTACTTACATTGAGAAACCCTTTCAATCTTGCCTCTAGTGCCATCACTATTGACTATCTAGAACATGCTGGATGTGTAAGGAAGATTGAAGGTACATATGTGTATTATTTTGGAAAAAAAGGAGTTGTGGATAGACAAAAGAAAAGGCCAAAGTACACAATTGAGGAAGAGGGAGACTCTCTGGAAGTTGCTGTGGAATTACCTCCAAAAGCTGCTTCATCAAAAGCTACTCAAGAAACTACCTCATCCTCTACACAACTCATCCTCAATGCTATCAAATCTCTCTCCAAGAAACTCTCTAGATTCAAGAAAAGTGTCTCCAAGAGATTCCATCACATGAACAAGAGAATTAACCTTATATGTCACATGCATCATGATCTCTATGATATGCAAGGCAAACTGGACTTGCCTCAATGCAATCGTGAAGATTGGGATATAAGTGATCATACACAAAGTCTTCCTGAAGAAAAAGAGTCTATTAGTACTAGCTCTACCTCTTTTGCTCCTCTTGACAAAGGAAAAGCTCCTTTAGTAGAAGAAGAGATAGATGAGGATGATGATTCTGAATAGTTTACATTTTCATTTTGTGTTATGTCTTGATATGTTTGTTGCTTGATATGTTTACTATTTTTTTGTATCTTCCTCTATCTTTTAATAAACAACATTTTGCCTATGACAATGGGGGAGAAATAGTAAACAACTTGGAACTTGGAATGATTGTTTAACTAATGAAAGATAATCAAATAATATCAAAGCCCCAAGATATACTTAACCATGATTCATGCATATGTTAAGGGGGAGCATTAAAACAAATTAACAAATTCATTTGATTAGACTTGTTATATTTTTTATTATCATTCCATTTGAATTGTCAAAGTCAAAATGGGGGAGATTGTTAGACAAATGATCTCAATTTTGATCCTTGACAACTCAAATTGAATGATCCATTTAACATGAGTTTGAAGAATCTTGTTGCAGGCTTAGGTTGCTTAAAATAAAGCTGAACAGAACACTTATAGCGGTCGCACAAGACTTGAATATGACCGCACCATTCCATTAAAGAATGAAACCTTATCACAATAGGTTTCATGGTCAGAAACCCGACCTCCATCATGACCGCACTTAAAGAAGAGCGACCGTCCCAAGTTATGGACGACCGCTACACAAGGAACTCAAATCATTCTAATCACAGTAAGGTTCGCGGTGATAAGAACGGCGAAGGATACAGCCTCGCTTATCACTTTAGCGACCGCCCATTTATATTCCCGACCGCTCTGCCAATTCAGGAGAAATTTGCTTAAAGAGACAGTAGTGTTCGCGTCCTCAGGTGCATCCGGAAGTTCGACGCGAGTATCTCAACTCGACCGCGAGATGTCGCCTAGGGCGACCGCAAAATTCATATTTAGGCGGACATCATTTTTGCCCAGTCAAAGAATGACACGTGTGATGACCGTTATAAACCCACTTCAACATTCAAAAAGGGCGACCGCACCTTTGTTATGGGCGACCGTCCCGACAACCACAACATGGGCAAGATTCCTGCTGCAGAGCACTCAAATTCGACCGTTGAAGCATATTTTAAATTCAGCGACCGTACCTTGACCAAGGATGACCGCATATAACAGTAGAGCGACCATCCTTATATGAAGGACGACCGCGAAATGCTTCAAACAGTTTACTGAAAAGGTCTAAACTGCCAAGACTTTATTCTCACTATCAAAAACAGCTAGTAAGACCACATTGGCTATAAATACATTGCTTCTATAAGAAAAGAAGTATAAGAGAAGCAAGAAAAAAGAATTTCATAGCCAAGCAACAAACTTTTCTTTTACTTAAACTTACATTTGAATTGTAATGAATGTTAGGTGTAAGCATTGAAAACACCATTGTATAAGTTTGAGTGTGAGCTTGGAAAACACTTGGGTTGTGAGAGTAAGCCTTGTAAAACTCTTGTTTAGGTTGTGAGAGTGAGCCTTAAAAACTCCTTTAAAGGTTCTTGAGTGTAAGCCTTAGCAAAACACTTGTAAAGTTAGGTGTGAACTTGTGAAAACACCAAAGTTGGAAATGAGCTTGTAAAAACTTTAAAGATTAGTAGAACCTTAACAAGTTGTTAAGGAAGTGGATGTAGGATTGAAGTAAATCCGAACCACTATAAATCTTGTGTGTTCTTTCCTTCTTTCATTACTCAACCATTTCTCTATTCCGCATTTCTTGTTTGTTGAGTTTTTTAAATTGTCATTATTTCTAGAGAAAACCAATTCACCCCCACCCCCCCTCTTGGTTGCCATCTTGGGACAACATCTACCTAACCCTCCTAACCTAGTCCATGTTTCTTTTTCATCAAACCTTTTGTTCTTCCACTAGTCACTTGCAAATTAACCAAACTAATGGAATTACCAAATTCTATTACGTTCCAATGATAATCTCTATTGGCAAGCCTAAATTCAACTTTACATTACGTGCAACATACCTATCAGGTGGTGTAAATGAAAATGAACTTAAAAATTTCATTGTCAACTCAGCATATATTGGAAAATGCATATGGAAACATAATCCATTGCATATCAGTAAGCATTTTCATCAAGTCATTATTCCAACCAAGTCTCCTAATCACATATCCATCAACAAAATGAGAAGGTAAAATTCTTTTAGAGTTAAGATCATGATACCTTTTTCTTTGAGCTTCATCCTTGAATTATACCTAGAGAGGATACATGTTTGGTGGTTGTGGTGGTGGCGAAGATGATTACATTTGCCTTTATGCCAACAGTGATTGAGGGGAAGATGGTGATGATGAAAAGCTTCCTTCATCTCCCCTTGAACTTTCGCCTCTTGATTTTTCTTCCAAAACTCTTTGTTCTAGGCATTTTTTATGATTAATTTGATGAAAGCTGGTGAAATTCCAATGGAAATTGGAGTTTAGGAGTGAGGTAGGGTGTGGGTTGTAAGAAGAGAGTCGCTGGTTTCAAATATGAATGGCCAAGGATTGTAAAAAGTGAAGGAGAGAGAAAATAAGATGAATTTATAGTATTAGAGAGGCTACAGTCGTGGGTATGGTTACCATAGTCTTTGGCTTACTTTGACTAGTCAGCTTCATATTCATCGCCCACCATCATGGGTTTCTGATTACCATGGTCGTGGGTTTAAGAATGCTTCTACCACTCTTGCCTGGTTTCACAACTTCAATTGGACATGTTCTTAATGAATCCCATAGTCATGGGAATAGTGCCATGGTTGTGGATTCTGTTTCTTTACTGCTTTTCAAAATTCTCTTCTCCTGCTCATTTGTCACAGACTCATTTCCAATTCCACTGTCGTGGGTAATATTTACCACCATCGTGGCTTTGATTTTGCCACTAGTTTCATTTTCTCTTATAGTACAAATTGCCTATAAACAAATTTTTATTACAAATTTAATCAAAAAATAAATAAAACTATAGAAAACTATCAATTGGGTTGCCTCTTAATAAGCACTATGTTTATAGTCAATAGCTTGACTTTTTGCCATTGGTTATTTGCTGAAGAGGTAGACACTCTCTTTGTCTACTGGATCAACAATGTAATAAGACTTTAAACACTGGCCATTTACTTTAAAAATGTCTTCTCCTTGATTTTTAATGTCAATAGCTCTGTAGGGATATACTTTTACCACCTCAAAGGGTCTGGACCAGTAGGATTTAAGCTTTCATAGGAAGAACTTCAACCTTGAATTGTAAAAAAGGATGTGTTGGCCTTCATGGAATGATCGTGGTTCAATGTGCTTCTCATGCCATGCCTTTGTTCTTTCTTTATAGATCTTAACATTTTCATACGCTTAAAATCATATAGCATCCAGCTCACTTAGTTGTAATCTCTTTTGTCCGACTACATCCAAATTTATATTCAATTGCTTGATTGCCCAATATGCTTTATGCTCAAGTTCAACTTGTAAATGACATGCCTTCCTGAACACAAGTCAATATGGTGACATGCCAATTGGTGTTTTGAACGTTGTGCGATAAGCCCAAAGTGCGTTATCAGGTTTAAGTGACTAATACTTTCTTGAATTGTTGACTATTTTCTCCAAAATCCATTTAAGTTTCCTATTTAAAATCTCTACTTGACCACTAGTTTAAGAATGGTATGGTGTTGTCACCTTGTGGTATACTCCATATTTCTTAAAAAGAGAATCAAGGCTTTTGTTGTAGAAGTGAGTCCCACCATCACTTACCATTGCTCTAGGAACTCCGAATCTTGTGAAAATATTCTTTTTGATGATTCTAGTTACTACCCTTAAATCATTTGTTGGGCTTGCTATTGCTTCCACCCATTTTGAGACATAGTCGACTGCTACCAAAATGTATTGATTATTGAATGATGGCAGAAATGGTCCCATAAAATCAATTCTCCAAACATCAAAAAGTTCAACTTCAATGATTGAGTTGGGTGGCATATCTTGCTTCCTTGAAATGTTTTCAGCTCATTAACAATGATCGTATGATTGAACAAAAACCCTTGCATCTTTATACATCATAGGCTAGAAAAATCTAGATTACCAAATTTTAGCAATTATTTTTGAGGTGTCGGAGTGGCCACCGCATTCTTTCGAACGATGAAATTCCAAAATACTTTTCATCTCCTCTTATGGTACACATCTACGAATCATTTCATCCCCATAATACTTAAATAATAGAGGTTCCTCCCATATAGAATGTTTCACATCAGAAATGAACTTCTTCCTTTGTGTATAAGACACAATTGATTGAAGAAAATCACCTACTAAATAATTAACAAAGTCAGTATACCAAGGAATATAATTTTTAACAGAGAAAGTTGTTCATCAGGAAAGGATTCATTAATGAGCATTGGATCTTTATTCGGTTGATTCTCCAATCTTGAAAGGTGATCTGCTACTAAATTCTCGACTCCTTTTTTATCTTTAATTTCCAAATCAAATTCTTGAAAAAGCAAAATCCACCTAATCAATCTTAGCTTAGCTTCCTTTTGCTCATAAGATATTTTATTATTGCATGGTTAGTATAAATAATAACTTTGTAACCCAATAGGTAGGATCATAATTTTTCAAGTGCAAATACTATAACACCTTCTATGTTGTAGCATAATTTATTTGAGTTTCATCAAGTGTTATACTTGCATAGTAAATAACATGGCTCTTTTTGTCCTTTTTTTTACTTAATACAACTCCAATTGCATAATCACTTGCATCACACATGAGTTTAAATGGTAATGATCAATCCGATGGTGAAATGATAGGAGTTATAGTGATGGCCTCTTTTAATATGTTGAAAGAAAATAAACATTCATTAGTAAACTTAAAAACAACATCTTTGTTTAATAATTAACACAAAGGTTTAGTAATTTTAGAAAAGTCTTTTATAAAGTGCCTATAAAACCTTACATGTTCTAAGAAACTTCTAATTCCTTTAACATTGTTTGGTGAGGGTAATTTTTCAATTACTTCCACTTTAGCTCGGTCTACTTCTATTCCTTTTCGAGAAGCCTTATGTCCAAGTATAAATCCTTCTTCTACCATAAAATGACATTTTTCCCAATTAAGGACAAGGTTTGTTCATTCACATCTTTTGAGCACCTATTCTAAATATTATAAATAATCATCAAAAGTTAAGCCATAAATAGTAAAGTCATCCACAATGATTTCAAAAATTAATTCAACAATATCAGAAAATATAGACATCATGCATCTTTGAAGAGTAGCTGGTGCATTATATAATTCAAAAGGCATCATGCAATAGGTGAAAGTTCCATATGGGAATGTAAACTTGGTCTTCTCTTAATCCTCCGGAGCTATAGGATTTTGAATATATCCTAAATAACCATTTAATAAACAAAAATAAGCATTTCTCGCAAGTCTTTCTAGCATTTGCTCAATGAATGGCAAAGGGAAATGATCTTTATGGGTTGCTTTATTTAACTTCCTATAGTCTATGCAAACACGCCATCATGTAACTATTTTAGAGGGAATCAATTCATTGTTTTCATTTGTTATTATATTCATGCCTCCTTTTTTTTAGGAACTACATATATAAGACTTACCCAAGAACTATCAGAAATAGGATAAATTATTCATGCTTCTAATAATTTAGTTACTTCTACTTTAACTACCTCTTTCATATTTAGATTCAATCTCCTTTGTTGATCTATCACATGTTTAGCATTTTCTTCCAACAATATTCTATGCATATAAATTAATGGGTAATTCCCTTAATATCAGATATAGTCCAACCTATTGCTTTTTTATATTTTCCAATTAGCTCCAAGGTTTGACTCAATTGATGTTTAGATAAATTAGCATTCACAATTATAAGCAATGAACCATTTGTTCTAAGAAATGCATACCTGAGATGGCTAGGAAGAGGATTTAATTCTAATTCCAGAGCTTGCTCGATATATGGAGGGCGCAGAGGCTTACCTTTTCCAATTTCTTCAATTTTCTAAAAATGCATGATTGAAGTTGCTTCTAAAGCTGAAGCATAAGCATCTACTTCTTGATTTTTATTGTTTTGAGTTGAACTTTGTACAAGACAGGTTTCTAAGGAATCTTCAATGAATTATTGTTCAAACACTTATTGAACACTTTCATCAATAATATTAATTTTGAAACAATCATCCATAAAAGTAGGATTTTTAGTGGCTTTATTCAAATTAAATTCCACCATTTCACTACCTACATGTAAGGTGAGCTTCCCTCCATGAACATCGATCATTGCTCCTATTGTGGCTAAAAATGGCCTTCCAAGGATGAGTGGTATTCCTACATCTTCATCCATATCAAGGATCACAAAATCTACTAAAATGTAGAGTTTATCCATTTTTACAAGAACATCTTCAACTATCCTGATTGGATATTTGATTGAACAATCCGCTAGTTGAAGAGACATTTTTAATGGTTGAAATTGTGAAGCCAAGTTTCTTATAAATTAAATTAGGCATTAGACTAACACTAGCACCTAAATCATACAAGACTTTATGGAAATCTACTTCACCAATAGTATAAAGAATTGAAAAACTCCCTGGATCTTTTAATTTTGAAGGAAGCATGTTTTGTATTATAGCGTTGTATTCTTCTGTAAGTGCAATCTTGACAGTGTCTTCTAGCTTTCTTTTATTGGATAACAATTCTTTACAAAACTTCACATGGGTTGGCATTTGTGCAAGTGTTTTTGCAAAATGAATATTTATAATAAAAAATCTCTAAAAATTTTTTATATTGCTTATCCATCTTTTATTTTCTTAATCTTTGAGGGAAAGGAATAGGAGGCACATATGGTCTGACATCTTTTTGTGCTTCCTTTTCTTAAGCTTCAATATCTTTTTCTTTCTTACTCTCAATGATTTTTAGTTAAGGATATTAAAGTTGTAATCTGCTCCTTAATGTTATGGATTTGCAATGCTCCCTAGGATTGATCTCAGGTTGGCTTGGTAGCGCTCTTTGATTTTGAGTGTTCAACGAACTTGCAATTTGCCCCACTTGTGTTTTAAGTCTCCTATTTTGAATTAAAAGTTGCTCAATTTTCAGTTCAAGCTTGTCATTTTGCTTTTCAATCTTCTCAAACCTTTATGATGTGGCTACAATAAATTTTTCCAAGGCTGACTCATATGATAGCTTTTCCGGAGGAGGTGGCCCTTGATTTTGAGTTCTCATAAATGGAGGTCGATATGGTACCTTCTGGTTGTTTTCACTACCCCATGAGAGATTTAGGTGACTCCTTTATTTAAGATTATATGCATATCATTGAGGGAAATTAGGACCCCAATTTTGATTGCCCAAAAATTGAACTTTCTCTGTAATTGGACAATCTACCTATCATGATTTTCTTTGCATCCTTCATAGGTTGATGAAGATGCTAGATTGACTTGATCTATTTTCTTGGCTATTGCATCAACCTTAGATACAAGCAAAGAAAAATTATCAATTTCATGAATACCACCTATTCTTTTTGGATTGTTCTTTTTTAATGGCCAATGATAATTATTTGATGCCATTTCTTCAATTAATTCAAGTGTATCTGCAAGCTTTTTATTCATTATAGCATCACTGGTTGTTGCATCAATTTTACTCTTGATTGAAGGGTTTAGACTATTATAAAAAGTTTATATCAAGAGCCAAACAAGTACTCCATGATGGGGACATCTTCGTTAAAGATATTTGAATCATTCCTATGCTCTATATAGAGTTTCTCCATCAGATTGAATGAAACTAGTAATATCATTTCTTAGTTTAGTAGTTTTTGAGGGTGGAAAATATTTTTCCAAGAATGCTGAAGCTAATTGATCCCATGTAGTAAATGTGCCTAGTGCTTTTGAGAGTAGCCACCTTTTATCCTTGTCTTTCAATGAAACTGGGAAAAGTCTAAGACGATGCTTAAAAACGCCATTGATTTTGACTGCATCACTTATTTCCAAGAAGACGGCAATGTGTACATATGCATCTTCATTATCCAAGCCATGAAAATTTTGATTATTGGATTAGATTGTTGAGTGAAGGCTCAAGCTTGAAATTATTTGCCTTAACTAAAGGTCTTATTATGCTTGACCCAATTTCTGTGATGGGCAAAGCATAATCTTACAGAGTTCTTGGTTGAGGCTCTCTCATGATTTCTTCTTCTTTGTCCTCTTCTAATGAAAATTCTTCTTCTTCTAAAATGTTTTCAACTGAAGATCCTTCTTCTCTTTGTCTTTCTCTTCTCTCCTTGTTTTTCCTTCTGCAAAATTTTCCAATTTCATGATTATATAGTATAAGTTGAGTGTTCAGAGTATTACGTATGTACCCTTAAAATTTGCAAGGATAAGAAAAAGGGAGATTTAAACTAAAAATAAAAATCCAAAGCAATAACAATTTAATGATAAGTACGTAGGTCATTCACAAGTAATATAATGATAAGTAGAGTATCATTCCTACGAGAAAGGTAATTTTAAATACTAAACAATTAAACTCGCTATTATTTAGATGCAAGAAATTGATTTAGATTTAAGGAACTAAATGTAAATGAAATGCATAAGTTTAAATTTGATGATTACTAACTTAGAGAAGGCCACCTTAATTAATTTACTATGGATTTTCTAAAGTATTGATTTAATTTAAGTTTTTCCTTGATTAATGGTTGTATTTTCCTTAATTAAGTTTTAGACTCTCTTAAGTACTAAAGCCAATATTAAATTTAACCTTACCTCTACTCTTGTTATCCTAAGTAATTAAACCAAATCATTAAGATTTATGAAATTCTTTTATCAATCTCTTAAGTATTTACCTTATCTTTAAGTGAAAACTTATCTTAAGATTGTTACCTCATTGGATTAAGGTTATACTTCTACTCTCGCTCCATTACATAACATCTCAATTTAATTAATTATTGGCCAGGTAATTAATGCATTAAGATTAAATATAACAAAATAATCAAAGGATAAACTTGATTAAATTAAATAAGCATACATTAGTCTATAGTAAAATTAATATAAGGGGCCAATGCTAAATAAAAGTTTAGTTGTTCATGTTAGCCAAACACTTGGCTTGATTACTCTATTTTTTATTTTAGGCAATCAAATTTAATAAGACTGACATTTGTATCAATATAAATTTTGTAGGAAGTCATTTCTTGAAGAACTTATAAAATGTCCGATCGGATCACCATAAAGCCCGACTAGACCATTGATGCACTTACAAGTTAAAATCACACAAAAAGGTTCACGATAAAGAGAACTCCCAAAATCCTACAGTACCACTCGAAGTCTGTTGGGACCATGACCAAGTTCGATAGTACCTTTGGAGGAGAAATTGACAAATTCATCCAGTAAGGATCACGGCCAAAAGGCCTCCCATTTTCTTAGATTACCATACAAAGTCTGACCAGAACTCATGTAATTCTGACCAAACCATTGTAGCAGAATTTGCTCACAAATGTCTAGTAAGGTTCATGACCAAGGGTACTCCAAGAATTTAAGCATACTATTGAAAGTCCAGTTAGACCAGATGTAGTCCCGACCAAACCTTTTAAATATCTGTCAAATCTAAAGTCCTTATAGCTCCACTCAATTAGTGGATGCCACCTAGACCAACCGTTGGAGGAGTGTTTGTCAGAATTTCAAATAACACGAGTGGACCTTAAGAAGTCCAATCAGTCCTAGTGAAGTGCAACTGGACCTTTGCTAGTCCAACCATGAATTTACTCTGGACAATAAGCAAAGTGAGAGACAATATTCAAACATGTTGGCTCCCACCTCAAACGGCTAGTTGAAGGATTGAAGGTTATAAATACCCTAAGAAACTTCATTTTTAAAAAAGTAATTGTGATTGTAATAGCCAAGCAAAACAACTTTTATTTCTTTCCATCAAAATTTCTATTTGTATTATTTTGACTGTTGGGTGTGAGCATTAAAAACTCTTGTAAGTTTGAGTGTGAGCTTTGAAACACTTAGGTTTTAGAATGAGTCTGGGAAAACTCTTGTTGGGTTGTGAGGAAGTAACCCAAACTTCATAAAAGTTTGGTGTGAGCTTGTGAAAACATCAAGTTAGAGTTGAGCTTGTAAAAACTCAAGATTAGTAGAACCTTAACAAGTTGATAAGGAAGTGGACATAGGATTGAGGTAATCCAAACCTCAATGAGGAAGAACTTCACTTGGAACTTTGAATCTCTTATTGGACCAAACTTCTCTCTTCTCTACAAAGAAACTCTAAATTCTAAAACTAAAAATGAAGTTTGTTTCTTTATTTTTGTGGATGGATTGATTGATTCCCTTAAGACTTAGAGAATGCTTGTTTATATAGAGGTTTGGAGACTTTGTTTTGATGGTGGAGAAATTGTTTAAGTCCATCCCTTAAAACATAAGAGTGTTTTTTTTCTTTAAATTAGGTTACCAACCATCTTTTTCTTTCCACGGGCATGGATTTTGGTGCCATGGGCATGGCCTAGTGAATATGTACTGTCTCACCAACTTTCTAGTACCTTTTTTTCTCCTATGAGAGTGGCTTTTTGGTTGCCATGACCTTGGCTTTCATTTGCCTTTTGTGACTTTTTCTTTCCTTTTTGAATAGTAAGCATTTCTATTCGATGGTTGTAGCTTTTGGAATACCACGGTCGTGGCTTTGCAAATGATTCTGGAACTCCATCTTCTTTTGTTTTCTTGATTTATGTTGTAGCATTTTCATTCTCATGGGTGTTGCTTTTGGGATGCCATGGTCGTAGGTTTCATTTATATTCTGGATTCTATTTTTCTTTTCGTTTTGGTAGATTGAATTAAAATTCCAAGGTCATGATGTTCAATAGCCATGGGCATGGCATCTGATTTTTATGCATTTTTGCACATTTTTTCTCCATTTTCAAATGAATTTTAGTTAGAATGTTGTATCTTGATCTTCCATGCTAGAATGAGGAGAATTCTAACTTTTGTTAAAGTAATTTCATCAAATTAAATTTAAAATGATTAAAAATAAGGTTAGGATAATCCTAAATATTAATCAAGATTTGATTCTATCACCACTCTTCTTTTGGGTCCCCCTCATCATCCTCCTCTAATTCCTCCTAATAGCCCTTCATGTCTCCTTCTAAATCATCTTCTAAGCTTATAGAGCCATCATGGGTTTCAAACCACACTAGTGACTAAGATGATATCACTTGTCATAATGGAAGAGTTTGAGTTTTTACAAGTTGGGTTGTGAATTGGTATGGGTTTGGTATGGGTATTATGTGGCGTTTTGGGTGAAAATATTTTTAATGGTTTTAGATTGAGTTGTGGTTGGGTCAGTATTTTGGGTATCTATGTATGGGCCGAGTTATTTGAGTATCGGGTTTGGGAGATGATATTAGGTCGATTAATTTTCTGGGAAGCTTGCATGGTGATTTCTTGTAATCATGCCTACTCATACATATGAGTTAATGTCATTGATCGAAACATCTTGACAATTGCTCCAATCTCATCCTTCAGGCCACCGATGAAGCTAGAGATGTAATAAGCTTCTGTTAGATAAGGATCAAGCCGCTTCATTTTTGCCTTCTTTTCTATAAAGGCCTTATGAAATTCTTTCACACTGCCAGTCTGTTTGAGTTTGTTAAACTCAGCCATGACTCATCCATTGGAGAGTCAGGTGATTTGAATATATGGGTTTGGTAAAATTCCTTTCCCAACAATGTTGGATTGTTCCACTGAGATCTCCTTGCCATTATCTTGCATATTAACAAGAAGTTGCATCATCTTACTGAATTGAAGACCCATTTTAATTTGTTTCGCATGCAACTGCTCATATATTCTCTAGTGCTCGACACAAGCAGCTTGCTGCTCTTTCTAGATCTAATCAAGTCTGTAGAAGACTTCATTTTGGATGGTCATAACTCTGTCTAGTTCTTCAACTTCTTCAGAACTTTCAGGTAGGTCAGTAGGGTCAATAACATTTGGGTTTTTAGTTTTCTTAAATGTTTTTCTCATAGTTCAGGAGAAAAATCAACCAAGTATAGAGGGATCTGATACTAATTTGTAATGACCCAGTAGTTAGAATTATAGAAAAGAGGGAGAAATATAATTAAGGGAAGAGAGAGTAGAAATTAGGAAGAGAGAGAAAGGAGAGAAGAGAAGGAAAGGAAACAGAAGTAATTCTAATATTGATAATTGATAATCCATCCTTAGCATCTGTACAACCTATATAATAACCATATTTAGCTAGAGAAAAAAAAGTGACATCATAGCACACCCCTAATTCTATTCCTACGCTGCATTCTGTTATTCTTGTCCAGCAAGGACTAATCCTAATCATTACTCACTCATTAATTCCATTACTAATTCCTCTATCATCCGATCATCATTCCCTTATGTCAATCACTTTATTACCATTTCAGACCCATATTCTTCTCCACAAAACTGGAGTTAGGTGACTTCATTTTAGATGGAGTCACCATAGAACTACCCCACAATTTCACCATCTATTAACAATGCATTGGTGTCTTAGCCTAATAGTATAGTAGGATTATTTTAGGAGTGAAGCTTATTCAAAAACTGAAAATTCCCAAAAAGAAAAGGGAGAAAGACAAATTTAATTTAGCATTTTTCTTTAATTGCCCCTTCGCCTTGTTCTTCATACAGCTGCTCTATTTCCCTTGAGAGTTCATAAACAAATCTATCCACAAATGCAAAATGAACACCCCATGATCTTTGCATTGCAAAAGTTAAATATGGAAGCAATAATCCTATAGAAAATCCCAAGTGAAACCACTTGTCAATCAACCCATTACCATGCTCAAATTTAAATTTGAAAATTAACATTAGTTATTAATTTCAAAAACTCCTCAATTTCATCTTGGTTTTATACACCAAACATAATAATTAGATAGCAACCCTATCTACAAAACCAAAATAGGCATCACTACATTTTTTTGGATTGCAAAAATTATAAAAGGAACCAATAAACCAGCTGAAAATCCCATCCCAATAGCCAAATAAAACCACTAGCTCTCAAGACCATATATAACTGCTCCTAAAATCATTCTCATTTTCATTAGTTGAATTATGATTAATTGGACACTCAACAATAAGGGAAGCCCACAAAGATTTGGATTACCCTTAAAGCAAGATGCCTCAAAAGTTGTCAAGTGCCCTTCAAATGGGATTCTACCTGAAAAATTGTTGTCAGATTGCAAAGTTTAGCTATTGACTTTGGAATTTGACCATTAATGTTATTGAAGAACAGAGAAATATAAGTGAGGGATGGTAAATTTCCATGAAGGCAGGTTGTAACATCCTAAAATTTTTGAAAATTTCTAATTTTTTTAATTTGATAAAATAAATTATAATTTAAAAGGATAAATTAAATTAATGGTTTTAAATGAAAAATGAAGGGATTTTAAATGAAAAAGTGGAATATATATATGATATATATGCAAAATATACATAACATATAAAAGTCAACACTTTTTAAAAGAAAAGGGTATTTTGGTAATTAAATCTTATAAATTCAAAATTAATAAAATAATTCAAAAATAAATTATTTTTGGATGAAAGAGGGAAATTAGGACTTTTAATTTATTAAAAAAATAATTAAATAATTAAATATTAAATTATTTTAATATACATATATATGTGGTTAAAAAAAAAGGTGAAAGGAAAAGAATATTAAAAGTCTTTATCATCATCTTCTTCTTCTTCAAGGACGTGGCTTCCATGGGAGCTTGAAAATCAAGGATTTTGCTTCTTCCATACTCCATAAATTGAAGGAATTAACAAGTTTCAAGTGGATTTTTGGTGATTTCGACCAAAATTAGTAAGTTTCCATCTCTTTTCTTTGAATTACATGGAAGATGAGATTATGTGAGTTTTGAGATTTTGATGTAGTATGTTATAATTTATGGAATTGGTGTGTATGATGTTATTTTGGGTAGTTAACAATGATTCTAAGGTTAGATTGAAGAGATGATGGAGTTTGGTTAAAAAATAGTGAAGAGAGAGAATTTAGGGTTATGGATTTTTGGGGTTTTGAAAACATGAATTTTAATTGTGCAAATTGATTCCAAATGAGTTGTTTTGATTCATAAACAAGTATTTTAAAGTCAAATATTGGATTTGGTGGTGTTGGGTTGGATTTTGAGAATGGAAGTGGAGATTTAGGGTTTTGGAAAAGTGATTTTCCAAAGTGGTTGAATTGTGTGATTTTATTTATTTAAGCATGTTGTTTAGTGTTAAAAGTGATGAATATAAGCTTGGAATGAGTAATGGATTGTGTTGGAATGGAAAACCTTCAATGGGGGAAGGTTATGCCATTTTTGAGATTTTGTGTATAAGAGTACATTTTTATAATGTAAATGATTTAAATGTATAAATATGTTTTTAATAATATAAATAAACTTAAAACACTAATTTAATCGTAGTAGAATGGAATTTCAACGTTGAAGTAAGAAAAAGCTAAATTTTTGAAAATTTGTAGGAGTGATGTGTAATTATGGTTTAATGTTGGAAATGCCATTAAATGTGACACTAAATGATTATTTGTTATCACATTTGGTTTAGGCATTGAGGGAGGTTGATTTGCTTCATCCAAGTGGTGAAGGGAAAGTTAGAAAGATTGGATTGAAGGTTGTTTTTAGCTTGCGTTGGGTTGCTAGTGGAGGTATGTACAATCTTTGAATATATTGTTTATATTTGCATGACATTTGGGCTTAACACATTTTGGTTGAAAAATGTGTTAAGTTACTTGGTTCATTGATTGTGTATGAATAATGTGCTATGACATTTGTAATGTCATATATGTGTTAAATGCATTATGAAAAGCCATTGATAATGGCTAATTTGTGTAACATGTGAAATATGCATATTATGTGAAAATACCCAAAGTATTTGGGTAACGTGTTGTGAATGCAAAAATGAGATATGTGTAATAATAAAATGAATTGATATTGATAAAAATGAGAAAAGTGAGAAAAAAAAGTGAAAATAAGGCAATGTGCCTAGATTGAATATGTGAAAATGAGAAAGAGATTAATAATAAGAAATATGAATAAACTGTGTGCCTAGTATGTTATTCAATTTTTAGAGTTCTGGGTTTGGCGGCATGCCTATGATTGCCTACGGGCTATACGCTGGGATGGTGAAAAGACTGGGTCGTAAGCCAGGCCAGCTGATAAATATGATGTTTTTGGGGTGAAAAGACTGGGTCGTAAGCCTCAAAAACTGTAGCAGTCTAGCCGGGTTAAGGACCAAGATGTTGGGGCCTAAGGGTCTAGCCGGGTTGAGGTCCAAGAGACTGGGGCTGTTACATTATCCATGGATATATATATTATCTACGGGGCTGACACATGGTGTCATTATGGACCAAAGCAGTAACTTTGAAATTTGAATAGCATATTAGATCCTTTTTGGGCCCTTACATGTCTTTGTTTTAATGTGAATTAGGAATTATGATACAATTGAGCAATATAATGTTATGAGTTGTGCTTATGAAATATTTGAAAAATATAAGAAAGTGGATTGATGTGACATCTATATGCATTGTGCATTTGGTATTGCATTGAGTTATATTGTTATTATCAAAGTTTGTACCACTAGGCTTTGGCTTAGACCAAATGTTTCACCGTGCAGGTGATAGGGTAGACCCAGTTGAGCCGGAGAGTTCTTTTAGACCAGGTCGGGTCTAGACTTGTAGTTGAACTTGTTGAGTTGCTATCGAGATCAGAAACACTGCCAGCAGCATGTATATATTTTTATGTTATTGTACATTTTAAGTTTTATGCATAATATATTATGTTTTGAATTTTCCGTACTGTATATGATAAAGAATGTTTAGGTCAATGTATTTAAAATGGGAGAGTAAGTGTGTTTTAAATTATATATATCTATATGTATAAATGTTTGAGAAACTTGGTGAAATTGAGAAGTATGGCTGAGATGGTGATTGAAAATATTTGGGAGTGTTTTCTTTTTTGCAGGTTGTGTTTTGATAAATTTTGGGAAGTCCAAAATGCAGACAAAACTCTGGCAAATTTTTCCCAGAGATTTTTATATATATTATTTATTTTGGGTTCTTATAATAAGTAAAGAGTATTTATATTCTACTTATTTAGAATTTAAAATTTTAAATTGGAAATGTGAAAAATTTTTATTAAACCGGTCTGTGATTTTTTGTACCGTATATGCATATTTTACATATGTTGAAAATATGTATTGTACGTATATAGGGTATAAGGGTGTTACATTTGTTTTGGTATTAGAGCCTAGGTTTGAGGTTCTCGACCTAGGTGGGATGATAGAGAGAGAAAATGGGAAATTTGAAAAATAGTTTTTTAATTGTAATACATGCTTTGACACTGGCAGTTTTTGATCTCTGATATAGTATTTTCTGCTTTGTTTACAGATATAGGTAGTTATGGTGTCTCGGCCGCATCAGGCTGCTGAGGGTAGTGCAGAGAGTGTGGCTCTAGATGAGGGTAGAGATGGAGCTAGAGTTATATCTGCTGGTGAAGCATATGTTTTTGTGCCTGTGAGACCAGCAGCTGATAAGGTTTCGCCTGGCTGGGTATGGTATATGGTAGAGTTGTTGAGGCAGGCTCCAGTTCCACAGCCGCCACAGCCACAGCCGCAACCATAGTTGCCGGTGAGGCAGTATGATAAATTGAGAAAGTATGGGGTTGAGGACTTTGTTGGTACTACAGATCTTGATGTAGCAGAGCAGTGGCTAGACCGGGTTCAGAGGATATTTATTCAGTTACAGGCTAGTCCATAAGAGAAGTTTGATTATGCCAGATCTCTTCTGCAAAGAGATGCATATGATTGGTGGAAGACGATTCCATATGCTCTGGATGATCCATAAGTCCTGACCTATGATGATTTTCTATGGAAATTTGAGCAGAAGTATTCTCCGAGAGAGTATAAAGATGCAAAGATGGACTTTCTGAGTTTGAGATAGGATACCAGGACAGTGACAGAGTATGAGATCGAGTTTATCCGGTTGAGTCACTATGCTGGTGGGATCATTTCTGACGAGTTTGACAGGTGCAGGAGGTTTGAGGAGGGACTGAGACCCTCTATCATGTGCATCATTGCAGGTTCTCGGTATCAAGATTTTTTCTAGTTAGTTGCAACTGCCAGGAGTGTTGAGAGGGCACAGAGTCTTGCATCAGCTACTAGGGTTGAGGAGACCAGAGTTAGTAAACCCCAGAGTGAGGCAAGGTCTTCATCATTGAAGAGAGGACGAGGGGGACATTTTCAGAGGTTTAGTAGAAGTCAGGGGTAGTTTGGCAGGTCAGTACAGCAGCAGAGACCTACAGTTTCAGTGGCTAGTGCTTCGACTCCAGTGGCTCAGAGACCTACTCCACTTACTTGCGTTCATTATGGTAGAGTACACGAGGGTGTCTGCTGGTGGAGAGGTGCTTCGGGAGTGTGTTTTAGATGTGGGTATTCAGACCATTTTATCAGAGATTGTCCCAATCCACCAGAGGTTAGGCAGGCAGATACTGCAGCTTCTCGATCCAATGTCAGAGGGGGTCATGGTGGCAGAGGTTTTAATAGAGGTGGTCGACCTGGGTTTAGTCAGAGAGGAGGCTCTACATCCGGAGGCAGTAGACTAGATGAGGCTGGGCCATCTCAGCGGGTTTATGTGATGCAAAGACAGCCGGATGCTTCAGCCGTCATTGCGGGTACATTTTCTTTATTTGGTATTTCAATCCTTGCTCTATTAGATCCTGGATCTACGCATTCATACATAAGTACATCCATCTTGCCTGTGAATAAATTACATTCTGAGTCCCTAGGATTTGATGTCTTGGTGACAAATCCTTTAAGGCATAGTATTGTGGTGAGCAGGGTGCACCGAGATATTATAGTTGTTATTTAGGATGAGGAGTTTCTCAGTGACCTGATTGAGATGCCTTTTCAGGGAATATGATCTAATTTTGGGCATGGATTGGTTATCCAATCATGGGGCTATGGTAGACTGTCAGAAGAAATGTGTTACTTTGAGAACACAGAATGGTAGGGACTTTATAGTATCTAATGAGCAGAGGTATCTTTCATCTATGTTTATTTCAGCTGGGAGGATGATTCGGAAGGGATGTGAGGCTTATCTTTCTAATGTGGGATCCCTGCTTGAAAGTATACCCACAGTTGCCGAGTTTACAGATGTTTTTCCTAATGAGTTGCCAGGGGTACCTCCTGAGAGAGAAGTGGAGTTTGGTATCGATTTGTTGCCTGGTACCACTCCTATCTCTATTCCCCCTTATCGGATGGCACCTGCTGAGTTGAGAGAGTTAAAGGTGCAGTTGTAGGAGTTATTAGATAAAAGGTTTATCCACCCTAGTATGTCTCCATGGAGAGCGCCTGTATGGTTTATGAAGAAGAAGGATGGCACCATTAAATTGTGTATTGATTATAGGCAGTTGAATAATGTGACCATCAAGAACAAGTATCCTTTGCCACGGATAGATGATCTCTTTGATCAGTTGAAGGGAGAAACAGTATTCTCTAAGATTGATTTGAGAACAGGGTACCATCAGTTGAGAGTCAGAGATGTGGATGTACCCAAGACAACTTTTCGCACGAGGTATGGGCATTATGAGTTTTTGGTGATGCCCTATGGATTAACGAATGCATAGTAGCTTTTATGGATTTGATGAATAGGGTATTCAGACCGTTTTTGGATTAGTTTGTGGTAGCCTTTATTGATGACATCTTGGTGTATTCGCGTAATGAGGAGGATCATGATAGGCATTTGCAGATCATATTGCAAACTCTGAGAGAGAAGCAGTTGTATGCTAAGCTGTCTAAGTCTGAGTTCTGGCTCGATCAGGTAGCTTTTCTTGGTCATGTGGTTTCAGCAGAGGGTATTAGAGTTGATCCGAGTAAAGTTGAGGCTATTTTGAATTGGATTCCACCAAAGAGTGTGACAGAGGTTTGAAGTTTTCTGGGATTGGCAGGCTATTATCGTCGATTTGTGAAGGGTTTTTCTATAATAGCTATACCACTCACCAGATTACTTTGGAAAGGAGTTAAATTTGTGTGGACAGATCGGTGTCAGGCGAGTTTTGAGCAGCTGAGGGAGATGTTGACTCAAACTCATGTCCTTACCATGCCTGTGGAAGGTAAACCATATGTGATATATAGTGATGCTTCACACAATGGTTTAGGTTGTGTTCTGATGCAGGAGGGTAGAGTCATTGCTTATGCCTCTCGACAGTTGAAACCGCATGAGCTGAATTATCCGACGCATGATTTGGAATTAGCAGCAATGGTTTTTGCCTTGAAAATTTGGTAGCATTATTTGTATAGGGAAAAGTGTTTCATTTATACAGATCACAAGAGTTTGAAATACCTGGGTGTTCAGAGAGAGCTAAATCTTCGGCAGAGACGGTGGTTAGAGTTGATTAAAGACTATGACTTTTTGATTGATTATCATCCTGGCAAGGCAAATGTTATTGCTGATGCCTTGAGTCGAAAATCTTTGGCAGGTTTGACTGCTTATTCACTCTCGTTGCTTGTTAAGTTGAGAGTGTTGCACGCTAGATTTGAATCTTCTGATGATGGTGCTCTGATGGCTCAGTTGCAGTTGAAGCCAGTCTTGTTGGATCATTATAGGGAGGCTTAGCTGGCAGATGAGAGAATTCAGAAAATTGTATTGGTTTGTCAGAAGGGGGAGAGTCGGGACTTTTATGTGAGGAATGATGGTAGTCTATGGTACAGAGATAGATTGTGTATTCCTGATGATGCAGAATTGAAAAGAATGATATTAGGGGAAGCACATCAGCCACATTTTACTATGCACCCTGGGAGTACCAAGATGTATCAGGACTTGAAGAGACATTATTGGTGGTCAGGTATGAAGAGGGACATAGCAGAGTTTGTATTCAGATGTCTCACTTGCCAGAAAGTGAAGGCTGAGCACCAAGTTCCTTCAGGGTTGCTCCAACCTTTGTCAATGCTAGAGTGGAAATGGGAGCGACTGACAATGGATTATGTGACTGGACTACCTTTGACCTAGAAGAAGCATGATGCAATCTGGGTGATAGTTGATCGGATGATGAAGATAGCTCATTTTCTTCCAATTCGGATGGATTTTTCTCTTGAGAAGTTGGCTGAGCTGTATATCAATGAGATAGTCAGGTTGCATGGAGTCCCAGTTTCTTTAGTGTCGGATCGAGATCCTCAGTTTACTTTGAGGTTTTGGAAGAGTTTGCATGATGCTTTGGGTTCTCGATTTCATTTTAGCACTGCTTTCCATCCTCAGACAGATGGACAGTCAGAGAGAGTGATACAGATTCTTGAGGATATGTTAAGGAGTTGTATCATTGATTTTACCGGGAATTAGGACAGATTTTTGCCATTAATTGAGTTTGCTTATAACAATAGTCATCAGTCGAGTATTGGATGACTCCTTATGAGGCTTTATATGGCAGGAGATGCAGGACACCTTTGTGTTGGGATGAAGTTGGAGAAGGTAAACTGGTTGGTCCCGATTTGATTAAGGAAACAGAGGAGAAAGTGAAGGTGATTCTTGGTCGTTTGAAAGTAGCTTCAGACCGACATAAATTATATTCATATTTAAAGAGAAGAGACATAGAGTTCAGTGTGGGAGATAAAGTGTTTCTGAAGGTGTCTCCATGGAAGAAAATTTTGAGATTTGGCCGCAAAGGAAAGTTGAGTCCTCGTTTCATTGGACCATATGAGGTGTTGGAGAGAGTTGGTCCAATGGCTTATAGACTAGCTATGCCGCCTGAGTTGGATCAAATACATAATGTTTTCCATGTCTCGATGATTCGGAGATACAGGTCTGACCCATCTCATATCTTGTCAGTGGAGTCCATTAAGGTGAGTCCAGATCTAACTTACGAGGAAAAACCAATGGCGATTTTGGCACGAGAGGTTAAAGAATTGAGGAATAAGAGGGTGCCACTTGTGAAAGTCCTTTGGAGGAATCATGCCACTGATGAGGCGACATGGGAAAGTGAGCAGGCAATGCAGAGTCAGTTTCCCCATTTATTCCAAACTTGAGGATAGGTAATTTCAAGGATAAAATTTGTTTTAGGAGGAGAGAATTTTAACATCCTAAAATTTTTGAAAATTTCTAATTTTTTAAAATTTAATAAAATAAATTATAAATTAAAAGGATAAATTAAATTAATGATTTTAAATGAAAAATGAAGGGATTTTAAATGAAAAAGTGGAATATATATATGATATATATGCAAAATATACATAACATATAAAAGTCAACACTTTTTAAAAGAAAAGGGTATTTTGGTAATTAAATCTTATAAATTCAAAATTAATAAAAAAATTCAAAAATAAATTATTTTTTAATGGAAGAGGGAAATTAGGACTTCTAATTTATTAAAAAATTATTAAATAATTAAATATTAAATTATTTTAATATATATATATATGTGGTTAAAAAAAAGATGAAAGGAAAAGAATATTAAAAGTCTTCATCTTCTTCTTCTTCTTCTTCAAGGACGTGGCTTCCATGGGAGCTTGAAGACCAAGGATTTTGCTTCCTCCATACTCCATAAATTGAAGGAATTAACAAGTTTCAAGTGGATGTATAATTATGGTTTAATGTTGGAAATGCCATTAAATGTGACACTAAATGATTATTTGTTATCACATTTGGTTTAGGCATTGAGGGAGGTTGATTTGCTTCATCCAATTGGTGAAGGGCAAGTTAGAAAGATTGGATTGAAGGTTGTTTTTAGCTTGCGTTGGGTTGCTAGTGGAGGTATGTACAAACTTTGAATATATTGTTTATATTTGCATGACATTTGGGCTTAACACATTTTGGTTGAAAAATGTGTTAAGTTACTTGGTTCATTGATTGAGTATGAATAATGTGCTATGACATTTGTAATGTCATATATGTGCTAAATGCATTGTGAAAAGCCATTGATAATAGCTAATTTGTGTAACATGTGAAATATGCATATTATGTGAAAATACCCAAAGTAATTGGGTAATGTGTTGTGAATGTAAAAATGAGATATGTGTAATAATGAAATGAATTGATATTGATAAAAATGAGAAAAGTGAGAAAAAAAATGTGAAAATAAGACAATATGCCTAGATTGAATATGTGAAAATGAGAAAGAGATTAATAATGAGAAATATGAATAAATTGTGTGCCTAGTATGTTATTCAATTTTCAGAGTTCTGGGTTTGGCGGCATGCCTATGATTGCCTACAGGCTATATTCTGGAATGGTGAAAAGACTGAGTCGTAAGCCAGGCCAACTAATAAATATGATGTTTTTGGGGTGAAAAGACTAGGTCGTAAGCCTCAAAAACTGTAGCAGTCTAGCTGGGTTGAGGACCAAGATGTTGGGGCCTAAGGGTCTAGCCGGGCTGAGGTCCAAGAGACTGGGGCTGTTACATTATCCCTGGATATATATATTATCTACGGGGCTGACACATGGTGTCATTATGGACCAAAGCAGTAACTTTGAAATTTGAATAGCATATTAGATCCTTTTTGGGCTCATGCATGTCTTTGTTTTAATGTGAATTAGGAATTATGATATAGTTGAGCAATATAATGTTATGAGTTGTGCTTATGAAATATTTGAAAAATATAAGAAAATGGATTGATGTGACATCTATATGCATTGTGCATTTGGTATTGTATTGAGTTATATTGTTATTATCAAAGTTTGTACCACTAGGCTTCGGCTTAGCACGATTGTTTTCACCGTGCAGGTGATAGGGTAGACCCAGTTGAGCCGGAGAGTTCTTTTAGACCAGGTCGGGTCTAGACTTGTAGTTGAACTTGTTGAGTTGCTATCGAGATCAGAAACACTGCCAGCAGCATGTATATATTTTTATGTTATTGTACATTTTGAGTTTTATGCATAATATATTATGTTTTGAATTTTACGTATTGTATATTATAAAGAATGTTTAGGTCAATGTATTTGAAATGGGAGAGTAAGTGTGTTTTAAATTATATATATCTATATGTATAAATGTTTGAGAAACTTGGTGAAATTGAGAAGTATGGCTGAGATGGTGATTGAAAATTAATTGGGAGTGTTTTCTTTTTTGCAAGTTGTGTTTTGATAAATTTTGGGATGTCCAAAATACAGACAAAACTCTGGCGAATTTTTCCCAGAAATTTTTATATATATTATTTATTTTGGATTCTTATAATAAGTAAAGAATATTTATATTCTACTTATTTAGAATTTAAAATTTTAAATTGGAAATGTGAAAAATTTTCATTAAACCGGTCTGTAACATTTTTGTACCGTATATGTGTATTTTACATATGCTGAAAATATGTATTATATGTATATAGGGTTTAAGGGTGTTACACAGGTAGCTGACCATATAAATCACAATAACTAAAATAAAAAACTTCTATCTTTTCCTAAACTTCTCTCGAACACTTGATAGATGCTCACATTAAGATTATTTTGAGAAAGATACAAGAATCTCAAATTTGGAAGTTCACTGAAACCAAGTGGAAAACCTCCATGGTGCAAGCTATAACAAGAATCAAAGAATACAAGGCTACTATTGTTAGCAACCCAATTAGGGAGATGGGAGTTAAACTCATTGTTATAAGGTCAATAACAACAATTGAAGAAGTAAACTTTTATCTACAAAATTGAAAGAAATAAAGGGTTTATAAGGAACAATTTTAAATATTTTATCTCATTTTAAATTACCCTAAAAGATAAAATTTCCTTCTTTATGAGAGGAAGAGGGAATATTTTAAGAATTTATTAATAGTATTCAAAATTTTCTCATTTAGAAGTCCACAAGTTCAATTATAATATGTAATACATATATAGGAATTACTTGTTGATATAGCTAAAATGTAAGTTAAATTTGACAAAATAACGTTGAAAAGAAATGAGACCAAAACATCAACCAAATAGATTGAAACTAATTGATACACAACCAGAAAACATAAATCACTAGATATTGTCATCATCCCAATAAACAAAAATCTCCTTATTCAATTTATCTAGCCGCTAAAAATTCTTAAGAAATCTAATCTTTCCTTGTTGATGTCTTTGTTAACTCTCATAAATAACTAAAGAATGTGTAGGCAGAAATAAAGGACAAAGGTTCAATTTAGCCCCTGAACTATAGCGAAAAGTATAAATTGACCTTGAAAGTTTTTTTTTTTTAACTAAATTGATACTTTTTCTTTTAAATTTTGTCTAATTTATCTCTTTTTTAATGAAACCGTTAAATAATTAATGACAGGGGGCTAATTTAGACTAAAATTAAATATTAGGGATCAAATTGAACTTTTTAAAAATATTAATATAATATTTTTAAAAAATTATTTATTAATTAATATTTTTAATATCAGTAATTTATAATATTAATAAATATTATAATTTTATAATTTTTAATAATTTAATAATCTATAATTTAACAAGTAATAAAAATATTAAATAATAAATAAAAATTTATATTATATAGGATTTTTATAATATTTTTTAATATAATATTAATTATAATAATATGAAATAAATATTAATAAATATTAATAAATAATTTATATTAAAAATATTATAATTTATAATTTTAATAAATTTTAATAATTTTAATTTTTGATTTTTTAATAATTATTTAATTTTTAATATTATAAATTATTTATTAATAAATGTTTTCTATATTAATAATTTAAAATATTAATAAATATTTTTTATACTTTTATAATTCGTATTTTTAATAATCTAAAATTTAAAAAATAATTAAAAATTTAATAATTATATATAATTTGAAAATTATAATTATAATTTTAAAAAAATAAAAAGATTTAGAAATTATATTTAAAAAATAATTTAATTGCAAGAAAAAAATAATGAATGAATAGCATATTATCTGCTCTTGTGATATATTAATGTGTTATGAATAAAAAAAAAATAGCATAGTTTTAGCTTCTACTGTCTATCCAATTAGATTGAAGGTATAAAACTAAAATAGATAATTATTATAAACTATAAATTATAAGAAAATATTTATTAATATTACAAATTATTGATATTAAAAATATCAATTAATTAATAATTTATAATATTAAAATTAATTATTCAAAATATGAAATATATTAAACATTAAATTTTTAATATTATAAATTTTATATATTATAAATTATAATATTTTTAATAAAAATTATTTTTTTAATATTTTTAATGTTAATTTCATAATATTATAATTAATATTATATTAAAAATATTATAAAATCCAAAATAATATAGATTTTTATATATTATTTAATATTATTTAATTATTTTTTAAATTATAGATTGTTAAAATATTAAAATTATAAAAATATTTATTAATATTATAAATTATTGATATTAAAAATATTAATTAATAAATAATTTTTTAGAAAATATTATATTAATATTTTTTAAAAGTTTAATTTGACCTCTAATATATAATTTTCATTCAAATTAGCCTCATGTCGTTAACTATTTAACAGTTCCATTAAAAAAAGGAGCAAATTAGACCAAACTTGAAAAAAAAAAGCATCAATTTGGTCCAAAAAAATTTAAGGGTCAATTTAGACTTTCCACTATTGTTCAGGGGATAAATTGGACTTTTGTCCCACAAATAAATAAAAAAAATTAAAAGCATCATGAAAGGCTTTCAAAAAATATGTGTTTATCAGGTTTCACAACTACCCATATCTCATTCCAAATTTTTATTTTTCTTTAATTAGCTCCATATAACAAACACAATAATCAAAACAAACAATAAACTAATAAACCCAGTTCAAAATTTAACAAACTTTGAAAAATAAAAAAAAGAGAGAGTAAAAGTAAAACCTTATGTTGACATTCTCTAAGCTTGCAGTGTTTGGGTCTTGAGAGAGAGAGTTGTGCAATTTTCTAACAAATTCAACAATACTCTAAAATTTCTAGCAATAAAACCCTAAATACAGATTAACAAAAAGAAAAGAAATTAAAGCTTAGTTGAAAATTCGTTGAAATGACAAATTAATAGGTCTAATAATTTGATGAAAATGATAGAACCAAATGAAATGAAAACCCAAATCAGTTGATCTTTGATGAGCGGTGATGCAAATTAAGACACAATTGCAGCTCAATAGTGCATTTTTCTCTATTGTAATCAACTCATCTTCCAGTACAGTAGACAATGAGTAAGTTTAGAGTAAACAAATTACGAGAACAAACAATAAGTTAAAAGCAAACAAAAACAAAAAAAAAAATCAAATTATTTCAATGATTGAATGCAGATTTCTTCTTCTTTCAAAATAAAAATAGAAAACTATGAAAGCCCATTTCCACAATCAAGAAGATAAAAAAAAAATTGTGGCATACCCAGGAGCCAAACTTGCATGAAGATCTTCTTTTAACTAGAAAATTAAACGGTGAAGACGATGGTTTGCAGATGGCAGGAATGCGATGATGCCGGGATGGTGAGAGAAAGATGTGAAGAAATGGATAACTTGAAGGTGATAGCTTGAAATTGAAGATGATGTGAGCAGGTCAGAAGATGATGGTCACTGGAACAAGAAGCTATTGTTATATTAGAGATGTCGAGATGAAGATTGGAGATGGTGAGCTATTGTATGCTTGTTGCTTGGTTAAAGAGACCAATATTGGAGAAACAATATTGTCAACAACAAAGAATGTGAAATGGCAAGATTAGAGTTTTATTTTGCATATTTTATACCATAGGTTAAAGATATTGCGAATTCAATCTCACAATAAATACTTACTCTATCAATGGCCCAAATTTTTTCAACTCATCCAATGGTTAATAATGCTCTCCACAAAAGTGAAGTTAGGGGACTCCATTTCAAATGGAGTTACTCGGTATGAGCATCGGCCAGGTTAATCAAGTTTTAAGACTCGATCAACCCAACAACTTAATAGCGATCGAAAAAAATAATTTTTGAAAATTGACCAATAATGGTCTATTTGGTCAGATTTTATCGGATTTGTCGGGTTCAATCAGTTTTTTCAATAAATATATAAATCGAAACTGACTAACTCAGTCGTTTTAAACTGATGTGGTCGGTAGGATTGATCAAATGGCAATTGGGTCGGTCAATTTTTAATTTTTTTACTCATCCCTAGGAGGCACCCTAGCATTGATGGCAGACCATAAACATGTTTTTGTATCAAATTTATTTGGCTTTGTCTCTTTCTATGATTGTTTCATTTTATATTTTATAGGTATTTTATTTAGTTATATATTGCCACTCTGAGGTGGTTATCCAATATAATTGGTTGTCTGGGCTTACCCTAAGGCTGGGCCTGCTTAAGAATAAGAATCTTAAAGCTCGAGGGTGATAAAACTAGAATGAAAAAAACTTTACACTGAATGATAAACATCCATCTAAATAATATCCCAAAGAATTTGATAAAATAAGCCAAAGAACCCATCAAGTCCAATAGCACTGTGAGGATCTATATTCAAAACAATAAGCTTAATCTCATCCAGAGTTAGACTCTGAGTAAGCTCTATATTATCCTCTAAAGAGATTAAAGATAAAACCACTCACCGGATGATGTTTTAAGTGACTATAGTAGTTATATTCCATTTTAAACAAATTGGCAAAAAAAATTAATGATAATGAATGAAGGATCATCAGTCAGCTCATCATTAACTCGAAAAGAGTGAATACCTTGCAAAGGCTTATGCGTACAATGATTGCAATGAAAAAAAATAGTGTTTTGATCCCATACATGTAACCATTTAATTTGGCTTTTTTCTTCATAAAAAATTCCATCTAGTTCCTTATTATAGAGCTCATTAGTCAACTCGAAATAAGAGTGTTGGTCGATTTATGTGTATCGATTTTAAATAGCAAGTATACGATTCGTAATAAGTACTAAAGTGTAAATAAAAGTCGATCCCACAGGGAAAGAATAATTTGATTAACTAAAATACAAATCAACTATTATTTAAAATTAATTTTATACTATCTGAAAATTAAATGCTTTATCATAAATTTAAATTAAAATTCAAAAATTAAATACAAATTCAAAATTAAATAATCTAAGATAGATATCTACTAATTCAAACTTAAAATTAAAATTAAAATCTTTAAATTCAAATAATTAGGATAAACTAGTAGGATTATGTTTCATTAGAATTATTTCAAATGGGTAAAAATATCTTTTTATACTAATTTAATTTTTTCTTGAATCAAAGTTATCAATTTCTTAAGTGTTAATTTTTCTCTTTCTCAAGTAAGAAAATTAATGATTGAAGTAATTTATTAATTCTATTTTTATAAACAATAAATTAAAATAATTTATAAGGCTTAAAGAAACTAAATTGGTCTTAAAATTATTCTTTTATCTCTAAATAGCTTAAGATTATTCTTTTATCTCTAAATAGAATTTTCTTAAGTTGATTTTCTTAATCTAAAATCATACCTAACTTTCACTCATCATATGATTTCAATTGAACATACAATTGGTGGCCAGTCAATCATAAGCATTGAGAATAAAATCAACAAGACTTTAATTTCAAGAAATAAATAGTAATCAAATTAATTAATACCCATCATCCGCAATCCTAAGTCCACATAATCCCACTAAGAAAATTAGTTGTTCATGGCTAATTTAAACATAAAGAACATAGTAATTAAGAAAATAAACATTAAATCCATAATTCTAATGTTCACAACAATAACAGAACAAAGACTTGAAATAAAACATAAATCAAAATAGAGAGTTCAAACTAGATGGATGAATAGTCTAGTTGAGATGATGAAGTTATCCTCAAGCCCAATTTTCTTCTTCCGTTTGATCTCCAATGGTGAAAAAACTAATCTCCCCTTGAAAGATGAAAATGTGTAGTAGAAAATTGCCTCAGGATGCTTCCCACATTACTATTCACATTCTTTTCAAGTTGTCTTCACCAACTCCTTTAAAACAGACTCCTACTCCTACTCAGCTTCCATTCAAAAATTCGAATTCAAACTTGGTAGCCCATTTTCTATTAAATAGAAGCCTTATCTTCAATTGACTTCTTCAAAAAAATTGTAGTCCAGAAGAGTAGATGTTTTTATGCTTTTGAATCACCTTATTCGGAGTTCAGACGATCAAGTTATAGCCTAATTACTATCAGTGGTTCGGATTAGACTTCTGCTTCTCAAATTTAATCCCAACTTCAACTTTTATTGGAAGCCCAAACAAACTCAAAATTTAATGAACCATGACTCTTTGAAAATCTCGCAATGTCCTCTATCAACTTCATGAAGATGACTTTTCCAATTTGTCAATTTAAAACCATCAAAATTATACTTGAATATCTAAAGATCTACTTTTACCTAAAAATTCTAGTTTAGGCACAATTTCAACAAATTAATTTAAACTAAGTTTAATTCCATAATAATGAAATAAAAACACAAAAATAAGTTTTTTTTATCAGAAGAAAACGTAATTGTTTAATTTAAAAACCAGCACCAGCGATGGACGACTGGATGCATGGTAGTTAAATCAAACAACCCGTTGTTTTATTAAAATAATCAAATTATTGATAGCGTATATATAGGCCCATACAATCAGATAGCAAAACGCTTCTTAAAAATCTTGGCAAGGAAATAAATGAATAAAACGAACAGTTAGCATTGTGCAAGCGAGCATATAGGGAAAAATAATGGGCGGATTGATTTCCTTCTCGGTAGGTGTGTTGAAGTGAGAATGAAGAGGCTATGAAGATTTCTTTTGTTTTCCACATAAGTAAAGCAGGATGAACAGGTTGGGAGGAAGAGAGGATATCCACTAGTGCTTTAGAATCGGTTTCCACCTGGAGATATGTAAACCCAGCATTCATGCACCATCGAATAGCCATTTGAAGAGCAAGGGCTTCCGCATTAAGAGCATCAGGAGCTTGAAATACAAAAGACATACCGTGAAGAAAATCACCGGTGTGTGATCGGAGAACTGCTCCTCCCGAAGACATATTTACAGTGAATGAAGCATCCATGTTCAACTTAATAAAGTTGGGAGGCGGCTTTAACCATTGAACCAGCCTTGGTCTTAGACAAACCTTTGCCAAATCCTACTGAAAGAAAGCTCTCGAATTCAGGCACAGGAAGAAAATATAAGGTCAATTTGCACTTATCAAATTCTCCCACACTTGAACTTTTGATTGTCCTTAAGCAAATTAACATCATTAAGTCAAATTTCAACAATCAATCAAACATAATCAACTAAAAATAATAATAATCACTATTATTAACTTAAAACATTAAACTTCAAAGAATCATAATCTTAAACAACTTTACAAACTAAGCACAGTTATACATTAAGTGATTAACAAAAACTTTCATGCCAAATCATAGTCATAAAAAAAAATTCATCATAACTTCATTAATTCAAGAATATAGCAAGCATCACTAAGTAGCCAATTATACACAATAATTGAGAATCAATAAGAACTATTCATTTATCAATATTATTATATATATTTAATGGGTGCATTTTATGTTCTATCCCATTATTATTGTTAATTTATTTTTCTTTCTTTCTTTCTTTATATATATATATATATATGATGGATGCATTTTATGTTCCATTCCACCTTAATTATCAAAACGAGTGCGTCTTACGCTCCATCTCGCAAAAATATTTAATATAATAACTATATTAATTATGCATAATTCTCACATCATATCCTCTTTACTACCTTAGTGATACATGCTAACTCAAAAATCTATTACATCACAATGAACTTAAATCACTATGCTAAAAAAATAATTTAAATATTCTTTTAAATAAGTGCTCTTAATTTGTAAAATTTATCAAGATCACAACATTATCCATTCCATGCATTAAATTAAGAATAATCAAAAATTATTTCAATCTAGCTAAAAAAATTTAATTATCAAGTTGAAATCTAAAATAATAATAATTAACTCACTTAATACAAAGTAAAGAACAAGTAGAGATCACAAACCAAATTGCTTGCAAAGTAGGAGTAAAACAAGTTCTATTATTTATTGAAAACTGAAATCTAAAGTCTATTACGATTAAAAATAAAAAGACATAAAATTAAGTAAGAAATAAAATAAAACATAATTTAAAAAAGAAATATTATTTAAATCAAACTAACAATAATAAAAGTTATTTATAAACTTCTAAGCATCTCCTATTCTTTCTTAATGATTACTGTATCTAACTGAACCTTTTTAGGAATCTTTGGATGTCTTCCTCTTTTTTTCTCCAATTTAGATGGCCTACCTCTCTTCCTCTCTGTTGGTTTTTAAACTGCAAATACACGGTTCACAACAAGTAATAAAATATAAGTAAAAGTCGATCCCATAGGGAATGAATAATTTAATTAACTAAAATTTAAATCAACTATTATTTGAAAAATAATTAATTAATTTTATATTATATGAAAATTAAATACTTTATCCTAAATTTAAATTAAAATTCAAAATTAAATAATCTAAGATAAATATCTACTAATTCAAACTTAAAATTAAAATTAAAATCTTTAAATTTAAATAATTAGGAAAAACTAGTATGCTTAGGTTTCATTAGAATTATTTCAAATGGGTAAAAACATCTTTTCAAACTAATTTAAATTTTTCTTGAATCAAAATTACCAATTCATTAAGTATTAATTTTTCTCTTTCTCAAGCAAGAAAATTAATGATTGAAGTAATTTATTAATTATATTTTCATTAACAACAAATTAAAACAACTTATAAGTCTCCAAGGAACTAAATTGGTCTTAAGATTATTCTTTTATCTTTAAATATAATTTTCTTAAGTCATTGATTTCTTAATCTAAAATCATATCTAGTTTTTACTCAACATATGATTTCAATTGAACATGTAATTGGTAGCTAGTCAATCACAAGCATTAAGAATGAAATCAACAAAATTTCAATTTTAAGAAATAAATAGTAATCAAATTAATTAATACTCATTATCCGCAATCCTAAGTCCACCTAATCTCACTAAGTAAATTAGTTGCTCATAGCTAATTTAAACATAAAGAACATAGTAATTAAGAAAATAAATATTAAATCTATAATTATAATATTCAAAACAATAACAGAATAAAAATTTGAAATAAAACATAAACCAAAATAGATAGTTCAAACTAGATGGATGAATAGTCTAGTTGAGATGATGAAGTTGTCCTCAAGCCCAATTTTCTTCTTTCTTTTGATCTCTAATGCTGGAAAAACTAATCTCTCCCTGAAAGATGAAAAGTATAGTGGAAAATTGCCTCCGGATGCTCCCCAAGTTACTGTTTACATTCTTTTCAAGCTGTCTTCACCAACTCCTTCAAAACAGACTCCTACTCCTACTTAGCTTCCATTCAAAAATTCAAATTCAAATTTGGCAGCCCAGTTTCTACCAGATAGAAGCCTTATTTTGAATTGACTTCTTTAGCAAATTTGTAGTCTAAAAAGAGTAGATATTTTCATGCTTTTGAATCACTTTATTCAGAGCTCAGAAGCTTAAGTTATAGCCCAATTACTATCAGTGGCTCGGATTGAACATATACTTCTCAAATTTAAGCCCAACTTTGACTATTAAGTTTGAAACCTAAATGAACTCAGAATTTAACGAACTAGGACTTTCTGAAAAGCTTGTGATGTTCTCTATCAACTTCATGAGACCACTTTTCCAATTTGTTAATTTAAGACCACCAAAATTATACTTGAAGCTCTAAGTATCTAATTTTACCTAAAAATTCTAGTTTACACACAATTTCAAGAAATTAATTTAAACTAAGCTTAATTCCATAATAATGAAATAAAAATATAAAAATAGGCTTAGAATAGATTAATTCAAGTTAATTATATACTAAATATGATAGAGAATATAAGGTCAATTTGCACTTATCAAAGAGATGGTATTTTGGACATCTTTTAAGGTCAATTTTGTCTTATGCATATTATCATCAACAAAACCGAAAGTGATTTCATTCAATGACCGTAAAACTTGATACAGATTGCCTAGCTTAGCACACAAAAGTTGTATAGGAGGAAGGCTATTAATCTGGAAAGACCAAGAAGAAACCACAACGTCACGCAAACCCACATCAGGAGACCTGCTTAGTGTCACCATTTTAATTGCCAAAATTGATGGAAGAGAGACAGACTGGACAACAGAAGAAATACGGTGCCATAGTGGTGGGCTGGTGGGCTATATATATAAGTTTGATCAAATAGATAGGCAAGAAATTGTGAAGTTCACATGACCAACAAAACCATATGCCTGAAGCATGTCCCCTCATGAAAATTGAAAAACTTGACAAATTCAACTTGTATTTTTTTAATGCAAATATTTTTTATGAAACTAATCTGAATCCTTTCAATCTCAATAGGGCCTCATATAGTTGGCGGTGGTGGGTCCTGATGTTTGAGGAAAATGAAGAACAAACCATGTGATTTCTCATTGGGATCAATAGACAATCTAATCCAAAGTTCAAACCACTCATTACTGTAGTCTTTAATGTGTATTCTATATATATATGCAAATATTTAGATTGAAAAGCACCACCAAGTTCTCCAAGAACTCCCTTCTCAACCATCAAAAACTGCATAACTTTTTTTTAACTCTTCAAGTCCTTACTGATTCTTTCTCTTTTTCTCATAATAAACACAAAAATTATGGGTTTCCGATTGCTTGCTATTGTTCGTGCAAAGCAAATTCTTCAGAGGTCTCCTTCTAGAGAAAGACAAACAACTTCAGCAGGCATCGATGTTCCAAAGGGATACGTTGGAGTATATGTAGGACAAGACGAAATGAAGCGATTTGTTATTCCAGTAGCATTCTTGAATCAGCCTTCATTTCAAGACTTACTAAGCCAAGCTGAAGAAGAGTTCGGATATAATCATCCAATGGGTGGTCTCACAATTCCCTGCAGTGAAAATGTGTTTACTGATGTCATTTCTTGCTTAAATCGTTCATGAAATAAACAATATGAACTCAATTTTGTAAAATTAAGAGCTGCAAGTTCAATGTACAGACAAAACATAAAAATTAATTAGTAAAAAGTTTTGTTTCTCCAGAATTTTACGTTTTCCTTTCTATTATTCTTTTCCAAATGTCTAAAACCTTTTGTATCAAAGATTTTGTGTCTGAAGCTTCAATTTTTTTTTTTTTGAGGGGTGTCTGAATCTTCAATTTAATTAATTATTTTTATCCAAATATGCGCACCTGCCTAGAATTATATGAAAAATTTCAATTTAATAAACACAATTGAATTGCATTCTTATATATGACAGTTGCAAATATGAGGTGTAAAATAGATATTAAATTCAATTTATTGTATTTTTTCAGTTACCCTTATACATTAAATATATAGCTAACTGATGGTATTGTAGAATTCTCGGCAATTGGCTAATTAATTTTAAGAATCTGATTAGCAAACTGCCTGATGATACATATCCTTAAAAATGTTGTCTTTTTTCTGTGAAAGATGAAGGTCAACAAAATACTAACTACCAGAAATTAAAGTGATTTGAAGACATATGTTTTTTTTTTTTTTGATATAAACAAATTTGTTTAATTTCAAATTTTATTGATTTGAAATCTTATTTTTTTCGTATAAATTATAATTGTTATAAATTTTCTGTTTTTATTGTCCTAAATGTTATAGTAGTGTATTATTTTCTTTGTTTTTTTTTTTTTTTTGAAAATTTTTGAATAAAGAGCTCATAATTCTAAGTTTGAACTTAACTTATTTTTATTGGGTTACTTACTAATTATAAATCAGTTATATTTCTTATAGTTATAAGATATGGGATGGTTTAACACATGCCCTAAAAATTTCAAGAGATCAAACATTGCCACCATTTATTTTTTATGTGAAAATGGCTACAAGTGAATACCATTTAGTGTAGTGGTACATCGTTTGACATTGACTTTCCAAGTTCTTAAAAAAAATTGATTTTCCTACAATAACCTTAATTTAATTTGAAGAAATAACCAATATATTAGAACCTTATCATTAAATATCTAATTAAATTTCATTCAAAGTGATAAATCCCAAAATGAAAAGAAAAAAAACAAAAAGCAAAAAAGAAGATTGAAATTTATGAATTGGTGAAACATCCCATTATATCTTCTAGTTGATCAACTATTCAACTAGCTAGACAAGCCCCTGTGGAGTTCACATAAGCCATTCCCTACCTTCTGGTCTCATGGCCAATGGTGGGTCATGATGTTCCACAGAAATGAAAATCGGTCTGCTAGTCTTTTAATTCTTGATCAGTAGGTTGAAGACCAAGCCATGTGATTCTTCATAACATACCCTTTAATGTGTGTGTATATATATTCACTAACATTTAGATTGAAAGGCATCATTAAGTTCTTACGTTCTCAATCATCAAAAATTCCTTCTACTTGGAATTTTTATTGATCTTTCTCCTTTATAATTCACATTAAACTATGGGTTTCCGTTAGCCTGCTATTGTCCGCGCTAAGCAAGTTCTTCAAAGGTCTCTCTCTACTGGAAGCCAAGTAACTTCAGTAGTCAAGGAAGTGCCAAAAGGTTACCTTGCAGTCTACGTTGGAGAAAATGATGAAAATAAAATATTTGTTATTCCAATAGCACTGTTGAATCAACCTTTGTTCCTAGACTTGCTAGGACAAGCTGAAGAAGAGTTCGGATATGATCATCCAATGGGTGGTCTCACAATTCCTTGTAGCGAAAACATTTTTATTGATGTCATTTCTTGCTTGAACCGTTCTTGAACAATGAGAGAGATATTGCCAGCACAATTTTGTAAAGAAGTACAGAGAGCTACAAAGTATAATGTACAGACATCGTATCTTTAGTAGCTGATCAATGAAATTTTTGTTTCTTCATATTTTGCAGTTTTCTTATACATAGATTATGTTATACCAATTTCTTCTGTATGATTTCTTGGGATAGGAAAATTGTTGTTGACTAATTGAGATCTATTTTGTAGACATAACAGCTGGTTGTATTTTGGAATTATCTAGTTTGTTTTTAAATAGATTAGCTCAGAAATTTAGCCATAATTTCTGATGTGATTTTGCAGCCATAATTTCTGATATATGATTCAGATTTTGTGGAAGTTTTTAAGTTACTTTTGTTGGTATTAGATGACCAATTGTAAACAGCTCTTGTACTGAAATTTAGCCATGTATTTTTGTCTATATATACATCAATAAAAAACCAGCAGATTGTGTGCCCAGTTGTGCTCTGTTTTTTCATCCTTTCTTTCTCTCTTTCATGTTATGTTTATCTCTTATAAAACTTACAGTGGCATCAGAGCATCTATATGATCTTCGTGTGACCTGTAAGTGAGAGAAAACCAGCCAGTAATCCTCCAAAAAAAAAAGAACCTTAAACACCATGAGTGAGTTCATGGCATCAATTAGCTATACAGCTCCTTCTCCACCAGTGTTTACTGGAGAAGGTTATGCTATTTGGGCAGTAAAGATGAAAGCCTATTTAAGGGTTTTTGATTTATGGGAGGTAGTAGAAATAGGGAGAGATCCAACACCCATGAGAGCAAATCCCACCATAGCTCAAATTGACAACCATAGCAAAGAAGTTGCAAAGAGGTTTAAAGCACTTTCAGCCATTCATTCAGTTGTGTCTGATGTTATTTTCACAATGATTATGGCCTGTGAAACTCCTAAATAGGCTTGGAACAAATTGAAGGAAGAGTTCCAAGGAAGTGATAAAACCAGAGGTATGCAAGTCCTAAATCTGAGAAGAGAGTTTGAGGTTCTCAGAATAAAATATTCAGAATCTATAGAAGAGTATTTTGATAGATTACTTGCTGTGGTAAATAAAATAAGATTGTTGGGAGAAGAGTTATCTGATAAAAGAATTATAGAGAAAGTTTTGGTTAGTTTACCAGAAAAATTTGAGCCAAAAATTTTCTCATTAGAAGATTCTAAAGATCTCAGTACCATTACTCTACCAGAAATGATAAATGCTTTGCAAGCTCTTGAGCAAAGAAGGATCATCAGGCTGGAGAAGTCCATTGAAGAGGCTTTTGTTGCAAAACAAAAAAGTAAGCAAGTTGACACAAAACCTGCAAATGAAAATCCAAACAAGGGCACGACTCCTACAAACAAGAAGAAAGGAGGAAGGAAGGGAAAGTTTCAACCTTGTCCCACTTGTAGCAAGACAAATCATGCCGAGAAGGATTGCTGGCAGAAAAATGGAATTAAACCTCCACAATGCAATTATTGCAAGAGGTTTGGACATATTGAAAAGAATTGCAGGTTGAAGCAACATCATCAATCTCATGCTGAACAACAAAAACCGATTCAGCAAGCAAATTATGTAGATGAACAACAATATGACAGAGCATTTGTTGTGATTCAATCTTCAGATTCTGAGATTAAAGACTGTTGGTTAATTGACAGTGGTTGCTCTAGCCACATGGTCAAGGATGAAAATTTATTTGCTGAGATCGATAGATCAGTGAAAATTCTTGTCAAGCTTGCAAATGGTGAAACGGTGGAATCTCATGGAAGAGGAACTGTTGTTCTTCACTCACAAGGAGGTACTAAACTAGTAACTAATACTCTTTTTGTTCCTAATTTAGATCAGAATCTTCTTAGTGTGACTCAATTGATGAAGAGAGGTTATTCATTGAACTTTAAAAATGGTGTATGTGCTGTTTGTGATTCTCATGACTTCGAAGTTCTAAAAGTTGAGATGATAGATAATAGCTTTCCAATTAATTGGAATTTTGTTACTCAATGCTCTTTTAGTGCAAAATCTGATGAATCTTGTATTTGGCACAAGAGATATGGTCACTTTAGCTATGATTCTTTAAAGTTGTTAAAAAATAAAGATATGGTGAAAGATTTGCTAGAGGTTAGTGAAAGTGAAAGTGTATGTAGTAGTTGTCAAATGGGTAAGCTACATAGACAATCCTTTCCAAAAAAAAAAACTACTTGGAGAGCAAAAGAAAAGCTGGAATTGGTACACACAGATGTTTGTGGACCAATGCAGATAGCCTCTCTTAGTAAAAAATCTCTACTTTATCTTGTTTATTGATGACTTTACAAGAATGACTTGGGTATATTTTCTAAATAACAAGTCTCAAGTATTCTCTGTGTTTAAAAATTTTAAAGCTTATGTTGAAAAACAAAGTGGTTGTGCCTTGAAGATGCTAAGGTCTGACAATGGTACCGAATATACCGCAACTAAATTTAAAAAATTTTGTGAAGATCATGGTGTTCATCATCAATTTTCTGTGAGTTCTGAGAGAAGAAACAGAACTGTGATGGAAATATCAAGAAGTTTGTTGGCTGAAAAGAAGCTACCTCAATATTTATGGGCAGAAGCAGTTTATACCTCTATATATCTCTTGAATAGGCTTCCTTCAAAGGCTCTCAATGATAAAACTCCTGTTGAAATGTGGTTTGGCTCTAAACCTTCTATAAAACATTTCAAAGTGTTTGGTTCAATTTGTTACACTCATGTTCCTGCAGTAAAGAGAAGCAAGCTGGATAACAAGGCTGAGATTGGTGTGTTTCTTGGCTATGCCTCTCAATCAAAGGGGTATAGAGTTTATAATGTTGTCTCAAAGAAAGTTATTATTAGCCGGGATATTAAAGTTGATGAGAATGCTTATTGGAACTTTGACAAAGAGCAAATTGAAAGAGATTCAATTGTCTCTTTAAATTCAAGGAGTAGCAGCTCACAAAACGGAGATGACATTCAAGCTAAATTTGAGAGTGATGATTCTGATGATGATTTTGCCACAAGTTCTCTTCCTCCAAAAACGAAATCATTGGCCGATGTGTATGAAAGATGCAGCGTAACAGCTATTGAACCTATCAATTATGCAGAAGCTTCACAAGTTGAGGCTTGGAAAGTTGCAATGTAGGAAGAGATTGCTATGATTGAAAGAAATAACACCCGGAATCTCATTGATAGACCCAAAAATAGGAAAGTTATTGGTGTGAAGTGGGTCTATAGAATTAAACTCAATTCAGATGGTAGTGTCTTCAAGCATAAAGCAAGATTAGTAGTTAAAGGTTATGCTCAACTGCCTGGGATTGATTATGGAGATACTTTTGCTCCTGTGGCAAGGCATGATACGGTTAGGCTTCTAATTGCACTTGCATCTCAAATGTGCTGGAAGATATACCATTTAGATATCAAGTCAGCTTTTCTAAATGGAGTTTTGGAAGAAGATATCTATGTTGAGCAACCGGAGGGTTTTGCTATTTCAGGCATGGAAGACAAAGTGTATAAGCTTAACAAAGCTTTATACGGACTGAAACAGGCACCCAGAGTCTGGTATAGCAGAATGGACTCTCATTTGCTTGATCAAGGGTTCACAAGAAGTTCAAACGAGCCTACTTTGTATGTTAAAGGCAGTGAAAATGGGAGTTCGCTAATTATCTCTCTTTATGTAGATGATTTGTTGGTGACTGGAAATGATATAGAAGCTGTTCAGTTGTTAAAGCAACAGGTTACGCATGAATTTGAGATGTCAGATTTGGGAGAAATGAGTTTTTTTCTTGGCATTGAAATTTTTCAGTCCTCTTGTGGCATATTTATTTCTCAGCATAAATATGTCTTAAATTTGCTGAAAAAATTCAATCTAGAAAGGTGCAAGTCTACTGCAACACCACTAGTTTTGAATGAGAAGTTTGAAAAAGAAGATGGATCACCAAAAGCAGATGCTGCTACTTACAGAAGTTTGGTGGGTAGTCTTCTTTATTTGACTACAACCAGGCCTGATTTAATGTTCTCAACCAGTCTCTTAGCAAGATATATGCAATCTCCAAGTCAGAAGCATTATGGTGCTGCAAAAAGAGTCCTTAGATATTTGAAGGGAAGTGTTGATTTTGGAATCATATACAAGAGTGTTGAAAAATCTGCTCTTTCTGGGTTCTCTGATAGTGATTGGGCTGGGTGCTTAGATGACTTCAAAAACACTTCAGGTTATGCATTTTCTCTTGGTTCCGGTGTTTTCTCATGGAATTCAAGAAAGCAAGAAATTGTTGCTCAATCCACAGCAGAGGCTGAATATGTTGCAGCAGCCTCTGCTTCAAATCAAGCAATTTGGCTAAGAAAAATGATGACAGACTTGAGGCAAGATCTGAAGGAACCTACTGTGATCTTTGTAGACAATAAATCTGCCATTTCAATGACTGAAAATCCAGTCCAAATTGGAAAAATCAAACATATAAGTGTGAAATTTCATGCATTGAGAGAAGCAGAGAAGAATGGTGATATTAAGTTAATTCATTGTTCATCTGGTGAGCAACAAGCAGATATATTTCCTAAAGCTTTACCAAAAGCTAAGTTTGAGTTTTTGAGATTAATGTTAGGTGTTTCCAAAAAAGAATCTCAAGGAGGAGTGTTGTTGACTAATTGAGATCTATTTTGTAGACATAACAGCTGGTTGTATTTTGGAATTATCTAGTTTGTTTTTAAATAGATTAGCTCAGAAATTTAGCCATAATTTCTGATGTGATTTTGCAGCCATAATTTCTGATATATGATTCAGATTTTGTGGAAGTTTTTAAGTTACTTTTGTTGGTATTAGATGACCAATTGTAAACAGCTCTTGTACTGAAATTTAGCCATGTATTTTTGTCTATATATATATATCAATAAAAAACCAGCAAATTGTGTGCCCAGTTGTGCTCTGTTTTTTCATCCTTTCTTTCTCTCTTTCATGTTATGTTTATCTCTTATAAAACTTACAAAAATCTTTCATTCACCAGAAAATGGCATTAAGACTAATAAGGTAAAACAAAATATAAATTCAACAAATTAGGCAAATTCATTTTCTGATTAATTACATATGGGAGAGGGGGAACACCTAGAAGATTCGAACCCGAGATCTAGGCAGGAGTAACACACGCTTATGGCGACCAAGCTACACCTTGGTGGTTAAATTAGGCAAATTCTTTATACTGAGTACATAAGTATTGGTGATTCTATTATGTTCTGCTTGAATCATGGGTTTTTTTTCTTTAATTCTTGTTCTTCTTGAATCAGCCTTGACTTGAAACTTGCAAAGTCAAGAGTAATTTATGTTTTTGTGAATCAAAATCCCCTCCACTCTATACACATGCTTTTTGACTAATATGAGCAAAAATAAAAATGTATTCCCATACAAGAAATTACTGTCAGAAACACAAAATATAAAGTTCATATCACCTTGTTTCAAAAAATAAATTATATACTATATATCATTTGTATCCTGAATTATGAAAAAATTAAGGCCTTTTTTCATAATTTTGAAGCCAAGTCAGTTGTAGCATTGAAATCAAGCTTTAACATGTTTCATAAGCAATAGACTTGGAATTCATATTAGAGGACCCATGGAAGGCCTATTGCGTGCCCTGTAAATATCAGGAGACCAGAATTTTCACTAATTTTCACTATCTTACTTTCACCAGTGAAAGATAATGGATGGAACACAGAAAAAAGGCGGTGCGGTGGTGGGCTGGTGGCACCCACCATTTGACATGGCTGATTGTCATGTACTATTTATCATGCCAGTCTCTGGGGCAGGTTCTCTTGATTGGAATTTGTCAATGTTAAGAGCCATAAATGACATTTTTTATAAAATTCAAGAAACAACAAGTTTTTTCCTGTCAGCTTCTCCCTAAATTTTTTTAACAATCAATTACTGGACAGGACCATGTGATCAGTGGGCTATCTTTGTCTTCAATCTAATCCCACCAATCTTCACCACTCTTCCTAACTTCATTACATTTTTCTCACATTCCCTTTATCTATGTATAGGGACCATGTAATTATGCATCATCTCACGCCACAACTCAGGTCCTCAAGCCATCACATTCTCTACTCACAAAGCAAATTCCTTTTGTAACATTTCTGCTATTTTTAAACTTCCTGATCAAAGTTAAAATAAACAAATTGCCATGGCTATTCGTTTTTCTGCTATTACACAGGCTAAGCAGAAACTTGCTTCAAAATCATGTTGTAGCTTCTACTTTTACAGATATTCCAAAAGGCCGCTTAGTAGTATATGTTGGAGAAAACAAAAGAGAGAGATTCATAGTTCCATTATCTTTGTTGAATTAGCCTTCATTTCAAGAATTGCTACAAAAGGCTGAGGAAGAATTCGGTTCAATCATCCAATGGGTGGTATTAAAATTCCATGCAGAGAAGAAATTTTTATTGATCTTACTTCTCGTTTGAATAGATCATGATTTGTATATAAAATAAGCATCCAACACAATTTTGTAGATTCTATATATTCGTCTAGTTTTTTCCAATGATATTTTAAAGATAATTACAATTATAGTCTTTGCAATTGAATTACAATTGTTTCACTCAATAGTACTTCTCTTTGATCTATTTGCAAGTAGTTTGAGAGACATATATAAACTAAATGATCAAGAAAGAGATGCTTAATGCACAAATTAAATAATGGGAGAACTTCAATAAATTGAGTTTGTTTGGCAACGATATTGGATTGATAGTGACAAAACACTATGTAGAAATATCAATTGTAGACCAGTAGAATTTATTTTTAAGATGTGTATCACATGTTCTAGTCATAAAAGCTTCAAAGCAGCTACAAACAGTGCCATCCAGAAAGCTAATGCCAAACAAGCTGGTTGTGTGAATTCTGTATGAAAATATCAGTGAATATCTTATCCCAAAAAGACAAGTGGGTATCTATAATATTGGGGAAACCCAATTCAGGAGGAATAAAGTTCCAATTTCATACTTAGAAGCATCTCAACTGACTAGAGCCCTAATCTCAAACTAGTTGGGATAGTTTATATGAATCTGTTTTCTCTTTTTTGTCTGGTCAGGAAAAATGTCGAATAGTAGGTAAAATACAGTGAAATGAGATTGTCCTCATATTGCATAAAAAATATACCCTTGTTTATAATTCTGATATACATGCAGTATGCTTCTGGATGTGTAATGCATCCAGTAGGGAATTATGGGATTCATTAAGATCTGTAACATCCCAAAACTTGGTAAAGTGTATAATCAAAATTTAATCTTAGGCTTTTGGTCTGTTTTGACATGACAAGCATGAACATGAATTACTATCCCCTAAATATCTTTTATCTATAAACCCTGCACTTTGGGGACGTACAAAATGCTATGTAAGAATCATGTTCTTTATCCAGCCAGTTGTTATCTGTATATATATTTCTTTTGATGGATCATTCCAGTTTCCATTTCTCATATTTAGACATATCTTTGTTGCCTTATCGAAGAAGAGGAGGGCAGGACATGTGTTTTTCATGCATATATATGACCCCCATGTTGGGTCGATTTGCCAAGAAACAAGGCCTTTTGATCCCCTCAATAGGGATTCTCCAAGCAGCAAACTCTAAGAATAATTCATGACCACTCAATCCAAAACTAAATTGAAGATAACAGTCAAATGATCTTACTCACCACACAAATGATGATCACAGTCAATTATTAATTAAGTCTTCACATCCTAAATCAGTTGTCTAAAGCATGTCCCTTACCTAAAAACCACTTATTTATGCTACTATATCAACATTAAATATTAGAACCGTTCATTTCTATTACTATATCAATTAGTTGGTCTCAATTTTAGCCGTGGGCCATATTTATATTTTCATCACAGACTCGGAAGTACTAATTAAATAGTTGCAAGAAAAAACCATGTGATGCCTTAAGCAGAAATAAGCAAATGGTTCTCAGCCATAAACTCCACACTAATTAATTTCATCTATATATATACCTACTAATTGATTGATCATAAACAACTCAAGCATTCACATTCTCTAGCAATATCTTTTCTATAGAGAACAAAACCTCTAAGTTATTTTTGTGATTCTATTCTCCAGACAAATACACTAAGAACTGGGTGTTCGTTTGCCTGGTGTTATTGCCAAACAAATTTTTTGCCAATCATCCAGCAGAACATCTTTAAGTTCTTCTGATGTTCCGAAAGGCTTCATTGCAGTTTATGTTGGGGAGGATCAAAAGAAGCGGTTTCTAGTGCCTATATCCTACTTGAATCAACCTGCATTTCAAGAATTGCTTGGCATGGCTGAAGAGGAATTCAGTTTCGATCATCCGATGGGTGGTTTGACAATTCCTTGCAGAGAAGATATTTTTGATAATGTCATCTTCAAATTAAGTAGATCATCACAGAAGGCATAAAAGTAACCCCTTTTATGTATGGCAGGAATTGCCAAATTAAATGTAAATATGAGTCTAAAAGACTAAACAATTTTGCCTAATGAGAAATATTTTTAGATACAAATTTTTTGTTTTTTCTTGAACTATAAGTGTTCTATAATTTTCATTGTTCCTGCCTTGTTTTGTTAGAGCTAATTCTTGACAGTTAATTGAGTAGATTATTTAGTTTTTCCATAATATATTTGACTTGACTTTATTTATTTCGCTAATCAGAATAATTAAGTTCAATGGCAGAATTATCAAATCATTTATCCTGGGAAAAAAGATGCTGCAATTCTTATTTTTGCTTCCATAAACTCATAGCAACAATTTTAAAACTTTATCTAGCAAATATTTTCATGCTGCAAGACCATAACTTTTTCGTTTTTATTTTTGTAGTACAAAGTTTTTCCCAGGCATATCTTTGACCCAATGCTTTGCTGGTCCTTGTTTGTAGTAATAAAGCATCTTCGAAATCTTTGGATATTCCAAGAGTTTATACATAATAGTTTACATTGGATAGGCAAAAAACAATCAATTTATAGGGAAAATATACATCCTACCGATTGAGCCTTCGTTCCAAAATTTTGATAAGTGAAGCTTGAAGAACAGTTTATTAATTTGGTTTTAATCATGCAATGGATTGTTTGACAATTCCTTGTAAAAAAAAAAGATAATTTTCCTTGACAGCACTTCTAGTTTATGTCCATTCCTACAAACTTTTTTCTTTTTCATTTTAACTAAAAATTCACATAAATTACTACTCCCCATAGTATACGTTTGTCTGAATTACTGATCTGTTCCTATACTTTGAGCTGCAATAGCCAATTGGAAAGGAAGAACAAAGTATGACAAGTATATAAGCAAGTGAATTATGTATATAATTTATATTAGGACAACCACAGGCTACCTGGGACTTAGCGTTGCAAGAACATGAATACCTTCTACCTAAAAATCTTATATCCATTATGCATTTGAGAAACACACAAAATGTCATCTGTTATCTATGCAATCTATTAAATTAAGTATTCAACTTTTTTGCTTCTCATCTCTGGATGGATCTCAGTTGATTTAGTTTAGAAAACAAATTTATATTAAAAAAAATGGTAGGCCATGTTGTTTTATAGCATATAGACATAACATGGATCATGACCTCCAATATTGTCCTGCTATTACAGACCTTGCATATCTATTCTATTCTGCATTTATATGAATCAATATACTTAGCTAGTGGTCGCAAGCTTATCTTGAAACCATAGAGTTACCTTAAGATAATTATTGTGATAAATATCTCACAAATGTCCGTAATCTAAGGATCAGTCTGGCATGTAAATTTCAGCATTGAGGATCCATTTGAAATCTTTAGCTAGACCACAATTTGCTTATAAATGTGGTTGTGGGGTCATGCTATCATTGTAACCTGTAGCTATAGGACAAAAGTTATGCATGTTCATGACCCCATATATGCTAATTAGTTAGAAGGCAAGACCACATGACCCTTTATAAGCTATGTCCTGAGTAGAACATAGCAAATGATTTTTGGCCACTCACCTAGCATAAGTTTCTAATTACTGCTTCATTTATATATACCCATATATTGGATTCACAAGACACTGCCAACATAATTCAGCATTTCCTCTAGCAATACGCTTTACTTTTTTGATGATATTAGGTTATTTTATTTATTAACTAATGGCGACAAATATATTTGTGGAACGAAAACAACCCAAAAAAAAACCGAAATCCAAATAATCCCGAACAATCAAACGTCCCACAAATATATGAAAAAACCCTAGAACCTCAAAGTACAATCCAAAAAATTATCAAAATCAAAGAACAAGCCGAAGATAAACACAGACTCAGCATACTATCCCTTGTGCATAGCACAACAACAAAGAACAAAAGGGAATATTAACAATAGTGCAATATAAGCAGAAATTCAAGGCTCCAAGCTATCAGCACAGCAGAGAATTGTATAAATACCAAGAACCAGAAAATTGCAGCCACATCCTATATCAGAAATTGTAGCAACATTAAAACACCAGAAATAGGAGGAAGGTTGCGTATAAAATCCTAGCAGACCCCATCCTAAGCCAGCAGACCAGAAAGATGTAGAGACATCAAGATCAGATACTTGCAGTAACATTATCAGCCAAGAATGTCACTGCAATTTTCTGCAATTCTTGGCTGTTAACTTTGCTGCAATTTTATTTTTCTTGCACAGGAAACCATTTTATTTTTCTTGCTTTGTTGTATATTCCAGCAAAAACAAACTCCATGGCTAGACATCTGGCTTCCATACTTCCCAAACAAATTATGCACAAATCCGCAAATAAAGCATCTCCAAGTTCTTCAAATATTCTAGAAGGCTTTTTACCTGTTTACATTAGTGAGAGGGAGAAGAAGGGATTTTAGTTCCAGTATCTTATCTAAATGAGCCTGCATTTCAAGATTTGTTAAGTAAAGCAGAAGACGAATATGGTTTTGATCATCCAATGGGCGGTTTGACGATTACCAGAAGAGAAGATACTTTTATTGATGTCACTTCTAGCATAAGTAGATAATAAAAGAAGGCATTATAATCACAGAAAACAATTTTGTATGAGACTAGTGAATTCATGTAGACACTGTTTTTTCAATAGAATGAGAAAGATTATTACATAATTTGTAATTTCCCTGCTATTTTTGTTCAACTTGTCCTATATTAAACAGTCAATTGACAAAATCATAACATATATTCCAAAATGACATTACTGTCTGATTCTTATGACTAAATTAGCACTGTCAACTAATTCATTTTGTTCTTTTTCTTTGCAAAATAACTTATATTAATTTCATTTCCCAAGAAAAAATTTCTATTCGAAAATATATAAAGGCTCATGGCATTCAAACAATATTTGAACATATGAAATTTTGATAGGGCAAGCAGCTTGTATGAGTTTCAAGGAGGAATAAAGTTCCAATTTCATAGTTAAAAGCATCTCAAATCAACAGAGCCTTAATCTCAAACTAGTTGTGATAATTTATATATATGGCTTTTTCTTGTCAATTTAAGTCAATTAGGAAAAATGTCCAATTAATAGTAAAATGAGATTATCTATGTAGTGCATCCAAACATGTCCCCTTGTATGAATTTCTGATCTAGTTATTGTGTGTGAGTGTGTGTATACTTCAAGCTGCATGATTCATCATTAATGGAATAGGATTCATAAGGGGCTGTAAAATCCCAAAACTTGGAAAAGCGTATAGACAAGGGCCCTGCCAATGGCATACATTAGTTAAAACTTGATCTTAACCTTTTCTAATGGACATGATAAGTATTAACATTAAACTCCGCATTTTAAAAACAAATAGCAAAATATGCTATGTAGGAGCCATGTCCGTTATCCAGCCTGATCCATCCATTTGTTATCTGTTTGTATATTTCAATTCATCAATCATTCAGCTTTCATTAATTTCTCATATTTATACATATCTCTTTTGCCTTAGATTATATTCTCTTTATCCAATAAGAAAAAAGGTGTTGTTCTGTAATATAAATATATATATGAATTGTGACCCCTCATGTTGGTTGATGTGCCAAGGAACAAGGCCATGTGATCCCCTCAAGAGAAAACTTCCAAGCAGCAAACACCAAGAATGATTCATGATCATATATATTGTGACCCCTCTAGAGTGATCTATATATATCCGCCACCCAAATGATGATCACAGTCATGTACTTAACTCTTTGGATCTTAAATCAGCTGTCTAAAGCATGTCTCTGACCTAAACATCACTTTGTTATGCTACTAAATACTCACCTTCCATCTCCATTGCTAAATTAATTACTTTGTCTCAGTTGTAGCTGTGGGCCACATTTGTATTTTATCACAGACAATAAGGACTGAATAGTTGCAAGACAAAACCATGTGATGCCTCAAGCTGTCACAATCAAAAGGTTCTCAGCCATAAACTTACATTTTCCACACTAATTACTTCATCTATATATACCAGGCATCAGCTAACTGATTGATCATAAACAACTCAAGCATTCACATTCTCTGGCAATAGCTTTTGCATAAACAACAAAAGCTATTTTTGTGATTCTATATTCTCAAGGCAAATACACTAAAAAAAAAAAAGAATGGGTGTTCGTCTGCCTGGTGTTCTTGCTAAATAGATTTTTCGCCAGTCTTCTAGTAAAACATCTCTAAGTTCTTCTGATGTTCCAAAAGGCTTCATTGCAGTTTATGTTGGGGAGGATCAAAAGAAGCGGTTTCTGGTGCCCATATCCTACTTGAATCAACCTGCATTTCAAGATTTGCTTAGCATGGCTGAAGAGGAATTCGGTTTCGATCATCCAATGGGTGGTTTGACAATTCCTTGCAGAAAAGATATTTTCAATAAGGCCATCTCCAATTTTAGTAGATCATAAAAGAGGCATAAAAAGTAACCCCTTGTTTTTTGTATGATAGGAATTTCCAAATTAAATGTAAATATTAAGTCTATAATTTTGCTTAATGTGAGAAAAATTATTAGATACAAATGTTTTTTTTTTCTTCTTCTTGAACAATCAGTGCTCTATATTTTTCATTTTTTTCTGCCTTGTTTTGTTAGAACTAATTTTTGACAATTAACTTATTATTTCCATAATTCAGTTGACATGACTTGATTTATTTCACTAATCAAAATAAGTTAAATGGTGGAATTATCAAATCATAGTATCGCAAATTGGAGGAAATTCTAACAAGCATTGGAAAAACCAAAACATCAAAGGGGGAACCAAAACACCGATTATTGAGAAACCAAGCTAAACGAAGGCAATTCTACAACCAAAACTTTCTACTAAGAATCCAAAATCAACTATACTAACAATCCTAACACCAATTTAAACTAGTCCTTAAAGAAATTTACATCCACCACTAATGATAGGTTTCACAAGATATGGACAAGCAACCAACTTAGCACTCAAAATGGCAATATGAAGTTTGAATGGGTCAATCAGTCAATTCTCTTGGTGGACTACCATAAGGTGCACTGCCTAGTAGAACTAAGATAAATCCTAGAGAACATTGTAAGGCGGTGACACTTCCACTAAAGAAGAAGGATGACCAAGTTGTTCAAGGTGAGAAGATCAACGATAAGTAAATGGTGGAAATAAAGTCTAAAGAAGTAGAGGAGATCAGTAAGGAAGCTAAACAAGAAAGAATTGAGGTGATCAAGAAAGACATGAAAGAAGAGATCAAGGTTTTGTCTAAGCCTTATGTTCCCCCTATTCTCTCAAAGGCTTAAGAATAGCAAGTTTGATTAACAATATGCCAACTTATATAAAATTGTTAAAGCAGTTATTGTCCATCAAGAGGAGTTTGGAAGAGCATGTTGTCGTTGCACTTATAGAGAAATGCAGTGTCATAATTCAAAAGCAATTACCTAATAAGTTGAAGGATTAAGGAAATATCTCCATTCCTCGTATTATTGGCACTCATAAATTTGTGAAAACATAATGTGACATTAGAGCAAGTATGAGTTTGATGCTTCTTTCCATGTGCAAGAAATTTGTGATGAATAATTTTAAACCCGTGAAAACTACTTGCAGTTGCAAATTGTTGTTGTGCGTGGTGAATGTGTGTGTACTACTATGATGAATACCGCAAGTGCATGATACCATTATATGTAATAAAGTGGTAGAGTGAGTGTCGTATCCACAGAGAATGTGTATTTTAAGTAACTTGAATTCAATTTAACTACTATCTGAAAATCAGCAATTTGTACAATTTAAATTATCTAATTAATCCAACTTAACTAATAATTCTAAACTAAATGTTAAGGCAATCAATGATAAAAGGAGTAGGATTTGGTTTCAATGGAGTTTTAATATGGGTTCAATTAATGATTCATTTGAGTTCATTTATTAAATCCAAGATATCTAATATCACTTAATTATTTCACTTCTCTCTCAAGCAAGAAGAATTTAATTGGGTAGAGGTTAAATTATTATTCTTATGTCAAATAATCAATGTTCAATTCAATTAAATCAAGATATAATTCCTAAATCCTCAAACAATTAAGTTATCTCTAAGCTAATAACTTAATGTTGATGATTTCACATCAAAAATCATACTCGACTCTCTTATTTTATATGATTCTTTAGATTTTAACAATTAGAGGTTAAGTAATTGCTAATCAATTAAATCAAAATCATCAAATGAATGATAAAAGAAAATGCATCTATGTATATTAATAAATAAAAATTAAACTCATAGTTTAAACATTCAAATCCACCTGTCCTATATTTCAAAATGTCAACTATTATTTTGTTCAACTTGTCCTATATTAAACAGTCAATTGACAAAATCATAACATATATTCCAAAATGACATTACTGTCTAATTCTTATGACTAAATTATCACAGTAAACTAATTCATTTTGTTCTATTTCTTTGCAAAATAACTTATATTAATTTCATTTCCAAAGAAAAAATTTCTATTCAAAAATATATAAAGGCTCATGGCATTCAAACAATATTTGAACATAAGAAATTTTGATAGGGCAAGCAGCTTGTATGAATTTCAAGGAGGAATCAAGTTCCAATTTCAGAGTTAAAAGCATCTCAAATCAACAAAGCCTTAATCTCAAACTAGTTGTGATAATTTATATATATGGCTTTTTTTGTCAATTTAATTCAATTAGGAAAAATGTCTAATTAATAGTAAAATGAGATTATCTATGTAGTACATCCAAACATGTCCCCTTGTATGAATTTATGATCTAGTTATTGTGTGTGTGTGTGTATGCTTCAAGCTGCATGATTCATCATTAATGGAATAGGATTCATAAGGGACTGTAAAATCCCAAAACTTGGAAAAGCGTATAGACAAGGGCCCTGCCAATGGCATACATTAGTTAAAACTTGATCTTAACCTTTTCTAATGGACATGATAAGTATTAACATTAAACTTCGCATTTTAAAAACAAATAGCAAAATATGCTATGTAGGAGCCACGTCCGTTATCCAGCCTGATCCATCCATTTGTTATCTGTTTGTATATTTCAATTCATCAATCATTCAGCTTTCATTAATTTCTCATATTTATACATATCTCTTTTGCCTTAGATTATATTTTTTTTATCCAATAAGAAAAAAGGTGTTGTTCTGCAATATAAATATATATATATGAATTGTGACCCCTCATGTTGGTTGATGTGCCAAGGAACAAGGCCATGTGATCCCCTCAAGAGAAAATTTCCAAGCAGCAAACACCAAGAATGATTCATGATCATATATATTGTGACCCCTCTAGAGCGATCTATATATATCCGCCACCAAAATGATGATCACAGTCATGTACTTAACTCTTTGGATCTTAAATCAGCTGTCTAAAGCATGTCTCTGACCTAAACATCACTTTGTTATGCTACTAAATACTCACCTTCCATCTCCATTGCTAAATTAATTACTTTGTCTCAGTTGTAGCTATGGGCCACATTTGTATTTCATCACAGACAATAAGGACTGAATAGTTGCAAGACAAAACCATGTGATGCCTCAATCTGTCACAATCAAATGGTTCTCAGCCATAAACTTACATTTTCCACACTAATTACTTCTTCTATATATACCAGGCATCAGCTAACTGATTGATCATAAACAACTCAAGCATTCACATTCTCTAGCAATAGCTTTTGCATAAACAACAAAAGCTATTTTTGTGATTCTATATTCTCATGGCAAATACACTAAAAAAAAGAATGGGTGTTCGTCTGCCTGGTGTTCTTGCTAAACAGATTTTTCGTCAGTCTCCTAGTAAAACATCTCTAAGTTCTTCTGATGTTCCAAAAGGCTTCATTGCGGTTTATGTTGGGGAGGATCAAAAGAAGCGGTTTCTGGTGCCCATATCCTACTTGAATCAACCTGCATTTCACGATTTGCTTAGCATGGCTGAAGAGGAATTCGGTTTCGATCATCCAATGGGTGGTTTGACAATTCCTTGCTGAGAAGATATTTTCAATAAGGCCATCTCCAATTTGAGTAGATCATAAAAGAGGCATAAAAAGTAACCCCTTGTTTTTGTATGATAGGAATTTCCAAATTAAATGTAAATATAAGTCTATAAGGCTAAACAATTTTGCTTAATATGAGAAAAATTATTAGATGCAAATGTTTTTTTCCTTCTTCTTGAACAATCAGTGCTCAATATTTTTCATTTTTTTCTGCCTTGTTTTGTTAGAACTAATTTTTGACAATTAACTTATTATTTCCATAATTCAGTTGGCATGACTTGATTTATTTCACTAATCAAAATAAGTTAAATGGTGGAATTATCAAATCATAGTATTTCAAATTGGAGGAAATTCTAACAAGCATTGGAAAAACCAACACAACCAAGGGGGAACCAAAACACCAATTATTGGAGAAACCAAGCTAAACGATGGCAATTCTACAACCAAAACTTTCTACTAAGAATCCAACATCAACTATGCTAACAATCCAAACACGAATTTAAACTAGTCCTTGAAAAAATTTACATCCACCACTAATGATAGGTTTCACAAGATATGGACAAGCAACCAACTTAGCACTCAAAATGGCAATATGAAGTTTGAATGGGTCAATTAGTCAATTCTCTTGGGGGACTACCATAAGGTGCACTGCCTAGTAGAACTAAGATAAATCCTAGAGAACATTGTAAGGCGGTGACACTTCCACTAAAGAAGAAGGATGACCAAGTTGTTCAAGGTGAGAAGATCAATGGTGAGTAAATTGTGGAAATAAAGTCTAAAGAAGTAGAGGAGATCAGTAAGGAAGCTAAACAAGAAAGAATTGAGGTGATCAAGAAAGACATGAAAGAAGAGATCAAGGTTTTGTCTAAGCCTTACGTTCCCCCTATTCTCTCAAAGGCTTAAGAATAGCAAGTTTGATTAACAATATGCCAACTTATATAAAATTGTTGAAGCAGTTATTGTCCATCAAGAGGAGTTCGGAAGAGCATGTTGTCGTTGCACTTATAGAGAAATGCAGTGTCATAATTCAAAAGCAATTACCTAATAAGTTGAAGGATCAAGGAAGTATCTCCATTCCTCGTATTATTGGCACTCATAAATTTGTGAAAACATAATGTGACATTAGAGCAAGTATGAGTTTGATGCCTCTTTCCATGTGCTAGAAATTTGTGTTGAATAATTTTAAACCGGTGAAAACTACTTGCAGTTGAAAATTATTATTGTGCGTGGTGAATGTGTGTGTACTACTATGATGAATACCGCAAGTGCATGATACCGTTATATGTAATAAAGTTGTAGAGTGAGTATCGTATCCACAGAGAATGTGTATTTTAAGTAACTTGAATTCAATTTAACTACTATCTGAAAATCACCAATTTGCACAATTTAAATTATCTAATTAATCCAACTTAACTAATAATTCTAAACTAAATGTTAAGGCAATCAATGATAAAAGGAGTAGGATTAGGTTTCATTGGACTTTTAATATGGGTTCAATTAATGATTCATTTGAGTTCATTTATTAAATCCAAGGTATCTAATATCACTTAAATATTTCACTTCTCTCTCGAGTAAGAGATATTTAATTGGGTAGAGGTTAAATTACTATTCTTATGTCAAATAATCAATGTTTAATTCAATTAAATCAAGATATAATTCCTAGATCTCCAAGCAATTAAGTTATCTCTAAGCTAATTACTTAATGTTGATGATTTCACATCAAAAAATCATACTCGACTCTCGTATTTTATATGATTCCTTGGATTTTAACTATTGGTGGTTAAGCAATTGCTAATCAATTAAATCAAAATCATCAAATCAAGGATAAAAGAAAATGCATCTATGTATATTAATAAATAAAAATTAAACTCATAGTTTAAATATCCAAATTCACCTAATCCTACAATAAAATTAGTTACTCATTAACAAAATAAAACAAAATGCAAAAGATCCATTACCTATAACCAAACTATCCGTTAATCTAGCTAAAACTAAGTTAAAATAATAAATACAATGGATAGAAAAAATATTAAACTAAATATACTTTCCAAATCTTGCTATAAATGACTTCAAATCTTAAAAAATCTGTCAAACCAGCAGATTTAGCTCTTAGATGATTGATTTCTTCTTTCTTTTTTTTTTTAATCCCAAAATTTACTAAAAAAGGAAAAATGAATGAGGTAAGCTCCTTGAAAAACTCTGAAAAGTTGTATTTATAGTCTCTCCAAAAGTGTTATTGGGTGCCCTAGGGTAGACAGAGAAAATTTCTTCGAAAATTTTGCTAAACAGATGGGTACATTTATACACGAGCGTGTGAGAAATAAGACACGGGAGTGGATCTGTAGCTCTTTAAAATCTTGACTTGAGTAATTTTTGGCAGATTCTGAAAAATCTACATGGGTGTGTAAATTTTTCAGCTTCTGTCTCTTTTTCTTTTCTTCCTCCAGTAGAGATTTGATATACACAGACATTTGGATTCACTAGATACATCCGTGTATATGTTTTTTCTTATGTTTCCTCTTCTTTTTAACCTCAAAAAGCTCAACTTCCCTTCTTTAAAACATTTTCTCCATCAACCTACCATTAAGACACAAAATTCCTTCAAATAGGCAAAATATCCATCAAAATAATCAACAAATTAGCAATTTCTCATTGCAATTAAAGGTATATACAAGATTATCACATATACATTGATGATATATGCATTGGGAATCACTGAAAATGTTCTTATGAAGGTCAGCAAATTCTACAATCTTGTTGATTTTATTGTTCTTGATATGGAAGAAGACAATCAGATACCTCCGATCCTTGGGCGGCTATTCCTAGCAACCACCAGTGATATACTTTACAGTTTTTAGAATTCAATAATTTCCTAGCTTACTCAAATTTTGTTCTGAATTTTTTATGTTTGCAATCCAAATTTGGACGACTAAATAAATACAAGTTCATTCTGATTTGGAATTTCCATTTCTTAACTGCAGCTTGAGTAGTACTTACAGAATTATTAATTGACATTTTGTGACATGATTATAGAGTATGCATAAGTTGACACTGTCCCATTCTACTAAAAATTAATGTCTGTCTCTGACATTCTGCCAACAATTTAAATTTTAAATGATAACTTCTTGATTTTTAAAACTTCCAGATTTATTTCAATCTTCTTTTAGTTTTCCTGTGTTAGTTCAGTGTGTCACAACCATTGTTTTCTTGATTGTCTCTCATGTCGCATTCAACTGACCACACTTGTGATCCTAATTTCAAGATTAATTCCTACCAAAATTGTGCTTGCTTTATCAATTACCTATCTTTTACTATTCTACCTTCGTCTGAATAAATAAATGCATACTCAACTAGTCGTCAGGAGGACGTCCTCTTAAAGGGTTACTTTCAGAGTACATAAGCTCGCCTTATTGTCTCTATCATGTTTTTAATCTAAAGGTCAGTGAGACACAGATACATATACATATATTTAAGAATTTAGTATCGAAATATTTTTTTCTGGATCTCAATTCACTTACAGATGTGGTTGTAGGGCATCCTGTCATTAGATCCATTTCATATCTTATGCCACACCACAGTTTGCTTAGAAATGTGGTTGTGGGGCAAGCTAACAGTTTATCAAGTGGACACAGTATATATGTATATATATATATATGTTGATTAGTTGGAAGGCAAGGCCACATGACCATTTTAAGCTGTCCTAAGAAGATAATAGCAAATGATTTTGGTCCTCTCATCTTAAAAAGAATTTCTCTTTAATGCATCATCTATATATACCCACATATTGAAGCCACAAGTCACAATCAACATAACTCGACATATTCTCCAACAAAACCATTCACTAATACAGAAAATCTCTTCTTTTTCTTTATTCATTCCCACATATCCACAATGGCTAGACGTCTATCTGCTGTTCTTGCCAAGCAAATTCTGCAGCGATCTACAAATAAAGCATCTTCTGTTGGAATGAGAAAACTGTATATTCATATTGCTAATAATCTGTGTACATATATACAGCCAAGATATATGCTAAATAAGGAAATACATATATGCTAAATAAGGAAATACACTAATTCTAATTGATCCTGTAGTAAAGGTAATATATTCTTTCCATGACTGTTTTCTTTCTAATACTCCCCCTCAAGTTAAATATTATGGTCACTTATATTTAACTTGCTTATTACTTCTGAAAAAATTCGTCCATTCACAGCTTTAGTCAAAACATCAGCCAACTGGTCTTCGGACCGAACATATGGAAGTTTAATAATACCCCTGTCCAGTTTTTCTTTGATAAAATGCCGATCTATCTCAACATGTTTTGTTCTGTCATGTTGCACTGGATTTTCAGAGATACTGATTGCTGCTCGATTGTCACACTTGAGTTTGCTCACCTTCTGAATTGGAAACCCAATTTCAGCTAACAACTTCCTTAACCACAGTACTTCAGTCAACCCTCTGGCGATCCCTCTAAATTCTGCTTCTGCACTTGACAGAGCTACAACTTTCTGCTTCTTGCTTTTCCATGTAACCAAGTTTCCTCCAACAAGAGTAAAATACCCTGAAGTAGATCTTCTATCGATTGAATTTCCTGCCCAGTCAGCATCAGTATATGCTTCTATCTCAAGATGTCCATGTTTCTGGAATAATACTCCTCTACCTGGAGAACCTTTAAGGTATCTAACAACTCTTAAGGCAGCTTCCAGATGATTTTCCTGGGGTTGGTGCATAAACTGGCTCAGAACTCCTACTGCATAGGCAATATCAGGTCTAGTATGGGATAAGTATATTAGTTTCCCTACAAGATGCTGATACTGCCTTTGATCTGTTGCTGGGTCCCCACTTATGATCTTAAGACCATGATTAACCACTATGGGGGTGTCAACCGGCTTGCAATCCAACATACCTGTCTCTGCCAATAAATCCAGAATATACTTACGTTGAGAGATAAAGATTCCTTTCTTTGATCTTAACACTTCAATCCCAAGAAAGTACTTCAACTGACCCAAATCTTTCATTTCAAATTCTTGAAATAGGCTTTCTTTCAACTGCTTCATTTCTTCCTTGTCATTTCCAGTTATAATCATATCATCGACATATATGATTAAACAAGTAACTTTTCCCTCATTTCTCTTAATGAACAAAGTATGATCTGAATTACTCTGCTGATACCCATACTTTTTCATTGCAATAGTGAATCTCCCAAACCAAGCTCTTGGAGACTGCTTTAACCCATACAAGGCCTTCTTGAGCTTGCACATTTCTCCATGGTGAAACTCATCAGAAAAACCTGGTGGTGGTTCCATATACACTTCTTCTTTTAAGTTTCCATGTAAAAAGGCATTTTTAACATCAAACTGATATAATGGCCAATCCTGGTTTGCTGCAACAGAGAACAATACTCGAATGGTGTCAATCTTGGCAACTGGAGAGAAAGTTTCTGAATAATCAATCCCATATGTCTGAGTGTACCCTTTTGCAACTAATCTGGCTTTGTACCTTTCTATGGACCCATCTGCTCGGTGTTTAATTGCAAAGACCCATCTACACCCGACAGGCTTCTTCCCAATAGGCAACATACATTTTTCCCATGTTTCATTCTTCTCAAGAGCTAACATCTCAACCCTCATAGCTTCATACCATTTTTCCTGATCCATGGCCTCCTGAGTTGTTTTGGGAAGAACTTCAGAATAAACTGCTGCTGAGTAGACTTGGGCAGTTGGAGATAAGCTCCCCCTGACCATATTGGTAATAGGGTATCTGGACTGCCGAGGCTCATATTCTGGTTCATATCTTTTGGGGGGAACTCCTCTTGTACTTCTGGGAGGTAGAACATATCTTTCTGGTTCTATTCTGGGCTCCATGTTTTCAGTACTGTCTCTAGTTTCTACACTATTAAAGGACATACTATGCTCATTATTAGTACAATCTTTGTTTACCTCATATTCATCCAGTGGGAATTCAGGCTCAGGCTCTAAAGAAGTACTCTGTCCCATGGAACAAACTGGCTCGGTGGAACCACGTACTAACTCTTGTGGACCTGTATGAGACCCAGTAGGTGTGACAGAACAAGATACACTGGTTAACCAACCCAATGGATCACTTTGACTCTCCCCCTGACTATTGGGTTGGTGGGAATAGTAAAACTCTGTTTCTAGAAAATGACAGTCTAGAGAAATATAGACCCTACGAGTAGGGGGGTGATAACAACGATATCCCTTTTGATGACTCCCATAACCCACAAACACACATTTAAGAGAACATGCTTCAAACTTAGTTCGCTCTGTTTTGGGAACATGAACAAAGACAGAACAACCAAAGATACGAGGCTGAAGGGTTAAAACTGAAGGAAGACTTACATGACTTGTCAATTCTTTGAGAGGAGTCTGGAGATTTAGAATTTTTGTAGGCAACCGATTCACAAGATACACTGAGGTTGCTACTGCTTCAGGCCATAAGTAAGTGGGAACATGAGACTCTAGCATGACTGCTCTCGTTACTTCAAGAAGCAGACGATTTTTTCATTCTGCAACTCCATTCTGCTGAGGAGTATGAGGACAAGAAGTCTGATGAATAATGCCATTGTCCTGAAAAAACTGTCGAAGAGTAGAATTGACATATTCACCCCCATTATCAGATCGCAAAATTTGAATTGTTTTGTGAAACTGAGTATTAACCATTTTATAAAACTCAACAAATTTGGAAGCAACCTCAGATTTATGTTTCAAAAAATATATCCAAGTCATTCTAGAACAGTCATCAACAAATAAAACAAAGAATCTGAAACCATTATGACAAATATCTGAACCTATTTGTGGGGCAGGTCCCCAAACATTAGAATGAACCAAAGAAAAAACAGTTTGAGTTCTATTATTGGAAGGTTTATATGACTGTTTGTGACTCTTAGCTAAAAAACATGTTTCACAAGACAAAATATCACTATGAGAAAATAAACTAGGAAATAAAACTCTAAGGTACCCTACAGATGGATGACCTAGACGCCGGTGCCACAACCACTGTTGTCTTTCTACTGATCCGCGAGCCAGCACAGCAGTCCCTTGTTGAACCACTTCATCCACATAGTAGAGTCCTCCACTTTCAGTGCCACGTCCAATCACTTTCCCCGACTGAATATCCTGTAAGAGACAAAAACTTGGATACATGAGAACAACACAATTTAGTTCATGAGTCACATGACTGACAGATAATAACTTGCATGACAAGCTTGGCACATATAAACAATTTTTTAATTTTAAACTGGGAGAAATATCAATTGTTCCAGCTCCATGTACTGGAGACAGTCCACCATTAGCACTTTGGATAGAATTCTTCAGTGGTATTGAGGATGTAACCAAGTCCTTTTTGTCAAAAGTCATTGTATCGGTTGCTCCACTGTCAACTAACCATTTGCCATTGTTGTCAATATTATTCTGTTCCTGTTGGTACTCAACAAAGAAATTAGTTCCAGGAGTAAACTGATAATTTTTACAAGTTTGAGGGTTGCTTTGCTGTTTTTTAAGTTTTTTGGGTTCTTTATAGAATTTTAAGGTTTCTGGAGGGCATACTTGCAAAAAAAACTTTTTACCTCCTTTAAACCCTATCCCTACGTTCTGAGCTCTCATCACAGCCGCTGCCCCCACATTGGTACTTCTGCCTTCTTCGTTTTTCTCCATTACCGACGCTTGAGCTTGCTCGCCGGCAACCATGGCAGCATTCCCTCTTTGACTGTTTCTCTGCCGTCGGCTCTTCCATCCTTCAGGGAATCCGACGAGCTCAAAACACTCTTCTCTTGTGTGTTTCATCATCCCACAGTGGCTGCACTTCAATTTTGACCGATCGATCCTTTCTCCGCCGCCGCCTCGCTGTGATGATCGGTGGTTTTTAGCCGGATCTGAGCTGGGCTTGGTGGCGAACCCTTGACCAATGATGGTTTCCTCCTGAGGTCTAGTGGTTAAACCACTTCCGATCCCTATACCCATCGGTACTGTCTCTGATTTTTTCTCAGGACCCATCAATCCTCTCCTTGTGCCTTCTCGCCGGATGATGGAGAAAGCTCTTTCAACTGACGGCAGTGGCTTCTCCTTCAGGAGATCCCTTCTTTCGGCGTCAAATTTGTCATCAACTCCACTAAGGAATTGGTACAGGCGAGCCTCTGATTTGAGCCGATTAAACATGGTAATATCTTCTTCAAGTTTCATTGGGTTAGGCTGCCGGAGATCAATCTCTCTCCATATTCTCTGACAATCACTATAAAACTGTTCTATAGTGTTGTTCCCCTGTTTCATGCCATGAGCTTTCACTGTTAGTTCATACAATTGCAGGGCATCATCTTTCTGACTGAAAATTGAAGCCAGCCCATCCCACAAAGCTTTAGCTGATGGGTATTCTGCATAATTGGGTACTAATTCTGGTTCCATGTTCTCTAAGAGCCATGTACAGATCATGAGATCTTTCTGTTCCCATGTTGAGTAGTTTGGATCGTCAATTGCTGGTGGTGTCGGACTTCCAGATAAGTGGCTTAACAACCCTCTGCCACCTATGGCTAATTTCATTAATCTTGCCCACAATGAGTAATTAAACTGATTCAATTTGGTACTAATGCTGACTGTTTGTGGATTCTGGAATTGACTGGTTTGAACTGGTTTCTGCAGGAGCTTGGCAAGTTGTTCGAGAAGGGTTTCACCACTTGGTGAATTCTCTGTGTGGACCGAAGTCCCACTGGTGCTATACTCTTCTGCCATGGCCGGGAAAAGGTTTGGTAAATGATGAGTATTAAATTTATTCGACTATTCTGGTTGATGAACCTGCTCTGATACCATGTTGGAATGAGAAAACTGTATATTCATATTGCTAATAATCTGTGTACATATATACAGCCAAGATATATGCTAAATAAGGAAATACATATATGCTAAATAAGGAAATACACTAATTCTAATTGATCCTGTAGTAAAGGTAATATATTCTTTCCATGACTGTTTTCTTTCTAATATCTTCAAGTTCTTCAAATATTCCAAAAGGTTTCTTAGCAGTTTACATCGGAGAGACAGAGAAGAAGAGATTTTTAGTTCCAGTATCTTATCTAAATGAGCCTGCATTTCAAGATTTGCTTCATCAAGCAGAAGAAGAATATGGTTTCCATCATCCCATGGGTGGCTTGACAATTCCATGCAGAGAAGATAATTTTATTGATGTTACTTCTAGCTTGAGTAGATCATAAGTGAAAAGCAAATTACCCTAATCATAAAAAACAGTTTTGTAAACTAGAAACAGCCGAGTCAATGTATATACCTTCTTTGAAATAGAATGAGAAAGCTAATTACATAATGTAAAGTTGTCTTCTTGTTTTTCTTATCCTCTCCTCTTCTGTTCATGTTATCTTCACAGTGAAATGTCAAAGCTTTACAAATATTCCCAGAAAATCAAATAACTGATTGATTTGTGTGTCAGATTGTTACACCAAATTAATTTTTATCTTTTCCTATTTGTACTAAGTGTCGAAAGTAAGAGTTTTGAGGAAGAGAACAACAAATAAATTTTATTTCTAACTTGTATATAATACAAAAAGTTACATGATTATGAGCGGTAACATTTCCCAGCATCTAACCAATAGTATTTTTCATTTGCATTTGAGCTTAGCACTAAACGTGATCGCTGATTTTTCAACTACATACACAACTTCTTTTAACCGAAATGAAAAATATATCTAATGGATTCAAGCTTATACTGAAGCTAGAGCCAGGAAAAGTCTTTTCCACAACTGTAAGTCATTTAACAAGAAGATAGATTTTATTCAAGATGCAAAATGTCATGGAATGAATGTTGGGAAAATCGCTATTTTCCCGCCCCTCGGACCATCTTTAAGCAGGAATAAATAAGAAAATAAAATAACAATTGAGAAATTAAAGAGAATAAAGACACAAAGATTTAACGTGGAAAACTCCCAAATGGAGAAAAAACCACGGCCGTTGCCTAACGACAACCAAGAAAAATATTTACTATGTGGAAAATTGTTACAACCACAAATACAAAATATTTTTCTAACCGACACCCACAAAACAACCCCCAAATATTTATACTCCAAGAGACTCCAAGAGCTCAACTCTAATCTCTAATATAAAACACTTGTTGTGTTTTGGTGTGTTTTGAACTAAAGGATTTGAGCCACTTATATAGGAGGGGAATACCCTCCTATTTCTTTTCTTTTTCGATGTGGGATTGTAAAATCCCTTACCTTTTTTTTTTCTTTGGGTCAACAAATGCGGCTAACAATCTCCACCTTGACAAAAGAAAATAAAAAAAATACAACATTGTCTGTTACCGACAATCATAATTCTAATAACAAGAATTATCATACTCCACCATAAAAGAGTATCATCACTTGAAATTACTTCACAGACTCCAAGAATTTTTTTACCGGCCATGTCGAGATCCCGCTAATATTTTATGGTGCAACCCTCCTGTTGACTTTCCGAGAGTTCATTAGCCATCGACATAATTTTTTCACCACGCACCTTGCATCAACTGTCAACCAATACAGCGCGTATTTCCGTGGACCAGCTACCAATAATCCGTCCTCTTCCATGGCATCTCAACGGGTAGCAATCATGCCATGAGGACACACTTCTCTCAACTACAGAGAAAACTCATCATCTCCTTTGCCACAGGAGATCACATTGGCAGCAACAACGTTAGAGCTTCTAGCCGAATCAGCTCCACCGTTTGGGCAATCCTTCCTCACGTGTCCAGTTTGACCACACCCCCAGCAGACAACCTTCCTCTTTCCGGAGCCTTTATTCTTTTTCCTGATACTGACAGATAAAGCTGAATTCTCATAAGATTTATTTTCCATTTCATTCAGTCTTCTCTCCTCAGTAATGAGCTTACTAACCACATCCGCATACACCACTTCCTTACTACCATATTTCAGAACAGGCTTCATGTGCTCATATGTTGAAGGAAGTGACAGGATGAGCCGGAGAGCTTTATCTTCATCTTCTGTTTTCACTCCAAGAGTTTCCAATTCAGAGACGATGCCGTTAAGAACACTCAGATGATCTGACAGCTTTGTACCTTCCGCCATTTTCAACGTGTGAAATTGCTCCTTCAAATATAATCTGTTGGATATATTTTTCCCCTGATACAATTCTTCCAGTTTCTCCCACAGCTCCTTTGTCGTGGACAATCCAAGCACATTAGCAAGAATATTTTTTGCTAGACACATGCGAATTTGACTTGCCGCCTTGATATCCAGCTCCTCCCATTCTTCGTCACTAATCTTGGATTTTTCTGAGTCTCCACTACCACCGCCTTTTCCTGAAGTTCTTCCGCTGACTGGTTTACCCTGCAAAACCTTATGTAGTCCAGACTGTATCAACACGTCTTTGACTTGCACTTGCCACAGTGCAAAATTCATTCTCCCATCAAATTTCTCAATATCGCATCTCATTGCCGACATGCTTATTTTGTGCTTAATAAAGGACCATAAATAAATATTACACCAGGTAAATTCCCAGGTAAGAGGAGGAGTCACAATGGTCTCACTTAAAATCCACTTGCCTTAGACTAAATTCGTGTCGTTTGACAGAATTTACCTCGACATGTAATTATTTATTTCACCACCAATACTCAAGCACACCAAAGCAAAACGGCTCCACCTTTTCCAAAGCTCCTCCAGCTTAAAAACAAAAATAATTTTAAAAAAATCTTTTCTGATGTGGAAGATCAGACCAAGCTGCAACCACAGAGCATACTAAGATTTTTGACAAAAATTATAACATCTAAGCTCTGATACCACTTGTTGGGAAAATCGCTATTTTCCCGCCCCTCGGACCGTCTTTAAGCAGGAATAAATAAGAAAATAAAATAACAATTGAGAAATTAAAGAGAATAAAGACACAAAGATTTAACGTGGAAAACTCCCAAATGGAGAAAAAACCACGGCCGTTGCCTAACGACAACCAAGAAAAATATTTACTATGTGGAAAATTGTTACAACCACAAATACAAAATATTTTTCTAACCGACACCCACAAAACAACCCCCAAATATTTATACTCCAAGAGACTCCAAGAGCTCAACTCTAATCTCTAATATAAAACACTTGTTGTGTTTTGGTGTGTTTTGAACTAAAGGATTTGAGCCACTTATATAGGAGGGGAATACCCTCCTATTTCTTTTCTTTTTCGATGTGGGATTGTAAAATCCCTTACCTTTTTTTTTTCTTTTGGTCAACAAATGCGGCTAACAATGAATTCATTAAAACAGGATCAGTATTGATACGGCATGTTTGTTGTAGCATATAATATGGAGTGGTTCCAAGAAGAAGGAGCCTATTTCAAGGAAGTTCGGGAAGTAGAGGTACTATCAATGTTGTATGTAGGAATAAGGACGTCGGTTCACATGGCCGAAGAAAAGAGAAATAGGGATATTGTTTTGTGGACTTCAATGCTTGGTGTCTATGGTAGAAATGGGCATCTTATCGAGGTGATTGAGTTGTTCAAGGAAATGTTAAAAGAAGGGATCAGACTAGATGAGGTGGCATATGGAACAGTTATCTCAGCTTGTGGTCACACAGGCCAAGTGCAACTTGGAATTGAGTACTTTGAATCAATGACTCAGGACTTTAACTTAGATCCTGGCCCAGAGCATTATAGTTGTGTGGTTGATTTACTTTGTAGGGCTGGCGAGTTGAATAAAGCCTGGAAGTTGGTGAATGAGATGATCACCATAGGATATGAAAGTTTCAGCGTTTCCATGTGGGGGGCTTTGCTTAGTGCTTGTGAGGAACATGGATATATTGAATTGGGTAAACTGGCTGCGGAAGAGGCACTGAAGTTGGAGCCTTAAAACGTTGGGATCTATGTGATGTTGTCAAACTTATATGCTAGGTTTGGAATGTGAAATGAGATTAGCCAGCTTAGGGAAATAATGAAAGAAAATTAAAGAAAGATGTTGGATGTAGTTGGATTGAGGTCACAGGTTTAGTGTAAATGGAGCATTGTCACTCTGAAACACAATGACATATGGCGCAATTATTGCTTTGATTTTGAATGGATATATTGGCCTTTTTCAAACCCTGAAACTAATGATCTTCAAACAGAAGAACTAATAAAGTGGTCTGATTAGGAATGTGTAGTGATTGAATTGGTCAAATTTTAGTGGTTGGTCAACCTAACCATTATTCATCGATCAAAAAAATCTATCTTTAAAAATTGAATATTATGGGTCAGTTTGGTCAGGTTCGGTCAATTTTTATCGGGTTCAGTCAAATTTATTAGTAAATTTATAAATCAAAACCGACCAACTCAATCGGTTTAAACCCACATAATTAGTCGAGTTGGTTGGGTCGGTCGAATTCGGATAATTTTGTCCATCCCTAGTTCTGATTGAAGTAGCAGTAAATTTAATATTTAAGTTTGAGAATGGAGCACCCTCTAGATAAAATAAAAAAAATTAAACTCAAATTAAATTCTTTCAACTTGCTCAGCAATTGGTGAATGTGCATCATCCTCTTCATCTTTGATTTCTATGATGCAAGTTATTATGCAATCGACTTAAGATTTTTTGTATTTTTCTTTTTAATACTTAGTTTTTCTTTTTCTTTTTCTACATTCATTGGAAAATTTTTAAAGAAAGATGGGGATTGTAAAATTTGAACTTTCATCTCTAAAATTACAAGGTGGATACTCTACATATAAACTACTAATCTAATGATAATTAGTAATTAAAAATTTCAATTAGTTAAGCCTATATTCATTCTTCTTCAATTCTAGTTTCACATATGAAAACTCAACTAAAAAGCAACACAACTAAAATCTAAAATGAAAGAAATTACTTGGTATATATGCGTTTATTTATGAGTGAAATAAACTCTTTTTTTTTTGTTTTTATAAACTTTTAACTCTTTTTTTTTTGTTTTTATAAACTTTTTTTTTGTTTTTTTATTACAATATGGGGGAGATATCGAATCTGAATCTATAAACAGATGTGTACTTATTGTTAGGTTATATCTTAATGTGCTACTATTCTATTGTTACCCATACTTTCTTTTGACTACTATGATTTGTCTACAAGAGATATCAAAACTTCACTAAATAGTCCCTTATGTTCACCATTCTATGAATTGGATTTAAGCTTCCCATTCAAGAATAATTTTATTTTTTTAGTAAAGCTAGCCTAATAGTAATTTCATTTTTCTTTTTGTCTTTCTAAATGAATCATATATAGAAAAATCACCCAAAATGACCCCTTCTAAAAGCCATTAGTATATTTTGATCCCTTTTAATCTAAAATGACTACAAAATGATGAAAATGCCCCTTATATCTTAAAAAGCTCAGAACTCTTAGTTTCTTCTCCTTTAGCTCGAGCAGCGGGTTTCTTCTTCCTTAGCTCGAGCAGCGGGTATTCATGAGCTCCCATTTTCTTCTCTCGTCATTTTCTCCTCTTATTCCCTAAGATTATGTGATCTAAACACTTAGATTCGATTGACATTTATTTCATCAAACATTAATTATATCCATTAGCTTATTCACTGCAACGAGTTAGTTTTTTATTTTATTCAATATTTGACAATAAGAAAGGCCGATTTTTTTTATATTATTGAATGATTTGATCAAAAATTAATTATGTAATCTTATATATTTTAGTTATACTTAAATTTTCTCATTTGATTTAATGTCGAGGTTAGGGTTTATGATTGTTAACTACATTTATGTGTAGTTAGGGATAGTTAGTGACTTAGTTTTCACTGTCCAGTTGACTGCTATTGAATTTATGGTATGAGTTTCTCTGTCGATTGAGTTTATACGCAGTTTGGATAATCATTAAGTAAATTTAATATAATAGGTACTAACTATTATGAACAATATTTGAAAACAGCTACTAATTCTATTTTAGAAAAATATAGGTTGTACGATTTGAATTTGGTAAGTATTTGACTGAGTTTGTATGCAACTGTTAATTCCTTAATAAAATAGTTACTAACTATGGCTAACAATAAATAATTATGAATAACTATGTAATAACATCTACTAACATGTTTTGAAAATAGTACATATTTATCCCTTAGATAATTTATATACAATGTTTTTATAATTGAGAAGTGTTTTACTCCATTCTATATGGATGTGTGAATTTCTTAATGATATAGTCACTACCAATCATTAACTATAAGTAACTATCACTAACTTTATAATAAGTTACATTAACTTCTTTTTAAGACAGTTCATATTTATCTCTTGGACAATTTATATGCTCGGTTTTAAAATTAAAATGTGTTTGACTAAGTTTATATGGAGGTGTTAATTCCAATCTTTAACTCACAGTAACTATCACTAACTACTACTAACTATAAAATAACTATTACTAACTGAGTTTGTTAACACTCCTTTAATCTCTATTAGATAGTATGTACCAGGATTTGAATTTGAGAATTTTTTTACTGAGTTTGTATGCTAGTAAAAATTTCTTAAATAAACAGTTGTCGAGCCTTAAATTTGGGCCGGATTAAATTTAAGAAGCTTAAACTAGTCTGTTATAATTTTTAAAGAGCCTAAACTTAATTTTAAGGCTTGAATCAAACTAGTCCAATCCATAAAAGCCCAAAAATAAATTTGTGAAAGAGGTTCGGTTCAAAAATTAAGAAGTTTAGATTTTGTTTGAGTTGGAGTGGGTCCAAGTCAACATGAGCTAGTACTCATGTCGATTTGGAGTGTCCAAATCGACATGAGGTAGAAATCGACATGAGCTAGATCTATGTCGATTTAGACACTCCAAATCGACATGAATCCTAATTCTGTTTAGGAATTCTAATTGTGTTTAACTTCGAAACCATTAACCCTAATTGTGACATTATAAATAGAAGGCATCTTAAACAATTGAAGGATGAGCGATTAAACAATTAAGAAGTAGTAAAACACACAACAATTATCAAGAGAAAACCAATTGACACAGAACCAAAAACTCAAAGTTGATTTAGGTAATAAGGCAGGGGGCTTGGTTCAACAATTTCAATTTGATGGAGCCAATAAACGGAGGTTCAATTTCTATGTTTAGCTCATTTAAACTTACATTAGCCATTTTTATCATTATTTGCAGTTATTTAAAAATTTCTAGCAGCAATCTTTATTCTTCAAAATAATATTATCATACAGTAGCTATTTTCATGCTTGTTTGACAGTTGCAATTTGAATCAATATAATCTCCGGTAGTAAAGCCAACATTCTATAGCCATCAAAGTATGGATTTAATCACAGTAGCCAACACTAAACATAAAACCTAAATTCATATTTTTAAAACTCTAAATTCTATATAAAACTCTAATTTAGGAGAAACCCTAATTTGTATAAATATAAAACCTTAGTTTAAATAGAAACCCTAATTACCCAATAAAATTATATCATGTAAACCGTCTACCTTTCGGGACACTTTCTCCCGATCCCGGCAAGGGGCACTACCCCCTTGGCCCCCACCCACTAATCGGCTAGTGGGACTGCCGTCGCGACCCCTCGTTAATCTGGTTAATATTTATTTATGGATTGTAATTCTTTGTGATTAACCTTAATTTTGTTTTATTAAAATCTAATTTATTATTATTTTTGTGATGATTAAATTATATGTTTTGATTATTTATTTGCTATGAATGGTTAAATGATGTTAATTTTATTATTTGGATTTAAAAGATGTAAAAGACATGTTTTCACTCATGTGTGCCTTATCTGTTTAATTTATTTATTTTCTATAATTTAATTTATTTAAAGGCTTTGAAACTAATTTAAGGGACACATTTCCACCTATGGTGGGTGTCCTATTTTATTTATTTTACTTTTTTTTATGGACATTGGACATTATTGTAAGGGCGTGTTTTCATTTTGTGCAGATGTCTATTTTATTGGTTTGAACTTTTCTTAATTTTAATGAATATTTCTTTATTTCTATTGAATGTAGTATGGATAATGTTACAATAAGTTAAGAATTTAATAATATTTAAAACTGAAAAGGAGGCTAATTCCAATGAACCGGACTTTATGGGGGCACTGGATCATTCTTACCTTCCTCATGCGTACCCAACTTTCTGAATACAATAGGGGGTTGAAAATTTCTTAGGAATCTAGTTATCCATCTTTTTCTTTTATTTTTCATCCAGTCTGGGTGGCAACTCTATTTCTCCGAGTTTAGGCATGTGTTCTCTAAGGCCCTAAGTCTAACAGTGTCAAAGTCGCAAGAATCATTCTACTGGGAGTGGGGCAAAAATCCCTGCTCATAACAGTCACCAAATGTGATATGATATTTTTTATTTCTTATCTATGATTGCAGGGTATTGAATTAATCATCATTTTGAAATGTCGAAGCTCAATGTAGTTATTCTAATCTTTTATGGTGGAAAATTTAATATGAGTGCCTTTAAATATATTGGCGGATCCACTGAATTTGTGGTGTTGACTGAAGAGCCTGATTTCAATGAATTAAGGAAAATGGTATAAGATGTTCTTAATGTTAACAGTAATTCAAAGCTTGGGTTCAATTTTTGTACCGGCTTTGATGAAGCGCCACTTTATGATGTGTAAAGAATTTGGAGTGGAGGTCAGTTATTATGTTACATGGAGGGGGCAGGAACATGCTTATGAGAACATCATATTAGGTACTCTTGAACAGTCTTACTCCATTCTGCCTGGATACTTGCCACATGCTTACCAAAACAAATCCAGGTTCTATTGTTCATGTGCATTATAGTGATGATTTTCAATTTCTTTGCCTCTTTTTTGCACTCGATGTTTCAATTCAAGTTTTTAAATATTGTAGGTCTGTGATTTCCATTGATGGAAGTCATATGAAAGGGAAATATTATGGTGTCCTCCTCACGGCTATTTCTCATGATGGCAATCGACAAATTTTTTCACTGGCCTTTGGTATAACTGATTAAGAAAATGACTCATCATGAAAATAGTTCTTGGAACAATTGAAGGTAGTCTATGGTGAAAGATCGGGTCATACCATTACTTCTGATAGAAATCGAAGTATTCAGAAGGCAGTTATAGAGGTATTTTCAAATGCTTTTCATGGGATTTGCATGCATCATCTGCTTAACAATGTAAAATGCAAATTCTGGCGTATAACAAAGGATCTTGAAAAGTATTATTACAAAATAGCTAAAGCATACAAAATTCATGATTTCAGACAACTTTTTGGATCATTTTATGTTGTTGTTCTTAGTGTGAGAGATTATCTAGAAGGAGTTGGTTTCGATCGATGGACATGATCTCATATGCCCGAGAGGAGATATAACATAATGACTATAACATATCAGAATCTGTGAATGTTGCTCTTATAAAGGCATGGGATCTTCCCACCATTACATTTGTCAGCAAGGTTAGAAAGATGTTACAAAGGTGATTTTATGAACAGTGAGATAAATCAGCAAAATGCACCACAAATATGTCAACTGATGTGAAAAAAAAACTGATAAAGAGAATGATTTACGCATCGAAATTGAATGTAAGTGCTTCACTAAATTTGCATTTATTTCATATATTATGATTAATATTTGTAATTTATTATAAATTGCATCTAATTATGTACTTATCAACTATAGATGCAAACTGCTAATAACTCTAGGTACGAAGTGTTCTATGTTGATAAAAATTTCATAGTGGATATGAATCAAAAGACTTATTGTTATAGGAAGTTTCAGTTAGACCAGATTCCATGTGTTCATGCCCTTGTTGCTGCCAAAATTGGTGAATTTAATGTTTATGATTTGTATTTCCCATATTATTCCTGAGATTATTGGTACGAGACCTATAAAGGGATAATAAATCTGGTGCCTTACATAACAAACTAGATATTACTAGATGAGGTGACCAAGATGAATCTTCTACCTCCAGATGTTCAAACTTCAAGTGGCAGCCATAAAAAATAAAGAATTCCTTCATTGGGAGAGGATAAAACACATCCTAAGTGTAGTCGTTGCCGTAAGCCTAGCCATAATAGACTCTTATGTCAGAATCCAATACCTATTAAATGTGCATCACAATATGCAAGTGCTTAAAATAAATAAACAACTTTTCTATTATATTTGCATGTTATTGACAGTTATTGTTCGCTAGTTTTTCTAATTTTTTATTTGTTAAATTATAAAGTTTTGTAATAATTTGTGAACAAATTATTAATTTCATGATTATCTATAAAATTTGTCCACTAACTATCACTAACTAAGACTAACTATGCACTGACTATGACTAACTCCATCTTAGACTGATAAAGCATCATTACTCAACCAGAGCTGGTATTAGGGTTATACCTCTACGGTGTGGTTGGCTGGGTCAGCATGTGGAAACAAGTTAGGGATGGTAGTTGTCCGCTAACTATCACTAACTAAGACTAACTATAGCTAACTATGTACTAACTATGACTAACTCCATCTCAAACTGATGAAGCATCATCACTCAGCCAGAGCTTGTATCAGGACTACATCTTTACGGTGTGGTTGCTTGGGTCAGCATGTGGAAATAAGGTAGGGACGACGGTTGTCCACTAACTATGGCTAACTATGCACTAACTATAACTAACTCCATCTCAGACTGATGAAGCATCATCACTCAGCTAGATCTGGTATCAAGACTACATCTCTGCAGTTTAGTTGGCCGGGTCAGTATGTAAAAATAAGTTAGGGACGACAGCTGTCCACTAACTGTCACTAACTAAAACTAACTATAGCTAACTATGTACTAACTATAACTAACTCCATCTCAGACTAATGAAGCATTATCACTCAGTCAAAGCTGATATCAGGACTACATCTCTGGGGTGTGGTTGGCTAGGTCAGCATGTGAAAATAAGTTAGGGGTAGCAGCTGCCAACTAACTATCACTAATAAGACTAACTATAGCTTACTATGCACTAACTATGACTAACTTCATCTCAGACCAATAAATCATCATTATTAATCCATTGTTTACCATGAAAACTGTAGCAACATAAATTATGCAACTGTTGACCATTACAAAATTCAAATATATACAATTTGCAACATTACAAAAGTTAAATTGTCATCCACATTAAGCCTATATTATACACAAAATCGACAAATATGTATACAATCATTTGTCATCTAAATCACTGTCCTTCTCACCATCAGAATGATATATACCCCTTTTCTTGTTATTTGCATGAACCTATAAAGAACAAGTTGTGGTATATCTGAGTTGATCCATGTGTTCTTGTTTGCAATCCCACAATGTGAAGCCTGGTGTCATACAAAATTCAATAAATTTGGCCACAAACATATCACAATCTTGTCTATTCAATATAAAAAATTAGTTTTTAGTTAAATTAAATTAATATAATTAAACAAAAAGCAATGGCAAAGAGTTATCCATACTGTTGTGGACATAAATCCTTTGTATATATTACTTTGAACTTCTTTTTTTAGAATATTGCGAGCTTCGGTCTCAAAGTGAAGAATTCAATGAAGTTAAGTACATAGACCAACATTTCTCTTAGTGGAGTCACATATATCATCCTTAGCATGCGGTGGTCTGGTCAAAACAATGAGTCAAATACTGTAATGGTCCAAGTAGTTAGCACGATTTCAATAAGAAACCAATGTCATGACCTGTGGTTAACTTGGAGGTAAATTCTATCCACTTACCATGTAGGTTTTTCATATTTGAGTTGGCCATTCAAGAATCTCACAATGTTTATTGAAGGCTCCCAATCAGTCTTCTCTTTTTTACTATTGATAAAGTCAGCATACCCCCATGTAAATAATTGATTGATGAGTGTTCAACCGCATGTTACCCGTTGGTCAAACAGAGATTCACAAAAATATTATTTTTGTCAAATATAATATAAAATAATATCAACTTCCTACAAAATATGATCGAAATACAATCATTATTCAAAATTTTGATATATTTAGACATACTATCCATATAAAAATATAAGTTGAAAACTTACATCATTGCCCAATCAATTGTCTGTTGTTTTCAATCGCCACTAAAAATCATATGCTTCTAACCTTCTTATTGTAAAGTTATAGTAATCATTATCTGGTAACCTTTGTTCATTCTGTTTGTTACTGTATTACGAAAGAAGTTTATTTAGGATCATTGCATGCCTGTTAATGAAAGTTTAAATAAGTTGTCTACTTACTATTTAAATTCCATGAATGTGAAGTCCCACCAATCATTGAATTATTTTTGTGCATCTTCACTTGGAAGTTGAAATGGGGAAATTGGATGCACTGGGTCATAGTCATCATTATCGACCCTTCTCTTCCATACTTGTGATGTGACATCTCTTCCCTTCTTTCCTTTCCCTTCTACCATCCACTCTTCTCCGATATATTTCGAATTTAGAACTTTAACCCTTTTAGCAGCTACTTCATCAAATTTGGTCCGAAAAACTGTCATAAGGGAGGAGGTAGTAGTTTCTTCTGATTTCTTGACTTCTTCAACCTTTTCTCCACAGAAATAACCCACATTTACTTAAGAAAATGGTACTTTGAGAGAAAAAAAAAGGATTCATTAAGTCTATAATAACTCACATGTTCTCAGGTGTAGCCATGGGCTGAATATCACATATTTCCTTCTTTCCTAACGGAATGGAATTGGAGGGGTTGGTAATATCTTGCTGATTTTTTAGATCATCAACCCTTTTTCCACTGGAATAAAATACAACTATGTTTGTTTAGTTCAAATTGATGGCGGACAAAACCTCTTCATTATGTTTAATAATCCTTACACATGCTCAGGTAAGGAAATTGGGACAATACTACCAATTTCTTTTTGTCCCCCTACAATCATGTTTTTTATTCTACTAGAAAGACTTGCAATCTCTGTTATTAAATGCTTATTTTGTGCTTTCAGCTTATTCCGCAATTCTTCATTTTCTTTTATCAAGTACTCAATCTTCTCATCTTGTTGAACATTATTTTTCCGCAATTCCTCGATTACTTCTTTGTTTTCTTGATTCTTCTTTTCAAATGACAAACAAAGTTCCTCCAGCTTCTGAACTGTATGCTGTAGATTTCTAAAATTTGTTGAATCAAATAAGGATGCCTTTGATTCTTCACCCCCTTTGGGAGTTTCTTCTGGGGCTGGCAAAATATTAGGTTCAATGACCATTGCACGTCTCTTTCTCGTCATCCCAAGAAAATAGGGGTGAGCAAGCTCAGCATCCGAAATATTTAACTTTTTTGCTCTCTCCTCCTACATTACAAATAAGTTCAGAGGAATAACTGAGTATGGATAAATTATTAAGAAATTTTCAATAAAATTAAAATAATAATATAAATAAAAATATTACCACTCACAACAATCTTGTTACAATAACATTGTAAGCTAATTTTGATGAAAATCGCCAGTTTAGTATCCTTGGGATATAAATGTTGATTTTTTAGCCTAAAAAATGTCTGCAAATGGTAGTATCTCCATTTCAAAAATTGACAACACATTAAAGAACCCACTAAGAGAAAATCCCCCATCCATCTTTTTTTTTTGAATTTCAGAATAGTCTCTTTTATATTACATCACAAGAATTTCCTGCCTCATTTTCCCCAAGCAACATTGTTCAAAGATTCAATGTCATCCACAACAGCTAAAGCCCTCCCCAATATAAAGAGGTCAACGAGATAGGCAATACCTAACTTCACTTGAGTAACCGAATTTGTGCAATGCTCAAAGACATCAAGTAATTCCTTGCATCTCAAATGTCTATACTGCTCAACCATAGGACTCGTGCTGTCAGGCAAAGCATCACATCCAACATATTGTAATCCTGAAATTAAATAATAGTCGTCTACCCCTATAGTCACTATATCATTTTCAAACTTAAAATATAGTTCATCATCCTTTGTAATGTTTAAAAGGTGCATACACATATATTTGATCATTCCCTGCCAATGTAATATATTTCCTCCTTTAAGTTTGAGCAAATAAGCCACATTATACTTAAGAAATAATTCTAACTGAAAAATAATATGAATTTTTTACTAAGATTAATCAACAATTTAAGAATAATATAGCTATACAATGGACGACTTATATGTAATAAATCATACGTACCTTCTTTTTGTTACTAGAAATGACATAATCTATTATGCCTATAATCGTCAAAATAGAGCCAATGGTGTTGATAATATTGTGCTTCCACCTTTCTTCAGGAATAATGTATTCAACATCTTTAAAAACTGTCTGAATGTGCTCTTTTTGTTGTTCCTGTTGGTCTTCTTGTTGGCGCTTTTGATCATCTTGGAACTGAACTTTCCTCTTTCTCTTTCTAGACACCTCTGCAGATCCCTTACCTTGTCTTCTCTGAAATACAAATCTATTATCAGTACTATTAAATTCACCTGGACTAAGTAGTGCCAGCTGAGTATCAGTTGGCACTCTCTCATAGCTCAAAGATGAAGCACTTGGTGATGCCATTTATTCTACACATTATAGATAAACATCATCAATCGAAATGTAGGGAAATAAATTTTGTGAATTTAAGTATATAAATAAGAACAAATTAATTTATGTTAGTGATAACTAGTGCCGATTAGTGACTTTGTAATTAAGGATTACTAACTTGCATACAAACCCAATTATATCATTCTCAAATTCAGATCCATATACATATACCGTCTTACAGAGAATTAGGAAGTGTTTATAGAAATAATTTATTCAGTTAAGGTACAGTTATTGACGGATAGTGAAAGTTATTAACAGTTTAATCAAGGATTCACCTGCTTGCAAATTCAATCAGATGATTCTTGAAATCATATTCATCTACATATTTCATGTAAGGGAGAGTTAGGGAGTATTTACAATAGCATTTTGTGATAGTTGGGTGATAGTTAGTGATAGTCAGTGATCGATAGTAACTATTCAATCAATAATTCCAACCTCCTTGCATACTCAATCACATGATCTTTAAAATCACATCCATCTATATATGCCATGTAAGGGAGAGTTAGGGAGTATTTGCAATAGCATTTTGTGACAGTTGGGTGACAGTTAGTGATAGTTAGTGATCATTAGTGACTATTCGATCAATAATCTCCAACCCCTTGCAAACTTAATCACATGATCCTCAAAATTGCATCCATCTACATATGTCATGTAAGAGAGAGTTAGGGAGTATTTACAATAGCATTTTGTGGTAGTTGGATAAAAGTTAGTGATAGTTAGTAACCGTTAGTAACTGTTCAATTAATAATATCCAACCTCCATACACACTCAATCATATGATTCTCAAAATCATATCCATCTTCATATACCATGTAAAGGAGAATTAGGGAGTGTTTAAAAAAACAGTTTGTGATAGTTGAGTCACAGTTAGTGATAGTTAGTGGCAGTTTAATGACTGTTATTGACTGTCCTAAGTCTCTATTTTTAAGTTGCAAGTCCAACTGAACAAGCACTTCTCAAGTTCAATGCTAAAATTTAAGGGACAATTATAAACTGTTGTAAAATACAATTTGCTCTGCTTAGTGAGAGTTATTAATAGTTAGTCAGAGTCAGAATTAAGTATAGTCACCAATGACTAACTTTCGCTAACTCACTACAACTTCAATCCTATAAATAAAACATTGTCATATGAAATACATGGTTCATAAAAACATATAATGTACACCACCTAGTTAAGATTAAAACCACAAAATGGCAATAAATAAACAAGTCACAATCATCAAAAATTTCACTGCATTCATCAATACAATCATTAAAATAAATTGTTTCTCATTTGACATTGTCGATTTTCAAAGTAAAAAAATCCTAAAAAAATCAAATAAACAGTAAAAAACCTTAGAATAAAAGTATTTATTGTCGCCAAACTTAAACTTTTAACAGACACAAATTACAATCAAATGATGCTTCAGATGATTAAATTAAACTTCTAAGAGTTCTTACTTCGTTTGAATCTCTAGGAAAATATTGATGCTATGGTTAGTAAGCAAAAGAAATATAGAGTAGATAAAAGCTGTTTCGACTTTTTGAAATGAAAACGTCTAAAGCGAGAGTGTTAATATTTTATTTTATTTTTAATATCAAGGAGTATTTTTGATATTTTGAAATTATTTTAAATTAAAAAGATTCAAAATATGCAAATAGCTTTTAGAAGGAATCATTTTTGGTGATTTCCCTTATATATATATTTCAAAAAATATATATAAATATATATGTTATAACTGTCAAATTTCAGTTGTGCGCAAAACTAAGGGGGGTGTATTCAATTCAGATTTTAAAAGATTATGTCAGATTTTTTATAATCCATGGATTATGTAAAATCCATGGATTGTTTTAATTCTACATAGACTTGGATAGATTTTAATGTATTTTATTATAAGGATTTGTTTAGATTCTAAAAAGTCCATAGATTGTTCTAACATCAATTATAGAATAATTAAAAATTATAGAATAAAAATAAAAATAATTACGATTTGAAACAAAAGAGTTTAACACAAAATAATACATCGATCATTGTCATAAGTAACAAAATTTTTAGCAACCAAAAGAGTTATTATCTCCAAATTATTTTTTATGTATGTCAAAATGCATCAATGAAAATGTAAAGGCAACACATTACTCAAAATGCAAAGACAATTTAAAAATGGGAGATTTACGATTGGGTCCTCGTATTTATAGCCAATCTGCCCTAAGGTCCTCACAAAATTGTAAATATGCTCTGAGGTCCCTATCGTTTTAACAATATCTCCTTTAAGGTCCTTCCGTCAAATTTTGCCATTAGCTTGTTTAAAAAAAATTACAATTTGATCCTCGTAAATGTCATTTTATTTCTACACTATAATATATTTATGGGAGATTTACGATTGGGTCCTCGTATTTATAGCCAATCTGCTCTAAGGTCCTCACAGTTTTGTAAATAGGCTCTGAGGTCCCTATAGTTTTGACAATATCTCCTTTAAGGTCCTTCCGTCAAATTTTGTGACAAAAAACTATTTTATTACAATATAGATAAAATGTTGTGACAAGTGAATTTATCACCTAAAATAATTTATTTTTACAACTTATTTTTTTAAATAAATATTAATTTGTCACATTATAGAAAAAAAAATCCTATTGTGACAAAATTATTTGTTGAAAAATACAATGTCATTGAAATAATATAATTTTATGAAAATATGACTATGTACCATAAAAAGATATTAAAAAGATTTGAAATTTAAAGCTCAACATCAACATAAACAAAAGTCATCTAATTATCAATAATTTAAACCAAAAGTATTCAAAACAACTTAATAAACCAAATGTATTCTAAATTCCCAACCAAAATAAAATCACATAAGACATTCAAAATAAAGTCACATAAGACATTCATTCCCAACCAATTATAATCCTCTCATCTTGTGGCGTATCCAATTTGATCGTTCTTCAGGGGACATCTTCAAGAACACATCTTTTTTGGCTTTGGTATCAAGCAACTCAACCACCTTAAACCGAGTATCTTCTTCTAAGTTTGGGGTATCCTTGATGGCATCCCAAATTGTATATTCTCTCTCCCTTTCTCTTTTCTCTAGTAGGTTATAGATTCCTTGAAAACTAGTGGAAATTTGATCAAGCCTTTCTATAATGCTACTTTCTTCATACTCGGTTCTATTTCTTTTGTTCTGGGTTGTTCTTTGCATGGGAACCTCAAAAGTTGTAGGAGATTGGAGCGGTGATGTGGAGTGAAATAATGGATTATTCTGAGGTTGTCTTATGAATGCATCATTGTCTACATCATAATCAAAGTCTTCTATGCGCACATCTCTACCTTCTCCAACACCTAATGTTCTTGCATCAGTAACACTACCCAACCCAATTGAGTTTTTTCCAACAGCTACACCGTTCCCAATGGCGATTTCCAAATCCTCATAATCCCTAAATATTCCGTAACGTAAGTCGGTGTCCTTTGGGTGAGCCTAGAAAAAAAAAACATAAATTTTAAAACTATTATTGCATTACATCTTTAAAATAGATTTATTTATAAGAATAAATTGTCATATAGTATTTAGGAAGCTCACCTTAAAGTATTCCTCCCATATTTCATCACTAGCAGTGAACTTTTTTGTAGTAGAGTCAAACCCAAAACCAGAGCTAAAACGCATAAGGGTTGAATAAGAGATCCATCGATTTTTAAACCATTTCAACCGGCTTTAGTAATTGTTGTAGGTCTTGTGACACCCAAGTTTTTCATTAAGAATAGGAAGTATCATTTCTTCCACTATTTGCTTTGATAAAATGCCACTATTGTCACGCCATCCCCGACTGGCGGCTTCTACCATGAGCTCTAACAATAAGTCGCTTTCTTCCTTGGTCCATTGCTCATATGTTCCCTTTTTTTTGACATCTTGTTGTTGATCAACCATGATGATATTACTATATTATACAATAACAATCCATTATCCATGTTTCATTACTAATAATAATAATTACTTAATAAGAACAACTTGATGACCAAGCAGCAGCAAGCAAATTCTACTTGTTTAAGTTTACAGCAAGAAAGAATTTACAGCAAGCAAATTCTGCTGTATGTAATACTCTATGATATTATTAATAAAGTTTACATGTTTCTGTTAAAAAAAAAAACAAACAAATTCTACTTCATTTTGAGCACTCTCGTTCAATATTATGTCAAGCAATGGGTGATAAATATAACAAATGGGAAAGCAATGATTATTACAACAGAGAGCCTGATACTTATAAGTGAATTAGGACAGACCAATTATATCAACCATAGGGCAAGTAATTAGCTTTGAAAGTATCAAGATTTTTTTTTTCAAAGTATCAGGATTATTATCATTACCATTTACTGCAAATGAGTCTCCAAAAATAAAATAACAAGGCACTTGTGTTCCTACTATATGTTTTTGAATGTTAGAAACAAATAAAACTCCAAAGGCTAACAAAAATATTTCTCCTTGCTTTCCCATTTTAAAAATTAAAAATAAAAAATTATATATATATATATATATAGAAGAAAAAAGATGATTACAGGGTATAAGAAATGGCCCGAGGCCTGAGGTGTGAAAGGCAAAGAACTATACAATCGAGATTGTTTATATAGGCTAGCTAAGAACTGAAAATTTGTGTGGCTAAAAAAATTAAACTATTGGGAGATAAATTTGGGCTTGAAACAGTACTAGTTAGCTGTTTTAACAATAAAATTAACAGTATGTGATTGTGTTTGTAATTTATTAATTATATTTGTGGGTTGAGTATGGTGCCGAGTCAGTATGCTAAAGCGCAGCAATCCAACAGTCATCAATGAGTTACCAAGAACAGCACCATTTGATATTCATGAAACAAATTCGGTTTCAATTCATGAAACAAATTTGATATTCCCAAACAGTAAAAATTTCGAACAAAAAGCAAACTCAAAAAGACCCTAACAATATGAAAAATAAAAAATATATTGCAAATAAAAATAAGACGCACAAAATCCACAACAATATCTCAATATATAATATTCATAGATGTGAAAGTAAAACCTGGTTGATTAGAGAAAAGCTAGAGTAGTGGTCTGTTCGTCTCCCCTTTTTTTTGTGAGCATCAAAATCTTTAGGTTTGTGAGAAGATTTGTAGATGGATTTCTATTTATACAAAATATTCTAGAATCCATCACAATCCATTATTCAATGAATTCTTTGAAAATCCCTAGAATTTTCAATACCATTGGATTTAGAAGGATATTTTAAAATTCTAATTGAATACACCGAGATTTTAAATGACTTTTTAAAATCCTAATTGAATACCCATAGATTTTTAAAATACAAAAAAATTTTATAGAGTCTCTATTGAATACACCCCCCTAAAACACGGTCGTTGTAAATACCGGTGAAAGAAATTTATTAGAGTACACTACACATACTTGTACTGAAACAAGCCAGAACTGCCACGACCTTAAACTTTGGGCTTTTTAGTCATTTAATCGCACAATAAATTCTTTATTGACGATATTCTCCTCTATTTGTCTATCTCTGATTGGTCCATTGATTAATCAATAATTTATCATCAAACCCTAAACCAGGCCACGTAATTTGGCAGAGAATAGCCCTAATTGCTTTGAATCAAAATTCATATGTAACCAAGAGGGGGTGTTAAGGACACGACAGATAGTTCATCATCCAAAAGAAACGGTCAAGATCAGCCTGAAATTAGTGGGACCACTCCCAAATCGCAGAGAACAAAATGAGCAAACCCGAGGACACTGGAAAAAAGGTAACTACCACTTGCAGTTTCAGATTGTAATGATTTACCCATCTCTCAATTCAATAAAATAATGTTTCCCACAAGCACAAGACTGTTTTTTGGAACCACTTTTTATTAGTCTCACTCCCAATGTAAATACCGAGTTGAGTTTGCTTCATTGGCTTGTATGGGACTTATGCAGTGTGTGAGTTAAATTTGGGTTTATTTTCTGTTTTGATATTTACCTAGTTCTAGAATCAACTTATAAAATGGTACCTAGAAACTTAATAACTTGTTCCTTGAATGCAATTTTTTGGAACAAAAGAAAAAGGAAGAAGAAGAAGGCAGAAGTGCTGTTTTCATGGATTGCTAGTTGCTGTTTTATGAGATTTGTTTACATAGTGCTCAGACTTAATGTTTATTTCTTTCTCATTGGAATTGAGACTTTTTTTTTTCCACGGATTACTCGAAAATAAAACTACTTCTGAGTGTTTTTTGGTCGTTGATTGTTTTTTTCCCTGTTTGAATGTTGAATGCCAGTGATCCATCTTTGATTTCATCAATTTTTATAGTGTAAATGTTTTATTTGCAGTCAAATTTGAGCTTTTATCCCATTATTTTAATCACTATTGTTCCTACACCTTTTGCATAGCTAGAATAGAATCCATGAGGCCTTGTTTTGGAACTGTCCCTTTTTTTTTAATAATGCCATTGTTGATGACTTTGCTATAGATTCTGAATAAGAAGCTCAAAGATGTTGAGATTAGCATTCCAATAGTTTATGGCAACATTTCATTCTGGCTTGGCAAAAAGGCAAACGAGTGAGTAAATTGTTAATTGTTATTTAAATAAGTCCTTGTTGTTTATTCATTAAATCCTATTCTATTCACAAATTGACTCCCTTATCAGGTGCCAGTCACATAAATGGACTGTGTATGTACGGGGGGCCACAAATGATCTTGGTGTAGTGATAAAGCGAGCTGTTTTTCAGCTGCATTCCAGTTTCAGTAATCCAACAAGAGTTGTTGAGTCACCACCTTTTGAGTTATCAGAAGCAGGGTGGGGTGAATTTGAGATTGCCATCACATTGTATTTCCACAGTGATGTTTGCGATAAACCCTTAAATTTGTGAGTTTCTTTGTCTATTAGTCAGTTTAATTTTAGCTACTATGTTTTGGAAATCACAGATTTGGCCTGCTGATTCTATGCTTAATCATTCTTTGTATTCTTTTAGTATTTTGCTAGAATTCAAAAGTCTACGCTGTAAATAATAGAAACTTATGTAAAATTGGTATAAACATGTAAATAATGTGACTCTGAATCGATGTAATATTTTGCATTATGAATATGATTGGTCATTCGTTTTAGTCAATATTGATTTTAGTCGGTATTAGGAATAGTTCAGAAACTATAGACTTCCCAATTAATCATCCATAATTATTCTTTGTATTCTTGGAGCACAGAACGGGCATTCAGAAATATGTACTATGAACTACATAAAACTTATAAAAAAAAAAGATTTATTTACACTATATAAAAAAAACACAATTGTGGTATTTTTACAGTAGACACAATTGAATGTTCTTTAGGAAGATACTGCTAATTTTCCGATGCCAAATCAAACTGATTATACAAAGTTTATCCCACTTACCAATGATTTTCTTTGAAGTTGATAGATTAAGTTAAGTTCATTGAAGTTGATAGATTAAGTTAAGTTCATTGAAGTTGATAGATTAAGTTAAGTTCATTGAAGTTGATTGATTAAGTTAAGTTCATTGAAGTTGATTGATTAAGTATATATTAATAGTCATTTTATGCATTTAATTGTTCTCTGATTGAGAATGAGTTTTAGAGTGGAGAAATTGGTTCTAGATCTGTTTGTTGAATTGGATTAATGCCTTATCTCCAAGGATGTAGTTAAATAGACCCTTTGAGGAGGAAGAGGTAAATAAGAGCAATTTTTGAAGAGGCAAGGATAAGGCACCTAGTCTTGATCACTTTTGAAAAGCATTGAGCAGTCCTCAAACATGGTGAAGGAATGCCTCTCATGAAGTCTTTCAAGAATTATTTTGTAACTGCTGTGACTATAGATGATTAGAATTCTTCTTTATAACCACCCTCTATCCTAAAAATGATAGAAACTTCAATGACAGGGAGATTATGAATTATCTTCACTGCTTGCATTACTGAGAGGATCTGTTCATTTCAATTCCTCTTTATACTAAATCTGTTCGTTTGCTTCCTAGGGTTAGATAAGAGGATTTGTGCTTTACTTTTTTATCATAACTTTCTTCCAATTCCTTATATTGGCCCTCTCATAAGTATTTTTTTTTTCACTTGGCCAAAAATTGGAAAGCCAAAGTGTTACTCAAGGCAAAGATTTTGTTCGGCTTGCAATTTTCTAAAAGGTAAATAATAATGATACATTGCAAGTACTAATGCTTAACAGGGTCTCGTCATACTGGTGTTTTGTTGTAAGTATAGTATCTTTCTCATTTCTGTTTGCATTATAAGGTGGCTTGGGCTATTTGGAATTGCAGTCTAAGTGTTATTCGATGAACATTAGGTATGTATAAAGGTTTGGGATATGGAAAACCTGCCTATTCTTTGGAATTTTGCTTTTTTTTTTTTATAATCTTATAAAGTATCGTGAAGGTTGCTTTTATTGCTGTTTGTCCTTTGCTTAGGGATGAGGTTAGTTTTTTTAAATTTTCCATGGGCTAAGTCTCAAGAGATCTCGTGGGGATGCCTAAGTGTTATTCAAATTTGTGAGTTTCTTTGTCTATTAGTCAGTTTAATTTTAGCTACTATGTTTTGGAAATCACAGATTTGGCCTGCTGATTCTATGCTTAATCATTCTTTGTATTCTTTTAGTATTTTGCTAGAATTCAAAAGTCTACGCTGTAAATAATAGAAACTTATGTAAAATTGGTATAAACATGTAAATAATGTGACTCTGAATCGATGTAATATTTTGCATTATGAATATGATTGGTCATTCGTTTTAGTCAATATTGATTTTAGTCGGTATTAGGAATAGTTCAGAAACTATAGACTTCCCAATTAATCATCCATAATTATTCTTTGTATTCTTGGAGCACAGAACGGGCATTCAGAAATATGTACTATGAACTACATAAAACTTATAAAAAAAAAGATTTATTTACACTATATAAAAAAAACACAATTGTGGTATTTTTACAGTAGACACAATTGAATGTTCTTTAGGAAGATACTGCTAATTTTCCGATGCCAAATCAAACTGATTATACAAAGTTTATCCCACTTACCAATGATTTTCTTTGAAGTTGATAGATTAAGTTAAGTTCATTGAAGTTGATAGATTAAGTTAAGTTCATTGAAGTTGATAGATTAAGTTAAGTTCATTGAAGTTGATTGATTAAGTTAAGTTCATTGAAGTTGATTGATTAAGTATATATTAATAGTCATTTTATGCATTTAATTGTTCTCTGATTGAGAATGAGTTTTAGAGTGGAGAAATTGGTTCTAGATCTGTTTGTTGAATTGGATTAATGCCTTATCTCCAAGGATGTAGTTAAATAGACCCTTTGAGGAGGAAGAGGTAAATAAGAGCAATTTTTGAAGAGGCAAGGATAAGGCACCTAGTCTTGATCACTTTTGAAAAGCATTGAGCAGTCCTCAAACATGGTGAAGGAATGCCTCTCATGAAGTCTTTCAAGAATTATTTTGTAACTGCTATGACTATAGATGATTAGAATTCTTCTTTATAACCACCCTCTATCCTAAAAATGATAGAAACTTCAATGACAGGGAGATTATGAATTATCTTCACTGCTTGCATTACTGAGAGGATCTGTTCATTTCAATTCCTCTTTATACTAAATCTGTTCGTTTGCTTCCTAGGGTTAGATAAGAGGATTTGTGCTTTACTTTTTTATCATAACTTTCTTCCAATTCCTTATATTGGCCCTCTCATAAGTATTTTTTTTTTCACTTGGCCAAAAATTGGAAAGCCAAAGTGTTACTCAAGGCAAAGATTTTGTTCGGCTTGCAATTTTCTAAAAGGTAAATAATAATGATACATTGCAAGTACTAATGCTTAACAGGGTCTCGTCATACTGGTGTTTTGTTGTAAGTATAGTATCTTTCTCATTTCTGTTTGCATTATAAGGTGGCTTGGGCTATTTGGAATTGCAGTCTAAGTGTTATTCGATGAACATTAGGTATGCAGGCCCGGCCCTGAGGGTAGGCACTAAGTGCGACCGCCTAGGGCCCATGCTAGAAAGTCCAGAATAGGGGCCCAAAATCCCAAAAAAAAAATCCTGCATTAAATAGCACAACAGCAGCCAAAAAATAAAATAAAATCCTGGGTTAATTTTATTTCTTTTTTCTTCTGCCAAAATATCGTTTCATATTCCTTAGAGCCTCTCCGACTTGTCTTCTACCAAAAATCCAAAAGACTTGTATTGTTCCTTGATGTTGGTCCCAATGTTAGGGCCCTCTTTCTCATTATTCGCCTAGGGCCCTAAAAATCTCAGAAACGGGGCTGTAGGTATGTATAAAGGTTTGGGATATGGAAAACCTGCCTATTCTTTGGAATTTTGCTTTTTTTTATAATCTTATAAAGTATCGTGAAGGTTGCTTTTATTGCTGTTTGTCCTTTGCTTAGGGATGAGGTTAGTTTTTTTAAATTTTCCATGGGCTAAGTCTCAAGAGATCTCGTGGGGATGCCTAAGTGTTATTCAACTTAATTGGAAGGCATTACTTCTATGAACTCTTGTTTATGTTTTTGCTTGTAGTTATGTGTTTGATTTTATAGAAGGATGCTTTATCCTTCATGTTATTTGTTTTCTTTATTTTTTTTCAAAAAAACGTTCATGTAAAAAAAAAATATATAGTAGGTTTATTAAGGTAATGGACTTTAACCTATCACTAACTTTCTAATTACTATTTGTATATATGCTTCCTATGGTTAACCTTCCTTCTAACCAGAGTTACTTCATTGAGGGGAGACAAAGTTTGGATGGAAAGTGAAGTTCTATTAGTTCCTTTGGGTTGCATTCCTAGGCTGAAGGCATTTTGAGATCTTATGGCTGCCAAAACCTCTAAGACAGATGGATGAGACAGGATTTTGTTCTCTTGTAGTGAGCATACCACTCTTATTCAAGCTTGCGTACTTCATTTCCTAAAATTCCTCTAGGAATTGTGTTGCTAAGCTTGAAAAATTAATGACAGGTCTGGTGTGGGATAAAGGAAAAAGAAGAATCATCTTGTATTGTGCAAGGTGGTGTTTAAACCCAAATCAAAAGGATAATCTTGAAAATTTAATGTCTAAGAACATTTCTCTAGTTGGAAATAGCTCATGTAATTCTATTAAAATCTTATCTTTTGGGATAAGATATTAAAAAGTGGTCTGCACTGGATTGGACAAGAGACCATGATATATATTTGGCAGTCTCCTAATCTTGTTCATGCAAGCCTTTGGAAATCCATTTCAAAGATATCCCTTTCTGTTATCTCATTTATAAAATATAGAGTAGGAGATGGCTCTCTTAGTTTTGCTTTTAGGAAGTTGCTTGAAGGAAATACTTTGTTTTTGTTTTTTAAATCTTTTCCTTCACTTCTATAAAATTCTTGCTATTCATATTTCACTTACCTCAACTTTTCTTACCTTTGATATTCTGTCTTGGAATGATCATTTTTTCTGGAACTTAAATGATTGGGTGTGGATCCTTGTTGCTTGAGTCTTCTAATTGTTCTGTCTAGTTTAGGTAGAAGATTTTTAGTTCAGGACGATTCCAGATTATATTCTTATAAATATTTTTACTCTCATCATATTTTTATTCCAACCATCATACCTATTATACAGAAAATTAAATTTTAAAGTAACTTTTTTTAGTAAAACTTTTCAAGTCCTCAAAGAATCACTACCAAGGATCCATGGCAGGTACAGAGATCTGACAAAGCACTATTTAATATATTTGGAATGGGTCGTAGGTAATTCTTAGGACAATTAGGTGGCACAAGGATGCTAGAAAAATTTTCTGAATTTAATTTCAAGAAATTCACAGAAAAGAGGCTCAAAGCTTCTACAATACAGTGTTACTTTCTGTTATTGAGTAATTGAAAAGAGAGATGGTCAAATCTTCAAAAACCTAAGTTTATCATTGCATGAGGCAAGACAGTTTTCTTGGCTTTGTTATGAGATTTCTACTTTAGAGAGATTTGAAGGAGGCCCATATGCCGATATTCTATGTGACCAGAGAGCATTACTCATCAATATTTCTTTCAGTTAGATTTCTTATTTTCCTTAGAGGAAGATACCTCTGCCTTTAATATGTATCTGCTCTTCCATAAATATGCACACATAGCAAACAAGTGTTGTGGTTCCATAGTGGAGTTATAAGAATGAGAACTGGAGACAGTTCTCAGGTCCTCATTTTTGCGTGAAATATATGTTCTTAGAACACAAGCCTGCGGCTTTATGGCTGCAAGATAAAGGCTTTACCTATGACACCAAACAACGTTCGCTATTGTTAATGCGTTAAAAGTTGAAAATGAGCAAGCTTTGTTGGCCTACTTAAGTTTTTGAGTCATGCACAGATATCATCATTTGAAGTTGTACCCAGAGGATGAAGCTGGCCCTATGTCGACCAAGAAGCCTGTTGTTGTGGAATCATATGACGAGATTGTGTTCCCTGAGCCTTCCGAGGGGTTCTTTGCTCGTGTGCAGAGTCATCCTGTCATAACCTTACCAAGATTACCTGTTGGCTTTACTTTGCCTCCTTCTAGTATGTTTTTCTATACATATTTGTGCATTTGTTTCTCTTTATATCATTTTTAATAAATTAGTGTATCTTTTTTGTGTTTATAGTTCCAGTTGATGATACAAGTAGAAGGAAGAGAGGTGACACTAAAGATCATCCTCTAAGCCAGTGGTTTATGAATTTCTCAGAAGCAGATGAGCTATTACAACTTGCTGCGGCTCGCCAGCAGGTCAGAAAGAATTTCTTATCTTGATTTCATTAACATTCATTTCTTTTTGTACTTTTAGATATTTTTCATTGTGTATTTTTACTACATTATCACATCCCTATGGCTTTTAATTCCATCTAAAATGTACATGTTTGTGATGATTCTTACCATCTGTCTTCATCTAAGATTACATGTGTGTTTTCTGGATTTGTTTTATCTAACCTCTACCACAGGTTGCAAGTTTTCTGCCTGTACCATTCTTATTTCCGGATTTCCTAATGTTCTTAGGGAGGACTGGGTTGGTGGTAGGTCAGAAACGGTAAATTTAGGTTTATATGAACAATAGGAAGGGTAGAAACTCTAAGCAAAAATGTTAGGGTTTGTAAAAGGGTGAGTTAGGGAAACAAAACTAAAAAAAAATGACTTAAAATGAAAAAGACTACTAAAGAAATTGGGAAGATTTCCTAGCAAAGCTGTAAATTACAGAATTGCTCCTGATTTAAAATAATAGACCAGACAGTTCTTTGTGGGTCTGTAGAACCTTCCTTTATTTTTTTTGTTCCCTTGGTGATTCATGTGGGTTAGCGCCCACCTCCTCTCTTTGAATCTATTTCTGTTTTCAAGGTTCTTTTTGCAATGTACTTGCACCTTGAAATACAAGTTTTCTGCCTATGCCCTCGTTTCTAGATTTCATATTTATCTAGAAAATTCTTCTAGAAAAATCTCTTTATTTTGTGATAAACATGATATAGATTACAGAGCCTTGATTATACATTTGCTCAAATACCACTTTATGGACTTAATATAGATTATACATTATGGACACACTTGTGATTATTTTGTGATTATGGACACACTTGATTGTACATTTTAGATTATTGTGTGATGAACATGATATAGATTATAAAAAGCCTTGATTATACATTTGCTCAAATACTACTTTATGGACTTGATATAGAGTTCTTCTTCTTCATTAGGAGGCCAATGCCACTTCTTCTCTTTGAATTTATTTCTGTCCTGGAGGTCATTTTTTGTTGAAATTTTGAGATTTTTGTTGGACACTTTTATTATTTGAATTTTCTTCTTCTTCTTCATCTTCTTTTATACTTTCTAGGGGGCCAATGCTACTTCTTCTGTTTGAATTTATTTTTGTTCTGGAAGTCATTTTTTGTTGAAATTTTGAGATTTTTGTTGGACATTTATTATTTGAATTTTGGAGGAAAATTCAAATCTGTGTTGATATTGTAAGCTTGCAGTTCCAACAAGCAAGTTTGTGGGATTAGGTAGCAGTATGGGCTTAATACAACTTGATTGTTCAAGTAAACTAAGCATGGCTTGGTTATAGGGTGTAGTCTAGCATGATTAAGCATGGTTTAAGTCCACTTTTGCACTGAAGAACTCCTATTAGATCTATATATGTGCCATAAAGAAATCAATGAAAAATACAGCTCTTTGATGGTTCAAATTCCAGAACCTCTGTTCGATGTCTCTTTGCTGTGTTTTAGTTTTTTTCCCCCTCCAAAAATCCAACATGGTAGCCAAGCTTTAGATGTTCTTTACGGGTGCATAGGTGAAACAAAAAGGAAAGTTATGAAAGCAAAAATCTCTTTATGCTGAAAATGAAAAAGTAAAAGGGAAAAAAGGCTGTAAGTTTTTAGCTTTTTCTTTGCATTTTAGTTCTTGTTTGTTGTCTCTCTTCTTTTCTTTCCCAGTCCAACAAATGGTTAAATTTCCATGTCTTTGGATGAAGCATGATTATATTGATTTTGTGTCTTTCCACCCATTTTCATGGGTCAGAAGTATGTTTCTGGTGTGCTAAAGTGAGGTTTTTTAATAATGTGTGGCCAAAAACTGAAAAAAAAAATTGTCATGGAGACCTCAGCATGTCTAAGAACAGCAGACACTTTTTTTTTAAGAAGAAGAAGAAGAGAAGCTGAAAACATTTGTGGCATTTATTTGTGGAGAAGTGCCATGTTCTATTGATTGTGTTTTCTTGAAGAAATCCTAGAATGCTCTCAGAGGAGAAAAGTAAATTTCAAGTAGTTTTTTTAGAATGTTTTAATGAGTACACCAGAAAATTAGTGAAATATGCTTAGAGACAAAGTGCTATAAGAAGAAAATCAGCAAGAATGTTGCCATCTAAAAAAGCTTAGAGAAGATGCTCCAAGGAAAAGTAAAATGTCAAAGAGGCCTGGAAACGAGAGTTGCTCAAAGATGTAAAAGAGCCAAGAAAACTTGGAGAAATAGTGCTAGAAGAAAACAAACAAAAATGTAAATGAAGTTAGATGATGTTATATGAAAGGACAAGTTGAAGCCTACAGCAAAAGATCTCAAGGAGGATTGTTGGGATGCTGAGATTTTTTGTGGGATACACTTTTATTGTTTGAATTTTGGAGGGAAATTCAATTTTGGTTTGTTGTTTTAAGCTTGCTATCCCCGCAACCAAGTTAGTGGAGTTAGATAAAAATATAGGCTTAATACAACTTGAATTTTCAAGTAAACTAAGGATGACTTGATTATAGGGTGAGGTCTAGCACGATTAGGCATGGTTTAGGTCGACTTTGTTTACTCAAGACCTCCTATTAAATCTATATATGGGTATTAAAGAAATTAATGGAAAATAAAACTCTTTGATGGTTCAGATTTCAGAACCTATATCTGCTGTCTTTCGCTGTGTGTGCTGTGCTTTTATTTTTCCCCCCCTCCAGAAATCCAACATTTTTTAATGTACCCTTGGAAATGCTGTGAAGAATTTGGGAGGTTGTGCTGGAAAGCACATGAGTTACTTGTATTTTGAATTTTCAATCAATTTTCTGTTTCAAATTCAATGATGAAGAAAATGAAGGATGGAGGGAATAATTATAATAGAATACTGTTTTTCCTTTTGCCTCACAATCTTTAATTTGAACATGAAAATAGTTATCAACCATGAAGATAATCATTATTGTTTGACGAAATATATGAAGACTATAGGCCTCTATGGATGATTAAGGGAAAAATCCTTAGGTGGTGTAGTCTAAACTTTGTTAATTAGATATTTGTCAATTACCAGTTATTCTTCTTCATTGCATTATATTTTCTTCTACTGTTGGGAATTCCATTTTTGTTTTCCATATCAGTAAAAAATTTGTCCTAGAAAAGTAGTTAAACAGTCCCCAATCTCATGGAGACAAAAAAAAAAGGGCTCGAGTGTGACATTCTGATACAGAAAATGTCTTTTTATTTATTTATTTTTTTTGTGCTGAGAAGTTAAGGGGTCAGCCATCTTTCTCGAAAAGATGGACCAAAATGTTTTTCACGTCTTCAACTCGCATGAACTCTAACATATGTTTTTCAGTCTACTTTCTCCATTATACTTATTTTCTATCCATTCTAGTACTTCTATTATAAGCCCCCAACTAGGTACACCTTTTGTCCCTTTCTATCATCTCATTGTTCATCATGTTTGATGTTACCCATTTTTTTGGCATCATCACTTGGTGAAAGTGCTTCTATCTATTAATTAATGGCATAACATTGATGCTGTATTGCCCTTCCACCCAAAACCTTTTCAAATGGAAACAGTGACTACACAATGAAAGGCGAGTTGTCAGGGATTGAAAATTATTCAATTGATCTTATTATTCTTATGATGTTTAAAATTATGAATTATTTCCCAACCGGTAAAGTCTATGCTAGTGTAAATTCTGTTGCGATCGTGGATGACAAAACCCAGATATACTGTTAATGAATAGATGCCTTTGTCTGTTTTATGCTTTGCTGGAATTGAGTCTTCTTCCAGATACTATCGAACTCTGTTCCTGCACAAAGCTTACAAGAGTGTGCATATGTTCCTGCATGTGTGATTGTCTTTGAGAACAAGAGAGAGGTTAGAGAATTTGGAACTGGAGATGGGTGGGTCAAGTAAGTCCTTTATGAGAGAAATTGTGTCTGCATGACTTGTCAATTTCCTCCAGCTTTTAAGCAGGAATTGTTTGCTAATCTTCGTAATTCTTGTGACATTGTTAAAACTTGAAACACATCTTTCTCTACTTTGTCCTTTTTCTTTATTGGTATAACATTGGATTCACCCAGAAGTAAACTAAGTTACAAAGAATCATTTGGGTGCACACTTGCATGTGATGGAATGTTGACGAGTACTTTCATTCATGTCTTTAATTGTTCACACAAAACATATGTAACTAAGGTGGATGAAGTGCAAGTTTCCATCCTCTCTGGTTCAAATTCTAGGATTGTCAACCTGAATGCAGCTCCTTATTTCATTTCAATATTTATTTGCTTGCACACTGCCATCACATATATCTATAGACCTGGAATGCATGGCTTTAATTGTACCAAGAAACTAGGTGATTCTTCCTAGAGAAAATGTTTGTAGATAAAACCATACAAGCACCCTTGCTTATTTTTCACCAAAAGTTGGAAGCATTGTGGGTTTTTTTTTTTCTCTTTCTTTTTAGTGATATAAAAATGTAATTGTCGAGAATTATTAGCCAAATCAGCAAAAGGAAAATTGATTGAAAATAAATTAACAAGAAAGCATATTTTGACTTATCAAAAGGACTGTAAAATTGTTGAAACACATGTATAAAATGTCGTTTCAGTTATCTAATGGATCTGCATTATTTCAGTTAATGAAATGATGCATTGGACAATTCAAAGGATATTGCTTCAATTGGATTAATCAATCCTAAGTTCTAATCTTTGTGCTTGATACCATTTTGCAAATAAAAAGCTAGGATTGAAGGAACAATAGATGGTCAAACATAAGCGTCATTCATAATGGATTGCATAGACTGAGGCCATACGATTGCAACTGAAAACATTACACTGGATCTCAAAATTAAGATGTTGGGCATGCTCAATCATTCCAGTCATTCTTTTCGCATAATAGAATTGGACACCTCTGCACTATATTAGATGAGACACAATTGGCATGAACATTGGTGTTAATTCTACTTTGATCTTGTTTGTCTTGAAAGTTAACATATCATTTTAGTTTATATATGGCATTATTTACGTTAATTTGCATCTCAACAGATCTTTATATATCTATGGTAGAACTAAGAGTGACAATTATAATATTGAAGCATATTGAGTGAAGCAGAAAAATGCGACAAGAATATGGGGATAATTACTGTAATATGGGAGAAGTCCCTAAAAATTAATGAAATGTGGGACTTCTCCCAAAATTACCAGAATATAGAAGTCAAAGAGCCAAACCCAAAGTGTTACTTTCGGTTTGACTCTTTATTTTTTTTTAATGTTTTGCACATCTGAAACGAAAACTCAAAGTTTCGGACAATCCAAAATCTAAAGATTTTTGCACCAAAACGCAACTATGAGTTGCGGTTTGGTGCCTTGTGGCGTCATTTGAACCAAACCGCAATTCAAAATTGCGGTTTAGTTCATAATTAAAAAAAAATTGAACCAAACCGCAACTCAAAGTTGCGGTTTGATTCATAATTAAAAAAAAATTTAATTGCAAAAAAATGCAAATTTGTTTGGTGCACATGGTACTCTGGCTGCCGTTATTACTTGAAGGAATTAACAAGTGTAGGCTTATTTTTATTTTAATCAATCAAGCTTCTTTACTTTTTTTTTTTGAGAGATTAATTACTTAATTTTTTTAATTGTGCTTATAGCTAAAAAATAATCAAATTTTTATTTTTGTTTTAAGAAACAAAAATTAAAAGAGATAAACATAAAGAAAAAGAATATGAATTGATGCTTGTTTAGCATGTTAGACCAAACTCATCCTCACTTTGTGCCATGTGCTTCAAATGCTCAACAAAAACCCTATATCTTAGAGAGAGAATTAATTAAGCACTTTATCAAATTTTTTAAAATATTTTTATCATGAATTTTTATTATTTTATAAAAATATGTAATAAATTTTTAATAATCTAATAATAAATTTACAAAAATTATCATTTAATTTATATATAAATTTATTTATAATAAATTCATAAAAAATTATATATATATAACACAAAACTAATAAATTTATAAATTAATTAAAAAATTCTGATAAATTCAATTAAATTTTTCTTGATTTGTAAATTATAATATTGTAAACTTTTTAGGCCTAATTTTACAAAAAATCCTATTTTAGATTGTTTTCATTTTCTGATGATATTTTCTACTGATTCCTTTTTTATTTGTATAACAATTTGAAAAAAATTTGAATAATTTTCAAACTAATAAAAAAAAAGATCGTGAAAAACTTTATTAAAAAGAAACAAAGAAAGAAAGAAAGAAAATAATAATAATATTAATAATAATATTAATAATAATTAGGATTAATATATAAAGATAATAGCTTATGAGCAACTTCAAAACAAGATTGCTAGATGTCAATCAAGAATAAAACCAAAATCAAACCAGAGTACCATGTGCACCAAACTACAACTTTGGTGCAAAAGTTGCAGTTTAGTGCAATTTAATTTTTTTTTAATTATGAACCAAACCGCAACTTTGAGTTGCGATGTGGTTCAATTTTTTTTTAAAATTATGAACCAAACCGCAATTTTGAGTTGCAGTTTGATATTTTTTATTTTTGTTTACATATTAGCAATGATCACATAGGCAAAACTAATTTCTAGAAATCAAAAACTGCTTCTGGTACTGGTGAGGCATAGCTAGTGGTTCTTTCTGTGGATTGCATTTGCTCTTGTAAATTCACCCGCTTGATTTTATATATTCAATGTCTTCTTTATTTACTTGGAGGTCCAAATGAATTGAAATGAGGTATGTGGTTTGAGTGAAACTTTTTGCAATTGATGGATAAGTTTTATACTTGGGAGATACAAGCACTGCTGTATCTATTTACCCTTTTTTTTGCGTTAGAATCATTCTTTCTAAATTTGTTCAAGCCTGTAACTAAAATATTTTGACATGATAGATTCAATGTATTTAATAGGTGCAAACTCATATTGCAAAACTCAGACGACAGATAAGCGTGATAGATGGACAGCATCAACAGTTGAAATCCACCTCTGGCCAGTGACTATACATACTATTGAAAATTTCTTGAGAGTTTTGCTTGACATTGCTTTGTAGCAGCAGCACATGATGGCATAGGCATGTGACAGTAATTTTTATTGTCTCAACTGCTGGGAGAGATTTCCCTTTGGCTCCTTTTATTTTTCATTTAATTGTCTTTCATTTTTTTCTCCCAATAAGTGCTTACATATGAAAATGTATCTTTGTACCCACAAACGAAAGTAAAGTGTATAATTTTAATATTTAGAAGTAAAAAATTTGAATTTTACTCAACTGATTACATCTGAAATTATGTATTTCAAGAGTGTATTTGATATGCGTAAATTGATCAGTTGATAGGCTATCTTTCAATTTGCACTCAAGAAAAACAGAGGCTGGAAGAGGAGGTAGCATAAAAGTAAATAAATTATATAAGCTTTTTCATCTCTCATTGTTGATGGGTTCAAAGTAATATTCAGCAAAGTCACAGGCATGAAATTTTTTACTTTTATTCCAATTCATGAATGTCCTTGAGGGAAAAATTATGACTATATGCTACTGGAATAACTTGCATGTGGTAACTGAAGTGCTTGGATTTCATTTTGGATCCCTTTTAACCTTTCCAGAATTGTGGCGTTTAAGCATGTGTTGGCCAATGTAAAGGAGAGTATGTTGATTCGTTCTATTACCTTTTCTGTAATTATTTTTTTGTGTATGCAATACAGTTGTTTTACATAATGTCTCCTGAATGCATCAACTACCTTAGTTGAATTTAGCTTCCAAACTGTTATGGTTATCATATTCTTGCAGAGTTCATGTGCTCATACTGAAGTGCCCCTTCGGTGAATTATTTGTCAATAAAGATGAGGGCCCTTCTCAAGTACTTCTATCAGTCCTTGTGATGCTCTTTATAGATGCTAAATAGAAATGGGGTCATCTATTCTGGCATTTGGATGGGACCTGCTTTTGCTGTCATAGTCATTTCAATTCCTTTGTCACGCTCTTCTTTGGTTTGGCACATGCCAGGTACAACCCTATCCTTAATTCTCATAAATTGTGTTAATTTTTTAAAGTGGATCCAGATAAATAATATTCTCACCTCGCAACTGGCTGAAGTCCATCTATATCTAAGCTAGGCTTTTTATGGTCAAGGTCCTAATCTAATTATTAATGTTTGCTCAATTGTCTTTTTAGTTGGTTATGGCATATTATAAGTCCTTGTTCAATAATCAATACCTGATTGATAATCTTAGTTTTGATCTTAAATGCCAGTCTGCTTTCCAGGTCCCTTTACGTCTAAGTACTATCCTTACAACCCATGTGAGTGCGTTTAGTTTTGCTTCTTGTGTTTAATTTTGCTTGTTTACATTTCTGTGGGATCCCTATCTGTTACCTGACTGTTGAGTATTTTTTAAAACAATACTCCATCTCTTGGGAATATTTCAACCCGCCATGTTAATGTTCATATCATTATTAAGTTCCCTCGTGCATTTTTTCAGGACATCTCATTTTAAGCATTTTCTTTCGACCCAATTAGGGATAATTCATTATTAATTATTCTCTTTCTTGCATAGTAAGGAAATAAATGAATTGTTGTAAACTCATGTGATTTTATCAATGCCTATTACACGCAAAGAGACATAATGTTAACTCAAACAGTTGCTTTTGTACCATGGCTTCAGTTCTGACGAATTTCCTAGCTATCTCTAGTAGGCTGGACAAAAAAAATCCTAAGAGAAGAAATTTACAAAATTTTATGGGGCATATAAAAAAAATACATGGACAGTTATAATTGGCAATTAAAATTAGCCATTTGAAATGGTTGAATTGATCTTACAAGGCCTTACTGTTTTGTCTTTACAGGAAGGTTTTGGTGGCAAGAGTAACATGGCCTTCATGTGCTGAACAATAGGCAGGGTCTTTGTCAACTATAAAGAAAATGTTGCTCTCTTGACTCTCAGCGGGGCACCGCATATCAGTGTGATTGGTGGGCCTTTCTAGTCTGCAATTTTTATTGTCCATTCCTCCAATCAATCTCATTCACAGAACATGAAAGTCTTTCTCTCAAAGACCGCGACCCAGGGGTAATTTGCTTCTTTCTTTACTGGGTTTTAGCTGTGAAACAATTTTTACACATGATATAATGCACACATCTATGCATGCAAGGGAGCTTATACATACATACATATATACACTAATCAAATAACACTATGCAGATCTGCTTGTTAGTCCTAGATAATATGTTTATCCTAGATAATATGTTTATCTTTGAGTTAGTGAACCTTCTTGAGTTTAATTGTTCTCAGTGTGGATTTGAGGAATAGATAAAAATTCAACTTAGTTAATTTTAGAGTTAAAACTCTCATGTATTTCTAGATATTATTTCTTAAACTCAAAAAAAAAAGCCCAATACCTGAGGATACGTATACATTTAGGCTTGTGGGCAGAGATGGACTGTCGTGGACTCTTTGGGGTTTGATAAAAACAAAAGCAGAAGACAGAAATGCTGGACATTGCCGTATCAGGCATTAAATCTAGTTTTTTGCAGATCACTTTCTTGGCCTGAGAACATGTTGTAGATATAACTTCTTTGAAATGTAGCCAAGCTAGGAAGATTTCAGCGGTGGACATTTTAGGCATATTTATGTCTGATAATTGCTCTTCAATTTTGGTGGTGGTGGTTTAAGCTGGACCACATGGGAATCTCTCTATTGTTGAAACACTTATTTAATTCTCTAGTAACAAACACTTCTTTATTGGATACTTAGATTAGATAGGATTTTGCAGATTTAACAAAAAGAATAATTTCTTGCATATATTTATGTCATGTACAAACTTATCTTTGCTTCTCCATTCCCTAACAACAACAACAACAACAACTCTTTAATGCTATTGTGAAAGGAAGTAAGAGAAGCCTTGAAGTATATGAAAGTAGGTAAAGCTTGTGGCCCGAATGGTATTCCTATAGAGGTTTGGAAGAACCTTGGAGAGGTTGGAGTTGCCTGGTTAACTAAACTCTTTAATGCTATTGTGAAAGGACGTAAGATGCCGAATGCCTGGAGGAAGAGTATCCTGATACCCATATATAAAAATAAGAGAGACATTCAATGCTGTACAAATTATCGGGGTATCAAACTTATGAGCCACACTATGAAATTATGGAAAAGGATTATTGAACACAGATTGAGGAAGCTTACAAGAGTTTCGGATAATCAGTTTGGGTTTATGCCAGGGAGATCTACCATGGAGGCTATTTCTTTTCTAAGAAGACTAATGGAATTGTATCAAGAGAAGAAGAAAGATCTCCACATGGTATTTATTGACTTGGAGAAAGCCTATGATAGAGTACCAAGAGAAGTGTTATGGTGGGTTTTGAAGAGGAAATGAGTCAGCGGCAAATATATCAACATCATCAAGGACATGTATGAGAATGCATCCACTAGTGTGAAAACATCTGGTGGAGACACTGAGGCTTTCCCCATTACTACCGGATTGCATCAAGGTTCGGCCATGAGTTCATACTTATTTACCCTGGTTATGGACGAGCTAACCAGAAGCATGCAATACGATGTTCCTTGGTGTATGTTGTTTGCTGATGACATTATTTTAATTGATGAGACTAGTGCTGGTGTAAACCGTAAGTTGGAAGTGTGGAGAAAAACCCTCGAGGACAAGGGTTTAAAGTTAAGTAGGAGTAAAACGGAATATATGCACTATGAGTTCAGTCTAAGGAAGAAGCATGAACATGAGGTTAAGTTGGATGGAGTTTTGGTTCCTAAAACCAAGCAGTTTAAATATTTGGGTTCGGTGTTCCAGAATGATGGCCGTATAAATGAAGATGTGGCTCACAGAATACAGGTAGGGTGGTTGAAGTGGAAGGGTGCGACTGGGGTTCTATGTGATAAGAAAATACCTCTGAAAGTGAAAGGTAAATTCTATAGGACGGTTGTTAGGCCTGCCATGCTCTATGGTAGTGAGTGTTGGCCACCAACGAGACAACATTTGCATAAGATGAGTGTGGCAGAAATGAGGATGCTAAGATGGATGTGTGGACATACCAGACTGGACAAAATTAAGAATGTTCATATTCGACAAAAAGTCCAAGTAGCGGATGTCGGAGATAAGGTGAGGGAAGGAAGACTTAGATGGTATGGACATGTTTTAAGAAGACCTCCTAATGCTGCGGTTCGTAAGTGTGAGAATTTGTTAATTGAGGGGACTGGAGGTCGTGGAAGACCTAGAACTGTGTGGAAGGAGGTGATAGCAAGAGACTTACGTGCCTTAGATCTTGATGCGGTTTTGATTAATGACAGACTTGAATGGAGACGTAAAATCCGTGTCTTGGAAGGGGCCTAAGGCTGGAGTATCTTTTTTGGTGTCTTTTGAGCTTATTTTGTTGAGGATCCATACAGCCGACTCCAACTTGTTTAGGACTAAGGCTTAGTTGTTGTATTCCCTAAATTAAGCTATATTCTTATTGTTCAGGAAAGCATATACTTTGGTTGTCTTGAAATATACAAGTCCTTTAACATGGGAATGATGTGTTTTGTTTTATTTTGTATATTTGGTCCGAGAAACTATGTACTGCAAGTCATTAAAATATATGGATGAAGCTTGGTACATTTCGATTAATTAAGCTTGTCATTGTTTTTTCTCTTTTTTTAGTATTGGTGCAGAGATTGAAAATCGATTATGAATCTATCCTACAAAAAAATATATACTTATCATTAAATTTTATCATTATAAAAAAAATAATAAATGTAGAGGAGGTACGAAGGTGGTAAAATATTAGAATAAACTACGGAGTAAATGTAGAAGTGATATACATATATATTAAATAATAGTAGTATTGATAATTTAGGACATGAAAAATAGATAAACTATTAATTGTACTATATCTATATGGAAAGGTCGGTATTAGGGTTTAGGATGAAGGATCTTCTCAGGACTCAGTAAAAGACAATGAGGATAAAATTTTCAGAAACGGCAGTCGTCCTTTGGTACTAATGGTTAGAGTTTCTAGTCCCTCATATGAAATTTGTATCAAAGTCTTCACCTTTCATTTATTTAAATTACTATAAAAAATGAAAATAGAATATTTCTTGTCACATTCTTCCAACCATAATTAGAAGTAGTTTATTAAATATTATTTCTTTTCAAAAATATCCCTCCTTATGCAAATAATTATAACTATTAGTCATTCTAAGATTTTGCTTCAATCCAATACTAATCTCATTATTATTTATAACATAAAAATAATATAATGTATATATTTTTTTAAATTTTTCAATAATTTATTTTGTTTAAAAAATATATATTTCTTGGTGTGTGAGTATATATATATAGAGAGGGTTGATAGCTAAACAAGATAACAAGGATATAATATTCTTGAATCTTGATGATGTAAAAAGCAGTGAGCGTCCAAAATCAAGAAGGAAGTTTGAACGTTGTTACTCTTGTAATTTTATATATTTTATGCTTAAAATAAATATTTTATTTCAAGCGAATTAGGTTTTATATTTATATTTAAATTATTTTAAATTTAGTATATATGATATATGACTTGTATTATTTTATTGTTTACATTCAAATTAAATTTTATAAAAATTAAAAGAATAGTAATAATTTTATTATAATTTAATTATAATATCGTTGATTATTAATTATATAATTTAAAATAATTATATTTTTATCAATTATGTTCACAATTTACTATTTTTATTTTTAATTGATAGCACTCCCATTTCTCGAGCTCCCTGGCCAAGCTTCTTATCTGATGTCATCCACAAGCACCGAGCTTTCCAAAGGATGGACCTCGGTACCAATCATAACAACCCGAGCTCCTAATGTTCAAGTGGACAATCTCCTAACGCAGTCGTCGTACATCTCTGATACACTTGCGATCAGCATTGACACTACTCAGATATTATCTCTTATCCTTCAACTATAAATAGAGGTGACCCTCATAGGTAAATGAGTTTTTCCACTCTTACTTTCTCTCTTTATGCTCAGACTGACCGAGCTCTGACTTAGGCATTGGAGCCTCCCCTCATGGAGCCTGGTCCCCTTTCTTGTCTTGCAGGTGGGAGAGCCACAGTAGCAAGAGCACCCGAGCCGAGCTTGGAGGGTTAGGACACCTCTGAGGGATAACTTGACATTAGTGGTGCGGTGAGTGTTGACTGGCTATTCCTTGACATGGGTAATTGAGTCTCAGGTACATCCCTTAGCTCTTCAAAGAAAAACACTCTAATCGTGCAATACTTTAATTAAGTTTATATTATAGTGCCCTCGCGCTCCAAACTCTTATAACGCCCTTGCGAGCACTAAACTTTCACAGCGTCCTAGTCGGGCATCAAGCTTTTAGCATATAATGTGCATCTCACAGCGCACTAGTAGCGCACCGAACTTTTAGCACTTATCGTGCATCTCACAATGCCTTAGTCGTGCACCGAACTTTCAGCACTTTAACCGTGCATCTCACAGCACCTTCGCACGCACCGAACTACTAATTGGAACATGGTAACAGGAAGTACTATCATGCACTCATCACACACCAAACTAAGCAAACCAAAATCTTTATAAGCAAACATGTTAATAGAAGCCATGAACTAAGTAAACCAAGTAATAAAAAGAGATATCGTTTCATTTAAAATTTTGAGCTATTATAGGGCCCTTACACACACCGAACTATTTTTGATTTGTATGTGACATCAACGATCTAATTGCACAGTAGAGAACTTGCACTTGTTATTTCGAATCTTATAAAATTTGGGGACTCTGTATTAGTGTTCTTGTTTTGTATTTCCGACATTGTTGTAAGGATAATTCTCTATTATTGTATAAGAAATGTATGAGAGTATATAGCTAGACACTCTGACCTTACCCAGAGGCACGCCCAAGAAGCTCTTTGACATGAATGTCAGAATATCAAAAGGTGACACCGCTTTTAGGTACCGAGCCTTGGTACCCTCCTTTATCAAGGATGAGCTTTCTACACTTAAAGAGCCCTGGTACTCTCCTTCATCAAGGTCAAGCTTTCCGAGCCACAACCACAGCCATAACACAAAGGAATAATCTACATCGAAAAGAGAAATTGAGAATCTGGTTAGAACAAGAGAGCTCGTGCAACTCCTCCCGAACTAAGAATATGGTTGCAACAAGAGAGCTCGAGCAGCTTCGCCCAAACCACAAAGACCGGTTCTAAAAAGGCTCTCCTAGGAGCCATACTTCTCGAGAGGTCATCCAGCCGAGCACCATAAATGCTACGCCTCATGCAGGTAATTATTCTACAACTTTACCTTTCTTATTTTATTAAGTTCTTAAAACACATATATAATTTCATATATAAGCATGGTATGAGCAATAGAACACTCGGTGTACGGGGCATTCACTTGCACATCATGTATCGAGCATGCTAAATAAAGTTGTGCTCAAGGCACTCTGATAATAGCAAAATGCTCGGATGCACCTCATGCTCGAGCAGGTTGAATAAGTGTCATAAACACATCAACAAAAACAGAACATAGTAGAATTAATGTGTTCTCACCTTGCACCAAGTTCGGTTATAAACAAGGCTATCAATCTAGCACGGTAAGCATATCACATCACGAATAAATAAAGTGTGAGTATTAAAGCTAAGTTCGTTGTATTAACCAAGCAAAAATTTTCATTACATAAGATGCCCCGTCTTTACAACTATGTAGACCGAGCATAAATAGACACCTTATAACTACTTTACAAAATCTCAAAATTTTAGTAAAGTTGTAAACCTCGTCCTATAGGTCTCCTTCCTCGTCCTCATCATCTTCTGCCTCTGCCAGAACAAGTCCATGTCCATCATCCAGGACAAGTACATGTCCAATTTTTTTCTTTTCACCGCTGTGATACAACTTGTTGATAGGCAGATACCCTGAGTATAGTGTTGGTTGCTTCTTTTGGACTCGGTAACCAGTCCTTGGCGTGTATCTTTCAGAGCCTCCCCTGCCAGGCACAGCTCCTAGATCTAGGCTTTCAATGTTTCTTAAGCTAAACGCGGCTCCTCAGTTTTGGCTCTTAGTTCTTCCTGAGATATGCATAATTCCTCGATCTTAGTATCTAAGGCCTTTTTTGCCTCTCGCCTTCGACTGAACTCCTCCTTGCATGCTTTGTTGGCCTGGTGAAAGTTTGCGGCCATGCCCACTACTCGGTCTTTCACAGTATGAGAAAGTTGAGCTGTCACGACTCAAACTCAATGGCACGTGACCGGCACTAGGGAACAGGAAAGCATGTGACTTTCAGAATCCGTAGTCAGCCTGACAACTCATTTTTCAAGAAATCTAGATAGTAACAACAATCACTATCTCAAACCGGGCCCATAAGTCTACTAGTATTATACTATTAATATAATATCTCATTATCAAACATTGGTTAATAAATACATTTGACTAAATGACAGACTTAAATAGAAAGATAGATAATGAAAAAAGTATCATGCGGAATTCTAAAATGTAACAAGGTGAAATAGATAAATAATTAAATAAATAATTAAATAATTTCTATCGAGAGATTAAAAAAGACAGGATGACATGAATAAATAGTACTTTTAGGCTTCACCTACAACTTGAAAAAAATAGTGAACAAGAATGAGTATTCGACTCAATGAGCTATATAGCAATTAATATAATACATCATTCTCATACTAATAATGCTCATGCAATAACAACCAGACAAACAAATCACGTAATCATACAAGGATAGGAGTAAGTTAATGGGATCACATTAAGCCTCAAATTGGAGAGTTGATTCTCTTATCTTGCTCTCTTGGTTCACACATTTCTCTTAGATTTCAATTCATAGGATCCGCCGTCACGGCCTTAGCCAAGCAGTGCCCTATTGACAAGCAGTGCTGAGCATGAGAATACTCCCACCATCACATCAGTCCAAATCTCATCATCATTATATAAAATTATTGAGTCATAACCCATATCCCAAATTATGTGCGGTCTCATATCATTATAGCCCTATCCAACAAATACGGAGAATATGGACCAAGTACAATCAACTCATATTCAACACACATTAAGCTTATAATAACAAATGTACATATATTGCACCAGTAATCGATGCATTTATGCAAATGTAGCTATGGACGTAAGTTAGAAAGCGAGATATTATATTAATCTATATAACTCATAGTATACAAAATCCGATAACTCTCCTCGAAATATAGACTGACGATGGAACAACACCATGCCTGGAAAGGATGTCGAAATCGGCCGGAATCTTGGTCGAAAGCTATCGGGAGGCATCAACCTCGTCCGGCGAGTGTGGGCTGCTCCAGCATCGAATGGCGACGATCTTAGTGGCGTTGGACTCGTCAGACGATGAACTTTCTAATGGTGCCGTAGGTGTCAAAAAATGATGACCGGGCGACGGTAGATCAAAGATAAATCGACTGGCTCTCTCTCTCTCTCTCTCCCCCCCTTTAACTTTCTCTCTCCTCATCAAATCCCCCTCCTTTCAATTAATTTTTCCCCTTATTCCTTTTTCAAATACATATACATATATATTTTTTTCTTTTTTAATAATATTTTTTTTCAAAAATTATTTAGTAGATTACTAAATAATATAAATTTAACTATTTATATTATTTAAATGTCATTTTAAAATAATTTAAAAATCGGATTATTACAATCTTTCCCCTTTATAAAAATTCATCCTCGTTTTTCAAACTAACGTTGGCGCTCAAGTAAAAAATAAGACTTTTTCACGCTTCCATGCGCACTATGATTTATTATTCTAAGAATTGCATTTAATATTCTTAAGCCAACTAATCTATCATTTTGAAATCTTACTCAACTATTACCACAATCGATCTCAAAATGCTCAGATAGTCATTTTAGACCTAACCCTCAAGTTTATTGTTCATCATCACAATTGTTCCTAAATCATCTGTCATCATACATACACTCTTAATCACTTCCACGCACATTTTATCCATAACAATTTCTAAACTCTAATCTTATACCTTAATGAAACACCAAATCTTGATGTCTGCCTCTACACATATTCAAAATCTCCATTCTTTTACCTCATTCATTTATACTTATGAATTCATTTCAAATCATATTTTATATTACTATTTCTAAATTTTTCACATTTTAAATATACCAATTTAATTACACTTAATTTAATTATTTTAAATTCATATGCCCAAATTATTCTAGAAGTTTTAATAATTTTGTTTCATTTTAATTCCACTAACAACCTTTAGTCTTTATCTCACTACCTTAGCAAATCTGATGCATTCAAAATATTCTATATCAATTAATATAATTATACTCTCCTATCTCAAATATTTTCATATTCAAACTCATCGTATACTATTCATTATTAAAATTTAAGTTTATTCTATTTTTATAATTTATAAACTATTATCTGTCATTTTATCTAATGTCAAGTACTAATGATATCCTTAATTTACATCTTTTTAACTACTATTTATGCATATCACAATTATTGTTACTTGTTAATCTAAACATGTCTAGCTATCAGCTAGCACTATAAGTGTGGTAAACTCCCCATAAGATTTTAATTATGGATTTCACTCTGTTGGGCCAACTTAAATATTTTAAATCTTTCATTATTCTAAGCCATCTAGGCTCCACAAATAAACTCAAATATACTACAATTGAATTTATATTTATAATTCAATTATCTCATATGTCATACTTCACTTGTGATTCCATCGAATCTTAAATTTTATTTTATTTTATTTTTCACCCAAACATCGTTTAAACAAAAATTAACAGCTATCTTGAGTCAAGCATCTTATCTTTCAAGCTACTAGGCTCGCTCAAAGAAACAACTCAAAGTTTTCTACTTTAGGCATATCGAGGGGGAACACACAATGATAGAATACACGATCTCTAACATAACTACACGTTAAGGTGTCAGAAGCGACAAAACTCATGCCTTGTATTCAACAAACACATATAACATTCATATGCATATGACAACCATTGAATCACAACCCACGGATAATGCTTAATTTGAGGCAATCGAGACTCAATCAAAATGAAAAGGAAACCTATTCTTTGCATGATATATGAACATAGAGCAACTAGAACTCTTCCAATTATAGATATACTAAATGCCACAACATCTTTTCTCTGATACCAACTTTGTCACGATCCAAACTCAATGGCATGTGACCGGCACTAGAAAACGAGAAAGCACGCGACTTTTAAAACTCCTAGTCAGCCTGATATTATACTAACAAGAAATCTAGATAGTAATAATAATCACTATCTCAAATCGAGCCTATAAGTCTACTAATATTATACTATTAATATAATATCTCATCATCAAACATTGGTTAATAAATACATTTGACCAAATGGCAGACTTAAATAGAAAGATAGATAATGAAAGAAGTACCATGCGGAGTTTTAAAATACGACAATGTGAAATAAATAAATAATTAAATAATTAATTAAATAATTCATGCCAAGAGATTAAAAAAGGCAGGATGACTTGAATAAGTAGTACTTTTAGGCTCAACACGCAACCTGGGAAAAATTAGAAATAAGAATGAGCATTCGACTCAATGAGCTATATAACAATTAATATAATATATCATTCAGATGCTAATAATGCTCATGCAATGAAAACCAGACAAACAAATCACACAATCATACAAGGATAGGAGTAAGTTAATAGGGTCACATTAAACATCAAATTGGAGAGCTGATTCTCTTATCTTGCTCTCTTGGTTCATACGGCCTTAGCCAAGCAGCGTTACTCGACTGACAAGCAACGCTGAGCATGAGAATGCCTCCGCCGTCACGTCACTCCAAATCTCTTCATCATTATATAATATTATTGAGTCATAACTCATGTCCAAAATTACATGTGACCCCATATCATCCTAGCCCTATTCAGCAAATACAAAGAATATGTACGAAGCACAATCAACTCATATTCAACACACATTAAGCTTATAATAACAAATGTACATAAATTGCACTAGCAGTAAAGGCATTTATGCAAATGTAGCTATGAATGCAAGGGGAGCGGGGTATTAAATTAATCTATATAACTCACATTAGACGAAATCTAATAACTCTCGTCGAAGTATGGACTGATGATGGAACAACACTTTGCCGAGAAAAGGATGTCGAAATCAGCTGGAATCTTTGTCGGAAGCTCTCCGGAGGCATCAACTTAGTCCAGTGAGTGCGGGTTACTCCAGCGTCGGACAGCGGTGATCTTAGTGGCGTTAGACTCGACGGACGATGAGCTTTCTAATAGTGCTGAAGGTGTCAAAAATTATCACCGGACGATGGTAGATCTAAGAAAAACTTATCGGCTCTCTCTCTCTCTCTCTTCCTCAGACATTCACTCTCCTCATCAAATCTCCTCTCCTTTCAATTTATTTCCCCCCTTTTTCCTTTTTCAAATATATATCACTAGAAGAATGTATCGAATTACTAAGAGAAATTTACCAATAGAAAAATTTTTGTTAGCGATACTGACAGAATACCGAGAGAAACTATTAAAAAATAAATTAGAAAATACACCAATAGATTACAGACAAAATAGTCTCTCGGTACTTTACCGACATATATTTTGGCCACAATAATGACGCTAGCAGGTGATGCCAATAATTACCGATAAACTTTACCGAAAGAAGTGCCAAAGAGTCGGTAATACTTAGCGTGAATTATATATTGCCGAGAGAATATATATTCTGTCGATAAAATTACCTAGATAAAATATTTTTTATCGGTAATACCGATAAAAAATTATTTCTCTTGGTATTGCATACGTTATAAGCATCTTACCATTTACCAAGAGAATATATTTTTTATCAATAAAATTTCTTATAGAAAATACTTTTATCGGTAATACTGAGAGAATATATTTTGTCGATAAAATTATCTAGAGAAAATATATTCTGTCAGCAATATCGACAAAATATATTTTCCATCAGTAAAAGTACCTAGAGAAAATATATTTTGTCGGTAAAATTATCTAGAGAAAATATATTTTGTCGGTAAATGAAGATATAAATGGGCGAAAATTTTACCGCTAGTAGGTGAGCCGTTTACAGAGAGAAAGTATTTTTCTGTTGGTATTACAGATAAAAAATATATTTTTTCAGTAAAATTACCTAGAGAAATACTTTCTGTCAATAATACCAAGAGAATATATTTTTTGTCGGTAAAATTAGCTAGAAAAAATATATTCTGTCGGTAATACCGAGAGAATATATTTTTTGTCGGTAAAAGTAATTAGAGAAAATATATTTTGTCTGTAAAATTACCTAAAAAAATATATTTTATCGGTAAATAAAAATATAAGTAGGCAAAAATTTTATCTTCAGTAAATAAGTCGTAAACTAGTGGCAATAATTTACCGTCTATATTGTATATTTGCTGACAGACTGCTCTTTTTGTCGGTAAATTTACCAACAGACGCTTATTTCTCTCGGTAAATATTTTCTATAAAAATAGTTTTTTTTCTCCTCTCCCATTTCTACTCGCCCTCCTTTTTTTTTCATTTTTCCTCTGCCTTTTTTTGTGTTTTTTTTTTGCTTAAGGAAGAAAAAGGTATTTATTTCAAATTTTTTAATTTTATTAAATTTTATAATTTATGTTATTTACTTTTTTCTTTGTTATGATTTTCATAAATTCGATATTATCTTTTGGGTTTGTAACTATTGTAGTTTATGTTGGTTATTTATATTTTGCTTCTGTGCTGTTTGATTTTTAGGGTATTTTCTTTATTTATTAAAAAATTTTAGATAAAATATTTTTTTAAATTTCCAAAAAAATAAAAAATAATAATAAATTTGTAAATTTATTTTAATTAATCACAAAATTATTTTAGGAATTTTAAAAATTTTCATAATATATTTAGAAATTTTTTTATTCGGAATTTTATTTAAGGTGTTAAATTTTTTAGGGTATTTTTATATTTTTTAAAAAAAAATAGGTAAAAATATAACAAATATTTTTTTAACAATTTTATGTTAGGAATACCGACTGAATTTTCTGTCGTTATTACCGATAAAAAATAATTTTTATCGGTAATACTCGACAGAAAATTTATCGACAAATAATTTTTATTAGCAATCTTATTGATCGTGTGTTGTAATGGCCGATATATTCTTCGTTAATAGTACCAACAGAAAAAATTTTCATCAGTATTACAAACAGAATATCTCATTCTGTTGGTAAATTTTGCCGATAAAATTTCTGTTGAAAATGCCAACAAAAAATTCTCTCGGCAATTTACCGTCAAAAGATTATTTTCATCGGTATTTTCATTAACGACAAAGAATATAACTATAAAAATTTTCTATCAGTAATCCTTCAGTAAATCTGATTATCGACAAAAAAAAAAAAACTAGCAAAAATTTGATTAGGGTATTTTTATGATTTTTAAAAAAAAATTAGGCAAAAATATTAACAAATTTTTTTTAATTTTTTTTTTAAATTTATATTTAATATCGACAGAAAATTCTGTCGGTATTACCGATAGAAAAATAATTTTCGTCTTTAATACCGGATAGAAAATCTGTCGACAAATAATTTTTTCGGCAAAGTCATTATTCATGTACTGTAATGGCCGACATATTTTAATCGATAGCACCGATAGAAAATTTTTTTGTCCATATTATTGACAAAATATTTTATTCTGTCGGTAAATTTTACTGATGAAATTTCTGTCGAAAATGCATATAGAAAATTTTCTCTCAGCAATTTACTGACAGAAGATTATTTTCGTTGGTATTTTCATTACCGACAAAGAATATAACTACAAAAATTTTATATCGGTAATTCTTCGATAAATCTAATTACTGATAAAAAATAAGAATTACCGACAGATTTTTTTTATCGGTAATCTGTACATTCTTGTAGTGTATACATATATATATAATAATAATAATATATTTTTAAAAAAAATTAATAGTAGATTACTAAATAATATAAATTTAACTATTTATATTATTTAAATGTCATTTGAAAATAATTTAAAATTCGGGCTATTACATGAGCAAACTGCAAAGACACTTAACTTAGCTCATTTGTGTATTAAGGTTAGAATTTTGAACCTAAGAGTTCGGACTGTAACTTACCATGTGTAAAAGACAAAGACCATCTATTGGGCGAGATCTTTTGATCTCATTCGCGCATGCTTGCGTCTTTTTAGAGGCATTGCTCGGTATATCTGCCTGAGCACCTTCTGGGGGACTAGGTCCTGCACTGAAAAGTTGTATCGTGCGATTCCCGAGCTTCTCATTCACGCCCCCCCCCTAGCTGAACTAGCCAGTGGCAGCGGGCCAGTGATTCCTCAACCTCATCATGAGGCAAAATTTCTTGAACAACTTCTAGGGCCTAAGTCAAGCCTTATGCAACAAGATCCTTCTCCCGAGCAGCACTTGTAGCCCCAGCAGCTCGTCCACCAAAGGACTCGCCTCTAATCTTGGCCTCCTTACTGGCAGCTCTCTCAGTTATATGCTTTATCTCCTTAGTAGTCGATCCTAAGCCCATTTCTGCACAATAAAACACAGATGAATAAATGAACATTGAACAAAACATAAGTGTTATAAGAACAAGTATTTACCAGCCCACTCCTCTGGGTGAATCTCCTTAGGAGCTCGGCTCAGAGGAAAGTTCTCCTTTATTAGCAGTACAATATTCCTCTTTTCTTTTAGAATGTCGTGCTCTACAGTCTTGAATACAATGAGCTCGCCTTGACCAAGTTTTCCTCTGGTCACCTGTTCACCACTAGGTTCGCTCATCCATGAGTTCTGGCAGTCAAACCCTTTGCAATTCTCCAGAATGAATAACCAATCCTTTCAAGCCTTCGTTGAGTCTGGCTTTTCAGTGAAGAGACCAAGACCAGGTCGCCCTTGCAAGTATAAGAATCTAATTATTGTATAAGGTGAATTATTAGATGTAAGGCTTAATGGGCTAGCTGCAGGATTAAATAATTAGAGCTAGCTATGCTTTTTTGTGTATAAAAATCTATTGTACTTGGAGTAATTAATACACAAAAACGAATGAGAATTATTCTCTCTAATTACATTAAAACTAATATGGTATCAGAGCCTAAAATTTGTGTTAGATTTGTCATTCTAATACAGTGAACAGTGAATGTGTTGGTGGAGTAACAATGAACGCAGGTGGTTAACAGTTAACACACTATTGATGAGGTAGTTACTCACCCTCATCCATCGTTCAAAAGTGCTCACCGCTGACCTAACAAGGAAGCCATCGACGAGTTAGGCCTATCGCTGGAGACCGATCACTAGATGCTGACGTACGTGAGCTCACGCGCCGATGAAAGCTTATAGAGTCATGGTTCATACGTCGGCGAGTGAAGCGTGTGCTCCGGCTTCCGTTAACCTTTTCTCACCGGTTCTTCTTCCAATCTCATTTTCGACCATTTCCAATTCAGACTAGGTACCCTCCAGTCAGATCCAACCATTTTCGATCTAAGACACATTATTTTGTCACTGTTCACCATTCACCATTCACTAATCAAACTTTGTCTACTGTTCACTGTCCAAACTATCTACTATGTCACTTTTTTCTGTTTATGACATCCTATTGTCTATCAATTTGTCTTGAATTGAAAAATTTTCTTGAATAGAAAATATCAACGGTACCGTTATTTTTCTGTCTACTGTTGATTTTGATCACTATTGTCAAGCCTCTATTTTCTAAAGGGATAAAATTGCAGATGATAAAAAATTTAGTCCTCCAATTACCGATAATCCCTCTTTACAAATTAACCCTATAAAACTTGATGTGATGAACTATCTTACTTGAACAAGGTCTTGTCTATTGTTTATCAAAGCTAGGGGATTGCAAGGTTATATAACAGGAGGAAAAAAACTTGGATTAACTGATTCCTTATTTTATCAGTGAGATTCAGACAATTCTCTTGTTATATCATGGCTCATTAATTCCATGCAACCCATTATTGCAAAAATATATTTGCTACTTGATACAACTGAAAAGATTTAGAAATTTGCTTCTCAAACTTACGCTCAAATGGGTAATGTTGCGCAAAAATATGAACTTCAAAATAAAATTCATGGAACAAAACAAGGAGAGAAGACTATTTCAGAATATCTTTCAGAGTTAAGTGGTTTGTGGCAGGAACTTAATTACTATTAGAATTTTCAAGCTAACTGCATTATAGATGCAGTTAATGTTTAGAAATTATTAGAGGAGGAGCATATCTATGATTTTTCTTGTTGGTTTAAATCTGGAATATGATCAAATTAGAGTTCAAGTACTTGGTAAGGAACCTTTACCATCCTTACTCCAAACATATTCATATGTACATCAAGAAAAAAGCAGAAGAAATACTATATTGTGTACAACAACAGTTTAGTAAGCTAGATTAGCTGCCAAATTGGTTCATGAACACCCTAAAGAACATACTGAGGGCCCTCGACAATGCGATTATTATGGGAAACCACGCCATACAAGAGAAACTTGCTAGAAATTGCATGACAAATTAAATAAAAGTCGTGGAGGTAAAAAGGGCAGTCCATTAAAGACTCAAGCAAATTTGACTGAGGCAACAAATAGTGTAACAACCTCAAGCAATAATCTATCTAATGAAGAGGTTCAAAATTTAAGGTGACTTTTATCTCAGCTTAATAGCAACTCAACTGTCGTTCATCCAATCTTGTAACCTTAGGTAATGAGTCTTCCATTAACCATAATACTTATTCATGGATTATAGATTCAGGAGCAAATAGACATATGACAGGCTCTTTAAGAAGATTTCAAACCTTTTCCTCGTGTCCAAAAGGAAATAATGTCAAAATAGCATATGGTTATGTAACTCCTGTATTGGGAATAGGTTATATTAACTGTAATTCAAATATTAAATTATCTTTTGTTCTTCATATGCCTCGTTTTTCTGTTAATCTTTGATCTATCAATTCAATTACTAAAACTCTTAATTGTAAAATTGAGTTTTTTTTTTTTAAATCTTTGTGTCTTTTAGAATTTGCAAACAGGGAAGATGATTGGCAGTGGTAGACTGCAGAATGACTTATACATTTTAAATGGAAGTCTCAATTCTGATTCTGGTATAAATCACGCATTTTTAGCAGAAATAAGAATTTTAAACAGGAAATATTACAATTGCATAAGAAATTAGGGCATCCATCTTTTTTTTTTTAGAAAAAAATTTCCAAATGTGTTTAAAGGGGTTTCATTTGACTCTTTGTTTTGTGATGCTTATGAATTTGCTAAGCATAGAAGGAATTTCTATCCTTTGAATAATAATAGAAGTATAATTTTTTTATGACTATTCATTCTAATATTTGGAGACCCACTCAAAATACTTCATTGACTAGTCATAGATGGTTTATTACTTTTATTGGTTGTTGTACCAGAATAACATGGATGTACCTATTGAAAGCAAAAAGCGATGTATTTTCTTGCTTTCAATATTTTCATAAGATGATCGAAACTCAATTTGATACTAAAATTAAAATCCTTAGGACAAATAATGGAAAGAAATATATGGATGGGTTATTTCATACTTATCTAGAGTCCAATGGGATAATATATCAAACTAGTTGTGCTTACACTAGTGCCTAAAATAGTGTTGCCGAAAGAAAAAATAGGCATATTTTAGAAGTGGCTCGAGCTCTCATATTCACCATGAATCTTCCAAAACCTTATTGAGGAGATGCAATCCTAACAATTGTTTATCTTATAAATAGGATGCCTCTTAAAACATTCACTTTTAAAAGTCCTTTAGAGGTTTTGTAAGAAAATTTTTTTTACATTGTTCCTCAAAAAGTATTTGGGTGTGTTTGGTTTGTTCATGCTAGAAATGTTGGGAAATTAGAACCTAGGGCTCTTAAATGTATATTTGTTGGATATTCTTCTACTAAAAAGGATATAAGTGCTACCACCATTCCACTAGAAAATACTTTGTTAGTATGGATGTTACTTTCAGAGAATCTGAGCCTTTATAAGTGCTACCACCATTCCTCTAGAAAATACTTTGTTAGTATGAATGTTACTTTCAAAGAATCTGAGCCTTACTTTAGTTTTCCTCAATCTCCTCTTCAGAGGAAGAATGAGAAAGAAGAGGAGAGTCATAATTTGTTCACTCGTGATAAATCTATTTTTGAAGATCAGCCTATTTAGGGGGAGGATTCTAGTCAAAGGGAGGAGATTTTAATTCAAAAGGAGAATGTTGGGCGTTTTGATATACCTAATTTGAGGAGATATTCAAGGAGAAATAAACAGAGAATGTCATCATATAATCTGTACCATGCCAAGAGTCACAGCCACATCTTGAAAATTCTTTAGATCCTTCTGGTGAGTCCTCTCAACTTTCTCACTCATTTGATGATTTAGATCAGTCAATTGCCCATAGAAAAGGAGTTAGGTCATGTACTAAACATCTATATCTAATTTTATTTCATATAACTCATTATCTTCTTCCTATAGAGCTTTTGTCTTATATGTTGCTTTTGTATCTATTCCCCAGGATTTGAGAGAGATTTTGACGCAAGAAAAAGGTGTGGGCTGTCAAGATTTTGACGCAAGAAAAAGTTGTGGGTTGTCAGTTTTCTACAATTAGGCTAGAATATGGTTGATTGTAGGTGGAATAGTAATCAACAATTAGGTTTATAACCTTTGAATTTAAATTATAAGAAAAAAATAAGATGATTATAATACTATTGGTGCTGTCTATTTATAGTGATAAATCCTAACTAGACTAGGAATCCTAATTAAAGAAAGAATTAAAACTCTACTCCTATTCAATGATAAAATAGTAAATCCTAATCAAATAAGGAAATGAAAAACTAATGCAAATCTGAAATAAAATAGAAAATTAAATAAAATCCTACTTGTGCTAGAAATCTAATTAGGACTAGGATTGCTCCTGCATCATTCTCCCCGGGTTTGAAAAGACTCGACTCCGACGAGTAAACCTTGATGTATTCCGCATAAATGGCTTGATCAACTTGCTTTAGCTCTTCTTCAGAAATCCATGTACTTTCACTTGATGGTTTTCTAAACCACTTAACTAAAAATCGTCTATATTGATTGCCACACCTAGAATGAGCTTCCTTGACATCCAACACTTCTTCAATAACATCAGCTTTTGCAATAGGTAGCTCTTGTACTTGTGCTTCAATGGAGGATGATACTCCATCAAATCCATGAAAAGGATACAAGTCTAAAACATTAAAAATCGGATTGATTTGTAAATCAGATGGAAGATCAATTACGTAGGCATTGGAACCGATCTTCTTCAACACCTTACAAGGTCCAAACCTCCTAGATTTCAGCTTGTGATAAGTTTCTTTAGGAAAACGTTCTTGTCTTAAGTGTACAAGGACTTGGTCGCCTTCTTCAAATTCTTGTACGCGTCGATGCTGGTTGGCGGTAGAAACATATGATGCATTGCTATCTTTTAAGGTAGCTTTGACCTCTGTGTGAATTTTCTTGATGTGATCAGCAAACAATTCCCCTTCAGCACTTACTCTAGCCTCTTAAGGCAAAGGTACCAAATCAAGTACATTTTGAGGTTTAAGTCCATAAGCGGCTTCAAAAGGAGTCTCTTTATACTTTGATTGACTGAATTGTTGTATACAAATTCAGCTTGGGGAATAACTAGATCCCATGTCTTTGTATTGCTTCCAACGAGACATCTTAATAGATTTCTCAAACTACGATTGACAACTTCTGTTTGACCGTCTGTTTGCGGATGGAAAGTAGTGGAATACTTCAATTCAGTTTCGAATTTTCTCCATAAAGTCCTCTAAAAGTGCCCCATAAATTTTACATCTCTATCGAAAATAATAGAAGTTGGAACACCATGCAGTCTCACAACCTCTTGAAAGAATAACACAGCAATATGAACTGCATTAGAAGTCTTGAAACATGGAATAAAATGAGCCATTTTAGATAAACGATCCACTACAACAAATATAGAATCAAATCCCTTTGCTGTCTTTGGAAATCCCAAAACAAAATCCATACTCAAGTGAATCCAAGGTGCATCTGGTTCAGGTATATAATCATGTATTTTGTGTGCTTCCTTTTCTGAGTAAATGGGCTGGACATCGTTCCACCAATTTCCTCACATCTTTTTCCATCTTTGGCCAATAATAATGGTCGGAAACAATTGCAAAATTCTTGTCTCTACCAAAGTGTCCTCCTCAACCATTCCCATGAAGTTCTCTAATGATTTGTTCCCTTAAAGATCCTTCAGGAATGCATAACTTATTTCCCTTGAATAAATAACCCTCTTACAATCGGTATGCCAGACTTTTAGCTTCTGGAGAATGCAACAAATCAGCCTTTATCTTTCCAAAACATGAATCTGAATCATACTTATTTTTCAGTTCTTCAAAAGTAGTAATTTGAGTGCTCAAAATTGACAAAATTAGGGATCTTCTGCTTAATGCATCAGCCACAATATTAGATTGACTGGATTTATACTTTAGTGAAAAATTAAATTCATCAAGGAAAGAACTCCACTTAGCATGTCAATTTTTGAGTTTATTCTGAGACTTTAGATACCTTAAAGCCTGATGATCAGAGAAAACCACAAACTCACGATAAGCTAAGTAATGCTGCCAATGTCGAATAGCTCTCACCAAGGTGTAGAATTTCATATCATAAGTTGAGTAACACCTCTTAGCTTCAGACAACTTCTCACTAAAAAACTCAAGAGGTCTGCCCTCTTAGCTAAGAACAGCCTCAATCCCTTCATGTGAAGCATCGCATTCAACGATAAATAATTTCTCAAAATCTGAAAGTGCAAGAACAAGTGCTCTAGTCATCAAAAACTTGATTCTTTCAAATGCCCTTTGTGTAGAATTTGTCCACTTAAACTTTTCTTCTTTCATAAATTCAATTATAGGACTCATAATTAAACTGAAATTCTGGATAAATCTCCTATAGAAAGTGGCCAAACCATGAAAGCTTCTAACTTCCTTAAGGGATTGCGGTGCTGGCTATTCGGTAATTGTACGAATCATTTTCGGATCTGGTTTTAAGCCTTCAGCAGACACAATGTATCCAAGAAATGCCAATTCTGGTTGCAAGAAATTGCATTTTTTCAGGTTTATGTGCAGCTGCTCTTGACAAAGTACTTCTAACACTTTTCGCAAATGTTTTAAATGATCATCCTTGGTGCGGCTATAACTCAAAATGTCATTGAAATATACCACAGCGAAAGAATTCAAGAAAGGCTTGAGGACATCTATCATGACTCTCATGAAAGTGCTCGGTGCATTAGAAAGGCCAAATGGCATTACTAACCATTCAAATAACTCGTCCAGTGTCTTAAAAGCTGTTTTTCATTCATCACCATGCCTCATTCTAATTTGGTGATATCCACTTTTCAAATCAATTTTGGAAAATACTTTAGAATCCGCTAGTTGATCAAGCATATCCTCCAATCTTGGTATTGGAAAGCGATATTTGATTGTAATCTTGTTTATAGCATGACTATCCACATACATTCTTCAAGAACCGTCTTTCTTTGGAGTTAATAAGCCTAGGCAGACAAATGAACTTTTACTTTCTAGCACCAGACCTTTTTTCAATAATTCCTTCACTTGTCTTTCTATTTCAGCCCGCTGTAAAAGAGGCATTTAGTATGTAGGCAGATTTGGTAAAGCTTCTTTCGGTATCAAATCAATAGCATGCTGGATGCTTCTTAACGGTGGTAAGCTTTTCGGTACATCTTCACTAATTAACTCCTTGAATTTCTGCAATAATCGTTGAATTTCAGTGGAAAATTCAACTGATTTTTTAACCTGGTCAGCTCCTATCAGTTTGCTTACTAAGGCATACGTGACTCCCACCTCACTATGCTCATCTTCAAATTCTTTAACACTTGCAAGCACATTTAATTTACTAGTTGCAGCTCCTTTATTTGCTATTAGTCTAGCTTCTTCCTTAAGAGGATGCAAGGTGTACCTCTTGTTGTTTTTGTAGAACGAATAGGTATTAGGTTCGTCTTATGTGTCATGTCATGATCAAACAACCAAGGTCGTCCCATTAGAATATGCCCAACATCCATTGGTACTACATCACATAGTGCTTCTTCTGCCAAATCATCTCCTATTGTGAATTGCACTAAGCATTGAGACGTTACCGATACCTCGTGCCCTTTCTTCAACCAACCTACTTTGTATGGATGAGGATGTTTTGTTGTAGGAAGCTTTAATTTGTCTACAGCCTCCTTTGATATTATATTTTTCATACTTCCTCCGTCAATGACTAGAACAACTAAAGACTCACCTTGAGCTGGATGAACATTAATTTCTTCTACTTTCTCATCATATTCATCAAAAATAGGGCCTAGGCTTTCATCATACTCGGCTAAATTCATCCTCCTTTGTGGACAAATGAATGAAGTATGTCCATGTTCTCCACAAGTAAAGCAACGAACTTAAGAATTGTTGCCTCTCATTGTAGATGAACCAGAACTGTTTTGTCCACCATAAGGTACTATACCTTTCCCTTTATCGTTCCCATCAGCACGGATTGTCTCTTCATTGTATTTATTAGTAGTAGCAGCCTCTTTCCTGCTTTGTTGAGTTTTTTGAATCCCTCTTGCAGCTCCAAAATTGTTTTACCAATTGCTTCTGTTTATGGGCCTTCTAGCACCGTAACGAAAAACTTGCTTTTCAGCTACTAAGGCATATTGGCGAGCATCTTCAAGATTGTGTGATCGGACTACGCCCATTTCATCTCTAAGGGACTGATTCAAACCAGCAAGGTGGCGAGAGGTAATTTATTCATTACTTTCAGATATTCCAACTCGAATAAACAAATTATTAAATTTTGCAGTGCACTCTTCAACAGACATGTTGTTTTGTTTCAAGCAGTGGAACCTTTCATATAGTTCCATTGCGTAATCAACTAGTAAAAATTACTTCCTTAGCTTAGTTTTCATGTGCTCCCACGCGTTGATTTTAAGCTTTCCTTATCGTGCGAGCTGCTCTTCAACTCTCTTCCACCATTGAAGTGCAGTACTCTTCAATTTAAGCTTTACAAAAAGCACTTTTCGGGTTTCAACCATTGGTTTCCATTCAAAATAATTTTCTAAACTAGTTTTCCAATCCAAATAGTCTTCGGCATGCTATTTTCCATGAAAATCCGCAACTTCAATTTTAACTCCTCCACTATTTAAATCAAGAGCATGAAGTAAACGCTCTTTCAATCTGCCTCGTGCTGCTGGGTTTGCAGGTCCAGCTTCATGAAAGGGGTTTACGTCCTCAACTTCCCCTTCACTCTCAAGAGTTTCTTGAAAATCAAGGTTTTGGTGGTTGCCTTCCGGAGTCTCCATTCGGGCTTCCACGGGTTCCTGACGCTGCGAGGCTTGTACAGCCCGAGTCAAATCCTCAATCATTCATCGTATCTTAGTTATATCGTCTTGTTGGTGCTGATTGCCTCTACCTCTTCCAACCATGGTTTAATTCAGAAAAAAAAAAGGAATCCTAGGGATCTGTTTTTTTATCTCTGATACCAATTGACGCAGGAAAAAAGGTGTGGGCTGTCAGTTTTCAACAATTAGGTTATAATAAGGTTGATTGTAGGTGGAACAGTAATCAACAATTAGGTTTATAAACTTTGAATTTAAATTATGAGGAAAAAAATAAGATGATTATAATACTATTGGTGCTGTCTATTTATAGTGATAAATCCTAACTAGACTAGGAATCCTAATTAAAAAAAGAATTAAAACTCTACTCTTATTCAATGATAAAATAGGAAATCCTAATCAAATAAGGAAATGGAAAACTAATGCAAATCTGAAATAAAATAGAAAATTAAATAAAATCCCATTTGTGCTAGGAATCCAATTAGGACTATGATTGCTTCTGCATCAGGTTTTTAATGATCCCAAATGAAGGAAGCAATGGTTGAAGAAATGGATGCCCTTACAAAGAATGGAACTTGGGAACTTGTCACTTCTCCTTTTGGAAAGAAATTGGTTGTCTGAAGTGGATATTTACTGTAAAATACAAAGCTGATAGTTCAATCGAAAGATATAATGCTAGACCTGTGGCTAAGGGATTTACTCAAACCTATGGAGTAGACTATCAGGAGACATTTGCCCCAGTTGCTAAAATGAATACCATTAGAATATTATTGACTTGTGCAGCTAATCTTGATTGTGACTTACAACAATTTGATGTAAAAAATGTTTTTCTTCATGGAGATTTGAGGGAAGAAGTGTATATGGAAATTTCTCTAGATTTTGAGAGTAAAAAACACAAGCAAAGGTATGCAGACTTAAGAAGGCTCTATATGGACTAAAACAGTCTCCTAAAGCGTGGTTTCCTTTGGATATCAACAAAGTAATGCTGATCACACGTTCATTAAGCACTCTAAGGGCACGATTACTCTACTTATTGTCTATGTTGATAATATTGTGGTAATTGGAGATGATAGATAAGAAGCAGATCGACTAAAGAAGCTTCTGACCCATGAATTTGAGATCAAAGACCTGGAAAAACTGCAATATTTCCTAGAAATTGAAATGGCTAGATTAAAAAGGGGAATCTTTATCTCACAAAGGAAATATATCTTGGATCTTCTACAAGAAACAGGTATGTTGGATTGTAAGCCAATAGATTCTCCCATTGAAAGTAATCATAAGCTACGAGCAGGAATAGGGACTTCAGTTGACATGGAGAAATATCAGAGATTGGTTGGAAGATTAATTTATCTATCACACACTAGACCAGACATAGCTTATGCAGTTAGTGTGGTCAGCCAATATATGCATGATCCTCGTGAGCCTCATTTACAAGCAGTCTTACGCATTCTGCTATATTTTAAGTCTGCTCCTAGAAAAGGTCTTCTTTTATCCAAAAATGGTCACCTTCAAATTGAAGCCTTCACTGATGCAAATTGGGATGGATCTCTTGATGATAGGAGATCTACCTCTGGCTACTGCACCTTGTGGGTGAAAACTTAGTTACTTGGAGGAGTAAAAAGGAGAGCGTGATCTCTCGATCAAGTGTAGAGGCAGAATATAGAGCAGTGGTACAAGGTATTTGTGAATTACTATGATTGCGAAAGTTACTAAAGGAATTAAAATTGTTTAGTAAAGACGTTTTGTCCATATTTTGTGACAATAAGGCTGCTATCAACATAGTTCATAACCCAATTCAACATGATTGCACAAAACACATTGAAATAAATCAATATTTCATAAAAGAAAAATTGATTGATGGTTCTCTAAGTCTATTTCATGTATCATCGGACAAACAACTTGCTGGCGTATTTACAAAAGGATTAAGCAATAGAAATTTTCACATTTTAATTTGCAAGTTGGGCATATGTAATATTTTTATACTAACTTAAGGGGGAGTGTTGGCAGATAATAGCTAGTTGATTAGTAGTTGTATAAGAATCTAATTATTGTATAAGGTGAACTATTAGCTATAAGGCTTAGTAGGCTGGCTGTAGGATTTAATAATTAAAGCTAGTTATGCTTTTTTGTGTATAAAAACATATTGTATTTGGAGTAATTGATACACAGAAATAAATGAGAATTATGCTCTCTAATTACATTAAAACTAACAAGAAATCTTCATCTGCACCCACGCGTATCTTAAGAGTGTTGAAGGCACTCAACACCCAAGGAGAAGGAACTACCCCAAGCAACCCGCACAAGATCTCAAACCCTGTTATAGTTCTTTAGGCATTTTGGCTTAGTTGAGCAGGGGTAATTTTGTGGTACCGTAGGAAGGCCAAAAGGAAGGGGGTATAGAGGGAATTGCACCCCATACCTCATATCTTACTCATATATCATTAGCTGGTTGGTTGAAAGATCATCATAGGCTCAGACATCCTCTCCTGGGATGAGCATGTTATACCCTTCGAGTATAAGATACTTCCTGCGAATTCCCTTTAGATCGCTGTCAGTCACAAAGGACCAGATGTCCCTTACCCGAGCTTTCTTAGGAATCACAAGGACTTTACCACCCTCGGCCATGTCCTCTTCCTCGTCATCGACTAGTACAAAAGGCCTTACTATGACCAACTCAATTCGCTCTGTGTGAACCCAAGCTTCTTCTCTGTGAGGAGTAGTCGCTCCTAGAGTGGTAGGAGAGCCCCTCTCTCCTGCCTTCTCTGGCGAAGCCGAATTGATAATTGCTTACACCATTTTTAGCGCTTATAACTTAAATAACAAAACTTAAACCTCACCTTTGTTATTTTTCTAACTTTGAGAAGCACATTGACCTACACTTTAAAGTCTTCAGAAACTATGAACTCATTAGCGCTTTAGAGCAACCAAGTTGTTCTTCCTTAGTCAAGTAAACAATGTGGTTGCCTCACCCTCTATTTATAGAGGAGGACTTCGGGCAAGCAAACCGACGTCATTAATGAGACGCGAGAGTTATATTTTTTCAGTTCTCGCTCGAACCGTTGTCATGGTATACGAAGCATGGCTTCCTTTTGCATAACATGTGCCCTTTTAAAAATCTCAACCAACACTACTTGGGGGGGAGGGGGCACTAGTGGTACTATCCTAGGAACCTGAGCTTAGCCCTCGAGCTCTACCTCGAACTCTATCTTTTGTTTCTTAGCTTCCTTGCAGTCCCAATCGAGCTTAACCAAACTTCTTTAAGTAGAAGGTCCTAGCCTGACATAAATATTAGATGACAAAAGGAGGACTGGTGGCATTGTCCCTAAAATACCAAGCTTTGCACTCGGGCTTAGTGCTGAGCTCTACCTTTTGTCATTTAGTTGCATTGTATTTCAGCAGCTTTAACCTGGCTTAGCTGAGCCTCTTGAACAACACATGTCCTCGTTTGACATAAATATCAAACGACCAAGGGGAGACTAGTGATAGTACCCCCACTCTCCGAGCTCCTAGGCCGAGGTCCTTGTCCGATGTCATCCACCAACACCGAGCTTTCCAAAGGAAGGTTGGACCTCAGTATCGAGCATAACAACCCGAGCTCCTAATGTTCCAGTGTACAGTCTCTTAACGCAACAGTTGTACTGCTTTGATACGCTCACAATCAGCGCTGACACCGCTCAGATTTTATCTCTTTACTCTTCAACTATAAATAAGGGTAATCTTCACAGGTAAACGGGTTCTTCTACTCTTACTTTCTCTCTTTATATTCAGACCGACCAAGCTCTAACTTAAAAATCAGTCTTTTTTAAGAAGTTCGATCCCCCTCCTTTCTTATCTTGCAAATGGAAGAGCCACAGTAGCAGCAACACCTGAGTTTGAGCTTGGAGAGCTAGATCGCCTCCTGAGGAATAGCTCGACATCTTTAATAATTAAAAAATATTTTTAAATCAAATAATACTTATACTAAATTTTGTCATTAAAATAGACCAAACAAAAATCACTTTTCGTAGTCTAAATATTAAGATTCATAGAAAAGACAACGTGTGTACCAATAATTAATTCGATAAGACATGTAAATAGAAATTAATTAAAAGTTTTCTTTGAAAGAAAATTAATAAATGTAAAACTCAGAGCAATTGAGAAGGTTTTCTATATTGAATGGGAAAAAAATACACATATTTATATACAAAGAGATTCTCTAGAATAGGAAGGTAATCCCTCTAGAATAGGAAACTAATCATATAATTAATACTAAAATCTCTACTAATTACAACTATAATCTCCTTTCTATATTTATACAGATTCTATAACACTCCCCCGCAAGCTGGAGCATAGATATTGATCATGCCCAGCTTGGTACAAATGTAGTTGACCCGATTTCCCGGTAAGGCTTTAGTGAATACATCCGCCAGTTGACTTCCGGTTTTAACATGTTGAGTTGAGATTTTACCATCTTCTAGCTTTTCTCGGGTGAAGTGACAGTCAACTTCAATATATTTGGTTCGTTCGTGATATACAGGATTAGTGGCAATGTAAATGGCTGCCTCATTGTCACACCATAATGTCATTGGTTTTGTTTGAATTTCTTCAAGCAAGTGTCGTAGCCATACAAGTTCACAGGTTGTTTGTGTCATAGCCCTGTATTCAGATTCCGCACTTGAACGTGAAACCACTGTCTACTTCTTACTTTTCCAAGACACGAGATTGCCTCCAACAAACACACAGTAACCAGTAGTGGATCGCCTATCTGTGAGATCACCCACATAATCAGCATCTGTAAACCCCTCTACCCTATGATGACCATGATTTTGATACAAGATTCTACGTCCAGGTGCTCGTTTCAAATATCTCAGAATATGAGTCAAAGCATCCCAATGTGAAGTTCTGGGAGATGATATAAACTGACTTACCACACTCACTGGAAATGCAATGTTAGGACGAGTGATTGTAAGATAATTCAATTTCCCAACAATTCTTCTATATTTTTCAGGATTTTCAAGTAGATCTCCATCTTCAGGTTTCAACTTCACATTTGGTATCATTGGTGCATCATGAATCTTTGCTCCAATCATTCCTGCATCATTCAGTAGATCGAGACAATATTTTCTCTAAGTAAAAAAGATTCCCTTCCGTCTACGAAGAACCTCGATCCCCAAGAAATACATTAATGGTCCTAGATCCTTGGTTTGAAAACAAGTACTGAGAAACGCTTTTAATTTTGAAATTCCCATCTTATCACTTCCAATAATCACAATATCATCAACATACACAACTAGCAAAATGTACCCTGAGCTAGATGATGTGAAAAATACAAAATGATCATATGCACTTATTCGTAATCCAAATTCAATCACACCAGAACTAAATCTCCCAAACCATGCACGTGGAGACTGTTTCAGACCATATAAGGATTTCCGTAACTTACATACCTTGTCGGACTCCCCCTGAGCAACAAATCCATGTGGTTGCTCCATGAACACTTCTTCACACAAATCATCGTGTAAGAAGGCATTTTTCACATCTAGTTGATGGAGATCTCAATCATAAGTGGCAGCCAGTGAGATAAAAAGTCGAACAGATGAGAGCTTAGCAACTGGAGAGAATGTCTCAGAATAGTCAATACCATAAGATTGAGCATACCCCTTTGCAACCAAATGAGCTTTTAGTCGTGCAACCGAACCATCTGGATTCATCTTAACTGTGTAGACCCATTTACAACCAATAGCTTTCTTTCCTGAAGGTAGTGTAACCAGATCCCAAGTATGATTATACTCAAGTGCCATCATTTCTTCTTTCATTGCCTTTTGCCAACCATGATGAGCTAATGCTTCAGATATGGACTTAGGAATAACAACAGAGTCTAAAGATGCTATAAAGGACTTAGAAAAAGAAGATAAAGTATCATAAGAAACATAGGCCGAAATGGGATAAGTGCAGGTGCGTTTACCTTTGCGAAGAGCAATTGGTTGATCAAGGCTTGGGTCAGAGACAGGCACAGGATCTGAAGACGAAGCAGCGGGTGCAACACTAGTGCCTGAGTCAAGAGAAGGTGCCTCAATTGCATGCGCCACACGTCGTGAGTAGACATGACGAACAACAGGCCGAGGAGGGGGTTGTACCTATTCACTGACAGTATAAACAAGAAACTCATCCATAGAATTAGTTTGAAGAGACGCAGGAAGAGAAGATGCAGCGGAACTAAAGAAAGGATTGTTCTCAAAGAAAGTAACATCTGCAGACACCAAGTAACGACCTAAAGAAGGAGAATAACATCGATACCCTTTTTGTTGTCGAGAGTACCCCAAAAAGACACATTTAAGAGATTTGGGATCAAGTTTGGATACCTGTGGTCGCATGTCTTGAACAAAATAAGTGCACCCAAAAACTCGAGGAGGAAGAGGAAATAAAGTTTTTGACGGAAAGAGGAGAGAATAAGGTACCTGACTATGAAAAACAGAAGAAGGCATGCGATTAATGAGGAAACAGGCAGTGGAAACTGCATCAGCCCAAAATATTTTTGGAACCTGCATATGAAACATTAATGCTCGAGCAACTTCTAATAAATGACGATTCTTTCGTTCAGCCACACCGTTTTGTTGAGAAGTAACAATACAAGAGGTTTGGTGAATTATGTCATGTTATGAGAGGTAAGATGAAAATGTGCTAGAAAGATATTCTTTTGCATTGTCGCTTCTCAAAAGACAAATAGGTTTATTAAACTGTGTTTTAATTTCAGCGTGAAAAGCACAAAATATTGAAAATAAGTCTGAATAAGATTTCATAGGATAAAGCCAAGTTACACGAGAATAATCATCAACAAATGTTACAAAATAACGAAAACCTAATTTAGACAAAACAGGACAAGGACCCCAAATATCAGAATGCACTAAATAAAAAGGAGACTCAACACGTTTATTTATTCTAGGAGAGTAAGACACCCTATGATGTTTAGCATACTGACAAGCTTCACATTCTAATGTAGACTCTTGTTTAAGACTAGGACATAACTTATGTAGAACAGGAAGAGGTGGATGACCAAGTTGACAATGAAGCTGTAGAGAAGTAGAACTTGCACACGCAATTGACCGAGGCACAAGTTGCGAATTTGATTCAAGAGTGTATAGCCCATCCACTAAACACTCTTTACCAATAATCTGCTTCGTCCCAAGATCCTGAAAAAGACAATAAGTTGGATAGAAAATAACACAACAGTTAAGGCTTTTTATGAGCTGGCTAACAGATAACAAATTAAAAGGAAATTGAGATAAGCATAAGACAGATGACAACGGAAGAGTTTTGGCTGGGTATGCTGTCTCATGCCCAATAACTAAAGCTTTAGACCCATTTGCTAAAGTAACAGGAGGTAAGTTAGCAGAAGATTTAAAAGAAGAAAGGATACCTATGTCTCCAGTCATATGATCAGTGGCACCTGAGTCAACAATCCAATTACGAGATGAGGTGGAAAGACAAGCAGCATGATTACCTGTATTAGCCAGTGCAGATACTGATGGTTGTTCAGAAACACCTGAAATCTATTGTTGGGCACTAGTTAATCGGACATATTCATCAACTGAAATGGTGATGAAAGGAGAAGAGGACTGAGGATGTGGTAAAATGCCCTCTTGTGTGGCCATGTTAGCATACTTTCTTGGGCTCGAGTACTTGGGAGGTTTGCCATGTAATTTCCAGCAATTCTTCTTAATATGCCCCTCTTCTTTACAATAGTGACATATTCGGATTGTGCTACTACCTCCACTTCCGGTTTTGCCTCCTTGATTAGCATTACTTACTAGAGCTACTGTATCACCCGATCCACTATCAGTCACCATATCTTCATCTTTAGAAACCCGAAGTAACCGAGCATACACTTCTGTAAGTGAAGAAAGTGTTCCTCTCCTAGTTAACAACTGAGTGCGAGCCACACTATATTCAGGCCCTAACCTTGCTAGGAAACACTGCACTTGTACAAGTTCTTTCTGTTCTTGCATTTTCTTTACATCGGCAACAATAGGAAAGATAGATCGCTCTTCTTCAACAGCATTTTTGAATTCTGCATAATACTGTTTAAGAGAGCGGCCTTTTTGATCCGGTCGATAGAGTTTGAAAAGCAGGTTGTGCACATAGGACATATCTTCTTTAGAAGCAAACATAAATTCAAGATACTCCCATAATCCTCTAACAGACTCACAGTGGGTCACAACATCGTCAACTGATGGGTCTGAAGTATTTTGAATTTTATTAAACAATTTATCATCCTCTTTTACCCATTTCTTCCTAGCCTCAGGGTTCGAGGGAGGGTGACCAGTTAAATGGTCCTCTAAATCAGCACTATTCACAAATCTACGAATAATTCTTTTCCATTAGGCATAATTATGATTTCCGGTTAACTTTCTATCAGTGATTCTTGACGAACCAAATGTAACCTCAGTTACAATCTTCTTTTCACTACTGTCCCCCATTTAACACAGAGAAAATAACACTGAAAAGTCCAAAAACACAACCAAACAGAAACAAAAATCTAAACTGATCACTGTTCACATGCACTGATCATTGTTCACGTGTTAGAAATGAGGAAAATGCAAAAATCGACCACCAGGACAGACAGTTGCCACCAATGCAACGCCGGAACAGAAAAGTCGACCGCCGGTAACCGTCCCACGAGCCTCCACGCGCCGGCGCGTGATCTTTGGCCGGAAATCTACAGTGGCGCGTGTACCTCACTCGCCGCCCTCTGGACCGCCGGAGTTCAGGGTATGGCCGAACTGGACCTGTTCTACCTTAAAGTGGGGGCTGTGATGAGAAACAATTCTGTTTTATTAAAACCGTAAAACACAGCTCCCTCCGCTCTTCTTCCAGCAGGAAATCTTTATTCTGGCTCATCTTTATTCTGTCTCTGATACCATGTAAAACTCAGAGCAATTGAGAAGGTTTTCTATATTGAATGAGAAAAAACTACACATATTTATATACAAAGAGATTCTCTAGAATAGGAAGCTAATCCCTCTAGAATAGAAAACTAATCCTATAATTAATACTAAAATCTCTACTAATTACAACTATAATCTCCTTTCTATATTTATACAGATTCTATAATAATAAACATATATATAGACACATTGAAAATTAATTGAATTGAATTCTTTCTTCACGTTTAAATTTAACATCTATTTATTACATTTTCTTTTCTTATTTAGAAGGAAAAAATTAAGTCATCTTATCAATTTAGAAATTACACCAACGTTTTCATTTTAGCTATGTAAAGGCGGAAAAGTCATTTATTTATATTGACAATACAAAGACTTGATTAGCTCAATATACATAAAATGTATTTGATGTATGTTTTAATATTCAATGCATGTTTTTATTATTGTGAGATAAAGTTCATAATTGTAATATTAAAATAAAATGTATTAATTAAATTTCATTAAAATATTAACAATTAAATTAGTATAAATACTTTTTCCTAATTCTTTCAATTTTTAAAATGTTTATTTCTTTCACTATGTTAATTAAGGAAAATTTGTAAGAATATCATTTTTTAACAAAATAAATTCTTGAAAACTGAAAAAAAAAAGTATATATTATTTTTAGGTTGGTATAGAAATTAATGATAATGGGTAAGTATTTAACGAAAAATGATAGAGAAGGAATAGTAGAGTAATTTTAAGGAATTAAAAAAGAAATATTATATTAAGTAAATGGTCGTTAGTTTATAGTTGGATGTGACAAGAAGCTTTCAGTTTTTTCGATTTGGTGAAAGTAATATGAAAAATTAAAGGTCATGATTTGATAAAATATAATCCAACGAACTAAATAGAAGTTGTGTTGGTACCAAAGAATTTGCCAGAAATGGCAGTAACATACACATGGGTTTGCGAAATATTTGGATGTTACTGTGTAAGAATTCTTGTTTTTATGTGTCAATCAGTCCACAGAATCACAAGCCAAACAATCACTAAAATCCAAACCGTCAACTGTGTAGTACCCTCCAGTACACTTAATTTTTGGTCCGTGATATCTCAGGTTTTTATATTTGTATTAATTTTAGAGCTAAAACCATAGGCAGCAGTGAAGGGTAAAAACTGAATACCACTGTTGTCTAATACATAATCACTTGTCTTTATATGAACAAAGGACACATGAAACCAAGAGATTTTTTTGGTTATGGACACTGTTACTAGCCCGCTGCCCGCCCCATGAATTGTGCTATATGTTACAATAAGACTTTGAAAAGCTTAGATGGAGACTTTCAAAGATGATCATTTTTGAGATCTAGCCAGATATATATTATATATATAAATATATTATGCATGGCAGAGTTAGTGTGGGGTTTGTTATGACCTTGAAACATTCGGAGTATTGAAAGATGAAATGATATAGAAATAGTCAAGTTTTATCTTGTATATATATTATATAGCAGGGTAATCAATAATTCAGATCTCAATATCCTTTAAGCTTTAACCTCTTATAGCAAGTATTATCGAGAACTCGAATCTTAGTAAGCCTTTCATTCGAGAAGAATATATAGTTGACAGTTGAAAGTGGAGATAACTGGGAGATTTAATTAGTAATGAAGGCTTAATTATTAATTAAATCTTGAAACATATAATAATTACAAAAGTAATAATTGGTAGCTAAAAATAGAGCAAATAGATAGAAAATAAGTCCTAAACATTACCCATATAAACAGATGAGAAATTGGTAAAAGAGAAAAATCTTTCAGCTGAAGAAATTTAATGCAGTGATAGAGAGAGAGGGTCCATTTTGTCATTAGGAGGCCAACATAGAAGGGTAAACAAACGGAGTTGGCTCCCCACCATGTCCTTGCCTCACATACACATACCCCAAAACACCCATGGTGTGTCATTTTGCCCCCACAACTCCACATGACCTTTCTTTCTCTCCTTTTTATCTCTCTCAACTTTATTCATAAATAGAACCATCACCCCCCTTCCATCCTCCCCATCACCTCCACTCCTCACCTTCTTTCAACTAAGCCATTCTCTTCTTGCTTCTCTTTGTTCCCAAAACAAGAAAAATAAAGAAAATGGCCATCAGAAAACCTAATAAACTAACTCAAACAGCAGTACTTAAGCATATTCTTAAAAGATGTTCAAGTTTAGGCAAGAAACATGGGTATGATGATGATGGCCTTCCTCTTGATGTTCCAAAAGGTCACTTTGCTGTTTATGTTGGTGAAAACAGACGTAGATATATAGTCCCCATCTCTTTGTTAACTCACCCTGAGTTCCAATGCCTACTTAGACAAGCTGAAGAAGAGTTTGGATTTGATCATGAAATGGGTCTTACTATCCCTTGTGAAGAAGTTGTTTTTCGCTCTCTAACATCATTACTTACATAAACATGAAAGAATTGAACATTAAAGAATGTGAGGATGGTGTTGTTTGCATGGAGACAAGATGGTTATAAGATGAAAGCCAAACTAGATATATTTGCTGGCCTTCTCTTGTTTTTTCAACATCTTCTCCATTGTGATTCTTGATCTTGATCTTGGTTTTTTTTTTTTATTTCTTATAATTTTTTTTCATGTATTGGATCTTTTAAACCCTTTGGGGGGGGGGGGGGGGGGGGGGGGGGGGGGGGGTTCATGTCTAATATTACTAACTTTGAACCCAAAAAGAAAAGTTTATTGGGTTAGCTAGATTTGTATAAAGTTTGGTTTTCCTCACAGGTGTAGTTGTTAACACCTCTGTGAGAGAAGTTCTTAAGTAATGCGCAAAAAGGTTTTTTTTTTTTTTTTTTTGCCTATTTAACCTTGCAAATCTCTTTATTTCTCTCAATCTCTTAATTTCCATCTCTCTTAATTCTTTTTATGTATATTGGAAATAACTTACAACTTTTATATAATAAAACAAATCCTCAATTATTGAAATGTTTTATCTCCCAAGATTTGAATAATAATGTAATATTTCAAACTTATGTGAATGAGTGAAATGATTTTAAGACATGACTAAGCAGATAATAATTAAGAACTGTGCATGTCTATAGCTCCAAAGATAAAGCATGATATTTAGTCAAAATCAAATCAAATTATGACTTTAGAGAATGGCATCCACAGACAACACACTCCAAACACCATAGTTTTGTTAGAGAATGCGGGGTACCTTTGTATGTACGGATAATCAGATTACCATTTAGTTTCCTTTTTTCTTTCTTCTTTTTACGACTTTGAAATGCATGTTCGTGGAGATAATTCATTTTTAGTCCAAATATAATATGAAATATTATCATTATTGATGTTTAAGCTTCGATAGTGATAATAATTTAGATTTATAATTATTTATTTTTGTTGTTGTGGTAATTAGATTAAAATGGGTTCAATTAAAAACTGTAATTTATAGTTAAAGAAGTTACAGTTTAATGGTAGGTCTTGATCTGTGCATGTAATAGTTCCAACCGTTGGTTTGTTAGCTCAACCACACTCTTTTGTTATGCTTTCGTGTCATGAGTGGGAGTCCCCCACACAGCAGAGAAAGAGTGGAAAAAAAAAGTACACTTCTTAAGGTTGTCAAATTAAGACCACAAATGTCCTTAGATTCAATTTAATTTTATTTTTTTACAAAAAAAAATGAAATTAAATTTGCATTAGTTTTTGTTCTAAGAAATATGATAATAATAGTAGTAATAGCAATTGAACAATAATAATAATTTTAGAGTTGAAATTTAAACAAATTTTTGAACATAATTTATGATTAACAGTACTTGTATTTACGTCTTATGACACCAATCATGAAATAGTACAGTGAATTTCTCTATATACAGTGCATAATATGAAATATATAATAAAAATTTTATTATTTTTATAATATCATACGGTTGAACTTTGAAAAAATAATTTAAAAAAAATGATGAATATACATTTATTTATTATATTCTGCCCCACCACTCTTTCTAGGGATATATATAGTAGAAGATTAGGGTGTAGATGTGCATGTGCATGTGCATGTGGAGTAGTAAAGTGAAGTCCAATCTTAGTTATAAAATTTATTTGTTTTTTTTGTGGTTTTCATTTATAGATGTTTGTGGGTCTGCTTCATCCTTCTTCCATTAATGTTTTTAAATACTTGCAATCCCGTAGCTCGCAAATTATTAGCTTCATTACCATTTCTGCATTTATTTGTAATATTTCTGATATAAATATTATAAGTTTTATTTATTAAAATCACATGACCATATAATAATTGAAATATACATTTAAATAAATTGAAAAATAATAATAATCAGACTCTTATCTCATCCTCCTATGATATTTGTGGTCCTTCTCACCTCTTCTAATTCATTTTGAACTTCTACACAGTACATCTTTGTAACCCCCCAAAATCCACCCAACAATTTTTTTAGTAAAGCCAAATTTACAAAGCAATTGTCACATTCAAGCTTTTTCTATACTTTGAATTTAGCAAAAAATTAATAATAGCTGAAAATTAACAAAAATTAATATTTATAGTATATGATAGCATATAAAATGTATTAGTTTTAGGAAGATATATAAAAATAAAGAGAGGGAAGTAATGATGGGGCCAATTGTACCATTAAAAAGAGGTTGTTAATGAAAAGGACAAGGCATATGCACAATGCATGTGGTGGTCTAGTTATTGTTGTATAAACCCTAGCTTTACATAGCCTTCAATTATTTTTTTTTTCTCTTTGGTCATTTTCCTAAAAGCAACAATTTAAAGCTATTATATATATAAATTTTGTTTTGGGGTCATGGCCAATAATGTCAAACTTTTCACATGATTAAGAGTAGGGGAGTACTTAGGGAGGTGGGTTGTGCCTTACTAGCTAGGCTAAATATAGCTTTTTATTCTTTAATTCCAAGAGTCTTTTTCAAGAAACAAAATTTAAATTTGATAATGAAAATCTAGTTAAAACAAATAATATGTAAAAGGGTATTTGAATTTATTAAATTAAATTAAAATTAAGGCTTCATTGAAAAAAAACCTAAACTTTATTATTTTTATAATTTTATTATTAATTTTTTATTTTAATAATTCAAAATATAAATTATTAAAATTTTTGAAATATTATCTTCCACCTAAATTCTACATAATTATTTGGCAAGATTGGCCAATGCAACCATAATAACCTTAATAATAGATGTAATTATTCATTTTTATCACTTTGTTTTCTTTATTAATAAATGTGTTACTTTATCCTCTATATTTATCTATTTTATACTAACGAACACTTACATAAATACATATTCAGTTATTTTGCTTTTTATATTTATATATTTTATATCAAATAAATATTTATATGTATATATAATATTATCTTTATTTAAGTTTATGTTGAGTATAAAATAGACAAATACAAGCAAAATAATTAATATATGTATATAAACATTTATATGTATATATACCTATCAGTGCAAAATAAGTAAATATATGAAGCAAAGTGATAAATGTATAAACATAGAAGATGAAATGGGCAAAATAGAAAAATATAGAAAGCTGACCATGCATTAGGCCTAAAAAAAATAGATAAAACAGAAATGACATGGTTTGCATCATTTGAAGCAAGCCCTCCCATTTCATGGTGTGGTGGTGGTATTAGACTACCCCTAATGCGGAGGGCGGAGGGGGGAGGGGGGAGTTGGTTGGTTCTTGTTCCAAAGGAAACTTGTTCCATTGTAGGTCAAGTCCTACGCCACCTGCACGAGTAGAGGGACTGTCCCTCCTTACAATTCTTTATTTTTTTAAAAAAAATTGAAAGACTGCCATTCATTTATTAAAAAAATTAAAAATAATTTTTTTCATAAAACAATTTTAATATTGTGGGGCATGGTCCTCTCTATTGGAGGATCAAGTCCTAAATATTTTTGGATCCCAATTTTATATTACATGGCATATAAGTGAAATCCAATGGAGAGGAATTTGTTTCTCTATTATGGATGCTCTTACAACTACGGTAAAAGCTGATATTTGTATGAAGGTGAAAGAATATGACATTTAAAAAAAGAGGAATGTTAATTATAATAATTGTTCAACAATATCAATTTCATTTATTAGAAAATATTTATTATAATATCTCTCTTAATAAATGAATCTATAATAAATATTTTTTAACTAATTAGAGAGAGATTATTGGATAATCACTCTTTAAAATAAGTATAATTAGTATTTCTGTTAAATAAAATGAAAACGGACTCATTTTCATTTCATACATTTTCTCTCTTTCTTTGTTTTTTTTTTTTTACGGTAACATGGTAATTATAATCAAAACCATATTATAGTCTTAGGTTGATTTTGATGAAAATTTTATAATAATTATTTAAGTCGGTGATAGTATTGTAAAAAATTTAATAATTGACATATCAAACTGTTACAATTAATAGTTTGAAACTATCACCTACGCCACCTACAGGAGTAGAGGGACCGTCCCTCATTGCAACTCATTTATAAAAAAAATTGAAAGACTGCCATTCATTTATTAAAAAAATTAAAAAAGAATTTTTAATAAAACAACTTTAATATTGTGGGACTTGGTCCTCTCCGTTGGAGGATCAAGTCCTAAATATTTTTGGATTCTAATTTTATATTACATGATGTGTAAGTGAAATTTAATGGAGATGGATTTTTCTCTCTTCATTATAGATGCCCTTACAATTACGGCAAAAGCTGATATTTATACGAAGGTGTAAAAATATGATATTTAAATAAAGAGGAATATTAATTATAATCACTTTAAAAAGTAATTGTTAAATAATATTTATTTTATTAATTAAAAAATATTTATTATAATATTTTTTTTAATAAATTAATTTATAATAAATATTTTTTAATAAATAAAAGAAAAATTGTTAAATAATCACTTTCTAAAATGATTGTAATCAACGTTTCTATTAAATGAAAACTAGCCAATGCATGAAATGCACCTTTCTCCTATCTCATAGTTTCACTTGCAAAACCAATCACAAATAAGCCTCGAAATGCTAATAATAAAGCCATTAGAGAGAGCATTTATGTGGGAAATTAAAGAAGAGAGCAATTGCTTTTGTTTAAAAAAAAGGACAACTATTATTGCAAAGGCTGCCTCTGGTTTAAGATGATCCTTCCTCTTCTTTTCTTTTAATGCTCTGTTTGTTTCTTTATATTTCAGCCACAAAACAGTGCCCTCACAATCACAACTATTACCAATATAATATAATATAAAAATAACAAAAACAATAATTTAATATTAATATATAATTTTTCATATTTAAAGAATATCTTCTGTTACACACAAAATCTTCTTTCATATATATATAGAATTTCCTCCTTAGAAAAAAAAAAATAAATATCTTCACCCATTATTTCTTTGGTTTTGTTCATTGTTCCATCTCCATCTACTTTTTCCTTAATGGGTCTTATTTGTCTTGAGTTGGAAAATAATATAATATTTTTACATATATTTATAACTATGGAAGCGTTTTTTTTATTATTTAGTCACTATATATAATTAAAATGGCAAAAACCCAAACACCTAAATCTTTTAACTTTAAATGGAATAATTTTTTTTTTTTGTGATTTATTCAATATTCTAATTATCATTGTACATACAATTAATAATTATCATTGTACATACAATTAACTGAGGTTCTGTTTGGTTTAGCGGTTTCATGCAGCTGTTGCTGATAGCTGGTAGCTGGTAGCTGTTCGGATAGCTGTTAGCTGATGAATAATGAGCGTTTGGTAAAAATATAGTAAGCTGTTGTTGTTATTGTATAAAATGACCAATAAGGGTATTAATATTAAAGGTTACAGATATTAATATTATCTAATAATTCAGGGTTAATATTGTCAAATAAAAAAACTATAAGCAGCTGTTTAGAAAAAGCTAGGAGGATGAGCTTTTTCAAACAGCTGCTGTTTGAGCCTTCAAACAGCTAACAGCTGCTGATAAAAAAGTTAACCAAACACCTAAACAGCTGCTGATTGACTTGAAACAGCTATCAGCTGCCTCAATCAGCTAAACCAAACACCCCCTGAGTTTGATTTGAAAATGTACATATGATAATGTGAAAAAGAATAATAAAGGTGAAGGATATTTATAACTATGACTTAATTATTTTAAATTATTCATTACGGCTTACTTTAAAAAGAGAAAATTTTCGCATTTCCATCCTCAACCTAATTTCAATATTGTGTCAATTTGGAATATGAATTTTGCTTTTTATTATAAATTTATCTAAACTCCCTTAATCACATGAGTTTGCTGACATATTATGAAAATATGACTACAAATATTATGAATAAATTTGTGACATGAAAAAGATAAAAGAAACTATCATATATATCCCCAACTTAGGTTATATTTTTTAATTATAACCTAATTTTAAAGCTATATCAATTTAAATTTTCTCATGTTAATCATTATTTATTTAGTTTATAAAATTTAATCTAATTAATATGTTTTTACTTCTATATTTGTTTTTATTCATAAATTATTTTTCATCTAATATAAATTTTTTAAATGAATAAAAAATATTAAAATGATATTTTAATATATTATTAAGTAGTTATAAAACCTAGTATAATGCAATTTTTTAATTAAAAAACTCGAATTAAATATTATTTTTTTAATCTTTCACTTATTTTTTATAAAATAAATAAAAAAAATTCATATTATATATTTTAAATATTAAAAAATATGTTTACACTCTATACAAAAAACTTTAGTTTTTTGGTTTCCGTTTGAGATGAAAATAATAATTTTGTACATAAAATAATAAATTTTTATTGTTTTCAATAATAGTAAAAGAGAATTAAAAAAAAAAGCTTTATTATTATTAAAAATATAAATATTTTTAAAACAAAGATTAGATTTTTATTAACATAAATATAAAAAAATATTTTTTAATTATGTCACAAAATTAATTGAATCTAATTATATTAAAAAATCCTTATTCAATTTGAATCATGCATATAATTAGATATATTTGAGTATTTATTTTACTAAATTCATCTTTTGACTAAAAAATTAAAGATAAAACTAAATTGTACAATATTTTTTTAATATTTAGTAAACATTTTGAAATTAAAAATTAAAAAATTAAAATTAATATGATAGTATTCCCTTTAATTTTTTTTCATATCACCTATTTATTTATATTATTCAAAAATATATTATCACGACATATCACTAAACTCATATGGCTAGATTAGATGGATTTATAACATAAAATAAAATTTATATAATAAATTGATACAACTATAGAATTACGATAAAATTTAAAATGTGACCTAAATCGATGATAGATATAATAGTTTTTCTTTAGAATTCAATTAATTAAGAAGCATATATATATATATATATGTATATTTGATATATATATTAATAATATATAATCATTACCAGAATCGATAAGAGAAAAATGGGAAAAGTTTTAAAACAAGGAGTTGAAAGCATTTAAGTGTGTAGTTGCCACCTGAAAGTGTTGTTTAAATGTAATAAATCCAAAGCATCTGTGTGATATATCAGTTTACTATCTTTACAAGCAATGGCAGATCTAGAACTTCACCAAGGGGGGATAAAATTTTCACTGACTGGTGGTAGTCGGAGTTGTTGGTGGGGTGGTCGGTGGCTGGTACGGCTAGGCTGGTGGTGGCTGCTGGAAAGGGGGAGAGGGAAAAAGAGGGAGAGGGAAAGAGGGATTGCAATGCAGCCCCTTTATTATTATTTTTTAAAAATCTCTCCCTAGTGAAACGACGTCGTTTCATTGGATAAGAGTTTTATTTTTTTTAAAATGACCCCTGACGAAACGGCATCGTTTCGCCATTAGTCAAATAAAAAAAATTAAAACGTCCCTGGCAGGGACTATTTTATAAAAAAAAATATAACTTATTTCCAACGACGGGTTCTTTAACCCCTTGCTGCAAACAAGATAACTCAACCCTTGTAGGAGCTGGGTTGAGTTATCCCTCACCGGCGCCTACCACTACTACCCATTTTCTGGACACCGGTGAGAGGGGGTCGTGTGACCTCACACGATCCCATAGTGGCTCTGCCACTGTTTACAAGTTCACAAGTATGTGAAAGTCTTTATCCACATCTACTCTTTGTCCTTTTTTTAAATACAAAAGGTAAAGAACACATAGAACTACACTATAATTTGTCTTTTATGGGATACCCCACACAAATCATGCATTAGCCACACCGTAATAGAGTGGGGCGGATGGAAGAATCGATGGACTCCAAAGGGATAACTAGCAGCCATTTTTGCCAAATGGTCAGCAACAAAGTTGCTTTCTCTAAAAACATGTCCGATCTCTACCCACCCTTCCTTAATTAATTATTTTCTGCATATAATAATATTTTTAAAAGGATAAATATAAACTGGCAAATATAGTTTAATAATAATATTAAACATTTAATATAATAATAGTTCAACATTTAATTTTTACTACTAGATTGACTACGCCTACGAGGTGATAATTGCATTCTACGAGTTTGCATTTTTTGAAAACGCTGCATAATAGCTTCATTTTCAATTTTTACAAAAATATCTCTCTCTACATAGCACACCAAGCAGTCAGTCAAAAAATCATCTCCTATCTTATTGTGCAAATCTATTTTGATAATGTTCATTGCTAAAAAAGCTCTCTCAACAGTAGCAGTTGCAACATGTAAGACTAACGCCAACTTAATAAGTAAATATAACAAATGAAACACAGTGTCGTATCATGTTTTAACCATTTTCTGAGCAAGAGCTCCAATATTCTGCCAATTAGAGAAGGCTTAATTCCATTTTACATCAGCAATGAAGGTCTTAAGTTGATCCCGAAGTATCATTTGATCGATGTTGGAGAAATCATGTGGATATAGTTCAGCAAGATAAAGTAATCTAAATATATTAAAGTTGGAGAATGAGTCTCTAGGAGAAAGACAATCAATGCACAAAAGTAAATCTGTGCATGATTCACAAAAATGACTCTCTATTTCTTGTGCAATAAAATCAATAACCTAGTAAAGAATGAAAGAAAATAAGATTATAGCATAATAAATAGTTGAGTATTAGAAAAATAATTCATGAAAGGAAAAGAGTACCTGATAAAATATTTCAACTTGAAAGTGATGATAATAAGAAATAGGAAGATCAGCACGCTTAAAACGCAGATGACCTAGAACAATATCTTTCATATTAGGCACGGTCACACTATGATCTATACAAAAGTCATTAACAACTTTCAATAATTCATCCCATCCATTCTCCTTAAAGTTCTGCAACTGTCTTTTAGTTATTGCAATCAAATGTACAGCATTGTCAATATTTTGATCCTTTCTTTGTAAGACTTGAGATAAATCATTTGTTATTCCTAAAACTTCCTTCATTAGGAAAGTAATGAAAATAAACTTATAACTTTCCATTTTATCAACCAAACTCACAACTGTCACTCGAGTTTTTCTTTCAGCACCATCATATGCTATGTTTTCAAGAACTTCTTTTATTACAGACCACATAGAAAGAAGACGAATAATTATTTTATAATGTGAAGCTTAATACGCGGCACCAGGTCGAGCTAAAGTTGTTTCTTGATTCAAGCCTCTTCCAGTTTGAGTATCACCACTTTTCAAATGTTGTAATACTTCATCATGTTATTTTTGACAGAGAGCATCCCTCCTTTTATATGAAGCGCTAACCATATTCACAATCATTGAAGTATAATAAAAAAAATTACTCACATATCTATTGCTCTTTGCTGCTGCAACAAGTACCAATTGAAGTTGATGAGCGAAACAATGAGTATACCTTGCTTGGGGATTTTCATTTAAAATTAGGGTCTTTAACCCATTTAATTCATTAATTCATCTCGTATATTAGAAGCACCATCATAACCTTGACCTCTAACTCTACTGAGTGATAACCTATGTTTCGCAAAGAAATCATCAAGTGTACTTTTCAAAGATAGAGCGGATGTATCAATCACATGTGCAACTCCAATAAATCGTTTAACCACATGTCCCAACTTATTAACATATCTCAATACCACAGCCATTTTCTCTTTCGCTGAACTATCTCGAGCCTCATCAATTAATAAAGAGTAAAAGTCATCTCCAATATCCTCAATAATGGCTCGTGTCGTTTCAAAAGTACAAGCACTAACTATTTGCTTTTAGATATATGGAGAAGTGAGTTGATTATTTTCAAGAGCATTTGAGTTAACTACTTTCCCCACATCAACATTGCGTTCTCTATACCAATCAAGAAGTCCAAGAAAATTACCCTGTTGAGTAATGTTTCTGACTCATCATGTCCTCGAAAAGCCAATCTGCGTAATAGAAGAAAACGAATAACATCAACAATAGCAGTCAAACGAGTCCGGTAAAAAGCCTCCTGCTCTTGGCTGAGATTAGATAACATATGAGACACACTTTGTCTCTGATTTTTGAAGCTAAAATATTGCACTTTTATATTATTGTGTGGACTATTTGGCCCGCCAACATATTCATTAAATTTTTCTAATACCTTTTTCCAATTATTGACACCAATGGTTGTGAAGATATTATCCACATGCTTAGCTCCTCTATTCGAGTTAAAAAGATAACACTAAAAATAAAAAGCCGCATCCTTTGACATGCTATATTCTAACCACTCATATTTAGAGAACCAAACATCTCTAAAATTTCTTTTAATTTTTCCAAATTCTCTTTGTGGAAAAAAATGTCCATAAGGTTGACAAGGTCCTTTGGCTAAATAGTATCTCCTAACATCATCCCTAATCCCAACATCATAATCATCAATTGGTTTATGCAATGTTGAATCACCAATAATATCCTCAAAAGTAAACTCCTCACTCTATTTTCTACCACTACATTCCCCTCCACTACTTGCTTGACTATTTAATGTCTGGTTTGAGATAGAAATATTTGATGATTCACCATGTACTCTCTTAGTCTTGATAAAAAATTTATCCATATCTATTTTAAGAATTTTATAATTATTACCCTGAATTATTACCCAATTTTTAATAAACATTCAAATTTATTCACCAAATAAAATCAAACTACTAAATTAAAATCAACAAATAAAACAATACAACTTAAAAAACTAAAAAAAAATTTAAAAATATACAAATCACATATTTAAACTCCACATTTTAATAAATATTGAAATTTATTCACCTAATAAAATCAAACTACAAAATTAAAATTAACAAATTAAACAATACAACTTTTAAAAAAAAACTATAAAAAATTAATTTCAAAAATATACAAATCACATACCTAAACCCCACATTTTAATAAATATTCAAATTTATTCACCAAATAAAATTAAATTACTAAATTAAAATCAACAAATTAAACAATAAAACTTAAAAAAAAAACTAATTTTAAAAATATACAAATCACATACTTAGCCCCCACATTTTAATAAACATTCAAATTTATTCACCCAATAAAATCAAACTAATAAATTAAAATCAACAAATTAAACAATACAACTAAAAAAACTAACTTCAAAAATATACCAATTACATACCTAAACCCCAATTTTTAATAAACATTCAAATTTATTCACACAATAAAATTAAACTAATAAATTACAATCAACAAATTAAACAATACAACTTAAAAAAATTAAAAAAAATTAATTTTAAAAATATACAAATCACATACCTAAACCCTAATTTTTAATAAACATTTAAATTTATTCATCCAATAAAATCAAACTAATAAATTAAAATCAACACATTAAATAATACAACTTTAAAAAAAATTAAATAAAAACTAATTTTAAAAAAAATATTAATCAAATCCCTAAACTAATAAATTTTTAATAAACATTCAAATAAAATCAAACTAATAAATTAAAATCAATAAATTAAACAACACAACATAACAACAACAAATCAAGAATTAATTTGGTACTTTTTAAAAAAAAATCTAAACCTAAATAGTAATTACCAAAAATACCAAAAATATGCAATAATTTAAAAAAATTAAAAAAATTAAGATAACTTACCTCTTGCCGTCGATGGACTCTGGCGAAGACTGCGGCCTCTCATCCCTCCGGCGGCTTGCTAGGTGGACGGTGGTCGGCGCTGCTCCTCTCTCGGTCTCTCCTCCCTCTCCTTTCTTTCTTTGCTTCTGCTCGCCTTTGTCTCTGCCCGAGCTTTATTATTTTTTTTCAATTGCCTTGGCTGAAATAAATTGAAAAAAAAAAATAAAACACGGTCGTCTTCTTCATTGTGTAGCAGAGAAACCAGAGAAGATAACGAAGGGGGGGTTGCGCCCCCACCTCTGCAAGTCCGGCGAGCACAAGTCCCCCCCATGGGATCTTCTGGATGCCGACGAGGAGGGGTCCATTACCCCCCCCCCCCCCCCTAAGGATCCCCCTGCCTCCGCCCCTGTTTCAAACTAATAATTAAAATATTGTCAATTAAATATTTATTCTCACAATTTATCTAAACAAGTCTATAATAAAAATAAATTCATATATGTTTGTAATTCACTGTGGTTGGACTAGTTATTTACTAATCAATTATGTGTATAGATATTGGTAGTTATATATATAATATGTTGGTTTAGGGTATGATTATTCCAAGTATCATGTCCATAACAAAACACAAAGAAGATAATAGTAAAAAAAAAGGGGAAATAAAGAAATGAAAAACAGAAGGCATCATCAATAATTAAAATGAAGAAAAATCCATGTTCTTATTAAGTTAAAAAAATTAAAAAGAACTGGTTAATTAATACTTAACTTAATCATGTTGATTTTAAATTAAAATTATAATTATAATTAATAAGTAAAGACAATGACATCATTTCAAGAATCTTGTTCACAACAAAACAGATGATAGAAGCAAAGTAACAATAATTATAGAGAACGAAAATTAAAGAAATTCAAAATAGAGAAGGCATCATCAATTAAAATGAAGAAAAGAGTATAAGTAATTAATTAATTAACTAATTGAACATTAATTAAGCAAAAGCTAATACATATCCATAACAAAAAAAAAAACCCACCAATTTGATTAAGAATTGGAATGGGGAGACAAAATTCACATGGATACCAACTGCTTGAACAATGAAAAAATGTCATGTCTTTCACATCAAAATTTAGAAATTTTTTTTAAAAAAAAGAGTTGGATAATTTTAGGGATTTAATCAGAAAAATATCCCTACACATATCACTATTAAATTTTAGACCCCCTCACCTTAAGTAGACCTTCTTTACAAAATTTCCCTATGACAAAAAAAATCTCCCCTATTTTAATTGCTAAAGACACGCCCCATTTCATATGATTTCAAAATTTTTAAAAATGATTTCTTCTCTTTCTTTTAAACTTAAAATCCCTAATTTTTTTTTTTGATAAAAACAACTCCTCTCTCTCTTTCTTCCTAACGTTTCCTCTCTTTATTCTTTCAAAATCTTGCACCATTGCTCGATTGTTCTTCAAGAAGGCAGAGGCAAGGTATGCTCTCTCTCTCTCTCTCTCTCTCTCTCTCTCTCTCTCTGTGCTGGATTTTTGCTTTTAGATATGAGGATTAGTTGTGGTAGTTATGTACTTGTTGTTTGATGATTAATATTAACTTATATTTGAGATTATGTGTTTGAGAGTTCTGTATGAGAAATTTTAGTTATTTCTATTGCATTGGACTCGAAATTTAATACAATATATTTATAAACTTGATAGAAATTATATTTGTGATAATTTGGAATGTAAGCGTTGAAATTTTTATTCCTCTTTCCCCACTGAAATTTTAGATCTTTTATCTTTTAAAAATTCTATTTTAGTTCTTCTCTACTTCAATCTATACCATTTTATACCCGCCTTTTACTTTACTGAAACTAAAGGGTAGAGAAGAGAGAAAGAAAGAGAAAAATATGTCATATGTAAACTCTAATTTGCTGTACAAGGAAGATAGTGAGGGTGAGTTTGTAATATCAAACAACAGCTGCGTGACTAAAAAATTAAATTTGTCCTATGTGTCTAAATGGACATTAGTATACTCTCTCCAACCTCTAATCAATTGCGGCTTCTATTTTTACTTTTATTTTTGGGTCTTTTCTTCATTGTAGTTTTTGCTTAATTAATTAGGTGCCCTTCATTTTTAGTCCTTAATTTTATTATGGTTGTTTTAATTTTACTATTTTTTGTATTTGTTTGAATCCTATAATAAGAGTGCAATGATAATTTATTTTCCAGTATACTACTTTTGAGATGATTCTTTGCAAAAGCTAGATTTGCAGTTAATTTACTGCCCACTTTATTAGGGTCTCTTGATATAATTGTTTGCAATCTTGTCATCATGTTGACACTCGACCCTTTGTCTTGATTTGTATGATTTCTCATAGAATTTTTTTGTACCTGTTCAGGACCAACTTATTTTCTGATGATGTGTGATGTGTGCTACAAATAGCTTGTAGATGAGTAGAATGGATGACTAGTTAATTGATCAGTGTTTATATTTAATTAGTGTTTATATTTGATGATATATGTTGATGTTTTGATATGGTTGGATATAACACTGCTACTATATAAAGCATTATTATTTTAAATATTATTTAGATGTTTTAAATAGTGAAGAAATGTGGTTTTGTTGACTAATCTATGTTGATCTTCTATGATATGGGTTGATATGTGATGATATGACTTGTTATGTTTTCTCTGGGTTGATATGTGGCTACTAAAATATCAAGTATTGATGCTCTATATATTGTTTAAATGTCTTAAATAGTGGAAAAATGTTGGTTTGTTATCTGATATGTATTGATCTTATAGGATATGAGTTGATATGTGATGATATAGCTTGATATGGTTTGATATATGGATACTAAAATATCAAACATTGGTGTTCTATATGTTGTTTAGATGTCTTACATAGTGAAAAAATATTATTTTGTTGAATAATATGTGTTAATCTTATAGGGTATAAGTTGATATCCAACATGATATGCCTTGATATGTGTTGATATGGTTTAATATCATGGTACTAAAATACCAAGCATTGGTGTTATATATGTTATTTAGATGCCTTAAATAGTAAAAAATATTGTATTGTTGATTGATGTGTTAAATCCTATATGATATGGATTGATATGTGAAGATATATCTTCATATGGATTATACTAAAATATCAAGCATTGGTGTTCTATATATTGTTTAGATATCTTAAATAGTGAAAAAAATATTTTGTTGACTGATATGTGTTGGATCTTCTATGATATGAGTTGATATGTGATGATATGACTTGATATGTCTTGATATGCTTTGATATATGGGTATTAAAATATCAAGCATTAATGTTCTATATACTGTTTAGATGACCTAAATAGTGAAAAAATATTATTTTATTGACTGATGTGTTGGGTCTTCTATAATATGGGTTGATATGTGATACTCTGGCTTAATATGTCTTGATATGGTTTGATATGTGGATACTAAAATATCAAGCATTGGTGTTCTATATATTGTTTAGATGACTTAAATAGTAAAAAAATGTTGTATTATTAACTGATATGTCTTGGATTCTCTATAATATGGGTTGATATGTGATGATATGTCTTAATATGGTTTAATATATGGATACTAAAACTTCAAGCATTGAAGTTCTATATGTTATTTAGATGTCTTAAATAGTAAAAAAAATATTATTTTGTTGACTGATATGTGTTGGATCTTCTATTATAAGGATTGATATGTGATGATATGGCTTGATATATCTTGATATGGTTTGATATGTGGGTACTAAAATATCAAGCATTGGTGTTCTATAAGTTGTTTAGAAATGGCTTGATGTGGGACTTCTAAAATACAAATCATTATTGTTATAGATTGACTTAACTGAACAATGGTGGTCTTTGATTATATGTGTTGATATGTCTTGATATGGGTTGATATGGGTTAAAGTGAGACTTGTAAAATATATTGCATTTGAGTTCTAAATATTGTTTAGATGTGTTATATAGCAAATAAAAGTATTTTGTTGACTGATATGTGTTGATATGTCATGTTATAGATTGATATGTCTTAATATGAGTTGATATGTTTTTATGGAATGATGTGAGACTTCTAATATAGATAGCATTTGAGTTATATATGTTGTTTAAATGTATTATATAGCAAATAAAAGTATTTTTTTGACTGATATGTGTTGATATGTCTTGTTATGGGTTGATATGTCTTGATATTGGTTGATATATTTTCATGTGGTTATTGATGTTAGACTTGTAAAATATATAGCATTTGAGTTCTAAATGTTGTTTAGATGTTTTATATGACAAATAAAAGTGTTTTTTTGATTATTATATGTTGATATGTCTTGTTATAGGTTGATATGTCTTGATATGGGTTGATATATTTTCATATGGTTATTGATGTCAGACTTATAAAATATATAGCATTTGAGTTCTAAATGTTGTTTAAATGTTTTATATGGCAAATAAAAGTATTTTGTTGACTGATATGTGTTGATATATCTTGATATGGGTTGATATGTCTTGATATGGGTTGATATATTTTCATATGAGTTGATAGGAGACTTGTAAAATATATAGCATTTGAGTTCTAAATGTTGTTTAGATATGTTATATAGCAAATAAAAGTATTTTATTGACTGATATGTGTTGATATGTCTTGTTATGGATTGATATGTCTTGATATGAGTTGATATATTTTTTTTGGGATGACGTGAGACTTCTAATATAGATAGCATTTGAGTTATATATGTTGTTTAGATGTATTATATAGCAAATAAAAGTGTTTTATTGACTGATATGTATTGATATGTCTTGTTATGGGTTGATATGTTTTGATATGGGTTGATATATTTTCATGTGGTTATTGATGTTAGCCTTTTAAAATAAATAGCATTTGAATTTTAAATATTTTATATATGTTTTATATAGCAAATAAAAGTATTTTGTTAATAGATATGTATTGATTTACAACTTGTATTAAAATATTTTTCGGCCTTGACTATTCTATGTCAGTTGTTTAATGTCTTAAAATATTTTTTACGTAGCGGCCTTTCACCGATACAAAGTAGGTCATCTAATAAGTGTTGATCATTCAAAGTTTCAGAATTGGTCCGAATTAATCCATTGACTTTTCATTCAGCAAGTGCCAAATTCAAAGCCCTAAGAGATATCATTTAAAATTGGGCAATCCATCAACCACTTTGGGTTCAAAAGTATTGCTTAATAACTGAATTGGAGTACTCTGGCATCGAGGATATGGATATGGATAGTTCTCCTCTTGTGGACAGATATGGGGGATTAACCCGTGAACAACTCTATGAAGAATTCAAAGCTTGCAGGGATCTGAAATTGCAAGTTAAACTAGGTGTTTTATGCTTCGTTGAGTTTATAATCCTTTGGAAGGATAAAACGTCAAAAATAGACCTAAAAATAAGGGGATTTGGAGGCCTTTAACAACATTGCTTGGGGGTCTGCGGGCTGAAAATTATTATGCCCACATTTTAAGGAAGTGTTGAAGAGGTTGAAGGAAAAACCAGCTGGCAGTGGGTATTCCTTGACTGAATTTTTCGATATCCTCTCTATATATACAATGGAGGTCATCCCGGCTCTTTCACTAATTGGGGGTTAAGAAGATAGCTTCTTTGTTCCCTCGGATGAATAACTGGAGCTTTAACGAGAAATATGCATTTGCTAAGATACGGATTATGTTGGAGGGTCAGGTAAACACAACGTTTCTGTATTTTGTTTCTCTTAAGTTTTAATATATTTTATATCAATACATATTAGTCCATATAAATTATTTACGTTAATTTCAAATATCAATGCATAGGAATTATATGTGGTGCCTATGAAGATGACTTCTTTCGAATCTACACAACCTGCTATGCTGGGATTCAAAGATGAAGATGAACATAAGGAAGAAAAGGGCATTCCTAAGCATAAGGAGAAGATGAACACTGGAAAAAATGGAACAACCTCAAACTCAGAAGCACCCCCTAATCTAAGCAAAAATGCTCCGAGGGCCGAGGTAATCCTTGAAATATTTATAATGAAGCAGATGGTACTGTCATATTTTTAAAATACATTTATATTTTATTAATATTGAATCATATAAGATTCAAAAAGTACAAAATTAGATGCATTTGAACAACAATGCATATATTTGGAGAAAAAGTGCAAGGATCTGGAAGAAGAAAATAAAATAAACGCAAGCACGATCAAAGATATGAAGGCTACTATAGGATTACTGAGCGATAAAATTATAGCCTTGGAGGAAGAAGGTAGAAAAAAGAAGAAAGAGGATAGTCCAGACACTTCCATTTTCACACCTTACACTCCGTATGTTATGTTAATTACATTATAATTATTTGTATTAATTCAGCTTTGTGACATTGCATTTATAAAATATAGGCAGCGGCCTGAATAATGAATATTTTTTCAGCAAAGATAATTTTAAGGACAGAGAAGATGAAGAAGTTGTACTGGCCAGCCAATTGATAATGGAGATTTTACACATGACATTTGAGATAGGAGAAAAAAAAAGGGTTCCTGTTCCAAAGAAAAGGTTACCTGTTCGAAATCAAAAGTACCTTAGAGATGAATAGATACTTGAGGGTAGAGGAGGACAAAGGGACAAGGCAAAATGTTTACAGGTAGAATGTCGAAAGATGGCAGATGAAAGGACCTATGCTCATGTACTTCCATTGGACCCTTTATCTTTTCCATCTCCACAATAATCTTCAAGTTTTGCCGACTGGTGAAAATTGTATTTTAATAAATATAAATTGTAAGTCCCTTAGACTTATAGTTCTTCATTATTCAATATAATTGAATTTCACAGTTGTTTACAATTTTAGATTTTTTAATTATAACAGTAAGCATAACAAATACGAAGAATTACCATTGGGCAAAATATACGACTTCACTGTATGAAAAACAAACTATAAATCATTTTGTTATCACCTGAGGGTGAAGGAAGCATGGATTTCAAATGATGTAAGATTTGTTCAATTTGGTTAAGTCATATATGCTAATGATGTATATGTATATCAAATTAAATACATTGGTCTATGACTTGCAGGAGATTGACGTCATCATTTACTATATGCTCCAAAAGCAGAGATATTATGATGAATACTTCAACCAACGTACGACATGTGGATCATGCAACGTAAATGCGATATTTTTCTACGGGTATAAAAGATTTCAGGAGAAGAAGTGGGAACCTCCATCAACTCTTCTCAAATTTGTGCAAGGTAAGAGCCAATATGGAAAATATTTTAAGGACGTTGACCTGGTATATCTTTCAGTGAATCATGAATGTCAGCATTGGTTTCTTATCGAGATTAATCTTTCTGAATGGACAATTACGGTATATGATATACTATACAGTCATTCCCATACCAAAGAGAGAATTAATGATGTTGTGCCGATAGCTGCAATGTTGTCCTTTGTGCTGGAAAAAGTTAGCTTTTTTGTTTAAAGACCAGAATTAATGGAACATAAGGAGTGCAAATTAAAAATTAGATATGAGAAAAATGCTTGTCCGCAATAAGAGGGATAATATACCGTATTTTGATGCCTTATTTACCAATTTAATTTACTTGTATGTTTTGTTTTTTAAAAAACTTATAATTTATTACAGAGCTGATTGTGGGATATTCGTTGTGAAGTTCATAGAACATTTCATGATAATAGGCTTAGATTTTTAGCACTGCACACAACAACTTATGGACACATTTAGATGCAATACAACAGATCACCTATGGGTACATGCATCTAACAAGAGAGAGGTCGCTTATTACAGTAAAGACGAAAAGGATGACGATCTCGAGTATTTTTTGTAAGCCAAAAAGGATGTTATAATTGGATATTGTAAATATAAACATTTGTTGATTTAGATGTGAATATAAACATTTGTTAATTTCAATGTTGATATAGTTGTTATATGAGTTTCCAATTTTTTGGGTTATAACATATTGAAATGTCGAGTTATTATTTGTTTTATAGGCAGATATGGATATGTTACAGGTAGTTGTGAATATGTTATTATTGAGCATTATGTGAAGATATGTTGTTTAGGATTCCTCAAGGATACCAGTTCTATGATTGATGTTATGGATTGATAAGTTGAGCTTTATAATGGACATTGATAATGGAAATGGGATGGATGTCTTGCAGGTTAATATTAACAGGTTCAAATGATATGTGATTGAGAAGCATTATGTGATGATATATAAATGAGATTTCTCAAGGTTAATGGTCTGTTACTGATGATATGGACTGATATATTGAGCTGTGATGATGGATGTTGATAATGGAAATGAAATGCATGTCTTACAAGTTGAGATTAACAGGTTGTGCTTTATATGTGATTGTTGAGCATTATGTGATGTTATGAAATTCAGATTTCTAAAGGTTGTTGCTCTGTTACTGATGATATGGATTAATATATTGAGTTATGACGAGGGATGTTGATAATGGAAATGGAATGGATGTCTTACAAGTTGAGATTAACATGTTGAACATTATATGTGATTATTGAGCATTATGTGATGAAATATCATCACATAAAAAATCATATACAAGCCCATATCAATCCATAGCAAGATATATTAATCCATATCAAAACATATCATCACATAAAAATCCATATACAAGCCCATATCAATCCATATTAACACATATCATCACATAAAATCCATATAAAAGCCCATATCAACACATATCATTACATATCATCACATAAAAACCCATATACAAGCCCATGTCAATCCATATCAGGACATATCAATCTATATCATCACATATCATCACATATCATCACATATCAACACATATCATCACATATCACCAAATAAAAACCCATATACATGCCCATATCAATCCATATCAAGACATATGAATCCATATCAACTGATATCATCACATATCATCAAATAAAAATCCATATAAAATCTCATATCAATCCATTTCAAGACATATCAATCCATATCAAAACATATCATCACATATCAATACATAAAAACCCATATACAAGCTCATATCAATCCATAGACATATCAATCCATATCAACACATATTGTCACATATCATCAAACAAAAATCCATATAAAATCCCATATCAATCCATTTCAAGATATATCAATCCATATCAACATAGGTCATCCCATTTCAACATTTTTTTATCCATATAATATCCCATATCAATCCAAATAAAGACATATTAATCCATATCGATACATATCATCACATATCAACACATAAAAACCCATATACAAGCCCATATCAATCCATATCAAGATAAAAAAAAAAGCTCATATCAACACATATCAACACATAAAAATCCATATACAAGGCCATATCAATCCATATCAAAAAATATCATAACAAATCATCAAATAAAAATCCATATAAAATTTCATATCAATCCATTTTAAGACATATCAACCATATCAACACATATCAATCCATAATAATATTCAATAACCAGTTATACAGTTAGTTTTAACGAAAATCCAGCCGAATACAACACAATATTTTATTTTTTAACACTCGATCCTGACATGGTTTGCAAAGAGATGAGATTTTGACAAGTAAACCTATTATGGCCATGCTCGCAATAACGACTGTACTTTGGTTGAGATTTTTCCTCACCTAAAGATGTAATCCTGCATTTTTTCTATCGACCAGTTGATGTGCGCACATTAGGTGGTTGAAGAGAAACATTGTGAATATACTCCGGAATAGACCAATCAGTAATATAAGAAATTAGATTTATGACTTCTTTGTATGTCTCATACCAAGACTCACATAAGTAATATGGAGAACATAACTAGTAGGCGTCGTATGTACTATTTCTAACAACCACAAGTGCATGCACACATGGAAGTTTGATTTAATTGGAACTTCCTGCAGCAACAAGTACTCTGAGACATATCAACGATGTAATTTTTATCTATATTCTTAACGTCGTACTTTCCTCTGCTAGACGACTCTACCTGCAAAGAAACATTTACAAGGCTATATGATAATATCATAATTAATGGCGAATGAGGAAGAATAAAATAAAGAACTTACATTCATTTTTTGTGCTATCATCATTCTCTTTCTCAATTTTTTCTCAACATTCGTTGCCATTTTATCCACGGACTCTTCTGCTTTGCTTCGACGTTCATAAAACCATCTTTGACATAACTTTCTGACCTCATCCACAAATGCAGTAATTGGAAGCTCTCGAGCCTTTACAAGTGCAGCATTGAGTGATTCAAAAATATTAGTTGTTATGATGTTATACCACCTTCTATGCATATGAGACCGCGTCCATCTATCAAGCCCAACACCTTCCAAATATTCTTTAGCACCGGGAACAGAATTGCAAAAATACCAAAAAGTGTGGTGAAATTACTTATTTTATAGGCTTTAGCTATTTTGTTGCAGTGCTTCTCACGGTCTTTGGTTATATGTTTAAAGTTGGAAGGTGATACATAAAATTCCATGGAAAGCATTGGGGAAAACATCTGCTAAGGCCTTCCGAATGCTTAAGTGTCTATCAGAAATAAAAACATGATCTGATCTTTCACCAAAAGCTTCCTTCAACCTCATAAGAAACCAAGTCTATGATGCGTAATTTTCTGAATCACCAATCCCGAAAGCCAAAGGGAATATCTGTTGGTTTGCATCATGGCAAACAAAAGTAAAAAAGAACACCTTGATACTTTTCTTTCAAATGAGTACCATCAATAGTAACCACAGTTCTACAATATTGAAAACCCTTTATTGAAGCATTAAAAGCAAAGAAAAGATACAAAAATCTATTATCATCACCACATTGTAGATGTATAATCGAACCAAGATTTGTTTGGCCTAACATATGTAAATATGCAGGTAGAATTGAGAAAGATTGTTCTAGAGTACTCAATCTAATATTCTCAAATACATACTCACGTCCCCTCCATGCGACAAAATAACTAATCTCAATACCATATTTATTACGCATGTCATCAATCACATCCTTAGGTTTGAAAATACTCCCATGATTTATGAATTGCTTCTTAACACATTCAGCGACAACCCAACTAGTTATTTGTCTGTGTCTAGTCTGATCAAAATTAGTCGGACATGTATGTTGGGTCACATATTTTGTCACCATCCAACAATCATTTGGGTCTCCAAGACTTTTTACTTTCAATCTCCACGTATATGTTTTATTAATACAATGCACAATAATGAAAGAAGTATTGGACTTGAAGATCTTAAACTGAAATTTCTCCCTAATTACAATGAGAGATATAGTTGTCTTAATATCATTTCTTGAATTAAATATTTTTTCCTCCTCAATTGTTTCAGATATAGAATTTTCTCCTAGTAACTCTGTATTGCTCCTTGATACAAATAACTCTATCATAATTTCTTCATTCTCAATAGAGGTATGATCTACCTCATTATCACAACCAACACCAATGTTATTATTGTGTTCTACCCTAGTATGATGAAATTCTACATGATCATCATTAATATGTTTTGCCCCAACATTACAAGCTACAGTAATCTCATTGTTATGTTCTATCCATTCCTCTGCATATGAATTAGGCAATTCATTTTCATTTTCATTATATTCCAGGCCTACATTAATAGAATTAGTAATTGGTGAAAGCCTTGCATCTGCATGTTCTGGTACCTCTACTTCAACATCTTTTTTCACACCATGAGGATATTACTATCATGTCCGGATTTATATGCACCTTCTTCAACACTAACAATTAATGGATGTTTAAGTCTATCTTCCATAGCAATGCCCAAAAATATCCTAAGTGACCTATCGTCTACGGTATCATAAAAAGGATGTGCGTCATGACCAGTTAGAAATTTGAATTCAATTTTTGATATATCGTCAATATGAAGTGCTTCAGATATTGATTTCTTAAGTTCATTGAAATCAGTCATTCTATTCAAGAAAACATATTCAGCAGCCCCGCCAACATATTTGTTGATGTTTACATCAAATTTTTCACCGTATTGAATGAGAATTATTATTTTGTCCATTAAATAAATTCGTCCGCCGACTAATTTGAATCCATCCATCGACTCTCTATAATTACAATAACCAATTATACCTACATCATAATCCATAAAACCATAATAAACTCAAAACTGTACTTAAATCATATATAATCCATATAAACCATAACAAACTCAAAAAAGCCCATATCAATACATATCATCCCATATCAACACATATCAGCCCATATCAATACATAAAAATCTACAAAAACACACTGAATAACAGTTTAATACTTAAACAACAGACAAAAAAATTATTCAATCTTAAATAATTACATATCAACTTATATCAATCAATATCAACACATATCAACGTACAATTACATAATTCTTAAAGGATTAAAACACCTAAAACCTCATTAAAATATAATTAAGATGAAAAACACTTAAACTACATAAAGAATAAAAAACTTGACTCACATTTAAATACATATCAACATACACTACACATTACAATCCATTTTATTCTATAGCAAAATATGACAACTTATAATAAACTATGCTCATTTAAACTCTTCAAACCTTCATACATATACATAGCTAAGAACCATATAAAAACATATAAACTAAATAAAAAATATATAAACTCTTCAATTTTTCATTCACTAATAAGAAACATACATATACCTAAAAAATCTAAAGTCTACCGATTTCAAATGATGATAATGCAAATCAAGTCGCCACAAAAGGAAGAAGAGATGGATACGCAAGACAATATGAGAACATAAGACAAGATGATAACTTAAATCAGGATGTCAAATAAAGCGAAGAAAACTTATAATAAACTTCTTAAACGGCTACAACATTGGCGATGAAGATGAAGATGAGGAAAAAGATGCTGCTCGTCAATGTGCGGATGTAAATTCAAACGTTGATGACGATAATGCTGAGCAGCATTTGATTCGTACTAGACCTCGCATCGAGTTGTTGAAGAAAAGCGAGAGAGAGAGATAGTGAGCGAGAGACAGTGAGCGAGAGCGAGAGCGAGAGATAGTGTGTGTGAGAGAGAGAGAGAACGAGAGATAGTGAGCGAGAGAGAGATAGTGAAGAGAACAAAAAAATTGATATGTTTTTTTTTCTAGGGTCAAAGAGTAATTTTGTCAAAATTAGTCTACTTAAAATGAATGATGGCTAAATTTTATTGCTGAATAGTGAGTGAGTATTTTTTTTTTTTGTTAATTCCCATAGTTTTATATCTTATAATTTATAAAAAAGATAATAATAAGTTTACAGTTGGCTACACATATGTATCTTCTGCCTTTTGTCTCCAATTAATGGCCCACTCAATTGTCTGCTTGAATTTTCTTAGAAGGAGCCTTCAATTTCACCCTCCAATATGCATATCAAATCAATGCTTCTTTCATTTCTTTTTTGCAATTCTTTTTCAGACAGCTTCTACAACTACTAGAACTAGAGTTATACTAATTATTTAGTTTACAGGTCTTTAGAAATTCATGAAATTTAATTATATCATATCCTGGCTTCATATATATTTCTTGAAATTTTCAGTCTATTTGATTTTTTTCAACATTACTTTAGTTGGATTTAATTGAATTTCATAATATTTGTTCAATTCGATATGTTTTTCTTTAATTATAATTAAATTATTATTTTATTTTTGTTTATTTTTTAAACTGAATCAAATTGATAAATATTTCTTCACTTTTTAAGTTTATTGACTTTATTGTCAAAAGCTCCTAGCTACGCAGATTTATTTATTTGTTTATTTATTGAAAGCAGCTACGCAGATTTTTAATTTAATTGATTTTGACAAACTCCGTTGATTAATTTAAAAAGTCCTAGATCTAAGCATATAGTAATTTCATGTAATTCAATGTCTATCCTAATCTAATCCAAAGTGGACTATGTCTCTTTTAATAATTAATATCTAAATAAATCACTTAAAATCAAATTTTATTTATCAAATTTTATTATATTATGTTTTCTATTTAAAAATAAATTTGTATCCTCGAACTATTTAAATTTTTTATATGCATTTAATTTTTTTTTGTTATACATTATCTTTATGATGAATGTTATTTATTATACTTAAATTATGCTATAGAATAATTTATTTTATTATCATATGAAAATGTATAATTTATATTTTTAAAATATTATAATTTATTAAATCAAATATATTATTTTTTGTGCTAAATATTCTGTTTTGTAATTTTATAAATATAAATATAATAAATTTTTAACTAAAAGAAATAAAAGATATATAAATTAAAATTTATCTACAAATTTATTATAATTTATATAAAATAAATTTTTATAATCTAAGTAATTATCTTTATTTTCAAAGTTAATTATAAAATAATTTGTTTCACTTTTACATTTGATTTTCATAATTTTAAAAAGTTTACTTATAGAAATATGTGAAATTTATGAGGTAAAAGTGACAATTTACATATAATTAGTAAGTATTATATTTGAAAAAATAGATAATTAATATTTTTTATAATAAAATTAAAGAGGCATTTAAAAATATAATAATAACCAACTTGCGATTGAATATTCTAAAACGAAAAAATAAAGAAAATTTGGAAGATTTAGAATAGCCCACTATTTGGTTGTGACAATAAGTATGGTAGTTGAGCAATCAAACTATTGTAGCTGACTAATCTTGTCCTTTAAACATATCAAATCAAGTCCTTTTTTAAATCATTCTTCAAATTAGGGTTCTATAATTTTGCAAGGGGAGTTTAAAGGCTCTAAATTGACAAGCTTATGATCATTTTGATATCTTTCCATCATCAAATTTGATTTCAATTTTCAAGTTTAATTATATATATGTACTTGGTATTTGTTGCTCTCTCTATAAATAGCAAATAATACCATACATGCATGAGAGATTCTTAAATATATAATTATTTAAGGACTATATATAATACCATTGATTTCCAAATAGAAAAACTATTACTCGCCCACTTGATTAGGTAATTGATAATTAGAAAGAAAGAACTACTCAAAGAATGTAATTGATAAGAAAGAATGGATGGTAATTATTGATAAGAATATGTATATATATATATATATATATATATCACTACAACAATGAGAAAACAATACATATAGAACTACTACTATATATCTATTCCTTTAAAAATAGTAAGAAAAAAATATCAAATGATACCTAATTAACATAATTAATTAGGTTGACATTATTAATTTTTGGTTAAATAGAAATGGTTTTCTGAATGAACATTTGTGAGGTACGTAGATAAAGAGGATATCCATCATTTGAAGCCATCCTACTCAAGGCCGACAACAAGAACTTCATCACTAATTTTTTGAAAAAAAAAATATCCAATTAAAATCAAACTTGCATGGATATGGAGAATATGGGAACAAGTGAAGATGGTTTTTTATTTGAATTATGCATGAATTATTCATATTATATATATTTAGTATATGTGTGCAAATTGGTAAAATCTACCACCACTAACATTTGTTCAATATATAGTTTTCATATAATATAATGTTGGTAGAGATTGTTAATGTTGTTCATGAAAATTGAATATATAAAAATGAAATATCTTAAATAGGAATATGTGAAGAAAGAGAGAGGGAATTGTGTATTAATAGGGGACGTGGGGATAACATGTTGGGCATCAAAATATATTCCAAGAGATACTATAAGTGGGTTTTGTCGGACTGTCTCCTAGCTACTTTTCACATCTCATTTCCAACTTTCAAATATATACATATATTATTAATTATTATTATTTCCTTTTTTTTTTCTTCTTCTTCTTCTTATTCCTTTAATTTTCTCATATATTATTATTTCCCACTTGCCAATTAATTCACAGGAACTGGGAAATTCCATAGTTTCTAACTTGTACCCCCTTGTACTGTATTGTACAAAAATATTTTTTTCATGATAATTAATTTATATTAAAGTTTCTTATTGAAAAGAAATTTATCATTGAATAAATAAAATATAATAAAAATTTATAAATAAAACTTAATACACATAAGTTGACTGCTTTAATATATAGCATTTTAGTAGTAGTTATTTACTTATCTAATTGATTCTCCATGCTCTTAAATTTTAATATGATATTAAAATTATTGGCAAACCCCAATTACACAGGAAATCTATTTGATGGGCTTTATTGAGATAATACAATTATAGACTTAACACAGCTTCTAAACTTAAATTTTAAAATATTAGATCTATAGATTATTTCCACTTATATATTTCTCGTTAATCTCATCATTCTCCAATATAGAATTTATCTCACACTTAATAAATTTCAATAAAAATTTTATATTTTAATTACATTTTTTAATTAAATTTTAGTTCTTTTTTTTATTTGGATTATTGTTATTGTATATTCAATTAATTAAACAGAAGATACATTGTATATCAACTAATTTATTTATATAAATGAGTTTTAATTTACTTATTAATTTTAGTTAATTTAGTTATATTTTGGAGGGTGTATTAGAAAAGGAATCACCATAAATTCAATAAATATAAATTATGATTTATAAGTGGATTTGTATAGTATAAAGTAATTTCTCCATTAAAAAGCAAAAGGTTGTGTAAAAAAAAAATGAATATGGTGATTTGGTAACTAATAATCACGGTAGTGGTATACCAAGGTGTATGGTCAATGATAAGCGTATACGATCGAAACAATATATTTGGGTTTAAATATAAAGTCTAGAGAATGGTGGTAGTCTTGCTAGTAACATGGGGAGTTAAGTCGTGCTCAATGACAAGTTTTCCTTGAGATTTTTGCTCTATTTTTTCTCATTTCTCATGATTTCTATAATAATTTATTGCCATTATAAAATTTTTTTATTTTATGTTTTTCTACACTGCATACCTCTCAACAAATGGCAAAATCAGGATTTTACAAAGGAAAATAAAATTTTCACATAAAAAAATTATAGACAAATTTATATTTAATTAATTTTATTTTCATATTTTAAAAGTAATACAAATAGTTTGCATAAATATTTATATTCAATTTTATTTTTATATTAAATATTAAAATATTAAAATTTTTATCATTTTTATTTTAATATTTTAATATTATTTTGAAAAATTACATATTATATAGTATTTTTAAATAATATTTATATATTTTTTGTGATATTTTAAAAAAGTGTTTAAACTAATTATATTTTAATAAAATTTTATATGATATAATATTTTCTGCAAAATAATTAATCTAATCACAAAACCCTAAATCACCTAATTAATTATCAAATTATAAAATAATTAACCTAATTACAAAACTCAAAATTCCCAATTCACATCGTAATCGCATTCTAAAATAATTAACTTAATTAATAAAACCTCAAATCCTAATTCGTAATCAAATTCTAAAATAATTAACTTAATCATTAAAGTAATAAACTAAAAGATATAAATTAAATTTTAAATTAAAAAATAATTATAATATTTAATAATATTATCAAAACTATAAATTAAAAATTAATTTTAAAATTTTAAAATAATAAATATTTAAAAATTAATTTAAATATATATATATATAGACACACACACTGTAACGACCCCAGCCAGGCCCTCCGAGCCATTCCAGACCCAGTCCATGCTGGCGGAGAAACCCAGGCAACCCAGCCTTTTCTCCCGTAGGTGGGCCGCTACAGTACTGGACTGCCCTCACGGGCCCTCCAGCAGTATTTGTTTATTTGGCTTAATCCCAACGGTCATGGAATTAAGTCGCCTCCTCGGATCGAACACCTGACCTCTTCCTTAAGAGAGCCAGCGAGCGCAATCCAGTACGGGAGAAAAGGCTGGGTTGCCTGGGTTTCTCCGCCAGCATGGGCTGGGTCTGGAATGGCTTGGAGGGCCTGGCTGGGGTCGTTACAGTTAAAAAGGCGCCTTTTTAACTGTAACAACCCCAACCAAGCCCTCCGAGCCATTCCAGACCCAATCCATGCTGGCGGAGAAACCCAGGCAACCCAGCCTCTTCTCTCGTAGGTGGGCCGCTACAGTACTGAAGGGCCCGTCCAGTACTGAAGCGGCCCACCTACGGGAGAAAAGGCTGGGTTGCCTGGGTTTCTCCGCCAGCATGGGCTGGGTCTGGAATGGCTCGGAGGGCCTGGCTGGGGTCGTTACACACACACACACACATATTGGTGGAACTAAGTAGGGCAATGGACCCTCCATCCCCCCTTAGTTTTGCCCCTGCTCTTAACTATTTATGTATGGATTAGAATATTCAGTTTAATATGACATATTATTATGCAAATGCATATATAGCTAAGGAAGATGAGTTAATTCATAATTATAGTGAGGAAGTAGCTAAGGGGGATAAAGAATGAGATCTTTGTTGATAGGGGTGGGGAGATTTCTAACAGTCAAGAATATCAATTTTAATGTTATTTGCAAATGCTAACATCTATCTAAAGACTGGTAAAAGGAGTTTGCATCAAGGAAGTCTTTAACATTATGTTTGGATGGGTTAAGACAAAGATTCTTTTAACAAAGGAAAATGGAAAAGAAGAGAAGTGCAAAAAATTAATATACTTCACTTAGAAAGAATGGGAAGGTAAAGAAGTTTATACGTGAAAAGTACAAAAATATCTCTATATTTTATTAAAAAGATGAATATCTATACTTAAAATCAAAATGCAAATTTTATTCTTAATATATTCAGAGACAATAATATTAAAAATATTTCGATCATCTATACTTGTTTACATATTTTAATAAATTTATATAATTATAAGAGAACTATTTTTTTAAAGCTCTAATTACTAAAATATCATCATAGGTTATTGAATTTTGATAATATTTTAACATGAAGTATGAATTACATTAGATAAACATAAAAAATAATTTTTATTGTAAACAAAATTAATTAGCATAATTTAGGATCCAAACCTCAAAGGCCACTAACAAAGTTTCAGATCTGAGTTCATAAATAATATTTGAACCAAAAAATTATAAGTTCAAATTTTAATTTCAACAACATTAGCACCTAATACCTAAATACATTATATTAATTTTATACTGATTTACTCATTTCATCATTTGTAACATCTAATTCTTATGACAATCCCAAAGACAACCGAGAAGTGCCCTTAACATCTTAGACTTCTAAATGAGATAAAGACAACATGGATAATGACTTTGCTCATCAATATTCAAATCAGCCAATTAACTCTATACTTCATTCTCTAGAATTGAGAGTGTTGTTGCCTTAACCAATTCAACAATTGAATTTGTAATGGCTTGAGCAACATTATCAAGTCCCTCTTTCAAAATTAAAATTTTATCATCAATTTTAGTTTTTTTTTGTGCTTCAAAGTTGTTTCATGTGAAGCCTCACCCGAGCACTAGTCTAGTCGCTAAGAAATGAGAGCTGAAATGCTCATTTGGGCTAAATCACATTCAAAAGAGCCAAAGTATCTCTTCCTCACATCAAATTACTCTCGGTTTAGCAAAATCATCTTGAGTCGTCACTTCAATTTTTTTTTTTTTGAAAAAGGAAAAATTTAAGAGAAAATCTAAAAGTTGACTCTAATTATATTTTAAGGATAAAATTACTAGTATCGAACAAAAAAATAGATTCTGAGACTAGGTTTTAGCTTAAGTAAAACACTACAAAAATATTCGGCATTTGCGACGGAAATCTGCGACGGACATGTTTCCGTCGCAAATTTGCTACGGATCTGCGACGGATTTGCGACGGAAGGACAAATCAGAGGAATTTTGAGAAATTGGTTGCAAATCCGTTGCAAATCCATCGCAGAACTGCGACGAAAATCATTCTGTCGCAAAAGTTGGCGCGTAAACTTGGCGCGAGAGAGAAAACACTAAAAAAACCAATTTGCAACGGAGATCTGCTACCGTCTATTGCCGTCGCAAATTTCACTATAAAAATATTCAGAATTTTGCGACAGAAATTTGTAACGGACATGTTTCCGTCGCAAAGTTGCTACGGATCTGCGACGAATTTGTGACGGAAGGACGAGTCAGAGGAATTTTGAGAAATTGGTCGCAAATCCGTTGCAAATCCGTTGCAGATCGGCGACGAAAATCATTCCGTCGCAAATAATCGTCGCAAAAGTTGGCGCGTAAACTTTGCGCGAGAGAGAAAACACTAAAAAAACCAATTTGCAATGGAGATCTGCTACCGTCTATTGCCGTCGCAAATTTCACTATAAAAATATTCGGAATTTTGCGACGGAAATCTGTGACGGACATGTTTCCATCGCAAAGTTGCTACGGATCTGCGACGGATTTTTGACGGAAGGACGAGTCAGAGGAATTTTAAGAAATTGGTCGCAAATCCGTTGCAAATCCGTGGAAGATCTGCGACGAAAATCATTCCGTCGCAAATAATCGTCGCAACACTACAAAAATATTCGGCATTTGCGACGGATATCTGCGACGGACTTGTTTCCGTCGCAAATTTGCTACGGATCTGCGAAGGATTTGCGGCGGAAGGACAAGTTAGAGGAATTTTGAGAAATTTGTCGCAAATCGGTTGCAAATCCGCAGTAAATCTGCGACGAAAATCATTCCGTCGTAAATAATCGTTGCAAAAGTTGGCGCGGATACTTGGCGAGAGAGATCCGTCGCAAATAATCGTTGCAAAATTTTGCCGCTCAATTTAGCTAACTACTTTTAAAATTTTTAATTTGCCTTCAAATTAAGAAAATAAAAAAATAGAAATTTAACAAGGAATTTAATTCTCTTCTAAATTTATCAACTATTTCTAAAAAAATATAAAATTTAGCAAGCAATTTTGATTCTCTCATGAAATTTTATTATTTATTTTTAAAAATTTATAAATAGATTTTAAAAATATTAATGGATTTATGAAGAAAATTTTAATTTAATTTTACTGACGAATTTTTTATCTGTAAATTTAATATTTATAAAATATTTATAAAATTAGATAACGTGCACGATGCCGTTTTAGTAATATATCTATAGTCCAAACCCTAAAACATTTGTCTCCCACTCTTCTCCGCTTCTCCATCGCCTCCCTTGATTTCTCCTCTCCATCTCGCCTCGTTATTTCTCCCTCGCCTCGCTATTTCTCTCTCGCCGCTCTCTATTTCTTCATCTCATCTCTCTTCTTTGTTCCCTTTTCTCTTGCATTTTTCTTCTCAACCTTAGCTTTTGTTTTGAGAGAAGATATGGAGGCGATCAATTCGAACTAGTTTGCATGGAGAAATCCCACCTATTCATTGAGATCCTCACGAAAGTTGAAAGAAAAGCAAAGGTTGCAAGTGTTTCTTTCAAGAAATAAAAATCGGCATTGATAAGTTTCTTTAGAGGTTTCATTTTCTTATGAGTATTTTCCTGGTACCCGTTTAACCAATTTAAGTTTTTAATTATTGGGTTTATTTTTTTATTTTAAAATTGTTTTTGAGAAATGTTTTAGCTTCTATTTTTTAATTTGGTTTGTGATGTTGGTATTGTAATTGCTTCTTGTAGAGAATTATTGATTGTTCTTCTATAAAAGAAATCCTCCTAAAATTCCTCACTTTTCCAGAAAAGTAATTCTTCTCTTTATTTCACTTTGTGTTTCTATGTTAATTGTGAATTTATGATTCTGAGCTTAATTTTTCATCTTTTATAGAGGAGACTATTCACAGGAGTAATCATAAGACTTCTTATAGCATGAGGAGCTTATATCAGTACTCTCTCTTTCCATCCACTTCAAATAAATTCACAATAGTTCTGAAATATTCACTCTAAATCTTAAGTAATCAATTTTTCTTTTAGGTAAGCGAGGACATTGCAGTAAAGAAGTACATAGAAATGATGACTTTTCAAATGATGAATACCATATTCTATGAAGCACAAAGACAAGGAAGAATTCCTTTCTATGTCCCATCTAATGCTGAAGAAGCAATTGACATAGCATCAGCTGCTTTACTTAGTGTAGATGATCTTGTTTTACCTCAGGTACTTCTTTAATTTCTATGGGTCTTATTTATTATGCGAGTGATGATAGATGCCCTGATTTCACAACAAAATGCAATTATTAAAATTTCAAATAAATGGGTGATTAATAAACTTCTAAATAAAGTTAGATGCTTGTTAAATTTTTTAATTTCCTTTAATGAAGTGTGATTGTGGCAATTCACTACGTGAAGCTTTTTCTTTTTCTTGTTGTATCAATTATTGTTATTTGTCTTCTCTCTTTTCCCCCCTTTGACATGCCTAGAACTTTGTTAATTGGTTCATCCTGTTTACAGGAGGCTGTACTTCCCAAAAGCAAGTATGAAGAAGATGTTTTCATCAACAACCACACATGTGTGTGGGGTTCATGGTGGAAGGATCATCAATGGGGCTACAAGTGCTGCAAGCAGACAATTCGGAACAGCTATTGCACAGGGGCTGCTGGAATCAAGGCTGCTGAGGCAGCAACAGATCTCATGAAGGCTAATATTGCTCGCAAAGAGACCACTGAAGGTTTGTGTATTAACTTTGGTGGCTTCTTTTTGAAGTTCATTACCAATGTTAAAGTTTTTTATTAATCTTGTGTGTTTATAAACCTGCAACAGAGTCGCCAGCACCATTGGAGGAAAAAAGGGTTGCTACTTGGGGAACTGAATACTTCAATGTGAAGCTTCAATTGAATGAATACTTCAATGTGTGGTTAATAAATCATGTGAACACGTTTGGATTTTAGTCAATTCTTGTTGCCAATCACTTCTGTTTATGCTACAAATGATGAGTATTTTAGTCAGTTCTTGCTGCCAATCACTTCTTGTTTGTATTATGTAATAGGAACCACCTTAAATGCTTGCTAGTACCGGTAGAAGTTTCACCCTTTCAATGTTATGGACTCAGTAAAGGAATTTCAGTTTATTTTTCTATAATCCCATTTTTCTGTTCACTGGCTCTGATCACACGACCTTTCTGCCACTGGTTAGCTCCTTCTTCTGTTCTTTTTCTCTTTTTAGGGTCATTAATAATGTGCAGGTTTATGTTTTGATCAATCCAATTATAACGGCCAGGGGCACATTCACCCCCATCTTTTAACGGCTAGTCATCTGTTTGTTATGAGGTTATGTTATACTGCTTCTTTTACCAATGTTGGACTACAAGCCTCCCTTTCCATTTCTCTTACCAATTTGGATAATGCACTGGACATACACAGTAAAGAGGGGATTACTATCATTTAACTCACTTCAGTTCTTTTCTTGTGAACTATGCATGTCGTAATGAAGCCTTTTTGAAGTGTGTGTCTTTATTTATTTGTTTGGATATTTTTGAGTTGTGTCCCAATATGAATTAATCAATTTATGTGCTATTGATGTAGACAATGGCTATTAAGAAGATCGACAATGCAGCACTTTCATTGCAGGAGGAAGATAACTTTCTCGAAGTTGTTTCAAATATGTCTCGTTTGAGGCACCCTAATATTGTTTCCCTGTTAGAATACTGTGCAGAGCATGGGCAGCGTCTTTTGGTTTATGAATATATTGGAAGTGGAAGTCTGTATGATATGTTACATTTTGCTGAAGATGGCAGTAAGACACTATCTTGGAATGAAATTATTTTGCATAATGGCAGTAAGACCTATTTCCGAGTCTCTGAACTTTTTGATGAAATGAGACGAGGCATGATTGAAGAAGGCAAGGCAACACTCAGAATGAAGCAAGATATGCAGAGTGATAATTATAATATGTATGACCTCATTGCTTATAGAATCAAGGCAAGTGTTATCAGATAAATATAATTTATTGTTCAACTTGTTCAGTTTTTGCATGTATTTAATGGTTTTGCTTTCATTGTCCAGTTTACTCCTCATCCACATTCAGGAGACAAGTGGTGTATCTATCCAAGCTATGATTATGCACATTGCATCGTGGATTCGCTTGAGAATATCACTCACTTGGTACATCATATTTGTCCTTTATGGTTTCTACATATGCTATTCTAATTTTGTAGTTGTTCTTTGAGTTTTTCTATATTTATTTCCTGTGTACTATTTAGGCAACTGAGATCTGTTTCCAGAGATGGTGTGAGGAACAAACTTTATGGTTTAGTTAAGATTTACACAAAATTTCTGGATAATTATTATCTCAATAACAAGATGTTATAACTGTGATTAATATGATAAGGCTTCTAATTTCAATTCTAAGTTAAGGTTTCATGTATGAGTTCCAAGTTCCAAAGTAGGCAGTTGGTTGATTTCTGTATATATATGCTTTTGCTATTATTTTGGGTTCTGTTTTATCTTACTCCTAATGTTTTGTTGTATCTTGTGCAGCTATGTACGCTGGAATTTGAGACGAGAAGTGCTTCCTATTACTGGTTGTTACATGCGTTGGGCATTTATCAGCCATATGTGTGGGAATACTCACGGTTGAATGTTACAAACACTGTGATGTCAAAGCGTAAAGTGAGCAAGCATACTTGGCACTCTTGTTTGGAAGGCATGAAATTTGATTTTGTTGTGCCATTTTACAGTAAACCTTAGTATTGTTGTGCATGCTATGCTGTTGCAGTTAAATTTCTTGGTGACCAAGAACCATGTTGATGGCGGGATCTTGGCTCGATAACGGTTTATTCTCTTTTTTCATTTTCTTTATGGTTTTTTTGGAGGTTTCATTTTGGAAGAAAATCAAGTTTCTAAGAGAGAGAAATGCTGGGGCGAGAAGAGCATAGTAAGGAGAAAATGTAACATGATGGTTTCTTTGGTTAAGCTTTGAGATAAAATTGCAACAGCCAAGTAGAAGCCAACCTTGTACAAATAAACACATTTGGTTTTGCTTTGGAAAAGCTAATAGCTATTACTAGGACGGCCAACTGAACCTTCTAGATGAGCTCCAACAGAACCAACCCCACCAGCAGAAGATCAAGTAACAGAAGAACATCCAGATGATGACTAGTTTATGCCTTCGGCTTAGTTTTTACTTTTGAAAGTGTTCATATTTTAATACTTTGAAATGTTTAAAACTTATATATTGTAATAACTTTTGAGTTATGTTAGTTTAACTAACTATTGCATTTTATATCAATGAAAAATTATTTTGAAAATTGGTGTAAATTTAGATTTATGTAATTAAATTGTAAATATTATTACTACAGGTGTGTATTTTATATATAAAATCCATATAATGACACAAAACAGTCTGCGACGGAATCTGCGACGGACAGTCTGCGACAGAATTTGCGACGAAATTTGTGACGGAAAACACCACGGCATATATATACTCCAGAACATCTGCGACGGCATCTGCGACGACTTTTGCGACAAAATCTGCGACGGAAAATCTGCAACGACAATCTGCGACGAAATCTGCGACGAAATAATACTATGACCTTGAAAATGGCGGGAAGATAAATCTGCGACGGTCTAGTGGTCGCAAATCGGTCGCAATTTGCGACGGCCTGTCGCAAAATTGAAAATTGCGACGCCTTTTTTATTAACGGATCGTATCCGTCGCAGATCAGTCGCAAATCTTGATTTGCGACGGATCTGCGACGGATTCTGTCCGTCGCAGATAGCGTTTTTTTTTTGTAGTGAAAGTAGTTTGGCTTTCGATTAAATAAAAACTTACAAAATATGATTTCATGATAATGACAGTTTATATCATAGAATGACAAATAATAATAAACTTTATACAAGGCATACATAAAGCATCCATATGATAAAGCAAAGTTTAAAGCTTAAACTTAAATTACAAGTAAGAACATAAAATAGGAGATCCCTTCTCTAGCCATATGAATTATAAGATGAATATATATTCCCCCAAAGAAGGAAGTTAAGTAAAACTTATAATTAAAGCAAAGGAAAAAAAAAAAGGATTAAAAGCAAGAAAGGAAAAACTTTATGATTAAATGAGCTTGATACTTGGAATAAAAATTCAAATAGGCTTGTATATTCTATTTGAATGGAAATCAAAGTCTATAAAGTTCTAACCATTTTGCAATGGCGAGCTGAAACATATTAATTTTTTATTTTTCTAGTCTAACCTAGACTGACCTAATATCTAATTTCAATTTTAGGTTTAATTTCATAAACCTAAGCATAAGATTGATTTTAGGTTTACCTTTATAAACCTACATCTAAGATTTATTTTTAGGTTTATATTTATAAACCTAAGTTTAAAAAATCTAATTTTTGGAAAGAGATTTTAATTTTATTTTTGAAAAGATTTGAAAGTATTTTAAAAGTTCCAACTTTTTTGACCAATTTTTAAAAGTTTCAATTTGGCTGGAAGAATTTGATTTTTGGAAAAGCTTTGGAAATTCCAAATTTATTTAAAAAGAAGTTTTGATTTAATTTTGAGAAAAGCTTTTATTTTTTAACAAAGGCTCAACTTTAGAAAATTAATTTAAATAGTTTTAGGTCAATTCTTTTATAACCTAAATCCAGTTTCAAGTTTTAAATAAAATTTAAGGTTTGAGTTTTGAGTTTTGGAATCCAAATGATAAAAATTAAGCCTTAAGTTTAAACTCAAAAGATGCAAATTGGGATTTTAAGTTTGAATCAAAAAGATTGAAATTTTTAGGTTTGAATCCAAAAAATGGAAAATTGAAATTTAACTTCAATTTCAAAGGTTGAAAGTTCAAATTCAAAAGTTTATAATTTAAGTCCAAAGGATGGATCTTAAATTTTATAAAGTCCACTCAATCATTAATTTATTTAGAAGATAAAGAAAAAAAGATCAAAATTAAGGGCTTGAGCATGTAACTAGACTTTAGTTCCACGATTGGCTAGGGTTCAGACTGCTAAGGAAGCAATTGCTTGGGGTTATTTAAGAAAAATATATACCCAAGGATAGACCAAGCACCCAAATTTTCTAAGGAAGCAAGCTTTAGGTTGTTCTTAGTAAGAAAACTGGAATCTTTTCCTTTAAAGAAGAAAAAGAGAAAGAGAAAGAAAGAAAGTCAATTGTTTTGTTTGGTTGGTTGATATGTTGAAGAATAGGGTGTTATGGGTGTATTTATAGTGTTTTTAGGTTGAAAAATGAAATGGAATAGGGTTTAGGGCATCGCAGCACCAAAACAAAGTATCATGGAGGCAGTTTTTACTACTCCTATAGCAGCACTAATCACCGCAAGGCAGTTTGCAACTATTGTAAGCCCTCATTGCAGTAGCGCATCGCAATAGGCTTGATTTTATGCAGAAAACTTCTAAAGGCCCATTCGGACTCATCCAACGTCAATTTTGAGTGATTCTTAATGCCACATGATTGTAATAGGTTGAACTTTAATATGAAAGTAAAAAATTAAAGATTCATAGTTGCAACAGGCCTAGTTTGTGCAAAAAACTTCAAACACTCATTTAGGGCCATCTTGCAACCGATTTGGATCATTTTTTAGTCCATGTGTCTGTAACGAACTGAATTTTAATATGATAGTGAACAATTGAGGGTTTACACTTCAGATTGAGAGTTAGATTGAGATCTTATAGTTAGTTCATGATCTTGAATTGGAACATTTTGAATATTCTCACTACCTCCATCTAGATGTTCTAAAATCATTTCTTGTTAAGAAATTAGGAAATTAATTCCATCAATAGTATTAAGTGATGCATTAATATTGGAGTCTTCAACAAGATTAGCCTTTTAACGTTTTATTTTTGCTACAATTTTAGCATATTGCCATTAGCTCTATCTTTTGCAAACAGCATACATAATTTCTCATAATTTCATATTTGTTTGTGTCGCCATTCAGTAACTTCAGGTTGACCTTCAAATTACAAAGGAACATAAGACAGAATAATATATAAAATGAGAATATTATTTGATAATAGACATAACTTTGAATCTAAGAATACATACCTTAATTAATTCTTGTCAAACATAATAATAGGATCCCAGCCAAAACCACTCATGTCATTTTTGAATATGTCATAACATAAAAACTAGCCCCTTTTAACGCGTTTCATTCAATTTTGAACTTTGACTTTGTCAATGGATTTATCTGAAATTTTTTTTTAATATTTTCACGTTATTTTTAAATGCATTTGTAGTAAAAGATCCATCAATCTATTACCAATGATGTGTTCATGCAAATATGCATTTACAAGGGCATTATCCATCCATCTAGACCAAATACATTGACCAATGTCCTTATTTACATTTGTTTTCTCAGTGTCCAAATGGTTTTTTTAGGCATTCTTTTAGTAAGTAATCAAGCAATAACAAAACATTATAAATAATGCATTTTAGTTAAAAATTACACGTCAAATAACGAATTAAATTTATTAAATCTTATAAATTTTAAGTCCACAATTCAAATATGGCTGAAAACATAATTAAAAAAATATATTACAATACCACACCATGGGTCAACTACTATTAATAGTAAGGTTACAAAATTTATTATTTTGATATATTTTTCTCATGTTTAATACTAAAATTTTAAAAATATAAAATTCTTATAAGATTAAAAATATTTATAATATTGGAATTCAAATAATAAAAAATTAAATTTTAAAATATTTTTTTCAAACGATATTTTTCTTGAAAATATTTTTTAAACTTAAGTCATTCTCCACAAAACAAATAAACACAAAATTAGAGTTTTAAAAAAGTTAAAAAAATAATTTCATAAAAATTCAACAGAAATTATTATAAACAAAAAAAAATTAATATAAATCAAATAAAAATATTAAGTTAATTTATTAATAATTTGTAGTTAAAATCAATTTCAAAAATTTCAAAAATTAAGAAGGTATATATAGCTTGTCCAATGTGTGCATGCTGCTCACTTGTAATGTTATTTGAATTTATTAAATCACTCATTGGTGGGACAAGAGCTGAAGGTATTTCTCAAGTGAAAAAAAGAAAAAAAATAAGGAATTTCAATGGATTTATAGTTTATTGTAGGGTTTTTTTTTTTTACATATATAATCAATTAAAATATTATTCATAAAATAAATTTATGATTTAAATGATTTTAAAATGTAAATTCATTAAAAATATTCTTAAAAACACACAAAAAAATTATAAAATATAAATCGATGGAAGGAGATGAAAATATTTTATACTTTAACATTAGAATTTAATATAGCTGTCCACGTAAATTTTGAAAGAGAATTTTTTGAAAAAATATTATTTTATTTTCTATTTCTTTTTTACTCTATTTTTGTTTTTATAAATTTTATTCTAAATTCTAAATTAAAAAAGGTTATTTGACTTAAAGTATAAAAGATAGGATTATTTAAATCATAAAAAATTATTTGATTTTTAATATTTAATATAAAAAATAATTTCTAAAATTTTACAAAATATTAAATTTAAATTAATTGACAATTAAATTAATAAAATAATTAAAATAATCTAGCAATTAAATTAATAATGATTAATAAAAATAATTAAAAATTTAAATATATTTATCTAAATAATTTAAATAAATTATTTCTAAATAACATATTTAAATAGAATAATAATATATTCAGCAATAATAAAATCATAATAATAAAATAAAATATATAAGACTTATTTATATTCATTTAGGACAAATAATTATAAAAAGACAATTTTAAATTTTACTAAAGCTACATCGTGTTAATTAAATCAATTGTAATGGATTCACATATCAATTTATGCTTATCAATTTGTTCTACGATCTATTTTAAGTTGTGTTATAAATAAGTTAATTTATTTCTTATACTAATTCTTTAATAATTAACTCTAACACCACTAATAATTTCACTATGTTTACATATCATATTTTCATATTATAACTCATTTTGACACTCTTTGATCACAAGTCCAAAAGAAGTTTGAAGCAGGTGTCGGAATGTACCCTCACAATTACTAAACAAGTTCCTTTTGTGGCAAAGTAAAATGCTGCTATAGCGAAAAAGATACCTTGTTGTTTATACATTTGTTGAACCGTGAAACACAAGTTGCATATAATAGTTACTTTGGGTTTACTAGCTTTTTTTTTTTTTTTTTTTTGCCAACATAAGAGAATTTCATTAAAAAATAAGAAAAATGCAAATAGTCTTTCTAAGTATTGAGATCGTTAGAAGGCACTCAAAAGTATGGAAGTTACACAGTCACTCAAACAAACAAAATTTGAGTTCTTACAAATATGTATAATTACATTCCCATGTAACTATTGAGTTCTATGGTAGTAAACTAAGTAGAGTCAATTCTTAAAATCAAAGAATGGTCAAAAAGGGCATCTTCATTCCTGATTTTCTTATTTTTGGATCCTTTGGAATCATAAAAATCTTTAGTTAGAATGGAATTTCAACTCAGCATTAAGATTTTGAGAATAGTTACTCTTTAGGCATACATAGACCAAAGCCTAACCCATAAAAAAATATGCCTAGAAAGAATAAACAAATAGGCCATAAGAAAGAGAAGGAAAGTACCATGCAAGGTTTTCCTTGAGAAACATAAAAGATATATGTTTCTCAAATCATCGCTCTGAACCATCCTCAGGTGTTTAATCATAGTATATTGATGGAAATAAAAGGAAAGCACCCGACTAGAGGGCCAAAGGGACTAGAGCATAGAAAAAGCATTAAACATAAGCTGTAAAGATGAAGCAAAATAAATTAACATCCAAGCATAACTTTGGAGAGAAAATCGGTGAAGCATCATATGGGAAGGTAGTAGATACCATGATGCAATAGAAAAGCTAAGAATTGATTGATTAACTTCGGAAGACTAAAATATTTATGTGACACTCCAACAACTATAGCCATCAAAAAGCATAAGGAACACAAACTTATATAAGAGTATAAATACTATTGTGAAAATTGGATTATTTTCCACCAATAATATATATAGCGTATGAATAATTGTACCAATAATTATACTACAAATATTTTCAAAAAATAGAGGTAGGTTACAATGGATACACTTAAATACCAAGTCGTTCCTTAAATAAAATTTTTCTAGACATATAATTAATAGCACAAAATACCACCACAACTATACGTAATAACTATTAAATAAATAATAAAGAGAACATCAAAATTTAATAATGTTCGGTCAATTTTACCTACGTCCTAGGACACCACCAATATAATTTTACTAATATTAAAGAAGAAATACAAAAGAGAGGAAAAAAAAAAGCCCTTATAAAAATTACGGCTTATTTTGGGATGGTCCAACTAAAAAGGGGAGGGGTCCCTTTTATCGCTAAATGTCCCCTCCATAATTCTCACATCTTTCGATGTGGGATAAATAGCCACAACAAATAAATCTCAATCTTGGCTATTTTTTTATTTACAATCTGCAAATCTTCTCTCAAAAGAAACTATTTTCAGTAGTATCTACAAATTCATTGTGAAGTGCTCATCTTCAATTTCTCAAAACATTGATCAAGTCCAAACAATTGTTGAACTTGACTACTATCACTACGTTTGTCAACATATTCATGGGATCATCCGTGGTCTAAATTTTTTGAAGAAATATTCCACCTTTCTCCAGAATCTCACATAAAAGTGATATCGGATATTGATGTGCCTCGTCCTTGTATGATAAACTTGATTCTTTACTAAATGAATAGCACTTTGACTATCACAGTACATTTTAATATGCTTTTGTCTAATTTTCAGTTCACCAAATTACTTCTTTAATAGCCTCTGATGCTGCCATGTACTCTGCTTCCGTAGTAAACAAAGCAACTATTGACTGTAATATAGACTTCTAACTAACCGACCCTTAGCAAGTGTAAACACATAACCAATAGTTGATCGACATTTATCCAAATTACCAACATAATTGGAATCATAGTATCTAATTATATATTGACCATCTTTCTCATCCTGCACAAATAACAATCCAACATTTACAGTATTCAAAATATACCATAGAATCCATTCCATAACTTGTCAATGCTCCTTCCCATGATCACGCATGTACTTACTTACAACTCTAACTGCTTATGAAATGTCTGGCCTTATACATACCATAGCATATATCAAGCTACCAATAACATTTGCATATGGAATCTTTGACATGTACTCTCGTTCTGCTTCATTTTTAGGAGATGAAGATGCACTGAACTTCATATGAGGTGCAAGCGGTATACTTAAAGGTTTTGACTTTTTATTCAGGCCAAAATGTTATAGTACCTTCTTTAGATATTGTTTCTGATTTAAACAAATCTTCCCTCTCTTTGTCTCTGTATATTTCCATGCCTAAAAGTTTCTTGGCTTCACCAAAGTCTTTCATTTCAAACTTCTGATTCAACTGAGCCTTCAACTTCTCAATTTCTCCTTGATTCTTTGAAACTATCATCATATTATCAACATAAATGATAAGATATATGAAAGATTCATCTTGTAGCTTGTGCAAATATATACAGTGGTTATATTTTCTCCTTGTGTACTTCTGCCTCATCATAAAATTGTCAAATCTCTTGTATCATTGTCTTGGAGATTATTTAATCTGTAAAATAATTTTTCTAATTTGCCCACCCATTTTTCTTCTCCAACAACCTTGAACCCTTCTGACTGAGTCATATAGATTTTCTCTTTTAAGTCACCATAAAAAAATATAATTTTTATATCAAGTTGAACAAGTTTCAAATCTAATTGTGCTACCAAGGTCAATAAAATTCTAATGAAGGAATGTTTTACAACTAGAGAGAATACTTTATTATAATTAATTTTCTCTATCTGAGCATAGACTTTAGCTACTAACCTTATCTTATAGCAAACATCGTTCTCATCAGAAAATTTTTCTTTCTTTGTATATACTCATTTGCATCCAATTGCCTTCTTTCCCTTTGGCAGATTAGCTAGCTTCCATGTCTGATTCTTTTCAAAGGACTACATTTCATCATTCATGGCTTTTCTCCACTTCTCCTTTTCTGAACTTTAGATAGCTTTACTATAAATGTTAGTAATGTTATCATTTGCTATTAGAGATGCATAAGCCACTATATCATCAAATCGAGTAAGTTTGTAAATCTCTCAACGTGGCCTATTTAATGCAATGGATTCTTGTTGCTATGGAGGTTCTTGGATTGGAATCTCTTCTTCATTTAACTCCACCTCTACCGTAGGAGTGTCTACATCTATTTTATCATTTGTAATTGGATCAGCAATTCTTCATTTGAACTACACCCACTGCGGAGTACTATCTGTCTGCTGAATAATTTCATTTGTCACATTTTTCAACATGGTAGACTTAGCAAAGGTAACATCTATGCTAAAGAGTATCTTCTTCATTTCTAGACACCAAAGACGAAATTCTTTTCCACTAGTGGTGATCTTCATAAAGAGCGCTTTCTTTTTTCTTAGATCTAACTTTGATTCCTTGACATGGTAGTATACAGTGGAGCCAAATACACATAAGGATTCATAATCAGTAGTAGATTTTCTAGACCACATCTCAAAAGGTGTTCACCAAAGTTTCTCTAATAATGTTTGGTTCATGCGTTCTGTCACTCCATTCTATTTTGATATATCTCTAACTGTGAAGTGTTTAATAATGCCTTTATCTTAGCAGAAATTCAAAAATGGATCACTTTTATAATCTCTACCATTATTTGTGCGGAGACATTTGACTTTTTTGCCTATTTGAATTTCCACCATCTTTTTCCATATGAGGAAAGCTCTCAACACTTCATCCTTCATCTTCATAGTATACACCTATACTCTCCGAGAGGCATCAATAAAAGTTACAAAATAGTGTTTTCCTTTCATTGAAGTTGTTTTGAAAGGATCCCACACTTCTCAGTGAATATAGTCTAAAATACCCTTGGTATCATATATTACAGTACCAAAATTTACTCTAGTTTGCTTGTCATTGACACAATGCTTACAGAAATATATCTTCTAGGGTTGCACTCCTTTCAGTAATCCTTATTCTAACAAATGTTTCAAGAATTTATCACCAGCATACCTCAAGTGCATATGCCATAACCTAGTTGTTTTCAACTCCTGATCATTACTGGAAGTTGTTGTTGTTATACCAATAATTGCATTTTTCTTGATAGTAATACAAGTTATTGTTCTTCCTTATTATGTGAACCTCGGATTCCACCCGAAAAGGATTCGGATGAACGTTCACTTGTTGTTAAGAGTCGCCACTCAGTTTTTTCTGTTCAAAGGGAAAAACTAAGAAAACCCTTGTTTGACTCCAATAATGCATCCAATGTAAAGGTTTCTAATCTACGAACCCAAGGAGGATTCGGGGACTATGTCATGTATTTGATCAATTTGCCAAAAGAAACGAACCCAAAAGGGATGAAGAAAAGAAGACCAGCAGATTGTTAGTAAATTGTGGACTTGCTATTTGGGGTGAATCCCAAATATGCCTACATACTCTCGTTTTTATAAGAGATCAAAGCCCATGTAGTTCGGAAAAACCTATTTAAAGGCAATTATGCATTATGCATGTGTGTGTGTATGCTTCGTGCATTGTCGGGCTTTTTACCAAAATTGTGAGATTTTAAGCACTTAGTGCTAATTTTGATGGAATTTGGGTACTTCGTACCAAAAGAGTGCAATTTAGGCTCCGTGCCAAAAAGATCAATTGATTCATGGCTTAATGCCAAAAGATTGATTGATTAGTTAAATTAGGCCTTAGACCTAAAAAGATTAGGTTTTTTACCAGAAAGAAATTGAGAAGAAGGTGCAATGTTTAGGACATGCTTGGATTGACAAATGATGAATTAGAACATTACCTTGCTTAAGATTTTCCCACTTCTAAGTTCCAGATCTTGTTTTCTTGAAATATGATCCTTGCTTCCTGTAACACAAGGTTAGAAGTTCTTAAGCATGTGAAAATAAAGAATTCGACAGCACGAGGTCCCGGGATGCCAAAAGCCAACCCCTGTTCTGAAAATTTGGAGGCTTTTTATAGACAAAATCGGGCTGGATGGCGGCCGAGCCGCTGGGAATGCGACCAGCCGAAAAGATGAAAAAAAGCAAAAAGCAGTGGCGGCTCGGCCGCCGGTGTCACGGCGGCTGAGCTGCCGTTCCCGGCGCTTCTGGCCCCAAATTTGTCCGTCGGCTTGCACGATTTTCGCTCAAACTGATTTTTCGGGAGCCACAGGCTTTCAAAAATTATTCTGAGACCATATCCGTGATCCTTGCGTCGTTCCGGACATTTCAAATACCATGAAGACATACTTTTGGTGAACTTTTACCGTGAACCCCCGGTCCGGCCCGGTCATTTGCAGTCTGAGAAAATTGGCTTTCCGAGCCTCAAAATTCGAGTGTTCACAATTGCCCCCCCACTGGGGTCCATAAAAATGATTTATGGAGCTCAGTGGTCGTCAGAAATGAGAATTTTGAGCTAGGTGTAGAAAGACCCGCGTTTTCACCTTTTCTTTATAAATAGGCTCATTTTCATTCAATTTTCATTTGCTTTCATTTCTTCTCTTTCCTTCAAACTTTCTTTTAACGATGGATTTCACTGGCTTTGAAGACTTCGAGATCTCACTCCCTCCCTGCAATCTTCTACTTGAGGAGGAAAAGCACAGCTCCCGGACCGGCTGCTATGAGGTAAGTACCCTCCTCTTCATTCATTTAGTATGCATGCATAGGAAATTTATTTATTTCTAGTAAAGAACTTAGAAACAAATTTTAGGAATCATTCATTTACATGTACTAGTAATGAATCAAGAGTAGTATCAGGCTTCACCATGTTCTGCCATCAGTAATTATTTCTAGTAAAGAACTAAGAAATAACCCTCTAGAGAGTCACACCCGGCTGGGGATAGAATTTAAATTTTTCTGGAGTTGCCCCAAATTATCTGTAATAATGAATTAATTAATTAATTTTAATTTTTTTTTAGGACTCTACGATCAAGATATCTATAGCTGAGCGTCCCATGAGCACTATTCCGGCTTACATCTTTGATGCCGGGCATCCGGTGGGGGATCTTATCAGACCTGCTTTCCTCCATCGTTTGAGGGCTATAGATGTGGGCAGAGATATCCACAGGGAGTTGATCTGTGCGTTGGCCGAGCGCTGGTGGCCCACTACTAACACCTTCCATTTTGCTTGGGGGGAAATGACGATGACGCCTACCGACTTTTCCGTCATTTCCAGGATTCCCTTTGGCGTTAAGATGGTGGAGTCCTATGATGACTGGCGGCAGGAAATTTCTTCAGCCGATATGATCACTTTGATCGGGGTTGACTATCCTCGATATCAGGCGCCTCACTGCATTCAGCGGAGGTGGCTTGTGGAGCAGGCGCCAGTTATCTATACTGGTTACGAGGTTGTGACCTTACTACTGACCAGGTGGCCAGGTTTACCCTGATTCTCCTGTTTGCTAGCTCCTTTTTAGCAAACAGGAAGGATGCAGTGAGTCTCAATGTGCTGAAGAGCCTACTCGACCTGACATGACTTCATACATACGATTGGGCTAGCATGATGCTATGTAGATTGTATGACGACATGTCAGACCTCTGCTATACCTGCATTACTCCATGTGGCCTGTATTACTTCTGGGAGGTAATGTAAAGAACATTTCTCTTATCTTACATATGTTGACATACACCAACTCTGATATCTTCTTCATTTTTTTTTCAAACTTGGGCTTACGAGTACTTTCCTGGTGTCACCCCTTTTCTTCATGAGCTACCTGCCCCTGCAGATCCTCTTTCTCCCATTGCTTGGAGGTGGTATAAAGAGAGGGTAGAAGCACCAAAGAGGAAGCTTCCTATCAGAGAGCTGAGATCATTCTTCGACAGCTGCCCAATGAACTCAGTAAATTCTTTATCCTCATCCTTATTTATTATATTAGAGAAAATGATTCACTAACATAATAAATTTTTACAGGTTGCAACTACAGCGATGTCTAGCCGGCTGGCAGAGTGGATTGCTCAAGATTATAGCTTTCAGCGATCAGAGTTTCTGACTCGCCGTCGATTCATACTTCCCCATCCAGAGTATCGACGGTATTATCTCGCTGAGAGAGTGACTTTCCAGATCGCGGGTTTTCGTGTAGCTCCCATAGATCCCCCTGATGATATGCTATCTTCGACGCTTCTGCCTGTTACTGCGTCCCAGTATGAGGGCGATCCCTTCGAGTTGGCCTATGCCCCGGATGATGATGATTATGATTTCTACTATGCCCCGCATTGGGACTCGATTCGACTCTGCACCACCTTATCGATCTTCCCATTCTTGCCTAAGCCGCCCTTTGGTTTTCAACTTAGCGGGATTTTTTATTTATTTATTTATTATTATTTTTTTTTAATATTAGCAAAAGAAAAATGAATGGATGATTTTTATTAATATTTAGACCATGCTCAAGGAGAGCTGCCTACATATCTCGAATTAGTTTGCAAGAATCAGGTCTACTGTAGTTCCTTACAATGCATGATTATACATAATATTTCTTTAGCTGATCCAGATTGCATGGGTTTGTGAACTCCAGACCATCCAAATCAGACAAGATGACGGCTCCACCGGAAAGTATTTTCTTTAAAATGTAGGGTCCCGCCCAATGAGGATGAAACTTCCCACGAGGATCTGTAATAGGTGTTCTGATCTCTTTCAGAACCAAACAACCTTCTTTCAACTTTCGATCTTTGACCTTTTTGTTGAAATGTCTGGCCATTCGCCTCTGATACCCTTGAATCCGATGTAGAGCTTGAAGTCTTTTTTCATCCAAACCCAACAACTGATGATGATAATTGCTGATCCATTCAGCTTCATTTATCTGACTTTCTTGAATTATCCTCGCCGATTGAACTTCCAGTTCAATGGGGAGTACTGCTTCCATTCCGTACACCAGGGAATACGGGGTTGCCCCAGTAGGAGTTCTAATTGATGTTCTATATCCTCACAAAGCCAGCGGTAACTTCTCATGCCAACACCTATGTTCCTTGATCATTTTTTGTATGATCACCTTTATAGACTTGTTCGCTGCTTCTACAGCTCCATTTGTTTGAGGTCTATAAGGAGAGGACTTATGATGTTGGACATTCTTATCCTTCAAGAGCTTAGCAAATTCTGCTTGGAAATGAGTTCCATTATCAGTGATAATCTCAAATGGCGTTCCGTACCAACAAAGGATGTTGGTTCGGACAAACTGTGCTGCCTTTTTGGCGTTTAATTCTGCATAGGAAGCTGCTTCAACCCACTTTGTGAAGTAATCCACTGCTACCAAGATAAACTGATGTCCATTTGAGGCTTTTGGATGTATTTTGCCAATTATATCTATTCCCCAAGTAGCGAAGGGCCATGGAGAAGTGATCGGATTCAGGGCAACGAGAGGTTGCTTCTGCATCTTAGCAAATATCTGACACTGATGGCATTCTTGCACAAATGCCACGCAGTCTGCATTCATGGTGGACCAATAATATCCTAGATTGGCAATTTTTCGAGCCAAGGCGATCCCATACATGTGTGGCCCTGATTCGCCACCATGTACCATTTCCATTATCTGCTTAGCCTCTGCTTCATTCACACACCTTAGGTGCATTCCATTCCAACTCCTCTTGTAGAGGATATCTCCATTAAGAATGTAACCTGTGGCTAGCTTCCTTATGGCCCTCTGATCAACCTTTGATGATCCCTCCGGATAACTTCCATCCTTGAGATAACTTTTGATATCCCAAAACCATGGTTTACCATCGATCAAATGCATTACATGGGGGGGTCGTTTCTGAAGCTGAACTTTCAATGGACGAATGGCTTTCCCCTCCTTGATATTGATCATGGAAGCTCAAGTAGCCAGGGCATCAGCAAACTGATTCTTTGCTCTTGGGAGATATTCGAAGGATAGATCATCGAATTGTTGTGCCAAATGATCAAGGCGTTGTAGGTAAGGAACCAAACGCTCTTCTCTTATCTTCCATTTCCTTAAAGCTTGTGATACTATTAAAATAGAATCACCGTAGACCTTTAGGTTCTTAATCCCTAATTCCAGGGCGGCTTCAAGCCCATTGATGCAAGCTTCATATTCTGCTTCATTGTTTGTGCAGCTAAAGTCAAGTTTAACTGCAAATGGAATGTATTCTCCACAAGGAGTTTTGAACACAATCCCAATTCCATTTCCATGATAATTGGATGCCCCATCAAAATACATCTCCCAAATACTCCTTTCCACATTCAAGAGATCTTCGTCAGGGAAACCCATTTCTCGCATCTCGTCTTTTACGGGTAATTCTGCTAATTGGTCAGCTATTGCGCCACCTTTCACAGCTTTCCTTTGAATGAATTTTAAGTCAAAGGCTGCCAATGTTGACACCCACTTTGCCATTTTGCTGTCCAAAACAGGCCTCTCCATAAGGAATTTCAAGGGACTCTGTTCTGCGATGACACAAGTAGTGTAAGAAGACAAGTAGTGTTGTAACTTTGTGCAAGCCCAATACAATGCTAAACACAACTTCTCAATCTTGTTATACTTTAACTCATAGTCCAGCATCCTTTTGTTGAGGTAGTAAATTGCATTTTCCACCTTTGTACTTTTGGCTTCTTGAGCTAGCATTGCACCCATGGCTTCATCTGTTACAAACAAATACAAGAGCAAAGGCTTTCCCATTCTGGGAGGTTGTAGAATTGGCGGACTTAACAAGTATTCTTTGATCTTGTCGAAGGCCTTTTGGCAGTCTTCATTCCATTCTTGTGAAGCACCTTTCCTTAGTAGCTTAAAGATTGGACCACAAGTCTCTGCCAATTGCGATATGAATCGACTGATATACTGTAATCTACCTAGCAAGCCTCGAATCTCTTTTTCTGTTCTTGGCGGAGGCATTTTCAGAATAGCCTTTGACTTTGCTGGATCAACTTCTATTCCTCTCTTGCTGACCAAATATCCCAAAAATAAGCCCGATGTTGCTCCAAATAGGCACTTTGCAGGATTAAGCTTCAAATTGTACTTGCGAAGTCTAAGGAAGAACTTCTCAAGTGCTTCAACGTGTTCTTCTGGAGATTTTGACTTAACAATCATATCATCAACATACACTTCTACTTTTTTGTGAATCATGTCATGAAAGACTGTTGTCGCCATCCTTTGGTAGGTAGCCCCTGCATTTATCAACCCAAAAGGCATAACCCTGTAGCAGAAAGTGCCCCATTCTGTAATGAAAGCTGTCTTCTCTTTGTCTGGTGGGTGCACTAGGATCTGATTGTACCCAACCACGAGGTCAGTCATGGAAACCATGGTATGCCCAGCCATCCTGTCTATCAGCAAATCGATGTGTGGTAGTGGAAAATCGTCCTTGGGACAGGCCTTATTCAAATCTCTATAGTCAACACACATCCTGACCTTTCCATCTTTCTTCGGGACTGGCACGATGTTTGTTAACCAGGAAGGGTAGGCAATTGGTTCTATGAACTTATTGTCCAGTTGCTTGGCAACCTCCTCTTTAATTTTCAAAGACCATTCAGGCTTCATTCTTCTCAATTTCTGCTTAACCGGCTTCGCATCTGGGTATAGTGGAATCTTATGAACCGCTATGGCTGGGTCTATTCCCGTGACATCACTTGCCTTCCACATGAAGCAGTTGACATATCTTTTGATGCACTCAACAACCTGTTCCTTATTCACACAATCATATGCAATGTATGTATGTTCATTTTCTTTGCCAATCATTATTTTTTCATTTATTTCTTTTATTTCATCTATTTCATTTTTGCTAGATAATACTTGGAAAGCAAAAGACACAGGGTAACCAAGAACTTGAACAGTTTTATTAATAACGGAGGAGTCATCCCCCAGAGTTACATCATATTCGACATCAGGGTTTTCTATTCCTGAAGCTAAGAAAGACTCAGAACTAGACTCTGACTCAGTGTTTGACTCAGAATTTGACTCAGTACAAGACTCAGGTTCAGGGTGTGACACAGGACTAGATTTGACTACAGCAGCTTGTCCCTCCTCGGCATACCAGTTCATCAGTGGTCCATCTGTGGTCTTGATCAGCTTTGTGAAGTCCCTTTTGTCTTCAAAATTGGTTATCATAGCAACCTCATCAAAGAGACTAGGCCGCATAAAATCTTCCATTTGTGGGTCAGCTATGGGTTCTGGCTCTTCTTCTTTTATGGCTAAAACATCATCGACCATCTCAAAATCAGGTAGCTTCTTTCCAGTCATAGGAGAATAGAATGGTTCCTGAAAACCACAGTAAAGAACTGCTTTTCCAGGTTTGCAGAAGTGACCATTCAGAGTTCTAAAATAAGGGCGCATTTTGAGGCTTCTTGCCCCCCAATTCTTCTTTTTCTTCCTTCCATGCTCAAACTCTTCTATCTCCTCATCTGTGGGTTTGTACCCCAGGCCAAAAGTTCCCTTATTCTCAGGTTCTTCCCATGGCCGCACTACGGGTGTTTTCCTCCCAGACTTTATCATTTCCATTCTGGGCAGCAGACCTACCCTTAGCATCATTCCCACCAGGCAATTGATTTGGACCTCCCCAAAATCATATAAGATAAATGGCCCTTTGGGTTTTTCTCCTTCAATGTATTGGACTGTATCACAATGGAAACCAGTCAAGTTCATGGCGGTTTCACCAGGAACAACCTCAAAGAGAGACTGATCCATGGTTCTCTTGTTGATTTCACAGGTGTCACCTTTGATAGTGATGATTTTTCCTTCAAAAGGGAACTTAAGTTTTTGATGTAATGAAGAAGGAACAGCATTATTCTGATGAATCCACGGCCTTCCAAGGAGGAGATTAAAGCTTGCGGGTACATCAATGACTTGGAAGGGCACTCTCATTTTCACCGGCCCAATAGCAATTTCCAGAGTGGCAACACCCAAAATTTCTCTTCGAGTGTTATCATATACTCTAACAATCTGATCATAAGGTGTAAGATCTGTAGCCTCCAAAGGACATACATTTAAGGCTGACCCATTATCAATGAGAACCATGGGCACAGTCTTTTCCCCAGTTTGTATGGTGATGTATAGAGCATCATTGTGTTTATTGCCATCTTCTGGTAGGTCTGTATCAGAAAATCGGATACTCAATGCCTTGGTTGATTGAGTCAAAGTGGCCATCAAAGCTTCTGGGCTTGTGTCCACTGATGTATCAAGTTGACTTAAAGCTTCGCTGAGAGCCTGACGGTGCGGGAATGAGGAAGCAAGGAGCTCCCAAATTGACACCCTAGCTTGAGTTTGCTTAAGCTGAGAGAGGATAGGGTCTTCTTTTGGCTCTAGTGCCTTCTTATGGGGGTGATTTGAGGTTGTAGGGGCTTTCCCCAAGTTGAGTGGCTGATATTGCCTTCCGCTTCTTGTCAAGGCGTCGACCTCTTCGGCAAGGTCATTCAAATCCAACACACACACTTCATTCATTTCTAAGAGAAGTTTGAAAGGATCAAACAGCTCTTCTTCCACAGTGATGGCGTGGATGGAATGATTAGGCAAAGGGTTAGTATTAATGTTCGGTTGACTCCTGAGAGGAATGATGTCACCCCTATCCACCAAATCCTGGATGCGGTTTTTCAGAGTCCAGCAAGCATCTGTTCTATGCCCTTTTCCTTGGTGGTATTCACAATACTCATTGGCCTTATAACTGGAGGGTAATGGGTTTGGAGGTGGCCTTGGGTCCAAAGGCTTCAAATACTTCCCTTCCACGGCCTTTTTAAACACTAGATGAAGGGGCACCCCAAGGTTGGTATATTGCCTTCTTGGCTGATTTCTCTGCCCAAGATTGCCCACACGTAAAGGATTCGCAGGGGCAATATTGGCCACTTCATTAACCTTGCTTGAGGAAGTAGCTTGGCCTTGTTTCCTATACTTCAAAGTAGCTCCCTCATCTACTATTTTACCCAATTGTATCAAGTCTTCTACCTTAGTTGCAGTCGCAATGAGCGATTTGAAAGTAGGTAGGTATTGGGTTTGCAGTTGAGCTTGATATGTAGGCCTTAAATTCCTGATTATAATATCAATCTGCTCCTGTTCTGAAGGGCGATTGATCATTTGGGCGGCTTTTGCCCTCCACCTCGTAAGGAACGAGGAGAAGGGTTCATTGTTGTTTTGTTTGGTAGTCTCAAGTTCTCTTCTAGTGACATCCACCTCAATATTGTAGTGGTATTGAGTGTTAAATGCATTGCAGATGTCTTCCCAGGTCTTAATCTTAGCACGGTTCAGGCTTACAAACCATTTTAGGGCAGCCCCAGTCAAGGATTGTTGAAAGAGCTGAGCAAAGAGCTCATCATTTGAACCCCAAGGGCTCAAGGCCCCCACATACATCTTCAAATGGGTTTTAGGGCAAGTGGTCCCATCAAATCTGTCCATCCCAGGCATCTTGAATTTTTTAGGCAATCTAGCTTGGGGAAACAAGGATAAGGAATCCATGTCTACTACCTCTTTATGAGTTTTCATGGCAGTGATTGACCTTTCAAGCAATTCAAGTTTCTTTTTTAGTTCATCAGTTTCATTCTAAGAGGGTGGATCCTCCAAATTGATGACAGGGGTATTGTTCTGAGCAGTCATGGGGGTACTAGTTTGCCCCACAATGGGTTCCTTTCCTAAATTTCCAGGAGTAGAGGCCGTCTTTGGTGCCCCTCCCAATTCAGCCAGGATGGCTCCCTTTGGGCAGCCAAAGCTTCATCAATTCTCTCTTGCATCCTAGCTTCAATTTCCTTAACCTGTCCATCTAGCAAGGCCTTAATTTGTTTGATAGTAGCCATTTCAGTAATTGAAGCAGTTGGTGAAATTGGGGTAGCAGGACTTGTGGGTGATTGCACAGTTGGAGTTGGTGTAGCTTGTGTGGGTGAAGGCACACGGATAGTGGATACCTGCCAAGGTTAAGGGCAAGAGATAGAGGTAGTGTGTAGGATAGAAAAAAACTCTTGGTCCACTTATTTACATCAAAAGTTTTCCCCAAAAGATTTTCCCCCAAAATAATGTTGTCATGTTGCATGAATGCACCTCATCACATCATAATTCATTTTAATGGAATGTGGCACTATCATTGGGTACATACAACCTAAGGGAAGGTTCTATTGTTCATGAAAAATAGAGAGTTGGCTCATAATAGGGACCCTTGAGTCTTGAGTAAGATATACCTAACCACATGTGAAACAAGGAGTTTCGCGTGGGTCCAGCAGTACGATTACTCATAGGCCACTCCAAAAGGATTAGAATGGTTTGCGACAACAGTGAGGACGCATTGGCTGTCCGCCGGCATAATCAAGGAGACCTGCCGGTCAGCGCTACTTGCTATCCAGACTCAGAATTTTGAACAGAAAGAGAAGAAATTCATTTGAAAATAATTTTTTTATGCAATGGAGGAAAAGGATTCCCCCATATAATGCAAGAGAAAAAGATTCTCTGAATGACAAAATTAATGCACAATTAATCAAACAAGGGGTCCATTAAAGGAAACAGATTCTTTTTGTCAATTTTCAATCCAATATCCCTAAGGAGGGGATATATATTGCTAAGGTACCCTACAAAATGAATAAAAGTACCCTAAAGAAGGGCAAATCAGTTAAATGAATAATAATAGTCTACTATGATCCCATAAATTATTTTTATTATTTTTATTATTTTTTTATTATTTTTTTATGGTTCCCAGAAAGATTCTTTTAGTCAATTTTCAATTCTAATGTCCTTAAAGAAAGGACAACCATTGCTAAGGTACCTTGCAAAATAAATAAAAATACCCTAAAGAAGGGCAAGTTAACCAAATAAACAATAGTAGTCTACTAGGATCCCATAAATCATTTTCATGGTCCCTAGTGTCAAATTAATCAAATAAGCAATAGTAGTCCACTAGAATCCCATAAATCATTTTTATGGTCCCCAGTGGAGTCGCCAAATTGTGAACCTCGGATTCCACCCGAAAAGGATTCGGATGAACGTTCACTTGTTGTTAGGAGTCGCCACTCAGTTTTTTTCTGTTCAAAGGGAAAAACTAAGAAAACCCTTGTTTGACTCCAATAATACATCCAATGTAAAGGTTTCTAATCTACAAACCCAAGGAGGATTCGGGGACTATGTCATGTATTTGATCAATTTGCCAAAAGAAACGAACCCAAAAGGGATGAAGAAAAGAAGACCAACAGATTGTTAGTAAATTGTGGACTTGCTATTTGGGGTGAATCCCAAATATGCCTACATACTCTCGTTTTTATGAGAGACCAAAGCCCATGTAGTTCGAAAAAGCCTATTTAAAGGCAATTATGCATTATGCATGTGTGTGTGTATGCTTCGTGCATTGTTGGGCTTTTTGCCAAAATTGTGAGATTTTAAGCACTTAGTGCTAATTTTGATGGAATTTGGGTACTTCGTACCAAAAGAGTGCAATTTAGGCTCCGTGCCAAAAAGATCAATTGATTCATGGCTTAATGCCAAAAGGTTGATTGATTAGTTAAATTAGGCCTTAGACCTAAAAGGATTAGGTCTTTGACCAGAAAGAAATTGAGAAGAATGTGCAATGTTTAGGACATGCTTGGATTGACAAATGATGAATTAGAACATTACCTTGCTTAAGATTTTCCCACTTCTAAGTTCCAAATCTTGTTTTCTTGAAATATGATCCTTGCTTCCTGTAACACAAGGTTAGAAGTTCTTAAGCATGTGAAAATAAAGAATTCGACAGCACGAGGTCCCGGGATGCCAAAAGCCAATCCCTGTTCTGAAAATTTGGAGGCTTTTTATAGACAAAATCGGGCTGGACGGCGGCCGAGCCGCTGGGAATGCGACCAGCCGAAAAGAAGAAAAAAAGCAAAAAGCAGTGGCGGCTCGGCCGCCGGGGTCACGGCAGCTGAGCCGCCAGTCCCAGCGCTTCTAGCCCCAAATTTGTCCGTCGGCTTGCACGATTTTCGCTCAAACTGATTTTTCGGGAGCCACAGGCTTTCAAAAATTATTCTGAGACCATATCCGTGATCCTTGCGTCGTTCCGGACATTTCAAGTACCATGAAGACATACTTTCGGTGAACTTTTACCGTGGACTCCCGGTCCGGCCCGGTCATTTGCAGTCTGAGAAAATTGGCTTTCCAAGTCTCAAAATTCGAGTGTTCACATATTCCTTTCATTATCACCAATGCATCGGTTATTATTTTCATTATTTCATCTGTTGTATTTATAATGAAGCCCTTTAATTCTAGGACTCCCTCAGAGATGAGATTTTTCTTCAAACTCGATACAAATCGGACATTTATCAGAGTTCTGATTGATCCATCATGATTCCTCAATTGGATTGAACCAAATCTTTTATTATACATGAACCATCATTTGTTGTGTAAACAGATGCACCTTCTAGTTCTCTAAAATCAAAGAACTAATCCCGATTGGGACACATATGATGGCTATAACCTGAATCAAGTAGCCATACACTAGAAGAGCTTATTTATGATATAACAATTAATGAAATGTATGAGTCTTCATCATCACACTCAGCTACATTTGAATTTACGATAATTTTTCATTTATCAGATTTGCTTTTATTTCTCAGCTTGGGATAGTCTATCTTCTAATGCCCTTTTGTTGCGCTCTACTTAACATTACTAAGAGCGACACTCTCGAGTATACGAGGCTAGCAACAGTGATCGCCTCAAGGTCATCTCACAAGGAAGGTGTTATTTGTAATAATTTGATTAAAACAAATTATCAAAATTTGAATATATGTTGTTGATATGGTGAAATGTGATTAAAATCTAAAAGTAAAAACTAGTAGTATTTGTGCAAGATTAATTCAAATTCTTGGAATGGTACCTAGGGTTTGTAGATCAATTTAATTAAAGTTTAATTCTCAAATTATCCATTAATAAAACCTTGTAATTTAATTTGTTTCTTTTGATTAATTAGAAATTATCAATTCATTGGTTCTCATATTCATGAATTAACAACAACTAATTACTTTGAAATTACAAATTAATTGAACCCTAGAACTTATATTTCTAATTCATTCTTAAGGTAGTTGATTGCATAGTTTCAACATCAAATTTTACCTCTCGGTCCATCATTAAATATTAAGAGATTAATAGGTGGTCAATCTATCAACCTAATAGATAATCCAATGCAAACAACCACTAACAAGATATATTAATGGAAATATCAAATTAAATCATTCAATCAAATCTACTACAACCCTAGGTATGGGTAATTTAGCTCATCATCATTTCAAAATAAACATTCATCTCAAATATAAATCAAATCAAAATTATCCATTGAAATATTAATGTTCTTAACAAAATAACAATAATCTACAAATGAATTTAATGAGAGAATAAGAAAAACGCCTTGAGATGTCAAGAGTTGAACTTTTTATTCTTCCTCCTAGCTAACCTTTGAATATGATGAAGAACTCTCAAGTTCTCTACAAAACTTCAATCAATTGTTCCACCCTTAAAAGATAAAATGAAAACTCTATCAAGCCTCCAACTCTTCAATCAAAGCTTTCTTCAAACCCTAACCCTCTTCAAGAGCTTGTTCACCCAAATACTATTTAAAAATATGAAAGTCACTTGCATATGGAAGAATATGAAGATGAAAGGAAAAAATGAAATTGTAGATGGTGATGAAGATGGTCTCTTCCAAAAACCAAGAACAAGTTGAACGTATCTCCCCAAAAATGGTGAATCCCCATTTTAAAATAAGCTCTCCCTCTATATTCATCTCTCTCCAATTATTGTTTAATTCCAAGATAAAAAAATTCTTTTTTCAACTCATCTCACTCCCATCTGTCCCCTCATTCTTAAATCTTTCATCCCATAAAAATACCTCACTTTTCAATTATTTTAAAACAAAATTTTTCTTGTCTTCCACCTTATCCCCCATTAGATCATGCAAATAATTTAAAGAGACCACACAAGACACGGCCAAGTCATTAGGCCATGTCCCTTGCTGCCAAGTTCAAAAGTTTTGCCTTCCTGAGTAGGACATGGCTAAGAAGAAGTTGTCTTGGCCGTGTGATGTGACACGGATTGGTGACACAGCCAAGACTCTTGCTCGTGTTCAGTTCTGCCAAACTTGCATTTGTTTCATGGCCAAGATGGTGTTTGTGCTCAACATTTCCTTGTCCTCTTGTTTCCATGGGATGGGACACGGCCAAGACTTATACTGTAACACCCTTATACCCTATATATGTACAATATATATTTTCAGCATATGTAAAATATGCATATATGGTATAAAAATGTCACAGACCGATTTAATAAAAAAATTTACATTTCTGTTTTAAGATTTCAAATACTAATATATAAAATAAATAGTATATAAATATTCTTTGCTTGTTATAGGAATCCAAAATAAATATTTTATATGAAAATCTCCGAAAAAAATTCGCCAAAGTTTTGTTTGTAATTTGAACGTTTTTAAAATTCAACAAAACACAACCAAATCCAATATTTGACTTTAAAATACTTGTTTATGCATCAAAACAACTCATTTGGAATCAATTTGCAAAATTAAAAATCATGATTTCAAAAACTCAAATGTTCCATAACCCTAAATTCTCTCTCTTCACCAATCTTACCCAAACTCAACCATTTCTTTAATCCAACCTTAAAATCATTATTTACTCATCAAAAGAACATCTTCCATACCCATTCCAACAATTATAACATGCTCTTTCAAAAACTCAATTCATAAATATTTATAAGCTTTAAAGAACTTCATAATTTTAGAAATAAAGTTTACTTACTTGTTGGAAAATCACCAAAACTACTCTTATTCCCTTGAAAGCTTGAAGAATTTGATGATGGAAGAAGCTAAAAATCTCCCTCTTTGGCCATGAAAGTCGTCCTTGAAGGAAAGAAAAAGAAGAGGACTTTATTTTTTTATTTCTCTTTCCTTTCACCCTTTAATTTTAAACCATATATATATATATATATTAAAATAAGTTAATAATTAATTATTTAATAATTTATTTAATAAATTAAAAGTCCTAAATTCCCTCTTTCATTTTAAAATAATTTATTTTTGAATTATTTTATTAATTTTAATTTCTAAGATTTAATTACCAAAATACCCATTTACTTTGACTTTTTTTTAAAAAAGTGTTGACTTTTATATATTATGCATATTTTACATATATATCACATATATGTTCTACTTTTTCATTTAAAACCCCTTCATTTTTTATTTAAAAATATTAATTTAATTTATCCATTTTAATTATAATTTATTTTATCAAATTTTTAAAAATTAAAACTTTTCAAAAATTACATATACACAAATAATGTATATCTTATATACACATCAAATGTACCTTATATGTGCATTAAATATTAAGTATGTAATTTATTAATCCAACATATATAATTAATATACCATATGTATATGTTATATATACTCTAGATATATATATTGAGTATATACAATTTATATCTTCAAATACTTATTTAATTTCTCCAAAATCACGAATGTTACAATTTTCTCTCCCTTAAATAATTTCGTCCTCGAAATTATCCAGTATAGTAATAAATCACCCAAATCATTATTTTACCAAATTACATAATTTTTATTCTTCCACTTAGATTCATTCTTAATTTCCTTTTTATCATTCCCTAACACATCATTATACTGTCTATTTACTCAAACAGTCACAACAGATTATTATATCTTCAATCGAATTGTCATTAGACAAAATTAGCTCATCTCCTTAATATATATATGCCATACACTTATTGCACTCAAGATATCTGATCACTTCATTATCTTAAAAATATACTCTCATCACCTTAAATTCAAATGTTACTAACTTTTATCATAACACAATAATTTTACACATCTTCACTTTGATCCTACTCTTTATATAATTACCACATATTAATTTAATATCACCATTATACAACAACAAAATCTTATTTCTTTATTAAAATTCATTCTAATTATACTATAACTAACACTTTTCTCTTATAATTATTTGAAACTAATATAACTTAGCTTCTTTCATATGCATATACATATCAAAACACTGTATTATGCACATTATCATATAGCTTGCATATTCTTAATACAACTACACACATTGAATTTCAATAAATACTTGTAAACTTATTACATTTAGAATCAATTGATCTAACTACCACAATATGACCATCACAACCTTTAGTCTATTTTAAATTCATTAATCTGTTTTCAATTCATGACCTAATTCTATTAGGTCAAATTTATTCTCAAATTTTAATTCTCTTCGAGTTCATCATTACAGATAATATTCATTTCTCCTAGTCTCGTTTACTTTACACATCATTTTCATTAACTTATTCATTTTATATCACTTTCAAATATATTCATTATAACTCTTACTCACATTTCATAATTCCTTTCATTTACCATTTTCTCACATTTCTTATAGTTACCATATTTACGCTAAAATCACTTTTCTTACACATCACTTAAAGCTTATCATATTTTCACAATTCTCTTCTGTTTCCACACTTTCTATAATTATAAATAAATTTCTAACATAAAATTATAAGATCCAACTACGCAAACCATAAGTCTTGACCATGTTTCTTGAAGCATAACTATCAATCTCACCAAAACTATCCAACGGTCATGTTATAATAATGGTCATGTTTGTGGTTTATAAATAAATATTGCCCCTCTATCATTCTTCTTCAAACATTTCCAATCACAATGTTAAGTTCGTATCGCAAAAATCAAATATTCATTTTGTAATCTTTTGATACACAAAAAGTTAACACATTTCAGCTCCGTTTCAAAGCAATTTACTTTTGATCACTTGATCATCATTAGCCTAACTCATATTTCAACAATATTATCATTAACATCTCTTATATATACACATTCGTTCATATGCTAATTTACACAATTTTCATTTATTACTCTATTTCTAATCTATCTCTTATAAAAATTTTCATTCATTTTTTTTTCACTTCCATACTTTCTTCATTATACTTTCCTTTTTCCTTACAATCTCTTATTTATACGCATATACTTTAGGCCCAAAACACTATACAATCATCAAGTTCAGTTGTTAAAATAATAATTTCACCGCCCAGCTCTGTTCGGGTCCATTCTCAATCTCAATTCATCACATGACCTAACTCTACGCAGGTCAAGACCTATCTCTCTTAGGTCTATTAATACATGTAATATCATTCGCAATATCACCAGACACGTATTTGTATAAGGTAGTAAACACTCGATAACATTTTTTTTTAATCATCCACATACACCTTCGTAAGTCATAATCACAATGTGACTTACTTTTCACATTTTATTACATATCATATTTGTGTTCATATTGAAAAAAATCTCATCACACAAATCATACAATTATATTCAATTCCTCTTTTACATACAATCTATACAAAGTTAACATGTATCATCTTTCAGAGAACATTATCATTTCTAATTCTTTTGACATTACTTAGGTTATTCATCAATTCAACATATATATATACTCTGACCACAACATAATTAACATCTTCTTTATTTAATCGGTCATCTCTTAAATAAGTTTCTTATTATATATATATATATATTTAACACCTCACATAAATCTTAGTCACATTTCCAATATAGCATCTCTCTCACATTTTTTTATGCATTTATCATACCCTTCATAACCATTTTCATCATTTCCGATTCAATTACCTAAAGTAACTCATTTTTACTTACTTAATCATTTTCCTTTTATTTCATAACAAATTTCTATATTATCAACCACATTACACTTTACATGACATTTTCACAAATAATATTACTCATTCAAAATTACTCCCATGCTTATTAAACATTAAACTATCAACATCTAAACAATCTTCATCAAAATTCTCTTACAACTCTAAATTTCCAACTTACTACTTTACTTAAAATTCATTCTATTAATCTCATTTCAAGAGCTAACTTTATAAACTTTATTTTTATATTAATATAACATCAAAACACATCACTTTCACAATTATGGAAACCCATTTCAAAAATTCAAATTTTATATATTGCAACCAACAACATGAACCTCACCAAATCTCATCCATATCACATTCTCAATCTTAAGATCATAACATTTACTTTTAAACAACACTAATTTGTTTCCTTACACTAATTAACATCATCAATTATATATCTTACTTTTACGTACTCAAACCCTAAATCGTGCATTATTGTTCCATAATAAATAATTCGCTATCATATGTGATTTTACTTTTTGATTTTAATTATGAACTCTTTATTGAAAATTATTAAAAACTCCATATTCTTCATAATTCTATCCATATGTATTTAAATTTTCATAATTTTCTTCATTCATTTGTCTTATGAAATTAATTTATTACTCATGTTTACAAAATTGTATGACTTCCTTAGTTTCATGTCACTCTCACTTTCAATTTTTATATTCCTTATCAATTCTTTATAAAAACTTGTAAAATTTTAGCCATGTGCACTTGATACATATATGGACTTATATTTAAAATTTTAAATTTTTTCAAATTGATTTAATTTATTTAAAAATTAAATCTTCCAAAATCAAAGAATCTGTCTTTTTAATAATTTCTCTGGTAGCACCCGGCTGTCCATTTTTTTCAGGTATCAAACCTTAATAACATTTCATGAAATTTTAACCATATGATATAGGAATACATATGATATTGTGTGTAAAGTTTTAGATTTTTCTGGGTTGGTTTACCATAGTTTCTAAATTTATTGTTTTTTTCAATTTCTACAGATTCTGAGTTGTTGAAATTTCTCCAATAATCTGCGTTCTTCTATTTTTCTTAATTAGAGATCCATTTTTAAATTTTATAAAATTTTATACATTGGATTCTAACATATAGAAAAACTTTCTATTAAATGTTCAAACTCATCCAACATTTCTAGATTTGTCTAAAAATTCAGACAATATCACTTTGCAGTACACCTATAAAATTTTCTGTAACTATCATGTTCATTTCTCAAACTATTTATTTTTATATCTTAAATTATTTCCTAGATTATTTTTCTAATTTCACTTATTCATCAATTGAATCAGCTATGAATTTTAAATTTCAAATAAAAGTTTCAAAAATTCTTAATCCACTCTGATCTATACAACCCAGACACCATCTCAACTCATATCCATTATATCAAATGGGCATTGTCATATCATGGATCAGATAAATTGCCAGTGCCAATGCATGCATCACAATTAAAATTTTATTTTTTTATTCCAATTTTCTCTCTCTATCATCCAACCTAAGTCGAGAACCTCAAATCTAGGCTCTGATACCAAAATAAATATAACACCCTTATACCATATATACGTACAATACATATTTTTAGCATATGTAAAATACGCATATACGGTATAAAAATACCACAGACCGATTTAATAAAAAAATTTATATTTCTATTTTAAGATTTCAAATACTAATATATAAAATAAATAGTATATAAATATTTTTTTCTTGTTATAGAAATCCAAAATAAATATTTTATATGAAAATCTCTGAAAAAAATTCGCCAGAGTTTTGTTTGTAATTTGAACGTTTCTAAAATTCAACAAAACACAACTAAATCCAATATTTGACTTTAAAATACTTGTTTATGCATCAAAATAACTCATTTGGAATCAATTTGCAAAATTAAAAATTATTATTTCAAAAACTCTAATGTTCCATAACCCTAAATTCTCTCTCTTCACCAATCTTACCCAAACTCAACCAGTTCTTTAATCCAACCTTAAAATCATTATTTACTCATCAAAAGAACATCTTCCATACCCATTCCAACAATTATAATATGCTCTTTCAAAAACTCAATTCATACATATTCATAAGCTTTAAAGAACTTCATAATTTTAGAAATAAAGCTTACTTATTTGTTGGAAAATCACCAAAACTGCTCTTATTCCCTTGAAAGCTTGAAGAATTTGATGATGGAAGAAGCTAAAAATCTCCCTCTTTGGCCATGAAAGTCGTCCTTTAAGGAAAGAAGAAGAAGAAGACTTTATTTTTTTATTTCTCTTTCCTTTCACCCTTCAATTTTAAACCATATATATATATATATATATATATATATATTAAAATAATTTAATAATTATTTATTTAATTATTTATTTAATAAATTAAAAGTCCTAAATTTTCTCTTCCATTCAAAAATAATTTATTTTTAAATTATTTTATTAATTTTAATTTCTAAGATTTAATTACCAAAATACCCTTTTACTTTGACTTTTCTTTTAAAAAGTGTTGACTTTTATATGTTATGCATATTTTACATATATGTTCCACTTTTTCATTTAAAACCCCTTCATTTTTCATTTAAAACCATTAATTTAATTTATCCATTTAAATTATAATTTATTTTATCAAATTTTTAAAAATTAAAACTTTTCAAAAATTTGAGATATTATACATATGCACAAATAATGTGTATCTTATATACACATTAAATGTACCTTATATATGTATTAAATATTAAGTATGTAATATATTAATCCAACATATACAATTAATATACCATATGTATATGTTATATATACTCTAGATATATATATTGAGTATATACAATTTATATCTCCAAATACTTATTTAATTTCTCAAAAATCACAGATGTTACATATGCATAGGTCTCATTCTGTCAAAATTTTCACATTCTTTGATGAGGGACACGATCAGGACATGAGTGACATGGCTAGGACAGTGAGTAACATGGCCAGGACAGTTTTATCTTGACTGTGTCTTATTATCTTCACATTCGACAAGGCAAAGATGGGTGAACGTGTTCAGTAATGCTTATATTTGCACATGCTTTTCTTTTCTTAGGATAAACATGGCCAAAAAAATAAGACATGGTCAGCGACATGGCCAAAATGAGTCTTGTCCTGGCCATGTCTAATGCGACATGACCAAGATGGGTCTTATCCTGACCATGTCTAATGCGACATGGCCAAGATTGGTGAGTGTGTCCAGTTCTATCTAAATTTCTTCTTTTGAGGTGGAACATGGCCATGTTTAAGCTTTCCTGGCCATGTCTCTTAAATTTCTCATTGGATATGGCTAAGCGTCCAGCAATAAACTTGCACATTTGATTGCTCTTTTCTCACAGGCTCTCCTTACTTCAACCTAAAATATAAAACCTAACAATAAACTTAAACAAACTATTTAGAAAACAACTAAAAGGTAACAAAAATACCCAAAAAACACATATAAACAGAATCATAACAATTACCCTACACTTAATTCTTTGCTTGTCCCTAAGCAAAGTTAAATTGAATAAAACCAAAAAAGAAGAAATTTATCAAACTCGAGAATTATAAGATATCATCAAGAATTCCCTTTTTATAATGTTCACACACATTGTCAAACCAAATAAAATCAATACTTAAGCAATTCAATGGCCTTTCAATGCATCCTAAAATGTCACTCTCTCACAAAGTCTCTCAAGTATTTGATTAGGGTAGTGTTTGCACTCTCAACATTCAATGAAAGAATATCTCCATAGGCTTGCTTATCAATCAAATATCCACCACCTAATTACAATTAAGCATCAATTATAAGATCTTTCATTTGGTTGTAATGGGGCTAAGGTGAGGCATGACATTAGGAATGTGAGCATATTCATCAAGTTCAAGAGCACTTCAAGAATGAAGTAACTGATCATACGTATAACCCAATAATCTCAAAACAATCTCTACTCACTTAGCACTTGGCTCTAAAATACCCTTTATTGGAATCCACTTATTTTATTGGAAAGATCATACCCAAGCTTATTCTAACCTTAGCCATAAGAACAATAATTTCTAATTTTTCCCTTATTTTTTTCATTTTTTCTCTTTTTTTCTTTTATTCTTTTTTTAATAAAATATGATTTTAAATTAATTCCTATTTTTAGATTTAATATAGCAATAATATAAGGAAGAAGAAGATCTAATAAAGAAATACAAAAATTACAAAGTGTTTATTTACAACTTTTTAACTACTAAATTTATTAACTACTAAATTTAACTTCACTTTAACTGACACAACAACTTCAATTACTAAATTCTTTAAATGCTCTTGCTCCCAATGAAAGGAAAAGAAATGAAACAAAATGGTTCACGACTAATGTTATTGTGTAAAAGAAAGAAATAAAAAATGAAATAGGCTAAAAATCAGCTTACTAAAGACATATTCAAGGTTGGCCTTTTAAGCTAAATGGGTATTCCTAAATGCCTTAATCATGTTGATGCCTAATTAAAATTTTTACGTGGTCTTAAAATACATATCTTAGCAAGTTCTAACAATATATCAATCAAGAATTCTCGCACACAAAAATAATAAGTTGGCATTGAACTTAAATGGCTCAAATTCTCACAATTTAAAGGTAATGCCAAGAATGACCATCAAAGTTCACAATAAGTATCAATTCTATTCAATTCTCAAATTCATGCTTCAAAAAATTTTAAAAGTCACCTATTAAAAATCTTATAACCATTGATTTTTCAAAAATTATTTATTCAACAAAAAATATTGCATTACTAAAACTTAAACTAAGAATAAGTTAAAAGTAAAAGCTTTGCACCCCACACTTAAAGATTCACATTGTCCCCAATGTGAGCATGCATAAATTTAAAGATAAGGAGTTAAGATGAAACCTGATTTCCATTGTTCCCATATGCAATATAAGGTGCTACTTTCATCCTTAATGAACTTGTCACCCGTATCCAAAAAGATGAACAGTATACAACTCCAAAAGGTATCCGGTGTATTGCAAATCCTAAATAGCATTCTTTAAAAAGTAAATATCCCAAAGGGACATGTGAAGGTCATCTTGGGATGATCCTCTAGTGCTATAGGAACTTGGTAATAACATTTTTCATTATGCAACATAGTTATATCTATTTTCTGCTCTTCCTCACCACTGAGAGTAGAAGAGATGATCATTGATTATATACTGTTCTCCCCAAGAAAAAGATATTTCAAATGTTTTGGGATCTCTTTAAGTTTAACCAAGTTTGGTTGAATCTCTTCTTCATCCACTTTAAAAATCTCAAGTCCCTTCTCATCAACCCCACTATCTAAAATTAACTTGCACTCCTTAATTTCTAACTTGGACATTTCAATCTATTCTTTTAAGGTAAAGGCCATCTCAAGTTTATCTTCACTGCCTTCTTTGGAGAGCATGTCATATATTTCAGAAAATTACTTACCTTGCTTTTCATCTTTCAATCTACTTGGGAACGAAATTGGTGGCCTATAAGGATTGAAAGGCTTATACAATTTTGGTGAGGCTGATGCCTCTAAATTCTCCTCCTTCTTTGATTGACTTGGTTTCTCTATGTTGGGTCGTATCTCCTCGCCATTTCCTTCTTGATTTGTGCCTGCATCAAAGGAATCACCAACTTGGTTATCTATTACCTTTCCACTCCTCAAAATTGTAATTGCATTGGCTTGCTCTAGTTGGCTAGAAAATTTTACTTTTTGGTGTGCTTGGAGTTGATTTGCCAATTGCTCAACTTGGATTTCCACCTTCATTAATGATGCCTCTAAAGAATCAAATCTCCTATTGTTCAACTCCTGATTTTAAGTACTGATTTTTATAAAAGTATTCAAATTATCTTTCAGTATGGTTATCTTTAGTTGGTTTTGATTTGAAGATTGTTGTTGAAATTGTAAGCCTCTTTGATAAGGTTGAAAGGATTGGAGAGGTTGAATTTGATGTTGAATTTTCCAAGAAAAGTTCGAATAGCTTCTCCAACCTAGATCAAAAGAGTTAGAAAATAGATAATCTCTCTCCTTTTATTGGAAATCCTCGAAGGCATTCATTTTCTCTTACCCCTCTTGATATTGTTCAAAGCTTATATAACACATATTTGCACCATGTCCTATAATGCCTCATTCTCCACATCTCTCTTGGCTTGGCATTGGTAGGCTTCCCCTTGAATTTAGCATCTTAACTTGCCTTGTTAATATTGCTATCTGCCTTGCCATTTCAGAATTTAAGTTCACCTCATAAACTTCCTCGCACCTTTTTCCTATACTCTTCTATTGTGAATTTTCTTTCAACATCTCAAACAACCGTACAGTTTCAGTAGCTATTTTTTCTCCCATTGCACTTCCAGCTACATTGTCCTCTGAATTATGACTTTGTTGTGTGAGCCCATCATAGAAGAATTAATTAAGTAATAATTGTGGATAATAATGATGAGGGCATTGGAATAACAAGGATTTGAAGCGATCTCATGCCTCATGAAATGGCTCACCATCCAGTTGAGTAAATATTGCAATTTTTGTTCGAAGCTCCTTTGTCTTCTGATGTGAATAGAACTTAGTCATGAAGTTATTATAAACTTCAATCTATGTAGTCAATGAATTCTCTACTAGGGTCATAAACCATGCCTTTGTCTTATCTTTTCAAAGTGTAAGAAAAATACCGCATCTTAAGCTCATCCTCCGTCAATGCTTACAATGGAAATGTGTGCAAGGTTCAATAAAAATCACGAATGAAATTAAGAGGGTCTTCATTCGGCATTCTGTGAAAAGAGGACAGCATACTATAATGAGTATTTTTTATTTCCTAATTCCTTGTTGCATTGCTTAACCATACGCAAGAAGTGGTTGCCCCAATAATTGGTCGGGCAAACTCCTTCAATGGTAGTTCTTCTACTTCACTATCTCTATTTTTATTTCTTTTTTCCAATTGCTCTTCTACTTCTTCCTCTTCTTGTCCAAAGGGATCTATTCTTCCCGTTCTAGGGAGTCTATGAATATTGTCTAAAATTGAATAAGTTTTCTTACATAAAATACTTAGCAATTCAAAGAGAATAATCAAACAATTTAAATTAAAAGAATCAAACTATAACTAATTAAACAATCTTCCCCGGCAACGGTGCCAAAAACTTATTGCGCTCTACTTAACACTACTAAAAGTGACACTCGCAAGTATACAAGGTTATTGTAACAACGGTAATCGCCTCAAGGTCGTCTCACAAGAAATGTGTCATTCATGATAATTTAATTAAAATAAAATATTAAAATTTGAATGTATGTTATTGATATGGTGAAATGTGATTTAAATCTAAAAGTAAAAACTAGTAGTATTTGTGAAAAATTAATTCAAATTCTCAGAATAGTACCTAGGATTTGTAGATCAATTTAATCAAAGCTTAATTCTCAAATTATTCATTAATACAACCTTGTAATTTAATTTATTTCTTTTAATTAATTAGTAATTATCAATTCATTAGTTTTCACATTGATGAATTAACAACAACCAATTGCTTCGAAATTGCAAATTAATTGAACCCTAGAACTTATATTTCTAATTCGTTCTTAGGATAGTAGATTGCATAGTTTCGACATCAAATTTCACCTCTCAGTCCATCATTCAACATTAAGAGATCAATAGGTGGCCAATCTATTAACCTAACATGTAATCTAATGTAAACAACCACTAACAATATATATTAATAGAAATATCAAATCGAGTTATTCAATTAAATCTACTACAATTCTAGGTATGGGTAATTTAGCTCATCATCATTTCAAAATAAACATTCATCTTAAATAAAAATAAAATCAAAATTATCCATTGAAATATTAATGTTCATAACAAAACAATATTAATCTACAAATGAATTAAATGAGAGAATAAGAAAAACCCCTTAAGATGTCAAGAGTTGAACTTCTTGTTCTTCCTCCTAGCTCAACTTTGAATATGTTGAAGAACTCTCAAGCTCTCTTCAAATCTTCAATCAATTGTTCCACCCTTGAAAGATAAAAATGAAAACTCTCTCAAGCCTCCAAATCTTCAATCAAAGCTTTCTCCAAACCCTAACCCTCTTCAAAAGCTTGTTCGCCCAAATAATATCCAAAAACATAAAAGTCACTTGCATATGGAAAAATATGAAGATGAAAGGAAAAAATAAAATTGTAGATTGTAATGAAGATGGTCTCTTCCAAAAACCAAGAACAAGTTGAACATGTCTCCCCAAAAATGGTGAATCCCTATTTAAAAATGAGCTCCCCCTCTATATTCATCTCTCTCCAATTATTTTTTTAATTCTAAGACAAAAAGAATTCCTTTTTCCAACTCACCTCACTCTCATTTGTCTCCTCTTTTTCATTCTTAAATCTTCCATCCCATAAAACACCTCACTTTTCAATTATTTTAAAATAAAATTCCTCTTGTCTCCCACCTTGTCCCCTATCAAATAGTGCACATAATTTAAAGAGACCACACAAGACATGGCCAAGTCATGAGTGACTTGGTCGTGTCACTCAACTTTCCATTGGACACGGCCAAGTCATGAGGTCGTGTCCCTTGCTGCCAAGTTCAAAAGTTTTGCCTTCTTGAGTGAGACACGGTCAAGAACAAGTTTTCTTGGCCATGTGATGTGACATGGATGGGTGACATAGCCAAGACTCTTGCCCATGTTCAGTTCTGCCAAACTTGTATTTGTTTCTCTTCTTATTTGTGAGAGACAAGACCAAGTGAGTCATAGTACATCACACGGCCAAGATAGCTGCCTGTGTCTCCTTCTGCCTACAAATTTTCTCACCTAGAATGTTACACGGCCAAGATGGTGTTTGTGTTTAACACTGCCTTATCTTCTTGTTTCCATAGGATGAGACATGGCCAAGACTTGTGCATGGGTCTCATTCTATCAAAATTCCCACATTTTTTAATGAGGGACACTGCCAGGACATGAGTGACATGGCCAGGATAGTTTTGTCTTGGCTGTGTCTTATTATCTTCACATTGGACACGACCAAGATGGGTGAACGTGTTCAGTAATTCTTATATTTATACATGTTTTTCTTTTCTTAGGATAAACACGGCCAAAAAAATAAGACATAATCAGCGACATGGCCAAAATGAGTATTATCCTAGCCATGTCTAATGCGACATGACCAAGATGGATCTTATCCTGGCCATGTCTAATGCGACATGGCCAAGATGGGTGAGTGTGTACAGTTCTATCTAAATTTCTTCTTTCGAGGTGAAACATGGCCATATTCAAGCTGTTCTGGCCATGTCTCTTAAATTTCTACTTAGACATGGCTAAGCTTCCAGCAATAAACTTACACATTTGATTGCTCTTTTCTCACGGGCTCTCCTTGCTTCAACCTAAAATACAAAACCTAACAACAAACTTAAACAAACTATTTAGAAAACAACTAAAAAGGAAACAAAAATACCCTAAAAACACATATAAATAGAATCATAACACCTTTCTCCCGGCAAAAGGCACATTCATCTTTTGTTAATCTGGATTTTGATCTCTCCTTCTTTTCTCTCTTTCTTCTTTGAGAGCGACCTCTCTTTATCAATGCTTTTGCTGCTCCACTTGTACTTTCTTTTTTATCTTTCTTTTGCAGTTCGTAACTATATAATGCAATAGTTACTTCAGAGAGAGTTATTTCAGCCTTTCCATATAGTAAAGTTATTTCAAGAAACTCAAACTCCTATGGAAAGGGAACTCAACAACATCTTTGTCAAATCTCCATCTTTGAAAGTCACATCCAAATTTACCAAATCAACTACCAGCTAATTAAAATTGGTGGTGTACTCATTAATAGTAGTACTAGGAACATAAGTAAAGCGAAACAATATCTTCTTCATATGAAGTTTGTTCTGACTGTTTTTCTTCAAAAAACTTTCTCCAATGCCTTCCATAATTTACCTGCGAAAACTTTCTTAGAGAATGCATAATTTTGTTCTCCATAAAGGGACGATCGAATTGTACTACACATGACATGATTGATGGATTTCTAATTTTTTTCATTAATGTCTTCTGATTTATCTTCTTCGATGGCAATATTTAGACATTGTTGAAAGAGAGTGTGTAGAACTTCACTTTGCTACATGCCAAAATGGCCCATACCATAAAAAATCTTAACTACAAATCTAACATTTAACACAGCAGTTCTTGACCAAATTGACGAAGTGGGTATTATCTCCTTTGTGGTGGATGATTTATTTGAGTCGCGTGTTATCTCTATTTCAAAAATTTATTTAATAGCTAACAAATATAGAATGTCAAAAAATTCAAAAAAATATTTTCTGATGTGAAAAAACAGACTAGGCTGCAACCATGGCATATACTCAGAAAAATCTTAGCTCTGACACCAATTATTATGAAAATTAAATTATTTTCTATCAATAATATATATAATATGTGAACAATTGTACCAATAATTATACCAAAAATATTTTTAGAAAAGAGAGATAAGTCACAATAGATACACTTAAATACCAAGTATTTATTTAGACAAAATTTTTCTAGGCATATAATTAATAATATAAAATATCACTATAATTATATCTAATAATAGCTTTTAAATAAATAATAAAGAGAATACTAAAATTTAGCAAAGTTCGACCAATTTTCTTCTTTAAGAGCAACCTCTCATTATCAATGTTTCTGTTGCTCCACTTGTACTTTCTTTCTTATCTTTCTTTTGCAGTTCACAACTGTATAATACAGTAGTTACTTCAAAGAGAGTTACTTCAGTCTTCCCATAGAGTAGAGTTATTTTAAGAAACTCAAACTCCTATGAAAGAAAATCCAACAACATCAAAATTAAATCTTCATCTTTGAAAGTCACGTCCAAATTCACCAAATCAGCTGATTAAAATTGGTGATGTGCTCATTCATATTGGTACTAGAAATATAAGTAAAGCAAAATAATTTATTCTTCATATGAAGCTTGTTCTAACTGCTTTTCTTCAAAAAGATTTTCTCCAATGTTTTCCATAATTTACCTGTGAAAACTTTCTTAGAAAAAGAATACTTCTATTCTCTGAAAATGTACGATCGAATTATACTACACGCCACATGATTGATGAATTTTTAATTTTTTTCATCAATGTCTTCCGGTTTATCTTCTTCAATGATAATATTTAGACCTTATTTAAAGAGAGCGTCTAGAATTTTACTTTACTATATGCCAAAATGGCTCATACCATAAAAATTTTTCAGTGTAAATCTAGCATTTGACACAGCAGTTCTTGATCAAATTGACGAAGTGGATACTGTCTCCTTTGTGGTGGATGATTTATTTGAGTCGTCTGTCATCTCTGCTTTAAAAAATTATTTAATAGCTAATAAATACGAAATGCCAAAAAATCCAAGAAAAATATTTTCTGATGTGAAAAATTAGACTAAGCTACAACTACAGAGTATACTCAGAAAATATTGGCTCTGACACTAATTATTGTAAAAATTGGATTATTTTCTATCAACAATATGTATAGTGTATGAACAATTGCATCAATAATTATATCAGGAATATTCTCAGAAAAAGAGAGGTGGGTCACAATGGATACTTAAATACCAAGTCTTTTTTTAGACAATTTTTTTAGATATATAATTAATAGCATAAAATATCACTACAACTATATCTAATAATAATTATTAAATAAATAATAAATAGAATACCAAAATTTAACAAGAATTAGTTAATTTTGTCTATATCCTCAGACACCACCAATATAGTTGTATTAATATAAAAGAAGAAATATAAAAGAGAAAAAAAAATAAGGCCTTAGATAAATTAAGGCTTATTTTGGGATGGTCCAACAAAAAGAGGGAGTGGTCCTTTTTATAGCAAAAAGTCCTCTCTAAAAATCTCACATATTTCGATGTGGGATAAATAGCTATAACCAATAAATAAAACCACTCTTGACTTTAAAAAGATTTAAGAAAAATAGAAAAAATTTAAATTAAAAAGGTTGGAAAGACAATGAAAGTCTAAAAAATCCACAAAGAAGCTTTAACTAGGGAACGAAAAGAAAGAGAGAGGAAGAGGGCTACTACTGGCAAGAGCATCTACGACAGTTCTAAATCTAGAGTAAAATACCAAGAGAAGAGTTCCATGGACAGAGAGAAAAACGAACTTCAATGAAAATGGCTTACTAGCTGTTGGGTGTTGGCGGTGTGAACTTGACAATGTTTAATGTATAAGACATATTATCTGTAGTTCTGGTTGATTTTGAAAGTAATTTTGATGGCTCAATTAGTGTAGCAGTTTTCAGTCGCTACACCATCCATATTTCTAATTACATATGATCAAATTCCAATAAAAAAAAATTAGTACTATAAATATTTATGTATGGTTTTGTTGCAATTGTTTAATTTGCTGTTGAAATTTTATTAAAATAAGTTGAAATTATTATTGAAATAAAAACTTACATATCATGAATATATTTATTTATTTGTCCTTTAATTATAACATAATATTAGCATAAAATAATAAATTAACTAATGAAAAATAAATCAAACTATTGAGGTTTTTTTTTTCTAATTTTCATAGTTTTATTAAATTTACATAAAATGACTAAAATAAACTTGAATACATATATTAAGAACAAGAAAAATTTATTAATTGAATTTATATTTTAATTTAATTCAATCACTAATATCTTTTTATTAATAACGAAAATTAATGTGAAATTTTTTCAAGTATATATTTCTTTTTTCTTATTTTAATATATATATTAATCAATTTATATAAATTTAGTTGGAAAAACATAAAAAATTAGATGAAATAACTATAAATACAAAATGTAAAGTCTTTTTAGTTAGTTTCACAAAAAGAATAGGCTATTTTATTAATTAAATCGAACATCAGAAATAAAATAATAATCTATTGAAATAAAAATTTATCACATAATATTAATTTATATTTATATTTTCATTATAAAAAATGAAATGATACATAAATTTTCATTATGTGTCTAAAAATTATATTTGTTGATAAAGACTTAAGTTAATTATATATAATTAAGTTAGTTATATATAATTAAGTTAATTATATATAATTACTCTATTATGTTTTACAATTTTTTAAAAACTATATATTCATTATTAATATAGAACTGCAAATTCAAAAACCACCTGAATCACGTGCAAATTTACTAATACGTAAAAACATATATTATGAAAATTATTTTATATTTTTTTTTATTTTATACGTAAATTTAAATTTTTTATGTATATAATCATAAGAAAACTAAAAAAATTATATAATTGTACTTATACGGATGAAATTTTTAATTCAGTATTCGTTAATATTAGTTGTTACAGTTATATGGTTTTGAGTTTTTTTATGTCTAATTATTTAAATATTTATGTTTAAAAAAATAAAAAATTTATTGCATATTATTATATTTTTTATAATTATTTCGAATTTTAATGATATAAATATGTTTTAATTATTTTGAATCTTAATAACATATTTTACTAAAAGTTATCTTTAAAATTCTAAAATTATAAATTTTTTTAACAAAATTAATTTTTTATTATAAATGCTTAATCACTAATGTATCAAGCAGGAAGTAGCTAAATTTCGCCACAGCTCAACTCATTTGCCACTTCACTTGCCTGGCTATTAAGCCTTTACAATGAATGGGCTTGTCAAATCCCGGCCTACCTAGGTTTCGAATCCTCGCAAGTCGCACCAACCTTCAACAATGCCCATTCTAATCCCATATACATTATAGGGATATTTACAAAATTACTCTAAAAGCAAAAGTATTTTTTAAATATATGGCGTCTAAAAAATCTTGTTAATATTACGGTAAAAAAATATTCTTTTTATAAATATACAGAATTGTGCCCAGGTTGACGTCTTAATTTTTTTTTTTTATTGATTACTCCCCAAACTACTCCCTCAGTATATACTAATATTTACAAAGCTAGTGACATTTATTGATTGTGATTTTATTCCTCTTTCATAAAAAAAAATTAAATGATAATTTTTTTTATAAAAAATGTTAAAATTTGTTATTTTTGTATATAAAAGAGGAAGAATTAAATATAAACATTAAATGGCAACTAAAAAAAAATTCACAACTATTTTAAATAAAAATAAATTTAAAGTATTTCAAATAAAAATAAGCTTAAATAAAAAAAAGATAAATATTACACTAGTGAAATGAAATTAATAAAAAAAATCTAATTCTTTATAAATTTATTAATTAAATTGATCTCATGTTAAATACAATAAATTTAAATATTTAGTTAAAATTTAAAAATAATATTGTTGTCACACATCACTCTTATAATACTAGGGATGAACTTAACATGTAATCTGATAGTTTCATTTAGAATCCTAAGAAAATCTCATTATAAAACTTGCTACAAATATCTATTTATATTATAGATATTTAATATTTTTCTTATACCCATGAATATAACATCATTATTCAAAATTCATACTGTCATTATTAAATACATAACAATGTCATTCACTCAAATCATCACACAATAACTTCAAATATTACTATAATATAAAAACAATTATGTTGGCCCAATCTCTTTTATACGTTGGTGAAAATAAAATAAGAGGTATTCTATCGAATTATTTTTCATTATCTGAAAATATTAATATATTAAAAGGGTAAGCTTAACTACTCAGTGAATATATAAATACATAATAAGGGAGAATAAAACAAGGTTTAAATAATATATATATATATAAGTATTTGCATATATGTAATGTATATATATAGTTATATATAATATATACTGATATATATCTATGTATACCGACATCTATTGTTTTTTCTTTAATTAAATTATATATAACATATGTCGACATATACCAACATATATTAACATATATCTACGTATATTTAGTTATATGTAACATATATCAACATATATTATTATTCTTTTTGGTATATTTAATTATGTGCAATATATATCTACATATAAATAAATATATAAAATAGTTATTCATAGGCATATATCCTCACATACCCATATATACCAGCATGTATCGATATATATTATTATTCTTTATATATGTGAATATATATTATATATGTCTATATATATAACATATACTTATATATACCTATAAATACAATTTATCAATCAAAGTATACGTAATATATACCTACATATATTCACATATATTATTCTTTAGTTAAAATATATATAACATATACTCACATATACCTACAAATATCATTCTTCAGTTAAAGTATATGTAATATATACTTACATATATATATATATATATATTATTCTTTAGTTAAAGTACATATGACATATACTCATATATACCTACAAATATCATTATTTAGTTAAAATATACATAACATATACTTATGTATATCCACGCATATAATTCTTTAGTTAAAATACATGTAACATATACCTATAAATATTATTATTTAATTAAAATATATGTAACATATATCCAAATATATATCATCATATACCATTCTTTAATTAAATAATATGTAACATATACATATATATACCTATAAATAATATTTTTTAGTTAAAATATATATAACATATACACATATATACTTACAAATAACATTATTTAGTTAAAATTTATTAAACACAAACCTACATATATCCACATGTATCATTCTTTAGTTAAAGCATATGTAACATATACTCACATATACTTATAAATACTATTATTCAGATAAAATATATGTAATATTTACCTACATATATTTACATATGCTATTTTTTAGTTAAAATATATGAAATATATACCACCATATACCCAAATATACTATAAAAAATATGGAGTCTGTATTTACAAAAATATCATTTTTAGTTAAAGTGTATATAATATATATACCCAGATATACTCACATATACTCATATATATCACCATATACTTATATATATCAACATATATTGACATATACCCACATATATTGTTATTTCTTAGTTAAAAAATATATAATATATGTATCATCCGCTTAATTGCAAGAAATTAATTTAATTATATGTAACATATAATCACATATAATTTAACACATAATTATTATATTATGTTATTATTTTCAAATTCAACTCGTATATCTGGTTATATATAACATATATCAACATATATCTACATATGTCAACATATACCTACAAATATAACACACACACACACATATATATCTAGTTATGTGTAATACATACCAATATATACTGACATATATCTCCATATACCGACATGTGCTCACATATATTATTATTTTTTAGTTAAAGTATATGTACACATACCGACATATACTACCATATATTGTTATTATTTTCGGTGTATCTACCTATATGTAACATATAACGACTTATAAATAATTAAATAAAATAGTTATATACCGATATATCAACATATATTGTTATTCTTAGTTAAAGTATATGTAATATATACCAATATATACTAATATATACCTATATATTATTATTCTTTAATTAAAATATATGTAACATATACCGATATATACCTACAAATATGTAGCATACACCTACATAAACTGACATATATGCAACATATATTGTTATTTTTTTATAATATATACCCACATATATCTAGTTATATATAACATATACCGATATATATTAATTTTTTTATACATATAGTTATATGCGACGGATATCTACAAATAAATAAATATATAAAATAGTTATATATCGATATGTATTCATATATACCCATGTATAAGTATATTATAATTATAACTAGATATATCTGTTGTCTTTATAAAAAAAAAGAGCAATATGATGCTATAATATCTTAGTACATGAAGGTATATGTAGCATATACTAATATATACTCATATATATTATTATTATTTAGTTAAAATATATGTAATATATACCGATATATACCGACATATATTATATACATGTTAAAATATATGTAATATATACTGACATATACCTACATATATATAACATATACTATTATTTTTTTACAATATATACCATCATATATGTAGTTATATATAATATATATTAACATATACTTACATATATCATGTTTTAGTGCATAATAAACTATATTTATATTATATAGACCTAATAAATTTATAAGTTATCTAGTATATCTCATTTTTTATTGCTCATTAAATTGCATGTTTTATTAGATGATATGATTTTATTACTAATGCATTTATGATATTTTTCATTATTTTCTTATTTTTCATAATTTTCTTATTTTTCAATTTTTCTCAATTTTTTGCATTATTATTATTTTCCGTATTAAAAACATACGTTCATATATATTAGGAATAAAAAATCATAAAAATTTTAATTTAAAAAATAAAAAATTTAATATAAAATTATATATGCTAAAAAAAATATATACGAAACAGTAACATCTTGATTTAAAAACTATATATATGTTGTTATATGGTTCAATTTTATATGTTTACATTAAAATTATTTATTTTTTATATTAAAATTATTGTGAATTTATAATTTATTCATTTATATAAAAAAAATTATTGCATTAAAATTATTCATTTTTATTCATATTAAAATTATTGTGAATTTATAACTTATTTATTTATATTAAAAATTATTATATTAAAATTATTCTTTTTTATTCCTATTAAAATTATTGTGAATTTATTCATTTGATAAAATTGTTAACATGGACACTAAAACAACTGGAAAAAGGTGCGGGATGAAAAGTTAGTAATAAAATAAATCTGTATAAAAGAAAAAGAAAAGGTAAGATAGCGTATAATTGTAAAATAGAAAGTATAAATATGTAAAAAAAAATATACAGCCGTAAAACTGAAATCTAAAAACAAAAAGCAGTATATAATGTAAATTCTACTACATTATATAATAACAATCAAAATCTTATTATTTTTATTTATTAAATTTAAAACTTTTCTTTCTTTATTATTTTTGCATAATCTTGGTTCTTTTCCTTTACATCAATGACTATCAACCAAAGCCTAGTGACGAAATTAAAAATTTATTCAAATGTTAAATTTTTTTAAAAAATTAATTGTAAAATTAAATATTTAATATTACAATAGTTTAATAATTAATTTATATTATTAAAGTAACTATATTTAAGAGATGATAATTATATACTATGACTTTATATATTTTGAAAAAGTTATATAATAATTTTATTTTTAATTTTTAAAAAAATATATTTTTTCACACAATATATCAAATAGTCGATTATTTATGTGTATATAAATTTTGGCAAAAATTTTATGAAGTAAAATAAAATTTATTTAAATTCACATATATAAAATATATATATGTAATTCATTTAAATTTAAATATATAAATAAATAAATATAAATTTATTTATATATATATATACAAATATGGCTGAGGGGTTCCAGAGCTCTCCCTTCCGCTACTGATAGGGCATATGCTTTGTAAGTTCTTAGGACAGATTAGTGGGTTGTTCATAAAAAAATATCTATATAAACAATTAGTTTCATTTGGATTTCTTGATTAAGTATAGAAATCAAATATTTAAAAAACCATCATTGTTATTTGTCTAAATATAAATTCTAATAAGCAGTCATTTTTAAATAAACTCTAAGTTGGCTAGAAAAAAAAGTATAAACTCTAAGTTGTCATTTATTTAAATAAAATAAGGATGAATATTTTATTTTATTTTAGGACTGAAAAAGATTAGTATTATATATATACACACACTAGAATATAATCATACACGATATTACTGTTATTTTTACTTTTTAAATCCTATAATAATTTTAAATAAATAATTATTTATTTGCAGCCGTAAAAAATAGAATTAATACATATATTAATAAATCTTAGCAAATCATCTATAATTATTAAATTATAAAATACTGAGAGATTTATAACACTATAATATTATTATAATATTTCATATAAATAATAAAAAGTATTTTTTTAAACCAAATGAACTCAACATCGTCAAGAATAAATAAAAAAAAATACTCATATTAAAAATTAAAAGAGCAAAAATGTACAATAATTTATGAATTATGTACATATAATTATAAATAACTTCACTTATGTATTAACTATTTAACTTATAAATAGTATCTCATACATCAACTATTGTAAATTTATTGTTAAATTTCGGCCAAGCGGCAGTTATATAATTGGGAGATGAATATTAAATTTATTATTTATTAGAATAGATAATTAATTTGTTAATAGATATATTTATTTAGGGAGTTTAAATATGATTGTAATATTATAGATAAATATTAAATTTATTATTTATTATAATAGATAATTAAGTAGTTATTAAATGTATTTATTTAAAGAATTTAAATATAATTGTAATATTATATGTATTTGATATTATTAATAAATAGTTATTATCCAATAAAATAATAAGCTATTCAAAACTTATCTATTTTTAGATATTTTTTTTCTTCAAAAGGAGGGATAGAGCCCTTTAAAACATCATACGGGGCCAAGCAACCCCATTCATATCAGCATCAAGCCAAGAAACCAAGAAAGTTGGTGGAGATTCTACCACTTCCAGTCTTATCTCATTCCCAAACGCTGAATTCGCTAACTCATCGGCAACTGAATTCATCTCTCTGACCACATGAACAATCTTAACATTCCACTCTTGGCTCACAAGCCGCCTGTAATAAACCAGGAGGTTCTTAACTCTAGCATTACCAGCTCCACCTCCTTGCAACAATGTCACTGCCACCCTTGAATCACTTTGAAATATCATCTGCCTCCAGCCCCTTTGCCACGCAATTTCCAAAGCAAAGAAAGCTCCCCATAGTTCGGCCTCTAATGAACCACAAACACCAATATTGCACCGATAACCCTCCAACCAATTGTCATAAGTGTCTCTAAACACACCAACACAAGTTGCACTGCCTGGGTTCCCTCTAGAAGGCCCATCTGTATTGACTGCTATCCATCCTAATGGCGGATAATTCCAAGACACAAAATGCAGAGACTTTGGATGTTGATTAACAACCTTCAAACTCTTTCTCCATGCTTTAGCAATGTTCTTTGATTGTTTAATCACAAAATCTCCATCAATAAACCCCATATCTTCATCCACCCAAATATTTTGCCATTCCTATACCTCCAAATCCACCAACACGCTACTGCAAACAAACTTCCCCAATTTATCCCATACTGTTGGCACATCTCAAACTCAAAAATCTTTCTCACCCACTGCCGCACATCGAAAATTAAAAAGAAATCCGGAACCACGCTTTCAGCTCCTAAACTCTGCCACATTTTCTTCGCCATCAAGCAGTCCCTAAGAGCATGAAGAACTGTCTCTACTCTACTATCACACAAAGAGCAAGTGTCAATATCAGTAAACCTGCGTTTCAGCCTTTCCTCATTGCACATCAACTTTCCATGAGCCACTTCCCATAAAAAGAATCGAATACGCCGAGTTACCTGCAATCTCCAAATCTTTTTCCATACCCTTTCCTCCTGTTCACCATCAGATAGCACCAATGAAACATACCCAGTATTAACGGTATAATTCCCAGAATTCGACATCCTCCAGCTAAAACCATTAGCTACATCATCACCATCAATTATGCTTAATGCTAGAATCATATGAATAATATTTTCAGGTAAAAGCTCCCAAAGCCTGTCCAAGTTCCACCCTTTCCCTGAAATCCAGTAGCTCCTAACAGTTGCCTGCAAGTCAATAGAGCTTAATTCAGCAATAGCAAAAATGACCAGCTGACCAGCCGAAATCCATTCATCAAGCCAAAAGGAAGTTTGTCTCCCATCTCTAACATCTCTAATAACACCCAAATTAACAACCTCTGCTCCCCTACATAGAGCCTTCCAAACACTCGATGATTTGAAAACAACAGACGGATTCCATGTTGCCATACCTCCCATGTACTTGCTTTGAATACACCGAACCCACAAAGAATTTTGCTCAATATGAATTCGCCAAAACAATTTACCAACTAGGGCCAGGTTCATTTCTTTCATACTACGAATTCCTAAGCCACCAACCTCTTTCGGCTTAACAATCTTATCCCAAGCAACCACGTGAACCTTCTTCTCCTCAGAAGCACCATGCCACAAAAAATTCCTGCAAATCCTCTCCATCTCCTGACACACATACATCGGGAGAACAAAAGTTTGCATTGAGTAATACGGAATAGTACTTAGAGCTGATTGGACAAGGGTAGCTCTACCCACAAGTGATAAGGTTTTAGCTCTCCACCCTTCAAGTTTCTGTTTCATTTTATCTAGCAGAAACCCATACGTGGATTGATTAATTCTCGCATGAATAGACGGGACCCCTAAATGTTTTCCCAAATCACTTACCAAAGTCATACCTGCCTTATTAGCCAAAGTAGCTGCAATATCAACATTAGGCGAGGTGTAAATACAAGACTTAGAAACATTAACTTTCTGGCCCGAAACAGTACAGAACATCTCTAAAACAGCAAGTGCCACATTCAATTGGTCCTGCGAGGCTTCACAAAATAAAACCATGTCATCAGCGAACATCAGGTGAGAAACATAAGGACCTTGGTTCGAAATCGGAATAGGCTTCCATAAACCTAAATCAACTGATCCTCGAATCAAATGACCGAGATGATCAATACACATCACAAAGAGATAAGGCGATAAAGAATCGCCCTGGCGGATACCTCTGGTGGGAACAAACTCTTCCAAAACTTCCCCATTCCAAATAACAGACATCGACACAGAACTTATGCACTTCATCGACATAGAGGTGTAAATATCTCTTTTTAGATATTTATATTTACATAAATAAATATCTAATATAATAAATAATAAATTAATTTTAAAAAATATGATTGAAACAGTGGTAAAATATTATGTCGGCAATAATTATTTTAATATTGTGCCAGCAATTGTTATTTTCGTATTGTGCTAGCAACGGTCACTTTAGTATTTTATATATATATATATATATATTTGATAACCAGTTAGGATAGCTCAACTGGTCACCTGATGTTACTTTCAATAGGAGAGGTCAGGGGTTCGAACCTTAAAAATAATTTCCAAGGTTCGAGCTTTTAAAAAATATATATATTTGAGATTATTTTACTTAAAATCAATTAAACTATACATTTTTATATTGAAAATTAGATTAATTAGGTTATCTACCTCCTGCTATAAGTATGACTTCAATTATAACTTGATCTTTTTTTTTTTGGAGGCACTTGATTTTGATTATACTTTGTATCTCCCACTTCTGTTTTCTCCCTCTTTTTTCAATTGTTGACATTCTCAACAAAAACATAATAAATGTTAGGAAAATGGATTAAAAAAAATAGTAATGTGATTTCACCCATTTTCATTTAGCTCAACTTAACTCTATTCAATAAAACATTAATTTCAAGTTAATTGAAATTGGGTATTTCACTCACTTCTATTAGCACTTGAAAATTTCTTATATTTTCTTTTCGTTATAAAAATTTTCTAATCAACCAAATGCAATGGCCAATTTTTAAACTAGCACCTTTTTCGATCCTTGATGAATGCAGCTTCTTCTCACGATTCTAGCATCAAACATGAATGGTTAGGGTTTAAGCATAAATTTAAATTGGAACTAAATTGTGTGTTTAGATTTGGGAATTTACCTTTCCATGTTTTTTTATTTGATGGTTTTTTTTTCTTTTAGATGTTTTAATTCTCAATAAAAATTAAAATTTTATTTTCTGGTTAATTTAAATTATAATGCATTTTAATTATATTGGGTTCCACTTGCTTAATTGGATGGCCATTCAATAATTTTAGAGATGTTTTGTCTAATTTAAAAAATAGAAAAATAAACCATAAACTATATTTTAGTTTTTATTTTCAATTTTAGAGCTATTAATTTTCTTTTAATTTTTAACCATTTATTTTTTCATTTTTATTTTTCTTTATGTTTTAGTTTTTTAAAAATAGGATTTTGATTAACATGTTCTTCCAAGAAGTCTTATTTTTAGGAGGGCAAACGTCCCCTTTATGCCGAAGTTTTTAACTTCATCAGCTCTTGTTACTTCAACGTCTTCGCCACCGTTGGCGGCAATAGTGTCTGATAACCATTACTCTCTCTTCCCTCTCCGTCCCCTTCAAACAAGCTGTTTTCTAGCCAAACAAACATACCCTTTTCGCTATATAGTTTCACTTTGATTGTTAATTAGAGTTTATAATGATTTGACAATAAAACTTAATACTTCTTTTAATAGGTGACTGTTTATCAATGTCTTGAAGGGGCGTTATAGCAGTTTTGCAATCGTACGTTGATGAGGATGTAAGAAAAGGCACCACTTATTCTGTTTTTTTTTGTCTTTATATATATATATATATATATATGTATTGTTTGTGCTTGTAGTTAGTAAATATGCAGCAATGGCCTTAAAAAAACATTTTGGAATTTTAACATAATGGCCTTAATAAGTGTAATCTCTGTTCACTGTCTTCATTCTGAATTTTAAGCAAATTGTTCGCCTCCTATTGTATTATAACAGACCAACTGCCAGTTGATTTGGAATAAGCTTAATATAAACAGACCTTAGCAAAAGCAAATAGCCTTTCCAACAATCCTACGAAGTTCAACATATTTTATATTTGATATATCTAAAACTTGATTCATCATATCTTGCCTTGACTTTTGCATGGTGATGAATGTGCTACTGGAGGTTTTGCTGGCCAGACATCTTCTTCACTTCACCTTCAAGCTCCATCAGCCTCTTCTTTTTATTATTTACGTTCTCCAACATGATACATCTCCTTTATTTATGTATGAGAACTATTTCAATCAAATCCATTGAAAAAGAATGTTCGACGTAGACTTATAGTTATAACCTTTAACATTTCATTTTCAGTTTTAAGTAACTGATCTCGCTGACAAAGCTTTTTCCAATGCTATTTGTGCAGCAACCATCTCAGCCTGCTTCTGATCAATTTCCTTTAGCCATCTAGGCAAGAAAATGGTTTTTACTGTGATTTTTCATTTTGATTTTGGTTTTGTGTTTGTAAATTTTTTATTTTATGTTTTAATTTGATTTTTTTTTCTTTGTTTCAAATGTAATGATATTGGATTTTTTTTTATTCCTCAAATGTAAAGCATTTTATATATTTAATAAAATAATTCAAAAAAATAATTTTACAATTTTTTAGTTTATCTTCAAATTGATATATGGTCATATGTTAATATATATCAGTATGTATTAGTTATAAAATAATAGTATATGTCGGTATATATTTAGTTATATATTATATATGTTATATATAACTAGATATATGTATATAAAAATGTGAATTATGTTATTTATTAAAAATATATTTTTAAGTAATTTTTATAGTATATGTTTAAATTATTTTAAAAAATATAATTTAAATAAAAAAAATATATATATAATATAATTTAAAATGAATTAACATAAATTATGTTTTAAGCTAATTAATTAATTATTTTTTAATTATATAAAAATTTTAAAATATTAATAAATGAATAGGGGTGGGCATTCGGTTGGTCGATTGAACTAATTTTTTATAGAATTTTTTTATTTTTAATTTTGACAGGTTCGATTAATTAACCAAATTAAACTAATTTAATTTAGTTAATTAACTGAACCGATCAAAATTTTTTTATTTTATAGTAAAAAATTATATTTAATATAAAAAAATTAATATAATAAATAACTAAATAAAATTTATTAAAAAACTAAACAAAAATAACTTTATTTTGTAATAAAAAATAAATTTATAATAAAAAATTTATATAATTAAGGAATTTTAAAAAATTAATAAATAATTAAATAAAAATTATTTTTTAATTTTGGGTTAACTATTAATCAACCGAATCGGGCCGGTTAACTATTAATTAAATTAAAGATTGAATTAATTAAAATTTTTCAATCGAATCAAATTAAATTTAATATAATTAATTAATTAAACTAAATATTTAATCGATTAACCAAAAAATACACATCCCTATAAATGAGTAAGAGAAATACTTAGTAGGAGAAATACGTGTACATAAATATTTAAATAGTCCACATCTGTTTTTTTTTTTTTTACAGTTTTTTTTGCAATGAAAAAGTGGTCCTTCCAAAATGATCACATCCATTTTTTTTTACAGTATTTTGTAAAGACCCATTTCAAAGCATACTACAACCATTATCAATGATCCCTTCTAAAACGTTCGTATTTTTGTAAAGTAAATATGTTTTTTCCGTATTTTTGTAAATATTGTATTTTTAAAAGTGATTTAATTTTTTTAATTAGTTTTATAATTGTCCCTTTTAAAAAAAATAAATTTATAGATATAAACTAACATGAGTTTATAAGACATTAGCTTATAAGTATTTTAAAATACTAAGCAGTTATATATTTATTTTAAAAACTTATTAACTACTAAGCAGTTTACACATTTACTAAAAAAAATAATTTATATTGCTTAAATAACTTAAAAGAGCATCAACACATTATAAAAAGAATATTTAATGGGTTTTAAGAAATTAAAAGGGATACTAGTAAATTAATTGATAAAAGTAGTTTATAAATAAAGTAATTATAATCAACAACTCAATTTATTTATTTTAGCTTATAAATCTAACTTATAAACTTATAAAGTTCTTTAAACAAATAAATCAACTTAAATTTAGAATTTATATACAAGTTTGACCAATTTATTAGAGGATGCTTGATCTAGCTTTTAAGTTGGCCAAACTTATAAGTTGTATATTTAAGTCAATATGTTTGTTTATGTAGATAATTTTATAAAATTATAAGCTCAACTTATAAGTTTAAAAAAATATATATGTATATAGACCAACTAATTATTTTAATTTTTATAAGCACTTAGCCTGTAAATTAGTTTGAATAAATAATTTATTGTATTTTTTTATTTATTTTAATATATGCTCTTGATAATATATTTTTATATTATTTTTAGTCATTTTGACAATAAATGTGCTTAAAAATTATTTTTTATCAGACATATAAAGTGTTTATCCGCCACTTATAAGTATTCAAAATAAACACATAATTATTTAAAATTTTTAATAATTATAAGTTCATATTAACTTATAAAAACTTAGTGTTTATAAAATAATTTTTATTAGTTAGGCCAAATACCCTCTTAATAGTATTATTACAAGAGTAAATATTATTTTATTAATAGTTTAAATATAAATTTAGTTTTGTCAAAAAAAAAAAAGGAAAGAAAGAAATATTTCACAACAATTAACAATATATTCTTTTACATTATCTCCGGCGTGTTATATAAAAGAAAATTTAAATAGAACTCTTGTCTTGCCCATTTTCTAATTCCACAACTTTGATTTTTGTAAATGGATAAAGGATAGAAATTAAATCTTGTCATATACATTATAGATTTTGTCCTATCATGTCTTGTTAGCTAGAAATGGCATGGATTGGTACTGTATTTTCAAAAGATCTTTTGTTAACCTTAGCTTCCTCTTTTTTCTTCATCATTCCCATGGAGACTACTCTAGTTAGTGAGATTCCTTTCATAACATAATATCGAATCAGAGTGCGTTCAGACTTGAGACCCCATTTTATTTCTTTTAAAATTTCTAATCAAAATCAATTATCAAATCACTTTTTTTTTTCTCAAATAATATTATATACATTATAAAATATTAATAATAGTACAAAATTTTCAAGTATCGATTTTACTTGCGCACTTTTACATCATCACCAACCAATACTCTCTTTATAATTTCTTCAAAGACCACGCTAACCACATAACAACTTCTTGGTGCGCCATTATTGGTCCTTCCGAGCTCACCGTCGTTAGAAAATTATTGTTAGCCAGGCGCAAATAAAAATTTTGTAAATTACTCCAAATGGAAATAGCTAAAAAATATTAGATAATTGAAATTAAAATTATGAGACAATTTGAATTTAGTTATTTAAATTTAGATAATTGAAATTTAACTTTTGCTATTTAGATAATGAAATTTTTATAATAGATTTTAAATATCAATTTTAAATTATCCAATCCTTGATTTTGAAACTCCAATCCCAACCAAGAATAAGAAGAAGAAGAAGTTGCTTAATTTTTGTTTCTTTTATTATTAATTTTTACCCACTAATAGGATTATGACACATAAAAAAAATAAGGAAGAGCATTTGCTCGGTCAATCGGTTAGTTTAATCTTAACCGAATTAGTTTAATCTTAATTGAATATTTTAAAGCTTAAATTTATTAGCCAAATTAATTAATTTTTAATTTTAATTAATTTAATTAAATCAATTAATTTAATATTAACCGAACTGATCTTATTTTTTATAAATTAATAACTAAACAAAGCATAAGTACAAAAAGAGATTATTCTAGATTTTAGAAAGGTAAAACAAACTTTATTAATCAAAGCAACAGTACATCCGGCATATTATCCCATAAGTGTCTTGAATTCTAGGTAAATTGATATTTTTCTTTGGTAAAATGGATAAATTAGTTAGTTAATTATTATTGTCTTTTATTGATAATTTTAAATCAATTTTTATTGGTAAATTTTAACTAACCAATCAAATTAAATTCATATTATACTATATTTTGGGATATAGAAAATTTTGTAAGAGAATATTTTAACCATTTTGTTTCTTTTTCTTTATAAATATTTCTATTTTTTTTTTATCTTTGTGAGAAAAAATAATTTAATGTATTTAAATTAATAATTTTGAGTGATTATTTTCTCATATTTTATACCATTTTCTAATTATTAATAAATTTTATTATCTCATTCACATATAAATATAGACTAACATCAAATTACATAAATTTATATTATTTTATTTATTTTTTCTATTCTATTTATCATATTTTATTCAAATAAATATTTTAATAGAAATGATTTCCTAGCTAATTTGTAGGCCATCAAATTATTACACCCACCTGACACACACATTGTTCAAGGAACATAACATCTTTTTACAATCAGTAATAATTAACCCAAACTCCAATCGGTCTACAATTGACGAGCAGAGAGTATGAATGATCACTTGCGAATCAGTACAAATACAACCACGCTGATGAAAGATTGTACGGAAGTTAGAGAGAGTAGCATATGTAACAAAGTCTTTAAATACAACCAGGCTGATGAATGATTGTACGCAACCAGGTTATTCTAGTATTTAGACAGGTTTTTAATGATAAAAGGTAATTGAATGACTAATTTGTTAACACCAAAATGAAATATCCAAAAGTTTTTAATAAGTATGGCAAAAAAGAATCATTTTATTAATTAGTCTAGATCTTAAGGACGAAATAATAATTTAATTAAGATGGTTAAATTGCCATTTCATCCTTAAATTGACTTAATTAATTAATTTGTTCTTATTTTTAAGAAAATAATTATAATTATATAAATATAATTAATTTCAAATGTAGTTTGAAAATCTTCAAAATTCATGTTTAGCCTTCATAAAGGATTTATATTAATTCTGCGGTATAAATCTATTTATGAAAAAAAAAAAACATATGATTAGAGCTAAGACAATATTTTTATAATGATTATATATCGTATTTTCATTATAATGAAAATTCTCTCTATACTTTTGTCTTGGATATAGATATTCTTATTTATAGCACTTAAAATCTTATAGTAAATTTTTTTTACTATGCAATTATGATTATGTGTGTGATTTTAGTAATTATCATAACAATAAATATTCTCAGTCCATTTTAATAATTAATATATGCTATATATTAATTATCTTATAATAAGTTTTTTCTAATTAAGACACTTGTATTTTTAAATTTTTTTAAATATAAAAAAACATAAAAATGACAAATTATGGTGATCACCAATAATTGGTGGTGGCCCACAATTATTTGTGGTGCTGATTAGTGAATTAATTGATTATGTTAAATTATTTATACGTACATAAAAATTTGCTTGTATTAATTGATTTATACGTACATGAAAATCATTGAATTGATTTATTTATCAAAAAAATTGATTTATTAAAAGAAAATCATTTAATATTTAGCATTTAATTTATACGTACATAAAAATTTGCTTGTACTTATTGCCCCCTTGCAATTAAACTTTTTTTTTTCTGGTGTTTTCATTCTTTTTGTTTTTAGATATTATCGAAAATTGTAATATCTTCTTTTGTTTTAGAGTTCATTTGAATAGTAAAATATTTCAAAATTTATTATCGAATATATATTTATTTTGCACTTAAAATTCAAGTCAAGATTCAGAATAATTTTAATTTGATTATTATTGATTGAAGTTATTAACTTATTATCAGTTCCGTTTCGTAAGAATTAGACACACTGTCTTCATAAAGTTATTGAAATCACAAGTTTAATCGTATGGTTGAATATCTTAAATATCTCTAGTCTCTCATGCTAATGAATAATGAAGTATCTTTCAATCAATTTTATTGTATTTTTTTAATTAAATTTCAAATGGAGATATTTATTAACTTGTAATTTCATGAATCAACTATCATGAGGTTTGACAGCAACACTAACAATAATACATGTTACATAGGTTATATCAAAATTTTTTAATAAATTTCAGAGTTTCATATGAAAATTAATAAAGCCACTTTATACCAAACTTGACTTCAGTTGGAGTTGGAATTATAATTAAATAAATTGATTTTAACTATTTAGGATTCATAATAAATTCAATTATAATCTTAATAATTAAAAAAATGTAATTAATTTTACATTTTAAAATATTTTAAATAATATAATGATAATGATTTTTTTTATTTTTTGAAAGATAGATAAAAATAAATATATAATATGGATTTTAATTTATGAAAAATGATTTTATTACTACTAATTTTTTGTAAGAGTAATATACTAAAAATATAACACTAGCTATCAATTGATAGGAAATTTTTTTTGAAATATTTTTTTGTATTTTTATTTCAATTTATCAGATTAAAAATTATTAAAAAAAATATCTTTTTAATTCATTAAATCAAACACCCGCTAAAAATGTAATTCATTAAATATATATTTTTCCTTATGATATGAACATGTAAATAAAAAAAGAAGGATAGGAAATGCGAAAATGGTATACCTTTGCCTAATCTTCTCTTATTGGCTTGTTGGTTGACGAAGTTTGATTATAGAAAGATTAAAGCAATGAATTTAAAAATAGAATATTCACAAATAATAAATAAAAAATAAAAAGAAATTACTTTTTAAAAAAAAATTGACAACCATTAATTTATCAATCAAACCATGCATAGTGAGAACTTAATTAGATTTGATAAAACCACCAAAAGTGTTATCATCTTTTCTTTTGTATCTTTCAATTGATTAAGAATTCAGCCATAGATCGATCCAATTCATTCACTCTAATTAATTTCTGTTTTTATTCATATTGTCATTTTGTTGAAATTATATTTAAATTGAAGAGCCTTAAATTATATGTGGTTTATACTGAAATAAAGTTGATTATGTTAAAGAAAAGATATCATTAATACCTTAATCAATGATCAATATTAGAGAGGATAGTTCTTACTATTATCAAATGGTTCCGTATTGCAAATGGCAAGGCTTTTCTATGACTTTTATTGTGCTAAATGAGCAATTATAATAAAAGAGTTTTCTCCTTTTTTCATGACTTCGAAAATCTAATTTAAAAGAAATTCAAATTATTTATGAATCAAACAAGAAATTAGAGGTTATAATTTCACTAATTTTACTAGTCCATTTTTCAATCAACTGCCAAGCTGGGTTTGGCTGCTACTCAAGTTTCTTATTCACTGAGCTGCTTTTTCATGTGACAATTATACACTATATGTCATTTTTTTATTTTTTAAATTTTTTTACTAATTTAATATATTTTTAATATATTAAATATATACTAAATATATATTTCTGAAAGTAGAGTATATTTTTGATATATTAAATATATATTAGATGTTTATTTTTCACAAAAGGTTATTTTTAAATTTTTTTTTTAAAAAAAAGACAAATGAATATTTTTCAAAGTTATTTTATTTTTGGGATATTTTTGAAGAGATCCCCTTTTCATAATTGTAAGTTGACTACTAATTTCCTTTTGATCCAACTACAACCAGCCATAAGAGATATATCCATCTTTTATGCTTAATTTTTTTTTAGAATAAAAGAGGAGTCCAAAAGGAATTTAAGCTACAATCCTAACAGTGTATGAAACGCCAACTCTATAATGTAATAATTATGAAAAAAAAATACCAGAAGGAATCTGCAGCAGAATATGAAAAAAATACCATAAAATATGTGATATCATTAATTATATAAATAATATCAATTTAAAAAATATATATAAATAAACTTTTTTAATCAATAATAAAAAAAATCACGTTCGAAGATTTTAAATTTTAATTTTAATGGAGTTAAATTAAAAATATATATATTAGAGATTATAATAAAGAAAACACTGATAAAGTTATGTTCTTCAAAAGAAAATTAGATATCATTAATTGCTAAAAGTGAAAAAGGAAATACCATCTCTATTGCTCCGCCTGTCTAAATGACATTTTTAACCATGTATATTTATTAAAAAAAGTTATTAAATTATTTAAATATTATATAAAATTATTTTAAATAGATTAAAATATATTTTATTATTTATTAATATTATATTTTTATTTTTATTAATTAAATTATTAATAAAAAATATAATTAAAAAGTTAATTAATTTTTTTAATTGTATAAAGTTATAATTTGAAATAAATAAATTTTTTTATAAAAAGAATAATTTCAGAGTACATAAATAATGATATGGAGCCCAAAATCATGAAAGGGCTATGGAATTGGGAGAAGAAGCAGTAAAGTGCCATGAAAGAGAAGTGAAGAAGCTACTTTATTTTGTAATTGGCAGAGCAACAACTTGCTGCCACCATGACAAGTACTACCACCACAACCTCTTTTAATTAACTATTTTTTTTCTTCTTAAATTAAAACCTGTTAATCATTGTTTCAAATTTTAATTACTTGGAATTCTGCTTAAGATTACAAATTAAATTATTTTAAAATAATTTTTAATAGCTTAAGGAGTAAAAAATTATTTAATTCATATTTTTTTAATTTATCATTGCTACAAAAAATTTACAAATTAAATGAAAATAGATAAAACAAAATTAGCAATATTTTTTTTCAACTCCTATCTCTAATTTTAAATTTTTTATCAATCAAATAATTAAATTATTTAAAATAGTTCAATATTATCGGGCAAGAGTTGTCCCCATCATCGTGATAGTCTGTTGAGATGCGTGAATGTTTGCATTTCCTTATACAAATACAAATTGAGAAGAGTTTGAAAAATAAATTATGATATAATTACATTACACCCACCCACATCAAGAAATTTTTACTAAGACCAACCGCTCTTTTTATAAATTTTATATAATTTTTGTTTTTGTTTTTTTTTAATTCGTGTTTTACAGCTAGATGGGTATAAAAAATAGTTCAAAATTATAACTACTTTTATTTAATTTTTTATATATAGGCACGCTATGGGTAGCGGCTGAATTTGAAGTTCACAAATATATATATATATATATATATATATATATTAACGGGCGGTGTTTGAAGAAATGAGGTAGACCAGAATCACAAAATAAAGAGTAGAATTAATAAGAAGAAATTACGGTTTTAAGCAAGAGACTGAGATGAATATTTATGTCTTATTTTTTAGGAAATTAATTATATAAGAAATTACGGTTTTAAGCAAGAGACTGATATGAATATTTATGTCTTATTTTTTAGGAAATTAATTATATATTTCAAGAAAATAGAAAATTAGAATTTTGAAATTTAGTAATCAGAATACAATTTTTTTAAGTTTTTCAAAATCACACTATATTATAAAAATACTTTTTTTAATTACTCTTCTTTAAATAAATACTTATAGAAAATAATATTTATATATTTAATAAAACATTTTTAAAATAAAAATAGAAAAATTTAAATAAAAAAGGAATCTTATTAATTTTTTTTATTTTTAAATAAAATAGCAACTAAAAAAAGAAAATAAAAATATTTTTTTTATAAATTACTTATACGAGGATGAAAAATATTTAGAAGACTATAAACCAAAATTTATTCAGGAGCAACACACACTCCTGAGGGTTAAAACAATATGTTTATAACTAAATAATATAAATTATTTTAAAATAATTTCATCATTTAATCCATAAAAATTAAAGATAGAGATAAAATTCAAAAATAAAAAAGCAAATTTTAGGTCTTAAATTAGTTAATAAATACAAAATAAAATATACGGTTCTGACTCTTTGGCCAATGTCTTTTAAGCGCTAATTGGTAACCTCTTTTTTTTATCCAAATATTTAATCTTTTTTTTACATCACAGTTTGTTATTTCTATTAATACAATTTATAATTTTTCTCAAAATAAAATAATTCACCAAACAAAATCATTTTATTTTCTTTCTGACAAATATTATTTTATTCCAAAGTTTGTTATTTCTGTTAATATAATATAATTTATTAATTTCCTAAAATAAATATTTCACCAACCACAATTATTTTATTTAATATATTTATTCCTTTAATCCAACGTGCATCCAACTTTATAACTTTTGACTATAGTCCAATGAGATAAGACAATGGATTACATTGCACCCAATAATCAAAGTTAAATTAATTAGAAAAATCTTAGAAAAATAAAAATAATAATAATAAAAATAATGAAAAAAGTAGTTTTTTAATATTAAACAAATGCTGAGATTAAGCATTTGATTAGTACAAAATAGAACTCTTTAATTGACAATTAGCCGAAAAGAGTCATAATTTACAAGAGATAATTATCAAAATTAATACATAAAATAATATACCCCTTGTTTTGGTCTTCAACTCGGGATGACTCGGTCATCAAAAAAACCCAAACCCACTTGCCATCTCCACTTCAAAAAAAAAATTATTAAAAAACTATAAAAATCTAAAAATAAAAAAATAATATTAAAAACATGCAAAATAAAAAATAATAAAATATAGTTAGTGCTTTAATCCAACTTTAACCATGAAGCAACGGCCTAGATTCACCCAAGAAGTCAAGATGATTTCTAGTGCTGACATGACAGCACATCTTAATCTCGTCAAGATTCAAAAACCGGCCCGAGGCCGAGACAGAAGACGAGTCAGATCGGGAAACGACTCGGAGAATCTCTTCAAAGACAGACTCATCACATGGAATCGTTAACGGTCCACTGTTTTTGAAACCGTACTCTTCTTCGGCTTGTACGAGGAGCTTCTTGAAAATGGGATGGTTAAGGTATGTCGCGCGTACGATAAACCTCTTGCTACTGGCACCTACACAGATAGCCACATGTCCAGATGGAACATCATACGGTGCTCGTGATGCTGCCAGTCTTGCTTTCCTGCGCCATCGTTTTAGCATTTGTTGGATTCTCACAATGTGACGGATTTTGTTGGATTTAGACATTTTCCGGGAAAGTGAGGGAAAGTGTGAGATTTTTTTTTTTTTTTTTTTTTGGAAAGGAAGTGGGCGAGTGGGAGTTTAGTTGTAGGCGAGCTGTTTGAAATATATAGAAAGTTGTCTACAACGATAAGGGTGAAAGAAATATAGAAAAGAGGTTGGATTTGGAGATAATTACGAGATTGTGCATGTTGTTTCAGTTTTAGTCAGGCCCATGTGATGAGCAGGCAGACCAATAACATGCATTTTTTTTTTCAATTGCTTTTAAAATTTTAAAAATCCTAAAAATGGAAACGGAAGTGTCGGGCGGGTTTTGTCTACCCGTCATTTGCCCGGCTCCCCGGAGTAAGAAATTTTTTTTTACTCTATTTGTGCTTTTCATAATTTTTCCATTTTATCTTTTATTCACTTGCCAAAGTTAATAAAAAATAAATTTTTATCCAAATAAATAATTTTTTTGTCTAAATCATTATATTAGAGTGGATGAAAGTGATAAAACCCTTCATGTCGACTAGAATAAATTAAATCAGAACAATTGTTATTATTTCATCTATGTGCTCGGTAATAAATAATTGATTTTTTAAAATATAAATATTGATTATTTAATAAATAAAATAAGTTAAATTCCATAAAATCATTATAACAAAAATTATCAAGCCATATCTTTTTCTATAATGATCTGCATTTGTCATTTTTTAAATACATGTAATATATTAATTGGTGTTTTAATCTAATGACAAGGTAAAATTATTATTTAATATAAATTTGAATCTCATTAATGTTTAATTTTTTTTGTCCTAAAAAAATAAATACATATAATATTTATTATATTTATATACAATATGATAAATTATTTCAAAACAATACAAAAATAAAATTGCTCAAAACAAAAATAAGAAATTATGCAAATAATAAATAGGTATACTATATATTAATACATCAAAAACATTAGTTCTTGTATAATTTGTGTTATATATAATTAAAAAAAATAATAGTTAAAGATGAAAATGAAATTTTGGTAAAATAACATAGAAACTCTATATCCAAGTCTTAAAAGTTATGAGATTTTACATTCCATTTCTACCTTTATTGAATTAGTATTTAATTTTTAAGTACTTATTATTAATTTGTGTATTGATTTTGCATTCTTCGTTTATATAAATTGTAATCCATATTTACATTTATCTAGAACAAAATTAAAATTAAAATATATTATTTTAATCAGTATCGGAATCAGGACAGAGACGAAGGGAGAACAAAATTTTTAAGAAAAAATTACGGACGAATTTATATTTAATTTTATTTTTATATTAAATATTTAAATGATGAAATTTTTATTATTTTTATTTCAATATATAAATACTATAAATTATATAAATATAAAATTAATTATAATTTTATATTATATAAATATAAGTATATTAATTATATATATATAAATACACATACTTTTTATAAAAAAAATATATAAATATATATATGTATATGTACATAGGAGCGAATGGAGGTAATAAATCCCATGCCCTCTGGTTCGTCTCTAATTTTAATTTATTTTATGAAAAGTTGTCAATCTCTAATAAGCCAAACCGCCTAAGCATAAGTTAATTAAAAATTCACTTTTTCTTTAATTTTCTATTTACAATATTTTAGAATATGTTTTTTGAGCAATTACAATATTTTAGAATATTCAATTTATATAGAATGGTATTTGTGAATCAAACATATCTAAGTAGAAAAAGTGTATGCGCCTTTACGTAAAGGAGGGGATATACTATTTTCTTATGCATGGTCAATCCCATAAAGTTTCTAATTCTTTCTTACATTTTAATTTCTTTTTCTACCTCGTATAATTAACTTTTTTTCAAAAAATTAATTTATTGTTAATTATTTACATTTAATTATTTCTTTAACATTTATGAGGTATTATTTTAAAAATCTCATAACATATAATTTATTGTTAATAGACCAAAATTTAATAATTTAAATTTCTTTTTATATTAAGTTTTAAGAGAATAGAAAAATTAACATGAACAAACATATTCACAAAAAAAAAAAATTTAATTGACTTGATATATATTTTTGTTCTTATTCATTTATTAAACGGGTTCAATTATTTTAATTCTAATTATTCATTTAACTATATAAATAAATATAAACAAAGTTTTATCAAATATATAAACAAGTTAATTATTTATCAAGTTCTCCATTACAATTACTAATATTGAATATTTAATTTGACAATATTGTTTTTTTATAAACTTAATTTCAAGTAATATTTAAATTTAATATAATATATATAGTTGACTTATTGAAATTTATACAAATATACAATTAAAAAAAAATTGCATAAACCTTGTCTATCTCAAAGTCATTTTCACCCATGGCTTTTTTCAAAATGTAAGTAGAGAAAAAGGGCAATGGAATTGTAAAACTAGCTTTACACTTGTTGTTTCTCTTGAAGTAAAATGATATATATGATTTTATTACATTATATTCTATTTGTATAAGAATCACAAAACCCAATTATATCATATTCAATTAAATTAAATCTTATAGTAACTTAATTAGAATGACTTTAGTTTGCTACCAACGCCAAATCTTGTCCATATTATCTATCCTTAAATTATGGGTAATTGAGCTTCAATCAAGGCCAACATGCAAGAGCATATGCTGCTACTAATCATTTCTTCATATAAATAATATAGTTAATTTTCAAATAATTAATCAATATGCTATCTCTATATAACTAAAGTAAGTACCTAACTAACTTTAAGGGTTGGGTGAGAGGAGTTCTCCAAAATAGTAGACTCAATTATAAAATCAGTAAAATTATATATAATTTTAAATTTTATATAATTCACTGCATTGCATTACAACTTGCAGTAATATATGATAGTGAATATTGAGTATTGAAAAGGATAATACATGGGTAATTTACATATTACTAAAATGAAAATGCTAAAATAAATGTGTGGACATACTACGATAGATAGAATCTGTAATGAGTATATTAAAAAAAATAAATATTGAAGATAAAATAAAATAACATAGGGTTAAAGTATTTTGATAATGTGAAACGAAGATCTAGTAATGTATTTATCAGAAAAACTAAATAAGATAAGATGAATGTAGCCAAGAGAAAAAGGAGTAGGTCTAAACTAACTTGGATAAAAATGGTTTAACATGATCTTATAATTTTATATCTCTCTAAAAATGTGGTTCATGATCGCTCTAAGTGAAAAAAAAATCTATGTAACCGATTTCAATTAATTTGAGATTAAAATTTTATTCGGTTGAGTTGAGTTTGAATTCTAAAATTTTAGGTTTTATATATTTTATCATTCAATGCAAATTAATGATGATAAATGTTAAAAGAAAGGTTAACTTTTTCATATAATAGTATTTATAGGTGGGTTATTTTCACTCTCCCAAATTCTCTTATGCTCAACTATATCTTTTAGAATATTTAATTGTCATTAATTTTTTTAATGTTAATTTTAAATTTTATTTTATAAATTTTAATTTTTTTTCTCACTTTTATTTATTTATTTATTTTAAAAAATAAAAAATTTAATTTTTTTAATATCTGTTTTTGTAATATCAAAATTTATAAATTTATTTTATAATCTTGTAAAACTTAAAAGCAATAAAAATAAAGATTGTATATTTTACTAGTTTTATAAGTGATTTAAAAAATATTTTTTATAATAATTTTTGAAATATTGTTATGTTATTTATATTCTCAACATAGAAATGAATTTGTACTTTTAAAATTTTTAAAATATTTATACATATGTTTAATTTTTTATTGTATTTCATTCTTATTATAAATCTTAGACTTTGGCCATATTATAAAATGATTAATTTTATTATTATATGAAAACACATTACTTTTTATTTTTATAAACATTTTATTGTTTCTTAAGTCAAATATATTTTCTATAGTAAATATTTTTCTTTTATAGTTTTATAAATATAAAAAAGACAAATTATTAATTAAAAGAAATAGGATATGTATAAATTAAATTTATCTAAAAATTTATTATAATTTATGACAAAAATAAACATTCATTTAAATATTTATCATTATTTTTATTTAAAAATTAATTTTTATTTTTTACAACTAACTTTTATTATTTTAAAAAAATTTATGAATTGAAATATTTACAGTTTAAGGTGAAAATAACACTTCTTATATATTTATGATGTTTAGTAAAAAATAGTTTAAAAATCATTAATAAGGGTTAAAATGATTTTAAATAAAAATTATTGAAAAATTAATTTATAATTAAATAATAAAAATAGCATAAGAAAAAAATTAAGAAAATAAATGAACTCCACCATTTATATATATATATATATATATAGTGGTGGAACTGAGATTTAGATGAGAGAAAAAATAAAATTTCTAAAAAAAATTATAAATAAATTTATATTTAATTTAATTTTTATGTTAAAAATTAATACAAATAGGTGACATTAATATTTATATTTAATTTTATTTTTATATTAAATATTTAAATATTTATTATTTTTATTTTAATATTTAAATATAAAATCATATAATATATGTTAATTTTTAAATAATATTTATATATTTTTTGAGATATTTTAAAGAAAGCGTTTAAACTAATTTTTTTTTTATAAATTTATGTGATATAATATTTTTTATTAAATAATTAATCTAATCATAAAATTTTTAAAATAAATTCATAATTAAATTATAAAATAATTAACTTAATCATAAAATATCAAATTTTTAATTAATATCGTAATTAAATTCTAAAATAGTTAATTTAATCATCAAAACTCTAAATTTTAATTCATAATTAAAGTTTAAAATAATTAATATAATTATCAAAATAATAAATTAAAATCTATAAATTTAAATTTAAATTAATGAATAATTATAAGTTATTATAATACACAATAATATTATAATTAAAAATTAATTTTAAAATTTTAAAGTAATTAATATTTAAAAATTAATTTTAAAATAAAAAATATTTGTGTATTTGGGGATGGGTGTAATCTCGCCTCATATATATATATATATATATTAAATTTTGAAAAATTGACACTTTTTTTAAGTTTTGATGGCATGCAGAGCCTTTAAGTCTTTTACACTTCTGTTTATTTGACGATTTTAAAAACAACACTCTTGAACAGAAACTCAAGTGAAAATATTTGAAGGGAAAAATTCACTTCTGTTATTTGCTATTTGATATGTATAAATAGTGTTATACAGGTGTATATATTTACAATGGAGTAGCATGTATACAAACATTTCTCATGTAACTGATTATTGATGATGTGGGCGATCCGTGTGTTTTGAATTAAATGGCTGCATTTTTGTTTCTTTTGACAATTGCTTTTTTTAATATTGAAAACACATTTTCTTTCATTTGCTTCCTTTTCTTTTGTTTCCCATAATTCCTTTCTTCACTCTCTGTTCACCCCCCTCTCAAGCTCGAGTTTGGGAGATGAACCAAACCGAGCTTGGCAGTAAGATTGACAAAAACAGAATAGGGGAGAGACTTGGTAAAGATATCCGCGACTTGTTCACTAGATCTGATGTGAGGAGTGGAGATCAGACCTTGATGAAGATGGTGGCGAACGAGATGGCAGTCCAAATCCACATGTTTGGTTCGTTCATGGAACACGGGGTTGGCAGCGATATGAATCGAGGCTTGATTATCACAGTGGAGTGGAATTGGCTTTTGAACAGGTAAGTTGAAATCTTGAAGCAGATTCTGTAACCATAATAGTTCACACGTTGCATTAGCCATGCTCCTGTATTCGGCTTCTGCGGAAGATCGACTGACCACTGATTGTTTCTTTGTTTTCCAGGAAATCAAAGCATTACCCAGAAACACACAGTATCCAGAGATGGATCGACGGGTAGATGGACATCCAGCCCAATCAGCATCACAGAAAGCTTCCACCTTGAAATTATTTGTGCGGGGAAAGACCAGACAGAGAGAGGCAGTGGATTGAAGGTACTTTAGTAAGTGAATAGCTGAGCGAAGGTGACCTTGGCATGTGATTTGCATAAACTGAGACAACTGCTGTACTGTGTGAGTGACATCAGGATGCGTAAAGCTGAGATATAATAACCGACCGATCAAACGCCGATATCTTTCTGGATCTGGAAGGACATCACCCATTTCAGGTAAAAGCTTTAAACCTTGAATATTAGGTGTAGTAGCAGGTCTTGAATTTTCAAATTTTACATCTTTTATGAGATCAGAAATGAATTTCTACTGAGAAAGAAAGAGTCCAGAAGTTGTCTTAGTGATTTCCAATCCTAGGAAAAACCGAGCATAACCTAAATCTTTTATTGTGTATTTTGTATGGAGGAAATGTTTGAGATGGTTGATTTTTGTAAGATCAGGGCCTGTAATGAGGACATCATCGACATAGAGGACTAGGTAAAGTGGTGTTGTAGAAGAAGAAAGGGTAAAAAAACAATGGTCATTTTGAGATTGAGAAAAACCATACTCTAGGAGAGCAGTAGTGAGCTCTTTATTCCACTGTCTGCCGGCCTATTTAAGACCATAGAGTGACCGATGAAGCTTACAAACTTTGTTAGAAAAATCAGCACCATAACCTGGGGGTGGTTGCATGTAAATCTCCTCTTCAATGCTACCATGTAGGTATGCATTATTGATGTCCAGTTGGTGAAGGGGCCAGGCTTTAGCTGCCACTAATGTAAGTAGAACTCTTTCAGTCACTAATTTAGCAACTGGAGAGAAGCTGTCTGTATAGTCAATTCCAGCTTGCTGGTTGTAACCTTTAGCCACCAGTCGAGCCTTGTAGCGATCTACACTGCCATCTGGTTTGCATTTTATCCTGTAAACCCATTTACAGCCAATGGCTTTCTTGCCAAGTGGCAGATTAACCAAAGACCAAGTATTATTTGCCTCTAAAGCATTCAATTCATCTTGCATAGCATGTATCCAGTTTATGTCATCTTTTGCATACTTATAGGAAATAGGCTCATGAATTTTAGACACATTTGCATGAAAAGCTAGATAATTTGGAGAAAAATAAGAAACATGATGTGTTTGTATGTTGTTTGTGTTTGCAGAAGGAGGAAGAGGAAGTGTGACAAAGTCATTTAACCAAGCAGGAGGATGTGTCTGTCTGGAGGATCTCCTTAGTGGAGCAGGTAAAATGTGTTGAACTGGTTCTGGGTAAGTATGATATTCTGGTTCATGGTAAGTGGAAACTGGTTCTGATGTGTTTATATTATGGTTTGGTTCTGAGTTTTGTTGAGTGTTCTATGGTGTGTCTTGTATAGCTGCAGTATGTGGTGAAGTCTCAATGATGTAATCTGTAGATGTACCAGTGTCTGGTATAGTGGCATGAGGTATGTCTGTATGAAGGTCAATTGAATCATATTGTTGCACACAACTGGGTAAGGAAAAAGTTTATGATGTTTCAGGTTTAATGTTATGAAAAGGGAATAGGTGTTCATGAAAATGAACATCTCTAGAAACAAAGAGTTTTTTTTTACTCTAGGGGATAGAGCTTATATCCTTTTTGACTTGGTGCATAACCCAACAGGACACAAGGGTAGGCTCTTGGGTGTAGCTTCTGTTTGTGTGGGGCAAGATTAGAAGCAAAACAAAGACAGCCAACTGTCCTAAAGTGATTTAGATAAGGTGGTTTGTTGTGAAGGGTCTCGAAAGGAGACTTCCAGTTTAGAACTTCTGATGGTACTCTGTTTAGGATATAGGCAGCTGTAAGTAACAGTTCAGACCAAAATTTGATGGGTAGTTTAAACTGGAATAGCAGGGATCTGGCAACATTTAGGATTTCTTTGTGTTTCCTTTCCATCCTTCCATTTTGCTGAGGGGAATAGGGGCAGGACAACTGGTGTACAATTCCCTTGGTTCTGAAAAGAGTATTAACAGATGTGTTTACAAACTCTGTGCCATTGTCTGATCTTATGGTTTTGACTTTGGTTTGAAATGTATTTTCTATTTGGTTTAGGAAGGTTTCAATAGCTGTATAGACTTGTTTTTTGTTTGATAACATGTATAGCCACACATATCTAATGAAATCATCCACAATTGTCAACATATAATATGCACCAGTAATAGAAACAGTAGAATAAGGACCCCAGAGATCCATATAGACCAAGTCAAATGGCTTTATAGACTTACTTTTACTAATAGGAAATGGTATCCTTTGTTGCTTAGACAAAGGACATACATTGCATGTAATAGATTCTGTGATATTTTCCATTCCTGCCACATACTTTTGTCTTTCTTCTGATATATGGCCTAGCCTAGCATGCCACAGGGCCTTGATATGAACACCATGATTCTTACAAACAGAATTACATCTAATAGAGTGAGGTTGTACAAATGACCCCTTATTTAAAACATATAAACTTCCTTGTTCTTGAACATGAGCAATGATTTCTTTAGTCTGTATATCCTGCAGCACACATACATTTGGTAAGGTTTGAGTTGAAATATGGTTCTGTTTGGCTAATTTTGTTGCTGATATGAGGTTGCATTTGAAATTAGGCACATACAATACATTCTTTAAGCACAATGAACTATGCAGAGTAACAGGTCCAGTATGGGTTATGTGTTGTGTGGTTCCATCAGGTAGGTCTATGGGTTTGGGCTGTGGTAGTTTAATCATATGGTCTAATATTTGTAGGTTATTTGTTATATGGTGGGTAGCACCTGAATCTACAATCCAATTGCCTTTTCCATGATTTAATATGCTAAAATGATATAAAAAGGATGCATTACCTGCAAAGACTGCTGCATTTGCTACTGGATTACCATCTTCATCTCCTTGTATGTTATTGAATTGAGAGTCTGTGAATGGAGTCTCTTTTATTGCTAGCTGTCCAGTTGCATTAGCTTGTGCCCTCTTCTTCTTTAATTCAGCAAACCACTCAGGATAACCATTGAGTTTGAAGCAGGTTTCTCTGGTATGCCCTGTAGCCTTACAGTTTGTGCAATACCTATCAGTTTTGTTCCTGTTACTGCCTCTGCCAGAATTGTAACCAAATCCAGATCCTGATTTGTGAGTATACAAAGCAACTACTGATTCCTGAGTGTCTACATGTGTGATTTGCACTTCTCTCTGTTTCTCCACTGTCGTTACCATGGAATAGGCCTTCGATATGCTAGGGAAGGGATCCATGAGTAATATTTGATTCTTCACTGTGTCATAGGTCTCATTCAATCCCATCAGGAATTGCATTAATTTGATCTCATTATCCATGTCCAGAATATTCTGAGAGACTCCACAGCTGCATTTAGCTATAGCACCACAGCTGCATTTTGGTGTAGGTTTTAGACATTTTATTTCCTCCCATAGTTTCTTCATCTTAGAGTAGTAGGTAGTCACAGATTGATTCATTTGAGTCAAATTGTTTATTTCTTTTCTGATTTTGTTAATCATTTGGCCATTGCACTCACCAAATCTTATTGCAAGCTCCTGCCATAATCCTTTAGCACTTGGAGCATAAAGGAGGCCTTCCACAATATCAACAGATATGGAATTTAAGATCCAGGAATTGACAATACTGTCTGCTCTTTTCCATTTCTTATACATTGATGAGTTGAGATCCGGTTCTGGCAAATCTCCATTGACAAAGCCAATCTTATCTCTGGCAGTTAAAGCAATGATCATAGATCTGTTCCAGGCCAGGTAATTTCTCTCATTCAAAGTTATATTAACCAGGTTTATAGTTGAATGATCGGCATTCATGATTTTGTAAGCTTCAATTTCATTTTCTTCATTCTGACTATCAATTTCTCGTTCTGCCATTGCAGGGAGGAAGATCAAGTATGTGTATTAGGGAAAAAAACAGTTAGAAGAAATATGAGCAAAAGGATTTTGTTGAATCTTAGCTGGCTCTGATACCATGAACAGAAACTCAAGTGAAAATATTTGAAGGGAAAAATTCACTTCTGTTATTTGCTATTTGATATGTGTAAATAGTGTTATACATGTGTATATATTTACAGTGGAGTAGCATGTATACAAACATTTCTCATGTAACTGATTATTGATGATGTTGGCGATCCATGTGTTTTGAATTAAATGGCTGCATCTGTGTTTCTTTTGACAATTGCTTTTTTTAATATTGAAAACACGTTTTCTTTCATTTGCTTCTTTTTCTTTTGTTTTCCAGAATTCCTTTCTTCACTCTCTGTTCAACTCTTGCTAAACTTTATCATTGTTCAATTCTTACCTACACTTTGAAAAAAAAAAAAGTGGAGAGAACTATGAGCTACAATGGTACAGTATTTATAAAAAATATTCTATCCATTTTCAAACTCGATTAATTTTAAAATACATATACCTATCTCAAACTTATTTATTATTATTCGATACTAACTGATACTTGTTTAAGATATAAATTTAAAACATAATAAAATATAAATTATATAATTATAATATTTTTACTTAAATAATTATAAATTAAAATATAATACTCCTACAATGTTACTAAATAAAGCTTAAACCACACAATTTTATAATTAAACATAATACAATATTATAATTAAAAAGCCAATAAATAAAATACAATAAAAATAAAAAATACACAATTAAAATTTTATCATTCAATGAGCATTCTAAGTCTTCATAATATCATCTTCTTCATCTTCAATTTTTCACCAACCTTTAAAAAAAATAATAAATCATCAATGAAACTTGAACGTTGAAAATAAAATATGTTATCAATAATTAAAAAAATAAATATACATATATACTTACAAAGTAAAATGATTCATTAAAAAATTGATGTTTATCAACAATCAACATCATCTTCAATGACACACAAATAATTGAGTCTAAACTTGAACAAGAATCTTTAATAAATATATATATATATATGTTAGCAATAAAAACAATTAATAAATTTAACTATTTAAAATAAAAATTATCATATTACCTTTAATATTTATCCATAATCAACTTTGAGAGCATATCAATGTCTCTAAAATAGTTTCATAAAGTTTGTTTCTATGGAGGGTAATAATCCTTTCACTGGCACTAAAAGCAAACTCAGATGTAACTGTGAATACAGATATTGCTAAAAAATCTCGAACAATCATTTATAGAGTTAAATATTTTAACTCAGTCTTCTACAACTAAAAATATCAAAATCTAGCATAATTAATCTACCTTTAAAAAAAAGTTATAATTTTTTTTACGCAGCTTCCCTAGTATTAGGAATACAAAAATAATCTTTACATGGGCATAATACAATTTTCAATATAATTTTATGGACACATAACTATTCATAATTTACTCGGCCATTAATTTAATATTTTATTGTGTTTAAATTAGATTAACCATTTTATCTGTAATTTTACATATAATTTTTAAAAGATTTTAATATAATATTACATTACATGTTTGATGGAAATTATCAAAGAAAATTAACTCTAATTTAAAAGTGACATTTTAATGTGTAAAAAATAAAAAAATAGAATTACAATATCAATTGAATTACTTGGACATATTATGAATTTAATTAGTTGTACATATTATGAAAAGGAACACTTATAAAACCACCTAAAAAAATAATCAAAAATACTATAAAAAAATAAAAATATTTATACTTTTAGAAAATGTTAGAGTAAAATTTTAAAAATACCTCACTCTTTATTAAAATAAGATTTTTTAAAAAAAAAATTCATCTTCTCTCACTACAATAAATATTTTAATTCAATTTTCATATTTTTTTTCAAACATCACTATTAACTAATAAAATAATAAAAATTAATATTTTACATTATATTTTTAGCTTATAAAATTTATTAATTTTTGTAAGGGAAAAAATTTGATTTTGATTATCAAAATAAATAACACTGAAAAAAAATAAAAAAGTAAAAAATATAAAAAATATATTAATAGAAATTATTAAATTTATTTTTAAATAAAATTTATATATTATACATATAAAAAATAAATTTTGTTAGATATTTAGTAGATGTTATATATGCTTAGTAGATATTGTGTGTATATTATATATTTATTGTATATGTTATATGCATTTTATGTGAATATTGTGTGTATGTGAATGAATATAAAATTAAAAACTAAAGTTAAAAAATATTAAAAATATTCTATAGATATTTGATAGATGAAGTAGATGTTTGGTATGTATATATTATTATTTATTATATGTATATTTTATATATATTATGTATATTTTTTTATACATTGAGAAAATAACTAAAGAAAATTAATTATGAATAAACAAATAAAAAAATAAAATTCAATGATTAAAAAAAGTAAAAACAAAAAAAAAAAAACTCACGTCGGTAGTTTAAAAAAAAATTATTACCGTAAATATGAAAAGGGTATATGAATTACGCGCAAACAGCGTAATTTCCTCTTATGAAAGCGTAGGCTTCAATTTATGGGCCAAAATCAAAGGGTAGATAAGATGTAAGAACATGGAAATGTTTGCCCTAAAAATGCTTCATTTGTTGTTTAGAATTGACTAATCCAATCTACTGTCTTATCATACTTCAATATACATCTAGTAAACATTTACTTCTAATTTTTTATTCCTTCATATATATATATATATATATATCTATTATCTATATAACAATATCATTTGATTCAATAAGATTGTTATTTCTTACCTTTGAAATTTAGCTTTTATTTTTTATAGAAGGAGAATTTAAAATTACTTTTTTTTTTCATTTTCAACTCAAATTAATAAATATATTAATTTTATCATTTATCATAAATTATAGTTCATTTATTATTTTAATAAATATTTAATATTACTTTTTATTTAATAGGAAAAATATATTTAAATTTATATTTTTAATAAAAAATGATAATAGGACATGCATTAATGTGCTGAAAATTGAGATGTTAAGTAAAGATATAACTAAACAATTATATTTAATTTTGTTCTCGACATTAAATAAGCAAAATAATGATAACTTGGTGATGGGTCCTTTCCAAACTAATTAATACCAACTTTTTCTAGCACGAGGAAAATGATTTAAATTTAATGCTTAAATTATATATGTAATCGCTGCCAATTAAGCAACATATAAATTCTAATCTTTTTTTTTCTTGATAATTATTCATAAAAGATAAAAGATGTTAATTTTCCTATATATCGAACCTCCTCAATCAGTAAAATCATCCCAATTTAGATTGAATAAAGAGGTTCAACTCAATATCGCTAACATTTTTAAAGCTAGATTAGGTAGATAACTAAAAAATATAATTCTACTCAGTTCAAATATATATATATATATATATATATATATTAAATTTCAATCAAATGTCAAAGGTTGAATTAAATATATAATAATTTATTAATATTTTCAGAACTAGATTGGATGGATAAATCAGAAATCATGAATCCAACAATCAGTTAAATTCGATTATTTCGTTTTCTTATTAAAAATCAGCTATGAAATAATTTTATTAAAATTATATTTGATATATGTTTTTACCATAAGTTGATAAAACAATTATAAAATTTGATAATTAATCTATTTATTAATAAATTCAGATTTAAAAGGACAATGAATATAACATATAAAAAAAGTTAGTTTTTGCTCATAAAAAAAAAGGTTAGTTTTTTTTTGGTTGTTCATCACATGTATCTTTATTCATTTAAATTACAGATTAAAATTTATCGCCCCTTATTTATTTAACGGCCTAAAATTAATCATATTCAAGATGTAAATTACAGATTAAGATTCATTATTCTTTTTCAAAGAGATATTCAGTAAAATTTAAATTTATATTTTCATTTACTTATTCGGTCATACTTTATCAAAAGAGCTACTAATATTGAATTAAAAAAATAAAATTAGTTGAAAACAACAGCACACTTACCAGAGAGAGAACAGATAAACTTCAATTTTGCAATTTGATTTGGGACGCAGCCTTTAATTAGATTCTTTACGACTCTTCAGTCTTAAATCAATCAAATTATTTATGTCTCTTCAAGTACGTGCCTCTATTTTTAGTTGACATACATTATCACCTTACTTTCTATCACTTTACTTATTTCTAAATAGTGTAAATTATTTCATTTTTTTTTAGAAGGGCATAGGAGATGTTTATGTAATAGACATGAAAAGAATTAGAGGCAATTGGCTTTTTAATAGTCTTACCACTTCATGACTTTACTTATTTCTAAATAATTTGTATATAAAAAAAAACTATATGTATTGTTATAAAAATTTCTAATTTTTTAAGAGTATTTATTCTAAATAAAAACTGTTGACAAAATAAATAAAAACAATAATCTAAATATGTTGTAAATAAAGAAGAGAGAAAATAGAATAAGAAAATATGAGAAATTTCTGTATTCTTAATTGTCATATGAACAATTTATAATGAGGTATTTATAGTAGTGTAAGTAGAATAAAAGATTACAACTAAATTTATACCTTTTATGTAGCCTCCTTTGATTTGTGTAATATATACTACATTATCTTCATATAATATTGTTGGTTGTTTGCTTAAGGTAATCTGCATGCTTTTCTAATATGTTCAATTATGCTTCTCAATCATACACATTAACGGCTAACTTCATGAATAACTAATATCTCTGAATGATTTGATGAAGTAACAGTGATTATTTGCTTCACAGATCGCCATGAAATAGCAGTTTTATTATATGTAAAGACATAACCTGTTTAGGATCGGGCTTTATGAGGATTAGAAAGATATCAAACATCAGCATATCCTGTCAATTCGGACTTTATTCTTTTTGAAAAAAGTAAACCCATATCAGATGTGCCACGTAGATAGCGTAGAATATGTTTCACTCTTTTCCAATGCCTTTTAGTTGGTGCTAAACTAAACCTTGTAAGTAAGTTAACTGTAAAAGCAATATCCGATCTTGTATTGTTAGCAAGATATAAAAATGTCCTTATTGCATTAAGATATGGTGCTTCATGACTAAAAATCTCTTCATTATCTTCTCAAGGGCGAAAATGATCTCTTTTTACATCAAGAGAACGAACAGCCTATTTTAAGATTTTTTCAATATATGACAATTGATGGAGAAGAATTCCATTTGACAGATATTCAACTTGAAATCCAAGATAAAATTTTATTTTTCTAAGGTCCTTCATTTCAAATTTCTTTCTCAAATAGTTTGCAGTAATTGAGATCTCTTATGGAGTTTTCACTATATTTAAATTATCAACATAAACTGCAACTATAGCAAATTCAGAATTTATCTTTTTAATAAAAACACATGGGCAAAGGGGATTATTTGCATATCCATGATTCATTAAGTATTCACTGAGACGACTGTATCACATTCATCCAGATTGTTTTAGCCCATATAAGAATATCTGGAGCTCAATATAATATATCTATCAATGTATTATATGCTTCAAGTATTTTAATGCTTCAGATGCTTCATGCATCTTGAATCTTTCAGAGATTTTCACATAGATGTCATTATCTAATGAACCATAAAAGTAAACTATCACAACATCTGTCAAATATATGTTGAGCCTTTCAGAGGCTACCAACATATAAAAAATCTAAAAGTAATGGCATCCATAACAAAAAAATATGTCTTATCATAATCTACCCTAAGTCTTTGTGAGAATCCTTATGCCACAAGTCATGCCTTGTATCTCACAATTTCATTTAATTCATTTCTCTTACGAACAAATACCCATTTATATCTAACAGGTTTGACATCTTCTGGTGTCAAGACTATTTGTCCAAATACTTTACGCTTAGCTAATGAATCTAGCTCAGCCTGAATTGCCTCTTTTCATTTTGACCAATCATTTTTATGTCGACATTCTTCAATATTTTTAGGCTCAAGCTCAACATCATTAATTATTTTAGAAGCAACAACATATGCAAACACATAATCAACAACAATGTCATCTCTTGCCCACATATTTCCAGATTTCAATGAAATCTCATAATTTTTCGGTACCGAAACCACTTTTAGAGTTACTTCTCTAGAAAAATGAAGTTGTTGATTTATGTTAGCTTTGACGTCTTCAGAAGAGTTATTTGGTAAAACTTTTACTTCTTTTCTTTTTCGAGGAATAACATATTTTGAACAAAGTGGTCTACCATGCTTCAGGTGTGTATTAGATTCATTGGCTGTGATATTAACAGGATGTCCTGCAGGAACAATCAATCGAGCAGGAATATTAGCAGCTGGGATATGTGATTTAGATGCCTTCTGGGTATCTATAAGATATCTGGTAACTGATTTGTAATATTCTGTAAACGAATTAATTTTTAAACTTCTAGTTCATATTGATTTGTGTGTGTATCAAGATTAAACAAAGTTGGTGTATTCCAACTAATCTCTTGTACTTTTGGCCATTTACATTTATCTTCTCCTAATGGTAGAAAAATAAACTCACTAGAAATATTGCTCTAGAAAATTTATCTTTAAAGGTCAATAATATCTAATATAGATAACAAAACTTATATAGATATCAAGATAATATTGATAATCCATTTTATTTTTTTAAGGAGATGAAATAAGAATATATACACTAAACAAGAAATTTTAATATCGCAAATTTCAAATAAGACATATTAAGTCAGATAAACACAACTTGCAAAATAAAAAACTTGTGATATACAGACAATTAAATACAAATTAAAAATACAATATAAATAATAACATGTATTCAAGCGTATATGGAAAGTTTTAATTTCATAAGCATAAGAATAATAATTGATCGTAAAATCTTAATAAATGATTATTTAACTAAACTATATTGAGTATAAACATATGCAGTAAAATATTCAATGGTAATATAATCATAAAATAATTTTCAAGTAAACTCATATGTATTATCTAGATAAATTATTTTTATATGATAATAAAAAAATATTGACCTTAACTTTATAATTTAAGCAAAGAATTTAGCAAAAACAGCATTATGAGTTGATAACATATAAACATGTGGCCATCGAGTTAAAATCATACATATCTAAATGGTCCACAAGATTGATGGATATGACCATAAATATCCCCATGTATATTTTTTTTTTGTGAGAAATCCAGAGGACTCTAAATGTAATTTAAATGGTGAAGGTAATTGATTTACCTTGAGCACAAGAAGCACAAAAATAATTATTAAACAAAAGAATTTTTTTGATTTTTTTAGTGGATATCCATTTGTATTCTCAACAATATGTCGTATCATATTTAAATATGGATGACTAACAAAGTCATGCCAAAGAATAAAAATTTTTGAAAATTATTCACTTTCGGTGCATATAGTGTAACTCAATCATCTTTATTTTTATAAAGTAGTTCATAGTTAAAAAAATTTAAAATTTCTTAGCTATGAACTTCTAGTTCAAATTCGTAGAATTAACACATAAAAATTTAATATCTCTCTCACTTTATTTCGATAGGATATTCATTACGAAGTATTTTTTGAAACTTAGCAGATTTCTTCAAGATCTATTTGAACACAATGCATCATCAAAATATCATTTTACTCAAATTCAGAATGTTTAAATTCAAAATATAAGGTGAACTCTTCTGGAGTCTTTAACCATATTTGCAGAATCAGATATCATTTTAACATTAATTTCTGCTAATGTTAACTATAATAAATATTTTTAAATCATGAAGAATTATGAGAATTGTGCCAATATATATATCTTTTTAGCACTTTTATTTTCAAAATTGGTAAAAAAAAATTTCTGCCACGACCATTTTTATCAAAATCTCGTTCATAGTCTTGAAAATAAAATATTGCATTCACTTCAGGGAATGATATTAAGTTAGCATTTTTGCTTTTAAAACTAGTAAGGAAAAAATTTTCACCGTGGCCTTTTTTATCATGACCTCGTCCACAACCATGAGAAAATGTCACATTCACTTCAGAGAATGGTGTTGAGCTAGTAGGACGAGTTTGATAATTTTTTATCAAAAGCTAAAAATTTTGTTTAGCTACAGTTAAACAAAAAATCTAGTTCAAAATATTTATAAATCTATACTCTCAATATTACTACTGTAGGATCATATTTGAGGCATACAAAATTTAATATTCATCAAAAAACTGTAATAATTAATAATGAGATAATCAATTTTTAATTTTTTTATTTGAGTAACCAAAAGGAAAATCATTACCTCTAAGCGATCCTACAGGAATGCTTGAATTTTTTTTTCTCAAATATCTCTAAGATTCCCAATATCAAGGTGAATCTCATTATCAATGACCCATAATGAATAATTTCTTTAGAAAATATCAAGAGTAATAAATTTAAACTTTATAAGATTTAAATAGTATTGTAAAACCATATAAAGAATCAGAAAAAAAAATTATAGCAATAAAAAAGTATACTGCTTTATGTAAAAATTGTAGAATCAATATATAGTTGTTCAATCAAGTATGCACAAAATTCAAGTTTTCAACTTGAATAAAATAAAAAAATTATCCCTTCAGCATTGCATTTATTATATACAAAGAATGAGCGTGTTACTGAATCAAAAGCCAAAATCGCCTTTATATATGCACAATACTAGCTAATAAAAATTTACAATATGGATACATATATATACTTAACCAATGATATAACAACTTTTAAATTGCCAATCTTTCTTTGCGTGTTTATATATATATATATATATATATATATATAGAGAGAGAGAGAGAGAGAGAGAGAGAGAGAGAGAGAGAGAGAGAGAGAGAGAGCAAAATATAAACTTATATGAAAACTCAATATTACGATGCCTTATATCTAAAAATTGTAAAATTGAAAATGAATTATTCAATAAAGCCTAGCAACATATATATCATAAAATTTTCTTAATAATTCAGCATGAGTGGTTCTAATACTATTTACTAGAAAAACTTTACATATAAATTAAATCAAGTTCAATCGTAATATATATATATATATATTAAATATACGGAAGAATACCTTGATTTGGTAGATGTAAAAATTCTCTTGTAAATTAAGAAAAAATTAAAACTCTCTCCCTTTACTATTGTAATTTATAGAGACTATCGTGCTGATAACGTGTTATAAATAAAGAAGAGAGGAGATAGAGAATGAGAAAATATGAGAAATCTCTGTATTCTTAATTGTTATATGAACCACCTATAATGAGGTATTTATAGTAGTGTAAATAGAATAAATATTATAACTAAATTGAATTCTAATATGAATAGGACAATCATAATCTTAATAGGGTAAAGTTAATTTAATATAATAGTCATCCACGTATTATCTAACAAAATAAAATTTATTAGCAGCTAATTATTTCATGAAAAATAATTAAATTAATTTCAAAATGAGTTGAATAAAAAAGGATAAAAATTTTGATAGAGTTATATTTAGTTTTAACTACTTCATCTGAAGTGATAGGTTAAAAACTTTAATTTTTTTACTCATTCAATTTATTTTTAAATTTATTTATATAATTATATATGAATTATTATTTTTAACAAATTCTCCCAAAATACCCATTATCAATAACAAAAAATAATTACTCACCGGCAGCCAGAAGGGAGAGGGTATTCCTTTTTGGCTGCTGGTCACGTGATTTTAGAAACTCAGTCCCCATAGGGGTTGAGTTTCTAACGATTGCAGCCCCTCGCAGCAATAAAACTTTTTTTATTATTTAGCCCCTGGTGAAATGACCTTATTTCGTCAGGGGCTAAGTTATTTTTTTTTAATTTGGTCCCTAACGAAATAGCGCTATTTCACAAGGGACCAAATTTTAAAAAAAATAAATTCCCCGGCGAAGCGACGCTGTTTCGCTGGGAGAAGGTTTTTTAAAAAAAAAAGAGGTTGTTTTTTTGCAGCCTCCTCTTCCCTCTCTCTCTCACAGAGCCCAAATCTCCCCTCCCCCAAACCCACTCAGCCACCACCAGCCCTCACCCTCGGCAACATCAGACCACAACTAGTATATGCCGCTGACTCCCCTCAGTACAATTTTGATTTCGCCACTGTCCATGAATATAAATCTACTATATCTATTTCACTATTATTAAGAATATCATTTATTAGTGTTATTTTTTATTAAATTATTCTTTCATTTATTAGTATTATGAAAAAAAAAGTATTTAAATATTTTGAAAATTGGAATAAAAGGTAATTTTAGAGAAAAAAAAAAGGTAATAATTTCTTGATGACACTTATTTATGAAAAAAAAAGATAAAATAGAAATATATTCATGAATAAAAGACTTCAAAGTTGAATCCATTATTCAAGTGAAAGTTTTCATTAATATATACATGATAAGAGCTATCAACCAAGAAGACTATCCACATTGTATAGGTTAAAATATTAATTATTTTTTTATGAGTAAAATAAAAATATTTAAATAATAAAACCATATCAAAGCCCAAATCTTTAGGAAGATTTATACTTATGAATAAGTTTAAATTAAATAAAAAAATAGTATTATGCAACTGACAAACCGACAGAACAAAGTATAAGACAGTCCAAGAACTACAAGAATTGAAAATTCTAGATTTAGATACAGTTGAAACTCAAAAGCGTATTTAAATAAAACACCGCAATAGTTTTTAAATATACTATATAAAGAAATTAAATAAAAATAATACAAGGTAATGGCAGAAAAATAAACTAATTAATAAAATATGGTTCGCTCTACTATACGTTTAGGTATGGGTACGTACCTGATTTGTAATTGTAGGTCAAAATGTAAAATTCTGACCCTTCATGTTTAAAAAAAAAAATTAAAAGCTCATAGTAACGCTTAATTTTTTCTGTTGAATCCGATTAAACTCAAAATTAATTTATGATTAAGTTGTTACTTAACATTTAAAATTTAATTCAATAAAACTCTGCATATTATTATTATTATTATTATTATTATTATTATTGGTAATGAGGAACTCCTATTCAGCAGAATATCAACCACACCTCTTTGAAACGGATATCAACTACTAAACAGGTTAAATTCCGATGAAGCTAGCTTAGTAATTCACGTCATAACCCTTATTTCAATACAGACTAAATAAAGTGTCTCCTCACATAATGCATCTATTGCAATAACTCTATTATTCCTTAACTTTTACCTAGTAAATAATATTTTATTTTACTTTTCTTAATTATCCCCGATCATCGCATCTAGGTGGGGTACGTGGGGTCGATTGCCCTCTTTCACCAATTATATATATATATATATATATATATATATATATTACACACATTTAAAAAAAAAACATATTGTGTGTTTATGTGTATTGCCCTATTGCCCCCCTCCAGCATGTGTGTGCACATTATTCATTTATTTACATATTTTTATATATTATATATATTTATATATTTATAAATATATTATAATATATATTATATGTTTATAAATATATTCTAATATATATTATATATTATATTAAATCATTATAATATATATATTAAATTGATAATTATACTCTATATATTTATTATCTTTAATTATTTTCAATTTGTACCCTAAAATTGATATTAATAATCATGTTATAATTTAATTATGAATTGAGTTTAAGAATTTTGCAATTAGATTAATCATTTTATAAAACTATTCTATCATATAAATTTATTAAAAAATAATGAGCTTAAATATTTTTTCAAATAACTTAAAAAATATATAAACATTATTTAAAAAAATATATTGTATAATTTTTTAAAGTAATATTTAAATATTAAAATAAAATGATAAAAATTTAATATTTAAATATTTAATATGAAAATAAAATTAAATATAAATATTAATGTCAACTATTTATATTAAATTTCTAATATAAAAATAAAATTAAATATAAATTCACTTATATTTTTTTTAGCTCAACGTTATTCTAATTCCGCCGCTAATATACACTCATTTCCAATAGTTTTTATTTTCTTATTTTAAGATTGATGGACTTTCCCTTTGTTCCGCAAATTTATATTTTTAATCAAATAAAAAGTTTTTTATTAAGGACTAATTTTGAGTAAACCAATTTTTAATTGTATTACTAAACTTAATTTATGTTTAATTATACATAATTAAAAATCATTATTAAAATCATTTAAAAAATTTAAATTTTTTTTATTAAATATAAGTAAACAAAAAATACAACCGTTAATTTTAGCCATTAGACAATGGCTTGAATAGTAATTTTTTGTGAATTTTTTTGCCTAAATAAACCCCAAAAAATAAGGATTATTTTGTATTTTCACAAAAATATTAGGAATTTATGTATACATCATTTCCTATATCCATTATCTCTCATGTTACACTGACTGTGTACCTAGGAAAGGGATAACACAAGGACAAGGTCTTGCATCTGTGACCTATGTTTTAAATGAGAATAAACATTTATTATTATTTAATTTTTCAGTTTCGTGGCTTCTCTCTTTTATTATTATTATTATTTTAAAAAAACTTTTATTGTGTTTAGCTCTATGTTGTTTATTAGTTAATTATTATTGATGCTACATGTCAGGTTAGTTGATTCACCAAAGATATTAATAGAATCAATTAGTAGCTGAAAAAAATGTAGAAAGCAGGTCATGTTGTTTTCACAAATGTGTTTTTTTTTTGCCCTGGTTTTCACAAATGTGTTGAATTGTGGTAAAACAACCGTGAATTGCTTTTAAGTGGGTGATTTTTATCTATTTATTATCAGAAGTGTGTGATTTGGAATGCCAAGATATTTGATTTTTTTTTAATTTATTAGGTGTCTTTTTACATGAAACTTTATTCATATTTAAACTTAAAATTTTTTAAAAACTTTTAAATCCCTTAAATCTAAAAATAAGTCTAATTTGTGCAATTTCACATATATCAAATATAAAAATATGATTCAATTAATATAGAAATAAATTATTTAATTTTAACAATTAACTTTTAGATTAATTTTTTTAAATTTATATTAAAGAAAAAATAATATTAAAAATTTAATATAATATCATGACTGATGCATCTATCTGGATGGATCGGATAATAATCATTCAAATATAAAATGTGAGTAATTATATATATCTTTCGAATAATGTTTAGAGTAAAATCTTCTAGATTTACATTTAAAAAATATTTAACCTCAAAAATTTAATAGTCACTAAATTTAAAAATTTATTGATTCTTTACTTGAAATGCTTTTTAGTTTTTACACTGCGGAAACTTGGAACTAGATAATCTTACATATATCAATATATAGACATTAATATTAATTATATCTAAAATTTAAATTTCTTTTTCTAAAAATAATTTTACTCGCTACGCTGTTGCTGTTCACATCAACTTTCATAAACTAGATCAATGGTAGATGCAGTTCATATATATAAAAGATTAAACTCTTTCTAAAATAATCCAAATTAAAATTTTATGGTTCAGTCCTCCAATATTTTAATTAAAGAGAAAAATTACACTATTCCTAACATTTTAACGCCTAATGTCCCGAGCTTCAATAGCGAGCGGCAACACCATAATAACCAACCTTTCCTTGAAGAAAAAAAAAATGATTGTTAATATTATGAGATTGCTTTATTCAATCCAAACAGCCTTTCTCCAAACTCTTTTTTTTTTTTTTGTAAACATGAAAATATATGTTCATTTTCTTTTATTTTTTTCTTCTTCTTCATCATCTTTTTTTCTATTCAATTTTTTATGCTTTAATGTAGTTTTTTTTTATTTGTAATGCTTTTATGTTTGTTTATTTTTGTTGTTTTTGGATTTCGAATATAAAGATTTGGGATTTTTTTATTTTTTAAATATATTGCACTTTATATATTAAAAAAATATTTTAAAGAAAGATTTTTTTTCAATTCTTTAGCTTTTCATAATTTTTGTATTTTTTTATCTGTAATAATGACTACGTTTCTATATAAATTCTTCAAATATATAAAGGTGATGCTTGATTACAAATTTTTTGTAATTAATAATTTTAAAAGTGATGAATATTAGATGTACAAGAAGTGATAAATTAATAACAATATATTAAATTTTTATGTTATTTAGTTAATTAAATTAAGATATTACGGTTTTTAAAATTAATATCAAAATTAGTAAATCATTGGATAAGTTAAATCATTGTATTGTATATTTCTTAATTTGTTAACTTTTTATCATATTTAATAAATTATATGCAATATGTATATTATACAATAACATATATTAGTTACGTATATTGATATTCATCTCCAATCCATTATATATATAATATGTTATATAATTAAATATATAATTGTTATTCCTCTTTAATCCATTATATATATATATATCTACTTATATATGATATATATGTCATATAACTAAAAAATTATATACTCTTATTCCTTTCTAGTCCATCATATATTTATAACTATAATTATTATATACTTTTATTCCTCTTTAATCCATCTGATATATCTATTCATATATAACATATATGTCATATAACTAGACATATATATAATATAAGTAAACATATATATCATATGATTAATTATTTATTTCTAATTCTCCGTATATATTTATCATATGTAATACATATATCATATAAATAAATATACATTTCGTTTAAGTAAATATATATGTTATATAACTAAACATATTTGTAAATATAGGATCTCATGTTTTTGCTTGTCTATTTTTTTACAGCATTTTTAAAATGTTTTTTTGTACTGTACTTTTAAATTTTTTTTGCAATATTTTTGAAAACTATTTTTTTAGTTTCCCTTAATTATATATTGAAAATAAAAAGGGATATTCACAAAACTAACTAAAAAATTAAACCTCTTTTTAATTGTAGGATGGTAAGAAAAAATTTTCAATTATATACTACTAAAAGTTTAAAGTTTGAAAAAATACGAAAATTGAGATAGAGATTTTTTATGTTTCAATGGATAGGTGAGGGCACAAACAAGAGATAGTAGACCCACACTGATATTCATATTCTCAAATAATAAAAGTTAATATGTATTATAAATCTAACTTTTTTTTACTCAAATTGTAATTGAAATACATAAATATATAAATATATTAACTTTCATCATTTAATAAGCTTATTTTTTTATATAAATTAAATATAATCACAATTTTTTAATTAATTTTTATCTTTTTTATTTCTCATTTTCTTTTTGTGATTTCAAAATGATAATATAAAAGTGTTTCTATATAAGATTTTTCATTTTTTTATTTTTTATTTTACTATCTATAAATTTTTATATCACTATATTTATTATTTTTCTATTCATCAGTATATATATACTAAAATTATATATAGAATTACAAATATATTAATTATTTTTGAGATGAAAATTTTAAATTTTAAATTTATTTTTACACTTTTTCTAATTAATTTAAATTATTAAAGATGAACTAAAATATATTTATAAATGTTTATTTTACTATTTTAAAATTAAACACTATTTCAAGAGTTATAGCTAATAAAAATTTTATAAATATAAATTCAATAAGAAGTAATATATATCGACATATAACTAAATATATTATAGTTTTATACTTTAATTTCTTTAAAATTTTAACAAGTATATGTTGTTATATATAATATATATCGACATGTCACTAAACATATATTACTTTTATACTCTTATTCATTTAAATTTTAACAACTATATATTGTAATATGTAACATATATCGATACATAACTGAATATATACTATATAAATTACAAAAATATCATTTTATATGTAATATATATTGACATATACCAACATATACAGATATATACTAACATATACTATTATTCTTTATTTAATTTTAAATTATATAATTTTTAGATAAAAGATTTCTTTTAAAAAATACGGTGGATATGGATATTAAAAACACATGGAGCCTCTAAATTACAAAAATATCATTTTATATATATACCAACATATAATGTCATTATTTTGTTAATTTTAAATACTTACATATATTGTTATTCTTTAGTTAAAAAATATATAACATATACCGACATATACTCACAAATATTATTATTCTTTAATTAAAGTATATATAATATATACCGACATAAACCTATACCTACATATATATATATATATAACTTATACATATTTAGTTATCTATCAATATATACCGACATATAATATTATTATTTAGTTAAAATATATATAATATATACCAACATATACTTATATATACTTATATATACCATTATTATTTAGTTAAAATATATGCAATATATATCAACATATATCCACATATATATAACATATATTGGTATTCTTTTGCAATATATATCCATATATATCTAATTATATGCAACATATATTTACATATATTATTATTATTATTTTCGGTATATCTAGTTATATGTGGTATATCTAATTATATGTAATATATACCTACAAATATAATTAATCTTTACTTAAAATATATTTAACATATACCCCTATATATTGTTATTATTTAGTTAAAGTATATGCAATATATATCAATATATATAGTTATTGCATTATAAAAGAAAATTTATATATATCTATTGTTATTTTAGTATATGAAGGTATATGTTCCATATACATTTATATATTAATTGTATTACAAAAAGAATATCAGAATGCAGCTCTTATATTTTAATATATGATCAATATAATTTTATCTATCTATTATTTTTTAAAAAAATATTAGAATGCAACTGCAATATTGTTAGGTCCCAGCCTAGCTAGCTGTAAGTGCATAGATCGTTAACAAGTAATATAATGATAAGTAAAGTATCGTTCTCACAAGGAGGTAATTTCTAAATATCGAACAATTAAAATTGATTATTATTTGGATAATCAAATTTTTATCATCGATTAATTTAAATAAGATGAGTGTAAAGTTCTAATATTCTAAGACTTAGGGTTTAGTCACCTTTATTGATTCATCATGGTTTTTCTAAGGTATTGATTTAATTTAGTTTCCCTTTTATTAATGGTTGAATTTTCCTACATTTAATTCAAATCTTTCTTAAGTACTAGACTTATTATTTATTTCAATCCTTATGTCTACTTTCGTGATCATAAGTAATTAAATCAATTTATTAAGTTTTATAAAAATCTTTAAGCAATCTCTTAAGTGTTAACCTTATCTCTAAGTGAAAATTACTTAAGATTGTTACCTATTTTTGACTAATTTTATATTTTCACTCTCGCTTCATCACACAATATCTCAAGTCAATTAATTATTGGCCAGATAATTAAAATATTAAGATTAAAGATAACAAAAATAATTCAAGGGAAGTCTAAATTAAACTAAATAAACGTTTATAATTTCACGATAAATTCAATATAAGGGACTAACCCTAAAAATGATTAGTTCTTCATTATTAAAATAAAAATATTGCAATCATAAAAGAAAAGTAATTAAAAATATAATTTAAAGAATAAAAAATATCAAACTCTATTCCTTTGAAAAAAAACTTAATTTGATCTTGAATTCCTTCTTGAACAAAAGTTACTCTCCTTCTCTAAGTAAATTCTAAACTGTTTTTATTTCTTTGATAAATCTCTCTAAATCTTTTATATCTTGAAGCCTTGGAGAAAAGGTATTTAAATAGAGTGTTTGAAAACTTCATTAGTAGAGAAAAACTAAAAAAAGTTAGGTCACATCTTTGTTGGATAATCACTTTTCAAAATTTTTGCTCAAAGTCATGAAAATTGGCCCCACGGTCATGGCATATGGATGCCATGGTCGTGGCCTGAGTTGGAATAGACGGTTTTGAGCACTTTATAGCTGTAAATGGTTGGCAAGATACACCACGGTTGTGGCCTTTGAATGCCACTGTCATGGCATATGAATGGAAGCTATCAACTTTGACTTTTCTTCCTTTTCCTTGGCTTAGGCAGTAGCAAAATAAAACCCATGGTCATGGAGTTTTAATGCCACGATCGTGGCATCCATGTAGCTTCTGAAATTTTTATTTTTTTATTATGGTAGACTTGATTTAAATTTCAGGGTCGTGGCCTTGAAGGGCTATGGGCGTGGCATTTGCATTTCCTTCAATTTTGCTTACTTTTCTTCAATTTTTACACCACTAATCATTAGAACTTTTGAATCTTGCCTTTAAGCATAAAAAATATAATTCTAACTCAAACAAACAAAATCCATCAAATTAAATTGTAAAACAATTAAAATCATAGTTAGAATTATATAAAATATTTATTATAATTTCACTCTATCAAACTCCCCCAAACTTGAATCATTGCTTGTCCTCAAGCAATTGAAGTTAAATATTATCTATTTCTTTATATGTTGAGTTTATATGCAAAAATTTAATAATTAAAACTTCGAAATTTTTAGGTGTAATTTAGTTTCATAACTTTACCTACTTCATTCTTACCTCCTTCACTCAAGAATTTAATTAATTGCAATCAATCATCAAGTTTTAGATAAATAAATATTCTTTTAATGCAAACTTAATCTAGTTTCATATACATGCTTAATTGAGCTTTCTCCACTAATAGACCATGATAAATCAAGAAAAATCAAAAGGACTTTGATAGGCTTATAATGGGGTCTTATAATGGTGAGGGCTAACATAAGGTTTAAATGAAAATGGTTAAGTATCTTTCAAAAATTTCTCTTACATGTAGTTTATGTAGAGAATTCTTGGATTTTTGCTCTTTCCTTAACTCTTTTCTCTTCTCTAGAGGAATTTTATTATTATTATTATTATTATTATTATATATTTACTCCCCCAAACTTTAAACTTAAGAGTCTACTATTGTAAACTTTCTATATTTTATCCTCATAACCGAGCAATTTGATTTTTTTAGAAAATTTTCAAAAGATAATTAACCTTGAAAAGGACATTTAATTTGAGTTATTAAATATAAAAAAACCTTAAACTAACATTTATTTTAGGTTTAAAAGGGACAACTAAGGGCAATGTTTAAAATTGGTGGGTATAAGAATTTGATTCCATAAAAAATGCCTAAATCATTTTTTTCTTTTTACTTAGCAATGTTAAATTTTATCTCGAAAACTCTTTTAAATATGTTATAGGCCTAGGCAAATAATAATATGAAAAAATATACACTTAATCTAAAATTTAATAACTAATCATTTTTAATTAATTTAAGAGCTCATTTGGTTAAAAATTCACAAGGTGTGATTATTCTACCAAATCTTGATCTTTAAATTTTAAATTTTCAACTGAAAAAATTTAACATATAAAATAACATATAATACATCTAAAGTAACTATATTAAACCATACTCAATAAATAATAAAAATCCAAATTTCAAACCATAAACAATCCATAATTTAAACCAAACATAATTTAAAATAAAGCCATAAGTATTCAAAACTATCATAAAATAAAATTAAAGAACCATAAGTATCGCAAAACCAACAATTGAGGAAAGCGCACCCCAAAATTTTAAATACCACTGTCCTCAGTTGAGCATGAGTTGAGAGGGTTGCTGCGGCGGTGTATAATGGAGTCCAAAATGAGCAAATAAAGTGTTGAACTGGTCACTGATTCCGATTATTTGAGTGAAAATAGTCAGTACATCATGCTCAACTCCTCAAAACCGTTGCTCCATGTTGTCAAATCGCTGCTCTCAAGCTTCATTCCTTCGGTTCATCTCATTTTCAAAATAATTAAGCCTATTAGCAATATAATCAAATGTATTTGGTGGTGGAACAAATGGACCGACCTCGGAAAGTTGAGGCAGAAAAGGTTGTGGTTGTTCTGTTGTTTCTTCAAAATCGCCTTCTTTGCTAAATAATTCCTCTTCATCAATGTTAATATCGGTATCTAGGGGTCCTAAAACTATATATTGGTTCCCTCTCTTTATTGCTAGTCTTATAGCCATAATGGTACCCGTATCAATTGTAGTTTTACCCGGAATAGGTGCAAGATGATCAAGACTGATATTAAGATAGGTAGCAATCCTTGTAATCATTCCCCCAATAATAATCTTACCACTCTACTTCATGTCCTCTTAACATCATTTAGCAAATCAATAACAAATATTAAAAATTTTTTCTTCTATGGCACAATAAAAAAAATGCAATTTTTTAGAATTAATAGTGCCTTGACTCTCCCCTCTCCCAAAAATCATATTTGCTAGAACAACATGGATGTATTGGTAGAATGAGTTTGTAAAATTAGAGGCTTTTGATATTTTACTATTAAGTCGTCTCATGCCCCCTAATCTAGTCTATGTTTCATTTTTATCAAAATCTTCAATTCTACCGGGCATTCCTTGCAAGTCATCTAATCCAAGAGCATCCCCAAATTCAAGCATCAGCTAGTTATAATTTTGATTAGCTAACCTAAATTTCACTCTCCCATTATGGCTAACTTGTCTATTTGATGAAAAAAAAAGAGCAAAAACTACTTAAAAACTCCAAGGTCAATTTTGCATTGGTCGGGTAACGCATGCTATCAAACAAGATCCAGTGCATATCAATAAATATTTTAAGTAACACATCGTTCCATCTTACTTTTCTAATCACATTTGCATCAATGATCGAGAAGGAATTATTTTTCGGGATTGTAAATCATGATACCTTTTTCGTTGCTCCTCATCACGAAAATAAATTTTCAGATACATATGCAATCTTTGAGGTGCTGGAGATGAAGGTGGAGAAGGTGTTGATGAAGAGGATGATGATCCATCTTGGCGTCTCCTTTTAGATCTGCCAGCCTTTGATTTTTCACTACCCTTTGATTTCTTTGCAAAAGTCTTACTTCTAACCATATTGATGCTTGATTAGTTGGAATTGATGAAAAACTTAAAGAAAATTGGGTGAAAATAAAGTTTAGCTCATGGGTTGAGAGTTTAGGTCGTGGGTTTCAAATTTGGGTCATTAGGGCTTTAAAAAGTGAAGAAAGAGAGAAAATGAGATGAATTTATAGGTCTCTAGTGCCACAGTCATGGCCCATAAGTGCCATGGTTATGGGGGTCCTGTTTGACTGTTCAAAAATGGTTTGCATGGATTGCCACGATCATAGCCCTTGGAACACCACAGTTGTGGCTTTCGAGTTGCTTTTGCTCGTTGGTTTCTTCATGCTTCTTATCTCTGGCAGCCTTGTTTGCAATCCCACGGTTGTGGCCTTTGTAATGCCACGACCGTGGGAATGATTTTGCCTCTGCTTGCATATTTTCTTTTGTGCTTTGTTTTTTTGGCAGAATTGTAAGCAATCCTACAGTAGTGGGGCTAGGTAGGCCACGGTCGTGGGGTAGGTTTCTTTAATGGTACTTCAAAATTCTTCCCCCGATTTCATTTTTTTACAGCTTCAATTTGATTTCCACGACCCTGGGTTGATCCACCACGGTCGTGGTACATTTGCACCTCAATTTTCTTATGGTTTTGTACCTTAATTCACCTACAAAATAAAATTTAAATGACATTAAATATTTATCATTATATATATATTCAGAAAATAAAGAAAAAACTAAAATGAAGAGAAATTGGGTTGCCTCCTTACAAGAGTTAAGTTTATAGTCAATAGCGCGACATTGTTTGATTTGAACATTCAGTGGCTAAAATGATAGATGTTTTCGACGTCTATTGGATCATCAATGAAATAAGGTTTCAATCGTTGGCCATTTACTTTGAAATTTCTACTTTTTGATTTTGTATATCTATTGCTCCGTGAGGATAAACATTAACAATTTTAAATGGTCCTGACCAATGAGATTTAAGCTTCTATGGAAAAAGTCTCAATCTTAAATTGTATAATAAAACTTGTTGTCTTTCATGGAATTGATTTGATTGGATTGAATTATCATGCATGCCTTTATTCTTTCTTTGTAAATCTTAGCATTTTCATAAGTGTGAAATCGAATTTCATCCAACTAGCTTAATTACAAAAGGCGCTTTTATCCTGATTCTCTTAAATCCATGTTCAACTGTCTGATGGCCCAATATGCTTTATATTCTAATTTCACTGGTAGGTGACATGCCTTTCCAAAGACAAGATGAAAAGGAGACATACCAATTGGAAGTTATTCTGCAAGCCCAAAGTGCATTATCCAATTTAAAAGACCAATCTTTTCTTGAAGTGCTAACTTTTTTCTCCAGAATCTATTTGAGCTCCCTATTTGATATTTTCACTTATCCACTGACCTGAGAGTGATAAGGCGTTGACATCTTATGGTGTACTCCATATTTCTTAAGAAGAGTGTTAAAGATCTTATTACAAAAATGAGTACCACCATCACTGATTAGAGCTCTAGGAATTCCGGATCTTGTGAAAATATTCTTTTTAATGAACATAATTACCACTTTAGCATCATTTGTTGGACTTGTTATTGCTTCAACCCATTTGGATACATAATCTATTGCCACCAGGATATACTGATTATTGAATGAAGGTGGAAAGGGTCCCATAAAATTAATTTCCCAAACGTCAAAAAGTTTATCTTCAAGAATTAAATTGAGTGGCATGTCTTGTTTTCTTGAAATATTTTTAATTCACTAACACTGATCACATGACTGAACAAAAACTTTTGTATCTTTATACATTGTTGGCCAGAAGAATCCAGATTGCTAAAATTTAGCAATTTTTTTAGAGGTACTAGAGTGACAACCGCATTCTTTCGAATGACAAAACTTCAAAATACTCTTAATTTCTTCTTTTGGTATACATCTATGAATCATTCCATCCCCACAATGCTTAAACAAGAGTGGTTCTTCCCAAATATAGTTTTTAACGTCGGAAAGAAATTTTTCCTTTGCGTGTAAGATAGTTCTGGAGGAAGAATATTACCTGCCAAATAATTAATAAAATCAGAATACCAAGAAATAGAATTTTTAATAGAAAAAAGTTGTTTATCAGAAAATGACTCATTGATAGGCAATGCTCCTTTATTCATTTGATCTCCAATCTTGATAGATGATTTGCTACTAAATTTTTAACTCCCTTTTTATCTTTTCTTTCAAGATCAAATTCTTAGAGAAGCAAAATCTACCTAATTAGTCTTGGTTTAGCTTTCTTTTTACTTATAAGATATTTGAGTTTGCATAGTCAGTATAAACAATAACTTTATAGCCTAAAAGGTAAGATCTGAATTTATCCAAAGTAAAAACTATACCAAGCATTTCCTTTTCTGTTATAGCATAATTGATTTAAGTGTTGTTAAGGGTTCGGCTTGCATAGTAGAGGACATGACACTTCTTATCCTTTTTCTAACTCAAAACAGCCCCAATTACGTGATCACTGGCGTCACACATGAGCTTAAAGGGTAGAGACCAATCTGGTGGTGAGATAATAGGAGTTGCTGTAAGAGCCGCCTTCAACATATTAAAAGCAATTAGACATTCATTAAAAAAAAATTAAAAACAACATCTTTAATTAATAATTCACATAAGGGTTTAGTAATTTTTGAAAAATCTTTAATAAAACACCTGTAAATCCCTGGATATCCTAAGAAACTTCCAACTCCTTTCACATTAGTTGGTGGTGGTAGCTTTTCAATAATTTCTATTTTAGTTCGAACTACTTCGATTCATTCTTTAGACACCTTGTGTCCAAGTATAATTCCTTCTTCCACTATAAAGTGACATTTTTCCCAATTGAGGATAAGGTTTGTGTCTTCACATCTTTTAAGTATCTATTCCAAATGTTGTAAACAATCATCAAAAGTGAAACCATAAACTGTAAAATCATCTATAAAAATTTTAACACTTGATTTTACAATATCAGAAAATATAGCTATCATGCATCGTTGAAAGGTGGTCGGTGCATTGCATAGTCTAAAAATATTCTTCTATAAGCAAAAGTGTCATATAGACATGTGAATATAGTTTTTTTTTTTTTATCTTTTGGTGCTATAGGAATTTGAAAATAACCTGAATATCCATCCAATAAATAAAAATAATCATTACCTGCAAGTCTTTCAAGTATTTGATCAATAAATGATAATGAAAAATGATCCTTTCGGATGACTTTATTCAACTTCCTATACTTTATGCAAACACGTCATCCAGTCACCGTTCTGGAAGGAATTAATTCATTATTTTTATTTGTTACAGCCATCATCTCTCCTTTTTTTGAAACTACATGTATAGGACTCATCCAAGAACTATCAAAAATAGGATAAATTATTCCTACATCTAATAGTTTTGTCACTTTTGCCTTTACCACTTCTCTCATATTTGGATTCAATCTCCTTTGATGGTCTATCACATGCTTAGAATTTTCCTTCATTAAAATTTCATGCATACATATTGAAGGGCTAATTCCCTTAATATCAGATATAGTCCAACCTATTGCCTTTTTATATTTTCTAATAAAGTTCAAAATTTTACTCATCTGAATTTCTGACAAATTATCATTCACAATAATAGGCAACGTATTATTGGGTCTAAGAAATGCATACGTGAGATGAGTTGGAAGGAGTTTCAATTTCAATTCCGGAGCTTTTTCAATAAAATGAGGAGGTAAGGCCTTATCTTTATCAAGTGCTTCAAATTTTTGAAAGTACATTAATGGAGTTGTCTCTAAAGATGAAGCATAAGCTGCCACTTTTTTATTTTCATCTTCTGGGGTTGAACTTTGTGCAAGACAAGTTTCTAAAGAATTTTTAACATTTTTCTTACAAAATTATTATACACACTCATCAATAACATCAATCAAAAAATAATCATAAAGAAATGCAGGATGTCTGGCTACTTTAGTTAAACTAAACTCCACTTTTTCTTCTCCGACTTGCAAAGTGAGTTTTCCTCCACAAACATCAATCATAGCCCCAACTGTAGCAAAAAATGATCTTCCTAAAATAAGTGAAATTTTCACATCTCCATCCGTTTCTAGAATTACGAACTCTACTGGAATATAGAGCTTATCCACTTTTACCAAGATGTCTTCCACTATTCCCATTGAATATTTTAGTGAACGATCCACCAACTAAAGGGACATTCTTATTGGTTGATGTTGAGTAAAACTAAGTTTCATGCAAATAGAACTAGGCATTAGATTGACACTTGCACCTATATCACATAAAGCTTTATTAAAATCTGTTGCACCAATAGTACAAGGAATAGAAAAACTCCTTGGGTCTTTTAATTTTGAAGTAAGTTTATTTTGAATAACCGCACTGCATTCTTCTGTAAGTGCGATCTTTGCATTTTCTTCTGACTTTCTTTTATTAGATAGCAATTCCTTCAAGAACTTCACATAGGTGGGCATTTGAGTAAACGCATCTGCAAAATGAATATTTATGTAAAGTTGTTTAAATACTTCTAAAATTTTTTCATATTGCTTATCTAATTTTTGCTTTCTTAGCCTTCAAGGAAAAGGGATTTGAGGCTCATAAGTTTTGACAATTTCTTTTGGTACTTCCTTATCCTTTACTTCTTCTTGTTTTTCTTTCTCCTTCACCAATTTTGGAGTTTGGGTCTGTAAAGGATCTTTAAGTTGTAAACCACTTCTTAAGGTCACAACTTTGCAATGCTCTCTTGGATTGATTTCTATTTGGCTAGGAAGCTTTCCTTGATTTCGATTATGGAGAGAGCTTGCAATTTGAACTATTTGTGTCTCAAGATTCCTATTCTGAGTTGAGAAAAGTTCAATTTGTTGCTCAATTTTTTCATGTTTCTTTTTAATTCTATCAAATCTCTCTGATGTCGCTCCAATGAATTTCTTCAAAGCAACTTCATATGATGGCTTTTCTGGAGGATGAAAACATTGATTTTGATTTTTAATGTATGGTGGCTGATAAAGTGCTTTTTTATTGCTTTGGTTTCCCTATGACAGGTTGGGATGATTTCTCCATATTTGGTTATATTAGTTTTCTTAAGAAAAAGTTGGACCTCTATTTTGATTACCTAAAAACTGGACTTGCTCCATAATTCTACAGTCAGCTGTGTTGTAGTTTTCTCCACATCCTTCACAAGTTGGGGATGAAGTAAGGTTGACATACTCTAATTTCTTGGCTATTGTGTCTACCTTAGCTACAAGCAAAGAAAAATTATCAATTTCATGTAAGCATGTAACTTTTTTATGAACATTACGTTCTGAAGTCCAATGGTAGTTATTTGCTGCCATTTCTTCAATCAAATTAATTGCTTCAAAAGGAGCTTTGTTCATTATTGCACTACCACTTGCTGCATCTATTGTGCCTTTGATATTTGGGTGAAGGTCATTATAAAAATTTGAACCAAAAGCCATTCAGGGACTCCATGGTGAGGACATTTTCTTTGCAAATTTTTGAAACGTTCTCAAGCTTCGTATAAACTTTCTCCATCTTATTGAACAAAGCTTGTGATATCATTTCTCAATTTAGCAGGTTTTACAGGTGGGAAGTATTTTGCTAGGAAAACAGTGGCTAATTGATCTCATGTAGTGAATGTACCTGGTGCTTTAGAAGTGAGCCAATCATTTGCTTGATCTTTTAAAAAAACTGAAAAAAGTCACAAACGAATAGCATCATCAGATACACTATTAATTTTAAAAGTATCACACATTTTTAAAAAAATTAGTGATGCGAGCATATGCATCCTCATGTGGAAAACTATGAAAAACTGATTGTTGAATCAAATTGATAAGTGTTGGCTTAAGATCAAAAGTGTTGGCCTGTACTGGTGGTTTGACTATGCTAGACCTTGGTTGAGCTGAAGGCATAGCATATTATTTTAGGGTCATATTCTGTGGATCGCCCATGGTTGATTATTTGTCAGATGAATTCGTAGGATTATCTATTTTATGTGATTCTGCGGAAATTTCTTCCACTTTTTTGCTTCTCTTTTCTTTCTTTTTTCTTCTTCCTATAAAACCATTCACTTTTTTGGGTTATATGGTTCAAGCTTTGAGTTTTGATTTCTTGGCATATAAATCAAAATTTAAGAAATTAATGCAGAAAAGTAAAAATTCAAAGCAATAATTGTTTAATATTATCAATATTAGAATGATTGTTTCCCTGGCAACGACACCAAAAACTTATTAGGTCCTAGCCTAGATAGCTGCAAGTGCACAAATCATTAATGAGTAATATAATGATAAGTAGAATATCATTCCCACGAGGAGGTTACTTCTAAATACCGAACAATTAAAATTGATTATTATTTGGATGATCAAATTTTTATCATTGATTAAGTAAAATTCTAATATTCTAAATTCTAATATTATAATATTCTAAATGGTTGCATTTTTCTAAATTTGATTCAAGTCTTTCTTAAGTACTAGAATTATTATTGATTTCAATCCTTATGTCTACTCTCGTGATCATAAGTAATTAAACCGATTCATTAAATTTTATGAAAATCTTTGAGCAACCTCTTAAGTGTTAACCTTATTTCTAAGTAAAAACTACTTAAGATTTTTACCTATTTTTGACTATTATTATGCTTCCACTCTCATTTCATCACACAATATCTCAATTCAATTAATTATTTGCCAAATAATTAAAGCATTAAGATTAAAGATAACAAAAATAATTCAAGGGAAGTCTAAATTAAACCAAATAAACGTTTATAATTTCATGATAAATTCAATATAAGGGACCAACCTAAAAAGAATTAGTTCTTCATTATTAAAATAAGAACATTGTAATCATAAAAGAAAAGTAATTAAAAACATAATTTAAAGAATAAGAAATATCTCTATTTCTTTGAAGAAGAACTTGATTTGATCTTGAATTCCTTCTTGAACCAAAGTTACTCTCATTCTCTAAGTAAATTCTAAAGTATTTTTATTTTTTTGATAAATCTCTCTAAATTTTCTATATCTTGAAGCCTTGGAGGAAAGGTATTTAAATAGAGTGCTTGAAAACTTTATTAGTGGAGAAAAACTAAAAAAAGTTAGGTCACATCTTGGTTGGTTCATCACTTTCTAAAATTTCTGCTCAAAGTCATAAAAATTGGCCTCACGGTCGTGGCATATGGGTGCCATAGTCGTGGCCTGAGTTGGAATGGATGGTTTTGAACACTTTACAACTGTAAATCGTCTGTAAGATAGGCCAATGTCGTGTCCTTGGAATGCCACGACCATGGCATATGAATGGAAGCTGCCAACTTTGACTTTTCTTCCTTTTCCTTGTCTTAGGCAGTAGTAAAATAAAACTCATGGTCATGGTGTTTTAATGCCAGGGTCGTGGCATCCATATAGCTTATGGAATTTTTATTTTTTTTATTATGGTAGACTTGATTTAAATCCCAGGATCATGGCCTTAAAGGGCCATGGGCGTAGTACTTGAATTTCCTTCAATTTTGCTTACATTTCTTCAATTTTTGCACCACTAATCATTAGAACTTTTGAATCTTGCCTTTCCAAGCATAAATAATATAATTCTAACTCAAACAAACAAAATCCATCAAATTAAATTGCAAAATAATTAAAATCACAATTAGAATTATATAAAATATTGATTATAATTAGAATTATATAAAATATTGATTATAATTTAACTCTACCAAATATCTTAGTATATAAAGGTATATGTAACATATACATATATATACTTATTATCTTGGAGAAAAAATATGAGTATATAGCTATCATATCTTATACTATTCAGGTATATACTAACTATAACTATATATCTACTGTCTTTCAAAAACAGTATCAATATGGAGGTGTAATATCTTAGTGTATGAAGGTATATATAGTATATATATACAAATACGGTATATGCTTCATATAACTGTACAATAAAAAATAGTTTTAAAAAATACTACAAAATTAAATACTATAATATATGTTACATTAATATATAAGTAACATATATTGTTATTCTTTTACAACATATACTCACATATATCTAGTTATATGTAATATATACCAATGTATATTGTTATTCTTTTATATATATATATACATATATATATATATTTAATTATATATAACATATATCCGCATATAAATAAATATATAAAATAGTTATATCCACATATATTTTGTCATTTTTTAGTGAAAGTATATATAATATATGCCGACAGATACCAACATATATCTGCATATATCTAATAAATATATATCTAGTTATATATAAAATATACTGACATATATTATTATTCTTTAATTAAAAAATATATAATATATATTGACATATACTGATATATATCATATATATATAATGTATTGTTATTTAATATAATGTATTGTTATTTATAAATAAACTAAATGATAAAAAAATAAATAATTTTGATATCATACAACAATTCAATCAAATAAAATTTATACAAAATTATTTTATATATTATATTCCTAAGAATATAGAAATTAATTTAATATTAAGTGAAACTTATGCTAATATAATATTTAGTAATGAAAAAATTATTGAAAGCTCCAGGTATTTGGTGGAATAAATTTCATTATATAATCTTTTATTTTTCTTTATATAATATAAATTATAAAAAAATAATATTGTTTAATTAATAATAATATAAAAGTATGATTAGGTAATATGTATTATATTAAATGTTAACATGTAATATATTAAATGACTAATACAACATATAAATAATATTAATTATAATAATTAATTTTGGTGAGCCAATTGATAAGTTTCAGCTTTATAAATTTGTTAAATCAAAATTCATTAATTAAAAAAATTAAACTATTTTTACATACTAAAAATACTTATAATGTCTCTATTCGGTAGGATTATTTTGACATACAGGAATGCAAGAATTATTAATAAAAGAAAGAATAGAAAGAAGAAGATATGTCCACTTCTATTTAAGAAGTGGACCAATAATCATATAAAGATTATAAATATAATATGAAAAATCATATAAAGATTATAAATATAATATGAAAAATCATATAAAGATTATAAATATAATATGAAAAAGAGAGTTGAGAAAGAATAAGGGATACTGTAGTTGACATTGACAAGAGAGGCAAATTTGATGCGTGAATGGTAAAATTGTAACTGACATAAATTATAGATTTTTTAGGCTCACTATTTTTTAGAAGAAAAAAAAAAAGAAGAAGAAGAGTAGAGGAAGGAGTGCGGTATATTTGAAATAAAAAGATAAAGAAAAAGGTAAAAATGAAAAATATGAAAGTTAAAAGTGAAAAAAAAAATTTGTGTATAGCATTTTGGAAAATAAAAGTTGAAAGATATAATTAATGTAATTTCCTCAAATAAAATGATCAGTTGGGCTTAAAAAAGTCCGATTCGAAGCCCAAAATACTTATCGTTACAAGTGATTTGCAGCTTCTGGATATTCCGTAAAAATCATCAATAGCAAGACACCCAAAACAACGGAGGAGGAGAAGAAGAAAAGAGCTACGATTCTCTGCAGTTAGCAATGCTCCACGTTCGCCTTCACCTTCACCTTTTCTACCCACACCAGCATCTCTTCCCTTCTCAACGCAATTCATCTCCAATCACCACCATCCACCCCAATCCATGTCCGATTTGGTCCCCAGCAACAACGACCCCAGTTCCTCTTCGTCCAAAGCCGTTAATTAACTCTATTACATGTATGGCGAAACCGAGGAGAGTGAAAATGGTGGCGAAGCAGATTCAAAGAGAGCTCTCTGATATGCTTCTAACCGATAAGGTGCTACAATATGCTATTCTGCCGGAGGCTGCTTTGGGTGCTGATAGGTACTTGTCTTCTCTCACCACCATCAGCGACGTTGAAGTTTCTGCTGATTTGCAGGTACCCAGTCCATGAAATTGTTAAGTATTAAATGGACAATCGTCTATGCATTGAGTGATTGAGGGTAGTAATGCTTTTTGAGTAATACATGTTTTGCAGGTGGTTAAGGTGTATGTATCTGTTTTTGGGGATGATAGAGGAAAGGAGCTTGCGATTTCTGGGTTAAAGGCCAAAACTAAGCATGTTAGAAGTGAATTAGGGAGACGTATGAAGTTGAGGCTCACTCCTGAGATACGCTTTATAGAAGATGAATCCTTGGAGAGAGGAAGCAGGGTAATGATTTGTGAATATTATACGTGTCTTTATATGCATTTCTTCATTGAAAAAATTGTGGCTTTAATAGTGGAAAAGTTCAAAAACCAAGCATGTCATTAGGTTCTTATGTGGTCTTTATAAAACTGGGATATTGCTGTTTACTGTTGAATGTTTTTGCAAGATGAGATATATGGAGTAAAAAATCGTTTCTACTTTCATCACATTGTCATTGGTTAGTTAATCTTGATTTCCTTTAAGCATGCTACTAGTGATGAGTGATGCTGGATTTGCCAGCTGTTGGTTCAGCATATTTGCTGCGGCAATTTTTGTATTTGTTCATGCGATTGAGGACCTCGCACATGATCTTGGCGGATAACCATTTAATCCTCCTATTATGTGTTTCTAAAATGTTGATTATAATGGTTGCCAACGATTAGTAAGCCCATTTGGTTTCAGCTGAATTTCTGAAATTTCAGCTGGTTTTCCCCATGGTTCGTTGTTAATTTATAGAATCCTAAGTCGTTATAGTTGTTTACATAGTTTTTTTTTCCTTTTATTTTTCAGAATCTGGTCTGTGAATTTGCCAATCAAATAAAAATATAATAATTTGATCTCATTGGGTTTTTTAATGATAATGAACATATGGTTTTCCATTTCTTTTCTTGCATGATTCTGTCATTCAGTTACTTTTGCAGTAATTGTTGCTTTGGGGATGAGTTATTTAGTTGGCAGTTGATATTGATATGTTTAATTAACCCTTTCAGGTGATAGCTATATTAGATAAAATTAAAGCTGAAAAGGATAATGCTACAAGTGAAGATGATGAGCTGTCCGAGTCATCTGAATCACCTCAAGATGATAGAGATTGGGAGGGTGATGACCCTGATGAAGACATTATTTATGTAAAATAGACATTTCTCCAATTGGTTGGCTTGAGAGTTGTTTGATTTTAGGCATGTCCATGCTTCTCATCAGGTCAGTTTTCTTATGAATTGATCTTCTTCTCTTGATGGATGATGCCTTTGGTTTCAATTTACCACATCGTTTCATTACCCTTGGCAATACAAAGATTTGCATTGATAATCATAGCTGTATATGTTATTTCTATGAAACTTAAGACTAATTTAAAATTTTTTTTATTGTAACTTGAAGAGGAGCCAACCATGCAAAATATGGTTGTTATATAATTCTATGAGTTTATGTAAAGTTCATATTTCAATTAAAAATTCAATAATCACAAAGAATACAAGAATAATAATATATTAGCAATGACAGTATAGCACAATTATATTAATAGTACATGGTATTAGTATAATTTAAATAAGAAAGAAGGGAGAACATGATATCAAATTGAATAAGCAGCAATGATTTACGGATGCTGGAAATTGCATATTGCAAAAATTCAAATCAGAAAAATAGTGTGATCTTATAGATTTTCCATGAAAAAAATTTATTCATTGTACTATTTAAAACATGAATTTTACTTAAGTTCCTAAATGTTTGTGGTGGTAGTCCCATTTTTAACTCAACTTTGGTCATCCAGATTCACTTTTAAAGAGAAAAATCATTTGAAATGTTAGTTAGAAAGCATGTTATGACTTTTTGCAACTACATACTGGAACACTTATACATAAAAAGTTTATACAATTGAATTTGGGTTAAAAAAAGCAAGTTTGACAACCTTGATTGAAAATTTGAAATGCCTATTAGCACTTGTCCTCTCTAGTGGCGTTCGAAGGGATAATCTTTTTTTCTTTTTGAACAAAGAATGAAATTCCTTTCATTACTAAGAAGTCTGCAATCCAACAGAACCTACTATCCAGATGAGCCAGATAGTAAGGCATGACGAACTAATTTTACTGGTCAACAAAACAACCATAATATTTGCTTAAAATCTGCATTCCTTGCAGATATGGTGATGGACAAACTTCGGAACCTGGGAACTGAAGTGCAATAGTTCTAGCATTGGCTATATATATATATTTGTAAATTTTTTGTGTCAAACCTAAACTTTTCATGTCATTGAATGGCTGAAACCACATTTTCTTTTCTTGTTTATTAATTTTTGAGCTATATGGGATATACCTTTGCGGTGCCAAGGCTTTCTCATTTTAGGAATACTTTATTCGTTCATTTTTATGATAATGCATGTGCTTGATCTAATGCAAGGGGGAAAAGACCATAAGCATATATTGTTAACAAGGCAGAAGTAAGCTTTCGTTCTTGGCCGGCGCTCAGCTAAGTAAATCAGAGATCATGTAATCCCCTGTGAATTTTACTCATTAATTTGTTCTTACTGGTCTTCTTTGGAGTTCATGTTTGTAGGATATATGATATTACAATTAAGTTTCAGGTTCGATGTGAGGGTAGTGTTTGAAACTACTAATTTTATTAGTGGTTACCTTCCCAATACTTCTACTCATCAGCTGCAATCTATCTGCACCAACTCTTTTATATAGTAAATCTGTGAGATCTCGCCATTCAGTCCTTTTTTTTTCTTTTGACTATATTATCCTTATTCAAAATTATTATCAATTTTGTTTCTTAAATTAATATTCATGATATTGCTTTAATTTATATATATTTATTCACATGATACTTATAATATTTGAAATAACAAAAAAGGTTCATCTATGCAATAAAAATTTAATCATGCAGTTGCCAAATCATCAACTTTAAAAGCCTACTAATTATGTAAATCAGCTAACCGGCGCACTGTCAAAATGAATTATGAACAGTTTAATCAAAAGTACCCTTACAACAGCAAGCAACAATCAAGTGGATGCGTGAAAATTGTAGAACTTGTTCACATTAAATTAAGAAGTATCAGTTGTTCAAATGCTAAAATTTTATAATAATTATAATAAAAATCAGCAAACAAATCAATCATTTATTTTCTAACAAAAAGAGAAGCTGTAAGGCGAAAGGCACCATAGGCCCAGACATCATGGTTTTAGGGCGTCGTAGAAGCCCCCAGATTGACCTAACCTAACAGCAACCTACATGATATCTACTATCCAGCTACCAACAAGATTAAGAATTGGCAAGATTTACTTGATGAACAAATATAAAGAAACATCTTGATGGATGTGTAACAAAATCTCACAGAAAAGCAATTTCAGGGACAGAGAATTCAAAAAAGAGGGTAATCGATAGACGGTGGCGGCAAAGGGCAGAAAACGCCCTCTATATCTATTGTAAGAAAGAGTGCGTGGTCCTTTTACAATTTTGTCAGATCAAGGATAGAACCTGAACCTATAATGAAGGATTTTATACCAGTGCATGAAAAATAACACCCCTCCAACCTCTTGGATGCAGGCAGACAGACACATATACACTGCAGCTAAGGAGAAAAAGCAACAATGGTCCCCGATTAGCATAAACTCAGCTAGGAAATTCAAGTTGAATAACACAAACTACTAGTAAATCCTGCAGAGCATCACAGTGATTTCCTGCACTTGCCATTGGAACTTTGGAAAGGAAAAGATAAGGAGTTCTTCCGAAGAGATACACAAGTCCTTTATATAATACAAGAAATTAGGCAAATTTATAGTGGGAACATGGTTTTAAGGGTACATGAATGAACTATACTTTCAAAAACTCAAGACTGATCCAACCTAACTAGCCAAGCATACAAATTTACTTAAAATCATGCTCCCACGTTCACCATATGAATTCAATTAACAGGAGAACAATTATCGATGAAAAGATGAGATAGAAAACTCCTCAGATAAGTCTTTATGAGGCCAAATGTAGAAAAATCAATGAACGAAGAAATTACAATGAGCAAATTACACTAATGGAGAGAGTATTCTTCCAAAAGTTATATTTCAACAAAATAGAGTGAAAGAACTAACATATGGATTGAAGCATTTGTCAAGCAAGAAAACGGAAAAGACAGACAAAAAGTTGCAAAGATTTATTAATTGAATCAGGGGAAGATCAATCTTCCATCACTTACCCATTGCCACCTAAGCAATACAAAACAACCTTCATGGCGATCAAGGAATACTGATTAAACAGTTTTCCAAAAAACAAGTTAAGAACCTCCAGAAATTTTTTTGAACAAGAGATATAACCAGTGAACCATGGTCTAGAAAAGCTTTACATCAAAATGAGGATCCGAAACAATTAAATTGCTTTGCATTATTCCTATGCCAGCAAAACTTAAGTCTACCAACTTTCAACAATAAATTTTCTCAGTGATGAACCTTTGCTTCAGCTTTCTTTTGAGACTTTGCTTTTGCCTGTATTTGGAAGAAAGCATCAAGTAAGCATTTATTCATGTTCTATTCTGTTATGTCTGTGTGTGTGAGGCAGAGAGAGAGTATTCACAAATCTTCCCTGTTAGAAGTTACTATCATGAACGAGTAAGTTTGTGCAACAAAAAAGACAGAAGTAAACAGACAAGAAGACGTTAACAAGCCACTAGAGAGTCACAAAGACGAATGAATGATTTATGAAGTAAATAAAATAGGACAAATAAACATCCCAGAAAATATTGCAATTTCCGCCTAAACAATGCCATACCAACAGATAAAGAAAGGAAAGTAAAGAGAATAAAATAAGTCAAGTGAACAGGAAACCACCTCAACCAAAAGATGCACAGTTGCAGATTACACCAAGCACCAAGAGAACTCGGAGAAATTTTTTAGCATAGATTTGTCCTATCAAGATGCATTGCCATAATGTTTCTCCGTTAAGTCTAAATTCTATTCTTAGGAGTCTAGAAATTATTTGTCACCGCCCGTTAGCTTATTTATCTCCACTGAAAGACGGAAAAATGCAATTCTCAATCTTCAACTCACAAGAAGAAAGGCCTGCCCAGTTGGCTATTCAGAACAACTTAGAAGAAGCACATAACCATGCCTATGAGCATTAAACAACACTAATTAAACAACTTAAGTACTAAACAACACTAACTGTCTTCAAACAGAATTCGTTATTGAATAGAATCTACATCGGAATCAAATGAACAAGTACATATCCATCAAAACAAAATTAATTATAAAGGAAATTAGGATTCAAATAGAAAATAAGGATGTCGAAACGCACTTTAAAAATTAATAAATCAGATTAGAAACACACACAATGAAGTAAGGTACCTTAAGATATTTGAGCTTCATGTTCCCATACACAAGACCCAAAGAAAAAGCTGATACTCGAGCCACCTGAAAAACCCAATAATAATAATAATATAGAGAAATCAATGCAGCAATGGCTACAAACAAAATTATATAAGATTAGGGATATTTTAATCTTTCTCTTTTTTATTTTCTTCCAATTTCTGAGTGACCAAACAGATGATTGAGAAATTTACCAGGGCCAAGGAACTAATGCCGGAGTAGGGTCCAGACGGCGGCGTCATTTTTGTGGGGAAGAAGGGGAGTCGTAGCTAAGATCGGGTAAAAAGAGAAGAGCTTGCAATGAGAAGCTTAAGCCCTAGATTTTATTTTGGACTCGGCTCATCCTGTACCGGGCCTAGGACTGTAATCGAGCCAACACGTTTTGAAAAGTTCGCTCGTTACAAAGCAGTCGGATTGAAAATTGAACTCGAACTGAATTTTAATTAAGAGTGAGTTTATATTAAATAAGCTCATATATTATGTATTTCATATTTAAATTTAAAATTTATTTAAATAAATTTAATGAGTCTAATAAATTTATTTTTATTTTATTATTTATTTATTTATTTATAATTTTATAGAAAAAATTAAAATTAATATTTTTATAAAAAAATAAATAATATTATTATATATTAATAAAATAAAATATTATATTATTATAATTTTATATTTTATTATAAATTACTATGTTATTTTATATTTTATATTATTTAATATATTTATTAAATATAATATATATTTAATAAATTATATAAATTAAATTAGTCAAAAAATTAATATATTTATATATATAATTTAATATATATAATATATAAGGAAATATTTGTTTTAGTTTGGGATATAGTCATTTCATACTAATCCCTCTCTCTCTAATAAAATATGCAATTCTAAATAACTCTCTTTTTTTCGTTCTGATTTACTAGGCTGGTCCTATTTTGATACATCAAAAACATCTATTATTCTTTAGGTATATAAGCTGAAAATCATACAGTAGCTGTTACTGGCAGTGAGCAGATCTAAAGAACTCTGTGTTGATTGGTATAACAACACACTATATCTCTGTTTTGGAGAGTTGTATACTCCTGATATAGTAAGATTTGACTCTTAATATCCATACACCCCTCTAGCAGTATCAGAGTCATAACACTATTTATATGATAAACATAAATAATAATGAAGGAAGAAGAACCTTATACACTATGATTACTCCCCAAAAAAAAAATAGTTAATCTCACTTATTCTCTCCTTATCCCTCCTTCTTGTTTTGAGTCAATTACTAATAAGATAGATCATCTTTAAGAAATTATTCATATCCCAAAAGATTTTGAAGTTGATAGTTCTCAGCTTCATATACTTAATCCTTATCTTATTTTCCATAAGTCTAATTATATAAAGAAAATTTTCAATCTAATTTCTTCTAAAAGACCTCATATAAAGGAATACATTTAGACCACTTGTCTGAATCAGTGTTCTTTGTCTTCTACTCCTATTGAACAATATGTCACTATGAAAATTCCACAAGAGTTTATCTCTCAGTGGAAGAAACAATGATAGTTTTATCTCCACCTTGGAGGTGTAAGAGTTGTTCTCTCCTATCATGGGATGAAAAGTTTTTCAGTTACCGCTAGACTCTCTCTTTTGGATACCGGATAAGTTCACTTTAAAAACACAGTGATTGGTACTATTCTCACAACACTTAATGCTGAAAGTGTTATTTTGATCTTTTTTCCTAACTATAATATGTCCTTGAATAATGTGCACTTGTCTACTACCTTGAAGATATAAGTTTAAATTACTGGAGCTAAACAGATTGAAGGGTCTTTATCTGCCACCATTCATCACCAGATAGTGTATGGATTGCAGGATCATGCAATCAACCTATCTACTCTAGGAGTATCTACATATGCTCTTTACATTTATGCAGATACACATACTGCTCCTACTATTGTATAGACTCCAAGAGATAGTTGCCCAGAGAAAATCTCATGAAACTCATTCCTCTTCAATGGATTACTACTTATGAGAAGTAGTAGTAGAATTCTAGAGATGTACAAACTATGAATCCTATTTTTATCAGAAAGAAAGATGATATAGTCAAAACTATTTTTCAGGAACCTCCAAAGGATTCAGAAGGAGCTAGTTCTAGTTCTTTCCCAACAATTTTTCATAACTGCATGGCAGTTCCAGTCTCTCATAGAGATACAGAAAAGATTCTAGTTCATAGTTTTTTATCTGATGAAAGTCTAATTTATGCCAAGAAAGTTAGATGTCATTTTATCTAGGATATTCCAGATTTAAGAGAATGTGACCCTGGTTGTATTTGCTGTGAAGAAATAGGAGATGTCCAATATCCTTCTATTAAATCAACCAGACTCACTGGACCTAAGAGATTTTTCTCTTAATGCAGATCTAAAACTACAGGGTTAAAACGCCCTCCTCATGATTTAGAAAATTCTCCATGGATATAAATTTCATCAGAGATTCAAAAGAAGGAGTATCCACTCCCTTTTCTCAATATGTGATAAGGCTCTTAAAGTCCTATAAGCAGAAGGACTTCTTGATGTTCCAAAACCTCCAAAATTACCTAAACCACAAAAATTTAAACATGCATCAGCCTTTAGCCTAGAAACCACAACCTCAACCTTGTATGATGTTTTCTCCATCATCATTAGAATTTTAACCACTAAAAAAATAAACGGATCCACAGACTAAAATTAGTACCCGACCTTTCATCCAATTAAACACAGTACTTCTCTTTGGACAACTAAAAGAACTTTCTCAAGGAGAAGAAGTTCTTAACTGGCAAACTCATAATGCTCAGATTCAAAATACTTATCTGATGTCCATTGACTCCATGATTGATCAACTATCTTTTATGACAGATAAAATTTCATTAGCTCTGAAGTTTATGTCTACTAAAATTCAGCAGTATCATAATTTTCTTCTTATGAGAATTAATCAATTAGATACTGAATTTAGAATGATGATCCAATAGCAAAATCTTGAGCCCTTATTTTCTCAAAAAAGGGAAGAACTCTAACCTTGAAATCCAGACTTGAGATAATAGAAAGAGATTTATTGTCAAAATAATCCCAATCTATTTCTGACCATTATTTTCCTATTTTCTCCCCTTATACCAACCTATACCAATTACCAAACCAAAATTTAGAATAGTGCATGAACTATTTCCTCCTATAAAATCTTAGAAAATTCTAATTCCATCATCTTCTGTACCTCCAGTTACTTCGATGCAGAAACATTCCTCTTCTTAAATGACATATGATGCAACTACAAAAGGCTCAACATCATATTCAGAACCTCCTCTTCTAGGAGTATCTAAACCCTACCCACAATAGCATATGGCTCTTAATGTAGCTTTTGATTCGGATTCATAAGAATATTCAGACTTAGCAACCGATGATATTCTTAGTACTTTTGATTCAGAATCTCAACAAGCTGACATTTCTCAACTTTTAATGGTTGACTCTCTTGCAGATCCTCCTCCTACAACTGAACCAATTATAGAAGATCCCCCAGAAGAAGAATCTTTAGAATATGATCTGAGATTTGAATACCAAAGGACCAATAAGCCTACCAATGGTTCATGGTTTACTTTTGATGATTTGCCCACAAAAAAATGGAGATCTCGGATAGTTGAGTTTAATGCCTGGCTTGATTTGCAAATGGAAAAAGAAGGTACTTCTCTCCCTCAAATGTTATGAGAATTTATCTCTAGATTCACTGGAAGCCTCAGAGAATGGTTTACATCTATGGATGTGTACACTAGACTAGCATTTTTTGCTAAACACATCTCTGATGCTCTCTTGCAAATTTATACCATATTTTTTAATAACCGTGCAATCAATTCTAAGAGGCAAAAAAAATTCTTTAAAATGAAATATTGTTCTCTAAAAGTTAAAGATCTTAATTTTCATTATCAGAGAATGTCTGAGAAGTTCTATATGCTAGGTGATTACAGTGATCTTAGCATGAAATAAGTTTATGTCACCTCTCTCCCTGAAGAACTTCAACCAGAAATACACAGATTTATTCATCGACACAGACAGAACTCTCCAACAAATTTTCTTAGGTGAAATTCATCAGTTTACTTATGCAACTCTCAGTAAACTGTGTGAACACCATAATATAATGAAGAAGTTCATGAAATATTATAAAATTTTGCAATCTGCTTGTAAAAGACTAGCATCTTTAAAAATAAAATGCAAGGAGAGGAATTGTTTTTGTCATTCACAAAAGAAATCTCATAAATTTTCTTTTAAGGATAAATGACCTCATCAGTTTAGAAGAAAAAAAAAGAAGTTTAGCTTCTTTAAAAGACGATCTCCTTATTCAAAAAGAAGAAGAAGCTCAGGAGATAGATGTTTTGCATATGGAGAAAAAGGACATTTTTAAAAAAAAACTATCTCGAGAAACCCATAAAAACAACTAAGTTGATTCGGCAAATTAATCAATCCTCACTCTCTTTCTTATAATGTAGAGATTGAGTCTGTTCTTTCATAATAGAGTGAAGCAGACTAGGAAACTATTATGGCTCTTCATATAGATGATGATGATTCTTATTCAGAATCTAGTTCTATAGATTCATATCAGAATGACTATCTTCCCATTTATCATCTTCAGCAACACCAGTTGCCTTCTGCTTATTATGTTGATTCCACATTATTGACTCCACTGGTCTAGATTTTCATACTTCATTCTAAGTATTACAGAGTTATTCCCTTAATAGCTTTCATAGATACTGGTGCTCATAAATCTATGATGAATCCTACAGTGTTACCAGATTCTTGTTGGAAGTCTTACACTGAACATTTTAAGGCAGCTGATGAAAATGTGTTTTCTACACATTTAATCACTAAAAAAATTGGAATACATTTTTTTTCATATTGTATTATATGGACTCATGTTCTTGGTTCATCCCTTCCAAATAAAGACTTATTAATAGATTTTGATGTTTACCAACAAGCTAAGAATATTCAAATTCTTTAAACTGAAATTTGTTATAAGAAATTTTTTAAAGCATACACTGATATACAGAGAATCTTTTCTCTGTCAGAAGTTTCAGCAGATTTTGAAGATATAAAAATTTCTTTTCTTTCTGCTTGTATTGATTCCCATACTGAGTTTCATCATCCTAAGCCTTTATGGAAGAATGCAGATTTCTTCATTTTTCTCCCTTTTAAAAAGAATGAAGATATTAATTTTACAAAGACTTCTCATCCTAGAATGTCTCCTTTAGACCTTGCTCTTGCCAGACAAGAATGTGAATTCTTACTAGAACAAGGATTAATTGAACCTACTAAGTCCAACTGGTCTTGTCAAGCATTTTATGTAGAGAAGAGATCAAAAGTTCTTAGAGGAAAAAAGGGATTTTTTATTAATTATAAGCCTCTTAATCTGTTTCTTATAGATGATAATTTTCTTTGCCTAAAATCTCTGCACTCATGGTTCATTTGAAGGCGACTAAAAAAAATTTCGAAATTTGATTTGAAAGCTGGATTTTGGCAATTGGATATTAAGTCAGAAGATAGGCCCAAAAAAATATTTTGTATCCCTGATGCTCAATATCAGTGGACAATAATGTTATTTGCATTGAAAGTTGCTCCATACTTATTTCAGAAGGCCGTGATCAGAATTTTTCATCCCATTTTGTATTTCGCTTTGATTTACATTGATGATATCTTACTATTTTCACCAACAGTAGAAGCCCATCATAAATTGCTTCAGTAATTTTCTTCTATTGTTCAGCAGTATAGTATTATGATCTCTGAAAAAAGAGTATTATGGGTCGTGACTCTATTGACTTCTTGGACTTGTATTTTGAGAATGGAGTTTATACTCCATGTCCACATATAACAGAAGAATTGCTTAAGTTTTCTGATAAAAATTTAACTTTTAAGCAGATTTAATAATTTCTCGGTATAATTAATTATATTAGAGATTTTTATCATACTATAGCCCAACCCATCAGCCAATTATCCAAACTACTGAAGAAAAATCTACCACCTTGGTCAAAAGAACATACTAAGGTTAGACAGACCATTAAGCAGATAACTTCACATCTAACTCCTCTTTACATTCCTTTTGATGGTCTCAAAATTTTATAGACAGATGCTAGTGATGAGTATTGTGGTGCTATATTTCTTGAAAAACTCAATAACACTCATCCTTGATAATACCTTTTTTTCCAGAGCTTTAGATTTTAAACAGAAAACTCTTCCTCCTCAACAACTCCTCGGGCTCCAGGAATGGTTCTCTAAATATGACTATTATATTTAGCATATTAAAGGCCAAAAGAATTTGATTCCAGATCTTCTCTCCAGATCTTCTAAAATAATCCCTATCATAAACCTAGCCAATAATTTTTCTTGTGTCATGATGTATAAAGGATACTCACCTAAAAATCTTCCTGTCAAACCTCCTTACAGATATAACCCTAATTTTAAATTTCCTCCAGGTACTCATTTCACCTCTCTTACTAACGTTCAAGCATATGCCAAAACTCATATTGTTGTTTATCTTGAGCATATTCATAATCATTTTGACATGGATTCAGAAGTTTATACATTTTATCCATAATATCCATGAATGCTGATTTATCATCTTTGTCCTGCACATCCAAAATATCCAACTAAATTATGGTTTTTATGGTGTATGACTATACTATATAATCATGTTGTGGAGATTTATATTTTAGACATGCTTAATTTCATCTCTATCAGTGATAATGCATATCCTTTGCTCTACAAGTTTCTCAAATGGTTCAACCAACTTTCGTGGTAGCAACAACAGTTTTTATAAATTATTTATAAAAAAATAACTATGGCAAAAACCAGATGAAGAACAAAGAAATTATTATGCTATTTTTGTCATTCATACACCAGTTTTTCAATAACCTCACACTGGAGTTTTTTGGTCAAGAAATCAAATTGTTTATTGAAAGACTTATTATGGTCAAATTTTTCATAATTATCAAAGGCATATTGAATTAAGAGCTCATCTTTGCATTCTCAATATTTCAAGAGCTTTTTCTCAGACAATCAGAAGATCTCTGATTTGCTCTTCAATGGTGAAAAACAAAAATTGGATCTGACATGATCAACAGTATGCTGAGACAACCACAAAGCTCCCTTTCCAACTCACGGGAGAATACTTTGTTGATTATGGACCTTTTGACTATGAACAAACACAAGATATAAGTCCCAGTACTTCTTATGCAGATCCCAGTACTTCTGAACCTTCAGCTTAAAGAGATTTCTCCTTATCTATTTCAGCTCCACCAGACCAATTATTCTAGTTTCTCAAAGAGATTTCTCCTTATTTATTCTAGCTCTGCTAGTACTTAGTCTACTCAGTACACTCAGACTGAACTTACTAAGTCCAACTGGGCTTGTCAAGCATTTTATGTAGAGAAGATATCAAAAGTTCTTAAAGAAAAAAGAGACTTTTTATTAATTACAAGCCTCTTAATCTATTTCTTACAGATGATAATTTTTTTTGCCTAAAATCTCTGCACTCATGGTTCATTTGAAGACAGCAAAAAAATTTTCAAAATTTGATTTGAAAGCTGAATTTTGGCACTTAGGTATTAAGTCAGAAGATAGGCACAAAAAAATATTTTGTATTCCTGATGCTCAATATCAGTGGACAGTAATGTCATTTGAATTGAAAGTTGCTCCATCTTTATTCCAGAATGCCTTGATAAGAATTTTTCATCCCATTTTGTATTTCCCTATGATTTACATTAATGATATCTTACTATTTTCACCAGCAGTAGAAGCCCATCATAAATTGCTTCAGTAATTTTCTTCTATTGTTCAGCAGTATTGTATTATGATCTCTGAAAAAAAGAGTATTATGGGTCATGACTCTATTGAATTCTTGAGCTTGCATTTTGAGAATAGAGTTTATACTCCATGTCCACGTATAACAGAAGAACTGCTTAAGTTTTCTGATGAAAATTTAACTTTTAAGCAGATTTAATAATTTCTCGGTATAATTAATTATATTAGAGATTTTTATCATACTATAGCCCAACCCATCGGCCAATTATCCAAACTACTGAAGAAAAATCTACCACCTTGGTCAAAAGAACATACTAAGGATGGACAGACCATTAAGCGAATAGCTTTACATCTAACTCCTCTTTACATTCCTTTTGATGGTCTCAAAATTTTACAAATAGATGCTAGTGATGAGTATTGAGGTGCTATATTCCTTGAAAAACTCAATAAAAAACTCATTACTGTGGATTCAAAGATAGTGAAAAACACTATCACTCTGTTTACAAAGAGATTTTGGCGGTAAAATATGGAATCAAGAAGTTTGAATTTCATCTTCTTGGTCATCATTTCCTCATCCTTGATAATACCTTTTTTTTTCAGAGCTCTAGACTTTAAACAGAAAATTCTTCCTCCTCAACAACTTCTCAGGCTCCAAGAATGGTATGTCTATTCTGTTTAGCATATTAAAGGCCAAAAGAATTTGATTCCAGATCTTCTCTTTAGACCTTCTAAAACAATCCCTATCATAAACCTAGCCAATAATTTTTCTTGTATCATGATGTACAAAGGATACTCACTTGGAAATCTTCTTGTCAAACCTCCTTACAGATATAACCCTAATTTTGAATTTCCTCCATGTACTCATTTCACCTCTCCTACTAACGTTCAAGCATATGCCAAAACTCATATTGTTGTTTATCTTGAACATATTCATAATCATTTTGATATGGATCCAGAAGTTTATACATTTTATCCAGAATATCCATGGATGCTAATTTATCATCTTTGTCCTGCACATCTAAAATATCTAGTTGAATTATGATTTCTATGGTGTATTACTATACTGTATAATCATGTTGTGGGGATTTCTGTTTTAGACATGCTTAATTTCATCTCTATCAGTGATAATGCACATCCTTTGCTCTACAAGTTTCTCAAATGATTCAACCAACTTTTGTGGTAGCAACAACAATTTTTGCAGATTATTTATAAAAAACAACTATGGCAAAAATCAAATGATGAACGAAGAAATTATTATGCTATTTTTGTCATTCATAAACCGATTTTTCAATATTCTCAGACTAGAGTTTTTTGGTCAAGAAATCAAGTTGTTCATTGGAAGACTTATTATGATTAAAATTTTCATAATTATCAAAAGCATAGTGAATTAAGAGCTCATCTTTGCATTCTCAATAATTCAAAAGCTTTTTCTCAGATAATTAGAAGACCTCTGATTTGCACTTCAATGGTGAAGAATAAAAATTGGACCTGACATGATCAACAGTATGCTGAGATAACCACAAAACTCTCTTTCCAACTTACGGGAGAATACTTTATTGATTGTGGACCTTTTGACAATGAACAAACACAAGATGTAAGTCCCAGTACTTCTTATGCATGTCCCAGTACTTCTCAACCTTCAGCTTAAAGAGATTTCTCCTTATCTATTCCAGCTCTACCAAACCAGTTATCACTACAGTTGTTGACCCTTCAATTCAAAGAAAAGCTGATGGAACTCCAACCACTCAGACAAATATTGATGAAACTTTAGCCAGTACTCAGTCTACTCAGTACACTCAAACTGATAATTTTGACTATATGACATATAATATAATGGTGCATTCTTTTTATGAGTCGGATGATGAAGACTATAGGAATATGAACCTGTCCCCCAGTCACTTTGATTGACGTTATAGTCTCTGCACTCAGCTATAATACTGTAGTACTTTTACTGTTTATAATAATATTTTATCTGTAATAATTCACTCTTTTTAGAGTGTTTATACTGTTATGTAAGTAGAGTATGCATGTACACCTACTCTCTATTTTTGTGTTTAATGGGATCATTGCTTACGATCTCTTATTTGTAAGATAGTTGATTCCCTTCTCTATATAAGGGAATGTTTATTTTAGCTGGGGATATAGCCATTTCAGATTAATTCTTCTCTCTCTATTAAAATATGCAGTTCTAAACAACTCTCTTTTTTTCATCCTAATTTATTTATTTATTTATGAATAGTATGCAATGATCCAGAAGAATTAATATCTTGTTTGAAGCTTTGAGTATGATGTGTTTATAGACGATGCTTGAGACTTTTCGGTGAAGCAATATTCTGTTCATTCCTCTGAGGATGAAATATGGTATGTATGGAACTTGCAGCTTAGGCTGATCCTATTCGGATACATTAGAAACATCGGTGGTTCTTGAGGTATATAAGTTAGAAACTATACAGTAGATGCTACTGGTAGTGAGCAAAGCTAAGAAATTTTGTATTGACTGGTATAACAACGTACTGTACCTTTATTTTGGAGAGTTGTACGCTCCTGGTATGGTGAACTTTGACTATAATAAATGAGTAGTTCGGGTTTGAGCTAAAACGAGCTTTTATCGAGCTCGAGTGACTTGGTTCATTTACAACCCTAATTGGGACATTTACAAAACTACCAAAACAAAAACTTTATTTTAAAAATATAAAAAAATAAAAATATTTATATTTATATTTTGAAGAAAATTGGAGTAAATTTTAAAAAATACCTCAAAAATATCTCTTCTTTCACGATAATTAATATTTTACTTTAATTTATATTAATTTTTAAATTCGCTATTAAATAAAAATATTCTAATAAAATAATAAAAAGTAATATTTAAATTATATTTATAATATATGAAACATATGCTGAAACAAATAACACTCATAAAAAATAAATAAATAAAGTAAAATCTATAAAAATATATTAATAAAAATTATTAAATTAATTATTAAATAAATTTTATATATTATATATATAAAAAATAAAAAAAAATATTAATTGTATTATGTTGATGTTATGTAAAAGAAAAAACATTAATTTTGTTATGTTAAAAAAAATCAATGAATTAAATTTGGGCCCAATTTATTGGGCCAACAGATACAAACTGATAGAGGCAATTGAGCACATTATCGAACATTGATTAGCCCACTACAATATTATCTTGACCAATGATTTATTCTTTTTTTTTAAATAATGGATGTAGTTAATTTTTATTATTGAAAATATTAAACTAAACCAATTAATTTCCCTTAATTGAATTCATATATCTCCATTTATTTCTTATCTCTTTATTATATAATTTTATTTTCAAAAATATCTCTTCTCACATTACAATCAATATTTTACTTCAATTTTTTTTAAACTTCATTATTAAATAAAAATATTCTAATAAAATAATAAAAATTAATATTTTAAATTATATTTTCATCATATAAAATATATATTCAAATAAATAACACTCACACAAAAAAATAAAGAAAGCAAAATCTATAAAAATATATTAATAAAATCATTAAATTTATTTTTTGAACAAATTTTACATAATATGCACATAAAAAAGTAAAAAAATATAAATTTTGTTATTTAGATATTGTGTAGATAAAATTACTATTATACGCATAAAAAAATTAAAGTTCTATATATTTGATAGATATAATATATATTATATATATTTTTTTGTGTATATTGCATGTATTTTATGTAGCTATAATATGAATGTTGTATGAGTATAAAAAAAATAAAAATAAAATATTAAAATATTTTATAAATATTTTATAGATGTTTAATAGATGTTTTGTAGATGTAGTAGATGTTTAATATATGCTTAGTATATGTTGTTTATATACTATTATTTATTGCCTGTATAGTTTTATATATATTATTCTTATACTACATATATGTATATTTTTTTTTATGTATTTTGAAAATATGGCATAAAAAATTATTCTTAATAAAAAATATAAATAAAAACTAAAAAAATGAAGAAAAAAGAAAAAAATAAAGTATAAAAAATTAAAAAAAAATCAACATGATTTTCATAAAAATGAAAAATAAATAGCGCGTAAACGTCATAGTGAAAAAAAAAACCTTCAATGGCCGTTCACAATAAATTTACGTGTCCAGCGAAAATTTTTCTATTATTGCCTTGTTGCTTTATAAATCTTCAAATTGCTCTGACTCACTATACTCGACTGTATTAAAACAACAGTTGAATTATTCGATTCCATGAAACTTTGTTATCTACGGGATATAATGAAAATTTAAAAACCTTTGGTAGGTAAAAATGAAAATTCATTTTTTATTCATTAAATATTGAGGAAGTGATATGAATTGATAATTTTTTACGATGATTAAGAAGTGGAGTTGATAAAGTCATATTTTGTATATAAATTATTGATTATTCTAACTCTATTTTTATTATTTTCAATTGAATTTATTGAGTTTTCTTTGATGATTTATAATAAATTCTAGATTTAAGTATGAATATGTAAGATATGAGATTTTAGCTGCATTTGATTTAAATTTGAAAGTTTAAATATCAAAAGTAAGAAAATTAAAATTTAAGGCAGAAGAGAAGTCATCTCCACGCCTATGAAAGTAAATCTCTGTGCCCATGGACTTCATCATGAGCTTGCCAAAAGAAAAAAAGAAGAAAAATTAGATATTTCATAAGTTAATTAAAATTCACAGCCATGACATCTGAATGTCACGCCCGTAAAATACATCTGCCTACTACCAAAAGAATATAAGAGAGTGCAAGAAGTTCAAAAGGCAACTGAATCCATGGTCATGAGACCCCAATGACATGACTGCGGGATTCAATTTATAACTGCCAGCAAGGAGATTTTCAAAGTAACAGAATCAGTGCAGTTAAGCATGATCATGAGATTCTAAAGCTACAACAGTGGCAATGCTAGGGCGGCTGCAATCTCGATTTTCAATCAAATTCTTCTACAATTAGATTTCCTATTCAAGTAAAACTCCCTAAATTTGGTCCACATCATTTCCTACTCAAATTAGAAGATCTTCCAAGCTCCTATATTTATCAAAGCCAATTCCCTTTGCAATTTTCTGTTTTAATTCTCAATATTTTTCTTTAGAGAGAAAGAAGGAGGCTTCGTTAGCTGAAGAGATTCAAGATCTAAAAAGAGTTTCATTCAATTTAAAGAAGATTTTTGAGTTTGATCTTTCCTTTTATTTTGTTTTCAATATTTTCTTTTGCTTTCTTTCATTCTTCTTTTAGCGTTCTTTTAAGTATGAGTAACTAAAACCTTAATTAGGGTTAGACCCTTTTATCAATTTTTCTATGAAATAATTTATGATTATTTGATTCAATTGATTATTGAGTTTATCATTTTGATTATTTTGTTATCTTTGCATTTAATGTTAACATTTATCTAACTAATAAATAATAAATTTAAATATTGTGTAATTGAGTAAAAGTAAAAACATAATATTAGTCAAAGGAGATAACAATCTTAAATAGTTTTTATTTTAAAAAATCCATAGTTAATTAATTAAGGTAATCTGACCCTAATTCTTTAAAATATAAATGCTTAGTTAAATTAATCTTTAAATTCAAATTTAATTTAGTTAATTAGTTTAAATTTAAAATCAAAATTACTTTTTAAATAATAAATAATTTAATTGTTTGACACTTAAAATACTCATTTTTTATTGAAATGATATTCTACTTGTCACTTACCATTTGATTATGATACCGTGCATTTAAAGGAATTAAGCTAAGGTTAGCGCAACATGAGTCTAAAGGCATTGATTTTGAATGTTTGACTAGAATCAGATGTGAATATGTTCTTTGTATGCATGGAGAGGAGTTTTTTATTTGATTTCGTCTCATTGGGGGCCTTCATTGCAATGGATAAGGATACAAAACTGAGGAATATGCTAGATTGCACCAGGTTTTAATCTCAACAAAGTTGAAGAGTGATATCTTTGAAACTATAATAGTTTCAGTTAATAATGAACTCTTTTCTATTGGAATCACAGAAGAGGCTAAATCCATCAATGCTCCACACTCTCGATCTAGTATAAACTTTCCCATCTCTAAGTTGTCAATTTTCCTGGAAACAGTTGTACAGTCTGGCCGAAGTGTAAACTAGGGTTACATCATAGACTCTTCAAATTTTGGCTCTTTGAATCTAGCTGCAAACGTTGGATTAATGAAATGGAAGAGAATAATTCTTTGGCGGTGCTGTCTTTTCTACAAATTCTTAAAAAGGTGTCAAGCAAGCTCCACATTATCAGTCCCTTTAGGAGTAGATTAAGTCTTTCAAGGATAATGAAGGTTGCTTCCATGCTAATTCTTCTTAAAAGAGTAAAATCTAGCCCAGTGAAAAGCCCATACACTCTAAACCCATCTATCTGAGGTCAAATCGTCTGGGTCCAATTTAGTTCTTATGTCAAACTCCAAGTCCAACCCACTATTTAATTCGATGGTTCCTCCTTCTGGTAAAGAAGTCCAAGATGAGGAAAGGGATATCATAGAAGCATTCTCTCATAATGAAATTGAGGTTGCCACTCTCAAAGTTTCAAATGGAAGAAAAAATAAGGGGAAAACCAAGAAGAGGAAAGCTCAGCTTGTGATGGCCACTGGAAGAAGGATGATTAGGAAGCACAAAGCTGAATGTTTAGATAGTCCTTATTTCCCTTGAAAATTCATTCTCTAAAAGTGGCATTTTCAATATGAATAAAATTGTCTTGTTTAATATGGAAAAGACAAGGGTGGAGCATGCTGAGCATATTAATGAAGCATATGTTGTTTGTGTGGAAAGTTTGGACTCAGATGTAGAAGAGACTTGGAATATAAGTAATATAGTAGGGGATTTACAGATGAAAGACGTTTACTCTTGGAATATTAGAGGACTAGAGCCAAAAAAAAAAAGAAGGTAGTATTAAAAGATGGGTGTTTGAAAAAAGAGTGGATTTAGTATCTATAGTTGAAACCAAGCAAGGTTCTACAAATAATAATGTGATTAGAAGCATTTGGGGGAGTGTATACGTTAGCTGGGTTTGTTTGGAAGCAGTTAACTATACGGAATAAAGCCATATTTTCTTGTAGCAATTCTACCAGAGGATTTAAATTGGATAATTATTGAGGGCAAATGGTTAGATCCTAATTGCTGCTTTATTGTTTTTTATGGACTTGCTACGAAATTTGAGCACAAATTATTGTGGGATGAGGTATTTCTCTGAAATTTTCCTTTCAAAATCTATGTTTCCTTATAGGTGATTTCAATCAAGTGTTAAATGCGGAAGAGTATAGCACCGGAATATTCTCCTCATCTAGTGCTAACAAGTTATGTGACTTGTTCAGTAATTGTGATTTGATAGATCTTCCCCTACTGGGCTTTAAATGTACATGACATATAGTTGTTGTCCATAAGAGCTTTTATAAAATAATAAAAAAAAAACTTTTTCAATAAGAAATTTTGTAAAAATATTATTAGAATAATAACAATTTGCATTTTATGGGGGTAATAAACAGTTAAAAATTATAATAATTATAATATTTTTCCTATTTTGATGAGAAGCTAGAATAAAAAAAATATGTTATTGCTTATGATTAAATTTGGATGGAATAAAAATCAAAGAATTATTATATGTTGCAAATGAATTGGCTCATCTCTTTATTGGTTTATTTATATATTTTTTAATAGATGGCATATATTTTTCACAACATTGAATAAGACAAAATAGATTCCAAGGAAACTTGAAATTCAATTGGATGGGAGGAGACAGTAGTTTTAAGAGATTGGAATGGAATATTCATTCTTAAAATTTTCTTGTATGGACTTAATTATTGTCCCTACATTTGTTAGCCATTTCTCTTGGCGTCTGGAATTTTACAACTCTTTTTCAATATTCAAAGACAAACAGCTTTTACATGGGTCCCTCCTCATTTCATGACCGACTACACTTTGCCACATTCCCTTCTTAGAAGCTTCCATCTCTTCTAAAAGACCATGCCATCCCTTTTTACCAATGTTTTATAGAATTTAAATTTATTTCTAATATCATTTTTTTTAAAAAAAAGTACTATATAATTGCATATTAAGAAAGAAAAATAAATATTTAACCGATTATTAATTTACTATATCAATTGTAATCCATATATAAACGAGGGCAGATTAATTTAAATTTTATTTTATATATTTTAATTTATTATTTTAATTATTAAATTAATTATTTTAAAATTTAATTATGAATTAAAATTTAAAATTTTTATGATTAGATTAATTATTTTAAAAGTTTATTATATATTGAAATTTTAGATTTTGATGATTAGGTTAATTATTTTAAAATTTAATTATAATATGAGTTAAAAATTTTAAATTTTGTGATTAGGTTAATTATCTTATAAAAAATATTTTATTACTTAAATATACTGAAAAATAAGTTGTTTAAATATTTTTTTAAATATTTTAAAAAATATATAAATATTATTTAAAAAAATATATATTATATAATTTTTAAAAAAAACACTTAAATATTAAAATAAGAATCATATTACATTAATTTTTTAATATGAAAAAATAAATATAAATTTATCTATAACTTTTTTTTAAAAAAAAATATCTTTCATTATTTAAATTTTGATTTTGCTACTGTATATAATTAAAGATAAATAAAATTAAAGAAAAATAAACTTTTAATTAAAAATTATTCTCTTATCACTTATACGTTTGGAATGGGAAAAAAGAAATCGTTCCCATATGTTATTTCTTTTAAATAATTAACGTGATTATTCCCTTTGTGTATTATTTTTTTATTTAAAAAAAACTAACATTAGAATTGTTATTTAAATAAATGAAAATAATAATAATAAAACATGTATCAAAGTTCTGTATGTGAGTAAAGTAGAAGTTACATGACTCGAGAATGCAAAAGTAATAATAAAATAAAACTAATAGTATCAAAGACCGCAATCTAAAATCTTTGACTAACTCTCAATATCTGGTTGACCGTTCAACAAAGATAGAAATATAATTATTAATTTTTTTTTTCATTTAGCATAGATGGACAAGAATTTAAGAGTTCTATTAAAAAAAAAAAGAATTTAAGAGTGATTCAATTCGGATCCACTTTTATTTCTATAATTTTTTTAAAGTAAAATAAATTTTTATTAATAAATTAAAAAATATATCTATAAAATATAAATAAAATTATATAATTTTAAAATATATAAAATCTATATAATTAATAAAGAAGTTACTAATTTTTTTTAACTTCTTTAATATAAATAGTGAATAATATATCACAGATAATTTAATCTTTAATGCAATACTTATTTTATCTATTATCTATTACTTTCTATACAAGAAGAATGTCTTAATTAGAAAAAAAATAAATTTTTATTAAAAGATAACAAATAACTTTTAATATAAAAAAATAAATAATTTCTATTAGAAAAAAATAAATAACCTCCAAACAATAAATGATAAAATTTTATAATAAAAATTTATATTATATTTAATTTTATTCTAAAAAATAAAAAAATAAAATATAATTGCTAAATTTTAAATTTATATTAATTTAAAAATTATTTTAAAAATAAATTATATAAGTAAATATATAAAATTAAAAAAATAATATTAAAATTTAATAATAAATTATAAAAAAAGGATAAAAGAACTATTATTTGTCAAAAAGTTAATAACAGCCTCATAATTAAATTACGAAAAAAGAAAAGTCCATTAGAATTGAGAAAAAAAAAAGGTGGCTTTTAGTTGATCTTTATCTTCAAATTAATATAGCTTTATTTTATTTCTACAACTGTTTAATTATACTGCTCTAATAGTTATCATTTTTTATATTTTTAAAAATTTTATTATTATTTACTTTGTATACCACATAATAATGCGCTTTATTATAATAATATTCACTTGTACTGAAGATGTATAAAAAACTAATTGATATTTATATAATTTAAAAATCATGGATTATTTTCACCAACCATGCTTCAATTTTTCTATTTGCATTATTAATATTACTAAATTTTAATTTATTAATTCCGATAAAACAATCAATTTTAATTTTATTCTAATTAAAATTCTAGACTCCATTTTTCAATCAAAGTATCATTTTATGGATCTCATGTGATGTTATAAAGAGTTATGTGCTCAAAAATAAAATAATAATTTTTTTTGCATCATTTCACACCTAAGTTAAAAATAAAGATTTTTTTTTATACATGGTTGTGAAAAATAACATGATTAATTTTACCTGAATAAATTAAAATTTAAAGATGATATAAATAGAACAATTCAACATCATTACATAAAATTGACTCTAACATCATTTTCCATACAAGTCTAATTAGCAAAATTAATTGAATCATGCCAATTTCGGGTAATTAATTATTAGATACCCACTGGCATGATAAATGGGATTGTGGGATGGCAACAAGTTATATTTTTTTGGATATTGAATTCATTCTAATCCATCTACGTAGAATACGAATAGTTTATACAAAAAAATTTTAAATGCGTATAAATAATATTTTTATTATTTATGTTGGGTTTAAGTTTATATCCATAAATATCTATTATTTAAATTTAATTATATAATAATATTTGTATTAGTTATATTTTATTAACTTTTAATTATGTACTTATTATATTTTATTTTAAATTATAAAATTATGTGATATGAAATTATTTTAATAAAATTATGTTAATATTAAGCTTTTACTTATAATAATTTAATTGAAAAGATTATTATTTTAAAATTTAAATTTTATAATATTTTTTAGTTTTTATATTTAAATGGGTATTTTTTTTCTTTTAAAAGTTTGACCTCCGAAATACGGTTTTATGGGAATTGAACTTCTGCCCTCTCAATTGAGAGTAACAACAGGTGGCCAGCTAAGTTACACCATAAAATAAATTTGTGATAGATGTGAGATAGTGAAATTATAATTAAGAGGACAATTTGATTTCTCTTTTTAAATAATATATATACATAGAAAAATATTAATTACAATATTTTAAAAAATAATTATCTAAAAATTTATCTTTTATTGATTGAAAAAAATTTATTTTTTATTGATTGAAAAATATTTATTATAATATTTATTATAATAAAAAAATATAATAAATATTTTTTAATAAATAAAAAAAATTATTAAACAATCTTTAAATAATTGTAATTAACATTCCTCCTATGCATACATTAAGAAGAAGGAAGGCGAAGCAACCTCACATAACCCGCAGGTAACACAAACAAATTCAACGTAAAAAAACACAACTTGATACCCTTTTAAATCTCCAAAAACCTGGAACCGCTTTTGTAAAACTTCTTGTTCTTCTTTACTCTTATCATTCTCTCTCTGTCTCTCTCTGTTTCTGGTTTTTCTCCCTTCTGCATTTCAATGGCCGCCTCCACCACCAATCTTTCTCCCGTTTCTAAATCTTCTCTTTCTTTAAATTCTAAACCTCAGATATCTCAGAAAGCCCCTCGCTTTCTTCTTCCTAAAACCCTCCATAAACCCTCTTTTTTCTGTCATACAGCTTCTGTTTTTCATACTCGCAATCCCCATGTTGCTTTCCTTTCTAAAAATCCCATATCTGAAGTTATTTCTGCAAATAAAAATTACCCAGATGATTCTTCTTTCAATTTTGAATTTGATGATGACGATAAACCTCGCGAAGAGTGTGGTGTTGTGGGTATTTATGGTGACCATGAAGCCTCTCGCCTTTGCTATTTGGCTCTTCATGCTTTGCAGCATCGTGGCCAAGAAGGAGCTGGGATTGTTGCTGTCAATGATAAGGTTTTGCAATCTGTCACTGGTGTTGGGTTAGTTTCTGATGTGTTTAACGAATCAAAACTTGATCAATTGCCTGGCGATTTAGCTATAGGTCATGTTAGATATTCTACTGCAGGATCTTCTATGCTTAAAAATGTTCAACCTTTTGTTGCTGGGTACCGGTTCGGGTCTGTTGGGGTTGCCCACAATGGGAATTTAGTCAATTATAAGAAATTGAGAGATACGCTTGAAGATAGTGGTTCTATTTTTAACACTAGTTCTGATACTGAGGTTGTTTTGCATTTAATTGCGATTTCAAAAGCTAGGCCTTTCTTTTTAAGGATTGTTGATGCATGCGAGCAGTTAGAAGGGGCATATTCTATGGTGTTTGTGACAGAAGATAAGCTGGTTGCTGTGAGGGATCCTTTTGGGTTCAGGCCTTTGGTTATGGGGAGGAGGAGTAATGGTGCTGTTGTGTTTGCCTCTGAGACTTGTGCTCTTGATTTGATTGAGGCCACATATGAGAGAGAGGTTTATCCTGGTGAAGTTTTGGTAGTGGATAAAGATGGTGTTCAATCACTTTGTCTAATGCGCCACCCTGAACCAAAGCAATGCATATTTGAACACATTTACTTTGCTTTGCCAAATTCAGTAGTGTTTGGTAGGTCTGTTTATGAATCAAGGCGACTTTTTGGTGAAATACTTGCTACTGAGGCTCCTGTTGATTCTGATGTTGTAATTGCAGTCCCGGATTCAGGGGTTGTGGCTGCACTTGGTTATGCAGCCAAGGCAGGTGTGCCATTTCAACAAGGATTGATTAGATCACACTATGTGGGAAGGACTTTCATTGAGCCATCCCAAAAGATTAGGGACTTCGGTGTTAAGCTTAAGCTTTCACCAGTGAGAGGGGTATTGGAGGGGAAAAGAGTTGTGGTTGTGGATGATTCAATTGTGAGAGGAACTACATCATCAAAAATTGTTAGATTAATTAAGGAGGCTGGGGCTAAGGAGGTTCATATGAGGATTGCTAGTCCTCCGATGATCGCTTCTTGTTATTATGGGGTAGATACACCAAGTTCAGAGGAGTTGATATCTAATAGAATGACTGTGGATGAGATCAGAGAGTATATTGGGTGTAATTCACTCGCATTTCTAGAATTGGATAGCTTGAAGAAATTGTTGGGTGCTGAATATCCATCATTTTGTTATGCTTGCTTCTCTGGGAAGTACCCAGTTCAGCCAAGGGGAACTAAAGTGAAAAGGGTTGGTGATGGTTTGGATGACGGATACGCTGGAAATATTGAAGTTCTTGATGGGGCATATGTTAAAGGACCCAATAGTCTGAATATGGAGAAAGTTAGTGGTGTCCAGAAGTTGTCATCCTTGTAATGACATTTTTTGTGTTACCTGCAAGTTGTCGAATCAATGGGAGAAGACCATCCAGGGTACTAGGTATATGATGCAGAGAGTGACAGACATCTTCAATGATTCTAATATAACCTTTATATGCATTCTTGAATTAACTGAGGTTCCGCAACTATAACTTACATAATTTTGTTGGGTCTTCTAAATTTTACAAGATTCAATTTTAGAAGTACTTAGATTATCATTATTTCATGCCTGGCAATTTTGTTATAAACCTCAATATATATATATATTTTTGTCCAACTTTAAATGATACAAGGGTCAATTACATAAAGAAGCATTGTAGTAAATTGATTCAGTATTGTTTTACTGGCATCACTGAAATGATAAAGGTTCAACTATTTATAGTAATTGATTCGCTAATTTATTGGATTCATTGGCCATCGATATACGATCTGAGTATATATTGGCTTTGATTTTTGTAATATGGGATTCTCAGGATTTTTTTGGGATTTCACTGTTATTCATATTTTATATATTTTCTTTTATGTGAATCTTGATTATAGTTTGTTTGTTAATCATTCAATTGATACAGTGAGAAATTTATATGCTTGTTACAATTTTGGATACTTTTGAATCATTTTGCATTAATATGGTAACTTTGATTTTTATTTCTTGTAAAAGTCGTCTTGTATGGACTTGCTTTCTTCTTGTGTGGTACGTCAAATTTACCAAACGCTCAAAAGTTATTTGTTGTGATCTCTAATATACAGTCTCTTACTCCGTTGGTTGATGTAATACAATTTGATGCATGAAGCAAAGGATGGTGTTTTGAAGTGTTTGATAGAAAATTTCTGTTTTACTGATGTTTTGTTGCTTGCAGCTTGCCATAATTTGAAATCTGTTAAATATAACTGGAAAATGGAAAGGAAAAAATTTGGGTTTTGTCTTTCAAATTTGGTATTTTATTATTAGGAGGTATGAGGAACAAAGGAAAACCTCATTTTATAAATTCAGACAGTCCTTTTAGAATGTAACTAAGAAAATCATAATGATAGTATCTATATGTATTTTAGTTTTGAAGGGTCAATTATTTAGAAAAAGAAAGAAATTCTTCATTAGCACGGATTCTTAAGTCTTGATATATTTTCTTTCTTGTTTTGCTGAACTATAGGAGGATGTGAATATCCCCGTCTATACTATTTATCCATTATATATATCCGATTAATCTCCCAGCCTCTTAGGATTACTACGCCAAAGATTTTTCTTTTATTATAAAAAATAATAATACATGTTAATATAAAAATAATAACAAAACAAAAACACGAGAACAAAAATAATAAATTAAATAAATTTCATGTTTTATTTGGATTCAGGCATGAAATCATAATTTAAAAAACATCTGTCATAGAAAATAAATATACAACTGAAGTTATCCATGATTCCTTTTCTTTTTAATCAAGTTATGATAGTAACATTTAGCTTCTCATAATTATACATATATAATAAAGATAATTTTTAAAAGTGAAACTATACTCGTATAAAATAATTTTCATGGTCCTACTAATGTTTTCTGCAGTTTTATAAATAAAAACCTTTTAAGAATTTTTCTAACATGCACCATCAGGGCACAGGTTATGCAGCCGTACAACTGAACCTATAAATAATTCAGTCTAGACTTCACATGAAGAAATAGTGCAACCGAATCTTCAAATAAATACATATATTTTGTTTTCATTTCATTTCATTTCTCATGCAATGCTGGCGGGAGAGTGCAATTAAGCCCATGCCAGATTTATGCTAAACAAAAGATTTTATACAAAAAATCTACTTAAAAAAGTAATTTTTAAAAAAAAAATACACATTTTTTCTTTTTCAAAAATATCCAATTTTCAATTTTCACTTTGAAAAATACCAATTAAATACTCAAGTGAAATTTCATGTTAGAAAAAATCTCTTGTTAATTAATTAATATTGTATGCCATATAAATAATCACATATTTATAATATTCGTGAAAACAGTACTCAAGTCATTAAAGGACATTGGTCCAACCAGACTGAATGAGTCACACAGGAAGCAGTTCTAAAAAAAAAAGTCAAAATGTCACACTCCTATAACTAAATGCATATAATCCAATTAACACAGCCCTACCAAGTACTCAAGTTATCAATTCAAAGTTATCGTTGGCCAAAAAAAAAAATTCAGAGTTATCGAGAAACCTCTATTCAAAGAAGACGTTGAAAATTCCATTCCTTCGGTAACAGCCAAGACAAGATGTTACTCATCATCCTTATATGGGTACTCCTCTGGTACTTGCTTTAAAAGTCTCACCTGTAACTCAAATGCATCATCACCTCGAAGCATATCACGAACCCATGTCACTTCAGTCTTCATCGACACCTAAACCCAAGAGCTAAAAATGAATCACTACAGCAAAGGCAAGAAGGGAAAAAATGAAGAGACCAGTGAAATATCATATTTTTACTTTTCAAGTTGAGGCCTGAATTTATTTGCATCACCTTAATTTGGCCAAACCCTAAATTAATTACAATATTATCTTTGAGCACTAAGAAGATCAGACTGCATATAACCATGTTGAAATGGAGTCCTAGAATGGAATTTACATAATAATACTGCATTTCCATCCAGTAGAAGATCAAAATGACGGTCATCACTTTAAATAAAAGGAGGAGGAGGAGATCAAAATGATGGTCATCACTTTAAATAAAAGGATGGGGAGGTCAAAATGATGGTCATCGCGTTAAATAAAAGGAGGAGGACAAGGAGGGGTAGGGGAAGAGGAGAGAGGAGGAGATCAAAATGATTGTCATCACTTTAAATAAAAGAAAAAGGAGGAGGAGGAGGAGGAGGATTTTTTATTATTACCTTGTTTGTGTAATTTGCTTCGCAATATATCAGAACATGCAACACATTTACAAGACTTTTCTACTGTTATATGGTCATTTGTTGTACCAAGAAAAAAGAACTCAAAGAACAAAAAGAGTACAAGGCTAGCAAATTGCAACATTATGTGAAAGATAAACAAACTCACCATCTCTAATGCCCCTCTAAGGACTCCACTTAAAATGTTGCAGTAATATAGGCCTTGGCATGTATCAGGAAGCTCAACAAAGTCTACCAAAGGATTATCCTCCAAAATGATACTGCAACATGTTCCATCAGCATCCCAATTGGCCACAGATGCACTTACCCCTAAGAACATTTTGAAACCCACCTGTATATATAACAGCCATTTACTATATAAATAAACGCATACCATCAACTCAAGCCATGCCTTTTTAGGACAACTGATCCCCTCATTGAAGATCAGAAATTAGTATGAATTTGTCACTAGGCAAGTCAATTTATTTTGAAGCAGAATTCTGGATATACACAACTACCACAGCTCCAAAAGTGGAAGTGGACAAACGTTTACAGACATCATAATGTTAAGATAAAACAAAAGTACCATAACAGAAAAGATATACATGGAAGCAAGTACAAACGTTTACAGACATCATAATGTTAAGATAAAACAAAAGTACCATAACAGAAAAGATATACATGCAAGCAAGTTAAGAGGAAGGGCGAAAAAAGTTAAGATTGTGGTCTATTGTACTGTTGTCCATGTCAACTAATATGATTTCTCACAATACTTTTCCTTCTCACATAAAGGAATCTCTTATCTGGCAACAAAATGGCATCTCAAAGAAGAAAATGTGTAAGAACTTTAATTTGCTCTCTGATTAATATTTCATTTTAACAGTAGAATCCTTTTTCCCTTAAATTTGATAACAAAAATTCACCTTAATGAATCTACTTATTTCCATGTATTTAGCAAATCAAATACCATCATATATAACTACAGACACTTAACTCAGTAGCAGATCAATAAAGCCAACAATCAATAGATGATATCAGAAGAGGAAAATAAAAACAAGAAAATCTAATTGTCATTATAGAAAGATATGCAATTTGACATGTTTGAGGTAACAAGTCAGTTGTCCATTACTATGAACTAAGTTCAACTCCAACTTCTTCATCTACCCATTCAAGCTTTTCCCCATCTATTTACATGATCAACTTCTTTAGTCCCAATAAAAGCAAAAAGCAACAGAAGTAAAGATACCACCGTCAATAATCCAGTTATGGAAATTGGAGTCAGAATAGAAATAAATCAAAGCCATGAAAGAAAAAATATTTATATGTATTAAAATAATCGACAAGGAAATTTAGGCTGACAAATTTTATTGCTGCACACCGAATTAAATAACATACTCAGACCTTTGCAATTACTTCAGCCGTCTCCTTGAAGTCCACACATCTGGTGACATTAGATTTTGCTAGGAACTCATCAACCAGCCGAATTCCAATATTATATCCCCTGGAAATTAATTAAGTAGCCAAACGATTAAGTTAGAAGTTTACAACATAATCATACATTGAAAAGAATTATACTGCATAGTATCATAATGCATATAGCTGATACTATGGTAAGATTAACAAAAGAAGCTATAAAATTACAATCGTAAATATAACTAAGACAGCATTAATTTAGCCCTATTCTTGATTCCAATGCAAATAGCAAAGCTGAATCAAATATATATTTTACAACTCATCCTTGTACAAATGCAGGTGAAAAAGAGACCTGAGAGTCATCTCACCCACAAGCACGAATGCAATCAGCAGTTTTATCATATTGTCTAATCCATTGATAAAACTCTTAAGCTTGCAACCAGTCCATGTATCCAAAAATGCCTCTTAGGATATGATTGTTTTCAGATTTCACATATTAGCACCTTGCTTTCAAGTGTGAGATGTAGATGAAATACAAAAGATTTACATTCTATAAGTGAACGCTGGCAAATTGATGGCATGGATACCATCATTTCTTTTATATTTCATAGCAAATGCAATATCATTTCACAGTTGGCTTATTAAAAACAGTAAGTAAAGAATATCCCAGTTCCAATCAAAATCAAAGTTAAGCCAAGTTCAATAGTTCAATTCTTGAAATTGTATTTGTACTCAAAACGACAAAGACATTATTGAATTAAGCAGAAGATAAACATTGCATACATTTGATCTAGCTGTTTGTTAACTTCCTCAACCTCCTCCAGATCTGTAAGTAATTGGCGAACAATCGCTCCATAGGTTAAAGTAAACAGTTCCGCATTCTACACAATTTCACCATCCAAAATCATCATCACGCATGAAACAATACTACCTCCAATTCCAATACATAATTCCTAGCATTTGGATATCGAGAAATAGCAGGAATGAAAGAAATCGAAAATTCAAATCAATTCTAAAAAAATCAATTGTAAGACACCTAATTAAAAAAATAACACAAAAGATAGTAGAATATTGAGTGTTCGGTTACTGAGAAAAATACAAAATAAAGAAAGAAAGAAAGAGAAGTGGAGGTTACCACGCGTTCGACACTAGCGAAGATTGCATCGCCTGACCGGGGACCAACGGGAGCCATTATTATGGAGAGACCTGAAATGACAGCTCGATATTTCTGCTACTCTTCCCCTTCTTTATGGGCTACAAATTTCACTGTGAGGCCCAGCCTTTTTTGTTCTTTTTCTAATAAAAATGTGAAAGAAGGCTATATCCGACAACATAATTTATTTTTAGTAATTTTTTAGAAGATTTTTCAATTTTATTGTTTTATCTTAAAAATTTTTAATTTATAAAATTGCAAATACATTTTAAATTTATAAGAATTTAATATTTTAAGACTTCATTATTAAATATGAAGAATACATTAAAATGATAAATAATAACAACACGCAATGACAGGCGAAAATGTACAGCAATTATAAATAATTGTTAGTTATTAACAAATTAATAAGCACATCATATATTTTTTTTATTATTATAAGAGAAAAAGAGAGAGAGTTAAAGGTACGAGCGGAATTGGTTATTATAAGCATTTGATTGATTTACATTTGAAAGAGATTCTTGCCGTTTTATTCTGATAGAGTTCAAAGACTATTTATTGAGTCAGTAGCCATTGTTTTAGAGTTCAATGAACTTACCATTCAGAGCATTTATTTTATAACAAACTTATCTATTGTATGATCGTTAGCAAAAACTTAAAAGAAAAACCTTCATATTAATGCCGTATGGACTCAATGATGATATCAACTAGGGTTGGGCAATTTTTGGTTAATCGCTTAAATATTCAATTCGGTTAATTGATATTATTAAATTTAGTTCATTTCAATTGAAGATTTTAATTAACTCGACTTTTAGTTTGATTAACGGTTAATCGATTCGGTTCTGTCATTTAAACATTAATAGAATTTTTTTTTAAAAAAATTATTTAGTTATTTATTAATTTTTTTTAATTCCTGAATTATATAAAATTTTTATTATAAATATATTTTAATTCAAAATAAAGTTATTTTTTATTTGTATTTTTAATAATTTTTTTAGTTATTTAATTAATTTACTTTTTATATTAAATATAATTTTTTATAACAAAATAAAAAAAATGGTCGGTTCGATTAGTTAAGCTCACCATATCGAGAACACACAATTCTCCAATCAGAGATATAGTATGTTGTTATACCCGACACCATAAATTTTTTTTGGTCTGTTTAACACCAATAGCATCTACTGTCTGATTTTCAACTTATATACCTCAAAAAACTATATGTATTTCTGATATATCGAAACAAGATCATTTTATACTGCAGTTCTATATAGAGCATACTCTATTTTTAGAGGGATTAACAAAATATTATTTTACTAGATGGTCTTAAGCATTGTTTATAAACACAACCATATCCAAAGGTTTTAATAGGACATCGCTTTTTTTACTATCTCTGATTAACATACTCAATATCAATCTTTTTGAATTATTGTATACTATTTATAAATAAATAGGATAATAACTCATGTTGAAGAACACAAAAATCAAATCGATCAAATTTAATATTCGGTTGATTCGATCAAAATTTTTTTATATTTGAAATAATCGATTAAAGTAACAGACCAAACATCCATCCCTGATAAGAACATTAAGTTCAAAAAAAAATTCGTCATTATCGTTTAACAGAACATCTTCATTATATCTTTAATACTGTGACTGTTTATAAATTTGTAATTGCTAAACTATCCTATTAATAATAATAAAGTATGAATAATTTTATATCTCAAAAATATAATAACCTAATTAATATAAAAATAAAATTTTCAACTTTAACAACTAACTTTTAAAATTGACACTCATTAATTTATATTAACAAAAAATATATATAATATAAAAAATTTAATATAGTATCAAAGCAGATATCCTTATTTTTATTCTTATTTTATCAGGATTAATAATATATTAATAGAATATTTTTATTTATCAAAAAAAATTAATTAGAAAAAATATTGAAAGTAAAAATAATAAATTGGAAAGTCAAAAGTAAATATAAAAAATAAAAAAATATATATTAAAAAATAATAAAGATTGTAATCCTCTATTTTTTTTCTCAATTTTTTTTCTTGTGTTTTTAATTTTTTCTTAATCCCTTATTCATTAGTTGAATTCAAATTTATTTAATGGAAGTTTATCCTTTCCTTAATTTTCTTTTTTCTTTCTTTTTTTGCATTTAAATAGTAGTATTAATTTTTTGCTATTTTTTAAAAAATATATACTTGGAAAAGAAATAATTTGTATATATTAAAAAAATAAGGGGCAAATATATAAAAAAGAGAAGGGGGCAAATATGTTACAAATGCCCCCTTCTCTATAAGGTGGCTTCACTCCTTATTTTAATTGACGTAAATTGTTGAAGTGAATAAAAAATATTAATTATTAAAAAATGCATAAAATTTAATATGTTTATTTTTATTTTTATTGTGAATTTTTTAAAACGTTAAAAGAATGGATAAACTAGACATTCCATTTGAAATATTTTCATATTTAACATTAGAAATTATTTTAACTGGTAAAATATTAATATGTCAATTTTTTTTAAATTATTTTAGTTGGAAAATATTATTAGTGTGTAAATTATCCTTATTGTTTTCTTAATTTATGAATTATTTTTTAAAAAATATAATATAATATACCAATAATATTTTCTAATTCAGATAATTTAAAAAAAATGATATATTAATATTTTATTATGTAAAATAACCTTTACCAATAAATCTAAAAAATTTGAAGTAAAATACATATGAAAAACACGTTAAATTAATGGGAGTTTTTGCAATTAACCTGTTATTTATCCATTTTAAATGTATATATCAATTAATAAAAATCAATACGTTAATAATTTTATAAATCAAATTTACTTTTTCAGTTAATAAGATAAAATTGAAATAAAATATATAATTCATTCACAATTTTAATACTTCAAAAATTTTATGATAAAATTTAAAAAAATGCTAAAACTTATATTTTTTGTAATTAACCCTAAAATATATTATAATAATAAAATTACATAAATATTATCATATTTATTGATAAATTTTCGATAAATCTTTGATTCAGTAGTATGGAAATCATCTACATTTTTTTAAAATCAAATTATCTACATTTTATTTGTCTTGTTTATTCATCATCATAAATTCCTAAATAAAGCTTAGGATATGAAATGCATGAATGCTTATACACATTATATATTAAACTTCTAGTAGGAAGCCATTCAGCAACAGAGAAAGTAATTAATAGCACAAATTTTTCATGTATACAGTCAAAGCTCTAAAATAATGAAACTGAAATACAAATATTATTTAAAAAAGAACAAAAGAGTAGAATTTTGAAAATACAACTCAAACAAAATTCTTTATTATAAGATAATAGTTGGATGCAACAGGAACATATAAATTGATAATATATATATATATATATATTAAAAAAAAAAAAACAGGGCATGATTTGAAGAAAATGTATCAAGTAATCAGACACTTACCTTTGTAATATTATTATTACAAGTAAACCATGAAACCACATAAATCGAGCAATGCAAGGATTAATTTGAGGATTAGAAGAATTTGTAAAAAATTACATGTGCTATATATCTGAAATCTCATCTCAGCTCCACTTCCTAAGCCTAATGTTTCCATCACCACTGGAAAATTTTTCAACAATAATGAAATATTCAATGTCACTTTCTCAAGTGAAATTTGTGGTGGGATAATCCTTAAAATGAACAACTAGTATTTATGAGATCCATAATTTAATGAGATTGCCCTTTCACTAATGAGGGCATAATGTGAATTCAAGTTAAAAATGGAAGTGCAGGGAAAATTTTTTTGTAAATTTGATAGCTAAGCTGCTCATCTTATAAAAACTCAAATTGACTAGCATCTGCAAAACCTGGAGCAGGATACTTGTTAAGTATGCCTTTCTAGGAACTTCTCAATCAAGACTGAGAATGCAGCAAACCCAGCACATCCAGCACATGCTGCTTTTGGGCCACCTGAAAGATGATGATACAAACAAAATAAATATAACCAAGTATTGAAAGTACAAAGCAGGACACTTATTGATTCAGTTATAGCCAAGCTTCTGTAACCCATCCCAGCACTTTCTAATTCAATCAAGCCGCAACTATTTTAAAAAAAAGATTATTCTATTGTTTCATGCTTGAAGTGACATAATCAAATATTCCCCCGGTCCCAGCCAAATCATGCTTGACATGAAACTTGATTATAAGATGCAGGTGATGATAACTGTGAGAATGAATAATTTCTGTATGACAAAAAAAGAATCATATTTGCATTTTAAGTTTCTAGTAAGACTACTGATACTTCCACATCTTTATAGAATATATAATTATTGTTTTACCAAGTTTACCCTTCAAAAAAGCTCTTGTTTTAGAATGGATTTATCCCTTAACTCCTTTTTTTTAAACCTTTAATCACACAAAACAAAGATTGAGAAACATCTTATTTCATTTGTAAAAGCTAGGGCGGAATCCTTATCCATTAGCTAATAGATAAGTGAGAATCCGTCAGGTACCTCTGACTGAAAAACAGAGAAAGAAGAAGAAGGAAAAGAAGAAGAAATGAATAGGGGAATTGCAAAATGACAACTAAGACAAACAACTCATACTAACTCCTTCCAATCTTATTCTTCCAGCTGGATAGCAGGGTCATGACATTACTTCCTCCTTTGAAAATATCTTTGTCCTTAAGGATGGAGTCGGAAATTGGGATTGAAGAAAAATCATTGTCTTTCCATATAGCTTCTCTGAATGCCATACCCAACCACTGATTTAAAAACTGATGCATTTGTTGCTTACACAACCAATTGTACCTTCCTATAGCAACCTCAGATTCCCCTTAAATAAAGTATAAAATTTTTGTTTCTTTCTCATTGGTATTTTTTCAAACACCTTCAAGGCACCAATTCCTCTCAAGTAGAATTTTAATTTTTTTCTTTGTTTTCTCCAGCTTTCAAACTCATTTTCCTTCAAACTCGCAAGAATACTCAATTAATAAGAAGAAAATAACTCACACACCTCCAATTCCATCAGTTGCAAAAGCTCATCCTCTTCTCCTATTTGCTCAATAACAATTGAAATTGAATTTTCGGAAGCTTCTTTATCATTTGGCGTAGACTCTTCTGCATCTTCTTCATTTTTATCATCTTCATCTAGAGTCTCAAGGAAGTTTAGAATTTCTTCCTTAATAAACTCTCTCTTGTGTGATAGATTGGTGCCAAATTCTTCTTCTAATTTCCTTTGAATACAGCTCAGTGTTGTTGTATTATAATCGCAGCAACTGACAATTTCCTGAAGCCGAAACACAAGATCCAATTCCAATACCGTTTGAGTTTTCAACTGATTATTCACCATACTCAGCATTTGAGAGGATCTAACTGTGCTTTGGTTGTCCCTTGACTGTGTTGTGTGGTTTAATTGAGGGCTATGAAAAGTAGTGTATGGATTGGGTAAAATTCCAGCACCAGCGAGTTTAGTCCCTCCTAGGTGAGTTATGTTTGGTTGACGGTGAAAGTTTGTATGTATGGGTAATAGGGTAGAGTTGTTTGTGGTTGGTGATGTACTAGTGTTTGGATGTATTGCGGGATTGTTATTTGGTGCTGATGAATTGTTGTTTGGCTGTTGGTTATTGTTTGGTGTTGATGTGTTGTGGTTTGAAGGAGGTGTGGTATGATTATAAAAAGGATTGGTGTGAGGATGCTGGGTTTGAGTATGTGTAGCTAGGGTCCGAAGCAATTCCATCATTTGCTCTGGATCGTGCACTGAGCTATCTGGTGATCTCGGAATTGTTGATCTTGAAGGTTAAAGCGATCATAAACCTCTTTCATGAAGGTTTGTGTTCTTTGATCCATCAATTGAATTTGCTCATCCATTTGTTGAAGGTGATGTGCTTTAGTAACCACCATCGTACTCATTCTAGCCATACTCACCAAAGTTGCAAGCATTGGGTCCTCAATTGAATCAATCGAAGACTCTGATACCAACTGTCAGGTACCTCTGACTGAAAAACAGAGAAAGTAGAAGGAAAAGAAGAAGAAATGAACAGGGGAATTGCAGAACAGCAGCAAAAAGGAAGAAAGTGCGGAGAAATAAGAAGAAGAATAAAGAAGAAGAAGAAGAAGAAAGAAAGAAACGAAGGAAGAAAGGAAGAACGTGAGAGAGAAAGAATTATAGAAATAGAGAGAGAATATCAGATTGCATATTGCTTAATCATTGCTTGTACAAATACAATCATTCGAATATATAGATCCTCCTCCACCTGTGCTTATCAATTGTTACAGCTGTATAACTAAATGGTTTAACTAAATTGACTACTAACCAACTACAAAATGACAACTAAGACAAACAACTCATAGTGACTAACTCCTTCCAATCTTATTCTTCCAGCTGGATAGCAGGGTCATGACAGAATCAAGAGAAATAACTGCTGGATCCTGTAAGAGAACTCCATATCTGATGCCAGGCAGCCAGACATTTCCTAGCCAGGTTTTGGGTTGGTTTAAAAGATGGAAAGGCCAGAGATTGACAAACAACCCGAATTATAATCAAGATTAACTAAGAAGCAAACAGAACAAGAAAACTAGTTATACCAAATGGTTAGAATGCAAATAAGGCACTGTGATTACAAATCGAAACTTAAGGCTTAGAATGGTTAAGCCTTAAGGTTAAGCCTTAATGTTAGAATGGTTAGAATGAAAATAAAAGGTTAAGGCTTCAAATCGAAACTTTCATAGACATCTCTCTCACCCCAGGTCCAATAAGCATTACATCTATGATTGAATTGCAGAAGACAATCCTCAAGAAAATAATTGCCGCAATTTTTATTGATTGAAGAACTGAACATAAAGCATCAAGATGATGAAAATTCATGGGCTCAAAGTAGTCCTAAAACCAAAATCCTAATCCTAATGGAAGGTGGTGTTTGATAATATAATTCAATATTTAAATTAAAATTTTCAGCATTAAAATAATTTAGGTTGGTTTATAACACATCACTTAAAACTCTCAATCAACCTAAGATCACTTAAAATGATAAGTTTGTTAACTGAAAATTTGTACCAAATATTATAAGCAATTAGATTTTCAATATTTGTGCAATTTAGAAATTTTTATCACTTAACCTAAGACACCAAGCTCCGGCCAATTCCAGCAAAGGGAAAATATTGCACAAGTACTCGAGTATTAAAGTCATAAATAATGAACTAACGACTACAATTTACTGATATCAACATTTATATAAGACTGTAAAAAGAGTAATTTCCCAAATGAGCCTAGACATTACATGTGACTATAACCCTAAATTTCTTAAATTTTTAATTCATCTTTCCCTGGAACTGGAGCATTTTGTTGTGCATCAATGTCTGACTGCTACCTCAAATTGAACACCTCATGCAAAGAATATTGGATGGAAGAAAAGGGAAAAGTTACCTCTTGCAGACATTGAACCTCCAGTTACACACCCAGCCACAACTGTATTTGTAACATCATGCTTTGCCCGTGCCTTCAAACAAACAATAGAATTTCAATCGTTACAGTCAAGATTCAACATATAAAATTATATGTAATCAAAATTTTTCATTCACAAGTAATTATAATTTTTCATTTGCTTGTTCTCCATGATACCTTTTCAACAATACACTCAGAAGCTGAGAAAATCAATCCCATGACTGCAAATGTTTTACAAGAACTCCAACTTCTTCGCCCCATTTGCTTTGCAGTGTAAATGAACTGTTGCCTTCCAGTCATCTCTTCTTGCATTAATGGATTATCCAAAGCACCTAGAAAAAGACCCATGAACAATCCAAGCCCACCTCCTACAAAATGTCCACAACACAAAAAAATAAATAAATAAATAAATAAACTATACAAGCAACTAGGAAAAAATAAAAGGGCAACAAATATTAGAGAAAAGTAATGTATTTCTCCGTAAGTTTCCCTTTCCAATTTACTCTCTCTGGAGTTACCGGCATAACCAACATCTCATCCCCCCTCCCCCTCTCTGCAGATTTCAGAAAAGAGATATGAAATACAAGAGAGACGGATTGCAGGATTGCTATCTCTTTCGGTCACATAGTCACCCAACGATAAATTTCAAATTCTGTTGGCAATGCCACAAAATATACAATATGAAAATATTATCAGCTCCGCAGCAGGTACATGTTTTGATGCTTCAACTTTCTCACCTATACATATATATATATATATATATATATTTCAAAGCTAAAGCAAACTAAATTTTGCGAACCTATCAATTTGGTTATTTCAAGTCCAATTTCAGAAAAAAAAAGAAGCAAAAGAGAGTAATTTGATAAACGTTAAATTCATCCCAATTAATACAAAAACAATCCTGCACAGAAAAACTATTATGCATACCATTTCACCAGTACACTAACACCAGTAAGACACTTTTTTAAGGGTTAGGGCAGTTCATCAGTTAAGCCTCCCAAACTCAGGAGCACAATGCTATTAGATCTCATCTAAAGCATGGGTTTTGGATCCAACTAGAAATGTGAGAATATAACTACTTTCTGGGAGGTCCCATCTTGGCACATATTGCTTTTGATAAATATGGATGTTTTGGGTTTTGAATTAACATTAATTTATGAAACTTAATTACATAAGTTGGACTTGCATGGAGTATTCAGCATATGTCAGCAGCCTGAGCTAAGCGGGCACAGGCTGCACCAGCCTGAGACTGAAAGAAATGGACAAAAAGGGGGTTTCCACTATGAGTTATCAGACCAGGTCCCGAATTAAATCTGCAAGCACTTTTTTGCAATGAAAGACAACAACTTTAACTCTAATCATAAAACTACATCTCATTACTCCATGCCAAAAAATGATAATCTATCTGTTATTCAAAGAGCTAGATCATTTTTTTTCTGTTCTTCTGTGAAACAATAAAAAAATTCTGATCTATTAATTCAGTATTCCTTCACTATAAAAGCAAAAATTGAATATGTGGATATTTAAATAATGCAACATGCTTCCAGAGGGGAGCTTTCAATTCAGTCAAATTATGGTTTTACCAAATGTTATTTTTCAATTGGATATAAATGGGCAAAGCTCAAAACATAGAAAGAGAGCAACTATGGGACCTCATATGTCCTCATTACACTGTAAAAGGGCTCTAAGACAACTCTGAGACAACAGACTAACTGTAAATTATGGACTTCCATATCTAAAAGAAGGCCATTACAAGCTATCCAGCTGCACACTTGTTGGTTGCACTAAACATGTGGTTCACCAATAACTCTAAACAATTCTAGCAATCTACCAAATTTTCTAGATAAAATATCAGTTAAGTGCTGTTATTCATACATGATTGACTTTTGTTATATTTTAAGCATTCAATTTAGAGAGAGAGAGAGAGAGAGAGAGAGATCAATTTAGTTCATTTCATGTAAATTCATATCATATCAACTAATTATATACAAAAACAATTGACAATGTAATCTTCAAACCATGTAAGATCTAAACATATTAATCCGCAATGCAATGGGCAGGTGATAGCCTAATTGTGACATAACAAGGGAAAGCTGGGAAGTAAGAAACCAAATTCTTAAAACTAATTTGAAAGCAACAATAGATGTGATAATTTATATATATAGTTTTAAAAAATCAGTTATAAGGAGAGTACCATAGTCTCAACTCTCACCCATTACTCCACTTGCAACACTTCGAACAGCACAGTTGTCCCAGACTTCTTGGGCACGAATCTCTTCCATGGTAGGCATTCTAAAAGGTTGAATCTTGGGTGTCTCAGGCTCAGCTTCTTTTGAGCCTGAAGCACCATCATTAGATTGAAACCCAGAACTTGTAGCCATTGGTAGTCAATTAGCTAAGCACACAAAAGGGAAAATACAGTATCAATAACAAGCCAGAAAAGAATAGGTAATTGATAACATAGATTAAGCAAGCAAGAAGGATTCTGAGCTTGATTGCATAAATGCTGCATTCATCGAGGTTCTAGAACTTTGCCAAGAACTATTTTTTTCTAAATTTTGGATCCGCAATTCTTCACTTTCTTAGTAGCGGACTAGATGTATACAGTAGTTCCAACATATTCACAAATCAATACTTCCCTATTCCCTTTCCCCTTTTAAGGGGCTTCCTTTGTTATCTACTAAAGAAACAATAACTTGTACGCATCAAACCCTCAATTACACAGTGAAAACAATCCATATTATATTAATAATAATAGTTCATAAATGGCAATAAGAAAAGTTCCAAAATGCATTCAACCCTTTGGAAGGGGCATTCTACAAATCTAACAGATGCAACACTTATGAAGCCTATAAATAGGCTTCCAGTGGCGGAAAATATAAGCAGGAATTCAAAGTTTTGGGAACTATACGAGGGACAGAATGAGTGTCGATTTCCTCTTCTTGTAATTGGATTACTTACCCACAATTTGAATAAAAGACGGAAGATTAGCAATAACTAACAAAGAAATCATTCAAGGGAAAGAGCATGTAATTCTAATAATGAACGATCCTAAATTCCAAACAATTGCAATGGATATTCGCCGGCGCTAATTCAAGAAGGAGGGTAGATGACATGGCTGGTGAAATAAAGTACTTGGCTTTCTCAGCTCATTTCATGGTCTAATCAAATTGCAATTGCCAATAAAAAAAAACGAATAAAACCCATTTCAAGTAGTACAATTTTAAAAGTTAACTTGTTCAGAAAGTAAACAAAAAGGGTGCTCAATTTTGAGTTCTTACCCGATATTCAAACAGCCGATTTGACTTGGAGATCAAAAGACTGAGCCGTGAAAAAGAGACTTGGGAGGCAAAAGCTGCAAAACCTTGCTAAACCCTGCTGTTTCTCTCACAAAATGGGTTGACCCGTTTGAGTTTTCAGTCCGCAAACTGTTAATCTTATGGGCCGGATCAGACCTTATGGAGCTTACAATATTATAGAGGAAATTATATAGATTATCGGGTATTGTCATTTTTCATTATCATTATCAAACCATCGAAAAGCACAAAAATAAAAATAAAAATAAAAAGGTTGTATAATAAAAATTATTACATAAAAAATAAAATTATCTTTTTTAAACAAACATGTTAGATGTTTCGGTTATCTAACAGTTGAGACAAGTGGCGAATCTTATCTCACCAAGGGAAGGTAAACTTTCCACCGTCAGTTGGTCGACGGAGCTAGTAGTAATCGGCGAGGCTTTCTGACCGTCCTCCTAGCAGCCGCCCTCACCCTTCGTCCCTCCCTCCTTTCTGCTTTCATTTCTTTCTTCTTCTTTTTTTTTGCTTTTGCAATGAGCTAGGGGGCTCGTCTTCCTGCTTCTGACAGCCGGTGAGGGGGTCATTTGTCCCCCTACAACCCATCTAGATCCGTCACTAATTGAGATAAAATTTAAATAACAAAGTAATTTAGAAATTCATTAATGATTAATTATTTTACAAACTAAAGAAAAAAATTTAAAGTGAAATGTTTTATTAATAAGATAAAATGTATAATTATATATTAAATATTACAACTAATCATAAAGTATTATTAGCACTCATCTAACTAATTACTAATTAATATAATATATTGAAATAAAAAAAAAACTCTGAAATTATAAGATGATCATGCATGTTAGACTCAAAACAAATAAAAAATTAAATTATATTGTAATTTATGAAACTATAATAAATTGTGAAACAAAAAAGTGTTAGATGAATTTCACTCATATTTTTTAAATTTATATATTTTACATAAATTATTTTTTTAATTTAAATAATATTTTTTGATAATTTAAATTTTAATATAAAAACATAAGCGCTAAATATTATTTTAATTTATATAATAGATGCTTGCTTAATCATTATTATTTTATTTCCATTAAAAGTATTATACTCCACAAAATAAATTGATAGAAGTACATCAAAGTATAGCCTAACTGTAAATATATTTTTATTGGACAACCTAAAATAAATTCTTTTCTCTCTCAATTATAATATTAAAAAAAAAAAAAGAAATTGATAGAAGTTTACGGAATGTAAAAGGTCTACCTTTCTTTTTTGTATAATTTATTCTGCAAGAGGAAGAGCGGAAAATTTTATTAGTAATTGACTGAGCCGGCAGATATATTGAAATTTTTTTTTTATTTCTTTTACCTCTATGAGCAATTTCTGTTTTGGCTAACATGTAGACAACAATAGAGGTATTTTTTTAGATCATTTTGATTTCAATTCCTAACGTCATATAAGAATTGTAATCTTAAAAGTGTATGCTCAAAAAAATTTTAACTTTAATTATAAAAAAATAAATAAGGCTCAAAAAAATAAATAAAAAAATATATTAATAAAAATTATTAAATTTATTTTTAAATAAATTTTATATATTATACAAATAAAAAAAATACGCAAGTTCATTATTAAGATAGTACGTAGATATGGTGTAGATGTGTGTATGTTATATTTTTATTATTAAAATTATATATATTTTATGTAAAAATTATTGAATGATATGTGAATATTGCATGAAAGTTGTGTGGATGTTTGAGAATAAAAAATAAAAAAATATTAAAAACATTATGTGATTGTGTTGTATATTTGTTATAGATGTATTGTAGAAGTATTGTAAATGTATTTTATAATGTTAAGTATATATTTTATATATATTGTGTATATATTTATTTTTTTGTGTATGTATTGAAAATATAACATTAAAATTTTTTTTAGACTTAATATATCTATTGTCCCTCGAACTTGGCATATTTAGTCATTTTGCCCCCTTATACCATTCGAGTAATAATTTTTCCCCTCAAACTTAATTTTTTCAAAATAAATTGACCTTTAATCGCTGAGTTGGCATGCTGTTTATAACACATTCTTTAGAGGGGCATGAAACAAATTAAAACCACAGATTTATAGTGTAAAATATCAAAAATACCCTTCAATAACTTAAAAAATTATTAACATATACTATAAAGTTACAATAATTCCTTTAAACCATTAACAAAAAATTTCGCAAAAATTTTTTCTGACTGGCTCCAAAAAATAAAATTTTTTGTTTGAAAATCTGATTTAAATTCTATATTTTAAATCAGATTTTCTGTCTAAAAATTTAACAATAAGAGGAAGAAGAAGAAGAAGAATTTTTTTTTTTAAAGATCTGAAACTTCTGCCTTTTTTCCAAAAAATTATGTTTGTTTCTTAAGAAAATAGACAAAATTGAGAAGAAGAAGAAGAAGAAAAAGAAGACTGGCTTTTTTCTAAAAAATTATGTTTGTTTTTTAAGAAAATAGGCAAAATTGAAAAGAAGAAGAAGAAGAAGAATTTTTTTACGATATGAAAATTTTTAATTTTTTTCAAGAATTTCTGTTTGCTCCTTAAGAAAATAATCTTAAGAAAATAGACAGATTTGAGAAGAAGAAGAAAAAGAAGAGAAAGAAGAAGAAAAATGGACAGATCAAAATTTTAATTTTTTTTTGTTTAGAATTACTGTTTGTTGACCGGAGTTAGAGAGAATGATTGAAATTTTTTATTTTATGGCATTTGTAACTCATGCGCTATTAAAAATCTGAGTATATTAAATCAGGGGTCAATTTGTTATGAAAAAAATTAAGTTTGAAGGGCAAAATGGTTACTCGAATAATATAGGGAATAAAATGACCAATTATGCCAAGTTCAAGGGGTAATGGATGTATTAAACCATTTTTTTAAATAAAAAAAATATAATTAAAATAAAATAAAAAAAAAAAGAAAATTTAAAACTACAAAAATTAAAAAAAAAATTCACCGTTTAAAGTAAAATTGGAAAAGGGGGGCAAAATCCATATTATTGAAAAAACTATCCATCGGACTCATATATTTGAAAAAGTAGTGCTGAAATCACGTATATAATATAAATTTCTCAAAAACTAAAGCTATTAATTATGGTATATCGGCAGGAGAGGAAGGCCTATATAAAGGCATTTCCTCGTCATTTTGAAGTGCAAAGTTACAATAACAAAAAAATAGAGAGAAAGAGATTAAAATTCTAGGTATGTATATAAATACTATTTGAGAGAGAAAAAGTTAATGTGGGGTATTTTTGTAAGTGACAAAATAGTGAAGTTTTATTTTTGGAGTGTTTGAAAAATACTTACTACTATTTTAGATTTATCTCAATTATTAGGATTGCATTTCTAGAATATTTTTTTAGAAAAGTTTCTCTCTTGTAATCCTACTATTTATTAGTGAAAAAATAATTCGGAGTTTGACCCGTAGATGTAGCCCAAATTAAAAAGATAAATCACATTAAATATTATTGTTTCTCTTTTATTGATTATTTTTATTTTGCTCGAATTTTTATTTAATTACTGTTAATCCGCCAATTCCGCTGCGCCAATAATATAAGATTAATTTCTCAATTTTCTCTTCAACTGGTACTAGAGCTAGGTTTGAAGAGATGGAGGCAAACACGAGCAAAATGATAAATTTAAATGGCTCAAATTACTATATTTGGAAATCCAAAATGAAGGATCTCCTATTTGTGATGAAAATGCATTTATCGATATTTAGTATGAATAAACCTGAAGACAAGAAAGATGAAGAATGAAAATTTGAGCATGAGTAAGTATGTGGTTTTATCAGACAATTTATCAAAGATAATGTGTATAATCATATATGTGATGAAACCAATGCAAAATCCTTATGGAACAAGGTTTAAAAATTGTATGCTTTAAAGACCGGTAACAATAAATTATTTTTAATAAATTATTTTTATCTCATAAAATTAATGTAATTGAGATACAAAGAAGGTAATTTCATTGCAATTACTTGAATGAATTTTAAAGAATTATGGATTAATTATCGGGTATGAGTGTCACTTTGATGATGAGGTGCTTGCTCTGACTATTTTTGCTTCATTGCTAGAGTCTTGGGAAACTCTGAAGATTTCATTAACAAATTCTGCTCCTAATGGTGTTGTTAAAATGGAAGCAATAAAGAGTAGCATCCTAAATGAAGAAATGAGAAGGTGCTTACAAAGTGCTTTCTCTTCACAATTGGATATTTTAGCTACAACTATCAGGGAGAGAAGCTAGAATAAGAGCTTAAATAATGGAGATAAAAATAGAGATGCTAGTCATGGAAAGTATAATAAATTTATCAATGTTGAATGCCATCATTATCATAAAAGGAGAATATTTAAAAATATTGTCGAAAATGGAAAAAGAAGAAAGAGAAGGATAAAAAGAAAGATGATAGCAATGATGAGAGAATTGCCGTTACAACTGAACATGAATTTCTTCTCATTTACAATGATGATGCAGTCAACGTGGTTGATCATAAGACTAGTTGGATGATTAATATTGATATCTCTATTCATGCTACAGCCCGAAGGAAGTTCTTTGACACTTATACACTATATGACTTTGGGATAGTTAAAATGAGTAATGATGGTAGTGCTAAGATTGTTGGTGTCGGTGATATTCACTTGGAGACCAATAATAGCGCTAGGCTATTGTTAAAAGATTTGAAGCATATTCCTCACCTTAGGATTAATCTAATTTTTGCTATAAAGTTTGATGATGAAGAATACTATAATACTTTTCAAAATAGCTAATGGAAACTCACCAAAGGTTTTCTCATTATGGCCTGAGGTAACAAAGTCTTTACGCTTTATTTGAAGTAAGCTAAAATCTCTAAGAGCATAGTTAATGTAGTAGAGAAAGATGATATAGCTGACATATGGCATAAAAGGCTCAGTCACATGAGCAAAAATGGAATGTTAATATTGGTCAGAAAGAAGAATATAGCCGTTTTGAACAGTATTCATTTAAATAGATGTGTTAATTGCTTAGCAGGAAAGCAGAGTAGAGTTGCTTTCAAGAATTCTGCCAATTATGAAAAGAAGCCAAAGATATTACGGTTAGTACATTCTGATGTATGTGGTCCTTTCAAAACTAGATCACTTGGTGGCTCCTCCTATATTGCTACTTTTATTGATGATTGTTCAAGAAAACTATGGGTTTATACCTTGAAGAATAAAGATTAAGTTGTAGCGGTATTTAAATAGTTTTAGGCCCTAGTTAGGGTTGAACACTGATCCTGGAGATAACTAACTGATATGAATATCCGGACTGAAATATCTAGAATAAAAAAGATCTGTTAACTTTTTGACATTCTTCGAATGGAACCGAACCTATTTTTTATAATATGGAACGATTATGGATATTAAGTTATACCCGAACTAAGAATCGTACTAAATCGAATTGTACCGTACCAAACCAAAGAAGCAGAATTGTAGATCCTTAATTTTTGATCCAGTCTAGTCCAAATATTTTAAAACAGTTCGAAATAATTTTGCGGTATATATTATTTATTATTTATTTTATTTTATTTTATTTTAATTTAATTTATTATTTATTTTAATATAATATTTATCTTACTTTTGATTTATTTATTTATTTTTTTAAAAAAATATATAATAATATATAAATAATAAAAAAATAAAAAAATAAAAATCAGCGACGACAGAATTGGCAACCAAAGTCGCTGGCGCTTGCGGCGAATTGGCCACAGACCAATTTCCCTCAAGCAAGACTTGCGGCAAAATTGCGCGCAGCCCGCACCCAGTCCGCAGCTCATCCAGGTCGGCGCGCAGTTTTTTTTGAAACCCTATTTTACTTGATTTTTTATTTTATTTCTAAAATAATTTTTAATTTTCTTAATATACTAGGTATTTGATTTTAGTTGTCTATAAATACCACATTAAAACACACTGAAAAGAGATCTAAATTTTTGAGGACTTTTGGGATCGGAACTATTGAAATTCTTTTTAGCAATTTATTCATAACCTCGGACTTGAAGGATCAAGAAGTAGCAAACAACGTACAATCCATCAAAAGGCAGCATACACTGTCTTTATTATTATTTAACCAGAATTCAAATTGTGGTGGAACCAACAACGGAGGTTTGAGCTTAACTAATAAATTCTTGTATTTACAACAGCCATAACATGCTTCTTTTTTAATGTTTTGTTAAAATATTTTGATATTAATTTTTCAGTAGTATGAAATTGTCGAATCCGAATTATATATTTTATGAACCAAAACCCTTATATCTTAATACCTTAATACTCTTTAAATTAATTTTTGAAGTGTAAAACTCTAATTGCACTTTTCTAAAACCCCAAAATAATAATTTATTTTCTCAAAATTATAATCAATTCTATTTTTCTAAGATTCACATTAGCTTATTCTTTCCAAATACCTAACTTAAAATCCTATTTGAATGATCTTCAAATTTTATTTATTTAAACCCTAAACTTTAATATTAGTTTCATACAAATTCTGAAACCCTAAATCCAAAACATTCATTCTCTATATTCAAATCCTAGTTTATTTCAAACCTAATCTTTTAATTTAAACATCCAGTAGCCATGTTATTTCTTTTACATTAAATATTTCTTAGTTGAATAATCTAGTAAATACAAAACCCTAATTGTTAAAACCTACAAAACCTTAATTTTATTCAAGAAATTCTAAATGATGCATAAACTCTAAATTTATATACTTACTGTTTTATTTAAATTGGATGAATATTTGTTATATATTTTGATTGATGTTTCATGTCTTTAATGAATGATTTATTTATAATGAATGATTGATTACTTTTATTGATTTGCTTTAGTTTCAAAACATTGTAAGAGGTATGTTTCCATGTTTTGGGTACCTCATATTGTGAGCATCATGTAATTTAATTTATTTTAAAATTTTTGGATCAATATAAATGACATGTTTTCACCTTTCGGTAGGTGCCCTATTTAGTTTTAGATATTAGACGATATAAGGACGTGTTTCCATCCTCGGATGTGTGTCCATTTATTTATTTTGTTTGAACATTTCATTGATTTTAATATAATGATGTTTTATTTTAATTGTTACATGTAGTACGGATAATATCATTGTATTTAAGAATTTTATAATATTAAGACTTGAAAATGAGGCCAGTTCCAATGAACCAGACGTTGTGGGGGTGCTGGGCCATTTCTCACCTTCCTCACACGTATCCAACTTTTCAAACCCATTAGGGGGTTGAGAATTTCTTAGGAATCGAGTCATCCACCTCTTTTTTTTCCTGGACCGTCCGGGTGGTGACTCCATTTTCTCCGAGCTTAGACCCGTGTTCTCTAAGGTCCGGAGCCTAAACAGTATTGAAGTCTCAAGAACTATTTCATCAAGAGTGGGGGCAAAAATTCCGGATCACAGTGGCGACTCTACTAGAGATAAGAGAAGTTGATTCCGTTGGTCTTTATATTATTCTATTCTTTCTTATCATGATATTATCCATTGCATAATTTAGATTGCATCGTGTGCGTGAGTTAGAGAGCCCATGATACCCGTGCTGTGTCATGTAAGGGATACCATACTTTCACTCAAGGTATGGAGATCGAGCATGGCATAACTACTCATAGCTTTATACTTTTTGGTATATACTTGCTATGGGAACCTAAGCCTTTTAACCTAAAGACTAAAGCTCGTGTAATTGACCTAGTTTCTTAGGTTTTACCCAAAATGCTTGTTGTTTGACTATAGTTAATTTATCTTGATTTAAATCATGGCTTATTTAGTTTGTACTTTTTCTAATATGACCTAAGTACATTGTAAGCTCAAAATAAATTTTTCTTTAAAGTCCAAAAGACCAAAGCTATTTTCAAAACTTTTCAAGATGATCTTTGGACATAAAACTTAAAAAAAAACAAATAAAAAATTCTTTTCTCATGACTCAAATACAAAGTCAAAAATCCATTTTTTCTAAAAAAAATTTTACAATGAATTTTTCAAACAAAGCTATTTTCATCCAACATTTTCTTTAAAAGAGCTTATAAATTATTTAGGTCAATTATGGAATACTAAAAATTAATTGTGAGCCTAGTTTATACTAAGAATTATTAATTATGGGCTTATTTTTGGCATGAATCATTAGTTACTTTTTTAAGTGAGAAATCTATTTATAATAAACCTTTTAATTTAGTTTTAATCCAATATAGCATAAAATTGTTTTAGCTGGTTAAATGGATTAAAACCTAATTAATGGAAATTATCATGAACTGATTTTCATTTTTGAAAATATTACAATTGATTGAACCGTCCGAGGGAACTTTTCGAAAATAAAATATCCCATGTTGGTATTTTGTTGATCATAAACCGAGAAAAAGAGACTCGTCATTTGTGTGTGGATGTTATAAGGTTGGAAGAAACATCCTATTTATTATTTGTGCATACATATATACATGCATACATGCATCACATGACATATCATTTATCCTTTCTGGCTCACAGACCTGGAATATGGCAATTCAAGAGCATAAAACGATACCACTTACAACATTAATTTTGATTTAAGTGCTTCATTGGAAGGATGAATGCAAACCAGCTAAGGGACATAGTCGATGAAGTTATCAAAGCTAGGATGGCCGAGCTACGAGATCAATTGGCTGAAATTATGAAAACCCAGTTGATTGAAGTTTTAGAAATCATCAACAATACTAATGAGGCATCTCCCATTGACATAAGAAAGAAGGGAAAGGCAGCATCAATGGGGAACATGTTCACTAATAGAGATCGAATAAAAAATGAGGGATCAATCCCTATTCTACAATACCAGTTGAACCATGTACTGTCTAAGTGGAGCAATAAGGGTGGCTACCACCATAGTGGGCAAAGTCAAAGGGAAAGAGGAGGTGTTGAGAAAAATGCAACAACTGAACTAGCAAAGAAGAGTAAATTTTCAGACTTACGAGAACCTTTGTAAAAAATGTTAGAGAATCTAATGAAGATGGATTTGCTATTACCATTAGCTCCTCGACCATTGCCGAATCCTCTACCTTCAAACATTGATACCAAAGTTTTTTTTGTCAATTTCATCATACTCAAGGGCACAAGACAAATAAATATGTTCGATTAAGGCACGAGATGATAATGGAAAGCTGCCTGAGCCTGATAAGTCCAACATTAAGAATAATTCTCTGCTTAAATTTGAAAGGGCGCCACCGCTTACAATCTTCATGAAGAGTTTTATCTTGTTATCTTGTGATGATATGGATAGAGAAGCTGCTAAAGATGATGTGCTTGGACTCATTGTGGATGATGAAGCAATGATCCTTGATGATGAAAAAAAATTCTTGCCCTTAATATGTGTAAATAAAAGGATATCTTCGACTCCAACTCAACGAACTCCCCTTAGCTTGGAGTGTTGCTCTATGTATTTTGCTTTCTTTAATATTTAATTGAAATAATTATATTTTTTAAAATTAAGATTGTTTAAATAAATTTTTTTCATCAAATTTTTCATGGTTTTTGTTCATTTTGGTACTCAACCAATGAGAAATCTAGCTTGATAATTCATGAATTAATATATTCATGTATCATGACTTGAATGACTTTACTAGGTGAGAAAATTTTTCTATAGCATTGAGTTGTGTATGCTTATTTAGAGAGGGCTCCTGCATAATGACCTTTGTCTAGGTCTTAGTTAGTCTTATAACATGCTTTGACGGACTTTCGAGGCGAAATTGAACTCTGCTTATTTAAGGAAAAGATGATCTAGGCATTGTTTGACGAACCAACAACTAGTATCCACTCAATTAAATATCAATTCCTAGTTGTCCCTTTGAGCCTTCATAAAATTTTAGCTTTCTTTTCATTGGCTTACAAACCCCAACAACCTACCCTGAGTTGTTGTGATACTTTTGACAAGTCTTATGATTACTAAGGTAAAGAGACAAGAAGATCAAAGAAAAGAATAAATAGTCAAGACTATAAGGGTAGTTAAAGTTTACCTGAATTAGACCAAATATCATAGATAAAGTCAGGACTGAAGCAGATTAATACCACTCCACTCACTAATTACCAGAAATATAAGTTGGTATAAACAAGACAACTCATTTGAAGTTAGGACAAAAAAACACAAAAAAAAAAAACAAAAAAACACAAAAAAAACAACACAAAAAAAGAGAAAAAAGAAGAAAGAAGAAAGAAAACGAAAAAAAAAGGAAAAAAAGAAAATAAAACCCAAAATAGTTCAGAAAGCCAACCAAGTTCTCTTTTACCTAAAGCAGTAAAAGACTTCCATAAGGACAGTTTGACTTGAATTGGTCTAACCCAACCAAAGATTCAATCAAAATTAGAGAAATAGAAGAAATATCGCCTAGTTCTTAAAAGTCTTGTACTTGACAGTCCTACAGGAAAGAAGGACAAAATAATAAAATACTCAAAGAAAGGAAGGAAAGAGTATGAAAAAGAAAGATAAAGAAAAGGAAAAAAAGAAATGAATATGGATACCAAACTTTTTGCAAAGGCAAAGATTATCCCAATCAAGATCCAGATTAATGCCAAGAAGATGGGGGAACATTCAAAACTCTATCTTTTCATGCTCTCAACTGTCTAAAGTTTCAACAGAAAATTATAGTGTGAAGGCTTGTAAATAGTATCACATCAGCTCCAATTTTAAAATGACCTTCATTTAAACCATGTCTCTTATAGACCCTATTTCAAGCCTATCAAAGATTTGTTGATCTCTCTTGATAGGTAGAGTCTATTAGTAGAGATGGTTTGAATAAGCATGCATAAGAGATAGACAATATTCAAACTCAATGAGATCTTTGGCCAAGTAATGTGTATGTGCCTATTTGAAGTGCAACATTTCTTTCTTAAATAGAAATATTTCCGAGTTTAGTACGGTAACTAGGATTGTTATGTTATAGATATGTTAATTCTAAAAATCGAGTCAATGACATTGATTTGACAAAGTCAACATTTGATTTAAAAAAATTATTTTCTTGTTATAAAAATTTTTAAGTTAAGGGAAATATATTGAACAGTCGAACCTCGAAGGATACATTGGGCAAAGTAAAGAATTATTTGCAAGGTTGTGAAGAAGCTACCAATTGACATACTGAATTATAGTTTGAAATAGATGTATCTCTGACTATGTTGCTTGGTCCTCAACATTCATGTTTTCAATATCTCGAAGATAAAAACCATAAATGCAAAACTTCTGTCATTACAATGCAAGACCTGAGCGAGTATCCGGAAGGAGCAAATGAGAACACTTCTACTAATAACCTCAGTCTGTGAGTCAATGTAACCACTGTAAGTATTATCCATGCATATCATACATACATGAGCATATCACACTCCATTTTTCTTTGTAAAAAATAAACAGTAATATTCTATGAAGCAACCATAAAGTGGATATAGAATCAGGGGGCATGGAAAGCCCATTGTGTGAGGAAGCTCCAGTAATTTTGCAAAAGAAAGAAGAAATGCATGCTTGTTCAAAGAACTAGATAATCTACAAACATTAACCAAAGCCTCATAGAAAAAATTATGGTTTTGAGCCTACACAGGGGGCAAAGTTTCTCCTTTTAATTTTTTAAGTTTATGCATATACAAAATATTTTGAGACTCACTTCCAATATTTTACCACGTAGGGGGCAAGGAGAAGATATGAAGGCTAGCTAAAAAAATGGCTGATTTTTTTGTAAAAGTGCAAAAGAATGGAACATTAGAACTATCAAAAGAATAAAAATATAAAAGATAAAAGATCAGTCCAGCTAGAAGAGCTAAAGCCAATATAGGGTAAAAGTTCAAAAAGATGAAGATCAAATTTCAAGGGTGAAGACCCGAAGTTCAAAGGATAAAGATCCATTTTGAAGGGTGAAGACCATACCAAGGATGAAGATCCATTTCAAAGGGTGAAGACCCAAAGTCAAAAGGATGAAGATCCATTTCAAAGGGTGAAGACCCAAAGTCAAAAGGATGAAGATCCATTTCAAAGGGTGAAGATCCGACGTCCAAAGGATGAAGATCCAGTTTAAAGGGTGAAGACCTAATTCCAAGGATGAAGATCTAGCTTAAAGGATGAATATCTACTTTCAAGGGTGAAGACCCGATCTCCTAGGATGAAGGTCTGTTTTCAAAGGTGAGGACCCGATGACAAAGATGAAAATCCACTTTCAAGGGTGAAGACCCAATATCTAAGGATGAAGATCCGTTTTCAAAGGTGAAGACCCGATACCAAGAATGAAGATCCATTTTGAGGTTGAAGACCCACAATCCATTAAAAATGGAACAACTGGAGCAACCAGAATTCTTAACTGATAAAAGGTAATTTAAATTCCGCTTCGAGTCTAGAACCCAAATTATTTTTGAGTCCAGAACTCGCATCGGGTCCAGAACTCAAATTATTTTTTTAAAGTCCATAACTTATACCGAGGCCAAAATTCAAATTATTTTTTAAGTCCAGAACTTACTCCGGGTCCAGAACTTAAATTATTTTTAAGTCCAGAACTTACCTCGGGTTCAGAAGATAAATTATTTTTAAGTCCAGAACTTATTCCGGGTTCAGAACCCAAATTATTTTAAGTTCAAAACTTATCCCGGGTCTAGAACCTAAATTATTTTTAAAGTCCAAAACTTACCTCGGGTCCAGAACCTAAATTATTTTTTAAGTCCAGAACTTTTTCCGAGTCTAGAACTTAAATTATTTTTGAGTCCAGAACTCAAACCAACCTTGGATATAAAGTCTAGTTTGGCTCTAAACCCAGTAAAAAATTACATTGCCTTTCGCTCTCTTTTGTTGTAGTCTCAGATCGCTCAAGCACGGGACAAACTGTAGACTCTTAATTTTTAATCCAGTTCAGTCTAAAGATTTTAAAACAGTCTGAAATAATTTTATGATATACATTATTTATTATTTATTTTAATTTATTTTACTTATTATTTATTATTTATATTATTTATTATTTATTTTAATATAATATTTATCTTACTTTTTATTTATTTATTTATTTTTTAAAAAAATATATAATAATAATATATAAATAAAAATAATAATAAAAAAATAAAAATCAACGACAAAAGTCGCTGGCAATGAATTGGGCGAATTGGCTTGCCGCAAGTAAAACTTGAGGCGAATTGGCCACGGACCAATTTGATTGCTCGCAGCCCGCAACTCGCCTAGGCCGCACGCAGTTTTTTTCAAAATCCTATTTTACTTGATTTTTTATTTTATTTCGAAAATAATTTTTAATTTCCTTAATCTACTAGGTATTTAATTTTAGTTGTCAATGAATACCACATTAAAATACACTAAAAAGGATCTGAATTTTTAAGGACTTTGGGATCAGAACTATTGAAATTCTTTTTGACAATTTATTCATAACCTCAGACTTGAAGGATCAAGAAGCAGCAAACAATATACAATCCATCAAAAGGCAACACATACTATCTTTATTATTGTTCAACTAGAATTCAAATTGTGGTGGAACCAACAACGGAGGTTTGAGCTTAACCAATAAATTCTTGTATTCACAGCGGTCATAACATGCTTTCTTTTTAATGTTTTGTTAAAGTATTTTGATATTAATTTTTCAATAGCATGAAATTGTTGAATCCGAATTATATATTTTATGAACCAAAACAATTAATACTCGTTAAATTAATTTTTGAAGTCTAAAATCCTAATTGCACTTTTCTAAAACCCCAAAACAATAATTTATTTTCTCAAAATTATAATCAATTATATTTTTCTAATATTCACAGTACCTTATTCTTTCCAAATACCTAACTTAAAATTCTATTTGCATGATCTTCAAATTTTATTTATTTAAACCCTAAACTTTAATATTAGTTTCATACAAATTTCGAAACCCTAAATTCAAAATATCCATTTTCTAGATTCAAACCCTAGTTTATTTCAAACCTAATCTTTTAATTTAAACATCCAGTAGCCATGTTATTTCTTTTACATTAAATATTTCTTAGTTGACTAATCTAGTAAATACAAAACCCTAATTGTTAAAACCTACAAAACCTTAATTTTATTCAAGAAATTCTACATGATGCATAAACTCTAAATTTATATACTTACTGTTTTATTTAAATTGGATGAATATTTGTTATATATTTTGATTGATGTTTCATGTCTTTAATGAATGATTTATTTATGATGAATGATTGATTACTTTTATTGATTTGCTTTAGTTTCAAAACATTGTAAGAGGTATGTTTTCATGTTTTGGGTACTTCATATTGTGAGTATCATGTAATTTAATTTATTTTAAAGTTTTTGGATCAATGTAAATGACACGTTTTCACCTTTCGATGGGTATCCTATTTAGTTTTAGATATTAGACGATGTAAGGATATGTTTTCATCTTCGGATGGATATCCATTTAAGTGTTGTATGTAGTATGGATAATATCAATGTATTTAAGAATTTTATAATATTAAGACCTGAAAATGTGGCCGGTTCTAATGAACCGGACGTTGTGGGGGTGCTGGGATATTTCTCACGTTCCCCACACGTATCTAACTTTCAGAACCCATTAGGGAATTGGAGATTTCTTGAAAATCGAATCATCCACCCCTTTCTTTTTTCCGACCCATCCGGGTGGCTATTCTATTTCTCTGGGCTTAGGCTTGTGTTTTCTAAGGCCCCGAGCCTAAACAGTGCCGAAGTCACAAGAACCATTCCACCAAGAGTGGGGGCAAAAATTCCGGCTCACAAAAATAATAATTGATTTTTTACATCATTTTAATTTAGTTTTATCAATATAAGTGATATAGTATATGAAATAACCCTTAAAGATTAGTATGTTAAGAATGATTTAACTAATATTAATCATATATAATTTGTCAAATATAATTAAAGTTGTTATATATGTAATAATTAATATAAAAATATAACTTATTTATAGTTAAAAATATTTTTTATTTTGGCATAATTCTTAAAAGTCAAAATATATAGATAAAGTTATAAAAAACATGGATACATATATAGCTTATACAAGTTAGAATTAAAATTTAAAATTTCAATTTGTATTAAAATTTGTATCATAATACTTTTGTATTAGTGTTTGACTACATGTAAACTTACATTTTTTTTTATGATAACTTATGAATTTTGTTACTAATTTCAAAAATATTTGAAAATCTAAATCTTGTATGAATTAAATTTTTATCTTTTGTAATATACTATTACTATATAAAAATTTTAATTGATAAAAATTTTATTTTAAAAATATTTTAATTTATAAAATTTAGTACTGAAAGTATTAAATACCTGAATCGAATTGTCTCAAAAATTATGGAACAATAAAATACGGAGATTTTTGTATATGGAAAGGTTTTGGAGCTTGAATTTTTAAAATCCATGAATTTTGAAATAGTTTTGGAGATTTTGAAATATCTGGATTGGACTGAACTGTGCTTATCAAGTTAGATAATGGGAGTGAGTATGTTGCATCACTTCAAAGATATTGCAAGGAGTAGAGTATATGACATAAGTTGACACTACTGAAAATCGCCCAGTTGAATGGTGAAGCTAAAAGAATGAATACGATTCTCATTAAGAGAGTAAGATGTTTGATATCATATGCAAAGCTGCCCAAGTTATTTTGGGCAGAAGCATTGAGTGTCGCGGTTCATATTCTGAATATTTCACCATGTGTTCACCATGTGTTCCTTTGAAATTTGATATTTCAAAAAGAGTGTGGTCTGGAAGAGATGTCTTTGATGATCACTTAAAAATTTTTGGGTGCAAAATATTTGTGCACATACCATATGATGAGCAGTCGAAGCTAGATGCTAAAACATGACAATGTGTGTTTATTAGGTATGATCAAGATGAGCTTTGCTATCGATTTTATGATCTAATTCAGAAGAAGATTATTAGTGTAATACCCCAACTTTAATAAAACATTGAATAGTAGTAATGTAAAATTTCCAAACTAAATAAGATAGTTTATAATTTTTAGAGAGTCTGGATTTTATAATTAGGTACTTAAATTTAAAAAGAATAATAATAAAGTTAAGGATTAAATGATATTTTGGGATATTAATTTTGCAAATTAAAGTTTAAATTAAAGATTATATAATTTCGAATTCAAAAATCGGTATATATAGTTCAAATGCCATGTATTAATATACATGTCATATAAGGGCATATCAAAATTACACTTATTAAGCACAAATTAAAAAGGTCCCATAAGCTTGAGTTTTTTTAAAGTTTACTTAAAATGTTAAGTAACACAATAATAATAGTTATTATTAGTTAAATTAACAAATAAACGAAGAAAAGAAATTAAAGCAGACAAATTATTAATATTTATGTTATTAGGATATAAAATCCTAAATATAGTAAAGGTTATTATAGACAAAATTATATATTATGAAATTAGAAATTAAATAAAATCAAAGGGGATTAAAATTGGCTATTTGAATTTATTATTACTACCCTAAATTATTAAGTAGTGAGGGAAATGTTAATTAGTTAAATGGAGAATTGTTTGAGCATAAAAGAGTGGGAAATGACATTTTATATATATGTATACAATTTATGGGAGCGTACAGCCCATAATATGCATGAAACGGAAACACTAAGGTGGAATTAAAGAAAGAATTGAAACCCAACAAGCAAAGAAAGACAAGTGGATGGGTACCACTACATCACCTTATGCTGACATTGCTTGCATTTGGTAGAGATAAGAAGCAAAACAGAGAATTTTGATTGATTAAAATAAACTAAATAGGCCACATGGATGATAGTGGCAAATGAAGAATTTAAAAGCCAATAAATGTCTTATGAATAAGCCAAGAAAGGCCAGCTGTAGATAGAACCGAAGCAAAGAAATTAAAGACAGTTATTTCATTTTTCATCTTTCACTTTCATTAAAAACAGAGAGAGAGAGAGAGAGAGAGAGAGAGAGAGAGAGAGAGTTATCTTCAGCATATTCTCTCTAGTAAACAACCACATAAGTTAGCTCTGTGAGATAGACAATAGAACAACCATAAATTGTAACAAAATAAAAAAAAATCGAGTAAGAAGAAAAGCAAAGAGAAAGGAATGAATTGATTTCATGGGTTGAAGCTTAAAGTTTGTCTTCTTAGAGGTGAATATTCCAAACTAAAATTAAAGATCATTTAAAATTATTGATGTTCATGCTTAAAATATTACAACACATGAAGCTTAAATGTGATAAATTAAATTGAGCTAATTAATTAAATGTATCAAATGAAACATAAAGTACATAAGCATCTAATGCTGGAATTTATGTGTTATTGGATATGTTTAAGATATCTGAATTTTTAGATTAATATAGAGGAGCTTAGTAGTTTCAAAATTTTTAAATTTTAAGTGGAAGTAATATTATATTTTAGTAATATATCAGTGAAATTTTATAATTTTTTTTGGATTAGTTTTACTATTAAAGAAAAATAGGAAAATTTTAATTATTAGGAAAATGACTTATGAACAGAATCTGAAGGTAATAAAAGACCCGATTTTTAAGCATCGTAAAAAAATTTAGAAAAAAATATGAAAAACTAAATACAAATTTATATATATCTCATATATATCTTTAAAAGATATGGTTAAAATCTTATAATTAGTTATGAAGGTTTAGTAATACAAATAAAGTAAAAAATAGATGCTGCTTGAAAAGTGACTATGGAACTAGAAACTGCAAGTTGAGAAAACCTAACTTAAAAACATATTAAATGAACCCAGAAAAATCTGCTATTTTATATATGAGTTTATGTGCATGTCTAGTTTATATGGTTAAACTTTTATAATTTTTAATAAAGAATTAAAGACAAAATAAAATTAGAATGTTGAAATTATCAGGAAAAATTGGGAGTTGGCAGATTTGAGGAGTTAAGAACTAATTATGAAATTTTGCAAATGGGTTTGTATATGTGTTATGAGAATATCTCAGTTGAATTTTTAATGAAGGTATTATGATTTAAATAAATGAAAGAAGTTAGACTATTTAGAAAAGGTAATATATATTTTGTACACACGGAATATACAAGTTATCAAAATTTTCTTGTTTAAAAAAAAGAATTTTGTGAATGTGCCTCTATAACACCGAAGCCCAGAAGTCCAATCTAAAGTGTTTTTTTCTGCTCTTGTCAAAACGCTGCGTATTGATTTAGGGTTAAAATGTAGCTGCTATATATATATATTAAATAGTTATTGGTTTTTTCGGGTCAGATGATATTTTTCGCTTTCTCTTGTAATCTTAGCCGCTGCTCGTGTAATCTTCTCTCTGTTAGGGTTTCGAAACCCTAAGCTTCTACCTTTCTGTTCTTGAGTGATTTTGAGAGGTTATGTTAGAGAGTTTGTTTAGAGATCTCTGGTTTCTTTGATCTCTGTGTGAATCGGTTTTGATACTGTGTTAGAGAGATTGCTGTAAACGTTTGTATCTTCTGATTTCTTCAATTCTAGTGGAAAGACTGAGGAAAACTCCTCCTTGGATGTAGCTCTGATTTGTTCAGAGTGAACCAAGTAAAAATATGTGTTGTTCTTGTTGGTTTGATTGTTTGTTTTTATAGTTTTTCTTCTTCGATCTGTTTACTGTTCAGATCCGTAACAAGTGGTATCAGAGCTACGCTCTGGATCTCAACAGCGAACGGAAAAATCGAAAGGTGGTAACGTTTCTTGCCTTATTTTTTTAGATCTGTACGTTTTGTTGTTTCACCAGTTTCTTCTTTCTTTGATTCTTTAAGTTTACCTTTAGATCTGGTACTGTCGAGTATTTTTTCTGTGTTTGACAGGATCTGAAGTTGTAGATCGGGAAGAAGACGATCTGGTTCATCAAAACCCTAGATCTAGAAGACTAACAGACAAAGGTGGTAACTGTCTTTGTCTCTAGTCAAATATTTAGTGTTCTCATCTTCGATTTTTTGTTTTTCAGTCTGACCTTCTTTGTTCTTTTGGTGACTTTCTTTATTACTGTGAGATCTGGTACTGTCAAGATTATTTATGTTTGACAGGATCTGGGTGTAAAGGAGTCAGAAAGTGTTAATCTGATTGGTGAAATCAAATATTGAGGAACTGATGTCGATCGCTAAGATCAACGTTGAGAAATTCGATGGAAAAGGGGACTTTACCATCTGGAAGGAGAAAATGACAGCAATCTTGGTGCAACAAAAGTGCAAACGTGCACTTAATGGCTTACAAGCTCTTCCAGAGAGCCTTAAGGATGATGAAAAGCAAGATCTCATGGATCTTGCCTACAGTACAATAATACTGAATCTTTCCGATGGTGTACTTCGGAAAGTCAGAGGAAAATCCACTGCTCCTGAGTTGTGGGCAAAATTAAATGAGTTGTATAATGTTAGGTCTGTATCTAGGATTACATTTTTAAAAGAACAACTGTTTAGTTTTAAAATGTATATTTCTAAAACTGTTGATGAAAATTGTGACTGTTTTCAAAAATTGGTTTTAGATTTGTCTGACACAGGAGAGACCCTAAGTGAGGAAAACCAGACTATAATACTGCTAAATTCTATCCCTGATAACTATAAGAATGTAAAAGATGCATTGAAATATGGCAGAGACAGATTAGGATTAGAAGATGTAATGAATGCATTGAAACTAAGAGAAATGGAAAATAAGGTAGTTAGTAAAACTAGCAGCAATGCAGAGGGTTTGTATGTTAAAGAAAAGTTCAAAAATAAGAAAAAGAATAAAAAAAACAAAGTCTTCAATAATAATCAAACCCATCAGAAGTTCCTCCAATACTAATAATAACCAAAACAATGGGAACTCATCTAAATCTGATAGAAATTGTTATTACTGTAAAAAGAAAGGTCATATAAGAAAATACTGTAGGGAAAGATTAAAGAAACTTGAACAAAAGAAGTCTGAATCAGGTGCTGTAAATGCATCAACAGATGTTGATGATATTGAGGCACTCACTGTCACTACAGTAAGAAATCCTGATAATTGGATTTTAGACTCTGCCTGTTCTTTTCATATGACCCCTAACAGAACCTGGTTCTGTAAATATCAAAGGTTAAATGGTTCAAATGTGTTGATGGGTAATGATTCCTCCTGTGAGATAGAAGGTATAGGTACAATTAAATTTAGAATGTGGAATGGGAAGCTAGTTGAGCTAGACCAAGTAAGACATATACCTGATCTTAAAAGAAACTTAATCTCTTTAGGATTATTAGAAGAAAAAAGGTACCCACACACTGCCAAGGATGGTGTACTGTGTGTGTATAAGAATGATAGGTGTGTCTTAAAGGGTCTGAGACTTAACAGACTCTATCATCTTGATGGAACTGTTGAGTCTGACACTGCTGGAAGTGTAACTTCTGGCACTAATTTCACTGTTCTATGGCATAAAAGATTAGGACACATAGGTTATAAAACCTTAGAACAACTAAGTAGGAAAGGGAATCTAGAGTTAACTGATTTTAGTAAACCTGATATGTGTGAAAGTTGTGTGATGGGAAAACTACACAAGCAAAGCTTTATTTCCTCTCTGTATAAGTCAAAAGACTGCCTTGAATATATACACAGTGACCTATGGGGCTCCAGTTTTATGCCTCTGTCCTTATCTGCATCTCAATACTTTATAACATTCATTGATGATTTTTCAAGGAACATCTGGATTTATTTTCTTAAAAACAAAAATGATGTGTTTGAGAAATTTTGTGAATGGAAACTGTTTGTTGAAAATCAAAAGAATAAAAAGATTAAAACATTGAGAACTGATAATAGGCTAGAATTCATTAATAAGCAGTTTAATGACTTCTGTTCAGAGAATAGAATCCTTAGGCATAGAACTTGCATATATACTCCACAACAGAATGGGGTAGTTGAGAGATACAATAGAACAATTTTAAATAAAGTGAGGTGTATGCTCTTTGAATCAGGTTTGAGCTCAAAGTTTTGGGCTGAAGCAGCTCAAACTGCTTGTTACATAATAAATAGATCTCCTTCATCTGTTTTGAAACTTAAATGCCCTAATGAAGTCTGGAACAACAGACCAATTGTGTATACTCACCTAAGAGTCTTTGGCTGCATAGCATATATCCACAACACTGCTAGTAAACTAGAACCTAGAGCTAAAAAATGTGTGTTTATTGGTTATCCTCCTGGCATTAAAGGTTATAAATTCTGGTTACCTGATGATAAGAAAGTAGTTGTCAGTAGGAATGCTGTCTTTAATGAACTGGAATTTCCTAGAACTAACTTGCAGGTTTATAAGTCTGATATACAGACTGACAGGTCAACTCTTGAGGTGGAGCTTGACAGTTTTGTACAAACTGATCAGAATGAGCCACCCCAAGTAGAAGACATTCAACCAGGAATTGAAGCAGAGCAGGACATACAATCTGATGGTTCTGATCAGGAAGGTGAACCTGATCCAGAACCTAATGATTATATGTTAACAAGAGACAGACAAAGAAGGCAAATCAGGAGACCACAGAGGTTTGATGATTATACCTTAAATGTTATGAATTCTGATTTAATTGCATTTGCTTTAGTGTCTGCTGCAGAGTTAGAAGGAGGTGAGCCTTTAAGCTATGAGGAAGCTATGAATAGCAGCAATAGCAAACAATGGTATAAGGCTATGAAAGAAGAAATGTCTTCCTTGTGGAAGAATAATACATGGAGGCTAGTACCAAAACCCTTAAATAAGAAAATAATTAGCTGTAAATGGATCTTTAGGAAGAAGCCTCCTATACCTGGGGTAGAGAGAGAGAGATTTAAGGCTAGAGTTGTAGCTAAAGGGTTCTCACAGAGGGAGGGTATTGACTTTCATGAAGTATTCAGTCCTGTTGTTAAGCATGTGTCAATTAGGCTGTTACTGTCTATTACTGCTTTGTTAAATCTGGAACTTGAACAACTTGATGTGAAGACAACCTTTCTCCATGGAAATCTGGAGGAAGAGCTGTATATGTCACAGCCACTTGGTTTCATTCAAACTGGTAAGGAAAATTGTGTGTGTTTGCTGCAAAAGTCACTGTATGGTTTAAAGCAAACACCTAGGCAGTGGTACAAGAGGTTTGATGATTTTATGCTTAGGAAAAATTTTAAGAGAAGTCACTTTGATCCTCGTGTGTATTACTCTGTATTGCCTGATAATGTGTACATTTATCTTCTACTATATGTGGATGATATGTTAATTGCCTGTAAGAGTTTGAATGAAATAAATAAATTGAAATCTGTGTTAAGCAGTGAATTTGACATGAAAGATTTAGGTTCAGCTAAAAGAATTCTTGGCATGAATATTGAAAGAGATAGAAATAGGGGTATACTGTTTTTAAATCAAAAGGATTATGTGATTAAATTTCTTGAACATTTTGATTTAAATAAAAGTAGAGAAGTGTCAACTCCTATAGGGGCACAATTCAAGTTAAGTGCTAGCTCTAAACCATTGACTTTATCTGAAACTGAATATATGTGTAATGTGCCATATCAGAATGTGGTAGGAAGCATGATGTATGCCATGGTCTGTACCAGACCAGACATAGCCTATGCTGTTAGTCTTGTGAGTAGATTTATGTCAAATCCTAACAAGGAACACTGGCATGCTGTAAAATGGTTAGCTAGATACTTAAAAGGATCTAATTCTGTTGGCTTGTTGTTTAAACAATCTGTGAATGTTGAATTTGATCTTGTTGGCTATTGTGACTCTGATTTTGCTGCTGATCTTGATAAAAGAAGATCAATTACTGGTTTTTGTTTTATTTTTGGTAACAATGTTGTAAGCTGGAAGTGTAGCCTGCAGCATGTTGTGGCCTTGTCTACAACAGAGGCTGAATATATAGCCTTAACAGAAGCTATCAAAGAGGCCATATGGCTTAGAGGTATTTTATCTGAATTGGGTTTTCTACAAGGTAAGATTGATGTATTCTGTGACTCACAAAGTGCCATACACCTGTCCAAAAACAGTGTGTATCATGAAAGAACCAAACACATTGATGTCAGGTTACATTTTATTAGAGATATTATCACTAAAGAAGATATTTCTGTTAAGAAAATATCCACTTTAGAAAATCCTACTGATATTTTTACTAAAGTAGTTTCTGTTGGGAAATTTCAGGCTGCCCTTGGCAAACTTGGAGTTTCAGAAAGGTGACACTTGAAGCTGGTGATTACCCGAGGAGAGTTCCAAATGTCTTTCCTGTTTAGGTGTTTAGAGTCAAGGTGGAGTATTGTGAATGTGCCTCTATAACACCGAAGCCCAGAAGCCCAATCTGAAGTGTTTTTTCTGCTCTTGTCAAAACGCTGCGTATTGATTTAGGGTTAAAATGTAGCTGCTATATATATTAAACAGTTATTGGTTTTTTCGGGTCAGATGATATTTTTCGCTTTCTCTTGTAATCTTAGCCGCTGCTCGTGTAATCTTCTCTCTGTTAGGGTTTCGAAACCCTAAGCTTCTACCTTTCTGTTCTTGAGTGATTTTGAGAGGTTCTGTTAGAGAGTTTGTTTAGAGATCTCTGGTTTCTTTGATCTCTGTGTGAATCGGTTTTGATACTGTGTTAGAGAGATTGCTGTAAACGTTTGTATCTTCTGATTTCTTCGATTCTAGTGGAAAGACTGAGGAAAACTCCTCCTTGGATGTAGCTCTGATTTGTTCAGAGTGAACCAAGTAAAAATCTATGTTTTTCTTGTTGGTTTGATTGTTTATTTTTACAGTTTTTCTTCTTTGATCTGTTTACTGTTCAGATCCGTAACAAATTTATATTGATGTTTTGATTAAATCAAGTTGAATATGAATATCAAAGTAGAAATAAATTTTAACGTGAAAATTAAGAGGAATGTTGATTAAAAGCTAGGAAACTCTGATAAAAGTTGGTTGAAACTCTTTTATTCTTGGTCATATTCTATCCTTTATGTGAGATGGATGGTGGTTAAAATCAAACGAGATATTTAAAGGATTATGACAAAAACAAATAAATAATGAATAAAGCTTATTATATTTTTCTATAAGTATATGAAGTGGTTATTTTCGAAATTATAAATAAATATATATTTATTACTAGATTAGAAGATTTTATTAAATAATGAGATAAACATGAATATTTATGATTTACAAGTTCTTTCTTAAAGGATATTAAAGAAGAAGAAGAAATATATATATATATATATATTCTTAGAATATATGAATGTATGATTAACTATTGAAGTTATAAAATGACTTAAGGGAGTTAAATTCTAAAAGGGATTTCTAAAAATGTTAATATGAATCAAGTGGTACATGTATTAAATAGTGGTTGTTATGGAGCATGAAGTTAGATGAAAATAGATATACCAGGAAGATATAAAGAATTTATTGATGATTTAGGAACTAGGAATGGATTATATCCTTTAAAGGAATATTTAAAACCTAGCAACATGACACTAGAAACTGTGATGGTTTGCATAAATAATATAATATGCTAAAGTAGTATGATATTTGAATTATGGATGGGTTTAGAGAAATTAAGTAATACTTTGAACAAGTTAAGATACTTGGGGGTATAAATAAAATATATAAGTATTTCATAAGGTGAACAAGGTGGTAAATGATGTTAATCCTATGTCCTATGAATGTTAGTGTTTGGGAACATTAATAAATAGTTTATCGGCGTAGAGAATATTGCTAAAAAAAACTAAAATCTGTTAGTTAATTCAAGAGAACAATATAAGAAATGTGAGTTACGAAAAAGAATATTAATAGAATATTCTAAATAAGAGTAGTAAAGAGATTCATAAATTATTAATAACGAATAACTTGTATATGTGCATCTTTGTGATAAGCCAATTAATGAACCGTGGAAGAAAGTAAAATAAGATAATTGATAACATAGAGAATACTATTTTAGACGATATAATATATTTAAAGATCAGAATTTCTAAATGAAAATTTTAGTTTAAAAAAACAATTAGAGGTATTTTCCTTAGATAAAGTGATATCCGAATATAAATTTTATAATTATTTTAAGAAATAAGAAATATTAATTTATTGTATTTATGCATTTCTGTTCTATTCTATCTGTTAAATTCTGAGAATACCTTCAGTTTTGCTGAGATAGACCTTCCGAGTAAGTTTTTTTAGACTAACCCAATGACCTAGCCTGATTTTTTGATGTTCATATTAGCAGAGCCCAACTCTAGTGGGGTAAAACCATTAGACAGTGTACACTGATGTTCTGATATACGCATAAGGGGAAAGTTACATCCCTAATTACCATGTCCCATGGCCTATCTATTGTGATCTCAGACCTACAGTCTTTGACCTATCTGTTTTGATCTGTCATATTATTTTGATCAATTATGTATATGCTTTTAGGGTAATTTTATTTGTCTTAAGTTAAAATTTCTTTTAATTTATGTTTAAAGATTGCTTGAAGTGTTTTATTTATGTTGGAGTGCAAAACAATGGAGATTCAATTTAATTTGATGGAATAAATTTAGAGGAAAGCATGCGACACACCCAAGACACTTCATAGCTTGGTCGTATCCCTCATCAAGGGCAAGAAAGACAAGGAACAAGCAAGACAAGGCCAAAACACTTGGTTTGGCCGTGTCCATTAAGAAGTTTGGACAGTAGAGAACACAAGCAAGAGACACGGCCAAGCCACTGACCATGTCATATGACATGGCTAAGGTCTTGGCCATGTCTCACCAATTAAACAAAATAAAAAAAAGGAGAAAAAAATGGCAGAAGTGGACAACATGCAAGTGACACAGCCAAGCCACTGGCCGTGTCACTGCTTTCTTGAAGAGCAGCCATGGACACGGCCACATGTCTTGGTCATATCCCAAGAAGGATGAGTGACACAGCCAAGCCACTCATGACTTGGCCGTGTCTCCTATGATTCTTTTGAATATTTTGCATGAAGTGAGAGATAAATATGGGATAAAAGACTTAACTTTTTGAAAAGAAATATTAAAAATGAGTGAAAGGTGAATAGATTTATGGGAAGAAATATTAAACAAAGAAAAAGGGGGAGACAAAGAGTAGTATGTGAGTTGCCAAGACATGCTTGGTATCTTAAAAAAATTGAAAAGAATTGAAAGTGGAGGGAAATGGAATAGATATACATGTTGGGCTTGATTGAGGGGCATCTAGTTCTTAGTTTTGTTCTTGTTTTGGGAGAGAAGACATCATTCTCTCTTCATCCTCCATTTCCATCTTTCACTTCTTCCATAGACAAGAGTAAAGACAATTCTTGGGATTAAAGTGAGTGAACAAGCTTTCAAAAAGGTTAGGATTTGAAGAAGAATTGATTGAGGAATGCAAATTTAAGAGAGTTACCACTCCACCTTTCAAGAAGAGTGTCATTGATTGAAGAGGTCTTGAAAGTTTTTCATCACATCAAAGTGGAAGCTAGGAGAAAGACAAGTAGTTCGACTCTTAGCATCTTCAAAAGGGGTTTTTTATATTCTCTCTTTTAATTCATTTCTTGATTGTTGTTGTTGTTGTTAAGAACATTAATATTTCAATGGACAATTGTGTTTGATGTATGTTGAGATGAATACTTATTTTAAATTGATGATGAGCTAAATTACTCATGTTTAGGGTTTGTAGTAGATTTGATTGAATAACTTGATTTGATATTTCCATTAATATATCTTGTTATTAATTGATTGTATTGGATTGAATGTTAGGTTGATAGATTAGCTACATATTGATCTATAGATATTAAATGAAGGACCGAGAGGTGAAATTTGATATTGGAATTATGCATTCAACTACCCTAAGAATGAATTAGAAATATAAGTTCTAGGATTTTATTAATTTGCAAATTCAAAATAATTGGTTGTTGTTAATTCACGAATGTGAAAAGTAATGAATTGTTAATTGCTAATTAAACTCAAGGAACAAATTAAAATATAATGTTATATTAATAGATAATTTGGAAATTAAGCTTTGATTAAATTGATCTATAACCCTAGGCACCATTCCTAGAATTGAAATAATCTTGCATAACCATTACACACATTACTTTTAATTTTAATTATTTTTCACCACTTTTCAAACATCACACTCTTGTTTTTAAATTTATTTGTTATTCAAACTATTGCAAAATAATTCCTTCCTTGTGAGATGACCTTGGGGCAATTACTATTACTATAAGTACGTCATATACTTGCGAGTATTACTTTGTAGTTAAATTGCATATGAGTGAAGGAAACTCAGAAAGGAGAAGGGGAGCATATGAGTTGAATGGAAACTCAGAAATGGCAAGGAAAATTACCGAGTTAACAAGGCAAGTTAAATTGTTGAATGTTAGAGGAAACTTGCCGGTGTTAAGCCAAGAATCATGTACATCATGTGGTGTGATAGGCCACAATGTAAATATATGTCCTTTAAACTTTGACCAATTTCAAGAAGGGTAAGAGCAAGCTTTTGCTTTTGAAGGGTTCCAACAAAGGAGAAGGAATGACCTATACTCAAATTCTTATAACCTCGATTGGAGAAATCACCCTAATTTTTCATGGAAGAACTAACAACAAGCTTCACCTCAACATTCATTCCAACCTTATCAAAGAGGACCCAACTTCCAAGGGCAAATTTCAAATCAAGAATAAATAACAAAATCTTCACTTAAAGATAATTTGAATGCTTTCTTTCAAACAAGCACTCAAAATCAAGAGGTGAATAACAAGTGGTTTGACTCTTTAGAAGCATCACTTAAGAAGGTGGAAACTCAAGTGGGTCAATTGGCTAATCAACTTCAAGCTCATCAAAAAGAAAAATTTCTGAGTCAATCAGAGTAAGCCAAAGCAATCACGGTCTTAAGAAATGGTAAGATACTTGATAATAAAATCGGCGATAATAACATTGATGATTCTTTGGATGCATGAACATTTGAAGAAGATGGCGAGAACATTCAAGAAGGCAAAGCTCAACCAAGTGAGCTGAAGGAAGTTAGTGAGGAGGCATCATTGCACCTAAGCTGCACAAATCTCCAAATCCTTACAGACCGCCAATCCTTTCCTAAGCAAGTTAAAAAGTGAGAAGCAAAATAAGTAATTTTTTGAAATTTATAACATGCTTTCCAAGGTAAGTATAAATCTTCCTTTACTTAAAGTGATCAAGAACATCCTAACTTATGCCAAATTTTTCAAAGAACTGATCACCAAAAAGAGAAGATATGAGACAAATAAGAAGGTGATGGTTTCGGAGGTAGCAAGTGCTATTTTACAGTACAAGTTACCTCCTAAGCTTAAAGACTCTGAAAGTTTTGTAATTAACCTTTCCATGGAAAATGGGAAAGAAGCATCTGTCATGTGTCATTTGGGAGATAATATAAATTTAATACCTTATTCAATTTACTTGAAATTAGAGCTTGAGAAACTTAAACCAACCAAGATGGTCTTACAATTGGCTGATAGAACTCTTAGGTTTCTTAAGGGAATCATAGAGGATGTTCTGGTGCAAGTTGGAGGTTTAATAGTTCATGTGGACTTCATAGCCCTGGATATGGGAGAAGATATCCCTAAGGATGCTGAACATACAGTTTTGTTAGAAAGGCCTTTCATGGCTACAACTAATACCTTGATAGATGTTGAAAATAGGAAACTGTCCATGACTGTCTTAAGACAAACTATAAATTTTTTAATTTTTAACACTTCCCCTACTCCCAATATTGCTATCCATAAAAATTGATCTTTTATTGATTATTCTGATTCTGTGGTTAAAGAAGTTTTTTTTGCAGAAAATTAGTAAAGGCATGCTAGATAAGGCCTTGCCCTAGAGAGAAGAAGTTGAAATATCTGAAGTGAAAATTGAGGCTGCAAGATAGAAGAGAAGAATCTACCCAAGGCGACCTTCACCTACCCCTTTGGGACAGGGTGTTAAAAATTCTAAGCAAGATGAACTCAAGAATGAAGACTTTATGAGCTCAAGGATCTACAAAGAAAAATGAAAGAGATGCATGATAAAATGATCCCTAGTAGAACCCTTGAATCAGGAACGAAGGTCCTTTTGTTTAACCCAAAGATGAGATTGTTCCCTATAAAATTAAAGTTCCGTTAGAGTGGACCATTTCAAGTCATTCAAACACTTCCATTGGATTTGTTAAATTGTTGAATTTGAAAACCAGTGAGACATTTAAGGTGAATGAACAAAGGGTGAAGCCTTATTTTGAAGAAATTAAAGTTGCAAAATACCATAGGAAGTATGGTATTCTTTGACGAGTGATGCAATGATGTCCAACTACACAACATTAAAGAAGTGCTCAATGGGAGGTAACTCATCTGTTTTATTTCTTTTCATAATTAAAATTTTCATATTTTGCAATTTAAATTTAAATTTTGCTTTTGGTTTGTAATAAAGAGTATGGAATGGGTGCTTTGATCGGTTTTTATTTTGATGGTGTTTCAAAGAAAAGAAATCAAGAAAGATCATATTGATTTGGGTGACACGGTCTAAAACCTTTGTTTTTATAAAATATATATATATATATATATATACACAAGTAAAAATGGCAGTGGTGGACATTGCCACTTGACACGGCCAAACCACTAGCCATGTCAAGCAAAACCCAAAAACTTCAAGAAGATGGCAAGGGTGGACACAGCCAGGCAACTTGGCCATATCCGTGGCCTTGTCACTTGGACACTGCCAAGATGCCTAACCCGTATCCCCATTTTTCCCTTGCTACCAATTTTCATAGTCTGTGACACACTCAATGGACACTGCCAAGCCACTAGCCGTGTCCATCTACAAGACATGACATGGACAAGACATTTCAGGCTTGGCCGTGTCCACCCTTTTAAAAGCCAATGAAAAGCCTGATCTTTCATCTTCTTCCCCAATTTCAAAATCTAATCTCCATTTTCTCTCTCTCCCTTTTGACTCTCTCTCTCTCAAATCACCATACCCATCCCTAAAAACCTAAAAATCCATCAAAATTTCCATTTTTCTTAACAAAAAATCAATTAAACCCATCAAATCTTCCTATTTTCTTAACAAAAAATCAATAAAATCTATTAAAATTTTAATTTTTACCAAGAATCAAGATGCCAAAAACTAAAATGATGTCCTATCATAAGAGGAGGTAACCTCTATCATCCTCTTCATCATCTTCAAAGAGAATGTCTCTTCTAATAAGGGGTTTCTTTCCAACAAGTTAATGTTTTATGGATGAAAAGGTAGCACTTGCCTCACAAAGAAAATGATGAAAAACAGGTTTTACCTTAACTCTTCTTCTTTTTAATTATCCTTTTTTTTATTGAGAACAATGTAAATCTTAAAGTGTAAGGTGCTAAGTTTTTGTTCATAAATGCAAAGTTATTATTTTTCTTGATTTAGTCGTTTTATACAAAGTTTTTTTTTCTTAAGTTTTTGTATAGTTGTTTTGTTAAGTGTTGTGCCTTATTTTATATTTTGTTTTGATGCATATTGATAATTTCAATTGTTATAAATTTATTGATAGATGACCTTTTAATTTTTGAAACATGAATTTGAGAATTGGATAAAATTGGTGCTTATTTTTTATTTGGATGGATATTCATTGCATTGCCTTTTAAACTTGTGAGAAATTAAGCCTTTTAAGTTGGATGCCAACTTATTATTCTTTTTGTGTGTGAACATCTTTGACTGATGAATTGCTAGAACTTGCTAAGCATACTTTTTGAGACTACATAAAAATTTTAATTAGGCATCAATATGATTAAGGCAATTAGGTGAACTCATTTTAGCTTAAAAAGACAAATCTTATATTTAACCTTAGTTAGCCTATTTTGAGCCTATTTCATTTCTCTTTTTCTTTTTTTTTCACAACACTAATAGCCTTGAACCATTTTATTTTGTCTTTTACCCTTTCATTAGTTCAAGAGCATTTTAAGAGCGTTAATGATTGAGTGTTGTGTTAAATAAGTGTGGAGTTATATTTAGTGGGTTTAAAATTGTAAACTATTGTGTTCTTTAGTTGCAAACCATATTTTGGTTCAAAAACAAAAACAAAAACAAAAACAAAAACAAAAACAAAAACAAAAACAAAAACAAAAACAAAAACAAAAACAAAAACAAAAATCAAAAATCAAAAAATCAAAATCAAAATAATAAAAGTTGTTTTTCTTTTCCGTAAGGTTGGAATAAGTTTGGGAATTATCCTTGCAAATAAAAAAAGTGGAGTCCCTTAAAAGTACTTAAATGCTTAGTGCTAAGTGAGTGAGAAGTATTTTGGGATTGTTCGGTTGTATTATATAGCTTACTTCACCCTTGAAGTGCTCTTGAACTAAATGAATAAACTCACTCTACCAATTGTCATACCTTTTCTTAGCCTCGTTACAACCAAATGAAAGACCTTATAATTGATGATTGATTGAAATTTAGTGGTGAAAAGTTGATTGATAAGCAAGCCTATGGTGATGGTGACAATCTTTCATCAAATGTTGGGAGAGTAAACACCACCATAATTAAACACCTTAAAGAGTTGGTAAGGATGTGACAACATTGGTTTTGCATGGATAGCCACTAAATTAAATGAGTGTTGATTTTATTTGATTTGATAATGATTGTTGTATCCATCAAGAAGTTTGGACAGTAGAGAACACAAGCAAAAGACACACCCAAGCCACTGGCCATGTCACATGACATGGCTAAGGTCTTGGCAGTGTCTCACCAATTGAACAAAATAAAGAAAAAGAGGAAGAAAATGGCAGTAGTGGACGCATACAAATGACATGGCTAAGCCACTAGTCGTGTCACTCCTTTCTTGAAGAGAAGCTATGGACACGGCCACATGTCTTGGCCGTGTCCCAAGAAGGATGAGTGACACGATCAAGTCACTCATGACTTAGTCGTGAATCCTATGATTCCTTTGAATTATTTTGCATGAAGTGAGGGACAAATAGGAGACAAAAGATCAACTTTTTGAAAAGAAATATTAAAAATGAGTGAGAGGTGGATAGATTTATGGGAAGAAATATTAAACAAAGAAAAAGAGAGAGACAAAGAGTAGTGTGTGAGTTGGCAAAATATGTTTGGGGTCTTAAAAAAATTGAAAAGAATTGAAAGTGGAGGAAAATGGAATCGATATATACGTTGGGCTTGATTGAGGGGCATCTAGTTCTTAGTTTTGTTCTTGTTTTGGGAGAGAAGACACCATTCTCTCTTCATCCTCCATTTTCATCTTCCACTTCTTCCATAGATAAGAGTAAAGACAATTCTTGGGATTAAAGTGAGTGAACAAGCTTTCAAGAAGGTTAGGGTTTGAAGAAGACTTGATTGAGGAGTGCAAGCTTGAGAGAGTTAATACTCCACCTTTCAAGAAGTGAGCCATTGATTAAAGAGGGCTTGAAAGTTCTTCATCACATCAAAAGTGGAAGCTAGGAGGAAGACAAGTAGTTTGACTCTTAGCATCTTCAAAAGGGGTTTTTTATATTTTCTCTTTTAATTCATTTCTTGATTATTGTTGTTGTTAAGAACATTAATATTTCAATGGACAATTGTGATTTGATGTATGTTGAGATGAATACTTATTTTAAATTGATGATGAGCTAAATTACTCATGTCTAGAGTTTGTAGTAGATTTGATTGAATGACTTGATTTGATATTTCCATTAATATACCTTGTTATTAGTTGATTGTATTGGATTGAATGTTAGGTTGATAGATTAGCTACCTATTGATCTCTAGATATTGAATGAAGGACCGAGAGGTAAAATTTGATATTGAAATCATTCATTCAACTACCTTAAGAATGAATTAGAAATATAAGTTCTGCGATTTTATTAATTTGCAAACTTAAAACAATTGGTTGTTGTTAATTCATGAATGTGAAAACTAATGAATTGGTAATTACTAATTAAATCCAAGGAATAAATTAAAATACAAGGTTATAATGATGGATAATTTGAGAATTAAGCTTTGATTAATTTGATCTATAACCCTAGGCATCATTTCTAGAATTGAAATAATCTTACATAATCATTACACGCATTACTTTTAATTTTAATTGCTTTTCATCACTTTTCAAACATCACATTCTTGTTTTTAAATTTATTTGTTAATCAAACTATTGTAAAATAATTCTTTCCTTGTGGGACGATCTTGGGGCAATTACCATTACTACAAATACCTCGTATACTTGTGAGTGTCACTTTGTAGTAGTGTTAATCAGAGCGCAACACATATGATCCTTTTTTCAGAAATGATTTCTTTAATATGCTTAATTGAGAATAATATCAATTCTATTATGATTTGATTTATGTTGAGTATTTACAAGGATTACAATATTACTATTTAAATTTCTGTTTCTAAATTACTTGTCATATTTTTAAAATGATGCATCTACATTCCTGAATCAAAAGATTTCTAAGGAATGACAAATTATGAATTAAATTTTAATACTTTGTATTTACCTAAAGATATGTAAATATAATAAAAACATTTAGAGTGAAAATAAGTTAAGAATGAGAATAAATAAATTACAAAACCTGTAAGGTATAGGGAAATGCCTAGAGAATATATTTAAAGGAAATATAAGCCAACCAGAGCTTAGACTAAATTAGTTTCAAAATTCGAAAGAAGAGATAATATAAGTTTTATAGTAATTTGAACTAGATTGTGCTCTTAAAAAATATTATTATGGAAATCCTAAAGTTAGGATGTAAGTTTAATTTAAGAATAAATATAAGATTGGAATTATTTTAGTAGATCTGAATTGAATCTAAAGGCACAAGAAGTTACTAAAGCTTTAATAAGCTACTTAAGTTATTAAGAACTTGAAGTGAAAATTAAAGTATACTTAATAAGCCTGAATACTCACTGAGCTCATCTTGTTGTTGTTTTTAGTGCTGTTTTATAGGTTGTGCAACTCTGACTGAAGAGGCACTGCAGTATCCAATAGTAACAATGAAGATAACTAGGAAAGAACACCGAATTGAATGTAATATGAGAAAAGCATTTGTATGTGTAAAAAAAACATAGTGGAATTTCACTTTTTTGTTCTATTATGATATTAGTTCTTTGAGGTTCCGGCACATTATATTGACCCGAACCCTAGGACCGTCGCACTCCGAATTCGGGATATGACAATTAGAAACTGTGATGTAGTGTTCGTTGAAATTGAGACCATTGAAGATATTGATAAGGCCCAAAAAAATGTTTTTAGCTCTGATGAAAGTTTAACAAATCTTGAGTTAGTTCCTCCAAAAGCGACAGGGAGTCTTTTGGTTTACCAACATTAGACCTAGTCCCACAAAAGCCAACCTGCCCCCTCTCTGGCCTGATCTTCCCTGATCCCCTCAACCCAGCTGTTAAACCATACAAGCCTTTTTATTCATACCTTATCCCGAGCTACCTTTTCAAAAGGTCCGTGACATCTGAGGCAGGCCCAAGTTCGCCCATTAAGAAACCCAAAGCCCAAGCCAGCACATATGATGATAAAACCAGTATGCTTATGGAACCACCTTTGCAGGTCCTCAACCCATCCTCCTTTGGCCCCTCAGTACCTCTACCCTTGTCTAAAGAACAATTGGGTTGTGTCCCCTCGGCCAAAACATCTGATCGGTTAAAACCCAACTCAAAATGGAAGTTTTTGGCTAAAAATAGAAAGCGTCTTTTGGAGAATACTAGGGAGTTCACTCTTAAGGGCTAGTGGCTTGCTTATAGCTACTAAGAACCCATGATTGGTGTATGGTCATGGTTGTAGGCGAGCTATGACTAGTGAGGCTCTATATGGTTTTTATCCAATTGCCTTGGTCTATTTTGTTTTTGTGCTCATTAGAGCTTCTTCTTAGTTGTGCAACAGAATTTTCATAGATCGTCAAAGCCTATACCGGTTTCTCTTACTAAGATGATACCTTTGGCAATTTTATAACTTCTGTTTTTTTATAACTCACATCTCTCGAGAAGAAGTGTTATAATCTTTAGTTCATTCTTCAATGGGTTTCAAGCTTTGGGATCGTGTTCTATCCTTGGTCAAGTTAGCAATTTATGGGGATATCTTTTTTAGGAGTCTATTAGGATCCTTCCCGTCCAAGATGTTGCTGGTTCTCATCTTCACCAGTCTGGAGCCTCTTAACAATTCATGCCTATGGCTCTTTTTAGTTCACAGTCAACCGTTGTTCTAGTTAAGTCCTATTTGATGTTTAGGAAACTTTGGTAGGCTATGAATATGTAGGCTATTTCACTCTTTTACTTGACCTTTGATCCTTAGATATGGAAATCCCGTTGGATTAATATTGTTTAATGTCTTTGATTGTTCTACATCTTTCTAGTTATTTTATAAATTTATTCATGTACATGGTCATCCTTACTATAAATGAGTTTTTATTGTTTTTTTATTGTTTTATTTTAATATATTCTTATTTTCTGATAAAAACAAAAATAAAGCCTACCCTTCTTTGTTGGTAAATAAAATAATTTATTTTACAGCGTGTGAAAATTGAAAAACAAATAATAACAACAAAGTCTTAATTCCAAGCTAATTAAGATCGGCTATATAGATTCTTCTTTTTTAATCTATTTGATTTAGGGTTACCTCTTCTGATAAATTTAAATCAGAAAAATCATTTTATACCACTTTTATCCAAGTTCATTTAGATCTATCTTTTTAGATATTTCTACTTTAACTAGTTAAATATTTTTAACCGGTGCATCCTTAAATTTACGTTTTATACGACCAAACCATCTTAATATATATTCTCTTATTTAATCGTCGATAAGCATTGCCCCTATTTTTTCTCTAATATTTTCGTTCTTAATTCTATTCATGTTAGTGTGTCCACACATTCATCTTACCATATGATTTAAAATAGATGAAAATTGATTCAAGATGAAAAAATTTTACATTGATAACATTTGATTTGAAATATCATCTGGATGCTTAGAAAAATGTATTAAATTCAATAGTAAATTAGTATTAAATGATAAAATGATTATTTCTTTTATCATGAGATATTTGATTTTTTATTTGTGTTCTTTTCACTAAAAAAATAATATTAAATATATGAAATTAAAATTGAAAAGAAATCGGTTCAAGTTTAAGTAAAAAAATAATAAATTTATAAATATTGATCAAACACTATTTTCAGAAGTAAAAAACACTTCTGGATTTCTTTCTTTTGGTTCATTACCATTATTCTATTATATGAATCCTACCAGAAACTCAAAACATAAAACAGAGTTGGGCTTTCAGAATTTTTTTAAAAAAAATCAGCTTCAGATTATGATTTAAAAGAAAATAAAGATCAGAAATTGAAGAAACAAAATAATTAAGTACATGAGACTTTGATCCAAGTATCATGCAATTCTCTCTTCCAAAGCCGTACCGCAGACCACTTTGAGAAGATGAAAGGCACACCGTTTCTTTGCCGGAACTCGTTGAAATCGGTGCTTCACTGCTGCCGCTTCTCCACCGGAAGTCCTTGAGATAGGTGCTTCCTTGTCGCCCATCCACTCTGACTGCTACCAAACCCACCAATCGCCATTTGAGAACACGAAAAACCTAGTGTTTCGCCAGTCGAAAGGGGCAAATTGAACATTTACCCGAAAGTAAATCCATATCAAATGAGTACTTGTATTCATAAATCTAATCTTTGTTCATGAATTTAACCAAGTAGATAAATCGGCAACGGGTCCACTTTCAAACTACTAAAATTGTAGCAATCATATTCAAATTCTTTATTTTCGTTAAAAAGTTTCGGCTAAAAACACTAAAAAGTTCACTTCGTCATCCACCAAATAGTACCTAAATTGCAATCATATTTCAACATTAATTTGACAAAAATGAATACTTCAATAGTTTAATTTATAGAACACAATGTTTTGGCATGATCGAGGAACATCCGCAAAATTTATAGGTAACCATTAACCAAACAAATGTATGCTTGCTTATCATAGTACACAATAGGCAAGGCAAATTACCTAGTTCCAGAATCGCCAAAACGTAAAAGCCCCAGGGTTTATGCACAATATGCCTGCAGAAAAAGATTTGACCACTAAAATAAACAAATTCTTCTACTATCAGGAAGTGGAGCCAGTTAGCCATTTTCTGCTCGGTCATAAGCATTGGACTTGTGCTTTGGTGCAAATGTGAAGCCATCTGGAACTTTTCCAAGCAACATCTCAGATATTCGAATCTGAACAAGATAAAAACCGATCACAGGAAATTTTAGTGCTTGGAAGCTCATAGTAGTATCAGTCATCAAATTATAAAGCAATGGCATACCCAGTCTGCAGCAGAATCAGAAGCCATGAGTGTTTCAAGGTCATCCCGACCATAGTACGAGGGTGGGCGCCAGTTGATCCTTTGTGGAATGACATCCAAAAGACCAATGGGTATATATCTACATGTATAACTAAGCCATTCCAACAAGAAATTCCTAGTAGTCTCCACTCCTGCAGACGGGGAGAAGAAAAGATAACAACATTTTTTCACCTTTCGAATCGACTTCTTGTTACCATCATTAAATTGTTGTTTACATGTATTTCTTTTTCCATTCGAAGAATATAAATCATTTGATCTTGATCAAGCCATTGTCATGTGATGCAACCTTATAAACACCCATGTATCTTGTATTAAAGTTATTTATTGTGCAAGCCTTTGAGCACGCCAAAATGTGCAGGATTTGTATTAGAAAACAAATGTGAGCAACCCCAAAAATCCCGTCACTCATTACAAGGCAAAATTGCCAGTATCAGCAAGCCATAAGATTGCATCCTTTACCACTCATTGCAAGGAAAACATCATAACAAAATATTAAAAGACAACTTCTCTGGAAAAATGAAAACCAAGGTTTGAATATCAGTTCATTTAACCAGGAATGCATACCTTTCGTATCAGAACCCCAATGTTCGAGACCAAAATGTACATAATCCTTCAAAATATCCAACCGTTCTCCAGATCTGATGTCCCAATGCCTCTGTTCCCTGATTTCTGTAAATATCCACGGCTGAAAAATGCAATTCATGTCATTTCCAACAAAAAAAATGCCTTAAACAAGGTCAGAAGCATACAAGAAAATTGTAATATTTATACATACCCAGTCCATTCTCTAAATTACTAACCTTAATTAGTGCTCCTCTAGCTATCATGGATGAAGATAACTCAGGGCAGTCAAACTTGTGCATGTTCCAGTCTGTATAAGAAAAGATATCCCCATTTCCTAGTACTTGGAAAGATTCCGGTGCCTTTCTAGCACACTGGTATATGTACTCCCAATCAGCAAGTTTGCTATAGCGTTGCTGGCGTGATCTACCATGTATGGTTACAGCATTGGTTCCCCAGTTACCAATATCCGCAATTAACGAGTCAATACGATTTTTCCCTTCAAAGTAACCTGTTCGCACCTAGATCAACAGGAAAATGCAGAGTAACTCATTCTGACCAAAAATAAGAAGAAAACTCGAATGGCTAACAGAGGACAGAGGTTGAAAGACAAGTAGGAACACAAATGAGGATAGAAAATCATAAAAAAGCTGAATAAAACTGCAAAACGACAAAATTCAGAAATAAAAGGTGACATTATGATAGCATAACTATAAGAGCAATGCAGATAAAAATTTGCAACAACGCCACTAGCACAGATTTAAATTAGTACCTTGACAGTTATAGGCTTATCCACCGTACCAGAAGCTGCCTCTATGATATTTTTCATCCTCATTGGCTTTGTAAGCAGAGATGATCCAGCACCTTTGTTAACAACAATATCAATAGGGCAACCCATATTTATATCAATAAAGTCCACTATGCATTCCTGATCTATAAGCTCAACAGTTCGCGCGATAGTATCAGGATATGCTCCACATATTTGTACACCAAACAAATCCTCAGATGAATGACGTCTCAGCAGTGCCCACTCTGAAGCTTGACCCTATCATCATAAGAAAATTTTTATTCAGAAGTGTTAAGCTCACATGTACATCGTAGCATAAAAAATTACCAAGACCTATGTAGAGTGTCCCTAGAAAGAGAAATAAGTACAAAGCAGAAATCATTTGATATGCTTGGCTCTTTGCTGATGTTAACCAAAGATTGTGTCAGGATTCTAAAGATTAGTCATATATTTATACCACGAGCACAAATACAAAGCTAATCAGCTATGCCATGAGTGCGAACCCAGATTGACCAAGACCATATTATCTTTCGCAATAATAATGGGAAGTCAAAATACTGCATTTTTTGGGAAAGCTAAATATCTTTGATTTCAGGTTTTGCATACTCTTAAGAACACATAGTCTAAGCACTAGCAAAGTAACATTTTCTTGAAATCTGCTCTGCTAAATAAAAGTAAAAAATTCCAATTATGATCAATAAAGTGAAGGAAAGTCTTAGTGCAACGGTAAGTGTTGTCGCCGTGTGACTTGAGGTCACGGGTTCGAGTCGTGAAAAAGGCCTCTTGCAAGCAAGGGAAGGCCGCGTACAAAGACCCAATGGGTCCGACCTTCCCCGGACCCCGCTCATTGCGGGAGCATTCGTGCACCGGACTGCCCTTTTTTTTATGATCAATAAAGTGAGACAATAAAGCAGAACATGCACCTGCAAAAGATTTGTGCACATTGCCATTTCACCGCAAGTTATATCAGCTCCTAATACTTTGCAAACCCTTCGAAAAGGAAGATTTCCCACAGTGGTCAAAGGTGCCAGATAAAGCTTTCCTCTGAAATCAATGAGCTTCTTTTCACGTGGGTGCATTTTCAAACTTCTATCAGTTTCTAAGAATGCACCATCAGTAATAACTTCTAGTTTTGTTTCTGAACAACCGTTCTCCAAATCTTTCTGTAGGTTGGTCGATCCTGTTGCAAATTGAATTAAGTAAATTAGATGTTTTTCAACACAAAAAAACAGTATCTATTTCCAAAAACAAAACAACTTGAGAACAAAAACTATGACAACCATTAGCTTCTTCACCTGAACAACATTGTTCTTCAACAACTGACTTCGCTTTCTTCAGGGGCCTAGTTTCATCAGTTGTTATTCCATTTTCATTATCCGCTACTGGCCCTTGTAAAGAGCACTCCAACTTATCAGCCAAGTTATTGGCCACTTCATCGCATCTGTTCTCATCAATAACATGAGAGTCATTCACAGGAGTCTGATCAACTACTACATCATCCAACTTTTTGACTCTTGAATTGCCAGGCCCCTGAGAGAGTCAAGAAGAGAAACATGATGAACATTAAACAGTGAGATAGAGTCAAACAAAGATGCAATGCCACACCAGCAGAGCCAAACTATAAGATGAATAAGAACCTAAACACCAAGAGTACCGATGACCAACATCCAAGGTAAACGTTTTTCAGGAAAAAAAAAAAGAAGAAGAAGAAGAAAAAGATAAAACAAGTATCTCAGTGGAACTGTTGCTTATGAAAATAATTGTAAATGATAGACTAACCATGCTGAAAATTTGATTAGCTCATTCGTTTAAAGAAGCATTCTTTCTGCAAATGAGATCACTATCTCTTAAAACTCAAAGTTCATGTTAACAGCTATCTGCATTTAAAATTAATAATCCTTCAAATCATATGCCTCTACACACTCACAATCACAATGATTTATTTAGGCCTACAGAGAAACCCTTGAGTAATTTAGGCCTTGTTTAGTCACGGAAAATATATTCTATTTTCCTTTTCTAGTTTTTTTTTTTCATTGCTAATTTTCTAAATTTCTATTTTCCAAATTGAAAATTAGAAAACAAGAAAACATATTAAAATCGCTTTTCATTTAAAACTTTCTCTATCCATTCATTTCCATTTTTATTTCTAAGATTCCTTTTTTTTTAATTAAATCTATAACTAGTTAAAATAAAAATACCTAAGAGAGGCAGGAGTAGACCTAAATTAACTTAGACAAAAATGGTACAAAAGAATATTATTGTTTTAAATTTATTATAAGAGGTAGCCCTAAATCGTAAGATAAGAAGCATAGATTGAGATGGTTTGACCATGTGAAACGAAGACCTAGCGATGCGCCAGTTAGAAAAATCGAACAATTTAGAGTAGATATAGCTAAGAGAGACATAGGTAGGGCTAAACTGACTTAGTCAAAAGTGGTTCAAAATGATCTTATGATGTTGTATCTATCATAAGAGATAACCCTAAATCATATTGAGTGGAAAAAAGAATTTATATAGCCGGCCCTAATTGACTTGGGATTAAGGCTTAGTTGAGTTGAGTAGAGTTGAGGTAGTCTTAAATCGAATCGAGTGGAAAAGAAGAATCAATATAGCCGACCCCAATTAGCTTGGGATTAAGGCTTTGTTGTTGTTGTTGTATTAAATCTATAACTATTATTTACATAACTTTTTAGTTTAAAGAAGAGTGGAAAACATCATAAGCTAGTTTTCCATAATATAGTGTAATTTTGGAAAACTAGGAAATTAATTTGTAAATTTTCCATTTGGAACATTTTGATAACTAAATACCAAATTCCGGATTCCATATTCCTGAAACAAATTTTCGGAGAACAGGTTTTATTTTCCATAACTAAACAAGATATTAATATCCCTATATTTACAAAAACTTGTTCTGCTCATAAGTCATACCCAATTATATTCCTAGTCAAAACAAAAGAATTGCCATGAATAAGAGTAGCAAATGAAAACAAGATAAGCAACTGAAAAGAACTACATTAACACACCAAGAAAAGAGAAGATAAAAAAAGCAAAAGGAAATAGGGATGCTATTATTCATTACCATAAGCCCAAGAGACTTGAGTGTGGCGTCTGTCTTAGGAAACTTCATCTTATTCTTCCACAAAAGCTTTTGAACATCTTTAATCAATCCATTAATCTCAGAGTTTTCCTTTTGCACATTCAAACTATTATTGACTGTAGCAGTATCACCATCCTCATGGGCACGATAAAATCGACAGGTCAAGCCATAAGGACAATGCCCTTCTTTGGTCATAAACGGGCATTTCCCCTCCAAATCAGCCGGTTTCTACATTTTTCACAACAACAAGTCAATTACACAGTCAAAACCAACAAAGTTTCTCCAAAATTTGAGTAAGAAATAGAATTTTCATTGGTTTTATTGTAAAATACCTGAGCCTTAAAAGCTCCTATATCATGGCTGAATCTGCATTTCTCGCCGTAACTACAAGAACTAACATCCCCACTCTTTGCCACCATGGAGCATAGATGCAGTGTAGACTTCTTCTGTTCAAGTTCAAATAATAATAATAAAGTATTAGAAATTAAAAAATCAACAAAATTGTTAGAACTTCAGAGCTAATTTGGCAAGGAGGAAAGACCTGGCGTCGTTCACGTTTGAGTTGGCGTTTGGACTTCTTCTCTTTTGCTACTACAGCTGACTGAGAAACTTTGGCGTCCGCGGCATCGGACACGGCGGTGTCGTTTTGGTTGGTTCTGGCAGGCGGAGGACGTAGAAATTCTCTCTTCACGGGCGCAATGGCTTTGGCGACAAGCTCCTCTGATGTTCGATGAGTTCCATTAGGGTTCAGAAGTTGTAGAGGTGGTTGATCGGCTGTGATCCCGCATTCAGCAAGTTCAGCCTCTGAATCGGCCATCTTGGACGAGTTACTAATTTAGAACCAACCCAAAAGCTATGGAGTTAGAATTTTTTCGTATTTGTAAAAATTTTGAGATGCAGCGGACGGTTTAGGGTTTGGCTAAAGTGACAAAGGAAACGACAGCGGTTGTCATCGGTTGCAGTCGTGGCTAAACATTTTATAATTAATAATTATTTTTTCCCCTGTTGTTTGGGGTCTGGGGGTGAGATTTTAATAGTATATATGTATATATATATATATATATGTATATTGATATTTTTATACGTATTATACAGTTATTAATAAATAATAAGCATATAAGCAAATATTATAATATATAAAAAGAATTTTATTTATTGGTAATGCATGAAAAAATTAATTAATGTTAACCATAATGAATTAAAAAATATAATAGGTTATAAATCATTTAAAAAATTATTGTAATATAGTTATAAGAATTTTATACATAATGATATAATTATTTTAAAAAATTATACAATAATATACGTAATTTATAAATAATGAACATAATGTAAATATTGTCACATTTAAAATATTTTTATTATTGAGAAGGTATAAAAGTGAATTAATTTCAACAATATTTAAAAAAGTCTTGTTGTACTAGATCACACTTAATTTTTTTTTATTCATATTTACATTCAAAAAGTAAAAACAAATATTTAAACTAATAAAATGATAATAATAATAATTTATAAATTTTAAAATGCTATTAGAATATATATATTAAAGAAAATATATAATTAAAACTCATGCTATTTCACAATCATACATAGAGCTATAAATAAGCTAAACTACTAGAGATTTGAATATCGGCTTAGTAAAAACTTATTCATGCTCAAATTTAAATTGATCAATTGTTAAATGACTGAGCTTGTTAACTTATTAATTTAAAAATTGACCAATTTAAAAAATTAGTAAATTAGCTCGTTTATTATGTTGGATTAAAAATATATAATTTAATTTTTATATATTAAATAATGAATATAAATATATTAATTTTTTAACTAATTTAATTTATATAATTGATTAATATATAATATATATGATAAATAAATTAAATAACATAAAATATAATTTAATTTAATAATTTATAATAGAATATAAAATTATAGTAATGTAATATTTTATTTTTATTAATATATAATTAAATTATTTATAATTTATAAAAATATTAATTTTAGTATCTTTTTTATGAAAATATAGAAAAGATAAATAATAAATAAAAACTGAAATAAATTTGTTATACTCATTAAATTTATTTAAATCAAACTAGATATATATAATATATGAATTAGATTAATACAAGTTTAGGCTTGACTAGAGTTTAATTCGAGTTTAAATTTGAATTTAAGTTTGACTATTTTATAATAAGTCGAATTTAAACTTTTAAAACTATGCTCGCCTTGATTATGACACTTATATAACTAGTTTTAAAATAATAATAATAATAATTTACTTTTTATTATATTTATACCTTAATTTCTTTAGTTTAGTACTTAGTAAATACTTACTGGCCAATAAATAGTAAGTAGCGCTAGTAATAAAATGGTTTGTATTTTTAGATTATAATAATAAAAAAATTAAAAAAATTAATTAAATATACATATAATAAGTTAATTAAATATAAATTTTAAATTAGTTAATAATATACTTATTATTATTATCCTTATTTATTATTATATTTAAATATTTAATTTTATATTTTATAAATTTTTTGTATAAAAAATTTTAGAAATTTTCAATTATAAAATTTAAATATTATTTCAATTTATATATTGTATAATATATATAATAAATAATATTATTATATGGTATATTATTTCAATTTTTACTCGTTAATTAATTTCTTAAACTTTCTCACCTTCTTCGCTAGTATCAATTAAGTTTATCTCCAATTATTTTATCTTTTTTTTTTCCTCTGGTACTAATGTTTCCTTGAACTTTCTCCTTCTTCCGTTACTATTAATCAATTTCATTAACTCAAATTTTTTATCATTCATCCAATACAAAGAACTAAAGTCAAGTAAACAAGTACGAAAAAAAATTAAGAAAAGCTTGTCAATAGGTACGCAAATTTCTTAAATATTTTGTTTCATTATACATAAAAATAGAATATTTTGAAATTTTATTTTTATTTTCTAATAGTACTCTTTAAAGTAAATAAATATCAAAATTTAAATTTTATGTTATTTTATTTTTATTGCAGTTAATATAATGAAGACAGTATAAGTTGGGAATAATTTTGAGCAAAATATTTCAATGTCAACTTTTGATTTGAATGAACAAATATTGGACCATTAAAATGCGGTTGTAACTTTTAATTTGAATGAGAGACCGCATGAGCATATGGATAACAAATACGACCTTTTATTGGACAAAGTTTTCTTAGTGAAGAGGAAGCTTATTTTTTCTACAAAAAAAATTATGTGAATAGGCATGGATTTTCTATTTGAAAGGGGAGATTTATAAATAAAAATGAAAAAATAAAGAGACATGATTTTTTTTATCACCGGCAAGGGAAAACAACCAGTGAAGGTGATTGATCCATTAAAGAAACAATGAAATAAAATTTTTAAAAAACGTGAGTGCATTGCACATTTGAGAATTACATTAAGAAAATCTTATGATATTTTTCCTGAAGAATAATATATTAATGCATTTGTTGCTGAACATAATCGTAAATTGTTGAATCCTACACAAGTTTGCTTTCTACCATCTAACTGAAATATCACTGAAGAAGGTCAATAAAGTTTTTTTTTTTTTTTGAAAGAAAAGGGTTTGTCAATTCGGCAAATAATTCGTGTTACGAAACTTGAGAAAAAAAAAAGTTGATCGTGGACATCTACCATTTTTTGAACAAGATATTCATAATCTTTTTGTCAAATTAAAAGGGAAGCATGCCATGAATGATGTTGTGGATATTTTGAAGTAATGCAAAATTGCTAAAGAAGATAATAATAATTTTTTCTATTGTTATAAGGTGGATGAACAAAAAAATTGGAACATATTTTTTGGTCTCCTGCCCCTTGCTTTGAATGGTATCAAAGGTTTGGTGATGTAGTTGTTTTTTATACCACTTACAGGGTAAATGCTTATGATATGCCTTTTGTCATTTTTATGGGAATTGACCATTATGGTATAACTATTTTATTTGGATGTACACTTCTACAAGATGAGACACAAGGTTCTTTTGAATGGCTATTGAAGATGCGTATGTGTTTATATTTTTTATCAATTAATATAGCTTGTTTTAGTTGATTCATTAATATATGTTAATATATAACAGCCGTTTGTATCATTGATGGGAAAACCTACGAAAATAATTCTAACAGACCAAGATCCATGGATAACAAAAACAATAATAATAATAAAAAAAAAGAATTTCCTTCAACAAAACTTGCCTTTTGCATATGTCATATAACTGCAAAGTTTAGTAGATGGTTTGTTGCAATTCTCCACAATCGATATTCAGAATGGTGTTCAAATTTTAGTAAGCTTTATAAATTAACATTTGTTTAAGAATTTGAGTACCAATGGCCAAAAGTTATTGCTAAGTATAATTTATATGATAACAATCATGTCAAAGGATTATATAAAATGAAGGATATGTGGGTTCATGCTTATCTTTATGATTATTTCTTTAGGTTGATGACTACTAGAGATGTGCAGTGGTCAGATTGGTTGAGTTTTAGCGGTCAGCCAATATGATCACTATTAATTAGTCGAAAAAAATTATTTTTAAAAATTAACCATTATGAGTCGGTTTGGTCGGATTCGGTCAGATTTATCGGGTTTTTTCGAATTCAATCAGGTTTATTAATAAATATACAAACCGAAAAGGATCAACTTAATCAGTTTAAACTGATATAGTTGGTCTAGTTGTCGAGTTACGATCGGATTTGGATAATTTTGCTCATTCCTATTAACCATTACCGGAAGATCAGAAAGTATCAATGCATTTATTAAAAAAATTTGTTTCCTTAACAACATATTTAACTCAATTTTCCAAACAGGTAAGCTATAAAATATTTTTTAAAAAGTTTAATATATTTATTTTGATAATGATTATGATTATTAGTTCTCTAATTTTATTGGTTTATTTTTTTAGAATGATCTTGCCATTGAAGATGTTAACCAAAGATAATTACATAATACCATGTTGCAAACATATGGAGGTTCTGCATTAAGAACAATATCCCCACTTGAAGAGCAAGCTTATAAAATCTCAACACCTTTTGCTTTCAAAAATTTCAAGAAGAGTTTGCAAAAGCTTCTGAATATTGTATGGTTCAAGACCAAGTACATGGTTTTCTTGTGCAATATTATAAGGCATAAAAGAGTCAAAAGCATAAGGTGATATGGAATGATGAGAAGGCTAAGTGCAGCTGCAAGTATTTTGAACTTATGGACATTCTTTGTCGTCACATGCTTAGTGTTTTCATGCACAAAGATTGTTATGAAATTCCAAGTTCATATTTACCATCTCGTTGGTATCATGAAGTATTAAGGAGTCAAAATATAATGAGTGAAGAGATATTACAAGGTGACGAGGATGATCCTATAAAAGGTAATGATGTCATTCTGGAAGGTGACCATGTATTTTGCCCTCCAAAGTCCAAGACAAAAAGAATTAAAGGTGGAAAAGAAGTAGGAAAGAAAACTAGAACTCGCGGATTTTGTAAAAGTGCAGGTCACTACAACAAATATCCAGAAAATAAGAACAAAAACTCAAATGATTCTAAGAAAAGAAAATTGTCTTCAATGGAAGATAGGTTAAATCCTGTTTTTTCAATTAAATGTTAGTATTAATAAGTTCGTGAGAAAAATATTAATTTAACTTTGATTTTTTTCTATTTTGGCTTTTAAAGGATGAGTGATTATAATACTGATATATTCCATTGATTAATTCAGTATAGTATCTTTGCATTTCCTTATAAAAAATTATAAAGTTTAGTTTAAATAGTATTTTGCATTTGCTTAAGAATAATCTGGATGTCAAAATTCCAAATCCTTGGAAGAAAAAAAATAGAAATTTGACCATAATCTTAGAATAATCTTAAAATATGGCCACAATTAACGTTGATTAGAATTTATAAAAAAAAGGTTTTGGCAAAGAGTATGGTAAGCCGTGTTTTTACCATGAAATTATTAATTATACGGGTATTCCTAATTATAATGCTTAATTAGTTAATTTTTTATTTTTTATTTTATTTTGTTTGACATTTTATAATTTTGACATTTAATGATATAGAAAAGAAAGAGATTAGGATAATTAATGTTATTTATTTTGCTCCAAAAAAAATATATTGAAAAACTAGCATTAAATGCTGGTTAATAATTGCCCTAGGGCACTTGTTAACGGGATCCTTATTAATTTTATAATCCAAACTAAAGTAGTTTTATTCTTGAACTTAAGTAATTAATAATTTTTTTACGCCAAGTAATTAATAGTTAAGTTATAATTAATGGTTAATAGATTTTATATAGATATTATTAATGATTTTTTCATATTTTTTTATATAACTCAGTAAGAAATGATTAGATTAATTTGAGAATCAAACCTAAAAATAGGTTAACCAAACCTTTAAGTTTGCTATATTCAGGTTAAAATATTTAATAAATTTTATATATAGATTAAGATTTAGATTTTGAGCTAAAGGTTGAAATTATCCTAAGGATGAATACGAATATTCTACAAAATTTGGTAACTTGGTCTTGGTTGAATTTGTGGCATAATTGGACTTTTTATAAAAATTACTTTCTTTTACAATTTAAGTTGATATATTAGAACATGCATATCCTAAACTTTTTTTAGTAACTTGTTAAGTTAAATGCACTTGTACATAATTTTTTTTATTAAAGAATAAATCTAGGTACATAATTTTTTAAATTAAAGAATAAATTTAGGTTCCTTTAAAATTCGGTTTAAGATTTGTTAGATATATATATGATATGCTCTAGTTCCAATTACTCATATAATAATTGAACACTTCTTATTTTAATTAATGTGTGATATCTGTAATTTTTAAAATCATGTTTAATTTTGTTAATATGATATTACATTTATTAAATTTTAAGACTTGTCATCATAATGGAGATCTTAATAATGAGAGTTAAGTCTTTTATAATTTAATCTAAAGTTGTTCTTGATGATAAAACTATTAACTAGGACTTTAATCATATAATTAGATCAACATATATTTAATAGTCTCTATAAGATAAATATTAGTTGTTTTAATTAACTAAATCATATATATATATAGTACATATGGAGATATGATCATTCAACTGACTCAATAAAAATTGTTAATAGTTAAAATTGCCAAAAAACTGTCAGTGGATATTCTTTTGAAGAATATAATATATAGTTTCCTTTAACTATACAATGTATAGTTAAAATTACTATCATTATAGTAATTTACATGTTATTTATTATACTTTAATACTACATACTTATTGCCTTAGAACAATAATTAAAAGGATATTGTGTATAATTTAATACATGTAGAATTAGTTATTGATCAGGATGAAATCTACCAACTCTTGGTAATAAGTTTAAGATCTATTTGTCATTATTTATAAATTTCTTAATTAAGACATTGGTCAGGGTAATTGAATAAAGAAGAAAGAAGTTTCTTAAGTCATTCACTTATCATTTATATTATATTTGACATAAAACATAGTTGACAATCTATTGAGATTTGACAGGTTAACCATGTCCTAAGATTTACCCAAAGCTATAACTGACAAAAAGAAATATTATATTATTCTTCTACTTATTCTTGATAGTAATTATTTACTCCATGTTATTTAGTCATTAAGGAGTGTTGCTAGACGTCAACTTTAATTAGTAAATTGGTTTAACTAATTTGCTACTGATTTAGCATTGAACTTATGGAGTCGCACACTAATGAGCGTTTTAAATTTTACTAATGGATTAATTATATTATTATTTAATAATTAATTTAGAAAATTTAATTATTTAAATAAATAATACTTTTAGTCTGAATGGAATATTATTATGTTCTCTGCTAGCACTAAGAATATAATTAATATTATTAAAGGTGAATTAAAATTTTCTATTTAGAATAAAAAAATTAATTAATTAATATTTTGTGGATAAACTTGTTATATTTTTTAAATTATTATTTATATATGATATATAAATAATTAAAATTAAATAATTTGATGGCAAATCTAATGCACATTGAAAAGACTTCGACAAACATTAATGCATTAATGGCAACTCAATAAATGTTATTCCATTAAGTAATTCTTAATAATGCACATTAATAATGTGACTCTAAGTATTGCTATGCCATTAAATAATTATTTATAATGCGCATCAATAATGTGACTTTTAGAGTTGTAAGGAGTCACAATTCATATATATAATTAAATAAAAATAATGTTTATTATATTATTATTATTAATATTTACTGAATTAATGACAATGCACAAGTGGATATTAATATGGCCTTTAGAGTAGCGAAGAGTCACAACTCTAAGGCTATAAATATGTTATAGCCAAAGCATATGAGGTGTAAAAAAAATTATTACAAGTTTTAAATAAGAAGTTTTTTACTACAATTTTTTTAATAAAAAAAATTATAGATAGATAGTAAGAAGATTACGATTAAGAGAGTTTTAATTTTATAGGGATAATTAAAAGATTAAGAGTGTCTTAATATTATAAATAAATATGTTTATCCATTTTAAAAGTAAGTGTTTCAATAAAAATTTTAGCTTAAGTTTTTAATTTGCTTTCGAGTTTTATTTGTCAAAAGGGTGATAGCAAATGTCTGTCTTGGTATGGATACACATAGAGACTTCATACAATCGAAATTTTAATATTAAGAACTTATTTCTAGGTATTATTAAGATATGTTTTATTTAACATCAAAATATATATATATATATTTTAAACATAAGTAGATCTATCCTGGATTTTTTTTATATTTCTGATGCGTGCTATGAACCTCGAACAATCCATCAGTGGCATTAGAGCTATAAATTTTTACATTTAAATTATATTTGAAAAGTTTCAATATAATTTTAATTACTGGTAAAAATATATTTTGTTTGGATATTCTCTAAAATTCTATTTTATTACGAGTAATATAATATAATATAATATTATCTTATTGAGAATAAGATAATAATTAAAAGATAATTTCCAAATAAATCTTTAACATGAGATGTTATATATATTTAGTTTTATGTTTTATATTATTTGGATTTGAATAATGTTAAGTATAATAGTTATGCATAATTATTTAATTTTCAAAATAAGTAATAAGCATATGATATTATGCATATTATTTATTTTAAGAAATCCTCTTTATGTGTGATATAAGGATTTATTTTATTTTTAATTAATATATGTGATGTATAAATAGTTAAAGTAATAATTAATATATTGAATTTTGTTTACTTATTAAATATTTATGTTATATGTGATTATGAGGCATTGCCCGAGTATCGGGTCCCGACCCGCCAATAAGGAGGCCAAAAATACTCTTTTAGGGAGCTAAGTCTCACACGACATTGCCATGTACGGTCTCTAGCTGGTTTGATAAGTGCAGGTTAAAAAACATCTTTTATTTTGAAAATAATACTTTCCCTTTATTCTGAAAATGATTGGTGGCTTTTACTTTAAAAAGCTAAAATTGGAGAATCGTCAGTCGTCACCTTATTTTATTTTGTGTGAAAAAAAATACGAAAAACTCCATTTAAATAAATTTTTACCTAAAAATGACACTAGTCCGAAATAAAGCACGATAGGTTCTGGGCTAAATTTTCTAAACCAATTTCAAATAAAAATAAATTTTCTCTCTTTGATTGATTTTAACCTTTATGGGTGAAAATAATTTTTTAATGCATGCATCAGAAATAGATATGAATTTCAGTTCATTATACATAGGCAAATAATCACATGACATCCACATATTGCAATAAAAATAAATTATTACATTGCCAAAAATATCATATACATGGGAGCTTTGACTCTAGCCCTTATGGATACTAAGTCAAGTATAAATTTTCAGCTAAAATTATTAAAAATAAATAATATAAAATAAATATGATATTCATTTAAATAGCAATATAATAAATCACAATATTAAAGAAAAAATAAATTAGAATAATTTTAAAAATGACCAATTTAAAAATTTAGGCGAGGGCACGCTACTCGGAGTGATATTCTGAGTATGCCTATTTATCTCGTTTAAAAGAGAATCAGAGCCGTAAGTAGTTCGTGTTTTTTATTATAAATGACTTAAATTAACCAATTTTTAGTTAATTTAAATTACCGAATTAACGAGAGTAAGGTAAGAAAATTTGTACCTTGAGTAGCCATTTTGTTTGGATGTACAGTTGAAATAGATATCAAAATGACTTTAAGTCCAAAAATTATAAAAACATCAAACTTAATTTGATTAAATTGATCTAAGATGAATTTTATTATATTTCAGTGTCAAAATTAATATTGACAGAGTTTTAGCATGAAAAACTCTGGATCCCCATTTTGAAGAAGAAAACCTCAATTTATAATAAACAATTTGGCAAAAATCAAACTAGAATGACCCCAGGACCCATGCGTGTAGGATGGGTCACGAGCACTGCGGATTGGTGGCACGTGCTAAAGACTGTTTTGCCATTTCGAGCCCATTTGACCTCTGTTTCTCATTATTCTAGTTGCATTGGATTTGTTATTGCATGAGATTTCATTTGGAGTGAAAATTGATGATTTTTTTCTCATATCCAAAATTGAGAGTTTTTAAGGACCGTTTAGGCCGGTCTGGGTCCTTTTAGACCCGTCCAAATTTCTGCACATATGATTCTAATTTTGTTGAAATTGCACTTATATTCACCCTAATTCATGTGCAAAATTAGGGGTTTACAGTAATATAAATTAATTTAAAATTAATTGTACGTAGACAACTTAAACTAAATTCATATATTATGTATAATTTGATCACCATGTTATTTAAAAAAATAGTTCTTAAATAATAAAATATAAAATATTTTATTATATAGTTTTTCATCAAAATAAATACTTTTATTTATTTGTTATTTACAATGAGCAGCCTAATAACCAAGAGACTTGTAACTCAGAAATAAAATAAAATTACTTATTGTAAAAGATGCATATATGGAAAGAATTATTCAATCTTCTACTACACGTTTGGGTTACCTGAGGGAGTATAAAATTTAATTAATTCTTTATTATTGTTTGATAGATGAACTCAACTATATCAATATGAGTGACCTGATAACCAGATGACTATTGAGCATAGAGCTATTTAAAGAAATTATATAGAGATATAATTGGTAAGAGTACCTACTTTTAAAATTTGTATGAGAAACGACTTGACTATCAAGGGGCTCATTTATATTATTAAAAGATTTCTTCACTCCACTAAATAGAAATAAAATTTCTTAAACTATTACCATAGTATATAGTTTAATTCAGTGAAAATATCATTTAGACTAAAATTCATGACTTTATGATACATATGTGTGTGTGTGTGTTCTTATATTATTGTATATTCTTTTTTCATGAATTATAAATTTCTCAATATGTTTGTTTTATCATTGTGAGACATACTTGATGACAATAAATTGGTTGGACTAAATTTTGATGACTAGTATCAAAATTTAAGAATTGTTCTCATGCATGAAAAACTTATCAATATGATTGATAAGCTTGTTAGAGAACAATCAAAAGATGATGATGAAGCTACTAAGAATTACCAGAAATACTTAAAAGAATGTCTTACTGCTAAATATATCATTCTTACTTTTATGAGTTCAGAACTCTAGAGGAAACATCAGGATATGAATCCATCGGCAATCATTGAACATCTTAAGAAGATGTATGGTACTCAAAGCAGGACAGTAAGATACGAGCTATCTAAAACACTATTTGGATGTTATTTTCTAAAAATGATTGATCTTATTGAAGAACTTAAGAAGTTGGGAAGCAAATTGGGCAATGAGCTCTCTCAAGATTTGATCGTGCAATCATTACCTTAGTCCTTTTCACAATTCATTATCAATTTCAATATAAATAAAATGGATTGTGATCTTCCTAAGATGTAAAATATGCTGATTAATTATGAGAATAATAATTTGAGAAGAAGAAAAGAACTATCATGTTGGTTGGCAACTTTTCTAATAGGAAGGGTAAACGTAAAAACAAATGAAAATGGAAAAATATTGTGCCTAATGGTGGTGCGACCAAAGATAAAAGCAGAGTAGACAAAGCTAATCAATCAGACATTGAGTGCTTCTTCTGTAAAAAGAAAGGACATTGGAAGAGAAATTGCAAGAAATATCTTACTTCTCTTAAGGAAAATAAATAAGGTAAGTCTTTCATGAAAAATGTTTTTATGATTTCTTTAAATTTTACTGATTCTTCACTATAGGTATTAGATGTTATGAGTAGTATTAACATCTGCAATATATTACAGGGACTACAGATAAGTAGAAGGTTAAAGAAAGGAGAAGTTAATCTTCAAGTTGGGAGTGGTGCAAGAGTTGTACCTTTAAGTATAGTATTAATTTCTCTGTTGATGCCTACGTGAAAAATACTTGTATTGGATGATTGTTATTATATTCCTAAGTTTGTTTCAAAAATAATATCAGTTTCTATGTTAAATAAATGTGGTTTTTATTATGTTCTAGATAATAACATTTTTTCTATTTATCATGGTTATGTTTTATATGCAAATGTTTATCTCCAACATGTTATTTATGTCTTACCTAATACGATTGCTAATTCGATTATGCATGTTTCTAATCTTAAGAGAAAAAGAGATAATTAAGTAAATCACATATACCTTTGGCACTATAGGCTTGCTCATATTGGAGAGAAAAGAATTCATAAATTGCACAAAGAAGGTTACATTGATAAGTATGATTATGAATCCTATCCAACTTGTGAATCTTGTCTCAAAGAAAAAAATGACCAAATCTCCATTTATTGGAAGTGGAGAAAGAGCCTCTGAATTATTGGGTCTAATTCACATAGATGTTTGTGGCCCAATAAAAATTCAAGCCAGAGGAAGATATTCTTAGTTTATCACCTTCACTGAAGATATGTTAAGATATGGATTTGTGTATCTTATAAAACATAAGTCCAAGTCTTTTGAAATGTTCAAAAGATTCTGCAGTGAAGTTGAAAAACATACCAGTAAAAGTATTAAAGTACTAAGGTATGATAGAGGTAAATAATATCTTAGTGGTGATTTTACTAGGTATCTCAAAGAGAATGAGATTCTCTCACAGTGGACATCTCCTGGAATACCATAACATAATGGTGTGTTCGAAAGAAGGAATCGAACCTTATTAGATATGGTGAGATCTATGATGGGATTCACTAATCTTCTAATAAACTTATGGGGATATACTTTGGAGACAACATCATACTTGCTAAATAAAGTTCCCAGTAAATAAATCTCTATAACACAATATGAGATATGGAAAGGATGGAAGCCAAGCCTTAAACACATTAAAGTTTAGGGTTGTCCAACTTATGTTAAGAGACTAAAAACAGATAAACTTGACTCAAGATCTGATAAGTGCAGATTTATCGGATATCCTACAGAAGCAATAGGATACTATTTTTATCACCCTTCTGATCATATAGTGTTTGTGGCTAGAGGTGCAACCTTTTTGGAAAAGAAATTCCTTTTAGAAGGAAGTTATGGTAAGAAAAATGTTCTTGATGAAGTTCAAGAGAATGATGAATCAACATTGGATCAAGAACATGAGATACAAGAGGGGAAACCTTTACTGGATGTTTTAAAGTTGACAAGGAAGTTGCAACTTTGACAGTTGATGTTCAAGAACCAATTGTAGTTCAAGAGCAAATTAGTGAGTCTATTCCACTTATAATTGAACAACAACCAAGTTCAGAACAAAGTGATCTAGATGTACATGAATCTCTTAGAAGGTCATCTAGTCAATATCATGCATCAAAAAGATTAAATCTAATGGTGCATGACGACGAGTTGAATGAGGTTGATCATAATGATGATGATCCTAAGACCTATGAAGAGGCTATTCAAAACTCCAACCAAGAACAATATTAGAAAGCCATGGAATCCAAGATGGAATCCATAAAGATAAACAAAGTATGGACTTTGATTGATGCTTCAGAGGATATAAAACCTATTAGATGTTAATGGGTTTACAAGAAAAAAGATTGAAACAGACGGTAAGGTAGAGACCTATAAAGCCCATCTTGTTGCCAAGGGATATCGTCAAGGATTCAAATCCCAATCTACTCATAAAAATATTTGTAAGCTACAAAGATCTATTTATAGACTCGAGCAAGCCTCAAGGAGTTGGAATATTCACTTTAACAAGACAATTGAAAAGTTCAATTTTGTTAGATGCGAAGAAGAGCCTTGTATGTACAAAAAAGTTAGTGGCAACACAATTATCTTTTTGGTAATATATATTGATGGTATTTTGCTCATTAGAAATGATGGACCAACATTACACAATACCAATATTTGGCTATCTGAACAGTTGTCCATGAAAGACTTGGGAGAAGCAGCTTACATTTTAGGGATAAAGATTTGTAGAGATAAATCTAAAAAGTTGCTTAGCCTTTCCCATTCTATATATCCATTTTAAAAGGTATAACATGAAAAATTTCAAGAGAGGCTATCTACCGATAGGCACTGAAATCACTCTCGGTAGGAAGGATTGTCCTCAAACATCTGAAGAAAGAGAATGCATGAGTAGAATCCCATACACTAATACAATGAGAGCTATCATGTATACAATGATATGCACACGTCCTGATGTGGCTTATGCATTAGGAGTGACAAGTCGATATCAGGTGAACCCCGGTGACGAGCATTGAAAAGTAGTTAAGACCATTCTTAAGTATTTAAGAAGAACTAAAGACTAATTCCTTATCTATGGAGATTCTAAATTAAAACTAGAAGGTTATGCTGATGCAAGTTTCGCTTCAGATAAAGATGATAACAAATATACCTCTAGTTTTGTTTTCACCTTGAATAGTGGAGCAATGAGTTAGAAAAGCTTCAAAAAAGTTACAGTAGCTAATTCAACGACAGAAGCAGAATATGTAATGGCTTGCGAAGATGCTAAGGAAGCGATTTGGATAAAAAAAGTTCTTAACTGAACTTGGTATAGTTTAGTCAATAAAAGATACAGTTCTACTATTATGTTACAATACTGGAGCAATTGCTCAAGCAAAGGAGCCTAGACCACATCAGAGATCCAAACATATTCTATTAAAGTATCATTTGATTAGAAAAATCATTGAATGTAGAGATGTTACAATCCAAAAGATCAATGGAAAGGAAAATGTAGCAGATCCATTCACTAAAGCACTTGGTGTAAAGGATTTTGACAAACGCAAGCAGAAGCTGGGAATGAGATACATGACAAATTGGATCTAGTACAAGTGGGAGACTGTCAGTTATATATGACATGCTCTAGCTCCAATTACTCATGTAATAATCGAACACATCTTATTTTAATTAATGTGCAACATTTCTAATTTTTTGACATCATGTTTAATTTTGTTAATATGATATTATCTTGATTAAATTTTAAAATTTATCATCATGATGGAGATATTGATAATGGGAGTTAAGTCTTTTATAATTTAATCTAAAGTTATTCTTGATTATAAAATAATTAAATAGGCTTTAATGATATAAGTAGATCAATATATATATATATGTAATGGTCTCTATAAGATAAATATTAGTTGTTCTCATTAACTAAATAACATATATAGATGGTTCATATGGAGATATGATCTGTCACACCCCATTTTCTCAATTCTAAAGGTATACATATCTTACAATCTATCATAGTAGTAGTCTATTAATTTAATATCACTCATAAATTAATTACTAAATATTCTTCACTTATACAATCTCATAGATATTAATATTCTTAAATACAACTTATTATTGTTTACTACAATAATATAGATAATTATTTAATAATTCTAAAAGACAACCTTATTTGTTCGACTTTAACTATACGCTGAAGGAGAAAATGATATAGATATTCTACTGCTTTATTCTTCAATCTCTAAAATGTTATATATATAAATTGGTGAGTCCGGCTACTTAGTAAATAAATAAATATGTAACAAGAGAGAACAAATAAAATTTGATAATCTATGTAATATAAATATAATAGTTTAGCTCAACTTGATAAATATAATTGTATTCTCTGTTATCTTTTATATACACTCAAATATAAATCTTTACTGTTCTAACTTCAACTTAAGGGAGCATGATGACTTACCCCACAAGCCCAATGAGAAATAACTTCAATACACATGTGCAGAGCAAATTACCCCGGCCAAGGATAATTTTATTATATCATTTAATTTAAACATCCATCATCAATGTGTGATCATACATGTTTATAAAAAAAAATGTATATAAACTAATTTACCAACATAATAAAATCAATCATTTATACATATAATAATTTAAACTACTATTATTTGTTCTCACTTAAGAATAGAATAATTAATATTTAAAAATAAATCATCACGGTAAATAAATTCACTTCATAAATACTTTTCTCAAAATCATATATATAATTATAATATTTTTAAGAAAAATATAATGTTATATATTTACCCACTCATTTGGACCAAATACTGTATTTGTTTATTCAACATGGTTATCTTGATATTCTATATCTTCAACTGAACTTGTCCCTATAATAATATAAAAATATTATTTAATTTAAATTATATCATAGTCGCTATAGATATATGTTATGAATATGACGTGAAATTTCAGATTCTTAAACTCTAATGATGTTTTGAAACTTTTGCGACTTTCAAATTTTCTAATAAGAATTATTTAATTTCTAAAATATAATTATTTATTACATTTTCTAATAAATATTGTCGATAATAAAATTTTAATTGTAAAAATTTACTAAGTATTTATAATAATTTAATACACAATTATATTACATTATTTTGATTTATTCATTTTAATTATTTATTACTATTAATGATATTTATTTATTAACTAATTTATTCATTTACTTATTATATATTATCAATTTTAATCTATAACATATTTATATATTCTTAGTTTTTAATAAATAATTTCGTGCTAATAATATTAATACTAGAATAAGAAAATAGTAATAATATTATTTACTTAATAATACTTTATTTTTATTTTCTAACAATTACTTATAATAAAGTTACTAAAATAATAACATTATTTAAATAATTATTTAATTATCTTCTTAAATTAACAACTTATATTAAATTTATTATTCAATTATATTAATGATAAAAATATAACTATTTAAATATACATTTAGTAGACTATTTATAATAATAACAAATTTTAAGTAAATATTTAATAATTATAATTATATTCATAAACATTGTTATAATAGTAAATATTTAATTATAATAATTATTATAAACTTTTAGTTATACAATCATTTAAATTTATATATGTATACTTAATATTAATAATAACAGTAGTAATACTAATAATATTAATTATTATATAAATTTTAAAAATTATTAATATTTATAAAATTTTAATTATAATATTTTATTATTACAATATTAATAATACAACTAATGAATTGTTACTTCATATAATTTATATTTTAGAAAATATCATAACTCATACTTGAAAATAATAACCTAATTATTATATTTATAATAATACAAATCTTAATTAAGTAATTAATTTTATGAAATACTATAAATTTTTAAATCATATTTTATTTAATACTCAATTTAATTATTTAATAATTGATTAACTTATTTCAATTTTATTAATAAAATTCTTATATAATTAATAATTTAATAGTAATATTTAATATAACTTAATTTACTAAACTATTTACTCATTATCTTTTAATTAATTTACTTATCTTACAAATATACTTATTTATATATTTATACCTTAATTACTATAAATTTATTTTGTAATTTACTAATAAATTTATAATTCAAGAATTAAACTTAATTTAACTATTAATATATTTAATCTAAGCATATATATATATACTATTAGAATTAATCAATCATTAAATAATTTATATATATATATATACACGATTCTTAAATATAATTGATAATATATTTAATTTATTAACTAACAATAATCTACTAATTCATAATTCCATCAATTCATTATTTATATTAATTTATTCTATAAATTAATAACTATAATTAACTATAAGTAATTAATCAATTAATATTATAATTCCTAATTTATTAATTTCACTAATTTTTTTACTAATTCCTTTTTAGTTAATCACTATATAATTTTACTTATAATAATTCAAATTTTAATTTTCTTTATTTATTTCCAATTTATCATCAATTCTACATATAAATTAAAATCTTAATTTTTTTATTAAATCATAACTTAATTAATTAAAAATTATTTTATTTTACTTTATTTTATTTTTAATTCTGTCTAATTTATCCTAATACATATATATAGTATTTTTTAGTACTCATCTATAATTTATATATGATATGCCAAATCGAAGCTTAGGATGAGAAAATTCTAAAAATACCCGATTTACAGAAGAAAAAAAAAGTCGTCAGAAAATGGATGAAAAACTCTCTGAAGATGAAGCTGTCGTGAGCTCCGGTGAGGCAGTCGGACGGCGCCTACGGCGGCTCCCGGCAACGGATCGCGGCGATTTTGATGGCGTTAGAAAGTTCGATGAGTTGGCTTCACCGGTGGCCAGCGTGTGACATTAAACTCTCACCGGAAGTCGATACATGGAGCTAAAGAAATTTGTTACTTCAAGTTTCTCTCCCTCTCCTTTATTATTTTCGATTTTCGATTTCTTTTCAGTCTCAAAAGAAAATCATATGTGTTTATTTCACAGACTCCTTTCTCTCTTGTTTTTTTTTTCTTTTTCTTTCCTTTTTTCCTTTGTTTCTCTTTCTTTTCTTTCTTAAATTTCTATAACTTAAATTTAAATACTTAAAATGTAAAAATTAAATTAAGTGGTCTGACCACTAATTTGATTACTAAATCAAATTTAATGATCCATAATTAAAGTAATTATTTATCTAAATTTTAAATATATTTTATTACATAAATATATATTTTTTATTTATATCTTTTAATTTATTATTATTATATAATTTTTTATATTTGTATTACCACTATATATATTATTATTATAACTATTTTACCTAATTATTTCACTTATATTATTATTATTATTATTATTATTATTATTATTATTATGTATTTACTTTAACAAATAAATATTTAACTTTTACTATATTATTATTATCAAAATTACAAGGTATTATATTCTTCCCCACTTAATAAAATTTATTTTCGAATTTTTATTAATTCGTCGATTGAAACAAATGAGGATATCGAGCAATCATATCTTCTTCTCTTTTTTAAGTTGCTTCCTTTCTTGAATAATTATTCCATAAGACTTTCATCAAAGGAACAACTTTATTTCTTAAAATATTTTCTTCTTTGACTAAAATTACAACCGATTCTTCCTCATAAGTCAAATCTTCTCGTAATTTCAATAGTTGTCTCTAAAGTACATGCGAATGATCACTTCTATACTTTCTCAACATGGATACATGAAAAACACCATGTATTTGAGATAATTCTGGTGCTAGTACAAGTCTATAAGCAACGGGGCCGATTTTCTCCACAACTTCATAAGGCCCTATAAATCGAGGACTTAACTTTCTATATCTACCAAATCGCACTACACCTTTCCATATAGAGATCTTTAAAAATACCTTATCCCCCATATCATACTCAATATCCTTTCTCTTCAGGTCTGCATAGCTCTTTTGTCTGTCTTGTGCAACTTTTAATCTGTCTCTAATCAGTTTGATTTTATCAGCGGTAATCTAAATCAATTTTGGGCCTACCAATTCCCTTTCTCTAACTTTATTTTAACATACTGGAGTTCTATATTTTCTTCCATATAAAGTTTCATAAGGTTCCATGCCTATACTTGAATGAAAATTGTTATTATAAGTAAACTCCATTAACGACAAATGATTATCCCAACTTCCTTTAAATTCCATGACACAAGCCCTAAGCATATCCTCCAAAGTCTGAATAGTGTGCTCTGATTGCCCATCAGTTTGAGGATGAAATGAAGTACTGAACTTCACTTTTGTATCCATAGCATGTTGTAGACTAGGCCAAAATCTAGAAGTAACCGTAGATTCCTGTCTGACACTATAGATACTGGAGCGCCATGCAGTCTTACAATTTTCTTCGCATAAATCTCTGCAAGTTTATCCAAAAAAAATCCATTCTGATAGGTAGAAAATGAGATGACTTCATCAATCTGTCTACAATAACCCAAACAGCATCATGACCTTACTGGGTACGGGGTAAACCAGAAATAAAATCAATAGTAATGTGCTCCCATTTCCATTTTGGAATCGAAAGTGGTTGCAAAAGTCCCAAAAGATGCTGATGTTCTGCTTTAACTTGTTGACACACCAAACATTTTGCTATAAAATCCGTTACATCCTTCTTCATATCCTTCCACCAATAATTCTCCTTAATAGTTTTATATACCTTAATACTGCCTGGATGCATATAATAAGCAGAACAATAAGCTTCTTCCATTATCTCTCTTCTTAAAGTATCAACATTCGATACATACAATCTGCTACCAAGTACCAAATTACCATCCTCTCTAGAAGCATAGTCTGTATGAGTTCCTGCTTTAAAACTATTAAGAATCTTCTTCATCTCTTCTAAAACTTGAGCCTCTATGATTCTTTCCACTAAAATTGGTCTAACTTTAAAAGCTCCTAACATTGCTTCAGAATCATTTATTATCAAATCTACTCCTAAAGATCGAAGATCCAGTAGTAATGGAAGTCGTACATTCTTGATATGGAAAAGACTACCATGTGATTTCCGACTCAAAGCATCAGCTACTATATTAGCCTTCTCAGGATGACATTTAATGGTATAATCATAATCCTTTAGCAACTCAATCCATCCCCCCTGTCTCAAGTTCAACTCCTTCTAAGAAAGAAGATACTTCAAACTCTTGTGATCTATGAATATCTTGCACTTTTCTCCATAAAAATAACGCCTCCAAATTTTTAAAGCAAAAATCACTGCAGCAAGCTCCAGATCGTGAGTAGAATAATTCAATTCATGTGGTCGAAGCTGTCTAGATGCATAAGGTATCACTCTTCTATGTTACATCAAGACACAACCTAAATCTTTCAGTGAAGCATCATTGTATAACATAAAACCACTATTGCCTTCAGGAAGAGTAAGAATAGGAGCGGACGTCAAACAAGCTTTTAATTTTTTAAAGTTTTGTTGACACTTATCAGTCTAGTTAAACTTCATATTCTTCCTTAGCAACTTGGTTAATGGTGATGAAATAATAGAGAAATCTTGTACAAAGCAACGATAATACCCTACTAAACCTAAGAAACTTTTCACCTTCGTAGGAGTTGTTGGAGGTTCCCAGTGCATCACTGTCTCTATCTTTTTAGGTTCAACATAAACTCCCCTTGCTGATATGACATGACCTAAGATTTACTAAGTTTGGAATACAACTGGTTATTCTTCAAGATTTGTAATACAATTCTCAAGTGTTCTTCATGATCCTCTCTACTTTGAGAATACACGAGAATATCATCAATAAATATAATTATAAATCTACCCAGATAAGAGTGAAATACCCTATTTATAAGATCAATAAAATCAGTTGGAGCATTAGTTAACCTGAATGGCATTACTAGAAATTTATAATGCCTATATCGAGTTCTAAATGTTATTTTTGACACATCTGACTCCTTGATTTTCAGCTGATGATGCCCCGATCATAAGTCTATTTTAGAAAAGACTTTAGCTCCTTGAAGTTGATTAAAAAGATCATCAATACAGGGCAAAGGATACTTATTCTAGATAATGACTTGATTTAGTTGTCTATAATCAATACACAATCTCATTGATCCATCTTTTTTCTTCACAAATAATATAGGAGCTCCCCATGGTAAAATGCTAGGCCTAATAAATCCCTTATCTAATAGTTCTTGCAATTGTACTTTCAGTTTCTTCAATTCTGCAGGAGCCATTCTGTAAGGAGCTTGAAAAATAGGAGTTGTGCCTGACTGAACATCAATAAAGAATTCAACTTCTCTATTAGGAGGTAATCATGGAAGCTCTTCTGAAAATACCTCTGAAAATTCACATACTATAGGAATATCTTTTAATTTAGGCCCTTCTAATTGTGTATCAATTACATGTGCTAAGTATGTTTGACAACCCTTCTTAATTAATTTTCGGGCTGTCATAGCAAAAATAACATAAGATGAAAGAAATTTTCACTCTCCACAGAAAGTAAGGATAGAATTTCCAGGCAGACTAAAATTTACTTTCTTCTAAAAATAATCAATAGTGTCATGGTGGCGAGATAGCCAATCCATCCCTAGAATAACATCAAACTCCTGTATAGGCAAGGAAATCAGATCTACTAACAATTCAAAATCACCTAATCAAACTGCTGAATCTCTATACATATGCTTACACATCATAGAAGATCCTACTGGAAAACTCACTACTAGTTCATGGTCTAAGAAATTTAGTTTCTCATTTGCATATGTGGCAAAAGCATGTGATATGAATGATTGAGTGGAGCCAGAATTAATAAGAATATGAGCATATCTTCCAAAAATAACCAACATACCAATGACCACCTCAGGTGAGGTTAGAGCTTCCTGTTGAGTAATAGCAAAAACTCGAGCTTGTGCAAGAGGTCTAGCCGTTTGACCAGATGATATGATTCCGTTATGTCTACCAACACCATTAATGTTTTCTCTCCCAGCTCCTCTGCCCTGTGATTGAGTTCTGCCCCCTCTTCGAGAAACAAGTTTCGATGATGCTTGAACAGACTCACTAGCTCTTACTAACATTGGACAATCTCTTTTGATGTGACATGTATCACCACACTGATAGCATCCCCTAAAATTTATCATGCACTCCCCACTGTGATGTCTACCATAAGTAGAACATAAGGGTCGTGGTCTCTGATTAACTCCTGTATTACTACTCTGGCCAACTCTTAGAGTACTGGTAAAGTTACCCAACAATTGTTGCACTGAACTTTGGCTCATTTGTGGTCGGTTTATTTACTGACTTGATCTCACAAAATTGACCTCTATTGTTCTCAAAATAAGGTCTAGTGTAGGAACTGCCACCACTCTTAATTTTTCTATCAGCAAATCCCTGAAAAGAATTATGAGTCTGTCTTCTCTTTTTCTTCTCAAACTCAGTTTCTTTTTTTAATAACTTTTGTTTTTTTCAAAACACCATCCAACATAGCATGAAAAGTTCTGGCATGGTCCCGCGACAATCCTTTGCAAATATTTATATGCAAACGCTCATAAAATCTGTTGCATTTGTCTTCCTCTTTAGACACCATATGATCCACATATCTATACAATTCTTCAAATTTGTCCATATATTGAAAGACTGTTATCTCATCTTATTTCAGTTGAAAGAACATGCTCTCCTTTTCTCTTTTATAATTATCAGTGATGTACTGCTTATAGAACTCTGCCTCAAATGTATTCCATATCAACTTAGCACCTTAGGATTGAACTAATCGAGTGTACCAACTATCAACTGTATTCCTCAAGAAGGCCCATATATACTTTAGCTTTTCAACATCAGCAATCCTCATAAGAGAATAAGCTTTCTTCAATTTCTAAAGCCAATCATCCGCTTTTTCAGAGTTTAGAGTACAATCAAAATTCTCTTCTCCACAATTACGACAATGAGAAATTATAAGCCATGGTTGTTGTTGTTGTTCTTTTGCAGCCATAGCTATTGTAATAGCCTGAAAAAAAGTAGCACTAACATCAACCTGGATTGGTGGTGCAGCAGGTGGAACCGGAGGTATATGAGGTGGAGTAGGTGGATTTACTCCAGATGAGTCCTCGTGTGAAGCAGTATTTTGTTCGCTGCTCTCGGGTACCTCATAACCAACTGACTCATTAAAAAAAGGTGGAGTAGGATCCCTATGAGGTTGGCCAAATTTTCTATATATGTTAGTGTTTCATAACAAATCTCTCAAATTCTTGGGCAAATATTCATAAAAATTTAAATATATATATATATATTTATATGACTGAAATACCTTTTAAAATAAATTAAGTTACAAATTAAAATTTCTTTTTGACTCATGCAGAATTTTTCCTCAATATGCAACTTTTAAAATTACTTTGCCCATGAATCTCAGAAATTTACTAGTTACATTATTAAATTAAAATAATTTTCTTATTCCTAATTATTCTAAATTTTTTTATAGGTCTTTTCATAGAAGTCAACATAATCAATAACATATTCTCTGATATCGTAAAATGTCACACCATATTCTCTCAATTATAAAGGTGTACATATCTTACAATCTATCATAGTAGTAGTCTATTAATTTAATATCACTCATAAATTAATTACTAAATATTCTTTACTTACACAATCTTATAGATATTAATATTTTTAAATACAACTTATTATTGTTTACTACAATAATATAGATAATTATTTAATAATTCTAAAAGATAATCTTATTTGCCCGACCTTAACTATACGCTGAAGGAGAAAATGATAGAGATGTTCTACTGATTTATTATTCAATATCTGAAATGTTATATATATAAGTGGGTGAGTCCAAATACTCAGTGACTAGATAAATATATAACAAGGAAGAATAAATAAAGTTTGATAATCTATGTAACATAAATATAATATTTTAGCTCAACTTGATAAATATAATTATATTCTTTGTTATCTTTTATATAAACTCAAATATAAATCATTGCTGTTCTAACTTCAATCCAAGGGTACATGATGACTTACCTTGCAAGCCCAATGAGAAATAACTTCAATACACATGTGTAAAGCAAATTACCCCAGCCAAGGGTAATTTTATAATATCATTTAATTTAAACACTAGTCATCAAGGTGCGATAAGACAAATTTATAAAAGAGTGTATATAAACTAATTTATCAACATAATAAAATCAATCATTTATACATGTAATAATTTAAAATACTATTATTTTTTCTCACTTAATAAGAGAATAATTAATATTAAAAAATAAATCATAACTATAAATAAATTCACTTAATAAATATTTTTCTCAAAATCATATATATAATTATAATAGTTTTTTTTTAAAATACAATGTAACATATTTATCCACTCATCTAGGTCAAATATTGTATTTATTTATTCAATATGGTTCTTTTGATATTCTATATCTGTAACTGGACTCGTGCCTATAATAATATAAGAATATTATTTAATTTAAATTATATCCTAGTCGCTATAGATGTATGTTATGAATATGATGTGAAATTTTAGATTCTTAAACTCTAATGATGTTTTAGAAATTTTGTGACTTTTAAATTTTCTAATAAGTATTATTTAATTTCTAAAGTATAATTATTTATCAAATTTTCTAATAATATTATCAATAATAAAATTTTAATTATAAGAATTTACGAAGTATTAATAATAATTTAATAGACAATTATATTATATTATTTTAGTTTATTCATTTTAATGATTTATTACTATTAATAATATTTATTTATTAACTACTTTATTCATTTACTTATTATATATTATCAATTTTAATGTATAACATAATTATATATTCTTAGTTTTTAATAAATAATTTCACGCTAATAATATTAATACTAGAATAAAAAATTAGTAATAATATTATTTACTTAATAATACTTTATTTTTATTTTTTAATAATTACTTATAATAAAGTTACTAAAAATAATAACATTATTTAAATAATTATTTAATTATCGTCTTAAATTAATAACTTATATTAAATTTATTATTCAATTATATTAATAATAAAAATATAACTATTTAAATATACATTTATTAGACTATTTATAATAATAACAAATTTTAAGTAAATATTTGGTAGTTGTAATTATATTCATAAACATTATTATAATAGTAAACATTTAATTATAATAACTACTATAAACTTTTAGTTATACAATCATTTAAATTTATATATGTATACTTAATATTAATAATAACAATAGTAATACTAATAATATTAATTATTATGCAAAATTTAAAAATTATTAATATTTATAAAATTTTAATTATAATATTTTATTACTACAATTCTAATAATACTATTAATAAATTGTTATTTCATATAATTTATATTTTAAAAATTATCATAACTCATGCTTAAAAATAATAACCTAATTATTATATCTATAATAATACAAATCTTAATTAAGTAATTAATTTCATGAAATATTATAAATTTTTATATTATATTTTATTTAATACTTAATTTAATTATTTAATAATTAATTAACTTATTTCAATTTTATAAATAAAATTCTTATATAATTAATAATTTAATAGTAATATTTAATATAACTTAATTTACTAAACTATTTACTCATTATCGTTTAATTAATTTACTTATCTTATAAATATACTTATTTATATCTTTATACCTTAATTACTATAAATTTATTTTTGTAATTTACTAATAAATTTATAATTCAAAAATTGAACTTAATTTAACTATCAATATATTTAATCTAAGCATATATATATATATAGTATTCTAATTAATTAATCATTAAAACAACTATATATATATGATTCTCAAATATAATTGATAATATATTTAGATTTATTAACTAACAATAATCTACTAATTCATAATTTCATCAATTCATTATTTATATTAATTTGTTCTATAACTTAATAACTATAATTAACTATAAGTAATTAATCAATTAACATTATAATTCTTAATTTACTAATTTCACGAATTTTTTTACTAATTCCTTTTTATTTTATCACTATATAAATTTTACTTATAATAATTCAAAATGTATTTTTCTTTATTTATTTCCAATTTATCACCAATTCTACATATAAATTAAAATCTTAATTTCTTTATTAAATCGTAACTTAATTAATTAAAAATTATTTTATTTTACTTTATTTTATTTTTAATTTTATTTAATTTATCCTAATACACTTATATATAGTGTTTTTTTAATACTTATTTATAATTCGCATATGATATGTCAAATCGAAATTTAGGATGAGAGAATTCTAAAAATATCCAATTTGTCAAAAAAAATAGCCGAAAAATGATCTTAAAAACTCTTTGAAAATGAAGCCGGCGTGAGCTCCAATGAGACAGTCGGATGGCGCGTGCGGCAGCAATCGGCTGTGGATCACTGCGGTTTTGATGGCGTTGAAAAGTTCGGTGAGTTGGCTTCACCGGTGGCCGGCGCATGACATTAAACTCTCACCGGAAGTCGATGAACGAAGCTAAAGAAATTTATTGCTCCAAATTTCTCTCCCTCTCCTTTACTGTTTTCAATTTTTGATTTCTTTTCAGTCTCAAAAGAAAATCATATGTGTTTATTTCACAGACTCCTTTCTCTCTCGTTTTTTCTTTTCTTTTCTTTCCTATTTTCTTTGTTTCTCTTTCTTTTCTTTCTTAAATTTCTATAACTTAAATTTAAATACTTAAAATGTAAAAATTAAATTAAGTGATCTGACCACCAATTTGGTCACTAAACTAAATTTATTGATTCATAATTAAAGTAATTATTTACCAAAATTTTTAATATATTTTATTACATATATATATATATATATTATTTATATCTTTTAATTTATTATTATTATATAATTTTTTTATATTGGTATTACCACTATATATATATTATTACTATTTTACCTAATTATTACTATTTTACCTTATTATTATTATTATTATTATTATTATTATATATTTACTTTAACAAATAAATTTTTAACTTTTATTATATTATTATTATCAAAATTGCAAGGTATTACAAGACCATTCAAACGACTTAATGAAAATTTTTAATAGTTAAAATTACCAATAAATTGTCAATAAAATCATCATAGTAATTGAAAAGTTATTTATTATACTTTAATACTAGATACTTATTGGATTAGAGCAATAATTAAAAGAATATTAGTATAATTAAATACTTATAGAATTAATGATTGATCAAGATGAAATCTGCCAACTCTTAGTAATTAGTTTAAGCTCTATATTGTCATTAATTATAAATGGTTTAATTAAAACCTTAGTCAAAAAAGTTGAAGAAGAAATGAGTTTTTTAAGTCATTTGCTTGTTATTTATATTTGGCATGAAACATAGTTAACAATCTATTGGGATTTGACAGTTTAACCATGTCCTAGGATTGATCCGAAGCTAAAACAACAGGATAAAATATTACATTATTCTTCTACGTATTCTTGTTAATAATTTTTTTACTTCATGCTATTTGATCATTAAAGAGTGTTGTTAGACGCCAACCTTAATTAATAAATTGATTTGAACCTATGAGATCGCACACTAACTAGTGTTATGGGTTTTGCTAATGAATTAATTATATTATTTAACAATTAATTTAGAAAATTTAATTATTTAAATAATTAATATTTTGTAGATAAATTTATTATATATTTTTTAAATTATTATTTATATATAATATATAAATAATTAAAATTAAATAATTTTATGGCTAATCTAATGCACCTTGAAAAGACTTCTGGCAAGCATTAATGCATTAGTGCATGGTCACTCAATAAATGTTATTCTATTAAATAATTCTTAATAATGTCCATCAATAATGTGACACTAAGTATTGATATTCCATTAAATAATTCTTAATAATGCACATTAATAATGTGACCTTTAGAGTTAGGAAGAGTCACAACTCATGTATATAATACTAATATAATATTAAATAATAATGTTTAAATAATAATAATATTTATTGTATTATTATTAATGTTTGGTGTATTAACATTAATGCACAAGTGGCCATTAATATGTCCTTTAGAGTAGTGAAAAGTCATAACTCTAAGGCTATAAATATGCTATAGCCAAATCATACCAGGTGTAAAAAAAAATTATTACAAGTTTTAAATAAGAAGTATTTTATTATAATTTTTAATACAAAAAAATTATAGATAGTAAGAAGATTAAGATTAAGAGAGTCTTAATCTTATAGGGACAATTAGAAAATTAAGAGTATCTTAATCTTATAAAAAATATATATTTATCTATTTTAAAAGTTAGTATTTTAATAGAAATTATAGTTTAAGTTTTTAATTTGCTATCAAGTTTTATTTGTCAAAGGGTTGATAACAAAGCTCAGTCTCGGTATGGATACACACAGAGACTTCACACAATCAAAGTTTTAATATCAAGAACTTATTTTTAGGTATTATTAAAATATATTTTATTTAATATATATATATATATATATTAAAGGCAAGTACATCTATCATGAATTATTCTATATTTTCGCTGCTTGCTATGAATCCCAAATTATCTATCAAGATTAAAATATGAATTAGTTTGTAGTTAAATTTATATGATAGGATATTTAGATCTAAAATTAGTTAGATTTTAGTTTGATTAAACATATGCTTTGGATTAGGTTTAAGAAAAAGCTAATTAAATAAGGTGGTTTGATTTTAAATGTAAATGTCTATTCCCGATGGACTTCTTTTTTTTGAAGAAATTCCCTCCTTTACTTGTTAAGTATTTTGTTTATCAAAAAAATATATTTTCATGGTATTAATATGGTAAGTAATCCTGGCAAGAAATGAATTACTGTTTTTCTTTATATATTTTTCATACTAATGTATAATTTTTTTCTTAAATTATATGATCCATATGCAAAATAAAACTTAGTTATAATTTATAATGTAATTTCAATAACATTTTAACCCCCATTTTAATTTATAATGTAATTTCAATTACATTTCAATAATGTAGTTTATAATGTTACATTTTAACCCCCATTTTAATTTATAATATAAGGGATTAAAATGTTAATGCTAAACATTAACATTTTAACCCCCATTTTAATAATTCTCAAGAAAATGTTAGAAAAACCAAGTGGGCTACCACAATTCTTGAAATGCTTAAGCATGTATGACTATCATCCGAGTTGTACAAAGTTTTTTTTACTTTCTAAATTTTATCATTTTGTGTAGAAATCAGTTAAATTCAGTTTTTTATCATAGAAGTAAGCATATATAATTTATGTGTCTAAATCAATATTATATATAATTATTTTAAATATATTGTATAAGAATAATTATATATATTGCATATGATAAAAATTATTAATATTATAAAAATTATTATAGTTAATATAACATCATCAATATATTTAAGAGTTAGTTTCGTTATATTATATATATTAGAATGACACACTCACATTAATTAAGAAATATACATATTTTATTTTTTATAAAATAATTTTAGTTATTTAATTATACAAGATAAACATTTAAAATATTTAAAATAAGACATGCAAGAAATAAAAATAATATTTAAAAAATCATAAAATAATTATATTATTTATTTATTTATACTCAATTGATAATATTTTATAATAATTATACTAATGCTTTACCTTTTTTTTTCTTGAAAGAAAAGTAGCAACTTTATTGAAATAGAAACTCAGAAAAACTATCCCAAGAATACAGGCTAACATAAAAATGAGAGGCTCTTTCTAACATATGAGATTTTCTATTGGCTTGCCTACACACCCATTAGACCTTGTTATTTGGTCTTGACCCCAAGAAAAACCAACAATCAATCATTCATAATCATTCCTAATTCTGAAACATCAGCACTATGATTATTAATTGCAAATACAATAGCCTAAGCATCAGAGAATATGGTCCCTAGGTCCTGGAAATTTGAGATAGCCGAACAGATGGCTTCTCGAATTGCAACTGCCTCTACTATCCTCGAGAGTCACATAGCCCATCAAAATGGCCAGATATAGCTTGTAGGAATCCTCCTTTAGCATTTTGATAGATGCCTCCAAAGCCACACATATATATATCATCAATTTTTGCTCCATCCACAAAGCATATCCATTCGTCCTCCATGTTTGCCTCATTTAAAACAACTCAGTTCACATGCCTTCCCTCCCCATTCACTTCCCCTCTCTTTGATTGGTTCGCATGTTGCCATTCATGGAACGTTGACAACGGTGCGGCTTTCACATTGAGAGAATAGAACGATGAACCCTCTAGAGAAGCTCATTCCTGCATTGCCATAATTTCCACGCTATCGTATAAAATTCGTCTGCTATTATATGTGGCTCATTATCTAACATTTGAATAAAAAGCTCATGAAATGAAGAATCATGCAAGGTCAAATTGCTATTCCAGCAACTCCACACCTCCTTTGCAAAATTACAATTTACCAGAACATGATTTAAATCTTCACTCAACCCGCAGTTCCCATAGCTTAAGTTTACATTAATCCCTCTCTTACTCAATCTCTCCTTAGTAGACAGAATATCTCTAAGGGCTCTCCAAATAAATCTCGAAACTTTGGTGGGATATTTAGTCTGTAAATCTTTTTTCGAAAATCCCTTTCTACTTTTCTACTACTCCTCTCCAAATGGCTCAAGCTCACATAGTATCCAGACTTTACCGAGTACACTCCCTTCTTTTTATGGACCTAGATTAATTTATCCTCTAAACATCCCCTACTCAATGGGATAGTAAGAATGGCTTGTGTATCCCCTTGGTTAAACATGTTATCTGGCTTATTTAAGTCCCAACATTTCCCTTCTTCATCCATAAGACTCCTTACTTTCAAATTCTCACTCAACCCTCTATGTAACTGTCCAAAGAAAAAATTGCCATTCCCCCTTGGAGTCCACGGATCCATACCAATCCTGATGTTCTCTCCACTACCTACCCTCCATCAAAATCCGCTCTTCAAAGAATCTCTTACCCTTATAGCACTCTTTCATATAAAACTTGGATTAACACTCAATTGTGACGACAAAAAGCCCTCATCAAAAAATATTTCACTTTGAAAACCTTAAAAAGAAGAGTATCATATGAGATAACAATCTCCAACATTGCTTGCTGAGCAATGCTAAATTAAAACAATGAAGTTCTCGAAACCCCAATCCACCATTCCTTTTGCTTTCACACATATGATCCCACGCTAGCCATCTAATATTACTCCTACCATCCTTTTTATTGCCGCACCAGAACATAATTTTTTGTAATTCATCACAAAGAGCTGTAGGTAATAAAAATACATACATGCAATAGGATAAAATCGCTTGAACCACCAATTTCAATAACATCTCCTTACCTGCTCTAGATAACCATCTATTATTCCAACAAGTAACCTTTTTTCACACCTTATCCTTCAAGAAACCAAATATAGCATTCTTGCTTTTTTCCAATAAAAAAGGGAAGTCCTAAATAAGACCCATTCCCTAAAGGGGTGCAAACTCCCAATAATTCAAACAAAACCCTCCTCTTTTCTCCATTGACGTTAGAACTAAACATAATTCCTGATTTCTGAAAATTAACTGCTTGGCTTAATGCCTCCTCATACATTCTCATGATTTCCTTAATATTACTACACTCCCCCTCATTTGCTTTAAAAAAATAAAAGGGAATCATCAATAGAAAATAAATGTGAGACTCTAGGCCCTTTCCTACTTGCTCGGAATCCATGCAAAAAAACTATAGCCTCAGCATTATTTAATAAAATTGATAGATCCTCTGCACAAATAAGGAATGAATAGGGAGACAGTGTTTCCCGTTGTCTCAACCCTCTCCTTGCTTTAACAGGTCCTACCTCATCTCCATTCAACATAATTGAATAGTTCACATCAATCACACACATCATCATACACTAAATCCATCTATTGTTAAAGCCTAAAGCTTTAATCATGGCTCTCAAGAACTCCCAACTCACCCTATCATAAGCCTTAGAAATGTCTATCTTCGCAGTATTCCATCCATACTTCCCTTTAATCTTCCTCTTCATACTATGAAGCAACTCAATTGCTATCAAAACATTATCCAAAATAAGTCTACCAGGAGCAAAAGCATATTGATGCTCTGAAATAAGTCCTCCCAACACCCTTTTCAGCCTATTTACTAGTACTTTAGCAATTATCTTTATAAAGTACATTGCATAGAGATATAGGGCGAAATCTTTAAAGGACTATGTATTCGCCACTTCAGGAATTAACATAATATTTGTGTTTGTGAGAGCCCCAGGAAACATCCCTTGCTCAATCCACCTCTTACTACTTTTCCACAACATCATGCCCAATGACATTCCAAAATTTTTTATAAAAGGCTGAATTCAAATCATCAGGTCCCGGAGATTTATCTGGATATATTTGGTTAATAGCCTCCTTAAACTCCTCACTACTAAAGAGTACCATAAGCCTAACATTATCCTCCTTCATAGTCTTCATTTTCACTAAGCTTGACACATTATCCACATTTGTCCCACTATCATTGTACATCATTGAGAAATAATCCAACACCAAATTTTTTATCCTAGCATCATCCACTATCCATTCACCATTCATATCTTTTAATGCTTTGATCAAATTGGCTTTCCTTCTAGCATTAACTTGTGAATGAAAAAACTTTAAATTTTTATCTCTGTTTTTGAGCCAAAACATTTTTGCTCTCTGCTGCCACTTCCTCTCCTCCTTCTCTAACAACGAATTAAATTCATTTTTCAACCTAACATATTCATCACTCCCTCTAATATCATCACCCTCTCTATTCTCATTCAATTTTCTCAATAGAAAACTCTTCCTATCGTTACAGGCTGCATTTCTTTTCTCCATTCCTTCAACATTTTACAACAGTTTACCTTCCTTTGCATAATATCATCCAAACCTGAATTTACCCATCCATCCGTAATCACCCATGCTAAATCCCTTTATAATAGCAAACTATTATCAAACCTAAATAATTTCTTACGTCTCCCCTTAAACATATTAAAACAATAAAAAAAAGTAAAGGAGAGTGATCCAAAACGGGACTTACAAGTGTAAGAGAAGTGCAGTTTAGATAAAGGGACAACCAAGAAGAGCTAGCCACGCCACAATCCAGATTCTCTCTCACCCAAGCCTTCGTGCCTCTGCCCCTTTCACAAGTATACTAATACCCATAATTATAAATATCATGAAGATCACAATCATTGAAAGTCTCCTTAAAACCATCTATCAGTGATCGTGGATGGTCCATTCCACCAATCTTATCTTTAATCTCCAATATATCGTAAAGTCACCGCTCATAACCTATGGGATATTATTTCTCCTTGCAAGGGCTTTGATTAAGTTCCAAGATTGTCTTCTTCAACTACGCTCAGGATATCCATAATATCCAGTCCATTTGCACTTACTCCCATTTCATTACCGTATTAATGAAGTTTTGTGCATATGTAACGACCTCCATGTCACAATTTTTTTCCATAATACTGATAAGCCATCACCCCTTCCTAACCGATCAACTGAAAAGCAATTATCGAAACCAAGTCCGTGTGTCTATGTCTTGCATTCTACTCCCCCGCACCAAAGTTTCCATAAAAAATATGAAGTTAGGATTATGTTGTAGGGAAAGATCATGCACTGCCCAAACTGTTCGAGGATTGCCCACCTCTCGACGGTTCCTGGATATCCATTTCATGGCTCCCAACATGCCTGTAATAACAAGCGGGCATATATATTTTGGTTTGAATGTCATTAGCATCCTTTTTGTTAGAAACTGATGACAAAGGTTGTTAACTTCTGGGTCTCTTTTATTCCTCATCAATTAACATTAGACTCCCTTCCTCTCCGTGGCCCATCTCATGATTTAAGCCTAGAAAATTATCCTCTCTATCTATAGCACAATTTAAGTTTGCAAAGGCTTGATTAGTGGGCAAAAAATCTTAACGTTTAAATTTGAATATACTCCCGCAAAATTAGTCCTTATTTTCGCCTGCATATCTCTCCTTGATTCTCCACCGTCCTCTCGCAGCCAAACACTCTTTTGAGGAGTATTCCGGCAAGCCACCGCCTTAAGGGAAGCATCCCACTCAAGTTTTAATTCCTCACCACGTCTTTTGATTTTGTCGCTACATAAAATGTCATTATGCCATAGTAGACCATAAAGGTAGCAGAAGGCGGGGATTCTTTCGTATCTAAACTGCACATAAAAAACTTCACCTCTGCCAACTACTGTCTTCTTTCTCCTCTTTAAAGGATTACGAATGTCAATTGTAACCCTAATCCGCAATTATTCACGGAAGCCATTCATGAGCAATTTCTAATCATATTGAACAAAGATACCAATAAAATCTCCAAACTTTTTACCCATAGATTTAGAGAAAAAAAATGACGGCAAGGTTATGAATTTGGATCCCAAAATATCTTTCACAAGTGGAACTTTCGTAGAATCTTCACCTTGTTTTAATCTATGCAACACAAGAAAATATTTATCGAATGTCCACGGAGTCCCTTCCAAAACCCTAGTTACATCCTCCTCGTAAAAAAACCTAAATAAGAACCTCTTCACTCCCACTTCAGTAATGCTTACCCCATCAATCGGATGCCAAAGATCTGTCAGGTTGACTCTCATTGCTTGGAAATTAATTGAAAGAAGGGTGAGAAAACCCTAACTAAGCATAACTCACAATCGTTCTTTTAATCAACCTCCACCTCCTCCCCATTCCATTCCTCATCTTCTTTCTATGTAACAGAGAGATTTGCTATTTGATTTATCATTAACGCCATCTACACTTAAGACTAGAAAACTGACTAGGAAAAGGATTGACAAGACGAAAAAAAGAAAAACAGAGAAAGCTACATAGAGCTTACAAAGGGCTATAATATATACCAATGCTTTATTTATTTGCACTCAATTAATAATATTTTATTTTTAATTTTTAATTTATTTTTTCTTCCCATTTAAAAAATATTAATAGCTTTTTATATTATTTATAAAAAACTAAAATATATATATATATTCGAGATAACGTGAGAGCCTCGTTCTAGTATAAATTAAAATTGATGATAAAGACTAATATTTTATATTAAATGCAAAAAAATTTTATTTTTTAACATATATATAAGGGCAAAATGAATAAAAGAGAATCAAAATCACTATATATAAATATCTATTTTAAATATTAGAATTGATACCCTATATATAAAAAGCACATTGTCCATGTCCCTTTTTTTTTTGGGTCAAGAGAAGTAAGATTTCATTAAAATTCAGCAAAAGATACAATAATCCAAGAGATATAAAAATGCCATTAACATATCAAACAACCGTCCTTCACAAGATAAAATACACTAAAATAAAAAAATAGCAACATCAAAGGAGGAGCTCCCATAGATACCATAAACAGCAACTTTCCAACATATATAAAACATAAAATCTTTCAACATTATACTACTTTAGGCAAACACTTCAGATATGAGCAGGAATGGGGTTTCATCAACCAAATGGACGGCAAGAGTGGAGACAGAAAGAAGATGAAGGATTTGTCTAAAACCACATGAGCGTTAACTTTGGTCAACTGGAATTTGGGCTGAGTTAGCGATGATAATCTAGGATTTGTGCGAAGCTGGAAGGGTTTTTGGGATGCAGATCTTCGAGTCGCAGCAAAATTCAATGAAGAGAGAGTGGGCCTGAAAGATAGTAAAAAATTTAAAAAAAGGAGAGAGATGAACATGGAAATTTCCTATTGGTATTTAAGGAAATCAGAGATTTCAATGGTGAGCCACTGTGAACGAGTTTGCTCTACTGCAGGAGGGACGACTCTTTCGTTAGTTTATTACTTCATGTGCAGTTTTATCTTTACAAGTTTGCCATTTGCTATAATATAATTTTACTCGTAATTTTATCTTTCCGTCCACACCTTGCTATCTAATTATACATTTGAATCATATTTTTTCAATTATTTAGGCGCACAACATTTCCTTATTTTTTTAATTATTAGATTTTAAATTTTATTTTAACTGAAAGTTATTTACTAAAATTCAATAATTAGCATACCTAATGGCACGTGCATTAAATTCAGGTTCGATTCTCACCCTCCCACCTATATTGCTCAAAAAAATTCAATGGCTAGAAAATTAAAATAATATGAAATATAAAATATTTATTGAAAAAACAATATTGACATAATAAATTAATTTAAGAGTTCTCACACTAATGCCTCAAAGCTAATTTTCTGCTGGGATCAAATAAAAAAAATAATGATAACACACGATATTCCAATTACTCATTTGTCTAGACAGAAATTCTTTACTAGTTAACAGCACTATATAAGCAAATCCACAAGCAGCTCTTTAACTGAAATAAACAAAGAAGAGTTTACAGTTCAAACCTTCTAGTATCTCCAACAAAACATCGGGTCTAACAAATGTACTCATTATGATTTGTGTATCGACTAAAAGCTATGATCATAAACAACTTCTGTATAAAAAGGCATGTATATCACTTAAATTGTGTTCCGAGTTGGGACTCGCAATGTAGTTCAAATTGTAACTACCACACCTTAAGGAGCTGGAGCTGGAAAACTAATGAATGAATGCACTAAAGAAACAAATACGACACACCGGAATTATAAGTTATGTATATGATGAGCAATAGCAGCCATCTTATCCTTCACAACCTATTGATTAGACTCTGCATTTGAGGTTGCATTTCCATTTTGTTGCTGAGGCTGTGGCTGTTGCTGCAACTGATGAACGTTGATTTGGGAGGATGATTGCTGCTGTTGCTGCAATTGATGTATGTTAAGTTGGGCCGGCTGTGGCTGCTGCAGTTGGAATACCTGAGGGTTTAAGGAAAGCTGCTGAACCATGCCCTTGGTTGGATCAGAATCCCCACCAAGTTCTGCAGTAGCAAGCTTCAGTCGTCGGACCTCTGCAGTCAATGCTTCATTTAAGGCTGTTTCAGTTCAACACAACTAAGCATTAATTACCATGTAGTCAATAGCATTGCATAAAGAAGAGCAAGTGACAGAATAGCAAGGGTTCCAAATTATTTCAAAAAAGAACACATAAACAAAAGGATATGAACAAAAACCCAAATTGACATAAGCAAATACAATATTAGTAACCTGATGCAAATATTTGAAGACATCCACTGACTGTAATAGTTGGTTGTGAATTGCTCTGATTACATTTTAGAAATTTCAAACCCCATGTGACAGTTTTTCTTGTTACTACATAAATGACAATGGAGAGAGAGGTGAGTTTATGTCCCATCACTGTTTTTATTTTTTAAAAAGAAACCTCATCACTATTATCATGCTTGCATAGATTACAGCGCAATCATAAAACTACTGCATCCAAGGTCCAATACCACAATGTTCCTCGTTAGACAATACAGAATGTATCTCAGAAGTTCTAGCAAATAAGAGTTGGATATTTCCTATTTCCCACCACAAGTTGGAATGATTAACCTATTGAAATCGATGCTACCGTTTCCTAATAATATAATGGCACAAATCCAACATCACATAAACTTCTCTTCAATCTCAACAGTAGATTATGCAATTAATGGCTAAAAAAGATGCCAGTGAAAACTTTAGGATAGCCTACCATAAAATAATTTGCTCAAAATTTTCGAATTCCAGACTTTGAACTATTTCAAATTCGAACAGTTATAATTTCCAAGTGGTTGCCTAAAGTAGTATAATGTTGAAAGATTCTACATTAGAACAGTTATAATTTCCAAATTACAAATTTATGGTGTTGGGCTTACCATTGGTTGGGCGAGACCACAAACAAGGATTGCATCAATGACTTATTTAGACACGCACACATGCATTTTGTATGCCATGAAATTATAAATATAATGGAATATTATTCAAGAGACACCGGATGGATAAAATGTTCATACCATCTCGAAGTTGTGCCTGTTGCTCCATGGCTTGAAGACGAAACTTCAATTCATTATTCTGGTTTGTCAGCCCCACAGAATCTCTCTGGATGTAGAGAATAGAAGGCCATAACCAAAAAGAAATTAGAAGAGAGAAAAATTAGAGATAAAAACAGAAATTGAAGCATTTAAAATATCCACCTGCAAAAGTGTAAGCTGAGCAGAAAGCGTGGTAGCTTCTGTCTGCAAGGTCTGAACCTTGTGTTCCAATTCTGAAATATATCTCATCTTCCTTTCTTTAGAACGAGCAGCTGATTGACGATTTGCCAAAATCCTATAATGGACCAGAATACAGAATTTGAAACCAAAGTAAGGCATTGGGAACAGTCATTTGAATAACTATAGTGAAAAGCAATTAAGTAGAGCAAGCAGGTACCTTTTTGCACGCTTTGGATCAGTTAATGCAATCTCAGCAAGTTTCTCATTTGCCATAATTTTCTTCAGCTCTGCACCGCTGAACTCACCATTTCCAAACTCCAAGCTAAAGGCATTCCCATCAATTGAATTGCTGGGTGATAGTTGTCCTGGCCGAGCTCCTGGCGAAGGTGGCAGCTTTGGAGACTCGTCCCCAAAGTTCAACTTGCCCATCAAACTATCCATTGACACACTTCTGTAGTGTCTGGTGGTTGGAGTAATATCCCCACCTGCAGTCCTTTTGATCCCTTCCCTCTTCTTTGCAGTCCTAGGCAAACTACTACCACTTTCATTCACACTACTTTCAGCCTCATTATCACTGCTATCGCCTCCATTAGTCTTTGTCCCACTAGCTCTACTATCTAAATCCTCCCTATTTTCATTACCATTTTTATCATCAGTGCCAGAGGAGTTCAGTGCATCAATATTATCCAGATTCATATACGCAGAAAACAAATCATCCACAACTTCACCTTCAGATTTCCTCTCACCCATACCCTCCGCATTGCTGTCACCACCCCTTTCCCATTCCCTTTTCACTGACTGAGCCGGCTTAGCCACTACTGAATTCTCCTTTCCCGACACTGATCGCTCCAAAACACCAGAACCCCTCAATGGAATAAGTGGTGGCGAGGATTGCATCACACTAGCAAACCCAAACGGAATATCACTATTAGACCTCCTATGCGCCTTTCGTGGAGGCAAGCTCTCACCAACCCTCGAAGTATTTCCTCTATTAAAGGGTGAAGGTGGTAATAGGGAATGAGAATTTGCATCCCTTTCTTCCATAGGCACATCATTGGATACTGAGTCAGACGCAGAAGTTGAAGATGAGTCTCGAAAAGGAGCAGGGCTTAAAGGTGGCAGTGAATCAAGTGAGAAAAATGATGATGGCTGTGATAAAGATCGTGAATGGTTAGGGCCTGGGCTAAAGTTCTGAGAACCCATTTGTTGGTTTGCTGGCCTAGACCCCGGGATCTGGGAATAAGGTGAAATGGGAGGGATCTGATTGGGGTGAGAAGGTGGTATCCCTAATCTTTTGCTACTATCACTACTAAAATTCGGTGCGAAATGTGCAAAATGCCTAGCGCGCATTTGATTCTGATTTAATTGAGGAATATCAAGCTGGTTTAGTGATGAAAAGGGTTGTTTAGGCATTGAAGAAGAAGATGATTGCGTTGTTCCAACAGAAGAATGAAGCCTTTGCATCATTTCGCTACTTGCCTCTTCAGTATCACCCATTTTTTCTCTTTAGCTTCCAAAAAAAAAGTACTAATTTATATATCTATAATGTCCTTCGAGAACCCCTTAATTAATCAGTTCAAAACCCCAATTCAAATCAACCCAGTTCACTTCTTAACAAACCTTAATCAATAAACCAATCAAAAAATCCTCTAAAATCTGCAGAATAACAACCACAAAAAACAAGCATAAGAAAACACTATTGAAGAAGAAACATTTTCAATTTTTTTTGAGTGATGGTGTAATTAGAAATACCTTGTGTGCAAAGAACGTTCATTTCGAACAAAATGGACCAACCTTTTAACCTTTCGGTGGCGGAAATAGCAAAGAAAATTTGGTAGATAAATAAATAAACAAAGATATACGAAGAAGAACAAGAAGAAGCAAGAAAAAGAAACTAAGCAGGCCGTTTCTCTCTCTAGGATGTATGTCTCTTTGCTTTCTTTGTTTTTCTCTCTAGAATTTCACTTTCATCGCCCTATCTGTAGTTTTTTTTTAATTATTATATTTTGTGTGTAATAATAAATAAATAAATAAGAAAATTGAAAACAGAGATTAATATCTGTGTTAGTTTTTATAAAAAAAATAAATAAATAATATATATTTATAAGAAAGACGAAGACTACGGCACGGATTTCATGACAGAAGGGTAACGCGTGAATTTAATAAAATTTCATTTGAATTTGCATTTCATTCCGACCTCATTTCCCTCCTTCGTCTCCGCAGCGTATTTAGCAATTAATTTCGATTTTGGACTTTTTTCCCTATTCGGTTCTTTCTTTCATCTCACGCGCTTCTATTTTGCGTTTATTACACCATTTCTTTTTTTTTTTGAAAAGTTATTTAGCGTCTTTTTTAACACTATTATCTAATCTTATCTCGTATTATATTATATTATTAATAAATATATGGAATAACGAAATATGTAATATAATTCTAAATGTTAAATGTTTATGGACAAATCATACCATTAGTCACTAAATTTTGTTAACCTCACAATAACTTTATAATTTAGTCATTTTAATTTTATTTTAAATTTAATGAGATATCATATGCTTTTTAATCACTAGAGAATTGATATGAAAAATTTATTTATTTTTGCAAAGTTAATTAGAAACTAATGTTATGAGACCCATTTTTTATATTTTAATGAAGGGTGACTTCTTTGGACACTTTTTTTAACAAGTGTCAAAAAAATTACCAGAAAAATGAAGGGTGACTTCTATTGAATTAAGAATAATAATTTAATGATTTAATAATTATAAATTAAAATTTGTTATTGATGAGTTCTGATAAAATTGAAAATTGATAAAGTGATTTTTAAATTATAAAAAAACTAAAGGTTTAATTATTTATTTATTGTTTTCAATATAAATTTAAGTTACAAATTTTTAACTTAATATTTTAACTAACTTCTAATTTAAATTATATTTCTCAAATAAATATTATTATCTAAATAAAAATGAGTAGGTGTTGAAAATTTTAATTTTAAATACTGAATGAAATTATCAACTGCCTCCCCAATAAAGGGTAAGTAAACTATGGTTGAATTTACATAATATTTATTGCACTATCCTAATCATACCTAATTGTACTATTACAACAATTTAACATAAATAAAATGCACATACGATAACTCTCATGATTAATTGTTTTTTACATGATATCATGTCTTATAAAGAAATATTTACCATTTTATTTTTTATTTAGATTTCTGTAATTATGTATTAAAAGACATAACTATGAATTAATGAACACAAACTTACTTTATAAGTTAATTATGTTGAATTTATTATATATGTCAAGTTAATTTTTTTAAATAGATATAATCACTTAAATATTTATATTATTATACAACATATATTATCTTAACACATTTACTATCAAAATTAATTTAAGTTATATTGATAATATTTAAATTTTAGTATAAATACCGAAATAGATCATGGAATCTATTAACCTAATGATCTTAATTAGACTAAGGTATTAACCAATGGGTGTGAAAGAATGCATCAATTTTTCATATTAATATTATAGATTAAAGTTGGATAGATTTGCACTATAGGTTTACAATATAAGTGCATTCAACAGGAGGCACATTTGCTTATTTGTATTGTACGTGTGTTTTCTCAAGCATTTAGAGTTAGAGGCTTCTGTTCTATTATTTGTTTCCTTGTTCCCTGTGTAACAGTGTCGCATATTGTTGTGTATGCGTCATGAGTTGTGGCCTTTTTGTCGTAAAATTGTGACTGTGAGGTGTGTCGCCACATGTGTATTTGTATATTTATTTTTCATTAGTTCAGTGTTTAAAGGCTCTTGGTCGCAAGAGTCTTTTTGCCCTTTGTATCAAACGGTATTGTACATCATTATGTGTGTGAACTAGGCTGGGTGCTTACAGCTAGTCACCTATGCTGATTATGTTTATTACTAGCTATGTGTTTGTGAATTTTCTTTCTGCTAAGAATCTATAGAAATATTTGGTATTAAATGTATGTGCATAGTTATTATTTAGTATATTTTAGCAGTGAATTTTAGCTTATAATTTACATAGATTAAGGTGGTTATTTGTGGTTCTTATTCAACCACGTGATGGATTGGGAGGTGGAAGGAAGTTAAGTTCAACATGATTTTTTCTCACTTTGCATGTTCTTGTTGTTGTGCGAAGGGAAAGGAATTGAATATCCTTTGTTAATCTGTCAAGGGGAAGAAAATTTTAACAGAGATTTATCCCCATGTTATATGTAGGTATTTGTAATATAGATTAAATATGAAAATTCATGGATTACTGTAATTAATTTTATCTCTATTTAATCCAATTTATTGAGTGGCTACCAAGTTTAGTCCTAAGTGAACAATGACTCACATATTCCCTAATTATTGGTAAACTAAACAAGATATTTGCTACTAAACGAAACTGAACTTATAGACCGGACTGAAATGCATGGACTGGGCTTATTGCACGCTCGAACCTTGATCCTAACTTCTTTTGTTCGGCCAAATCTTTATATGCTTGGTAGAGTGTGCTTTGATGTGACAGGTAGCACTACGCAGACACATCCAGAAAATGTGCTCACTACACCAACACACCCCAAAAATCTGCTGACTTTTGCAAAAGTTGTCTCCACTTTTCAACTATTAATAGATAGACTCTCACAGGTAAGGGGGTTTGAATTCTTCTTCTTCTTATTATTCTTCTACTGTGTGAGTTTGATTACTGAATTAGGCATTAGAGGCTCTCCAATAGAGTCTGGTCCTTTCTTTGATCTTGCAGACACAAGTTAACATATCTCAAACCCAAACTTGAATTGGAGTCCTTGAAGTCCATCTCGTAATCAGTGGTACAGTGAGCGTGGATTGGTTAATTCCCGAAAATGGATAAAAGGACTCAAGATCTAAGCCATGATTCACAAAACCCGATCCAAACTCCACATAAAAAATTACCCCCCCCCCCAAATACACCTTAATACCCTACAACTCAAAACACTATACACAATCACCAAATCGGACAATCAATAATTAGAATCTCTCTCCCTGGTCCATATGTTACTCCAATAACAGAGCTAGCTCTCGTTTAGCCCTCTCTCCCATTTGCTTTAATGGCATAGATGGCTTCCATAATGTTGCAATCCTCAAACCCATCTGAACAAGCAATCAGAGAGCTCACATCTACTCTCAAAGATTTCATTGCAGCTTTTGGATAAGAAACTGCTAGAAACCTGTAACAGCCCCAAACATAGCCTACATTATCATAGCACAAACCTCCTCCTCCTCCAATATACCAAACTCCTTTACATCTACCTACTTATCAGACACCTCTTCCATATGATTCACCACAATACAACCCTGAGCCTCAACAACAATATGAACCATAGACACATCACATGAATCAGAGCAGGAGGTTTGAAGAAAGCTTTATTCACCCGAACATGTCCTCGTTGGCAATGCATAGACATGGTACCAAGAATTTAGATTCGCACTCCATTTATAGCTTTGGCCAATTCACTGAACTTTTTATAAATAAATTTGCGGCTTTCATCGACCTTAGTCGAACCTCAGCAGACTTGTTCAAAGTCGTGCAGAAGCCAAAAGAGACATTACAATAATATGTTGACAAGTTCAATAAAGCAGTGGGAAAGATTCCAAAAGTAAATTTTGAGATAGCCTTGGAGGCATTAATCCGTAACGCTGAATGTCCTCAATTTTCACAATCTTTGAGCAAGAATCTACCCCAGGATTTTGTAGAGCTCATAGCTTGATCATATAAATATATTCATGCAGATGAGAGTACTCCAATATTGGAGGAGCTTCACCATCATTATCAAAACCAAGACCAAGCTCCAAAAACTTTTGGAGGACCTCACAAACCCAATCTGTTGAAGCAAAATTCTTCCAAACCAAATTTCCCCAGACCATTCAAACAAAATATCCTTGGCAACACTTCACTTCCAACTCCCCAAAGCCATCTAGCCAGTGTTATTCTAACCATGCTTACCACATCACCTAAGCCCTTAAACAGCTCACTCCCTTAACTACTGCCAGGGCTACAATCTTGTGTTGGCTCAAATAAAATACATATGTCAATTGGTCTCTGCCGATGAAAGATGACCCAAATAGAAATCAAGAGTTTTATTGTATTTTCATCAGGATCCTGGCCATAAAACAAATGATTGTATTAAGTTAAAGAGAGAGATTGAATGGTTGATCCAGGCGGGTCAATTAAAAGAGTTAGTTGCCACTCCAATTGAACAAGGTGAGCAAGGTGAACTGAGCTCTCAACCCCCTGCAACTTTTACAAAGACCCAAGAGGAGTAATACATGTTATAGCATGGAGAGAACACTATAATGTCACCTATGCTTCACTAAAGTAGAAAGTTAAGGAGGTTTTTTCTGTTACAGAGATCCTTAAAGCTTGCATCTCGGTAAATTACTTTTCACCTGGAAGAATCGCACCCGGTCATTAGTCCACACACAAATGCCCTTATAATAGAAGTTGTAATTCAGGACCATTTGGTTCAGCAGATTTTGGTCAGCACGGGCAGTGCCATAAATCTGATGACCCTAGATGCTTATACAAAGCTTAGTTTGTTGCCTAATGCATTAAGACCTATTAATGCACCATTGGTTGGTTTGTCCAAACATATAGTACCTATACAAGGATCTGCCATGCTTGATGTATAGCTGGGAGATGGTACAGTTGTATGAAATTACCGAGGCTACTTCATGGCAGTAAATGTGAACCTTGCTTACAATGTTATTTTCGAACAATCATTGTTAGTAGGAGTCGATGCATATATTTTAATGAGAAACTTGCTTATGAAAGTACCAACTCATCACGAAGTACCTGTCATGAAGGGTAATCAGAACATGAGATTCTTACATAATTCTTCTTACGAATGCCAACATGGTACTTCCAATGGATTCCCTTGATCTTCCTGAAAACCTGAAGTCGCGTGCCCAACCTGTTGACATGCTAAAAGAGATTAAGGCTGGACCAGACAGAATACTCAGAATTGCGAGTTCGTCTAAACATGAGAAAGAAACCGCCCTAACTCAAGTGTTAGAAGGACACCAAGATGTCTTTGCTTAAACTTCGGTTGATGTTACTGGCATCTCACCCGAGCTTATGATGTATGAGCTCTATGTAAATCCCAAAGCTATCCCAGTAAAGCAGAAGAAAAGAAACTTGGGACCTGAAAGACAGTTGGTTGCAGAACATGAGGTTGAGAAGCTCCTATAAGTAGGCTTCATCAAATAAATTTTATTCCTATATTGGTTATCCAATGTAGTGTTGGTAAAAAAATCCAACGAAAAATAGAGAATGAGTATAGATTTTACCGATTTAAACAAGGCATGCCCCAAAGACTCATACCTACTACCTAATAAAGGCTACCTTTATTGACTCTACAGTGGGCTATGCATAGTACAGTTTCATTGATGCTTCTTCTGGCTATCATCAAATTTCTCTAAAATTGGAAGACCAAAATAAAACTTCTTTCATAACAACTAAGAGTACTTATTGTTATAGAGTCATGCCATTTGGTCTAAAAAAAAATAGGAGCCACATATTAAAGACTGGTTAACAAACTTTTTCACAATCAGATAGGGCGAACTATTGAGGTATATGTAGATAATATGATTATCAAGTCTCAAACCTCCGCCGAGCACCCTAAAGACCTAACAGACATCTTTATAATACTTTGACAGGCAAACATGAAGCTTAATCTAGAAAAATGTGTCTTTGCAGTTCAGACAGGTAAATTCCTAGGATACATTATTTCAGAAAGGGGCATTGAAGCTAATCCTGTCACATCCCAAAGTTTAGATAGTCGAGTATTAGGCAAGAAGGACATAAATAAGTGGTCAAATAGAGGCTTGAGATAGTCAAAAACAAAATCGGTGTGCAAAGGAGGCCGTGAAGTCGACGGGACCTAAAGGTAATTTTTCGAAAAGCCGAGGACCTAAGAGTAATTTTTTGAAAAGTTATGTCGGTTCTTAATAGTGACCCTAACGGATGCCATAAATGTGTTCTCGGGATTAATCGGATAGTAACGGTGGTGCACGATTTTTCCTGAAAACGCACGGTTTGTAAGTTACGGGCGATTTTCCGATAAGGACATTTTGGACATTTCCACTGGAGGGACGATTTTGTAATTAAATATAACTTTGGGGGCAAAAGTTAAAAGAACAAAAAGCCACTTTCAAGTGGCCAAATCCTAGCCATTAAATCCAAATGTGTTGGACAAATCATGGCCATTGAAAATAAACCAAATCCTAGCCATTAAATCCAAATGTGTTGGACAAATCATGGCCATTGAAAATAAACCAAATCCTAGCCATTAAATCCAAATGTGTTGGACAAATCATGGCTATTGAAAATAAATAAATTAATTAAATGGAAATTAAATTATAAATAACTAATTATGGTCTTCCAAACACAAGTAAGGATCAAAAAGACACCACCATCACCACTTTTCTTCTTCTTTAAGTCGTGCTCCCCCTCCCTTCCATTTTCAAGGAGACAAGTTTCAAGTCTAAGCCATTTTTTAAGTGAAATTCAATAGGAAATAAGGTAAGATACCATCCTAAGTCTTATTCTTTCATTAGAATTAGGTATTAGGCTATGTTTAGGAAGATTTGATATTATGTTCATGTTGGGAAGGAATTAGTAAGTTGATGATTATGGTGAAAAATGATAAACTACTTAAAGGAAATTATGAAAATGGTGATTATTAGTAAGAATAAGTAAAGGATTGTTAGAAAATCATAAGGTAGCATCATGTTCATATCTAGGGTTTGTTCTTACATATGTGACATATTAAATTCATAGGAAATCAAGGAGATTAGAGAGGAAAGGAAGTGAAATAGATAAGAAGAGCAAGAAAAAGCAAGGTTTGGTACTTTAACCATTGAACTCCTTTTTGAAAATTTTTCTGTTTTACAATTAGTAAACTGCTGTGACTTGTACGATTTTTAATTAAATATAGAAAAATTATATTGAGTTGAATTTTGGATATGTTGTTGTTTAATAAGTCTAGTATTTGAGAAAAATAATTTGGAACCACATTGATTGAATTTAATTTACGGAATTTATAAAATTCAAAACTGCTGCCAGGATGCAGGGCAACTGGAGCAGTCTGGTTGGGTGAACTATTTGACCAAGAATTTGTTTCCATTTTGATCTGAAATTTTAAAGGAATGATTTTAACATGTAAAAATAAATTCTGTAAAAATTTTAGAATTTTTACTCAAGTGGATTATTTTATACGATTTTTCAAAATAAGGATCGAGTTGAGTCCAAAACCAGAATTTACTATTCATATGGTCATTTTGCTAATATTCATTTGGTCATTTTTCAAAAGTAATCCAATTGATTCCTTATGAATATAAATGAGTATAGTATGTTATTAAAATGATAAAATATGATATTTCAAGTTGAAATAATATAAGAACTATAAGTCGATAATTGTATAATGCATATTCGATTAAGAAATGGTATGAGAATTTTGGCTCCACTTGGTATCTGGGACAGTACTGAGTACGGTAAGGGTATGATATATCATACTATATGCAGTGCTGCTTTAATATAGGACTTCGGTCCGAGTTATATAGGGTGACGACCCGAGCTATATAGGACTTCGGTCCGAGTTATATAGGGCAATCACCCGAGTTATATAGGACTCCGGTCCGAGGGCTTCGGCCACAGATTCCACAGGGCTTGGTCCGTAATTTTTTTAGGGCCATAGCCACAGAATATATATACAGTTGTTTCAGTTAGTTCCTTACCATACGTTAGTCTACCAAATTACCTTGTGGAGCGAATTGATAAAATGATAATAACTGAATATATGACATGTATGGATTGTTTTTACTGTGATATTATTTTTCAATACGACTCATTGATTTTTTTAAAGTGCATTATGCTTTTATAATTATTTTCCGTAATTAGTTAAAGTACCCACTAAGCAATGCTTAGCGAGTTTAGTTTCTTCTAAACTCGTAGGTTATTAGCAAGGAGCCAGTAGCGAGCAGAAGAGTCCTGCGATCCATCAGTCATCAACAAACTTAGGTGGTGCTCTTTATTTTGTATTTTGGTGTTAGAAACTGGCATGTACTTATTTGAGCAATACAAAGAGATAACTTGATGTAGCATGTAAATCTAGTAATGTATAATAACTGTATGGTTTTGAATTGAATTGGATTGTGGATATAGAAGTGTGAACTTTTCTTGCAGGATTGTAGTTGAGGTTATAAGGGTGGATTATTGGGAGTGTGCTTGTATTGAATTGTGAAATAAAATGTTTTTCAAAAATAAGAAAAATCAGTTTTGTCGACACTTGGGACCACCAATTATAGGGGAAACTCTGGCAAAATTTCTGTAAAATCTGCACTTAAAATTGGCTAAGTAAAATATAAAGACACAACCATCATGAGATAACAGTCCATTTTGGTCTATAAAAGTAGGCTAAGATGGGGTGTTACAAATCCAGAAAAAATATAGGCAATAATGGAAATGAAGCCACCTAAGACCATTAAGAAAGTACAGAAATTGAATGGCAGGATTATAGCTTTGGGATGATTCATATCAAGCTCGGCTAAAAGTTGCCTACCATTTTATAAGCTCTTGAAGAACTTGAAAAACTTTCAATGGACTGAGGAATGCCAAAAAAAAAACCTTCATAGAGCTAAAGCAATTCTTGACCTTTCCCTCTTTACTTAACCAACCCATTCAATGCGAAGAACTCTTTTTATACCTTTCAGCATCGCCTGCAGCTGTAGGCTCGGTTTTAATTAGAGAAAAAATGGTCAGCAATATCTAATTTATGATACCAGTGATGCCTTGAAAGGGGTCGAACTGAGATAACCACCATTTGAAAAGTTAGCCTTGGCCCTACGGGCTACTTCAGAAAAGCTTCTTTTGTACTTTGATGCACATATCATCATTATCTAGACTAAACTTTTTAAAGAAAATTATTCAATGACTAAAAACTTCAGGGCGCCTTACAAAATGGGCAGTACGGTTGGGTAGATTTAATATCAAATATGAGCCCATGTAGTCTATGAAGGCACAAGTCTTGGCAGATTTTGTCATGGAACTGTATGAACAACCCTCTGAGTTTGCCTCTAAAAAAGCATGGATTCTTAATGTAGATGGGGCTTTAGGCGTTAATGGAGCTCAAAATTTTAGGAAAAATATGAATCAAATATGCTGCAAAGCTTAATTTTACAGCTTCAAACAATGTAGTCGAATATGAAGCAGTCTACTTGGGGTTGAGACTTAGTCTAGAAGTTCAACCCGAATCTTTGCAAATATATTTTTATTCTCGGTTAGTAGTTAGTCAACTAATTGAAAAATATGAAGCAAGAGAACCAAACATGGTGTGATACAAAGAACACATATCTAAACTCTTGGTAGCTCTCTAAAAGGGTAGTTGTCTGTGGAAAATCCACTAGATAGTGTGGGCAGAGAATGAACAAGTTGAGAAGCTGGCTAAAGCCGCTGCCACTAAGGAGGGAGTCCTTAAATAAGAAATGTTGTTTGAGGTTATTCATAGCCCGAGTTATGAAATTTCATTAATAGTGACAGCCGAACCAATGGAGGGATAGAGACTTCCAATTTACAAATTTCTTAATTCTGGTGAATTACCAAAGGATTCGGTGGAATCTAAAAGGATTATTAGAAAGTCCAGTTTGTATGCAATTCATGAAGGGCTCTTATATAGAAGATCATTTTCTCATCTATAGAGCATATGTATATCTGAAGATGAAGATAACTATTTGTTGAGGGAAATTCATGAAGGAATATGTGGCGCCCATAAAGGAGCTTGGGATATAACTCGGAAAACATTGAGACAAGGTTACTTTTGGCCGTCCATGGACATTGATGCTAAGATTTTAGTTGAAAAGTGTGAGAAATGCCAAATATTGCCAACCTGCAGCACAAGCCTACCAATGAACAAAGGCCTATCCGAAGCCCATGGCCTTTTGCTCAATGGAAAATGGACATTTTAGGTCCCTTTTCCTAAGTCACAGCTCAGAGAAAGTTTTTGATTGTTTCAGTTGACCTCTTCACCAAATGGGTAGAAGCGAAATCTCTTACTTCCATTACTCCAGTAGCAATCATTAAATTTTTTTAAAAAGGTTATCATCATGAGATTCGACATCCCTCACACATTAATTACCAATAATGGTAAACAGTTCGACTGTAGACGGTTCAGGGAGTATTACATTAAGCCTAAGATCAACCTTAAGTTCACTTCAGTTTACCACCCTCAGACTAATAGTCAAGCTGAGGTCACAAATTGAACAATTTTGATGGGATTGAAGAAGAGGTTTGATGAAAGCTAAAGGTTTGTGGACATAAGAGTTATATAATATCTTGTGGGCTTATCATACTTCCCCACAAACTGCCACTGGAGAAACTCCCTCTGCATTGACTTATGGCACTAATGTGGTCATCCCTATAGAAATTGGAATTCCTACGGCCAAAGTCCTTAATTTTTCAAAAAAGTCAAAATTGAATTATAGGCACAACCTTGACATGCTAGAATTTAAAAGGGAACAAGCTGAAATTAGAGGTGAAGCTTATAAAACTCGAGTAGCCAATTTTTATGACAAAAGAGTTCACCCTAAACAGCTAAATAAATGAGACTTGGTTTTGAGAAGAACCATTTCTACGCACGAATCTACTGGACCAGGAAAATTTGGAGCGAACTGGGAAGGACCCTACAGGGTCGCCAAAGTCCTCATGGGAGGAGCATATAAGTTACATACCACATATGGCAAAGATATCCCAAGAGCTTGGAATGCCTATAAACTGAGAAAATACTTTCAATAAATCTAAGTGATTATCTTTTTGAACTAGTGATTTTAGTTAAAAGCTTTTGTATTTTTACTTTTTTTGTATTTTCTATATATTCTAGTACCTATGTGTATGAAAGATGAAAAATGAAAAGGGAATATTGTCTGAGCTCCTCTACAACAAACTCCCTATAACTAAATTTTACACTTGACTAAAATTGATACACAAGAACGAACACACGAATACTGAACCTTTCAACTCTCATTTCTAAACCTATAAACGGATAAACTTATAGTATAGCTCACCGTGCCTTGCACACCAATCTTATAGCACTTACAGTGCAACTTCCCATGCAAGACAGGACAGCTCATTGTGCCTTGTATACCGAGCTTACAAGACTGTAGTTTTCCGTGCCTTGCACACCGAGCTTTGCAGTGCTCCTGGGCTTCTCTTGCCAGCACACTCCTACAATGCCCTGGTTGCATGAATTATCAACACAAATTAAATAGTTTGGTACAACACTAGTCATTCACAAATTTAATAATTCAATAAACTTAGCTTTCCATAAAACAAAGTTTGAATAAATATATTCATTTCATTTTACGTTATAAAATAACATGGAAGTGCTTACATATACATCACCATTAGTACAACCTATATAAAAGGATGGGCAAAAGCAAAAATCATTAAGCTCCATATCGAGCTAATGAAGCTCATTACCGAGCTGCCCACCTCTTTACCGAACTAAAATATAAAAAAGAGAGAGAAAAAAAAGGAGCCTTACTCTAATCTTTACTAACTTTGTCTTAAAGGGCGACCTCTTTATCCTCTCCCATGTTAATTACTTCGTCAGGAAACTGATCGGAGTCAACATCAAATACCTAATCGTATTCCCCTTCAAGAGACCTTTTCTTTAGCTCAGCAACAACGAGCTCTTGGAACTTCACAATTTCCTGAGCTATTTGTTCATCCATCTTGTCCATGAGCTCAACTAATGCTTCTTATTCTTTAGCCATTTGATCATCCATTTAGTTCTTGAGTTCAATTAATGCTTCTTACTCCTTAGTGAGCAATCCTTGTGCAATGGAAAAATAGCCTTTCACTTGGTTGAACTCCTTCTCCACATTTTCAGTTTGGAGCTCCGCTTCTATAGCCCTTTTTATCTAGGGCTGAGCACAGATCCTAAAGATATCTGAACCAATCCAAATATCCGGACCAAAATATCCAGAACAGAAAAGATCCATTTACTTTTTGACTTTATCCGAACCAAACCGAACCGTATCAATTTTTTAATATGAAATAGTTCTTGATATTAGTCTATAACCGAACGGAGAATCTAACCGAATCTGACTGAACCAAACCGAATAACCAAAATAACATTTGAATTATTATTAATAATATAAAATTATATTATATTTTATTTGTGCATTATTTAATATTTGATATTTTTAAAATATATTAAATTTATTTTATTAATTTATATTATATCATACTATATATTCATTTTGAAATATCTAATTTTATATACTATGCTCTATATATACCTTAGAAACTTTTATGTTTTGTCACTAATCAAGCTAATTTTATAACTAAATATAATTTATTGATATATTTATATGAATAATTGCTATCACTTTTCTAGTACCAATAATAGTAATCCATACTAATTATAGTAATCTGTATTTAATAAAGTAATTTAATATAATATATTAGCAGTTTTTAAATAATAATAATAAGTATGAATATTAATAATAATTAATACTTATGAGTACTGACAGTAAATATAAATAATATGATATAATTTTTTATGAATATAAGTAATAACAATTACTAAATGAATAATTGTGAATGAATTTGACAAGAATATGAAGATATAATTATAATAATATATTTGTGCATGTATATAATACCATAATTATGTTTTTGTAGTAAATAAAAATTTACATTATAATTAATATAGATTAAAAATTATTTGATTAATAATAATTGTTCACGAATTGTGTGTTAAAATATATCTACAATTGATTAATTTAAATTATTAAGATATTTTAATTTAAAGTTATTTTAATTTATTATCTCATATTTTATTATATTTAATTATTTAATGTATAAATAAATTAATGAGTAAATCAATAAGTAGATATATTGGTTAATTGAAATTAGTTAATTTATTGAAATAAATTAATTAGCAATTAATTGAATAAGTTATTATTACTGTTAAAATAAATTATTAACTTTATTATAAATATATTAACTTTGAAGATAAATATAATTAAAATTTTAATCTTATATTATTGTGAATTTTTTTTTTTATAATTGTAAAGTTGTTTAACTATGCTAATTCAATAAAATATGAATAGCTTGTAAAATATTATTAATTATTATTTTATTATTTAAATTAAAAAAAATTCTAAATCTCTGAATCTCTATCTCCGTTTAAAATCGGATCCGCTCCATTAAGATTGAATAATAAAATTGAATCGGACCTAATTTTTTGGTTTGGTTCGGTACGAATATTTTATTTATTGGGTTTCGATTCCAATGATTTTGAAATATCTGAATTTCGGTTTGGTTCCGAAGATTTAAAAATCTCCAAACCGAACCGGTCGATGCTCACCTCTACTTTTATCTGCCCTGGCTAAATGGCACTCCATCTCAATCTCTTTCTTTCTTTTAGACTCGAGCTCATCTCTAACTTCCTTGTAGGCAGACGCCACCTCGGCATATCGATCTCTCAAATGTTGGCAAAGGAGGTCATGCTGCACAAGCAATAGAATCAATATAACTTTAATATACACCATAACATCAATATGGCTAGGTTTATTTCTGAATATCAGTTATCTCTGTTACTTCAACTCAGTATTGCTCCAACAATTCCTTCAGACTCAAATTTTTTAACTGTTTGTTCTCCCGTGGATTATTTCTCAGATATTTCATGCTGAAGTACCTGATTTCTGGCTCAATAACATAAAAAATCATCGCCAAACCGGGGAGCAAATCCTTTTACCATAGTCTCGATTAGTTCTTTGGGGTCAACTTTATGCTCTAATTCTAGAACTCCGGAATGAGTTTCTTGCCTCTGGACTGCTAGAGTCCCTCCACCCCGACCTGGCAGTAAGGTGAGATCATCTCCAATATGATCTTATGAAGTTCGGTTAGGGGATACCGGGCAAGCACTATCTCCATCGGTCGCTATTTCTTTTCCTTTCTCTTTCTTCCTCCAAAAGAATAAGCACTTTTTCTTTTTTCCCGCGCTGTTACTCGGATGCTCTTTTCGGCCTCAGTCTTTGCTTTCTAAATCGCTTTTACACGATCTTTCATTCCCTTTCTCTCCATTTTTGCACAAAAATAAAAAATCAGAATATTATTACCAAACAAACTTACCAGAATAAAAAGAGGCATTACTAGCCCAATCTTTAGGGGCGTGGTTCAATTTGGTCTTTTCTTAAGGAAAAATATCTTGCAATTAAGTGCAAGATATTCAACTTCTCTCTTTGAATGTCTTGCGCTATCTTATCAAAGATGGCCCGGTCATAAACATGCAAATTTTCCCTTTTTTGTTTGGCCAATTCCCGCCTCGACTCCACTTTGTAAGACAGTCAAACCCCCTGGACCTCTCCAAAATGAAAAATTGATCTTTTCACACTTTCATAGAGTCTGGTTTCCCAGTGAAAAGTGTAGGTCTTAGTTGGGCCTGAAGAAACAAAAAGTCTTCATCTGACGTTGGCAAAACTTTGATAAAACATAATGTGGCTAAAACCCTAGGAGAAGCTCCTACACCAATAAGCTAACAAAGAAGCTCGAACCCCACAACGGTTAGTCAGGCATTCGGGCTAAGTTGTCCCTGAAGAGACACCGTTTATTTTTAAAATTCTTATTATAAATGGGCTTAGAGGAAACCAAACTCGCAGCTTAAAATCCTCCCGATATAGTATTATTTGGTTTGTCTTAGGAATATCATGACCTCGAACATTCGTGCTTGGCAGAATAAATTTATACTCAGCAGGCATTTTATATTTTTCTCGTATACCTTTTAGATCTTCTTCGGTCAAGGTAGATGCAATGTCTTTAACACGTGCTCGATCTGAAACCATCCGCGATCAGATTTGACACATTTTATTTTCTTATGAAGTTGATTTTCAACTTCACCTCTGAAAGTTTTGAATACGTCCAATGACTCTGACTTTTCATGAATTAGATATAGGTACCTATAGTGTGAGTAATCATCTATGAATGATATAAAATATCGTTGACCATTTCATGAAGTCAAAGGAAATGGGCCACAGATATCTCTATTTATTAATTCTAAGACTGATGAGGATCTATTGGCACATAATCTTTTCTGTTTGGTCTGTTTTCCTTTGATGCATTCAATGCAAACATCAAAGTCTGAAAAATCAAGCTAATGTAAAATGTCATCTGACACAAGTCTTTCAATTGTTGGTTTTGAGATATGACCTAAGCGCTTATGCCAAAACATTGCTGAATTATCATTATTTAGCTTACGTTTAGTACCACGTGATTCCACATGCAAGGTTTCACTGTATGATGCAATAGTATCAAGTGAATATAGGTTATCAAATATACTTAATGAACCGGTACTGATTATATTAGAACTTAGTGAAAGAGTAAATAGATTATTTCCAAAAGAACAAAAGTAACCGAGTTTGTCCAATGAGGAAATATATATTAAATTCATCTAAAAGACGATACAATAAACGTGTCTTTCAAATATAAATAAATACCAGTTCCTAACAATAACCTAAAGTGTCCAATTGCTTCAACTTCCACTGATTTATCGTTGCCCACATAGATGTATCTTTCAACATCAATTGTCTTTCGGCAACTCAGACAACCCTGCATAGAAACACTAATATGAGTAGTAGCACCTAAATCTAATCACCAAGTGTTTCTTGGGATAAAAGTTAAATTTACCTCAAAATAGACCAAGGTAAGAAATGTACCTTTCTTTGCACACTCAAGCGTGATATTTGGTACAATCTTTCTTTACGTGTCTGGGCCTTCCGCAAAAGAAACATCCTTTCTTTTCTTTAGGTTTCTTTTTTCCAGAATTATTAGCAGCTTCATTATCCTTCTTTCTCTTTTTGCCCTTATATTTAGAGGTGCTAGCTAGACGAGCACTTTGAGATTTCTCTTGTTTCAATCTATCTTCCTCTTGCACACAATATGAAATGAGCTCATTGAGAATCCATTTCTCCTTTTGACAGTTATAACTGACTTTGAACTGACTGTATTGTGCAGGAAGTGATATTAATACTAAATGCACAAGTAAGTCTTTTGAAAATTCGAGCTTTAGTGCCTTAAGTTTGAAGTAATATGAGACATCTCCATGATGTACTCTCTAATGTTCCCTTTGTCTGTATACTTCATTGAAATCAAGCTAGCTAAAAGCATACTTGTTTCAACCTTATCATTTTTTGCAAAACGTTTCTTAATTTCAGCAAGGAACTCATTGGCATTAATAATCTAGTTAGATACTACCCCTCTAAAGGCTTCTGAAATATCGCGCTTAATGATCATTAGACTCAAGCATTGGAACATTCCCACTTCTCAAAGTATCTTCTAGCATCAGAAGTACTTTCGACCGTAAGAGGAGGTGGTTGTTCATCTCTCAATGCAAGGTCTAGATCCATACAGCAAAGAACGATTAACACGTTCTCTTTCCAATCCTTGAAATTTGACCCATTAAGTATGGGAATATTGTTTGCATTAGTAGATACAGTAGTAGCAGACATAATTGTTGTACAAAGAACAAACCAAATAAATATATATGTTCACATAACAAGAATTAAATATTGAGTACATCTCAAGATATCTAATACAACATTAATATCAAGCCTTTAGACAATAATATTAATTTATAAGTGATATTTTTGGTGTAGTGATCAAATATTAACAATAACTTCTATTAAATAATAAGTCTAACTTTGGATCGACTCATTAATCACATAAAAAACTTATAATTGTTACACATTGATCACCACATGTGCCTATGCAATTTGAGAAAATATTATCCTTCCTTTGGACCAGCTAATACCCACATAAATTAACACAAATACAAACATCAAGATATTTTCTATAAACCAATAAACACAAGAGAGATTACTTTGACAACATCTTGTTTCAACTAGTTATATTAAATGTTAGATAAATTTAATCATTTATATAGATGCACTCAAAATTATTTATTTAATTTGCTTACGACAAATAATAACTTTAGTTATAATAAATGATTTTGTTATAACCCAAAAAAAAATGTTGCTACAGTAGCCAAAATTTTAACATGTTCATATATGTGGCGTTTCATATACATATACCACATATCATTATATAAGATACATAATCAAATATATATATATATATATAAGTATATGACATCGGAATTTTTTAAAATGTGTAATAATATCAAAATCATCATGGAAATGCAATTATACCTTAATAATAATAATAATAATAATAATAATAATAATAAATTTAAACAGCAGACCATTAAAATTTGTGTCAAGCCCATTTGTTATCTTAATTATATGTATATATAATCAATTGAATATATTTCGGGTGGCAAAGTGTTCAAAGTCTCATTATCATTGCTCTAAAACTGTAAGCATTTTTTTTTTAATCTATACAATTTGGGCAACCAAAAGAATGGTTTTTCTCTTTGAATTTTGTACAAATATTATAGCCATAGTGGGATTGACACAGACCTATGCCCACCATTAATTCAACCAAACAACCGAAGAAAAAAAACTAATTTAAGATTATTCCATCGAAATAATCAATTCCATTGCATTTGAAAATGGCCAAAGTAGGACCGCTTGAATTCATTCCTTAACATGCTTCTAAACCGCCACACACCAACAAATTAATCTTCTTTGATACGAAATTTAAACCTAAGTGAATACCTCATGCCGCATGCATCTTTTGCCATTTTTTTTTATTTAAATCAACAATATAAAATATGAACCATAATGCTAAATTAATTATAATACTCAATTTGAAGTTTCTCAAAGAATCAACAATAAAGTGGCTCTGATCTACTTATTAGAAATCATTCAATTCTTAGAACATAAAATCATACTCCATGTTAGATTCAATGAGAAGAAGAAAAAAAGAATTCAGCGAAAGCGTAACTTGATCCATGATTTAATTGATTGCTCTTGATGATAGGATGAGTTTGATTTTTTTAATTCAAAAAAGTCTTAGGAGTCCATAAATTTTCTCTGTTGAAGGGAGATAGAAGAAAACGTCTACTGTTTTTATTTAGGGACCATAATCCTTTAAAAGCACGTAACCTTTCATTATATTTTTAATTTGGCCCCTCATTAAAATAAAAATTATAATTGGTCTCTATACATTAATTTCATAATAATTTAATACCTTAATTATTAACTTTATTTGATCACTAATTAAATTAACTATATTTTTAAGACACTAATACATATTAAATCACATTTGTGTGTTTACATATTGAATTTTTCCTAGCAGCATGCGCATGCATACGCATGTATATAATTTTAAATATGCATACATATAATAAAATTTACTCTTATAATTATGAATCATTTTATATTAAAAAATTTAGTGTTATAGTGACCCATGGAACAAAATTTATGACTACATCCTGATTCCACCATATCTTATTTTTCGTTTATTGCTATTTTGAAGATTTGTTTATTTATTTTTTAATTCCTTTATGGCAAATATTTTTTATTTATTATTTGGTTAATAGTTGAATCAAAATTACATCCTTTTCATCAGAAATTGGTAAACGTACTTTTGATTTTACAGGAATTATAAAACAGTTAATTTTATTAACAATATAAATTTACATATTTTTATTATACCTTAGTTGAATATGAAACATAATATTTATTAAATATTTTTAATAAATAACATTAAATATTAGTAAAATTGAAATTTGACATACCAAATAATATATTAAAATAATAAGCACTATACAATTTAAGACAAACTAAAAAGAAATATATATATATATATATAACTCAATGGCAGCAGCTTCCCATGGCGGCTCTGCCGTTCATGCGTCTGATTCTGGTCTCTCTTTCGCTATCGTTGTTCATAATTCTAGGTCTAAATCTGATGTAGATCGCTTTTTTGTCACTGCCCTCCTTCAAGCTCCATCGCTTACTGCTAAACAGCCTGGAAAGTTCAAAAGTGTTCCTGCTATATCCTTCACCTCTGAAGAATCAATAAATCTTGCACATCAATTCCGTTATGCTCTGGTAGGAACTTTTCCTTCGGGTCGGCCAAATATGAAATCTCTTCGCCGATTCATGGATATGATACGGTTTAAGGGAGATTTTTTCTCTCGGTTTGCTGGATTCATCTCATATTCTGATTAATTTTGATTTGGAAGAGGATTTCCATAGGTGCTGGTTGAAAAACACTTGGTATTTTCAGGGATTTCCCATGCGAGTTTCTAAATGGTCTAGGAGCTTTCGACCTAATATGGATTGTTCTATAATTCCAATGTGGATTCTGTTTGAGGGACTACCGATTCATCTCTTCCATAAGGCTGCCCTCTTCCCTATTGCAAACTTAATTGGCAAACCCTTGAAAGTGGATGCAGCCACCGCTTCTATAACTAGACCTTCCACCGCAAGAGTTTGTGTAGAATTGGACCTTTCTAAGGACCTCCCTAATCGAATTTGGATTGACGATGGCGAATATGGTTTTTTCCAATCCATGCTATATGAGAGCCTTCCACTTTTCTGTAAGGATTGTTGTAAATTGGGACATAATCACCTTTCCTGTCCGGCTACTTCTATGGTTAAGCCACCTGAACCCTCATGCAATAATATCACTAAAGTTTGGGTTCATAAATCAAACAGTAACCTGGATGAATCTAAGGAGCCTAGCCAACCTTTGAATTGTAACCAACAAGTTGAAATATCGGCAGCTGATGATAAGACAACAGATTTGCCATTGCAGGCCTCTGATCACACTATTTTTCCAAAGCCCGCAGCTCCTTTGGAACTGCCTCCCACACCAAAAGATTCTACAATGGACACATCGTCACACATTCAAGCTCCAACAGGCTTGAATCCCTTAGGAAGTTTTTGCGGCTTTGAACCGGAAGATAATAATGATTCTGAAACGGATGGTTTGCAGCATTTTTCAGACTCCAATCTTCCTGCTATTGAACCTCACTTTTCACGGGAGGAACTAGAAAAATCTAGCAGAGCTATAGGCTCTAGGTTAAAAGCTGCGGTGGATAGTAAGAACATTGAAGATGATGCTGGTGGTTTTGTCTGTGTATCAAGGAAGAAATTTGCCAGGAGAAAAAATGCAAAAAATTCGAGACTCGCTAAAAAGGGAGCTAAATTGTTTGCTTCTGAAGATGATCCTCCCTAATGAATGTCTTAATATGGAATGTGCGAGGTCTGGTTTCATCCCTTTCCAGACTTCAGACAATTTGTTCCAGCTCTAAAATTCTTCTTTTAGCAATTATTGAACCTATGGTTGATATGAATAAAAGTTTGTTCTATGCTCATAAATTAGGCTACAGTGATGCTACTTTCACTTCCAATAATAAAATTTGGCTCCTTTGGAATACTCAATATATTACTTTAACTCAGATCAAGGATGGTACTAATCATTTATCCTGTTCTACATATAACTCTGCTTTAGACTTTCATTTTGCTTTTACAGTAGTATATGGCGCCCATTCTAGAGCTGGAAGGCAAACGTTATGGGATAACTTGAGACTGATGTCTACAGACTCTTCTCTTCCATGGCTTATTGGCGGGGACTTCAATGTCATTAAAATGCCTGCTGAATATAAGGGTTCTGCTACACCTTGTTTGCTCAGTATGCAGGACTTCGTAGCATGTTCTAATGATTGTGGTTTAGTGGATGTTCCATTCTATGGTTGTGATTATACATGGACAGGAATGAGATCAACGGGCCGTGTGTGGGAGCAACTAAACCGTATCATGGCTTCGATATCTTTTTTTGAATTCTTTACTGACACTCATGTTTGCCATTTGAGCAAAGGCTCTTCGGATCATTCACCACTTCTCTTAAGTTGAACAAAGGAGGTTAGTAACACTCCTAAACCCTTTCGGTTCCAACATATGTGGTTGTCTCATGCAGGTTTTCTCCAAATGGTGAAAGAAAATTGGGATAGTCATTTTTTTGGTGGAGGTATGAAGGGTCTTTTCAAGAAACTGCAGAATCTAAAACTTGCCATTCGAGATTGGAACCGAAATCACTTTGGAAACATTTTCAATGATATAGCGAAGCTGGAACAACAAGCAGCTGAAGCAGAATCGGTTTACCTGGCTCATCAATCCGCAATAAATAGAATTTCTTGGCAAAAATGTGAAGCCTCTCTTCTTCAAAAATACAAGCTTGAGGAAACTTTCTGGATGCAGAAAGCTAACGTTAAATGGCTCAAAGATGGGGAGGGTAATTCCAAATTCTTCTACAGTTATGTCCAGATGAAGAGGAAATTTCAGCAAATATCAACAATCACATCTTCAAAGAACGAATGGTTGATTGACCCTTCAGAGATTGGTAATGAGGCAGTAGACCACTTTACGAACCTGTTTACTGGGGATTGGCAAAATAATGATGCTTCGCTCTTGGAATACATCCCAAAGCTAGTGACCGATCAACAAAACATTGAATTGGAAGCTATCCCCTCTGATCAAGAAATAAAAGAAGCTGTCTGGCAGCTAGATCAAACAGTGCTGCAAGACCCGACGATTTTGATGGCCAATTTTTCCGCCAATGCTGGACTATTGTATCTTGGGATATTTGCAGCGCTATGAAAGAATTCTTCCTCGGGGTTCCAATTCCTAAGTCTTTTAGCAGGGCAAAGATTGTTCTCATACCAAAAGTGGATCATCCATCTTCTTTCAATCAATTTTCGTCCAATTTGTTTGGCGACTTTTGTAAGCAAAGTTTGTACTAGAATTTTAGCAAACAGAATGGCTCCTCTTCTACAACAGATTGTTTCGAGAGAACAAGCAGGTTTCTTGAAGGGCAGATCAATTCATAAGCAAATCCTATTGGCAAATGAGATGCTTCATGACATCGATAGGAAAACAAGGGGACATAATTTAGCGATAAAACTTGACATGGCCAAGGCCTTTGACCGAGTTTCATGGAAGTTTCTTGAATCCGTCCTCAATCATTTTGGCTTTTCCGCTAGAGTTATCTCCCTCGTTCTGTCCCATCTCAAAGCCATACAGTTTTCTGTGCTTGTTAATGGCATCAGCTATGGATCATTCAGTCCCTCACATGGCGTTAAACAAGGTGATCCATTATCACCATACTTATTTATTCTGGCATCAGAATGTTTTTCCAGGGGGCTCAATAAATTGGTTGTCGATGGGAAGATACAGCCTTATAAAACAGCGAGAGGTTGTGAAGTTGTGACTCACTTAGCCTTTGTAAATGATCTTCTTGTTTTTATAAATGGGGATGTCAGAAGTGTCAAAGCCTTTAAGGGTTTCCTTAATAATTATCAAGGAGTTTCTGGCCAACTGGTAAACTTTGACAAGGGTTCGTTTTACTGTTCTACAAAGGCGTCCTCATCTTTCAAAGAATGGATGCAATAAGCTTTATCTATTACATCGAAATTCCTGCCTTTTATGTACTTGGGGGCACCGATATATAAAGGCATTAACAGATCCTCCTATTGTCATTATTTGCTCCAAAAAATTGATACTAAGCTTCAGGGATGGACAAAGAAGTTCCTCTCTCCAGGGGGAAGGCTGCTACTTATCAAACATGTCCTTAATTCAATCCCTATTCATACTTTGGGTGCCATGAAACTTCCCAAAAAAATCATTGCTTTCCTTGAGAAAAAATTTGCAGATTTCTTCTGGGGATCGGACTCGTCGGGCAGCCGTTATCGCTGGCTTAGTTATGATAAAATGTGTTATCCGGTTGAAGAGGGAGGCCTTGGTATTAGATCATTACAGTCACTGCAAATGGCATATTCAATAAAGTTATGGTGGAACTATTTTGAAGGACAGACTTTATGGTCCCGTTTAATTTGCCATAAATACCACCGGAAAGGATTGATGACATACGTGCAAACTGACTCTTGCACCTGGAAACGTCTTTGCCACGTTCATTTGGATGCCCAAGATTTAATCAGAACTGATGAAGTTGGCCTCTATTGGAGGGATGATAATTCTAGATCCTTTTCGCTGAGTGTTGCTTATAAATTGGTTCGTACTCTTGGATCTACACTTCTGTCCTTCAAATCTATATAGGACTCTGTTATACCTGCTAAATTTTCAATTTTTGCTTGGAAGTGCTACATAATTCTATCCCGCTTCCAACTCGCTTAAAGCTTATGGGGATTAGTATGGCTTCACATTGTCCGTTTTGTGTTTCGGCAGACGGCATGTTTTCACACATTTTCTATAACTGCTCAGAAATTAGTCCGATATGGAGATACTATAGAAGCTTTCTAAGTCTGGGAGCAGTGGCAACCAGTCTTCGTCAAGAACTAATCTCATGGTGGCTTCTCTTTAAACCTTCTTCTTTGCAGGGAAAGATGACTAGATTCCTGTCTCTGATAATTCTTCATACCATATGGTCCTCTTACTACCGTCTTATTTGGGGAGATGGTAGTTTTCATACTTCTGCGCTGCAACGACAAATCTCTTACACTTTCTTCACTTGGGGGGTAGCTTACTCAAATATTAAGTTAGCAAAACGTAATACTTTGTTCAAGGAGCTTCTCCCGGATCACTTTGGCAGGAGTCTCAAATTTAGTACAGTCAGATGGAAGAAGCCAACTCAGGCCATGTACAAAATGAATATTGATGCCTCTTTCTCTAAATCATTATCTGCAAGTGGAGCCATTATTAGAGATCAACATGGTAGATTTGTTGCAGCTACAAGCTTCCTATTGACGGTGCTCACTCTGATGAAGCAAAATTTTTTACTCTTTATAACAGTCTATTATGGTGTCAACAGTTTAATCCTCTTCCTCTGGAAATTGAAAGTGATTCGCAAATAACTGTCAACCAGCTATCCTCAGCTCCCTCCAGGAAAGATTCAAAGCTACTCTCCCAAGCTAGAAGTCTACTTGCCGATTGCAAAGCCTCTATAGCTCACACTTACAGGGAAGATAACCAAGCAGCCAACTTCCTTGCTCATCTTAGAAGATTTTACTGTCGCAATCATTCTTTTAATTCTTTTGATTCTTTACCCAATATTTTAAAAGGCATAATATTAACTGATTGTATGAACATGCCTTATATTAGATATAAATAAAAGCAAAACATATTTTTCTATATATATATATATATTAATTTGGGACAAAGAGAATAAATTTTATTTTTGACATCAAATTTATATTAATTTGATGTTATATCTAATTGTAGAAATACTATTAAAAAGTTTAAAAAAAATTAACTATTATCTACTACAATATAAATTTTTAATATGAGATTGTTGCTATTATTATTTATGTACATGATTCTTAATTTTGATATTAGTTTTGAGAAATTATAATATTGTAAATTATTAAAATTTTATAATATTTTATTTTATTTATTAAAATTAAATTTTCTCTTAAAAAAATTAGAAATAACCATAATTTGATAAACAATGTTTTTCTTATTAACCCTTTTTTTTTTCCTCACAAGAAGAGTTATACCTAGGACTTGGACTATATTTCTTCTATTATAAGAGACACCTATCATATCGTGAGTGAGCCATCGATAAATATCAAGAGGTACACTTTGCAGTATCTGTGCTCTAACAAGGCACACGAGGCTAGTCAATCCGGTGAATAATTTGCCAATCTCTTTGAAGAATAAAGGTTTCGAATATTAAGGATCAAACTGAAGCCATGCTTGGATTATGAGAACTTATTAACCTATATAACAATTGTTTTACACATGCATGTCTCTCTCGCATCGATAGCATGAATTAATTATTTGATTTTGAATTCCCCGATAATACATAAAACAAGCCGACAGAACTCAATAATTTGCTTTTTCAGACCAATTCTACTCTAAAGGAGTCAAATGTTGGAGTGTTAGGTATAAGTCTTGAAAATGGTTGAGAAAGCTAAATCAAACATTAAAGTTATATTTTTGTCTTATTATTATTATTTTTATTTTTAAAAAAAATTCTAGAATTATGTTTTTTTCTTTATATCATGATATGTGATTCCTAATGTTTATGCATTTTTTTTTATAAATGGATCTGTCCTTTATAGTTTTACATTTTCTTATAATATTTAAATAGAGATCAAATATTTTTATATTGATGTACTCTGAATGTTACAATTCTTATGTTTTTAAACACAATTCCAAAATATGAGAGATTAATTTATAATTAAAAAAATAAGAAAAAAGTAGAAGCTATCACACAAAATATAAGAATTTTACATGCTTCCGTCGTTTATTAATTTATGGGGGGAGATTTTTTTTATTATTTTTATTATTGAGAGAAAATTGAACAATATAGTTGATGATGGTCTAATTTTTAGCATAATCCTAACTCTTGTAGTTTAAGTTCGAGTACAGTTGTTGTTGTTACTTTTCTATTTGCAAGACATGAGAAAAAGGGGATCGAACTTTCTAAAAAAGGCTCTGATACCTAAGTCAAAGGTCAATCGCTCTGAATAAGAGAGAGAAAGATATATATAGAGAGAGTCAAAGAGAATGAAATATATTTATCTGTGGGGATAACTTCTATTTATAGTTAATGTATGGAATAATTATATGCTACAACGGTTGTAGCAATAAATGCCTACAACAAGCCAATTGAATTTTTACACGTAGACTAAATATGACACGTGGCGTTATAGAATAATCATATTTAGTCTACGTGTAAAAATTCAATTGGCTTATTGTAGGCATTTATTGCTACAACCGTTGTAGCATATAATTATTCTTAATGTATGGGATAATGTCTAGAGCATTATCAGCGTAACTCGCAGATATGTTAATTAAGTGTCGGTCAAATATATAAAATTCGGTGAAATTGAGAGTATTCAGAACTGAAATTTATTGTACTACTGAAAGATTGGTCATAAGAATGATAGGATAAGGAGCTCAATGAAAGAGCTTGATAAATTGAGAATAATATTAATAATATTTTTTAAATTATTTTATATTTATATCAAGATTTAGTTATGTATAGAAATTCAGAAGAGCTCAATAAAAAAAAATATATTAAATCATGAAATAAATATTATATAATAATATGTAGAGTTTAAATGTAAAACTCGTAACGAGAGCTCAGCTCGATAAATGAGGATGTTACCAATAATTATTAGTTCACAAACCTTTTTAACTAATGTATGGGTGTCCTGAAAATTACAAAAATTCCCTCTTATCCTGCTTTTCAATTTCAATAAAGTTGTCATGGACCCGCGAGGGCTTCACTCTCTAGCTACTTACCTGCCCTACCATAATAACTTGATATTTCAAATTTATATTTTCAAAATAAAATTAAATAAAATATATTTTAATTTTAATTTTAATTAATTTATTGTAAATAATTTTTAAAATATCATTTAAAAATATATACATATTTATATAATAAATAAATATACAAATAAATAAATTATCATGGTTTAATTAATTGACATTAACCACCATATCACTATTTTTTATGTAAAATAAATTTTTATTAGTAATTTAAAAGGTATATATATAAAATATAAATAAAATTATATAATTTTAAAGTATGTTAAATGTATATAATTAATAAAATTATTAATTTTTTTTAAAATTTTTTACATAAATAATAAAAAATGATAGCATGTCACATGTAATCTAATTTTTAATAAGATATTTATTTTATTTTTCATATGTAGAAATATATTAAATTATTTTTTACATGAGAAAGACACTTCAATTCGATTTAAGAAGAATAAATAACCATAAAAAAATAATAAATCTCTATTTAAAGATAATATAACACCTTTAAATAAAAAAATAAAATTTATAATAAAAATTTAAATTATATTCAGTTTTATTTTAAAAAATAAAAAAATAATTATAAAATATTAGGATAAGGAAATAAAAGTTAAATGAGGGAAACAGTAAATAAGAATGAAGAAGGTGTAGTATTCAATGTATTGCTTCAGCTAACTGTACAACCTATAGCGGAGTCTTCTTATATACCCAAGTAACAACTCAAACAAACTATTACACGTCAGCACTGTCCTCTAACAGAATTTGTAGCTAACTAGCAGTAGCTAAATAAATAACAACTAATATACTTCTATAATAATAATAAACACTAAATTTCATATTAATATTAATTTGTAAATTATTTTAAATATAACTCAATAAAAACACATAAAATTAAAAAAAATAGTATAAAACTAAAAAATATATATTAAAAACATAGGTAAAGAAAGACGGATAAAATTATTATGTGTCAATAAATTAAAGATAATTTCACTCTCAAATTAAAAAAAAAATCTATAAAAATTAAGAGAAAAAATTACACTAACTCTTAATTTTATATGACACTAATTTTTTTAATATGTGTTAATTAATTGATTCAACTTAAATAGCCACCGGATGACTTTTCATGTATCATCTAAAAGGAGCTGAGGAGCTTTCATCATTGCGATTTCTGCTAACTTTGATATTATTTTGAAGCTGTTAGTTGTTGGGAGCATTTTTAACACCCAGCACAACTGGTAATGATGATCATGAAATAAAATTAAACTAATAATTTATGTTTACAAAAACTATTAAAAAATAATTATTATTTAAGTAATAATTATAAAATTGAAAAAATATTTATTCATATAGTCAATCTGGTGGAATAGCACATACTGGCAAGTATGTGAAGGAAAAAAAAAGGAAATTAAGGGTGTCATTTCACTATTTATGATAAGTAGTACCCCGTTTGTAATCCTTTTTATATGGATAATAGATATTTTTTAAAAAAGATAACATTATGCAAAAAAAAAAGGAAAAAAAAAAAGATAATTAAAGGTGTGATTTTAGATAGATATATATAGATTACGAAAATTGAAAATTTTGTAATATATGAAAAATAATTTACTTATATGAAAAAGGAAAAGATAGGTAAGTAAATAATATAAAAAAAATTAAGAGAAAAAATACATTACCGAATCTTGGCTTGGTAGCTAAGAGCATTATTATTTCTATTTAAATTTTATATTTAAATTTTAAGTGTTTTGTTATTCTATATGTAATTAATAAAAATTAAATTGTAATTATATAAATTTTATAAATAAAAATGGTGCACTTCTATCTATTTAATAAACAAGTGATGGCAATCTTGTAAATAAGAAGAATAATTAAAAAAGAGATGGAGTTTCACTATGGACCATGGTTTGTAAAATGTTTTACTTATTTATATTCTTTTAGTGTTGAAGACAAAAAACTGATTCTCCATCTATAATATTGAAAAATATGTATTTATTTTTAGATTTCAGTGAGTAATTCTTATTTATATTTAGAGTTTTCCACTAAATATAATTTGATAAAAGTGGTTAGTTGATAATAAATACTCATATATATGTGTTACAATATATTGTAGATTGACTCACTTATCATTTCATAAAAATAAAAAATAAAAATTATTTCTATTGAAAATATAAATTTGAATATATTTTTTCTATTATATTCTTATTTTAACATGAGATACATTTAGTAGTAATATTAAATAGAAGTATTATATATAGAGAATTTATATGATAACTAATTAAAAAGTTAAAATGTACTATAATTTTATATTTTTGCCAAGAGAACCACCCAACCAAAATAATAAATATTTGTATAATAAATAATTATTTTTATAACTATAAATAATAACTATAAAGTACCTTTCAGCTTTCTCTCATGGTCTCATTTTATTTGTGACTTTTATCCATTACGTACTAATCCAAAAAATATAAAGCTATGGATGGGAATCCATTCAGTTTAAGCTTCTGGATTTAATATTCGTTTAATTTAGTGCAGACTGGAGACCTTTTTTTTCTTCTTCCTGTAAATTTAATTTATGTTTAATGGTGGTAATTTTCTTTTCCATTTTTTTCTCGCAATTTATATTCTATAAAAATACGTATTTTTATAGAATACTAAAAACTATGATTATGATAAATTAAAAGTGAAGAAGCATATTTACAAACTACGTACAACTTATAATTCATGTAAACAATCATAATTTCTTGTGATTATATATATATATATGTATTATTATTAATTATTATTATTATCATTATTATTAATAAACATCCACAACACATCTGGTGAGGCAATTACAAAGTAGCTAGTCACTAGTTAGCCACAGTGCATTGAAACAGATTATGGGCAATGGGTCCTAATTAATAGTGTGTGTATTTCCATAAGGATAGGCTTAAGTTTGGAAAATCCAAATGAATAAAAAATATCAAATGTATATGGACAATTAGAGGATCTATCCAAATTCTTACCCTTAAATATATTGCTTTATAAACTCATATGAAAGACAAAAGTTGGTATAGTATTATTGCCAAAGTGCTAAGAATGCAAGCCTAAGTTATCAAATAATAATGTGGCCCTAAGTTGGAATTCACCAAACCCACGAGGCCACAAGCCAAATGTTAAATTTAGACTTTGTCCTTTCATTGTTACCCACACAATGGTTTGGCACTTGCTAATAAACAATTGCATGTTTTCCTTTTAAGGGTTTGGATAAAGAAACACAAAAAAAAAGGTTTTATACAACTAAATATATATATATATATAAGTTGATAAAAAATTATATTGACTTAATTAAAGATCTTAAATTCGAGTTATATATATATAACTATGTAAAAAAAAATTGTAGAAAAAATTGTATCGCTATTGTAAACTTAACTCTGAAAGAATGGTTTTTAAAAAAAAAGAATTTGTGATTAGAAGGACATAATGAATGGATAGTTGGAGGGTAAAAAAGGGCAGTTCATTCAAAAAATCATATGAATAGGAAAGGTGGAAAACAATTATTATTTGGAAAGGACTTATAAATTAGCTTAACGTACCTATCCAAAAAAAAAAGCTTAACATTTAGGTATAACTAAATTTAGGGACCAAGTTAAATCAGTTTGAGCACTTGATCAAGGGTCCAACTACATTTTAAATATAGTGAAAATAGAAATTAAAAAAAATCTGCAGGGGAAAAAGTAATTTTTTATTGTTATAATTATATTTTGAAAATATTTATACGCAAATTATAATTTATGAAAATATAATAGATAAATTTCAAGTGTGTGTGTGTGTGTATATATAACATTATGGTAGAAAAATAAAATTTTGAGAAGCATGACATAGGCTTGACAATGGTTCAGAAGTTATTGCCAATAATTCCAGTTCGATGGTATGGTCCTTGCAGATTTCAGAGGATAGTTTAAGAATAGTTTTGGATGGTTCAAGGGCAATTTGAGGTGGTTAGAGGGCGATTTGAGGCTATTGGAGATTCAAAAAGTGAATTATAAATTTTTTATAATTAAAGAATTAAAAAAGTATTTGAAATTAATTTTTTTTTAAAACACATATTTCTATCCGTATAATAGTCTAGAACTAATTCTGTTTCGTTTACTGTAGAGACTAGGGTAATTCTTTCAATGGTATTTTTTTACACACAACATTAAAGTTAATAATTGAACTCAGGACGTTGTTTAAGAAAATTCAGATCATCATTCATCTAAATCAACGCTTATTAGTGTTTAAAATTAATATTAGTAAAATTAAAAATATTGAAATCAAGTTTGAACCACTCATACCGCCAATTTAAATTGAATCAAACCTGATAATTTTGATTCTTATTTAGGATTGGTGATTCATAATTCATAAATATCATGAACTAAAATCAAATTATTTTTCTTCCATTTAGGTTTTAATTTGTCACAATTTTAATTTTAACCTATTCAATTTTGATTTAAAACCGAAACATTAGTCACTCCTAGAATGACTCTCAAGGAAGTAATTCCTTGACCAAAATTGGTTAAAAAAAAAAGTCTGCTGAAATTTTTTCAACAGAATTCTAGTCTACAATTAAATATATACATATCATATTAAATCTATAATCACTAACTTATAGCGCCACGCATTTTCTTATGATCTCACGAGGAGTCATCTTTTAAAATAATAATAATAATAATTTATTTCTATTTTTTTTTAGCTAAAATCATTAAATTTATATAAATAAACTAAAATTACAAAAAAATTGTAAAAGTTGAGGTAAATTGTTAATCTATAATTATTAAGTTTGATGGGTTGATTATTATAAATTTCATCAAATTTTTATAATTTTTATTAATATCCATAATATTGCACGAATTTATTTTTAGTGTATTTTTATTTTAAATACTTAAATTAATAAAAAAATATATTTAATTAAAATGAATTTTGTATTTATTTTTTATACAATAAAAAGATGCTAGTATTTTTTTATTTCGTACATTATTATATTTTTTTATAAATTTATTCATTTAGTCTCGAAGAAATCTACGTTTTTTTTTTAATTGGAGGGTTGGAGGGTAAATAGATATTAAACAGTAAATAGATAATTTCCTTGAAAGTGAATATTGTTATTATCTTCAAGTAATTATGAGAAACAAAAGGGGGCTCCATAATGGTCCTTTAGAAAATGCAATAATAAACGTATCTTATCATATCGTATCTTTCTTTTTATTTTTAGAAACAAATAAATAAAATCTCTATATAGGATTGATCTAATCCACTTGATGCTTTTAGGATAAATTCTTTTTTTTTTTTTTTGAAAGGCTTTTAGGATAAATTCTTATATGCCTTAAGATTTCACCTTTAAATTTGAATAATCAATGTAAGATTTCACCTTTGAACTTAGGAAAAGACATATTTTATTGTCTTTGAAAAAAATAAAATTGATTATAGATTTTTGAATAATTATTACTAGATTGTCTATTTATTTAATTAAACTCATTTTTTAGATGTAATCATTTAAATATAATTAATAAATAAATAAATTATCAATTAATAGTTAATTTCAATATTAGATTTTTTAATATAAAATAATTTCTCATTAAAAAGTTAAGAAATACACCAATAACATATAAATAAAATTTTAAAATTTTAAAATATAAATAAAATTTTAAAATACATAATATGTAGATAACTAATAAAGTTATTAGAATTAAATTTTCTTAAATTTTTTTAATATAAATAGTAAATAATAATAATATATTACAGGTAATTTAAATTTCAACAGGACACTTATTTCATCAATCATCTGTCACCTTTCATCGAGAATGACACCTCCATTAGAAAAAAAATAAATAACCTTTATTATAGAAGAATAAATAATATTCATTTGAATAAGACACATAACATTCAAGTAAAGTAGAATAAAATTTTATAATAAAAATTTAAATAGCATTTAATTTTATTATAAAAAAATAAAGAAGTATAAAAATAAAATACAAACGTAAAATTTTATATCTATACTGATATAAAAATTATTTAAAAATAAATCACATAAAATATAAGTAAAATTAAAAATATACAAAAATTAAATAATATATTATAAAAAATGATGTCATTCATAACTTAAAAAATACGTAAAATTAAAAAAAAATATATAAAAATCAAATAATCAAAATTCAACATACAGTTTTGATAATGTCATTCATAACTTCAAATTAAAATTTTCAATTTAATTGAAAATTTTCAATAATACACATTTTAAAAGTTTCAATTAAATTAAAAATATTTAAAATTATAAATCAAAATTTATAACTTAGAAATTTATATCGGCTCGACAATAAGTAATAAAATTTTTGAATAATTAAAAATTATATTATTTTTATTTAATATTTAATTTTTTAGCTTTATTATTAAAATTTTGAACCTTTATGTCATATTTAATTTTAAATTTATTTTAGAGAGAATATACAAATAAATTTCTAAAATTTTCACGTAAATGCATATAAGCCTTTTATATATTTTTTTTGGCTCAAATAAACATTATTTTTTGGAAAATAAATTATTTAGAATTTTGAAACGACAGAGATATTAACATCGTTATTGAGTTAGTTTTAAAGAAATAAGTGGGACAAAAAAAAAGTGAATCTCACTTATTTTTAATTAAAATTAAAATTATTATTATTATTATTATGTCTTCATTTCTGAAATTGTAAGTTCAAAACGTTTTCATCTTTTCACTGTCGGCACACACCATCAAAATGAATTCTGAAATTAGTGTTCATTATGAAAGCTTTTATCAATATTTATGACTCTTTTGTTTTTGCTATTTTATCAGAACAAGTTAGTCTTATAGAGAAAGTTTATAGCGCGCAAAATTTGACTTCAAAAGTTACTAAAAACATCAATTCTTGCAGATGCTTTTCCTATTTGGAAGTGCTTAGAGCATCTTTTTTTTCTTCTTAAAAAAATTCTTGTACTATATGAATCATAAAATAATGGAGCAGCAACCCACCAACAAAATCCAGCAATTCAAAATTCTTAAACACACAGAAATGGAAAAATCAAGCAAAATAACATAAAAAAATTGCAATTCAAGAACTGAAAAAGAAAATGTAAAAAATGAAAACTCAGAAATTGAAAATAAACCAGCCTACTGCTTTCACTGGCGACAATAAGGAATGACAGCAGTAAAGAACGGCACAGAGAAAAACAAAATAGATAAACTCACCCTCAATAGTGATTTGCGACGCCGAAAGAGAGAGAGAGAGAGGGTATATTAATTTCAAAACCAACCCAAAAAAATAACAAGAATTTCAAGATTTTAGTTTGGACGATGATGCTTGTTGAGGTTTATTTTTTATATAAAGAGATAGAAAGACAACAAATAAAGCCTTAGCCTTTCAAAAAAAAAAAAAAACAAATAAAGCCTTGTGATTGGACTATTTTGAAAGGAAATATGATATATTTTCACCACCTCAAAGCGAGAGGGCATTTAAAGGATAAAATGCAAATCAAAATTAACATCTTATTTATCCAGAAAAACAGCTTCAAAATTTTCTTATGTTATAAAATTATAGATAGTATGAGCCATAAATCCTATTAATGAAAAACAAAACTAGCATAAATAAATTAAGAGGGAATTAAATTTGAATTTTGTGAATGTGAAGGTGAAGAAGTAAACAAAATATTGGAACTTTGGGAGTAGGAGCGTACAATTAGACAGAAGTGTCGGATAATCTTTTAATATGCTCATCACATATCTCAAATTAATTGGATAAAATCGATAAAAAAATATATAGTGTTTGACATTTAATTATAAAAAATTATAGTTAAGAATTAAATTGGGATTTTTTAAAAGGTTTGAGATTTTTAAAATATTAAAATATTTTATTTTTTTCTGTTAAATGGAATTAAATTTTCTTATATAAATGTAATAGTTAAAAATTTCTCATAACTTCGATCTTAAGATTCAAACTATGATCAATAAAAAATAAATAAATTCACTTATTAAACAAAGTTTATTATCAAAATCCATATTGGACCGGCTATTATTTCGCTAATTTATCATAGCAGAAAATCTTAAAAAATTATTAAATTCATTGAATTGTCCCAAAAGATAGGCAGAAAGAAATAATAAAAAATTTCCAATATAGAGATCTTCATTATCTAAACTCATTTCTCCTAATTTCATTTATCGGTAGAATTAAAAATTAGAACAATTTATACCTTTTTATATGAAATTCTAGCAGTCTTATTTTTTTTTTTTGAATTTTTATAGGTATTTTTTAACTTGAGAGTGAAACAGCCGATAATTTATTTTATAGTTTTTTTTATTAATTTTTATATTTTTTTTAATTTTTTATATTTTTATTGTGTGATTTATTTTTAAAATAATTTTTAAATCAATATAGATTTAAAAAATTTAGTGATTATACTTATTTTGTGTTATTTTATCTTTTATAATAAAAATTAGATACAAATTAAATTTTATCATAGAATTTTATTATTATTTATTTGAAGATTTTATATTCTTTTTCAATTGAAATATATCCCTCTCTAATAGATATTATTCATCTTTTTTTAATAAAAATATCTTTTTTATATGAAAAATAATTACATATGACATATTAAATAAATATTTTACTTAAAGTTAAATTTATAGAATTTAAGGAGATCAAATAACTTTATTAGTTATGTATATTTTATATATTTTAAAACCATATAATTTTATTTATATTTTATAAATATACTTTTTAATTTGTTAATAAAATTTTATTTTATTTTATATTTAAAAAAATTAGAACAATTTATGTTAAAAAATGTTTAAAATTGAGCTACGTTTAATTAAATATTTAAAATAAAAATACAATATTAATCTTAATTTATGAGTCCTAATTTAATAGTTATAATGGGATGAATTTATTAAAATTACTTAATAATAAATTGTCGAAGCATTTTTAAATTAAAATTTATTAAAATTACTTAATATTGCATTTTTATTTTTTAAAAATTGTCGAAGCATCAATCATGCGACATGACTACCATTATTCATAAGGTCAAATCCAATGCAATAGGATTTTTCAATTTTCATGATCTGAATTTTTATTCAAAACTCTAAAAACGGTGATTGCAAATTACAATTTATTAAATTTTGCTAAAATTAAAAGGAAAAGGTATATTTTTTGGTCTAAAATTATAGCAAATATATAAATTTACACTTACAAAAATTTAAAACAAATTTATTAGGATTTTTTAAAAATCGATAAATTTACCTCACCCTGATGCTCCTTAACAGGCAATTATTGCCATTATCCCGGTGTCGTGAGCTCCACTTTATTGAAGTAATTAAAATTATGGAGCCCATTTATATAATAATTATATTATTTTTAATAAATATAATAATATATAATAGTTATTTTTAAAAAGTAATAAAAAAATAAAAATTACATAATAATATAATAAATTAAGTATCAAACTAATTAATTATGATAATAAACTAATTAATTTAAAATACTAAACTAATTAATTATAATAAAAATTAAAATAATAGTTTTTTCATTTATGTTTATATTAATTATTTGTTTTAAAATAATTAAATGAGTTAAAATAAATAAAAAAATAAAATAATTAAATTTTTTTAGTTTAAATAATTATTTTAGCTTTAAAATATAAAACTATTCTATATATTTTATTATAGATAACAACAGGATTCTACACCAAAGTTAATTTTGAATTTAATTAGATAAAAAAAAAATTCACGGATTACTATTAAATAACACTAATGGCTATTTATTTATTAATCTACCCTTTGACTTTAGGAGCCTATTTGTGTATAATCGAGTGGAGCCACCAATGATATTTATTTACTAATATATTAAAATTTCAAATTTTAGCATGAAATCTTTTTTTTTTTTTTTCAGTACGAAATCAATTTATATAGTTATTTTCAATGTTGTATGTGGAGCAGGACTGAAGAAACTGGGATGCATATGCTTGGGCAACTTGGTTTAAGTATAATTTTGAGTTTCAATCCTCTCATCTGTAATCAATTTTCTTTCGGGTTTGACATTTTTTATGCCCTCAACTCGTTAGATAAATATTCATTGCTAGCAAAAATTGCTTATATGTGTTAAGAGTATATGAAAAAGCATGAATAAATTCTATTTTAATGAGGCACACCTAAACCCTTCTTTTTCAACGAAGAGCTCATATGTTATACAAAGACTTTGTGGAGAGCAAAGACTTTACGAAGGCCAGCTCATTGGGAGCCACTCAATCAGATTCCTCTCTCAGTAATAGTGAAGCAACTTCACCTACTATTTCTAGGCTCAAATAGAATCTTCCTCCATTTGGGTGAGTAAGGTTTAACTCTGATGCATCTTATGACCCAAAATCACAATGGCAAGAGCAAATATGGTCGCTCAAACTAGGAATGATAGAATTGTAGACGGAGTTACTTGCCTCATTAGATCTCCCTCCCTCATTAGCAATGAAGTTCAAGCTCTCCTTTTAGCAGTATAACAAGTAAGAATAGTTAATTTAATAAGGTGCATCTTTGAACTTAATTGCTTCACTTTTATACAAACCATTAATTCTCTTGATTCTTATTCCCTGAAGATTGAAGATTATGTCCGTAGTATCAGAAGTTTCAATTATCTTTTCGTAGATTGCTCTTTTGTTTTTGTTAGAAGGTCATGTAACCTTGTAACATATTAGCTAGCTTCTGTTGTGTTTTACAAATAACTGAGATCTAAATGGGGAACTAATCATCTTTACTATTTGCGTGTATTCTCACTAAACCATCTCTTTTAATATTAATATATCTTATTTTTCAGATAAAAAAATTATATAATTATTTCTAGTAAAAAAATCTATATACTTATTTAGCAATAACATGAAATAATTAAATATTTAATTTATCTATATATAATACTAAAATGACTATCGCTGATACAATATAATATCATGTATTTCAATTAATTTTTAAAAATTAATTTATTATTTATTTTTAATTAATTTATTAAATTAATTAATTATTATTATTATAATAGATATTTATTTATCTAAATATAAATATTTTAAAAAATAAGAGATAAATTTTTAATAGTTTATTATCTCATTGAATAATAACTATTTATTATTAATATCAAGAGGAATTCTAATTACAATCATTTTAAAGAGCGTCTGTTCAACAATCTCCCTTCCATTGATTACAAAATATTTATTATAATATATATATTTTAATTAATGGTTAATATATATTTTCTAACTAATAGGAGGGAGATTGTTAAATAATCACTTTCTATAGTAACGGTAATTAGTATTTCTCTAATATCAAATATATATAATATTACAATCATATTTAAACTCTTTAAATAAATACATCTAATAACTAATTAATTATTTATTTTAATAAATAATAAATTTAATATTTATCTATAATATTATAATTATATTTAAACTCTCTAAATAAATGCAATAACAAATTAATTATCTATTATAATAAATAATAAATTTAATATTTATCTCCTAATTATGTGATCACCACTTGATTCAATTTTATAATAAATTTTACTGTTAATGTAATAATGTATAATTTTAAATAAATATTTATTATAAGATACAATAAGATAAAATTTATTCTATTTAGGATAAATAATAACTTTATCTTATTATAATAATATATATTTATTTGATATTTATTTGTAGAGTTTAAATAGAATTAGGATATTATGTTGATTTATATTTATTTGAAGAATTTAACAAGATTATGATATTATCAGGATTATAATTAACTTCATCTTATTTAGATTATAATTAACTTTATCTTATCTATATGATAGTTATCATCTTCTGATTATATGCTCTTATATAAAGTATGCTTATATCACTATATATATAATGGGTAGTGTATGAGATAAAATTTATAAATTAAGTAATTAATATATAAATAAAGTTACTTATAATTATATGTATACGGTTCATGAATTAAAGTATATTTTTGTTCATGTAACTTATCTAAAATATCAATATTATGGTTAATGTAATAATAAATTATGTAGTTAAGATACAAACTAATTTTTCAGTTGACCCAAAATAAGATACAATTTTAATTATTATCAAATTAATATTTTAGACTTGTTAGTGTTGCTATTTTTATTTTTGATATAATTATTTTTTTATTTGTTATTGATGATATTGAGTTCATTTGGTTTAAAAAAATAATTTTTATTATTTATATAAAATATTATTATAATATTATGATATTGCAAATATCTCAATATTTTGTAATTTAATTATAGATGACTTGCTCATATTTATAAATATATATAATAATTTTATTTTTTACAGTTACATATAAGTAATTATTTATTTAAAAGTATCTTAGGATTTGAAAAATAAAAATATATATAACATCGTGTGTGGTTCTATTATAGTAATATATTAAAATTTCAAATTTTAGCATGAATTCAATTGTTTTCCTTCATGGTAAAATTTGATTATCACCGCCTATTCTTCATTATACATTGCAAAATAATAAATAGTAATATATTGAATAGTAATATATGATTTTTTTATTTATATAATTAAATTCAAAAATAACTTTGGTGTATATAGAATAGGTTTCTATTTCAAAACTAAAATAATTATTTAAATAAGTAATTAATATTTATTTGTTTATTTATTTTTAATTTATTTAATTATTTTAAAATAATTAATTAATATAAATATAAATAAAAAATTTTAGTCAGAACTCTCGAGATCAAGATTACCTTCAGTTCAGTTTCGTGCTTGTATCCACGATATTACTGTCTCAATGCAATTCAGTTTTCAGTAGTAGATAGTGAAGTGAAGGAATTGATTTACTAGTGAAGGGTTGCGTCACATGGGAAAATGCTGAGAGTGGCGGATTAGCTTAGTTCTGTCAACCTTATTTTTAGGAAGCTAGGCATGAAGTATGTTTGGTGTCATCTCCAAGTGCCTTCTCCCTTTAAGTAGTCCTTAAAATAAGTGAGAAAAAAAAGAAAAAGAAAAAGTGAGAACATTCTATTTCGACAAAAGATTTACACTCAAATTTTATATTTTTGAGTTTGTTATCTTGATCATGATTTTTCTATCTAAAGAAAAAAAAAGCCATTTTCTTTTTAGCCGGTTGTGGATGAGAAGAAATTCAAACAGAGTCAACGTCGTCAAGTATAGCTGTGATAGTACATTAAGACTTCTAGAGGATCACCGCTCCTCCTCTTAAGGCACTACCATGTCTAATGCCAGCATAAAAAGGCGGTACGTATAAACGAAAGACTTTAAGTTAATACACGAGAAAAAAAGTGAATAAACTCAAGGGATGTCCTCCCATTTTAGTTTTTATTATAATTAATTAGTTTAATATTTTAAAATAATTAGTTTATTATCATAATTAATTAGTTTGATAATTAATTTATTATGTTATTAAGCTTTTTTTATTATTTATTAAAAAATTACTTTAATTATTTTAATAAAATGGAGCTCAGCATACCTAGGGCTAACGGTAATTTTTTAGTCGTTTGAGGGGACATTAGGGAAAGAGGCAAATTTATCATATTTTTGTAAAACTCTAATAAATTTATCTCAAAATTTTTTTGAAGAGCAAATGTGTGCCATATACGGCTATAATTTCAAAGGCAAAAATGTACTCTCTTTTTTATTTTTCCAAATTTAAAATTGGTTTTGGCAAATAATTTTCTAAACTTTATTGTCCCTCGTCAGCGGTAATATAGTTTAACGTAGCAATATATGTACACGTGGAAGCGAAGCGGCCATATATGACGTTTTCACGTTGCAGTCATGAAGTGGGGTCGGTCTCGAAGAAAAAAAAACCTTATCTACCTTTTTGGAAAAAGTAAAATAGGGGGACCCATTAAAAGTTCTATACAGACCCACTCAAATGTGAAAATGGGAAGTGAGAACATTTTATTTTCCCTTTTTTTTTATCGCCTAACTTTAATAAAAAAAAATAAAAATAATTTGCAAGCAAAACGAAGTCAAATTTTGAATTTCTTATATATATATATATATATAGCATTACGAGACCATTAATTATTATTTTTTATTATTAAAATAATACTTTAATGAAAAATTCCAATTTCATAATATGAAAATCTAGAATGTAAATTTCTTTTAAATTAAATATGTACTTTAATTACTAAGCATTGATTTATAATGTATATTATTTTTATTTAGATTTTAATTTTTAATTTTAAATATTTATTTTTGATATATAATTAATAAAAAAAATTATTATTTGCTTTATGATTTTTAAAAAAGATGGTTTTAAATTAAGGTGCTTTCAAAGCCGGATCAAATTATCCATTTGATTTAGGTTCTAAATTCAGCTCTTGAACTAATTATTATTCTAGTATTCTCAATTAAAATGGGTTATGATTTTATTTTTTAGTTAATTTATTTCAATTTGATTCAAAAAGATAGTTAATAATCATATTCTAATACAAAAATTCAAAATCAAAACCAATTGGAAAAAACTATGCCAACTCAAGTATTTTTATGAGTCTGCAATGCAATAGGATTTGTTAAATTTATTGGTTATTACATAAGCTCAGGCACTATAATGTTAAATTTATTGGTTTTTCGAAAAGTTCACTCACTAACTCAACACTTTTATTAGTATTGTTCACCCACCCTGGTCGTCTAATTAATCGGCTCAACTTGAATAACTCAGGCTGAATTTTAAAAAAATGGGGCTAGGCTTCGAGTTATTATTATTATTATTATTATTATTATTATTATTCACAAATAATTATTATTTTAAAATTTTACATAAAAATTAAAAAAATTATTTAATAATCTATTTTATATAACTATTTTTTAAACTGCTATTCTCCTCAGTTTATTACTTATTTTATTATATTAGTTATATAAGAGTAAATTTAAAATAAATATATAAAATAATATTAATTTTTATAAAATTATAATTATTTATGAATAAAATTTATCACTTAAAATAATAATTATTTGTGAATGAAAAGTATTATAATTAAGTAAAATCTCAGAATTTACTCAGAAAATTACTGAACTAATTCACCTTTCTTTCCCAATCCCAGGTCACTCAAATATTAAAGATCATAGCTGTCAAGTGAACCCTTGCCCACGCAGTTCTATGGGTAGATTTTATGAATGAATTATCAGTATCATTCTGTCTATTGGGATTTAAGATTGGTTTTGGATCTAAACTTTAGACTTGAAGTTTTTTGAAATTAAGTTGGGAGCTAAGAGAAAATTCGTGCACACCCTTAATTTTTATCATTTATGGTGAGATGATCACCTACAAATTAATATTTTATGGAATACGTTAAATATCAATATAGAATATACAAAACTAACCGTACAAAAACCTAAAAAACATAGCCTACAAAATACAAGCCATATATTCTACATTAGAAACGTTACCCAACTCTAAACTAAAAACACCACATCAATTATATGTTGACTACCACATATAATTAATATACTTCATCGTGTTTATTAAGAAAGGCAGTCTATAAATATATAAAATGAATAAAAGGATCAATCATTCTCGCCCACTTCTCTATTCTTTTTAGCCATTACCCATAACATAACTAATAAATATAATGTATGGGACAAAGATTTAATTTGAATATGAAGATTCTATGCATTTTATAATTCAGAAAAAAAAATGATTTTTCCAAAAATTTCTGAAAATGGGAAAATAAAACAAAAAAAAAATATTATTGTATGTATAGAACCATGGTTTTAGATTTGATCATTTGATGTTATATTATAAAATATCACAATTTTTAGGCAGTGATTCTGTTATGATTTTCGGCAATTTCCAATCAAAATGGATTAGGATTTTTTTTTAATTATTTTTGAGTGATTGAAAATTTTGATTTTTTTTATTTTTTATTCTAATTCTCGAATTTAAAATCAAAACTGATATCTCGATAATTTCGGATTATTCCAATCCTCTGGTAAAATTTATAAAGACGTGCAAAACTAGCTTGGAATATACAAATGCAACATCAAGTAAAGCAAGCAAGAACCGCTAGCAATGAATAATAATAATAATAATAATAATAAGGCAAGAAATAGTATAACGTCAAGTTGTTATTTTTTTTAACTTAAAAAAGAAAAGAAAGGGTAATTAAAGGACGAAAGAAAAAAAAAGAAAAGAAAAAGGCAGAATCGTTCCACGATCGATGGAACCATCATTTAGTAGCTTGTCTTTTAAGCTACAGAGATTTGATTTTTGTCATCACATTGACACACCAGTCTTTACTCTTTTCTATCCAATTACACCTTTCTTTTTCACTTGTCACTTTAATTACCAATTAAGCTGTAGGTCTATTACTTGCTCAGTCTTAAATTATTAATTAATAAATATATATTTTTTAATTTATAATAATTTTTTAATTAGCAATTAAGCTATAGGTCATTACATGCTCAGTCTTGAATTTTTTAATTTATAATAGGTTAAATTTTTATTATATTCATATTAATTAAATAATATTTATTAAAAAATATAATATTTTAACATTATGCAATATTCATTTTTAAAAAAAAATTAAATAGCCATTATTAATTCTTTTTTAATCTTATTATTATTCATTTAAGCTATTTAATCAAATAGACATATTATGGTATCATATTATTTGCACAAGTGTATCTCTCTCTGCACAAACCTAAGCGCAATTCTTATCTCGCTTTTCTCCTACTACTGTTTTCTAGAGTCAGTTGTTGGCGACCTCTTGGTCAGCGGCAGCTTCTTTTTTAGCTTTCTTTATCTTTCTAGTTTCATCAAGTAGCTCTTTGTTTCTGAAACTTCATTGACTTCCTTTCAAAGAATGCATTTTATTGACATCCTTCAGGATGGGTTATAGAAGCTCCCTAATTATTGTTTTGAGTCTAACTTTATATAAGTTTGTACAAAATTATCTTGCAAAGGTATATTCTGCTTGTATTTTTAGTTTTATTGCTTTTTTTTCCCTATAGCTGTCGATATGTAAATATATGTCTTTTAGGATAGTAAATATTAACTGTCGATATGTAATATTTTCTATAGCTGTCGATATGTAAATATTAACTTTTTAGGATAGTATGTATGTCTTTTATGCCCGAAATTGTACTTTTATTTTGCACTCTTTTTGGGTTTTTTTAGTGTTTCAAAGCCTCTAAAAGATGATTGGTTTGTTCCACTCTTTTACGATATTAGTGAACTTTACATTGCTCAAATGTGTATATATATATATACATATACACAAACAATATATATATGTGTGTGTGTGTGCACTTGCACAAGTAAATAATTGCAAAAGCTCGCCACATCAAATTCAACAATAATTGAGATTACAAAATTTTTTTATAATTAAGAATGAAGTTCTTGGCAACATATATTTTCAATAAATACTAAATTAAAATGTAAGTGATAAATATAATTATAACCGATAACTAAATGAACGCTTAAAGTTGCCATGATCAGTAGAAACTGCTTAGCAATTTCATAGAAAATGCTCGTCTTAACTTGGAATTAACATCCATAATAAAGTCAACTGGCGTTAAGCTTGTATAAGTAAATTCTTTGGTCGAGCTGCAGGTAGATCGATAATCATGAACATGATCAATTGGCGCTAAATCAGAGAGAGCAACCTCAACTTGTGGAGGCAGCTCAACCTTCTTTTCTTCAACTGTATGCGTACTTTGATGCAAATAGTTGGCAGAGACGAAGCATACAATCAGCAAGAGAACAGAAAGAGGATCATGGATGGCGCGTAGTATGCAATCCAATAGGATCCAGGATGGAATTGACCAAGTAAAACCATTCAACAACTAGGGCAATGCCTATGGACAGGTGGCACTGCAACTTATTATGAAGAGAGCAAGAATTCTTGGGTTGGACAGGTTAAATAAAGCATTTACATTGGTAGTCCAAATGGAGAATTTGGTTTGAATAAGCAATTTTAGGTTCATCATGTTGAGGAAAAGAGACTGTTTTAGCTGTGAAATAAAAATGGAGGAATGGCGAATATAAAATGAATTACAAATGTTTGAAATTCGAAATTGCTCCATGAGATAGATTTCCAAATCAAAATTTCCATGCATTTTGTTTTACTCCGTCAAAAATCTATTCAGTGGCTGGATTTCCATATCTGTTTTGTAATCATTCTTATTACTATTGTTCCTCTAAATTTTTCTTTGTATATAACATCTATATTATGTGATCTACCTGAGACACCTTGAACCAACAACCAAAGTTCTTGCCCTTTTCCAGACAACTTAAATCAGATTCTAAGTTTAATAAGGATTCAAGGGCGACGAACACACCAATCACTGCCATTTTCATGAACACTCATTAAAACAAATCAAACTAAAGGAGCAGCTTGCACTTTATAGTGGAAGCCTCCGTTTCTCTTTCGCAGTAGTACTTTTTAAAAGAATAGCACAACTTCGAATTTATATAGCAAGTCTGTTTTTAAGCAAAATAACACCAGCCTAATATAATTAAACCTTGCATGCCATCTATAGCTTCTGGAACTCTATGGAGTCCACCTAACTAGAAAATCCACTCCAAATGAACGTTCATATTAAGCAAAATAACACCAGCCTAATATAATTAAAGGGGCACAGGAAACAAACTTTCTATCAAGAGTCTCCACATTTTGCTACAAAGCAGCTTAGCAATACTAGCTACATATGGCATCAGAAAAATTTAAGGCCTGAGAGAGTCTCCAAATGAGAAAACATTTTACTTTATGGTGATATAGCGATTTGTCCCATGTCTAGCCCAGTAATCCTTGAGGTCAAGAGGGACTGATAAATCGTAGCTCTCAGATGCCAACCGACTAAGCAATTTTGTGAAGACACTCCCACTCATCTTCCGGCCACCAACTCGAGTGTGGCGCTTATTTGGCATCTGCGGTAATGGATATGACGACATGGTGGTGGTGCAACAGGATGACTGCCACCCACCATTCCCCCATTTATAGCATTGATGGGGAACCCCAGTGCATGAACAAACAGGCACTGGCATGGTGGACTCATCAAAACTAACAAGGTTCAAGCCTGCATCCTGGCTATCCCATTCAGCCTTAAACTTCTTCCCATCAGAAGTACTTTGTCTATTCAGATCTTCACCTGCTTTATTGACCTTCCTCGGTGATTTAGTTGTCTTCAACGAGACTGACTTATTCTCCTTTGAGCGTTTAGGCTGGCGTTGCTTAAGAGATTCAGCTGAAATAGTTGTTATAGGAAAGGCATCAGTGATGTGCGTTTCTCCAGTATTGAGAGCTTCAACCACCTCATTTGGATTGTATACTGGGTTCGGAACGCGCTTTGATCCTCTTTGATTTCCATTGCCCTGGGGAAAGTTCATACCATTTTCCCGATACTGAATTGCTGCAAGAGCATTATCTCGCTCCATCAACGCTTTATCCCGCTCAGCAAGAGCTTTTTCTCGCTGTTGGAGTGCTTCATCTCTTGCAGCCAAGGCTTCCTTTTTTTCAGCTAGTGCCTTATTACATTCTTGAATAGCAGCATCCCTTTCCGCCAGAATAGCCATGATCTTCTTATTCATCACTAAGGCATTATTTTGTTCCTTCACTGCCGGCGGCATCAAACTCCACTACACATATAGACAGCGTTTAGCTTAGATTGTTCTAAAATTGCATGATATAACGTTGAATAAATGCACAAGGATCTATAGAAAAAGTCTTCTTACTGAAGAATTTGCTGCCTTAAAATAGTCCATTTTATATCTCCCATTATGATGTTGTCCACCATCATCCATATTATATCCAAGCCACTGAAGCAGGAATCAGATTCAAGCTGCTGCTACCTATTCACGAATGTTAAAATCTTAGACAGCAACTAATTTTCTGGAAAGAGAACACGCATGTTTTAGAAAAAGCAAAAAAAAAAGGCCAAGATTTGAACTTCATGTATATTGAGAAATAAGAAACTGCAGTACCAAAAGGAACGCAACCATGCACCAGCAAGAAGACAACCAACCCAGTAATTTATTGGGAAAGCAAGAATTTTAAAAGAGGGAAAAAAAACCCAACAACCAAATAGAACAATCAAAGTTAAGCAACTTTGACGCGCAAAAGAGAAGTGCAGTTGGAGTGTGTCTAATAAACGGATCAGTAAGAGACCCAAGAAAAGGAAGTCAAAGATCTCCCAGTGCATGAAGAAAGTTGAGACAGCACTTCAGAAGACAGCCAAACAAACGATCTAGTTCAGGACCAAACAGTCAATGGAACACACCGGTATATCTGTTAAACTTACTGTTTTCAAGTACATACTAAAGATTAATGAGACAGGGCCACTATATAGTTCAATGGGGAACTTCAATAAATGATGTAACACAGTGGTGGAAGCAATGGAATTTTTCATGCTTTTTGTCTGTAAAACGACAAGCCCTTATTGAAACATGATCTTTATCTTCTATTAGGCTTCTTCCACTATTGATTAAAATATAAGTGTTTTATGATTTTTACATTGAAACACAAATACCAATCCAGTTCCAATTTAATTACATAAATTGAAATGCCTCAAGCAAAATCAAAGATGAAAACAGTGTATGCCAACCATTAGAACCACTACCCACAGCAATTGCATATATAAATTACAGCTGAGGTGGGTCTAGAATACAAAAGCAGCTGAATAGTGAATCAAGTAAAAACTAACAGTATATCGGAGTGTAGAAAGAGGTAAAGTGGGATTCTTTCAATCTGTGCGGCTCCGACAACTAAAAATAAGGAGTGAAAAGTTCAATTTTTTTTACAATTTCGGGACAACCAAACAAGACCCAAAATGCCAAATTCACCAGGTAATCAAATTATGCCCACGAAAATAAAATACAATAAATTGAAGTTAGAAATGATAACCAGACCTTTAGAATCCAAGGTAAAACCGTAAAGGTCGCTGCTTTGCCCCGCGAAACCTTCAGATTAAACACAAATTTGGCTTCGTATTTTAGTAAGGGAAAGAGAGAGAGAAAGATACATGTTAGAAGATTTGAGAAGGGGGTGGCGTGGTGATCGGCGGAGGTTTAAAAGGGGAAGCGGAGAGGAAAGGGGGTTGTGAGGCGGCGATCACACACAAGTGGAGGAAAAAAAAATAAAGAGCAAATAGGAAAATGCCGAAATGGTGGTATTAGGGTTTTATTGGCCTACCTAAAACGTTGTCGTTTGGACACGGCAGAAGAAAAAAAACAACAATAAAATTTATTTGGCTTTAATTTTTTAATTAAATAATATTTATATTAATTTAACTTGATTAATAAAATTGGTATTTCATGAAATGTTGAAAAAGAAATCGATATAAAAATACTAACTATTGACTAAAATTGGTAATTTGCAAAAAAGTTGATTGCTATTAGTTTGAATTTTTTTTCAAGTGTTATTAATTTGAATTGAATTACAATTATTGATATTAATGAAAGAAATAGAAAATCAAATTAATATTTAATTTCAGTAGTAGAATTGAAGAATTTAGTTCTGATTCATCTCATACTAACAGGCAATAGCCATAAGGGAAGCCAATGCATTAATTGATCATTTAGCTCATTTGAAACATAGGATCATGGTAGGTTTTAGAATTTGATTTCATTAATGATTTTTTTTTTCAAAAATTGAATTAAATAATTTCTAAAATTTAATTTTATTAACATTTTAAATCATTCTATTAAAAAAATTGATTAAAAACTGTATAAAAGAAACAAAAACTAATCACTAAAGCAAGAACCTAATACTCAAACAAAAATTAGACACTGCATCTGATAACTTTCAATTATGGGTGGAGATAATAACCAATTGAGTATTTTCGGACATCCGATTTGTTTTTATTTATTTATATAGGATATGAGTAATTTATAAAGAGATGTAGTAACATATAAATATTATTTATACTATTCATGATAAATTTAAATTACATTTAGACATTTAAATACCCGTTATCCGAACTCAATTATATATTAATTATAATTTATTAAAATTTTAATTATATATTTATTATATTTATTTTAATTATAAAATTATGTAGTATAAAATTATTTTAATAAAATTGTGTTAATATTAAATTTTTATTTATAATTATTTAATTAAAAAAATAATTTATGTTTTAAATTTTATAATATTTTTAAATTTTTATATTTAAACAAATAATTAAACGAAATCAAATAGTGAATGAATTTGAATAGTAAATAAGTATGACTGTAATTAAATTTAAATAATTTAAAAATTAAATAAATTTGAATTTAAATAAGACAATTTTGACCGATAACTGCCACATTGCCATTCATAATTATGGGGTCAAACCAAACATGTTGCGTTATGAGGCCATCAAGTAAAGAGTTATTTATGCGCTTGCATACCCAATAAAGTGCTTGAGAATATTGCTATTCATTACACAGTACATACAGTGGCCTAATACAAGTCTGAACTGAAGATGTCTATATTGCTCTCATTCTCTGCAAAAACAATTCTTAAGCATAGAGATTTATTCCCCAAAAATTAGCAGGTTGGTTAGTCCGGTAGCTCCTGTCCACACTTTTGATCAGATCCATGTCCTCTTTGCTCAGCTCAAAGTCAAAAACTTCAAAATTCTCCTCGAGTCTCTTAAGTTTTGATGACTTGGGAATAACAGCTGTGTTCCGCTGAATGCCCCAACGGAGAGCAAGTTGGGCGACAGTTTTCTTGTATTTCTCAGCCAAACCCTAGCATTAGGAAAATAAGATATGAAAATTCATGATAAGGACAATTTGCTCTCTGATACTGATAAACTACTGAAATTAATCTGCTTGTGACAATAAACTTACTTTGAGAACAGGATCATCCAAACATGATACTGAGCCAAACCATTTGGTATTAGCTGTAGCACCTCCAAGAGGTGTGTGAGCTGTGACACAGATGCCATGCTTCTGACAAAATTTCACAAGAGAATCACGCTGGAAATATGGGTGAGTTTCAATTTGATTCACAGCAGGCTTCACTTTTGAGTAGGCTAAGCAATCTCTGGTTAGGAAGATGTCATAGTTGCTGTGGATAAAGTTCTTATCAGAGAACAATTCTGAATCTAAAATAGTTCTACACATGCAGAAAACCAGAAAGTTGTATGTGAGGAGATCAACAATCTCTGCTGTATTTGATATTACATTCACTAGCTTGGAAATTCTCAGTATTTATAGTGATCTAATCATGAAAAGAATTACATGCCAATGCAATGATGAAAGAATAGGATACTGCTTTTGCAATTTGAATGCTTATAAAAAAAAATAATAAAAAAAAAGCATATATAAACCATATCTACATAAGCATTTTAAGAAATTTTAAACATGCCTGATTCCAATGCTACGGACTAAACCCATAGTAACCAGATCTTCCATTGCATGCCAAGTAGTTTCCAAGGATATGCTTGTGTCTATGTCCAGCACTCCATCCTCATCTAAAGCACTGTCAGTTGTACCCACTCCTGTATGAGCATGAAAATACAGCACTATTTTTAAGAAAAAGAAATCATTGTTCAGGGTGAACATGCCAATTGATGAAACAAAAGATTTTGCCCCAGTTCCAGTTACCACAAAATGCAAATCATATATACGACAACAGAAGCTAAATAGAAAAAAGGGGAGACACATATGCCAAATTTTAGCCAGTGAATTTCCATGACTGAATTATCTGTTATCATTAACTAGCCCTTCTATATGCGCCAAACTGCTACTTCACCTCCAGTATAGGTCTGTCGATATTTATTATGTACAACAGTATATGCTACGAGACCATTAAACTAAAATGTCATCTATATACAATTAGAAATAATGTACATTAAAATTTTCTTATCACGTACATCAGCCCAGCAGGAAAATAGATAACATTCAACCATACATACACTATACACGCCATGACTTGTAAGGTTCTTCAAACACCAAATGGAAAGTCCAGGCTAAAATACAACAAAACACATAAAAATGAAAGGAGTGAGAAGAAGCACCAGTATGCTTTGTGGCTATGGGGAAGTGCACAAGGTAGAGATCCAGATAATCAAGCTGAAGCTTTTTCAAACTATCTTTGCAGGCCTCAATAACATGACCATGGTCTGAATTCCACAACTATAAAAAACTGTCATTGTCAGGCACAATACGGAATGGCCACTAAACCAGAAAAGTGGGGGAACCAACCTTGGTGGTAATGAAAAGGTCCTCCCTCTTGACAAGTCCAGTTTGAAAAGCTTCTGTAAGAGCTTCGCCTACTTCTGCTTCATTCTGATAATCAGCTGCAAGCAAGCACCAAATTGCTAAACATCATTCACTGAAACCACGAAATGAAACTGCCAAAGAAAAAAAAATAATATGGAAACTATCCATTCATTTGCTCCGTCAGTTTTCCAACAAGGCAAAAGACACTTCCCCGGTGCAAAATTTCCTAGAGTAGTAACATAATCTCATGCTTAATCATCTACATAAGAAGGAATGTCAAAATCTTTTAGTAGCAAAAACAAGTTGAGCAGCGATGCTTAATCTATTGATAATAGTGGCTTATATATATAAGCCACCGTTATCAGATTTTTAACAGTCCAATAAACCAAAAATAGAATTTTCATAATCAATAAAGATATAATTAACTGCCATACAGTGCCAGTCTGCTAGAAAATTGAGTTTCAAATCCTAGTTCCCTTCCCCCACCCCAAAAACTAGGAAATCACAGAAATCACATAGATAATTGATTTATCAAGTACAAAAGATAAGAAAGATTATATATATGGATCACCAAGTACACATAGATTATTTCATACCTATAACACAGATCATAATACCAATTTATTTGCATTGTGGGAGGTATCTCTATTATAATCAGCATCAACTATATGAATAGCACTTCTTTGAATAATAATTGTTGAACTTTATGATTAAAGTGTTGATAATTTTACATTTAAAAAAATATAAAAATATGATTTACTTAATATAAAAATGGGTATTTCAATCTTAACCGCTGGCTTTTTTAAAGTTGACACACTCAAATTTATTAAAAAAATATAAAATATGAAAAATCTAACACTAATCACACGCTCGGTTGCCTTCTTATCAAAATATAACAAAGATACTAATTAAGATAGGATTAAAAAAAAAGAGCCCATTAAATAAAAAGTAAAAAATAAGCAGAGAAAAAGAGAAAGAGAGCTGAGAAATACCAGCACAGTCAAAATGGCGATAACCAAACTTGATTGCATTAATGATAAGGTCTCTAATTTCTTTTCCTTCCATACGCCATACACCCAGACCAATTATGGGCATTTTGAATCCATTGTCGAGCGTTATTGCCATTTTTCCCTCTATTCCAAGACTCTCCTTTCACTCAGGTCTGAGGAGGTTTCTTCTAGTTATCTGCAGAGAGAATGGTACTTGTTGGCTCTTGGCTCTTTATTTTGGTTTCTTGTGAACAATTGTAGCGGAGTCATCGGAACCGTCCGATCTTTACACCGCTAGTCCTTTTTTGCTCAGCACTGTGATGAACGGACACGGACATACATGTCAATTCGTAAAAAATAAAAGTAAAATTTTAATTAACAAGAAAGTTAATAATCTTTTTTCAAAAAAAAAAAGAAAAGAAAGTTAATAATCTCTTTCAAAAAAAAAAACAAGTTAATAATAAAAAAAAGTAGTATTTTAATTGTTTTGATGAATTTGCCTCTTTGGCGTTTTACATTAACATTGTAGTAAAAAAAAATTGTTTAAATTCTACTTTATTCATCTCATTCATCCAATTTATTACTTTTTATCATATATAATTTTCTTAAATTTAAATTATACTGGAAAAATATTTGTTACACTTCTTGAATGTTTTTTATTAATTAAATAAAAATATTATTTTTTATTATTTATTTAAAATTATTTAATTTTTTAAAAAATTAATATCGATAATTAACTGAAAAATATAATATTGTCTATTCTTTTTTTATTTATTAAAGATTATATAAAATTTTTTAAAAATTAATATTAATAATTAAATAAAATATATTATTTAAAAATCGTAGACTATATTAAATTATAATAATTCTTCAAATTAAATTAAAAATAAAAAATTTTATTTAGTGTAGATGTAGATTATAAAAATAAAAAAATAAATATTATAAATAAAATCAAGTTAATACGAATATAAAAAAATTATAATAAAAATAAAATTCATACTACATATATTTTAATTAAAATTACTAAATAATTTAACCGATAATCGTGGCATATAAAATATTCATTATTCCCTCACATTAATTACTCTCTCTTTCTCTCTCCTCCTTTTACTCTCTCCCACTCTTTTATTAATTACTCTCTCTCAACTAATACTTAAAATAAGATAATTCTATTATTATTAATTTAATTAAATATTTTATCATTTTTAATAAATTAAATAAATATATAATTTATATTTTTTTATTTTTTTAAATAAAATTTCTTGTTTTAGTCACTATCTATTTCTCTTAGATTTAGATTATCAATAATAATAATTATATATATTTAATGATTTAAATTATACTGACAATGTAATGATTTTTTTATTCTAATTATAGTTTTATTGGATTAATAATAATAATCACTGAATTCATATAAATTTTTTTAACAATAAATAATTAAATATTTAGTTAAATTATAATAATTAGCATGATCAAAATTAAAATTTTAATTTATTTAAATTACGAATTATACATAATTTTACTTTTAATATGATATTATAAAGATCATAAAATTATTTTAATTATTTATATTATAAATTATTTTAAGTTATAATAATAAAAAATAGCATTGTTTTAAATTATAATAATAAAAAAAACTCCAAATTATATTATTTTTATATATTTATTTAAAATTTAAATATTACAGTAATTTGGTAAAATATCTATAGTATAATTTATAATATATTTATTCATACATTGTATATATATTTTTAATCAAATAATGATGTCAATTTTTTATTATATATTTAGAATTATTTATTTTTTTAAATTAATAGCGACAATTAACAAAAAAAATATATAATATTGTCTATTCTTTTTTACTATTTATTAAATATTATGTAAAATTTTAAAAAAATAATACTGATAATTAATTAAAAATATACTACTTAAAAGTCATAGGCTATATTAAATTGTAATAATTTTTCATATTCGGTAATATAAGGGTGGGCATTGGTCGGTTCGATTAATTAACTGACTGAACCGATCAGTTAACCAAACCAAAATATAAGAAAATTATTAACCGAACCGACCAAATTTATATTTTGATCGGTTCAGTTAATTAATCGAATTGATCAATTTTTTTTATATTTTAAAATAAAATTATATTTATAAAAAAATAATATAATTAAATAACTAAATAAAATTTATTATAAAAATAAATAAAATATAACTTTATTTTGTAATAAAAATGTATATTTATAATAAAAATTTATATAATTAAAAAATTAAACAAAAAAACTAATAAATAACTATTTTTTTAAAATGGTTCGGTTAATCGGTTAACCGACCGAACCGAATCGATTAATCATTAACCGAATTAAAAACTAAAATATTCTAAATCTTTAACCGAACCGATCGAATTATACTCCGATCGATTAACTGAACTAAATTTTTAATCGGTTAATAAAAAATTTGGTCAGTTAATTAAATTTTGTCTAATAAAATATAAAGAATTAAATTAAAATAGAAATTTCATTTAGTATAAAGACAAACTATGAAAATAAAAAAAAAATAAATATTGCAAATGAAATTAATTTAATACAAATATAAGAAAAAAAGTTTTAGAAAGAAACATAGTTCATACTACATATATTTTAATTGTAGATATTTCATTTTATTATTATATATTTAAAATTATTTATTATGAAATATTTTTTCACAATATACAAAAAATAAATAAAGGATGTCTAACATATATATATATAAGTGTATCAAACACAAGAGTTAATCTTTTTAATTTTAATTTATTAAAATTTGAATTTCCTAAACTGTAAAATTTTTTATCAAAATATCAATAGATTTAAAATAACAAGGATACAGACCATAATACTATTTTGATTAATATAAATGAAAATAACTGTTTATTTATGATAAATTTCATTTTTTTTAAAATTATCAAAGTGAAAACTTTCATATTATCATTTCTTTAATTTGAATTTGAGATTGATACTTTCAATTTAAATTTATATAATAATAATATTAATAATATTAATAGCTTATATAGTTATATAAATAGAGTGGGAAAATTATCTAACTTGAAGTCACTTTTCAATTGTTTTAAAAAAATAAATTAAATTTATAAAGAATTGCATTATTTCTACTCATTTTTAGTTCTGATTTTTTTTTTCAATTTTATTTTTTTCTTTTTTCTTTTTACTATTTATCTACTTTTCTTTTAGAAAATATGTTACTTTTTTCTTTCTGTTCTTCTTCCTCTTCCTTTATATTCAATTATTTATGCTTTTTCTTTTTTATTTATGCCTTTTCTTTTCTTATTTCATCACTGTCTTCTTATCCTTTGCCACGGTCACATTTTCTCCGCTACTAACATTTCTTTTCCTCTATATTCAATCTTTATTTTTATTTCTTTTTTTTAAATATTTATTCTTTTACTTCATCAAAATGAACAAAAAAACTAAAAAAAAAAACATAAATCTACTATGGCTTTGGTTTTTTTCTTTTTATGTAAATCTTTAATTCTTTTGTTTTCATTGTTTTTTATTTTTAACTGTAATTATTGGAGATTTTTTATCTTTCAACTTTAACACATTCCACATATTTAATAAAATATTTCAAAGATTTTTTTTTAATTATTAAACTTTTCATCATATTTAATTATATACAACATATATAATATATAATATATTTTATGCAATATATATAATATATGAACATCATATTTAATAGATTACATGTATCATATATATAATATAATAGATTATATGTAATATATATAAAATATAGGTATTCATGTAACATATTTATATATTTATTCATTTGTAATTTATCAAATTAATAATGTTATAGGTAACAAAGACTTAAATGTTTATATAATATATTTATTTGATTTTTCATCTACAATCAACGAAGTTAATCATATTATAAATAATATATATGACATATATAAAGATATATATACGCCATATATGTATATATAAGGATATATATGCAACATATTATGGTAGATATTTTTGCCTCATATTCCAGGTAGAATAAGTCTTGCGGCTTTGGTACTATTAAGTTTCAAATCTTAAAAACAGATCTAAACTCAGAAAATAGAATTTGTCACTTAGATGGACTGGAAAGAAAATAAAAATGGGTTAAAGACTTGATTTCTAAAAAAATTCCAACTCTTATTAGGTTTTAAAAGTTGGATATACATTAATCCAATAAAAAATGCATAATCCAAAATACAAAATAAAAAATGGGTATTCACATTTAAAGAAAACACATACTTACAATTCCATAATCATTAAAAATAAATAGAATACTCATAATAAATATAAACATGTTCTTTACAATCATCTTAAAAAACAATGAAAACAAATAATAACAATAACCATAAAGATATTGCGACATTAAATAATAAACACACATGAAATTAAAGTCCAAGCAAACACCACCGGTGGAGGATGTTCGGTCAACGAAGAAAGCCAAGGTTCAAAAAGAGGGTGAATCCAGTACCACTAATGGGTTAACTTTTAAAGAAACACTAATGAAATCTCAGATGATTATAAAAGAGGAGATGGGTGAGGACAGCGAGGAGTGGGATTTGGATCAGGAGGATGTGAAGGTATCCTTGGAGGATCCTATTCCATCGATTTTTTTTCTTTAAAAGAGTCCAGGAGAAACTTATGGCCTCTTGGAAGAAAACTATCATTATCAAACTGTTGGGTAGAAAGATAGGGTACAAAACCCTTAAAAATCATCCTCAATCACTTTGGAACTTTTCCAGTGGATTTTCAATTATTGACCTAGAAAATGATTTCTTCTTAGTTAAATTTAAATCTGACAGTGATGCCTTAGAGCTTTAACAGGGGGCCCTTGGGTGATTATGGGAAACTATCTACTGATGCAATATTGGACTCCATCCTTTGATTATTTGAATGACTCTATGAAATATGTGATAGCTTGGGTTATAATTCTAGGGATGCCCTTACGTTACTATCAGAAAAAAGTTTTACGAGCCATTAGTAGTCTCATAGGTAAAGTGATTAAAATTAACTATAACATTGAGTTTGCCGCTAGGGGAAGATTTGCGAGACTGGCAGTATCCCTCAACTTGTGTAAGCTCCTATGTTCTCAATTTATTCTTGATGGGAAGATTCAACGAGTGGAATATGAATGTCTCCCTCAAATAAGTTTCACCTGTGGAAAAATTGGTCATAGCTCAGGTACATGTCCAGAGAAGCCAAACTAGACTGTGACAAATTGCCCTGAAGTACATCGGACCATTTTAGAAGGGGATAACAGTTCATTGCCGGTTAACGACAATAATGATAGATACGGGCCTTAGATGGTTGCAACCAGAAAAGGAAAACCAAGAATTGCAAGGAAAAATGTTAAATCAGTGGAGAAAAAAGAGGGTAATGTTAAGAAAAATGGCCAAGGATCTCATTTTGCAATTTTAGGAAAGGAGGATCAAACTTCATCGAATTTATCACCTAATAATGCTAGCAGGGCTTGAAAAGAAAGTGGTTCCTAGGCTGGTGTTCAGATGCATAATAAAGAAAAATCTACTAATAACCATGCTATCTTTTCTAATAATAGAAAGAATCAGAGACAAACCTAAGTGGTCACTACTGAGCCACCCATATAACCTTTGCACTTGTCCATGCATAAAGATGTCAGAACATGTAACACTCAAACACTGACCTCAAAACATAATACTCCAGTGTCTGAAAAAGCCTCCTTCCATCTTAGGGGAGGTAACCAAATGGCTCAGCAGTGCAAAGTTTGCAACCAAAAAAGGAAAACCAAGAATTGCTAGGGAAAATGCTAAATCGGTGCAGAAAAAAAAGGGTAACATTAAGAAAAGTGGCCAAGGATCTCGTTTTCCAGTTTTAGGAAAGGAGCATCAGACTTCATCGAATTTATCGCCTAATAATGCGAGCAGGGCGGGAAAAGAAAGTGGTTCCCAGGCTGGTGTTCAAATGCATAATAAAGAAAAATCTACTAATAACCAGGCTGTCTTTTCTAATAATAGAAAGAATCAAAGACAGACCTAAGTGGTCACTGTTGAGCCACCCATGCAACCTTTGCACTTTTCCATGCATAAAGATGTCAGGACACATAACACTCAAACACTGACCTCAAAATAGAATACCCCAGTGTCTGCAAAGCCTCCTTCCATCTTAAGGGAGGCTGATAGGCAACTCATTATTGTCCCCTCTCCTACTACACTTGAACCGAAAAAACACAAAGTTGTTACACTTAGTCAACCAGCAAGATGCTAGTGGGACTAACATTGTATAATATAAGAAACCTCCAGATAAGGAGATGGTTTGGGATAGTGATTATGATTTTCCTGATGATGAGGACTTCCGATTCTCTAATTTCTCTTACTTTTGTTACTCTTTTTATTTAATTGTTTATTCTATTTTTTATGGTTATGAAGATTTTTTCTTAGAATGTGCAAGGGGCGAGATCCCCTCACTTTAAGAGAGTCTTCTGCAATTTTATTAAGATTGTCTCTCATGATTTAGTGGCTATTTTCAAGCCTAGAATCAGTGGGGAGAAAGCGGATAATTTTATTAAAAATAGTGGCTTTGATTTGTCTTACAGATTAGAGGCTAGAGGGTATTCTGATGGCATTTGGATCCTTTGGAAAGACTATATCAAAGTTCATGTTCTCTTATGTTATAAGTAATTCATTCATCTTTGTGTGGAAAATCAGGGTAATATATCTCTCGTCACTTATGTTTATGGTAGTCCTAATGCTCTTTTACACAGGAAAGCTTGGGAAGATCTATCTAAGCTTAATATTTATGACCAAACTCCTTGGTTGCTTTGTGGAGTTTTCAACACAATAAGTAAAAGCTCAGAGAGAAGAAAGGGTTCGAATAAGCAAGCTAAGGGCCGTCAATACTTTGGTAACTGGATCCATAACATAGGCCTTCATGATCTGGGTTTCTCTAGGTCAAGTTTTACGTGGAAAAGAGGTCAGGTTCATGAGAGGCTTGATAAGGCTCTTTGCAACTATGGTTGGTTAACAACCTACCCTAACGCTATTGTTAACATCTTCCTAGGATTGGGTCTGATCACCGGCTTCTTCTTATCAACTTTAACATATCTAATTCGGGAAGTAAAAAGTCCAAGCCTTTTAAATTTTTGGCTGCTTGGTGTCTTCATAATGGCTTCCCAGATTTAAGGCCAATTCTTGGGATCCTAATTTGCCTTTTTATTGAGAACTGTAATGTTTTTCTGAATAAGGCTCATAATTGGAACAAAGAGGTCTTTGGTAATATCTTTGGCAGGAAGAAAAGACTTTTAGCTAGGATTAATGGAATCCAGGCCACCTTTGAAGTGAAGGATTTCACGTTCCTTAACAACCTTGAGCTTGATCTTAAGAAAGAATTGGACGAAGTCTTGCTTCAAGAGTAAGTGTATTGGATGTAAAAATCAAGGATGGATTAGATTAATAGTGGAGACAAAAATACAAACTTCTACCACCACAAAACCATAACTAGGAGGAGACAAAACAAAATTCATTCACTTATTCTTCATGATGGTAATTGGTCATCGAATAGTGATCTCTTCGAGAATCGTGCTTTATCTCATCTTGGGAATCTTTTCTCTTACTCTAACAATATTAGGCTTGTTCCCCATTCTAATGTAAACTTTCCTTTGTGTGATACAAATGAGATTAATTGCCTTGGTGCCCAAGTCTCCTTTGAGGAAGTTTATAAGGCTTTGTTTCAAATGGCCCCTTTTAAGGCGCCCGGCCCAGATGGTCTCCCTGCGATGTTCTATCAAAAATACTGGAAGGAAGTTGGTCATTCAATCTTTAACCTTGTGAAAAACATCTTTGAAGGGGGTAACCTACCCCAAGATCTCAACGATACTCTTTTGGTCCTTATTCCTAAGAAAGAGAAGCCGGAACTTATCACACATTTCAAGCCGATTAGTCTTTGTAATGTTAGCTACAAGGTGATTTCGAAAGTCATTGTTAATAGAATAAAAGAAATTCTTCCCAAACTCATCAGCCCTACTCAATCTAGTTTTATTCCTGGATGACATATTACGGATAACATCATTGTGGCTCATGAGGTAATCCATTCTATGATTAAGAAAAAAAAGGTAAAAAAGGTTTCATGCTCATCAAAGTAGACCTTGAAAAAGCCTATGATAGGCTTGATTGGAATTTTATTTATGATACTTGAAACTGTGCTGGATTTCCTTCTAATTTTATTGCGATTATTATGAAATGTATTAACTCTATGTGCATGCAGCTTCTTTGGAATGGTAAGTCAACTAGAAAGTTTAATCCTAGCCAAGGGCTTCATTAGGGTTATCCTCTATCGCCATACATTTTTGTTCTCTGTATTGAGAGGTTGGCTCATCTGATCACTCAAGAGGTTGCTAATGGTGTGTGGAAACCTATCAGATTAGGGAAGAATGGCCCACCCCTTATGCATCTCTTGTTTGAAGATGATTTGATCTTGATGGCGGAAGTTACCCTTGACCAGGCTAGAATTATCAATCAGGTTCTCCATAAATTTTGTTCTAGCTCTGGTCAGCAGGCCAACGAGGATAAAATAAACATTTTCTTTTTCTAAGAATGTTAAAGTCATTGACATCGGTACTATTAAGAGAGAATTGGGGTTCTTAGTGACTACTGATCTTGGTAAATATCTGGGTATGCCACTCTTACATTCTAAGGTTACTAAAAGCACCTATAATGATATCTTTGATAAGGTTAAGCATTGTCTTTATAACTGGACTTCTTCCTCTCTTCATTGGTTGGTCGAACTACTGTAATAAATTCTACCCTTGGAGCCATGCCTTTGTATGCCATGCAAACTACATTATTGCCAATGTATATTTGTCAAGATATTGATAAGGATTGTCGTAATTTCTTATGGGGTAGTAATGATGAATCTAAGAAAATATCTCTTGTTAAATGGGAGGATGTTTCCCTTCCTAAAAGTCCCAGAGGGCTGGGTTTAAAGACCTTCAAGGCATGAATAAAGCTTTCATTATGAAACTTGCCTAAGATCTTCTGTTGAACAAGGATAAGCTATGGGTTAGCATTGTCCAAGCCAAATATAAAGTGAACACTAAGGCACACTTTCATTTTGGAAGGGCTAGTAGTGGCTCTTAATTTTGGAAATCACTTGCTAAAGTTTGGGATGCCACTCTGAAAGGTAGTAGATGGCTGGTAGGGAATATAAGAAGTATTCATTTTTGGCTAGATATCTGGGTAACAGAGGAGAAACCATTAATTGAATATGTGTTGACAAACATCCCTCACAATCACAGTGAGCTCTAAGTTGCATATTACATTAATGATAATGGTCAGTGGATTTGGGAATCCTTTAACTGCTTTCTTCCCAATTCCATTCTCTTAAGGATAACAGCTATTCCAATCTCTAAGGATCCTAATAAGGATGATCAATAATTTTAGGGCCTTTCTCCAAATGGTAGATTTACCACGAAATCGGCATACCAACAAGTAATGGTGGAAAATGGCACTAAAGATGATCGGGATTGGCAAGTAGTGTGGAAATGGCCTGGCCCCCAGCGTATCAGAGTCTTCCTTTGGCTTGTATTGAAAGAAAGGTTACTCACCAATGTGGAGCATTCTAGGCCCCATCTGACTAATGATCCTGGTTGCGCTCGGTGCCAGAGTTCAAATGAGACTATCCTTCACACCCTTAGAGACTGTCCTTATGCCAGATTACTTTGGAACTCTTAAGTTCCTAGGGAGTATTGGAGAGATTTCTTCTCATTGGATCTTCGTGCATGTGTAATTTCTAATTTGCGAAATGTCTTTCAATTTTTAGGGCCAAAGTGATTGGAGAATCTTAATTGGTGTTACTGTATCAAGCATCTAGAAATGGAATAATGAAGATATTTTCAACTCTAATTCAGGGTGATCTAGAAGAAATCTGGGTGAACTTAGCAGAAGGACAGAGGAGATATCCAAGGCGGTGCAGCTGGATGGAGGCTTAAGCTCGAATAGGTGCCAAACTGAAGAGATCATGGTGGCTTGGCAACCTTCTTTGGAAGGAGTGTTTAAAGTTAATACTGATGGGTCAAGGAATGATCAATCTGGTAAAGTAGTGACTGGAGGTGTGATTAGAGATTTCGATGGACGCTAGCAAGGTGGTTTCTATATGAACATTGCTATATGTTCAATTACTCATGTAGAACTTTAGGGCATTCGCCAAGGTCTTCATGTAGCTTGGGATATTGGGGCAAGGAAGGTTATTCTTGAAACTGACAGCAAGTGTGCTTTTGACTTAATTAACCTAAGGAATGATCATCCCAACTCCCACTCCCTTCTTATTACTGATATTAATGACATGTTAGCAAGGACCTGAGACATTCAAATTAGATACTCTTATGGAGAATCTAATTTTGTGGCAGACCATTTTTCAAAGTGGGCCAATAATTTTCCTTTGGGAGTGCATAAAATCACAACACCTATTCTAGAGACTCATCAATGGTTATTGCATGACGCTTATGGAGTGGCCTATTAGCGAAGAATAAACTCTTAGTTTCAATTTCTTTCCATTTGTAACCAAAAAAAAGTCAAAGCAAACATATCCAAAACAAATATTAACAAAGCATATTATAAAGGGAATCACAAGAACTTTCAACTAAAGAACAAAAATATATGCTATGCAGAACATGGTTAAAATAATATAGTAAATAAGATACAACAACTAAAGCCACATAATTAAGATAGAACATGTTTCAAAAAAAAAATACAACAACAACTAAAGGCACATAATTAAATAAATCAAAATCACCTTTTGTTTATTTTTTTAAAAACACTATGGCACCATAGCAAAATAAAATCACTTTTATTGATTTTTTCAAAACATAATATTTAAGCTCAGATTAAATAAAAACACAAATTAAAATAAAGATTAAATACAATCAATTTTATTTTAAATAATACAGAGATGCATAAACATTTTATTAAAATCACTTCTATTTAAAAAAAAACAAAAAAATATAGCACAACAAGAAAAACTACAACATATGAAAATTCACCAAACAAGTGGTAAATTTGCCACTACTTATGGTGAAATCGCCATAGACAATGGCTTTTGCCATTGCACTATTCTTTTATATTTTATGGTCCAATTTTGCAAATTAATAAAATAATGCTTTTGCAATTTTAGCTAGATATCGATTTTGAATTAACAATTTTATGAATAAAATGAATTAAAGTTACAGAACAAATGATACAGATAACAAATACTGATACTCACATAATGACTAAAATTATATAGCAGTTATAAGCATATAACAACTAAGGTCATCAGATAAAAACTATATCACAACTAACATCATCATAATAACATATTTTATGAGTTTTAATAAAAGGCTAAACTTTTATATCCATAGGCACATAACTTATTCAAACAATTAAAACACGTCGAACATTCTAACATCTAAAAACTAAACAAATTAAGTAATCAAATCATATTTAGAATGTTAAAATATTAACCAAACATTAAATTAATTAAAACATTAAATACTTTAGTTTTAAGAAATATACCTGCACCGTTGGCTCCTCCAATTTTCTCATACTTTGGTTTGGTGAAGTTCAAGCCCAGTTGACAGCACCGGCAAACTCCATTTGCAAGGTTTGTGTTGAAGTTTGCCTTAAAACAATGCCTAGATTTGAGGTTCTCCAGTAGTGTTTTTATGTTTTTGGTATTAGTTTTGTCTGTGAATATTTTCTTGTTTTCACACTCTCAAAGAAAACTTTTAGTTCTTTTTTGTTATTAAATTCCTTTTGGCTTCTCTTCTTTCTAATTCTCATTCAATGTTCAAAAGTGTTCAAAAGCTAGCCCATTATTTCCTCTAACTCTCCAGATTTTTCAGTAGATGTTCTATTTTATTTTATTTTTTTTTGCAAATCATGGAATATGATAATCTGTATAATCCCATGATTTGGGCAAGATATACGTGAGACAAAGTCAAACAAAGGAGCATTGGAGAATCATAAATTTATGAATAAGTAAGCTGAGAAATTGAAATAAATTTAACGCTAGATATTGCAAAATTTAATCCAATCAATATGCTTGTAAGTTGGGCTTTCAATAAAATTTGAAAAATATATGAAATCTATGAATGTGTATAGCTTCATTTAAAATGAGTAGCCAAAACCCAGCAAAATAACAATCACAATTTTTTTTTGAGAAATATGAACCACAAGTTGTTATTTTTGGTGTTTATTAAAAGGGAAAGGATTTTTTTTTGTCTTTAACAATGAAAAGGTAAAAGTAGAAAATAACTTAACTATAAGAATGCATCATATTACCGAGAAAAATTTACCAACAAATTTTTTTTGTTAGTAATACCGACAGAATACCAAGAGAAGATATTAAAAAATATACCAACAGATTACCGACAAAATAGCGACAAAAAATTTTACCCCCATATATTTTATCGACAATAATGACATGAAAAGATGGAGCCAATAAATATCGATAAACTTAACCAACAGAAATGTCAAAGAGTCGGTAATACTTAGCGCGAATTATTGTCAACTTTTTAGTGATAAAATTTACTGATATAAAAAGATTTAAATATTCTCTTGGTAACCATACTTATCGAGAGAACATATTTTCTTTCGAAAATATCAACTGAAAATATATTCTCTCAGTAATACGGACAGAAAAATTATTTCTCTCGTTAATTATGTAAGTTACAGACATCTTTTCATTTGCCGACATAATATATACTCTATCGGTAAAATTACCTAGAAAAAAATATATTTTGTTAGTAATACCGAGATAATATATTTTTTATCTATAAAATTACTTAGAAAAAATATTTTCTATTGGTAATACCGATAAAAAATTATTTCTCTCGGTATATTATACATTGCAAACATCTATCTATTTACTAAAAGAATATATTTTCTGTTGGTAAAATTACCTAGAGAAAATATATTCTGTCTGTAAAATTACCTAGAAAAAATATTTTCTTCGACAAAAATTATTTCTCTCAGTATATTATATACTTTACAAACGTCTTTTTATTTATCGAGAAAATATATTTTATGTCGGTAAAAATATCTAGAAAAAATATTTTCTGTTGATAATACCGAAAGAAAAGATTGTTCTCTCGATAAATGAATAGTCACAACCAAATTAGGTAGATGAAAATTTTACCATTAGTAGGTGAGCCGTTTACAGAGAAAAAATATTTTTTCATCTATATTATCAACAGAAAATATATTATCGGTAAAAATAAAACTAGTGGCAGCAATTTTATCACCTAAATTGTATATTTGCTAACAGACTGTTCCTTTCATCGATAAATTTATCAACAAATACTTATTTCTCTTGATAAATTTTTTCTATAAAAATAAATTATTTTTTCTCCTCTCCCATTTCTGCCGGCGCTCCATATTTTTTCCATTTTTGCTCTTCCCATTTCTGTGTTTTTTTTTTCTTAAAGAAGAAGAAGAAGAAGACGAATGTATTTATCTTATTTTTTAAATTTTATTAACTTTTATAATTTATGTTATTTATTTTTTGATTTGTTGTTATTTTTCATAAATTTAATATTTTATTTTGGATTTATGACTGTTGTATTTTAGGTTGATTTATATTTTGCCTGTGTTTTATTTAATTTTTAAGGTATTTTTTATTAAAAAAACTTTAGATAAATTTTATTTTTCTTAATTTTCCAAAAAATAAAAAAATAAAATTTTTAAATTTATTATAATTAATCAGAATATTATTTTAGGAATTTTTAAAATTTTCATAATATATTTAGATTTTTTTTTGTATTTAGAATTTTATTTAGGATGTTAGATTTTTTTTAGAGTATTTTTATGATTTTTTTAAAAAATCAGGTAAAATTGATTTTTTTTTATAAATTTCAGAATAAAAATTAAAAAAAAATTAATTTTTAATTTTTTTAATTAAACAGAATATGTTTTAGGGAATTTTAAAATTTTTTATTATAATTTTAGAATTTTTTTGATAAATATAAATATTTTAGTGTGTTAGATATTTTAGGGTATTTTTATGATTTTTTTAAAAATTAATATTTTTAATTAAATAGAATATATTTTAGGAAATTTAAATTTTTTGTTATATTTTTAAAAAAAATTTAGTAAAAATATATTTTTTTTAAAATTGTCTATTAGTAATACCGGCATAATTTTCTATTTGTAATACCGACAAAAAATCAATTTTCGTTGGCAATACCCAACAGAAAATCTATAAGCAAATAATTTTTGTTAATAATCTCATTGATTGTGTACTGTAATGGCCGATATATTTTTCGTTGGTAATACTAACTGAAAATTTTTTTGTCAGTATTACCGACATAATATCTCGTTCTGTCAATAAACTTTGCCAATAAAATTTCTGTCGAAAATGCCAGCATAAATTTTTTTTTTCAGTAATTTACAAATAGAAGGCTATTTTTGTCGGTATTTTTATTACCGGTAATTAATATAACTATAAAATTTTATGTCGATAAATCTAATTACCGATAAAAAAATAAAAATTACCGACAGATTTTTCTGTCGATAATTCAGTATATTCTTATAATGTTTAAAAGAGGAAAGACATTATACTTCAAAGAATTATTGATGGCTAGCTATAAAGATCTCAAAAAAAAATCTAATATTTAAAATAATTCAAGTATTTGTTGATCCTCCATAACCTCAACTCTCTTCTGTAAAATTGTTCATTTTTTAAAATCAATTTCAAAGCTTCATCTGTTATTATTCCCATAGCAAATTAATTTTTCTTTTCAAAACCATTTTCAATTTCTTGTCCCTTCTTCTTCTTTTCCTTTCCAATTCACAACTTGATTTTTTAATGCCCATTTAACTCAAAGCCCATCTCCTTCCTCAAATTTCAAGCTTGATATTGATAACCATTTAATTATAATCCATCTTCTTCAAATTCAAATCTCCAAATGGTATTGAAAAACTATCTCTGTAATATCCTCAAGTATGCCTTAGAAGTTTTGATTTTGTAGTTGGTTTTAAATGTGATTGAATGTATATGTTATTTGATAAGAAAAGAAATTGGAAGAGAATGTTTATGCATATGTGTTTTGGGAAAGAAAAGAGGGTTTAGAGAGAAGTGTATATGTTGTTTATATGATGATATATATAACATATAAGTTGGTCAAAGGAAGAGTCAAGGTGATGGTTAGTGGAAGAGGATATTTATGTGGGATATGTGAAATTACATGAATGGGCACATAAGAGACAAAAGTTAAGTTAAAAGGATGAAGGGCATTTTAGTAATAATTCTTTTGATTTGTGTGGTGGAAATTAAAGGAGAGGTTGACTTTTATTTGTGGATCAAATTTCTCCTCCTTTCATTTTGGTGTGCCGGCCATGGAAGAAAAGAGAGAGGAAGAGAGGTGTTCTTGATGCTAGAACCAAATTGAAGAAGGAATCAAGAGATTTGGTTAAAGATTTGTGGAATTTCTTCATTTAAGGTAAGTACTTTCTTATTCTCCTTTGTTATTTTTGAATTGGGTGTTTGAGGTGAGTTATGATTTGTTATTATCATAATTAAGTGTGTTTGAGATGGGTTTGTAAGTGTTGAGATTGATTGTAAGAAAAGAGGTTAAATTGGTGTTGGTTTTGGTTTTAAAGTGATAAATTAAATGGTTGTTGATATTGAAAGAACAAGAATGATGTTGGTTTTAGGGTTTTGAAGTGATAAGTGAGTAAATGTATGGTTAATGTGAATATTGTGCTATACATGCAAAATAAGTGTTAGTGACTTTGATGAGGTCTATTTGAATAAGTTTATGTTGTGTGTTATGTGTTTTGGTTCATTGCAAAGAGATGTGGCTATGTTTAGGGTTTTGTATGAGAGACCCGTAATTTGGGGCGGTCGCTATTATGTTAAGTGCGGTCGCTATTATATGAAGTGCGGTCGCGACTTAGGTCGGACTTCTGACAGCGAAACCTACTGTGTTAGGGTTCATCTTTTGATTGTGAAGGGCGGTCGCGACTTAGGTCGGGCTTCTGACCGCGAAACCTACTGTGATAAGGTTCCATCTTTCGATTGTGTATAGCGGTCGTACCCTGGTTTGTAGCGACCGCGAGTAACGTTATGTTCTGTTTTATTTGAAATAACCTAATCCTACAATAAGATCCTCAAACACATGTTAAATAAATCATCCAATTGAGTTGTCAAGGATCACAATAAAGATAATTCTTAATGAATGTGTAATGTGTTGGATTATGTATACTTGAGTGATGAAGTGTTATAATGTGATTAATATTATGACTTGTATAGTGTGGAAGAAATGAGGATCATTCACAAAGGTATGTGCAATGCAATTTATTATTATAATTACTTTTATGATGAATTACCTTGGTGTAAATTTAGACATAAAGAGATGTGAAACTAATGTTTTGAGTTATAATGAGGTGAATGAGATGATTGAATAATAATGCATTTGTTAGTTAATGTAATTGATGTTGTATATTCATATGATGAATCAAATGTGATATGAAGCCATTGTGATTGGCTATGATAATTCAAATGTGATATGAAGCCATTGTGATTGGCTATGATGATTCAATTGAAATGGAAATTGATAATGGAATAAGTGTGTACCTAATGTGTTGATTCAACTTTCAGAGTCCTGTTTTGATGGCATGCCTATGAACCATTGGATAGGTGAAATGGGAGGCCCGTAAACCGATTCCAATTGGTAATTATGATATGAATTCCTGGATAGGCGAAATGGGAGGCCCGTAAGCCGATTCCAGATGAGAAATGTGAAAATGGAATGATGGTGAAATGGGAGGCCCGTAAACCACTTCCATTTGTAACAGTTTAGCCGGGTTGAGGATCTCCTCATGTTAATGGGTTGATGGTCCAAGAGACTGGGTCTGTTACACTATCCATGGATAGAGATATGATACATGTTGCCTACGGGCTTGATTATTGTGAATATGATCAAAGCAGTTGACTCTGAACTTTGAATAACATATTAGTGTTTTTGGGCCCGGGTCTGTCTTTGTTTTCAATGTGTTATATAAAGGTTGAACTAAATGAGTAATGAGATCTATGATTACCTTTGTTGGAAATGTGATTCTTAAGTGGTGAATTGTGAATAAATAATAACATGAAATGTTATGAATTATGACATGTTAATGGGTGTATTGATATATTGATTGTGAATATTAGTGATGGATCTGTGATTGGTGATAATGATACGTATTTATGTAGATAACATATTAAATTAGAAGAGACATATGAAAGGTGCAATTAAGAATGAAAATACAAACATGCTAAGAAATTATAAGTACTTAGTATTAATATATCTTGTTATGTTGGAATTTATATATTGTATGTTTATATGTTATTTGTACTACTAAGCTCTCGGGCTTAGCGCGGTTGTGTAATCGCGCAGGTGACTAGGTGGAAGATATGAAGTATTTCGGTAAGCCACGAGAAGAGTATGAGTTTGTCGAGACCAACTAGAGGGTGATGCATACATGTATATCTTTTGAATTATAATGTAATTCTTTTTATGAAGCATATTCAGTTGTATAAAGGAAATTTTGATAAATGTAAGATTAATATATATGTAAGGTCATTAAAGTATAATGATTTCGTAAATGTTTCTTTCAATTAATGTATTGTGATTTGAACACTGTTAAAGGATTTTCTTAAATAGCGACGAAAAGTGACATTCTTATGCTTTATATATGTACTGTATGTATGCTAGGTATATGTATAGTATTTATATGGAGTATCGGGGTGTTACATTTATTTTGGTATCAGAGCTTAGGTTCGAGATTCTCGGCCTAAGTGAAATTAAAAAGAAAAAGTTTTGAAATGCTTAAAATGAATTAAAAAGAAGAGTTTTGAAAAGTTTAAATGGAAGTAAAGAGGAAAAGTTTGGAAATGGAATTTGTAATACATGCATATGCATTCACACCTAGGTTGGTCTCGGATGTGGCATTATGTGAATTGTAATGTAATTGAACTAGATGAGATGAGATGAATAATAACATGTGGATAAAGTTCTGCATGAGAGGAAAATTAAAGAAAGCAAATATTGAATTATTGCTTATTGAGATGTGGATGTAATATAAAGAAATAAATAGATAGATAGGTTATTAATGGACGAGAATCTGGTGAAATATTAAGTGAGTTGATCGATATAAACAAAATGTATGTGGATAATTCTAAAATTATGAATAAGATAAATTGATATATATATATATCAATGATGATATATGAAATGTGAAAGGTATGATGATCATTGAAAAAGTTTGTGTAATGCCATTGATTATGTACATTTGAGTGATGTGGTTTGAAATGACTGAGGCATGTTTGCCTAATTTGATTATGAGAATGAAATGAATTGAGAAAGTAATGTTTAAAAGATATAAATGAATGAACCTGTCTGCCTTCTGCGGACCCCTGAGATTGGCAGTGGCTTGAGGCCCAGTGGGCAACCGACCTGGTTGGGGGAAGGTTCATATATGAGATCATGATTGTTGATTTAAAATGAACTTTGATTATAATATTAAATACTTGTTGGGTTATGTGTGTTTATGTTGAATGAGTATAATGGATGATGATATAACTATTGAAACAATGAAATGAGACATTTGTAAATATGAGCTTTATTGGTTGAATGCATAACATGAATATTGATATTGTTTTTATTGTTATGGTAATGCAACATTGTGATTTTAATGTTAAAAGTGTAATATGTTTGAATATGGTGAAGGCTCATGGTAATGGTGGTAATATGTGATATACATATATAAAATGTTTTGTTTTGATGTTATACTATGGTTTATATATGAGTTTTAAAGCTGATATTACTAACGTAAGGTTAGTAAATTAAATTTCAATAAAAGAATACTTGAATAGTGAAAGTTTAATGTATAGTATGTATATGATCTTTGTGGAATAAATAATGTTACATATTAAAAATGATTTACAAATATGTAATTTGATGAATTAAAAGTTTGACAAGTGATGAAATAGTCATGATAATGTTGACTACTTGAAATGTGATAAAGTGATGTAATATGTTAGTGATCAAGGATTGAGTTGATCACTTGAGAATGTAATGTACGCATAGTATTGTGTGTTTGTAACCTATACAACTACATATCTATTAATATTGAGAATGATTACACTTGCATTGACAGATTTGTGCGAAGTAAGGTCATGTGATAAGATTGATAGTAAGAATTGTATTGAACAACGTTGATTCAAGAAACTGAGAATTGTGATAATTAGACTTGGAAATTGTATAGAGGTTATTGGGCTCAATGTGTAGATGATTGGATGTAATATGTATATATATGTGGAATGGTAAACAAATGGATATAAAGATGGTATATTAAATGCATTTAAAAAAAAAAATAATAAAGGTGAGAGAGATGTCACCTTAGTATTGTGATTAAGATTTTGTGAAATATTATTATGGTTAGAGTGTATGTATGTGTGGAGTTGATAAACAATTAAAGCATATCAAAAAAAAAAAAAGGATAAGAATGATGTTGTGCAATGAAAGTAATAAATGTTAAATTGTGTTGATGATATGTAAAAGAGGAATTAAATATAATTGTATGATTATGTGTATATATGTAAGAAATGTGGAAAGCAAGTCACATTGTGAATGTGACCTTTGAATGTAAATGGGATATAATTACTTGTCTAGTGGTATGGAGAATGATATGGCATGTATTAGTGGACCTATGAGAGATTAGGTCTTGATCTATGCAGAGTTCGACTATGAGATGAAATGAAGAGTGAGAAAGGATTCGAATAACACTGGATGATGAATGGTTATGATAATAATTGAGCTAGACTATTATATTATGTTTTCTGGTTCAAGGATTATGCACGTGAAAATATTATATGTATATGTGTAAAATATGAAGGGAAGTATAATGTATGAAAAGTTTTACAAGAGATAGATTAGAAGTGGAGTAATAAATGAATTTGTATATGATTGAATGTTGTGCATAAAGATGTTATAAATAATATTGTTGATGTAAGTTAGGCTAATGATGATCTTATGATCAAGAGTAAATTGTTTTGGAACAAAGTTGAATTATGTTAACTTTTGGGAATAGCAAAGGTATAGAGAAGGAATATGTAAACTTAGTACTGTAATTGGAAATGTTTGAAGAAGAATAATAGAGAAGCAATATTGATTTATAAACTACAGACGTGATTATTAAAATACTCCGGCCGTATGGTTTGTTAGTGTAATTGGCTGGTTAATTTTGTTCTCAGCAGATTTGGGTCTGAGATAATATGATTATAGTATTATGTGGGTGAGTTTGATAATTTTGTTTTAAGAAACATGGTTAGAAGTTATGAATGGTAAAGTTATATCTTATCAGTTCTATATTAGAAATTTGTTTATAATTATAAAAAGTATGGAAAGAGAAGAGAACTGTGTAAATGTTTTGAATCATGGAGAATAGATAGAAAAGTGATTATGTATATATAGTAATGATATGATAATGTGAGGAAATGATAATGGGAGAAATTATGAGATATAATTGAAAATGATATTGAATATATTTTTGTATAAGATGAATTAATGGATAGAAATAATGTTAAATGAATGACCTATGGGTGATAATTATAGTATGAGAATTATGTGAGATTACATCGCTATTATATAAGCAAAATATATATATATATATGGATATGGAAAGATAATTTAAAGAGATTTGTTATTAATGAGGATAGTCTCAAAAAGTTGAACGGATGGATCCTGAGGGATTAGAATTTGAGAATAAGTTTGACCTAATTGAATTAGGTCATGTATATTGAGATATGGTTATATTATGATAGCTAGATCGATTGATCTAAATTTTGCTAAGATTGCGAATTAATATTATCGAGATTTAATATGTATAGTTATGCTAAGAGTATAAGATATGTATGATAATGTATATAAGAGGTAATATGCTGATACATAAATGAGTTATGAATGGGGATAAGATGTTTGAATTAAAGGGAAGAGTAAAAGTTATGTGATTTAAGGAAATCATAATGTAAGAATATGATTATCTTCATATGGATATTAAGATGGTGATTTGTTATAATGGGTTGTTATTGTGATGGATAATTTCGAGGACGAAATTTCTTTTTAGAGGGGGAGAATTGTAATATCCTCAAGTATGCCTTAGAAGTTTTGATTTTGTAGTTGGTTTTAAATGTGATTGAATGTATATGTTATTTGATAAGAAAAGAAATTGGAAGAGAATGTTTATGCATATGTGTTTTGGGAAAGAAAAGAGGGTTTAGAGAGAAGTGTATATGTTGTTTATATGATGATATATATAACATATAAGTTGGTCAAAGGAAGAGTCAAGGTGATGGTTAGTGGAAGAGGATATTTATGTGGGATATGTGAAATTACATGAATGGGCACATAAGAGACAAAAGTTAAGTTAAAAGGATGAAGGGCATTTTAGTAATAATTCTTTTGATTTGTGTGGTGGAAATTAAAGGAGAGGTTGACTTTTATTTGTGGATCAAATTTCTCCTCCTTTCATTTTGGTGTGCCGGCCATGGAAGAAAAGAGAGAGGAAGAGAGGTGTTCTTGATGCTAGAACCAAATTGAAGAAGGAATCAAGAGATTTGGTTAAAGATTTGTGGAATTTCTTCATTTAAGGTAAGTACTTTCTTATTCTCCTTTGTTATTTTTGAATTGGGTGTTTAAGGTGAGTTATGATTTGTTATTATCATAATTAAGTGTGTTTGAGATGGGTTTGTAAGTGTTGAGATTGATTGTAAGAAAAGAGGTTAAATTGGTGTTGGTTTTGGTTTTAAAGTGATAAATTAAATGGTTGTTGATATTGAAAGAACAAGAATGATGTTGGTTTTAGGGTTTTGAAGTGATAAGTGAGTAAATGTATGGTTAATGTGAATATTGTGCTATACATGCAAAATAAGTGTTAGTGACTTTGATGAGGTCTATTTGAATAAGTTTATGTTGTGTGTTATGTGTTTTGGTTCATTGCAAAGAGATGTGGCTATGTTTAGGGTTTTGTATGAGAGACCCGTAATTTGGGGCGGTCGCTATTATGTTAAGTGCGGTCGCTATTATATGAAGTGCGGTCGCGACTTAGGTCGGACTTCTGACAGCGAAACCTACTGTGTTAGGGTTCATCTTTTGATTGTGAAGGGCGGTCGCGACTTAGGTCGGGCTTCTGACCGCGAAACCTACTGTGATAAGGTTCCATCTTTCGATTGTGTATAGCGGTCGTACCCTGGTTTGTAGCGACCGCGAGTAACGTTATGTTCTGTTTTATTTGAAATAACCTAATCCTACAATAAGATCCTCAAACACATGTTAAATAAATCATCCAATTGAGTTGTCAAGGATCACAATAAAGATAATTCTTAATGAATGTGTAATGTGTTGGATTATGTATACTTGAGTGATGAAGTGTTATAATGTGATTAATATTATGACTTGTATAGTGTGGAAGAAATGAGGATCATTCACAAAGGTATGTGCAATGCAATTTATTATTATAATTACTTTTATGATGAATTACCTTGGTGTAAATTTAGACATAAAGAGATGTGAAACTAATGTTTTGAGTTATAATGAGGTGAATGAGATGATTGAATAATAATGCATTTGTTAGTTAATGTAATTGATGTTGTATATTCATATGATGAATCAAATGTGATATGAAGCCATTGTGATTGGCTATGATAATTCAAATGTGATATGAAGCCATTGTGATTGGCTATGATGATTCAATTGAAATGGAAATTGATAATGGAATAAGTGTGTACCTAATGTGTTGATTCAACTTTCAGAGTCCTGTTTTGATGGCATGCCTATGAACCATTGGATAGGTGAAATGGGAGGCCCGTAAACCGATTCCAATTGGTAATTATGATATGAATTCCTGGATAGGCGAAATGGGAGGCCCGTAAGCCGATTCCAGATGAGAAATGTGAAAATGGAATGATGGTGAAATGGGAGGCCCGTAAACCACTTCCATTTGTAACAGTTTAGCCGGGTTGAGGATCTCCTCATGTTAATGGGTTGATGGTCCAAGAGACTGGGTCTGTTACACTATCCATGGATAGAGATATGATACATGTTGCCTACGGGCTTGATTATTGTGAATATGATCAAAGCAGTTGACTCTGAACTTTGAATAACATATTAGTGTTTTTGGGCCCGGGTCTGTCTTTGTTTTCAATGTGTTATATAAAGGTTGAACTAAATGAGTAATGAGATCTATGATTACCTTTGTTGGAAATGTGATTCTTAAGTGGTGAATTGTGAATAAATAATAACATGAAATGTTATGAATTATGACATGTTAATGGGTGTATTGATATATTGATTGTGAATATTAGTGATGGATCTGTGATTGGTGATAATGATACGTATTTATGTAGATAACATATTAAATTAGAAGAGACATATGAAAGGTGCAATTAAGAATGAAAATACAAACATGCTAAGAAATTATAAGTACTTAGTATTAATATATCTTGTTATGTTGGAATTTATATATTGTATGTTTATATGTTATTTGTACTACTAAGCTCTCGGGCTTAGCGCGGTTGTGTAATCGCGCAGGTGACTAGGTGGAAGATATGAAGTATTTCGGTAAGCCACGAGAAGAGTATGAGTTTGTCGAGACCAACTAGAGGGTGATGCATACATGTATATCTTTTGAATTATAATGTAATTCTTTTTATGAAGCATATTCAGTTGTATAAAGGAAATTTTGATAAATGTAAGATTAATATATATGTAAGGTCATTAAAGTATAATGATTTCGTAAATGTTTCTTTCAATTAATGTATTGTGATTTGAACACTGTTAAAGGATTTTCTTAAATAGCGACGAAAAGTGACATTCTTATGCTTTATATATGTACTGTATGTATGCTAGGTATATGTATAGTATTTATATGGAGTATCGGGGTGTTACAATCTCTTTCCTCTCCCACCACCAAAATCACCCATAAATCCATACTACCAAGCTTTATTTTCCAACCCATACTCCATAAAAACTGAACCCACAAAAACCCTGTCACATCTTCCTTTTCCTCTTCAAACCAAAGCTTCTCACCTCCTAAAACTCATTCTACCAAGATCAAAAATCAAGAAACCCAATTTCTATAGGAAAATTAAGCCAAAAATCAAGCATTACCAAAAATCAATCCACCATTTCCAAGTTCAAGCTTCCTTCCACATAAAACCCCAAGGGATCTAAGCTTTCAATTTTAATTTTTCTTTCTACTGAAAAAAATTCAACAAACTCATTCCCCTTTCTATCCAAAAAGAAAGGAAAAGAAAAAAAAATCTAAGCTCTTTTCTCTCTTACCATCGAAATCATCATCACCATAAAAATCAGCCTCATTAGAGAAAAACCTAGCAACTCAACCCAGATATTCAATGAAAAGGCAATTAGATTTGGTAGCTCTAAATTCCAGTTTATTTATCTTCATCATCCAAGGAATTTAGGTGAGTATTCAATTGACACTTGAATATTGCCTTGTACTATTGATGAACCAATTAGATAGTGAATATTCAAGAATTTGTGAATTTTAAGTTACTGGTTATGAAATTGCGTTGGTGAATGTTTAAAATTGAACTTTGGGTTGTATTCTGTGAACTTTGAATTTTGAAAAAGGCTGAAATTATTGATTATAGAAAGAGAATTTTGGATTGAAGACAATGATTAAATTTCTTTTTTAATGGTTGGATGAGAGTATGGTTGTAACTTGTAATGATCTTAGCTATTTCGGCCATTTTGCCCTTTCTTTGGAAAACATTAAATGTTTTTTTGGTAACTTTTTCCATTTTGGCCAATTTTTAGAATATAAATTCATGTGCTTACTTTTATGAAAAATGAGAATAAATTAACCTACTAAACATTTTGATTTTTTCTTGGTTAGGAGCAAAAACTGTGAATGCTTTTGATTTGACTATTTCAAAGCAAACATGCTCTTTTTGGCAAATAATTAGACTTATGGTATGAGGTCCTATAGATTGAACTATAGTAAGCCAATTTTCTTAATTTTCCTTTACGATTTTTTATTTTTGGCCTATCCTTTTGGAGAGTCAATTCATTAAATTTTTTGCCTATTCAATTCTGTGCAAATTTCTTGTTTGTTCAAAAGGTAAGTTATCAACTTGACTAATATTTTTTAAAAAAATATTCAATGATTTGGCCATGTATTCTTGTTATTTTATTTCAATATAAGATTCTACCAGCCAAATGATTTATACCAAATAAATACCTCATTAATGTTGTGGACTATTTCAGTTCCATGAATATTATATACTTGTACTAAATATGAATTTACTGAATTGGATTCTAACATGAATTTTTGGATAATAGAGGCACCAATGGCTTCTTTCTCTTCTACACCTACTCAAAGTACCAACCAATTCTTTCTTAAGTCACACATCCTTCAATCTCAAGTCTTCTTCCTTTTTATGTTGTGAGACTCTCCTTATTTTTCAGTATATGATTCTGAAAATGAAGGTCATCTGATGGTAGGCCTTATTGCTATTGCTTCTAATATGTTTCCCTTATTTTCTTTTTTTTTTTTGGCTTTTTCTTTTTTAGGATAGAAAGTGGCCAATAAGCCTACTTTTAATATGTATTATTATCATTTATAAAAGTTTCCTAAAGACTATCTTTTCCAAAAACACAAAGAAACTAAAAAACCATTGAAATAACTTTATAACGCCTGCTACAAAATAAATAAACTTACTTACAAGTGACATATATGTGGCTGAGTGCACTTTGTAAGGCTTAATGGTTTGACCAGTAACCCCACTATAGAACTCACCATCCATTTATTGTGGAGGTGTCTCCTAAATCCTATGGATTTCAATAACATCTTCTTCCCATTTAACCTTTGGGCTTTCCACAGACTTAAGATCATTTTTATCTTCAGTAGCTTTTCTCCAAAATTTTATTTTCTTTTTAAGTTGTCTCTCCAATGCTTTTTTTTTTTTTTGCAGCTCTCTACCTTATGAGTCTCCTCTTTTTGAGTTTTTGTCAAAAGCTGTGAAAATTTCTTATTTTGCATTTTATGCTATTGGTTAGTCGGCATCACCACTGGAGGCATCACAAATTTGAGCTAGTAGCATTATGGATGGCCAGCTTGGTAATTGAATTGAGTTTTTCTCACTACCTTTTCTTTTCCCTCCACCAATTTATTTTGTAATAAATGTTTAGGCACCCAAATTTGGTAAGAAAAATTTTCAAACCTGACTTTTAATGTGTTATGTCTTTCTTTCTTTTCTATCTTGAATTTTAATGGGAATGACCCATGGAGTTCATGTCAGCCAATTTGCTTCAGGCTATGCCCATATTCCATAATCTTCCTCTTCCTTCTAGCCTCCACAAGCATTGGAGGACATTTCTTCTTTGGAGAGGGCTATGGAACTATGTTATTTTTTGGTGCAATACTCCTTGAGATGCCTACCTGCACAAAACCTTCAACATTATAATAATTAAATAGATTTTGAAAGTTATTTGAACCAACAAATTTGTGAGACAATGTTGGCTTGCCATTTTGGCGGCCATTGTCATATATATTCCCTGTTGAGGTCATTAATTTTCTCTCTTTTACGAGGAGGAATGCATGTTTCTTTAGCATGCACATGTGGATGATGCATCTCAGCAGGCTCTTGGGCTATGGAATGCCCCATGAGCTCTTTTAAAGCTTTGTCTAGGAGACTTGGAAATAACTTTTTGGCTTATAGGGCTCATTTGACCCTTTTGCTGAGAGAGACATTAGGTACTCTTACTCAAGATCTGAAAAAGTAAATCATGATACTTTTGTGTCTATTTTTGTGCTTCCAAAATATTTTTCAACATATCAACAATAATTTTTTCATCAAATTCACTATCAGCTATAGGGATGCCTTGAGGGTTTTCTTTAATTTGCTCTACCATATGAGATGCAGACTTCTTATGCCCTGCTGTTGCAGCGACAGTTTCCATGCCCTAAGACCCGGCTATTTGTTCTCCTAAAAATCATATTTTATTTTTTGAATATATTTTTGCAGAATGTGTCCCACTGGGCATGCCAAAATTTTTTGCTATGAAATTAACAAACTAGGCCTTTAATTAAATTTGTAAGCATGCTAGAGGAGTTGGTTCCTCAACCAATTACGCTACTTGATTGACTCTAACAAATGAATGTGTTAATTTCTTTATAGGACAAAAAAATATATATTTTCAAGCTCGTTGAACACAATTTGCTTAAATTCCACAATAACAATTGAAAAGTAACGTATATTTGCAGACTATTGACTGAATAAAGCGTATGAACAATGTGCTGATAATTATTAACAAAAGAAAGTTTAAAATTGAATAAGAAAGTGAAAATATGAATTGTTCTGATAATTACTGACAAAAGGAAGTCTAAAACTAAAAAAGAAATTAAAAATATGAACTAAAATTGATAATGACAAGAACAAGATTTTTTGCAATATGAGTTGTTGATTTTTCTGAGTAATTTGGAGTTATTTTTCTCTATGTTTTGCAGTTGATTGATGATCGTGCCTTCTTATTGATTGTGACCTCCTTTTATAAACTTTGAAAATTGACAGTTAATAGCCACTAATTACACCAATTACTCTACTATCTTTATATCTCTAGCCTATGTTCTAGTAACTGCTCCACTAACTCCACTCCTCCAGTGATTTTAATTATTGCTGCAAATATGATTTCAATAAATTTTTATTTTGAGTGCAAACCGATATATATGCATGTATAAAGACATGTACACAATATATATGTGATATATGTTACGTATATTGTCAATACATGCAACATATACGACATAAAAAAATGTTTAAATAATAGATTTATATGGTTCTTTTATCTGTAATCTATGAAATTAATTATATTATATGTAATATATATATATATATAACATTTATACATATATAACATATATGCAACATATATATTATATAGGATTTACTAAAGAATGATAGTTTTATAATTTAAGATTTTTATGTTTTATTATGTGAGGTATTTGTGTTATTTTGAAAGTTTTTATCATTTTTTTTGAAATTAATATTATTTTTGAAAATTACTCTCTTTTTTTTACTTCAATTGTAATGTAAGAATTTTTTTTTTTGCACTTCAATTATAATTTTTTTTTAAAAAATTGAAGACAATATTAATTATAAAGTTCAAAGTTTACCCTTATAAAAATAAGGTTAGCAATCAATAATGAGAGAATAGTTTGAAAGGATAATTAAGTAAAATATTATAATTTTTTTTATAAAATTTATAATTATTAATGATTACATTGATATATGTAATTATTTTTAAAATGATAATTAAAGTAAAATGGAGGACCTAAAATTTTTTAGGTTATTTATGTAATTTTCTCTTAAATTTAAGATTACAAGTAGTAAGCTCAACCACAAAAGCTCGAGCATCGAGCCCACTTCACAAAAATAATGGGATGTGAGATTTATATTTTATTTATAAAAAATAAAAGAATTAATATCTTCCACAATAACAACTAAACTATTAAGGCTATATTTAGATGGCTGACAACATAGTTTATTAATTTATAGTATGATATCATATTGTATGGTATAGTACTGTAATCAATGCTTATTATATTTGGAAAGATGATATGGTATAATATGATTAATTAGGCTGTTTTTATTTGGTTTGAATAAAATGTTCTCAAATTAGAATTGATATTAAGTTTAATTAAAATTCAAATAAATAATATTAAATTTATTTTTTTATATTCAATAATTAATTTTAATTTTTTTATTTTTTATAGTTAGTAATTAATTTTTATTTTTTAAAGTCAATAATTAATTATAATTTTTATTTTTTATAATCAATAATTAATTTTAATTAAAGACATAAAAATAAATATTAAAATTAATAATATATATCAAATTATTATCTAATAATCTAAAGAAAAGAAAGAGGAATAAAATATGATGAAATAAAAGGTGAATTTGAAATTTATAGTGTGTTTGGTTACACAAGAATCCTAAAAAAGTTGATTGCATGATCTGGTTTAACCAATAATACTATGTTTGTTTGTAAATGATCTATGTAAAATAAAATATTAGGCCCACTAAACTTTACCAATCAGTAAGTAAAATATTTTACTTAGAGAGAGTAGGAAAAATATTTTACCGAAAAAGTGGATTGAGAGATCCATATGTCAAAAGATAATCATATCATTAATTTAATATATGATAAAATAAGAAAGAGATGTTATAATTGTAGTTTAGGTGATACTTCAATTTTTTCTATAAAGTTAGGTTACAACCAAATAAATTAATATTTTTTCAATTCAATTTTTCAGTATTTTATTGCATCTTTCAAATATAGTAATATAATTTTTTCTAATAAAATATAATCCTTATTATATTTTTCTGTAAAATACATCTAATTGATCAAATTTTTTTAATAATTTATCAAACTCACTATTAATAAGTTTGATGACAGTAAATTTGAAAAGAAATGCCTAAACCATGTCAAACCAGGGATTGAGTAATTTAAGAAAATGATGAAAAAACATTATGTTCGAACCATGAAAAAAACATGGTGTACTTTACTATGCATACGGAAATCAAAACGAATATGGTATAAAATCATACCATTCCATACTCCACTGTAAGCTACCACGATCCAAACAGTGTAAAGGAAAGGAAAAACAAAGAGAGAGACAGAGTGAGAAAGGTGAAAGATTGTATCTCCAAGCCCTTTCTTGATTGCGATCTTAGATTCATACGACATTGTTTTTAGATCCATTCGTTAAACCGTGTCTTCTGGGTTCAGTGGTGATGAAACTGCACCTTTCTTCGACTTCCTCGGCACTGCTGCAGCCCTCATCTTCTCCTGTAATCATTACTCTTTGATTTTACTTTTTCTTTTTGTATAATAAATAGATCTCATTGTGTTCATCTGTCAATTTTAGTTTTTGATGTGTTTATTATGAGAAAGTGATGGAAATTTGGAATTATTAGGTTTCTGATTTTATATTGATCTGATTGTTAAATTATATAATCCAAAGTTTATTCATCTTAATTTCGAGATTAGTTAAGGTTTAATTTTATTTTTATTGGTCAAGATCTCTGATAGAATTCATTTCATAGTTTCGATCATATGCAAAGGGAATTTTGGATTGAAAACATTCTTTATATTCAAATTGTTTTTTGGCATATAAATGTTAGATTTTATTTGAGATGTAGGCATGGGAGTTGCTTATGGAACATCCAAGAGTGGTGTTGGTCTAGCATTAGTGGGAGTGATGAGGCCCGAGCTTGTGATGAAGTCAATTGTGCCAATTGTTATGGCTGGTGTGTTAGGTATATATGGCTTGATTATTGTTGTTATTATCAGTATTAGAATTAACCCTAAGGCTATGTCTTATTACTTGTTTGATGTGTACGCATATCTTTCATCTGGTCTTGCTTGTGGCCTTGATGGGCTTTCTGCTGGAATGGCCATTGGAATTGTTGGTGATGCTGGTGTCAGGCATATCCTATTTACACAACATTGATCTTTGGTTTCATTATTTCAAAAGTGAATTTTGTTGCCAACTACATACTGATTAATCTGGATGTGTTGGACTGTCTATCAGTAATAGTTCAAATACACAAATGAAAATTCATTAACTATGTTATGATGGTATAGATTTGTAAATGGATTGGTAGGAAATAGATTCATGGAACTGAGTTGTATGCCCCATCAAATTTCCATCTTATGAGACCATTCTTCATCTTAGTCAGGAGTTGAACCTGTAATTTTGATTGCTTAAGAAGTTCATTTGGATTTTAAAAGATCTTTTGATGGAACGCAATTATTTGTTTATTCAGATAGGTTGATGGATCCATACTGTTATAATAATTGAGTTTTAGTTAGATTCTCACTGATATTTGTGGCACTCTAGATACATGGTTAGGGTATGGTTTAAGTAAAATGTCCATATAATAATTTTAAAGATTTCTGTTCATCTTGTCCCAATTTGAAAACTTAGTTACAGTTTTATGTTAGGTCAAAATAAAAAAAAAGTTAATTTTTTTATTATTAATGACGAGGTTAAATGGATAAATTGAGCTTTAAACTTGTACTAATTTTTTATTGTTGATGATGAGGTTAAATGGATAAATTGAGCTTTAAACTTGTACTGGATTGTCAATTTAGTATCTAGATTTTAATTTTAATTGGAGTGAATAAGCTATTCAACTTAGATTTTTGTAAAATACTACTGATCAAACTAATGACTCAATTAATCAAATTCGAAATATAAAAATTAAATTAGCAGTCTAATAAACCTTTCCTTTCAATTTGTATCTAAGTAAAACGAAACTATATTTTTAAATAAGGGAAAATTGACAAAATTAAAAGCTCATTTTGGGGGTCCTTGGGTCTTTTAAACTAAAAGGAAACACGTGAGATATAAGATTTGATGGATTTATATTAGTTTAGCATTAATGATTCATTAATCATCATGATCGATTTAAAATATGATATTGATTATCTGGAGTGTAAAAGTAATTCTTAATTTAGATGGAGAGTGTTGTGTTGAGCATTTGTTGTCTTTCGCTTGGTTATGTATGTCATTTGGATGGGAAAGGACTAGTGTTTATGGTTTGTTTAGATTTGTTTGGTAGTCTACATTTTTTTATGTCTAACATTTTCCATTCAATTTGAAGATAGCGAGCATACTTTTCATGTGCTTTGCATTATTATGATTCTTTTTTCTTTTTTGTGTATAGCTAATGCTCAACAGCCCAAACGTTTTATTGGAATAATCCTCATCCTCATCTTTGCTGAAGCTTTGGCATTTTGTGGGCTTATTATTGGCATCATCTTGTCTTTTCGAGCTGGCCAGTCTAGGGCAGAATGAGCACAGGGAGATTAGTACCAAAATACCAACTATTATTCTTTTATGGCTTAGTGATGTGATCTGAAGGACAATTTTAAGATTGTTGAAAATTTTCGCCTATACATGAGTTTCTTGTGTATAGCCAGTCCCAAACCCGGGTAAAGAAGGAGGGTTCCGGTAGGTGACAGCCAGCATAAAATTTTTGTCACATCTCATGATATGGATTCTAATAATAATATCGTTGAGGCGTTCCCTATTTACGATGCGCTACATTGGAGCCCATGTATAATGAAGAATAATTAAGGGTGTAAGGCATTCCCCAAATGCGACGCTCCATGTTGGCGCCCGAATGTGGTGCATAATAAACAAGGATTCTCACATCATGGACGGGTGTGGGTAAAGAAGTTAGCCTAAAATACGAGTAATACGAGAGATACAAGTTTAGATAATGGTAAAAGATTCTATAGGAAGAAGCATAAGAAAGAACAATTAGGGAGTAAGATCAGAATAGGAATTTGGAATATTGGATCTCTTACAGGTAAACTGAGAGAACTTGTTGATACTATGGAGAGAAGAAAAATTAGTATTGCTTGTATTCAAGAGACTAAATGGGTTGGAGGGAAAAGTAAAGAAGTTGAGAATAGTGGGTATAAAGTGTGGTATATAAGTATAGATAGAAGTAAAAATGGAGTAGCTATAATTTTGGATAGAAACCTAAAGGAGACAGTTGTAGTGGTGAAAAGAGTAAGCGATAGGATTATTTTAATTAAATTTGTGTTCCAGAATGAGACTATTAACATAGTTAGTACATATGCCCCTCAAGTTGGATTGGATGGGGAGAGCAAGCAAAATTTTTGGGATGATATGGATGAACTTATGCTAGGAATTCCAAATGATGAAAATATTTTTATAGGAGGAGACTTAAATGAGCATGTAGAAAAAGACAGAGTAGGTTTTGAAGAGGTACATGGAGGGTATGGTTTTGGAATTAGAAATGAAGAAGGTAATAGAATCCTTGATTTTGCTTTAGCCTATGGTTTGATTATGGCAAACACATATTTTATAAAAAGGAAATCACATCTAGTGACCTTTAAAAGTGGATAAAATAAAAGTCAGATTGACTTCATACTCACAAGAAAAGCCAATTAAACTCGATGCAAGGATTGTAAGGTTATTCTAAGTGAGGCTTTGACCACTCAGCATAGGTTAGTGGTTTTGGATATCAAGTTTAAAAGGTTGACTAGTAGGCCAAGGAGGAACAATATTTCTAGGATTAGGTGGTAAACTTTAAAAGGTGAAAAATAATTGTTGTTTAAGAATGAGTTGGTCAAAGCTGGAGGGTGGGAGGAAGATGTGAGTATGTCATCAAATGATATGTGGATAGGCATGTCTATAACAATTAATGGAGTAGCTAGAAAGATTCTTGGAGAATCTAAAGGGTGTGGACATCCGTTGAAAAAGTCTTAGTGGTAAAATGAGGAAATACAAAAAGCGGTAAGAAGTAAAAGGGAATGGTATAAGAGTTTACCCAAGTGTAATAACAATGATACTTTTGAGCAGTACAAACAAGCAAAAAAAGATGCTATAAAGGTAGTTAGTCAAGCAAGAGAGAGAGTTTGTATGAGAAACTTAGAATAAAGGAATGGAAAAATCCTATCTATAAATTGGCTAAGATAAGGGAAAAGAAATGCCGTGATTTAAACTAAGTTAAGTATATTAAAGATAAAGAGAATAAGGTTTTGGTTCAAGAAGAAGATATTAAGGAACAATGGAGAAGCTATTTTGAGAAATTTCTTAATGGTAACCATAGTGATAACATTGAGGGTTTAGAATGTTAGGCCGGAGAAAAATATGAAATATACTAGACGAATTAGGTTTTCAAAAGTTAAAGAAGCTTTGAAGAGGTTGAAAGTTGGTAAAGCCTGTGGACCATATGTGATATCTTTTAAGGTTTGAAAATATTTGGGAGATATAGAAGTTGCATGGTTAACATCTTTGTTCAATAAGATCTTAAATACAAAGAAAATGCCTAATGAATGGAGACAAAGTAATTTAATATCTATTTTAAGAATAAAGAAGATATTTAGAATTGCTCAAATTATAGAGGTATAAAGCTTATGAGCCACACTATGAAATTGTGGGAGAGAGTTGTGGAACACCGTTTGCAGTTAGATACTTGTATCTCCTCAAATTAGTTTGGCTTTATGTCTAGTCGATCAACTATGAAAGCTATTTTTCTTATAAGAGATTTGATGAAAAAGTATAAAGAGATGAAGGACTTCCATATAGTTTTTATTGACTTGGAAAAGGCGTATGATAGAGTCCCTAAAGAAGTTTTATGGTAAGTCCTAGAGCATAGGAGAATATTTATACGATATATTCAAATCTTGAAGGATATGAATGAAGGAGCCATCATCAGTATCCGTACTGTGGGAGGGGATACTAAGGATTTTTTCGTTTCTATTGGATTACACCAAGGTTCAGCTTTGAGCCATTATCTTTTCGCCTTGGTCATGGATGAACTAACAAGACATAAAAGATGACATCCCTTGGTGTATGATATTTGTAGATGATATTATATTAATAGATGAGACTCAAGCAGGGGTAAGTCAAAAGTTGGAGTTATGGAGAAGCACTTTGGAATCTAAGGGTTTTAAGCTAAGTAGGACTAAGACTGAATATATACATTATAGATTTAATAGCAAGAGTAGAGAAAGAGGAAAAAATATTTTAAACGAAATACAGTACCTCATAGTACTTATTTTAAATACCTTGGCTCTATTCTTCTAGAAGATGGAGATATAAATCATAGGATTAAAGCTGGTTGGATGAAGTGGAGGGGGTGCTACATGAGTTTTATGTGATCGAAAGATGCCAATTAAATTTAAAGAAACGTTTTACCGCAATGCAATACAGCCTGCGATGATGCATGGTAGTGAGTGTTGGGCAGTAAAAGGACAACACATGAGTAAAATGCATGTTGCGAAAATGAGAATGATAAGATGGATGTGTGATCATACTAGGATGGATAGAATCCGCAATAAGTGCATTAGAGAAAAAATGGGGGTAACACCTATTGAGGATAAGATAAGAGAGCATATATTGAGATGGTTTGGCCATGTGAAATGAAGACCTAGCGATACGCTGGTTAGAAAAACCGAATAAGTTAGAGTAGATATAGCTAAGAGAGGCAGAGGTAGGCCTAAACTGACTTGGTCAAAGGTGATCCAAAATGATCTTATTATGTTACATCTATCAGAAGAGATAACTTTAAATCTTATCGAGTGAAAAATAAGAATTCATATAGCCGACCCCATTGACTTGGGATTAAGGCTTTTGTTGAGTTGAGTTGAGTTGATAGATTATTGATGGGTGGGAAGCACTTACAAGGTTTTGAAAATTTTTCTTATGGAACTGTCTACTCAGCCAGGCACTTAGTGGTCTATTTGTGCTGTTTGCGGGATTAGGAACGGAGTTTATCTGCAGAATAAAAGCTTGTCAAGTTGTTATGTATTTGGTTTTTTTTTATGTATCAATGTACTTTGAAGAACTTAAGTTGTCATAGAAACTTTAATTTAAGGTCTAATGCGTTATTTATTCATTGTGTTTATCACAACCTAAATGATATCGTTTTCATATTATATATATGAAAGTTCGAACTGCATTGATCTCAGTTATTGCAAATAATTGAGATTTGTCTGATTTGGTAATAAATATTTATCTGATACTGTAAAAAAAAGGTAATACATATCTATCCGATACTGAAAAAAATAAATAGCAGTAATAACAACAAAGCTTTAATCGTAAGTTAATTGGATCGGTTATATAGATTCTTTTTTTATTCGACTTGATTTATGGCTATTTCTTTTGATAAATTTAAAAAAAGTAAGGTTATTTTATAATATTTTTGTTTAAGATATATTTTTATCTTTTTTAGCTATTTTTACTTCAACTAATTCAGTTTTTCTGACCGATATATCACTAAGTCTTTATTTCACATAACATCTAAGCAAATTTTCTGTTTGACATTGAGTTTAAATCAAATTATGATTTTTTTTTTTGAAAATTTTTTTTATTACATTTACTAAATCATGGTTAAAAGATAAAATTTTATTTTTAGTTTGTGTTTTTATTTTGATTTGTTATCTTTAATATTTTTTAATGCAGTTACCTACAAAATTATGTTATTTATACTCCGTTTAGAATGAATGAATTCCACAAAATTTTATGAAAATTTATTATATTTTATAATTTTATAATTAATTTTTAACAAAATTATATTATTAATTTTTAATTTTTAAAGTCAAATATCTAATTTGGATGTTTTCTTTTTTAGCTTCATCAATACTCATATTTTTATCTTAATATTTTATTAGATTTTTATTTTTAATAATTATTTAAAATTTTAAAAAATTCCTCATTATATATATAAACCCATTGTGAAATTAACTATCAAAATAAAAAATATTCCTATAAATATAAATAATAATCCAATAAATAAAAATTTTTAAATATGAATATTTTCATCTAAATTTATGTTAGAAATTATTATTTTGAATAAAAATTATTAAAAATAAAATTATAATAGTTTCAATCAATTAAATTCATATAAACTAAAAAATATATTTTTAATATTAAAAAATAAAATATTCATATATAATAATTATCTAATCAAGAAATACATTATTATTAATTTATAGCAATAAATTTAAAAGTAAAATTTATTTTGACATTATTTGCGTTTAAATTTTAACTATAATATTATCATAATACGGGTATATTTTAAAAAAAAGACAAATAAATTTTTAATTCAGAATTTATTTCAAATAAAATTTTATGAAATATCAATTGAATTATCTGTTTTAAATTACAATATACTAAATATGATAATTCATTTATAAACTAAATAATGAACTAAATTTTATTTTTATGTGTGTTCATATATCTATACGGGACAATGCTCATAATTTATTAGAATACTAATTCAATTTAATTAAATAAATCATTAGATAATTATCATAAATCTCATAATATATTAATTTATTGAAATTCAACAAAATTAAAAATAAAATTCATAATTAATGGGATCTTATTAACAATCTATGTCTATATTTATCTATATATATATATATATATTTTTTGAAAGGCCCATTTATCTATATTTTTAACTATATATGGAATCATAATATAAATTTGAATGTGTAATTGCATGAATATAAATATATGACTTTAAGACAACTGTTTTGAGTCACTGTTTTATCAAAATTTTCTCATTTGAGCTTTTTTTTATTTGCCTTTTTTCATTAAAAAAAATCATTTTTATTTGTCTTTATTATTATTTCCGAAGACAAAAAAAAATATGCTAAAGCTTGAATTTTTATTGAAACAAGTTGAAATGCTCATAGAGTAAAAAGCTACATATTATTATTATTATCCTATAGTAAACAATATAATATTACACTTATTTGATATAAATAATTACATCTAAATTGATTTTGACTTTTGTAAATTATTATTTTGGCCGCTAGATATATATATATATATATTTTAAATTCAAAGTTGCTACTTTTTAATGGACCTCGCCATGGGTTAGGTCAGCTCTGGCTCAATACAGGCCAAATTTTATATAATTAAGTCTAAACCTGGTTCAGTCCACAAAAAATTTAATATTTTTTGTTCATACTTAGTCCATGATTTATTTATATAGCCGAGTCCGATCGGGTCAGGCTCACATTTAATTTAATTAAAATAAAAAAATACATATTAAATTTTTAGTAACTAATAAATATATTTTAATATATTGAATTATTATTTCATAATCTATAAATATTAAATAATTTAAAATTAGACTTAATTTTTAAAAAATAATGAATAATTATATTTATATAATATGTTAATTTTTAAATAATATCCTTAAAAATTTTTAAAATATAATATTTATATAATATACGGGCCGAGCCTGGACCAAATAAGTATGTCCATGCCCATTTAAAAAAAATTCGAATATTTATCAAATTCAAGCTGAGCCGGATTTATTTAAAAATATATATGTCTAAGTATATTAAATTTTGCGGGCAGGGAGGCCAACTAGATAGGTATCCAAATATTTGGTTAGATATACTTTTTAAAGATATTTTAGTCTTTGTATATTAAACGGGATCTACTAATTTGTATGATATTAAAATTATTAAAATAATTTTTTTTTATATTTCATAGTGAAAACCACTCGCTTAAAATTAATTTAGATAATTAAAATTTAAAGAGTTAATATCTGATGCTGTCTGACCTATTGAGTTCGGTACAACGCGTTTCTCTTTCTAACACGCCTTCTTTCTCCTCTATTCACCACTGTTGAAGTACAGCTTATCAATTGCCTATCTTTATCTGTTTCCCACTCTCTCTCTCCGTCAAAGAAAAAAACTCCAAAATTCAAATCTAATTATAGAGATTTTGAGGTTGCACATATCTTTTTCTTCTTTCTATTTTATTCAAAAAAATCAAGATTTCTACAGCACCAAAATCTACTTTTCCATCACAATTTGTCCACTTTATTTATAAACGAAAACAAAGAGCAGAGCAACCCCCCAAAATTTTTATAAAAAAAAAGCCTTACTCTTCTTCTTCTCTTGTTTTAGTTATTATTTGATGCATAAAGATTTGATTTTTGCAAGGAAAAGATTTGGATTTTTCAGAGTGAATTTGCCAAATCTATGTTTTAGAGATGGATACAAAGAGAGAAAGACAGGAAAGAAATAAAAGAGAAGGGAAAGAAAAAAGGGCCTGAATTTCATAGGCTTATTTCTATCCGTAGTCCTAAAATTATATTATTGTAACATTAATATCATTAAATTTTAATTTATAATTTTAAAATTCTTCAACTTTCTATTAGGATGGATAAAAAATTGACATAAGAACTATAACGCTATAATTTTAATTGAATGAAAAAAATATACTAGAGTTTAAACCATACATCTTTTATATTTTTAAGTCATTTTTTATTATTGAGCTATACAAATAATAGTATTATTAATTTTTTTATTTTATTTACTATAGCTGATAATACAATTTATAACATTAACTAATAAAATAATTTATAACATTAATTAATAAAATAATTGATGATATATACTATTAATATATTAAAAATGATAATAATTAGTATTATATTTATTAATAATTTTTATATAAATATATATAAATATGTAGTATATTAATAATATATATTTAATAAAATAATTTATAAATTTTAAATTATTAACTTATACTAATAATATATATAATTAATAATTTATTAAATTATACTAATAATATATATTATAAATTATTTTATTAATTAATATTACAATGTATTTTATTAATTAATATAATAAATTATAAATTATATTAGTAGCTATAGTTAACCATAGCCAATGTTCTGCTAAACCGTTAACTAGACTGGTGATTTTAGTTCAGTTTAATAAACCGAACCGTAAATCATAATTAAATGTTTAAAATAAAAATCAGAACCTCCCTTTAAGGCTCTAGTTTCGATTTCAAAATATTTGAACTAGAGCCGAGCCAACATTTTTTATTCAAAACCAGCAAATTAAAAAAAAATTAATGCAGTGCAACAGTGCAACCATGTGTTGGTTTTGATTTTTCTAAACCCTAAGAGAATACGTAGACAATTTAATTTTTTGTAATTAAGTTCAATCACTTTTTTTTCAATTGTAAATTTTATCGTTGAATAGTCTACAATTATGTAATTTTTTAATTAAGTTTAAACTTTTTCAATGTAATTTTTGAATATTGTAATTATTTGTATTTGTTGAATATTTCAAATGTAATATTAAATATTTATAATTATAATTTATGTAGTTCATTAATTTTTAGTAATTATGTTCAAATATTTTTTTAAATTTTTTTATAATTTAATTATAATATTAAATATTTATAAATAATATTATTTGATTTAACTTAAATAATATTATTAAATTTATAAGTGGTGCTTAATCTTATAAAAAATTTATTATATATCAATAATAGTAATTTTCTTTTAAATATAATTTTTTAAAAAATATCAGTTTGAATCGGCGGTTCAAACCGAAATAAAAATTAGACCGATTTTTAAGGACTTGAACTTTAACTGAATTGACTCTTACCGGTTAAGACGAAGATTCACAAAAATTATAAACTAAAATCAGCAATTCTGATCAACCAAACTGTGGCCATATTAGCTATAGTTAAATAAAATATGAAAAAAATTTAATAGTATTATTGTAATTACAGTTTAATGATAATAAATGACTTAAAATATTAAAAGGTGTAGGGTTCAAATATTTATACTTTTAATATTTTTTTATTTTAAGGATGGATGAAAAATCAATACAATATTATAATTTTGTAAATTTAAGAATTTTAAAATTATAAATTAAAATTTAAGAATATTAATATTATAATAATATAAATTACAAATGAAAATAAGTCGAATTTCATATGATTTTATTTTTTAATTAATTTTTATTTAGTTCAAATAAATTTTTTTTTGTTATTCTCTCTCCCTCTCTACGAAAGAGAAAAGTAAAAAATTCAGTACAGTCAACGTTACATTACTGATCTAGTGTGTATCGATGCTCAGAATATATTTTTTTTTCTTTTCTTTCTATATTTACAATATTTAATTAATTTGCTTCGTTACCCAAATACCCCCTTTTTCTTTCTCTCATCTACATGAAATATCCACTCTGAGTCTCTGTCAGATTTACTTCTCCCTATTTTTAGTTATCTCCTTTTTTTTTAATGTGATTTATATTTTTATCCTCTTGCATTTTAAGACAGATTATTTATATTTAGACTTCTTTTATACCAAATATGTCATTTTCAGGGTTTGAATTTTTTCTTTTTTTTTCGAGTGAAATATTATAAATAGTTAAATTCACACACTATTTTATTCATTTTATATGAATTGGAAAAAATCTATTTAATATTTAAAATTAACCGTATTTAGCAAGTATTATTTGTAGTAAGAAAATACAAAATATATATACATATGAATTATTTTTTAATCAATAGTATTTGATTAATTTGAACTCAATTTGAATGTTAATGACAATTAAATTAATTTTAAAAAATGATATTAATTTCAATGAAAATATTAAAGATGAATAATATGATATAAATAATTGAATTATTAGACATTAAACACCATTATTATTTTTTAATCAATATTATATATATATGTGTCTGTGTCCAATGAGGTTAGTGTCAGAAAGAAGATCTTACTTTTGCTGACAGGCTCTCTCTCTCTCTCTCTCATATTGTGGGTGGAATTTTCTTTTAAAAGAATAAAAAAAAATGAAATATGTCAGAATTGGAAAATATATTTCAGATTTACCAAATTAAATATACAATTGACTACTTTTACGTTTATGAATATTTTAAAATTAGAGTCATGAACTATACAGTATAACACTTTATTAATATTCGATGATTTTGACTTTTGTAAAAAAATTAATTAAGACTTAGTTTGTAGTTAAATTGCACCAATATATATTTTTTAAAATTAAAATTTTACTATTAATAGTTATTATTAAATAAATAAATGTAATTAAGAAATTAAATTAATTTATTATTGATATGTATAATATTTGAAATAATTTTAAATTAAGAATTCTATTTATAGATGAATAATAGAATTGAAATAATTCAATGATTTTTTTCTTTTATTTATCTTTTTAGCAGTAAAATAATATTATGAGTTAATTTCTATATATTGTATTAAGTCTTATTTATCCAACTCAATCAAAATTAAATTATTTTCGTTGAAGTTAAAAGAGAAAAAAAAAATTAATTGCTCTAATTTTATAATCAAATCTGAAAATGATATAGTCATTATATTTACGATAGTCAGAAAATCTTGAATAGAGATGTACAAATTAAATATCGAGACCTATTCAATATTTTGATATTTATATTACATGTGAAATGGGTTAAGTAACTATACATTTTTTAAAGGGATAAACATGATAAATAAGATCTAAGATGATGATGATGTCATGGGAAAGTGATCATCGTCACTATATATTATTAATTATATTAATGTGGTTGATTTATTTTAAATAATAGAAATTGTTATTAAAATAATTCTTTTGGAAATATATGTAAAATTTATATTATTCACTATAAAATTATTATAGAATATAAAATAAGGAGTTTCCTATTACAAAATAAATATTTTAAATATTTTATTCTTAATCCATGTTAGTTTAATTGCTATAATAATTATACTATAAGTAGTTGTTTGAAATTGATACATATAAAAATTATATGTATATATATATATATATATATATTTTTTCAATTCATTGAAAATATTTTTTTACAATAAAATTATAGAGTTTCAATTCTTAAATTTTGCATTATATGAAAAAATAAATAACCAACTATTAAATTTATATAGCAATTTAACATATTTTTATGTGTATTTTAAAATAAGAAAATTATATTATATGTCAATTTCTTTATTTTTTTTCAAAAACATCTTATAATTTTAATATACTAAATGTATGCCTCTGAAAAATGAGATATGTTTTTGATATATAAAATATATAATTTAAAAGTGAATTATTTTGAAATTAAAAACAGAAAAATAAATAATTTTAAAGGAAAAGAAGTGGATGTTTTTAAACTATTTTTATTTTTTGGATAATTTTAAAAAATTCTTTTTAAAATCTATTTTTATATTTTTATATATACGTGTACATGTGGAGAAAAATAATATAAATGCATATAAAAACATTTTTATTCTAATAAAAGATGTAATTAAATATTTCATATTTTATTTAATTTGATATTTAACTTTGTTTTTAAAATAAATCACCCCTTACTAACAAAAAATACTATAAAGTTAATTTAAAAACATTTTTATTATTTTTTAAATTTTTGAATAAATTTTAAAAATTAAAATCTACTTAAAAACTATTTTTAATAAATTTTTTCAATAAGTTTCATGATTGGTTTAAGTTTATTTTTTTAATTGAATGGATTGTTTGAATATTTTTTAAAAATTAGCTTGTAATATTTAATTGAAATTAATATTTATGTGATAAAAAATATAATATAATAGTGTTTGAAAAAAATACCCATGGTATAGCGCATATTTTTTTCTATTAGAATATAATACTAGTATATAAAATAATTAATTAACTAATGAAAAACTTATTATATATATGCATAGCGATGCATAGCTTAGTTGTAAATATACCTTTTATAAAGTAAATAAATCCGGCATTAATTCTATCTCCTCCAATGTAATATTTAAAAAAAAAACTTATTATATATATTGATAGGCGATGTCGGGCCTCCAACGAAGAATGAAAATGGGTTGAGTGGATCCTCTTGCCGGATATAAGATGGCAGTGGTGTTGGGTTCGTAGCCTACAAGATAAGAAAAGCAAGCCTTTTTTGTCAGATTTAGTTAACATTTGTGGGGGTAAAGCATAGCAGAAGATTTTTCTCATATCTCTCAAAGGTCAAGGAGAAGTTTTCTTGCAACGGTGTTTGCAATTTGGATTTAAACAGTTCTTGAACCTTTTCCACATTCCTTTCATCCTTATTTTTTCCCATTTACCCAAAAATAGAATCCATAAAATTGAATTATTTCAATAGGTTTTCAGTTTAATTCATTTTTTGCTTTAGAAAATTATCAGTTTTTATATTTTTTTCCAATTACCTTAAAATTAGTAACCAAATTAACAACAATAATCAAAATTTTATTAATATATTAAATGTAATTTTTAACAATAATCATTATTTATTATGAAATTTTTTTACTATTAATTTTAATATTTAATATTTTTAATAATAACTTTCATTTTTATTTTAGTTTTATAATAAATATATAAATTATAAATTAATATTATTTAATCAATTGGGTCAATAACTAATAACCAAATTGAAAATATATAGTTCTCTTCCATTATTATTTTATTAATTCTAATTTAGTTCCATTATAATGTTAGGATCTTTGGCCTAAGGTATGGGATTTGATGAATACATTATTAAAAATATAGGATTTGAATGTGAGATTTATATACATTTTGAGATTTTAAACTTTTTGAATTAGCTTTTAGAATGCTGTTCTCCTAAATTTTATGTTAATAAGTATTAGAGTAATCCATACACATTAACAACTTAAGACTTAAAAAGAAATTTCTTATAGGCTAGATTAAAATTATTAATAGTCTCAAAAAATATTTTAATTTAAGTCAGTATCGATATGAGTAAGAGTTATCAAGAACGTTGAGTATTCAACTATAAAAAAAATGTTAAAATCTTTAACTAAAGAATGGAGCATGATGAATCCTATATTAAAAATATGAGATTTTAACACGAGATTTATAAAAATTTTAAGTTTATAACTTTTTAAAGTGACTTTTAAATGTGAATTTTCTAAGATTCATAATATATCATTTTAAAAAATCTTAAAAATTAAAATTTTGATTCACTTTAATATGTTGATCAAATGCTCACCCTTATCCATTAAAGCGACAAGACAACAAATTTTGATAAATCAAAGTTTTATCTTTCATAATATATAATCAAAGCAAAACTATTTGATAGAATCATATACTTAATACGTAATTGGCAGCTGTCCTTCTAGCATAGTCGGTACAGAACAAAGCTCTTAAACTTGTGGTCGTGGGTTCAACCCCCATGGTGTGCGCAATTTCACGCTTTTTTGGTTGTAAGTTAATTTTTATTACGTTTCTTTATTAGCTAATAGCAAAAAAGAAAAAGTTAATTAATTAAAGTTAATCAAAGCAAGTCATTGTCTCTTTTTTAGCTAATGCTAGCACTGGGGATGAGCAGCTAGCCTACCCATCTGCCCACCAACTATCCAAACTGTTTAGTTTGAATGGATTTATCTTGGGTTAAAATTCTTCAAACTGTCTTATTAGGCAATTTGATTTGAGTTGGATAAATTTTCCACTCGAACTCGCCCAAAATATATATATATATATTTGATTTTTTATATTATCACTCATAAATTTATTTATTAGTTTTTAAGACTTTAAGTTATATTTAAAAATTATATTTATTTATTTTTATATTATACTGCGATATTATGTTATATTTTTAAATTTTTTAATTATTATTTATAACATTTGGTGAATTAGTGTTTGTATAATTTATAATATGTGATTATTATTATAGTTTTGAATCCGTTTAAACCACTCAAACCGCCTAGTTTAAAATGATTTGGTTTGGTTTAAATTAATATTCTTTCAAACTCCTAATTAGTTTGATTTAAAAAGATGTTAAAAAATGGCCCAAATTTTCCAATGATCATCCCTAGCTAGCACTATGTGTTTCTTAAGATATACTTTTGATTTTAATATATATATATATATAATATAAATCACAAACCCTTTTTCATGTTTTAAAAATTATTATTTTTTCTTTTGGTGAGGTAAATAAAGGTTCTTTTCTTTTTAATTTCTTTTTTTTTGGTGGCTAAGTGACAAGAACAGAACCAGAAATCAGATAATATTTCCCAAGTTGCTAATGTTATCACCTTTGCTTAATCATTCAATTAATTTTATATACTATATAAAAACATATCCCAATTGAAATATTTACATATATATAAGAAAAAAAAGATAAAATTAAATAATAAGAAACATGCACCTCATCATAAAAATGGGGAACATGAATGCATCATCTTCGATGAACCAATTTTAGGTTACCAGAAAAAATTAGGTCATGTCTTTGGAAGTTTGTAAATATATATTAATTATATTGTCAATCTTTTCTGCATTAATTGGGCAAATATTTAGTGGTTACTATTACTCAACATTAAGGCCAAAAGAAAAAAAAAAGTGGGTTACTATTACTATTACATTCTCTTTATCTTAGATTATGCAACCTCAGATTTATAGTTTAAGATTTGATAAGGCCCTTTTTATTTCCTTTTTCTTTTAATATCTTTGTTTTATTAATTTAGCTCAAATGTGTCATTCATGATCTATTTTTGTACATATTTTTTAATAAATAAAGTTACAATTTGTGCCACTTGGTTAATTGTGGTAATCGCCATCCTACCTCAAGTATGTTTGTGGATGGTATTTTCCAAGAAAAAAAAATTGTTTGGCTCACAGGAATTGGTGTAATATTTTCTTTCAATATATATATATATATATATATATATATATCGAATGTGCTGATTCAATTGTTTTTTTTTTTAATAAAAAAAATAGTAGCTTTTTAACTTTTCTAAGTAGTGAGGAATCATAAGAGAATTTACAATTATGTAGCTACTATATACTTGTCAAGTATTAACTGAGTAGCTTTTTAACTTGTCTACATTGCATTCAATTTCTTAGATTATTCCTTAATTTATAATTATATCTAATTTAAATTAAAATATAAATCATTAATATAATTATGTTCTAAACTTATTAAATTTTCTTATTAAAATTTTATTATTAATACAAATACGGGAGAGCCAACCATAAAAGTTAGCTGTTAAGGTTAAAAAGTTTATTTCTATATTAACTTAGTCATATTCTTATATATTTCTTAGATGTTAGATTATCTATACTTCACCATATTATAGGGTCTCCTTAAGTGTTAACTACTCAGTTAATACTTGATAAGTATATAATAGCTACTGTCTGAACCACCTAAGAACTAAACCCTATATTTCAATGGTCATCGTCTGGACTATCCATTTAAAGGGTATCAACTATGATACCACATTAAATTTTTCTTACTAATATAGATATGGAAAGACCAACTCTAAAAGTTAACTATTGATATAAGAACTTCAACTAATTCAAACTCTAGTTTTAGTTTTTTTATAATCTAGATCTAGCCTTAAATAGGCTTATTTTGATCTCCATCTTTATGATGGCTTTTGTTGTTGAAGATTTAGCAGCTTGGAGGAGGTTTCAACAATTAGTCCTTGAGTTTGAATCTGTTTCAAAGAGAACTTTCTGCTCAGCCTCTCCTATGGAGCCTCACTTGACCCTCTATCTATGGCCTCGAGGCATTGTGAAAGACTACATGTGTGAGTGAAATGTTCATTCCATTTTCTTTTAGTCTGTCCTTTATATTATTATGGAAGATTGCCTATGGCTTTATCCACTAGATTTCAAGCCTTCCACCTATTTGTTATGCCCCCTTTGGTGCTTATTATTTGGTGGCTTTTCTTGTTGACTACTGAGATCTTCTCCTGGATGGCTCCCCACTCTATTTCAGGGTTAGTGTTTTTTAGGATTTCAATTGCTAGCTAGATTAGTGTCAAATTTAGGGACTTGATTCGCTAATCTTTTGTATAGTAATTTTCTGTTTCTTTGCCTATGCCATAATTGTATCTGTATATTGACTTAGAGAAGAATTAATTACCTGAATTATTTACAAATTTCTTTGTTTTACATGTATCTAAGCCTACTCTAAAAACCTACTCTTGAATTAAATCTTGTATTTCTCTTTGTGAAATCAAATGGTTGAACTAATTTTCTTGGGTCTTTTTATTAAAATATGAGAGGAGATACTAAGAATTTTTCTATTTCTATTGGATTACACTAAGATTTAGTTCTGAGCTTTTATCTTTTTTTCTTGGTCATGGATGAGCTAACAAGATATATACAAGATGACATCTATTAGTATATAATGTTTGCAGATGATATTGTATTAATAGATGAGACTCAAGAAGGGATAAATTAAAAGTTGGAGTTATGGAGAAGCACTTTGAAATATAAGAGTTTTAAGTTAAATATGACTAAGACTAAGTATATACATTATAGATTTAATAGCTAGAATAAAGAAAGAGGCAAAATTATTTTAGACGGAATAGCAACATCTCATAATACTTATTTTAAATATCTTGACTCTATTCTTTAAGAAAATGGGGGTTGTGAAGAAGTAAATCATAGGATTTAAGCTGATTGGGTGAAGTGGAAGGGTGCTATAGGAGTTATATGTGATCGAAAGATGCCAATTAAATTAAAAAGAAAGTTTTACCGTACTGCAATACGGCCTACGATGATATATGGTAGTGAGTGTTTGGTAGTAAAAGGACAATACATGAGTAAAATGCATGTTGCGAAAATGAAAATGATAAGATGGATGTGTGGTCATACTAGGATGGATAGAATCCGCAATGAGTGCATTAGAGAAAAAGTGGGGATAGCACCTATTGAGGATAAAATAAGAGAGCATAGATTGAGATGGTTTGGCCAGTGAAACGAAGGCCTAGCGATGCGTTGATTAGAAAAACTGAATAAGTTAAAGTAGATATAGCTAAGAGAGGCAGATGTAGGCCTAAACTGATTTGGTCAAAGATGATCCAAAATAATCTTATGATGTTACATATATCAGAAGAGATAACTCTAAATCGTTTTGAGTGAAAAAAAAAGAATTCATATAGCCGATCCCACTTGACTTAGAATTAAGACTTAGTTGAGTTGAGTTGAGTATGGAAAAAAGTCCTATATTTTATCAAATATATGAGACTTTCTCCCATATTTACTTAATTATGGGAGTCAAAACACAAATCAAAATTTTGAGTTTCAGTTTATATTATTATTTTTTATTATTATTTCATTCATGACCAAACTGAAACTATCAGTCTCAGTTTTGAATTATGTTTATGGTCAAACGTTTAGTCATGATTTTATAATAATAATAATAATAATAATAATAATATAATTATAATTAATAATTATATAATTACTAATAAATATTAATAACAATATTAATAATTAAATTAGACTCAAGTAAATAATAATTTTATTTGGATTAAAAAATAATTGATAATAATGTAATTATAATTAATAATCATATAATTAAAATATAATTAGTAATTAAATAATTATATTAATAATAATAACTATATAACAATAATTAATAATTATATAATTAATAATAATTAATAATATTATTTAAGCCCAAATATAATTAATAAAAATATAATTACCATTAATAATTATTGTTATTATTATTATTATCAATTATATAATTATTAATTATATAATTGATATTTATTAATAATAAAATTAATTAATAATTATATTGGGCCTAAATAATTAACAATTACATTTGGGCCAATATATAATTAATAAATATATAATTATAATTAATAATCATATTATTAATAATAGTTAATAATATAATTAGTAATTACATAATTATATTAATAATAATAGTAACAATATAACAATAATTAATAATAATATAATTAATAATATTATTTAAGCCCAAATATAATTAATAAAAATATAATTATAATTAATAATAATAATAAATGATTATATTTGGGCCCAAATATAATTGTTAATTATTTGACCCCAAATTATTAATTTTTATTATTATTATAATTATTAATTAATAATATTGTTATTAATTATAATTATAATTATAAATTAATTAATTAAAATTATATTATTATTGTTATTACTAATTATTACTAATTATATAATTATTATTATTATTATTATTATTATTATTTATATATTATTAATTATAATTATATTATTATCAATTATCTTTGAGCCTAAAAAAATTATTAATTACTTGAGTCTAATATAATTGTTTATTATTGTTATTGTTATTATTATTTATTAGCAATTATATAATAATAATAATAATTATTATTATTATTATAAAATCATGGCCAAACCGAAATTATTATTATTATTAGTTTTGGTTTGGCCATGAACATAATTAAAAAAAAAATTCATGGCCAAATCTAAACTTGTAGTTTCGGTTTGGCCATGAACAAAATAATTAAAAACAAAATTGGCCAAACTGAAACTCAAAAGTTTCGGTTTAGCCAAACACATTTAAAAAAGAAACCAAATCAAAATTTAAAGTTTCGGTTTGTGTTTTAACTCCCATAATTAAGTAAATGTGAAAGAAAGTCTCATATTTTGGTAAAGTATGAGACTGTCTCCCATATTTTGATAAAAAGCCCAATTCCCTTCGTATCCAACCGAAAATTGCATGGATCATCATCGACATCACCAAAAACTCGAAATAACCAATTTGCTGGAAAGTCTCACATTTTTATTTGCAGCCATTGTGGTGAAACAATGATGACATTGTCTGAGAAAGTTGAATCTAATATGAAGGATAATTTGCAGCCCGTAGCAAATGTTGCTCAGCTAGGTATTATTGATCAGACAAATATTTTTTATGCAACTTCTAAGAATACAACTTGGATTATTAATAAATGTGCATTTGATTGCATAACTAGAGACCCTGTCTAGTTATAATCCATTCTCTCATCTTCTCGATCTGTTATGTCTACAACTAATGGGAACTCTTGTTATTGGAGAAGGATCTGCCATTTTGTCCAATACACTCACTTTGGATACAATTCTTATTATCCCATCTCTTCGATATAACTTTTTATCTGTCAACCAAATTACCTTATCTCTTGCTCATACAATAACTTTTTGGCCTTTTTTCTGTATATTTTAGGATATTCTGACCCGAAAGATTTTTTGTTATAGTGTTAAATGAGGCAAACTCTACTATTTAGAATTGACAGAAAATGGGGAACAAAAAGTTAATCATGCATTTCAAACTATTAGTGAAGAGAAAGCTCGAACAACTATATGGTTATGGCATCAAATATTGGGGCATCTTTCTTTTAGATATCTTCAAAAATTGAAGCCACATTTATTTTTGAACTTGGATGTTTTTTATTTTCATTGTTATATTTGTTACTTGGCTAAAAGTTATTGTATTCCTTACTTAGTTAGTATGAATAAATATTTATAACCTTTTGTTGTCATACATTCTAATATTTGGGGTCCTACAAAGGTTCCTTCTTTGTCTAAAACTTTATATTTTGTTACACTCATTGATGAATGTACTAGAACGACTTGGGTGTCCTTGCTACAAAGAAAAAGTGATGATTTTTTAGCCTTTCAAGCATTTCATAGTATGGTGGGAACTCAATATCAGCGCTAGATTTGAATTTGGCAATCAAAAAATTCAAAGGATTTGTAAATTTTGAAAATTTTCTAAACCAAAGAGGTCTTCAACATCATACCTCTTGCACATATACTCTGCAAAAGAATGACTTGGCAGAGAGGAAGAATAGACAAACAATGGAAGTGGTTCATGCATCACTTTTGGTATGAACATGCCTCGGTTCTATTAGGGTGAGGCTGTAAAATCGGTTGCTTATTTAATCAATCGGACACCTTCTCAAGTACTAAATTTCCAAATACTACAATAAAAGATACAATCTTTTTTCTCCATTCCACATGTTCCAAATCTTGAACCCAGTGTTTTTGGATGTACTGTGTATATTCATATTCTTAAGAATTTATGAAATAAACTTGATACTTGCGCAAAAAGATATATTTTGTTGGATATTTTGATTTTCAGAAAGGATATTAGTGTTATGACTCTCAGACTCAAAAATTACATATGACCTTGGATGCATCTTTTCTCAAATCAAAATCATATTACTCAAGGGGAGTTCATGCGCATTCTCTTCAGGGGGAGAACTCTAAGGAAAAGAATGTGTTATAAAAAGAAAGCAACAAAGGAGATGACAATGTTTTTTTAGGTAGAAAAAATGCATGAAAATATTGGGAGGAGTGTAGACCCATGATTTTCACACTAGCCCTAATTTTAAAGACCTAGGTTCTAAACATCATTTGATATATGCAGATATATATTAAACTCAACACATATTAAAATGATGAAAAAGACCTTGAAAAGAAGATTTTAGGCTAAGACCAACGCGTTGTCAGTTCGGGTTAAAATTTACTTTTTTTGTCAAATTTTTTCAAAACTCATTTAAAATAATTTTAAATCACTTTTTGAGTGCTATGAGGAATTCAAGACATGAAAAAACATTAGAAGGCTAAAAATTCCAAAATTGGGCCTCATAAGGTGAAAATTGCTTCTTTAGGTTTTTGGAGTTTATGATCAAATTTTCTTTAAAAATTATATAAAACAGTTTCAAATAAATTTCATGAACATTCTAGAAGATTAAGGATGAGAAACAAATCCTAAGGGGGGTTGAAAATCACAAAAATTGGATGAAAAAAATCAAAAAGTCAACATGTTAGTTTCACTGTTCACCACCCGCCAATTGTTATTGTTCATATTGGCAAATCTGCTAATTGTGAACGATTATAAATGATGGATGGAACTGGTGGATCCGCTAGTTCCATCCCAAGGAGCATCTCTATTTTCTTAAGTTTGAGGACTTTTCGGGACTTCTTTAGAAAAACTCTGTCCAATTTTCTTAGTAAGTCTTTTAGAACTTTTCAAAACCATATTTTTAAATGCTTAAAACATCCAAAGCAATCAAATCTAAGAACCAAAAACTTAAGATTTTGGAGATTTTGAAGGGCCTTTCTGTAAAACCCTTGGTTTTTGAATGATTTTAAGTTTAGGGGCAAAATAGTCATTTTGTGCCCTCACATGTTGTTTGAATATAATTTGATGGTTTGAATGTCTTTTTGATACTCAGGACGACAAGATGGTCGTTTTGAGTATAATATTGTATTTTTGGGTGCCGAGGGTATTTTCGTCATTTTTAGATTTTTTTGTCGTTTTCGATATTTTCGGGTATTATTATGCGTAAAACATATTTATAAATTATTTTGGGTTAAATTTTGAAGTTAAAAATAAATTTGAGTTGATTTTGTGAATTTTATGTTTTTGGGTAAAATTTTATGAAAATAAATAGTTTTGGGGTGTTTTTAATTAAAATAAATTAGATTGGGGGTAAAAGTATAATTTTGAAGTGTTGTTTTCCTATAAATAGGCCTAAAAATCAGATGGGGTAAGGTTATTGGTCTTCTATTTTCGAGTGTTTTGAAAAAAGGTGGAGAAATTTGGTTTTAGGCAAAAAATCAGAGGAGCTGTCGTTTTGGGTCTCGGCGTGCCAGCGCGCAGTGTCGTTCGGCGGGTGGCTAGCGTCGTTCGGCGGAGAAGCGCGAGCCAGGGACTTGTCGTTCGGCGTCTCGTGTCCCGTCGTTTTGAGTGGCGCGGCGTGGCTCGCCTGGTCGTTTTGGCCAGTGCTCCAGCAGCTCGATTTTTTTTGAGTTTTTGGGTGTTTTTGAGGTTTTTCTTGATTCCTTTTGCATTATTTCGACTTCCATTTGATTAGTTCATATTAGTATCATATTGGGTTGGTATTTTTCTTAATTAATTTGGCTAAATTCAAATTATTATTTAATTAAATTGATTTTTACAAAATAGGTTAGGTTTTGGGGTTTTTATTGTTTTGATGGATTTTGTTGTCGGTTTGCCTAAAGCTCCTGGTGGGCATGATTCTATCTGGGTTATTGTTGACAGATTGACTAAGTCCGCTCATTTTCTTCAGTAAATACTAAGTATACAGTGTCGCAGTATGCCAAACTGTACCTCAACAGGATTGTGAGTCTTCATGGGGTCCCAGTTTCTATAGTTTCTGATAGAGGACCACAATTTACTTCTAGATTTTGGCAGAAGCTTCAGGAAGGTTTGGAAACTAATCTTCATTTCAGTACTGCTTTTCATCCTTAGACAGATGGTTTGTCGGAGAGGACTATTCAGACTTTGGAAGATATGCTGCGATTGTGTGTTCTTGATTTTGGTGGTAGTTGGGCAGATCATCTTCCTTTGGTAGAGTTTGCCTACAATAACAATTATCAGGCTAGTATTGGTATGGCTCCATTTGAGGCTCTGTATGGCAGAAGGTGTAGGACTCCATTATATTGGGAGGAGGTTGGTGAGCGTCGAATTGAGGGTCCTGAACTTTTGCAATACAGTGCTGAGGTTATACCAGTGATTCAAGACCATATTCGGACTACTTTTAGTAGACAAAAGAGCTATGCTGATTTGAAAAGAAGAAATCTGGAATTTGTTGTCGGGGATAGAGTGTTTCTGAAGGTTTCACCTTTCAAGGGTGTTATGAGGTTTGGTAAGAAAAGAAAATTGGCTCCACGGTATGTTGGTCCATTTGAAATTCTGGAGAGGATTGGTGATATTGCTTATAAGCTTCATTTACCACCTCAGATGGCTTCTGTGCATCCGACATTTCATATCTCGATGTTGAGAAAGTATGTACCTAGTCCTGATCATGTGCTAGCTCCGGACACTGTAGAGATTAGTGATGATTGTTCTTATGTGGAGCAGCCAATGGCTATTCTGGACCGTCAGGTCAAGCGGTTGCGTTCTAAGGAAGTAGCTTCTGTGAAAGTCTTTTGGTGCAATCATTCTGTTGAAGAATGCACCTGGAAAGCCGAAGAGCTTATGAAAGCTAAATATCCCCATCTGTTTGAGTCTTCAGGTATGTTTTAGATTTCGAGGTCAAAATCATTTTAAGGGGGTTAGACTGTAATATTCTTCAGTTTTAGTGTTAGAGCACTTGCATACCAGCATAACATCATACTCATACATCGCATGATATTGTTTGTGACTGATGATTGACAATTGTATGCAATGGATCTTATTGAAAAGGTGTATGTGTAATGATGTTGAGTTACGGAATATTTCTGTTATTGGTTACAGAGGTACAGTATATTAATATTGTTATGGATTGGAAAAATGAACAGAGATAATGTTATACTCGATTGATTGGCACTGATATTGACTGGGTTGAGCGCTAAGCGCTATTCATTGATTTTGTTTTGGTTATCTGATAATTGGTTTTTATTTAATGAACTCTAAATGGATAAAACCTGGAATGGTCATTAGTGCTTGGTATCTTGTGGTTATGGCCTGATCAACCATAACGACACATACTAAGTAGACGATACCATTCGGATTTGTGTATAACTATTGTAATGACAGTTTTTGAAGGATAATGATTATGTTGGATTCAATTGCGTGGACGTAATTACTTTAAGGGGGTTAGATTGTAAAACCCTTGGTTTTTGAATGATTTTAAGTTTAGGGGCAAAATAGTCATTTTATGCCCTCACATGTTGTTTGAACATAATTTGATAGTTTGAATGTCTTTTTGATACTCAGGACGACGAGACGGTCGTTTTGAGTATAATATTGTATTTTTGGGTGCCGAGGGTATTTTCGTTATTTTTGGATTTTTTGTCGTTTTCGGTATTTTCGGGTATTATTATGCGTAAAACATATTTATAAATTATTTTGGGTTAAAGTTTGAAGTTAAAAATAAATTTGAGTTGATTTTGTGAATTTTATGGTTTTGGGTAAATTTTTATGAAAATAAATAATTTTGGGGTGTTTTTAATTAAAATAAATTAGATTGGGGGTAAAAGTATAATTTTGAAGTGTTGTTTTCCTATAAATAGGCCTAAAAATCAGATGGGGTAAGGTTATTGGTCTTCTATTTTCGGGTGTTTTGAAAAAAGGGGGAGAAATTTGGTTTTAGGCAAAAAATCAGAGGAGCCGTCGTTTTGGGTCTCGGCGTGCCAGCGCGCAGTGTCGTTCGGCGGGTGGCTAGCGTCGTTCGGCGGAGAAGCACGAGCCAGGGACTTTTCGTTCGGCGTCTCGTGTCCCGTCGTTTTGCGTGGCGCGGCGTGGCTCGCCTGGTCGTTTTGGCCAGTGCTCCAACAGCTCGATTTTTTTGAGTTTTTGGGTGTTTTTGAGGTTTTTCTTGATTCCTTTTGCATTATTTCAACTTCCATTTGATTAGTTCATATTAGTATCATATTGGGTTGGTATTTTTCTTAATTAATTTGGCTAAATTTGAATTATTATTTAATTAAATTGATTTTTACAAAATAGGTTAGGTTTTGGGATTTTTATTGTTTTGATGGATTTTGGTGTTGAATTAATTGATTTGGGCTAGTGTGTTGGGTTCTGAAATTTGATGAATGTCTTGAATTAGGGTTTGATTGAATTAAATTGGGTATTAGGGTTTTCAAATTAATTGTTTTCTTTGAGTTTTTGGATGATTTAATTCTCTGCTGAAGTTTGATGTTAGTGCTGTATGTTGCTCGATTTTTAATTAAATATTGGAACATGATAAAAATCTAAAATTTAGTTATGTGGCTCGAAATTGAGTCTAGTTTATGAGAAAAATAATTTTTGGGATTTTGGAGCATCGTATATTTCTGGAAAATTCAAGTTTGCTACTATTGTCTGATGAACTGTACTGTAGGTGCGATTGCATCATCTGTAACTTTCAAAATTCATATTAAAATGTGTAAAAATGTTTTAGATTTGATTTTCATATATGTTGAAGTTATGGAAGTCTAATTTACAAGAAAAATATGTTGGGTTATGTTTCTGTTGTTATATTTTTGAAATAATTAGATCTTTCTACTGCTATCAGTATACCTTGTGAGCTGTATACTGTTATGAATAAAAATTGATTGAGGGACTTCTAAGTCTCAAAAAATTATGAAATTTTGGTAGGATGCTTTTTAGATATCAAATTAACTTCTGGTTGAAAATTATAAATTTTGCATATACTGGTTAAGTTTTTTGAATTTTACAATTTGACACTCGTTATTCAGGTTTATCGGTAAAATTGTATCTTGTGTATATTGATTATTTAAGTAAGGTATTTGATAAATTTAAATTGTAAGGACTTTTTAATGATGTTTTATATTCTGGAAAGCAAGTTGAAAGGTGTGGTATTATGATGGTTAAGTTATGATTAGTTGACAAAAAGGTTTAACCTTGCTATGGAAACTATTGAATTGTGTGCATTCACGTCATGCATTCCCATTTGCACTTGCATACATTTGTAAGGGTGGTTGTTAATTGATGGTTAATGGTTAGGCGGTGGTCCAGCAGCACCTCAGACTTAGGGTGGCAGATTGCTTAGTTGACTGTTAGACCAGTTAAGTTCTATGGGTGTATTTGAATTGTTTGTGTTGTGCTACTTGCTAACAACTTATATATATATATAAACCCTTCTTATAATATATTATCCTTTCTATATATTCACTAGTCTATTCTTTCGAACTCAGTCTCGCATGTTTTAGGAGACAGAGAAACTTGCATGTGATTGTATTTATGTGAGAATATTGAATTTGATATTACTTGTGCTGTGTGATGGTGTGTCATGAAGGGGAAGGAGGTTACTGAGGCTTAATGCCTATACTGCTACTGAGGCTTAATGCCTATACTGTTTACTGAGGCTACATGCCTAATTATTGATTACTGTACTGTATTGAGGAGTTATAAGGGCGGATGTGACTGATATTATACTGTACTGTTTACTGATTGGTGACCCCGACACACCATCTTGATTGCTTAATTTGTGAATGTATTTTATGTACTGCTTATATAAAAGTTAGATGTTTCTCTGCCTCTCATAGACTTACTGGGCGTCTATATAAAGCGCTCACACCCTTACAGATTATCTTGCAGGTTTACAGTGATTGTCTTCGTCTATCTTCTTTCTCTTCTTTGGCAAAGTCGATCAGGTTTTCCGTTTGTGTTTATCAGTCCTTTTGCTTAGAGATTTCCGGATATTGAACTTTTGGGCGGATTGAATCCGAATCTCTTTTTGTGTAATAAATAGAACTTGTCTGCTTTAGATTTCCCGAATAATTTTATTGTGATTTGATTATATTGATGGTTTGCATTTGAACTAGGATTGGGGATTATATAAGTATTGAACTGTTTTGCACTTAGACTGTTATAAATGTTTCTAAGGCTTATGTGGTCGGACTTCGGTTTGGCTGCATGCCGGTCGTGGCCCCCGGGTTGGGTCGTGACACTTTCAAACTTTCCTTAAAGATTTCAAACTTGGAGAAAACTACCAATTGGTTTGCATTTTTAAACTCTTTTTTTTGTTTCTCATAATTTTCTTCTCTTCTTCAATTTTTTACTCTTGATGCTTTTGAGTTATAGTGATTAAAATGATTTAAACATCTTAAAATTGATTATCATATCATATTAATATGTTAAAGTGAACCATAAAATGAGTTAAAATGACTTTTTTGTGACTTTTAATCTTAAGATTTCTCCTTGGCCGAATCTTGGAAGGGTGGAAATAGAATATGGCAGTAGCTTTGAGATATATATTAGACTCCTTTCCCTTGAGTTTTGCCTTGGAATAATGGTTTTGGGGTTATTTTGAATCAAACCTTGACATTTTGTTTGAAATGGACTTATTTTGGACATATTGGTTGAACTCTTGGACTTTCATTTGGAAAATATGAGTTTGGACCTCCATGTATAGTAATGAAATTCTTTTGGACATGAAAGATTATTGGAACTTTTAATCCTAAGTGGACTTAAACATTGAATCATCACCGGAAGCTGAAAAATTCAATTTTAAGAATTTAATATGGTTCTTTTGACTCATCCTTCAAATTAATTAATTCTAAAATTATTTTCAAAATATTTAAGATGTTTTAAGAAGATTAAAAATGATTTTTGAAATTTTTGAAGAAACCCAGTTTTGGAATTTTGGACTGATTTTGGCTTGATTTGCTTGTCAAGTGGATTTTTGAACATGATTTGAGACTTAATCAATAAAATCTTATTTTTAACATGTTTTAAGATATTTGGGATGATAATTTAACATTTTGGATGAATAATGGGATCTTCCTTAAGTCAGTATGCTTTTGCCTCGATAAACGTGCCATACATATTTTTCCTTAGTTTTATCTCTAATGCAATCATTTAAACTTAATTTGGTGATTAGATTTTGATGGGATAATCTATGACATTAATTGTGATTATGATATTTTACCCTGACTTGAGTGTCATGTTTGTTTTCGGCTCGATTTGGATACAAATGTGTTTTGAGTGATTTATTATGATGATTGGTGCTTAGATATGATAATTATGAATTATTGTAATGTGATTGGTGTTGCTATGTGAATATTAGTACTTATTCTAATTTATCTCTTGGTTTTATGCAAATATTATTTATTTTGATTAGAATTGATGTAGTAGGTTTTCTTATGTAATTTTTATTTTATAGATTGGTGTATAGGATTTATAATCGAATGTAAAGATATATTTCTATCCTCGATGGGTGCTTATTTATTTTCATTTCATTTATTTATTTGCCTCGAATATTTTCATATTATATATATTTTTTATCTGATTTGCAATGAAATGTCTATGTTTCTCCTTTGCATATTCATATTTTTTTGTGTAGTGAATAATATTTTTGATATTTATAAAATAATATAATACTAGGACCTGATAAGGAGATCGATTTCAATTAATGAACCAACCATCTAGAGATAGTTGGATATGTCTTATTATGATTATGCTTACTCAACTTTTCAAACCTAGTAGGGGGTTGGAATTCTTTAAAAATCGAGTTACCACCCTTTTTTATTTTTCTGGTCTATCCGAGTGGTGACTCCCATTCTTCTAGCTTAGGCTTATATTTTCTATGGCTACGAGCCTAAATAGTATCAAAGAAACAATCATCGAGAGTCAGGGAAGAAATCTCCAACTCATAAGGAATCAATAAATTTTGGCAAGAAATGATAATGAGCTAATGGTTCCCTATGAAATTGTGTCAGAATTACCAATAGCTATGGATTTGCCTTTGATAACACCATTAACCAAAGAATCAATTTAGAATTTCTAGAATACTTCATCATAGGTAATTCCAAATCCTATATCCAATGAGTCTCATGAAACAAATATTTCTTCTAAATTTATGACTCTTGGACATCCACAAAGATCTAACATAGGTGTTCCAAAGAAATAATATGAACCTGATCCTAAAGCCAAAGTTAAATATCTCATTAACAATTATGTCTCTACTCATAAGTTATTTGAGTCATATGCACTTACTATTAATCAATTATCCCAAGTTTCTATTTCTAGTAGTGTGCAGGATGCATTGCAAGATCCAAAATGAAAAAAAGACAATGAATGAGGAGATAGAGGCGTTACAGAAAAATTCCACATGGGAACTGGTCCCATTACCTAACGAAAAATAGATTATCATGTGTAGATGGGTGTACACTGTGAAACTTAAAGCAAATAGAAATATCGATTGATATAAGTGAAGTGTAGTCGGAAAGGGGTATACGCAAAAGTTTCAGGTAGATTACCAAGAGATATTTGCACCGATTGATAATACAATTCGTATTCTCTTATCTATAGTTGCAAATCAAGACTGGTCTTTGCAAAAATTTGATGTTAAGAATGCCTTCCTTAATGGAAACTTAGAAGAAAAAGTTTACATGGAGCTGCCATTAGGATTTAGACAAAATTCTTCAAGTAAAAATGAAGTATGTAAATTAAAGAAATCATTGTATGGACTTAAGTAGTCACCAAGAGCATGGTTTGGAAAATTCTCTGCAATAATGAAAGCCTTTGGTTATAAGCAAAGTAATTCAGTTCATACTTTGTTTATAAAGTACAAAGAAGGGAAGGCAACAACTTTAATTGTGTACATTGATGACATGGTCTTGACAAGAGATGACGCTTATAAAGTGAAGTTATTATAAGAATATTTGGCTATTGAATTTGAAATGAAGGACCTGGGATAACTTAAATAATTGGGTATTGAAATAGCCAGATAAAAATAAGGGATTTTCCTTTCACAAAAAAAAAGTAGGTGTTGGATCTTTTAACCAAGACTGGAATGCTTGCTTGTAAGCCAATAAACACGCCCATGGGAGTGGATCACAAACTTGGAATCTTTTCACGCTAGGTTCCAGCAGACACGGGTTGTTATCAATGGCTGGTTGGGAGACTAATTTATTTGACACATACATGGCCAGATATAGCCTATTCTGTAAGTTTCATGAGTCAATTCATGCATGCACCAAACAAAGATCATTTGAATGCAGTGTACTGAATCTTGAGATACTTAAAGGGTGCTTCCGGCAATGGTTTGTTATTCTTAAAAAATAGCTCCTTAATAATTGAAGGATACACATATGCTGATTAGGCAGGTGATCAAATGACTTCACGATCCATTTTTGGTTATCTTGCTTTCATGGTGGGCAACTTGGTCACATGGAAGAGCAAGAAACAAAAGGTCGTGGCAAGATCAAGTATAGAAGCTAAATTTTAAGGAGAAGAATTAACAACCCGAATTATTTATAAATTCCTTTGTTTTACAATGAAAAAAAGGGCACTGGATCCAAATTTTTGTGTGTGTTAAATTTCATTGGTTTTTTTTTTAAATTTACATATATCAAGATAATATATATAATTACAACATCCATCTTGCCAAAAAATAAAAATAAAAATATTATGCATTTATTTTCTAAAAAAAAATAAAAAGATCATACTAAATATGCAAAACATGTTAAAAGTCATTTTAACGTGAAATATCATATTTTTTTATTTGAGTGACTCATACTAATAAGTCGTTTATCACATCAATATCCATTATAGTGCATCTAATAAATATATGAAATTGCCAACAATTAAAATGTGATATATTTATTTATTAAAAAAAGTCATATTAAATATACAACACGTCAAAAATTATATATTATTACAGCGGTGGACGTATGGGGGGTCGTGTGGGGGCTGATGAGCCCCCCTCACCGGCGGCCAGAAGCACCAATATAGGAGGGTGCTTCTTTGGTGGCCGCCGGTGATGTTGCTGAGAGGAGGGGAGCTGGCTGGGAAGAGGACGGGCCGACTATGCGCGAGGGGTTAAAGACAACCCCTCACGCATATTTACAATTTTGCCTTTGATTGAAACATAATATTTTTTTTTATAAATTCTTTTAAGTAAAACAATGACGTTTCAATAGAAATGACACCATTTTACTTAAGATGATTTAAAAAAAAAAAAATAAAGCCAACAGCGTGAATTGCCCTTTGTTGAAATGACGATGTTTCATCTAGAGGCTTTAATATTTTTTTTTAAATTCTTTTAAGTGAAAGGATATCGTTTCAATAGAAATGACGCCATTTCACTTAAGACTATTTAAAAATAATAATAAAGCCAGCAGCGTTTCAGGCTGCTGGCTTGAGTAAGGGAAATGGCGGGAAAGAGAGCCAGAGAGGCAAGGCGGGCAAGAACGAAGAAAAAGAGAGAGAGGCAGAGGGTGAGGCGACTCAGGCGAGCAGGGGGCGGCCGACGACTACTCCGACGACCATGGCCACCAGTCCTGCAGTCCAGGTTTTTAGTATTTTATTTTATTTTTAATTTTATTTTTTGTTTGTTTTTTTGTTGTGATTATTAAATTTTAGGTTGAAAATTTAGAGTTTTTTTTAAATATAGAATAAAGTTTATTAATTTGTTTTTAAATATAGAATATAGTTTATTGATTTAGTTGAATTAATTTAATTGGTTTTAATGTGTTTTAGGGCTTAGGGATTTTATTTTTTAAATGTAAAATAGAATAATAGATTATATATTGCCATTAGTTTTTAAATATAGAAGATAGTTTATTAATTAGGTTGAATTAATTGATTTTATTGTCTTTTGTGAATTTGTGAATATGTTTTTAGGTAAAGAATTAGGGATTTTATTTTTTAAATATAGAATATAGTTTATTAAATTAGTTTCTAAATATAGAATATAGTTTATTACTAAGGTTGAATTAGTTGGTTTTATTGTGTTTTGTTAATTTTTGATAATTTGTGTTTTAGGTAAAAAATTAAGGATTTTATTTTAAAATATAGAATATAATTTATTAATTGGTTTTTTAATATAAAATATAGTTTATTAATTAGGTGAATTAATTTTTTTAGAAGAATTAGGTGAATTAGGTGAATTTATTTTTGTTTTGTGAATTTGTGATTATTAGGTTTTAGAAAAAAATTGGGTATTTTTTTTATATAATTTATTTAAAATGATTGGAGTTGTGATTATGTTGAATTAATTTGGAATTGTGATGAGGTTTTAAATATAGAATGTAATTTAATGATTTGAAAATTGGATTTAGGCTCAATTAATTATACCACATAAATTAAAATATTGAATATAAATTAGGTTAAACTAATTCTAAATTGAACAAATATGAATAAATTTGTGATTAAGACGAAGAGAGTGAGAATGTATGTGGTGAATCCTCCTATATTTCGACTCCGACACCGATCCTCACATTAAGTAGTCATACAAGTGAAAAGGGGACTAGTGATGAAATAGGGCATCCGGACGTTAGTTTTGATGATATTGTGGGTGACCCGAAATTACGTAAATCTATTAATGAGTTTGATGTTGAGATTAGGGATGATTTTAGAAGACAATATATTACTAAAGGTCATTGCCAACCATGTAGCCATAATTTTTCCCAAACAGAATTTGAAAAAATTATGAGAAATTTTAGAGAAAGTTGATACTCTAAATTTGAGTGGTTGGAATATAGTATTTCCAAATATGCAACATTTTATTTCTGGTGTTATCTTTTTAGTTTGAATAGAGGATCTAAGTGAGAGAATAATGTCTTCACAGAAATTGGGTTTCAGAATTGAAAAAAGCCATGGAGAGATTTAATGAACACGTTGGTGATTCCAGTAGTCCACACAAATAATGCGAGAATACTATATATTGGTTTCAAAAATAAAAAACAAATTGTGTCTCATATATTATCTTCTTACAGCCAAGAGCAAGAGAGTAATTACCGGACACGTTTGACAACTGTTGTTGACTATATACGTTTTCTTTTAGCAAATGAGTTAGCTTTTCGAGGGCATGGAGAGTAAAAAAGTCACTTAGCTAGGGTAATTTTCTTGAACTTTTCAATTGGTACAGTCAACGCAATATTGATATTGGAAATATAGTTAATTCAAACACTCTTGAAAATAATCAGCTCACTTCTCCACGTATCTAGAAATAAATAGTAAGCGCTTGTGCTTTGGAGATGACACTAGCTATTATTAAGGATGTAGGAGATGACTTCTTCTCTATATTAATTGATGAGGCTTGAGACAATTCAATAAAGGAGTAAATGGCTATGGCATTGAGATATATTAACAAGTTTGGACAAGTGGTTGAGCAATTAGTTGGAGTGGTAATGTGAGTGACACATCTACTTTATCTTTGAAAAGTGCCCTTGATGATTTCTTTTTGAAACATGGGCTATCACTAAGTAGAGTTAAAGGCCAAGGTTATGATGGAGCTTCTAATATGCAAGGTGAATTCAACGGGTTAAAGACCTTAATTTTAAATAAAAATTCCTCGACAAGGCTTATTCATTATGTCACGACCCAACCCGGGGGCCATGACCGGCATGCAGCCAAACCGAAGTCCGACCACATAAGCCTATAAAAACATTCATAACCGTCTAAGTGCAAAACAGTTCAATACTTATATAATCCTCAATCCTAATTCAAACGCAAACCATCAATATAATCAAATCCCAATGAAATCATTCGGGAAATCTAAAGCAGACAAGTTCTACTTATTACACAAAAAGGGATTCGGATTCAATCCGCCCAAAAGTTCAATATCAGAATCTCTATGGAGTAAATCAATATCCACAATCAAACTATAAGAAATATCCGGAAATCTCTAAGCAGAAAGACCGATAAACACAAACGGAAAACCTGATCGACTTCGCCAAGAAGAGAAAGAAGATAGACGAAGGCAATCATTGAAAACCTGCAAAACAATCTATATGGGTGTGAGCGTTATATATAGACGCTCAGTAAGTTCATGAGAGGCAGAGAAACATCTAACAGTTATATAAGCAGTACATATAATACATTCACAAATTAACCAATCAAGATGGTGTGTCGGGGTCACCAATCAGTAAACAGTACAGTAATCATATCAGTCACATCCGCCCTTATAACTTCTCAGTACAGTACAGTAATCAGTAATTAGGCATGTAGCCTCAGTAAACAGTATAGGCATTAAGCCTCAGTAGCAGTATAGGCATTAAGCCTCAGTAACAGTATAGGCATTAAGCCTCAGTAACCTCCTTCCCCTTCATGACACACCATCACACAGCACAAGTAATATCAAATTCAATTAATACAATTAATAAAGCAAACACATACGTTTCTCTGTCTTCTATTCACATGCGAGGCTGGGTTCGAAAGAATAGTATAGTGAATGTATAGAAAGGATAATATATATAAGAAGGGTTTATATATGTATATAAGTTGTTAGCAAGTAGCACAACACATATAATCACAACACAAATAATCACATACACCCATAGAACTTACCTGGTATCCAAAGAAAGCTTAGCCCAATCCTCACAACCTACTGACCTCGAGCTTCAGCCGAATTATTGCCTAAGGAAAGATAATTACACAGTCCAACAATCAATCTCACTTCTTATCTATCATGAGGAATGCAATGCATGCTATGAATGCAAAAGACCAATACTTAACCAACAATTTACCAAAATAATCCAAAATTAAAAACTAAACCGACTCAACTCAAAATTATGGTTCAACCCAATGGTTAAACCGATCGCACCTCAAAAATATAAAATCAATTAATTACCTAAAATTTATTAGAACCAGAACCTCAACTCAATTTCTATAACTCATTTATCAAATAATATCACATCAGTCCCTATGCAAAAATCATAAATCATACCAACACCCAAAACCGATAAAAATTCTTAAGTAGTCTCTATAACTCAAAAATTTCCAGAAAATAATTCCATCATTCAAAAATTCTGGAAACATTCCAGTAGCTTCTCCAACATCCAAATAACGTGTATACAAAATTTCAGACTAATCCAAATTTATTTGATCTCCCAAAAATATCTTACAACATTCTGATTCTGTTTGAACTACTAAAAATCAGTACAGCAAAAATCATCTTAAATCCTTCACATTTCGTTACCACAAAATTATCCAAATAATTTTCTCATATAATACACATCAGTATGGACAACATATAAAAATCTCATAATTTTTCAAGACATCTAAGACCTTCAAATTAATTCTCAAATCAGACATCATTAGAAAACCCTTAACCAACAGCAGTGTCAATTCTTAATTTATTTCGGAACCTAAAAATTAGAACCAGACTCCAAATTATTTTTCACAGATTCACAACATCTTAATAAACAACATATCAAAATTTCATAATTTTTAGAAACCTCTAAGTCCCTCAATTAAATTTTTAAATCGGATTCATACAACCAGTTACCATACTGGCAGCAGTAGAAAGATCAAATTATTTCAACAATATAACAAACAGAAACATAGCCCAACATATTTTTCTTGTAAACTAGACTTCCAGAACTTCAACACATATGAAAATCAAATCTAAAACATTTTTACACATTTTGGTATGAATTTCGAAATTTACAGTTGATGCAATAGCATCAACAGCACAGTTTGTCAGACAACAGTAGCAAACTTGAATTTTCCAGAAATATACGATACTCCAAAATTCCAAAAATTATTTTTCTCATAAACTAGACTCAATTTCGAGCCACATATCCAAATTTCAGATTTTTCTCATGATCCAATATTTAATTAAAAATCGAGCAACATCCAGCACTAATATCAACCTTCAGCAGAAAATTTAATCATCCAAAAACTCAAAGAAAACAATTTATTCGAAAACCTCAACACCCAAATCAATTCAATCAAACCTTAATTCAATATATTCCTCAAGTTCCAGAACCCACACACTAACCTAATCAATTTAATTCAACACCAAAATTCATCAAAACAATAAAAAAAACTCAAAACCTAACCTATTTTGTAAAAATCAATTTAATTAAATAATAAATCGAATTTAACAAAATTAATTAAGAAAAATATCAAACAAATATGATATTAATATGAACTAATCAAATGGAAGTCGAAATAATGCAAAAGGAATCAAGAGAAACCTCAAAAAACTCAAAAACTCGAAAAATCGAGCTGCTGGAACGCTGGCCAAAACGACATCTGCGAGCCGCTACGCCCAGCCGCCGAACGACGAGACCCACACGCTGAACGACAGGAGCTTCGCACGCCGAACGACGCCCGTCACACGCCAAACGACACCGGCACCCTGCGCGCGCACTGACGAAACGACGGGACTCTGGTTTTTGTTCCTAAAACCAATTTTTCTCCTCTTTTTTCAAAACACCCGAAAATAGAAGACTAAAAACATACCCCCATCTGATTTTTAGGCCTATTTATAGGAAAATAACTCTTCAAAATTATATTTTTACCCCAATCTAATTTATTTTAATTCAAAAACACCCCAAAATTATTTATTTTTATAAAAATTACCCAAAACCATAAAATTCACAAAATCAACTCAAATTTATTTTTAACTTCAAACTTTAACCCAAAATAATTTATAAATATGTTTTACGCATAATAATTCCCGAAAATACCGAAAACGACAAAAATCCAAAAATGACGAAAATACCCTCGGTACCCAAAAATACAATATTATATTCAAAACGACTGTCCCGTCATCTTGAGTATCAAAAAGACATTCAAATAATCAAATTTTGTTCAAACGACATATGAGGGTACAAAATGACTATTTTGCCCTTAGACTTAAAATCATTCAAAAACTAAGGGTTTTACAATCTAACCCCCTTAAAATAATTGCGTCCACGCAATTTAATCCAACATAATCATTATCCATCAAAAACTGTCATTACAATAGTAATACACAAATCCGGATGGTATCGTCTACTTAGTATGTGTCGTTATGGTTGATCAGGCCATAACCACAAGATACCAAGCACTAATGACCATTCCAGGTTTGATCCATTTAGAGTTCATTAAATAAAAACCAATTATCAGATAACCAAAACAAAATCAATGAATAGCGCTTAGCGCTCAATCCAGTCAATATCAGTGCCAATCAATCGAGTATAACATTATCTCTGTACAATATTAATATACTGTACCTCTGTAACCAATAACAGAAATATTCTGTAACTCAACATCATTACACATACACCTTTTCAATAAGATCCATCGCATACAATTGTCAATCATCAGTCACAACAATATCCTGCGATGTATGAGTATGATGTTATGCTGGTATGCAAGTGCTCTAACACCAAAACTGAAGAATATTACAGTCTAACCCCCTTAAAATGATTTCGACCTCGAAATCTAAAACATACCTGAAGACTCAAACAGATAGGGATATTTAGCTTTCATAAGCTCTTCGGTTAACGCGGAAGCAAAAGAAACACAAAAAGAATTTTTCCTAATGATTTCCGGATACAACTAGACAAATTATAAGTGTGATTGAATCTAACCTGCTCTGATACCACCTTTGTCACGACCCAACCCGGGGGCCATGACCGGCATGCAGCCAAACCGAAGTCCGACCACATAAGCCTATAAAAACATTCATAACCGTCTAAGTGCAAAACAGTTCAATACTTATATAATCCTCAATCCTAATTCAAACGCAAACCATCAATATAATCAAATCCCAATGAAATCATTCGGGAAATCTAAAGCAGACAAGTTCTACTTATTACACAAAAAGGGATTCGGATTCAATCCGCCCAAAAGTTCAATATCAGAATCTCTATGGAGTAAATCAATATCCACAATCAAACTATAAGAAATATCCGGAAATCTCTAAGCAGAAAGACCGATAAACACAAACGGAAAACCTGATCGACTTCGCCAAGAAGAGAAAGAAGATAGACGAAGGCAATCATTGAAAACCTGCAAAACAATCTATATGGGTGTGAGCGTTATATATAGACGCTCAGTAAGTTCATGAGAGGCAGAGAAACATCTAACAGTTATATAAGCAGTACATATAATACATTCACAAATTAACCAATCAAGATGGTATGTCGGGGTCACCAATCAGTAAACAGTACAGTAATCATATCAGTCACATCCGCCCTTATAACTTCTCAGTACAGTACAGTAATCAGTAATTAGGCATGTAGCCTCAGTAAACAGTATAGGCATTAAGCCTCAGTAGCAGTATAGGCATTAAGCCTCAGTAACAGTATAGGCATTAAGCCTCAGTAACCTCCTTCCCCTTCATGACACACCATCACACAGCACAAGTAATATCAAATTCAATTAATACAATTAATAAAGCAAACACATACGTTTCTCTGTCTTCTATTCACATGCGAGGCTGGGTTCGAAAGAATAGTATAGTGAATGTATAGAAAGGATAATATATATAAGAAGGGTTTATATATGTATATAAGTTGTTAGCAAGTAGCACAACACATATAATCACAACACAAATAATCACATACACCCATAGAACTTACCTGGTATCCAAAGAAAGCTTAGCCCAATCCTCACAACCTACTGACCTCGAGCTTCAGCCGAATTATTGCCTAAGGAAAGATAATTACACAGTCCAACAATCAATCTCACTTCTTATCTATCATGAGGAATGCAATGCATGCTATGAATGCAAAAGACCAATACTTAACCAACAATTTACCAAAATAATCCAAAATTAAAAACTAAACCGACTCAACTCAAAATTATGGTTCAACCCAATGGTTAAACCGATCGCACCTCAAAAATATAAAATCAATTAATTACCTAAAATTTATTAGAACCAGAACCTCAACTCAATTTCTATAACTCATTTATCAAATAATATCACATCAGTCCCTATGCAAAAATCATAAATCATACCAACACCCAAAACCGATAAAAATTCTTAAGTAGTCTCTATAACTCAAAAATTTCCAGAAAATAATTCCATCATTCAAAAATTCTGGAAACATTCCAGTAGCTTCTCCAACATCCAAATAACGTGTATACAAAATTTCAGACTAATCCAAATTTATTTGATCTCCCAAAAATATCTTACAACATTCTGATTCTGTTTGAACTACTAAAAATCAGTACAGCTAAAATCATCTTAAATCCTTCACATTTCGTTACCACAAAATTATCCAAATAATTTTCTCATATAATACACATCAGTATGGACAACATATAAAAATCTCATAATTTTTCAAGACATCTAAGACCTTCAAATTAATTCTCAAATCAGACATCATTAGAAAACCCTTAACCAACAGCAGTGTCAATTCTTAATTTATTTCGGAACCTAAAAATTAGAACCAGACTCCAAATTATTTTTCACAGATTCACAACATCTTAATAAACAACATATCAAAATTTCATAATTTTTAGAAACCTCTAAGTCCCTCAATTAAATTTTTAAATCGGATTCATACAACCAGTTACCATACTGGCAGCAGTAGAAAGATCAAATTATTTCAACAATATAACAAACAGAAACATAGCCCAACATATTTTTCTTGTAAACTAGACTTCCAGAACTTCAACACATATGAAAATCAAATCTAAAACATTTTTACACATTTTGGTATGAATTTCGAAAGTTACAGTTGATGCAATAGCATCAACAGCACAGTTTGTCAGACAACAGTAGCAAACTTGAATTTTCCAGAAATATACGATACTCCAAAATTCCAACAATTATTTTTCTCATAAACTAGACTCAATTTCGAGCCACATATCCAAATTTCAGATTTTTCTCATGATCCAATATTTAATTAAAAATCGAGCAACATCCAGCACTAATATCAACCTTCAGCAGAAAATTTAATCATCCAAAAACTCAAAGAAAACAATTTATTCGAAAACCTCAACACCCAAATCAATTCAATCAAACCTTAATTCAATATATTCCTCAAGTTCCAGAACCCACACACTAACCTAATCAATTTAATTCAACACCAAAATTCATCAAAACAATAAAAAAACTCAAAACCTAACCTATTTTGTAAAAATCAATTTAATTAAATAATAAATCGAATTTAACAAAATTAATTAAGAAAAATATCAAACAAATATGATATTAATATGAACTAATCAAATGGAAGTCGAAATAATGCAAAAGGAATCAAGAGAAACCTCAAAAAACTCAAAAACTCGAAAAATCGAGCTGCTGGAACGCTGGCCAAAACGACATCTGCGAGCCGCTACGCCCAGCCGCCGAACGACGAGACCCACACGCTGAAAAACAGGAGCTTCGCACGCCGAACGACGCCCGTCACACGCCAAACGACACCGGCACCCTGCGCGCGCACTGACGAAACGACGGGACTCTGGTTTTTGTTCCTAAAACCAATTTTTCTCCTCTTTTTTCAAAACACCCGAAAATAGAAGACTAAAAACATACCCCCATCTGATTTTTAGGCCTATTTATAGGAAAATAACTCTTCAAAATTATATTTTTACCCCAATCTAATTTATTTTAATTCAAAAACACCCCAAAATTATTTATTTTTATAAAAATTACCCAAAACCATAAAATTCACAAAATCAACTCAAATTTATTTTTAACTTCAAACTTTAACCCAAAATAATTTATAAATATGTTTTACGCATAATAATTCCCGAAAATACCGAAAACGACAAAAATCCAAAAATGACGAAAATACCCTCGGTACCCAAAAATACAATATTATATTCAAAACGACTGTCCCGTCGTCTTGAGTATCAAAAAGACATTCAAATAATCAAATTTTGTTCAAACGACATATGAGGGTACAAAATGACTATTTTGCCCTTAGACTTAAAATCATTCAAAAACCAAGGGTTTTACACATTATTTCTCTCATCAACTCCAATTAATGCTTGTTGCAACAGTAGGAAACAATAGATTTATGAGTAATTTTTTTTATTATGTTCCAATAATTGTGAATGTTGTTGGAGCTTCATGTAAAAGGAGGGATGCTCTCCGTAAAAAATAACCTGATGAAATGGTTCAACGCCTGAAAAGAGGTGATATTCGAAGTGGAAGAGGCTTACATCAAGAAATAAATTTTGCTTGACCCGGTGACACGTGTTGGGGTTCTCATTATAAAATAATTGTACGCCTTCTCTCCATGTGGTCAGCAGTGAAAGAGGTTCTTGCAAACATTTTATGAGGATGGTTCTGATGAGGGGCAACTGTGGGCTTGATTGATAAAATGAAAAGTTATGAATTTATTTTTATTGCTTTTTTAATGAGAAAACTTTTAGGAATGACAAATAATCTATCTCAAGTCTTACAAAGAAATGATCAAAATATTGGTAATACAATTCATTTGATTGCAACTGTTAAACGAAAATTGCAAAGCTTCAGAGAAAATGGATGGGATGGATTATTAGAAGTTGTTAACAACTGTTGTATAGATCATAATATCACAGTACCGAATATAGAAGATAATGCAGGTTATTTGCATTATAAGCATATTGATATTTCTATTACTTACTAACACCACTTTCGAATGAAAATATTTTGTCAGGTACTCATTTTTCTTTGTATGATCATACTTCACTATTTATTATGCTACAATCTAATGTTTCATTCAATTCTAGGTTATTGATTTCATTGCACAAGAAATGAAAAACCGCTTTATAGAATCAAGCAAGAAATTACTTTTATGCATTGTTTGTCTTTTTTCTAAGAACTCATTCTCCAACTTCGAGCTATCCAAATTACTTTATTTTGCTGAACTATATCCATATGATTACTCAATCACTAATCGGATTATACTTGAAGATCATCTTAACACCTACATTGCTGATATAAAAAAAATGAAGCTTTCTCCGATCTTGATGATATTGGAGCTCTTGCTCAGAAAATGGTTGAGACATGTTATAACACTATATTTTTTTTTGATATATCTACTTATCAAACTGACTTTAGTGTTACCTGTTGTAACTGCTACTATTGAGAGAGTTTTTTCAGTAATGAACATTATCAAAACGGATTTGTACAATAAGATGGAAGATGTTTTTTTAACAGACTGCTTAGTGTGCTATGTGGAGAGAGAAAATTTTTTTAAAATAAAAAATGAAGCTATTATGCAACGTTTTTAAAAAATACAAACTCATAAGATACAATTACCATCTTTTAGGACTAGTTAATCTGATAGTATAATATAATTGTTGAACTATTATAATAGTAAATATTCAATTCTATATTCTACTTGTCTGAAATTTTTTTTCTTAAAAATTTTACCCCCTTTCTTGATAAGTCTCTAGTTCCGCCACTGTATTATTATGCATTTAAGTCTTTACTGGATAAATTTACTTTGTTCATTTCACACACTATTTTGAGACTTTAACGATCTATAATTTGCTAAATCATCTTTTTTTCTAATATGTCACCTAGAGTTTTCCTTCTACTCTATTAGGAAAAATTATTTATATTATGTACTAAATAATTTGGATGCACAAATAATTGAAAATTGATAAAAAAAAAAAATTAATGGGTAATGGCATTAATTAAGCACCATTTATTTACAGTCAAGTCACGTGATTGGCATGCCCTTAAAAATGTTAAAATGGGTGTAGGTAGGCGGCCTCCATGCATAAAAATAATGCCCAAAACTTGAATTATTTTTTTTATGCAAGTTTCATATTTAAAATAATCATATTCTTATTCTTGCACTTAAAAATAAACCAATATTTTTATAATCAGACTAGAGAGATCAATCGGTTTAACAATCTAGCCAATATGTCTGATTCAATTAGCCAGTATGATTTAAAGAAAATTACATGATATATCACCTTTTTTATTTTTGTAAATACCTTATAATTTATAAAAACATTTTTAAAAATATTCAATTTTAAAAAATTTAACTAAAAATATGTTGTATATGCATCTCTAATATACATAGATGTTAACTGTGAAAATGAATGTTTTTAAAATTTAAAATGAATATTTAAAAAAATATATATCTTCAAAAATATTTTTATTTTTAGATCTGCTCCACAATAAAATCAGTAGTTATTTATTCTAAGTCTCCCTTAGTTCTCTCTATATCTCTTATCTGTTTTAGTAGATATGCTCATTGCTCTCTTTCTCCTACAAACGCCAGTATCAACTCACAAGTTTCTTGTTCTTCCTCTATTTAATATTTCAGGTTTCTACAAGCTTTACATTTTTATTTTTAAATACTAATTTGTTTTTTTTATTTTCTTTTACTCAAAGAATTATTTTTTTTAATTTTTTTCTTTAATTTGCTTGTTTTTCTTAAATGTTTAACTATAACTTTAGGTTGTATGGGAATGATTTTTGTTTTTTAATTTTAGTTTTAGATGTTAAAAAAAAATAAATGTATTTAGTAATATTATTAAATTTTTAATTACTACTTATTGAATTCATAAAATATGATTTTGAGAATTTTAGTTTTGAGATAATATTTTATATCAAATAATTTTTTTTAGAACATCAAATAAAATTTTTTTACTATAAAAATTAATTTTTTATCTTAAAGATTATAATTGACATTTACCTTTTTTAATTTTTTTAATTTTTTTATTTTAATAATTAAAATGTTAATAATTATAATATAGTTTTTAAACACAAAAAACACATTTTTAAAAAATATAAATAAAAAACTTAAAAACTAAAAATTATAACCTAAAAAAAACATCCTTAGTCATCTAAGGATATGCAATCGGTCAATTAAGTCAAGAACTTTTATTAATTAAATAAATCAAAATCAAACAAACTAAATTTATCACAACCAAAATAATCACAAAATCCAATTAATCAAATCGAAATATCAAGTCTTTATTAAATCAGTTGAATTGAGTTTTTTCATTAAAAAATAAATACTAATGTCTTTAATGTTAAATCAAATATATTATAAATATTTATCATTTATAACAAAAAAATTCTTTAATTTATTTAAATAAAAAACTAAAGAAACTAAGCAAATCACGGCGTATAATAATGTCACCCAATATTCAAAATAAATAATATTTCATAAATTTAAATATATAAATTAATTGTGAATCAATTACATTATAAATTCATAAAAAATAAAAAATGAATATATAAATGTATAAATTAATTGACACATCAAAATTTCTAATTTATCTATCTAAAAGGAGAAATAAAATTAAATTAGTCGGATTGATTAAATTTTTTACTAAATCAAAAATTAAAATTTTATATTATTTAGCCGAATTAAACTGATATTTTATTTATTTTAATTAATAATGTTTTACAAATTAATTCTCTTGCTTAATTATTGTAGAAGTGACAACGGTTAGAGTATTCATAAAAATTATTTTACTCAAATCTAAATCTATTTAATTTTAAATTATCTGAATTTATTTAAACTCAATTATAATTATACTTATAAACATATCAAACTCATTTGAATACTCGTTTAATTATTTATTTAAGTAAAAAAATTAAAAATATTAAAAATTTTAATTATAAATTATATTTATCTTAATTAAATAATTATAGATAAATATTTAATAATTACATAATTTTATTAAAATAATTTCATACCACACAATATCATAATTAAAATCAAATTTAATAAAATATAATTAAAATATATAATCGAATTCGGATAACGGTAATTTAAAAATAAATAATCGAACCCGATTCAAACTCATTACAAATAATAAAAATACTATTTATATTTATTCAGACCCATTTATAGATTATACATATCATATATAAATAGATCAAAACAGATCAAATACTAAAAAATATATGATATATTGTTATTCTTAAATTCTACATACATATTTGTCTGACTGTCTCTATTTTTTCTCGCACGATCTCGACTTCCAGTCCGTGATGGTGATATTGATATCCAAGTATATTTCTTTTTCCTTTTTTTTTTCTTTTGAAATTTGATTTTTAATTTTCTGTTTTTTATTTTATAAAAAATTAAAAAATTAATTAGTTTAATTAGAAACATGTAATTTTCTTATATACCTCTCCATTAATATGATACATACTCATTAGATGTTTTTAATAAATGAAATTAGATATGAATTTAATGAAGATTGAACCTATATATTAATTTATTTATTAAAATGATAAATAAATTATAATATAAATAAATAAATAAAGTATCTCTACTAATTGAAATATAATAAATATTTAATTATAATTTAACATAAATAAAAATATAAAAATATATTTATCAATTTAAAATGTCGGGACTATTTAATATGTGAGAGATGAAATGTATTTGATTTGCTCTTTTTTTTTTATTGTTTCTTCAATTTTTTCGATTTTGAATGATCTTTTCAGGTTCACTATTATCCATTTTTTTTTATTATTCTAGTATAAAATTATTGGCCCATTTTTTATTCAATAAAAACTTACCGACTAATTCAGTAATTTTCATAATTCGAAAATAATAAATTCTTAACAAATCCAATTAAATTATCTTATTATTCACATTTAATTTCCTGGCATCTAAAATCACACGCTTAAAAATTATTATTATTATTAGATTATTAGAAATATTATTGAATTAATTTATATATTTTTTCAGATGAACTGAGTGACTTATTTTATATATTTAATATATAAATTCAAATTCTCAAAAAAAATTATATGAATTCAAATTTTTTTATTTATTAAATAAAATTAAAATATTTAACTCTCAACGCCCAGTTTATGCATTTTAAAAATTAATCTTATATGATTAAAAAAATATTATAATTTAAAGAAAACTATGCTAGAGTACAAATAGCAATTTTAAGGCTAATTCAAATATTGTACTCTCAGTTAAAATTATTCTTTTAAAATTTTTTCTCTCTTCTAATGGCATGTAATGTAGATTAAAATATAAAATTGAAGTGGGACCATATCCAATACCTTTTTTTTTTTTTTTTTCCAAATCTAATGCTTAAATGGAGTTGTTAGCAAAACCCAAAAAAACAATTCTATTTGATAAATATTAAACGATTATTTATTAATAAAAAAATTAAAAGAATATTCAATTAGTTTCTAAAAAAATAAACTTGTTAATTTGATTAAAATTCAGTGTTATTTATTATGAGAGAAAAATTAATATAATAGCTTTGATCAAAATGTATAATTATGAATAATATTAAAATTTTAAAATATAAACAATTTATTTGAAAATAATTAATAAAATTATAAGAAAAAAAATTAAAAAAAATTTAAGCTGAAAGCACAATTTTATAACACATTTGAAATTTGAAATGCATGGCTAAAAGAGGATAGCAAGTTTATGTTTTTGTTAAATTTAACCTAGGAATAATTGCATCATGACGATGAAATAAATTACAATAATAATAATAATAATAATAATAATAAAATCATCTGCTGAATTAGTCTTACAATAAATATGACAAATGTGAATATTTTAATTGTAGTTCAATATCATCTGTTAATAGATATATAACGCTTTGAATAATCTATTATTTATTCATGCTATATTTTATTTTTTTAAAAAATATATGGGACGAAACTACTATATACTTGTTTTTTTTATAAAATAAATAGATTTTGACTTTCTTAAACTCTAAATGCTATAAGTTTGCCTAGCCTCAAAAAAAAAATTCCATAAATTTGCCTAATAATTTTAAGTATCCAACGATGTGATTATGATTATAATAAATCTCAATAATCTTTTTTTGTCATATAATTATTTAAAAAACCAACAATATTAATTATTAGGTTTTATTTAAAAATACCCTAAAAATAAAATTATTTTTGAATATACTACTAACTTTTATTTTATTTTTTTTTCAAAAATAACTAATTTTCTCCCCTTCAAAACTTTACATCTGGCATATTTCTAACATATTAAAAGCATATTCTATTTTGCTTGCGTTCAAAAAAAAAGCATATTCTATTTTGTAAGATATACGTTTAGTATAAATTTAATAATATTAAAGAATAGAAAAATAGTTGAAGTATTTTTGAAATAAAAAAAGTTAGTGTAATTTTTCTTTAATTATTCAGCTATGTAACTTCAAAAATAATAATAAAATGTGCTATTTTCATTGAGAATGAAATAAAATTTTAGCCATACTTTTTATAAGATGGCAACAACTACCTTTAGAAAATGCTTATTATGCTAATTTTTATGCTTTAGTCATATATGTTCATAGATTTCTTGAAAATTGTAGCTATGAGAGGCATCTTTTAAATTCAATTGTAATTTTTTTATTATTTTGGTGTCATGAATTTTATTAGGGCATTTTTTTTAACAATTGTAATGATTTAAAAATATTGTAATTAATAAAAGATTTTCGTGGTTCAAAAGTTCTTTTTTGATATATTAAAACTAATAATTCAAGTGTATTTTAAAATTATTTTTGCTCCCTAAATATTTAATTTTAAATCTGCCCTTGGAAATAAACATAAATATTTAGTAAGAGTTAACCCGGCAAGCACATGCTAAAATATTGTAGAAAAGATATTTTTTATTATTTTAATTTTTTTTATTGCAGTTCTAAAAATAATTTTTAAATTCAATTATAATATTTTTTTATTTTTGAGTCCCATGAATTTGATTGCAGTATTTTTTTTAATAATTATAATAATTTAAAAATATTGTAATTAATAAAAGGGTTTCGTAACTTAAAATAAATATTTTTTTAATATATATTAAAATTTAATAATTTAAATATATTTTGAAATTATTTCATAATAAATTTTAATTCTCTTCGATATTTAATTTTGAATTCCCCGTCGAGGATAAATATAAATATTCAGTAAGAGTTAATCTGGCAGCACCTGCTTTACCAAAGAAAAATGTAAAACATATTTCTAGTATTTTTTTTTGGCAAGAAGAAATGTTTTTATTTATATCTCAAATAAGGGAACCATAAAATCAGAGATAACACGCCCTTTAACATCTTTGGGCAAAAAATTAAAGTCATTATTATGGAACATGGACTTGAATGTGATACAAACTTATCACCAACTTCAACACATAAATCAATAAAAAATTAAATTGTATGTCATTTTTTTTAATTTTTAAAAATATTTACAATTTTAAAAAAATTAAAATATTTATTTTATCAATTTAATTGAATACATTATATATATATGTATAATGAATATTGTTAAATTTAAAATTGAAAAGTAAAATTTTAAAATAAAAAAATGAATATTTTAAAAATATTTTTACTTTTTAAAATTATATTCATGTATAAAATCTATAAATCAATCCATATGCTTGTAGTTATCTTATTCTATAAGTTTACATAATTTATCTTTCCTAAAATACTTTATAAAAATTTCAATGATTTTTAATTGATGACGAGCTGATCCGCAGGGATAATTCTAGTTTCTATAGCTCGGACTCGGGTGTTGCCTGTGCTCTGGCTACAACCTGCAAAATAAGAGAGAATAAGAGGAGGGATTTGGTTCTTTTAAAAGAGGTTCGATACCTAAGTTAGTTTGGTCGCTCTGAATTACGAGAGAAGAGAAAGAGAGAGTGAGCGGAACCATTTATCTACGGGGATTAATCTCCCTATTTATAGTTGATGCGGATGAGAAAATATAGTCTGATCTATGTTAGCATAATTTGTAAATATATTGTCTGCTTTAGATTAATAATTGAAAAGTTGTAAGGCAACTTGTGAAACTTTTTAACTGAATGAAGTATCATATGTGTATTACTGTTGAAGAAGGAAGGAAGTTTATATACAGATATAAGTTAGCTGTCTCAACCAATTGAATATGTAACTAACTGTATCAATATAACAAACTCACAACTACTTTAAAATAACATGAATAACATAAAATATAAAATAGTAATTAACTGTATAAATATAACAATATTTTTGTATTAAATAATAATTATTTATTTTTAATATAAAATAAATTTTTAATAATAAATTAAAAAGTATATTGTAAAATACAAATAAAATTATAATTAATTTTAAAGTACATGACTAATATAGTTACTGAATCTTCTTAAATTTTTTTATATAAACAATAAATAATGGTAACATTCACATAAATAATATGACTTTTAATGAAATATTTATTTCATTTGTTATCTGTAGAAATATATTAAATTTCATTTCATACGAAAATGATACTTTCATTTGAGAAAAATAAATAACATCTATTTTAAAAAAATAAATATTTTTAATTAAAAAATAATAAACCTTTATTTGAAGAGGGTATATAACCTTTAAGGAAGTAAAGATAAAATTTCATAATTAAAATTTAAATTATATTTAATTTTATTTTAAAAGATAAAAAATATAAAAATAAAATAAATATTAAATATTAAATTTATATTAATCAAAAAAATTATTTTGAAGATAAATTATAAAATAAAAACACGTAAAATTAAAAAAAGAATAATATAAAAATAAAGCAATAGATTAGTAAAAGATGGTAATTTTATTTTTAAATTAAGGAAGGAAAAACCTATAAGAATATATACGTTGAATCTTTACTTAAAAAATTATATAATAATAATAATAATAATAATATGTTTTAAAAGTATAGAAATTAGTCAAGATATTTTTTATTTATTAATACGTTGTGTATAAATAAAAGAATTCATGAATAAATAGGTAGCATGTTTTTTGAATTTGAAAATTTCTAGGAGAGTAAATTTAGATTGGAGAGTAAAAGAAGCAATAAAAATACGTGTGGGATGCGCGTCAACCTTTTTGAAGTTTGTCAAATTTTTTTAAAATAAAACAAAATGGAAAGCGTCAAAGTTTGAGATTCTCTTTGAGAGGGATAAGGTTACTCACCACCGCTTTCACTTACTCTTCTCCATCCTCTTTTCGTTCTTTATTTTTCAATTTTTTATCCTTTTCTATTAATTCTTTTTTGGTGGCTCCCAAGTCATTGACAAGTTTTTTTAAGAATTGCTTTTTATTTTTATGTAAAATGTATTTTCACTCTTTTTTTTTTATTATTTATAACATTAAGAGACTATTTATTGATTAAAAATAATTTTTTTAGAAAAATTTTAAAAAATAAAAAATAGAGTTTATATTTAATCAGAAGTATTTTAATTCAAAAATTAAAAATAATTATTTTTTATTTTTACTAGTTACTATTTAAATTTTAAAATAAATAAAATTTTTAAATGTAAAATAAAATTTTATTAATAAATCAAAAAATATATTATAAGGTACAAATAATTTAATACTTAAATTTTCCATTATTTTTTTTTATAAATTTAACTGAATTCAAACATTGTTGCAACAAAGATTAAATTCAGTAGACCGTATAAGGTATTGATTTTAATTTTTAATTTTTGAAGGATAAAAACTTTGCTAATATACAATTTGTCCAAGGAGTAATGTCCACGTAATAATATAATAATAATAATAAACATTATTAAATGAGATTGCATTAATTTTGACCCTGATTCCACTATGTTTGGTCCCCAAACTAAACCAACCAATGGTGAACACTGAACACGATATTTGCCATATGGCACTTGAAAGCAAGTGGATAATCTGTCCTCTAATTTTTTTTTAAGTTTTATTTTATTTTCAAGAGATTTCCAATTATTAAAAAAATAAAATAAATAAAAAAAACCAATTAAACTCGGCTTCTGTATATAGTAGCAGAATCTGAATGGCAAAAATGGAAGCTGCAACTAACTAATTTTTGACGTGGCAAAATCACATCCGTTTATGGTGAAAGGCACATCAGAAATAACAATGAAGCTTCCTGCTGCTTTCCTCTCTAAAATCTCATCACACTGTATAATACTAATATTTTCTTAAATTACTCAATGGCGATATTTTGTGCAAATTTTCTCGCAATTTATCGCCACTCGATGAGGTTTCAACTGGGTCGGAGAAAGCCTCGGGATAGAAATACCCGAACCCGAATTTCGAGTCCCACCTCCAGCCACGCGGCAACTCGACGCTGATTAATCGTTACCAAGGGAATCTCACGTCCCTTATTTTATTTTCTCTCTCTCAAAATATTAAAAAAAATCAAAACCTAGAAATTTAAAAGACATTTTTGTAAAGGCCCAGACCTAGGCCCACAAAGCCCAATTAGCTTCCCCCATCTTCCCCTATATAAAGAAGCTTCGCCATTCATGCAATTCTCGCCAAGTTCCACCTTCGTTAACGGCTACTTTGTATAGATAAAATACCAAACCCTATTTTTTTTTTCTGTTGTCTATAATATTCTCTCATATTCCTTCGGTTTCCAGGAAAATTCTCTTTTTCTCTCATTTTTAATTTTTCTAGTGTCTACTGTAGATCTGCATCGTACTGTCTTATTTCGGTGCATAGGTTTTGTTTGAATTTTCCAATTTTCAAGCTTTTGAAATTGTTTGATTTTGTGAAATATTTCTTCTGAGCGGTCGGAGTGGGGATTAGAGAGAAGAGTGGGGTAAAGAGAGGGGGTTGGTCCGGTTTCAATAGATCCTCTTCTGCTTCTTTTGAGGGGGTAGCCGGGGCCTCGGCCTCGGCGGGTTTTAAACCCCCATCTTCACAAACCAGAAAAAAATAATCCTAACTTTTCTTTTTTAACCCTTTTAACCACACACAGATCGTCGCGGAAGAGGATGCCGACCCTGGCTTGGTGCGTAGATGCTGCCCTTGCGCCTCCCGGCTGCGCTTCTCATGCCAGGGATAGCTCCCTTCTGTCGCCGGTCCTGTTCTCCGGCGTACCTCCGGCACCTACAACCGCCGCCACCGCTTCTTCCATTGAAAACTCTCCTTCCCCTCATTGGTCACCTTCCCTCTCTTCCGCTCTCTATAAGATCGACCTTTGGGGTGCTCCTTACTTTTCTGTCAACTCCGGCGGCAATGTCTCCGTCCGTCCGTATGGCATGAATACCCTGGCCCACCAGGAAATCGATCTCATGAAAGTCGTTAAGAAAGTTTCGGATCCGAAATCCACGGGCGGACTTGGCTTGCAGCTGCCTCTTATTGTTCGCTTGCCTGATGTGCTCAAAAACAGGCTTGAGTCTCTGCAATCTGCTTTCAATTTCGCAATCCAGTCTCAGGGCTATGAGGCTCATTACCAAGGTGTTTTTCCGGTGAAATGTAACCAGGACCGTTTTGTTGTTGAAGATATTGTGAGATTCGGTTATCCATTCCGGTTCGGTTTGGAGGCTGGGTCTAAACCAGAGCTTCTTTTGGCCATGAGTTGTCTTTGTAAGGGAAATCCTGATGCTCTTCTTGTCTGTAATGGTTTCAAAGATGCAGAGTACATTTCTCTAGCGTTGCTGGCTAGAAAACTTGCTTTGAGCACAGTGATTGTACTTGAACAAGAAGAAGAGCTTGATTTGGTTATTGAATTGAGCAAAAAATTAAATGTTAGACCCGTGATTGGTGTTCGAGCCAAGCTGAGAACCAAACATTCAGGCCATTTCGGGTCCACTTCAGGCGAGAAAGGGAAATTCGGGTTAACTACAATCCAGATTTTACGGGTTGTGAAGAAGCTTGAGGTGGAAGGAATGCTTGATTGCCTCCAGTTGCTGCATTTCCATATAGGCTCTCAGATTCCATCCACTGCCTTACTTGCTGATAGTGTAGGTGAGGCTGCGCAGATCTACTGCGAGTTGGTCCGTTTGGGTGCTCAAATGAATGTGATTGATATTGGAGGCGGTTTGGGAATTGATTATGATGGATCCAAATCTGGTGATTCAGATCTCTCTGTTGCTTATGGGCTCAAAGAATATGCTTTAGCTGTTGTTCAAGCTGTTAGGTATGTTTGTGACCGCAAGAACATTAAACACCCAGTGATTTGCAGTGAGAGTGGCCGGGCTATTGTTTCTCATCACTCCATTTTGATTTTTGAAGCTGTCTCCGCAAGCATGTCTAGTGCGGCCGCTTCTATGACTTCCGCTGGGTTTCAGTATTTTATGGATGGTCTTACGGAGGATGCGGTTTCTGATTATAGAAACTTGACTTCTGCAGCCGTGAGACGTGAGTACGATACCTGCTTGCTGTATGCTGACCAATTGAAACAAAGATGCGTTGATCAGTTCAAAGAAGGTAGTATTGGTATGGAGCAATTGGCTGCTGTTGATGGTTTATGTGAATTGGTTGGCAAAGCAATTGGATTATCGGATCCGGTTCGCACATACCATGTTAATCTATCAGTTTTCACTTCAATTCCTGATTTCTGGGGTATTGGGCAGTTGTTTCCTATTGTCCCCATTCATCGATTAGAGGAGAGGCCAGCGGTGACAGGTGTTTTATCCGATTTAACGTGTGACAGTGATGGAAAAATTGACAAGTTCATAGGCGGGGAGACTAGCTTGCCGCTGCATGAGATGAAAGGTGGTGGAGGGTATTACTTGGGGATGTTTTTGGGCGGGGCTTACGAGGAGGCGCTCGGTGGAGTTCACAACCTGTTCGGTGGACCAAGTGTTGTGCGGGTTTCGCAGAGTGATGGACCTCATAGCTTTGCGGTGACTCGAGCGGTGCCTGGGCCGTCATGTGGTGATGTCCTCCGGGTTATGCAGCATGAGCCTGAGCTTATGTTTGAGACACTCAAGCACCGCGCTGAGGAATATTGCCACCATGATGAAGACAGTGACGATGGTGATAGTGATCATAACATGGGCAATGGTTATTTAACTAGTAGCCTTGCTCGATCCTTCCACAACATGCCATATCTGGTAGCGTCCTGTTCATTGACCGCTCTGAATAATGGTGGGTTCTATTACTGCAATGAAGATGCTGCTGATTCTGCCGCTGGGGATGAAGAACAGTGGTCCTATTGCTGTGCTTGAGATTTGACATTAGCATCCCCTCCCAACTTTATTACGTAATAAGATGTTGGCTGGTTGGTTTGTGTGCTATAGGTGGTCGTCGTCGTCTTTGTTTAACCTCTTTTTTTTTGAAAAAAAAAATTGTTAATGTTTATTCTTCATTTTCCATATCCATTTTTATCTGGTCTATGAGCAAGAGATGCAAGATCCAGTATGAATCTTTCGTGCATTTTGTTATGAAAGAGGGAATTGCTGAAACCGAATAATTCTTACCTTTTGTAAATTCGGAATCTTTTTCCCTCTTCTTATCTTATCTGTCCCCTTTTTTAGTAGATTTTCAATAGTTTTTTTTTTAGTTCACTGTTGTCTTTCTTTTTCTCCTTTTTCTCAGAGCATATTCTTTTTCAGTTGTTGATGAATGAAAGCTACAAAGTTGAGTCAGGGCACAGCACATTTCAACCGAATGGCACATTCATGTTACACTGGAGTCTTTTTTTTTTTTTTTTGAATTGGTCTCTTTCTGACTTGTGATTTTGTGTAGGGCCTTTCTTTTGTGATTAGATTGCGTTGTGTATAAAAGAAAAGAGATTTATTATTTTTATTTTTCTGCATATGGTTGTCTGTCTTTTCTGATATATATATATATATATATAAAATAAGCTTAGATAACAAGATTCTGAAATCATGTTTTGTGGGACCTTATTCTGTTCCCTGTTAACAGTGTGTTTGGTATGCGTAATTTTTTAATTTAGAGATTACGTGTGCTCATAGGGTTTGGTTACAGTTTGATTTTAGAAAATTGGCCCGTCCATTATTTGAAATTTGAATCAGTCTCTAAATAATTTTGGAGAAGAAATCTCACAATGCCATGATGTTATTTTTGCAGCAGTGGGGTTCTCTTGCGTAGAGCACATGGTGGTTGCCTTTTTCTGCATTCTGAAAAACAAACTGTTTGAATCCGTTTCTTTTTCCAGTGGCTTCTCTCCAACTAGTTGCGTTTTGTTGACCACAATTTTGTGGCTTTTAGCTTTTAGCCTTTAGCGTTATGTGTCTAGTGGTCAGAATTTGGGCGCAGTGCGGTCCTAGTGGCTTGTGCGACACATGCTAAGACTTCATTGGTTGGATTTAAAACACAACTAATCTCATTGGAATGTCAATGGAATTGCATTTGAATTTCTATCTTGTAGAAGATAATGATTGTATCATATGGTCTAAATGTCACGATTTCATTGTATCGTGACAAATTTCAATAAAACAGCTTGTAGTTCTGTTTGCTGGGAATCTTTTGAAAATTTATCTCTAGTAATCTTTCTATTATTATTGCTGATTTCTATCTTCAAATTGTGCAATTAAAAGAAATGGGTCTTGAAAGAATAATGTGTTGTGTCCTTTGCTTGGCTGGAATAAGTTAACAAAAACAGGAGCAGCAGCAAAAAGGTCATGATTTGGCATATACTTTGTTGCAGTGGCTGTGGGTTGTTTGTTGGTATCATGAAAATTCTCTTGAAGGAATTGAAAACCGTGAGATCCTTTGATGCACATGGGCATTTAGGGAGAAGCCAAGAACCGTCTGATTTTGTGTTCTGGGTTCCCATTTTTATACTTGCTATTACTTTTTTGTTGTTTAGCCGGGGAATTTGCTTGTGGTACAAAAGCTTTCTTACTGTTCTAGCGCAAGTATAAGAAATTTATCTTTCTATAGAACTTTAACATTTCCTTTTGACTTGCTCAATACAAAAGTGGAAGAATTTAAATATTAAAGTGCAGTTATTTTAGAGAATAACTAGACTGTAGAGTTATCTATGAATGTCAACTTGATTGAATCATCTTCGCAATTTTTCACTTGCGGTTTTTCCTTCAGAATTATGTTGCTTGAGATAGGGCGATTGTTCTATTTTCTGTGGAAGATTTCTCAATCTACGGATTTTATTACACTGTACTGGCTTAAAAACATTCAGCTGAAGGTTTGTTGATGCTGTCTATGCCCTCCATCCATGTAATTAATTTGGATAGTGTTTCTATGGATTTCATTGAAGTAACTGATTACCATTTTCTTTTCAATATCTTCAGTGCAAAAAGTTCCATTGATCACAGGAGTTATTGATTGTGAACTTTGTTCTCCACTTCAAGGTCAAGGTAAGTGTATAATGTTATGCTTTCAGGTCTAACTGAATAACTTTCATTTTTGAGTCTTAATATGTTCAGTTTTAATTTCAAATAAATAGATAGATGTGAACTAAGCCAATGGGGTATCCTTCGTTTACGGAATCTTTCAGCTGATAGGTTTATTTCACCAATTGTCTAAATGTGTTATTCTGATAAAATTTCTGAATATTTCATGTTTTAATCAAATCAAGTGAATATCTTTATCTCTGGCTCCATATCTTTCAGAAGCTGTTTTGAAGTGATGATGTCCCATGTAACTTCAATCCTGGATTTATGCAAGAAGCATAGGTTCCATCAATTTCACTTTGCCTTTTGTTTGGAGAATAAAATGCAGTATGGTATACTTTTTTTGTTATTATTATTATTTTTTATCTGTGATGCTTGATTTTGAGTGATTGCCCAATTTTTCCACAATTCATTGGGGGCTGTTATGTCAAGCATTGTCTACTTACTTTTTTGTGAAAGAGCATACCTGTTCCCTGCGTGAACAAAAAGACCGACATTTATGATTTTCCAGCTTAGTATGGATGTTCAAATTTTTGTTGTACAATTCGAGTTTTCTTGAGGAGAACTGGAATGCCTGAAAGAAACCAATTTGAAATATAATTTTCAAAATTCGGTGAGTAGGATCAACTTGCCTAGTTTAATGTAATGGGTATCCCTTTGCTTTATTGCGATTATCATAATTATTTTGTTGGTTTATCTAACTAAATATTTTTGTCTCTTGCTATTTTGTGTTGCACTGAAAATGTGTTTTTTTCTTGGTTTTTGAATGTGATTTAGCATATGAATGCCAATGGCAGATTTCTATGCTCTTTTCATCTTTTTCTTAAAGTTTTTAGTCATATTGATAGAGTTAGAATTAGCATATATAGATTTGATTTGTTGATTGATGCAAAAATAATGTGTTAGAGAATTTCAAAGTGATGATGAGGTGGATTTCCAGACTCAAAGCTTGGCTCATTGGTTCATCGACTAGCGAGTTTTCTGCAGGACAAAGTAGAGGCTCGTGTTCCAGTGGAGAAATTCCGATGCCTAAGTCAGAGCTCGGTTTATCTCGCAGAAAGAGTAAAGTAATGAATAGCTCAAAAAAAGACTCTTTACCTGTGGTATTTTACATCTATTTATAGATGGAATGTGGGAGACAAACTCTGAAGATGTCTGTGGATCTATGAGAATTGTCAGAATCGTACGAGAAATGTAGTAAAAGTTAGCTTACCGAGCCCATGCAAAGGCTCGGTCGCATAGCATTTTTCACTAGTTCAGTATCCCTAGCCTGAACAAAACAAATAGCTCGGTCTGAGCTATCGAAGTCTTGATAGGAGATGGTGGTTCAATTTAATTACTTATTGTCGATATATGGGTATATACCACTAGTCCCTCCTTACCGTGCTGGTAATGCCAGCAACTAGTGAAAGAGATGTGGGCGAGTGGCGTAGAAGGATGATGCAACGGTTGGTAAATCATATGGGCAGGACCAGGGTTTTTGAATTTCAAGCTTCTCGCGAAACGTATTAATTGCGTTGGTTCAACTTTCGATATTTTTCTTATATAAATGACAGAGAGGAGAGGGAGGATAACTCTTCAACCTCTAAGTGATAGCTCGGTTGTTTTGAGAAATTAAGCAAGTTCATAGTAGTGGCACGGTATGGGACTGTTTACTAAGCTTACCTCAACCAAATCGGTGAGTGCTCCTTTTCTCTTTGTATTATGAGTTCGGATAGTGTAGTTTATGTAGATTCTAGGAAGTTGAGTTTCGGGAAAAGCACTTAGTCACTCAAAAATTGTTCAAGTGAGCTCAATTGAACATGCTCAGCACAGTACTGGGGAGGGCGTTAGTAGTGGGATTATACCCGTGGCCGAGCTAGTGGGGATACCAGAAAGGGTTACTATAGCTCGGCCCGCTCCTACCGAAGAAAGAAGTGAAGGGGAAGAGGGGGAAGATCAAGTAGTGGTGGAAAAGGCTCGAGTTAGGAATATCATATCCAATCTCAGCATAACAGATTTAGATGGCATCCGAGATAAGTATCAAATACCTCATGAGTATAAGATGTATGTCCTTGGTGATCATACCTGTGCGATGGATGACCCCTCAAACGAACAACTTATACTATACGAAGAGGATTTGAAATCTGAGGTAAGGCTCCCCTTGCGACCGTTTATCCTGGAGTTTTTAGAGTTCCACAATTTGGCCCTAGGGTAGCTAAGCTCGAATGCTTGGCTTATAATGGTGGGGTTCGAGATTTTATACGGGCTGCTAGGGATCCCTCTCTCTGTTCCGATCTTAGGAGCCTTTTCGATTTAAAAGTTGCGGCCTCGAGCATATGAAGATTTTTTCTATTTGCAAAGGAGGCCTGGACAAGGCTTATTCTCTGAGAAATCAGACTCTGTAAAGAATTGGAAAGATCAGTTTTTTGTGCTAAAAAAGGAGGGGGGCTTTAGATGCCTAACAGACTGGGTTTATATGTGCAATAATTGCGTTATAAATGCAAAGAATCTCGAACCAGAAGAGTAGGGGTATTATGAACATATTAGGCAGGACGTTCTGAGAGAGAAGAGGAACATCCTTTATCTTGTAAGAGAGTATTTCCTCTTGTACGAAACAATGAGGGAAGCTAACCCCTCTGATCGGGCTGATACATTTTTATCTTTGAGTTTTAAGTTTACTTTGTTCAGGTTTGTTCACTCAACTTATTTTATTTTTGTGCAGAGATGTCAAAAGGGTTTGCCTCAGAGGAGCTTAACCGCATTGCGGAACAAGCCTCTGAACGAGATGCTCGAAAGAAAGCTCGTCAGGATAAGGGCAAACACCAGGTGGTCGATGGGTCCAGTCATGATGCTCGAAAGGGAAAGTTGACGGAGACTGGCATGCTGGGTCCGATCATTGTCGATGCTAGGTTGACCGAGATATTGCCCTACCAATACAGCCCTATGAGGCTGGCTATTGCCCTGGTGGAAAGACTGGGCGGTCCTCATAAGGCCGAATTCTCTGTGAGAGATTTTCCCATTCAACGAGTTTTGTTTGTCATTCTTAGGGTAATGGCTCGAGAGAGGCGAGAGCACCTGCAGATGGATGCGAATGCTCTGGCCTCTGAGGTTCGGGTGTCAACAATCGCAGTAGGTGCATTTAATTTCTCATCGATTACTGTTTTGTTCATTATTATATTCAGTATATGTAATTTTCCCAAATTTTATTTTGTTAGCTTGCTCAACTTTGTCATGATAATGCAGAGCGATTGGTCAGTGTTGTAATAAATTTTCATGTTGCTCGACAAGACTCTGAGCTGGCATCACAAAGGGTGGGCGAGCTCGAGGATGCCTTGAAGCCTGAGGGTGAGGCTAGCTGTGAAGTGCAAGACACTCTCAAAAATGCCCTGGAGGAGCTGAAGCGAGAGAGGAAGATGAGTAATGTGTGATATTCTCGGGGCGTATCGTTACAGCCAAGTCATGTCTAGTTGACTCAAGGAAGAGAATTCAGACATGGACTTGACTTGGATGATTGATAGTGATTTAATGAGCCTGAAGAAGAGGATGATGAAGAAGAAGCAGGGGAAGCTGCTCAAGATAATGCTGGGGGCAATGACACTAGCTAAGCCTTTGTCCCTTTTTTTTGGCTCGATACAGAGCTTAGTTTTTTGGCTTGACACAGAGCTTTCATTATTTTTTTTGCTCGATATAGAGCTTTTTATGTAGCTTTCAGTAGATGAAAAGCTAGCATAGAGGCTAGTTCTTGGATTATTGTAAAGATCAGCCTCGGTCTATATACAAATGAAATGAGATTATTTGAATGGTTTTATGATGCTCGCTTAAAATTTAAATTCAAATTTGAGCTTTAAAAGTTGCGATAATATTTCAAATATAATATTTTGAGTCTTAAAAGTTGCGATTTAAATTCAAATTCAATCCTTAAAAATTGCAATAATTCACCCGAGTTACAATTCAAATGATTAAGTTTAACCGAGCATCGATATGTAGTGTTAGTAAGAGATACACGATAGGGATGTTGTTAAAGATTGCACGATTGGAGTGCTACAATGTGTGCCTAGTTAGAGCGCAAAGTTCGATGCACAGTCAGGGACTGCTATAATGCTCGTCTAAAGCGTTGAAAATGGTTGGACGGTTAAAGCATTGAAATGGTTACACAGTTAGAGGGCTGAAATGGTTGCACGGTCAGAGTGTTGAAATGGACAGGTAGTCCGAGTAATAAGTTCTATTTTGTGGGCATTTTGTTAATGCTCGAGATTTCTCTTATGTACTATGCATGTTTACAAGTACACTGTACAAAGAATTTTACATAAGAACGGGCTATTGAAAATACTTTAAGTTGTCAACATTCGATGTTTTTGGTACTTGTTTTTCATTCATTGCCTGAAGCTTGTATGCTCTGCCTTTCAATGTCTCGATTATTTTGTACGGACCCTCTTAATTTGCACCGAACTATCCTGGTCTTGCCATGCCATGAGTTGAAATGACCCTTCTTAACATTAGATCACCTTTGTCGAACTGCTTGTGTCAGACTCTTTTATTGTGAAAATTAGCTATCAGAGCTTTGTAGACTTCCACTCTGATTGTTGCTTAATCTTTTAAACTTGAGGATATTCAGATTATATCTAGTGTCCGAATCTTGACCTTCTGAGTAGCTGAGGGTTCTGCCTAATGTGATTCCGATCTCAATTGGAATGAGAGCTTCTATGTCGTAAGCCAACGCAAAAGGGGATTCTCCAGTGGTTGTCCTGGGTGAGGTGTGGTAAGCCGACAATATATTGTAAAGCTCCTTCGTCCATGAACCCTTGGCGTCATCGAGCCTTTTTTTCAATCTGTGACTATAGTTCAGTTTATCACTTCTGTTTGTCCATTTGACTGAGTATGATATACCGAGGTCAACCTGAGGTTTATCTTCAGCTCGATGCAATACTCCCTAAAAGGCCTGTAATCAAACTGTTTGCCATTGTCAGTGGTTAAAACTTAGGAAATGTCGAACTTAGTGATAACTGATTTTTAAAAGAATTTGATGATGGAGGCTAGGGTGATGGAAACAATAGGCTTGGCTTCGATCCATTTAGTAAAGTGAACAACTACCACAATTAAGAATTTTCTTTGTGCTTGTAGCCTGAGGAAAAGATCCCAAAATATTTATGCCCCATTGAGAGAATGGACATGGACTTCTAATAGGTCTTTTTTTCATTGGCGGGCTGATGCTGCAAATTGACATGCTTCTGGCACTTGTCATACTTCTGAACAATATCTTTTGCATCGCTATCCATGGAAGACCAAAAGTATCCTTGCAATAGTGCTTTCTTCGATATAGTTGGGGCTCTCTCGTGTGCTCCACATATCCTCTCATGTGTTTCCCTAAGTAAATAATCCCTTTCCTCAGACACACACCTGCTCCAAGGACGGGAGAAAGACCTCTTGTACAAGATCCTGTCATTGACAAAATATAAGTTGGATTTTCTTACTATCTTTCTGGCTTCTATCAGATCTGTCGAAAGTTTTCCAGTATCAAGGAACTTGTAAATTGGCAACTGCCATCCTTCTATAGATTCTGTTATCAAGGTGAAAACTGCTTCATAGCTCAGCTTTGTGATAGTTTCTATGAGAACTTCATACTTAGGGGCTCCCTCTTTTGCGGCAACAGCTTTAGTCAGCTTATCAACACATTCATTCTCCGCCCCCATTATCTAATGGATCTCCCAAGAGCAACCTTGCCTCTCGAGAGCGAGAGGAGCTTCGCTATGTACTCCTTATAACAGGACATGTTTGCATCTCGAGTCTCATATTTTCTTGTTAATTGACTAACAACCAGCTGAGAATTAGAAGGGATTTGGAGACCGTCAGGCAGCACTTTCAAGGTAAGTTTCAAGCCTAAACAAAATGGCTTCATACTCCATTGCATTGTTAGAGGCTATAAAATCGAGTCTAGCTAAATATTTGATAACAATTTTCCCTAGGCCTCTGAGGATAACTCCAATACCATATCATTCTCCAAAAGATGCTCCATCTACGTTTAGTACCCAAGCTTCTTTGGGAGCTGATGCAGAGGGTCGCTTATAAAGCTCCATGACAAAGTCTACTAGGACTTGAGCTTTTATTGCTCTTTTAGACTCATACCGAATATCAAACCTTCCAAGTTGGGTTTTCAATCTTTGCAAGATCTCTTTTAGATAGGAGTTTGTGCATACAATGATGGTGTGTGCATCAAAGTACGATAAGAGTCTCTTTAAGGCGGCTTTCAAAACCAGTGCTAATTTCTCCGGGGGAGAGAACATTTTAAATTGTGACTTGCATAATAGATCGGGTATTTCTGGTTACTTTCTTCCCTGATCAGAATGAACCTACAGCGGCTGACGAGACTGAAAGGCACAAGAACAATGGCTCACCATGGACCGGTCGACTGAGGAGAGGGGGCAAGCTCAGAAATTGCTTAAGCTCGGTAAATGCATGTTGACATTCCTTAGTACACTAAAATTGCTTCAAGCCCTTCAGGATCTTATAGAACGGTAAACATCTTTTAGCTAAATAAGAGATAAACCTGCCGAGAGTCGTGATCCGACCATTGATTTTTTGCACCTCTTTGATGTTCTTGGGGGGCTCTATCTCTAAGATAGCTCAAATCTTCTCTAGATTGGCCTCTATCCCTCTATTTGAAATCATAAACCCTAAAAACTTTTTCGACTGAACTCCGAAGGCACATTTCTCCAGATTGAGTTTCATAGTTGCCCACTGTAATATTTCAAAAATTTCTAATAGGTCTTGAGAATGCTCTGCCTGAGTCTTAGATGATCATATCATCAACATATACTTCAACGTTGTGGCCTATTTGCTCTTAGAAGAGCTTATTGACGAGTCTCTAGTAAGTGGCTCCAACATTCTTAAGATCGAACGGTATGACTCTGTAATAATAAGTGTCGTTATTCGTCATAAAGGAAGTCTTGCTCTGGTCCTCTAGCTTTAGGAGAATTTGGTGGTATCCGGACGAGACATCGATGAAGTTGTATTCTTCATACCACACTGTGAAGTCCACAAGATGATTAATATTAGGAAGAGGGTAAGAATCTTTACGGCATGCTCGGTTAAGATCCATGAAGTCCGGTTAAGATCTATGAAGTTTATGCACATTCTCCATTTTCCATTAGGCTTTCTTATTAAGACTACATTTGCTAACCAATCCAGAAATAAGATCTCCCGAATGAACCCTGCCTTTAAAAGATTCTCAACTTCTTGATCAGCTGTTAACTATTTTTTTTGCCCTAAATTTCTGCTCTTTTGATTGATTGGGGTGGCACTGGGATTTAAATTCAATTCATGCATCATAAACTCGGGTGAGATAGCCTTAATGTCGGAAGGGGTCTAGGCAAAGATATCTTCATATTGTTCAAGCACTTGTCTAAGAGAAAGCTCCTTTTGAGAAATTGAAGAACTCGCAATCTTTAAGGATTTGCTATGTGCAATCACTATGTCCTTTAACATTTCCCTAGGCTCAGTGCTGGACTTAGAATTATCCAAGAGTTGAACGAAATTGACAGAGAGCATCATATTAGAGTCCTTAAGAAGCGCTGCATAAGAATCTCGTGCAACTCATTGGCTTCCTCTCAAAATTGCAACTCCTGATCTGGTGGGGATTTTCAGCAGTAAACTTTTCATAGAGATACAATCATCTACACCTATAAGCAATGGTCAGCCAAAGATTGTATTATAGGTGAAGTTCATATCCACGACCATAAAATAAACCCGACAGCTCCGGACAACTAAATCATCTCCCAAATGGACATTAAGAATCCCCGACCCTGCCACTGGTACCACATTTCCAAGCAATCCTACAAGAGGTGCTAAGACTGGCTTGATAATGTTAAGGGATAGACCGAGCCTCTTATAAGCATCCAGAGTAAAAAAGGTTTACTACACTTCACGTATTGATCAGAATGCACTGAACAAGGTAGTCTTGAATAATAGCCTCAACCACCAAAGCTTCAGCATGAGGACTGGACACTTGATAGGATTCCTCAGGGCGAAAGGTAATAATTGGGATTTCTCTTTCATGAATTTCAACTACAAAAAGGAACTCCTTAGCCCTATGCTTTCTGGAGGTACCTGTTGTATCATAGTGCTCTCTACCTGCAATAATATGTATTACACCGATATGTGCTTTCTTCTGGCCTCGGAAGGAAGGCTCAGAATCATTGTCTGATCTGTCACAAACTCTGAATCTTGCTACAAACTGCTTTAATTCCCCAGCTTGTATTAGCCTTTCTATCTCCTTTTGTAACTTGCCAAAATTGTTGGCTTTATGACCAACACCTCTATAGAAGTTGTAGTACAGATTCTGGTCTCGGTTGGGATCCTCTCTCATTGGCCTAGGCCAATTGACTTCCACGTTATCCATGAGCTAGTGTAATATGGTGGCAGGTGAGGCAGTTAACGAGGTAAGATGCTCACCAGCCTCGAAAATGTGATAAGTTCTGTAAGAATGTTGTTGTTCAGACGGTCAAATAGTATTTTAGTTATGATTTTTCCACGAGGTGCTCGGCTTTGATGCCTTAGAGTAGTTTGCTTTGGCGGTTTCTTGTGTCTTTATGAAAAGTTTGCTGCTGAAAATCCCCACCCGATTAGGAGTTGCAGTTTTGAGAGGAAACCAATGAGTTGCACGAGATTCTTATACATTACTTCTTAAGGATGCCAACATGGTGCTCCCTAACAATTCCCTTTGACCCTTGGGATAATTTTCAATCCAGAATTGAGCTTGAGGATATGTTAAAAGACATAGTGATTGCACCTAGCAAATCTTTATAGATCGTGAGTTCCTCAAGTCCTCAAAAGGAGCTTTCTCTTAAACAGGAGCTTGAACGATATAAAGATATCTTTGCCTAGACCCCTTCCGACGTTAAGAGTATCTCACCCGAGCTAATGATACATGAATTGTATTTAAATCCCAGTGCCACCCCAATCAAACAGAAGAGGAGAAATTTGTGGCTGAAAAAACAGTTAACAACTGAATAAGAAGTTGAGAAACTTTTGAAGGTATGATTCATTCAGGAGATCTTATTCCCGGATTGGTTAACAACTGTAATCCTGGTAAAGAAGCCTAACAGAAAGTGGAGAATGTGCATAAACTTCATATATCTTAACCGAGCATGCCCTAAAGATTCTCACTCTCTGTTTGATATTGATCATCTTGTGGACTCCACAATAGGGTATGAAGAATACAACTTCATTGATACATCGTCCGGGTATCGCCAAATTCTCCTAAGGCTAGAGGATCAGCACAAGACTTTCTTTGTGACTATTAATGACACTTATTGTTATTGAGTCATGTCGTTCGGTCTTAAGAATTTTGGAGCCACTTCTCAGAGACTTGTCAATAAACTCTTCCAGGAGCAAATAGGCCACAACATTGAAGTATATGTTGATGATATGATTATCTAAGACTCAAGCAGAGCATTCTCAAGACCTATTAGAAAATTTTAAAATATTACGACGAGCAACTATGAAACTCAATCCTAAAAAATGTGCCTTCAGAGTTCAATCGAGAAAGTTTTTGGGGTTTATGATTTCAAAGAGGGGATAGAGGCCAATCCAGAGAAGATCCAAGCTATCTTAGAGATGGAACCCCCCAAGAACATCAAAGAGGTGCAAAAACTCAATGGTCAGATCACGACTCTCGGTAGGTTTATCTCTTGTTTAGCTAAAAGATGTTTACCGTTCTATAAGATCCTGAAGGGCTTGAAGAAATTCCAATAGACTGAGGAATATCAATAAGCATTTACTGAGCTTAAGCAATTTCTGAGCTCACCCCTTCTCTTTAGTCGGCTAGTCCACGATAAGACATTGCTCTTATACCTTTCAGTCTCACCAACCGCTGTGGGTTCGATTTTGATAAGGAAAGAAAGTAACCAACAATACCCGATCTATTATGCAAGTCACACTTTGAAAGGTCCTGAACTAAGGTATTCCCCCTGGAGAAATTAGCACTAGCTTTGAAAGCATCCTTAGAGAGACTTTTGTCGTACTTTGATGAGTACACCATTATTGTGCGCACAAACTCTTGTCTAAAAAAGATCTTACAAAGACCAAAAACCTCGGGATGACTCACTGAATGGACCACCCAATTTGGAAGGTTTGATATTCGGTATGAGCCTAGAAGAGCAATGAAATCTAAAGTCTTAACAGACTTTATCACAGAGCTCTATCATCGAACATATGCGTCAGCTCCCAAAAAAGCTTGGGTACTGAACATAGATGGATCATCTTGTGGAGAAGGATATGGTATTGGAGTTATCCTTAGAGGCCATGGGAAAATTGTTATCAAATATTCAGTTAGACTTAGATTTTATAGCCTCCAACAGTGCAGCAGAATATGAAGCTATTTTGTTTAGGCTTGAAACTTGCCTCGGAAGTGCGGCATGACTGTCTCCAAATCCCGTCTGATTCCTAGCTAGTTGTTAGTTAGTTAACAGAAAAGTATGAGACTCGAGATGCAAACATGGCCCGTTACAAGGAGTACATAGCGAAGCTCCTCTCGGCTTTCGAGAGGCAAGGTTGCTCTTGGGAGATCCATCAGATAGTGCGGGCAGAGAATGAATGTGCTGATAAGCTGGCTAAAGCCACTGATGCAAAAGAAGGAGCTCCCAAGTATGGAGTTCTCACAAAAACTATCACAAAATCGAGCTATGAAGTAGTTTTCACCCTAATAGCAGAACCTCTAGAAGGATAGCAGTTGATACAGGAGAACTTTTGGTAGAAGCCAGAAAGATAGTATGGAAATGCAGCCTATATTTTATCAATGACGGGATCTTATACGTGTGTGTGTCTGAGGAGGAAAGGGATTATTTGCTCAGAGAAATATATGAGGGGATCTGTGGAGCACACAAAGGGGCCAAAACTATATCCAAGAAAGCACTGTTGTAGATATACTTTTGGCCTTCCATAGATAGCGATGCAAAAGATCTTGCTCAGAACTGTGACAAGTACCAGAGGCATGTCAATTTGCAGCATCAGCCCACCAATGAACAAAACCCTATCAGAAGTCCATGGCATTCACTCAATGAGGCATAGATATTTTGAGACCTTTTCCTCAGGCTACAACACAAATAAAATTCTTAATTGTGGCAGTTGATCACTTTACTAAATGGGTCGAAGCCAAGTTTGTTGCTTCCATCACCTTAGCCTCCATCATCAAATTTTTTCAGAAGTTAGTTATCACCAGGTTCGACATTCCTCATGTCTTAATCACTGACAATGACAAATAGTTTGAATGCATGCCTTTTAGGGAGTATTGTGCTGAGTTGAAGATAGACCTCAAGTTCATCTCGGTATATCATCATCAGTCAAATTGACAAATAGAAGTGATAAGCTAAACCATAGTCGCAGGATTGAAAAAAAGACCCCTTACCTGTGGCAATTTACCTTTATTTATAGATGGAAGGTAGAAGATAAACTCTGAAGATGTCAGCGGATCTATGGGAATTGTCAAGAAGTGTTAGGATCGTATGAGAAATGGGGTAAAAGTCAACTTACCTAGCTTACGCAAAGGCTCGGTTGTAGAGAATTTTTCACCAGTTTAGTATCTCGATCCTAAATAAAACAAATAGCTCAGTCCGAGCTATCAAAGTCTCGATAGGAGATGGTGGTTCGATTCAATTGCTTAATGTCGATCTATGGGTATAGACCACAAAGAATTGCATTTACTTTGTAAAAGATTAAAAATGAATATCAAGGTAATATAATTTAACTATGGGAATAACTACTAACTAGCTTATTAAATAAGATTTTCAAATTTTTATCCGTTTGGAAGATGGCAATAGAAATGGAATTAATGTTATCTTTTATTAGTAGGTAGCAAGTTGCCCTCATCATTCATTGGTGTTTTTCAAGCATTCAAATGAAGTCTTCATAATAAACTTAGTGTGGATCAAATAAAGGAATACATATTGATGTGTTTTGGCCATATGAAATAAAAATCTAATGATGTTGCTGTTAGAATGACTGAAACAAGTTAAATTATATAGTTAAGGAATAGATGTAAACTAACTTGGAAAAAAGTAGTTGAGAATGATTTTATGATTCTACATCTCCTTGAGAATATAGTTCATAATTACTCTAAATGAAAAAATAAAATTCATATGGCTGAGTCTAATTAACTCGGAATTAAAACTTTAAAGAGTTGAGTTGGGGATCAAAATTTAGTATACTAGGATTTGATCATATGGCATGGCTATATATATATATGGTCTTTCTTTTATATATATAGTATTTCTTTTGAATAATGTAGACTTTATTTTGAACTGATTTGTTATCGTGTATATAATATATATATATATATATATGTGGTCTTTCTTTTGAAAAATGCAGACTTTATTTTGAACTCATTTGTTATAGTGTAACATGGCTGCCTTCAAAATAACAAAACATCATGTCCCCACACTGTTTGCATCTTGAATCTGGCTTGGTTAAATGAAAACAAGTCTGTGTGCATGCTTTTTCATTATATTTATCAACGCTTTGTTTGAATTTATTGTATGGTATAATGTCGAAAATGTTGTTTATAGTATTTGGAGAGAAATAATATAGCATAATATGGTTAAACAATTTTTTTATTTGATTTGATGGTATGTTATAAGATTTTAATAGTCTATAAAAATGAAAAATAAATAAAAAAATAGATATATTTGATATTTAAAAGGTTTATTAATTATATATATTTTTAAAAATATAATTTTAAACTTTCGAGAAATCACCAAATTAAATTTTTGAAAAACTTATCAAAATTTATGAATTTCAAACTAAAATTATTTTAAGAATGTATATGCAAATTGAAATAAAAAAAATTAAATCATATTATGCATCACAAAATCATAACAAATCATCATTCAAATGTGTCCTAGAAAAAGAGATGCTTTTCATGATATGCTTTAATGGATGATATTTTTGATATGCTTTAATTAAACAGCGTAATTTCCTCTTCCTTTTCATTTTTACGGCAAGCAAAATTTTTTTCCAAAAAGATGGGCATGCGCCTCATTTTTTTAAATTTTACTTTTTTAAACCCTTGATGTTATTTTTTCAATTTTCTTATTTAATTTTATTTATATTTTTTATTAAAAAAATAAATTTTTGATGGATTATTTTCAATAGACAAAAAAAAAAAAAAACATATACAATATATACATAATATATAAAAAAAATACTCACACAAGAAATAATAATATATATACAACATATAACAATCATCCATTAATATCTACTATATCTATCAAATATCTGTCAAATATTTACTACACATTCATTAAGCATCTACAAAATATTTTTATTATTTTTAACTATTTTTTTAATTCATCATACGCATATCTACATAATATATATACAACATATACAAAAAAATACATAATATACACAGTATCTACCAAATATCTATAATATCTATTAAAAATCAACTAAATATATGTATATAACATTTACTATAAGAATGTAGCGGATTATCGATAGAATTTTATAGACAGATTTTTTTATTGGTAATATCGAGAGAATACCGAGAGAAAATATTAAAAAAATAAAATTAAAAAATTACTAAAAAATTACCGATAGAATAACGACAGATCCATTTGCCGACAGAAATTGTGTAGATAAATATGAGGCGATATTACGGCGGGTAAATTTACCGATAAAATTTACCTACCGAAATTTATTTTTCTCGGTAGTACCGACAAAAAAATATTCTCTCGGTAAATAATAGACATTTATTGAGAGAAAATCCTTCTGTCGGTAAATAAAAAATTCAACATAATAATTATTAATTATATTTACTCCTAACTTTACTGAGAGAAATAGATTTCTATCGGTAGTATCGACGAAAATACTGTTTGTCGGTAAATGAATATCACAATAATTAATATTTATTTATTAAGTATTACCGAGAGAACACAATTTCTCTCTGTAAATTACCGACAAAAATATTTAACTGTCGGTAAATGAAAAATTCAATATAATTATTAATTATAGTTATTGTTAATTTTACCGACATAATGATTTAATTGTTGAAATATTGCCGATTGAGATGATTTTTCTCAATAAATTTACAAAAAAAAAAAACATATTTATCAGTAAATTTATAGTCAAATTTTTATTAGAGACAATTACCGACATAATAAACGGTCCCTCGGTAAATAAAAAGTAAGGTGACAGGATTTTTGCCGCCAATTGTCAAGCATTTACCGAGAGAAATAGATTTCTGTCAGTAATTTCATAGTGTCAGATAATTAATATAGCTCTACTTTTAAAAAAACTTACAGACATAAATATTTCTATCGGTAATATTGATAAAAATATTTATCTATCGGTAAATTATTAGTGTAAGTCAGTCAATTAGTCAAGGTCATTTACCGATGAAAAAGCCCTTATGTCTGTAAATTTACAGAGAGATTAAATGGTCTCTCAATAAATTTACTGTTTTGTTAGTTTTTGTTATAGATTTGTGTCTTGTTTATTATAATAATTATTGTTTTATTTAGATATTTTATTAGTTTAAATCGGTTTATTTAGTGTTTTTGTTAATTTTGTAGTTTTAGTTTATTTCAGTGTTTATGTCGTTTTTTATCTAGTTTTTAGTATGGTGTTTATGTTTTGTTGGTTATTGTTTATTTACTTTTTGTTTAAAGTTTGTTTGAGTTTTGTTTTAGGTTAAAAAAGCCAAGGAACCAAGATTGAAGAAGAAGAAATCATCACAGTAGGCGACACATGCAAGCGACATGGCCATGTCTCTCCAAAAAGAAACAACACGGCCAAGTCACCTCAAACATGGCCATGTCCCTCCAAATATGCTCAAACACGGCCAAGTCATCACAGTAGGCGACACATGCAAGCGACATGGCCATGTCTCTCCAAAATGAAGCAACATGGCCAAGTCACCTCAAACATGGCCATGTCCCTCCAAATATGCTCAAACACGGCCAAGTCATCACAGTAGGCGACACATGCAAGCGACATGGCCATGTCACTGGCCATGTCTCTCCAAAATGAAGCAACACGGCCAAGTCACCTCAAACATGGCCATGTCCCTCCAAATATGCTCAAACACGGCCAAGTCACCATCAACTTGGCCGTGTCTCACCTAGTTCCAAAGGAAAAGAAGAAGAAATCATCACAGTAGGCGACACATGCAAGCGACATGGCCATGTCACTGGCCATGTCTCTCCAAAATGAAGCAACACGGCCAAGTCACCTCAAACATGGCCATGTCCCTCCAAAAATGCTCCAACACGGCCAAGTCACTTCTGACTTGGCCGTGTCTCACCAATTCCAAAGGCAAAGAAGACTAAAAACTCACAGTGGAAGACACAGGCAAGGGACACGGCCAAGTCACTCAACAAAGAAGAGAAAGAAGAGAGGCAAGCAGTGGTGGACACAGGCAAGGGACACGGCCAAGTCACCTGGCCGTGTCCCTCCAAAAGGCACTCACACGGCCAAGTCACTTCTGACTTGGCCGTGTCCCTCATGAAACAAACGCGCAACGAATTTTAAAGCCGACATTTCGTATAAAAGGAAAAAGAAAGTTAGGGTTTTGGGGGAGTTGACGATTTAGAATAGATTTGGAGCCGTCAAGAGAGTGAACTGAGGGTTTTAAACATTTGTTTTCTTGATTTTGATTTCACTTTGGATTAAAACTAGCTTAGATTAGATTGTTCTAGCCATTGAGACATCCTTCTTGCAAGATTTGAACAAGAGATTCTTCAGAAGCTTCAAGGAGTTTGTAATTTGGTTTTGTTCTTGAACTTTATCTCTTATTTTCATTGAAATTGTATTTATGAACATTAGCATGTCTAAGTTGATTTCTTTGAATATTAATGAGATGAGTATGCTTGAAATCATTATGAACTAATTTGATCTAGTCTAGGGTTTGTATGGATCTGCTATGATTGTATGATTTGGTTATTCTCTTAGCTAATAATTTCTTTAGCCTTGATTGAATGAAACATTGTTAATATATAATTGATTGATCACCAATTATGTGTTTTAAGGTATTAGATGATGTATCGAGAAATGAAGTTTAATACTTGAACAATTCAATTAGGGACTTAGGTGAATTAGAGATATAACCTATTAAAAAGATTATTTCACTTATAACAAGATTAGTTGAAAGAGGTTTGAATGCGAGAGCTTATTTCTTTGACTTGATTAGTTGAGTTGTTTGAGATTTGATCTTTGAAATTGAATTAGTTAAGAGGAATAACCGTTCATACATATAAGTAGTAGAGAAGTGCAAACCCTAGACCATTCTATCAAGTGAATCAAAACATCCGCTTATTTTAATTTTCTTTGTTTTAAACTTTAAGTAATCTTCTTCATTATTTAGCAATTTAAATCTGTTTATTACTTGTTAAACATAATCTGATAAGCAATTAACCACTTTAGCTTCCTTGAGAGAATGACCTTGGGGCGATCACCTTTGCTACAGCTACCTCGTATACTTGCGAGTGACGCTTTGTGGTAGAGTTAATTCAAGCGCAACAAGTTTTTGGTGCCGCTGCCGAGGAGGCTAATTGGCGAAATTGTTTATTAAAAAAATATTTTAGATTATTTTTCACTATTTTCATTTTGTTTTATTTTGTCTTTTACTTTTAATTGTTTCTTTTTCTAGAAAATTCTGTTTATGCAAGGCAGGAGATCACTCGAAGGAGAGCTACATCCTTTTATTCCAGAAATTCAGAGAGTGAAGAGGAGCAGGGAGGAGTTTGAGCTGTACACAGGATTTGATACTTCAGAGGAAGACACTTCGGATTTTGAGTCAGATTCTGCACAATTTGTTAAAATGGCTGAAGAAAGACAAAGGATGATGAGAGACTTTGCTAGACCTGTCATTGGAACTTCTACTTCTTGCATAAGACTGACAGATGCAGCAAGAAACTATGAGTTGAAGAACATCCATTACAATATGCTGCCATCATTCTATGGAGTTCCAAATGAAGATCCTTTGAACTTTATTCGGGATTTCTACTCCACCCTCAACACTTTTCCTTTGGGAGGACTAACAGAAGATCAGTTGAGAATGAGATGTTTCCCTTATACTTTGAAGGATAGGGCAAAGATCTGGCTCATGATGTTGCCTGAAAATTCACTGACAACTTGGGAGCAAGTTTATAACAAGTTCATGGGCAAGTTCTACTCACATCAAAAGACAGCTGAGTTGAGAGGGAAGATTGCTACATTCTCTCAATTTGAAGGAGAGCCATTTCATGAGGCTTGGGAAAGATTTAAAATGTTATTGATCCAGTGTCCACATCATCACTATCCACTTCAACTTCTGAACCAGTTTTTCTATGATGGTCTAACCCAGCAATTTCAGAACACTGTTGATAATGCAGCTGGGGGAGCCATGGGAGAAAAGACAGCAGCTGAAACCTATGATATCTTTGAGATGTTGGGAGCTAATTCTCAACAGAAGAGTGTCAGGGGAAGAAGTAAAGGGGTGAATCAGCTAGAAGCCAATAGTGAGATGGTCAGTCAGATAGCTAAGTTGACAAAGCAAGTGCAGATGCTGAATATGAAGAACAATATTTCTTCATCCACTCAAGAAATTTGTGGAATTTGTGGAAACTTAGGGCATGGAGCAAATATTTGCCCCTCTGAATATGAGTCCTATGGGAATGAAGCTGAGCAGGTCAATGTTATGGGAGGATTCCAACCTAGGGCCAGAAATGATCCTTACTCCAACATTTACAACCCTGGTTGGAGGAATCACCCAAATTTTTCTTGGGCAAGGAATAATTCTCAGCAGCCTTTCCATTTGCTCCAAAGTCAGAACCAAGAGCAGGGTCAATCCTTAAGTCAAGGGAAGTCTAGGATAGAGAGCTTGGAGGAAAGTTTACAAGCTTTTATCCAAGTCAGTGCTAAAAATCAAGAGGTGACCAACAAGAGACTGGATTCACTAGAAGCATCTTTTAAGAAGGTGGAGACACAAGTTGGACAACTTGCACAACAGATGAAGATTCAACAAAAGGGGAAGTTCCCAAGTCAAACTGAGCAGGCACAATCAGTGACTGTTCTTAGAAGTGGTAAGGAAATTTATAATAATGTTGAAAATGATTATGTGAATGCAGGTAACAAAGAGAACAAGGAGGAAGGAGAACCAAAGAACAAAGGTGCTGGAGAAAGATCAGTGGGGAAGTCCCCTACAGCAGATCTACATAAAGCCAGCAATCCATACCGGCCACCTGTACCATTCCCCAGCAGGTTGAAGGATGATAAACCAGATAAGCAATTTTCTAACATCTTCAACATGCTGTCTAAGGTAAGTATTAACTTACCATTACTTGAGGCGATAAAGAACATGCCGGCTTATGCCAAATTTTTTAAGGACCTAATCACCAAGAAAAAGAGATATGAGATGAATGAAAAGGTGATAGTTTCCGAGGTAGCTAGTGCTGTTCTGCAGCATAAACTACCTCCCAAACTAAAGGATCCTGGAAGCTTTATAATTCAAATTTCTGTGGGGAATGGGAAAGGAACTGAGGGCATGTGTGATCTAGGTGCTAGTGTGAATTTAATGCCTTACTCTGTGTTTAAAGAATTAGAACTAGGGGAGCTTAAACCAACAAAAATGGTGTTGCAATTAGCTGATAGGTCTTTTAGATTCCCGAAAGGGGTTATAGAAGATGTGTTAGTTAAAGTTGGTGGTTTGATAGTACCTGTGGATTTCATTGTTCTTGACATGGAAGTAGGTAATTCTTCACCATCTGCACACGCCATTCTGCTGGGTAGGCCTTTTATGGCGACTACCAACACTTTGATAGATGTTAAAAATGAAAAATTATCAATGAATGTTTTGGGACAAACTATGGAATTTTCTATTTTTAATACTTCTCCCATTCCTACAACTGCTTTATATGAGGAATGTTCTTTAATTAATTGTGTTGAAGCAGTTGTTTCAGATGCTTTCTTGCAAACAGGTTCCCTAGATAAATTGGAGCTGACACTGAATTTAGAAGAGGAGGCTAAATCAGTGAGGGAGACCTGAGGGTACCCTACCCCAAAAGCATTTGAGAGCTCGAGGATTTACAAGGATCGCACAAAAGAAATTCATGATAGAGTTATTGTGAGACAGACATTGAGTCCAGGTATGAAAGTTTTACTTTTTAATTCTCGACTCCGTCTGTTTCCAGGTAAACCCAAATCTAGATGGAGTGGTCCTTTTGAGGTAACTAAGGTATGTCCTTCTGGTGCCATTAAATTGCTAAACTCTAGAACCAAAAAGATTTTTAAAGCAAATAGACATAGAGTTAAGCTATATAAAGAAGGATTTCAGGAATTGAGGATCATTGACAGCACTTTTGATCCATGATTCCTTGTCTTGCATGATGTCCAGCTTTATGACATTAAAGAAGCGCTAAATGGGAGGCAACCCATTAGTTTGAATTTCTTTTTCATAGTTATAATTTTATATTTTGCAATTTTGATTTTATGTTTAGTTTAAATAAATAGAAACCCTAAAGCTCTCTTGCATCTTTTTTTTTTTGAACATTTGTGTTTGTGATAAAAAGGTTGAGTTTTGCCTCACCAGGGGACGATGGAAGACAGGTTGTACTTAATTCTTTCTCTTTATTATTCTTGTTTTCCATTGAGAACAATGTAAATTCTAAAGTGTGGGGTAATCTTTTAGCTTTTCTTTAATTTTTGTTTTGGTTGCCTTGGTATGTTTATTGTGTTTGTTGTGCATGGCATAATTGTTGAAAATTTATAGATCTTTTCTGTGATTCTAGCATTGTAGTTGAGACTTTTGTATCAGCATAGAAATGAGCATTTGAATTCATTCAGGATCAATTTTCGCATTCTGCGGTTCATGACATATAAATCTTTGAGAACCCACCTTTGTGAGTTTTGAGCCTTATAGATTAAATGATTGATTTTCTTTTTTTAAGTGTGCACCTTCATGATTTTGCATCTCTAGAGTTTGCTTTTGCATACTGATTGAACTCACATTATGATTTAATCTCAAGTTTTAAAATGATGAAGGCAAAATAGGTTAGCCCTTTAGCTTAAAAGACCTCCCTTAATATTGAATTCCTTAGTGAGCCAAGTTGAGCCTTTAACCTTTTTCTTGTTTGATCAACATAATTTACAGCTCAATTTTCTCTTATTATCATCATACCTGCATTAAGGAATGGAGTTTTTATGATATGTCAATAGGGTGGTTTATTTCAAAGTGTGGGGTAAGAAAAAAAAAGAAAAAAAATGGTATTGCTATTTGGGGTTGAAATGCATACTTTGCACATTGTATTAAGAGTTGATTATTCTTTTCCTCTACATTTTAAGCTAGATGTTTCATGCAAGTTTATATTTTGTATATATATATAATGAATTTTTAGTAATTTTATAGGAGTTGCGTTAAGAAATCATAATTAATGTGTTTTTTTATATTTTAGGTTTAGTTTAAAGGTATATAATTTATGATATATTTTATGATCCTACTGATTTATAGATAATTAGTTGTATGAATTTAAAATTTTAGTTATATTATTAATTAATAGTATTTTTTAATTTTAGTAATTGTTAAGTTGTGGTTAAACAATTAAATATTAATATTATATGTGCTGAATAATAGAAAATTATGAAATATGTTAATAGTATTTTTATTAATATTTTTTATTGTATTTGTACCTGGGTTTTTCATATAAATATGTATATATTTTTATTTTTATAAATTTAAATAAATATTGTTATTTTTATACTTTTACCGAAAATAAGTGCGATAATTTACTAATAATCTAATAATTTGAACAATAAAAATAAAATGTGATATAATAAAATTCATTTTATTTTGACTTGAATTAAAAAAATATCAAATTTGCAAATCCACAAAAAAATGGTATAGCAAAATTGAATTTATGATTTGCTGACATTTATAATAAAAATAAAAGAATAATTTGATTATAAATTGATACTATAAATGCTACTGTTAAAAATAATAATAGTAAAAAATATGAGGTCCAATAATTATAGCCCTCAAAATTTATAATTTTTTTTAACATATATAACAATAAACCTTTCATTTCTGGTATATTTTTAACATATACATCAACGTGATTATAAATTATATACAAAAAAAAATATTCAGCAATTAGGAGAACTATTACTTAGGTAAAATAAATAATGTGAAAATAATTTAGTATCCCGATTGTCAGTGGTTAAATCTAATATATAGTTAATAACAAATCCAATGAGCAAATATTTAGTTGAATATAAACAATAAATAAAAAATAAATAGTACATACAATATATTCAGAGTATATATTTATAAAAAAAATAAAAAAAATTAGATAACAGAATACTAATTACAAAGTGAAGCAGAGAAAAATTAAAAAGAAACTAACGCAGTAAAAAAAAAGAAACAGAAGGGCGAAAATCACACAGATTTGCTTTTACTTTTACAGAAAAAATCTTAATGAAATGATAATTCATTTAATTTTTTTAAAAAAATTACTAAAGAATAGATAGAAGCTTAAATAAATGTAATATGGTGATTAATATAATTTTTTATATATAATTTATTAAAATTTTATATTTAGAGGAATTAATTGTATTTAAAATTTAAAGAAATATATTATAAAGAAATGTGGGACATAATCAGATTAGAAAATAATTTATAACAAAATTAGTATTAAACACACATAGTTTAGTGAAAATAATTTAATCATTTTATATCTACGATCAGTTTTGATTAGATTCTTTAATCGATATATTATTTATTAAACAACAATCTTAGAACATGGTTCAAAGTAATTGCAATGCAACCAACCAAGACTCAAAAATAAAATAATAAAAATATTTTAATAGTACAATAATAATAATAAAACAAGTTTATTACTTATAAAGTACTGAATAAATGCAATGGAAATAATAATTCCATTAGTAATAAACATCCCTTGCACAACACTTAATCCATTAAAAAGAATTCATTTCGAGTAGAAAATGTTAGTAAATCGTGAAGAATCTGCAACCCTTGCCGCAGCGGAAAACAAAAATTCTTTCGATTTACTCACAGGATCCATGTGATCCATTCAATTCGATAAAAGAGATTCGAAACTAACCTTTTTGTGTAGCTTCAAAACGATTAACAGATGCTGCCTTCTGAAGACGAACACCCTCTAACGAAATCCACACAAACGTACGCCGGTCTGAGTGCTAGCTCACCAACGGCAGTGGCTGAACCTTTTCAAAACGAAACTAGGGTTTTTTTTAGGTTTTTTTTTCTCTTCTTACGTTTTCTTTTGCAAAACGAAATTATAAGATCATTAAACCTCCAGTCCTTTTAAAACCGTTTTAAAAGACTTCTTTTTATCAAAACCCTAACTGTCCATATCCCATATGGACCCACGTTTTAATAATTATTATCTAATAATAATTATTATAACAATATTATTATTAATATCTAATAATAATAATAATACTAACAACAATAATTAAATATAATTATTATTATTTAAGTACAGCCTACGTTCTATGTGTGTGACCCGATAGGCTCATATTAATTGGTAGTGTATTTCAATCTCTATTGAAATGCACAAATCATAATTGGCCTCTAGCAAGACATTACGACTACCCAATTAATCATGAGAATCATCATAAATGAAAAACCTGAAATAGTACATGCATTAATCCCTTTGTCACACGATATCTAGTTTGAACACAAGTCATAGTAAATGTCATACTTATATTGTCCAAACTTATGATTACTCGATCTCCAAGTTAACTGATAAACAAATAAGATTGATCTTATATCAACTTATTTGAGCATGGCCATGCATTTCTCAGTTACACTTATCGAGGGGCCCAGAAGATATCTCTCTCATAGAGAGGGACAAATTCCATCTTGATTGTTCATTTTCCTCTACATAATTTATATCATGTTCAAGCATAACCTTTATAATTATCTAGTTACAGATAACGTTTGATCATGTCAAAACATAATATTCCTTATGTTGGAAACTATGACAATCTCAAGTCAAAGGATTAAATGAAAACTATTATGAGATACACTTATGACATTAAACCATGAAGTGATATCTATGTGGGTCTATCCAATACACTGTTCTCTAACATGTATCCATAATATTGATTTGTATCTTCATACCTATAATCATCTTATGATTATCAAATTAATATTACACTAGTTATATTTATTATTATCTCCATAACAATAATAAACCAGGGATATAATCATTATTATATATAACATGCAAACATAACAATGATAATAAAAACTTCTTTATTAATAACAAAATGAATAACATTAAGGTCCAAATCAATGGCCTAGGGCATATACACTAACAGTCTCCCACTTGCACTAGGCCTAGTCTAACAAATATCTCATGCCCATAGACCTAGTGTGCTGATCATGCTTGACCCGCGAGAGAGGCTTTGTCAATGGATCTGCTATGTTGTCATTTGTGTCAACTTTGCATATCTTGATATCACCTCTATCAATGATGTCTCGAATGAGGTGAAATCGCCTGAGTATGTGCTTAGATTTTTGATGGGACCTTGGCTCTTTTGCTTGCGCTATGGCACCATTGTTGTCATAATAGATAGCCATAGGATTAGCAATGCTAGGCACCACTCCAAGCTCAGTGATGAATTTCTTCAGCCAAACTGCTTCCTTAGCAGCATCTGATGCTGCTATATACTCAGCTTCTGTTGTAGAATCTGCTACTGTGCTTTGCTTGGAACTTTTCCAAGTAATGGCTCCACCATTCAATGTGAATACAAAACCTGACTGCGATTTGTAATCATCTATATCAGTTTGGAAACTAGCATCTGTGTAACCATTTACAACTAGTTCATCTTCCAAACCTCCATAAACTAAGAAAACATTCTTAGTTCTTCTTAGATACTTAAGAATGTTCTTAACAGCTGTCCAGTGACCCTCACCAGGATCAGCTTGATATCTACTTGTTGTGCTTAAAGAATATGAGACATCAGGTCTAGTACATAGCATGGCATACATAATAGATCCAATAGCAGAAGCATAAGGGATCTTATTCATTCTATCTCGCTCCTCAGATGTCTTAGGACATTGATTCTTGCCAAGATGAATACCATGTGACATAGGCAAGAATCCTTTCTTGGAATCTTGCATACTGAACCTCTTCAACACTTTGTCAATGTATGTACTTTGACTTAAGCCAATTATCCTTCTAGATCTATCTCTATAGATCCTTATACCAAGGATATATGCAGCCTCTCCCAAGTCCTTCATTGAAAAAGAATTCCCTAACCAATCTTTAACCTTTTGTAAAGTGGGGACATCATTTCCAATGATCAATATGTCATCTACATATAGGACTAAGAACACGATAGCACTCCCACTAACCATCTTGTAAACACATGGTTCATCTTCATTTTGAATGAAACCAAAGTTCTTAACTGTTTCATCAAAACAAAGATTCCAGCTTCGAGATGCTTGCTTCAATCCATAAATGGACCTTTGAAGCTTGCAAACCTTCCCAGAATTCTCAGGATTTACAAAACCCTCAGGTTGTGTCATGTACACATCCTCGAGTAAATTTCCATTAAGGAAAGCGGTTTTGACATCCATTTGCCATATCACATAATCATAGTATGCAACAATGGCAAGGAGAATCCTAATAGATTTAATCATAGCAACTGGAGAAAAAGTTTCATCATAGTCTATACCATGTGTTTGTTTGAAACCTTTAGCAACCAACCTTGCTTTATAGGTTTGCACATTTCCATTAATGTCAATTTTCTTCTTGAAAACCCATTTGCAACCAATAGTCTTAATACCTTCGGGAGGATCAATTAAGGCCCAAACTTGGTTGTCAAACATGGACTGCATCTCAGAGTTCATGGCTCCAAGCCATTTCTCTGAATCTGGACCTGACACAGCTTCAAGATAGGTAGTTGGCTCATCTTGATCTATGAGCAAAACTTCACGACTTTCAGTCATGAGAAATCCATATCTCTCAGGCTGATGACGTGGTCTATCAGATCTGCGCAGAACTTGTGTAACATTTTCAGTTTCCACAATGACTTGTGGTTCTGAAACTGTTTCTACAGGCGGTTCAATATCTTCTTGTGGTTCTATAAATTCATCTAATTGAACTGTGCTCCCACTAGTTCTTTTAGAAATGAATTCCTTTTCCAAGAAGGTTCCATTTCGAGCAACAAACACTTTGTTCTCAGATGGAATATAGAAATAATATCCTTTAGTTTCCTTAGGATATCCCACAAAGATACATTTAGCAGATTTTAGAGCTAACTTATCTGAAACTGGTCTTTTCACATAAGCCTCACAACCCCAAATCTTAAGAAAAGACAAACTAGGTGTTTTGCCAGTCCATATCTCATATGGTGTCTTTTCAACCGCTTTAGATGGTACACGGTTTAAAACAAAAGCAGCTGTCTCCAAGGCATAACCCCAAAACGATAATGGAAGATCTGCTTGACTCATCATAGATCGAACCATATCTAATAAAGTTCGATTTCTTCTTTCAGAAACACCATTCCACTGTGGAGTTCCTGGAGGAGTTAATTGTGAAACAATTCCATAATTTCTTAGATGTTCGTCAAACTCTTGGCTCAAAAATTCACCACCTCGATCAGATCGAAGTGCCTTAATAGTTTTACCAAGTTGATTTTGTACTTCATTTTGAAAAGTTTTGAACATTTCAAAAGCCTCATGCTTATGTTTCATTAGGTAGACATAGCCATACCTACTGAAATCATCAGTAAAAGTAATGAAGTAATTATATCCTCCTCTGGCACTAATGCTTAACGGGCCACATACATCTGTATATACTAGTCCTAGCAAGTCATTAGCCCTTTCACCTTGTCCGGTGAAAGGATTCTTTGTCATTTTGCCAAGTAAACAAGATTCACATTTATCAAATGATTCAAAATCAAATGAATCTAATAATCCATCTTGATGGAGTTTAGAAATGCGTCTCTCATTTATATGGCTAAGACGACAATGCCATAAAAATGTAGGGTTTAGGTCATTTGGCTTAATTCTCTTAGAGTTTATGTTATAAATATGATTCTCCCTAGAATCATCTAAGTCAAGGACATAAAGGCCATTAAAAGATCTTGCAATACCATAAAGCAAATCATCTTTATCAAAAATAGAACAGGTCTTATTTTTAATTAAAAATGAAAAACCTTCATCATCCAAAACTGAAACTGAAATAAGATTCCTACTCAGAGTAGGAACATAATAGCAATTGTTCAAATTTAACAAAAAGCCATTAGGCATATGAAGTTCATAAGATCCTACAGCTAGTGCAGCAACTCTTGCTTTATTCCCAACTCGTAGGTCAACTTCGCCCCTTTTCAGTGATCTACTCCTTTTGAGTCCCTGCACATTTGTACAAATGTGAGAACCACATGCATTATCCAATACCCATGAAGTAGAAGCAGATAAGTTAATTTCTATAACATATATACCTGAAGACGTAGTCGCACTACCCTTCGATTTCTTCAATTCAGCCAAATAAAGTGGGCAATTTCTTTTCCAATGCCCAGGCTCCTTGCAATGGTGACAAGTTCCTTCCTTAGGAACAGGTGCCTTGCGTTCTTTTGGCTTGGGCTGTCCCTTAGGCTTTGTAGCAACTGTTGCTTTACCCTTTGCCTTGCCTTTTTTCTTCATAGGCTTACCCTTATTGACATTCAATACATGGGTAGCCTTAGTGGGCCTTTTGATATTCCCTTCAGCAGTTTTGAGCATACCATGTAGCTCAGGAATGGACTTTTCCATGTTGTTCATATTATAGTTCATAACAAAATGTGAAAAACTGCTGGGCAAAGAATGAAGGATCAAATCCGTGGAGAGTTCTAAACTCAAGGGATATCCAAGTCGGGCAAGGTGATCAATGTAGCCCTTCATTTTCAAAACATGAGCGCTAACCGATTCGCCCTCTGACATCTTGCAGTCAAATAATGCAACAGCAGTGTCGAATCTATCCTGCCTAGCTTGCTGTTGGAAAGCTTGTTTGAGATGGACACTCATCTCATAAGCCTCCAAGTGTTCCAGATCCTTCTGAAGTTCTGGACACATAGTAGCAAGCATAAGACATCCAATGTCATTGGAATCATCCATATGCTTCTTATGCTTGTTCTTATCAGCATTAGAAGCATTAGCAGGAGGTGGCTCAGGGACAGCTTCATCAAACACATAGGACTTCTTTTCTTGTTTGAGAACAATTCTCAGGTTCCTAAACCAATCAACAAAATTAGTCCCATTCTCTTTCAGTTTTTCCTTCTCAAGGATGGATCGCAGTGATAAAGTGGAGTTATTGTTGGTAGCCATTTCAATCTACAAAATATGCAAATTTTAATTAATAAAAGGTGATAAGTAATTAAACTCCCACTAAAATATAACCCTCAATCATCACAATGACATTTTAGTGGGCTAAGATCCAATTTTACTTAATATTAAGTCAGCTTTGGCATGACACTTAAAATCAAGTTATTATGGTAGGTAACCCATTACCAATTACATCAGATGTAACTCTTAGATAATATGGGATCATGACATCATATGTCATAGCATGTTATACCCCATCTAATGCCTTAGGCCCAAAACCATTTTGATAGCCTAATTAAGTCTAACCAATTTTAAACGCATGAGCAGCACCATTACTCATCATATCTTGCTAGGATAACCTAAAGTACTTTGCTTTGGCAAAATCTACATTTAGGTGATCTTAGCCTTGATAAGTGTTTAAGACATGGATGGCATTAAAACTTAGATTAATAGTGAGGGTTCATTCCATTTAATTTTTTTTTTTTGAAAACATGTTAAAATTGACATTTATATATCATATCCTATATGCATACATAAACTATCAAACATGGCATCTCATACATATTTGATAAAAATAAACGTGACATAGCATGGCCAAACTAGATATGATCTTCATGAGACCAAATGAAGATCATATAGGCAACCCTAGGTGAAAAGAAAACCTATCTATTACAACATTTGCAATAGTACATTTCTTCATATCTTGAAAGGCACCTTCATCTCCATGGAATTTTCATCTTCTTCTCCAAGCTTGAGTCTTCATTATTACATTAATAATAAAAACTAACTACTAAACTAGTAATTATAAAGTTACAAAAATAAACGACACGCAGGCCGTATATATAAAAAAATTAAGATATAAATAAACCAATCACATAGGTCATAAGGCCATGCTATGCACCATGCCAAGACATCAAACAAACATAACATATTCATCACTAACATGTTAAATAGAAATAAATATATATTGACATTCTTAATGTCGCGGTAACGAACTATAGGGCGCGAACATACGGCGGTCCCGCTAGCCGGTTAGCGGGCGGGGCTCCCGCTGGCCGGTCAGCGGGCGGGGTTCCGAAGGGGCAGCGCCCCTGGGCGGGGTCGAGGGGCAGCGCCCCTCGAAGCTAAACAGAATCATTAATCCAATTAATTATTTTCTGTCAAAACCCTTATTCTGTTAATCATATTAAACAGAATATAATAGTAATCTATTAATCATATTAACAGAGAACTATTACCAGAAACCTTAGAAACGATTTACTCAATAATCATATTAATCAAAATCGAAATCTATGTATACATTCAATATGAATAAACGAATTGAATTAATCATATTAACCCTAATTCGAAACCATAACAGATCGTATACCAACCCCAATTTGATTTCACAGAATTGTATCTTATACAATTGGTCATCTTTGACATCATATATCAACAACAATTTATGTTATATCTCATATAACAGATTCGAATCATCATCAAATGATAAAACGAATCCAATCATGCCATTCGAAAAACAATAGATCATATCAACACATCAACATGGTATATTTCGAAATAAATGGAATCAACAAGAGGCTCTGATACCACTGTTAGTAAATCGTGAAGAATCTGCAACCCTTGCCGCAGCGGAAAACAAAAATTCTTTCGATTTACTCACAGGATCCATGTGATCCATTCAATTCGATAAAAGAGATTCGAAACTAACCTTTTTGTGTAGCTTCAAAACGATTAACAGATGCTGCCTTCTGAAGACGAACACCCTCTAACGAAATCCACACAAACGTACGCCGGTCTGAGTGCTAGCTCACCAACGGCAGTGGCTGAACCTTTTCAAAACGAAACTAGGGTTTTTTTTAGGTTTTTTTTTTCTCTTCTTACGTTTTCTTTTGCAAAACGAAATTATAAGATCATTAAACCTCCAGTCCTTTTAAAACCGTTTTAAAAGACTTCTTTTTATCAAAACCCTAACTGTCCATATCCCATATGGACCCACGTTTTAATAATTATTATCTAATAATAATTATTATAACAATATTATTATTAATATCTAATAATAATAATAATACTAACAACAATAATTAAATATAATTATTATTATTTAAGTACAGCCTACGTTCTATGTGTGTGACCCGATAGGCTCATACTAATTGGTAGTGTATTTCAATCTCTATTGAAATGCACAAATCATAATTGGCCTCTAGCAAGACATTACGACTACCCAATTAATCATGAGAATCATCATAAATGAAAAACCTGAAATAGTACATGCATTAATCCCTTTGTCACACGATATCTAGTTTGAACACAAGTCATAGTAAATGTCATACTTATATTGTCCAAACTTATGATTACTCGATCTCCAAGTTAACTGATAAACAAATAAGATTGATCTTATATCAACTTATTTGAGCATGGCCATGCATTTCTCAGTTACACTTATCGAGGGGCCCAGAAGATATCTCTCTCATAGAGAGGGACAAATTCCATCTTGATTGTTCATTTTCCTCTACATAATTTATATCATGTTCAAGCATAACCTTTATAATTATCTAGTTACAGATAACGTTTGATCATGTCAAAACATAATATTCCTTATGTTGGAAACTATGACAATCTCAAGTCAAAGGATTAAATGAAAACTATTATGAGATACACTTATGACATTAAACCATGAAGTGATATCTATGTGGGTCTATCCAATACACTGTTCTCTAACATGTATCCATAATATTGATTTGTATCTTCATACCTATAATCATCTTATGATTATCAAATTAATATTACACTAGTTATATTTATTATTATCTCCATAACAATAATAAACCAGGGATATAATCATTATTATATATAACATGCAAACATAACAATGATAATAAAAACTTCTTTATTAATAACAAAATGAATAACATTAAGGTCCAAATCAATGGCCTAGGGCATATACACTAACAGAAAATGTCTCAATACTTTATAGACTTTATGAGCAATGTTAGTCATATTTTTTAAAATTGTATGAGTAAATAATTTGTTTGAACATAAAAAGTGTGTGCTACCTCAGTATTGATTGTTCATGTCTTTTGTTTGAATAAAAATAATTTTCTAATAAACATAGTACCCATTTGGTGAGTTACTCATTTGTTTCTAAAAAAATAAAAATTTACTGAATTGTCTCATTTGGACAATTTAGAAACAACAATATATATCTATTGGGTCATTAACATTAATGCGAGACGTCATAGTATGCATGTTATGTAAAAATTTCATAATATTTCTCTTATTTTGTTCTCCGAGTGCATACCAAATAATATAAATATTCATAAATAACATAATGTACTTAAGAACTTAGGGAAAATGCTGTCGAATTTTTTTTTCATAATTTGTATTTCAAGAAGTCTTTCACTATTTTAAATAAGATATTTATTGTGTTTCTGAATGGGTTAGGGTCTTATCCTTTTCTGAAGGAGAAATAAGGAAATTTAATTCCTATGATATTATTTCATTGTCTTGATTGTATACATAGGCAAAATAAACTCATTTACGTGGTTGGATGTATGAACAACTCAACACGGATCGTACTCTTTCTATGGCATTTGTTAATGTGTTAGAAGAGTTTATTGGTTTTGCATCTAATCAAAGGGGATTATATGCAAGGCAATAAGATTCGTTGTCCTTGCATAAAATATCAACATCGTAGATTTCGAGAAGTAGATGAAGTGAAATACCACTTAGTGAAATGAGATTTGTTCTGAATTATTTCATTTGAAATATGCATGGTGAAGAGAATATAGCCGACCAATCTATTCCTTAATAATATAGTACGGTTGAATATGTCTTTGAAAATTCTTACCCACAAATGGTATATGATGCAGTTGGGCCTAATATGTTCAATTGGGGCATGCCAAATATTGATGTACCTGGAACTAGTGAGGTTTATCAAGAACAACATGATGAGACTCCTAACATTTAGGCTCAACGGTTCTACAATTTGTTAAATTTACTGGATACAGAGGTGTGACCGGGGTGTAAAAAACATACAAAGCTATCTTCCATGGCTCGTTGTTTGAATATGAAGTCTGTACAACATATGTCCAAAAAGGCTTTCGATCAATGGATCTAATTTATTAAGGAGATAATACCCGAGGATAATGAAATGTTTGATAGTTTCTACCAAACAAGAATAATTATTTAGGCGCTTGGCTTGCCAGTAGAAACTATTGACTGCTGCAAAAATGGGTTTATGTTTTATTGGGGTGATTATGCAGAAGACAGAATATGTAAATTTTGTGAACAACTGAGATTCAAACAGAGTCAGATTACAGGCCGGTAAAAGTTTGTACCTTTTAAAATAATGTATTATTTTCCTCTCATGCCACGACTTCAAAGATTATATGCTTCAAATGCTACAACAGAACACATGAGATGACATTATGAGCATGAGTAAGAAGATGAAGTTATGTGCCATCCTTCAGATTCTGAGGCATGGAAGTATTTCAACCGATTACATTCTGATTTTGTAGCTGGATATCGTAATATTAGGTTGGGTTTGTGTACTGATTTCGTAATGTCATGATTGTCACGTATTTATGAAACAATTATTACCCATTGCATTTAGAGAGTTATTGCCAAAAAAAAGTTTAGGAAGCTCTAACGGAGTTAAGCTTATTTTTTAGAGAACTTACTGCAACATCTCTAAAAGTTTTTCAAATTGAGCGTTTACAAGAAGAAATTTCAATATTTTTTTTGTAAATTGGAGCAAATATTTCCTCTGAGTTTTTTTATTCAATGGAACATTTACTGGTTTATTTTTCATATGAAGCCAAAATTGCAGGGCCGGTATAGTATCGTTGGATGTACTATTTTCAAATATACTTGCGACACCTGAAGAAGAATGTTAAAAATAAGGCGAAAGTTGAAGTATCAATTTATAATGCCTTTATAGTGGAAGAGGCATCAATTTTTTATTCTTATTATTTCGAGCCAACGTAATAATAAAATTGCATGAAGTCCTACGGAATGATGATGGAGGTATACAAGACCTATCTAAATGTCTTATATCTATTTTTAAATATTCGGATCGACCATACGACAAACCAACCAACCGAAAATTAGATGAAAGATAATATTATGCAGCTCATACTTACATTTTGTTGAATTGTGATGAAGTTACACCTTATATCAAGGAAGTTAGTAAGTTTATAGTAATCCGAAATAGAATTTTTTACGTCGAAATTAAAATAAAAAAATTTGAATGATAATGATATTTTTGGTAAACTATTTTAGCATATTCATTGAACACTTACGACATTTGGATGAAAATATAGCAAATTCATAAGTTGATGTTGAGGTCGAGAATAATTTTCTCTTATAGTTTTGAAAATTTGTAAGTATAATTCGTTGGTATTAATATTTATAAAAACTGTCATGTTTTCAATTTGCCATATTTTGAACTTATGCAAATATTTTTTTTTATTAATTTAGGCAACTGAAAATGAGAATATGATTTTTAAAAAATATTTGAAGGATTTAGCCCAGGGTCTATTATCAACTGTTAGATGTTATAAGATGTTTTAACGTTTATAAATTTCACACTGAATCTCACTGTACTTTGAGAGCAACAACAAATAGTAGTATTTGTATAAAGGGGTCAAACTATAATGAAAATGCGTTTGATTTCTACGGTCGATTAATAGATATTGTAGAGGTTGAATATCCGGTATTTTCAATTAAAAAGGCGGTGGTATTTAAATGTAAGTGGTATAACCCCATAAATAGTACAAGAGTTCATTCATCATATAATTTGGTGGAAGTGAACAGAAGGAGGACATATACTAAATATGAACCATTCATACTCGCTAGTCAAAGTTGTCCAAGTGCATTACGTTCCTTTTCATAGCATAAGGTGAGACACATCTGATTGGTTGGTGATTTGCAAACTAAAAGCAATATCACAGATTGATTTACCCGAACAGTATGCCAATAAATAAGAGATTGATACTGCATTTCAAGAAGATAGTCTCGATAATGTACAGTTGGTTGATAGGACAAATGAGGGTGATCCAGGTCCTTTAAATGATCTAACTGGAGAACTCATGGATTTTAAGGCTATGGAGGTAGAATCTGAATCTGATGAATTATTACTGGACTCTGAATCATCCTAATTAGATGACAGCGCTAAATCCTAACAATAAGTAATAGTAATTAAACTATAGCTTTGACTGAAAATTTATTTATATGGTTAATATTTTATTCATATTAATTATACTGATAATTTTTTTCAGATATGTATCATGGACCTGGAAGAAGATTGGATCGATCGGGGTCTAACGGTCTATCTAGTGTAGGTCAATGTTCTTGTAGTACAGGCTAGCCACGTCTACAGTTGCGTGATATCCTAGATAATACATTTATTGAGGATCCTCAGGTTTATGCAGCCACAGACGATATGCTTAGAGAGAATTCTGCTTTTACTTCTCACCGGGCCAGGTACATCAATATTTGGCAATCTGTTTGTTTGTAATTCAATAATTGAGAACTGAAATTGCATTTTTTCTAAGAGCTAAGATTTTAATTTTTCTTTGGATTAATGAATAATGAGGCAAGCTAAGATTTCTTTGTAATACATGCTGACTAGTGAGCTGAGAATAAACTGATCCAAGTGCTTATTAATACCATTTTTTTAGTGTATAGATGTGTGATAGGGTACTCGCAAAGTTGATGTTGCTAATTTATTCTTTCTTGTAAGTTCATGGGTGACTTTTATGTATTAAGCCTATCTAAAACTTTGCTTTAAACAAAAAAAAAAAAATTCAAATTAGAATCAAATTGAAAAAAATATTGCATCTAACAAAATCTAATTTTATTATGTAAATGTTTGGTAGATGTTTTAAATATTGTGTGTATATTAAAAGAATATATAATAAAAGTTAAAAAATTAATTTTGTTATGTAAATATTTGGTTGGTAGATGTTCTGTATATGTTTGGTAAATATTATAAATATTTAGTAGATGTTATGTGTATGTTAAGTTTTAATTGTATATATGTCATGGAGATGTTGTGTGAATATAAAATTAAAAAAATAAAGTTAAAAAAATATTAAAAGAATACATAATAAAAGTTTAAAAAATTAATTTTGCTATGTAAATGTTTGGTTGGTAGATGTTCTGTGTATATTTGATAAATATTATAAATATTTGGTAGATATTATGTGTATATTAAGTTTTAATTGTATATATGTTATGTGTTGCGTGAATATAAAATTAAAAAAATAAAGTTAAAAAATATTAAATAAATTTTGTAGATGTTTTATGTATATTTAATTGATGTTGTGTGTATATTACGTGAATATAAAACTTTAAAAAATAAAGTTAAAAATATTTAAAAAATTATATAGATATTTGATAGATATTTTATATATGTTTGACAGACGTTATGTAAATATTATAGATATTGTATATATATTATATATTTGTGAAAAAATAACATAAAATTATTTCTGAATAGAAAAAACATAATATAAATAAAAAACACAATGCAAAAGAACATGAGGAGTTGTCAATAATTGCATAAAATTGAAAAAAATAAAAGAACAATAACAAAATTAAAGTGAAAAAAAGAGGTATATTAAAAAACAAAAAGGTGTGTCCATAGATTTGAAAAAGAAAATAGAAAAAAGGGAAAATGACGTAAATTCATCTACTTTTTTAATTTTTGTTTTCAAATATATGGTTCTTATTTTTTTTCATTTTCTTGTAAGATTGACGTAAATCTTAGCTCTTTGCTGGAGAATTCTGCATTTATTAGGATTTTAGGTCTTCAATTGATCAATCTGTTTGTTTGTTTTGTGGGTTCCCATTCTTTAGATGAAGACACAATTCTTTTGATGAAAAAGCCAGCCAGGTTAGTACAAATATGTTTATTTGCTTTTTTTGCTTATGTAAATCTCTGCTTGTATCTAAATTTTGATATTGTAGTTGAGGTTGCTGTTGTTAACATTTCTGTTCTCTGCTCTCTAAACTTGGTGAACGGAATTAGAGAAATTCAGGGGTTGGTTTGAAATGGAGCAAAGTGAAACCTGAAGTCGTTGTGTTTAAAATCAACTTAGGAAAAAGAAACCAAAAAGTAAGAACACTGCAACTTAGTTGGATCATATTTTTCTTTCGAAATTCTTAAACAACCTGACCTGTTGTGATTAAATAATGGTAAGAGGAGATTTTAAATATGTCCTTTTATGTGTTTAAGAATGAAAACAAGACGTAAAAAAACTAGAGTAAGCTGTAATGTTCACTTCGTTAGAATTTGCAAGAAATAACTAAAACAAGGGCTGCATGTTGGGGAAGAATCAAATGTAAGTTGCTGGTTTGTTTAAAACGAAGTAAAATTTAAACTTAAGTAAAAAGAAATTGATTTAAACTATGGATTAAACAAGTGGTAAAAAGAATTTAGTTGCTGGAATTAAAGTTAACAAAAAAAAATTGAGGGATTGTGTGAAGTTCTTATCAACCTAGGAAAAGAGAAAAAGAACAGAGAGTTCGGTGGGATGAAGAAGAAGGCAGGAATAGACACAAGTTGATTTAGTGAAACATAAATATGTGTATACAGCCTATAGATGAAGTAATTAAAATAAAATAAACTAATATAATTTGAAATGAAATAATTTAAGAAACATTAAATATATATGTGTGTGTGTGTGTGTGTTCTGAGTCTTAATGTATAGGTTGCGGAATTTGGAAAGTTGATATATATATATATATATATGTGTGTGTGTGTGTGTGTGTGTTGAATTGATTAATGGTTAGGACATGATTTGTAATATTCTGCAAGTTGCAGTTGTATTCTTATGCTAATGCATTGATCTACAATAGTTCTTACATTCTTCATTTAGCTCTATAGCTTCCTTGTTTTTTATCAATCCATTGCAAACTCATTAAAGGTGGATAATATATTATGCATAATTGAATTATCTGTTATAACTATAAATAAACCTTAAAGAAGAGCTGTGTTGATGTCGAGTCCTTTGTTGATCTCCTCTAATGACCTGCAGGTTCGCCATGGATCACTCTATGTCGATGGGAAACCTCAGCATAAAGAGATTTGTGAATGATTTTTGTCATTTTTTCGGTAATGCTTTGATATTCTCTGCATTATTAGTCAAGGAGGAAGGACGTTTCTTTATAAACTTCAAATATATATTGTTTTTAACACTTTCAAAATTGCAATCCTAATCAAATTTGATATTATATTTGCTAAATTTGGCCATCTTTTTCTATGCATATTAGTCAATGTTGGATAATTAATTAATATTAGTTGACTCAAAATGTAATTAATGAATATTTCTCATACTAAAATTAGAATATAATAGAAAAAATTATATAAATTTATATTACTTATTAAAATATTTATTTTTTAAAAATTTTATATGATAATAACAATGTTTATAAGCTACAATGTCTAATAATGTGTTGTTAATTGTAAAAAATAGCTAGTATTATAATATTAATAATATATATAAACAAAATAAAAACTAGTTTGTAGAAATGTGTAACAATAGTAATCTGCTAGTGTCAAACTCTACATAAACTTTGATGTAGCTTTAGACACTTAAGGGACATTGAGGTTGGTGTTTATGATATAATCAAAATTGGTAAATGGGTTCTCGTGTAATGGTTGATCGTGATGGCAAGAGTTCAATGTTAACCCAGAGCAACATATTCCAGACCTACAGACTTGATGACCCATATTTGGATTTCTTTTTGTAGGATACTTGAACCTTTCATTGATGATGTGGGCCTGGGTTCTGTGGAAACTCCTGCCAAGGTATGCTATAAATTATATTTGCTACTCTGTTGAATTAATATTAGACTTGCAAGTAAATTGTGTTCACTGTTAATTCCCAATTTGCTAGCGTTGCAGCACCAAAGATCGTAGTTGATTCTAAAATTGATTTTACCCTTTTCAATTCAACTTAAGCAGTCTTTCCTAGTTGTTCCACATGACTTGCATTTTCAAGCAAGAGTCTATATATTAGCATGGCTTGAAACTAAATTTCCTCAATTGGCACAATTTGCTTATTAATTTATGTCAGCTGCAAAAATACCTTCTTGTTTCTGGTTAATTATTTTTAAATAAATACTTAAAAAGAGGTGAATATAGAGCATGCTATTGTGAGATAGATTCCTAAACTCATATGATATTATAGGAAATTTTTCTTGTTATTTTTGAAAGATTCTAACATTAGCATGATGCAAAATTAAATAGAAGATTAAATTATACATGAAAGGCTGCTTATTTTATAAATTTAATTGTGCATGACTCTCTTTGGATTTCTATAAAGTAATGTGTTAATTCTATTATAACTAGGTATTTCTACTGATCGGGAGCAATATATTCCTCGTTTTAGGAGAACAGGATGTGAAGACAAAGATAGTTAGCAGACAAAGTGGTGCGATAAAAGCAAGAGTTTTTAGTCGCGGTAGCTTAGAATATTTTTATCATTTGTAATTCATAGTTATTATATATATATATATGTATGTATAAATATAAAGTTAATTTGTTTAAAATGTATTAGATTAGTAATTTGTTGTTAATTATATGGTTGTGAAATGAATGTTTTTTTTATTTAGTAATAAAGTAGTAATAAGAATTGATTTTTGTATTTTAGTTTTATTTTATTTATTTAAACAAATAAATAAAATTTTGCAACAATTATAAACTATTGCGAAATTAATAATATAAAATATAAATTTTTTCAGTTTTTTCAAATAGTAAAAAAATTAAAATAAATTTTGCGGTAGTTATGAATCGTCGTAAAAAGAAGATTGTATTTATATATATTATAAAAAAAAACCGTGGCCGTTTAAAATATTTATTAAGAAAAGATAGAGACGGTTTATTAACCGTCGCTATAATTTTAAAAATAAAATTTAAATCTATTTTTGTGACTGTTATATCAAGTGATGATCATAAAACCGTCGCAAAATAATGTTTAGAGATGGTTATGCCAGCAGTGGGCTAAAATCGTCGTTATATAACCTTTATTAGCGACGGTTTTCTAACTGTCAGAAAATGTGATTAGCAATGGTTAAAATTGTCGCTAAATACATTTTTAATCGTCGTTAAATCACCGGTTTTTTGTAGTTTCTCACACTCAACTTGCATCTTGAAAAAAATGAAGACAAATGTGATTGCTTCAACTCAATGAATGATGTTAATCAATATATAATTTTGAAGTCTTTATCATTCTACTAGTAAGAATGTTGTGCATGGTGTCAAACATATATCAAGTCATGTAAACATCAAAGGATGGGAATTAGTCCATAATGACCACATTAAACTTTTTTTTTAATTACAGATGTAGAAAAAAAGAACAGAGGCTCCTAATTGCTCACTGTTCTTGGATAAGATATCCCCTGCTGGTCATAGTTGAGCCAGTACTTAGCTTCATTCAGAGGTCTAAGCAGTTCATGAACTCCCATAGAGTATCTTGTAGCCATAGTAGCTAGGTGGTTAGCCAATCGGTTTGCCTCTCTATAGATATGCTTCACCTCTACCATCCAATCTCTGGCAATCAGCTGTTTGATCTCTTAGATGATACTGGAGTTCTTGCTTCTCTTTGCAGTGTTTGCCGATAATAGTTGCACCGCCGTTTTATTATCTGTTTCAACTTTCAATCGCCTGAACCCATATCTCCAAGCCAATAAGAGACCCTAATAAATTCCTCGTAGTTTGTCATGAGCTATTGTGCAGTGTCCCAAGTTAGCAACAAACCCCAGTATCCAAAGTCCTTTGTCATCTCTTAACACGCCACCAGCAAAGGCTTTCTTGGTAGTGGATTTGTAAGCACCATTTGAGTTGAGTTTAATCCAGTCCAGTGGAGGCAAAGTCCAGCCTATATAGATGGTCTCCATACTGTAGTTTTGCAATCCAATTGAGAATTTTCCTTGTCTGGCCGAGCAAATCTGTTGCATACGGTGGTGAATTTCAGAGAGTATATTAGCAACACTTCTGTGGCTGTTTTTAAAGAGAGCCTCATTCCTTTTTTTTTTTTCACAACACCCAGTAGCTGATTCTAAATAGGATGTTACCATTTGCAAGGTCATAACCCAACTCGCCTTTGCATAGATGATCTAGAATCCAAGTCTGGAAATCTAAAAAGAAGAATGGGTCTTGCCAAGAAACCCAGCAGCATGCACCAAACAGACTTTGCTATAATGCAATTCCTTAGAACATGACATATTGATTCAGTTTGATTAACGCACCTGAAATAAAACAGTTCACCTTCGATCAATCACGACACTTTCTGCCTAATAGTGCTTCTTCACCTCCACCTTCACCACCTCCTGTTACCCGACACAATTTTTTTTTTTTGTATTTGTACAACGATATTTTAATTTCATATGGTTATATATATTTTATTATTTTTATGTTCATCTTTTTTATATTTGAATATTTATTACATATAATATTTTTTTAAATATTAATTTTATTTTTATATTTTTATTCTTATTAATAAAAAAACTTATAAATGCATTTATATATTATAAAATTTAAAAATATTTTTAACATTTAAAAATAATTTATACATATATTTACAGACAGACTTATTTTTGTCGGCAATTTCTTTCATATTACAGACATAATAGGAGTTATGTTGGTAATACTGATAAAAAATTATCTATCGGTATTATCGACAGAAAATATTTTTATCGGTAATACCGACAGATAATTTTTCGTCAGTCTATCGATAGTACCGACAGATAATTTATCGTCGGTAAAACCGACTAAATTTTCTATCGGTAATTCTTCTTCTGTACCGATGAAAATAATTTGTATCGGTAAATATTGCTAACTACTATTCTGTCAAAAAATTATTGATAGAAAAAATCTATCGGTAAATTTACCGACGGATTTTTATTTTCGTCGGTATTTCAATTACCGACGAAAGATTTGACGACTGATTTTTTTGTTGGTAATTTGTCAGTAAATACTATTACCGATAAAAAAATAAGGATTACAGATGAAAAAATTCTTGTAGTGATCTACCAAATATCTACATAATGAAAATAATTTTTTATGTATATAATATGTAAAATTATATTTAAAAATAAATTTAAAGATTTTTATTAATATATTTTTATATATTTTGCATTTTTTATTTTTTTGTGTTAATTAATTTTTGTAAGGAAAATTAAAATTTTTTGCTTTATAAAAAGTAATAAATTTAATATTCTAAAAAAAAAATTTAAAATATTAATTTTTATTATTTTATAAGAATATTTTTCTTTAATAGTGAAGTTTTTAAAAAAAGATAAAAACTGAAATAAAATATTGAATTGTAGTGAAAAAAAAATGTATTTTGAAAAAAAAAATCTGTTTTAGTGATAAGTAAAGTATTTTTGAAAATTTACTTCAATTTTTTCTAAAAATATAAATATTTCCATTTTTTTTGTAATATTTTTTGGTAGTTTTGTAAATGTTCCAAAAAAAAAAAAAGAATAATGGGCTTTAAAGAAAAAAGAAAAGAAGAAGAAGAAGTGAATGTGTTGATATTTTGGGAATTATTAAGTATAAAAGCTCTTTAACAACTAAAAAATTCTCAATGTCATAGCAAAATGTTATGTTCTTTGTTGACCAAAGTTGGAATTATATGTAGAAGAATAAGAATTCCTTTACATTTAGAATTTATTAATAGCACTTGTGGTTGTTTTCTTACGTTTGCACAGAATTTAGAATTTAGAAATAGCACTTTGTTTGTTTTTCTTTTGAAACGTGGTATTTTTATCATACACTATTGTAATATTCAACGTGTTTATCATATAATTTTGGAAGTCTGAACATAGCTTTCTCTTTTCTTTTTTTTTTTTTTTCTTTCATGGAGAATAAGAATAAACCAAATTAATTGGATCGATTTAGCTTAAGGACTTTATCTTCCCAACTTTGTATATTTCTTGTTGTAGTTAGTAGTTTTGAAAGAGCAAGAAGTTGTCCAATTATTTCTATTATTTAGTCAATTGAATTAGTTGGTTGTTGGTTTAATTGGTTATAACTAAAATAGAACCAAACAACAATTAAAGCAAACCTAGTACAAATAATTAAGATCTTGAGTTTGAGTCATGTCCTCCTTCTTACACGTGTAATTAATTAAAAACAAAAAAGCCAAACCTATCACAAAAGTAGGTATACACAATTACCAAATTTAATCTACACCTAAATCCTAATTATGAATTTAATTTCTCTTGGCAAAGCAAGAGAAATGAATAATAAATTGCGATGGAATTAATAAAAGCATCATTATAGATTGAAAGGAAATGAGTTTAAGACCAAACTCAGTGAAAAATACAAATTGAAACTTTAAGAAAGAGAATGATATCCTTTTGAATCTTAAAATAGTAAAATCGTCTTGATAACTATTAAACTAACTAAAATCAACTAAAAATGAAAATAATATTGTTATAGATCTAAAAGAATTAATCTTAGAAAATTAAATGTCGATGGATTTTTTTTAACCACAACTAGGGAGGTGCATATGGAGGTGGGTTGATAAGAAAGAGTGTGGGAGTTTGGGTTTTGTTGTTAAAATGAATAGTTGTGATATTATCTATGCAAAATTAAGAACAAAATTTGAAGGTCTCTATCTTGCCAAGGACTTAAATCTCTCAAATATTCTAATGAAGTGTGACAATAAATACTTGATGAAAATGATTATAAGTCATTGGCATTTTCTAGTGGGGGTACTGTTCTCTGGTTTATGTAGTTCAAAGGCTCAATGAATTTATGGATGTCCATATATGTCATACAGAGAAGCTAATTTTGCGACAGACTTTTTGATTTGATTGCACCAAACTTTTTTTTAGTAAGGAAAAACTATTTTAAACCTACATTTGTCACCTTTATGTTATTTATGAGCGCGTAACTTACCTTTTTATATATATAAAAAGTAGAATTAATCTCAGAAATTTTCTCAAAAGAAAAATCTGTCTTAAGAGTTAGAAATTTGATCTTAACACAAAATTTCAAGTGGGGGACTCCTATGGTTTCTTAATTGGTGAAGCGATACATTCATTCTCATTTTACTAAAGAATCAATCCAATTAGTTATAAATTGAAGAGAAATTTATGCCTATCTATCTATATGGAATTGTCAATCAAATCATTAATTATGAATTAAGGTCGACAATTTTATTTTTTTCTGCTTTCAAAAGCTATTTGATAGTACGTACTAGGAATATGAACAAAGCATATATGTCATATGCTTCAGCTTTATTTTCTAGGAAATAGTCTAAACTTATTAGTTTACTTTTGATGTCTACTTTTTTAAATGTATGGTAAGTGCATAATCTTTGCTGAAGAATAATTTATTAACCTTGCTTTTACAGAAGGTTTGCACTACCAATGATAGTAATTTCACTACTTTTTTATTTAGCATTAATTCTTCGTTGAAGAGCATACTTAATTATAGTTGTTAAAAATTAATAAAATACGTAAAACTTACCTTTTGGGAATTTTACTACAATAACTTTTTTTCTATTTTTTTTGATAGATTTAAATATTCATTAATTGATAAAATAAAATATTATATAAAAAAATTGTGAAATCTTATAATATTGTAATTCTTCAAAAATTAACCTCAAAACAAATAAGATAATAAAAAGGTATGGTGATAATCACTTTATGATTTTTATCGTAGATTCTAATGGAATTCAATATGAACACCAACAAACATAAATTTATTGTAAAGAGTAAAATATTGCGATTCTTTAATTGTAGTATCAACCAAATAATAAAACAATACCAGAAAAAATCACCATAAGGAGACAAAAAAGACAAATAAATGAGCTATTAAAAGAGAAATAAATATAAAAGAAAACATTATATTATATACTAAAACACCTACAAAAATAAATAATGAATTTTCACATTAACCAAGGTTGTTTTTCTTATTTACTATCTTGTCACATTTCACTTTTGTAATACTAGGGGCGGACTTAACCTATGATCTGATCGAATATTGTGAACACTCGAATTTTGAGGCTCGGGAAGCCAATTTTCTCAGGCTGCGGACAACCGAGCCGGACCGAAAGTTCGCGGTAAAGTTCATCAGAAATATATCAATATGGTACTTGAAATGTCCGGGACGACGTGAGGATCACGGATATGGTCCCGGAATAATTTTTGGAGGCCCGTGGCTCCCGGAAAGTCAGTTTTAGCAGAAATAGCATAATTTTCATCGCCTTTAAATAGGCTTTTCCGAATTACATGGGCTTTGATCTCCTATTCAAACGGGAGTATGTAGGCATATTTGGGATTCACCCCAAATAACAAGTCCACAATTTACTAACAATCAGTCTTTTTTTCTTTTCTTCATCCCTTTTATATTTACTTCTTTTTATTGTCAAGTTAGTCAAATGCATGACATAGTCCACGAATCCTCCTTGGGTTCGCAGACTAGAAGCCTTTACATTGGATGCATTATCGGAGTCAAACAAGGGTTTTCTTAGTTTTTCCCTTCGGACAAAAAAAAACTGAGTGGCGACTCCCGACAACGAGTGAACGTTCACCCGAATCCTTTTCGGGCGGAAACCGAGGTTCACAAATTGGCGACTCCACTGGGGAGCATAAAAATGATTTATGTGATCCTAGTGGACTACTATTGTTTATTTGACTAACTGGTCCTTCTTTAGGGTATTTTTATTTATTTTGGCAGGGTACCTTAGCAATGGTTGTCTTTTCTTTAAAGACATTAGTACTGAAAATTGAAAAATATAAAAATATCTTCCTGGGGACCATAAAAAAATAATAATAAATAAAATAATGGCTATATATTACACAAAAAAAAAATAATAAAAAATGATAATAATAATGATTTATGGAATTATAGTAGACTGTTATTATTATTCGTTTAACTGATTTGCCATTCTTTAGGGTATTTTTATTCATTTTGCAGGGTACCCTAGCATTATATATCCTTTCTTTAAGGATGTTGGATTGAAAGTTGACAAAAGGAATCTTTTTCCTTTAATTGTCCCTTATTTGATAAATTGTGCATTTGTTTTGTCATTCAGAGAATCTTTTTCTCTTGCATATATGGGGGAATCCTTTTCCTCCATTGCATAAAAAATTATTTTCAAATGAATTTCTTCTCTTTCTGTTCAAAGTTCTGAGTCTGGATAGCAAGTAGCGCTGACCGGCAGGTCTCCTTGATTATGCCGGCGGACAGCCAAAGCGTCCTCCCTGTTGTCGCAAATCATTCCAATCCTTTTGGAGTGGCCTATGAGTAATCGTACTGTTGGACCCACGCGAAACTCCTTGTTTCACATGTGGTTAGGTATATCTTACTCAAGACTCAAGGGTCCCTATGATAAGCCGATTCTCTATTTTTCACATAACAATAGAACCTTCCCTTAGGTTGTATGTACCCAATGATAGTGCTGCATTCCATTAAAATGAATTATGATGTGATGAGGTGCATTCATGCAACATAACAACATTGTTTTGGGGAAAAATTTTTGATGTATATAAGTGGACCAAGAGTTTTTCCTACCCTAAACACCACCCTGATCTCTTGCCCTTAACCTTTGCAGGTACCTACTGTCCGTGTGCCTTCACCTACACCAGACACACCAATACCAACTGTGCTATCCCCTACAAGTTCTACTACCCCAAATTCACCAACTACTCCAATTACTGAAATGGCCACAATTGAACAGATTAAGGCTTTGCTGGATGGTCAGGTTAAGGAAATTGAAGCTAGAATGCAAGAAAAAATTGATGAAGCTTTAGCCGCCCAAAGGGTAGCCATCCTGGCTGAATTAGAAGGAGCACCAAAGACAGTCCCTATTCCTGGAAATTTGGGGAAGGAACCCATTGTGGGGCAAACTAGTACCCCCGTGACTGCTCAGATTAATACCCATGTCATCAATTTGGAGGATCCACCCTCCAAGAATGAAATAGATGAACTGAAAAGGAAACTTGAATTGCTTGAGAGGTCAATCACTGCCATGAAAACTCACAAAGAGGTGGTAGACATGGATTCCTTATCCTTGTTTCCCCAAGCCAGATTACCTCCAAAATTCAAGATGCCGGGGATGGACAGATTTGATGGGACCACTTGCCCTAAAACCCATTTGAAGATGTATGTGGGGGCCTTGAGCCCATGGGGTTTAAATGATGAGCTCTTTGCTCAACTCTTCCAACAATCCCTGACTGGGGCTGCCCTTAAATGGTTTGTGAGTCTAGACCGTTCCAAGATTAAGACATGGGAAGACATCTGCAATGCATTTAACTCTCAATACCACTACAATATTGAGGTGGATGTCACTAGAAGAGAACTTGAGACCACCAAACAAAACAACAATGAACCCTTCTCCTCGTTCCTTACGAGGTGGAGGGCAAAAGCCGCCCAGATGATCAATCGCCCTTCAGAACAAGAGCAGATTGATATCATAATCAGGAATTTAAGACCTACATATCAGGCTCAACTGCAAACCCAATATCTACCTACTTTCAAATCGCTCATTGCGACAGCAACCAAGGTAGAAGATTTAATACAGTTGGGTAAAATAGTTGATGAGGGGGCTGCATCGAAATATAAGAAACAAAGCCAAACTCCTTCCTCAAGCAAGGTCAATCAAGTGGCCAATATTGCCCCTGCGAATCCTTTACGTGTGGGCAATCTTGGGCTGAGAAATCAGCCGAGAAGGCAATATACTGACCTTGGAGTGCCCCTTCATTTGGTGTTTAAAAAGGCTGTGGAAGGGAAATATTTGAAGCCTTTGGACCCAAGACCTCCTCCAAACCCATTACCTTCCAGTTATAAAGTCAATGAATATTGTGAATACCATCAAGGGAATGGGCATAAAACAGATGCTTGCTGGACACTGAAAAACCACATCCAGGATCTGGTGGATAGTGGTGACATCATTCCTCTCAGGAGGCAACCAAACATTAACACTAATCCTTTGCCCAATCACTCCATCCATGCCATTATTGTGGAAGAAGAGCTGTTTGATCCTTTCGAACTTCTCTCAAAAATGAATGAAGTATATGTGTTAGATTTGAACGACCTTTCTGAAGAGGTCAGTGCTCTGACAAGAAGTGGAAGACAATATCAGCCACTTGACTTGGGAAAAACCCCTACAACCTCAAATCCCCCCCATAAGAAAACACCAGAGCCAAAAAGAAGACCATGTCCTCACTCAGCTTAAACAAACTCAAGCTAAGGTGTCAATTTGGGAGCTCCTTGCTTCCTCATTCCCACACCGCCAGGCTCTCAGCGAAGCTTTGAGTCAACTTGATACACCTGTGGACACAAGCCCAGAAGCTTTGGTGGCCACTTTGACCCAATCAACCAAGGCATTGAGTATCAGGTTTTCTGATGTGGATTTACCAGAAGACGGTAAGAAACACAATGATGCTCTATATATCACCATACAGACTGGGGAAAGACTGTGCCCCTGGTTCTCATTGATAATGGGTCAGCCTTAAATGTGTGTCCCTTGAAAGTAGCAAGCTGTCTGGGGTTGGAGGCTACAGATCTTACACCTTCTGATCAGATTGTGAGAGCATATGATAACACTCGAAGAGAAATTTTGGGTGTTGCCACTCTAGAAATTGCTATTGGGCCGGTGAAAATGGGAGTACCATTCTAGGTCATCGATGTACCCGCGAGCTTTAATCTCCTCCTTGGAAGGCCGTGGATTCATCAGATTAATGCTGTACCTTCTTCACTACACCAAAAACTTAAATTCCCTTTTGAAGGAAAAATCATCACTATCAAAGGGGACACCTGCGAAATCAACAGGAAAACCATGGATCAGTCTCTCCTTGAGGTTGTTCCTGGTGAAACCGCCATGACCTTGACTGGGTTTCATTACGACACAGTTCAATGCATAGAAGGTGAAAAACCCAAAGGGCCATTTGTCTCATATGACTTTGGGGAGGTCCAAATCAACTGCCTAGTGGGAATGATGCTGAGGGTAGGTCTATTGCCCGGTATGGAAATGATGAAGTCTGGGAGAAAAATACCCGTAGTACGGCCATGGGAAGAGCCTGAGAATAAGGGAACTTTTGGCTTGGGGTACAAACCTACAGACGAGGAAATAGAAGAGTTTGAGCGTGGAAGGAAGAAAAAGGGAAATTGGGGGGCAAGAAGCCTCAAAATGCGCCCTTACTTTAGAACTCTGAATGGTCACTTTTGCAAATCTGGAAAGGCAATTCATCACCGTGGTTTTTAGGAACCATTCTATTCTCCTATGACCGGAAAGAAGCTACCGGGTTTTGAAATGTTTGCTGATGTTGTAGCCATGAAAGAAGAAGAGCCAGAACCTGAAACTGACCCCCAAATAGAAGATTTCATGCTGCCTAGTCTCTTTGATGAGGTTGCTATGATAACCAATTTTGAAGACAATAGGGATTTCACAAAGCTAATCAAGACCACGGATGGACCGCTGAGAAACTGGTACGCCGAGGAGGGACAAGCTGCTGAGGTTAAACCTAGTCCTGTGTCACACTCTGAACTTGAGTCTTGTACCGAGTCTTGTACTAATTCTGAGTCAAAAACCAAGTCAGAGTCTAATTCTGAGTCTTCTGTAGTTTCAGATTTAGGGAACCCTAATGTCAAATCTAATGTAATCTTGGAGAATGACTCCACCATTATCAATGAAATTGTTCGGATTCTTGGTTACCCTGTGTCTTTTGCTTTCCAAGTATTATCTAGCAAAAATGAAATAAATGAAATAAATGAAATAAATGAAAAGATAATAATTGGTAAAGAAAATGAACATACATACATTGCATATGATTGTGTGAATAAGGAACAGGTTCTTGAGTGCATCAGAAAGTATGCCGGCTGCTTCATGTGGAAGACAAGTGATGTCACGGGAATAGACCCAGCCATAGCAGTTCACAAGATTCCGCTATACCCAGATGCAAAGCCGGTTAAGCAGAAATTGAGAAGAATGAAGCCAGAATGGTCTTTGAAAATTAAAGAGGAGGTTGCCAAGCAACTAGACAATAAGTTCATAGAACCAATTGCCTACCCTTCCTGGTTAGCAAACATTGTGCCGGTCCCGAAGAAAGACGGAAAGGTCAGGATGTGTGTTGACTACAGAGATTTGAATAAGGCCTGTCCCAAGGACGATTTTCCACTACCACACATCGATTTGCTGATAGACAGGATGGCTGGGCATGTGATGGTTTCCATGACTGACCTCGCGGTTGGGTACAATCAGATCCTAGTTCATCCACCAGACAAAGAAAAGACAGCTTTCATCACAGAATGGGGCACTTTCTGCTACAGGGTTATGCCTTTTGGGTTGATAAATGCAGGGGCTACCTACCAAAGGATGGCGACAACAGTCTTTCATGACATGATTCACAAAGAAGTAGAAGTGTATGTTGATGATATGATTGTTAAGTCAAAATCTCTAGAAGAACACGTTGGAGCACTTGAGAAGTTCTTCCTTAGACTTTGCAAGTACAATTTGAAGCTTAATCCTGCAAAATGCCTCTTTGGTGCGACATCGGGCTTATTTTTGGGATATTTGGTCAGCAAAAAAGGAATAGAAGTTGATCCAGCAAAGTCAAAGGCTATTCTGAAAATGCCTCCACCAAGAACAGAGAAAGAGGTTCGAGGCTTGCTAGGTAGATTACAGTATATCAGTCGATTCATATCACAGTTGGCTGAGACTTGTGGTCCTATCTTTAAGCTACTAAGGAAAGGTGCTTCACAAGAATGGAATGAAGACTGTCAGAAAGCCTTCGACAAGATCAAAGAATACTTGTTAAGTCCGCCAATTCTACAACCTCCCAGAATGGGAAAACCTCTGCTCTTGTATTTGTCTGTAACAGATGAAGCCATGGGGGCAATGCTAGCTCAAGAGGCTGAAGATACAAAGGTGGAAAATGCAATTTACTACCTCAGCAAAAGGATGCTGGATTATGAGTTAAAGTATAACAAGATTGAGAAGTTGTGTTTAGCCTTGTATTGGGCTTGTACGAAGTTACAACACTACTTGTCTTCTTACACTACTTATGTTATCGCAGAACAGAGTCCCTTGAAATTCCTTATGGAGAGGCCTGTTTTGGACAGCAAAATGGCTAAGTGGGTGTCAACATTGGCAGCCTTTGACTTGAAATTTGTTCAAAGGAAAGCTGTGAAAGGCGGGGCAATAGCTGACCAATTAGCAGAATTACCTATAAAAGACGAGATGCGAGAAATGGGTTTCCCTGACGAAGACCTCTTAAATGTGGAAGGAAGTGTTTGGGAGATGTATTTTGATGGAGCATCCAATTATCATGGAAATGGAATTGGAATTGTGTTCAAAACTCCTTGTGGAGAATACATTCCATTCGCAGTTAAACTTGACTTTAGCTGCACAAACAATGAAGCAGAATATGAAGCTTGCATTAATGGGCTTGAAGCCGCCCTGAAATTGGGGATTAGGGACCTAAAGGTCTATGGTGATTCTATTTTAATAGTATCACAAGCTTTAAGGAAATGGAAGATAAGAGAAGAGCGTTTGGTTCCTTACCTACAACGCCTTGATCATTTGGCACAACAGTTCAATGATCTGTCCTTCGAATATCTCCCAAGAGCAAAGAATCAGTTTGCTGATGCCTTGGCTACTTTAGCTTCCATGATCAATATCAGGGAGGGGAAAGTCATTCGTCCATTGAAAGTTCAGCTTCAAAAGCAACCCGCCCATGTAATGCACTTGGCCGATGGTAAACCATGGTTTTGGGATATCAAGACCTATCTCAAGGATGGAAATTATCCGGAGGGATCATCAAAGGTTGATCAGAGGGCAATAAGGCAGCTTGCCACAGGTTAAATTCTTAATGGAGATATCCTCTACAAAAGAAGTTGGAATGGAATGCACCTAAGGTGTGTAAATGAAGCAGAGGCTAAGCAGATAATGGAAATGGTACATGGTGGCGAATCAGGACGACACATGTATGGGATCGCCTTGGCTCGAAAAATTGCCAATCTAGGATATTATTGGTCCACCATGAATGCAGACTGCGTGGCATTTGTGCAAGGATGTCATCAATGCCAAATATTTGCTAAGCTGCAGAAGCAACCTCCTGTTGCCCTGAATCCAATCACTTCTCCATGGCCCTTCGCTACTTGGGGAATTGATATAATTGGTAAAATACATCCAAAAGCATCAAATGGACATCAGTTTATCTTGGTAGCAGTGGATTACTTCACAAAGTGGGTTAAAGCAGCTTCCTATGCAGAATTAGATGCCAAAAAGGCCGCGCAGTTTGTCCGAACCAACATCCTTTGTCGGTACGGAACGCCGTTTGAAATTATCACTGATAATGGAATTCATTTCCAAGCAGAGTTTGCCAAACTCTTGAAGGATAAGAAAATCCAGCATCATAAGTCCTCTCCTTATAGACCTTAAACAAATGGAGCTGTAGAAGCAGCGAACAAGTCTATAAAGGTGATCATACAAAAGATGATCAAGGAACATAGGCGTTGGCATGAGAAGTTGCCATTGGCCTTGTGGGGATATAGAACATCAGTTAGAACTCCTACTGGGGCAACCCCGTATTCACTGGTATACGGAATGGAAGCAGTACTCCCCATTGAACTGGAAGTTCAATCGGCGAGGATAATTCAAGAAAGTAAGATAAATGAAGCTGAATGGATTAGCAATTATCATCATCAGTTGTTGAGTTTGGATGAAAAAAGACTTCAAGCTCTACATCAGATTCAAGGGTATCAGAGGCGAATGGCCAGACATTTCAACAAAAAGGTCAAGGATCGAAAGTTGGAAGAAGGTTGTTTGGTTTTGAAGGAGATCAGAACACCTGTTACAGATCCTCGTGGGAAGTTTCGTCCTCATTGGGCGGGACCCTACATTTTGAAGAAAATACTTTCCGGCGGAGCCGTCATCTTGTCTGATTTGGATGGTCTGGAGTTCACAAATCCATGCAATCTAGATCAACTAAAAAAATATTATGTATGATCATGCATTGTAAGGAACTACATTAGACCTGATTCTCGCAAACTAATTCGAGATATGTAGGCAGCTCTCCTTGAGCACGGTCTAAATTTTAATAAAAATCATTCATTCATCTTTCTTTTGCCAAGAAAAAAAAAACAACAAAAACAAAAAAAAAACAAAAGATCCCGCTAAGCCGAAAACCCACAAAGGGCGGCTTAGGCAATAGTGGGGCCCGCTAAGTCGAAAACCCGCAAAGGGCGGCTTAGACAAGAATGGGTAAGAGCTCGCTAAGTTGAAAATCCGAAAGGACAGCTTAGGCAAAAATTAGAGCAAGTAAATAAAGTAGATAATGCTTGGAAAGCAAAGAAAAGAGTCATGCCAAGAAGAGTCATTCATTCCCAAGGGAGTCATTCATTTAAAAAAAAAAGGGTCATTCCTTTCATAAAGTACCAAAAACCAATCAAAAAGAGTCAAACCACCAAGTCCAAAACGTTAAAAAAAAAAGTCAACCCTAGAGTCTAAATCCTGCGTCTCCTACGTGGGGCAGAGTCTTCGGTATCTTCCTTAGTTCCGGAACTCTCTGCAGCGTCTGCCTTCTCCTCGTTAAGAGGAACCACCTCATTTCCCTCCAGCTCCTGCAGCAATGCAAGCCTCCTTGGCTTTTTAATTGGCCAAACTTCAGCTATAAACCAAGTTCTGTACTCGGGAGTAGTCTGAACAAGGGAAGGCTCTGCAAAAAGCCTGATCATCTGATGGTCCCTAACTTAAGTTTGAAGAACAGCTCGAGTAACTCCGGGAATAATTTGGGGGCAACTTCAGAAAAATTCAAGTTCCTCCCCCAATGGAGTTGGACTTCCTAGAGGGTTATTTCTAAGTTCTTTACTAGAAATAATTACTGATAGCTTGAGCTTGAGGCCTTGTAAAGTTGAAAAGCCTCTGAAAAGCCCCACATAGCCAATTTGAACCTCATGCCTTACAAGGGGGGGCATTTGAGTCACATCCAATGATTGAGCAGAATTCCTCAAAAAGAGGACACATCTCGTCCATCCGGGCACCAAACCTGAAGACGTGAGCTTGCGGAACCCAAAATTTGGTACAAGCGTGCAAGAAATCCCAATCCACCAATATCTCTCTAAGAGTAGCAACAACTTTCAATCCATATCTTTCCATATTGATCCTTTCAACCTTATGGAGACTCTTGGTCCAGTTGTGCATACAACGGTTGTAAAAAAAAAAAAGCCTTTTTGAAAAATAGAAGGGGACATCATGCATACATATGTACTGTTTGTGCTTAACAAAAGTGCAGGTACAGAAAAATCAGAAATGTTGCAAGCAATCGGAAATGCCAAAAGGCGGATCTTGTACCCCTCGCTCAAAATTCGCTCTTCAGACGACCACTGGGCCCCATAAATCATTTTTATGGATCCCAGTGGGGGGAAATTGTGAACACTTGAATTTTGAGGCTCGGGAAGCCAATTTTCTCAGACTGCGGACAACCGAGCCGGACCGAAGGTCCGCGGTAAAGTTCATCAGAAATATATCAATATGGTACTTGAAATGTCCGGGACGACGTGATGATCACGGATATGGTCCCGGAATAATTTTTGGAGGCCTGTGGCTCCCGAAAAGTCAGTTTTAGCAGAAATAGCGCGAGTCGCGGTGGGCCAGGACAGCGGCCCAGCCGCCGGGGCCGCGGCCCGGCCGCCGTGACCGGCAGCTCGGCCGCCGTCCAGCCCGATTTTGCCTATAAATTGCCTTCAAGTGTTCAGAAACAAGGGTTGGCTTTTGGAGACTCCGGGCCTCATGCTGACGAATTTAATCCGTAATCAAGAATCATAATCCAAGGTCCAAGAAAACGAGATCTGGAACTTCGAAGTGAAAAAATCCTAAGTAAGGTAATATTCTAATCAATTCTTTGTCAATTTAAACATTTCATAAGCATTCCATCTTCTTCTCAATTTCTTCTTGGTCAAAGACCTAATCCTTTTAGGTCTAAGGCCTAATGGACTAATTAATCAATCTGTTGGCACGAAGCCCAAATTACATCTTTCCGGTACAAAGTACCTAAATTTCACAATTAAAATCAACTTTTTGGCACGGAGCCTAAATCGCACCTTTTTCGGTACCAAGTACCTAAATTTCACATTTAGCACTAAGTGCTAAAACTCACCATTTTGGCATAAAGCCCGACAATGCAGGCCAAAGGCCCAAAATTTACATCCTTTGGGTACAAAGTACCTAAAATTGCACCATTTAGCACTAAGTGCTAAATTTCACAAATTTGGCAAAAAGCCCGATCAATACTTGGCATGAAGCCCGACACCAGCACGAAGCACTAAGTGCTCAAAATCTCACATTTGGCATGAAGCCTAAATTGCACTCCTTTGGTACAAAGTACCTAAATTTCACCATTTAGCACTAAGTGCTATAATCTCTCAATCCTTGGCATGAAGCCCGACAAATGCACGAAGCATACACACACACATGCATGAAGCATAATTTTCATCGCCTTTAAATAGGCTTTTCCGAATTACATGGGCTTTGATCTCCTATTCAAACGGGAGTATGTAGGCATATTTGGGATTCACCCCAAATAGCAAGTCCACAATTTACTAACAATCAGTCTTTTTTTCTTTTCTTCATCCCTTTTATAATTACTTCTTTTTATTGTCAAGTTAGTCAAATGCATGACATAGTCCCCGAATCCTCCTTGGGTTCGCAGACTAGAAACCTTTACATTGGATACATTATCGGAGTCAAACAAGGGTTTTCTTAGTTTTTCCCTTCGGACAAAAAAAAACTGAGTGGCGACTCCCGACAACGAGTGAACGTTCGCCCGAATCCTTTTCGGGCGGAAACCGAGGTTCACAAATATCTTCTAAATACTTAAGCAAATCTCAATATAAAATATGCTACAAATATCTATTTATAATATGAATATTTAATATTTTCTTATACTCATGAATATAACATCATCAATCAAAATTTCATACCATCATTGTTAAATACTTACAATTTTATTCACTCAAATCATCACAAAACAACTTTAAACATTACTATAATATAAAAATGACTCTGTTGGCCCAACCTCTTATACACACTGGTGAAAATAAAAGGAAATGTATTCTACCAATTTATTTTTTAATATCTGAAAATGTTAATATATATAAGGAATGAGTTCAACAACTCAGTGAATAGATAAATACGTAACAAATAAAGTTTATATATATATATAAGTATTTGCATATATCACCATTAATCAGCTAGATAAGTAAAACTTAGAATATCAAACATAACTTTCAAACATTTCTTAATTCTCTGAATATTACGAATAATTCAATAAAAATATCATTTGTATACACTTAAATATAATTGTTTTGCTGATCTATCTTTAATCCAAGGACGTATGATGACTAATCTTGTAAGCCCAAATAAAAATAACTTCAATACACATATGCACAATAAAACTCCTAAAGAGTAAATTATTATAACTTTAATTTTTATAAACACCCGTCATCAATGTGTGATCATGTAGAATTATAGCAAGAGTTTATATAAATATTTATCCAGCCACAATCTAATCAATCATTCACATATCTCAAGTATCATTATTTGTTCTTAATTTATAAAAAAATAAATATCAATAAAAATGAAACATCATTATATATTTAGTAAATTTTTCTTTTAAAATTATATATATAATACTTGAGAAATATAATATTACATATTTATCCACTCAACTGGAACAAATGATGTATCTGTCTAACCAACAAGAATCCTCTTATATTCAATAATTGCAGCTGGGTTCATTTCTAAATATTATAAAAATAATATTTAATTTAAGATATATCTTAAATTTTATCAACTACTATGGATGTATGCTATGAAAATGACGTGTGCGTACGATTCTTAAATTCTAGTAAAATTTCGACGGAGTTCCGACATAATTTGATTTTTTTCAAAATTTTTAAAAAATAATACTCCAATGAGTATTACTTCAATTATCAAATCAATTTTTCATCTGTCCTCTAATAATATTTTTAACAACTCAATATAATTTAAATGTCCAAATTTACTACGTGTTCATAATATTTCTAAATAAAATAAAATTATATTAATTTAGTTCATTTATTTTAATAGTTTAATAATAATGACAACATCTATATTATTATTTAATTAATTCGATTTCGTTTAAATAATATTTGTTTAATTTTTGAAATTTTAAGAAAATACCATCTTATATTCATTTCTAAATTAAATAATTTAATTCATGTGTATATATATAATGTATTCACCTTAGTTTTCAAAATAACTTTGTTTTAATAGTAATAATAATAACAATATATATACTATAATAAAAAAATTTATTAAAATAACAATAATATCATTTACTTAAAATTTCTTATTTGTTATACTTTAAAATATCAATTATTATGAATCTAATAATAACAATATTGATAATAATAATATTTACTTAGATATTAATATTATAAGATTAATTCTTATTTCTTAAAATAATTACTTAATTATTTTTAATTTAATCATAATAATTTATATTAAGTTTAATAGTAATAATAATAATAATAATAATAATATATAATTTATTTACTTTTTAATATCTTATTTTTATTTTCTAATAATCACTTATAATAAAATCAATAATTTTGATAATAAAATAATAATATTATTTGCGTAATTAAAAATAATTATTTAATTATTATTTTTAATTTTAATAATTTATGTCAAATCTAATAATAATAATAACTATTAAAATAAACCTATAATAGACTTAAATAGACTTAAAATAATAAATATAATATATTAATAGTAGTAGCAGTAATAATAATAATAATAACAACAACAACAACAAACAACAACTTAATCATTAATTTCATGGTTATAATATTATTAGCTCTTTTAACTAAGTAACTAATTTTATAAGTTTCAAAAATGTATTTACACTTAATTTAATTATATAATAATTAATTAATTAAATCTAATTTAATAATTAAAATCTTTTATATAAATAGTAATTTAATGACAATAATAATAAATATAAATTAAATAAATAAACTATTTATTTATTTTCTTCTAATTAATAATTTCATACCTATATTTATATTTATATTTAAATATCACTAATTAATTCTATAATCTATAATTAGATCTTAAATTATTAGTCTAAATCAGTTAGTAAAATAAATTACTTTTAATTAAATAATTAATTAGAAAATAATTATTCTAACTCAATTTATTAATCAACTAATAAATTTTAGTTTAATATTCAAAATTATAGTAATTAACTAAGTTTAATTATTTATTATAATTATGATGATTATTGTTTATTTACTTAGTTACTTTTATTTATTCTAAATTTATTTTCTTTTAACTGCCACTACTTAATAATAATATTACATATATATTTCATTTTAAATCCTAAATTTTTAATTAATCAAAATTTAATTTATTATAATTGATATCAAATTTTGGTTTATATATATAAATATATGAATTTTCAAAAATCAATCCATTATTTACTAATGATATGTCAAATTGAAACTTATGAAAAGAGAAACTCAAAAATACCCGATTTGCAGGAAAAAGAGGCTGAAAACGGTAGAAAATTAGCCAAAAAATGGTTGTCGGCGGTACCCCTTGAACCGACTTTGTACGGAGCGTGACACCGATTTCGTTAGCCATTTACGGTGATTTAGATGGCGTTAGAAAGTTCATCAAGTGGGCTTTCACGATGGCTAACGTGTGTCGATCGTCGATGACCGAAAGGCGACAAATCGAAGGCAAACGTACACTACCTCTTATCTCTCCTTCCTTCCCCCTCTTTCTCTGTTTTCTATTGCTTTTCTCTCTCTCTTTGTCCTCTGTTTGATACTCTCTCCAGTTAATCAAACCTCACCCTCATTTACATAAATAATTCTAACTAATAATTCTATTCTCAATTATTAAAGTTTGATTTGATTAATGTTATCCCAAGATGGTAACTAAGAGATGAGGTGAATTGGTTATTTTGAAGAAGTGATATTAAATTAAAAATTTAAAATCAAACAAAGCAAGAGAGGAGTAGAGTAGAGAAGAACAAACACAAAGAGTTTATAATGATTTGGATTACCTCAATCCTATATCCACTTCGTTAAAAACTTATTAAGGTTCCACTAATCTTGAGTTTTTAAAAGCTCAACTCTAACTTGGTATTTTCACAAGCTCACACCAAACTTTTATAAGGTTTGAGTAACTTCTTCACAACCCAAATAAGAGTTTTTCTAGGGTCACTCTAAAATCTAAGTATTTCAACGCTCATGCTCAAACTTACAATGATTTTTTAATGTTCATACCCAACACTCAAAGAATACAAATTGAGATTTTGATGCAAACAAATGAAAGTTGTTAATCTTGGCAATTACAATAATTATCCTCTTGAAAAATGTGGTTTCTTGTAGTATTTATAGCCTTTAAGTCTTGATATAGATGTTTGAAGTGGATGCTAACATGTTTGATTCTTATCTTCCACTTTAATCACTTTTCAGAATATCCTCATAGTTGCACTAACATTGGTCCAGTAGGCTCAGGCTCAGTATGGTCATACTGAGTATCGGTCCAATCGTATGCCCTAATTTTTTTAATAAAAATTTTTTAATGGCTGGTACATGTGACATCCACTAATTGAGTGGATAAGTAACGACTATAATTTTCAAATCTCATTTCACTGGTATGGTCGGAACATCTTTGGTCTTGTCGAACTACTCCTAGTATGCTGAGATTTTGGGAGTATCAGTGACCATAAACTCTACTAGAACTTTGTTGGATTTTTAGCTCTAACCGGTCCAATCAAACTGCATCTGGTCCGGTCGTACCAAGCGTGGTATATTGATATTTTTGGAGTACCAGTGATTGTGAGCTCTATTGAAAGTTTTGATGTTTTAGCTGGGGCTCGGTATAACCGGGCTAAAATATGGTCATGACACATGGTCCGTTCATAATATGGGAGTGACTTTAGGCGTGAGCTTGTCTGGATGTTTTAGTTCGAGCTCGATCCACTCAGCTCGGGCTCATTCCTGGCAGTTAAGGCTTGGTCCGGTGGTAACATACATTGGTCGGGTCGTACTAAACCCAATGCTCTGAAAAACTGAAAGTACTGGCGGCCGTGAGCTTCATTGGATAAATTTATTATTTCAACTAGTCTTCAATCCGGTAGAACAGCTTCTTGATTCGATTGGGCTCTATGAACTTTCTTCAAAGATTAGAGTATTGCACGGTGTAACTTGGTATAAACATTAGTCCTATTCAATTTGATTACCTAAGATCAAAATAGACTTAATTAAGCTGAAAAATGGTTGTCGATGGTACCCCTCGAACAGACTTCAAACGGTGCGTGACACCAATTTCTGTGGCCATTTACGGTGATTCAGATGGAGTTGGAAAGTTCTTCGAGTGGGATTTCACAATGGCTAGTGTGTGTCAATCGTCATTGACCAAAAGAGGACAAATCGGAGGCAAACGTACACTACCTCTTATCTCTCATCCCTTCCCCCTCTTTCTCTGTTTTCTATTTCTCTCTCTCTCTCTCTCTCTCTCTCTCTCTCTCTCCTTTGTCTGATACTGTCTCCAATTAATCAAACCTCACCCTCATTTACATAAATAATTCTAACTAATAATTCTATTCTCAATTATTAAAGTCTGATCTGAACTGAGTATTTATTTATTGTTACCCACTAATACTAATAATTTCTATCTTTAATTATTGTTTTGTTCCTTTTTCTCTCTCTTTTTTTAATAATTGTTATACCTATTAACTAATAATGCTATCCTACTAACTAATAATTTTAACTTTAATTATTATATTTTTTTATTCATTGTCTACTCAAAATTTCTTTAAAATTTTTCATTCATTTTTTTCATATATTGTTACTATCAACTTTATTTTTATATAACTATTCATCAACTTTAATTATTCTTCTTGTTTGTTTGCTAATAAATAAATATCATTATCATTACTTTAATTATTAATTCAATTATTATACTTTATATTATTTTTTGTTATATTATTATTATTTTTGTAGAAGATGTTAAATTATTTCCCCCTCAAAGAAAATTCGTCCCTTAATTTTTACTAGCTACTAAATAAAAATAAATGAGAATACTGAGCAAGCATTCCTGCTCTTTTTCCTAAGTTACTTTTTTCTTTGAATGATTATTCCATTAGACTTTTACTAAAGGAATAATCTTGTTTCTTAAAACTTTCTCCTCCCTTGCTAAAATCTCAACTGATTCTTTCTCATAAGTCAAATCTTCTTGTAGTTTTACTGGTTGTCTCTTGAGTATATGTGAAAGATCACTTTTATACTTTTCAACATGAATATATGAAAAATGTCAAGTATTTGTGATAAAACTAGTGGTAGTACAAGTCTATAAGCAACATGGTCGATCTTCTCTATAATCTTATAATGTCCAATAAACTGAGGACTTAACTTTCTACGTTTACCAAATTGTACTACACCCTTTCATGGAGAGATTTTTATAAATACTTTATCTCCCTCATCATATTCAATATCCTTTCTCTTTAAGTTTGCATAGCTCTTCTACCTATTTTATACAATTTTTTAATTTGCTTCTAATCAGTTGAATTTTATCAATAGTCATCTGGACCAATTATGGACCCACTAATTATCTTTCTCCAACTTCATTCCAACATACATGAGTTTTGCATTTTCTTTCATGTAATGCTTTATAAGGTGATATGCCAATACTTGAATGGAAACTGTTATTGTAAGTAAACTCTATCAATAGTAAATGCATCTCCCAACTTTCTTTGAATTCCATGACATGCTCTAAGCATATCCTCCAAGGTCTGGATGGTGCACTCCGATTGACCGTTAGTTTATGGGTGAAAAGAAGTGCTCAACTCCACCTTTGTACTTAATGCATTCTGCAAAGTAGGCCAAAATATGGAAGTAAATCGTGAAATCCTATTTGACACTATAGATATGGGAGCCCCAAGCAATATCACAATCTCTTTCACATAAATTTATGCAAGTTTATCTAAAGAGAAATTCATCCTGATAGGTAGAAAATGAGATTACTTTGTCAACCTGTCAACAATCACCCAAATAGCATCATGACCCTGCTGAGTATGAGGCAAGTCAAAAACAAAGTCCATGATAATGTGCTCCCATTTCCATTTTTAAATCAGAAGAGGTTGCAGAAGACCAGAAGGATGTTGATGTTTTGCCTTAACTTGTTAGCACACCAAACATTTCGAGATATAATGAGCAACTTCTTTCTTCATACATTTCCACCAATAATTCTCCTCGAGCATTCTATACATTTTAGTACTATCAGGATACATAGAATATGTAGAATAATGGGCTTCTTTCATTATGTCTCTTTTTAAAGTATCATCATTAGGTACATATAATCTAATACAAAGTATCAAAGTGTCATCTTCTCTAATAAAATAGTTTGTATCAGTACCTGCCTTCACACTATCAATAATCTTCTTCATTTCCTCGTCTAGAACTTGATCTTCTCTAATTCTTTCTACCAAGATCAGTGTAACTTTTAAAGTTGCTAATAATGCTCCAAAATCATTCATCATCAACTCCATTCCCAAGGATCATAGATCTAATAATAATGGAAGCCTCACTATTTTGATATGGAAAAGATCACCATGAGATTTCTGGTTTAAAGCATAAGCTATTACATTATCCTTCCCATAGTGATACTCAATATTGCAATCATGGTCCTTTAGCAACTCAATCCAGTGCTTCTGTCTCAAGTTTAACTCCTTCTAAGAAGGAAGATACTTCAAACTCTTATGGTCTGTGAATTTTGGAACTTTTCTCCATAAAGATAATGTCTCTAAATTTTTAAAGCAAAAACTACTTCTTCATTTCCTCATCTCGAAGTTTCACATCATGAGTGGGATAATTCATTTCATATAGATGAAGCTGTCAAGATGCATAAGTTATTACCTTTCTATGCTGCATCAAGACAGATCCCAAACATTTTCTCCAAGCATCACTATACACCATATAACCATCATTGCCTGAAGGAAGAGTAAAAATAGGAGCAGAAGTCAAATAAGCTTTTAGTTTTTAAAGCTTTGTTGACACCCTTCAGTCTAGTTAAACTTTACATTCTTCCTTAGCAGTTTTGTCAATGGTGTTGTAATTATGGAGAAGTCTTATTCCAAATGACAAAAATATCCTGCCAAGCATAAGAAACTTCTCATCTCTGTAGGATTAGTTGGTGCTTTCTAGTTCATCACTGCCTCTATCTTATTAGGATAAATACAAACTCCTTTTGCTAATATAACATGAACAAAAAATACTACTCTATCAAACCAGAATTCAAATTTACTAAGCTTGGCAAACAAATGCTTACTCTTCAAGTCTGCAATATAATTCTTAAGTGCTCTTTATGCTCCTCTCTACTTCGAGAATATACTAGAATATCATTAATAAATATAATTACAAACATATCCAGATAAGGATGAAACACCCTATTAATAAGATCCGTAAAAGTAACTGGGACATTGTTTGCCCGAATGCCATCATTAAGAATTCATAATGCCCATGGCAAGTCCTAAAAGTTATCTTAGGCACATCTGAATCTTTTATTTTCAACAAATGATACCCCGATTGAAGTCTATCTTAGAAAAGACTTTAACACTTTGAAGTTGATCAAAGAGATCATTAATTCAGGAAAAAGAATATTTATTCCAAATAGTGACCCAATTCAACTGTTTATAGTCAATGTACAACTGCATGGAGCCATCTTTCTTTTTGACAAATAACTCAGGAGCTTTCTAGGGTGAAACACTATATCTAACAAATCCTTTATCCAATAATTCATGCAACTGCACATTCAATTCCTTCAAATTCGTAAGAACCATTCTATAAGGAGCTTGGAAAATAGGTGTTATGCCAAGCTGAACATCAATAGAGAACTCGATCTCTTTATCATGATGTAGGCCTGAAAGCTCTTCTAAAAATACTTCTGGAAATTGACATACTATAAGAATATCCTTCAATTTAGGCCCTTCTAGTTGTGTGTCAATCACATATGCAAAATATATTTAACAACCCTTCTTAAGAAATTTTTTGGCTATCATAGAAGAAATAACACAAGATGGAAGAAACTTTCGCTCACCATAGAATGTAAGATTAGAATTTTCTGGTAGACTAAAAGTCACTTTTTTGTCATAACAATCAATGGTGATATGGTGGCAAGATAGGCAATACATCCCTAAAATAATATCAAACTTCTGTATGGGTAATGGTATAAGGTCTGCTAGCAGCTTAAATTCGCCTAACTTGATTGCTGAATCCTTATACATATGTTCACACTTCAAAGATGTCCCAACTAGAAAACTCGCTACTAATCTATTATCTAAAGATCTTAATTTCTTATCCATATATGTACCAAATACATGTGATATAAATGAATAAGTTGAACCAGGATCAATAAGAACATGGGTGTCCTACCAAAAATAACTAATGTACCAGTAACTACTTCAAGTGAGGTTGTTAAGTGACAATAAGAACCCGAGCTTAGACAGGAGGTCTACCGATCTAATTGGATAATATGACCACATCCTATCTATCAATACCATTGTTGTTTCCTTTATCGGCTCCTTTGCCCTAAGACTAAGTCTTGCCCCCTCTTCGAGGCACAAATGTTGATCATACTTGAACAGACTCACTTGGTATCACTAACATTGGAAAATCCCTCTTGAAGTGGCTTGTATCACCACACTTGTAACATCCTCTAATATTTACTCTGCACTTTTTGCTGTGATATTTTCCATAAATAGAACATAGGGGTCGTAATCTATAGTTAGCTCTTGAACTGCTACCCTATCCAATTCTAGGTGTACTAGCAAAGTTACCCACAGATTGTCTAACTGAATTCTGACTAACATGTGGTTGATTAACATGTTGTCTTAATCCCACAGAGTGACTTCTACTACTCTCAGGGTAAAATCTAGTCTATGAACTGCCTCCTCTCTTAATTTGTTTGTCTGCAAATCCATGAAAAGAACTGTAGGTCTGCGTCCACTTTTTATTCTCAAGTTGTGCTTCTTCTTTCAATAGTTTCTCATTTTCTAGTGCATCATCAACCAAAGCACGGAAAGTAGTGCCCTATTCTCGAGAAAACCCTTTATGAATATTGATGTGCAATCCTTCATAAAACCTATTACACTTGTCTTCTTCCTTAGATATCATATGATCCATATATATGTACAATTCCTCAAATCTATCCACATATTGAAGGACCATCATACCACCTTATTTTAGTTGAAAGAATATACTCTCATTCTCCCTTTTATAACTACCTGTAATGTATTGCTTGTAGAATTTAATTTCAAAAATTCCCCAAGTCAACTTAGCACCATGAGATTTAACCAATCCGTCATACCAATTTTCAGCTACACTTTCCAAGAAAGCTTGAACATACCTTAACTTTTCAGTGTTTATAATACTCGAGAGAAAATAAGCTTTCTTTAATTTCTAAACCACTCATCTGCCTTTTCAGAATCCAAAGTACCATTAGAGTTTTATGCCCTATAGTTACGATAATGAGAAATAACAGCCCAAGGCTGCTGTTATTGATTTCTTATAGCCATAATTACTGTAACAGTCTGTGTAAAGGCAACATCTAATCCGGCATCATCTTGAATAGGAGGTGGAATAGGTGGGGTATGAGGTGGAGCAGGTGGATTAACTCCAGATAATTTCTCTTGTGAAGCAATATCATTATTCTGTTCACTGCTCTCAAATGCCTCATTACGAACAAACTGATAAGAAAAAGGAAGAGGATCCCTACGATGTTGGCTAACATTTTCTAGTCTAATAACTCAATTTCTTCGGCCAAGGTTTCTTCCATGGCCTCTACCACCTCATAATTTTGTGGCATTTTCCTACAAAAATAAATATATGGCATAAGTCAACTAGTGACATTCCTATATATATAACATACACTCATGAACAATAGTACATATATCTATACATTAGTGCATCCTGACACATCTCTCTAATTCATGGGTAATTGTTCATCAAAATTTAAATACTTTTGATTATATGTGACTATAATGCTATTATGAATGAAATAATATGTAACACCCCTTCCCGACCTACGAATAAGCTGGGGAGGAATGTCACATCGGGATGCGAGCTCTGGTTACAATGTCTTAATTATGAATTCTTATGAAAAATTTTTTGAAAAATTGGGCGGAGTTTCCCCTAAAAAGCGGGTTCCCAAGTGTCGCCAAAACTGATTTTTTAAAAAAAAAACACTTTTGTTCACAATTCAACTCAAGAACACTTCCAATAATAATCTCCCTTATATCCTCAACTACACCCTGCAAGAAAATTTCACACTTCTATATCGTTTCTCAAGATCGCATATCATTTGCTAAGTTTTATTACCATACTACTGTTTATTCTCTTGTTACATACACCATAATACTTAATATGTTTAACAAACCTTTACAATAGATATAACGTACATGCCATACTACTATTTTATGTCAAAAGTCCTACCCTATTCGCCATCGAGCTGGTGCGGGCCGCTGCAGAAATGCTGATCTTCTATCCACTACCTGCGAGTTAGACATATAACTCGCTGAGCAACTTATTGCCCAGTGGGTACTTTAACTATTGCCGAATATAAATAGTGCAAGGAAGGTTGTTGAAACACATATAAAAGTAGAAAACTGCATAATTAAACTATTTTCATACAATCATCATATTTATATTTTCTAATTAAGTTAAGATTCACATTCTGTATGTAAACAACATGTAATATAACTTCATTATAATTACGAGTTAATCTGCTCCACTAGGTAATTATGAATACACCGATCTCAAAATGAGGCCTCATATAGAGTTACGTGTGGTCTTGACCTCTCACGACTAATTGCCATGGTCTTGGTCTCACACGATATGGAATATACAACATAATTGCGTGGTCTTGGTCTCACACGACTAGTTGTCATGATCTTGACCTCACACGATATAACCGCGCGCGCGTAAGTAATATCCAGACCGAAGCCGTTAAGACAGTACTGCCGGTAGGATGGCATGCCAAACCCCCATTCCAGACCGGTTTTACCCATTTACCGAGTAGAGCATATATAACATTTCATATATACCCATTCACTTCGTATATATACCACATATTCTCCATATATATACAATAAATACTTACACAAATACCACATATACTCACATATGTATCATATGTATTCACATATATACCATATACACGCATATATATACCATATATACACGTATTCCCCACGTATATACCTTATCTATATATATTCACATGATAACGAACATGTATTCCATCACGTGACTTTTATCACGGTTATGAAATTCAGATTGATTTTCTCCTCTTTTCCATCTAATTTATTCTTCATATTCATACTTAAACTCAATACCATAAATAAAATGATAAAACACCCACACCAAGTTTTTGACTAAGTTAATAATGAAAAATTACCATATAAACAATAAACTCTGGTTCTTGACCCAACTTGATCCTTGTTTTAGAAAATTTGTATAAAATAATCCACTTGGATAAAAACTCAAAAAATTTTACAAAATTTAGTTTTGCATCTTAAAATCATTCCTTTAAAATTTTATATCAAACTGGACACAAAATCTTGGTCAACTAGTTCATCCAACCAGACTGCTCCAGTTGCCCTACATCCTGGCAGCAGTTCTGAATTTTGTGAATTCCGTAAATTAAATTCAATCAATGTGGGTCCAAATTATTTTTCTCAAATACTAGACTCACTAAAAAATAACATATCCAAAATTCAATTGGATATTATTTTTCTACATTTTATTAAAAATCCAGAAAATGGCTGTCTCAGTCAAGGTACCTGCTGGAGCAGGTCTAATAAAAATAATCTTTCCAAAATCATAACCATTCCAAATTCAACTCAAAATATTTTTCAGTAATTCTAGACTCATTGAGACACAACATATCAACAATTCAATGCAAGATAATTTTTCTATATTTAATTAAAAATCATACAAGTCACAGCATTTTACTAATTGTAAAACAGAAAAATTTCAAAAGGAGTTCAATGGTTAAAGTACTAAACCTTACTTTTTCTTAGTTCTTTATCTATATCACTTCCTTTCCTTCCTTGTCTCCTTGATTTCCTATGAAATTTAACATCACATATACAAAGGTAAGAACCCTAGGTATAGACATAGTCTTATCTTATGATTTTTCTAATGGTTGCTAGCTTATTTTCACCATTAAACACCATTATTTCTTTCATCAAATCCTTCAAATAATTATTTCTTGAATTTTCTCCAAATCTAGCTACATGAACCCTAATTTCAATCTCTTAAATTAACCATTAATCCATGAAATTAAAACTAGAGATAGGTTTCTCTTACCTTATAATCTTGTTTGTCACCAAAATCTTCAACCAAAAGCCTTAAACTTTGGAAAAATCACCTCCTTCTTCCTTCTCTTAGGTTTGGACGAATTCACCATGTAAGAGAGGGCTTTTATTTTCTTTCCTTAGCTTATTTTGATCCAAATGGCAGCCATAAGTGGTGAAAATATGTTGGTATAGATGTTGACTTCCAATTGGTACACCTTATAGCAAAAATGACCACTTTTAATTGATCCACTTGCCTTCTTCTTTTATCTATTTATTTGGCAAGCCATTAGGCTTCCTTTTATTCATATTTTGACCCCCTCAACTTTCTTGTGCTGTAATTTTATAGTCTAGGGTGTGAAAATATCAAAATACCCTCCAGCGATTAATCGATTATAACTTTTAAACCGTGTGTTTTCGAAAAAAATTGAAACCCACGGTTATGACCCGATTAATCTCGAGAATATTCTTCCGGGGTCAGATATGGGCACTATTAAGAACTTCTGACACTTAATTTTTAAGTTTACATAGTTGCCCCTAACTTTTGAGAAATTTTCACTTAGGTCCCGTCAGCTCCACTGTGTACACTAATTTCATATTTGACTATCCCAAGCCTCTATTTGACCACTCGTTCATGTCCTCCTTGCCTATTACTCGATTATCCAGCCTTTGGGATGTGATATAATATGATGATGCTATTTTATTTTTAAAACATCATTTGACTTATGCATAATTCCCCCCAATATGCAACTTTAAAAGAACTTTGCCCTTGAACTCAAGAAATTTGATAGATACACTAGATATTAAAATGAATCTCTTATCCCTAGTCACTTAGATTCTTATAGGTTACCCCATGAAAGCCTACATAATATTTAACTTATGCTCTGATATCATAAAATGTTACACCCCTAGTATTAAAAAAGTGGAGTGTGATACTTTTACCCCAATACCTATGTCATATGAAATTGACTGTTAAATTATAATGTTATATCATGATGGACCTTCATAACTCTTATTCTTGGAAAAATGACATCCTTCATCATTTTTTTTAAAGTTTCATTTTTTTACGAGAGATATTTTAGTTATTTATTATAAACTTATAATAAACTATATAAAATTTAGTGTTTTCTCTAACTCACACCAAACTATTACAATGATTTGAGATCAATCCTCACAACCCTTACAAGAGTTTTTTCAGACTCGCTCTCACAACCTAATTTGTAACACTCATATACCCTATATACGTACAATACATATTTTCAGCATATGTAAAATATGCATTTACGGTACAAAAATGTCACAGATCGATTTAATAGAAATTTTTACATTTCTGTTATAAAATTTTAAATACTAAATATATAAAATTAAATAATATATAAATATTTTTTACTTGCTATAGTAACCCGAAATAACATTTTATATAAAAATCTCTGAAAAAAATTCGCCAGAATTTTGTTTGTAATTTGGACGTTTTCAAAATTCAACAAAACACAACCTGCATAAAACAAACACTCCAAATAAAATCAATTCACCATTTCACCAATACTTCTCAATTTCTCCATATTTTCTCAAAATACTTATATATAGGTATATATATCAACATCACATATAAGATCCCATCTTAAACAAATTATTCAAATCATTCTTTACAATTTACATTATATAATTCAAAAACATATCATAATATATATAATATCAAAATATACTGTAATATCAAATATCTACAAGCTGGCAACTGGCTCTGATCTTGATGTGCTGAAAAACTCTTCAAGCTCAATAAATACAAATCTAGACCCGACCAGGTCTAGTAGAACTCTCCGGCTCTACCAAAACGTCCATAACACCTACGCGACGAATTACAATCGCGCGAAGCCGAAGCCTAGTGGTATAAACTTTGATAATAATATAGTCCAAATGTAATGTCAATGCACAACACATATCTATATCACAACTCATAACAATATATCTCATTATATTGCTCAATTGTATCACAATTCATAATTCACATTAAAGCAAAGACAAGCATGGGTTCAAAAATGATTTAATATGCTATTCAAATTTTAGAGTTACTGCTTTGGTCCATAATGACACCATGTGTCTAGCCCCGTAGGCAATATATCCATGGATAATATAACAGCCCCAGTCTCTTTAACCTCAATCCTGCTAGACTGCTACAGTTTTTGAGGCTTACGACCTAATCTTTTCACTCCAAAAATATCATATTTATCAGCTGGCCTAGCTTACTACCCATTCTTTTTACCATTCTAGCGTTTAGCCCGTAGGCAATCATAGGCATGCTGCCAAACCCAGAACTCTAAAAATTGAATAACATACTAGGCACACAATTTATTCATATTTCTCATTATCAAATTCTTTCATAATTCCTTTATCAAAACTTTTTCTCATTTTCTCATGATCAAACTAGGCACATTGCCTTATTATATATTTTTTTTCTCATTTGTTATTCATTTTTCTCATTATTAATCTCTTTCTCATTGTCACATATTCAATCTAGGCACATTGCCTTATTTCACATTTTTTTTTCTCATTTTTCACATCTTTCTTATTTTTCTCACTTTTCTCATTTTTATCAATATCAATTCATTTCATTAATTCACATATTTCATTTTTTCATTCACAACACATTACCCAATTACTTTGGGTATTTTCACATAATATATATATTTCACATTCTACACAATTTAGCTATTATCAATGGCTTTTCAAAATGCATTTAACACATATATGACATTTCAAATGTCATAGCACATTATTCATACTCAATCAATGAACCAAGTAACTTAATACATTTTTTAACTAAAATGTGTTAAGCCCAAATGTCATACAAATATAAACATTATATTCAAAGTTTGTACATACTTCCACTAGCAACCCAAAGCAAGCTTAACACAACATCCAATCCTATTCTTCCAACTTGCCCTTCACCACTTGGATGAAGTAAATCAACCTCTCTCAATGCCTATATCAAATGTGATCATAAACAATCATTTAATATCACATTCTAAGGCATTTTCAACATCAAACTTTAATTTAAATACACTCCTACAAAATTTCAAAAATTAACTCTTTCCTTACTTTAACTTAGCAAATCCATATTAACCCATTAAATTATTGTTTTGAGTTTATTTATATCATTACAAACATATTTTAACATGTTTAAACCAATTACATTAATTAACCACATGCTTATGTTCAAAATACTAAAATGGCATAACCTTCACCATTGAAGGATCTCCATTCTAACTCAATCCAATTATCATTTCAATCTTATTTCCACCACTTATATCATTAAATAACATGATTTAAGCACTAAAATCAAATAATTAATCATTCTTTAAAAATTCACTTTTTCAAAACCCTAAATCAATACTACCATCTTCAAACTCTATCCAAACTTAACTAAATCCATCATTTAATTTTAAAATCCTTGTTTATGCATCAAAATAATACATTTGGAACCAATTTTCATAATTAAAACTCATGATTTCAAAAACTCAAATGTTCCATAACCCTAAATTCTCTCTCTTCACTAAACTTAACTTAAATTCAACCATTTCTAAAATCTAACCTTAAAATCATTAATAACCAATCAAAACAACTTCATTCATATCCAATTAAGCAATTAAATCATGCTACTATGAAATTCAAAAATTCACATAACACATTTTTCCATAGAATAGGCAAAATTGGTAAAGAAACTTACAAATTTATGAAGAATCTTATAAAACTTTACTTAAATCCTTGAAATCTCTTCAATTATGGCTGCTTGGAAGAAGGAAAATCCTCTCTTGAAGCCATGAAATTCGGCCTTGAAGGAAAGAAGAAGAAGAAGATAAAAAAAAAATAATTTTCTCTTTCCTCCCACTCACATTTTCAACCTTATATATATTATTATTATTTTAATATTATTTTAATTAATTAATTAATTAATTAAAATTCCAAAATATTATCTTCCATCCAAAATTATTTATTTTTGAATTATTTTATTAATTTTAAATTTCTAAGATTTAATTACCAAAATACCCTTTTACTTTGACTTTTCTTTTAAAAAGTATTGACTTTTATATGTTGTATACATTTTACATATATATCACATATATATTTCACTTTTTCATTTAAAATCATTAATTTAATTTATTCATTTTAAATTATAATTTATTTTATTAAATTTTCAAAACTTAGAACTTTTCAAAAAATTTGAAATATTACACATATGAACAAGTAATGTGTATCTTATATAAACATCAAATGTACCTTATATGTATATTAAATATATTAAGTATGTAATGTGTTAATCCAATATATATAATTAATATACCATATGTATATGTTATATATATACTCTAGATATATATATATTGAGTATATATAAAATTTTATATCTCCAAAATCACGGATGTGATAATTTTCTCTCCCTTAAAAAATTTCTTCCTCGAAATTATCCAGTACGGTAATAAATTATTCAAATGAAACATAATTTTAAAATCTCATCAAAATTATTATTTTATTAAATTTCATAATTTCTATTCTCCCCCTTAGGTTCATTCTCAATTACCTTTTTACCATTCCATACCTCATCATTATACTGTCTATTTACTCAAACAATCACAATAGATTATCATATCATCAATCAAATTGCCATTAGACAAAATTAGTTCATCTCTTTAATATATATACACCACACACCTATTGCACTCAAGATATTTGATCACTTCATTATCTTAAAATATACTTTTATCGCCTTAAATTCAAATGTTAATAACTTTTATCTTAACACAATAATTTTACACATCTTCACTTTGATCCTACTCTTTATAAAATTACTACATATTAATTTAATATCACCGTTATACAACAACAAAATCTTATTTCCTTATTAAGATTCATTCCAATTATACTATAACTATCATAACTTAGCTCCTTTCATATGTATATACATATCAGAACGCTGTATTATGCACATTATCACATAGCTTGCATATTCTTAATACAACTACATACATTGAATTTCAATAAATACTTGTAAACTTATTATATTTCAGATCAATTGATCTAACTATCACAATATGACCATCACAGCCTTATTCCATTCTGACCAACCTTTAGTCTATTTTAAATTCATCAATCTATTTTCAAATCATGACCTAATTCTATTAGGTCAAATTTATTCTCAAATCTTAATTCCTTTCGAAATCATCATTACAGATAATATTCATTTCATCTAGTCTCATTCACTTTAAACATCATTTTCATCAACTTATTTATTTTATACCACTTTCAAACACATTCAATACAAAAATCATTTATCCTTTCATTTCATAATTCCTTTCATTTATCCTTTTCTCACATTTCTTATAGTTACCATATTTACAAAAATCACTTTTCTTACACATCATTTAAAGCTCATCATATTTCACAATTCTCTTATGTTCCACACTTTCTATAATTATAAATAAATTTCTAACATAAAATTATAAGATATAACTATGCAAACCATAAATCTTGACCATGTTTCTTGTAGCATAACTATCAATCTCACCAAAGCTATCCAACGGTCTCAGGCCCATGCCCGTGGATAACAAAACTAATCGGTCAATATACTAAATAAATCATACAACTATGGCATAATAATGGTCATGCCTATGGCTTATAAATAAATACTGCTCCTCTATCATTCTTCTTCAAATATTTCCAATCACAATGTTAAGTTTGTATCGCAAAAATAAAATCACATATTCATTTTTTAATCTTTTGCTACACAAAGAGTTAACACATTTCAGCTCTGTTTCAAAGCAATTTACTTTCGATCACTTCTGTTTCTAAACAATTTACTCTTAATCACTCTATCATCATTAGCCTAACTCAAGTTTGAACAATATTATCATTAACATCTCTTTCATATACACATTCGTTCATATGCTAATTTTACACAATTTCCATTTATTACTCCATTTCTAATCTCTCTTATAAAAATTTTCATTCATTTTTTTTTCACTTCCATACTTTCTTCATTATACTTTCCTTTTCCTTACAATCTCTTATTAATACGCATATACTTTGGGCCTAACACTATACAATCATCAAATTCAGTCGTTACAATAATAATTTCACTGTCCGACGCTGCTCGGGTCCATTCTCAATCTTAATTTCATCACATGACCTAACTCTACGCAGGTCAAGACCTAATCTCTCTTAGGTTTATTAATACTTGCAATATCATTTTCAATATCACTAAACAAGTAATTGTATAAGGTAACAAACACTCGATAACATTTTTTTTAATCATCCACATACACCTTCGTAATTCATATTCACAATGTGACTTACTTTCCACATTTTCTTATATATCACAATTGTGTTCATATTGAAAAATCTCATCACACATATCATACAATTATACGCAATTCCTCTTTAACATACAACCTATACAAAGTTAACATTTATCACTTTTCAGAGAACATTATCATTTCTCATTCTTTTGACATTACTTGGGTTATTCATCAATTCAACATATATATACACTCTAACCACAGTATAATTAACATCTTCCTTATTTAATCGCTCATCTCTTAAATAAGTTTCTTATTATATATATATATTTTAACACCTCACATAAATCTTAGTCACATTTCCAATGTGACATCTCTCTCATATTTTTTTATGCATTTATCATACCCTTCATATCCCTTTTCATCATTTCCAATTCAATTACCTAAAGTAACTCATTTTTACTTACTTAATCATTTCATTTTATTTCATAACAAATTTCTATATTATCAACCACATTACACCTTAGTTAGTACTTTTATAAATAATATTACCCCTTCAAAATTACTCCCATGCTTATTAAACATTAAACTATCAATATCTAAACAATCCTCATCGAAATTCCCTTACAACTCTAAATTTTCAACTTACTACTTTACTTAAACTTTATTCTATTAATCTCACTTTCAAGAGCAAGCTTTATCAACATTATTTTTATATTAATATAACATCAAAACACATCACTTTCACAATTATGGAAACTCATTTCAAAAATTTAAATTTCATATAATGCAACCAACAACATGAACCTCGCCAAATCTCATTCATATCACATTCTCAATCTTAAGATCATAACATTTACTTTTAAACAACACTAATTAATTTTCTTACACTAATTAACATCATCAATTAGATATCCTACTTTTACATACTCAAACCCTAAATAATGTATCATTCATTTTTTATGAACTCTTTGTTCTAAATTATTAAAACTCCATATTCCTTCTTCATACTTCTACCCATATACATACAAATTTTCATAATTGTTCTTATTCATTTGTCTCATGAAATTAATTTATTACTCATGTATACAAAATTGTTTGACTTTTCTAGTTTCATGTCACTCTTACTTTCAATTTTTATATTCCTTATAAATTCTTTACAAAAGCTTGTAAACTTTTATCCATGTGTACTTGACACATATATGGACTTATATTTAAAGTTTTAGATTTTTCCAAGTTGATTTAATATATTTAAAAATTAAATCTTCCAAAATCAGAGAATCTGTCTCTTTAATAATTTCTCTGCCAGCACCCGGTTGTCCATTTTTTCAGGTATCATACCTTAATAAAAATTTATGAAATTTTAACCATGTGTTATAAGAATATATATGATATTGGATGTAAATTTTCATATTTTTCAAGGTTTATTTGCTATAGTTTTTAAATATGTTTCTCTATTTCTACAGATTCTGAATTTCTGGAACTCCTCCAACAATCTGTGTTCTTCTACCTTTCTTAATTAGTAATTCATCTTTAAAAATTATGAAATTTTATTCATTAGATTCTAACATATAGAAAAACTTTTCATTAAATTTTTAAACACATCCAACATTCCTATATTTATTCAAAAATTCAACAATATCATTTTACAGCACACCTATAAAATTTTCTGTAACTATCATGCCCATTTTTCAAACTTTTTATTTCATATCTTCAATCATACCACTAGGCTTCAGCTTAGCATGATTGTAATTCGTCGCGCAGGTGTCATGGACGTTTTGGTAGAGCCGGAGAGTTCTACTAGACTTGGTCGGGTCTAGGTTTGTATTTATTGAGCTTGAAGAGTTTTTCAGTACATCAAGATCAGAGCTAGTTTCCAGCATGTAGGTATTTAATATTACAGTATATTTTGATATTATATATGTTATGATATATTTTTGAAGTATATAATGTAAATTGTAAAGAATGATTTGAACAATTTGTTTAAGATGGGATCTTATATGTGATGTTGATATATATACCTATATATAAGTATTTTGAGAAAATATGGAGAAATTAAGAAGTATTGGTGAAATGGTGAATTGATTTTATTTGGAGTGTTTGTTTTATGCAAGTTGTGTTTTATTGAATTTTGGAAACTTCCAAATTACAAATAAAACTCTGGTGAATTTTTCCCAAAGATTTTCACATAAAATGTTATTTCGGGTTACTATAGCAAGTAAATAATATTTATATATTATTTAATTTTATATATTTAGTATTTGAAATTTTAAAAAAGAAATGTGAAAATTTTTATTAAATCGGTCTGTGATATTTTTGTACCGTATATGCATATTTTACATATGCTGAAAATATGTATTGTATGTATATAGGGTATAAAGGTGTTATATTTATTTCGGTATCAGAGCCTAGGTTTGAGGTTCTCGACCTAGGTGGGTTGTTAGGGAGAGAAAATTAGAATTTTAAAAAAATGATTTTCAATTGTAATGCATGCATTGACACTGGCAATTTATTTGATCCCTGATGTGGCAATATCCATTTGATATAATGGATATGAGTTGAGATGAAGTCTGGGTTATATAGATCAGATTGACATAATAGAAACATCATTCTGAGGCGTATGGATTAAGAATTTTTGAAACTTTTATTTGAAATTAAAATTCATAGCTGATTCAATTGATGAATAAGTGAAATTAAGAAAAATAATTTATGAAATGATTAAGGTCTAATTTCTCTTGGAAGTCATATATGTCATGATGAATATGAAAAATGAGATCAACCTTGTTATTGAGTTTTGTGATTCTTTTTGTGACATCTTTCTTAAAATAATTAAATTGTTTTTGGAGAGAAGATATGGCCTTGAGGATAAGCTTAAGGGTTTTGGATGATTCACTTTTTTCTTTGGTGGAAGGTTTAGGGGGGTGTTCAACTTGAACACGGATAGGTTCACCTTCTTCTTCTATAATATAGTACCTAGGTCTCTTCTTTTCCCTTTGGATAACTCCCTTGCTACCAAATGTGTACTCATTGTGATTATCAACCTTTTGAATACATCTAGCATGTTTAAGGTAGTCTAGGTTGATGGACTTTGTGGATGGATCAAGGGGATCACTTAGGGTTATAATATTTTAGGAGTTAGGAGACCTAAGTGTCTGACACTTTGGATTGGCTCATTATGCACAATAGCATACAAGAAAAATAAGTCACGTTAAGTAACCTTTTTATTTCCATCACTTCTTTGGTGAATGGTGTAAATGATGACCTATTATTGTATTGGGCTTTAATGGATAGTTCATTCCATAATGATGAATAATTCTTTAAAGGAAAATCCACATCATTGTAAGAGAAAGCTCCATGAGTTTGGAATCCCCAAACTTTATCAAATTCTTTTAAGGAAAAAAGTAAAATCTTGGTTAAAAATCCTAAAGTAAACTCCATTGAATCCTATAGGTGCATTGTGGTTTTTCTCTACCCTTAGAGACATTAAGAATTCCCTTGAGAGGCTAGAGTAGCCTACCTTATTAAGAAATGAAAATTGCCTCCACCCAATTCTATCAAGGTAGCTATAGATTTCACCTTAGATGTTTAAAGTTAGGAGCATCCCTTCTACAAGTATTTTGGTTGGTTCAAGGGTCTTTTTCTTGAGCGTATAGTACTTGATTTTCTCATCTTCATTTTTGTACTTGGGTTTTGTGATTGGACACTTTTTCTAGTAAAGTGTTTAGGTTTGGATTGAGGTTGAGGTTGAGGTTGAGGTTCACTAATGACAATTCCTTTTCCTTTGGTTGTGGTTTTCTTTTTGGTGATTTTGGTTTTGGGTGCCCTATCCTCAATCAAAAAATAAAAGTAAAAGAAAGTAGAAATATAGAAGATTGAAAGAAATGTAGAAATAAATAGATTGTTGATGATGCTTTGAGGAAACAACTTTAAATTGATGAAAAAATCTTCAAAGATCTTCTCCTTGATGAGCAAATTCTTGGAAGATTGTTTGAATATATGTCTTTGAGTTTGTAAAGATGTATTTTCATGCAAAAAAAGAGGTATTTGTAGACAAAAATTAGAAAACTAGCCTTTTTGACTATTGAGAGTAGAAAAAATTTGAATTTTTAAAAGTTACAACGTTAAAAATATTTCAGTTACACATTTTATGTTGTCGCCTTAGCTTTTGGGTGATCATCAGCTCGGTCTGGCGAGATCTCATGGTAGTGTGTGCTCACACAAGCCTAAGAGGAGTGTAACGATCGAGAAAATTTTGAAATTCTTAAAAATGACCAACTGCATGAGTTGTTGTGCGCTTACTGAATGGAAATGGTTTGAAGCTCGAACTCGGTAAAGATGCAAGTTAAATATTGGGAGATCCATGTTAAGTCTTGGGAGAAGATGAGTTGTATGGTTCGGGCTTGAGAAGAGCAGACGATGTGCGGTTGCCCCAGTATATTGAGCGATCGCACAAAGGGAGCCATTTTTGGGTTTTGAAAATTTTCAAGTGCATATGATCAAAATACATTTGAGATAAATAAAGAATGATTATGCAAGAGATTTTTTTTATTAATATGCCTATATTTTGTTTTATAAAATTTATTCTTTCTTCATTTAAGGGTTTTGTAAAAATGTCTGCAAGTTGATTTTGAGTTGTGAACACTCGAATTTTGAGGCTCGGGAAGCCAATTTTCTCAGATTGCAGACAACCGAGCCGGACCGAAGGTCCGCGGTAAAGTTCACCGAAAATATATAGATATGGTACTTGAAATGTCCGGGGCGACGCGAGGATCACGGATATGGTCCCGAAATATTTTTTAGAGGTCTGTAGCTCCCGAAAAATTAGTTTGAACGAAAATCGGGAGATTTTTTAAGGGTTGAACCGCCAAGCTCAGCGGTCCGACCGCCGAAACCGGCGGTCCGACCGCGGCAGTTCGACCGCCGACCGTGGTGGTTCAACCGCCAGAACCGGCGGTCCGACTGCCGGCGTTGATTTTTTCCCGGTTTTTCGGCTGACAACGCGGTCTGACTGCTAACCACGGCGGTCCGACCGCCGTTTAGCCCGATTTTTGTCTATAAAAGGCTTTCGATTCTCAGAAAAAAGAGGTTGGCTTTTGGGCATCCCGGGACTTGGTGTTACAGGAAGCAAAGGATCATATTCTAAGAAATCAAGATATGGAACTTCGAAGTGGGAAAACTCTAAGCAAGGTAATGTCCTAATTCATCTTTTGTTAATTCAAGCATGTCATAAGCATTCCATCTTCTTCTTAAATTCTTCTTGGTCAAAGACCTAATCCTTTTAGGTCTAAGGCCTAATTAACTAAATAATCGATCTTTCGTCATTAAGCCATGAATCAACCAACCTTTTTTGGCCCAAGGCCTAAAATTTGTATCCCTTTTGGTACAAGGTACCTAAATTTCACAATTTTGCACTAAGTGCTAATTAAATCTCACAATGCACGAAGCATACACACACACATGCATAAATGCATAATTGCTTTTAAATAGGCTTTTCCGAACTACATGGGCTTTGATCTCTCATAAAAACGAGAGTATGTAGGCATATTTGGGATTCACCCCAAATAGCAAGTCCACAATTTACTAACAATCTGTTCTTCTTCCTTTCTGTTTTCTTTTTTTAGATTCAATCCTTATTTGGCAAATTAATCAAATACATGACATAGTCCCCGAATCCTCCTTTGGTTCGTAGATTAGAAACCTTTACATTGGATGCATTAATTGGAGTCAAATAAGGGTTTTCTTAGTTTTTCCCTTCGAACAAAATAAACTGAGTGGCGACTCCCGACAACACGTGAACGTTCATCCGAATCTTTTTCGGGTGGAGACCGAGGTTCACAGATTGGCGACTCCACTGGGGACCATAAAAATGATTTATGGGATTCTAGTGGACTACTATTGCTTATTTGATTAATTTGACACTAGGGACCATGAAAATAATTTATGGGATCCTAGTAGATTATTATTATTTATTTAACTGATTTGCCCTTCTTTAGGGTATTTTTGTTCATTTTGCAGGGTACCTTAGCAATATATTTCCCCTCCTTGGGGATATTGGATTGAATATTGACAAAAGGAATATTTTTCCTTTAATGGACCTCTTGTTTGATTAATTGTGCATTTATTTTGTCATTTAGAGAATCTTTTTCTCTTGCATTATATGGGGGAATCCTTTTCCTCCATTGCATAAAAAAATTGTTTTCAAATGAATTTCTTCTCTTTCTGTTCAAAATTCTGAGTCTGGATAGCAAGTAGCGCTGACCGGCAGGTTTCCTTGATTATGCCGGCGGACTGCCAAAGCGTCCTCCCTGTTGTCGCAAACCATTCCAATCCTTTTGGAGTGGCCCATGAGTAATCGTACTGTTGGACCCACGCGAAACTCTTTGTTTCACATGTGGTTAGGTATATCTTACTCAAGACTCAAGGGTCCCTATTATGAGCCAATTCTCTATTTTTCATGAACAATAGAACCTTCCCTTAGGTTGTATGTACCCAATGATAGTGCCACATTCCATTAAAATGAATTATGATATGATGAGGTGCATTCATGCAACATGACAACATTATTTTGGGGGAAAATTTTTTGAAAAAAAAAACTTTTGATGTATATAAGTGGACCAAGAGTCTTCCTACCCTACACACTACCCTGATCCTTTACCCTTAACCTTTGCAGGTATCCACTATCCGTGTGCCTTCACCCACACAAGCTACACCAACTCCAACTGTGCAATCACCCACAAGTCCTGCTACCCAAATTTCACCAACTGCTCCAATTACTGAAATGGCTACTATTGAACAGATTAAGGCCTTGCTAGATGGACAGGTTAAGGAAATTGAAGCTAGGATGCAAGAGAGAATTGATGAAGCTGTGGTTGCCCAAAGGGTGGCCATCCTGGCTGAATTGGGAGGGGCACCAAAGACGGCCTCTACTCCTGGAGATTTGGGAAAGGAACCCATTGTGGGGCAAACTAGTACCCCCATGACTGCTCAGAACAATCCCTGTCATCAATTTGGAGGATCCACTCTCTAAGAATGAAGCTGATGAACTGAAAAAGAAACTTGAATTGCTTGAAAGGTCAATCACTGCCATGAAAACTCATAAAGAGGTGGTAGACATGGATTCCTTATCCTTGTTTCCCCAAGCTAGGTTGCCTCCAAAATTCAAGATGCCTGGGATGGACAGATTTGATGGGACTACTTGCCCTAAAACTCACTTGAAGATGTATGTGGGAGCCTTGAGCCCTTGGGGTTTAAATGATGAGCTCTTTGCTCAACTCTTTCAACAATCCTTGACTGGGGCTGCCCTTAAGTGGTTTGTGAGCCTGGATCGTGCTAAAATTAAGACCTGGGAAGACATCTGCAATGCATTTAACACTCAATATCACTATAATATTGAGGTAGATGTCACTAGAAGGGAGCTTGAGACCACTAAGCAAAATAACAATGAACCCTTCTCCTCGTTCCTTACAAGGTGGAGGGCGAAGGCTGCCCAAATGATCAATCGCCCTTCAGAACAGGAGCAGATTGATATTATAATCAGAAATTTAAGACCTACATATCAAGCTCAACTGCAAACCCAATACCTACCTACTTTTAAATCGCTCATTGCGACTGCAACTAAGGTAGAAGACTTGATACAATTGGGTAAAATAGTAGATAAGGGAGCTATTTCGAAGTATAGGAAACAAGGCCAAGCTACTTCCTCAAGTAAGGTCAATGAAGTGGCCAATATTGCCCCTGCGAATCCTTTACATGTGGGCAATCTTGGGCAGAGAAATTAGCCAAGAAGGCAATATACCGACCTTGGGGTGCCCCTTCATCTAGTGTTTAAAAAGGCCGTGGAAGGGAAGTATTTGAAGCCTTTGGACCCAAGGCCACCTCCAAACCTATTACCCGCCAGTTATAAGGCCAATGAATATTGTGAATAGCACCAAGGAAAAGGGCATAGAACAGATGCTTGCTGGACTCTGAAAAACCGCATCCAGGATTTGGTGGATAGGGGTGACATCATTCCTCTCAGGAGTCAACCGAACATTAATACTAACCCTTTGCCTAATCATTCCATCCACACCATCACTGTGGAAGAAGAGCTTTTTGATCCTTTCAAACTTCTTTTAGAAATGAATGAAGTGTGTGTGTTGGATTTGAATGACCTTGCTGAAGAGGTCGATGCTTTGACAAGAAGCGGAAGGCAATATCAGCCACTCGACTTGGGAAAAGCCCCTACAACCTCAAATCCCCCCCATAAGAAGACACCACAGCCAAAAGAAGACCCTGTCCTCACTCAGCTTAAACAAACTCAAGCTAAGGTGTCAATTTGGGAGCTCCTTGCTTCCTCATTCCCACACCGTCAGGCTCTCAGCGAAGCTTTAAGTCAACTTGATACATCAGTGGACACAAGCCCAGAAGCTTTGGTGGCCACTTTGACTCAATCAACCAAGACATTGAGTATCTAATTTTCTGATACAGACCTACCAGAAGATGGCAGTAAACACAATGATGCTCTATACATCACCATACAAACTGGGGGAAAAACTGTACCCATGGTTCTCATTGATAATGGGTCAGCCTTAAATGTATGTCCCTTAAAGGTAGCAAGCTGTCTAGGGTTGGAGGCTACAGATCTTACACCTTCTGATCAGATTGTTAGAGCATATGATAACACTCGAAGAGAAATTTTGGGTGTTGCCACTCTGGAAATTGCTATTGGGCCGGTGAAAATGGGAGTGCCCTTCCAAGTCATTGATGTACCCGCGAGCTTTAATCTCCTCCTTGGAAGGCCGTGGATTCATCAGATTAATGCTGTACCATCTTCATTACATCAAAAACTTAAGTTCCCTTTTGAGGGAAAAATTATCACTATCAAAGGTGACACCTGTGAAATCAACAAGAGAACCATGGATCAGTCTCTCTTTGAGGTTGTTCTGGGCGAAACCGCCATGACCTTGACTGGTTTCCATTACGATACAGTCCAATGCATTGAAGGAGAAAAACCCAAAGGGCCATTTATCTTATATGATTTTGGAGAGGTCCAAATCAATTGCCTGGTGGGAATGATGCTAAGGGTAGGTCTGCTGCCCGGAATGGAAATGATAAAGTCTGGGAGGAAAACACCCGTAGTGCGGCCATGGGAAGAACCTGAGAATAGGGGAATTTTTGGCCTGGGGTACAAACCCACAGATGAGGAGATAGAAGAGTTTGAGCATGGAAGGAAGAAAAAGAAGAATTGGGGGGCAAGAAGCCTCAAAATGCGCCCTTATTTTAGAACTCTGAATGGTCACTTCTGCAAACCTGGGAAAACAGCTCCTTACTGTGGTTTCCAGGAGCCATTCTATGCTCCTATGACTGGGAAGCAGTTACCGGGTTTTGAGATGTTCACTGATGTTTTAGTGTTGAAGGAAGAAGAGCCAGAACCTATAACTGAACCACAAGTGGAAGATTTCATGCGGCCTAGTCTCTTTGATGAGGTTGCTATGATAACCAATTTTGAAGACAAAAGGGACTTCACAAAGCTTATCAAGACTACAAATGGACCACTGATGAACTGGTATGCTGAGGAGGGACAAGCAGCTACAGTCAAACCTAGTCATGTGTCATACCCCGAGCCTGAGTCTTGTACCGAGTCAAATCTCGAATCAAACACTGAGTCAGAGTCTAGTTCTGAGTCTTTCTTAGCTTCAGGAATAGAAAACCTTGATGTCAAATGTAATGTAACTCTGGAGGATGACTCCGCCATTATTAATGAAACTGTTCAAGTTCTTGGTTACCCTGTGTCTTTTGCTTTCCAAGTATTATCTAGCAAAAATGAAATAAATGAAATAAATGAAATGAGTGAAAAGATAATAATTGGCAAAGAAAATGAACATACATACATTGCATATGATTGTGTGAATAAGGAACAGGTTGTTAAGTGCATCAGAAGATATGTCGACTTCTACATGTGGAAGGCAAGTGATGTCACGGAAATAGACCCAGCCATAGCAGTTCATAAGATTCCACTATACCCAGATGCGAAGCCGGTTAAGCAGAAATTGAGAAGAATGAAGCCAGAATGGTCTTTGAAAATTAAAGAGGAGGTTGCCAAGCAACTGGACAATAAGTTCATAGAACCAATTGCCTATCCTTCCTGGTTAGCAAACATCGTGCCAGTCCCGAAGAAAGACGGAAAGGTCAGGATGTGTGTTGACTATAGAGATTTGAATAAGGCCTGTCCCAAGGACGATTTTCCACTACCACCATCAATTTGCTGATAGACAGGATGGCTGGGCATATGATGGTTTCCATGACTGACCTCGCGGTTGGGTACAATCAGATCCTAGTGCACCCACCAGACAAAGAGAAGATAGCTTTCATTACAGAATGGGGCACTTTCTGCTACAGGGTTATGCCTTTTGGGTTGATAAATATAGGGGCTACCTACCAAAGGATGGCGACAACAGTCTTTCATGACATGATTCACAAAGAAGTAGAAGTGTATGTTGATGATATGATTGTTAAGTCAAAGTCTCCAGAAGAACACGTTGAAGCACTTGAGAAGTTCTTCCTTAGACTTCGCAAGTACAATTTGAAGCTTAATCCTGCAAAGTGCCTATTTGGAGCAACATCAGGCTTATTTTTGGGGTATTTGGTCAGCAAGAGAGGAATAGAAGTTGATCCAGCAAAGTCAAAGGCTATTCTGAAAATGCCTCCGCCAAGAACAGAAAAAGAGATTCAAGGCCTGCTAGGTAGATTACAGTATATCAGTCGATTCATATCGCAATTGGCAGAGACTTGTGGTCCAATCTTTAAGCTACTAAGGAAAGGTGCTTCACAAGAATGGAATGAAGACTGCCAAAAGGCCTTCGACAAGATCAAAGAATACTTGTTAAGTCCGCCAATTCTACAACCTCCCAGAATGGGAAAACCTCTGCTCTTGTATTTGTCTGTAACAGATGAAGCCATGGGTGCAATGCTAGCTCAAGAAGCCGAAAGTACGAAGGTGGAAAATGCAATTTACTACCTCAGCAAAAGGATGTTGGACTATGAGTTAAAGTACAACAAGATTGAGAAGTTGTGTTTAGCTTTGTATTGGACTTGTACGAAGTTACAACACTACTTGTCTTCTTACACTACTTATGTCATCGCAGAACAGAGTCCCTTGAAATTCCTTATGGAGAGGCCTGTTTTGGACAGCAAAATGGCTAAGTGGGTGTCAACATTGGCAGCCTTTGACTTAAAATTCATTCAGAGGAAAGCTGTGAAAGGTGGCGCAATAGCTGACCAATTAGCAGAATTACCCATAAAAGACGAGATGCGAGAAATGGGTTTCCCTGATGAAGACCTCTTGAACGTGGAAAGCAGTGTTTGGGAGATGTATTTTGATGGGGCATCCAATTATCATGGAAATGGAATTGGGATTGTGTTCAAAACTCCTTGTGGAGAATACATTCCATTTTCAGTTAAACTTGACTTTAGTTGCACAAACAATGAAGCAGAATATGAAGCTTGCATCAATGGGCTTGAAGCCGCCCTTGGATTGGGGATTAAGAACCTAAAGGTCTATGGTGATTCTATTTTAATAGTATCACAAGCTTTAAGAAAATGGAAGATAAAAGAAGAGCGTTTGGTTCCTTACCTACGACGCCTTGATCATTTGGCACAACAATTCGATGATCTGTCTTTCGAATATCTCCCAAGAGAAAAGAATCAGTTTACTGATGCCTTGGCTACTTTAGCTTCCATGATCAATATCAAGGAGGGGAAAGTCGTTCGTCCATTAAAAGTTCAACTTCAGAAACAGCCCGCCCATATAATGCATTTGGCCGATGGTAAACCATGGTTTTGGGATATCAAGAGTCATCTCAAGGATGGAAGTTATCCGGAGGGATCATCAAAGGTTGATCAGAGGGCCATAAGGCAGCTAGCCACAGGTTACGTTCTTAATGGAGATATCCTCTACAAGAGGAGTTGGAATGGGATGCACCTAAGGTGCGTGAATGAAGCAGAGGCTAAGCAGATAATGGAAATGGTACATGGTGGCGAATCAGGACCACACATGTATGGGATCGCCTTGGCTTGAAAAATAGCCAATCTAGGATATTATTGGTCCACCATGAATGCAGACTGTGTGGCATTTGTACAAGAATGCCATCAGTGTCAGATATTTGCTAAGATGCAAAAGCAACCTCCCGTTGCTCTGAATCCAATCACCTCTCTATGGCCCTTTGCTACTTGGGGAATAGATATAATTGGCAAAATACATCCAAAAGCCTCGAATGGACATCAGTTTATCTTGGTAGCGGTGGATTACTTCACGAAGTGGGTTGAAGCAGCTTCCTATGCAGAATTAAATGCCAAAAAGGCAGCACAGTTTGTCCGAACCAACATCCTTTGTCGGTACGAAACGCCATTTGAGATTATCACTGATAATGGAACTCATTTCCAAGCAGAATTTGCTAAGCTCTTGAAGCATAAGAATGTCCAGCATCATAAATCCTCTCCTTATAGACCTCAAACAAATGGAGCTGTAGAAGCAGCGAACAAGTCTATAAAGGTGATCATATAAAAAATGATCAAGGAACATAGCCGTTGGCATGAGAAGTTACCGCTGGCTTTGTGGGGATATAGAACATCAATTAGAACTCCTACTGGGGCAACCCCATACTCCCTGGTGTACGGAATGGAAGCAGTACTCCCCATTGAACTGGAAGTTCAATCGGCGAGGATAATTCAAGAAAGTCAGATAAATGAAGCTGAATGGATCAGCAATTATCATCATCAGTTGTTGGGTTTGGATGAAAAAAGACTTCAAGCTCTACATCGGATTCAAGGGTATCAGAGGCGAATGGCCAAACATTTCAACAAAAAGGTCAAAGATCGAAAGTTGGAAGAAGGTTGTTTGGTTCTGAAAGAGATCAGAACACCTGTTACAGATCCTCGTGGGAAGTTTTGTCCTCATTGGGCGGGACCGTACATTTTAAAGAAAATACTTTCCCGCGAAGCTGTCATCTTGTCTGATTTGGATGGTCTGGAGTTCGCAAACCCATGCAATCTGGATCAATTAAAGAAATATTATGTATAATCATGCATTGTAATGAACTACATTAGACCTTATTCTCTCAAACTAATTCGAGATATGTAGGCAGCTCTCCTTGAGCACGGTATAAATTTTAATAAAAATCATTGATTCATTTTTCTTTTGCCAACATAAAAAAAACATAAAAAAAAGAAAGAAAAGAAAGAAAAATCTAGCTAAGTCGAAAACCCACAAAGGGCGGCTTAGGCAATAGTGGGGCCAGCTAAGTCGAAAACCCGCAAAGGGCGGCTTAGGCAAGAATGGGTAAGAGCTCGCTAAGTTGAAAATCCGAAAGGATGGCTTAGGCAAAAATTAGAGCAAGTAAATTAAATAGATAATGCTTGGAAAGCAAATGAAAGAGTCATTCCAAAAGGAGTCATCCATTCCGAAAAGAGTCATTCATTCATTCAAAAAAAAAAAAGAGTCAACCCTAGGGCCTAAATCCTACGCCTCCTACTTGGGGCAGAGTCTTCGGTATCTTCCTTAGCTCCGGAACTCTCTGCAGCATCTGTCTTCTCCTCGTTAAGAGGAATCACCTCCTCTCCCTCCAGCTCCTACAACAATGCATGCCTCTTTGGCTTTTCAATTGGCCAAACTTCAGCTCTGTACTCTGGAGTAGGCTGGACAAGGGAAGGCTCAGCAAAAGGTCTGATCACCTGATGATTCCTAACCCAGTTTGAAGAATAGCTCGAGTAACTCCGGTAATAATTTGGGGGTAACTTCAGAAAAATTCGAGTTCTTTCCCCAGCTGTGTGTGACTTCCTAAAGGATTATTTCTAAGTTCTTTACTAGAAATAATTACTGATAGCAGTGCTTAGTGAAGCATAGTATTACTTCTGGTTCATTACTAGAGCTAGTTCAAGTACATGTAAAGGAAAGATTCCTAGAATTTATTTCTAAGTTCTTTACTAGAAATAAATAAAAATCCCAATCCATCAATATCCCCCTAATAGTGGTGACAGAAAACAACCCATATCTACCCATATTGATCCTTTCCACCTTTTGAAGACTCTTGGTCTAGTTGTGCATGCAATGGTTATAAAGAAGCAAATGAATACCTTTATGAAAATAAAAGAGGACATCATGCATACATATGTATTGTTTATGCTTAACAAAAGTGCAGAGAAAAATCATGAGGTGTTGTAAGCAATCCAGAAATGCCAAAAGGCGGATCTTTTACCCCTCGCTCAAAATTCACTCTTCAGAAGGCTACTGGGCCCCATAAATCATTTTTATGGACCCCAGTGGGGAGCAATTGTGAACACTCGAATTTTGAGGCTTGGGAAGCCAATTTTCTCAGATTGCAGACAACTGAGCCGGACCGAAGGTCCGCGGTAAAGTTCACCATAAATATATCGATATGGTACTTGAAATGTCCGGGGCGACGCGAGGATCACAGATATGGTCCCGGAATATTTTTTGGAGGTCTGTAGCTCCCGAAAAATCAGTTTGAACGAAAATCGGGAGATTTTTTGAGGGTTGAACCGCCAAGCTCAGCGGTCCGACCACCAGATCCGGCGGTTCGACCTCCAACCGTGGCTGTTCAACCGCCAGAACAGGCGGTCCGACTGCCGGCGTTGATTTTTTCCCAGTTTTTCGGCTGACAACGAGGTCCGACCGCTGACCACGGCGGTCCAACCGCCGTTTAGCCCGATTTTTGTCTATAAAAGGCTTTCGATTCTCAGAAAAAAGAGGTTGGCATTTGGGCATCCCGGGACCTGGTGTTACAGGAAGCAAAGGATCATATTCTAAGAAATCAAGATCTGGAACTTCGAAGTGGGAAAACTCTAAGCAAGGTAATGTCCTAATTCATCTTTTGTTAATTCAAGCATGTCATAAGCATTCCATCTTCTTCTTAAATTCTTCTTGGTCAAAGACCTAATCCTTTTAGGTCTAAGGCCTAATTAACTAAATAATCGATCTTTCGGTATTAAGCCATGAATCAACCAACCTTTTTTGGCCCAAGGCCTAAAATTTGCATCCTTTTGCTACAAGGTACCTAAATTTCACAATTTTGCACTAAGTGCTAATTAAATCTCACAATGCACGAAGCATACACACACATATGCATAAATGCATAATTGCCTTTAAATAGGCTTTTTCGAACTACATGGGCTTTGATCTCTCATAAAAACGAGAGTATGTAGGCATATTTGGGATTCATCCCAAATAGCAAGTCCACAATTTACTAACAATCTGTTCTTCTTCCTTTCTGTTTTCTTTTTTTAGATTCAATCCTTATTTGGAAAATTAATCAAATACATGACATAGTCCCCGAATCCTCCTTTGGTTCGTAGATTAGAAACTTTTACATTGGATGCATTAATTGGAGTCAAATAAGAGTTTTCTTAGTTTTTCCCTTCGAACAAAATAAACTGAGTGGCGACTCCCGACAACACGTGAACGTTCATCCGAATCCTTTCGGGTGGAGACCGAGGTTCACAGATTGGCGACTCCACTGGGGACCATAAGTTTCTAATACCATCTTTGAAACTATAAATTAATTAGGTATTGATTGAGCTAAATCATGAAAATAAGAGAAGAAAGTAGAAAGAAGTGAAGTTGTGGTGGAAGGAAGTTATTCCTTCAATTAGAGCTCTAAAAAGGTAAAGTATATACTTAGATAATGCTCTTGTCTTTGGTTTGCATCATACCAAGTTGTTATGTGTGTGTTATATTGATAAAAATGGTATGAAAGAGTGATTCTGGGATGCCATGGGCATGGCCATGCAGGGCCATGGCCGTGGGCTTTGAAGTGGAGCTATTTTATGTGAAAATGGTGAAGAGGCAGAAGCAGAATGTATGCCATGGGCTTGGCCTTTGGATGCCACAACCGTGGGGGTATTCAAAAGTATTTTATATCTTCATTTCACATCCCACGGGCGTGGCTATTGGATGCCATGGTCGTAGGGTTGGTTTGTTGATTTTTATTGTCGTATTTTGCACAATAGCTATGTCCTTATATATATTGTATTAAAAATGTATATGTGATTATAAAGTTAAGAATTATGATACAATATGTTGATTATGTTAATTGTTGGTGTATTGATGAGTTACATGGTGAATGACTCATACATGCATAATGAGGAATGTTGTTTGTTGTCTTATACTTTACCCAGTTGCTAGAAGTTTGTGTTTGGTGATTAGGATTCCATATGCAATGGGATGAGACACTAGGTATTACATAGATGTTACTAGGCCCCTGAGCGAGATACATGAGGTGTCATATTAATGATTACGCTGTGGATGAGACACTGGGTGTCACAGATTTATTTACGTCTGCTAGCAAGATACAGAGGTGTCATTATTGATGAGATAGGCTAAAGAAATGGTTCTAGAACTAGGTTATTGTATAAGATTGTTGGGCCCAATGCATGATGATTGTTCATGTTTATTTGTATAATAAAGATGAGAATGTATGTAACATTAAAACCTTATGCATGTTCATATACATTTGTCATAATAATGTTGCATTATCAAGTATATACCGCTGAACTCTAGGCTTAGCATGATTTATTTATCGCATAGGTGACAGGGTAGAAGCTAGAAGTTCCTCAGACCAGGACATATCTAGTTAGAGGTTGGATACTAGAAGCCCTGGTTACCACAGATCAAGTCTAAGCATTGTATGTAAATATACTTTTGAGTTGATGTAGATTTAATATCTATTTTGTAAAATATAATAAATTGAAATATGATTTAAAGATGTTTTGTAAATAATTAATATCATGTTCTCATATTTATTAATGTATGTATGAAACTCGGGATTTTGGGATGTGAGTATATGGAAATATTTTGAGAACTATTGGATATTCACAGGTTGAGTTGATTGGATTTGGTAATACTCGTATTTTATACGAAACTCTGGCAAAATTTCTATAAACTTATTTATTTTTCTTATACCTATTTATTTATCTATATAATACTATAAACTACTAAGTAAATAATGAAGGGTGATAAGGTACAATAGTAACATTTTGGTAATGCTTTTATACCATATATGTGCATACTACATATATGAAGGTATGTGTACTATGTGTGGATAGGTTATGAGGGTATTACATATGCATTAAGTCTATCATACATAGCACTTAAAGCTTGTTTCAATCCATATAATGCTTTGGTAAGTTTAAAAACATGATTTGAAAATATATAATCTTGAAAACCAGAAGGTTGTTCAACATAAACTTCCTCATTTATAAACCCATTTAGAAATGCACTTTTAATATCCATTTGAAAATGTTTGAAATTCATGTGACATGAAAATGCAAGTAATATTCTAATGGCTTCTAGTCTGGCAATGGGTGCAAATGTCTCATCATAGTCAATGTCTTCCTCTTAGTTATAGCCTTTGGCTACCAATCTAGCTTTGTATCTAGTAATGAGACAATTTTCTTTAAGCTTATTCTTATATATCCATTTACATCCTTTAATTGGATGGTTTTTAGGTTTAGGAACAAGTTCCCATACTTTTTTTCTCTCAAATTGGTTGAGTTCATTTTGCATAACACTCACCCAACACTCATCACTAAGAGCCTCCTCAATAGTCCTTAGCTCAATTTGAGAAACAAAAGCAATATTAGAATCTAAGTATTTAAATTGAGATCTAATAGTTACTCTCTTTGAAGTGTCACCAATAATTAGGTCTTTTAGATGATCCTTCTTGTAATGCCAATCTTGGGGTAACTCTTAAGATTCTTCTTTTTGTTCATCAAGATTGTCCTTTGGAGCATTGGTTATTTCTTGTTATTTAAATTTACCTACAAGATCATCAAGAATACTACCTTTCCTTTGATTAAGTTTAGAGGATTCATCAAATATAACATGCGTTGATTTTTCAACTACTAGTGTTCTCTTATTAAATATTCTATATGCTTTATTAGATGATGAATATCCTAGAAATATGCCTTCATCCTATTTGGATGAGAATTTTCCAAGATTGTCCTTGGTATTCAATAAAACCTATTTGCATTCAAATACTCTAAGGTATGAAATTTTGAATATTCTTCCATTCCATAGCTCATAAGAAGTTTTGTTTATCAAATGTCTTTTGTAAATACCATTTGAAATATAACAAGCGGAATTAATGGCTTCCACCCAAAAGTAAGATGACAAATCATACTCATTGAGCATTGTCCTAGCCATTTCAATCAATATTTTATTTTTACTTTCAACCACACCATTTTGTTGTGGTATTCTAGGAGCTAAAAAATTGTGTGACATATCAAACTCATTACAAAAATTTTCAAAGTTCTCATTTTTAAATTCTTTACTATAATCACTTCTTATAGATATGATTACATAGCCCTTTTTAATTTAAACCCTTTTTGCAAATATTTTAAAATGATTGAAAGCTTCATTCTTTTGAGCTAAGAAATTAACCCAGAGCTAAAAAATTAACCCATGTAAACCTTGAGTAGTCATCAACAAGTACAAATGCATACAACTTGCCATTTAACCTAGCAACTCTATTTGGTCCAAACAAATCCAAGTGAATGAGTTCTAGGGGTTTAGAAGTGCTTACAACCTTTTTAGATTTTAACAAACTTTTATGTTGCTTACCAAATTGACAAGGTTCACAAGTCCTATCTTTATCAAATTTTACTTTAAGGAGACCATCAACTAGTTCTTCTTTACTAATGCATTGTAAGTGATCCATACTAGCATGTTCTAGTCTCCTATGCTATAACCAAGCATCATTACTAATGGTAATCAAGCATTCAAAAGCATTATTAGAATGTATGTCAATTTTATATGTGTTGCCAATTCTAACTCCTTTGAATACAAGTTCAGCATTTGAATTAGTAACTTTGCATCCTTTAGAATCAAAACTCACATCATATCCTTTATCACACAATTGACTCACAATAAGAAAATTATGTTTCAATCCATCAACAAGCTAAATACTATCAATCATATTCTTACCAAACATGTCAATAGTACCAATCCCAATTATTTTACCTTTAGCATTATTTTCAAAAGTAACATTACCTCCAAGCTTGTAAATAAGTGTTGTAAAAAACTTTGCATTACCCATCATATGCCATATGCCTTGAGCATTCACTATCCACAAGCTAAACATTTTCATTGATAGTGGATTTTAGGCATACCTACAAAATGACAATATTCATCTTCTTTTAGGTACCAAAATAAAGTTAGGTCCTTGGGGATTAGTAATAGAAGGGTCCTCTAACTTGAGATGAGCCTTCCTAATATGGCAAAACGTGCTCTTATGTCAAAGTTTCATACAATAAGTGTATTGATACAAGGTTTTATACTTATGCACTTTCCTATTGAGATTAAATGAACCATGCACATAATTAGAAGTGTGTATTAAGTAGGATTATTTTTATGCATTTTTTGTTTATGTGCATGCCTTGTATACATGAATGCATGATTTGCTCTTGGAACTTTAGTTCTAGAGTCTTGTGAACCCAATATAATCCTTTTATGATTTTTAGGCTTGGTTTGTGCATTAGTGTTCTTCACAACATCAACACTAGATGTTTGTATTGTAGAAGCTCTAACAAATATTAGTGCATTAGGTGAAGTGTTAGATGAACCAGTGAATCCTAAATCATGTTTCAAAGAGGGTAGTTTTTGATTATTAATCAATGTATCTAAGAGCTCTTTTCCCTTGTGAAAATTTGAAATTAACTCTTTTAACTCATTTATTTCATCCTTCAATGTTTTATTTTCCTTAATCACATTTTCTAAGCTATGTGAGTTTTTGGTCATTTCATCAATAGATTTAAAAAAAAAAATTCATTTGAGGTCTTCAATTCTAATTTAGAGTTTTTCAAAGACACAAAATCCTTTTCTAATTTAAAACATTTATCTTTATAGAATTCCATCTTAGAGAAATACTTTTCTATTCTAAGGTTCATATGCTCAATCAAACCATTTTCAACTAAAGCATCATCATCATATGAAATTGAGTTTAAAGATGAAGTACTTACCTCATTGGAGTTATTATCATCTTTAATAGCCATAAGACATAGATTTACAATTTTTTCATCTTCTTCCTCACTTGAGAAATCATTATCCCATGTGGCTTTGAATGGTCTCTTCTTTTCCTTATCCCACTTCTTTTTGCTTTTTAATTTGAAGTAATCCAATTTGATATGACCGGATTTTCCACATTCATAGCATTTTACTTTATTATTTTAATCTTTATCTTTGAAAGAAGATTTAGGAAATGTACCTTTGTTAGCTTGTAGTCTTCTCTTTCTCTTCCAATCACTTATCATTTTGGATAGCATTGCCAATTGTTCTTCATCATCACTATCTTCATCATCTGATCTCTCAACCTCTTTGATAGCTTTGAGAGCTATTGCTTTCCTCTTATCCTTTTCACCTTGTTCTTCTTCTCTTTCAGTGTGTAATTCAAAGGTGAGTAGTTTTTCTAGTAGTTCATCTATTCTGAAAGAGCTAAGGTCATGAGCTTCTTCAATTGAAGAAACTTTAGACTCAAAGTTCTTCTATCTAAGTGCTCTCAAGATTTTTCTATTGACATCATCTTGATCATATATTTTGTCATATTTTTTTTAATTCGTTGATAATAGCAAGCAAGTGGTTTGTCATGTCAGTGACATTTTCATTGGGCTTCATCTTAAATAGTTCATACTTATGTACATACATTTATTTCTCAGTGAGCCTCACTTGGGTAGTACCCTCATGATGGTTCTCAAGAGTTTTCCAAATGCAATGTACACAAGTGAGATGTTGGACTCTTCCACCTTCATCTCTTGATATTGAATTCATCAAGATGGAAGCTATCCTATTGTTCTTAAATCGATCTCTCACATTGGCACTTGACCATTGTGATATAAGAAGAGAAACTTTGACACCATCAACTTCATAAGTGGGAGGTTTCCATTCATTTTCAATAAAATCTCAAAGTTCAATACCTTCACTATCTATGAATAAGAACAACTTGTGTTTACAATAAGAGTAATTCGTTAAATCAAAATAGGGTCTAAGGGATGAATTTAAGTTTCCATACGTAAAGTTGTTGGTTGGTGGAATGGTTGCCATTTTGGATCAAAATTCATAATTAAGTTTGAAGAAATTTGCTAGCTCTAATACCAATTATTGTCCCAAACTAGCAACCAAGAGGGAAAGGGGTGAATTAATTGATATGAAGAATGATGATAAATTTAAAACTTAAAAAAAATGAGATAAAGAAAATGTAGATGGAGATGAAGTAGAGTAGAGGAAAAAGAACACAAAGAGTTATAGTGGTTCAGATTTATCTCAATCCTACATCTACTTCCTTAACAACTTGTTAAGGTTCCACTAGTCTTGAGTTTTTATAAGCTTAACTCTAACTTGGTGTTTTTCCTAGCTCACACCAAACTATTACAATGGTTTGATATCAATCCTTACAACTCTTACAAGAGTTTTTCCGGGCTTACTCTCACAACCTAGGTGTTTCTAATCTCACACTCAAACTTATATGGTATTTAATGCTCACACCCAACACTCTAAAATTTTTGGTGTTTGATCTTTTGATCTTTAGACAAGTTAATGAAAAATTTTATTCAATGAAAACAATAACAATCAAAGTATTCTCAAACCATAAAAATTAAGTTTAATGTGGTATTTATAGCAATTTGGCTTAAACTAGCCGTTTGAAGTAGTTTTCACATATTTAGTGCTTGTCTTCCACTAATTCTGTGTCTGAAGCTCGGGGTGCGGTCGCTCAGCTCAGTGGGCAGTCTCACTATTTGAAAGCTATGTGTAACGGCTAGTTCTAATGGTCGAATCTCGGTGTCTGATAGAATCTAATTGCCCATACTTTTGTCGTGTAGTTGTCCAGGCACGGAGTATGGTCGCTCGGTATAAAATTACCATTGAGTTTAGGTTTCTTCATTCACGTGTTTGGTTATCATTAGTCTAACGTATTTAGGGCTAAGATTCAAATATGCTGGACTTTATACGGTCGCTCGATCCTTCAGTGGGGTAGCATAAGGTTTTGAGCGTCGACGAAGCACTGCGAGGGCTGATGGCTATCTCTTCTATTATTTTTAGTGTTTTATCTCCTTATTTTGTGCAGTCACTCAGGTTTCTTGGGTGGTCACCCAAAGTTCTGGCATCCTGACTTCACCACTTATTGAGATTGCTATCTTTTTTATAAGATTATGAATTTTTACCTTGACCTGGTGTGGTCGCTCTGTTCTTATGTACGATCGCATGCCTATCAAGCATCCTTACTTCACTGCTTACTGACAACACAAACTCTTCTGTTAAAATAATGGACTGAGCTTAGTTTTCATAGTTGGCTTTGTCCAGCTCGGTGTAGAGTTATACTATTTGCTTAGCTCGGTTGTTCTAACAGACTGCTTTTGGCAATTCTATTTCCTGCTCGGCACTCTATGTGTCAGTTCGGTTCTATGCTCGGCATATGAGTATGTCTATTCGGTTCTTCTTGGCTCGACAGATCTGTGTGACATTTTGGTTCTGTGCTCATGCTACATTTGTGCGGTCACTCAGTTGTTAGTTCGAGCGGTTGCACAAAGCAGCTCAAATCCTAACTCTGTAAAACTGACTTGTTTGAAATTATTAATTCTTTTACCATTTGATTATAAATGATTAAAATAGAGTTTGATTGTACATAATCTCAACATATATTATTGTAAATTAATTCAATCTCAAGGAATTCACCTTCTTTCATAGTATCAAAGCATGCTTCATAAAAAATTTAGGCTTTTCTTTTTTGCCTTGTTAAAAGAAAAAAGGGAAAACCCTAGAAACATGACTGCCTTACCTTAACCACCATCCTAGAGTGTCTTTCTTCTCTCATTGCCTACACAAGGAGGAGCGTCATCGGAAGTCAACTCAGTCCCAAAAATTAAGTGGTCAGAAGGTTAGCATCTTTTGTTTTAGTTGTGTTCTTCATGCATCGGCTAATGGAGGCACATCTAACTGTAAGACTATCATCGGACCTCTCTTCCAGTGTTGCCTAACCCTCTGTAGACATCTTTAAGGTTTTGTGGTGAAAATCAAAAGCATTTGGAGATATTTCTTTTAGCATCCAACTGTGTTCTACTAGTTATTGTTGTTTTTTTTGTTGATCTATTCCTCTTTTTTCCTTTTGTATTATTTAGACTAATACTTTATCATTTTTCTTTTTCTTTTGGGTATGTCTTTTTACCCATTTGAAAAATGAGTGACACTGATAAGATAGAACTAACTTCCAGAACTCCTATAGTGGAAAATGCCACCTAAAATTTAGCAGGTGAATTGCAAAATATCCAAGCAGCCTGCCAATTGATGGAAAAAATCACTTGAAATGGTCTCAATTGGTTTGGACATCTCAAAGGAAAAGGAAAGCTTTAACACCCTTATACTATATATATGTTTAATACATACATTCCGTATATGTAAAATATGTATATAAAATATAAGAATGTCAACGTCCTTATCATTTGAAAATTTCCATAATTTAAAGAAAAGTATTTTAATACTTAAAAGATATTTATTAAGTACGTAAATAGATAAATTAGTAATTAATTATTAAAAATACCAATTTTAAAAGAAAATCTCTGAGAAAAATTCATCAGAATTTTGTCTATAGATCGAACGTTTCTGAAAATATCGAACATTCACAACCTGCACAAAATCACACTCTTAATATTCTTTATTCATCCTTTTCTCTTAAAAATGCCCAATGGCTCAAAAATCATTCAACCTTACATAATATATATAAAGAGTCTCAAATACTTAAAATTATTCCAACAAACTTTAAGTTTATAGCATTCATATACATTAACATACTATATGCATATATTAAAGTACAAAATAAAATAATACATGATATGATGACTCTTTGGTCTTGTGGCAAAAGAAACTTCTAGTATACCCCAAGTATCTTAAACCCGATCAGGTCTAACAGAACACTCTAGATCTACCCTATCACTTGCGCGATAAAATTCAATCGCAATAAGCATCTAGCATAGCGGTATATACTTTAGTAATAATAATAAATTACATTTAAATAAAACACCAGAAAATACATTATGCCTCAATGACAAGAAAAATACTTATAATTTATCAACATACCAATCACTAACATATATTGGGCCAAAAAATTCTTATATATTGGTCTAGTTTCTAAAATATTGTTGCTTATCTTAATATCAATGACACCAGTATGTTTGGCCTAATGGCATAATCATAACTGTGACACCAGCATGTCTCGCACGAAGGCATAATTATAACTGTGACACCGGCGTGTCTCGCCTGAAGGCTGATGGCAATATCAAACCAATTCGAAAATAATTTTTCGAAACTAGACATTTTTTAAGGCAACATGCAATTCATATTCATCATATACCACTTTTTCTATATTTTTCTACATTTCATATTCTTTTACAAAATTTCCATTCATAATTAACATCATTTCTATTCACATTGTAAATGTAGCCAACTTCCACATTTTAGTGCATAATTAGCACTTGTTATGTTTTGTACGTATTCTCACTAGTAGCCATTTTTTAATAGCTTACAATGCCATAGTTTATTCAATTTATGCATTACTACTTCAAACAATGCTTAACACATATAAATACCAATGTTCAAGTAACATAACACATTCATCTGTATGCAATGTATTATGTTTAAAACAATGCAATTAATAAAATTGTTACTAAAGTATGTGCTAACCTTATAATTATTACAATGTAAGTTAAATCTCCACCCAACACCAAGCTTACTCAATGCCATTCACCACTTTGATATCGTAATATGCATCTGCTCACTTTCTAATCAAAATATGAGTGTAAATAATTTATTATGGTCACATACATTTCTATATGCTTTAAATAATAAAATTTAATTTACTATATTTCCTTCAAATTTCTAATTTTTACTGTTATGCACTTTAGTTTTGGGCAACCATTCTCACCCATTCCAAATCTTGTTTTAAGTTAATTTATGTCTTTAAAATCATATTCTAGCACATTTTAAGTAATTAAATTCAATTTACATGCATTCTTTACAAATCCCGCATGGAAACCCTAATTTCATTACTTTTTCTTCCAAAATCCAACCAAACCTAATTTTTTCTTCAATCTAACCTTAAAATCATCTCTTCTATATCAAATTAACATCATTTAATATCATTTAAACAATAACTACCTCCTCCAAAAATCATAATTTCACATATTTCAAATTAACAAGAATCTATTTTAAGTTTTCAAGAAAGCTTACCTATCACTTGCAAATCTTCCAAAACCACCTTTAATCTTTGTAAACTTGGTAGAATTTTGAGTATTTGGATGAAGCAAGAGCTTCCCCCTCTCTTCAATGGTGGTTCGACCACGACTAGGATAAGGAAAATGATGATGAACTTAATTTTTGACTTTTTATTCTTCCTTCAATTCTAAATACACATATATGTATATTAATTAATTAATTAATTACTAATTAATAAATATCCAAATTTGCGCATCATCTTCCACTATCCAAAAATTATTGTAATTTTCATTTTTTTAACCTTTTACTATTTAACATTTAACTTTTACTATTTACCTTTGACTTTTCCATTTTCTAGTAATATTGATATTTTATATATATTTTACTTATATTTCACATATATATTTATTATTTTCCTCATATCAACACTTTAATTGACCCTCTAAACTATTTACTTAATTATACTTTAATATTTTAATAAAATTTGCGAGTGTTACAAAGTTAAGCCACTTGTTAGGCATAAGTCCAAAACAAAGAGACCCCATATTTGATGCATGGGATAAGGAAGACTCTATGATAATGTCTTGGCAGTGGAATTCTATACTACCTTAAAAAAGTGATACGTGCATGTTTCTTAGAACAATCAAGGATATATGGGAAGATGTTAAACGGACTTATCCGAAGGTTCACGATGCTACTCAAATTTATGAAATTGAAACAAAGATATCAAATGCCAAGCAAGGAAGCCGCTCTATCATGGAATATTCCAACTTTTGAAGGGTCTATGGCAAGAAATAGATCATTACTAGTGCATTCATATGAAATATAGTGAAGATGTTGTTATTCTTAAAAGTTTTGTTGAAAAGGATAGAATATATGAATTCTTAGCTAGCTTAAATGTGAAATTTGATGTAGCACATATACAAAGGAATTACCTTCATTGAATGAAAAAATTACAATTGTTCTATCCGAAGAAGGTAAGAAAGGAGTTATGCTTGAAACATCATTTATGGAAAGTTCTGCTTTATTGTCCAAAACCATTAAAACTAAGCAACACAATGGTGGGGATGGATATCTACATGTCCCTAAGAATGCCAAAGAATTTATATGGTGTAATTTCAGCAAAAGGCTTCAACATACTAGAGAAAAGTACTGGACGCTTCAGGGTAAGCCTCAAAATTTTAAAGAGGACCAATCAAGAGGAAAGGTACAAGACCATGTTGCAACTTCTAATATGGAGAGTTCTGGATCTCATGATGCTTTTAGCAATAAAGAAGTAGAAAAACTTAAGGGATTACTGAAGACACTACAAAAACAAAAGTCACATCCCTCAACAAGTACAAGTGTGTTGGTCTTTTCAAGTATATCTTCTCACTACAATCATATTTTCTTTTTCTAGTTCTTCTAATTCTTTAGATAAAATTTTTCCCACCTCTTGGATTGTTGACTCCGGAGCTATTGATCACATGACCAACTTCTCACATAAACTCACTTCATACACCCTTTGCCCAAGCAATAGAAAGATAACCATAGTTGAGTGATCAATTACAACTGTAGCTAGTTAAGGAGATATTTATTTGAATGAATCCCTATGTCTAAAAAATATTCTCTATGTTCCAAAATTGTGCACCAACCTCGTTCTATCCTTCTTACTGTGTTTTTTAGGACAAGGACACGAAAAAGATGATTGGACATGCTAAGGAAAGGGATGGTCTTTACTATCTTGAAGATCTAAATGAGTGAAATGGAGTTTTGGGTTCATCACTTATTGCCTTTCTTTCTAATGTGTTAAAGTCTAGAAAAAGTAAAGTTTTACTTCATCTTCGTTGTCTTGGACATCCTTCTTTTAGTATTTTGAAAGTTATGTTTCTTTTTTCTTTTTAAAGGACTAGAAATTGAACAGTTTCATTGTGATGTATGTGATATGGCTAAACAAAAATAGGCTTCTTTTCCAATAAGTAATAATAGAACTGTAACTCTTTTTACTCTTATTCATAGTGTTATTTGGTGACCTTCAACTGTTGTTAATATCTCATGAATAAAATTATTTGTGTCTTTTATTGATGATTGCACATGGGTTACTTGGATTTTTATTTTAAAAACATAAGTTTGATGTGAGTTTTATCTTGTCTATCTTCTATGGAATGATTAAAACTCAGTTTGGAGTTGGGATAAAAAGATTTTGTTCAAACAATGCAAAAGACTTTTTTAATCATACTTTATCTTCTTATTTTCAAAAATAAGATATTGTATATGAATCTTCTTGTGTTTGCACACCTCAATAAAATGGGGTAGCTGAAAGAAAAAAATTATTATTTTCTCTTTGTCATAAGTGCTTTTTTGTTTCAAAATAATATCCTAAAACATTTTTGGGACGAAGCAGTTTTAATAGTAACTCATTTCATCAATAGACTTCCTATAAAAGTTCTTGATTTTAGAAGTGCTATGCAAATACTATCACATTTTTTCCCCAATTATACTTTCTCAAACAATTTAGCTCCAAGGATGTTTGGATGTGTGTCATTTATTCATATATATTCTCAAAATAGAAATAAACTTGACCCAAGAGCCCAAAAATGTGTTTTTATTTGTAACATCCACATTTTTAATATAAATAAAATAATAAATATGGAGGGATAACTAGTGTGTTGGAAGAGGTATATAATATATACCTAAGAAATATATAATACATACACTAGATACATAATATATATATATATCAAATATACACAATATATACACTAGATACATAATGTATACATGATGTATACATATATGGATATTTATAGTTGGAAATGTTAATAATAACAATAATAATAATAATAATAATAATATTATTATTATTATTATTATTATTATTATTATTATTATTATTATTATTATTATTATTATTATTATTATTATTATTATTATTAATAAAAGGAAGAAGAAGAAGAAGAAAGAAAATTCCAAGTAAAAAAGAATTATTGTATGGCTGGAAATTAAAGAAAAATGATATTTAATTAATTAATATAAAAAGAGATAAGGATGGGAATTTGGAGTTAAAAACTCTTCTTCTTCTTCTTCAACCAACCATGGCCGAATTTTTAAGCAAAGAGGGGAGAAAATTTTCTTCAAATATACAAAATTTTACTAAAATCAAAGTATTTTCAAGTTGGCCTTAAGATTAACCAAGGATTTAAGTATTCTTCATCTTTAAGCTTAGTTTTCTTAATTTTAAGATTATGTGATATTTGAGTTAATGCTAGAAATGGTTTTAATTGTAAAAGTAGATAGTTATGAAGTTATTAAGATGAATATATGTTGATTTAATGGTTAGATGATGAAAGTAAGCTTGTTAGAAGAAGTTTGGAATATGGAAGTTTGGTAAAGTTAGGATTTTATTGGATTTTGATTAGAATTAGTATAATTAATGGTTGTTTTGTATAAATTGAGTATGAGTATGATTTTAATTGATGTATTGGACCATTGTTTGGTTTAGGAGTGGATAAGCATAATTGAAGTAAAAGGTAAAGTTTAGGGTTTCTTTGAAATTGTGGCGTAGAAGTGCTTTTAATTGGAATTGGGAGTTAAATAGGGTTTGTATATACTTTGGTAACATTCATTTAAAGTGTTTATATTTTAGTATATACCACTTTTAACCTTTTTAAAAGTTATTGCTTTATTTTTAATGAGGTTAATTATAAAATTTATGCATTATTAACAAGAATGTGATTTGAGCATTGGTTTGAACATAAAAACTATTATTATATGAAGGATGGTAATATTTTGTGAAATGCAATAGAAATGTGGAAATAAGGCATAATGTGATTATGATGATGAAAAATATGTTCAAAGTGGATGAGATTATGGAAATGTCGTATAACGATTATGTGAGAAATATGGAAATTGATGATTTGAGATGAGAATGTGAAAAATGTATTGTAATGTTGCTGTGTTTGTTTGCCTTGCACGATTGCTTGTTCCAGAATATTGAATTTGGTACTATTGAGTTGGCATGCCAATAAAATATCTTGATGTTTTATATGCCTTTGGGCCAGGTACACTGGTGTCGCATACCCTGATGTTGAGGAGACAACCTTCAGGTGAGAGTGATGCACTGGTATTACATGACACTTGATCTCCGATGTCGGTTGAGGAGACGGCCTTGGGGTGAGAGTGAAACACCGGTATCATATGACATTTGGTCTCTAGTGTCAGACCATTGGGTCGCAATTAGTCAAATCAATCTTTTTGAAACTTGAATATTGTGTAGGGATTGTTGGGTCCAATGTGTGCTAATGTGATATGTTTACATGATTTATGAGACTATAAACTGTGATTTGAGAATTGCATTTTCATTTAAAGATGAATGCATATCATATAAATAAAAGGATATTTGTTTTAAATATATTATGTTATCAAAGTATATACTACTAAGATTTAAGCTTAACGTGATTAATTTGTATCATGTAAGTGATGGAGTAGATAAGAAAAATCCTGACAGATTTGAACAAGTATAAGATTGAGGCTATTATTGATGTTAAAGTCATTTATCACGAGACATGTCTAGCCTGTGCTATATTGCATTACATGTATATATTTTTATTCTAATGCATTGTGGTCATATATATTATAACATTTTATAAATATGTGTAATATTTAAGATTTTATAAGGCTTTGTAAATTTATATTTTGTTTATATGGTACATTATTTATATGTGTTAAATGATTGGTTATGAGATGGACAAATGATGATTCAATTAACAAAGTGGATTGTTTTGTTTTTTATTTTTGTGTTGTTAAAAATTTAATTTTATAAAATATATATATATATATATATACACTAAAGCTTTTCTTAAAACTTATAAGACTTAACCTACGAAATAAATTATTTTAAAATATTGGGATTAGAATATTATATCTTTTCACACTTTTTCTTTTTTTTTAAATATTCGAGTCTCAATTTTTTAAATTTCAAATTAAATTTGTTTAAAAATATTAAATTTATTATTTATTATAATAATTAATTAATTATTATAGATATTTATTTAAAGAATTCAAATCTGATTAAAATATCATATATAATATTAATAATAATTGGTCAAATTAAAGAAATAAATTTTAAAAATATTAAATTTATTATTTATTATAATAACTAATTAATTATTATAGATATTTATTTAGAAAGTTCAAATGAGATTAGAATGTCCTATTTGATATTGATAATTGTTGCACATGGGGCGATGGATAGCCGGTGAAACATAGAATTTAATTTAGTTTTTATGTCAGCTTATATTTAATTGTTATTATTTTGTTAGGAGTTGCCACCAATTAATTATGAGATTTGATTGGATACCTAATAATAGTCTGCGTTTCTAAGTTCGGAGGTTGATTACGAGCAGGTAAGGAAAAATACCCTACAACACTCAAAATTAGTATTATAATTATTGTAATATTTTATTATCTATATTTGTTATTTGTAATATGAATTATATTCATTGCCTAAATATAAATCTTAATTATATATTTTTTATTATATTCATTGTCTGAAAATAAATATTTTTTAAATTTTATTATTTTTAATAATTTTATTACCCTTGTGGATATATATTTATTTATTAGTTGATAACTTAATTTTTATATTCACTACCTGAATATAAGTATTTTAATGCTATTAAATAGCTTAATAATTGTTAAATTTATTGTAATTATTTTTAAATTATATTCACTCCCTATAAATGATTGTTTTAGTTATGTATTTTATTAAATATTTTTATATATCTTTTATTTTTATAATCTGTTAATATATTTTAAAAAACGGTATATTTTTAAAGTGAACTTGAATTCGAAACATAATTTTGATTGCTTACGTATCCGCTTGACGGAACTAAAGTCTCTGTAGTTCGATCTATTTTCTTTCTCATTGTGGTTATTATTATTGTTATTATTAATATCAAGTCCACTTTCTAGACCAAATCTTTTATTTATCATTTTATTCAGGAATTTTCTTAGCTTACTATTTATATTTTTTTCAATATATTTATATATATATTATATTCATTTTCTGAATATAATTTTCTATTTACTTGATATTGCATATACCTATTTATATATATAGATTTTTAATTTATTTGACCATTATTATACCCAAGACCTGAACATAAAAATTTATTTTTATTATATTTTTATTATTGGTTAGCAAAATAGACAACAAAAATGTTTTTATTTTGGCTAATAGGGTAATTAAGGATAAAACTAAAATATAAGAGCCAGTGAATTTATCAAAAAAAGAAAAAAAATCAATTCTAGTATAATGACTTAATAATTATATTGGTGTCATGGACTTGATCATTGTTATTATTTATTTATTTTATGGTTTTATTAAAAGAAAAAAAGGGTCAAAGTTTTAAGATAAACAAAATGAGTACAGTGGCTCATCTCAACTTTAACAAAAAATATTAAATAAAAATAAATAATAAATAAATAAGATAAATAAATAAAAATGAAAAAATAGATAAAAACAAATAAATGAGGATGGAACCGTTTTCATAGAAAATAAATAATAAATTAAGATAGTAAAAGAGATAGTAGAAGTATATTGTTTAGGTCATTTTTGTACTAGTTTTTAGTATGATTTTATGTGTGTTTTAGTTAATATTTTGATTAATTGTTGTTTTAAGTGTGTTTAAAGTGTTATTTTTAGGTTTAGGTACAAAAACACCATTGGAAGATCAAAACAGAGCAAGAAAAGCATGAACCAAGCAAGACATGGCCAAGCCAAAGCAAGCTTGGCCATGTCCCTCAAAAGAAATTCAAGGCAGAAGCAGACATACCTAGAGACACGGCCAAGCCTCTGGCCGTGTCTCACTCAAAGATCATATCAAAGAACAAGCCAAAGAAGAGAAGGAAGGAAAATGAGCAACAGAGAGAGACACACCCAAGGGACATGGCCACGCTTGTGGCCGTGTCCCTCCAAATTTGTCAAACACGGCCAAGCTTCCTCCAAACTGGCCGTGTCACACACTCAACTCCAAAGAAAGAAAGAAAGAAAGAAGCCACAATGAGGGACACGGCCAACTGTCTTGGCCGTGTCCCATGGAAATCAAGAGACACGGCCAAGCCAACCTTGGCTTGGCTGTGTCACCTCATGGAAAGGAAGAAAAGAAGAAGAGACATGGCCAAGCCATTCTTGGCTTGGCCGTGTCACACCAAAAAATGTATAAATTCTTTTGCACGACAGAAAAAAAAAGGGAGAGACAGCTAGGGTTTGAACAAAAGAAAAGAAAAGAGAAGAGAGGGCACACATAATTTGGGATGAGGAGAGAGTGACACTCTCCTTGTCCCTCATCTTCATCCTCCATCTTCATCTTCTCCATCTTCCATTGATAAGATCTTTGAGGTTCTTTGGGATCAAGTGGGTTGATAAGCTCTCAAAGATTGAAGAAGCTTCATTGAAAGGATTGGTGACTTGAGAAACCTCCTTTCTATCTTCCAAAGGCACAATCAATTGAAGGGTTGGTGACTTGAGAAAGTTCCATTCCATATTGCAAAAGGGAAATCAACCATTGAAGAGGGCTTGAGTTCTTCATCATACATCAAGTGGAGCTAGGAGGAAGACTAGTAATCCTACTCTTGGCATCTTCACAAGGGGTTTTTATATTCTCTCTTTTAATTCATTCCAATATTGTTTTTGTTGTATTAAGAGATTGATATTACAATGAACAACTTGTATTTGATTTATATTGAGCTGAATGAATGTTTTAATTTGATGATGTTGAGCTAAAAACCCATGCTTAGGGTTTGTAGTATATTTGATTGAATGCTTTGATTTAATATTTCCATTGATGTTCCTTGTTGATTGGTTGATTGTATTGTATTAAATGCTAGGTTGATAGATTAGCTACCTATTAATCTTTGAATATTGGATGATGGACCGAGAGGTGAAATCCGATATCGGAACTATATAATCGACCACCCTATGAATGAATTAGAAATATAAGTTCTAGGGCTTCATTAATTTGGTAATGTAAAATAGTTGGTCATTGTTAATTCATGAATGTGAGAACTAATGAATTGGTAATTGATTAATTAACCTTAAGGAATAAATTAATTATAAGGCTATGTTAATGGATAATTGAGAATTGAGCTTTGATTGAATGGACCTATAACCCTAGGCACTTTCCCAAGAACTGAATTGATCTTGTGCACCCATCACACACATCAAACCCTACGTACGTTAATTTTAGGTTTAAATTGTTCTTTAGCATTCCAAACAACAAACTCTCTCTTTTAAATTACTTGCTTTAATCATGCTATTATGAACCACACCTTCTTGGGGAAATGACCTTGGGGCGATAACCTTTGCTACAGCTACCTCGTATACTTGCGAGTTTCGCTTGTAGTAGTACTTAATTTGAGCGCAACAAGTTTTTGGCGCCACTGCCGGGGAAGGTTGTTTAAGTAGTGATAGTTTGATTTTTCTTTATTTAATTGTTTGTTTGTTTTTCTTTTAATTGTTTGTTTGTTTTGTTTACTTGTCTTTTAATTTAATTATTTGTTTATCTTTCTTTAAGTTGCTAAGTGCCTTTTGTAAAGATGCAGTTTTCAAGGCACGGGGGAGTTAATGATAGGAACGATGATTCTGAAATGGCATGGCAATTAGCAGAATTGACTAATCAACTTAAGGTGCTAAATGCAAGAGGAAGAGCACCTATGCCACGCCAAGAGATATGTGCAGCATGTGGCAATGCAGGACAGTGCAAATACATGCTCATTCGGCTTCACACGTTACCAAGAATGGCAAGAGAAAGAATATGACTATCAAGGTTTCTAGCAAATGGGTAGAAATAACCAATATTCTAATCCTTACAACCCAAGCTGGGAAAGCCAAATAAATTTTTCTTGGGAAAATAAGCAACACATTCCACCTCAAAATTATTTTCAACCTTACCAGAGAAGTTCTTACTCTCAAGAACAATATTCAAATCAAGATTTCCTTAAGAAACCCACATTGGAGGATAGTTTCAATGCCTTCATTCAAACTAGCGCATAAAATCAAGATCGACTTAAGGAACCCACTTTGGAAGATAGTTTGAATGCCTTCATTCAAATTAGTGTACAAAATCATATTCAATACAAGAAATCCACTGTGGAAGATGATTTGAATGCTTACATTCAAATTAGCACACAAAATCAGGAAGGGATCAATGAGAGGCTAGATTCTTTGGAGGAATCATTGAAGAGGATGGAAAAGCAAGTTGGGCAACTGGCACATCAACTCCAAGCACACCAAGAAGAGGAATTTCCTAGCCAATTGGAGCAAGTCAATGTAATCACAAATTTGAGGAGTGAACAGGTAATATATAACAAATTTTGTGATTCTTTGGATGCAGGCACTAATCAAGAAGATAATGGTGAGGAGATACAAACCAACATTGAGGATTTGAGCCAATCAAACGAGAAAGAGAATTTGGAGGCATTAACCTCACCAAAGTTGCATGAATTTTCCAATCCTGATAGGCCATCAAATCCATTTCCATGTAGCTTGAAGGATGAGGAACAAGATGTTGAGGTTGTTGAGATGGGACTTGACATTGTTAAAGTGGATGAAGAAGTGATTCAACCAAACTTGGTTGAACTTAAAGAGTCCCCAAAAGTCATCTCTACTACTCTTGGTGGTAAGGAAGAGTAGAAATCTGATATGCCCAGGTTGCACAAAGACAAAGATTATTACCACGTTCCTATAGCACTGGAGGATCACCCCGAGGCTACTTTCACATGTCCCTTTGAGACATGTTCTCTTAAAGGAACACTATTTAGGGGTTGCCATACATCGGGTACATTTCAAAGTTACATTTTGTTCATCCTCTCAGTCATGCGCTCCAATTGTATTATGGGTGGAAGGAGCCCTACACATCGTATATGGGAACGATGGAAATCAGGTTTCATCTAAACCCCCTCTGTAGTATGTATGCTCACATTAAGGACAATGTGAATCTTTATGTGTGGGGTACATTTTATGTTTTGTGTTTTTACTTTTAATTGCATTTTGTGTTTTTGTGTTTTTACTTTTAACTTGTTTTTGTTTAGGTTTTAGTTAATGTTTTTCTTTGAATAAATGAGTTTTAGAAAGTTCAATTTTTATAAAAATTGTTGATAGATGACCTTTGAATTTTTGAAGCATTAATTTGAGAATTGAGTAAAATTGGTGCTTATTGTCAATTTTATTGGTTTTTCTTTGCATTGCCATTAACCTAGTGAGGAATTGAGCCATCAACTTATTATTCTTTTTATGGGTAAGCATCTTTGATTGATGAATTGCTAGAACTTGCTTTGAAATGCTTTTTAAGACTACATAAAAATTTCAATTTGGTATCACGATGATTAAGGCAGTTAGGTGAACCACTTTGGCTTAAAAAGACCAACCCTATATTCAACCTTAGTTAGCCAATTTTGAGCCTATTTCATTTTCCTTTTCTTTCTTTTTCACAACACCATTAGCTTGAACTTTGTTGTTTAACTCTTATCCTTTCATTAGGTCAAGAGCATTTTAAGAGCGTTTATGACCGAGTGTTGTGTTGAATTAAGTGTGGAGTTAAATTTAGTAGGTTTAAGATTGCAAATGAAAATAAAAAAAAAAGAGAAGAAAAAGAAGAAAAAAAATATATATATATAATAACAAAAAAAATAAAAAAAGAGAAAAAATATATATATATATATATATAATAATAAGAATAATTGTTGTTCTTGTTGGAAGGGTTGGAATAAGTTGGAGATATCATTGTAATATTTAATAAGTGAGTTCCCTTGAAAAGCTCTTTAATGTCAAGGGGTAGATGAGAGGAATGTGTTTTGGAATTGTTTAGGTATATACATATGATCGATTACTTCATTCTTGAAGTGCTCATGAGCTTAATGATTAAGCTCACATTTCCTAAATGACATGCCTTTACCTTAGCCCCATTACAACCCAATAAAGACCTTTTGATTGATGCTTGATTGTTATTTGTGGTGGAGATTTGATTGATAAGCAAGCCTATGGTAATAATCTTTCATTGATTGTTATGAGTGTAAACACCACCATGATCAAATACTTGTAAGAGTTGGTGAGGGAGCGACAACATAGGTTATGCATGGAAAACCATTTAATTGCATGGGTGTCGATTTTGTTTGATTCGATATTGATTGCGGATTTAGGAATAAGAAAGTCTTGCTGCATCTTTATAACTCTTGAACTTAACAAAATTCATCTGGTTAGTGTGTTTTGATTTTAGCCTTGCTTAGGGACAAGCAAGGATTTAAGTGTGGGGTAGTTGTTTAAGTCATTTTTATACTAGTTTTTAGTATGATTTTATGTGTGTTTTAGTTAATGTTTTGATTAATTGTTGTTTTAAGTGTGTTTAAAGTGTTGTTTTTAGGTTTAGGTACAAAAACACCCTTGGAAGATCAAAACAGGGCAAGAAAAGCATGAACCAAGCAAGACATGGCCAAGCCAAAGCAAGCTTGGCCATGTCCTTCAAAAGAAATTCAAGGCAGAAGCAGACACACCCAGAGACATGGCCAAGCCTCTGGCCGTGTCTCACTCAAAGAGCAAATCAAAGAACAAGCCAAATAAGAAAAGGAAAAGAAGGAAAATGAGCAACAGAGAGAGACACACCCAAGGGACACGGCCAAGCTTGTGGCCGTGTCCCTCCAAATTTGTCAAACACGGCCAAGCTTCCTCCAAAATGGCCGTGTCACACACTCAACTCCAAAGAAAGAAAGAAAGAAAGAAAGAAAGAAGCCACAGTGAGGGACACGGCCAACTATCTTGGCCGTGTCCCTTGGAAATCAAGAGACACGGCCAAACCAACCTTGGCTTGGCTGTGTCACCTCATGGAAAGGAAGAAAAGAAGAAGAGACACGGCCAAGCCACCAAAAAAGTATAAATTCTTTCGCACGACAAAAAAAAAAGGGAGAGACGGCTAGGGTTTGAACAAAAGAAAAGAAAAGAGAAGAGAGGGCACACATAATTTGGGATGAGGAGAGAGTGACACTCTCCTTGTCCCTCATCTTCATCCTCCATCTTCATCTTCTCCATCTTCCATTTATAAGATCTTTGAGGTTCTTTGGGATCAAGTGGGTTGACAAGCTCTCAAAGGTTGAAGAAGCTTCATTGAAAGGATTGGTGACTTGAGAAACCTCCTTTCTATCTTCCAAAGGCACAATCAATTGAAGGGTTGGTGACTTGAGAAAGCTCCATTCCATATTGCAAAAGGGAAATCAACCATTGAAGAGGGCTTGAGTTCTTCATCATACATCAAGTGGAGCTAGGAGGAAGACTAGTAATCCTACTCTTGGCATCTTCACAAGGGGTTTTTCTATTCTCTCTTTTAATTCATTCCAATATTGTTTTTGTTGTATTAAGAGATTGATATTACAATGAACAACTTGTATTTGATTTATATTGAGCTGAATGAATGTTTTAATTTGATGATGTTGAGCTAAAAACCCATGCTTAGGGTTTGTAGTATATTTGATTGAATGCTTTGATTTAATATTTCCATTGATGTTCCTTGTTGATTGGTTGATTGTATTGTATTAAATGCTAGGTTGATAGATTAGCTACCTATTAATCTTTGAATATTGGATGATGGACCGAGAGGTGAAATCCGATATCGGAACTATATAATCGACCACCCTATGAATGAATTAGAAATATAAGTTCTAGGGTTTCATTAATTTGGTAATGTAAAATAATTGGTCATTGCTAATTCATGAATGTGAGAACTAATGAATTGGTAATTGACTAATTAACCTTAATGAACAAATTAATTATAAGGCTATGTTAATGGATAATTGAGAATTGAGCTTTGATTGAATGGACCTATAACCCTAGGCACTTTCCTAAGAACTGAATTGATCTTGTGCACCCATCACACACATCAAACCCTACGTACGTTAATTTTAGGTTTAAATTGTTCTTTAGCATTCCAAACAACAAACTCTCTCTTTTAAATTACTTGCTTTAATCAAGCTATTACGAACCACACCTTCTTGGGGAAACGACCTTGGGGCGATCACCTTTGCTACAGCTACCTCGTATACTTGCGAGTGCCGCTTGTAGTAGTACTTAATTTGAGCGCAACATATATAAAATAAAATACCATCCCCTTAAACTCAACCCTCTTTTTCAATAATAAAAATAAAAATAAATTAAAAAATTAAAAATTAAAATACCTAAACCTAGACCTCACCCATATATAGAGTTATCATATCTCTAGCATTTCCTCATTTTCTTTTTTGCCGTCAACGATCTTCTTATTTTTAATATTCTTCTTTTTCCCCTTTGAATAAATAAATAAAATTAATAAATAAAATAAAAAATAAATTTCTTTTCTTCCTTTCATCTTAAATCCACACTTTGATCATCCATTTGAAACATTTTTTATTTGATCATTCATCATAAAAAAGGTAAAATTCAAAATTTATTTTTAATGATTTTTATTTTATAAAAAAACTATGGATCTATTATTTTTATTTATATATTTTTTATTGAGAATGAAGAGAAATATCAGATGCCTTTTTTTTATTATTTTTATGTGTTGAATCTATTTATATCTTTTGTATTCAATCCATTCTAAAAAAAAAATCAACTACCCATGAAAATTTTAATCTTTCCTTACTTTTATTTTATATATTTTATAAATCCTCTGATATGCATATTGTATTTTAGGTTGAGGTCAGTCTGGTTTGATTTTGCATTATATTGTGGAGGCTTTAGTTTGATTTGTTTAAGAAAAAGTTAAACATGTGATAATATCTTTGAAATTATATATATATATATATTGTAAAATTATTAATATCCTGTTTATTTAGCTTGATTTCTATTTTCTTCTTGTTTTATTATTATTTCACTATTATTTTAAGGGTTTAAACTCAAGTATTCTTGAAATCTTATATCTATGTTTACCGTATTTTTTTTACTTTGTTATTTATTTATTTTTTTTTTTACTGAATCTATTTCTATACCATTTTTTTCTAGCTTGTTGACGCATATAGAAAAAATGAAGCTAAGTTCATTTTCTCTTATAATATATGTTGTTTATTAGCCTTTGATTATTTTCTTGAATGAAAATGTTCAACTCTGTGTTTATACTTTTTCTATCTATATTAACTTTTGTGTATTTGTGAACATTGCAGATAAATTTAGGTCTTGTATATGTGTGTGGTTGTTTGCACTTCATGTATTTTATGAATGGTTTTCATTTATTTGCAAAATAGATAATGTATTCACTGTTTGACTATATTTTGTGATTTACATTAATTCTACTGTTATGAACTTAAAAGAGAAAATAAAAATAAAATAAAATAATGAGAAAATGAAATCACAATAAGAAATTTATCCGATTTTGTAAGCCCTTAACTGTTGATTTGTTTGCTTGATTTGTTAGCTCCTAGGATTTTATTAAGTACACTCATATACTTAGCAAAATTTAGATTTCCACAGTTTTCTCTTGCCAGGAAATTATTAGAAGTTTCTCACTCTTTATTTTCTCTTAATTTCCCTATCCCTCTTTGTTTTCTATAGGTTTTCTTTTTTCCTTATGTTTTTTTTCTTTTCTGTGTTTTTTTTAAAATTTTTTCTTTTTTTATCTGGTGATTCTTCCTCCTTTTATACTAGATTTTAACTAATTCTTTTTTTTGTATTCTTCCTTTATTTGTTGCAAGAAATATGGCAGAAAACAAGGAGTTGCTTTTTCTTGTTTTAAGTTGTTTTTATCTATTTGTTGTATAACTTTATGGACAATGATAAATAAAATGATAAATATTTTATTAATAATTTTGTTAATTTATTTTTTAATTACTTTTTCAATGTTATTATTATTTTTTAAAAGTTGATTACTACAGTTGTCCCCCATTTTGCATACTTTAATTAATTAAAATTGTGCAAAAGGTTGGTAATAGATTGTTTTCTAAGATTTAACTCTTAAAAAAATTGTAACTTGAGACTTGAGACTTGATCTTGATGACGCTTATGGTAAAAATAAAATTAATAAGGATAAATGATCCAAGACTTGATCTTAGAAGTACCTAATACTCGATAATAGAGATTTTTATAAAATAAAAGGAAAACTTAAGGCTTGATCCTAGGAGTGTTTAATGCTTGATACTAAAAACTTTTAGAAAAAGAAAAATGAAGCCTAAGACTTGACTCTAGGAGTGCTTAATGTTTGACACTAAGAACTTTTAGAAAAAGAAAAATGAAGCCAATGGCTTGATCCTAGAAATGTCTAATACTCGACATCAGGAACTTTTCTTTTTAGCAAATGAAAAGAAATATAAGACTCGATCTTAGAAATATCTAAAGCTCAATTTTAGATTTTTTTTTTAAAAAAGGAAAGAACTCAAGGCTTGACCCTGAGTATATCTAATGCTTGACATTAGAAACTTTTTAAATAAAAAACAAGAAAATTTAGAGCTTGACTCTTGAAAATCAATTATTATATGCAGACTTTTTATTATGATTGAGAATTTGAAAACCCTTTTTTCTAAAAAAAGAAAAGAAAGGAAAAAATGCTTAAAACTTGTATGTCATATTTGCTTGCATGTATCTAAATGCTCAGAAAAAGAGATAATTTTTTAAAAAAATATCCTCTTGTATTAAGAATTTTTCTTTTTAAAAGAAAAATATAACATCAGAACTGTAACAATCCAGTATCTAGAACAAATCCAGTACCTAACTTTTAGTTATGTGACCCTTAAAATGACTTCTTGGATTTTTTCAAACAACAACTCTGGATTTTAGAACAATATTATCTGTCATTACCTCTATAACTATCTTGTTAGCAATTATTTCACCCATCAAGGCGTGCTCTTTCCATTTCAAGTTTATAATTTTTTCATCTCACATACGGATCTACCAAGCTTAGTTTTATCATCTTTTATCGGTGTTGTCTATCATTACCTCTATAGGTATCATGTTAGCAATTCTTTCACCCATCAAGGCGTGCCCTTTTTATTTCAAGTTTATAATTTTTGCGCCTCACATATGGATCTGCCAAGCTTAGTTTTACCATATTTTAGCATTATGCCTTTATCAAATATTTTAAAAATAATTTTTTAATAAAATATGTGCTTTGAGGCAAGGGTTGGGCAGGAATATTGGTTTATTAAGTCTCTCGATAGTCATTTTATCAATTTTTTTAGTCACTTATTTTTAGAATGTGAAAATATGTATAAGGAAAAAGAAAACTTTATTAAAGAAAGTCAATGAATCATACAATCCTAACAATCATAAGTCTGAATTGACTTTGAATAATCCCTAACATTCTTCTCATATCTTCCTTTCTTCTCCTCCTTGCAACTTTAGGTATAATACCTTTTTACAGCATCTGAGTTCACCAGATTCAGCAAATCTTCTTCATCCATATTGGTTAAAATGAGACCTCCTCTAGAGAATGCTTTCTTCACAACGTATGGACCTTTATATTTAGGAGTCCATTTTTTTCGAGGGTCTTGATGCCTAAGAATAATCTTTTTCAATACTAAATCTTCTTCTTGAAACTCTCTTGCCTTCATCTTCTTTGCATGAGCCTTGATAAGTTGTTTTTGATATAATTGACCATTACAAAAGGCTATCAATCTTTTTTATTCAATAAAGTTTAATTGATCATAACGACTTTGCACACATTCAGTATCATCAAGCTTGGCTTCTGTAATAATTCTGAGAAAAAGAATCTCAACTTCAATGGGTAATACTACCTCCATACTATATACTAAAAAAATTGGTGTTGCCCCAATAGATGTTTTGACTGTGGTCTTGTATCCATGAAGAGCATAAGAAAGCATCTCATGCCAATCTTTGTATGTTATTGCCATTTTCTAAATTATCTTCTTAGTATTCTTATTGGTTGCTTCCACTGCACTATTCATCTTTGGACGGTATGAGGAGGAATTATGATACTTAATTTTGAAATTTGAGCACGTCTCTGTCATATCCTTATTCCTAAAATTCTTTGCATTGTCAGTGATTATACGCTCGGATAGGCCGTACTGACATATGATATTTTGCTTAATGAATTTCAAGACCACATTCTTTGTCACATTGGCATACCTCTACCCATTTGGTAAAATAATCAATTGCAACTAGAATGAATCAATGTCCATTAGAAGCTTTAGGTTCTAATGGGCCAATCACATCCAATCCCCATATTGAAAAATGCCACAAGGAAATCATTATATATAAGGGTGCTGGAGGTACATTGATATCATCAACATATATTTGATACTTATAATATTTTTGGACATAGTTAATGCAATCTAATTCCATTTTCATCCAGAAATAACCTATTTTTAGAATTTTACGAGCCAACACATACCCACTCAAATGTGTACCATAGAATCTTTCGTGAACTTCTTCTATCAATCTTTGAGTTTTTCTTTGATTTACACATCTAATTAGCATTGTATCATAATTCCTTTTGTATAGGACACCACTACTCAAAAAGAAATTCATTGCTAGTCGACGAATGGTTCTTTTATCAGTTTCTAAGGCTTCTAGAGGGTATGTCCTATTTTTGAGATACTGCTTGATATCATGAAATCATGGCTTACCATCATGATCTTCTTCAAGGTTTGTACGGTAAGCATTGACTCTTATGGTTTCAATCTTGATGGGAGGCATCTTTCCATAAGCATCCAGTCAAAACATTGCAATTAATGTAGCTAATGCATCTGTAATTTGGTTCTCAATTTGGAAAACATGATCGAAACTTATGAATTTGAAGCTTTGAGCTGAATCACGGATATATTCTTGATAAGGCACCAATTTTGAATCTTTGGTTTCCCATTCTCCTCTCAACTAGTTAATTATCAATGCTGAATCGCCATACACTTCTAACCTTTTGATCTTCATATCAATAGTGGCTTGTATTCCTAAAGCACAGGCCTCATATTTAGCCACATTATTAATGCATTCAAAACATAATTTGGCTATCACAGGAAGATATTTTTCCTCTGGGGAGATTAGAATCACTCCTGCCACACTTCCTAAGACATGTGAAGCTCCATCAAATTTCATAATCCAGTTTATTTTTTATCCTTGTTCTTCTTCCACTAATATGATTTCTTCATCGGGGAACTCATAACTTATTAGTTGATAGTCTTCAATAGCTCGATCTGCCAAATAGTAAGCTATAATACTTCCTTTTATTGACTTTTTGATGATATATACAATTTCATACTCAATCAATAAAAACTGTCATATAGCAACTCTCCCAGTTAAAGCTAGCTTTTTAAAAATATACTTAATAGGATCTATTCGAGATATTAAAAAAGTGGTATAATATAGCATGTATTCCTTAATCGATGAGCAGACCATACTAATGCAGCACAAGTTCTTTCTAACATAGAATATTTTGCTTCATTATTGATAAACTTTTTATTTATATAATATATGACTTGCTCATTCCTTTCTGAGTCAACATGTTGCCCGAGAACACCACCCATTGAGCTCTCAAAAACTGTCAAGTATAAGAGAAAAGGATGACTGAGTATAGATGGTTGTAGAATTGGAGGAGTATTCAAATAATGTTTAATTTTATCAAAGGCTATTTGACATTCATCATTTCATTTTCCTGGATTATTTTTTCTCAAAAGCTTAAAGATAGGCTTACACATCTCTGTCAATTATGATATGAATCGAGCTATATAATTAAGTCTTCCTAAAATGCTCCAGACCTCCTTTTCAATTTTAAGGGCTGAAATTTCAATTATACCCCTAATTTTATCAGAATCAATCTCAATTCTCCTTCTACTGACTATAAACCCTAACAATTTCCCCGATAAAACCCCAAATATGCACTTTGCAGGATTTAATCAGAGATTATAACTCCTTAGTTACTCAAACAATCTTCCCAAAACTACAACATGGTCTTCACCATGTTAAGATTTTGCTATCGTGTCATCAACATATACTTCTATTTTTTTATGCATTATATCATAAAACAGGATAACCATTACTCTCTAGTAAGTTGGCCCCGCATTCTTCGGTCTAAAAGGTATTACTTTATAACAAAATGTTCCTAGAGAGTAATAAAAGTTATTTTTTTCCTTATCATCAGGATTCATTTTAATTTGGTTGTATCCTAAGAATCCATCAATTAATGACAACATATAGAATCAAGTTGTATTATCTAGTAGCACATCAATGTGCGGTAGAGGAAAATCATATTTTGGACTTGCTTGATTCAGATCTTGATAATCAACACACAATATAACATTTCCATATTTCTTAGGGACAAGAATAATATTAGTCATCCATTCTGGATACTTGGCCACTTCTAGAAAACCTACCTCAAACTGTTTTTTTGCTTCTTCTTTTATTTTCAGCAAAACATCTGGTTTTACTTTTCTCAACTTTTATTTTACGGGTTTACACTCTGACTTTAGTAATAAATGATGCACAACTATGTTCGTATTCACCCTCGACATATCTTGATATGACCATGCAAAGACATCAACAAACTCTCTTAGCAATTTAATTATCCTTTCTTTGAGTTTCAGAGGCAAGGATGCACTAATCCTCATTTCCTTCTTATTTTCTTTGGTTCCTAGGTTTACTATTTCCACTGCTTCTTCTGAAGGTTGTACAATTTTTCATCATGTTCCATCATCCTAGTTATTTCAGGTGGGAAATCCTCTTCGTCTTCTTCATCATATGTGAATTCAAAGATAGGGTTATCAAAATCATACCCAGACTTAATTTTATCAAAATTTAATTCATCATCGGCATTCTTTGGCAAAATGAGTATAAAGGAAAAAAATTACTAAGCTATAGAAATTAAGCAGAAAGTAAATGAAATAAAGTAGTAAGGAGAGTTCAAGAATGGAGATGAAACATGCACTTTATTTTATTAAAAATTATTTTAAAATATTTGAAAAAGAAAGTCCATGCTAATATTTTCCTAAGACATTAGACAGAATCATAAGAAAATAATTATTTGAATTACTTTGATTAAGATGGCAATTCATAAGCTTTCCAATTTTTTAGATCTTATCCTCGTAGCAAAGGTGTAACCCATAAAATTACTTCATCATGAGGCTCATTTTCATTCACCACAGTCATCAACAAATTTTCTAATATTGCCTCCATATCTCATGGACCTATTGTCGTCTCTATTTCCTCATGGAAAACACCAGCACTCCTAAAGGTTTGCCTTATGGGTGGAAATGTCATTTTCTCCACTGAAGCTTCTTGATTCGATAATCTTGCCAATCGATGATTCTTTTTCTCTTTCTGAATTCTTCTTTTGTCTTCTCTAGTAATCTTGTATCCCAATCCAGCTCTATTGTCAATATTAGGAGGAAGTAGAAAGACATTGATTCCTTGTTTATGTTTTCCTAAACCTTTTCCTAGGGAATAACTTACCCTTAACATTTCTCTTTCCACCATCATAGCCGCAGTTGATAATCGAGGGATTGGCATGACCAATCCTTCTCCAATATATGAAGTGTTTGCTATTTCAAAGGATTGGAAAGAACTTTCAAAAGCTTCTTCTACTGCTTCAACATATGGGGTTGGGACAGGTTTTGTGATAAAAAGATATTCTTCTGTCAAAATTTTAATCAACTTTCCTTCAATGATGAATTTGACTTTCTATTGTAAAGATGTTGGTACTGCTCCTTCCAAGTGTATCCATGGTCGTCCTAATAACATACTGTAAGTCGGTACCATTTTCATCACTTGAAATGTGATATTAAAGGTGACTAGATCTACTTGGATAGGTATTTTCATATCCCCTAAAACCTCTTTTCTAGTCCATCAAAGGCCTGAACTATCATAGATCTAGGCTGCATATATATCTCATCGATTGGTAGCTTTGAAATGGTTGTTTTAAGTAAGATATTCAGAGACGATCCATTTTCCATTAGAACCTTTGCAATAGAATATCCTTTATATTGGACCGATATATCTAAAGCTTTTGTATGCCCAGTCCCTTCTCCAGGTATTTCATCATTAGTTAAGGATATATAATTAGCTGTCATTACACTCCCAACTATAATGTTCAGGCTATTTACTTCCAATCACCTTGTATTCACTTTGCTTAACCAACTTCAAGAATTCACATGCCTCGTGCTCAGTGATCAGCTTCTTTACTTCCAATTACAGGTCATTTTTAGTGACCACATCTTGGAATTCTCTAGCGTCTTTATGTTTTACTAATTCTCCTTCTTTGGCTTTCCCCTTTCTACGCCTTTCTAATTCTTCTTTTCAGTGATTCTTGACTGCTTATGATGTTTAACAGTGCCCACTTCTCATCATTCCACCTATACCAGAGATATTAACTATCGATTCAATTTCATTGCTTCCTTGACATATACCAGGATTTTGGCTTACTATCTCACACCCATACTTTCAAGGCACTGCTTATGAATCCTTATATTCAAAAGGAGCTGGTGTTTTGATTATAAGTTTTGGGATTTGTGAAGACATACCAGATTTTTTCTTTTTCATTTCTTTCGACGAGCATGATATTACAATATGTGTTGGGATAGAAAGACCAATAGACACCATATTCACATCTTCCTCTTTCCTTCTTTCTATTCCAAAAATCACAATTTTAGCATTCATCAATTTTTGAACTTTCCTCCTAAACTGTGAACATTCATTAATTGTATGATCCGATGTCTCACCATGGTAGTCACAAAAGGGTTCTTCTTGAGGGAGAGATTTGACTCTCAGTTGTTTTTCAAGAATTATACCAGCTTTGACCAAAAATTTGAAAAAGTTCTCTCATAGGCATTTGAATTTCTTCTAACTTGTCCTTATATTGTGGGACCTCATCCTCAATAATGGCATTGATTTTGCCCCCACCATAATTTTTGCAAAGGGTTATTATTCACATTATGGGTCTTTGACTCTTGGTTAAATCTCAACCACCCCACATTTAAAAGACTCTGATCCTTTCTTTTAAATGCAGTACAATTTTTAATAGAATGCCCAGGTACCCCCGCATGGTACTCACACTTTGCATTGGAATCATACCATTTGGGGTAAGGTGGTTTTATTAGTTCCAATGGTGTCAAGCACAGTTGTTGTTCTTGCAGTAGTTGAGATAACAATTCTATATAAGTTATCGAAATAGGGCCAAATATTTCTATCCTCCTTTTCCGAGGGCAATTATTTTGTTGCCCTCATTGATTAGGTTGATTTGTTTTATTGCCTGCTCCTTGGGCAAGCATAGGAGCACCAGGTGGAGTGGAATAAAGAGAAATTTGAGAACTAGTGAATTGGGGAGCTTGATAAGGAAATTGATACATTTCGGGCCTTACATTAGCCACATAATGTGATGAAGGATGATGATAGTAAGTTTCTTTAGGCTGTAGATATCCTCCTATTATATGGGTTTCTCCCTCTCTCTCTCTTTGCCTGAATATTGTCTTTTTGAGTTTTTTCCTTTAATACTTTCCTCTTAAATTTTTCTTTTTTTCATACCTTGCTCAATCATTTTCCTAGCTAGAACTAAATATGAAAAGTTGGTGGTTGTGTTAGCTAGCAACATGTTATAGGATGGTTGTCCTAGCGTGTCCAAGAAATTGGATATCATCTCATTATCCATCAGAGGGGGACTAACTTGTGCTGCTTTATCTCTCCATCTTTGTGCATATTCTTTAAAAGTTTCATTGTTTTCTTTTTTATAGCTCTCAAATCATCCCTACTAGGTATCATATCCTTGTTATGTTTATATTGCTTCATGAAAACACCTACCAGATTTTTCCATCTTCAAATAGGTGTTTGATCTAAACTTATGTATCACCACATTGCTAGTCCTGCAAGATTTTCTTGAAAAATATGAATCAGTAATTTCTCATTACTAATGTATATTGCCATTCTACTATATAACATTAATAGATGACTTTAAAAATAATATAGTCATCATATTTTTCAAAGTCTGGAGTCTTGAACTTCAGTGGTATAGTCACTTCAGGTACCAGGTACAGTTGGGATGCATCAATGGTTCCATACACATTAACCCCTTTAACAGACTTTGAATGCTCTTTTATCCATTCTATCCTTTTTCGAAATAGGTTCAAAACTAGCTCTTTCGAAATTGCTTTGCACCTTTGGGTCATCCAAGTCTGGGATTATTATGGGTTCTTCAGGAAAAACCGGAGGCCTTGGATTTATTTGAGAGTCTCTTGCTTCTCTGGTAGCATTTTTTAAAAAGGTTGAGAAGCACCCATATTTTTTGCTGGATGAGTATTATTACTTGGTCCTCCTTCCACTGGCTTATAAAATGGGATAAAACTTGCTGGATATATAGGATCCTCCATGGCACCTATAAAAGGATGGGCTATCGGGGTTCCTGATCCTGAAGCACTAAGCACGGTTTCTATGGTATTTTTTCCTTTGAGTAGTTTTATAAGTTGTGCTAATTGATTTCTTATTTCTGAAACTTCTTTTAACCTATCTTTTATCTTATCGATATCTCACCTCATTTCTTTTTGGGCTTAATTTTCTATGAGTCTAGTCTTTGACCAAGTCCCATAATGATGAGTTAAGTCAAATTTGTTTTATGACTATATTGACTTTCCTGATATTATATTTATTTTGCATTAGAAAATATTTTTATTTACCATTTTTCATTTGAATGAAAAATCATGATGCAACAATTATGCAAACTCATGTAAAAAGAGAAAAAAAAACATAAATAATTATTCATCCTTAGTACATAAAAAAAATATACATTTTGCTTATCAAATTAAAAAAGGAATGAAATCCTGAACTCTTTCTTACTTTCATCTGAATCTTCCATAATAGAAAAGCTCTCGATATATCTTTTCCAATAAATTATAGAGCTCTTATCCATATGGTCTCACTGGCAAATAAATTATCTTCATACGGTTCACTTCTTGGTCCATGGAGCTTGCTTGTTGAGCTAGTTCTTTCATTTTTTCAGTGAAATAATCAGCATGGGTGCATACCCTGATAAAATTATCTTGATAAAAGACACAATCTTCATATATGCTCTCAGACGTGTGGCTAAATAATTTTTCTCAACCAAAATTTGATATATAGAAGCAGTCAATTGATCTATCTAGTCCTGATATTCTTGAATTTTTTCATACTAAATTTTGGACATTAGTTTATTGTTGGTATGATTCCTTTACTAGAGCTTCTATATCGCTTTTCATGTTTTCTTCCCTTTCTTTATATCCATCTAAAAACTGTTGGAGTATAAATATTTCTCCTTTTAACTTATTATTTTTTTGCTTTATTTCGAAAGCTCTTCTTTTGACTTTCAAGATTGTTATCTTCCTTTTCATCGTGTTGGAATCATGCATCTGGACTTTTGTTATTTCATATTTAAGCTTTTCATTTTCCCTATGAAGCTCAAAAGTTCTTTTTTTAGCCTCTGCAGTCTCTCGAATCCAGTAGGCTACGTCTCTATCATCTGTGGAAGACATTTTTCTAATGACAGCTTCATTAATAAGAACATGCTCATTTGATGTGGAATGTTCATTGTGTATCCTTACTATAGGAGGGACGAACCATTTTTCTCTTTTTCGGTGTCATTCTAAGTAACCCTGAGTTACTAAGTCTCTATAAGCTCCTAATCTTATCTTTCTCACAATTTGCCATGCATCCAGGACTTTACCAAGCTCGACAGATGTTTCTCATCCCCATAATCAAAGTCTATGTGAAACAACCTTATTGTTTGAGGAATGAATTGTGAAGATCCCAGCTGTCTTCTTACCATTGCAGATACATATGCGATGACCCCCCATATTCCTATTAAAGGCACCCATGAAAAGTCATCACAACTATACGTTAATGATTATTTATCTTTCCAAAAGGCTAACCAGGATATATCTTCTTCTTTTATTTATTGTAAAAATCTTAACCATTGCTTTTTGTTCTGGGCTGTCTTAGGCCATTTTGCCGATCCAAACTTTACTAGATGATTTTTTTGTAGCATTGTATCATGGTTCATACTCAATAGTAGAAAACTGGAATTGAAGAGAGCACTTGAAATGTATTAGAGCCCATGTACTCAACAAAATAGCACAACCCGTGAATCGTCTGCTTCCTTGCTTCCTGCAATGGCTCAAAGATCTCATTATTTCTCCCAATATACTAATGATTGGATATGTTCCTTTTATTACACTAGTAAAGAAGGTGATCACTTTGAGATTTATGGAGTTCAATTCTTTCGAAAATATGACCATTCCATAAATAAGCAGGGCCAAAATCTAGAATCCTTCCTTTCGATCCAAATTATTTTTACAAATCCTAGTAAGGATCCACTCGAATGACCTTAGATTGTGGATTTTCCCATCCTTCTACCACACTTTCATTTACATCCATGATCTTGGCCAATTGTCTTCTACCTAGTTTCCTCTTATTATATGCATATAGCTTAATATCTTTCTTTTCTAATTTGTTGGTTATGATATGATACTCTTCTATTGTAGGTGTTAAGTCTAATTGTCTAATTATGAAACAATGGTAGCATGAGTCCCAGTAATTTATATGGTCTTTAGCATGGACAAAAATACCAGAGTGTAAATAAGATAAGTAATCCATCCAAATTGCTCATTAAATTGGATCCTTTGTTGGGGATACTGTCCCAAAATTTCTTTTAAAGCCCTTAAATTATTTTGTTGAAAGTCTACCTCCCTTAATGTTGGAAGTTGGACCATGACTCCTGTAGGAACACAATCCCCTTCTATTTTTTGTGTTGACTCTGATTCTTTCGTGGCCTATGCTTCAGATATATCTAAAACAATTCTATTACGGTAATTCATTTTGGATGGTTGCAAGAATATAAAAATGCTCCTATTGTAATAAAAAAAGACAAAACACGCTTATAAATTATTATATCAATATACAAATGTGTTTATGATAAATATTAAAATGCTATGTTATGCAAAAAAAAAGCTATATGATATGAAATCATAATGCCATGTGATGCAAAATTATGCAGCATTTATTAAAAAGGCATTTTGTGATTGATCATGGGAAAGGTTTTCAAGACAAGGAAAAAAAAGAATACATCGTGATTTAAAAAATAACGAGCAGATGGAGGAGATTAAATACATATTTCTTTGATCCTAAACGAGTTTGGAAAAGGCTATAGTAGATTTTCCTAAAGGTGTGAATAGTTAAGTTCTACTCCTAACGGATCCGCCTTATTCCATTAGGTTATGAGGTTTTCAGACTATGAGTAATCTCACTGACGTCCATAACATGGACTAGTGAGCTCTCTTAGTCAGTATATGACTAAAAGACAGTCTGAGTGGGGATTTTTCGGAGGCCTTACCGGGTTTTCCGCAGGGCAACCCTACTACATCCTTATACTAAGCCTATTAGAGTAATAGATCACTTCCTGACATTTAAGTAAGTGTGTAATAAGAGACTTGTAGGTTGAAATACGCATATAATAATATGAATATAATTAAATATTTTAAAAATATAAAAAATAACATTAAATGAATCTCAAAACACAAGTAAGAAATAAAACATAAATAACACAATAATATATATAGCTTAACACATCTATGTATTAACTAGCTTTTTCTAGTGGAGTCGCTAGCTGTCGTACACAGGGCAATAAGGAGCCGGCGGAGTATAGAATTTAATTTAGTTTTTGTGTCGGCTTATATTTAATTGTTGTTATTTTTATTAGGAGTCGCCGCCAATCAATTATGAGGTTTGATTAGATACTTAGTATGGTTTGTGTTTCTAGATTCGGGGGGTTTGCATAGAAGGAAAAGCACCATACAACACCCAAAATTTATACTATAATTATTGTAATATTTTATTATCTATATTTTTTATTTGTAATAGAAATTATATTCATTACATGAATATAAATCTTAATTATATATTTTTTATTGTATCCGCTGTATGGAAATTAATATTTTTTAAATTTTATTATTTTTAATGATTTTATTACCCTTGTGGGTATATATTTATTTATTAGTTAATAACTTAATTCTTATACTCACTATCTGAATATAAGTATTTTAATGCTATTAAATAGCTTAATATGTGTTAAATTTATTGTAATTATTTTCAAATTCAAGTCCATTTTTAAAAAAAGTACCATTTTTAAAATATATTAACAAATTATAAAAATAAAAGATATATAAAAATATTTAATAAAATGCAGAACTAGAATAATCATGTATCATTAAAATTACCAAGACATCTATCAGTAAATTACCTTATTAAAAATATTATCATTAAAATTAGCTTAATATCGGCATAAAAATAAACATCTATCAGTAAATTACCAAGACAGAAAATTTTGTTGGTAATACTGACATAAAATTTTATTGGTAAATTATCGACAGAAAATTTACCGAAAGAAAATTTTGTTGGTAATTACCGAGAAAAAATTTTGTCAGTAATTACCGAGATAAAATTCTACCGGTAAATTACGAAGAGAAAATTGTGTCGACATTACTGGCAAAAAATAATTTAGTTGGTAATTTCAACAAAATTAAATCTTGCTTATTTTGTTGACATTACAGATAAAATTTTATGCCGGCAATACATATGCTCACAAAGTATTTAAATCTATTGGTAAAAAAATTATTATTAAATTTAATTATTTTTAAAATTTAAAATATATTTATTATTATTATTATTAATTTTTATGATGTATATAAAAAATGTATGAATGAATTGAATATTAAAAAAATAAAAAATATGAAAATAAAATTTTTATTTAAATAGAGATTAAATCTAATAATGAATAAGTATAAAATAAATGTACATAAAATAATAAAAATATAAAAAAGTATAAAATTAAAATATAAATAACATATAAAAAATTAAAATCAAGAAAAAATTAAAATCAAGTAGAAGCTGGAGGCAATAAAAGTGGAGGTGAAAAAGAATCACCCGAAGAAAACTGTCGTGATAGATCGAAGGTCTCTCGCATAAAGTTGATCATAAACTCATTAAGCTGCTATTGGACCAACATCTGCATCTCATTCTGCATCTGTTTCTGCATCTAAGTTTAAACCTGCTCTTGAACCTAGACCTGTATCTACTCCTAGATCTGTTGCTGAATAGTCCATAAAATAATACTAATTTTCTATAAAAATACCAAAATAACCATAAAATTTTAATTCTTAATACTAATTAACTAAAAATCTATAAAATAACAAAAAAAATTAAACACTTATTTCATATAAATTAATAAAATAACCATATATTTTAATCAAATTTACCTAAATTTTTTTTAATTATTTTTATTCTAAAATTTAAAAAAATAAATCAATTTTAGCTAAAAAAATTTAAAAATCATAAAAATACCCTAAAAAATCTAACATCCTAAAATATTTATATTTACAAAAAAAATTCTAAAAATATAAGAAAAAATTTTAAAAATTCTTAAAACATATTCTATTTAAATAGAAAAATTTTAAAAAAAATAAAATTACTTAAAACATATTCTATTTAAATAGAAAAATATCCTAAAATAAAAATCTAACACCCTAAATAAATTTCTAAATATAAAAAATTCTAAATATAAAAGAAAATTTGAAATATATTATGAAAAATTTTAAAAAATTCTAAAATAATACTATGATTAATTAAAATAACCTAAAAATCAAATAGCACACAATCAAAATATAAATAATCAATTTAAACTTCAACACTCACAAACTCAAAACAAAATATCAAATTTATAAAAAATAACAACAAATTAAAAAATAAATAACAAAAATTTAAAATATATTACAAAAATTATCAAAAACTAAAAAAATAAAAATAAATACCTTCTCCTTCTTCTTCAAGCAAAAAAAATAAAAAATAAAAAACACATAGAAAATGAGACATAGAAAGATAGAGGGAGAAGAGAAATGAAGAAAATAGGGCAGAGTTCGTAGAAATGAGAAAAAAGAGGAAAATTTTTATTTTTATAGGTAAGATTAATCGAGAAAATTAAGTATCTATTGGTAAATTTGCGAACAGAAAATATATTATCTCGATATTACTTATAAAAAATATATTTTGTCGATAATTTTACTAATATAAAATATATTATCTCGGTAAACAGCTCAACTAATTGAGGTAAAATTTTTGCCTAATTAATTGGGTTGTGATTATTTATTTACTGAGAGAAATATTTTCTTTTTGTTAAAATTACCTAGGGAAAATATTTTTTATCGGTATTACCTATAGAAAATCTATTATGTCGGTAATTTTATCTACGAAAAATATATATTCTCTTGGTATTACCGATAGAAAATATATTCTGTCGGTAAATTTACCAACAGAAAATATATTCTCTCAGTATTATCTATAAAAAATATATTATGTCGGTAAATTTACCAACAGAAAATATATTCTCTCGGTATTACTTACAGAAAAATATTTTTTGTCGATAATTTAACCTACAAAAAATATATTCTCTCAGTAAACGACTCACCTAATGGCGGTAAAATTTTTGTCTAACTAATTGGATTGCGAATATTTATTTACCGAAAGAAATATTTTTCTGTCGGTAAAATTACCTAGAAAAAATATTTTTTGTCGGTATAACCTACAGAAAATCTATTCTGTCGGTAATTTATTTACGAAAAATATATTCCCTCGGTATTACAAACAGAAAAAATATTTTATCGGTAATTTTATCTACAGAAAATATATTCTCTCGATAAACGGTTAACTTAATGAGGTAAAATTTTCTTCCAACTAATTGAATTACGGCTATTTATTTACCGAGAAAAATATTTTTCTGTCGGTAAAATTACCGAGAGAAAATATTTTCTGTTGATATTACCTATAAAAAAATATATTATGTCAGTAATTTTATCTATGAAAAATATGTTCTCTCGGTATTTTCGACAGAAAAAATATTATATCGGTAATTTTATTTATAGAAAATATATTCTCTAGGTAAACAGCTCGCCTAATGGCGGTAAAATTTTCGTCCAACTAATTTTATTACAACTATTAATGTATCGAGAGAATCACTTTTTTATCAGTAAAAATACAGAGAGAAAATATTTTTTTTCGGTATTACTTACAGAAAATATATTTTGTCGGTAATTTTACCTACGAAAAATATATTCTTTCAGTATTACCGACATAAATTATATTTTATCGGTAATTATAACTACAGAAAATGCATTCTCTCGGTAAACAGCTAATCTAATGGTAGTAAAATTTTCGCCAAACTAATTGAGTTAAGACTATTTATTTACCGAGAAAATTACTTTTTGTCCGTAAAATTACCGAGAGAAAATATTTTCTATCGGTATTACCTACAAAAAATATATTATGTCAATAATTTTACCTATAGAAAATATATTTTATCGATATTATTGACATAAATATATATTGGTATCGCAGTAAAATTATCGGTAATTTTACCTATATAAAATATTATCTCGGTAAACAGCTTAAATAATGACGGTAAAATTTTTGCCTAATTAATTGGGTTGCCACTATTTATTTACAGAGAAAAATATTTTTTTGTTGTTAAAATTACCTAGAAAAAATATTTTCTGTCGGTATTACCCACAAAAAATCAATTCTGTTGGTAATTTTATCTACGAAAAATATATTCTCTTGGTATTACCGACAGAAAATGTATTATATCTGTAAATTTACCAACAAAAAATATATTCTCTCAGTATTACCTACAGAAAATATATTATGTTGGTAAATTTACCAACAAAAAATATATTCTCTCGGTATTACTTACTGAAAAATATATTTTATCGGTAATTTTACCTACAGAAAATATATTCTATCGATAAACAGCTCACCTAATGGCGGTAAAATTTTCGTCCAACTAATTAGGTTGCAAATATTTATTTACCGAAAGAAATATTTTTCTGTCGGTAAAATTACCTAGAAAAATATTTTCTATCGGTATAACCTACAGAAAATATATTCTATCGGTAATTTTACCTACGAAAAATATGTTCTCTCGATAATACCGATAGAAAAAATATTACGTCGGTAATTTTATTTATAGAAAATATATTCTCTCGGTAAACGGCTCACCTAATGGCGGTAAAATTTTCGTCCAACTAATTTTATTACAACTATTTATGTATCGAGAGAACCACTTTTCTATTGGTAAAAATACCGAGAGAAAATATTTTCTGTCGGTATTACTTACAGAAAATATATTCTGTCGGTAATTTTACCTACGAAAAATATATTCTCTCAGTATTACCGACATAAATTATATTTTATCGGTAATTTTACCTACAGAAAATGCATTCTCTCGGTAAACAGCTCACCTAATCGCAGTGAAATTTTCATCAAACTAATTGGGTTGAGACTATTTATTTACAGAGAGAATAACTTTTCTGTCAATAAAATTATCCAGAGAAAATATTTTTTATCAGTATTACCTACAAAAAATATATTCTGTTAATAATTTTACCTATAGAAAATATATTCTGTCAATATTATCGACACAAATATATATCAGTAAATTTTATCACTAAAAATGATAATAATTCGCGCTAAATATTATTGACTCTTTGACATTTCTGTCAGTAAGTCTGTCGGTAATTATTGGCATCATTTGTTAGCGCCATTATTATCGACAATATTTTAGTCGTGTGAATATTGTGTAGATATTGGCATCATTCATCAGTATTTTATTGATAATCTGTTGATATATTTTTTTTAATTTATTTGTTAATAGTTTCTCTCGGTATTTTGCCAGTATTACTAATAAAAAAAATTCTATCTGTAATCTGATACATTCTTATGATGATACGCAACAAATAATAATATATATAGATATAGATATATAATATATATCAAATATCTACTAAACATCCACTAAACATCTACCAAATATCTATATAATATTTTTAATATTTATTTTTTTAATTTTTTAAATTTTTATTTCCACAACATATATACAATATTTACACGACTTCTGCATAAAATACATACAACACACATAATAAATATGTAACATGCAAATAACATCTATCAAACATCTATAAAATATACACAAAATATCTACACAACATTTACGTAATGAAATTAATATTTTTTTTAACTTTTTTTACATATATAATATGTAAAATTTTGTTAAAAATAAATTTAATAATTTTTATTAATATATTTTTATATTTTTTTTGAGTGTTTATTTATTATTTATAATCAAAATTATAAATTTTTTTTTTATAAAAATTAATAAATTTTATGTGTTGAAAAAATAATTTAAAATATTAAATTTTATTATAATATTTTTATTTAATAGTGAAGTTTAAAAAAAAGATGAAAATTGAAGTAAAATATTGATTGTAATGATAGAAGAAATATTTTTAAAAAAATTATTTTAATGAGGAGTGAGGTATTTTTAAAATTTTATTCTAATTTTTTTTAACAATATAAATATTTTTATTTGCTGTAATATTTTTTATATAAAGTTTATTTTTTTTGTTAGTTTTGTAAATGTCTCTTTAATCTTAGGGTTATTTAAAAAACTAATCTAAAAACTAAATATGCTTTCAAATACATTGCATGTAATAGCAAATTTCAATATCACCCCTAACAATTATTTTAGTTTGAAAAAATACGGAAGCCAAATGATTGTGTTAATGTCCACGTGTTGTTATAATTTATAAACTTGCAAATAAACTAACAAAAGGGTTTTCCTAGCAAACACTGGACACATATATTACAAATTAATTAATTAATTAATTATAACAGAGAATTAGTATTAAATATAAATGGACAAATATATTATAAATAAATAAATAAATTATAACAATGGAACAAGTATTAAATATAGATTTAGTTAGATATGATACGTTAAAGTAAAAAAATTATATCTAAAATATACAAAAATAAAATAAAATTTATTTATATTTATTTTTTATAAAATAAAAATTTACTATAAATTTAGTTATATGATATTATATCTTACATACAACAAATATATATTTATATATATAACCTGTATATACCGTGATTCTTTTTAAATGTAATATATATATATTATTATATTTAACATATATGTATATATATAAATAATTTTATTATCACTTTTATATTTTTATTCTTTTAAAATTTAATTAGTATCTATTATTATATGTAACATATATCGATATATAACTAAATATATAATCATTTTATATTCTTATTCTTTTAAAATTTAACACTTAAATATTATTATATATAATATATATCGAATATAACTAATATATAATAGTTTTATACTTTTACTTTTTTTAAAATTTAACATATATATATTGTTGTATATATTATATACTGACATATAACTAAACATACATCACTTTTATACTCTTATTTTTTTAAAATTTAACATATATATATTATTATATGTAACATATACTGACATATAACTAAATATATATCACTTTTACACTCTTATTTTTTTTAAAATTTAATATATATATGTTGATATATATAATATATACCAACCTATAATAATATATATCCACATATACCAATATATATCTATATATATTATTATTATTTAGTTAAAGTATATGCAATATATATTGATATATATCCAAATATTATTAATTTTTAGTTAAAATATATGTAATATTTATCGATATATATAATATATAATATTATGTATATGTTAAAATTAAAATTAAAAAAGCAAAGAAATTCTTAGAGGAAAATCTTATGTAAGACAAGGACAAACTTGACAAGTTTGGATAATTAAAGTAGGGACCGATTTTGTCAATTAATTGTCATCCTCAAAATTAAGATTATCCATTTCCTTAGTTTCCAAATCACTGTAATTACAAACTTAACTTGAGAATGTTTTGATTGTTGATAGTCTTTTCTTCCTCAAGAAGTAATAATACCCCATCACCCAATTTTTTTCTTATTTTACGTTTTATTACAATAACTAAACTTATTATGTAAATTTAAGTTTGTTTTAAATTTCAGTTTGTATTAATAAAAACACTAAATTTATTATCGATCTTTGATATGTTGTTATTCTATAAAATAGATAAACCATTAAATTAAAAATTAAATTTCAATACGTGTGGGAATGAAATCTATAATTTCTCAACATCTCAATTTTGGTCTTATCTCTAAATCAAAGCCTCATTGTTTTTTACAGTTCATATTTCCATTTATATCAGAATTTTAATATTCACAAATTATTATTAACAAAAAAAAGCATGTATTAAAAAATGAACCATTAGGATACCTAAAATTTCAACTTTAAACTTCTTAATAAATTCTCATAAAATATACGTACATAAAATTTAATAACTGCATATTTTCCTCAAAAAAATTTTCTTTGATATATTTTATTAAATATGTAGAATGCGTTGCATTTGAAGAAAAAAATTCAATTAAAACATTTCAAGCCTAAAAACAAACAAGCAAACAAAAAACAACCTCTTTCTTAAATAAATTAATGTCCTTAAACAACCATTTGGAGCCGCTTGTAAATTATCCAGCTAGGTCCATTGCTCATCGTCGTAGGGTCGGTCGCTTTGACGATATTGCTATGACCTACAGTTAAGGAATTTGCTAGAAGATTCAATCTATATGAAGAAAAAAACAAATGATGAAATTTAAGAAAATAAAATATTTATTTACAGCTTTGGACGTTTGAATTAAGATTAAAATCATAATGGGAATTGAAGGAAGTCCAGTTGAAAAGAAAAGAAAGAGGAAGAAGAAGAGGGAGATGTATAAAGAGAGACCGTGTTTTTTAAATTAAGAACAGGATGAAGAGACTAATGAAACAATGAAATTGATAACAAGAAGAATGAATGAATGAATACTGTTTCATTGAATTGATTAACAGAGTACTATAGAGTAGCTTCTTATATACATATGCTAACTACTAAAGAAAAGAAATGAAGATTCTTCAGATAACTAACAATCTGTAACTAATTTGTCCTACATGGCTTAACAAAATTAATTAATTATAACAACCTGTAACTTGCACCCAATCCAGCTAAACATCAATTTCACTTGTTTCAACAAGCTTGAATCAGCTGCAGCAGTATACAACAAGTATGCTATATTAGCCCCCCTCAAGCTGGAGGGTACACATTGTGCATACCCAGCTTGGAAAGAGACTGATGAAAAAGAGCAGCAGCCAATGGTTTAGTCAAAAAATCTGCCAGTTGATTTGAAGAAGAAACTGGTAACAGATGAATGATCTTGGATTGCAGCTTCTCTCTAACCACATGACAATCAATTTCTATGTGCTTAGTTTGCTCATGGTAGACTGGATTCTGAGCTATAGGAATGGCAGAAGAATTATCACAGTATAAGAGTGCAAGATGAGGATGAGAGATCCCTAAGTTCTAAAGAAGATACAAAAGCCATTGTATTTCACAAGCTGTTGCAACAAGTACTCTATACTCAGCCTCAGAACTAGACCTAGAGATTGTAGTTTGCTTCTTAGATTTCTAAGAAATCAAAGAATCTCCAAGAAATACGCAATACCCTGACACAGATTTTCGAGAATCAGGGCATGTAGCCCAATCTAAGTCTGAAAAAGCCTTTAACTGAAAATCACTCTTTGCTGAAAAGAAGAGACCTTGTCCTGGTGCGGCTTTAATATATCTAAGAACCCTGTGAGTTGCTTCCAAGTGAGTGTTAGTGGGCTTATCAAGGAACTGTGATAATTGTTGTACAGCAAAGGAAATGTCTGGTCTTGAGGTGCAAAGATACAACAACTTACCCACTAATCTTCTATATACTGAAATATCAGAAAGTAAAACACCAGTACCTGCTGACAATCTTAATGAACCAGCCATTGGAGTTAAAGCTAGCTTGCACCCAATGAAAAATGTGTCTTTTAACAAGTCCATGGCATACTTTCTTTGGCAGAGATTAATTCCTTCAGAAGTTCTAGCAATCTCAAGTCCCAAAAGAAAATTTGATCTGACCAAGATCCTTAATCTTGAACTTGTTATGAAGAAAAGTCTTTATTGAGTTTATTTCACCAATATCATTGCTTATATAAGAAAAGCTATGAATGAAGTGGCAGAATGTTTAGTGAACAAAGAACAATCTGCTGAAGCTTGTTTAAAACCTTGACTTAGTAAAGATTCAGTAAGTTTTGCATTCCATTGTCTGCTGGCTTGTTTTAAGCCATAAAGAGACTCTTACAATTTACAAACCATACCAGGAGAAGGAGAATTGAATCCTGGTGAAAGCTGCATGTAGACTTCTTCATGGAGATCACCATGTAAGAAAGCATTGTTGATGTCTAATTTAGACAATCACCATGTAAGAAAGCCTTGCCTTGCACCTTTCTATTGAGCCATCAGCATGATACTTAACTTTATAAACCCACTTACAGCCAATGGGTTGTTTGTGAAAAGGCAATTCAGTCAATGTCCAAGTTTCATTTGCTTCCAAAGCTTGAATTTCAACTGCCATTGCATCTCTCCAACACTCATGCTTCATCGCTTCATTATAATTCTTAGGCTCCTTGATGCTACTGATTGCAACAGAAAAGACTTTGTATTTTTGTAAAAGGTGATCATAAGAAAAGACTGAATCAAGTGAATGTGGTTTAGTGAGTTTGGTTTCTACGAGTGGTTTTGTTATTGTATTACATACATAATTTTGGAGATAAGAGGCGGTTTGTCAGGTTCTGGTAGATTTCCTGAGATTAGGTGAACGAGGCAGCAGGTCTGGGAATAGGTTGAATTAGTTATTCTGTATTACTAGAAGTAGCAGTTATAGTTGTTGGATGTGAAGATTGTTGGTTAGGTTGGTTAATGTGATGAGAAGGAGATATGGATGACGGAGATGAGTTAGTACTTTGGTTAGATTGGTTAGGAGGCTGATCAGAACCAAAAATATTTGGAAGATCACAACCATCATCAACAAATGTATTTGTTCCTACAGGAAGCACAGAAGTATGTTGAGCTAAACCACTAGTATTAAACTGTGGAGTTTTAAATGGAAACACTTGTTCATGAAAAACTACATTTCTAGAAAGAAAAATGTATTTGGTATGCAAGTCCATCAGTTTAAAACCTTTTGTTCGTTGTGGATAACCCAAAAAACAACAAGCAGTAGACCTTGGATCAAATTTACCTCTGGGAGTAGAAGCATAGGCAAGATAACCGAATACTTTTAGCATTGTAAAATCAGGTGTAGTATTATACAACATTTGAAATGGAGTGAGATTATTGATTAAAGGAGAAGGAGTTCTGTTTATGATGTAAACAACATGAATAACACACTCATACCAAAAAGAAAGAGGAATGGAAGACTGAAATTTAAGAGCTCTTGCAACATTCAAGATATGCTGGTGCTTTCTTTCAACCACAGCATTTTGCTGAGGTGTATATACACAGCTTGTTTGATGCATAATTCCTTTTGATTGAAAAAACTCAGGTATCTGAAACTCAACACCATTGTTAGATCTTATGACTTTGATGGTTTTCTGAAATTGAGTATGAACGAATTGAATAAAATTCTTGAGAATGGATCTAGCTTCTGATTTTACTTTTAGAAGAAAAAGCCAAGTGAATCTGGATTTGTCATATACTATTGTGAGAAAGTATTTGTGGCCAAGGTAAGATTCAGTTTTAATTGGTCCCCATATATCAACATGGACAAGATAAAAAACATCCAAAACTGAAGAAGTGCTTAATTGAAAGGGAAGTATTTTCTGTTTTGCAAAATGACAAGTTGAAGCAGTGATATTAGAATCTATAGATTGAAGCAATTTCAGTCTAGGAAAAGATAAATGGCCTAGCCTATAATGCCAGATTTGAGAAGAAACAACTGAATTGATAGAGGTATTGATAGAAGAATTTACAAAAGAATTTATTTATACAAGCTCTTGTGGATGTGGATGAACCAGCTGGTACAAACTATGGATCTTTCTATCTAATCCAATCATCCTCAAGCTCTGAGAATCCTGAATGAAGAAAGAGTTCAGATGAAAAATCAGACAAAAAGTAGATGCATTTGTTAATCTACTTGCAGAAATAAGATTGAAAGAAAAATTTGGAACAAAAAGAACACTAGTAAGAACAAACTCTTGTGAAAGATGAACAGTGCCTATATGTGTTACTGCTAATCTTTGATTATTAGGTAGATGAACAAAAACATTTGACACAGCAATATAAGAAATAAAATAGGTTGTGGAGCATACTATATGATCTGTAGCACCTGAGTCAATGATCCCGGTATCTTGTTGATGATTTTTCTTTGTGATGCCAGATATAAAATGGTTACCCGATTATTCTGGCATAGGTGTGAAAGAACCGTAGATGGTGTTGACTGTGGGTGTTGTTTGTGGTGATGGGGAAAAAGTCACATTCTGTTGAAGCAGTTGCACCAACTGTATAATCTAGTCTTGAGTAAAAGGCAGCTGAGTGTTGGCAGAAACTTGCATATTTGGAGCTAGATTGATCAAAGTTGACTGCAAATTGTTATCTACTCCAGCACTTGGTACATCTGTTGTTTGATGACTTTCTTCAAACACATTGCTCTCGATATTATTGCCAAGAATACCTGCAACTTGATTGGCATATTTTCTTGGCTTGAATCTATAACCAGGTGGATACCCGTGTTTCTTGTAACATACATCTATTGTGTGACCACTGCAACCACAAAAAGAACAAAGTGGCTTGGTTCCTAAATCGGATCCAGAAAAATTTCTATTGGCTGTGAAATTCTGATTAAAGCCTTAAGAATTATTGTTCCACAGAATTGTTGCTACCAGATATTTGAAATCCATTACAATGAGAATTATTTCCTGTTTTCACATAGAATGCAGTTGGCTCAGTTACATTAGAAAACACATGCCCATTTTGCCTTTCATGTTGTACAGCCAAAGAAAACACTTTATTAATTGCAGGTAATGGCTCATCAACATGATTTGACACTTCATTTTTGAGAAATTCTCATTCAATCCTTTCAAGAATCAAATAACATAGTCATTCCCTTGATGTGTCTTGACCAATTTCAAGGCTTCACAGTTACATTGTGGATTACAAGTGCAAATTGGTACGGGTCTCAAATTCATTAGCTCATCCCAGATTACTCTCAAGTGTGTTAAATAATCTTTAATAGAAAGTGCATTTTGATGAAAAGAAAACAATTATTCTTGAAGTTTTGAAATTCAAAAAGCATCACCGTGAAAAAAAAAATCTAGCAGATAGATCATTCCATACATCAATTGCATGATCCAACCATACTATGCTCCTGTGAATTGAAGGAGACACAGAATGATATGGCCATGAAAGGACTGTTGGAATTAATTTTATATTGATTAAAATTAATTCTAAATGTGGGCTAAATATATTTAAATATTGAATGTGTATTGCAGTCAAATTAAGATAGTCAAGTTATAATTTTGATGAAATTAGGATTGTTGACTATTGAGGTGTCCTACTCGTAATAGGATTATAAGTGTAGAGACCGATAAGAATTTCTGTTTTGTTGAATGACCAAAATAGAAATTAATCATCATCATCAGTTATAAATAAGGGGTCGTGGTCTCCAGGGGAACAAAATAATTTTTTGAGAGAACATTACGCTCCTTCAGTAGTGCTTCCGCTAAACTTAAAGCGTGTATCCTCTGGAAGGCGACAAACCTCAAAATCGTCTTCAGCTTCAACATACGATGATGTCAGGTATGCAATTCAGCCCTTTGTAATTTAATTTGAATAATCTAGTGATCTATGCATATTTTATGTTTTAGGGGAATCAGGTTTTCTTCCCCTTTCAATTGGTATCAGAGCCCTATGCTAGGTTGCTAGGTTTTTGGATTAAATTACTGTGATTATTTAATTGATTATGAAAAAATCGAATTTCTGGACTTGAATTTGGGTTTGTGATTTTTTCTGGAATTAATTAATTTTTGGTTGATTAATTAATTTAATTAATTAATTAAAGATTAAAAAAATTAAAAAAAATCTGTTTTGAAACTGTTCTTCGAAGAACAGTTTCGTAAAATTGGGATTTTGGATCTTTGATCGATTTTGATGGTGTGTTTGGTCGGATTATTGACAGGAGGTGGCGTTAGGGAGGGTGTATACCCTCGTTTGGTGGCTACCGGCGGTGGAAACGGTGGATAACGATGGAAATCGTTCGGCCGGTTTGAGATTTGCGATTTCGATTTAAGTTTTTTTCGGTTTTGTGTTTTTTCAGGCGATTCATCGCCGTTCATCGCCAATAGAAGATGGCCGGAGGTTGTTCGGTGCTTGAACAACCATCTGGAGGCTGTCACCGGCGGTGGACGACGCTGGATCGAAAAATTGAAGCGAGCGGCGACGAAGTGTTCTGCTTCGGTTTGGAGACGAAAACCACACTCCAAAACTGCACCGTTTTGGGCAGTGCGCTGTGTTTTGAACAGTTTGCAGCTCTAGCTCAAAACGGCACCGTTTTGATCTAGAACGGCGCGTTTTGAAGAAGTGAACCGCGCGTCTCTGGACCAGACTAAAGCGCAAATAAAATATATTTTTTAATATTGCAAACAGGTCCTCCAACTTTTGATAATCCGATTTTGACCTAGAAAGTTTTGTAATTCCTGTTTTCACCCACAAAACTTTTAATAATTTAATTTTTCGCCCAAATTTTTCTGTTTATTCATTTTTTGGCCCAATTTTTTTTTTATTTTTTTATTTTAATTAAAGTTTATTTTTATTGCAATATTTGATTGAGTTTAAATTTAATTAATATAAATATTGCAATCAATCAATTTATTATAATTTGAGAATTTTATTGAGTTTAAATTTTGGTATTTTAGTCCTGATTGTGTCTAATATTTTTAATAATAAATTAATTGAAGCAAAAAGTCGCCAAAGTGACCTCTATTGTGAAAATTGATTTATTTGGGATATTAGACAGGTGTATTAAAATTTATTGCGGGTAGTAAACCGGCCCAAAGGAAGGTTGTTATCTGGCTGAATTGAGAATACATGTGCAGTGATAAATATGTGATAATTATTATGTTTTTATCCATGTGGATAATAAATCGGCCCAAAGGAAGATTTAATATTTGACATGATTGAATTTTCAATATTTGATTACTGCATTGAGATGTCAATTACAGTTAATGTTTTATATCCAAAGATAAAAATATTAATATTGCGCCGGTATCTTGTTTCCATTATTTAAACTCTATTATTGTTTGTTTTAATTATTTTGTGGATAGTGAGCTTATGTTAATTTTTTGTTACTTTCTATGATGTCAGCTAGCATGCCGTATAATCCTAACACTGTCCCTATGCTTGAGGGGTCAAACTTTGGTTCATGGAAATCAAGCATCATGATTTATCTGGGTTGTATGGACTTAGACCTTGCATTCAGGATGGACAAACCTGCTCCTCTTACTGAAGAGAGTACAGATGCTCAGAGGGTTCAGTATGAGAAGTGGGAGAATTCTAACCACTTAGGTCTTTTGATCATGCAGTAGGGAATCCCAGAACATGTTCGAGGAGCTATTTCTGCTGAAGAAAGTAATGCTAAAAACTATCTTGCTGAGCTGGAGAAGGTCTATGTCAAAAATGACAAGGCCGAAGTGGGAATGCTTTTAGCAAAACTCACCTCCATAAGGTATACTGGCAATGGTAGTGTTCGGGAGCATATACTGAGTATGTCCCAAATAGCCAAGAGGCTAAAGGTCCTGGATTTGGTTTTACCAGATGACCTGTTAGTCCATCTAGCTTTGAATTCTCTTCCACCACAGTATGGGCAGATCAAGACTTCATATAACTGCTAGCCGAGCAAATGGACTCTTAACGAGCTCATTGCTCATTGTGTGGATGAGGAGGAAAAGTTGTTGGCTACTAAGAGGGAGAGTGCTCATCTGGTCTCTTCAGCAGATAAGGGCAAGAACAAGAAGAGAAACAAGACTACTGAGAATAAGACTGCTAATAAAGGTCCTGTGCAAAAGAAGCCTAAGGAATTAAAATGCTTCTTCTGCAGCAAGTCTGGACACTTAAAGAATGACTGTCCTAAATACGCCACATGGCGTGTCAAGAAGGGTAAGTACCTTGTTTTAGTCTGTTCTGAGGTTAATTTAATTTCAGCTCCTAGAAACACTTATTGGATGTATTCTGGTGCTACCGCTCACATAAGTGTTTCATTGCAGGGTTGCCTGAGCTACCGAAAGCCAAATGACGGTGAAAGATACGTCTATGTGGGAAATGGCGAGCCGGTGGAAGTAGAGGCAATTGGGCATATTAGATTGTGTTTAAGAACTGGTTATTTTTTGGATCTTATAGATACTTTTGTTATTCCGACATTTAGACGAAATTTAATTTCTGTTTCTTATTTGGACAAATCTGGTTTTACTTGTTCATTTGGAGACAGTTTATTTACTTTATCTATGGATTCAAAAATTTTTCGTACTGGCTTCTTAAATGCATATGATAATCTATATATGTTGGATATTAATGATTCTTATAATGAAACCCTGCAGGTAAGTACTATAGGTACCAAAAGGAAGCGAAATATAGATAATTCAGCTGAACTTTGGCACAGACGTTTGGGTCACATATCCAAATCTAGAATAGAATGTCTTGTGTCAGATGGTATCCTAAACACACTTGATTACACAGATTTGGACTCCTGTGTTGAGTGTATTAAAGGCAAACAGACTAAACAAAAGAGACTAGGTGCCAACAGATCATCAAACGTCTTAGAATTGATACATACGGACATCTGTGGTCCATTCTCTACAGCAACAAGGAATGGCCAAAGATATTTCATATCATTCATAGACGATTACTCACGTTACGGGTACCTATATCTCATTCATGAGAAATCGGAATCTCTGGACGTTTTTAAATCTTATAAGGCCGAAGTTGAAAACCAACTCGGAAAGAAGGTTAAATGCGTTAGATCTGACCGTGGTGGTGAGTACTATGGTAGATATGACGGTTCAAGTGAACAACGTCCAGGACCATTTGCTATCTTTCCTACAGGACTGTGGTATAGTCCCTCAATACACCATGCCTGGTACACCCAGCATGAATGGTATATCTGAGAGACGTAACAGGACTCTTATGGATATGGTTAGAAGTATGATTAGTCATACTTCTTTACCTGAGTCTCTGTGGGGAGAAGCATTAAAGACAGCAGTCTATCTTCTTAACAGAGTACCAACTAAAGCAGCTACAAAAACACCTTATGAGCTTTGGACTGGACGCAAGCCCAGTCTAAAGCACCGTCATGTTTGGGGATGTCCTGCTGAGGCTAGGCCTTATAGGCCTAATCAGACAAAATTGGACTCTAAAACTGTTAGTAGCTACTTTTTTGGTTATTTTGAGCGATCTCGGGGTTTTAAGTTTTATAATCCTACTTCCAGATCTATTTTTGAGAAGGGAATTGCAAAATTTTTTGAGGATGTTGAGTTTGGGGGGAGAAGTAAGGTTAGAAACATTGTCTTTGAGGAGGGATCGAGTCAGGAACACTCAGTGTCAATTCCTATCATTGCTCCTAACAGTGTTCTGGTTCCTACGCCTGTCACTGTTCCAGAAGCACATCAAGTTCCAATACAAGACAATGTTGAACAACTTCCTCAAGAACAAGCTCAACAACCTCAAGAATTTGAGCCAGAACATGTGCCTTTAAGGAGGTCTACTAGAGAGAGAAGAAATGCTATTCCAGATGATTATGTAGTATATCTTCAGGAACATGAGGACATTGTAGACATGGTGGAAGATGATCTAATCAGCTTTCATCATGTCATGCAGGATTCCAACTCTCATAAGTGGATTGAGTCAATGAGTGAAGAATATAAATCTATGCAAGACAATCAAGTTTGGGATCTTATCCCATTACCTGAAGGAAAGAAACCTATTGGTTGCAAATGGATATTTAAGACCAAGAGGAATTCTAATGGTAATATGGAAAGATATAAGGCTCGTCTGGTAGCTAAAAGCTTCACTCAGAAAGAGGGGATTGACTATAAAGAGACCTTCTCTCCAGTTTCATCGAAGGACTCTTTTAGGACAATCATGGCTCTAGTTGCACATTTTGATCTTGAGTTACATCAAATGGATGTGAAGACTGCGTTTCTCAATGGAGATATTGATGAAACCATCTATATGGTGCAGCCAGAAAACTTTGTGTCTGGAGACCCAAAGCGACTGGTATGCAGATTAAAGAAATTCATCTCAAGCAAGTTTCTCGTCAGTGGTACTTCAAGTTTCATGAAGTAGTTGTCTCTTTCGGTTTTGAGACAAATGTTGTGGAAGATTGTGTGTATCACAAGTTCAGTGGGAGTAGGTTTATCTTTTTGGTCTTATATGTGGATGACATATTGCTTGCTACTAACTGTAAGGACTTGCTGCACGAGACCAAAGTCTTTCTCTCAAAACACTTTGAGATGAAAGATTTAGGTGAAGCTTCTTTTGTATTAGGGATTCAAATACATCGAGACCGTACTCGAAGTATTCTTGGATTATCACAAAAGGGCTATATTGAGAAAGTGCTCAAGAGATTTAGTATGCACAACAGTAGACCAATTGATACCCCAGTTGCTAAAGAAGATAAATTCAGTCTTGATCAGTGTCCAAAGGGTGAACTTGAGATTCAGGAGATGCAGAAGATTCCTTATGCGTCTGCAGTTGGGAGTCTGATGTATGCTCAAGTTTGCACTCGTCCAGATATTTCATTCATAGTTGGCATGTTAGGGCGATATCTCAGCAATCCAGGAATGGAGCATTGGAGAGCAGCCAAAAGAGTCTTAAGGTATCTTCAGAGAACTAAGGGACATATATTCACATACAGGCGATCAGATCAGCTTGAGATCATTGGGTATACTAATTCTGATTTCGCGGGATGCCAAGACAGTAGAAAATCCACATCAGGCTACATATATCTCTTGGCTGGCAGTGCTATTTCTTGGAAGAGTATGAAACAAACTCTAGTAGCTACCTCCACCATGGAACCAGAATTTGTAGCAAGTTATGAGGCATCCAATCAGGCAATCTGGTTGAGGAACTTTGTCACAAGGCTGAGCATTGTAAATGACATTGAAAGGCCATTAAAGTTATACTGTGATAATAACTCAGCAGTCTTATTCTCCAACAACAACAGAAGCTCTTCTCGATCGAGACACATTGGGACAAAGTTTCTGGCTGTGAGGGAGAGAGTACAAAGTGGACAGATATCCATAGAGCATATTGGAACGAACTCCATGATTGCGGATCCGCTCACTAAGGCTGTGATACCGAAAGTTTTTCATGAGCACACTGCTCATATGGGTGTCACATTATTTGAGACTATTTAGTTTCAGTGGGAGTTTGTTCATTAAGTTTGCATTAAGTTTTATGTATACTCTCTTTGACATTGGATATATTTTATAAAGTACATTCAATTTCTGCAGAAAAATGAGTTTTTCTTTCATTTTATTATGTGTTTTACACTCTGTATTATATTTATGTTTGATCTCACTTAAGATTGACCAGTTGGAAACAGGCATGATTAGATCACATTACATGTAGTTTCCATGCTACACTTCTATTATTGATCTATGTCATTTGAGAGTATTGGTAATGTGATTGATGGTGGTTTGAGTCACAATGAATGCGGCGACTGGCCCTTCAGTCCTTTACCGATATAATCAATAGACGAGATTATTTGAGGCACCTTCAGTATGACTGCTTTTATGAGCTCATTAAGGTATATGCATTTACATTTAATATATGTTAGCCCAAGTGGGAGATTGTTGGAATTAATTTTATATTGATTAAAATTAATCCTAAATGTGGGCTAAATATATTTAAATATTGAATGTGTATTGCAGTCAAATTAAGATAGTCAAGTTATAATTTTGATCAAATTAGGATTGTTGACTATTGAGGTGTCCTACTCGTAATAGGATTATAAGTGTAGAGACCGATAAGAATTTTTATTTTGTTGAAGGACCAAAATAGAAATTAATCATCATCATCAGTTATAAATAAGGGGTCGTGGTCTCCGGGGAAACAAAATAATTTTTTGAGAGAATATTACGTTTTTTCAGTAGTGCTTTCGCTAAACTTAAAGTGTATATCCCCTGGAAGGCGACAAACCCCAAAATCGTCTTCAGCTTCAACATACAATGATGTCAGGTATGCAATTCAGCCCTTTGTAATTTAATTTGAATAATCTAGTGATCTATGCATATTTTATGTTTTAGGGGAATCAGGTTGTCTTCCCCTTTCAAGGACCATAGTATTGCACCTTTCCCAAGCTACATAAGTCACATCTGTCTTTGCAGGTACAAGTATCGATCCATTTACAAACTTAAACTTGTTCTTAGACATCAAGGCCATTTTCATAGCCTTAGCTTAGCCCAGCAATGATAATTCGAACCTGTTAAAACTAGTGAAACTAAAACAAGTGAAGGATTTTCATTAGCATGAAGATAATAGGGCTAGTAATACTCTCTTCTTGCCTTACTATGGATGTAGAAGCAACATTAGCAGATGTTTGTTTAGCCATCTTAACCAAAAAATAAAACCTCAGAAGAAAAAAGAAGGAAACAATGAAGAACTCAATGAACAATTGCAAACAAAGCTTCTAGCGCTCTGATACCATAATGAAACAATGAAATTGATAACGGGAAGAATAAATGAATGAATATTGTTTCATTGAATTGATTAACAGAGTACTATAGAGTAGCTTCTTATATACCAATGCTAACTACTAAAGAAAAGAAAAGAAGATTCTTCAAATAACTAACAATCTGTAACTGATTTGTCCTACGTGGCTTAACAAAATTAATTTAATTATAACAGCCTGCAACTTGCACCCAATCCAGCTAAACATCAATTTCACGTGTGTCAACAAACTTGAATCAGTCGGCTGACTTTATTCACTACCAAAGCCCCACTTTCAATGGGCTGGCTCTATTCTCAAGCACAGCCCAAAAAATCACAATACACGTAGCGCGGTAGTAGCAGACAATGACGTGGCGTGAACAATGGAAGCGCATCTTAGGTCCTGTTTGGTTTAGCGGTTTCATGCAGCTGATAGTTGTTGTTGGTAGCTGGTAGCTGTTGCGGATAGCTGTTAGCTGATGAATAATGAGCGTTTGGTAAAAATATAGTAAGCTGTTGTTATTGTGTAAAATGACCAATAAGAGTATAATTTTAAATAAACTCAAATTTTGAAAATTTGAATAATAAATATATTTATAATAAATTTAAAAAATATAATCTACCAGCCACAATAAAAATAGATTGATGCCTTTTTTTTTGTAAAATTTATTGGTAGCTTTTTTTTTCGAAAAAAATATTAGTAGTTTTTTTTTGTAAAATATATTGCAATCCTCGTAGATTCGATTAATTAATATATATATAAAAGATTGATGTATAAATCATTGATTTGGCATATATCGTTATACTTTAATAATTACACGTTATAAGTTTAAATTAAAGGTTACAGATATTAATATTATCTAATAATTCAGAGTTAATATTGTCAAATAAAAAAACTATAGCAGCTGTTTAGAAAAAACTAAGAGATTTTTTAAACAGCTGCTGTTTGAGCCTTCAAACAGCTAACAGCTGCTGATAAAAAAATTAATCAAACATCTATTCTTTAGTTAATTGACTTAAAATAGCTATTAGCCTCAATCAGCTGAACCAAACACCCCTTGATCTTATTGATATTCATTCGTTACGCAATAATTCCAAATTGGTGTTTTTATTTTTATATTTGTTTTTCCGCAGTTCCATTCTCTATAATTCTCAGTCGACTCTCATGCCTCATAGATTCAGGTATTCTATTTCCTCTCAATTTCTATTTGTTTTTTTTTTCAAATTTAAATTTACACCGTGTTTGATTTATTTTAGATCTCGAATCTAAATTGCAACTTTTGTTTAAACTGAAACGAGAAAATTTAAATTCTCCTTCAGAAATCGATAGAATACTCTTAATTCTCAACTTTTGTTTGAATTCCTTTGCTCTTTTAATGTTTCTGCGCACTTAATGATAAAAAGTTACCAACTTTCTTGGTAATTTCGATTGAAAGGCTTTTAATATAAGAGAAATAAGGTATAGTTATTTCGATTGGTTTAACTAAAGCTAATTGCTTTGTTGTTATTTATGCATTTGGGCTATGCAGATCAATTGCATAGAATGGGTATATGTTTGTCTGTTCTCGTGTTTAATTTCTCAGTTATAATGTTTAATTTGAAACTTGTGTATTCTTATTTGTATAGGGCGTGTGCTTTTGACGGTTGATTGCCTGGTTTGACTATTCATAAACCAACACAAATATGGTATTCTTTTTTACTTCTTTTTCTGATCGTTAGTAATTATCTGGTGATAGTAATTGTTTTAGATTGATCTGTTTGTTTCTGATTAATCTGCTTAAAAGGGTTATTTTATTTTATTTTTTTATCTAGGGGTTTGTACTGACTCAGTTATTCTATTGAAAAATGTGGTATCTGGCACATGGTTTCACTAATAGTTACAAATTTATACGTGGATGCTTGTTTAGTAAGGGGCTTCTAGAGGTATTATGCTATTTATTATCATCGTAATGATCATTGTTAATAATATTATCGTACTTGTTCTTTTGCCCGGTGTTGCAGTTTTTTGATGGATATGGATACCATGGAACGTCATTTGAGCAGACATATCGGTGTTACCCTGCATCATTTATTGAAAAGGTTGGATTTTTTTTTTCTGCCTGTTGTGTCTTTGACAAACTGAGATGATGCATAGCTTATTAAATGGTTAAGATACATTCAGGGCTCTTAAGTGTTTTTATATGATGATAGTTGTGGCTTAAAGCTTACATCATTTTTAATCATGATAGGGTTAACATAATTCTCTCTTTCTTTTGCTGATTTATTGTTTTTCCTGCTACCTTGCAGCCTCAGATTGAAAGTGGTGATAAAAGTAAGTCTTCAAACACTACTTTCAGTTCTAACCGTTTGTTGTTCTTCTATATCTTTAGCTTTTTAATGCTTTTGCTACTGTTATTTCAGTTATAATGCCTCCCTCGGCCCTTGATCGCCTTGGTGAGTTGTTCTAGTTACTGGTTTTACAATTGCTTTTTTCTAATGGCGGTTTAGATTATTTTGATTTGTAAGGATTCTGATTTAGAATGCTTGTCTTGGGAAAAAATCATGCAGCTTCTCTTCATATTGATTATCCAATGTTGTTTGAGCTCCGGAATGATGCTGCTGAACGGGTCTCTCATTGTGGGGTTTTGGAGTTCATTGCAGAAGAAGGCATGATTTATATGCCGTATTGGGTAGGCATTGAAAATTATTTTGGATTTATTGATGGCATGCATAGTTTTTATGTGAACTTGAAGACCAACGCCATCAACGAGTTCTTAATGCCAGCTTTGATCTTTTGAATTTTTTTCAGATGATGGAGAACCTCCTCCTACAAGAGGGAGATATAGTGCGAGTGAAAAATGTGACTCTTCCAAAGGGAACATATGTTAAATTACAACCTCATACAAAGGACTTTTTGGATATATCAAATCCAAAAGCTATGTGAGTTTTATGTTCTTATGTTCAGCTTCATTGGTGAGAGAAATATGTATGTATGTATGTACTTGTGGGTGTAATGATACTACTGGTGCAGTCTGAGGGGTCTTGAAAATGACTGATCCTGAAAATGAACTCAACTAACCAGCTAAGCTGCCAGCTGGGATTTGTGTCTGGGAGTAAATATGAATTTACATGAATACATATTATATCATATTAAAAAACCTTATTATTGTGAGATGTCAATGTTATAAAGAAAGAGCCTCTTGTATGAATTCATTTGTTTGTCAGTTTGTAATGAAACGTGTGCTTCGCTCTGCAGTATGTGATGATCATGCACAAAGTGCTTGTAGGTACTTGTTTGTATCCGTCTATCCATCTTTTTGGATATTGAAAAACAGTGGTACAATCATTATTTTTACTCTCGGAAAAGTTGGCTTAATGGACTTGGTAAATATGTTTCATTTTATTGGGAATTTTGGAAGGAATTTGTAATTCTTTTCCTATTTTTCTTAAAGTTCTGCTGGATATCATGCCAAACACAAGTTTCTAGTAATACTTATTCTTACCTCTGCACTGTTGGGTGTGCAAATACACTACTGGCTTGCCTAAAGCTTTAGAATAATTCCTTTTTGGTGATTCCTTTTTGGTGAAGTTTCATGTCTAGTGGCCAGCAAGGGAGTGAAATAGGCCTGTACAGAAGACATGTTTTCATCATCTCAACTTGGAACAAAATAAGTTTTCTTTCTTGGTAAATTGGGTGGTACAGGAAGATGCACTGGGTTTTTTCCTTGTTTGTTCAATTTTACTTTTTCCCCCTGAAAATGCACGGTCTTTATACCCACACATGCAACTACCATTTTCATTATGTTCTAATGTTGCATCTGATATAAATGAAGCAACTTTTCTTATGATGTGTTATGTTATTATGTCTGCAAGTCCAAGGCAAATCCCTTATTTATGACTGACTTAAATTTTTTGATGCAGCCTTGAAACAACATTACGGAACTATTCGTGCCTAACAACTGGAGACAGTATTATGGTGGCATATAATAACAAAAAGTATTACATTGATATTATTGAAACAAAACCTTCAAATGCAATAAGTATCATTGAGACGGACTGCGAGGTGGACTTTGCACCTCCACTGGATTACAAGGAACCTGAAAAACCTGCTCCTGTTATTCCTCAAAACAGGGCAACATCTCAAGGTGCATGATCTTCTGTAGTTGTTGCTTTATCTCTCATTTCTTACCTGTTCTGTGTTTCTCAGTACTGTGTAATGTGAATTTCTTGTAGTGCAATAGCCCTTAATCTTTAATGACTTTATTTCCTGAATTTTTTTTTTGTTTTTAAGAAATGCAATGGTTGTGAAATATTTGTGTTTCTGTTGAGGTTCTGTACGATCTGTTTCAGTCCATCATTTTGATTCTTCGCACCTGAATTGGTGTTGAAATGGAGAAATGTGGAAATGTTAGCATAGAATAATCATTGATGCTTCTCTTATTTTCACGCAAAATTGTTTCTTGTCCAGTTGTTTTTTTTTCTTTTTCTCATACAACAAACTGGGGTGCAGGGATATCCCATTATTGCATTGATCTAGTTCTTGAATATTGGAATGATTTGATTTTACTTGGAAAATTTGGAAATTATCATCCACTTTTTTCTTTTTGCATTTTATGATCCTAACTCTCTCTTTGCTTCTTACAGTTGAAGAGGATCCTGCTGAGACTCGACCGAAATTCAGTCCTTTTACCGGGGCTGGAAGACGCTTGGATGGGAAACCTTTGATGCAGCAGCCTGCCCCAGTTTCTTCACAAGGGGCCAAAGACAAGCAACCTGCTGACCCCAGTAGTAGAGGACAACCTTCTGGGGGATCTAGTTCACAAAATACTGCAAGGGAGTCTCAAGGAAAACTTGTGTTTGGTTCAAATGTCAGTCGTGCTTCCAGGGACACTAAGAAGGTACTCTTTGTCAATGAACCTTCATTTTGAATGAAATTGCTGTTTGTTATTAGAGCCAATATGAAAATATGTTGAACAGGTATCTGCCAGCTAAATTATTTCTTTGATCCTACAGGAAGCTGGAAAAGAGATAAAACAAGAGGAAGACCAAAAGAGAGAAGAACCGAAGTTCCAACCTTTCACAGGAAAAAAATACTCGTTAAAGGGTTGATTGTATTATCCAACAATTGCTGCCTTTGAACTTATCTTTGCTAGCTCTGGTTAAAACAGCGATGTGGTTTTGGGGATGTATTATTATTGAAAGATTATTGAAAGACAACTTTAGGTTCTGATGGGAAGCAAGGAGTGGCATGCATTCGTAACTGTTGTTTGACATGATTGTCGAGTTTCAAATGGACTTGCACTCTGCTATTCTCTCTCTCTATATCCTTGAGACACAGTTGAGCTTGTCTCTCTGCCAGACGTCACATGACTTTGTACAATTTCTATGGTGGTCATATCTGGAAGGAAATAAAAGGAACTTACTACAGGCAAAAAACTAAGGACATGAACTGCTGGTTTTTGTTCGTAGAAATCGTGAATTTTAGCAGATTAGAGTTAATTTAGTTAAGATTCAATTTTGGTTTTAGTTTCGATTTTGGCTTGAACTGGTGGTTTAAATCTCTTTTTTTTAAATCATATTTTTTAATAAAATTAATCGTTATTGATAATAATTTTTATAAAATTTTTAAATTTATAATTTTGATAATATTAATTAAAATTAAAATAAATAATATTAATTGTTAAAAAATAATAAATTAATGATAATATGTAATTTTAAATATTTAATATTAAAATTGAAGTGCAAGTAAAAATTTAAAAAAGAAAAGTTAATTTTTAGATTTTACATTTGAACTAAAAATTATATATATATATATATATATATATATTAAAAATAATATCTGTATGAATATATTAAAAAATATATTTTTTTAAATATATATTAGTTTTTTTTTTTTTTTTTTTGCGGTTCAAATTCTGAATCACCAATTTTATTTTTGGTTTAAGAAATTACAAATCTATTTTCAGTTTAAGAAATTATGAATTTGAATCGGATTTTTAATGGATGAGTTTTGGTTCCGATTAAGGTCCGCCGGTTCACGGCTCGAGTTGCAGTCTATAGAGAACGTGCCATGGCCACGGGCAGATACGTGATTGTGAATTTTAAGATATAGGAGGCTGAATTTTATCCTTGCATTTGTCACAAATCAATTGGAACAATAGTTTTGTTTAATCCCCAGAAGAAATTGCTGCCGGCTTGGAGTATTGATTTAGGCTGGAATGCTATTTAGGGCTTGAGGACCCATTTGATCAGATGGCAAGTTTTGTGTTTTATACAAAATAAAGAGATTTTCATTGAACATTGGTTGTTGAAGAGCAAATCCATGGTTTTCAAAGGCATGTTTGCCTTTCTTCTTAGTTTTAAGCTATGAAAGTCATATTTACCATTATGATGAGCTTGCATTAACGTGGTAAAGATTATTAAAACGTTCTCTGAGTGTAAGAAAAGTAAAAGTACCAATAATTCATCATTATGAAGCTCTGAGTAGACTTGTAATCTCTGTATCTCATGACCCAAAAAAAGAGGAAAAAGCTACAACTTCCGTATGCATAACAAGTCAGGCTTCTGCCTAAAACATAACTCATGATCCTCGTCCTAAAGAATAAACAAATATACAATTGCTAGAATATGCCTTCCAGTCATTGAAGAACGGTTCTAAGTGCATCTTTCACATGCGGATATTTAAATTGGAAACCCAACTCCTTGGCCCTGGTAGGAAGCACATTTTGGCCATCCAAAACCTGTAATAGGAACTTAATTATACGTGATATGAACAAATAAACATCATCAGAGTGTAAGTTCTTACCACAGAAGCACCTTCTCCGAGCACTGCTTTCAAGGCAAAGTCAGGTACAGGCAGCCATGACGGCCGACCAAGCACGTTTCCCAGTTGCTCACACATCTCTGCCAATCGAACAGGATTTGGTGCAGTTCCATTAATAACTCCTGACATTTAGGTTAACCAAAATTGAGCTGAAAATATAAAGTCCCAAGTGTACAAGGCTAGCATAATAAGACTGTGACTACAAGACAGGCTGAGCTAACTAGCCACGTACCACCAAACTCATAAAGCTTGCGAGTGTAAATAATATTTATGATATTAGAGGTTTCTATAACATAAGTATAAACTTATAATTATTATATTATTGAAAATTATTATTTTTTGATGTTATTGTTCAATAAATAATTATAAATAAGTATATATAGAAGCATAAAATGTAAATGAGAAAGACATATATCTAATATAAAAATACACTCAAACTAACTCGCAAGTCTAGACAAGCTGAGTTTTGGTTACCTCAGATTTGGCTCATTTATCAGAAAAAAAAAAAAAAAAGCAAGCTGCCTTTTATCAAGCCAAGATCCGAGTAACTCACAAGCATAGGTGGACTCATTTGCAGCCCTGGTAAGAAGTGATGGGAAGACCAACACTCAATGTTCAATTTTAACAAACACCACCTAAGACTTGCAAATTTTCATGTCAAAACAGATAACGCATAATACATACATGAAACAGAAGTGCCACATGGGTGCATGACATATATCACAGGGAAAACTAATGTGTAAATTTGCAGAATTCATTGATGTGAATGCCTAATTTTGCCCTTAAATGTCTCATCGCAATTGAAGTGGGGTAAGGATGCATCAAATGCTCATGCATCGCTCTTGTTTTTCTTTAAGCAAAGAGAGATTACCTTTATAAGATGGATTTATTAGAGCTTCATAGATTAGATTCACGATGTCATCCAAGTGAATCCAGGAAAACCTATAGCCACCAGAACATAACAAGGAGGAAAGTCTCATGACTTCAGAAGGCGTTACATACAAAGGATCACAATGGTTCACATAATAATCACATACTACAGCACAGCTAAAAAAGAAAAAAGCGGAAATAGTAACATACCATTGTCCAGAGCCCAGAGGTCCACCGGCAAACATCATAAAGAGAGGGATCATTTTAGCTGCAAAAGATCAAGATAAAGAAGAGTGGGTATAGCACCAAAGCAACCTAACCATTGGCATTTACTATATGTAGGCCAACCCATGTAGTCAAGAGATAAGGGCTTTGCCAAGGTAACTGAAGAATTCAATCTATTGAACTCTCTATGAAATTATCCATAGATTTTGCAACAAAAATGACCAAATGAATCTGAATGACTTTAGGAGTCTCTCTAACTAGCATTATTCCATGACACAACAACTCCTGCATTCAGATTATAATTTTTGGAAATTATCTTCCTATTTTTCAAGTGAGTGATCTATCAAGTAAAAGCCGCAAAAATGAAAAAGCATTTACATTCTTCAAGTTTCACTCTTTCTTTCCCTCTAAGTCAGGATATTGAGTACTTAAGCATATAAAATACAAAGAGCATTAAGGAAGAACTTGGAAAATTGCTTGTTATACCTAAAACGCCCCCATCTTTTCCAAGAACAACACCAATGCGAATAAGTGCTAATCTCACATCCTTATTTACTTTGAGTGCTGTTCCTTCCCATTCTCTACATACCTGAAGAGACATAGTTCTTTAGTGGAAGACAAATGAAGGCATTGTGATTTCATGTCAGCAAAGATGGGACCGAAGATTGGAATTCCAGAAATTTTGTGCACACAAGAAACAGATTTGCCTTATCATCTCAGTTTACAGAAATGTGTGTCCTAGGCAAGCAGCTTATGGCATTTTAATATTGACCTTATGAATCAATGCAAACAAAATTCGAAAATATTGACCTTCTAGGAATAGATAGTGCGAATTGTAGATAAAATTATGATTAATTAACTTCCTGCACGATGGCAGAAGTTTGAGCAAGGAATCACTAGCTTAAATCCAAAATGACATGGAAATTAGATTAGGAATACTTCACTTGCATTCCTGATGTTGCTAAAGAAAATCTCATTACACCTCTAATACGAACCTGTAAGCCATGGAATTTCTGGATCGACATTGACCATGCAAAAAAGTCAAACAAATGGACTACGTGCATTATTAGAATCTAGGATTGACTCGGACCTAATCTGATGGAGAAATGGCCAACAGTTCAGACTCACTAGCATCTCGCCGGTAGCGCACATCCTTTCTCAGCCAAATTCCTTCACTTTCTTTCCATGTTTAGTAATTTTTGTTTCATTAATTACTTCTGACAGGAAGCTCTATTTAAAGCACCATTTAAGATTTGATACGTAATTCATTAATTTCTTTCCTTTTGGGGAAAAAGTCAATATTTTGACTTGTAGGGTTTTGGAGGCATTTTTCTATATCATTTTTGTAAGCCTTAGCATTTGAGGCAGATTTGGAGTTAATAAAAAATATCTCTTTCTATTTGAAAATTATTTAAATTTCAGTATTCTTATATTGAATCAACAAACTTTGATGCCCAATTGTCTATTGTCGACTTATACATCAATGCACTCCTTAGAAGACTTCCACTGCGTCAATTTCCTCAAAAGGGAGGGTGCAGTTACTTCAAATGGTGCAATCACCTATTCCCACATTCTCCCATTCCCAATCACAGACCACTGTATACAAAACAAAGAAATTAATATTACAAAGAACAAGAGCAACAACAGTTCAGAAAATTCAGAAAAATTATCAAATAGTTGTTTTTTTAAAACCAAAAGTTTTAAAATTTTAAAAATAAATGGAAAATAGTACAAAGAAACTCCATTAAAATTAAATAATAAAATGAGAAAAATAATAATTGGAAATTACTTTTGACTAATGACTGCCTGAAATGTGGCAATTAAAATGTGGAACATAGAATATCAATATAAAGAACCATTACATAACGAAATTGATTAAAATTAAAAACACAAGAAAAATAATAAGTAAAATTTTTTTTGCTCGATAGTTGCATGACACAGCAATTCGAGTTTATTATTATTATTATTATTTAAATCTAAACCAAGAAATTTATCATAAAAAAGGAAATTTAATTAAAATAAAAAACTTAATGGATGATAATTAAAAAAAATTATATTTAGCAAATCATTTAAATTTTAAAACTTCCATACAGATTCCAATCCCCATACCCAAACAAACATAATTACAAAGAAATTGGATTCTGATTACATATCAAACCAAACATATAATACTCTGATTCCATTCAATTTCATTTCCCAATCCTGAAGCACAGCTAAGTATCATGGCCATGTCCACTAATGAGCTACACCTATGTTAGGCATGACAAGCATGGAATCGTATTCTACAATTTGAAACTATATTATACTTTCTGTAGATGATAACTTGGAAAAATGGGATCCATTAATTTCATGCAAAACTCGTACCAATCTAATTTGATTTTTGTTAACCAACCTTGTATGATTGATGTAAGAAGGTTAAAATTTCAAGTCAAACTTGATTTACTAAAGGGTTTTCTATTAGCCCAGCCTCCCACAAAAAATTTAAAACAATTACAGTAAGTCTATTATTTAGCAAATTTATGAACCAAATTCTCACTGTATAGATATGACATGTACAAAGAGGTAATCAAGTTGAAATTTAGCATGGCTAATCTACTTGGGAAAAAAAAAAGAACAATAGTCCTTTTACTGGAAATTAGATTATAAAAGAAATTATTAACTACAGTTAAAATATGTCTGACTGAAGTTAAATATGCCAAATCTCTTTTTCCATGATGTAATTCTCCAATAGTTAAAAAGTAGTCATCCATGTTGTGATATTTTATCAGAACTTAACGAACTGATAAATTGTAAAAGAAATTAACATATTGCAATATATGTGATCTATTGAACTACATGATGTCAAAGAAACTTATAGCTTGCTACAGAACATTTAAGAAAACTTATAGCTCGCTACAGAACATTTAAGACATCAACTTCAAGCACTTCCATGGGAGTCAAATGATATAGAAACTACACACATTAAATCACTCATATTTTACCTCAGCCAAGTAATCATTTCCGGATGGACTGTGTTCATCAAATACTTTAGTTTCGCTACTGCCTGAGGAGGAAAATAAGAAAAGGGGGTGGAGTGGAGGATAAGAACCAAAGGGAAATTATTAATAAACCAGACCATCCATAGGCTGGATAGTTAAATTATAACATCTTCATCCAAACAGACAGATGTTTCATTGTCTGCTACCTATGAGTTCCAAAATTCCAATTCAATTGCTCAAAAATACCAGAATTATATTGAGAGAGAGCAATAACAAGGGATCAACAGAATCTCTGAGTAAGAATAAGGGGGAAATTGTAAATGAACTGTAGAGATTATGAGTCAGAAGTGTTAGAACAAACCATAGTAACCAACAGCTGTTGCACTGACCAGAACTGTAGGCCGAGTTCCTTCTGTTAAAGCATTTATTATATCTACAACCTTCAATGTCAGTTAAAATCGCTAGATGAATAAATGGTAGAAAGAAGTTATAGAACAAGATGCTTCTTTTACAAGAGAAAAAAAATCTTTGGATGGGTGAAAAACAAAAGAGGTAAAAAGAAAATAATCTTTACCTTTGAAGTGACTCTAATCCTGCTTTGTTTAATCTCTTTCTTGATCTGCAGTGCAGTAATAGATTTATATGTTCCTCCTTCTTAGGGTAAATGAAATATGTAATCCGCTAGAAAAAGATCTAGCATGTTCTGATCACTGTGCAAATAGATGCTGCTATAAAAGTGTACATTTTGCATCATATGCTGATGATCATGTATATTTGTAAGTACATGCCAACAAATATTTGATGAAATTTAAATAACAGTGTTAGGAGTCTCTCTCCACTATTCCAAATAAAAACTTTCAATGAAATTTCTTTTCATGTTTTCTTATGATCAAACTGAAACTTATTGTATTCAACCCCTTATGAGCATTTCCTCAGTTTAACAATACAACAAGGATTTATGATAAACTAAAATCAGCTTTGCAACAACAAATTAATGTTGGAAACTCCATGAAAATCTATAGATTCTATATGATAATAAGACATATTAAGTAGATTATCAAAATAGAATTCTTTTCGAAGCATTTGGAGCAAAGGAAGACAAATATTGGTACAAAATAGGAGCATCTACAAGCTGGACAGAGAGAGAGATTGTGTGAACTACCATTTATGCCTAACACCTGAAAAAAAAATGAAAATGATGTTTTTATATGACACCATAATGGTGTCTTTATGCAGTGTAAAATTTCTTCACTGGCTACACTTTATGCCTAACAGGGAGCACAATAGTAAATTAAGAACCTGGTGAACCTGCAATACTAACCTCAGATGACCATCTTGTACTGATTGGCATTCCAGCCAAATTTACAACAGCATTCGAATCTTGAATGCAGTTTTTCCAGTCTGTCTCCTCAGAAATTACAATTCTTTGGAAGTCCTTGACTACAAATGCATATGAAAATCACAATAAAACATGTCAATATTTCAATGAAAAAAAAGAATCCATGACAAAATTCTTTGGGAAGAAAATCTGTTTCCTCAATTACAAATTGAATGTCATCCAGATGCAAGAAAATGGTAGTTTTTTGTTCTAGACATTTACCCTTTTTTATTAGTATATTCTCATAATAAAAGTGCAGAAAACTACAAATACTCCTACCTTCTTACCTGGAAAAATTAACCCTGCTTTAGATTTGGAACGAGTCAAGACATGGATATAATGGTTATCTGCAATGCAAATAGAAATTCCAGATTAGCATATCATCAAAAAACACATTATTCAGAATTTAGTTTGCAAAGTAAGATGATTCAAATTTAAAAAATAGAAAATCTAACATCCATATCGAGTTGGTTGGTGAATCTGAGAACCAACAAATGTAACCCAACTATGAATTCGGAATTTAAATTTTGAATACAGCATGTTTCAGCACAGCGTTACAAAAATGAAAAGTCTCATGTTTAGTACAATGCTTTCAAGACAAATCTACAATACAAATTATTGGGTCTCTGAAATTTACAGAGCATTTGAAGAAGGTATCTATGGGGCACTCTCTCCCATCAGCTATCTCAACAAAGTCAAAGCAAATTCTTAAAACCAAGTAAGGATGACCATTTTAAAGATTCAACAATCATTCATTAAATATATTCACAATGACATTATCAAACGCTTTTGATTATCAATAATTACAGAAACATGGAGAAACCTGCGTGCAGTCTTTGCACCAATCTTCTACCTATAAACCCTGTAGCTCCTGTTATTGATACAGTCATCTGATTTGCCTGCATCAACTTGCATAGAGTCAAAACAACATCTCCAAGGAACCAAAGCTATCCGGGACGACATCCTTGCTATTTGCCCGGAACTATTAAATATCCATAACAGAAGTGAAAGATGTAATTTTAATGAGATATAAAAGCAAGTACGAATGCCAGAAGTAAAAACACAGAGCCGACAGCAAACTTTGACAAGCTGACAATGCTGATACACAACCTCTACTAATTTCTTTTGCCAATAGCACTCAAGTTCAATTTACAGCCAGATAACTTTATTGATAGCAAATCATTGTTCAGAAAAAAAAAATGCCATTATGATTACTATGACCTCTAGGCTTTAAGATCAATCCAAAACCAATAAACAAAGGAAAACCCCAAAGAAACACTAATCATAAAGTCAACTTGAAAATATTAACAAATCCAAATTCAAAGAAAAGGGTGACAGCAAACAGAGTTTGAACTTTGAAGAGCACACCTTTTGGGTTTGACCAGAGGCACAACATACACTCATTCTCTTAGTCTCAACCTCCTGCAACACAAAACCAGAAAATAAATTGCATAATTAAAGAAGGGGAAAAAAAACTTGAAGTGAGAGAGAGCGAAAGCACTGACAGAGAAGGTTTGAGCAATGTGAAGGGAAGAAGGAGAGATGGAGTGAGTCCATGTCAAAGCAGTAGCTCTCATTTCTTTAAGCAGCCAAGAATTTTTAATTTACGCTTCAAAACAATCTCTGGAGTACGTGCTAATACTAGAAATTACATGACAGGAGAAGAAAATAAAGTCCGTTTATTGATAATCATCAGTTCATCCTCGTGTTTGATTTAGAACCACAACACCAACAACTACAATGACACCATATCCAATTCTAATCGCAGCAACCATCCAAAAAAGTTACAATCTTTTGGGCCCTTAAGGCCCATATTATTTTTCTCAACCCGACCCTGTTAAAATCCACTGTGGTACGGCAACTGTAGTCTATAACTATGGCCTCCTCCTTCTCCTCTCTCTCTCTCTCTAATCTCGCAGTAGCTTCTGGTTCTTCTGGGTGAGTAATGGCGACAATGATGCAGTTGTGCGGCGCAGTCGCGCGGCGGGTGATACTGGGTCAGCCGTCATCAACGACAACAAGAGTTGGAGTCGGAATTGGGGTCGGGGCGGCACCGATTTTGTGTGGAAGAGGGGACAAGAAGACAAAGAAAGGGAAAAGATTTAAGGGATCTTACGGAAACGCGAGGCCGAAGAAGGAGAAGAAAATTGAGCGCATCAAGGACAGAGTTGAGGTCCCCAGGTCTACTCCATGGCCTCTACCCTTCAAGCTCATCTAATAATTTTCATCGCCACTTTTGAGAATTTTTGTATTGTCTAGCACTTATTTTTCTAGCATTGATTTTCCATCAGAAATATGCGTACGATTCCTTCAAGTTTGTATGTATGTATGTATGTACAATTGGAACAAAAGAAGCAAGCTTTTCCAGAAACCTTTGTATTTTCTAGTGGACTCTTTTTTTTTGAACATTTTTGTAAAATTCTACATACAATCTATATCTAGTAATCTTTTTGTATTTTATTTGGGTGGCAACTCCTTGACCTTTGTTACCTTCAATGAATATCTTGCTGCCATGGGAAAAAAAAAAAAAAAAAGGAAAGGCTGAAATTTGCTAAAATTTAAAGCAGAAGTGGCGAGTTTTTGAGATTATTTAGACTTTAGAGGTCATGAGATGTGAAAGTTCTAGTGATAACAATGATATCTTTGAATTCTTGGAATCGCTAATTATTCTTTGCAATAAGAAGATATACATTCATGTAAAGGAAGCTGAATCCTCTTGGAAATCAAGAACTCAAAGATATGGGTTTGAAGCTATACAATTCACATCATCATGGCTTCACCTTGAGAAATGATGAAGGTCCTCTTTCCTCTCTTTCTGCTGCAAATGGTCAAACAAATCGAATCCAAGCTCTGCAATTATGGCAAGTCCAATGGTGAAATAGATAAAACCAAAGGTAACAGTGACCACTCCAATTGAAGTTGCTAAGTGATGATATTTGTCCTCTCTTGTATGTTCAGTTGCAAGCCTAACCCACCAGAGCACCATCAATGCAATCAGAGACAATACTTCCAGCAATAACACTAGGAATTGTTTTCGTATCCCATGCTGGCAAGCCGCCCATTCTAGTGAGAATTGTGACTGTTAGTTTGAAAATTTGTGATCCTATGAGTATATTAACAATGCAATAATATAATTTATAATGTCTATTAAATTGTGTTAACCAAAAGAAAAAAGAATTAGAAAGCTATTGAATTTAAAAAAAAAAAAAAAAGATTGATGATTCTGAATAGAAGTACTTAAGACTAAAGGTTGGAATTGAGATTAAATCTGCTGTTTCAAAAATTCAACATTGTCTATCTATTTAGTTACATTTTGAAGTTTTTTATGATTACAATATCTAAAATTCACTTGAAAAATGTGAGCTACAACAATTGGCTAACTCCTTTTATTCTCATTTGATATCTAAAATTCTCATTTGTTTTGTTTTGTTTTGATAAGCTAACAATATCAAATTCTCTGAAAGGAGTTACACTTCACATTTTTCAACAACAATATCAAATGGATCTTAACAACAATTATATATAAGGATATGATCCTACAGCATCTGTTACAAAGAAAGCTGTAAAAAAAACAAGGACTAAGGCTCTCAAAAGAAACTAACAAAATCTGTGTTGGTACCTTTATGAATTCCAGCATCCTCCTGTAAACGCTCAGACAAATTTAGGAATAAATCGGCAAGTATAGGAATTCCAAGTATCAAGAACAAGAAACCAAGGAGCATAGTTAAAACTCCAACCCCAAAAGCCTAGTCAGTATAGCCAGAATATCTATTTGAATTGGTGGCAAGATTATATCCATTACAAATTGCCCAAAGCAGCATTGCCATGGTAAGCAGCAGCACCTCTTTTATGGATAACCTTCTTCATTTTAGCATTAACTGCTGCTTCATCGTCCATATTAGCCCCAAGGGGGGGGTGATGATGGAAGAGCTCTCTTTTTTTGGGTATTATTGTTTTGTTTTGTTGAAAAATGTGGTGTCTGAAATTGGCTATTTTTAGCAAATCCTTAATTTAATTAGATGAATGCTAAAGCTTATGTTACAGTCGTGCATGTGATGAGTAATGTCATGTATTTATATATTTGATTTTGAAGGGAAGAACATAAATATATAATAGGTGTTGAATGGAGAGTAGTGATGAATTATAATTATCTAAGAATAGATTTTTAGGATGCGAAATAAAAGCATAAGACTTAGGAGTAGGAGGTCTCTCAAGTGTGACCTAACAGATTTGGAGTCATGTCTTTTGTATACTTATCTTCTCTCTCTTGGTATCATATAATTAATAGTTATTATAAGAAGATAATTTTTCAAAAAAGGAGTAATGTTATAATAATACCATGTACATATTTATCTGATTATTTACAGGTCCATTTTTCAAAAAAGTATTAATGTTTGATTATTGGCTGATACTAACCAATAAAGCATTTGCCCTTTATCTAAGAAAAGCCACAGCCACCAAATTGTGATTTGATGGCTAGGGGTATATTACTTCCGCTTAGAGTTTTAAGTGCATCATCTCAATTAATAATAATAATAATAATAATAATAATAATAATAAAAGACAGGACACTACGATACATGTAACAGCTTTGAGTATCACCTTTGATTTTCGAAGAATTAATCAACTGTCCATATATGGCTGTCAAGGGCCTGAAAAATGAATAAGAAGGAAAGAAGAACAGAAGAAGAAACCGAGAAATAAAAGAAGAAGAAATGAGAGGAAGAAGAAGAAGAAAAAGAAAACAGTGGATAAGAAATTTAGAGGGAAATTGTATTTTTCATATTCATTGATGTTTTTATCAGTTTGCAATACATTGTATATATAATCAAAAAAGAATATGGATATTGAAGGAATTGCAGCACCGAGTCTCTTCTCCTAGAGTCATGACAATGGCAGCCTCTTATACTGATTTCTTTTTCAAGGCGTTGGTATATTCCTTACTAAACTCTAGGCAGACAAATTAATCAGCGAAAAATGGACTCAGTAATAAGTATAATATGGTCACTTATCTGGTGAATCCATGCATGTTGGTACTTATTTATTGTTGAATTTCTTAGAATACATGGATATCCATAAATATTGGGAATTGAATGTGTATACTTCCATTAAAAGTTAATTAAGGACGCACATCTCTAAATAAATTTTCAAAAACCATTTTTTAATACCAACGATTTATTAATATCTTATTACTAAATCGACGTATCATTCATCCAAAGTCGTTAGTAAAATTTCTTATCATTTTTCTAAGTGAACTTCAGTCATGCCTTGTGTATACTTATCTTCTCTCACTTGATATTATAAAGTTCTTTCATGCTACCCCATTATTGGCATCAATTTGGCATGACTTACTATAATAATTATATAATATTGTGTTTTAAAAATTTCTCTCTTTTTGGTTTGAAAAAGAAAAATATCATTTTAGTATTTACGTTATAACTTAGGAGAGATCTACAGACGTTATTTGCACAATTGCAATTACTATAACAATTGATATTTTCGATATATTGTTGTTGTCACATCTATGTATATTGAGCTTTTTCATTTCATTAATATATTTTGTTGTTTTAACATAATTGGAAATTACTACTATTCCTACAGCATGGAAAACAAAGATTCAATTTTGTTGTTAACTGGCAAAGACAAATTTGCAGTTCAAAACAAGAGAATAAAGGATATCTGGCCTCCACCGGGGGGAGGTTTCTGAAATTTCAATGCTTCAATGGCATCTATTGCCATCCAATCAGGTACCATTTTCCATATAATGATTCCAAAGTCCACAATCTCTTTTATGCTTCTAATACGTATATTGACAACAGAAACATCCGAAAAATGAAACCACCAACAGGATTTAAACTAATTTCCAAAGCCAATTATATCATCAAATCAATTTATGCATCAATCGAGATAAATGAATCGAAGCCTAATCAATAAGAAGCAAACTTCTTCGGTAACCAAGCTAACCGATGAGGTTCAAGCTTTTGTATTATGTGTCTCCATGAATGATTTCTTCCAGATTCACAGCTACTTTTCCCAATTTAAGAGGTAAAGGCTAGATCCACACACAATTGGGTATATCGTTCATATTCAATCTCAAGCAGGAAAATAAAATCAGGAAAATTAAGTTTGCATTCTAAGGATTCCAGATCATTCAATCAAACTTCTGTGCAAGACACCAACATGTTGCATTTCTGCAACACAATATCCTTCTTCAGTGAAAAAACAAACAAACAAATACATAGCAAAAAGATCACTAGACATCTTATAACGTTAACAATTTGCCTTTTTTCAATAAAAAAAAAAACATGACGCTGGACTAGCTCTTCATCTTCTGCAGCAGTCATGGATCATCGAAATATGCAAGAGCAATAAAAATGCAGCTTCAATGAGGAATTAGTGCTTGAATGTCTTTAAGGAGAACAGCTGAGACAGAGACAGGGAGACCATATCCAACAACGACTTTAGTGCTTTAATGTTATTACTTGTCTGTTCTTTAAGAAACAAAAATGTTGGATAAACAGATTCTTAGCAAGCATTCCCAAACTCGGTAACATAAATATACAGCTAAGATCGCATAGATAAGACCTTATTAGATTGCAAGAAGACCAATTATCAGATTGCACCAAGATTTTATTTAAAGGATTATTTTAATGTGGAAAAGGGGGGTGACCCAATCTCAAGACCTTCTGTTCCAATCAATTAGTATGGAGAATAAAATTTTGCAGCAACCAAGAAAAATAACCTGATGTTTACTGCCAAAGGAATGCAGCCAATTGTACAATATCCAACAAACTAGTTACAGTGCTAACCTTTATTTATTGTTGCGGAAAAGATGAGGTTTTAGTCATTGTCTTCTCGACCATAGTCATACACTATCTCAATCTGCAGCACCAACAAAAAATCAAAATTAAGAAAAAACAAGCCGCAGCAAATCAGAAAGTACAATGAATTCATTAAACCAACTTGTCCGTAAATGCAAATAACCATTATTTCTTGGTGCCAAACATTCTGTAGGCAATAATTGAGGCAAATAGGAATAGCACAGCCAACACATAAACAGTTAAACCTTTAATAAATTAAGTTGATCACCCTTTGCTTTCTTACCAAGATTTGTCCTAGGAGTAGCTACTTGGTTTTCACTACTGTGTATACCAAACTCAAAGAATAAAACAGCAGATCCTTCCCAACAAAATAAGGGAAAAAAGCTTAAATTCACCTAATGGAAAGACTAAACAATGAAAAGCCACCTAGACAAAGATGATTATCAACAAAAAAGAATTATGATACTCTTTTTGAAAGATATCCAAATTCTTTTTTTTTTATTTTTTTAAATATGAATCATCTGCTGAATCCCACAGAATTCACCTTCAGCAGGAAAAATACAAGCAAATTCCCATATAAAGTTTAGAGGCATGCAATACATCATGTATCTTATGAAACTACATTAGGTTCGTGATGATTCAGAATGCTATAAATAAAAATAGACTGCAGGAACCATGGTCCTTTTCTAATACTTTCATCATATGCGTTTAAGCTACAAATTAAGAATACAAAAGCATACCCAAGTATAACACCATCCCCGATAAAAAAGATGCAGAGGGAGGTGAAAGAGCAAGTAAAAAAAAATGACACAACAGTACACAAACAAAGATCAGTTTCAATTACCCCTGAAGGTGGAGTTGGATTTCGAGTAAACTTGCTACCACCAGGAGCCCAGGGAACTGTACACCAATAAGATCAGGAAGTAAAATAACTGCAATGGCAGCTCTAAAAAAGGAAACACAAGTGCCACTTAAAAACTTTGCATATTCTCGCAATCACATGGATTGATTATGTTCAGCAAAAGCACCAAGTTAAAAGGAAAAATGAATGTATAGGTTCCATTAATTCACCCCATTGACACCCTTCAGTGCTTTGTCTAATTTTTAAAAAAATCAAGACATGAATGAAAAATAATAATAACAAAAGGCAGGCCATAAATCAGTTGTAGTTCCAATAGAGAATCGTGAAAAGAAAATGTTGATATTTTCTGCAAGAGCGAAAACTTTGGGGCCTTAATCTACAATCTCTCAAGTGCAAGACCAAGGCTCTTATCATGTCACCAGAAAATGGCCCTTAGAAAATATAAGCAACATTGAAACAGTTCGAACAATAAGCACAAAGAAATAAACATATATTGGTTATTCAGTGACGCTATCCTTCCTATTCTGATGGTGCAGCAATAAAGTTAAAAGACTAGTATGGGAAAACTAGCTAAAAAGCGAAGACCAAAGTGTTTTGCAACTGCCAATGATGTAAACTGAAGTCACTCCAGAAAACATCTCTTCATTCAGAAATCCAGTAGGAGAAAAGACATAACAAATCACTGAGGCTGATACTTCAGTTTTTCTGATTCTTGCTTGGCTGTAAACCTAATAATGGCCAGAAGGAGAAGCAAACTAATTAGCCATCCAGAGGGAGAAGCAAACTAATTAGCCATTCTCCTAGGAAGGTTAACAGAGTCCAGCAAAACAGCCATCATATGTCTACCTTCCCATTCCATTTTTTCTAACATATATTCATTTGTTCAGCAGTTCAATATTTAGGTAGGACTAAAGAAAGAAGGATGATTTTGCTTCTGAGAAGAAATTTCAAGCCTTCCTTTCATCAGAAAAGAGACAGCTATTTACTAGAACATGCCTTCAAAGCTTGATTAGAAGGAGAAAACCTACGAAGCTATGCTTTTAGGCAACAGCATGCCATAAAAATCCCCATTTGAAAAACATTGCAAAGATAAAATAAGCTAACAAGGGTAAAACATTTAAGAGTATCTCCACTAGAAATATGTCGGCGAGACCTCTTGAAACAAATTGAATTTAAGAGTCTCACATTTCAACTAAATACAAAGAACCCAAGTGGCAATCATAGCAAGGCACCTTAATTAAAGCTCAAAACTGTAAAATGAAACGAAGATACAAAACTGGAATTTAGAAAAAGAAGCAGAAACACAATTACCAATATAAGGATCAGGGTGCCGCCACTTATTATACTGTGCTTCACCATCATCAATCATTCTATCGATAGTGTCCAAATCTTCCTGCAAAATACATCAAAAAATGAAAGGTGAAGATAAAATCGACGAACAAGTAAAAGGAACTGAAAGGAAAAAAAGAAAAAGAAAAATAGAAGAGACATTAACGAACAAACCACATGTCTTTTGGCATCAAATTTCTCACGGAGAGCCGAAGCCTGTGAGAAGAGCGTTTTAGTGATAATCAAAAGAATTGAGATCTGATTGATAAGAATAGGGAAGAAATTAGAAATGTACATCTTGATAGAAGAGGTGGCGATGTACGGCCCAATGCAGGGTATCTCTAAGAGCTCGCCGGTACAGGATCTGAACCATCTCCTTCTGTGCTGCTCGCCGAGCTAGGTATGCTGCTGTTGATACGCTCATCTCTCTCTCTGGACTCTTCTCTCGCTGTCTCCTTTGATAAATGGAATGCAATTGTCCAAGGGAGGAGTGCTACTGAAACGGTGTCGTTTAAAAAGACCTTTTGTCTTTTCGGTTCAACATGCCGATAAAACGATGCGTGGCCTTTGATTAACGATCTTAATTGGCCTTTTAATCAGTTCAGTAGTATTAGAAGAGTGGTTAAACACTGGGAGTTCTCTGGACATTTTTATTTTTAATTGTACCGAGCCCTGGATATTATATGAAAGATATACATGACAGTTTTTAAATCATAAAAATATTGAAAAACTTAATTATTTAATATATTTAATATAGATATTAAAATTTAAAATTTTAATTTTTTAGTTAATTGAAATTTTTAAGATAAATATGATAAAAATAATTAAGTGTTTGAAAACTTTAATTTTAAATATTTCTAATTGTTTATGACTTAAATTTCTTTCTCAGGATTTCTTTAGTTTAAATTATTACATTTTTCATATGCATTTAACAAATTAATTAGAGTTTTTAAAAAAAAAAAAAAAGTTGACTCCTAATGAAAAAATACTCATTGAAGTAATGAATTTAGTTATTTGGCAATTGCCTGGAAAAATTTACAATCTTTATTTTTTTCTGAAATTAAGAGAGGGAGAGGGAGAGGGAGATTATTACATATAATTTTTTGGTGAAATAATTACAATGCTTGCATTTACCTAGATAAGCAAAATTCAAAAATGGAACATTGCATTAAGGCCGTAGACTTCAATTGGAGCATTAGAAATACTAATGGACAGAAACAAGAAATAAAATACATGAAAAAAATGGGCAAACCCTAATTCAATTTTAAACATGATATGCAGCTATAATTTTTACAAGTCCAAAAATCACAAAATCAATTTCAGCATTTCAATTCAGGTCATGTAAAGATTGCTATATGGCCTATCTAATTTAATAAATCACATCTCTAGTTGTATACATTTGGCGCAGAACAAGCCTACAAAAGGGTTGCCTTGCTGTGAGTCCAGCCTAAAGACCTCCTCCTTGTGCTTGGAGGTATGAAGCTAAGACCAAACATTTGCTTCAGAGCTTGTCCTTGTTCTACAAACCTGACCAGCTTTGCAACAATGGCAGCACTATCCGTGATGTGGTTAATGTCCTTCGCGTTGCTCCATAGTTGGTTTGCCAACTGTATTTTCCTACGTTTTGAGTTCAATTCTATACCCCATTTCTGGTAGAGTCTCCTTCTCTCTTCTTCTGATAACCTCTTTTGCATCAACTTGCTTAGCATCCCTCTCTCCCGATGAAGCGCCTTGATGCTGTGTATTCTCAGACTTAGATATCAGGGTAAGAGAAATTATAGTGGACTTAAAAGATCTATAAAAAGAAAATATATTTTTAACAACACTATGCAGCAAGAAAGGAATATAGTATGCTAAAAAAAATTGAAATTTCTTCATCTGATCCAGAAAAAAAAAATTGACACCATTTGAATACAGTCCAATCTTTTTAATCACATCCACTTCACACCCCACTCTTAATTTTCTTATATAACCAAATACTGTAACTGAAAACAAAATGCAGAACATTTTTTTACTAGGACAAACTGAAGCAGCAAACGTGGAAGAAAAAGAAAAGAATATGAAAAAATTAAATTGAATTTTTCCTTCCCTCGTTTCGCTCTCTTACATTTTACACTTTCTTGTTAGTGTCTAAGCTTGTACGTAAACAATGCAGAAATTTTACTATACAGAAGAATGCATTATGTAGTCCACAAGTTACATGAAAACATGTGAGATAGAGAGAGGGAGAGACAACCTCGAAGCCAATGTGAATGTCTGACCACCTCCCGCAGCTTGATTTCCTTGAGAAAATGCTTCCTTGAGGAAGGAAAGTCTCCTAAGCTCTACCCCCATGTATATGGAATCTGTTGGATCACCTTTAAAAAGCAGGAAAAAGTAAGTTCTATGAACCAAGGAAACATAGCAAGCTTGCCAAAGTTCAAGAATCTCTCTTTGCTGTCTCTCAAATGCCAATGGCCAATCATTAGAAGTTTCCAGTGTTTCACACATGGGATCCAGTCCAACATCTTTTGAATTCTTTTCAAACTTATGAGCTGTTGCATCTGTACCCTGAGCCTAGCATTTGGAGATCAAGTTAGAAAACGTTTGAGAACTAATTCAAGCAAAAATGATGCCAATTCTCGCAAGGACAATGAAGGAAAAGCAAATAAGGTTCTCACCTGACCATCAACTAATTGCTTCTCATACTCCTGCTTCGCTATCTCTTTTAGTCCTTCAACAAATGTTTGGACACTAGGTATATCCTCAGCTGCTTTGATGCTCTGAGTTCTGAAATCATCTGTGAAGGCACTACCAAGAGAAGACTGAGAATCATTTCTAGATAACATTGCAGCATCGCCACCATAATTTAGAGGAGGAAACTTCCTCCTGATACCTTCTGGCCTGCCAGCAAAGTTTTTCTCAAAACCATTTGGTGGCGTGCTCTCAACTTGTTCCGCCTTCCCAAGGTAAGGAGAAGGGTAAGTCATGAAATTATCTCTGCAACTCCAGCTCCTTGTTAAGTTCATGCTTCTAGAACTTAACATATCTGCTGCAAAGGATTGTGGAGATGCTCCATTATCATCAGTAATTACCAGAGCATCTATTGTCCTTTGTACATGATACAATCTCTGCTCCAACAGATCATATGTGGAACCATTTTGCATGTGAGTCAAAACTCTATGTCCATTTGCTGGAGTTGACATTTCCTGCCCTGCTGCATTGCCATCTCCAAACGATGTCAAAGCTAATGTTCCTTCATTTTCACCATTTGATCTAGAATGGGGTTCAAAGTAGTTCCTACCCCTTGTCTCATCTATTTCAATACATTGAACTTCCTTGCAGTAGTCATCAGTATCTTCTGCAGGTCCAGCTGCAGTATCCTCCAGACTCTGACATGAATTGGATCTAGCAATCTTCTTTCCAATTGACATCAACGAAGAACTACCCTCAGACACAGAATGGTCTTTGTTATTGTCCTGAAGGCGGTATGGCTCTTCCATGTTGCTCTCACTGTCTCCATCACAATGATCCATGTTGAACTTTCTGACACCTGCATCCAGATAACGAGAATTGACAACACCCGAAGACTCTGACACTGAATAATCATCTTCCCATGCATCTCCTGCTTGCTGATTAGGACCACGACGACCAATGGCAACCTGAATTAAGAAGAATGGAGCAAGAGTTAATAGTTGGAACAATATAAGAGTCTAAAAGAACGAGGCAATAAATGTACCCCATTTATTGAAGTTTGATCCTGTCCAATTATTCGCAGCAAATCTTCAACCCGAGATTCAGCAAGATTCTTTTGCTTGGTCAACTCTCTAATCTCCTTTTCCATCTGCATGATAGAAAACTTATGTGATCAACATAACCCAATAGTATTTGCTTTTTGCTCTTTACATAATATATGATAAAAATAGGGCCTTTCCGGCCACTAAGTCAAATCAAGCCAGCCATTCATACACTGAGCAAATTAAAAGATTGGTGGATAAGTTATAACACATTACAATAAAAAGTGGTAATTCTTCAGACTTCATTGAAAACTTGAAGTCGCCATTGATTTGTCAAACAATGCCTTCTAACATCACCTTAAAAATTTTAGTGTATCATTTACTTCCTGGTTTACATAAATGAACAGCTAAGATGTGAAGTATCTTATACTGAGAATCCCGAAAGGGGACCAAACCTGTTTAAGGTCCTGCGTGAGGCTCAGTAGCACATGAGCATAACACGTAGCCTAATCGGGACAAAAAATGACACGCCTATACATGCATCAGGCACTCCCAATTTTGGATACAAATCTATAAGATGAGCTCTATCAGAAGGTACCAATACCATCTCAACGTCAGTTAATTAGAACTGCTGTTCAAGCACCATTATTAGTAATTTGTTTTGACCTCCAGATGCCCTCCAGATGCCGTATAACATGGTACATAAACACATTTAATGCTTCCAATAATGAACCACCTCCAACAAAAAAGCAAAGAAAAGCCAGCCAAAACATAGAAAGTTCTTTAATTTTTATTCATAAAAATATATGAACACAGAAGTTTCCACAGATGAGTTCCAAAAGAAAATTGCTACCTTTTGAATTTGAAGATCTTTCCTTCTAAGCAATGCTGTGTAATCGCTGGTTGAGGAAGCAGGAGCAGGACTTCTCAGCTCATTCTCCAATCTAGCTACCTCTTGTTGCAAATGCTTAACCAGAGCCTTATCAGACATGACTACATTAACATGTGCTTTTGTAGTAACTTCTTTTGCACAACAAGCAAACAAAAGAGTGTTTCTAGTCTGTTCAACATGACTGCGTGCCGGGCTTAGTGTGCAAATAATGGCCGTTCTAGCATTGCCACCCAAAGCAGGCTGCAGTAACCTTGTCAGCTTAGAATCTCTGTAATTGATGTGTCCATGTCTTCCTTTGCTGCATCCATTATTGCTGCAAATTGATGAGTTAAAAATAATGCAATTCTCTGATTTTGTGATCTTTTGATATTCACTAACCAGAAAGAAACAACATAATCAGCAGCAGAGAAATTCCTGGAGACTAATGCATGGTAGAGAAAAGCAGCTCCTCATCACTTATTACTGTAGAAAGTAGTAAAATTGATTTGAGCACTGCCTTTCTTGTATCACTTAGCAGTACAATTCTGATAAGATCATATTGGCAGTGTGTGTGAGAAAGTGAGTGCAATTGTGTGACATTTTCTTATAGTTGCAATGTGCACAAAACTTGTCTGACCTTCCTATAATTATTATGAATGATCTACCAAGCAAGCAAATGATTACATCATATGCCAATGTTAGATGTTTCATGAATTGTCTCGTTAATCATTACAATTGACTGAAGCATTGAACTTAAAATCCACAAAAACTAACCAACCAATGGTATCAATGGAAAATTACAAATGTAAAACAGTTTTATTGAGAAGGTACCAGCTTTATGTCTATAAAATCTGGATGCAGGCAAACAAAATAAGCTACCACATAGTATTAATTCCAAAGATCATAGAAGTTGCAGAAACCAATTGCAATTTAAAAAAAATACATGAAAGAGAAAGGAAGAAACCAATCAACCTTAGCTTGCGAATAACAGTTCCTAGAGTCAGTAAACTCCGGTTAATGTGGCATCCTTCTTTCAATCTTGCCCCAGAAGATAATGCCTGAGATGCACGTTCACTTCCTGCCAAATCAACAAAATTCTGCAAGAAAACAAGAACTCATTGTTATAATAACCCTGCTCCTCTTTAATTTTGTAAATGATAATAAAGCAAGAAATTATCCATTACCACAGTTGCGGCAAGAGTGGTAGAATTTTCTTTGCCTAAGAATTCACGAGCAGAACTTTCGATTGTCTGAGAGAATCAAAAAGACAAGGGCTAACATCAGCAACTCTAACCAATCATGCTCAGCACAAATGTACTAGGGCAAAAATGCTTGAACTATAGAAAATGAAGAGGGATGGGCATACCAATCTAAGAATCTGATGAGATCTGGAGCTTTTATCATTCAGTAAGGTCTCCCCAGTCCGTCTTTGAGCTGCAAGAGTTCAGCAAAATAATTACATGCTTAGTAATTATCATCATCTAGTTACAGCAGAACTTAGTACATTGCTTTACCTTCACAAACAGAAAGGAGCTCCTGTAGATGATTCCAGTCCTTTAGTGTTTCCTCTGTAACTTTCTCCACAATGGTCCCTTTCTGAATAAAACAAGAACAAATTAGAACAATTTATCAACTCATTGGGCAAAACAAAACTTGAAAAAAAAAAGGGATGCTGGTATTTACCTCTGGATCATCAAGCAATCTAAGTGGAGTAGAATCTGTACTTAGGAGATCTCTAATTGCTTCATTATATATCTCAATTGCTGAGAACTTCAAAACAAATGCTCTCTCTTCATGCTGAAACAATAACATTATGGTGAGAATTTCAGCATTGACAATATCTATAATCCAGAATAACTCTTGGAAAATGAGAACAGTAAAAATTAGATTAGAAATTCTGATTACCCTATTCATATAGTCAAATATATCTGCTACTGTGTACTCTGTTATTCCCATCATGGTGTATGTCTTTCCACTACTTGTCTGCCCATATGCAAAAATACTTGCTGGAAAATAACAAACGGTGGTGAAAACCTTTTCACTTCTTAGAATAATATAATGGAAATGCCAAGACACTCATATTATACTTACAGTTAATACCACTGACAACTGAAAGAGCAACTTCCTTTGCTCCTTCCTCGTACACTTGCCTCGTATTGCAGTCACCCCGAAATACTCTGTCTATCCCCAGAAAATCGATAGAGAAGAAAAGAGAGATGAAACATATTAACCAAAAATAATATGCTTTAAGAAGATGGTTATGAGTTCAAGTCATTCTAAAGTTTGATGCACTGAAGATCTAAAGAAATTTGGAAGTTAAACAATGAGGAAACCTATGGTTCAATGCATACATATAGAGATCGAATTTGTAATAAATGCTGCTATTTGCGCAAGGTAAATGCAAGTGGCCCTGTTGGTTCGTAGTGTTGTGACATTGACAGCAGACTGCGTCTGTTCCTCCGACAGTGGCAGGAAGCAAACAGGGGCTAGGATTTGTGGGTTTCTCTAGGTTAAATTAGAAATAAAAAATCATAATGCAACACATTAAGTGAGTTGCAGCATAGAAAATGGGCCACCAGTTCTGATTTTGTTCACTGATTATGCTTGGAACTAATGTATGCACAAAAAATTGGATTTTTCTGTATCTTTAATCATCCTAGGACTCTTTTTCTTTTCTTTTGGCAGAAAAGCATTACAGAGACAGTTTGCCATCCATATGACGGTCATAATGATATTCAAAGCAACCTGAAAATTCAATTTTCCAGTAAACTTTCACCCAAATATATAGAACTGCTTGCAGTGCATGCTAGATGATTCATTGGACTACACCTCAAGAAGTTAAGATCCAATCCATATGGATGGCAACATAACACATTCTCAGCTCAAGTTTTTACACCAAACAATATTCAAAGAGCATGTACTTACCAAAAGTATAGGCAGAAGGAAATGTAGAGCCTTCTCGAAGGGTATTCCGGTACAAGATGGTTGTTTCGTTGATGCATTCCCAATCTGCAACTTCACTTGCCACGATCTCTTTCTCACTTAAAGGCCTCAATCTCACCAAAACAAGAATCTTTTCCTCACGGGCAACTGCCATTTGCATCTTCTCCATTTTTGGTAGCTCTGCTCCTCCGATTGACCCCATTTTTTCTCAAGTCTTCTCAACCCCACCAACAATTAAATGTAAAGTCAGCTCATAACGTCAAATACTGAGAATGGAAAATCAAAATCTGGAAGTCAAATACTTACAATCGCTCTTTCTTTCTTAAAATATAAGACAGTTTAGATGTTAAAAGCAAAATTGTTGCATTTGTCTAAAAGATAGAAGGTCCATCGCTTTTACTATGACAGTGCCTGCAATAACAAGTTAATCATGATTATTATCCAACCAACCCAAAACATAAGTAACCGATAAAAATGCCAATTAAGGGTCATATCAACAACTACAAGTTAATCGCCAATTTTAACCAACAACTAAAAAAATCATTATTTTCAATAACAAAAACAAAATAAATCTAACGAAGGCTAATGACAGATGTAGACTCGAAACTACAACAAGGTGAGATACAATTACGAATAGTGGGTATCAATCTACATTCCCCAAACCACCCAAAAATAGATTATTAACAGCTAAAAAAAAGAGTTAATCATAGGCAGTTATGAGTTGAAAGCCACAAGCTTCATGATTATTTTAGAAGAAAAACACAAGAACCTTCAAAACCCATCTCACATTTCTGCTACTTCCTTCAATAATTATCAATATCAATGTCATAACAGGAGAAAACTTATTGTTGTGTCGACCAAACCATACTTAAAAAACAAGAAAAAGAATCTCAAAATATAAACAAAACTTCCATTGGACACACGAAGCCCGTGTCTCTGCAATTACTCATGGTCCCATTACACAGAACACATAAATACGATACTAATTTGTCAAAGATACATTACCACCAAAAACAGAGTCATTTTCAATAAGACAGACAGTTTTAGACCCAGTGAACACACACAGTTCACAGTTTAGCACTGCACATGGGATAAGGCATTCTAGTACTGACTAAATCTGTATTTTTCCTCCATTCAAACGGTGTCGTTTTTTCAGTTCTCTTTATCTGCCTTCCTGATCTGGTACTGGTAGTGAGATAATAATATTACTCACTCTTTCTTCCTCAAATCTCGAGCTCTGCAACTAGTAAAACCCAAATAAACAAATACTGCATTTAATAATAAATAATGCTGCTAGCTTAATAATCCGAATTTCATGCATTTTAGCCGTTGCTATTTTTGGAAAACAAAAAAAAACTGCAAGTTTATTAATTAATACGCCTTAAATGGCAGAAAATTGGGGGAAAAAAACAAATTAAACAGAACTATGAAAGCTTAAAAACTGAAAACGTGGCTTAGAAGAGAAAATTTTGAAGAACACCCATTACTTTACGCCTCGAATAAACTTCAAAAAATAACTCAAACAAGATAATGCGAGTAAAGCCAAAGGGCAAAATGGGTAAAATAAAACCGATGGAACAGTTAAAAATCGGCGATACCACGATCTCTCTTTAAGTAGTCTCTAAAAAACTTCATAAACACAAAAATTCACAACAACAGAAGAAAGAGAGAGAAAGGGAGCGTTTGGTTGTTAATAGAAAAAGCTTCTGTTTTCTTCATTTTCTCTCTCTTCTCTCATTCTAAAGGAGCGGAGTGGTGAGCAAATCAGGAAGATGCAGGGTCAACGTCGAACAAAGTTTCTTATTTTTCTTCATTTCTTTTATTCTTCTTCTTTTGTATTACCATTTTGCCCCTTCTGTTAATTTTTTGTCTGTAAAGGAGAACAGGTCACGTGCGACTCAGGGATTGATTATTTCTTTTTTCTTTTCTGCCAGGTGGGAGTCGTTATTTGTTTATGGAAGGACAGGTCGCCGTGATATGTTGGGCCTACTGAATGATCGTTTCAGAGATTTAACGGTTGAGATTGGTTTGTGAAGTTTAGTTGGACGTGGGAACTTGCCTTCTTCCGTGACTCTTCCTTCCCCCAATATAATGGGGTGACTTGTGCTGTGTATAAACTATATTATTACCAATGATTTAATACCACAATTTTAAGTTCATTTTATGATATATTTCGGTGTGAGATAGAGAAAATTTTAGGAAGAGAGGGGTTTGTTTAAAAATTTAAAAAAAAAATTTGTTGCATTATTGATGTTAATTACTTGGTGAGATTTTAATTAGGAGGAGCAAATGGCCTGTGATAGCCAATAATGCTCTAGTTCATATGGTTAGACTTCACTTGAGTAAAATTAAGAGGTTCTAAATTTGCATAGCAGAAATTGTCATCTTTGTTTTTGTAATTGAAAAGCTAGAAAATTAGGCATGGAGAATATTTTCTCTTTTTTTTTTTTGGTAATAGGATTTTTTTTGTCAAATGAATATAATATATTAATATATTTTAAAATTAAAGTATAGAGAATTTTGAAATTATTTTTATATTAATTATTTGATTTATTTTTATTAATTTTTTAAATAATTATATGTACTTAAAAATGATTGAGAATATTTATTAGTAATTAATAAGGTATTTAATATAAAATTTAAGGATGTGATCACTTATAGAAAATAATTTTTTTATTTTTTATTTTCTGTTTTTTAAGAAAATTGGAATATTTATCTTTCATAAATTATTTAAAAAATATGTTCACTTAGTAAAAATAGAAAATTATTTTTTAACACTAATATGAAAACTCTATCTTTTCTATATTAGGAATTTAGACTTTATTTATAAACAAATATTTTAGAAAACATCTTCTAAAATTTTCCTAATGTTTAAAATTTTAAAAATTATTTTCTATTTTCTAATTTAAGAAACTATGTCATATAAACAGAAACTTCTATTTTTTTTTTATTTTCTACATAAACTTTTTCTAAAAAACTACTATAAATTTTTACAAGTGAACACACCCTAAGATTTGTTTTATTATATTTACATATAATAAGTTTATTTGAATAAATTAAGTAAGAAAATAGAAATAATATTATAATTACGAATAAATATATTGAATGAGATAATAATTTCAATGTATTTTAATTGCTTTAATTTTTATATTCTCTTATGTCTTTTTTTTTTTGGCTTACAAAAATAGTCTAAAATGGGGACTTAAACTATAATCTTTCTACTACAAGAGATCTCTATCCTGTTATATATGACAAGGGGTATTCTCGGTTCAGACTAGGTCGGGTTTCACCCTAATCCACAGCTCAGCTGAAAAAGCTTCAGGCCTGAAACTTAGATCCAAAGCTCGGCCCTAGATCTTAGTTGCTCGAGTAGTCTCAGGCTATTCAAGTATCTCAGGTTTATAGGTCAGATTAAAAGGCCAGAATAAAAAACATAATGAAAATAAAAAATTAAATTTAAAAAATAAAAAGAAAAAAGAAAACCTAATCAAAATAGAGGCAATGGCAAGATGCAGATGGTGGCGACATCTAAAGGCAAAAATAAGAACCAAGCAACTAGACAAAAATTTTAAAAAAATCAAATAAAAGATGAAAATGAGATACAAACAAGTTGCAAAACATATGATAAACAAGAAAATAGACAAAAAAAATCATAGCTTTATTGGAGTAGAAAATGAATGTCACAAAAAGAAAACAAAAAACTAAAAGAACAAAAAATTTAAAAAAAAAACACAAATTTATTAGTGAAGCAAAGCTTTTGATTTACAAGATATGGTCCTTCTTGCAAGTTTTATTGGTATAATAGAATTTGTGTAACATCCCCTACATAGTTTATATACACTTAACTACATAGGTGATATCACCTAAATACTCACACTTGTCTATATATGTATTATGAAAATAAAACTAATATACTTCTTTGTATTAAAGTAGTTATTAAACTTTCAAAAGAACTATTATAATCACTCCTATATTACAAACATATATCTGTTAATTTATAAAGAACTCATATTTTTAAATTACATTATAAACATTATAATTTTTTAACTATTCTCAAATTTATGCAATTGTCATACATAATTATAAAGTATTGTCGTGTGAACTATACAGAATACAATAGTTTGCCAGCATGATATCTTCAAATTGAAATCTTAAAATTATTTAAAATTGAATCAAAGGAAGGAAACTTTATAAGTCCAATCTCTTCTGGAAGGTTTATTTGTGATTATGTAGGAGAAAATACTAGATAGAAAAGGCCAAAGAAGTGAGAGATGAGTCAAAGGGCAATAGGGTAGATGGAGTGAGTGAGAGATGGGAGAGGAAGAGATGAATGGCACAACTGAATATGAGAATAGAGAATAGATATATAGGGTTAGGGTAAAATTAATAATGCTAGGTCAGGTTAGCATGGTATTTTCTGAGTTAACCCTAGGCCGGACCTGAAAATAACTCAGTTTTAATTTTTAAACCCGATGTCCAACCTGAAAATCTTTAACCCAACCCAACCTAACTTGGATGGGTCAGGTTGGGCCGAGTTACTCAAATTTTCAGGTTTGTTGAACAGCCTTATGTATGACCCACTCATGTATACTAGAGGAGCATTCTACAGCACAGAGACTCCAATGTGGTACTGAAAAGTAAAAAAGGCTAGTCAATCAACTGAGTAATTTGCCTCCTTATGTATATAACTAATAAATACCTGACATTCTCTTTAAAGAAGATCACATATGTTAAAAATTAAACTAGAGAAAGAGGCCAGACTTAAATCATAAAGACTTAAAAGCTTTACTACTGTGGTGCTATCAATCTTACTTGCAGCTTTTGAATGCCAGAATTCCAAGCTAACCGAAGACCCTAAAATAAGCCTCATAGTGCGACTTTATTGATGGAACACCTCCTTAAGTTCATAGTAAAGTAATAAACCCCGAGAACTTACAATTGCTATGATCCCAAATTAAACCTCCTACACTTGTTTTTTGAGAATTTCTTATGTCTTTTTTTTTTTTACATTTGTCAATAACAATTTAAATTTTTATATTATTATAAATGAGGACCAATTAAAAGTCTATTAAAATAATAATGGTTATTTATATAAAATAAAGAATTTTATGTTTGTATTTTTAGATTAATATTTATATTTGTTCATCTTTATATGACATGAAATTAACTTGACTCAACTCAATAAAGTTTTAATATCATGTTAATTAGAATCGATTATATGAATTTTTTTTATTCGAAGCGATTATGAGCTACATCTTTTAATAGAATGTAAAATTGTAATATCATGTTAAATAATTTTTATCCAAGTTAGTTTAGATTTACTCATACCTCTCTTGGATATGTCCACTTTAACTTGTTAAGTTTTTATGTGATACATATTACTAGGTTTTCATTTCATATGACTAACCCACCTTAACTTATATTTTTTTATTTTATCCTCAATAGGTGCCCCACATTTTCTCATCCCTCGTGTTTTCTAATGTACTAATTATGAATTCTATATATCATAGTATATTTTCACATCCATCTTAGCATTCTCATTTTAATAATATACAACTTACCCATATATTATTTTTTTCAATGTCCAACACCCAATTTTATACCTTATAATAGGTCATATTACAATGTGATAAAATTTACCTTTCAATCTAATTGATATCTTCTGGTCAATAAAATTCTTGCGGCGTTCCTCCACTTTATCCAACATATTTTAATTTTATGGCTAATATATTCTTTATAATTTTTATTTTCTTGAAGAACTAAGCTAAAATATTTAAAATGAGTACTATGAAGAATTGAAGGTAAAGGATTAAACATAAGTATATGATTTTTTGCACCACTAAACGTCTTATTTAATCTCATAAGAAATTACATCAAATGATTCAAAGAAACTGCTTCACATATATTTGATAACTTCTTATTCAATCATCTGCACTCTAAGCTTGTTCTATCTAAAATGATGTGCGGCAACTTAAGTGAAATACTGCATTTGATAGCTTAAGCTATGATTCTTCACATATATTAACTTACTGCTGTAATAAGTTAATTTCAATAAATTAAGAAAAGCAAAAACAAAAAGCCCGTAAATCACGGATTACCTTTTTAGCAATGAAGGGACCAGAAAAGCCCCCCAAAAAAAAGGCGGAAAAATGATGAGGAGAAGTTCTCAGCACCGTTTTGTCGGTTAGATTAACTGCCAACTAAATGTAACAATCCATTTCATGTGTTTGTTTATGCTCATTTATTTATTCATTGCTTAATCTTTAGGATTTGATAATTATAATACTTTAATTTTTTTATAAAGAAAAAAATTATTATTATTTTCTTATTTTGATTTGGTCAAAATTCTCGTTTTTATTAATTGTAATTTTTGTACCATTACAATATATACCCAACAAGAGTATGACGTAAACAAATAATCTTAATTAATTAATTGTAATTTTGGACCATTTGGATCCGTTTTTAACAAGGATCTGACCTAAAACAAAGTTCTAAGTTCTTATTAATCATTATTAGAAGGGTGAGAGTAATTCAATTTTAATCAAAAATTAAATCCAAAAGTGATGAAATTTAATTACTTCAATAACGGAACAATAATTTTTTAACTTTAGTCTAAATTGATTATTGATTAACGAAATTATCAATCTTTTATTTTAAATTTAATCATCTTGATAATCGAATTAATCCAAATAACCTAAATTTTTATTTATTAGTGTATATTATTTTTAGTAATAATATATATTATTAAAATAGTTTTTTATTCATAATATTTAATTTTTAATATTTTTAATTATATTTTTTGTCTTTGTCCTTGTCTTTATACTAATTAATTTATTTTATATTAATAAAAATTTAAATTAGTAATATTTATAATATAAATTATAATTATTTAGTTAACCGGAATTAAAATATTTAGTTGGTTTTGATTTGATTCTATTTTTTTAAAAATTCAATTTAATTCGATGATTGTTTAAACAAAATTAAAAATTTTAATTAGCAAAATTAAGTTGGTTTTGATTAATTGAACGCTTACCCATTGTTAGTATATATGATAGTTTTAATCAATGTAATGATTGCTACATAAACGAAGAATTAATGTATGTATGTCATTTTATAACGCTGCTTGCAATAACTTTAGTTTCAAATTTAACATAAATAAGATATACTATAATTTAATAATTAAATACATTAATGAATGTGTTTTTGTTAAAATTGTCATCATTTTATTCAAGGATATATACAGTAATGAACTTTGGTTCATTATTGAAAAATAATAGTAATAATAATAAAAAAAATAAGTATATACAAAATAGAAATTCCTTTTGTTTTAACCAATAAAAAATAAAAAATTTGAGTATTGAAATAGTTATTCAAATCAATAACTGTATATATTTTTTTAATACCGTTGGACTATCTAATAATTTAATGAAGCATATCTAAAAAATATAAAAATATAATTTAATTAATATAAAAGTAATTTTTTCAATTTTAATAAATAATTTTTAGAGCTGATCATGCTAAAACTAAGTAAAAATATATATGTAATATAAAAAAATTTAATAAATACGAGCATTAAATTTAATTTTGTTTTCAACTTTTGTTTATTAATTAAAAGATATTTATTTTAGTAAAATAGAGCTAATCCCGATAACACCAATCCGAATTCACATTGCACCAAGCTATTTATAGGTTGCCGATAAATTAAATAATTTAATTATATCAAATTTTAAATAATTTTTTTAAAAAAAAAGTAAAATCGTTGAGTTTACATTTTTATTACTAATTCATTATTATTGTTATTAATTAATATTAAATTAAATAATTATAAAATTTACGAAGTTTTATATATTATATTAGTCAGTTTTTATATTTTTAATATTTAATTTTTATATTTTTTATTTTTAAATATTAAAATATTTAGTTATTCTATTAATATTTTCATCTTAAAAATATTAGTAAAATATTTTGATATTATAAAATAATTTATTTATCATTCTTTTATATATTTCTTTCTTTATTATTTATTAAGTCATACTTATTTTTAATTTTATTTATATTTCTCACATATAATTTATTTTAATTTTATAAATATTATTTAAAAATAATTTTAAATAATATAAATAATATTTTTTTATTTTATAAATAATTTATATATATTATTTATTTTAATTTTATAAATAATACTAAAAAATAATTTTAAATAATACTAATAATATCTTTTATTATTTTACAGATGATCAATATATAAAATAAAATTAAAAATAAAATAAATTTAATAAATAATAAAAATAAATATATATAAAGAAAGAATAAATAAATAAATTATTTTATAATATCAAAGTAGTTGATTAATATTTTTATGATGAAAATATTTATAAAAAAATTAAATAGTTTAATTTTTAAAAATATAAAAATTAAATATTAAAAATATAAAAATTGACTAATATAATATATAAAATTTTAAAAAATTTATAATTATTTAGCCTTAATATTATATCAATATTTAATAAAAAAAATAAAAAATATTGTAATTATTTAGCCTTAATATTATATTAATATTTGATAAATTAGTGGAAAACATTATACTTCTCAAAAAAAAAAAAAAATGGAAAGCATTATTGAAGGAATTGTTTTTGCCGACAAAGGGGCAGATATGTCTTCTTCTGTTTAAAAAAAAAAAAAAAGCTTTCCACACTTCTCTAATTATATCACTAGTGTTAGTGTTGCACACTTGCACGCCTATATATACTTCAATCATTTTTACATTGAAAAATTATTGCAGTATATATAAAACATATTGTATTACCGATTAAAAATTCGTGCACTTAAAGAACTATTCACAACACATATGAAATAATAATTATTATTATTAATTTTGGTTTCATTTCATATGTGAATTATTTTAAATAACTGTTTTATAATTTTAAATTTTGATTAAGGTTTCTAGAATATGCAACGATTTATTGTATAAAATAATTATTTTTTTACAATTTTATAATTAAAAAATTTATGTAAACAATTGAAGAATCATTAAAATCAGAGGGTGTTTCTCAAAACTTAAAAGCTGGTCAAAACTGCTTATAAGCTGTTTTTAGATTATAAGTTGTTTATTTAAGTGTTTCTGAAAACTTAAATAGTAGATTATAATCTGATTTTAATCAGTTTTTTTAAAGTTGGGTTTTGTTACTTTTTTTTAAGCACTTATTTTTTAAGCAGTTTTGACCAAGTAAAAGACCATACTATCCCTACCTAATCTTCAATATTCCAAATTTGCCTACCTTATACACTTTAGTTCCCATAAAAGAAATTTTATTATTATTATTATTATTATTATTATTATTATTATTATTAAATTTTATTATTATTATTATTATTATTATTGCAAAATAAATTTTGAATTGACATTTAAAAAATTATTTTTATACAATAAATAAACTCATGGACAGTTTAGTCATTTTGACAGTTTCTACAATTAAAAACTGATTATAAGCTGATTTTACAGAAACACTTAACTGATTATGAGCTGATTATTAGCTAGTTTACAGAAACGTTTAACTGCTTATTTTTAATCTGATTATAATCTAAAAATCACTTATTCACAATAAGCTGAAAAGCTCCAGTTTTGAGAAACACCCTCTCAATTTCCATCATATTTATTTCACTCTTAAAATCATTAAACTGGGACTGGGGTGACTTGGGCCGCTTGGATAGGGACACTAAACTAATTAATTAGCATTTCACTTTTTTTTTTTTCTGTTTTCCAATAAATAGGCAATTTAATTTCCATTGATTAAACAAGGTAAGTCCAAAAATTTTCCTAATCTTTTCGATTACCGTAGAATGTAGATTAGTCTCCACTTTCTTTTTTTTTTTTCCTTCTCTCTCTTAATTTTTTTTGCTCTAAGTCCACGTTGATTTAAAAATAAATAATAAATAAAAATGTATTAAATAAATAATTTGTACCACTATGATTTGAATTTATTATTAATAGTATTGTTTACAATTTCTCTTTTGGGATTTTTTTATTTCTTAATTAATTACATAATTTATTCTTTGATTTGGTTTTAGATTTGTTATTGATATTCAAACAACTAAATTTGCTCAACATAAAAATCCATTTGACATTTGTGGCATAATAGCCATTAATCATATCACGCTTCCCACAAAGTTGACACTTGACCGTTCAAACATTCTATCAACACCATTAAAGAATATTGGAAAAAAAAAATTTTCAAGTCATATTACCTTGTGCTTCTTAGATAAATATGTACTATTTATTAGATAAATAATATAAATAATAAAGGAAGAAGAAATTTTAAATATGATATTTATTCCATAAAAAGAAGTTATTAACCATACTTTCTCTTTTAATCCCTTCTTTTTGTTTTCAGTCTATAACAAATAAAATAGATCATCTTATAGAAATAGTGCATATCCTAGAAGACTCCAAAATAAATAACTCTCAGTTTCTTGTACTTAACTCTTACCTTATTTTTTAAAAATCAAATTACATAAAAAAGATTTTTAATCTCATCTCTACTAAAAGACCCTATGTAAAAGAATACATTCAGACCTCACGTCTGAACCAGTGTTCTCTATCTTCTATCCATGCTGAACAATATATCACCATAAAAATTTCACAGGAGTTTATCTCTCAGTAGAAAAAGCAAGAATATTCTCATCTCCATCTTGGAGGTGTGAGAATTGTTTCATCCTACCATGGAAGAAAAGGTCTTCCAATCACTGCCAGATTGTCTCTTTTAGACACCAGATATATCCATTTTGAAAATACAGTAATTGAAACTATTTTAACAACACTAAATGTTGAAAGTGTTATTCTGACCCTTTTTTCCCAACTATAATTTGTCCTTGAATGATGTTCATTTGTCACAAGCCTTAAAAATTCAAGTACAAATTACTTGAGCGGATTAAATTGAAGGATCTCTATCTGTAACTATTCATCATCAGATAGTGTACAGATTGTAAGACCATGCAATTAACTTATATGCTTCAGGAGTATCTATTGATGCTCTCTACATCTATGCAGATACAGATACAACTCCTACAATCGTACAGATTCCTAGACAACTGCCTAGAAAAGATCTGATGAAACTCATTACTTTGGAATGGGTAACCACTTATGAAAAGTAGCAGCATAATTCTAAACTTGTTCAGACCATGAATCATGTATTCATCAGAAATAAAGATGGTACAGTTAAAACTATCTTTCAAGAACCAGCAAAGGATTCAGAAGGAGCAAGTACAAGTTCTCTCCCAGAACTCTTTCATACTTGCATGATTGTTCTAGCTTCTCTAAGAAACACAGAAAAGATCCCAGTGTACAGTTTTGTACCTGATGGTAGTTTGATCTATGTCAAGATGGTCATAGGTCATTTCATTTAGGATACCCCAGGTTCAGGAGAATGTAACCCTAGTTGTATGTGCTATGAAGAAATAAGAGATGTTCAATATCCTCCTATTCAATCAACCAGACTCACTAGACTCAAGAGATTTTTCTCTTCATGCAGATCTAAAGCAACAGGACTTAAACGTCCTCCTCCTAATTCAGAAAATTCTCCCTGGATAGGATAGGAATTTCTCCAGAAATCCAAGAAAAAGAGTATCCACTCCCTCTCCCAATTTATGATGAAGCTCTCAAAGTTTTAAGAGTAGAAAGACTCCTTGATGTTCCAAAAAAGCCAGAATTACCTAAATCACAAAAGACTAAACGGTGTGCCCCACTGGTGCATTAATCTTTCACTCAAGTTCCTCAACCTCAATCATGTATGATGTTTTCATCAGCATCATTAGAATTTTCACCACTTGAAAGACGTACTGATCCTCAAACTAAAATCAGTACCAGACCTTTCATTCAATCAAACACAGTTCTTCCCACTGGACAATTAAAAGAATTCACTCAAGGTGAAGAAGTTCTTAATTGGCAAACATAGAATGCTCAGATCCAAAATAATTATTTACAATCTATTGATTCCAAGATTGATCAATTATCTATTAAGACAAATAAGATATCAATAGCCCTGAGATCGATGTCTACTGAAATTCAATAGTATCATAATTCTCTTCTTAAAGAATTCATCAATTAGACATTGAACTCAAAATGATGATTCAACAACGTCATCTTGGACCAAGCTTTGATCAAAAGAGGGAAGAAATAAAAACCTTAAAATTCAGACTTGAAATAAAGAAAAGAGATTTATTGTCAAAATAACCTTAATATGTTTCTGACCCCTTTTATCCCATATTCTCACCTGCATACCAACCAGTATCCTTTACTAAACCCAATTTTGAAACAATCCATGAGTTATTTCAAAAAGCTCTAATCTCTTCATCTTTTATGGCTCCTGTTACTAAAAAATCTTCTGATTTTCAGAAGCCTTCATCCTCTCATAAGACTTATACTGAATCAATGAAATCTTCAGAACCTCCTTCTCCTCCAGGAGTTTCTGAGTCATTTTCTCAGCAATATATGGTACTTCAGACATCTAATTCAGACTCCTCTGAACCAGACATTATGAATTCTGATTCTTCTTCAGACTCTGATTCAGAATCTCAACAGGCAGATATTTCTCAGCTTTTAATGGTTGATCCTCCTACTGATCCTGTTATTGTTGAGCCAATTGTGGAAGATCCTTCAGCAGATGATTCTCAAGAATATGATCTTAGATTTAAGCATCACAGAACCAATAAACCTTCTAATGGTCAATGGTTCACTTTTGATGACTTACCACCTAGAAAATGGAGATCTAAAATTCTTAAATTTAATGCTTGGATTGATTTACAGATGGCAAAAGATGGTGCTTCTATCCCACAATTTCTTAAAGAGTTTGTCTCCAGATTCACTGGAAACCTCAGAGAATGGTATACTTCTTTAGATGAGTATACCAAGTTATCTTTCTTTAATTTAACAATCTCTGATGCTTTTTTGCAAATCTATTCAACATTCTTGGGAGATCATACGAATACTGCAAAAAGGCAGAAAGAAGAATTCTTTGAAATGAAATGTTGTTCTTTGAACATAAAATATCTTAATTTTTATTATCAGAGAATGTCTGAGAAGTTCTACATGCTAGTTGGTTACAGAGATCCTAGTATGAAACATGTGTATATTACCTCTTTACCTGAAGAACTTCAGTCAAAGATTAATCATTCTTTCCAACAAACAGGCAGATCCCTAAATGCAATCTCTTTGGGAGAAATTCACCAATTTACTCTTGCAGCATTAAGTAAACTGTGTGAAAATCATATAACTATGAAAAAATTCATGAAATATGATAAGATTCATCAGAATGCCTGTAAGAAACCAGCTTCTTTCAACATCAAATTCAAAGACAAGAATTGTGTTTGTCCTACACATAAGAAATCTCATAGATTTTCTTTCAAGGATAAATGTCCTCAACCATTCAAAAAGAAAAGAAAGAAATTCAGATTTTTCAGAAGATGGTCTCCTTATTCCAAAAGAAAAAGAAGCTCAGGAGATAGATGTTATGCATTTTGAGGTAAAAGACATTTTGCAAAAAATTGTCATAAGAAACCAATGAAGACTACAAAGATGATTCAACAAATTAATCAAGCTTCGATCTCTCTTCCTGACAATGTAAAAATTGAGTCTGTTCTCTCAGAACAGAGTGAAGCAGATCCAGAAACTATTTTGACACTCCACATTGATGATGATGATTCCTATTCAGAATCCAGCTCTGTTGATTCTGAACAAGATGATAATTTTACTATTTATCATCTTCAACAACAGCAGTTACCCACTGCTTTTTCAATTGATCATTTAATGCTAACTCTATTAGTCTAGATCTCTATACTTTTATCCAAATATGATAGAGCTATTCCACTTATAGCTTTCATGGATACTAGATCTCATAAATCTATGATGAATCATGTTGTTTTACTAGAGGATTATTAGAAGTCTCATATTGAACATTTCATAGCAACTGATGGAAATTTGTTCTCCACACATTTGATCACCAAAAAGAAGATTGAAATATAATTTTTTCAGACTGTATTATATAGACTCATATCCTTGGTTCATCCCTTTCAGACAAAGACCTATTGATAGGTTTTGATATTTATCAGCAAGCTCAGAATATTTAAATTCTTCCTACTGGAATTCACCACAAGAAGTTTTTTAAAGCATATACTGATATACAGAGAATCTTTTCTCTGTCAGAAGTTCTAGTAGACTTTGAAGATATAAAGATCTCATTGCTCCCAGCCTGTGCTGAGTCTCATGCTGATTTCTATCATCCAAAGCCTTTATGGAAAAATGAAGAATTCTTCATTTCTCTTCCTTTCAAAAAGAATGAAGATATAAATCCTACAAAAGCTTCTCATCCCGGAATGTCTCCTTCAGATCTTGCCCTTGCCAGAAAAGAATATGAATCATTACTGCAACAAGGATTAATTGAACCTACTGAGTCAAACGGGCTTGTCAAGCATTCTATGTAAAGAAACGATCAGAAGTTCTTAGAGGAAAAAAAAGACTTGTCATCAACTATAAGCCTCTGAATCTGTTTCTTGCAGATGATAAATTTTCTTTGCCTAAAATCTCTACACTGATGATTCATCTAAAGGCAGCAAAAATATTTTCAAAATTTGATTTGAAAGCAAAATTTTGGCAACTGGGTATTCAGCCTACAGAGAGGCCCAAAATAACTTTTTGCATACCTGATGCCCAATACCAATGGATAGTTATGCCTTTTGGACTAAAAGTTTCTCCATCACTGTTTCAAAAGACCATAATCATTATCTATCAACCCATCTTGTATTTAGCCCTAATCTACATTGATGATATCTTACTATTCTCTCCAACAGTAGAAGCCCATCATAAACTGCTTTAATAGTTTTCTTCTATTTTTTAACATTATGGTATCATGATCTCTAAAAAGAAGAGTATTATGGGGTTGAGACTCTATTGATTTTTTGAGCTTACATTTTAAAAATGAAGTTTACACTTCAGGTCCACATATAGCAGAAGAATTGCTTAAATTTCATGATGAAAATTTATCTTTTAAGCAGATTCAATAGTTTCTCGGTATAATTAATTATATCAGAGGCTTCTATCTTGCTACAGCCCAACCCATTAGTCAGTTGTTCAAATTACTAAAAAAGAATCCACCACTTTGGTCAACTGCTCAAACAGAAGCTGTACAGACCATTAAGAGGATTGTTGCAGCTTTCCTTAAAAAGATTAATGAAAAAATCCATTATTGCGAACATGCTAGTGGACAGTTCAAGGATGCTAAAAAATATTATCATTCTGTCTATAAAAAAATTTTGGCGATAAAAAATGGAATTAAGAAATTTGAATTCCATCTCCTTAGTTTCCTTATCATTCTGGATAACACCTCATTTCCCAGAGTCCTTGATTTTAAACAAAAAACTCTACTTGCTCAACAACTCCTTAGACTCCAAGAATGGTTTTCATATATGATTACCCAGTTGAGCACATTAAAGGTCAAAAGAATCTAATCTCAGATCTTTTTTTCAGACCATCAAAATCAATCCCTGTTATCACTCTGGCTAATAATTTTTCATGTATCATGATGTTTAGAGGATACAAACCTAAAAACTTTCCACTAAGACCACCATTATGGAGAAACCCTAATATAAAATTTCCTCCTAATTGTCCTTACACAAATCTTACAGCAGTTCAAAAATTTGTCAGGACTCACATTGTTGTTTATCTTGAATATATGCATAATCATTTTGATATGGATCCTGAAGTTAATGCATTCTATTTAGAATACCCATGGATGCTGGTTTATCATCTATGTCCTGCTCATCCACAGTATTTAGCTGAGTTATGATTTTTATGGTGTCTCATTACACTGTATAATCATGCAACAGAAATTTCTGTGATGGATATGCTTAACTACATTTTCAATCTAGATGTTCAAGCAAATTTTCATATTCATGAAAATTATCTGCCCTGAAAATTTCTTAAGTGGTCCAATGATGTCTCATGGTGCAAAGACATTTTCTGCAGATCATCCATTCAAATCAGTTATGGCATAAACCAGATGAATTAGCAAGAGGGTATCATGCAATTTTTATATTTCATAAACCTATTTTTCAATATCCTCAAACAGGAGTATTCTGGTCTAGAAATCAAGTTGTTCACTGGAAAACATATCCTGGTCAGATTTATCACAACTATCAAGATCAAATTGAGTTAAGAAATCATCTATGTCTTCTCAATAACTCAAGAACATTTTCTCAATCAAACAAAAAACCTTTGATTTGCACATCAATGGTGAAGAATAAAAATTGGACCAGACATGATCAACAGTATGCTAAAATGACAACAAAACTTCCTTGCCAGCTCACTGAAGAGTATTTTGTTGACTATGGTCCCATGGATTATGATAAGTCAGAACAAGCAGGTCCCAACACTTCTCAGCCTTCAACACAAAGAGATTCTCTCTTATCTCTTCCAGCTCCACCTGACCCACCTGACTCAGATTTGGTTATCACCACAGTTCCTGCCAATAGTATAGTTGATGACTCTTCAGCTCAAAGAAATAATGATGAAATACCTACCACTGATGTAGATATCAATGAAGCTTTAATCAGTGCTCAACCCACTCAGACTGACAGTGTTGACTATATGGCATATATGATAGATAATCCTTTAGTTCGGTCCCACTATGACTCAGATAATAAAGACTATAGAAATATGAATCTGTCCCCTAGTCATTTTATCTGATTGTATTTTTATGCTTTTTAAATCAGTGTAATAATTTTCGTCCAGTATTGGTAAAATGTCGTTGTAATGTATTAGTGGAATGTCACTATACATCCACCATCTGTCTTAGTGTTTCATAAAGTCATTGCTTATGACTTCATCTATCTGTCTTAGTGTTTCATGAAGTCATTACTTACGACTTCATCTTTATTAGTTTGCTCCTCCTTTGTTTATAAAAGGAGCTCTTATGTATCAGTTTCGATATCTTGAGTTTTTCTCTCAAAATATCCCTCTTAATAAAATTATGATGTTCTAATAATCTTCTTCTTCTTCAACCTGAGTTATTATTTTATTTATTTATAGATAGTGTGCAATGATCTAGAAAATTTTATATTGAGTATGTTAATCATAGACAATTAAAAGAGCGATGTCCTGTTGAAAGTCTTGGTATGGCTGTGTTTATGGACAATGTTTGAGACTATTTAGTGAAACAATACTTTGTAAATCCTTTTGAGGATAAAGTACGCTCTATATAAAACTCGCAGCTCAGGCTGATCATGTTTTGATACATCAGAAATATCTGTGGTTCTTGAAGTATATAAGCTGAAAACCAGACAGTAGGTGCTACTGGTGCGGAACAGACTAAAAGAAGTATGTGTTGTCTGGTGTAACAGCGCACTATACCTCTGATTAAAGAACTGAGTATTTCCGGTATAGTGAGTTTTTACTCTTAATATCCATACACCCCTAGTGATTCATATACATATTTTAGTTTTTTTATAATAATATAAAAAATAATTAATATTTTTTTAAAAGTAAAAAAAAAATCAGAAATTAAGGATATGATATTATTAATTAAGTGTAAATAAGTAAAGTATTGATATAATTGTTATAAGATATTATCATTTGAATACAAATAAGTAAATAATATAATTTTTTTATAATTTTTTAAATGCCATTTTTTAAGCTTTCGAGAAAATTATTCCACATAGTATATTATCAATTTTAGTTAGCATACTCTAATTTGATCAACCTATCAATTTTTTTACTATTTTTAAGTTTGTTAATGTTAGTTTATTTTTTCAAAATGATTAAAGATACAAAATATATATTTTGTTTAAAGTAAATAAAGTTTAAAAATTATAATTTATTGTGAAAATTAATAGAAAATATCATACATTTTTCATTTATAGAATTAAAGTTTTTCAAAGGAAAAACATATAAAATTTGAGATTTAATAGAAACACATAATTAAATTATCTAAAAGAACATACATTTAAAAAAATATATAAAACAATAAAATGCAAATATATATAAAAAATAAAATAATAAATTAAAACAAAATAATAATTAACGAAAAGAGCAATGATTGAAAAAATAACACCAATAAAAAATAAATAGCAAAATCGACAAAAAAAAAAAGCTGAAATAATTATTTATCTATAATGATTTTATTTCTTTCTTAAATTATATGATAGATTTGATCACGGTATTATAATTATATAGTAAATAATTTTGGTATTACCGACAAATTCAAGTTCATTGATATTATATTAAGCTATCTAAATATATTAAAGGTAAAAGTTATTAAGTAATAATACAATACCATATAAATTAAATTTAAAATATTAAATGAACTTATATTGAATAAAGCTAACTCTCTGACTTAAACTATTAGGTTTTGAGATTAATTCTCTCAAGACTATATAATTTTTTAATATTTCTACAAAAGTAATGGGCTACATCCAATTTTGATATTATTAAAAAAAATAAATTGGTTAAGTCACTTTTTCTAAAGCTTGCAAAAAGGAAAATGAAAGTGTAAAAAGAAAAAAAGGAAAAGAAGAAATAGAGAATCCATATGAAGAAAGCATTCTGAAATATGTGGAGGCCAAACTCAAAAGATAACGTGAACAAAGCTTAGCCCATTGAATAAAGCAGTAGTGCTAGTGTGTCCTATTATAAAAAAAAAATATTTATATTTATATACATACATATATTAGACTTTTACTATATATATTAGACTAATCAATATTTACTAAAAAGCGTAATTATGTAATCCACCTAACCTCTGCAAAAAAAATCTACTCTACCTTTTTTTTTTACCAGAAATTCTTTAAAATGCATAAATTTTATTAAAATTTAAACTTTTAATCTTTTGCTACCAAATAGATACTCAACCACAAAGTACTAACCTAATGTCAAGAAAATGATAATTAAAAGATGATTTATATTTTAATATCATACTCATAAGTAAATCGATTTATGAAAGTTTGAGTAATCAATTTATTTATTTATTTTATTAATTGAGACTCATAGTCCGATTAATAATCAAATTTATTCATAAAATACATAAATTCTTAGGACAATCTTAATAAGTATAATTCAAAGATAAATTGATAATATAATACTAAAATTGTTTTTTCTCAAGTATTGATGGAGTAGCATTCTCTTATGTTTATTTTTAAGTAGATAGATAGATAGATAACTATACTGATTAGAATAATGATGAAAATGATAGACTTGCCTATTTTTACATTTCTTAATAGAATATATCTTTGCTTAGAGTTGAGACTTAACAATTGGTGTTTATTACATTAAATGATAAACTAATATACAGGGGCGAAGTTAGATTTTTTAATAAAGAAGGGCAAAATAAAAATATTATATATTTTTTAAAAAAATTTAAAGGAAGCAATTAAGTATTTTAAAAATTTTAATAATATTTACATATATATATATATATATATATATAAATTTTAAAACAGAAGGGATAACTACCCCTTATATTGTAAGTATCTTCGTCAGTGCTAATACACAAGATATATCTAGCTGTTTAATCACATGTTTCATCTTTGCAGTTCATATTCTATTATGCATAATTTCTAAATATCAATTATGTTGTTTGAGTTAGATTTCTAAGAATTCAAATTAATGATTATTAGTCATCCAAATTATATATATATATAGGAAAAAATTATGCTTCTGAACTCTGATAGATATAATTCAAATTTAAAATATTTTTAATTCCAAAAAAAGATATTTAGCTATTAGATTAAATCTACCAATACACACACACACATATATATCAATAGTAACGGGCAAAAAAAGAAGTTCTTGAGATTCAAAAAAGATATTGGGATATATTAATCTTCCTATTGAGAACTAAACTAAAATAAATTAAATTCGAATTAGAATTGAATTCTCAAAATCCCTACCTAATAGTTAATTTATATATAATTATAGCATTTAATGTATAATATACAGTATATATAATATTTTATGCATGTATTTACATTTATATAATTATAATTTTACAATATATAGTGTATATATTATAAATTTACAACTTGAATAGTTGAATTTCCATACTAAACATTGTAATTGAATATTTAAATATCTGAATTAAAAATTGAATCAAATTATTGAGAAATTATATGATACAATTATAATGTCAATCAGATATTCTTATTAAAATGATAAATTAGTTAGATACTAATACAGTAATACGTGACTATATATATATATTTTTTACAATATATCAAGCAATTTTTTTATATGAATCTTTTAATTTTTCTAATTATAAAAATATATATATATATATATATATATTAAGTAAGTCGTCTAGTTGAAACTGTGGTTGTATTATATAAACTTTTTTAAATCAATAAGATAATTCTTTAAACAAGTTGAATCCGATTTTTCAATAATTAAATCTCCAAGATTTTGGTTCAATTTGATAATTTTTAAATTTCCTACTTTTTGTGAACTGTGTTCACCCAAGACTATGGCATTGCTTTATAGATAACTGAACTTAATAATAGGTGGGCAGATATAACTTTGGTAAAAATTTGAAATTTGAATCTTTTTATTGCTGAAAGAAATAATTATCATATGAGATGATAATCCAATGATAAAATATGTTTATTTATCTATTTAAGTGCGCATTTATAATTGACGTTCAAATATTAACTTTATAATATTTAAATATGAACTTCGTTGCCAAATATTATGCTAGCTAGAACTAAAAATGAATAGTGATATATAAAGATATTCAAATTTTGTAATATTTAAATTATTCTCCTAGTGATTAGTAATGTTTACAAGAATAATTTAAATTTTGAACGATAACGATGATATTTAATAATAGTAATTTAAATTGATAACGATAATATATAATGAATAGCTCAAAATTTATTAAAATAATAATGGACTGATCTAGTTTAATTAAGAGTTTCGAGTTTATGTTCTGAATATGAATTATATTAAAATTTGATAGAGAAAATTTTATTATTCTTATAATTTTATCTGGCTCTACTGTAAAATTATGATTTACATTAAAATAATTAACTAAAATCTTAGAAGTGCCTTTTAATTTAGTGATAAATCATTTTTTAAATTAAAAAAAGTTTAAATTTGAGATTAAATTGAAGATAAATTTGTTAAGAAAAATTAACAAAAAAAAAACCCCGATGGCTTCTTATTATATTTTTAGTGAAAAAACAAAAGCATTAGGTTCTTAATTATGAAGTGAGAGGTGACAATGAGTAGAGTTAAGACATATTAATGATAAAACCAAAACCAGTCCACTGTTACAGTCAATTCTACCCCATTTCCCACTCTACTCAATAATTACTTTTGAACTAAGTGATGGTGAAAATGATAACCATTCATAGAGGTTTTTTTTTTAGTTTTATTATACACTGATGTTTATTTTTATACATATCAGCATTAGTATTTAACATATATAAATAATAAAAATAAAAACAAAATTGTGGAATGCAATATTTAAAAAGTTTAAAATAAATCCTAAAACAAAGTTTAAAATAAAAATATCTATAGCTTCAAGCAATTTTATAATTTTTGTATGTAAGAAATTAATAGGTATAAAAAAAAAAAAACAAATTTAAGAGCTTGGCACAGGTGCAGGATTATTTGTCATTGTTAGACAAATATACATAATAAAGTTTCTATAAAAATACATAATAAAGTTTCTATAAGTCATCAAACGCAAAGTTTATCATTTTCGCTTTCTTTATTTGATGAGAAATACCTCATATGTCACATAAAAACTTATCTTTTAAGAGAATATAAATAAATTAAAAAAAATTAAAAGACTATAAATCAATTTAATAAATTTTTTAAAAAAAACATATTTTAGGACAGAACTCAATCATTCTTTAAACAAGACTCGTTGGTGCCCAAGTGTCTCCTCATGTTATTAGAGTCTCACTCACAAGGCCCATAAGCCCAACATAGAATGGCTTTACAAGGAATAGAGCAAAGCCCGTCCTGGTTCGATATTTACCATGATCAGTTGAGCTCAGTACAGTGCATATATATTACAATGATATAGTAAAAAAATAAATTTATTTCTATTATATACTTACGTTAAGTTTTTAAGTAATTGTGTACGAAATTTTAAAAAAATTATGATAAAAAATTTAAAAACATGGAAAGAATACTTATTGATGATATTAATAACATATCAAGGCTAAGTAATTGATAACCAAACAATTGTTTAATTATGAGCACTTCACATTATTCATTATCATTATAATTATACCTGAGAAAAAATGTCTTTAACCGTATAAGTATTGCCATAATACATTTAAAGGCTAATAACATTGGAAATCATACGCATACTCAATATACAGTATATAAGGTCCCAATAAAAATAATCATATCCTATAAGAAAAAAAAAGGTACAAAAAAGAATCATGGAATTTTTAACAATATTTTTTATTAGGTGCAATTAAATACTTAGGAAATATTTCTCACGTCAAAGGCTGAACATATATAAGAAATCTGAAGCATGAAGTTAGTAGAATTAAACATCTATGAGTGATCCAATATTGAAATATTATATCAGTGTCTCTGATACCATATTAAAAGAATAAACTTAGCCTAACATAACTTTAAAAGCTAGCTCATAAAATAAAGATTGTTTAAGCCATTATAAGTAGCACATTAATGTTATATTTAGGAGACGTGAGATATTTAACAAAAACCATTAGTAAAAGTTGATTTTTTTTTTTTACCTTCAGACAATTATTCAACTCATCAGATATCAATATTTAACTAATAAATCATAAAATTATAATTTTATATATTTCAATTTGATCCAGTTAATGATTAATTTTATAAAATAAAAATTACGTGCCGTATTATTTTAAATTGATAATTTAAATTAGGTTCTTTTTTGGACATATTCTTTTAAATCAGTCCATGGTTTGGTGACCTTTCTCTTCCTAGTAAAGCCTAACTGTTCAACTGGTTTTCTTCCAACCCATCCAGATTCAATCCCCTTTGCTAACCTATCTGTTCTCACTTCCTCTTGTGCTATTCATTTACAACCCTTAATAGTTCTGCTTTCTTTATGAAACTCTTCTATAAGAAACTCATTTCGACGTCATTTTCTTCATACCCCAATAAATTACTAACCCTAATGAGGCAAATAACTTTGATTCAGGAAAGTTTTGCTAATTATTTTCTTCACCAGAACCTCTTATTTGTTTAAATAATAACCCATATCCTAATATATTTCTACTTTTAGACCCATCCACCGTCACTAATTTCAATTTCAAGAAAGGTTGCAATATGTCAAACGAAAAAAGGCCACAATATGTCAAAAGAAGAAACCATCCTAATTAAAAAATTTAGATTTAATGATGGTGAAGAAGGATCTCTAGATAATGTTATTTCATGGACATACAAGGTTGTGAAAGAAAACCTAGATTTTAAGATAGCCCTTACTTTAACCAAGAATTAAAAAGAAAGTTTATTCATGTTATAGCCATTGGGAACTGACAGGATCTTAGAGATTGGTGATAATGAAATAACTAATGGGTCTAATGAAGATTGATATTTGAATGTCGTTTATGTGGAAGCATTGAGATTAACATAACCTAAATAAAAAAAAAGTGGAAAAGATTGGCCAGAAATCATCCTCTCAATAACTTGCTACTTTTGAATTCCATAGCTTTGGTGGCTGGCCTAAAGCCACCTAGGAGCTATTCCATTGCATAGAACTATCAGAGCTTTGGTGGGACTTGATAAGGAACAAGCTCAAAGACAACATTCATAGATATTGCCCAATTTTTTTTTTTTTTGTTAGAGACAAAGCATAATCGAGATTTTATGGAAAAGTATAAGAGGAGATTGGGGTTTGACCACAGAGACTATATAGACCTAATTGGTACTGCTAGAGGTCTTGCCATGTAATGCAAAGGTACTATCTTAGTCAAGATAATGCGTAAAAATTTCAATTATTTCCATATCAATGTGCAAGATCATAATTCATGTTTTTATGTTTTAACTTTCGTGCATGGATGGCCTTACAAAAAAGGAAAGAATCACATTTTTTAGAATTTTAGGCTGCTAAATCTAGGAAATGATACCCTCTGGGCATGCTTAGTGGATTTTAATAAAATCAAATCCTACAACGAGAAGAAAGAAGGAGGCCTTATTAACAAATATTTATGTAAATGTTTTGCCAATTGGATAAATTGCTTGGAGCTTGTTCCTTTGAAATTCAAGGGTCCAAGGTTTACATGGACCAACATATAAAAAGAGTTTTTGAATATGCAATAGAGATTTGATAGAACCCTAGCGAACTTAGATTGGAGGGTTAAATTTCAAAGATCTTTAGTGCTTCAAGGTGATTTGATTGGGTCTGATCACATTCCTCTTCTCTTAAACTTTGAGTTCTATGTTGGGCGCTGAAAAAAAAAAGTTCAAGTTCGAATCCAAATGGCTTTGGGTAGAAAGGTGTAATGAACTAATTGAAAATAATTAGAGGTTACCTTCTTGTGGTGAGGATAATCATTTTGAGAGAAAATTGAGGAATATAGTAAATGAACTCAGTTTGGAGTAGAAGGAATAATTTGAATGCCAGAGATCACATTGATCAACTTAAAGTTAATTTGGAGAAATTATATGGTAATCTAAGTGTTTCTAATTATTTTGAACAAGAAAGCATATTAAGGAAGAAGTTGTATAGAGGATGGAAAATGAAGGAACATTATTGGTTCCAAAGATCTAAAGTTAGATGGCTTCAAGCTGGAGATAAGAACATAAAGTTCTTCCATGCCTCCACTATCCAGACAAGTCAATTAAGTTTCATAGCCTAGCTTAAATTCTCATAAGGACTTGGATAGAAAGAACAACAAAAATCTAGGCAGAGGTAGTGATTTTTTTTTAAAAACCTTTATTATGCAGTTAATGTTCATGGGATGAATTGAGATTTAGTGGTATTCCAAATCTAGTGAAAGAACAATGTAATGCCACATTATGCAATTATTCCTTCAAAAAATGAAATTAAAATTGTTGTGTTCTGGAAGCTTTCAAAGCCTATGGCTCAAATGGGTTTCTCGTGATATTTTATCAAAAATATTGGAATACTATAAAACACGATCTTATCTCGATAATCCAAGTTGTGTTTGTGAATGCAAGATTGCCTCCTGAACTCAACTTGACTAATATTATTTTTATACCTAAAGTAACCTCTCCTGAAACTATTTATCATTTTTACCTAGTAGGACTATGTAATTTTGGCTACAAAATTATTGCAAAAATCATTTTAAAGAAACTTAAACCTTTCATGCCTCTTCCCATTAACCAATCCTAAGGGGCATTCATGATAACATACTTATTGTTCATGAAATCTTTAACAAGCTTAAATATAATTCATCAAAAAAAAGGTGGGCAGATGGTAATTATGTTAAATATACATAAAGTCTATGATAGGGTAGAATAGTATTTCTTGGAGAGAATTCTTAGTCTATAGGTCTCAATGAGAAGGTAGTGAAAATTTTGATGTAATGTGTTAAAAATGTGGGCTATAGAGTTTTAATCAACGATGATACTTTTGAAGTTTCTCCCCCTAGCTCTTTCTTTTTGTTACAAATGACTTGTCCTTTTTACTAGAGTAGGCTCTCTTAGCTAAATAAATTAATGATTTTAAATTAGCAAGAGCTTCTTCTAGATTAACTCACATGTTATGTGTTAGTGATACCATTATTTGTGATAGTGCAACTCAAAATAAGGCTTCAATGTTTCTTTAGATTCTTTAAGACTATGGTAAAGCCTATAGACCATGTATTAATTTTGAGAAATCTGGAGTGACATTTATTTGCAACGCCCTACTTTCTAAATAGCCCACGCAAAAGTTTTACCTTATCAACAGAAAGGACTAGCATCTCTTACAGCAAAAGTAATGATTGAACCTCTACTATCTGGCTATCTCAAAAGAGTCAAAAGAAAGATCTCTTCTTCACCTCTGAAACTGTAAATGTGATTATTAACATACTGAGAATTAAAGAGTTGAAGGGAAATAATATGTATTTAGGTCTTCCAACTTGGTTGGGCAAATCAAAGGTAGAGGCCTGTAATTTTCTATTAGAGAAGGTTAGGGAGAAAATCTAATATTGGAGAGAATTCTTAAAAAGTGGGCAGATGGTAATCAAGTTAAATATACATAAAGTCTATGATAGGGTAGAATGGTATATCTTGGAGAGAATTCTTAGTCTTATGGGTCTCAGTTAGAAGGCAGTGAAATTTTTGATGCAATGTGTTAAAAATGTGGGCTATAGAGTTTTAATCAACGATAATACTTTTAAAATTTCTCCCCTACCTCTTTCTTTTTGTAACAAATGTCTTGTCCTTTTTACTAGATTAGGCCCTCTTAGCTAAACAAATTAATGATTTTAAATTAGCAAGAGCTTCTTCTAGATTGACTCACATGTTATATGTTGATAATACCATTATTTATGGCAGTGCAACTCAAAATAACGCTTCAATATTTTTTTAGATTCTTTAGGACTATGGTAAAGCCTCTAGACCATGTATTAATTTTGAGAAATCAGGAGTGGCGTTTAATTTCAATGCCCCTTCTGAAACTGAGAATGTGATTCTTAATTTGCTAAGAATTAAATAATTGAAGGGAAATAATATGTATTTAGGTCTTCCAACTTGGTTAGGCAGAACAAAGTTAGAGGCCTTTAATTTTCTATTAGAGAAGGTTAAAGGAATAATCTAATATTGGAAACATAAGTTATTATCCTTTTCTGGGAAGGAAATCCTTATCAAAGTTGTGTTTAATGCTATTTGTACCCATTTAATGCCATGTTTCAAGCTCCCTGAAACCTTTTATTACAATCTTAATAGTCTCATATCCTCTATTTAGTGGAGCCAAAGTTGGAAAAATGAAGATCTTGTCTGAAAAAAATTTGATCTTTGAACTAAATCAAAATACAAAGGAGAGTTGGATTTCAAAATTTTTGAATTATTTAATATGGTTTTACTGGCTAAAGAATGTCAAAAACTAATGGTAGGAAATAATAGCATTTGGTATAATATTAAGAAATTCATATATTTTCCTTCTGGCTATTTTTAGGATAGAAAATTATGAAGCAAACCCTCTTAGAGATGGAAGAGTATGATTACTATGAGAGATTACATTCAAAATGAGGTTAGATGACTTGTTGGAAATGAGAGTCAGTTATGCATTTAGGGTGATCCATGGATCCCACTTTTGCCAAATTTTAAAACTTCCCATGTTATACATTGCTGGGGTATATTGGGTTTCTTATATTATTAATGAGCAAGACTATAGAATCTGACTTTGCTTTCGTCTTTATTTACTGTCAAAAAAGTTAATGCTATTACCCAAATTCCTATTACTAACACATCTAATCCTGATAAACTTATTTGGCATCTAGATAAATTTGAAAAACTCACTGTCAATTTTGTTTTTTAGTTTTTAAGTAATCTTTGGTTTTCTACAACTATATTTTATGGAGGCAGCTCAACTACTAGTAAAATGAATTGGCATTTGCTGTAGAAACTTAAAATTTCTCTTAAAATTTAGAATTTTATTTGGAGGGCTTGTTCAAATGCTTTGCCAACATGTGTGAATTTCTCAAAAGGAATCTATCAAAGTCTAATATTTGCCTAATTTGTAACTTATCAGAAGAAACTGATTTTCATTTGTTCTTTAACTATCATTTCATTCATGTGCTACTTAGTTCTTGTCTTATATTAGGATTAATCCTTTGGCATTCAATAATTCTTCATTTTTAGCCTAGTGAATTAATGTGGTGAAAAAGTTTATTGTTTTAATAAGCATATTTTTTTAGACAATATAGCTTGTCTTTGTTAGAGTTTATGGAAGGCAAGGAATAACTGGATCTTCAAGGGGATTAAACTGGATTCTAGCTTCACTATGAAGAGGGCAAACCCCAATTATGTAGATTTCTTCAAAGCCCAACAGGATATATATACTTCTTCCAATGGTTACCCATCTAATGAAGCTTTAGCTCAAAGGAATCACATTGGTAGTAGATGGATCCCTCCTCCTATAGGTTGGGTGAAAATTAACACAAATGCTACCTTTTCCTCAAGTTTATCCGTTACTGGTGCAACCATATTCTTTAGAGATCATTCTGGCATAGTCACTGAAGGATTTGCTTATTTGATTCAATTATACTTAACTCTTAAAAATGAAGCTCAGGCCTTGCTCAAAACTGTTCACAGAGCTGCATTTCTAAGGTTCAAGTTCTGTATCTTTGAATTAGATAACTTGCAACTTATTCAAGCTATAAACTCTAAAGATTTTTGTTCTATAGAGATAGACTCATATGTTTTGTATATTAAAAGTTTTAAGATCCTTTGATTGTTGTTATTTATTCATGTTAATAGATAATGCAATAGGATAACTGACTGGCTTGCTACAGCAGTTTCATATTCTAGCTTACGAGCAGACTGGTTATATAAGCCCTCATATTTCTTCTTCATATTCTTAATGATATTTTCAGTTTCAGTTTTTTAAAAAAAGCCTTTGTTCTCGGGCATTGTTTTTTCTTCTTCACCATCATCCTAGATATCCCTCATTTTCTCTGTTTTTGCATTAAAATATGTTTAGATTTTCTTAGCCAAAGGAAAAAAGGACAAAAATGAAATTAAATAAATTATATAGTGAGTTAGTTAATTCTTTTTTTTCTTTTTTTCTATGATTAAATTATTTTTTATTTTGATAAATAATGAATAGGCTTTATAGAATTTAAATAAATTAATTTTTTAAATAAATAAAAAAAAAGGCAGCCCGGTGCACGAATGCTCCCGCAATGAGCGGGGTCCGGAAAAGGGTCGGACCTATTAGGTCTTTGTACGAGGCCTTCCCTTGCAATTAATTGCAAGAGGCCGTTTCCACGATTCGAGCCCGTAACCTCAGGTCACACGGCGACAACACTTACCGTTGTGCCAAGGCTCCCCTTCAATTTTTTAAATAAATAATCTTTTTAAAAAAACTAAGTAAACAATTTCATTTATTAATTATTTGAAAGAAATAATATATATTTATTCTGATTAAATTAATTTTAATATTAATAAAGTATATATTTATTTATTTTAATAATAATTTATTTAGTTGAATATATTTAAATAATAATATTTATTTACTTTAATTTTTATCACAAAGTAAAAACTTAAAAGGATGATAAAGTGCATTAATATATTCTTAAGGGATAACAAGTGTAATTTATCTTATTTTTAACATATCAATATTAAAGATGCTAATGTGGTGTCATATTATTATATGCTCCGATATAAGATACCATATCAGTTTTTATGCATTGACGTGGCGCTGATGTAATATTATGTCAGCATGATGCGTTATCTTGTCGTTAATGGTGATGATGATAAATGAGGTGAGAAATTTTTCTATTACAAAAGTCCAAACTAAAGAGACAATCAGTAAAAAAAAATGAAACTGAAAGAACTATAAAGTTAGGTAATCAATTTTTTAAAAATATTAAAGTATAATTTATGCGATAAGAGAAAACAAATCAGATAATGAATAAGATAATTTTAAAGAATAATTTAGATATCACAAAAACTGAGAAATTGAGAGTATTTTTCATGTTGACGCATCATTAACTTTTAAAAATAAAGGCTATTCCAATTTTTTCCTTTATTGTATTCATATTTATTATTTTATTTTTAAAGCAAAACTATTACCATTTCAAAATGAGTTAGACTGACTTTATGAAATAAATTTTAATGACTCATTAGCCCAAAATCAGTCTAGGACAAATATCACATAAATATGGTTAAAATTTTAAAATTTTAATTGTTAAATTAATTAAAAATGAATTTAATTTATTTTTAAATAAATTATTTTTTATTTATTTTATTTTTGAAAGAAGATAATTTATAAAATTAATATTCTGAACGTGAATAAATAATATTAAATTAAATAAAACTTATTTCATTTTACAAAAATTTAACAAATTAAATTTATTAAGAATATTGAAATAAAATTGAATATTGAATTAACTAAAAGGCGAGGAAAAAATAATGAATTTTAGACTGTCACATAAGCGAAGAAAAAATATAAATTATAAATATTTATAATTTATTATTATAAAAATTAAAATTAAAAAAGTTTTTATAATTTATTATTATAAAAATTAGAATTTAAAAAGTTAAAAATTTAAAAAGACAAAGTTAAAATTCAAAAATTAGAAATTTTAAAAGATAAATAATTAAATATATTTTGAAGGATAAATAATTAAATATTATTTATTTTTATTTAGAAAATATTATTAATTAAGAAATTAATAATTAATAGGTATGAATTTTAAAAGTGAAATTTTTTTATTATAAATATAGACATCTAAAAATAGATTTTTCAACTCAAAAAATTACACATACTAATAGTTGTTAGTTTAGATTAAAAGAAAATATTTAAAGTTTTATTTTCTCTTATTTTTGTAGTAGCAATGATTTATTCTACTTTTACTAAAGTGGTACAAATATTTTCTTTTTTTTTTATGGGATAATTGAAAGATTTTTATATAATAGATATATGGTAAAAATTAATTCAATATAATTTATCAATATAAAATATATAGTAGAGTGATCTTTTTAATTCTTTAATTATTTGTTTAATTTTTTCAATTTATTAATTATTTTGTGACAAAAAAATTATGACCATCAAAAAATTGATCACACTTATAATCAAATAAAAAAATTATAGAAATAATTACAAAAATAACCTGAAAAAGTAAATCGTTTTTTAATTTTACGAAATCTGCTTTTTTTTTTTTTTGCAAAAATATGGCTAATAAAATAGATATTGACTTGATCATAGATATGGGTCTACTTTTAAAATTTTAATTTTACGAAATCTGCTTTTTTTTTTTTGCAAAAATATGGCTAATAAAATAGATATTGACTTGATCATAGATATATATGGGTACTTTTTAATATTTTCTACACAATATTACTGCACATATGTGAACCAAAAGCATATATTTTTGCTGAAAAAAAAATATTTTTTTATTATTTTATTCATATATATTTCTCATTTATTGATATTTTAAAATTTTTATATAATTAAAAAATAATTAATTAATTAAATTATAATTCATGTTAACTAATTTAAAATTACACACTTTTATATATTTTATTTAATAAATACTTTTGAAATAATTTTAACTTTATATTATAAAAAACTATTTTAAAATATTAATAGAATTTATTGGATTATTTGAATCCGTATTATACTTAGATTTAGCAATTTAAGCTTATTTACTTTGAATTTTCTTAGTATTTTTTAAGATTTTTAATATTTATATTGTTATTTAAATTTAATTTTATATATGTTTAAAATTTTGATTAAAAATAAATTAATTTTATATTAAACTGAATTGATTTCATCAATTATCAAATAAATAATAAAAAATTATATATATTTTACAAAATTTTCATAAATATGAATCGACTCATATGTATCTAATTTTCAAAATTTTCATAATAACATAAATTTCATAAAAATAAGATTATGTCGTTATTTTCAAATTTAACTCATATATATCTAATTATATATAACATATACCGACATATATTATTATTTTTTAATTAAAGTATATATAACATATACTGATATATATTAATATAGACCTATACATACTAATATATATTCATATATACCGATATATCCATATATATGTAACAATATTATTATTATTTTACAACATATACCTACATATATCTAGTTATATATAGCATGTATCAATATATATTGTTATTCTTTTCGGTATATATAATTATATGTAATATATACTCACAGATAAATAAAAATATAAAAATAGTTATATACTGACATATAACTAAACATATATCACTTTTGTACTATTATTCTTTTAAATTTTTGAAAAACATATATTTTTTTTTGAAGGAAGAAAAACATATATTGTTATATATAATATATACTAACATATAACTAAATATATAATGGTCTTATATTTTTATTTTTTTAAAATTTAATATGTATATGTTGGTAATGTTGTTATATAAACTATATACCAACACATAATTAAATATATATCACTTTTATATTCTTTTTTTTCCTTTAATTTAACTAGTATATATAACATATACTATTCTTTAGTTAAAGTATATGTAATATTTATACACATATACCTACAAATAACATTTTTTAATTAAAATATATGTAACATATACTCATATATACCTATAAATATAATTATTCACATAAAATATAATATATATCTTATTCAAAAACCAACTTTTAAAAGCAAAATATCCTTTTTCCTTACAATATACCTAGGTTGAGAATCTCAAACCTAAGCTCTGATACCAAAACAATTGTAACACCCCTATACCCCGTATACGTACACAGCATGCTAATACGATCGTAATATACGTATACTGAATATAGAAATGCCACATTTTACAAATCACTCATGTTATCACTCTTATATAATGTAAACAAATTAAAAACTTTTGAAAGAGTTTATAAAACCAAATAAATAGAAAGTTCATTTAAAACGTAGCGGAAAATAGAACAAATGTTTACAAATACTTATACATCAAAATCAGAATATACAAATATAAAATATATACATGACTGGCAGCTCTTCTCTGATCTTTAAGTCCAAAAGTCAACTCTTCAATGTCTAGACTTACTCGGTCTCGAAGAACTCTCGGGTTCAACTCTGTTACCTGCGCGATGAACCACAATCTCGCTGAGCTAACAGCTCAGTAGTGTAAATTGTACAACCATGATGCTTTAATGCGATGCACATGTCACCATAATACATTTCATAAACCATACATAATCATATCACATTTTATAATTATATATTAGATCTTATTATTCAATTGTTTCTTCATTCATAAATCACATATTACAAATAAGACAGACACGGGCCCAAAACACACTAATATGTTATTCAAAGTTCAGAGTTACTGCTTTGGTCCATCTTGACACCTTGTGTCTAGCCTCGTAGGCAATATATATATCCATGGATAATCAACTAGATTTGAGTTTACGACCCAGTCATTTCACTCAATCTAGTTCCAATAATATGTTTTTGAGGTTTACGACCCGGTCATTTCACCCCAAAAACATCACATTTCACATTTATCAACTGGATTTGGCTTACGACCCGGTCATTTCACCTATCCAGTTATTCATAGGCATGCCGCCAAACTCAGAACTCTAGAAATTGAATAGACATATTAGATACACAATGATTTCTTTTATCTCTTTATCAATTTCTTTCTCAATTCATTTCTCATTTCATAATCCATAATCAACTAGGCAACCATGCCTTAATTATCTCATTTTCATTATCATAGCCAACAATCATGGCTTCATATCTTTCACATTATATTTCATCATCACATTAATCAATTCATTATTCACATGGATATAATTAATGGCATCAACACATATTTTACATGCTCATCACAACATTCACATATAATCAATTATGTCTCAATTCTCAATATCATATGAGTGTATGCAATAATGTATTTTGAACTATTTCAAAATAACCCACACAACTCTAAACACTTACCTTTCAAGAATCTATCACCACTTGAGTTAGGGTAAATCACCTTCTTCACAACCTGTTCCAAAAGAATGAGGAAACTCTCATGAGATCATAAGGTTAAGAATCAATTAGGGCAAACTCTAGACTTGACACGCTCACACACACGGGCGTGTCCCTAACCGTGCCCTAACTCCACAACACAGAAACATTTACACGCTCAGAACCACGGGCGTGTCACTGGGCGTGTAATACATTCTGTCTCTCAGAAATAACGACACCTCCAACATCATGAGCGTGCTCATGGCCGTGTAAATTCTCAAAACTCACAGTAGTTATGACACGCTCACCAACACGGACGTGTTAATGGCCGTGTCACACCTACTGCCACTCAGAACAATTGACACGCCTAAGGACCTGGACGTGCTCCTGGGCGTGTCAGGCCAAAAACCCAGATTCCGGCCAAGACAACACCACTACCAACAAAACACTTCTATCCATCAATATCCACTTCAAACAAACTTCACAAAACATACCCAAAAACCATCTCAAACTTACAACAACACCAAAACAAGCTAAAACACACATCAAACACAAATCACAACATCATCAAAACTCTAAACACAACCTCAACTCAATCTATCCCAACCAACTTACTCTTTTCTTCAATCCAACCACATAAACCAAATACTCTTAAACACAACATAATCAACCCAAACACATTCTCAAACACAACTTCAACTCACAAACCCACATAACTTCAAAAACAACACAAGAAATCAAAAGAGAACTTACCAAGGATGAAGAACTCTTAGATTCCAACTAAATCTCTTGTAAACTTCTTTAATCTTGATCTTGTAAGGTCAAATCTCTCCCTCTCTCTTGTTCTCTTGCTGCTGCCGTCCAAGACAAAGAAAAGAGAAGAAAATGGAATGAAAGCCACGAAGGAAGGAGAAGGAAAGAAGAAAAGGAAAAGAAGTACAAAAGCAAAGTCAACTTCTCTTTCCTCAAAACAATCTCCTCCACACAATAAACAATATAATATTCAAAATATCTCCATCCACTCATCTTATTCCACTAACTCAATTTCAAATTAATTTCCTTTATACCCTTCACCCTTAGAATGGTATATGTTGTGTATATCACAATATAAATAACATATGCACTCTACTCTTACAACATATCTCTTTCCAATTAAACACAAATACACTTAATCCAAATAAAACAACAATTATATACCAAACTTCTAGGGTATATTTTGGGATATTACATTTTTAGTTAAAAAATATATAACATATATCTACATATGCCTAAAAATATCACTTTTTAATTAAGGTATATATAACATATACCTACACATATCTACATATATCATTATTTAGTTAAAGTATTTGTAATATATACCTACAAAAACTTATTCAGTTAAAATATTGTAACATATATTAACATATATCATTATCTAGTTAAAGTATATGTAACATATATCCATATATACTTACATATGCTATTATTCGGTTAAAATATATGTAATATATATCTACATATATTTACATATATCATTATTTAGTAAAAAAATATTAAAAAATTAAAATAATACAAACTATTTTGATTAACACTTTTTTATAGAATATGTTATTTAAACTTAATTAGTATAATTAATTAATGAGTAGCTAATTACAAAATTATAAAAATTATTTAAAAATATTTTTTATATAAAATTATAAAAATGTTATTTTATATATAACATATACTGATATATATTAATATATACCAACATATATTAATATATATCAATAGATACTATTAATATATATATATATAATATTATCATATATCAATATATATCAACATATACTAATATACATTAATATATATTACATATATCATTAAAATATATGAAATATATACCGATATATACCAATATATATCAGCATATACTGATATATAATATTTTTTTATAACATATACTCACATATACTCTTATTTTGAAAATAAAATTTAAATTTTTATTTATATTAATATATTTTATTTAATTCATATTTTTTAAAATAATTTTAATATACATAATAAAAATTATTTTTAAATATTTTTTTAATTTAAAATTATAAAAATATCATTTTATATAGAATATATACCGATATATAATAATATATACCAACATATATCAATATATAAAGATATATTCTAACAAATACCTTTAAAATATATGTAACATATGCCGATATATATCAACATATATCAATATATATTGATATATGTCAATATATACCTACATATAATGAAAAATTACAAAAAGTATTTTTTAAAATATTTTATTAAATATGTGGTATATATTTAGATTGAAGAAAAAAAATCTCAACCATTACAGTTAAATTTAAAAAAATAAAAAATAAAAAATTTACAATTAAACAGCCAAATTATTTTTAATTGGGTTACTCTTAAAAAATTAAATATAATAAAATAAAAATAATTAAATGAAAATAACATTGCAAAGGAACTTTTTAATATTTACAGCCAAAAAGATTAGATGGTTGATTAAATGATATAATAATAGAATGATAAAATCTAAAAATTTGTGCATCTATTTATAATAGCATGTTGACTAAAAATATTTTATATATTTAGCTAGATTACAAGGTGGGAGCTCAAGTAGATAAAGTGAAAAGTAAAAAGCGAAAAAAAAATAGCACTTTGTATTTTTATAAAAAAATATATATAAAAAAATAAAAATTTAAAAAATAAAAAGTTGAAAGTGAAAAAAAAATAAGAATAATAAAATTAAAAATAAAACTTAAAATATAATATATAATGTAATTTTCTCAAAATTATATACGTGCATTGCGGGCTAATATCTAGTGTTATACAGAGATGAGACAAAGTAGTAGAATAACAATTGTCTTTGATATTTACAGATAAATTATTGTATTGATAAATCGTGGGAAGATTTAAAAAAAATCCTTCTTAGCTTGTAAACTTATCTGTTTTTTAACGAATTCAATTTATTAAATTCAGGTTAATGTGTGCCTTTTTACTTTTCAAGTCAATTGAATCCAATTTTTTATCAAATGAAATGAAATTAATTTTTATTTTTAAATAATAAAAATAACTAAAATAAAATTTTAATTTAAATAAAATATGTTAACTATTTCTGTATTTCAAAAATTATAAAATTTCGCAATTTTCTGTTACAAACATTTTTTTCTCAATTTTCTACCTAAAAAACAAAAATTTCTTCAAATTTCCTAAACTATAAGTATTCATATTCATTTATTTAATTTTATAGTTTTAAAAATAATAATTATTTTATACTTTTAGGATTTAGGGGTTTCGCACCTTTGTTATTAAGAAAATCTTTATTTAATAATAAAAAATTATGTTTAATTGATCCTTTAAATAAAAATTAATGTTGTAATTGGATTCTTAAACTAAATGAATATTGAACTAAATTGAAAAATGAATAATTAATTTAATTCTAAAGTTGATTTTAAATCGGATCGCATGCATATAAAAGGATTGTGGGTTAATAAAAAAAATTTACACTATATATAATTTTAAAATTTTTTTAAAGCATCTCATAATTTTTTTAATATATTTTTAGCATATTAAATATAAAATAAATATATACCTTTGAAAGTGAAATATATTTTTAATATATTAAATATATTCCTTTAAAAGTGAGTTATTTTTAAAATTAAATATTAAAAAGTGAATATTCTTAAACAAAAAAAGAATGTTTTTAAAATAATTTATTTTTTATCATAAAATTATTATTATTTTATAAAAATATATAATTAACTTATAATAATAATCCCATAATAAACCTAAATTATCATATACATATATATATATATATATATATAATGAACTCATAACAAATTATATATATATTATACGAAGATAATAAATTTATCAATTAATCAAAATTTTTTATAAATTTGATATATTTATTAAAATTTTAAATTAAAATTAATTCAATTGATATAAACTGATATAATTAGTCAAAATAGTAATTGAATCGAGTTGAATCAGTCAAATTAGAATTGACCACCTTAATTAATTTAAACTGACATAATATATTGAATTAGTCAAAATGATAATCGAATCGAGTTACTTATTTGCTCATTTATATTTTTTTAAGAGATATTATATAATTCATACCTTATTCAAAATAAATAATTTTCTTTTGAATATTATATTAGGAGAGAAAATTTAATCATGGATCAAATTTTCAAAGAAAAATATGTACTACACTGCTAGTCATGTCTCGATATATAAATAATTTATTATTTTTTTACAAAGTTTGCTTAATTTTAGGATTTCAAATCTAGCTATTTCAACTAGATTATCATTGACCCAAAATGGAAAAGATTAAAAATTCTAATTAATTTAAATGAAATTATTTTTATATTTAAAGATGAAATAATTAATCTTGGATAAATTAATTATATGTTTTAGTTAAATGTAATCAGATACATTTTTTATGTAATGTGTTTAATGGAAATTGTTATTTTAATTTTTAAAAATTTAGTTAAGAGTTCAGACATTATTTATTTATTTATTTTTAACCAAAGAGATAAGACTTTATTTGATTCAGCAATTGTGATTAGCTATTAGTGATTAGTGATCAGCGGTCTATAATTGGTGGTAAATTTATTTATAGAAAAAATATATTTATTAAATTATTTAAAATTATTGTTTCTTGAATGCGTAATTTCCTATGTTTGTGGGCCCAGTCTGTACATCTGGAATCTATATTAGATATCCCACTCTTATTAAATCTCTTGTCGTGGTGGTAGAGTTGTAATCGAGCCGAGCCGAGCCGAGCTTTGGGTAGCTTAAGCTCGGCTCATTATAAAATAGTCGAGTTCGAACTCGAACTCGAATCGAGTCCGAGCCGAGCCTGAGCTTGTATCGAGCCAGCTCATATATCATGTATCTCGAGTTTAAACTCGAGCTTGATTTAAATAAGTTTAACAAACTCAATAAACTTATTTTTATTTTTATTGTTCATTCATTTTTTTATAAATTTTCATAAAAGATATACTAAAATTTATAGTTTTATGAAAGATGAATAATATAATTATATATTAACAAAAATAAAATATTATATTACTATAATTTTATATTTTACTATAAATTACTAAGCTATTTTATATTGTATATTATTTAATTTATTTATCACATATACCATATATTAATAAATTATATAAAATAAGTTAGTCAAAAAAATAATATATTCACATACATAATTTAATATATATAAATTAAATTATATATATTTTTAATCCAATACACTAAATGAGATAGCTTACGAGCTTTTTAAATGAGCTAACTTGCGAGCTAACGAGCCGAGTATTTCATAGCTTGAGCTTGGCTCATTTAACAAATGAGCAGTTCGAGCTCGAGCCTGAACGAGCTTTTACCGAACCGAGACCCAAGCCGAGCTCGAGTAGCTTGGCTCTGGTGATATCATAATTTTCACTTTTGCTTCTTCTTTTTTTTTTTTAAGTTATTTTTATGATTTTTGATCTACACTTACTCCATGAAATTAGGAGTAGACTTTTGAAGCTCTGAAAATTTTGGTTAATAATATTTTTTTTATTTTGTCAGTAATAAACTGTAATTAATTTTAATACTATATATTAAAATTAAATAATTCTTTATATATATAAAGAAATTTTGTTTCATTGAGATAAACTCTTATTTGATATATACAATTTGCAAAATTTTTAAAATGCCAAAATTAAAATCATTTATATTACATGTATTAAAATGTAAAAAAAGTTAATTTTTTTTTGACACTTAAAAAAAGTTAATTTTAATTCATAGGAAATAAGTTTTTTAAAAATAAATTTCATTGCATCAATCCTTAAATTGAGAAATGAGATGATAATAATTTCTTCTCTCTTAACTAAAAATCTCGATTACTAATTTAAAAAATAGAATTTTTTTAAAATTATAAAGGGAGCATTTTACTTTATTAATAGATTTGTCTGATATGAATTCAGATTTATATATAATTTATGTATTATAAGATATTGAATTACTAGATCGATAAATTTTATTATACTAAATTAATTTTACGTAGTTATTAGTCTTTTTATATTCTATTTTCTCTTCGTTTCCTCTTTCTTCTCTTATTTTTTCCCATTTCCTCCCATCGTTGCCTCTTTTTTATTTATTTCTATTTTTCTTTAAGTATATTTTTACAAATTTGTATATCATATATTTAATTAAATTGTAAATCTATTTTACTCATATATCATATGAACTTTATTTGAATATTATTCAAATATGAATAATTATTTCAAAACAAATTATATTCAAAATTTTCTATACATGATTTTTTATCTTAACTTCAGATTATAGATATCGAACAAAAAATAAATTTTTACATTTCATTAATTTCTTTCAATCATTGTTCACTTAAAAGTAATACTTATTAGGATTGCTCATTTGATTCTATAGTCTAGAAATTCAGTTCGATTCATGTGGTTTAGATTGAGTTAGGCTGAATTTTGAGTCTTACCATATATAAATTGATATACATAAAAACAAATAAATAAGTTTGTTAAACAGTGTTGATTTATAATGTACTCATAAGTACCATATGAAAAATTAGATAAAAAAGTGATCAACCCTTTTGATACCTATTTTTTAAATGAAAAATTAATTAATTAAATAAATAATTTAAAAATATAAAAATAATAGCCAATGAAATTAATTTTAAATAATGATTATTTCATTTAAATTATAGTAATCAAATACTTTAAGTAGTGATGTTGTATAGTTCAAATTAACTAAAACTCTATCTATTCCTTTATCTGAGTTCTAATAAATTTTTATTTCTCTTCAATTTGAGAGTATAGAATTGTCGTCTGTTTATTATCAGGTAGGTCTTGAAGCCTCATCTTTTTTTAATCTTTATTTATGATCTATTATTTATTTTTTTATTTTAGGTATTTTTTTTCTTTATAATTTATCTTTAAAATAATTTTTCAGATTAATATTAATCTAAAATTTAATATTTATTCTTTTTTTTATATTTTTTATCTTTTAAAATAAAATTGAATATAATTTAAATTTTTGTTACAGATTTTTTCCTTTTTATTTTAATATTATGTGTCCACTTTAAATAAAAATTTATCATTTTATAATAAAAATTATTTATCCTTCTTAAATAGATATATTTTTTTATAAAATAATTCAATATATTTTTATAGGTGACAAATAAAATAATTATCCTACTAAAAATTAAATTTATAGTGGTATATTACTATTATTCATTCTTAATTTTGAAGAAATTTTAAAAAATATAATTTTATTAATTATGTAAATTTTTTATATTTTAAAATTATATAATTTTATAAATATTATATATATATACTTTTAATTTATTAACATAAGTTTATTTGGCATTCTAAAAAAAGCAAATATCTTATATTTTTTATATAATTTTAGAAGAATTATATATGTATTTTTTGATTTATTAATATAAATTTATTTTGCATTCTCAAAAAAGCAAATATCTTACCAACTTTTTCTTCCCATGAGAAACTATATAAGTAGATATATCAAGTATAATGTATAATGAATTAAGTTGGTAACTAAATAACATATTGTAAATAAAATCAATTAATTTAGGGGAAAAAATTTGGAGTCAGAACTTATACGATCAATGTAATTTGAAAAAAATAAATTCAAAAATCAAATAACTTTATTACATATCAAATTATAATTAAATAAATATTAGAATTAGAAGTTGAGGTTTAGGCGTCACATCGAATTTGACTTGACTGTCATATTGACAAATTGCTACCCACCGACAAGACCTTATTGATGCGACAATGATCCACAATTATAATATCTTGTGGGTGGGTTCCCATGCTCCATCTCTCTCCCTTTCTTTCTTTTTTTTTTTTCATTTAATATTTTTAAAAAATAAAATATTAATTTCTCAATAAATTATATGATATAGGCATCTAGCTAGAATCATAAGCTAATTACATAATAAGGTATGATTATTTTTTTAAAAAAAACATGGTCTAAAATTTTTCGTATTAAAACTCTTTAAATTTTTTATAAAAAATAAAAGATGTATGATTATTTAATTAATTTAATGTTCTAATTAAAATATATACTTGTTATCACTATTGTATTACATGATTTTTTCAATTTCTCTATTCTTTTAGCTCTTAATAGGTTGACCTATATACTATAATTATCTTTTTAATTATAAATCATTACTTTGTAAAATAAGAATTTATTAAACTTATAGACAAGCATACATAACTATCTTTAAGGTTGAAAAATTTAAGTAGGCAGAAAAATAAATGGAATAATATAATCTTTTAGACAAAGTATTACTCTTATATCCAAAGATATTTATCTCAAATAAGAGCAGCCTACTATATATCAAAAAGACTGCAAGTGAAATCAAAGAGTAATCAACAAAGTTTATCTATCTTGAACAAATAATAACAAATAAAGAAACTGCATTTCTTCCAACAAAGCTCCCAACCATCCTTGATGAAAGAGATATCGAGGGAAAGAGATAGGCATCTAAATAAAGTATCTATGCCAGAGGAGCAACGACCAAAGATCTGTAATAGTTTGCGCTGGCCAAATTGAAAAACAATAGGGATAGAACATAAGGGGCAGGGATGGCTTAAAAAACTAACAAATTAACCACAAAGATTATTTATCTTCTGAATGCCAAGAGTATGTACAATCAAACACTATACCATGGCAATCAAAAGAACAAAATACAAATTAATTGAAAAAACTAAACAAAGCTCTCATAACTTTAAAATCCCAGCAACACAGCAAGCACCTACAAAGAAAGGAGGCTGACGGAAATTTGTAATACAAACTTTGAAGCTCCTATAAATATAGATCTGCCAAAAGATAAGGCAAACCACCAGTACCATCTGAACTAATATATGAGCTTGTAACATTCGCTCCTCACCCCCTGCTATAAGGACAGGGGCGGAGGCAGGTGGGGTCGTGTGGGGGCTGACGACCCCCCCTGCCGGCCGCCGGAGGTGTAAATATTCAGCCTCCCTCAGCCCCAGTCCCTCAGTCACAGCCCCAGTCCCTCAGTCCCAGCCTCCCTCAGCCCCCCCTTCAGCCCCTCAGTCCCTCAAACCCAGCCTCCCTCAGCCCCCCTCAGCCTCGCAGTCCCTCAGCCCCTCAGTCCCAGCCTCCCTCAGCCCCCCCTTGCCGGTGGTCCTGGCTCCGCCACTGTATAAGGAGAAACTGAGAAGACCTTGAAATGCCAAAAAAGTTGGGCTCAACCCATCTTCCTTCATCGAAAATGGCAGATCTAAAAGACCTACTAAGCTGGAGAAGTACATTAAATCCTAAGGTAAGAGGACTAGGCTGGGCCAAATAGTGGGTGGAGAGTCAATAAAGCCAACCAAACAAGACACAATTTACCATATCTAAGACTAAAGTTACTAGACAAAACACTAGAAATATGATTGAATAAAGCAAAAAGAAGGCTTTAAGGCTGTCGAGAGCCCTGCCCTCAGATATGAAGTTGAAAGTAACCCTTAGCGGCTCAAGTGGAGATTACTTATTCTATTACATTGTAATAGTAATTTTGTTATTCTTACAAAAATATTAGGTAATAACTTAGTATTTTTAATATATTATAATATCTTGTGTTATATAATTTTTAATTTCATTATTAAATTATTTTTTATATTTTTAATATTATTATTAAAATATCATTTTTGTATATTTTTAATGATAATGATAAAATTAAAAAAAAATTATTTTTTTAACTTTATAAAATTTTTCTTTAAAAATGTTGTAAATGAAAAGACAAAGATCATTGTTTGTCAAACATTTAGATATAGTGGTTGATGATTGTTGTTTCTTAATTTTTTTTCGTGGTTTTGAAAATATGGTAGCTCATCTACCACCTCAACTCTCATCACCAATTTCAATTATAGTTCATTTAATAGACTACGAGAAAAACTAATTAATGAGAATATATTTTACAGAATTATATTTTACTGAAAAAATTATATTTTATGAAAAAAAATATATTATCGTGATTGAAATATGTAATAAAATACTGAAAAAGTTAATTAAAAAAATATTAACTTATTTGGTTATAATTTAATTTTGCTGAAAAAATTTGAACAATACATAAACTACTTTTATGATTGAGTCATGCATAAAATTGGATAATTAAAATAAATGTATAATTGTCTTTTGATATAAAATATGTCAATCTCCTCTCTCGATAAAATATTTTTTCTACTATTTTCTATGTAAAATATTTTACTAATTAGTTGATAAAATTTAATGGAATAAATATTTTATTTTATATGAATTATTTATAAATAAATATAATATTAATGGTCAAAAAACATCGTATAGTAAACTTTTCAAGGATTATAGTATAACTAAACACATATTCACTCTTAATTTGGATTTTCAATAATGAGTAGCATGCAAAAGGTAATACAATCTTTCCATTCTCATGTATAAGGTAGAAAGAACACCTAATTTGTTTCTGCAAATATTATCATGCACTTAAAGTATCCTCTGTTTTTCCATCAATATTCATCAAAGTCTCAGTGACTCTATCACATTTGTTCTTCTCAATATAAATTACATATATATTATGCCTCAACAATAATGTGCTCTAATATGGTAACTAAAAAATATTATACCTTTTCTAATTATGACTCTGCCCTTGCCCTTGAATCTTTTGTTTCCCATTGCTTTGCCAAGAAAATATTAGTTGTAAGAGATTGAGCCGTTGCTGGTGTAGCTCCTTTTTATCATCAAATTTTGCCTTTTCCTTGCTCAATTTATGATTATATGGTAGAAAACAATGATAGCCTATATAAAAAATCTTATGTCCATGCTTCAATTTTAAATGAGAAGTTTTATTGCAACAATAAGGGCATGCCAATTTCCCTTTTATACTCTAACCAGAAACAAGAGCATACACAGAAATCATTGATGGTCCATAAAATTGTAGCTTTCATTTGAAAATTTTGCTTTAATGACGCATAACATATTAATGCTCCAACATCATCATTTGAAAATTTTGCAAGTACATATCTATATCATTACATGGTCCTTTTGGGCCAGGAATGAGTAGAGTTAAAAATATGTATGGCTTCTTCATACACATCCAAGGAGCAAAATTATATGGGAATACATGGACAAGCCAAGTGTTGTAACTGATACTCATATTCCCAAATGGGTAGCATCCATCAATAGCCAAGTCTAATCTTAAATTTCGAGGCTTTAAGGCAAAGTAACTATGAGTTTCATCAAAATTACACCATGCTTCAGAGTCTGCAGGATGCCTTAGTAGTCCATCTTTCACACAATCTTCTCTGTGCTTTTGGGCCAGAAATGAGTAGAGTTAAAAACATGTATGGCTTCTTCATACACATCCAAGGAGCAAAATTATATGGGAATACATGGACAGGCCAAGTGCTATAACTGATACTCATATTTCCAAATGGGTAGCATCCATCAATAGCTAAGTCTAATCTTAAATTATGAGGCTCTAATGCAAAATAAGTATGAGTTTCATCAAAATTACACCATGCTTTAGAGTCTGCAAGATGCCTTAGTAGTCATCTTTCACACAGTCTTCATGATGCCATCTCATATCAGTAATTGTCTTAGTTGACACAAACAAACTTTAAAGTCTATGTGTAAGTGGAAAATACCTAAAAACTTTCCATAGGATTTGTTTTCCCTTGTGCCCACCCTTAGCATTATACTTCTATATTCACACATCACATACAGGACATTGATTAGTATGCTCATTACTTTATAGTAAATAATACAATTATTCTTTCATGCATCCATCTTGTCATAATGCAAGCCAAATTTTTTATGATTTCTTCACCCCATAATTTGACAGAAATAATTTTTTACGCATAGGCAATCTGTCTTTTAATAACTTCAATAACATGTTGAAAAAATTATTGCTCCAATTATTCAAAGTCCTTATGCGCATTAACTTAAGTATGAAAGATAAATTGGAGTCATATAAGGGTTGTTCAGCCTTATCTACCAATCTATAAAATTTTTTAGTTTCATCATTAGGCTCCTGAACTCCACTTCCACTTTCCTTACCATCAGTATTCATATGTGGAAAAGTATCATTTATTAGCCCTTCCATGTCATCCATTTCTAAATCATCTTCACAATAATTATCCTCACTTTTAACTTCTCCGTGAAAATGTCAAACAACATAATCTCGCCTGATACCTCTAAACAAAAGATGCAATTGAACTTCATCTTTTTCATGCCTATATCTATTATTGCAATCAATACAAGGCCATTTTATTTTCATATCATTATCCTTGATATGTTCATATGCATATTTTATAAAATTTTCAACTCCATCAAAGTACTAAATACATGATCTATTACGTAATTGTATCCATGATTTATCAATATGTTCCATATCTACAGAAGTTAAAGCTGATAAAATAAATAAGCATATCAATCATTAATGTAAAACATGTTTTTAGCAATTTTTCATAATTCCCTTGCACCCCTACTCTTTCAACCAACAATTATCAAAATGAAATCTCCTATTGCTTTGAGTGTATGCTAAGTGACTCAGAATTAGAAGAATTGGAGAATGATTTGACGTGAAAGCTTACAAATTGAAAAACTTGACCCTCATGAAACTTGGCCATCCATTCAACCATAGCCAAAACCCTATCTAGTCTTTCTTCTACACAAACATAATTCTCCCAAATCCTAGACCCTGTAAATGTTAGCCTACCATACCAATATCTTGTAGTTCACACTTATTAATAGCTTTACTAAACCCTTTCAAACACCAGCTGAGATAATCTGACCTGCCTTTTTCTTATAAACAACCAATAAATCATTGAAATCTCCAGTGTAGACCCATGGTTCAAAGGAAGAACTCCCTAATTGTCAAAATAGGTTCCAAAACTCCTTGAATCTGACCCCTCTCTAAAAGTCAATAGTAATCGGTCATTCCCCAGCTACCATTTTCCCTAATGTCAACCTTTACATTAATTACATTTGAGGAGAAACTTAATAAATTCATTGAATATTTTGCGTTAACTCACCTCTATGACAGACAAAATCTATTAGGAAAAGTGAATCAAAACTTGACAAATGTTTCACTCCTTCTAACTTACTTCTATAGACCATAGTCTTCATAAAAAAGACACAATTAGCCTTCTTTAAAATAACACCATCCTGTAGACCTCTAATTTTGGTCCCAGATAAATTCGATCCCAATTGAAAGAGGACAAGCCAAATTCAGTCTGATTTTAAAAGCTTAAACTTAATTTAAAGGCTTGAATTAGATCAGTCCAATTTTAAAAGGCCCAAATTATGCTCTGTTCAATTTTTAAAGTTCAAATAGTTTAGATACAAAGTCAAAAATCAATCCATTTGGTTTAATTCGATATGAGTCATACTTACTCATGTCGAATTGGACTTGTCCAATTCAATATGAGTTACTCATATTGAATTGGATAAGTCCAATTCGACATGAGGTATATCACTCATGTCAGATTGGACATGGTCCAATCATATATAAGTACATGATCATATCGAATTGATTGGGATTAGAATTTGACATGAGCAGTGTTTAGTATCTTAAATTAAGAAGGATTTGGATAATCAAATAGGGTTAATATTGGTAAGCTTGTTTAACCCTAAGATTTGCCTATAAATATACGGATTAAAGGAGAAAGGAAGGGGGGAGCTTTAGTGATCAACCGCCATGAAAATAAATAGAGAGCCACCATTGATCAAACCAACAACAAGTAAAGAAAGAAAGATAGAAAGCATACCAAAGACACAGAGGGACAAAAAGTAAACACATAGAAACCTTGAACCCGTTGTTCAACCAAAACTTTAGTTGACTCAAACCCACAGAAATTGTACAAGGCAGAAATGATTGTGCAATTGCAAGGCTTGCTTCAATATTTGAAATTATTTTGGTGGAACCAACAACAAAGGTATGATCTCTATTAATTAAATTTATCATCTTCGTTTGGCTTTGCAAAGTTTATTATATTTTAATTTATTGTTTTGATTTCAATGAAACCTCATCTAATAAACCTTAGTTTTAGGGTTTAATCTCAATTTGTATGTTAAAACCCTAATTTATATTCTAAAGGACCGTCGTGTGCGTTGCATACTATAATTCATTAAGGGGTTAATATTAAAATTTGCTTATGGATTGTACTTTTTTGTGATTTTATTTTATTGAAACCTTAATTTATTATTGTTTAATGACTATATATATGATCATTCTTTATTATGTGGATTGCAACTTCTTATTATTTGGGTTCTAAAGTTGTAAAAGATATGTTTCCACATTGTGAATGCATTAGTTATTTAATTTGTTTCTTTTATATTATTTGTATTTGAGAATTAATGTAAGGGACATATTTTCATAAATTGGTGGGTATTCTATTTTTATTTGCTTATGTTTTGGATATTGAATATTGTAAGGGACACATTTTCACTTTTTGATGGGTGTCATATTTTATTAATATTTTGAATTTGGATATTGTAAGAGCATATTTCTGTTTAGTATGGATGTCCATTTTATTTGTTTGATTAATGATATGATATTATTTATTATAATTACATGTAATATGGATAGTATTATAACAATTGAATTTTTAATAATATTTAGACCTGAAAAGGAAGCCGGTTTAAATAAACCGACCGCTATAAGGGTGTTGGGTCATTCTCACCTTCCCCACGCGTACCCAACTTTCTAAACCCAATAGAGAGTTGAAAATTTCTTAGGAATCGAGTCATTCACCCCTTTCTTTTCTTTTTGGATCCGTCCAAATTGCAACTTTATTTCTCTGAGTTTAGGCTCGTATTCTCTAAAGGCTCCGAGTCTAATAGTGCTGAAGTTGTAAAAATCATTTCACTAGAAGTTAGGACAAAAATCATCTCTCACACGTCCTTTAAGACCTAAACCGTATGTCGGTAATCAAGCCCATGACGGTTCCAATATAATAGAGTCATTGATAGTGGCAGGCCTCGTGTCTAAGGCTCGCCATTGAGTTTTTTGGCAAACTGCCTTTAGATTCTTTTGGACTTGTTAGCTCAATAGTTTGGTCTCAATCATGCTCTTGAAACCCCATATAATGTTGCTTAGCTTGTATAATAACAATACTTTCTGACTAATCCACCAATTCATTATTTAAAGAGTCCCTAATTACTAAGGAGACTGAAGCAGAAGCACCTTACTGACCTCCTGGGTCAACTGAACCTCTCATTTTTTCGCTATCAACTCCACATTTTTGTCTTAAGACATCGGCCAAAGTTTCAAAAGTTAGAGTCTCCTCATAGTCCATTGGTTCCATGTTTAGGATTCCTTTTCCATATTGGTCGCCTTCTTTTGACAAATTGGATTTGAGCCACCGTTCTCCATTTTGGTTCGCTTGACACCTACCGAATCCTCTAAGCCATTGGCCATAAGCTTTCTTTATGGTCGTACCATATTTACCAAACAACTTAGCACAAAATTTATTAAAAAGTACCCAAATTCCATAAAAGAAGTAGGAAGTTGGAAAGCGTTTGTACTTAAACATGATCCAACATCTAGTGATAAAACTAGAATTCTAACTGAGAGGGGTCAAAGTTTTAATTCAACTTATAACATTACAAATAAATTTAAGATAAAATTGAGCAAAAGTAATTCTTTTAACATTAATTACAGTAGTGGAACAAATAATTTTTTTTGTTTGACAATAATTGAGATGCAACAATTGTATCCTACGAGTTTGCATTTAATTTTTTATATTTTTATATTCTAATTAATAAATTATATGTTAATAGTTTAAAATAATATTATCTAAATTTACTTTTAGTAAATCAATCTTCACAAATTGATATGATATTCTTCTTCATTTTTTACAATCAGTTTCACAACATAAATAATATTTTTATTTAAATATAAATTCATAATCATCAAATTTATAAACTTAAATAAAATCAATACATAGAATTATAAAAATTTAATGATTTGAATTTTTGTGAACCTATGAATATAAATAAGAAATAATCATATTATGTTATGTTATGTTATAAAATACATATTTCAGCTAGAGTACTAAAAATATATTTCACTTTCAGAAATATATTTACATAAAATATATTTATATTTGATATATTAAAGGCATATAAAAATAATAAGACATTTTTAAAAATATATTTAATTTTTCTCCCTTTTTATAACTCATTCTCTTTACCTTTTGTTAGCAATACTATTGGGCCCTAACTTAGTGTATTTGATAGAGCCAATAAAAGAAAATGATAAAAAAAAATAAAAGAAAAAAAAATAGTATAGTCCATGAACCGACTAGAACCCCTCTAATTCTGCCCCTACTAGCACCAATCACCTCCCTTGCTTTTGATTCTCATTTTGCATTTTAATGGCAGTGGAATATTCATGGCTATCCTGATTCTCATATATATTATTCCACCATCCACCTTAAAGTTGTTTGAGTCTAAACAAATATATCTTCTAATGTAATTCCCAATTTTACGACTTATACATTTAAACATAAAGCCTACAGGGAGGTCGTAAATGTGAACCCACATTTCAATCTCTGTTAGAACAACCTTAGTTTGTTGATCTTCAGGTTTTAAATATTTAACAAGGAAGATGTTTTGATTAAAAGTCCACGGTCCATCTTTTAGGAATTTTTTCAAATTATGCTCATGATTAAATTGAAACAAGAAGAGGTGTAGTTTAGATCTTTTATGCACACACCCTTAGCTAATCTTTAAATGGAGGCCAGAGTGACTTTCATGGCTACCAAGTTCACATTTCTATTCAACAGAAACCTTCTCACCAAACTCCATTGACATTTAAGCATTGCTTAGAACTCTCTTCTTCCTCTTAAGGTAAGATTAGCTCAAGCATCCTCTAGTTGTTTGCCAGTCAGTTGGTAAGCATAACAGCCAATCGAGCCAAAAGTTGAGGGCACAACGATGGCAGATAAGGTAAAGAACAGGTCTATGACCAAATGTAATAGGAAAAACTTATCAGGGGAGAAGAGAAACACTAACTTGTTAAAAAACAAGACTTCCAGTTCTTTGTATGAAAGTTCACTGAAATTATAACTTGAAATAAAAAACACAAAAAATGCAGAACTTTTAAAAAACTTTGAATTTAAAAACTAATAATTTTATTTTTTTTATTTCATTTAAAAATATTAATATTAAAGATTCAAATGTTAAGCATTGAATTTTAAATCAAATTAAATACATATTTAATATTTGAAGAATGATGATAATAATAGTATTTAAAAATTAATTAAATTTTTTTTATCGTAATATGGTATATCCAAATAAAAAATTTTTAACCTCCTATCTAAATAAAGAATTTTGCCAAAAAAATAAATAATTTTCAACCTCATATAAATTAGTATTGAAATTATTATTCTAAAAGTAAAGAGTTATTTTGAATATTTATTTGTATCAAGGCTAAATTTATATGTAAATCTTTAAATTTTATTCATTTATCTGTTAGATTTTTAATTTAATTATGTAACTCTTTAACTTATTTTTTTAATTTATAAATATAATTTTATAGAATCACATTAATTATCTAATATATGTACTTAATATAAAATATATAAAAATAAAAAATAAAATAATTAATATTTATTAATATAAATATACATTAATATAAAAAAAGATAAAAAATAAAGCGATTAAAATTAATAAAAACAAATATATATATATATATATATATTCTTTCTTTATACTTAATTATATATACAAAACAATAATATATATTTTCTTAAAAAGAGGTTGAACTGACGCCAAGAATTTAGTGTGCTGTCCTTTTATAAAAAAGAAAATAAATAATAAAACATAAAATAATGCTAACTCATTATTATTTATTATTTTTGTTGCAGACACTTCTACACACTTTCCAAAAGGGCGGGTATCACAGTGGCATCAACACCGAACGTGTATGTCACGGACTGGAAATGAGTGTGAGATTAACATTATTATTTATTTGCCAAGCAATGGAGCAAATAACCAACATGAACAACTCAGCAATAACAAACTCTACTCTCACGCTAGGCTCGAAGGCAGCCTACTCGCTATCCGCCAACAACCAAATTTATAAAATGTTTTTCACAAAATAAATAAATATGTATAAATAAAAAACAACCTGTTTCTCATGAATATATGTTTTATTGTATTAGTTTTGTATTTTAGTTATATTATTATTGTTATTGAATACTTATGTAACACTTAAATTTATACTAATTCTATTTAAATCTTTATTATTATTAAAATAATAAAAAATACTATTATTTAATTATTTTTTTAAAGAATTCTTTTTTCCAAAAATACTATAAATTTGACATTATAATAAATATTAATACAAATTATATATAATTACAATAGAAAATTCAACAAATAGTATTATAATATAATTAATAATATATACACAATAAAATTGGATTTTTCATTCTAAAACCTAAAGCAAATAGAAGTTGAAAATTTCAAACATTAATTTTTTTATTTAATTTATTAAAATTTTAATTGTATATCACATGTTGTTACCCAATTTTTAATTTTCTATCCAAACCAAATAATTAAAATCTAGCTTGAATCAATTGCCTTGAATGGTACAGCATTCTACATTGTTATTAAATTTCAAAATTATATTATTAAACTTTTGAATTTTTTTAAAATAAAATTTATTTAAATTATGTGCTTTAAAATTAAGTTTAAATGCATTCAAATACATAAGATAAATATATTAAGAGAAGTATTTAACCACAAAAAAGAAATAAAAAGCTAAAATCGTAATATTTATATCTATATTTATATTACACTAAAATAATTAATATTTGAACAAATATTATATCACATGTCAATATCTCAATCTCACTACATATCTTGATTTCTTAATATTTCAAATTAAATTTACTATTAATTATATAATAGATATTCATTTGGTATTTATTTAAAAAATTTAAATTGAATTAGCATAAATATTTTTAAAATCGAATCGGGTATCAAACCAAATTAATAATTTATTTATGGTTTAACCGGTTCAATCGGTTGATTTGGGCTTACTAATACAGTAATATTATGAATGTTTTATTTATATGTACTAATAAAAAAAATCTAAAAGTCATAGAAAATTTAAAATAATAAAAATATACTTTGTTAATTTAAAAATATCATATATTAAATCTAATACATATAAAAAAATTCTCTTATTTTTATTAAAAATGACTTAAAATTTAGAGAATCAGTTCAATCTAATTTAGTCCAATTCAGTTAGTTTAGATTGATTTTTTATAAAATTGAATTTTCAGTATTTCAAAACAGATAAATCTTCAGTTTTCGATTATAACCGGTCCAACTGGCCGATCTAGTCTAATTTTAAAACACTAATTAGAATATTATATTTAATATTTATTTATATTTATTTAGATAGTTTAAATATGATTCATATATCCTAGTTGATATTAATTAATAAATATATATTTTTGAAGAGTTCAAATACTAATGTAATATTCTATTTAATATTGATAATTATATATATATAAACCTATAACTACCGAGTTATTATCCTTTTCTCGTAATATTATTCTGTCTCAAAACCATAATATTATTGTTCAATTGATATGTAAATAATATTAATATATCATATTTTATTTATTTTATATTTTTTATATTTTATTTGATCTATTATTTTTTATTCATTTTTGTTTAATCATCATATTTATAATTATGATGGAGAAGATTATAATTTTTTCTCTTAATATAATCCCTCACTCTCTTTTTTTTTTTGCCTTTCCTTCATCATTAACTGCTTTAATTTATATTAAGATTTTTTAATTTCTATAATTTACTTTTTTGTGAGGTGGATTATTTAATTATTTAATTTTAATTTTAATTTAAGTTTATTATTTGATTAGGTTTTATTTTTTTAATTTATGTTATTTAATTTTATGTTGGGTTTATTTAATTTTTTATTAGATTTATTTTTTGATTGTTATTATTTAAATTTTGTTTAAATTTAATATTGTAATTTAATTTTTATTTTATTTGCTTAAAATTATTATAAGTTTTAAAATTAGCATGTATATTGAGTAAAATACCCTCAATATCACACAAGATCTTTTTCTAGTAAAGCACTGAATATTAATATATATTTAGGGATGACAATTTTATTTTATCCGATGAATATCTAATCCTATCCAATTCAATTAGGTTATGTTATATCCGATATCTTTATATTTAGGGTAGAATGTATATTAAAAAAATTAAATTCGATATGGATTTGGGTCAGATATAGATTATGTGCCACTCTATCTTAACCCAATCCGATTATATACCTTTTTAGATATTTATATAATATTTAGTTTTAAATATTACACCGATTAATATAACTCTTATTTAATATTAGTTTATTAATTTATTTTGAATAAAATACATGGACGTAAAACACATTTAATTAATTAAAAGTATTCAATATATTATGTTAATATTTTGATAATGATACTATTTATATTTTAACAGATATTTATACTAATAAGATTATATTTGATATTAATATTTTTTCTGGAAAAGAGAATTGATTACTATAATTATATTCTTCTTATATATATATATATGATTTTCATACACATAAGTGTTTTATGTCTCGATCCTATCTTTTTTAGCTCTACCTGTGATAGTAATATTATTTATATCCGATTTGATTCGATATGAGATGGATCGAATGACGAATAAGATATATCATTTTCACTTATCCAGTAGGGTAAAAAATTTTAAAAATTCAATTCATACCCAACTCACTGCCATCTCTATGTGTATCACATAAAAAGAATGGTTGATACTTAGATTCGATTTAAGTAAATGAATATATTTTTTTTCAAATTGACATTATTTAAAAGTTTGCTTGATTACGAGAATTTGAATTTAGGTTAAAATCTCTTATTTGAATTATTAAAATTGAGTGAGTTTGAATTTGATTGAAATCCTAGTAAATTTCTTTCACTTAGTTATTTCAAATCTACTCACTATACAAATTTAGTATTGAATTTGATATTTGGGTCCTTAAAAAAATTACACTGGATAGCACACTTTTTAATTTTTTTTTTCAAAAATACCCTATATTTTTTTTATGCATTTTTAATATACTAAAAATGTACCTAATTTATATTTTTAAAAATTAAATATATCTTTAGAATACTAAATGTATACTCAAAATATACCTCAAAAAGGAATATTTTTGAAATTAAAAATTAAAAAAGGGTATTTTTAAAATTAAAAAAATAGATATTTTTGAAAATATTTTTATGTTTTAAGATATTTTTGAAGAAAATCCAAAAAAAAATTTTAAGATTTCGAGGATGAGATAGGGCTCTAAGTAGGACTCATTAATTGGATAATCCAATTCAATCCTCAGTATTTTTGGGTTGATATTTTTAAAGGCGGTTGAAATTTAATTGAAATAATATATTTATATTTTTTAAATTATGAGATAATTTTAACAATTTAAATTTAGTTCCATTGGATTGCGAATCAATTAGTAAATATTCTAAATAAGAGTGTATGTCAATGCATTTATACATTATAGTTTCACACTACTCATCAAATATTATATGTAATATATATCAAGCTAAGAAAATTAATAAAAAATTACGAGTAATGTTAAACTCAAATATATATATATATATATATATATATAGAAAATATAGATTATGTTATTTTATAGCTTGAGTTATTATATTTTTAAATTTAAGTTCAAATCTAATTTATATTTAGATATTTATCCAACCAATAAATTTTAAATTTTAAATTTCAAATTCCTTGTAATATGTTTCAAACACTTTTCAAGTAAGAGATTTTATACATTTTGAACAATAAATTTAGAATATGAGATCTAAAAAAAAGTCTAAATTTTAAACTCAAATCATCCATTTAATTGCACAATAAATTACTTTCGAATCTAAAAAATATTTAAATTAGATTAGTTAAATAGTTTTTTTAAAAAATAAGAAAATTATTTTATTTGATAAGATTTACTCAAAAGAAATAATAATATTACTAGACGGATGCACAAAAATAAAAATAATAAAATATGAATAATATAATTAATAAATAAATAATTTATATATAAATTAATAATAAATTCTATTATAAAGATCTAAAATAATATATATACCTCAATGTTTATGACAACTAGATTAAAATAATGTAAGTAAACAAATATAATCCTTTTATTTTATAACTTAATAATTTTATTAATCAAAAATAAAATTTATATAATTTTTTTAATATAAATAAAAATAAAAATTCTAGCAAATCTTTTCAAATATTGAGAAAAATATGAGTAAGAGGATTTATTATCATAATTAGTATTTAAATTATTATTATTATTATTATTATTAATATTATCATTATTATTATTAAATAAATTTTCAATGTTTAATTAATTTGTTAGAAAGATTAAAGTCATATTTTTTATTATATAAATTAATTATTATTTAAATTAATATATAAATTAAGTATTTAAATTAATTATTAATATGTAATTAATTTATTAAAAATATTAAAAAATTATATATTTTATTATTTAAAGTCAAGTATTTTACTATTTAATTTATTTAAATATCTAAAAATATATAAATTAATCATTATTATAAATAAACAAATTAATTTATAATTATTTTTCAAAAATTAATTTATAATTAATTTATTAGAAAAATAAAGAGTCATCTATTTTTTTAATTTTCCAAAATTTTTAAAAAATACATAACTCAATTAATATTATTTAATTATATTAATATATAATTAATTTATAAAAAAATTAAAAGTTATAAATATAATTTATTCATTGAAGGTTATGAAGTTCCATCCTTAGTTTTTATATACATTTATATAATAATATAGATGGGAAATAATTACAGTATTTAAGGAGAGAAAATTATTATGAATAAATAATTAATGAGAAGAAAAAAAATTAAATTATTAAAAAAATTAAATTATTTATTATCCGATCGGAGGGATAAAGAAGAGCAACGTGTCGAGTAACTCTAGCGAGTAGTGAAAAAACAGATACAACAGCAACTTTCATAGAGCGTGAGTGTTGCCTTTTCTTCCTCCAGTTTCTTAGACTCTAAACGCATTTGTCTTCTTCTTCTTCTTCTCTCTCTCAGCTCCTTCGTCTTCTTCTTCTCTTCGTCTCCTTCTCCATACATATCTTAAACCTCCATTTGTCTGTTTTTCTTAAAATTTGTTGTACACTTTTTTTTTTCCTTTTAATCTCAATCGCTGTTTGAAACTGATCGTTAATCTTTTGGTTTCTGAAGAAACAAAAATGGCGTCGACGAGGAGAACGAAAGAGCAGCAATGAGAAGCTCTAACAAATAAAATTAATCAATTAACTGATTATTATTATTAATTTATTATCAAATACATAAATACATAAAAGCTAATAGAGAGAAAAATGCGAACGCTGTGCGATGTTTGTGAAGCCGCTGCTGCGATCCTCTTCTGCGCAGCGGATGAGGCTGCTCTTTGCCGTTCTTGTGATGAGAAGGTAATAATTTTCTTTATAAAATTTTCTATTTTCATTTCTCTTTCTCTCTGGTTTAATGACAGCAAATTTATTTATTGATGCTTAAAAAAATTGACTGGTGAGATTGTAATTGAATTGATTAAATTTTTAATTAGTTAATTAAATTTTCTCTCTCTATAAAGTTATCATCATGTTAATTGGTTTCTTGAACTGAATAATACTGTTTGAAGTAGGAATCTAATGAGCATGTCACTTTAGGGATGAGTCTCACTGTAGTTATACATGTTCTCTAGTATTTTTTTTTTCTTTTTGAAATTTGAACTTTATCATTCTAATCTTAATCCTCTGTGGTGTGAATAATATTAGCTTTAGTAAACTGTGATAATATACAGTTTGACCTTTTTATTTTTATTAAATTGAAGAAAATGAGTGTTGGTATTTTTATCATGTCACTTCTGCCTTCTTTTTTAGGTAAATTGGCAACTTATCCTTAGTGTTTAATGATTGAAATCCAATGAGGGGTTTGTAAGTTCACCATTCACTCATTGTGGTTGTTTGGGGGTGAGACTTGATTGATTGGAATTACATGCACTAACTTTCATTTATCTCACTGATGAAGCAAAAACCACCCATTTAAGCATGTTATTTCGGACTAATTGTTACTTGAATAACAGTGTAAAAAATGGTTGGCATGGATTTCTTGCGAACACTTTTGAGGATCAAAACATTCCTTAACCTGATTCTATTTACATTCTCCCGCTATTTAATTGTTAGACATAACGAATTGTGATCTACACATGACTGAAAACGGGATTGTCTGGAACGAAATTTTTGGTGGTAGGGCCCTCACTTATTGGCCAACGGAGTTATTTCTGAAGCATGATATAATTGCACATTTTGAAGGATTTATTTAAAGCTCATATCTCATACCAGATAAAGAAAAAGCTGAGCACACTTTTCTGTTGGTGTTTAATGTGTCATTTGGGTGTGTTTACAATTTATTATTTGTCAATTGAGAAATCTGAACTGTTTGTTTTCATAATGATTATATGATGGTCTTGGTTGTGTACATTGCTAACTTTCCTTTGACATCATTTAGTAATTTTTTTTCAAAAAGAGTTTGCTATATCATGTATTATTTTTGAACTGTAATTGCAGGTCCACCTGTGTAACAAGCTTGCTAATCGACATGTACGAGTAGGGCTGGCTGATCCAAGTGATGTGCCCCGTTGTGACATATGTGAAAACGCACCTGGTATAGGTTTTAATATTTAGTGTGTTGCTTTTTGCAAGGATATGCATTCTTAAACTTTTGTACAAGAGTTGAGGTTTTTGTTCCCCTTGCAACATGCGTGTAGCTTTCTTTTACTGTGAGATAGATGGTAGTTCCCTCTGTCTGCAATGCGATATGATTGTTCATGTTGGTGGCAAAAGAACACATGGGAGATATCTCTTATTGAGGCAGAGAGTTGAGGTTTGTGTCTCCAGTCTGGAGAGCCTGGTTCATCTTTTCTTTGAAGAAGGTCCCAAAATTAATATGTTTCCCTTTGATTGTCTGATTTAGTTTCCAGGGGATAAAACTGGCCATTTGGATGAACTAGGACGCCGTCCTCCTGATCAAAATGACGGAAGAAGGGACCAAAATCAACCACCTAATCTCACAATGAGAGAAAATAAACAAAATCATAGAGCATTTTCCATTCCAATGGTGGAGAATAACACTGATGGTGATGGAACAATTGACAATAAGTTAATAGATCTTAATGCCAGACCTCAGCGGATATATGGGCAAAATTCAACTAATCAGGTATGTGTTTTTCATTGACCATCTTGACATCTATCTTCATATCTTTTAAGCTCCATGACTACATATTCAAATGCATGGTAAGAACTTCAAATGTTGTATGTTAACTCACAATTAAGCAAAATTAAATACCTATTTTTGTTTGAAGGAACAGGGTTTAGATGTTATAAGTGGGACCAATCATGAATCTGCAAGTGTGGTTTCCATTGGATCTTTCAAGAGAGCCTGAAAAATAATCAAGGTATAATTAAATAATTTATAATTCATATTCATGAAATCTGGTTCAGATGCCTGGCTTTTTTTCATTTATTATCAAGCATATAGCTTGATATCGTGGGAAATCAGAATTAGCTTCCCCAAACCAATGGTTGGACAATACCTCTTATTTTAAAGGCCCTACTGCTTGCGAGATGGTCAATGCACCCCCACCCCCTGGAATTTCATTGCATAGAATAATTTTTCTTTATTTGAAGAGAAATAATTACATAGTCATTATTAATTGAATAGTGGATTGATAATCTTATGGTTTGATGATGCTGTGTGGTCTTTGTACACACTCTAGTTTTTGTATAAGGCAGTAATTAGCACGTCTGATATAGAGTTTGATCTGAGCTGTCAATTGCCAACGCTGTTCATTTTGTATTTTTTTTTTCTAACTTGTTTTAAATTGCGGTTTAACTATATTCAATCTTATAATATAAACAAGTTAGAGTATATATACACTTAGGGTAATTTGACTGGAGAGGCTTCATATTTCATGATCCAATTCAATTAGGGGACGAAAATATGGTTCATGTTGAGGTTGAGGTAGCTGTTTACTCCTGAAACAGTTCATGTTTTACAGGTTGGCTCCTTATTTGGTTTTGATCATTGTGATTGGCAGCATGATATGGAAAATTTGGATCTTTAAGAAAGAATCCACAATAAACAATTTGCTCATTGTGCTGATTCGTAGGTGTGAAAACTGGATGTTATGTTACTTCAAAAGCATGCTTGTACTTGAAACAGAAAATTGTTCCTGTTCCAAATTTTTTGTGTTTGTGGCTCAGATGTGAAGTCAGAATCCACAGCCTGTTGTGCTATATGATTACACTCCCTCATTTGTAGACCTGTTATGCACGTTTCATTTGCTCATATTGTCAGAAGTCGGGTTTTGGATAAAGTGTGCATCATTTATTTACGCTGATGATACGTTCAAGGCATCAATTTGATTATGACAGGTGTGATTTGATCTTTGACGTTAGGGGTTGGTCCATTTCTGTGATTAATAACCTGTGGCTGAATGGGATTGTGGATGGACAGTTGTTCAGTTGATAGACAGAAGTTGATTACATCTTCTATTGTTGATAAACCTTTGCTGATTGGATTGGGGACCATTAGTTGGCTAACGGACAGAAAGAAAACCTGTAGGGTTTTCGGGTTTTCTTTTATCCACATGCATTCTCGTTATTCATGATAGATTGTGTAGCTGGTTCTGTGAAATACATTATCTGAGATGGCCTCTAAATTTTAGCTTTTGTCAATTGGAAAATTCTCAAGAGTTTGCGACTCATTTGTTTGTGAATATGTGAAACTGCTAGATAAACAGAGCATTATTTCTTTAGTTCTATGAAAATTTGCATAGAGGTCTTGAGTTGGCACACATAAAATTGTTTCTTTGGATTGAATACAAGTAGTACTATTAAGTGGAAGGGGGATGTCAATTTAATATTTAGTCATTGGTAGGTCCCATATGAAGTTTTTTTTTTATGAGACACCCTTGCACATCCAGTTCTTGATTACGGAGAGATATGTATGATCAGTATTTTATACAGCAGTGATTAGATTAGCCAAAAATGTGTTTGAATACTTGTTGGAATCTCAATCAAAGTAGAGTACTTGTTGAATTTCTAGAAGTTGGAAATGGGTTGCTATCTTCTACTTGCTTAACTTGTTTCTGGAATGTATTTTTGTAGCTCGTAGTTTGGTTAAAATTTGAGGAATGAGTTCTGTTGTTTCATTGTTAAGACTTCACTGCTAGCATATTTAATCTCGCTCATCATTTAGGTTTAAATTTGAAAATAAATACCATTGAGGTAGTTCTAAAATGAAATTGCAAAGCAGTGTATCTTCATTATCTGACAATATAATGTGGATCACTCTCTTACCTTTAATTCATGGTTGCAGGTATTTTTGGTTTTGGATGCCTGGTGACAAAATTTGAGGTCTGTAACCTGTTTTATAGTTTCAAATTTGATTTTTCTGTGGGCAATGTTTCATCATCCCTTGTGCAAAGTTGGTTAGATGGGGGAGAATTTCAGCCTGTATAATTAAGCAAATATAGCTTGTGTTTTAAGAAATAATTAACTGCTAGTTTTTGGTCCATTTACTGTCTGAAAACACCACTGCCAGCTGGTCTTTAGGTTTATATTTTGATGAAGTGGATGTGATTCGTTCGGAATGAGATTTCTCTTTAAAAGAAAACATTAATCTTTTCATTTTTGAGGGAAGCGGGCTACGTACAAATTCAGATACTTAGATTACATGCTAATTCTTTGATTGCGTGTTTGCTAAACTTTAGGATTGGGAATAGAATCAAGGGCTTTTGACAAAAAAATATAAAAAATAATTAAAAATAATTTTAAATTTATCATATTTATAAATATTTATCAAAATATCATAATTTATAAAATATTTATTAAAATATATTTTATTAGTTTATAAATAGTTTATAGAATTTATAATGAGTTTACATCATTTATAATGAATTTATAATAAAATTATTTATAATAAATTTATAATAAAATGAATAAAATATTTCTGGTAAAAAAATAAAATTTTAAAAAATATAACGGGGGGAGTTATTTTTTCTAGAATCAATTACATCTCAAGAGTAAGATTTTATTATTATTATGTGCAAAGCTGAGAAGCAAAAACTAATGAAAATAGGTCGCTCGCTAATTTGTGAGATAACCAATGGCCAATTTCATCAAGAGGCTGCCGCAGAATATTGATATTCAAAATAAAATTATTGGCTAAATATAAGAAGAAAATTGCCGAAAATTTTGCTTCTCAATAATGAGCAAGATTGAAAAGGGTGAAGGGGGTTTTTTTTTTTTTTTTTTTTTTTTTTTTTTTCTAATTACCAAAGAAAGATAAGCAACATTCAAAGTTACTTTGCTAAAAACTATATTAGCAACCTACTCCAAACAAACCTGGCCAATCGGGGGAGGGGTGTCTTTCTTTCTCCAAACTCTTGACATATGATATCGAAGCTTTTTCTTTATTCTCCATCTCTCATGGTTCTTTTTCCTTCTCCTTCGAATTTAGATCTAAAACTGTTGTCAGCCTTTTATAGCCAGATCTATCACCTCTCTTGAGTTTTCTTTTAGTTCTTAAAATTTTTTATGGGTTTGGCTGTTTCCTTGTCTAGATCTAGCCTTCTGTGGCTGTTTTTTCTATCACTTCTAGAGTGTATTGCTATTTCTTTGTTGATCTAGCTTCAAGGCTTGCAAAGAAGGCATTTTTTTTTTTTGACACTTTAAGGTTATCTTTCTCTCTTCAGAAGCAAATCTATCTACCTTTGGATTCTCTGGTGAATCTTCAAAAGCTCTGTCCCCTGTCTTGTTTTGCGTTGTTTTATGGTTGAGGAAGGTAGCTGTTTAGTGCCTTATGATAACAATGCAAAACAAGACAGGGGACAGAGGACAGAGAACAACTGTAAAACATATGTTAGGGTTCTAGATTGATTTTGATTTTCGTTTTCTTTTCCAGATGAAATATAGATGGTTTGAGAGGGAAAGAATGAGAGAGATTGGAAGAGAGAAGGAACAACTATAATTTTCTCAAACCATGCACAAAGGTAATTTTTCATACGTGTGGGAAATGACATGTCATCCTTCATTTCCAATCGAACACGCGAACTCAATGTAAAATCTATATGTGCAATCCTTCATCCAAAAACAGAGATGAGAATTTTAATGAACAAAAATATAAGTTTAAGAATTTTACTGAGATGATTTAAAGTTTGAAGACATTGACACTACAATATTATAGATTTATGGACTATTTGTTAAATTATTTCGTATATGTATATATATAATTTTTTTATATTACCTGTGTGTATATTCATGTGTGTTATTTCTTCAAAAAAAATTAATTTTGAGTTGTGTTTATTGTGGAGTGGCGTCTTTTGAGCCTTCTGGATTTGACATGGACTCGTGGATCTAGTCTAAATGTGTAGAGAAATTTGCACTGGAGTTTTGGCCTCCCACATCAGAAAAAAAATTATATATGTTTAGAGAATATATTAGTTATCATGCCATAACAAAATTGTCATGATTTTATTATAGGATATGTTGAGTAACTATTATCAATGTTCGTGTTTTTCTTATGTGTTATTTTTTTAAAAAAATTAATGACTCCAATTTTATTAATATGATATTTTTTAAATATGATTATCAATTACTAATAAATTTTATTTAATTATCTAAAAAAAGAATTTAAAAACAAATATTTAAAATTTTGACGTCTTATTTTAATTTCAATTTGAAAATGTATCAAACTAATTCAAAATGCAACAAACATGAACAGTGGCACCCTTACTAATTCTGAAACAAAGCTCATGTCTGTCACTTCCATAATTGCTTGTGACCAATTCATTAAAACTTGGGAAGCAAAGAGGAGTCCATGTCTGTTGAGTTTCATTAATTTCTCTGTCATCTTAACGCTTAACATGACTACACAAGTCTGCAACTGCTTGGAAGTGACATTATTTGTTTCTTGATAACTCATTCCTTGAATTGAATAGAGCCTTCTGCTGTTGAGTTCATTCCTAGTTTTCTTGATAACGGATGAAGTGTGTCCGATAAATATCATTATTTTTATATCATTAAAATACATATATACATAAAACACATTCTTTGATATTACAAGATCAGCAATGGCCCCATCCCCTTTTGGAATTTCTCTCTGCCCCTTAATTTCTCCTTGAACTTTTGGTAACAAATTAATGGACATGCGACCCTCCCCAAAAATATATACTAAAATCAAATAAATACAAAGATGATGAATTGTAAGTTCCCATTCCAAGGATGCCTCAACTCCATTAGCAATTAGCAAAGAGTCTCCATTTCCTCCGATATTATTTTGTGATAATTTCCTTGCCCACTTGGCCATGCTTGTCGTCCCCCTTATCTAATAACTTTTTTAGTGATTATTTTATTTATTTATTTTTTTTTAGGATTACAATATGAGGAGAGTGCATTTATTTAGGAGAAATGCACTTGCTGCCAGATTATGCATTAGCGTGCTTTTTATTGATTGCGTTAGTTACTTCATTTTATACATATATACATATCTTTCTAGTTTGCTAATCTATGCTAGTACTTGTTGCAGCCTTCCGCCATTGGAGGATCTGATAGATGAGTTGCAAAATTACCAAGACACACAATTCTCTTTCATTAAATTTATTAACCGAGTCTACCTAGCTAATAATTTATCTGGGGAACTTGATCTTTGAGACAATGAATTACAGAAATTCAAGGGCTTTTAGTATATGGTGCATCATATCAATTATCAAGTACACACTAACTAAACTCATCAGCAATAGGTTTATTAAGTGGCTAAAAATGCACGTAACAAAGAACAAAAATAGTCTCCATAACTATAAAAGCATTTTTTTTAACACACAGTGAGGAATTAATTAATCTTGCATTTGATTTCCTCTTTTTTTGTGATTCATCTACTTCATTCTGTAGCTTAGTAGACATAGCCCTTGACGAACATTGCCTTCTTGGCCTCTTCTGATTCTCCTTCGCCAGCGTACTTGCCAAGCTGAGCAAGTGAGTTAGCCTTGGCGCGAAGAAGTAATGTATCCTGAGCTGCCTTCACATTCTCAGGTCTACCAGCCCATGTCTTCAGGCAAGTGTTCTGGAGAGCCCTGGCATATGAGAAGGACACATGCCATGGGTTTGGACCTTGGTTCATGGCGTTCAGATTCAAGGTTGCTTCAACCTCAGACTGTCCACCAGACAAAAACTGTTCCAACATATCATTCGCAAACAATTAGTAAATGTTTCTTTTGATACTAATTGTTTAATCTGCAGTGCTGATTCAATTAAGGTCGAGAAAAATACTTTCTAAAGTAGTATATATAAGTGTTTGTCTTGTAATGCAGAAATTGTTTCAATATATAAAAATGGAAAAGAACTTGCCATGATTCCCGGGACGCCTGGCGGGATTCTTCTCTTGAGGAGTTTGAGGGTGTATTCAGAAACTTGCTGAGGAGTAGCCTTCTGCTTGCATTCAGCGCCAGGAGTGACCATGCTAGGCTTCAACAGGATACCTTCAAACATGACATTGTTCTCCGCCAAGTAGAAGAAAACCTCAGCCCAAACTTTCTGTGCTACTTCGAAAGTCCTGTCAATGCCATGGTCACCATCAAGCAAGATTTCTGGCTCCACTATTGGGACCAATCCATTGTCCTACATCATGCAATCAACACATTTTTCTCAATCAGAAACATGTCAATTCATTTATCGATAGAGAATTAAGGATTAGAAAAACTAACAATGCATTTTGAGATAGTAATGAAATACCTGAGAAATAGCAGCATAACGAGCGAGACCCCAGGCTGCTTCCTTCACTGCCAAAGCTGATGGCCCATTGGGAATGCTCACAACTGTACGCCTGATCAATTAAAGAAAAATTGTGGTACTATTTATGATTGGAGGTCAACAAAAATTGTTTTTTAGAATCACTTTCACATGTTTTAATCATTAAAACTTCAAAAGTATACAACAATATCTAAAAGTGAATTGCTTTGTGCAAGAATAAATAAAAAGACATATTCCAAGCAATTGTTTAACATAGTATCAAATTCTATTGCAGTCATAAAAATAATAAACAAAAATGAGAGTGAAAGTTAAAACACTTTACTACATAATAATACTAATAAATAATACCATTTAGCAAAACGGGCACCCTGCTGGTAGTAAGCAGCTGAGCGAGAGGCAAGGCCATCAAGACCTTGGCACCATGATTCATTGTTGGAACCACAAAGTGGCACCAAACCCTGTGTTCAGATACAATTCTCTTTAGTAATTAGCAAATGGATATAAATACTTTTAACAATGAAACTACTAAAAAACAAAACTAAAACTATACCTTGTCGACTTTGATACCAGGGACAATGTTTTGCTCAACAAGAACATCGACCATCTTTTTTCCATCAGTAGTGGATTGATAGAGAGTCTCCTCAAAAAGAATAGCACCAGAAATGTATTGGCCAAGGCCAGGGGCTGACACAAGAAGCGTACGGTATGCTTGACGGTTAGCCTCAGTGTTCTCTAGCCCTATTGATGCAAGACGTTTTCCACAGGTAGCATTTGACTCATCCATAGCCAAAATACCACGTCCAGGTGATGCAATAGTTTTCTACACCTCAACAAACAATTACAAATTAATTGATTTTTACATAACTTTCACTACGAAACAGCACTCCCAACTCCTTAACCATTAACCTCATGACTAACTAGCTAGTTCTTTTTTTCTTCTCAGTTACGTTTCTTGCACTAACGTATATTTTCAACTACAACTTATAACTGGGATTTTTATGTGTATCAAGTTAAAATATGAGGATTCAGCCAACAGTTTGCTCCGAGTTCAATTACAGTGATAGTTTGAATCCAAGTCTGAGCCTATTATAATAATAAAAACAAGAGTGTAAAAAAAAACATACCGCAGTCTTGACAAGCTCATCAGCATAGGAGCTGGCACGAACGGAAAGGGCTGATGAGGCAGTGGGATGGCACCGAACAATGGAGGCAGAAGGGTGACGGAGGGACTGACCCTTCACAAACTCAGACTTGTCAAGAACTGGTGAGGACTTGAGGAGTGATGCTGAGGCCATTCTCTTCTTATTTCTTTGTTCTGGTTTTTGGTTGAGATGCTAACCGCTAATGATTACAGAAGCCTTACAAATAGTGTATAATCTTATCTCCTCTCTAAGTTAGTGCCTCTTTACCACATATGCATTGTGTCCTGAGTATATTTATATTTGGGCCGTGTTCTATCATTAGATGTCACATTTGAGGCTGTCCTGCATTGACGAATAAGAGTTTGCCATGTGGATGATAGCATGGCAGACTTGGGCATGGTGTTTACGTGGTTGATATGGATGGTTTTATACCCACCTCGTAAATAATTTTTGAAATTTTTTTTCCATAATGCTTAGATTTTTATAAGAAGAATTAGACAAATGCATCATATTCATTATGTGCTCCGTCCAAATTAAGTGTAGTTTTAGAGGTTCCTCTGGAAAGCAAGTGTGAGGCTCTAATCTTCTTTCTCCTTTTGTTTGTTTTCTTAACCTTATTTCATTAATGGCCATGATTTTGTTGCCAATTTTGATGATCTTTGCATCCATGTCAACGGCAGAGAGCTTGCCAGATCAGCTATTCCATGTCATTGGCTCAAGAATATCGATGACACGTAGACCTTTGTGGGTCCACATCATTTGATGGTCCATTTTAGGTATCCCCCACCAAATCGCAGGTAAGATCCCCTGACCCAATGTTCTGAATATCAGGACTGCATGCAGTTTTGATTCTTCATAGAATTAATTCAAGTTAAAGAAAGCCTGTTATCCTCAATTTTCTAACATGGGTATTAAATATAAGTTAGAAACACAGAAAAAATGATGTTAAAATGCCCGAGTAAAATCTATAATTTGCTTCAATTATAGTGCAACTTCTAAATGCCTGATTAACTGTGTCACTAGCAGGACTTAAGTACATAAAACTAACTAAAGATTACATTGTCAATAGTCAGTGCCGGTTTCTAGTTAGAATGCTGATTCAAAGACAGGTCTGCAATGCCAGCAATTAAATCATCAACCAATTCTACTTTAAAATCCTTCCATGTCCCTGAATCATCACTTGCTGATGGTATTGGTTCAATGTTACTTTCTGAAAGTGCCTTATTCAATTGTTTAACAAGCTCGTCTTCCTCTGATGGAATGCCCAAATCCCAGACCTCAAAGATATCCCAAGTTGTCTGCTCCGTCTCATATGTTGATGAGCCAATATCAAGTGTTGAATCAACAGATTCAACTACTCTGTGGTTGTCCTCCTCCCTATAATTTGGCAGAAAAGCATTTCTTAAAGAAATTGTCAAAAATGATATGCTATTCTCCTCATCATCCCTGCTTGTTTCCGTTTCTTTGTTAATATGGGCAGAATCATCATCAATTCTTTCATAGTTAATACTTTTTCCTGGTTCAGCAGAAGGAAGCATCTCAATGTCAGTTCCTCCAGGAAATCCAACAGTTCCAGGAGCAGAGAAGTTATTTGGTTCAGGTTGTAGACCAAAGATTTCTATCAAGGCATCTTTCATTGAACTCCAGTCACCATCTGAAATTTCTGGATCTTTAACTAGACAAAAATCAACCCATGCTATTTCTTCAGGTGAAAGAGCATCTCCACTTTGGTTAGACTTCAAGGAATCAATAAAGATAGAAGAAACAGAGCTCTCAACTGTATCATCACTACAAGCCATAACTAAAAATATGTAGAAAACAACATCTGCAGCAAGAAAACAGATGTCCTCAGGTACAGTTTATCAAATCTGAAGACCTAAGATGACATGGAACGAAGAAGCAAGAAAATTTAGTGGTCCAATATCTTACTAAAGATTTAGCAACCTAAATATGGGGAAACTAGTTTGGGAGGTTACCGTATACATTGAGCATGTTTCCTTATATTCTCCACATGAGATCAACTTCTGACCAGGAACGTCCATTGATTATATATTTGATAGAAACAAGAAATTTTGGAAGATCTATCACTGAGAAGAAACCTCAGTTATACAAAAAATGAGAGAAGAAGATGACAAGGATCTTGGAAAGTTACTCATGTCAAAATGCATAGAAATCATAGCATGTATTCAACAGCTGAAGAAATTACAACAGAGCACCAAAACAGAAAATTCAATGCAAGTTCTACAAATATGGCTTCACAAAGGTTTCTTGCACCTTAAAATTCAAGAACTACACATACTAATTATCCAAACTAATCAATAAATACTTAATAACAAAACAAGATGAAAACCCACAAAAAAAAATTCACACTTACATGATAGATTATGAGAATCATGACATTCCGCTACCGTGAAACGAACCGGGTCTTTTGGGTGAGAGCCGAATATTCAAACCGACTAGACTACAACGGAATTTAATTCTTAGTTAAAAACTGTTTATATATATTTAATAATTGTATATGTTGACATGCCAATTAAAAAATATTTTAGAATTTCATTTTCAAAATATTAAAATTTGATAGTAAAATATCAAATTCAGAGATAATTAAATTTGAATTTAATTTTAAAAATATAATTTTTATATATTAGCAAATATAGAGACTTATGTTATTCTTAAAATGAAAAATAATTTTTAAAAAAAGTATGAAGACTTCTTTTATAATTTCTTTTTTTTAAAAAAAAATATATGTATTTTAGAATAAATAATTCTATAGAACATTAATAATAAAAGTTGAAAACTTCCACACCACACTTCTTATGATCAGTCAAAGAACTAATTATTTTTATAGTATGTATATTTTGATTATTTAGTCTTCTCATACAAAAAAGAGTGCAATTAGACAACTCTTTTAATAACTCACAATAGTCTTTAACTATTTAGTCTAAGTAGGATAGATCCTTATTATGCAATTTATTAATTGAACCAAATCAAGGGCATTAGACTAAAAAATATCTATGCTAAAATGCAAGTCCTTGACCTAGGTTAAGGCTTTATAGCAACCAATAGCTTTTGCCACAAATAAATTCAATTGCCATATATTCATTCTTTCTTTTGTTGCAACTATAAAATTTGTACTTGATGCTGAAGGGTACCTCAAGGAATCCTAGCTCGGGCTCGGGCTTCTCTGGTGCTACTTTTATTAGCTCTTCCACCTGCAAAATAAGAAAGAGAAGATGATCGGGCTCTCTGGGTGAGACTCCGATGTCTAAGTTAGAGCTTGATTTATCTGAATGTAAAGAGAATAAAATGAGAGTGGACTCCTTTTATCTATGGAGATTTACTCATATATATAGTTGGTGGAGGGAGACAACCTCTGATGTGGTGTCAACGTTGATTACGGGTGTGTCAATGTCATACGACGACTGTGCCAGGAGGCTTTCTTTCTAGAGACTAAGAGCTCGGTTGGATTGGAATGTCCGAAGCCAGGATTTATCCTCCCTCCAAGAGCTCAGTCTTGGTACTAAGAGGATATTGAGTTCAGCATACTAGCTCGGCAAATAGGGGAGAGTATCACTAGTCTCCTTCTGGTCATTTGACATTGATGTCAGACCTAGACATATCACTCAAAGGAACTCAATTGAGCTCGACTGTGACTGCTAAATCATGATGCAAGGAAGTTGGGTGACAAAAGGTAGAGCTCAGGTATAGAGCTGGGTGACAAGAGGTAAAGCTCAGGTACAGAGCTAAGTGACAAAAGGTAGAGCTCAGGTACAAAGATAGGTACTCTAAGAGTATGCCGACGCTTCGGATAGCTTGCCAGAGGTTTGGGCTGGAGCTCAGAAACATAACTCCCGCATAATTCATTTATGGCGTCGATCTACCTGCTCGCTACATTCCTCTATAAATAGAGGTTGGGGCAACACTATTCTTCACTTGACTAAAAAAGAAAATCTCGATTGTTGTAAGTTGTTGGTGCATTCTATAGCTTCTAGAGGATTTCATTTGGGAATAGGCATCTCTTTGAGCTCGGGAAACCGCTAAGTAGATATGAGCTTAAGTTGTTATATTTCAGTAAAGATGGTTTATGTAGTCATTAGCTTGATCTTGGCAGAGGAGTCAGAAGAGATGAGCTCTCTTACTGCTTTGGGAGAGGCTTCTCGCCATGAAAAAGAGGCTCGGGTTAACACTGGGTCTGTGACTACTGAGCGAGCAGAGCAAATTATAAAGGGACCTCCCGTGCTAGTTAACAAGGAGGAAAAAGGTGTAGCTGAGGGTGGTAAGGTCCCTGTGGGCTCTGAGAAATCCTAGGTAAGAGACATTTGGTCCTCTCTAACTAATAAAGATTTAGAGGGGATCCACCAAAAATATCTCATACCAGCAGGATACTCGATGCTCATTCCTGATGAGAAGGTTCAAGCATATGATGATCTTTTCGCAACCAGCTAATGATGTACGAGGAAGACTTGAGGTCGGTGGTGTGATTCACTTTGCACCTCTTCCTCCTAGCTTTCTTTCATTATGACAACATTGCTCCTACCTAGCTTAGCCCAAATATTTGGTGAACTGTCATAGGATTTGAGATCTTATATGGGCTCTTTGGGGTAATTCCTTTCCCTCGAGCATTGAGTGCTTTCAGCATCCTAAAGTTGTGCTCTGGAAAGATTGATTCTTCATAAGGAAACCTGACTCGATGAAAGCCTGGAAAGATCGATTCTTCATTCTGGAGTACTGTAAGGGGTTTGGCTGCCAAAACAAATAGAGAAGTGAGCGCAGTAGAGAATAGGTGGCCAAAGGAAAGCTCAGTTAAGGCGAGCTTAGGGTTTTTGAATTTGTAGAGCAGGACATTCTAAAAGAGAAGACAAATGTCATTTGGTAAATAAAGGAATACTTCCTCCTTTGCAAAGCTCCAAAGGAGATTCTCCCAGAGAAGCAGGCTCGTAAATCTTATGCTTCTAGTGCTTGTATTTTTGTTTGATGTTTATTTAGCTAACTCTTTTTTTTTGATGTACAGAGATGGGCTCGAGATCAGCCACAAAGAAGTTGAAGCACCTGGCGAAGAAAGTTGATATGAGGGAGGCCAGGAAGAAGGCCAAGGTGAATGGTGAGTCCTCTAGTAGACGAGCTGTTGGGTTTAAGGGCGTTGCTCAGGAATCCTATTATGGAGGACTTAACCTAGCCCCTAGAGGTGGTGCAAGAAATTATGCTTGACACGGAAGCAGAAGAATTACTAGCCCTCCGCTACAACCTAGTTCAGTTGGTAGAGGGAGTAAATAAGAAGCTTGAGGATCCTCACAGTGTAGACTACTATGTATAAGACCTTGTCATGCAGAAGGTGCTCAGACAGATATACTGAGCAATGCCTCATGAAAGGTGCAAGCAAGCCGGATGAGCTTGGAGGAGCTCTTCAAAAAGATGGTGATGGTCTCTCATATGGTAAGCAATAATCTGAATTCCATGTTCTCTGATCTAGCATTGGCATGCAAATTGACTAAGTGGTGCTTTACAGCTTGCCCAACTTTCCTATATTGTGGAAGATCGGGTGGTTGGTATGGAATGAACATTCACTAGTCCTTTAAAAGCGAAGAGAAAGCCGCCCAAAGGCGAGAAGCTAAAAAGACCTTAAGTGCTAATACTGAAGAGCTACACTTAGCTTACGAAGCTCTCAAATCCAAAATCGAAGAGTTGTGCTTGGCAAAGGAGGCACTAGAGGCTGCCCACTAAGGATTAGTAGCAGAGTGCAAAATGAGTGACCAATGCTATACTCGGGGCACCTTCGCCTATCAGTAGGCTGTGACGAAGCGCCTAAAAGAAGAAAACCTGGACATGGACTTATCATGGATGATGGACATTAATGTCGACTAGATAGCTAATGAAGCTGAATAAGAAGAAGATGAAGACGAAGATGAAGAGGATGAAGAAGAAGGGGACCAATAGGACATGGTCCAAGACTTGTAATTTTGTATATTCTAGTTATAGGAAGTCCATTCTCTAGTGGTCTATTGATATGCTTGTAAAGATCAAGCCCTTCATGTAATGAAAATTTTGCTCTTCTAATGAAATGGAATTTAACTCAGCTTTAATAGTTGCATTTTATTTTATACTTTATGCAATATGTTATTTTTATTAAACTGGTAGTTTATTTTATAACCGAACTTGGTGTGAGGTAATAAAATAAATGCTAAATCTATTTTAATGTTTTTGTTGGTGTGCCTATGGCATTTTATTAACATGCTCGTGCACAAGGTGCATGTATACATTCTGCGATTATTGGCATGCTCTAGGCATGACTTTGCTTAGCCTGCTTGGGACACGGTGTGTGTGTACGCACTCATGCACCAGATGTACTTTACAAATAAGAACTTATAAAATAAAAGGAGAGTTACAAAATAATTACTTGCCTGAGGCGTGTTTTGTGTGGTACTTGGCTAGACGACCTTTTCCATAGTTCGGCTCTTGGAAGAGCCTCCTTGGAGATGTTGACTATATGGTTCTGGTGGAGCTGCTCTAGCTCTCTTGGTTTGATTAGATTCTTTGTAACGCCCCTATACCCCATATACGCACACTACGTATCACCATATCTGTAATATATGTATACCAGATACAAGAATATTACGGTCTATTTTAAACCAAACCAATCTTTCAAATTATACAATATAGGAAAGTTAAAACATTTAATTTGTATTATAAAAAAAAATAGTTAAAACATTTATTTATTAAGCAGCGGAAAATGTAGCGGTATTTGCATATATAAATACATCAAAATCAATATTTACAAAACATAAAGTCTATACATGTTTGGCAGTTTATCTCTGATCTTTAAGCCCTCAATCAACACTTCTAGCTCTAAACACAACTCGGTCTAGCTGAACTCGGTCTACTCTTCTAGCTCTCCAGTTTATATATATCTATCCATGGATAGTGTAACAGACCCAGTCTCTTGGACCTCAACCCGGCTAGACCCAAGGGCCCCAGCATCTTGGTCCTCAACCTGGCTAGACTGTTACTGTTTTTGAGGCTTACGACCCAGTCTTTTCACCCCAAAAACATCATATTTCACATTTTTCAGCTAGACTCCGCTTATGACCCGGTCTTTTCACCTATCCAGCGATTCATAGGCATGCCGCCAAACGCAGAACTCTGAAAATTGAATAACATATTAAGCACACAATTATTTCATTTATCTCTTTATCAATCTCTTTCTCAATTCATTTCTCATTTCATATTCCATAATCAAATAGGCAACAATGCCCCAATTATTTCATTTGCATTATCATAGCCAACAAAAATGGCTTCATATCTTATCATATCTCAATTCACATTAAAGCAATTCATCAATTATGTAATACATTGTTTAACACATTTGCCATCAAATATTTTAAATCTCAATGTCATGTAAATGCATGCCATAATGTATGGTTTGTACTTACCTCCAAAAGCAACTCACACACAACACTAAACACCTCTTCCAATAATCCTTCAATACTTGGATTAGGGCAACTCAAACTCTTCACAACCTAATCCAAAAGGAATAATACACACTTATTTAGAAATACACATGAGATAATAAAGACTAAGGACTAACTAGGGCAAACTTTACACATGACACGCTCAATAACACGGGTGTGTCCCTGACCGTGCCCTAACTCCACAACACAGAAGCATTGACACGCTCAGAACCACGGGCGTGTCACTGGACGTGTAATACATTCTGTCTCACAGAAACATTGACACGTCCAACAACATGAGTGTGCTCATGGCCGTGTCGATTCATCCCCAACACAGCAGCTATAACACGTTCAAAAATACGGGCGTGTTACTGATCGTGTCACCCATCCAAGAACATAGAACTATTGACACGCCTAAAGACCTGGCCGTGCTCATGGGCGTGTCAGGCCAAAAATCCAGATTCCGGCAATAATAACAATACATCTAACAAATCTCTTACTTCCACCATTTTCCACTTCAAACAAACTTAATTAAACACACCCATAAACCAATATAATTTGCAAAAACACTAAAACAACTCAATACATACATCAATTCACAATCATAACATAAACACAACTCTTACTCTTCCAACACCAAATCTAACTCCTTCTTTCCAATCCAACACCAAAATCAAAATCAATTAAACCAAACACTCTCAAATACATCACAATCAAACATATTCATACCATCAATAATCAACCAACAAACTCAAACACAACTTAAAAGAAAACTAAGGAATCAAGAGGAAACTTACCAAAAATGATGAAACTTCTTAGATTTCCAACTTGATCACTTGAAACATCCTTCAATCTTGATCTTGGAAAATCAAAAACTCTCTTTCTCTCTTGCTTTGGAGGGCGCTGGCCAAGAAGGAAAAGAAAAGAAGAAGAAGAAGAATAATAAGAGTCAAAGTCAACTCCTCAACCTCTTTAAACCTTCACCAAGCAATTTAATATTAAAATATTATAAAATATATTCTTCCTCTAATTCAATTTCCTTTTAATTAATTTAATTAATTTAAAATAATTAATTAATCTTCTTTTGACTTCCATTTCTTTGACTTGTATATGTTGTATATATCACTATATATACAACATATACACTCTTCCCTTACCTCTTTTCTCTTTCCATTTAAACATATACATTTAATCCAAATACAATAATAAAATATTCCAAAATTTTTAGGGTATACTTTGGGATATTACAATTCTCCCCCTCTAAAAAGAAATTCCGTCCTCGAAATTACCTGATATTAAGTCTGAAACAATTGATGATACTGATCTCGCATCGCTTGCTCATTATCCCAAGTTGATTCTTCTCCACCATGATTCTTCCAAAGAACCTTCACAATTGGCACTTTCTTATGTCTCAACCCTTTCACTCCATGTGCTAAAATAACCACCGGTTCTTCTTCAAAAGTCAGATCCGGACTCACCTCAATAGATTTAATGGACAGAACATGAGATGGGTCAGATCTGTACCTCCTCAGCATAGAAACATAGAAGACATTATGGATTCTATCCAATTCAGGTGGCAAAGCAAGTCGATAAGCAACTGGTCCAACTCTTTCCAATATCTCATACGGTCCAATAAAACGAGGACTTAGTTTCCCTTTCCTACCAAATCTTAAAATCTTCTTCCAAGGAGACACTTTCAGAAATACTTTATCTCCAACATTAAACTCTATGTCTCTCCTCTTCAAATCTGAATAAGATTTCTGCCGATCTGAAGCTGCTTTCAACCGATCCCGAATTATTTTCACTTTCTCTTCCATTTCTTTAATCAAATCAGGACCAACTAATTTGCCTTCTCCAACTTCATTCCAACATAGAGGTGCCATTCCAATACTGGATTGATGACTGTTGTTGTAAGTAAATTCCATCAGTGGCAAAAATCTGTCCCAACTTCCAGAGAAATCAATGACACAGCTTCTCAACATATCCTCTATAATCTGTATCACTCTTTCTGACTGCGGATGAAAAGTAGTGCTAAAGTGCAATCGAGAACCCAAATCACCATGTAAACTCTTCCAAAACCTTGAAATAAACCGAGGATCTTGATCAGACACTAAAGAAATTGAGACTCCATGTAATTTCACTATCTTACTGATATACAGCTCAGCCAACTTCTCAAAGAATAATCCATTCTAACTGGAAAAAAATGAGTTGTCTTTGTCAACCGATCAACAATCACCCAGATAAGCATCATGCTTCTTCTGAGTCAACGGCAAACCAGACACAAAATCCATTGTCACACGTTCCCATTTCCATTCAGGTACTGATAAAGGTTGAAGCAACCCTATTGGAACTTGATGCTCGGCCTTTACCCTCTGACAAGTAAGACATTTAGATATAAACTCTGCTATGTCCCTCTTCATACCTGACCACCAGTAATGCTGCTTCAATTCATGATACATCTTAGTACTCCCAGGGTGCATAGCAAAAACCGACTGATGTGCTTCTTCTAAAATAATCTTTCTCAATTTAGCATCATCAGGAACACACAATCTATCTTTGAACCAAAGGCTACCATCACCTCTCACATGGAATTCTCGGCTCTCCCCATTTTGGCAATCTGACACAACTTTCTGAATTTTCTCATCAGCCAATTGAGCCTCTTTAATCTGATCCAACAACACCGATCTCAAAAGCAACTGAGCCAACAATGCACCATCATTACATGATTCAAAACTAGCATGCAATGCTCTCAACTCAACAAGCAACGAGAGTAAATAAGCAGTCAAACCTGCTAAAGACTTCCGACTCAAGGCATCTGCAACAACATTTGCCCTACCAGGATGATAATCAATCAAACAGTTGTAGTCTTTAATCAACTCCAACCACCGTCTCTGTCGAAGATTCAGCTCCCTCTGAACACCCAAATATTTCAAATTCTTATGATCTGCATAGATAAAACACTTCTCTCCATACAAATAATGTCGCCAAATCTTCAAAGAAAACACTATAGCTGCTAACTCCAAATCATGCGTCGGATAATTAAGCTCATGTGGCTTTAACTGCCGAGAAGCATAAGCTATGACTCTACCTTCTTGCATCAAAACACATCCTAAACCATTATGTGAAACATCACTGTAAATCACATATGGTTTATCTTCTACAGGCAAAGTAAGAGCAGGAGCTTGAGTCAACATTTCTTTCAACTGCTTAAAACTAGTTTGACACTGATCTGTCCACACAAATCTAATTCCCTTTCGAAGTAATCTGGTGAGTGGAGTAGCTATCAAAGAAAAACCTTTCACAAAGCGTCGATAATAGCCTGCCAAACCCAGAAAACTTCTAACTTCAGTCACAGACTTTGGTGGACTCCAATTCAAAATAGCCTCAACTTTACTCGGATCAACTCTTATACCATCTGCTGAAACTATATGACCGAGAAAAGTTACTTGATCAAGCCAAAACTCACACTTTGACAGCTTAGCATACAATTGCTTCTCTCTCAAAGTCTGCAGTACAATCCGCAGATGCTTGTCATGATCCTCTTCATTACGTGAATACACCAAAATATCATCAATGAAAACCACCACAAACTGATCTAGATAGGGCCTAAACACCCTATTCTTCAAATCCATAAAAGCTGCAGCTGCATTCGTCAATCCAAAAGGCATCACTAAAAACTCATAATACCCATACCTTGTGCGAAAAGCTGTCTTAGGAACATCTTCTTCTCTGACCCTCAACTGATGGTACCCTGATCTCAAATCAATCTTAGAGAAAACTGCTGCTCCCTTTAATTGATCGAAGAGATCATCTATCCTAGGCAAAGGATACTTATTCTTAATAGTTACCTTATTCAATTGCCTATAATCGATGCATAACCTTAAAGTACCATCCTTCTTCTTTACAAACAAAACAGGAGCTCCCCACGGAGAAATACTAGGGCGAATAAACCTTTTATCCAACAACGCCTACAACTGCACCTTCAACTCTCTCAACTCAGCAGGTGCCATTCGATATGGAGTAATAGAGATAGGTGTGGTAACAGGCAACAATTCGATACCAAACTCCACCTCTCTCTTAGGAGGTAACCCTGACAACTCCTCAAGAAACACATCTGGGAATTCAGTAACTGTGGGTATACTATCAAGTTGAGAACCCACTACTCTGGTATCCAAAACATAAGCAAGATAAGCATCACACCCTTTTCTAATCAACTTCCTAGCTGCAACAGCTGAAACAAACAAGGATGCAAGTTATTTCTGCTCACCAGATACCATCACACTTCTACCATCACCGGTTCTCAGGGTAACACACTTCTTTTGACAGTCTACCACGGCTCCATGCTAAGACAACCAATCCATGCCTAAGATCAAATCATACTCCTTAAAAGGCATTTCAATCAAATCACCCAAAAACTCCTCACCTTGCACCACAACTGAACTATCTTGGTGCACCTTGCTAACAACCACACTATGCCCTAAAGGATTTGTCACCAAGACATCAAATCCTAGGGACTCAGTATGCAATTCAGTCACAGGCAAAATAGATGCACTTATGTATGAATGAGTATATCCTAGATCAATCAAAGCAAGAACTGAAATGCCAAATAAAGAAAATGTACCCGCAATAACTGCTGAAGCATCCGGCTGTCTCTGCATCACATACACTCTCTGAGAAGACCCAACCTCATTTGGCCTACTGCCTCCGGATGTAGAGCCTCCTCTCTGACCTATCCCAGGTCGACCACCTCTGCTAACACTTCTGTCACTTCGACCTCCTCTCACACTAGGTCGAGAAATTGCAGAATCCGCTTGCCTATGCTTCTGTATCTCAGGACATTCTCTGATGAAATGGTCAGGCGATCCACATCTGAAACACACAGCTGATCCAACAATCTTCCAACAAACACCCCCATGTATCCTACCACAATGGACACATGTAGGTGTAGTAGATCTCTGAACCATAGGAGTCGGAGCACTCGCTACAGAAATTGTAGGTCTCGGTCTCTGCCTCTGATACTGAACTGACCTACCCGACTGCCTCAGGCTCCTACTGATCCTCGGAATAAAACTTCCTCTGCCTCTTTTAATAGATGAAGACTCTGCCTCAAACTGGGGTCTTCTAACTCTGATCTCCTCCTCAGTAGCAGCTGCTGCAATACCCTGTGCTCTCTCAATACTTCTAGCTGCTGTAACCAATTTAGAAAAATCCTGGTATCGAGAACCAGCAACAATGCACGTAATAGAGGGCCTCAACCCCTCCTCAAATCTCCTACACCGGTCAATCTCATCTGCAATAATCCGACCAGCATAATGACTTAACCGGACATACTCTGTCACTGTCCGTTTATCTTGTTTCAGATTCAGAAATTCCATCTTCTTGACATCTTTGTACTCTCTCGGAGTATATTTCTGCTCAAACTCCTGCAGAAAATCACTATAAGACGAAGTCGGTGGATCATCCATAGCATGAGGAACTGTCTTCCACCAATCATAAGCACCTTTCTGCAGAAGAGATCTAGCATAATCAAATTTCTCTTCAGGAGTAGCTTGCAGCTGGATAAATACCCTATGCACTCTATCTAACCACTGCTCAGCTACTGCAGGATCTGTAGTACCAAAGAAATCCTCAGCCCCATACTTCCTCAATTTATCATAATGTCTCACCGGCACTTGTGGCTGTGGTGGAGGTGGCGACTGCTGCACCGGAGCTTGCCTCAACAATTCTACCACATCTCTTAGCCAAACTGGTGGAACCTCATCAGCAGCTGGTCTCTCTGGCACAGGAACAGGTGCCTCTCCAACTCTATCAACCCTAACTCCATCTCTATCCTCTTCAGGAGCTACACTCTCTGCACTACCTTCTAAAGACTGATGTGACTGAGACGCCATCACTACCTATATCTGCAAACACAGCAGAATATACCTCATTAAAGATCAGAGACTGCCAATACCAAAGCGTGTATCTTATTCAAAAACCATATTTTAAAATCAAAATTTTCTTTTTCTTACAATTGACCTAGGTTGAGAATCTCAAACCTAGGCTCTGATACCAAAACAGATGTAACGCCCCTATACCCCATATATGCACACTACGTATCACCACATCTGTAATATACGTATACCGGATACAGGAATATTACGGTTTATTTTAAACCAAACCAATCTTTCAAATTATACAATATAGAAAAGTTAAAACATTTAATTTGTATTATAAAACAAAATAGTTAAAACATTTATTTATTAAGTAGCGGAAAATGTAGCGGTATTTGCATATATAAATACATCAAAATCATTATTCACAAAACATAAAGTCTATACATGTTTGGCAGTTTATCTCTGATCTTTAAGCCCTTAATCAACACTTCTAGCTCTAAACTCAACTCGGTCTAGCTGAACTCTCTGGTTCTACTCTGCTACCTGCGCGATGAACCACAATCGCGCTAAGCCAACGACTTAGTGGTACAAACCATGATAACCATATGCTATAATGTAACGCAAATGTCATACTTTCATACATTATAAACAAATCACAAGAACATCATATTTCATAACATTACCTTTCATTATATCATTCTATTATTCTATTATTCATGAGTCACATTCCAACAAAGACAAACAAGGGCCCAAAAAGGATTTAATATGATATTCAAAGTTCAGAGTTACTGCTTTGGTCCATAATCACAATCATCAAGCCTGTAGGCGATATATATATATATATATATCTATCCATGGATAGTGTAACAGACCCAGTCTCTTGGACCTCAACCCGGTTAGACCCAAGGGCCCCAGTATCTTGGTCCTCAACCCGGCTAGACTGTTACTGTTTTTGAGGCTTACGACCCAGTCTTTTCACCCCAAAAACATCATATTTCACATTTTTTAGCTGGACTTGGCTTACGACCCGGTCTTTTCACCTATCCAGCGATTCATAGGCATGCCGCCAAACTCAGAACTCTGAAAATTGAATAACATATTAAGCACACAATTATTTGATTTATCTCTTTATCAATCTCTTTCTCATTTCATTTCTCATTTCATATTCCATAATCAAATAGGCAACCATGCCCCAATTATTTCATTTGCATTATCATAGCCAACAACAATGGCTTCATATCTCAATTCACATTAAAGCAATTCATCAATTATATAATACATTGTTTAACACATTTGCCATCAAATATTTTAAATCTCAATGTCATGTAAATGCATGCCATAATGTATGGTTTGTACTTACCTCCAAAAGAAACTCACACACAACACTAAACTCCTCTTCCAATAATCCTTCAATACTTGGATTAGGGCAACTCAAACTCTTCACAACCTAATCCAAAAGGAATAATACACACTTATTTAGAAATACACATGAGATAATAAGACTAAGGACTAACTAGGGCAAACTTTACACATGACACGCTCAATAACACGGGCGTGTCCCTGACCGTGCCCTAACTCCACAACACAGAAGCTTTGACACGCTCAGAACCATGGGCGTGTCACTGGACGTGTAATACATTCTGTCTCATAGAAACATTGACACGTCCAACAACATGAGCGTGCTCATGGCCGTGTCAATTCTTCCCCAACACATCAGCTATGACACTTTCAACAACACGGGCGTGTTACTAATCGTGTCACCCATCCAAGAACACAGAACCATTGACACGCCTAAAGACCTGGCCGTGCTCATGGGCGTGTCAGGCCAAAAATTCAGATTCCGGCAACAACAACAACAACACATCCAACAAACCTCTTACTTCCACCATTTTCCACTTCAAACAAACTTAATTAAACACACCCATAAACCAATATAACTTGCAAAAACACTAAAACAACTCAATACATACATCAATTCACAATCATAACATAAACACAACTCTTACTCTTCCAACACCAAACCTAACTCCTTCTTTCCAATCCAACACCAAAATCAAAATCAATTAAACCAAATACTCTCAAATACATCACAATCAAACATATTCATACCATCAATAATCAACTAACAAACTCAAACACAACTTAAAAGAAAACTAAGGAATCAAGAGGAAACTTACCAAAAATGATGAAACTTCTTAGATTTCCAACTTGATCACTTGAAACATCCTTCAATCTTGATCTTGGAAAATCAAAAACTCTCTTTCTCTCTTGCTTTGGAGGGCGCCGACCAAGAAGGAAAAGAAAAGAAGAAGAAGAAGAACAATAAGAGCCAAAGTCAACTCCTCAACCTCTTTAAACCTCCACCAAGCAATTTAATATTAAAATATTATAAAATATCTTCTTCCACTAATTCAATTTCCTTTTAATTAATTTAAAATAATTAATTAATCTTCTTTTGACTTTCATTTCTTTGACTTGTATATGTTGTATATATCACTATATATACAACATATACACTCTTCCCTTACCTCTTTTCTCTTTCCATTTAAACATATACATTTAATCCAAATACAACAATAAAATATTCCAAAACTTTTAGGGTATACTTTGGGATATTACATTCTTGATTTCCCTTTTTAGTGCAAAGAATTTGTCTATGTTGTTTCTATGGTCGTGGCTCGATGCTTAGGGATGTAAAACTCATCTTTGGTGGATTAGGGTACCAAAGCTCAGTACTTAGGGATGTATCCCCCTTTGTTGTTCTATTATTCATGTCAGGTAGCTACTTAAGCGTGCTCTTGGACACTGTTGGAGTGCCTAGTTATACAAATTCATCATCTCATTCCTTTTTTTCTTTTTTTTACAATACTAGAAGATTATCATTACAGAAAGATTAGGGGCTCAGAGATATAAATAAAGAATACTATTACATAGCTCCTAAGTTTTACATGCTTGGAAATAGTAAATACATACTCCATTCAACATGAAATAAGGTGCGAAGTCAGACTGCTTGAACTGATACATGGTCAGAGTTCTTGCAATGGTACGCAGCCAAAGTACTTTAAGTAATGCACTGTCAGAGTGCTATCACATGAACAATTGGAGCTCATTTTAGTGCACGATCAGAGTGCTTGGATTAATGAAATGTACAATTAAAGTGCTAGGGTTTAGTGTGCGATGAGGGCACTGTGATATGCACGATTAAAGTGTGGTTGTTTATTGCGAGATCAGAGTGCTCTATTCCATTGCACGGTTGGAGCGCTTGTATTATTGCACAATTATAGTGCTCTTTTACAAGCTCGATGCTCGGTTTATGAAAAACTAAAGAGCGTACCTGAGGACCTATCCTTTATGTTGGAGAATAGCTTGTCCATGCTCACTGCACCACTGATGCTGAAGGGTACCTCAGGGAGTCCTAGCTAGGGCTTAGGTTCCTCTAGTGTTGCTCATGTTGGCTATTTCACCTGCAAGACAAGAAAGAGAGGAAGATTAGGCTCCTCAGGAGAGACTTTGATGCCTAAGTCAGAGCTTAGGTTATCTGAATATAGAATAAAATGAGAGTGGATGCCTTTTACCTGTGGGAGTTTACTCCTATATATAGTTAGTGGAGGGAGATAACCTCTGATACTGTGTCAACATTGATTATGGGTGTGTCAGTATTGTATGATGGTTGTGTCAGGAGACTGTCTTTTTGGACACTAAGAGCTCGATCGGACTGGGATATCTAGAATCAGGGTTCATCCTCCCTCTGAGAGCTCGATCGTGGTACTGAGCGGATATTGAGCTCGGCCTAAAAGCTCAGCAAATAGGGGAGAGTATCAGTACTATCCTTTATTATAAATCCATACCAAGTTTTCTTTCTTGTATAAACAACATATCATCAAAATCACATTTCCGGAATAGCTCAAGTGGGATAGTCCACTTTCCTTCTTGTATTTTTCCAAACTATGACATTCCTTTAGTTCCATGTACTTCATATTATTGTTATCACCAATTCACATTTTTTCCTTAATACATCACTAGAAAAAATTTGCCCCAACCAATCTAACACATAAATAGCATATAAAATAGGTCCTCTAATATCAACCAAAATACAATAGCTTTTAGCAAAAGGGCCATTGACCAGTACATATAAACTAGTTGCACTCTCTCTTTGGCATAAGGAAGAAAATGCATTAAACTTCAACTTATTATTTTTGAAGGGCACCTAATACTGGCAAACAATCATGATTGGCTTGCCAAACCATATTACTTTTGGTATACTAGATATATACCAGATGTATACCTTTAAAAAGAAATATTTTTGAAATTCAAAGTTGAAAATTGATATTTACAAAAATAAATATTTGAAAAATATATTTTTAATATTTTTGAAGAAATCCCTTTTAAGTAGTTATAGTTGAACCTAGGTTTTTGCATTTCAATAAAATATACGCAGTATATATATATAATATATATATTATATATATATATATAATATATATATATATATAACATATATATAACATATATATAATATGTATATAACATATGCACAATGTATATAAGTGTGAGGAAGGGGGATCTGCATTTTTGTAAATCAAATGCGTTTTTTCTATATAAAAATCATATCACTGCAACAATAAAAAGTAATCATGTATTTATTATAGCATACTCAAATAAAAAAAATAAATAAATAATTTTCAATATAAAAATTTAGTGAGAGATATTATCTTAAATTTATTCTATGAAAAAATTTACTCTTGATTAATTTATTTAGAAATTAAAAAATTGATGTTCTAAAATAATGTTTTAATTTATTTAACAAGTGACTATTTGATTTATTAAACTATATATTTATTTTTTAAGAGTTTGTAAAAAAAATAAAAATACGAATGACAATGAAAAATAAATAAAAGTAAATAATTCAATGTATTTAATATGTATTTAAAAATAATGCAATTCATTTTCGTAAAAATATCATTTTTTTAGTTATTAACATGTAACATATAACGATATATCACTTATACAAATATATACCAATATATACTTACATATATCCACATATATTTAACATATATTATTATTTTTTTGTAACATATATCTATATATATTTAGTTATATCTAATATATACCTACATATTATAGCATCCTTATACCATATATATGTACTATGCATGTACCTAATATATATAAAATACGTATATATAATATAAAATATCACAGTATGATATTTCTAAAAATTTTCATAATTTCAAGATAACTATTTTAAATACTTAAAATGTATCTTAATAAATAAATAAAAGTATTCATCAATGATTTAAAATGTAAAAATACATATTTTAAAAAGAAATCTCTGAAAAAAATTCGCCAGAGTTTTGTCTATATTTGAATAATTTCAAATTCAAATTCACATAACCTATAATAAAATACACTCCCAAATAACTACTTAGCACATCCATTTCTCTAAAATTAGCCTAATAGCTCAAATCCACCAATATTTTATAAAATGTATATTATAATTTACATATTATACAAGTTCATAAATATAATGTACAAGCTTAAATACATTCCAAAAAGTTTAAAGTATATACATGAAATGCAGATAGCATTGGTCTGTGGCAGATTTAAAATCTTCAAAAAATTACTATAGCCTAGACTTGGTGTGGTATAGCAGCACTCTCCGGATCAGCCCTATCACCAGTACGAATGATGAAATTCATTCGCGCTAAGCATTTCGCCTAGTGGCACATACTTAAATATAAAATGAATGATATTACATACATAATGCCCGTAATGCACTGTAATTCAAATGTCACCCAACGCATATCGAAATTTATTTAACATATTAATCATTCACACACATGGAGCCCAAAAATTCTTATATACTAGTCTAGTTTTAGAAATATTATCTTAGGCTATCTCATTCATCTGTGACACAAACGTGTCTCACTCGAAAGCATAATAAGTTTATAATACTAGTGTGTCTCACCCGAAAGTATAAAAGTTTTTACCACCAGCGTGTCTTATCCGAAGGCGTAAAAAACCAATAATAATAATCTGAAACTAGACTTTATATAAGGTGACATGCAAATACATTTTCTCTTATAAATCACATTTCTCTTATTTTTCCACTTTTTTTCATTCTTTTTCATATTTTTAAGTCATAAACCACATCAACATCACATTTAAATCAAATGTGGCTCACTTTCTCATTTAGTGCATAATTTGCACTTTTCACATTTTGCATACGTGTCATATTTAGCCATTCTCCAATGGCTTATCATGCCATAATTAATGCAAACTAAGCATTGTTACTTTAAACAATGCCATACACACATTCACATTAATCAAATAACATGTCACATTCAAATAATGAAATGTATTATGCTTAAAATTAGTGAAATCACACTCAATGTCAAAATATGTATAAGACCTCAAGCGCTACCACTTCTCCTAGAATCAATTGGTTTCAGGAAAGGTGCATACACTAGTCTTATAGTGCATTCAGCACACACGAGACCCCACAACATTAGAATGTGACTTGGCCCCACACCTGGGCCTTCGCCACTGGACAATTGATGCCACACCTTGTGCAATAATCTCCCCTCAGCAATTGCTCCCGATGGAAATTGAATCCGTGACATCGGCTTTGATACCACTTGTAGAGCCTCAGGTGCTACCACTTCTCCAAAAATCAATTGGTGTCAGGAAATGTGCATACCCTAGCCTTATAATGCATTCAGCACACGCCCACGATATTCGACTGTGACTTGGCCCCACACCTGGGCCTCCACATTAGGACAATTGTTGCCACACCTTATGTAACAGTGTGCACTAACTTCCTTCAAAAGCATTTCAATCTAAATGCACTCCTTTCCCACTACTTACTCAAAATATCCTTCACTACTAGGTTGATGAAGTAACAATCTACTCAACACCTATTCAAAATGTGAATGTATTCCATTATTTAGAACTATATTTCTAGGTGTTTTAACTATTAATCTTGAATTAAACAACATTCCTTCAAAAATTTTCAAATCATGTCCTAACTCACTTTAATTTTGAAACTTCATTCTAACCCAATTCAAATTGCATTTTAAGTTTATTTTCACCATAAAAATATATTATAACATGTTTTAAACACGTAAATCCAATTTACACCTATTCTTTAACAAAATTCATTCAAAACTCTAAAATCACTACTAACTCATTCAAACTTCTACTCAACCCAAATAAATCAACCATCTAATTATAAAATCATTGCCTGCTCATTAAATAAACATCTTCCATGCCTATTTAACAAATTATAAAACACCACATCAAAAATTCAAATCTCACATATTCAATATATTTCAAAGAACTTCAAAATTTCAAAAGAAAACTTACTAGTTTGTTGAAAAACCACCGAAACTCCTTTTGATTCTTGAAAATCCTTTTTAAATTTGAAATTTGGAAGAACAAAAATCCTCCCTTAAAACCTTCAAAATTCGGCCAAATATGGAGAAGGAAGAAGATGATGGCTTTTTATATTTTTACTTTCCTAAAATACCTATCACTTATATATACATAATTACTAAATAATTAAATATTAAAATGATGTGATATTTTTTTATCTTTTCTATCCATAATTATCTTAATTTAAATTTAAATTAATTATATTTAATTTATTTATTATAATTTATTTATTATTTTTAACTTTTAATCTAACTTTGTCTTTTTCTAAAAGTGTATATGTTGGGTAGATATCATATATATATTATGTGTCCAATATATATGTTAGGTAGAGATTATATGTACATTATGTGTCCAATTTATATTTTCTTAATATTATATATATATATGTTTTACATTTTCATACTTCCAACACTTTATTTACCCCCTCAAATTATTTAATTTAATTTAATTTAATTTTGGTAAATTTTTGGATGTTACATATATATATTGTTTTTTCTTTTCGATTTATCTATTTATATGCAACATATACTCATATATAAATAAATATATATAATAGTTATATATTAACATATATCTACATATATCGACATATACCCATATATATTGTTATTCTTTAATTAAAGTATATATAACATATACTAACATATACCAATATATACTGTTATTCTTTATTTAAAATATATGTACTATATACCGACATATACTAATGTATACTTATATATATGTAATATATTTATAGTTATATGTAACATATATTGATATATATCTATATATACTAACATATATCAACATATACTATTATTATTTAGTTAAAATATATGAAACATATACCCACATATATGTAACATATATTGTTATTCTTTTGCAACATATACCCACATATATTTAATTATATGTAACATATATCTATATATACTCACATATATCTAACATATATTGTTATTCTTTTGTAACATATACCTACATATATTTAGTTATTTGTAACATATACCAACATATATTACTTTTCTTTTCGATATATTTAGTCATATGTAATATATACTTACATATAAATAAATACAAAAAATAGTTATATGCTGACATATATCGACATTTACTTACATATATTATTATTCTTTAGTTAAAGTATATGTAACGTATACCGACATATACTAACATATACCTACATATATGTAATATATATATAGTTATATACTCATATATGAATAAATATATGTAACATATATATACTCACATATATTATTATTTTTAGTTAAAACATATGTAACATATACCTACATATACATAACATATTTATATCTAGTTATATGTAACATATATTAATATATATCCACTTATACCAATATATACTGTCATTCTTTAGTTAAAGTATATGTAACATATATTAGCATATACCAATATATACACACATATATGTAATATATATTGTTATTCTTTTGCAATATATATCTATATATATAGTAATATGTAATATATGCCAACACATAATTAGTAAAAGAAATATTAAAATAATTTAAAATAATGTAAACTATTTTTATTAATACATTTTGTATAGAATATATTATTTAAACTAAATTAGAATAATTAATAATACATATATATTGTTATATGTAACATATAATAACATATAATTTTATGATTGTGATTGTGAAATGAATAAATTATTATTCCATCCTCATTTTTTTTATAATTACATTAAATCATACTTAAAAATTTCAATATTAGTAAATTAATATTAATTTTTAATAATTTTAAATAAAAAGACAAATTTAATGTAAAGAAGATAAAGATATCAAGTCAAATAAAATATCAAGAAGTAAGTTAATAAAAATAAAATATTACCAATAAGTAATTTTCAATGTTTTTAAAATAGGACCGATCTTCGAACCGGATTAATGATTGGTTCACGGTTGAACCGGTTCAACCGGATTGACTAGGGTTTAATTATATAACTATTCTTTGAATAAATTTTTGTTTATATATATTCATAAAAATATGAAAGATACAAAAAATTTAAAAATATAATTTAAAAATAATAAAAATATTTTATCATCAATTTAAAAATATCACATATTAAATATATTAAATAAAATAAATGAACATAATATTTTAAAGTTTACTATAAATTTTAATAATCTAAATATTCAACTTAACTTCAATAACAAAAATAATAATAAACTCCATAAAGACTAACAATATAAATTATAATAAAAACAAATATCCAAAACTCTCAAATAATTGAATCTTCAAATACTTGCAGTTGTCCTCACACATCATGTTTTTCAACACCTACAATTATTAAAATGAATGAAATTAGCTAAATATTATAAAATAAATAATATTAATAATCTTCACCATTCATCTTTTATTAAATATGAAAAGAAAAAACTTTAATTAGATGCAAATATTTACAAATATATAATTTTAACTCAATTCAAAATATAAAAACAATTATATAATATTGAAAATGAATATTACATGGGAGAATGTTTTTGCTGCTAATATAAGCCATTGATCGAGAAAAACTCTTTTCATGCTCTCAAAAAATTCTTATCTCCTCCATTATCTTCTACTTACTGTATTCATCTATCTTGTCAATCATATTCAATAAACCACGCATAACCTTAGATTTTTTGAAAAAATTAGTTTACTCATATTGGAAAAGCAGGATTCAAATAATATGTTGCTACATAAAGATCCTGACGTAACATATTATCCCACCGCTCTTTTATAATATTATTGTAGGATCGGTATAAATCTTTCTTATTTTTGAACAATTTCTTGATCCCTAAACGTGCCCTATACATTGCCTCATAAATATAACCCAAAGCAGGTTTTTCATCAGTATCACAAATGCGCAACAAGCATATCATTGGAGTCATAATCCTCACAATTATTAAGAAATTATTCCAAAAATTTTCATCCAAAACAATTTGTTTTACTTCTCTACCTCTCTGCATTTTTAAGAACTTTTTAAATTCTCCACTAATAACCAAAGCTTGCAAATCATCCTTATGTTCATGTAGGCTTTGTAATGCAATAAAGATAGTTGCAAAATGTGTTACTCTAGGGCGAATGATTTCTCTCCAACCATGTCTCTTTCTCAACCAATTCAAGGTCAATTTATGGTTATAAATAAAAACAGTCACCTTAGATGCAATAATGGACAAACTTTGCACATGTGGTAGTTCTACATCTTTCATGATTAAATTCACACAATGAGTTGCACAAGGTGACCAACTAATGTGAAGATAACTCTCTATAAGCTTAAAGTCCGCAACTTTATAATTGGGTGCATTATCTGTCACCGTATGTACTACATTACGGGGATCAACCCATTCTACAATTTCTGTAAAAAGATTACACAAATTTTCTGCATTTGTGTATATATCAAAAGCATCAACTGATTTGATAAATGAAATACCCTTTGGACGATAAACTAAAAAATTTATCAATGGACTCTGTCTAATGTTTGTCCATCCATCTGTCATAATAGTACAACCAGTGTCAACCCAAGTGTTTCTGTATGAATCAATAATTATTTATACATGCATCTTAGCATCATTCAACAAATTAACACGCAAAGCATGATATGAAAGACCCTTATATTCATGACCCATGCTATCTATTTTATTGATAACAAGTTGGTAAAATGGAGAATTAACAGCATTCATAGGAATGCAAGCATCATAAAACCATAAAGCAATAGTCATATCGGTATCATTCCACTTATCTTTACTTTGCATGCATACTTGGATACTAGGTTGAGTAGGATCACTTACTCCTCTTTTAAAATATGAATTAATCCCATCATTAGCTTTTCTCTTTCTCTTTGAAGCCATATTCGCTTGAGAAGAAATTTCTTGGATATCATCACCTTCAACTGCATAATCACTACTTCTATATGAACTCATATCATCAAATGATCCTCTTTTTTCTTTGGCTCTTTGGAGGTTCTCATCCAATGATCCTTTGATTTGAAATCAAACATCTGGTTGCACCTTTTTGCATATATCAACATTTCCTCGAGTTCCTGCAAGATGTTGCTTCATCCTATTTATGCCTCCTCCAGCAATTTTTTTTTACAGAACCCACATATTAAAATCTTCTTGCCATTTGAATTTACTCCTTCAGTTACATATCTCCATACCATATCATTTTTTTTTTGTCTAATAGAACGTTCTAATTCTAAACCAGCATTTTGTGTAGATTGCATTTCAAATGATGGTGTACTTGATTCCATAAGCTAAAATAAAATAATTATAAAAATTTAATTAAATAAAAATCATATAATAAAAACACATAATTTATTTATTAAATATGAAACCACATGATGAATATATGATGAATATTTATCAATGTAAATCTATATGCAAATATAAATTATAAACACAATAATCATAAAAAAAAAAGCCAACACAGTAATCATAATCTATTATATTGTATGTGATCCTTGAAAAATTCAATCACTTATTCTTCTATAACAAAGAATTATATTTATATTCTGTACCAAAAAAAAGAAATATATATATATATATTGTTTATTGAAATTTATATACATGTTCTAATATAAAGAATATATTATTTATTGTTTATTAAAGTATATATTGTTTACCTAATATATTACTTCATGCTTCAGATAAAAAAAATTGAAGTATATATAAATAATTAAAGATCAAGCTTGCTTTTTGACTTTTGAGAGATTGCTTTGTTTGTTTTTTTTTCTTTGCTTCATGAAGATCATAATATATATATATAATTTATTCATATATTGAACTAATTATAGCCACGATTCGGGTAACCGAAATTGTTGATTCGGTTCATGATTTTCTGAACCGTAACCTTAACTGGAAGAGTCGGTTTGATTAAGGTTCAGGCCTTGAAAATCAGTCTGATTCTGATTTCAGTTTGAACTATCGGCTCAAATTGATTTTTTTTTAAAAAAAATAACTATATTTAAAAGAAAAATATTATTATTGATACATGATAATATTTTTTTATGAGATTAAACACTACTTATAAATTTAATATTATTATTTAAGTTAAATTAAATAATATTTTTTATAAATATTTAATATTACAATTAAAGTATAAAAAAATTAAAAAAAATATTTGAACATAATTACTAAAAATCAATTAACTACATAAATTATAATTATAAATATTTAATATTACATTTGAAATATTCAATAAATACAAATAATTAAAATATTCAAAAATTACATTAAAAAGTTTAAACTTAATTAAAAAATTACATAATTGTAAATTATTCAATATTAAAATTTACAATTGAAAAAAAGGGCTTGAACTTAATTACAAAGAATTAAGTTGTCTATGTATCCTTTTGGAGTTTAGAAGAATCAAAACCAACATGTAGTTCTCTTATCTTAAATTTGGTAGTGCCTCTTTAGTCGCTTTCACCATTTCTACTTTCACCACCCATTGTACTTTCGTTTGTTGCATCATAATCTAAACCTTGATCATCATTATTATTATACTTTAAATCTTGTATACGCATTGATGCTTTTGACCAATTATTGATGCATATTTGAGCTTGAAATAAGTGAGATGTTAGTCTTGATCGACACTCATCCAACACACAGTCTCCAGTGCTAAATATTTATTTCGCCGCTATTGTTGAGGCTGGTAAACTAAAACTTTCCTAGAATAATAGACAACATTGAAAATTTTCTTGCATGTTGACCCCACCATTGCAAAATAGAAAATTTGTAGTCTCTAATTATATAATCAAATTCGAAGCAAGATGATAAATATGCATCAAGTTCAATATTACATAAGGTAGTAGTTTTAGGTCTCTTATGTCTTTTTATTAAAAATCTACCAGCTTTACATACACTAGATGATGAATCTATATCCTCATTTTAACAATTATGTGATGCAGAAATCATTGATACATATATTAATTCATGTAATACTCTTATACTTTATATATGTATAATAAACACACTACATATATATATAATACGTATATAGAATACAAGAATGTCACGTATATTTTTTTTCATTTAAAAATTTCAAGCATTCCAAAATAATTATTTAGAACACTTTACATATATATTTTAAAAAAAATAAAAAAAATATTTCTCAGTAATTTAAATATAAAAAGACATATTTTAAAAAAAATATGTGAAAAAAATTCGTCAGAGTTTTATCTGTATTTTGGATATTTCTAAAATTTCAATTTACTCAACCTGCATTTAAAATACACTACCAAATATTTATTCACCACATTTATTTCTCCAAAATCTCTAACATAACCACATAATACATAAGTATTTATATATATATATATCAATACATATAATTCATCTCTCAAATTTTCAATATTTAAAAACTAAACATCCTTTTATAATTTACATCATATGCATATAAGAAACATAATATTCATATTTAAGTAAATTTCACAAAGTTTAAAAAATATATATGAGATACAGATAACTCTAATCTGCGGCAGCTCGATAAACTCCAAAAATAAATAATTATAATATAGACCTAGTGTGGTCTAGCAGCACTCTCTGAATCAACTCTATCACCTACACGATGCAATTCAATCGCGATAAGCATAATGCTTAGTGGTACATACTTTGGTATAATAAATAAATGGCACAACACATACAATGTCGTAAATGCATTATGATAAAAATGTCAAAAAATTTATTTCTTTTTGCACATATCAACGACACATCAATCATCCACATGCATTGGGTCCAAAATTTTTTATCTATTAGTCTAGTTTCAAAAATATTATCTTGGGCTAACTCAATCATCTGTGATACCAACGTGTCTCATCCAAAGGCGTATAAAATTTGTGATACCAGCATGTCTCACCCGAAGGCGTAATAATATCTATGACACCAGTATGTCTCACCCCAGGACGTAATAGTATCTGTGACGTGTCTCACCAAATGGCGTAATAATATCCAACAACAACATTCTGGCACTAGACTTTTATATAAGGTGACATAAAATTATATTTTTATAATTTCCACTTTCCACTTTCTTTTTCATGATTTCAATGCACCTTTAACATTAATATCATATACAATGCAAATGTTGCTCGTTTTCACATGTTAGTGCACAATATGTATTTTTTACATTTTGCATGCACATCCCATTTATCCATTCTCAAATGGCTTATCATGTAACAATCATCACAAAATAAACATTGTTACTCTAAACAATGCCACACACACACATTCATAAAGATCAAGCAACATAACACATTCAACATAGTCAATGTGTTACGCTAAAAATTAATGCAATAAAACACATTATATATCAAAGTATGTACTAACCTCAATTAAGCTACAAATAGAGTTAAAACTTCGCTCCACTTCTGAAATCTTTTAATGTCCTTCACTACTAGGTTGGTGAAATTATAACTTACTCAATACCTGTTGGAAATGTGAATATAAATAATTAATTAGTATCACATTTCTAGGTGTTTCAAGCATAAAACATAAATTTAGGCACATTCCTTCAAAAATACTAATATGTGCCCTAACACACTTCAACTTTTAAACTTCACTCTAATCAATCCCAATTTTATTCTAAAGTTTAAATATATTATAAACATCATATTTTAACACATTTCAAACATTAAAATATAATATACCACTTTTCCATCAAATTTTTAAAATTTTTCCTTAAGCCTCTTTGATTTTGATTTTTTATTCTAACCAATTCTAAATAGTAATTTAATCTCATTTATATTATTAACAATACAAAATAATACAATTCAAATCATAAAACCAAATACACCATCACTTTTAACCAAAACTCTTATCAAAATCCTAACTTTCATACTACCTCTTCCAAACTCTAACTAAGCCTTATCAAATCCAATATTTAACCATAAAATCTTTACATACTCATCAAAATAACATCCTACATATCCATTTCAACAATTATAACGTACTCTTTTAAAAATCCAATTCATACATATTCATATTCAAAGAAAGCTTAATAAAATTCAAAGAATCATTACCTATTACTTAAAAATCCTTCAACATCATCTTTAATCCTTAAGAACTTGATGAAATTTTGAGTATTTGGAAGAAGAAATCCCCTAGCCACCATGAAATTCGTCCAAAATGAGAGAGGAGGAAGAAGATAATGATTTTTTATATTTCTCACTTTTCTAAAATATTCCTCACTTATATATATATTTACTAAATAATTAAGTATTAAAATAATATAATAATTTTTTTTATCAATAATTATCTTAATTGTAATTTAAATTAATTATATTTAATTTATTTATTATAATTGATTTTTAATTTTTTAACTTTTAACTTAACTTTGTCTTTTTCTAAAATTGTATATGTTAGGTAGATATCGCGTATATATTATGTATTCCATATATATGTTAGGTAGATATCATGTGTATATTATATGTCCAATGTATTTTCTTTGTATCTTACATACACATTTTATATTTTCATACTCCATCACTTTATTTAATCTTTTAAATTGTTTATTTAATTTTTTTTATTAAATTTTTATTTTAATATTTTATCAAATTTACGGATGTTGCAATTCATATTCTCTATATAAGTTTAAAATATTTCTTTCAACCCCATAAATTATTCCAGTAATATTAACATCTTTTAAATCTAATAGAAGATAATAATTGCTTAAATAATCAGTTAAAATTTTAATTTACACATGAGGATCCAATACACAAACAATATGATTAAGAGCAGAAATTTTTTTAAAATAATTAAGCCATTTATTCTTCATTGTAATAACGGTTTTTTTTAATTTAATATCATTTTTATACTCATCAAAAATAATTGCAACATTCAAAGCTTCAAATACTACTAAGTGAAATGTAGGATAATAAACACCAGATAAATGTTTAGTAACAACATTAAAAACTTTTAAAAGATCAATTATTTTTTCACAATAATTCATTTGAGTATGATATAATATAATAGGTGCAGAATTAGGTTCAAAAAATCTACATAATAATTCACGATATGAAAATGAATCACAAAGTAATTCATAAGTAGAATTCCAACGGGTTGAAATATCACGTTTAAATCATTTAGAAGGCATACCATATTATTTATAAAATTTATCTTAACTTTTATATAATTGAGGATGAGACCATAAATAATTTAATGCAATTTTAATTGGTTTATTAAAAAAATTTAAAGTTCTTAAACCACTTTGAACACATAAATTTATTACATGACATATGCATCTAACATTAAAAAATTTCTCTCCTAAATTTGGTCTCAAATTTGTTCTAAATCATTAATAGAAACAGTATTTGCAGAAACGTTATCAAAAGAAATTGAAAAAATTCTTTGAACTAAATTATATTCTTTCAAAATACTTTTTATTATTTTATATATATTATCGGCAATATATCTATCATCAAAAAATCGAAATACAAGCATTCTTTTTTGTAAATTCCATTGATCACCAATCCAATGACATGTAACACCATATATGAATGTGTTTATCAATGATCACTCCAAATATCACTACAATTGAAAGACAAAAATAGCAATATGAAAATAATGTGTATAAATCTTTTTTTTTTCATAAAGCTTGCGTAATGTGCGCGATAAAGTTAAGCGGGGAACACGTTGAAATGCAGGATTCACAGATTTTGAATAAAATTAGTATTTTCTCACTAAAATTAAAAGTTAATTCATCAATACAAATACACTTTGCCAATTCTTCTTTGACCACATTTTTGTCATAATAAAAAAGACCTTAGTTTTTAGTAGTGTAGATGATGACTCCGATTGTACAAAATTCATCAATTGTGTTTGAGTAATATTCATTCCCGCTTGAACTGGATATTTTTTGTGGAGATATCTCTATAATAATCCATAACCTCATCCGTTTGTAAATTTAAATGAAGAGGAGCAATAATTGCAGTTTGCTCTTTTTGGCCTTTCGCATTTATCTGTTTAGAAAAATATAAAAGAAAAATATTAGAATTTAATTTTTTTATTTTACTAGATTGATTTTGATCAAATAAGTCTTGCACTTGATAATCTACTTCTTCCTCATCATCCAAAATTTTAAAATGTTGTTGTGAAATTTGCTCATCGTCATTTATATTATCAAAATGACTAGAACTTGTCATTTTGATAACAATAATAGTTATTATTATTAACAATGATAACAATAATAATTACTACTAATAATAATAACAACAACAACAACAGAACAATAATAATTAACAACAAGCAATAAATATTGCTAGCAATACTAACAAACAATAATAATAATAACAAAACAATAATAATTAATAACAAACAATAAATATTACTAATAATAATAATAAATAATAAATAATAAATATTACTACTACTAATAATAAATAACAATAACAAAATAATAATAATAAGAATTTGAGAGAGTAGAAATTAGAGAATTGAGAGTTGAAGAATTTAGAGTTAAATTAGATAATTAAAATTTGATGATTGAGAGAAATTATATAAAAATTAGAAAATAAATTAAAAAGATGGTATATTTATAGATATTTATAATTTTTTTATTTCCATAAAATAATCCTCAATTTTTTTTCTATTAGTGAGGGTAAAACATATATTAATTAAAAAAATATTTTAATTAAAAAAATGTTGAACGCACTATTTATGGCAATGTGCCCAACAACACACTTGCCAGCACAACAACATGAAGTAGGCCTTTTGGCTTTTTGGCTTGTTGCATTCTGCACGTAGGCTTTTTTTTTAATTTGTTGATTTTGAATCAGAATTGAAATTGCCGGCTCGATTTTGGTTCAAATATTTTGAAACTGAAATCAGAACCTTAAAGAGAGGTTTTGGTTTCTGTTTTAAACCTTAATTAGGGTTCATGATTCTGTTTATTGAACCGAACCAGAACTGTCGATCCAGTTCAACGGTTCAACGGAACATTGGCCATAGTTATGTTGAACACGATTTTAAGAAACATGCATAAAAAAGATGATGCTTTTAAGTTTTAACTTTAAGATAAAAATAATCAATTTACCTCTTAGATAGAAAAAAAATCCAGCGGCCAAAAACTTGTAAAGTATTTAGTTCTACTGTATTTAGAATTTTAAATTAGATTTTTCTTAAAAGTTTTGTAATCAAGTCTTATTGAAATAACAAATCAAAAGGTCATTTAGCTTATTTTATTTATAAAATCAGATCAAACATGTTTAAATTGGTTCATACTGTTTAAACTGGTTTGACGGTTTTAAGCGGGTTTTTAATAAATTTGATTTTTTATATATTTCAAACTGGATTAGTGACCGATTTCCTATTAATCGATTCGACCGGCTTGTCTGGTTTGATTTTTAAAATATTGGTAATTTTAATATTATAGTAGAGCAGGCTGAAGTTTTGATAGATGAAATGTCTTTTAAGCCAAATGTTGATGTTTGGGGAGCTTTACTCAGTGCTTGTAAGATTCATTGCAATATAAAATTAGCAAAATTTATAGTAAAGAATTTGCTTGAATTGGATGTGAATCGCTAAGGAGGTTACTCACTTATGGCACATATATATTCAGATTTTGGCAAATTATAAGGTGTCACAGATATGAGAAAACATATGAAAGGCAAAAAGAAGTCCAAAAAAATTGTGGTTGCAGCTGGATAGAAGTGAGTAACATGGTACATGTTTTCACTGCAGATGAGAATAGCCATCCTCAGGACCTCAAATCAAAGAAATATATGCAACATTGGATGGCATTCTTAATAAGATACAATGACGTATGTCAATTAATTCTTGGAGGCATTTTGCATTTAGACAAATTGATATCTTTTAACATTAACTGCCTTATGCAGGTAGTAGCTAGCTCAAATGTGTTATAATCATACTTTATTTAATATTTTAATTATTATAATTTATTATATTATTGACAATCAAAAACTTTGATGAAAATGTTGAAAATTGAAATTGTTTTTCTTCGAAGCATTTTAACAAATATGTAAAGTGCATTATATTTAATGAAAAAAAAATTCTAATCAAAATATTTGGAACCCAAAAAAAAAATTAAAACAAACAAAAATAAAAATGATTTACTAAGCAAAAAACTAAAATAAAAATCACAACAATAGCAAAGTATAATACCATTTCATCCATAAGTGAAAAACAATTTAAACGAACACATTAGGTGAGCATATCCAATTGAGAAGCTAAATTAAAAGCAAAAATATCCCACAATGAATACTTTATTATCCAAAGATTGAACAATAAAGAAAAGCCATTTGAGAGGGGGAAAGCGATCGTACATGTGAGTATATAAATAATTAGAGAATCAAGATTGAATATATACATCGGCATAATCATCCTTATCCTTGCAGTGATGATCAACACCAGTCTTGTGGAAGATATTTATGGGCTATGAATTAGTAGAAACATGAGATGAGTGGTGCATTTGAATAGATTAAGGTGCAGAGAGGTTCATAGTGAGAGGCCGAGGCAATAGTAATAAACGAGAATAAGAAAATATTATGCAGCGGGTGTTAATAACACGCAAATTACTTACTACTATACAAGTAAATAATATATAAAATATTATATTAAAAATAAATATCAAAAAAATTCCTGGAAAAGGCTGAAGGAATCAGAGACGGTCCCACTTAAAATCCAGTATCCTTAGACAGAATTTTACTCGAATAATTAATAACATAATACAACAAAATAACTATCCTTGATAATAGCTATAAAATTGAGATAAAATAGCACACCGAATTTAACGTGGTTCACTATTTTACTTTGGGCTACGTCCATGGGACAAACTCCAAAAAATATTATTTCACTATTAAAAATAGTAGGATTACAAGAAAGATACTTCTATAGAAAAATTTCTAGAGATACAATACTTTGCAATTAAGATAAACTCAAAATAGTAACAATCAAGTGTTTTCCAAACACCCTAAAAGTTAAACAACTTAACTATTTTGTCACTCCCTAAATAATTATCTCTCATTTTTTACTCAACTCATCAAAGCAATTTTGTTTTGGCTTACACTTCTCACAAGTTTTTTTTTCACTATTGCTTCTCTCCTTGGTATGTTAGAAGAGAAAGGGGAAGGCCATATATATAGGCATTTCCATATGGTTGTTGGCCTAATTTAATTAAGCCAACAACCATTTTTAATTAGTTTTATTATTATTTTTCATTAGTCAAAGAAATATAAAAAAAATGGTCAGTAATTACTAGCGATTCTCCCCCTGCTAATCATATGGATTAACTGTTATTCCTACAGATAATCGACAGAATTCAAACTTTTCTTTTGTAAGAATTTTTTAAATATGTCTGCACCAATCTCTTCAGTATGAGTTTTTTCAAGTTGTAAAAACTTCTTTTTCTACACATCTCTGATCCAGTGGTATCTCACATTAATATGTTTTGATCTAGAATAGAAGGAGAAATTCTTTTCAAGGTGAATGACACTCTGACTATTACAATAGAGTGAATATCTGTCTTACTGAAATCCAAGTTCTTCTAAGAATTTCTTCATCCACAACAGCTCTTTGCATACTTCAGTTGCAACAATGAATTATGCTTTTGTTGTTGAGAGAGCAACACATTTTTTAGCCTTGACTGCCATGACATAGCTCCCCCTGCAAATGAAATCAAATAATCTGATGTAGATTTTCTTGAGTCAATATTGCCTGTCATATCTCCATCTGTGTATCTAACTAACACAGGTTTATCACCTCCAAAGTATAAATATATTTTGGAGGTTCCACAAAGATATTTCATAATCAATTTCACCGCAACCCAATGTTCCTTACCAAGATTAGAAAGGAGCCAACTCACTACTCCCGCTGAGTGAGTAATATCTGACCGTGTGCACACCATGGCATACATCAAACTCCCAACTGCTGAAACATATGAAACTGTATCCATCTCTTCTTTCTCTTTTTCTATGAAAGGATATTGTTTCAAAGTTAATTTAAAGTGGTGAGCAAAAGGACAACTAACCGCTTTAGCCTTGTTCATATTAAACCTTTGAAGTACTTTCTCAATGTACTTCTCTTGTGATAACCATAATTTCTTGGCGCCTCTGTCTCTAATTATCTTCATGTTGAGAATTTGTATTGCTGGCCCTGAGTCTTTCATAGCAAAAGACTTGCTCAACTATTTCTTTAGATTATTGATTCTGGAAATATTCTGGCCAACGATTAGCATGTTATCTACATAGAGTAACAGAATAATAAAATCATCATCAGAGAATTTCTTTACAAATACACAGTGATATGAAGTGGTCTTCTTGTAGCCTTGCTCCCCCATAACTGACTCTTCTTGTACCGATGTCTTGGTGCCTGCTTCAAGCCATATAAGCGTTTCTTTAACTTGCATATATAATTCTCTTTTTTCTTTTTCTTTGAAACCCTCTGGTTGTTTCATATATATCTCTTCCTCTATGTCACCATGAAGAAAGGCAGTCTTCACATCCATCTGCTCGATTTTCAAGTCAAGACTTGCGGCTAATCCCAACACTGTACGAATGGAAAGATTTCAATTCATCTTGCACGGCTTAAATCCATTTCACCCTATTCTCTTCTATCAAAGCATCTTGGTAATCCTCAAGTTCTCTCCTATTAGTAAGTAATAAATACTGATCATTGGAGTATCTAGTAGAGGACTGTCTGACTCTAGTAGATTCCTCAATGGTTCCTGAGCTGTATCTGGTACTGGTGGCTGAAAAACTTATTCATCAGAATCTTTATTTTACTGATTCTGGATGGGAGCATCATCATCGGTAGTACTCTGCTAGTCATCTTCAATTTCATCTCTAATTTGCCTCAGCACCGCTTTTGAAGGAACTAATTCAAGATTTGTTAAACTTCCATCAAAACTAGAATCATTCTTTTGGGCCTTCTCAATATTTTTGATAGTCTCATTTTCAACAAACATTGCATCACGACTTCTAATAAACTTCTTTTTAACTGGTTCATAGAATCGATAACCAAGCTCATCTTGAATATACCCAATAAAAACACACTTTCGTGTTTTAGCATCCAACTTTGACCGCTCATCCTTTGGTATGTGCACAAATGCCTTGCACCCAAACACTCTTAAGTGATTATAAGAGACATCTCTTCCAGACCATATTCTTTTTGGAATATCAAATTTCAAAGGAACACACGGTGAAAGATTCATAACATGAACTGCTACACTCAATGCTTCTACATAAAATGACTTTGGCAGCTTTGCATGTGATAGCAAATATCTAACTCTCTCGATGAGAGTCCTATTCATTCTCTCAGCTATACCATTTAACTGAGGAGTTTTTGGTGGTGTCAGCTTGTGTCGAATGCCCTGCTTCTTGCAATATCTCTGAAGTAATCCAATATACTCACCCCCATTATTTGACTTGATACACTTCAATTTCATCCCAGTTTCTCTTTCAACTAGGGCATGAAACTTTTTAAATACCTCTATAACTTGATCTTTATTTTTTAAGGTATAAACCCACAGTTTCTTTGTACAATCATCAATGAAAGTCGCGAAATAGGAGGAGCCACAATTAATCTAGTTTTAAAAGGACTGCACACATTAGAGTGTACTAGTTGTAATATCTCTGACTTCTTTTCATAATGGGTAGAGTTCTTGAAAGCAACTTTGTTCTACTTTCCTGCTAAGCAATTAGCACATCTATTTAAATGAATACTGCTCAAGCCAACTATATTCTTCTTTCTAACCAGCATTGACATTCCTTTTTTGCTCATGTGTCTGAGTCTTTTATGCTAGGTCTCAGCTGTATTATCTTTCTCTGCTGCATAAACTATGCTCTTAGAGATTTTAGCTTGCATCAGATAAAGAGTAGAGAATTTCTTGCCTCAGGCCACAACAAGCAAACCTTTGGTGAGCTTCCACTAGCCATTTTGGAAGGTATTGCAGTATTGTTCATCATCAAACTTTTCAACAAAAATCAAATTAAGCCTGATGTCAGGGATATACTTCATATCTTTTAACAACAGCCTAGTGCCATTGTTAGTCTCCTAGTGAACATCACCAAAATAAAAAATCTTAGCAATATCATCATTACTCATTTTAACTATTCCAAAGTCACCTGGTGTTGAAGTAGCAAAGAACTCCCTCCGGGCTATAACATGAATAGAGGCACCAGCATCAATCATCCAACTGATCTCACGATCAACTACATTGATTGCATCATCATTGTAAATGAGGAGAAATTCATGTTCAGTTGTAGCGGCAATTCTCTCATCGTCGCTATCATCTTTCCTTTTATCTTTCCCTTTCTCTTTTTTTCATTTCCGGCAATATTTCTTAATATGTCCCTTTTTATGACAATGATGACATTCAACATTAGTAAATTTATTAGACTTGTCGTGACTAGCTTCTCTATTTTTATCTCCATTATTTAAGCCCCTATTTTGGCTTCTCTCCCTGATGGTTGTAGCTAGAATATTTGAGTGTGAAGAGGAAGCACCTTGTGAGTGCCTCCTCATCTCTTCATTTAAGATGCCACTCTTCACCGATTTCATTTTAACAACACCATTAAGAGCAGAATTAGTTAATGAAATCTCTAGAGTCTCCCATGACTCTGGCAATGAAGCGAGAACCATCAAAGCAAGCACTTCATCATCAAAGGCAACGCCCATGCCCGACAACTGATCTACAATTTCTTGAAACTCATTCAAGTAATCTGCAATGGAATTACCCTCTCTATATCTCATTTGCATTAATCTTGTGAGATAAAATAATTTATTATTACCGGTCTTTGAAGCATACAACTCTTCAAGCTTATTTCATAACGTTCGTGCATGGGTCTCTCTACAAATATGGTTATACACATTATCTTTGACAAATTGTCGAATAAAACCACATACTTTCTCATGCTCAAATTCTCATTCTCCATTTGTCTTGCCAGCGGATTTACTCATACTAAATATCGGTAAATGTATTTTTGTCACAAATAGGAGATCCTTCATCTTGGATTTTCAAATATGGTAATTTGTGCCACTTAAATTTATCATTTTGTTCGTCTTTGCCTCCATCTCTTCAAACCAAAAGGCTCTGATATCACTTATTATGCAGCGGGTGTTAAAAATACACAAATTACTTACTATTATATAAATAAATAGTGTATAAAATATTGTACTAAAAATAAATACCAAGAAAATTCTCAGAAAATGCTAGAGGTGTCACAGACGATCCCACTTAAAACTCAGTCTCTTTAGATAAAATTTTACTCTAATAATTAATAGCACAATATAACAAAATAACTATTCTTGATAATAGCTATAAAATTGAGATAAAATAGCACACTGGATTTAACGTGGTCCACCATTTTACTTTGAGCTACGTTCACAGGACAAACTCTGAAAAATATTCTTCCACTATTAAAAATAGTAGGATTACAAGAGAGATACTTCTCTAGAAAAACTTCTAAAGGTATAATAATTTTCAATTAAAATAAACCCAAAATAGTGGCACTCAAGTATTTTTCAAACACCCCAAAAGTTAAACAACTTCACTATTTTGTCACTCCTCAAATAATTATCTCTCAATTTTTATTCAATTCATCAAAGTAATTTTGCTTTGGCTTACACTTCTCATAAATTTTTTTTTTTGCTCTTGTTTCTCTCCTTAGAAGAGAAAGTGGAAGCCAATATATATAAGCCTTCCCATGTAGTTGTTGGCCTGATTTAATTAGGCTAATAATCATTTTTAATTAATTTTATTATTTTTTTAATTAATCAAAGAAATACAAAAAATTGTTGGTAATTACCAGCAAAAAAAAAACTCACTTATTGCTCATTTTCAAGAGTAAATAAATTGAAAAAAAGAATAGGAAGAGGATGAAGATGCAAAATTAGTAAAAAAGAAAAAAAAAGAGCGAAAATTGAAAGAGAGGAGAAAAAATAAGAACAAAAGAATCACGTATTTTTTAAAAAGAAAAAAAATATATAAAAAAGTTAAAAATAAAAAAATAATTAAAAACAATAAAATTGAAAATGAAAGTTGGAATATAATATATGGTGTAATTTACAAAAAAAAAATAATTGCTTAATTTGTTTAACAATTGTACCGCTTAAAATCATTTCGAATTTAACATCACAATACTTTATTTGTTTATAAAAAAATACTTATAAAATTTTTTAATTCATTTTTTAATTTTTTTTAAATAAAATTGATCGTATTTTAAATTATTTAAAATATATTATTTGTGTATTAGACAAGTTAATTTGTCGATTAATATTTGATATAATAAAATATTTTCAAATTTTTTATAAACTTAGTTGAATTTATAAAATAAATTTAAGCAAATTTATTAAAATAACACCAAATAGACATGCTCATGGTCCAATTCCAAACTAGATCAATCAAAATAGGCCTAAAACCGTAGCAAAATCGAAACCTGAATATTAATTTAGGGTTTGGTTTAAGTTTCAACTTTTTTTAAACCGCCGAATCTATGATTTTATATGGTTTGAACCACTAATTTGAATCAACGATTTGAACCATTAATTTCATACAGCAGCCCATACTAAATGTATTGCCTGCTGCCTAATTAGGATAGTTAATATTCAATCTTCAATATTCAATGTACATTTTATAATATTCTCTGCATTATATTACAATATTCAATCTTCAATATTATATATATTATATTTATTCTTTCGTTTATTTATTTTTATTTTATAATTAAATTTTACTTTTATTATTTCTTTTATTTTTTATTTTTAATTATCTCATATAATATTTTCTTATTCCAAATTTTATATATTTTCTAAAACATGAAAAGTGGACAAAGCTCAAATTTTGAATCATCCAAGAAAAAGAATATAATTGACGAATATATTAGGCTAATTGACAAATAAAAATTTAATGGAAGAAATTAAAAATAATGATAATATTCAACAATTACATCAATTTTTCATTTAAAAAAGTCAACAAATTGATCAAGAAGATTTCATTTTACACAAAAAAAAAAAGAAAGAAAAATTAAAAATTCATTTAATTTAATTTACAATTATTGTGGATAACTATACAAATTTAAAATTAGTTGTGGATATGGAATGTTTAAGAGGCTGAAAAAGAAAAAATATCCTACCAAAATCAGACTTAATAAGGCTCAAATGCAAATTTAATGGTAAAAACGATATAGAATTTTACAATATAAAGTAAGAAAACTGCATGGACTTTAATTATTTTTTAAATTCTAAAGTTTTTGGTTCAAATTTTAAAATCGGAATCGGAATGAAATAGAATCAAAATCTGAATGATTATTTATTTTTTTTTACTTTGAAATCAAAATCAAATCCCCTTTTAAATTGTTTATATTAAAACGAGATTAGAATTAGAATCAATAGCTATTTGAAGTGTTGCATATTAAATATTATTGAAAATATCATAATAAATAGTTTAAATGCATCATTTTTCAATTTATTTATGTTGTCATAAAAAAATGGTTTAATTGTATATAAAAAATCAAATTTATTTTATTTAAAAATTTAAAGATACTATAATTAGAAAAATAAAAATAAAAATATTTTATTTTATTTTATTTTAAAATTTTAAAAAATTAATTTATTATTTAAAAAATTTGAGCTATTATAATTAGAAAAAATGATGAAAAATATTAAATTGATTATATTTTATTCTAAAAATCTAATTTAATTTAATTAAGAAAAAAGAAAAAAATAAATTTATTTTATTTAAAAATTTTATAGATATCCATAATTAGAAAAAAATCAAATAAATATATTTATTTTATTTAAAAATAAAAAATAGATTTTGATTTCATTCTCTTAAAAATAGTTCTTTTTAATTTTTTTTTTATTTTAGTTAGAAATTAAATTGATTAACAAGCCAGTGGTAAATAATTATTTATTCTCTTTTCTAGGGTAATAAAATTTTTATTGTCTCATCTATTTTATCTGACTAAATAATAATAATGAGAATAATTTATTATCATTTTCATTTTGTTCCTAACAAAATACCCCGAGAAGATATGTAGGCAATTTAATATTTTTTAAAAAATAGATTTAAGTCTCCTTTTTATTTTTTTTAGTAAATTAACATTAACATTTTTATTTTTTTATTAATTTTAATTTTAAATAATTTTTTTCTATATTTTTTAATTAAAAACACATGTAAGCTACCTTTTGAATTATTCAAAACTGCTCTAAATCGCTTTTAAATTGTCTTTTCGAATCGCCTTCTTAAATTGTCTTTGAACTAAAATTTAAATTGGAATCGATATTTCATGAATTTTCTTTAAATCCTCATATAAAATATTTGATTTAGATTTAATAATTTTTTAAACCGAATGAACAGTAACTATGCCTAACACTAAAGAATGAGATCAAAACGGATCAAAATTTTAAGTTTGTCACCTCTAGTACCAAAAACCTTTTAATGACGTAAAGTATAATGTCCCTCGTTTTTTTTTTTTTTGAAATCAAAGCAAGGTGAGCGAGAACGTCATTTGGCTCCTACATAACTAAATGCTCAAAATTGCATACAACACCACCTAACTAATTCCCTCAAAATGATATTCTTCTTGGAAGGACTCAACCCGAGGATATGTTCATAATATATATATATATATATATATATATAAATACAAAAGGTTTACAAATTTAGATTTCATATATTATTTGAGAAATTTTGGGTCCCAATTTATTTTAAAGTTTAAACCAACCAAGATAATAATGACGATTATGGAAATGGCAAGATTGTTGTCGAATATGGATAGATCAATAGATAGAGATTGGTAAGACTCTCAATTATTATGTTAGCTAATCCATGAAATCAATCAATGTTCAACTAAGCTAGTTGGTGTGTTTGTGGGTTCAATCTTTTGTCATTTTTAGTTTAACATACAATATGATTCACATTTTAATTAAGCTAATTAATTTACATTGTCATTAACAATAAGCAATTAATATTCATTTTTTCACTTGAAAAAAAAATATGCAAGTTTGTTCATGGCCAGTCGTGGGATAAGTTCAAGGAATTCATTGTCTAGGGCAATCTATTTTAGGAGGCGACCAAAATAAAAACAAAATATTAATTTTATGCATGAATATTATTATATATAAGTTATGTAAATTTATATATAGACAACTAGAGAATAAGTATTGTTTTTTATATAATTTCAATTTTACATATATTTTCTAAACTTTATGTTATTTTTTAAAAATTTAATAATATGTTAGGCAATTAAAATTTGAGTCAACTAGGTTAACTAAAACTTGGACCATCCTGAAGTTATTAATCATTGTCTAATTTGATTTGAAAATATATCTGATTAAATATTAATATATTTTAGTAGGGATGGATATTTGGTCGGTCGGTTAATTAACCGACCGAACTAATTTTTAACTGAATTTTTCGATTTTGATTTATTTTATTGAATTAATCGATTTTTAATTTCTGTCAGTTCAGTTAATTAAATTTACTGAATTTTTTTTATTTTATAAAAAAAATTATATTTAATATTAAAAAATTAATATAATTGAATAACTAAACAAAATTTATTAAAAAACTAAACAAAAAATAACTTTATTTTGCAATAAAAATATATTTATAATAAAAAATTTATATAATTAATAAATGAAACAAAAAATTAATAAAAAATTAAATAAAAAATCTTTAAAATATTTGATTAACGGTTAACCGACCGAATTGAATCAATTAATCTTTAACCAAACAAAAATCCGAATTAATTGAAATTCTTCAACTTAAATGAACCAAATTTAATGTAATCTGTTAACTAAACTGAATACTCAGTGGGTTAACCGGAAAATACACACCCATATATTTTAGTTTAAATATAAGGACAATTTTTGGAGCAATTCTTAATACTGCTCTATTCCGTTCTGCTGAAGTTGGATGTCTATATCATGTCTTTGGAAAACATCACATGTCTTCCAATTGATTTAAAGCTAGCTAATTTATTGATCATGAAAAAGAAAAGGCTAGAAATTAAATAAAAAAAAGTAAAAGAGTAGTTTTTTTCTTTCTTTTCTGTTTTTCTTTTCATTATTGGAAAAGAAGACTAAAATTTAAGTAAATGCTACAAACATGTAAATGCAGTAAAAAAGAAAAAAACTAAATTTACGTCTAAATTAAATTGAAAATTTCATTTCCTTCATCAAATTTGGAGCTATATTGGGATTTTAAATCTCAAAATTAGCCCTTTACACTTGATTTCAAAAAAAGAAAAAAAAAAGTCACAATGAGATTTTGGGAACAAGTTTCTCAAATTCATAACCTATAACAAGCCTCTACCCTCTTCACTTTCGCCAAGATGAGAGACCTCCTTCCCTTTTTCCTAGCCCCTTTGAAATGCCAATAAATATTGGCTTATGTACAAAAATAGCCTGTGTGTGTTTCAACTGAAATTAGAATTTGCTGCAAAATAAGCAAGCACACCAACAAATGGTGCATTAATATATGTAGTTGGTTCTGTCTTCTTATAATCAGCTCGATCATCCCCATATAAATCATCATCACTAGGTCCACCCACGATTGCTCCGATCAGTAAATTAGGGTTAGAATTCGTCGAATTAAAGTAAATCGAACCTTCTTTACAAGCGATAAATTCAGGATGATCCTTAATAGATGGTAATGATGAACCACGATGATGAATTCGTTGAGGATAATTATTACTATATCCAACCATGTAAGATAATCCCAAAGGATTATCCCCTAAAATGTAATCAACTTGCATCTTAGCCTGTTTACGAAGTGAATATGGACCGACATTTCCATTGCCACAAGTGATCGATTGAGATGTTCGTTCTAGGTAATTTGCATAAACAAGGAGAAGAAATGAAATTGTTGTTGCATGTTGTAAGTTGCTGCCTCCTGGCTTGTAAATGAGGCCACCAGGAGTATACTGAATGTGAGAGGAGGATGATTCAGGTATAAGGTTGCACATGAAGCTGTCTGCTGATGCTTTGTATGATTCAAGTGAGTACATATTTCCCTCTAGGACTTCCTATAATAAAATTTATTAATTATCATAGATTCAAAATCACCTAACAAAAGGGCTTATCAATTAATTAGTTAGTTATAAGTATGTGATTAGATTTATACTGACCTTGGAGACAAGAACATTTAAGCCAGCATGCTTGTTGTCCCAGCCAAATTCATTAATATTGTCATCAGCACCAAGAGTTTTGCCATTGTTTTGTATGTAACTAAGATAAGTATCATCATAAGATGCTCTTCTTAGCCAAGCTGCTCCCCACAACAATTCATCCTATACCAACCAACCAAATGGAGTTAGACCAAACCTTTAAATGAAGCCCTCATACCAATTATAAGAATACAGACAAAAAAACGCACATGTGAGCTAAACATGGCATGGAATTAATAATCAGGTGAATAACCTGATAAAATAAATAAATAAATAAATAGTCAGGTGAATACTTTAAAGAGAAAAGAAGTGCTCACTTGATATCCATCAAAATCACAGTAAAATGGGCATGCACCATCTCTAATATTAGAGTTGTCACTATAAGCTCCTCTATAATTGTCTGCAAATTGAAAAGCATTAATAGCATTTCTTAACAATGTCTCAGCATATCCTGGATCCGATGATCGAAACACCATGGATGAAGCTGCCAAAGCAGCTGCAGTCTCACCAGCTACATCTGAGGCAGGATTCGGTGCATCCACTGCATACACAGTCCTAGGAGTGTCCATATCTTCTGGTCTCTCCCAACAACTATGGTCTGCATTTGGATCTCCCACCTATCATTCAAATTAAAACTTAAGACCTTCCTTAATTCTATTATACTTATATTAATAAAATTAAATATAAAATAATATTTTAATAAAATTTAATTTTATTATTTTAAATATTAATATAAGAGAAGGAATCAATTTTCTATCTATTACTAAAAAAAATATACAATTAACGTTAAATTGTATCGTAATGTACAAATTTTACTTTATCTACCTAAAATATAGGTTTTTAGCAGGAATGACCAAATATCGACCAATCCGACTGACAATGTCGATTTGAAACTACTGAATTGATTAATTTCGACTTATATATTTACTAGTTAAAAATAATTGATGAAACTGATCAAATCTGACAAATAATAATCGATTTAAAAAAATATTTTTTTTAACTAATAGTGATCGAGTTTGTCAATTTATCATAATTTTTAGAGTAATTTCCCGAATCTGTGGAAAATGAAGTATAAAAATGTGACGGGGAGGACAACATTTTTGTAGACCACATACAATTCACTGAAATCTAAGAAGAAAAAAGTGGTCCAATTGTGTCACCCAAAGAGGAAATAATAAATGGTGATTTTCTTATTCAAGGTAAAGAAAGAAAAAGAAGAAAAATAGTACTCTCTCAATAATTTTAGTGTTCAATGTCCCAACTTAATAATATAATGTACAAAATGGTATCACAACCACTGTTAATAAAACGGACTGTCTCCTCATAATTCTATTTGTGGGCTTCTAGTAAGGGTGGTCGGCTCGAGTTAATCTGTTAATCCAAATCATGAAATTAATTATATCTATAAAACCCTTGAATTAAAGAAGACTTACAGGGCTAAAACGGTCAATACACGACAACATGTGGACCCACACAACGCTCACTTACTCTTGAATTAGTTTTACCACGACGAAACTAACCCTATCAAATAAATAAAGTATCCAAACTATCCGAAACACACACTTCGAATTACAAAACCACCATGATGAAATGTCTACTACTTTTTGAAAATATATATATATATAATTTTAAATAATATTGAAATGAAATTTCAAGAAAAATTCTAATTAGTACTTTCTATGTACCAAATTAATAAATATAATTTTTATTTATTTTAAATTATAATCTACAATCATTATAATAATTTAGTTCATGTGTTAAATTCATATTATCATCATATTTAACATTTAATAAATATATCTCAAACTAAAATAAAATATATACAAAATTTATATTTTTAATAAAAATAATTATTTTTATAAAATAAAAAGTATATTTAGCAATTAGAATAAAAAAAATCATTTTTGATACTTTCTATGTTTCATAAAAATAGATTTATTTTTTTTAATTGTCCTAAATTATAATACACTTACTATTTAAATAAATTAGTGATCATATAATTTTTTTATAATAATTATATTTAATATTATTTATTAAATATATTTTAAATTAAAATAATAATATAATAAAAAATTTATATATAAATTTATATTTTTAATAAAAATAATTAATATTTCTTAATATTTTTAAAATAAAAAAAATTTTATCTTTACGATGAGACAGAAGGATTATAATATTTTTTCTACCCTGTAACACCAAACGACAAAACTAATCCTTAAAAGCCAATTACCTGAAGTACCCATGCTGATACTTTCTCTTTTATCAAAATATATAATGTTTTTATAAAAATATAAAATGTTAGATAAGTTTTAATAATTTAAATTATAGTTAATTTTTGTATTCTTAAGAGCAGCAGTGATAAACAGAGTAATTTGGTACCTACCTGAACAAAAATCCGGTTGGGTTGAGAAACAGTTTTAAGCAAATAATCAGTAGCCCAACGAATAGCAACCAAAGAATTTCTGAGTTCATTTGGAGGCATTAAATTTCCGAATTCAATGACACTCCAAGCCAACATTGTGGTGGTAAAAGCCATAGGAAATCCAAATTTGACATTATCACCGGCGTCATAATAACCACCGGTTAGGTCAGTATTATAAGTCCAACCATCGCTAAGACCGGAATTGGATCGCCAAGAGATGTGTTGGTCTTGAGGCAAAACACCAGACCTTTGGCCTTCAAAAAACAGAATTGATTTAGATAATGCATCTTGGTATTCATGATAGCTTGATTGAAACAGAGGGATTTCAGAAATGAAGAGAATTGAAAGAAATAGAAGAGAAAAGGGATTCATATGGGTTGGTTTTAGTATGAGTTAGAGAGTGAATTTTGGGAATGGAGCAACGGGGAGTTGTTTTTATGCGCTGAAATTGATGGAGGAGTCACGAGAAAGAAAGAGAGGGAAAGAAGTGCCGACAGCGAAGGTGCCCTATGTCAGATTGTAGTTTCACTCTTCACATGCATAACCGAATGGGAGCGACCAATAACTTGCTAAAAAAAACAATGGAAGGAGAGGGCTTATTATTATTATTATTATGATACTGCTTATAATGAATGTCCCATACAATTTGTACTCACTCACTTCTAAATTGGCCAACCTATTTTTCTATTTTATAAAAATTAAGACAAATCATTTGTTTTTATTAAAAATATATATTTACATATATATTTTTTATTGTGAAATTTATTTATTTAATGTTTTTAATATATAATATTAAATATAAACATAATAAAAATTTAATAAATTAATAACTTTATTAAAATAATAAATAATTTATAATTTAAAATAAATAAAAATATATTAATCAAATTAACATAGAAATTATATTTAGATTTAGTCATAGATCGGACTTCAAACCTTAATTAGTAATAAAATTTACTAGCAAGTAAATCAAACTTTTAAAAAATTTAATATTTTGCAAGTCTAAATCCTTCCATGGCTCTGTATCAGCAAGTTGATATGAAAATAATACAATTTTTAAAATCAATTAAATGTTATTTAGCATGTTTTTAAATTTTAATGTTAGGGGTCCAGATTTCCTGCACAAAATTTATGTTTTCTAAGAGAGCAAAATTGCAATTTCGCCCAAAAAAACAATCATTTATCGAGAGAGGCGGTGTTCAATATTTTTTCTTTTATCTTTCTCAAGCTGCAATATTTTGTACACAATAAATTAATTCTCCGTCACTTGGCAGCCTTTGCTATTTAATTAAATTATAAATTAATGAACTCCATGTTTCATGTCGCCCTTTTAACATTTGCGTTCTACCAACACTACATATATTTTCCTTCTTTTTTTTTTCAGCCTTATTTAATAATTCCTAGCATGCCTTTCAATTTTGAAAATTATTAAGTTAAAATTTCAATCCAAACAAAATTTATAAAAAAAAAAATTCATAAAATATTTTCAAAATAAAATTTTTAAAATTTGAACAATATCTAAACTATTCTTATTAAGCAACTAATATTATTTAATTTATTCTAAAAATAAATAAAATAAGAATATAATTATCTTTTAATAAGAGATCCTTTAATTCTCTTTTCTAGTAAAATATTTTTTCCTACATCTTTCATATAAAATATAGTGGAATTAATATTTTATTTTATATAGATTATTTATAAATAAATATAATATTTCTGACAATAAATATTATATAGTCAACTTTTTATATATTATAATGCAATTAAACACACTATTAAATTTTGATATACAAGAAAAAAAAAAGCGATAAAAATAGAGATTAAAAAGTAATATATCATTGTTCTAAAATTTTTATTAAAATATAAACTTTGAAACTGAAAATTCATTTAAAACTTAATTTTCTTCACTATAAAACAGATAACTTAATTTTCTTCACTATAAAACAGAAAATCATAAAGTGAAATAAAATCAAAATAATACTTAGATCATATACATGATTAAAACACATTGAGGCCCGTAATGATGAATTGCTTTAATAATAATAGATAACCCATATGTGATTGTACAACTTAATTTAATTTTTTTTTATCTAAAATTGATAAGCATAATTTTTTTATTTTAAATATAATTCACTTATTATTTTAATAAATTAATTAATATATTATATTTCTATCATAATCATTTGATATTAATTATTAAAAATATTTAATAAATATATCTTATATTAAATTAACCGTACGATGAGAAAATGATATAAATTTATATTTTAAATAAAAATAACTAATTTTCTTAATATATCTTTTATTATTAATCCAGTGCGAAAGAAATATAAATAAAAAATAGTCCAACAGATATCTTTGGCAATAAGATTAATAAAAATAGCAAAATTTTGGGGAATTTCTCAAGAAGGATAAAAATTTAAGCTAAAGCCTTATAAGAATCATAATAAATGCAATAAAAGTGGCTGAAATAAATAGAAAGATAGAATGATAAAAAGGTTTTGCAAGTTGCTGTGGTATTTTAGTTTTATTGCATTTTTATGTCTCTATAACTGTATTGGTTAACAGTTGCACAGACGTCTGATCCATTAGTCAGCACCCAGCAAGCCTTTTGGTTGGACCTAACTTTGTTAAAGTCGTCATTGGGGCAGGTGACTTTGCCATTGTTACAAGAAAGAAATCCATTCGCTAATATATTACTAAAATTTTATCCCATGTCTATGTATACGTCTTTGATTTGATTCTTCATATTTCAAAATTAGATTTTTCTTAGCCTTTATTATACTATTGCTAGTGAAATTCTAATTTGCGTTTTTTGTGATATATATATACTTTATTTTAATAAATAATCATTTTATAGTTGAATAAGATATAACTGTAAAGATAATAATTTTTTTTGTCAAGGCCCCTTATTAAGCTCCATAAGTGTATTTTTTTTATTAAGGTCCATCAAGTGGATATATCTAATAATCGGGCATCTCAGCATCAATACATAATATCAGAGCCAATAGTTCAGTGAAAATAAATATGGAGATTGTGATTATATCTCGTGATTGTTCATATATTTTCACTCGAAAGAGCAAAAAATACTCTTAATGAGTACCAGATTAGTAAAAGTATAAATAACTCCAGCTGACATCATATGCTTAAATTAAGATCCAAAAAGAGAACCGATGATTCTACAAGGATGAGTATGAAAGAGCGAAAATTACTCTCGGTGAGCTCTAAACGGATGAAAAGTATAAAAGACTCTAGGTGATATCGTATACTTAGATTCAAGTCTAGAAAAAATCTTATCTAGAAGAGAGTTTAAACCCGATATGAGAGTTCTTACTTAAAGAAAAAATTGCTAAAATTTATTAAGTATAAGATGAATTCCACGTTGGAAAGAAATGAGATTAATTAGGGGCATATAAGTAAAAATAACCCATATACTCTATGCTTTAAAGTTTTAGGTTGAGGTATGATATCACAGTATTTTCTTACTAAACCCATCAAACAGATCTTCCAAATAATAAAACTTTCTGACATCAAAGATTATAATTCGTTTATTTAGTCTAACTAACAAATAATAATCATTATATTGATAAATTGAGTTGTTATAGACATTTCATTATTAAACTATTATAATTCAATAATTTAATTCAAAAACCTAAAAAATGGGTGATCCTAATATCAACATATACAACCTGACTCAATTTTTACCTACCATTGACTCAAAGTCCTTTTTGAGTGCATAACTAATAAAAGAATAATACTATTAGCCCCACTTAACTTTTAATAATGAGGTCACTACATTAAAATGATATTCTTTAAACTTAATTTATTAAAATTTATAGGTCATTTGGATGAGGGAGTTAATGTGTAGTATTTAAATTTTCAAACTTTAATGGGATTTGATAAAAGGATGGATTTTAAGGACTTTAATCTAAATTCAGATTTGATGTGCCGCACTGTTTGAGCCTGCAAAATAAAAAAAAAATGACCAAATTCCAGTGAAGAGTCTCCGATGCTCAAGTCAATAATTAGGAATAACCGAACTATATATTATTAAAGATCAATGATTTTCAAACCTCTTACCTGTAAGAACATATACCTATTTATAGTTGGAAAATGGAGATAATTTTTACAAAGGTTAGCGAATTTTCAGGACATATCTATATAGTAGATAGATTTTTCAGATGTTTGTGTAGTGCTGTCACATCAAAGTGTATTTTATTATAGTTTAGTTGTATAGCTCGAATTTATCTATAGTACTATAATATATACTTCAGTCCAGTTGAATAGTTTGGTAAAATAGTTTGAATATATCTGCATCACAAAGTAAGTGTATTTTATCATAGTTCGGCTGTATAGTCCGAATTTATCTGTAATACTACAATATATACTTCAGTCCAGGTAAATAGTTCGCTAAAGTAGTTCGAATATATCTACATCAGGATTAAATATATTTTACAAATTAAAAATTTTATGATAATGTTTCGAATTAGAGTAATGATAAATGATTCAAATTTATAATTGAAATACTCAAAGATGAAATTTTTTTCAATCATTAGCCTAAATCAGATGTTTCAAACGTGGATGATCATGATTTAATTCTTGCTTAGATAGTTCACATTTTTTACAGAGTATTAATATTTTATTTTAAGACTTTGCAAGGCTTGTTTCAGGTTCCCTTTGTATACTCATTGCATAAGAGAATTTATTTTCTTACTATCATCAATGAATAAAAAAATAGTAAAAAGAGTAAAAAAAAAAGGATTTAGAATTGATTATGAAATCAAATATATCTTTATATAAAAATGAATTATAAACCCAAAAAATTAATTGATAATTCAACAATAATAAATAATAAATTTTCATTGTTCTAAACGAAATTTTCCATATTTTTAGTCTAAAATCACTTTTCATTTGCATTAGTAATATCAAACTGATAAATAATACCTATCAAACGAAATCTTCCTCTTTTTGTTAATTTGTGTTTATGAGTATTAATAATTACACATTATTGGATTGGAATTGTTAACAGCTTCCATATAACAGCGGGAGACTGAGTTAAGCAACGAAAAGATCTTCATCGAATTCTCACTAGTCTATTTGATCTTCAAAAAAAAAAAAGAAAAAGAATTCAATAATTTTTTTATATTATAATTATTATACATCCAGGAATTAAATTTTCTACTTCATTAACTTTATTTGAAAACTAAGAATTTATTATAAGAATTAAATTTAACTAAATTTTATTTAAGTAATCTATATATCTATATATTATAGTAAAACAACTAATGCTGGCATGATATTGTGCCGCGTGTCACAGTGTTAATTCATAATAAATATTTATTTGACATTTATTTAAAGAGTTTAAATAGAATTAAGGTACTCTATTTGATAATAATTTATATTAGAAGAGTTCAAATAGAAGAGTTAGGATATTATATTTGATATTGATTTATATTTGAAGAATTCAAATATGATTATGATATTTTATTTATTATTAGTAATAATAATTGTATTTATTTAAAGAGTTCAAATAAGATTATAATATTATATTTGATATTAATAATAATTATATATATAAACATAAAAAAAGTTATAATTATTATCCTCTTATCTTACAATATTATTGAGCTTCAAAACTCACAATAATATTGTTTAACTATTGTACTATTATTCAATTGAGGTATAAATAATATATTATATTTTTTATATTTTTACTTTTATTTTTGATATTTTTTTCTTTATTTTATTTGATATATTATTTATTTATTTTTGTTTGATTATCATATTTGTAATAATTATTTAGAATATTATTATTTTTTCTCTCATAGTTGTTTCTAGCTCTCTTCCTTATCTTTCAATTTTGTATAGTTTTATTTTAGTATTTTATGTTTATGTGATTATTTTTTGAATAATTTATTGTGTTGTTTGATTTTAAATTTTTTTTATTGATTTTTTATTGATTTTTTATTTTTTTTATCATTTTTTAAATAATTTTTTAGATTGATTTGTATTGTTTGATTATTATATGATTTTTTTTTTGTGTATGGTCTTTGTAATGTTTTGGGTTGTTTTTTTTTATTTATTATTTTATGCTATTTTTAGCTTCTTTTTAATTTCTGTTGACCTAGATTTAGGTCAATCTTGTTTTTGATCTTGGCAAACAAATTGAAGTGATCTAATGGCTTCAATGAGTGTCTATATGGCAGGAAAGCAACTTAGAATGAGCTGAAATGCAGAGAAATTTGAAGATTTTCTAAGTGCTGAAAATCTGTCTTTGAAGGGATGCGCGACCGCCCCAAGGGTGTGCGCGACCATCCCAAGGGGTTGCGCAACCATCCAAACTGTCTTGGTTTGACAGAGAGGTTCGCGGTGGCGTGGAGCGGTGAATGACTCGACGCAAGACAATGAGCGACCGCCCCAAAGTTGTTGAGCGACCGCTACATTTATATAGCCGTTGGTGGGCTTCAACGGCTAGTTAAAGAATCAATAAGAAGATGCCACGTATCAAGTAGCCGTTAGAGATTTGAACTATGCGACCGCACCAGAGAGCTGGGATGACCGCACAAGCAGATGCGCAACCGCCCAGAGGGGGTGCGCGACCATCCCAACAGTCTGACACGAAAATCCAAGAAGATTTTGTGGCTGTTGGAGTTCCACTTTTCTACCCACTTCACCAACGGGCAGAACTGGTTTGAGGCCTATAAATACCACCTCAAACAAGTCTTCTAGCAAGAGAATAAATTCTAATATTGTCCAAACTCTTGCAATTTATTTACTTAAGATTTCATCTATTTATCTCTTCATGTAAGGTTGAATGTTAGCCACTAAAACACCAATTGTAAAGGTTGTGAGAGTGAGCCTAGTAAAACTCTTGTAAAGGTTGTGAGAGTGAGCCTAGTAAAACTCTTGTAAGTGGTTTGAGTGTTAGCCTTAGTAAAACACTTGTCAAGTTAGGTGTGAGCTTGTAAAAACACCAAAGTTGGAAGTGAGCTTGTAAAACTTCAAGTATAGTGGAATACCCAATTGAGGTTGGGGAGTGGATGTAGGATTGTTGAATCCGAACCACTATAAATTTCTTGTGTTGATTTTTCTACTCTCTACTCAATCTTCTACATCTTCTACATTTCTTATTTGTTGAATTTTTAATTTGCCATCATTTCTTGAAGAAACCAATTCACCCCCCCTCTTGGTTGCCATCTTGGGACAACAATTGGTATCAGAGCTTTGAAATTTCTTAAACTTAATTGTGAAATTTGATCCTCAAAGGCAACCACACCCACTAATACCTCTACATCAATTTTTTCTTCCAACTCCATGGCTCATTATTATGGAAACTCAAACTCCCTTGTTATACCTCACTTTGATTATTCATATTGGAAACACAAGATGTTTTTGCTCCTAGATAGTGAAGGAATAGAGCTTTGGGATTTTGTTGAAAATGAGTGGAAGATTCCTACAAGAATGGTTGATGGTGTAGAAAAAGAGATTCCACGAAAAGAGTGGAATGAAGAACAAAGAAGAAGCAATGGGAGAGATAAAAAGGCTTCTTTCATTCTTCTAAGCTCATTGCCAAAGGAAGAATGTGGAAGAATTCTTGGATGCTCAAATGCTTATAGTATTTGGAAGACCTTGGAGAATTATCATGAGGGTAATAATCAAGTAAAATTCATGAAGGCCCAAATGCTTGTTCAAGAGTATGAACTCTTCAAAATGAAGTCCTATGAAGATGTCACGGAGATGACCAACCGACTTCTTGCCATTGTCAATGATTTGAGAAAATTTGGCAAAGTATACTCTTTGGAAGACATCAATTGCAAAATCCTTAGAATTCTTACAAAGAAGGAATTTGAAGCAAGAGTATCATCCATTGAGGAAGCACATGATTTGAGCAAGCTTCCAACGGATGTCCTCATTGGAAAATTACTCACACATGAGATGGCAATGGAAATGCAAGAAGAGCAAGAAGAAGAAGAAGAGCAAGCAATTGCAAATCTATGTCTCATGGCTACGGGAGATGATGAACACTCAAATGAGGTAGGTACCCAATCTTTAAACATGAATTCAAATAACAACAATATTGATGATGCTTTAGATGATAGTGATATAATTGAACATATGAACCTTAGAGTAGAAAAATATTTTTCTAAGATAAAATTTCATAAGGACAAATGCTCTAAACTAGAAGAGGATTTTGTATGTTTAAAAAATTCTACTTTAGAATTAAAAACCTCAAATGAACAAATATCTAAAAGCAAACATAGCTTAGAAAAGGTTATCAAGGAAAATCCCTTAATTGACAAGGGCAAATGGCATGAAGATGGAGGAGAATGAGTACTCCATCAAACCAAGTCCAACAATGTTAATAGTAAGGCAATTAGCATTAAAAAAATTGGTAACAATTCTTGCCTTACAACATTTGAACTTTTATACTTTTAATTTTTACTTTAAATGTTGTGTTTGACATTAAGGTTGAAAAATAATTTTATGGTTGACTAAATTATTTTTGTTACATTTTAAATTTGTTAATAATTAAGTTAATCACTTTCTTGAATTGTATTTAATTTTCTTTTTATATTCCTCTTGATTTGACTCCAACAAGAGAGGAGAAAACTTGAATATTTTGATAAAAATGGATCTCAATTGTTTCTAAGTTTTTCACTTCTTGAGGGGGAGATCATCAATTGAGGGGGAGTATAATCCAATCAATTGGTATCCTTAACATATTTTTCATTGATTTTGATATTTTCATTGATTGGTACTTTTATTTTTCCTAAGTATATGACTTAGATTTGTGTTAATTGTGAATTTTGTTTTTGGTGATTGACCATTGGCTTTGAATTCTATTATAAAGTCACACCAACAATGATTTTGATCTTGTCTTGTGTTTATATTTCCTTATTTCTTATATCATCTTTGAAGATTGCTTGATTAATCTTCATCTCTCCCCTCCTCTTTTTGAATTTTGGCAAAGGGGGAGAGAATTTGATGAATTTGAACATTATCTTTTGAATTTTCTTATGTTTTTCCATAATGGGAAGTATTGTCTATTTTTGTTGATTATTTTTATTTCAAATTCAATTTGATTGCCAAAATAAAAAAAGGGGGAGATTGTTGACCTAGATTTAGGTCAATCTTGTTTTTGATCTTGGCAAACAAATTGAAGTGATCTAATGGCTTCAATGAGTGTCTATATGGTAGGAAAGCAACTTAGAATGAGCTGAAATGCAGAGAAATTTGAAGATTTCCTAAGTGCTGAAAATCTGTCTTTGAATGGATGCGCGACCGCCCCAAGGGTGTGCGCGACCATCCAAGAACGCGCGACCATCCCAAGGGGTTGCGCGACCATCCAAACTGTCTTGGTTTGACAGAGAGGTTCGCGGTAGCGTGGAGCGGTGAATGACTCGACGCAAGACAATGAGCTACCGCCCCAAAGTTGTTGAGCGACCGCTACATTTATATAGCCGTTGGTGGGCTTCAACGGCTAGTTAAAGAATTAATAAGAAGATGCCACGTATCAAGTAGCCGTTAGAGATTTGAACTGCGCGACCGCACCAGAGAGCTGGGATGACCGCACAAGCAGATGCGCGACCACCCAGAGGGGGTGCGCGACCATCCCAACAATCTGACACGAAAATCCAAGAAGATTTTGTGGCTGTTGGAGTTCCACTTTTCTACCCACTTCACCAACGGGCAGAACTGGTTTGAGGCCTATAAATACCACCTCAAACAAGTCTTCTAGCAAGAGAATAAATTCTAATATTGTCCAAACTCTTGCAATTTATTTACTTAAGATTTCATCTATTTATCTCTTCATGTAAGGTTGAGTGTTAGCCACTAAAACACCAATTGTAAAGGTTGTGAGAGTGAGCCTAGTAAAACTCTTGTAAAGGTTGTGAGAGTGAGCCTAGTAAAACTCTTATAAGTGGTTTGAGTGTTAGCCTTAGTAAAACATTTGTCAAGTTAGGTGTGAGCTTATAAAAACACCAAAGTTGGAAGTGAGCTTGTAAAACTTCAAGTATAGTGGAATACCCAATTGAGGTTGGGGAGTGGATGTATGATTGTTGAATCCGAACCACTATAAATCTCTTGTGTTGATTTTTCTACTCTCTACTCAATCTTTTACATCTTCTACATTTCTTATTTGTTGAATTTTTAATTTGCCATCATTTCTTGAAGAAACCAATTCACCCCCCCCTCTTGGTTGCCATCTTGGGACAACAATTTTTTTTAAGATTAATTTTTTTTTTGGGATTAATTATTTTTATTTGGTTTTGGATAGATTGTAATTTTTGAAGATAGGGTTTTTTAATTTCTACAATTTATTTTTTTATTAGGGCTTTATCTTAATTTTAATTATTTTATTTTAATTTTTATTTAGGTTTATTATTTGATTAAATTTTATTTTTAATTTTGTATTATTCAATTATTTATAGAGAGAGAGAGAGAGTAAAATTCCTGCAATATTGTGCTTGATCTTCATCTAGTATAATACTAAAACAAATAATAGTAGCACAAAATTATGCCATATAATATAGTACTAATATTTTTTTACATATTAGACTCAATTGTTATTTATTAGTATTTATAATTATAGGATGCTAATTCTATAATCTTTTAATCAATTAAAATTATGTCATATAATATAATATTAATATCTTTTTAAATATTAAATTAAATTAGTATTTATAATTATAAAATGCTAATTTTATAATCTTTAAATCAATTATTAAATAAGAAAAAATATTTATAATTATCATTTTTTAATATTTTTACTTAAAATTATTATAGAAATTTCAAATACATATAAATTAAAAACATTAGCAATATTGCACAGGTACTATTTTAATTTTAGAATAAATGGAATGACATCATTTTATAAAAATTTAAGTTAATTAGCACTTAATTCATCATATTATTATTTTTAAATGTATTATTTATTTATATAATGTACGAATTATTATTTACAAATATTTTGGTATATAAACAAAAATTTCCAAAACAGCTTTAGAATTTGATTCAAAATTTATTTGAATAGATCACTTAAAAATATTATGTAATTAAATTTAAATTTGAAGTGCAAAACCATAAAAAAACAGTAACAATCATAAGTTCAAGATACTCAAATAGATAATTTGGCCTAAGGATATATCAAATTAATTGCGCACGAGATTCTGCTCTTCAGCAATACACACAGGAGGTGATATTCACTCTCACAAACCCTCCTGATATCATGAAATGCTGCTCTTCTTACTTCAAAACAAAACCAATACACCGTTGAAACTTGAAGTAAAAAAGAAAATTCTTTTAGAAATGGAAAAGGGAAACAGAAAACACCTGCCTTTGCCAAAGAGATCAAAATCGACCACACATCATCAATATCCCGTCTAATAAAGCGTTTATTTAAAACACAAACCTATAACAATAAATCTAAATATATAACATTAACGCCTGTCCTGCCCAAAAATATAAATGCTTCACATCACCTACCAAATAGAGTTTCCAAATGATTCCTCAAATGTGTATTAAGTTTGAACAGTAGATCAATATTTGTTAAACTGGAACACATACTACCAGTCTACGACCATTCAATTCATCATTCCATCAGTACAATCTTCCAAGAGTCGAGATTGCAGATCAGTAGAACCTACGAGGGTAGCGATCCATCAACCTCCCAGAAGGGCACTCTACAGCACGGTGTCCTCGCCCCCCACAGTTGTGACAGTTCATTAATTGGCCCATGCAATCCCTGCTCATGTGTCCATACTGGTGACAGTTCCTGCAAACAATGTCTTGATAACTACTGCCCCGACGATATCCAAGCATATTAGTTTTTGGGCAATGCCTAGCCACATGCCCAGATACATTGCACATGTTGCAAATAGGATCATTTTGACAGTCGCGTGCCAAATGACCTGTCTTCCTACAGTTGTTACATGCCTTATCATTTGTACAGTCAGCTGCAATATGGCCCTGCTTATAGCAGTTGCTGCACAACCTCAAATCCCCAGGAGGTAGTGGTGGAGCTGTGCACTCCTTTGCACGGTGTCCAGCCTTTCCACAGGTGTGACAGATGCCCTCATTTGGACAATGGCTGGCCATGTGGCCAGGTTCCCGACAGTTCCAGCAAAGAGATTTTGTGGTGCACTCTGAAGCAATGTGCCTGCAAGATTTTTTTGGGCTTAGTCTCAAAGGAGATAACATGGGAGTATGTCAATACCTATAACTTGCACCACCCAACCAACACTTAAAAAATGCAAATGAAATCTGTCTTTTAATAACCAATCTTTAATGAATGTAAATAAAATATGTAAAACATGCTTCAAACACCGTAAATTATATAAATTTTGTAATTCTGCAATAGACAATCTCAACACCCTTCATACATATTTGCACACCTGCCTGATGTAGTCTCCTTTCACAATGCAAAGTAGCTACACTCACAATGATCAATGCTTATGATCTATCAGACAATGTCATCTCACAAGCATATAACCGATTACTTCTATGCTTTCCAAAATTTGAATTATTGACAGAAAATAGACAAGCCAAATTGACATGCCCAATACCAGTATTGTATGTAACATTGAAAGCAAAAAAGAACAGAGGCAAGCTCTTAGGAAACAAAAAAAAGAGGGGGGGGGGGGGGGGGGGACGCTGTACCTGAAAGCACAGTGGTGATTATAGGGATGATAATGTTTGTAGGGATGAGTTAGACAGTACAACGGCAAAAGAAGAGCAGCGTCCATGAATAAGAGATTTAAATAAATCAGTCATAAAGAGTCATGAATCACTTGCTTGGAGCAAATGGTCATGAAGATGACAGCTGCTGCTGCTGCTGTCTAGAGGTTGAATCTCAAGATTTAGATGTTTTAAACGCTGAAGACTGTATTTATTTGAGCTGCAAGCATGGAGGGGATACAAGGACACAAGACTATTGAAGATAGTAGGTTTCCTGTGCCTTGAAGATGCCATAGACACTATTGATATGAACTCTCTCTATTACGGTAAGCTCTAACTGAAGCTGAGGGTTTTTATTTTCCTGTTTCACTTTTCAATTATAAACACCACAATCATGAAATTGGATTTTTCTCCTTCAAAGTCCAGCTCAGAATACTTACTGGGTAAAATAGGCTCCTATCATTCATGCTAGTATTCAAGCAGGGAATAACCAAATGCATTTATTTTGGAATAAAAAATTGTCTGCTCAGACACTAGATTGCAAAAACAAAAAAAATAGTTGAAACATTAAAATAGTAAGATTGAAAAATCAGATTCCAACAGTGGCGATTACCAAATATAGTAATATAATGTATTGGCAACAATTTTATAGAAAAAAAAAAGAATGTGCAAAGATGAAATAGAATGTTGCAAAAAGGAAAACAGAGAAAAAAGATTTCAAACTCTCAATATCCAAAGCAAACCTTTCCATCCAAATCTGGAAATTCCTTATTCTAAAATGATATTGATCTAATCTAAAAATTGCCAATAGTTGATGTAAAGATAAAATGTGGCAGAGGGAAGAGCTTACTGAACTGAACAATTGCCCAGAACTAGGATACCCACAACAAAAATATGCAGCATTTTCTTTGCATTGAATACTATTAAGTAAATCATCAGTCTCGCAAAAAACATCCAAAGTAGAAGGCATACCAAAAGACACATGCTCAGGATACAAAAGAACAGTGTCCAAAAAGGCAAAAACAGAAGTTTATGATCAATAATAACTATGAGAATAAGCTTCCTCAGATGGTAGGAAGAGTAAATCAAACACCCACATGCACAGCAGTTAACACTGTTCAACTCATTTTGTTCGACTACAAATATGCTGGCCAAGCTGTATTAGGCCCGTAAATGGGCTGAACCAAGCCAAGCTCAACCCAAATATTATTTTCAATCTCTAAGCCTAAAGCTCATAATGAGTTTTGGCTGGCCCATTTACTCAGAATTTTTTGTTCAATCTTTCTTTAATTTGTTAAGCCTCACTTGTAAACATACTCTATCACATATTGTAACACATCTGTGAATTTAACACAAATAATATATATATTAATACAATTGTAATAAATAAAAAAATAATAATGATAATCACATGCGTTAAATTAATTGATAAGACCTTATTACAATGTAATTAGCACGAAATTTAATAAAATTCCATTAGAAGATATCAAATATAAGTTGCACATTTTTCACGTGTGATTGTATTTATTTTCAGCCTGGTTTGAGCTTATTGAGGCTAAACTTACAACTCAAACTTGAATAAATTTAAAATTATTGACCAAACTCAACCTAGTTCAAGCTAGCTCACCTCAAAATATTAAGACTAAACGATTTGGCTTTTGGACTGGCTAAACCCAGTTTAGTCCTAAGCTCGATATGAGCTTAGGCTGAGCCAAGTCAAGAATATATGGCCTGATTAAAGTTTAGATTAAGCTCAGAGTAAGGCTTAGATAATCCAGACCAGTCTACATAAAATACTTTTATTAATCTGCACTGCTAGGTAAATCTGTAATTTTCTTTCACAACTATCCCCATATTAAGTGATCTGTGCTGTTGAGACACAGATGCATCAGTTCTGTTGCCACCTAAATGAAGTGTTCATGCATGAATTCTTGTTATGGCATAAGCAATATTGTCATAAATACATATCACAAATGTGGCAACTCAAACTGGTCTTCTTAGTTCTGTTATTTAGTAGTTCTTTATCTTTTATCTTTTTCTTTTAATTACTTTATCCAACTTAAAGATAACTAACTATAAGATAGAATTTATATGCTTTATAACACCTTGTCAATCAAATATTTGGGTTCGGTGTTCCAGAATGATGGCCGTATAGATGAAGATGTGGCTCACAGAATACAGGTAGGGTGGTTGAAGTGGAAGGGTGCGACTGGGGTTCTATGTGATAAGAAAATACCTCTGAAAGTGAAAGGTAAATTCTATAGGACGGTTGTTAGACCTGCGATGCTCTATGGTAGTGATTGTTGGGCACCAACGGGACAACATTTGCATAAGATGAGTGTGGCAGAAATGAGGATGCTAAGATGGATGTGTGGACATACCAGACTAGACAAAATTAAGAATGTTCATATTCGACAAAAAGTCCAAGTAGCGGACGTCGGAGATAAGGTGAGGGAAGGAAGACTTAGATGGTATGGGCATGTTTTAAGAAGACCTCCTAATGCTGCGGTTCGTAAGTGTGAGAATTTGTTAATTGAGGGGGCTAGAGGTCGTGGCAGACCTAGAACTGTGTGGAAGGAAGTGATAGCAAGAGACTTACGTGCCTTAGATCTTGATGCGGATTTGATTAATGACAGACTTGAATGGAGACGTAAAATCCGTGTCTTGGAAGGGGCCTAAGGTTGGAGTATCTTTTTTGGTGTCTTTTGAGCTTATTTTGTTGAGAATCCATACAGCCGACCCCAACTTGTTTGGGATTAAGGCTTAGTTGTTGTTGTTGTTGTTGTTGTATAACACCTTGTCAATCGTTTCAGATATATGTTTCGCTATATGTGCCCCATGTCTATCAATGATGGTGGAGCGACCTTTTAATTTGCTGCCAGGTTATTGCCAGAATTTTGTTGAGGCAAGTTTTAGATCTCAGCTCCTTAATGTTATTTGTAAATATAATAGAGCGATACAGGTTATTTGTGCATTGCTTCTCTAGTTAGTAGAATAGGAACACAAGTTGGTATATGCAATTCTAATAATGAGAATCACTTTACAAACTGATAGAAAGGCTTAATAAACTTATTAAAAGTATTCTTAACAAGGAAAAAGGGAAGATGGGGAAAGCCTAGCAAAGAGCAGCAATCCCAGCTTCACCTAAAGGTTATCCAAATATTCTAAATATCAATTGTTCAGAGCTTGCCTTGCCCTTACCCTCATGCATTGAAAATCCTAGTATCATACAAAGAAAGCTAATTTTATGCCCTTTATACAAGATACAGAACCATGCATCAAAAACCAACAAGCAAACTACTTATTCCAAACTAAATAGGTGAACCATTCTTTTTTAGTAAATACATGTAACTGAACAGAATTTGAAAGTGGTGTGATAATAAAAACATATATGTCAAATTACTCAAAATATTGAAAGAGATTCCTTACCCGGGGAGGCCACAGTTATGACATATTGCCACATTAGGGCACTCTCTAGCAAAATGTCCAGGCCGTTTGCAGTTCTTGCACAGATTGCTTTGGCTGAAAAGAAGAGCAAGGCAACCTCAACAGTGACCATTATAAAACCAGCACGCTAGAACATTGAACTAACAGGACATCAGAGAATCAATATTTTCAAAAGGTAAGAAAGGAGGAAGGAGGAGAAGAATAAAGAGATAGATGCTGGAATAGTCCCTGCCTTTTGTCTGCATGTGAGCCTAATATCTTTCTGTGTGTGTTTGTGCATGTCAGAGGGAAAGATATGACCAAAAAGGGAAACCTTCACTTTATACTATGCCATTAAACTTTGTTCAAATCATCATTTCATAAAACATAAATTGTACCAAGAAAGAAATTTCTGTTCTTTGGTCTTACTCAATACAAAGAGGAGCTGCAGGGCCACATCTCCATGCATAAATAAAATCAAATGTTCAATCCAAAGTCTAAAGTGAGGTGTTTCAAAGTTGATACTAAAAAATGTTTTATGAAGCAAAAAGCCCAAGGTGACCATCCTATAATTAATTAATTGGTAATCATGTTAGAAATACATGCATGAGAAAACTTCAGTGATTCAATAGAATTCCTTAGCTTAGAATTAGCATGCAACAATTAATCATATTTGCATGTTTTAAGAAATGAAAGATCCCAAATCACATAATGAAGAAAATTCACTCAATATGAGCAGAAGAATTATCAAATACAATATAATTCCCTAGAAGCAAATGCTAACACTTTATTTGCTCCTGTAAGCCACTTGCAAGGCACAGAGAAAGGAAAATATACTAAGTGATCAAATATCAGAAAACCTGAAACCCCGACGAGACTCTCGCCTGTAAGGTGCACCACGATAGGAAAATCTGTCAGAGCGGATCTTACGATCCATTGGGCTCCTGCTCCTGCTCCGACTCGTGTTCTGGCTCCTGCTGTCTGAACTCATGTTTAAAATTATTCTTATTAACAACTAACTCCACTGATCCGCAAAAACACTACTACACCAACACAACAAAAGCCGCTGCCTCCTGCCTGTCCACATCACAACGACACAGACTAATGATCATCCATCAGCGCAAAGCCTCAAACATCATCCCCTCCAAAACAAATACATCAAATCCCAACAGTAAACAGTATACAACAACAAGCAATCCATCCATGATCAGTGATAGAACTTCATGATCTAGATCCTCAACCACATCCATAATATGAAAATCAAACATCTCTAAAGGATCATTTCCCCAGTACAAAACGTAGCTTAAAGAATTAGAAGTTACTTTATACAAACTCCATCTCCTCAACCACCCATTAAAATGAAGCCTGCAACAATCAAAAGAGACAAAAAGGAAGACAACTGGACCCATACGGGAAGAAGTTGATGAATTGTAACAAGAACTCAAGAAAGCCATTTTCAAAAGGAAGAAAGAAAAGTAAAAATTTCATGAAGGAAAAAGCCAACAAACTGTAGTAAATAAAAAATGTTCAATCACACACAGACAAACAGAGGGGAGAGAGAGGGGGAATACAAAACAAAGAGATGAAAATAGAGAGATATAGCAGCAAGCTAGTCCATCCATCGAAAAGTCAACCATGTGTGGCAACATGTTACTAGCCATGTGTGGCAACATGTTACTAACTCTCATAGTTATTGTCTAATGTGAGGGAGGAGTTACCAACAGAAATTTGAATCCTCAAAACGAAAGAGAGCGCAAAAGGGCCTACTGGGATAAAGCCAGAATTAGAAGAACTAAGTTATGGGCTTTTTAAGGCCCTTGAAAGACTCAAATATTTAATTAACATTCAATACTAGGTAGATAGAGATTCCACCTTAAAAGCAAATGTTATACACTCCAATATCCACCACTATGACAGAAGACTACTATGATGATTGCCAGTTATTGCTTTCCTATTTCCTGATTTGAGAACATGTATTGCTGTCAACCCCTTCCCCACTCTTATTTATATTTGTGGATGGGTAGGAACCTTTTTTAGCCTATTTTTCTATAATTCACCCTTTGATGAGGCACAAAAATAATTTTTCTAATTTTTCATCTTTAAATTCCCTCATGTCTATGCATATAATAAGCCCAAACCAGGTTTACAATTTTAAGAGATTCTGTTTTTCTCCCAATAATCATGTCAATCTTACAGCCAAATAATTCAATGACAAGAGTCTTGTGAACAAAAATGACCTCAATCAAATGCCAAAAGAATAATAGCTTCAATAACACCAGAAGTTTCTTTGAATTGTTTGAGATATGGAAAGAAACCAATTACACAACTCATAATTCACATAGAATATGGAAGGCCAATGAAAATGGAAATGTCATCACACAATGAAAATAACAAATACTTGACAAAAAAAAACCTCATAATATACAAAGAGGAAAGATAAAAACTCTTATAAGCTCTAAAGAGTAGTAAAGTCCAGCTATATCTAAAGTCACAAACCATTAAAGGCAAAATGAAAACTGCTGAATTACAACTTATCAAGAGATGTAACCAATTTAAGGCACCAGCATGAAATCGTTATCTATGTATTCAAACCCCAAAATTTATGAAGTCATTAAGATCCAATACCACCAACATAATTATAAAACAGAAGAACAGCAACAACGAATGAAACCCTAATTTACATATTACAGAGTAAGAGGAACAAACTAACGTTGTTGAGCCGGTAACTATCCGGAATGAGGGCTATGTGTAAGACAGAGATGCACACAGTTAAAACTGAGCAGAACGGACCAAAATCCGGTAAAGATGCCGATTGGGGGTTTTCAGAGGTGCAGGCTGCTCTGTCTGGGCGTGGCGTTTTCAAAGGCACGAGCGGACAACGAGATGGACAGATAATCTCTAAAACTTTGCCAGGCCAATACCAGACCTTTGGGCAACTTTACATTGAACATAAAAGCCCATTCCAATTCAATAAAAAAAGTTAAAATGACACCTTTAAATATATTTTTAAAATTTTTATTTTTAAATTAAAAATAATTTAATTATTTTAATATAAATTAATAATTATATAAAATTTATAAATTTATTATATGTTCATAATAAATTTATTATATACTTTTTATAAATTATTTATAAACTAATAAAATATGATATTTCAGTAAATATTTTATAAATTTTAATATTTTAATAAATATTTTATAATTATGATAAATTTAAAATTATTAAAAAAAATTTTTTTTAGTATTTTTAACAAAAGCCTAATAAAAAGCCTGATCCAATTGCAGGCCCACTAAATATCGGGAGAACAAGTGAGACCGCGGCTAAATTCGTCGTTTCAGATAAATTCATTGCGAAATTCTACAAAGCCATCGCCTCTGCGAGCGGTTTCTCCTTTATCTCTATTCATTCACTCTCTCGCATTTCTGAAATTGGGAGAAAACGTCACAAATTTAGCCTGAAACTCAAAACCCTAAAATTTTTTTTAGGGTTTTTCTTATTTTAACTTCATTTTCTCTCTCCAATGGAAACCGAAGAAGATGATAATTCAAATCCCTCTCTTCTTCTCCAAAATGATACTAGAACGAAATTACCAACAACAGAGACTGATACTGCCAAAGGCCTCTTACATATCGAATCTCATTGCGGGCCCCACCCTTTGGCTGAGTTACCACAGCCGGAAGTCGGTGGTGGCGATGGCGAGTTACGACCACCACCACAACCTGAAATAGATGCCAAGGTCCCTGACAATAATGAATATCAAGATGTGGTTGCAGGGGAGAATACGTCCGGGGAAGAGGTTAGCAAGTTGGAAGTTAGGGGAGGTGGCTACGAGTCTCAATCACCTCCGTTACGATCGCCGCAAATTGTGTTTGAAGGAGGAAACGATGAGAGTCAGAGTGCTAAGGCTGAAGAGGAAAGCGGTCAGGCCAAAGAGGAGATTGAGGGTATTGATGCTTCAGGAATACTGCAGGAGGTCCCCGGAAAAGAAGAGGTTGGGGGAGATTTGGGAGCGCAGTTAGCTATAAAGAATAGAGATTTATTATCCAATAAAGGCGGTGATGGAGATATAAATGTTCAAGTCGAGAATAGCTATGGGGTTGTAGGCACTGGAGTCGACATGCTAGAGGCGAACAAGGAAACAGTGACTAAAATGGAGGTTGTTGTGGAAGTGGCAGATGACACTGAGATTTCATCTGAAGCTGATGTTACAGCTGAGCGAACAGCAACAGATGGCGAAATGGAGAAGAGAGACTTAGCTGAGGAAACAACGGAGGCTGCTGATACTGCGGAGGCTTTAATGGCTGACATGGCTGAGGACACAGTAAAAGTAGATGAGGAGGAGGTAGATATTCCTGACATTGCAGAGGACACAGCAGAAGTAGAGGAAGTGAAAAAGGAGAAAGAGGAAGAAACAGAAGAAGTGAAAGAGGAGAAAGAGGAAGAAACAGAGGAAGTGAAAGAGGAAAAAGAGGAAGAAACAGAGGAGGTGAAAGAGGAAGAAGTTTTGTTGACAGAGGAAATGAATATGGCAGCGCATACTGAAGTCGCTGATAGTGGAAAGGAAAAGGAAACGAATACAGCAGAAGAGACTGAGGACATTGTTAGTGAGGTAGGAGAAATGAACGAGACAGAGATGTCTAACAGGTCAGAGGAAAAGGACAATGAAGAGGAGATGGATGCGGCTAATGTTGGAGAAGTAGCGGAGATGGCAGAAGCGGATAATGCAGAGGATATGGAATTAGCTGATGGAACTGAGGGAGCTGGAGATGAAGTGGAGGAAGTGAACAAAAGCACTGGTGGAAAGAGGAAGCGGGGAAAAGCTGCTAAAGCTCCCACTAGAGCGTCTTCCAGGAAGAAGGTGGACGAGGATGTCTGTTTCATTTGCTTTGATGGAGGTGACCTTGTCTTGTGTGACCGCAGGTTGTAAAAGAGAACCACTTTTGAAATCCATTTATATGAGCATTGTCGATGTATTTACTATGTTATGGTGTTAACATTTGTTTAAATATGTGATTGGTGATATAGGGGGTGCCCCAAGGCATATCATCCATCCTGTGTTAACCGAGATGATGCATTCTTTCGTGCTAAGGGTCGATGGAATTGTGGTGAGTAACTTTTCTTTCTTTGTTTCTTTTCCCTTTTTGGGGTTTGCAATTTTATCTTCTTCATTTGATGGAGTTATTTGTATTTGATCGTTGGTTGGTGTCATTGTGATAACGTCTTTTATTTTTTCCCAAGTTTTTAGCATCTTTATTTGATGGGGTTATTTGAATTTGAAATGTAACTTGTTATTCTCTGGTGTTTCAGATGTTTGGTTTCTGCTGATTTGTGGACTTTTCTAGTGTGGCTTTTGGCTTTTCTTCACTTGCATTTTTTTGCTTTTTCAATGTTGTTGTTAGCCGAATGTAAGAGATTATGGTAATTTTCATAGTGCTGATAGCAAGTTTGTTGGTGCAGTGATAGTTAAAAGTTTGTTATTTTGGATTCTCACAACAGATTCCATAATATTCTTCACTAGTGGACAGAAGAAAAACTTGTCAAAAGAAACATTACATGTTGCAGCTTTTTTTTTGGAGTTCAAAAAACATTCACCAATCTAAAACTATTTAAACCTTTTTACTTTTTCTTCATATCCTTTTAATCGAAATTCTTTGTAAGTATTGAAGTTGTTGCTTTTCTTTTCTGTGGAAAAGGTTTCATGTACACGACAACGAAGCTTGCAGGAGTGGACTTGTGTGAAGGGACAGGAAGCTCTTGCCTAGCACACTCTTTAAGTTTTGCAAGCTCACCAAGTGGTCTATTGTGCGTGATTTGGGGTGTATCATTGTCTCCGATGATTTATGTTCATGAATTGTTGAAAGTCCCAATGCCAATAGTAGCAATATCTGTTTCCAAGAAAAGGTGGCAAAATTATGATTACTATTTTGTGAAGTAATCATCTTTAAGTAAATACCTGAAGGATCGATGAGATATTGAGGATCCGAATAACAAACTGTAAATGTTAGCGTTACTTTGTATACACTTTTTTGGGGGAACAATTGCAATGTACTTCAGCCCAGCTCTATTCTTGTGCTGGTCCCTTTAACATAACGCTGCATTAGTTTTCAAGTTATAGTTGAAGTTGATAGCAAAATCAATACATTCTGCTTTTACAAAATAGATTGTTCTTATATTAACAGTGATTGTGCTTTTTGAGAAGTTTAGTATTCTTTAATGAGAATAAGGGTAAGTGACGAGAATGCTAGTTGCTTGTGATTTAACTTAGTTAAGGGTTGGACATGATTGTGCTTTCTAGTTTAAAAATGTCTCCCTGCCCTCCCCAACATGGAGAAACTGTCCATGATGGAATAAACAGAGACAAATAGAATTTTATTTGCATGAGAATAAATAGTCAGGAATCTTACAACTCAATACTCTATTAACTTAAATTAAGCTCAAATCCTGAACTAGTTAGGATTGGCTTTGTGGATCCATTTCATCTGTACCCTTCAATCTAGGTGACATCTTTAGGGAGATGTATGCCATTAAAGTCTTTCTTGCTACTTCCAATTCTTGATTCTTAAGTGAAGACAAAATAAATAGTGAGAGAGAGTTGCAGAAAATTGAAGTGAGAATTCTGTATTAGCTCCAGACTTCCACAATCATTTTGTTTGCCAACCACCTCTCTCTGCAACTCATGTTGGCTTATGAGTCTTGGTTCTTGATGGTTAGCAATTCTTCTGGTAATAGTGAAACAACAATTATAAGCTAAAACTGTTAAAACTTTCTTCAACAAAAGGCTAGGGTGGACCTTTTCATTCTCTTCCTCTTGTTTTCATAAAATGGCGCCATGAAGAAAAACTACATTGACGAGTGTGAATGTCCAGGAATTATTGACGTAAAGGCATAGGATGAAACATATGTTTTTTTCCGGGAAACCCCAAGATAGCCAGGTGTGTAAAGTCTTTTAAAGACAATACATTCTATGATGAAGAGGAAACTTGGTGTTGTTTCAGAAGGGCCTAAATGTAATCTGTATTTAGTTTGTAGTTCTAATATGATGTGCTATTATTCTCTTTGTTTGGCAATTGGCATTTTGGTGGAGTTTGATGGATTATTATAATACTGATAAATGTTATTGATGATAAGCACTTGATTTGTTTGAAGACTACTTCAATGTACGATTGATCTTTGTTTGTCACCGTTTGATGGTGTGGCAAGCTTATTTAATTTAAGGGTGCTTGTTCACTTAAATGTTTTTGGATGAGTTGTTGGCATGTCAGTTTTCACGAGATGTGTATGTGAATGTGGAATAGGATCTGGTCTTCTCTTTTAATATGCTGATTTTTACAAAAAATCTTTTGTAATTTATATATTTTCATATGTTGAGGTTTCTATGCATGAATATTTTGTTTTTGGTTTAGTCACATCGATCTAATATGAATGTTGCTATTTCCTCTGAATTTAGGTTGGCATCTATGTAGCATCTGTGAGAAGAATGCCCACTATATGTGCTATACATGCACATTCTCTTTGTGCAAGAGCTGTATCAAAGATGCTGTCATCCTATGTGTGAGGGGTAACAAAGGCTTCTGTCAGGCATGCATGAAAACTATTATGATGATTGAAAGGAATGAGCAGGGAAGCAAAGAAATGGTATGTCTTGGACTTTTCAGGTTTTAAATTTCTTGTTGCATTTTCTTTGTTTTGTAGGTTGTTATGATCAATGTTATGAAGGGCACATATCTGGCAATGTTATTTTGATGTATAATCTAAGATACTTTGATAAAGGAAATAAAAATTAAAGATCAAATTGTTAGTGTGATGTTTCAGGAGTTTTTTCAATTAATGTTGATTGTATTAGATTCATCTGATGATTTATATATGGACGTTGAGCACTGTTAAGCTGGTGTTTCAGGCTTTTTAATATCCTTCTGTGATTTTCAATAATGCAATTGTTGTTTGATCAATGTTCAATTGCTAACAAGTTTGTGCTGCTTTTGTTGTGATGTTGTAACAATCTTTTCAACCATTGCTATTATGTCTTGTTCCAATGGCTAATGGTGCTTGTTAGGCTGCATGAAAATTATTTAACCGATCAAACAGAGATGGTTCTATCCAATCCAAAAATCACGGTTTAGGTTGTTTCATTAATGATTAGGGTTTTAAAATTTTTATGAATTGAATTTTTGGTTTGGTTTTGGTTTTAAAAAGTAAAATCCAATAAAGCTGAATTGAACCATTTATATAGGAAATTATGTTATTTTTTAGATATATATTATTCACTAGTAATTTTCTAGTTTTATTAGACCACAACTCTACCTACACATGACTCTTAAAATTTCTTCATATTCTTTATGACAAACAACTTAATCTTATTAATTCTAATCCTTTCTTAGCTGCCATCACCTCGTCTACATTGGTGCCCAAGTGTTAAATCCAATTCTGAACAAGCTATCTAGGATGGATGAATGTTTGCCAAACACCATGATTGAGCAAGAGGATACACATTATGCTTTAAATTTTTTAGTTGTTAAACCATATGCTAGTTTTATGTTTTGGAAGATTTTTATGTTAATTTGATCCCTATGCCTAATTTATTGGAGGATATTTTATTGTAATTTTATCATTGTTATGCTATAGAATTTTTAGCAAAAGAATCTAGTCCTATCTGTTGACCTAGGGCCTCGAGAAAGTAGGCCTAGATAATTTGTGATGGTTCTTAAGGATAGGTTGTCATCTATATTTGGCAAGTGACAATTGGTTTAAGTCAGTTGCACTTGAGTGGAGTATTGAAAAATATAATCCCGCATTGAAAAAAACATAAGAATATAGAGTGACATTATGAATGGTAGCACAAGCTAATTGGTTTTATGTAAGACGAAGTTTCAACTCCATTTATATGTCCATTGGTATGCATTTGGCCCCTCAAAGCACATGGAGTTTCTACAAAGATCAAAAGAAATTTGAGGCTTTTTGCTTTAATTTCAACTCAATCTTTATAACTAAAGGAACAAAATTATTGTTCATAGAATGGACTAAATTATCTGATTTGAATGTTTTGCAATGTGGTTATTGCAAATTCTTAATAGCATTCTTTCCCATGATGAAGCATAGTATTTCTGCTTACTTCCAAATTGATACTAGTCTTGTTCTCTTCATATGTATCCTTCCCTACAAACAATTTATGCATCACACTTGATATCTGAAAATCCAACCATAAAACTAGCTTTTTTCCATCCTAAAAACTTGATGTTTCACCAATTAATTTTGTTTGTTTTTATAACTCGCATGAGTAGCTTTGTTAAAGTATGGAGACGTGGTTGTTGATTGTGCACCTTTTCGGGCTTTTCTGCTAATTTTTTTCAGCTGCTACATGTAATGTATCAAAAGAATCAATCAATACACACAACAACCAAATAAGAAGAATAAGAATTAGAGAAGAGAGAAGAGAAGATGAGAAATAGGAATTTTGATATTTCATATATGATTTTGTATTTAGGTATTACAATTCTTAATACTGTTAGCTACCCAATAATCACAGCTCACTGATTAACAATATTCCCTCATTGCACATTCTCTGACCCATGTAGTTGACCTTTTGTCTCATATACACCTCAGCTCTCTCAAGTGATTTCTCTTTTCTACCCTCAACCTGATTGTTGTTCCCACAGCCCCCTAATTTCTTTAATTTCCTCTCTTTTCTTCTCTTATATGTATTGCTATATCTCCTTTGCCCCACTTCCAACTCTCGTTTCCTTTATTTGTTTTCTGCGACTTGAGCAATGTTTTCTTTTTTTACTTTTCCCCCTCTTTTTTTATTATTTTTAATTTTACTATTGTTATTTCATTGTTGTTATTATTGTTTGTAATTTCAATCTATTTTTATTCTTTTGCTTATGCTTGTGTGATTATGCAGGCCCAAGTAGACTTTGATGACAAAAGTAGCTGGGAGTATCTCTTTAAGGATTATTGGATTGATATAAAAGAGAAGCTATCCTTAACTTTGGATGAACTTTCCGAGGCTAAAAATCCTTGGAAAGCATCTGAGTTATATGCTGGGAAGCGGGAACCCACTGATGAACTCTATGATGCTCATAATGATGGAGGATCAGTATCAGACAGTTCTGGCAATGCCGAATTAACTACCTCCAAGAGAAGAAAGTCGAAAAAGCGGTTGAGATCTCATGCTAAGGGTAGGGATTCAACCAGCATGACAACAGTAAACAAGGCTGAAGAGGCATCCACAGATGAGAACTTGGAGTGGGCATCAAAGGAGCTTTTGGAATTTGTTATGCACATGAAGCATGGTGATAATTCTGTTTGTTCTCAGTTTGATGTACAAGCTCTTCTTCTGGAATATATAAAAACGAATAAACTTCGCGATCCTCGTCGTAAAAGTCAAATAATTTGTGATTCAAGGTTGGAGAAACATTTTGGGAAGCCACGTGTTGGGCATTTTGAAATGTTGAAACTTCTTGAATCTCACTTTCTTTTGAAAGAGGATTCTCAGGCTGATGATCTTCAAGGGAGCGTTGTTGATACTGAAACTAATCAATTGGAAACTGATGGGAACTCTGATGGTCTTGTGAAGGCAAATAAGGATAAGAAACGCAGGTCACGTAAAAAGAGTGATGGTAGAGGACTGCAATCTAATGTTGACGATTATGCAGCCATTGATATGCACGACATCAATTTAATCTACTTGCGCCGGAGTTTGTTGGAGAGTCTAATTGATGATACGGAAACATTTCATGATAAAGTTGTTGGTTCTTTTGTGAGAATAAGGATATCTGGCAATGCTCAAAAGCAAGATTTATATAGGCTAGTCCAAGTTGTTGGTAAATATTTATTTAACCATCTTCCTTTTTCACAATTTTTGGCTTGAGTCTGGAAGAATAAATAATCTTCATAGATTATAAAGTTCATTTATGATGTGCGCAGGTACAAACAAAGCTGCTGAGCCCTACAGAGTTGGCAAAAGGACGACTGATTTCTTATTGGAAATATTAAATTTAAACAAGACAGAGGTTGTCACAATTGATATAATTTCAAATCAAGAATTCACTGAGGTGATTAATGATAGCACTTCCTTTACACATTTTTTTTTATCTTGTTAATGTGTTCAAAATGAGTCTAGGCACTTGTGCATTTGACTTGATGAAACTTAACTTGACCTGTTGGTAATCTTAATAAGGAAAATTCAAGCTCATTTTTGACGTTTATCTAGAAAATGAGCTATGCTTGTGTTGGGTGAAGCCCCAACTAATTTAGTCTTGTGAACCAACTTTATATTCTTGCAAGTTAGCAGATGCATAGAAGTCTTTATTGACTTTGAGTACATATCTCTAATTATGATATTGCATAAAAGTGTTTATTTAAAATATTTATTAAAAGAGATGGCATGATGACCAAAAGAACCTAACCTTCTTGAGAACTTGCAAGTATAGCCAAACATTTCAAAATAGACTATTATTGCAAATTCAAAATTTACTTGCAATTGTACTCATTTGATCAAAATTTACCACCACCATTTGTAGCAATTGCGAAAGGATTAAAGAAGAATTATGATAGAGTTGAGTTTAGTGATTAATGGCTAGAACTTTGATCAAATGGATACACTTGTAATAGGTGGTGTTTGGCACAGCTTTTGAAAGGTGAAAAAGCTGCTTTTTTAATGAAAAGTTAGTTTTATAGTATTTGATAAAGATTAATGTTAAAAAAAATCATTATTCTAATAGCTAAAATCCAGCTACTAGGATAAGCTTGGAAATGATGTTTTTCAACAAAGCTGATTTTTAAATAATTCGGGTAGTAGTTTTTAAAAATTATTTAGACAAAAATATCCATAATTTTTTATTAAAAATAACAAATTTACTTATTATAAATAGAATAATTTTTTTACTATACTTCTTATTCTCTCCCCTATTTTTACTTATTTTTATTTTATTTTAATTTAATAATACATAAAAAACATAAGTAGTAAGTCAAGTGATAAAATTAAAAATATTAGTCACAATAATGAGATGATAGTTTACTTGTGTAAATATTAGTCACAATAATGAGATGATAGTTTATTTGTGTAAAAATTAATAAAAATTAAATGTGTCCTTATTTGTTATTTTACTTTAATAAGTTATTTTCAGAGGCAATTTCATCAAACACAAATAAACTAATTATGAGTTCAAAAATAATTTTTAAATTATATTTACCAAACAGTTAACTGATTTTAAAAATATTAATTTTTGAAATAGAACTTTTGCAAGTATGAAAAACTATTTTCATAAGTTGTGTCAGCTTGTTTAGACTTATTTACAGATAAGCTATTTATGAACATTATGTAATTTGCTTTTGTTTAGTTCCACTTGTATAACAAATGAGCCAAGCTTCAATTTAGAGCTTGTGTGCAGCCTACTTTTCAAAAAGTCTGGCATCTCATTTGCATGCCTAATTTTCAGTGCTTTAATATTGCTTTCTTCAATTTCCATTTGTTTGAAGTCGAAGAAGATATGATGTTTGAGTGCTAGGAACGATAATGATTTTAAGAAATATTCTGACTAATGTCCAAGATAACTGCCAAAATGTGGACTAAAAATGTTGAGATTTTGATTGAAATTTCAAATTTTGGTGTTAGACATAAAATGACATGTATCACAAACTATATCATGTGTGAACAATTATGTTCCATGTTCAAAGATTTCAGTAAGAAATCCACAACATTCTGAAGAACTTGTAAGATTCTCAAATTGTTCAAAAAATTGAAGAAAGCCTGAACTATAGTTCTACATAAGTGTGAACAATAGTTCGACATCTTCATGTAATAATGGTATTGAAATTATGATTCTTGTAACTAATAGATAAATATTGGGTTTTAAGTCTCTAGACATTTACAGGTGCATGAGTCCTTGGTTAATCAATAAATTTGTAATTAGCTTAAAATTCATTTTAGTTTCTCACAATTATTTTCTGATTATTATACAAAGTTTCTGTGGCTAATTATCAATTTCCATCCACTTTAAACATGGACATCAATAGAAAGGTTGATACTGATATTTTAATGCTATTTCTAGGATGTTTAGACCTTGACATAGTAATCAATATGGATATTTAAACCGTACTGTCAAAAGTATGTTTTTGTTAGGTTATTGTTTAACATTGTTTAATGGCCTGCAACATTGTGGTTACCTGGGCTTTTTATAAAGTACCATTTTTTTTTCAAACTTAGTAGCAAGTAGTAGTGAAAGTTAATGCCCTATCTATATGGTTCTTTCTTGCAAATGAGGATCTTCTTCTTATGTTTTCTTAGGATGAATGTAAGCGGTTACGGCAGAGCATAAAATGTGGATTTATCAACCGGCTTACTGTGGTATGCGATGTTACTTTCTGTTTTATGCTTTGCTCTCTATATTGTCTCTGTCCTGAAGGCAAGTTAATTGCATGTAGGGCGACATTCAAGAAAGGGCCATGGGACTTCAGGCAGTCAGAGTTGAAGATGTAAGTTTTTTGTTCAAACTTTGTTACGATATTTAGTTTTTTTCTGTAGGCAATGACTAGAAATATGTTAAATGATCTTAATGCTTGAACCAAAGCAAACTATTCATTGGATATAGAGCTATACGATTGGGGGGTGGTGCTTCTCTCTAATGTAAGCCCCCATTAGCTCTTATTCTAGTGAGATTCAAACTTGAGACCTCTATGACCTCGTGGTGAAGACCTTAATTCCTAAGAGTTTTTTGTACCTTAGGTAATAATGTCAAGGTGGAAACTGTGGCTGGCATATTTAAAAAGGGCGCGTTACTATTTGCTTCATGTAGTTTAGCAAATATACCAGTCATGACCTCTTTTTCAAAAATTAATTCAGGGCCCCTATTGTTTCATCCTGTCAAACTTAGTAGTCCTTCCATTTTATGTTTTCTGTTAGTTGAAGTGAAATAAGTCGACTTAATACTTAAACTATTTTTTTTCCTAAACTGCCCTTAGAAAAGCAATAATTGCCTAACTCTTTTACCTTTCTGTGTTCAATTATTTCTCTTTTTTTTTTTTGTATATTGAACCCTTGGAGGGATAGAGAGAGAGGCTTTGTGGGAAATTAATGGTTATATATAAAATACAAATGGACAGATGAAAAGACCAAAAGGTAAATTAATTAGGGTAAAATTAGGTTGGTTCATTCGACGGTAGTAAAGGAAAATTGTTAATCACTATTCCATTGTAATTTAGTGGGGGAAATGAACAAAACTAAATTGTTTGTCAAACAGTATATACAGAACCTTTAAATCAATTGTCATGACTAATGTAATCCGCTTGTACCATAGGAACTAATAGTAATTTACCCTACTGAGTATATCCAAACATTAATGCTAAGCTTTAAAAGAATAAATATTGATCTGCTCAATGTATTTACACATGATGTTGCCTGCATTTTCTTCATTTTTTTTTTTCATAATGGATGTGATTGAAAGAGTATGGACTTTAAGGCCCCAAACTGGGAAGAAATATTAAATGTTGGCTGATTAAGGAAGAATGACTGAGGTTTATACCATTCCTTTTGGCAAGTTGTAGCGCAGTGGAAGGCCTATTATACTGTGTTTTTTCAACTAATAAAGTGGTGTAGCATTCACTTGCAACATAGTTTTACTCTGTAAGTAAAGAACACAGGTAACATTGATCAATTTCCTGACTGCAAGTGGGAAAAGATCACATGGCTATACTTGATAGGATCACTTGTGATCAAGGTCCCGTCGATACCAACTCTGAATCAGCTTTTCCAAATTTTTCTTCTGTCGAGGCTGCCTCTTTTATTCTTTTTTAGAAATATGTGAAAATTACCCACATTCAGTTGTCAGTGACTGGGTCTCTTTTATGTTACTGAAAACAAAGAAACAAAATATCTGCACTAATACATGATCTTATAGTAACAAAGTTGAGAATGCCAGTAAATAGACGAACCTTTATTGATTGTTAAGATCTCCTAGCAATTATATGGAAGTTATGACATAAAAAGTGTGAAGGCTCATGGAGACAAATGGCATAACGTACTTATGTTAGTGATCTCCATTAGAAGGATGCATTGCAATCAACATGGAATAATTTTTGCTTCCTTAAGGTTCAGTCTTGCTATTTTGGGCCATTGATACTCCTTTTATCATGAAACATGCTTTTGGGAGACTTCTCAAAATTATTAAGTTCTTGACTTTCCAAAACAAAGTTGGAAATTTTATTCAGAGAAAGCTTTGGATATTTTAATTATAAATACTGGATTCCTTATGTCTAATTTCATTTCAATAGGGAAAGTTCTATGCTTTCCTGTTCTATCTGAGATGGGGGGCAGTTTTCTGCATGGCATGTTGAATTGTTCTCAAGCTTTGAGATTTAAAATTCATGATTCTTACATGAGCATTTATTGTTAGAATTTTCTTGTAGTATATGTTATGATGCCCATCTACTTCCTTATCCTAATGTCTTGAGTGGGGATGCTAATTTGGTGGGATGGAAAGGTTTCTCTATTCCCATCTTTGCACAGTTAGGAAATTGAGGTAGGGGAATTTTATCTTTACATGTTTATGACTAATTATAACAATACTAATATATATCATCATTAAATATTATGCCTTTCCTAATATAGAACCATATAATTGTTCCCCCATCCTCTCCCATACGCACAAGCCAAGGTGCATAAGGAATAACATTAAATAAAAGAATATATATCTAAAGATCAAAATTTGTTGCTATTGTCCTAGCAGTTTAAATGGTCAAATCACGAATCTCATAGTGTAGGAGGTTGGCATGATCAAATCTTAACAATCACCTTCCTTTTAAAAACTTCCTATGTACCAATTTCACATATTTCTACTAATGGTATTGTGAAAATATACTTTTTAGGTAAAATCATAATGGGTTGGGATATCCTATTGTCTGTTCAAATGGGGCGAGTAAAACCTGATATGATGTGGCAGGGAAAAATTGTGATCTGTTTTCTTTGACCATTTCAAGCCTAGACCTGAATATGGACTAGGTTTGGATTTGGAAAATATTAAATTTGTCCAAGTCCTGGTTCATTTGTCTGCAACTTTCTTCACTAATCAAGTCCCGCGAGAATTATGAAGGAACATTATCTTTCAAATAGTATCTTGCATTAATCTAAATCAGGGTTGTGCTATGATAGCATTTGTGCTCCCATAGTAAAGGAAATGAGGCTGTCGCAGCCATAATGTAATAGTTGCAGCATGTTGCTAGTGCTACGTATTTTCTTTATTTTTTGTTAAACATAATTGCATAATGCATTAACAAATAGATATTCAAGGAGTTCATTAATATTATGAAATGCATCTAACTCAAAAGCACATATATGCATCAAGTAAATGCATTGAGTCCATTTATATTCGTTATTATAAATCAATTTAAATAGTAGCTTAAGACTAAGTTTGGGAATACCTATCTTGAGATCGTTGCGATGCTATCTAGTGAAATTGTACTAAACTTTCATTTAGTAAGAATTTTGAAGGATTCTAAATTGAAGAGTCAGAATGACTGGAGTACTGGGGGATATGGTGAAAATGGTTGCTGGGGTAGCTGATATGAATCTGATCTTTTATACATGTAACAGCTGTTATTGATTTGTAAGTGCTGTTATCACTGCAGAATTTTTTTGACCATTTTATAGGCTATAATAGTTAAGGGGACCCTGAAATCCATTAAATAATGGCTGTAATTTTTTTATTATTTAATTGTGTTATTTTAAACCTTGGTATCTTGATTTCTGCTTGAGAGATTGTTGCAGCTAAAGAAAAAGAAGATAAGATTCCTAGTCAATCTAAAATATGTAGATACGACAAGGTTCCTAATCAATCTAGAATTGTTAGTCTTACTCCTAGTCAATTGAGGATTTAAAGTTAAACTAGGATTTTAATATAAGTTTTAGTTTCCTTGTTAATTTAGAAGTCTTATTTAATAACTACGAATATTTTATTAGGAATTTTTCTTTTAGAATTAGGATTTGTCCTAACTACTAGATTTTATATTATAGATTTTCTTTAAACCCTAATTATTTTCTTGTTAAAACCACAATCACTATTCTACTCTAGCTCATAAACCTTCCCGCTGTGTGAAGTGGTATCAAAGCTGAAAATAGGAATATTTTCTATTCCTAAACCATGGTTGAAAGAAGTAGAGGAAATCAACCCGAACAAACAAAATTGGCTGCGACGTGGAGAATGATCGAGGACTTGATCTAGGCTGTACAAGTCTTGCAGCATCAAGAGCCTGTGGAAGCCCGAATGAAAACTCCAGAAGACAACCATGAACTTGATTCTCTAGAAGATCTAGAAGTCAATGAGGAACTTAAGGACATACCCTTTTTCATGAAGTTGGGACAGCTAATCGAGCAGCAAGAGGTGGATTGAGAGCACGGTTATTACGTGCTCTTGATTTGAGCGGTGGAGCAGTGAGGATCAAACTAGTTGATTTTCATGCAAACTTGCATGAAGATGATTATTTCTAGAATTATTTTAAAAAATTAGAATCAGTTTTTGATTAATATAATGAGGAAATAAAGGAAGGTGAAGAATTAGAACAATTTTTTATCAATATAATGAGGTAAAAGAAAGATGAAGAAATAGTACTAGTTTTTGATGACTATAATAAGGATATAGAGGAACTTAATGTTCATCTAGCATATGGTGAGTTCTTGATGGTGCAAAGAGCAATGATAACGACAATCAATAAGGAAGAGGAAAAGGAATTAGTTGGTAGGAGCAGGATCAACAATTCTAGATTGATTAGGAACCTTGGTGTGTCTGCATATTTTAGATTGATTGGAAATCTTATTTTCTTTTTCTTTGGCTGCATCGGAGATACTGGCAGAATAAGTATTATTTTTACCTTATTCTTTCAAATTGTAACTAATGTGGACTCAATTATTTACTGAGGATCTCACTGCTGTTAAATTGCCTCTTAGATTGGCATCCTTGTTCACACTGTTTTAGATATTGATGATTCTTGTTTTGAATTTGCTTTCTATGATGAGCACATGTTATTTTACTGCAGTCATTGGAAGCAGAGATAACGCGCGTCAGTCATCTTCGTGATCGAGCTAGTGATATGGGGCACAGAAAGGAATATCCTTTGCCTTTTTTTTTTTCAATTTTACCTTCTTACTTCATGCAGTTAGTTTATAGTCACTAACTTCTTTGCTTTCAGTTTTACATTCTTAATATATGCTGCAATAAACCATGAGTATGATCTCTGCTTCTTGAAGTATCCATCAGGGGCTGTTAACTCACCCTTTTGCTTTTATATTTAGAGTCTTGATATATGAGACAGAAATTTGTGAATATATGGAAAATGTCTTGTGAATTCACAGTGATTTTGGAAGATGTGGATGATTTAAACCTTACTGCTGTTATTTTTGGGTGACAAGCATGTTGATTGTTGAGGGTGTTTTTCCATGGAAAGCAAATGAAAGGTGAATGAGACATATGTAATCAAACAATGTCCTATTTTCTTGAAACTTCAGCTTTTTATTTTTTGGAAAAGACATTCTGATGATTTTCTTGCAACATTCAAGGTGAACTGAGACGGCATATTCGTCTTAATTTATCAATGTTTGAGATCTAGTGTCTGCTATTTTGTAATTAATTGTGTTATGTGCCTAACTAGTGATGAAATTAGATCCTTGGAGAGGTTTTAATTTTAGTTCTAGGCGTAGAGAACTATGACATTGCACTTGGCTATTTCATAGACTGGTTGGGGAATTTGTAATTTGAGGAACTCTAGGGATGTAGCAACCCTTTTGTTCATGTATACAAAGGTTGTTGCATACCGTTCATTTGTGGATATTAGTGTGGATATGCTTTGTGTTATACGTCTGATGTAAGATGGTAGCATCCCATTGGTGCTGTTCTTACTGTGGATATTTGCTTTCTTATTAGGGGGAAATGAACTTTTGATTCAATTCAGAAAAATGAGAAAATTTTAAGATACTTGTGTATGTAATTAGAGTCCATGATGCAGAAGTAAAGGATATTCCCTACAAAATTAAAGTAAGGCATTTGAAGTTGGATGAGTACTAAACTGCTATGTGATTCTGGAGTCCCAGCTAAGTTGAAGGAATATTCCATGAAACTCTGATTAAGTTAGCTTTGCCTCATGATTATGATTGTTGAGTATTTGACATTAGATCAAAACTTGAATGTTGCATTTATATCTCTGTGATGACCACTTTTCTGCAGCAACTGTTCAAATAAATCTGAATTCCTTAACTTATGTTTCACGCTTAGAGAATGTGTAGAGAAATTGCAACTTCTCAAGTCACCTGAGGAGCGCCAGCGCAGATTGGAAGAAATTCCAGAAATACATTCTGACCCAAATATGGATCCAAGTTATGAGTCTGAAGAAGATGAAGGTGAAACTGATGATAAGAGACAAGGTCTTTTACTATCTCAAGTGATGTACTAATGCATATTTGTTTGACTTTTTATCAATCAATTTTAACATTTCCTTTTGATGTTACAGAACAATATTTGAGTCTGGGAGGTAGTAGCTTTAACAGGAGAGGGAGAGAGCCAATTTCTCCTGGAAGGGGAAGTTTTTCTTCAAATGATTCCTGGGGTGGAACTAGGAATTACTCGAGCACAAATAGGGAGGTTGGCAGAAACTTGTCCAATAAAGTTTTCTCGACCAGAGGTGATGATGTTACCGGGGAGATATTAAACGAAAAGTTATGGAGTCAAGGAAGAGACAGAGAAACACAGCAATCACAGAGTTGGGAGAAGCCAAAATCTGCTATAAATTTTGAAAATAGGAGTGCCCATTCTGTGCTACCATCCGAATCAGTTCCTAATGTTAAACAGGATATTCAAATGGCACCTTCCTCTTCAGGGGCAGCACAATCTGCTATAAAAATTAATGAAACAGAAAAGATATGGCATTACAAGGATCCATCTGGAAAAATGCAAGGACCATTTTCCACGGTGCAGCTTCGAAAATGGAGTAATACTGGATATTTCCCTACCGATTTGAGAATATGGCAAACTACTGAGAAGCAAGATGACTCTATACTTTTGACTGATGCATTGGAAGGAAATTTTCAGAGAGACCCTCAGTTGGTGGACAACAGTTCAATGAAAGGTCAATTGGTTCACAGTCCACATCTGTCATCCTCATATTCTACCAGCGCAAGAGAAGCTTGGAAAGCTCAAGCTGAAATTAGTAATTCTACTAACCGAGCTTCTCCAGCTCCTGTTGAGGTTCCCAAGTACTCTACAGACAAGTGGGGTTCTGAGACAAACCTCCCTTCCCCTACACCTGCCCAAGTTACACCAAGTGGGACAAAGGGGCAACGTTATGAAAATGAATGGTCTCCCACCCCAGCTAAACCTGGTGGTTCTCTCTCAGTTGGGAATGTAGAGTTGCAACCCCCTGTGGTAATAGTCCCTGAAAGTGGCCAATTATCACATTCAACTCCATCATCACTATCAACAAAACTGTTGCATTCTGCAAATTCTGCTTCGGTACATCCTCAATCAACATTGCCTGGTGAATCTGCAAGGATACAAGTCACTTCCCATGTGCTTCCAGCTCTTGATTCCAGCGGTCATTCAGTTAACGCTGTCAGTGATATGAAGTCTCTCCAGGACATGGTTCAGCCTGTTACTAGTAATAATTTTGTTGTTGGGAAACAGGGATGGAGATCTGTTTCAGGTTCAAAACTAGAAGTGGGTGCTTCACATACAATGCCTGGTGGTGGATCTCAGACATGGGGAAATGCTTCATCACTGAAGCTGGAGCAGAATAATTCAATTTCAAGGGCCACTCAGCCTAGTACTTTCACTAACTGGAGTGATACGCCAACGTCTGTTCACAATTCTGCTTCGTCCTACATTGCAGGAATCCCAACTGGTGTTTCCCTTGCACCAGGGACATCAAGTTTGGTGCCATCTGATCTTTGGAGAGGTTCAATGCCTGTGCAACCAAACGTTCCACCTTCTGCTCCATCCAATGTATCATGGGGCATGAGTATCACTGATAACCAAACTGCTCCTCCAAGACAAGGGCCTGAAAGCCAAAATACTGGTTGGGGGTCAATTCCAGGAAATCCAAACATGGGCTGGGAAGGACCTGTGCAGGCAAACTCTAATCAAGGTTGGGTTGCCTCTGCTCAGGGTCCATCACCTGCAAATGCAAATCCAGGCTGGGTTGCACATGGGCAAGCACCTGGAAATGCAAATCCAGTTTGGGTTCCTCCTGTACAGGGGCAACCACCAGGAAATGCATTTTCAGGTTGGGTATCACCACATGGCCAAGGGCCACCACCAGTGAATGCTAATCCAGCTTGGGTTTCACCTGGCCAAGGTCCACCTCCTGGAAATGCAAATCCTAGTTGGGCAGCACCTCCAGGCAATATGGGCACATGGGGAAGTGAACAGAATCACAATGGAGAGAGATTCTCAAGCCAAAGGGATAGTGGTACTCATGGTGGAGATTCTGGTCATGGTGGATTTAAGCCATGGAATAATAGACAGTCATCATTTAGCAGAGAGAGAGACTCTTCATCATTTGGCAGAGAGAGAGATTCTTCCTCATTTGGTAGAGAGAGAGAGTCTTCATCATTTGGTAGAGACTCTTCCAGGCCTCCATACAAAGGGCAGAGAGTTTGCAAATACCATGAAAGTGGGCATTGCAAAAAAGGAGCAGCATGTGATTATTTGCATACTTGAGCTTTAGGAGTTTTGAGCAGCGTAGAGCAGTTAAATCTGTACAGTAATTGAATTTGAAAGGTTAGATGTTTATGAGATCTTTATATGCTTTATACTTGTAAAATTCCTGTGTAGTTTTAGCGACTTTTCCAGTTTCAGCCTCTTAATCATCTTCATCGATAAAATGCCTGCCTTCCCATTTCATTAACAGTGTCTTCTTAAAAACCATAGTTGATGGAAGAGTCCTAATGGCCTGAGATATTGGAATAATCCTATAGATTGATTGTTCATAGGCAAAAGCTAATGAATTTTCTTTGCCCTCAAGAGGGTGATCTTTGTATCATTTAAAATGTTGTTGCATTTTTGGCTGATGATAATGACAGCATGAAGGCTTGGCAATCAAATATGCTTCTTTTCACACATCATTCGCCTCTTCTATTTAGAAGAGGGTACGGTAAATGGGTAGAAAATTGTACTTCACGGTTATTTCAACGAGACTCATGAAATATCATTTGGTATCTAATTGAGTTCTATATTTTTTTGCCATATTGGGAATTATTATGTTTGTGCAGTCGAATGTTTAATAGAATAATGTTTTTTCAATCAAAAATTATTTTTTTATTCAACAGTTGGGAGTTCGAGTTCAAATTTATTGGAAGAAAAGAAGTGTAAAAACATACTTTGGCAAGTAAATTCGACTATACACTACTAAATATGAAAAGTGTGTAGTTGGTTGAAAACGAATTTAAAAAAAAAATCAAACATGACTCATATGATTTTATTTTTCAATATTTTTTTATTTTTATTACTGAAAAATATAAAAAATATTATATTAATGAAATTTAAACATAATCTCATAGTTTTACAAATGTTTTTTTTTCTTAATAAACCATTTATTTAGTTAATGAATTGGAGAATTGCACAAGATCAACAACTTATATTATCCTGTAGTTTTAAATTCACCACATAATTTCTAAAATTCTAATAGAGATATTCATATTGATATAATTCTACTACTACTACTACTACTACTACTATTATACTGCTATCATTTAACTTTTTTTTTCTTCACTTTTATAAATATGTTATATTTTCATATAGGTTTTGTATTTTTTTTTGCTACAGCTCTAAACCATGTATTTTATAGTCGAATATAATTAACTTAAAATTGATAAACTAAAAGAATATAATGATATTGTTTTTTATTTTTATATTTATATTTTTATTTAGAAATAAAGTCTATGTGCTCACGCATTAGTTGATTCATATAAAAATATATAAGAAAAAAATTTTAAATAATTATTTAATTTATATACAAAATAATGGAATAATAAAATCAAACCAGGGAAAAGATTAACTTCTCAATAATAATTCTGAATTCTTATGCAGTTCCCCTAATTTTGATTCTATAATGATAATGTTTTATATGATTTTTATTTTTTAATGTAAATATTTTTATTATATACTAAAAAAAACAATATACTAATTCAAATTCAAATTTCAGCTCTTGAATTTTATTTGAAGATCAATTTAAAAAAAAGTAGGTTAATTTCACAAATCATTATAAAATTTCTCAATTTCAATTTATTATCATTAAAAATCTTAATTTTATTTTTTTAAAAGAAATTATTAGGAGAACTATACGTAAAAGGAAATAAAAAAAAATATTTTCAAGTTATTTTTTCCACAGTCCATATAACCATATTTTAGTTAGAAAGAAAAAAAAATAAAGTGGGAGAATTTCAATCATAGAAATAAAAAAAAAACAAAATTAAAGATAATAGATAATATTTCACTAAATTAAGCCTTTACGAATTTGTGATTTCACCAAAATTGTATATTAAATTAATTTCCTTTAAAATGGGGATGCGAAAGAAACATCCCTAAGCGTTTCAAGTAAGAAAATCTCGGTTGGTCATCCTCTAATTCCAATTTAAGTAACCAAAAACAAATTAGAACAGTCGGTTGGTTCTGATCTTTGTAGCAATTGATTTCTTGATTTTGATTTTCTGTTTTTATTATTGGTTCCATAATTAATGGCTCTTTGTAAGCAAGCTGTTCAATTAGGACAAATTCTGCGATTCATTTCACCAAATTTCGAGTGATCAATTCATAATCTTCAAACAGATAATTATCTCAAATCGTTAAATCTAATGGAAATTGTGCTTTTCTCATTGATACATTGGGTATGATAAAGTTTGATTTCTATTTATTTGATAAGTTAGTTCCATTTGGATAATGATAAAAGTGTTTGTTTTTCTAGTTGAAATTGAATTGAATTGAAAAAGGTAAGGGGTTTAGGCTGCGCATGGCATGCCTTCGAAGCAAGCAGAAGCCATAACAGCTGCTATCACCGAAGTGTTGAATGATAGTTTAAAGAATGCGGTTAATTCTTTTGTTTCTAAGGCTGAAATACATACGATAATGATTTCCTTTCTCTTTCTCTTGTATGATTACTACTTTAAAATTAAAGCTGTGAATTAGCCAAACTATTCAAGCTAAACTTGAATCTCAACTACTAAAATTTTGGTTAAATTTGAACTTATTTAAAATAAAATGTATTCAAGTTGTTCGTTTATTAAATAAGTAAAACTCAAACTTATAAATACTTGGTCCGTTAAACTCGTGAGATGACTCATTTAGAAAATTCGTCAACTTAACTCGTTTATTAAATTCGTAGGCCAGCTTATTTATTAAGTTTGGTAATTAACTCGTTTAATATTTAAGTATATTAATTTATTAATTAATTTAATTTATATAATTTATCATTAAGTATATGTTATAAATAAATGAAATAATATAAAAAATAATTTTTATAGTACATAATAAATAATAATTCAATTAATAAATTTTATATGAAATTATATCTTAATATAATAATAATATTATATGTTGAAAAATAATTTTCAAATTTTATGTCATATATTATATATAAGAGCTATAAAGTTTTGAATTTTTTATTCTAATTATTTTTATTAAAATTATTAGTAATACTATTTGTCAAACTTATGTTTTAATTTACATGTGTTAGTTTAAGTTTTAAAACTAAAATAATATTATATTTAGATTAAATTATAATTTTATTACTTTTTTTTATTAAGTAATCATAATCATTAAGCCATATAAAAATAATAATTTTTTATATTCTATTTGTCCCGCTGAAATCATCACATTTAACTTATATATACCTATTAAGAAAGTCATTAAATTTTTTAGATATTATATAAAATTATTTTAAACTTTTATTAATTTATTAATATTATACTCTTACTTCATTAATTGAGTCATTAATAATAAGGGTATAACTAAAAATAAATAATTAATTTTTTTTTATTCTATAAAGTGACAATTTGATATGGACAATTTTTTTAAAGTGATGATTTAAGCGAGACAAAGAGAGTACATATTAATATATTATATTTATTAATTTTACTATTAGCCCTATTTTTTAAGAACTTATATCTCAAATTATATTTATTAGTACTATGTCTATATCTCTTGTATGGTATGGCTTAATAATATTATATAGTTATTAATTTTTAATAAATAAATATAAAAAATATTCATATGATATTAAATTTAATATATTTTTAATAACAATAAATATAAAAAATATATTTATTAAAATATATTAAGTTCTAATGGCGATACACAAATATTATGATAAACAATATCAATATTCATATAAAAATAAATTTAATAATAACTACTATTGAAAATGATAATAATATAATAATCACCATCAATTAGTTATCTATTAATAAATATAATGCTAATAATTATTATGTTAATTATATAACTCAATATTTTAAACATCAATATAATTTATTAATTAATTTATTGATTAATTACATGTAAAAGATGGTGAATATCTAATCTTGAATCCGAAATCTAAACAGAAAAAACTTATATCCCTGGCTAATAGGCTAAACCCCAATGATTATTAATATATTAATATTAATACAAACAATGTATAATTTGACTAATAAATCTAAATTTAATTTCTCATTTAGTATTTTAAAAAATATAATAAATAATTATTATATTAAATAAATTTCTTAATATTTTAGATATATTAATATTAATACACATTAAAATATAATTTAATAACATATGAATATAAAATTGGACTAATCAATTTAAATTTAATTTCGCTTTTAATATTTTTTAAAAAAATATTATTAAAACAAAATAAAAATTTTTTATAAAACTTTACATATTCCTTCCCAATATCTATTTTTAAAATATTTATTTTATTGATTATATATTATATATTTTTATTTTACTCAAGTAAAAGTCTAAAAGACTAAAACACCCATAATCTCTCCACCCCGAATCAAAAATTGATCACTTGTGCTGCCCATTACTCTCAAACTCACCCGTGCCTCTCAAATCTCAAGCTCACCAGTCAAGCCATCACCACTCCACTGGTCACCGCCATATCTTCAAGCAAATTTTCACATTTGTAGCTGTTGATTTTTTGACGGGTCTACTCATGACGGATGAATAAAATTCATGAACCAACATAATTAAATATTTATTATATAATATTTATTATTATATAAATGAATAATATTTAAATATTTAAATAAGAAGATTTTAGATATGATAAATATCCAATCCTAACTTGATTTTAATTAGAAAATCAAACTAAGGATACAGTGATAGAAGATAAGAGATTATTTTAATAATCTAAAAAATTTTATCAAAATAGATATGTTCTTTTTCTCTGAGTTTTTCTCTTTTAACTCCTCTCTATTGTGTGTATGAGAATTTGAGATAAAAACTTTGAAGATAGTTAGTTTTTAGACTGTGAAAAGTAAGGCTTTTCCTTTTGTGATGATTATCCTTCAAGACTGATAGTATAAGCACAAGGTCGATCTTCTACAAGCATCGACAGAGGTAAGATCCGAACCTTTTTCTTTTTAGATTTATTTTTTTTCAACATTGATATTAAAGCCATAGTTGTTTGTGCTCCATATTTTATAAAAAAAAATTAGGTTGATTAGTTGTTTAAAATAAATTTTGGTAAATTATTTATAAACTTTAATAATCAATTCGTATGGGCATGTTTAGGCATTAAAAAAACTGTTTTATTGCTATTGTTTATGTAATTTTATGATTTCATATGAAATTAGACATGTAGAGTTTTGATTTTATATGTTATTTGCACAAATCGGAGTTAAATTGAACAAAATATGGCCTTCTAAAGTTAGATATTCGAATCTGAAAATTTTTAATTTATTGTGATTGATTTTTTATTAAAAATTAACCTATTGTTATACTAGAATGATAGGAGTGGGTGTACTAAAATTATTTTTGACCACACTGCTAGAATTCTAGACCCTAAAAATCTGTCACCGAAAAAGGTCTGATCGGCTGAATCGGACGGCAGGGAGGCGCGTGGCTTTCATACGCTGCGTGAGGAGGCTGGGATTCCCAGTCTCCGGGGTCATGTGCTTGGCATGTGACCTACTACTGGGCCACACAACCCAGTTGGCCCGTGTCAGTGTACCAGTGGCAGCTCTTGACTGGCAAGAATCAAATTTTTAATTAAAAATTGATCTAGACCTCGTTTTTTAGTCGTTTTTTCACGTATTGACTCCAAATTGTCTTCTGAATTTTTTAAAAATAATTATTTTATTTTTTCAGGAGCTTAAAAATATTTTTATTTTTAATAATATATTTTTAATTAATTAAAATTAACTTTTAATTATAAAAAATTTATTTTTTCACATGAAAAAAAAAATTTAACCTGAAAATTTTATTTTATATCTGTAAAATAAAAAAAATTGGAACATGTGTGTGCCTATTTAATAAATATATGTTCTTTATTGAATTTATTAATTATAATATAGTGTATAATTATATTTTCTGACTAACTTCTTTTTTGTAAAAAGTTACAACATATAGCTATCATTGTCAGGACACCTTCCGTGGCTCGTACACCTGAGCTTAGAGCTAGGAGAAAGGAAAAAATAACGATTCTGAAAAATAGACTGAAAGCTCGAGAAATGCATTCTATAAGTCGCATTAAAAGCCTAAATTTGTTCGTGCAATATGTGTTGCATATACATAAAATTTATCAAGAGATGGTGTGGCTGATGGAGATAACTTCTCAGAGATCAATGTACTTGGCATTGAGGAATTTCTTTATTCATCCAATACTACGTGAGCTGCTTGAACGAGAATGGAGTAAAGGACATAGGACATATCGAGTTGTTCTCATCTCTTTCTTTAGATTATAGTATTCCTTAGGGATGGTGAGGAAGTCTTACTCTAAGAATGAGGATACGACACTCCGTAGTGGGATAAAGTTAGTGGTCTAAAGATTTTCTAGAAACACTATATACTACTTACCTATTGACCTGAGGAAAGCTCTTCGGCTTTCAGCTTCTGTTAAGAATCAATTCATCCATAATTTTTCAGTCTAACTTTCAAATCGTAGGTCATTTTATTTTTTGTTAGTCAAAAATTTATTAATGATAATAAGGTTTTTTTTTTCTAGTGGATTTATTTTTGGCCATATTTGTTCTTTTATGCTTCATGAACTATAAAATTTTATTATTAATGGAATATGTATTTTTTATTATTATTTTGATATAATTATTTTCTTTTAAATATATGACATTAATTGATCAATTTTATGATTATTCAATATATAGTTTTCTTTAAAACTTGGTTTGAATAATTGTATAATTTTGCATATAAATTTTATATTAATATTAATCATCATATATTGTTGAGACGATGATTGAAAATGTAGTAACTTTTTGAATTGACATTGTATGTGTGTTAATATTAATATCTAATTTGGTTGTAAAATTATACTAATATATAAACTGTGGCATTAATAATCGCGTGTCTGTAATATCTAGAACTAAATCCTCCATTTTCAAATAGAAAAATGTCGTCTTCTTCTAAGAACATCATCGTTGAACTAAACAATGGTGCTAAGTTATCTGGAGATAACTACGAGATCTAGAGCATGAAAATTCAGTATGTGCTGGAAGAACAAGAGGCACTAAAACCTCTAAGTTCCACCATAGAGGTGCCTGACCAAGAAGGAACCACGGCCCAACATAGGCATGATCATGATGCCTTCATTGTCTGAAAAAGAAAAAAACTCATTCGCTCGCATCACTTTGCTAAGTGCAATGGACGATGACATTATAAAAGAGTTTTATAGCTATGAATATGCAAGGGACATGTGGGTGGCCCTTAAGGAAATATTGGTGGAGTTTCTTTAACTAAGCTGCACTCGCTCACTATTAAGTTCAACACTTACAAGAAGCGTCCTGAATATAATATGAGGAAACATCTTAGGGAGATGTCCAACATGATGAGTGAGCTTCATAATGCCGATCATGAGTTGACTGAAGAGCATAAGATCCAAGCAGTCATTAGATCCTTACTAGATAGCTGGGAGCATATGAGGATACACCTTACGCATAGTCTAGCTATCAAGACCTTTCTTGATACCTCCTACCACTTGGAATTAGAGGCTAACAGGCTTGCAGCTATGCAACTTAGTGCAGAGGCATATCTAGTTCAAGCCAGTCTAAAAGGGAATCGTGGCACTAAGCATAAGTACTATAACAACAAAGGCAAGGGTAAAGTAAAAGATTTTCAGGATAACAAGAAACCAAAATAAAACACGAAGAAGCGTCCTAGAAGGAGAAATGTTGTGAATGTCAAATGTTTCAATTGTAGAAATAAGGGTCACAATGCTAAGGATTGCACTGCACCTAAGAAGATACAATCCATTAACTCATGTGTAAATAGAATAATGGTTTCAAGTTCAATATTGTTGACTGAAACTAATCCTCTATGGGTTGTACATTCGGAAGCCACCGAAAGAATGTGAAACCTTCATTGAATTTCGTTAATTACCCACCAAGGTGAGATGGATTTTCATGGGGAACAACGCTTACGTTGAGGTGAAAGGGATTGGCACTTGCAAATTAATGTTGCATGGAGGTCGAATCTTGCTGCTTCACGATGTTCTTTACATCCCACAAATAAGAAAAAATCTTGTTTATGTTATTGTTTTACTTAGATTAGATTTTTCATTGAATTTTTATGAAAATATAGTACTTTTAAATTTGAGGCAAACTTTTTATGATTCTGGATATATTTTAGATAACTTTTTTGTATTAGATATTGAACATTGTTCTATTTCTAATAACAGTTTTTCCATATTCACTGTTTCAAGTAACTTTGATGATGATGTGAATATATGGCATGCTAAACTAGGTCATATCAGCCAATAGTGTATGCATAGATTAGCTAGGGCTAGTCTCCTATCGAACTTTAATAAAGTAGAATTACCTACTTGTGAATTTTTTCTAGTAGGAAAAGTTGCAAGAAAACCCTTCGATAAAGGCACTAGAGCTACCATTCCATTGCAACTTATACATTCAGATATTTGTGGTCCAATGAATATGAGGGTAAGGTACGATGCCTACTATTTCATCACCTTTATAGATGACTATACTAAATATGGTCATGTCTATTTGATTGCACATAAATCAGAAGCATTAAGTTGCTTCGAGAACTACCTCAACTTAGTTGAGAATCAACTAGACAAGAAAGTAAAAGCACTTCAAATTGACAAGGGTCATGAATATTTATCTGATCAGTTCAAATAATTATGTGATGAAAAAGGGATAGAACATCAGCTGACTATTCCTCAAATTCCACAATAAAATGGTGTTGTTGAAAGGAGAAATAGGACGCTTCTAGAAATAGTTAGGTCTATGATGGCACAAGAAAAATTGTCCATTGCTTTCTGGGGTGATACAAAATTAACTGCCACATATGTACTTAACTGTGTGCCCTCCAAATCCATCTTGTCAATACCATATGAATTATGGACAGGACAAAAACCCAACCTGAGCATCCTTAAACCTTGGAGATGTGCTACCTATGTTCACGATACCTCACACAAATATGAAAAATTAGGCCCGTGAGGTAAGAAGAGTATCTTTGTGAGGTATTCTGACCTATCCAAAGGATATATCTTTATAGGTAAACAAGACTGTGGGAGGATAACTAAGTTTGAATCACTTGATGTCACATTCTTAGAGTTTGATTCCCTAGGCAAGGTGATTTGAATCAAGAGCTCTCCTTATATGAAACCGAGGATCAAAATTCACAAGGACCACTTCATCCTAGTAGGAGGAATTTGGTGGACTTAACTCCACCATCAACTAGTTCAGCTGCAAGTGATCCTAGTCCTAGTGGGAGTACCAATCCTAATTTCAATAGGAGTCTTATGGATCTTGATTTAGTTGACATTCTAATTTTTGAACTTAAAGAAAATGTTCCTCAGGATTTTGATTTGAGGCGAAGCAATCGTGGAACCATTCCCCGCCGTCAATTTAATATCGAAGGTAGTGAAGAGGTATTCATGGTTGTATCTTAAGATGATGACGAGACTAGAAATTTAATAGAGGCTCTCTCATGCCCGGTCAAGGATAATTTGATAAAAGCAATGGAAGAAGAGTTAAACTCTATGAGATCAAACCAAGTTTGGGATTTAGTTGATCTTCCGAAACCTCGCAAAGCCATTGAGAATAAATAGTTTCTCAAAATCAAGCGAAAAGCTAATGGCAGCATCGAGAGATATAAAGTTCGTCTCGTAGCAAAGGGGTATACACAATAAAAAGGAATAGACTACGAAGAGACATGTTTCACCTATTGTGCAATTACATCTATAAGGCTAATATTAGCAATTATGACAAAACTGGATCTTGAGTTGCATCAAATGGATATGAAAACTGTTTTTCTCAATGGAAAACTAGATGAAGAGATCTACATAGATCAACCAGTAGGTTTCATCAACCAAGGCTAAGAAAATAAGGTATGTAGGTTGAAGAAGTCAATCTATGGCCTAAAGCAGTATTCAAGACAATGGTATATTTGTTTTCATAATGCAGTTATGTCATATGGTTTTACCATGGTAGATGAGAACCATTGCATTTACATTAAGTGGTTGAAAACAAAATTTGTCATAATATCATTATATACTAATGAAATATTAATTGTTGGAAATGACAAAGTATTTCCAGATAACATCAAAGGGTGGTCGTCAATTAGTTTTAAGATGAAAGATATGGGCAAGGCTGCATATATTTCCCAAGTAAAGATTTTCAGAGACCATTCAAGGAAATTGTTGTCTCTTTCTCAAGAGACATACATAAAGAAAGTACTTGAGCGATTTAATATGCATAATTGTAAACCCATAGATTCCCCTATTGCCAAAGGTGAAAGCTTGAGCCAAAGGCTGTATCCTAAAACTCCGAAAGAAATAAAACGTATAAAGAATGTTCCTTATGCAAGTGCTATTGGAAGCCTAATGTATGAAATGATGTGTACTAGGCCTGATATTTGCATTTCCATCAGCATGGTAAGCAGATTTTAATCCAATTCAGGTCCAACACATTGGCAAGTAGTAAAGAGGATTTTGAGGCACCTAAAAAGCACTGCCAATTATTCATTATGCTATCAAGACAGAAGTCTAAGTTTGAAAGGCTACACAGACGCTGGATGGGTGGGAGACATGGATGAAAGAAAATCCACCTCAAGATTTGTTTTCTTACTCAATAAGGGTGTTATCTCATGGAGTAGTAAGAAACAGTCCTGTATAACACTTTCGACTATGGAAGCTAAATTTGTAGCATTTTCAGCTGCAGTATAAGAAGGTGTTTGGCTTAAGAGATTCTTAGATCATTTGGGTGTAAATGGTGTAAATGAGCCAGTCACAATATATTGTGACAATCAAGTAGTAATTGCCAACACCAAGGATCCAAAGTTTCATTGTAAGACCAAACACATAGACATCAAATACAAATTTGTCAAAGACGTGGTTACACAAAAAGAAGTGGACATGAAATATGTCTCTATGCATGATATAGTTGCTAACACTTTCACGAAACCTATACCTAGAGTCATTTTTTTTAAACACACTAAGTCTTTAGGATTGTGTAGATATTGATGTGTTTTTAATTATTTCCAAACATTGTTCACTTGTTATTTATTAAAGCCAATACATGACGACATGGGTTCTTTTAAATGTTTTGTGTTACATTAGATGAGCATATCGGATAAGATAAAATTGACCTTCTCACTAGGCCAATTACCTTTATTAGTTTATGAAATAAATAAAGATGAGACCGTTTCAAACTAAATTATCTAGGAGATAATGAGCTCGTGTTTGAAGGACGATGGTTACCTCATTTATTGAGACTCATATGGCTAGTTTATTGTGACTATGCTTAATCTTGTCTATATCACCAGACGTGAGTTCTGAGACAACACGGGTAGATACGTGAACTCAAGGTTGAACACTGGACGTATCTAACATATCTTCTGTATAGTATTTTTCTTTTGAGACATGTGCTACATGGGAAGGAAAGAACACTATCGCATGTGACTCATACCACATGTGTTTTTTTTCAACCATAAAGAGTATGACAAAAGAAATACGATCTCTAATTTCTGTCAAAGTGAGACCCTAAGAGAATTTAGGTTCTCAACATTGTTACTCTTATGATTTTTGGTTAGTTTTTGAGTTTGATCAGATGTTTGCTATCTTAAGGTGTTGCCAGAAGATTATGTATGATTCGATCCAATATGACATTTCTAGAAAAGCAAGTCTGATTACTATCAAGAAAACTGAACTAAAAGAAAGATTACTAAATTGTCACTTTCTTTTTGTATCCACAGGTCGACCAATTATGTTTGTAAGCTTACATAGTTGTGGGTGCAAATTATCTTGAGATCTTATGAGGACGGTGGAAAAATGATAAGTAATCTTGGGTAAAACATACTTTATCTACTCCAAAGTCGAGACGCTATATATTTCTAGCAGGTGTATAGTTTAGAGCTCTCATGGTATACCAATCGCACGGTCTATTAGCCTAGTATGAACTATTTTAAAATAGTTATGTCTTATAAGTATGTATCTCGTCATGTGCGAGTGAGAGATATTGATTTTGGGTCGGATCCGCCCATGATGGGTGGATAGAACCCACGAACTAACATAATTAAATATTAATTCTATAATATTTATTATTATATATATGGATAATATTTAAATATTTAAATGAGGAGATTTTGGATAAGATATGAATATCCAATCCTAGATTAATTTTAATTAAAAAATCAAACTAAGGATATAGTGATAGAAGATAATATATTATTTTGATAATCTAAAAAATTCTATCAGAAGAGATACGTTATTTTTCTTTGAGTTTTTCTCTTTTTCTTTGAGTTTTTCTCTTTTAACTCATCTCTATTGTATGTGTAAGAACTTGAGACAAAAATTTTGAAGATAGACAGTTTTTAGACTATAGAAAGTAAGGTTTTTCCCTTTGCGGTGATTATCCTTTAACACTGATAGTATAAGTATAAGGTCGATTTTTCGAGGACATCATCGGATGTAAGATTTGAACCTCTTTCTTTTCTAATTTATGTTTTTCCAACAGTAGCAATAGAGCAGCTATCGCCATCACGACCAAAATTTGTGCTCTCTTAACAAATGGTAGATTTTTTTGGTTCTTTTTTGGTTATGAATATATAAATATTAGTGGATTTGGAGTAATGGGTTTTTGTTTTTTGATTTTTTGGGGTAGTTTGGTTGAAGGGAAATTTTTAGATATTCATCTATTCTTTAGTTTTCAAGTTATTAAGGTATTCGAAGCTCTTTCTATCTCAGCTGCTTCTTTATGATTTGGACCTTTCCTTCACCCTTTGCTTCTGTTATCTTCTTTAACCCTACCCTTTGCTTCACCTGTCCTAATACACTAAGTTTATTCAATGAGCTTTTTGGTCTGGTGTCATGTATATCTCATAAATGACTGAATGAAATCTTAATCTAATAGTTAATTAAGATCAAAGTTGAGATTTCAAAGTTTAGTGCGTTTTAACAGTAAAGCTATTTTCAATAGTAATACCAGCACTAGAACATTTGAATCTTGGACAATTTGGGCCTATCACAAACTGGGCATCATATTATGTTATAGAGACCATCATTAATATGAATTCTAAACAAGCTATCATAATCCATACATAAGACAAACTGAACTCCTCCTTATACATAAGAGAAATCATTGTTTTGAGAATGACCTTAGCTTTTGAACTCACAGACCAATGTGAAAGGTAGATATGTGCTTGTAGCTTTGCTTTCTGAGAAATAACTTGCAAAGCTGACTTAATGGCGTGCTATTTTCAAGTTTGACGTGTTATTAGTTTTATAAGCATATGGCTAAAGATGATGGAGTTTATATTAGTATATATATTATATTAGTTTATATTAGTATATTATATTCTATTAGTACTACAATATATAGATTTGACATCTTTGATCAATTATTACTATTAACTAAAATATAATTAAAATAAAATCATTATATTTTTTTTTCTTTAATTATTTTGGATACATCGAATATAAATTTAGTGTTTATTATTTTTTAATGTTTATGGTTTTAAAAATTACCCTTTTTCATTTTTAGGATACGTGGAATACAAATTCTGCAAATTTAAATTTTACTCAAGATTCATCTTTAAATTTATTATTTATTTGATTTGTTTGAACAATTTTAATACTTTGTATTAAATCTTAAATTATCTTGGAGATTATTTTTTTATTCGTATTGTTGTATATTGTTGTTGTGATAATGTATTGTTGTTATTGGTTGATTGAATTTTTATTTAAAGTTATGTACTTTTTTTAAGTTAAAAGATTATGTATGTTTAATATTTAATTTTTAAATATAACTGTGATATATAATGTTAGGTGTTTTTTTAAATTGTCATATATTCAGATAGGTTAACGAGCCGAGCTCAAGCCTGAGCCCAAGCTCAAGCTCATCATGAGCTTCAGTTTTATATGAGTATTAAAATCAAGTTTGAGCTTAACTCACTGAACATATTAATGAGGCGAATATGAGCCGAGTTGAGCTCAAACTCAAGTTGTGAGGATTGAATTGAGTCTGAGCTTGTCAAAGTTCGGCTCGGCTCGATTCAGCTCGATTACAACCCTATTTAAAATTAACCCCTATGCAAGAGTCATCCAAACAAAATATAATAGGCACTGTTTTGAACTCTGTAGATGGTCATGGAGCAAAAATCAGATTTGTCAAATTTCGATTCTAAAATGTCAAGTTTTAAGGCAATTGTTTGATATCCTCCCTAATTTTTTTTTTTTTCATTTTGGGAAACTGCTATTTGTTCTTTATTAATTGTTTTCATGTTTTCTTTATTGAAGTTGTAATGTCATTTTCATGCTACAACTTAAGATCATGGGTTCCTTGGCATTCTAAATCATTTGGTTGTTATTCATGCTAAGAATTACTTCAATGATATAGTACTAAAATGGTATGCTTATTGGCAATTCTAATCCCAATGGACATGCTTTGAAGACCGTGGGCTCTTAATACATCTTCTTTCTATGTTTTATAACTTTATTGCCTGGCAAATGGCAATTGATGTATGTCTGAGCCATTTGAGTTGTTTTGCTACTTCTTTATCCCAAATTTTTTCTCCTTGCAAGTGTGTTTTTTTTTAGCATTTGAAGTACACACAAATTAAAGAGGAAAAGTGGTGGGCCCTTAATTTCTATGGTTTACTGTGTTTTTTTATTCAACATATTTCGTTTAAGGTTGTTGTTGTGTGTTTTTTCTGCTTCATTCTATCATTGGATGGAAAACATGTTGGTTAAATAAATTTATTTGATTTGCCAAGTATCATTCTATTAGTGGACAAACAAGTTGAAGCTGCTTTGTCTATGCTTGGGTGGAAACTGATGATTTGGTGTTTTGTTTCTTGCTTAGGCTAGGTGCATGCCTTTTGTTTCCTATTTGCATGGACATCTAAATTTACAGCCTCAACCATTGCAAAATTATTGATAAAACCAAGGGGTTGCTCTTACTTTCTAATAGTTCATTGGTAATGGACTTTACCATGGTTGCTGAGGTTTAATCACCTTCTAATGTTAAATGGTGGTTTTGCTTCAACTTTTGTGAAAAAGATTAGCAAATTAGGAAAAAAAAAAAAGGCTCATAGTTTAGCGTTAAATTGAATCCTTCCACAAATTTATGGTCATTTTAAACATGTGTTAGCTACTAATAGGCCATTTTGACTAGGAATGGTTAAGATCACAGAAATACTATCCACCATGACAACTCTTTCACCCTACATGCGGCCTATCTAGCCATTTTCTCAGTTATGGATATTAAGTTCTAATGCGCCTTTGTGTATATATATGTTATTCTCTATTTGACACTTGGAGGCTTTTCATTATGGCTCTTTCTGTTGCACATTCTTTCCTATAAGCCTCATCATTGCAATGAAATGTGGCATAAAGGAAAGAATAATGATTCTAGTGTGTTATCAACCTCAAGTGGAACAAGACAAACACATTACCAGCTTGGTTTGGCTCTGATGACCTTTGGTATGTTTATGTCCATTACCTAAAAATGTGCATTCAATACATGAAACTGGTGGTAGATTTTCTGGGCATATATTTGTGATGTGATGGGTAAGTTAGTGGGGTGTTCTTGGAGCTCATCAGCCATTCAAGATAAATAGGTAGTAGAAAATATTTTATCTAAGCCCATAACATGATCAGGTATGGTAATATCTACCTCTAACTCAATCGTTGGCAATTTCCCCGTCTCTTGTGTGAATATAGGGTGCTCCTTGTGCAAGAGCCTGCTAAAACATTTGAGGTTACCTTGTATATTTGATGATGACAAGAAATTAAATCAGTATTATTCCAACTATTAAAATAAGAAACCTTGAAAACTATATTGAATTTTTTGCTTCTTTTTTTTTTTTTTTGGTTTTTAGAATATTATTGTTGATTCCACCTTCCACAGTATTTGATCTTTTACCACTTGAAAGCCAACTTTGTTCTATAACATAATTGATTCTAGAATTGAATTGATTTCTTGATGTTGAAGCAATGTAATAGAGTTTCATTTGAATCGGAAGTAGTTTTATGCATGCGCAAATGTATATGTTTCACTTATGCACTATGTATTTCTCAATTTTACTATATTTAAAAGCATATGAATTTTCTACATGAAAAAAATCTAAATCTACCCCATAGTAATTATATATATAATATTCTAAATATATATAAATATTTTAATATATATTATATATAATTTTATACAATAATATTATATATAATTATATAATTAATAATATATATAAATGTTTTAATATATATTATATATAATTTTATAAAATAATATTATATATATAATTAATCATTTTATATCCCTTTAATATATCTTAAAATTATATATATATAATTATATACTTTTAAATTATAATAATTATATACAATTAAAATTATATAAATAAAATTATACCCTTTTTATAAAATTATATACTTTTAATATATCTTTTTCAATTGTAAATATACATATTTAAAATTATATATATTAATAATTTTTTAGATATTAATTTTTTCTTTTTAATAAAATTTTATAAATTAATTATTAGATCCAAAAATTAAATAAATATATATATATAAATTTAATAAAATTTTAAAATTTTATAAATAATATAAAATTTTGATAAAGAATTTTTTAATAAAAATTTATAATAAAAATATAAATCTAACTATAATATTAAATATTTAATTTTATCTCTCGTATATAATTTTTTTTTACTTAAAAAATTATCTTCTCTTTCGTATAATTTCTGGTTCTGCTACTTATTTAAATAAGTGCAATTTTTTTGCTAGATTGGGAATTATTATGTTTAAGCAGTCGACTATTTAATAGAATAACGTTTTTTCAATAAAAAAAATGATGTTTTGATTGAAAGGTACTAGAGTTGATTTTTTATTCAACAGTTTCGTGTTCGAGCTCAAATTTATTGCAAGAAAATAAGTGCAAAAACATACTTTGGCAAGTAAATTATTCAACTATATACTACTAAATATGAAAATAAAGTAGTCGGTTGAAAACGAATTTAAAAAAATTCAAATGATTGATATGATTTTTTTTTCACTTTTTTTTATTTTTATTACTAAAAAATATAATATTAATGAAATTTTAACATAATATCATAGTTTTAAATATGATTTAATCTTAATAAATTATTTATTTAGTTAATGAATTGGAGAATTTCACAAGATCCAAAACTTATATTATCATGTAGTTTTAAATTCACCACATAATTTCGAGTAAATTTCACCATTCATTCTAAGAAATACATTAATGTACGTTTTCATCCTTCATTATCAAATCATTTCTAAAATTTATCTTTTTCTATTTAAAAATTTAACAAAGTTGATATAGTGAATAATGTGACCGTTGTGTCAACACTTAAATTGAATTATCTTGATACTACATCATGTGTCATGTAAACTTATTAAAAAAAAATTAAATTTTTTCTTAAAATCAATGAGTCCATCTATGCCACCTCTAAGTGGCAAAAATCCAACATTTAATCATTTTTGCTACACTCTATTTCGTGTTAACATTGTAATTTTATTAATATTTTAAATATAAGTTTATGAAAAAATATAAATTATAAAATAGTTTTATTTAATAATTAAATTAAATTTATTAATTAAATTAATAAATCTATAGATAAATTATTAAAAAGATTTATTTTTAAAATTAATTTTTAAAATTTTTTAATTACAAACAATTTAAATTATTTTTGAAAAGTAAATTATATTTGCAAATAATATAATTTTTTTCATTTTTTACATTTGAATAATTCTAATGTAAAATGAAAATAATTAATGATTAATTATTAAATTTAATTGAATAAAAAATTTAAAAAATTTAAAAATTGAATCATATTTTTATTTAAAGAATTTATTGAAAAATTTTATTTAAATAAACAATTTAAAAATTGAATCATATTTTTATTTAAATAAAAAAATTAAATTTTTGAAATTTTGAAATTTTAACTTATTTAAATAAAAATATATTTTAATTTTTAAATTATTTAATTTTTTATTCAATTAAGTTTAATAATTAATTATTGTTAAATAATATGTGGATGACTAATTACTAGATTAATCTTATCCTATTAAGATTATGATTAGTATTATTCTATTCAAATTAGAATTTAATTGTAATTTTTTTCTTATCTAAATTCTACTTATACCACTATAAATACCTTATTATAGATGGTTCATTAGAAATAATTTAATAATACAGAGATTTTTCATATTTTCTCATTCTCTATCTTCTCTCTTATTTATTTATAACAAGTTATAAGCACGATAATTTTTACAGTTATAATAGTGAAGGGAGAAGGTTTTAGTTTTTCTAAGTTATAAGATAATTTTTATATCTCTCAAAATAAGATACGTTTTTACATATTTAATTTATTTTTTATGCTTAAACATGATTAATCTTGACTTAATTTACATTTAAAATTTTTCTAACAAATGGTATTAGAACCACTCATGTTGAATCATTAAAAAAAAATTATTATATATATATATATATATATTCGGCGTACAAAATGGAAAGGATTATTCAATTCATATAGTCATATTAATGTTATTGTTATATATATATTCTTGATACAGTTTTGCAAGGATTATTCAATTCATATAGTCATATTAATGTTATTGTTATATATATATTCTTGATACAGTTTTGCAAACAATAGTTTATATATATCTATATATATATATATATATATATATTGACGTGAATGGTTTGTTTTTGTTACAGTATACTAATTGTTAATACATATTGATCTTGATATATATATATATACATTATTTTGCACAATAACAATAACATTAATTATTTTTACACGTTGGGTTTCAATTTACTAATATAAACTAATGGGTCATTAATTATTTTTTATGTTGGATTTCGATTTAATTGAAAATATATATATATTTCAAATAATTATTTATAAATTTTATTTATATTTAAGAATTGTTATATATTATATTATGCTTGATTATAAATTATGTTTCTCAATTTATTATTTGAAATAAATTCCTATTTAATTTAAGGTTATTATTTTTTTAAAAATAGTGCATTTATCATGTCGAACCTTACAAAACTTGAATTCGTTATCCTCGATATTTTCGGAAGAAATTATCTATCATGGGTACTTGATGCTGAGATTTATCTCAATGCTATGAATCTTGGAGATATCGTTAAGGAAGGAAACAAAACATCTCTGCAGGATTGCACAAAAGTCATGATTTTCCTTCAGCATCACTTTACATGAAGAATTGAAAACTGAGTATCTTACTGTTAAGGACACATTAGCTCTTTGAAATTCCTTAAAAGAAAGATATGAACACCAAAAAATGGTGATTCCTTCAAAAACTCGATATGAATGGATTCACTTACGATTGCAAGATTTTAAAAATGTAAGTGAATATAATTCAATCTTATTTAAGATTATCTCTCAATTGAAATTATGTAGAGAAAAAATTACTGATGACGATATATTAGAAAAAATATATTCTACCTTTCATGCCTCGAATATACTCCTGCAGCAGTAATATCGAGAGCACTGATTTAAAAAAATATTCTGAGTTAATCTCTTATTTACTTATAACTGAACAAAATAATGAGCTTGTGATAAAAAAAAACCATCAAACTCGTCCTACTGGCTCAACACCATTCCCTGAAGTGAATATAGCATTTTCTCAAAGCCGTGGGTGGGGTCGTGGTAAAAGAAGTCGTGGTAGAAAAAATTTCTCGACCAATTATGAAAGCAAAGGTGCCAAAAAGAATAAAATAAAATGGGTCCAAAATGAAAATTTTCTTAAAAGAAAGGTGCAAAACAATGATACTATCTATTATAGATGTGGAACAAAGGGTCATTGGTCAAGAATGTGCCGTACTCCAAAATATTTGGTCGATCTTTATAAATCATCACTAAAAGAGAAGGAAAAAATATTGAAATAAATTTTTCTGAAGCTATAGACCCTGCTAGTAATGATGTGCATCCTTTAAATATTAATTTTGATATTTCTGATTTTTTTAAGACAGTGATAGCAAGATTGATCATCTGATAGGAGATGAAAATGTTAATTATTTGAAGACAATATATTTTTCATAGTTATGTTATTTTTTTTCTATTTTTCTTTTATAAGTCATGATATTTTTTCTTTCTCAAAAATTATAATAAGGTTAGACTTTATTTTTTTAATATAATTATTTTGTTTACTAGATAAAGCATAATAAACTTGATATTATGGAAGATGACATATACTTAGTTGACAGTGATACAACTCACACAATTTTTTTAGATAAGAAATATTTTTTACAATTAGCATTAGCTGAAATTAATGTTAATATAATATCTGATACTGCAAATGTAATTGAAGGCTCTGAAAGAGTCCATCTTATGTTTCCAAATAGAATAAAGTTATATATTGATGATACATTATATTCTAGTAGATTCCGAAGAAATCTACTAAGTTTTAAAATATACGTCGCAATGGATATCATATTGAAACAAAGAACGAGGATGATATTGAATTTTTATATATCACTACCACTAATTTGAACCAGAAGTTCATATTTAAAAAATTTTAATTTTATCAACTAGATTATACTATATAAAAATAAAGATGGTTAAGATGTATTATATGCACCAAAAGTTCACAGATCCTAAAATTTTTATACTTTGGCACGATCGTCTTGGCTATCCTAGTTCAAATATGATGTGACGTATTGTTGAGAATACAAATGGACATCCATTGAAAAATCAAAAAATTCTTTTATCTGATGATTACTTTTGTATTTCTTGTGCTCAAGGTAAATTAATTATAAGACCCTCACCATCTAAATTACATTTGGAGTCTCTTGAATTTCTGCAAAGAATACATGGAGATATTTGTGGCCCTATTCATCCATCTTATAGACCATTTAAATACTTTATGATTTTAATTGATGCTTCAACTCGATAGTCACATATTTGTTTATTGTCAACAAGTAATATTGCTTTTGCTAAATTTTTTGCTCAAATTATAAAGTTAAGGATAATATTTCCTAATCATTCTATTAAGACAATTCATCTAGATAATGCATGCAAATTCACTTCAAAAGCATTTTACGATTAGTGCATGTCAATAGAAATTATTGTTGAGCATTCTGTTGGGCATGTTCACACTCAAAATAGATTAGATAAATCTTTTATAAAGCATTTGCAATTAATTACTAGACATATGCTTATGAAATCAAAACTTTCAGCATCTGCTTGAGGACAAGTTATAGTTCATGCTGCATCTTTAGTTCATATTCGACCATCTGCATATCATAAGTTTTCACCTTTACAACTTGTGTTTAACCAATAATCAAATATATCTTATCTTAGAATTTTTTGGTTGTGCAATATATGTCCCCATATCACCTTCCCAAAGAACAAAATTGGGTCCCAACATCATTTTAGTATCTATGTGGGTTTTGATTCTTCTTCTATCATTAGATATCTTGAACTTTTAACAGGTGATCTTTTTAGAGCAGAATTTTTAGATTGTCAATTTGACGAGTCAGTCTTTCCACCATTAGGGGAAAATAAAAGTAAAGGGTCAAAAATACATGAAATTAGTTGAAATACACTAACTTTGTCCAATTTTGATATACGCACAGATCAATATGAACTAGAAGTTTAAAGAATAATTCATTTGCAGAATGTTGCAAATTAATTGCCATATATCTTTACAGACACTCAGAAGGTGTGTAAATCACATGCTTCAGCTGTTAATACTCCTGCTCGATTAATTGGCCCTGCAGGATATCCTATTGGTATGAAAGCCAATGAATCTAACACACGCATGAAGCGTGGTAGACCAATTGGTTCAAAAGATGTTGTTCTCCAAAAAATAAGAGAAATGAAAATTTTACAAAATAACACTCTTGAAGAGGTCTAAACTAGCATAGATCAACATCTTCATATCCAGAAATGGTTTCGGTACCGAAAAATTATGAGATCTCATTAAAATCTGAAAATATGTGATGACAGTGATGTTGATTATGTATTTGCATACACTACTGCTTATGAAATAATCAATGATGAAGAACCTGAGCCTAAAAATATTGAAGAATGTCGATATATAAATGATTGGCCAAAATAAAAAGAGGTTATTCAGGCTGAGCTAGATTCATTATCTAAGCGTAAAGTATTTGGACAAATAGTTTTGACACCAGAAGATGTCAGGCCTATTGGATATAAATGGATATTTATCCATAAGAGAAATGAATTAAATAAAATTATGAGATACAAGGCACAATTCGTGGCATAAGAATTCTCACAAAGACCTGAGGTAGATTATGATGAGACATATTCCCCTATTATAAATGCTATTACTTTTAGATTTTTAATTAGTTTGGCAGCCTCTAAAGGGTTTGACATATATTTGATGAATGTTGTAACAACTTACTTATATGGTTCATTGAATAATGACATATATATGAAAATTCTAGAAGAATTTAAGATGCCTGAAGCATATAATCCAAAATCTAGACAAATGTACTCTATTAAACTCCAAAGATCCTTGTATGGCTAAAACAATCTGAGCGAATGTGGTACAATCGCCTCAGTGAATACTTAGTAAATAATGGATATAAAAATAATCCTCTTTGTCCATGTCTTTTTATCATAAAGATAAATTCAAGATTTGCTATAGTTATAGTTTATGTTGATGATTTAAATATAGTGAAAACTCCAGAAGAGATCACAGTTACTGCAGACTATTTGAGAAAGGAGTTTGAAATGAAGGATCTTGAAAAAATAAAATTTTATCTTGGATTCCAAGTTGAGTATCTGTCAAATGAAATTCTTTTCCATCAATCATCATATATTGAAAAAATCTTAAAACAATTTTATATGGATAAATCTTATTCGTTAATTACTCCAATGGTTGTTCGTTCTCTTAATATAAAAAGAGATCATTTTCGCCCTCGAGAAGATAATAAAGAGATTCTTGGTCCTGAAGTACTCTATCTTAGTGTAATAGGGGCATTTTTTATATCTTGCTAACATTACAAGACTAGATATTGCTTTTGCAGTTAACTTGCTTGTAAGGTTTAGTTCATCTCCTACTAGAAGATATTGGAATAGAGTGAAATATATTTTACGCTACCTACATGGCACATCTGATATGGGTTTATTTTTTTCGAAAGGAATAAAGTCTAAATTGGCAAAATATGCTAATGCTGGATATCTTTCTGATCCTCATAAAACTCAGTCTCAAATAGATTATACCTTCATATGTAATAATACTGCTATTTCATGGTGATATGTGAAGCAAACAATCACTGCTACTTCATCAAATCATTCTGAGTTATTAGCTATTCATGAAACTAGTCATGAATGTGTACGGTTGAGAAGCTTAATTGAACGTATTAGAAGAACATGTGGATTACCTATAGAAAGCAATCAACCAACAATATTATATGAAGATAATGCAGCATGTATTGTACAAATTAAGTAAGGCTACATAAAAGGTGATAGAACTAAACATATATTACCAAAGTTTTTTTATGCTCATGAATTCATGAAGGAAAGAAAAGTATATATTTGTAAAGTTCATTCAAGTGATAATCCAATAGATTTGTTTACAAAGGCATTACCGATATCAATTTTCAAAAAATATGTACACAAAATTGGTATGCGTTCAGTTAAAAATATGTCTTAGTCAGTTGTATTTTTTAGGAGAAGTTACTTATGAATATTGTACTATTTTTCCTTCGCTAATTTTTATCCCACTGAATTTTTCTTAGTAAGATTTTAACGATGCATATTCATAAGAGTAGTCACCCAAGGAAAAATGTTAAATAATATGTGAATGACTACTTATTAGATTAATCTTATCCTATTAAGATTATGATTAGTGTTATCCTATTCAAATTAGAATTTAATTGTAATCTTTCTTCTTATCTAAGTTCTACTTATACCACTATAAATACCACATTATAGATGGTTCATTAAAAATAATTTAAAAATACAGTGATTTCTCATATTTTCTCATTCTCTATCTTCTCTCTTCTTTATTTACAATACTTATATAATTATTATTTTCATTTTACATTAGAATTATTCAAATGTAAAGAAAATTAAAGGAATTTAGAGTATTTGCTAATATAATCTACTTTCCAAAAAAATTTTAAATTATTTGTAAATAAAAAGACAATTTTAAATATTGAATCTTTTTAATAATTTATCCATAAATTTATTAATCAAATTAATAAAATTTATTAATTTATTAAATAAAATTATTTTATAATTTATAATTTATAATTTTTCAAAAATTTATAATTAAAATATTAATAAAGTTATAGTATTTACTTAAAAAAAGTATCACCAAAATGGTTAAATGTTAGTTTTTAGTGTAAGGATCGAATTTTATCCCTACACATATGTTAATGTATTTTTCATGGACAGCGGATGAAATTTATCCCATATAATTATATTATTATTATGGATTATTTTACAAATAGGGTATCATTTAACTTTTTTTTTATAGTCATTTTTATAAATATGTTATATTTTACATAAAATTATATATATGTGTGTGTGTATTTGCTATAATTTTAAACTACGGATATTATATTTGAAAATAATTAACATAAAATTGATAATTGAAGATTTTTAGTTTTTTTAAATAAAAAATTATTTTTAATTTATGTTTTATATTTTTTAAAATTTATTTTATATTTTTAAAAATTATATTATAATTATTAAAATTTAAATTATTAAAATAAAAAAATTAAAAGAAGATAATACTAAAAATTGACTTTACGGTAAAAGAAAAAATTTTATTAATATAAAATGTCTTATATTAAAAAAATTATTAATATAAAAAATCTTTTCAAAATCAAAACTCTTAAATCTCAAAATTATATTTATTTCATTAATAAAATTTAAAATTTAATACTATCATTAAACGTATTTTGATCTTTTTTTTTAAATAATAAAAATAAAAATTATTTCGAATATATAAAATAAAACAAAATAATATTATTTTTATTTATATTTTTATTTAGGTATAAATTATATGTGCTCACACATAAGTTGAATAATAATGAAAAAAATAATAAATAATGAATAATAAAATTAAATCCTGGCAAATATTCTGAATTCTGATTGCAGTTCCCCTAATTTTTTATTATATTAGTATAAAATGAACGGGACCCACGTCATTTCTCGCTCTTCTCTGCAAATACCTAATCTCTCTCTTCCCCCTCTTCTCTCTCTCTTCTCTGCAACCTAAAGATAGAGCCTTCATGTTCTTCAAAGCCGCGTTTTTCACTTCCTGTAAGTGCCCTTTTGCTTTCTCTATTCGTATATATTCTTTTCTTTTCTTATTTTCACTTCTAAGCCACTTGGGTTTTTTTCTTTTCGGATTCATCATCATTGTTTAGGATGATCTAGAGGTAAATTGCTTAAAAAGGGGTTTTCTTTTTACCTTTTTTTTTTAAATTAGTAATTTGATATGGGTTTTGATCTTATAATTTTGGGTTTCTAATTTCTGATGGTAAAGATATGTTCTTTTTATCTTGTTTTTATGCATGCCTCTTTGGTTTCTGATAATCCAATGGAATTGAAAATAATGGAAAAGTTAGCTAATATATTTTCCTTCTTTGTCAGTTTCTTTCCAATGAAGATTTATTGTTTGTATAATTATACAATTAGTAGTTCTGCATCATCAGTTGTAATGAAACGTATTTGCTTTACTGGGTTTTGTTTTTGCCTTTTAATTTATTTATATATTATATTATATATATATTTATATTATAAATATAAGTATAGTATGAACACATATATGTTTCTGTTTATTTTGAAATTTTAATTCCCTTAATCAATTTCTTGCAAAGATAAACAAACATGGACTTTCAAATTTCTATGTTTGATTTGATAATTACACAGTGAGGTGGTAGATATGGTTTTAGCCAGAAAAATATAAAGATAGATAGTTCCAATACTAATATTTTTTCAAATTTAAAATTTTATGTATGTGGCTCCACTTTATATTAAATTAATTAAAGTCTTATCGAATTATTATTTGTTTTTCTAATTCCCCGTAACTCTATTTCCCAGGGAAAAAAGGAGGCGTGAAAGAAAGAAACATCCCTGAGCAACTATAATATTTTCTCTGATACTCCGCTTCTTGGCTGGTCGCCCAGCTTATCTCCAATTCAAACAAAACAAATTAGAACAGTTGTTTGGTTCTGTTCTTTGTAGCAATCGATTTCTTGATTTTGATTTTCTTTTTCATTATTGATTCCATAATTAATGGCTCTTTGTAAGCGTGTTGTTCAAATAGGGATGAATTCTGCTGTTTATTTCACCAAATTTCGAGGGATCAATTCATTATCTTCGAACAGACAATTTTCTCAGCTCGCTAAATCTAATGGAAATCGTGCTTTTCTTGTTGATACATTGGGTCTGGTAAAATTCAATTTCTATTTATTTGATAAGTGTTAGTTTTCTAGTTGGATGCTGATAAAAGTTCTTGTGGTTGAATTGAAAAAAGGTGAGGGGCTTGGAAGCCCAAGGCGTGCCTTCGAAACAGGCAGAAGCCATAACAGCGGCTATAACTGAAGTGTTAAATGATAGCTTGGAGAATGTGGCGAATTCTTTTGTTTCTAAGGCTGAAATGCAGATGGTAATGATTTTCATTCCCTTTTCTTTTGCATGATTATTACTTTGAAATCAATCCCTTGTTTGTTTCATGGTTTGTCATGATTTTATGGTTTGTCATGATTTTCTAATGTATGGTATTGTTTGTTTTTCATCATTATCTTATGGTAAAACCATGTATTCTCAATAAATTTTTTAAATACATTATATATATTTACTGTACCATATAATATAATATTATACCATACATATTTTATTAAATCATGCTACTGTTTTGAACTCTGTAGATGGTAATGGAGCAAAAATCAGATTTGTCAAAGTTCGACTCTAAAATGTCAAGTTTTAAGGTAATTATTTGGTTTAAAATTTAATTTCATTTCTGGAAACTTCTATCTGTTCTTTATTAATTGTTTTCATGTTTTCTTTATTGAGGTTGTAATGTCATTTTCATGCTCTTGGCATTCTAAATCATTTGGTTGTTTATGCTAAGAATCACTTCAATGATATAGCACTAAAATGGTAGGCTTATTGGCAATTCTAATCCCAATTGACATGCTTTGAAGACCATGGGCTCTCAATACATCGTCTTTCTATGTTTTATAACATTATTACCTGGATGGCAATTGATATATGCCTGAGCCATTTGAGTTGTTTTGCTACTTCTCTATCCCAAAAATTTTTCTCCTTATACGTGTATTTTTTGTAACATTTGAAGTACACAAATTAACGAGGAAGAGTAGTGGATCCTTCTTTTCTATGGTTTACTGTGTTTTTTATTCAACATATTTCGTTTAAGGCTGTTGGTTTGTATTTTTGTTTGCTTCATTCTATAATTGGATGGAAAGCATGCTAATTAAATAAATTTATTTGGTTTGTCAAGTATCATTCTATTGTTAGTGGGTTAGTGGACAAACAAGTTGAAGCTGCTTTGTCTATGCTTGGGTGGAAACTGATGATTTGGTGTCTCATTTCTTGCTTAGGCTAGGTGCATGCCTTTTGTTTCCTGTTTTCTTGGACATCTAAATGTAAAGCCTCAAACAATGCAAAATTATTGATAAAACCAAGGAGTTGCTCTTAGTTTCTAATAGTTCGCCAGTAATGGACTTTACCAAGGTTGCCGAGATTTAATCACCTTCCAATGTTAAATGGTGGTTTTGCTTCAATTTGTGTAAATAGCATTTGCAAATCAGAAAAGAAGGCTCATAGTTCAGCATTAAATTGAATCCCTTGCACAAATTTGTGATCATATTAAACATATGTTGGCTACTAATGGGCTATTTTGACTGGGAATGGTTAAGATCACTGAAGAACCATCCACCATGACAACTCTTTCACCCTACATGTGGCCTATCTAGCCATTTTATCAATTATGGATATTAAGTTCTAATGCGCCTTTGTGAATATATGTTATTCTCCATTTGACACTTGGAGGCATTTCATTAAGGCTCTTTCTGTTGCACATTCTTTCCTATAAGACCCATCATTGCAATGAAAAGTGGCATAAAGGAAAGGATAATGATTCTAGTGTGTTATCAACCTCGAATGGAACAAAAACACATTACCAAGTTGGTTTGGCTCTGATGACATTTGCTCTCTCTTGTGTCCACCTAAAAATGTAAATTTGAGTTTTGAAGGATCATATCTACTAATATATATACCAATGATCTCCTCATTGCATTACAGTTGTGGGGTGAGATTAAGACAATTTCATTGTGATGTACATTCGATACATGAAACTGGTGGTACAAATTTTTTCTGGGCATATATTCATGATGTAATGGGTGAGTTCGTAGGAAGTTATTGGAGTTCATCAGCCATTCAAAGTCCAGCTTGTTGAGATGATGATACAATCCCTTTATTGATTTAACTTCCCTTTTATGTATTGTTTTATTTGTGGTCAATTACTGACTGGCAGAATTTCCAGCTCATTTTTGTGATCTGGAAAAATAATATAAGGGGTTGGGGAAAGCTTGAACCCCATTCCTACATAAATAAATGTAAATGCAATCAAAATACTGTACATTGAGGACACTCATATTTCTTGAAGCTTGAACTCTCCCCTGGACAAACCATATAGTCAAGAAAAAGCATGAACCAAAATAGAAGAGCTTGCCCCACCCTTGAGTAAATAATTTTTATTGACCTAATTAAGACGGTATATCTTTCTTGGTATCAAGATAAATAGGTAGTAGAAAATTGTTTATCTAAACCCATAACATAATCAGGTATGGTAACATCTAGCAAATGTCCATCCTTGAGCTCTGATCTGTTACTTGATTATTTCCCCAATCTACACCTTTCCAAAACCTGATACCCTAAATATTAATAATCTCTGCCTCTAACTCAATCATTGGCAATTTTCCCTCTGTCTCAAAGTCATTGAATGGTGATAATATAGGGTGATCCTTGTGTAAGAGCCTGCTAAAACATTTTAGATTACCTTGTATATTTGATTGTGGCAAGAAACTAAATGAGTACGATTCCAACTTTTAAAATAAGAAACTTTGAAAACTATATTGAATTTTTTTCTTTTTTTTTTCGAGAATATTATTACTAATTCCACCTTCCACAGTATTTTATCTTTTACCATTTGAAGTCTAACTTTGTTCTACAACATGGTTGATTCTAGAATTGAAATGATGTCCTGATGTTGCAGTAGTTTAACAGAGTGCCATTTGAAAAGGAAGTAGTTTTATGCATGTATAAATGTATATGTTTCACTTATATTCTACGTGTTCGTTAAAATAAGTATATTTAAAAGTATATGAATTTGGTTATTACATATCCATTCTGAAAACCCTTGAAAATGTGGGCTTTTTTGTATAATTTTTTGAAAATTTCTCCATAATGCAGGATCATCATTTTTCTCTATTGCAACGTGAGACTGAGAAATTACAGACTGACATAGAGAAAATGCGCAGTGAATTGAGGTATATGTTATTAAATGCTTTCTAACATTTGCTTGAATGTTTGATATCCTGATTATTACAGTTTAAGACTGCTATTCTGAACAGGTATGAAATTGACAAGGTCACAGCTGGGCAGCGATTGGATTTAAATCTTGAAAAAGGGTAAGGAAAATAAACTCTGTTCTATGTTGCATAATCTGCTTAAGATAATACTCTGTGGTCCGTTGTATGAGCCACTACCAATGGATTAAGTACAAGAATCAATGAACCCAAAATTGTAAATCTAATAATATAAATTTGTGCATATGATTGAGCAATGCAAGTATCTAAGGATAGTGGAACTTGTATCAGTCACTTGATCTTGCAAGTAATTTTGCCTATGAATGCTGAAGTCTTGGTCTAACATGGGGGAAGCAGAGAGAGATTGAGATATTCACTGTAAATGGCTTATTGGAGAGAATGGGAGATTCTTATTCTACTTGAGATCTATTTTTTTTTAACTTGCACAGTGACTCGCACATGCAAGTTATTTATGTATATCTGCATTTGTGTTTATATCCTGTGGAAAATATGAACGGAGTATAAAAGACATTGGTATTTATCCTTCTTTCAAGGAACACTTCTCTTAACAGAGATTGCATGTGTCATTCTGCAGCCTGAATATGGCTTAGGTTAAATGGTTTTTGTGACAGCACACAGTGCCCGCATTTATTTCACTCTGATACTTCTGAATGTTTACCTTTGCTTCCCCTCTTACACTTGATCTTGTTCAGGCGCATCCGTGATGAACTAGCTAATCAGAATGCAGAAACTGCTAACCTTACAAACAAGCTTGATCGGGTGAGCTTAGTGATTTCAAGTGAAAAATGCTGATTTTGATTTTATGAAGTAATATGATGGGAACTTGGAATTTTTTTTTTTTTCACAGGAAATTCATGCATTAAGAGCCCAGTTGGAAGCAGCAAAGTATGAGGTGATTAAATACTGCATAGGTACCCTTGTCTCAGTAACTGCAGCTGGGCTTGCTGCAATCCGCATCTTAATGTAGTTTTCCATTACTTGGTCGACTTAATTGTCAAATTTTTATGAGAATTCCAATTTCATTCATTTTGTGGCGGCTAATTCTTGATTTTTTTTAAAAAATAAAAAAAATCAAAACAGCACAGTGCCATCGTTTGATAGTTTCTTTTAAAAGGTGGTAAAACGTACATGGTAAGAAGAAAGATGATGATAAGTAAATGTGCTTTAGGAATATTTATATGATTTTTTTTTTAAGTAATGGCATGTTAACTTATTGTAAATTGTTTTATAATCAAAATTACAAAAAGCAAGGTTGATATTCTTTTTGAGTGCTGGATGGCTATTAATTCAGAATGATTCTGTGTATACGTCTCCTATTTATTTTCTTTCTAATGATATAGTAGTTTTGAGTTTTGACAATTTTACTTATTTAAATCCATCACTCTCAGACAGTGCTCATATCCTTATCCTTTCACCTTCTCCGATTGGCGTGGCATGCACTTCACGCAAGTGTTAGTGCTAACGCAATATCACACAAAACTCATATGCCCAATTCTTAACTACTACATTTTTATAACTTTATATTGTCTTCTTATTATCGTAAGCAAAGAGATAATTATAGTTAATTTAGTTTCTATTAACAATTGGAAAATCCAATGTATGTGGTAAGCATTTAAAGATCGTTTCTAAAGTTCTCAACCTTTGCTTTTCTTTGCTTTTGTGAAATATGTTTCTTATTTTATCAGTATCCATCAACAGCCTTAAAGCTGCCAAAAAATAAGAAAACAAATAAAAAAGTGGTCTTCAAGCTTGCTAACATGACAAGGATGTTTGTGGATTAGTTGATAAAGATAAGAAGTACAATGCCATACATTCCCAAAAAAAAAAAAGGCTAATTTCATTGGGAATTACTCTACAAAAAATTTCCATTTTATACTAATTATTATACATTTAAACTTTGAATATATATATATAAGAAAAAGTGTTCAACATTGAATAATTAGTCTTTCCTTATTTTATTTCATGTGACTTTATGATATTCTGGTTTACATGATTCCCTCTTATTTTACTCACCTTTAAGGATTCAAGTCAAAGATTTTAATTTAATTAAATATTTTACTATTTATCATATATTGTTTAAAATATTAATATTAGATAGATAAAATAATAAATTATTTTAATACAAGTATAAATTAATTAAATTATATATGAACTTAAATAAATTTAATTAAATAAATAAATTTAAACCATACTAAAATAACTGCAAATTATAAAAATTTATTTTTCATTGATTAAAGTATTTAATGACACACAAACTGCCATTTTAAGAAATATAATACAAAAAATAATTAATAAATTATAAATTAAATATCTGAAAAGTAAAAAAAATAAAGTTAAATCCCGGTTCAAAAATTTTGACTTTTTAAAATAATGAAAATTTTAAATATGACCATTATAATGTTTATAAGAATATTATTATCAATATAGAAATACATTAATAAAAATTATAGAAATTTGTCAAAAAAAATTATACATTTTTTATGCTTTAAAGAATTAAACAGTTTGTTAAGAAATCATTTTATAATGTCCCAGTTTTATTGAACAAAACACTGAAGAAAAATTCATTTCATTTCTGATTTTCTTTTTTATTTTCAACTCTTATTTAAATTTTACAACTTACACCAAACAAATCCGGATACTTTCAACTTGCAACAAAGATGGAACTACAAGGCCCTCCAATTATATAATTATAGTACTCCAACAATTCAAAGTTTTTATTTTACTCCACAAATATAATTCATTTTATTTTGATCCCTCAATTAGTGAACTCTACTTCAGACTGAATTGCAACTTAATTAAAGTGACAAGCACACTCAAAAGTGATATTACCAAAAAGCAAGAAATATCAATGAAACTTTGAAATCTTTATAGAATTGAAACAAGCATACTAGCGTAGCATATTATCACAACTATATCTATTCTGAGTTTGAAACTTTATAGCAATTTTATTCGCTAATTAAGACTCGCATCTAAACTCATAGTCACATCTAATCACAATTTAATAAAAAAAACTTTTTTTTAACTTGAATGTGGACAATTCAACCTATAATTTGGTACAGCAACAAGTCGAGTAGCTCTGGGTGCAGTCAGTCCAAACACATCACTCATATCAAGTTCACTACTCTTCATTCCATTAGGCAATTCCCAATTAAAACAATGAACCAAATGAGCCACACTCAACTCTAGTCCATACAACCCCAGTTGCATCCCCGGGCATGATCTACGACCTGACCCAAATGGAAGAAACTCAAAATGGTTTCCCTTAAAATCTGGTGCTCCTTCTTTCAAAAACCTACTTGGATTAAACTTATCTGGGTCTTCCCAAGAATTGGGATCTCGCCCTATTGCCCATACATTGATCATCACCCGTGATTTTTCTGGGATTTTATACCCTTTAACCACTGCGTTCTCAGCTGTCTCATGGAGGAGGATGGGAATTGGAGGGTGGAGACGAAGTGTTTCTTTTGACACACATTGCAGGTAGGTCAGTTTTCCAAGATCTGATTCATGAACTATCCGATTCAAGCCCACCACTTGTGTGAGTTCTTCTTGTACTTTCTTGAGGTCTTCTGGGCTGTTCATAAGTTCCGCCATTGCCCATTCTATCGCTGATGCCACTGTTTCAGTTCCACCAAACATCACGTCCTGCATAGTTTTGTATAATGACATGAACTTAATTAATGCTGCTGTTTATCAAATATTAACAAAAAATAAGAGGAAGAGTGAGTATTATTATTATTATTTAATACCATGATGATAGCTTTGATGTTATCTCTGGTGAGCCTAATGGTGGATTGAGAGTCAAGAAAACCATTTTTTATATCTTCACTGTAATAGGCCAGTAATTCATCCACCATATCTTTTTCTACTTCGCCTACTTCATCATTTTTCTTCTTCTTCTTCTTCTGAATATGTTCATCAATTACTGAATCAATAAACTCATCAAGAGATTGTCTTGCATTTGCTAACCTTTTATTAAACTCTTGTCCACTAATCCAACCCAACCAAGGAAAAAAATCTGCAATATTAAAAGCCCCAAAAAGCTTAGAAAATTCTTGCAAAATCTTCATAAACTCATCTTGCCCTTCATATGATAATGAACCAAAAGCAGCCTTATATGTTATATTCCTCGTTAAAGCAAAAACCAATTCACCAATATTAACTGGTTCACCGGTTTTTTCCATAACAATCCGAATAACTGAATCCACTTCTTCTCGTACAGAAGCCCAAGACTCTGCCCTTCTTCTACTAAACAGTTTCATAACACAGATTTTGCGCATTTGTCGCCAAAATGGGCCATAGTTGGCAAAGGCCATATCAGCCCGATTGTACGTCAAGTAGATAATTGCAACGTTGGCCGGGCGGTTCGAGAAGACACTATCTTGGGCCTGAAGTACTTCCCGGGCCATGTCGAGCGTCGATACGACCATAATATGAAGCCCACCCATCTTGAGGTGGAAGAGTCCACCAAATTGCTTAGCCAGTCGAGCCAAACCCCGATGAGTTAATTGATCCATGATCTTCATATTACCGATAATCGGATGCCCTTTAGGACCTGGTGGGTATGAGAGTTTGCTTAAAGATCGAATCAAGAAAATTATATATAAAAATAAAGAGATAAAAAATATAAAAACCATTGTTGGAGATTGAAGAAGAGATTGAAGAAAACCCATTATTATTGTTTTTGAGGTAAATTGGTTCTTAATTTTGTAGGCTTAAATATATATATATATATATATATATATGTATATATGAATAAAAGAGTAGGTAGTGAATGAGTTAATTTACATTTAGAGGTTGATTTCTTTCTATGAAAAAATCGCATACTTTAGACTTATATAGAAGGCAACAGCTGCAGTGCGGTTTTAATTTCTCTAAAATTATTATTATTATTATTATTATTATTATTATTATTATTATTATTATTATTATTATTATTATTATTATTATATATTTTTTGTTTTTCTGTTATTTTCTTAAGTAATTTCTTTATTTGACACGTATAATGTGCTAAGCAGAAATATTTTAATTTGTATTTATCTTTTTTATTCCTTCGTCAGTTTTTTTGGTAATTACTGGTTACCAAACTTGAATATGAAATTGATGACATATGCCAAAGACCAAATGGCAAACTCGCTATTACTTCATAGAGTTATCAATTTATTTAAATTAAGCCCTTAATTTTTTTTTTCACATTAAGCTCCTCAGTCAAAATTATGTTCTATTAATTTTGTGAACTTATATTAGAATATACCAGACTTCTTTATCTTTTTTTACTGGCTAGATGCAATTAAAAAAAATTCTCAAGTAAGCACAATGCCTTAATCTCTATAAGGAATTTAATATATATATATAGTTAATGATTGATTATTCAATCATTAATAATAGGAAATAATAAAAATGTTTGATAATGCTTTACTTTTTTAGATAAAATACATTTGACCCTTAAATTTGAGTTTTAATTAGAAAATAATAGAAAAGGTTAGTCGGATGATACTATTCCAAACAACAATAACCTCTTATTTTGGTTAAGTTATGATTATTCTAACCATATAATCCAAAGCCCTAAACCAGCTAGTTCATCAGCCAGCATATTACATTCCTTGTATATAGATAGACATAAAATCAAAAATCACCAAAAAAAATACAAATTAAATAAATCAAAACAACATAAATTACATCATTATTACATAATATTTACATATTTCGTCTTTATTGAATATTTTTTTTGAAAGGCCTTTATTGAATGATTTAATAATTACAATAAATCAAATCTAAATATGATAACTTTTACCTTTTTAATAAAAATTTGTAAAATTTTTTATATAAAATTTAAAATTTAGATTAATTTTATAATTGAGCCTCTATGTGTCTTTATTTAATATAATAATAATATGCTATTATCGATTAAACAATTATATCAATAAATTCAATATTTTCACATTTATGCATAACCTATCAATATAATTATACCCAAATCCATACACATGTAATAGTAGTGAGTATTAGGGGTGTGAAAATTTTTTGAAACCGACTGAACCAAATAAATTTTAGTCGGGTTCGATTGGTTTATAATGCATATTTGAGTAAAATCGGATTTATATTTTTAAAAAATTTCGGATTCGATTAGGTAGTTGAGTTGAGATTTATTTTTTCATTTAAATTCGGACCCAACCGATAAATATATATTATATATTATTTATAAATTATAATATATATTATATAACCCGATCCGACCTATAAATTTTTATACATATAATATTATATATTAGATATATTTATAATATATATATACTATATAATCTGATTTAACCTGACCAAACTCAAAAATATACGGATTAATGAAAAATACATAAACTTTCGATCGAAATTGGTTTGATTTTTTTATACTTAATCGAGTTCGATCAAATTGAAATACACCCTCAACTCAATCAAATCCGACCAATATACACCCCTACTAAGTATATATATATATATATATATATATATCCCATGTCAAAGATCCGGGTTCATTTTCTTTATCTTTGATACCATCAAAACTTAAGGATCTTTGACAGGGGATAAAATAATTTTAAAAAGATTAATAAAACAATAAACAGTTAAGCATAAATAAACAGTTAGGCATAAATAATATAGATACAAGCAGAATAATAAATAGAATGTAAAAGACTATATTAAAACAAATTAATAAAATAATTTGAAAGCATATATTAAAAACATATAATGAATAACTATAATCTTTTTTAAAGGGTACGGCGGCGTTGTTTCATACCTGGTGCAAAAGAGGGCTTCAGACAAGTGCAAATCTGACGTTGCTCCAATTTATATTTAGGTTTCCAGCCTTATATACCACTTTAAAGATTATAATTAGATCAACAAAAGATGATACCAACAACAGATACATACAGTATCATCAACTCTTTCGAGTCTCAAGTGTCTAAGTTGTTCTGATATCAACTTTATTGGAATAATTAAAACAATTGTATCTTAAGTCTAAAATATTTTTATTATGTTTTATCAATACACACTCTTAAGTCTATTTCTTTTAGTATACCTATTTATACTATATGAGGTATAAATATACGGATCTCGTATAAGTATACAGCGTGGAATAGAGAGGGAAGAAAGCAGAAAAGGATAGAATGTGGAAGTCCTTTTCAGCTATTAGTAGTGCATATAATTTCTGATGTTTCAATTCCAGATCAAGCTCAACTTGCACGTTTATTGTTTGCAAGAATCAAAACAGAGCATACTTAAAGATGGAGATGAGAGATGAAATATAAAATTTAAATTTATTTAAATAAGAATAATAATACAGAATAAAACTTTAGACGCGTCTGCAACTGTAGATGAATAGTACCTTGTCTGGGGTACTGTTTGCTTTACTGTTGAGAACTGTGGATGAACAGTTCTTCTGACTTTACTGTTGGTTTTTCTCTGGTGAATACTGTTGATGAACAATATTTTTTCAGTGGGCACCGTCTTTAATGACTTTAACAAACTGAGTGGAGAAATTAGGTTTCTCCTGCCTTTAATCAGATGAATCATATTCAACTTCTGATTCGATTTTCTTTTTACTTTTCTTTATTTTTTTCTTTCTTTTCTTTTTCTTTTTCTTTTTCTTTACTTTTTCTTTTTTCTTTTTTCTTTTCTTTTTCTTTCTTTTTTATTTTTTCTTTACTCTTTCTTTTAATGGGGGACAATATACCATAACAGTCATCTTCATTACTGGGACAGTAATCCGAGTCAAAGGTCTCGGTGGAGAATGACGTCATGGATGACGAAGAGGTATCCGAAGAAGAGGAAGGAGATTTTCTTCTTCTGGATGGAGCTTTATATTTTTTTAGAATGGGCTTTAGTGAAAGATCCAGCAGAACAGGTTCTACTGGGCTTAACGGGCTCAGAGGTTGAAGGAAGAGACTCAACTATCTGTTCCATTAAGGCTTTATATTCTTCTGCAGTTTTTGCAGCTGCAAGAAAGGCTATATTTTGGGCTCTTTGAGCTCCAAAAGAGACTGATAGTCTTGGGTCAAGACCATTATGATTTCTCTTTAAGAGTCATGCTTTAACAGTTTCTTCAGTGGTAGAATTGCGAAAGGCAGTTCACCACTTGACTTTAGATTTTCTCAATATAACATGGATATTGGTACCTGTCTGGAAAGAGGTTTCAAAGTACCATTGATATACCCAAGGTATATTGAAGGTTAAACAAAAGAGAAGAAGAGGAGGAAAATTCTTCTCATATGGTGTGAGATTTAGGTGAGCTTTATAATACTGGTAGGCTAATTGTACATCATGTGGTAGACAACGATCATCATTACCACAGTAATACCACCAATTAACAAACCAGGAAGGGAGGTTATTAATCTTTATATTGGTTTCACAATAGATAAGCCAGGAATGGGTTTTTTCAGGGTTTTGAAAAAATAAGGCTTTAGTCCAAGCATCTATATAGTCCCAATAGTTATATGAAGAACAATGGGTTATAGAAGGAAGGGCTTTAAATTGCACAGGAATGTGAAAAGGTCTTCCCCATTCAGAAGGATGGAGAATTTTCTTTATTTTAAAAGAAGAATAGGCTATGACAGCCTTATCCTGCTGATTATAGTTGTGCTTTTAAAAACAAAGAACCAGAATCCACAAGAATATTAAGATAATACTCTTGGGTTTTAGAAAACTCTTTTGGTTTGAAAAATCATCCTTTACGGTATACATATTCAATTATAGACCATGGGTTTGGTTGAGCAATCTCAAAATCAGTAATCAATTCTGTAAACCAAAAATTTTTATTATGCCAAAAAGACTTTGATTTTAATGGAAAATTTGAAGAAACAATTTGAGTTGAAGAGCTTGAAACATTCAACTCATTTTTAGAAACATTTTGAGTTAGGATTTTTGAAGATTGTCCTAACTCTGTTTTAAAAGGGATTATAGAATTATTACCTGGGGCTTCAGGAGGCGAGAAGCCCATTTTTGCAAGAGCTTTAAGGATCTCAGGAGATTGGGCTAGCTGGGAGACCCAAAGATCCAATTTGGCTTTATCATCTTCTTCTTGGACAACATCAGCCCAAGACTTTATTGGTTTAGGGTTTGCAATACTATCTGAATGATCAGATAGGACTTTAGGAGAATCATCATTTAGGGTTTCTTTGGCCTTATTGGCCATTTTCTTTCTGTTTTTCCCCATAATCCCTGAGAAGGAATTTACGAGTAAGGAAATCAGGTAAACTATTATTCTCTCCTTTAATAAATTCTATATCAAAATCAAAAATACTTAAAATAGCTTGCCACATAGCAAAAATTTGTTTTGAGACAAGGTTTTTAACATCTTTTTGCAAAACATCTTTTTGTTCGACAAGTTAAAGACTTAGTTAAAACCATTCCTTGCCTACATATAGCTGATCCATTAGCTTCTAAGATAGTAGAAATTGATGCATCAGATATAGGTTTTGGTGGGATTTTAAAACAAGTTAAAGAGGGTAGAGAAGCCATAGTCCAATTTTATTCAGGACATTGGAGTCCAACCTAATTAAATTATTCAACCATAAAGAAAAAAATTTTGAGTATTGTTTTATACATTTCAAAATTTCAATCAGATTGATTAAATAAAAAAATTTCTACTAAGAATTGATTGTAAAAGTGCAAAAGATGTTTTGCAAAAAGATGTTAAAAATATTGCCTCAAAATAAATTTTTGCTAGGTGACAAGCTATTTTAAGTATTTTTGATTTTGATATAGAATTTATTAAAGGAGAGAATAATAGTTTACCTGATTTCCTTACTCGTGAATTCATTCTCAGGGATCATGGGGAAAAACAGAAAGAAAATGGCCAATAAGGCCAAAGAAACCCTAAATGATGATTCTCCTAAAGCCCTATCTGATCATTCAAATAGTATTACAAACTCTAAACCAATAAAGTCTTGGGCTGATGCTGTCCAAGAAGAAGATGATAAAGCCAAATTGGATCTTTGGGTCTCCCAGTTGGCCCAATCTCCTGAGATCCTTAAAGCTCTTGCAAAAATGGGCTTCCCGCCTCCTGAAGCCCCAGGTAATAATTCTATAATCCCTTTTAAAACAGAGTTAGGATAATCTTCAAAAACTTGTCTATAATCTCAAAATGTTTCTAAAAATGAGTTTAATGTTTCAAGCTCTTCAACTCAAATTGTTTCTTCAAATTTTCCATTAAAATCAAAGTCTTTTTGGCATAATAAAAATTTTTGGTTTACAGAATTGATTATTGATTTCGGGATTGCTCAACAAAACCCATGGTCTATAATTGAATATGTATACCGTAAAGGATGGTTTTTCAAACCAAAAGAGTTTTCTAAAACCCAAGAGTATTATCTTAATATTCTTGTGGATTCTGGTTCTTTGTTTTTAAAGCACAACTATAATCAGCAGGATAAGGCTGTCATAGCCTATTTTTCTTTTAAAATAAAGAAAATTCTCCATCCTTCTGAATGGGGAAGACCTTTGCACATTCCTGTGCAATTTAAAGCCCTTCCTTCTACAACTCATTGTTCTTCATATAACTATTGAGACTATATAGATGCATGGACTAAAGCCTTATTTTTTCAAAATCCTGGAAAAACCCATTCCTGGCTTATCTATTGTGAAACCAATATAAAGATTAATAACCTCCCTTCCTGATTTGTTAATTGGTGGTATTACTGTGGTAATGATGATCGTTGTCTACCACATGATGTACAATTAGCCTACCAGTATTATAAAGCTCACCTAAATCCCACACCATATGAGAAGAATTTTTCTCATCTTCTTCTCTTTTGTTTAACCTTCAATATACCTTGGGTATATCAATGGTACTTTGAAACCTCTTTCCAGACAGGTACCAATATCCCTGTTATATTGAGAAAATCTAAAGTCAAGTGATGGACTGCCTTTCGCAATTCTACCACTGAAGAAACTGTTAAAGCATGGCTCTTAAAGAGAAACTATAATGGTCTTAACCCAAGACTATCAGTCTCTTTTGGAGCTCAAAGAGCCCAAAATATAGCCCTTCTTGCAGCTGCAAAAACTGCAGAAGAATATAAAGCCTTAATGGAACAGATGGTTGTGTCTCTTCCTTCAACCTCTGAGCCCGTTAAGCCCAGTAGAACCTGCTCTGCTGGATCTTCCACTAAAGTTCATTCTAAAAAAATCTAAAGCTCCATCTAGAAGAAGAAAATCTCCTTCCTCTTCTTCGGATACCTCTTCGTCATCCATGACGTCATCCTCCACCGAGACCTCTGACTCGGATTACTGTCCCAATAATAAAGATGACTGCTATGGTATATTGTCCCCCATTAAAATAAAGAGTAAAGAAAAAAGAAAAAGAAAGAAAAAGAAAATAAAAAAGATAAAGAAAAAAGAAAAGAAAAAAAGAAAAAAGAAAAAGTAAAGAAAAAGAAAAAGAAATAAAGAAAAAGAAAAAAGAAAAAGAAAAAGAAAAAGAAAAGAAAGAAAAAAATAAAGAAAAGTAAAAAGAAAATCGAATCAGAAGTTGAATCTGATTCATCTGATTAAAGGCAGGAGAAACCTAATTTCTCCACTCAGTTTGTTAAAGTCATTAAAGACGATGCCCACTGACAAAATACTGTTCATCAACAGTATTCACCAGAGGAAAACCAACAGTAAAGTCAGAACAACTGTTCATCCACAATTCTCAACAGTAAAGCAAACAGTACCCCAGACAAGATACTATTCATCTACAGTTCCAGACGCGTGAAGGTACAGTAAAAGTAAATAGTAACGACATGTTACTATTCCTCTACAATGCCAGACATGTGACAAAGAACAGTAAAAATTTAAAGACTCTGTCTATATAATGAAGTCGATACTAAAGGCAAAAAGGATCTGAAAACCTCTCTCTCTCATACAGAAGACATTGAGGAACCTTAAGCCTTAGTTTTAGTTTCTTTCTTCCCTTTCCTCCTTCACTTATATTTCTTCCAGTTCTATAACCTCTTCACCTATTGATTCTCTTGTATAAGGTAGTTATATTTATTTGTATTTTATTTTTAAAGTTTTATTCTGTATTATTATTCTTATTTAAATAAATTTAAATTTTATATTTCATCTCTCATCTCCATCTTTAAGTGTGCTCTGTTTTGATTCTTGCAAGCAATAAACGCTAGAATTGAAACATCAGAGATTATATGCACTACTAATAGCTGAAAAGGACTTCCATATTCTATCATTTTCTGCTTTCTTCCCTCTCTATTCAACGCTGTATACTTATACGGGATCCGTATATTTATACCTCATATAGTATAAATAGGTATACTAAAAGAAATAGACTTTAAGAGTGTGTATTGATAAAACATAATAAAAATATTTTAGACTTAAGATACAATTGTTTTAATTATTACAATAAAGTTGGTATCAGAACAACTTATCCACTTGAGACTCGAAAGAGTTGATGATACTGTATGTATCTGTTGTTGGTATCATCTTTTGTTGATCTAATTATAATCTTTAAAGTGGTATATAAGGCTGGAAACCTAAATATAAATTGGAGCAACGTCAGACTTGCACTTGTCTGAAGCCCTCCTTTGCACCAGATATGAAACGCCGTACCATTTAAAAAAGATTATAGTTATTCATTATATGTTTTTAATATATGCTTTCAAATTATTTTATTAATTTATTTTAATATAGTCTTTTACATTCTATTTATTATTATTATTCTGCTTGTATCTATATTATTTATGCCTAACTGTTTATTTATGCTTAACTGTTTATTGTTTTATTAATCTTTTTAAAATTATTTTATCCCCTGTAAAAGATCCTTAAGTTTTGCTGGTATATATATATGTAGCTTGTTGCTACTAAGGAAATAAGGAGTGCTCACGAGCTGCCACATTATTAATTTTTTTTAAATATATATATTATTCTATTTTTATAATTATTTTTTTAATTTTAATAATCTATATAAAATTCAAAATTAATAATTAATAAATTATATCTGTTATTTTTAATTTTTTATTAAATAATTACACATTAATATAATTTTATAATTTTAATTAAATATATTACATTTGTGACTTTTAATCTTTTAATATAATTTAATAATATTAATTAATTTATATATTTTAGAAATTTAAAATTTAAACAGTAAAAGATATGACTTTTAGCATTCCTAACAAATTAATTATAGACTAATAATTAATGTAATAATAATAATGATATTTGAAAAAATTTACTTCAATTTCTTTTTTTTCTCATTTTTATAGAATTCATAATTTTTTTATTGCAAAAATATTTGTAGATTTTATTTTTAATTAGTGAAAATGACAAGTTATAAAATAAAAATATTAGATCTACTTATTTATATTATGTTCATGAAACTATAATAAAAATCAAAATAAATATTTTTTACATTTTTATAATAAAATTTATTGTTAATTTATATATAAATTATCTTTTATTTATTTATTAATCATAGTTAATTGTGTTTTATTATTTCCATTATCGCACAACATGTGAGCAAAAGATTAGTTGATATATATTGCTAAATTACCTACTAGTACTACTACTTTAGCATTACCACTAGATTAAAAAGTTATTTTCAAATTTATTTTAAACTATGTTCTTTAACGTTTAAATGAGGGTGTTTACCTAGCATTTTTAAGTTTAGTACTAATTAAACATACTCAACACGAAAGGGAGGGAACCAAGTGAACATCTCCGGTTCGATCTGAAGATTTAGAAATATCTTAAATTAAACTGAAATTTAGAAATTTTAAAATTACTAAAACTGAAATTGAATATGTAAAATATTCGTATTATATTATTATAAAAATTCGATACGATTCAATTATGATATTTACTTCTAACGGAGAGGTTTTGATTCTAAACGGAGATAGAGATTTAGAGATTTAGATTTTTTTTCAAATTTAAAAAATAAAATAATATTTAATTATTTTAGAGATAAAAAAAAATGAAAAGTTAATTTAAACTCCAACATCCATATTACAAACTATTTATGAAATTAAAATTTAGTATCAAATAATATTATTTAAACTCCAACATTCATATTACAAATAATTTATAAAATTAAAATGTTCAATATTTAACATTAAATAATTTTATCTAAATTCCAACTAATTATAAATTTCAAATAAAATATATAAGTTATTACAAAAATCCAAATTGAATAACTTTATAAATTTAAAGAACTCCTAAATTCCAAATATATATATATATTAACACAATTTATGAAAAATTATTATTATCAAATAATTTATAATCTAATATTAATTTTTATGTAAATTTTTATTTACTACTAATACATAATTATGATGTTATATTTATACACATATATTCATTATATTTATATCATTCATTTTCTTCTTAAATTTATTCATAATTATTCATTTACTAATTGTTATTATTCATATTCATAAAAAATTATATCATTATTATTTATCTTCACTATCATTACTCATTAGTATTAATTATTGTTAATATTCATATTCAATAAGCTACTTATATTATTATATTGAGTTATTTTATTAAATACAAGTTACTATAATTAGTATGAATTACTATCATTAGTACTAATAGTAACAATTATTCATATAAATATGTTAATAAATTATATTTAATTATAAAATTTAAAATTAAATTAGAAAAATAATTATTTAATTATATTTTTCATTTACTTATATTTAAGTTAATACTTATACAATTAATATTATATATGGAAATAAAATTATGAATAAAAATAAAATAATTTTTACAGTTTAAAAATGAATATTTTCATAATATTATAATGGCATCTGTATATTCAATTAACAAGACATAAAATAAAGAAATCAAGGTGTATATATATATATATATAGCATAATATAGAAAATTAAAAATTTCAAAGTGAATGTATAATATGAATTAATAAAATAATTCTAATATATTTTAAAAATATCAAATATTAAGTAATAAATCAATAAAATAAAATATAATTTCATATTATTAATAATAAATTAGTTATTATTTTGGTTATTCGGTTTGGTTCAATACAATTCGATTCGGTACGATTCTCGATATGCATATAGCCTAATTTTTAGAACTGTCCCATATTAAAAAAAAAATTGACCTAGTTCGGTTTTAAAAATATTAAAAAGTCAATGAATTTTTTTAATTTTGAATATTTTAATTTAGATATTTCCGGGATCTATATTCAACCCCAGAAGAAACATCATGATAAAAAAGATGAGAATATAAGAGTTTTTTTTTTTAATTTAGAGAAGTCATAGATAAGATATTTTTAGGTTTTATGAAGATATGAAAGGACCATGTGCTTTTGTTATGGGTAAATTTAATAATTTGTCGGTTTAATAATGAAGCTAATGGAGTGATTTAATCGTGTGAAAAAATAAAATTGAGGATTTAAATTAAATTTCAAAATATAGTCTTAACTAGTATATTTCACTGAAATAAAGGGCTAAATAGTAACTAGGCTTTTTCGTTTGGGCCCATATTTTTCATCCTGTATAGAATTGGTAGCATAGAGAGAGGAGCAACTGAAATAAATGGATTCGTTTTTACAACCAAAATACACACGAAGACCCTTGTATTATAGTGAAATATTTAATTAAGGCCCTTAATATTTTATTTTATTCAATTAGATAAATATTTTTTTTGAAATAAATCACCTATTCCTAATAGTAAAACATTATATAACTTATTGGTAATTCAAAAAAATATTATTGCTTTATCATTTTTAATATTTTGTAATATTTGAATATATATTTGTTAAATTAAAATCAATTTACAAAATGGTCTCAATTTCAAGAGAAACTTTCGGATTGAACATTAAAGAGAGAAGAGTGTGTGCAGTGGCGGAACTAGAATTTGACTGAAGAGGGGTTGGCGGCGTGCACTGACTGTGGCTTAATGTTGCCAGCGGTGAAGGCTGGTAGTGGCTGGCTGGATTTGGGATAAGAAAAGCCTGATTTTTGGATTCTGTGAGAGAGAGGGAATGGGGAGGCTGTACAAACGCAATCTCCTTTTTTTTTTAATCTTCCTCCGGCTTTCCCTTTTGGCCGCCGGTGAAGGGGGTCGTGTGACCACATACGACCCCATAATAAATCCGCCGCTGAGTGTGTGTGTGTATTTTTGTATAAAAAATTAATCCACTCAAGATTATCAATCACTTTTAAAAAGCAAGCAATCTCTCGCCCTTTAACACATTTAATCAAAAAACAAAATATTAAATAAAAATATTTTTCCACCATTATCATTTTAATCTCTCAATCATAAAATTGAGAGAACGACTAAATTAGATAGAAATACATGCAAAATATTTTAGTCAATTTCCAAAATTCTTACTTTTTGCCTTCAATGAAGATTTTAAAATTTCAGTTTTTTTATTTATTATTTTTCTTCATATTTTGAGACATTCATAATTTGAGAATAATAAATATATGCGGAAATAAAATAAAGTTTAAGAGAATTATATATTAATATTTTTTATTTATTAATAATTTTTATATATTGTTTTATTAATATAAAGGTTGATTGATTATAAAAATAAAAAGTATATATCCAATTGAACAAAATAAAATAAAAGGTTTAATTACACATTTCATTAAGCCCCTAACCACGCTTGGCCCCCATTTCACTAGTCTTTATCACTATCAGTAGCACATTTAGATTGACTTTGGATCTTCACATAATATAATAAAATTAATAATTATGAAAATTGTTTTCTATCCTTTCCTCCTTTTTTTTTTCATCCAAACAAATATATAGAAAATGGTAATTCTCATTCTTTCACTTTTGCTAGTTTCTTTCAGGATGGCGGCAGAACTATAATCGAACTGAATTTTAAAAAAATTTAAGCTCGGCTCATCATAAAATAATTAAAATTAAACTGAAATTTAAATCGAGCCTAAGCCAAGCTCGAGCTTGTATTGATCCAACTTATATATCATGTATTTTGAGTTTAAATTCAAGTTTGATTTAAATAAATTTAATGAACTCAACAAACTTATTTTAATTTTTAATTTTCATTCATCTTTTCTTCATTTTTATAAAAAAGATAGTAAAATTAACATATTTATAAATAATGAACAATATAATTTTATATTAATAAAAATAAAATATCGTATTACTATAATTTTATATTCTATTATAAATTACTAAGTTAGTTTATATTTTATATTATTTAATTTATTTATCACATATATACTATATTAATAAATTATATAAATTAAATTAGTTAAAAATATATATATTCATATGCATAATTTAATATATAAAAATTAATATATATATATTTAATTCAACATAATAAACAAGTTATCTTACGAGCTTAACTCATGAGTTTTTTAAATGAATCAGCTCACAAACTAACGAGTCGAGTATTTTTTAATTTGAGCTTGGCTCATTTAACAAATGAGCAGTTCAAACTCAAGTTTGAACGAGTTTTTACTTAGCCGAGACTTAAGTTGAGCTTTAATAGCTTAACTCATTTACATCCATATCGTAGTGGAGATGGAGCCAATCTTCATCCTTGTCTCTGTCTTAGGAAAATTTTTGCCATAGTCTTCGCCTTATAAATGGAGCATATTTGCCCATGTCTTTATCCCCATAGGGATTTCCATCTCCACGGAGATTCCTACAGAGAATTTATATTTTTTATTTTTTAAAAATTAAAATTTAATAATATAAAAAGACAATATAATAACATAATAATCGAATATAATATAATACATCAAGATAAATTTATTTCATATATGTAAATAACTAAAACAAGACATATATAATATAATATATATTATAATATATATTACATGTATTATAGTAATATATATATCACATTAATATATATTTGATATGCCTGATACCAGCAAAAACTAGATGGATCATAAGGGGAAACAAGTAACCTAGTGAATTTTTTAGGCAACAGGCATAAAGCCCCACTCTTAGATCTATACAGAAATTTAAACAAATATAAAGAATGTAAAAAACTATATTAAAAATATATCAAATATTTTATTAAGATTTAAAATTATACGGAGTATAAATATAAAAATATTGGTATGTGAAATTATTATACCCAAGTGCAGACATGAATACTGTCCATTTGAATTCAGCTCCTGAATTTATGTCTGGATTTTCATCTGATTTACCAATAGATCCAGTATTATACCAAAATACAAATAAAATTTACAAATATATTTCTGATGTATCATATCAGACAAAACTGTAGGTACAAAGCATACTTATACAAAATATAAATTTAAAATGAAATTTAAAATACAAAATAAATATTTAAACTTACAGAAGAGTTTTACAGATGAAGGAGGTACAGAAATGGAAGAAGGTATGTGAGAGAGGAAAAGAAAAGAAAAACTTAAACTAAGCTTGAAGTTCTTTAGAGCTTCTGAAGGTGAAAGGATTCTGAAAAAGTTATCCTCAAGCTTTAGAAATGCCTTTCTTTTATAGATATAAGACTTTAGCTCTACAATGTTCTTTTCACGTGCTAGTACTGTGAATGAATAGTAATATTTCATTACTATTTACTTTTATTGTACATTCATGCTTTGGACTGTAGATGAATAGTGCCTTGTTGGGGTACTATTTATTTTACTGTAGAGAACTATTGTAGAGAACTGTAGATGAATAGTTCTCTCTGACTTTACTGTTGGTTTCCTTTGATGAATACTGTAGATAAACAATATTTTGTCAGTGGCACTGATTTTATTGAAACTGAAGGAATAAGGTTCCTTCTGCCTTTTTTACTAAAATTCAAACCAAATATAATTTTTTTATTTTTTATTTTTTATTTTTTCTCTTTTTTCTTTTATTTTTTCTTTATTTCTTTTTTCTTGTTCTTTTCTTTTTACCTTTTTCTTTTTATACTAAAGATAGGATTTCATAACAATCATCTTTATTGTTGGGGGCATAATCTGAATCCGAGTTAAATTCAGAAGATGAGTTGGATGATGATGATGAGGTGGTGGTGGATGATGAGTCAAAAGAAGAAGAGAAAATATACTTCTTTCTTCTAGACTGGGCTTTATAATGAGCTTTTGATCTCTTCGACTGAGTTTTAGTGAAGGAATCAGAAGAAGAGGGCTTTAAGGTTATGGGCTCAGATGTTGAGGGAATGAACTCAATCATCTACTCCATAAATGGCTTTATACTTCTCAATAGTCTTTACAGCTGCGGGAAGGGCTTGACAATGGGCTTTCTGAGCTTCAAAAGTATTAGCCTGTTTTGAATTAATATGGACATACTATTGCTCATAGCACCATTTTTTAATAGACATCTCAGTAGTGGAATTTCTGAAGGCATTTTATCACTTGACTTTATAGATTCTAGAAACCACACGCATATTAGTATTTGACTGGTATGCTTGTTCATAGTACCATTGAAATACCCACGGTATAAAAAATTTTATACAAAATATTTGAAGAGAAGGGAACTGTTTTTCATACAAAGAAGGGTAAGCATGAGTTTTAAAATATTAGTAAGTAGAAAGAGCTTCAGATGACAAAGTTATTTCATCATTACCAAAATAATACTACTATTCTATGAACCACATAGAAATTTTATCAGTCTTGATATTAGTATCGAAATACAGTAACCAAGAATGAGTGTTTGTAGGGTTCTTAGAAAGGAGAGCTTTAGTCCAGACATCTATATGATTTCAATAGGTATAAGAAGGGCATATTGTTTTATAGGTGATGAAATTGGCTTTAATTTGTACAGGTTCATGCAAAAAAATTTTTCATTCAAAAGGATGGAGAATTTTTTTAATTTGGATTGAGGAATGAGATATAATGATTTTATCATTTGGATCTCTATTATGCTTTAATTTTATAGAGCTAGTATATTCAAGAATAGCTAAATAGTATTCTTGAAATTTAAAAAATCAAAAGATCGAAAAAATTAATTTTTAGGATATACAATTTTAATAATATCACATAGATTCTGATTTGCTTCTCGCAATAATCCATTTTCAATTATTAGTTATGTATCCCTTAAAATTTTTGTAAACTATTTTGAATAATTTTTAAATTAAAAATTTAAAGAAATAATTTGAGTTGGGGGTTTTAAAATATCCAACTCTAATTTTACAACATTTGTGGACAGGGCATTTGAAGAGGAAGATTATCTTATCCCAAATTTTACAAAAGGGATTAGAGCTTTACTTGTGGCTATAGGAGCTATGTCTTCAAGAGGCGGGAGGTCCAATTTTTGAAGGGTCTGAAGAACATCTGGAGAATTGGCCAACTGGTTAACCCTTTGCTTTACTGCTTCATTTTCGGCTTTATCATATTTTATAGTATTTATTTGTTCAGCCACTTGAACCTAAGATTTTATGATTTTATCGCTTGAAGGCTTAGTTATACATGTAATATTACTATATTACATGTATTATAGTAATATATATCACATTAATATATATTATATATTTAAATATATTATATATTATATATTAAAGGAATCCTAATTACAGTCATTTTAGAGAGTGATTGTTTAACAATCTCTCTTCTATTGGTTAAAAAATATTTATTATAATATCTCTCTTAATAAATGAATATATAATAAATATTTTCTAACCAATGAGAGAGAAATAATTGAATAATCACCTTTTTAAAATAACTGTAATTACCATTTTTTTATATATTATATATGTTATATATATCGGAAGGCGGGGAGGATACTTCCCTTGCTCATTCACCCGACTAACTAGAGAGAACTATCTATCCCCCACCTTTTTAGGAAAAAATTATAAAAAATTCTCTCGATGAAAATTTCTCACTTTATTGTCAATCCTAATTTCTTCCCTTCTAGCTTTCCTCCTTCAAAAAAAAATAATGAATTACAACTTAGTCATAAAATAAATTAACAAGTATTTTAATTTTTTATAATAAAATAAGTTACCATTAATACTAAATAAATATATAAAATTTGATCCATTGTGTCGCTTATTATAAATAAATATCATAATTATGATATTTCTATAAATGTTGGAAAGAAGAGTCAATTCCATCAACTTCATATATGTAAGGGGGGCAAGCTCCACTTGTAGTGAAATAAATGCATGTTGTATTTGAGCCACCACTATAAAAATCTTTTTAAAAAAAAAAATAGAAGTCTTTGTATTATTTGCGTAGAAGTTGCAAGTGGTCTTCATTCTTTCACTCTTGACTTGGTGAATTGCCTGCACAATGCACTTAGTCATCTCCCACTACACCACTTGGCTTATCTCACCAAACCATCACGTCTATGTCCATTCTTTTCTTTCTTTCTTTTTTTTTCCCCCAAAATCTTTCATGCTCTCAAAATCAAAGTCCACCCATAAATTTAATTCATACATGTCCAAACCTCAATTATATGACATTTTTTTCCAAATATTTTTGGTTAATTTAATTATTAAATTACATATCCAAACCTCAATTATAAAAAATGTCACCAAACCATTATTAAATATTTCAATATGTTTTATAAAACTTGAGGTTAGAATTATCAAGAAAAATTGTTCTGATTCAAATTTGAACAAACCAATTCAATTTACCATTTTATAAGTGTAATTTTATGTTTTTTATATTTATTTTTAATTTCAAACTCATAATATTATTATAAGAATTATTGGCTTTTCCTTTTAATTTCATCCTTTGATGTATACATACTTTTCGCCTTTTTTCTATCAACTCTTTCTCAACTTATTTAAATTTCAGCCTTTATTATTATATATATATATTGTCAAAAGCTGTCCATTTCTATTAATGATTTATTTTACAACCAATCTTTTATAATTATGCAATATGTAATTAATTTTTCTTTATTAATAAAATGTTTTAGAAATTTAACTATTAAGTAATAATAATACAATAAAAAAATGATCTTTAATTATATTTATGTATTGATTTACATTATTAAAAACATTATTTATAAAAATTCAAAAAAAATCAAACTAATTGCCCCAAACAGAGTCATATAATTGTTCTTTGAACATTTCAAACCTAATGAAAACAACCAATACAAAAGAAAATTCAAAATTCTATGGGTATAAATAAAAAATTGAGTAAAAGTCAAACAAATTTACCAAATCACATAATAAATAATTAGATAAATTCAAATTAACTTCTAATTGCTTCCCTCCTCATTAATTAGACCCCTAAAACATAAAAAAAATAGTTAAAAATAAAAACCTAAATTAAAAATTAAAATGCTAGAAATAAAATCTCCCTATTAAATAAGAAAAATAGAAAATTATCCAACCTATAATTAATATCCGTTACAAAGTCGCTAATCTGCAAACAGACCGTTGACCAACTAAACCGGGTTTGGTTACCGGTTCATAAAACTTAACTCTCATTCTCCTAAAACCCTTCAAAAACTAGAGACCATCTGGCTCAACCCAGATTCCGGTCCAGTCATTTCCTTTTTCTTCCTAATCTCTAGCACTTTCCGGTGACTATTTGAATGAATATCCCCTGAAAAGGTTGGGCTACAGGCCGGTCTATACTCCGAAAAAAGCCGGCCGGATTTATAACGGACCCCACAAGCATTACACAAGGTCTTGGCACCGAGCGGACCTGTTCTCCACTGTGGGGTCTTTTGAACCTGGCAATGACTGCACCGTCGCTGGAACTGGGTTGAACCCATCATGCCACCGGTTTGAACTATCGGTTTTTTCTTTTGTTTTTTCATTGGGTGTTCACTGAAACCGGGTAATGAGTCAATGGTATGGGTGAGGCCAATAAATGGCGTCGAAGCAGATGAAGATGCTGTAGAAGAAGAAGAAGTAGATAAAGAAGATGATGAGTCTGTTAATGAAGACCCAATTGACCAGGTTCGAGCGGTGGGTCTGGTTCGTTTGGATCTTGCTTTGGCTGGGATTCTAGTAGGGAAAAGACATGAAGGTTTGGTTAACACCGGGTGGGATTTTGGTTGAAATTGAAACTTGTTATTCACATGGTTATCGTCTGTTTTCAAAGAACAGAAAATGGGAAATTCTGATGAAGAATCATCCACAAATTGAGAAATCCATTCAAGTTCGGCTAAATCATCAACCTACAAAAATTAAAACATGGGTTTTGAATTTGTTTTAGCAAAAAAATCATAGAAAATTTCAAGTTTTTCATCAACTTACAGGCACAGAAAGTTGATTGTTTAGAAAAGAATCAGAGCAATTGCTAAAATTAGAGTTATTGTCTCGAAAAGAAACAGAAACAGAATCTTTCTCTTCTTCCTCTTCCTCTTCTACTCGTAATTCTTGAAACTTATAATTTTCTTTAGATTCTCCACAAGAGAAATCCAGGAAACAATCAACAGAAAAATCTTCAGAGGAAACAACACCATTATTTAAATTAGAACACCAAATATCTTCAAAAAAAGCATGTTGGGTCGATTTTGAAGCCAATTCTCTGCATAAACTTGGTTTCAAAGCTCTTGCTACCATGCCATACTCCATTTAATCTATAAAATTCAAGATTCATGAACCAATTTTAGATACAAAATTTTTCTTAACGGATAAGAACAATTCATTAAAGATATCAAGAATTTTAAATTTTAAAAAAAATTGTTGAAGAATCACCTGATAAAGTTGAAAGAGGGGGTAGTATAAAGTTGATTGAGGCACTGAAATGAAGGCTGGTTCGTGGGCGAAACTGGTGAGGAGTTGATGGCTTAGGCTTATCTTTTATCTCTCTCTCTCTCTTTATTTTATTTTATTTATTTGTTCAATTTCTTTCTTATATTTAAAATTTTAAAAATATATATATTCTTTAAATAGATAAAGAGAGAAGCAGAGAAAGAGAGAGAGAGTTGTATTTGTTAGAAGCTGACTATTCTAATTTCTAAGAATCTATATATGGTCTTTAAATATTTGATTTGATTTGATGGTTTGGTTTGTTGTTTTGTTTTGGCTTGCTATGGACCGAATCCACAGTTCCCACACCCAATAAAAAATTAGAATTTTAGAAATAGAAAATTAGAATTTTCATAATTTCCATGGATTGGATATTTGAACCCAACTAGGAAACGTCAATTTTAAATTTAATTTTTTTGATAAATGATTTTAAACTTAAATTTTGATAGTATACAAAATTATATATATATTATATGTGTGTGAAAAAAATTATTTGGTCCAACTTGCCACCAGTTGTCCTTAATTTAAGGTCATGCAGATTCTAAATCAAAGTCTATGTTTAAATTCCAAGCTATTTTTCTTCTTCTGGTTCTGAGGATTAATTTCTTTTTTTTTTTCCCCAAAGGATTGAATTAGAAAAAAGAACGTCTCCTGGCAATTAATTTGAAAACAATTAACAGGGTATGGGTGAGTCATTAATAAAATTAAATTATAGCTTTTAATTTTCAACTTACTTCTGCATTAAGTAGATAAAAATTCATTTCTGCGAAAAAAAAAAGTAAGATGAAAATTCAAATAAAAGAATCCGAAACTTCATACCGAATTCGCTATTTCTTGCAAATGGCGCCATCACAATTCAAAAGAAAAAATGTATAAAACGAACTATCATCGAACCCACCAACATTTCGTGTTTTTCGGCCTTTTTATTACCCAAAATTGCCCCTACCATTCCCATCTATTTACTAAACTACCTTCCTTTACCGAGTTAATTGCGCAACCTTTTCGGGCTACTTAATCATGAATTACAGCCACCACTCGCAACCTTAACCTCGTGAAAATCCTACGCAGAATATCATTGCGAAATTTAAAATCTAACGGTCTATATCGTAGCGTCTTTTTCATACGCATAATCAGAGAGTGGAAACCAAATTTGGCATTTTGCTGCGGATTTTTGTTGCGAGTAGGGAAATGAAATCTGGAAAGCAGAAAAAAAAAAAAACGTGTAAGCGCGTATGCGAAATGGGGTCAAGACCGAGTGGCGATTGTGGACCAAAAAAATGACCAAAAATAAATACGCTTTTGCCGTTTTTTGTTTTCTTTTTTTAATTTTAACAATGTCGTTTCTGTTCCACAAAGACTGAGGAAAGGAAGAGTGAATTTAAAAAAAAAAAAAAAGAAAAAAAAAGGGACATTTTAATAGTATCGAACTGAAAATCATTGGCTGTTAAGCTTAAATTGAACATTTATGGTGGTAAAAATAAAAATCATAATGTTGATAATTTAATAGTTAAGTTTTTTTTTTTTCAGTAAGATGGACGAGAAGTGCATAAAAATTCAGAGTTATTTGCATCATATAGCATTTTTAAATTAAAAAAAATAATTTCGAATCAAATAAAAAATCATATTTATATTGTTATTTTTAAACAAATAAGAATAATTAAATAAATTTACTATTAATATATATCATAAATAGAATTATCTAATTTATATATAAAAAAAAGATGATTAATAATAAAGTTGAGTTGATTGAAATATTATTTCACAAAGTATAAATTTTGAAGCCATAATATTTATTTTTTAAAGAGTGGTGGACTGATTATTGGAGGACATAAGTGGACCAAAATATACCAAATTTAATTTCAAAGGGACAAATAATGATGCAACTACACGTAGCCTGTTTAAAGTATTTTATCAACTTACTTGAATTATTGAAAAAGTAAGGTCAAATCTCTGCTTGCCACATTATTCAACATTAATATATTAGACTTGTTTAATATATTTGTAGTGGCTCACTACATTTCATTGATATTTTAGGGGCATCCGTAGCAAGTGTCACGTGGTTTCAACAAATTTAATCTCCATAAGCTTATACTTTAATATCTAAAATTCGTTTTAAATAGTTTAATATATTCAACAAATTATCTTTTAATCAAATACTAAAATTGTGCATTTTGTCGAAATCCGATAAACTCAATTTAGCCTGAATATTGAGGAGTCATAAACCCTAACCATCTTTTTTTTAGGTGAAATTTTATACATTTTATTTTATTATAATTTTAGAGAAATTGTTATTAATTTATTAACCGATGACAGTTTTGTTCATTTTTTTTATTTTTTTCTTATTTTTTATTTAATTTGTATTATTTTTTAAAAATTTTTTATATTTTCAGTTTTAGTTCTCAAAATAATTTTTAAATTAATATAAATTTAAAATTTATTTTTATTTTCATATTTTTTATTTATTAGAATAAAATTGAATATAATTTAAATTTTTTTCATAGAGTTTTATCATTTTTTATTTGAAGATTATATATTTTTTTTAAATAAATATTTATTATTCTCTAATAAAGATATCATTCTTATATAAGAGATAATTTTAAATGATAGATAAAATAAAGTATACAATTAAAAGCTATATTGCCTATGATATATTATCAACTTATTATTTATATTATTATATAAAAGCTAAAAAAATAGAATTATTTTGAGGTTGTCACCTCATTATTTTTTACAAATGGTTACTTTACATTTTTTTTAAATTAATTTTTTTTATTTAGTTTTAATAATTTAGAAAAAATTTAAAATTTAATAATTAATAAATTATATTTGTCTTTTAATCTTACTCTAATAAAAAATTACACATTAAAATAATTTAATAATATTAATTAATTAAATTATATTTTTATTTTAAATTTTTTATTAATTAATTACATATTAATATAATTTAATAATATTGATTAATTGATATTTTTTAAAAAATTTTAAAGTTAAAAAAATATATATGACTCTTAATATTCATAATAAATTAATTATAAATTAAGGTTGCCGCATCATCAAATTTTAAAAATGGCTAATCCATATTTTTTTTATTAATTTTGTATTTAATTTCAATTATTTATATAAAATTTTAATTTTAATAATTAATAAATTATATTTGTGACTTTTAATCTTCTATAAATTAATTATACATTAATATAATTATATTTTTTAAAAATTTAAAAAGTTAAATAATATATATGACTTTTAATATTCATAATAAATTTATTATAAATTAAGGTTGCCACATCATTAGATTTTAAAAATGGCTAATTCAATTTTTTTAATTAATTTTTTATTTAATTTCAATAATTTGTATAAAATTTAATAATTAATAAATTATATTTGTGACTTTTAATCTTTTATAAATTAATTACATATTAATATAATTTAGTAATATATTTATATTTTTTAAAAAATTTAAAAAGTTAAAAACTATATAGCTCTTAATATTTATAATAAATTAATTTTAAATTAAATAATTTATTTATAATAATAATTAATATATATTTTAAAAATTTTAAAAATTAAATAATAAAACATATGATATTTGATATTCCTCATATATATATATATATTTATGTATGTATAAGTTAAGAAAAATAAAAGCATTTTATGATGCCACAAAATATATATATATATATATTATATAAAAAATAATATTTATTACATTTAGTAAAATAACTTATCAATATATGAATATAAAAGATTATATATTTAATAAATTATTAATATTATTTTTAACTTAAATTATTAATTTGTATATTTAATAGATTATTAATAAATAAAGATAAAAGTTTATATATTTAATAAATTATTAATAAATATTTTAACTAAAAGTATTAATATATGTTAAAATATAAGATTATATATTTAATAAATTATTAATATATTATAATAAAATATCTTACATATAAAAAATTTGTTAAAATTTGTTGACCAAAATTTAAAAATAAATAAAAAATAGATTATCACGTAATATTTATATACAATATAAAAATATGATGTGAAATAGTTATTTATCTCTTTACATATTATTTATGTCCTAAAATTTATAATATAAAACTATTATTATAGAAAGATAAAAAGTTAGATCATATTTCAATATCATTTTTTACAATAATAATAATAATAATTATTAATTATATTAAATTTAAAATTTATTGTCTAAAACTATTAATATATAAGGATAAAATATCATATATTTGATAAATTATTAATATACAAATATAAAATATCATATATATAATAAAAATTTTATAATGCGATAAAAAATTATATTCACATATCATATGAACATTGACTAGTTGTATACTTTTTACAATAAAAAAATTAAAGATATTTAATAAATTTATTAATTATATATATTTTATGTATTTTAAAATTATATAATTTTTTTATTTTGCCCGGGACAGATTTTTTTCTTTTAATACCAAAGACCACTTTCACTGTTGTAGTGTTGTTATAGAAAAGTACTCAATGCTGTTTATGGGCGAAAAAAAAAACTTTACTAGTGCATATTATTTTATTATTCCGTTAAAATTGATACATTCATTTTTATTTTCAAGACAACCTAAAATATAACACATTTACTATTTTAATAAATTAATTAATATATTAAATTTTTATAATATTTTTATTTAATGTTACTTACTAAATTATATATTACACATTAAAATAAGAATATAAAAGAAAAATTGTAAACAAATTTATAATTCTAATAAAAAATAACTAATTTTTTTAATATTTATTAAATAAGAAATGATAGTATCAATTTGAGAGAAAGGGAATAAGTTGTATATAATTACTACAAATTTTATTAACACTACAAAAAACCTGAAATAATTAGAAATGAATCACTTTCAATAGCCGTTGACAGTAATTGAGTTCTTGGATAGGGGTCATTGAAACATGTCACCTCTACGTTGTTATTTAAATAATTGAACAAAGTTTTTATGCAAATTTAATTGCATATATGGTTGTTCACCTAATTATAGGCAGCCCCTTTAAAATATTTCTCTGGCTAATCCTTAGTTTCAAAGGTTTAATCACTTGCCTTGAGGTAAAATTTAAGTTATGAGCAATCGATGAATTAATAATATTCTTACACTTTGCTATAATAAACACCACTTACAATATTATAATATTTAATATGCAGTGTCACGTAATATCATATATATATATATATTATCACTAAATTTATGTTCAGTCATCCAGATAAAGCTTTAATTATAACTTAGCTAATTCTATTTCGTTTGCTTGCTGTAAAATTTCTGAACTTTTCATATTCTGCACATGTGTGGACATGGACATGAGTTCCATGGACACCCTGGTTTCACCACTATATATATATATATATATATATATATATATATATATATATATAGTATCCATTTCAATTTACACGTTTATTTTACTCAAATTAAAAAATTTATTAGAGTTACTAATTTTTTTTTATAATAGTTTCTATTTTCAATATTTATACCCTATTAATTTTTCACTCATTAATAATAATATTAAATTGAAATGACAAATTAATAAATAATACTAAAATTTTATTTTGATATTATTGAACGTCAAATATTTTGAAATAAAATTAGAATTCTAAAATGATATTTAGATTGAAACAGAATGAGTATATATTTAATATATATATAAATTATTGGTATATATATTATATGTTATAATATATTATTATATATATTAAATTTTTACAATATGTATAATGTACACATAATATTATTAGGATATAATTTTAATTTTTTTGAAAAATTTTCACTTAATAATTTTGAGAAAGATCTAAAATTGAGAGTATTAGAATATTAAACTTTATGACAAGTTAGTAGAAAAATTAAAGAATATTACGGAGTAACACAAAAAAACGTACTTTGAGTTTTTTCTAGCTATTTTAAATTACAACTTAAACTTTAATAGAAAATATATACTCCTAAATTTGATGGTGCTAATATATATAAATTCATATTCTAATTTATATTAAATTGATAAGCCTACTATTTATTATATTTAATTGCTTCCAATTTGTATCATGAAAATAATAATATTAATAATTATAAATTTAATAATATTATAAGTGTTCATAATAAATAATTGAAGAACATATCTTATAAACTATACAATCTCACCACTTATATGTGAATTTTTTTTCATAATTTAAGAGGATATCATAGTATATTTTAATATATTCAATAATTTGATATATTTTATGAATAATAATAAAATAATTTTAAAATAATTTTTTTTATAAATTATATATAGGTAGAGAAATATCTAAGAGACTCGAACTTAAAATTTAGATGAGAGTAAAATATGTCTCTGACCACCAAACTGTACTTTAGTGATTATTCTAAAATAATTATAAAAGTTAACTCAATTAATAAAAAAATTTATTATTTTTTTATTGATTGAAATTTAATTCTCATATTCTCATTATAAATATATAAATAAGAATTTTTTTATTTATATGTTTTAATTTTTGCATGAATAATATATTTTTTTATTGAAATAATATATATTAAAAAAGAAAAAAAATATAATATTAATTTTATGCAGATGAATTTACTAAAATTAAACTCATATAATATCATTTTAAAGCATTAATAAATAATTTAGCACTTAAAAAATTAAAATATAGAGATACTAAAAATTAGATTCAGACTTTTAAAATATAATAGTTATTGCATTACTATAATATAATATTAAAAAATTACTTTTTTCTTTAATTTTATTTTAAATTTATTCTTAATAAAATTATATATTATTTATAAATTTTATTTTTACTTTAAAAATTTAATTCTCTCAGTCAAATCACGGTTTCATCGTTGAGTTAGCAGATATTGACTGTTACTCATGAACTTGGCTATTTTTAGTCAAAATCATAATTTAATTAATTAAATAATTTTATTAGGCCTAAAAAAAATATTTATTAGATCTCTCACTCAATTAGATGCTTAGTCAGTTTATTTTTGGTGCAACCCCTTATGAAATCTTAATTTTATTATATCTTTTAATTTCATTAATTTAATATATATATATATTCTTGTCATTTTAATTTTATCTAAAACAAAATTAGAATTATTGTTTTAATTTTGTAATAAGATGAGAGGTATAGATGGTAATAAAAATTCTAGAGTTAGCAATGGGGTGGTGCGGGACGGGGCAGAAGCGAGGAGCCAATCTCCATCTCTGCCCCAGCCCCGCTCCCCGTTAAAGGTGTTCACGGGTCGGGCTGAATTTCACCCCAGCTTGCAGCCCGATCCAAAAAATATTATGTCTACAATTTGTAACTCGTGACCCGGCTCTAAATTTGATAGGGCTGGGCTACTTTAAACCTAACCAGGTTTGATTCGGTCGGGCTGGCCCAATATTTTTTTTAAAATTAAAAAAAATTAAGGATAAAATTTATTATTATTTTTTAAATTTTAATAAAATTTACCTATAAATATTATTTTTAAAATTTATTATACCAAATTATATCTAATAATATATAAATTATTATATCAATATTTATGTTAACTAAATTATTTAATTATTTAGTTATTTTATTATTTAAGTAAAAAAATATAAAATATAAAAAATATTTCTCGTGGATTAAAATTTTAAGAGTCTCAAATATCATAAAATATATATAATATTTTAAATTTTCAAAATCTTTTTATATGAAATTTAAATTACCAAAATATATATTTTTAAAAAAATAAAAAAATTAATACTTCGGGTCGGGTCAGCCGCGAATTTTATGAACACCCCTACTCTCCGCCACAGAAATGAGGACAAATTTGCCCCTTCTCCATTCCTGTCTCCGCTAGGATCCTCGCACCATGGAGATCCCTACGAAAATTTTATTTTTTTTTATTTTTAATTAAAATTTAAAAATATAAAAAATAATAATTCATTATAATTTAATATTTAATAAAAAAATAATATAATAATAATGTGTAATAAAATTTAAAAAATATTACAAGATAAAATATATTAAATTAAATTTTTTTATATGTATAAATAATTTAAATACAATATACATAATATAATATAAAATGTAAAATGTATTTAATAATATATATATATTATATTATATATAGTATGTGTATTATATGTATATAGTATGTATATTATATATAATATATATATATATATATATTTATTTTGAATCACCACGGAGGCGGAGACAATAACCCCCATGAAATGGGAAGCATACTCCCTGTCCCGTCCCACCTTACGAGAAAAAATTTTTATTCATCTTTGTTCTTGTAAAAAATAAATTAGAGAAATTTTTACTTCGTTCTGAGCAATTTTGGGGGGGGCTATCTCCGTCTCCGTGAAAAATGAATTAGGAAAATTTTTATCGGAGTAAATCCAGTGAGCGGGGAGGGGGGTGTCCAACCCTAAAAATTCTTCTTGGACCTCTAATACATGGTTAGAATTTTGCCAAACATATTGATGTTAGTCTAAGCACTAAGCAGTGTCTAAAAGGCTAAAATTCTGAAATTGTAATATCTTATCAACTGTATATAAGGATGTCATTGTTCTTTTATATGAATTTATATCAGTTGATTAAAAAAAAAAAGAATTTATATAAGTATTAAACTACCAAAGATAAATTTATATAAGTTGAGCATAACCTGACCTTTTTAAATGAGAATTACTTTCAGAAACAAGTCTAGGTTTATAAAAATCAAATAAAATGTAATTATTATGATCCATTAATTTCAAAAGACCCTTTCCTCTTCTTCTTCTTCTTTTTTTTTTTTTGTTTAAAGTTATAACCTTCTTTTTAATGAAATTATCTGCTTCGGCTCGTGGACACCTATTTTTTTAAGAAATTAATTATTAAATTCTATAAATATTATATAAAATTATTTTAAATAGACTAAAATATATTCATTAATATCAAAATTACTATACTCTCATATTATTAATTAACTAATTAATAATAAACATATATTTGCAAAAAAATTATTTTTTCCTAATGATATAAATTGACAATTTTAATGGAATAGTTTTTTTTTTTTACAAAAATGACAAATTTGAGTGAGACAAAAATAGTATATTTTTGCAATATAATATCAAGCTAACACTAAACAACTTTGATCTAATTATATTTTAATTTATAGAATGTTAAATTATTATTGTTTTTTGGTTAATCCATATTTAATTTGTGTTAAATGCAACTACATTTTCCATGTGATATATTGTTTATCATAGACAGAACTAGACTGAAGAATTAAAGAAACAAGTTTAAACGCCAACACATATTAATCTCATCCCTTCTCTTAATCAATTCCAAAATTTCAATAGACTTATAAGCTGTTATTAAAAATGTAAACACCATTATTCATACGAAAGAGATGAAATCAGTTACATATTTGGCTCATGTTTCTGCATAAAAATCATCTATAACAGTTCTAACAATCAAAGGTATTCTCACAACATGGAACCCATCTTCCCAGAATAAGTTTCCAAAAGAATATCTTCCTTGAACCCTTAATAGAGAACAAAAGGTTACCTTAAACTTGAGCTTCTTTACTGAAGAATTAAATGATAAAACTGAAGGCTTAACTTTCACAGAAGTCCCTGCTGGAGCTTGAAAATGAGCAGCATAGACAGACATAACAGGACCCACATTTGTCACAGTTCTTGATACTGTTAGCTTCTTCTTTAGCTCTGGAATGGTGATAGATGGTAGATTAAGATTTACAATGGACTTGGTCGATTTGCCACATACAGTTGGAGTCCTTGTCATCAAGCTGATGGCAGAATTATTGTAGCCCGTCAAACAAAGGACATGGATATAGTCAGAGACCCCCATGTCATATGTAAGACCAGGATCTAAGGCTTTGTTTGCATTGACATGACCACCTCCATAATCAAATGGATCACCTTGCTTGTGAGGACCTCCTTCAGCAACAATGTTTTGACCATATTCGTCCAAGATTGAAGCTGCAAAAGATAGAGCAGCAGTAATATGAAATACAACAGTTACCCGTACTCACTCACTCAGTTCCATAACAACAGTACAAAAAAATTGATTAGGAAATGAATTTTAAAAAATGATGACTCGAGACGTACCACATTTCAAGTAATTTGATGCAAACCAGGTCTTGAAAGTGATTGAAAAACAATTATAAGTTTGGATTCTTACCTGTTGTGATTAATGCAGACTTAATTGCAGCAGGGCTCCATGTTGGATGATTAACTTTAAGAAGAGCCATAATACCAGATATACAGGGGCAAGCCATGGATGTTCCTGATTCCATTTTGAAGTCCAATTCTATTTTATTGCTAATGATATCATATGACACAGGTGATCCTACTGGTGACCAAGATGCCAAGATATTAACCCCAGGAGCAGCAATGTCAGGCTGCCAAAAATATATATATATGTTACCCTTAAGGACAACAATAACAGTAACTCCCAGCAAAAAAAAAATGATACCTTCAGCACAGCAGGAGATAGCGAAATAGGTCCTCCAGAAGAGAAGGATGCAATCTTCGGCGATATCTGTTTCCCAGTAGCTGTTTTTGTGATGCTAAACTTGACACTGGGATTTCTGTCTCATGAAAAATTTCATTAGATAATATCAACTTTGTTAGTCCAAGATCAAGCTATGCTACAGCTTGTGTTTGAGAGAGTACTTGCCCACTAGAATCTGAGTAACTTAGACGCATGCATACACCATTCCACTGCTTGGAATTATTAACTATATTGAGCTCAAGCTTAATTGACATTGCATAACATTGGCAAATAAATTTCATGGTTGCCATTGTTAAGTTATATGCTCAATAAGCCACAAATTATGATCTAAATGTAGAAATTACCTGCTTGACTCCATGTATGATAGAAGATATGTTCCAATTGCAAAGTCCACTTGGACACAGGGGATATCCAAGCACAAAATGACATCCTTTGAGGGAAACCGCGCAAAGATAAGACCAAGACCCTGAACCTCTGATACAGTTCTTGTAGCAATGGTAGCTGACCTCTGTGATCGAGATTGAAAACATACTGTTACTTTTCCTCTTGCTAAAGTGGCATTCAAAGTTTCGGATTCACAACTTCCGTTTAAAGTAAAAACTATCAGAATGTGCATTTGCTTGCAATAGCTGAACTTTGGAGCTTGTCAAATGCTTTCATACCAACAAAAGGCACAAAATATTACCTTGCCCTGTCTTCGTCAGCACCATCTGCTGCTATGTCTTCTCCATTCACAATAGTGTAAAACTTGTTGATATTCTTCCCTGTATACAAAGCCTGACCCTGTTTCAGAAAATACCATTTATTTCTATATCAAATAGTCATATTATTATATATGTATTTACTGAAAGATGTAATGCAAATTGACTGACATTTCAAGAATCATATTAACCTCCCCTTTGGTTCTAAATCATCAACTTCTAAGAACTTGTCTTTCAATCTAAACATATGATATTTGTATTTTCTAAATGCAAGATACCATTTTTAATCATTTCTCATCAAAATAAGAAGCCTATGACTGGTCTGAGACATGAAACTTGAAAGGCATGAAAATAGAAATGGAAAAATAAACAGGCCCTTGATTGTGAAATAGATAGATACAAGATGTAGAACTGTTGAACTGCACTCATTCAACTTACCAGCATACTGTGACTTGTGATTCTCTGGCAGAAATTGTAAGACTCCTAATATATCTCAAAACCCCAACAAAGTGTATGAACCATAGAAAATGAGAGTGAGAAAGACACATGGAGATGATGACTCTGACCATGATGATGTATTACAGTATTATGCCAAGGAAAGAAGCACAATTTACAATTCAGCCAGAAAGGCCTATAACTTCTAGAAACGCTAATTAACTGCTGACTAGAGTTGGCTTTGTACACTTGGAATCATTTCTAATTGAATATATTGGGTTTGAACACCAGACCTTTTTTCAAGAAGCCCAATCTTTTCAGTACCATCATCATCATGGTTAATGAACAAAATAGGGCAGTTGATACCACAGAAATCCTTTTCCATCCATGCTTTTATTTGATCTACCGTTTAATCAGTGTCACTAAATTTGGTGATATGATGTCAATATACATGCTCGTATGATGCATAATTTGAAAATAGAAAATTTTGAAATGGCTGAAAAAAGGAACTTGGTAAGTACCACAAGAGTTTGATTGTTTCCTAGGGTAATTCTTGCAGGAAAAGCTCGATCGATGATACTTGCTGCAACAGTAACAACCCATGGAGCAGTGTTTATGACAGTTTGACGATAAGGACCAGAATTCCCTGCAGAGCATACTACAGAAATTCCCTTAGCTACAGCATGAAAGGAACCAATAGCTACAGCATCCTCAACGTAAGTAGCAAGTGGAGGTGCTGAGCCAAGAGATAGAGAAAGCACATCAACACCATCATGAACTGCATCATCAAATGCAGCAAGAATATCAGCTGAACTGCAGCATCCAGTAGCCCAACAAACTTTATAGATAGCAAGCCAAGCTGATGGAGCACCCCCTCTTGCTAATCCTTGAGCTAGTCCCATAAAACTTGCATTTTCTACTAGAACACCAGCTGCAGTCGATGATGTGTGAGTTCCATGTCCTCCAGCATCCCGAGGCGACATGAACTCTAACACGTCACTTGTATTTATCTTTCCGAATTCAACTTCATAGCCTTTAATGTACCAACGTGCACCAATAATTTTCCTGTTTAAAGTGTATTTGTCAAGAGCTCATTTTTAAGTTCAATGAAGAGAATTTGGCACTGTACTAATATTCTTTCTATATATTAGGATACTCTTGCATATTCAAATTTGGTTGCATATCACCAATTTGCATATTCATAATCAATTGTAGACCTTTTTTAATCTATTACTACATATATATCACACAAGATTTTGTTAAAGTGGGTAATTGTGTTAAAAAGGGTAAGCTTAAACTATTTTCTACATCAAAAAAGAAGAAGATACCATGAGTGGCTGCAAAATTACATATATATTCCATGATGCAATGAGAAACTAAGGCCTTTCAAACTTCTGTCAAACCATTATGCACAGAATTGGTAGTTTAAACATGCATCCTGACCCACTCTTCAAGTAAAGATACCAAATCAGTTTATAGGATATTGAAACATTTAATAGAGCATAATTTGATAATAAATTCTTCTCCTTCTTGGCATATCCCTTTCCATCGTGACGGTACCCCCTCTGATACACTCATCTCTAAAGCTTGTTGACTCTGGCCATATACCTATTCCAAAAGAAGTAGTTTAAAAAGAAGAAGGAGAAGAAAGTGAGTACAAAATCAAGTAAAATGTGTAAATCCATTAGTGTAATAGCATACCAGTATCCATGACACCAATGATAGACCCAACCCCAGAATGAAACTTTGAAAGAATTCCATTCTCAAGGAAAGGTTTTACTTGTAAAAAATCCCAACTTCTGGTTGTATGAGGACTGAGAATTTTGTTTCGAATTGCACCAGTAACTCCTGGAAATTCTGTACCAATATGTCATTACGGAGCACAGTAAATACAATTAAGTATTTCTTGTTAGAAATTGCATATTTATATTGGGAAAATGAGTTCACAGTTCACCAACATCATAACACCTGCAATAACCTTTGCTTGTAACTTGGTTAAAAATGCTGCAAATCCTGAAAATCCATGCTTGTAGTTGTACAAAATCTATCTCTTTGCAGTTTCTCTGTTGTCAAAGGCCAAATCAAGATATATATATATATATATGCAAAATTATTGTTGGGAGAAATCAACAACTTTACATTAACTACTAAGTTTTTTAATGATCATTTTTGCAACTTCCTGGTGTGAGCAAAATCATTTATATTTTTACCAAAAAATTTAAAAGATATTTGGTCACAACAGGAAGTTACTTAAAGCATACGTATAAGGAATAACACTACAGAGATTCATTTACAATAGGAAGTAAAATAATTGTGATAGTTCTTCTTGTTTGTTTGCTCACCGTAAAAGAAACATAAAGAAAAAGATAGAAATGAAACCTTCCAAGAATATCAGAGAGAAAAACATGGTGGAACTCCTGAACCAGCTCAGGTTCATCATGATAAACAATATAGGCCTGCAACCACCAATTAGGAAATTAATTTTAAAAAAAAAGAAAAAGAAAGAAAAATTCAACTTCATACAATCTAGCTATAGATAAAAAAACATGACAATTAGGCCCAAGGATTCATGCCCGCATATGCATAGCCCAGCGGTAAGTATACCTCCCTGAGTAAATAGACACAACATCGACTTCCCATCTCTAATATAACATTAAAAAGAAAAAAAAACTCAAAGGATTGTCCTTTGATTATTTGGTGTAATTGAATTTTAAAGTGTTTGAACTCATTTAAAAGAATTCATACGAGTTAAAAAAAAACTAACATTTTCATTTATACGAAACATAAGAATATGAAATTACAGAGAGATTTCATAATATTTATTCATGTCAAATAGAGTTTAAAGAAAAATAAAGAGAACGCACATTTCTTTTGGCAAGAGTTTCAAGAAAGCATGAGTGAAGTAGAGCAAGAACAAGAACAAGAACAAAACAACGCCAGAGCTCCATAAAGAAGTCATGGGAGTAGAAACCAGATACTTCAAAAACCAGTAAAGAACAGTGGGATTTATTTAAAATTTTAAAACTAGTGATGGATCGGGTAAATCAGATGAGTGGGATGTGGGAGCCATGGCAAAATATACCAACTCAACTCATCAACTCACTGTTAATAGCATTAATGAAAAGGGTGTAATGATTCTCAACAAAAGTGTGTAATTGGTGCGACTCTGCAAATAAATTTCAAGGGTTAGGATTTGTCCACCAGCTCTTTTCATGGAGCAAATCTACAACTAGCTCATAAAATGGTTGACCTTGAAATTCAGTGAATGAAAATGGACCAATTATATGTACATATCAAGCTCATTTCTTTTTCACTCTAGAGAAAAATTTCACTTGTTAAGGGTAAAATTATCACCTTTAGTATAGAGAAAATTATTAAATACATTGCCAAAACAAGTCCAATTTTTATAATTTAATTACTGGTCTCGTGCCATTGGATTTTAATAACAATAATAAGCTAATCAACCTTATTGTATTATTATTATTATTATTATTATTATTATTATTATTATTTTGTTTCCATATAATGATGCGAGGAAGGATAATTATTATGGGAGTTTATGTAGATTTATTATCATAAAACTTTTTATCAATTTGATGATCTCAACAATATACTTATCTATAATTTAAAAAATAAAATCTGAAATCTTTTAATGGTAAGATTGATATCTAGCCAACTATGTTAGGTATGATTAGAAGTCATGACCTTAACTTTGAAGGCACATTTCATCATTTTTAGGAATAAGTGATGATGCATATAGCTGTTAGGTACTTTAATGTGTGTTTATACTTTATATAGTTATATATATTTTTTACGTAAAAAATCTTCAAGTTAATACATTTAGTGTACAAAAAACAAAGTGTGGGAGTCATTATAATACATAATGGATTAATGAGCTCTCCTCAAAATTATTATTTCAAAAAGCTATGTATATTGCTTTTTATATAGGGTCAACAATCTTTTTTAGTTTCACAATGGAATTTTATTGAGCCATTACTTATTCATTTGGAAAGAGAGATTTTAGGTTTGACTTCTACATATATAATTACATTAAAATTTTATAGAGAAAATATTATTATCTTATATTCTATTCAATTCGACTCCGAAAAATAATTTACAAATACATATATATTTAACATCCTTCCTAAAACAATAAAAAAGATTACCATCAATAATTGTCTAATTATATTTAAATTCAATTCATGTACATTTTAATTATAAATTAGCTAGAATTAACTATATGGGTTCTCTTTTTTCACTATAAATAATTATATATTCTTCATCTTCGTGAAAATGTAGAATAATAAAATCATTTTTAATCACTTTTCCCCACATTAAAAAAATCTTCAAAATTAATTAAATTCATAAAAAAAAAAAAAAGTAAGTCCAAAGTTACACCTATTGGTTAGTGCTAATATATAGTGATTTTGGGTTGTTCAGCAACTTCTACCCAAAAAGCAGTTTAGTTTCTTCATGGTTTTGATTAGATTTCGTAAATCCGATTCAACAAAATCTATAAATATTTACATTATGATATCAGCAAGCAATTCACACAGGGAAAAAAAAGAAATTTGTGCTTGCACTCGAGATTTGCTAGTGGAGGCTTTGGTCCTTCAAGTCATGCATAGATCATTTGCTCAACGTTTATTTATTAGTTTTTTAGCTCTCTGCATTTAAGCAAATTAGTAAAAGCTTACAAGTTAATTACAAGCTTAATTAATAAGGGAGTTTTTATCAATTTCAATATTCAAAAAGAGGTTCTGCTTTCACATTATGATCACATGTACAATATCACTTTATTATAAATTATAATTTAATTATTAATACATAACATTAGATATAATAATATGTTTAACATTATGTAAATAATTTAATTATCTGATTATAATCGAATTATTTTCTGAATATTTTGAATATTGTTTGAATGCCAAAGAGAGGGAAAACAGATGCTTCTACTCAACATATAGGTTAGAAGGGTAGATAATTGGTGTGTTGGGTATGATTTTTGTTTTTTAATTTTAACTTTTTTTAAGAAAAAAAGGCATTAGATAATATTATTAGGTTTTAAATTTTTCTGATTAGATAAAAATTATTTTCACCCTAAACATGCAAATTTTATAAATTTAATTTGAGAGTTTTGATTTTAAGAAGATATTCTATATCAATTAGACTTTTTTTTCTTTATTGCAAAAGTCATTTTTTTCTATTTTTTTATCATAAATATTTATGCAATTTTTTTCTTTTTTTTTCGCATTTTCTATATGTATTTAAAAAAAATAAAACAAGTTCTTAAAAATACAAAAAAAATGAAATAATTTTTTTATTTTTAAAAAAAAAAACTAAAAATTTACAAACTAAGTGAACACAGCCTAAATTGTTGTTTGGTTTACATTAACATGCATTTCTGATAATTTAGCTATAAATTGTTATTGATTATAATGATTACAGAGGACAAAATGATCCAAATAATTCATTTAATAGTATTTATTAAAGATGTGCAAAATTATTTAAATTCGACCGATCCAATCTCAACTCAATTAATTTTATTTATTTAAATCAATTAAATTAATCGATTTTAATTTATATATTTACTAATAAAATCGATCGAATATAATTGAATCGACCCATTTATAATAGTTGATTTTTAAAGATAAAATTTTTCAACTAATTAATAGTAGTCAAGTCAGCCAACCGCTAAAATTCTATCAACCGGACTATTGTGTATCCCTAGTATTTATTAAAGTTGAAATAATAAATTAATAAAAAATTAAGACGATAAAATAGAAAAGATCAAAAAATTAAAACATAAATATTTTTACTATAGTTTTTCCAATTCAAAAGTTACAAACTATAATAGGTTATAAAAGCCAACATTTAGTAATAAAATTTAAAAGGTAGCGACACGAAAATTCAAACGCTAATTTGAAACTCTAATCTACTAAATGTTTTGTTTTAGTGGTTCAACATCCGATCACCCCAACTTCAACTTTCAAAAGCTAAACTAAATAAAATAGATACCAAGTGAAAAATAACATTGAGATCATTTAAATAATTATTAACAATAACATTTAACACTAATTATATATTAATGCACATTGAGACTATAGATTCTTTTTTTATTATAAGAAAGGGAGGCAAAAGCCTTAAAAATTATCAGTAATCATTTGATAATAGAAAATTTTACTTCACGATAAATATATTGGATCTCTATATTTCAGTCTAAACTAAAAAAATCTTGAATATGAACTACCAAGAAAGTATTTGCATAACTATAAATATGTGAGACCATAATAATAATAATAATAATAATAATAATAATAATAATAATAATAATAATAATAATAATAATAATAAATCAACACAAAAAACCTCAATATAAGTGGTCAACTAATTGATTATGTCATCTTTATTTATTGCCTATTATTCATTTCCCATTGATATGTCATGTTTGCCCATTAATTTGCTTTTGATTCAAAAGCATAAATAAATAAATAAAAAGACACGAAAGCAACAAACATTATTCCATTATAGGATTAGCAAAATGACTTAAGATACAAAACTTGAACATTGTTGATGATGTGCATGTGTGTGTGTGTGTGTTTATATGTTCTATTAAAATATGATTTGTTTCCAAAAGCGAACCTTATATTTAAACATTTTTTTTAAAAAAAATTACGGTTAGGATATATTTTAATTAGTTAATATGTTTACTACATTAATTTTTTTTGCTAAATAATTATGAAGTACTTGAGGTTTTATTTATTACACTAGCCAGTCTCTGTATTTTTAACGTCTATTTTTTGAATATCTATATTTTTAAAAAATAAATTACTTAGTTTTTCTATCAATATTTGTATTCCAAAATTATTAGTCAATAAATTTGATATCATAAAATGACTTTTTATCATTCGTTTATATATGTCTATGTCTGTCTTTATTACTTATTAGTTCATTCGTTTTTTATTTTACTTTATATATAAATTATTTGCAAAATAATAAAATATATTATTCGTATTATTTAAATTTTTTTTAATAATATTTAGAAAATTAAAATAATTGATATGTATAGATCATCTTTAAAATAATAAAATTTATTATTCATATTATTTAAAATTAATTTTTAGTAATATTTATAAAATTAAAATAAATAATGTGTAAAAAATAGAAAGAAAATTAAATACGAGCATGATTTAATAAATAACAAAGATATAAATATATAAATGAAGGATAAAAAATAATTTTATAATGACAAAATTATTAATTTACAGTTTTAAGATGAAAATAATAACTAAATAGTTTAATTTTTTAAAATATATGGACTAAATAGTTTAGTTTTTAAAAATATAAGGATGCTGAAAGTACATGAACAAACTAGTATAATATGTAAAATCTTAGCAACTATATAATTATTTAACTATTTTTTTTTCTTTAGAATCAATATAAAAAAATTCACTTCTACTTTTATTTTATTTATGTATTTATGAATTATCTTAGGAGTATGAATCATATAAATCACACTAAAATAAATAAAATGAAGAATAAAATAATTTTATTAATTAAATCAATTTTATAATTATTTTCTTAAATATATGCATTTTATTTGTACAGTACAATAAAAACATTAGTGTTAAATTAAAGATTTCACAATGAAAAAAAAAACAACGCTATATTTGGATGTCATCCTATTAACTTAAATTTTTGAACTGAATTTGGAAGTTATTAAAAATAACATTGACTTAAATGATTTGTTAGCATAGTATTTAATTATTATAATACAAATATTAAATTAATTTGAAAAATTTATTGGTTGAATATTTTGCAATAAAACTTGAAAGTTCAAATTTTATTAGTTGTTTTCCTTTATTAATATTATTTTATAGTATAAGAAAATGAAATATAATAATGTGAGCGTGCCTATCTTTCTTCTTAATAGGTGTAAAAATATAACAATAATTAAAATTGAAGTATTCATTTCGCATTATGGTTTTCATATCTTTAGTTTATTATTATTATTGTTGTTGTTGTTGTTTTTGAACAATATCTCTAATTTTTTCTCCATCCATACTTTTGAACGCCTAAACATTTGGAAAAAGAATGGCTAATGAACTAATTACAATTTACGAAATGCTTTGTTGTTTTTTATATTCTTGTAAAAAGGGTGGTGTTTGTGTTAATACAAACATTATTTATTTATTAATTATGTCAAAATATCTTAATTTTAACATAAATAAAATTCAAACGAATTATATGTATACAATAGATATAACACAATTTATTTAATATGTATATTATTTATAACCTAAAATAATATTATATTTTTTAAATAATCAATTGATATATTATTTATAAAATAAGATCATAATTCAAAAATTTTATGATACAAATGCATAAAAAATGTTGTTAAAAATAGATAAAAAATAAAAAATATAGGCTAATAAGAAATGAATATATTTTAAAATTTTTATTAAATTTAATAATAAAAAAATAGAGAAGTTGATATGTGGCTGCCAACACAAATTTTATAAGAGAATTTTTTTAAAAAATAGATATAAGACTTTTATTTTATTTAAGAGTAAATAATAATAATAAAAATGATATAATTTTAAATTTTCTTGAAATTACATCATTTTGGTTAAACGATTTATAATAAATCAACCCGTTTCTAGCATAAATATATTAAAAATTAACTCTAACTTACTGATTTTACTAGTTTTGCAAATCTGTCATGAATTATTTTTAAACCTTTTTTTTTTATTATAATAACCTTACATAGAAAATTAGTTGATAGATTCAGTCTATTAATCAACACAAGTAAAATATATTCTTAAAAAACATAATTAAAATGAGTGTATTACATATCATAAAATGGGGAAAATGTCAATGTTTTTAAGATCAAGTTTATCAATTATTTGAAATGTGTTGATATTAGATGTTACTAGACTGAGTTTGTTAAATTTTATTTTTTTAAAAAATTAGAAAATCATAATTTAGAAAAAAAATATTTTTTAAAATTATGATTTATGAAAAAATGATTAAAAATATCTTTAAAAAAAAAAAGTCAAAGTGCAATTTTTGAAGTAGCTCTAACCTTGATTTCAAACACCCTCTTGGAATATGTTGATGGATTCATTGGTCTTACCAGCCAATTTAATTAACTAAATTAAAAAATATTTAAAATAATGTAAAAAATTCACATATTATTAGCACTTCTTGAGTTTAAAATAGGAAAAAGTGAAAATTTAAATAAGTAGATTAAATCAATATTTAGATTAGTTTCTAATTTAAGAAATCTGACTAATGAGTGTAATTTTTGTTTCAAACATCAAATAACATCTTGATTAGAAATTAAAATTCCTGTTAATCTTATCTTAGTGGGAATGTAAAGCTTTTGAACACTAAAGAATAAAAGAAAAAGAAAATTATTCTTGAATATTTCATTAACTGTTTTAGATTAAAAAAAATCATATTTACGAGAAACAATTAATTTTTTTCTCCTAGTATTTTCTATAAATTAAAATTTAAAAATAAATTAAATTGTTTTTTAATTATAATGAAATATTATCACAAATTAACTTTTATATTTCATTTATTATCCAAAAAAAATTGTCATTTCCGCAACATTTAATTTTGTTTCAGTAATAAAATTTTGACCAATTTTATTTTAAAATTTCTTCAAAAATACTTAAAAAATAAATTATTCTCAAAGATATCTACATTTTTTTAAAAAATAAATATTATTTTTTAATTTTTAATTTCAAAATATTATACATTTAATATACATCTAGTATTATATATCTTTAATATATTAAAAATATACTAAAATAATAAGATATTTTTAAAAAATTGACACTCCATTTTGAATGAATGAATTCAACACAATTTTATAGAATTCAATTCAATTCTAAGAATTACTTGTTTAGAATGAAATCTTTTATTCATTCTAATTTTATAAATTAAAATCTATGGAATTCAATTAGTGTAAACCAAATTTTACTAAAATAGTTAAAATATACAAATGAATTCTACAAATTAATGGACTTATTTTTTCTTTACAAAATTACCCTCAATAGACCTATACCTATTTCTCTTACTATATTCTTATAATTTTTTTTCTCTTTTTTACTATGTCAATCCATAAAATTTATTATTTCTCTTATTTTAACATTTTAAAATTAATTTTTAACAAAATCATGTTATTAATTTTTATTTTTTAAAGCAAAATATCTAATTTGGATGTCTACTCTTTCAGCTCCATCAATAGTTATATTTTTATCTTAATATTTTATTAGTTTTTCATTTTTAATAATTATTTAAAATTTTAAAAAGTTGCCCATTATATATATAAACCCTTTGTAAAATTAATTATCAAAATAAAAAATATTCCTATAAATATAAATAATAGTCCAATAAATAAAAATTTTTAAATCTAAATATTTTTCATCTAAAATTATGTTAAAAATTTATATTTTGAATAAAAATTATTAAAAATAAAATTATAATAGTTTCAATTGATAAAATTCTTATAAATAAAAAAAATATTTTTTAATATTAAAAAAATAAAATATTCATATATAATAATTATCTAATCAAGAAATACATTATTATTAATTTATAACAATAAATTTAAAAGAGAAATTTATGTTAATATTATTTGAGTATAAATTTTAAATATAATATTATTATAATAATAATATATTTTTAAAAAAGAATAAATAAAATTATATAAAATTTAATTAAATTATTTATTTTAAATAATACCTTACTAAAAATGAGATTTAAAATCTATTTATAAATAAATTTTATAAACTAAATTTATTCATTTTAAATGTAATGTAAAATAATCTATAAGGTGTAATGTTTTTTTTTTGTTGTCGTTAATAAATTTTATATTAAGTCTAAAGTATTTTTGAAAAAGGCATATTAAAAATTGAATGTCGGATTTCTCCGTTACAAACACACCTACCCACCCAAACCCTGAGAGCGATTTCCCTTAGACTTAACATCACCACCACAACCTCATTTCCTCTCTCTCTGTCTCCGGTCATAGCTCCTACAAGCTACGTGAAGATCGAATCAGAAAGGCCCTGAAATCATTCCCCCAAGTGAATGGAAGCAATAAGAAAACAAGCCACAAAGCTTCGAGAACAGGTCGCTAAGCAACAACAGGTACCCCTATTATCCGATCCAAGTTTCTTCTTTTCCGGTTGTCGGCTCTGTATCTTTGATTTTTCTATTCTTTTTCTCCTTTAGTTTCTGATTTCTACTCCTTTTTTTTATATATTTATGTTTATTTTTTAGGCTTAGAGAACCTCGCACAGCTAAATATTAGTAAATTTATAATGAAAAGAAAGATTTAAAATTTGAATGTCAAAATATGGTTGATTTGGGAAAATCGAAGCTATTTTTACGATGCGTGATGGGTTTAGTTTCAAAATGTAATTGCTGTAATGGTATATATACCATAGATATTATAGAAGCATTAGATGCTTTAGTTTGACTTTGGACATTCAAGCATGCCCTTAAAAAATTGAACTGGGTTTTGTTCTTAGTTTCAAGGATGGCAGTCTATGTTATTAATGGGATGCCTTTGTGATGTGTATCAAAGTATTATGCTTAATAGCCAATGCACCAATTCTTGTTTTCTTCCTGACATTTTTGTTTGTAAATGTGGGTTTGATTGATTAGTGTAATTTGAATTTGACCCATGAATCTGAAACTCCATGTCATTTATTTATTCAATTGTCATTTCCCATTATCAACATTTATCGTGTGGTTTTTATTTGTATGCATCACTTAACAACCTTGTATTCCTGGCTTCATATTTTTTTTTCTTCACTCGTTTAGTTTAGTAACTTTCTGCTTGATATGAAAATTTTTTTAATTACCTTGGATGTTACTTCAGGCTGTTCTCAAACAGTTTGGGGCTGGTGGATATGGAGGTTCAGACAATCTTATTACAGATGAGGCAGAACTCCATCAACATCAGAAACTTGAGAAACTTTACATATCAACACGTGCAGGAAAGGTTGCCTGGTCCTCCTATTGTGCATTTACCATTTTATTTATTCTATTTTCAAACTTAAGAGTTAATAAACATTGCATTTCAGCATTTCCAAAGGGACATAGTTCGTGGTGTAGAAGGATATATTGTTACAGGATCCAAACAAGTTGAGATAGGTGAGATAGTGAAGGCTTTAATATTATGTTATGGGTTCTACCCCATAGCGAAGGCTTTAATGTCATTCTGTGGGGTTCTACCCGTAAGTCTGATGATTGAATGTTCTTATTTATGTTCAGTGTATTATTTTCAAAATAGGAACCAAGTTGTCTGAGGATAGCAGGAAATATGGAGCTGAAAATACATGTACTAGTGGTAATACATTATCAAAGGCTTCACTAAATTATGGACGTGCTCGTGCTCAAATGGAGAAGGAACATGGTAATCTGCTGAAAGCTCTTGGAACACAGGTTGCACCATAATCTTTATTTTTCTTTGTTTCTACAATATAAATTCCTAAACAACTCTGTGCATTGAGTCTACAAGCACTATAACATACTTTCTTCGTTTCAAAATATACGTCGTTTTAGAGTTATAATTTTGTTCCAAAATATTTGACGTTCAACAATATCAAGATAAAATTTTAACATTGTTTTATCCTTTGTATTTAATGTTGTTATTAATAATCATCTTTCCAATAATTCAAAATGACATGTTGGAGAGAGAGACAATTAATTAAGGATTATGGGTAAATTGGTAATTTTAGTTAATTTCTTAAAATGTGTGAAATTTTCTAAAATGACATATTTTAAAAGAGAGGGAGTATGTAGAAAGTACATTTGGGAATTGAATCATTCTGCATTATTTTGCAAGTTCCTCTATACCTGCAAGGCTGCAAGAGTTCTTTATCTGGAATTCTTTGTACTGGAAACATGAAAAAAATTGACATTGATTTTCTGGGATTATTCCCTTTAGAAAATTTACTATTAAGGGGGATAATCTACAAAGCTTCTATGTCATTCTAAATCATTGTCTGGATTAGTGTCTTCTGTTTGTTATTTGTAATTGTAATCAGTAGGCTCTTCTTAAGTATGGCCTTCTCTTCCCGTTAAGTTTTTTCAGTGGAGATGAAGTAGAAGTGGTTTTTTGGTGTTTGTGAAAGATAGCTGGAGATTTGTTCCCGTTGTATATGGGTTGGGGTTAGATTCTGCTTCTAGGGCAGGAAAAAAGTCAGATTCAAACCGTATTAAAGTGTGCTTTAATCCAAATAGGCTAGATAATTATCAAACTGAGTCCAACCATTATTCCAATGGACTTTATAGGTAGAAGATGTATCCATATGCTTTGTTGTTCTCTGCTAATTAGCCGTAGTTTGCTTACTATCTTTCCTATTATTATAAGTCTTTCAGTCAGGTGCATGATAGTGTTGATTGCTTTGATTGTTAGGTTGCGGAGCCATTAAGAGCAATGGTAATGGGGGCTCCACTGGAGGATGCACGGCATCTTGCTCAACGCTATGACAGAATGCGACAAGAAGCAGAAGCTCAGGTATTTGCAAATATGGCCTCTTACAGGCTTGTTGAAGGGTATAATTTGATGGACATGTACAAATAGGACTACAGATTGTTCTTGAGATTGACTTATTAGGTTCAGTGTACATTTCAATCAAATAAAGCTTGTTTAACTTCGATTTTTTTTAAATCTCCTAAAGAACTGCCAGGAACATTTTTTATGATCTAGAACATATCAGTTTATCCATTTAGAAGTACAACCTTATATAGAGGTTCAAATTTATTTTTTCCTGAAATTGTTTAAAGACACTTCTGTTGAACCTAGACAGGCTATTGAAGTTTCTAAACGGCAAGCCAAAGTTAGAGAAATGCCAGGAAGTCCTGAGCTTGCTATGAAATTGGAAGCTGCGGAATCAAAGTTGCAAGACCTGAAGTCAAACATGGCAGTTTTAGGGAAGGAAGCAGCTGCAGCAATGGCTGCCGTTGAAGCTCAACAACAGAGGTTGACTCTCCAGCGACTTATTGCTATGGTAATGTTATAAATTGTGTGTTTGGTGAAGATCATATCTTGAGCTTTATTCTTGTGTCATTTGTGTACCTATTTGAAGGTTGAAGCAGAACGTGCTTATCATCAGAGAGTTCTTCAGATACTTGATCAGCTTGAAAGTGAGGTATGTAATAATGTTGTCATGAACTTCTGGCAGGCCTCCCCTATTCATGTCATTTGCTTAAGTTTGTGAACTATGATTTTACTAGATGATATCTGAACGACAACGAATTGAGGCTCCTCCTACCCCGAGTGTGGAGAACAACATGCCTCCACCTCCTCCATACGAAGAAGTAAATGGTGTATATGCTTCTCAATCACATAATGGCTCAACAGACAGCATGGGTTACTTCCTGGGGGAGGTTAGTAACCATGTACATTCTGTTGTTACCTTTGACTTTTATTAAGCTTTTAAAAAAATGGCATGGCCTTCACATTATCTGTGATTTTATGGTGGTATGTTAATTTGGTTTTTCCTTTATTCCTTTTTTTGAGACAAATGTTATTTTGTTGTTCTATAATATAGGTCATGCATTCATATCAAGCTGAATCTGACGTGGAGCTGACTTTATTTGTTGGTGATTATGTTGTAGTTCGAAAGGTATGGAGTTTATACAAAACCTTTTCTTTTTCAAATTTTTGTGTGCAAAGTTCAATCATGTTATCCTGTATCTAAAGAATTGGGTGCAAAAATGGTTAAACTCCTGTTATGCATATTGACAGGTGACAAATAATGGCTGGGCTGAAGGAGAATGCAAAGGCAAAGCCGGTTGGTTCCCATTTGGGTATATTGAGAGAAGGGAACGCGTTCTAGCGAGCAAGATAGCTGAAGTGTTTTAGAACCTTTTTACTGGGTTGGCTTGTTAGCTGAGGATTTTGTGTGCTGATTTGCTCCACATATGCTCGAATGTGGATAGAGGACTTATGGTCCCCAGTAGAATACCATAGCTTTTCCTCCTTGTGATATAAATGGCAAAATTTTTCTCGTGTTATTATTAATATATGAATGTATTCTTTTTTTTTTTTCTTTTTTGTTGAAAGGATGTTGTGAAGATTTTCACCTAAAATTGTTGATATTGTGAATGATCATCGCACAAACTGTCTTCCTGTTTTGCATAGCATATCTAACCCGTCCATAACTGTGAGATCCAGTAGGGGGCAAAGGTTGTGTAAGTCAACATGTCATCTAATTTAAGAAATTTTCTTGAAGAATATTAGTGTTGTATGTGTATTTATATTACAGTGGATGTCTAATATAATACATTTAGCTCAATAATAACTGTCACTTGGCTAAATCTCCGGAGTGGTTGAATTATTTCATTGATTGCAAAATTTCATTATCACGATACACATTTAATAAGTTACTTGTACATTACCCATCATTAACACCTAAAATTTTAGCTTTAAATACTTAATAATTTTAATTAATTTAGCAATATACATCTTAAAAAACTCAATTAGATTAAAAATAACTTAAAACTGTGATTAAGTTTCTTAATTATTTTTACAACTTAAAATTTATATCCCTTTTATCTTATTTCATACGATAGATTTTCAGTATTTAATTTTCAATTTTACCAATTATCAAATACCATAAATATCACAACTTGGACAAGAAGAGATAGCAGCTATGGCGAATATCCTATTGGCAGGATATTTTTTTCACAGCTACATAAACAGTGATTTTAAATTCCGAGGATCTGATAGTTACTGTATACTGCTATGTCTACGCAGATGCACAAAGTGCTGATTCCATTCTTTATGGCACTAGCTGTGACACCATGTAACCTCAGCTTTGAAGGAACATTGCTGGTTTGTGTGATTAAAATTTGATCTGAAGTTTTCCAAATGTGAAACTTCAAATAATGCTGTGTATGTGTATTGTAGCATCATATATTTTGTTTGCCACTGCAGGCAGGGCGAGAACTTAAATATCTTAGCATGACGATGAGTGGATGCTTTTCTGTGGGCGCTCTAGTACTCTTGGTAGAGATATATTTGTCTCCTAGTTTCTATATCGTAACTTATTCAAACTTCTTATAACATTAAAAATGGTATACCATTTCTGTTTTCACCAGCTTGTGAGCTGCAGAGGGTATGGATTAGTGGGATGTTGGTGTTCACTCCTGGGCTTTCAATGGGTAAAACTACCATCCTCAGCAATGCAATCATGAATGCAAGATTTGAACCGTCACTTATTTGAAGGGATGGTTTTTTATATTCTTTATTTTTTCAGGCTCGATTTTTCCTTACTCTCCAACGCCTTCTTTCCCCCACTGGCATACTATTCTCTGAAGATCTCAGCCAGAAGGGATTACAGAACCTAAGAGCTGCATAGTTTCAGAATCCTTGCTGAACGTTTAAGATATTGCCAAGGCTCAAATTACATGCCCTTATCTAGTGGACTCTCATCATTGCAAGCACTACAAGATCAGCATATGCTAGATGCGGAGTTCGCCATTCTCCAGTGCCCACCCGAGGCCAAACGTGCTCTACCTCAAGCTGCAACTATGATTTTTCTTCATAACAAATAGCCCTCGCTAGATCAACAAACCCTTTTGAAAAGCTTTCCCACGCAAGTGAAGAAAAATAGTATATAAAGCTAAAATATTGTTCATTATGTTGTGCTTCAAAGTGTGTTAATTGATCAATGTTTCAAGAAATATAAGGAATGGATAAGTTTATTCATTTTTGTTCAATCTTCTTCGTGCTGCATGCTCTATGCATCGCAATATCAACATTGTGGTTACATTGCAATTTTATACATGCCATAAAATCATTCCGTTATGTCTGCCTGTGCAAGCACTAGGGAATCATTAAGACTCAACCATACGTGCAATTTTAGCAATTAAAATCAATCGTTATACTTGCAGTTCAGAGGCAACACTACAAGCAGAAACACCCTAGTAGTCACCCTACCTCTTGTCCCCCTTTTTAACTCATCCTGCATCTATAAAATAGATGCATTCATATAGGTTCACAAGGCCCCTGCCTAACAAGATCGAAAAGCCCCTTGATTTCACTTCCATTGACAATCTTACTGCCACCGAAAATTTTGGAAATTTGTCATCTTGCAAAGCATTTCTCAAGTAATGACCATGTTTCAATAAGCTGGATCAAAATATTTACAGCAACAGTGCTAAAAAGTAATGCTGTTCAAATCCTGCTGCTTCCTCAACAGCCACACGCAGATAGCCTAGGTACTTGTCCTCTTGGCTACAATTTCAGCAAGGCAATCAATAAGTTTCTACAATTGGCAAGAATTATATGTGGAATACATTATTGCAAGAGAAATTCTAGAAAAGGTAGTTTTTCTTCTTGTTCTTTACCAGTAACACAGGCTTCACTTTTGAGTCTTTTCTCACAAAAATCCTACGTGCCCGTTTCTTTTTCTCCTCTGCCTCCAATTTAGAGATACTGGGCCTGTATACAATCACTGTCCGGCCAATTTTGCCAAGCACCACTGACCCAGTTGCTTCCTCCAGTTGTCGAACCACATCCTCTAGCTCCCCTGGACAAGTCCTGTGTATTTTTATCTGTTCAGAGCATGTATGTTTTGGTTTAGCACACCAAGCAATCTCATACTCTATTTAACCCAATCAGAAGTAGTGAAATAAAGATTTGGCTACAGCCACAAGTATAAAGACATACCAAAATTCAACAAAAAATGCACTCTTGCAGCTATTTGCAAGATCCCATTGAATGCTTACAAATGCGAGAGTTTAAACAATCACTGGTATGTGATTGTGAGATTTCATCCAACAGAATACATTTTATCAGTCGTTCATATATCCTAGAGCCAATTTTAGGAGAAATTACTAATATACATCAGGGAAATGATCAATGACCTCCATCACTAGCTTATACCCCATCCCTACTACCTACTCCAAATCAACTGAGCTTTTTATTTACAGAGCTTTCTACAAGAAATCTTCAGAATCAAAACTTGTCTTGGTTCTTCTGCAAGTCAAAGTTTTCCCCCTTTTCTATGCAAGTAATGGTAGCTTCAAACTATGAAAAACTGATACTATAATATATATTCCACGTCACAACAACAGTGTCAAAGGCATTCCCGGTTTTCATCTCATACAATTCAAAAATCCATTTCATAACCAATCAAAGATTTTACCTGCAAACTCTGTGTTAACCGGCTTTATCCACATCTCATAAAATTCATTACAACTGGTAGCTCCAAGTAGAAATTTTGACAGAACTTCAAATTCTGCCCTTGAATTGAAAATTCCACCCACCAAGAAATGATACTGAAAACTATTAAACAAAAAATCTTTCTACTTGGAAGTCAAATCGTAACTCAAAAGCATTCTCTGATACTTACAATTTCCAAGCAATGAAAATATAAAAAATGCTTGTTACTATCCTAAAAAATTTATATATATAAACCCAAATTCCTAAAGAAGCAAATATCTATTTCAGAACTGAGGTATTAACAATCACTATCAACAAGCAACATCACAATTATAATATTCTTTTTTACCTTTAAAAGCTCGTTAGCTTCAAGAGTCTCAATAAATGAAGCCGCAACATTATCTGTGACACCAGACTTGCCCACTAACTGGCACTTGAGCTTCTTCCCTAATCCATGCGCATAAGAAGCTAACTCTTTCTTTTCCTTCACCGTCAAATTCGGTACTTTTGAACCTTTTCTCTTTAAACTCAAACCTTCTTTAGGAGACCCATCAACAGAATCAACAAGAACAGAATTGCCTACCAATTCCAAGGTATCACTTCCACTATCATATTCATTTTCACAACCACCACTATCATCATCTTCTTCTTCTTCAATTTCTTCTTCTAAAGAAAGAGTGTGATTGAGAGAAGAAGTGGAGGGAGAGTGTGAAAAGAAGTGAGGATGACTTGTGCGGGACGGTGAATAGAGAAAAGAAAATAAGGTGGTGGTGGTATTATGTACCTGGTTTTTTGGGTATTTGGGAAGCACAGATTTTCTAGAGATGCTGACATTGGAGAAAGCAGCGGCGGCGGTAGGAGGAAGAGGTATTAAAGAAGAGAGGAATGGTGGTGGTGATGGGGATGTGCGGAGGAGGCGATGGAGGATATGGGTGGATGACGAGGATGGCACCGCCATGACCGGAGTAGGCGACTCTTAGTCTGAATGGGACAAGATTGAAAGTGGTAAGCGTGTTTGGTCCGGTGGTATGTTGAGAGCCAAGAGACCGCTATTCCGATTCTTTGCTGCGCCTTTCTTCTACGTTACCTTTAAACCCGTCAAATTATTAAATTAAGATTTTATAAAAAATCTCTAACAGTCTTCTTGTTTAATAATAATAATAATAATAATAATAATAATAATAATAATAATAATCTGTAAAAAAAATCTCTAACAGTCTTCTTCTTCTTTAAAATTTCATATGCCTTTTTTCCTAATTTGAGAGTGAAACACTATCATTAGTTTATTGAGGTGTGATAATTCAATTCGCTTTTCTTCTTCTTCTTTTTTTTTTATATATATATATTACTTAATTTTTATGTTATTTTTTTTATGTGTTTTTATGTGTGATTTTTAAAATAATTTTTAAATAAATATAAATATAAATATAAAATTTAATATTTATTCTTACTTTCATATTTTATTTTCATTAGCAATAAAATTAAATATATTTTAAATTTTATCATATTTTATTTAAAAATTATATTTTTTTAAAAATTTATTATTTTTTTAAATAAATATATTATTATCGTATGAGAAATAATTAAATTTTCTTTTACAGATAATAAATAAAATAATTATTTCACTAAAAATTTTATTATCCATAATATATTATTATTATCTATTATTTATATTAAAAAATTTAAAAATATCAAATAATTTCATCAATTATGATGTTACACATATATCTTTTGATGCATCAATAAAAAAAATTGTATTAAAAAAATAATTATAATCTCCAACACTTTTTTTAAATTTTTTTTATATAAATTATTTCTCATAGTCAAATTGAATAGGGTAAAGATGGGCAGAGCTCTCCCATGAATTTTTATAACTCGTAACTTATATTTTTATGTTTACAATTTAAAAGTTACTCAATAATTGAGAAATTCTTAAACAAACCAAATATAATTCACTTCACCACTTATTAACTGACCAATCACTCTGTCAAAAAGAAAAATTGACCAATCACGTGATTCATAGTTAGGCCTGCAATTGGATCAAATTAATTTATATTTTTTTATCAGAAAATTATTTTATATCAGGTCTAACTATATTTAAATCAATTTAATTTCAATTTTTTACTTTGAATTAGGATTCGATATCATGTCATTTCCAATGAAATTAAAAATATTTTTATTTGATTTCCTAAATTATTAAATTATGATCGACTATCTATTTATTTCTATAATTTAAAAGGATATGAGAATTTACTGTAGATAAATAGCAGAATTTCACTTCTCTTTCTCATTTTACCTCTAAATCTTTTTTTTTATCAATTTTTTAATTTTTGTTGCATAATTTAATATTATCTATTACATTTAATAAAATATACTTAATAAATAACTTAGATTTTAATAAATTTATTATAAAATTATAAAATTTTTTATTTTATTTTTATTTTTAAAATTTAAATATAGTTTAGTTCTTAAATTTATATATTATAAATAATTTATTAATTTTAGATTAATGTGTATTATGATAAATTATATAAAAATTTTAATAACTTGTTGTTTTTATAATGAATTGTATGAAAAAAAAAGTAAATTTTTTTATAAAATTATATTTTATTATAATAATAAATATAATTTATATTTTTCATTCATTTAATTAACCTATTTAATATTATCTATTATATTTAATAAAATATACTTAATAAATAACTTAGATTTTAATAAATTTATTATAAAATTATAAAATTTTTTATTTTATTTTTATTTTTAAGATTTAAATATAGTTTAGTTCTTAAATTTATATATTATAAATAATTTATTAATTTTAGATTAACGTGTATTATGATAAATTATATAAAAATTTTAATAACTTGTTGCTTTTATAATGAATTGTATGAAAAAAAAGTAAAAATTTTTATAAAATTATATTTTATTATGATAATAAATATAATTTATATTTTTATTCATTTAATTAACCTTGAAATTTATATTTTTTAATAATATTTTTAGAACACTCTATTAATAAATTAATATACAGTATGTATTTATGTGTTGGGCTTCTTTGCAATATATTTATACTATTAAGCAATATGAAAATAGCCAAATCAAAATTAGTTTCTTTTTTTATCTATAATTTATAAAAATGTATAAATAATTAATAATTAAATTGCATAAAATTTTATTTTTTATAACTTTAAAAAATGATTAAAGAGAAAAAGAAATAATGACAACATAAATTTTTTTTATACAATAATACCTATTACTGAATATCATAACTCAAAATTCTTACAATGCAATTGAAAATAAGATCCTAATACTAAAAATCTATACTTAGAGTAATTGCTCTAACTAGATCATGATCTATAGTATTAATAAGTCAATTAACTCAAAATATTTTTTATGAGTATTTATATTTTTTATTGCATGAGTTGAATAAAATTTTAATATTTCTTAAAAAATAAAAAAAAATAAAAAGAAACCAATTTTCATTTGTTGAAGGAAAAAAATTAAACTCATAAATAGTAAAATATTTATCTCGTTTGACAACTAAATATTGATTTTATTTTATAAGTTATTGAGATAATTTTATGAAGAAAAATAATATTTTTTTATAATTTAATAAAATAAAATAAAAAATTAATTAAGAAAAAAATAAATTCTATAAACATCGAAAAAAAATTTTAAATAGTATCATTGACATATAAATATAAATATATATATACGCATTTATATATAAGGATTTGAATTTATATTTTATAATGAAATTATAATTAAGATTTATATTTACTTTTTATGATAATTATTAATTATAAATGGAATCTACAATAAATTTAATTAGTTTAAATTGCAATATAACACTCATCATATAAAAATTTGTATGTATTTTAAGTATATCGTCAATTATAAAATTGAAATATTTATTGTTATGATCAAATAATCTATCGATTAATTTATCAATTTATTCTAACATTCAATTACACTTCGTATAATGCTATAATTATATATGATATTGATATTTGCTTGTTGTATGTTTTATTTACTCTTTTATTTTACTCTTTATTATTATAATATATTTTAAATAATTAAATAATTAAAATTATCTTATGAAACAAATAAAATATGTATGGCCGAAGAGAGAGTATCATTATAGTATATTTTTTAAATCAAAATCGCCAAAATCCTACCCACCACCTCTCTTTTTCTTATTCAAAGTTTTTTTTTTTTTCTGTTCTCTTTAGCTGGTGGCAGCACCATTGTTTTTCTTCTTCGTAATTTTTATTTGTTTTTATAAATAGAATATTTTCTTTACATATTTATTGGTATGCATTTTAGGTTTTTTTTTTTGCATATTCAAATATTGTGTTTATTTACATTAATTGTTCTCTTTTTTATATAAATATGTTTTCTCGAATTGGAATTGTTATTATATTTGTGTGGGATTTATATTGAAGATTTTAATTGATTTTGTAGTTGGATACATTTGAAAACATGCAACTCGAATTGTGGCATGGTAGACTGTTATTATGTCCGGTCAATTATATGTCAATACTATCATTTTCTCACAACAATATAGAACATCAAAAAGTATTTTTTTTTCAGCTCATTTTTCTAAAATACATTTAAAATACAAATTTTGTTGGAGAAAAACACGTATCTAAATAGAAAATCAAAATATTACCGAACTAAAGATATAAAGGAAATAATTATAACGAGTAAAAGAAAAAAAAATAGATTACATTTTGAGATTGAGCCAATCGCAAAAGAAGCACCATTAAATACTGACATTGAGTACCCTCAAAAAAGAAAAATACTACTGATATACAGACTATAAATTTGAGTTCGAGGAGCACTTTAAATAGGGTTTTTACCTGATTTACAATGAATGTAAATTATTGTTTATTAAAATTAAAATTTATGTTCTTTATTGTTTAAATATCATTATAACTAAGCCTATTTTAACCAAGGAAAATTCTTAATATATAGCTACTCTCCTTACAAAAATTTAGAGAGAAGATAATGGCAAAACAAATTCAGAAAGATGCAATACTTAACATTCCATCTAGAAACATAGAAATTAAACTGCAAATTATTAAATTACTAAAAACTAAAATATTTTTTTTTTGAAAGGACTAAAAACTAAAATATTATATGAAGTGCAAGTGAATTTGTAAAAGAGTAAACCCTTAATCATTTCATAACCATTACACTACCTGTAGTAAATTAACATAGAAAAGGAGGGAGGGAGGGTGGATCCCACCACCTGCCCTTCCACAGGTCAGAAGCAGCAAGGGCAAGTGCCAGTGTCCACCCTCTCTCCTTCACTTAACACTGCTCATTTGCCTTGCCCTATAAACTAAGGGCATTATACCCTATTGGAACTAAAAACAGAAAAAATGAAAGCCTACTTGACATTAAACAGACTTTTTGCACCCACAAAAACCCATCTGATCTGTCACATCAAATCTTTAGATTTGGTTACCAACACCAATGGCGTCTCCCTATGATCCTTTGCCTCACTACACTTTCCTTTGAACCATCCCGTGCAGGACTACAACATACTGGTAAGTAATCATCAGTTTCGCACTCAAAAACTGACCTCTCAAAATGTCTCTCCAGTTCCTCTTTTCCCTGATCAGAAGTACCAAGAGAAAGATTATCACATTTTTCAAATCAAACCCACAAAAGTTGAGACCAACAATGATTGAAAAAGTAAACAAGAAAAATATATAATTTACCTGCAGTCTTGCAGTGGCTACTTGACATATTTTTTTGGATTGGAAAAGATCCCAACCCTTATTGTGAACAGCTTGATGAAACTTCCAAGCTGCTTTTGCACTTGTGAAATTTGCAAATGCATATCCTTTGTTGGCTTCGTTACTGCATCAATGCGTTTACCCAAATCTAATAAATAATTTTGGGGCAAGTGAATAAAGCTTTTTCACAAGAAACAAAACTGGATTCACTCTACAAGAAATTATTGCATTAAGTATACTCTACTAATGGAACCCACCTCATAAAAATGGTCTAACAGAAAAAAAAATATATCAGATTAAAAAAATGAAACGAAAAAGAAACATACTCAAAGTCCATAGGAAGATACAAGAAATCAAAAGCTGACAAAAAATTTTCATTCTCCATTTGATCCTTCTGATTCTCTTGCAAGCAGTGATTATCAAGAAACTCCATTAACATCTCCCTCCTGCAAACAACAACAACCACAACAAATTGTTCAATAAAAATAAGAGCATGAAAAACTTATCCAAAAGAAGAAATACAATGCATGGGAAGAAATCCATACGTGTATCTATTAGGAATATTCCTGATCATAACAGTGGTAGTTAGTCCATCAGGTGAAATGGGTACTACTCGATGATGATGACGATTTTGATTTCGCTTTGAACAAGAAGAAGAAGAAGGCACTGCCACTGTCTGTTTTTCCCTTGTCCTCCGTTCTTGCGTCAATTTTTCTCTTTCTCTGCCATTAAAAAACCCACGACCCTTACGATTCTTATAGTACCCTCCCCTTGAACTCCTTGGGCTAACCTCTTTAGTAACCAACTGGGCTTGGTCGGAAACCGCAATTAATTGGCCTGGCTCGGCCACTAGAGGAGGAAGACAGCTGTTGTTTTGCTGCCAGGTAAGGGTTAGGGTTTGGCCTTTGGGGTAAGAAATACATGGAAAAGAGTAATATATAACATTATAATATGGAAAAAATTCAACAGCTTCTGGGTTTAATTTTGAAGCTATCATGGTTATAGAGAGAGTAAGAGCGGAGTTGAGTGGCCTAGTTTGTTGTGGTATATGTAGAAGGAAACAATGGAGACCGATAGAGATAGTAAGAGAGACAAAAAGCCACAATAAGAGAGTAGAGAGGAACAATTATGATTTACATAATTGTCTAGTTAGGGCAATTATGATTTATAAGAGTCGTGTTTAAAAAAGAAAATTTTTTACATTGCTACTTTTTTTTTGAACTGTATAATACATAAAATAAACCCAACAGGGGGATTTAAAAAAAAAAGGAACGAACAGGGAATTGGACCCAATACGTGTACCTATTAGCTAACGTTGAAACATGAATAACCACTATTGAACGCGGCCCTTAAAAGGCTGTCGAAGTATCCCCATTTTATCTGGAATAATTGCTACTGTTTTCTAAAGAGGAGGATCATGGTGATAATTATATATATATATATATATATATCTGCCTTCTTAATTTATTCTCTTTATTTTTAAATTTTATTTTGTTATTTTTTTGAAAAAATTTTATTATTTATTATTTTTATTGTTGTATGATGGTTTTTAGCTCAATTATTTCTTAAGAAATTATATTTATAATTTAATATTATATTATTTTATTTTTATATATCACCACATAAATTTAAAATTATGTATACACATATATATTAATATTTGTTTAATTTATTTAATTTTTTTGTGAATGAAAATAATTTATTAATAGATTAATAAATTTATAAAATAAGAATTAGAGCATTGAAAGGAACAATAAAGGACGAAACTAAGACTTTAAAGAAAAATTTTGTCCCTCTTCTTTTAAATTTTTGACTTCAACCTTGAGCTCATAATTATAAACGCTTAAGTTTTTTGAGAGCTTGTAAAAAAAATTTCAAGGAAATTAAATTCATTTTATCACTTTTACCATAGATCTTGAGAATGCTTAATTAGCAGCCTCCACCGTTTCTTCGCCAAAAGTGCTTTATTATAGATACGGTTTATGAAAAACTAGCTCTCTTTCATTCTTGGACTTGGAAATATGATGCCGTTTGAAGCTTTTCTAAATTATAATTCAACTAAAATTTAGCCAAAAGATTTTCTAGAGCATCAATAACACTAGAAGGAAACTTAAAGACAATCAGCATATAAGATAGAATTGCTTGCACTATCGATTTCAATATAATCTTCCTCCTTGCTTGCGATAACAATTTTGCCCATCCACCCCTATTATTTGCCACTTCTCCTTGATGGAGAAAGGATAATGCTTTCAATCTTGGCTTTTCCCTATGATGTGGGAAATTCCAAGGTATTTGAAAAGAGCTCCTGAAATCACAAGACGTAACTTGATAGTTAGGAATATATGTTGCTCTTATTTAAATTTCGAGCCTCTTAGGTATTTCTCCTCCCCCCATATGTGGAAAGAGCTCTTGAGCTTCTCACGTTATAGCAATCTATATACCTCATTTTTTGTTGCCTATGAGATATTCTTGCCAAGTCATATTCAATTCATGAGAATTTATTCACTAACCAGATGTCATATTGTGACCCTCAATTTCTTTAAATCAATTGCTTCTTGAGGCAAGATCCTCCACAAGATTATTGCATTTCCTGTAAATAAAAGTTGGGAGAAAATTAGACAATGGCGACTAATCTTATAGCCTTTGACGGATCCCTCAAGACCAAATTACTAAGTTGCCCATTATATACTAAAAGAAACAAATAGGGGGATCCCCTTGTCTAAAACTTTTTTCTAGTTTAGGTTCTATAGATGGAGACCTATATAGAATAATTGAATATGGAACTATGGAAACACATTCATAAATCAAGGAAAATTCACTACTCAAATAGGGCAACTATATATATATATATAAATATGCATATATTATAATGTTGAGAAATTTAAATAAAAACTAAATTCCCAAAAAAAATTTATGGCATAACGGGATTAGCAGGTCCAAAAAAAATTGATAATAAATAAATAAAAATGAGCAAAATGAAACTAATTAACAGAAAGAGAGACACTAATATTTAATGTAGTTCACCCTTTTATTTGGGTTATGTCCTTGGAACAAACTCCAAATAATTATTCCACTAATAAATAGTAGGATTATAAGAAAGAGATTTTTTTAAAAAAAATATTCTAGAAGCACAACATTCACAATTGAAATAAACTTAAAATAGTAGTAAGTGTTTTTTAATTACTCAAAATAAAATCTCACTATTTTATTGCTCATGAAAAAAAAATTATTTCATTCAAATAATTTTTTCTTTCTCAAAATAGGCTAAATATACAACCCCCACACACTAATCTTTCTATTTTTTTTTTCTTTTCTTTTGCTGTTGTAGAAGTGAAAGGTGAAGGCCATATATATAGGCCTTCCCCGTATGAATTTCTCCGCGTGGATAGCACTGATACAAGCTGTCCACAAAACAATTCAGTGTCTTTCTCTCTTTTTTTTTTTCAACATTTGCTACTAGAGATCCCACCAGCTTGACTTATTATTTTAATTTTTTTTAATTTTACTATTACGGGTTCCACCACTAATTGAGTAGGATACTATAACAAATCTCTCTCTTACACTCAAGTAGGTGAAACTTTCATACCAGTAATCTCTCTACATACAATAAGCTTCTCCATTAGTAGAGTTTTAATCATCATATCAGAGTTATTATTATTTATATAAATCTTTCCAAGCTGAAACTGCATCTCTAGTGCATATCAAATTCAGTGATATCTCACATTAATGTACTTTAATCGTGGGTGAAAAATAGAGTTCTTACTGAGATGAATAACGTTCTGACTGTCACAATACAATACATACTTCTCTTGCTCAAAGCTTAACTCTTGCAAAAAAAAATTTATCCATATTAGCTTTTTGCTTACTTCAGTAATTGGAATATATTCAGCCTTAGTAGTAGATAAGGAAATATATTTTTATAACCTCGACTACCAAGAAACTGCTCCCCATGCAAAAGTAATCAAGTACCCAAAAGTTGACTTTTTTAGAGTCAATGTCACCAGCCATATTTGTATCTATGTACTCATCCAACATAGATTTCTCATCATCAAAATATAAATAAATTTTGGAGATGCGTCTAAGATAACTAAATATCCATTTCACTGCTAGCCAATGTTCCTTTTCAAGATTAGAAAGAAATCTGCTTACAACTCCAACGACATAAGAAATATCTGACCTTGTACAAACCATAGCATACATCAAGCTACGAACTACAGAAGCATAAGGCACTTTCTTCATTTCTTCTTTGTCATTCTCACTTGAAGGACATTGTTTGGAACTCAACTTGAAATGACCTGCAAGTGGAGAGCAAATTAGTTTTGCTTTGCTTATGTTGATTTATCAAGAACTTTCTCAATATATTTCTTATCACGACCCAACCCGAGAGCATATGATAGGCACTAGGGAACGGAAAAAAGATGTTGCTCCCTGAACTCATAGTAAGACTAACAACTCATTTTTCAATATATATAAATGGTGACAGCAGTCGCTATCTCAAATCGGATCTACTTACCTACTAATATTATACTTTAACATAATATCACATCATCATCATCAAACATTTAACAAATATATTTAACTAAATCGTGAAACTATATGAATAAGAAGATAAACAAGAAAAGAGATATCATGCGGAGTTTTAAAAAATAATTATGACATAATTATATAATAAAATATATATAATTAACACTCCTGCCAAGAAATAAAAAGGTAGGATGGCCTGAATAAGCAGTACTCCTATGCTCAACCTGCAATCTGAAAAAAATGGTGAACAGAAATGAGTGTTCGACTCAATGAGCTATATAGTAATTAATATAATACAACTATCCCATGCATAACGTGCTCATACAAATACCAATCAACCAATAAATCACATTAGCAAATAAGGATAGGAGTAAGTCAATGGGGTCACGTTAAATCTCAAACTGGAGAGCCTATCCCCCTATCCGGCTCTCTTAGTCCATACATTTCTCTTAGAATCCAATACATAGGGTTTGTCGTCACAGTCGTAGCCAAGCAGCGCTACCCGACTGACAAGCAGCGCTGAGAATGAAAATGCTTCCGCCGTCATGTCATTCCTAATCTCATCATATAATATCCTCATAGCATAACTCGTATTCCCGATCATATGTAGTCTCATATCATCCTAACTTTATCCGACATCACATATTATATGCATTAAGCACAATCAACTCATGCTCAACACATATTATGCTTATAACAATAATAACTGTACATATATTGGATAAATAGTAGATGCATTATGCAAATGCAATTATAAATATAAATTAGGGGAGCAGGGTATTTTATTATTCTATATAACTCACAAATTTATGAAAACTCAATGATTCTCCTTAGAATATTTGATTGAAAATAGAAGATACCTTGCTGAGAAAGAATGTCAAAATCGGTCGAAATCTTCGTCAAAAGCTCTCGGGAGGCGCTAACTTCATTCGATGAGTGCAGGCTACTTTGGTGTCTGATGGCGGTGATCTTGGTGGCATTGGACTCGTCGAATGATGGGCTTTCTAATGGTGTGGGAGGTGTCAAAAAAATTCACTGGACAGAGATAGATTTGAGAAAAATCGATTCATCCATCTCTCCCTCACTTTCTCTCTCCTCATTTCTGCACTTTCTCTCTCTTTCTCTTTTCTTCTTTTTTTCTCCTATAAATACATATATATACATATTTTATTTTTCTTTTTATTTTCTTTTTTTACATTTTTTTAATTTTAAAATAATTTAAAATTTGAATCATTACATTTCTCTTGAAATAGCCACAATTTTCTTCTTTTCCTATCCCGAGTAATTTTCATCCCAAGAATTTACTTGGCAGATTCTAAATTTTTCATAGTCAAGTACTTGCTAAGCTTTTTCTTCAAAGAATTTATCTTTTCAATATCATAGTCACCTATCAATATATCATCCATGTAGAGCAATAAGATAAAAAAGTCACCATCATAAAACTTCTTTACAAATATATAGTGATCAACAGTTATCTTTCCATACCTGTGATCTGTCATGAAGGACTAAAATTTCGTGTACCACTGTCTTGGTGCTTATTTAAGTCTATATAGGCTTTTCTACAATCTATAAACAAGATTCTCCTTATCTTTAGCTTTAAATCCATATAGTTGCTCCATATAAGTTTCCTTCTCTAAGTTACTAATGAGGAAAATAGTCTTCACATTAAGTTATTCTATCTCCAAATTGAAGCAGGTATCTAAACTAAGAATAACTCTAATAGGAGACATCTTGACCATCGGTGAGAAAATTTCTTCAAAGTCAATTTTCTTTTTCTTTCAAAAATCTTTCACAACCAATCTAGCCATATACCGTAGTTGTGAACTATTGTTTTTAGTTTTTAGTCTTCACTCTGAAAACTTATTTATTCTTCAATGCTTTCTTTCCTTTAGAGCTCATAAGTGTGGTTCTCATGTAATGAGTTCATCTCATCTTGCATAGTATCCAACCACTCATTTTTCTGATCGCATACTATAACCTCTTCATAGCTTTAAGGTTCTTCCCCATCAGTAAGCATCACTTATTCACGAGGAGAGTATTTTGAGAGGTCACTCTATTTCTATTGGATCTTCTTAATTAAACTTCAACTGGTGGTGCAGGAGGAGGCTGATCATCATACTCATTAACAGTCTCATCAATTCATCAAAATCAATAATAGGCTCACCATCATTGTTAACATCTTATTCATCTGCATCGCTTTGCTCATAATTAGATAACTCTGGTGTGAGGTCTAAAGCATTTTCTTTGACTGATTTAGGCTTCTTAAGATCTTCAATAGTTTGATCTTCAAAGAACACTATATCTCTTCTTCTAATGACTTTTTTATTAATAAGATCCCAAAGCCTGTAACCAAATTCTTCATGTGCATAACTTAAGAAGATGCATTCTTTAACTTTGGAGTCAAGATTGGATCTCTCATCTTTTGGAATGTGAAGAAATACTATACATCTAAAAATTTAGAAATAATCATATGAAACATCTTTCCCCCTCCACACTTTTTTTGGAATATCTTCATTAAAAGGAACTGAAAGAGAAAGGTTAATCAGGTTGACTGTAAATCTTATTACCTCACCTCAAAAGGACTTAGAGAGTTTAGCATGAGAGAGCATATACTAGATCCTCTCCACAATGATTCTATTCATTCTCTTGGCAACACCATTCTATTGAGGTATCTTTGGAATTATCTTCTATAAGTGAATGTCATGCTCCTTATAATACATCTCAAATGGACCCATGTATTCTCCACTATTATTTATATAAACATATTTTAACTATCTTTCTGGTTCTCTTTCAATACTGGCATGAAAATGCTTAAACACATCCAACACATGATCTTTGGATTTCAAAGCAAAAGCCCACACTTTTCTAGAGTGATCATTAATAAAAGTCATAAAATATAAAGCACCACCAAGAGTTTTATCACTCATAAAACAAACATCAATATGAACTAAATCAAGAATATTTAATCTTCTAGAAGAGTAAGATCTCTGAAATGTAACTTTATGTTGTTTTTCAACCAAATAATTAGTGAAAGATTCTAGATGTATACTTGTAAAGGGTAGAAATTTTCTTTCTAGTGAGAACACCAATTCCTTTTTCACTTAGGTGGCTAATCCTTTTATGCCATAAATCTAATGAGGTATTTACCACTGCTTTCACCTCTCCTTTGCATATTTTAGCTTGTACAAAATATAAAGTGTCTTATCTACTTTCTTTAGTCAATATAAGATTGTCTTTGGTAATTTTACAGTCCTTTGTACTAAAAGAAATAATGCAACCCTTATCAGCTAGAGTGCTAGAGGAAATAAGATTAAACTACATCTCATGAAGATGCCTGATATTATTGAGCCACAGCTTGCACCCGATATTAGTAATCAAGCACATATTTCCCATTCCAATAACCTCAGCTGAAGCTTTATTTTCTATTCTGACATAGCCAAAATATCATTGATATATGATGTGAAAAATTTACGTTTAATAGGCACATGATATGAAGCTCCAGAATCAACAACCCAAGAAATTTTATGGCCATCAAGATGTAAATAATTATCCCTAGTGAAAATGACAACATTACCATCAAGTGCAATTAAAGCTGTGTTTTTATCTTTTTTCTTTTCTTCTTACTCCTTTTTCAACTACCTGCAAAATCTTTGCATATGTCCTAGCTTGGCATAGTGATAGCAAATCATATCTTTTCTTGACTTAGATCTATCCTTTGACTTGTCACAATTGTTTGACTGCTCTCTATATTTTGAAACTATTTAGTTCTACTTCTACTATGTTTTTTTATAACTAGTGCTTCTGAATGGGTAGAAGAGCTTTAATCTTTTTTTTTTCGATTTCTTTATTTGATAAACTTTTACAAACTGCATCAATAGATAGTTTGCCTCAGAAACTGAATTACTCAAAGCAACCTCCAAAGTCTCCCAATTGTTAGGCAAAGTGCCAAGAAGCAAATAAGCCTGCAATTCATCAGAAAATACAACTTCTAGATTGGTTAGAAGATTTACAATGTCTTTAAAATTGCTCAAATATTCAACCATTCTGCTATTATCATTAAATTTCATATGAACAAGTTTTCTATGAAGAAAAGTCTTATTTTGTAGGAATTTTATTTCATACAAATTGCCAAGTTTCTTCCACAAGGCCTCGGCATTATTCTCCTGAGCCATATGATGATAGACACTATTGTCTAATTATATCCATAGTCTTTTTATTCATTTTCTCTCAATTCTTGTTAAATTTATGTGTTGGTTTGTCGTTTTCTCCTTTAATAGGATCATAAAGATCCTTGTAGATCAAAAGATCTTTCATTCTAGGTTTTTAAATAGAATAATTTAAAGAAATTAATTTAAACATACTATTTGATTCTTCCATTTTAAATTATACAGATAATAACCAATCAAGATATGATACCAGTTGTTAAAAAATTTAAATAAAAATTAAATCCTAAAAAAAATTATGACGTAACTGGATTAGTGATTCCCGAGAAAAATTGACAATAAATAAATAAAAATGAGCAAAATAAAAATAATAAGCAAAAAGAGAGACACTAATATTTAATGTGGTTCATCCTTTTATTTGGGCTTCTTCCACGGGATAAATTTTTAAATAATTTCTTTTCCTAATAAATAGTAGAATTAAAAGAGAGAGACTTTTCTAGAAAATATTCTAGAAGTATAACACTCACAATTGAGATAAACCCAAAATAATGCTTAATTTTTTCCAAACACCCAAAATAAAACATCAATATTTTATCACTCACAAAAAAAATTATCTCACACAAATAATTTTTTCTCTCAAAATAGACTAAATATATAACCCACACACTAATCTTTCCATAATTTTTTTCTTTTCTATTGTTGTTATAGAAGTGAAAGGGTTAGACCTATATATAGGCCTTCCCCACGTGAATTTCTCTGCATGGACAGCTCTAATACAAGCTGCCCACAAAACAATTTGGTGCCTTAAATTTTGGTACCTTTTTTTATTTTTCAACATCATATGTTTAACTTATTATATATATATATATATGTATATAGATATTTTTCAAATTTTACTGCTGTGAATCCCACCACTAATTGAATAGGACATCACAATATATAATTCTCACCTTAACTCCTCCAAATAGTTATTGTTAATCTTGGTTCTTTAATGCGCTTCCTTAAGTATTTCCTTCCCCATGATGTCAAATATATATATATATATATATATGTAAATTTAACTATCTTAAACTCTAACTAATGAAAATCAAACACATTTTTTATTTTATTTTGCCTTAAGTTACACCTATCTCCAAAGATGCGCTCATTACTTACTTATGTTAAAGGTGGTTCAAAACACGGTAGGCTTTGCGGTGGCTATCGTGATTGTGATCCTAGTTGTGACAGGGTTTTGCTGTTATGATAATGTATAACGATTAAGATTGACTTAAATTAAGGTGCTCTTAAAGACATTGTAGAGTTTGAATCCAAGCTCGCAGTCTCAACTAAGATTTTTTTTCAAGGCATCCTTGAAGACTCGTTTATTTCTAAAAATTTTTTTTACTCTTTCAGTACTTACATGTTTCATAATTTTTTTTAGCTCATCTTAGCATAGTTTTTCTTAAGAATTTCTACTTGTTTCAATCGTTAATCTTTTATATTATTTCTAAATTTTAGCTATATTTTATTTAAAGTCTTTTATCACTCAATTAACTATGGTTTAGTTTTTAAGTTAGCTTTCCTTGATTCCAATTAATAAGTATTAATTAACCTCGCTTTTAGCCTATATTCATCATTATTTCTTACAAATTTCAAATTGGTTGGGTTCATCCACTTATTATCCTTCATCTAAATATAATACCAGTATAAGTCAATTATGCTTCTGTATCTTAGTCCTATAATGCAATACTCCTTACCCAATTTATAATGAAATTGAGTATAGGGATACCACATTCTGTGCAAAAAACACCTAAACAATTGTCAATATCTTTCATCATAGATACAGTACTTATAAATAAAAATAAAATAAATTACTTATATTTAACTTTAGTTAATCTTCATGCTGGGTTATAAATATATTATATATAAAGTTTTTAAACAAGCACACATGATAAAGTATGGTTACAAAAATAAAATTCTTACAATATCTCATTACATGTTCACATGATATATTACTAAAAACAATATGTACATGCAAAATGAGTGCTAAAATATTTTAAGGGGTAGTAGTGAGACTACTACAAAATCTTGATGATGAGGTGACTCTAGATTTTAATACAGATCCACTCCTCTTTCTGTCCTACTTACCATAATCTATGTATTTGTATCTGTACAAGGAAAGAAAATCATACACTCTAAGCTTAAGCTTAATGGTGCAGACTTAATCCAAACAGCCTTAATAATCATTTTTACAGAAAGCAAAAGATAATACAAATAACAAATACCATCAATTACTTATACACATATTACTAAAAGATTCCACATATAATTTTCTAAAGTAAAAGAAATTCATCAATATCAATGTTAAATACATACTATCATTCAATGCAAAAATTATAATATATATATCAAAAAAAATTTATTTCCTGAGTTAATCAAGATCTCAATCTGTATAATATTTCAAAAATTTATACTTTAAAATTTAACATCTCTTTTTATGCCCACAGTAACCCATAATAGAATTTTCGGACTGAATAATGAAACTCTTGATACTGAACACTCGATGCCTCTAACATGTTTAATATTGAACACTCGATGTCTCTAATAGAAAATAGACATTACATGCCATACTAAAATTACTAACTAGACATTCAGTACCTCTATGGTCTTTTATCAATTCATTGACATAATACATACAATGCAGTACTGCTAATAATATCTTCTATTAGCATGCCAACTTATCCAAACCTATAAATTACTAGTTAGGTTTACTTGGGCTTGCAATGCCATATAATTGGTTTTCATCATACATTATCTTTCCAAATTCAAGATGTCATTTCTCATTTTCACATAATTTAACAAGAAATATATAACACCCTTATACCCTATAAAAGTATAAAACACACACTCCCAGTATGTAAGATATGCATATACGGTATAAAGATGTCATAATCCGGTTTAATAAAAATTTTCATATTCTCTTATTGCTCAAAATATTTGTATTTATACAGACACATATATATATATATATATATGTATCAGAATATATGATACCTCACATTATTTCATTATTTAAAATATTCTTTATAATTTATAGTATATATATACATATACTCCCAAAATATAATATAATATACATAATGTCAAAATATACTATAAAATAAAATATGTACATGCTGGTAAAGTGACATTGATCTTGCTGTAGCACAAATACTTCAAGTTTCAATAACACAAGCCTAGACCCTATCTGGTCTAGTAGAACTCTCCGGCTCTACCGGATCACCCCTGTCACCTGCGCGATGAGTTAAAATCGCGCTAAGCCGAAGCTTAGTGGTACAAACTTTAATAATAATAATATTCAAATATAATGCCAATGCAAAATGTTCATATACTATGTCATCACATGATATTCAAGACCACTTTTGGATATATGATTTCATCACTTGATAATTCACATCAACACATACACAAGCATGAGCTCAAACAACTAATACATCCTTTAATTCTCAGAGTTACCATTTTAGTCCATAATGATACCATGTGTCTAGCTCCGAAGATAAAATATCAATGTATCAGTCCAACTAGGCCTGGGCTTACGACCCGATCTTTTTATCCAGTTCAGTTTCAAGGACTTGTTTCTAAGGCTTACGACTCGGTCTTTTCACCTCAAAAATATTTTCACAGTGATGCCAAGTGTCTAGCCCCATAGGCAAATATAGGCATGCCGCCAAATACAGAACTCTAAAAATTAAATAACATATTAGGCACACAATTATTTCATATTTTCATTATAAATCTCTTTCTCATTTTCTCATGATTAAGCTAGGCACATTACCTCATTTATCTCATTTATATCAACATCATCATTTAATCATAATGTATCTCATTTTATACAACCTAGCCATCACCAGTGGCTTTACATAATATCTTTAATGTATATATAATATTGCCTAAATATTTTAGGTCATTTTCATATTTTGCACATAGTTCACATTTCATTCAATTTAGCCATTAATAATGGCTTTTCACAAATGCATAATAATACATACATAGCAATTCACATATCTTAGCACTATGCTCATGAATACTTAATGTATCAAGTAGCTTAACACATTTTTCATTCAAAATGTGTTAGGCCAAATGTAATGCAATCACATTTTACTTTTCAAGAGTTTGTACATACCTTAGGAAACACTCCAAAATAAGCTTTAAAACTTCTTCTAACATTCTCTTCCAAGTTGCCCTTCAACACTAGGGTTGGGCAAACTACTCTCTCCCAATGCTTATACCAAATGTAATCATAAACAACCATTTAATATCACATTCTAAGGCATTCTCAATATCAAATCACTTAAATAGGAATTACAAATGAAAAACAAAGAAAAGAGTTATTCTCAAGTGGCACGCCCAATAACATGGGCGTGTTACTGACCGTGTCACTAAACCAATCATACAGAAGCTTTGACACGTCCAATAACATGGGTTTATCATTACCCGTGTTATTCATTCTGCCTCATAGAACGTTTGACACGCCTAACAATACGGACGTATTCATGGCCGTGCCAAATATTTTGCCTTGCAGAAGCTACGACATGCTCAGGGATATGTCCATGTTAATGGTCGTGTCATCAACATGAAACTCAGCACCGTTGACACGCCCAACCACATGGCCGTGTCACTAACAGTGTCAGGCAAAATATGCATTTCGAACTCTCAACCATATAAGCACAATCATTCCGAACTCAATAATACAACACCCTAAATCATCATCTTAGTTTATATCCATAATTCTCCAACAAATTTAACATTTATATAACTCCAACATATCATAACTATCATCTTATTCAATCAATCATTACTTTCTCTCACAACACGTTCAAAGAACAAGAAAGAAAAGAAATCTCTTCTTTTTCAATCCAACCTTAAAAATTATCATTAGCTACTTACAACATCTTTATACATATTCAAATAAGCCATCAAAATATACTAATACAAAATCTCCAAAATTCAAATATCATGTTCTTCCATAGAATTCTAAAGAAACTTAAAAAATGATAAAGGAACTTACCAATTGATGAAGAATCCTCAAAATCTTCACTTGAATCCTTAAAATTCGTTCAATTCTTTGATGAATGGAAGAAGAACTCTCCTCTAGACTCTCTCTCTCTCTCTCTCTCTCTCAAACTCATGCCAAAGAAGAAGAAAAGAAAAGACTCTTCTTTTTTCTTTCATCCTTATCTATATATATATATAATAATAATAACAATAATAATTACTATGCACTTAATGATACATTATATATATATATATGTAAAGTATATCCTTGAATATATGTATATATCTTATATATATCATATTTACATCAAATATATTTCAAATATACACTTTACTTTTTCACTTAAAATCTTTTCATTTTTTATTCAAATCATTTATTTAATGTATTCAAATTTAATTTATTTTATTTAATATTTAAAAATTAGGGGTATTACAAAATACATAAATGCAAATAAACTTCCATCTCTATACAATTTCCTTATAACTAGTGTTTTGATAATATATATATACAAAATTTTCATAAGAAATAAATATTAACAACAACAACAAAAATAAGATTTTTGTGTATCACATTTCTCTAGAATTATGACTTAAAAATTGTAATAATTAAGTTCAACTTTCATCATATAATTTTTAATTCTAAGTCTTAGCTTAAATATGAATTTTGAATAATTTAATTTGGACTTATGAATCAAGAGATATGCAAATTAAATCAATATATGTCCAAAAATAAAATTTAACTTCACCAAATACAAGGCAACTTTAGTGTATTGAATTAGAGATCAAATTTTAGCATGATATAACTAAAATTTGACAATCTAGACTTCATAAGATTTGTTCCCCTAGGTCTTAACTTTCTATATAATCAAGAATCACTCAATTTGGAGATCTCTAAGGTGAATTACATACATTGGAATCTGGACTTTTTAAAATTGAATTTTATTAGCTCTAGATTCTAAGTTAAAATTTCTAGCAATTTTTAAGGTCAGTTACATAAATTTTTTTGGGCACATTTCTCATGAAAGTTCTATTATTTATATTATCAAGAAGCACTCAATTTGGAGCTCTTTAGGGTGAATTAAACCCGATTTAATATGAACTATTCAAGGTCTAATTTTACCAATTCTAGATTTCGTATAATAACTTTTAGCAAATTTTAAGGTCACGTAAACATAAATTTTCTGGAAAACATTTCTTCATAAAAGTTCTAGAATTATCTCTTCTTTCATTTGGTATAAGTTGCATATAATTTGTTGCTCTAGAATGCAAGTTAGGAACCTGAAAACAACTACTATTCAGAATACTCTACAAAAATTTCAAATTTTCAAAATATACCCAATCTAAAGGCCAAACTCACTAATTAATTATTCCACTATTTACACATGTCAAACATTGAAAATTCATAACTTTTTCCAATAATATTAATAAATTTTCTAGAAATCAAACAAAATTGAAAACCCTAAAACTAACATAAACATAATTAAAAGAAAATGAAATATTAAGAGTGCACAAACTTATTTAAAATTTTTAGATCTTCCAAGACTTTTCATAACACGTACTTTACCTTTTTCCTTTCCCTTTCTCCTTATAAGCATCTTCAAGAAACAAAATAATTTTTTGTTCATCAATCTCAAATAAATTTTTATGTGCTCATGCCATGAGAAGAAAAGACGAACGAAAATCTTATGCTTTCACTTAGAATTTCACTTACTTGATTACTATTTATCCATCTCTTAAACTATAAGATTTCTTGATCTAATCAAGTTATTTCCAGCAAAAAAGACTTAATCTCTGTAATAAATATGTTGGGTAAAACAAATCAAGTGAAAAGATTAGAAAATTTGAGTTTGATTGAAGAAGAGGGAGAGTTTGAGAGGAAGTGAATGTTTGTGGCTAAGAAGAGAAGAAGATGATGGCGAATGTAATATCCGTGGTTTTAGTTAAATTAAATAAGTATTGGATGATTAATTAAAATATTAATAGTGGTATATGTGAGCATGCGCTTAATGTATACATAAGAGAAATATATAATATATACAAAGTATACACCTAACATATATTTATTGTATATGTTAAATACATATTATATACCTAATATATATAAGATATACACTTGTTGTACACATAGTACACACATAAAATATACATTGTCTATGCATTAGTTATTTAAAGTATATGTATAAATAACATATACATATACCAAAAATATATAAGACATATAAATATATATAGAATATACAATACATATAAATGAGGTATAAAATGGTGTTGGAAAAGTTGATGATGATGATGATGATAATGATGATGATGATGATGATGATGATGATAATAATAATAATAATAATAATAATAATAAGAGAAGAAGAAAAGTCAAAGAAGGAAGAAAAAATATTAGTGGAATTAATTAATTAATTAATTAATTAATTAATTAAGAGATAGGGATGAAAATTAAAAGAGACATTTTTCTTCTTCTTCTTCCTCTTTTGAATGTGAGTTTTGAAAGAGAATAAAAGAAGTGCAAGATTCTTCTATACATTAAATACTATAAGAAATTCAAGATTATTTAAAGAGGTTTTAAAGATTTATTGATGAAATCAAGTAAGTACATATCTTAAAGCTTTTAATTTTGAGTTTTTGAGCTTATGTATGAAATGTTTAGTGAGAGAAAGTGTTTCTAAATTGTTAAATTTATAGAAACTAATGTTAAAATGATCAATATGTGATGAATTGTTAGTTGGTAAATTTAGGGTTATGGAGAGGTGATGTGTAACTTAGAGTTTTGGTATAGATGATAATAACTATGGAAATTAATTAATTAAATGTTGTTTTAATGTATATGTTATGAATCTATTATTAGAATTTTGATATGGATGAGTTTGGATGAACTTAATGTTAGGGGAAGAATATGTAATATTAGATTTTCAATATGGGTGTTTGTTAATTAATGAAATGAGATGAATTAAAGGTGTTTTTATTGTAAATGGTATGATTTTGTGGTGGGTAATGTGATATGAATGGATTTTGGGAAAATTAGTGTTTATGGTTAAAGTATGTGAATTTGGAATTATTTGAAAGAGGTTTTCATAATTGTGAAAATGAGTTATTTTGTGATTATTTTAGTTAGGAAGTAATAATTTTATGGTTAAAGGTTGAATATAAGTTTTTAAGTGGATAAAGTTTGAACAAAGTAGGAAATGTTAAAAATAAGGTTTGTTGAGAATGTTATAGGAAACAATGATGTCTTGTGTAACATGGGTGATGAGTGTTACTTTGGGCTATAAAAAGATGATTGTACTTGAGATGCATGAAGAGTATTAGTGTAATGTATTATGATGAAGTACAAAAACATGTTGGTAAACATGAGATTTATAGTGAATATAATTTAAAATGTATGCAATGTGAGTTAAATTATATGCAATGTAAGAAAGAATTGTGAATAATATGGGAAATTGACATAAGGGATAAAGATATGGAAATGGATGTGAGAATTTGGCAACATGGTGATAAAATGTTGTTATGTATAAAAAGTATGTGTGCTGTTATGATCGTGATATAATGATTAACGTAATAAATAATTATGTTATACATGTATATAATGTGAAAAAAAATTGGGTATATATGTGTGCAATTGAAAAGAGATGGGATATGGTGAATTATGTAAAAATATGAGAAAATGAAAAAAGTGAGTGATAATATTTGTTGCAATGTGTTTGTGATTAGATAAAATATGCGGAATGAGTCACATTGTAAATATGACTCATAATTATTGTAAAATGAATGTTAAATGCTAAATAGAATATGAAGTATGTTTGAATGTGTGGAATGAAAATGGTTATGAAAGATTGTTGTTGGCACTGTAGAGTTATTTGCTAATAGTATGTCATGATTGTTGTTGTACCTACAAGTGAGACACACTTGTATCAAATATCTTTGTACTGAAGAGATGACTTTCGGGAGATGATAGACACTTTATCTTCAGTGTGGAAAGAGGGAAGCCTACGGGTGATTTAAGTGACACTTGCCTTCGGTGTCAATAGAGGTGGCCTATGAATGATGATATGACACTAGTCTTGATGTCTATAAGGGAAACCTTCGGGTGACTGATGTGACACTTGCCTCGATGTCGAGATGAATTAAATTGGTATTGATAAAAATTGGTTAGGCCCGACATGTCGAGATGAATTAAATTGGTATTGACAAAAATTGGTTGGGCCCAACGTGTGTGTGCATATGTCAGTGAGTATATGTATATGAGTGGTTTATAAAACCATGGGTATCTTTGAGAGTATTTGTGATGTATTGTGTGGTGGTATTTATGTGTTGATAAGTAACTTTTTATTTAATTGTTTATGGTTTTTAATATATGTACCACTAAGCATAGTGCTTAGCGCGGTTAGATATATCACACAGGTGGCAAGACTGCAGAGCATAGTAGTCCAGTTTGAGTTAAGCTTGCAATGTTTTTTTTTTGCTAGAGTACCAGCAGTGCCAAAAGTGCATTCATGTATAGTTCTACTGCAAAGTTTTTATATATTGTATATTATGGATTGTTTCTTTTAAATATTTAGGTATTTTATTGAGTAATGAGGAAAAATGAGGTATACTTGCTTTAGAAATAAATTATTGTTACAGGTTGTGTATTCGTTGAATTTGGAAATAATAAAATTTCAGATAAAACTCTGGCGAATTTTTTTTTCAGAAAATTTCTCTTATAAATTTATAATCTATTTTTAATACTTAAATGAAGGTTTTAAATACAACTAGTGTAGTATTTTTGTATCTTAAATAAGTATTATATATATACGGAAGTATATGTATGGTACGTATTTAATATATAAGGGTGTTACAGTGAAGGTGATATGTAGGGTTTCTATAATAATAATAATAATAAATAGCTATTTCATTAACTTAATTAATCTTACCTAACTTAAATACTTTAGTTAAAGTTTGATTTTTTTAAAAAAAGTAATTTGCCAAAAATTTACCTTTCTAATAAGTTACTATTTATCTTTTTCATCATACCCCAATATCTTCATATCATTTATTTATTCATTTATTTTTATTTTATTTTTCTTCTCTTAATAAATAGATTTTCAAATCATATTTGATTTTTGAGTTTAATTTGAGTATTATTCATAATTAGATATTTTAATGATACATAAAGTCATCTACTTTTGTTTAATCATGCTCATCCATATCCCACTCTTATAAACTAACCAAGATTTTCCATAATTGCATGGAATGGAAAGTTACCTTAATCCACCAGTAGCTTATTTAATCCGCATAAAGCTTGATCTCCTGATATATTGTTATTGAGTAACCAAAAGAAAAGAAGAAAGAGGAGACAAAAAATGAGTTCGATGGCTTGGATCTCCAAAGAGTATGTTTTCCTTTCTAAATTTCAGATTTTTTTTTCTCCACCATACTAGGCATTTTTCTTAAATTGTTAATAGGAGATTAGGTGGCTTAGTTTTAAGCTTAAAGAGATTTTGAGTTGCCTCTTCCCTATTATCTAGTGCGATTTTGACATTCAATCCTTCCCTTTTTTTAACATTTTAGAATTTTCTCCCCACTTCTTTCTTAGCTTTTCATGATCATCCTTTCTATACCATAACACCTAGAACTTTATCTAATTAGGTTTAAGCCTACAATTCTTTACTTCCTCTTGTAATCAGACAGTTATTCTTTTCCAATTCAAGTTATTATAACTATTTATTTAAAGTTTTTTTTTTTAACTTAGACTTTTTATCTAAGGTCTCTCTTCCTAGTTCCAATTACACTTAATTAAAATTCAGCTCAAGCTTGTTATTGACGGCATGGTGGGGAGGTCAATGATTCATATGGTATTGGGCAGGAAAGCGTTTGTACTAATAATGATCTTGAGATTTCAACTCTAGTAACTTCTGATGATCAGGGCTTTTCTCTTAGACAGAGGAAGAAAAAGAAGATTATTACATATAATCCATTATGTGATCACAAAGAGCTTAAGTTTTAAGTGAGAATGAGATTTGACAACCATCTACAATTCCAACAAGTTAAAAAACAATATGCAATATCATGTTTAAGGTCATCATGTTTTAGTCAATGCATACTGGTACATAAATGTGTTTGTGCAGCTTTTGCAGTGTGTTCTTGCAAGTTCCAACTTTTTTAATAACAACTTTTGCCATGTATTCAATGTGCATTTTGTTTACATTTATCATGTTTAGGCCTTTTGTTTTTTGGTTAATGCATACTGATATATACCTGCAATAGCATTTTGAGTTAGGTTGATGCATACTGATACACCATTCATAAGTAATAACTATTTATCATCACACATATTATGCCAAAACATCTTTTCTGCCAAACCATTACGTTACATAAAATATATAGTATCATAGTTGTAAATTACACTAGACAACAACTACACGAGTTACAAGTTGCTAAAAAAAGTTTAAAACTACCAAGTAAACAAACACAAACTTTACAAAAAACTTCACAACTTACCTATATAAAACACTAAGGCCAACTCCAACCATGTGCACCATTTTTTGCACCAAAATAGTGCAAAACACCAAAATGGCGCAACATTATCTCCAATCATCTGCACCATTTTTATCACAAAAAAGAATATTCTGTTTAGATTCTTCTCTCTCATTAATATTATATTATTTTTTTACTTCAACTTTATTTATCCATTTCACTTAAAAACTTCGTTTCATTTTAAATGAAAAGTGATTATTGATTTATTATTTATAATATTTATAGAATATAAATTGTTTAAAATAAGTTGTGAATCGTTTATTAAAATTGGATAAATAAGTTATTGATAAATGATTAATAATTAATAGACCTGTTTATTGAAACTATTACATAAATAGTATATTAATGATGATAGATAATTTATATGTTAATTATAAAAAAATATATATTTTAATAATATTAAATATAAATAATATGATTATATTAGAGTTTTTGAAATTAAATAAAAGTATACTAGTCTTTTATTTGAAAAAATCAATTTTAAATATGAGGAGAAAAAAATAATCAACAAATTATTATTTATTTATAAAGAGCTAGCTGTTTTTAGTTGTTTTAGCTGTTACAATTAAGAACATAAACAGCAAGCTGTTTAAGCAGCTGGTTTTTATTGAGAACATAAACAGCTAGCTGTTTCTTGTTGTTTTAGCTGTTATCATTGAGAACATAAACAGCTAGCTGTTTCTTGTTGTTTTAGCTGTTACCATTGAGAACATAAACAGCTAGCTGTTTCTTATTGCTTTAACTATTACCATTAAGAACATAAACAGCTAGCTGTTTTAGTATCTGTTTTTTATTGAGAACATAAACAGCTAGCTGTTTCTTGTTGCTTTACCTGTTACCATTGAGAACATAAACAGCTAGCTGTTTCTTGTTGCTTTAGCTGTTACCATTGAGACCATAAACAACTAGCTGTTTCTTGTTGCTTTAGCTGTTACCATTGAGAACATAAACAGCAAGCTTTTTTTTAAGTGTAAAGACATTGTAATTTGAATATTTTAATTAACTTCCTTTATGAATTGTGAATGTGATTTGCTAAAGTATTTTTTTTATTTTTTTATTTTTATGTATTATAAATAAAATAATTTGTTATAAATACAATTCATATTTTACATGATATTTATTTAAATAAAATTTTACATTTTAGTTATTAAAATATAAAATTAATAAATAATATAATATATTGAGTGAGTGAAAAAAATAAACACCTAATTATAAAAATTTACTTAAAAAATAATAAAGTAGGACTTGTTTAGAAAATATTTAAAGTTTTGAGTTAAAAATAAAAAAGAATAAAAAATTAAAAAAACCAAAATGGTGCAGCTACAGTACTGCACCAAATATAGTGCAACACTGTAGCTGATCTTCAAAATGGAGCAATAAATGGCGACTGGTTGGAGTTAAAATCGTGCGCTATAATGAAAATTGGCGCACGGTTGGAGAGGCTCTAAACACTATTGCATCTAAGGTAATGCAAAGAACCTTGTTGGTTTTTTGTTCCACAGCAAAACTACTATCATGCCAAAGGAAGCAAAATCAATGCTAACAACTTCATTGTCCATTTCTCCTTCACCCCCATCTACACCACCATGGATGCCATATTAGTACATGCTCTAGCAGCCACATTAGCCTTGTCCTTCATACTTTGAATCACCTCATTGGACTTCCCAATTTCCCCCTTCAATCTCTGAATCTTAGTGATAAATGGAAAGGCAATTTCCTTGTCTCTGGCACTGCATTTAGGATCTAACCACTCGAAATACTTGTAATCATGCTCTTGTACTTCCAACCATAAAGAAATGTTAATACGAAAAACCCTTATCCCTAAACCTTACATTTCAAAACTCTCTTTGTACCTTCCAGAATGAACATCTCATGAATCTCCTAGCATGATTGTTATGGCTGAGTGAGGTGTAGCAATAAGCTCGCTATTAATGCTCGTATAAGACTCTAACAACTATGGAATGGTTTACTGTAGTTTCGATTGATGCTTCTTCCATGGGAAATAAAGGAGAGGAGAGACGAGATCGTGGAATACTAGAACAAAAGAACATAAGCTTGGATGGAAAGAAAAAGAAACTAAGCATTTTAGTTGAAAGCTGAGAGGAAAAATGATGTAAAACAATGAGTTTCATTCCTTTCAGCTGAGTATCATCCAATCTTGTCATGTCAGCATGCCATACATGCTCAGGATTCTCCCTAGCTTATGTTAGATGAAATTAATGCTAAGAAATAATATCCATATGAAATTGACTCAAATTAAAAAGTTGAAATTAAACTGAGAAAATGCCATATTTGGTGGATTAAATTGGTGATTAGACTCTTATTTACTCCGTTCATATTTAGGTGTCCATTTTATAATTTTTATTTGTTCACGAATAATTGTCCATTTAGAATAACTAGAAATATTTGTTTATTTTATTCTAATATTATCCATATTTAATTATCAAAATATTTAAAACTTTTTATTTCCAAGACATGACTATTTTCATTTTCAAGGTGGCAATTATTTTTCATTTCCAATATTTATCCACTAATTACTCTTATAGTTTCTCCATAAATTTCAACATTCAAAATAAATTGTAGTCAATTTAAAAAAAATAAATTTTTGGGTCCAAACATTTAAAATTTTCATTCTCATAAATATTGTAGTCAATTTGAAAAATAAAATAAGAAAATTGTATTAAATTGAATTTTGTATCTCTTAAATTCTCACTAATTGAAAAGTAAATAATAATGTTATTAAATGAATTTCTTAATAAGTGTGAAAATGAAAAAATGAACACTTAAATCTGGACAGAGGAAGTAATTGATAAGAATATCTGGTATATATTGGGTTTCAATAATAGTCTACTTCAATTTGGTTTAATTTTCAATATGAAGATTTTTTTTTTGAAGAAAATTGTAAGGAGCTTATTATTTCTCTTTCGCAATAATATCAAAAATACATAATGGAGGACGAGAATGCCACTCCAAAAAGTCCGTCGACCTAACACAAGCCCTAGCAAGAGAATGAGCAGCGTTATTCGCAGACCGACCAACAAACTCTAAATGAATATCCCTTATATCATAAATGAGGGATTTGCAATCATCAATCATCAAACCAAAAGCAGAAAAATCTCTATAAGTAGGATCAACTATAGCCTTGACGCAAACTTGAGAATCAGACTCCAAAATAATCGACGACCATCCTTTACTTTTGATCCAACTAAGAGCCTCACGAATAGCTAAGACTTCAATCATACTAGCTTCAAAAGAACCTGGAAAGGCAGCTTGAAAAGCACATAGGAAACTCCCTTCACTGTCACGTGCTACACAACCAACACCTCCAAATAAATCTTGGAAAATTGCACCATAAACATTTAACTTCGTGAACCCTACCGGGGGTTTATTCCAATGAAGCAAATGAGAAGAAGGTTGCCCAGCCGTTGAAAAACCACCAACCTTTTCAGCTTCCCAATCATTCAAGAACTTGGTGGCACGCCGAAGAACCTAACCTGCATTAGATGATAAGCTCTTCCATACCAAGTTGTTCCTGGCTTCCCATAATGCCCAAAGAATCATAATAACCACACATATTTCCTCCTTGCCAAGTTGCTGGATCTGACCCTCAAACCATGAGATAAAAGTGTTGGCATTCAAGTGACGTAACGGTAAAGTTGAAACACCCCAAACCTCCTTCGCAAAAGAACAATTCACCAGTAAATGGAGATCAGTTTCAGGTTCTTCATTACAGAAAGCACAGGGAGCAGAAACATTGATATTCCGAGACTGTAAAGCATTGGCCGTTGGTAAAGCCTTAGAGCAACAAAGCCAAATAAAGTTTTGACACTTCGGAGGAACCCTACTAGACCAAACACACTGCCATAACTGAGATTCAGTTTGTTGCGCAGGAGAAGGAACAAAATTCACCAGCCATTTATAAGCACTTCGAACCGAATAGCTACCTTTTGCATCAAAGCGCCAAAATACTACATCCAGAGGACGTCGTCTGCTCAGAGGAATTTTTAAAATAGCCTCACAATCCGCTGCATTAAAAAGATTGGTCACAACCTGCAAGTTCCACCTATTATGGGATATCAAATCCGAAACAAGAAGAAATTGAGTATTAAGAGGTCTCGGAGTTTCTACTTTCATAGTTGCTGTAGAAGGTAACCATCGATCTTCCCAAATAGACAAAAAATTACCTGCACCAACACGCCAGCAACCACCCATCTCAATAAGACTTCTACACTCCCAAATACCACGCCACAGAAAGCTTGGATTATTCCCGAGCTGAGATCCTAAAAAACTAGAGTGAGGGAAATACTTAGCCTTTAACACACGGGAAACAAGATCATTAGGATGCGAAATAAGTTTCCAAGCTTGTTTGCCAATCAAAGCTAAATTAAATTCATGCAGTTTTTTAAACCCAAGCCCTCCAAACTTCTTTGGTCGGCACATCTTATCCCAACTAACCCAACTTACACCCCTGTCATGATTCTGTCCTTTCCCCCACCAAAATTTGCTCATAATACCTTGAAGTACTAAATAAAAAGATTTAGGCAACAAGAAGAGATTCATAACATAAACAGGTAAGGCTTGAAGCACCGTTTTAAGCAATACTTCTTTGCCAGCTCTAGACAAGCATCTACACTTCCATGAATTCAATTTTTGCCACAGCCTCTCCTTTAAAAATGCAAAGACCTCTTTTTTGTTTAAGCCAATTCTAGTTGGTAGGCCCAAATAGTTACCCAAATCCGCTTTTTCCGCCACCTGCACAGTGGCACAAACTTCATCCCGAACTTGAGCAGAAACATTTCGAGAAAAACAGATAGCAGATTTTGTAAAATTAATTTCCTGTCCAGAAGCCTCCGCATAAGTGTTAATCACTGACTTGACTACAGAAACTTCAGCCAAATCTGCCTTAAAAACCAATAGACTATCATCAGCAAAGAAAAGATGATCAATAATAGGAGCACCCCTAGCAACTGGACAACCATGCCATAAACCAATAGAAGCATGAGCCTGAATGAGTCTAGAAAGACCTTCTGCTACCAAAATAAACAGAAATAGAGAAATGGGATCACCTTGACGAATTCCTCTAGCTGGAATAATAGGACCCAAATGATTCCCTTCAAAGACAACCCAATATTTCACTGTGGTGACACATTTCAGAACCAAAGAAATCCATTGTGTGGCGAAACCCATTTTGTGAAGAATAGCAGCCAAATAATTCCATTCAAGTTTATCATATGCCTTGGAAATGTCTATTTTCAATGCAGCAAAACCATCCAACCCACTACGTTTATTCAAGAAAAAATGCATTAGTTCAAAGGCAATAATGGAGTTATCTTGGATACTCCTACCAGCCACAAAAGCATTTTGAGAGGGAGAAATAATTCCAGGTAAAATAGAACGCAACCTGTTGGAAATTGCTTTGCTCATAACCTTATACAAGACATTACACAGTGCAATAGGTCTCAAATCATTAGTACTTTCAGGAGCTTCCTTCTTCGGAATGAGCACAAGTAAGGTTTTATTCAATTCGGCAGGAAAACTTCCAGAATTCAAATAATGAATACAAGCTGCCGATACAACTGGACCAATAATATCCCAATAGTTTTGAAAGAATGAAGGATTTAATCCATCCATCCCAGGTGCTTTTTCGGGATGCATATCAAACACAGCTTTCTTAATTTCCTTCATTGAATAAGGGGCTAATAGACAATCATTCATCACATCCGAAACACAAGCTGGAACATGATCAATCACACCCTCCACACGACCACTGGTTGAAGCAAAAACCTTAGAGAAGTGACTCACAAGTAGAGAACCCAGGTTAGTTTTATCACTCACCCAGAGACCGTCCTCATTTTGTAAACGCTGAAAGCTATTTTTCCTACGCCTTGATGAAGCAGCCGAATGGAAAAAGTGGGTATTTCTATCACCATCCTTCAGCCAAAACACCCTAGACCGTTGCTTCCATCTAATTTCTTGGTCATGAAGAAGACGATGAAATTGAGCTTTGGCTTCAGCAAACTTATTAAAGTCCCGACGCAAGCGTGATCCCCTCAACTCCTTCATAACACTTCTACATTTAAAAATCTGGTCCTTCTCTGACCGCTTCAACTCTAAACCCCATCGGAAGAGCTCATCCCCACAAATTCTCAAACGATCCACAATCCCCAAAGAAGCATCTCTATCCCAAATTTCAGTAATAAGTTCTCTGCAAGCAGGATTACGCAGCCAATAAGTTTCAAATCGAAACCGACTAGCTTGTTAATATGTAATATGTTTCTGAACCTCAAGATAGATAGGGAGGTGATCGGAAGAAGAAGTATCCAGAACTAAAGCTTGAGCGGCAGGAAAAGCAGAAATCCAAGAAGGCGAGGCTAATACACGATCCAACTTTGATTCGATCAACCGACCAGACTGTCTGCCATTCTCCCAAGTATATGGATAACCCAACATTTTAAAATCAACTAGGCCAGCCTCAGAAACAGCCGAGCGAAAACCATCAATCAAATTATGGGGCTGTGGTCGACCCCCTTTTTTCTCATGGGGAAATAAAATATCATTAAAATCTCCGACACAAACCCAAGGCAAACCACAGCTACTAGATAAAGAACGTAACAAGGCCCAAGATTCCCTGTGGCAAGATCTATCAGGGTTCCCATAAAAACCTGTAAGTCTCCATTTACCAAACAGATCAACAGTAACCTCAACATCAATACATCGGCTACTTAAAGTAATTGTATGAACATTCGATACTGATTTCCACAAAAGAGCTAACCCACCACTGTGCCCAACACAATCAACTGAAACAAAATCATCGTAACCCAATAAGTCCTTTATTTCACTAATTTTATTCGAATGACAAAGAGTTTCAATAAGGAAAATAAAAACTGGGCATTTTTCAAATACAATAAACTTTAAATGCTCAATAGCCTGTGAGCCGCCCAACCCACGGCAATTCCAACTAATACAACTCATTTTCCGCTGTGGGTTCGAGTCAAACCGGCCGATGTAGATTGACTCGGATCATTTGGCATGCTTGAGTTAGAAGCAAAACCCTGGGCCCCATTAGTATGATCCTGACCCATTCTCTTCCTTTTAATATCATTAAGAGTCAAAAAATCTGACTCATTGTCAACAAAATCATTCATATTAATTTCCCGCAAATTAGAGTTGACATTCACAGCAAGGGGATTTGAAAAAATAGCAGTTTCCTTATCCTTGGGCATATCCCGTTCAGCTTTCCCCTTATCACGCTCCAAATTCTTATCAGCCCCAACAAAATCGGAATTACCAAAATTACGCACCTGACCCCGAACTCCAGTCGGAGACTCCTCCTCCCCTGACGGTCTCAGCCACCTCTGGCCAACATTCTGCTGACCCCTTCGCCGTGGAGCTCTCAAAGCCGGAGAAAACTTCCTTACTGCCTTTCCCGATTCAAACTCAATAAGTTTGGGACAAAAACGTTCAGTGTGACCAAAATAACCACAAATATAGCAGAACGATGGCAAATTCTCGTACACGAACTCAACCGTAAACCACCCACCATTTCCAACCTTCAGTTTAAAATCTGACCGAATAGGCTTCCTGACGTCCCAATTGACCCTAATCCTCATATAAGAATCCCATGAAGTTGTAAAATTGTTAGGGTCTGCCTCAATGAAGCCACCCACCTTATTACCAATGTCAACAAGCACACGTTCCTGCCGAAACCCCGATCTAAGCCCCTTAATTTGAATCCAAATAGGAAAGTGAAATAAAGGAACATCCAAAGGAGAAGGATAATCCCGGAACCGATCCAGTAGAAGCAGTTGGTTATCAAACGTCCAAGGGCTCATATCCAGAACACGATGAACATCCACCTCATGAAAGAACTGAAATAAATAACGAGCTCCTTCGATATCTCGCACCTGCATCCCCATTAAAGGTCGCCATAATGACGCCATTGTTTGTTTCATGGCCTGGAAATTAACGATCCTGTCTGATAAAAAAGGCCCAACAAGAGCCAGATTACGATTATCTTCAACAACCAGATCTTCCTCTGCATACACCAACCCCTCATCATCACTCACCTCAACGGCCAGATTCTGCATGTCAACAGATAAACGATCGTCCTCCATAATAGAACACAAAAGAAAACCCTAAAAAAATAAGGGACGAAAAAAACTCCTCAAAGAGAGAGACGAGAGAAAAACCAATATGAAGATTAATGCATACTTTATCATGTTCCAGTATATTTATAATGTAAAATTTGATTCGACTATTCTTTTCCAGGCAGAGATTTTTTTTTTCCATTATTCTTTTCGGTTCAAAAAATATTCAATTTGGTTTAGAATTCCAGCATTTTGTGCCCACTCTCATTAATAATGAATATAAATATTAAAAATTTAATCTTATGTAAATTACCATTTCCCATTAATATGAATTTATTTAATTTAAAAAAAACTCATACAACGGGCAAGGGTAATTAATATGTATATTTTTCAACTCAAATAATCATATTTCTGTAAAATAAAATATGTAATTGAGGCCTTAATTAGTCCAATTTATCGCATAAGTTTAAAGCATTTAAACACACAATTTAACAAATATATATACATTGACACATTTCCATGATAAAAATATTGAAATACTAAAAAGAGAATTAACATTAATTATTCTATTTTTCTTTTCCCTTGGGTTTATTAATAAATGAAAAAAGAACATAGTAAAAGGCGGTATAAATATATTATTAGAAATTTCAGTGATTCTAAATAAATTCTTAAACGATGTCATAAATCTCACTTTAAACCTTCATATAGTTTTTTGTAATCATTCATACTCTTGTTTATTAAAAACTGATATCCCTCATCGTGATAAAAACTCAAATTTCCATTAAAAAATATTGGCATACCTTCCGGGGGACTCACTGTTAAAGCTTTTGCCAAATATAATCTTAAATTAGACTTCAATTTTAAAATTAGTTTTAAAATAAATATTAATTTTTTTATAAAGTAAAATTTTAAGATTTTTTAAATAATAAAAATTTAAATAATATTAAAAATTTTAAATTTATTAAAATTATAAAAATTATTTTAAATTTTTAAATTTTAATTATTAAAAAATAATTTTTTAAATATTAAAAATATTAACTAAAAAACCATATCGTAAATGATAAAAGATGCTGATGTGACACTATTTATATTTTCTAAAATAATTAAAATATATTAAAATACATATGTTTAAAAAAATTAGATAAAAAATAAAATAAAATAAAATAAATAATCTATCTCAAGAACTAAAAACCTAACTCAATTAATTATTGATTTAGCAAAATGTTTATAAGGTGAAAAAATACTTTAAATACCTTATTAATAACACATTATACATGTATATATACATATATAGTTAAGGAGGTCCATAGACTACGGAGGACATTCTAAATCTACCTCTGAGTGGACTTTAACGACAATGTGATGATGATTTAGTTGGGTTTTGATGGTGATGAGGATTTGAAGCTTGCGCCCGTTCTAATAGTCAACTTTATGCTAGCGAGTGATGGTGTGATTATGAGCTTCTACCTTGCTACTTATAAACGGCGATGGTTGTTACTGAATGATAAGTTTTTAGACGACAATAACGTTAGATGGTTGAATTTATTGGTATTTTTATTTTTATTTTTTTAAAATTTATTATTTAATGTTTTTAATATTATTTAACTTTTCATTATTATTGAAAAATATAATTTTAAAATTGAAGTCCAATTTGAGATTTAGAAATAATTTATAGTCATATTCTATCTTTTAATAACAAAAGTTTGAATAGTAAGTTAAACATAATTCATGTCAATAATTTTTAATAGAAGTTTGATTTGCGTCACGATAAAAGCATATTTGATCTGTTCTTACACCAAAATTACAAACATAATTAAAAAATTAAAATTCTAAATGAGATTTATGTTACAATTCAAAGGCTTATTGTTAATCAGGGTGTGGAGGTTTATTATAATTCAAAAATTAATCAAGGCCTGATTAGTCATTCTACCTTTTAAAAAAATTGATAGAATGCGGATGTTTCGGGTTCAATTTCTATCGACCATATATTCAGTACTATTATGGTGCATGCTAGTATCTCTATGGTGTTTAGGGAAGGACTATCCCTAATTATATAGCCTATAATATTATCCGATCCGTTAACGGCCTCTTTAGTATATAAAAAAAAAAACTTAATTTTAGCCTAATTCTAGTTCATCCTAAAAAACGCATTCATTCAAACCAAAACATAAAGAATTTTGAGTAAATTATTATTATTATTTTAAGAATATGTATTTTTTATTGTTTATGTATTAATTAATAAATTAAAAATAAGAAAAAGAAAAGGATAATGAATGATTATTAGTATGTAGGAATTAGGAAATGGCGGCAGAGAGCAAGCGTTGTCTTGTCGTCTGGGAAAGATATCACACGTCTCAGGATTGCTTCTTTAATGCATAGATTTGCTTTCCCTATTTAATATTTAATAGTAGTAAATTTTTTAATGTATTAATATATTTTCTTTCTGACGCCAAATGTTCATCTCAGACCCGTCGCTTGCGGCAGAGGAGTACTATAAGCATGACTCATTTTGCATTTGACATATTGCCTGACATATATTATTGATATTATAATATATTGAAAAAATTATATTATTATATATAAAAAATATGATAAAATATTTTAAAAAATAGATTAAAATAGATTAATTTATTTAATTATTATCAAATTTTATTAAAAATTTTAATCAGTATTTAAATTAATTGAATAATAATTAAAATAAAAATATAGTTATTTTAAAAAATAAATTAAAATAAATTAATTTATTAATATTAATTTATTTAGTTATAATTTAATTTTATTAAAAATTTTGATCAATATTTAAATTAATTGAATAATAATTAAAATAAAAATATAATTATTTTTTAACGTAAAAATTTTTAAATTTTATTTTTTAATAAAATATTTTTTATTTTTTCTATATAAAATATTTTACTAACTAGTTAATAAAGTTTAGAGTAATTATTTTATTTTATATTGATTATTTATAAATAAATTATCACGATCTAATTTCTCAAAAAATGAAAAAAAATATATTAATTCGTAGTAAGTATGATAACTCATTTTTCAATAAATATAGGTGGTGACAGCAGTTATTATCTCAAACCGAGCCTACTGGCCTGCTAATATTATACTTTAATATAATATCACATCATCATCAGATATTTATTAACAAATATATTTAACTAAACTACGAAACTAAATGAATAAGAAGACAGATAATAAAAAAATTACTATGCGGAGTTCTAAAAAATAATTATAACACACTTATACAATAAAATATATACAATTAATACTCATGTCAAGAAATAAAAAAGTATGATGACCTGAATAAACAGTATTCATGTGCTTAACATGCAACATGAAAAAAATGGTAAACAAGAATAAGTGCTTGACTCAATGAACTATATATTAATTAGTATAATACAATTATTCTATGAACGTACTCGTACAAATGTCAATCAACCAACAAATCACAGAAGCAAATAAAGATATAAGTAAGTTAATGGGGTCACACTAAACCTTAAACGTATGACGTGTGATGCTAGATAGAGTTAGAATGGTGTAGGACCACACATGATCGGGGATACAATTTATAATATGAGGATATTGTACGATGGGATTAGGATTAGTATGACGGCGGGGTATTTTTATGCTCAGCGCTGTTTGTCAGTCGGGTAATACTACTTGACTACAGCTGTAAAGGCGAACCCAATATATTAGATTATAAGAGAAATTTATGGACTAAGAGAGCCAAATAGGGGAACAGGCTCCCCAGTTGAGGTTTAGTTTGGCCCAATTGACTTACTCCTATCATTGTTTGAATATGTAATTTTGATTTATCTGGTTGTCATTCTCATAAGCATTAATTGCATGAGATCATTGTATTATATTAAATACTATATAACTCATTGAATCGAATGTTCATTTCTTTTCACCATTTTTTTTTTCAGGTTGCAGGTTGAGCATATGAGTATTACTTATTCAGGTCATCCTGCCTTCTTATTTCTCAGTAGGAGTGTTAAATTGTATATGTTTTATTGTATAATTATTTTCTATAACTCTGTATGATTTTTTTTTGTCTATCTTCTTATTTTTTTAGTTCCACGGTTTTGCTAAATATATTTATTAACTAATGTCTGATGATGATGATATAATATTATATTAAAGTATAATATTAGTAAATTAGTAGGCCCGGTTCGAGATAGTAACTGTTGTCACCATCTATGTTTATTGAAAAATGAGTGGTCAGACTTACAATGAATTCTGAAAGCCACATGCTTTTTTTGTTCTCTAGTACCGATCACGTGCCTTCAGGTTGGGTGGTGACAATTAAAATATAAACAAATATGACTCTAGAGATTCTGCCGAAATTTCGACAGAGTCTCCTCTATAACTATAAAATTTTTCTCTAGAACAAAACGAGAACACACTCTAAAAAAAAATTCACAACAGTCAACGTCAACCCAATTGCCTCATTTGGGCCACCATTACAATTCTTAATAACTCAAATATAAGTCCAATAATAATAGTTTATTATATCAATGTTAATCTTATTTATTTAATTACTTAGTACTCTATTTACTTAATATTTAATAATTAACTCAATTAAAATTATAATATTTAAATTATAAATCTTTACATTTAATTAGTTTTAAATTAACACCTTCAAAATATCTAAATTTCAATCTATTTACTATTAATCATTAATTATACATTTTTATTATTATTATTTTATTTATTCCTTTAATTATATCTATAATTACTATCATAACTCATAATTCATTCTATTATCTAATTATAAATTTTATTAATTAAATACTAAAAATTTATAATAATTAATATTCAATTATTCATTATTTAATATATATTATATATTTTTACTATTTTTAATCGCTAAAATAGTAACTTCGTCACTGAAATAGTATCACCGTTGCCAAAAAATTATAGCTAGAATAGTGACAGTTACCAAAAAATGTTTATCAGAATAATATCACAGTTGTTGAAAATAGTAGTCGAATTAGTGTACCGTCACCGGAAAACAGTAACCAGAATAGTGCACCATCGCCGAAAAACAATAGCTGGATTTCGGTGGACTAAAATTTACAAATAATATTTCAAAATGAAGCTTATGAAGAGAGAATTCTAAAAATACCAACCTTGCCGGAAAATGATATTGAAATCTGCTGAAATCTTTATCGAAAGGTCTCGGGAGGCGCCAATTTCATCCGGCGAGTGCGGGCTGCTCCGGCGTCAGATAGAGGTGATCTTAGTAACGTTGGACTCGTCGGATGATAGGCTTTCTAATGATGTGGAAGGTGTCAAAAAAATTCACCGGACGGTGATAGATCTAAAAAATTCAATTTACCTCTCTCTCCTCATTTCTGCTCTTTTTTTCTCTTCCTATTTTCTTCTCTTTCTGTTTCCTTCTTTTTTTTTTCTCTTATAAATACATATATATACATATTTTTATTTTTATTTTTATTTATTTTTATTTAATTTTAAAATAATTTAAATTTTGGATTATTATATAAATATAGTATTATTATTCAAAAAGCATTATGTAATAAATTTTTTAAGAATTACACTGCAACTAACACACTATAAACACAGGGTTACTCTCTTTGTAATTTCATTTGTAAAGGGAAAACTTTTCTAATTCAATTCTTTTTATATAAAAAAGATAATTATAAATTAATGAAAATTATATTAAATGAAATTTTAATTTTTGATGTAAAATAATTTTTATTAATAAATCAAAGGAATACATTTATAAACAAATAAAATTATATAAAATGTATTAAATTAAAAAAGATAATGAATCCTTCTAAAGTTTTTTAATGCAAAGAGTGAATAATATTAATATGCCATAAATAATAGCAAAATACTATTACAAGTTGTTATATGTAGAAGACATCAATTTCTATTAGAGAAGTATAAATCTCTATTTGAAGAAGATAATTTTATAATAAAAGCATAAATTATATTTATTTTATTTTAAAAGATAAAAAATATAAAAATAAGAATAAATATTAAAATTTAAAATTTTATTGTTTTAAAAATTATTTTAAAAATAAATTATAAATAAAAATATATACAATTAAAAAAAGATTAATATAAAAATCAAGTCGTAAATGATAAAGAAATATGAAGAAAGACAAAGTTATTATTCGTTAATGAATAATGGTAGCCCCACTCTAAATTAAATAAGAAGAAGAACGCATGAAAATTTAGAGAAATATAAGAAGATTAAATGAAATTTTAATTTAATTAAAATTCATTTTATCATCAAATTATGTTATTTGTATTGTATTTATTATTTAATTATTATTTATTGGTTCAACCTATTTATTTATAAATTCTTTATTTTCATAATCTGTGAAGTCCCTTTTTTTTTTTCTAATTTCGAGATATATATACAATAATTTTTTATTATAAAAAGATATGTAAAAAATAAAATTTAATATATTCAATAGTAATTTATGAATTTTTTTAAGAAATAAAACATATTTGTTTTTATAGGATGGGGGAAATATTGGGAAATATTATTATCTCCAAAAATTTTAATATTATTAACTACTATTAAATAAAATATTGAATTAAAAAATAAATAATAATGACTTTATTTATGTATATAATGTTTAAAAGAATTTTTACATAAAATTTAATTTATATTTAATACAATTAAATGTTTTCAGTTTTTTATTTTTATTTTTGAATAATATCTTAATTAATGGTATAAAGAATGTTTACAATATTCTGCATTAAAATAATTTTAATGATATTCAAGGAGAATGAAAAGTAGGAGTGCATATAAATCAACAAGTAATTCGAGGGGAACAAGTGCAGGGTTTATTTTCTATTAGGTCTATATCTTTACAATTTTTCATTAGTTATAATTTTTCTAAAATATTTTTATATTCTAAAATAATAAAAATTTAATATTTATTAATATATCTTATTTTTACCCATAAAAATAATATAAATTAATAAAAAAAAGTATAAATAAATTGAGATTTTAAAAATTTCCATCACTTGCACAGTTAACATGAATGAATATTTCATGACTAATACAATTACAACTTTACATATGAATTATTGGATATAATTATATATTTGCTAATCCATATATATATAATAAATCTAATGGTTTAAATATTTATAGATCTTGAAATAAAAAATAAAAATAAAATTGAAAAATTCATGCACAGAAAGAGCTTTTATGACTTTTAGAACCACATCAAACGAGATAAAAGAGAAAAGAATTGGCTAAAAAAATTTTGCTATTCTGTTTCAGATAAAAAAATTGATTGGAAAAAAAAAAGCAGAGAAATAGAAAAATTCCTAAAAAAAATACTACTTAAAACAATTTATTTTTTGATAATAATAATAATAATTCTGTATTTAAGAAAAATAGTTTTGTTAGAAATATCATGAATTCCTCCATTTAACATTTGTATTCTTTGGTGCTCAGCTTCATATTAGCATCGTTAAATCCTCCCATCATAATAAAACTTTATCAACTCGATATATATATATATATATATGTGTGTGTGTGTGTGTGTGTGTGTATATGCGCGCGCGCTTGTACACGCCAACTGAGCTAATCAGCTCACAAAAATTATCTATATATAACTAGAAAAATACCAGCAAAGGCTTAACTCTGCCACTGCAAGTAATGAGATATTTTAGTTAAATGATTGTTATTGTTCAATTTTTTTTAATAAGGAAAAACTCCATGAATTCCTTTTTCATTGGCTTGATATATGCATCAAATGTATGAGAGATATGCTTGGCATGTTTGTACGAATAAAAATATAATCTAAATTCGTTTATTGTTTTCAGTTTTAGTGGATTTTCTCATTTGACACTCTGTTGGCACCTTTCAATGCCAATAATGCAGCTCCATAGGCAGCCTCTGTTTGTATTGCTCGGCTAACAGGCAAGCCAAGTACCCTCTCTCGTATCTTCGTCCATTTCTCATTTTTTGCCCCACCTCCAGCTGTAAACACTTCTTCAACTGGAGTTGCTCCCATATCTTTCAATAAGCTATAGGCCTTTGCCTGAAAAATTCATATAGAATCCATGTCATCAATAGTGCAAGAGAGACTGCAACATGGAGAGTAATTAATTCTCAATACCTCTATACGTGCAATTGATTCTAAAATGCCATGCAAGTATTCAACATCACTTTCTGGCCGTGGATGTAGCCTGCATAATGATGAAATATATCATGATATCAACTGAATTGGAGATTTGAAAAGTTAAAAAAAAAAAAAAAAAAGATTGTAGGACTACTGACGGTTGAAGAGCAAGAAGTTTATGCTAGCATTGCCCGATTGCCTAAATGGATATGTTTGATTGTACGCTAAACTGAATTGACAAAGTTTACAAACAATGGAATATCTAATATCACGAACAATGCTGTAACTCTAGCTTCTAAATATTCATGGAAGTTTGTAAGAATGGTGCTCTTAAGTATCCTAGGCAGGTTTCTAGAAAATATTTATAATATAAACACCTCTATATGCAAATGAGTAAGATATTGGTGCACATGCAGAAGCGAATCTGTCATGGAAGTAATAATATTTGTAACATCACTTCTTAGAAAAATTGAGTACCTGGGAGGCAGGTTTGGATCTGCCACAGGAAATCTCTCACCAACTGCTTTTAGAGGGTAGTAGTCTAGAGAAGAAGCTTCCATGGGATTTATTTTTTCACTTAATTGATCCAATTGCTCATCAGTAAAAAGTTGTCGGAGAACAGCTCCACCAGTATTTGAAGCACCTCCAACAAGCCACTTATCATCAAGGCGATGGCTATACACTCCAAATCGTGCATCCTCAATCCTACTGGTGCTCAGTAACTTAATAGCAAGTGTAGAGCCCAAAGAAGTGACCTGGATATAATCAATTGTTAATTTATATACATATATTTGTTGAAAAAAAAATAGAAACAGCGCAGTGATTTATGAGAAATCCTACTGCAACTGGCAGCTGCTTCATCTTAACCATAAAAAAAGTAAAAAAATAATCAAATACATCATTTCATAATTCAATGCCTGAGAGAAACATGAAACAATAGTCAATATAAAACAGATAACTTAATAGCCTCGTTTAAACTATTATAGTTTTCTATTATAGATTTCTGTAGAACTTTCATGTTTTTCCTGCAGGTTTATCTGCAAGCACCATGAGGATCCTATTTACAGAAATACATGCAGCCATGGATAAGTTTTGCTCTCAAACAGAAAAAAAATGGGTACAATAATCTTCTCACAGCTTTCCCAGGTTGAGTTGCATGTGCAGCAAGAAAAGCGGCTATACTGTCAGTTGTCCCCGTACATACAACACAATCTTCTGGAAACCCTGCAAGGATGCATCATATCAAACCAAGAATACCTACTGCCTAAATTCAAAAATCTGATACACTGCATGCAGCTTCAAAAGCCAATTTGGAACAGTTTTAAGGTGCATTTGCCCGTCAATTCTAACTGGTGTAAAGATTAAAGAATGAATAAGAGAATAACAAAATTAACATATATTCTTGATTGCTGGTCTACTTAACAATAAAAGTACCAAATTTGGTTATAATATCCTCTTTTAAACAACCAATTGAAGTTCCTGGAGCTGTAACAGTAGGTAAAAGCTGTGAATATGGCTGAGCGAGCAACCATGGTGGATAAGAATCCACTTCCGGATCATAGCCAACCTGTAAGATATGATAAATGTGCATTAAATTCTGAGAAGACAATCTCAAATGCAAAAAGATAGTGGCTAATACCTTCAGAGCATTATTATAATCAGAAACTCCAAGTTTTCCATGAAGAACCCACAAAAGCCAATCTGCCTGGTGCAATAGTAGTGCTGATTTTTTATTTGAATCCTCGATGTTCCACCATGAAACGAGCTTGCACAGGGTAGATGATCCAGAGCAAACTGTATGATTTGCAGGAGCAATAGATTTTACCATTGGCAATGCATCAAGGCAACTCTCATTATATAGGAATGGTCTCCATAATGGATCTCCTGTAGTGCTGTAACAAAAATTTGAGATTCCTACTTAAATGCAGCTTTCACTTGGAGAAGAAAACAGTACAACACAGTTTAATCAGTCCAACCCAAAAATCACTGCAAGTTTTACCTATCTACAATGATAGTAGTTGCAGAAGTACCATCAATTGAAATGGAAGCAACAAGCGATCGGAGATGAACTGGGACATCTTCTAACAGTAAGAAAAGTGTTATTTTCCAAGACTGCAACCAATCCATTGTTTCTTCATCCTTTCTAGACAGCAGAAACAAAATTCTCAAACTATTTGGTCAAATAAATATTTCTGGAATTTCATTATTGAGATTATATACATATATATATATATATATATTTAATTTTCACACTGAGATGTATATCCTGAGATATAATGGGCATTATGTAGCCAAAGACACAACATTAATTAAGAAAAAAAATACTTCTATTCGGAAGGAAGTAATAGAATTCTAGCCAAAGTTGTGACTGATCACACAATTTTTCCACAAGACAACCCCTAACAAAAAAAAAATAACCAAAATTCTAAAAACTGATATGTTCTTTATGTGGACAAGAAATTCTCAACATACAAAAGTTCTAAAAGCTGATATTTTCTTTATGTGGTAAGGCATTGAATTCCAACTTAAGTTACAGACCACCAAAATGATTCTCAATGTATACAAATCAAGTCTTGGAAATACAATACTCCAATTATAAATACTTCTCAGAATTACAAATTACAAGCAATCAATTGCATGAAATTGTGTGAATTCAGACATTAATCACTAATCCTAAAACAATCATATGAAGGAAGAATTTCAAGAGTTTCTTTGTTTGGGTATATTTGGCTTCCAGTTAGGACTCAACTCCATGCCACTCAACCAAAGGCTTATGGTAGAATTTCAGAAGAGTGTTACCATGTAAAGCGGGTAGTCTTTCTTTCCTTCAGAATGAATTGTCCCTTGTTTATCAATAAGAGCATATCTAGCACCAGATGTTCCAAAATCCATTCCTAGATAAAGCCGCCCGCCTCCACCTTTTTGAGTATCTTTATTGCTTGTAAAAGCCATTAATGTGGGCAATCTTTGTTTGCGGCTTTCCAGAAACAATCTCCTCTGACGACAATTCCCTGAAATTTCTGGGAAAATATGTATCAAACATCAGTGAAGTTTGATGGGCTGAGAGCTGATAATTCAGCTTCAAGAAGACTCAATCAAAATAAAGATAAACCCAGTTATAAATTATAGAGATAGAGAGGAAGTACCAAGTTTTAGAGAGGATGAGCACAGAAAGGGAAAGAAGGACGGAAGGTGGTGAACTGAGGCAGCCATAGCTTGCCTTTTCTCTCCCCTCCAAGGATAAGGGAAATAAATTTCTAACCATGTTCCTTCTTTGCTTTTTTAAGATAATAGAAATAGAATGACTTTTTTTTATCAGTGAATAGAATGACTTAATTTGGTATAGAGTTAAATTGTCATTAAAAAATTAATTCAAACATTTACAAAAATCTATTTTTTAATTATGAAGAAAAAAATTTTAAATTATAAAAATAAATAAATTTATTAAAATATTTATTTATTAAATTTTTGTAAATTTATTCAATTTTTTAAATTTAATAAAATTTATTAAATTTATTCAAATATTTTTTAGTCCTAAAATTTCATCAAAATTAGTAAATAATTCACTCCTTTGGAAAAAATTATTATTATTCAATTTTTTTTTGGTAGATAAAAATAAATTTTATTCAAATTTAATTACTTTGTTAAAGGAAAAAATTACCTAAATTCATTTAATTAACTTCAAAGTTTAATAATATTTCACCAAAAAAATAACATTACTTCAAATTATGTTTCAACCATAAAACCAAAATTTGGGTTAACATGGTACTACTAAATTAGAATATTTTTTTTAAACTTTCGGCTTAATATATTTTCAGTTCTTATATTTATTTATTTTGATTACTTTATTTTTTATATTTATGTATTTATCACTTTGTCCGTTGTATTATCTATTTTATACCAACAAACATTTATATATACAGTATGTAATCACTTCACTTTATGTATTTATATATTTTGTATTTAATAGGTAACCAAATAAAAATAATATTATAAATATATATAAATATTTATTTAATATAAAATATATAAATATAAAAAATAAAATAAGAAATAGGTGGACAACTCTAGTCTCTCCCCTATATTGCTTTCAATTTCTATTGAGCTTTCCTTTTTCTCTTCCGTTTAGATTTAAGATTGCTAGCGGTCTTTCAATCTCCTACTTATTTTTTCTTTTTTCTCTCATGTATCTTAGTTTTTTTTTTGTTATTTGGGTGATTTCTAAAAGATTTTGGACTTTTCAATTCATTGTTTATATTATCATCAGCTATATATATAATACATTTAAACTGTACAGATAAACATTGAGTCCTATAGTTACGAAATTACAATTCTACCAAAACTCTAAATACAGTAGGTATATCATATTCCCCCGCAAGTTTGGGTGTACCTGTTCGTACCCCAAGCTTGTAGCGATTATGAATAAACTGAGTTTTGGGCAGTGGTTTTATTAGCAAATCCGCCAATTGATCCTTTGAAGAAACATGTGAAACTCGTAGCTGCTTCTTTTGAACAAGATCACGAACAAAATGCAAGTCTATCTCAATGTGCTTCATCTTTGAATGATACACATGATTTTGACAGGAATATGTTGCTGATATATTATCACAATATAACACAGGCATAGGCAAGCTTAGCCCTAACTCAGTTAACAAGGATTGAACCCAAAATATTTCAGAGGCAGCAGCAGCAACAGCATGGTACTCAGCTTCAGTCGAAGAGCTTGCTACAGATCTTTGCTTTCTTGAAACCCAGGAAATCGGTGTACTACCCAAATAAAGAATATACCCAGTTGTTGAAGTTCTATCAGTAGGATCCCCAGCCCAATCCGCATCAGAGTAAGCATGAAACCGAAGAGAAGATTGTGGAGAAATCAAAACACCATAACCAATTGTGAATTTAAGATATCTCATCAACCGCTTTAACACATCCCAATGCTTATCAGTAGGACTACGCATGAACTGCGATAGCCTATTAACTGCAAAACAAATATCGGGTCTTGTCCAAGTCAAATATTGAAGAGCACTAACAATTCTCCTGTATTCAGTAGACTGGATTTCCTTATCAGTAGAAGTGTTCTTCATCAGCACAGTAGAAGTAGCAAAAGGAGTAGATATTGGCTTAGAGCCTTCCATTTTGGTCTCAGCTAATAACTTTCGAATATAATGATGCTGAGTAAGAAAAAGTCCTGCTGAAGTTGTGTGAATATCAATTCCCAAAAACAAATTAAGAGATTGAGGCTCCTTAAGAGAAAAACGTGAAGCAAGCTCATTAATAAATCGTCGAACAAACGTCGGACTACTCCCTGTTAACAACAAATCATCCACATATACCAAAAAATAACAGAGAACACCATGTTGCTGATATACAAACAAAGAGTGATCACTCTTTGTCTGTTTAAATCCAAAAGCTATTGCACAATCCCGCAAAGCTTGATACCAAGCTCTTGGAGCTTGACGCAACCCATACAAAGCCTTGACCAGTTTACATACATAACCTGGTTTTTCAGAATTTATAAAACCTGGAGGTTGATGCATAAATACCTGCTCCTGCAATGGACCATGGAGGAATGTATTATTAACATCAAGCTGACATATATGCCATTTGTTTGTAACCGCCAGAGTCAAAACAACCCTAATCGTTGCCGGTTTCAAAACTGGACTAAAGGTATCCTCAAAATCCACTCCAGGCTGCTGATTATAGCCCTTCGCAACCAACAGAGCTTTGTATTTTGAAACAGAGCCATCCGCATTTCGTTTGACCCGAAATATCCATTTGCAACCTATCAAATTCTGAGATTCACAAGTAGGCACAAGAACCCAAGTTCCATTAGTCATCAATGCATCAAATTCAACAGACATTGCTTTCCTCCATTCAGGAATCTTTAATGCTTGAGAAACACATGTTGGTTCAAGACCCGGAGATAAAGGATGCTTTGTAACAAAATGAAGGACTTTAGGCTTAAATATATTATTTTGAGAACGAGTGACCATAGGATGAGTTCTCACAGGAACCTCAGATGGAGGAACTAATAGAGCAGAGACAGTCAAATTAACAGGAATAGAACTAAGAGGTAGCGAGGAATCTAACGGGACAACCTCCAACGACGAAGACTCAGCAGGTAATAAGGCTAAAGGAGGCGATTGATTTTGAGACGAAGAAGAAAAAGATGCAGACTCTTGCGGCAACTCATTGAAAACAGGAACGCTTAAATCCCTATATGAAGGCGATGGATGAAACGGAATAAAATTAGGCACAGCTGACTGAGACAACGTCGTGTCATTAAGTGAAACAGAACCAGATTTTTGGGTGGACTCAAAACTAGACAATTCTCTTGGTTCATACCAGACATTAGCAACAGATTCTTTTACCCATGTTTTGGCACCTGGAAACTCATTCTCAACAAAGACAACATGACGAGAAATGTATATTTTCTGACTTTAAGGTTCAAAACACAGATACGCACTTTGATTCATAGAATACCCAACAAAAATACATGGTTTTGACCTAGCCTCAAACTTATTGTTATTATATGGCCTAAGATATGGGTAACAAAGACAACCAAAAATCCTAATCTTTGAATAATTCAGTTGCTTATGAAACAACTTATAAAATGGAGATACCATTTTAAGAACTGGTGTAGGTAATCTATTAATAAGATATGCTGCAGCCTGAAAAGCATAAGACCAAAATTTGAATGGTAAAGCAGCAGATTGTAACAAAGTCAGACCTGTTTCAACCAAATGTCTATGACGACGCTCAGCAGCACCATTATGCCGCAGAGTATGTGGCGGTGTTTGTAGATGAGAAATACCATGATTTTGAAAAATTTTCTTCAATGCGACAAACTCTCCCCCTCCATCAGTATAAACAGTCTTAATCTTAGTTTGAAACATATTTTCAACTAACTTTTGAAAACACGGAAACACTAGAGCAACATCAGACTTAGCTTTGAGAGGATAAAACCAAATATATTTCGTATAATGATCCACAAATATTAAGTAATACTTAAATCCATCAAACGACTCAACAGGTGCTGGCCCCCATAAATCAGAATATAATAACTCTAAGGGTTTTGAACTACTTAAAGAAGAAACTCTAAATGAGAGTCGATGACTTTTATTACATTGACAAGAATTACAATTAAAATCACTAATCGTCTCAGACAGACCGAATTGTGTCAAAACATGATGACAAATGTTAACAGCAGGATGACCAAGGCGTTGGTGAGAAGACTCACGAACAGACGAAAAAGCAGCAAATGGTGCAGAAACCCGATCTTTAGAAATGGAAGTGAGACGATAAAGAGAATTCTTAATTTGCCCCTTTGTTATGATCTCCCCCGTGAACAGGTCCTAACAATAAAACGATCATAGAAAAATTCAATAGATACATTATTGGTAAGACAAAAAGCAAAAACCGAAATCAAATTTGTTTTCGCATGAGGAACACATAAAACATCAGTCATAGAACAAGATTTTAATGGAAAGGAAAGTAATTTAGACCCAACATGTGTTATTCTCAAACCTGTGCCATCGGTGAGATGTAGTTCATCCTTCCCTTCATATGGTGAATGCAACGATAAATTCTGCAGATCATTAGTCACATGATGAGAGGCACCAGTATCTAAAATCCAGTTCTGCGGTTCATCCATAGTAACATGATTTGCTCGAGGTTGAGGGAAACTATCTTTGAAAAACTCCTTGGCCTTAAAACAAGTCTTAGCTATGTGTCCTGGTCGTTCACAAATCTGACAAACACTTCTGGAATTTCCAGGTCCTCGACGATTAGAATTAGTGCGAGAACCACCATTTGAAGAAGAAGACTGCTCAGCAGAAGCCCCTTGTAACTGAGACATATGTGGTCGAGAAAACGACCCACGCCGAACATTATTGGCAGTAATGGGAACCGATTCAAATGAGGAATCGACCTTCTTCAAATACAACTCATGGGATTGAAGTTTATCTTGAAGCTCTTCAAACGAAATGACGGAATCACGAGCACGAACGGCGGCAGCAATATCACGAAATTCAGCCCCAACACCATTGAGAACATAAATGACAAGATTAACTTCAGAAACCGGACTACCAGCAAGAGACAAATCTTCTGAGATTGCTTTAACCTGTTGCAAATACTCAGAAACAGATCGGGCTTCACGCTTGATGTTGGACAGCTTGTCACGAAGTGAAAGAATTCGAGTAGCATATAGATTAGTACAAGAAGTCTGTATTTTTTCCCATGCTTCAGCAAAAGTCGACGCAGCAGAAACAAGATGCATCAAAGAAAAACTTGTGGCAGCAATAATAGTAGCAAGAATCAATTGATCCTGACAGATCCAGAACTCATAATCTGGATTAATCTCATCAGTCTCACCTTTACGAATGGTGGAAGATGGACAGGGCATTGAACGATCAATATACCCCATTAAATTGTAACCTTTGAAAATGGGCAGAACCTGTGCACGCCAGGCGGGATAATTCTGTTGTGTCAATTTCAGAGAAAATTGAGACGCATTGAAGGACACCAGAGTCCTACCGGAAGAATGAACAATATGAGGAACACTGGATGAAGAAGCCATGATAAGAGAAAAGGCAAAAATGATCTAAAAACCAGAGAGGTTTTTAGCTCTGATACCATAAAAGATTTTGGACTTTGCAATTCATTATTTGTATTATCATCAGCTATATATATAATACATTTAAACTGATAAACATTGAGTCCTATAGTTACGGAATTACAATTCTACCAAAACTCTAAATACAGTAGTTATCTCATTAATTTCTTCTTCAAATCGACTACTAAGAGCTCTTTTGTTTAGATTTTACAAAATTTGAAAGATCTTAACTTAACGTTTGATTGCATATTTTTTATATTAGAGGATCTTTTGAAGTCAATGATTATTTTTTGTTTGTCTATGTTTTGGAGCTCTAACAGTAAATCAAAAATTTCAAACCCGATTCAACCTTCTCCTTGCAGTTCATGTGCACTATGGTGCTCAGATTTTTCCCATTAAAGTATTCCTTGCTCTATTTCTCAAGAAGGTGGTTTTATTGACATAGATGGTGCCCTTCATATCAACTTATTCCCAAAAATTTATCTGAGCTTTTTATTTGAAGCCCCTTGAAGAGGGTGTTTTGATTTTTTTATTCTCTCAATTTTCATTGCTTTTTTACCTGAGGTTATGTGAAAACAGTGGCGTAAGGGTTCCTTAGATCTTTTACATGTCCCTAGTTTTAAATAAATGTGTAAATGTTTGTTGATACAAAATAAATAAGTATAGAGATAATGTGATAAATACGAAAATATAAAGAATAAGAGGTCAAAATAAACAAATATAGGGAGTTACAATGTTAGGAATAAAACTATAAAAATATTTATATGGGTTAGTTTGATAAAAATAATAAAATAAATAATGAAATAGAAATTGAGAAAAATAAAAAAATAAATAGATATTTATCATGATTCGGCGCAAGTCTATCATAATGAGCAAAAAAGAGCAAAATTCACTAATAAATTAAAAAGATACAAAAAATAAAAAAAATATTTAAAATTCGAAATCATTAACCCAATTGCATCTAAAATTCTTATTCAATATCATAAAATTACAAATCATACTATAAATCGATAGCAAAATTACAAAATAATCACTTATCTATAAATAATTACATCTTAAATCTATGTATAAGCATGTTTGTTTTGAATAGGAATAATATAAATATTATTTAAAAAAATTCTTAATTATTTTATTAAAAAAATATGAAATCTTATCCAGTAATAAATTTTCAAAAATAATAATAAATTAAAAAATTAACTTTCAATAAAAAAAATTAATTTACAATAAAAAAAATCAAATATTCAACATAAAAGTAATTGAAAATAATAAAATTTTCTAAATTATTCAAAGTTAGCACAACAATAAATGTATCGTGTCTAAACTTTTTCAAGAAGCCATCCATCAAGTCCATATCTGATGGTTAATAACCTTGACTGACTTTTTGTTTTTCTCTTCCATTTGAGAATGAACTTTTTCCTTCATTTTAAGTTTTATAATTTAACAAAAATATATTAAATAAAAAAATTCATGATTGAGTTGAATAAACAAATATGAGAATCTGTAAAATGTTAATTTTTCAAATTTAACTAAAGGGCAATTCTAGCTGTTATTTTAATTTAAATATATTAAGAGTTAGAAAATAAAAATAATAAGATGAAATTACGTTAAAAATAAATATAAAAAATTCATTCCTTAAATTTTTTCTTTAATCATAAAAAAGTATTACAAGTATAACTAGGCTATCAAATCATACCAATTCATTAAAATAACATATACTTTTAACTTTTACAATGGTTTTACTGGTAAAATAAAAAAAAAAGGGGGCAAATTTTTATGGTATGGTAATTTAGTAATACATAACATCCTATAGCTCTAGTGAAACAGTACTCTAAATATTATTTATCATATTTAAAAAATGGTATTATTAAAAAATTTACATATATTTTTTCTATAAATCATATTAGTAAAAATGTAAAATAACAGTAAAAATAATAAACACACAAATTTGATAATAAAAGTCAGCCAATTGTGCTTACATCTCTAGATCTGCTGCAGATTATTTTATTAAAGAGAGAAAATATACAATGTATTTATAATACTCATAACTCACAACCCATACCTAATTAGACCTAAAAAAAAATTTTCACAAAAATTATTTTACAAACTTTTTCTCTTAAATTTTTCTCACAAACTTTCTTAAACTCTCTAATTTTTGGGATATCTTCCAAATAAAAGCTAAAGGGTTTATATAGGCTTCAAAAATTGGGTTGGTAAAATTTTGTCAAATGTAAGACATCTCTTTTACCTAAGTTGGACACCTCTTCTTTTGACCTTCATCACTTAAGTTAGGCACCTCCATTTTAAACCAAGAATTACCTAAGTTAGCTACCTACATTTTGGACCAAAAAATGTACCTCCATTTTTTACTCTAAAAAATAGTTAGTATAATTTTCTTAATAATCTCTCACTTGAAGATTGATTTCAATATGTCTTCACACCTCGATCTATGTAGCAGATTTTTGTAGTCTAGTTACTCTTGCAGGCCAACAGAAGCTGAACACAACTTTAGTTTATCGATAGTCACCGTGTTTGTTAACATATCCGCTGGATTCTTGTTTCCTTGGATCTTCTTCAGTATTAGCACTTTATCCTCCAATGGAGTTCTGATGAAGTGATAACGTAGCCCAATATACTTAGTTCTAGAATGAAATGTTGAATTCTTTGCCAAGTGTATCGTACTCTGACTATCGCTGTATAAGACATTCTTTTCCTGCTTGAATCCCAACTCAATTAATAAACCTTGAAGCCATATCATCTCTTTACTAGCTTCAGTCATTGCTACATACTTAGCTTCAGTAGTGGATAGAGTGACAATCTTCTGTAACATTAACATCCAACTAATAGCTGTGTTTTTAGTAGTGAATATATAACCGGTGGTGCTTTTTCGGCGATCGACTTCACGTCCAAAGTTTGCATCTATGTAGCCTTGTATTTTTAACTCTCCTTTATCAAAGTACAAATACTTCTTTGTGGTGCCTCGTAGATATCTCAAAATTTATTTTACTGCTTCCCAATGGACTTTCGTTGGATTTGACATAAATCAACTCCCAAATCCCACTGCACACCAAATATCTGGTCTCGTACAGACCATTGTGTACATCAAGCTTCCAATGGCTGAGGTGTAAAGAACCTTAGCCATTAGTCCTCTTTCTTCCTTCGTCTAAGGAGATTGATCCTTGGATAGATGAAAGTGACTGGCCAAGGGTGTGTTGAGTGGTTTGGCATCACCCATGTTGAATCTCTGCAAAACACGGTTGATGTACTCTGTCTGAGATAACTGCAAAAGTCTTTTCTACTTATCTCTTTTGATTTGCATTCCAAGAATTTTTTTTGCTGGGCCTAAGTCTTTCATGTCAAATTTCTTTGACAAATTGTTGCTTTAACCTTTTGATATTCTCCATATTTGAACATGCTACTAACATATCATCGACAAAGTAATAAAATAATATAACTGGAGCTATATCTCTTGAAGTATCAACAGTGATCAACGTTGCACCTTTGGAATCCTTCCTTGTGCATAAAGTAGTCAAACTTTCTATACTACTGTCTTGGATCTTGTTTTAGGCTATACAGGCTCTTCTTAAGTCTACACACTATATTTTCTTTTCCTTTTTCTGAGAAACATTATGGCTGGTGCATGTATATCTCCTCATTCAACTCTCCGTGAAGAAATGTGGTCTTCACATCTAACTGTTTAAGATGAAGATTTTCAATGGCAACAATACTCAACACTGATCTGATAGTATTGAGCTTCACAATGGGAGCAAAAATATCGGTGTAGTTAATTTCTTCCTTCTGCTAGAATCCTTTGATAACTAGTCGAGCTTTGTATCTCTTAAAACCATCATGCTTCCCTTTTACCCGATACACCCATTTGTTGTGAAGTGCCTTCTTCCCCATGGGTAACTTAGCTAGTTTTCATGTATGGTTAGAGATCAGAGACTTTATTTCATCTTTCATGGCAAGCTCCCACTTGCTAGTATCTCTAGTCTGACAAGCTTCATCATAGCATTCAGGCTCTTCTTGATCAGTGGGCAATAAATAGTTCATGTATCTCCTATTAGGCATATGAGGCCGAGAAAATCTTCTCAATACAGGAGTTAGAGTAGGAGGTTGTGGTGTGTTATACTGCTACACACTGCTTTGCTCAACAAGTTCCTTTAGTGAAGGACTTGCTACAATTGGCTTCATTACGAAACTATCTAAGACATCATTTATATCTGCAAATGCTGGCTCACTCTGCTCTGTATTGCTGGTATCAGTTTTATGCATGTCCATATATATCACTTTTTCATTGAAAATCACATATCTGCTACAAATCACCTTCTTATTTTTATCATCCAAAATGCGATCGCCAAACTCATCCTCACCATAGCCAATGAAGATGCATTTTTTAGATTTGGTATCAAGCTTATTTCTACTTTGATCATTAATATGCACATATACTACACAACCAAAAACTTTTAGATGTAATAATTTTATTTCTTTCCCACTCCATACCTCTTCTGGTATTCTATACTTCAATGGAACCGATGAGCCTCGGTTCATCAAATAAGCTATTGTGTTGACTGCTTCTGCCCAAAACTGCTTCGGTAGACCTGGCTGTGTACGAATACTTCTGGCTCTTTTTTTCAACGTTCGGTTCATATGCTAAGCAACACCATTGTGTTAAGGCATATCCAGCACAATTCTCTCCATTATGATCACTTGCTCGTAGCAGAACTTCTTGAATTTGGTGTCTTCAAATTTACCTCCATTATCAGTTCTGAGCCTTTTAATCTTCAAACATGTCTCATTTTTCACCATAGCTTTTCATCTCCTGAAAGTCTCAAACACTTCAAACTTATACTTTAGAAAATAAACCAATACTTTTCTTGAGTGATTATCAATAAAAGTCACGAAGTAGTATTTTCCACCAATGGATGAAGTTATCGTTGGTCCCTAAACATCAGAGTGAACAAGCTCTACCTTTTCCTTCTTTGGGGTTCTGCCACTTGTCTAAAAGCTGACCCTCTTCTGCTTTTCTAGTATGCAATCTTCACAAATGTCTATCGTAATTGACTGTAGACCTGAAATTTTTTCCTTTGAGTGCATAATTTTCACTCCTTTCTCACTTATATGGCCAAGTCTCTAGTGCCACAAGTTGGAATTTTTATTTCCTACTGCAACTGCAACTGAACAGCATACCTTTGTTGTCATGTAAAGAGTACTACTTTTTTTGACCCGTGTAATAGTCATTGCGCCCTTTGAAATCTTTCAATCATCACGATGAAAGATTGCAGTGAAACTTTCACTAGCCAACTACCCTACTAAGATTAAATTCTTTCTTAGGGCAAAAATATGCATGACATCCTTCAATTCTCAAATAGACCCATTTAACTTAATCTTCATTAAACCTTTACCAATAATATTACAAGGTTGATCATCACCAAGATATACTTTTCCAAGATTTTCGGAGACATACCTCTCGAAGAAGTCATTTTGTGAAGTGGCATGGAATGATGCTTCAGAGTCTAACACCCAAGACTCCTCTTTGCTCTCTAAAGAGCATATCAATGCATCATCTTTTTCTGAGATAGAAGTAATATTTATCTCTGCCTTCACCTTCTAGTCCTTCGATGCACTCTTGCACTGATTTTTATAGTTCCCTATCTTCCCACAGTTCCAACACTCAATGGTCTTCGAGTTGTGAAAATTATTGGAATTCCTAGATTTGGACCTCTTATCCTTTGATCTACCTCGGTGGTTAGATTTGTTAAGCCCATTACTTCTAGTTGAATTTCTTCCTCTTGACTATGTATACAAAACTGAAGAGGTTGACGATTCACCTGACTCTCTCCGTCGAATCTCTTCACTGAGAACCAGATCACGAACATCATCAAATTTCAACTTTTTGCTTTCCAATGAGCTACTCATAGTTATGACAATAGCATTCCAACTTTCTAGTAGAGAAGACAAAAGTATTAATGCTCGTACTTTTTCATCAAATTTAATCCCAACTGCACGCTACTGGGTTGTGACTGTATTAAGTTCATTTACATGTTGAGCTACTGATGCGCCTTCTATCATCCCCAAATTGAATAACCTCCTCATCAAGTGAACTTTTTTAGAGGCCGACGACTTCTCATACATATTGGAGAGATCCTTCATAAGGCCCGCCGTGGTGTTTTCTTTTGCTATGTTGAAAGCAATATTGCGGGATAACGTTAATCAGATAACTCTAAGAGCTTGTTTATCTAGAAGTTTCTAATTTTCTTCCTTCATATCATCTGACATCTTTTCAAAGAGAGGTTCATAAAGATTTTTCTGATACATATAATCTTCAATTAACATCTTCCAAAATCTAAAATCTGCACCATCAATTTTTTTAATTTTTATCTTTTCTTCATCTGTAGTTATCACTCCCACTCAAATATGATTTTTTATAGATCTTTTCTGACAATTCTTGTAAACACCGTGTATTAGAACACCTCTATCGTCTAACAAATATAAAATTTTACTATTCATAAAATTCACTAGTTATATGTATAGTAAACTCATAAAAATGACAGAATTCATAACCAGTAGCTCTGATACTAGTTATTGAAAAAATCATGCAGATTTTTCTATAAATCATATTAGTGCAAGTACAAAATAACAACGAAAATAATAAATACACAAATTTAGTAACGAAGTTCAGCCAATTATGCTTACATCTCCGAACCTGCTGCAGATTATTTTATTAAAGGAAGAAAATATATAAAGTGTTTAAAACACTCACAACTCACACCCAATTAAACTTAAGAATTTTCTTCATAAAAATTCTTTTGCAAACTTTTTCTCTTAAACTTTTCTCACAGAATCTCTCAAACTCTCTAATTTTTTGGATGTCTTCTAAATGAAAGCTGAAGGATTTATATATGCTTCAAAAATTGGGTTGGTAAAATTTTGTCAAAGGTTTGGCACCTCTTTTACCTAAGTTAGGCACCTCTATTTTTGACCTCCATCACTTAAGTTAGATACCTCCATTTTGGACCAATAATTACCTAAGTTAGATACCTATATTTTGGACAAAATATGTACCTCCATTTTTTACTCTAAAAAATGATTAGTGCAATTTCCTTAACAGGTATGATATAGTATGGTTAAATAAAATAGATTTACTTTATTTGATGATATTTTATAAGATTTTAATAGATTGTGGGAAAGAAAAATAGGTTATAAGAATACATTTGGTATTTAAAAATTTACTGATGATAATTTTAAAAGTTGAAATTTTAAAACTATGAAAAATTTCTAAATTAGCAGTTTAAAAAACTCTCTAAAATGTATGGCTTTCTAGCTATGAAATTAACATGGAAAATAGTACCATGAAAATGGAAGACTACCTTGTTATGTCGCTTGTTTTTTCTTCATTTTGCAAAGAAAAAACTCCTTTTAATCCATTTCATGCAACATCAATATTCAACATTTGTCTAAGACAATTAATTGTTAGATATGTTTTTGCCTTTTATTTTCTTTCTCATTTATTTTCTTTGTTGAGAGAATTGCAAGATGTTTAGATTTCTTTTTTCAACTTAACAAAGTAAAACAGAAATATATATATATATATATATATAATTACGGGATCTCATTAATAAGTTATGTAAATAAAAGTGGAAAATTAATTATGGTTAAGGATGAGTTAAAGTTAATAGGTGTAGAGGAATTTATTAATTATGGCTGAAAGGAAAGAGCTTGGAGATCATAGGTGGCTTGTGTTTTAAAAGCTTTATTTTTTCCTAACAATTCTTTTCTTAATGCACAACTTGGGGCGAATCCAAGTTTAAAAAAGCCTATGGGTTACACAACTTCTTATTCCACACTATATTGCATGGAAAGTGGAAAATGGGGAGAGCATTTCAATTTCGAATGGTAGATGAATTCCTGTTAATAACAATCCAAGGGTAACCTCAATTCAAAGCGCCAACTGCCTTGCAATGAATTAGGTGGCTCAATTGGTAGGGGTCCTTTTTTTGTTCTAGTCCTATGCATGTTCCATTTTGAGACAAGTCTCACATCCCACCAAAGTGGGTTACCATTTATTTTAAAAAAATAAAATAAATTTTTAAATAAAAATAAATATTTTTAATATTTTTTTAATAAAAATATTATTTTTATTTAAGTCCTGCTAAACACCCATATAGCATTTTAATAGGATATAAATCCATTCCCATTCTAGATGCTCTCAAAGACTAGACTTGGAACAAAGCCTTAATTTCTTCCATCTTTAACGGGAGAGACAAGAATTTAATCCTATTGATCTTGTTATCTAGAAGGCCTGATCATGATAAGAGCATTATATTCAATGTCAAATTTTGGAGTGGATACATTATCCTTCTCCTGTTATTGTTTGATGATTTATTCGGTGACTTTCTTTTATTTTAAAAAAATAAGTAATAAGTGTCCATTCATCAAATTTAACTAAATGAAAACTCATATTAATATTATTAATAAATTTTAAATTGGAGATAATTGTGAAAAAAATTTAAAAGTTTGGATAAAAATGTAAAAATTTGCTAAACGTTGTGCTCGATTTAAGTACTACTACAAGCGACACTCGCAAGTATACGAGGTAGTTGTAGCAACGGTGATCGCCCCAAGGTCGTCTCACAAGAAAGGTGTTGTTCGTAATAATTTGATTAGCAAGTAATTTAAAAACAAGAGTTTGATGTTTGGAATGGTGCAAGAACAATTTAAACCTAAAGGTAACGTGCGTAATCGTTAATGTGTGTGATGGTTGTACAAGATCAATACAATTCTAGGAAAGGTGCCTAGGGTTATAGGTTAATTCAATCAACGCTTAACTCTCAAATTATCCATTAATATAACCTTGTAAATTAATTTGTTCCTTAAGTTTAATTAGTCAATTACCAATTTATTAGTTTTCACATTCATGAATTAACAAGAACCAATTGTTTTACATTTTCAAATTAATAAAACCTTAGAGCTTATATTTCTAATTCATTCATAGGGTGGTTAATTGTATAGTTCCGATATCGAATTTCACCTCTCGCTCCGTCATCCAATATTAAAAGATTAATAGGTAGCTAATCTATTAACCTAACATTCAATACAATACAATCAACTAACAACAAAGTACATTAATGGAAATATCAAATTAAGACATTCAACCAAATCTACTACAAACCCTAGGCATGGGTGATTAGCTCAACATCATCAATTTAAAACAAACATTCATCTCAATATAAATCAAAAATAAATTGTTCATTGTAATATCAATTCTCTTAATACAACAACAATAATATAGACATGAATTAAAAGAGAGCATAGAAAAACCTCTTGTAAAGATGCCAATAGTAGGACTACTAGTCTTCCTCCTAGCTCCACTTTGATGTATGATGAAGAACTCAAGCTCTCTTCAATTGATGATTCACCCTTTGAAATATAGAATGGAGCTTTCTCAAGTCACCAAACCTTCAATTGATTCTACCTTTGAAAGATGGAATGGAGCTTTCTCAAGTCACCAAACCTTCAATGAAGCTTTCTTCAAACACCAATCTTCAAGAGCTTGTTAACCCAATTTATCCCAAAGAACCAAATTGAAGCTTGTCTATGGAAGATGGAGAGGATGGAAATGGAGGATGAAGATGAAGAACTAAGGAGAGTGTCACCCTCTCCAACATGTTCCTAGCTTCAATTTCCTTCTCTTTTTAATTTTTTCAAAACACCCCCCATGCCTTCCAACCCATACTACTCTCTCTTGTCTCCTACTCTTTTATTTGTTTAATATTTCTTTTGGCAAAAACAAGACCTTTGTCCCCAACTTATCCTCCACTTTGTGTAAATAATTCAAATATTTAAGGTTGACACGACCAAGCCATGATTGGCTTGGCCGTGGCTCTCAGTTTTCTTTGGGACACAGCCAAGCTTGCTGGTCGTGTCCCTTGCTGCATTCTTTCTTTCTTTCTTTTCAAATGGTGACACGGCCAAGCTTGTTGGCCGTGTCACTTGCTGCCCCTTTTCTTTCCTTTTATATTTCCTTTAGGTGACACGGCCAAGCTCCTGGCCGTGTCATGTGACACGGCCAGTGGCTTGGCCATGTCACTTGCCAGTGTCAAGTTCTGCCAACTTTTCTTTTCTTTCTTTGGTTTCTTTGTTTTTGCTCTTTAGGTGAGACACGGCCAATGGCTTGGCCGTGTCATGCTCTGCCTCTATTTCTTTAAGGGACACAGCCAAGCTTGCTTTGGCTTGGCCATGTCTTGCTTGATTCATGCTCTTCTATCATTGTTTTGATCCATCCAAAGGAGTTTTTACACTTTAACCTAAAAACAACACTTCAAACAAACTTTAAACAAAAATCCAATGAAACATTAACTAAAAACACATAATATTACTCTAAAAATATAATCATAAATGATCTAAACACTAAACCTTTAGAATATTGCTTTAAATAGCATATGAAAAATTATATGATATAATGGTCATTCTAATTAAATATCTTATTTGAAATAATAAATCAATTAGATGATAAAATATTTTTTTATATTTTATCACTGAGAAATTAAAGAGTTCACTGAAAAAATTTTAGATTATATTTTTAAAAAAATATATCATTATTTAATTTGATTGTTATTCCAACTAGAATGCCTAGCTGAAATTACTATTATATCATATAATTTCTTGCATTTTAGTATTTTGAATTTTTATATAAAATAACAATTTAATCAATAAACGATTAAAATAAAAAATAATAAAGATTAAGCATTATTTTGTTTAAAAGGCAAGAATTAAAATTTTATTTTTCTCTTAAAATGAGGTACTAAAAAGTAATATAAGATTTTTAAAGAGTGTTTCAAAAAATCAATGATTATTTCACTCAATTTAAATAAATATGAATTTAACTCAGTTTATCATATGTTTCTTTTTTTTTTTTCAGAAAATGGTGTTCTTTAATTTTGAGGAAATTATACACAGTACACTTTGTAACTCTTTTTTTTAAATATCCTTTTTTTTAATATACAAAATATATACTTAATATATATCTCTCAAAATAGAGTATATCTTTAGTATGTTAAACATATATATAAAAACATACTTTAGAAAAGAGATATTTTTGAAATTAAAAATTAAAAAATAATATTTTTGAAATTAAAAAAAAAGTGTTATCCTAAGCTAGCAACCAAGAGAGAGAATTGGTTGATATGAGAAGTGATGGTAAATTAAAATTTTAAAAGGCAAGAGATGAAGAAGATGTAGATGAAGATTGAGTTGAGTAGAGAAGAAAGAACACAAAGAGTTATAGTGGTTCGGATTTACCTCAATGCTACATCCACTTTCTTAACAACTTGTTAAGGTTCCACTAGACTTGAGTTTTTACAAGCTTAACTCTAACTTGGTGTTTTTACTAGCTCACACTAAACTATCACCCTTACAAGAGTTTTTCCAGGCTCATTCTCATAACCTAAGTATTTCTAAGCTCATATTCAAACTTATGATGGTGTTTAATGCTCACACCCAACACTCAATAAATACAAATGTAGTTTTGATGCAAAGAAATGAAAGTTATTTTGTTTTGGCAATTACAATCACAATGTTACAAAAAAATGAAGTTTCTTGAGGTCTTTATAGCCTTCAAGTCTTCAACTAGCCATTTGGGGTACGAGCCAACATCTTTGATTCTTATTTTCCACTAAATAATTGTCCAGAGCATTTTTATGGTTGGACTAGCCCTAGTCCGGTCATACTTCCATAAGGCTGGTCAGAATAAGCACAGTCCGATCATACTTTTTGATAATCTGACTAATGCTCTTTCAACGGTTGGTCCACGTGTCATCCATTAACTAAGTGGAGACATAACGGCTTTTGATTTGAAGAATATTTAATAGTTCGATCAGACTTGTATCTGGTCCGGTCGGATGTCATATGGAACTTTCAATTTCTAGGTGTACCTTTGGTCATGAACTTTACTAGAAGTTTTGGACAAATTATGCTTTAAAAGTCCGGTCGAAATTCTATATGGTCCAGTCGGACTTCTCTGGTACTTTAAGAATATGGGAGTACTTTTGACCATGAAACTTACTGTATGATTTTTCATTTATTACAACTAATAGTGTGGTTTAAATTCTTGATGGACCGGTCGGAATTCTCTGATATTCTGAGAAAATGAGAGTACTTTTCACCGTGAACTTTTCTGTGTAAATTTTACTCATGTTGGTATGAAAGATCTTGTCAGTTTTCAGTGTGGTCCGATCATACTTTTCAAGATTTCTTCAAAAGTTTATCTTCCTGCAAAATGTAACTTGATATAAGTGTTAATTCTATTCAATTTGATTGCCTAAGATAAAAAAAATAATCATGTCAAGGGTTTGGCTAACAATCTCCCCTTTTTTTACTTTGGTAATTAAATTAAATTAAAAGTAAAGTTGAATTTAAAGTGTGTTTAAGTAAAATTAAGTTGACTAAGGTGATTTGCTCTCCCTTAATAAGTGTTTTATGTTCAAGTAGTCTTTTAAGGTAATTTCAAATTTATTCAATTTCTATTTATTTTTCCCCCTTTGACAAAGGAAAAAATAATTGAGAAAGAAGGAGTTAAACAAACACATTAAACAAAAGTATTCAATTCATTCAAAAGCATTCATTTAAACAAACATAAGAACAACATTCAATTAGTTAAACAAACATAAGTACAGTAGAATGATTAATTTTTAATTATTATTGCCATCATCATCATCATCATTTTCTTCATCCCCTTCTTCTTCTTCATCCCCTTCTTCTTCTTTATCTCCTTCTTCTTCTCCATCCCTTGGGTGAAAGACAACAGCTTCACCCACTTCTTCATGAGGTGAAGGACCTTGGATTGAAGGAGATAAGCTTGGTTCATCATCAAAATATTTTGGTAGTTCCAAAGCTTCTTGAATTTGTTGAATGTCAAGATGAAGATGAGAGATTTGGTTAGTAAGACTATCAATTCTTGTTCCTTGGGAGCTCATTTCACCATAAATATCTTGGAGAAGTTGGAGCATAGAGGATTGAAGTCTTATGGTTGGAATTCTAGAAAATTTCATTTGAAATGTCTCTTCACTTTCTTCTACAATCCTAGGTCCTTTCCTTTATTGAGTTCTAGCACCTCGTGCTCCTAAACGGTAGACATATATCTCATCATCATCCCTAATACGTTTGACATATTTGAGATAGCCTATGTTGATGGATTTTATAATGGGATCAAGAGGATTGGAGAAAGTGAATTTATTTGTTGGTGTAAATGCACCAACATATTTGGCAAACTGTGTTATTTGGGAGGAGAGAAGAATAAGTCTATATTTGATTTTCCTAATGTGTAGAATTGTGTCAAGTAGGAATTTTTCGGTTTTAATGGCTTCACCTCTAATGAGACAATAAAGAAAGAGGAGATATTTTTGTATTACTTTTTGATTGCTTTCTCCCTTAGCACTTATTATATAGGTGATAATTCTATACAACATCCAATAGGTCAAAGTCCTAAGGTTCTTGGCATTGGATTGTTTATGAAGTGAAGATTCAATGGAAATTTCTTTCCAAAATTCCAATTGAACTTTAGGGTGAGGATAGTGTTTGAGATATGAGAAATACCTTCTAGTTGAAAGCCTCAAATGGATGAAAAATCCTCTAAGGTAAGACCATATTCTTGGTTAAAGAACCTAAAGGATATGCCATAATAATCTAAGGGGTTGGTACTCTTTTTGCTAACAACCAAGGTTGTGAGAAACTCCTTTGTCAAGGTCTCCCAACTAAGGTCATCACACTCCAAGAAGACAAATTTTTTCCATCCTAAGGTTTGGAGACAATCGCTAACATCATTTTCAATACCTAGAGATTCTAGAGTGGGGGTGAAGAAGAGACAGTTTGGCTCTACAATTTTTTCTTTAAGAATAGCATACCTTTATCTTTTCCCATCATCTTTGAATCTTATCTTATGGCTTCTTCTTGGTAGTTCTTCTTATTGAGAAGAGGTAGCAATTTCCTTCCCTTTTTCAGCTCTTGATGCTTTTCTTTTGTGTTCTTTGGGAGCCACTGAGTTTGATTGAGAAAGAAGATGAAGGAAAGAGGGAGTTTTAAGAGAGTTTGTGTATTTTGAGTGTTTGGGTGTTTAGGATTTGATCAAAAGTTGCAATCGCAAATATTGGGGAGTATTTATAGTGATTTGGTTGAAAACTAACCGTTTATAGTTGTTGGAGTAGTTTGCACATTTTGAATGAGTTCTGATGGCTAGAAAAACAGAGCAAAGGAAAATTTTAAAAAATCATAGAAAGTCTGGTCAGACTATAGTAGGACCGAATGAAATTTTACTTTTACACACAACAGTCAAATTTTTTTGAAATATTCTGGTCATACCACTGAGGGTATGGTCATACTTTTAAGAAATTTCAAACAAGTACGGTCGGACTGTAAGGTGGTCCGATCGAGAAAAATCCAAAATTAAGACTTCTAGGAAATTGTGTATTTTAATTAGAAGCTTCAATGTGTGATCAAAAATAGATACAAATGAAAATTTTAGATCATATAAAATAAGTTTCTGAAGCAATTCCAATTTCTATATTAAGGTGTTTCCATCCATCATCTGCTTTATAAAGTTTAACATTTCTTCATTTAAGGGTTTTGTAAAGATATCAGTAAGTTGGTTTTGAGTTTCAATGAATTTTAGGACAACATTTTAGTTTTAAACATTGTCTCTTAAGAAATAATGTCTAATGTCTCTATGTTTTGACATAGAGTGTTGAATTGAATTTTTAGATAGATTAATGGTACTAGCGTTATCACATTTAATGGGAATGTGATCAAAAGTTTTTTTATAGTCCAACAATTGTTATTTTATCCAAAGAATTTGAGTGCAACAACATATTTGGCTTTCGCTGTAGATAAAACAACCGACACTTGTTTCTTGCTAAACCAATAAACTAAGCATTCACCAAGAAAATAACATGCTCCGGTGGTGCTTTTCCTATCTAGTAAGCTACCGAAAAAATCAGCATTGAAAAAGCCTAATATGTCAAATAATATATTTCTAGGATACCATAGGCCTAAATATAATGTACCACTCAAGTATTTTAAAATTCTTTAAGTTGCATTTAAATGTGATTTCCTAGGGCAAAATTGAAATCTAGCACACAAACATACACTATACATTATATCCGGTCTAGAAGTAAAGTAGTGATCTGATAATACCTCGACGTTTCTTCTCATCCACTGCCTTACCACTTTCATATTTGATTTGCAACCATAGTAGTGCTCATAGGAGTTTTACTTGATTTGCAACCATCCATTCCAAACTTATTTAAGAGTTCTTTTGTGTACTTGGATTGGTTGATAAAGATCACATCCTTGCATTGCTTGATTTGTAGTCTAAGGAAGAATGTAAGTTCACCTATCATGCTCATTTCAAATTTTCTAGTTATACAAGAAGCAAATTTCTTACACAAAGATTCATTAGTAGCACCAAATATAATGTCATCAACATAAATTTGCATAATCAAAATGTTATACATTTTCTTTTTAACAAAGAGAATTGTGTCAACCTTGCTTTTTGAAAAATTATTTTCAAGTAAATATGCACTAAGTCTATCATACCAAGCTTTTGGAGCTTGTTTCAATCTATATAGTGCTTTGGTAAGTTTAAAAACATGATTTGAAAAGTTATAATCTTCAAAACCTAGAGGTTGTTCAACATAAACTTTCTCATTTATAAGCCCATTTAGAAATGATATTTTAACATCCATTTGAAAAAGTTTAAAATTCATGTGACATGCAAATGTAAACAATATTCTAATGGCTTCTAATCTAGCTATGGAGGCAAATATCTTATTATAGTAAATGTCTTTCTCTTGGTTATAGCCTTTGGCTACCAATCTCACTTTGTTTCTAGTAATGAGACCATTTTCAACAAGCTTATTCCTATATAACTATTTACATCCTATAATTGGATGGTCTTTAGGTTTAGAAACAAGTTTTCACATATTATTTCTCTCAAATTGGTTGAGTTCATCCTGCATACTAATTACCCAACATTCATCACTAAGAGCCTCCTCAATGGTCATTGGCTTAATTTGAGAAAGAAAAGCAACATTAACATCTAAGTATTTAAGTTTGGATCTAGTAGTTACTCCTTTTGATGTATCATCAATGATGAATTTCTTTGGATGATCCTTCTTGTACTGCCAGTGCATTGATTCTTCAACTACTAGTGTTTTCTTATTGAATACTCTATATGCTTTGCTAGATGATGAATACCCTAAAAGTATGCCTTCATCCAATTTGGATGAAAATTTTTCAAGATTATCCTTGGTATTCAATATAAATCATTTGTATCCAAACGCTCTAAGATATGAAATTTTAGATATTCTTCCATTCCATAGCTCATAAGAGATTTTGTTTATTAAAGGCCTTTTGTAAACATGATTTGAAATATAACATGCAGTATTAACGGCTTATTCCCAAAAGTAAGATGGTAAATCATACTCATTGAGCATTGTCCTAGCCATTTCAACCAATGTTCTATTTTTTCTTTCAAATACACTATTTTGTTGTGATATTCTAGGAGCTGAAAAGTTATGTGAAATACCAAACTCATTGCAAGAATTTTTAAAGTTCTCATTTTCAAATTCTTTGCTATGATCACTTCTAATAGATTTGATTGCATAGCTTTTTTCATTTTGAACTCTTTTTGCAAATATTTTAAAATGATTGAAAGCTTCATTCTTTTAAGCTAAGAATTTTAGCCATGTAAATTTTGAGTAATCATCAACAATGACAAATACATATAACTTGCCACTAAGCTAGCAACTCTATTTGGTCCAAAAATCCAAGTGAATGAGTTTTAAGGGTCTAGAAGTGCTTATAATATTTTTTTATTTGAATGAACTTTAATGTTGCTTACCAAATTGACAAGATTCACAAGTCCTATCTTTATCAAATTTTACTTTAGGGAGGCCATTAACTAGTTCTTCTTTACTAATGTATTGTAAGTGATCTATACTAGCATATCCTAGTCTTCTACGCCATAGCCAAGCATCATTACTAATGGTAATCAAATATTCAAATGCATTATTGGAATGTAAGTCAATTTTATATGTATTACCAATTTTATCTCCTTTAAATACAAGTTTACCATGTAAATTGGTAATTTTTCATCCTTTAGAGTCAAAACTTACATCATATCCTTTATCACATAGTTGACTTACACTAAGTAAATTATGTTTCAATCCATCAACAAGCCAAACATTATCAATCATATTCTTTCCAAGTATTACAATGGAACCAATACCAATGATTTTACTTTTAGCATTATTCCTAAAAGTGACATTACCTCTATGTTTGTAAGTGAGTGTTGCAAAAAATTTTGTATTGCCCGTCATATGCCTTGAGCATCCACTATGCACAAGTCAAACATTTTCATTGATAGTAGATTTTAGCCATACCTACAAAATAACAATTTTTATTTTCTTTTAGGTATCCAAATGAAGTTGGGTCATTGGGGGTTAGTAGTAGAGGGATCCTCTAACTTTAGATGAGCCTTTCTAATATATCAAAATGTTCTCTTGTATCCAATTTTCATACAATAAATGCATTGAAACAAGATTTTATAATTATGCACTTTCCTATTGAAATTTAATGAGCCATGCACACAATTACAAGTATGTGTTGAATGAGATTATTTTTGTGTTTATTTACATGCCTTACATACATGAATGCATGATTTTCCCTTGGAACTTTTGTTCTAGGGCCTTATGAACCCAAAGTAATCATTTTAGGATTTTAGGTTTGTTTTGTGCATTAGTGTTCTTTACAATTTCAACGCTAGAGGTTTGAGTTGTATATAATTTTACAAATGTTGGTGTATTAGGTGAAGTGTTAGATGACCCAATGAACCCTAAACCATATGTTAAGGAGGGGGTTCTTTGATTATTGATCAATGTATCTAAGGCCTCTTTTCCTTTGTGAAATTTTGAAATTGACTCTTTCAACTCATTTATTTCATCCTTCGACATTTTATTTTCCTTAATCACATTTTCTAAGCTATATGAATTTTTAGTCATTTCATCAATTAATTTTAATAAGTTTTCATTTGAGGTCTTCAATTCTATTGTAGAGCTTTTCAAAGGCATAAAATTTTTTTCTAACTTGGAACATTTATCTTTATAAAATTTCATCTTAGAGAAATATTTTTCTATTCTAAGGTTCATATGTTCAATCAAACCATTTTCATCTAAAGCATCATGTTTAATTAAGTTTAAAGATGAAGTGCCTATCTCATTGGAGTTATTTTCATCTTCAATAGCCATGAGACATAGATTGGTAATTTCTTCCTCTTTTTCCTTTTCTTCTTCACTTGAGGAATCATCATGCCATGTAGCTTTGAGTAATTTCTTCTTTTTCTTATTTCACTTTTTTTTGTTCTTTAATTTGAAGCAATCCGACTTGATGTGACCGGATTTGCCACATTCATAATATTTTACTTCATTTTTTTTATCTTTATCTTTGAAGGAGGATTTAGGAAATGTACCTTTGTTAGCTTGTAATCTTTTCTTTCTCTTCCAATCACTTATCCTTTTGGATATTATAGCCAATTCTTCTTCATCGTTACTATCTTCATCATTTGAGCTCTCAACTTCTTTGATGGCTTTGAGAGCTATTGCTTTTCTCTTATCCTTTTTACCTTGCTATTATTCTCTTTCGGTGTGCAATTCGAAGGAGCTAAGGTCATGAGCTTCTTTAATTAAAGAAACTTTAGAGTCAAAGTTCTTATTTACTCTAAGTGCTCTCAAGATTTTGCTACTGACATCATCTTGATCATATATCTTGCCATTTTTTTTAATTCATTGACAATGGCAAGCAAGTGGTTTCATGTCGATGATATTTTTGTTGGGCTTTATCTTAAATAGCTCATACTCATGTACATATATTTGCTTCTTGGTGAGCCTCACTTAGATAGTACCTTCATGATAGTTCTCAAGAGTTTTTCAAATGTAATGTGCACAAGTGAGATGTTGGACTCTCCCACCTTCTTCTCTTGATATTGAATTCATCAAGATGGAGGCTGTCCTATTATTCTTGAACCAATCTCTCACATTGGCATTTGACTATTGTAGTTTAGGAAGAGAAACTTGGACACCATCAACTTTATGAGTAGGGGGTTTCCACTCATTTTCAATAAAATCTCAAAGCTCAATTCATTCATTATCTATGAATAAAAACATCTTGTATTTCCAATAAGAATAAACTATTCCATCAAAATAGGGTCTACGGAATGAATTTAGGTTTCCATGTGAAGAAGTGTTTGTTAGTGGAATGGTTTTCCATTTCGAATCAAATTTCAAAATTAAGTTTAAAGAAATTTACAAGCTTTGATACCAATTGTTATTCCAAACTAGCAACCAAGAGGGGGGTGAATTGGTTGATATGAAGAGTGATGGTAAATTGAAAATTTAAAAGGCAAGAGGTGAAGAAGATGTAGATGAAGATTGAGTTGAGCAGAGAAGAAAGAACATAAAGAGTTATAGTGGTTCGGATTTACCTCAATCCTACATCTACTTCCTTAACAACTTGTTAAGATTCCACTAAACTTCAGTTTTTATAAGCTTAACTCTAACTTGGTGTTTTCACTATCTTACACAAAACTATCACAATGGTTTGAGATCAATCCTCACAATCCTTACATGAGTTTTCTCAGACTCACTCTCACAACCTAAGTGTTTCTAAGCTCACACTCAAACTTATGATGGTGTTTAATACTCACACTCAACACTCAATCAATACAAATGTAGTTTTGATGCAAAGAAATGAAAATAATTTTGTTTTGGTAATTACAATCACAATGTTACACAAAAATGATGCTTCTTGAGGTATTTATAGCCTTTAAGTTTTCAACTAGCCATTTGGGGTAGGAGCCAACATGTTTGATTCTTATCTTCCACTAAATATTTGTCCAAAGTATTTTCATAGTTGGATTAGCCCCAGTTCAGTCATACTTTCATAAGGCCGGTCGGACTAAGCACAGTCTAGTCATACTCTTTGAGAATCTGATTAATGCTCCTTCAATGGTTGGTCCATGTGTCATCCACTAACTGAGCGGAGACATAACGACTTCTAATTTGAATAATATTTAAATAGTTTAGGCGTACCTTTGGTTGTGAACCTTACTGGATGTTTTGGATAAATTCTACTTTAAGAGTCCAGTTGGAATTCTCTATGGTCCAGTTTGACTTCTCTGGTACTCTGAGAATATAGGAGTACTTTTGACTGTAAAATTTACTATGTGAATTTTCATTTATCACAATCGATTGTGTGGTCAGAATTCTTGATAGTCCGGTTGGACTTCTCTAGTGCTCTGAGAAAATGGGAGCACTTCTCACCATGAAACTTTCTATGTAAATTTTACTCATATTGGTATGAAAGGTCCGGTCAGTCTTTAGTGTGGTCCGATCGTACTTTTTAAGATTTCTTTAAAAGTTTATCTTCCTACAACATGTAACTTGATACAAGTGTTAGTTATATTTAATTTAATTATCTGAGATCAAAAATAAAGTAATCATGATAAGAGTTTGGCCAACAAAAAGAAAATTAGATATTTATGAAAAATATTTTTATTTTTTAGGATAGTTTATTGAAGAAATCCTTCTAACGTTTTTGCAAATAGAGGATGTAAAGATGTTAAATAAAGATATGTTTATACAACTACCCTAAAAAATAACTTTTATATAAAAATACTATAAAAATTAAAAATATTTACATTTTTATAAAAAACAAATTAGTATAAAATTTCAAAAATACCTTATTTCTCACTAAAATAAAAGTTTTTTTTTTCAAAAATATCTCTTCCCTCAGTACAATCAATATTTTACTTCAAATTTTTATTTTATTTTTCAAACTTCAATATTAAAATAAAAATATTCTAATAAAATAATAAAAATTAATATTTTAAATTATTTTTCATCATATAAAAAATATAATTTTTTATAAAAAGAAAAATTTTAAATTTAATTATAAAAAATAAGTAATACTCAATAAAAATAAAAATAAAATAAGACATGTAAAAATATATTAATAAAAATTATTAAATTTATTTTTAAATAGATTTTACATATTATACAATAAAAAATAAAGAAAAATACACGTAATTTCATTATTTAGATGCATAATAGATGTGTTGTAGATATATTATAGATGTGTTATAGATATTGCATGTATGTTATATTTTTATTATTTAAATTGTGTGTATTTTATGTAAAAATTATTGAATGTTGTGTGTATGTTATAAAAATTAAAAATTAAAAAAAATTAAATTAAATACATATTAAAAATATTATATAGATGTGTTGTAGATTTATTATAGATGTATTATTAATATGTTGTAGATGTATTATTGATGTGTTGTAGATATATTGTTAATATATAGATGTAATTTATATTATTAAGTGTATATTTTTATATATATTGTATATATATTATATATATGTTATGTATATATTTATTTTTTGTGTGTATATTAAAAATATGACATTAAATAAATAAATAAATAAAATTGTAAAAAAGAAAATAAAAAAATTACAAAGTTTAAAAAAAAAGAAAAATTAGTTTAAAAAAAGCAAAAAATTGTAGTTTTAAAATAAAAATATGATGGGCCCATAGTTTTGAAAAGTGAGTATCGAAATATAGTGTTGGGTGTAAATTTCTCTTAAATAAATATGAAACTTAGAGGTATAGCTTGAAATTGCAAACCAGAAGATAATTGGGTTCGAAAGGGTAAGAGTTTATTAACCCATAATGTAGAAATAGGCCCATAATGCAAAATATTTGAAACTTGATGTGATCATCCTTAAAATTCAATTTATGATGATAAAATCATTTAAGTTACCATTTTCATAAAAGTAAAATCTCTTACCTTTTTTTTAATAAAAACCTAATACAACATCCTATATGGCACCTGATCGGATATGATGTCATGTCATATTCCCTAATAAATATTATATTAAAAATAAAAATTTTGTTAGAAAATATATGAATGACTACTTAATTGGATTAACATTTTCTTATCAAGATTATGACTAACTTTATCCTATTCAAATTATGATTAATTCTATAATAGTTGTAATTTTCTATTCTTATCTATAGTCTACTTACACCACTATATATACCCATTATGGGTGGTATATGAGATAATTCACAATAAAAGAATTTTTTTATATTTCTCTCTCTCTACCTATTTTTCTTTATATTTATAATACGTTATCAGCACGATAGTCTCTACAAGTTATAATAATGAAAAGAAAAAGATTTATTTTTTCCAATTAACAAAAAAATTATTATTCTACAATTAAGGTATGTTTTCGTATTTAATTTATATTTCTCGATAATTTAACATGATTGATGTTGACTATGTTGATATTTAAGATTTTATCTATAAGTGATATCAATGCCTCTCATATTGAAACATTGAGAAAATTTTATAAAGATTATTATACTAAATATATTATTCGGCTATAGAGAAAATATATATATTTTTTTTACAATTTTTTTATATAACATTTTGTGGTATCGAATTTCATAAATTCATATTATTCATTATAGATAGATGGCTATTGTTGTATGACACTGATAATTTTTAGTGAAAATTTAACCAATATATTTCGGTTATTATTGTTTATATAGTATGTTGATTGCTTTAATTTATCAACTAACAATTGGTTTGTGAAACCTAAAATTTAATATGTCAATATCACAAATGCTTCTCTTTGTACATTAATATTTATAATATAAAGTAAAAGTTGATATCCGTTAACTGGCATTTTTTTTATTTAACAATACAAGTTTTCTTTTGTTGGCGAATATATTATTACAATAATAAAGGGTATTAATATTTGTTACATCCATGCAAACCCAACAAATCTAACACAAAATAGTTTGCTTTTCGTACTTACATATATATATCCATGTTTAAGTTTTTGATTTTCATGTATATACATGTGTAATGTGGTTATCGATTGGATATATATATATTAAGTGTATTACAGTTAGTCTATACATAACTATATTTATGATTCAAGAAATATGTGTTTTAAGTATATTAACAGTATTTATATACTATTAAAATAAAAAATAAAATTTTAAAATTTTATTTATGAAATTCAAATTTAATAATTATTTTTATTTATGGTTATATATCTAATAACATCATATCGTATATGAAAATAAAAGAACTATAAAATTATGAGTAAATATCTATGTATTAAAGTGAAATTGATAAATAAATTGATATTTACTATGATTTGATATGATTATTTACTATTTTAGAGTTATGATATTTGAACTCTAATTATAATTTTTAGTCCTTATTTGTTTGATAGCATTGTAATCTATTTACTTAATGATTTTTATTTAAATTTGGTATATTTATAATATTGAATCTCATAAAACATGAATTTATTACCCTTGATATTTCTGAAAAAATTATCTGTTATGAATATTTGATAATGAGATGATATTATGACTCTTAGAGATATTTGAAAAAAAAAAGCATCCTTGCATGATTGTTTAAAAGTAATAATTTTTCTTTTGATTCCTTAAATGAGAAATTAAAAATTGATTATCTCATTATTAATTATTATAGCATTTTTTTATGAATATTAAACTTTTATACCTTAAATGTGCTCCTGCAGTAGCAATATTGAGAGCATAGATTCACAAAATAGTCTAAATCAATTTCTTGTTTATCTGTAGCTAAATAAATTTTTTTAGCTTTTGATAAAAAATTATCAAACTCATCCAGCTAACTTAATATCATTCCCTAAAGTGAATATATTATTTCAAGATCATAGATGAGATCTTGATAAAAAGGGTTGTGGTAAATTTTTTTTTCCTACCAATTTTGAAGTCAAAAGTATTAAAAAAATATATATTGGCATTACTCTCACAATTATTCATGATCAGAAAATATTTATTATAGTTAAAATTAGCAAAAATTAATGTTAATATGATATCCAGTTCTGCAAATTGTGGTTGAAGACTCCAGAGAGTCCACCTTATATTTTAAATTTGAACATTCTGAATTTGAGCAAAATGATATTTCGATGATGCATTGTATTCAAGTAAATCCCGAAAAAATCTACTAAATTTTAAAGAATACGTCGTAATGGATATTCTATTGAAACAAAGTGAGGAGGTATTAAATTTTTTTATGTTAACTCTATAAATTTGAATCAGAAGTTCATATTTAAGAAATTCTAAATTTCTTCACTGGATTGTACTTTATAAAAATGACTGAGTTACACTATATGCACCAGAAGTGTATAGATCTCAAAATTTTTATATTTTGGCATGATCATCTTGGTTATCCAGGTTCAAACATGATGCGACATATTGTTGATAATACAAATGGACATTCACTGAAAAATAAAAAAAATCAGAAAAAATCTTTTGTCTGATGATAACTTTTGTGCTTCTTATGCCTAAGGTAAATTAATTGTGAGACTTTTACCATCTAAATTATATTTAAAGTCCTCTGAATTTTGACAAAATACATGGAGATATTTGTGGCCCTATTCATCAATCTTGTGGGTCATTTAGATACTTTATAGTTTTAATTAATGCTTCAACTTGATGATCACATATTTGTCTATTGTCGACTCATAATATTTTTTTTTCTAAATTTCTTACTCAAATTATAAAGTTAATATCAATGTTTCTTGATTATCATATTAAGACAATTTATCTAAATAATACATATGAGTTCACTTGAAAAGTATTTTATGATTGAACATTCTATTGTATATGTTTATACTCAAAACTTTCTATATCCATTTGGATATATGTTTGGATACATATTATAGTTATATATTATTTAAAAAAGACTATACAGTAGTATAATTATAGTTATATATTATTTTTAAATAGTATAATTATATACTATTTAAAAAAGGAATTTGAAATAAAAAATCTTGAAAAAATAAAATTTTATCTTGGATTTCAAGTTGAGTATTTGTCAAATAAAATTCTTGTCTATCAAGCATCATCTTAAAATAGTTTTCTATGTGTATATCTTATCTATTAAGCACTCCAATGATTGTTCATTCTCTTGATATAAAAGGAGACCATTTTCGCCCACAAAAATATAGTAAAAAAATTTTAGTCCTGAAGTATCATATCTCAGTGTAATATGGGTAATTTTATATCTTGTAAACAATACAAGACTATATATTATTTTTGTAGTTAACTTATTTGCAAGGCTTAGTTCTACACCAACTAGAAGGTATTGGAATGGAATGAAATATGTTCCATGCTATATACATGGCACATCTAATATGGGTTATGCCTTCACATGTAATAATATTACTATATCATGGTAATATACGAAGCATACAATCACTGATACTTCACTAAATCATTCAAAAATATTAGTCATTCATGAAGCTAGTCGTGAATGTGCATGGTTGAGAACCATAATTAAATATATTAGAGGAGCTTGTGGATCAACCGTTAGAAATCAATAAACCAACAATATTACAATAAGATAATGTACCATGCATTGCGCAAATCAAGAAAAGTTTTATAAAAGGCGACAAGACTAAATATATATCATCAAAATTCTCTTACACTCATGAACTCATGAGGAAAGAAAAACTAATATTTACAAAGTTCGTTCAAGTGACAATTCGACAAATTTGTTCACAAAGACACTGACAACATCAGTTCTCAAAAGACATGTACACAATATTGGGATGTGTTCACTTAAAATATCTTAGTTGAATGTATTTCTTAGAAAAAGTTACTTATGAACACTGTACTCTTTTTCCTTCGCTAAGTTTTTATCCCACTAAATTTATCTTAGCAAGGTTTTAACGAAGCATATTTATAGGGGGTAGTTCCAAATGAAAGTGTTAGAAAATATGTGTATAACTACTTAATTGGATTAACATTTTCTTATCAAGATGATGACTAACTTTATCCTATTTAGATTAGGATTAACTCTATGATATTTGTATTCTCTTATTCTTATCTATAGTCTACCTACACCACTATATATACCCATTATGAGTGGTGTATGAGATAATTTACAATAAAAGAAATTTTTTATATTTTTCTTTCTTTGCCTATTTTTATTTATATTTATAACAAATTTAAAGTTATAAAGGTTTTAATTTTAGACCTCCTGCATATAATATAAATACTCTGGCAATTCAACTACAAACTAGAGCCTCTCTAATATTAAATATGTTGTTTTATACATAATTAAATTAAACAAAATAATTTTTTTTAGGCAAAGACATTAAATTAAATTAAATTAAATATTTAAATATATTCACTCAATTATTATTTATAATTAAAAGTAAATTTAAATAAATATTTAAAAATAATAAACTAAATTATTATTATAAATAAATATATAATTTATAAAAAATATTTTATTTATTTTATTTAAAAATTCAAATAAAATTTTAAATTAATTTATTTAAATAACCCATCAACTAATTTATTTTTTATTATATATAAATCATCTTCTAAAAGTCGAGCGGGATAGAAAAATCACAATAGCAATAAAGCTCTGTCTATTAAAATTTATTGCAGCTGCATATCTAGAGAATAGAACTCGAGACTTCTAGTTAAGTTATAGCAATCTCTTACCAATTGATTTACATATTTAGTGGTTAATCTAGTTAGTTTTTAAATGAATAATATAATTTTTAAATTAATAAATAAATTTATTTATTTAAATAACCAGTTTAACTTTAAATAATTTAATTTTAAAATTAATTTTATTTATTTATTTTAATAATAATAATTTAGTTAAATATGCTAGAAAATATATTTGAATTTAATTTGAGCATAAATAATTGAGTTAAATATGTTTAAAAATTCATGTATTTACATATTCATTTTAATTTAGTTTAATTTAATTTATTTATGAAGTAATATATTTAATATCAACATTTATTGTTGAATTTGGTAAAGTATTTATATTATATTGAAGGTTTAGAATTTGAACCTTCATAATTTTAAAGTTTTGTTTTTTAACATAATATTTATAGAACGTTTGGTTGCGTCATAATTCTAGAAAAATTGACAAAATAATCTTTTTTTACGAAGAATATCATATTTATTTATAAATAATCTATGTAAAATAAAATATTAGGCCCATTAAATTTTACCAACTATTTGATAAAATATTTTATATAGGGGAATAGGAAAAATTATTTTACTGAGAAAATAGATTATAAAGTCTCATGTTAAAAGATAATTATACTCTTGTTTTAGGATATAGTAAAAAAAAATATTGATGTTATAAGGATAGTTTAACATTCCTAGTAAAGTTGAATTATAACGAAGCAAATTAATATTTTTTTCAATCTATTTTTTCAGTAATTTATTGCATTTTTTAAACAATGTAATATAATATTTTCAGTAAAAATATAATTTTAGTAATATATCTCTGTAAAGTACATTCACAGTAATCATTTTTTTTTCTAGTAATCCACCAAACGACCCATTATTAGGAGAGTGAACATGGCATACTAATATGGTACCGTATCAATAAAGGCATCACATATATTTTTACTTACTAGCGTGGTGTATAACATGATGCCATATAGAACTTTCACATTAATTTTACTATTATAAATATTGTAATTTGAGTGATCTTACTGCTATAAAATTAAATTTTAAGGACAATAAAATGCATTAATATATTCTTGAAGATTGATGAATATAATTTACTCCTTAACAAGTAAAAAAAATTTTATTTACTATTTATTTACATTCACAAATTGGAGAGATTAATTTTAAGAATTCAAATGGATTTGCTTCTATCTAATTCTAAATAACAAGAAGTTGATTTTATATGTTATTAATTGATTTCCAATTCTAATTATGTTGATATCTATTTGTGTAGATTTTTAATTTTTCTTTGTGTTTTTTGGTATATTATTTATTTTTGTTTATGTGATTTATTGTGGATTCTACCAGGGTTTAAGGGAGATGATGAGTTACAGTACTTACACATGAGTATATATGATTATGTTATTAATGTAATTTTTAATATAAGTAATATCCTGAAAATATAGTATCAATTATAAGTTTTTTTTTATAGGAAAAAAATTTTAAAATGAAATTTTTGGAATCAAGAGCTATTGTAGTATTTAACCTTAACAAAGACTTTTTTAAAAAAAATTATGAAATGTTTTGAGTTAATTAAGTAGTTCAAATTTAAATTTCTATTCATTCTTGTAAATATTTATTTATGGAATGGTGCAGTGTATTGATTCACAATTTGCAAATGTAGCTCAAAGTTCAAACAAAAATAAGATAGTTTATTATTTGAGCTCTCACTTCAAAGAGTTTTTTTCCCCTTTTCTTTAACACAATTAAATTCATTAATGGTAATTAATTTGAAACCATCACAACCTCTATTAATTGGAAGATATATGATTAATTAGAGGGATTGTTGTAAGTAAAGAAGAGAGAAGATATATAGAGAATGAGAAATTAGAGGAATCTCTTTATTATAATTATATATCATGAACCATCTATAATTGGGTATTTATAGTGATATAAGTATAACTTAGATAAGAAGAAAGATTACAATTAAATTCTAATTTGAATAACATAAAACTAATCATAATTTTAATAGGATAGGATAAATCTAATAAGTAGTCATCCACAAATTATTTAACACTTCTCCTTGGATGACTACCTTTATAAATATGCCTCGTTAAAACCTTCCTAAGAAAAATCCAGTGGGATAAAAACTTAGCGAAGGAAAAAGAGTACAATATTCATAAGTAACTTTCCCTAAAAAATACAACTGACTAAGACATATTTTTAACTGAAAGCATGCTAATATTGTGTATATAGTTTTTGAAAATTGATGTCGGTAATACTATTGTGAATAAATCTGTTGGATTATCACTTGAATGAACTTTACAAATATTTACTTTTTTCTTCCTTCATGAGTTCATGAGTATAAAAGAACTTTGGTGATATATGTTTAGTTCTATCACTTTTTATGTAGCCTTCCTTGATTTGTACAATACATGTTGCATTATCTTTATATAATATTATTGGTTGGTTGCTTTTTATAGGTAATCCATATGCTCTTCTAATATGTTCAATTAAACTTCTCAACAATTCACATTCACGACTAGCTTCATGAATAGCTAATAACTTTGAATGATTTGATGAAGTAGCAGTGATAGTTTGCTTCACATATTGCCATAAAATAGCAGTATTATTACATGTGAAGATATAACATGTTTGGAACCGAGCTTTATGAGGATCAGAAAAATATCCAACATCAGCATATCCTGTCAATTCAGACTTTATTCATTTTGAAAAAAATAAACTCATATCAGATGTGCCATGTAGGTAGCGTAAAACATGTTTTCTAGTAGGAGCTGAACTAAACATTGCAAGCAAATTAACTGCAAAAGCAATATCTAGTCTTGTATTGTTAGCAAGATATAAAAGCGCCTCTATTGCACTGAGATAGGGTACTTCAGGACCAAGAATCTCTTCATTATCTTCTCGAGGGTGAAAAGGATCTCTTTTTACATCATGAGAATGAACAACCATTAGAGTGCTTAATAGATAAGATTTATCCATATAAAATTGTTTCAAGATTTTTTCAATATATGATGATTAATGAAGAAAAATTTCATTTGACGGATATTCAAGTTAAAATTCAAGGGTAAAATTTTATTTTGTCAAGATCCTTTATTTCAAATTCCTTTCTCAAATAGTCTGTGGTAATTGAGATCTCTTCTAGAGTTCACACTATATTTAAATATCAACATAAACTGTAACTATAGCAAATTCTGAATTTATCTTTTTAATAAAAATACATGGACAAAGAGGATTATTTTCATATCCATTATTTACTAAGTATTTACTGAGGTGATTGTACCACATTCTCCCAGATTGTTTTAGCTCATACAAGGATCTTTAGAGTTTAATAGAATATATTTGTCTAGATTTTGGATTATATACTTCAGGCATCTTAAATCCTTCTAGAATTTTCATATATATGTCATTATTCAATAAACCATATAAGTAAGTTGTCACAACATCCATCAAATATATGTCAAGCCCTTCAGAGGCTGCTAAACTGATTAAAAATCTAAAAGTAATAGCATCCATAACAGGAGAATATGTCTCATCAAAATCTACCCCAGGTCTTTGTGAGAATTCTTGTGCCACAAATCTTGCCTTGTATCTTACAATTTTATTTAATTCATTTCTCTTACGGATAAATACTCATCTGTATCCAATAGGCCTGACATCCTCTGATGTCAAAACTATTTGTCCAAATATTTTACGCTTAGATAATGAATCTAGCTCAGCCTGAATAGCCTCTTTTTATTTTGGCCAATCATTTCTATGTTGACATTCTTTAATATTTTTAGGCTCATGTTCATCATCATTAATTATTTCATAAGCAACAGTATATACAAACACATAATCAACATCAAGGCCATCTCTTTCCCACATATTTCCAGATTAATGAGATCTCATAATTTTTTGGTACCAAAACTACTTTTGGGGTTACTTCTCTATAAATATGAAGTTGTTGATCTATATTAGTTTGGACCTCTTCAGGAGTGTCATTTTGTAAAATTTTCATTTTTCTTCTTTTTTTAGGGAACAACATCTTTTGAACCAATTAGTCTACCATACTTCAGGCGTGTATTAGATTTTTGGATTGCCATACTAATAGGATATCCTGTAGGGACAATTAATCGAGCAAAAGTATTAGCAGCTAGAACATGTGATTTACACACCTTCTGGGTATCTGTAAAGCTATCTGGTAATTGATTTGCAATATTCTGCAAATAAATTATTTTTTGAACTTCTAGTTCACATTGACTTGTACGTGTATCAAAATTGAACAAAGTTAGTGTATTCCAACTAATCTCTTGTGCTTTCGGCCATTTGCTTTTATCTTCCTCTAATGGTGGGAAGACTAACTCATCGAATTAACAATCTAAAAATCTTGCTCTAAAAGATCACCTATTAAAGGTTCAAGATATCTAATGATAGAAGGTGAATCAAAATCCACATGGATACAAAGACGACGTTGGGACCCATTTTTGTTCTTTAAGGAGGTACTATAGGGACATATACCGCACAACCAAAAATTCTAAGATGAGATATATTTGGTTCTTGGTCAAACACAAGTTGTAAAGGTGAAAATTTACGATATGCAGATGGTCGAATACGAATTAAAGATGTAGCATGAACTATAGCATGTCCCCAAGCAGATGCTGAAAGTTTTGATTTCATAAGCATAGGTCTAACAATTAATTGCATATGCTTTATAAAAGATTCAGTTAAACTATTTTGAATGTGTATATATGTAACAAAATGTTCAACAATAATTCCTATTGATATACAATAATCATAAAATGCTTTAAAAGCGAACTCACATGCATTATCTAGACAAACTGTCTTAATAGAATGATTAGAAAATATTAACCTTAACTTTATAATTTGAGCAAAAAATTTAGCAAAATAATATTACGTGTTAACAATAGACCACATGTGACCATTGAGTTGAAACATCAATTAAAATCATAAAGTATTTAAATGGTCCACAAGATGGATGAATAAGGCTACAAATATCTCCATGTATTCTTTGCAGAAATTCAAGAGACTCCAAATATAATTTAGATGGTGAGGGTCTCATAATTAATTTACGTTGAGCACAAAAAGCACAAAAGTAATCATCAGACAAAAGAATATTCTGATTTTTTAATGGATGTCTATTTGTATTTTCAACAATACATCACATTATATTTGAATCAAAATAGCCAAGACGATCATGCCAAAGTATAAAAATTTTAGAATCTGTGCACTTCTAGTGTATATAGAACATCTCAACCATCTTATTTTTATATAGTATAATCGAATTGATAAACTTGAAATTTTTTCTAATATGAACTTTTGGTTCAAAATTAGTAGTAGTGATATATAAATATTTAATATCATCATCATTCTTTGTTTTAATATGATATCAATTGCGACGTATATCTTTAAAACTTAGTAGATTTCTTTGGAATCTACTAGAATATAATGCATCATCAATATATAAATGTGTTCCATTTGAGAACATAAGATGGACTCGTCCAGAGCCTATAATTATATTTGCAGTACCATATATTGTATTAACATTAATTTCAGCTAATATTAATTGTAAAAAATATTTCTTATCTCAAAGAATTGTGTGAGTTGTACCACTGTCAACCAAGTATATGTCGTCCTCCATAATATCAAGTTTATTATGTTTTATCTAGTAAACAAGATAATTATATTAAAAAAATAAAGTCTAGTCTTATTATAATTTTTTAGAAAGAAAAATAGCATGACTTATGAAAGAAAAATAACAAGACTTATAAAAAAATAGAAAAAAATAACATAACTATGAAAAATATATTCTAATAATTAATATTTTCATCTCCTATCAAATGATCAATTTTGTCATCCTTGTTTTCAAAAAAATCAGAAACATTAAAATCAATATTTAAAGGATGCACGTTATTACTAGTAGGGTTTATAACTTTAAAAAAATTTATTTCAACATTTTTTCCTTCTCTTTTAGTGATGATTTGTAAAGATTGACTAAATATTTTGAAATACAACATATTTTTAACCAATGACCCTTTGTTCCACATCTGTAACAAATAGTGTCATTATTTTGCACTTTTCTTTCAGAAAGTTCTTCACTCTTGATCCATTTTATTTTATTCTTTTTAGCATCTTTGCTTTCATAATTGGTCGAGAAATTTTTTCTACCACGACCCCTCCCATGTCTTTGAAAAAATGTTGCATTCACTTTAGAAAATGGTGTTGAGCCAGTAGGACGAGTTTGATGATTTTTCATCAAAAGCTTATTGTTTTGTTCAGCCACAAGTAAACAAGATATTAGCTCATAATATTTTTTAAATCGTCGCTCTCAATATTGCTGCTGCAAGAGCACATTCGAGGCATAAAAGGTAGAATATATATTTTTTTAATATATCCTCATCAGTGATTTTTTTTCTACACAATTTCAATTGAGAGCTAATCTTAAATAAGGTTGAATTATATTCACTTACAGTTTTAAAATTCTGCAATCGTAAGTGAATTCATTTATATCGAGCTTTTGGAAGAATCACCATTTTTTGGTGTTTATATCTTTCTTTTAAAGAATTTCAAAGAACTAATGGGTCCTTAATAGTAAAGTACTCAGTTTTTAATTCTTCATGTAAGTGATGCCGAAGAAAAATCATGACTTTTGCGTAATCCTACAGGGATGCTTTATTTTCTTCCTTAATAGTGTCTCCAAGATTTATAGCATTGAGATGAATCTTAGCATAAAATACCTATGATAGATAATTTCTTTTGGAAATATCGAGAGCAACGAATTCAAATTTTGCAAGGTTCGACATGATAAAGACATTCAAAAATAAGAACCTTAAATTAGATAGATATTTATTTCAAGCAATAAATATACTAAAATATAGTTGTCAAAATATTGATAAAATATACCTAAATTAGATGATAGATATATAAAAAAAACTAAAAAATTTACTTGCCCACAACATGATAAGAATGTTTAATAAAATATATAAAGATTTCATTTGATGATTAAATTAATGTTAGAAATTTTTAAATTAATATTGAACCAGTACATTGGATATCATGTTAAATAAAATGTCAAGCATCGGTTATACACTGCACAAACCTACAAAAGAAAACCTAACATACATTTGGACTCGTTCTACCTTAGTACTTGTGGAATCTGTCAAGCCGAAGCACTAGTCTTAACCTACAATGTTATTGGCTAAAATGCCAATTTGGCCCTGCAATGTTATTGGCTAAAAGGCCAATTCTAGTGATTGCTTTTAAGGACAAATTTCAAAATCTACTTGAACTAAACGCATCAGAATTCGTTCTAAGTTGTACCTCATTTTTGCAAATAAAACAAAATTCCTCTTATAGCAAACAAAAGAATATGACAGAAGGAAGAATTTAAATATAATTCAGCACACAGTCAGCATTTAAAAAGATGTAAAAAAAGAGTTTTGTACGTTACCTTCAACTTGAATACTTAAAATAAACAAATTAACTGGAGCCTCGTACTGATAACGTGTTGTAAATAAAGAAGAAAAAAGATAGATGGAGAATAAAAAATTAGATGAATCTTTTTATTATAATTGTATATCATGAACCATCTATAATAAGGTATTTATAGTGGTATAAGTAGAATTTAGATGAGAAGAAAGATTACAATTAAATTTTAATTTGAATAGGATAAAACTAATCATAATCTTAATAGGAAAAGATTAATTTAATAAGTAATAATCGAGGTATTATTTAATAGAGATGATATTTATAGATAATACCTCTTTATGATTTTTAACCTAGGTACTATTATTTGTACAAAAAAAATTGTACAAAATGTACAAAATTAAAATCTTAAATATATAAAAAGACTGAAATAACTTTATTTATCTTGAAATGTTAAACTCCCTCTCTTTAATTATTTTCCTACATTCCCAGTAACAAATTCATTATTTTAGCTTAATATAACTGGGAGAATTTATGACATGTAACTTTTATTTTCTTCTTTTATATATATTTTTATTATTTTTCATATTAAGTTATATATATATTTCATAGTACACGCATAAGATTATTCATCACATTGATTTTTTAAGAACCTTTTCAATTATAATCAAATTAATATCATCTCAAATAAAATCAATTGAATAATTTGAGTGACACAAATTCAAATTAAATTGATAGTTGTTAATATAATTGAATCAGAAATATTTATTATTCATATTATTAAAAGGGAATAATTTTCAGATAAAATTTCATATTATTAAAGGGAATAATGATCAATTAACTATGTTTTTTTGTACTAGAGAATTCATTTAATATAAGTGAGAATAAAATATGGAAATTTAATTCTTAACAATTTTTTTTTTGGACAATATGATATGAGGTATGCTGAAAATATAATAATGATTTTATATCTTTTATATTCGTATATTATTTACTTTTAAAATCTGTAGAGATTAGCTAGCTAAGAAATAAGTATGAGATTTGATTTTTCTCTATTAGCCACAGTGGGCTAGGAACGAGGCTTATGCCCTGTACTTTAGATTCATAAAATTTTCATCCATATATTAACAATTTTATAAATACTATTAGTTCATTATTACAATTGATATTAGGATTAAAATTAGTTATAGTTTATAATTTTTACTTTATTTACATTAATATAATAATATTTTCATTTATCTCACATATCAAAAGTCTCAATCTAATAGTTAAAAGCTCTAAATAATTTTCTTCAATTTATGATAACATATAAGATTATTTTACAAGAAGCTCATTATCTCAATTTTTATTAAGATCTATATATATTTTTAATTCTTTATATTGTATTGTTTATGATATTTTTTTATATTTTTAACTAAAATATATACATATAAACACATATTATAAATTTTTTATTTTTAAAATTTGAATCATTTTATTTTTCTTTTTTACTAAAGACAAAAATATGAAATAAGTTTTGTAAATACAAGAATCTTCGCAGTGCATAGATGAAATGAAAAAAAAAATCTTTTATATATTTTTATATATTTTTGATAATTTTAAATATTAATAAATAATATATATAGACCAAATTTATTATATATTAAAAAACCAAAAGGATCATAAAATAATAATAATAATATATAAACTTTATTAAAAAAAAGAAAGTAAAAGAGTTTTGAAGAGTTGATTTAATATGTCCTTATTATAGCTCATCAAAAGTTAGTTTTAAAATTATTTTTAAATTCTAAAATATTATAGTTAGCAAATTTTTACTTATAATAATTTTCTGATTAAAATATATATGATATAATATTTAAATTTTTTAATATTTATATTTCCATAACTGATATAGAGAGACGCAACGCAAGCACAATGAGTCAGGATAATGAAATTATCCTATCTTTCTTATCAAATTAAATAGTTTCTATTTTTCATCCTAAACTAAGAGGGTGTTTCTCAAAACTTAAAAGCTGGTCAAAACTGCTCATAAGCTGTTTTTAGATTATAAGTTGTTTATTTAAGTGTTTCTGAAAACTTAAATAGTTGATTATAATCTGATTTTAATCAGTTTTTTAAAAGTTGGGTTTTGCTACTTTTTTTTTAAGCACTTATTTTTTAAGCAGTTTTGACCAAGTAAAAGACCATACTATCCCTACCTAATCTTCAATATTCTAAATTTGCCCACCTTATACACTTTAGTTCCCATCAAAGAAATTTTATTATTATTATTATTATTATTATTATTATTATTATTGCAAAATAAATTTTGAATTGACATTTATAAAATTATTTTTATACAATAAATAAACTCATGGACAGTTTGGTCATTTTGACAGTTTTTACAATTAAAAACTGATTATAAGCTGATTTTACAGAAACACTTAACTGATTATAAACTGATTATCAGCTGATTATTAGCTAGTTTACAGAAACGCTTAACTGCTTATTTTTAATCTGATTATAATCTAAAAATCACTTATTCACAATAAGCTGAAAAGCTCCAGTTTTGAGAAACACCCTCTAAATATCATCTAATGTGTACAAATTTAAAGTATTTTAAATTTTGTGGAGAATTTTATACTTTTTGTAATTATAATTTATTTTTAAAAACATATAATTTTATTATAATCTAAAAATTATTACAATTATATTCTAAAATAAAAAAAAACTAACAATAAATTTTATTAGCGTGCTAAATAAGTTTAACAGCTCATCATCTTATAATTATTTTTTTAGTCTTTTATATTTGATTTTAATCTATGTAAAAAATATAATTTATCTGAAATAATTTTTTTAATATGCTAAGTGAATTTCATATTATTTCTGTTTAAAAGAAATAAATTTAAAATTCCATTAAATATATATAATTTCATAAAGTATTAAAAAAAAAAAAAGAAGAAGAAAAGATTTATGCTAAATGGAGGGGAACTGCCCACCATAGCTACATTGCTTCCAAAAACAAATTGAGTAATCTGAAGGAAATTTGATTATTAATTAGTCCTGGCCACCTCCTTTGAGCCTAAACAAAATAATTAAAGAATTTGTTATTGGGAATAGAAGAAAATAATTAAAAAGAGAGAGAGTTTAATTTTTAAAGAAAACTAAAATTATTTAACTAATTTTATATTTTTAAAAAATACTATATGTATCAAATTGATCTAGATCAAAAGTATTTTATGCATCAATTACATTAGAGAAATGACTATTCTAACATTGCATTTATTGTACAATAAATATAATGTTAGAATAGTCATTTCTCTAATGTAATTGATGCATAAAATACTTTTAATTCGAATTAATTTGATTTATATAGTATTTTTTTTATAATTTTAAGATTTTAATTTTATATCTTTTGTATAAATTTTTTTTTTTTTGTACAAATAACATTTTCCTTTTATCTTTGCAATGAAATCCCATGGACCCATCCATTTATGGGCCGTTATGACATTGTACAACAAACATAATTTCCGGTAAACAGATTGGCATCACTCTTTGCTGTCACCTACCCAAGTTTGTCTTTTCAGTGGACAAAAACTTGCAAAAGAGAAATTAATATTTGAAACGAGATTTTTGTCATCATGCTTCCTTGCAAGAGCAAAAATTCCATTATTTAGTTTAATACGACATCGGTTTGCTATAAATGCTATATAAATTTACTTATTTACCCTTAATTTCCTTATTATCCGTGCTAATTTTTTCTTTAGTTTACAGTTTGATTTTTCTAAATCCAATGTCACTAATAATTAGTACTTTTTTTTCCAATAAAAGCAATTAACGCTAATATTATTAAAACAATAAAGTAATAATAATTTTTTATTTTTTATTTTTGAATAATAAATTATACTTTACTAGTTTAATATTGAATATCTTATCAATATGACAAAAATATTTTTCTTAAAAAAAACTTTTTGAGAGGTTGAAAATTGTAAATTCTTCATCCATAATGTGTATTATCTAAAATGCATATTTATTTTTTTTCTTAAAAAAATCAACATTATTGCTAGCTAAATTATATTTCAAATTTTTAATTTTTAATTTATTTTATACATATCTTTTTTTAAATATAAAACATCTCATATTACTAGGTTAAATTTTCTAATAGTTTTGCTTTGGTGAAATCTAAAATCTTGAAAATTAGCAATACTTCTAACTAGCAATAAATAATAAAATTTTTGAAAATAATATGAAGTTATTGACATAACTAATATGATCAAATAATATAAGCATATACATATATATATATATATGATTTTAGTTTATCAAGTAGATTATCAATGTGAGAGGTTTGTGAGAAAAATTAATCTTGAATTTGACGAGGATGTTAAGAATTGAATTTTGAGCTCTAGAGATTTGAGGTTTTGAAATTTATATATGATTATATATATATTGATTCGACGATATAATAATATCTGAAATAAAACAAAATATATATATATGAAAAAAATTTAATTATAAACATAAAATCCATATAAATTAATTTTTTCTTCATCTATTGATTTAAACATATGAGGCAATAGATGCTAAGTATAGAAAAAAAAAATCTATCTCTAATAATATTTTATATTAATATTTTGACCATTATGATATCTAATGTAATATTTTTCATTAAAAGCAAGTTATATATATAAAAATTTAAATTATTTACTTTTTTAGAATTTTACAAAAATACACTAAAATGAAAAAATAAAATATACATATCTTAAAAAATTACAAAAATACTGAAAATATTTTTGAAATTACAAAAATATGATACAGTGTTATTTCCATAAAACTTTTATCATTTTGTAGATTTTCAAAAATATCATATATTTTGTACATATGTTGGATATGTTGTGCTTATATATATATATATATATATATATATATTGAGATTATATTAGTTTTCAGATATATATATATAGATATATATTATCTCTCTATCTTCTTTAAATATGTTGTAAATGTAGTTAAATATAGTTCATATCTTGAACTCTAAGTGAAAACATAGATACCACTATTAAAAGTAACATAATATAATGTATATATTATGGATATGTTCTATATATATTATGAATAAGTTAAGTTATAGGTAAAAATATATATACTATTTATAAATATTTTTCAAACATAATGTATATATAGTGTATATATAGTTAATATATTACATTCCAATTGAGAACATATACACTACTATTAATAATAATATAATATAATGTATTTGTTGTGATTATGTTATATATATATATATTTTTAGTGAAGGTGGGCGGCACCACCGGTATATTTATTGATTAAAATAAAAAGATTGGAAAACCATACAAGAGTCTTTTACAAACCCTTATAAGCAACGGGTTATTTAAATCTAACATAGGGCAACCTCATGTTATCAGAAAGAATAATACCCCGAAGACAATGAGGCAAAGAAATAAAAGTGTTAAATAACCCAGCTCGAGAAGTTAAACGACAATGTTGGGCAAGGAAATTGGCTGCTTGATTACCTTCCCTGTAAATATGATGGATGGTGATAGAGTGTTGAACACATAAATTAAAAACCCGTCTATCCGTAGAAAGAGAAGAAGCTGTACCAGAATATACACGCTGTATTGCATTAATAGAATCAGTTTCTACAATCAGCGGAAGATAATTGTTACGCAAACACCATGCAATACCATGCAAAATCTAAGACAAGTCGGCATCTTCAGCGGACTGAGCATTCAAGCTGAAATTGCAGGCAGCAACAAGGAGACCATCTTTGTTACGAACCACAGCACCACCAGCGGCATGCATTTTATCAACAGAAGCATCAACATTCAGTTTAAAACCAACGTCGGGACGACTCCAGTAAACCAAAGACAGCTGTAACTTCCGATTCTGTCCAAAAGCTTTAGGAATAAGTTCTCTAAATTGCTTCAGAGGGCGTGCAAATTTGGCATTTGCAAAAGCAACTCCCCAGCTGCCCATGAACTCGAAAATACCCTTGAATACACGTTGAAGAAAGAAATTATTCAAACCCCAAGTGCATCGGCAGTATGCAAGCCAGAGAGAATAGGGAATCACCAAAGAGAGCACCTACAAACTGTTCCAGCCGACGAATTCATCGGGTATTGCATCCACCAGAGCATCATTTCTTGTTTTAAGTATTTCTGAACTGCAGAGCTTGAGAGAATCATATTTCTGAAAAAATTCCAAATAGCCTGTACTTTGTCACACCTATAGAAGATGTGATTAACGGTTGCCGCCGCAGCAAAGCAAAAAGTACAATGTGAGACAATATTAATTTCCATTCTCTGAAGACGAGAAGGCAATGGTAGAGCATTCTGAAACATTCGCCAAGTGAATATGGAAAGCTTAGGAGGAATAGCGGATCCCCAGATCATAGAATATGACAAAAGAACCATCTTCTTGTCCCGAATTTCCTCATAGGCAAGTTTTAATGAGAATGATGTAGCATTAGATTGTATCCACCTCAAAGAGCCATTGTCAACAACAATAAGACGGCTTGCCAATTCAGAAACCTTACTGAGTCGCTTCCACGTGCAAGAATCCACCTGTAAATAATAAACATAATTGAATTCTAACTGAGAATATATGTACCACTATTAATAATAGCATAAATGTGTTATACATATTGTGAATATGTCATACATATGTTGTATATATGCTGTAAATATAATGATTTCTATAACTAATTTTAACATAATCCAATACATCACCTTATTACAAAATAGCTATCTAGCAATAATAAAATAATAATAGTAATAAATAAGAGAGTTTAATAACTAAACAAAAGAATCAATTGCAAAATAAAAAATAAAAAAATATGAAACAAATAAAAAAATAATAATATTTGAACGAAAATTAAAGAAAGGAAAGGAAAAATACAAAGAAAAAATAAATCATGAAAAATATTTAAAAAAAAAGAAATGTATATTTGAAAAAAATAAAAAAATTTAAAAAGAAAAAGAAAAAATAAAAAAAGCATCAAACTTGAAAAAAAAATTAATTTCATATTTGATGTAAATTCCTTTTGTCTTTTAAGTGTAGCAACACATTTCATAACCATCACACATTATTTTATTTTATTTTTTATGTTTAAAACTCAATGAGAAAAAAATTGTGGATTTTAGTTAATTTATTTTTTATATAAATAATGGTATGATTTTAATCTAACCTGACATTTTCTATGTCATCGATCCAAATAGATCCAATTTATAGATTGAGAATCTTTAAATTGAATGATCCTAATTTTTTTTTCTCCATCATTTTTTTTCATCCTGTAGCAATAAAACTCAAAAATTCACATCAACTTTATATAAGTAAAATATATATATATGCATCTAAAGTAGATGTTATTATTTAAAATTTTTAATTCAAATAAAATAATTAAAAAATAGTTGATATAATATATAGATGTAGAATAAGAAGAAAAAAATAATGTGCCTTTTTATATTTTTTATGATGTAATATTCTATTTCATATATTTTTTTATTTTTTTAGTATAATTTCATAATTTATCACATTTCTTAAATTCTAGTTGAGGACCATTGAATTTAAGACCCGTTTATGCAAATTACAAATAAATATTTTATTTTTTCATATTAAAATTCCTATTACTAACAATTTACAAAAGGAAAAGTATTTAACAGTAGAATATTTATAAAATAGTTAATAATTTATCAATTCTATTTTACTTTGTAAAAATATTATATCAAATTTTGAATTTTATATGAAAAATATTAATAAATATATGTAAAATTAATTTTATTTATGAATGCACAATTAATTTTTATGTAGTGCTCAATGGTAATTAATAATATCATTAAGACTAATTTTATAGTATTTTGATGATTATTAATAACTTCATTCCTCCTAAATTAATTAAGGTTAAAATAGTCATTTCCAATATGATTAATGAATAAAGTGCAATTGATGTGGATCAAATTGATTTATAAAAAAACTTTAATATTATCCTTATTAATTAATAAAGAAAAACACTTGAGTGAGAAAGATAAGAAATTGTATATAATTAAATTATAATAAAATTTTTAAAAAATTTATAATGATTAATTATTTTTTTAATTTGTATCGTATCGTTTTTATATGACACTTGAAATGAAGAAAAAAAAGAGTATTATTTTTTTTATTTTTTTATTATATTTATATATTTTTATTTGATATTATTGGTTTATCTATGGAATGGCAAATTCTAGCCTTTGAAATGTATAGGCGTGTCTTAAGATTTTGTGGTTTCTCAGTCAATCTGACTTTTAACTTAGAGTATGTACGAAATCCTTAAAATGACCAATAAAAAGTACATCTCCGGAGGGACTTCGCTCTCCATATTATATCTTCTAAAATTCGATATAGATATTTAATGGGACTTAATTAAAAGTAAGATTTAGTTCTTCAATCATAAGAGTTAAATGAGTTTTATTTTAGTGTATCTTATTTTTATATTTATTTTATTTATTATTTTATTTTTAATAATTAAATTTTAAATATTAATTTATTTTATAATAAATTATAAAATTATTAGTTATGTGGATAATTTATTTAAATAATTTATTTATAAAAAATATTATTTTATTTAAAAATTTATTAAAAAGTTTTCATTTAAAAAAATTATTACTTTTATCAAAACATTATTAAAATTATTATTTTTTAAAAAATTTTGTTATTTTATTTAAAAAATATCATTTCATTAAAAATTATTACAATTATTATTTTTATTTAAAATTTATTTAAATTATTCATTTAAATTCATAAATTTATTTTATTTTTTTAATAAGGAGCTACTAAATGGATGCCATTAAATTGGGACGTGAGGAACCATCTCACTTTAGTAGGGTGTGGGACTCATCCCAATGGGACAAGTCCCTTTAATGGACTAGGACCAAAAAAGGCATCATGCTAGGAGGTGCTCTAAATTTTCGAGCTTATTTTTTCAGTTTGCTTAATTTTTATAGAGAAACCTTTAGTGAATGAAACTTGTAAATTAATTTTGGACAATGAATTTAATTGAAAACTGACGGACAATGAATTGCACTATTTTAGCAAGAAAATTTTAAAGATAATACAATGGTTTGCTTGAGAACTCGATGCTAACAAAATAACTGAAAAGATTTGGGATCTTTGGAGGAAAAAGATATTGTTCTAGTTGTTGGATTTTTTAAATGATTTGTTTATGCCTTTGTTCGTCCATTTTTGCCAAATATATAGTTATATTATCTATATTTTTTTTCTTTTTGTCTCCACGTATGTATTTAAAAAAATAACACCTTTACCGTATTTTTTAAAATTTTTATTTTTTTATAAAAAATATTTTAGTAATTTTATTATAAACTATATAAAATTTATAAACTCGTAATAAACATATTATAAACTTATTATAAATTATTTATAAACTAACGAAAATATAGTATTTTAATAAATATTTTATAAATTCTAGAATTTTAATAAATAATTTATAAATATAATAAAATCAAAATTATTTTCAATTTTTCTTAATTTTTTATCAAAACCCTGTCTACTTGGCTTCTTTCTCTCCAGCCATAATCTCCACTTTCTTTGTATTTCCAGACACATTCCTCATTAAGCCTCCTTATTCCACTCATCCAACTCAACCCATGCTCACCAGCTTTTTTACTTTGGGCTTTAGAAGCCTTGGCTCAATTCTATTTTGAGGAGAAAATTGTACCATGTATTACTTTTTAACTTTCATTTTTATTTTTACTACTCATTTTTTTTCATTTTAATCTTTTCTTTTTTTCATTCTTATATTATCTCTTATTTTTTATTTTCAAATTTAAGCTTTGTCATATTTTAGTTTTCTCTTCCCTTTTTTTTCTTCATTACTGCTCCTTATGCTTTCTTCATTGTGTTTTTTTCTTCCTCCTCCGTTTTCAATGCACATCCTCCTCCATCATCGAGCGTTTTCAATATCTACAAATATTTATCTGATTTTTCTTTTTTTTCTCCCTCTTTGTGTTTGTTTGTGGGTATTGTTTACTTCTTTGTTCAGAGATTTGATTTGAATTAATTTTGTTTAGAGATTTGATTGTAAATATTTTAATTTTTTTATTGGTTTGTTCTTCAACTGTAGTGATTGATGGTGCTTTTATTTTTCAATTATAACACACATTGTATACTCGATAAAATATTTCAAAGGTTCTGCATGCTTTTTTATTTAAAATATATCACATTTATCAAATTATATACAATGTATATAATATATAAAATGATATTTAAAAGCTTTATATTATTTTTTTATTTAGAATCAATAAATTTATAAGTTATATATAGCATGTGCAACGTATAAAATGAGATTTAAAAATTTTATATATGTTTTTTTTTTCTTTAAAATCCATGAAATTTATCAAATCATATGCATCATATAATATATAAAACGAGATTTAAAAACTTTATATGTTTTTTATTTTGAAATCTATCACATTTTATCAAATTATATGCAATGTATATAATATATAAAATGTAATTTAAAATTTTTTATGCTTATTAATCTGAAATCTATTACTTTTATCAAATTATATGTAAAATATATAACATATAAAATAATATTTAAAAACTTTATATGATTTTTCATTTAAAATTCATAAAATTTATCAAATTATATGCAATGTATATAATATATAAAATGAGATCTAAAAGAATTATATAATTCTTACCTGTAATCCATAGAATTTATCAAATTATATACAATATATAGAGCATATAAATGGGTATTTAAAAGCTTTATATGTTTTTTTATCTGGAATCTATGAAATTTATCAAATTATATGAAACATATATAACATATTAAATAATATTTAAAATCTTTATATACTTATTCAAATAGAATCTATTATATTTATTAAATTATATGCAACATATATAACATATAAAATAAATTTTAAAAACTTTATACGCTTCTTTATTAAGAATCTATCACATTTATCAAATTACATACAACATATATAACATATAAAACTACATTTAAAAGCTTTATATGCTTCTTAATATGAAATATATCATATTTATCAAATTATATGAAGTATATATAATATATAAAATAACATTTTAAAACTCTATATACTTTTTTATCTGAAATACATCACAATTATCAAATTATATGCAGCATGTATAACATATAAAGTGACATTTAAAAGCTTTATATGTTTCTTTATCTAAAATTTATTAATTTATATGCAATACATATGACAAATAAAATGAAATTGAAAAGTTTTATATGCTTCTTCATTTGGAATCTATAAATTTTATCAAATTATATACAATATATATAACAAAATATAAAACGACATTTAAAAATTTTATATACTTCTCTATCTGAAATTTATCACATTCATCAAATTATATGCAATATATATAATATATAAAATGACATTTAAAAATTTATTTGTTGATTATAAGTTTATATGTTGATTATATATTGTATATATTGATTATTTGTTGATTTTTATATATTATATATTATTCTATATGTTGTATATGTTGTTTTACATGTTGATTTATAAAATTTAATAAGGAAGGGTAGTTTTATAATTAATATTTCATATTTTTGTAATCAATTATGTCGCTTTCATAATTTTGAAACTTTTCAAAAACACCGTAAAAAAAGTTTTATTTTTTTTAGGTAGTTTTGTAAAGTTCTTTATTTTGAATGCAAATATAATCAAAACTAATTCTTCATATTCACATTTTTAATAAATGAAAAAAAAATGATTAAATCTATTTAATTGATTGAAAAACTTTAAAAAATTATGGTAAAGATGATAAAAAAAATTGATTGTACTTATTTAACCCTTGTCTTAATTCATTTATAAAAAAATAAAACCTTAATTATTTAATTTTAAATTTATTAAATTTATGATTTTTTATATATAGTAGAATAGTTTAAAAAAAGCAGTTTTTTGTGCATTTTATCAAAGTTTTAGCTAACTGAATGAGTTTTTATTATCATTGAACTTAAGATACAATTGGGCTGAATTTATGTGCTATCAAGAAGAAAAAAGAGAAAGATTACAACTCAGCAGAATGAGATCACAACAGAATGAATTAATCTAACTAATCTAGAGAGATCAAAGGTAATGGTAGTAACAAACTAAAAACTCAACAACTAACTCCCTAACTTCATGATGGTCTTCAACAACTCAGTTAATAAACTCAAAAGGATCAATATTTGATGTTGCTCATCTGCACAATAAGCTCATGTTTATGCACTCTATTAGCCCCCCTCAAGCTGGAGCATATACATTGTGTATGCCCAGCTTGCTAATGGAGTGATGAAACTATGTTGGAGCTAAACGTTTTGTTAAAAAATCAGTCAGCTGATTTGATGAAGAAGCAGGTAGGAGATGAAGGATCCCACCTATCAATTTTTCTCGAACCACATGGCAATCAATCTCAATGTGTTTAGTACGTTCATGGAACACAGGATTGCGTGTAATATGCATTGCACTCTAATTATCACAGTAGAGCATAGCTAGTTTAGACGAGGCACTGCAAGATCATGTAACAAGTAAAATAACCATTGTAACTTACAAGTAATAGCAGCCTCTATATTCAGCCTCTAAAGAAGATCTAGAGATGGTTGATTGCTTTTTGGACTTCCAGGAAACTAAGGAATCTCCAAGAAACACACAATAACCAGTGATTGATCTTCTAGAATCAACACAAACAGCCCAATCGAAATCTGAAAAACCCCTTAACTGCAGTGATGAATTTGAAGGAAAAAATAATCCTTGATTTGGAGTCTTTTTAATATATCTTAGGACTCAGTGAGCTACTGTGAGATGGAAATTTGTTGGCTTATCCAAGAACTGAGAAAGTTGTTGAACTGCATATGACAAATTTGGCCTTGTGGTGCAAAGATATAAAAGCTTGCCAATCAATCTTCTATATTGTGTAATGTCATCTAATAACTGACTTGAGTCACCTTGATTGGCGGAACCATTGGTGTGGACACGGGTTTGGAATCAAGAAATCCTGTGTCAGTAAGCAAGTCGATAGCATATTTTCTTTGGCAAAGGTTGATACCTGATGAGGTTCTTGCAACTTCAAGGCCTAGAAAATATTTTAGTTTACCAAGATCCTTAATTTTGAAAGTGTCATGCAAATGTCGCTTAATGGAGTCAATAGCTGACATATCATCACTAGCCAATATCACATCATCCACATAAATCAGTAAGGCTATAAAGGAAGTGGAATTATGCTTTGTGAATAAAGAAGAATTTGCAGGAGCTTGATGGAATCCTTGACTGAGTAATGAATCAATGAGTTTAGAATGCTATTGGCTACTAGCTTGCCTCAGTCCATATAAGGCTTTTCTTAACCTGCATACCCGATTAGACTTGGTAGCTTGAAGGCCGGGGGGAAGTTGCATGTAAACTTCTTCATGAAGGTCTCCATGTAAGAAGACATTATTTATATCAAGTTGATATAAATGTCAATTCTTCACAGCTACAACGGCAAGTGAAGCACGAATAGTTGAGACTTTAACTACAGGGGAAAAATGTCCATGAAGTCCACTCCATGTTGTTGTGTGTACCTCTTAGCTGCCAATTGAGCTTTGAACCTTTCTATTGAGCCATCTGAGTTATACTTTACTCTAAAGACCCATTTGCAGCCTATTGGTTGCTTATTCAAAGGTAAGTCAGTAATTGCCCATGTGTTATTGGCCTCTAATGCTTTTATTTTAGCCTCCATAGCCAGTTGCCACTTATGATCTTTTATTGCTTCATTGTAGGATTTTAGCTCTGCAATTTTGGTAATCTAGGTTGCAAATACTTTGTGTGTGTGTGTGTTGGGGGGGGGGGGGGGGGGGACAGGTTGGTTTGAAAGGGATGCGGTGAGGTTTGTAGGATTTGTGAATTTAAGAGATGGCACTGATAATCTTTGAGGTGTTGAGGAGGCTATTTATTTCTATTGGATAGGCTGTTGGTTAGGTTGTAAAGAAGGTTGTTGGTTATTTATAGGTAAATGAAGAGATTGAGGATCAGGACTGGTTGTGGGAGAATTATCAGGAAAAGAATATGATATGAGGTGATCAGGTGTGAGATTATTAGAAGGGTGATCATGAGGTTTTATTAATGGATTGTTATTGGTGAAGTGTTCTGGGTCATTTGCCAAAGACATGGGAAGCACACTGTCAATAGCATGTTCAATTATGGGAAGACTGACATTTTTAAAAGAAAAAATATTTTCATAGAAATAGACATCCCTAGAGACAAAAATGTGTTTGGTTTTAAGATTGAACAATTTAAAACCTTTTGTGTTTGGAGGAAAACCAATGAAAATACATGGTACAACCCTGAGATCAAATTTTGACCTGAGCTCTGCTATGGTGGAAGCATAAGCAAGACAACCAAAAGTTTTTAGATTTGTGAAGGTTGGTTATTGGTTATAAAGAAGGAAAAAGGGCGTGTGGTTGTTAATTAATGGTGATGGTGTTCTATTCATAAGGTATGTTCCATGTAATATACAATCTGACAAAAAAGACAGGGGTATAGAAGACTGAAATTTTAAAGCCCTTGCTACATTCAAAATGCACTGATGCTTTCTCTCAACCACACTATTTTGTTGAGGTGTGTATATGCAAGTTGTTTGGTGTATTATTTCATGAGTTTGAAAAAAGCTAGGCATATGGAATTCAAGGCCATTATCTATTCTTATAGTTTTGATGGTTGTACTGAATTGAGTTTTCACAAAAATAACAAAACTTTGGACAAGCGACAGAACTTTTGATTTTAATTTCATCATAAAACCTAGGTATATCTGCTTTTATCATCCACCATAGTTAAAAAATATTTGTGTCCATAATGAGAAGCAACTTTAAAAGGACCCCAAATATCCATGTGAACCAAATCAAAAGTTTTATTAACTGAAAAAGTGCTTATAGGAAATGACATTTTCTTTTGTTTAGATAAATGGCAAGTCTGACAATGTGTATCAGTAGGAATGACAATAGAGGAATCTATTGATTTTGACAACTACAATCTAGGATTAGAAAGGTGCCTAAGCCTGCAATGCCAAAGTTGAGCATTTGAAATGAAATCAGACATGAAAACTGACATAGCAGAAGAGCTGGAATGAAGATTGAAACGAGGTTGAATCAGATAGTAAAGGCCATTGATCTTTTTAACTAATCCAATCTCCTTCGAATTCTGAATATCCTGAATAAGGCAAGAGTCATTGTGAATGATTATGAAATAATTTTTCTTTTTGGTTAACTGACTAGCTGAAATGAGATTAAAAGAAAATTGAAGAATCAAGAAGACATTTGTTAAAACAAAGGATGAAGATAAGACTACTGTTCCTATATGGGTGACTTTTATTTTGGTTCCATTAGGCAAATTAACAAACACATTGGAGGTATGTTTATAGTATATGAGAGTAGTAATTGAACATACTATATGATCAGTAGCTCCAGTATCTATGATCCAAGTTTGTTTAGGTAAGAGTGTTGTTGAGTAATTGCAAAAGGTGAAGTGAGAATGATATATACTTGAATCAACTGTCTGAGGTTGGAAGTTTAGGGAAATGCTGTTTACCGTTAGTTCATTGGTTGTGATAGTAGTTTAAAGCAACTTAATCAGTTATTGGCATTGGTCAGCTGTGAGTGGCAGATTTGATGATGAAGATTCAACTAGCTTACCTTGTGGCTCATAAATTTATGGTTCATTACACACTTGTCCCATATTAATTGGCTCATTATTCAATTCTTGTGCCCCATTATAAGCATTCTCTACCTGATTGGCATAACTGACATTTTGTGTCCATTTTGGCTTATAACCTAGTGGATAACCATGTTTTTTGTAACAAACATCTACTGTATGTCCATTACAGCCACAATATGTGCATAATGATTTGTTGGTTGAACCAGTGTTAAAACTTGAATTTTTTCTTTGGCCAGAATTGAAATTGGGCTTTTGACCAAAATTACTTTGAATAATGGGCTGGCTTCCATTTTAACGTGATTGGCCATTGTTAATTTTGCTGCAAAAAACACTAGGTTTAGCCAATTTTGGTACCAAACTCCCTAACTGTCATTCATGTTGTATGGCCAATGAAAAAACTTTATTAATGCTGGGTAAAGGATCCATCATCATGATATGAGATCTGATAGTACTATAATTCTCATTTAGTCCCTTCAAAAAATGTATCACATAATTACTTTCCTGATAGCTTTTAATAACTTTCAAAGCCTCACATTTACATTGTGGATTACAAGAGCATCTAGGTATTGGCCTCAGACTAACCAATCCATCCCATACTACTTTCAATTGTGTAAAATAATTAGTGACAGTAAGTGTGTTCTGATTAGATGTATAAAGCTCTTCTTGCAACTCAGAAACTCTAAATACATCACCTTGTGCAAATCTTACTTCAAGATCATTCCAAACATCAATGGCATTGTCTAACCACACAATACTCTTGTGAATCGAGGGTGACACTGAGTGATAAACCCACAAAAGAATCATGGTGTTGCATCTTTCCTATAAGGGATACAAAGAGTTATCTTTTGCTGGAACTTGGATTGAACCATCAATAAACTTTATTTTTTCTTTGACAACAAGGCCATTACCATGGCTCTTGACCAAGAATGATAATTTGATCCTGTTAAAACTAGAGATACTAGCACTAATGATGGATTTTCAGTTGCATGAAGGTACTAGGGACTAGTAGGATTCTCTTCTGGTCTTCTTTCTTGGTTCTGATTTTTCTCTGTGATTGTAGCCATGCTTGATCAAGAAACTGATCGAAATACTAAGATTATGAAAGACACAAAAGGAATTGGAATTATAGATTGCAATGAATTACAGACTCAACGTATTGATTATATGGTCTGATACCATATCAAAGTTTTAGCTAACTGAATGAGTTTTTATTATCATTGAACTCAAGATACAATTGGGCTGAATTTATGTGTTATCAACAAGAAAAAAGAGAAAGATTACAACTCAGCAGAATGAGATTACAACAGAATGAATTAATCTAACTAATCAAGAGAGATCAAAGGCAACGGTAGTAACAAACTAACAACTAACTCCCTAACTTTATGATGGTCTTCAACAGCTCAGTTAACAAACTAAAAAAGATCAGTATCTAATGTTGCTCATCTGCACAATAAGCTCATGTTTATGCACTCTATTACATTTTATACACTTAACTAATAATTAATTCGATTCATCAAACCATAGACACCCTATTATATAAATTTTACTTTTTTTTTTCCATTTTGTGTGCTTTTTATTAAAATTAATAACATATTCCCATATCACATTCATCTATATTTAATTAAAATTAATAAATGTTCTTATTACCATCTTTTTATTAGCAAGGGTTACTATGCATGTCGATCAAAAAATGTTACATAGTAATTATGTCTATCCAATGTTAAATGTAAAATTTGACGGCCAGCCCTTAAATTCATATTGATAATTAATTGTATTTCATTCATCATTTACATTTTAATACGGAAAAATATTAGAATATGAAATTTTTTTTAAACACTAATTGAATTGAATAAAGAAAGAATGAATTTTCAAGGATTCAATTGATTATTTTTGTTATAACAGAATTATGTTTAACTTGTATATGAGATGTCTTTTTAGTTTGTATTCTCAAAGTTGTTTTTTTATTAGTTGTTTTACTTATTATTATTATTATTATTATTATTATTATTATTATTATTATTATTATTATTATTATTATTATTATATATTAAGTTTGCTACTTTAAGTTTTACAAGGAATAAAGAATAAAGGCTGCAAAGCAACACCTCACTGTTCATCAGCAGCTGCACCACAATGTTGTCCGACAACACCAATATTGAGAAAAAAAAATAAGCATCTCGATATTTAAAATTTAACATAATATCATAGTTAAAACTACCATTGAATATAAAAATTATATTCATAAAAATATAAAATTATATTTCCAAAATTATATAATTATATTCGTAGATGTCTCAAACAATAATTCTCATATATATTTATCAAGTGTCAATTCGTGTAGTTGATACTTGAAAAAAAATGTTAAACCCTATAATATAAAATGTAAATAAATAATCTTATATCTTTTAAATAGATATATATGATGTAGTTAATATAAAAATTTATTTTCCAACTTTATTTGTTATCTTTTTTTTTTAGTTTGACACTCCCAAATTTATATTAGAAGAATCAATAATTAGAAGATGTGATTTGAATCTAACTTTTACAAGGCAACAAATCAATGTTTGATTTCAAGCAAAAACTATATACTTATTGCATAAAAACGCATATACTTTTTTTTAACAATAAAACACAAATAAATTGATTTGGGATGTCTTACTATAACAACTTCGTATATACCCATGATTATGAGGAGGCAGGAGGCTAGAAATTATTTGATCTGGGTAATGCAATGCAATATAGCTAATTTATGAGTTAGCTTTTGACAGTTTATAATAAAAATAAGTAAAAATACCAAAAAATATTGAAACTTTACACATTTTTTCACATCTATTATAATTTTTTTTGACAAAATGATACTTAAACCAAACTTTCCATTTTATTTTTATCTTTTCACTGTTGGGGCTACGGCGATCAGATGTCATGCTGACTTATAAGTAGAAAATTAATTTTTTAATTATTAACGGGCGTCATTTTTTCTTTTGAAAAAATATAATAAAAATACTTTTGTGACGAGTGTGAGTATTGAGAAGTATGATATTGACGTCCGTCACTTTTAAAATTATAGAATACTTTTTAACCATGAAAATTGAATGTATTGTTTTTCTTTTTTCTTCCTATTATTGAGTATAAGTAGGAGCAAGATAAGTCAAAGTATGAGTAATCAGTCAATATAATCGCATCTATCTTCATATGGGGGAAATTTTGCCATGCAAATATTGAAGGAGAACTTGTCTTTATATTTTGTGAAAAGTAGAAAAGTCAGGTAGAAGATTATGAAGATGTCCATTGTGGGAGGTATTTTTATGTTAAAATTGAATATGAAAGAAATGCAATTAATGTTAATGCCACTTCGAAAGAGGTGAAGGGCTAATCAAATTAACATGAGTATGTTAATAGACAGATGCCTTTGTACGTGAGCCGCTTGTATAGCACTAAGTGGAGTTGACAGTTTATATGGCTCTTTTTTGCCTCACAACTCAGATTCTCCTCTAACACACAAACACACACACACACACACAAAACAAAAGCACAAGAAAAACCAATACATGTCCAATTCCAAAACCAATCATCATTCTCTGCTAACAGGGACCACAAAACCCAATCACTATGTCTTCAAATTTGAGGTTGAAATATGTTTTTGGTAAAAAATATTATTTAAAAATAATTTTCAATATTGGAATACAAATTATATCTTTTTTTTTATCATAATAAAAAGGTTTTATCAATTTAATCACAAGATATGAAAACAATAAAGGCTATTAGGAAAATATTGGAATACAAATTATATCTTTTTTTATCATAATAAAAAGGTTTTATCAATTTAATCACAGATATGAAAACAATAAAGGCTATTAGGAAAAGCCCCCATAGCAATTTTAGATTTATCTACGTGTTGTTTTGTAGAAAATAAAATTTTTTTTGAAAAAAAAAAGATATTTCTTATTTTTATTTGGTCAATAATTTTAAAAAATATAAATAGAAAAAAATGAAAATTTTGACTTTTTAATTTCGCATCAAGCCCCTAAATTATTTCATTCCAATTTGATATTGAAATAGAGAAAATTGGAAAAATAACAAAGAAAATAGATCATTTTTTGTATTTTTCTCATGTTTCAATGAAAGCAATCAAATAATATAAATGAAAATAGATTTTTTTCTCTTTTATTTTGTTTAATTTTCTTTCATTTTCACTGTGCACAATTAAGAAACCAAGCAAAGACTTAGTATTGTTACTGAAAAATAAATAAAGAGGCAAAATAGGAAAAAACTAAAAGAAAAGGTTGCATGGGCCAATCAAGCCTTTTTTAAGAATAGAGATAGTCAATCAATGATATAACTCCCAATGTCTATTCTTTGTTTTTACTCTTTCAAGAAAATAAGATGTAGAGAGGATGAAAGCAAATCACTCATTTTAGCAAACGAGCGAGAGAAGCAAAAGCAAAAACAAAGCAATAATAAAAACAAAGCAATAATAAGGAATAATATCTTTTTTTATTTTAATTGTTTGACTTATTTTAATGCTATAAAAAGGGTATGAAATGGTTGTTGGTTGGTTAAAACAAACCCATCTTTTAGGATTATGTTACTATTGGACCTACAAATTACATCTTACCTTTTAATTAATTCCTTTATTCTTTATGGTTCCTCGTCTCTATCTCCATAAAAAAAAAAGTTTATTAGTTGGCTTTGGATAAAAATTTTAACATTACTTCAAAAAAAATTATAACATAATAAAAGGGTTTGAAAAAAAAATTTATAATTGATAACGATGTGGACTTCAATGACTCATGTTAGAGTTCGGGTTCGAGTTTTGCAACGATCAGCTCCTCTACCTGCAAAACAAGAGAATCGATCGGACTCCAATAGAGAGACTTCGATACCTAAGTCAGTGATCTGTTTGTCTGCCAAATAGATGAGCTTTGAAAATGAAAAAAAAAATATTTTACCTATGAAGATCTACTCCTATTTATAGCTAGTGGGTAGAGAAAAGTTTCTGTATGTACCAGTGAGTTTTCAAAATGTATCAGTGTCGTACATCTTTTGTGTCAGGAGTTTATCTTCGAATATCACAGAGCTCGATAAGGGAGAGGAGCTCTGTACTAAGCTCCAAACCCCGTGGAGCGCTCAATTATGGTGTGATAGAGATACCAGGTTCAGCTTGTTAGCTTAGTAACTGAAGGACTAGCTATGGTAAAATAGGGAGTAATACCAATAACATTTTAGATGGTGTGATCATTGCCTTTTTCCTTTGAAATTATAGCTTATACATGGTGTTATCTACAAATATTATTTTCTGTCTATTTCATTATTGGGTCTAAGGTTCTACACTATAAAAATCTATCACATAAAGGGGAAAAATTATATTCGATTTATTCACATTTTTTATATATAATTTCTCAATAGTATATGTCTATTCAATTATGTTATTTAATATTCAAAATTAAAGATTGAAAAAATATTTTAATATACAATAAATTATGTATTATATAAGGATTGTTATGAAACTAAAAAGTCCCATTATAAATTATCGAAAATGTGCAAAATTTTATTTTACATAACAAATTGTCTTTGAATGTTGTTATTGTTCAGTATATATACTATAAAACAATGCCAAACGATAATTTGATAAAATAAGAATATGGGCTAAGTGCCACCGCTGTTTTAGATTTTGATAAATAATTTAATTAAATGGAACATAATGTTTAACGTGTTTAGTACTCATGCAATTATGAAATTGTTCAATTGAATCTTGGTTTTGTAATTACAAAGAAATGACAATCTTATATTTAATTCATTCCATTTATATCTTTAATACATAGTAATTTTTCTTTTCACCAAGAAGGTAGGAGCAATATCAATTATTCAAATAGTAACAAGACATATATATGAAAAAAAAAGGTTTAAAACAAATGTGAGGTCTACACAATTAAATATCTGCTTAATTAATTAAAGTAGCTGACCAACTAATTTAGTAAATTTTTCTTGTATAAACTTTTACGCCAAGTGCAAATCATGAAATTCTCATTTGCATGCATAAATATTTGTTTATTTGATATATTTTTAGTTGTTATATATTAGGTATATATATTTATTTCTATATATATCTAATTGTTTAATGGATGGTTCTATACTCTCCGTGCATAATGTTATAATCATGCTACGAATATTACTCTAACCTGATTCTGAAAAACACATAGTTTTTATATTATAATTTTTAGTTTTAGTTTTGTTAATATAAAAAGTATATTATTTATTACATATTTTTAGTTATAACACACACACACACATATATATATATATTATGTAAAATCTACTTGATATACTGTGGCTTTCAATGGAAGGGAGGTTGATGTTGTGGAAATTGAGCTTTTTCCACCGAATTAAAAAATAATTTGTGAATTTCTGTGATAAAAACTACACCAGGTAAATTTTCAGGAAAGTGGAGGAGTCACAAGCGGTCTCACTTAAAACCCACTTCCTAGACATGTAATCCCTTTTCACAATAACCACCAAAACAGAGTTTTGACCAACAAATAACTATTAAATAAATAAAAGAGAGAACACCAAAATTTAACGAGGTTCGGCCGAAATTTTGCCTACATCCTCGGACACTACCAAATATATTTCACTAAATAAATATTACAAAGGAGGGAGAAGAGAAAACTTGTCGAATATACAAATTCAGGACAAGTTGGGATGGATTGAAACTAAAGGAGCTGAGCTCCTTTTATAATAAAAAATCCTAACACTTTCTTCATAAAATCCCGATGTGGGATTTGTACAAATGCATTATATATATATATATATATATTATTCAACATGTGGCATTTGAGCCACCTACCAGCCACCTATTTTGACAATCTCCACCTTGGCGAAAATTCCACAAATGTAAACTTCTGTTCTCCCTCGCAAAGTTACAGTGTCTTCAAATGCGCTTTACAGCGCAAGTTTCAACTTTTAACAATATTGATCAAGTCCAAACAATGTTTGAACTTGACAGTTATCACCACTTTTGTCAACATATCAGCAGGATTCTCAGCAGTCTGAATCTTCTGGAGTTGAATCTGACCTTCCTCCAGAATTTCTCTAACAAAATGAAAGCGCACGTCGATATGCTTCGTCCTTGCGTGATAAACTTGGTTCTTTGCCAAATGGATAGCACTTTGGCTATCACAATGCACAACAATGTTGTCCTGCCTAATTCCCAATTCACCAAGCAATCCTTGAAGCCAAATTGCCTCCTTAACAGCCTTTGTAACTGCCATATACTCTGCCTCTGTTGTAGACAAAGCCACTGTAGACTGTAAAGTAGACTTCCAACTAACTGGTGCTTTCGCAAGTGTGAACAAATAACCAGTAGTTGATCGACGTTTATCCAAATCACCAGCATAATCAGAATCACAATATCTGACTACGCTTTGACCACTTTTCTTATCCTGCTCAAAAACTAATCCAACGTCCACAGTGTTCAGAAAGTACCGTAGAATTCATTTCACAGCTTGCCAATGCTCCTTGCCAGAATCATGCATGTACCTGCTCACAACTTCAACTGCCTGTGAAATGTCAGGCCTCGTACACACCATAGTATACATCAAGCTACCAACAGCATTTGCATAAGGAACCTTTGACATGTATTCCCGTTCTGTATCAACAATTGGTATCAGAGCCGAGGGTTTGAAGTATTCACTGTGGTTGCGGCTAAGTCTGATCTTCCACACAAAAAAAAGGATCCTTGGTTTTGTTTCCGTTTTTTTTGAAAAAAAAATTTTGGTAGCTATTAAATAAATATTTGTAGCAGAAATGACAGACAATAAGAAAAATACCACACCTGTTACTGCAGCATCGTCCTCGTCAACTTTAGTAAGGAATGTTGTTACAAATGCAAGATTTGCAGTGGAGATTTTCGATGGCACTGGTCATTTCGGCATGCGGCAAAGCGAACTTCTAGATGCTCTTTTTCAGCAAGGTCTAGATGTTGCTATTGAAGAGGAGAAACCCCAAGAAATGGAGGAGACGGAATGGAAAACTGTCAATCGTCTGGCATGTGGTACAATTCGTTCTTGTCTTTTTAGAGAGCAAAAATATGCTTTCTCGAAAGAAACTTCGGCAAACAAATTGTGGAAGGCATTGGAGGAGAAATTTTTGAAGTAAAACAATCAGAACAAACTCTTTATGAAGAAGAGACTGTTTTGCTTCAATTATGTTCCTGGTACCACGATAAAATGAACACATCACAAATTTTAATCAGTTAGTGGCTGATCTGTTTAATTTGGATGTGGTCTTTGAAGATGAAGATTTGGCACTACTGTTGTTGGCATCTCTCCCTGACGAGTTTGAGTTTCTTACAACGACTCTACTCCATGGGAATAAGAAAGTGGGTTTTAAGTGAGACCGCTTGTGACTCCTCTACTTTCCTGGGAATTTACCGGTGTATTTTTTTATCACAGTAATTCACAAATTATTTTTAATTCGGTGGAAAAGGCCCAATTTCCACAACAGTTGATCCAATTATTCCAGAAAGAGGATTAAGACAATGAGATCCTTTATCTCCCTATTTATTTCCTTTCTGTGCTGAAGGTCTATCCTGTTTAATTAAGAGGGCAAAGTTGGAAGGCCTTATTCATGAGGTGAAGGTGTGTAGAAGGGCTCCTAGTATCTCATACCTTTTATTTACAGACAACTCTTTTCTTTTTTTTTAGGGCTTCAGGTGAAGAATGCAGTATGGTGAAATTTATTCTATCAGTGTATGAGCAAATTTCAGGTGAGGCAGTTAATTTATAAAAATCTAGGATTTTCTTTAGTTCGAATGTTGATTTGGAAATGAGGAGGGTTGTGTCAGATTCCTTGAGGTTGTCTAATCCTTTGACTACATGCCACTATCTTGGCCTATCTTCTCTAGTGTGTAAGGATAAAAAAAAAGATCTTCTCTTTTCTTAAGGATAGACTCATGAAGAGGATTTCTTCTTGGCACAATAAGTTGCTTTCAAGGGCAGGTGAGGAGATTTTGATCAAGTTGGTGGCTCAAACAATTCCTTCGTTTTACATGGGGAATTTTTTTCAATCCCTACATCTCTTTATGAGAAATTGCAACGTATGATGAAGTATTTTTAGTGGGATTCGAAAAAGTTGGGGTTCTAGAAATATCAATTGGCTTAATTAGGAGAGACTGTGTAAAAGTAAATTTATGGGCGGCATGGGCTTTCGCCAACTTCATTATTTTAACCTAGCAATGCTGGAGAAGAAAAAGGCGGAGATGTATTTTGAACTCGAATAGTCTTCTAAATAGAATTATCAAAGTAAAATATTATCTAAAGGGGGGATTTTTTATTGGCTCAATTGGGTTATAACCTAAGCTTTACTTGGAGAGGGCTATGGTCTTCATAGTCATTGCTCAAAGAGGATATAAAATGGAAGGTTAGTGATGGGAAGGATATTAGTGTTTGGCATGAACCATGGTTACCCAGAAACAATAGCTTTATGGTGAAAAGTCCTGACAATGAAGGGATTGGTTTGTACAAGGTTGCAAACTCGATATTAGACAAGAACAAATATATATATATATATATATGAACAATATTAATGAGAACTTGTGTAGAGAGGACGCCTAGTTAATTTGTAGCATTCCTCTTAGTCAGAGTGGGGCTAATGATTCTAAAATTTGGCGTCATGATAGAAAAGGAAGGTATACGGTCAACATACCATATAGCCATTTAGAATTTCATACAGCAAACTGATGTGGCCATTAATAGATGGGATTGGAGGAAATTTTGATCACTTAATATTCCTAACAAAATTATGCATTTTATGTGGAGGGTTGTTAGGGATATCTCACCAACAAAAACAAAATTAATACAAAGTGGCACGGATCTTGAGGAGAGTTGTCCAGTTTATGGTGATGTAAAGGATATCATTCATGTTCTCTTTAAGTGTAGGACAACCTTGGCTTGTTAGGAGGCTTATGAGCGAGATTTTCCCATAAATCTTGATACTTTTGATTCTGTTGATGATTTCTTTTTTAATATTCTTGATCATAGGTCTGAGCAGATGGAAACCTTTTGTTGTGTTGCATGAAGAATCTGATATGCTAGAAATATTAGAATATGGAAGGTAAGGTGTTGTTTGTTGCTAATATCCTAAATTTTGCGTTGAATTATTATGCCTTTTGAAAAGATGCTGGCTCTTTGAGAAATGAGGTTGGTGGTCGGGTTAGTGAAACTCATGGGTAACTACAACAATAGGCAAGGCCATCAGGCAGTTGGTTCTTGGAAGTGTAATGTTGATGTATCGTTTAATTTTCAGAAAAAAATGGCTATTTTAATTTGCAGTAGTTGTTAGAGATGATGCCGGTCTCTTCATGGGTGCACTAACTAGGGGTTAAATAAATTTATTTTTCTGCTTCAGTTTGCCAAAGCACAGGCTTTATGGCAACTCTACAATGGTTACCTTTATGCATATTGGTGATGATATTATTGAGACAAATTCTAAAGTCGTGGTTGATGACATCTCTTTTAGTTTGATTGATTTATCTGAATTTGAGACCTTAGTGGCTAATTGTATTTTTCTTCTTCGGCAAAACCAACGTTTCAAGCTTGGCTGGACTCAGTGGCGAAACCAGGAATTCACTGAGGAGCAAAATTTGCAAACGAGTTTACTACATTCTACATCCTTTTTTTTTTAAAAAAAAATTCTCAATATTTATCTAAAACCTAATCACAATTCACCAAACACAAATAAAACTAATTAATTCAACCTAATCACAACACAAATTATTTTAAATAAATTATTATAGTTAATTAAAATTCAAACAAACTATATTCTATATTTTAAAAAAATTCTCAATATTTACCTAAAATTTAATATTCACAAATTCACAAAAAACAACACACAAACTAATAAAATGAAAAAAAAAATTGGTATAAAAACCTAGACTGTCGTCGTCGGAGTTGCTGGTCGATCTGTCATTGGAGATAGAGTTGTTAGTCGGTTGGCGTCTGTTCCTGAGCTAGGCTCCTGCTACTCGACTCCTTCTTTACACTACTGCTTCTCTCTCTTACCAGTGACCATTCACCTTTTATTTTCTTTTTTAAAGGTGTGAATGCTAAAATGATGTTATTTAGGTAAATTTGTAAAATTGCATGAGATGGTTGTCGTCTTCAACCCCTCACACGCATAACCACCCCCACCCCCCTTTGTCTGCAAAACCTTATCTAGAGAGAGGCTATGCAGTGGCAGGTGCTAATGTGGTTGAGAGTTCCGCCATTGGTTGGATTCCTAGACGTGCTAATGTGGTTGCTCACTGTTTAAGTAAGGCAAACAATCGTAATGCATGTCTTTTGTTGTTGGGATACTATTTTTATTCCCATTATTGATGCAATTTGCACCAATTCTTGCTAATAATAATATTTCCCTTACTCTAAAAAAATAAAAAAAAAAGGTTGTAACATATGTATATTATAAAATTATAAAATATCGAATTTTATATACCTTTTTAAGGAGTTTTGCAACTTTTGCTCTTTATCATCACCCAGCTAGACCATTACTCAATATAAATTCGATTAATTGAATTTTTTTCTCTCAATTAATCGACATAGCAAAGACCAAAAGTTATAACGTTCAAATATTTTTTGTCATCTAAAACATATGTTAATTTATTTATGTCACTTTGGACAAAATTTGAGTTTCCTCAACTTATCATAAAAAAAATCTAACTAAATAGTTGCTAAAGTATACAGAAGTAACAGAATACAAAATTCAAAATTAAAATAGCAGTGGAGTTAAAGCCATGGTTGTGAGAGTATGGGACATAGTAAGACATGTTGCAACAAAATAACATGAGAAACTGATCGCACGTTTTTCTTTTTCCGGACACAATTATTTTTGGTTTTGAAATCTAAAAATTCTTAAATAAAGACATATCATGAGTACCATCCAATAAGATGCTTTCTTAAATCAAAACGTTATTAATTTTTAATTATTATTTAATTTATAATTTAAGATATAAGAATGGTCAAATTATTATTGGTAATAGGTTGGGGGTGGAGGCCTCCATTTAGATTATTTTCAATCATTCATTTGTTAGATTTATATTTTCTTTAAATTTCAAATTATAACTCATATACCATTTTAATAAATTTATTAATATATTAAAATTTTTAAATTAATATTTATTATTAAAAATATTTAATACATATATCTCATACTAAAATAAAATATAATAGAAAAATACTTATAACTTTGTATTTTTAAAAAAAGAATAATTAATTTTTTAATTTATATATATATAATAAGAAATATATTTATTAATTTGGGAGAAAATTGTATTTAATTGTATTATCTATTTATGAGTGGAAGATATTTAATTCTATGATCTCTTCCTTGTTAATTTATTAAATTAAAATTGAACCTGGATCCGTATTTATATGCATTGTAGGATTGTACTATAAAATTCTAGTAATTTGTAATTTTTGATTTATGGTTTTTAATTCATACATTCACTAATAATAAAGAAGAATGACATTAGTTAGAATTGTAAGATTTAGAGTTTTTTCTCTGTATGACAATGACTCTCAAGGAACAGCCGCCTTCGGCAGCGATGATTGAAGAAAGAATCACGAAGAAAGCACGAGAACAAGACATGAATGAGAATAGCCAGGCTATGGAAGGACTTACCTTTCATGACAAACTATTGTATTCCTTGCAAAACTGTGATAGGAGCCCAGTCCAGACTAATGATGAAATTGATATAGAGGATTCAAAGATTGAAGTGACTGTGGAGAATGGGGTTCCTGCGGTGGAACTATCTGACAAAGCCAAAGCACTTTTGTCTCAACCCTGGCAAACAACGGTCATAGTCAAACTTCTTGGCAGAACAATTGGGTTTAAATCTCTACAATCCAAATTATCAACAATGTGGAACAATGTGGGTAAACTCAAAATTATTGATCTGGATAATGGGTACTGCCTAGTGCAGTTTCAATCAGTCAAGGACATGGAAACCATCATGAAAAATGGACTTGGCTGGTAACGGGGCATTATTTAACCATTAAGCGTTGGCATGCCGATTTTAACTGTTTCACATACTCCATATTAATTCTTATTTATTTATTTATTTATTGTCCTTAAAAAATTACTTGATTAACCAAATCCATATATTTAATTAAGATATATTTTTAAAAAATGCTTAATATATATAAATAAACTATGTAAGTATCAAAACAAATAATTTAATGATAATTAAATTTAATACAGTTGGATTTAAAAAATAAAGTTATAACTATTTTTACTATTCACCGAGTGAGTTATGATAAAAATAGCTAAAATAAAAGATCAGATTAATAAGTCTTAAATTTAGAAATCTGTCTACGAGTGTATTTATTTAAGAAAAAAAAGATCAACACAAAATTTATATATACCTCTCCCTAATATTATTATAATTTTTTTAAAAAAATTATATGATATATTATTTTTTAAATTTACATTATAATTTTTAGAAAATGTTAAAAATATTATTTTTTTTCAAATATAACTGAATATATATATACACACACACAGAAGCACACCCTTATGATAAATAAAATATTATAAATTGAAAGTGAATTTTTTGAAATTGAAAGTTGAAAAGTTTATATTTTTTTAAAAAAATGAGTATTTTTAAAAATATTTTGAAATATTTCTGAAAAATTGTAACTTTTTATAATTATAATATATATAAATATATGTAAATCAGTACTTTTATTAATTGAAAAAAAATATATAATTAGTGTATATAATTGAAATAAGTTTATATGCACTTTTTTATGTCAAAATTTGTAATAATTCCATATAATGTTTAAATGAATATTCTAAAATTATGATCCACTGATTTCACTGTATCAAATCTTTTTTTTTTTCATTTTTGGCTTTTTGCACTGTCAATGGATATCAATGCTTGTGTTTTGATTCCCTCAAAAAATCAAAATAAGTTCAAATAATAAAAAAAAAGTAGTATTTTTTTTTGTTACATGTTTTTTTCTCATTTTGTTATTTTGGCGGCCAATATTAATAATTACTCCCTCTGTATTATTTATATAGAAAAAATAAAATGAACACGAAAATTAAAGAAATTTCACTTTTTTCATCTCTATTTACTTAAATACCCTTAAAAAAATATCTCTCAAAACCTACTTTTAAGGCAAGGGTATAAATGGTATTTTGTCTCATTCCACTCCCTAAAATTTACCTAAAATGGCATATTTTCTATATAAAAGATACACAAAAAAATTTTTTTTTCTATATAAATAATACGGAGGGAGTATTTATTTCTAGTCTCCATTGATTTGACGCTTTTACTGCCAACCTTAATATAATATCCACGTAATTACTTACAAATATTCAATAAAAAATTTAAATTTTCTATCTCTTTCAATTATTTTTTTATTTTCATTATAATTATTTTTACTCCTATTTATTTAACGGTTTAAATATAGACTTAATTTTATTTAAAGCATAGGTTAAATATTAAAATTTTTTATCCCTTCTTAAAAAGATATTTTAATGAAATTCAAATTTGCATTCTTTTTTACATACTCAACCTTGCTTATTTAGCTGAGCAGTGAATAATTTAATAACAATGATCTCTCTCTCTTTCAATTATTAAATTAATAACAATAAGTAATATTATATGAAATATAATTTAATAAAAATAATGCAGAATAATATAGGCTTATTTTAGATTATATTTTTAAAAAGCTGGTAATTTCAAAAAGTTGTAGAGATTTTATTTAAATAAATAATATGATAAAGAAATATATATAATAATGAGAGGCGTTTTTTAAAAAATTAATGAAAATCTTTTTATCATTCAATTATTTAAAATTTTAAATACACTTTAAAATTTATTAAGATTAATTACTCATTTTGGTTCATTAGTCTCTAAATTTGAAACAATCATGTTATGTAATAATCATTAAAAAAAAACTTATGTATTTATTATCTACTGTCTGTTTATTCATCTTTATTTTTTTTTTCTATTTTATCGTTATACCTTTTATATTATCTCAAATTGATTTTTGAAACAATCCTAACAAGTATAAATCAATAACTCAACATAAATAAATATTACATTATTATATTTAATAGATAATTTATTAAACTAATTAATAGATGTATTTGTCATTAATTGAATTATTAAAGTGATATTTGATTAATCAGTTAATATTAAAATTTCAAATTGAGTGATGCGGTAAAAAAATTGTACAATTCTTCTCTGAACTTTAGGACTATCCATCAGGTCAGTTTACAGTGATGAAAAACCATTTTTCCAAATCTCATTTTGTTCCTTTTCTTCGCTTTAATTTTGGTGCTTGGAAACAGATTTTATAAAGATATAATTTTATCAATTTTCGTATTTGAAAAATACAATTTTCAAAATTTATTTTTTAATAATAAAAAATGATGATTTTAAAATAAATAAAAACAACATCACTGCACAAAAAATTAATATAATTTATCATTAAATTATATATATATATATATATTTAATATTGTCAAACAAATATAAATAATAAAAATTAAATGATTTTTTTATATGCATCACATTTGAAATAATTTTTATACAATGATCAATTCAATTTACATTCCAATGGGATAAAATAGAATTGAATTTTTTTTCAAATAAAACCCAAGGAAAAATTAAATGTAACCATCATTATCACAATTAATGACATCTCCAATCATATGCTACAATAGCACATGTTAAAGTTTTTTGTTCCTTTGTTTTCTTACAAATTTTGGCCGCCATATATATTTATTAATTTTAATCACTTTTTTTTTCTTCTGTTATTTTTTATTATTTATTATTTTTTGTGTATTTTTTGCATTTTTTTTCTTTAGTAAAAACTGACATTTTTTATTTAAAATTTCATCCCATCTGATTAAAAATCTAATTCTCATTTATAAACAAATCTCTTAAGATTTAATTTTAAAAAGACAATAAAAAAGATTTAAGTTAAAAAAAAGTTAGAAATAGAACTCGCCACGTGACATGGCGAAATGACCATATCATCATAGGGCGAGTTTGCCATAGGCCATAGCGAGTGGCTTATGGGCTTTCGTTTAATTTTGGATCCTATATTTGATTAAATTTTTAAATAAATTAATAAATTAATTTATAAATTTATAGTTGAGTGTTAAAAATTAAGGATATGCAGATAACATGTTTATGTTAGGGTTTGTGGAATGCTATAAATGAATGGATTTTAATATGGCCACAGGACTATTACCATTTACTCTGAATTTTTAAAAGCACAATAGATATATATTATGCATAGAAACTCTTTATCTGATAGGGATGCGTCCACCGAAAATAACATACATGAAAGAAAATGGTTTTTTCCTATTGCAAACTGGATTAAGATTAACTTCGATATGAGTTTTTCCCCTAACACCACTGTTGCTGAGGCTGCCTTCATCATTTTCATAAATAATTTGGGTTTGATGGTGTTGCTTACTTGATTCAATCCCATTCTCCTATCAGAAATGAAGCTGTGGTTTTAGTAAAAGCAGTTCAGAGAACTCTTCATTTTGTCTTTGATTTATGCATATTTGAACAAGATATTATGCAGCTGATCTAAGTTATCAATTATGATGATTGCTGCCTCGTTGAGATCGATAATTTAGTGCTTCATATTAAGAGTCTTAAAGAGTCGTTTTAGTGATATTTCTTTTGTTTTTGTTAAAAGGGGATGTAACAGTATAGCCGAAATGATTAGCATCTTCCATAGCTAAAGCGAAGATTAATCCTAACTGGTATTATAATCCTCCTCCTTGGCTGCTTAGACTGTTGGAGATTGATGTATTATCTACTTATGTTTAATAAATTTTAGAGCCAGAATAAAAAAAAAAGATCATTTTCCAAGAATTATGCAAGTACAATAACAAGAAGTTGATGTTTCAAAATGAAACGAATGTACATTTTTATACATAAGCCATTCAATTTATGCATAGTTCGTCGCATTCTCCTCCCAATTCCAAATAATTAAATAAATAAGTTGATAATAAATTCATTTTTAGCTTCTCGCATAAATTAAAAAAAAAAGTATTTTCTCATTTTAAAGCATGGGAAAATTACATCACTATAAGAAAATAATATTTAAAAAATGAATATATAGACATTAATACATTTCTAGAAAATTCTCTTCAAAAAAATACATTTCTAGAAAATATAGACATGGCCCCACTTAAAGTATTTATATTACGTAACTCCTTATTTTATGTTTACTTTTATTTTTATTTTGACCCCTTCAAGTTTGATTTTATAATTTTGACTCTTCTCAATTAGATGATTATGAATTTTTAATACAATATTGTTTCTTAAAAAAAAAGAAAAAGAAGAACTACATAATTTTTTAAATGTTCGTAGATCAAACATTTTTTAAAATTAGCATATTGTATTTATAAATTACTTTTAGATTCTATTATATTTAATGTAACATTTCCATTGAAACAACTATATATATTTATTAGATATATATATAGATATGATGCATAGATAGATAGACAGATAGATATACAGATATGATGCGAATTTGCATGCATTTTTCTAATTTAATGAAGTGTATCTTGATCTAGGGTACTATAGCAATAATTTTGTATTTAAAAAAATAATAATATCCAAATACAATAATATTATATTATTTGATTACTAACTAGATTTTAAAGAGACTGAATTTTACTGCTCACTCCTAAAAGAGTCTCGTCTTAAATGTCAATTATAAAATTACAATTTAATAAACAATTGAATTAAAACACTTCATAATTTGCTTAATTGAACCACATTATTAATTTAACTCCTACGCCTTCCACCTCCAAATATTTCGTTTAATAAATTTTAATCGAGTCATACGGAGCCTATTAATAGAATAAGAATTTTCCTCAATAACTTTTAAAAACAGAATATTATTTCGTTAATTAGGTGATAATTTTATTACAAGTAGGATAATATTTAAAGGGGCCATTAATTATGATTTGAAAATGAACATAGTATTACTATTTTTTATTCGACTGAAATCGTCACTTTTATAAAAAAAAAAATTCCTTCTCAAATTATCACTTTATATAATTAAAAAAATTAATTAATTTTTTTAAAATTATACTTATATCATTAATAACTCAATTAACAAAATAATAATACAATATTAATAAATTAATAAAAAGTTATTTAGTCTATTTAAAATAATTTTATATTATATCTAGTAAATTTAATAATTTTCTTAATAAATATATATAAGCTGAATGCAGCGATATAAGCGAGACGAATATTGTATTATATAAAAAACTATGTTCAAATTGAAGAAAAATTTAATACAGGACAATAAATTTAACATAACTTCTTTTCAGCATAAAATTCCTTGAAAATTAAGTTTTATTAGGCTTCAATAATAAATTATAGTGGATCCATTAAAACATTTAATTGATACAAAAAAAATATAAGAAACTTGATCAAAATTTGAAGGCCTAATACATAAATAAACACTTATACTTATTCAAAAGAATCTACTAGCTCATTCTACTTTGCGGGCATCCTACTGCACACCCATAATAGATTAAAGTGGTATTAATATACCCTTTGCCAAGCTATTTCTCTTCTCACATCTTTTTTGTGTATTACATGTGCAAATAGACTTACTGTTTATCTAATTTTCAGAACTCTTCATCAGATTTCCATACATTTTCCCTCATAGTCAAATAACTACAAAAAAAGAACAAAATAATACATAACTTGTATTTCAAAACAATTAATAGATATGCAAAATAATTTAATTAACCTCTAGATTTTTTCATTCAAAAATTTGAAGTTGATGAATATTGATATTGGAGTTTTTAACCTAAACCTCATTTTTTACAACATTATAATCAAAAGATGAAAAGGTTGCAAATTCCTAATAACAGTCAATAAAATTGATTTTCTATTTTTTACTCAACATAATAGCCAAACAAGAAAGAAAATAAAAATATAATGAAAGTAATTCATTCAGGCAAATTATCAAACATTTCAATAGCATTATAAAAATAAGAAAAGCAAATGATATTATAAGTTTAATGACAATATAAATAAAATCAATGGCAGAAAATTATAAAAAAAATGAAAAAGAAGATAGAAATTTCATTGTATTCATTCAAAATTTTAAATCACAATTGCAATTATATATTTGATTAAAAATCCAAATAGAACTTTAAAAATTCCCAAAAAAATTTAAAAAATTAATTATAAATAACACATAGGTATAATATTCTAAGATTCAAAAAGGAAAATAAAAACAATAACTCCAAAAGATAAACAAGTTTAGATTGAAATTGCCATAATAGAAAGAAAGAAAAGAAAGAAGAAGAGGTTCACCTAAGAACACTAATTCTTCATCCAATTCAACAACATCTTGACAGCTAGCTTTCTTATTTAAGAGGAATAATGCAAAAAAAAGATTTTTGATATTTAAATTGGTGATAATCATCATGATTTGTAGAAGACAATGGATGAAATTTGAGAATAAAAAAAGAAGAAGTTTAGTTTTTGAAGTGAAAGATTGAAAAAAGAGGAAAAATTCAATTTGAAAATGGAAATAAATTTACTTCACGTGTATAGAAAACTTTTATATTTTACTCTCTAAATTCAGCTTAGCAAGGTGTTAAATAATATTATTTTAAACATATAGAGATGTATTATAGGATGAATACAAAGTATAAGGGGTTAATAGGTTCTTTTTTTATAAGTAGAGGTGCTCATATATATATATATTAAGCCAAGTTTGAAATAGTAAAAGCTTAATGCTAGGCATAAAATTTGTATTAATATTTTTATTATTGAAATCGGCTTTTCACTTTAAAGCATATTGTCATTAGTCAGTAACAAAAATTGATAATACTCATGGCCTTTACAACTTGGCAATAATAACACTTTTTTTTTTTACATTAATTTACAACAATATTTTGTCATCGCATCTTTATCCCGAAATTTAAAAATTCAATCAAAATTTATTTTAAAAAATTTACGTGTTAATTAATTTTAGTTCATTTAATTATTTTGAAATTTTAATTCAATTTTTCAAAATTTCAAAATTTTAAATTTTAACGTGATAGTCATTCAACGATTAAATAAGAATACACTTTAAAATTAAATGAATTCAGGAATTATCAATACAAAATATTTGAAAAGTATTGTAATTGAATTAGTCATACAATCAAAATTTTCACAATTGTAGAGTAGAAGTGTCGTGTGGATTAGCAATTGTCAATAATTGCTAGTAATTAATGGTTATTTTATGTTAACTGTCTTATGGAATAACCACTCGCAACTAAGAAATGTAATTTTTTTTAATTTTTAAAATCATAAGTTTTAAAAAATAATTAAAAATTTGAAGTGATTGAAAATTTAAATTTAATATATTTTTTATGATTCTTTACTTGATATATAATAAATTCCAATGTTCTTTAATTTCATAAGGTTATCCAACACATATTTTATGTATCAAATTCAACTAAGAAATTCAAAACCCAATAGCCAATTTGTATACTTCCAATTGCAAATTTCCATCAAACGCCTTAACCCAAAGATCCAATATTTTCAAAACCAATTTTTTTTTTGAAGAATATTTTTAAAAAACCAAATTAAAAATAAGGGTTTATTTCCTGCCAGGCCTTGAGGTGATTTCGGTCAAGGACTCAAGAATCATTGAAAAAACATTTAAAAAAAATCCAACAAAATAGTAAATAGCAATAATAATAATAATAATAATAATAATAATAATAATAATAATAAAGATATAAATTTTAAAAATGATTCCATGAAACGTTAAGCGGACGGTTATTTTGACACGTGGCATCACGTCATGGAGTACAGCCAACACTACTTTTCTCCCGCGACGCTCCTGGCTCATCTCCTCGTCACAACAGCACTGCCCAACTTTCTTTCCAGGGAAAAAAAAAATTCAAATCACTCCCTAATTAGAAAAAGGGTATTTTCGTAAATAAAAATACAGCGACCTACCCTTACTGCCTTATGTCGCAGCGAGTACCATGTAAATAATTAGAGTTAATTAGTTTAACTAATGAAATTATATCTTGTCGTAAATCATCACTCCCCACTGTTTTCCCGCTCATTTTTATTATTGCCTTAATTTCAAAATCCCCTTATTTTGCGGGTCCATTTTACTTGCTTTACCCTCACCTTCCACGTCACCTTCCCATTTTCTTAACCACCTCTCAATAACAATTAAATTTAAAAATTGTAATTAAACACAATTTAAAACAAATTAAAGAAAAATTAATAAAAACCAAAATTATCGTTCTCACCTCTTCTCTGTCCTCTCTCTCTCTCTGAAATCAAAATCTCTTCTTGCTCACTCCCTCTCTCTCTCTAATTCTCTGCAACTCTGTGTCTTAAAGAAGAAGAATCAATCTCTCTCTGTCTCTAGCTTCAATAAAGAAAAGAAACCGAAAATGTTATTATTCGCTTTTGTCTCAGAAGCCATGTGACTCACTGACTCATTCTTCTTTTCTTCTTCTTCGTCTTTCATTTCTTTCAATTTATTGTTAGTTCTACATTTTTTGTCAACTGAGTCTCTCTTTCACTCGCTGAGTCAACTCGACTCCAACTTGAATGGCCTCATCTTCACGAGCTCGGAGTAGCTCTCCATTTTCTTACCGGAAACCTTCTAGTCCTTACTCTTCCACTTCTTCTACTTCGTACATTAGTAACAAGCTAATGCCTCGTTCCTGCTCTTCTTCTGTTTCTTCGTCGTTTTTCAACTCGGGAGGTGGATTCAGTTCCCGATCCATGACGCCAAGTCGTTCTCGCAACGATTCAATGTACTACGGTCAGCGTTGCTACGGTAATCGCACTCCTGTCGGGTTTGGAACCGAGGACCTGATTGCTGAACCGGTTGATGCACCGAGGAATGGAGACAGCATATCGGTGACGATTCGGTTTAGACCATTGAGGTAAATTTGTTAGATCTGAGATTAGTGGACCAGATCTATTGACGTTTACAATTTCAATCGTTCGGTTTGTTTTTGATGTAAATCTGATTGGGATTTGTTTGGTTACAGTGAAAGAGAGTTCCAGAGAGGAGATGAGATCGCTTGGTATGCAGATGGGGATAAGATTGTTAGGAATGAGTATAATCCAGCTACTGCTTATGCATTTGGTGATTGTTCATTCTAGTGATAATTTATTTTGTTTTTGTGGGGCAATTAATTGAGTAATATATCATATTAATGCAAGTCTAAATAATAATAAATCCGCATTGGCAGATAAAGTATTCGGACCACATACTAGTTCTCAAGATGTATATGATGTTGCCGCTAAACCAGTAGTCAAGGCTGCAATGGAAGGCATCAATGGTATGACATATAATTTCTGATTCACTCAATCAAATAGGCTTTGATTAATTGGAGTAATTGCAGCGACTCTGGTGATTTGAGTTGGTACTGCATTGACTTAATTTAACTTTTTTACAATGCAGGAACTGTTTTTGCGTATGGTGTTACTAGTAGTGGAAAGACACACACTATGCATGTAAGCTTAGTCTCTATAGCTACAAGTTCTTTATCTTTATATTTGGCGTGGACTTATACTCTAAATGATCAAAGTTATAGTGATTAATTAAGCTACATATGGGAGCACATATTAAATTGCCATAGATGAATTTGCATCATTCAAGAATGATATTGACGCAGCGTAATAGCGTTGGATAAATTAGACTTAAACCCTAGGAGGGAATTTGAAAGTCTGACTTGAATTTATAAGAAAAAAAATAACCAAAAACTTCTACTCTTTAGCTAAAGGGCAATGCCCTTATTTATAGGCTACAAAGCCTTGTACAACTCATATAGGACAACTCATTGACAACTAATTAATAACTTGATGACAACTCATGGACAACTCATTTCTTAATAACTAAGTATTCTAGAATTTGTTTAAAAGATAAACTTGACAACTAGTAGTAAAATCCAAATTGACTTCTTCCTTTAGGCAGCAAAATTTAACTTTGATTTTAATTGTCCCTTGACTAAGTTATGAAGTTTGATGTCCCTCATCATTCTCCTCGACTTGGGAAAAACTCGACCTCGAGTTAAGCGTAACATTCGGATACAAAGGAATATCTGAATCATGATACATGGATATGTCCGCCACATTAAATGTCTTGGAAATACCCATGTTGTCTGGAAGATCGATCACATAAGCATTATCATTGATGCGCTTCAAAACTGAATACGGGCCATATTTCTTAGGTTGCAACTTGTTGTAAAAACCAACTGGAAATCGTTCTTTGCGCAAGAAAACCATCACTTTATCCCCAACCTGAAAAATTTCACGTCGTCTATGCTTGTCAGCAGCTTTCTTATATCTCTGATTAGCCTTCTCCAGCTTCTGCTTGACTTCCTTTTGCACTTCTACAATTTGTTCTGCCAAGTTTTGGGCCGGAATGCTGTTCTCTTTACTTTTGGGTAGTTTAATTAGATCCAGAGTGTGTTGGGGAACCTTTGTGTAAACAATGGAGAATGGAGAACGCCCAGTCGCACTATGGACCGCACTGTTGTAGGCGAATTCGGCTTGTGCAAGAATGAGATCCCACTGCTTTGGCTTGTCTCCACAAAGACTGCGAATCAGATTGCCAAGTGTTCGGTTCACTACTTCAGTTTGCCCGTCTGTCTGAGGATGGGCTGTACTACTAAACTGCAAAGAAGAATCAAACAACTTCCATAATGTCTTCCAGAAATGGCTAAGGAACTTGCTGTCACGATCTGAAGTAATAGTCTTTGGCACTCCATGTAATCGAACAACATCTTTGAAGAATAGCCTAGCCACTGCAACCGCATCAGAAGTCTTCTTGCAAGGAATAAAGTGGGCCATTTTTGAAAACCTATCAACTACAACAAAGACAGAATCAACGCCTCTTTGGGTTCGAGGCAAGCCCAATGCAAAATCCATGGACAAATCCTCCCAAATATTGTCTGGAATTGGCAGTGGCATGTACAACCCTGTATTCTTCGTCTGTCCCTTTGATCTCTGACAAGTGTAACATTTTTCAACAAATCGGTACACATCTCTCCTCAAATGTGGCCAGTAAAACCTCTCCTTTACTGCTGCAAGGGTTTTGTCTTGCCCAAGATGTCCGCCTAAACCTCCTCCATGTAGGTCACTAATGACTTTCTCTCTCAAGGATGTTTTCGGAATGCATAACTGATTCTCATGCATCAAATAACCATCTGATAAATAAAATGAAGTAACTGGATGATTATTAGATACCTGGGACCAGATTTCAGCAAAATCATCATCCCCTGCGTATGTAGTCTTTAACTCGTCAAATCCGACAATCTCTTGGCTCAAAGTTAGTAGCAAAGTCGCCCTTCTACTCAACGCATCTGCCACTCTATTCTGTATTCCTGATTTATGCTTCAGCATATATGGGAATTTCTGCAAGTATTGACACCACCTTGCATGCATGTCACCGCTTATCCTCCTCTGGCTGCTCAAATACTTCAAAGCTTCATGGTCAGAATATAGAACAAACTCCTTACCGATCAAGTAATGTTCCCATGTCTTGAGGGCACGGAAAACTGCATAGAATTCTTTATCATAGGTACTCCACTTCCTCCTTGCTTCACTAAGTTTTTCACTGAAAAATGCCACTGGCCTCTTCTCTTGGGACAAAACAGCCCCTACACCAACTCCACTTGCATCACAATCCACTTCAAACAGCTTGTCAAAATCAGGAAGAGCAAGAACGGGTGCTTCACAAAGCTTTTGTTTCAATATGGCAAAACTGTTATCTGCTTCTTCTCCCCACTGAAACTTCCCTTTCTTCAAACATTCCGTCATAGGTGCAGCAATTGTACTGAAATTTCTGATGAATCTTCTGTAAAAAGTAGCTAGCCCATGGAAACTCCTAAGCTCAGAAATATTTTTAGGTGTAGGCCAGTCCCTGATTGCCGCAATTTTCGTCTCATCAACATGAACTCCCTCAGAAGAAATCACAAATCCCAGAAACACAAGCTTGTTAGTCAGAAAGCTGCACTTCTTAAGATTCACATATAACAAATTTTCTTTCAAAACCTGCAGAACAGCTCTTAAATGCTCCAAATGCTCCTCCTCACTACTACTATATATCAAAATGTCGTCAAAGTAAACCACAACAAATTTGCCAATAAATGGTTTAAGTACCTGGTTCATCAACCGCATGAAAGTACTTGGAGCATTGGACAAACCGAAAGGCATAACAAGCCATTCATATAAACCCTCTTTAGTCTTGAAAGCTGTCTTCCACTCATCCCCTGGCTTGATTCGGATCTGGTAGTATCCATTCTTCAAGTCCAATTTGGAAAACCATCTAGACCCATGCAACCTGTCAAGCATATCATCTAATCTTGGGATGGGAAACTTGTAACCTACTGTGATTCGGTTAATAGCTCGACTGTCGACGCACATTCTCCAGCTTCCATCTTTCTTTGGTGTTAACAAAGCTGGTACTGCGCATGGACTAAGGCTCTCTCGAATCAGCCCCTTTCTCAATAATTCCTCGACCTTCCCTTTCAGGATATCACTCTCCCTTGGATTCATTCTGTAATGTGGAAGGCTTGGAATACTAGCTCCGGGAACAAGATCAATTTGGTGCTGTATATCCCTCATGGGTGGTAAGCCGTCTGGTGTGTCTTCTCCCATCAACTCCTTAAATTCGCCCAACAAGGGTCGGACAGCTTCTGTTTGCTCCTTCGCCGAAATTTCCGAATCACCCATTAGGACCTGCTTTATAATCAACACATGAACTTGCCCTGTTTCTTTAACTTCTACAGCGAAATCATTTGTTAAGGTTAAGAAAGAACTCTTTTCAGTCTTGTTTGAATTGCCATTCAAAGGAAGCAATGAATATTTGGCTCCCTCCTTCTCTAGCTTGTAAACATTGTTTCTTCCTGAATGTTGTGCATCCACGTCGTATTGCCAAGGTCTGCCAAATAAGAGATGGCAAACATCCATATCCACCACATCACAATACACAGTATCTTTGTACTTGCCAATAGAGAAAGAAACTCTACAACGTTCTGTCACTTCAATCTTCCCTGAATCAGTCTTGATCCACCCTAATGAATATGGTTCAGGATGCTTCTCGACTGGTAGTTTCAGCTTCTTTACTATCTCTTTCCCAATGATATTCTCACAGCTCCCACTATCAACTATGACAGCAAACACCTTTCCTCCAATGCTACATCGAGTTCGAAACAATTGGTGTCTCTGTGATTCTTCCCTGTGTTTGGGAACTAACATCATCCGGCGTACAACATAGGTTTGCCCCCCTTCCTCGTCATACTCCTCTTCCTCTTCATCAAGTTCCTCTGGCTCACAATCAACCTCGCCATCTTCTTCGTTTCTGTCCACAATATTAACAAACTTTCGGGCTGGACAATCATTAGATCTATGCCCTGGTTGATTGCACTTGAAGCACTTCGCGATGCTAGGTCTAGCATACGGATTTTCTGCCTTCTTTGTCTCCTTCTCTCTCACAACCTGCTTTCCCATCGATTTATCTTCACCTGTTTTCTTGAAATTTCTGCCACGGTCAGTTTGACTCGTAGTAGCCTTGCTTAAATTCTCTGATTCTGGCACTTCTCTAAAATTTCGAAAGTTTCTGCCTCTTTCCTGTTGCACCAATTCAGCCTTCAATGCTAAATTTCTCGCCTCACTTAAAGTTCGAATCACCTGTACCCCAATTCGATCCTTGAGATTTCCCCGTAATCCCTCTAAATATCGCGCCACCTGCTGCCCTTCGGATTCTAATAGATTATTCCGTTCTGCCAGCCTCATGAATTCTGCAGTATACTCATGAACAGATCTGCCGCCTTGTTGACACCTTTGGTACTGCTGAAATAAAATCTGTTCATAATCTGGAGGTAGGAATTCTAGTTTTAGCAGGTGCTTCATCCTATACCAGGTTCGTATAGGCAGTTTTCCTTCCCTCTCTCTTCTGGATTGGACTCGTTCCCACCAAGCTGAAGCCATTCCCTTTAAACGACACGCCACCAATCTAACCCGCTTATCCGTGGGGGTCTCAGCATAGTCAAAGAACCGATCCACTTCAGCCAACCAATCAAGAAACTCCTCAATCCCAAAACAGCCATTAAATTGAGGGATGTCTACCTTCAAACGAAAATCTCTTCCTTCTCGTTCGTCCTGGTTTTGATTGCGGGCCTGTCTTTGATTTCGTCTAAACCTAGGTGGTTCAGGATCGAAATCTTCTTCTTCTTCTGAATCTTCATCAAAATCCGCAGGTTGTCTGTTTACAGGATTCGGTCTGTAGGCAGCTTCACCACGGACAGGTTGTCCTGGCTGTCTTCTACCTTCTTCCCGTCCCCTGTTTGGTCTAATACCGCAAGCATCCAGACGATCAACAAGCTCCTGAAAACGTTCCTCGAAACGTCTGGATATGCGATCAATCCGTTGCTCAAGACGTTGCTCCAAACGTTGCAACACCCTGTCCCCAAGAGGGGCTCCATCCTCCTGATCACCGTCATGGAGAACACCGCCATTGCCGCCGGTTGCCATGCTCTGATACCACTCTGACGCAGCGTAATAGCGTTGGATAAATTAGACTTAAACCCTAGGAGGGAATTTGAAAGTCTGACTTGAATTTATAAGAAAAAAAATATCCAAAAACTTCTACTCTTTAGCTAAAGGGCAATGCCCTTATTTATAGGCTACAAAGCCTTGTACAACTCATATAGGACAACTCATTGACAACTAATTAATAACTTGATGACAACTCATGGACAACTCATTTCTTAATAACTAAGTATTCTAGAATTTATTTAAAAGATAAACTTGACAACTAGTAGTAAAATCCAAATTGACTTCTTCCTTTAGGCATCAAAATTTAACTTTGATTTTAATTGTCCCTTGACTAAGTTATGAAGTTTGATGTCCCTCATCAGATATTGACTGTTGAAGTATTTTATTAGATTGCTTGGTAGCTCTATATATCTTAATCCAAGTTGCGCTAAAATTTTAAGCTAAGTGGAGTTTAGTTTTTCATCATAAGCTTACAAAATATACTTTTTCAAATAGGGTGAGTTTTACTGCTGATCTTTTGTAAGAAACTGAAAACTTTGCTTGTGTTAAACACTGCTATTGCATGTCAACCAATTGCCTTGATTGCTGCTTTGGTTCTTTCCCTATATTTTTCGTCCATCTTTAACAGATGAATGAATATGATGCTCTAATATGCAGTGAATCTTGTTATGGTTAATGTTGTCATTATTAAGGTGATTTTTGTGATATAGTAGGTGGTAGCAGTTCCCTCCTATATAACTTATCACGGTTCTTGTTTACCATTTGACATACATATATACTTGTGTATAAATTTACATTCTAGTTAATATTTCTTATTTTAGTTCTTAAAATACAGTCTTCATATATGTACTAATTTTATCTCTATTGTTTTTTACTTCTTTCTTAAAACATGTGCAGGGAGATCAAAATTCTCCTGGTATCATACCATTGGCCATAAAGGATGTTTTCAGCATTATCCAAGATGTAAGTGTTATATTCAAGTTTCACTGTCTTGAAACTATTTCATGGCACCATAAAATTTTTGTCCTTATTTTTTTTATCCATCTCCTTTCAAGTGTGCCTAACCTTTTCTTTTCATTTTTTATGGGTCGTAGATTTGCTGTATCACTTCCCAATTTATTTTTTATAACTTGGGTTCCCTGTATTATGTACCTGTTGAATTTGGAGCAAAGAGTATTGCAACCCATCTGTATTTCATATAACACATTACTTACTAAAGTGCTCTTCTTCATCTTTAATATTAAAGAATCTTAAGGAAAATTCATTCTAAAATTTTACGAGCTTTCTAAATTTATGCACAAGATCTAATTGCAGCATGCAAGAATTTGCATGTGTGTGTGTCTGTTCTTTCTTTTTTCCAGCGAGTTTGACTTTGTACTACATTGAATAACAAGGTTTTCTTCAACATAAACTAATCTATTATTGTCTATTTTTAGTTTTATTATTATTCACTTACAAATCATATATGGTTGAAAATTGCACTTCTGATTCAGACTCCTGGAAGAGAATTCTTATTGCGCGTGTCCTATCTTGAAATTTATAATGAGGTAAGTCGCACCAAACAGGTGATGGATTAAAATTTCAGGCAGTGATTCTTGAACTTTTCATTTTCTTCATTTTCCTATTCCTAGGCAGCACCAAGGACACCGATGATATTATTCCTTGGTGTAATAATTTATGTTGGTCAAGAAGCTTTATGTAATTCAAAATTTTGAAATTTTTGTGGTTGAAGTCTCCCACAATTTGTTTCGTGTCCAGTATTCCTGGCCTTTCCTGCAAATAAAAATGCATTAAATTAATAAGCTGCATATTGATGGTTATCTGATTTATGGTTCCATTGTTTCTTTTATCAGGTGATAAATGACTTGCTTGATCCAACCGGTCAAAATTTGCGTGTTAGAGAAGATACACAGGTGTTTTTCTTAAATTTTATGAACATTCTTTTGATATTTCCTGTTTATCTGTCATTCCATTTCTTTTGGGGAGTGCTTTTGCTTCAGTAATTTCTTCTGTCATTGGCACAGATACTAACACGCAAAGTTGCTCTATTACTTTTATGTTCTCTTAGTGAGGTATTCTTGTATACAAATGGATATATTGTTATAATTGGTGTGCAAAAAGTGAATAATTTTGACATGCTATACACTCAAACGTATATGCATACAAGGATGCACATGTTTGTATGTCTGCCATAATTTGTGTGCAATTTGATAAAGTTTTTAAATGTAATCTTTAAACTTGACATAATTTTTGTGTAGCTGACTCATGTTTGTTCATCAATGCTTGCACTATGTTTCCAGGGCACTTATGTTGAGGGTATAAAAGAAGAAGTAGTTTTATCTCCTGGGCATGCACTTTCTTTCATTGCTGCTGGAGAAGGTAGATAATACAGAAACTTTCTTGTTCATGTATGATTTATTGGTTAAAGTTTCTCTGTCAAGTTTCTAATTGCATTTGATATTTGCAGAGCATCGTCATGTTGGTTCAAATAACTTTAATTTATTAAGCAGCAGAAGCCATACCATATTTACACTGGTAAACTGTTCATGTCTATAAAGCACTTTGCATGCTGCTGGCACATTTGTTGAGCAACAGCTTAGATCATTGTTTGAACTTTGAAATGCAAAATCAGTGCCTTTCTGCCATGTGATTAATGGCATGCATTTGTACTTCATCAGTGACATACAACTGGCCATGTGGATGGATTAATATGATTATTTAGACAGACTATATTTTGATTTTTGAACACTAAAATTTATGAATGCAATTTTTCTTTTGTTCTTCACATGCTTCCTGTTTTGAAGATATAACTAATATTGTGTCATCTGCTAAAGATTTTAAAATTTTTGTTAGAAGGTCCACCCCCTATGATTCTGAACTGACCTTGTTATGTTATGTTCTTACTTGGGGTTGAGCACCCTGGATAAGATATGCATATATATAATTATACCTCCTTTGTGTCATCTTACCATAGTGATAATATTAAGGTGCTAGCAGTCACTTCAGTGATATGTTGATTGATAGTTTCCTATATCTGCGCGTTATTTTTTTCTGTTGGTGGAAAAGGATGAAAAGGAGATTTAATAAGACTAACTCATTTTCACTCTTTTACAACCTGAATAATTAATCTACTTGTTCATTCTTTCTTCTCTCTTTTTTAAGAAGAACTTAATATGATGCTTACAATAGTTGGTGTTTTTGCTGCATTTTTCATAACTTTTTTTTTTCAAATTTTCTTTCTTTATGATTATCCATCTCTACTGTACCTATGCTTTTGCAGATGATTGAAAGTAGTGGCCGCGGAGATGAGTATGATGGAGTGATCTTCTCTCAACTTGTATGTTATTTTATTCATACTTCTAGAAAATAAAATATTTTTTTTTCAGCTTGACAGCTCATCTTTGTACCTTATTTATCTCCTTTCTTAGAATTTGATTGATCTTGCTGGATCCGAGAGCTCAAAAACTGAAACAACTGGACTAAGGAGAAAGGAGGGATCTTACATAAACAAAAGTCTTCTAACTCTTGGAACTGTATGTATCCGGACCTGTATATGTGATAATATGCTATGCTTTTCTTGTCATTTTTGGCTTTCATCTTGACAACATGTTGTTTTATGTCTTGACAAAAAGAAAAAAAAGGAACAGACAAAGCAAAGCTTTCTAATAAACAGTGTTAATGAAAATTCTCTTTCGTTGATTTTTTTTCTTAGAAGGATGTGAGGATTCTGGGAAGTATCATTGGAGTCAAGGAAATTTTCATATCTCTAGTATTAGTGAATTGGAAATAAATGTGAACGTAGAGACATGAAAAGCAATTTTTCTGTTTTCATCTGAATGAACTTTTGACTTCTTAGCCTCTTTATGCACATGTAGTATGTATTTATCTGTATAATTTTTAACTAACGAGCTGTTGATTCATTGGGACAAGATCTCGAGTTTGAGTTCTAGTCGGAGCTTTACTTTGTTTTTTTCAAAAGAAATCTGTATCATTTGAAATTTATATTGATCTTTTGATTTCAATATGAAGGTAATTGGAAAGCTGAGTGAAGGGAAGGCATCTCATGTTCCATACCGAGATTCAAAACTTACCCGCCTTTTGCAGTCATCATTGAGCGGGCATGGTCATGTTTCAGTGAGTTCAAGATATGACATTTACTTTGTTATAAATGCATAATAAAATGGTAGAAGTGTTACACTTTTGCCAGTGGCTCATAAATAATATATTTCACATGCCCATGTTGTTTAAGAGAGCAGTACTTGGACTTCTGCAAATTGGATCACATTTCATTTTTCATGATACTCTCTAAAAGTACATAGTGAATACTACTTTCTTACATCATCTACATTTTATTTTTATTTGGCTTTTAACCATGGAGTAAAGAACCCTGTAATGAGCTGTATGTATTTAATCATTCTTGCAGAGTCAAAATGAATAAAACCTGATATTTGGATTTTTTTTCATAAATTATTGCACAGCTTATTTGTACAGTAACTCCTGCATCAAGTAATATGGAGGAAACACACAATACATTGAAGTTCGCTAGCAGGGCAAAGAGAGTTGAAATCTATGCTTCACGTAATAAGGTATACTACAATCTTGGAAGTAATATGATCTTTAATGTTAATGTATAATCTTGGAATTAATATGATCTCCAATGTTAATGTATAAAAGTTAACAATGACGCTAACTAACACTGTTGATTTTGGAAATTGTTTTCAGATTGTGGATGAAAAATCTTTGATTAAGAAGTATCAAAGGGAAATCTCCTACCTCAAGGATGAACTAGATCAACTAAAGAAGGGGGTCATTGTTGGTGTCAATCATGAGGAGATTCTGAGCTTACGGCAACAGGTTTTTGGATATTTTTGTTTCCCTCTCTTTTTGATGTTATTGTAGCTCCTTTTCCTGTTTTTCAATTTCTTCATACAGGTCCATAATGTTTCACATATAACAAATAATCTCTGTTCATTGGATAGTTGGAAGAAGGTCAAGTGAAGATGCAGTCAAGATTGGAGGAGGAAGAAGAAGCCAAGGCCGCTCTAATGAGCCGTATCCAGAGGTTAACCAAGCTTATACTTGTTTCTACAAAGAATACGATTCCTGGATATATGGGTGATGTTTCTAGTCATCAGCGGAGTCATTCTGTTGGAGAGGATGATGTGAGTTCTTCTTCCATATCTTGGGCAAATGAAATCATGGCCTGAATTATTTAGATTTGAATCTCATCTCTGTTTTCTTAAGCCAAGTTATGAATTTTGTGGTTTGAGATGGTGACATGCTCATTGTTTGGCTGCCACCATTTGAATACATATAAAAATTTATTGCCATGATATATTTGTGTATTTGTAAATGCTCAGTTGCTTAGTGAAGCTGGATTGCACGAGCGTGTTAAGTTTTATTTTATTTTATTTTTTATTTTTTCATCATTTGCCCCTGCAAATTTTCTATCATTTAGTTCTATTACCTGGTATGGCCATTAGTTCTATTACTTGGTGTAAGAGTTTCCCTCCAACAAGATTCTTTTAAAATTTTGGTTTTAAGTTTGAATGAATAAATAATATTATTCTTTTCTTTTTTGCTAGAAACTGGATGTTTTGAGAGAGGGTGCTTTACTGCTAGAAAATGAGAATCAGAAAGACTCTTTTTCTTCTGCTTCTGTGGTTCCATCAGATGCATCTCATGAATTCAGACACAGGAGATCTTCCAGCAAGTGGAATGAAGAACTCTCTCCCGTTAGCAGTACAATTACAGAATCAAGTCATGCCGGTGAACATATAAGTTCAAAACTATCTTCTGTATGTTTTATTAATTAATTTCTTACTTATTTTTGTTGTATTTAATTCTAAGGAATGTCCTGGTGCGGCTACCATAGTGATTGCTTAAATGCTGATATTAGGAAAGATGCACCAAGCAATGCCACTCCTTGTTTACATATGGAAATGAATAATGGCTCATAACAATTTTGACTAACAAAATCTGTCTGATGTGAAGTTTGACTCTCCTTCTCTTGAATAAGATTCAACTTGGTCTCATTTTGGCCCTATTTTTGTGCGTTCAATTTTTCCTCCTCCCAGTCTTTTGTTATCTAATGTTCCAGACTGCACACTTGTGAAAAGAAGCACTACAGAATTATAAGGAGAGATTGTTAAACTCTCATATCATCTTCATTTTTTTACATCTATTTTTCTCAATTTCCTTCTAATCAACACAGCTAAGAATGTTCCTTGAGATATGCTTTGAATTCTTTCTTTGATCAAGAATTTGAAGTCTCTCTTTTGTTTTTTCCTTTGGATTTTTGATTTTGGAAAATTCTTCCTTGTTTACTTCCATCATCTTCAATTATTATATCAGGAAAGCACAAGTTCTTTTGCTGCTAAACTCTTCAGCACTAATGTGATATTTATCATGCTGTAGCAATTGAATCTACATTTGGGAGAGTGATCTATGTGGTTACCTTATTGCTGGATAGTAATAAACCTGTGAAACTGTCTACTTTTTGTTGTAGGTTGCATTGACGCAAGATCAGATGGACCTTCTTGTTGAGCAGGTGAAGATGCTTGCTGGAGAGATTGCATTCAGCACCAGTACGCTTAAGCGCCTGGTAGAGCAGTCTGTGAATGATCCTGAAAGCTCAAAAACTCAAGTATATTCTTCTTTCCAAATCAACTCCAGTGCTTGTCATTTAAAGTTTATTAGTTGCAGGCTTTACGTGGTTCATTTTGCTTCTGTTTTAAGGAATCTAATACGGTGCCTTTTTTTTTAAATCATCTCTTTGGAAATATCTCATTTCTTCGAATAGTTGGTTGGAGGTCTTCGTTCACAAGTCAATACAAATAGAAGTTTCACTCTCTTATGATCCTTTATGTTTCGGCACCCAACATCTTGAATGTTTCAATAATATACACTTCAGTACCACAAGGTTTGCTATTTTTCACCAAGCCTCTAATAAAGATAAGTGCATGTTTTCTTAATGACAGATCCAGAACTTGGAATGTGAGATCCAGGAGAAGAGGAGACAAATGAGAGTTCTAGAGCAACACATTATTGAGAGTGGTGAGGCTTCAATTGCTAATGCATCATTGGTTGATATGCAGCAGGTAGTATCAATTTCTATCTTCTGCATTACATGTTTCTCTCTAATATTCTTTTATTTTGTTATACTTATCTATTTATTCAAAAATAGTTGCTGACATTTTTAATTGCATTTCTGTTGCAACAGTCAGTTATGAGATTGATGACCCAATGTAATGAAAAGGCTTTTGAGCTGGAGGTGCGTAGGTTTCAGCATGAATTTAAATTTCTGAAGCACTACAAGCTGCAAATTATTTACACTAAAATTGTAATACCATCATGCTAATTTTAGAGCGGAGCTGGCATTTGTGAAGTGTTGTGAAAATAGTAATACTATTTCCTTAAAAAATAATGTATTTTGGGGAGTGTTCGGGAGAAAAATCTAGCTCCTCAATTCTCTTCTAAAATCTCTTACCCTAAGAATATGCTTTGCCTGTTGCTGAGAGATTCTAATTTTAGGTTGCATCTGTTGCTCCGTTTTTAATCCCAAGTCATGGCCATCCCTTGTAACCATTTTGTTTAATGTTTGCCCCATGCCTTATTACAGATACTATGGTCTATGGTGCCTAGTGTTCACTTATTCTTATTTAGTAGTTGGATGCTTTTTTTTTGTTCAGCATTGTTTTTTCATCTAAACTAGATTTTGGTCAATCAAATCCACAGATAAAGTCAGCAGACAACCGTATCCTCCAAGAACAACTGCAGAACAAGGTTAAAACGCCATTCTCTATACTTTTTACCTTCTTATTTGATCCTTTTTACTGTATTCAATATCCTGCCAATTTATCTGAAGCTAAATACCTTCTTTTCTGAGGATCCTCTTCTTCGATGTTGGATGCCATTATTCTTTATCTATTCTTGCTTCCATTTGTTGTCTTACGTCTGACTTGTAGTTTTTTCATATCCTTGCCTATTGGCAGTGTTCTGAGATCAAGGAGTTACAAGAAAAAGTAAATCTCCTGGAGCAGACCTTGGCTTCACGTTCTGGAGATAAATCTCCATTGGGTTCTGAACATGCTGTGCCTGAAGAGTATGTTGATGAAATGAAAAAGAAAGTTCAGTCGCAGGTAACTATTTCTATCAATTAGGCATGGTCAATATATTTATTTTTTTAATTTTTAGGAGATGTAAATGTGTTGATGCAAACTTCTGCAGTGAAAAACAAAGTTAGCATTAGTAGAGTTGTATGTAGAAAAACACAAGTAAATGGCTTGCATATCTATTTTTGCCTATTGAGCAGGAGATGGAGAATGAAATGCTAAAGGTAGAACAGATTCAGCTTTCAGAGGAGAATAGTGGGTTGCGTGTGCAAAATCAGAAACTGGCTGAAGAAGCTTCTTATGCAAAGGAACTTGCATCTGCTGCTGCAGTTGAGCTAAAGAACTTGGCCAGTGAAGTGACCAAATTCTCATTACAAAATGCAAAACTAGAAAAGGATTTGTTGGCTGCTAGAGAGTCGATGCATTCTAGAGGCGCTAGCCCGCAAAATATTAATGGTGCTAACCACAAGTATAGTGATGGTATGAGACCAGGAAGGAGGGGACGTTTGTCTGGTAGAGGAAATGAAATTTCATTACACTCTGATGACTTTGATTCTTGGAGCTTTGATCCTGAAGATCTAAAGATGGAGTTGCAGGCAAGGAAACAAAGAGAGGCAGCTCTTGAGGCCACATTGGCTGAAAAAGAATTCATAGAAGAGGAATACAGTAAAAAGGCTGAAGAGGCAAAGAAAAGGGAAGAGGCTTTGGAAAATGATTTGGCAAATATGTGGGTGCTTGTTGCTAAGTTAAAGAAAGATGGGGGAGCTATACCTGAGGTGAATACTGATGAAAGGCAAAGTGAGGAAATAGATGTAAGTGAACCAAAAATGAATGTTGACGATTCCAATTCTTTCCTGAAAGATAGAGAAATGTTGGATGCATCAAAATCACCTGATGAAAATCCAAAGGAGGAACCCTTGGTTGTTCGATTGAAGGTAATGTCGAATTATTTAGATGTTTTCGATTCTTTCCTTATCATCTATTCTATTATTTCTTCATTAAATTAAAAAATTGAATTTCTAGAATCAATAACTTTAGAAAAACATGAAGTTCAATTTGATTTTCCTCTTTTTGATTTGGATCTTGTTATGTAAGAAGGTAATTGCTTGCATGTAAGGCTAATAACCAAATTTTCATTTTCTTCTTTCAGGCACGAATGCAAGAGATGAAGGAAAAGGAACTCAAATACTTGGGTAATGGAGATGCCAATTCGCATATGTGTAAAGTTTGTTTTGAATCACCAACTGCTGCAATTCTTCTGCCTTGCCGACATTTTTGCTGTAAGTCTTTCAAGTTTCTACCATTTGAATTATAACTATGCATTGAAGTCATCATCTATAATTCTAACCACCATTTCTTTATGCTTGCAGTGTGTAAATCTTGTTCTTTAGCTTGTTCAGAGTGTCCAATTTGTCGCACAACAATTGCTGATAGGCTTTTTGCTTTTACTTCTTGATTCTGCAATCGACACACCCTCCAAATGAGGTCATGCGCGAACACTTATTATACAAATTGGAATACTCCTATTAAATAGGTGGATGAACTAACCTCTATTATTCCTCTACTCTTATTTCAGGATTCATCGTCCTGTTCACAATATTCAATGCAATAGCGAGAGCAATTCTTTTATTAGTTTGATGTATGTAATTGTTTAAAAGGTATATCGATATAATGTTTCTGTTCCTCTTCCTTGGAGGCTGTAAAATAAGATTCTGATTAAAGGTTAACGGAAAAAAAAGGGAAAAAAACATGAGTACATTTCAAAGTACAGACTTGAAGACATTGCATTGTTTTGAAACATGCAGCAGAATGCTGTGATCTGCGGAATAGTTTGATCCGATATGTTTTAATATAAATGTATAGAAACAAATGTATGCTTCCATGAGAAGCATTTTTTCCTCTTGTATCTGAGAAAAACTAGTTTTGTGGTTCTTCAGACTGCTAAACTTCATTCTCTTGTTCCAGTTCCCACAAGAACGTTTCATAGAAGCTAATCGATAATATTGTTGAACGATGTTAGAAAACAAGCTTCAGAGGAGTCAGGGAACTTGTAAACACAAGCTGCAACAGCAATTATGCTTAGGTAAATGGTGAATCGAGTATGACACTTGATTTGGCTTTTATCGAGGATCTGTAAAATTATTTATAGTGTTTTTTTCAGTTGAAAATTTTTCTTAAATATATAAAAATTAATTTAGTTGTATATGACACTTTATTATAAATTATAATATAATAAATTTGGTGCCTCGGCTTCGCTCTAACTTAAAAGGTTGAAGGTAACAGTTTATTGTACGATACATATAATTAATACATTACAAGTGGGAACATGAGAAGTTATTTGAGTAGGATAGAAACAAGTCTTCTCTTGAGTTCATTGAATCAAATCCATGCGAACCAAATATGCTTTCTGAAAAGTTTTTGCCCAAACTTGAATTTAGATCGCCATTTATACATCCAACGAATACTTTAAATAGAATTTAATCCTATTATTTTATTATTTTATAATCACTATTTCTCTCTCTCTCTCTCTCTCTATATATATATATGTATATATTTAAATTGCGTCATTAAAATATTAGGTTAATTCATCCACTAGTTGCAAAGGATATGAAGTGTTCTGACTACAACTAATATAGAAATCTAATAAGAATAATTTGCCGGGTGTTTTCACAGTATAATTTTATTTGGTTCATAAAATAAAATAAAAAATTATTTTACCATTTTTGAAATAGCTATTCCTCATTACGTGTGTATATATTTACAAATATATTTGCGTACTAGATATGAAATAGTTATGTTATTGACACGAAATTGAAAATTGCAATTGCAAGAGAGTAAAACGCTTGATTTTTTTTTTAAAAAAAAAATCTAAACATTAGAATTGTGAAATATCTATTGAACTAGCGAGTCTTGATATTTGATTATATGAAGCTAAGCCATTAAAGTATCCTAATTAACTTAAAAGGAGAGAGAGAGAGAGAGAGAGAGAGAGAGAGAGAGAGAGAGAGAGAGAGAGAGAGAGAGAACTGTTTACATTAACAGTAGCTAGTTAATTAATTAATGTGGTATTGTCCTTTTTTAATCCTAGAAATTTAGAAAATATCTGGCTAGTTCCATTGATAAATAATTACAAGAAAGATACGTGGTATGAAATGAAAGAAACTTCGATCAAGAAGAAAATGAAATGACACGAAATGGTTATGCTCTTCTTCTTCTACAAGAAATGTCTTGATTTCCAGAGAGTTCTATGGCTCATGATCTCAGGAACTGTTAAAGCATCCTCAATCTTCCAATTACTGTTAACTTTTCTACTGTTATTGTTTGCTTCTTTGGACTCCTTTAATCCATCAAAAGAAGAAGAAGAAGAAATATGGGGAAGAAGATTATATACAGGACCAACTTCTTCTTGTTGTTGTTGATCAGATACCCAGAAGCCTAAATAATCTTCTGCCGAAAAAGGACTCATTTGGCTTTCAAAATCTTGATCCACCACCATCGAATTTGAAACCAAAAGATTCTCAAATTTAGTCTGCATCAAATTAATAATTACTTTGCAGTCAGCGCAAGGGTAGTGTTCATGAGTAGTACTCTTAACCATAACATCCTAAAAAAAGAAGGAAACAAAGAAACAAAAGATTTATACGAAGTTAAGAATTAAAGGGTCTTTCACTTTTAAAGATTTAGTATTCAAATTCATACCTTGTAGAAACTATCTGTTGTTGTAATAGAAGGATCAAGAAGATCATCCACTTGCCATCCTGGAAGTGTTTCCAAGTACTCAGAAATGCTACTTGTTGAAATTGAAATGTTATCATCGACATTATTGTTGTTGTTGTTATAAGCTATTGATGATGATGATCTTTCAAATGAAGGAGAGCTAAAGTTTTCATTGGAAAAACTTGGGTTATTGTTATTATGCAGATATGGCTGCTGGGTAATGATCATGTTTGTGTTAGAGCAGCTAGTGGAAGAAGAAGATGAAGTGGAAAGTTCAACTCCTGTTAGAAGAAACCTATTGTGTTTCTTTGTATATTCATTTGCTCTGTGAATTGGAAGGTCACATTCTCTACAAAGAATTGCTCTATCTTCTTGACAAAACACGAATGCTCTTCTCTCCTGAATCAATTAATAAAAAAAAAACAATCATCAAGAAAATATAATACATATCAAGAATCAAGAAACTATAATACATATGTAGAATTTCAAGATCCGAGGATTTTGTATTTTCTTGAATTTCTGATAAAGGAGAGTGAGAATAAGTAAGACCTGACAAATATCACAAAGAGGGGAAGATTGTTTGGAAGAAGGATAGAGAAGAGAGAAACGCAAGTGTTTGCTAGCAAGCTTATTAACAAGGTGAACATGGCGATCACAACCATCACAAAGAGCAGCTTCATCTGCAGAACAAAAAACTGAAGCTTCTACGTTATCACAAACATCACACCTAATCTTCATTGGTTTCTTTTCTCTAAATAATTCTGGCCTTTTGGCCGGAGTTAAACTGAACATGATGATGATGATGATGATGATGGCTATATATATATATATATATATATGGGTATGAATATATATATTATAAATAAGGGATACTGACAGAAGTGTGTTATGGGAGTATGGGCATGCAATAGGATCTAATGGATAAACAGCTAAGCTTCAAAGATCTATCTTTGATCTTATCTGACTTTAAAAGAAAACTCTGGATAGATATTGGATTTGGACGTTTTTAGATTTTCCTTCCCTTTCTTGATTAAAGAAGAAGAAGAACAAAGTTGTGGGTTTTTTTGGGGTTATTTATATCAATCAACAGTGGGTCGTCAGAAAGCTTAAGAAGTTCAAAAACCCTAAAAATTTACTTGCAGTGTTGTTGTAGTAAAGTTTATGGCTTTGTAATTACCATTTATTACGCTGAGCTTCTCTCTTCAAATTATTTAATTAGTATAGTTATTAGCAGGAATAATTATATGCTACAACCGTTGTAGCAATAAATGCCTACAACGGACCAATGAGATTTTTACACGTAGAACCAATGATTCATTTCATTGGTCCGTTGTAGGCATTTAATCTACGTGTAAGAATTTCATTGGTCCGTTGTAGACATTTATTACTACAACGGTTGTAGCATATAATTATTCTATTAGCAGAGAGAGAAAGAGAGAGAACGAAACCAGAAGAGGGGACCAAAGAACCAAATAGTGTCAAGCTTATGGGAGACCAATGAATTATTTATTGTTGTTTACTTCACTTCCATTTCCATAATATTTCCTTTCTCCATTCCGAATTGATAGACAAAATAAAAATTGAATATTTGAGCATCGAGGAATCCAAATCCAATATTTAATAAAAAAATATACATATATATCAATTCATCTCTATTTTTCTTTTTCTACCAAAAAATACAACTAACACAATAATTTCATTCTAAAAAAAATCATTATTATTATTTATTTTCTACATATTATTTTATTTATATTTATTTTATTTCTATTTTATCAAACTATAATTAATAAATATAAAATACAAATTGCAGATTTAAGCCGGATGAGTCTCCGCAAATCCAAATCCAACAATTCAATAAAAAAAATATTAATTCTTTTCTGATATACTCTTTCCTATAAAAGAGCATAAAAAATATAATATGGGGAGAAGAAATTGAATCTAAATCTATCAAAAAATATGCACTTATTTGCTAGATATCGACATGTACATAATTCGTATAATTTTCATTTCAAAAAGAATTATATTTATTATTTAATTTTTATAAATTATTTTATTTATTTTTATTTTTATTATTTCTATTAAATATATATATTTAATTTTCATTTCTCATCAAACTAGATATAAATATACAATTTTGGTGATGCAACTAGTATCACTTTATATTTTCTATTATAATCTTATTTTAGTATCGGATATATTTATTAATATTTTTAATAAATAATATTAAATATAAATATAATAAAAATTTAATATATTACTTAACTTTTTTAAAGTGGCTAGTAGACTATAATTGGAAACAAATAAAAATTAAAATGTAATGAAGAAATTAAGTGACTATTAATATTTCACTTGTCATTTGATTTTTTTTACGGTAGTGAAATTAATCTATTACACATTTTTATCAAATTCTAAATTTTTGCTGAATTCTATTAATATCCTAAAATTTCTAAATTTATTAAAATTGAAACAGAATAAAACAAATAGTTAAACAGTTACATATTATATTGATTTGATTTATTTGTAATTTTACGGCATTTCTGCTTTCATTATATGTAATTCTGATAATCTCTCAATTTTTCTTAATTTTTTTAGAGGACCTGAAGATCGCTTTATACATACATACATATGTATATATATATATATATATACATACATACATATGTATATATATATATATATACATACATATATATATATATGTGTGTGTGTGTGTGCGTGCGCGACTTGTACTAAATACTAGCATTTAATAAAAGCTTGTGAATTGTGATTAATATGCATTGGCAATATATATATATATATAGAATATATATAAAGTCTTTATCAATGCCCACACCAGAAGAAAAGCTTATTTTTATTATGCTGCATAGCTAAGCTAAATGAAATTTATTAAATGCGATTTATCCTCTACCTAATTTAGGATAAGATATTCAAATAAAATAAAATTCATGAGATCTCTTTATAAATATTTTTTATTAAATTTTTATTACATATATAATTTTTTAAATAAATAGTATATCACACTTAATTGAAATTAAAATAGGAGACTTCTTAAAAAATTTCAAGATTTTGTTAATATTGATATGCCCTCAGAAAAAAAGGATTTTGTAATAAATATAAAGAATATAGAGAAAGAGAAATATAATTTTTTTTTTTGTAAATTATTTCATATAAACTACCCATAATGGGTATATATAGTGGTGCAAATAAACTTTAGATAAGAACAAAAGATTATAATTATCATGAAGTTAATTCTAATTTGAATAAGATAAAGTTAATCATAATCTTAATTAGATAAGGTTAATTTATTTAAGTAGTCATCCACATATTTCATAATACTTTTCCTTGAATAACTACCTGTAAAACCCTTGGTTTTTGTATGATTTTAAGTCTAGGGGCAAAATGGTCATTTTGTGCCTTAGGGGCAAAATAGTCATTTTGTGCCCTTTGAATGTCTTTTTGATACTCGGGGCGACGTGACGGTCGTTTTGAGTATAATATTGTATTTTTGGTTTCGGGGGGTATTTTGGTCATTTTGGCGGTCTGAAAATTTTCGGATTTCGTTTTGCTGTTTTTGATGTCATTTTGGTGGCCGTGATGTCGTTGCGGTTATTTTAAGTATAATTTTGTTAGGGGTTGTGTTTCGGAAAATTTTTGAAAATTTATTAATTTTTAATTAAAATAAAGTAAATAAATTAAATAAAATTTGGGGTTAGTTGTAAATTTTTATAAGTTAGTTGGGTGATTTTTTTTTGATTTTTTTTAAAGAGTTTTAGGGTGTTTTTAAATTAAAAAATTAATTTAGGGGCATATTGGTAATTTGTCAATTAAAAATCGTATAAATAGGGGTGTTAGGGCACCCAATTGAGGGTTTAATTAATTGTGCCGCCGGAGAGAGAAAAAGAAAAAAAAAATCAAAATTTTCTTCAAAAACAGTGGCCCGTCGTTTCGTCAGTGCGCGCGCCAGGGTGCCCGTGTCGTTTGGCGAGGCGCTGGCGTCGTTCGGCGGAGAGGCGCGAGCCAGGGGCTTGTCGTTCGGCGTGCGAAGCTCCGTCGTTTGGCGTGCTGCGGGCTGGCTCGCCGTTGTCGTTTTGGCCTCTGTTCCAGCAGCTCAAATTTTCGAATTTTTGGGTTTTTTGAGGTTTTTCTTGATTCATTTTGCATTATTTCGACTTCCATTTGATTAGTTCATGTTCATATCATATTGGGTTGGTATTTTTCTTAATTAATTTGGTTAAATTCGAATTATTATTTAATTAAATTGATTTTTACAAAAAAAAGTTAGGTTTTGAGTTTTTTATTGTTTTGAAGGATTTTGATATTGAATTAATTGATTTGGCTAATGTGTTGGGTTCCGAAAATTGATGAAGGTATTGAGTTAGGGTTTGATTAAATTGTTTTGGGTGTTAAGATTTTCGAATTAATTGTTTCTTTGAGTTTTTGGATGAATTAATTTTCTGCTGAAGTTTGATTTTTGTGCTGTATGTTTCCCGATTTTTAATTAAGTATTGGAACATGATAAAAATCTGAAATTTGGATGTGTGGCTCGAAATTGAGTCTAGTTTATGAGAAAAATAATTGTTGGGATTTTGGAGCATCGAATATTTCTGAAAAATTCAAGTTTGCTACTGTTGTCTGACAAACTGTGCTGTTGATGCTATTGCATCAACAATAACTTTCGAAATTCATATTAAAATGTATAAAAATGTTTTTGATTTGATTTTCATATATGTTGTAGTTCTGGAAGTCTAGTTTACAATAAAAATATGTTGGGCTATATTTCTGTTTGTTATACGGTTGGAATAATTTGATCTTTCTACTGCTACCAGTATGGTAACTGGTTGTATGAATCCGATTTAAGAATTAAATTGAGGGACTTAGAGGTTTCTAAAAATTATGCAATTTTGATATGTTGTTTATGAGGATGTTGTGAATTCGAGAAAATAATTTGGAGTCTGGTTCTAATTTTTGGGTTCCGAAATAAATTAAGAATTGACACTGCTGTTGGTTAAGGGTTTTCGGATGATGTCTGATTTGAGAATTAATTTGAAGGTCTTAGATGTCTTGTAAAATTATGAAATTTTTATAGGTTGTCCATCCTGATGTCTATTATATGAGAAAATTATTTGGATAATTTGGTGGTAACGTAATGTGAAGGATTTATGATGATTTTTGCTGTACTGATTTTTAGTGGTTCAAACAGAATCAGAATATTGTAAAATATTTTTGGGGTATCAAATAAATTTGGATTAGTCTGGAATTTTGTACACACATTATTTGGATGTTGGAGAAGCTACTGGAATGTTTCCAGAATTTTTGAGTGATGGAATTATTTTCTGGAAATTTTTGAGTTATTGAGACTACTTAAGAATTTTTTATCGGTTTTGGGTGTTGGTATGATTTATGATTTTTGCATAGGGACTGATGTGATATTATTTGATAAATGAGTTATAGAAATTGAGTTGAGGTTCTGGTTCTAATAAATTTTAGGTAATTAATTGATTATGTATTTTCGAGGTGCGATCGGTTTAACCTTTGGGTTGAACCATAATTTTGAGTTGAGTCGGGTTGGTTTCATCTTGGTTAATTGTTGGTTAAGTATTGGTCTTTTTGCATTCATAGCATGCATTGCATCCCTTATTATAGATGAGATAATGAGATTGATCATTGGAATATGTAATTATCTTTCCTTAGGCAATAATTCGGCTGAAGCTCGAGGTCAGTAGGTTGTGAGGATTGGGCTAAGCTTTCTTTGGATACCAGGTAAGTTCTATGGGTGTATGTGATTATTTGTGTTGTGATTATATGTGTTGTGCTACTTGCTAACAACTTATATACATATATAAACCCTTCTTATATATATTATCCTTTCTATACATTCACTATACTATTCTTTCGAACCCAGCCTCGCATGTGAATAGAAGACAGAGAAACGTATGTGTTTGCTTTATTAATTGTATTAATTGAATTTGATATTACTTGTGCTGTGTGATGGTGTGTCATGAAGGGGAAGGAGGTTACTGAGGCTTAATGCCTATACTGTTACTGAGGCTTAATGCCTATACTGTTTACTGAGGCTACATGCCTAATTACTGATTACTGTACTGTACTGAGAAGTTATAAGGGCAGATGTGACTGATATGATTACTGTACTGTTTACTGATTGGTGACCCCGACACACCATCTTGATTGGTTAATTTGTGAATGTATTATATGTACTGCTTATATAACTGTTAGATGTTTCTCTGCCTCTCATGAACTTACTGAGCGTCTATATATAACGCTCACACCCTTACAGATTGTCTTGCAGGTTTACAGTGATTGCCTTCGTCTATCTTCTTTCTCTTCTTGGCGAAGTCGATCAGGTTTTCCGTTTGTGTCATTGGTCTTTCTGCTTAGAGATTTCCGGATATTTCTTATAGTTTGATTGTGGATATTGATTTACTCCATAGAGATTCTGATATTGAACTTTTGGGCGGATTGAATCCGAATCCCTTATTGTGTAATAAGTAGAACTTGTCTGCATTAGATTTCCTGAATGATTATATTGTGACTTGATTATATTGATGGTTTGCATTTGATATAGGATTGAGGATTATTTTAAGTATTGAACTATTTTGCACTTAGACTGTTATGAATGTTTTTATAGGCTTATGTGGTCGGACTTCGGTTTGGCTGCATGCCGGTCATGGCCCCCGGGTTGGGTCGTGACACTACCCCTATGAATATGCCTTATTGAAATCTTGCTAAAAAAAATTCAAATATAGCGAAGGAAAAAGAGTATAGTATTCATAGATAACTTCTCCTTAAAAATACATCAAACTAAGATGTTTTAAGTGAACACGTCCCAATATTGTATACATGATTTTTTGAAGACTGATGTTGGTAGTATCTTTGTGAATAAATCTACTAGACTGTCACTTGAACGAACTTTGCAAGCATCGATTTTTTCTTCCTTCATAAGTTCATGAGTGTAAAAAAAACTTTAGAGATATATATTTAGTCTTGTCACCTTTTATGTAGCTTTTCTTGATATGCACAATATATGATGCATTATCTTCATGCAATATTGTTGGTTTGTTGATTTTTAATAGGTAATCCACAAGCTCCTCTAATATATTTGATTATGGTTCTCAACCATACACATTTATGACTGGCTTTATGAATGACTAATATTTTTGAATAATTTAGTGAAATAGCAATAATTGTATGCTTCATATATCGCTATGATATAGTAATATTATTACATGTGAAGGCATAATCCATATTAGTTGTGGCACGTAGATAGCATGAAACATGTTTCATTTCATTCCAATGCCTTCTAGTTGGTATATAACTAAACTTTACAAACAAGTTAACTGCAAAAATAATAAATGACCTTGTATTGTTAGCAAGATATAAAACACATTTTTACACTGAGATATGATACTTTATGACCAAAAATCTCTTTATTATATTTTTGTGGAAAAAATAATCTCTTTTTACATCAAGAGAATGAATAACCATCAGAATGCTTAATAAATAAGATTTACACATACAAAATTATTTCAAGATAATGTTTGATGGATAAGAATTCTATTTGACAGATACTCAACTTGAAATTTAAGATAAAATTTTATTTTTTTCAAGATTCTTCACTTTGAATTCTTTTTTTAAATAGTCTGCAGTAATTGAGATTTCTTCTGGAGTTCCTACTATATTTAAATCATTAATATAAACTGTAACTATAATAAATTCTGAATTTATTTTTCAGATAAAAATATGAGGACAAATGAAATTATTTTCATATTCATTTCTCTAAGTATTCAAATATGCGATTATACCATATTTGCCTAAATTGCTTTAACCCATACAAGGATCTTTGGATCTCAATATAGTATATTTTAAAAGTATTATATGCTTCAGATATCTTGATGCTTCACGCATCTTAAATCTTTCAGGAATTTTTATATGTATGTCATTATCTAATGAACAATATGAGTAAATTATCACAACATCCATTAAATATATGTCGAGTCTCACAAAGACTGCCAAACATATAAAAAATCTAAAGGTAATAGTATTCATGACAAAAGAATATATCTCATCATAATCTTTATCAGATCTTTGTGAGAAGTCTTATACCACATATCGTGTCTGATATCTGACAATTTCATTTAACTCATTTCTTTTACGAGTCATATGAGTAAGTTGTCATAATGTATATCGAGCTTTTTCGGAGTTGCCAAACTAATTTTAAGAGTAATTATATAATATAGAAAATATGTTTTTTTTTTCATAATCTCATTTGATTTATTTCTTTTATATACAATACTCCATGGTTATGACATTTTCTGATGTCTAAATTACTGGTCCAAATATTATATGTTTAGCAAATGTATTTAGCTCAACCTTAATTACTTTTCATTTTAGCTAATCGCTTTGAAGTCAACAATTTTAAATATTTTTAGGTTAAACATATTTTGATAATTTCAACAGCAACATATGTAAACATATTATTAATAAAAATTTCATATATTTTTACATATGTCTATATTTTAATGAGATCTCATAATTTTTTGGTACCAGACTACTTTTGGGATTACTTATCTAGAAATATAGGTTGTTGATTTATGTTGCTTTTGACCTCTTCAAGAGTGTCATTTTAAAATCATTCATTTTCCCTTATTTTAAATATTTTGAACCAAGCGGGGCATTACGCTTAAGGCGTATATTATATTTATTGGCTGTCATATTATAAGATGTCTTACAGGGACAATCAATCGAGCAAGAGTATTAGCAGCAGGAATATGTGATTTGGACATCTTCTGAGTGTCGGTAAAAATATCTGATAACTAATTTGAAATAGTTTACAAACGAATTGATTTTTGAATTTTCGGTTCATATTGATTTGTGTGTGTATCAAGATTTGGACAAAGTTGGTATATTCCAACTAATCTCTTGTGTTTTTGGCCATTCACTTTTATTTTTTCTAATGGTGAAAAAATCATCTCACTAAAAATATTACTCTAAAAAAAATTAAAGGTTCATAATATCTAATATAGACAATCAAAATCTATATAAATATTAAAATAATATTGATAATCTATTTTATTTCTTTGAGGGGATGCAACATGAACATATACATTTCAACAAATAATTTTAATATCACAAATTTTAAATAAGATATTTTATGTTAGATAAACACAAGCTGTATAGTAAAAAACTTATAATGTGCTGACAGTCAAATACAAATTGAAAGTGTAACATAAACAATAACATGTATTCAAGTGTATATAGAAAGTTTTAATTTTATAAGTATAAAAATAATATTAATCGTAAAATTTTAATAAAAAATAATTATGCTAAACCATATTAAGTATGAATATATATAATAAAATATTTAATGATAATATAATTATAAAATACTTTTCAAATAAACTCAAATGTATTATTCAGATAAATTATCTTGATAGAATAATTAAGAAATATTGACCTTAGATTTATAATTTTAGCAAGTAATTTAGCCAAAAAAGTATTATGAGCAATTTAATTTTTTATTTTTTTGGGGTCAAATGGCAATTTGATTTTTTTTGGGTTAAATGTTTAAGTTCTGTTTGGAGAATGCTTATTATAAACATTGCTTTCTCAAATGGACAAATTACATTATATGTTATTTTTTAAAAATATTCTAAAATTTAGTATACTTTTAATAAATTAAAAAATATATCTCTAAAAGTGGAGTATATCTTTAATATATTAAAAATATACTAGATATATTTTTGTATAATGAGATATTTTTAAAATTAAAAATAAAAAAATATATTAAAAAAAAGTATTTTGAAAATAATTTTATTTTTTAAAATATTACCTATAAGAAGTGACTGCAGAATTATTGGATGCTACATTTGAGATGGAAGTTTTAAGTTACTTTTTTCTTAATAAAAAGAGAGAAAGAAATTGCTTTTTAATTAATTAAAAATAAAAAAAAGCTAATATTGTGAAATGGTGAGTTGTATGAAAAACGCCAAACAACCTTTTGTTGCATTAAAATAATAATAATAATATGATGAATTACGAGCACATGCTGGACTGAAGTGGTTTGGCCCAATGCACCATCCTTTCATATTATGATAAATTTATATTCGAAAAATTTCGAAATTTGATATTACCTTTTTTTTTTTTTCAATCTGTATTATATATTTTCCTTTTTGATTCGGTATGTTATATATATATATATATATATATTATAGGGAGTGAGATAATTTTTCTATATTTTATAATTAATATTCACAATTTTTAATAAAAATAAGAGAATATATTTTCCAATATGTAATTAATGTCCACAGTTTTTTTTGAAAAAAAATTACGTGGGCTAATAAATAAAGTGTGTTTAACCACTCCCATAATTTATAAATTGTATACCTTTTAATAGATCTTATTTATTAATTTTCTTACATTTCTTATTTACTAATTTTTCTCATCTATTTGATTAAAGAGCTTATTGAATTTTAAAAATAAATAAATTTTTATTTAAAAATGAATTGATAAAAATATATTTTAGATAAATAAATAGTACCGTTTAAAAATGTTTCTACCAACTAAATTAATTCTAAAGTTCAATAATTCTTTGTTTTAATAATTTTTACCAAAGTTAATAAGCATTTTTATGACTATCAAATTTGATTCCAGAAACTCAACTTTCGAGAATTGGACCAGCTAATGTACATGAATATAGCTAATGAACAAATATTATTTTTTAGAATATTACATTTTATTATTCTTTATAAAAATATTGAAAATATACTATATGAAATAAATGTATATTTTTAAAAGTGAATATTTTTTATATTAAAAATTTAAAAGTAAATTTAAAGAAATGAATATTTGAAAAATATTTTTACTTTTTCAAATATTTTATAGTATATAACTATTTTTTAATATATTTATTAGTGTTGATCTCCAGCTAGCCTCCTAGGTGTGCTACATGAAAAAGAAAAAGAAGAAGAAGAAAAAAGTCTGAATTTCTGAATTAGCTAAATGTATTAGATAGACTCCAAGCAAATTTAATTAGTGAAAGTATACAGTCTTCACCAAATACAAAAAATTAGAGGCCAAGCCGACATCAATTCAAAATCAATGAAAAGGCATTTGTTGGTTCTTAATGTTGAGTCAACATAATAATAATAATAATAATAATAATAATAATAATAATAATAATAATAATAATAATAATAATAATAATAATAATAATAATAATAATAATAATAATAATAATAATAATATACTGCATTGCACCAAATTTCAATTTTGAATATTTTTCAAAAATATAATACAATACACTATCAATATTTTTAATTAAGATTATTTATTAAAATGATATTAATATTTTACCAGATAAAATAATTTTTCTCGATAAAAATAAAAAATTTAAAATGAAATATATAGTTCATGTACTCTTTTAATATTTTTAAAAAATCGTGATAAAAATGACAAATATGTTAAAATTCATGCAATTTTTATAATTAATTTATTTATTCAATCCATCTCAGCAGTCTATATCAATAACAAAAACTAATGCGTAAGTAATTTTATAGGTCCAATTAGTTTTGCAGATAAATATGATAAAATTAAAGCAAAAATAATAATTTATATACTCTTTTGATATTTTAGAAAGTTCATGATAAAATTGAAAATAAAGCTGAAGTTCACATTGATTCAAAATGTGATGATAGAGATTTTTATTTATATTCTTGTCTTCCACCTACTCAATATTTTCTTTAGCCATTTCAGCTTTATCAACATTATGGGGTATATTCTCATCAGATTAGTACTTTTCTTCGTTAGGAAATGTTACCATCCTTTTTCTCTTTTTAATATCAGTTTGCTCATCGTCTTTTCTTCTTTTAAGTACAAAACGATTGATGGTAGTAGAAAAATCACCTAGACTAATAGCTGCCTTTTCAATAGCAATATGAGATTATTCACTCTCGAAAGAGGAACCAAAATTTGTTGCCATGTTATTTGAAAACAATTTTCAAATCATTACATCAAGTCTTAACAGATATACAAATAATTATATCAAGTCATAACAAATATTAAAAACATGCAAAAAAAAAAAAGAGTTGGAGATTTAGTAGTGTCCTAAGATGTATTAGAGAACAATGAATTGGCTCATTAGGGATTGTTAGTTTGTGCTAGAGAGTGTATGTTTATAATTTTGTAGCCTTTTGGGACGGTTAAGGAATGTTAGCGAATAAATGTAGTTTTGTGCTAGGTAGTGTTATATACTATTATAGTATGTTAAGAAATCTTAAACAATTTTAAAATGTGTTAGAATATATTATAGAATAAATATTTGATGTGTTAGGGATTGTTAGAGGTCAAATTTAATTGTATGCTAGATAGTATTATATACTATTACGATGTGTTTAGAAGTTTTAGTCTATGTTAAAATGTGTTATAGAACAAATATGTAGTTTTTAGGTGCTAGTAGGGATTCTAATGTTAAGTTAGTGAATCCATTTTTCATCAATTCAAAAATATCAACAAACACTCAAAATTTCATTTTCCATAAATTTTAGGGAGTCTTAGGGTATAAGTATGTTATATTTTAGGGACTGCTAGATATTATTAGGGATTGTTAGTAAATTAATTTTACATTTGCAAAAAAAGAAAAAAAAAGAAAAAAGAAAACCTCAACAAACATAATAGTGATTCATTTTTTTTTTCATTTTTCATAAATGCTGGGGATTCTTAGTTAGTATTTTAATAGGGTGTTAGTGATTTTTAAGGACTATTGAGGGCAATTATGTTCGTAAAATAACAATGTCTAACAACAAAGCAAAATCAAAAGCTTATAAGAAAAACTCTAAAAATATAAATCCACACTTTATAATATCAAGTCACCATTTACAACAATAATACCCATCAACATGAACACACTATCCAAACAAACTTACTACATTCATCAATAAAAATGTTTTCAATATAAGCATCATTTCTCTTCCATAAGAAATCATTTCACATTTAACATTGGTCATTAAAAAAAATTAAAAACCAAGAAAACTTAATGTAAATGCTTTGAAGAATGATTTCTAATTTTTTTTCTCCGTGAAAATGCTATGAGAACAACGTTAGATGATTGGAGAAGAATGATTTTCTACTTTTGGTTGGATTTTATACCTATAGATGGTCAAAGATGAAGTAGTTTTTGATGGAGAGATAGGATTTTCAGAGACAGTGGGGGAGTAAAGAAAAAAATGGTTGCGAAATTTCAAAAGGCTGATCATTTTTAATGGTCCATTTAAGGTTGTTAGGGTCTAAAAAATCTTATCTACTTGCTTGGCATTATTATCATTATTTTTTTTGTTGAATCCCCAAGAATTCTTATGGTTAACAAATAAAAAAATTGTTAAAATTTAAAATTTATAGTTTTTCATATTATGAGATAAATATCAATTTTAATTCATCATTTTTGTTAGTAGAAATATGTTTTTTTTTTAAATTTAACTATTGAATTTTAGTATGATAACTTTCAATATAATTTATAATCTATGAAAGAGATGTGTAGTGGTGATCGAATTTTAGTAGTCTGCCAATAAGACTACTAGTAATTAGTCAGAAAAATCTATCTTTGAAAATTGAAATTATAGGGCGGTTCGGTTGAATTCATCAAATTTTATCTGGTTCAGTCGAGTTTATTGATAAATATATAAGCTGAAATCAACCAACTCAATCAGTTTAAATTAGCATGGTCGGTCGAATTGGTCAAGCTACAGATGGATCGGTTGGATTCAGACCATTTTGCTCATTCTTAATCTAGCTATGACATCAAACTATGATCTAAAAGAAGGGCATATGCACATGAAATCCTCATAAGGATCAAAATATAATTAATTACAAATAAAAAGTAAAATTGACTGACATCTTAAAAATATGACATGATCAAGTTCATTTTTTTAAATTTAAAAATAAATTTAAAGAAATTCACAAAGAAATATTTAGTAACTTATGGTGAGAATCTCTAAGACTCATTCAAGATGAGATTATCATGTTGGAGGTATCTCCTACGATATATCCCACTAATTATGAAATTATTAGTTTCTTATTCCAAATTCAAAGAAGTTGAAATACCTTACTTATTTTTTTTTAACAGAAATCCCTTACTTATTCAGTCATATGTAATGTTCTTCTAAAATATTTTTCTAGAAAAGTATCTCTCTTGTAAGCCTACTAGTTTCAATAGTGAAAGAATATTTTTTAGATATTGTCCCGTGAACATAGCTCAAATAAAAGGATGAACCATGTTAAATTTGGTACGCTATTTTGTCTTAATTTTATAGATATTATCAAGAATAGTCATTTTGTTATATAGTGCTATTAATTATTTGAGTAAAATTCTATCTAAGGAGACTGAGTTTTAAGTAGGACTATTTGTGACCCATCCAGCCTTTCTTGTAAATTTTTCTTAGTATTTATTTTTAGTATAATATTTTATATATTATTTACTAATATAATAATAAGTAATTTATGTGTTATTAACCTTCGCTGCACAACAAGTGATATTAGAGTCTGGTTCAGGCACATAGTATTAGAGTTAACTTCTTTGGATTAAAAAGATAGAAGCAACGATAAGCAAGATGGAAGCAAAGATAAGCAAGATGATCAGTCTAAATGGCTTAAATTACCATATATCGAGAAACAAGATGAAGGATCTCCAATTTGTGACGAAAATTTATTTGCCTATATTTACCACATCAAAACCTGATGAGAAATTGGATGAAGACTGGGAGTTCGAGCATGAGCAAGTATGTGACTTCATCCAACAGTTTGTAGAAGATAATGTATATAATCACATTTGTAAAAGGACTCATGCTAGATTCATATGGAAGAAGCTTGAACAATTATATGCTTCTAAAACAGGGAATAACAAGTTGCTCTATTTGATTAAATTGGTCAAAATTAATTACTGAGAAAGCACATTTATGGTGGAGCACTTAAATGAATTTCAAGGTTTTGTGGATCAATTATCAGGAATGAGAGTAAAATTTGACTATGAGGTGCTTGATCTTTTACTACTTTCCTCTCTGCCAGAGTCCTGGGAGACTTTAAAGATTTTCATCACTAATTCAACAGTTGATGGTGCTGTCAGTTTAAAATATGTCAAGAGTTCGATTCTAAATGAAGAGATGAGGAGGAGATCTCAAAATTTGGCATCTAAGTCATAGCCAGATGTTATGGTTACTGATTGTAGAGGAAGGAGCATGTTCAAGGGTTCAAATTCAAGAGATAAGAGCTAAGGAAAGTCAAACAAATATACAAATGTTGAATGCCATCACTACAAAAAGAAGGGACACATCGAGAAATTCTGACGGAAGTTCAAGAAAGAGCATAAGAAGAACAAAGACAAAGAAATCAAGCGAGAAGATAGCGGTGATGATGAACTAGAAACCACGGCTGCCACCATTGAAGAATTTCATGTCATTTCTTATGATGGGACTGGGTAAGTGATAGTGATGCCACCATTCATGCCACATCACATAAAGAACTCTTCTCAACATATAAACAAAGAGATTTTGGTATTGTCAAAATGGGAGGTGGGGTGTAGCCAAGACCATTGGCAAAGGTGATATTTGTTTATAGAAAGAAAATGGGATAAGGCTACTCTTGAAAGATGTCAGACATATTCTCAACATTCGGCTAAAATTGATTTCCGTTGGCACACTTGATGATAAAGGTTTCAGTAGTACTTTCAAGGATAGTCAATGGAAACTTACTAAAGGCTTATTATTATATGGAAAAGGTAAAAAGTATTTCAAACTATATGTGAAGAAGGTAAAGCTATCCAGTGATTCAGTGAATATAGTAGAGAAAGAAAATATGACAGAATTATGGCATAGAAGACTCGATCATATGGGCGAGAAAGGAATGGCGCAATTGGTGAAGAAGAATGCATTATCTGGAGTTGATAAAGTGGATTTGAAGAAATGTGCTGACTGTCTGGCTGAAAAATAAAACAAAGTTGCTTTCAAAGGTTCCACTCCTTCTAGAATGAGAATTTATTGGATCTTATTCAATCAGATCTATGTGGACCAATGTCAAAGTCACTTGGTGGTGCTCAATACTTTGTGACTTTCAATGATGATCACTCAAGGAAAATGTGAGTATACAGTTTGAAGTCAAAAGACCAAGTGCTAGACATGTTTAAGCAATTCCATGCCTTAGTTGAAAGGGAGACTGGGAAAAAGTTGAAATGCATTCGGACGGACAATGGTGAAAAATACATTGGATCATTTGATGCCTACTTCAAGGAGCATGGTATTCGACATCAAATAATACCTCCAAAAATATCGCAATTGAATGGCATAGGGGAGAAGATGAACAGGACTTTGATGGAGAGAGTGAGATGTTTGCTCTCACATTCAAAGTTGCTTAAGACTTTTTGGGGTGAAGCTCTTTATGTTGTGGTATATGTACTCAACTTTTCACCATATATTCCTCTTCAGTATAATATTCCGAAAAATGTGTGATCATGTCACACTTCACTCTCCAAAGCTAGGGTGAATTTACTCTGGTATAAAAATATTTCATAAATTGAATATTTAATATTTCTTCTATACCCATAACAATGAGTCTAATTATATCATCATACAGTTAAAAAAAAATATCATCATCATTAAAATTAATAATATTATCATTAAATACATCTTTAATATTATCCAGCATAATTAAGCATGTAACTCTAAATAAGATTAACTGTAAGTCTAATATGTTGGCCTAACATTTTCTACATGCTAATAAAATGGAATGAAAGGGAATTCTACTGAAATATTCTCCAATATCTAAAAATTTTTAAATATTAAAAGGGCGAGTCCATCTGCTCAATGAGAAGATAATTATATAATAAATGAGAGCAAGCAAATTTTTTCTCATATACTTACTAATATAAAATTCATGGAGCTGCATAATATCTTTTTTTTTCTTAATGAAATATAATTTCATAATATCATGTCATAAAATATAATCATATATTTTCATACACTCAAAATATATAGTCTATAGATAATATACTACCTTAGGCCCAAATAAACATATATTTACTTGCAGCATAAGGGTAAAATATACATATTGGGTGTAATAATGATGCATGGTAATACCAAAATTAATTAATCATGATCATACACATGTGTAGAGCTATTTTCAAAGGGCGACCACTTGATATATGCCCCAAAAGCTATATGTATACCAAGCACTGTCTCAAAGATAGTATCATAATTATAAAAATAATCCTTTAATTTATTTAACACCCTATCATCACAGGTGCTGTAATACTCTTATACCCTATATACATATAATACACATATCCTATATATATATAGTACATATACATAATATAAGAGTGCCACCAGAATTGCTTTTGAAAACCTCATACTTTCAATTAAAATGTCATTATCACAAATATATTTATACATCCATAATATTTCCAAAACTCTTTATGTTATATACTAGACTCTTAATAAACATAGTTAATACTTATAAAACTTTTTGCAATATCACTTATACAAACTTAATGTAATGTATATAATATATACAATAACTCAAAATGTATTAATATAAAAAGGATACATGTATTCACTTCTGGCACTATTGATCATGCACTTTAGATCACCAAGTATCTACTATAATCTAGGTTTTCTTGAACAACAACTCTTTTATCTGCGCGATTCATACAACTGCACTAAGCTTTACAGCTTAATGGTACATATCTATAGATAATAAATATTATGCATACACATTCGTACTTCTCATTTTATTCATTATATATATATCCCTCTATTTTCTAATCTCAACTATTAAATCTAGTGCTCATATTATTAATTTCATAATCCAATTATGTTTAGGTTATCTCAGTTTCTAGACCCAATTCTATGCAGGTTTATTAACATATGTATTTTCATTCACATATTATAAATCATCTAACATATTCATATACATATACACATACACATATCACACACACATTAGGCCCAAATAACTATATATAATATTTCAGTTCTAGAGGCATTGCCATGGAATATCGCGACACCAGGAAGCACATCTGTTCCCTATTGACATTTTTGTATATGGTCCCGACGGTAAATAATAGTGATACCTAGTATCTGGTCCGAAGATAAATAATAGTGACGCCCAATATCTGGCCTGAAAGCAAATAATAGTGACTCCCATCGTTTGGCCTGAAGTCAAATCATGTAGCACCAAAAATAATTCTCTGAAACAAGATACTATACAAGAAAAACACATATTTGATTTCACATTATCATTTAAATATGGGCAATTTTCATATTTTCAATATTTGCAACACATTTCATTATCTTCTTAGTAACAACCACAATGTGTCTAGTAAATTATATTTCTCATATAGCTCGTGATCATGTCAAACTATGATCACCATCACATGTCTCACAAGTTATCGCGTTACATATTCATTTATCATCTTTATTTTCATATTTCTACATATTTCTCACATTTTTCATTAAAATATCTAATTCTATAATTCTCAATCTACTTACACAATTCATGAATCAAATTTAAAAAGTGATTTATTTCTCATAAATTCATATTCAATTCCTCTTTACAATATCTACATTTTAGTTACTTCAAATTATTCTTTATAATTACTTTTCACATTAACTTTTTCATCTTTTCCAACTATTTTTAGCATATTTCATTCTTTTTACTCAATTTCCAAATTTTTCACATTTTAAATTATTATCTACATTTTCAATGATCACTACTTCTCATGATCACTTTGCCATTTTTTTCCATGTTTTAATTATTTTTCTACATAAAGATTTCTTCCATGATTTCTATTTTTCTTTCTACCTTCTTTCTTATTTCTTATCACATTGTTTAATTTTTATATTATTCAATTATTTTTAGCATGACTCATAAATACTATATTATATACATAACCATTGAAATATTCATATTACAATAGTTCATCTTTCAAATTCTATTCTTTCATGTATAAATTCTAAATTTTATATTGAGCAAATACTCAATGTAATACTATCACATAACTATGCCACATTATATAGACTATGTGATTTTTTCACATTTTAAATACTTTATATACATATTGTCAATTCACATTTAACAAATTTTCAAGTAAAAAAATATATGTACTAACCTTTTTTTTTCCTTCCCAAGCCAAATTCTAAATTCCACTTCTTTATCACTTTAATATACACATACATAATTCAAAAATAAGCAACATTTCTCATTTAAAGTCATTTACATGCTTATTGACTATCAAATTACCATTATCTATATAATTTTCATCAAAATTTCATTAATACTCTAATTTCACCATTTACTACTTTATTTAAACACCATTCTACCAATATCATTTTCAACATTTAACATTAAAAATATTACTTATACATTAATATAACACTAAAATAATTTACTTTCACAATTATGAGAATCTCTTTCAAAATTTAAATTTCACATAATGCAACCATCAACGTAAATTTTACCAAAACTTATCCATGTCACATTTCTGACCTTAAAATCACCACATTACAAGTTCTAAAATAACATTAGCAATTCATTTTAATACACTTTAATTATTCATACACCTTTTATGTAACACCCCTTCCCGACCTACGAATAAGCCGGGAAGGAATTTCACATCGGGATGCGAGCTCTAGTTATAATGTCTTAATTAAGAATTCTTATGAAAATTTTTTTGAAAAATTGGGCGGAGTTTCCCCTAATAAGCAGGGTTCCCAAGTGTCGCCAAAACTGATTTTTTTTAAAACACTTTTGTTCACAATTCAACTCAAAAACACTCCCAATAATAATCTCCCTTATATCCTCAACTACACCCTGCAAGAAAATTTCACACTTCTATATCGTTTCCCAAGATCACATATCATTTGCTAAGTTTCATTACCATACTATTGTTTATTCTCTTGTTACATACACCATAATACTTAATATGTTTAATAAACCTTTACAATAGATATAACGTACATGCCATACTACTATTTTATGTCAAAAGTCCTACCCTATTCGCCGTCGAGCTGGTGCGGGCCGCTGCAGAAATGCTGATCTTCTATCCACTACCTGCGAATTAGACATATAACTCGCTGAGCAACTTATTGCCCAGTGGGTTCTTTAACCATTGCCGAATATAAATGGTGCAAGGAATGTTGTTGAAACACATATAAAAGTAGAATACTGCATAATTAAAATATTTTCATACAATCATCATATTTATATTTTCTAACTAAGTTAAGATTCACATTTTATATGTAAACAACATGTAATATAACTTCATTATAATTACGAGTTAATCTGCTCCACTAGGTAATTATGAATATACCGATCTCGAAATGAGGCCTCGTATAGAGTTACGCGTGGTCTTGACCTCACACGACTAATTGCCATGGTCTTGGTCTCACACGATATGGAATATACAATATAATTGTGTGGTCTTGGTCTCACACGACTAGTTTCCATGATCTTGACCTCACACGATATAACCGCGCGCGTGTAAGTAATATCCAGACCGAGCCGTTAAGATAATACTGCAGGTAGGATGGCATGCCAAACCCCCATTCCAGACCGATTTTACCCATTTACCGAGTAGAGCATATATAACATTTCATATATACCCATTCACTTCGTATATATACCATATATTCTCCATGTATATATAATATATACTTAAACAAATACCACATATACTCACATATGTATCATATGTATTCACATATATACCATATACATGCATATATATACCATATATACATGTATTCCCCACGTATATACCTTATCTATATATTCACATGATAACGAACATGTATTCCATCACGTGACTTTTATCACGGTTATGAAATTCAGATTGATTTTCTCCTCTTTTCCATCTAATTTATTCTTCATATTCATACTTAAACTCAATACCAAAAATAAAATGATAAAACACCCACACCAAGTTTTTGACCAAGTTAATAATGAAAAATTACCATATGAACAATAAACTCTGGTTCTTGACCCAACTTGATCCTTATTTTAGAAAATTTGTATAAGATAATCCACTTGGCTAAAAACTCTAAAATTTTTATAGAAATTAGTTTTGCATCTTAAAATCATTCCTTTAAAATTTTATATCAAACTGGACACAAAATCTTGGTCAACTAGTTCACCCAACCAGACTGCTCCAGTTGCCCTGCTTCCTGGCAGCAGTTCTGAATTTTATGAATTCCGTAAATTAAATTCAATCAATGTGATTCCAAATTATTTTTATCAAATACTAGACTCACTAAACAACAACATATCCAAAATTTAATTGAATATTATTTTTCTACATTTTATTAAAAATCCAGAAAGATGGATGTCTCAGTCAAGGTACCTGCTGGAGTAGGTCTAATAAAAATAATCTTTCCAAAATCATAACCATTCCAAATTCAACTCAACATATTTTTCAGTCATTCTAGACTCATTGAGACACAACATATCAAAAATTCAACTCAAGATAATTTTTATATATTTGATTAAAAATCATACAAGTCACAACATTTTACTAATTGTAAAACAGAAAAATTTAAAAAGGAGTTCAATGGTTAAAGTACCAAACCTTACTATTTCTTAGTCCTTTATCTATATCACTTCCTTTCCTTCCTTGTCTCCTTGATTTCCTATGAAATTTAACATCGCATATACAAAGGTAAGAATCCTAGGTATAGACATAGTCTTATCTTATGATTTTTCTAATGGTTGCTAGCTTATTTTCACCATTAAACACCATTATTTCTTTCATCAAATCCTTCAAATAATTATTTCTTGAATTTTCTCCAAATATAACTACATGAACCCTAATTTCAATTTCTTAAATTAACCATTAATCCATGAAATTAAAATTAGAGATAGGTTTCTCTTACCTTATAATCTTGTCTGTCACCAAAATCTTCAACAAAAAATCTTAAACTTTGGAAAAATCACCTCCTTCTTCCTTCTCTTATGGTTTGGACGAGTTCGCCATGTAAGAGAGGGCTTTTATTTTCTTTCCTTAGCTTATTTTGATCCAAATGGCGGCCATAAGTGGTGAAAATATGTTGGTATAGATGTTGACTTCCAATTGGTACACCTTATAGCAAAAATGGCCACTTTTAATTGGTCCACTTGCCTTCTTCTTTTATCTATTTATTTGGCAAGCCATTAGGCTTCCTTTTATTCATTTTTTGACCCCCTCAACTTTCTTGTGTTGTAATTTTATAGTCTAGGGTGTGAAAATTTCAAAATACCCTCTATCGATTAATCGATTGTAACTTTTAAACCGTGCATTTTTGGAAAAAATTGAAATCCACGGTTATGACCCAATTAATCTCGAGAATATTCTTCCGGGGTAGGATATGGGCACTATTAAGAACTTCCGACACTTAATTTTTAAGTTTACATAGTTGCCCCTAACTTTTGAGAAATTTTCACTTAGGTCCCGTCAGCTCCACTGTGTACACCAATTTCATATTTGACTATCCCGAGCCTCTATTTGACCACTCGTTCATGTCCTCCTTGCCTATTACTCGACTATCTAGCCTTTGGAATGTGACATTTTACATCAACTCTATATAACATTTCACCAAATAACTATTTTCACCATTACTACCTTATTCAAACTTTAACATATCAAACTCATTTCTATCATTCAACTATAAAATCATCAATAATATATCAATATAATATCAAAACAATGCATTACCATAATTATCAATATCTCCTTCAAAAATTCTAATTTCACATAATCTATTCATAACCTTAACTCCATCCAAACTAACCCATATTCAATTTCGAACCATAAAATCATCACATACATACTGAAACAATACTAAATTCATCCATTACCATAATTATAATCAACCATATTAGAAACCCTAATTATCCATATTCATCATCAAACTCTACTTCCATCATTTATGCATATTTCCAACAACCAATCAACAAATCATAATTAACTCATCCTTTTAGCTTTAATTCTATCAATTTAAGCAATTAAATACAACTTTCTCTCTCCAACTAATTGAAACATAATCATAAAATCAATAAAAATAAGCTTGAAATAAAAAATACTTACTTGAATCCTTAGTAAATCTTCAAATTCACTTTAATTCCTTTGGATTTCTTGTAAAATTTGGGATATATGCAAAGAATTCTATCTCCCTTCCTTCTCTCTTTATGGTTTGGCCATGGAGAAAATTTAGAAAAGAATATGGCCATTTGGCTTTTATTCTACTTAATTTCCATCCACAAATATGTATATAATAATTATTTGCTTAATTAATTATTTGTTTATTTAATTCTCTTTTAAGTTCAACTATTCATTTCTTTCTTTCATTCAATAATAATTTAATTTTAAATTATTTTAAAACTTAAATTTTCTATCTTCCATTTAAGTCCTACCAATCATATCTCTTCCTTCTTTGACTTTCCTTCTTCTCTTATTATTATTATTATTATCATCATCATCATCATCAACAACAATAACTTTTTCAACACCAATTTATACTTGATATATATATATATATGGTATATTATATATATATATATATGTCATATATATTTTATTTATATATTACATATACCTTTATATATATATTTATGTAATGTATATACTATATATGTATGTTTTACTCATATGTATATATAATGTATATCCTATATATACCTCAAGTATATCTTATATGTACATTATACATATTAAATTAATATATATACCCAACATATATAATAATTATATGATATGTATATACTCTATATACATTATGTATACATTAGATATATACAATACTTATGCCTCAAAATGCTTATTTAATTTCTACAAGATCATGGATATTACAGGTGCCTCTATTAAAAAATATATAATGAGTGTATTTAAAGTATTTATTCAGCTGTATCAATAAATAATCATCATTTTCATAATTTAAATATCAACATATCATTATTTATTCTCATTTTAATATATTCATAAATAAGATTTTCTCCTTTCAAATTCCATTATAAACTGACTTTCGTCATAAAATAATTTTAGCAATATATATATATAATTTAATAAAATGCTGATATTGCATAATTATCCACTCACTTTAGTCAAAAACTAAATTCATATAAACAACTGGATCACATGTGTGATTTACTTCAGCTGTTGAAATCACTTCTAAAGTGATAAAAGAATAATTATTAACTAATGAATATCCGAAAATTATCAAACTATTATGATATGCATGTCATGAGAAACGTATATACGAACGATCTCTAAATTCTATTAAATTTTTTATAAGGTTCCAATGTAATTCAGTCATTTACCTAAATAGTCTCCATCAATATTCTCAATATTTATATTTTAAATTTCATTAATTCAATTTATTTGTTCTTATCATTTAACAATAATTATTATAATATTAATATTACTAATAAATTTACTTTATTAAACTTTTAATAACATTTATTTAGTTTACTTATAAGATATCCACTTAATATTTAAGTTATATGCTAAATTAATGTGGAATAACTAATAGAATAATTTTATAATTATCCTTTAATTATAATTAATAATTTATTTATTTTAGTTTTCAAAATATTAACTTATCACAATGATAGTGAAAATATATTTAATAATATATATATATATATATATATATATTTTATTAAACTTAAAACTTTACATAATTAAATTTAATATACATTATAGATTTACTGGAATAGTTCTTTGAACAATTAAACTTTTTACTAAAATATCCTCCAAATAGAATAATATTATTTACTTTAATTTTTTTATTTTTCCACATTAAATTTCTATAATAAAAATAACTGCAATAATAATAATAATAATAATAATAATAATAATAATAATAATAGTAAAATTGATATTTACTATATATAATAATTATAATAATTTTTTTAATGATAAACTTAATAATAATATTTAATTACTACAATCATAACAATATTAATAATTTACTTGACATTAATTATATTTTAACAATTACTATTGTCCATTCTTAAATAATAATAATAATAATAATAATTAATATAAAAATAATTAAATAAAAATAATAATATTATTAATAATGATAATTTGATTATTCTAATTATATTTATATAAATTTTGAATAAGTAATTAGTTTTATAAACTTTAAACATAATACCTTAACTATTTAAATCATTTAGTAATCAAATATTCAATATACTTAATAGTTATTAATTAGTTAATTATTAACTCAATTATTTAATAATTATTAATCCTTACATTAATAATAATTATATAATAGAAATAATTATAACTAAGTTAAGCAATATATTATTCAATTACCTTTATTAATTATTATTTATAATAATAACCTTAATCAATATATTAATTTTGATAGTAATATTAATAATAATTATTATTAGTTAATTTAAATAAATAAATACTTTAATTTATAAACTCATTACTTAATAATAATAATAAACCGTAATTCATAGGTTAATTAACTAATCTCATATATATATATATGTATATATATATATATTTATATATTTAAATACAATTAATTAATTCTATAAATTAATTATTATAATTTCTTAAATTAGTATTTAATTTATTTAGATCAATTAATAAAATAAGTAATTCCGAGTAAATAATCTACTAATAAATAAATTTTAACTCAATTCATTAATTAACTAATTAATTTCAATTTAATACTTAAAATTAATAATTAACTTAGTTCAAATATAATTTTGGTTATTATTGTTTATTTGTTCATTTTTTTATATAATCTACAAACCAACTACTTAAAATCATATTTTTCAAATTTACTGAATTCATAAATCCTTAACTAATTACATAATAACTAATAATATATTAATATTATTTTAAATTAATTAATTATTATATTTATTTTAAATTTAATTTAATATATTTATGTATTTTTTAAAATTTATTCAAAATTAACAAATGATATATCAAATAAAAGCTTATAACGAAATGGTCTTAAAAATACCCAAATCACCGACAAAATATGTCGAAATACGGTCGAAATCAATGTCGAAAAATCACGCCGGTGTCACGTTTGTCCAACGCGTGCCACACCTATCAGCGGCCAATCGAGGTGATTTCGATGGCCATCGACGAGTTGGAGGATAGGCTTCACGATGGTCCAGCGCGTGTTATTGGTTGATGGCTGGAAGGTAGTAGATCAACCAAAACAAATACAGTGTCATATTCTCCTCCTTTTTCTCTTTTTTCATTTCTCTCTCTCTCCCTCTCACTCTCAGTTTTCATTTCTCTCTGTCTCTATCTTTCTTTTCATTTAATAAACTCACTATTATTAATTCTAATAATTCCACCCACTAACTTACCAAATAACTTTAAAAAATTTTGACTTAATTATTAAAGTTTTCTTTATAATTATAATATTTATTTTTTTTAATATATGTATATTCTTATTATTATTATTGTTATTGTTGTTGTTGTTCCTATACCTACCCTAATAATTATACATTATATTATTAATAATTTAACTTTAATTCTTATTTATTATTATTATTATTATTATTATTATTATTATTATTATTATTATTATTATTATTATTATTATTATTTTAGACATTCATTAAAAATTATTATACCATACATGCCTTACTTTAATAATTCCTTCAATAATACTAATACACCAATTAATAATTTGAATCAATTAAATCAAAATTTTGTGCACCAACTAATAATTAATTGTCTTCTCTATTTAACACCCACTTTAATTATTTATATATTATTTTAATTATTTAGTTGTTTAATTGTCAATATTTATTATCACTTGTAATATTACTTTAATTATTATACTTTAATTTATTTGTTTGCTTTATTATTATTATTATAAAAATTATTTTTTATACTTATCATAATAGTTAATATATTACTCTTTAATTATTCATTTGTTTGCTTATTATTATTATTATTATTATTATTATTATTATTATTATTATTATTATTATTATTATTTAACTAATAACTTAAATATTATTTAATGTATTATATGAATAGGTACAAACTACCTAGCATAATGGTAAACATACTTATTACTCTTCCTATCTATCCTAGGTCCAAACCACAACGGTGTTAAACACATTTTTTTTATATCTATTCTTTATTTCTCTCTTTTTTTATTTAATCAATAATTCACTAATATTAATTTAACTTTAATAATAACACCCACTAATAAATTTTAATTTTATTTATTTATTATTATTATTGTTCTACTACTCTAATTATCAACTTTAATTATTATTATATATATATATATATTTATAGGGTATTACAGGTCAGGAAAGAATGTTTCCTATGATCATCTACTGATATTTAGCTGTAAAGCTTTTATACATATTTTCAAGAATTAGAGATCGAAGCTTGATGCCAGGACATATGAATATGTATTTATTGGCTATAGTTAAGATCATGATTAGCTTGACTATATTTTTTATGATACAGTTTAGAAAAAGCTTCTCAGAAGCCATAATGTCGTGTTTGTTGAAGATCAAACCGTTGAAGACATCAACAAAATGAAAAATGATGTTCTTGAATCCAATGGTGACTCGACAAACTTAAAGTTAGTTCCTCCAATGGCGGTGCCAAGACAAGTTGGAGATGAAATTCAAAATCATCAGCCATAAAATATTGACATTGATGTCTCCAAAGGTCCAATCGAATGATGATGAGGACCAGATTGAAAATCAACCACCATCACTAGCAGAAGTTCCTCAAGTTCCATTAAGGGAATCTACTTGAACTCGACAACCTTCTACTAGATACTTTAGTGATCAAAGCCATATTAGTTATTAAGGTTTCAACCAAAGAAAAGAGAATGACTTTGATGAGATCTTGTCACTAATGGTGAAGATGACATCCATTTATACAATGCTAGGATTAGCTGCAAGTCAACTTGAAAATCGAGTAGATAAATATGAAGACTGTCTTTCTTCATGGTGACTTGGAGGAAGAGATATTATATGGAATGACCAGAGGGTTTGAAAGAAAAAAGAAAAGAAGATTATGTTTGTAAGTTAAAAAAAAAAAGCTTTTACGGCTTGAAGCATGCACCGAGACAGTAGTACAAGAAGTTTGAATCAGTTATGGGGGAGCAAGATTACAAGAAAACCACTTCATATTACTGTGTATTTGTAAAAAAATTCTCTGATGATAATTTCGTTATTCTGTTACTATATATGGATGACATGTTAATCATTAGCCAGAATATTTTTAGAATCAATAGTTTGAAGAAGCAGTTGAGCAAGTCTTTCATAGCAAAAGAGTTGGGGCCAGCAAGACAAATTCTTGGCATGAAGATAATTAGAGATAGAAGCACTAAGAAATTATGGTTATCATAGCAAAAGTACATTAAGAAAGTACTTCAGAGATTCAATACAGATAAAACTAAAGCGGTTAGTTATCCTCTTACTGACCATTTTAAATTGAGATCAAAACAGTGTCCTTCCATAAAAAAGGAAAGAAGAAATGAATAGAGTTCCATATTTGGAAGTTTGATGTATTTCATGGTATGCACACAGCTAGATATTGCTCACTTAGTAGGAGTAGTGAGTCGATTCCTTTTAAATTCTGGTAAGGAACATTGAGCTGTTGTGAAATGAATTTTGAGATATCTTTATGGAAGCTCTAAATTATTTTTATGTTTTGGAGATGAAAAACCTATGTTAACTGGCTATACATATGCATATTGGCAAGTGATGTCGACTCGAGAAAGTCTACATCAGGTTATTTAATTTCATTTGCAGGGAGAGTTGTATCATAGTAGTCAAGGCTACAAAAATATATTGCTCTCTCAACAACTGAAGCAGAATTCATTATTGCAACTGAAGCATGCAAAGAGCTCATGTGGAATTTTTTTTAAAAGAACTTGGATTTCAATAAGATAGATATTCACTCTATTTTGATAGTTAGAATGTCATTTATCTTAAAAAAAATTCATATTTCATTCCAGATCAAGGCATATTGATGTAAGATATCACTGGATCAGAGATGTATTGGAGAAGAAACTTTTACATCTTGAAAAGATTCATACTGAAGAGAATATGACAGACATGTTGACAAAAATCCTTACAAAAAAAAGTTCGAGTTCTGTTGATCATCTGCAGGAATGATTGTTAACTTATGTAGTTGGTAGGGGAGAATTGTCAGACAATACCAACCACCAATGATTTTGATTATTTTACCAACATTTTTAAACAAATGTCACAATTTTTGTCAAAAAATATTGTCAAAATAATCAAAATTATTAGTGGTTGGTATTGTCCAACAATTCTCCCCCTACTAACCACATAAGTTAACAGTCATTCCTGCAAATGATCAATAAAATTTAAACTTTTCTTTTATAAGAATTTTGTCAACATGTCTGCATTATTCTTTTCAGTATGAATATTTTCAAAATGTAAAAACTTCTTCTCCAACACATTTCTTATTCAATGGTATCTTACATCAATATGCTTTGATTTGGAATGAAAGGATGAATTCTTTCTAAGATAAATGACATTCTGACTATAATAATAGAGTAAATATCTGTCTTATTGAAACCTAAGTTCTTTTAAAAAAAAATTCATAGGAGTTTTATGCATACTTCAGTTGCAGCAATGAATTCTCCTTCAGTTATTGAGAGAGTAACACACTTTTGTAGCTTTGACTGTTATGATACAGCTCCCCCTACAAATAAAATCAAATAACATAATGTAGATTTTCTCGAGTCGACATCGCTTGGCATATATGCATATGTATAGTCAGTTAACACAGGTTTTTCATCTCCAAAATATAAACATATCTTGGAGGTTCCACAAAGATATCTAAAAATTCATTTTATATTTTGGAGAGAAGAATTGTTAGACAATACCAACCACCAATAATTTTGATTATTTTGCCAACATTTTTTGAAAAAACTTTTAGGATTTGTTCAAAAAAAAAAAGGAGTTAGCCACAAATATTGAAAATGGGAAAGTTTGGCACCATTTTTGGGAATTGTTTGAGTTAGGTAGCCAACATTTGTAATGTGTTTACATGGAGGGAATGCCTATAAATAGGCCTTGCTTCTTTAGTTTTAAACACACAAAAAAGGAAAAAAATAATTGATAGAGAGAAAAAATATATTATTTGTGAAATAATATTTTTATCAGTGATAAAATAGTGAGATTTTATTTTGGATGAATGTTTGAAAAAACACTAACCACTATTTTGGGTTTATCTCAATTATAAGTGTTGTGTTTTTAGAATATTTTTCTAGAAAAGTCTCTCTCTTATAAGCCTATTTTTTTTATTAGTGAAAGAATATTTTTTAGTTTGTCTCGTGAATGTGACCCAAATAAAAGGGTGGACCACATTAAATCTGATGTACTATTTTATCTCAATTTGATAGCTATTATCAAGTGTAGTTATTTTTTATATTGTGCTATTAATTATTCAAATAAAATTCTGTCTAAGAAAATTAGATTTTAAATAGGACCATCTGTGATTCCTCTAACCTTTTATAAAAGTTTTTCTTCAAATTTATTTTTAGTATAATATTTTATATACTATTTATTTATATAATAACAAGTAATTTAAGTGTTATTAATACTCGATACACATGTTGATTAAAATTCTTATAAAAAAATATTCGAGTTTGGTCGATTATTAGCAACCAATGACTATTAATTTATATGGTTGGTTGGGAGAGAATTGTTGCAAAATATATTGTTGATCATATAATAAAACTTGGAATAAATCAATCACTGAAACGCCTAATAAGACAAATTACCTAATTTTGATATCTAATTAAAATGTGACCTTGATATTAGATGGACAACTCAACAATAAAAGCATGACACTCCAATACTATCCCTATTATCTTAATTTTTTTTAATTAATTACATTAGGGAAAGAAAGATGCCCATTACTCTGACTCAAAACCTGATAAAAGCAATATACTTTTCTAACTGCACTTTGATGGTTCTCTAACTATCTTGATTAAGCTCAATATGCACACTAATAGTAATGAAACATTTGCATAACTAAACCTTTTCGTTTTCCTTATTAGCATATATGATATTTTTAATTTCACTTATCAATATTTTTAATTTCATTTGGCAATTTCTCAATTTATCAAGTTCAAACATAAAACTATACTTGCTTGCTCATCTATTATGGTCTACCACTATTTAACATTTGGTTAATTAATCTATCCGTACAACATTAGCACAAGGTTAAATATTTTTATTTTTATTTTTTAAAAAAAGAGTGCATAGTCGCAAATGTCACGGATTACATCATATAACATAAAAAAATGAGTGTTAATTGTCTCTCATTTGTTGAGCCTTCATTGGCAAAAGGGTATGGGGAACAAATAAAAACTATATAACAAAATTTTAATGTAAACATGTTATATGATATGATCAACTAACTTAGGTTGGCGAAGATTTTTTTAAAAAAAAACACTTAGGTTGACGAATAGTACAGAACAAAATAACACTTTTTTTTAAGGATTGTAAGATTTTTTATATATAATAATAATAATATGATCTTTGAGGCGTTTAATTAATATTGTAAGATTTTGCAAGCTGTCATCTCTAAGAAAGGAAAGGGCGAATAAGGAGATAAGGAAGGAATATTGCACTGTTAACAATTATTGTATTATTAGTTTCAACCGCCAAAGTTTCTCTCATGGATAGTACTATGGGATTTATATATACATGTGTTACACATCAACATTGAGTTATGGGACCTTCCCAAAACTGCCAAAAATCATGTGCAACATTTATATATATATATATATATACAAACCAACTTACAAAAGTAATTTTTTTATTTTAAAAAATAAAAATACTTTTAATAAATAAATTGAACAATTATTAATCCAATTTCAATCACTTGTGTTTTCAAATATAAATTATTTTAATCCATTTATCGAGACTATAATAGTTGATAATTCTAATGGGTAGCTTTCTTTCTTTTTTTTTTTTCCAAGTGTTCACACAATGAGGAATTATTGACATTGAAATATTAAATTAAAATATTGAAATTATAAAATCCCATCTACTGATTGCCAAAGCCCATCTTTGGACTGAAGTCGGTGGATAAATGAAAACATAAAATACAAAAAACAGGCCATCTTTGTATCAGAGATTGTCAAATTTAGGCTGGAAATTTTGTAATTTTTTTAATCATATAATCTATTACGAGCAAATAATTTCAAATTTAGCGACTTAAAATCAAAATCAATTTCCTTCAAAGCTAAATTCTAGTTCTAGGAACAAAGAAATTAATGCACTCAATTTTAAATTTATTATTCAGTCAAGAAAAAAATTATCATTAGACTATTTATTTGTAAATGTTTTGAATATGAAATTAATTATGCAGTTGTATTGTCATATTCCAATTTGCTGAGAAAATAGAAACAAAATAAAATTCAAAACAAGATTGTGTTTTCTTATTTGTTATATAAGAAATTTAATAACAGGTAGAGGAAGAGAACTGATTTACATTTTGTGAAATTACTATGAAGAGTATAGTAATTAGGAATAATAGAAAGAGGTATGATGAAATTTTAGAAAAGAAAAGCATAGTTTAAAATAATAAAGCAATTGAAAATAAAAAGTATGGAAAAATAGAAAATAATAAAAAATAAATTATTTAAAGGAAAATTCATCGCCACAAGAAACAGTAACGTTTTGTTAGTTTACTCTCTCTCTCTCTCTCTATATATATAATGTCAACATGTAAGTCCCACTAATATTATATTCTCTTAAATGCTAAAATAGTTGAAATATTTTTTTTTCTTTAATTTTTACTTTTTCAAGAAGAATTGAACAATATATTTTTTTTTTCAAAATCAGTTCATTCTTTATATTCCATTTTTAATACTTTGGTTTACAGTCTCTGCTCCTGTTATTGTTATTGTTTGGTTTCTATATATATATATATATATATATATATATATATATATGGAAATTTACCCATGCATGACTATTAAAACTATTAGAAATTATCAATGATAAATAACTATTAGATATATAGAGTTAGAGTTACACCATTAAGATTAATTGTTATATGTTCTTTTTCAATTTTTTTTAAAAAAATCCAAACTTAGGTTATTAATTATTAAATCTATTTACATATCAATTAATTGAGGTTAAATTCTCTTTTGGAATGAATTTAATAATATATTATATTTTCGTTTTTTATTTATATTTTTAAAATCACCTTTTGAATGTGATATAAAAAAATTAAACTATAATTAATAATGTTGAAAGTAAGCTCTCTTCGCCACGCTTTGGTGTTACAATTAATAATTATATGCCATAATTAGTTACCATCGTTGGTTGAACGACCACCATTTATTATTTAAATAATTAATTAGATGTATACACCCTTTGGCTTAAACAGCAAAATCAAATCAAATTAAGCTTATTTTGACAATTTTTTTAGGAAAAAAAACACGTTCCATAATATAATTAAATTTTAAATTTTTTTATTAAATAAAAAATAATTTTAAATAAATATAAAATTTATAAAATAGATTTTTTATTGTTTTAATTTTGAGAAGTATTATATATTAGTAAATTTTTTTTCTCTCTATTATTTTTTTTTATTTTTTACTAATCTAATTATGAAATGAGACGTCTATTTTTTTATATTTTTTAATAATTTTATTTTAATTTAATAATTATCTATAATATCTAATTCTAAAAAATATATCATTAGAGAAAATAATATAATTTTTCTAATAAGTTAATAAAATATATATTTTTGTATGTATAGCAAAAAAAATTATAATATAAATTTAAAAAATATAAAATAAAATTTAAAAAATATAAAACGAAAATTGAATATAATTTTTTATTTTATAAATTAAAAACTAAAACCTTACGACGTAAACAAACATCCGCTTAGGTTTCTTCTACAATTTTAATTAAAAGATGAAGTCAAACTATAAACCGTAATATTGGACAACTATTTGTTAATTAAAATACATTTTATTAATAATATTTTAAGTGGATCAAAGTGTATGTTATAGTACATTAAGGGCTTAATATTTGTAAAAAAAATTATTTTATGGTTTTATTGGATCATGTCACGACCCAACTCGGGGGCCACGACCGGCATGCAGCTAAACCAAAGTCCGACCACATAAGCCTTAGAAACATTCATAACAGTCCAAGTGCAAAACAGTGCAATACTTATATAATCCTCAATCCTAATTCAAATGCAAACCATCAATATAATCAAATCCCAATAAAATCATTCGGAAAATCTAATGCAGACAAGTTCTACTTATAGGACCGATAAACACAAACGGAAAACCTGATCGACTTCGCCAAGAAGAGAAAGAAGATAGACGAAGGCAATCACTGTAAACCTGCAAGACAATCTGTAAAGGTGTGAGCGCTTTATATAGACGCCCAGTAAGCCTATGAGAGACAGAGAAACATCTAACAGTTATATAAGCAGTACATATAATACATTCACAAATTAAGCAATCAAGATGGTGTGTCGGGGTCACCAATCAGTAAACAGTATAGTATAATATCAGTCACATCCGCCCTTATAACTCCTCAGTACAGTACAGTAATCAGTAATTAGGCATGTAGCCTCAGTAAACAGTATAGGCATTAAGCCTCAGTAGCAGTATAGGTATTAAGCCTCAATAATCTCCTTCCCCTTCATGACACACCATCACACAGCACAAGTAATATCAAATTCAATATTCTCACATAAATACAATTACATACAAGTTTCTCTGTCTCCTAAAGCATGCGAGGCTGAGTTCGAAGAATAGTCTAGTGAATATATAGAAAGGATAATATATTATAAGAATGGTTTATATATATATATATAAGTTGTTAGCAAGTAGCACAACACAAACAGTTCAAATACACTCATAGAACTTACCTGGTCTAACAGTCAGCTAAGCAATCCGCCACCCTAAGTCTGAGGTGCTGCTGGACCACCGCCTAATCATTAACCATCAATTAACAATTATCCTTACAAATGTATGCAAGTGCAAATGGGAATGCATGACGTGAATGCACGTAATTCAATAGTTTCCATAACAAGGTTAAACTTTTTTGTCAATCAATCATAACTTAACCATCATAATACCACACCTTTAAACTTGCTTTCCAGAATATAAAACATCATTGAAAAGTCCTTACAATTTAAATTTATCAAATACCTTACTTAAATAATCAATATTCACCAAATACAATTTTACCGATAAACCTGAATAACGAGTGTCAACTTGTAAAATTCAAAACAATTAACCAGTATATGCAAAATTTATAATTCTCAACCAGAAGTTAATTTGATATTTGAAAAGAATCCTACCAAAATTTCATAATTTCTCGAGACTTAGAAGTCTCTCAACCAATTTTTATTCATAATAGTATACAGCTCACAAGGTATACTGACAGCAGTAGAAAGATCTAATTATTTCAAAAATATAACAACAGAAACATAACCCAACATATTTTTCTTGTAAATTAGACTTCCAGAACTTCAACCTATATGAAAATAAAATCTAAAACATTTTTACACATTTTAATATGAATTTCGAAAGTTACAGATGATGCAATCGCATCTACAGTACAGTTCGTCAGACAACAGTAGCAAACTTGAATTTTTCAGAAATATACAATACTCCAAAATCCCAACAATTATTTTTCTCATAAACTAGACTCAATTTCGAGCCACATATCCAAATTTTAGATTTTTATCATGTTCCAATATTTAATTAAAAATCGAGCAACATACAATACTAACATCAAACTTCAGCAGAGAATTAAATCATCCAAAAACTCAAAGAAAACAATTAATTCGAAAACCCTAATACCCAAATCAATTCAATCAAACCCTAATTCAATACATTCATCAAATTTCAGAACCCAACACACTAGCCCAATCAATTAATTCAATAACCAAAATCCCTCAAAACAATAAAAACCCCAAAACCTAACCTATTTTGTAAAAATCAATTTAATTAAATAATAATTTGAATTTAGCCAAATTAATTAAGAAAAATACCAACCCAATATGATATGAACATGTTCTAGGTAGATAGGAGTCAAATCAAAGCAAAAGGGTGGAAGAAAAACCTCAAAACACACAAAATAGCAAAAATTGCTGCTGCTGGAAAGGGAAGCAAAACGACGCCTGCGAACCACTTCGCCCAGCCGCCGAACGACGTGGTCACCAAGCCGAATGACAGGCCAAATCTCGCCAGACGACACGCACTCCTCGCCAGACAACGATGCGGGCTGCTGCGTGACAAGCCCAAAACGACGGCGCACCAAATTTTGTCTAAAACCCTATTTTTTTAAGCCACTCGAATTTAAGGTGATCTAAAACCTTCCCCCATCAAACCTAGGCCCTATTTATAGGAAAGAAAACTTTTAAAAATGTATTTTGACCCCAATCTAATTTATTTTAATTAAAAATACTCCAAAACTATTTATTTTCATAAAAAATTACCCAAAACCATAAAATTCACAAAATCAACTCAAATTTATTTTTAACTTCAAACTTTAACCCAAAATAATTTATAAATATGTTTTACGCATAATAATACCCGAAAATACCGAAAACGACGAAAAATTCAAAAATGACGAAAATACCCTCGGCACCCAAAAATACAATATTATACTCAAAACGACCGTCTCCTCGTCCTGAGTATCAAAAAGACATTCAAACCATCAAATTATGTTCAAACAACATATGAGGGCACAAAATGACTATTTTGCCCCTAAGGTGCAAAATTACCACTTTGCCCCTAGACTTAAAATCATTCAAAAACCAAGGGTTTTACAATCTAACCCCCTTAAAGTAATTGCGTTCACGCAATTGAATCCAACATAATCATTATCCATCAAAAACTGTCATTACAATAGTTATACACAAATCCGGATGGTATCGTCTACTTAGTATGTGTCGTTATGGTTGATCAGGCCATAACCATAAGATACCAAGTACTAATGACCATTCCAGGTTTGATCCATTTAGAGTTCATTAAATAAAAACCAATTATCAGATAACCAAAACAAAATCAATGAATAGCGCTTAGCGCTCAACCCAGTCAATATCAGTGCCAATCAATCGAGTATAACATTATCTCTGTTCATTTTTCTAATCCATAATAATATTAATATACTGTACCTCTGTAACCAATAACAGAAATATTCCGTAACTCAACATCATTACACATACACCTTTTCAATAAGATCCATTATATACAATAGTCAATCATCAGTCACAAACAATATCATGCGATGTATGAGTATGATGTAATGCTGGTATGCAAGTGCTCTAACACTAAAACTGAAGAATATTACAGTCTAACCCCCTTAAAATGATTTCGACCTCGAAATCTAAAACATACCTGAAGACTCAAACAGATGGGGATATTTAGCTTTCATAAGCTCTTCGGCTTCCCAGGTGCATTCTTTAATAGAATGATTGCGCCAAAGGACTTTCACAGAAGCTACGTCCTTAGAACGCAACCGCTTGACCTGACGGTCCAGAATAGCCATTGGCTGCTCCTCATAAGAACAATCATCACTAATCTCTACAGTGTCCGGAGCTAGCACATGATCAAGACTAGGTACATACTTTCTCAACATCGAGATATGAAATGTCGGATGCACAGAAGCCATCTGAGGTGGTAAATCAAGCTTATAAGCAACATCACCAATCCTCTCCAGAATTTCAAATGGACCAACATACCGTGGAGCTAATTTTTCCTTCTTACCAAACCTCATAACACCCTTGAAAGGTGAAACCTCAGAAACACTCTATCCCCGACAGCAAATTCCAGATTTCTTCTTTTCGAATCAGCATAGCTCTTTTGTCTACTAAAAGCAGTCCGAATACGGTCTTGAATCAATGGTACAACCTCAGCACTGTATTGTAAAAGTTCAGGACCCTCAATTCGACGCTCACCAACCTCCTCCCAATATAATGGAGTCCTACACCTTCTGCCATACAGAGCCTCAAATGGAGTCATACCAATACTAGCCTGATAACTGTTATTGTAGGCAAACTTTACCAAAGGAAGATGATCTACCCAACTACCACCAAAATCAAGAACACACAATCGCAACATATATTCCAAAGTCTGAATAGTCCTCTCCGACAAACCATCTGTCTGAGGATGAAAAGCAGTACTGAAATGAAGATTAGTTCCCAAACCTTCCTGAAGCTTCTGCCAAAATCTAGAAGTAAATTGTGGTCCTCTATCAGAAACTATAGAAATTGGGACCCCATGAAGATTCACAATCCTGTTGAGGTACAGTTTGGCATACTGCGACACTGTGTACTTAGTATTTACTGGAAGAAAATGAGCGGACTTAGTCAATCTGTCAACAATAACCTAGATCGAATCATGCCCACCAGGAGCTTTAGGCAAACTGACAACAAAATCTATATTGATTCTCTCCCATTTCCACTCAAGTAGTGGTAACTCCTTAAGCAATCCCGCAGGCTTATGATGCTCATACTTAACTTGCTGACAAGATAAGCATTGAGAAACAAACTGTGCAACATCATTCTTCATCCCTTTCCACCAGTACAACTGCTTCAAATCCCGATACATCTTGGTGGAACCTGGGTGAACTGTGTACTTTGAGAAATGTGCATCCTTAAGGATATCAGTCTTCAAATCATCTACCTTAGGAACACACACCCTAGTACCAAACTTCAAAACACCTTTATCATCTATAACAAACTGCTTGTTCTCACCGGCTAAGACTTTCTGTCGTAAAATTTCCAAATCCGCATCCTTACTTTGCTCAGAAATAATCCTGTCAAGAAAATTTGGCTTCACAGCCAAACTAGCAAGAAACACCCCTCTACCATTCACAACTTCTTTGTCAGACATATTAAATGTCCAACCCTCATCAAGCAATTGGTGAACCTCAGAAATCAAGGACCTCCTCGTCAAATAAATATGTGACAAACTCCCCATAGACTTGCGACTCAAAGCGTCTGCCACAACATTTGCTTTCCCAGGATGGTACTGAATATTATAATCATAATCTTCCAGAAACTCTATCCACCTCCTTTGCCTCAAGTTTAGATCCCTCTGCGAGTAAACATATTTGAGATTCTTATGGTCAGTAAAAATCTCACATGTAACACCATACAGATAATGCCTCCAGATCTTTAGTGCAAACACAACAGCAGCCATCTCCAGATCATGCGTAGGATAATTAACTTCGTGCTTTTTCAACTGTCTTAAAGCATAAGCAACCACCCTACCATGTTGCATCAACACACATCCCAAACCAATACTAGATGCATCACAGTAAACAGCATAGCCTTCATTGCCCTCCGGCAAAATAAGTACAGGTGCAGATGTCAACCTTTCTTTCAGAAAGTTAAAACTCTCCTCACAAGCATCATCCCAAACAAACTTAACACCCTTGCGAGTGAGTTTAGTCAAAGGTGCTGCAAGTCGAGAAAAATCTCTAACAAATCTTCTATAATAACCAGCCAAACCCAAGAAACTTTGTATCTCTGTAACTGTCTTTGGTCTTGGCCAATCCATGACTGCATCAATCTTCTTTGGATCAACCTGAACACCCTCAGAAGATATAACATGACCCAAGAACACAACTTTATCCAACCAGAATTCACATTTCGAGAACTTGGCATAAAGTTTATGTTCCCTCAGAGTTTGCAAAACCAGCTTCAAATATTCCTCATGCTCTTCTTTAGTCTTGGAACACACCAAAATATCATCAATGAACACCACAACAAACCGATCAAGATATGGACTAAACACCCTATTCATCAAGTCCATAAAAGCAGCAGGGGCGTTGGTAAGTCCAAAAGACATTACCAGAAATTCATAATGACCATACCTTGAGCGAAAAGCAGTTTTTGGTATGTCACTCTCTCGCACCCTTAACTGATGATAACCAGACCGAAGATCAACCTTTGAGAAAAACTTCGCCCCTTGCAATTGATCAAACAAATCATCAATCCTTGGTAATGGATATCTGTTCTTGACCGTCACCTTGTTTAGCTGCCGATAATCAATACACAACCTCATGGAACCATCCTTCTTTCTCACGAAAAGAATCGGAGCTCCCCAAGGTGAAGTACTCGGTCGGATGTACCCCTTCTGTAACAAATCATTCAGCTGCTCCCTCAACTCTTTAAGCTCTGCCGGTGCCATTCTATAAGGCGGCATAGAGATAGGATTTGTGCCGGGTACAAGATCAATAGAAAACTCAATCTCCCTTTCAGGAGGTAACCCAGGCAAATCCTCAGGAAAAACATCCACAAAATCTTGCACTATAGGGACGTCTTCTGGTTTAACTTCTTCTTTCTTCACATCCCGAATAGATACAAGATAGGCGTCACAACCTTTACGCAACAACCTTCTAGCTCCCAAAGCAGAAATCATTTGACAAGGACCAATGGTCTTGGAACCATGGAATGTCACCGACTTACCTTCTTCATAATCAAATCGGACTATTTTAGTCCTATAGTCAACATTAGCTCCATGACAAGCTAACCAATCCATTCCCAAGATCATATCAAATTCCAACACAGATAAGACAATCAAATTTGCAGCTAAATCTGCATCCTCAACTCAAATCATACAGTTACTATAAACATCCACCGTCTCTATCTCATCCCCCAGTGGTGTATGAACAAACAAAGGCTCAGCTAAAAGTTCATGTGATCTAGATAATCTAGATGCAAAGCTAGTGATATGAATGAATGAGTAGCTCCAGGGTCAATAAGAACATGTGCATCAAATGAACATATAGAGAGTGTACCTTGCACCACATTATTATCAGCCCGAGCTTGCTGAGCATTAAGATTAAATACCCGAGCATAATTTTGATTTTGATTCTGGCCTTGGTTCTGATTCTGAGCATTGTTCTGACCTGCTGGCAAAGCGGGTACAACATTCTGCTGCTGATTATTCTGGTGATAACCCTGATTCTGCTGACCTTGGTAGCCTCGATAACCTCCATTCTGTCGTCTGCCATTCTGATTACCTCGGCCTCCATTATAACCTCGACCACCATTACCTCTGCCATAACCATTGCCATTACCATTACCGTTGCCCCGGTTGTTGTTACCCTGATTCCCTACTAGTTTCACATAATTCTGCTGCCCTCCTTGATTCTGACCACGCCGAGAATTAGGACAATCCTTCACCTGGTGATCCATCTGTCCACAACCTAAACATGCTCCCATCTGTCTCCAGCAATCTCCTGGATGACGGTTACCACAAAACCCACAAACAGGATTCCCCTGATTCTGATTCTGTGATCGGTAAGTCTGTTGTTGACCACCTCTATTATTACCTCTCTGATCTCTGTTCTGTCCTTGGTAGCCGTGCGAATCATTAGGTCTACTTCTCTTCCTACTAACATCAGTAGTATCCTCAGTCCTGTCAGTCTTACCTCTGTTTTCCAAACCCAGAGCTGTGTTCCTAGCCAAATGCAACTCAGTGTAGTTATGGCTAGCAACAAAACCATAATACTTATTGTTCAGTCCCTCCACGAATCTGCGAGTCATCTGAGCCTCATCCTGAATCAAGTGTGTAGCATACTGTCGCAGATCCTGAAACTTCTCATAGTACTCAGCTATGGATCTATCCCCTTGCTTCAACCTCTCAAACTCTTGGCCTTTTTGCCACATAACATTCTCAGGTATGAAATTCTGCATGAATAAGTCCTTAAACTCATCCTAGAAATGAACCCTATCTCTGATCTCATCATTGAACCACACCTGAGCTGACTTCTTTAACTGATGGCCTGCCAACTCTATAGATCTATCATCAGTACAGTTGAGAGCTAAACAAATCCGACGTACCTCATTGATGAAGTATACCGGATCCTCAGTAGCAGAGTTGGAGAATGTAGGTGGGTTCACTCTGATAAACTCATTTAACCTCACATACTGGGGTTCAACAGTAGGTGGCTGATCATTGGCTTGCCCAGCATTCTGATTCATATTCTGCACCAACTGAGCAATTCCATTAGCAAGAGTCTCCATAGATTTACCCATGGTCATCATAGTAGTCATAAACTGCTCCTGACCCACTGCAGCAGCCGGTGTAGCCTCCGGTACAGGATTATTCCCAAGAGTAGGTGGCTGAGGATCAGGCACAACTCCTGCAGTATTAACATTCCCTGCTGCAGCTCTAGGAGGTCTCCCACATCCACGTGGAGGCAGATTAGCACCATCTGCAGTTCCAGAAGTTCCAGCACCAGAGGAACCTCCCCCTATCCGAATTCCAGTACTCCTTTGAGACATAACTCCTGATATTAGTATAAGCATATCGGTTAATGCGAAAACAAAAGAAACACAGAAAGAATTTTTCCTAATGATTTTTGGATACAACTAGACAAATTATAAGTGTGACTGAATATTATGTCTCTGATACCACTTTGTCACGACCCAACCCGGGGGCCACGACCGGCATGCAGCCAAACCAAAGTCTGACCACATAAGCGTTAGAAACATTCATAATAGTCTAAGTGCAAAACAGTGCAATTCTTATATAATCCTCAATCCTAATTCAAATGCAAACCATCAATATAATCAAATCCCAATAAAATCATTCGGGAAATCTAATGCAGACAAGTTCTACTTATTACACAAAAAGGGATTCGGATTCAATCCACCCAAAAGTTCAATATCCAGAAATCTCTAAGCAGAAGGACCGATAAACACAAACGGAAAACTTGATCGACTTCGCCAAGAAGAGAAAGAAGATAGACGAAGGCAATCACTGTAAACCTGCAAGACAATCTGTAAGGGTGTGAGCGCTTTATATAGACGCCCAGTAAGCCTATGAGAGGCAGAGAAACATCTAACAGTTATATAAGCAGTACATATAATACATTCACAAATTAAGCAATCAAGATGGTGTGTCAGGGTCACCAATCAGTAAACAGTACAGTATAATATCAGTCACATCCGCCCTTATAACTCCTCAGTACAATACAGTAATCAATAATTAGGCATGTAGCCTCAGTAAACAGTATAGGCATTAAGCCTCAGTAGCAGTATAGACATTAGGCCTCAGTAACCTCCTTCCCCTTCATGACACACCATCACACAGCACAAGTAATATCAAATTCAATATTCTCACATAAATACAATCACATGCAAGTTTCTCTGTCTCCTAAAGCATGCGAGGCTGAGTTCGAAGAATAGTCTAGTGAATATATAGAAAGGATAATATATTATAAGAAGGGTTTATATATATATATAAGTTGTTAGCAAGTAGCACAACACAAACAGTTCAAATACACCCATAGAACTTACCTGGTCTAACAGTCAGCTAAGCAATCCGCCACCCTAAGTCTGAGGTGCTGCTGGACCACCGCCTAACCATTAACCATCAATTAACAACCACCCTTACAAATGTATGCAAGTGCAAATGGGAATGCATGACGTGAATGCATGCAATTCAATAGTTTCCATAACAAGGTTAAACCTTTTTGTCAACCAATCATAACTTAACCATCATAATACCACACCTTTAAACTTGCTTTCCAGAATATAAAACATCATTAAAAAGTCCTTACAATTTAAATTTATCAAATACCTTACTTAAATAATCAATATTCACCAAATACAATTTTACCGATAAACCTGAATAACGAGTGTCAACTTGTAAAATTCAAAACAATTAACCAGTATATGCAAAATTTATAATTCTCAACAATAAGTTAATTTGATATCTGAAAAGCATCCTACAAAAATTTTCATAATTTCTCGAGACTTAGAAGTCTCTCAACCAATTTTTATTCATAACAGTATACAGCTCACGAGGTATACTGACAGCAGTAGAAAGATCTAATTATTTCAAAAATACAACAATAGAAACATAACCCAACATATTTTTCTTGTAAATTAGACTTCCAGAACTTCAACATATATGTAAATCAAATCTAAAACAATTTTACACATTTTAATATGAATTTCGAAAGTTACAGATGATGCAATCGCATCTACAGTACAGTTCGTCAGACAATAGTAGCAAACTTGAATTTTCCAGAAATATACGATGCTCCAAAATCCCAACAATTATTTTTCTCATAAACTAGACTCAATTTCGAGCCACATATCCAAATTTTAGATTTTTATCATGTTCCAATATTTAATTAAAAATCGAGCAACATATAACACTAACATCAAACTTCAGCAGAGAATTAAATCATCCAAAAACTCAAAGAAAACAATTAATTCAAAAATCCTAATACCCAAATCAATTCAATCAAACCCTAATTCAATACATTCATCAAATTTCAGTACCCAACACACTAGCCCAATCAATTAATTCAATAACCAAAATCCCTCAAAACAATAAAAACCCCAAAACTAACCTATTTTGTAAAAATCAATTTAATTAAATAATAATTTGAATTTAGCCAAATTAATTAAGAAAAATACCAACCCAATATGATATGAACATGTTCTAGGTAGATGGGAGTCAAATCAAAGCAAAAGGGTAGAAGAAAAACCTCAAAACACACAAAATAGCAAAAATTGCTGCTGCTGGAAAGGGAAGCAAAACGACGCCTGCGAGCCGCTTCGCCCAGTCGTCGAACGACGTGGTCACCAGGCCGAACGACAGGCCAAATCTCGCCAGACGACACGCACTCCTCGCCAGACGACGATGCGGGCTGCTGCGTGACAAGCCCAAAACGACGGCGCACCAAATTTTGTCTAAAACCCTATTTTTTTAAGCCACTCGAATTTAAGGTGATCTAAAACCTTCCCCCATCAAACCTAGGCCCTATTTATAGGAAATAAAACTTAAAAATATATTTTGACCCCAATCTAATTTATTTTAATTAAAAACACCCCAAAACTATTTATTTTCATAAAAAATTATCCAAAACCATAAAATTCACAAAATCAACTCAAATTTATTTTTAACTTCAAACTTTAACCCAAAATAATTTATAAATATGTTTTACCCATAATAATACCCGAAAATACCGAAAAATACGAAAAATCCAAAAATGACGAAAATACCCTCGGCACCCAAAAATATAATATTATAATCAAAACGACCGTCTCGTCGTCCTGAGTATCAAAAAGACATTCAAACCATCAAATTATGTTCAAACAACATATGAGGGCACAAAATGACCACTTTACCCCTAAAGTGCAAAATTACCACTTTGCCCCTAGACTTAAAATCATTCAAAAACCAAGGGTTTTACAGTTTTACAGATCATTTTATTAAATTGAAAATTTTGATGGTAAAAATAAAATATTGTGGAATTTAGAGGCCCAATTAAAGATTATTAAGGGTATTCTTATGAATATGTATACATATGAATTTTTATATAAGATTATATTTTATCATAAGATTCTCTAAATTTTTTCTGAATTTAATATTACATATTATTATGGAGTGAATATAATAAACATCATCAAATTGAATTATGTCCTTTTATTTTGTGACAAAATTATAAAGGAATAATTAATAAAAAAAACTTGACTTTGCTAGATGAACACTTGAATTATAAGTCATATGTTTTTTTTCCATTCAATTGAAAACTATGATTGAAAAAAAATAATCACATGCTAAATCTTTTCCTTTCTCTAATATAAAAAAATAAAAACTAAGAAATAACATAGAAAAACAAAGGAGAAGGTAATTATGAAGTCAAGACTAAACAATTCCTGATATTATTCTCTCATTAAAATAAAAAAGAGTGGGAAAAAAAGCCACTTTCTTTTTCTCCCTCAAAGAGTTTTTCTTCATTTTTTTCTTTTTTTTTTCTTTGTTTTATAATGATTTTTTTTTCATACCAATTTTATTCTTTTAATATTGGGAGTTTCTAATTCTCCATTGAATTCATATATTGAATATTTCAATTAATATTTGTATTTTTGTTATCAGGCGCGGAGGTAAAAGGTTCTAGGGGACAATAGACCCTCTCTCACCGGTAACCATAAGCCCTTATAAGGGGGGCTTCTGGTCGCTGGCGTAGCAGAGGTGCCCCCCCCCCCCCCCCCCCCCCCCCCCTCTTTGTGTATGCTCTCCTCTCTACTGGACGACGAGAAAGAAAAAGAAGACTTAATTTTTTTTTAATTTGCCTTAGTTGAAACAGCGCCGTTCAGCCAAGGCAAATGAAAAAAAAAAATTAAGCCTTATAATAGGCAGTGGGCTTTAGCCAGGGGCCGGCAGAAAGCAAGAAAGGAGAGGGAGATCAAGTGAGCTGAGGAGCAGGTGTAGTGAGGCGAGGCCGACCGACCTAGCAGGAGAGGAGACTTCGTCGGTGATGACCGACGAATTACATGAATGGCCACCAACAGCGAAGCAAGAGAGGTAGGCCATAAGTTTTTTTTAATTTTTTAATTTAAATAATGTTTTTGTATTTTTATTAATTATGTTTAGATTTTCTTAAAAAACTTAAAATTAGTCTTTGATTTATTGTTTTGATGGTGTATTGATTTAGATTGTTTAATATATTAATTTTAATTTTATTAGGTTAATGAAATTTAAGTTTAATGAAAAATTGAGATTTAGGGATTTGATTTGTATTTTTTAAAAATTAATTTTATTAATTTTTGAAGATATATTATTTAATTTGTTGAGTTTAATTTATTATTTTGATATTATTAGGGTATGTATTTGAATATTTATGAAAAATTGGGATTTAGAAATTTTATTAGTATTTTTAATTAGTTTTTATTTAATTTTTGAAGATATATTATATAATTTGTTGAGTTAAATTTATTATTTTGATATTATTAGGGAATGTATTTGAATATTTATGAAAAATTGGGATTTAGAAATTTGATTAGTATTTTTTTAAATTAGTTTTTATTTAATTTTTGAAGATATATTATATAATTTGTTGAGTTTAATTTATTATTTTGATATTATTAGGGAATGTATTTGAATATTTATGAAAAATTGGGATTTAGAAATTTCATTAGTATTTTTTTAAATTAGTTTTTATGTAATTTTTGATGATATATTATATAATTTGTTGAGTTTAATTTATTATTTTGATATTATTAGGGAATGTATTTGAATATTTATGAAAAATTGGATTTAGAAATTTGATTAGTATTTTTTTAAATTAGTTTTTATTTAATTTTGAAGATATATTATATAATTTGTTGAGTTTAATTTATTATTTTGATATTATTAGGGAATATATTTGAATATTTATGAAAAATTAAGATTTAGAGATTTGATTAGTATTTTTTAAATTAGTTTTTATTTAATTTTTTTATGATGTATTATTTAATTTGTTGATTTTAGTTATTAATTTGATTTTATTAGGCGAGTGAATTTGAATATTGATGAAAATTAGGATTTAAGGTTTTGATTTATATTTTAAAATTAGTTTTTATTTTATTTTTTTAAAGATGTATTGTTTAATTTTTTATTTTAATTTGTAATTTTGATTTTATTTGGTGAATTATTTGTGTTTTTTAATTTATTGTTTTACTTATGATATCAATTAAGATGTATATTAATATCAATTGAGAATTTATAGTATCATAATTATATGAATAATTTAAAATTCTTGAAATAGATATGGATAAATTTTTCATCAAGACTAAAAGAGTACGGGGTGAATCGTCGAATATTTTGATCCAAAACCAGACATTAAGTAATCAAGCAAGTGGTAGTGGGGAAGCTAGTAGTAAAAAAGGGTGTTCAGAGTTTAGTTTTGATAATATTACTGGTGACTCAACATTGCGTAAACTTATTTATGAATATGATGTTGGGATTAGGGATGATGTTAGGAGACAGTATTTAGCTAAAGAATATTATCAACCTTATGGATACAATTTTCCATAAAGAGAATTTGAAAAATTAAAAGAAATTTAGGATGTTTGGTTCTCTAAATACAAGTGGCTAGAGTATAACATGTCTAAAGATGCAGTCTTTTATTTCTGGTGTTATCTTTTTAGCTGGAATAGAGAAGCTAAGCATGGAGATAATGTTTTCACATCTATTAGTGTCAGTAATTGGAAAAAGACATTAGAAAAATTTATTGAACATGTTAGCGGTCCAACTAGTCCACATAATAATGCAAGAATGTAATATTTTAACTTCAAAAATCAAAGACAAAGTGTGTTTCATGTGTTATTTAATTTCAGCCAAGAACGGAGGCTTTTTATCAGACACGTTTGACTGTTGTTGTTGACATAATCTGTTTTCTTCTATTACACAAATTGCCTTTTTCGAAGACATGACGAGTCGGAAATGTCACTTAATAGGGGTAATTTTCTTGGACTTCTTAATTGGTACAGTGAACGAATATTGATGTGGAGAAGGTAGTTAGTTCAAATGCTCCTGAAAATAATCAACTCACTTCTCCATATATCCAAAAGCAAATAGTGAGTGCTTGTACTTTGGAGATGACACGAGCCATTATTGAGGATATTGGAGATGACTTCTACTCTTTATTAATTGATGAGGCTCGAGATAATTCAGTGAAAGAGCAAATGATTGTAGTATTGAGATATGTTAATAAGTTGGGACAAGTGATTGAACAATTTATTGGAATAGCACATATGAGTGACATATTCGCTCTATCTTTGCAAAGTGCAATTGATGATTTTTTTTTTTTTGCGAAATATGAATTATTACTTAGTAGAGTTAGAGGTCAATGATATGATGAAACTTCTAATATGTGGGGTGAATTAAATGGGTTAAAGACCCTCATTTTAAATGAAAATACTCAAGCAAGGTATATTCATTGTTTCGCTCATTAACTTCAATTGGTGCTTGTTGCAGCAACAGAGAGCAATATATATGTGAATAATTTTTTTATTATACTTCAATGATTGTGAATATGGTTGGAGCTTTATGTAAAAGGAGGAATGCTCTCCGTCTAAAATAACATGATGAAGTAGTTCAATATTTAAAAAGCAGTGACACTCAAACTGGAAGAGGCTTGCATCAAGAAATAATTTTAACTCGACCTGGTGCACACGTTGGGGTTCACATTATAAAATAATTATCCGTCTTCTCTCTATGTGGTCTGCAGTGAAAGAGGTTCTTAAGAACATAGCAGACGATGGTGCTGAAAGAAAAAATCGAGGGACAATTGTGAGTTTGGTTAACAAAATGGAAAGTTATGAGTTTATTTTCATTACTTTCTTAATGAAGAAATTTTTAGGAATGACAAATGATCTATCTCAAGTCTTACAAAAAAAATAATCAAAACATTGGCAATGCTATACATTTGATTGCAACTGCTAAACAACAATTTCAAAACTTTAGGGAGAATGGTTAGAATGAATTATTGAAAGTTGTTAACGACTTTTGTATAGATCATGGTATGACAATGCCTAATATGGAAAATAATGTTCCAGGTTGTCTGCATTCTGAACATGTTGATCTTCCTATTACTTATTATCATCACTTTCGAGTTCAAATATTTTGCCAGATACTCTTTTTCCTTCATGAATTATTTTTCTAATACTCAACTATTTATTATACTACAACCTTATTTTCTTTCATTAAATATCAGGTTATTGATTTTATTATGCAAGAAATGAAGAGTCGTTTTTGTGAATCAAGTACGGATTTACTTTTGTGCATTGATTGTCTTTCTCCTATAGACTCCTTCTCCAACTTCCAATATATCTAGATTACTTCATATTGCTGAACTATATCCATATGATTTCTTCTGACAAATTTCCATTCCACAATAGTTGCATCTTGGAACTAGTAATGAATTTAATAATTATCACCTTAAGTCTTTCCGAAAAACCAATATCTTCTAGAGTATCCTTAATAAAATCCCAGTCTATCACATGCTTTCTCCAAATCGATTTTGATCGCCATCCACTTCTTCTTACCACTATTCTTTTGCATGGATTGGATAATTTCTTAAGCGATGACAATGTTATCCGTAATATTTTTACCCGGGACAAAGCTTGCTTGATTTTGATCCACCCAATGTGGGAGATATGTTTTAAGTCAGTTAACAATCACCTTTATTGCAACTTTGTACATAACCGAGCATAAACTGATAGGGCAAAATTGGCTAATGCTCTCAACTTTTTCCACTTTGGGGATGAGCACTAGTAAGGTTTTGTTAAATAAATCATCTATTACACCACCCTCTATAACATTGTTAATAAACTCACATACTGATCTCCTTACAATGTCCCAATTCGTTTGAAAGAATTTAGCATGAAGTCCATTTGCCCCTGGGGATTTCAAAGGTTGCATCTCAAAAAGAGCTCCCTTCACTTCTTCTTCAGATACTGCCTTGTCAAGATTATGGAGATCTAGAGTCCCTATTTCATGAACTTGCCTCTAACACCATACGGGTTATTTTACACCACCTCTTAGTATATAGCCCACTGAAGAACATGACAGCTAAATCTATAAGCTCATTCTCCTCCTCACACCATGTGTCATTGTCTAACTGAAGACAATGAATTTGATTCAACCTCCTCTGTGGATTGTGCTTGCATGGAAGTAACGAGTATTCCTATCTCCTTCATTAATCCATTAACACCTAGCTTTTTAGTACCACAATGATTCTTTGTGGCTTAGAACTTCATCTAGCTCCCTTTTAAGATCTTTTTTCAGATTTTCTACAAATCTTGAGGGCTTGTTCTCCAAGGCTTGCCCAATTCCCCTGATTATTCTTTCCAGTTTCTTCTACCTATTGTCTAGAACCTAAATGTGTATTTATTCCAAACCTTCACTTGGGCCACAAATCTGGCTATGTTGGAGGTTATATTATCATTCACAGTCCACACTTTTTTAAGAAAATCTTTGAAATTATTATGCCTTCCCTATGCAGTTTTATACCTGAAAGGTCTTGTTACATCACTATAGTCACTTCTATGAACTTCAACATAATTGGTCGATGATTTGACCCAATCCGAGTGAAGTGAGTAAAAAAACATCAGAAACCTTAAATAAAAAAGAACTATTGCTTAATACCTGTCTAGCCTTTGAAAGAGGTTACCCTTTACCCAAGTGAACTTTGGATCCCGAAATCCTATATCATGCATGCCACAATTAAAATCACAGTCTCGGAACCCTCTACTCACCCCAGACCCTCTACATGAACCTCCTTGGCGTTCTTCCCTATCTAAAATTGTATTAAAATCTCCACTCAAAATCCAAGGATCCCTTACTTCCGATGCCAACTCCTCTAATGTACTCCATAAAATTCTCCTTTGAGTAGGTTGAGGAGTTACATAAATTGTTGTTATAACAAATTTATCCTTCCCTCCTTCAATTGACAACTTGAAGTGAGTATATAGCTCACAAGCATCAATTACTTCGACCTCGACTCTATCCGCCCAAAGGAGCCAGATGCCTCCAGAGAAGCCTTTCGCTTCAGTTCTATAAGAAAAATCAAACATTGTCCTTTTAATGATGTCATCAGCTTTCTTACCGCCTACACTTGTCTCCAATAGAGCCATTCCATCCAGTTTTGAGAGTGAATAAAGCTCTTCAAGATTCCTATAGAGCTGCGATTTGCGCCCCCCTGGCAGTTCCACGTAATAAAGGACTTAAACATGAGAAAATTTTGAGGAAAAGAATACCAATATTAGGTATTAAGCCTCTATACCCCCATCTGCTTCTTTCGGTGGAGTTTTCTTCACCTTCTCAGTCTCATTTACCACCTGGCTATCTATTTTCCTTGATAAGGATTCCACCCACTCCATTAGAACTAGTTTAGGTGGAGTTTTGAAACCAGCTCGTTTCCTCAGCTTTAAGCCTATTTTTTGTTATATTCTTCATTGTCGATATGTTCCTCCTTTCTAATATGCATGTGTCGGTTATATCCACTAGACATCTATCTTCACTTTTTCTATCTGAATTTATGTCATCCTGTTGTGAGCTGATGTTTTCTTCAAAAGAGATCACGTGATGCTTTTCTTTATCCAACGTTTTTTTCCAGAAATAGAGCAGTTTTTCCAAAATAAAAGCTTTCCTTATTACTTTCATGTTGTGCATGTGAGCACTCACCCATTCCCTGTAGGGCCCTTTTTGTCTCTTTCTTTTTGGATTCTCCCTCAGCCTCCTTTTCTCCTGTCCTTTAAGCTGACTATGTTGTTTTCCCCCTTCAAAAGGGCTTTGTCCTTTTTGGGGAAATTTCCACTTCTCAAGTGCCAGATCCTCCTTACTTATAAAATTTTCCACAAAATCCTTGTCCAAATCTAAGAGGATTTGAAAGCGTGATTTTCTCTTTTCGTATCCCGTAATATTAGCCCCCTTGTCTCCTCCAAACTTTGTTCCACCGTTTTGATTTCTCCAGCAGCGAGAAACTTGCATCCATGGCCCATATTGATCTTCCATCTTCTTGTTACAGATATTAATAATATCCCTGCCTGCATCTTCTATCTCATTACTTTCCATCCCCCCAGCCACATCTTTCAATTTTGGCAAATATCCCTGTTGTGGCCATAGAGACCACACTTATAGCAGATCACTGATAGTCCCTCATATTCAACATGTTGTAATGCACCATCAATACGGATATAAGAAATAAGAGGTTTAGCAAGGTCTATAGCAATTGCCAACCTAGGAAATTTCCCCTCTTAGCTGCATCTGTATTATAATCCACCCTCACCACCTACCCCAGAACCTCAGCAATCGCTCTTAGAAGACTCTTCGTGTGATAGCGATATGGCAAATTAAGCAAGCGTACCTAGACAACTATTGTCATAGGATAATTGCTTTGGTAGAGGAGTCTCTACTCCACGGTTGGACTGTTAAGTAGTGCCCATAGATTAGCCATGGTCCCTCTGTGAGTAACCTCTTATAACCAGATTCATTAGAGAATCTCACAAGGAAATAATCGTTAACCAAGTCAACTAGTTGGAAATTCCCAGAAGGCCTTTAGAGGGTCTTGATTTTACTCAAGAGCGCTCTATATCCAATTTGTCTTCCCAAAAGTTTCACAATTATATGCTTCTCCATTGATTTGTCTAGGAGGTTATGGATTCTTTCCGAGAAGAAAATTTTAGGGAAGGGCCTTCCTTGGATACTTCCACATCTCCTTTGTGGAGTAAGATATCCTCCTCCTCTAGTACTGTGTCCGTCCTCCTTCAGATCTTGTTTTTCCTAGTAGTTTGTCTTTAAAAGAAACCTTGTTTGGGACTATATCCACCATCGTCTCGTCCCCATCTTCTCTTAAAATTCCCATATGCAATCCTATTTTTGACTTTCTTGGTGGCTCTCTTTGCCTTTTCCACAATCGGAGATTCAGGTCGCTCAGAGCTTTTCGAGAGAATTTTGATATCCTCCATTTCAATTTTTTTTTTGCCTATAAACTGTACTAATTTTTAATCACATGCATAGAAAGAAGAAAGTAACAAATTAATTTGAGACAAATCTATCTTCTTCATGGTAGCGGAGGCTAGAGGGTCTTCATCATTTCTTTAATAACCATGCTCTGTTCTGAAAATATTGATGGAATGGTAAAATTTTATTAATTTTTCCAAATATATAGCTTTAGATTGGAGCTGTCAATGCAAATTTTTTGCTATATGTCTCTCGAGTGCCTGCAAAGAGTGAAGTTGTACTTTTTCATTGATTTGTATTGAATTTATGTGATTTGATACCCTTGCTTCTCAGGAAATAATCCAAAGGGAGCAAGAAGGGCAACTTATATGAAGGGTTCCTTTCAAAAGTTAGTGCACAACTACGGCAAGTGAGTATGTTTTACTAATTTATGTATATATATCTGAATATTTATGCCATAGACAGTAAAAGATCATGAATTAATATATTCAAATTACTTTTAAACCAGAGCATGTAATACTGAATAATAAAGTCTATATTCTTTTGCTAACAATTAATGTCCAGAAGTTTGACTAACCTAAATTAGAGCACAATTAGAGCTGACAGGGAGGAGGATGCTAATTTTAACCCAAAAATAAGTATGGTCAGTCCCTATTTGTTTGCTAAAAAATGAGACTTTGCAGCCCAGCTACTGAGCAAAAGATTAAATCCCTATTATTATTTATGGTTATCCCCCTTATTAATATGTGATTTTCTCTCTCTGGTCATCTAAAACTGCAATGAACACCAGAAATATTTAGCCTTCCTCTGAAAATTAAAAACCTCAATAACCCCAGTCTTCAAATTTAAAATATTATATATATTTTTCGTAATAAATCTTTTAACTCTTTTCCGGGCAAAAGAAGATGGGGATAAACCAGGACTCGAGGCAATGTTGCAAAAGATCTTTCAACTTATGCTTCCAGGGTTCTCTCCAAACGTAGTTATGCAAAGAAAGGTAATTTTACCATTATACTTGTCATATCCTTGGAACTTCAAGTATGAACGACCTTATGATCTTTAGTTGGTTAACACACTGAGATTTAGAAAATGCGTTGAACTTTAAATTTTACTTTAGGGTATTTTTAGAACCTGGAGTTCCTTGGATGGGTTCAACTGAAAAAATTATTGACCAACCGGTTTTAAAATGGATTTTCCCTTTGACCATTGCTTTAGTTGAAATTGCCGGTTAATTATTTGACTAATGGTCATACTGCTTGTCTGCAACCAAACCTGGCCATCAACCTTTGGGTTTCCATTTCAGGCTTTTAAAAAAATCAGGTTAAAGCCCATATGCGCACACTGGAGACTGGACTGACTGAAGGGCCTGAATCAAAGTTACGGGAATGAAAGAATAACACTACTACTGATATCCTATTACATATTTATTCAACAATACCCATATAATATGTTTATCTTTCCATCACCAGTGATATCATCTTTACAATAGTGTATTTATGCACTCTCAAAATATTTTATACTCTTCTTCTAGACATCAACTTTTTTTAAAAAGAAGATGCTTGGTTTTTAAAAGGTTGCTGTATTGACTCTTTGAGGAAATGATGTTACCAGAAGTTGAACAAAGTAAGTTGTAACTTTAAAGTTTTAGCAATAGCTTGTTTAAGGAGAGGCACTCTTTCCTATTGTTAAAGCATAAACCAATTATTGGGCCTTAATCTACAGTGTTTAGTAATTCAGTAATGCATGGATATCTTGGTAAGTGAATGCAGTTAGATTGACTTTTGAACCTTCTGCCATTGTTTGTCAGCCTATGAATCATTTAGGTTTTTCTTGCCTTCCCATAGTCTTGTATGGTTTATATGTAGGGGGAAGCTGGATCTGTCCAGTTAATGTCTGTGTCTGAACTTGATTAATTTTTCAAATTTTATTTCAAGAGTTTGGATGCAATTGAAAACTCCTCTTCCATATGTATATATTTAATTGCTAGATCTATTTCACTTTCTCCTCTTCTGACTATAATTTTTTTTTCCTTCCAAAGCTTGCTGATTTTATGCTCATCAATAGATGTCTTGAATATATAGAAGTTTTTCTGTGCATATTTGTGGTGTAGGAGATGAGGTTTTGAAGGCCGAGCAGTTTCTTGAGACTATAATAAAAGGTTTTTTCTATTCCTTCATTTTTATGCTTCAGAAATGACATATATATCATTTATATCCTTGCACTTGCACTAATTCTCCTTGAGAAAATGGAATTTTCTGTTTATACTTAATTTACAGTTTATATCGTTTATGCTAAAATTTTTATATAATTGGTTTGTTTTTCAGTTTATTCATCTTTGTGTAATTTGAGGCATATATGCAATTAATTTCCATTTAAGAACTTTCTTTTCCAGCCAAATTTCCTGAACATATTACCCCGTTTGTGGATGTTGCAATATGTGGAAGGAACACACAGCATAGAATATGAAGCCAAAAGAATCATATGTTCTGTCAAACAGACGGAAGTCGATGCCTGTCTAGTGTAGATGCAGGATGTCTGGCAGTGCAACATTGAGATCCAAATTGCTTTTGTGGTTATGATGTTATATTTCAGCTCTGCCGCCATCAGCTAGAGCTCCATCATTCTTTTTGAAGTATAACTTGGTTAGGGAAGTTGTGTAACATCCCTACATAAACTATATACACTTAACTACATAGGTGATATCACATAAATACTTACATTTATCTATATATGTATTATAGAAACAAAACCAAAATACTTCTAAAATTAATGCAGTTATTAAACTTTTAAAAGAACTATTATAATCATGCTTATATTACAAAACATATATCTGTTAATTTTATAAAAACCTCCTATTGTTAACTTACATTGTAAATATTATTATAGTTCATTTACTACTTTTTAAACTTATACAACTGTCATACAAAATTATAAAATGTTGCCATATGAACTATATAAAATATAATATTTATAATATTATTCTTTGAACCTTTGTGATGCAGTTGACTAGGAACGTAAATCTCTCACTCTGCAGTCTCAACTATTTTTGTTTGCTCTGCGAGTCAGAAAACAATTCTAATACGCTAAACAAATCTTAGTGGTGCTTATGCATTTACAATATGTAAGAAAATTTAAAGGAAAGAGAATTATACATAAAATGATTTAGAAACAATGGAAATTATTACTTTTAGAACGTTAAATAAAGAAATTAATAAATTCAATGAAACTTGAAATACTAAACACAATTAAATTCAGAATTGGTTAATTTAACAATAGCCATATAACATATTATGTTCAATGTAGATAACTTCTTTAATTATGCTCATACACACTGAACTCAGATCCTAGATTTGAAAAATGGGTCACCGTTGGCAATTTAATATCCACTGTATAAAATTTGGCCAATGGCCCATTATGGCACGAATGCTCACTGAATATGGTGACACAGAGTGTCCATTGATGGCACAGAATGCCCACTATCACTTTGGATATCCTCCATTTGGCTAGACATTCAATCCAAGCTATATCTAAAATCAGTATGATTTGGGTAATTCAGTAGTTTTTAATTAACATTTAATTATGTATAACACTTCAATAAAATAATTCTTTGATCAACACTTGGTATCACACATATTTATCATATATTCAAAATAAATTTATTACACTACTTGTTAGGGTTGATTTCAAAAAAATCTTTTACACTTTAAGGACTTATAATCTTTTTGGCTGCAATTACAGATGAAAAATAAAGAAAAAGTTATTTTGGGTTTTTCTTCAAAGTGACACGGCCAATGATATAGGCGTGTCAATGACCGTGTTGTTTGCCCATTCTTACAGAAGCTTTGACACTCCCAACGACATAGATGTGTTACTGGTCGTGTTATTTAACTTGCATTACAGTAGTTACGACACGTCCAATGGCACGGGCGTATCACTAGCATGTCATTTAACTTGCATTACAGTAGCTATGACATGGCCCAGTGACATGGCGTCACTGGCTGTATTAGGCAAAATTATATATTTCACACACTCAACCACTTAAACACAATATATCCAAATTTATGATAAAAATGAATTAAAAACTAGTTTTTTTGACATAGAAAGAGTCTATATTGAATATTATTCAGTAATAACTCATTAAAGATAACTCAATCAACTAATTCAAACAATAAAATTTATAGAAATTCTAATAGTTACAAATTAAAATACATAAGCACATAGCTCTTTCAAAATTCATTTTCTTCTTTAATCACTTATTGATAATCTCAACTTTTCCAACTTATTCTTCTAACAACCTATAACTAGATGTGATTTCCTCTTAAATTTTGGATAAAGTTTTGAAAAGAAGGAAGAAAGAAGAAGTTTTGGTGGTGAAGGTGATGAAAGACGTGGAAAGAATAAGAGAGAAGAAGAAAGAAACTTCTACATACATATACACATGTCCATATATATATATATATAATTTAATCTAATGTGGTCAATCTCATTTTAATTATGGTGCACCATCATTCTTAACCTTTAATTCCAATTTAATTTTTAATCTCGTAAAACAGTATAAATAAATAATTCCCTAAGTAAATTTTATGATTCATTATTTACATCACTTATCCATACCACTTTATCACTATTCACAATCAATTATCAATATTAAATTAAAAATTTAGTATTTAAAATTTTAAACATTACAATTCTCCCCCACTAAAAAAAATTTCATCCTCGAAATTTATCTGTTATAGATGCTTAAAATAATTGAGAGTATTGCTCTCATTGTCTCTTCGCTTTTCCAAGTGGCTTCCTCTATCGAATGATTTCTTCACAACACTTTCACTAAAGGAATGTGCTTATTACACAACTCATTTATTTCACGAGCTAAGATAGCTACTGGTTCTTCTTCATAATTCAAATTTGGCTGAATTTCAATGGACTTTATTTGAATCACATGTGAAGGATCTGATCTATATCGTCTAAGCATCGACATATAGAATACATTATGAATCTTAGCCAGTATGGAGGCAAAGCTAGTCGATAAGCTACTGGACCTATACGTTCAAGTATTTCATATGGTCCAATAAACCTAGGACTTAGTTTACCTTTCTTTCCAAAGCGAAGAACCTTCTTCCACGGTGATACTTTCAAAAATACCTTATCTCCCACAATATATCCAATATCACGCCATTTCGAATCTACATAAGATTTATGTATATCCATTGTAATTTATAATCGATCATTTATAAGCTTCACTTTGTCTTCAGTTTGCCTTATGAGATCAGGCCCTACAAGTTTGCTCTTAATCAATTCCACCCAACACAATGAAATTCTACACTTTCTTCCATAGAGTGCTTTGTATGGTGTCATTCCAATACTCGTTTGATAACTGTTGTTATAAGCAAATTCTATTAAAGGCAAATATCTATCCCAACTACCTTCAAAATCGATTACACAACTTCTAAACATATCCTCAAGTACTTGTATCACCCTTTCCGATTGACCATCAGTCTGTGGATGAAAAGCAATACTAAAATGGAGTCGAGTACCTAATGCTTTTTGAAAATTTTTTCAAAATTTTAAAGTAAAGCGAGAGTCTCGATCTGAAATAATAGACATTGGTATTCCATGAAGCCTGACTATCTCATTAATATACAATTCAACAAGTCTTTCCATTGAATAATCAACTTGAATGGAAAGAAAATATGTTGATTTAGTTAATCGATCAATAATTACCCAAATTGTATCATGCTTCTTTTGGATGTTCGGAAGACTAGTCACAAAATTCATAATGATTTTATCCCACTTCCATTCTGGTATTGATATAGGTTGCAAAAGATCCGATGGAACTTGATGTTCTACTTTGACTTGTTGACACACCAAACACTGAGTGACATATTCAGTAATATCTCTCTTCATATCAGGCCACCAATAATGAGACTTCAAATTTTGATACATCTTATTGCTTCCAAGATGTACAGTATACATAGTAGTATGAGCTTCACCAAGTATACACTCCTTTAGTTCCTTCACATCATTTACACACAATCGACCTCTATAATATAATCCACTATCTTCTAACACAATATAATCTAGCTTTTCACCTTTACGCACTTGTTTTAAAATTTCTAACAACTTTTGATTTTATTTCTGAGCTTTTATCACTTTTTGCTTTATGGTTGGTTTAACCCTCAATTCTGCTAACATAAAATATTATATCATTTAGTTTATTTAGTTTATATAGTATTATAATATTCTATATACAACATACCTGCTAAAGTCTTTCAAATTAAAGCATCGGCTACCACGTTAGCTTTTCCAGGATGATAGTCGATGATACATTCATAATCTTTGATCAATTTCATCCACCTTCTCTGCCTTAAGTTTAGTTCTTTTTGTGTTGGCAAGTATTTCAGACTTTTATGGTTAGTGAAAATATAATACCTTTTGTCATACAAATAATGTCGCTAGATTTTAAGAGCAAATACAATAGCAGTTAACTCCAAATCATGTGCAGGGTAATTCAATTCATGAGATTTTAATTACCTAGAAGCATAAGCAATTACCTCGCTCTCTTGCTTCAATACACACTGAGTCCCTGATGAGAAGCATCACTATAAATAACATAATTTTTATTTGAAGTTGGTTGTGTCAATACAGACGCTTCAGTCAATATAGCCTTCAATTGTTCAAAAACTGGCTTGACATTAGGCATTTCACTCAAATTTAATTTTTTTTCTAAGGAGCTTAGTTAAAGGAAGTATTACTTTCGAAAAACCTTGCACAAATCTTCTATAGTATCTAGCTAACCCAAGAAAACTCCGGACTTCTGTTATATGCTTTGGTGGTTGCCAATTCAAAATAGTCTCAATTTTACTAGGATCCACACAAATACCATTAGCTGATATTACATGACCTAGAAATGTCACTTCCGTCAACCAAAAATCATATTTCGATAGTTTAACATACAATTGATTCTCCTTTAGTGTCTGTAGTATAATTCACAAATGTTTATCATGTTTCTCTTTATTTCTGAAATAAAACAATATGTCACCAATGAAAATAACTACAAACTGATCTAAATAGGATTTAAAGACTCGATTCATCAAATTCATAAAAGCTGTTAACTAAAAATTCATAACGTTCATATCGAGTTCTGAAAGTTGTCTTTGGAATATCTACTTCTTTAATTTTCATCTGATAATAATCCGATTTAAGATCAATCTTAGAGAAAACACCTGTTCCTCTCAACTGATCAAACAAGTCATCAATTCTAGATAACGAGTACTTATTCTTAATAGTCACATTATTCAACTGCCGATAATCTATACACAATCTTAAGGTACCATCATTCTTCTTCACAAATAAAATCGGTGCACGCTAGAGTAATACACTAGGTCTAATAAAGCCCTTATCAAGTAATTTTTGAAGTTGCACTTTTAACTCTTTTAATTCCGGAGGTGTCATTCTATAAGGTGGAATAGAAATTAGTGTCGTACCCGGAACTATATCAATAACAAATTCTATCTCCCTCTCTGGTGGTATTCCAGGTAATTTTTTTGAAAAAAATATCCGGAAACTCACTCACTAAAAGTACGTCTCCCAAAGCCTTGCTTGAATGTCGTGTATCATTAATATAAGCAAGGTAAACTTCACACATCTTCTTAATAAACTTTCTAGCTTTAGCTACAGAAATTAAACTAGAAGGGTAAAATTATTTTTCTCCTTGAACTACAATTTCACTATAATTCAGAATCTTAAAAGATACAACTTTACTACAGCAATTGATAACTGCTTGATGTCGGGATAATCAATCCATTCCTAAGATTACATCAAAATCATAGAATGGAAGTTCAATCAAATCAGTAGGAAGTTCTACATCATGAATTCTAAGTGGAAAATTTTGATATACTTTGTTTACCTTCACACTATGGCCTAAGGGATTAGTAACTTCTATCTCATAATTAAGTTTATCAACACACATTCTCTTCTTTGAAGTTATAGTTGTACTAATATAAAAATGTGAAGAACCATAATCTAATAATGCATACACATCAAGATTTTAAATTCTTTTAGAAAAATACCCAAGTGAGTCTACCTGTGGGTACACCTTTCTACTTTGTATCCCACCAGGCATAAGCTTGTTCCTGCAACAAGAAAGCTGCACACTCCAATCTTTCCTCATCAATACAATGCAAAATATCAAAAACTCTCACAATCCTCTCCATCCAATACTCTGCTACTGAAGACTCATTAGTATCACGAGCTTTAAAATTTTCTACTCTCAATTTTCAAATTCTCTCCAATGGAGATCTTTGGGACACTAGCGGTGGAGGTTGTGCAGGAGGAGTAACTCCTACAATTTGCCTGAGATCTTCCCTCATATTTCTCACAAATTGAGGATCTAAGAAAATTTAGTCCCGCATAAGGTTCCGATGGCTGCCGATTCCCCACACTAGCTTAAATGTGTGAGGATGCAGCTTGTTCCTCCGCACCTTGATGGGATTTAGAGGCCATCTTATACCTTTAAATATTAAAAAAAACTAACTGCATCAAATATTTATTCAACTATATAGTTCACATACAATGACAGTTGTACTTCTCTTTTCTTTTAACCCACAAATTTAGGTCCGCCTAAACCTGCTCTAATACTACTAAATGTAGCATCCCCTACATAGACTATATACACTTAACTACATAGGTGACGTCACCTAAATACTCACACTTGTCTATATATGTATTATTAAAATCAAACCAAAATACTTCTAAAATTAATGTAATTATTAAACTTTCAAAAGAACTATTATAATCATGCTTATATTACAAACATATATCTGTTAATTTATAAAAATTTCATATTGCTAACTTACATTGTAAACAATATTATAGTTCTTTTACTACTTTCAAACTTATACAACTGTCATATAAAATTATAAAGTATTGTCATGTGAACTTTACAGAATACAATATTTATAATATTATTTTTTGAACCTTTATGATGCAGTTAACTAGGAACATATATCTCTCACTTTGCAGTCTCAACTCTTCTTGTTTAATATGCGCATCAGAAAATAATTCTAACACGCTAAACAAAATTTAGTGGTGCTTATGTATTTACAATATGTAAGAAAGTTTAAAGGAAAGAGAACCATACATAAAATGATTTAGAAACAATGAAAATTATTACTTTTAGAACATTAAATAAAAAAATTAATAAATTCATTGAAACTTGAAATACTAAACACAATTAAATTCAGAATTGGTTAATTTAACAATAACCATATAATACATTGTTTTCAATATAGATAACTTCTTTAATTATGCCCATATACACTAAACTCGGATCCTGGATTTAGATAACGGGTCACCGTTGGCAATTTAATGTCCACTGTATAAAATTTGGCCAATGGCCCACTATGGCACGAGTGTCCATTGATGGCACAGAGTGTCCATTATCACTTTGGATATCCTCCCTTTGGCTAGATATTCAATGTCAAGCTAGATCTAACATCAGCATTATCACTTTGTTGTATAGCATTGATTTCAGAGTTAAATGAAAAGAATTATTTAGGTACTTGAAGATTGTTTCTTCATGTAATCCTATTGAATGTCAATTTTTAGAATTTCACAACAGTCGAAAGGTGAATATGGGATGGCCATACTGATGTGGATTACTTCAGGCCACCTATTACTAGATTTAATGTTTCTAACGTAGCTAAGTTTTTATAATCTTTTACATTTTTTATCTTATTGTTCTTTTTTCTTTATATTCTATTCAAAATTGATAGATTCACAAGTTCATATTTTTTTCCAAACCTTGTTAGACTTTCAGCCCCAGGTGCAGGTTATTAGTGCAATTTGAATTGTACATAGATAAGATTTGTCGATCATTTTAATTAAGTGTAGATTGTCAAATAATTAGATTGGATGATTATGATTTTTTATGAGCATCCTGCCTTACAGGGGTGAGACTACATACATTAAAGGGCAGTTCCATCTTTTTTTAAATTATATATATATATATATATATTATTAAAATTTTTAAAATATTTAATTATTTTTCTTTAAATTTATATTATTTTTAATAAACATATATAATATTTTTATTTTGCCCCTTCATTAAAATATCTAGTTTCGTCTATGCTGCCTTACTTATATACATTTCGTTTCTTGCAGCTCCCGAAGAAGAGTGGAAAAAGCTTTTGATCAATGGCATGACAGTTGGCAAAGGAGAAATTTCTTCTGATGAATTGTATGCTGTCATTAAGAAAAGAATTGAGCGGATGTTGATCAGAACAGTAAGAAAACCCTGGATGTTGGAAATCTATCATTTATATGCCATCACTCTTTCTGATTACCATCTCTCTCCATCTCTGGCCCTCACTCAAACAAAAACACACAATCATTTTTTTTTATAATATAAAAGGTTTTGTAAAATAAAAAAATGAAAATACTATAAAATAAAAAAATGAAAATACTATAAACACTCTAATTAATCTTTTTTTTTTATAATATAAAAGGTTTTGTAAAAGATTTTTTTATACTTTGATGGGCTTTTGTATTATTTTATTTTAAGGATCATTTTAAATCATTTAAGAGTCAAATTAAATATTGAAAATAATTAAAAAAAATAATATGGAGTCATAGACTTCCGTACATCGTATGATATGTTTGTGATATTTCTGTTGGGATTTGGAAAAATCTAATGATACAAAGATTACTTGAAAACTACCATAAGATAAAAGAGTTCCTTCTTTATTTTTTTTTTTAAAAGCAAAATTATCATTACAGAATAAAAATTATAGAAATAAATACCATGTAACCCTAGCGTTCAATTTAAATAGATAACAAGAATTTAAAAAATTGTCATTTTCTTTTTCCTCATAATTCAGTGTTTTTTTTTTTTGAGATAAGAAAATTAATTCCTCATAATTCAATGTTAATAAAAAAAATAAAACAAATATCAATTAGAGTAATAGTAATATACTTAAATGTTTAAAAAAAAGAGTTTCAAAATTAAGAGAAAACAAGTGCGATTCAATAACAAAATCGATTTTATGTAAAGTCAAATTTCGCCCTCAATATTGGAGGAAAAAAATCTACTACCAAATTAACCAGTGAGTTTGAGCAGAGGTGTTAAAATGGATTCATAGGTTATGTTAATAACATATAAACTCACTTTAATGATACGATTAAGGTAAATACGAATATAATTTATTTATTAATCATGTCAATATAAATATTATATGAAATTAAATGAGTTAAACAAATACTATACTTATAACTCGTTTACTAAAATATATTATATGTGAATTATACAATCTAATATGATCGGCTTAACCTATATAATATTTTCAATCTAAAATAATTTTATATTTTTAAATAATTAATTAAAAAATTATTTATATAATAAAATTATGATTAAAATGATTTTAAAATATAAATATATTAAAAAATTTAAAAACACACAATATATATATAACACAATTTACATGAAATAAATGATAAGTGCTTATTGTATTGTAGTATTAGAATTTAATAATAAAGAAGAAGTGTTAATAAAATAATATATACTTGTAACAAATTTTGTAATAAACTTTTTTGAAAATTTTATTTTATTTTTTATTATTTTTTTATAAATTATATTCTAAATACCAAATTAAAAAAAGTTATTTATATAAAATATAAAAAGATTAAATTATTTAAATTATAAAAATTATTTAATTTTAACATTTAATTTTAAAAATTATTTCTAAAATTTATAAAAAAAATAAATTTAAATTAATTAATAAAATAATTAAAATAATTTAGTAATTAGATTAATTAATATTTTTTCAATAAGAATAATTAAACATTTAAATAAATTATTTTTAAATAAAATAATAATTCATTATACAGTAATAGAATTATAATAAAATAATAAATATATAATTTATTTTTATTTTTATTTTTATTTTTATTTTTATTTTTATTTTTATTTTGAGCAAATATTAATAAAATGACATAATTTTGAATTGTGTTAAAATAATATCATTTTAGTTAAAAAAAATTATAGAAAATTCTTATATCAATCTGCTAATGACCCATTTAAAATATTATTATAAATAAATTGACTCATTTATAATACTAATTTATTAAAAATTAATTTTTATTAGTTAATTTTATATATTTTATGTATCACGTTCATATGTGATGAATCATTTTAACACACCTTAAGTTTGAGGAATAGTAAAAAAGAGTATCCCTATTAAGAGATTTATTAAAAATTAAAAAAAAAAACTTTGTTTTTGAATTGGAAAACGGTATGTTTTATTTCCAACTGGCTGTGAAAGAATATCTTAAATATATTTTTATATATAAATTTTTACTGACTTAAAAATAAAAATTAAGTGACTAAATAATTTTAAATCAAAATAATTTATTGAGGGCAGTCTAAATAACGCATTCATCCGGTCATTCCGGCCCAATTATAATTTTTGAAGTTGGATATGATTTTTTTTTTAAAGATTTTTTAAGTTTTTTTTTTAGATTGTTATGCATTTATTTTATTTTATTTGTAAATACTAAAAAAAATTTGCTAAAAAAGTAATAATTTTAAAATATTTGATAAGGATGTAATTTCATTTTTCTTTTTAAAAAAAAGACTTTTGACAAAAATATGAAAAAATTAAAAATAATTTTAAATTTACCATATTTATAAAATATTTATCAAAATATTAAAATTTATAAAATATTTATCAAAATACCATATTTTTATTAGTTTTTAAAAAATTACAATAAATTTATGATGAGTTTATAAATTTTATACAGTTTATAATAAATTTATTATAAATTTATGTGATTAGTAATTTTGAATTTAATACGTGGATTCAACTCAATGGATTTGAATATTAGAATTAAATTGATGAGCTGATTTTAATAACTGGATTCAAAATTACTAATCACGGAAAAATTTGATTTGACCTAATTAAACCGTTGTATTTGCCCACATAAATTAAAAATTTCTTTAAAAATATCTTAATATAAAAATATTTTAAAAAATATCAACTTTTTTCTATTTTAAAAATATTTTTTTAAAGAAAACTAAAAATATATTAAAAAAAATAAAATATTTTTAAAAAATAATATATATATATATTATATGTATAAATTATGGGAAACAAGCATAATTGGGTCAACATCATTTCAGACGAAGTGAGGCCGTATTCCTAAGCGTTCTGTTCCATGCAATTACTTTCAGTCGCCATAAGCAACACTGGGTAGCCTTTGTATTTGGCCACATATTATGATTTTGAACTAAAGATTGTAAGAGTTCTATATTTATATGTATTTATTTATATATTATGCTATAATATAGTCAAGGAATTCATGAGTTTCTTTTGTAATTTTTTTTTGAGAATTATTCTTTTGTAAGTTTTCATTCTAATTTCCATGTAAAGTATAACTCTTTAGAAAAAACATTTTTATAAATTTATTTTATTTATTTTATATTTTTACATTTTCATGAATTCCAAATAATATTTTTTTAAAATTTATAAATTAACAATAACAATTTATATACATTAAAATATTTTAATAAAGTTAATTGTCATTAGAATTATAATCGAATATACAAATCAGTTGATAAAATATTATTTTAGTTTAATCAGAAATTTCAAATTCGAATATCTATTTATGCAGCTGCATTAAAACTCGGTAATAAAAATTTTATTATTTTTATAATTTTATTTTATTCGAATATGAAAAAAGAATTTACTCAAAAAAAATTACCATTAGAACTTGTAAAGTGTTGATGCACGATTAATTATTACAACTTTTGAGATTTTAAATATATTAGTTAATTTTCATTTTTTTAAAGATAAAATATTTGAAATTTAAAATTTGTAGATAAAAATAAATATTTTCTAACATTATCCATCATTTATATACCATTATTATATATTCAAAATAAATTTGTTACACTACTTGTTAGGGTTGATTTCAAAAAAAATCATTTACACTTTGAGAACTTATAGTCTTTTTGGCTTGAATTACAGATGAAAAACAAAGAAAAAGTTATTTTGGGCAATTTCTTCAAGTGACATGTCCAATGACATGGGCATGTTAATGACCATGTCGTTTGCCTATTCTTACAGTAATTTTGACACATCCAACGATACAAACGTGTTACTGGCCGTGTCATTTAACTTGCATTATAATAACTACGACACGTCCAATGACACGAGCATGTCACTGGCCGTGTTATTTAACTTGCATTACACTAGCTACAACATGTCCAATAACAAGGACGTGTCACTGGCCGTGCCATTTAACTTGCATTACAGTAGTTACGACACGCCCAATAACACGGGCGTGTCATTGGCCATGTCATTTAACTTGCATGACAGTAGCTACGACACGCCCAATGATACGGGCATGTCACTGACCGTGTCATTTATCTTTTATCACAGTAGCTATGACACGCCCAAAGACACGGGCGTGTCATCAACATTGAAACACAGCATCGTTGACACGCCCATAACATGACCATGTCACTGGCTATGTCAGGCTAAATTCTGTATTTTGCACACTCAACCACTTAAACACAATCCAAATTTATAATAAAAAATGAATAAAAAACTAGTTTTTTTTTATATAGAAAGAGTCTATATCAAATATTTTTCAGTAATAACTCAATCAACCAATTCAAATAATAAAATTCATAGAAATTCAAATAGTTGCAAATTAAAATATATAAGCACATACCTCTTTTAAATTTTCTTTTTTTCTTTAATCACTTATTGATAATATTAACTTTTTCAACTTATTTTTCTAAAAACCTATAACTAGATGTGATTTTCTCTTAAATTTTGGATAAATTTTTGAAAAGAATGAAGAAAGAAGAAGTTTTGATGGTGAAGGTGATAATAGACGTGGAAAGAAGAAGAGAGAAGAAGAAAGAAACTTCTACATACACATATATATGTCCATATATATATATATATATAGTTTAATCTACTTTAGTTAATCTTATTTTAATCATTGGCGTGAGTTATGCAGATAGTTATGTAAATGATGTAAATATGGTATTAGTTTTGTAGAGATTACCTGCTGATTTCTTGTAATTAGTTTTCCTTTCCTTTATATAGGCTTAGTTGACTTTTGTATACTCTGTATATATACTTCTCATGAGATGAGTAAAATTATTCATTCATACTCAATTTGAGTTGGTATCAGAGCCAGGTCTGTTACCTTTTTTTCCTTTTCATATCTAGTAACATGACTAATCCACCTAAATCCGATGCCTCACCACCTGAAATTTCATCCCTTTCTACAACTCAACATATACCAGAACCTATAGCCATTCCATATGGTGTGAAACTTAATGGCCTAAATTATTCTCTATGGTCACAAGTTGTCGAAACATTTATTACTGGAAGAGGTAAAATGGGTTATTTAACAGGGAAAATATCTGAGCCTGATGTTAATGACACTACATATGAGAAGTGGAGTATGGAGAATGCTACTGTCAAAGGTTGGCTTGTAGGTTCCATGGAACCTGATGTAATGAATTTATTTGTCCGTTTACCCATGGCAAAGATTATTTGGGATACAGTATCTAAGACTTATTATGAAGGTGCTGATAGATCCGTTATCTATGATCTATCTCGTCGAGTTATACAGATGAAGCAGGAGGAAAAATCAGTTTCAGCATATTATGCAGATATGTGTGCAATATGGCAAGAATTAGATTATCGAAGGCCAACTTCACTTACCCAGCCTGAAGCTGTTCGTGCTAGACAGAAGGAGATTGATGAGGAACGTGTTTGCATTTTCTTGGCAGGTCTTGATGACATTTATGATCGTGTTAGAAGTGATATTCTTCGAACTAATCCTTTTTCCCAATCCTGAATCTGCATTTGCTATGGTTAGAAGTGAGGAACAAAGGAGAAATACCATGCCCGTCAACAATACAGCTCCAAGTATGGCTATGGCAGTTAAGACTTCTTCTGCTCAAAATCGAACAAACCATTCCAAAGCTCAGAACAACGGAGGAGTTTGTTCTCATTGTGGTAATCTTAAACATACAATAGAAAATTGCTTAAACTAATTGGATATCCTGAGTGGTGGGATGGTCTCAATGAGAAGAAATCTCGCGATCGACGAAATCGATGTGATGGTGAGAAGAAGGAGGCTAAAGCTGCCATAATGACATCACCAAAAATTGCAGAATCAATTGAACAGGGTATTTGTGAAACTACCTCTCATTTTTCTGATTCATCAGGTAATATTGGATTTGCTCTTGCTAATGTTGGTTCAATTAAAAATGCTGGATGGATTGTTGACTCAGGCTCTACTGATCATATGACTTTTGATGAATCACTTTTGCAAAACATAAGTATACCGCATCAATCAAAAGTATCTAATGCTAATGATGTTTCATCCTCTGTTACTTGTGAAGGCACTGTTACGTTGACATCTACTCTTTCTTTGGAAAAAACATTACTTGTTCCCTCATTATCTAATAATCTCCTATCAGTTTCTCAAATAACTGAACAATTAAATTGTTTAATATTAATGTATCATCTATTCTATATTTTCCAGGATCTCACCAGCAAGGAGATTATTGGGCGTGGTACTAAAAGAGGGGGACTCTATTATGTGGATGATGTTTCTTCTAGCAAAGTTCTATTTTCTCAAGGTTCTTCAAGTACTAAGAGACACCAGATTTGGATGTGGCATCGCAGATTCGGCCATGCATCTTTTGGATATATTAAGCATTTATTTCCTAGTTTATTTTCAGATTGTGATCCTTTAGATTTTCAGTGTGATGTTTGTGTTCTTGCAAAAAGTCATCGTGTTTCATATCCTCTTTCTTCTACTAAAAAGGATAAGCCATTTGATTTGATTCATTCTGATGTGTGGGGTCCTGCCCTAATTCCAACTTGTTTGGGTTTTCGTTGGTTTGTTACTTTTATTGACGATTGCAGTCGCATGACCTGGTTATACTTAATGAAAAATAAAAGTGATGTTTCTGAATGCTTCCGTTTGTTTCATAAAATGATAGAAACCCAATTTTCAGCTAAAGTAAAAGTTGTTAGATCCGATAATGGGGGAGAGTTTATCAGTCATGAACTACAATCTTATTTTCAAGATCATGGTATTCTTCATGAGACTACATGTTCATTTACACCTCAACAAAACGGTGTGGCAGAGAGAAAAAATCGCCACCTCCTTGAGATTACACGTGCTTGTTTGATTGGTGCTAATATGCAGCCTACTTCTTGGGGAGATGCCTTGTTATATGCTGTATATCTGATTAACCGTGCTCCTAGTAGTGCTCTTGATTTTCAAACCCCTTTTGATAAACTTTCTTCTTACATTAATATCCCTTCAAAATTATCTTTAGTTCCTAGAGTTTTTGGATGTGTTGTATTTGTCCATATTCAAAAACATCAACGAACTAAACTTGATCCTTGTGCTCTCAAATGCTTATTTCTTGGATATCAACCACACAAAAAGGGATATAAATATTACCATCCTCCTACAAAGAAAGTTTATGTAACTATGGATGTTACTTTTTCTGAAATGAAAATGTATTACTCTTCAAACATTATTGATTCTTCTCTTCAGGGGGTAAGTAATGGTGAAGAGAAGAATTGGATGGTTCTATTACCAGATACAATGGCCATACAACAGAATGATAATTTGGCAGTAATGCATCAAAGCCAAGGCGAAGTTACAGCTCAAAGTCAAGAAAATGTCCCCTCTCTATCTTTAGTACCCACCAATGATGGTTCTTCTGGTGACATCTCTGAGGTATGTATTAATTCAGAGGATAATACTAACAATTTAATTAATGATTCTTCAAATGTGGTATCTGGTGATGATAACAGGTATCATTTGCCTGTCAGAAGTAATCGAGGAAAACCTCCAAAAAGATACTCTCCTGAAGATGGAAAGAGCATTAGATATCCTATTGCACATTTTGTTTCCACAAAGCATTTACCTTTTGATGTTCAAAACTTTGCAAATAAAATGTCAACTATTACCATTCCTACAAGAGTGGAAGAGGCCTTAAATGATCCTAAATGGGCAGAGTCTATGGCAGAGGAGATGCAAGCTCTAGAAAGAAATCAAACATGGGATATTGTGCCTTTGCCAAATGGAAAAAGACCCGTGAGTTGTAAATGGGTTTACTCTTTGAAACACAAACCAGATGGTACAATTGATCGATATAAATCAAGGTTAGTTGCTCGTGATTTTACACAAACTTTATGGCATTGATTATCAGGATACTTTTGCTCCTGTAGCAAAGTTAAATATTGTTCGTGTATTGTTATCTATTGCTGCAAACTTTGATTGGCCATTGCATCAATATGACATGAAAAATGCCTTTTTACATGGAGATTTATCTGAAGAGATTTATATGAGCTTGCCACCTGGTTTTTATAGTAATGTTGATACAAATTCAGTATGCAAGTTTAAAAGGGCTTTGTATGGTTTGAAGCAATCTCCGAGAGCTTGGTTTGGAAGATTTCGACTTGCTATGAAGAAATATGGTTATGTTCAAAGTAATGCAGATCATACGTTGTTCTTGAAGAAACAAAATGGTAAGATTACTGCACTAATTATCTATGTAGATGATATGATTGTTACCGGCAATGATGTTCAAGAGATGGCTAACTTGAAGACCAACTTAACTTGTGAATTTGATATGAAGGATCTTGGAGGTTTGAAATATTTTCTGGGTATTGAAGTTGTTAGGTCTAAACGAGGAATATTTCTTTCACAAAGAAAATATGTCCTTGATTTGTTGAAGGAAACAGGGATGCTTGGTTGTCAACCTATTGATACACCTATTGAGCAGAATCATTGCCTAAAAGAACTCCCTGATCAAGCTCCTACTGATAAGAGAAGATATCAAAGATTAGTTGGCCGCTTAATTTACTTATCACATACACGACCTGACATTGCCTATGGAGTTAGTGTGGTAAGTAGATTTATGCATAATCCAAGTGAGGATCACATGAATGCTGTCATTAGAATATTGCGTTATCTAAAGTCAGCACCAGGAAAGGGTCTCATGTTTTCAAAGAATGGAAATTTGGATGTTGTTGGATACTGCGATTCAGATTGGGGTGGAAAGGGAGAAAGACGACATTCAACCACTGGTTATCTCATTTTTGTTGGAGGAAATCTTGTTAGTTGGAAGAGTAAAAAACAAAAGGTTGTCTCTTTGTCTAGTGCAGAAGCTGAATATCGGGCAATGGTGAAAGGAATTCAAGAACTATTATGGTTAAAACAGCTTATGGGGGAGCTGGCTTTCCACTTGTAGGAGCTATGAAGTTGTTTTGTGATAACTAATCAGCTATTAAGATTGCAGAAAATTCGATACAACGCGATCGAACAAAACATGTGGAAATTGATCGTAATTTTATTTATGAGAAGTTTGAAGGGAAAATTGTTGAAGTTCCATATGTGAAAAGTACTGAACAATTGGCAGATATCTTGACCAAAGGAGTTTCTAGACAAGTCTTTTGTAACTCACTCGTCAAGTTGGGCATGCAAGATGTTTATGCTCCACCTTGAGGGGGAGTATTGGCGTGAGTTATGCAGATAATTATGTAAATGATGTAAATATGGTATTAGTTTTGTAGAGATTAGCTGCTGATTTCTTGTAATTAGTTTTCTTTTCCTTTATATAGGCTTAGTTGACTTTTGTATACTCTGTATATATACTTCTCATGAGATGAGTAAAATTATTCATTCATACTCAATTTGAGTTTAACTACGGTACACCTTCACTTTTAATCTTTGATTCCAATTTAATTTTTAATATCGTAAAACCGTAAAAATGAATAATTTATTTAGTAAATTTTATAATTAATTTATATCACTTATCCATGCCACTTTTATTACTATTCACTATTAATTATCAATATTAAATTAAAAATTTAATATTTAAAATTTTAAACATTACAAGTTGCTTATTTCCTATCTTAACCTTTATACTACAGAGCAAAGTTTTTCTAAGCCTTACATGAGTTCACGTTGAAGTTAAAGTCCTAAATACTTGTTTATTTTTTTGCATAGCATTTTTTTTTTTTTGAAAATATTTTTTTTGCATAGCATTGATTTCAGAGTTAAATGAAAAGAATTATTTTGGTACTTGAAGATTGTTTCTTCATGTAATCCTATTGAATGTCAATTTTTAGAATTTCACAAGAGTCGAAAGGTGAATATGGGATGGGCATACTGATGTGGATTACTTCAGGCCACCTATTACTAGATTTAATGTTTCTAACGCAGCTAAGTTTTTATTATCTTTTACATTTTTTATCTTATTGTTTTTTTTTCTTTATATTCTATTCAAAATTGATGGATTCACAAGTTCATAATTTTTTCCAAACCTTGTTAGACTTTCAGCCTCGGGTGCAGGTTATTAGTGCAATTTGAATTGTACATAGATAAGATTTGCCATGCGCTCTATATGCATGAACATTGTCGATCGTTTTGATTAAGTGTAGATTGTCAAATAATTAGGTTGGATGATTATGATTTTTTATGAGCATCCTGCCTTACTTATAGACATTTCGTTTCTTGCTGATTACCATCTTTCTCCATCTCTGGCCCTCACTCAAACAAAAACACAATCATAGTAATTCATTTCTTTTCTATCATTATCCATTTTTCATTTCTTCTATATTTCTCTTAGGAGGGAGGTTCTTATCAACAGCGCATTCTTAATGAAAATATCTCAAGGGCATAGAATCAAGAGCAAAGGAGATTGTCCAGTTGCTTCTAGGCAGGTAGTAAATATTATTCCAAAAGGTACTTTATACTGTACAAAACCTGCAAAGAAGTTCATCATTTGAATGAAAGAACAAAGAGAAGGACACTAAATATTTTGAGAGGAAAAGAGGATTTTTGTCGCATTGCGGTTATATTTCAAAAAAAGAAGAGGTAACTATCTTCACCAGCCCAAATATATATCTTCTGTTGACTGTACTTGTATAGCATCAATTATTCTTTTCTGTTTTTCATTTTTACGAACACATTTTTTTCCCACTTGCAGCTAATTCATATTTATTAATTGCCTCACCTCGTAATCATACTTCTTTATGAGTTACATTTTTTTAATTGGCCAAGATGTCTTTTATTGCAACATATGTTTACCTTGAACTAAAGTCTAGCTTGATTCCCTTGCAATTTTCATCATATCTGTGTTGTGGGTATGCTATTACTTTGTACAATAATTACTTTACTAAATTCTCTATAGTTCTCTCTTGACAAAATTATTTGATATTGTAAGAACACTTTAACACGCCCATCGGAGAAGAAACATGTTATTGTCTGTAGCACTGCATTTGAACTTGCGGACATATGGGATGGAAGTTCGAACTGGGTTGCGGTTGAGTCTTTTGTAAATTTGTGCTAAAGAAGTTATTTTTACATATCAACATATATTATAATCTTACTAAACTGCATTTTGTTTACTCTATCATAATTTCTTTTAGTAACAATAAAAATTCTCTCTAATTATTTTGTTAATATTCACCATAGTTAATCTAATTTAATTTATATATTATTATTATTATTAAAAATTTATTAAGTCATATATATGATTCGGTATTCAATATTAATTTAATATTTAATATCTGTATTATATATAACTAGCCGCATGCCCATATGATCCATGGATGTGATTTCTTATTATATTATAAATATTTTATTATACATAAGACATTTTTCTTTTATATGTTAGTAGTCTTAGTTAATAAATTTTAGATTCACTATAATTAACAATCATCAATATAGTTGTAGAAAATAAAATTAAAATATAGTTTAACTTTTTATTTTTTTATATATTATTAATAATTTCATATAAAAAATTATGACACATAAATAATATATAAAGAGGTAAATAACTATAATATATAATATTTTTATATTGTATATATATATTACGTGATAATCTATTTTTCATTCGTTTTTTAATTTTTTTTTAATAAATTTCTTATATATTGGATATTTTATAATCATATATTAATAATTTATAATTTATTAAATATATAGTCTTTTATTTTTATATATATTAATAGTTTCAGTTAAAAATTTATTAATTATTATTAATTTATTAAATATTTAATATTTTATCTTCATATATTAGCAATTTCAGTTAAAATATTTATTAATAATTTATTAAATATATAACTTTGATCTTTATATATTAATATTTTTAATTGTTAAATTTACATTAATAATTTATTAAATATATAATTTTTTATATTTATATATTAATAAATTATTTTACTAAATACAATAAATATTTTTTTTCATATTATGCATATATGTATTTTGTGACACCATATAATATTTTCAATTTCCTCTCTCTCTCTCTCTCTCATATATATATATACACATATATAAGGAATGTTCAAAGGTCATATATTTTATTTTTTAATTTTTTAAAATTTTAAAATATATTAATTAATTATTATTATAAATAAATTATTTAATTTATAATTAATTTATTATTAATATTAAAAGTTATACATTTTTTAACTTTTCAAATTTCTAAAAAAGTATAAATAGATTATTAAATTATATTAATGTGTAATTAATTTATAGAAAATTAAAAGTCACAAATATAATTATTAATTATAAAAATTTAAATTTTATATAAATTATTAAAATTAAATAAAAATTAATTTAAAAAAGAAAAAATGTAGATTAGCCATTTTTAAAATTTGATGATATAGCAACCTTAATTTATAATTAATTTATTAAGAATATTAAAAGTCATATATTTTTTAACTTTTTAAATTTTTTTAAAATATTAATCGAGTAATATTATTAAATTATATTAATGTGTAATTAATTCATAAAAAATTAAATATAAAAAATATAATTTATTTAATTAAATATTTTAAAATTATATTAATATGTAATTATTTAATAGAAGAAGATTAAAAGACAAATATAATTTATTAATTATTAAATATCAAATTTTATATAAATTATTAAAATTAAATAAAAAATTAAGAAAGAAAGAAAAAAAACGTGAAATAGCTAATCTAAAAAATAATGAGATTGCAACCATAATATTTCTTTCTTTAACTTTTACATAATAAAAATTTCTAAAAAATAGATAAAGGAATTATTATTATAACTAAATTATTAGCTAAATAAACTATCTAAATAAATTATTGATGTATAATTAATTCATTATAAATGCCAAAAGTTATATATTTTATTAAAAATATATTATTTAATCTATAATTAATTTATTGTAAATATTAAGAATTATATATTTTTTAACTTTTAAATTTCTAAAAAAAATAAATCAATCAATATTATTAAATTATATTAATGTATAATTAATTCATAAAAATTAAAAGCTAAAAATATAAATTTAGTTAATTGATATTATGAAATTATATTAATATGTATAAAAATTTAAAAGACAAATATAACTTATTAATTATTAAATTCTAAATTTTATATAAATTATTAAAATTAAATAAAATTCATTTAGAAAAAAATTGTGAAGTAGTTATTTTCAAAAAAAATGATAAATTGAAATTCATGACTCTCGTAAGATATCAAGAGGAAATATTTATATCGAGGTCAGTTTAAGTATAGAGAGAGATAGTGAATTGATTATTTCTAATTTCACATTAAATTTATGAATTTCTAAATATCAAGTGTTATATAATTTATTTATCCATTAAAAAAATAATATAATATATATTAAAAAAAAGAAAAATATAATTTTTGTTTTATGTCCAACATCCTTATTCATTATTATTATCATCAATAGACATAAAAAAAAACCTTAAAAATCTATAAAAGTTATAGAAAATGTGACTAACTTTATTATAGATTTGTAAATATGAGACGAAGAAAAATAATCCAATTTAGATATTTGAAATTGCTTTTAAGTTAGTTGTTACTTACTAAAAAAATAATTATTTAACTTATACTCAAAAAAAAATTAAATTAGTACCTCTTATTTATTTTAAATATGATCACCTGACTAATTGTATTGTATTTTTTTATATTAGATTTTATTCATATATTATTGGAATACTTTTTGTATTCTTTGAACTTGAAAATTTATTATTGAATAATGACATATGAAATTTTAATATTATGACAACCAAATTGATTTAAGAATATAGAAATTAAGAATATGGAGGGAAGAGAAGATAAAGTGAGAAATTGATAATATAGAGAGAAATTAAGAAATTACTTATTTTTTAAAATACCATGATGTGACATCATAAGGTGATAGTGTATTTTTTTGGCTTTTATATAATAACTAGTCGTATGTCTGCACGATGTGCAGATGTGACTTTTTTTATTGTGTTATAAAAATTTTATTATACATATGCTATTTTATATTTATATATTAATAATTTATTAAATATGTGATATTTTATCTTCGTATGTTAATAATTTTACTTAATAAACTTTAAATTTAATATAATTAGTAATCATTAGTATATTTGTATGAAGTAAAATTAAAATGTAATCCAAATTTTTATCTTTATATATTAATAGTTTTATATAAATTAATAATTATTAATTTATAAATAATTTATTATATATATAATCTTTTATCTTCATATATTAACCGTTTCAGTTAATATATCTATTAATAATTTATTAAATTTATTAAATATATCACATTTGATCTTTATATATTAATATTTTTAATTATAAAATTTATATTAATAATTTATTAAATATATATATTTTTTATTTTGATATATTAGGAATCATAAATATTAATAATTTATTAAATACATTATTTTATCTTTATAAAATAATAATTTAATTAAAAAATATTATTAATAATAATACATGGTCTTTATATTCATATATTGATAAGTTTTTTTTTACTAAATGTAATAAATATTAATTTTTTTTCACATTATACATATATATCTATTTTGTGGCACCATATAATGCTTTCATTATATATATATATATATATTAATTATATATTAGAAATATCAAATATCATATATTTTATTATTTTATTTTTACGATTTTAAAAATATATAAATTAATTAATTATTATAAATAAATTATTTAATTTATTATGAATTTTAAATGTTTTATATCTTTTAATTTTTTAAATTTTCAAATAAATATAAATATATTATTAAATTATATTAATGTGCAATTAATTTATAGAAAATTAAAAGTCATAAATATAATTTATTAATTATTAAATTTTAAATTTTAAAAAATTATTAAAAATTAGTTAAAAAAGAAAAAAATATGAGTTAGCCTTTTTTTTCGAGACTATAGTATTTATCGTCGGACACAGTGATTAATTTCTTCGTTGGCTTGCAGGCATCTCAAAAGGTGAGACATCTGGCCTGAAAATTTAAAACTGTTTAATATCCAATGTCTTTTTTAAAATTTGATGATTGTATATATATATTATGAATGTTAAAAATTATATATTTTATTATTTAATTTTTTCAATTTCTAAAATATCTAAATTAATAATTATTATAAATAACTTATTTAATTTGTAATTAATTTATGAAGGTTAAGAGTTATATATTTTTTAACCTCTAAATTTTTTTAAAAAAATATAAATATATTATTAAATTATATTAATGTGTAATTAATTTATATTTTATAAAAAAAGTCATATATTTTATTATTTAATTTTAAAAAATATATAAATTAATTATTATTATGAATAAATTTATTTACTTATTTAAAAGTTTAAGAGTCATATTTTTTTTAACTTTTCAAGTTTCTCAAAAAATATATAAATCAATCAATAATTAATTTATAAAAAATTAAAAGTCACAATTATAATTTATTTAATTAATATAATAAAATTATATTAATAAGTAATTATTGAATAGAAGATTAATAGTCATAAATATAATAAATTTTAAATTTTATATAAATTATTAAAATTAATTAAAAATTAATTAAAAAATAAGATAACATTATTTTAAAATTTTGATGATGTGTTCAATATTTTTTCCATCCTTGACTTATATATATATAATATAGATATAGATAACATAATCTATTGGTAAATAATTATAATAAGAAAAAAGAACAATTTAATAACCCAATTTCTATCTATACATCCACTTTTTTAAAAAAAAAAAAATTCTATGAGTACAGTCTTTTTATAACTTGCTGGAAATGTATGTTCTGTTTTCCAATTGAAATGAGCAAGCCATAGCAATTAACACTTAACACAAGGAAAAAAGGGAATTTGAAATAGCTTATGATTTTAATGTATAATCTTTGTATAAAAAATCAATTTATTTATATGTATTTAATTTATGAAAAATTTAATATAATTTTACTATATTTTATTATTTTATAAATAAATTTATATTTTAAATCAATTTATAATCAGGTAAAAAAAAAAGAGTAAAGGTTAGAGTATCAATTAACAAAAAAAAAAAAAAACCTACGCCACCTTTTTCAGACTAAAGTCAATTAGAGAAAGATTCAATGTGAGGTCAAATCATAAATGTTAAAAAAATAATAATAATACAATCTGTACAGACGTTGAACAAATTCTTAATCTAATCAATCCTTTAAAAATTAATTTGTAGCTCAATTAGGGGCATTTCAAAGACTCAAACGGCCTCCGTTAGGCACCTTGAAACATAATTAAGTGATAAGTGTATTTTTTTATATATAAATTTAGATTCAATTCTTTATTTCCATAATGTAATACTAAAAAAACGCCTTTCATTATCAAATGGGTAAAATAAAAAAATTAAGTTTATATTTTTAAATAATAAAAAAAGATTTAAAAATTAAAATTTATGTTTTTAAATCATTAAACATTATTTAAAATATATAGTTTCATCTCTGTTAGGTATCTCAAAATATCAAATTAATAGAAAAATATCCATCTGTTTCAACATATTTCTTATTTCACTAGAATTAAAAAAAAATTAATTATCATTATTAAAAATATAATTTTTTTATTAAAAATATAAATATTTGTATATTTCTTATTTTATTATTATTTAATATGAAATATATTTATTAAATTTTAATAAGTAATATTAAATATGAATATACTTGAAATTTAACATATTAAATAATTATATTAAATAATTTATTAAAAATGATAAATAAATTATAATTTATTATAAATAAAAATATATTTATTAATATAAGATAATGGGTATTAAAATTAAAAAATAAAAAATGAACCTATCTCTGCTTCTAGCTGTATGATATGAGTTTCCAGAAAAAAAAAAACCTACAAATTGGATTTAGGCACAAATTGTCTTTTCCCAGTCATTTGCTTTAGAGTTAAGATTCAAGTGCAGTTGATTACACAACCGCAACATATCACAACCACCCAATTCCAATCCAACGGCCATAATTTCATTTGTTCACATCGTCGAACATCCGTACATCACACTGTCTATTCTTTTAAAAATTAATAAAATTTTGCATATTATCAAATGCTAAGAAGCAGAAAATATAAAAAAAAACACACATTTTATATTCTCAGATCTACCCTGCACTATTACGAAATGCCTTCTATGTCCCGTCTTTCGTTCTTTTCTTTCTCAAATTAACACACACATAATAACACTACTCATCATCGAGACATATCTAAATACAGAACTGAAAAAACCCTTTCTCGACCTCTCTCTCTCCGATCTACCTCTGTCTCTTTTTCTCTGTAAAATTGATATAAGCTCTTCTTCTTGTTCTACTTCTCTCTCTGAATCCCAAATCTGATAGCTTCTCTTCTGGCGATTGTAGATGCGATTTGGTCTCTTTTCTTTGATCTAATCAGATCTAAGGTAAATTTATGGCGCTTGTTTCTCTGTCAAAATAATGGATCCACTTCGATCTACTTTCCATTTTATCTCTATTGTTATTTGGTTGCTGTGAAAATTCGGGTAAATCTTGAATTTCCATTGGTAGAAAGTTAATTATAATTCACTTTCTTACTTTGTTTCTCAAATTTATATTTGATTTGATCTTATTGGGTTGTTATCGCTTTTTGATTTGTGTTTTTTTTTTTATTTTTGCTGGTATGCTGCTTTTGAAGGAGGAGTAGTTTTTTTTTTCTGTTTGACTAGTGAAGATGTTGACCAAGTTTGAAACGAAGAGTAATAGAGTGAAGGGACTGAGTTTCCACAGTAAGAGACCGTGGATCCTTGCGAGTCTTCACAGTGGCGTGATCCAGCTATGGGACTACCGAATGGGAACCTTAATTGATAGGTTTGACGAGCACGATGGGCCTGTTCGTGGAGTCCATTTCCACAAATCTCAACCTCTTTTTGTCTCCGGAGGTATGGAAATTGTTAGTTGTCTTTGACATTTTGCTTTTACTTATTTTTATTGCATTGCTGGAATGACTGGATAATCTGTCATTTATGTTAATGCTGTTTTTAGTTGAAATCTTAGTTACTTACGGGAGACTGTTAAAGCGTGTATGTTTGTCGGTTGTGGTAGAATTTACATTAGATCTAGGAGATTTTTGCTTAGGATAGTTGAATTTTTCGCTTTTTGTTGGGGAATGTTAATTGGATAACTCAGTAGAATGAAACAAGCTATAGATTGGGTGAGAGTTAATTTTTGTGCTTCAACAAAAATGTGCAATATAGCTTCAAGAACTTGATTTGATCCCAGCACTTACCTTCAGTTTGGACACCTGATGATGAAACTTTGTACGCCAGAACTGTTGTTCTTTTATCTTGACCTTTTTAATATACATGATGTATGTATACATATGCATGTCTTTTCAAGATACATTTGGTTTTATTGGAGAAGCCATTCAGCCCTATGGCATTCTTTTTACTGGCTATACATCAATATCTGCTAAAACCTCCTATTATATATTTTAGGCAGAATGCATTTTCTCACCTGTGATATCATCAAAGAGAATTTGGTCTTGGTCAGATTTTAATGATAAATTAAATGTTGATTCCATGGATCAGTTACTACTTTATAAATCTTACACTTAAAATTTTCAAAATGCTGCATAGATTGACTAAAAAATGTTTATTTGTTGCCTTATCTTCTCATGAAGGATTTTCCTGTTTCTAAGCAATTGATAGTTTTGCAGGGGATGACTATAAGATTAAAGTTTGGAACTACAAGATGCATAGGTGTCTGTTTACACTTCTTGGGCACCTTGATTATATCCGTACTGTGCAGTTTCATCATGATTATCCATGGATAGTGAGTGCTAGTGATGATCAGACCATTCGTATTTGGAACTGGCAGTCACGAACTTGCATTTCTGTGTTGACGGGCCACAATCATTATGTCATGTGTGCTTCATTCCACCCTAAAGAGGACCTTGTTGTTTCAGCCTCTCTAGATCAGACTGTTCGTGTCTGGGATATTGGTGCCTTGAGAAAGAAAACTGTGTCCCCTGCTGATGACATTCTGCGGTTGAGTCAGATGAATACAGATCTTTTTGGTGGGGTTGATGCTGTTGTTAAGTATGTCTTGGAGGGCCATGATCGAGGAGTCAACTGGGCTGCATTCCACCCTACTCTTCCCTTGATTGTCTCTGGTGCAGATGATCGCCAAGTGAAATTGTGGAGAATGAATGGTATGGTGGTAAACACGTGATTGATGTTCCCTAATTCCCATTCGCTCTATATATTTAGATTTCTAATGAAATGCTTTCATGTCGTGTTTGATTGGGGATTTCTAAGTTCTAGTTGCCCTTGTATCCTCTTTTTGGACCCAAAATTTGAATGTCAGACTTCACCTTATTCTTCACGTCCTCTTATTACTTGGATAATCTCACAACTGTTCTTTTGTTGCCTTTTCAGATACAAAGGCTTGGGAAGTGGACACTTTGAGAGGACACATGAATAATGTGTCATGTGTTATGTTCCATGCCAAACAGGATATCATTGTTTCAAATTCAGAGGATAAAAGTATTCGTGTTTGGGATGTGACTAAACGAACTGGAGTTCAGACTTTCCGTCGAGAGCATGACCGGTTCTGGATACTTGCATCTCACCCTGAGATGAATCTCCTGGCTGCAGGCCATGACAGTGGCATGATCGTCTTTAAGTTGGAACGAGAACGGCCAGCCTTTGCTGTGAGTGGTGACTCACTATTCTATGCGAAAGATCGCTTTTTGCGTTTCTTTGAGTTTCCAACTCAAAGAGATACTCAAGTGATTCCCATTCGGCGACCTGGTACCACCAGCCTGAATCAAAGTCCAAGGACGCTATCTTACAGCCCTACAGAGAATGCTGTTCTTATTTGCTCAGATGTGGACGGGGGATCTTATGAGTTGTATGTCATACCTAAAGACAGCATTGGTAGGGGTGAAACTGTGCAGGAGGCGAAGAGGGGCGCTGGGGCATCGGCTATTTTTGTGGCTCGGAATAGATTTGCTGTGCTTGACAAAAGCAGCAACCAGGTCCTGGTGAAAAATCTGAAGAATGAGGTTGTTAAAAAGAGTGGTCTCCCCATTGCTGCTGATGCAATATTCTATGCTGGGACAGGTAACTTGCTTTGCAGGGCAGAGGATAGAGTAGTCATATTTGATCTCCAGCAAAGGATTGTTCTTGGGGATCTTCAAACTCCTTTTGTCAAATATGTTGTTTGGTCTAGTGACATGGAAAGTATTGCCTTACTCAGCAAACATGCCATCATCATTGCTAGCAAGAAGCTTGTGCACCAGTGCACGCTTCATGAGACAATCCGTGTTAAGAGTGGAGCTTGGGATGATAATGGTGTTTTCATTTATACAACTTTAAACCACATAAAATACTGTCTCCCTAATGGCGATAGTGGCATAATTAGAACTCTTGATGTTCCAATATACATTACCAAGGTTTCTAAAGATACCGTATTTTGCTTGGATCGGGATGGGAAAAATAGAGCTATTGTAATTGATGCAACAGAATATATCTTCAAACTTTCTCTCTTGAGGAAGAGATATGACCATGTTATGAGCATGATTAGGAACTCTCAACTTTGTGGGCAGGCAATGATCGCATATTTGCAACAGAAAGGTTTTCCTGAAGTCGCTTTGCATTTTGTGAAGGATGAGAGAACTCGATTCAATTTGGCCCTTGAGAGTGGAAATATTCAAATTGCTGTTGCTTCAGCTAAAGAAATTGACGAGAAAGATCACTGGTATAGATTGGGGGTGGAAGCTCTTCGCCAAGGTAATGCAGGTATTGTTGAATATGCCTACCAGAGGACCAAAAATTTTGAGAGGTTATCTTTCCTTTATCTCATAACTGGGAATCTGGAAAAGCTTTCAAAAATGCTGAAAATTGCTGAAGTTAAGAATGATGTCATGGGTCAGTTTCATAACGCCCTGTATATGGGTGATGTCCAAGAGCGTGTAAAGATCTTAGAGAATGCTGGCCATTTGTCACTTGCTTATATAACTGCTAAAGTGCATGGGCTGGAGGATGTTGCTGAACGTCTAGCTGCTGAGTTAGGTGGTAATGTTCCATCTTTACCAGAGGGCAAAGTGCCTTCCCTTCTGATGCCTCCGGCTCCCATCATGTGTGGTGGTGATTGGCCACTTCTACGAGTCATGAAAGGTATATTTGAAGGTGGACTGGATAATGGCGTTAGAGGTGGTGCTGATGAAGAGGAAGAGGCTGCTGAAGGTAATTGGGGTGAAGAACTGGACATGCCTGATGTGGATGGCTTACAAAATGGGGATGTTACAGCTATTCTTGAAGATGGGGAAGTGGCTGGAGAAAATGATGAAGAGGGAGGATGGGACCTTGAAGACTTGGAGCTTCCCCCTGAGGCTGACACCCCAATGGCTTCTGTTAGCGCTCGATCTTCAGTTTTTGTTGCTCCTACTCCTGGTATGCCTGTTAGCCAGATTTGGATCCAGCGATCGTCACTTGCAGCTGAGCATGCTGCTGCTGGAAATTTCGATACTGCTATGCGGCTGCTGAACAGACAACTTGGAATTCGAAACTTTGCTCCATTGAAATCTATGTTTCTTGATCTTCATACAGGTAGCCATACCTATTTACGTGCATTTTCATCTACTCCAGTGATTTCTTTGGCTGTTGAACGAGGGTGGAATGAGTCTGCTAGCCCTAGTTTGAGGGGCCCTCCAGCATTAGTGTTCAATTTCTCTCAGTTGGAAGAGAAGCTCAAGGCTGGTTACAAAGCTACAACAGCTGGGAAATTCACTGAAGCACTTAGACTCTTTGTCAGCATCCTCCATACAATTCCTTTAATTGTTGTTGAGTCAAGGAGGGAAGTTGATGAAGTCAAGGAGTTGATAATTATAGTCAAAGAATATGTTCTGTGTCTGCAGATGGAGCTTAAAAGGAGGGAAATGAAAGACAATCCAGTACGCCAGCAGGAACTAGCTGCCTATTTCACCCATTGCAACCTTCAAATGCCTCATTTAAGGCTTGCTCTGCAAAATGCAATGACTGTTTGCTATAAGGCGAAGAACCTAGCTACTGCAGCAAACTTTGCCAGGCGGCTATTGGAGACAAACCCTACAAATGAAAACCAGGCAAAGATGGCCAGGCAAGTGTTGCAGGCAGCAGAAAGGAATATGACAGATACCTCTGAGCTCAATTATGATTTCAGAAATCCATTTATGACATGTGGTGCAACATATGTTCCAATTTACCGAGGACAAAAGGATGTCTCTTGCCCATATTGTAGTTCACGGTTTGTGCCAAGCCAGGAAGGCCAACTGTGTACCGTTTGTGATCTTGCAGTTGTTGGGGCAGATGCTTCAGGGTTGCTCTGTTCTTCTACTCAGATACGATGATTGAGATGCTGAATCGAGAGGATTTTTCAAATTTTCTTTCAGCTCATCTTATTGGCAGCCGAAGTGATCATCTTGATTGTATCATGTCTGCAGGAGAAAAAGGTAAGAGATATACTGTAGAAGATTTTAAGTGCTCAGTGAATTTGTTTGTTCTGTCCCCCTCCTTTTTTATTTTTTATTTTTTGTTTCTTCTTTAAATCTTCTTTACTTCTTTTTTACTTGGTCGATTATGATTTTCAATGTAATAAACAACTTGAGAATTTTGACTGAGGCTATTCTTGTTAGCTGTTGGTAGACAAGAATAGTTAAAGGCCCTTGTTAAATTTAGATGATCTTTATAGGCAGGACAAGTTACATGTAAGTGTATGCAGATGCCACTCCATTTGGCAAATTTGCTTATTTGTGATTAATTGGGTCTATTGGTTGGCAGTGAGAAGTAATTTTTCTGTTTCAAGTAATTAAACATTTCGGTATAATATTGTTTAGCAACCTGTCATCACTTTTTCATCATCTTCATCTTCATTTTATCAAGTGTTTTCTTTTTGTAAGTGCCATTAGTTATTTTGCGCTATTCAAATCTTATTTTTGGGACAAATATTTACTTTTTTAGAGGTGATGTTCAATCAATTTCAAACAATTACCATATCTTAGGGCTTCATGTCTGAGAACAAAATGTATCTTTATGTTTGATCGGCTAAGTTTGAGGCAGTGTTGAAGCCTTGGTGTTGCCATCAAATCATCTGTGCTTTGAGTTTTATGATTGATTAGATCTTATTGATTTCGAGTTTATTAGAAATCGCCAAAATTATATATATTTTTGTGATTTGGATTAATGAATTTTGTTACCCAGTAGGAGGCACTCAATTTCTTGAGTCTGCAAATCTTACGAGTGGATGCTATATTTTTTCAGGCGGCATGTTCATTTATTGTCAAATGATCTAATGGTCGCATGCTTCGGTATCTTCGTTTGAGAACATATTGAGATTAAATGTTATAACCTTATGATAGAATTGAATTAGGTGATGAGTGATATGAAAGTACAATGAATTTTCTTCTCTTTTTTATTATTTTGATATTTTTTTCTACATAAGTATCATGGAATAATACATTTTTTAAAATTAGCTGAAAATAATTTATTTTGAAATATTTGAATTTGAATGTTTTGAAATTTTTTTTCTTTTTTTTTTATTTTCTCGTCAGGCCTTGTATTTTTTTTTAGTTCATTTCCTTCGTATATCAACGCGCTTATTATTGGAGTTTTATTCGGTGGTTTATTATTTAATTTATATAATAATAAACTTAATTAGTTTAGTCTTCAACTAGATCATTATTGTAGAAATTGTTTTCTGAAAAATATGTATTACGAATCATTACTATAGAAATTTTAGGCTCTGTATATAACATTTTCAATCATTTTATTATTATTATTATTATTTTGGGCCAGAATTTTCAATCACTTCAGGTTATTACGAAAATAATAAAATTATTTACCTATTCAATTTCAAGAGTTTACATATGATTTCAACAACGAATTTCACCGATAAAGATAATAGCAGAACCAGCTGTTTGAGAGAGAAAAGTAAAATTTTTCTTTAATACATGTTAAGAGGAGGTGAAAGAGTTGAGTGGGTTAGACCTTCACCTTTATTGTTTTTGCCGATAAAATCTCACCTTAATGTATATATTCGGTGGCCGATAAGGGGGTTGTTAGCTCTCATTCGACCTTATCTGACTCCACCTCTGGGTAAACATGCAGCTACTCTTCAACCATTTTTGACGTCAATGAAATGCATAAATGTTTATGTATTAACATCATAAAGGGTAAAACCTGTTTTATTACATCATATAGTGAATTGTATTATAACTTTCTTTTCATTGCAAAATGCATAATTTAAAAAAATTATATTTTTGTTATTTGATTGTAATATTGAAAACTAATCAGAAATTACTAAATATATTGAAAAACATTATTTTTAATATATATTTTTTGAAACTCAAATATTATCAAGCAAAACATAAATCAAAAGAATGCAAGAAAGGAAAATCCTAGTGATCCTTATTTTCAGGATTAACAACAAAATCAACATCGGATGATAAACAACAAATCAGATGTCCAAACAATACCGCTTGCAAAATATAAACTGTAAGAATTTGTGAAAATTTTAATTTTTTTATGTTATAAAATATGAGGAAAAATTATTATAAAAATTAAAAAAAAATTTGTGATGGTTGTTGCTAATAACTAAAAATAAGAGAGGGTGATGACTAAATGGCTGCAACCCAACCAACCAACCCTGTAGGGTTTTACCCGTTATCCGGAAAATTTCAAACCCCACACAAAAATTTCATCACTAAATAGAAAAACTTAATATAGAAGTTCTTGAAAAAGAAAAAAAGAAAAAGAAAAACTTTTAATATTATTTATAAAATAATTTAAGAAATATAAAAATTAAATATAATTTAAAATTTCTAAAATAAAAGATGTTTATTGCTTTGTATCTTATAATATAATCAATCTTTTTGGACGGTTAGCGTAATGTATCTGAAAAATTAGTAATTTTTAATTGGTTTTGAGTCCAAGTGTCAAACAGTAATTGGTGGAGACTACGTGCACAATGGTTATTCCACGCCACATGAAAATGCTATGATAAATACCCCGAGACAATCACAAGATCCTCGGAGGAGTAACCGTCAATGGGAAAAAGGTCCATTATTCCGTCAGCCATGGCAAACGCCGGCGCTACCGAATTATTTTTCCAAGAAGACCTAGTTTTTCTCGACGAGCAAGAAGCAAATGATCTCTCTTACTGGGAATTTATTAACCCATCCGATGCTGATTCTGATACTGAATCTCTACAAAGCCTTGAAAATGGGTTCATTTCGTGGTATGCTTTATCAGCCTCTTCGCCATCAAAATCCCCAATTTCTGACCCAGAAATTCAAACCCAAGAGGCCCTTCAAGATATCGTAGATGAGGTGAATTCTTGTGCTGATCATGTCAATGGCTATAATGGGGGTGGGGATGAGTATTGTTATTATCAGCCTGAGGCAAGGCCTATAGTTCTCCCAGTTGTGGATTATCGGCTTGAGGAGGAGGAGGAGAAACACGAGGATGAAGAAGAGGAAGCCGAAGACGAGGAAGATGGGTATGGGCTGGATGATGAGCTTGTGCCATGGCAGGTGAGTGGCAAGTTAGGGAGGCAGAGGATGAGGAAATTGGGGAAGAGGGTGTTTGCTAAAATGAGCAATTCTAAGAGGAATCCTTGCGCCTATGTGAAGCCAGGGTGTGTTCATGGCAAGCATGGACTGGGGATCAGGGCTTGAAGGAAGCTTTGATTGAAGGTAATTGGGAAAAAAATGTGATCTTGAAATGATTTTTTTCCTTGAATGTTTTATTTTTTATTTTTAACTTTGGGTTGGTTAGATTTAAGTATTGGAATTGAAATTGGAATAGGTTGATTAAAGGTTTTCCTTTCTTTGTTAGATTATGTCAATTGAATTAGGTTATGTCAATTGAATGACTTCATATGAATGTTATTATTGACTTATTTATCTTAATAGTTTTTAACCCAATGGTCCTTGTGGTTTCTTTTTGTGCCTTGTGTGGATTTAACTATTCATTTGTTGCCTACTATTATGTCTGATGAAAGCACAGTTGTTGGGAGGTAAACTAACAAGTTTGTGAAGATTATTGCTTAAAAAGATAGGACCTTGAGAAATATATTTGTATTTGAATTCAATGTGTGGATTTTGAAAATTCAATGATTATTTTGTGCAATTATATATATATATACAAAGAGCAGTGAGTGTTTTTTTTTTATTCTTCAAATTCAAATGCTTGAATATATTATCCTTCAAATTCAAATGCAAATGCTGAATGACAAAAGGGTTTTCTAGGAGAGGAGATTTTTGCTTAATCTCATCTGATTTTTTTAAAAAAAAACTAAAATATGGCAGTGTTATATATTTGTATATATTATTTATATAATTTTCACTGAAAGAGTAATTAGGTATACTTATATCTTACCAGAATAATTAGATATGGATGAATTCAAAACTCAATCCTTATCCGGAAAGAACATTTTTTTTTCCAATTGTGTCGGGATAACACTTCTTTGAAAAAAAATGAAAAGAAAAATTCTAATAGATGATTTCATTCCATGAAATAAAGGATAAATAAAACCTTATCAGAAGTAAATAAAATCAGCCTAATGCATGTTTTCAAGAATTCTTGTGGCAACATAAAATTTTAAATTAATTTATTTAATTCTTAAATTTTCTAAAATTGTCTATTTAATTTTTAATTTTATATACATTTAATAGAAGAAAAAAAAATTTTAATCAGCGGTCAGATTACGCACATCCTAACAAGTTGAGTCATTAATATATTCAATTAGAAATGAAATTTAGAGTTAGAAAATATAAGGATCAAATTGGTCATTTTGAAAATTCATGGTGTCAAATTATATGAAGTGATTATATTAACGGTGTATCTATATATTTTTTTTTTTTGCCAATTTAATATCTGAATTTCGTTAAATAGCTATAGTCATGTAATAACCTTTCTTCTTCTTCTTATTCTCTTTCTTTATTCATATGAAATACAAAAACAGAAGATGAAAATTTTGATGGGAAGTTGAACCTCAAAATTTTGTATGGTTAAAAGTAGTCAAATCTCTAAAAGACTCTCCAAAACTCCCAATTTTATGTACAATATCAAAACTTCCGATTTTGAACATACCCATTTGCACTATTGTGATATATTCATTGGGTATTTTTTTTATTTTCTTGAATTACATCTTCAAATACGATTTAAGCAGAATTCTAATCTGAGTATATAGGGAAAAAGAATTATTTCTAAGCTCAAATTTTGTTGATAAATAAAAGGAAAGTTAAAGATAGAGGTAGTTTTATCTATTGTGAGATCATCTGTGGCGAATTTACACACTAATCCATGTCGATATTTGGATACAGTACTACCGACAAGTAATTGATATGAATCTCAAGAAACAATCAATTAAGACAAAAGCAATTGGCAAGGACCACAAGAGTCATTGGAATTAGAGAGTTCATAATATCAATAGGCAAAATATGATATAATCATTAATAATTTCTGGAATATTAAAAGGGCAAGAGTAATGGAAATAATTTAATAGAGCATATCATTATTATCTCTTAAACTACTACATCGCATAAATTTATTTAATATGTCGAAATATATAATTTATAATCATTTTAAATAGAAATAAGTGACCTTAATTAATTTAAAAATTAAGGCTTGATAGAAAATTTAATTTCGCATAATTGCATCGAAACTTATTCGTTAAATTTTATTATTTTTTACTTTAGAGTTCAAATACAATAAATAATTCTAATATAATTTTATGTTAATCCATTGAAAAAAAATGAAAATACTATAAACACTCTAATTAATCATTATTTTTTTTATAATATAAAAGGTTTTGTAAAAGATTTTTTTATACTTTGATGGACTTTTGTATTATTTTATTTTAAGGATCATTTTAAATTATTTAAGAGTCAAATTAAATATTGAAAATAATTAAAAAAATAATATGGAGTCATAGACTTTCCGTACATCGTATGATATGTTTGTGATATTTCTGTTGGGATTTGGAAAAATCTAATGATACAAAGATTACTTGAAAACTACCATAAGATAAAAGAGTTCTTTCTTTATTTTATTTTTTTAAAAAAGCAAAATTATCATTGCAGAATAAAAATTATAGAAATAAATACCATGTAACCCTAGCTTTCAATTTAAATAGATAAAAAGATTTAAAAAATTGTCATTTTCTTTTTCCTCATAATTCAGTGTTTTTTTTTTTGAGATAAGAAAATTAATTCCTCATAATTCAATGTTAATAAAAAAATAAAACAAATATCAATTAAATAAACTTAAGTGTTTAAAAAAAATAGTTTCAAAATTAAGAGAAAACAAGTGCGATTCAATAACAAAATCGATTTTGTGTAAAGTCAAATTTCACCCTCAATATTGGAGGAAAAAAATCTACTACTATATTAACCAGTGAGTTTGAGCAGAGGTGTTAAAATGGGTTGATGAGTTATGTTCATAGCGGATAAACTCACTCTAATAATACGGTTAAAATAAATATAAATATAATTTATTTATTAATCATGTTAATATAAATACGACATAAAATTAAACGAGTTAAACGAATATTATACTTATAATACGTTTATTTAAATATATTATATGTGGATTATATAATCTAATACAATCGGTTTAATTTATATAATATTTTTAATCTAAAATAATTTTATATTCTTAAATAATCAATTAAAAAATTATTCATATAATAAAATTATGATTAAAATAATTTTAAAATATAAATATATTAAAAAATTTCTTAAAAACATACAATATATATATATATATAACACAATTTACATGAAATAAATGACATGTGCTTATTGTATTGTAGTATTAGAATTTAGTAATAAAGAAGAAGAGTTAATGAAATAATATATACTTGTAACAAATTCTGCAATAAAATTTTTTGAAAATTTTATTTTTTTTTTATTTTTTTTTTATAAATTCCATTTTAAATACCAAATTAAAAAAGTTATTTATATAAAATATAAAAGATTAAATTATTTAAATCATAAAAATTATTTAATTTTAACATTTAATTTTAAAAATTATTTCTAAAATTTATAAAAAATAAATTTAAATTAATTAATAAAATAATTTAGTAATTAGATGAAATTAATAATTTTTCAATAAGAATAATTAAACATTTAAACAAATTATTTTTAAATAAAATAATAATTTATTATACAATAATAGAATTATAATAAAATAATAAATATATAACTTTTATTTATTTATTTATTTTAGTAAATAATAATAAAATGATATAATTTTGAGTTTTATTAAAATAATATCATTTTAGTTAAATAAATTATAAAAAATTTACATATCAATATGCTAATGACCTGTTTAAAATATTATCATAAATAAATTGATTCATTTATAACACCTAACTTATTAAAGATTAATTTTTATTGTTAATTTTATATATTTTATATATTATGTTTACATGTTATGAATCATTTTAACACACCCTGAATTTGAGGAATAGTAAAGAAGAGTATCCCTATAAAGAGAATTATTAAAAAAATTAAAAAAAAAACTTTGTTTTTGAATTGGAAAACGGTATGTTTTATTTCCAACTGGCTGTGAAAGAATATCTTAAATATATTTTTATATATAACTTTTTACTGATTTAAAAATAAAAATTAAGTGACTAAATAATTTCAAATCAAAATAATTTATTGAGGGCAGTCCAAATAACCCATTCATCCGGCCATTCCGGCCCAATTATAATATTTGAGGATGGATATGATTTTTTTTAAAGATTTTATAAGTTTATTTTTAGATTGTTATGTATTTATTTTATTTTATTTGTAAATACTAAAATATTTTGCTAAAAAAGTAATAATTTTAAAAAAATTTGATAAGGATGTAATTTCATTTTTCTTTTTAAAAAAAGACTTTTGATAAAAATATAAGAAAAATTAAAAATATTTTCAAATTTACTATATTTATAAAATATTTATCAAAATACTAAAATTTATAAAATATTTATCAAAATATCAAAGAGTTTACTATGAATTTATAATGAGTTTATCATAAGATTATAATGAGTTTATAAATTTTATACAGTTTATAATGAATTTATTATGAGTTTATAATAAAATAATTAAAATATTTTTAATAAAAAAATAAAAATTTTAAAAAATATGATAGAATGTGTCATTTAAAAAAAAATATCAAGTTTTGGATGTCACATGTGGATTCAACTCAATGGATTTGAATATTAGAATTGAATTGATGAGCTGATTTTAATAACTGGATTCAAAAATTACTAATCACGGAAAAACTTGATTTGACCTAAGCAAACCGTTGTATTTGCCCACATAAATTAAAAATTTCTTTAAAAATATCTTAATATAAAAATATTTTAAAAAATATCAACTTTTTTCTATTTTAAAAATATTTTTTTAAAGAAAACTAAAAATATATTAAAAAAAATAAAATATTTTTAAAAAATAATATATATATATATATATATTATATGTATAAATTATGGGAAACAAGCATAATTGGGTCAACATCATTTCAGACGAAGTGAGGCCGTATTCCTAAGCGTTCTGTTCATGCAATTACTTTCAGTCGCCATAAGCAACACTGGGTAGCCTTTGTATTTGGCCACATATTATGATTTTGAACTGAAGATTGTAAGAATTCTATTTTTTTTATAAAAAAAAACCCTACCGTTTTTAAGATTTGAATCACTGATATCTTAAGTGAGAGTAATATCAGGTGGCCAGTTAAGCTAACCCCAACTGGTTTAGAATTCTATATTTATATGTATTTATTTATATATTATGCTATAATATAGTCAAAGAATTCATGAGTTTCTTTTGTAATTTTTTTTTGAGAATTATTCTTTTGTAAGTTTTCATTCTAATTTCCATGTAAAGTATAACTCTTTAGAAAAAAAATTTTATAAATTTATTTTATTTATTTTATATTTTTACATTTTTATGAATTCCAAATAATATTTTTTAAAATTTATAAATTAACAATAACAATTTATAAACATTAAAGTATTTTAATAAAGTTAATTGTCATTAGAATTATAATCCAATATACAAATCAGTTGATAAAATATTATTCTAATTTAATCAGATATTTCAAGTTCGAATATCTATATATGTAGCTGCATTAAAACTCGGTAATAAAAATTTTATTATTTTTATAGTCTTATTCTATTCGAATACGAAAAAATAATTTATACAAAAAAAATTACCATTAGAACTCATAAAGTGTTGATCCACGATTAATTATTACAACTGTTGAGATTTTAAATATATTAGTTAATTTCCATTTTTTTTAAAGATAAAATATTTGAAAATTTAAAATTTGTAGATAAAAAAATAAAATTTAGATAATTTATATATTATATTAAAACATGACACAATATTATACTATATGTCACTGTCTCAATCTTACTGTGTATCCTAATTTTTTAATATTTTAAATTAAATTTATCATTTATTATATAATAGATATTTACTTTATATTCATTTAAAAAGTTTAAATAGAATAATAGTATTAATCATAATGCAATTATCTTATCAAGAACGACTTTCGTATAAGGGTATAAGTATACTCATCGTAGAGCTGTAATATAATATCTGTAATTTTTAAAAATTAAATTTAATGAATTAAATAAATAATTTAAATAAAAAATAAAAGGATTAGAAGTGAGAAAATAAAGTGTATATGTGAATATATATATATATAGGATATATATAACATATACAAAAGTCAACTTTAAATAGTAAAATTAAAAGTCAAATGGTAAAGTTGTAATTATACTATGTAAAATAAAAAAATTAATAAAATAAATTAAAAATAAATTATTTATGGATGAAAGCGATAAACTATGATTTTTAAATTAAATAAATAAATAATTAAATAAAATAAAATTTTATTATATATATATGTGGTTAAAAGATGAAAGAGAAAAATTAAAAAAACATTAAAAACTTCTTCTTTTTCTCTTCTTCTTCCTTTGGCCAAGGTTCACCATGAGCATGGAGGGTGATTTTTTTTTTCTTTCAATTACTTAGTTTAACAAGGATTTTCAAGAATTAAATTAGAATTTTGGTGATTTTCTCTTAAATTAGTAAGTTTCCTAACTTTATCTTTTTATTTTTATAAAAATATGAATATGTGAAGTTTAAGATTTTGAGTATGCGTGTTATAATTGTTAGAATTGATGTGAATGATGCTATTTTGATTAGTTATTAATGATTTTCAAGTTAGATGGAAGAAATGATTAAGTTTGGGATGAGTTTGGTTGAAGGAGATAATTTTAGGGTTATGTGTAATTTAAAATTTTGAAATCATGTGTTTTAATTATGCAAATGCATTTCAAATATGTTGTTTTAATGCATAAATAAGAATTTAAAAGTCAAATGATGGATTTAATCAAGTTTGGCTAGAGATTGAGAGAGATAGTATTAATTTAGAGTTTTGGAAGAAAATTTTTAAAGTATAGTTGTTTGTTTGATTTTAATGAATAAATCATGTTATTAAAAGATTTAAATGATGAAAATAGGTTTAAATTAACATTTAAAATGAGTTGGAATCAAGAACCATAATTGATAAATGTTATGATATTTTAGGATTTTATTAAAGAATATGTGTTTATTAGATTTAATTAGTTAAAACATGTTCTAATATATTTTTAATGACAAAAATAAACTTAAAACACAAATTAAAATGTGATAGAATGAAATTTCAATATTAAAGTAAGTGAAAGCAAAATTTTAAAAAATTAGTAGGAATTTAATTTAATTAGAGTTTGATATTCGAAATACCTTAAAATATGACTCTAAATGATTTTATTTACTCACATTTTGATTAGCATTGAGTGAAAATATTTTGCTCAACCTTAGTATTGAAGAGCATTTTAGAAGTGAAAGTTAAAGAGATACTTTAGTTTGAATTTGAGTTTAATTGAAGTAAGTACATATTTTTAATAATTTAAATATATTTACATTTAATTTGGCTTAACACATTTTAGATAGAAAATGTATTAAGCTACTTGGTTATTTGAATATGTATATACATTGTGATATGATATATGAATTGATGAGTATGCATTATGTACATTATGAAAAGTCATTGGTAATGGATAAAATGAGTAAAATGTGATTTATGTGCATTATGTGAAAATAACTAAAAAATATTTGGGTAAATGAATGGAATATTAAATGTCATACATTGTGATAAAATGATGGGATATAATAAATTAAGGTGATTTGGTATTATGATGAATGAGAATAAAAAAAAAAAAGAGAGGCAATGAGATAAGGAAAATTGATTATGAAAAATATAAACTATTTGTGTGTAGTTTAATGTATTATTCAATTTTCAGAGTTCTGAATGGTAGTATGCCTATGAGATTATTCTCATCATTTGTCTTCTGGGCTAGACGTTGGCCGTCACTGATATATGATTTGCCTTCAGACTAGACGTTGGACGTCACTATAATTTGCTTTCGGGTTAGACGCGGGGCGTCACTTACCTTCGGGCTAGACATTAAGTATCAAAATAAATCAGAACAGTAACTCTGAAATTTGAATAATGTACTAAGTTAGTTGGGCTCAATGCTTTTGTGTATGTATGAATGTGATGTTTAGAAAGATCGATAAAAGTAAAATAGAGTGAAATTGCATATTACATTGTGAAACGTCATGATACAACATAATGCATTGTCTTTCTTTTAAAAGTTTCATTATTATCAAGTATGTACCACTAAAATTTTCGCTTAGCGCGATTGAATTCATCGCGCAGGTGATAGAGTTGATTCGGTAAATGCGGAAACTTCATCTAGACTTGGTCGAGTTTAGGCTTGAGGTGATTTTGCTATTTCAATATCAGAGACAGTTGCCACCATGTATACATTATATGTTATAGTATATTTTATTACTTTACATATTATGTTTATATTTTTTAGTGTATTATAAATTAAAAAGAATATTTTGGATAAATTATGTAATGTGGGAATGTGTATATGTGTTTTAATATATATATATATATATATAAATATTTTGAGAAAATGGGAGGAGTTTGAGAAGTTGTGGTGAAATGGTTGATGTATATTTATTGGAAGTGTATTTATATGCAGGTTGGGTATTCTTGAATTTTTGGAATGTTCAATTTACAGATAAAACTCTGAAGAATTTTTCTATAGATTTTTATATGAAATACTTATTTGGGTACCTATAATTAATAAAAAAAAATATTTTATTTATAATTTAAATATATATATTAAGGTGTTTGAGATTTTAAATTGGGAATATAAAATTTTTTATTAAATCATATTGTGACATTCTTATATTTTATATATATTTTATATATATATTAAACGTAAATATTATATGTATATAGGGTATAACGACGTTACACGTAAAATAAAATCAAATCGAGATTAATTTAATTTCTATCTATTTGGTTTTCGTTCAAATAAAAATAGTTAATTCCTTTAATTTCTTATGATTGCTCTGCACTGTTTAAATGATTAGTTACATTAGTTTACCTTAGCAATTATCGGTTATCTATGTTAGTATTTTTTTTTTGTTATATAATTATTCTTTAAATAATTTATTGTGTTATTTAAATTTAATTTTTTTGTTATTAGATTTTTTAATTTTTTTAATTTGTTTGTTATATAATTTTTTAGGTTAATTTATTAATGTTTGGCTGTTGTATAAATTTTTTTTTTGTGTTCTTGGTAATATTTTAAGTTAATTTTTTTGTTATTTATTTTTCTAGTATTTTTTAGCTTCTTTTTGAGTTTTTTTTAATTAATTATATTTGTTTAATTTTTGATAAATTGAAATTTTATTTTAATTTACGTTAAAGATTTTTAATTTCTGTAATTTAAATTTTTATTAGAATTTTGTTTTATTTTCAATTATGTTAATTATTTTATTTTAATTTCTGTTTTGGTTAATTATTTGATTAACTTTTTTTTAATTTATATTATTTAATTTCATATTAGCCCTATTTAATTTTTTAAAATCACTTTTTCATTTAATAATGGAAAAAATAATTCGTATCTCCTGCAATAAATATAAGATCAAGACATTATAAAATTTATTATTGTCCCAACAATAAAAAGTTTCATCAACAACTGTGTCAATAAGTAAAATATAACACGTAATATTATCGAATTGCACCCAATATTATCGAAATATAATCATACTTCTTATGGTTTACTTTATTTTTTATCTTTTTTATATTTTATTTGGTATTTTTTTATTAATTTTTGTTTAATTATCATATTTGCAAATATAATAGAGATGATTATTATTTATTATATATTTTTATATTGTTAGTTGTATCTCAATTTGATATCATTGATTGAAGTATAAGAAAAAAAACACATTTTTTCTCAATATTATAATATATATGGCAACCAACTAACAGACTAGAAATAAAAGAATAAAAATTATAAGCAAATTATAAAATATAATACAAAAACACTATATATTGAGTAACTGAAAAAACTATTTAGCGAATGCATATTAATAAATTTAAATCAATCGTTAAAGAAAAAAATTATTTATTTTGTTTATAGAGTAATATAATTGAAGGAATTATTAAGCGAATATTTATTAATATGTTTAAATCAATCATTAAAAAAATATTTATAACCATTAATATTGAAGTATTTTGGTATGAAAAATGATTATTAATTTTTTTTATCAATAAGATGATTATTAATTTGCTTATAATTATTATAAGTTTTGAAATTAGTATATACATAAGCAATGAAAGTACATGTAACATCGTGTATCTCCTTTTCTAATTAATTATTATTGGAAAAACATGAAAAAAAAAAAATTTGGACTTCGTCTATCGGGCCTTTAGTCTGCCTAGAAATTACAAAATGGAAGACATTGGGTTAGATCACAAATGAAATATATCTTTTATATAATTTTTTTTTCAAAAAGAAAAATATAATATTGAATTAGAAAGATAGTTTTAAAATAATATATAAAATTTAATTTGAAATACCTTGTTATTATTAAGAAAAGAAATGAAAATGAAAATGAAAAGATATTCACAAGTTGAACATTTTTTTTTCATAAATCGATCGGAAGTTTATTAATAAAATAATCTTAAAATCAGGAAAAAAAAAACTTATAGGATAATTGGTTTCCCTCACAAGATCATATAATTGAAAATCCAAGAGAACAATTTCAAGTTTCACAAGTTGCACAAGTGCCATTATTTTTTCAGTGTAAATAAAGAAATAAAAACAAGAAAAGAAAGGAAGAGAAAAAGAAAAAGTTTATTAAAGGGCAAAGGCATGTGCTTCACTTTGGCTTTGCAATTGCACAGTGACTAAAGTTGATGTAATTACTAATAAAAGGCAAAAGAATCTAAATTCTTTCTTTTTTATTATATTTTTACAAAAACAAAGATCATGCATGTTTAATAACAAACACAAATAAAGTGAAACTTTTTCTCTCTCTATCTCTAAGTAGAGCCTCCCTGCTCGGTCATCAGGTTTGTGAATGAAACAAGTTCTTTTCTTATTAAACATAGTTGTTTTCGGTGTTGATATCCATCCTGGGGTTGGAGAATTAGTTTATTGAGAGTTAGAGACCTTATTACAAAAGGCATCAGATGGCAGGTTAAGAGTGGGAGAGATATTAGTATATAGGAAGATTTGTGGGTCCCTAGCCTTCTGAAATTTAAAATTACATCTCTTAAATCTCAATACCTAAATTTATCTAAAGTTTCATATTTAATTACTAATGAAAGATGCTGGATCTCATTAGTCTTTTCTAAAGCTGATGCATAAGCTATTTACATGATTCCCATAGGACTGAGGGATGTAAATGATAAAATATTCTGACACTTTGATAAAAGCCATGGATGTCTATCATTATCTTTGCAATTCGGCTTTCTTCTTTGCAACCTGGAAATTTCACTTCTATCTCTCATGTTTGGAGAAGCATTTGGAATTTGAATATCCAACCTAAAATTAAATGTTACTTATGGAGACTATGTACTAAATCAGTGCCCGTGTTGGTGAATATAGCTAAAAGGAGGTTATATAATTATGATATATATTCTATGAAGGTGGAATGTGTGACGCACTATTTGTTTAGCTGATATCATGTTAAAGCTACATGATTTTCATCAAATGTGGGTATTGATCCTTTAGCTCTCCAATCCTCTTCTTTTATTGATTGGTGGACATGTACGTATTTCTAAAATCTATTATGGTCCTAATAAGAATTCTTGGCTTTTGAAAATTAGATGTTTTTGTTGATATTTATATTTGGAACAACTTGTGTTTTGAAGGCATATCTCCTGATCCAATGGATGCAGTAAGCAAAGAAAGTTTCTCCAATGCTAATTTTATGGAATCCCTAAGTGCTCATGCCTCTGTTTTTGTTGAAACATGCAATTTGATTCTATCCCAAGTAAATGGCAAAAACTTCAATAGGAAAGTTTAAAATCAACTCTGATGCTACTTATTCCCGATCAAATAGATTTGCAAGAGATACAATGATTATTAGAAACCATCAAAGGAAGGTTCTTGATGGTGTGGTTTGCTTAATTGATTTTGTTTCTGCAATAATGAATGAAATTCAAACTCTATGGATTGCAGTACAAAGAGCTCTAACTCTAAATTTATCCGCTTGTTGTTTTGAATTTAATAGTCTCCTCTTAATTAAAGTCAATAATGAATTAGATTATTGTCCATGAAAGATTGAAGCTATAGTCTTAAGAAAGGAAGATAGGGAGTTCGATTTTTGTTCCTTTTCTCATGTTCCCAAGCAGTTGACTGGATTGCTTCAGCAATAAAAGAACTACTTTGAATCTAGATTGGCTTGTGAACCATTCTCCCCAATTGAAGGATTTACTTCTATATGATTCTAGTGTGGTTTAATGAAGTTGAATATTTTCTTGATTAAAAAAAACATGTTTAATAAAATATCTACATGTTTATAGGAAACAAACACCATTGTTGGTCATTTAGCTTGTAATCGAGCAGAGAATTTTAGGGGATAATTTCATAGATAATCTGAAACTTTTTATTTATATTTTTAATAACTTTAAATTTAAATTTAAATTTATTTTAGTAAAATTTCTCAAATTTAAATTTTTAATAAAATTTATGAATTTATTTTTTTTGTTAGAAATGATTGTGTTCAAAAATAAAATAAAAAATATTTTTCACATCATTTTCTCAAATTCATGCGGAATAATTTACACCCATCATTCCTGAAGAATTGACAACTCACTTTATTGATTCTGAAATTTAAATTTTACATCGGTCATCCATTGAGTTAAGAATTTTATAATAAAATCGTCCCCGACCTAAATTATCGTCAACTCTATTAACGGATTCACGTCAACTCTTAAAATAAATTCATTATAAATCAAAGTAAATTTCATCCGTCATCTCTTAAGAATTCTCTTAATTTCACCAGTCATCCTTAAATAATTTCTTAACTTCACACGTCATTCTTAAATAATCTCTTAATTTCACATGTTATTCTAAAAAAATTAATTTAAAATCGCATATAATCTATATTGGTGCAATTATTATATCCTTAGACTTCTCACTTTAAAAACAAATATATAACCATCCAAGCAAATCACATATTAATTAGTTTAACAAATCTTAAATAATTTTTAAACTTTTTTTTTTTACATTTGAATGATAATTTTAAATAATTTTTTTACATTTGAATAATAATTATTATTCTATTTTTATTTTTATAAAATAATATTTAATAATTATTATTTTTATTTCAATGATAAAAAAATTAAAATTTTAAAAATTTACTAATTTTAAAAATAGTATAATTATTACTATAATATTTTTTTATTTTTTAAAATTAATTTTAACAATAATTGTTATTATTATTCAAATGTAGAAAAATTAAATGATTTAAAATTAGATAATTTTGAAAATTTTAATTTTTTTAAAAAAATTTATTAATAGATTTGTTAAATTGACTAATAAATTTTATTTAATTATTAAATAAAATTACTTTGTAATTAATAATTTAAAATTATCATTCAAATGGAAAAAAATAAATTTTTTAAAATTATTTAAGATTTATTTTTAAAGTGAGAAATTCAAGGTTATAATTATTGCATCAATATAAATTATATGTGATTTTAAATTAATTCTTTAAAAATTACAGGTGAAAAGTTATATCCCAATTTTTCAAAGCTATGGTGGCCTTATCTTACTATAAATCTCAATTCATAACTTATTTAATTTATGTCTTTCATAAATATATGTTCAATTATAATATTTATTACATCATTTACAAAATTTAAATAATTCTCAAACTAAAATTAAACTGAAAATACTAATCCGATAGCCCAACCTCTTCTATAAATAGAAGAATTTCAAATTAAAGAGTTTATGCTCTAATAAAGTCTACCAAGTTGATATTTAAAAATATCTAAAAATAATAATAATAATGGGGTGAGTCCAACTACTTAGTGAATAAGTAAATATGTAACAAGGGAGAACAAATAAAGTTTAATAATAAATATATTATAAATATTATCTATAACTCAGCTTAATATAATTTTATTCTCAGTTGTTTTTTATATACACTTAAAAATAAATTCTTACTGTTCTGACTTCAATCCAAGGGCGCATGATGACTTACTTCGCAAGTCCAAAGAGAAATAACTTCAATACACATATGCAGAGTAATTACCCCGGCCAAGGGTAATTTTATAATATCATTAAATTTAAACATCTATCATCAAGGTGCAATCAGATAGATTTTTAAAAGAGTATATATAAACTAATTTATCAACAAAATTAAATTAATTATTTAAATATATAATAATTTAAACTACAATTATTTATTTTCACTTAATAAGAAAATAATTAATATTCAAAAATAAATTATCATTGTAAATAAATTACCTTAATAAATACTTTCCTTAAAATCATATATAAATATAATACTTTTAAGAAAAATACAATGTTACATATTTACCCACTCACCTTAGCCAAAAGCTAAATTTATAAATTCAATTGTTTCAACTCTATAATTTATTTCAGTTGTTTTATCCATTGCTAGAGTGATATAAGAATAATAATTAACTAAAAATTATCCTAAAAATATTAACTATTATAATAAGCATGATATGAGACATATATAAAAACTAATCCTAAATTCTAACGAAATATCGATAATATTTATCTAATTATTCCATATAGATTTTTTCAACTTATTCATAATTTATCAAAAATACTAAGTATTTAAAATATTTTAATCTACAATTAATTTAATTTATTTATTCCTATAATTTAATAATTATTATAATATTAATATTACTAATAAATATATTTTATTAAACTTTTAATAATGTTTATTTAGTTTACTTACAAGTTATTCTATCAATATCAAAATTATATACTAAATTAATGCTAAATAATTCTAAGAGAATAATTTTATAATAATCCTTTATTTATAATTAATAATTTATTCATTTTATTTATCTAAAATTATTAACTTATTGTAATCACAATGATAGTAAAAATATATTTAATAATATATATATTCACAAAATATATCTTTCAAATAGAATAATGTTATTTACTTTAATTTTTTTCTTACTTTGTAGTATTAAATTTTAATAATTAAAATAATTATAGTAAAAGTATTAACAATATTGATACTAAAATTAATATTTGCTAATAATAATAATTATAATAAATTTAATAATAAACTTAATAATAATAATAATATTTAATTACAATAATCATAACAAATCTTAATATTTAACTACTACTTTATATTATATTTTAATAATTACTATGGTTCAATAATAGTCAATATATATTAATATTCAATTATATTAGTAATAATAATAATAACAATGTAACTATTTAAGTAAATATTTAATAGACTTTAAATAATATACTAAAAAATTACTAAAATGTAAATAAAACTCTTATTTAGATAATACTTTAATAGTAGTATTTAATATAATTTACTTTACCAAATTAATAATTTATTATCCTTCAATTTACTTATTTATTTCATAAATATATTTATTTATGTCCTTATATCTAAAATACATCCAATTTATTTTGTAATTTACTAACAAAATTTATACTTTAAGAATTGATTTTGATCTTACCACAATTATTTTTATTCTAAAGTTAATATTCATTTTCATATATATATAAATAAATCATTATATATTAACAAAATTTCTTAATCATAATTTGATAATAATTTTAAATTCACTGACTAACAAATAACTACTAATTCATAATCTAATTAATTCAATTTATATATTAATTTGTTCTACAATTTACTAATAATATTTAAAACTCAATATTTAATTATTGTAATTATATTTAATATTAATATTTTTATTTTAAATTAATGCCTATATAATTTTAATAATATTAATTTTCTTTTATTATTTTTTCTCTTTTAACAATAATAATTAATCAACTATAAATTTTAATTTAATATTTTTTTAAATTTTAACTAACTATTCATTATTTTCACTACTCTTATTTTTATTTATTCAAAATTTATCTTCCTCTAATTATTTCTTATTTATCATAATATTTACATTAAATCCTAAATTTTCTATTAAACCAAAATTTAACTAATTAAAATTTTAATTATTATTTGTGTAAAAATATATCTAAATGTATATATATATGAATTTTTAAAATTTTATTTATAATTCACAAGTAATATACCAAATCGAAATTTAAGATGAGAAGAATAGATAAATTATAAAGTTATAGGTTAAAGCTTTTAATAGAAATAAGAAAGTAAGAATAAAACTATATTAGATTTCATAAAGAATAATTATTCTTTGAATTGATTCGGTAAATTTAAGAAATAAGACAGTGGACTAAGAACAAGTATTGATTTTATTGAAAATTATTTTGGAAAAAAAAAACATAAAATGCTATCCTCATTTGGTCTATATACAAACTTGTGAAAATTAGGGGATGAATTTTATTTTAGGGGGGAAGAAGTAATACTTGGTATTTTTCTAAAATAATAAGATAAATATATATAAATATATATAGTAAAAATAAATAATATAGTATATACAACAAATTCATTAAAAAATTATATATTAAATAATATAATTTATTAAATAAATAGAGCAGGTGTTGAATTATTTAAGTAAAAAAATATAATGGTAGTAAGTTTTTGACCAACCAAAAATAATAATAATAATGAGTGGAATAATTAGGTAAAATAGTAATATTAATAATATATATAGTGGAGTGTATAGTAATACCAATAAAAATAATAATATAAAAAATATAAATATATATAAAAAATAATATAAATTAGGTAAATAATAATGACTATATTAATATAGTGATAGTAATTTTTAACCAACCAAAATAATAATAATAATAATAATAATGAGTGAAATAATTAGGTAAAATAGTAATATAATAAAAATATATATAGTGGAGTGTATAGTAATACCAATAAAAAAATAATAACATAAAAAAAATAAATATATATATATATAAATAATATAAATTAGATAAAAATACAACTTTAAATATAGATTATCAGTTGTGAAATTAGTGGTCTTGGTATTAAAAATTTTTATTTTAATTTAAAAGGGTTATTAATTAAAGAAGGAAGAAATAAATTTAGATAAAAAGAAAAAGAAATAGAGAAGGAAATAAGAAAGAAAGGAAAACGGGAGAGAGAGTGTGTGTGTGGAAAATTTTAAACAGAGAAAAAGGTTTGGAACGGTAGAGAGAGAGGAAGAAATTCTTGAAGCACTAAATTTCATAAACTCTGTTCGACATCTTTCCGTCACAGTCAAGCAACATCTGCCGGCCACCAGCAAAGTCAACTCGCCAAGCTTTTCAACTCCATCAAAACCGTTATGAATCGCCACCAAAAATCACCGCATGCGTCGCTCGAAGTTCTTATCGGAGCTCTCGCTGGCGTCATTTTCGAACGCTGTTTTAGACAACATTTTCCTGCGATGGGTATTTTTAAAATTCTTTCATCTTAAGCTTCGACTTGGTATATTATTTGCGAATTATAGATAAAATTTTAAAAATTCTTATATATATATAGATATATTTTTACACACAAACAGTAATTAAAATTTTAATTAGTTATTCTTTGAATTGATTCGGTAAATTTAAATATTTTATCAATATATATAATTTCATTCTTATTCTTTAAACTATATATATATATATATCCAAATTCTTAATCATTTTCTCATTTTTCTAAAACCCAAAAATGTTATTATCTTATATTCCTCAAGAATTATTGTTTTTCTCATATTATTCTTTTAATAATAATTAAATTTTTAACCCTTTAGATTTAAGAAAACCTTATTAACTTAAATTAATTTGTACATAAAAATTTCTTTAGACCAGGAAATATCAAGTCTATAAAATTTTCAATTAATCTTATTAGAAATATTTTTAGCCATCAAAATATATACATACCTACTGTAGTTCAACTTAAAATTTTTATATGTAATATTTATAAGCTCTATTCTAAGAATATCTTCAAAATTTATATTTTAAGATTTTTCTCTTTAAACATTATAAATTAATAACCTATAACCATTTCCATCTTACTTCATAAATAATCAAATCAAACTTCATATACCTATCATCCATCATAATGCCACTATATTCATGTATAAATATTTAAAAACAAAAGATATAATATATGTCTTAGCCCTTTTCGACTATATTTAATTAAATCATTATATCAAAATTTATTTTAATTTAGTATTTAGATTTAACTTAATTAATTTTGTATATATCCATTTCATAAATTATATAGTTTATCTCCGATATATAAATTTTTAGTTTAAAATATACAAATTGTATTTTCAAGTATACCTCAAATATATCAAATATTTATTTCACTTGCAAGAATATTTCATGTATTTAATATACATATCTTATTATTTAAACTTTCTTTTCCATATTTTAGACTATATATATATTTATTCTATTTTATTATTTATTTACTTTTGGTTAATTTCACACAAATTAATATTATATTTCACATATATCAATGCTTAGTTTTACTTCATCATTTCACAATTTTATCTGCATTCATATCATATACAACTAAAGATAATTATAATCTCTGTAAATTTTTTTTATTAAGTACGTCAACTTTGTATCCACATACATGACCAATGCATATACTATGAATGAATGAATACCTTATGAGGTCGGCCAACATTTTTTAATTAAATAATTTCAATTTTTTAGTCATAATTACTATTACTATCTCTACTACCCTTGCATTCTTAGTGATATCATCTTATAATATAAATACGACTAAAATTATTACTTTATTTCTAAAAGTCTGCAGAATTTATAATATATTCTCTGATACTATTAAATGTCACACCACAACTCTCCAAAACTAGGGTGGACTTATCTTACTATAAATCTCAATTCACGACTTATTTATTTCATGTCTTTCACAAGTATATAATCATTTATAATATTTATTACGTCATTTATAAAATTTAAATAATTCTCAAACTAAAATCAAACTGAAAAATACTAATTTGATGGCCCAACATCTTCTATATGCAGAAGAATTTCAAATTAAAGAGTTTTTGCTCTAATGAAGTTTACCAAGTTGATCTTCAAAAATATCTAAAAATAATAATTATAATGGGGTGAGTCCAATTACTCAGTTAATAGGTAAATATGTAACAAGGGAAAACAAATAAAGTTTAATAATAAATGTATTATAAACATTTTCTATAGTTCAACTTAATATAATTTTATTCTCAGTTATCTTTTATATACACTTAAATATAAATATTTACTATTCTAACTTCAATCTAAGGGCGCATGATGACTTATCTCGCAAGCCTAAAAAGAAATAACTTCAATATATATGTGCAAAGTAATTATCCCGATCAAGGGTAATTTTATAATATCATTAAATTTAAACACTCGTTATCAAGGTTCGATCAGACATGTTTATAAAAGAGTGTATATAAACTAATTTACCAACATAATAAAATCAATTATTTACACATATAATAATTTAAACTACTATTATTTATTTTCACTTAATAAAAAAATAATTAATATTCAGAAATAAATCATCACTATAAATAAATTCACTTAATAAATACTTTCCTCAAAATCATATATAAATATAATACTTTTAAGAAAAATACAATGTTACATATTTACCCAGTCACCTTAGCCAAAAGTTAAATTTATAAATCCAACTGTTTCACCTCTATAATTTATTTCAGCTGTTACATCCACTGCTAGAGTGATATAAGAATAATTATTAACTAAAAATTATCCTAAAACTGTTAACTATTATAATATGCATTATACGAGACATATATAAAAACTAATCATAAATTCTAACGAAATATCGACAATATTTATTTAATTATTCCATATAGACTTTTTAACTTATCTATAATTCGTCAAAAATACTAAGTATTTAAAATATTTCAATCTACAATTAATTTAATTTATTTATTATTATAATTTAATAATTATTATAATATTAATATTATTAATGAATATATTTTATTAAACTTTTAATAATGCTTATTTAGTTTACTTACAAGTTATTCATTCGATATCAAAATTATATACTAAATTAATACTGAATAATTCTAAGAGAATAATTTTATAATAGCCCTTTATTTATAATTAATAATTTATTCATTTTATTTATCTAAAAATATTAACTTATTATAATCACAATGATAGTGAAAATATACTTAATAATATATATATATATATATATATATATTCACAAAATATATCCTTCAAATAGAATAATATTATTTACTTTAATTTTTTTTTCTTACTATTATACTATTAAATTTTAATAATTAAAATAATTATAGTAAAAGTATTAACAATATTAATGCTAAAATTAATATTTGCTAATAATAATTATTATAATAAATTTAATAATAAACTTAATAATAATATTATTTAATTACCATAATCATAATAAATCTTAATATTTAACTACTACATTATATTATATTTTAATAACTTCTATGGTTCAATAATAGTCAATATATACTAACATTCAATTATATTAGTCATAATAATAATAACAATGTAACTATTTAAGTAAACATTTAGTAGACTTTAAATAATATAATAGAAAATTACTAATATGTAAATAAAACTCTTATTTAGATAATACTTTAATAGTAATATTTAATATAATTTACTTTAACAAATTAATAATTTATTATCCTTTTATTTATTTATTTATTTCATAAATATATTTATTTATATCCTTATATCCAAAATACACCAAATTCATTTTATAATTTACTAATAAAATTTATACTTTAAAAATTGATCTTCACCTTACCACAATTATTTTTATTCTAAAGTTAATATTAATTTTCATATATATATAAATATATATATATATATATATATTAATAAATTATTATATATTAACAAAATTTCTTAATCATAATTTGATAATAATTTTAAATTCACTAACTAACAAATAATTATTAATTCATAATCTCATTAATTCAATTTATATATTAATTTATTCTACAATTTACTAATAATATTTAAAACTCAATATTTAATTATTTTAATTATATTTAATATTAATATTTTTATTTTAATTACTGCCTATATAATTTTAGTAATATTAATTATCTTTCATTATTATTTCTCTTTTAACAATAATAATTAATCAATTATAATTTCTAATTTAATAATTTTCTAAATTTTAACTAACTATTCATTATTTTCACTATTTTTATTTTTATTTATTCAAAATTTATCTTTCTCTAATTATTTCTTATTTATCATACTATTTACATTAAATCCTAAATTTTCTATTAAATCAAAATTTAACTAATTAAAATTTTAATTATTGTTTGTGTGTAAAAATATATCTACATGTATATATATATATATATATTTAAAATTTTATCTATAATTCTTAAGTAATATACAGAATAGAAGCTTAAAACGAGAAGATTCTAAAAATACATGTGTCACCAAAAAATATTGTTGAAAAGTGATCGGAAACAACCTTCGAAATTGACGTCAGCGAGAGCTCCCATCAGCACTTTAGGCAGCGCGTGCGGCAGTTTTAGATTGCTGTTCACGGTGATTTTGATGACGTTGGAAAGCACGGCGGGTTGACTTTGCAGGTGGCCAGCGTGTGTTACTTGACGGTGGCCGAAAGATGTCGAACGGAGCTGATGAAGTTTAGTGCTCTAAGAATTTCTTCCTCCCCTCTGCTGTTCTGAACCTTTTCCTCTGTTTAAAATTTTCCACTTTCTCTCTCGTTTTATTTTCTTTCTTATTTTCTTCTCTGTTTCTTTTTTTATTAATAATTCATTTAAATTGAAATAAAAATTTATATGCTAAGACCACTAATTTCACAACTGATGATCTATATTTAAAGTTGTATCTTTACTTAATTTATATTATATATATATTTATTATTTATTTTATTTATTCTTATTTATATTATTATTTTTTATTGGTATTACTATACACTCTACTATATTATTATTATTATTATTATTATTATTATTATTATTATATCTAATTATTTCACTCATTATTATCATTATTATTATTATTATTTTTGGTTAGTCAAAAATTACTACCACCATATTAATATAGTCATTATTATTTAAATTATATTTTTTAATTTAATGTACTATCTTTAATTATTATTAATAACTTGCTCTTCCTACAAAAGAAAAGTTGTAAATAGGGTGAGAAGGGTCGAACCCTAGGGACTAGCTTGCCGAAAGTTAACCAGAACTGAAAATAAAACTAAAAATTGAAACGGGGTATTTAAAATTGGAACGAGATTAATTAAAATTAAAAGCAAAAGCAACAAAATTAAATATAAAACCTGAAACGATGGAGAGCGAATTCAGTCAAGGCATACCGCGGTTCGAAGTTTAAACTGATTGATCATTGATTCAAGAATAATCCTTTAATTCAAATTACAGACAAGTTATAGCCAGGAAGAACGTCGACCCAACCAATCCTACCTTGTTAATAGGTTATTAAGATACGATCTAATAATAACCCCTAATTAACTAGCAAACCTAAGTACGACAAAGGATTTAACTGTTAACAGCCTTAAATTTAGTAGGACCTTGTCCTAATTAATAGAAACTACGAGTATCCATTTAAATCAGATTATACTCTTCCTTGATATAACCCAAAAGGTTCTACCCAATTAAATTATACCAATCACTACTACATCAATCTAATCAAATAATTACATATTTGATTCAATTGAATAGTCATGAAAATTACTATCAAACAAAGAACGGGCCCTATTAATCATTCAATAGAATTTCACTAAGGGATATATTTTCCCAATAAACCACAGAAAGAATATAAATGCAATGAAAATCAAAGAATTCTATTAAGTTCAATTCAATCTCACAATCATGATCAAACTTCTACCTTGGATTAAACCTTGACTGAAAGAAAGAGTTTAGCCACACATGGCTATGGAAGAAAACATTGTAAAATCTGTCAAAGAAAGCTGAAATTCGTATCTCCTCTTGCCTCCCCAAAAAGTGTCTATTTAAAAACCTAATTTTAACTTATATACTCCTAAAAGTGGGGCCAAAACATAATATAACAAAAAGGCTCACTAAAAACTACTTAAATCCTATTACAAGTCGGTTTAGAAGTCCTCAAATACCACTAAAATGCATGGGACCATCACTTAATTAAATCAGCCCGTTCAGATCTGCCTGGCCATTAGCCTTGGGCAAGGCTAAGGCCTCTGCTGCCAATCTGACAATCTGTCATAAAGAAAATTTAGCTTCATGTCCTTTGCTCCAATACTTCCAATCCAGCTCCAAATAATCCTCTTTATTGCAAATCCACCGTTCCTGTCCAGAATAATAAAAACCAAGTAAAAACTCTTCTTTTCAATGTGAATAACATCAATTAAGCACAAAAACAAAGTAATAAACATATTGGATTTGCAACCTATCAAATATCCCCACACTTATCCCATGCTTGTCCTCAAGCATTACTCAAAACTCAAAATCAAATCTATAAGGAGACCACATACTTCACCCTGAAACCCAATCCAACATATGCAAAAACCCTAAATAATTCAACCTCGCAATTGGATACCAAACCGTCAATATCATTCCATCGTCATGAACTCAATCGAAAAAGGTTACACTAAGAATTCTTAAAACACACACGCACACATACGAAGTTTGAATCGATAGGCATTTTATTGAGCAATTAAAAAAGCATATAAAACACATTTTCATAGCTTCAAGAAAACCAAACAATAAACAACCATAGGCTCTCCTCCAAATTCCCTCTCCACTAATGTAGGTCAAGTCTCAACAAAGGATTAATAGGTCTTTACTCAGGTTAGGCTAGGGTGACAGTTACAAAGAAAGGATAATGTAAGGATAAAAATAACAAGAAAATAAGTCTCCAATATTAAATCTCAAACGAGCAATGCACAATGTATTTACCCTTAATTAATGCTCAAATGACTACAAATGCGACTCAAAATAAAAATTCTATACGAATACAACTACAACAACAAGACTTACAAAATTCTATATACAAACTCAACTTTTCTCTTTTTTTTCTTTTTCATTTTTTTCTTTTCTGTTTTGCTGTTTTTTTTTCTATTTTTTTCTGAATTTTTTTCTTTTTTTTTTCATAAAGAACACCCTAAAATCTATTTACAACAATAATTGAACCCAAGAAAAATTTATATCTAATAAGCATGGGTAGCAAGATTTCGAATTCTAAAAACTAAACAAAATGCAATTGTGTCAATCCCAAATTATTAACATATGCACTTGCTCAACAAATAATTGAAAAGACTATTTTCTCGCAAAAAGGGGTGGTAAGCGAAGGCTTTTTCGGTTATATGGTTATATCGTGGGTTATGAAAAGAATTTAGAGTACGCATTTAGCATACTTCATAGGCTAGAAGGGGGTGAGAGAACGGTAACGTAAAGGTGGAAAAAACATAAAAGGATTAATGAATCGGCCAAATGCCCAAATCATTTCCAAAGTCGAGACTCGCCTAGGATTTCGCCTCAAGGGAACGTAAAAGAAAGTTCTAGTGTTCGGAAGCTATTCTAAATTTTTAGCTTCGGAAATTGCTCTAAAAAACACCTACCCAAAGAAACTAAGTTTTGAAAACCATTTTGAGAATTCAAAGTGTAAACAATTTAAATTAAGACTCATGAGTGTAATGACGGTCAATTTCAAGTTATGGTTTCCGCTCGCTAAGCCTTATCGTCTAAGGTTCTCACAACGGTCAAACCAAGTCCCAAAAGCAAAGTTCTCCTCTCTAGGCTTCCTAGGAGTTTCAAGTCATGTTTAAAAACATAAACAGACCAATGAGTAATCCCAAAATCAGTTTAACACATCAAAATTGCAAAAAAATTACTCGAAATGTCATGGGATAAGTGTCTAATCTTCCTAACTCAAAAGTCACATTTTCAAAAGCCAAGTCTCATACCAGAAATTAAGCATATGGCAGCAGCTATTAATCAATAGAAAGCTCAAAATTTCAGTAATATAACATCAAAATTTCAGCTGCTCAATCACATAAATCAGTCCCAAAAATTTCAGCAAAAACATTCTCATATCAAATCCCCTCCCCACACTTATTTCACACATTGTCCTCAATGTGGACAAATCATAATCAACCACAAGAAGAGGATCTCTAGCAAATAAAATTAAAAGAGAGTGGAGGTGTAGAGATACCGCCCTGTTATTGCCGAACAATTGCTTGTCAAACCTCAGCGATAAGTTAGTTTTGAACCAAGCGATTTACCAAAGTCACAACTTACCTACAAGAAACTCAAGCAGCAATCGCAAACCAAAACGAACAAGCAAACAAGCGATTAACTAAACAGGTAAGCTCAAAATTATTATCAAAATTTGTTCAACACTTGTTACTTGACTAAGCCTAAAGAAAATGAAACACCCACTATAGAATTCTTGACATTCAATTCCTAAAAATTGGAGCAACCAGCGGTATCAAATTTCACAGTTCAAAACTCCCATAAATCAAAATGACCAATCAAAATCCAGACTTCCAGTTATAGTTAAAGATCAAAATTCAAGGAATCTCATGGGCAGTCTTAATTTTATTCCGCCAAATCAATATCAGCATCAATTTAAACTATTAACATGACAACTCAAGACAAATTTCAGTAAAACCATAGACTTTACCCAGAACTCTTAGTAAAGTTCAACCTACACGAAGCATATGCTCAACCTATGGTCACTACTCAACACTCAACATCCAATTCAAAGTCAGATTTAAAGCATACCAGCAACACGTAATCAATCAACCAATTCGCAAGCTCAATTAATTCTCCACTCTGCAATGCTTCATCATAAAAAATAAATTGACTCACATGAAAATTGACTAACCCAATAATACCCAAATAACCATCATATGTCATCAAAATCTCAGAATAAATAAACAACGTCATTCCCAAATTCAATCAGAAAATGTAAATTAATTAAAATCAGGAGGGAATAAAATTGATTTGGCATTGTTTACAACAGATTTAATGAGAAATCGGGAAAAATTATGGCTGAACTGTAGAGTTGAATCACGAAGAAAATCCATGAATTGAGATGCAAAACTTGAGCGTATTGGACTGATTCAAGATGATGCAGTGAATGTTACGATGATGTCGATTTCAGAATTAAAATCACTGCCAGTGCTGAACGGAGAGTAACCAAAGGAATGGGAGTGCTGCTGGATTTCAAAAATTGAAAGGGAAAAGGGGCTGCTGGATTTTTGGGTTTGTTGGGGCTGCTGGGTTTTCGATTGAGGGGCTGCTGGATTTCGAAATTGAGAGAGAGGGAGAGAGAGAGATGCTGGATTTTCGATTGAAAGGGAAAAAGGGCTGCTGGATTTTCGAATAGAGAGGCTGCTGGATGGGGAAGAGAAGATGGTGGCTGATGGAGGGTTCAGTAGGACGACCGGCGGCAGGTGGCTAGACTGGACGGTGGTGGTTGTGGTGATTTGGGTGACGGCGTGGTGAAGCGGCGGGTGAAGGTGGAGAGAGAAGCTCTCTTCGTGAATTGAGAGAGAGGAGGAGGGAAGCAATTTTCTAGGAGGGAAGCAATTTTCTTTTACTCTATCTGTAAAAATTTAACCATATATTAGTAGAGTAAAAAATAATAATAATAATAACTAAATAAAGCAAGTTAAACAAAATGGATGGTAAAAATAATAATAAATAAATATATAAAAGCTCATTAAACTCATGAAATTCATGATACGGTGAATATATCAAAATGGAGCTTTTGCCGCTAATATAACATGGCCACCATTAAAGACCTCTTTTAACCTCCACCTTCACTTATAATTTTCAGAAACAAGGAAGAAGACGACACTGTTCATGGCATTTTTTTTGAAATAAAAATTGAAATTAAAACTAAGAACTGAAACTCATTAGGCTTGGGTTGCCTCCCAAGAAGCGCCGAATTTTAACGTCTCTGGCCAGACATTCCAATTCTTTAACCAAGGTCCATCCAGGTTCCATAGGCAGCATGTCCTGCCCTTCTACACGCATCTTTGTACTCATTGCACACCTGAATTAACCTCTTTCCTTGCCCACTACTTAATCATTTGGGCACTATCAAAGCAATTGGGTCTTCATCATCAATAAATAAATATTTTAAGCGATTCGGCAATCGCCTCAAACCCAATTTCATTGCCTTCTTCTCATTCTCAACCTGCAACTTCTCATCAAACAAAACTTTTTATTTGAACTTATTAGTACAATCAATATCAGAATTATTGCAAGAAACCACATTTAACTCACTTTTATCATTCAATTGAGAAGAGTTTTCAATACCAGACTCAACATTAGATATAGCATTTACATTTGACATAACACTAACATCCTTAACTTCACTATACATATTAAATTTGACAACTTCACCGTCCAGCTCCATGGTAAGAATACCATCAAAAACATTAATTTTAGACCTAGTTGTCCTAAGAAATGGTCTCCCTAAAATGATTTCAGAAGAATTTGAGGATTTAGGATCCTTCATATCAATAACATAGAAATCAGCAAGAAAGATAAGACCATCTACTTTAACTAACACATCTTCTAACACCCCTTCCGGGTAGATAACGGACTTGTCTGCCAATTCAATACAAATGCTAGTTTTCTTTAACTCACCCACATTTAAAGAAGAAAAAGTAGACAATGGCATAACATTAATCGAAGCACCTAAATCACACATAGCTTTCTTAAATTGCACATTGCCTATTCTACATGGGATAGAAAACATACCCTCGTCCTTGCACTTCGGGGGAAGCTTTCTTTGTAAAATAGCAGAGATATTCTCCCCCACACTTACCTTCTCATCACTAGCTTGATTTCGCTTAATTGTGCAGAATTCCTTCAAAAATTTTGCATTACGAGGTATTTGCTTAATTAAGTCAAGTAAGGGAATATTTAGCTCGACCTTGCGAAAGACTTCAAAGATATCTTTCTCTTCTTGTTCCTTCTTGCATTGCTTCAACCGCTCGGGAAAAGGAGGTGGAATGACAATTGGTTTGAACATCCATCCTTGCACTTGCTTGGTAGGCTCATCCTTCAAAATCTCAACCTCTTTTTCATCTTCTTCCTTGGGCCTGCTGCTGTTTTTCTTTGTAGCTGTTGTTTGTAGCTCTTTTCCACTACGTAAAGTGATGGCACTTACGTTCTCTCTTGGGTTGACAACAGTTTGAGATGGTAGCTTCCCTTGCGTTTCTAATATGCTCACGGAGGAGGCTAGCTGGATTTGTTCTTAACTTGATTTGTTCTTCCGCCACACCTTGTGGCTTCATGCTTGAGCACACACCATGGAATTCTTTCAAGTGATTATGTGGGTTTTCATTTTTCATCCCATGGAAGGTAGGGAGCTGGTGAATCAAACCAGATTTCAACTCAAATGGTGCATCCAAGTTTGGAAAAGCAATACACAGGGGCTGCTGGTCTATAGGGGCTGCCTGGAGCTCTCTAACGGTGCATTATCAGCCATCTGTTCCTCTCTTTCAGATTCTGTTGAGGTTTCTTCTAATTCAGGATCAAATTCAGTTGACGATTCAACTAAATCAGTAATTATAATTTCTGGATCAGCTGTAGAAGCAGTTGCAGCCCTTTTTCGTAGCTTGGTTTCCTTCGTCAATGTACGGGCTGTCTTTTCTATCTCAGGATCAAATTTCAATTGCAAATTTTCAGATCTGGTCATTCAAAGAAGCAATAACAGTAATGTAAACTAGTCCCCGGCAACGGCGCCAAAATTTGATGGGTGTCGAATCCACCAAAAATAATAACATGCTCTTCCTACAAAAGAAAAGTTGTAAATAGGGTGAGAAGGGTCGAACCCTAGGGACTAGCTTGCCGAAAGTTAACCAGAACTGAAAATAAAACTAAAAATTGAAACGGGGTATTTAAAATTGGAACGAGATTAATTAAAATTAAAAGCAAAAGCAACAAAATTAAATATAAAACCTGAAACGATGGAGAGCGAATTCAGTCAAGGCATACCGCAGTTCGAAGTTTAAACTGATTGATCATTTATTCAAGAATAATCCTTTAATTCAAATTACAGACAAGTTACAACCAGGAAGAATGTCGACCCAACCAATCCAACCTTATTAATAGGTTATTAAGATACGATCTAATAATAACCCCTAATTAACTAGCAAACCTAAGTACGACGAAGGATTTAACTGTTAATAGCCTTAAATTTAGTAAGACCTTGCCCTAATTAACAGAAACTACGAGTATCCATTTAAATCAGATTATACTCTTCCTTGATATAACCCAAAAGGTTCTACCCAATTAAATTATACCAATCACTACTACATCAATCTAATCAAATAATTACGGATTTGATTCAATTGAATAGTCATGGAAATTACTATCAAACAAAGAACGGGCCCTGTTAATCATTCAATAGAATTTCACTAAGGGATATATTTTCCCAATAAACCACAGAAAGAATATAAATGCAATGAAAATCAAAGAAAGAATATAAATGCAATGAAAATCAAAGAATTCTATTAAGTTCAATTCAATCTCACAATCATGATCAAACTTCTACCTTGGATTAAACCTTGACTGAAAGAAAGAGTTTAGCCACACATGGCTATGGAAGAAAACATTGTAAAATCTGTCAAAGAAAGCTGAAATTCGTATCTCCTCTTGCCTCCCCAAAAAGTGTCTATTTAAAAACCTAATTTTAACTTATATACTCCTAAAAGTGGGGCCAAAACATAATATAGCAAAAAGGCTCACTAAAAACTACTTAAATCCTATTACAAGTCGGTTTAGAAGTCCTCAAATACCACTAAAACGCGTGGGCCCGTCACTTAATTAACTCAGCCCATTCAGGTCTGCCTGGCCATTAGCCTTGGGCAAGGCTAAGGCCTCTGCTGCCAATCTGACAATCTGTCATAAAGAAAATTCAGCTTCATGTCCTTTGCTCCAATACTTCCAATCCAGCTCCAAATAAGCCTCTTTATTGCAAATCCACCGTTCATGTCCAGAATAAAAAAACCAAGTAAAAGCTCTTCTTTTCAATGTGAATAACATCAATTAAGCACAAAAACAAAGTAATAAACATGTTGGATTTGCAACCTATCAATTATATATATATTTATTACTGATTATTGGTAATATATATATTTTTTAATCATCATAATTATTTATTTTACTAATAATTATTATCACTGATAACTTAAATATTATTTAGTATAATATATAAATAAACATAGATTACCTAATCTAATGGTAAACTATTTATTATTATTCCTTACTAATCCAAGTTTGAATCACAGTGGTGTTAAACACCCTCATTTTTTTACTTATAATTCAATACATACTCTATTTATTTAATAAATCACATTATTAATATACACACATTTTTTAATGAATTTATTGTACATATTATATTATTTATTTTTATTATATATATATTTATATATTTTTATCTTATTATTTAAAAAAATACTGGGTATTACTGTAAAACCCTTGATTTTTGGAAAAATTGGAGTCTAGGGGCAAAATGGTAATTTTACCTTTAATTCATATTCGGGTGCATTTTATAACGTTTGGTGCTTATTTTCATAATATGAGTGTTGAGATATTTTTTTTTAGTATAATATTGTGTTTTTGGCTTCGGGGGATATTTTAGTCATTTTGGCTGTCGAAAAATTTTTGGGTTTCGTTTTGCTGTTTTTTATGTTATTTTGGTGACCATGGTGTCGTTACGGTTATTTTAAGTATAATTTTGCTAGAGGTTGTGTTTTGGAAATTTTCGGGTATTTATTAATTTTTAATTAAAATAAATTAAATTAAATAAATAAATTAAATAATTAATTAACTAATTAAAATAATTCTGAAAATAATTGAATTAGGGGTTAGTTGTGAATTTTTATAAGTTAGTTGGGTGTTTCTTTTGAATTTTTAAAGAGTTTAGGGTATTTTTTAAATTAAATAAATTAATTTAAGGGTATATTAGTAATTTACCACCTAAAACACTATAAATATGGGTGTTAGGGCACCCAATTAGAAACCTAAAATTTTTGTGCCGTCAGAGAGAGAAAAGGGGAGAAAAAAAATCATTTTGGGTCAAAAATAGAGCACTGCCGTTTGGTCAGTGCGCGCGCGGCATAGCTGGTGTCGTTCGGCGTGCGAGCGTGTCGTTCGGCACGGAGCTGCGGGCTGGAGGTGTTGTCGTTCGGCTAGCGGATCATGTCGTTCGGCTGGCCAGCGTGAATCGAAGCCTGTCGTTTCAGGCTTCCCAATTCTGGCAGTTTGGATATTTTGAGGTTTTCTTCAATTTTTTCAATTTCTTCCAACTTCATGGTATGATTTGTGTTGTTGGGTGTTTGTATGATGTTTAGGGTGTTATAAAATAAAATTTTTGATTTATTTCGATTTTTAATTAATTAAAAACAATTAAAAAGTTGTAGGACGATTATGGAGGTTCTTGATGTTTAATCTTTGATTCGGGAGTTTAAGTTAATGATATGGTATTTTTGGCAATTGTCATATGTTCTAGGGATGTTAGGTTAGCTGTATGATTTTATTTGGAAATTTTAGGTTAAGATTTATATTTTTAATTGAATTATTAATTTGAAAATGTTGTCTGTGCATAGTCACTGTAAATTCAGTATCTTTGTCGAATTTTTAAAAATAATTGGTGTTCAATATTAATCAGATTTTTTTATATGTTGTTTATTAGGATGTTGTGAATCTATGAAAAATAATTTGGAGTCTAGTTCTAATGTTTAGGTTCCGAAATAAATTAAGAATTGACACTGCTATTGGTTAAGGGTTTTCTGATGATGTCTATTTTGAAAATTATTTTGAAGGTCTTAGATGTATTGGAAAATTATGAAAATTTTATATGTTGTCCATCCTGATGTCTATAATATGAGAAAATTATTTGGATAATTTTGTGGTAACGAAATATGAAGAATTTATGATGATTTTTGCTGTACTGAGTTTTAGTGGTTCAAACAGAACCAGAATGTTGTAAAATATTTTTGGGTGACCAAATAAATTTGGATTAATCTGAAATTTTGCACACACTTTATTTACATGTTGCAGAAGCTACTGAAATTTTTTCAGAATTTTTGAATGATGGAATTATTTTCTGAAAATTTTTGAATTATAGGGACTACTTAAGAATTTTTATCGGTTTTGGGTGTTGGTATGAATTATGATTTTTGCATAGGGACTGATGTGATATTATTTGATAAATGAGTTATAAAAATTGAGTTGAGGTTCTGGTTCTAATAAATTTTAAGTAATTAAATGATTTTGTATTTTTGAGGTGCGATCGGTTTAACCATTGGGTTGAACCATAATTTTGAGTTGAGTCGGGTTGGTTTTTAATTTTGGATTATCTTGGTTAGTTGTTGGTTAAGTATTGGTTTTTTTGCATTCATAGCATGCATTGCATCCCTCATGATAGATGAGATAGTGGGATTGATTGTTGGACTATGTAATTATCTTTCCTTAGGCAATAATCCAGCTGAAGCTCAAAGTTAGTAGGTTGTGAGGATTTAGCTAAGCTTTCTTTGGATACCAGGTAAGTTCATGGGTGTATGTGTATTATTTGTGATGTGCTATTTGCTAACTACGCTATTATATATATAAGCCCTTCGTATATATTATTCTTTCTAATTTCGATATATTATCCTTTCTTGCCCTAGCCTCGCATGTAAGTAGGAGACAGATAAACTTGTATGCTATTTGCTAAATGCCTTGATATGATATTGAATATTCTTGTGATGTGCGATGGTGTGTCCAATGGGGACGGAGGATATGGATTGTGATTATGGAGATTATTTTGTATATCAATATCGATCTTGTTCTTGGGACTTATGTCTACTTGCTCTTGGGGCCACGTGCCTACTTGTATTTGGGTATGGTTGAAGGAGGATGATGTTATATTTTGTAGACCCGATACACCATTATGTATGAGATTATTGTGGATGTTTACTTGATATATATTACTTTGTTAAATTGTATTAGTGTTTCTCTGCCTCTCATGAGCTTACTGAGCGTATATATATATATATATATATCGCTCACACCCTTATAGATTGACTTGCAGGTTGAAGTTATATTCCTTAGTGAGCTCGGTCGTTCTCTTTGTGGGTTCTTCTAGTTTGGTTGTGAATTTTGGTTCGTCTGCATATTTTCTTTACTCCATAGAGATTTTTGAATATTTTTGGGTGGACTGTGTTCGAACTCTTTTTCTTATAACGAGGAGTAGACTGTTTCTTTGCATTTAGTTTGAGTTTTAGTTATTGAACTTGATTTTGGATAGTATCATTTCTATTGATGACTTGATTATGAAATAAATTTATTGAACTTAATAATTTTACATTATAATAATAAATTTGAATTAGGCTTGTAAGGTTGTACTTATGTATAACCTTACGCCGGTCCCGGCTTCCAGATTTGGATCGTGACAATTACATAAAACTAAAATATTATTTAAGAATGATAGATAAAATTAACAAAATTTTTAAAAATAATTAATGAAATTAAGATAATTCTTTAGAAATAATTTTGAATCGAGAATAATTTTATCACAAAACTCTTAATTTTTAAAATGAATAATAAAAAATTTAAATTTTAAAAATAATAAAGTGAATTAGTTAATTTTTAAACAACTACCGATATTAATTATTCAAGCGAGTAGCCAGGATTTTAGATAAGGGGGGTCCAATTCAACTTAAAATTTATAATTCACAAAAATAATATTTATAATAAAATAAATAAAACAAGAAAAATGTTGGATACAAAGAAAATTTAAAACATTAAATTACAATATTCCTCGCCTATTTTTCATTGATTGAAATCTATTCATAATTGTTTCATTGTCTATACTTGCAAATACATCTCTTTTAATATAGGTAACTAAACAATCATCAAATTAAGTTATTCTTGTTTGTTTGTAATGGGCAGAGTCATTGATAAATCTTGTTTGTTTGTAATGGGCTTGATTAAAAGGCCCAGTTTTAAAGATTGGAAAAAAAAGGATGAAAAATGTCGGGAGCGTGGATCGAAGTTGCGTGCTCTCACATAGTAAGGCCAAGCTGTTCCATCTCAACCAATGTAATATTCATTCTCAAATATACCTAAAAATTTTTTATTTTTAACTGAGGGGGGAACAGGGCCCCATGGGACCCCCTTTATCTTCGCCTCTGTAGACGACTGATTTCCGTGTTTCTTTGGCACTGAATCATACACTGTCAACTCCTCCAGCAAAAATTGGTTATTGGCTACATCGCGATTGTGGAAATTTCATATCCTAGAGCTGTGAGATTATAATTATAGTGAGATTATCCTCACTTTATAATGATAATAATAAAAAAATAAGCATAGCATTGGATAAAATTAAACAGGTAAATTGCAACTGGATTGAAGCATTAATAAATTCTTAGGGCCCTAAGAGTAAAATTCAGTTAAAAAGCACCTAAAATGAAGGTAAAATTAAAGCAATGAGTTTATAATAAATAAAATTTTAAAATATAAAATTAATTATTTAGATTTATTTTATTTAGATTTATTTTTCTATAGTAGCTGTAAAATAAAGTAATGAAAATATTAATATTAAATTTATAATAATTATTATATATATAATAAATTTTTTATATATTATACGAAGAAAATAAATTTATTAAAATTGATAATTTTAAAATAAATTGAATAAAAAAAATTATATAGCTGTTTAATTGGTTTGAAATTAAGATTTTATTGTAATTGTTGTTGTTGGTTATTAAATTTATTTTATATTTTTATAAAATGATATAAAATTTTTAATAAAAAATTTAAAATTTGAATAAAAATATAATTTTTTTTAAAAAAATTCGGTTATTAATATATGCTGCAGTTCGTGTGTGGTTAAAATTATTTTTATAAAACATTTATCAAGTACATGCAGGATAGATGATGATGATGAATAAAGTTGGTGGAAGAAGAGAGAGAAGTGGGAGGGCTCGGCCGCCCCCTAAAACAGCGTGAAAAGCTCTCTTAGTGCAGACACAGTGTGGAAAGTGGCACTGTCACTGTGACTTCTCACTATCACTGTCTCCGTACACATTCGACTTCTCACAATCACTGTCTCGTTCAATTGAATCATCGAATCCTGCTCGCTGTTTTAGTCTTTTGTTGATAAAAATCTATTATTATACCATTTTACCATTATATAAAGCTGCCAAATTGCCTCATTATTGATTTGGAAGATAAATCTCAATTTTTTTTCTTTATAAAATAATATGATTCATGAAAAAAATTGTATCCATACAGTTCCAAATAGGAAGTGCGAAATTAAGTGGAGTAGCCATCGTGATTGACACACATGTAAGGCATGAGATATTCTTTCCTAGATCAGCCAGTGAATTAATAAGATTATTTATTTATTTATTTATTATTTTTTATTAAATAAATATATATACTCAATTTAAATAATAATTTTTCTAGGGGGCATAGAGCATATGAGGTAATCTCACTAATCTTTTTTTTTCAATTTTTTCATTTTTCATTTTTATATTTTAATTTATCTTAATAAAATATTTCAATTCAATTTTTTTCCATTAACATTTTTTTACAATGCTAATCACATAAAACTATATATTAAAAAAAAAAAGCCATTTTTTCACATACAAATTTAAAGTGAAACTAATCGACTAGGATAGAAAAATTGATAAGACATGATAAATATACTTATAAGTTTCTAAATTTGATCGACGAAATGGCGAGGGCTTAGTCTTTAAAAGCTAAAAATAAAAGAACTAATGTATTATGTGTAACTGTCCTATAAACTTGAATTAAAATGAGAGACTCTGACGATAAATTATTGGACTAACTCTATTAAAATTTACTTTATTTAATAGTCGTATTTCACCTAAAAAGAATAATCAGACTCCACTAAATAAGAATTTCTTGTAATAAAAAAAATTAAAAGTGAAATTATTTTTTGCTCATGGATATGAAAAATACACAATTTGTTTTTTTAATTACAGAGTGACATAAAATTTATATAACCATTCCCTCTTAAAAAAACAGAATAAAAAAATGAAATTTGAAAATTTTGCCGACATAAATTAAAATTTAACAATATTAATAATATAAATAAAAAAGATCGATAAAATTAACATTAGAAACACACCATAACCAGCACTTAAGTCACAAAAAGTTCATGCAATTGATTGCTTGGAAGAAATGAAAAGAGTTAAATTAAAATAAAAGGGCATTTTACTAGGAATGAAATGATGGGTGGGCGGAACAAATTATTGGTTTTCCAATTTTCATCCGATTTTACACGCGTTTTTTTTTTTTTTTTTTTTTGCATGAAAGTAGTTTAGGTATATATGCTGGAATCTGTTTTTGTCTCTATAAAAACTAAGTTATCTTTTTAATGAATTAATAAATGGAGTCCTTGTATTGCATTTATATTTTTTTTAAAAAATAATCTTTTTGGGATTAGTCTTAAAAATTGAGTTTTAATTAACAATATGAACTCTTTTCAAAAAAAAAAAAAAACAATATGAACTTCTTTTTTTATAGTGAAGAATAATATTTAAAATTTTTTAAAGGGTTATTTAGTTGTGAAAAATATTTTTATTTTTAAATTTATTTTTTAAATGAAAAATTAAAATTATAGAAAACATATATACTTAATTTTGTTTTCAATTTTCAATTTTTATTTTCTATATAATAGTTAGATAACCTTCTTTTTAAATACTTTTAAACAAAAATAAATTAAAGATAAAAGAAGTTTGAATCTAAATAGAAAAAAAAAAATTAGTATTACATATTTTCATCTAATTATTATAGAAAATTATTTTTTTAATTCTTCAAATGAAAAATGTTTCAAACTAAACAATAAATTCTATTTTTTATTTTTCTTTAAAAAAAATTTTAGAAAACAAAACTTATTTTCACAACTAAACAACCACTAAAAAACTATAAGGTATTAATTAGTGACTAAAAAAATATATTGCTCTTCATTTAAATTTTTAATTGGGATCCTAAGTATCTTCCTTTCACATATAACTAAAAAAACAAAAATAAAAGAAAACTAAACGGCCACTAGATCTACTCCTAAAATGATTCTACCTTAACATTAAATTAAAACATCGATTTCACTCCTCTATATTCATAATCATTCGTAATTATATGGTATATGTCAAAAATCATATTATTGATTAATACTTTAAGAAATAATAATTTATTAAGCAAGTAAACAGAATCTAATTTGTATTTGCAAGTAAACTATAATTCATAGTAGTAATAATAATAAGTAGATTTTTTTTAAATTGAAACAAAATTAGAGCATAATTAGCTCAAGTCTACAATAGAGAAAAAACTATTAGATACACCCTGTCTATCAGGTTAATAGGTTATTTGTGAATTAACCAATCAGCATTCATATTAATGTACCATAAATAAATCTAAAAGTACTTTTGGAAGTTGCAAATAAAGAGAATTGTAAGTAATAGAATTTTTATCTTAAAGTTAGAATGATTTTCCTTATTGTTATAATATAACAACAAAATAAATTATGACAATATAAAAGTTAAAACCGTAAATTTTTTTCAACAAAACTTATTTTACTAGTAAAAGATTATGAATAGCAATATTTTTATGAAAAAAAATAATATGATATATAATTATTTAATAGAAAACTAAACTGCACATAATTTTCAAGTTTTAATAATAAATAATTTATTTTATAATAAATAATTTATTTTATTCAATACTCAAAAAAGAAAAATGTATAAAAGACATAATTTTTTTATGCCATTATCTTAAAAGCAACTTTTCATATTATTGCTATTAGTTTCATGTTATTGCTCTTAGATATTAATTTTTTAATAATATGTTAATATAAATTAGTTTTTAGGAGAAAATTATTACTGCTAAGTCTATTGTCTGCTGTAGAGATGCAGGGTGTTGTACCCTGCTAGAAGTCCAAAGCTGGGCTACTTATTACCGTCTATATCTTTTATCTTTCAGTTTATTTCTTTATTTAGCATTTTTTTTTATTTTTTAAGTTCCCACTGCTTTTTTTTTTATGTTGTCCTTGTAAAGACTCAAAACTCGGAGTCGATCAGATGCATTTGAATGCTTTGAACTCATCATGCTAGTTCTTTAATGGCGGTTAGAGTTTTCTATTTCTTTGAATACATTATTGATTTTAATTTCATAATAAGAACAGAGAACTCCTGCTAGTTAATTCACACCTAACAAAGCCAAAACCAAACAAGAATAATCAAGAATCATCATCCTCAACTCATACCTAACAAAACCAAAACCAGTCTTATAATAAAAACTAAGAAGAAATGGAAAGAAAGAGAGAGAGAGAGATGGGTTGATGATGGGATCAAGATGTCAAGACTGTGGAAACCAAGCAAAGAAAGGCTGTTTGTACATGAGATGCAGAACTTGTTGTAAAAGCAAAGGATTTCATTGCCAAACACATGTCAAAAGCACCTGGATTCCTGCTTATAGAAGGCGCCCCAAGTCTCAATATAATCTTGCTCTTCTTGCTTCTCCTTCTGCTCCTTCTCCTATTCAGCAACATAACCCTAAAAGATTCAGAGAAAACCCATTAACAGGTACCTTTATAGATCCATCTCTGTTTCAATCTTTTTCTTGATATCAAAATGAATAGTAAGATTATTTGTGTATAGTAACCCTAGCTATATTCCAAAATTTCTTCCTTTCTTTTTTCTTTTCCTTTTTCTTCTTATGTTCTTTTTGTTAATAACAATATATAAAGGGTGTAATTTTCTTACAAGAAATTAACATTTTTACAATATATATATATATATATATTTATCGTTCTTTGTCAAAGACTCCGATGATCTTGTTAATCTTTATTAATTCTTGGCCCATTTTTAATTAGCAGAGAAGCTAGGGAATTTTCTATATCTATTTCTAATTTCTCTTATTATTGATATGAATAAATGTGATAATTAAGAATTTTGTAACCCTGGCTATATTATTAAATATTAGCATTAACCATTCTTAATTTCTTTTTCTTTTATGTTCTTGCTAGAAACTGACCTCTATAAAACAAGATCTATTCTATTGCTTAATAATCTTTCTTCCTTTGTTAAAGGATTTTGTTATATATGGTATCCTTGACCCATTAATCTTTAATTAATTAGGCATAGAAGAAGTTGGGAATTTTCCAGCTCAAGTGAACTCTATAGCCACATTTCGTTGCTTTCGAGTGAGTTCCATTGATGAAGCAGATGATCAATTTGCTTATCAGACAAGTGTGAGTATTGGAGGCCATGTTTTTAAGGGTGTTCTTTATGATCAAGGCCCTGATCATCAACTTAATACTAATAATAACCCAACAAATAATAATGCTGGTGCCCTAACAACAACTACTACAAATTTAGCAGCAGCAGCTTCAAGTTCTTCACTTGCTCCAGATAATGCATACCCTTTTCCCCTTAATGTTTTCATGTCCGGTACGTAACTTCTCTTGCATCCTAAATCTCAATCAATTAGGGCTTTCATATAATTGGGTTCTACCATTGATAATTATTATCAGGGAAAAAGTAAAAGATTCTGGGAAAACCCATTTATGCAATCCCCTTGTTCATCAATATTAACTAGTGCTGTGTATATATTTACATCACCATTGGCGGCTGGATGGCGAATTGGTTCAAAACTGGAATTTGAGTTGACAACATTTCCATGGTTTAGAGTTGGTTCCCAGTACTAGTGAACCAAAATCTTATTGTCTATATGCATGATCCTGGCTTTGATATATATTTAATTGTAGTTAACATGTTGATAATTAATTAATTGTTATATGGTGGCCACAGATATGGGATTTTAAGTTTGTCTTCTTGTTCATTTTTTTAATCTCTTTTGGGTTCAGGCTTTAATGCATGTTTTTCTTCCTTTAATTTTTAGTTTATGAACTTCGAAGCTGCTTTTTATTTTTTTTCCTGCTTTTCTGTTTCTTTGCCGGCTTGAATCCATATGATGTGGACAAACTATATATATTTGCCAAGATTTAGAGATAAACTTATGATTATTATTTTTGTTTTACCAATGCATGGGCATCATAAGACCCAAAAAATTCATGCACCTACCCTATTCCAGCTGCCCCTTTTTTTTTCCAATTAGTTGCAAAGAATTTTTATTATTATTACTTTAATCCGCTAGTGCATTAAAACTTTTTAAAAAAGGGGTTGACAACACCCTAAATTACTATTGGAATTAATAGTATTGATTTAATAAAAATTATTAATTATTTTTAAATAACTATATTCTTTAATTTACTGATTGATATTTTAAAATGTTTTTATAAATATTTCCATTATTTATCCGGCTTATATAAAAATACTAGCAGTACTCTTTTATCCAGTTTCATTATTCTTATATGATTTATTTTTCTATGGAGTATTGATGGATATACCAAAAAATGTAACTAAATCCTTAACGTCCTGAAATTATACATGTTATTAAAATTAAGTCTTAATAGTGAGTACATACTTATAAGTAAATTGATAATATTGTCAAAATTTTCAATTTATATGTAAAATCATGTTTGTTAAATGTTAATCTATTACAGTACGTAAAAAAAACCTTCAATTATGCGAATTTTATTTATATATTATGCAATAGTATTGTTAAATTTGATTAGTACCAATGATTAACGTCTAAACTCTTATGATATGAGACATCATACAATTTAATGTACTGATTATTCAATAATTTGCATTCCATATTTAACGAATAATAATAATAATAATAAGGTTTATTTCTTGTAGATTATTTCATGTGCATATATCAAATTCTTGTGCTTATAAGTATATGTGTATTGATATATATATATATATATATATTTTTTTTTTATGTATCGGAATCTATTGACTCAGGTTAAATAGTCCTTTATTTCTTTTGCTTAATTTTCCTTTTGGCTTTGGCCTAATAAAATTTTAACTTAAAAAAATTATATTTTTAACAGAAACATAAATTTGAGTGGAATTGTGTTACTTTAATTTTATACATAATTTAATCAAGAATGTAAAATTAAAGCTGGGGAATCACATCCCTAGCTAGCTATATATAAATTTAAAGCACAAGCTACACCTCCTTAATTAAATTTATTAAATACTTTAGGACTTAAACATAAAAAGATTACATATATGGGCATCTTGGGAGATGTTAGAGAGAATTGATGACTTTATTGGATTACAAAAGCAGTAAAGCACTGCGTAAGTCTCATGCCTAATTGTTTTTTATGCTAGTGATGGACGTTGGCACACCAAACTATATATAGAAAAAGATTGATACCCTTCAATGGCGAAACCCACTTGAACTTATAAACTAATATAATATAAAGTATTGTACTCTATATGCTTAGTGATTGATGCATCTGGAGTACTCATCCTCTTTAAAAAAAATTATTAAAATTTAGAATGAGCTTGTAAGTGACTTTCCTAATATAGTTGCAGGGAACATATATATGTCAAAAAGAATATAGCTGTGGGGAAAAAAAATCCTTTATATGTAAAGAAATTACTTCTAACGGAAGATATCCTGCAATTAGGACGGAAGGAAAAGAAAAATTGTGAAAAGTGATGATTCACATGGTATTGATATTTGAATACACTTTTTCTTATATTATATGTTATAAAATAAAGCATCAACATATAACCTAGTATTATGTGTTATTTTTGCTTCAATTTCGAATTTAAATTTAAATATATTTTTTTTCATATATAATTAATAAAAAAATATTATAAAATAATTTAAAATGGTTAATTATTTTGAAATTTTTATCATTAAAGCATGTAAAGTTGGCCTTAAAAATTAATAAGTTTATCTCTTAAAATATCAATCCATAAAAACCTTTAAATTTGTGCCTTTTATTTTTATTTTTTATTAAAATTAATCAGTAGGGATCACATATTAATGAGTTTTGATGATATATACACTTTATTTATTTATTTTTAAATTATAGTCCACTCATTTTAATAAGTTAGTTAATTTATTAATTTTAAATCTTTATATATTATTTTATATTTTATATTACTTATTAAAATATTTAATAAATATATTTCATATTAAAGTAAAGATATATAAAAAAATATATATGTAAATTTATATTTTTAATAAAAGTAATTAGTTTTTCTTATTGTAAAATAGAAAACGCATAATAATTTCAAATGAATAAAGTAATAAAATTTTGAGTTATTTCAATGATAGTCTAATTGAAAAGAAACAAACTAGAAAAATAGACAGTAGATTTCTTTTTCATTACCAGTAGGATTGCTTAAATATTACTAGCCAGCTATATATATGATTGTCATTTCAAATTAACATTCAATGGTACTTATTAAGTAATTATATATTATATATCTGGCTAACATTTAAGTAATATGATTCATAGTCGCATAAAAAGTCGATCATCTGTGTACATTGCCAATGGACTATTGTAATTTAATTAAAAGTATTAAATTTGAATACATAATTATGTTAAAATTTGGTATGAAAATTTTATCACTTTATAATCTTATTCGAATTGACTCCCAAAATATAATTTATAAAAAAAAAATTATATACAAAGCCACTGGTTTGATTGCATCGAAGTATCGGGGAAAGGTCAAATATATATATGTGAATTAATTATAAATTAAGCTCGCATTACCTAATTTCTGTCCTCAGTTATTATTGGTTAAGCTTTTAATAAATTATTAATTATTGAAGGATCATATTCAAGTGCAGGAGAACAAGCATATAAATAAGTTTTACTTTTGTTTTATTCTTTGTGTTATAATATTTATATATTAGTCATTGGAAAAGTATTATCGTTAATTATAAGAAATATTGTTCTTTTGATGCTTTTAGCGAAAATTAATATGGAGCAATGTTTATGAAGAACATTAACTAGTTATATATAGTATATATAATTAGCACTAAATATCAAATATCATCTTTCTAAAGAAATTATATATAAGCTAACATAGCCTATATATTAATCAACTAGCTATAGCTAGCTGCAAGAAATAATTAACTTGAATTTAATTCATCATTACTTTATTCATATATATATTATGTTGGTGTTTAAATAGTATATTATGTTGGTGTTTAAATAATAAATTCCACGTGGATTATGTATAATAAATTCTAATGTAATATAATTAAATATATTTTTATAGTGTGAATATAAGATATTGGAAAGACTCAATATATACATGTATTATGTTGGTGTTTAAATAATAATGTTATAATAAATTGTAATGTAATATAATTAAATATATTTTTATAGTGTGAATATAAGATATTGGAAAGAGCCTATATATGCACGCACACTTCAAATTTATATATATAGACACACACACACACACACACACACACATGCGCACACACTTCAAATTTGTGTGCAATTGCCATCTCTACAAATATATTTGGTGCTATAAATGACGTCAATGGTTGCAAAATTGGGAGAAGTAATTAATTTGTTTTTTATTATTTCATTATAAGGGCTTTAATTTTCTAATGAGCAGCGATCAACCTATATTTATTATTATTATTAGAAATATTTACATAACTATCTTAATAAATAACTTGTATTATAAAAATATTATAAAAAATTAAAAATATTTACACTTTTATAAGAAATTAGAATAAAATTTTAAAATTACCTCATTTTTCAATAATTTTTTTTCGAAAATACTCGTTTTTTAACTACAATAAATATTTTACTTCAACTTTTTATTTTTTTTAAACTTTAATATTAAAATAAAAATATTATAATAAAATAATAAAAATTAATATTTTAAATTATTTTTCATCACATAAAAATCATAATTTTTTTTAAAAAAGAGAATTTTAATTTTAATTATTAAAAAATAAAAATACTCAAAAAATAAAAAATAAAATAAGACATACAAAAATACATTAATAAAAATCATTAAATTTATTTTTAAATAAATTTTACATATTATACATATGAAAAAAATAAAAAAAAACATACAATTTTGTTATGTATATGTTATGTGGATGTATTGTAGATGTATTGTAGATATGTTGTAGATATTGTGTGTATATTATATTTTTGTTATTAAAGTTGTGTATATTTTATGTAAAAATTATTGAAAATTATGTTAATATTATATAAATATTGTGTGAATATTTTAAAAATAAAAATTAAATAAATAAAATAAATTTGAAAAATATTATGTAGATATATTGTAGATTTATTTTTGATGTGTTGTAGATATTGTAGATGTATTTTGTATTGTTAATTTCATATTTGTATATATATATATCTATTTTTTATGTGTATATTAAAAATGTAACATTAAAAAAATTTCGATAAAAAAATATAAATAAAATAAAACACAAAAAATGAAAATAAAAAATAAAAAAAAGAACTTGAAAAACGTATTTTTGTAAATAAACTTTGCATGTGGTATATAACGAAAAGATAAAAACTTTTAGCGTGTACAGTGTAAATTTCTCTTGTCATTATCCATCCAGGCAGTGGAGCACATTATGGGTCTAAATTAATTAATGGGGCCAAAATCTATTATTAAATGAGTTAAACGTGCACTCAATTCATCTTATATCTATTGCAGAATTTTCAAGTATAAACGGATATATATTTATATTTATTAAAAAATTTTAAGTTGTTGATATTGCTATCATTTTATTTATTAAACTAAAACTAATTATAGATTGATATTTTAAAATTTTATCATGACATATAATTAATACATATTGTGTGTTTAATTATTATAAACTAATGCAGTGACAATTTTACGTGATTTTGTTTAAATATATATTTTTATTAGCTTCCATTCAATTAATCTTGGCCTGCTTATCGATGGAATCGTAAACTTAGGGCCTGTTTGGTTTAGCTGTTCATAGCAGCTGGTAGCTGATAGCTGATAGCTGGTGGCGGATAGCTGGTGGCGGATTCGGGTTAGTGTTTGGTAAAAATACAATAGTTGTTGCAGTTTGAATATAAAATTACCAATAAGCATATCATTATCTAATAAATATTAATTTTTATTTTATTTTAATAGGGTTAATATAGTCTTAATATGAATCAGCTATCAGCTGATATGAAAAAGCTTCAAGTAGGAGCTTATTGAAACAGCAGTTGTTTGGGGTTCCTAACAACTATCAGCTGCTGTTTTAAAATTTTACCAAACATCAAATTTTACCAAACAGCTGTTGTTTGGGGTTCAAACCTCTATCAGCTGCATCAAACAACTAAACCAAACACCTCCTTGCACCTTTTGATTTACAAACAGAATAAAGATGGAAAATCAATAATGATAATCTTGGCATAAAATAATTTTATATAAGGAACGTTGGGAAAAAAAATAATAATAAACATCACTTACATGTTTCAGTGGGTCATTTTACTCATAAAAAGGGCTTATTCACGGAATAAAATGTACGTAAAAAGAACGAAATAATTTTTTTCTTAATTTATATTTCATAAGTTTGGCTATATAATAATTTATTGTGTACTTAAAATTTTCTAACACACCTCATTCTCTAAATTTTAAGAGTGTACATATCTTACAATCTATCATAATAGTAATTTATTAAATAAATATCACTCATAATTTAATTTACTAAATATTCTTTAATTATATAATCTAATAGATATTAATATTTTTAAATACAACTTATTTTTTTTACTACGATAATATAGATAATTATTAAATAATTTTAAAAGATAATTATATTAGTCCGACCTTAACTACACGCTGAAGGAGGAAAAGATAGAGATGTTCTACTGTTTATTATTCAATATCTGAAATGTTGTATATATAAAAGGGTGAGTCTAACTACTCAGTAAATAGATAAATATGTAACAAGGGAGAACAAATAAAGTTAATAATATATGTAATATAAATATTATCTATAGCTCAGCTTGATAAATATAATTTTTATTATCAGTTATCTTTTGTACTCAAATATAAATTTTTACTGATCTAACTTCAATCAAAATGCACATGATGACTCACCTTGCAAGTCCAAAGATAAATAACTTCAATACACATATACAAAGTAATTACTCCGGCGAAGAGTAATTTTATAATATTATTAAATTTAAACACCCGTCATCAATATACGATCAAATAGGTTTATAAAATAGTGCACACAAACTAATTTATCAACATAATAAAATTAATCATTTATACATAGAAAATTTAAACTACTACTACTTATTCTCACTTAATAAGAAATAATATAAAAATATTACTTAATTTAAATTATATCATATTCATTATAGATGTATGCTGTAAATATGACGTGAAATTTCGAGTTCTTAAACTCTAATGATGTTTTGGTAATTTTTTAACTTTTAAAATTTTTAAAGTAACATTACAATAATTATTTAATTAATTTTTAAAGTATAATTATTTATCAAATTTTTAATAAATATTTTTAATAATAAAATTTTAATTGTAAAAATTTACTAAGTATATATAATAATTTTATACATGATTATATTATATTATTCTAGCTTATTTATTTTAATGATTTATTAATATTAATGATATTTATTTATTAACTAATTTATTTATTTACGTATTATATATTATCAATTTTAATCTATAATATAATTATATATTCTTAGCTTTAATAAATAATTTCATGCTAATAATAACAATGCTATAATAAGAAAATAACAATAATTTTATTTACTTAATAACACTTTATTTTTATTTTCTAACAATTATTCATAATAAAATTACTAAAAATAATAATATTATTTAAATAATTATTTAATTATCATCTTAAATTAAAAATTTATATTAAATTTATTATTCAATTTTATCAATGATAAAAATATAACTATTTAAATATATATTTAGCAGACTATTTATAATAATAATAATATTTTAGTAAATATTTGGTAGTTGTAATTATATTCCTAAAAATTGTTATAATAGTAAACATTTACTTATAATAATAGTTATAAACTTTTAGTTACACAATTATTTAAATTTATACATATATACTTAATATTAATAATAACCGTAATAATATTAATAGTATTAATTATTATACAAAATTTAAAAATTATTAATATTTATGCAATTTTAATTATAATATTTTATTACTACAATACTTACAATATTACTAATAAATTATTACTTAATATAATTTATATTTTAAAAATTATCATAACTCATGCTTAATAATAATAACCTAATTATTATAATTACAATAATACAAATCTTAATTAAATAATTAATTTTATAAAATACTATAAATTTTTAAATTATATTATATTTAATAATCAATTTAATTATTTAATAATTAATTAACTCCTTATAATAATATGATTAACTTATTTCAATTTTGTAAATAAAATTTTTATATAGTTAATAATTTAATAGTAATATTTAATATAACTTAATTTATTAAACTATTTAATTATTATCTTTTAATTAATTTACTTATCTTACAAATATATTTATTTATATCTTTATACCTAGAATACTATAAATTTATTTTGTAATTTACTAACAATTTTATAATTCAAGAATTAAACTTAATTAACTATCAATATATTTAATCTAAACATATATATATATACACACTATTCTAATTAATCAATCATTAAACAACTATATATGTATAATTCTTTAATATAATGGATAATATATTTAAATTTATTAACTAACAAAAATCTACTCATTCATAATTTCATCAATTCATTATTTATATATTAATTTATTCTATAACTTAATAATATTTAATTATTTAATTATACTTAATATTACATTTATATTATTACTGTCTATATTAACTAATTATATTTTACTTTAATTCTACCTTTAATAACTATAATTAAATAATGAATTAATATTATAATTTTTAATTTTCTAATTTCACTATTTTTTTACTAATTCCTTTTTAGTTTATCAATATATAAATTTTCCTTATAATAATTCAAAATCTAATTTTTTTATTTATTTTCAATTTATCATAAATTATACATATAAATTAAAATCCTAATTTATTTATTAAATCATAACTTAATTAATTAAAAATTATTTTATTTTATTTTTTATAATTCTGTCTAATTTATCCTAATACACATATATATAGTATTTTTTAAATATTCATCTATAATTTATATATAATATACAAAATTGAAGCTTAAGACGATAAAATTCTAAAAATATTCGATTTGCCGAAAAAAGTCTCAGAAAAAGATCAAAAAACCTCTAAAAATGACGTTAGTGTGAGCTCCGGTCAGCTAATCAGATGGCATGTGTGGCGGTCTCAAGCGGTGGATCACAGCGATTTTGATGGCGTTGAAAAGTTTGGCATGTTATCTTTATCGGTGGCTTGCGCGTGACACCAATAGGTCATCGAAAATTGACGAACGAAGCTAATTAAGTTTATTGCTCTAAGTTTCTCTCTCTACTGTTTTCAATTTTCTTTACAGTTTCAAAAATCAAATATGTGTTTCATTTCACAGACTACCTCTTTCTCTCTTATTTTTTTTTCTTTCTTTAATTTTATAACTTAAATTTAAATACTTAAAATGTAAAAATTAAATTAAGTGGCCTGACTACTAATTTGGTCACTAAACCAACTTTGATAATCCACAATTAAAGTGATTATTTATCTAAATTTTTAATATATTTTATTACATATATATATATTTATATATATTTTTTAATTTATTATTATTATTATTTTATTGGTATTACTATACACACCACTATATATATTATTATTATTACTATTTTACATAATTGTTTCACTTATTATTATTATTATTAATTTAATTAATTTGTTAAAAATAAAATTTTACATAAAAAATTATAAGATATTACATTCTTCCCCTTAAAAAAAGGATAAATAACTATAAAGTCCGTAAGGTTTTACATATTACACTAGTCAGTGCATGTATTTTCAATATCTAATTTTTGCATCATTCTGTTTTCAAAAATTAAACTATTTAGTCATTCTATTAATATTTTCATCCTAAAAATATTAGTCAATTATTTTAATATTATAAAATAATTTATTTATTTTTTCTTTATATATATATATATTTCTTTGTTATTTGTTAAGTCATGCTTATTTTTAATTTTATTTATATTTCTTATACATAATTTATTTTAATTTTATAAATATTATTAAAAAATAATTTTAAATAATATGAATAATATCTTTTATTATTTTACTGACAATATATATATATCATTTATTTTAATTTTGTAGGTGTTACTAAAAAATAATTTTAAATAATATAAATAATATTTTTTATTATTTTGCAGATTATCTATATATAAAATAAAATTACAAATAAAATAAGCTTAATAAATAACAAAGATAAATATATATAAAGGAAGAATAAATAAGTTATTTTATAATATCAAAATAGTTGATTAATAATTTTAGGATAAAAATATTGACAAAATGACTAAATAGTTCAATTTTTAAAAACACAGGGATACAAAAATTAGATATAAAAAATACAGGGACTGACTAATATAATATGTAAAATCACAGGCACCATAATTATTTAGCCTAAAAAAAATTCATCCTCAAATTTTCACTAATTTGTCGATTGAAACAAATAAAGATATTGAGTAATCATATGTTCCTCTCTTTTCCAAGTTGCTTTTTTTCTTGAACGATTATTTCATAAGACCTTTACCATAGGAATAACATTGCTTCTTAAAATTTTTCTTCTCAGGCTAAAATTGCAACTGATTCTTCCTCATAAGTCAAATCTTCTCGTAATTCTACTGGTTAACTCTGAAATATATGCGAATGATCACTTCTATAGTTTTTCAATATGAATACATGAAAAAATATTGTATATTTGAGATAATTTTAGTGGTAGTGCAAGTCTATAAGCAACGAGGCCGATTTTCTCTATAATTTTATAAGACCCGATAAATCAAGGACTTAATTTTTCACGTTTACCAAATCGCACTACACCTTTTCATGAAAATATCTTTAAAAATACCTTATCCCCCACATTATACTCAATATCCTTTCTCTTCAAGTTTGCATAGCTCTTTTGTCTGTCTTGTGCAACTTTTAATTTGTCTCCAATCAGTTTGATTTTATCAGCAGTATTCTGAACCAATTTTGGGCCCACCAATTTTCTTTCTCTGACTTTATTCCAATATATTGGAGTTCTAAATTTTCTTCCATATAAAGTTTCATAAGGTGTCATGCCTATACATGAATGAAAACTGTTATTATAAGCAAACTCCATTAATGGCAAATGCTTATCCCAACTTCCTTTGAATTTCATTACACAGGCCCTAAGCATATTCTCCAAAGTCTGAATAGTGTGCTCTGATTATCCATCAGTTTGAGGATGAAATGAAGCACTAAATTTCACTTTTGTACCCATAGTATGTTACAGACTAGGCCAAAAGCTAGAAGTAAATCGTGAATCTCTGTCTGAAACTATAAATACTAGAGCGCCATGCAGTCTCATAATTTTGTTCACATAAATCTCTGTAAATTTATCCAAAAAAAATCCATTATGATGGGTAAAAATGAGATGACTTCGTTAATCTATCTATAATAACCCAAATAACATCAAGATCTTGCTGGGTACGGGGTAAAGCAGAAACAAATTCCATAGTAATATGTTAATGAGTTCCCATTTCCATTATGAAATCAGAAGTGGTTGTAGAAATCCCAAAGGATGCTGATATTCTATTTTAACTTGTTGACACAACAAATATTTTGCTACAAAATCCGCTACATCCTTCTTCATACTCTTTCACCAATAATTCTCTTTAGGAGTTTTATACATCTTAGTACTATATGGATGTATAGAATAAGCAGAACAATTATCTTCTTCTGTTATTTCTCTTCTTAAAGTATCAACATTCTGTATACATAATCTATTACAAAGTACAAAAGTATCATCCTCCCCAGTAGCATAGTCTGTATGAGTTCCTGCTTTTACACCATCAAGAATCTTCTTCATTTCTTCGTCTAAAACTTGAGTCTCTCTGATTCTTTTCACTAAAATCGGTCTGACTTTAAAAGTTGCTAACAGTGCTTCACAATTATTCATCATCAAATCTACTCCCAAATATCAAAGATCCAGTAGTAATGGAAGCTGTACAATCTTGATATGGAAAAGATTACCATGTGATTTTTGACTCAAAGTATCAACTACTAAATTAACCTTCCCAGGATGATATTCAATAGTACAATCATAATCCTTTAGCAACTCAGTCCATTATCTCTATCTCAAGTTCAACTCTTTCTGAGAAAGAAGATACTTCAAACTCTTGTGATCTGTGAATATCTGACACTTTTCTCCATAAAGATAATGCCTCCAAATTTTTCAAGCAAAAATCACTGCAGCAAGTTTCATATCATGAGTAGGATAATTCAATTCATGTGGTTGAAGCTGTCTAGATGCACAAGTTATCACTCTTCCATGTTGCATCAAGACACAACCCAAACCTTTTTGTCATCACTATACACTATAAAATCACTATTGCCCTCAGGAAGAGTAAGAATAGGAGCGGATGTCAAACAAGCTTTTAATTTTTTAAAGTTTTATTAACACTCCTTGGCCCAGTTAAACTTCATATTTTTCCTTAGAAATTTGGTTAATGGCGATGAAATAATGGAGAAATCCTGTACAAAGCGACAATAATACCCTACCAAGCCTAAAAAACTTCTCATCTCCGTAGGAGTTATTGGAGGTTTCCAGTTCATCACTACCTCTATCTTTTTAAAGTCAACATAAACTCCCTCTGCTGATATGACATGATCTAAAAATATCACTATATCCAGCCAAAACTCACATTTACTAAGCTTTGCATATAACTGCTTATTCTTCAGGATTTGTAATACAATTCTCAAGTATTCTTCATGCTCCTCTCTACTTCGAGAATATATCAGAATATCATCAATAAATATAATTACAAATCTATCCAAATAAGGATAAAATACCCTATTTATAAGATCCATAAAAGCAGTTAGAGCATTAGTTAATCTGAATGGCACCGCTAGAAATTCATAATGCCAATATCGAGTCCTAAATACTATCCTTGGTACATCTAACTCCTTAATTTTCAGCTGATGATATTCTGATTGTAAGTATATTTTAGAAAAGACTTTAGCTCTTTGAAGTTGATCAAAAAGATCATCAATACGGGGCACATGATACTTATTCCGGATAGTGACTCGATTTAGTTACCTATAATCAATGCACAATCTCATGGATCCATTATTTTTCTTCACAAATAACACAGGAGCTCCCCATGGTGAAATGTTAGGCCTAATAAATTCTTTATCTAATAGTTCTTGTAACTGTACTTTCAGTTCCTTCAATTTTATAGGAGTCATTCTATAAGGAGCTTAAGAAATAGAAGTTGTGCCTAGCTAAACATCAATAGAGAATTCAACTTCTCTATTATGAGGTAATCCTGGATGCACTTCTAAAAATACCTCTAAAAATTAGCATACTATAGGAATATCTTTCAATTTAGGCCCTTTTAATAGCGTATCAATTACATGTGTTAAGTATGCTTGACAACCCTTCTTAATTAATTTTCAGGTTGTCATAGCAAAAATAACATAAGATGGAAGAAATTTTGCTCTCTATAAAAATTAAGAGTAGAATTTCCAGGCAAACTAAAATTTACTTTCTTCTTAAAATAATCAATAGTGGCATGATGGCGAGATAATCAATCCATCCCAAGAATAACATCGAACTCTTGTATAGGCAAGGGAATAAGATCTGCTAACAATTTAAAATCACCTAATCGAACTGCTGAATCTCTATATATATGCTTACACATCATAGAAGTCCCCATTGGAAAATTCACTATTAGTTCATTGTCTAAAGAGTTTAATTTTCCATTTGCATATGTGGCAAATGTATGTGATATGAATGAATGAGTGGATCTAGGATCAATAAGAATATGAGCATCTATTCTAAAAATAACTAACATACCTGTGACCACTTCAGGTGAGGCTAGAGCTTCCTGTTGAGTGATAGCAAAAACTCGAGCTTGTGCAGGAGGTCTATCCGTCTGACCAGATGATATGATCCTATTATATCTACCAACACCATTATTGTTTCCTCTCCCAGCTCCTCTTCCCTGTGATTGAGTTATGCCCTCTCTCCGAGGAACAAATGCAGATGATGCTTGAATAGACTCACTAGGCCTCACTAACATTAAATAATCTCTTCTGATATGACCTGTATCATCACACTGACAGTATTTCCCAAAATTTGCCCTACACTCCCCATTGTGATATCTACCACAAGTAGAACATAAGGGTCGTGATCTCTGATTAGCTCATGAATTACTATTCTGGCCAACTTTTAGTGTACTAGTCAAGTTACCCATTGATTGTTGCACTGAACTTTGGCCGATCTGTGGTCGGTTTAGCTGCTGACTTGGTCTCATGAATTGACCTGTACTATTCTCAGAATAAGATCTAGTGTAGGAAATACCACCTCTCTTAATCTGTCTATCAATAAATTCCTGAAAAGAACTATGAGTCTGTCTTCTTTTTTTTATTCTCGAACTCAGTTTCTTCTTTTAATAACTTCTCTTTTTCCAAAGTACCATCCACCATAGCACGAAAAGTTCTGGACTACTCCCGCGACAATCCTTTGTGAATATTTATGTATAAACTCTCATAAAATCTATTGCACTTGTCTTCCTCTTTAGACACCATATGATCCATATGTCACGACCCAACCCGGGGGCCACGATCGGCATGCAGCCAAACCGAAGTCCGACCACATAAGCCTTAGAAACATTCATAACAGTCTAAGTGCAAAACAGTTCAATACTTATAAAATCCTCAATCCTAATTCAAATGCAAACCATCAATAGAATCAAATCACAATAAAATCATTCGGAAATCTAATGCAGACAAGTTCTACTTATTACACAAAAAGGGATTCGGATTCAATCCACCCAAAAGTTCAATATCCGGAAATCTCTAAGCAGAAGGACCAATAACACAAACGGAAAACCTGATCGACTTCGCCAAGAAGAGAAAGAAGATAGACGAAGGCAATCACTGTAAACCTGCAAGACAATCTGTAAGGGTGTGAGCGCTTTATATAGATGCCCAGTAAGTCTATGAGAGGCAGAGAAACATCTAACAGTTATATAAACAGTACATATAATACATTCACAAATTAAGCAAACAAGATGGTGTGTCGGGGTCACCAGTCAGTAAACAGTACAGTATAATATCAGTCACATCCGCCCTTATAACTTCTCAGTACAGTACAGTAATCGGTAATTAGGCATGTAGCCTCAGTAAACAGTATAGGCATTAAGCCTCAGTAGCAGTATAGGCATCAAGCCTCAATAACAGTATAGACATTAAGCCTCAGTAACCTCCTTCCCCTTCATGACACACCATCATACAGCACAAGTAATATCAAATTCAAATTTTCTCACATAAATACAATCACATGCAAGTTTCTCTGTCTCCTAAAACATGCGAGGCTGGGTTCGAAAGAATAGTCTAGTGAATATATAGAAAGGATAATATATTATAAGAAAGGTTTATATATGTATATAAGTTGTTAGCAAGTAGCACAACACAAACAATTCAAATACACCCATAGAACTTACCTGGTCTAACAGTCAGCTAAGCAATCCGCCACCCTAAGTCTGAGGTGCTGCTGGACCACCGCCTAACCATTAACCATCAATTAACAACCACCCTTATAAATGTATGCAAGTGCAAATGGGAATGCATGACGTGAATGCACACAATTCAATCGTTTCCATAATAAGGTTAAACCTTTTTGTCAATCAATCATAACTTAACCATCACAATACCACACCTTTAAACTTGCTTTCCAGAATATAAAACATCATTAAAAAGTCCTTACAATTTAAATTTATCAAATACCTTACTTAAATAATCAATATTCACCAAATACAATTTTACCGATAAACCTGAAAAATGAGTGTCAACTTGTAAAATTCAAAACAATTAACCTGTAAATGCAAAATTTATAATTTTCAACCAGAAGCTAATTTGATATCTGAAAAATATCCTACCAAAATTTCATAATTTTTTGAGACTTAGAAGTCTCTCAACCAATTTTTATTCAAAGGAGTATACAACTCACAAGGTATACTGACAGCAGTAGGAAGATCTAATTATTTCAAAAGTATAACAAATAGAAACAGAACCCAACATATTTTTCTTGTAAACTAGACTTCTAGAACTTCAACATATATGAAAATCAAATCAAAAACATTTTTACACATTTTAATATGAATTTCGAAAGTTACTGTTGATGCAATAGCATCAACAGCACAGTTTGTCAGACAACAGTAGCAAACTTGAATTTTCCAGAAATATACGATGCTCCAAAATCCCAAAAATTATTTTTCTCATAAACTAGACTCAATTTCGAGCCACATATCCAAATTTTAGATTTTTATCATGTTCCAATATTTAATTAAAAATCGAGCAACATACAGCACTAAAATCAAACTTCAGCAGAGAATTAAATCATCCAAAAACTCAAAGAAAACAATTACTTCGAAAATCTTAACACCCAAATCAATTTAATCAAACCCTAACTCAATACATTCATCAAATTTAGAACCCAACACACTAGCCAAATCAATTAATTAAATTCCAAAATCCCTCAAAACAATAAAAACCTCAAAACCTAACATATTTTGTAAAAATCAATTTAATTAAATAATAATTCGAATTTAGCCAAATTAATTAAGAAAAATATCAAACCAATATGATATTAATATGAAATAATCAAATGGAAATCGAAATAATGCAAAAGGAATCAAGAAAAACCTCAAAAACACCAAAAAAATCGAAAACCAGGCTGCTAGAGCAGAGGCCAAAACGGCAGGGGCGAGCCAGCCCGCAGCGCGCCGAACAACGGACCACAGCACGCCGAACGACAGGAGCGCACACGCCGAACGACGCAGATCCCTCGCCAAACGACACCGGCTACACGCACGCACAGTGACAAAACGACGGCCACGCAGTTTTCTGCCTAAAACCCTAATTTCTCCTCTCTTTTTTCAAAACACCCGAAAATAAAACACCAAAAACCCTACTCCATCAGATTTTAAGCCTATTTATAGGAAAATAACTTTCCAAAATTATAATTTTACCCCGATATAATTTATTTTAATTAAAAACACCCCAAAACTCTTTAAAAATTCAAAAAAAATACCCAACTAACTTATAAAAATTTACAACTAACCCCAAATTTAATTTATTTAATTTATTTTAATTAAAAAAATTAATAAATATCCAAAAAATTTCCGAAACACAACCCCTAGCAAAATTATACTTAAAATAACCGTAACGACATCACGGTCACCAAAATGACATCAAAAACAGCAAAACAAAACCCGAAAATTTTTTGACCGCCAAAATGACCAAAATACCCCCCGAAGCCAAAAACACAATATTATACTCAAAACTATCGTCTCGTCGCCCCGAGTAACAAAAGACATTCAAAGGGCACAAAATGACTATTTTATGCAAAATTACCATTTTGCCCATATACTTAAAATCATACAAAATCAAGGGTTTTACAATACCACAAGGGTCATGATCTCTGATTAGCTCATGAATTACTATTCTGGCCAACTTTTAGTGTACTAGTCAAGTTACCCATTGATTGTTGCACTGAACTTTGGCCGATCTGTGGTCGGTTTAGCTGCTGACTTGGTCTCATGAATTGACCTGTACTATTCTCAGAATAAGATCTAGTGTAGGAAATACCACCTCTCTTAATATGTCTATCAATAAATTCATGAAAAGAACTATGAGTCTGTCTTCTTTTTTTTATTCTCGAACTCAATTTCTTCTTTTAATAACTTCTCTTTTTCCAAAGTACCATCCACCATAGCACGAAAAGTTCTGGACTACTCCCGCGACAATCCTTTGTGAATATTTATGTATAAACTCTCATAAAATCTATTGCACTTGTCTTCCTCTTTAGACACCATATGATCCATATATCTATACAATTCTTTGAATTTGTCCACATATTGAAGGACTGTCATCTCGTCTTATTTCAGTTGAAAGAACATGCTCTCATTTTCTCTTTTATAATTACCAGTGATGTATTGTTTACAGAACTCCGCCTCAAATGTATTCCATGTCAACTCAGTATTATAGGATTGAACTAATTGAGTGTACCAACCATCAACTGTATTCCCCAAGAAGGCCCGAATATATTTTAGCTTTTCAGCATCAGCAATCCCCATAAGAAAATAAGCTTTCTTCAATTTCTTAAACCAAATATCTGCCTTTTCAAAGTCTAGAGTACCATCAAAATTCTCTACTCTGCAATTACGACAATGAGAAATTATAGCTTATGGTCATTGTTGTTATTTTCTTGCGGTCATAGCTGCTATAATAGCCTGAGCAAAAGTAGCACCAACATCAACCTGGATTGGTGGTACAGCAGGTGAAACCGGAGGAAATAATATGATGCAGATAAATTTACTCTAGATGAGTCCTCGTGTGAAGCAGTATTGGTGTAAGTATTTTGTCCACTGCTCTCGGATATCTCGTAACCAACTGACTCATCGAAAAGAGGTAGAGTAAGATCTCTATGAGGTTGGCCAATATTTTATAGTCAAAGTATTTGATTTTTTTTGCCAGTATTTCTACAACGACCTCTACCACCTCATATACGTGGTGATATTTTCCTATAAAAATAAGTTGTATAACGTAAGTTAACTATGTAATATACCTAAATATAATATATATATATATATTTATATATTCATTTTTTACAGTATAATTATAATTATATATATATTAGTATATCATGGTAAATCTCTCTAGTTCTTGGGCAAATATTCATAAAAATTAAAATTTTTTTATTATGTATTCCTGAAATTCTATTTAAAATAAAATAAGTTACAAATAAATTTAAAATTTAAAATTTCTTTTAACTCATGCAAAATTTTTTCACAGTATATAACTTTTAAAATAATTTTATCCTTTAATCCGAGAAATTTACTAGTTACACTATTAACTTAAAATAATTTTCTTATTCCTAATTATTCTAAATTACAGTTTTTTTATAGGGCTTTTTATAAAAGTCTAAAAAATCTATAACATATTTTTTGATACCATAAATTATCACACCCCATTCTCTTAATTTCAAGTGTGTACATATCTTACAATTTATCATAATAGTAGTTTACTAAATAAAAATCACTCATAATTTAATTTACTAAATATTCTTCAATTACACAATATAATAGATATTAATATTCTTAAATACAACTTGTTATATTTTTACTAAAATAATATAGATAATTATTAAATAATTCTAAAAGATAATTATATTTGTCCGGCCTTAACTACACTCTGAATGAGAAAAAGATAGAGATGTTCTATTGCTTTATTCTTCAATATCTGAAATATTATATATATAAGGGGATGAGTCTAACTACTCAGTGAATAGATAAAAATGTAACAAGGGAAAATAAATAAAGTTAATAATATATGTAATATAAACATTATCTATTGTTCAACTTGATAAATATAATTTTTATTCTCGGTTATCTTTTATATACACTCAAATATAAATTCTTACTGTTTCAACTTCAATCAAAGGGCGTATGATGACTTACCTTGCAAGCCTAAAGGGAAATTACTTCAATACACATGTGCAGAGTAATTATCCCGGCCAAGGGTAATTTTATAATATCATTAAATTTAAACACGCGCCATCAACGTGCGATCATAAAAGTTTATAAAAGAGTATATATGAACTAATTTACTATTTACACATATAAAATTTAAACTATTATTATTTGTTCTTACTTAATAAGAAAAATAATTAATATTCAGAAATGAATTATTACCGTGAATAAATTCAATTAATAAATACTTTTCTCAAAATTATATATAAATATAATATTTTAAGAAAAATATAATTTTACATATTTACCCACCCACTTAAATCAAATTTTGTATTTGTTTATTCAATAAAGTTATCTTGATATTTTATATCCACAACTGGATCCATCCCTATAATAATATAAGAATATTATTTAATTTAAATTATATACAAGCCACTATAGATATATATTATGAATATGACATGAAATTTTGAGTTCTTAAACTCTGATGATGTTTTAGTAATTTTATGACTTTCAAATTTTCTAAAGTAACATTACAATAAATATTTATTTAATTTCTAAAGTATAATTATTTATCAAATTTTCTTATAAATATTTTCAACAATAAAATTTTAACTGCAAGAATTTACTAAGTATTTATAATAATTTTATACACGATTATATTACATTATTTTAGTTTATTTATTTTAATGGTTTATTATTATTAATGATATTTATTTATTAACTAATTTTTTCATTCACGTATTATATATTATTAATTTTTAATCTATAATATATTTATATATTCTTAGCTTTAATAAATAATTTCATGGTAATAATAACAATGCTAGAATAAGAAAATAGCAATAATATTATTTATTTAATAATACTTTATTTTTATTTTTAACAATTATTCATAATAAAGTTACTAAAAATAATAATAATATTTAAATAATTATTTAATTATCATCTTAAATTAACAACTTATATTAAATTTATTATTCAATTATATCAATGATAACAATATAACTATTTAAATATACATTTAATAGACTATTTTTAATAATAATAAATTTTAAATAAATATTTGGTAGTTGTAATTATATTCCTAAATATTGTTATAATAGTAAATATTTAATTATAATAATAGTTATAAACTTTTAGTTACACAATCATTTAAATTTATACATGTATACTTAATATTAATAATAAAAGTAGTAACACTAATAGTATTAATTATTATACAAATTTTAAAAATTATTAATATTTATAAAATTTTAATTATAAAATTTTATTACTATAATACTTACAATATTACTAATAAATTGTTACTTAATATAATTTATATTTTAGAAATTATCATAACTCATGCTTAATAATAATGATCTAATTATTATAATTATAACAATATAAATCTTAATTAAGTAATTAATTTCATGAAATACTATAAATTTTTAAATCATATTTTATTTAATACCCAATTTAATTATTTAATAATTAATTAACTCCTTATAATAATATGATAAACTTTTTTCAATTTTGTAAATAAAATTATTATATATAATAATTTAATAGTAATATTTAATATAACTTAATTTACTAAACTATTTACTTATTATCTTTTAATTAATTTACTTATCTTACAAATATATTTATTTATATCTTTATACCTATAATACTATAAATTTATTTTGCAATTTACTAACAATCTTGTAATTCAAGAATTGAACTTAATTTAATTATCAATATATTTAATCTAAGCATATATATATATATGCTATTTTAATTAATCAATAATTACATAATATATATATATAATTGTTAAATATAATTGATAATATATTTAAATTTATTAACTAACAAAAATCTACTAATTCATAATTCCATCAATTCATTATTTATATATTAATTTATTCTATAACTTAATAATATTTAAATTAATATTTAATTATTTTAATTATACTTAATATTTTATTTATATTATTACTGTCTATATTAACTAATTATATTTTACTTTAATTCTACCTTAATAACTATAATTAATTAATCAATTAATATTATAATTCCTAATTTACTAATTTCAGTAATTTTTTTACTAATTTCTTTTTAATTTATCAACATATAAATTTTACTTATAATAAATTAAAATCTATTTTTCTTTATTTATTTATAATTTATCATAAATTCTACATATAAATTAAAATTCTAATTTTTTTAAATCATAACTTAATTAATTAAAAATTATTTTTTTTATTTTTTTATAATTCTCTAATTTATCCTAATATACATATATATAATATTTCTTAAATACTAATCTACAATTTACATATAATATACCAAATCGAAACTTAAGATAAGAGGATTCTAAAAATATTCGATTTACCAGAAAAAATTCGTCTGAAAATGATCAAAAAAATCCTCTAAAAATAATGTCGGCGTGAGCGCTGGTTAGTCAATTGTGCGGTGCTTGTGCGATCTCAGGTGGTGGAATACTGCAATTTTGATGGCGTTGAAAAGGTCGGTGAGTTATCTTCACCGGTAGCCAGCGCCTGACACCAACATGTTACCAAAAATCGACGAACGAAGCTAATAAAATTTATTGCTCTAAATTTCTCTCCCTCTCCTTTACTATTTTTGATTTTCTTTATAGTTTCAAAAATTAAATATATGTTTTATTTCACAGACTGCGTCTTTCTCTCACGTTTTTCTTTTCTTTCCTATTTCCTTTGTTTCACTTTCTTTTCTTTCTTTAAGTCTATAACTTAAATTTAAATACTTAAAATATAAAAATTAAATGAAGTGGTTTGACCACTAATTTGGTTACTAAACTAAATTTGATGATCCACAATTAAGGTGATTATTTACCTAAATTTTTAATATATTTTATTACACATATATATTATATATATTTTAATTTATTATTATTATATTTTTTATTGGTATTACTATACACACCACTATATATTATTATTATTATTATTACTATTTTATCTAATTGTTCTATTTATTATTATTATTAATTTAATTAATTAATTAAAAATAAAATTTTGCGTTAAAAAAAATTACAAGATATTACATTTTCAATCAAAGTTTTATCTTACTATAAAGTTTATAAATATTTTGCATCTAAATTTGAATTTCAAAAATGTTCTTTTTTTATAAAAGTTTTTATTTTCATCTTATTTATGTCATTCATAAAACTTAAAAACAAAACTGTAATGATATCAACAAAATCAAAGAAATAGTTTCATCAGTATCTATTTATGAATCATTTCATCAATATTACATCATGAGTATCACATAAAATATGTATAATTTATTCAACTCAATATATCCTAGTTTAAAAATAAATATAAAATTATACACTATAAAAAATCAGCATTTATCCGCCGCCAATACCATAAATCCGTCACTAATTTTATTTATTTGGCAACCTATGAAAAATTGTAGTTGCTAATTCTTATAGCTGATTTATAAACAACGTAATTATATAGTGATGGAATTACGGCTCCTGAATAGTTCATAGACCCCCTCGTCGACGATAGAAATGTCATATATATATGTATAAATATTAATATATTGTATTTTAAATATATAAGTTTCTTTCTACATACTATTATTCTAGTCTCCATTTATCATTTATTTCTTATGTTCTCCAAGTTTGTTTTAGTGACTATTCTTAATATTTTTATTTGTATAATTAATATCTCAAATTTAAATTTTTTCTCATCAAATTTTCTAATTTTAATTTTTTAAAAATAAGCTTCATTTCCAAAAATAATACACATTCAAAAAAAATTTAACTACTAAAATCAATTTTAAAAAAAAACTCACTTCTAACTAAAATAATTTTTAAAAAAAAATATTACATCTCATTGCAAATAATATTTTACTTTAATTTTTATTTTTTTTAAAATTTTACTATTAAATAAATATATTATAATAAAAATTAATATTTTAAATTATATTTTCAACCAATGAAATATATTAATTTTTTGTAAAAGTAAAAATTTTAATTTTGATTACAAGTAACAAATAACACACATAAAAATAATATAAAAAATTAAAATCTATAAAAATATATTAGTAAAAATTATTAAATTTATTTCTAAACAGATTTTACATATATTAAATATTAAAAATTAAATTAAATATTAATTTTATTATGTGAATATTATATAAATGTTGTGTATATGTTATGTATATGTATGTGAATATTATAGATGTGCAAATGGTGTATTTATGTTATATATATATATATTATATGTGTTATGTGTGTATATTATGTGTATATTGTGTGGATATTGTGTGTACATAAAATTAAAAAAAAGTTAAAAAATATTAAATAAATTGTGTAGTTGTACATATATTAGTTATATATTGTATATATGTATATTTTTATTGTGTGTATTTTATATATATTATGTATATGTTTATATTTTTTATATGTATATTGAGAATATGGCATCAAAAAATTATTTATAAATAAAAAATATAAAAAATAAAAAATAGAACAGAAAAAATAATAAAATAAAACTTCAAAAGCGTAAAAAAAAGAAAAAAAGGCCCTCTCTATATATTTGAAAAAAGAAAAAACTAAATGGGCATATTTTTGAAAATCGGAAATCCAAATGAGGAATTTACACGGTATACATTTTTTTGGGTGATGGTTTTTAAATATATGGCCATTTGTTTTTCATTCAAGACTATGGATTCGCTATATATTTGTTTTCTTTTTCACAGTTTTAACATTGTTAATTATTTCTTTATTTTTTATGCTTTTTATTCATAAATATTTTTTTAGTCATATTATAAATATACATATAAAAAAATATTTATAAAATACACACATAATAAATAAAAAAATATAAATAACATCCACAGAATATACAATTATCATCTATATATTATTTATATAATTTATTTAATATTTATTAATTTTATATACACATAACATATATATAATATTCACACAATATATACAAAACATACACAAAAAATACATAACATAAATATAATATCTAAAATATATATATAATATACACATAATATATATGTAACATCTATACAATAAAATTAATATTTTAATTTTTTTATATGTATAATATATAAAATTTATTTAAAAATAAATATAATATTTTTTACCAATATATTTTTATATATTTTACTTTTTTTTTTATATTTTTAGTGTTATTTGTAGTTAAAATTATTTTTTTTATAAAAAAACTAATATATTTTACTTCTTGAAAATATATTTGAAAAAATTAATTTTATTATTTTATTAAAATATATTTATTTATAGTAAATTTTTAAGAAAAGATAAAAATTATAGTAAAATATTATTTAAATTGAGAGATGAAATATTTATGAAAAAAAAATTACTTTAATAAAGAGATATTTTAAAAAAAATAGTGGATTTATTTTTTTAAAATTTTTTAAAGATTTACTATTTTAAAAAATGAAAATTATTTTTTAAGTAGTTTTATAAAGTGACGTTTATAAAACTACCTAAAAAATAAATTATATTTTAAAATAATATAAAAAATAAAAATATTTATATTTTAAAAAAAAAATAGAGCAAAAATTTTTAAAAAAACTTCACTCCTCACTATTTTTTTTTTCCAAAAATACTTCTTATCTCACTACAATTAATATTTTACTTTAATTTTTATCTTTTATTTTTCAAATTTTACTATTAAATAAAAATATTATAATAATTTAATAAAAATTAATATTTTAAGCATATAAAATTTATTATTTTTATAAGGAAAAAAATTTAATTTTGATTATGAAAAATAAAAAACACTCATAAAAAATAAATAAATAAAGCAAAATATATAAAAATATATTAATAAAAATAATTAAATTATTTTTAAATAAATTTTATATATTATATTCATAAAAAGTAAAAAAAAAATATTAATTTCATTATACAGATGTTTGTTAGATATTATAAATATTTAGTGAATGTTATGTGTATGTTATGTATTTATTTGTGTATATTTTATATATTTTATATAGACATTGTGTGTATGTTGTATGAACATACAATAAAAAAATGAAGTTAAAAAATATTAAAAATATTATATAAATATTTATTAGATTTTTGATAGATTTTGATAAATATTATATATATATTTATTAGATGTGGGTAAATATATAATATATGCTGTGTATATATTATTATTTATTATGTGTATATTATATATATATATAGTATATATATTATGCATATATTTCTTTTTTTATATATTAAAAAATGATATTAAAAAATATTTTTTAAATAAAAATTATAAATAAAACTGAATAGAAAAAATAAAAAAATCTTAAAAAGGTAAACTTAAAAATAAAATGTCTTTTCATAAAACTAAAAAACAACCTTGTCAACGGTAAAAATGAAAAGAGCCCGGCCTAAAGATGTGTTGGGTGTAATTTTCTCTACGCAATTTTGTCGATCCAAATCCCGCAATATGTGTAAAATTCTCTAAGCCTGTGATTGGATGGGGTGGGTAAGGTGTGAAATTGATTTTATTTTAATGAAGAAAATGAGTGTAAATTTTTTTTAATTATTTGATAATTTAAGTAAAAAAGAGAGTAATTTAAATTTCTATCTCGTTATTAATGTAGGAAATGAACGTTAAAACTGTCATTTTATGCACTTAATTTATTATTTATCTCTTTTTATTTTTATTTACCTTTACTTACCCTTCTTTTTCTTAATTTCAGAGAGAAATTTTTTATGTGGAGAATAATTTGAGAAAATAAAATTTATTCTCTTTATCCTTATTTACTTACTACTTATATCAAACAATAGAAAATAGGATAAATTTTATTTATTTTCTTCCATCTGTATCTCTAGTTTTTTCCATTCAAACAAAGGTTAAGAACTACGAGACATTAACCCAAGACCAACGTCATCAAGTGGGCTTAGTTGAAGCCCAAAAAAAGCCCACTAAGAATCATGGCGCGAAAGACATACAATTTCCCGCCAAATGACCTTTATGCAACGCCTAACAAAATCCCCAAATCTGTTTCCCTCCATAATCTAATCTTTACTCTCTACACTACACCTTCGCTCTGCTCTCATGGCTTCCGATTCCTCTCCATCCCCATTCAATAACGGTAACTTCCTTTTCTGTCCCTCTCTTTCTCTCTGATTTGTTTCTATATTTATGCCTTTGAATTATTGTAATTGAATCCAAACAAACAGGGCCTTCTTCTCCGGACGATTCACTTTCTAGTCCCATCGGCAATACCTTCTCCTCTCCCGCTGACACTTCTCGCCGCAATAGACGCAGGCGTAGATCCACCACACCTACTGCCTTTGCCACCCCGCCTGCCTCCCAATCTCGCTTCGCCACGTCAGAATCAACCCCTACTCCTCACAGGAGCAGGTCCAATGTTCGTCAAGCTGCCGTTTCAACGCCGTCCTCCATGTCTGAGGGCCCACTGTCCTCAGAAGGAGGCGATGACATGGACGAAGCCACACCCACTTTCGTTTGGGGCACCAACATTAGTGTTCAGGATGTTAAGGCTGCGATTCAGATGTTTTTGAAACATTTTAGAGATAATACTCAAAGTCAAGGGGCTGAGATTTTTGAGGAAGGGAAGTATATGAAAGCCATACAAAGAGTGCTTGAATTTGAAGGAGAGTGGCTTGATGTAGATGCACATGATGTGTTTGATTATAATTCTGATTTGTATGCCAAAATGGTTAGATACCCACTTGAGGTTTTGGCCATTTTTGATATTGTTTTGATGGATATTGTGAGTTTGATTAATCCTTTGTTCGAGAAGCATGTGCAAGTGAGGATTTATAATCTTAAGGCTTCGACTACAATGAGAAATCTCAACCCTTCTGGTAATGTTCTTTACTTCGATTCTAGCTAAATTTGGTATTTGCTTAAAATTTATTGTTTCTTTTGAGATTTTCTGTGGTAATGCGGGAAATTTCAAACTTTCTGCTGAAATTTTGGTATATTTTAGCGGAGCATTTAAGATACTCCACACTGACTTATGATTGATGGGCTGGGTAAGGGAGAAAATAGATGGTATTGAAAATTTTTGTGGCCTGCCATGCTTTTGGTTACTGGATTTTGTTTTGCTCGTGTCTTTACTTGAATGTTATTGCTTTTCTTTTTATTTACTTTTGATAATATGCATCTTCTGGATATAATTTGGGGTTAGATATTGAGAAGATGGTGTCCCTCAAGGGAATGATAATTCGCTGCAGTTCTATCATACCTGAGATCAGGGAAGCAATATTTAGGTGCCTTGTGTGTGGGTACATGTCTGACCCCATTGTTGTAGATAGAGGTAACCCTTGCAGCTATTAGTTTGCTTACCTTCGTTATATACCTCTTATCTTATATGATTTCATGATGCTTGTTGACTATTGGATATTATCAGGAAGGATAAATGAACCTGCAGCATGCTTGAAGCAAGAGTGTCTTGCTAGGAACTCCATGTCACTAGTTCACAACCGGTGCAGGTACCTATCTTAGCTTGATCTGCTTGTCTAAGAGTCCAAATATTGCATCATTTTTGGCACTTAATAATCATAGTGGGCATGCATTATAAGATTATCAAATCCTTTCTTTGCTGTGTGTACCCTAATTGTCCACTTATTATGGGAGAAGATTTACTGTTATGGAAATTCTTTACATAGCTGAGCTTTTAATCCATACTAGTGTATCCACTGTCAGTTGTTGTAGTTTGCTTGCAGTACAACTGTATAAATTAGCTCAAAGCTGCTCTCTGCACCTGCTTCTCTTTTCTGTTATTTCTCCCAAACACGTCCTTAAAGAGTGCTATCAGAGACTGAATCCCTTTTGCTAACATAAGATGTTCTTGGATGAACTGTTTTTTTTTTCAATTTAATGTAAAAATCAGTTATGTTAATATTCAATAAATTCAATAATACCATTAAGCACGCAAGTAAATGATATTTGAGCAGTAGAAGTCCAAGACAAAATTCTAATCCTTTTGCAATTTACACCATTGACAATTGACTGATTGAGCATATTTCTACCTTAAAGACTTAAATCAGATTAATAGATGGAATGATCCCTACCTAAATTCCACAGGATAAAAGAGGTTATGGCACATGAACATCTGAAAAGAGAGAAATACGTATAATTATTTGTTAATATAATAAAGAGTAACTGCACTTTTAAAAGCCTACTCAAAAGACATTCAAATTGAATATTGTTTTTTCTCAATATGATTGGATCACAGTTAACCAGTGCTTCTTATGTAAATCAGGTTTGCAGATAAGCAGATTGTGAGGCTCCAGGAGACACCTGATGAGATCCCTGAAGGAGGAACACCTCACACAGTGAGCTTGTTGATGCATGACAAGCTGGTGGATGCTGGAAAGCCTGGTGACAGAGTTGAGGTGAGACCAGAGTATATCCAATTTTCTGACTTCAGTGAGGAACCCTGAAATGTCAGTCTATCCTATTAATGTGTTTCTTTATTCTTAATAGGTCACTGGGATTTATAGAGCTATGAGTGTTCGAGTTGGGCCCACCCAGAGAACTGTAAAATCATTATTCAAGGCATGTTTCGAACCCTTCTATTTATCAGTTGAAGCCTCCTTAGGCAAGTGATGAATTATTTTTCAGGAGTGATGTCACATGAATGTAAAGATCTCCTTTTCACTGCAGACTTACATCGATTGTCTTCATATAAAGAAAACTGACAAGTCAAGAATGCTGTCAGAGGATCCTATGGACGTTGATAACAGTTCACATAGAATGGAGGAAGATGTCCAATTTGATGATGCCAAGGTATGTTCTTATATGGTTTCTTCTCTTTCAGAAAGGAGTCTTCTTGATGTTGTCTGTTGTAGTCACATTCTTGTTTGTATTGCAGATACAGCAATTAAAAGAGCTATCAAAGTTGCCTGATATATATGACAGGCTAACTAGGTCCTTGGCACCAAACATTTGGGAGCTGGATGATGTGAAGAGAGGTCTTCTGTGCCAGGTATTTGTACAAGTCTGAAATCATGCATCCTTACTGCTACATTCAAATCATATAGATTTTGTAAAATTAAAATTTCTTTTGTTACAGTTTTGATAATGATTATTAGTTAATTGCCCAACTGTAGCTTTTTGGCGGGAATGCCCTGAAGTTGCCATCTGGTGCCAGCTTCCGTGGTGATATCAATATCCTTCTTGTTGGTGATCCTGGAACCAGCAAGTCCCAGCTGCTCCAATACATACACAAATTATCTCCTCGTGGCATCTATACTAGTGGAAGAGGGAGCTCAGCTGTTGGCTTGACTGCTTATGTTAGCAAAGATCCTGAAACGGGGGAAACGGTATAATTCTGTTATGATTCTTATATTTTCCTTTTATCCAACAAGCTCTTACATGTAAAAAATTTTGGCAGATGTTGACATTTATGATGTAATCTTATAGGTTTTGGAGAGTGGAGCGCTTGTTCTGAGTGACAGAGGGATCTGCTGTATTGATGAATTTGACAAAATGTCTGAAAATGCAAGGAGCATGTTACATGAGGTTGGTTTTACTTTTCTTTTCCAGGATGCTATAGAAGTGACTTCTTCATGCGCTAAAAAGGTTCTTCAGAAACCGTTATATTTTATTTTCTGCACAAATGTTAGAGATGAGAACCTCAAAAAGTTGGAAGTTTTTGATCTGTTTGACTTGTAAGTGTCTGATATCATGGGATGGAAGTGTTCAATTTCATTTGGATTTGCAGGTGATGGAACAGCAAACTGTTTCCATTGCAAAAGCTGGAATCATTGCCTCCCTTAATGCTAGAACGTCAGTATTGGCTTGTGCCAATCCAATTGGCTCACGCTATAATCCTCGGTTGTCTGTGATTGACAACATACATCTTCCTCCTACCTTATTGTCCAGGTAAGAGATGTGATCCATATGCAATGTAATTGGGACAATAAACAGTTTTGTGAACTGCTAAATGATCACCTTTTTTAATTTTATCTGATTTGAATGTAATGTGGCAGCAGAAAATACACATTCTTTCTAGTTTGTTTCTTGATCATTTCCTTCATTTCAGCTGCTATTAGTAATATATAATGAGACAATTAATGCTCTTTCAAGTGGCAATTATTGATAAAATTATGAGTTTTTTCATGGGTATTTTTCTTAGGTTTGATTTGATATATTTAATTCTGGACAAGGCTGATGAGCAAACAGACAGGCACCTTGCCAAGCATATTGTATCACTACACTTTGAGCATCCTGAGGTCTAGTGCATCATAGCAAACTTCTAGTTTCAGGACCTGTTTTCAGTGATTTCCTATACCGATTTCTCTTAATTTTGTCTGTTTCCAGATTGCACAACAGGATGTTTTAGACATTGCTACATTAACTGCCTATGTTAGCTATGCTCGTAAGCACATTCATCCGCAGTTATCTGATGAAGCTGCTGAAGAATTGACTAGAGGATATGTTGAGATGAGGAGGAGAGGAAATTTCCCTGGTAGTAGCAAAAAGGTGTGATGTTAGTCTGTACTTCTTGTCTTTCTCTGTCTCATGCATATTTGATAGAATTAGTAAATGTGCCTATGCTGTATCATTTTACATCTTCCTACATAGCCATGCTTCCCTGGTGTTGTATCCCAATGCTCAACTTGACTTGATTAAATCTTAATCCCAAACTGGATGGGCCTACTATACGGATACCTTCTTTCATACAATCTGGTCCAGGACTTAATTTACAAACAAGATCTAGAGTCACTATATCTTTTATTTCATTATTTTCCCTCACATTATTCTGGGTTCATTGCTCTCCAACAATTTCAATACATTCAACCTTTTATACCAGTGCATTTGTTGGTCTGTGCTGCACATTTCCAAACCATGACAATCTCCCTGTAATGCATGTCGTATTTGTTTAACATAAATAATTTGGTGATTGTATATTATTGATCTATTCAATTTCTGTTGATTCTAAATTGTGAACTTTTTATCTGAACCTGAAATAATGTTCTTTTGGTGTTTGCACCTACAATTTTCTTAATGAATCCTTGTACCTTTCCCAAGATAATCTATTTGACAATTCAACTCTTAACTATTTATGATCCAATTTGATGTCTTTTACTGTGGCTTATATGTCTTTTTTGATTGTTTAGGTAATAACAGCGACCCCTAGGCAGATAGAAAGTTTGTTACGTCTTAGTGAAGCTCTGGCTCGGATTCGTTTCTCCGAATTGGTTAGTATAGCTTCTTTTGTGTCTTTTAGTGTGAAGTGGCTTTAAAGGAATGAAATTTCTGATTTTAAAGTTTCTTTGTGCATTGGTGCATGCAGGTTGAAACGAATGATGTAATTGAGGCATTTCGACTTCTGGAAGTTGCAATGCAACAATCAGCAACAGATCACTCCACAGGTAATGCTCCGTTAATGATATTCCTTAATTTATGATTTATATTCTGGGCTGGACAACCAAGATTGCAATGACATCTTTCCCCTTTCCCCTTCTTTCTAAAGGAACTATTGATATGGATCTCATCACAACTGGAGTTTCGGCAAGTGAAAGAATGAGAAGAGAGAATCTAGTATCAGCAACTCGCAACATAATTATGGAGAAGTTGCAACTTGGGGGACCTTCAATGCGCTTGTTGGAGGTAAACGAATCTGATTTGCTATACAAAAGATGAATGCTAGTTCATTTTTTAGTCGCAACTGACATTTGTGTATACTTGATTTATCCTGTAGTTGTTGGATGAGTTGAAGAAGCAGAGCTCTAACAGCGAAGTACACCTTCAAGAGGTAAGAATACATCTCTTTTACACATTCCATCCACGCTTGAAGATAATGGTGACATTGATCTTTTTTTTTTTAATCAGCTGAGAAACGCAGTTGCAACTCTAGTGAGCGAGGGATTTGTAGTTTCCCATGGCGACAGTCTAAAAAGAATATAGTTGGTTGGAGAACTAAAAGAAGGAATATGCAAGCTAACCTAAAGAGATGTGTTGCATTTTACTGTTAATTTGTGTAGGTTGCCAAAGTCCTTCGCATTCAGAAGTCTTGGTGGATGATTAAAAGAAACTCGTCCAGAGGACTTCATGATGTATTAACTAACTATTACATGATGACTGTAAATACTTTTCATAGTTTGGATTATTTTTATATCTTATTAATGACGGGCTATTAGCGGGTGGTCGAGTACATGTCTGGTGATGCAGAGGAAGAATTCAAATTTAAAAGTCATAGTAAGCCTCTTCTCTTTTGAGCCAGTTAAGCAAGCAAACAATTGGTTCGTTGGACTAAATGTGCATCCAAGACATAAATTAAGAACTTTAAATCTCACTTTTAGTAAGCTTAAATTCATATATTTTTTTTTGTTATACACACGTCGGTTTTTTTTTAAAATTTTTAAATTTTAAATTTTACTACAACCATACATATGTTGTTAAAGTCATAAAAAGAATAAGAGATGACACCGGACAGGCTCTTACTTTGAGTTAGAATGTAGTGAAGGGGTGAATCAACCCCTCCACCTATTGTTAATGTTATTTTATCTTTAGACTTGCAATGAAATCCTATTTTTCCTTTTGAAAAAAAAAAAATATGCCTTGAGTGCCTGTAAGTAAATTTCTTGCATATTAGCTGCAGCAAAGGGCGAGCGAGTGTGAGTTGCTACTCAATTTGCTCTACTTTCCTCTCAAAAAATATTAATTTTTTATGATATACTTATTTTTATAAGATAATATTTAAAATTTTGATAAATATATTTATTAATTTTGTTATATTTATAACTAACTTATTAAAATAAAAAAAAAATACACAAACGAAAAAAGGAAAATGTGCAACCGGCAGAATAATAACTGATCACTAAGAACCAGTAGCCTGAAGTGAATTACTGTATATATCAAATTTTTTTTTAAATTTTAAATAATATTTTATTATGTTTTATTAATATAAATTCACTTAAAAAATTTAATATTCAATTTAATAAAATTTTAATCTCAAATCAATTGAAATCGGCTATATAAAATTTTTTTTTACTCAATTCGATTTAAGATATTTTTTTTATAGATATAATATCGTAAGATAATTTTAAACTTAAATAACCTTTGACCAAATCAATTATTTAAGCTAACTCTGTCTTTTTTATCTATTATTAAAAAAAATTAATAATATTAATAAATTTAAATAATTAGTTAGAGACTTAAGAGTTAATTTGGACAATGTATTAAAATGAGGAAGAACAATTTTCCTATTTCAATTTATGATCTGTAGTCTTTAATTCTGTTTGTTCACTATAGATGGAAGTTTATTTAGTCATTAATAACAAAATTACTCAAGACTCTCAGAGCATTCTTAATTAAACCGGAGTCAGTATCAGGTTAATTGTAGCTGTTGTATAATCAAACATGGCAATGCTAAGTAGAGATTTGGGCCGTCTATATGTTATACTGACCAATTAGTTGCCTTGCCCGTCAACCGTTTGATGAAATGCCACTGAAAGAAGAGTAAAACAAACCGAAACTGACTTTGGAGGAGGAGCCGGACTATTTTACGCTACGGACTTACAGGTACCATTATTATACAATGACAACCCAATATTGAGTAATGTTGTAGTAGCTTTCATCTTTATTTTTATTTTTTTATTATTTTTGTTTTTTAAAATTATTTTTCTTCATCAATTTATCATACTTCTTGTCCTTGTCCTTGACTGCTTTCTCTATGCTGCTTTTTGTATTGTTTTGCCTCCGCCTTTTTGTTGTTATTATTATTTTTTTCTATTTTTATTTTCTGCCATTTTTTCCGGTTATTATAGGTTTGTTTGAGATTCCTGATTGAGTTGCAGTCTGAGAAAAAAATTTTGTTGAAAATTTTGTTTAAAGCCATTAAAATTTATTTTTAATATGGATTTCAAATATTTTAAATGTAACAGTTTCAAAAATGCAGAACACCACCTTAAAATTGGTTTTCTCAACTTCTAATGACGCTTTTTAGAAAAAGCAGATTCAATGCCAAACAGACCCCATACTATTGGCCCTTGACCTTTTTTTAAATAAACATTTGTTTAAGTAACCAAATTGTGTTACCCATTGAAAATTGCAATACCTCTTATTGGATGGGTCAACTAGTACTAGTTTTTCGCCAAAAGTTGAACTACTGATTCCTATTCTTGTTTATTGATGCTTGTAATTGTATTTACTTCCATCAGAAGTCCTCGTCAAAAAAAAAAAAAAATAAATAAATAGACATGCCCAAGTCTTGATAAGAATATATTAACAATTTGCTCTCTTTTACAATGGATGGAGCTGTTCTACTATGTAGACTATTCTTCGGAATAATCTTATGGCGATTGAGTGAGCATTTTGTACATTCTTTAATTAGATGTTTGTCAAATAAATAATTCTTTAAAATTGAACTTACTTGTAAATGTAAGTGCTAACTTATACTTCAAATGATACATTTATCGACATTTAATTGTTCAAGATGAAGATCTTCAATAGCAACAATGCTCAACACTGATCTGATAGTATTGAGCTTCACAACAGGAGCAAAAATTTCGGTGTAGTCAATTCCTTCTTTCTGCTGGAACCCTTTGACAACTAATCGGGTTTTGTATCTCTTTGAACCATCATGTTTCTCTTTTACCCGATACACCCATTTGTTGTAAAGTGCCTTCTTCCCCATGGGTAACTCAACTAATTCCCATGTCTGGTTAGAGATCAGAGACTTCATCTCGTCTTCCATGGCAAACTCCCACTTGTTAGCATCTCTAGTCTGACAAGCTTCATCATAACATTCAGGCTCTCCTTGATCAGTAAGCAACAAATAATTCATGTACCTCTTGTTAGGCACATGAGGCCAAGAAGACCTTCTCAATATATGAGCTAGAGTTGGAGGTTGCGGCGTGTCGGATTGCTGCACACTGTTTTGCCCAACGAGTTCCTCTTGATGAGAACTTACTACAATCGGCTCCATCACGGGACTTTCTAGGACATCATCTATATCTGCAAACACTGGCTCACTCTGCTCTGTGTTGTTGGTATCAGATTTATGTATGTCCTTGTACATCACTTTTTCATTGAAAATCACATCTTTGCTGCCAATCACCTTCTTGTTTTTGTCATCCTAAATGCGATAGTCAAACTCATCCTCACCATAGTCGATGAAGATGCATTTTTTAGATTTGAGATCAAGCTTATTCCTACCTTGATCACTAATATGCACATATGCTACACAACCGAAAACTTTTAGATGTGATAGTTTTATCTCTTTTCTGCTCCATACCTCTTCTGGTATTTTATGCTCCAATGGAACCGATGGGCCTCGGTTAATTAAGTAAGCTGCTGTGTTGACTGCTTCTGCCTAGAAGTGTTTCGGTAGACCTGACTGTATATGAATGCTTCTGGCTCTTTTTGTCAACGTTCGGTTCATACACTCAGCTACACCATTGTGTTGAGGCGTACTCGGCACGGTTCTCTCCATTTTGATCCCGTGCTCATAGCAGAACTTCTTGAATCTGATGTCTTCATATTCTCCTCCATTGTCGGTTCTGAGCTTTTTAATCTTTAAACCTGTCTCATTTTCCACCATAGCTTTCCATCTCCTGAAACTCTTAAACACTTCAGATTTATGCTTTAGAAAGTAAACCCATACTTTTCGAGAGTGATCATTGATGAAAGTCAAGAAATAGTATTTTCCACTAATGGATGAAGTTATTGTTGGTCCCCAAACATCAGAGTGAATGAGCTCTAGTATTTCCTTCTTTGGTGTTTTGCCACTTGTCTGAATGCTTTTCAAGTATGCAACCTTCGCACATGTCTATGTCAACTGACTGTATACCTGTAAGTTTTCCCTTTGAGTACATAATTTTCATCCCTTTCTCACTCATGTGACCAAGTCTCTTATGCCACAAATTAGAATTTTCATTTTCATTTTCTGCTGCAACTGCAATTGAACAGTATGCTCCTACTGTCATGTAAAGAGTACCACTCTTTTTGCCTCGAACAATAGTCATTTCCCCCTTTGAAATCTTCCAATCATCACCATGAAAGATTGTAGTGTAGTCTTCACTAGCCAACTGTCCTTCTGAGATTAAGTTCTTTCTTAGGTCGGGAATATGTCTGACATCCTTAAGCTCCCAAACAGACCCATTCAACTTAATCTTCACTACACCTTTACCAATAATATCACAAGGTTGGTCATCACCAAGATGTACCTTTCTAAGGTTTCCAAGGACATACCTCTCGAAGAATTCCTTTTGCGAAGTGGCATGGAATGATGCTTCAGAGTCTAATACCCAAGACTCCTCTTGGCTCTCCAAAGAGCATATCAACGCATCATCCGTTCCTGAGGTGGAAGCAATATTTGCCTCTATCTTCGGCTCCTGGTCCTTCAATGCACTCTTGCACTGATTTTTATAGTGTTCAGTCTTCCCATAGTTCCAACACTCAACAGTCTTCGAGCTTTGTGAATTATTGGGATTTCTAGATTTGGACTTTCTGCTCTTTGATCTACCACGATATTTGCCATGCCCATTTCCTCTGGTTGAATTTCTTCCTCTTGACTCTATAAGCAAAATTGAAGAGGTTGTTGATTCATCCGACTCTCTCCGTCGAATCTCTTCACTGAGAATCAGATCACGAACATCATCAAATTTCAACTTATTGCTTCCCGATGAGCTACTCACAGCCATGACAGTAGCATTCCAACTTTCTGGTAGAGAAGACAAAAGTATTAATGCTCGTATTTCTTCATCAAATTCGATCCCAACTGAACTCAATTGGGTTGTGACTGTATTGAGTTCATTTAGATGTTGAGCAACCGATGCGCCATCCGTCATCCGCAAATTAAATAATCGTCTCATCTAGTGAACTTTGTTAGAGGCTGATGGCTTTTCATACATACTGGAGAGAGCATTCATAAGTCCTGCCATGGTCTTTTCTTTTGTTATGTTGAAAGCAATATTACGAGATAACGTCAATCGGATAACTCCGAGAGCTTGTCTATCTAGAAGCTTCCAATCTTCTTCCTTCATATCATCTGGCTTCTTATCAGAAAGAGGTTGATAAAGATTTTTCTGATACAGATAATCTTCGATCTGCATCTTCCAAAAACCGAAGTCTATACCATCGAATTTTTCAATTTTCACCTTTCCTTCATCTGCAGCCATCACTCCCACTCGAATATAATTTTCTCTGGATCTTTTCTGACAATTTTTGCAAACCACTCACAGAAATTTGACAGAATTCACAACCAGGAACTCTGATACCAGTTGGGAAAATTACACAGATTTTTCTATAAATTAGATTTGTAAGAATGAGAAATAACAACAAAAAATAATACACACACAAAATTGATAACGGAGTTTGGCCAATTGTGCCTACGTCTCCGGGCCTGCTGCAGGTCTTTTTACTAAAAGGAGAAAAATTATATAAAGTGTTTACAACACTCACAACCCATAACCCACACCCAATTATATCTAAGAATTTTTCTTCACAGAAAAAAAAATTCTTTTACAAGTTTTTTCTCAATTTTTTTATCTCAAACTCTTTTAAACTCTCAAACTCTCTAATTTTTGGGATGATCTTCCAAATGAGATATAAGGGGTTTATATAGGCTTCAAAAATTAGATTGGTGAAATTTAATAATGGTTACGCACCTCCATTTTTGACAAAATTAGGCACCTTCATTTTTGATAAAATTTAGGCACCTCCATTTTTGACAAAAAATTAGGCACCTCCATTTTTGACAAAAAATTAGGTACCTCCATTTTTGACAAAAATAAACCTTCATTTTTTTACTTTGCAATTTACTCAACAAATCAAACACGGACAAGGAAACTATTGGACCAAAGGTCAGATGTCTATCATTCCTTGTTTTCATATCATGAAAGAAAATGTTCAAGAAATAAGTTCACTGTGCAGGTTGTGTTCCCTAACTTGAAGGACCTGAAACTGTCTTCATTGGATATTGTGAAGTTATGGAAAGACCAAGTATCTTCTTGCTTCCAAAATTTAACAAACTTAATTGTGGATGGCTGTGCTAATTTGAAATATCTAGTGTCATCATCTATGTTTAAAAGCCTTGTGCGTCTCAAACAACTTGAGATATGTAACTGTAAGGTAATAGAGGAAATAATTGCCATAGAAGGATTAGAGGAAGACAGAATGGGTGAGATGCTGCTCTACGAACTAGATTTCTTGAAGCTTAAAGATCTTCCAAAACTCACAGGATTTTACACAAATAATTTAATTGAATGTCCTGATTTGAAAGAGCTGTGGATATAAAACTGCCCTGAATTGAGGGCGTTTATCTCCAATTCAGCAAGTGCAAACATGGTGTCTAGTGTGAAAATAGAGTTTCTATTTTCTTAAAATATTTTTCTCTCTTTTTCATTAATAAAGTATTGATGGGTTTATATACAACAAAAAAGGTAGACTGCCAAATACAAACCTAACATCCCACTCTCATCTAACATCCCACTCACCTAACATCCTACCATCACCTAACATCATACTCTCACCTGACATCCCATTCTCACCAATAATTATACTCCTACTTCTATATAAAAATAAAATATATCTTTACAATATCAAATCTATAAATTTGTGTAATAAAATTTGTTTATTATGTAGCTAATTCCTTTGACATCCCCTCTCAAATTGATGCTGGTAAATCTACAAGCATCAATTCGCTAACAAGGAAATTATGACGTTAGTGTGTTATAGATTTAGTGAAGATATCTACAATCTGTAGAGTGGTGGAGATACTTGGGAGTGTAATAACACGATGGTCATAAGCCTCTCGGATGGAGTGACAATCAACCTCTATATACTTTGTCCTCTCATGGTAAATAGGATTGGCAGTAATTTGGATCGTACTTCTATTGTCAGCATGTAGTGGAGTAGGTTGGACTTGTGGAAAACCAAGCTTTGTAAGGAGACTACATAGCCAAATGATCTCGGAGCATGCAGCGGATATGGCCCTATATTTTGCCTTAGTGGATGACTTGGAGACAATTTTGTTTCTTGCATTTTCAAGAAATAAGAGTAACGCCAAGAAATATGCACTATCCGGTAGTAGGTTTTCTAGTGTCCGGGCAGCCTGCCTAATCAGCATCACTGTAGGCTTATAGTTGGGGTGCAGAACTAATAGGGAAGATTAATCCCCCGACTAGGTGTGCCAAGGAGATATCTAATGATGCGCCAAATTACAGATAGGTGGAAATGTCGAGGGGCTTGCATGAACTTGCTAACGGTGTGAACATCACAAGAGATGTCAGGTCGAGTGATAGTTAGATAGATAAGGCTATCAACCAGCTTTCAATATAAAGTAGGATCATCAAGAAGTTTCCTTTTGTCACGTCGATATTCCATATTAACTTCCATAGGAGTGTCAACAAGTGTAGTATCCGTGAGTCCAGCTAATTGAACCAAATCTTGAGTATTCTTGTGTTGATTCAAGAAGATACCTTGAGGCCGATAAAGCACCTCTAATCCCAAAAAGTGAGTGAGTTGACCAAGATCTTTCATATGGAAAGTAGAATGCAATAAAGTCTGAATTCTAGATATAGTCTCCATATTAGAACCAGTAATAACGATGTCATCCACATAAACAAGAAGTACAACTATGCCCTTAAAAGTCCTTTGAAGAAAAAGGGAGGAGTCATATTGACTTTGAGTGAAGGAAACTCCAAGAAGATCATATAGAAACTTTTCGAACCATACTCGTGGTGCCTGCTTCTAACCATATAAAGAGCGTTTTAATTTGCAAACAACATTAGGAAAGGAAGTAGGCATGCCATAGGGAAGATTCATGTAAACATCCTCCTTGAGATCACCATGTAAGTATGCATTCTTGACATCCATTTAATATAAAGACCAAGATTGAGATGCAATAAGGGCTAGTATGGTTCGCACAGTGGTCATTTTGGCTACTGGTGCAAATGTCTCATCATAGTCTAGGCCATACTCTTGGGGCTTTTTACTAAAATATGAGAGAAAATCCCATAGTTTATTAAAATATGAGACTTTCTTTCGTATTTACTCAAATATGAGAGTCAAAATACAAACCAAAATTTTGAGTTTCGATTTTTGTTTTTTTGAGTTTCGATTTGGCTAAATTTTTTTTTTCTAATATGTAACAATTCTTTAACATGACCAAACCGAAATTTGTAGTTTTAGTTTGGCCAAAATTTTATTATAATAATAATAATAATAATAATATTAATAATAATAATTTAAATAATAATATTATCAATAGTAAAAATAATAATAATAATTAAAATATAATTATAATTAATAATTAAAATATAAATATAAATAATAATTATATAATTACTAATAATTAATAATAATAACAATCACAATAATTAACAATTACATTGGACTCAAGTAATTAATAGTTTTATTTGGGCCCAAAGATAATTAATAACAATATAATTATAATTAATAATTATATAACTAATAATAAATATAATTAATAATTATATAATTACTAATAATTAATAATAACAATAATAATAATTAAAAATTATATTGGACTCAAGTAATTAATAGTTTTATTTAGGCCTGAAGATAATTAATAACAATATAATTATAGTTAATAATTATATAACTAATAATAAATATAGTTAATAATTATATAATTATAATAATAATAACTATATAACTATTAGTAATTATAATTATTAATAACTATATAACTATTAGTAATTATAATTATTAATTATTATTAATTATATAATTATTAATTATTATTAATTATATAATTATTAATTATAATTATTAATTATATTTATTATTAGTTATATAATTATTAATTATAATTATATTGTTATTAACTAACTTTGGGCCCAAATAAAATTATTAATTACTTGAATCCAATGTAATTGTTAATTATTGTTATTGTTATTATTAATTATATAATTATTAACTATATTTATTATTAGTTATATAATTATTAACTATAATTATATTGTTATTAATTATTTTTGGACTCAAATAAAACTATTAATTATTTGAGTTTAATGTAATTGTTAATTATTGTTATTATTAATTGTTAGTAATTATAATTATCTTTTAATTATAATTATTTTTATTTTTAATAATAATAATAATATTATTATTATTATTATAAAATTTTGGCCAAACTGAAATTACAAGTTTCGGTTTGGCCATGTTAAAGAATTGTGTGCATGGCCCACGTATTAGAAAATAAAAAAGAAAATTTGACCAAATAGAAACTTTGAGTTTCGATTTGTTACAAAACGAAACTCAAAGTTTCAGTTTGTGTTTTAATTTCCATATTTGAGTAAATATGAGAAAAAGTCCCATATTTTGGTAAAATATGAGACTTTCTCCCATTTTCTAGGAAAAAGCCCCATACTCTTGCTTGTTTCCAAGAACCACCAATCGAGCCTTGTAACGGTCTATGGATCCATCAGAACAATGCTTAATAGAAAATACCAACTTGCTTCCAAGGGGTTTCACAGATGGGGGACATGAAACAACATCCCAAGTCTGATTTTCTTCTACTGTAAGAAATTCTGTTTCAATAGCTGATTTTCTTCTAGTGCAAGAAATTCCGTTTTAATAGTTTTTTTCCAACACTCATGTTCCATTGCCTGTTTATAAGATGAGGGAATAGAAATAGAATACAAGGTGGTTATCAAGGATAATGGAGGGCTGAAACTATATCTATCTGGTGGTCTACTAATACGAGCACTGCGTTGAAGAGAAACATTTGTAGTTATTGTTACAGGATGAACAGTCAAGGAATGATCTTGCGGGGGCTCAGAAGGTATGAAAGTCGGGCATCGATGGTATACTAAGAGAGGCTTAGAAGATACATTATTTGCAGAAGAGTTAATAAACAATGGCAAAATAGAAAATGAAGGAGAAAGAGGATCATGGTGCTTGGAAAAAATACTGGTTTTAAAAAAAATGACATTTCTAGAAACTTAAATACGACGTAGATTAGGATCATAGCAAAGAAAACCTTGATGATGTACCGAATATCCTAGAAAAGCACATTGAACATATTGAGCTGTGAGTTTTGTGTGTTCTTGTGCAGGAAGATGTACAGAACATACACAACCAAAGATATGAAGATTAGAATAATTTGGAGAGCGATCAAATAACCAAGTAAAAGGAGAGACATGGTTCAATGAGGGAGAAGGCATTCTATTGATAAGGTGGACAATAGTGGAGAGTGTTTCACACCAAAAACGAGAGGGCACAAAAGATTCTAATAAAAGGGTGCGGGCAAAATCAAGAAGATGGCGGTTCTTTCTTTCAGCTACCCCATTTTATTGTGGAGTTGAGGGACAAGATTATTGAGAAATTATGCCATTACTTTGTAGAAATTCCTAAAATAAATGAGACATGAACTCACCCCCATTGTCAGAGCGAAGGATTTTGATATTGGCAGAAAATTGGGTTTGAATATATGCATGAAAAAACTTAAAAATAGAAGACACTTCATCTTTAAAATGTAAGAAGTAAATCCATGTGAAACGACTATAATCATCAATAAAAGTGAAAGTACTTATAATTAGCATGTGAAATAACTAGTGCCATACCCCACACATTACTATGTATCATATCAAAAGGTTGGACTATGTTTGGTGTGTGAGTGGGAACTGGTAGAGTTTTACTTTTTCCAAGTTTACAAGGATTACAATCGAATTGAACATCACTAAGAGATGGTGATCTTTTATTCCCAAGCAGACCAGAATTTAGCAAATCATGGAGTACATTAAAGTTTGGATGTCCAAGACGTTTATGCCATGCGGGATAATCAACATGAATAATATTACAAGTAATAAATGGCAACAACAAACATGGAAAAAAGGAGATTGAAGAGGGAAAAGACGTCCTACTTTAGGCCTCCTTGCAATCATCTTCAATGATTGTTGATCCTGCACAACATAACCATATTTAGAAATTTTCACTTTACAATTATAATTAACCAATTGACGAATAGAAATAAGATTAGTGGTAAGACTAGGAGAGACAAAAACATTAGTTAGAGAGGGAGAAATATCACCAATGACTGCGATAGGTAATGGGTTCCCATCAGCTGTACAAATTTTGAGATCTCCAGAATAGTTGTTTATATTGGTAAGATGATTAACATCATTTGTCATATGATAGGAAGCCCCATAATCAAAATACCAAGGAGATGATTTAGAGAAGGGTTTACCTGAAAGTCCAAAAGCAGAGAATGCAAAAATTATTATTTGTTGATTCATTTTAGGGGTTACAGGTTGAACAGGGGTAGTAGCACTTTGTGTTTTATTCACAGAATTTTCAGTACTAGAAGTACCAACTGAGGTTGTATCTGCTGTTTCATATTTCTTAGGGGTTCGGGTAGGACATTCCTTAATGATATGGCCATCCTTTTTGCAGTAGTTATAAAATTTCTTTGAACAATTTGAAGCATAATGACTAAAGCCCTTGCAACAAAAACACAGAATAGTATTTATGTCCTTACCTTTTGGCTTGCTTTGGGCTGCATAAGCCATGGGAATAAAGCTGGATCTTTAATGTTACATTGTGATTTGAGTGAGATGGCGCTGCTCCTCATGAAACAAATAATTGAGGCATGCATCCAATGAGGGAACAGGCTCTTGATTCATGAGATTAGACTTGGTTCCTTCAAATTTAGATCTAAGTTTCATAAGAAATTGATCCCTTTTAGTGATTTCATGGACATATTGGACAAAACTAAGACCTTCAAGAGGCAAGGAGACATACACTATATCAGTATATTCAACCCAAAGATTCATGAAACTAGAATAAAAATCAGAAATAGAGAGACCGCCCTGCTAAAGATTGGCTAATTCATATTCAAGTTGAAACCTACGAGCAATGTTGTTTTGGCTGTAAAGTTTTTTCAAATAAGTCCACATTTCAGCTGTAGTCTTCAAGGGTCGAAAGTTCAAGATGCCGTTTGATTCAACAGATCCTAGTATCCATGCCATAATTTGAGCATCCTTGACCTCTCACTTGGCATGCTCATCCTTTTCTTTGTCTTTGTTAGAAGCAGGTTTGCTGCCATTAACATGACCCCATAAATCCTTGCCTTTAATGAATATCTTGAAGTATAATACCCAGGCTGAGTAATTTTTACCATTAGATCGAATCAAGAAGGAATCATACTTATCAGAATACATGAGGCTAAGATAACTTGGTCAAGAGTAAACAAGAGTAAAAGAAAGGCTATACTAGGGCTAAGACTTGAGTTCAAAAGATTTAGAACTGTGCGGCTCTGATACCATGTGAAAATAGAGTTTATATTTTCTTATAGTATTTTTCCCTCTTTTTCATTAATAAAGTATTGATGGGTTTATATACAACAAGAAAGGTAGACTACCAAACACAAACCTAACATCCCACTCTCACCTAACATCCCATTCTCACCAATAATTATACTCCTACTTTTATATAAAAATAAAATAGTTCTTTATAATGTCAAATCTATAAATTTTTGCAATAAAATTTGTTTGTTACGTAGCTAATTCCTTTAGCATCTAGCAATGAACTTCAAATCATAAAGTCTATTCTCTTTGATGAAAAGGTGGTCTTCTCAGTTTTTTTTTATCGTGTCTTTTTTTCTTAATATTTACATCCCAATTAACCCTTTGATTTTTTAATATTATTTTCTTTGTGCAATATCTCTATTTCCTTTTCCTTTGGGATCTCTGTTGTGATTGCTTTAAATTTTACTTGTTTTGGAAGTTAATTATTTCATCTTATGCTCTGCTGCTGCTGCTAGTATTCAGGAGAGACACAAATCAATACAATGATTTATGATGCAGGTTGTGTTTCGCAACTTGGAACAAATGCGAATTATCAACATGGATAATTTGAAGATGATATGGCACAATGACCTCCATTCGGATTCGTTTTGCAAGGTAAAAGTACTGATGGTAGAACATGGTAGAGAACTACTGAAAATTTTTCCATCTAATATGTTGAGAAGGATCCAGAGTCTCGAGGATCTGGTCATTAGGAATTGTGATTCACTAGAAGTGTTTGATCTCCAAGATCTAATGAATGTAAATGAAACAATAAGAAACCAATTGAGAACTCTAGACATACAAAATCTCCCAAATTTGATGTATGGGACGAGGATACCCTGGAGATTCTCTTCTTTCAGAACCTATCTTCATTATGTGCTTGTAATTGTCTGAGTCTGAAAAATCTCTTTCCTGATTTAGTAGCTAGAGGTCTTTCGCAACTTGAAACCCTTTCTGTTTATGATTGTGGATTGAGGGATATTATTGTGAAGGGGGAAGGAGGAGAGGCAACTCCTATGTTTTTGTTTCCAAAACTAAAATTCTTGAAACTTTGGAGATCAAAGGAACTAATATGCTTATACCCTGGACCACATGTTTTAGAATGCCCAATGCTAGAGACATTGAGGGTGCATGAGTGTGACAACTTTGAGATTTTCTCTTCAGACCCAATGAACATACGAGAAATACATAGGATGGAGAGCCAACTAGAGCTTCAAGCTCCAAAACTGCTTCGTATACAGGTATAGGCCTCAACCTTGTTAAGCATGTTCACATTTCATGCCCCTGTCATAAAAATTAAACATTGATTTCCCTTGAAGTAATCTTGCCTTTTGTTCAATCCATTTTCAGTTCTTAACTCCAAACTTGGAACATTTATCGTTGATGAGCAAGGATGTGGCAACAATAATGCAAGGCCAGTTTCCTGCTGACCTCTTTCATAAAATCAAAGTTCTTGAGCTTAATTGCTTTCATGATAAATCTGCAGTTTTTCCATTTGACCTCCTTCAAAGATTCCTCAGAATGGAAAAACTTGCTGTGGGATGTAGTCGATTCAAGTTGTTCCCTTACGGAGGATTTGTTGGGAGGGAGAAATATGAAAGGACTCTTACACAGATATAATGCATACAGTCTTACACAGATATAATGCATACAGTTGGATTATCTTCCTGATTTAAAACATATATGGAACCGAGACTCCCATGTAGGTCAAGTTCTTCAAACTCTTGAAACTCTGGATAGTGTGGAATTGCGACAATTTGATTAATATAGCACCATCCTCTGCTTCTTTCCATAATCTAATAAATTTGGATGTAAGAAACTGCAAGGATTAATTTGCTTATTTACTCCTCAACAGAAAAAAGTCTGGTGCATCTCACAAGAATGATCATAGAAGAATGTGTTATGATAAGAGAAATAGTTGCAAACGAGGAAGATGAATCAAAAGATGAGATTACCTTTAGAAAATTAGAAAATCTGGAACTCTATTGTCTGCCAAGTCTTGTTAGTTTTTCCTCAGCAGATCACAACTTCAAATTCCCCTCTTTAACAGAAGTGAAAATTGGACAGTGCCCCAGGATGGAGGATTTCTCAGGAGTCTTAAGTACACCAAAGCTGCAGAGAGTGCAACTAATAGGGGAAGACACAGGATGCTGGAATGGCAATCTCAATGCTACTTTACAACATTTGTTTGCAGAACTGGTATGTATTAGCTAATCATATTCTAAATAATAGTTTTGGGAATTGTTTTTCTTGTCCTTAACTATTGCAATATTCTGTGTTTGGAAGATCGGATTTTGTGGTCTGCAACACTTGAAACTCTCAGAATACCCCAAATTAAGAGACGTGGCATGGGGAAATACCAGTGGAGTTGTGCTCTGATTTAAGATCATTGGTGGTGGATAAGTGTGCATCTTGCTCAAAAGCAGCATCTTCTCATCTACTTTTTGGCTTAAATAACCTGGAAGAGCTAAATATTACGTACTGTGTGTTGCTTGAAGAAGTGCTTGATATAGATCTACCAGTAACCAATCAAGCACATCCCGGGCTGCTTCAAAGTTAAATGGATTTCACTTGATTGATTTGCCAAAACTAAAACATGTATTCGATAAGCATGTTGAAGGAATTTTGAACTTGAAGAACCTCAAATATCTGGAAATTGATAACTGTAGCAGCTTGAGAAATATATTTACTCCTTCCATGGCTTTGGTACTTGTGCAACTTCAAGAGATAGAAGTGAAAAACTGTGATTCAGTGGAAGAAATAATCACAAAAGGAGCAGAGGAAGCAGTGGTGGACAAGATCTTATTCCTTCAGCTAAATTCTTTGGTTCTCGAGTCTTTGCCTAATTTGACAAGTTTCTATTCAGGGACGGGTGTTATAGAATGCCCTTCCTAATGAAAAGGTTATTTTAGTGGGCTGTCCAAAGATGGAGACATTTACTTCTATAGTTTATGCAGAACAAGAGTTGGAGCTAGCTGACGAGGGAAATGAAAACCTTGGTGTTTCCATTACTCCTCTTTTGCCTTGCAAGGTTAGTTTATGAAAATTCTTTTTCTCATTGTGTAAACTTCTCTTTAAAGCATAATTTCTTCCCAAAATTCATGATATTATGGTTTGAAACATGTAGGTTTTTCTTTTTATAACATTTTTTTTCTTTATGTAATTAAGCTGCTCTCTCTCTCTCTACACACAAACACATTATGCATTTGATATGAAAGAACAGATCTAAACGATGGAAGAAGACTAATTCCTAATTACATAAATTCCATTAATTTTATAATAGCGTTACAATTGCTTGAAAACTATTTAAGTAATAATTTATATATATATATATATATATGAACTTTGACATATGTAATTATAGAAAAAATGTTATTATGCTTATTATATATATATTTACAAACTAAAAAATAGTGTGCAAATATTTTCACAGCAGAACGTGAATAAATACCAGGGTGTATATATATATATATATATATATATATATATATTTAACTGGCAAATATCTTATGTTGCAATATTATTATCTGATAAGATATTCATATTTATTCAATATCTGGAGATTTTTTTATTATGCATTGTGAAACATAAAACATCCTTCTTAGGTGGATCCTACTAGTTTATTCTCATTGGTTTACGGAAAACCTTAAGCTTGTGGTAAAAAGAGTTACAAGAAAATTGGAGGGAAAAAAGTTAAACAAAGGAACTAATCCTTATCATATAAGTTCTAATATTGTTTTCCATAAGGTAATCAAAATTTCAATATTGTGGCGAGCACTTTAGTGAAGATTTCTCCTTTGAACCTTTGAAATATAAATTTTTAAATATTAGCATAATTATAGTAAATTATATATCATTTAACACAATAGAGCTTCCAAACTAGAAAATGTATTTAAATAACTTAGTGTAATGCTCATGTGAGTGTATATATGTGTATTTGATCCTTTTTCGAAAATTGTGATTAATAGGATAACCATAAAAATTTGATTGTATTTCTCAAACTTTATAATTTCGTTGCTTCTGTTGTGGGTGTTAACGATAGAAAACCTTTAAGTTTCAAGGGTGAATCTGTTTGTTATTTCTGACATGTCTGTTTATGGTTTAGTAATTCTGTTTTTTTCTGTTCCTTCTAAATGAAAATGCAGGTTGTTGATGAAAAGGGAGCATTTTGGCCACAGATTTTGTTCCCTAGCTTGAAGGACTTAAATCTGTCTTTATTAAAAACTGATAAGATTTGGCATCATCATCACTTGGAGAAGTCTTTTTCCATTCAGAATTTAACAAGCTTGATCATAGATGGCTGTGACAATTTGAATTTTCTGTTCTCAATATCCATGGTAAAAAGTCTTGTATGCTCAAAAAGCTTGAGATATGTGATTGTAAGATGTTGGATGGAATAATAGTCATGCAAGGACTAGGAGAGGAAAAGATGACTGAGATGCTTCTCTCTAAACTGGACTTCTTGAAGCTCAGAAATCTTCCAAAACTCGTATGGTTCTCTACTGGCAATTTGATTGAATTCCCTGCCTTAAAAGAGCTATGGATAGAGAGTTGTCCAAAAATGAGAACATTTATCTCTGACTCCAGAAGTGCAATCATGGCAGTTACCAGTGATCCTGAACTAATGAATTCTGCTCTGTTTGATGAAAAGGTGACTGTAGTCCCTTCTTTCTTGGCTCTTTTTGATAGATTTTTCCCATAAAAAATCGATTTTCTATATATTGTAAGGTTAATACCTGCTGCACACTCTTCTTTTTTCTTTACTAAAATCAAGCACTTGGTTTCTTAACTTCTATAAAGTTCAACACTTTGATAACTTACTGGCTAATAACAAGTTAAAGAAATTGATATAATTTTGGTAAACACACATCATTTCAGTCTACAAAAAGATTAAATTTTTGAACTTTATAAAATTCAAGAATTAAATTAATCAATTCTGGCAGAGGAAATCAATGTTAGACTAAATTTCAAGGGATTCCCAAAGATTATGAATTTAGTATTGTTATATTTTTATTGTAAAGATCCCAAGAGAATTGGCCTCAATTTTTGCTTGCTTTTGTGGCCTCCTTAGGTATCTTTGATCCTTGTCTACACTCATTGTCCTGACGGATTTTCAGTGATATACACGTATTAGGTTGAGTTTGCCAATCTGGAGCAAATGCAAATTCTCACCATGGATAATTTGAAGTTGATATGGCACAACAAACTGTGTTTCAATTCCTTTTACAAATTAAAAGTATTGAAGGTGGCATATGGCAAAGAACTATTTAGAATTTTCCCATCTAGTATGATGAGAAAACTATCTAAGCTTGAGGACCTTGTCATAAGGAATTGTGATTCAGTTGAAAAGGTATTTGATCTCCAAGAGCTAATAAACATAAATCAATTGAAATCTTTGGACATAGAGAATCTTCCAAGCTTGAAGCTTATATGGAATGAGGATACCCTAGGAATTGTCTCCTTTTACAATCTACGATCAGTCTATGTTTCAATTTGTCCAATTCTAAAATGTATATTCTTGATTCAATGACAATGAGTCTTGCAAAACTTGAAACATTTTCTATAGCTGGTTGCGGTATGGAGGAAATTATTGCCAGAGAAGAAATGGAAACACCTCCTAGGTTTGTGTTTCCTCAACTGAAGTGTTTGGACCTTTGGGTACTGCAGGAACTAAAGAGTTTTTACCCAGGAATTCACACTTTGGAATTGTTAGGTTCCCGCAATAAAGTTACAAGAATAATAAAATAGCGGAATAATAAAATTACGACACACAACAATTAACGTGGTTCACCCTTAACTGTTTAGGGCTACATCCACGGGACAAACTCCGAATAATTCTTTCACTATTATAAATAGTAGGCTTACAAAGAGATTATTAGAAAAATAGTGACACTCAAAAATATTTTCCAAAAACGCCCAAAATTATCCTCACTATTTTCCTCTCCCTTAATTTTAGAACCCTTTCTAAAATTGAATAGCTTTCAAAACACAGGATAAACGTCGGTGTTTACTCTCTCTCTTTTAGGCTTTTCTTTCTTCTGTGAGTTATATATATATATTGAGGCTGCCTTGCTCTTCTATTTATAGAAGAGCAAAACGCATAGGAGACGCGTTAACAGCTCAATTTGTTCAAGTTGCCGCATGCCAATTAATTTCCAACTTGTGCCTTCAAATTTGCTTCGCAAATTATGCTGAAATTTTTGACTTTTTGGCTTCCAACTTGCCAACCCATTCTCTCCTTCTTTTGTCTTTTTTTATTTATTTATTTCCAAATATTGGGTCCCACATGATGGGCACACCACAACAAATCTCCCCCTGTACACTCATGTGGGGACGTTAGCCATGCCAGCTATCTTCCTGCAAACAATAAGCTTCTCTGTAGGTAAAGCTTTAGTCATCATATCAGCGCCATTGTCATCAGTATGAATCTTCTCTATTTGAAATGACTTCATTTCCAGCGCATCACGTATTCCATGATATCTTACATCAATGTGCTTTGACCTTGAATGAAAGGTCGAATTCTTGCTGAGATGTATCGCGCTTTGACTATCATAGAGCAGAATGTACTTCTCTTGTCTATACCCAATTCTTGTAGGAATTTCTTCATCCACAAGAATTCTTTGCTAGCTTCTGTAATGGTGATATATTCCACCTCAGTGGATGAGAGTGCAACGCATTTCTGCAATTTTGATTACCAATAAACTGTGCTCCTGCAAAGGTCATCAGATATCCAGACGTTGATTTGCGCGAATCAACGTCACCACCCATATCTGCATCTGTGTAACCATCTAACACAGGTCTTATCACCAAAATATAAGCAGAGTTTGGAAGTGCCTTTAAGATACCTGAGAATCCACTTTACTGTATTCTAGTGTTCTTTACCTGGATTTAAAAGAAATCGGCTAACAACACCAACAACATGAGCAATATCCGGTCTTGTTCATGCCATGGCGTACATTAAGCTACCAATGGCGGATGCAAAAGGAATCTTCTTCAGTTCTTCTTTTTCTTTCTCACTTGAAGGATATTGTTTGGAACTTAATTTGAAATGACCTGCAAGTGGAGTACAAACTGGTTTCGCATTGCTGATGTTGAATCTGCTGAGAACTTTCTCGATGTACTTCTCCTGAGACAACCACAACTTTCTCTTTTTCCTGTCTCTAGAAATCTTCATTCCGAGAATATGTTTTGCAGATCCCAAATCCTTCATGGCAAAGGATTTTCCAAGCTCCATTTTCAAGTGAACAAAAATGGCCCACAATTAGCATATCATCCACATATAACAAGAGAATAATAAAGTCACCATCTGCGAACTTTTTCACAAACATGCAGTGATTAGAAGTAGTTTTCTCATACCCGTGATTCACCATAAAAGAGTCAAACTTTTTATACCACTGTCTGGGAGCTTGTTTGAGGCCGTACAAGCTCTTCTGCAATCTACACACCAAGTGTTCTTTACCTTTGACTCTGAACCCTTCTGGATGCTCCATATAAATTTTCTCTTCTATGTCACCATGGAGGAAAGCGGTCTTTACATCAAGTTGCTCGATCTCCAAATTCAAGCTAGCTGCTAAACCGAGCACAACTCTGATAGAAGACATCTTGACTACGGGTGAGAAAATCTCTTCAAAGTCAACTCCTTTCTTCTAACCGAATCCCTTCACAACCAGTCTCGCCTTGTACCTTGGCCGTGAGTTGTTCTGTTCAGTCTTCAACCTGAACACCCATTTGTTCTTCAATGCTTTCTTACTTTGAGGTAGTTTCACTAACTCATAAGTCTGGTTCTCATGCAAGGACTGCATCTCATCTTGCATAGCTTTCAACCACTCATTCTTTTTAGAATCTTCCATTGCCTCCTGGTAGTCCTCTGGTTCTCCCTCATGAGTCAGCAAGTCATACTCATTAGGAGAATATCTCTGGGAAGGTAACCTGCCTCTCACAGATCTTCTCAATTGAGGCGGTTCTTCTGTAGGAGCTGGTTCAGCATCATTCTGAACAAGTTCATCATCATCTTCTTGCTCATTTCCTTCATCACCTTGTGGTACTATACGAGGTTCTGCATCAAGATTAATAGGAAACTCATTGACAGACTTTGGCTTTTTATTCTTCTCAAAGTTTTCAATGGTTTGGTCTTCCAAGAATACTACATCTCTGCTTCTGATGAGCATCTTTTCAACTGGATCCCATAATCTGTACCCCAAATCATCATTTCCATAACCTAAGAAGATACACTGTTTTGACTTCGAATCAAGCTTGGATCTTTCATCTTTTGGAATATGAACAAAAGCCCTGCAGCCAAATACTCTAAGCTGATAGTAAGAAACATCTTTCCCTGGCCACACCTTTTTTGGTACATCTCCGTTGAGGGAGGTTGAAGGTGAAAGGTTGATCAAGTAAACTGCAGTTCTCATTGCTTTAGCCCAAAAGGTCTTTGGAAGATTGGCATGAGAGAGCATACATCTAACCCTTTCAACAATGGTTCTGTTCATTCTTTCTACAACTCCATTCTGTTGTGGAGTTTTGGGAACTGTCTTTTGAAGTCTGATGCCGTGTTCTGAGCAATACTTCTCAAATGGTCCTCTGTACTCACCACCATTATCAGCTCTAACACATTTTAACTTTCTTCCCGTTTGTCTTTCAACACTGACATGAAAGACTTTAAACATATCCAACACTTGGTCTTTTGACTTTATCGGTAAAGCCCACACCTTTCTAAAATGGTCATCAATAAAGCTGACATAATATGAGCAACTACTCAAGTATTTGTCAACCATTGAGCAAAAATCAGTATGTACGAATTCTAGAATACCAGGCTTTCTAGACGAAGAAGGGGATCTTTGAAAGGAAACTCTATGTTGTTTACCTGACAAACAATCAGTGCATGTTTTTGGAGGCAAACCTTTCAAAGATAACATTTTTTTTTGTGAGAGTCTCCATTCCTTTCTCATTCAGGTGACCAAGTTGTCTGTGCCACAACTCCACAGATGAATCTTCAACTGCATTCACTACTCCTATGCAAACTTTAGTTGGGGTGTAGTAGTGGGTGTTAAACTTTCTTCCTCTACCGAACACCAAGTTACCTTTGGAAAGCTTCCAAGTTCTATTGACAAACAGATTTGCATAACCCAATTCATCAAGACAATAAACTGAGATTAGATTGAAATTTGCCGTAGGAGTGTATCTCACATCTTCCAACCAGAGATCATAACCAGCATTGGTTCTGATGCATACTTTTCCAATGCCGCAATTTTTCACGTATATGCTATTCAAAGTCTTGATATGGCTGTAATCTCAGAGGCTAAGTGATGAGAAATATTCCTTCTTTGAAGAAATATGATATGAGCATGCAGAGTCAATAATCTAAAGTGAATCTTGACTAGTGGAATACTCACTGAGACCAGCATAAGAAATCAGCACACTACCATTACCAAGTGCATTAACATCAATAGCTACTGAAGCTACCTCTGTATCGTCTTTCCTTTCCTCATCATTTTCTTTGGCTCGTTCCTTCTTTCACTTTCTGCAGTGCTTTTGAATTTGACCGGGCTTGCCACAATGATAGCAAGTGACACCTTTTCTTGACTTGGATCTTCTCCGTGAATTATCACGTTTGTCTGGATTTTGGGGATGTCTGGATTTGCTTCTCCCTCTCCTTTCTGTAAATGAGACGAGTGTATCTGAGTTACTACTCATACCATTCTCCTTGTGTCTAGTTTTTTCATTCATAATACTTTCCTTAACTGTGGCTAAGGTCAGATTCCCCTCTGGCATATTACTAAGCGTGACAACCAGCGTCTCCCAACTGTTTGGCAAAGAACTCAATAAGAATAGTGCTTGTACCTCATCTTCTAGCACTATTTTTGACATCGTCAGTTGGTTCAAAATTTCTTGAAATTTGCCCAAGTGATCTGAAGTGCTTTCACCATCTCTGTTCTTCAAATTTACAATCTTTCTAATTAAAAAAGCTTTATTTTGGGCATTCTTCCGCTCATACATATCCTCCAGCTTCTTCCAGATTGAATAGGCATTTTTCTCATGAGCGATGTGATTGATGACACTCATCTCAACAGACTGCCTGATAGTTGCGACTGCTTTTCTGTTAGTTGACTTCCAATCGGTCTCATTTATTGAAGCTGGCTTGACTCATTTCAACTCAATTGTCTCAAAAAGATCTTTGCAGCATAAAAGATCTTCCATTAATATCTTCCATACTGTATAGTTCGATGAGTTGAGTTTAACCATCGTGCCTGTTGATTTATCGTTCATTTTGACTCGAGCAGAATATTATCACCAATAAAAATCGTATATGTGAATAGTAGTATACGTGAATAGTAACAATATATGTAAATAGTAAACGTATAAGTGAATAGTAACCGTACAAGTGAATAGTAACAATATATGTAAATAGTAACCGTGCATCAACAGTATAAATAGTACTGTCATCTTTGTGTTACTATTTTACTATTCACAATAAAAATACTTTCTGCAACGTTTTTTTTTTAATGGACTGCACCAATGGACTCGTTGTAATTTTTTCATCGTCGTGATATATTTATTTTAAAATATAACCACGGATCCGGTACCGTTATCTGCCTGGCTGGACCTGCCGAAACCTTCGGCCCTGATACGATTTTGTTAGGGTCCTGCAATAAAGTTACAAGAATAATAAAATTACGACACATAGCAATTAACATGGTTCACCTCTAACTGTTTAGGGCTATATCCACGGGACAAACTCCGAATAATTCTTTCACTATTAACAGCTCAATTTGTTCAAGTTGCTGCATGCCAATTAATTTTCAACTTGTGTCTTCAAATTTGCTTTGTAAATTGTGCTGAAATTTTTGACTTTTTGGCTTCCAACTTGCCAACCCATTCTCTCCTTCTTTTGTCTTTTTTTTTTATTTTATTTCCAACAGAAAGTTTGAGACTGTATCAGTGTAACAAATTGGAGATTTTTTCTCCAGAACATCAAAACTTGCAGGAAACACCTACAGACAACCAACTTAAGATTCAAATTCCACAACCACTGTTCTCATTTAAGGTATGGACCTCAACTCTTCTTATTTATTTATTTATTTATTGGTTTGGACTCTATTCATTAGTTATTTGGATGTTCACATTTATGCTAAGTGTAGCTTAACTGCACTTTGCTACCATTCCTAGAAAGCTTCTAATGTAGTGTTGGATAACTGAATTCAACACTTAAATTATGATTTTTAACACTTGTTAATTAAATTATTTGATAATGGTTGTTTGCATATCACTTAAAGGTTCCAATTAAGCTAAAATTCTCTTAATATGGTAAGTCGAATTTGAAATTTGGAGTTTGTGTTTATTATATTCAATCCTTGGATTTTAAACTACTTCGCATTCTAGATTATGACATGCCAGCCCAAGATTTTCCTGTCTAATTGCAGCTGCATATATCACTGAGTTTTTAGGTCATACGGGGAGGATTTGGACTACAGTTTAGCTCTACATAGCTAATTTCACTATCAATATATTTTTTTATATATATTTATTCTACTTTTTATATATATTTGAAGGGAAGCCTTGGCGCAACGGTAAGTGTTGTCGCCGTGTGACCTGAGGTCATGGGTTCAAGTCGTGGAAACGGCCTCTTGCAATTAATTGCAAGGAAAGGCCGCGTACAAAGACCTAATGGGTCCGACCCTTCCCCAGATCTCGCTCATTGGGGGAGCATTCGTGCACCAGACTGCCCTTTTATATTTATTCTACTTTTCCTTATTCAGTTAAAAGCATGTGAAGTGCTATTTCTTCACACATTTTTTGGGAATATGAGCTTCAGCTTACTATTGTCTGACTGCTTTCCAGATTCTCCTAAACTTGAAGCATATATCATTCACAAGCAAGGATGCCAAAATGATACTGGAAGGCCAATTTCCAGCATACCTCTTTCAGAACATCAAAATGATTACACTGCATTTCTTTGTTGATGAATCTACAGTTTTTCCCTTTGAACTTCTTCAGATATTTCAAAATATGGAAAAACTTGTGTATTATTGTCAATTCAAGGAGTTGTTCCCATATTTCAAAAGAAGGACATGTTGGTGATAAGAAATATATGACAACTCTCTCGCAGATACGTCAATTACAGTTGACTTGTCTCCCTGCTCTAAAGCATATTTGGAATCAAGATTCTCAGCTGGATGGAGTACTTCAAACTCTTGAAGTAAAGAGGTGTGATAGATTACTTTGGCACCATCCTCTGCGTCTTTCAAAAATCTAATGATTTTGGTAGATTAGTAAGCTTACTAACACCTTCAACAGCAAAAAATCTGGTGCAACTGACTAGAATGAGCATAAAAGAATGCTATATGATGAAAGAAATAGTTTCAGATGAGGGAGATGAACCAAAAGAGGAGATTGTCTTGAGAAAATTAGGAAGTTTGGAACTTGGTCATTTACCTAGTCTCGTAAGCTTTTGTTCAGCAGAGCATAGCATCAAATTCCCCTCTTTGACAGAAGTAACTGTGATACAATGCCCCAAGATGCAAATTTTCTCAAAAGGAGTGTTAAGAACACCATGGATATGGACAATAAAACTTCCTGAGAAATGGACCAAAGATTTTGGTATGGTAATCTCAATACAACCATATAGAAGTTGTTCACTGAAATGGTATGTAATGGTTAATCTAATTTCTTCATCTCCTAAACCCTCCTAGATTACGAAAATGTTTCTTAGTCTTTGAAATTTTGAATTCTTTTGAGAAGTGTTGTCTAATGTCTAATTCTTTTGCATATTGTCCAGAATGCCTAGGACATCAATCGTATGCTCAAGCTGAAATAAGACCAATTTTCTCTGCAGTTGATGCCAGGCACTGTAGCCCATATTACTTTGATCACAGGTAGAGATAGAAAGAAGAGAAAATTATATTGTATAGCACACTTTTTAATTTTTTTTCTAAAATTTTTATTTTTTTTAGTAACGTATATTTAATATATATCTTTAAAAATAGATTATACCTTTAGCATATTAAATATATATTAAAAATATTTCTTCTCCTTAAAGCACTATATATTTGTTAAATCATTCAAAAATTCACATAAACATGTTTGATATGTTGTAAGTACGTGGATATTTCAAAAGGATTTGATATTCCACATTGAAAATAAACATGTTTGATATGTTGTAAGTACGAGTTTTCATGGTCATCCATAAAATAAACAACATCAAAAATTTCAAATTTTGACAAATAATTTGAATTTTCTTTCTAATATTTTGTCAGCTTTAGTTGTTCGGTTATGTATTGTTAAACAATTTATTATTTCATTATTTATAATTAATTGGGGTTAAACTATAACTTAATGAAATTAAAAGTAATAGTTTACGGGGATGCAAGTTTGATTAAGACTGCATTGGATAAAAAAAAAAGTGTCTAAGTTTACAAAGAAAATATTTCGAAAAAAAGAACTTCCAAAAATTTCAGTGTATTGCATCGTAACGTTGAAATTATTTTTCAGAATATACATGAATCTTTATTTATATATAAAAAATGATATATTTTGATCTGATATATATATATATATATATATTAAAAACATATCGAAACAATAAAATTAGAGCCGGTAATTCAGTGGTGGGAAGCGTACTGTACTTAATATATTAGCCACAAACTGGTCTATATTTTTTTAATACATTTGAATATTTGATTATTAGAATATCAATAATAAAATTTAAAATCTTAAAATATATTCAAAAATCATAATACAAGAGAATAAAGTATTTTAAAGAAAAACAAATAAATTCTATTAAAAGAATAAAAAAAATGTTAAAATAAAACTAAAAACAACAAAAATAATAATAAATTAATGTACAAAATAAATTAATATATTAAAATTTTCATATTTATTAAATAGAAAATTTAGAGGAAAAAAATTATTGATTAGTGGCTCAAAAGAAACAAATATATTAAAAGAGAAGCACAGAAAAATAGAGAGACTAGCTATAAGATTTCCATTATTAAAAAACATATTGAAACATTTAAAATTAACTGAGAACACTAAAAACTTTAATTTTTAGCTAATTTCTTAAATGCTCTAAAAAAACAAATTATCAACAAATTTATTGATTTTGTGATTACAATTAGATAGTTGTTGAGGGTATAGCTGAGGCTGATTCATCTCCTAGAGTGGTTGTTGAAGGTCCGGGTGCAGTGTATCTTGTGCTTGATGGTCCTATTTAATGGTGGTTATTCAGGTTAGCTACAATATTTTGGGTCATGTGATGTTGGGGTGTATATGGTGGTGGATGTAGTTTGTTGTTTGGAGTGTGGGTGTGGTTTGTAATCCAGGAGTTATGTTTTGAGTCATATTATCCATTGTTTAGGGATTAGCTAGTCCACGCTCATTACACCACTGATGATAATGTAGACCCTAAGAATTTTTGTTCGGGTTCGGGTTCAACTACAGTCAGCTCCTTTACTTGTAAGACAAGATAAGGGACTGGGCTCTAGTGAAAAGACTATGATGCTTAAGTCAGTGATCAGTTTATCTGCAAAATAAATGAGCTTAAGAAGTAGGAAAAATAACATTTACCTGTGGGAATTTGCCCATATTTATAGTTGAAGAGTGGGGGACAACATCTGCAAGTGTCAGTGAATCTTTTGGATGTGTCAATATTGTACACCTGCTGTGTTAGAGGTTTGTCGACAGGACACTAAGGAGCTCGATAGAAATGGGAAAGCTCGGTACTGAGGCCTAGCTTTCAAAAGGAGCTCGATTGTGGTGTGATGAGGGTATCAAATTTGGCTTATTAGTTGATTAAAAAGAGGGGCCGAGCTTGGGTAAAATAGGGGTAATGCCACTAGTTCCCCTAGTCATTTGACATTTAAGTTAGAAGGATAGGTGTCAAAGGTCAAGCTCGGAAAGATATGTGTCTATTGATGGGAGGTGCGATGCTTCAATTGCTATGGTGCAGAAAGACAGGAAAAACGAGAACGTGTTTCCCGCGCAGAGCATTTAATGACTTTGCCTCTATAAATAAGGGGTTGGGTAGGGGGCTACTATTCACATGAGCAAGGCGTGAGAGTTCGATTGGTCTAGAAAATTTTTGGTGTTCGTTTAGTTTGAGGTGATAAGTTCGAACAGAGTGGCTCGGTGTTTTCTTATCCCCGAGGCTTTGATTTACTTTTAATAGCTATAGGCAAGCTGTTGTTGTAATTTTAAGATTTTATTCTTTTTACTAACTTTTAATAAATTGAGTTCGAGAAGCGACAATGTGCCTATAGACGAGGTAAGAGTGAGTGAGCGATACATTGAATATAGTGATCCTGCTCGGTCCGAGAGCAACAATGATACTGAGAGCTCTTCACCAAATGGGCCCTCAGTAAGGGGTGGCATAGTGGAGGTCAATGTGGTTAAAGAAATTGGAAAATTTGGTTAGTCCGGCTCTGATAAATGAGGATGAGAACGAAGAGGAAGAGGAAAGTATAGGAGCTAGGGTTTCGATGGATTGAGCTTGAGTTAAAGATATATTATGCAGCCTAACGGAGGAGGACTTAAAGGGTATCCAAGAGAAATACAAGATATCCAAGGACCATCAGATGATTCTACCAGAAGGGAGTATTCATAGTCATGATACTCTAGGCATAGATCATATTGTAGTATATGAAGAAGATTTTAGAACAGGAGTTTAGTTTCTTCTACGGCCATTTTTGAAGTCATTCTTATCAATGAACGAGATCTATCCTAGGTAACTAATCCCGAATGCAAGGCGAACTGCTATGAGGTTCGAATTGTTAAGTAAGATGTTGGGTGTATGGCCCTCGCTTAGAGTTTTGGTGGCCCTCTGCCTTATTAAGGCTCACCCTAAGGTGGATGAAGATTTCATATTCTGTCAAGCTTGGCCAAGGCTTAGACATTTTACTAGGAAGCCCGATTTAATGAAGGGTTGGAAAGATAGGTTTTTTATATTAGAAAAGGCAGGGGGCTTTGACTGCTTGACTTGGTAGAGTAGAGGTGGGCACTGGCCTATTTTGAAAAGAGGAAACTTAAAGTCTGGTGAAAAAGAAGTTTTCGATATTATAGCACAAGACATTCAAGAGAGAAAATTGAATGTTGTGAGTCTGATAAGGAAATACTTTTTGATTAGAAAGGATCCCATCGATCTAAGTCCGAAAGATTGGCCTGGTAATAATCTTTTCATTATTATGTTAGTTTTGCTCGGTAGTAATTTTTCTGATTTCTAGTTTTTGTACAAAAATGGATAAAGATAAGGGCAAAGGTCCAAGCTTGAAAGATAAAGTGAAGAAAGCCAAGGAAGAGAAGGCTTGGAGAGCTGAAGAGAAGGCATGACAAGCTGAGCATGAGGGCCATAAAAGGAAAACTATGAGTGGCTTTAGGAGCCCAAAAGCGAGTGAGATTTCCTCAAAGAGTAAGAGAAAAGAAAAAGAGATTGAGGTTTCTATCAAGGTTATAGAAATTCCATCCGACCACATTATGACTGAGTTGATGGAGATAGTGGACTAAACTTTAGTCCAGTACAAAGATGTCACTGGTGGGTCCATCGTGCCTACTGATGCTACAGGGAGCAAAAATTCAAAAAGTTACAGGCCCGTATTGAAGCTGCTCGACATTCAAAAAGCCTTGTGCCTTGAGTTTCAAGCTTGATATGGCGATAACTTTTCAATAAGTGCACATGATGTCAGACTCTTCTTCCCCTATCTCTTAAGAGGGGTTCCTCATGAGAACCACGTATACTTGCACCTGAGTACAAATGCATTGCTAGAAAAGTTTTGAGCTGACTCTACACACGTATTTTATTATCCAATTTATTTGAGTTTATTTTGAAGTATGTCTGGTTTAGTGTTTTTGTTTTATGCAATAATACGCACTCCTCTACTAACATATTGGAGATTGCTTCAATGGAACTGCGAGCAGCTATAGGAACCCGAAGTAAGATATTGCTTCTTTGAAGAAAAAACTAGTTGAGGTGGAAGGTCGAGCCAAGGCTGCTGAACAACAAGCTGCTCGGACTACTGATACCAAACTTTGTGCTGCTCGTGCAACTAAAGAGGCTGATGAGGCCAAGCAATAATTGGAGCTAGCTAAAAGGTGAGCTGCAAAGGCGGAGAAGCACGCGAAGGACGTTGAACAAAAGCTCGCCACTGCTACGTCCAACCTAACCCGAACCTAAAAACTTTTTGATGATGTGCAAGAAGGTCTGACCTCCCTCCAAGATAAACAAAAAGAAGATATCTCAGGGTATCATTAGATATTAAGAGCAAGTTGCAGAAGAATTGAAAAAATAATACCCTGATGCTGACTAGGATTGGGTTTAAGAGCTCGATTCAGTAGAGGAGGAAGAAGAAGAGGATGAGCAAGGCAAAATTCAAGATATAGATGATGATGTATAGGATGGGGTCGTCTACTTCAAAAAAAATTATTTTTGTATAGCTAGGTAGAGCTTTTTTAGTTGATCTTTTAGTTTAGTTTTTCTATCTTTTTTATTTTTTCATAGCTCGATAGAGAGCTTGGCTAGCTCAGTGGGGAGTTTAATTAGCTTGGTATAGAGCTTAAAATCTTTTTGTTTTTGTATAGTTTTTCTTAGACATGAAAGGTTATATTGATTCCTGCCTAGGTTGATGTAAAGGTCGGCATGCTCATATATGTAATTTAGAATTTCTAAATGGAATGAAGTAGTGCTTTTTTTGCATGTTCTTACTGTGTAGTTCGATGTTTGTGTGCTCATATTTATGTACTGCCTATATTAAGAATTAAAAATTGATGCCATATGGGAATTTTGGATGTGCCCACTTTGTTTCTTATTTTACATATGTATAGATACAAGCACAACTTTTTCATATGGAGGATACAAAAAATGAAAAAGATACAAAAATTTACAATAAAATATTATTGCTCGGGGAAGGCTATTGAAAGTACCTCCTTAAATTTTTGGCATTCCAAGCTCTTGGGATCTCCTTCCCTTCTATTGTGTGAAGTTTGTAGGCGCCACCTTTAAGTACTTCGACTATCCTATATGGTCTTTCCTAATTAGCTCTGAGCTTCCTAAGCCCAACTGACTTATGAGTAGAAATGACCCTTCTCAGAACCAAGTCTCCCTTGCAAAGCTACTTATGGCGGACTCTTCTGTTATGAAAATTGTCTATCCGAGCTTTGTAGGCCTCAGCTCTGATGCTTGCTTGATCTCTTTTAAACTCCAACATGTCAAGGTTATATCTGGAGTCTGACTCCTACTCTTTTGAAATGTTGAGGGTTCTGGCTAATGGAAGTCCAATTTCTATAGGGATGACTACTTCAGTGACGTACGCCAATGTAAAAGAAGTTTCTCTTGTGGTTGTCCTTGGGGAGGTGTAGTAGGCCCACAATATATTATACAATTTATCCACCTACAAGCCTTTAGCTTCATCAATTCTCTTTTTCAACCCTGTCAAGATTGTTTGGTTCATAACCTTGGTTTGACAATTAGATTGAGGGAGATAAACCGAGGTGAATCGGAGCTCTACTTTGAGCTTGGTATAGTATTGCCTGAACTGTCTATAATCAAATTACTTGCCATTATCGTTAATCAGAGTGTAAGGAATGTTGAACCCTATGATTATTGCCTTATTGAAAATTTGATGACTGCAGCTGGAGTGATGGACACAAGGGGCTTTACTTCTACCCATTTAGTGAAATGATCCACCGTGATTACCAAACATTTACTCTGAGCCTTAGGTTGAGGGAAAGGACATAAGATGTCCATTCCCCATTGAGAAAAAGGCCATGGGTTTCTAATGGGTCTTTGTTCGATGGAAGACTGATGTTGTAAATTAGCTTGTTTCTGAAATTTTTCACATTTTTCAATTAAGCTATTTGCATCATCATCCATAGAAAGTCAAAAGTAACCCTGCAGTAGCTCTTTTCGAGCTATTGCCCTGGCTCCTTCATGGACTTCACATATTCCTTCATGAATCTCTCTCGGCAAGTAATTACCCTCTTTTTTAGATACATTTCTACTCCATGGGTGAGAAAATAATCTCTTGTATAAGAGCCCATCATGAATGGAATATAAGTTGGACTTCCTAACAATCTTCTTGGCCTCTAACAAGTCTTCTGGCAGTTCACGAGAATCAAGAAACTTATAGATTGGGAGTCTTCATCCTTCCATGGATTCTGCCACCATTACCACCGAAGTCTCATAGCTCGGGCTTTGAATGGTCTCCATAAGAACTCCATTTTTATGAGCCCCCTTCTTTGCAACAGCGGCTTTAGCCAACCTATCAGCCTATTCATTTTCATCCCGGACTATTTGATAAATCTCCCAAGAACAACCTTTCTTCTTTAAGCTGCAAGGAGCTAGGCTATGTGTTCTTTTATACCAGACCATGTTCTATTCTCTAGCCTCGTATTTCCCAATTAGCTGACTAATTACTAATTAGGAATCTGAAAAGATTTGTAAGGATTTAGGTTGAACCTTCAGAGCAAGTCTCAACCCTAAACAAATGGCCTCATATTTTGCTACATTATTGAAGGCCGTGAAGTTAAGCCTTGCTGCATATTTTATGAATATCTTGCCTGGGCCTTAGAGGACCACTCCAATACCCACTCCTTCAACACATGATACTCCATCTATATTTAGAATCTAGGCCTGCTTAGGGGAAAAATCATTAGGTTGTTCGTACAACTCTGTGATGAAGTCTACTAAAATTTGTGCTTTCATAGCTCGCCTGGGATCATATCTAACATCAAATCTTCCTAATTTTGCCACCTATTCTATAAGACACCCTAAGATTTCTAGCCTCAGAAGAATTTTCCTCGAGCATGAGTGTTACGCACAATGATGATATATGCATCAAAGTATGGTAGAAGTCTTTCTAATACAGTTCAGAGTGCCAGGGCTAGTTTTTCTGAAGGAGGATATCCAAGCTTGGTACCTTTTAATGCATGTCTGGTGTAATATATTGGATATTATTGGTCATCTTCCTCTCTAACCAATATTTAGCCCACTGCTGCTAGTGAGGCTGAGAGGTATAGGTATAATGTCTCACCCTGGAGAGGTTGGCTAAGCAAGGGAGGCAAGCTTAGAAACTATTTTAGCTCAATGAAGGCATGTTGGCATTCTTCTGTCAATTGGAATTGCTTAAGGTTCTTCAAGAGCTTATAAAATGGCAAACACCTTTTAGTTGAGTATGAGATGAAACTTCCTAGTGTTGTGATTCTACCATTCAGCATTTGTACCTCCTTGATGTTCTTCAGCGACTCCATTTTCCATGACCTCTTGTATTTTCTCAGAGTTAGCTTTGATGTCTCTCTTTGATATCATGAACCTTAAGAATTTTCTGGACTGAACTCCAAATGCACATTTTTTTAGGTTAAGCTTTATATTTGCTTATTTGAGAATCTCAAAGACTTATGTAAGGTCTTTAGGGTGTTCGACCGAGGTCTTAGACTTGATAATCATGTCATTCACATACACCTCAATAGTCCAGCCTATTTGGTACTGGAAAACTTGTTGATGAGCCTCTGATTTGTGGCTCCTACATTCTTCAAACCAAACGGCATGACCTTGTAATAATAGGTACCTTTTCCTATTATGAAGGAGGTATGGCTCTGATCCTCAACTTTTAAGGGATTTATTGGTAGCCAAATGAAGCATCTATGAAGCTATACTCTTCATAACCCATTGTTGAATCAATAAGGAAGTTAATATTCGGGAGTGGATGGGAATCTTTAGGGCATGCCTTGTTTAGGTCAGTGAAATCAACACACATTCTCCACTTCTCATTGGGCTTTTTTACTAATACAATACTGGCTAACTAGTCCAAAAATAAAATTTCTTTCATGAAGCCCGCCTTTAAGAGTTTTTCAACTTCTTGCTCTGCAGCTAGCTGCTTCTTTAGGCCCAAGTTCCTTTTCTTTTATTTTACCGGGGTAGTAGCAGGGTTCTCGTGGAGCTTGTGAACCATGAGTTCATGCGAGATACCCATAACGTCATTGGAGTCCCAGGCAAAGACATCATGTTGTTGCTTTAATACTTGAGTTAGGGTAAGCTCCTTATCAGGATCACTGGAGCTCACAATTTTCAACATCTTGTTTGTCCCTACTTTTATGTCTTTCAACATGTCAGCTGGCTCATCTCGGGATTCTGAATTATCAAGTACATCAAGGGAGTCCATATGGAGAACCATATTTGCTTCCTTTAGGAGGACTACATAAGAATCTCGAGTTATCTGTTGAATTCTTCTAAAAACTGCCACTCCGTGGTAGGTTGGAACCTTCATAATTAAGCTACTCATAGAAATGCAAGCGTCCACCCCCACCAATAATGGGTGCCCAAAGATTGGATTGTAGGCAAAATTAATGTCTACCACCATGAAGAAAAATCGGTAATTTCTCATGATTAAATCATCACCTAGTTGAACATCGAGCATAATGAGCTAAGTATTGGGATACTATGTTTGGATAGACCAAACAGGGGTGCAAAAATAGGTTTTAGGACATTCTGAGACAAACCAAGCTTCCTATAAGCATCTAGCATTAGGAGGTTAATGGCACTGCTTGTATCTACCAAAATGCGTTGAACCAAGTTCTCTTGAATAACTGCCTTAACCACTAAAGTATCGATATGTGGTCTGATGATTTGATGGATTCCTCTGGGTGGAAAGTGATAACCGGGCTCTTCTAGCGGGGGATTTCTGCTACTAAGAAAACCTTCTTTGCCTTGCATTTCTGCGAGGCATCTACTATATCATCATGTTCTCCTCCTGCTATAGCGTGTATGAATCCTGCAGGAGCTTTCTTAGAGGTTCTAGAAGGTTCAAAGCTCAATCCTGGTTAATCATCACCCCTAGAAGCAGCTACAAACTATTTAAGTTGGCCTTCTTAAATTAGTCTTTTGATTCCTCTTTTCAACTTACCACAGTCGTTGGTTTTATGATTGTGCCCCCTGTGGAAGCTGCAATATAACACATGGTCCCTGTTTGGATCCTTCCTCATTAGTCAAGGCCAATTCATATCAGTGTTATCTTTGAGCAACAGCAATATGGTAGCTCGTAAAGCAGTTAAAGGTTTGAACTGTTCATGAGCTTCAGAGATATGAAAAGTTCAGTTTGAACCCTAGTGGTTAGGCTGCCTTGTTGAATTGCGATTGTAACCTCTCCAAGAGGAATTTAGCCTTAGTGGTATAAAGGTGACTTGGTTTTGGGAGTGTTGTTTTGAGGGTTCAATTTTATAAAGTTCTTTTTGAGTTTTGGATGTATGGCCTTAGTTTTGACAGTTGACATGAAGTTCTTCCTATAACTGTGCACTTTTATTTGTGTGAATATACTTATGAGATCGAGCCATGAGCTTGATAAAATCTTAGGGTCAGTTTTTGCTTAAGGATCTCGAAAAATGTGGACATTCAATATTCAGGATCAATGCTTCTAATATTATCTCAAAGTTCACCCTTGGGATTTTACCCACTGTGTCATTGAATCTCTCAATATACTACCGCAAAGTTTCTTTAGGTTTCTGCACGACTTTAAATAAGTTGGTTGAGGTATGACCGGGGTCAATAGAGGCCACAAATTCATTTACAAAACCTGGACAAGCTAAAATTATGAATGGAGTGTGGCTGTAGGTTTTATACCACAATTGAGCATTATTGGTTAAGGTCTTAGGAAAAGTTTGCATAAGGCATAGTCTGACGTGGTGTATATGAGGGTAGTGTTAAAGAAATAATCAACATGAGCATAGGGATCAATTGTTATTATACTCCTTCAACTTTAATATATTGAAGTTTGGATATACAACACTATGGATCTCTTTAGATCGGGGGAATGGAAGGTAGCATCATACTGCAATTTGGTTCCACCTACACAATCACTTAATTTTGTCGTCAACTAAGGTGTTGGGATCTTCCTCGGTTATAATTGCAACCTTTCATTTAAGGTCTCTGTAGACCCTTAATTTTGGTACCAATCCCAATATACATTTTTCATTCAAGGCCATATCTAGTCTAAATCTAATAACAAATAACAAAATAAACAAATTATAAATATTTGGATTATAAATCATAATTATTTAATATTTAGATTGCTAATTATTTAATATTGGAATTGCAAAATTATAATTATTTAATGCTTAGATTTTGGATGACCAATTATTTAATATTTGGATTGTGTTCGGTTCCATTAATTTGATTAAAAGGTAACTTGGTCGGATGGTTGGCCCAAACCGAGCCAATTCAATATGAGTGATTGCTTATGGTAAAATGGGCAGGAGCACTGACATTAGCCAGATGGTGTGCGGTTTTCATATTTAGATTCTCCAAAGCCTTGTAGGTTTAATGTATCCGAATTTTAAAAGGATTCTAAGATGTCCTAAGGTTGCTTATAAAAAGGCAATTAATTGTCAAAGTGAAGGGATTCCATCTTTTGAAGGAGGCAACAACAATAATCAATCAGCAAGCATCAACAATCAGCAAGAGTCAATCAACAATAGACAATGTTCATCGACAATCAACACACCAAAGGCAATAACCATAGCCTTTAATATTGGCTCGGCCAAAATTAGCAATTGGTGTGGCAGTAGCTTGGAATCAACAATTAATTTGGTGGAGCCTTCAACGCAGATTTCACTTCCTAAACTTAATTTGCTTAAACATACAATAGCCATGTATTCTTTTCTTTTAAATGTTTTGATTGTTTGTTTTGATTATAATTCAGAAATTTACATTGCTAAATCCTAATAATATATTTTACAAAACCAAAACTCGCCAGTAGCTTAAAATTTGAGTTAAATTACTGACTTAATTATCAAAACCCTAATATGCTTTCCAAACATTTATTTAATAACACCAAAATCCTAACCTAATTCTAGTACCCTAATTCCACTAAACCTAATTCCAAAAACCTAATCAAAAATACAAAACCTAGCTTCCAAACCTTATTTCCCTAGAACCTTAAACCCTAATCTAAATTTCCAGTAGCCCATAAATCCAAACCCTATTTCTAAACCCTAATTCAAAACCCCAATTTTCTAATGCCCAGAACTTTAGTTTTCAAATCCCAAAACCATAAATTCATCAAGAAGCTATAACCCTAGTTCCTTCAAACCAAAAATTAATATCTCAAGACCTAAAGTCCAAATCCTCTTGTAACCCTAAGTTTTAAAGTTCAAAATATAATTTTGTCTATTTAATGGTTTAACCTTTATTTTTTTTATTAGATGATTCATTCTATTTTATTTGTAATGGATGTTTGATTTTTAATTATCATGCTTGAATGATTTAAATTATTTGTTTATTTATTTGGATTCAATAATTGTAAAAGGTACATTTTCGCTATGTGGGTACCTCAAGGTTTTATTACGTAATTTAGTTTTAGTCTTGGGACGATCGTAAGGGCATATTTTCATCTCGTATGGGTGCCTATTTATCACTTTGTTTGAACTTGTTTTGATTTTAATATAATAATAATTTATTTTTATAATCGCATGTAGTATAAATGATTTTATAAAATTTAAGAATTTAATAATATATAGACCTAAAAAGAAGGCCGGTTCCAACGAATCGGGCATTATGGGGTGCTGAATCATTCTCACCTTCCACACGCGTACCCAACTTTTGAACTCATTAGGGGGTTGGGGATTCTTTAGGAATTGAGTCATCCACCCCTTTATTTTTTTTGGCCCGTCCGGGTAACGACTCTATTTTCTCTGGGTTTAGGCTCGTGTTCTCTAAGGCCCTAAGCCTAATAGTGCCGAAATCGCAAGAACCATTCCTCATGGGAGTAGGGACAAAAATCTCCTCTCACAGTGGCAACGCCACTGGGGATAAGAGAAGTTGATTCCGTTGGTCTTTATATTATTTATTTTCTTTCTTTTTATAATATTATCCATTGCATCATTTAGATTACATTGTGTATGTGATTTAAGATGCCCGTGTAACCCATGTTGTGTTATGTAAGAGATATCATATTTTCACTCAAGGTATGGATATCGAGCATGACATAACCACTCATAGGCTTGTACCTTTTGGTATATACTTGTTATGGGAGCCTAAACTTTTTAACCCAAAGACTAAAGTTTATTTAATTGGCCTAGTTACTTTCCTTAGGTTTTTACCTCGAATGCTTGTTGTTTAACTATGATTGATATATTTTAGTTTGAACCATGACCTATTTGGTTTATTCTTTTCCTAATATGACCTAATTATATTGTAAACTCAAAATAATTTTTTTTTAATTTAAAAGACCAAAACTATTTTCAAAATTTTTAAGATGGTCTTTAGACATAAAACTTTTCTAAAATGGGCAAAAAAAAATTCTACCTCATGACCTAAATACAAAGCCCAAAATTTATTTTTAAACAAATATTTTTTTTACAATGGGCTTTGAAATAAAATTATTTTCCCTAACCATCTTTTTGAGTTTACAAACTATTTAGATCAATTATGAAATACCAAAAATTAATTGTGGGCCTCATTTATACCAAAAATCATTAATTATGGGCTTATTTTTGGCATGAATCATTTGTTATTTTTTCAAATGAAAAATCTATTTATTTATACCCCTTAATTTTATTTTAATCCAATATAGCATAAGAGCTAATTTTAGTTAATTCAATGGATTAAAGCCTAATTAATGGGAATTATTATGGAATGACTTCTATGTTTGAAAATATAACTATTGGTTAAAATCGTCTGAAATTTTTTTTCAAAAATAAGATGTCTCATATTGATATTTTATTGACCATATACATAGAAAAAGAGACTCCCCATTCGTGTGTGGAAGTTATAAGGTTGGAAGAAATTTTCTAATTATTTTTACTGTTTATCTGTTACTTGTGCATCCATGAATACATGCACACATATATTGCATTACATGGTATTGATCCTTTTTGACTCACAGACCTAAAGTACACCAATTCAAGAGCATACAATAATTCGGCCTACATTAGTGACTCAGAATTCAGTGAAGATATAGTTAATTTCACTCCCAGAATCATGAATCTCGATAAAGTTTAGAATCTGGTAAATGAAGCTCTTGCTTCCAAGATGGAAGAGTTAAATGGGGTCCTAGCTGAGACCGTGAGAAATTAACTAGCTGCACTGTTGGAAGGAAACACTGTTGAAGCATCTGCTAGTACTAAGAAGCAAAAGGACATGGGAAATGATAAGGTAGGTTAGGTAGCCTTTGATGATGACAAGGTAGTTGTTGATGATGACGATGTTTGGGCTTAATACTTCCAAGATCCTTAAGATAAGAAGAAAGAGCTGAAGATTATGGAAAAAGCAACTGTGAAAAAGACAGAAACATCTGATGTGGAGAAGATGATTGCTGATTTAGAGAAGAAATTCAAAAAAAGCTAAAAGTTGATGAGATGTCAGAACTAGACAAGTTGTTCGAATAAGATAAGGAGGTACTTTACAAGTTCAAGATGCCTTCCTTTGCTAGGTACAATAGTACAGAAAATTCTTACTTGCATGTTAAGCAGTACATTACTGTCATGCAGTCTGTTAGAGCTACTAAGGCTCAAACTTTAAGGTATTTCATACTCTCATTGGATCCTGTTATGCAAAACTGGTTCAACACTTTAGAGAAAAGTACCCAAAAGATTAGAATATGTTGTATAAAGCCTTCATCCAGCAGTATGGGTATAATGTTGAATTGGAAGTGACTTTGATGGAGGTGGAGACTATCAAGCAAAAACAAAATGAAAGTTTTGTCGATTATGTGAAGAGATGAAGAAATAAGGATGCACTTCTCAAAAAGAGGTTAGATGAGTCCGATCAGATTAGAATGATTGTGAGAGGAGTGCTACCTAATCTTCATGAAAAATTATCTCATACCCTTATTAGAGATTTTAAGGATCTCCTTCAGGCTGGTTTGCAAATAGAAGAATGGGAAAGAGAAAAAAACTATTTTTCTGTAAGAAGGAATGAAAAAGAAAATTATCAGTCTGGTGGCTAGAGTACACAAAGTGCAATAGATGTCAATACAACTGGTCAAGTAAATAGCAGACAGTTTTCAAATATGAAAAAACCTTTGTCTTGGATTTTCAACAAGTTGTAGAAGAAAGGGTTGTTATAACCATTGGCTCCTCGACTCTTGCCAAATCTTTTACCACCAAACTTTGATACTAAGATTTTTTTGTCAATTTCATCAAAATCAAGGACATGAGACAGATATATGCACCCGATTAAAGCATGAGATCCAAGATCTAATCGACGGTGGTAAGCTATTTGAACCTTATAAGCTTAGTATAAAGGACAGTCATTTGCCTAAGTTCAACAGAGTTCCACCATCAGCAACCTTCATGGTAGGAGGAGGATTGGAGGAAGATTCTATCTTATCCTCCTTTCAAGATAGGAGTAATAAAGATGTGAAGTAAGGAGAAATTTTATTCAATAAACCACCCTTAGCTTGAAGTGTTGCTCATTTTATTTTGCTTTCTTTAGTACTTATATGGAACAATTATGTTTTTCAAATTAAGATAGTTTAAATAAATTACCTTTGTTGTGTTTATAATTTTGTTGGCTTTTGATATTATAGTGTTCAACCGATGACGAATCTAGCTTGATATTAATAAATTATTTTATCTCTGCATTATAATTCGAATGACTTTGCTAGGTGAGGGAGTTGTTCTATAACAATGAGTTGTGTATGCTTACTTAGAGAGGGCACCTGTATAATTACCCTTATCTAGGTCCTAGTCGATCTTAAAACATGCTTTGATGAACTTTTAAGGTAAAATTGAACTCTGTTTATTTAAGAACAAAATGATGTAGGCATTATTTGGTTAGCCAACAACTAGAATCCACCCAATTAAGTATCAATCCCTAGTTATCCTTTTGAGCCTTCTTGAGATTTTGGCCTTCTTTTCATTGGCTTATAAATCCCAACAACCTATCCTGAGTTGTTATGATACTTATGACAAATCTAATGATCACTAAGATGAAGAGGCAAGAAGATTAAAGAAAGGAATGCATAGTCAATACCATAAGAATAGTTGAAGTTCTTAAAACCATAAGAGTAGTTAAAGTTCACCTTATACTAGACCTAATATCTCCAATTTATTAAGATGACATCAGGACAATAAATAATTTATCATTGTTGAAGCAAACTCACTCTACTCTACTCATCCATAGTCAGAAGCATAGAATAGTGCAGACAAAATAACTTTCTTAGAGTTAGAGCAAAAAAAAGAAGAAGAAGAAGAAGAAAAGAAAGTGAAAAATAGAAAAGAAAAGAAAAAGAAGAAGAAGAAAAAAGAAAAGGAAAAGAATAAAAAAGAAGAAGAAAAAGAAAAAAAAGAAGAAGAAAGAAAAAAAAATCAAAAAGGCGGTTCAGAAAGTCAACATAGTTCTTTTTTTTCCTAAAGCAAACAAAAGACTTCCATTTAGTTTACGAGGACAATTGACTTGAATTGGCCTAATCCAGCCAAAGATTCAAATAAAATCAAAGAATTAGGGGAAAGACCATCTTATCCAATATAGCTTCAGATATGAGATAAGCATGCATATGAGATACAATATTTAAACTGAATGAGACCTTTGGCCGAGTAATGTGTATGTGCCTATCTAAAGTGTATCAGTTCTTGCTCAAATAGAAATGATTCTCGAGTTCAGTATGGTAACTAGGGTTGTCATGTTATAGATATGTTAATTTGAAAATTCGAGTCCTGAGGTACAATGACACCAATTTGACAAAATCAACATTTGATTTTAAGATTTAAAAAAAATTATTTTCTTGTTGCATAAACCTTCAAGTTAAGGAAAATATGTTACATTGTCAAATCTCAAAGGACATATTGGGCAGAAGAGGGCTAATGAAAGGATTACTTGCAAGGTCATATCATGAAGAAGCTGCCAATCAAATGTGTTGAAATGGATATTTTCCATGTCTTTGGCTACCATGCTTGGGCCTCCACTACTCATGTTTCCAAAATTCTAGAAATAAAGTCATAGATATGAAGACTTCTGTTGTTCTAATGCAAGACCTGAACGAGCATCTAAAAAGAACCAACGAGACTGCTTTGGCTTACCATCTCGGTCTGTGAATCAATAGAACCACTGTAAGTATTATTCATGCATATCATGCATACATGAGTATATCATAATGTATTTTGTTGTCTTGTATTGCCTATCCTTTGTCAAAGTGAACAACGGATACTATATAAAGCAAATAATGAGAAGCAAATATGGCATCAGGGGGCATGAAAGGCCCATTGCTTGAGGAATATCTAGTCACTTTATAAAAATGAAGATGTATGCTCGTACAAGAAACCGGACAATACACAAACATCAATCAAAGCCTGCATGGAAAAAAAAATCATTGGTTTGAGCTTACATATGGGGCAAACTTTCTCCTTTCAATTTTTGAGTTTATACGTGTATAAAATATTTTCAGACTCACTTTCAATATTTTGCCACGCAGGAGGCAAAGGGAGGATATGAGGACTAGCTAAAAAATAGCTAAATTTTTTGTAAAAAGAACAAAACAAGAAGAAAGTAAGAATTCCAAAAGAATGAAGATGCAAAAGATAAAAAAAATCAGTTCAGCTAGAAGAGCTAAGGCCAATATAAGATAAATATCCAAGTATGAGGATTCATTTAGAAGGGTGAAGATCCGATGTCCAAAGGATTAAGAACCATTTTGAAGGGTGAAGACCCGATGTCCAAGGATGAAGATTCATTTTGAAGGGTAAAGACCCGATGCCCAAAGGATGAAGATCCATTTTGAAAGGTGAAGACCCGATGTCCAAAGGATGAAAATCCATTTTGAAGGATGAAGACCCAATGCCCAAAGGATGAAGATCCATTTAGAAAGGTGAAAACTGGATGTCCAAGGATGAAGATCCTTTTTGAAGGATGAAGACCCAATGTCCAAAGGATGAAGATCCATTTTAAAGGGTGAAAACCTGATGTCTAAAGGATGAACATCCGTATTGAAGGGTGAAGTCCTGATGTTCAAAGGATGAAGATCCATTTTGAAGGGTGAAAACCCCATGACTAAGAATGAAGATCTATTTTATAGGGTGAAGACCCGATGTCCAAGTATGAAGATCCATTTTAAAGGGTAAAGACCCAAAGTTCAAGGATGAATATCCAATTTGAAGGGTGAAGACCCACAATCATTAAAGAATGGAACAACTGGCTAGAAAAAAGCCAGAACTCTCAACTGACAGAAGGTCAGTCAGCTATAAGAGTTGAAATTGATTGGCTAAAAGAAACCCAGAACTTTCAACTGACAGAAGGTCAGTCAGCTAGAAGAGCTGAAACCAATTGACTAAAAGAAAGTCAAAATTCTTAAACAACAAAGGGACAATCAAGCTAGAAGATCTTAAGTCTCGGGTCTAAGTATCCAGTCCCGGGTCTAAGAACCTAAATCAAATCCAATCTTGGGTCTAAGTACCCAGTCCCGGGTTCAAGTACCCAAATCAAATTCAGTCTCGGGTCTAAGTACCTAAATCAAATCTAATCTTGGGTCCAAGTACCCAAATCAAATTCAGTCTAGGGTCGAGAACCCAAATATAGCCTTGGGTCAAAAATTCAACCAATCCAATCTCGGATCTAAAACCCAACCAGCTCAGGTTCAGAACCCAACCAATCTAGTCTCGGGTCCAAAACCCAACTAACCTCAAGTTCATAACTCATCCTCATCCAAAATCAGCTCAAAGTCATGTTACTTTTTACTCTCTTCTACAGAAGTCTCAGATCATTCAAGCATGGGATAAAATTGTAGACCCTTAATTTTGGCACCAATACCAATATACATTTTTCATTCAAGGCCAGATCAAGTCTAAATCTAATAATAGATAACAAAATAAACCAATTATAAATATTTGGATTATATATCATAATAATTTAATATTTGGATTGCTAATTATTTAATATTGGAGTTGCAAAATTATAATTATTTAATGTTCGGATTTTGGATGGCCAATTATTTAATATTTGGATTGTGTTTTGTTCAATTAATTTGATTAAAAGGTAACTTGGTCGGATGATTGGCCCAAACCGAGCCAATTCGATATGAGCATTCTTGCTCATATCGAATTGGCATGAGCCAAATTTGATATGAGCATTTAGCTCATATCGAGTTGGCATATGCTAATTCGATTCGATATGAGATTGCTTATACTAAAATAGGCAGGAGTGCTGACATTGGCCGGATGGTGCACGGTTTTTATATTTAGATTCTCCAAAGCCTTGTAGGTTTAATATATCCGAATTTAAGAAGGATTCTAAGATGCTCTAAGGTTGCCTATAAAAAGGCAATTAATTGTCAAAGTAAAGAGATTCGGTCTTTTGAAGGAGGCAATAACAATAATCAATCAGCAAGCATTAACAATCAGCAAGAGTCAATTAGCAATAGGCAACGTTCAATGACAATAAATACACCAAAGGCAGTAACCACTTCCTTAATCTTGGCTCGGCTAGAATTAGTAATTAGTGCAGACAATAGCTTGGAATCAACAATTAATTTGGTGGAGCCTTCAACACAGGTTTCATTTCCTAAACTTAATTTGCTTAAACATACAATAGCCATATCTTCTTTTCCTTTAAACTTTTTGATTATTTGTTTTAATTATAATTCAGGAGTTTATATTGCTAAATCCTAATTATATATTTTACAAAACCAAAACTAGATCTATTTGTTCATCTAGTAGCTTAAAATTTGATTTAAATTACTGACTTAATTATTAAAACCCTAATCTGTTTCCCAAAACCTAATTCCAGTGCCCTAATTCCAGAAAACCTAATTCCAAAAACCTAATCTAAAATAAAAAAACCTAGCTTCCAAACCTTATTTCCCTAGAACCTTAAACCCTAATCCAAATGTCCAGTAGCCCATAAATCTAAACCTTATTTCTAAAACCTAATTCAAAACCCCAATTTTCTAATGCCCAGAACCTTAGTTTTCAAATCCCAAAACCATAAATTCATCAAGAAGTTATAACCCTAGTTCCTTCAAACCAAAAATCAATATCTCAAGACCTAAAATCCTAATCCTCAATCTTCAAATTGAAACCCTAAGTTTTAAAGCTCAAATCCTAATTTTGTTTATCTAATGGTTTAAATTTTGTTTTTTGATCATTTAATTTATTATATATTTTTATGTTAGATGATCATTCTATTTTATTTACAATGGATGTTTGATTTTTAATTATTATGCTTGAATGTTTTAAACTATTTGTTTATTTATTTGGATTCAATAATTGTAAAAGATACATTTTTACTATGTGGGTATCTCGAGTTTTATTATGTAATTTAGTTTTCATGTTGGGACGGTTGTAAGGGCATGTTTTCATCTCGTATGGGTATCCATTTATCACTTTGTTTGAACTTATTTTGATTTTAATATAATAATGATTTATTTTTATAATCGCATGTAGTATGGATAATTTTATAATATTTAAAAATTTAATAATATATAGACCTGAAAAGGAGACCAGTTCTAACGAACCGGACGCTGTGGGGGTGCTGGGTCATTCTCACCTTTCCCACGCATACCCAATTTTCAAAACCCATTAGGGGGTTGGAGATTCCTAAGAAATCAAGTCATCCGCCCTTTTTTTTTTCCGGCCCATCTAGGTGGCGACTCCATTTTCTCCGAATTTAGGCCCATGTTTTCTAAGGCTCTGAGCCTACCAGTGCCGAAGTTGCAAGAACTATTTCACATGGGAGTGAGAACAAAAATCCCCACTCACAATCTCTTAAGTCTAGAGTTGAAAGAGTTGATATGTGAGACACGGAATGCTCGGGAGAGTATAGCCTTCTCCTAGTCTCATTTTCTGGCTCGGGAGAAATGTCTCTTGTCTTGTACAGTATCAGGTTCCTGGCTTAAGAAGAGAAAAGAGAAGAAGAAGAAAATAAATAAAGAAAGAGGAAGGAGAAGAAGAGAAGAAAATAGAAGCAGAGAAGAAGAAGTAGAGATCAGAATTAAGAGATAAAAGAGATTCAATTGTATTTTCTTTACAATTACTAACAATACCATTGCTAATATATATAATTATCTTTCCATATCGTTGCTCTATAGAAATTACAACTGTAAATATCAACTAAATCTCATATCTAACTTAACAAAACTATAACTCATAAGACCCAATCACAGTGCACTATAACTCCTTTCTTCCAACCAAATTCTTTTAGCTAGACAATGGCTACTTCACCTACACCAACACTCATATCTATGTCCTCATTAATTGAATTACGTATTGTTCTTCTCACTGACGACCCAATAGTTGCAGCAAAAACATGGCCTTTCTGCAGTAGGGTCATGACATTACCCCGACCTTGAAGATTTTCCTTATCCTCAAGGAAAACTTCAGGAAACTGAGGATGAATGAAATCAGTATCTTCATTAAGTAGCTTCTTCTTAGGCATATTCAACCACTAAATCAAAAACCATTGTGTCTTCTTCTTAATAGTAAGCTTCAAACTCTCCTTGAAAAGAATGATGAAATTTTATTTCCTTCTCATTGGCATTTTTTCAAACACATTCAAAGAAAAATTTCTCTTGAACAGATTTTTTATTTTCAATTTTTTGTCTTCTCCACTTTTCAAATTCCTTCTCCTTATTACTCAAAAGAATACATTATTCAAACCTCAAACCACAATCACTACAATTTCTTAATTCTATCTCAATCTCATTCATAAAAACCATAGTACTAAAATTAGAAAATTCTTTATCAGTCTTAGCCTTGCACAAGGAAAAATCAAATCATAATTCAATCTTACCCAATTGAAACAAAGCTGCAATTTTACTATATGATTAGACATTTTCAACATTATTTTTCTCAATCCCTTTTGGATTGTCTACCTTAACTATTATAGAATTTGCATTACTTTGAAATTCATTTGTCTCTTCTCTTTCTTCTCGATTATCATCTTCATCTAAAGTTTTAAAATATTTCAGAATATGTTCCTGCATAAGTGTTCTCAGTAATTTGATGTTAAATTCCTCTTCTACCTTCATTTGGATCTAACTAAGTCTTGTCATGTTAAAATTGCAGCAACGGATAATCTATTGAAGCCGGGACACTAGATCAGAGTCTACCACCATTTGGGTTTCTATGAGATTATTCATCTTAGTTGACCTTATAGATCAAATTTATCTCTGATACCAACTATGAGGTTCCTAGCTTAAGAAGAGAAAAGAGAAGAAGAAGAAGATAAATAAAGAAGGAGGAATGAGGAGAAGAGAAGAAAAGAGAAGCAGAGAAGAATAAGTAGAGATAGAGATAGAGAAAGAGAATAAAATTGAGTGACAAAAGAGATTCTATTGTATTTTCTTTATAATTTGTAACAATACCATTGCTAATATATATAACTATCTTTCCATATTGTTACTCTATAGAAATTATAGCTATAAATATCAACTAATTCTCATATCTGACTTAACAAAACTATAACTCATAAGGCCCAATCACAGTACATTAGGACTCCTTTCTTCCAACTAAATTCTTTCAGCTGGGCAATGGCTACTTGACCAATACCAACACTCACATATGTGTCCTCATAAACACCAAATTATAGGTTGTTCTTCTCACTGATGACCTAATAGTTGCAGCAAAATCATGGCCTATATGAAGTAGGGTCATGACATACGGTTGGTTAAATTCATGCTAAGGTTGTGGGGGGTGGTATGCTTGTTGGTATGGTGTTGTGTGATAGGCTGGTGAGGGAGTATGTGTTAGGTTAGTTAGAGGTGGGGTTAATGATGTATGATGAGTTGGGGATGATTTTTGGACTTGTTAATTTGCTAAGTGTTCAAACTGTGTTTATGGTTGTGGGAGGTTTCCACTAGCTTGTTATTTGAAGACTCTAATGAAGTCCCTCAGGGTAGTTGTAAGCTCCCTCACTGTTTAGTCTGTTAAGCCTGGGGACTACGCTACTGTTAAGGCTAACTGTGTTAATGGGCAAATGAAGTTCAGGGTATGGTTGAGGCTAATTTAGCTCTTTGAAGGTTCGGGTGTAGTGTGTCATGTGTTTGATGGTCCAGTTTGGTGGTGATTGTTTAGGTTAGCTACATCATTTTAGGTCATGTGATGTTGGGGTGTGTATGGTGGTGGGAGTAGTCTGTTGTTTGAAGTGTGGGTGTGGTTCTGTGATCCGAGGTCATGTTTTGAGTCTTGTTGTCTATTGTTCAGGGGTTAACTAGTTCATGCTTACTGCACCATTGATGACGATGTGGGCTCCTTTTTGGGTGGGTTTGGGTTCAGCTATGGTCAACTCCTCCACCTACTATGAACCTTTAATTTTACACGTAGCCTAGAAAATTGGAAAAAAATAAAATTAGAAAATTAAGAAAAATATATATTAACCTTCTTTAAAAGAGAGAGAGAGAGAGAGATAGAGAGAGAGAGAGAGAGAGATGAGCAAACGTTGGGCAATGATTTTCCACATCATGGGCAGCTTGGACAAAATTTTGGACTTTTATAAATAGAAGTCCACTGTTCTTATTTGGGCATCAGAATTTGACGCCCTAAAACTCTACTGAAACTGTACCCATGATAAAAATTAATTAAATATTGAACTTTCTTTGACTGCTATTGGACTTTTTTTCACACTATTATTAATTATTCATGTTTAATTTTTCGTACAAGTGGAGTTACGAAGTGGCAATGCTCTTTAACCTTTTGTCAAGAAAAAACGCTTACCCAAGATATTGTGCACTTTCTAATATCATTTTTAATTCGGTAATTAATCAACTAAAAATGGATTAATTAAAAGCCCTTTGCAATCAAAGACATAAACTACTTACGGCTATGATTCTTATTTAAATGCGATAAGTAGGCACGCTCAGAATATACTTCGAGCAGCAAGCCCACACCTAAACAACCAACGGGTCTTTTTATTTCAATTCTTCCTTAATTCATTTTATTATTTTTGTTATTACCGCTATATTTCTTCTTCTTTGATATTTTGGGCACCATTGCGAATTTGATGAGTTTTGAAATGATCATTGTTGTTGTTTTACTTGTCTTTCTTTTTAGTTAATTAGTTGATTTGAGAATTTGCACTCAACTTAAAACACATAAGGGCAAGAGTTGAAGCTTTCCTGAAATTATTATCTTTGATGGAGTTGTAATGTTTACTTTTCCACACTGTATTTATGAATATAATGTTATTATCTGCTCATGCACAATAACAATATCATACACACTAATTATATCATAATACATAAAAATTGCATTTTTTTTATCAATTCTAAATAAGGTCAAAATTCAATTAAATATAGATAAAAAAAACCCATTTTTATCAAAATTGATATGGAAACTTAGCCCAAGACTCATTATGATTGGTTTTGGACTAATGTCCTTTTGGATAAAAATTAACTTAATTTAATGGAGTCAATCAAATGAGTTTTTTCTTAATTCTCCAAATAAAATAAACTAAAGTAGTGACTTTCTAATCTTAGTTTTTCGAAATAAAAGCCATCATCCCTTTTCAAAATAATGAGAGTTTTTTTTTTAAATAATAGAAATAAATCTTTTCATAATGAAAGATAATTCTAAACTCGTGCTTACCAAACCGATTAGAGACCGTATGCGGTGATATCATATGGGACATAACCTAAATGAGCATTTTGGCTCCCAATTCTCTAGAGGGCCAAATTGGTGCTAGGGCGAGGCCTCACAGTTGGAGACTCCACTGGGGACATTAAATTTTTTTTTTTCAAAACAAAGTTTTAATGGGCTCTTTTCAAGAAACTATTATTTCTCTCTTTGGTTGATTTTCTCCTTCGTCATGCATAAAGGTTCCTTACCTTTTAGTTTTAAGAAGCTCTGGGTGGCGAGTAGCATCCACTTGACAACCTTTTTTGGGAATGTTAAGGGATAGTGAAAGTATCCAACCCATGATGAATCCTTAATCCTTTTGAGGTGTAACAGACATGCATATACTGCTAGACCCACACCATATTCATTATCTATCATGCGGTTAGGTATATCATTGTCTTAATGTGATAGGACCTTTAGACTAAACCACCCTTTTGCATATAAAATTCATAGACCCTACCCATAAGTGATATGTACCATAATAATACCTCCATCAAATAGATTTTCATTCATACATCCATGCATGCATATCATCCATACAATTTTAAAATTATAGCCTTTAGTCTAACCTCACAATCACATTAATTTTTATCCAAAATGATAAAAGTTCATCCAAATCTGAGTCTCAGCCACACCGGCTACGCTCAACCTAAAAAAAGGAGCTGCAATAGTCCAGTTACCCAACAACTAGGAGGGCCCTACCGACCTAACCATTTCTTCAAAAGGAAAATCCACCTTACTTATTAAAACATGAGCCCTAGTTTTAAGGGCTCACCATTAATGGTCAAATCCTTTTTGGTAAAGTTTGAAAAAACTTTAATTTATTTCTAAAAAGCAAATCTGTGGGCCACTTAAAATCTCTAATTTTCTTACCATACCATTTTCTTCTCCTACAAAAAAGAAAAGAAAAGGCCAAAACCTTGAATCAAGCTCCTACAGATATGCACACTCTGGCCACAGTCCCAAAACATGACAAAATAATTAGCATAGCCTTTTGTAAGATTTTATCCAAAGCACTAACCTCACATTCTTTCTTTTTTTTTTCAAGGTACCCATGGCTCAAACTATTAAATCTCATAAAATGCAAGCATTTATCGAAGCCATCCTCAAGAAGTAAGAGGAAAGTTTTAAGAACAAGCTAGTTATCCAACAAATTGATTTCAACAAGACACTAGTTGATTCATTGAGAGCTCATCACCTCAATCATGACTAAAGTTCAGAGGATGTTGCATGGGAAGCAGCATGATATTAGTTCATCCTCCAATCAAACTCCACTCATGGATGACCTCACATAACAAGGGACTACAACTGATATATAAAAAATTCCTTTGCCTGGCCCCCCTACAAATCCTTTTCAAAGGTTAGAGCACCCTGAAACCCGTATTCTTATGGAGAAGTTAGAAGCAATGAAGAAGCGGATTGAAATTTTTAAAGCCATGATGAAGCCTTCCTATATTCCGAGGCTCACTTGTCGCCCAAATTCAAAATGCTTGAGATGGATAAGTTTGATGGCACCATTTACCTTAAAACTCATCTTAAGATGTATGTGGGGGCTCTCAAACCTATGGGACTCAATGATGAGCTCCTTACTCAACTGTTTTAAATGTCCCTCACAGGTGCAACTGTTAGATGATTCATTGATCTTGATAAAAAGAAACATCAAACGTGGGAGAATGTATATAATGCTCTCACTAAATAATACCACTATAACATTGAGGTGGACATCATAATAAAGGATCTTAATACCACTAAGAAAAACTAGAAAGAATCCTTCTCCTTGTTGCTTACAAGGTGGAAAAGAAAAGCAACATATATGGTCAATCGCCCTTCAGAGCAAGAACAAATTGATATCATTATTAAGAACTTACCACCTATTTACCAAACTCACATGCAAACCCAATATTCAAAGACCTTATTGCTACTGCCACCAAAATTGAAGATTTGATGCACATTGGCCAAATTAAGGATGAGATAGTCTCTTCCTCAAGATTCAGGAAAAACCCAAACTTTAATAGCCCTTAGGCTACCAATCAAAAAGTGGGTGAAGTGGCCAGTATTACTTCATAACTCCATTTGAAAAGGAAACAACAATAAAGAAAATTTACTGATCTTGGAATGCCCCTCAAAGTAGTGTACAAGAAGGCCTTGGAGGCTCATTTTTTTAGCCCCTTGATCCTAAGCCTGCTCTAAATCTGCTTCCTAAAAAGTGAAATGCTAATAAGTATTATGAATACCATCAGAGCACTGGCCATAAAATTGACATATGTAGAAACCTCAAACACCAGATCCAATATCTCATTGAAAATGGATCCATTTTGTCGCCTAGGCAATCCAACATCACCACTAACCCATTACCAGATCATCAGAGCATCAATATAATTGCCTCATTGGTTGATGATGAAATGGACCCCATAATTTTTATCCATAATTATTGTTGTGTGTTGGATTTGAATGATTTTGTATATAAAGTCAATGCAATGACCAAAAGTAGGAGTGTCACAATTAGTGCAGCACCAAAGACAAACCTTACTCTTGAGCCAGAAGAAGATCCTGTACTGAAGTAACTCAAAAAGACTTAAGCTAGTCTTTCCATTTGGAGTCTCCTTCAATTTAGCTACCCTCATTGCCACGCTCTTTGCAAGGCTTTAAGCCAAATTCAGATGTCAGTTGAAACTACTCCATAAACTTTGATTGCATTTAAGACCAAGTCATCTGCTATTTCTTTTTCAGATAAGGATCTCCCGATTGAAGATGAGCATAATCATACTCTCTATATTACTATCTTAGCTCGTGAGAAGACAGTGCCCAGGGTATTAATAGATAATGGCTCGACATTAAATGTTTGCCCACTCAAAGTGGCGAGTTATTTGGAGATTGAAACTTCTGAGCTAATGCCTTCTGATAAAATTATGAGAGCATATGATAACACAAAACGAGAAGTGTTGAGAGTGGCCAACATAAGAGTAACACTTGGCCTATAGAATAAGAAATCCTTTTTCAAATTCCAGATGTCCCAGCTTATTTTAACCTATTGCTAGGAAGACCCTGGATTCACCAGGAGAAAATCGTACCATCCTCCCTTCATCGGAAACTCAAATTCCCATATAAGAATGGAGTGGTTACCATAAAAGGGGACTCGAGGGAGAAGTCAGATCTCCTACCTCAATTACTAATTTTGGAAATTAAGCTAGAACCTTCAACCATAGCTCTGCCAGGATTCACTTTTGATTCAATTTAGTTCATAGAAGGAGAGGCAGGTAAAGAGCTTATTCCTTTTGATTTTGACCCATATGGCAACCCGGCGGTTGCTAACATTCTCAAACATGAACTATTTTTCTGGAATAGAGTTGGGCAAAAATCAACAAGGAATACAACAATTTTCAGATTATCTTTTAGTCCAGCCACCATTTAGTTTGGGCTACAAACCAACCTAAGAAGATGGAGGGGAGATGGAGGGAAGAGGCAAATGTGAGGCTTCTCCAGAGTACCGATCCAGCCCGCTAAGGAGCCAAAATGCTTATTTAGACTTAGTATCATAGGATATCACCACGTACGATCTCCAGTCAGTTCAGTACTCATAGATTTTTTTAATAATTTTTTATTTTGAGAAAAAATAATTTTGCTCTTCTTTTTTATGAAAAAGAGAAAATGTCCTTTATTTTAAAAAGCATAATCCGAAAAGTTGCCACCTTAATTTATTTTATTTGAAAAAATTAAGAAAAAATCCACTAATTTGACTCAATTAAAATTAAGTTAATTTTTACCCAAAAAAGGATACTAGTCCGAAACTAATCACGATAGATCTCAGGTTAAGTTTTCTTAACCAATTTTAACAAAAAAATGATTTTTCCTCTTTGACTGATTTTAGTCTTTCTCTTGATTGATTTTAGGGAAAAAAAATATAATTTTTATGGATTATGCCACATAATTATGGATGACAATATATGACAATGCATGAACTTTTAATTATCATGACACCCACGAATGCAGTACTGAATAATAATATTACAACATCCTCAAATGATGATTCCAAGAAAGCTTTAATTCTAGCTCTTATGGGTCCCAGGTAAAACATAGATCCCCAATCAACATAATAAACTCAAAAGAAAATAAAAGAAGAAAACTATTAAAATCACATGGAGTCCGTTTGCAAGGCTTACCAAATTTGCGAACGAAGATTCAAAGTAAAGAAGATAATAATATTGAACATGACAATTAAAGAATAAAATAGAAGAAAAATAAAGCATAATTAAAATAAATAAAAGAAATGGTGGTTGATTGTTAAGGTATGGGCTCGTCACTTGGAATGATAATTCAAGTGTGCCGACTTATCCTATTTGTATAGAAATCAGAGCCGTAAATAATTCGTACATTTGAATGCAAAATGTTTTTCATTAACTAATTTTATTGTTGATTAATTACAGAATTAAAATTAAAGTTAGAAAGTACACTTTACCTTAGATAAGAGTTTTTTCTTGACAAAAGATTAAAGAGTTTTGCCGCTTTGGAGCTCCACTTGCTCAAAAAATGAATAAAAATTTATTAATAACGGTCAAGAAAGTCTAAAATAATTAAGAAAAATTTATTATTTAATTAATTTACATCACAAATATATTTCGACAGAGTTTTAGAGTCAGAAAATCCAATCCCTAGTTAAGAGGAGCGAACTCCTATTTATAGGAGTCCAAAACCAACACTGGGCCACTGGCAGTGCGGACTAATAATAATAAATTATTATTATTTTAAAATAATAATAATAACTATACATTTTTCTTAATTTTCCCTTTTCCTAATTATATAGGCCATATGCGAAATTAAGGGTTCACACCAATAAAGATCTCAATGCAAAAAGGTAGGAGAAATGTTTGACCGGTTCATGAAACCTTAATTCAGAAATTTAAATGGATATTTTGTTAAAGAGGGAACGAACTCCCTTTATTATGGATTTTCTGAACCATGGTTGAATCCCATTACTAATGAGCTAATCCCAGGGTTTAAAATTTTCTTTGATGTCAGGCTTAGCTTAAAAGATAGCGGGCTTGCTTTAGAAATGGGAGAAGATTTTGAAAATAATATAGAGCCCAGTCTATTTTAAGTGGCTGTGTTAAAACAAGGAGCAGAACTAGATTTCAGCCACCTAATTCAATCAGTTGCGGTAATACCCAACAACTGGTAATTCAAAAGGAATAGAGGTCCATCGTCAGAGTCTATCCTACCTACAGTAGAACCAAGTGTCCAACCATATCAAAAGTCAAACCTTTAGTGAGATTCTCAACTTGTGTCAAACTCCAAGCTAAGAGTCTAGTTCAAGTTCAATGTCAAGTCAAGTTCTGAGTCAATTGCCAACACTGAGTCCGAATCTGGGTTCGAATTTGAGTCCAAGACCCCTAGTTCAGAGTATAAGTATGTGACTTCTGAGTCTGATTCCTTGGAATCAACTGATTTTGAGTTTATCTGTAAGGGAAAACCTTTTAACCATTTCTTCATCAATAAAAGTTTTCAAGTTTCCTCTTATTTTCCTTTGTCTCTTAATGAACATTATAGAACATTCAATATTTATAAGATTAATGAGGACAAAGAAACAATAAATCTGGGAAAACTAGAAACACCAAAAAATACATTTATTGCATCCTCATTCATTCATAAACCGGAACCGGGGGTACTTCTTAAAAAAATTCCTAGATTGTTTTACATAGGAGGTAAGTGATATGACAAGGTTGGACCCCTCCATATAAGTGTACAAGATTTCAACATTTGATCACATGAAACCAGTCTAGCAAAAACTCTGACAACTCAAGCTAAAATGGTCCTTAAAGATCAAGGAAGAAATAACCAATCTTCCAGAAAATCAGTTTATAGAACCCATCATGTACCCTCAATGGATAGCTAACATTATGTCATTCCCAAAGAAGGATGGGAGGTTCGCATGTGTGTAGACTACAGAGATATCAATAAGGCATGTCCAAAGATGATTTCCTTCTACCCTACATTGATCTCCTGGTTGATAGATTGTCCGAATCTAAGGTGATTTTATTAACCAACCTCTATGTGGGGTATAATGAAATATTGGTTCATCTTTCTAATTGTTTAGAATGCTGGGATAACCTATCAAAGAATGACCACTATACTTTTCCACGACATGATGCACTAGGATGTAAAAGTCTATGTAGATGATATGGTTATTAAATCAAAGAAGGCTAAAGTGCATGTAGAGGCCCTAAGACGGTTCTTCTTTAGACTCTATCAATATAACTTAAAACTTAACCCTACCAAATATGTGTTTGGAGCAACCTTTGGCATATTTTTTGGGACCTATGGTCATCTCTCAGGGAATTGAAGTGGATCCTGTTAAATTTAAGGCAATTCTTGAAATGTCTGCTCCTAAGATGAAAAAGGAAATTAGGGGATTCTTAGATCGCCTACTGTATATTAGCAGTTTCATTTCTCAAATGGCTGATCTTCAAATTACTTAAGAAGGGTACCCCAACCAAGTGGAATGACAAGTGCCGAGAGGCATTTGAAAAAGATCAAGCAATACTTGTTGACACCTCTAGTCCTATAACCTCCAAGACATGGTGATCCTTTGCTACTTTATCTTTCAGTAATTGAAGAAGCAATGAGAGCTATGCTTGCTCAACATGAGGAAGGATCAAGAAGGAAGTTTGCTATTTATTATCTCAACAAAAGGTTATTAGCCTATAAGCTCAAGTACAATCAGATTGAAAAGTTATGCTTGGCTCCGGTATGGGTGTGTCAGAAGTTGAGTCACTGCATGGTTTCTTACACTAAGTAGGTAATTGCATATCATAGCCTTTTGAAATTCCTTATGGACAGGCCGGTTTTGGTTAGTAAGATGGTGCAATGGCTTGCAATTTTAGCCATTTTTATCTCAAGTTTATGGCACATAAAGTAATCAAAAGAAGTGTGGTAGCTGAACAGTTAGATGCCACTCCTGTGCCAGATGTGGTTGAAGAGCCAGAATTTTTAGATGAAGATATCCTGAGTATTGACAAGGAAGTTATGGCATGGGCATTGTCCTTATTACCATAGAAAAGAAATAGATTCCATTGGTAATTAAATTGGCTGTCATAGTCACCAATAATGAGGCAGAATATGAAGCCTACAGAATCAGGCTAAAAGTAGCCCTGAAGTTAAAAGTTAGAAGCTTAGAGGTATATGATGATTCTTCCCTTATTGTATCCCAAGCATTGGGAAAGTGGAAGATAAGAGAAGAGCATCTCGTTCCTTACTACTGATGCTTAGAAGACCTGGCACGACAGTTTGAGGATATTTCATTCGATCACCTGCCTCGAGCAAAGAATCAGTTTACTGATGCTTTGGCTACCTTGGCCTCCATGACCCATATGGGAAAAGAAATGATAGTTTTCCCATCATCATTTATTTGAAAACTCAGCCTGCATATTGTGTTATGGTTCAGGTGATAGATAAGAAGCCATGGTTCTGAGACATCTTCAATTTTATTCGAAAAGGTGAATATCCTGATCAAGCCTTGAAAACAGATCGAAGAACTTTAAGACAACTGGCAAGCCAATACATCCTGAATGATGATGTATTGTATAAAAGGTCTTGAAGTAATATTCACTTTAGATGTGTGGATGAATCTAAAGCACAATAGATAATGGAGTAGGTTCATGGCGATGAAAAAGGCCCCCACATGAATGTGACCACCTTAGCCAGAAAAATCACTAATTTGGGTTATTATTGGCTCACCATAAGGGAGGATTGCTCAAATTTTGTCAATAAGTGTTACAACTGTCAGATATATGCTAAGCTTCAAAAGAAATCTATAATTCCTTTATATCTCACTACAACCGCTTGGCCGTTTGCAATATGGGGAATTGATGTAATAGGAAAAATCAATCCATAATCGTCTAATGGGCATGAATACATATTGGTAACCATAGACTATTTCACCAAGTGGGTAGAAGTAATTTCTTACTCCGTCCTCAATGCTAAAAAGGTGACCTAGTTCATTCACTCTAGTATCATTTGTCGACACAGAGTTCCCTTTGAAATTATTTTAGACAATGGGGTACACTTCCAAAAGGAGGTACTTCAGTTAATGACAAAATACAATATACAACATCACAAGTCCTCTCCTTATCGATCGCAAACCAATGGGGCCTTTGAGGAAGCAAATAAAAATATAAAAAATATCTTACAAAAGATGATGCTAAGCCATAGAAGTTGGCATGAGCATTTGCCTTTTTGGCTTTTTGGGGGGTTATAGGACTTTAGCCAGAACACCAACTAGTGCAACCCCTTATTCTTTAGTATTTGGAATAGAAGTGGTTCTTCTAATAGAGGTAGAGGTTTGGAGAGCCTGAACGCTACGTGGAGGCCAAATTGATGAGGTTGAATGGGCCAAAGCCTACCATGACCGACTGGACGCTATTGAAGAGAAAAGAATGGATGCTTTATATAGGGTGCAAGGGTAATAGCAAAAAAATATCTAGGCATTATGACAAAAAGGTCAAAGATCAAGGATTACAAGAAAGATAATTGGTTTTAAAAGAAATAAGGGCCCCAGTACATGACCTTAAAGGGAAGTTTAGGCCAAACTAGATAGGACAATACTTACTTAAGAAGATCTTATTAGGAGGAGCAACAATACTCTCAGACCTGAATGGCATCGAGTTTTTGAGTCCATACAACATGGATTAACTCAAAAGATACAACAACAACAACAACAATAAAGCCTTAATCCCAAGTCAATTGGGGTCGGCTATATGGATTCTTCTTTTCCACTCAATACGATTTAAGGTTATCTCTTCTGATAGATGTAACATCATAAGATCATTTTGGACTACCTTTGACCAAGTCAGTTTAGGTCTACTTCTGCCTCTCTTAGCTATATCTACTCTAACTTGTTCAGTTTTTCTAACTGGCGCATCTCTAGGTCTTCGTTTCACATGGCCAAACCACCTCAATCTATGCTCTCTTATCTTATCCTCAATAGGTGCTACCCCCACTTTTTCTCTAATGCACTCATTGAGGATTCTATCCATCCTAGTATGACCAAACATCCATCTTATCATTCTCATTTCCGTAACATGCATTTTACTCATTTGTTGTCCTTTTACTGCCCAACACTCACTACTATACATCATAGCAGGCCGTATTAAAGTGCGGTAAAATTTTTCTTTTAATTTAATTGGCATCTTTCGATCACATAGAACTCCTGTAGCACCTCTCCAATTCATCCAACCAGCTTTAATCCTATGATTTACATCTTCTTCACAACCCTCATCTTCTTGAAGAATAGAGCCAAGGTATCTAAAATAAGTACTATGAGGCACTGCTATTCCGTCTAAAATAATTTTTCCTCTTTCTCTATTCTCGCTATTAAATCTACAATGCATATACTCAGTCTTAGTCCTACTTAGCTTAAAACCCTTAGATTCCAAAGTGCTTCTCCATAACTTCAACTTTTGATTTACCCCTGCTTAAGTCTCATCTATTAATACAATATCATCTGCAAACATCATACACCACGGGATGTCATCCTATATATGTCTTGTTAGCTCATCCATGACCAAGGCGAAAAGATAAGGGCTCAAAGCTGAACCTTGGTGTAATCCAATAGAAACGAAAAAATCCTTAGTATCCCCTCCCATGGTGCGGACATTGGTGGTAGCTCCCTCATACATATCCTTCAAGACTTGGATATATCATATAGATACTCCCCTACGCTCTAGGACCCACCATAAAACTTCTCTAGGAACTCTATCATATGCCTTTTCCAAGTCAATAAAAACCATATGTAAATCCTTCTTCATCTCTCTATACTTTTCCATCAAATCTCTTATAAGAAAAATAGCTTCCATAGTTGAACGACCAGGCATAAAGCCAAACTGATTTGAGGAGATACAAGTATCTAACCTCAAATGATATTCCACAACTCTTTCCCACAATTTCATAGTGTGGCTCATAAGCTTTATACCTCTATAATTTGAGCAATTATGAATATCTCCTTTATTCTTAAAAATAGGTATCAAATTACTTTGTCTCCATTCGTTAGGCATTTTCTTTGAACTTAAGATCTTATTGAACAAAAATGTCAACTATGTAACTCCTGTATCTCCTAAACATTTCCAAACCTCAATAGGTATCTCATCTGGTCCACAGGCTTTACCAACTTTTATCTTCTTTAAAGCTTCTTTAACTTCCGAAAATCTAATCCGTCTAGTGTATTTCACATTTTTCTCCAGCCTAACGTCTAAACTCTCAATGTTATCACTATGATTACCATTAAGAAGTTCCTCAAAATAGCTTCTCCATCGTTCCTTAATATCCTCTTCTTGAACCAGAACCTTATTCTCTTTATTTTTAATGCACTTAACTTGGTTTAAATCACGACATTTCTTTTCTCTTATCTTAGCCAATTTATAGATAGTTTTTTCTCCTTCTTTTGTTCCAAGTTTCTCATACAAACTCTCTAAAGATTGCGCTCTTGCTTGACTAACTGCCTTTTTAACATCTTTTTTTACTTGTTTGTACTGCTCAAAAGCATCATTGTTATTACACTTGGGCAAACTCTTATACCATTCTCTTTTACTTCTTAACGCTTTTTGCACTTCCTCATTCCACCACCAAGACTCCTTCGAGGGATGTCCACACCCTTTAGATTCTCCAAGAATCTTTCTAGCTACTCTTCTAATTATTGTAGACATACATATCCACATATCATTTGATGACATACTCACATCTTCCTCCCACCCTCTAGCTTTGACCAACTCATTCTTGAACAACAATTGTTTTTCACCTTTTAAAGTCTACCACCTAATCTTAGGACTATTGTTCCTTCTTGGCCTACTAGTCAACCTCTTAAACTTGATATCCAAAACTACTAACCTATGTTGAGTGGTCAAAGCCTCACCTGGAATAACCTTACAATCCTTGCATCGAGTTCGATTGGCTTTTCTTGTGAGTATGAAGTCAATTTGTCTTCTATTTTGCCCACTTTTAAAGGTCACTAGATGTGATTCCCTTTTTATAAAATATGTATTTTTGCCAGAATCAAACCATAGGCTAAAGCAAAATCAAGGATACTCTTACATTCTTCATTTCTAATTCCAAAACCATACCCTCCATATACCTCCTCAAAACCTACTCTGTCTTTTCCTACATGTCCATTTAAGTCTCATCCTATAAAAATATTTTCATCATTTGGAATTCCTCGCATAAGTTCATCCATATCATCCCAAAAATTTTGCTTGCTCTCCCCATCCAATCCAACTTGAGGGGCATATGCACTAACTATGTTGATGGTCTCATTCTGGATCACAAGTTTAATTGAAATAATCCTATCGCTTACTCTTTTCACCGATATAACCGTCTCCTTTAGGTTCCGATCCAAAATTATACCTACTCCGTTTTTACTTCTATCTGTACCTGTATACCACACTTTATACCCAGTATTCTCAGCGTCTTTACTTTTCCCTCCAACCCATTTAGTCTCTTGGATATAAGCAATACTAATTTTTCTTCTCTCCATAGTATCCACAAGTTCTCTCAGTTTACCTGTAAGAGATCCAATATTCCAAATTCCTATTCTGATCTTACTCCCTAATTGTTCTTTCTTATGCTTCTTCCTATAAAATCTTTTACCATTATCTAAACATGTATCTCTCGTATTACTCTTATTATTCGTATTTTGGACTAACTTCTTTACCCATACCTGTCCATGATGTGAGAACCCTTGTTTATTATGCACCACATCCGGGCGCCGACATGGAGCGTCGCATTAGGGGAACGCCCTACACCCTTGCTTATTCTTCACTACACCCGGGCTCCGATGTAGAGCGTCGCAAGTAGGGAACGCCCCAACGATATTATTATTAGAATCCATATCATGAGATGTGATAAAAGTTTTACGCTGGTTGTCACCTACAGCAACCCTCCTCCTTTACCCGGGCTTGGGACCGGCTATACACAAGAAACTCAAGTATAGGCGGAGTTTGGATCAACTCAAAAGATATTTTTTCTAAATTGTATTAACATATTTGTAATAGAAATATGTGGACCTGATTCTCCAAAAAAAAGAGGGGCCGAAGAGTTAAAAGCCTGAAAGGGCGGCCTCTTTGGGTTCGGTCCAAATCATCATACAATATACATCCCATGCAACACATATATAAAAAAATGAATGAATGATAAAACTTTTATTCCATAATGCTAATGAAAGGTTTCCATTGTAACATGGAAATCCCCTGTGTCTAAAATTGAGGGAAAATACCAAACCAAATCAAATGTCTTCTTAAACAATCTACCAAAAAGTAAGCCATGGAAATCTAGGCAGTCTCGTCAACAGTCCCCAAAAAGTAAGCCCTAGAAATCTACCAAAGAGTAAGACATACAATGCTAGTCTCAGGACAAAAAGCCTTAGAGGAAGGATAAGTATTCTTAGATTAGTTGCTTAGGTTGCTGTTAATAAAAGGCATTAGGGAAGACCTACAAAAGTCTTTATAGTCCATATTAGGGAGGATGAAGTTAGTGGCAAGGTGGTCGCTGTAATAGTGATGGTCCTCCCTAGTTTCATGTCTGTGGGTAGAGCACATAAAACCACTCTTCTCATTGATGTCTAATTCATGAAACACTCGCCAAATAATATTGTTGGGTTTTGGTGATCAGAAGACTACTCGACAGTTAGAGTAAAACATAGCCTGGCTTATATGATGGGGTTGGAAGGGATGAACCTCTCATTAAAGGGACACCATTTCACTTGTAGGAGGGAAAGTAAATTAATTTTTTTTTTAAAAAAAAAAAAAGAAAGGAGGAGAGAAGTGGTATATGTATATGAGATCCACTTACATTACTTATCAATAGATTATTGAAAATGGCTTGCAAATCCCAAAAATCCAAGTTGCATGTCCGTGATCTGTTACTTAAAGACCAGAGACGGCCCACAGAAAAGATGTCTAATTAGGGACTTCCCAGACTAGGTGCCAAATCGAAAATATATTCATAGGCTCATATCTGTTGGAAATAATAAAATGGTAAGGGTTAGTACGAAAATCATATGAAATTCAGAAGGGTAAAGATATGCACTTCCTAGAAGATATGAGTTCCTCCAATAGAGTGGATTTGCCTCTGGGATAGATGACCCATTGCCTCATACATGGTGACTAATAGAGCACCACATTCATGAAAATGGGTTAAGTCCCCCAAGCTCATTAGGATGGCGAGATCGATGGTATCATGTCGGGTATGCCAAAAAGTACATCCTAACAGCATCAGGATTACACTACACACAATGTGCAGAAAATGGTCTTCAAGATCACCATGTCTACTCACCAGGAAATTGATGTGCCCTCTTAACCAAGTCCAAGAAACTACAAGCTCACCAGCTTCAAGAATAGGTGGCTTGGCACCGAGTAGGTCCATAATATGCTCTTCAAGAAAGCCCTTCCAGTTTGGGAAAAGTTCCAAGGGACATATTTCCGAAGGGAATACTAATCGATAAATATAAATCTTGAGGCATCATAGTTAATTTGCCACAGGAGAAATGGAAAGAATTGGTGGTGTCCCGCCATCTCTCAACCAAGTCCCACAACAGGTCATAATTAGCTTGCCCCATGTAGTTGAGAGACAAGAGATCCAAGAAGTTAGTTGGAAGCAGTAAGTCCCTAACATTATAGGAAAGGTTGAAGTTCCCTAAATTGAAATGACTGCCTCACAATTTCAATTGGGTATGTTGCTAAAAGTATAATAAATATTATTATTATTATTATTATTATTATTAATTCAAACTCAAAGGCAATGAGAAAGGTATTTCATTTTTGCAGGAAAATAAGACAACGCATACCTATATGACACCAACCAGTGAAACATGGGTATAGGAATCCACAAGCAAGTCTACAATGGCTAGCGCTTCAACAACTTTGGGAAAAGAAGCAGAGGATTGTGACAATTTAAAAGAGTGTTAAATGAATGAAAGAGAGAAAGTGAGAAGAGGAGTAATGAGCAAACGCTCATCTTCTCCTTATTTATAGATTTTTAGCCCAAAAGGCAGTTCAAACGGTACAGCTCCAAATATGCTCAAATGTACTCCAGAAATAAAAAAAGTAACAAGCCAGACAAGTTTATTCTATCTATTCTGCCTTAGTTTACGCTATTGCATTAATTTTTATAGCAAATTAATGCAATGAGGGGTAGCTATGAACCTCTAATTTTACATAGCCTAGATAATTGAAAAAAAGTAAAATTAAAAAATTAAGAAAAATATATATTAACCTTCTTAAAAAAAAGAGAGTTGAGCGGGCGCGGCTAGCCCACCATTGAGGCATAGACCTCTGCATCGTGTGCGAATAATCCATGTCATGGGCAGCTTGGACGAAATTTTGAACTTCTACAAGTAGAAGTCCTCTCTTATTGTTTGGGGATCAGAATTTCAGACCCTAAAACTATGTTAAAGTACACCTGGGATACAAATTAATTAAATATTGAATTCTCTTTAACTGTTATTGGACCTTTTTTTGACATCATTATTAATTAATCCTGTTTATTTTTCTACACAAGTGGAGCTACGAAGCTCCAAGACTCTTTAACCTTTTATCAAGAAAAAGCATTTACTCAAGGTATCGTGCACTTTCCAATCTCATTTTCAATTTGGTAATTAATCAACTAAAAAATTGGTTAATTAAAAGTATTTTGTAATCAAATAAACGAACTACTTACAGCTCTGATTTTTATTCAAACGAGATAAGTAGGCATGCTTGAAATATTATTCCGAGAGGTGAGCCTATGCCTAAACAACTAACCGATCTTTTTTTTTCGATTCTTTCTCAATTCATTTTATTATTTCTATTATTACTGCTATATTTATTCTTCTTTGATATTTCAGGCACAATTGTGAATTTAGTGAGTTTTGCAATAGTCATCATTGTTTTACTTGTCTTTCTTTTTGGTTAATTAATTGATTTGAGGATTTGTGCTCAACCTAAAATTTATAATGGCTAGAGTTGAAACTCCTCTGAAATTATTGTCTTTGATGAAGTTATAATGTTTACTTTTCCGCACTGCATTTTTAAATGTCATGTTATTTCTTGCTCATGCGCTATAGTGATTGGTTTCGAATTAGTGTCATTTTAGGTAAAAATTAACTTAATTTAATGGAGTCAATTAAATGAATTTTTTTTTTAGTTTTTTAAATAAAATAAACTAAGATGGAGACTCTCTAATTTTGACTTTTCAAAATAAAAATTACTATCTCTTTTCAAAATAAAAAGAGAGATTATTTTAAATAATAGAAACAAATCATTTCAAAATAAAAAATAATTCTTAACCCGTATTTACCGAATTGACTAGAGACTGTATGCGACGGTATCGTACGAGACTTAGCCCAAATAAGCATTCTGGCTCCCGATTCTCTAGCGGGCCAGATATGTGCTCAGCCAAAGCATCACACCTGCAAGACAAGAGAAAGAACCGGACTCCAGTAAGAAAACTCCAATACCTAATTCAGTGATCAATTTGTTTGCAAAATAAATGAGATTTTAAGTGAAAAAAAATTATTTATCTATGAGAGTCTACCCTTATTTATAGTTGAAGGGTGGGGGATAACATCTATGAGTGTTAGTGAATTTTTTAGATGTATCAATATCATAGATTTGTCGACCAAACACCAAGGAGCTAAGTATAAATGGAAAAGCTCGATACTGAAGCCTGGCTTTCAAAAGGTGCTCATCTGTGGTGTGACGAGAGTATTAGATTTAGCTCATAATTTCGATAAAAAGAGGGGCCGAACTCGAGTAAAATAGGGAGTTGTACAAATTAGTTATTTATTATTAGAAATTTAATAAATAAAAACTAGATTAATAATTATAAATTTCAATTTTTGTTATTGTAATTATAATTTTGAATCATTTATTTAAATAATTATATTTACCAAACACTGAGATCTTATAATTCAATCATAAAAAGCTAAGATCCATGCAAGGGAGGTGGCAAATCCGTAAATGTGAAGGCAAAAGGATATCAAATTCAGGCCATGTTTGTTCGGCTCGGAATTTCATTTTTATTTTGCTCATTCAGTTTGGTATAAAATTATAAATTATTATTTTATTTCTAAATTATCATTATTATCAAAATATATATTAATTTTTATTCTATAATTTCTTGAAAGCAAAACATGTTGTGAACATAAGAAAAGTACTTTTCACTTATTTTCGGAAATTGTTTTTTATAATATTTAATTTTTTAGTATCAGATAATAACAATAAAAAATTAATAACAATTTTTTTAATGTACAAAAAAAATTGATACTGAACAAGTCTATTTTGTATCACATTTTTGTATTGAAGTATATTAAATTTATTTTAAAAATAATATCTATTTATAAGTATAATTCTTAAAATAATAACTTAAATTTATTTATTTATTTAAAATTTTATTTATTCTTAAAAATTAAGTATAATTCATGTTTTTTATTTAGATACTCATTCTATTTTTAATAATTTTAATTTTGACTAAAATTTAAGTTTGTAACTTTTTTTTGGCCAATAATTTAAGTTTTTTTTTTTATAGAGGCCAGTAATTTAATTTTGTAACTTTATAGTTTGATTTATTGGTGATTTTCCATATAAAACATACCCTTATTATTCACATACCACACAAATTTCAATAAATGTTATTTTTTTATTCATAAATCATAAGAGTTTCATCCTTATAGAGATGTAAATTGAGTCAATTTATTTTACATTGGCAATAAATAAGATATTTTTTGATTATTCGATCCTATTTAATATGAATGAGTAATTTGAGTAATTCATAGATGGACGGATTTATATATTTTGATACTTATTATCCAAACATATTTGTGTAATTGGGTTCATATTAATTATACTTTATTGTTTTTTAATTATATATTTATTGTAATATATTTTAATAATAAAATTATATAATTAAAATATATAACAATAATTTAAATTAATAATAACATTATATAATTTCTCAAAAAAATTAATAAAATATATAGTATATAATTTTTTTTACTTATATTTGATTAGAAATATTATAATTATACAATTTACATTTTATTATACTTTTATATTTATTATAATTAAATGAGTAATATATAATAGCGGCATATATTTAAAACGAATAAAAAATAAAAAAATATAATTATAAATGAATTTACAATCAATATGGGTCATTCAAAATTGGAAAAATGTGTAAAAATGCTTTTAAATTTTATGCCAATGTATAAATTAACCCTTAAAATTTATTTATTTATACACTTAAATTTTAAAAAGTTAGCTTTTAATAAAAAAAAATTAACTATTATTAACTGCATGTTTAGTTTTTCATTTAAATATGTAAATATGCTTTTAAATTTTTGCAAAAGTAAAAATTAATATTGAATATTTCTTTTTTGGCTCAATTATTTATTAAAATAATATATTTATCTATTTATAATTATATCAAATATATTTAAGAGCATTTTATAGTAAATAATATTTTGATTAAAGTTAAAATTTTAATACTTCTTCTAATAAATTTTAAAATCATTAATTCATATCACATATATATATATATTACATTATATTTGTTATGTCACTAGGATGATATAATTAATAGATTTTCTTAAAAATATAAAAAAATATATTTTTTAAAAAAATATAATTTTTTTAAAAAAATATAATTTTTTTAAAAAAATATAATTTTTTTAAAAAAATTGCTTTTAATTTTCAATTTCAAAATTAAAATTTGATATTTTAAAATAAAAAAATTTCACTTGATTAATTATAGGATATATTTTTTAAGTTAATTAAAATTTGATATTTTTTAAAATAAAAAATAATTTCAATTGAAAATTAGGAATAATTTTTTAAAAAATGTATATTTTTAAAATATTTTTATATTTTTAAGAAAATCTTTTAAATATACCATCTAAATGACATAGCACCTCTAATATAATATGTATATATATAATATGAATTAATGATTTAAAAAGTTCATTAGAAAATATATTATTCAATTAAAATATTATTTAATATGAAATATTCTAAAATATATTTGATTTATTTTTATATAAGTAAAAATATCATTTTAGTGCATAATTAAACAAAAAAAAAAAACTAATTCATACATTTGCACAAATTTAAAGAATATATTTATACATTTCAATAAAAAACTAGACATACAATTAATAGCGATTAACTTCCAATTAAAAGATGACTAATTTATTTTTTTTAATTTAAATATATAAATGAGAGTAAATAAATTTTAAGGATCCATACATACATTCATATAAATTTTAAGGATATTTTTACACTTTTTCCATTTAAAATTAAGCCAATAAATACTATACATTGACAAAATATTTAAACTCAACAAATTGAAATTTAAGTTTGAATAATTAAATATAAGTTAAATTAAATATGATAATATACTTAATTAAGATGATTTATAAATAAAAATAAATAAATAAATATCTACTTTACTATAATTTTAAACAAATTTTTTTATTACATCTAATATATAAATAATAATTTATTATTAATTCAATCAAAACGGAGGTCGTTTCAATATTAATTTGAAAGTAATGAATAAAATTATTACATTATACGATGCAGTGAAACTCTATTATCTAATTTCTCCAAATAAAACATGGCCTGAGGGTATAAGTGAAAAGAAACTTCCTATGGCGAGGACACAATTGTAAGAGCAAAGTTCTTGAAACGGAGCGTGAAAGCTTGCAGAAGGAACACGACAACTCTTCACTGTCCTCAGGCTCAATAGTCTCGTGTTAAAAAAAATAAAATTTAGTAATTACAGATCAAAATCAGTCGATTAGATAGACAAACAGCGGCGACTGTCAAGAGATTGGGATTGAGAGGATACGAACGGAAAATCGAATTCGTCTAACCGGCCAGCGAGGGAAACAAAAATGGGGGAGGCTCACGGAGGATGTTGTCCGCCAATGGATCTGTTCAGGTCGGAGGCGATGCAGTTGGTGCAGCTAATTATTCCGATTGAGTCCGCTCATCTCACTGTATCTTATCTCGGTGACCTCGGTCTCCTTCAATTCAAAGACGTTCGTACACTTCCTAATCTTATTTGAACTATATATGCACTTCTGAGTTCCATCTCTACTCTCTCTGATGCTCAATTGTTTATTGCGGCATTGAATTCTATCTTTTAGTGTGTTTCTCTTTTTGTTTAGCCAATATTGTTTGTTTTTTCTGATTTGGTTGAATTAAATTTCAAAATTTATCGTTATTTTGAGTTCCGATTGACATACTGTGGCTAGGGTTTTCTGTCGATTGATTCAGTAGAGAAGTTGAAAGTAGGATCAATGTAATTCTTTGTTTGTAATAGCTGAAAAGGTAACTTAAGGATTGTTAATAAAAAAATTCCGTGTTATTAGCTAGTGTGTGTTGATTGATTGATTGATTATGAATTCAGCTGCTGTTGATATTTTTTCCTTTCCAGCTCAATTCAGAGAAGAGTCCGTTTCAGAGAACTTACGCTGCTCAGGTGCACTTTTTTTTTTGAAATACTTTTCTTTATTTTATCTGGTTTGCATTTGGAGGCGTGACTCGATAATAAAAGTAAAAGTGAAATATAAGGTATAATGGATAAGGAATTTTGTAGGTAAACTGGGGAGGTTTATTTTGCTTTTTTTAAATAGTTTATAACTTGGGTTTTGACGAAATACTTATTTTGTTGTAGTGATTCAAGAAGGAACCCTATGAATATTGAACTATTTATTACAACGATTTCACGATAGGCACTGAAAGTTGAAAGTGGCTTTAGAAGTAGCAGTCATTTTATGTTTCTACTCGACCTTGCACCACCATTAGGCATTATTTTATTTTTATTAGTTTTATAAACACATACTGGATGGAAAAGTTAAGAGATTTGTAAGAAATTAATTTGCTTGCACCGCTTCAACAATGACCATGGGATACTGTTTGTAACAGTTAAACATTCTGCCTTGTAAATTTTGGTTGTTGAAATGATAATGATGATAATACAAACACTGGAGGTAGCTTAATACATTGCATCTGCTACTTTCCTGTTGTGAAATATCATTTTTGTCTTATCTGTTTGCAAATAGATCTTTGGTGGTGGAAGTTTTCATTTGTTTGTTTTATTCTTAAGATAAAAAAATGTGGAGAGATGGCACGGAAGTTGCATTTTCTCAAGGAGCAAATGGAGAAAGCCTGCGTGTCACCTTCATCAAAGCCTGTAACACGAGTTGACATCGATATGGATGGCCTGGAGGTATTTCAAGAAGTTGATTGATGCCGCTATAAATGCTTTTGGTGTTTCATGCTCCAACTTTTTTGATTCTTTTTGTTTGCTAGATAAAACTTGGAGACCTTGAGGCGGAGCTGGTTGAAATGAATGCAAATAATGATAAGTTACAACACTCTTATAATGAGCTTATAGAATATAAGCTTGTTCTCCAGAAGGTATGGTGACTTTTTCTGCCAATTGATTAATAATTACTGGTTCTATTTCTATTAGCACCCAATATTCCACGGGGGAGACATGGATATCCAATTTTAGAATAGATGCACCTTAATAGTTGGTATTAGATGATTTTATGTAGTTCTTAGATGGAGGAAGAAAAGAGATGCAAGGAAGAGAAAAGAGATAGAAAAAATGAATAAAGTTGATGGTTCATCATTCTTCAATAATTAATTAAAAAAAATTGTTTATTGGTGTATGATAAGTCTTCCTAATAGATTTTGAGTCACTTGTTCAACAAGCAGCATAATTAAGCACCAGAAATAGTTATACCTTTGATTTTGCAATTATACCTTTGATTTTGCTATTGCCTTTCTGTTTTTGAGCTAATTGAGAAAAACCAACGTGCTATACAATTGCATTCCTCTAGTTTTTTTTCATGTGTTCATCTTGATCTACTAAATACCTGTTGCATTTGAAGTCAATAAGATGCTTATAGAATTTTGACTAAAATAAGGTCTCATTGTTCGTTTCTCGGTTATTAAGCTTGGGAATATATTTAACCAGTGACCCTTTAATGTAGTTTAATAGTTTTTCCCATACTATGGCTTCAGGACCTTGCATTTCGTGTATAACCATAATTTCTATAGTTTCTTTGTTATACATTATCATGTGTTCTGAATTTTGTCATTTGAATTTCAATACATAGTAAGATTTTCTTTTTCTGGATTCCTCTTTGCTTATCAACTGAGAACTGTTCATCTTTTTAAACAAAATATCAGTAACACTTTGTGCCCTTAATAAACAAGTCTGGCACTAATATTCTATCAGGCTGGCGAGTTCTTTTCTTCAGCATTAAGAAGTGCAACTGCTCAGCAGAGGGAAATAGAATCACGCCAAGTTGGTGAAGAATCACTAGGCACTCTCTTATTGGCTGATCAAGTATGAATTCTAATAACTTTTTAGATATGTTAATAATATCTACATCATATCATTAATTGGATTTTGACTGAATTTGTTGTTACACAGGAAATGTCAACTGATTCATCAAAGCAAGTAAAGTTGGGGTTTCTTACTGGCCTTGTTCCAAAAGATAAGTCTGTGGCATTTGAAAGAATTATATTTCGTGCTACCAGAGGCAATGTGTTCATCAGGCAGGCTGCTGTTGAGGAACCTGTAACTGACCCTGTTTCTGGGGAGAAGGTAAATTTTGGCCACTTCTTTTAGCTAATCATTATTTGTTGCTGTTATCTTTCTGTGAAATAGTGTGCTGCTATATTGCCCTAATTATTGTCACTAGGGCAAACCATTGGAGAAGAGGCTATGGTTTTGGTTCTATAGGGACAGCCTCATGAGTCATGTCTGAGAATGAGGTCCTACTGAAGAATGGGATAATTTAATTAACATTTGAGGTTTTTTTGCATTAAGTTTTAATTGTGCACCATATCAGTCAGTTCTTTTGAGGTTCTGCGGATACTCCTTTGTATATATATTGTCATATGAATCAGTAAGCAGTTGTTCATTGAATAAAATTTCCAACCACAGTGTGAAGTCTGTGGGATAACCATCACTTTTTTGTGGTGTATTATTGAAAAGTCATCACATTCTTCCATCTCCTGGTCAGTGCATGAAAATTCTAGTTTTCTTGCAGAAAATTTATGCACCTCTTAACTACATGTATGTACCGTTTCCTTTGTTCTGACTTGAGAATGTCAATGTGCAGGTTGAGAAGAATGTATTTATCGTTTTCTTCTCTGGAGAAAGAGCTAAAACCAAATTACTCAAAATATGTGAAGCTTTTGGGGCAAATCGTTATCCTTTCACTGAGGATCTTGGCAAACAATACCAAATGATCAATAAGGTGTGAAACTAAATTCTTATTGATGTTTTGTTTACCATAGCAAATTAATTTCCGACAGTACTATTTCCTGTAAATATCTGAAACTTCAATTTATCCGTACTTTGAGGAAATTTAGTTCTTGCATGTGCACAATATGACAGTTGTTGTTTGTTTAAAACCTTTTTATCTGATATAACATGTATTATTACTTCCCATTTTAAGGTCTCAGGAAGAGTCTCAGAGTTGAAGACTACCATAGATGCGGGATTACTTCACAGGAGCAATCTGTTGCAGAGTATCAGTGATCAATTTGTGCAGTGGAACTCTATGGTCTGTCAAAATCAATGAAACACGTGCACCATCACTCTCTCTCTCACACACACACATGTATATATATGTACATTGAAAAAACTACTATGACACCATGCTTTTCTGATTACCGTTTTCATGTGCTTGATTCACATTATTTTCTCTCTATTGCTAAGTGTGTGTAACATCAATCTGTGATAGTAGCATTGCTTATCATCATGACAAAGCTGGCAATGTTTCCTTTCTCATATTGTAAAAATACAGACTTTCCACTCTAAATGCCTTCTTTTGATTACTAATGGAATTGATCATCTCTTATCACCTTTTTTATATCTATTTTTTCTGCCTCTTTTTGGTGAGCTTTGTCCATGTGAATATTATAAAGTAGAACTGTAGAAGATGAATGTCAGATCTTCAAGTGACTAAAATCAATGCAATTGCAATTTCTAGTTAGCTGAATTTATTTTTGGGTATGTTTCTTGATTTGGTGTGGTAAAAATCTCATTCATGACAATGGCTTTTGAATTGGATCTATAGATACCATGATCTTATTCCATTCTTTACGTATATATTGCAATTACTGTGAAAGTAGATAAGAATTTTTAGAAATTGGAGGTAGAATATAACGAGAAACAAGATGAGGGGATAAAATTGAAGATAAAATACCTGGCAAACAAACTTTTCCCCCAGAAAAAAAAAAAGAAGAAAAAGGAAAAAAAATCTCATTTTTGTGGACAATTTCAGCCAAATGGCATCTGTCATCTTCATGATTTTCCATAATAATGAGGCTATGTTCTTCGATTTTGGAAATAACTTTTGCTCCTTATACTGACATATAACATGTCGTATTATATATTCTTTTTTCGGTTTGCACATTTGCATCAATGTGATATACATTTATGATATTTTGCTTTGTTTGGATTATATATTGTCATTAAACATAGTCTCTTTCAACTGTTGAAGGTGAGAAAGGAGAAATCCATCTACCACACTCTGAACATGCTTAGTCTTGATGTGACAAAGAAGTGTCTTGTTGCGGAGGGATGGAGTCCTGTTTTTGCCTCAAAACAGGTAAACCTTTGACTTCAATTTACAATGGTTCATTTTAATTTTCAACTAACGTATTCAATCAAATTATTGGTTGGGCACAAACTAATTTGAAGTTGATCCATGCAGATCCAAGAAGCATTACAGCGAGCTGCATTTGATTCAAACTCACAAGTGGGATCCATTTTCCAGATTTTGCATACAAAGGAGTCGCCACCTACATATTTTCGCACAAATAAATTTACTTCTGCTTTTCAAGATATTGTTGACGCATATGGGTAAGTTGACTCTAAAGTATTCCAATCTTATTACTTTTTTTGGGTCATGTGTTAGGTTAGCAGCGTATATAACTTAATGTTGAACTGATTTGCTGGATCTCATTTGAACCCTGCTAGTTTTTTTTTTGGGCAGTTTGGTTTTTTTGGGTCATTAAGCCAAAAAAGATAATTACATGCAATGAAATGCCGCTATCTTTAAAGTTGATGACAATCAGCATCTTGTTGTAATGGCAATGGTAAATAAAAATCATAATTCAAGCACATGGCTTGGTATCAGTTTAACATGTGTAGTTGTATAATTTGGTACATCATTTATTGATATTGCATTTATTGATGCTGCAACCAAATAAGTTGTTATCTGTTTTGTATAAAAATCTTGTGCAATTGCTGCGAAGAGTGTATGCATTTGCACCTGCACCTCTATGCCTTTGTTGGCTCATATATCCTTTTTATTACTCTTCTGTTTGATTTTATTATAAAATATAATTTCTACTACTTGATTGAAGTGCATTTGTTTTAGCATGACCCGGTGTTCTCATACGTAGTTGTCAGTTGAACAAGTGTTTTCCATGTTGTCCATGATGTGCTTTCTTTCCTATCTTTTTCAGTGAATTTCTATTCTATAAAAAAAATTATAAGTTTATTAATAGAAATAAGCTGCTTAATTTCATGTGATTGCAGGGTGGCCAGGTATCAAGAAGCAAATCCTGGTGTATACACTGTTATTACATTTCCTTTCCTTTTTGCTGTCATGTTTGGTGACTGGGGACATGGAATATGCTTGTTACTTGCAACTTTAGTCTTCATAGTCAGGGAAAAGAAACTTTCCAGCCAGGTGAACTGCTTATGACTTGCCATCATCAAACAGACAGTTTATGCATTTGATGTTGGTGTGGTTATTATTGTTTTATAACATTTACTTGAATATTAAATACACTTTAACCTTTAACCATTTTTTTTATAGATCTAATAGCAAATAAGTTCACTTTGTCGTCTTGTGCTTCTACAACTACTATTTGATTATATCAAGAATAAATTCTATTGTGCGCCTCCGTGCTTAAGTCTAAGACATTCTTTCTTGTGAACTACAGAAGCTTGGAGATATCACTGAAATGACCTTTGGTGGTCGTTATGTTATTTTGATGATGGCCCTTTTCTCAATTTACACTGGTTTGATCTACAATGAATTCTTCTCCATACCCTTTGAGCTATTTGGACGCTCAGCATATGCATGTCGTGATCTTTCTTGCAGGTATTTAACTTAAGCCTCTTACAAATTTTGTGATCTTTAAATTATGACTGTTCCTTGCATGCATGTTTTCCAGGGATGCTACTACAGATGGAATGATTAAAGTGGGCCCCGCTTACCCATTTGGTGTGGATCCTGTATGGCATGGTACTCGCAGTGAGCTGCCATTTCTTAACTCTTTGAAGATGAAAATGTCAATCCTTCTTGGTGTTGCCCAAATGAATCTTGGAATCGTATTGAGTTTCTTCAATGCATTATATTTTAGTAATAACTTAAATATCTGGTAAGTTGATAACATGGAAGCTAGCTGCTTCAGCATATTTCAGGTTTTTTCTAGGGTTATTAAAGTGCTCAAGTAGTATGTGTTTATACTGAAAGCTATCTTTTTTCTTGCAACTTTCCAGGTTTCAATTTATTCCCCAAATGATATTCTTAAACAGTTTGTTTGGCTATTTATCACTCCTTATCATTGTAAAATGGTGCACGGGTTCACAAGCTGATTTATACCATGTAATGATATACATGTTCTTGAGTCCAACAGATGAATTGGGGGAAAACCAGCTTTTCCCAGGCCAAAAGACAGCTCAGGTTGGCTTTCCCTTTAGTTCATTTTACAATTCTATTTTCAGTTTCCAAGGTTTTGAGATGCAGATATTCCAATTACTTCTCCTGTTTTTTCTGTTTTCAGCTTGTTCTATTATTACTGGCCCTTATTTCTGTACCATGGATGCTGCTTCCAAAGCCTTTTCTTTTGAAGAAGCAACACCAAGATGTATGCTGTAGTTTTCCCATTTGCCCTGTTCCTTCATATGTCTGAGTGCATTCTAAGTTAGTTTCTCTTTTAATTGACTGATCTTGTTTTCCAGAGGCACCAAGGTCAGTCATACACACGACTTCAAAGCACTGAGGAGTCTGTTCAGGTGGAGGTGAACCATGATTCCCATGGTCACGAGGAATTTGAATTCAGTGAAGTTTTCGTGCATCAATTGATACATACTATTGAGTTTGTACTTGGAGCAGTCTCAAACACTGCTTCTTACCTTCGTCTATGGGCTCTTAGGTATGGCACCAGTAAATTCAAGTTCCTTAGTGTTACGGGGACTGGAAATTTTGTTTTGGATATGTACAGCAATCTGTTGCTGTAGACTTTGGTTAATTTGGGTGATTCTCTTTGTAAAAGTCTCAAGGAAACCATCTTTATTCGTGTGTATTGCTTGTGAATATAGCTCTTTTTGACTTAGGAAAGCTCATTCTCCTGTAAATGTTGCATGAAGTGTCTTTATTAGATGTAGTCACTTCTCGTCGTTTTCTTTTAATTTAGATACACATCTGATCCATCTACTTGGTGCTAATGATATGTTTTATCTTGAAATCTTTCTTTCTGCAGTCTTGCCCACTCAGAGCTGTCAAGTGTTTTCTATGAGAAGGTCCTTCTCCTTGCTTGGGGGTATGTTACATTCTGTAATGCCTTATCTGGTAAAAAAAATATTATAAGTTGATAGTTTTTGAATTTATTACTTATGTGGTAATTTCTTTTAATCTATAACAAGAATATTTTTTTATTTCAAAAAAGAAGTAAAAATGATGACACTGCTTTGCATGTCCCACAGGTTCAACAATGTAATTATACTTATTGTCGGCATCATTGTCTTTATTTTTGCAACGGTTGGTGTGTTGCTGGTGATGGAAACTCTGAGTGCTTTCCTACATGCTTTGCGACTTCATTGGGTGGAATTCCAAAACAAGTTCTACGAGGGAGATGGTTACAAATTCTATCCATTCTCATTTGCACTAATTAGTGATGAAGATGAATAATTTGTTAAAATCAAATGGTGGTTGGCATCATGATGATATTCAGTGTGCATAGGTATGGACATATGTTGATTTTATTCATTCGAACATGATGAGAAATCTATTGGTACGAATCTTGTAGATGAGTGAGAGGGAGCTTTTCAACCATTTGAGCACTGCTCCTTTCCCTTCCAGTTGTTCTTTTTCTATTGAAAGGAATAAGCAATTTTGGTGTTTGGGTGGTGGGTGTATCTGATGGCATTATATGGCCTAGTGTAATAATGGAAAAATATTTAATTTATTAAACTTTTTATCTATTGATTTATTTAAAAAATGAAAAATAAAAGATGTCCTCTTCTTGCTTATGATGCATCAAAATTTTAGCGTAACTGAGAGTTATGTAGCCGTGAGATTTGAATTTGTCTCCCATTATAGTGTTTCCTGTGGAAGCTAATTGGATACCTAGTTTGCAGAAGCAATTTCTAGTTTTTTTTTGTCAAATATTGCAGGGAAAGTTTGAGTATATGGGTCTTGTTGGGATGAGGGGGTTAGTTGAGGAAGTTGAATTTCAAATGTATTACTTCATGTTTGATTTTTCTAGTCACTTCCAATATCTGAGAAATAGTCAGCATAAAAGCATTAGATGACGTTCCATTCCATTTGTTTTTCCAAGTAGCTCTTAATTTTGTTCACTACTATGTCGTTAACTTTATATTATATGGTAGGATTTATCGTACATGGTATTGTATTAATTAAATAGTGTAATGTGCATACATGGAGTTAGTACCTTGTCGGAACTTAAATCGGAATGTATATGAGAGAAAAGAAAAGGGAAATTAAAGATGGAGCGCCAACATGGGATTGTTGAGCAAGAAAATTAACTGATTCATGGAATTGATAAAATTGCAGAAACTAATGTTGGCCGGTGGATCATTTGGTTGATTCTTTTTTTTTTCTGTGTGGCGTATAGCAATTTAACAGAAAATTCGAGATTCAATTCAGTATTTTGAGCGTAATGCATGGAAAACAGCCATATGTAGTGAAAGTAAGTGCCGGGTAAATATAAAGCAATCACTCTACCGTTTTGACACCACACATTGATATTTGTTACTTGTAGGTGTACATACATATATTTTTAATATGAATGGTGTGTAACTCAAAATGATGGAGTGATTGCTTTATGTGAGATACAGATTTGATTTCTTCAAAGACAACAAGTCTAATAGAACATCCAAATATATATATATATATATATATATATTGGAAAGAGAGAAACAAAAACGGGTATTAATATATTCTTGAAAGGCAATAAATATAATTTAAGTAAGAGAACACATATTAGGAAATTGGCATGACAACTCCATTACGGAGTTGACATGCACCTAAGGTGTTGTCAAATTTGTCCACATATTAGGAAACGACGGAACCAAATATTCTGGCCCTAAGTTTTGTTTTTTTTTTTTAAATAAAAATTATTTTTAGTTTTTATTTTATAATTTTTAGAAATTATATTATATTTTTTTATTATATATGTAAACATATTTTATTCACCTATTAAAAAATTATATTATTTATTTTGATGATATATTATAATATTAATTAAATCTTATAGATAATTATTAAAATAAAATTACTAAAAATAAAGAAAATAAAAATTATAAATTATAAACCTCATTTTATAATTGAATTTGAAAAAAAAATAAAAAAGAAAAAAATATATATGCAAAAAAATAAAAAATAGTAGAGAAAAAAAATTTTCTTACAAAATTAAAATGTTAAAAATCATGTTTGCAGATTTTATATTTATCTAAATTCAATTCTTATCTGATCTAAAAAAAATCTAAAATTCAGTTATATTAACGAACAGCTTTTTTTTTCTTTAAAAAAAATCTAATTGTTATAATATAACCAACATATTCTCATAGGGCGTCTGCTAGAAGTGTAGCAGGAAAAATGCAAATAAAATTCATACGCAGCCATTTGAGAATTTGGTGCTGTAAAATTAATGCAATGAATCGTTGTCCAAGGCTAATTACATATAAAACAATCATGCAAAGTATTCATGGATTTTTAATTATATAAATATTTAAGATGTTACATAACAACATTAAAAAATAATTTCTATTATAAAAATACTATAAAAATTAAAAATATTTTATATTTTTATAAATATCGACGTAAAATTTTAAAAATATTTTATTTTTTAATAAAATAAATTTTTTTAAAATATTTATCTTTTCATTATAATTGATATTTTACTTCATTTTTTATTTTTTTTAAACTTCACTATTAAATATAAATATTTTAATAAAAAAATAAAAATTAATATTTTAAATTATTTTTTATCATATAAAAATTATAATTTTTTATAAAAAATAAAATTTTAATTTTAATTATAAAAAATAAATAATACTCATATAAAAATTTTAAAAATTAAAATATATAAAAATATATTAATAAAAATTATTAAATTTATTTTTAAATAAATTTTACATATCATATATATATATAAAATAAAAAAATACATATAATTTTATTATATAAATATATAATAAATGTATAATAGATGTATTATAGATGTGTTGTAGATATATGTATGTTATATTTTTATTATTTAAATTGTATGTATTTTATGTAAAAATTATTGAATATTATGTGAATTTTGAATAAATATTGTGAATAAAAAATAAAAAAATAAATTAAATAAATATTCAAAATATTATATAGATGAATTGTAAATATAATTTATATTATTAAATATATATTTTATATATATTATATATATATTTTGTATATATTAAAAATATAATATTAAAAAAATTTAAATAAAAAATATAAATAAAAAATTATAAAAAAATAAAAATAAATAAAATTATAAAAGAAAAAGAAAAAAGAGCATCTAAAAGTAAAAATGAAAAAAAAAATTCCGGATCCCGCATTTTTGAAAACGGAGAACTTTTTTCCGTGTACAGCGTAATTCTTTTAAATATTTATTTTGGCATCCTATTATGATGATACTCTCTGGCACACTTGTAGAGAATGCCATATTTAGCACATTTAGATTACGGATAATGTTTGCCGAAGTGTACTGCTTATTTCATTTTTATTTTATTCCTGACGTCCCCACAACAGTGAAAAGTTTGTATGTTAGTCTCGCAGGATCAACTACAGATCATATCAAACCAAAGCACAAGAAATTTCTAAGGAATTTCGATATAACAATCCGACAATGTAGCTGTTCTGACAGGCAGAAGCATAAGGGTTTCCAGGAAATTTCAATCCAATGCTTAGGGTGAATACTAAAGATAGATAATTCCAACAACCAAGCTGATATAATATTATAGCATGCCTATATACAAAGATCCAGTGAAAGTATAACATCACTGGATTTAACAATCTACACTGCGTCAGTTTGAACAGCAGCGACAGTTGACACCATGGAATCTACTCCACAAACATTGCGACCCCTGCATATTTTGTAGTATCCGTTCTCTCCCCAGTTTTCTCCCCATGAATTCTTGATAATCCAATATGGCTTCTCCTTCATCCGGATGCGTGCATAGCCGGCTGAACCATATCCGACCAACAACACTCCATGATCAAGCCTCTTTGAGCAGATATAAGGACATGAGACTCCCCCAATGTATGTCTGCATGAACACAGCATTTATAGCAACTGCATTCAAAATAAAAACTAAAGTTAGGCGCACCACAGTTGCATATGAACAACTAAGATTAATCGATTGATTGAGAGCTCTGGCCATTTACCCGCAAGAGGACCATTTTTCACAAGGTTTGCAGCAATTTGATCTTCATCAAGGGACACAACGCTGAAGTTGGCCACTCTTGCTGCAACCTTGGTCTTGTCAAATTTGCAAGCATCACGATCAGTACCAGTGTAAGGATAGTCTTCCTCACGCATAAGACCACCAGTTCTGAGAGTGTACTCGAAGGCACTATTCATCAGCCCACCATTGCAACCCGAATCACATGCACCTGCTTCTTCAGGATCACACTGCAGATACGTGCAACATTACTCAATTTAGACAAACCAATCTAAAGAAACACTGCCATTGACCAATCATTTCACCCAACAAATCAAAATCAACCATTAGAATTATGTTTTTTGCATGAATATGAAACAAGGTTATTCAAGATTCATGTAAATGGATAGCTTGCAACATTTAAAGACCACCTTTTCACCTTTCATCTATAATATATCATCATTTAATCAAACTTTCAACACAAGAACATGCATAGGTTCCCCTTTCACAATGTTATGAACCACCACAATTCAATCAATTCACTCAATTTAGAACCCCTGCAGAGAAGGAGGGATCAAACCAAAGCAATAAGTTAATAATAAGGAAATCGGACTTGATTGATACTCTCCTCTAGAAGAGATTTCAATTCAAAAACGAATTAACGCCAAGCGACAAGAATTAAATATATATCAAAGGGCATTCCAGGAAATAACTAGATAAAATAAGTTCTGTGCAAAATTGGCACTTGTAGCACAACCAAACAGCGATCAATCACAAAGATTTATAACATATAAAGACAGGAAAGTTGTTGATCAATCATGAAATAAAACGTGTAAGAAGACAAACCTCATGGTCACAATCCACAAGCTGTTGCTCGCTAAGGCTAACGAGTTTTCCGGTAGCTAGAAAGTTGGCACCTTCCAAGGCACCGGTGGTGCTGAAACTCCAACACGATCCACATGAACCCTAACAATCCCCGAATCACAAATCAATCATCATCATCGATAACCCTAATCTAAATGATATAAATATATATTAAAAAAAGAAATAATACCTGATTTTTGACGTTAGTAACAGCACCTTTCTCTCTCCAATCAAAATCTTCAGGCAGATCGTTAGTAGGCAAAAGCGGAGCCTGATTGGCGTCCTTAGGCAACCTCAAACGCCTAAGTCCCAAAACCTGTCTCCTAAACTCAGCAGGAGTCAAATCGGAGAACTTAGTGACACCGTGACTCGCCGACGGGTCCATCTTCTGATGACGCGCCGCGCGTCTAAGGTTAGCCTGGAACACCTTAAATCTGTAGTCATGCTCCTCCTGAGAGACGTAGGATTTCCCGAACTTCCTCTTGAAAAGGGAGAAGTGACGCTCAGCGCTGAGGAGATGAGAGTCGTCATGGCCACCGTCCACCACCTGTCTGATCAACGGATCCTCGCCGTCCGCCAATGTCAACGGCTCCGCTGCAATAACAGCAGATACAAAGAGGAGAGAGAAAATAACATAGAAAGAGAAACGGATAGCCATTCTTCGATTCCAAGGTAAGAAATCCAAGCAAACCCAAAACGTATGTATATATAAATACAAATGTATTACTAATAATATAATATTTATTTTTAATTATATGTATAAATAGGGGGGGTATTGTATAAATACGTATAAATATGCAAATATATATATATATATACACGTATAAAGAGTGATTGATTGAGGCTTGGCTTATAAAGCTACCAGTCTCGCCTTCCGGCTTTTTGAGGATTTTGCTTGTGGAGAAGGAAAAGAGACAGACCAATCATAGTAAGACACGTGGCATATGCGGTGTCGACTGTTTGAATGGTGAATTATACGGGATTTGATTTGGAGTAAGAGAGATTAATTTTCTTTAGGATGGGAAAGTTAGTTGGGCTGTATTATTTTCTAGCAAATTGATATATGTTTTTTTCAAAGCTTTTTGCTGTTCTGTTTTGAATATGTTTCTTTGCTTTTCTTTTTATCTCCCTTTTTTGATCAATTATTTCTTAGCTTTAATTAAAACATGGGATTTTTTTATTCCATTTTATTGTAATGTTTTTTTTCTCTATATCAATAAAAATAAGCATAACTTAATTTAGTTAAGTTTTAAAAGCTTATGAAGATGATCACTATCGATTGAACCGAAAAATTTATTTTTCTAAACAAACTATTTTAAAGGAAAGAAATTTGCAAAATTGATATTCTTAGTATGTTTCATTTGAATTCAGTTTCGTCCGACTTGCAAAATATATAAACTTAAACTGAATCGGTAATATTGATCTTTTAAAATTTTAAATCAAAATCGACTTACTCAATTTATTTAAACCAATATAGTTTACAACGGTCCGATTAGGTTAAATTAACTCATTTGTTGTTATCTCTCTCTGCCTATATATATATATATATATATATTGGTGAGATTTTTTAGATTTTATTTTTGGTTTACTAGAAATTCCTTAATTTGGAAGATTGTCACATATTCTGGATTTTTTTTAATTTCAAGATCCCATTAGCTGTTTTGGAGTAGTTTTTTGCCGTTATGATATATTAGGCAGACCCTTTTTTCTTGTTTCTTATTTGGATTCTGTTTTGAAATATCTCTATTTTGATTTATTAGACATTACTTTTTTTCTTTAATACTTGCAAGAAACAGTTTTGCACCCAATTTAGAGCATGATATTATAAATATTTTTATTTTTTAAATCCTATGATAATTTTAAATAAATAATTATTTATCTACAGCTATAAAAAATAAAATTAGTACATATATATCTATAATTATTAAACTATAAAATAAGAGAGATTTATAACACTATAATATTATTATAATATTTTATAATAAAAATTATTTTTTAAACTAAATAATTTCAACACCATTAATAACAAATAAATTACATAAAAAATAATATCAACAGGTCTAAAATATTAATTTGATAATAATTAAAATTATACCTTAAGTAATTTTTTTTAATTCATCGGAGGGATTTAACCAATGGACTACACAATAGGGGGTAGTCCTCCCCTATCAACACTCATCACAAGGATGATCAACACTCACCACAAAGGTGACAGAATGGGGAATCAAACTCGTGACCAACTGGACACATCACAGCACACTAACCAACTAGGCTAGGCCCTCAACCCCATACCTTAAATAATTTTAAATCAACTAAAAAAATTAATTTGTATATTGACTACTTGATTTATTATTCCATTAATCCTAGAATTGATATCCTAAAAAAGTTACAATAATAAAAATATATTTTAATTCATGAATTATATACATATAATTATAAACAACTTTATTTATATATAAATTACTTGATTTATGAATTATATCACATACACCACCCATTATATATATAGTGGCATAAATAAACTTTAAATAAAAACATATAATTAGAAAATTACAACTATCATATAAATAAGATGAAATTAACCATAATATAAATATGATAAAGTTAATCATAATCTTGATAATATTATAATCATATTAAACTCTTCAAATAAATATAAATCAATATAATATCTTAATTATATTTAAACTCTATAAATAAACATCTAATATAAAATTTTATCTAATTTTATCTTATTATAAATAAATATATATTATATAATATGATAAAATTATTGTTTATCCTAAATAGAATAAATTTTATCTAATTTTATCTTATAATAAATAAATATCTATTTGAAATTATGCATTATTACATTAACCATAATGCTTATTATTAAATTTGGATCAAGTGATGATAATATAATTGAGAGATAAATATTAAAATTATTATCTATTAGAATAGATAATTAATTTGTTATTAGATATATTTATTTAGAGAGTTTAAATATGATTATAATATTATAAATAAAAATTAAATTTACCAATAAATAATTAATTAGTTATTAGATTATTTATTTATAGAGTTTAAATATTATTATAATATTATATATTTTGATATTAATCATAATAAATAGTTATTATCCAATAAGATAATAAGCCATTAAAAACTTATCTCTTATATTTTTAAATATTTATATTTAGATAAATAAATAAATATTATAATAAATAATAAATTAATTAAAAAATAAATTATTTTTTAAAAAAATGATTAAAGCACGTGGTACAATAACTAAAGAGGAAATAATCGATTATTCAATACTTTCATGGTAATTCATTTTACAAAATTAAAAAAAATTTAAATGAGTGTTTCAATAATGATATCAAAAAAATTAATATAAAAAAAGTTTAATTTATGAAAAGTATTGTAATAATTAGCTTAGTACTTATAAATTAATATAAAAAATATTTTAATTTATGAAAAGTATTGTAATAATTGGCTTGATACTTAAAAATCAATATAAAAAATATTTTTTAGTTAGAATTTTGATAAAAATTAGTATTATGATTATTAAATTGATTAAATATATATAATCTAAGTGATAAAACTTAACTAATTAATTAGTTATTAGATGTATTTATTTAGATAATTGGATAATAAGTTATTAAAAATTTATATTTTATCTTTTATTTATTTAGATATTTATATAGATAAATAAATATCTATTATAATAAATAATAAAATTTTTTAAAAATAAATAATAAATTAATTTTTTTAAAAAATTAGAACATTTGGCTTAATATTGTGTCAATGACAGTCATTTTAGTATTATACTAGAATAGAACCACACACGATATTATGGATATTTTTATTTTTTAAATTCTATGATAATTTTAATAAATAATTATCTACATGCAACTGTAAATCTAAATAAATTATCTATAATTATAAAATTATAAAAATACTGAAAGATTATAATATTATAATATTATCATAATATTTCATATAAATAATAAAAAAAATTAAAGCAAATAAACTCAACACTATCAATAATAAATAAAAAAATACATACATCTAAAAGCAACACTAATAGATCTAAAATATTAATTTGATAATAATTAAAATTGTACCTCAAACGACTTTGAGTTAGCCAAAAAAATTAACTACTTGATTTAATTATAAGTAACTTTATTTTTATATTACTACTTAATTTATTAATTATGTCTAATAAACTATCCATTAAATATATAGTGATATAAGTAGATTTTATATAAGAACATATAATTAGAATATCACAATTATCATATAGATGAGATGAAATTAATCATAATATGAATACAATAAAGTTAATCATAATATTGATAATGTTATGAACTTATTGAACTCTTCAAATAAATATAAATCAATATAATATCCTAATTCTATTTAAACTCTATAAATAAATATCTATTCCTATAGTACGATATAATTATTATTTATCCTAAATAAGAAAAATTTTATCTTATTTTTTCTTATAATAAATAAATATTTATTTAAAATTATGTATTATTACATTAACCATTAAATTTATTATTAAATTTGGATCAAATAATGATCATATAATTCAAAGATAAATAGTAAATTTATTATTTATTAGACTAGATATATTTATTTAGAAAGTTTAAATATGACTATAATATTATATATATATTTGATATTAATAATAAATAATTAATTATCTAATAAGATAATAAGCTATTAAAAACTTATCTCTTACCTCTTATCTCTTTAGATATTTATATTTAAATAAATAAATATGTATTATAATGAATTAATTAAAAATAAATAATAAATTAATTTTAAAAAAATTATTAAAATATATAATATAATATTATACTATAGATAATCATTTTAGTATTATATATACGTAGATGTGGATATAGATGCTACGTTATCATTATTAAATAGAGTTATTTATTAACAGGGTCTAAATCTAAAACTTTTCAATTTAGTTTGTGGAACTATAATTTTTTTTTATGTATATAAACTGGCACTTGATAAACAATTTAAAATAAAAAAAAAATTAACAGCCGAATTTTCAGTATGTTGCTTTTGAATTTTATAACAAAAAGAAAAATAACTTTTAATCTGAAGTTGAAATGCATAATTTTTTTTTGAATCCGAAAAGGTTTATATATACACACACTCATAGCTAAAAACAAATAACTCAAAATTGTAACAACGATATAACAATTGTTTGTTTCTTGTATTATATACGCAAAGTAATTTAAAATTGTCCTTTCACCGTAATAAATTTATTGTTAAATTTTTGTTGGTATGTAGAGAGTAATGCACGTTACTAATACCTAACAAATGTTACATTTAATTGAATTACAATAATTTTAAATAGAAACAAAATTACTTTCATTACTCTTCTTGAATTTACTTAAAAAAAATATCCATATTCAAGAAAATCACCAATAGTAAGAGCATTCAAATTAAGGGAACACTTGTCACATATTTGTAACAAATGTCACTCATGGAAATGAAATTTAGACTTCCAGCATGAAGAGAGATGAGTTTCATGTTAGTTGGTTTATGAAAAGCCACCAACATTACCAAGCAATATAGAATGTTATTGAAAAGTAAAAAAAAAAACTAACAATATTTATTGTTTACAAACAAAATATAGGAAGATTTTTTTTATCTGTTGATGATGATGAAAAAAATTGTTAAACATCACTTACACGGTAGAATAGATATATATATTTTTTTTATCTAAAATTGAAAACCCATATATAGGTGAAGTTCCTAAGTGAAAACAAAAAAGAAATTTATAGTGTAAAAAAGTGATATTAAAGCTCAAAATCATCTCACACAGGCGCCGATAGCTCTATAATGGCCTAATCTACAGCCATTTTATTGTCTTTTTAATCCCTTGCGCTAGCTTGGAGACTGGGTATGAGAAGGCTTATGGTGGCAGTTGATAGCCAATATGTTGTAAACCTCATCCGCAAAGACAAAATTCAAAGTTGTGGAAATGCCTCTTTGATTTCTAGCATTTAGGGTCTACTAAAGATGGAGTGGATTGTACAAGTTAGGAATATTTACCATGAAATAAACTAGGCTACAGATTGACTTGCATCCCATGCATCACAATCCTTGTTAGGAGTTCATGTTCTAGAGATGATGTCTAATGATTTGAAGAGCTTGATGGATCATGATGTTATGGGAGTAGATTATAGAAGAATGGTCGCTGAGTTACCCTTGAAGCAACTATCTCCTTCATTGTAAAATAAATAAAAAAAAAAAGAAAAAAAAAAGAGCTCAAAATCATCAACTATTAATGCTCTATTTTATGAACTCCTTATATTCAATCTAATTTCTTTAATATTCATTTTGTAAAAACTATTGTACTTCAATCCATTCATAAAAATAATATCATTGTCGATCTTATAAATCTTAAATTCTTATATATATATATATATATTATTTGTATAATAGATGAAACTCTAATAACTTAATGTAAAAGTGTAAAATTTCAAATCAATTATGAATCTAAAGATGTTTTTTCGTAAAATTCTACCACAGAATATGATTGTTTTATATGGTTTAACACCCGACCTTACCTGATCGGTTCGAGTAAAATTGAACTAGTCTGAGAACAAGTTAGGCCAAACGGCGGGTTTTGAAGCCAAACTCGAGCTTCGAGTTTATATAAAAATCTCTGGAAGAGTTTAAAATTATTATTATTATTATTTTGAAAGATATACCTCAGTTACAGTCTCACTTGACACTCCCTCATAGCCACACTCACACGACCTCACCTCTCAGCCCCTTCACCTCTAGATTGCAGCGTAGCTACATAAGCCCTCAGCCACACTCCACACCCAAGCAGCCAAGCCCTCTCCACCAATCCACTCCAAGGTCCAAACTCCACAACGAGAGTAGTGCACAATTTGGTACTCGATGGCGCCCTGGTGGTCTTCAAACAGCAGGTAAGTTTTATTATTTTAACTTCTAATTTGATTATTTTTCTTTTCTTGTTTATTTAAATTTTGATTTCTTTTCTATTTTAAAATAATAATGTAATAAAGTATTAAAAAGAAAAGCTAAAAAATAAAAAATAAATAAAACTCGAGCTTGACCCGTTGGCCAAATCAATTGAGCTAGGCCGGCCTGATAACATTCCTACCGGAGAAGGACAAATCTTGCATAATTGAGTTGGATGTTTGTATATGAAAGGGATATTTATTAAATTACTTGATAATAAATTTTATTTTAAAAATACTATAAAAAATAAAAATATTTATATTTTTAGAAAAAGTTAAAACAAAATTAAAAAATATCTCACTTCTCACTAAAATAATATTTTTTTTTCTTTTTTAAAAATACATCTTCTTTCACTACAATCAATATTTTACTTCAATTTTTATCTTTTTTTTTAATTTTATTATTAAAAAAATATTTTAATAAAATAATAAAAATTAATATTTTAAATTATTTTTCTAGCATATAAAAATTTATTAATTTTTTAAAAAATTGATTTTAGTTACAAAAATAAATAAAAACTCACAAAAAATTAAAAAAAAAAGTAAAATATATTAATAAAAATCATTAAATTTATTTTTAAACAAAATTTACATATTATAAATATAAAAAATGTTAAAAATATTAATTTCATTATGCAGATGTTTGATAAATATTCTGTATATTTGATAGATTTTTGGTAAATATTTATAGATATTTTATATACGTTATGTATTTATTTGTATATATTATATATATCTTATATACATATTCTGCTAATGTTGCTTATATGTTTTATTAATATAAAGTTAAAAAATAAAGTTAAAAAAATATTAAAAATATTATATAGATATTTAGTAAATATTAAATAGATATTTAATAGATGTTTGATAGATGTGATACATGTTCGATGAATACTTAATATATGTTTTATATATATATATATCATTATCTATTGTGTATTTTTATACATATTATATATATTATATATATGGTGTATTTATATATATTTTTATGTATATTGAGAATATAATCTCATAAAATTATTTTTGAATATAAAAAATAAAAAATACTGAGTGAAAAAATTAAAACTGAAAAAAAATTAGCATGTGCCTATAAAATTGAAAAAACCAATCTTTGGAAGTAAAGTAATTTCCTTTGTATGAAAATTGTGCAAATTTTCAAAATTTCAAATGAAAATAAAAAATATCAGATAGATTATGCCCATATGCATTTTTTTTATCATAATAATAAGAAATTCATTAATTAAGGAACTAGAATACATAACCCTTTAAACAAGGGGATCCACCCATTATAATTGAGCACCAGAAGCTCAGCAATCAAAATCTATCAACATAGCAGAGATAAACGAACATACAAGGCAAAGAACCACTTGGAGTAAACCAAAACACTCTTTGCTTCAAAGTAAAGAGAAGGAAAAACAGACCAATAAAGGGCCTTAACAAACTATTCTCCTGCTGTAGAAAGAACAAAAGGAGATTGAGCTTTAAACTTTGCATAATAAACTTCCTACTCGGAGGATCACAATGAAAGAGACATGAATTGTGTGATAGAAAACCACCAGGCCACCAACGGATATAGAATTGATTTGCTAGAGTAAAAAGGATAAAGATGAAGAAATGCAAGAAGTTGATGTACCCTGGGCATACATCAGTTCGACAATAGGATCAAGCCTTGGGGAATGACCGTCAATCCAAGAGTAACAGTTAAGCTCACAAAAATCTTCAGAACCAGCTTGAGTAGCTTCTAGTAAATCTCCAGAAGGACAGACCTTAAAAAACATAAGGCTTTTGGCGAGCCACTATAAAACCACAGCAAAAACCATGGAACTTGTAGTTTTCGCTTAATCTACAGCAACTAAATGTTAGAATTAATTTTATATTGATTAAAATTAATCCTAATGTAGACTAAATATATTTAATATTTAAATGTGTATTGCAGTCAAATTAAGATAGTCAAATTAAAGTTGTGATCAAATTAGGATTGTTAACTATTGAGGTGTCCTATTCGTAATAGGATTATAAGTGTAGAGACTGATAAAAATTTCTGTTTTGTTGAAGGACCAAAATAGAAATTAATCATCATCATCAGTTATAAATAAGGGGTCGTGGTCTCCAGGAGAACATAACAATTTTAGAGAACATTACGTTCCTTCAGTAGTGCTTCCGCATAACCTAAAGTGTGTATCCCCTGTAAGGCGACAAACTCCAGAATCGTCTTCAGCATCAACATACGATGATGTCAGGTACGCAATTCTGCCATTTGTAATTTAATTTGAATAATCTAGTGATCTATGCATATTTTAAGTTTTAGGGGAATTAAGTTTTCTTCCCCTTTCAATTGGTATCAGAGCCTTGTGCTAGGTTGCTAGATTTTCCGATTAAATTGAGGTATTGATTATTATTTTTATTCTAAAAAATTAATTCGGTGATTGTAATTTTCTAGAATTAATTTGGAATCGAATTTAGTAATCTGAAATCAATTTTGGTTTGATTTGTTTTGGTTTAATTAATTTAAAATTAAAAAAAAAATTTGTTCTTCGTTTTGGTTTAGAAGAACACAGTTAAGGATTTTAATTAATTGATTAAATCTTCAGCTGGTCCAATTTTCACAATTATTTGTGATGATTAAATATTTGAATTTGATATACTGCGTTCAATTATCTATATTTTTGTTGGTTTTAAGAGAAAAAAAAAGATTAATAATTTGAGAGAACGATTTGATGATGTCAACAAAAAGGAATTGGTTTATTTGATCGACAGTGTAATATTAAATAGCAATAAGGAAACTGAAAGTCAATCGTGATCAAAACTCTAGCCATCATCACGGAAGCATATCAACACAAATTACTAAAATAAAAAATAAAAAAAATAAGAATAGAATTTAAAACAAGCTTCTCCGATTCCTTTCTTGGAATCCGATTAAATTTTTTATTTATTTATTTATTTATTTATTTATTATTATTATTATTAAAAAAATCATTTAATTTTAAAATTGCAATTTTGATTGTAATTTAAAATTTAATTCAATTGAGTTTAAATTTTGGTATTTTAGTCCTGATTGTGTTTAATATTTTTAATAATAAATTAATTGAAGCAAAAAATCACCAAAGTGACCTCTATTGTGTAAATTGATTTATTTGGGATATTAGACAGGTGTATTAAAATTCATTGCGGGTAGTAAACCGGCCCAAAGGAAGGTTGCTATCTGGCTGAATTGAAAATACATGTGCAGTGATAAATATGTGATAATTATTATGTTTTCATCCATGTGGATAATAAATCGGCCAAAGGAAGATCTATTATTTGACAGGACTAAATTGTCAATATTTGATTACTGCGTTGAGATACCAATTACAGTTAATATTTTATGTCCAAAGATGAGAATATTAATGTTGTGTCTGGTATCTTGTTTCCAATATTTGAACTCTACTTCTGTGATTTGTTTCAATTTTTTGTGGATTGTGAGCTTATGTCATTTATTTATTGTTTATTTTCTCTGAATTCAGCTAGCATACCGTGTAATCCCAACTTTGTTCCTATGAATGAAAATATTGATAATAAGACTGCTGATAAGGGAAAATATTTGGTTTTAGTCTGTTCTGATGTTAATTTAACTTCGGTACATAGAAACACTTGGTGGATAGATTCTGGTACTACTAGTCACATAAGTGTTTCAATGCAGGGTTGCCTAAATTACCTAAAGCCAACTGACGGTGAAAGATAAGTTTATATGGGAACTGGTGAACCTGTAGAAGTAGAGGCGGTAGGACATTTTAGATTGCGTTTAAGAACTGAAAATTTTTTGGATCTAATAGATACTTTTGTTGTTCCGTCTTTTAGGCGGAATTTAATTTCTGTTTTCCATTTGGACAAATCTGGTTGTTACTTGTTCATTTGGAAACAATAAAGTTACTTTATCTATGGATTCAAAAATTTTAGGTACTGGTTTCTTGTATGCACTTCATAATCTATATATGTTAGATATCGATGCCTCTTATAATGAGACCATGCAAGTTAGTACTATAGGTACCAAAAGGAAGTTGAATATGGATAACTCAGCTGCTCTATGGCACAGACGTTTGGGTCACATATCCAAATCTAGAATAGAGCGTCTTGTGTCAGATGGTATCATAAATACACTTGATTTCACATATTTGGACTCCTGTGTTGAGTGTATTAAAGGTAAACAGACTAAACAAAAGAGACTAGGTGCCAACAGATCATCAAACGACTTAGAATTGATACATACGGACATCTGTGGTCCATTCCCTACAGTAACAAGGAATAGCCAGAGATACTTCATATCATTCATAGACGATTACTCACGTTATGGGTACCTATATCTCATTCATGAGAAATCTGAGTCTTTGGACGTTTTCAAATCTTATAAGGCCGAAGTTGAAAATCAACTCGGAAAGAAGATTAAATCTGTTAGATCTGACCGTGGAGGTGAGTACTATGGCAGATATGACGGTTCAGGTGAACAACGTCCAGGGCCATTTGCTATTTTTCTACAGGACTGTGGTATAGTCCCTCAATACACAATGCCTGGTACACCTAGCATGAATGGTGTATCTGAGAGACGTAACAGGACTCTTATGGATATGGTTAGAAGTATGATTAGTCATTCTTCTTTACCTGAGTCTCTGTGGGGAGAAGCATTAAAAACAGCAGTCTATCTTCTTAACAGAGTACCAACTAAAGCAGCTGTAAAGACACCTTATGAGCTTTGGACTGGACGCAAGCCCAGTCTAAAGCACCTTCATGTTTGCGGATGTCCTGCTGAGGCTAGGCCTTATAGGCCTAATGAGACAAAATTGGACTCCAAAACTGTTAGTAGCTACTTTGTTGGTTATTCTGAGCGATCTCGGGATTTTAAGTTTTATAATCCTACTTCCAGATCTATTTTTGAGATGGGAATTGCAACATTCTTTGAGGATGTTGAGTTTGGGGGGAGAAATAAAGTTAGAAACATTGTCTTTGAGGAGGGATCGAGTCAGGAACACTCAGTGTCAATTCCTATCTTTGCTCCTGGGACTGTTCAGGTTCCTAGACTTCTTAATATCCCAGAAGCAATTCCGGATCCAATACAAGACAATGTTGATCAACTTCCCCATCAGGATGAAGAAGTTGTTCTTCCTCAAGTACAAGCTCAACAACATCAAGAATTTGAGCCAGAACATGTGCCTTTAAGAAGGTCCACTAGAGAAAAAAAATGCTATTCCGGATGACTATGTAGTATATCTTCAGGAACATGAGGACACTGTAGACATGGTGGAAGATGATCCTATCAGCTTTCATCATGTCATGCAGGATTCCAACTCTCATAAGTGGATTGAGGCAATGAGTGAAGAATATAAATCTATGCAAGACAATCAAGTTTGGGATCTTATCCCATTACTTGAAGGAAAGAAACCTATTGGTTGCAAATGGATATTCAAGACCAAGAGGGATTCTAATGGTAATATGGAAAGATATAAGGCTCGTCTTGTAGCTAAAGGCTTCACTCAGAAAGAGGGGATTGACTATAAAGAGACCTTCTCTCCGGTTTCATCGAAGGACTCTTTTAGGACAATCATGGCTCTAGTTGCAAATTTTGATCTTGAGTTACATCAAATGGATGTGAAGACTGAGTTTCTCAATGGAGACATTGATGAAACCATCTATATGGTGCAGCCAGAAAACTTTGTGTCTAGAGACCCAAAGCGACTGGTATGCAGATTAAAGAAATCCATTTATGGACTCAAGCAAGCTTCTCGTCAGCGGTACTTCAAGTTCTATGAAGTAGTTGTCTCTTTCGGTTTTGAGACAAATGCTGTGGAAGATTGTGTGTATCACAAGTTCAGTGGGAGTAGGTTTATCTTTTTGGTCTTATATGTGGATGACATATTGCTTGCTACTAACTGTAAGGACTTGCTGCACGAGACCAAAGTCTTTCTCTCAAAACACTTTGAGATGAAAGATTTAGGTGAAGCTTCTTTTGTATTAGGGATTCAAATACATCGAGACCGTACTCGAGGTATTCTTGGATTATCACAAAAGGGCTATATTGAGAAAGTGCTCAAGAGATTTAGTTTGCACAACAGTAGACCAATTAATACCCCAGTTGCTAAAGGAGATAAATTCAGTCTTGATCAGTGTCCAAAGGGTGAACTTGAGATTCAGGAGATGCAGAAGATTCCTTATGCGTCTGCAGTTGGGAGTCTGATGTATGCTCAAGTTTGCACTCGTCCAGATATTTCATTCACAGTTGGCATGTTAGGGCGATATCTCAGCAATCCAGGAATAGATCATTAGAAAGCAGCCAAAAGAGTCTTGAGGTATCTTCAGAGAACTAAGGGACATATGCTCACGTACAGGCGATCAGATCAGCTTGAGATCATTGGGTATACTGATTCTGATTTCGCAGGATGCCAAGACAGTAGAAAATCCACATCAGGCTACATATATCTCTTGGCTGGTGGTGCTATTTCTTGGAAGAGTGTGAAACAAACTCTAGTAGCTACCTCCACCATAGAAGCAGAATTTGTAGCAAGTTATGAGGCATCCAATCAGGCAATCTGGCTGAGGAACTTTGTCACAGGGCTGCGCATTGTGAATGGCATTGAAAGGCCATTAAAGTTATACTGTGATAATAACTCAGCAGTCTTATTCTCCAACAACAACAGAAGCTCTTCTCGATCGAGACACGTTGGGATAAAGTTTCTAGCTGTGAGGGAGAGAGTACAGAGTGGACAGATATCCATAGAGCATATTGGAACGAACTCCATGATTGCGGATCCACTCATTAAGGCTGTGATACCGAAAGTTTTTCATGAGCACACTGCTTGTATGGGTGTCACATTATTTGAGACTATTTAGTTTCAATGGGAGTTTGTTCATTAAGTTTGCATTAAGTTTTATGTATGCTCTCTTTGACATTGGATATATTTTATAAAGTACATTCAGTTTCTGCAGAAAAATGAGTTTTTCTTTCATTTTATTTTACACTCTGTATTATATTTATGTTTGATCTCACTTAATATTGACCAGTTGGAAACAGGCATGATTAGATCACATTACATGTAGTTTCCATGCTACACTCCTATTATTGATCTATGTCATTTGAGAGTATTGGTAATGTGATTGATGGTGGTTTGAGTCACGATGAATGTGGCGACTGGCCCTTCAGTCCTTTATCGATATAATCAATGGACGAGATTGTTTGAGGCACCTTCAGTATGACTGCTTTTATGAGCTCATTAAGGTATATACATTTACATTTAATATATGTTAGCCCAAGTGGGAAATTGTTAGAATTAATTTTATATTGATTAAAATTAATCCTAAATGTGGGCTAAATATATTTAATATTTAAATGTGTATTGCAGTCAAATTAAGATAGTCAAATTAAAGTTGTGATCAAATTAGGATTGTTGACTATTGAGGTGTCCTATTCGTAATAGGATTGTAAGTGTAGAGACCGATAAGAATTTCTGTTTTGTTGAAGGACCAAAATAGAAATTAATCATCATCATCAGTTATAAATAAGGGGTCGTAGTCTCAAGGGGAACTTAACAATTTTAGAGAATATTACGTTCCTTCAGTAGTGCTTCCGCATAACCTAAAGTGTGTATCCCCTGTAAGGCGACAAACCCCAGAATCGTCTTCAGCATCAACATACGATGATGTCAGGTACGCAATTTTGTAATTTGCAAATTAATTTGAATAATCTAGTGATCTATGCATATTTTAAGTTTTAGGGGAATTAAGTTTTCTTCCCCTTTCACTAAAACCATATTGAAGATCAGGGGCGAAGTTATGAGCAGCAGAAGGGGGCAGCTTTTGAAATTTATATATACTGGGGGCAGCTACCCCAGTGGGGTAACTCAGCTGGCCACCTGTTATTACTCTCAATTGAGAGGGCAGGGGTTCGATCCCCATAAAACCGTATTTCGGGGGTCGAGCTTTAAAAAAAAAAACTACTGGGGTTAGCCTAGTGACCATTTGATGTTACTCTCCACGGAGAGGTCAGTGGTTCGATCCTCCAAAAACGATTTCTGAGGGTCGAGCTTTTTAAAATATATATATATATATATATTATTAAAATTTTTAAAATACTTAATTGGTTTTCTTTAAATTTTTAAAAGATATATGATATTTTTATTTTGCCCCTCCATTAAAAAGTCTGACTTCGTATTTATTAAAGATGGAACATGCTGATACAGGGCCGGATTTAGAGTATAAAACACTAAAAACTAAAGATTATTAGGTAGAAATATAATTAAAACAAGAAAAACTAAAAGATCTAGGGTCGTAGCCGGCTGAACGGCTGGCAGTGGCCCTAGATCTAGCACTGTACAACAAGGAAAAACTCTAAAATAGAGAGAGAAAGCGTATCGTCAAAGTAAAATTCATGCCCATATATGCATTTCAGTTAGATATATTTGTTGATATATAGGAAAATATGTTTTTTTTTAAAAAAAATTCTCACAACCAGTAAAATTTATTCTAAATATTGTTTTTTATATAATAATTATATATTTTTTAATTTTATCTTAATTATAATTTTATTCTGGAATTATTTATTATTTTGTTTTTCTTACAATAAAGGATATTATTTTATTATTTTGTTTTTCTTACAATAAAGGATATTATTTTATTATTTTTTAGTATTAGAATATTCATTTGATTATTAAACATTTTTTATTTAACTAATAATCAAGATTGGTCTCGAGACTTGAGTTGCTCTAATTTAGTCATTTTTAATTATTCATTTATTATTAAATATTAAAAATAATATAAAGTTAAATTTTTTTATACAAAATCAAAATTATGTTATATGTTTTTTCTAGTTGCCTATATATATGTATGTATGTTTTGTGTTTTCTATGATTGCCTATATATAATTATATTATGTTTTTTTTTTATCTCATTGCCTATAATTTTTTTTTCTTTGATTGCCTATATATGATGTTTTTTATGTATGCTATTAATAAAAAAAATTTCTTGCTCTAATTCCCTCATGGATAGGTTGCTTTAGATGCTCGACTTGCTGAATTTATCCAAATTGGCTTTGTCAATAATAAAAAATTAATTATTAATGTAAATAAATATAACAAATTATTTAATTATTATTTCAAAATAAAAATATAAAATCATTAATTAAATTAGATTCTATGGACTAAATTGTAATTTATCCTATATAAAATAAAAAGTAAAAGTAAAGCTAGTAACTGGTTAGAAAAAGGAGGGAAGGGTTTGCTACCAGCCAAAGACTAGCACAGCAACTTATTTTGACAAATAATAAAAGTTAACAAATTGAAAGGCCAATTTTAGAATAAAAACAATTGGTGAATTTCACACGAAACTAAGCTGCAGAATATCATTGTTTTGGCAAAATTTGAATTTTGTTTTCATTTTATTTACTAAATTTAATTTTGAGAATGAGCTTAATTGACCATTTGATATACTCATATATAAAATTACTAATTTTCTCAAAAGTTTTCCAAACCAATTATGAATAATAATATAAAAAAATCGTTACAAATTAAGATTATTATATATGAATCAGCTAAAATTTGTGTTACATGTAGTGTTTGTATAAATTTTAATTGAAACCTGATACTACCAAAGAATTACTGAGCTCAAGAATTACCGAGCTCCTTAAAAAGAGATATAGAAGAGTTTGAGCATCGAACCGAGCTCCTCAGAGAAGAGCTATAGTTGTATGTCAACCTTTAAGGATCAGTTCGGCAACCTCTGAACGATAGTTCGGTATTCTCTTTCCTTGACACAACCGACCTTTGAATTCAAAAATGCCGAGCTTTAGACTCAGCCGATAAGATTTAGACACGTCCAAAAAATTCATTGATATACAGTTGTTGTCCCCTACTATCCAACTATAAATAAAGGTGGATCACTACAGATAAATAGATCATTTTCACAATTAAGAAAGTTTATTTTCTTTACTAAGATAAAACAATTAATGACTTAGGCATCGGAGTCTCCCTACTGGAGCTCGATCCATTAGTCTCTTGTTTTGCAGGTCGTAGGTCAACCAATGAAGAACCCGAACTTCAACCCAAGAAGGAGTCCTGAAAGTTCATCTTGTCATCATTGGTGCGGTGAGCGTGAACTTAGTATTGTGTATCCAAACTTTCACATACCGAAGTTCAAAGAGTATGATGAAAAAGCGGATCATCATCATCATGTTGACTATTTTTTCAATACAACGCTAATTTATACCGCCTTAGATCATGTCTTGTGCAAGCTTTTCCCAAAGACCTTGATTGGTAATGCCTAGATGTGGTATAAGAACTTAGAACCACACTCCATACATAACTTCAGCCAACTCACCGAGCTCTTTATAAAAAAATTTATGGCTTCTATAAATCCTGGCCGAACATCTGCAGATTTGTTCAAAGTAGTCCAAAAACCTAAAGAAAAACTGAGAGAATATGTGGAAAGATTCAATAACACGATGGGTAAAATTCCCAAAGTGAACTTTGACACGGTCTTGGAAGCACTGATCAGAAACACAGAGTGTCCCCAATTTTCAAATTCTTAAGCAGGAATCCACTTAAAATTTTACCGAGATGATGGCCCGATCTTATAAATACATCAGGGTAGATGAAAGTTCTCGGATTTGGGAAGAGCTTCATGCTAGTCATCAAGATCAAGGCCAGGCTTCAAAAGTCAAGCTGAACCCAATAAGTCTGAATCATCTAAACATCACCCTGAGCTTTCAAAACCATATCCCTATAAATCACACCACTATAGATACATTAAACCTAGCTCCTCTTGAAGAGGTTATAACCACAACCCAACAAGGCTGTCTCACCATTCAACCTCGCATCAAACTTTCCATATATCTGAAGCACCTAGGCATTTTACATCATTGAACACTTCCCGAGCTAGTATACTTCGATGGCTCAAAGAGCATGCTGAAGTAAACTGGCCCAGGCCAATGAGAGAAGATCATAGCCGAGATCAGGGGTTATACTGCAGTTTTCATCGAGCTCATAGCCATAAAATTGATGAGTGTGGTATGTTGAAGCGTGAAATTGAACGACTAGTCCGAGAAGGATGCCTCAACCAATTTGTCGCTGCATCTGGAGATAAAGATCAATTGAGATCCAACTCTGACTACTCCCGAGCCTCGAAGAAAGCCCCGGTAGGAGTTATCCATGTCATAGCAGGTGGAGAATATTATGACATAGTAAATGCTTCCAGGAAGTGCAAGGCAAAAGAAGTCTTCTCAATGACAGAGAATCCTCGGTAGAAAAGCTCGATCATCACTTTTTGGCTGAAAGAGTCTCACCAGATTGTTGGACCACATGTTGACGCTTTGGTAGTTAAAGCAATTATTCAAGAATATCTAGTCCAGCATATTTTAGTAGATAATGGTAGTGCCATTAATCTATTGAAATTAAAGGCATATAAGAAGCTCGATTTATCTATGATTGTAATGAAGCCCATTTCTGCTCCTCTGGTTGGTCTTTTTAGATATAGCATTCCAGTTCTTGGCTCAACTATGCTCAATGTCCAGTTGGGAGATGAGTCAATTGTCAGAAGTTGTCGTGCTTATTTTATGGTGGTTGATATGAAATTTGCATACAACATAATTTTTGGACGGTCACTACTCGTAGGGGTGGATGCTTGCATTTTAGTGAAAACTTAGTCATGAAGGTCCCAGTATATCATGGAGTAGCAATCCTTCGAGGCAATCAACATATGACTCACGATTCTTATGCTATCCTTCTTAAAGATACAAACATGGTTCTCTCAGTAGACTCTCTTGATGTGCCTGGAAAATTCAAATCTTGAGCTGAGTCTGCTGATATATTGAAGGACATAATAGTGGGAATAAATAAGATATTGAAGATAGCAAGCTCCAGTAGCCTGAATAAAGAGTTTGCCCTAACTAAGACTTTAAAGCAGTATCAAGATATCTTCGTTTGGAACCCCACCGATGTTACTGGGATCTCTCCCGAACTTATGACTCATGAACTCCATATGCATTCTACAGCTGTTTCCATTAGACAAAAGAAAAGAAATTTAGGTTAAAAAAAATAGGTGGCTACGGAAGAAGAGGTAAAAAAAATTGTTGGCGGTGGGCTTCATTAAAAAGATTTTATTCTCAGACTGGTTAGCTAATGTGGTGTTAGTAAAGAAGCCCCATGGTAAGTGGAGAATGTGCGTGGATTTTACCGATCTTAACTAGGCGTGCCCTAAAGACTTATATCCACTCCCAAAAATTGACCGTCTGGTAGATTCAACTGTGGAATATGAAAAATATAACTTTATTAATGCTTCTTCTGGTTACCATAAAATCCCCTTGAAGGTCAAATATCAGAGCAAAACTTCTTTTATTACAGAAAGAGGTACATACTACTATAAAGTTATGTCGTTTGATTTGAAAAATGTAGGTGCTACATATTAGCGGCTTGTTAACAAGCTTTTTCAACATCAAATTGGTTGAAATGTTGAAGTGTATGTTGATGATATGATCATTAAATCTAAAACTTCGGTTGAACATCCTAATGACCTTGAGGAGGTTTTTAAAATTCTTAAACAAGTGAATATGAAGCTTAATCTAGAAAAGTGTGCAGTTGGAGTTCAATCAGGGAGATTTCTAGGGTTTATGATATCAAAGTGAGTATTGAAGCTAATCCTGAGAAGATATGAGCTGTGATGAAAATGGAACCACCTAAAAATATCAAAGAGGTGTAGAAGTTGAATGGAAGGGTTACATAGATCGAAAGATTCATTTTATGCTTGGCCAAAAGATGTTTACCCTTTTACAATCTTCTAAAGAGTGTCAAGCAGTTTTAATGGATGGATGAGTGCCAACAGGCATTCCTCGAGCTAAAACAGCTCCTCAGTTCACCTCTTTTACTTAACCGACCAGTGCCGAATGAGACACTCTACTTGTACCTTTCAGCTATTAGCTCGGTCTTGATACGAGAGCAATGCAATAAAAAATTTCTAATTTATTATACTAGTCATATCTTAAAGGGTCCTGAGCTCAGGTATCCTCCTTCAGAAAAATTGGCTTTGGCCCTCCACATTGCTTCAGAAAAGACTTCTGTCATATTTTAATGTGCATACTATTATTGTACGCACAAATTCATGCTTGAAAAAGATCCTTCAAAGACCAAAAACTTTAGGGCAGTTAGTAGAATGGGAAACCCGGTTGGGAAGATTTGATGTTTGGTATGAACCTCGGAGGGCAATGAAAGTACAAATTTTGGCAGACTTTGTTACTGAATTATATGAGCAACCTCTTGAAGCAATTGCCAAGTAGGCCTGGCTCCTCAATGTAGATGGAGCATCTTGTAGTGAAGGAGCTAGCATCGGAATAATTCTCCAGAGTCCAGGTTGGATTTCCCTGCCTCTAATAATGTTGCCGAATATTAAGCTCTCAGTTTAGGGTTAAAACTAGCCTTGGAAGTTCAACTAGAATTCTTGCAATTTTTTCTGATTCATAGTTAGTTGTCAGTCAGCTGACCAGCAAATACTAAGCCCGGGAACCAAACATGACTCGGTACAAGAAAAATGTGATTGGACTCCTATTTAATTTGGAGAGCATGATGGAACCTGGGAAATCCATCAAGTCGCGCAGGCAGAAAATGAACAAGCTGATCATCTGGCTAAATTCGTTGCGTCTAAAGAGGGGGATCCTAAGCATGGAGTGCTTCCAGAGGTCATACGATACCCGAGCTATGAAACTTCAGCTATAATGATAATAGAACCTCTGGAGAGATAGAGGCTTTCGATCTTTAAGTTCTTAAATTCGAGTGAGCAGCCAGAAGACCAAGTGGAAGCCAAAAAAATTATCAAAAAATTAGCTTGTATGTAATTCATGATGAGCTTTTATTTAGAAGGTCATTCTTAAACTTTTGGAGCAGATATGTATCAGATGAGGAAGGAAACTACTTACTGAGAGAAATTCATGAAGGGATATATGGAGCACATGAAGGAGCCCATACTATTGCTCAAAAGGCACTCTTACAAGGATATTTTTGGCCATCTATAGATGATGATCCGAAGGAGCTGGTTAAAAAATGTGACAAATGACAGAAGTATGCCAATTTGCAATATCAGCCTGCTGCAAACATGAATCCAATCAAGAGTCCATGGCCTTTTGTACAAAGGGGAATGGATATCCTAGGCCTTTTTCTTCTAGCCACGGCCCAAAGGAAATTCTCAATAGTTGTAATAGATCATTTTATAAAATGGGTGGAAGCCGAGCCTCTTGTGACTATCACCCTAGCTATGGTCATCAAATTTTTTAATAAAGCAATTATTACAAGGTTCAGTATTCCTCATACAGTTATCATGGATTGCAAGCAATTTAAGGAATACTGTGTTGAGCTTAACATCGATCTTCGGTTTACTTCAGTTTATCACCCACAGGCTAATTCTTCAAACTGAGATAACAAACTGAACCATTTTGATGGTTAAAGCAAAGACTTGATGAAGCTAAAGGTTGGTGGACAGATGAGTTGTACAAAGTACTATAGGCTTATCGAACTTTACCAAGAGCTGCTACTGGATAAACTCCTTTTGTATTGGTATATGGAACTGAGGCAGTTATCCCCCACCAACCAAAACTCTTAATTTCTTTGAAGATCAAGAGTCAGATTACAAGTATAACCTGGACATGTTAGAATTTAAAAGAGATCAAGCAAGCATCAAAGTAAAAGCCTTTAAAGCCTGCATGGCTAACTTTCATAATAAAAGAGTCCGCTTAAGGCAATTCTCCGAAGAGGATTTAGTCCTTTGAAGAGTTGTGTCTACTCACAGGCCAAATGGACCAGGGAAACTCAGAGAAAATTGGGAGAGACCCTATCAAATAGCTAAAATTTTAAAAAATAGCTCTTACAAGCTATGCAGAACAGAAGGGAAGAAGGTCCCTAGATCATGGAATACAGACAATTTAAAAATATTTTTCAATAATTTCTGTGAGCTATAATATGTTTGTATGTTTTCTCTTTCTTATATTTCTCACATGAATGATGATATTACTTCTATATTTTTATCTAATAAAATATCGCGCCGAGCTTATCGCACTTTAACTGTGCATATGCGCCCTAGTCGCGTCGAGCTAATCGCACTTTAACCATGCGTATGCTCCCTAGTAGCGCCGAGCTTTTCGTACTTTAACGGTGCATATGCACCCTAGTCGCGTCAAGCTAATCACACTTTAACCGTGCATATGCGCCCTAGTCAAGCCGAGATTATCGCACTTTAATTGTGCATATGCACCCTAGTCGCACCTAGCTAATCGCACTTAAATCATGCATATGCACCCTAGCTGTGCCGATCTTATTGCACTTTAACCGCGCATACGCGCCTTAATTGCACCAAACTAATACGCCCTAGTTGCCCCAAGTTAATTATACTTTAACCGTACATATGTGCCATGGTTGTGCTGAGCTAATCTCACACATAAAAATAAAGAATAAGAATATAAAGTAAATAAAAAAAATCATTCATAAAGGTTATACTATGACAAAAAAGAATTATCGAGCTCCTCAAGAAGAGTTATAGAAAAGTCAAATCAAGCTTTTAAAGATGCAATGCAAAAAGTAAATACAATAAAAGGTGAAAGAATAATATTTTTATTTTTCTACATTCTCAGGGTCCACCTCTCCACTTGCAGTAACAGGTTCCTCATTTGTATATTATGGAGTTCGATTAGGATCCACATCTTTTACCCGGCCAAAGTCCTCTGTCGAATATTTTTTCTCGAGGTTTGTTTTCACGACCTCTTAAAATTTTGCAATACCTTCCAAAACTCGATCTTCATTTATTTCATTCAATTTCTTTAATTCTTCTTGTTCTTTAGCTAGCAAGTCATGAGTGAAGTACAAATTCTTCTCCATGACTTCGAGATCAGACCAGCTTTCGAGTATTGCTTGCGAACCTTAGAAGTTTCTGCTGGGGCTTTCTACTCGGCCTCAATCACAGACAAGGCCTGGAGCTCAAACTCCTTGGCCCGCTTCTCCACTTTGGCCAACCAAACTTCTACCTCCTTCCATCGGTTCTTTGCTTATTTTTTAGCTTCTGCAGATTTCTTGGCATCGCTCTTAGTTTGTTTATACCCATACAGAACTTTTTTGAACTTATCTCCCATATGAAGGGCCAGTAGACCGAACTGTCAAAGCATAAACCATACTTAATATCTCAAGAAGATAGTCAATTCAAACTGAAATCAAACCTAAACTACATTTACTTCGGTAATTGAATTAGTAAACCATTCTAATGGATTTCCATCCCACCTAGAAGGTTGTTTTCTTTCAGAATCTTCCTAAGAAAATCCAGGCATAACTTTCCGACCTGCGCATCGGTTACAGAATATTTAGGTTCGTACCGAATCCTAAATTCTTCAAACAGAGCCTGCTGCACTTGTGATGGGCTCAGCAAATGCTCCCGTCCCTCAAAGTAAACTGCTTTTGCTCCCACATTTGAAGATCCCTGCAGTCTTTCTACCTCTGGATCTCCTATGGTCAGCATGAGCTCTATTACCTCCTAGGGGATCGCCTCAGCCTCAGGTAAAGAGGAGGCATGCGCAGCAACTGTCACCTCCCTATTGATAACCTTAATTATTTCTTCTTCTGTTCATTTTCTTTTGGAGCTCGTTTCTTCCGAAGTTTGGCTATGTTTAGATTTGGCAGCTTTGGCAGCTCGGTCTACTTGAATTTCCTTTAGTTTTTCTTTTCGATCGAGCTGCTTTCCTTTTTTCATATCTGCACTAAAATAACAAATCAGAAACATTATTATTGGGATAATGAAATGAAATACAAACAAATATTACTAGCCCAATCTTTAGGAAATGGTTTGACAGAGTCCTTTCCAATAAAAAATATCTTCTTATTAGCCGCAGGACATTCAACTTCTCTCTCTGAATGTCCTGCTTTATTATATCAAAAATTTCTTTCTTCTCTAGCTCAAGGTTCATCCTCTTTATTTTCGGCCAGTGTGGTGTTCGATTCCACCTTGTTCGGCACTCAAGGCTGCCCTCTTTTTCTATAATAAAAATTGATCTTTCAAACCCTTCATTGAATCGGGTTTCCCAGAGAACAATCTGAGCCTTAGCCGAGCATATAAAAATAAAAAATCTTCATCTGAGCTGGGCCATGATTTTAGATTATACAAAGAGGCCAGGACTCTCGATGAAGGCCCCACGGATAATAACTTGCTCAAAATCTCGAGCCCAACAACAGTCCTCCATGAGTTCAGACTTAATTGTCCAAGAGAAATCCTTGTCATGGACAGAAATAGTTTAATGAATGGATGTAAAGGGAACCAAACTACTGCAATTAGGTATTTTCCATACACAATCATTTGATCATGTCCTAGATTATCATCTCCCCACATATCTTCCCCCCATAAGTTTTATTTGATATTCGTCCGGTATCTGATATTTTTCTTTGATCTCCTTCAAAACTTTTTCTTTTAACGAGCATCGTATATCTTTCACTCGAACTTAGTATGTCCTAACCTGAACACTTCTTCTTCACCTTCAGGACCCAAATTAGCCGTGGTTTCCCTCTCAATACCCCCCAACTGCCATTCGATTCATTCTGTCCTCAGAGTCTTGATCTCTAGACGAGCTTGTACTATCTGTATATGATCGCGATGGATCGTTGTATTGTATATATAGTTCTTTTCCTCTCTCTTCATTTGTTGACATACTCCTACTTTTTGAACTCATTTTCTTCCTAAATATAACAAACAATAACAACAAACAACAGTAAAGGCTCACCTATAGTGTACAATAAAAATCCTCACCTTCAGCTACTCTTTGAATATCGATCTACTTGATTACGAGCTATTACACTTTGCATTTCCCAACAACTTTAGCAAACCAGGCTCTCAAACTTAATAACGTGTGAGAAATGAGCCAGCTGCACCCCTTATTTATAGAGAATTACCTTTAGTGGTTTGGGCGGGAAAATTTTGGCTTTTCTTGCTCATGTCAAAAGATCTCTCTCTTTGACATGTGTCCTTTCTAACATTAATGTTAGATACTTCGTAGGGGGACTAGTGATACTACCAAAGAATTATGGAGCTCAAGAATTACCGAGCTCCTCAAGAAGAGCTATAGAAGAGTTTAAGCACCGAACCGAGCTCCTCATATAAGAGCTATAGTTGTATGTCAACCTTTAAGGATCAGTTCGACAACCTCTGAACGATAGTTTTGTATTTTTTTTTTTCTCAACACAACCGAGCTTTGAACTCAGAAATGCCGAGCTTTAGACTCAGCCAACAAGATTTTGACACGTCTAGAAAACCCATTGATATATACAGTTGTTATCCCCTACTATCCAACTATAAATAAAGGTGGATCACTACAGGTAAAGGGATCATTTTTATAATTAAGAAAGCTTATTTTCTTTACTAAGACAAAATAATTACTGACTCAGGTATCAAAGTCTCTCTACTGGAGCTCGAAGTACTAGTCTCTTGTTTTACAGGTCGTAGGTCAACTAGTAAAGAACCCGAACTTCAACCCAAGAATGAGTCCTGAAAGTTTATCTTGTCATCAAAACCTATATAAATATAATAACATGAAACAAAATAATGTAACCTCATATAAGTTTAATTTTTAAAATAATTGCTTAAAATATTTTAAAAGAATTACTAGATATATAAAAAAATCAAGGGCATTTAATTAGCAAAATTCAACATTTATAATGAGTAAAGTATTATCTAATTCTTATATCTTAAAGATTTATAATAATTAATCAAATCTCTATTTTGAAAAAATAATTTAATTTGTCATGTATATCTACCATCAATTTATAAAGAATTTGATAATTTAATTAACTTTTCCATTAAATTACAAATAATTAGGCTAGTCAATATTTCTATTTAAAAAATAAATAATAATAATCTAATAGTCCTTATATTTATCGTCAATTGAATAATTTAGCCTTTTCATTAATTTTTTTAAATTGCATTGATAAATTAACTTCACCACTAACTTAATTCCAATTTTCATTTCTACCATCAAATGCATTACAATTATTTTTTTCCTTTATGATTTCACCATAAATCTTTTATATAGAATATTATTCTAAAACAAAGAGAAAGAACGCATAAAATTTTGCGATCTCCTTAAATAAAATTAAAAAATTAAATTCTGATGCTACCCATCTATTTACCGAGCTCATCTACCAAGTTACTTGTCTAGTCATTCTCATTGCAGGACTTTCAATAGTATGATTGACCTCGGTTCTAGGCACTCTCAGTCCCACCAAGTTCCATATGTTCGGCCGACACCCTACCAACACACTTATAAAGTATGCTGCCACGACTCAGATATTATCTCCCTACACCAATTATAAATAGGGGTTACCCCCCCCCCCCCCCCCCCCCACAGGTAAAATAGTTCTCTCTCTCTCTCTCTCTCTATCTATCTATCTATTTATCTATCTCTTCCTGTCTTTTATCCAGAGCGACCGACCTTTAACTTAGACATTGGAGCCTTCCCCCGGGGAGCCCAATCCCCCCTCCTCTTTTTTCTTATAGGTAAGAGAGCTACAACAGCAATATCGAACTCGAGCTACAGGAGCTAGGACTAACCCTAAGGTATGCCCCATCATCATTGGTGCGGTGAGTGTGAAAAGGCTATTCCCTAGGAAAGGTAATGAAATCTCAGGTACGTCTTATAGTTCTTGCAAGAAAAACACTCTAACTGTGCCTTGATTTAACATTTCGTACTATAGCACTCCTGTACACCAAACACTCATGACGCGCTTCTGCGCCAAACTCTCATAGTGCTCTTGCGCATATTATAAAACTCACCGTCTCTCTCACACCAAGCATTCCAGTTAATGCAGCTTATATTCCTCGCACACTAAGCCTTACAGTGCCTTATCTGCACAACAATCTTCAGCACTTTTAATCATGCATAAGTGCCTTAGTCACGCACCGAGCTATTAGCACTTTAATCATGTATATTTTTGTGCCCTAGTCACACATAGAACTACAAGTACTTTAATCGTGCCATATCTCATCGGTCGAACAATCAATTACTATTTTCCATATTGTAATAAGCAGCAACATTATGTATGCATTAGCACATCAAACTAAATAAACCGAACTTGTCATGAGCAAACAAGCTAGTAAAAGCTATGAATTAAACTAAAATCGAGCAACAAAAAAGTCTTATTTCATTTATAATACCAGATTGTTTAGCACCTTCTCGCACATTTATCTTATTTTATTTACAATACTATATTGTTTAATGCTTTCTCATGCACTAGTTTGCTTATAGCGCCTACGCACAAATTTTATTATAGCTTGTTGTAGAGGGTCAACCTTCTACGCTCTAACCGAGCATCAATACTCTCATTTTACATTACAATTTGTATTCATCTTTACAATTCTGTAAGTTCAAGGGCTTATGTAATATCACTCTTTATATGTATTCTAGAGCCCTACTTTTATAATTCTTTATTATTGTATAAGAGACATATATATTAATGTACATAGTTAAGCATTTTGATAATCTGCCTTTCTTTTGGGATAGCTTGATATATCTACTTTAGCTCCTTCTTGGGACTGGGGTCCTGCACTGAATATGTTTCCCTATACAAACCCGTAAGTTTTTCGTTCACTGCTTCTACTAGCCAAACCGTGCTGTAACAGCGGGCTAGTGATTCCTCTACCCTTTTGTGAGGCAATTTTTCTTTCATTTCTCTATGAGGCATGGTTATGGGTACCACCTCTAAGGGGAGAGTCAGGTCCTCTACAATGGGCTCTTTCTCCTGAACAGCACTTGTCTTGGTAGCTCACCCACCGGATGGCTAGCCAGACATCTTGGCCTTCTTCTGCGCCTCTTTCCTAGCAGCTTTCTCTGCTATGTGTTTCAGTTCTCTTGAGGCCGATCTCGAGCCTCTTTCTGTACAACTGAGCTAATTATTAGTTCAAAACATTAACAAATAAAAATAAAGTCTATAAGTCTCGAGTAATACATACCAGTCTGGTCCTCAAGATGAATCTCCTTCAAAGCCAGCCTTCCCAAGGGGGAAGTACTCCCTCATCAGTGCGATGGCATACCTCTTTTGCGTCAAAATGGGGTAATATCCAATAATAAATTTTATTTTTTCTTAAGGTATTTTTTTAATTAAAAAATTTTTGCTTTTAAAATTTATAATAGTTAGTATACTCAAGGTATATATATAATATACCATAAATATAATATAATATTGACAATTTTATTCAAATCAAAAAATTTCGATACTCAAATTTATTCAGATCATTTGCATATAAAAGAGCAAAGAGAGTGAAAAAAATATTATTTATCTATGAGAATTTATATTTATTTACACTTGAAGAGCAGTGGATAAAATCTAAATATATTAACAGATCTTTAAAAGGTACCATTATCGTATGATAAATATGCCAGAAATATATTTCATGGATATAAGAAGCTCGTTTAGCCCGAAAAGCTCAGTACTAAGGCTACAATCTACTGATAGTCCAGTCTTGATACTAACAGGGTTCCAAGCTCGATTCATGAGTTCGATAACCTGGGGTAATATCAAATAATAAATTTTATTTTTTCTTAAAGTATTTTTTTAATTAAAAAATTTTTGCTTTTAAAATTTATAATAATTGGTATACTCAAGGTATATATATAATATACCATAAATATAAATTTTGTCATAATATAATACTGACAATTTTGTCTTATCAGTGCCATGACATACCTCTTTTGCCTCAAAATGTCTAGCTCTACGGTCTCAAACATAGCCAGCTCATTCTCATCGAGTCTTCCTCTGGCCACTTGTTCACCGCAGGGCTCAACCATCCATGTATTAGAGCAGTCGAACCCCTCGCGGTTCTCTAAGATAAAAAAATATTTCTTTCTAGGCCTTTATAGAGTTTGGCTTTTCTACGAACATGTCGAGCCCATACCTTCCTTGAAATTATAAAAAATCTTCATATGATCTCGAGTATATCCTGAGCATGCTAAAAGCACTCAGTATGCGAGGAGTAGGAACAACCCTGAGCAACCTACAAAGTATTTCAAACCCCATAATAGTTTACCATGCATTGGGGCTGACCTGACCGGGGGCTATGTTGTGGTATCGCAGAAAAGCTAGAGGGAACTGACCTTAAGTCTTCCTCATAGATCATCACCTGGTTCTCAGCAAGGTCATCGCAAGCTCGAACATCCTCTCCAAGGACGCGCATCTTCCAATCCTCCGGTATTTGATATTTTTGTCGAATCCCTTCCAAGTCTATCTTTATAATCGTAGATCAAATATCTCTTACCCGAGCTTTCTTTGAGCTCAGATGAATCTCTTGAACTTCAACCCCATCTTCCTCCTTATCAATTAGGGCAAGATGCCTCTTGGAACTTTGCTCTGCCCGCTCGATCATTGCCAACCCAACATCAACCTGAGCTCCTTCGTAGTAGGTAACCTTACCGAGAACACTTGGAGAACCCACCTCTCCTTCCTCCTCTGGCACAGCCGAGCTAATAGTTGCTCGCACCATTTTTCCCCACTAAACTTTAAATGTAAACTTTAAAAACACAAATTGAGAACTAACTTCTATTACCAAACTCTCAAGTCTTCAAACACAACAGTAAATCTTCTTTTATCGAGTGAAGAATGTAGCTTAGCCCTACCCTCTATTTATAGAGAATTTCGACCATGCTAATCAATGTCCTTCTTTAATGTCACAGGAGTTACGTCTTTTCAGTTCTCGCACGAAACCATTACCACGAATTTTGAAGCTTCTCCTTACCTCTGCATGACATGTGTCTTTCTGGAATCTTAACCGCCTCTACTTGACATAAATGCCAAGACTTCTTAGGAAGGGCTAGTGGTATTATCCGTACTATCCTTGGATAACTGAGCTTTCCCTCGAGCCGCTTGAGCTCTTCCTTAAGCTCTTTGAGCTCTCATTTTCCAAGCTTCTCTAGTTTTCATTTTTCGAGCTCTTCCCTTCAACGTCGTGCTTCTCTGTTTCCCTACAGCTCCGACAGAACTTTGTTTTACTTCTTTAAATCACGTCTTAGTTTGACATAAATGTCAAATGTCCAGCAGGGGATTAGTGATAGTACCCCTTCCTTCTGGCTCTACACTTGAGCCCTACATGTTGTCATACAACATCCTAGTATTATGATTCAATACATACACTCTCACCCAAGCTCAATCGAGTTCTTGTGCATGACATGACTGAGTTTTGACATAAATGTCAAATAACTTGATGGAAACTACTGATGCCACCCCTCCATTTATTGAGCTCATCCACCGAGCTCCTTATACGGTCATTCTCATGGCCTGGCTCTCAGCAGTATAGTTAACATCGATTCCGGACACTCTCAGTTCTACAGAGCTGCATATGTCTGGCTGACACCCTATTGACACACCTGCAAATTACGCTGACACGACTCAGACATTGTCGCTATACACCAATTAGAAATAGGGGTTACCCACACAAGTAAAAGGGTTCTTGGCTCTCTGGCTCTCTCTCTCTCTCTCTCTATCTATCTATCTCTATCTCTTTCTCTTTCTTATCCAGAGCGACTGATCTCTGATTTAAGTATCGGAGCCTCCCCCGGAAAACCTGGTCCTTCCTTCTCTCTTATTTTGTAGGTAGGAGAGCTACAATAGCAGCACCGAATCCCAGCTACAGGAGCTAGGACCAACCCCAAAATATGACCCCTCATCAGATTCAATTGATTCAAAACTAATTGGTTGCTAAATTTTACTTTAATTAATTAATTATATAATTTAAAATTACAAAAACATGGGAAAAACTAAGATATGCAACTATAGTCATGTGCATAGAAAAAAAAGAAAAATGAAAAGTGTAATAAATAATAATAAATTTTTATAAATCCTATTACATTTTGTATTATATAATATTTAAAATATTTCATAACTCTATCGTATAATTTTTTTATAAATCATATATATGGAAGAAAAATTATAATTATATCTTATTTTTAGATAATAATTAAAAATAAATAAATTAAATTGTGAAATAAAATAAAATTTTAATATTATTTTATAATCGCATAGTTGTGCGATTTGATGTAAACTTTCAATTTTCATAATGTAAATGTAGAAGAGATAAAAGTTAAAAGCAATTTTCTATTTTTCCGAACAAAATCCAAAAGGGTTACATATAAACAAACACAATCATATTTAAAATTAAAAAAAAAAAGGGAAGGTAAAACTAAATAAAAAAAATAAAGCATTGATTTCCTTATGAGATAGGTAAAACAATAAATACTAATAAATTCGTGCAGTATGCAAATATAATTTTTATCATATTATAAAAAATATTATATATAATTAATAAAATTAAATATATAACTCTACTATATGTATGAATTTTTAAATTATTTATTTTTATCATTTGTACTAATTAATTATTTTAATTAACAAATTTATTAAATATAATATTTTATATTCGTATATTAATAATTTATTAAATATATAATATTTTATCTTTATTAGTAATCGTTGATATATTATGGGAAAAACTAAAACTTGAATTAACTTTTACCTTTATATATTAATAATTTTAGTTAACAATCATGACAGATATAAAAAAGAGAGAAAATCAAATAATTATATTATAGAATATTTTATATTGTATATATACATTATTTAATAGACTATATTTTTTTATTTTTTACTTTTATTCAATAAATTTATTATATATAAAATATTTTTATTCATATATTAATAACTTATTAAATAAATAATATATTATTTTTATATATTAATAATTTCAGATAAAAATTATTAGTAATTATTAATTTATTAAATATATGACTTTTATTCTTTATATATTAATTTTTTAATAAATTATTTATATTAATTTATTAAATATATATAAATTTTTAGTTTCATATATTAATTTTTGTATTTTACTAATTTATTAACTATATAAATTTTTATTAGGGGTGAATATTTTTCGGTTAACCGGTCGAATATTCGGTTTAGTTAACTGATCATATTAAATTCGATTTGGTTCGATCGAAAAATTTAGATTAATTTGATTTTTTATTCGGTTAACGGTTAGCTAGTTTGATTCAGTCGGTTAATTATTAACCAATTTTTTAAAAAAAATTAGTTATTTATTAATTTTTTATTTAATTCCTTAATTATATAATTTTTTATTATAAATATATTTTTTATTACAAAATAAAGTTATTTTTACTTAGTTTTTTAATAAATTTTATTTATTTAATTAATTATATTAATTTTTATATTAAATATAATTTTTTATTATAAAATAAAAAAAATCTTGATTGATTTGGTTAATTTAATTCGATTAATTAATCGAACTGACCAAAACTAAAAATCAATCAGTGCGGTCGAAAAAATTAAATTTAAAAAATTGGTTAAAAATTGATTCAATAGAATGGTCATCCCCACTTTTAATGTTTATATACTAATAGTTTCAGTTAAAAAATTATTAAGTATTAATTATTATTAATTTATTAAATATAAACTTTTATTTTCATATGTTAAAGTTTTAAATAAAATATTTATTAGTAATTATTAATTTATTAAAATATATGATATTTAACATTTATATATTAATATTTTTAATTAATAATTTTTATTAATAATTTATTAAATTGATAAATATATTATCTTTTATCTTCATATATCAATTTTTATAAATAAAGATATAAAAACATATTTCTTTTTTTATAAATGCCAATAAATAGTTTTTTTTTATTTTTTTACATTGTATAAAAATTAAAAATTATGATTTGACGGCCTGTAATTTCTCCATTTCCTTAGATTTTATAGATATAATATAACACAGATTTAATACATTATTGTCTCTCTCGTATAGAGAGTAAAATGATTAAAATTATTTAAATGTTTCTGAAAACTTAAATAGTAGATTATAATCTGATTTTAATCAGTTTTTTAAAAGTTGGGTTTTGCTACTTTTTTTTAAGCACTTATTTTTTAAGCAGTTTTGACCAAGTAAAAGACCATACTTTCCCTACCTAATCTTCAATATTTCAAATTTGCCCACCCTATACACTTTAGTTCCCATCAAATAAATTTTATTATTATTATTATTAAATAAAATTTATTATTATTATTATTGCAAAATAAATTTTGAATTGACATTTAAAAAATTATTTTTATACAATAAATAAACTCATGGATAGTTTGGTCATTTTGACAGTTTCTGCAATTAAAAACTGATTATAAGCTGATTTTACAGAAGCAATTAACTGATTATAAACTGATTATCAGCTGATTATTAACTAGTTTACAGAAACGCTTAATTGTTTATTTTTAATCTGATTATAATCTAAAAATTACTTATTCACAATAAGCTGAAAAGCTCCAGTTTTGAGAAACACCCTCTAAATGAAGTTTTAAAAATACAAATTCTAATTAATTTTTAGGTATAATTAAGGAATAAATAATAACTTGCTCGTAATTTTCTCTAAATTTCATTGAAATTTTTTTCCTTTAAAAAATAATTAAATGTTTAGAATTTAGAAAATTAGAGAAAAAAAATTCAAAATTTATAACTTTATAAAATTAAACTACGTACTTTTAATATATTATATTGATGATTGATAGAAATGGTTTGTTTCTATGGGAGAAAAATAAGCATGAAGTGTTGTTGAGAAAATAAGCATGAAGTCATGCAGATGTTGGGGATAAATATCAACTTGCAGTTTGAATTTAAGTGTAATGTTAATTTCGATTTTGAAAAGTACAATAAACTCTTTAAAATTTTAAATTAAATTATGAGTTTTCTCGCACGTCATTATATTATATTGTTATTGGTTTCAATTAAATTCACTAACCTAATCAATAAATTCAACTCTTATTTACTAAACTTTGAGACAATTCAAAATCACTTGAATTTGGACAAAAATTGAAATGATTCCAATTTCAAAATATATTCAATAAAAATTCAAAAGAACACTATTTAAATCTGCAACCTGAAGAACTGATTTTATTGAGAATCCACGTAAGTATCAATTGTAATTATAATTATATATTGTATATGGACTGATAAACTAATTGAATAATGATATATATTTTATATTTTATTATTAAAAAATTAAAGAATTTACTTGAAAATTTTTTAAAATATATTTTATTTAAAATATAATAGCGAGTGGTCGGTAGATCAGACGGCCCAGGTTGATCGAAATGCATATTTAGTAGGTGGAGTTTGCATGATTTTGTTTGTTTAGTGGACTGGTGGTGGTCCTGCCCTGTGAAGTTTAACAGTTATAATGGCCCATACTTGTCACTTATGAGTTATGCCTTTTCCTTCACTCTTACAAAGCATTCTCCTTAGGGATTTCTTTAAAAATATCGTAAAAAATAAAAATATTTTTAAGAATATTCATTTTTTTCAATTTTAAAAATAACTTTTTTTAATTTTTAATTTCAAAAATACCCCTTTTGAAGATATATTTTGAGTATATATTTAGTATGCTAAATGTATACTTAATTTTTAAATGTATATATGGGGTATATATTTAGTATATAAAAAATATATAAAAAAATATAGGATATTTAAAAAAAAGTTAAAAAATGTGTTATACAGTATAATTTCATCTTCTCTTTATTATTTATGCATTTTTATAAATATATCAGAAAAATTTTATAATATTATAAATTTATTATTTTATAAAAATATTATTAAATTTACTAAAATTTATTATCAGCATATAAATTTACTGGCTACTTAATATATATATATATATATAATTTATTATTAATTTATCATAAGTTTATCGTATAAATGATAATTTATATAAATTTATTATTAAATTATTATAAGTTTATTATACTTTTTTTATAAAATAATAAAAAATTTGATAAAAAAAATAATTTTTTTTAAAAAAATAAGTAAAAGATATAATTTGCTTATTATTTTTTTCATTTTTCTTTTTTGAAATGGAGGAGAGGATAAAAGGTTGTGTGACTGGAGATTGTATTAAATGTTTTAATTTGGTTTGGATTTTCTACAATGTTTAGTTTAGTTTGAAATTTTTTTAAAAAAGAAATTGATGGTTTGGTTTAAACTAAAGATGATTAAAAATTTTATAAAACAATTTGAACCATTTAAACATACAGTAGTTCACAAGGAAAGACACAAAATGGGATATTAGGTACCAAATTTAGATAGGAGCAAAATTAGTGAAAAGTTTAAACCATTTTATGCAATGCATTCCATCGAAAAATATATCTATACTCATTCGAATAATACATAATAAAATTAGTGAACTAATTAATTCACTAGAAGTGTATAGAAATTTTTTTAAAAATATTGATTAATTAAATTGTATCCTTATACTAATTTTTGGCACTCGTCTTTACATTTTATGCTGTTTTTTTTTTTTCATGTCTAACTTCTTAGTTTTTTCAATTTTTTTCCATTTCTTTAAATATATTGTCTATTTTTTAAAATACCAAATAAATTTTTATTAATAAATAAAAAAATATTGATAAGCTACAAATAAAATTATATAATTTTAAAATATACATAACTAATAAATTTACTAAAACTCTCTAAATTTTTTCAATACAAATAGTAAATAATAATAACATGTCGCAATTAATCAATCTTTTAGCTCGATACTCAATTTATCTATCAAACATATAAATATATTGAATCATCTACAGAATGAGATGACATTTTTATTTGATAATTGATAAATAACTTTTATTAGTAAATGATAATATTCATTTGAAGATTAAATGACAAATAATAAATGATAAAATTTTATAAAAAAAATTAAATGGTATTTATATATATTTTTTACTTATTTTTAATTTTTTTATAATTTCTTTTCTCTATTTTTCTTTTAAAAATTATTATTTCTGTTGCTATTTCTATTTTTTTATTTTTTCTTTTATTTTGCTAATTTTTTTTTTGCTATTAAACTTTTTTTTCTTTTTTATTATCATTATAATTTTTATCACTCAATAGCCATTTTTAATCTGTTAATATTTTGAATTATATTGAAATTAGTTATAAAAGTTCATATATTTGTAATATGTGCACAATATATATAAAATATATTAATAAATATATAATATGTTTATGCGATTGTTAATAGTAATTAATATATTTTCACTTAATGGTCAATAAATAAAAAATATTTTCATGATATATATAATATAATTAAGAATGATATAAAAATAATATATATATATATACAATATATAAATAATATATACATAATATATTCATAATATAAATATTATATTATATTATTGTTAATAATAATGTATATATTCTCACTTAAAATTCAATATATAAACTGGATTTACATTATAGATACATCATTTTTAAGAAAAATATAAAAATAATGTATATAGTTTTTTATCTATAACTTAATATATACACAATATATATACTATTTGTGAATATCCTAAAAATGTCAGAATTTTTATAGAGATTACTTTGCACTGCATTTTTATAATTTTAGAAGCTTTATCAGTATTTTTTAATTTTTTAAGGTTTGTATTTTTTTTAAAAAAATTGTTTGAATGTAGTTTTATAAAATTTTGAATATATAATTGCATAATGACCATTCCGTCAATGAATGCATATTCTTCCATTTAACCTACAGCTTCATACAATAAAAACTCAAGAGTTATTTATCCTTTCAAAAAAAAAAAAAACTCAAGAGTTATTTATATTTGTATATGTTAAATAATTATTTTAAAATTTAGATTTATATAAATTCTATTCATTGTATTTTTATTTCATTTCCTCTTTATAAAATTCAATTAAAATTTATATATTTTAATTTATATAATATTTTTATTGACTTATATTTATATAATACATTTGATTTATGTTTTTTTATATTGATATATAAAATTATAAAAAAATAATATCTAAATTTAATAAAAAATAATCCACATAATTTAGGAAAACAAAAAATTAAATGTAAAATAAATAAAAATTCACATGAAAGGCCAACCCGTTACATGAAACAACAATTATATACAGTTTAACCAAAGCACAAAAGAGACTAATTAAAGTCAGCTAAATAATTTTTTTTTATTCAATTTAATTTAGGACTATATTTTCTGATAAATTTACAACAACAACAACAAATCTTTAATTCAAAGTTAATTAGGGTCGGCTATATAGATTATTCTTTTCCACTCAATACGATTTAATGTTATCTCTTCTGATAAATGTAATATCATAAGATCATTTTGGACCACTTTTGACCAAGTCAGTTTAGATATACTTCTGTCTCTCTTAGTTATATTTACTCTAATTTGTTCGGTTTTTCTAGCTGGCGCATCGCTAGGTCTTCGTTTCACATGACCAAACCACCTCAATCTATGCTCTCTTATTTTATCCTCAATAGGTGTTACCCCCACTTTTTCTCTAATACACTTATTGCGGATTCTATCCATCCTAGTATGATCACACATTCATCTTATCATTCTCATTTTAGCAATATACATTTTACTCATGTGTTGTCCTTTTACTGTCCAACACTCACTACCATACATCATAGCAGGCCGTATTACAGTGAGGTAAAATTTTTCTTTTAATTTAATTGACATATTTCGATCACAGATAACTCCTGTAGCACCCCTCCACTTCATTCAACCAGCTTTAATCTTATGATATATATCTTCTTCACAACTCTCATCTTCTTAAAGAATTGAGCCAAGGTATCTAAAATAATAAAATTTAATTGGCATATTTTCTGATAAATTTAAAATAATAAATTATTTTATCACTTTTATCCAAGTTAATTTAAGATTACCCCATACATCTCTTAACTATTTTTATTTTAACTAGTTCAGTTTTCATGACCGGTGTATTACTAGGTCTACGTTTAACATAGTCAAACTATCTCAATTTATGCTATATTATCTTATTTTCAATATGTGTTGTCTATATTTTTTTTAATGCACTCAATTCGAGTTTTATCTACTCTAATTTATCAACACATCCATCTCGTTATTATTATTATTTTCATAATATGCATTTTATTTATATATTGTCATTTTACAGCTCAATACTCACTATCATATATCGTCACATATCGCATTATAATGTGGTAGATTTTTTTTTTAATTTGACTAGTATTTTTTGGTCACATAACACTCATATAACTTTAATTATATGATTTATATCTTGTTCATAATCTTCAACCTCATGAATAATAGAGCTAAGACATTTAAAACGAGGACTATGGTAAAACTGCAAATCATAATATCAACAAAATTAAGAATATTCCTAACAACTTTTTAGTGCTAGGAGTTTATTGCATTAATTTTATCAACTCGCATATTATATTTAAATCAATTACTAATATTTTTAATTTTATGTAATTAATTCTAAATAAACTTAAAATTAATAAATTATGGGTTTATTTTATCAAAATTAATAAATCTCATAAATCAATTTTATATTTAATAATAATAATGTCAAATATTTATGAGAATTATATTCAGTTGTAAATAAATGAATTCCAACTGAAATTAATATTATGTAAGGAAGCAAGATGTATAATAAATATATTCTAGATCTCCGCATTCATATTATTATTATTATTGTAACAGATTTATAAAAATAAATAAAATATGATAAAAGAAAACACAAGTAAAGAGTTAGTTTGATAGGTTTAATAAATATTTTTACAAGTAAACACATCATTATCAATTGTACATTTATATTCATGTAATTAATAAAGAGTAATTTCTCCCATCTAAGTCAAAATCAAGGTTTAGGATGTTTACAGAAATAGACTAATAATGATCATTTGATTCCATCAACAATTAATATTTTATATTTTTCCTCTGAGATATTTTAAAAAATAATTAATCTTTACTGAGTGAAATTCATTGTTATATGTTTTCAATATGCCTTTTTTTTATAATACTCACAATTAAGCATTTGTAATTTTATACTAATTAACATTATGGGTGGTTATAATAAAGATAAATTAATAAAAGAAATATAAACATAATGGCAAAAAAAGCTTACAATATAATATTGCTCTCTCTCAACGGGTTTTGCTGCCTCCTCAAACACGGAACCAACACCATCGTCGTCGGCGGCCCCTTCTGGGCCGGCCGGCCGGACATTCGCAGATGCTGTCAGAAAGGGAGTCTCGATTACCCCTAATGCCACTGTTAATCCTTCTTCTGCTACTGAATCGGAGGCTCTATCTAAGAAAACCTTCCGCTTCAAAGGAGCTCCTGCTATCTCATTCACGGATGAAGAGATTCAACAATATGCTTTGCCCTTCAAATTCGCTTTAGTGGGTCTCTTTGCATCTGGTCGCCCCTCAATGAAAGGTTTGAAAAAAGGTATGGATTCAATTGGTTTTCTGGGTGATTTCACAGTGGGTCTGCTTGATGAACGCCACGTTTTGATCAAATTCACGATTGAAGAGGATTTCTTAAGGTTTTGGTTGCGCCAACTGTGGTTCTTCCATGGATTTGCAATGAGAGTTTTCCGGTGGACCCCTGATTTCGTTTCTGATATAGACAGCCCTCTGTATCCTGCGCGGGTTACTCTTGAGAACTTGCCGGTGCATCTATTCCAAAAGAAACCTCTCTTTCAGATTGCTCATCTAATTGGTACCCCATTGAAGCTGGACTCTGCAACTTCGTCACTGACCCGCCCTTCAGCAGCTAGGATTTGTGTAGTGGTGGATCTTTCTAATGAATTAGTAGATAAAATCTGGATCCAGAACGGTAAATCGAGCTTCTTTCAACCTGTAATCTATGAAAATCTACCCATGTATTGTGTTAATTGCTGTAAAATGGGCCATTCTCCATCGTCCTGCACTCGAACTGAATCTGCTGGGAAAGACAACGAAAGTCCTGATGCTGTTGCTCAAGATTCTAAACCTGAGAATAAGATTTGGGTTCCAAAGCGTGATTCAGCTAACAACGTTGGCGAATTGCAAGGTAATGCTTCTGATCGAATTTTATCTGTCTCTCGGCCTCCCCCAATTCCCACGCAGGTTCAGAGTGAGTTGCCTCCTGATTCTGTGGATTCCCCTGAACTTGTTTTGATTGATGCTGCTGTTAATGTTAATTCCTCTGCTAAAAATGATAATTATGGTTCTGATAATCCTGTGCATTCTTCTCTTGCTGTTGAGGTTTCTAATTTGGCAACTGCTTCACAAAATTATCACAATCACGATGCTTTAAATACTGCTACTGCTTCTTCAGAGCTAGTGCAGGTTGAAAGGCAACATGCTCCAGTTTTGCCTTCTCAACCTAGCATTTCAAACCCCATAGCTCAACTGGTTGTTAGTGATCAGGAGGGACATGATGGTATTGAATCTGATACTGATCTTCCACTCTCAGAAGACAATCTGGTCATTGGTGATTGTGGCAATTTGCAAACAGTTCCTGCCTTACCTTATGGGGTAGAGGTTAAGCGTGTTACTAAGGGTCGAGGTCGCAAAAAACAAACGGGGAAAGGTCCTAAAAAGCAGAATGTCTCTAGCTCTCTTGTTGATCATCTGGATTCTTCTCAATGAATATTCTCTTCTGGAATGTCAGAGGTATTTCTTCATCATTAAATCGTATACATAAGATCTGTAGAGACCATAAGATTGGTTTATTTGTGTGTATTGAACCGCTGGTTGCTTCTCACAAGATGAATTTTATAGCTTCTAAACTGGGGTTTCATAATAGTTTTTCATCTATTGATAACAAATTATGGATTATGTGGCTTGACCAAATTTTTACATTAAGCAATTTTAGGGTGATAAACCAAGCTTTATCTTGTGATGTTCTTTACCATTCTCTTAACTTTCAGTTTCGCTTGACTTCGGTGTATGGGTATCATTCTAGAACTAGTCGAACTGCTCTATGGGAGTCCCTTTGTGATTATTCTAGATCTTGCTCTTCTCCACGGCTGGTTGGTGGAGATTTTAATACCGTTAAATTCCCATCTGAGTATAGTGGTAATGGTTCCCCGGACTGGTTAGCTATGCAGGACTTTGTGGATTGTACTGATGATTGTTCTTTGATTGACATCCCTTTTCAAGGGTCGGATTTTACTTGGACGGGTGTCCGCTCCAATGGTAGAGTTTGGGAAAGGCTGGATCGGATCCTTGCTAATCTGGAATTTTTCAATTATTTTGATGTGCTTAGCAATCGGCATCTAAATATGACCTCTTCGGACCATTCTCCTATGCTTCTTGGTTGTCAAGCTGTAACTCAAAAAATTCCTAAACAATTTAAATTCCAGCATATGTGGTTGCAGAATGATACTTTCCTTCCTTTTGTGAGAGATCGATGGTCCTCTTCTTTTTCAGGTGGAGGTATGTTTGGTTTATTTTTGAAATTGAAAGATCTCAAAAAGGATCTTCGAGAATGGAACAGAAATCACTTTGGGCATTTATTTAATGATATTGCCAAAGCTGAATCAGAAGTTGCGGAAGCCGAGGCAATGTATGTTCATAATCCCTCTGCGGATTCCCATAGTAACTGGCAAGTTAAGCAAGCCGAGCTCCTTCAGAAATTGAAATTGGAAGAAATCTTTTGGCGCCAAAAGGCTCACGTTTCTTGGATTCAGGATGGAGATCAGAATACTAGATATTATCATAATTTTGTCAAGATGAGGCGCAAACTTCATCGTGTTATTTTGGTTGTGGGAGCTGATGGTTCTAGAATTGTTGAGCAAAATGCTTTAGGTGAAGAGGCAGTTCGGCATTTTCAAACTCTTTTTTCTAGCAATGATAGTGAAGCCGATTCACTTCATAGTGTTCTTCAATATTTGCCTTCTTTGGTTTCGGATATGGACAATGTTTTGCTGGTGAAAGTGCCAGAGGATGAAGAGATTAAAAATGCTGTTTGGCAACTAAACCCTGAGAGTGCCCCGGGCTCGGATGGATTTGATGGTTTCTTCTTCAAAAAGTGTTGGGATATTGTGAGATGGGATGTTTGTAGTGCTATTAAAGAATTTTTTTTCTTGGGGTTCCTGCCCCTTGCAGTTTTAATAGTGCTCAAATAATTCTTATCCCCAAGATAGAAAATCCCTCCTCTTTCAACCATTATAGACCCATCTGCTTAACCACATTTATCAGTAAAGTTTGTACTCGGATCCTTGCCAACCGTTTGTCACCTATTATGGATTTATTGATTTCCAAAGATCAGGTGGGGTTCCTGAAAGGAAGGTCAATTCATGCCCAAATTATGCTGGCGAGTGAGATGATTCACGACATAGATAAGAAAACGAGGGGACATAATCTGGCAATTAAACTGGACATGGCTAAGGCATTTGATAGGGTATCGTGGAATTTTTTGAAGGCGGTTTTGCAGAAGTTTGGTTTCTCTTCTAAATTTACCTCTCTCATCATGTCTTATTTCTCTTCAGCTCGTCTTTCGATTTTGGTGAATGGGGTGAGCTATGGCTTCTTTCAGCCGAGTAGAGGGGTTAAACAGGGTGACCCGTTATCTCCTTTGCTTTTTATTCTAGCTTCGGAAGCCTTCTCTAGAGGTTTAAATGCTCTGATGTCTTCTGGGGTTATTACTCCTTATAAGCTTCATCGTCATTGCCCGATTGTATCGCACTTGGCTTTCGCGGATGACTTATTGATCTTCATTACAGGCGATGTTCGATCTATAAAGGGTTTTAAAGGGTTTCTATCTGATTACCAATCTTCTTCCGGTCAACTTATTAATTTTGATAAAAGCGCGTTTTATTGTTCTAATAAAGTGAATATGGCTAAGGTCACTCAATTTGAAAAGCTTTTATATATTCGCAAGAGCGTTCTCCCCTTTACATATTTGGGTGCCCCAGTTTATCAAGGTATCAACAGATCATCTTATTGCAAGGACCTCATTAAGAAAATTGATTTGAAGCTCCATGGTTGGTTGAAAAGATTTTTATCTCCTGGAGGCAAGCTCATTCTTATTAAGCATGTTTTAAGTTCAATACCAATCCATATCATGGGAGCAATGTTGCTTCCTAAAACTGTTATCCGTGCTATTGAACGTAAATTTGCTTCCTTCTTTTGGGGTTCAAGTCGTCATCATTGGGTAAGCTTTTCTAAAATGTTGTTTCCCACGGAAGAGGGGGGTCTTGGAATTAGATCTATTATTGCCATTCAAGATGCTTACTCCATAAATCTTCTTTGGATGTTTTTCCGCGGAGATTCTCTTTGGGCACATTACATGCATAATAAATATTTCCGAAAGGGGAATATGACCTTCTTGCAAACTGACTCTTGCACCTGGAAGCGTCTTTGTCATGCCTACAACTCTTTCTCCGATCATTTGATTATCGATGGAAACTATGTGTCTTGGTCGGATAGTAGTAGTGATGTGTTCAAACTTTCAACAGCCTATGACTTGGTTCGCCCTCGTCACAGATCCTCCATGGTTGGTAAAGCGTTGTGGGATAATGCTGTGCCGAAAAAATACTCGGTCTTTACTTGGAAACTCATCAACAAAGCCTTGCCACTTCCTTTACAGTTACAGCAGATTGGAGTTCACCTGGCCCCTTGCTGTCCGTTCTGTGTTTCTGGTCCACCCTCGGTTGATCATATCTTCAGGCAGTGTGATTCCATTAACAGAATATGGAAATTCTACAAGGCCCATCTTCTTCCGTTTGATCGTGGCAAACAAGTTACTCTCCGCCATGAGCTTATGTCATGGTGGATACACTCAAAAACTTCAACTACGAAAGGTAAACTCTGCTTGCTAGTTCCACAGGTCATCATTTATTCCATTTGGTCGGAATACTGCCGATGTGTATGGGATGGCAAAACCTTTTTCGGTTCCAATATTGATCTTTTTGTTTCGAAAGTGCTGTTACATTGGGGTGTTGCTTTTTCAAATGCTAAATTTGCCTCTCCTTTAGCCTCTTTTGCTGGTTTTTTGCCACCTAGCTTTGGGATCTCAAAGCCAAAGCCAAAATTAATTTACTGGAAGTGTCCAACAGCTGGTTTTCTAAAATTGAACATTGACGCCTCCTTTACTATGGTTGGTTCTTCGGGGGGAGCTATTCTTAGAAATGATTTGGGACACTTTGTATCGGCTATTTGCTTTACTTTAAAGGCAGCAAATTCAGCTGAAGCAGAGCTCTTAGCTGTTAATGAAAGTTTGAGATGGGGTGTTTCTTTGGGCTATGATCGCATCCATGTTGAAGTTGATGATTCTTCGGTGGTTTCTATTTTAACGCAGCAACATTCCTTCTGGCCCATCCAATTTCGCTGGCTAGCTTCCCTCTCAGGTACTTTCTATTTTCATCATACTTTCCGCGAAGGCAACAAGGCGGCACATTATTTGGCGCAATATAGCAGACTAAATAATGTTTCTCGAAGATTTCAGTCTTTTGAATCCCTTCCCAATCTTATAAAAGGTGTGATTATCACAGATTGCATGGGACTCTCAAACTTCCGTTTTCAATAATTTATTTTTTCGGTATTTTCTTTATCTTCCTCTGCCTACTTTATTTAGGCTTTGTACTAAACTCTTGGGTTCTTAATCCCCAATTTAATAAAGATTATGGTGGCTCCGCTCACCTTTAAATTTAAAAAAAAAAAAAAGCTTACAATATAATGTCAAAGGTGCATTTAAAACTTAAGTATTCTCATCCTTCTAAACTTTTTTTTTAAAGCCATCCTTCTAAACATTTTTAATTCCCCCAAAAAAAATAACTTTTAAATAAATTTTTCCTATGAATAGTATCAAATAAATACACTCATATTTATTTATTTATTTTTGGGCCAGGTGAATCTTTGGGTGCTATAGCTTGATTAATTAAAAAATGACATGATTTACAAAAATGCAACAACTTTTGCTAGCTGACCAAATCACTTAAAATAAAAAATAAATAAATAAAATAAGAGGACTTCAAATGATAAGAAAGGTAAATGATTGGAGATGGAGGAAGCTTGATTTTTTAGACCTTCCAATGTGGGACTGCGAGGAGATTAGATGGTCCAGCAATCGCTTTTTTTCTTTTTATCTTTGTATCAATTATCATCTTGACTTTTCAATGCATTCACTTGCTAGAGCTAACCAACAATAATAAGGTTCCATATACAAAATTACTTGAAAAAATATTCTAAAAACAATGATGACAAGTAGACATTATTATACTCAAGATGTATCAAAGATCTACTCACCAAACTACAAAATAAAAAAAAAAATTTAGATCAAATCGAAAAATTTCGACACTCAAATCTATTTAGATCATTTACATATAAAAGAGCAAAGAGAGTGAAAAAAAAAATCATTTATCTATAAAAGTTCATATTTATTTATAATTAAAGAGCAGGGGATAAAATTTAAATATATTAACAGATTTTTAAAAGGTGTCATTATCATATGATAAATGTGCCAGATTTTTAAAAGGTATTTTTTTAATTAAAAAATTTTTGCTTTTAAAATTTATAATAGTTGGTGTACTCAAGGTATATATATAATATACCATAAATATAAATAAAATATACATTTAGTTAAATTTAAAATTATTTTTGTTGAAATTTATATGATATTTTAAAAAAAAGTTTGATTTTCTTAATAATATCTATCATAAATAAATAAATAACAAAAGTAATTTTAACTTTTTAGATTATAGCACATCAACCTTTGATCCTTTAAATTAATGGGAAGATGATTAGTTAGATAAATCTACCCTCATTTTGGATTTGGCAACTACTTATAAGCATGACTTGCATTTGCATATAACTTAAGAAAACTTTCTCCAAGATATCATGATTATAAAACTTTTTCCAAACTTTGTGAAATTGATATTAAAAATAATAATTAATAATATATTGATCATAATAATAAACTAATAATATTTTAAAATACTTATAACAATAATACAAAATTTTATTTAGGATGAAATTTCATACATCAAATTATATTAATTGTTAGTTTATCTTAATTTTAAGTTTTTTTTATCTTTTAAGAATAAACAAGTTCTTTTTTTATTTTTTTTTATTTTAGTGTCCGAAAACATTTTAATTGACAAAATTAAATGTGCTTCCATTAATTGTAGAGTTAAACAAGGACAAAATCGTACCTCTGCGAGTCCAATTACTTAAAATGAAGAATTTGCCTTTAAGTATCCATTCATTTCGGTCAGTTACTTAATTAAGAGCTTTTTTTATTTTTACGATTTTATAATTAATTACATAATTTTGATTGGTTCTAATTAATACAATAAAATATCATTTTTATTTTTTTAGCGGAAAGAAAAAAGCCTTCAAGAAAAAAAAAAGTATGAACCCTTGTTTATAAGTCAACGAAGGAGGCTGAAAAGATGGCATAAAGAAATTTGATTTCAGATTAAATTATTATTATTATTCAAGTTTTCAAATCTAACGAAATCTCTGTAATTAATATATAGCTATCCAATTTATTTCTTTGTTTATCAAGATGTCAAAAAGAATTTTTTGTTTCCCACAATCACCAATTTAAGTAAAATATATATATTATATATATATATATACACACATATTGAAAAGTTATATTAAATTAGCAAATTTCCCCTATAGCATTTCTAATTTCTTCCCTTTATTTTTTCATATTTTAAATAAAACCTTTATAATATTTAGTTGTTTATTTCTTAGTGTCTATTTTAATATTATTTTTTTTATATTTTTATCTCATTAATCAATTTATTTTTTATATTTAACAGAGGTATGTAAATTTTTTAAAATAGATTGGATTCGATTAAACGGAATAAATTTTAATCCAATTCAGTTGGTTTATGATATATATTTGAATAAAATTGAATTTATAGTTCAAAATTTTTTTAAATTTAATTGAGTGATCGAGTTGAAATTTATTTTTCTGTTTGAACTTAAACTCAATCGATAATAAATATTATATATATTTATAAAATATAATATATATTATATAATTTGATCCGAATTAACTTAACCTATAAAATTATATATATATATCAAATTAACTTAACCTATAAATTTATATATATATATATATTGTATATTAAATATATTTATAATATATATTATATATATTATAATATGATTTAAACCGATTAAATTTGAAAATATATAAATCAATTAAAAATATATATAATTTTAAATAAGTTAATTTAATTTTTTAATATTTAATCGAGTTTGATCGGGTTAAAATATACTTCAACTGATCAAATTCGACTAATACATATTATTAATATTTAGAGAATTCAATTATATATAAATCTATTCAATATTCTATATTTAATTAATATAGAATTATATTATACTTAATATTCTAATATCCAATTACTTTTTTTTAATAATCACTTGACGATATTGATATTTAATAACGATTTAGTAGCAAAAATTTTTATATTTTGAGATTTTATATTTATAGGATTTTAATAATATATTTTAAATAAAATATCTACATATTTAATTATTTATTTGTTAGTTTTTATTTCAACATTAATTTTATATTTTTGTCCAACTAATCAATTGGGTGTCCTAAAATCCAATCATCTTTTTTTTTCACTTGGCAAATTTGATACTTAATGAGTTATGTAGCAATAATTTTAATATCTTAATATTTTAATTATATGATAAAATTTCTTCTATCTTATATAAAAGATAAAATTTTTAAATTTATTTTGTCAATGAATAAGACTAAGAGCAGTCAATGACGATTATTTTAGACAAAATGCAATTATATAAAATTCAAATTAATATAGAAAAAAAGAGAAATGAATAATGAGGAAAATAAATGAAAATTTTGGTAAAATTATATTTCATTATAATTATTACTATCCCAAGCGATAGAGATCAAAGATATTTAATTATTTTCACTCATTTTGCTTATTTTTTACTTAATTTATTTAATTGGAATATTTCATCTGAATTTTTACAGAATTTTTTTTGATAAATTGTAAATTATAATAAACTTTTAAATTAATATTTTTACACATATAATAAATAAATGGAATTAAAGTTGGGTGTCCAACTAGTAATAATAATTAAAAAAAAAATCTCATACTGGCATTGTTATTTTATGCTACAAGTCAACCAATTTCTTGTATTAAAAAACAAAAATGCTTTGGCCATCTACACCTTCAGATCGGGACTCCCTAAGGGTTTGGCATTATTAGGGATTATACCATTAAATCAAATTCAATTAAATTCATCTCTACAGTTTATTTTGATTTGATTTGATAATATATATATATATATATTAACGAGTTTTTTTATTTTTGTTAAATTAGAAATATTAAATTTAAACAGTATTAAAATTAAACCAAATTAAAATATTTCAGTTTCATTTATTTTGATTTGTTACACCAAAATTAACCGCTTGATTTGATTTTAAAAAAAATCATAAAATTGAAATTTTTTTAATTAAATTTGATAGTTTTCTTAAAACACGCTGAATCGAACCGTACGCCATATATCACTCTCTCCTTTCATATTTCTTTTGTCATCATTACACAACCTGTCGGTGACTCAAAATTTCCACTTCCTAATTTTTCTCGAAAACAACAATTTCTTCTCCACTATATATATATATATGTATATCCACATTCATTTACTTCATGGACTCCCTGGCACTGCTAGTTTTCTACAGATAATAAGGCCGTTTACTTTCAAACAGAGACGTAACACTCATCTAGTTTTCTTTGACTTCTATTCTGTATTTTGCTTATTGGTATAATTACCTGAATATTCCCCGTATTCCAAGCTAACCAGTACCTTATAATTACCTGAATATAATTACCAAACTATATATATACATATATATTTATTGATGAAGGGTAACAGATTCTAGAGCTCAACTCAAGACTTTAGAGGGATCTTGAGCTCTGAACTTCATATGGGTTATTTTTCTTTCTTTTTTCTTGTTCTTTTTGGTTTGGTTTTGAATGTGGCTTGGTTGTGTAATGGAGGCAAAACCAGTACTTTTGTTAGGCCTGTTGAGAAAACTATTGATATGCCTCTTGATAGTGATGTTTTTCGAGTCCCTTCTGGCTACAATGCTCCCCAACAGGTTTTTTTTTTCTATTGTTATTTGCGCTGTTTCTTGCTCTTTTTAGTTTAATTATTTTTTGTTTTTCTATGTGGGGTTTGGGAATTAATTATTGATAAAAGCTTAGTTTTCTATTTTCTGTTTGTTTTTATAGAGAAATTTTGATTAAAAAAAGTAATGGTAGGTTTGATAATTGTTTAAAGATTTATATTGATGTGTTAGAGGTTTTGAATTCAAGGTCCACATAACACAAGGAGATCATGATGGTAAGGCAGTGATAGTGTCATGGGTTACTGAAGATGAGCCAGGTTCAAGCATAGTGCTTTACTGGGGTGAAAATAGCACACATAAGAAGACAGCTAAAGGCAAATATTATACTTATAAATTCTACAATTACACATCTGGTTATATTCATCACTGCACTGTCAGAAACTTGGAGGTAATAATTTGGATTGCTTTGATAAATCAATAATTCCTCTGTTTGTGTTCTGTTCCTGTTGAAATTTATAGCTTCTGGACTTCGCTGTCATAAGTATTTAGTTGGAAATTTTAATTGATAGAGCTCAAATCAATTCCTTTCAGGTCTTGAACTAGATTATGATTTTTGTTAATATATATAATGTTTCTCTTCGCAGTACAATTCTAAATATTACTATGTAGTTGGGATTGGTCACACTACAAGGCAATTCTGGTTTGTTACTCCTCCAGCAGTTGGTCCAGATGTCCCTTATACATTTGGTCTCATTGGTATGTAGTTGCTAGTTTCTCATAAACTCATGTTGAGTTTACGAGTCTTCATATTGAGATGCTTTGTCTCTAAAGGAAGGATCAATAGTTCCTGGGCCAATGTTTTTCCTTGGAATTGTTGTATAATTGATTTGCATATATATGAATGTTGGTGAAGAAAAGGATTTTAAATGTTTATATTTGCTTATATCCTCGCTTTTGGGGTTTATTTGTAGGGGATCTTGGACAGAGTTTTGATTCAAACAGAACTCTTACTCACTATGAAATGAACCCACAGAAGGGACAGACAGTTTTGTTTGTTGGGGACCTCTCTTATGCAGATAGGTATCCGAATAATGACAATGCAAGGTGGGATACATGGGGAAGGTTTACAGAGAGAAGTGCTGCTTATCAACCTTGGATATGGACGGCAGGAAATCACGAGATTGACTTTGCCCCTGAAATTGTAAGAATATGTTTGCTTAGTTTACCATCTAGTCAGCAGTAACATCTTTAACATTTCTGAAATATCTGAAGTCTAACATGAGATAGAAACTTCTAAAACTTATTCTGGTGAGAAATTCTACATGCTATCCTATTTGGAAAATCTATAGCTTCTTTATTTGATGAACTTTTGAGCTCTAAAAAATTATTAATATATACATTCTCGGAGCTGCTACTTATTGCCTTTATAGGCTTGATGCTGTTTCATCTCCTTTTGCAAGTAGCTATATTGCAGTTACATTGAAATTCTTATGTGGAATTTTGATTTTGTAACTTCACTGGTGTGGTTTCTTCTATCTATGGAACTTGTAAGGATTACTGTCAAGTATTGGATGAAAAGAGAACTCTGAAGTCTGAATCTAGCTTGATGATTCCACATGGCACCATTACTTTTATAATTTGATACCATATCTTTTGTGATTGTAGACTTGTAGTCCATACTGTGTGCTGAATATGTATATTTGCCAAGTGAGTATGAGATACTGGAATAAGTGATTCATAATAAATGATTGTATTGGTATTTTTGCAGGGTGAAACTAAACCATTTAAACCTTATACTCACCGCTATCATGTCCCTTATAAAGCATCAGGCAGTACGGCTCCCTTTTGGTACTCAATCAAGAGAGCTTCGGCATATATCATTGTTTTGTCTTCATATTCTGCATATGGTATGAATGTGCAGTTCTTTTATTTACTCTAAGAGCAAAAATAAAATTAGTTCTTATGATGCATTTATATGCAGCAAATCTTTTATTACAAGTCAACTCTATACATTCAGATAAATATCTAGTGCATATATATCGTGACGAGTGCAAGTCAGAAATGACTGTAATTCTTATTGCTTTGAGGATAACTTTGTGTCATTATGATATTTAGTCTCCTTGGAATAATCTGATCTCCATAACACTGATTTAACTCTTGCAATGCTATCAATTTTATAGTATGGCCTGAGTCCAAATGAGGTATTTTCTGGGTTTAGAAGCCTGAATATCAGTCAAAACATTCTGTGAGATGTTCTGATGTTTCTATTTTTAGTGACAGACTAATAAAAAAAATGTTACATTTACTAATACATTCACTTCTGTTGATCTGTCATGTTTTAGGCAAATACACTCCTCAGTATAAATGGCTTGAAGCAGAGCTGCCAAAAGTTAACAGGACTGAGACACCATGGTTAATTGTTCTTATGCATTCCCCATGGTATAATAGCTACAACTATCATTTCATGGAAGGAGAGACAATGAGAGTAATATACGAGCCATGGTTTGTTCAATACAAAGTTGATGTTGTTTTTGCTGGTCATGTTCATGCCTATGAACGATCTGTAAGTTTACCCCCTTCTCTGAGCTGGTTTATAAGCACGTTTTATTGAAATGTGCTCTAATTTTCTGCACAATTCTTGTTGTCTGGGCACTTTGATTTCTAAAGCCTGAAACCATTGTGAAGAATAGTGTAGTTTCAAGAAGCTGCATTTAGAGTAAAAAATTGAATATTCAATTGTTTAAAATGCAAAAGAACTTCTAATTGTTTTGGATCAGAATGAACTCTAAGATTGTGAACCTTTTGAAAGTCTTCATCCGGGTACTACTCGTTCGGACATCTTCCACCTATGATTGACATTTCCATTTGTTGTCTTCTCAGGAACGTATATCTAATGTTGCATACAACATTGTAAATGGGAAATGCACTCCAGTAGGAGATCAATCTGCCCCGGTATACATTACCATTGGCGACGGAGGAAATCTCGAAGGCTTGGCAACTAAGTAAGATTCTTGAGTGCTGAATAGTACTAGTGATATTGAAGTGTCTTACTAATTGTCAGCATAGTTGAAATTGAATACAATATCTTCTTTTGTAATGCAGCATGACAGAGCCACAGCCAGAATACTCAGCCTATCGTGAAGCCAGTTTCGGCCATGCCATTTTTGATATTAGAAACCAAACACACGCTTACTACAACTGGCACCGTAATCAGGATGGCTATCCTGTGGAAGCTGATAGTATGTGGTTCTACAACAGATACTGGCATCCGGTTGATGATTCTACAAGTGCTCAATTATAGTGGAAAACTATTTCGTTTGTTAACTTGGAGAATATAATAGCCATTTCAAAGTTCACCATTATTCAACGTGATCTTCCTCTTTCAGCCTTCTTTTCAATTTGTATTGTTACTTCTCTACAAACTGAAATGCATCAGAAGTGAGTTGGAGTTGCAATAATACAGCAACTGTTGGTCGATCTTTTAAAATTTCAACCACGATGAATTAAGGATTTTTTTTTATATCTTATTAGCATATTAATAAGTTATATATGTATATATAACATCAATATATTTATGAAAAAGTAATATAGAAATATGATATTTCGAATTTTTAAAAAGATCTAATATTTTTTCACTATAATATCAAAGATTAGTGATGCTCATAGTTTAATTAATTGAATTATGAGGGAAAAGAATAAATTGTCATTTTCAGTTGATAAAATCTTTAAATTAAAATTGAATTATAAATAAACAATTAAGCAATTATAAATTAATTGTATAAAATAATTAATTAATCTACATTTTTATTTTTTAACCGGTTCACTGTGTACATAAAAAAAATTAAAACTAACGAATTATATATATAATAAAAAATTCAACTAATTATAAGAATAATTTTAAAATAAACACATAATTAAAATATAAAATATATATTTAATTAAAATGATAAATGTATATAATTTATAATTCATTATATATAATTATATATAATATAATTTATTATATTTATATAAATTATTCGGTTCAATTAATTGGATTAAATAATTTTTTATTAATAAAATTAAAAATATTAATCTAAAATATTAATTTAACTGACCATACTTTTCAATTCAATAGGATTTTCAGTTTAATTAGTTTTTTTTTATCATTCCTATCAAAAATTAACAAACATGAAACAAATAAAACAGTAACAAAAAAAAAAGAAAAACAAAAAAGAAAATATTGCAATCATTTAGAAGTGAAAGAAACAAAAAGGCGAAAAAGGTAATAGCAGTTTTCATCCCATCGGGAGTTGGGAACTTTTAAGAGGTCAACACATCACCGATCGATCAACGCCGTTCCCATTCTGTTCTCACAAAACTTCAACCAGAGTGAACGAGCGTTTCTAATGAAGGATCCTCAGGTAGTTTCATAGAATGGCGGAGGAGATATCAATAGACCAGAATCAAAGCACCTCAACCACTTCTAACGATAATAAGAAGGAGGTAGATCCAGAGTTATTCAGTTGCTTGCTTCAGCCCTGCCCCGCCGATTCTGATCCTGTATATATCGGCATTCGCCGCCTCCTTCTCTATCGTAAAGCCGAGTCCGGTGCTCGTCGCCGAATCGTAAGCTCTCTTTTTCTGCTTTTTATGTCCATTAATCACTGTTTTTTATGGATATAGTGCAATTGAAACTAGTTTGGAGCTTATTTTTGTTCAAAATCTAGTTTGGAGCTTAATGTCGTAGATTTAGAAGAAATTTCAAAGTAGAAATACTCCAACTGTAACAAAATTCATACTAGGATTACTGCTTTTTAGTGCAACTTGTTTTTACAGTTAAGTCCATTCCATTCATGATTTGCATTCAATGAGATCTATCTTATCTAATTCAAAATGTTTTATCTGCAGTAATTCGTTTAGCAAGGAATGGTAGATGCATCAGTTCTCCATTAGAGTTTGAACCTAGGGAATTAAGAAATATTAAGGACTAAGACTTTGAATGATCTTGGTAATTGTATTTCCAGTAAGTGGATATTCAAATGTTTTATGAGTTAAAATTGGAGTATGGAACTGGTTGTTTTTGTCATTTTGGGATCAAGTTAAGATTGTTAATTTAATTTTACTTTTTTTTTTTATAGATTTCACATTATTGTGGAATGACAATGATCCAGTCTTGCTGTTAGCAAAACTGACTGCATATATTAGAGTGAATGGATTCCTATCATTCTTTTGGCGAATACATATCATGTATGGACCAAGATATTTATGAATCATGCTCAGATCTATTGATAACTCAACTTGCTTGAGCACACAGGGCTTTTTCTTAATTCCACAGAAATCAAATATTTAAAATAACTGAGTGAGTCGTCAGAGACTATGAGAGGTAAAGGAAAAGGATATGATGTTGTTTAATTCAAATGCAGAGGATGTGACTCGCCAAGTCCACATGTGATAAAACTAATGAGATAGTTTGCATATGAGAGCTACAAATAGCTAGCAACAAATATTTTACTTTTGTGATATCTGGCCAGGCCTAATGTTGCACTAAATCTTCAAGTTCTAATCTACTTAGGTGCGAAATGTGACAAGGTTTGTGGTGTCATGACTTGATGTAGCTGAGAACCAGCCATAATGCAGTTGACTAGATTTCTTCTGCATTATATATATATATATATATTTTGTGCTATATTCATCTTATTTTTAGACAAATGAATTACCATTGTTCATCTTATTTGTCAGAATTTATTCATGGGAAAATAGAAGTGATGCCTATTGAGGAAAACTGAGAGAAAGACAATTGAGGTGGCCAAAGGCCCCATAAGGAAGATAGAGCATCTTAGAATAGAAAAGGATAAGAAAGGAAGGAAATACCCGATATGACATGGGAAGAAGTGATAAGGAAAGATCTAATTGCCCTGAATATTTCTAAAGAAATAATGCAAAACCCTGTGGAATTGAAGAAATTGATCCATGTAGCTGGTCTCAAGTAACTTTGGATTGAGGATTAGGTGTTGTTCTTGTTGAATGCCCATTATACAAATAAAATGTGGTATATATTTGATGAAATTCTGAATTATTAACTTGAATGTGTAATTCTCATTGAAGGCTTTTTCATTAGTTGATTGGTTACTCATTACTGTCATTCTTCTTGTTTTTTTCTTTGGTTTTTTCCCCTTCCTTTCTCTTTGATGGTTTGAATAATAGCTTACCACATTGATTTCTGTTGAAGGATTGGAGATGCAATGGGAGAGGATATGCCAGCTATCGTAATTACATTCGCAGGCCAAGAAATTGGGAAACTCAGCAAATGAGTCTCCAGAGCACTCCCGGGAACAGGTAAACTTCACTTGGCTAGTAAAACTATTGTGAGTTTACTATCATATTCATTAATTAGTTTCACATTGTTCAATAGGAAACTGATGTCTTGTGTTAGTTTTTGATACCAAAAACTTCTAGATGTAGCAAGATGAGTCTGATTGAAAAAATATGAAAAAAGGATCTTTTCATGCCTTAAAAGCCGAGATAATTGTGATAGAGTGATATCTCTTAATCTTCTTGTTTAATTGGATATCAAGCTTCATCCTGCGTATCTAGTATAAAGCAGAGTTGATTGATAGCATCAAGTAGACTGATAGTATATGGTTGACAATCAAAAGTTCTATAGTCTTGATTTCACTTTTTAATATTAGATTAGCTGGTTGAAAGTCTAAAAACTTGAGGTGGAATCATTTTATAAAGGATATAGTATATTTGATAATGTTCATCCTTACATGAAAGCTTGACATTTTATCATTGTCGAAGAGTCCAGGTTTGGTATTAAGATTCAAAACTGTCAACATTGTTTTCAGTAATAGCTTTGAAGCTACATAGGAAACTGAACAACTACTGAACTAAGTAAAGCAGGCCCACCTTTACCGATTGAAAGATTTTGTTTTGATAAGAGGTTGAAGCTAAAGTGAGATGGCATAATTTCCTTGACTGGTATATGTGGGTCTATCAACAGCATCTCCCGCTGTTTGTAGCTGATTACCCATGGATTCACATCTGTAGTTAGTTATCTTAGTGTGATCAGTGACCTAGCAATGTATTTTAGAGACACTTATTACTTTCAGAAACATTTGTTCTTGTCTTTGGCTTCCTGCATGCTAATATTCTGTATGTTAGCATGTCTTTTAGACCTTCTTCCTCTCTGAACAATGTTAACTATTGGTAACCAGTTTGGGGAACTTGAAATGTAGACCTATTACGATCAGCTAGTCTTACTCTTGTAGTCTTGCTGCAAGAACTGGGTATCTTCTTGTGGATTCTCTCTGGTGGGTATATTGTAGTGAATTAAGTCTGGTTTGTAAGTTGTATTTTCTTCATTGGTTTCAGTTCTAGATTGCTCCAGAGAAGGGAGAGGGTCAATTTATGTCTCTTTTGATATAAATGTATATATTTTTATAAAATATTTTGAAACTATAAACTAAGAAAATATAATATTAAATATTAGTTAATAACTATGTAAATATGTGCCACAAATGAAACCCGGTGTAGTAAATAAATAATTTTAGTAAGATTACCAAAATAAATAAGTTGAATTAGTTAGTCTTTGACTTTTTAAAAAATTGGACTTGTAACATTCATTAAAGTGCAATATATATATATATATATATATATGCACCAAATATAGTGAAACTTGGGAATTTTAAACCCCCATTTTCATGAGTGAATGTGTTTATTGGAAATTGGAAGTGATGCCTATTAAAAAAATGTAGAGAAGGGAGATTGGATGGTCTGGGCATACACACTGAAGATCAACAAATGCAGTGGGATGTTTTGGGTATGTAATGTAGAGTACATTGAAGTTGTTGGAAACAAGAAAGTGAGGTGCTTACCTAGGAAGATATGGAGGGAAGCATGAGAAAAGAGTTCACAATTTCATGTCTTTTTGAAGATGTAGCCTTAAACCAAGTTGAATGGAGGAAACAGGTCCACAAATGTCTTCAAAAAGTTTCGATTGAGATTTGGTTGTAAATTATTCTTTTAGTTTTATTACCTGCAAGAAACATATATTTTTATTGTTTGAATAAATATATTCTTAAATTTTATTAAATTTGAGAATATTTTTTGAAATAAAAAAAGCTTTATTGGATCTATTTTCTTTGGTATATTAAAAGAACGATAACCAGGCGTCACCAATAGTTGTCTTAAGTGGTGTGAGCCTTGAGGATGTAGGCTCTACTCCCCACTTTTGATATTTTTCAATTTTCTGTTCAATGCATATTGGTAAAATACACTTCGATTTTACAGTGTGTGTATTTTGTGTATACATATTTGTGTGTGTGAGAGTAGGAGAGTGAGCAAGAGAGCTGTTAACGTCTGAAGTAAAATATGATTAAGGGAGCTGTTAGTGTCTGAAGCACAATATGATTATACAGGGTTATGATGGACAAAGAAGGCCAGTGGTTTAAGAAGCCCATGCTCATTGAGTACTTGTGAGTGGTAAGCTTTTATTCACTCGGTTAGAGAGTTATTAGATGTAGCCTATATGATCTTGGATGTTCCTGGGTTTTTGCTGGGTTAATGGTGTAGGGTCAAGGGTTAGGTGGAGTTTGTTATTTTTTGCAGGGAGCATAAAAGTCCTTGTATTAAGCCCTGTCACTATCTTTCAGATGTGAAGAGTGAAAGGAACATGACAGATTTTCCTTGTCGTCAAAGAATTTAGCCAATTAAAGTATTTGAAAATAATGTAAAGTGTTTCAAGTTATAAAGGCAGACACTTGTGTATTCATGAATGGACACACATAATTTAGAGATGACAACAACTACAAGATAGTTGACTTGCCTTGCATTAAAAACAAACCATTTTCTTTGGCAAGTTAACTAGCTTGGGATTAAGGCTTGGTTGTTGTTGTACAAATATTTGGTAATAGAGCAACCATTCGTTATGTTGCTTGCATCTTTGCTTGGTGTAGGACTTCTAATATTTTTATCTTTTGCTTTATGTTGAGAAAGACAATAAACACTTTTAACAATGCACTTTCTAATCTGTGAGTGCTATTTTAAATTTATGATCTATACAATTCTGACATCAGGTTCATTTACTGGTTGATGCATCAGTGGGCGATGGCTTCAATGTCCAAGTCCACTGTCCCATTTTTTAGAGGCAGAGAGCTGGAGTTCTAGCAGGGTAAGTATCAGTTTTTGGTGATAGTTTTTCTTCAATTACTTAATGCTTTATTTTAAATTTAGACTGCTTTGAGTGGTGCCATGAAAAGTTGGGTCTTGGAGTTGGAAGTATGGAGACATTCTCTTAAAACTTGTCCTGTCCTTACTGAGGAAGGAATCTACTGTAGTCTTATCTAGCCATCTTAACTTAGTGCATTTAATATTTAGCCAATCTAATTTAAACATTTCATTTTGACTCATTAAGATGCCTTGGCTCTTTGCTGTGAGCCTGTGATGGATCTCCAAGAATCCCACATGACTGCTGGAAATGGTATATTTAATTAATGGAAAAAATTTGTGTGATGATTAATGTTTAAACTTTTTCCCAAAAAAATGAGAGAAAACAAATAATCATATATGTGCAGGACCTTGCTTGTATTTTAGTTTTCTACTTTAAGCTTTAGTCACAAAGAACTTCTAATTTTTATTAGTTTTAAATTTTTTATCGATACTGTGATATCTTGCATCAGTTAGTTGTCAAATAAATATGATGTAATGATAATCTATTCACTAAAATATATGGTTTATGATGTGATACTGCCTGAAATAATTTATTTAACAATTTTTGACAAAAAGTTTTACATCATGTGATATCCATGCACAAAAATTGCTATTGTTAATGCTCAACACTAATTTTCAATTAGTTTGGGTTCAAAGCTATTGTATGCTTAAAGAATTGAGCACAACTCCTCGACTGTTGACTTTTGTGTCATTTTATTCTGAAAAAAATTTAGGGAATCAATGTATACAGCAGTTGTTATTTTCTTAAATATGATCAAGGAAGTAGGTCACAACTGTTTGATTGCAGAAACTGGGGGAAAGGGTGTCTTCTGGATTTCAAAGCATAATGTGCAAGCATCTAACTGATTATGATGTATCTCATTATTCAATTGTTATCTTTAAGGCACGAACCTTGATTTTAAATGCACTTGAACCATAATTGAGAATAGTTGCATGACAAGAACAAATTTGCTTTACATTACTCTGCTATTCTTCTTCCATATAATGTGAACTTCATCCATATAATATATTTTTTTTCATGAATATACTATCCCATTTTTTATAGTTGCATGAATATATTCTTCTTCAATATAATGTGAACTTCATTTGCAGAACCTAACTGGCAATCTGCCTTCAACTCACAGAACAAGCTTCAGCTCAACTGCAAGTGATTTTGATCGCTCACGTTGTCAAGGGGTTGAACCTGCATATTCTTTTGTAGGAATGCATTGCATCTTTGATCAATGCAAATCTGCTGGTACTTTTTTTACTCCTATTTGAATCTTTCACTGCTTATATAACTTTTTGTGGGGTGAGTAAATGGAGGAAATTTTAACAGTTATGCTTCTGTTAGTGTTTGTAAAATGGTTAACCAAATGGTAGGAGGATGCCAATTTTTCTATGTTCTCATTGTTTGGCTATCTTACTGTTTATTTGTTGCCTTAGCTGTCATTTTTCTTTGCACCTTCTTTCCTTGTATAATATTTTTTTTATATTAAAAAGCATTTCTAGAATTATGTAATCTGATTGATCTTGTTTGCAGTTACAGTTTTGAAGTTTGGGCACATGAGTTCTGGTTTGCTTGCTTATGGGACGTCGGATGGAACCTTGATAGTATGCACTGTCTCCGAGCCACCTTCAGTCCTCAAACAATTGAATGGGCATTCAAAAGATGTCACAGGTTTGATTTACTGGTATTGTTTCTTTTGTCTTTTCTTATATCCTAGACTCAAGTACTTGTACAGCTTGTCTATATTTTGCAATGGTGAAAAATGTGAATAGACATGCCAATGTATTGTTAATCTCAATGGAAATGATGGCATATAGAAGTGCTATGCATATGGAGATCCATGCCTGAGTAACATGTGGTAGTAGGAGTCAAAATTAACTATATATGTAGTTTGGTTGAGCTACTAGAAATGGAAACAGAAATAATTATGTGAAGCATTGAAGAATACTGCTCAACTTGGTTAATCTGCTAACTGAAACATTTAGGGTGCATGGCAGAACAGTACACCTACCTGATTTAATTTTTGACCACCAATATCAAGTTTCTACGGAATATTAAATGATGGATCACTGTGACTTATTATTATTGTTATTATTACTATTATTTTGTTTATTTTATGTAGTACAATTTGTTTTATTCCTACATTTTTCATTATCATTTAATATTAAAAAAAGAACAGAATGACCACCCTGAAAAGTGCATTCAGCCTCATTATGTTCATCCCCCTTTTTGTGAGGGGGTTTAGATGGATCTGTAAGGGATTTTGTGTCAGTTTCCTTTAACTGATATGACTTTCATCTTCCTACGCTTTAAAACAAGAGAGAAACCCTATGTACCAGTGATCTAAATGAGACAGTTGACATCCTATATGATATAGTAGGGTTGCTTTGTTTGGAAATCTGATGTAAACCGCACAAAGATCACCCCTAGCAATGGACAAAAATATCCTACATATTGTTGGAGACTTGGAGATATTAATTGCTGAACTATGCTTCAATATGATATTCAGAATGGCAGGTTTATTTAAAAGGTGATTTCACATGTATTTATTAAAGAAAAAATTAAACTCTTGCCCATTGAGCTGAGACTTTGAGGAAATGAGAAAAGTCTGAAGATATATGCTGGAGGTGTGGACTGTTTAATTCTGCGCATTTATTTAGCCGTGAAGACCTGGAATGTCATGGACTGAAGGAGGCAGTTTTATAGACAGCAGTAACCTCAGTCCCTGTCACAAGTTTGCCAATGCTAGCCTCTTGCCTCCATGTTCATGTTGATTGCACTCATTATGTCTATGATCAACTGAAAGGTCAATGCTGTCATGCCTTGAAGGTAGCCAGCTGCCATTGTACAGTCTTCCTCGCCAAAACCCTTGACAAGAATGCCAATGTCTGCAGAAGCCAAAATGTGGAATAATATGTTCTCTGCTTAACATGCTTGTGAATTATTCCCTTGGTGAAAAAGTATGTGGTCAAATGTGAATTTGCTAGCATAAAATTCCTGGATAAACAGACTATAGTAAAGGAGTGAGAAGTTGAAAAAAATACTGTGGTTTGGCATTTTGACACTCAGGGGCATTTTTTTTTCTTTTTGCATTATTTTAGTACTGAGGTTTAATTCATTTTCAGTTTAGCACCCATGTTTGATAATGTTGCTAAAAACTTAAAATCATTCTTTCGTGTTGCTAATGCACTGCAAAATGACAATTAAACGTGAGCAAAATATATGACATCACATAAATGCTGTGTATAAAGTTGAACTTTTTTTTATCATAGAGAGCAAATGAAGTACACAAAGTGATATTTTCTCTAAGCATATGATAATTAATATTAATAAAGAACTAGGATATAATGATTAATTTATACCATAAAGATATTATTTAAACAGATCTTGGTGATATTAGTCAAAAAATGTATAAACTGACAATAAATGAAATCTTTTTGTCCTTTGAGAGTTAAAGCATTAACAATAGTTTTATAAGCTTTTCCTTATTGAGAATTGTGCCATGCATGTCTGCTTTCATTTTTCATTGAAGCATTATCAAGTTGAGTGTTACGAGTTGTCATTATTGTGGGATTCTTATTGAAGTGCTACCTGCATACTGGTCAGCTACGAAAATTGTTGAATTGTAATAGAATTCATTTAAAGGAAGTGCTAGTCGACTATGGTTTGCACATGTCGTATTAAATATCTGAAGTATGTATAGCTGTCATTACCATGATTCTAAATCATAAAGTATATTTTCAGATTTTGACTTTTCATCCAACAATCAATATATTGCATCGTCATCCATGGATAAAACTGTGAGAGTTTGGGAATTATCACAAGGCCTTTGCATTCGAGTAGTATATGGAGTCTCTCCACAATTGTGTATTCGTTTTCACCCTGTAAGTATGAAGTTTGATATTTTCATTTGCTTTCTGTGGAAAATTCTCTTTGGAAATTTACTTACCATTTGCACATAAGAAATGTATTGATATGTACGAAGTGTTGATTACTAATGCTAAATTTAGATCTGTGGCAAACGTCCTTTTTCTTCTAGGTAGCATTTTATTTTTTGCTTTCCAAGTCTCTTCTTCAATTGAAAAATTATTTCTGAAATAATTTTGCTCATCTAAATGGATTCCATTTTCTGTAATTTTTTTATCATGTGAGATATTAATCTTGTTTATGTATGTTGTATGAAGTGTCTCAACAGATGTCAGTAAAAAGTTGTCCTTGTAGATTTTCACCTTTCTTTATAATGTAGTTGATGACTAATTGTTATGATTTCTTCTGTGTCCTTTTTATTCAGGTAAATAACAACTTCCTTTCAGTTGGCAATGAAAACAAAGAAATCACTGTAAGTACCACTTACTTTTGCTTGCCACATCATATATTGACATGATTAACTTATTGTATTCACTTAAAATTGTTCGCTGCAATCAGTTGAAAGGCTTTGATCTGTTTGATGACCATAACTGAAGGGATCCTCCTCACTTTCTCATCTGAACTTGAGAGGAAATTTAGTTATTTATGTTAATTTCTAATGGAACTTGCATCCATGTTGGAGCAATAGTCAGTTAGAATCCTTACATCATGGTCAGAATTATACTTGTGAAAACAAGAACTGATAATTCTAGCTGGCCTATATGGTTTTTCACTTCAATTAATGCCATTGATATCATTTTAATTGATGCCATTGACTCTGAACTTCTTTCTTTGTATTCAGGTAATCAATTTTAGCACTGGCAGGATTATTCATAAATTAGTCTTCAATGATAAGGTTACCTCTATGGACCATGATCACACTGGTCAGCTCATTTTCTGTGGGGATGGACAGGTGAGTTTTAGATATTCAATAACCTATCTTTACTATCTGATAAATTCACATATTACTGTTTGGAAATTAGCTTATGGAGTTGAACATGTAGGGGTGTGTATACTGTGTAAGCATGAACTCCCGTACAGGAACCTTATCACACTCTCACCGCCATCGTGGTGGCGGCAAGAGCAAATCTCCAGTAACAACTGTGCAGTACCGAAGTTTCTCTCTCCTGGCAGGAGGCCCTGTGTTACTGACATGCACTCAAGATGGAAACTTTACTTTTTTCAGGTGGGTTTACAAAAATCTGCCTTGCTACTCTTGTACATTGTTTTGGCTCTCTGAGCAAATATTCTTGGTTCTGGTGTGATGTTGCAGTGTGGCCTTGGAAGTACAAGGTTATCTGACTCTCCGATGTTCGCTTAAGTTGGCTCCAAGAGTGCACAGTATTCGAGCTTCTTTCTGCCCTCTGCTTTCCCTTGAAAAGGGAGAATACATAGGTTGTCTGATGACATGTTCTAATATTTTTTAAATTTAAGGACTCGCTTGGTTCATATTCAAAATTAAGCATGTAATTATTATTCAAAGGAATAGCAGATTATTATATCACTCATTTTGGCAAAAATTTTAAACGTATAGTAATTTATTATATGTAGTAAATATTGCATAGTGAAGTAAGAGAAGCCTTGAAGTATATGAAAGTTGGTAAAACTTGTGGCCCCAATGGTATTCCTATAGAGGTTTGGAAGAATCTTGGAGAGGTAGGAGTTGCCTGGTTAACTAAACTCTTTAATGCTATTGTGAAAGGACGTAAGATGTCGAATGCCTAGAGGAAGAGTATCCTGGTACCCATATATAAAAATAAGGGAGACATTCAATGCTGTACAAATTATCGGGGTATCAAATTTATGAGCCATACTATGAAATTATGGGAAAGGATTATTGAACACAGATTGAGGAAGCTTACAAGAGTTTCGGAGAATCAGTTTGGGTTTATGCCAGGGAGATCTACCATGGAGGCTATTTCTCTTCTAAGAAGACTAATGGAATTGTATCAAGAGAAGAAGAAAGATCTCCACATGGTATTTATTGACTTGGAGAAAGCCTATGATAGAGTACCAAGAGAAGTCTTATGGTGGGTTTTGAAGAGGAAAGAAGTCAGCGGCAAATATATCAACATCATCAAGGACATGTATGAGAATGCATCCACTAGTGTGAAAATACCTGGTGGAGACACTGAGGCTTTACCCATCACTACCGGATTGCATCAAGGTTCGGCCATGAGTCCATATTTATTTACCCTGGTTATGGACGAGCTAACCAGAAGCATACAAGACGATGTTCCTTGGTGTATGTTGTTTGCTGATGACATTATTTTAATTGATGAGACTAGTGCTGGTGTAAACCGTAAGTTGGAAGTGTGGAGAAAAATCCTCGAGGACAAGGGTTTTAAGTTAAGTAGGAGTAAAACGGAATATATGCACTGTGAGTTCAGTCTAAGGAAGAAGCAGGAACATGAGGTTAAGTTGGATGGAGTTTTGGTTCCTAAAACCAAGCAGTTCAAATATTTGGGTTCGGTGTTCCAGAATGATGGCCGTATAGATGAAGATGTGGCTCACAGAATACAGGTAGGGTGGTTGAAGTGGAAGGGTGCGACTGGGGTTCTATGTGATAAGAAAATACCTCTGAAAGTGAAAGGTAAATTCTATAAGACGGTTGTTAGACCTGCGATGCTCTATGGTAGTGAGTGTTGGGCACCAACGGGACAACATTTGCATAAGATGAGTGTGGCAGAAATGAGGATGCTAAGATGGATGTGTGGACATACCAGATTAGACAAAATTAAGAATGTTCATATTCGACAAAAAGTCCAAGTAACGGATGTCGGAGATAAGGTGAGGGAAGGAAGACTTAGATGGTATGGGCATGTTTTAAGAAGACCTCCTAATGCTGCGGTTCGTAAGTGTGAGAATTTGTTGATTGAGGGGGCTAGAGGTCGTGGAAGACCTAGAACTGTGTGGAATGAGATGGTAGCAAGAGACGATTTGATTAATGACAGACTTGAATGGAGACGTAAAATCCGTGTCTTGGAAGGGGCCTAAGGCTGGAGTATCTTTTTTTGGTGTCTTTTGAGCTTATTTTGTTAAGGATCCATACAGCCGACCCCAATCTTGTTTGGGACTAAGGCTTAGTTGTTGTTGTTGTAGTAAATATTTTCCGAATTAATGCAATACAAATTTTGTAAAAAGTAAAAAACTGTTATTTTATTATGCGGAATAACTATTCCATTCCATGAACCAAGCAAGCCCTATTTTACTGAGCAGTAAGCCTGTTTTTGTAACTTTTCCTTTCCAAACGCGCAGTTGCTGGAAGTGAGGATTCCAATGTGTACTTCTATGACTTAACAAGGCCAAGGCATACATGTGTGAACAAACTACAGGTCCATCTTTTTCTTCATTATTGTTACTTGCTATTTTTATTTTGTTGTTGGTTGACTATGCTCATCACATTGGACATTTGTGACTGCAGGGTCATCGATTTCCTGTTATTGATGTCTGTTGGAACCATGGAGAGAATTTGTTGGCTTCATCCGATCTTTACGGCATTGTTATTGTGTGGAAGAGAGAAAAGGCAAGTCAAAATAAACATACATGATAACAAATCCCAGACATATACAATCATAGAATCCAGGAACCTTTTCCTGTTTTTTTTTTCTTTTTCCCTTGTTCAACCATTTTTCTGCAACTTCTGAACCATTGGTGGTTTCTCGCTTGGTATTTTATGACCCATTGTTTTAAGAGACGTCGTAGAACTCAGTGATCATTGTTTGTATTAAGTTTTTTACTGCAGTTCATTATGTTAAAGTTCTCAACATGTGATGAAGTTTTGAAAATTAAAGAGCCCGTATAAAATTTATTGACAACTTGCATTTTGTCTGGAACTTTAATTTTTAAATTTAAAAACTAATTTTAATTTTTAAATTTATAATTATTGTTTAATTTAAAGTTTAATTTATATATTTTAATTTATTGTTTGATGATTTGATTAATTATATTTTGGAATTTGATTATGAATTAGGATTTAGAGTTTTGATGATTGTATTAATAATTTTTAAATTTGATTATGAATTGGGATTTGGAGTTTTGATAATTAGGTTAATTATTTTAGAATTTGATTATAAATTGGGATTTGGTGTTTTGATGTTATAGAAAATATTCTCTCACATAAATTTATAAAAAATAATTAATTTTTTGGACATAAAAAATAATTAGTTCAAATATATTTTTTAAATATTTTAAAAAATATAGACATTATTAAAAAAATAGTATACATTGTGTAATTTTTTAAAGTAATATTTAAATATTTAAATAAAAATAGTAAAAATTTTAATATTTAATAAGAAAATAAAATAAAATATTAATATTAATTTTTTATTATAAAAATAAATATAAATATAAATTTATCTGTAATTTTTTAAAAAATTTTGCTTTTTTTAAGTCTAAATTTTAGTCACTGTTTATTTGTATGGCAAGCATAGAAAAAGAACAAACAGGGATGAAAAGAAATCAGATAACTGACTACGACACTAACAATCTAGATCTCTGGCACAAATATTTCTTTTATTTATGGTGTAATTATTTTGAATTGAAAAATTATTATCAGTTATCATGCTAATTAGTCCTTAAAGGTACAATTTTTAAGTTTATTATATTTTAATGGCAAGGTATGGATAGAGTTACTAATCAGGGTTAGTTACTAAATTCTGGCCAAAAGGAAATTTTGGTTTGGCCTATAGTGCCAGAATGAAAAAACTCGTAAAACCCTATATGGGATTTAATCACTTATGTGTCGGTTTATGCTCTTATCAACCGCGAACGGTCAACGTTTTAAGTTTTGTTTATTTCAATTATATCTCTTGAATCAACCATTTTTCAATTTTAGCGCACAGATAATTTATATATCAAGAACATTGAGATCTTATTTTAAGAGGAATTTCATCAATTACGGTTTTTTTTTTTTTTTGAAAAAAAAAACATAATTTGTTGAGATTTGACAAAAGGGAAGAACAATCCTTTTTGCGCCCATCAATTTTTCGAGTTCTGCTTATTTAATGCTTAAAAATCTCTCAATTTCTTCTAAGGTGTTAATTTAATAACTCGCCAAACAAAAATTAAAGAATTGGTTTAGATGGTCTTCAAACAAGTACAATTTTAGATTTAGTTGAAAAACATGACATATTCAACCATTAGCTGTTAACAATAACACAACTACATGAATGCACAAGAAGCTTCCATACATTTAGGTGAAACAACAAAATAGAAACGAACATGTTCTAATCGATCAAAAATGAAATGGTTTCAATAGTACAATCTTACTTATTTGTCTAGCCTGTAGTCAGCAGACATGCTTTTTTGAACATTAACCTCAAAAGTTCAAAAAAATAATGTAAAATAAATATTGAACCATCATCAGTCTGAACAACAAATTAGGAATAAAACTGTGTAGCAACAAACTGATACATATGATTATGTTCCTGTTTATCCCAACAAACGGAGGCTAGAACAGCATTTGTAACAAGAGCAGGCATAAAAAGACCCTCGTATCTATTTTTCTTTCAACATGTTTTGATTATACATAAACCCTAAATTATAAACAAGAAAACCAGAGTATGGAAGATATACATTACACAACTATAAAACAACCAAACACGTCCTCGACTTTCAAAGGAAAACAAGGTAAGTACCCTCAAACATATAAACATAACAAAGGTTTTCAAACCAGTTTCCCTCTGCTATTGACTCACAAATATTACAGCTTGTTGAGCAAATATCTTTGCCTCCGTGTTTGCTTGAAGCCTACCCAAGTTTAAAAAAAAAAAAGGGAAACCGAACCCCAGCTCCTCCATTATCATTCTATATTAACATATTTTGGTTATTTACTTTTATCACCTTCTACGCCTCTTTGTTTCCACCTGAAAGAACAACAAAGCACAAAAACATCATCCTTCCTGGATTAGAGGCCATTCCTTGCGCAACTTGCAGGCCGTATTCCACAATGTTTTATTTGCTGACCTCAACAATAGAGGCACCTTATTATGCAATGGAATTAAAAAGGCTTTTCATAAGATAACAGCATGCTACCAGAATCTAAGACAATAAACCTTCTGAAAATAAACTTTAAATTATTAATACACAAAAAGAAGGCAACTATGAAGCACCAACATTCCCTAAAGGAGGGGTATGTACTGTAGGACACATGACCAGCTATTACACACACAAAACTGATAAAATATTTAAAAGTTAAATGTTAGCACACTAGTTTAACATCTTTTATAGGCATAAACAACACATTTCAGACACTTCAATGGGCCTCTTTCACTTTATCAAGGGAAATTACTTCTTTGCTCATCAGTAAAACAAAGAAAATGATCAGTTATTTATTTTTTTTAAAGGAAAGGTTATATAAGTTTAACAAAAAAAATCAGGGAGTACAATGCTTGTTGATTTGCTATTGTAACTGGGCGGTGATGTTCAACATCTGGCAATGTTTTTCATTATACCAACAGATTGATTTTCTTCATTTTTCTTTTTTTATGTTATTGATATATATTTCACAACTAGATGGTTAGAGATGATAGAAAAGATTTCCATTTACAATTAAATCACATCAATGATTGGCCTTGAACCTTACCTGTCTGCTTTTCATTATATATCAGATGATAAAACACATCTAAAAGAACATCTTTAGCGTACGATGTTTGTTTTTGACATTTTTAATAGATGAAAACCAACTTGGTGTTGCAAAAAAATTGGAGCCATGAAGGAAAATCCTAGTCTCTAAACTAAAAGAGAGTATATGCATTGCAATTTTAGCAATGGAAAGGGAAGCAACCGAATACCTACACAGGATAGACTATAAAGATCCTATGAAAGCACACTTTGAATCATTAAGATCTACCATAGAAAAAGATGGGCAAGTGACAAGAATGTCAATCATAAGATTAAAGCAAGATAAGCAAAGTGGAGAAGCTCAATGACACTTACAGGTGATAGCAAAATGCTAATTTGGCGGGGAAGTTCTGTAAGACGATGATTCAACATGTTGGGTAATAAGGAAACATCATGTTCGGAAGATTAGCATGCATGACTAAGGTTATGAAGATGGACTTGTAAAAGGTACAAAGAAGGATTAAGAGGAGAAAATAAGATGATCTAAATTTGTATTATAGACCAACAAAATACAACAGTATAAAAGTTTGAGCAAATTATGGCTTAGAAGAAGAAAAATGAGGGGTGGACTCAAGATAAAACAGGGGAAAGCAATGAGAAAGGGTTTAGCGGTTCTATATCCTTTTGAAAATATAATTCTAAACTAAACAAAATGGAGAAAATGGATTCGTACAGTTAGATGCCAAGTTCGCAACTGATTAAGGCTTAGTTTCCTTGAGAAAGATAGACTTCTATTACTTCATCGGAAATTCATGGAAAGTTACAATTCCCACCACCAAATAGTGCACCAAATGGAATAAAATGTTTAATTATCAATGTACAGGGTTTTTCACATATTATGTTAATAGATCCTTTCAAGTAACGTGTTTTATGCTTCCTTAAAAAAAGGAAAATGGATCTAGTGTCCCCAATGTGTTTTCCTTCTAATATTTGAAGAATACAATGGGCTTTCAAGTAATGTGTTTTATGCTTCATTTAAAAAAATGGTGATGGATCTAGTATCCCCAATGTGTTTTCAAGTAATGTGTTTTATGCTTCCTTTAAAAAATGGTAATGGATCTAGTGTCCTCAAAGTGCTTTCCTTCTAATATTTTGAACACTACCAATCTAGATCCATGCAAGGAAACAACAAGAACTTAATATTGCTAATTACTTTTTCCTTAACATCAACATCACATTTCTTTATTGTTCCCAACGTATATGCTACAACAACAACAACAAAGCCTTAATCTCAAACTAAATGGAATCAGCTATATGGATCCTTTTTTTCACTCAATTCGATTTAAAGTTATTTCTTCTGATAAATTTAAAACAACAAAATCATTTTGTACCACTTTTGTCCAAGTTAATTTAGATCTACCCCTGCCTCATGTATCATACACCAATTCCATAAATTTCTATTCAAGTATCTTCTTTCTTATCAAACAATATCATAGAACGCCTACTTTCAATAATAAGATGGACTATTCATTAAATTATGTTTGAGTGTGTCTAAGGGGATAAGATGATTTATCATTATGCCATTAGCAAACAAAATGAACGTCAGGTTATACAATTAAAACATTTTAGACAGCAAACAAAAAAAAAATGAGGTGATAAAATTAAACCATTCAAGATAGTAAACACGGTTAAGCACAGTTAAGATATGCTAGTTATCTTGATCTCAAATGAAAAATATATATATATGCTTTGGATAACAAATAAATGTTAATAAAAATTTTGGTCATTCACCTTAATATCCGTCTGTCTAGAAGTAGCATGAGAATTTTGAAGCTTCTTTTGACCTTCAGATGAACAATTCTCACAGAAGAAGTGGTCAAGTCTTTTAGCTTCCTCTACAGTCATTTCTATACAAGTAGGATGAAACCTGGATGAAAAGGAGTATGCTGAATGATGTATTTGTTTTGCATGAATTGCAAATACTTATTACACAAAATCTGTTACATAACAAGAACAATTGCATAAAACACAAATTGTGGATGGTAAGTATGCTAAACTCTTACTTTATAATAAGTGTACAATCTGAACTCTCAATCTTTTAAGGCTGACATTCATTAACCATAACAATAATTTCACAGACTAGCGAGAAGTAAATATTTAGAGAATCAATTATTTTTGTTAAAAATCAATTTTTAATTGAATAAGAGACCTTATCAACTTTTATTATACTTCAAAACATTGACCAAATGTCTAGTTGTATAATTCATTTGTTATATTCTATAATTATGGTATGACTACTGATATGAACCAATCCAATTTGACATTTGAACTTTAGTTTTGTCTTTCTGAAAAGATCCTAGCATGATGCAACTTCTCCCACCATATTAAAGGTATCTGGATCATATAATGGTATGTCACGTTTAGTTTGTGACAAGTAATATTATCAAATGGAAACATACAAGAGTTGGATGTTAAAATGAAGTCTATGAATTTCACAATTATCTCATTGTAAGATTTATCTCTTCAATATAATTGTTAAGAAATGATGGTAATTAAGAAACATGTTTATATATTTTAAATTTGCCTATATCTTTATACAGTACAACTTTATACACTAAAAAAACAAGATTACATGTTTATATATTTTAAATTTGCATTATGTTCGTGACTAACTTTTTTATCCAGTAACTACTTAATTAGTTATGCAGTGACAATACAAATCTTGAGCAATGTAATCTAACAAGTTTCCTGATTTTTTTCTTGATCTCCTTGACTCCCTCCAATGCTAAACTGTCATCAAGTAACTAATTACTAGCAAATGCTCATACTCAATCGAATGTAGTACGATATCATCAAACAATTAATAAAAATTACCAGTCACTGCAGCCTTCACACTGAACCATTAAGTCATCTGGGTTGTAAGGCATTTCACATTTGCAATATCTGCAAAATAGTAAATCAAGTCTATTAGACCTCTAGGTATAAGAAAAAAATTAATAAAAGACATATCATTTAAGTTCAATTAGCCAAATATTACATGCTTAAATGACTAAACAGGGCCGGCAAAAAACATAAAATAAACAAGTGGCAACTCACACGGCAACTCTATCGGGATTGAAAGCGCCAGAAGAAGAATTGTACTCAAAACGACAGAAAAAGTCTTCGTTTCCCACAGCGTCAAGCTTCGTGTAACTCTTAAAACTATGAACAGTACACTTGCCTTCGATCGTGTCAGCACTCTGTATATCGTAATGATCAGAGAGGAAAACCTCTTTAGAACCATGAAATTGTCGGCGACCACCGATCGATTCCTCCGGGCGGTAGTACCAGCGAACGTGGACTCTAACGTTAGCACCTCGACCGTCCGATTCGATCCGCTCGATCCTGGCGACGTAGGACGGCTTGGATGGATCGGACGGTCGCATCAACACGCAGTCTCCGGCTGAGAGAGAAATAAAAGAGAAAGAAAGGGGGTTAATTAGGAAGTTAAGAAGAGAAGAGGAGCGTTTGTTTCTCCGGAAAATTAGGAAAAAAAAAATTAAAAAGAAGAATACCTTTAACGGGTTTGCTGATGTGCTTGACTGTGTAAGAGTCTAGAGTGCGTCTTGGTGCTTTGGGTTTGGCCATGGAAGTGGTGTGAAGTGTCTTTCTGGATTACAATTGCACACGCTCAAAGACAAGCCAGAGATTGTGTATAGTGTATACAAATATATTTTTTTATTATTATTTTAATTATTTATTTAATTAATTTTTTTGTTTTTTAACATACATTTGATATCTCGTTTTCTCTAATAAATCATTGTACAATATTATACTGAAATATTAATATATTATTTTTTAGTAAATTTAATTTTACAAAAACAATTTACCAAAAAAAAGCTCTGTTATTAATAATATTAATAGATTAAATTATGTATTTTATTTTCTAATTCAAGCACAGAAACCAAAGTAACAGCGTTATCCATCTTTTTAAAATTTCATTTGTACAATGTTGTTATTTTGATTGCAATATATTATAATTTTATTTTAAGAAAAAATATATATTAAACTCAAACAATTATTCATGTTTAAAAAAATTCAAATAATTATTTTGTACCAATATCATTTATTGTTATTGTATAAATAACAATATACAGTTTATTGTTACTGTACTATATATACAGTTTTTTGTATTTATTTATTTTAATTTTTATATCTATTATTTTATTTTTATATTTATCTATTTTATACTAATAAATATTAATATTAAAAATATTAATTATTTTATCTTTTATAATTATATATTATATAATAAATATATATATTAATAACTCTATATAACTCAGCGAATTTATATTTATAAATTAAAAAATATATAAATTTAAATAATTATATAATTAAATTAAATATTTAATAAGTATAGTGATTAAAAGAGTAAAATTTAAGAGGCTATATATATAATTAATATTTTTTTTATATATATAATAATATAAATTTTAAAAATTTATTACGTTATCATATGAAAATGATATTGAGTAGTCTCTGTTAGAATTAATTTTATATTGATTAAAATTAATTTTAAATGTGGGCTAAATATATTTAATATTTAAATGTGTATTGCAGTCAAATTAAGATAGTCAAATTAAAGTTGTGATCAAATTAAGATTGTTGACTATTGAGGTGTCCTATTTGTAATAGGATTATAAGTGTAGAGACCGATAATAATTTTTGTTTTGTTGAAGGACCAAAATAGAAATTAATCATCATCTTCAGTTATAAATAAGGGGTCGTGGTTTCCGGGGGAACACAACAATTTTGAGAGAACATTACGTTTTTCAGTAGTGCTTCCGCTAAACTTAAAGTGTGTATCCCCTAGAAGGCGACAAACTCCAAAATCGTCTTCAACTTCAACATACGATGATGTCATGTATGCGATTTAGCCCTTTGTAATTTAATTTGAATAATCTAGTGATCTATGCTTGATTTAGGTTTTATGGGGAATCATGTTTTCTCCCCCTTTCAATTGGTATCAGAGCCCTATGCTAGGTTGCTAGATTTTCCGATTAAATTGCGGTATTGATTATTGTTTTGATTCTAGAAAATTAATTCGGTGATTGTAATTTTCTAAAATTAATTTGGAATCAAATTTGGTAATCTGAAATCAATTTTGGTTTGATTTGTTTTTGGATTAAATTACTGAGATTATTTAATTAATTCTGGAAAAATCGAATTTCTGGACTTGAATTTTGGTTTGTAATTTTTCTGGAATTAATTAATTTTTGGTTAATTAATTATGTAAATCAATTAATTAAAGATTAAAAAAAAAAGAAACTGTTTTCGTAAATTTGGGATTTTCGTAAATATATTCTAATATAGCCCTATTGGAATATATTGTACATTACCTTTAGCGATTTAAAAGAAAACAAGAGGAAACTGTTGCGATTTAATAGAAATGTGGGATTTTCTGTTTATTGCAATTTAGCGATATTGTTTTCATCAATATTTAAATGGATATTTAGTTGCAATTTTACAATATACAGTTTCTTTTTGGAAATTTTCGAAACTGTATATTGTTTCGTAAATTAAATTCTGGTTTCGTAAATTAATAGTTTTAGCCACTAAATTAAGTTTATTGGGGACTAAATTATTTTTCCGGGGGCAAACTTATTCAATGTTTAAAAATTAAATTTTTTAAAATTGCAATTTTTGGTAATTTAAAAAAAATATTAAATTGAGTTCGAATTTTGGAATTTTAGTCCTGATTGTGTCTAATATTTTCGGATAAATTGGTTGAAGCAATATGTCGCCAAAGTGACCTCCATTGTGTAGATTACTTTATTTGGGGTATTAGACAGGTGTGTTAAACTTCATTGCGGGTAGTATATCGGGCCAAAGGAATGTTGCTATCTGGCTGAATTGAGAATACATTGCGGTAATAAATATGTGATAATTATTATGCATTCATCCATGTGGATAATAAATCGGCCCAAAGGAAGGTTTATTATTTGACATTGCTGAATTGTCAATATTTGATTACTGCGTTGAGATACCAATTACAGTTAATATTCTATGTCCAAAGATGAGAATATTAATGTTGTGCCCGGTATCTTGTTTTCAATATTTGAACTCTACTTCTGTGATTTGTTTCAATTTTTGTGGATTGTGAGCTTATGTCATTTATTTATTATTTATTTTCTCTGAATTCAGCTAGCATGCCGTATAATCCTAACACTGTCCCTATGCTTGAGGGGTCAAATTTTGGTTCATGGAAATCAAGCATCATGATTTATCTGGGTTGTATGGACTTAGACCTTGCAGTCAGGATGGACAAATCTGCTTCTCTTACTGAAGAAAGCACAGATGCTCAGAGGGTTCAGTATGAGAAGTGGGAGCGTTCTAACCGCTTAGGTCTTATGATCATGCAGCAGAAAATCCCAGAACATGTTCGAGGAGCCATTTCTGCTGAAGAAAGTAATGCTAAAAACTATCTTGCTGAGCTGGAGAAGGTCTATGTCAAAAATGACAAGGCCGAAGTGGGGACGCTTTTAGCGAAACTCACCTCCATAAGGTATGCTGGCAACGGTAGTATTCGGGAGCATATACTGAGCATATCCCAAATAGCCAAGAGACTAAAGGTCCTGGATTTGGTTTTACCAGATGACCTATTAGTCCATCTAGCTTTCAATTCTCTTCCACCACAGTATGGGCAGATCAGGATTTCATATAACTGCCAGCCGAGCAAATGGACTCTTAATGAGCTCATTGCTCATTGTGTGGATGAGGAGGAAAAGTTGTTAGCTACTAAGAGGGAGAGTGCTCATCTGGTCTCTTCAGCAGATAATAGCAAGAACAATAAGAGAAACAAGACTGCTGAGAATAAGACTGCTAATAAAGGTCCTGTGTAAAAGAAGCCTAAGGAATTAAAATGCTTATTCTGCAGCAAGTCTGGACACTTAAAGAATGACTGTCCTAAATACGCCACATGGCGTGTCAAGAAGGGTAAGTACCTTGTTTTAGTCTGTTCTGAGGTTAATTTAACTTCAGCTCCTAGAAACACTTATTGGATGGATTCTGGTGAAACCACTCACATAAGTGTTTCATTGCAGGGTTGCCTGAACTACCGAAAGCCAACTGACGGTGAAAGATACGTCTATGTGGGAAATGGCGAGCCGGTGGAAGTGGAGGCAATTGGGCATATTAGATTATGTTTAAGAACTGGTTGTTTTTTGGATATTGTATATACTTTTGTTATTCCGACGTTTAGGCAGAATTTAATTTCTGTTTCCCATTTGGACAAATCTGGTTTTACTTGTTCATTTGGAAACAATAAAGTTACTTTATCTATGGATTCAAAAAATTTAGGTACTGGTTTCTTGTATGCACTTCATAATATATATATATGTTAGATATCGATGCCTCTTATAATGAGACCCTGCAAGTTAGTACTATAGGTACCAAAAGGAAGCTGAATATGGATAACTCAGCTGCTCTATGGCATAGACGTTTGGGTCACATATCCAAATCTAGAATAGAGCGTCTTGTGTCAGATGGTATCATAAATACACTTGATTTCACAGATTTGGACTCCTGTGTTGAGTGTATTAAAGGTAAACAGACTAAACAAAAGAGATTAGGTGCCAATAGGTCATCAAACGTCTTAGAGTTGATACATACGGACATCTGTGGCCCATTCCCTACAGCAACTAGGAATGGTCAAAGATACTTTATATCATTCATAGACGATTACTCACGTTATGGGTACCTATATCTCATTCATGAGAAATCTGAGTCTTTGGACGTTTTCAAATCTTATAAGGCCTAAGTTGAAAATCAACTCGAAAAGAAGATTAAATATGTTAGATCTGACCGTAGAGGTGAGTACTATGGCAGATATGGCGGTTCAGGTGAACAACGTCCAGGGCCATTTGCTATTTTCCTGCAGGACTGTGGTATAGTCCCTCAATACACCATGCCTGGTACACCCAGCATGAATGGTGTATCTGAGAGACGTAACAGGACTCTTATGGATATGGTTAGAAGTATGATTAGTCATTCTTCTTTACCTGAGTCTTTGTGGGGAGAAGCATTAAAGACAGCAGTCTATCTTCTTAACAGAGTACCAACTAAAGCAGCTACAAAAACACCTTATGAGCTTTGGACTGGACGCAAGCCCAGTCTAAAACACCTTCATGTTTGGAGATGTCCTGCTGAGGCTAGGCCTTATAGGCCTAATGAAACAAAATTGGACTCCAAAACTGTTAGTAGCTACTTTGTTGGTTATTCTGAGCGATCTCGGGGTTTTACGTTCTATAATCCTACTTTCAGATCTATTTTTAAGACGGGAATTGCAACATTCTTTGAGGATGTTGAGTTTGGGGGGAGAAATAAGGTTAGAAACATTGTCTTTGAGAAATGATCGAGTCAGGAACACTCAATGTCGATTCCTATCTTTGCTCCTGGGACTGTTCAGGTTCCTAGAATTGTTAATATCCCAGAAGTAATTTCTGATCCAATACAAGATAATGTTGATCAACTTCCCCATCAAGATGAAGAAGTTGTTCTTCCTCAAGTACAAGCTCAACAACCTCAAGAATTTGAGCCAGAACCTATGCCTTTAAGAAGGTCCACTAGAGAAAGAAGAAATGCTATTCCGGATGACTATGTAGTATATCTTCAGGAACATGAGGACATTGTAGACATGGTGGAAGATGATCCTATCAGCTTTCATCATGCCATGCAGGATTCCAACTCTCAGAAGTGGATTGAGGCAATGGGTGAAGAATTTAAGTCAATGCAAGACAATCAAGTTTGGGATCTTGTTCCATTACCTGAAGGAAAGAAACTCATTGGTTGCAAATGGATATTTAAAACCAAGAGGGATTCTAAAGGTAATGTGGAAAGATATAAGGCACGTCTTGTAGCTAAAGGCTTCACTCAGAAAGAAGGGATTGACTATAAAGAGACCTTCTCTCCAGTATCATCGAAGGACTCTTTTAGGACGATCATGGCTCTAGTTGCACATTTTGATCTTGAGTTACATCAAATGGATGTGAAGACTGCGTTTCTCAATGGAGACATTGATGAAACTATCTATATGGTGCAGCTAAAAAACTTTGTTTCTGGAGACCCAAAGCGACTGGTATGCAGATTAAATAAATCCATTTATGGACTCAAGCAAGCTTCTCGTCAGTGGTACTTCAAGTTCCATGAAGTAGTTGTCTCTTTTGGTTTTAAGACAAATGCTGTGGAAGATTGTGTGTATCACAAGTTCAGTGGGAGTAGATTTATCTTTTTGGTCTTATATGTGGATGACATATTGCTTGCTACTAACTGTAAGGACTTGCTGCACGAGACCAAAGTCTTTCTCTCAAAACACTTTGAGATGAAAGATTTAGGTGAAGCTTCTTTTGTATTAGGGATTCAAATACATCGAGACCGTACTCGAGGTATTCTTGGATTATCACAAAAGGGCTATATTGAGAAAGTGCTCAAGATATTTAGTATGCACAACAGTAGACCAATTGATACCTCAGTTGCTAAAGGAGATAAGTTCAGTCTTGATCAGTGTCCAAAGGGTGAACTTGAGATTCAAGAGATGCAGAAGATTCCTTATGCGTCAGCAGTTGAGAGTCTGATGTATGCTCAAGTTTGCACTCGTCCAGATATTTCATTCATAGTTGGCATGTTAGGACGATATCTCAGTAATCCAGGAATGGATCATTGGAAAGCAGCCAAAAGAGTCTTGAGGTATCTTCAGAGAACTAAGGGACATATGCTCACATACAGGCGATCAGATCAGCTTGAGATCATTGGGTATACTGATTCTGATTTCGCGGGATGCCAAGACAGTCGGAAATCTACATCAGGCTACATATATCTCTTGGCTGGCGGTGCTATTTCTTGGAAGAGTGTGAAACAAACTCTAGTAGCTACCTCCACCATGGAAGCAGAATTTGTAGCAAGTTATGAGGCATCCAATCAGGCAATCTGGCTGAGGAACTTTGTCACAAGGCTGCGCATTGTGAATGGCATTGAAAGACTATTAAAGTTATACTGTGATAATAACTCAGCGGTTTTATTCTCCAACAACAACAGAAGCTCTTCTCGATCGAGACACATTGGGATAAAGTTTCTGGCTGTGAGGGAGAGAGTACAGAGTGGATAGACATCCATAGAGCATATTGGAACAAACTCCATGATTGCGGATCCGCTCACTAAGGCTGTGATACCGAAAGTTTTTTATGAGCACACTGCTCATATGGGTGTCACATTATTTGAGACTATTTAGTTTCAGTGGGAGTTTGTTCATTAAGTTTGCATTAAGTTTTATATATGCTCTCTTTGACATTGGATATATTTTATAAAGTACATTCAGTTTCTGCAGAAAAATGCGTTTTTCTTTCATTTTATTTTACACTCTGTATTATATTTATGTTTGATCTCACTTAAGATTGACCAGTTGGAAACAGACATGATTAGATCACATTACATGTAGTTTCCATGCTACACTCCTATTATTGATCTATGTCATTTGAGAGTATTGGTAATGTGATTGATGGTGGTTTGAGTCACGATGAATGTGGTGACTGGCCCTTCAGTCCTTTATTGATATAATCAATGGACGAGATTGTTTGAGGCACCTTCAGTATGACTGCTTTTATGAGCTCATTAAGGTATATACATTTACATTTAATATATGTTAGCCCAAGTGGGAGATTGTTAGAATTAATTTTATATTGATTAAAATTAATCCTAAATGTGGGCTAAATATATTTAATATTTAAATGTGTATTGCAGTCAAATTAAGATAGTCAAATTAAAGTTGTGATCAAATTAGGATTGTTGACTATTGAGGTGTCCTATTCGTAATAAGATTATAAGTGTAGAGACCGATAAGAATTTCTGTTTTGTTGAAGGACCAAAATATAAATTAATCATCATCTTCAGTTATAAATAAGGAGTCGTGGTCTACGGAGGAACACAACAATTTTGAGAGAACATTACGTTCTTTTAGTAGTGCTTCCGCTAAACTTAAAGTGTGTATCCCCTGGAAGGCGACAAACTCCAAAATCGTCTTCAACTTCAACATACGATGATGTCAGGTATGCGATTTAGCCCTTTGTAATTTAATTTGAATAATCTAGTGATCTATGCATGATTTAGGTTTTATGGGAAATAAGGTTTTCTTCCCCTTTCAGTCTCAATATTGTCTTTTTTTGAAAAAGGAAGAAGAGGAAGAGGAAGAAGATGGTATATAATTTCTTAAATAAATTAGTGCGAGAAATTAAAACTTTTTTAACATTTATCAAAGCAATTTAAGAAAATTAAGTGACAGAAGTGCTTTGTTGAAGTCCAAGCTTGAAAATTAAAACAACAATTTCAAAGTAAAAATGCTTCTCAACGTTGATAACAAGGATTTAATTTAACTCTTAAAATTTTGATCTAATTAATTTTATATTTATATTCGTCAAAAAAAATAAACTAATTCGTCTTTTATTTTGATTCCCTCTTGCATAAACTTCGATGATTCTATTCGTTTTTCTTTAATTTTACCATTAACTTCCATCAAAAAGACCAAAAAGGCCTTGCACATATATCAAAAACAAAAGAAATTAATATTCATCTATTTTTTTATTATTTTAGTTTAATAAAATTTACAAAAAAAAATTAATAAAATAGCAAAACTAAACCAATGACACGAAATGAATCCATATAAAAATTCATCTAATTTTAATTTTAATTAAATATAAAAAAATCATTGGGACTTATTTGGATATAAACAACAAAGAAGACAATAAAAATAAAAAAAGCAAATAATGATCAAAGACGAGAACTAAGTTAGCAAAAGGAAGATAAACTTAGCCTATAATTATGTACACAAGGAACAACAGTAATGGCATGGCATATAAACTATGTGGCTAAATTGCAATCAGAAATTTACATAAATCTCATTTAATGATGATTTTAACAGCAGACAACATTTATCGATTTTAACAGCAGACAACAGATATCGGGGATAAATAATTAATGATGATAATGGATAATCAATAACTGATCACAGTAAAAAAAATTAAATAATTGTAATAAAAATAAGTTTTAAAATATAATATACAGATAATATGTGTCAATCATTCAAATTTATTTAATAAATCTTTAGTCATAAACGTTGTTTGATTGATTTGGAGAAATGTTTTCAATTTATAGAGAAAAGAGAGAGAGTGAGAGATTGGGATGAGGGCATTTTAGAAATAAAATTTTATTCTTTTTTATATATATATATATTTTAGCAGAAACTTGAAATAAATGGACAAAAATACCAAATCCAATGACTAGTTAAAATTGAGAGAAAAATTAGTTAATTTCTAAAAAATGTGGATAAATTAATTAATGAAGTAAAATTTAAAAAGATTAAATAGTGGTAATTTTCCCTTTTATAGTAAACGTTGGTTAAAAGTTGAAATGAAGCTAGGGGGTAGGATTGTAAATAAGGAAAGAATAAGGGATATTTTAGGGAGTGGAAAACAAGGGGTAAGTGAGAATCCACATCATCATTATATAGATTTGGTAAATAGTGAATGAGCTGGACAGTACGATTTTTATTTTTTGAGCAATAGCTGGACAGTACGATTTTGTTTACGTTATTTATGGAATTTTGGAGGAGTTTTGATTGTGTGTAGTAGGTTGCAAGGAAAAGTAAATACACCTGCGGCTTCTCCCACGTTGCCACGTCAAATATACAGGTGCTGCATATATCATTTGTAGTTTTGCCACGTCAAGTTCAATTACTGACTCTGGTGCTGCCACTTCAAATTTGCAATTTCAGGTTGTTTTTTTTTATCAGAGAATAAAAATTATATTACTACTAAATACAAGAATTTCATGACCTTCAGATAAATCGCAACGTGACGGCCAGCACAAATGACGAAGAAGCTTACCAATCTTATCTAAGGTTGCATGTTTTTTCATTATTTAGTTTTGATTTTATAAGCCTACATTCAAATAATAACACACTTACATGAAAATTAAAAATAAGTAGTTAAAATGAATAATTTTTATCATTGTTTTTTTTCTTAATTTTGATTTAAAGAGAGTTTCTTCAAAAAAAATTACAATAATGCTAAATAGAGACCTAATTATAGATGACTTCAAATTATTCAATATAATTATATTATATACTAAAAATATCAAAGATAATTTGTAGCAAAAAAAATATCAAAGATAATTAAAAAGGAGCATGTCTGTCCGTATCTCTTGGGTGTGTTATGCCGGTCTACCAACTGGCTCCATTTATTGACTTTGCCATTTCTAAATTGATTTTGTAGACTGCTATACCATTTAATTTTTTTTATTTTCTAAATCGTATAATAAATTAATGATCCTCCTCCAAAATTTGGTGTCACAAATTTTTTTTAATTTTGTGACATCGCGATTAAATGAGATTATTTTAACTTAAATTCTTAATTTTTTTTGCAATATGAAGCAAAAATTACGCGTTCACTACTTAATTACTCAATGACACGATTTTAATACTTGATTTATAAGAAAAAAAAAGGTCGTAAAATTACAAAAGTTAATTGATGACGAAATACCTTTGAATAAACAAACTCAAATAGAAGCCAATTTGAATAAAGAAGAGGAACTTGTGGCTGTGGAACACATTGCTTAATGCTTTGCCTAAAATGTTTATTTTAGAAAACTTTTTCACTAGCTACGTTTAGGGTAGGGCGGTACCCTAGATATCTTTTTGTCATAAAAAGTTAGGACCATCAGTTTCCTTTTTTTACACCTTTAAGTTAAAAAAAATAATAAATTAGGGTACAAGTTATCAATTAGGAGACTAGCACCAGAAAAAAAAAAAAAGACAATCCCATTACCTGCGATGGTTTAAGCCTCCACGTAAGGATTTTGGTACATTACACTATACCCTATCCCAAAAACAAAGGGCAGTGCCCTACTTTTTCTGATGGAGCCTGTCACTCACACAGTCACACAGCACTATCAATCAAAATGTAATAAAATACAAAAATAATTTTATATTTATTTAATCTCACTAATTAATTTTATTTAAAGACAAAATATTAATTAAAAATCAAATTTATACTTTATAATTTATTTATGTAGGGCTTTTCTTTTATGTAATTGGGAAATTGAGATTGTGGTTCTAAACTAATTACTTGTCACTAATCTTTTAACAAGAGTTATCTTTGATATATCCCCACCAATTTCTTCAAATGCAACCAATAAATTTTTGGTAGGCTTCAACCATGATCTAGGAACATGATACCTGGAGAAGGAAATATTAAAAATAAATTAAATTAAATTAGGTAATATTTCAAAATTAAATCATTTGATTGAGAAAGTTGCTTATTACCATTTTTGAGTTGGTTGGCCACACCCAAATTGGCAAGTTGTTGGCCTGAATGTACCCATATAACTACAGCCACTGCAATTGCCATTAGCATTAATAGTCCAATATCTTCCAATGCTATTGCCATTGATCCACACTTGACCCTTCCACATACTGCTCATGTCCAAAGCCAAGGGATCATCTCCTTTTGGTGCATCAAAGTAGGCCTGCAAAACTCCATTTTTATATGTCTATTTAAAGTTCTAGGGTACCCTTTAAAATATTACTAATAGCAAAATCTATCCATGAACTAAGCTGCAGGTCTTAATTAGCAAAGAAAATTATAAATTAGTGAGCTCATATTTTTTTTAAAGTTAACATTTTCTAAATATATGTCTACTATTAGACTAAATAGCAGCTTTTTTTTTAAGGAATAATACACGAGAGTATACACACAGAGAAAATAGACATCTCTCACAATAAAATGGTGGCTACATACTAAATAGTAGTGAAAAAAAAGGGGTTGTTTTGATACCCTATGCCAAGTCATTGGTTGCCTCTGTGCTAGCATGGAGCTTTTCTGAGTCCATCCAATGGATGCAATATAATTTGGAGAACCCAAATTCAGTTCTTCTCCTTTAAGCCCAATCTAATATAAAACAAAAATTAAAATTAAAGCCCATGAAGAAGAAGCCAACTTGAAAAAGAAGGAAAGAGAATTGAAGGACCTTGTAAGACCATTTCTGCCAAGTCAAGTCTCTATTGCCTTGGTCTAGGCCATGGAGAAGGACTGGTCCTAAGATTCCAGTCTTCCAATTCTCAAAATGGGGACCATTGTTCTGCAACCAAAAGTACCATAGCAAGGAAATTGATAAAAATTGAAAGATACTATAAAGCTATAAGAATGGGGGATTGAACAGTCATTAACTGGCAATCCAACAGCTATACTCAGCAGTGAAATTCTGTTTCTTCCAGCATGTAACTTTACTTGTCCTTTAAATGTGAATCTCCTCTTCTCCCTTGTCCCATACCCAGATCCTGTCAATGCATGCAGTCCAATAATATATCTTAAATTCTTTCGCAAATGATAAATAATTAGATAATTCTTAAAGTTCAAATATTCAATCATTTCAAAAGATTATTTGTTTGAATAATAAAGTATGATAACAATTATATTTTGCTACATATTGAGAAAATTCATTTTTAAAATTGACTTTTGATAACTAGCTGGGGTAGCTAAGCTGGTCACCTGTTGTTACTCTCAATTGAGAGGGTAGGGGTTCGATCTCCCCATAAAACCGTATTTCAGGGGGTCGAGCTTTAAAAAAAAAAAAGACTTTTGATGTGGTCTAAACCATTACAAAACTTTAAATTAAGGACATTAATTCAGGACTAATTTAATAACATCAATTTAGAAAAAGTAAGATACATTTGTATTTTATGACTTAAAATAATATGTTGTTGCTCAATAGATAAGACTCTGAAAGATTGAAGTGCTTCAAAATAGGTTTTGCCCATTATATTATAGCTTTTATTATTGTCTACTGAGTGAAAATGCTATAATAGGCAATTAGCTAGAAAAATTTTACCAGAAAGCTGTCCATTGACAAACACAAGCAGCCCATGGCCTGCTGATTCAACAGTGAGAATGGGTTGTTGGCCTCCTTGCAGAAATGATTCTGATGACTTTATATGAACACTGCAATTAATTACCATATATATTATCGGAAAAAAAATTATGATCCCTATATAATTTCATTTAATTACTTTTCCACATATAGATATAATGATGAAAATTAATTAAAATAGAAATTAGCCCATTATACCTTAATTATGTTTAATAAGCTATTTTTATTTTTATTTTTAATTTAGATTAAATGAGTATATTGTAATTTTAAAAAAATGTGCTTACCCAGTAGTGTACCATAAATAGTCAGATATATCTCTTGTAACATTAATCTGCTCCAAGAGGCCAGCAATTGTACCTATTTTATCATCATCAACTGATGATATGTCTTCACTAAAGGCCTCCCACGAAACAAAGTCACTTTTTGTGGGCACCATTTTCACTTGGGATTTTTCATATCCAACCTGAAAATCATTTAACTCCCATTTTACTATTATTTTGTCACTATTGATACTTGTGCTGAAATCATTAAACTCATGATGATGTGAGAATTAATTAGAAGATATATAAAGTACTGAAAAAAGCAGAAATTGACTTACTTTGGCAGTGTTGAAAACATCATGTTTGCAATCAGGAAGGATGGAGATGGACCAAGGAGGCAAGGTGTAATGCATGTTATTAAATGTCACCTCTGCAGTAAGCTTTGGATTGTAGTTTGAAAGAAAAGCTGCACAGTCTCCTGATTCTGAAGAGAATACATGTGCCTGCAAATATGTTTAATATCCATTGTCTCATTCTACTTCTTGCCAACGTAAGCTTAATAACATTAAGAACCTCTTTGATATTGATTTGAAATTATATATTTTAAAATAATAACATTTTGTTTGATAAACAATTTGAAAATGCTGTGTAGCTCTTTTTTTTTTTTTTTTTTTTTAAATTTTGAGGATATTAATTAACATCTGAAATATATACATATATGTATGTATGTATGTAGCATTTGAAATGGTATTTGCTTTGCCATGCATTGGTTCTGTAGAGTAGAGACAGAGCATACCTGTTGATATCTTCCTAAGACAGTGACAGTAGGATCAGCAGTAAGCAAAGCTCTTTCACATAACTTAATAGCCAAACGAAGATCTTTCAGATGATTATATTTTGGTTGTCTAATCAATCCTATTATTAAAAAAAAAATGGAATTATTTTTTTAATGTCAAAAATAAAACCCAATAAATAGACTAATTTTGATTAAACATGTATACATCAAATTTTTTTAATCACCGTATTCATCAATGGGTGCATCATAGTCATAGCTGGTAGTAATAAAAGGTCCTCCTGCTGTTCTTCCAAAATTTGTCCCTCCATGATACTGCACAATACAGCATCAATTGAGCTTCTTTCCTCTTCCTTTTTCAAATTTCCATTAGAATTAAGCAGCGCATGTTATATGAGAAATCAACTTATAGCAAGCCAATAATTATGCAATTTATGGTGTTATTAACTCATGATCCTTGAAATTATTACAAATCCCAATTTAAGCAAGGAGAAGGTAGCATACACCTAAATCTTGTTAAGAATAAGATATGAAGTAATTAACATAAAAATGGATTCTCCAATTTTAACAGCTAAATTTTAAGGTTGACACTTAATTCAAATTTATATAATTAGAAGTTCAACATAAAGTTTAATCTCCCTAAAATACTCTTATTAGTTATATATGAAAAATAAGAAAATTCTTCTTTTCATGAGATAAGATTCATCAAAAGTAAAGAAAAGAAAAATATATGTTTAACAACTGCTTCACAACTTGAACTACCTTTATTAGATGCAAAGTTAAGATACTTGCTTATAGAATTCAAGGAATAATTTTATTTTGCTTTGAAAACTAAAGAACAAGTGTGATTAACTGTGAAAGTAAAAGCAAATCCTTCTTGTCATACACAAAAGAAAGAGAAATATTTAAAAACAAGCTAATCATTTTAATTATCAATTGTAACATTAATAATAACACAAAAATGCAGCAGAGAATTGGTACACAAACCATATAGTAGTTAACAAAGGAGCCTCCTTTTTGAATAAATCTTGCAACAGCAAATGCTATATCTTCTACTGGACGCTCGTGTATTGGACCTCCAAAATCATTAAACCTATATATATATATATAATTCTTTTATCTCATAAAACAATAATAATAATAATGTATGGAAAATGGTACTGAAAATAAATTCAAATACTACCAGCCAGTCCAAGCCTCAGTCCACATTGTTGGCTTGTAAGGTTTATTTGGAGAGAAATAGTCACAATAAAAACCATTGCATGTGTTTATCTGTTGGCAAAATTCATCATTGTTAAATATTATTATGAAATTTCAGTAAAAATTATGGTTTTTATCCTTTTTTTTTTTTTTGTATTTTGGCTCCACTGTATATCACTGAGTCAAATTTCATTGATTAGTATTTTGTTTTAATAATAATAAATTTTCACAAGAAAGTAAAAAAATAGTGATTAAAGGGTACCACAGGGTCAGGGGCATCAAATTGCTTGCACATAATCCAAGGAACCCCAGTATTCATAGAAAGAGCCACATGTGCAGCCCAATTCATATATCTATAACCTGCTGTTCCATATGCCTTGTCTTCTGGTTCATACTCATTCTCTATCTGCAACTCAAAAACATTACATAAATATTATAGTTCAATTCTATCTTGGATTGGATTCGATGCATCCACATCCAATCAATGAAAATAAGTTTTTCCTATTTTCTCTCCTTCAGCCATTTATTATTGATTGGATATTATGCACCGAGTCTATGATAGAATTTTTAAAAGATTACATATCAACATAATTGATAAACATTAGTATTAACAGTAATAAATAATTATACCTGAGACAGGATAATGGGGCCACCTTGAGACTCATATAGTTGTTCATCTTTCATCATTTGAACAATTTTTTGAGTGAATTTTTGCATTGCTATCTGCAAAACCAATATTATTATTTGTATGTTCAAAATTTCTTTTTTTAAAAAAAATCGAACAGTTAATTTTTATCAAACACGGAGAGAGAGAGAGAGAGAGACCTTAAAAGGCTCATTATCTGTCCTGAAGTTTATGCCAGGAACATACTTCAACCAAACAGGAAACCCCCTAAACAAAATTACATTAATGAAAATAAATAAATAAATAAATAAAATTCTTAAATAATATTGCTGAATTTGATTAAAATGAACTATTAATTACCCAAAATTCCACTCTGCACATATATAAGGTCCAATTCGAAGTTGCACATAAAGCCCAGATTTCTGGACCAACTTTATGAACTTAACCAAGTCATACCTCCCTTCAAAATTGTACTGAAAAATTCACAACAAGAATTTAATTAATAGTAACAGAAAAGAACTAAAGAAGAAGAGAGTAAAAACAGGGGAAAAAACAGAGTTCTCTGAACTACATTGCCAGGTGAAGGCTCATGAAGATTCCAAAAAACGTAAGTGTCTATAACATCTAATCCACCATCTTTGGCCTTCTCTATTAGTCCTTCCCACATCTGCATTGCACATAAAAATTATATGCATATAATTTCATTTTCAAAAGTCACATGGAAACAACATTTTCTTGGGAAAATTGTATAATGTACCTCGGGAGTGCTTCTTGGATAGTGAATGGAACCAGAGAAGAGAATTTTTCTCTGTCCATTAATGATAAGAGCCTTCTTATCATAAGTAACATTATCACATTCAGCCAGCTGAAATAAACTTAGATATAATAGCACCACCATACATTCAGAAAACCACTTGATGACTGAGTTAGCTTCCATTTTTTTTCCCTCTCTTTTGTGTCTGAATGAGAGCGAGTGAGAGAAGTTCGCTAAAAAATAATAAAGAAAGATTATGAAATGTGGGGAAAGAAACAATGAGTCTTTGTGTGAAATAGATGGTTGTATGACCAGTAGTAGTATCCTCTATATCAAAATTAAGGTACATTTGTCTTGAAGCTTATTCACTTCTATTAATACTCGGATCACCAAAGAAAAAGCAAAGATAGTTTAACTTTTCCAACAAAAGTTAATATTCTTTCTTAATTATTAATAAATAATAAAAAAAATAATAAATATTTTAATATTAATTAATTTATTAAAATAGTAAGTGAGTTATAATTTAAAATAAAAAAATAATCAATAAAGTAATAATGTATGTTTGCCTTGATTAGTTCAGTGGCCACCTGATGTTACTCTCCACAGAGAGATCAGGGGTTCGATTCTCCAAAAATAATTTTTAAAGGTCGAGCTTAAAAAAAAATGTATGTCTGCCTTAATCCTTTGTGAAATTAATTATGAGCTAAACATTATTCTCGTATCCTCTGGAAACAGGATGATTGGACCATGCAACTAATTGCACCAAATGCTGCAAGAATGCGAATGAGGTGAAATACATAATAATATTCTATCTATTTCTATCTCTCTCTTGTTAGTTACTTGTGGGGAAGGTTTAATTAATTAATAATTATAATTAAAAAATGATTTGTCTTTAGTGGTTAAGCTCAGAGAAATTATTCAAATAGAAGTCCCTACCATTTATAATTATTACAAATTAATAGAATATGATGATGAGAATAAGAATAAGAAGAAGCAACAAAAAAAGTATATGCACATGTGATGTGCTTAATTCTCTAACTAATGCAATTTGACTTTTGCTATTCATGGTTGTTGTTAATTTCTTTATAATGGGATATTATAGTTACATTTTCTTTTAATTTTTGTTTTTTTTACTAAAATAAGTCATTTTTCATTTAGTTGGTGAAATTTATCATGCCAAAGCAAATAGCTTGCAAATTAAGGGAAAATTATATAACACAATTCTGATTTTAATTAGACATTTTACTTAGAATGAAACGCTAATTAAATAATATTTTTTTTATATTTTATAATTAAAAAATTAAATGGCTCATCTAGAAAAATTATAGTTATTCCAGCTAGCATGTTTAATTGGATTCACTATTATATCAAATAGTTAGATGATGAAAGGAATAGTAAAGTCTAAAATAAAGATAACTCTATTTCTTTCTAGCTAATTGTCATTCTCTAATCTAAATCAACAAAATTTTAAAATAATATATATTTTTCTTATTGAGCAAACTATCCTTCTAATAATTAATTTTTTAGCTTTTTTTTTTCTCTTAAATATTTAAATACTTAAGCCTATGTTTGGTTCCTTAATTAGAAGTGCATAGAAAAGAAAAGAAATAAAGAGAGGAAAAGAAAAAAAAATGAAGAGAAAGAATTTTTATTTCTTTCCTTTTATTTAGTTATCTAATTAATATAGGAAAGAAAGTAAAATTTCGAAAGTTTTTTTTTCACAATTATATTCTCATCATTTTAAGTTGATGAATAATAAATTTTTAATTTTATAGTTTATGACTCTTTAATTTTATCATTTTCCTCTTATTCTCTCCAAATTAGTGGGAAAAAAGCTTTAATAAATTTAAAGAAAATGGAAAGACTTGATTTCTATTCCTTTTCCTTTCTCTTATTATTATCCAAACAAGGAATATGAGAGAAATATAATTTCCATTTTCTTCTTTTTCATTCATTTTCTTTAAAATAAACAAGGAGTCTTTGCAAAAATATCAGAAAAAAATAAAAAAAAATAAATTTACCATATTTTTAAAAATATTTATAGATTTATCAGAATTTATAATTTTTTTTATAAAAATACCAGATTTAGATAGTTTATTATGAGTTTATTTTGAGTTTATTATAAATTTATTATGAGTTTATAAATTTACATAGTTTATTATGAGTTTATCGTAAAATTACTAAAATATCATTGGTAACAATGAAAAAAATTTATAAAATATAGTGGGTAGTGTAATTATCCCATTAAACAAAGGTTAAAGGTAATTAATGGATAATTTAGAAAGCCAGAAAGACTTAAGATAAGGAGTGGAATTAGGAGGTCTTGAGTGGTCCTCTCTCTCTCTATGTATAATATTATTAAGGTATAATTTTAATTTATTTTATGAAAAAAATTTTATCTAATAATTTTAAGAAAGAACTAAGATTGAAAAAATTGAAATATTAAATTACATATGACAAATTGATAGTGAAATTAAATACCATCAAGTAATAATATGAAAAGTGTATTTAAAATTTTTTAACCCTTATAATTTACACGTTCAACTTTAATAAATAAATGTTCTTAATTATGATGACACTGATATATTTAAATTCATATTCCCTTCAATTTAATATATATATATATATATATATGTGTGTGTGTGTAGACACACACTCATAACGTGTTTTTAGCAAAACATTTGAAATATCATTTTATCCTATAAGTATTTAAAAAATAATTATAATAAGTAAGTATATTATTTTAAGTTTATTCTAATAATGTTATTGCTTACCTCTAAATAATATACTTAATTAAATGAAGATATTTAAATATTTTTTTATTTGGTAAATATTTATTATTAATTATATTACATTATTTATTTCGCTATAAAATTTTTATTGGTTAGGGATTATGATCAATCACAAATTTATTTCTAATTTATCTTAATTTAAGAATGAAAATATTCATGTTTGAAATTTATTCCTAAATTATTAAATTTTTATAATACTATGTTTTGATTTTATTTGAGTTTATAAATTTGATGAGTATGAATTTATATTTAAATAAAAATATTATTTATATTGTGAAATTTTTGTTGCCAATTACTAAAAAGAAGAAGAATTTGTAGGGATGGATTTATTAAAATTAGACCAAAATAGTATTATTTTAAACCATTAACATATAATTTATCATAATATAAAAACATCAAAAATTAAATATAGACTCATAAAATATAATTATTACCTCTTATTCATTGTCAAACTAAGAGTAAAAATTAGTTATTATATTATTGTAGTATTAAAAAATTAAATTTATTTAATTTTTATATTGATTTATTCGCAATAAACTTATATATTGAAACTAATTTTTTTTTTTACTTCTAAATTTTGACCCTGTCAATTAGATTCTGATTTCTGCACCATAAGTAATTAATGAATAGTTTAGGAAGGCTGAAGAAGAGTTGCTGCATGTAAGGCATAGGATGCTCTATGGTTTTTTTTTTTTTTTTCGCCCAATATGCTCTCGTTTGTTTCCTTAGGGCCTCCGGCTATTTATTAGAGAATTGAATATTTTCCTAAACAAACTTCACATGTAGAGTTTTAAGGGCAAGTGTCAAGTGACATGAAATGCAGCCTTTATGTGACCAACTTTGCTATTTGCTAGCAACATTGACATGTGATCTCCTAATTCACTTTTTAAATCTTAATTGTATACATGTGAATAACACTGTCAAATTTTAGAATTATATATATATATATATATAAAAGAATCTTTCAATAATATTGAAATTATTTTTAGGACTCTAAAATCTTGAAGTTAAATCCAAAAAAAAAATAAATTTAATTTTTAATTAAAATCTTTAATATTTAAGATATACTTGTTAATTCTATGAGCTGTAGATTAGATGATTTAGAAAACAAAAATTTTTATTTATGTATATCTTTTTGGCTCCTTTACATCTGTTTTTATATCACAATTATCCTACTTGTTTTAGGAAAGGAATTCCAAATTTGGTTAGGAAAAGGATCCTAACAACTTCTGTTTGTAACTAACTTCTAATACTCCCCCTCAAGTTAGGTAATGGGGTCTTCAATTCCTAACTTGCACAATACACTGTGAAATACTTCCCCAGAAACTGCTTTGGTGAGAATGTCTGCCAGTTGATCTTTTGAGTTGACAAAGGGAAGTGAAATGACTCCCTCCTCAATTTTTTCTTTGATGAAATGTCTGTCAACCTCTATGTGCTTTGTTCGATCATGTTGTACTGGATTTTCTGAAATACTAATTGCTGCCTTATTGTCACACTTCAAAACACACCTTTCCTTTAGTTCGAAACCAACTTCACCGAGTAGTTTCCGAATCCATAGTATTTCAGCTACTCCTCTAGCTATCCCACGAAATTCTGCTTCTGCGATTGATCTAGCCACAATATTTTATTTTTTGCTCTTCCATGTCACTAGGTTGCCGCCTACTAAGGTGAAATAGCCAGAAGTTGACCTTCGATCTACTGGGTTTCCAGCCCAATCTGCATCAGTGTAGGCTTCAACTTCTAGGTGATCATTCTTCTTGAATAAAATTCCTTTCCCGGGGGAGCCTTTCAGATATCTGACAATTCTTAAAGCAGCATCTAAATGTTCTTTTTGAGGATGATGCATGAATTGACTTACCACTCCAACAGCATAGGCAATGTCAGGCCGTGTATGAGCAAGATAGATTAGTTTCCCCACCAGACGTTGGTATTGCTCTTTGTCTGTCATCTCAGCATCTTCTCTGATTTGTAGACCATGATTCATAACTATTGGAGTACTAGCTGATTTACAGTCTACAAATCCTATTTCTGCAAGAAGATCCAGAATATATTTTTTTTGGGAAATAAAAATTCCTTGGTTTGAGCAAAGAACTTCTATTCCCAAGAAATATTTAAATCCTCCCAAGTCTTTCATTTCAAACTCAGAAAATAGATTTTCCTTTAGTGTCTCCATCTCCTCTTTATCATTCCCTGTAATAATCATATCATCCACATAAATTATGAGGCATGCAATTTTAGGCCATTTCCTCTTAATAAACAAGGTGTGGTCAGAATTGCTTTGTTTGTATCCATATTTCTTCATTGCCATTGTAAATCTTTCAAACCATGCCCTTGGTGACTGCTTCAAACCGTAAAGAGCCTTTTTCAATTTACATACCTCTCTTTCTCCAAATTCAGCTTCATATCCTGGGGGAGCTTCCATATAGATTTCTTCCTCCAATTTTCCATGAAGAAAAGCATTCTTCACATCAAATTGTGATAATGGCCAGTCTAGATTTGCTGCAATAGAAAACAGAATTCTTATAGTATCAAGCTTTGCAACTGGAGAGAAAGTTTCTTCGTAGTCTATCCCATATGTCTGGGTATACCCCTTTGCCACTAGTCTTGCCTTATGCCTTTCAATGGTCCCATCTGCTTTGTGTTTAATGGAAAAAACCCATTTGCACCCCACAGGTCTTTTTCCATTTGGTAATTTGCACTTTTCCCACGTTTGATTTTTTCTAGTGCCTTAAACTCAATCTCCATTGCTTCTCTCCATTCTTTCTTTCCCTTTGCCTCTGAAACTGTTTGAGGAATTTCTTCATTATATAGGATTGAAGCAAATATTCGGCCCTCCTTTGTCATCTTCCCTTTAGCAAATTCAGCTATAGGGTACCTGCTGCTCCTTGGTACGTGTTCTGGGGAATATCTCCTTGGTGGCACCCCTCGGTTTCGTCTGGGTGGAAGTGTATACCTTCCCTCTTCAGGTTCATCTATCCTGTCATCATCCATAATATTTTCTTCTATAACAGTAGGGATAGAAGTAGTAGGGCTATTTACCTCAGGAAAATCCTCCGGGGAGTTTTCTGGATTTGGATCTGAACGCTCTAAGTTCTGAACCTCTGTTTCTGAGATGTCGTCGGTGGAACCACTAACTTGTTCTTTTGGAACTGCTTTGGATGAAGCCGAACCGGGCATCCAACCGCAACCGAATAAGTCACTAATATTCTCCCCCTGACTTGAAGGTTGGGAGGTATAGAAAAATTCTGTTTCAAGGAAATCACAATCCATGGTAGTATATATTTTCTGTGTTTTTGGATCATAACACCTATATCCTTTTTTATTTACCCCATATCCTGCAAATACACATTTTATAGCACAAGGTTCCAATTTATTTCTATCAGTTTTATGGATATGAACATAGACACTACACCCAAAAACTCGAGGTAAAACAGTTAACGTGGATGGTATTGATGTTTGAGTGGCAAGAGTTTTTAATGGTGTTTGGTATTGTAGGATTTTGGTTGGTAATCGGTTTACAAGGTAAACTGCTGTCCTTACAGCTTCAGGCCAAAAGGATTTAGGAACCTTTGATTCTATCATTAATGCTCTTGTGATTTCCAATAAAAAATGATTTTTCCTCTCGGCTACTCCATTCTGTTGTGGTGTATTTGGACAAGATGTCTGGTGAATAATTCCCTGTGTAGTAAAAAAAGTTTTCAAGGTAGAGTTGACAAATTCTCCCCCATTATCTGACCTAAGGATTTTAATGTCTTTCCCAAATTGAGTTTGAACCATTTTATGAAAGTCAATAAATTTCTCACAAACTTTGGACTTATGTTTTAAAAATAAATCCAAACCATTCTAGAACAATCATCAATGAACAACACAAAATACTTAAATCCAGAGTTAGTATTGTTCGGAGCTGGGCCCCACACATCTGAATGGACCAAGAAAAAAATAGTGTCACTTCTGGTTTTACTAACAGGATAAGTTTTTCTATGACTTTTAGCCAACACACAGGTTTCACACCTAAAATTTTTGCTATCTTTAAAGAAACTAGGGAATAAGTGTTTGAGATAACCCGGTGAAGAATGTCCAAGTCGTCGATGCCACAGCCAAGCTTGTCTGTTTGTAGTCCCATGAGCAAGCAACATGGTTCCTTGTTGAGTCATCTTATCCACGTAGTAAAGTCATTGGCGTTCAGTACCACGCCCAATGATTTTCCCCGTCGGTATGTCCTGTAAGATGCAAAAAAAAAGGCGTAAGTAACACTGTACAGTTAAGCTCCTTGGTCACATGGCTCACAGATAACAGTTTATGTGAGAAAGAAGGCACAAACAAACAATTTTTTAATTTAATTTTCGGTGTTATTTCGATTGTGCCAGTTTTAACCACTCTAGATAAGTTCCCGTCGGCAATCTGAAGGTGCTTTTTTTGTGGAGTTACAGGTTCCACTAAATCATCGTGATCATATGTGACAGTGTCGGAAGCCCCACTATCGAGGGCCCACTTTTTCTCTTTAACGGGCCTGTCTGTCTGGGCACTATCTCTCCTGGGCCTTGTGTTTCTGCCTGGGTTGGAACCAACCTTGATGGGCTCGGCCTGTGGGCCATTATCTCCTCCTGTAGAAGAGAAAACAAGGGTTAGGTTTTGTTTAGGCTTACCAGCCGTTCCACCATCTTCTTCTTCTTCCTTCGTCATCGCGGCTTTCCCCGATTTGCTCTTGTTGTCACCGCCGTTGCTGGTAGCTGCAGAGCGGCCGCCGGTGGTGACTTTCTTCGATGATTTGTTCTTGTTTCTCTTATCATCCCACCAGTCGGGATACCCTATAAGCTCGAAGCACTGTTCTCTTGTATGCTTCCTCTGTCCACAGTGGCTACATTCGAGATGGCTCTTGTCGGTTCCTTCTCGGGATGAGGATTTGCCCTCTTTACTGGTGCTTTCTGACCGAGATCGGTTGATTTTGTCGGTCTTCGTTATCAACCCTATTCCGATTTCTGAGGTTTCATGATCGGTGGTGAGGATTCGGGCTTGAGCCGCCTCTCGCCTGATTTCCCCATAGGCGCTCTCAGTTGAAGGGAGGATCGATCTTTTCAGGATATCTTTCCTGATTAATTCGTAAGTACTGTTTAATCCTGATAAGAACTGGAATAGTCTTGTTTCCTCCCTTTTTCTGTTGTAGGTTGCGATATCATTCTCTGAGGTCATTGGATTTGGATCTCTACGATCGATTTCTTTCCATAGGGATTGCATCACAAGCCAATATTGCTCCACTGTAAGTTCAACTTGAATCTGCCTTGATGCTCTTGTGTGCAAATCGTAAATTTGCAAGGAATCTCCTCCGCTATTAAATGTAATTTCAAGGGCATCCCATAGTTCCTTTGTTGTTGAGTATTCTGTAATTTAGTTGACAAGTTCTTGGTCGATGTTGGCTAAAATAGCACTGTATAATTGCAGGTATGCCTGTTCCCATTGTTCGAATGCTGGGTCTGACTTCTGTGGAGGTTCGGGAACCCCTGTGATATGCCTTGTTTTGCCTCTGCCCCCTATGGCTTTCTTCATTATTCTTGCCCATAGAAGATAATTGTTTTGATTCAATTTTGGTTCAAATCCTGATCGAGCTTTCTGTGGTTGTTTGTTGACCCTGTGTACTTTATTTGAACAGGGTTAGAAGCTAATTCAGGAAGTCTTTTGGAACCTCAAAGGATTCGGATGATTCTGATTTCTTTCCTTCTGCCATGGAAGCGGTCAAGGTTGATTGCTCTGGCAATTTAGGTAGATGATGAGCAAGAAATATATGCGACTATATTGGTCGAGAACACACGCTCTGATACCATGTTAATTCTACAAGCTGTAGATTAGATGATTTAGAAAATAAAAATTTTTATTTCTGTATATCTTTTTGGCTCCTTTACATCTGTTTTTATATCACAATTATCCTACTTGTTTTAGGAAAGGAATTCCTAATTTGGTTAGGAAAAGGATCCTAACAACTTCTGTTTGTAACTAACTTCTAATAATACTATCATCTTTTCGTATTTTTTTTTATTCTATATATATATATATATTTACTAATTCCATGTCATTTCAATTTTTATTGTGAATTATATTTGAAGACAATGAATATATATATATATATATAAAGAAAATTAAATTAACTCTTAAATTTATTATATCATATTATATATTAACTTAATTTTCATATTCATTTTAAGATTAATTTAAACTGTTCAATTTTGTAAATTTTACAACTGCAAATAATCAAGTTAATGATTAAATTAACTAAATCATATTATTGAACTATCCACTAAAATAATGTGTTTATTTCCTGTTCCTATTGGATTAATATTTATAATATGATTTATATATAATATCTCAAGATAAAAAAAAAAAATTGACCAATCAGGTAATAAAATATCATGAAATTTGTGCTGGAATAACAAAACAAATTATTTTACATGAAATGGCAATACATATGTGATCGTAATACTAAGTTCTCTTTTATTAATTTCATTTCAAATATTTATGATATCATACCAAATTACTGTTAGAAATGCTCTTTTATAAAATAGTGTAATAATTGTCCTTAAGGAATTAATACCTCTCTTAGTATTCTTCCAGAATTTGTACAAAGCCTAACAAAATATCAAACAGTAAAATCTGAATATTTTCACAATAGTATACTTTAAATTTGCAAAGAAAAAGAGAAGAATAAAATTAGTTTTATTAGCTGGAGAGACATAATTTATAATGTCTTAACAAACATGCCTCTTATATATGAACAAACAAGTTTATTCTTTAGTATTAGTAAAAATATGTTTGGGCAGTAACCTTAACTGTGCATTTAACAGTTAATAAAAACTAATAAATAATTAAAATAAATTAAATTTACTTAATTATTTATTAATTTTGAGTTGAATTTTAGGCCCATGGTCCAAGTGCCCATCTTTAACCATTAATTCATATTCAATTTCATGTTGCTCTCCAAAATTTCCCACCAATTACTTTAAATTAAATTTGTACAATAGTGTGGAATATGATGCTGCATAAGGATCAGCTATGGGCTAGAGTCTTACTCCACAAGTATGGGGTAGAGCTGGATGGTGTACCTGAGAAACTTCGCAACACTGGTTGCTCTCCACTTTGGCGTGCCCTTTGCAACATGTGGACATAAATCCAAGATGGTATGTGTTGGGAGGTGAACAATAGACGAATGACTAGATTCCTCTCATTGAAGTAGCGGTAAAAGCAGTACCTAGTGAACTGCTGGACTGTAAAACCAGTGATATGGTCAACACTGCTGGAAATTGGGCTCTGGATTTTTTTGCTGCTTATTTGCCTAACCATGCTCTAAACTCTATCCTAGCTATTCCTCCTCCGATCATTAGTGATGTAGTGGATGAATTCTTTTGAAGTCATAGTTCTGATGGAAAATTCTCAGTGAAATCCTCTTATATAGTTGAATTGGAAGATTCATGGGGAGAGCGAAGTAAGCTATGGAATATTATCTGAAAATAGCCTGGGCATTATCGCATTTGTGTCTTTTATGGCTCGCCTACAAGAGGAAACTATTGACCAACCAAGAAAGGGGTCGAAGGCACCTCTCTAGCAACATGTCTTGCCCTAGATGTGGATATCATACAGAGTCAGTACTGCACATTTTGAGGAATTGTATTTTTGCAAGTCAAGTGTGGGTTATGCTTCTTGGTGTATCTGTATCTGATATGTTCTTCTCTGAAAAATTTAACAATTGGTTTTTTAAACATCTCTCAAACAACGATTTAGGGATGTTTCAAGAGCATGGTACTATTGTATTTGGTGTTGCCTGGTGGACTCTTTGGAAGGTGAGAAACGAATTCATTTTTGAAGAATCCAGTAAAAGTGTAGCTTCAGTTACCCAAGATATTCAACGGCTGGTCAGAGGAGTGATTAAAGCAGAAAAAGAAAAAAAATTTCTTGGACTACATGTGCAAAATAAGGAAGTCATCAACATTGGATGGAAGCCTCCTAAAGGGGGCTGGTGGAAACTTAATACAAATGGTGCTTACAAAGCCTCAACTAAATGGGCTTCTGCTGGTGGAGCTATCAGAGATGAGATAGGAAATTAGGTAGCAGGTTTTGTCATGAACATAGGTATGTGTACTATTACCCAAGCTGAATTATGGGGGGTTTTCCAAGGGTTGCACTTGGCATGGCAGAAAGGCATTAGAAGACTATCAGTGGAGGTGGACAGTAAGTGTGCAGTACAGCTTTTGACAGCCAACAAAGTGGAGAAAGGAAATAATGCCAGCCTTATCCACATAATTAAAGAGCTACTTGTAAGAGATTGGGTAGTTGAGCTGAAACACATCTACAAGGAAGGGAATAATCTCGCAGATTACCTAGCCTCTATAGCTTGTAAATTTTCAGCGGGAGTTCATGCCTTTGATGAACCGCTTGAGGGGGCGTGCTATTGGCTTTTTTATAATTTATCAGGGGTTACCTACTCAAGAATAGTGTGTAATTGATTCCCTTAGGTCTTCCTTTCCATTAGATCCAAAAAAATTTGTACAATAGTGTTTATAAACACTTCTCACTTTTCTTCTGTATTTTAGAAATGAGATAAATTACTTTTCATTACTAACGTAAAATCTACAAAGCATTGACACTCTAAATAAAGTGAAGTATCGGTATATAATACTTTTTTTTATATAGACACGTACTCGATATATGTCCAATAAATATCGAATATTGTTCTATATATGTCTTATTATTTTATTATTTTTTAGACACATGAAGGATATGGCAAGGACACGTATAAGATAGGTGAAAATATATTTTAGGACACTTTAGAATATTTTAAGATATATTTTGATATAAAATTTTATTTATATGATATTAATAAATTACTAGTTAGATAATTATAATTAATTTTATTTAAAAATTTATTTTTTTGCCATAAAAAATTATTTTTATTTATATAATTATATTTATATATAAATAAAATAATAGATATTTGTTTTGGATATATGTTTATTTCTTATTGTATTTTCATAACTCAAAATATACATATATATTTATATGTGTATAAATATATTAATATATAGATGAATTATTATATATATTTTTTAAATATATATTTATCTCTCATTGTATTTTTATAATTTAATATATTTATAAATATATTCCATCCATAAAAAAAATAAGAAAATATAATTAAAGAAAAAATCATTAATTCCTAAGAATTCCCATTAAGAAAAGAATATAATGTGGTTGATATTGAACATGACTAGAAATATGATGATTATGGGAATATGAAAAGTTTGACAAAGGAGAAATGTGTATAATTATTGTAATCTCAGCCTGACTTGATTGAGAATCATCTTTTTCTTGTCTTTTTCTTATTATTCTTTACCTTTATTGCTGTTTCCCCGCCAGCAGCGGAAAATCCAAAAATTTTATAAAATAGGATTTATATTTGATAAATTAAATAAGAAAAAAATTATTTGTATGAGTATTTTTATTATATTTTTGCAAGTATTGTACTCTTTGTTTTGTATAAATCCTATCACTTATTTCAAAATTTAGCTGCAATTTTACTACAAAGCAATTTTACTATAAATCATAGCTCTAGAAGAAATTATTAATTAAAAAGCTAAAAAAAATGAATTAATCTTTAAATTTATTATAATATATTGTCAATTTAAATTAAAAATTATTTTAATTATTTGATTTTGCAAATTGATTAATTAAGTTATTAATTTATTTATTAAATTTATAAAATTGAAGAACTTAAAAAATTTTATTAAAATTTAAAAATTAAATTGATAATGGTGCATACCTATAGATCGGCAATAAGTTTTCAAGCCGGACTATCTCATTGAACCGGGCTTAGCGCACATAGCTCGGAATAAGTTGCGTTTTCTGTATCGAGCTTGACACGATCGATAGTTCTCGATCAAGCGAGCTCGTCATATAGGCTCGGTCTGTTGACCAGTGCATCGTTTTTCACAATATTCCTGACAATCCACCATCTGTAGAGTTTGTCTCCCACCACCTAAAGTCTTTCGTGTCTGGCAGAGTTTATCTCTCACCACTTAGAGTCTCCCGCGTCCGGCAGAGTTTGTCTCCCATGTCCTGCAGAGTCTGTCTCCCATGTCCGGCAGAGTCTGTCTCCCACCACTGGCAGAATTTATCCGCCACCATCTCCCACGTATAAAGGGAGCTCAAACGTACATATAAGACATACTCACTCTTTCTAACTTCTGATTACCCACATTCACTATAAGACCGAGCACTGACTTAAGCATCAGAGCCTCCTCACTGGAGCCTGAGCCTCCTCTTTGTCTTGCAGGTCCTTCGACGTGAGCGTTGAGTTAAGAAGCCCCATCCGAGCCTTGAGTCCGAAAGTCCACCTCCATATCACTGGTGCGGTGAGTGTGGACTGGCTAATCCCTGAAGATGGATAACAAGACCCAAACCCTAACCCATTCCAGACCGAACCATCCTCTCACGCCATAAAACCAACACATTCGGTCTCCCTACACCCCCCAATGCCAATACGTCCCCCAAAACACTTCGTCCGATCATAACTCAAATCACCCAAAGGTCGTCATTGGACCCTCGGTGACCCCAGCCCCTATAGCAGGACCATCTACAACAAACCTGCTTCAGCCTCATTCTCCCCTAGTACAGATGAGCCAAATACCAACGCTTCTAGAGGGCCTGACAGAACAGACGACTCAAGACCTGATCGCCTCTATCAGAGATCTAATCTCTATCATAAGGCACTTGACCGAGCAGCCTCATCCCGACCAAGAACATCCAACTATCAATCAAGTCCTACCTCAGACAACTCATCCTCAAACACTATCCCCGACCTACTACCCCTCCAACTCTCTCTAATGAATTTGACCAGCACCCCAAAAGGGATGACTCACCCGGACAATAAAACCAAGTCAGAAGGAGACTCTATTCTCCGGAAGACACTGATTTCGAGCTAGAGACCTTACCCAATATCATACCGGGCAAAAGCGAAAGGAAGCAAAAGTATCTGAGGGTGATCTCAATGCCTTTGTTGATGAAAGAATCAAGAAGATTTGCAAAAAGATCATTCTACAGTACGATACTACCTTTCGATCTCTATTGTCTAAAGAGATCCTAATAGACACCTACCCGAGCTTCCACATACTAAAAATGAAAGAATATGATGGGTCGTCTGATCTCCGGACACATGTTGACAGCTTCTACAATACCGCTCTAGTATATACCACCTCTTACTCGGCCTTATGCAAATTTTTCCCCATGATCCTGATCGGTGATGCACAAATCTAGTATAAAAGCTTGGAACCAAATTCCATATTCAATTTTGGACAGCTTACTGAGTTGTTCATCAATAAGTTTGTGGTATCTATAGACCTCGGGCGAACTTCGGCGAATTTGCTCAAAATAGTACAAAAGCCTAAAGAAATACTCCGACATTATGTTGAGAGGTTTAACCAGACTATCAATAAGATTCCTAAGGTAAACTTTGAGATAGCTTTAGAGGCCATGATTCAGAATACTGAGTGTAAGCAGTTCTCCAACTCCTTGAGTAAGAACCCTCCGGAGAATTTTGTTGACCTGATGGACCGAGCTTATAAGTATATCCGCATGGACGAGAATGATAAGATATGGGAAGAACTTTAAGCCTCCAGAAAGGATCAATTGTTAAAGACACTCGTTGAGCCAATGAAGTCAAGCACTCACAGACCGGACTACGCTAAGACTTCAAAGCTAGGCAACTCATGGAAAGAACATAACTGAAGCACCATCCGACCATCTAGCGAGCAGCACTCCCAGAAAGCTTATCACATTGCAGAGGCCCGGAAAAGGTTAAACCCATTGAGCGCCTCACCTGCCACTATTCTACATTGGCTGAAGGACAACACAGAGGACAATTGACCCAGGCCAATGAGAGAAGATCCTAACCGATATCAGAGCCTATATTGCAGTTTCCACATAGGCATCGGTTATAAAACCAACGGCTGTACCAAGTTGCAAAAGGAGATAGAGAGGCTAATACAAGTCGGGGAATTACGATAGTTCATTGTAAGGATCACCGGCCACAGCGGATCAGATAATGATTTTAAGCCATCTTCCCGATCTCAGAGAAAAACTCCCACTGGAGTCATACATATTATTGCAAGAGGGGAATACTATGACACAGCAGGCACATCTAGAAAGCACAGGACTAGGGAGGTCTTTTCTATAACTGAATGTCACAAAGGCGAAAGACTTGTCATTAGCTTCCACGCTAAAGAATCCAATCAAGTATCCGGTCCCCATGCTGATGCCTTAGTGGTAGAGGCTGTCATTCAAGACTATCTTGTTCAGCGCATCCTGGTGGACATGGGAAGTGCGGTAAATCTGTTGACTCTGGATGCCTACAAGAGGCTCGATCTATTATTGGATATTCTCAAGCCGGTCTTGGCTCCCCTTATATGCCTATCTGGGAAGGCAATACCGATAGCAAGGTCTGCGACATTGGAGGTCCAGATGGGTGATGATGCGGTTGTTCAAAACTATTGGGTCTATTTCATGGTTGTGGATATGAACTTTACGTATAATGCAATCTTTGGCCGACCATTGCTTGTAGGAGTGGACGCTTGCATCTTTATGAAAAAGTTTACTTTTGAAAATTCTAACCCGATCGGGTGTGGCAGTCCTAAGGGGAAGCCAGCAGGTTGCACGAGACTCCTATGCGACGCACCTTAAGAATGCCAATATGGTACTCCCTGTTGATTCTCTACAGCCCACAGATGATTCACAGTCTAAAGCAGAGCCCGGGGATATGCTAAAGGATGTCGAGCCTGTATCTAGACGAGCCTTGAAGATCGTAAGTTCGTTAAGCCCTCAAAAGGAGTTTTCTCTCAAATAGATACTTGAACAATATGAGAATATTTTTACTTGGACTTCATCTAATGTTACAAGTATCTCGCCCGAGCTTATGATGCACGAATTGCATTTCAATCCTCACACTACCCCAGTCAAACAGAAGAGAAGGAATTTGGGACCAGAGAAACATCTAGCAATCGAGTAGGAAGTGGACAGACTTTTGAAAGCGGGGTTCATTAGAGAGATCTTATTCCCAAATTGGTTAGCCAATGTGGTCCTAGTGAGAAAATCCAACAGAAAATGGAGGATGTACATAGACTTCACCAACCTGAACCGAGCATGTCCTAAAAACTCCTATCCCCTGCCGAACATTGACCGTCTAGTAGATTCCACTGCATGGTTTGAAGAATACAACTTCATCGACGCCTCATCGGGATACCACCAAATCCCCTTGAAGGCAGAGGACCAGAGCAAAGCCTCCTTTGTGACTAATAACGGCACCTACTGTTACAAAGTCATGTCATTTGGCCTCAAGAAAGCTAGAGCCACTTATCAGAGGCTCGTCAACAAGCTCTTCTAGGGACAGATAGGTTACCAAGTCAAGGTATATGTTGATGATATGATTATCAAGTCCAAAATTTTGGCAGAGCATCCCCAAGACCTTTCAGAGATCTTTAAAGTATTGTGGCAGACAAACATGAAGCTCAACTCGGAGAAGTGTACCTTCAGGGTTCAATCGGGAAAGATTTTGGGATTCATGATTTCAAAGAGAGGAATTGAGGCTAATTTAGAGAAGATCCGAGCTACCCTGGAAATGGAGCCTCACAAGAACATCAAAAAAGTCTAGAAACTTAACGGTCAAATCACAGCCCTTGGCAGATTTATCTCCTGCTCGGCCAGAAGACGCTTACCATTTTACAAAATCCTGAAGGGTTTGAAGCAATTCCAGTGGACCGCAGAAGGTCAACAGACTTTCACCGAGCTTAAAAAGTTCTTGAGTACCCCTCCCCTACTCAGTCACCAGATCTATGGGGAGCCATTATTCTTATACCTCTCAGTCTTGCCAGTTACGATTGGCTCGATTTTGATTAGGAAAGAGGATAATTAGTAGTACCCCATCTACTATGTCGTCACACCATGAAGGATCCTAAGCTAAGGTGCTCCCCCTGGAGAAATTAGACTTAGCCCTTAAAGATGCTTCAGAAAGACTGCTCCCGTACTTTAATGCGCACGCCATCATCGTACATACAAACTCCTGCCTCAGAAAGATCCTGCAAAGGCCAGAAACTTCAGGCCGACTCACTGAATGGTCAACCCAGCTGGGAAGATTTGATATCTGGTATGAGCCAAGAAAAGCAATAAAGGCACAGATCCTGAGAGACTTTGTCGCTGAGCTTTATGAGCAACCTGGCTACTCAATCCCCTAGGAGGCTTGGGTACTGAACATAGATGGAGCATCCTACTCAGAAGGATCTGGTATTGGAGTTTTTCTCAAAGGCCAAGGTAAAATTGTTATCAGGTATTCAACCAAACTTGATTTTAGGGCCTCTAACAGTGCAACAGAGTATGATACCATTTACTTAGGTCCGAAGCTCGCTTTGAAAGTTTGACCCAACCATTTTCTGATCCTATCTGATTCTCAGCTGATCATGAGCCAGTTAACAGAAAAGTGTGAGACCCGGGATATGAACATGACCCATTATAAGGAATACATAGCCGAGCTCCTTTCGGTTATGGAAAGGCGAGGTTGTTCATGGGAGTTTTATCAGATTGTGCGGGCGGAGAATGAATGCTCTAATAGGCTAGCTAAGGCTGCGGCTGCCAAAGAGGGAAGCCCCGACTACGGAGTCCTCACAGAGACCATCACAAAACCTAGCTATAATGCACTCTATATCCTGGTTACCGAACCCCTGGAAGGATGGTGGTTGCCGATCTACATGTTCCTGAATTTTGGAGAGCTTCCAACAGATCCAGTAAAGGCTAAAAAAATTGTAAGAAGGTCCAGCCTATACTCGGTCTATGATGGGGTCCCATACAGGAGGTCTTTTTCCCATTCTTGGAGCAGGTGTATATCTGAGGAGGAGGGAGATTACTTGCTCAGAGAAATACATGAAGAGATTTGCGGAGCACATGAAGGAGCCCAAGCCTTGTCAAAGAAAGCACTGTTGCTGGGGTACTTCTGGCCTTCTATGGACAATGATGCCAAAAACATTGTCCAGAAGTGTAAAAAATGCCAGAGACATGCCAATCCACAGCATCAGCCCGCCAATGAACAAAGACCCATCCGAAGTCCATGGCCATTTGCTCAGTCGGGCATGGATATCTTAGGACCTTTTCCTCAGGCTACAGTACAGAGAAAATTCTTAATTGTAGCAGTCAATCATTTCACCAAATGGGTCGAAGCCGAGTCCGTGGCTTCTATCACCCCAGCTTCCATAATTAATTTTTTTTAAAAATCAGTAATCACCAGGTTCCGCATTTCCTATATTCTGATAACTGACAATGGCAAACAATTTAATTGCAGGCATTTCAGGGAGTACTGTGCTGAACTGAAGATAGACATCAGGTTCACATCGGTATATTATCCCCAATCAAATGACAAACAGAGATGATAAACTGTACTATCATCGCGGGATTGAAGAAGAGGCTCAATGATGCCAATGGTTCATGGACGAAGGAGCTTTACAATGTACTATGGGCTTACATTACCTCATCCAGGACAACCACAGGAAAATCCCCCTTGGTGTTGGCTTACGGCACGGAGGCCGTCATCCCCCATCGAGATCGGGATTCCATCGAGGGAGAACCCTCGACTACTCAAAAAACCAAGACTCGGACATCAAATACAACTTGGGCATTCTGGAGTTCAAAAGAGAGAAAGTGACGATTAAAGCTGAGGCCTACAAAGCTCGGATTGCAAGTTTTCACAACAAAAGAGTCTGACATAAGAAATTCGATGAAGGTAATTTAGTTCTCAGAAGGGTTATTACCACACACGGAGCAGCAGGATAGGGCAAACGAGGGGCAAATTGGGAAGGCCCATACAAAAAAGCCAGGATACTAAAGGGCAGAGCCTACAAGCTTCAGACTACAAAATGGGAAAGAGGTACTGAGAGTATGGAATGCTAATAACTTGAATAAGCATTTTCAATAGCCATTACTTATGTAAAAGACCGTGCACTTATAAATATACTTTGAAAAATATTCAGATGAAAATGAACTTACCATCCGAACTAATTACATAACAGACCATCCAATCACCCTCAGTGGCTACGAACTTCGTGCTATAAAGGCTCCCTCATAAAAACACTCGATTACACAAAAACATTATAAATGAATACTCGATTATTCGAAACTAAGCTCTATTTTTTTTACGAAGAAGACATGTACAAAAAGCCCGAAGGTTATATAAAAAGAGCTATGTTGAGCCAAAAAAAATAAATATAAAATATAAAAGCTCTGTATCGAGCAAAGAAAAATAGAGTGGAGCAGAAGAGACAAAGGCTCAGCTAGGCGTCATTGTCTCCAACATTCTCTGCAACAGTGTCTCCCGCCACCTCCTCTTCATCCTCTCCAGTCTCTTCATCAGCCAGTCGATCTATGTCAATATTGATAATCCAAGACAAGTCCATGTCTGGATTCTCCTCTTTGAGACGGTTCAACACAACTTGGCTGTAGTGATATACGCCCAGGGCATACTGCACATTGCTCGCTCACTTTTCTCATTCTGAGACTTTGATGCATCCTTGGAGAGCCTCGCACTTAAACTTTAATGCATCCTCGAGCTCATCTTCTCTTTTGCATGCTCGCTCAGATTCCTGGCGAGCATGATGGAAGTTTGTCGATACATTAAGCAGTCGCTCGGAGGTATCATGGAAAAGCTGAGCAAGCTACATAAAGAAAAACTAAAAATTATTCTGGATCATTAAAAATTAACATAACTATAATCGGGAATGTATTTGGCGTACTTATCGCAGTAGCAGAAACCCGAAGCTCGGAGGCTAGAGCAACTGCATCCTTTTGAAGATGCTCTCGCCTCTCCCGAACCATTCCCCCGAGAATGACATAGAGCACCCTTTGCATGAAAGGATCCCTCACAGAAAACTCAGACTTGTGAGGACCTCCGAGCCTATCCACTAATGCAGCAACCAGTCTCATCAGACTATATTGGTCGGGCACTATCTCGTTCGAGGGGCTGACCAGATCTATTATCCCAGTTTCGGGCTCTTTCCCTCACTGTTATTCTCGACTGGGATCGCCCGCCTCCCGACCCTTGCCCTTATCATGGAGATCTTTCTCCCTTGCCTAGCGCTCAGCGGCTTGCTCTGCGATTTGCTTTAGCACTTTTGAGGCAGATCCTCTTACCATTTCTACACAAACAAAAATATGTTAAGTAAATAAACTTGAATATTACAAACTTGAAACTCAAAGATAAAAGTATATCGGCCCAGTTGGAAGAATGAGCCTCCCTCACTGCCCTGAATAGGGGGAAATACTGCCTCACAAGGTGAAGGATGTTCCTCTTCTCTTAGAACGTCCTGCCTAATTTGCTTATAGTACTCCCGCTCTTCGGGACATAGGTTTTTTGCGTTTATAACCAGACTATTGCAGGAATATACCCAGACCGCTTGACACCCAAAGCCCCTTCTTTTTCAATGATGAAAAATTGGTCTTTCCAATTCTTCACAGAGTCTGATTTCCCAAAAAATAGTCCTAGTCTGGGCTATCCTTACAAATAGAAAAAAATCTTCATCTGCTCGGGATTGTAACTTCAAGACTGAGAAAGCACCCAACACCCGGAGAGAGGGCAAGATCCCCAGCAGCCCGCATAAAATCTCAAACCCAACTACAGTCAATCAAGCATTCAGGCTCAGTTGCCCTGGAGCCAGATCGTGGAACTCCAAGAACTCCAGAATGAAAGGACAAAATGGGAGCCTCACACCAGACCTTAGATCCTCTTCGTATAGTATTAAATGATCGATGGGAGGGTCGTCCATCGCAAGAGTGCGATCACCTGAAACATACATCTTGTACTCAAGGAGCATTTGATACTTGTCCCGGATAATATCTAGGTCGGCAGTGCTAAGACAAGATCGGATATTCCTAACCCGAACCTTTTTTGCCACTGGCTGATCTTCCTCATCTTCACTTCTCTCAGCAGAGCCTGGTCGAGCTACAGTAACCCTCTCTGGTGAGTCCACTAGCTCGACCACATCCATACTTCCACCAACACCTCCCTCGGTACTACAATGAGCCTATTCAACCGAACTTACTCTCACAACCTCAAGCGATTCAACACTCTCCTCGGAGCTCAACTCCCTAGAATATAAGAAAATGACACTACTCGAACTTATAATGCAAAGGAACATGGAGCACTCACCGAGTTGAAGAAGCTTCATTAAATGTTTCACACAGTGCAGCGGCTACGATCTCGTACTAGTTATCAGAGCACCCGAGTTATTACTTGAAAGGATTAGTAGTTGCCTTCACTCCTCTTCGCCGTTTATATAGGAGGAGCGTCGAAAGCTGAACCGACGCAATCAATGCCTTGCGCGAAAAACTTAAAAATTGAAACTCCCCGCTCCCGCCTTCCCTTTGGAGCTGCCACGTCGATCCCCCTATGACCAGCGCACCCACAATCTTCTCACCAAGTAGCTGACATAAATGCCAGCACAACAGAGAGAGACTAGTGGTGCATACCTACATATTGGAAATAAGCAATCAAGCCGGACCATCTCATTGAATCGGGCTTAATGCATATAGTTTGGAACAAGCCGCTCTCCCTATATCGAGCTTGACACGATCGATAGTTTTCGATCGAACGAGCTCATCATATAGGCTCGGTCTGTTGACTAGTGCATCATTTCTCACAATATTCCCTGACACTCCCGCTTCTGATAGAGTTTGTCTTCCACCACCTAGAGTCTCCCACGTCCTGCAGAGTTTGTCTCCCACCTCCCTCGTCCGACAGAGTTTGTCTTCCATGTCTGGCAGAGTTTGTCTCCCACGTCCGGCAGAGACTGTCTTTCACCACCAATAGAGTTTGTCCGCCACCATCTCTCACGTATAAAGGGAGCTCAAATGTACAGGTAAGACATACTCACTCTTTCTAACTTTTGATTACCCACATTCACCGCAAGGCCGAGCACTGACTTAAGCATCGAAGTCTTTTCACTGGAGCCCGAGCCTCCTTTTTATCTTGCAGGTCCTTCGGTGTGAGCGTTGAGCCAAGAAGCTTCATCCGAGCTTTGAGTCCGGAAGTCCACCTCTATATCAAAAAATATAATAATAACTATAAAATCAATTTCAATTTTTTTCTTTCCAAATTCATATAAAAATATTATACTCATTCAATTTAATTTTAGTATGTAACTATAATTAAATTTTCAAATTACAGTAGCACATAAAAAAGGAACAGAATAATTATAAAATCATGTAAAATTTAAGATAAATTTATTTATTAAAATATTTTTATTGATATAAAGGTCTAATTAATTTTTAAAGTAAGATGCATGACATATAATATATTATTAAAAAATTTTGAATCCGTCCGTGCCCACTAGGCAAGCTGTTTATCATAATACCAGCTCTTATATACATTAACCTTTCTCTGTCTTTTTAGGTACATGTATGGATTATGAAATTTGATGAACTTTATTGCTAATTGAGAATTTTCATATTTATTCCATTATATCACATGAATTATGAAGTTCAAATTTTAATTTTAATTTTAGTTTAAAGAAATTAAAACTTTTTTTCTTTGAACGAGTTTAAAATATACCTCGTTAACTGAGCCCTAACATTTAAAAATTTTAATGAACTTTCATTTTTTTAAGCATTATTATTGTTTGTAAGAAAATAAACTATTAAGAATAATCTTACATTTAAAAAAGAAATAATATAAGTGTTGAGGGTGTATCATCTAAGTAGTTAGTATTAGAGAATATTTGGCTTAACTTATAAGCAACTTAAATTAGTTTATAAATTTTAAATTTAAATTGATGTATTTATCTAGATAATTTTATGAATTTATAAATTCAGTTCATAAGTTAAAAAAAATTGAGAGATATGAGATTATGATTTTAGTGTTTATAAGTATTTGACTTATAAGCTAGTTTAATAAAATAATTTACTATATTATTTTTATTTATTTTAATAAATATTTGCATTTAACAATAAATATACTTATAAGTTATTTTTACTAAACATGTTAAGTATCAACTACTTATAAATATTTAAAAAAAATACATAATTATTTAAAATTTCAAATATTTATAAATCCATATTAATTTATAAGCACCAAATGGTTATAAAAAGATTTTTAAACTAGACCAAAAATCTTCTTAATCATTTTAACTATAATAGTATTTAATATATCAATATAAATCGTGTATTTATATTTTTCATACTCTTTTATAATTTGTTTTCCTACTCCATTTGTAGTAACTAGTTGGAATTTTAATTTACAAATGTAAATTTATTATATCACATGAATTTGAATTTTCATTTTACTTCAAAAATCTTTACTATAAGATTTTCTTTTTTTACTATAAGATGTTGAAAAAGAGAAATGCACTAATTAGAACATGTCTAGAATTAAATTTGTTTTATTTACTAAAATACTTTTGATGTAATTAAAAATTTAAAGGAATTTACTAAAATACCTTTGAAATAATAATATAATAAAATAGCTTTGAGATATGTTAACTTGATGAGAATTAGAAAATATCCAAGTGCCCCAAAACAAACTCTCTTACATTATGTTTAAAATGATGGTTAGCATATGATATAATATAATTTTCTTTTTAATTTATTTTAACTTCCATCATTATCATATAGTTTATCATCATAATTTTATGATTTGAAAATCATGAAAGTTAGTAAATTTTTTAAACCATTAATTTAATGATTTTCTGTGATATTAAAATTTTATCTTTTAAAAATATTATTAATAAAATTTTTAAATGCCAAATATATCTTTATAATATATTTTTCATGCTCATAAACTATTAAAATCTTATAAAATACCATTAAACAAAATATAAAAAAAATCTAATAATACCTTTTCATAACATCTTTTTAAACATGATAAATAATACCATAAATTAAAACATCACTAATCATCCAAATAAAGCTATACAAGACCATGCAACTACTGCCATTCCTTTTTTTTTTTATTTTCTTCAAAATTACTAAGAAAAACAAAAACATTTTCAAAAATACTTTTAAGTTCAAATATGTACATCTAATATGCCAAAAAACACTTCGCTGCACCTAAATAAAAAACATTTCAAAAAATATTGTAGTTTTCTCTTTTTTTTATACTCTCCACAACCATATAAATGTGTCACATAACAGGTAATGACCATACATCAAGAATTCACCTCATTAATGAATATGTTGCCATACTGCTTCAAAAAAAAGAGGACATCTGAAAAAAATGCTAAAAAGATTTTTTAAGTTCCCAAAATTGTTGCCTTTGAAATCACAGAAAATTAAGAAATCACATTCATTTTAGGTGCCTTACCGAATTTTTACAGAGGTATATCCACCGCAAAACGTTACAAAACCTTGAAAAAAAAAAGAAACTATGATTGGAACCATCTCTTTAAGTGGCTTACGAGGATGCTTTTCACCATCAGGTTTTTCAGAGCTTTGCTTTGAGAACTTTGATCTATATTGCTCCATAAGCATGTCAAGTTTGTCCACCACATCCTTTCCCTAAGGGGTCTATATTCTTTTTTGGCCTGTTCCTTCTCCTTACAGATTCTTCTCTTTGTTCTGCCTGGTTTGACAGCTTCCGCTTCTTCTGCCTCAAATCTATTTCCTCGGAAGGTTTTGATTTATTAGCATTTTTGGCTTTCATTTCACCTTTGGCTGAACTTTTAACATTGGGATTCTCGACTTGGTGATCATTCGCCTTCTGTTTTGTGCCATTAAATTTATTGTTCACCTCAGTTTTTGTTTTTTCACTTCCTATGTTCTTGCGCTTCTTATAACTTTGCTCTTCAGAATAAGCTCCCTCAGAAACCACATTTTCCACATCATTCTTATTCGGCTTGGAATCCTTTACAGCTCCATTCTCACCTCGAGATTTTCGCTTTCTGGAATTCCCCCTTGTCCTTGGAATGTCATTCTGATTATTTGGCACATTATTATCCTGCATATCTTTCATATCATCATGCCTTTCCTGCTGCCAAGCTTGTAGCTTAGCTTTACGAAGCTTCAATTTTTGAACATAATCAACTGCAAACTCCAGAATGGGACGATGTTTGGGACCAAAAGTTTCTGCCAATAGCCAAAAATTACATTCAAGTTAGAAACAAATTTGCTGTACTCATCATATTCATAGGAATACCGGGTGCAACATAGTAATGAGACATTACCAGGATTATTATTAAGAACCCTCAGTGCTACAAGTGCATGTTGATGCTCTGTAAACTCGATAAAGGCAACTCCATGTGAGTGGTTCTTCACCTTTCCATTCTTTACACTTTTCAAGAGCTTTATCTGCATCAGCAATATCAAATTTTGACGAAAGCCACACGCACACGCACAAAAGTTCATAGAGAGGGAGGAGAGAGGAAAAGCAACACAATAAAACAAAATAATTATGAAACAACAACTGCAGCCAACCTGTCGAATCATGGGTTTTTGCTTTGTAGCTCGCGAAATAACTGCATTAATACAAAGCTTTTTCAGCTTCTTTTCATTCATTGGAGGTAAGTTGAATATAACAAGCCTGGTCCTTGAAACAAGAAAATTTGGGGATTGAAGCTTAACCATCTTCTTTTCATGCAATCTGCAGAGTGTAGGCAGCATAATGAAATATATGATAAGATGGTCAAATTTTACAAGAGCACAGTAAATACCAATAGAATTACAGAGTAACACCACCAAACTAGAGCAGGCAGTTAAATAATTCAAAAACTCAGTGCACAGCTTCCCACTTTCTTTGGATTTTCAAAAAATAGGTTTTCGACAACGTTGGCAACATTTGAGTGTAGAATGCTACACAAATACATTTGCTTTTGTGAAAGAGAGAACTCTATCAATAGATGGAGTACTCTTCCAGATTCAGCATTCTGATCATAAACGACTATATGACACATTAAACAATGAGTGCATGCACAATATACGTGCCACAGTAAAAAAAAATGTTTTTCAACTCAAATAATAGAAGGGAAAGAAAGCCAAGGAGGGAGGGACTTGCGCTTTCCGCTTAGCCATATCACTAGCTGAAATGCCTTCAGAAGCTGGAGTCCCTTCAAGAATTAGACCTTCCTATCAAGCATTTGGGGAGGGGGACAGAGAAAGCCAAAGTAAATTAGAACAAAGTAAATTAGAAAAAAAAATAAAGGAATACATAGGAAGGTATTAAAAAAGTTGAGGGTGAGGCTTGATGAAAGCCAACCTTTGACAGAAAAAGAAGGCGGTGATCCTGGCCATCCACAATTTTGGCCTTCTCCATTTCCTTAACATGGACTAACTTCTTATCCAAGGCCTTCAAGAATTTAAGTTGCCTACCTTTTAGCAAAATCCCCAAACCAGATGCAACATTAGCTGCAGAAACCGCTGCATCTTTTGTTTTAAACTTGAGAAAACCAGTGCCCATTGGCGCCTGCCAGAGCACAAGCATCACATTAATCCAGTTAAAAGAACAGGAAATATTAAAATGGGTGCATAAGAAACTGACTATGCCAGGAAATATTAAAATGGGAGCATATGAAACTGACAATGCCTTCATACTTGGTGACTTGATGGATGACAGGCAAAAAGGATTTCACATCTCCAAAAGAACAGAACCGTTGTTTCACTTCTTCATTATCAACATCAAAAGGAAGATTGCTTATGAAAACTGTTCTCTGTAAATCACCGTCTTCGGCATCAGTCTCTTTAATATCAGCTGAATTGCTTTTGCCTGAGTTTCCAGGTAGAACAGCACCAGAAAAATTTTCTTGCTCACTAGACTTCTCATTCAGCACATTAACATCAGAATTTGGCTTGTTTCTCTTGGGCAGTATGAAATCATCCATACCAGAAGGAACAGAACTTTTGGATGAAGATGTAATCAAATTCTTGAGAACTTTTCTTGCAATGTCTGCCTCCGCATCAAAATCAACTTCAGTAGGCATGTCTTCTTTCACAAATAGATTTGACTCGTCAGAAGCAGCATCAACTCCATTAGGTTGTTGGGTTTTCCTCTCACTAACATTGCTATCGTCATCCTCTTCTTCCTCTATTTCATCACTACTAATGTCACTGCTCCTGTCGCTTCCATTCTCATGTCCTGTAGAAAAACAACCAATGCTGTGTCATTTCTAACTATGATGTTAAGTTCTGTTAGTAAACAAGAATATACAAACAAAAAAGGAAATCAGATAAATATAATAACTGAAATGCAGATAACTGTTAGTAAACAAGGGTATACAAACAAAAAAGGAAATCAGATAAATATAATAACTGAAATGCAGATAAAAAAAGGAAACATCAGGCTTCAAAACAGGCTAGCAGCAAATTCCCTAGAGCTTGACTAGCATAATTTTCAAGGTGACAGAACTTCTCATCCATCAAACTCGTCATTTCCAGAATACTGTAACATAAAATTCTTGCCACAGCCCCATCTCCAACTATTTTAGAATAAGAAAAGAAAAAAAAAATTCTGAGCTGAACAGCATGCATTTTTTCAAAAGTATCAACAGATCATACGCTCAAAATGATGAATCATTCACCGTTTTCATAAAGCATAGATTGAATACAAACAAATGAATATCTATATAGCCTTAATAAATGTTCATTAACCAATTAATACCAAATGAAAGTCTGCAAACATTTGTAATAAGAAAACAGTGCAATTTAACTGAAGAAAACTATCATCAAATTCTAGCATTAAAGGGAATAACCAAAATAACTGATGTGAGTCGGTCAATAACTAAGATGCTGCAACCATCATTGAATATTTGTTCTTTTTGCCTTGCTCTGAGAGCACCCTTTTGTGCATTGCTTCCAAGTCTCTACAGAACATAATCTACTCCATGTCTAAAAAGTACATGGAGAGAAGGCATTACTTTGAAAGTGATTTCTCACACAGTAGCTCTTTTTCATATGCATATATATCAGCAAGAGCATGGCTTACGTAACAAGATAAAGATTCTCTCCCCAGTTCAGTAGCAGCCCGAATTCCAGCATTGACAAGGATAAACCAGGCGAAGATATGTGAGTAGTTAACCTATTAACTGGATCACTGTAAGAATCAGTGCAATACTTGCACAATTTGTCCGGCTTTGACAATATCTTTTTATGTGTCGCTTCCAAGTTTCAACAGAACATAATCTAGTGAAAAGATAACCTACTTTTAAATCACTAAAGGAAAGAAAACCTAACTTGCAGATGACTTATTCCCCAAAATTCCTAATAGCACAACCAAATATGCAATATGAATCACACAACAAACTACAGTCCCAACGAAACCCATTTAGCTGAAGGTCCCAACTTTTGACAATCACTTTGGAAGCAACAATACCAGTGGAGCAGAAGTTGGTCCATTGAAAAAGCTTACCATCTTCATATCTCCATCTATGAAGAAAGCATCTTTCTTTTCATTGGGAAAAAATGGATCCATTTGCAAGAAGAAGACATTCGAGTCAAGTAAATAATAGATATGGAATTGAATGATAATAACCATACCAAAAGAAACAGAACTCAGTTACAACCACACTTACCATCTTCTGAAGCAACAGATGCATTGGCACCACTATATATTTTCTTTGGAACAGCCCAGTCAACAGCCATGGGTCTTTTGTCATACATTTGTCCATTGAACTGTTGAATGGCCTGTAGGGAGAACAAAATATATAAACTAGGAAATTCTGCATAACCCAAACAGTACTTAAAAATAAAAAAGCAATAGTAAGCTATACATTTTCTGCATCCTGTTTGCATGTGAACTTGACAAATGCAAACCCCTTGGATAGCCTGCACAAAGAAAACTAAGATGTGAAAATAGAATATCAACAGCGCTGCATTATAAATGGGGATTGGATAATATATTCAATTACCCATTTTCAAAATTATGTGGGATAAATACATCCCAGACAAAACCTGCTGACAAAAACTCCTCTTTTATTTCACTTGCTTTAGCCTGCATTAATGTCCAGTAAGCTTGTTTATAAACCAAGCACCGCCAATATTAACAACTGATGAGAAGACAAAATATGAGTAGAAAAACCTTGAAAGGAAGATTTCTGACAATAAGTTTCCATTTCTGAATCTTGGAACCCTGGTCCATAAACAAAATGGAAATTTTAATTAGATTGTAGTAACTGGTATTCCCTCTCTCGGGTACATATTATCCTTCTAGCTTCAAGAATTCACAACATCCTTGGCTAATCTTTTGAGTATCTAACACTACATCTAAAAGTTAGGAATTTTTGTTAAAAGGGGAATAAATCCATGAAGCTGACTCCTAGGCAAGAACACAGTCAAGATCCATTATGTTCAAAATGATTTCTACCAACTTACATTGGAAGCCAAGAACCAACAATCTGGTTAATATTCCATAATGTATCCCAAATTTTGGAGTTAGCTAGAAATTTTCTCTCACCATTATGCTTAATATAAGCTTAAGTTCCAATTATTCTGACATTATAGATATTATTTATTTATTAGAACTGAAAAATCAAGATAAAAAGCAAAGGCATCCCTCAAATCGCTTCTTACAATCACAACTCACAAGCCTAGGTCCTAAGGGATATTCAAGGTTGTTTTGCCAGACAATATCAAGCCATAATTCTCTAGAAGAGCACTTTGGGGTTTTCATGCTAATGCCCTAATTTTACAAGTCTGATTAATAATTCAAACCTTCATTCAAATAATAAGCCAAAATTCATATGTACAAAAAGCTATTATACTTCATTTGACAAAGTCTAACTTTTGCAAGTGATATGACTATCGATATCTATGAGAATTTTAGCAAGAGTGACAGCAAATGCAAGGATTAGAAAATAAGCAATGAACCTTATCATATTTTGTTTTACTTCATGACATAATCTTTAGAGCAAAGTTTTACCCATCTAACTAACCGAGAAAAGTCCATGAGATCACTGAGAAAACTGAATACCTCTGCTTTTCAGAACAACTCTCTTTATCAGCTAGTTCAGTGAAAATTTTTGCTGCTTTTCTTGGTTTCAGATGCTTCCCTGAATTATGTACAAATTTTCAGATACAAACCTTAAATATCAAGCATGAATACCAAACAAAGTTGACAAGATACATAGTAGCTTTTAACCTGATTCTGGTAAGTTTGAAACAACAGTATCTACTCTAGAAGTAACATCAATCTTGGGCTTTGTTGCGCCATCTGCACCAACCACTAAGTGGAAAAGTAAAATGAAATAAATAAGAGATCGTAATCAACTTAATAGCAAGCAGTATTAATAAGGCATTGTCCAAGCATATTATAAAAAAAAGAAAAAGAAAAAACAGGAAAAAGAATAAATATTAATTTTCAATATCTAAACATCAACCAGAGTCATTGGCAAAGCAAAAACAACCATTGAAGAAAAAAAAATGAAGAAAATCAAGCATAACAACTCACAATTGGACAAAACCAAAACCACGGTGTTCAGTTGACCCTGAGAAGATAAAACAAAACAGCTTAACAAAATTCTTAAAAACAATCCTCTAAATCACTTCAAAAATTTCAACAAATAAGCAGGTCTAGTTACCTTTCTGTGAAACTATAAAGCAACGCCTGATTGGCCCGACGTCGCTGAAAGTCTCTTCAAGCTAAAATAAGCAACAGTCAGTAAAGAGTCCATTATACAGTTAAGTAAACGACTGAAATTGCGACAATGAAACTTGAGGATTTTCAATAGTATTTATTTTCTCGGGAAATAAAGAGAGAAAATAGAGAAGCACCTGAGAGTTAGTGAAAGAACGAGGCAAGTTAGAAACGAAAACAGTATTAGGACTGTGTTTGGATTCGGACCCTTCATGGCTAATACTTTCCTTCGGATTCTTCTTCTTTCCCATTTCTGTGTTCGGCGAGAGAAATTCACACTATACAAAAACAACCTAAAATCTCAAAAGCCCTTAAAAACTGAGTTTATATATGTCTGGGGCTGGAATTTGGGCCTGCTCGGGCTGGAATATAGGGATTCCGAGATGATAATAGGCTGTACTTTTTGGGCTCTATGAGATTAAATCTTGATCTGGGCAAAAAGCCCAAGCCCATTAAAAATAGCTTTTTACATACGCCTACGGAGCAATTTTTTTTTTTCAAAAATACTATTGGTATAAAAAATTTTCAAAAAAATCTAAAAATTTTATAAAATTATAAAAATGTTATATATTATTATATTTTTATTATTTATATATATGCTATAAAATTTAAAAAATATATAAAAATTAATTTTATTTTTATATTACTTTATAAAATAATATCTTTAAAAAAAATAGCATAATTTTATAAAAATTACTCAAAAATAAATTTTAAAAATATAATTTTATAATATAATTTTATATATTTCAGTATATATTATAAATATGTCATTATAAATTAAGCATACATTATTTTTTTAATCTTTATATATTATATAATATTTATATATTAATTAATTATAATATATATATTATAAATTTATATCTTATAGTTGTTATATATTGATTAATTGTAGTATATATGTTATGTATATATTATAGATATGTCATTATTTATTTTATGTATATTTTATATGTGTTGTATATTTATTATTTTTGTATACATTAACCATATAAAAATAAAAAAATATTTATAAATAAAAAATAGGTATAAAATTAAAATAAAAAATTAAAGTTAAAAAATAATAAAAAAAATAAAAAAAGCGCTGTCGTATTATTGAAAAAAAAAAAAACTTTCTCACCGTATATTTGAAAAAGTCAAATTTTTACGCCGTGTTTGTAGTAATTTGTCCTAAAAAATAAGAACAAAAAAAAGGCTGGCAAACAAAACAAAGTTTCAAAGTTGATCACAATTGCAAATATTATTTTATGCAAAAAGATAAAGACCACACGATCAATAATGGAAATCAAGTCTTAATAAGTTGAACAAGAAATTTCAATTAAATAGACTAACAAATTGAGAGAAGAAAAGTCATAATACTAAAAGATGATGAGTGAAGTAAAGCATAGAAGGATCAAAACAAATGGGATATGGATGCACATAGCAGAAAAAGGGGAAGGACCTCTGGTTCTTCTAATTCATGGTTTTCCACAGCTATGGTCATGTTGGGTTCACCAGATTAATCAATTGGCTGCAAATGGTTATCATGTGGTTGCACCAGATATGAGAGGTTATGGAGACTCTGATTCACCTCAGCATCCATCCTCTTATACTCTTCTTCATACTGTTGGAGACTTGATTGGCCTTCTTGACGAGCTTCAACAACAACAGGTTTTATTTCTTTTCTTTTTTTTTATTTTAATAAATTTCTTGCTCTTTAATTATTAATTTAATTATATTATGATTTTTTTGCTAGAATATAGATATAATGATTTTTGTTGTATAATCAATTTTCATGTTTCTTACCTATAGGATAACAAAAAGTTTGTTTTATCTTTTTTAGGTAAGTTACTATATTTATAACAGTTTGATAGTTGCAGCACATTGATTTTAAGAAAGGATGTAATTGGGGGCACCTCAAAAGCTCTAAAAAATAATTAAATAAAAAAATAGTGATTTATGAATCATTTTATAACTATAAATTCTTATATTATTTATGCATAGATTTTAGTTATAATGTTGTTTAATATGATTTTTAATCATATATATATATTGGCTCCTCCAAAATCTTTATTTCAGATCCGTCTTTGATTTTTTTACTATTTAAAAATTGATAATTTTTTTTATTTCCTCAAATTTATTAATGGGTTAATAAGTTAATTTTTATTTATAAAATTGTGAAATTTTCAATTTTTACTACACTTCGATACCTAATGTTTTAACTTAAATATAACACTTGTTGATCTCTATTTTAAAGTATTATATTTATTTTTTAAATCATTATACTATAAAACAATATGATTTGTTTTTCAATAAAGTTAATTTAAGAACTAAAAACGTCTAAAAATATGAATTAAAATATTATATTATATTTTTAATCAGATATATTATATGCACACATTTATTTTATATTATTATATTATTGAGCATTTATATTATTAAATTATAATTTATAAATATTGTTGTTGATAATCTTGAACTCTCACTTATTAACTTTATTAAATAGCTTGAAGTTGCATTAAATATTACAACATGATCAATGACTATTATGCTTATGAATGTGCTTTATAGGGACTTCAATTTTTTTTTTTTTAGGACTGAAAAATCTTAAATTTGGTAATGAGAAATATATATGGTTATGTGCAGGCATTTGTGGTAGGCCATGACTGGGGTGCAGAAGTTGCATGGCACTTTTGTCTCTTGAGGCCAGATAGAGTCAAGGCACTCATTTGCTTAAGCATCCCTTACCGGCCACGTTCCCCACTTTTCAGACCTTCTCATTACTTCACTAAATTTGGACCAGGTTTCTACATTTTACAGTTTCAGGTATAATTAAACCAAAACTATTTTTCTATTTATAATATCACTCATTGATTATATTTCATTTTAATATATGGGATTCCTCTCGGCACTTGAAATTCCCGACAAGAAAAATTTGCTACTACAATTGTTTTTGTAATGCATGCAGGAGATAGGAAGAGCAGAAAAATCATTCTCCAAATATGACTCACTAACAATATTGAAGAAATTTCTACTGATCAATGCTCCTGATCTTCTAGCAGCACCTCCAGGTGTTGAGATTATAGATTTTCTTGAAACCCCATCTTTGTTGCCCCCATGGATTACTGAAGAAGAACTCCAATTTTCTGCTGCCAAGTTCCAAAAAACTGGTTTCACAGGGGCCTTGAACTACTACCGTGCTATGGACATGTAAGTATATATAAAAGTGACCCGCAACACCTATATTTTTAAATTAATAAACAACAACTTTGATTGAGAACAATTATATTTATGAAAAATGTGTAATGAAATTAATGGATATATTAAATAATAGAATTGAAAGGACTAACAGTTGTAAAAATTTGGTAGGAACTGGGAGTTGCTTGGACCATGGCAAGGAGCTAAAATTAGTGTGCCCACAAAACTGATAGTTGGTGACAAGGATGTGGGGTTTCAATCATTTGGGACAAAAGACTATATTAATGGAGATATATTGAAGAGCTTTGTACCTAACATTGAAATAGTTGTTATTGATGGGCACCATTTTATTCAGCAGGAGAAAGCTGACCAAGTTTCTAATGAAATTTTATCCTTTCTAAGCAACAATTCAAACTAATGATTAATTATATAGTAATTAATAAACTAGTCAAGCATTAGTTATAATAATTTGTTGTTGTATCACTTTTCATAAAGATGATCATTTTGAGACTTGTTGGATCTTTTTAATCAATAAATGGGTGATTTTGTTGTTACTTTATAATATTAATTATATTATTGAATTGAATTGAATGTTTAATAATGTATGATATATATGTTGTGTTGAAATAAAGGAATTGCAATTGTTGGTCATGCATGTATAGGACATGATTTTGGTGATGTGCCACCTTTCATAAATATTTTAAATATATATATATATATGTATATATATATATGAAGTGGATTCTAAGATTTTATCTCACAACCAAAACTTCATTATTTGAATTTTAAGTTTTCAACAGCCCTTTGCAGTGGTTTCAACTTTCAACAAACAAGTTTTAGAATCAATATCTTATTTAAAGAAAAGAAATTATCTTTGAGTGCTAAAGGTCTAGTTGAGTCAGAAAATAAATTGATGGAAGAAAGAAATTATTGAAATATCTTAGAATCCCACCGATAACTATTTCAATTTCTTTTACTAGTTAAGGAGCTTTGGTGAAATTTTTTTTTGAATTTTCTTTTTTAACCCAAGTCCCTTCGTAAAACTTAGGATAAAAAATGGATTAATTGAAACTTACAATTTTATCACATATTTTTAGTCTTACCTTTGTTACTAAATAAGAGAAAACTGTAGTTTTTTATTTTTATTTTTCCATATTTTTTTTGTGTCTTTAAATAATTATAGAAGAAATATATTAAAATATAATTTAGTGATAAATATATCTTTTTTAAGGTGATAGATCCATGATCGATTCATTTTTTTCACTGTAATAGTTAAAAAGGAAATTTATAGGAGAAATAATCGTTTTCTTCACCTATATTCTTTCGTTTCTCTCATACGAATTTTCCCCAAACCGACACAGTTATACCTGCTCCTTTGACAATAAGTGAGACTATCTTGCATATGTGTAGTGCAACCGTGCAAGAGACCAAAATAAAGACACTGCCAAAAAGGACTTAGACATTTTTTTTAACAAAAAATAATTTATATTTTATTACTTTATCGTAATCACAAAAAAATCGATTCTATAACTTTAAGGTTTAAAAAATACAATTTGTAATACTACAAAAATATTTAACTAACAAGATATGATTTAGTGGTAAAAAACGTATATTGCTCTCTCGTAAGTTTCAAATTTAAATCTTCTAAGTAATTTTTTTCTCTATACATAATTAATTAAAAATTATATTTTTTTATAACCTTTCAAATAAAAAAATAAAATCGGAGGAATGTAACATTTCATGAGGATTGGGAAGTATTTATATATATATATATATATATATTTTGTTGATCCAATTAGATTTCACTCGAAAACATTTATTTAAAGCTAATTAATCTAAGATCAGTTCTAATCATCATTATAATGATTTAATCTCAACACAATTCGGATTGACCCGATCCAACCTTGCTCGATTGAGGGTTGAAAAGAGCTAGCTTGAAACCAAATTGTTCATTCGACCTAAAACGCTACCTGAATTTAGACTTGGTTGAGCTTAATAAATATTTTCAGACTTTAATAAAAGTTCAGGGCTTAATTTGTGCAGAGGTCATTAAGCTTTACCTCATAGCCGGCCGTTTTGCACCCATAATTATGTATCTTTTATGTGCTTATTTCGATAATAATAATAATAATTAAATCTTAGCTTTCAATTCATGAACTATAGAAAAAATATATAGAAGAAGTGGAAAAAATTTGAATAAGAAAATTTGGTCCAGCCGGAGCTCGGGCAAGGAAGTTCTTAATCAACTATAGATTTTGAGATGAAAAACTAGAAAAGGAATTTATAGAATTGACTTAAAAAAGGAAGAATTATAAAAATAACTGAAATATTCTATTTGATCCTTTAAAAACTATTTTTTTTATTTTTTTTCTTTAATCTTTGATCTAATTTTTTATTTTCATGCAGAAGTTCTTGCATTCAAAATATAAGAAGTCAATGACTGTTGAGGTTAAAATTGTTTGAAGAGCCTGTTTAGTTTGGTTGTGGGAATAATGTGGAAGTGTATTGAAGAGAATGATTAGTTTAATTGATTTTTTAAAAAAATTTTGTTAAATAATTTTGCATTTTAAATGCTATAAATTTGCTTTAGAATTAAATCAATTAGCTCTTTTGTAGATAAGTTATGGAATATTTTATTATCTATAATTTATTGAAATTGGAAATTTTTTATTGATTTTTTATGTTTTAGAGTAAATAAAGAAAGAAAAAAAAAAGAGATGCTAATATATTTTAACAACCGTATATAATTTTTTTTCCTGTTAGATTTAGTGTATATATCATATATAAACAAGATTAAGAAAGAGGATAATTAATTTTTCTTATTAAGAGAAAGAATACATATTAAGGATATAATAAATTAAAACAATAAATTACTTGTTAAGAATCTAATCTAATATACCATTAGAGATCACACTGATCAAATTGCCAAGTGTTAAACTTCATTAATCAATCAACTAAACCTAATTCATTAATCAAATGTTATCATAACAGCCACGTTTCACATCCTTTTTCAATACATCCTGTGTTTACAACAATAATTGGCAACTTGTCAACAAAGCTGATAAAGCATACCCAATATAATTAATACTGTAATATAATAATAATATATAATTTAATTAGTTAGTTAATTATTAAATACTATCTACTATCTTCATTATCCACCCAGCTGTTATTATATAAGTTAAATTACAGTTGGCTATTTTTAGCGAATAATTATATTATTATTTCTTTGAAACGGTTGTATGAGAAATAATATTTAAATTCAAGATTTATTATATGTTAAATGCTTAGGAGATTAGTTTTCTTATTAATTAAGAATTGGTAGATTATTTTTTTGGTTAATCTTAAGTTCTACATGCCGGCCAGAAACTTGCCTAATTGTCTCTTAATATTTTTTTTTTTATTTTTAAATCATAGTTTAGTATGAATGCTATCCCAAATATTAAATGTAATAATTAATTATAAATAAATATTTATTGTAACATGCTGGCAATGCTAGCTTAAGTGTGGTATAGTTATTAAAATTTTGTATTATTAATAATAAAAATATTGTTTATAGATTTATAAATCATGTGGTATTTTTTTTAACATCCAATTTTTTTTCACATTGAAGCACGTATATTTTATTTTTAGAAGTATTAATTTCTTACAAAATTTTCTCATAAGATTTTGAAAGCATTATTTTGTTGTGCTATGAAGTTCACCAACAATTTATTATGCATCCTCAAAAGTGTTTTAGAAGGTTAAAATTATAATAAAATTATTAACTTAGTAATTTCATCAGTTGCAATATTTTTAAAGATAACATAAAAAAAATTCATAGGGGAAAGAAAAAAGTATTAAAATTTATTAATTTTTTACATGATAACATGGATATTTCATCATAACTTTATAAATGAAATTGGCATCAATAAATTTTTAATTAAATAATATTGAAATTGTCTCTAAAATTAAAAAGTTTTGAATTTGATTTGAAGAGATAAATGTTGGCCAATTTCTTGATTAATTCTATTTTATTTTGATATTTAGTAATCAACTTAAATTGTATTAGTGTGTTTCTCAAGTGATTATTCCTCATGATTTAGAAATTTTCAAAAGCACCTTCGGACCTATAAATTGCGACCGCATTGATGACTTTGCGACTGCATCTTAGAGTGCAAAATTGAACCAAAGTCATAGAGGAGATCGCAGTGAATTTTGTATGTAGTGAAATGAGTCTCGCTACCATGTTGTTAATATCATGACCTATTTGAATCAAGAGGAAAATCACTTAAGTTACAGAAGAGATTGCATTTTGCCTCGCGACTTTCACTTCCACCATGATGGCAGTCTTGCAACCATAACACACAACATCGCAATCACGAGATCATATAACACTGAAAGTACAAAAATGGCAAAAGACATCACAGTGAGCTATGCGTTGAGCTTCTCTGAGCGAAGATTCTTATTCCACCGCAAACGTCACACGATGCTACCTTAAAACTCAAAGAGTTAGAACCTCTTTGTAGCAAATTGACCATCCAATGATCAGTCGACACGTGACAAGCAAGTTACTGTAAACATATCCAACAATTTTAAAAATGCTCTTCACTAAATGCAATATCACTTCTCTATATGCAAAACATGATATAAACATATCCAAAACATGCAATAAACAATTCGCACGTTTATATTAGGAGGTAAATTATTATAATTATTAATTACTAATAAACAACTCGCATGTTATATTTTTAAAGATCTTTTGAACTGTGTAACTGATTAACTTGGCTTTTAATTATCATTTTTTATTTTATTGCCATGACACAATTTCATATATTAAGTTTGATTTTGATTGAAGATGGTTTTGAGGTTTTTTTTTTAGAAAAATCACTGTTTAATCGTTCCTTTTTTTCTTATATTAATATATAACCAGTCCTAACATTCAACAACAACGATAACAAAGCTTTAATCTCAAGTCAATTGAGATTGACTATATGAATTATTCTTTTTCATTCAATATGATTTAAGGTTATCTCTTCTAATAGATGTAACATCATAAGATCATTTTGGACCATCTTTGACCAAGTCAGTTTAGGCCTACCTCTGCCCCTCTTAGTTATATCTACTCTAACTTGTTCAGTTTTTCTAACTGGCGCATCGCTAGATCTTCGTTTCACATGGTCAAACCACCTCAATCTATGCTCTCTTATCTTATCCTCAGTAGGTGATATCCCTACTTTTTCTCTAATGCACTCTCTGCAGATTCTATCCATCCTAGTATGACCATACATTCAACTTATCATTCTCATTTTCGTAACATGCATTTTATTAATGTGTTGTTTTTTTACTGTCCAACACTCATTATCATACACCATAGCAGGCCGTATTATAATCCGGTAAAATTTTTTTTTTAATTTAATTGGCATCTTTCGATCACATAAAATTTCTATAGCATCCCTCCACTTTAAAAAGAAAAAGATTGCGAAAAATACGTAAATTATAGAATTAAAGTTGGCATTAATTAATTTTAATTTAGTTGATATGATTAGATTCGCAACAAAATTAAATTCCCGGTAGAATAATATTTTCAGTGTTAGATAATTTTTAATAAAATAAAATAAAAAAAATTAATATGATTACAACCAATCAAAACCCTTCCTTAAAGAAAAACCATAGATTTGCTTTCCCTGCACTCTCTGTGACTCTGCAAAAATAGTACAAACACTCAATAAGACCTTCATGTCTCACGTCAACACGCCCTCATATTTCTCGGCTCCCAAAGCATCCCCTTTTGTCTTTCTCTCCTTTGCTTTTTGTTTTTAAAAATAAGAAATATATGTAAAAATTAATTTTTTTATGAATAAATTATTGTCTTTGATTTATGCTTTTGACTTTGTATCATGAAAGATTTAGTATCATTAAGATAAAAGAGGAACTACATATTGATTTAAACAATCTTATCAAAAACTCTATTTAATTCAATAAAATATATTTAATAAATCACTTATATTATTTAAATTTTTTATTTTATTTTAATTTTTATTTTTAAAATTTAAATATAATTTAATTTTTAAACTTATATAGTATAAATAATTTATTAATTTTAGATTAATGTGTATTATGATAAATTATATAAAAATTTTAATAATTTATTATTTTTATAATGAATTATATGAAAAAAATAAAAAAATTTATAAAATTATATTTTATTATAATCATAAATATAATTTATATAATTTATTTATTTAATTAGTCTTAAAATTTATATTTTTTAAAATAATATTTTTAAAATGCTCTATTAATAAATTAATATATTATATGTGTCTATGTATTAGAATTCTTTGTGATATATTTATACTATTAAATAATATAAAAATAATCAAATTAAATTTAGTTTCTTTTTTACTTCTATAATTTATAAAAATATATAAATAATTAATAATTAAATTGTCTGGTTTTATTTTTTATAATTTTAAAAAATGATTGAAGAGGAAAAAAAAATATCAATTCAAACTCTTTTTTGATGCAATAATACTTTATTATTGAAGAATATAACTTTAAGCTCATACAATATAATTAGAAATAAAATTTTAATATTGAAAATCTGCACTTAAAACGGTTGCTCTAACCATATTATAAGCTGCCGTATTAATAAGTTTATTAACTTAAATTTTTTTTATGAGTGTTTATATTTTTTATTATATGAGTTGAATAAAATTTATTCTATCTTAAAAAATAAAAATAATAAAAAGAAACCATTTTTTATTTATTGAAAGAAAAAAAAATTAAACTCATAAAATAGTAAAATATTTATCTCATCTGACAATTAAATATTCATTTTATTTTATAAGATATTGAAATAATTTTATGAAAAAAATAATATTTTCTATAATTTAATGAAATAAAATAAAAAAGTAATTAAGAAATAAAAATAAATATCATGGACACTGAAAATAAATTTTAAATAATATCATCGGCATATAAATATAAATATATACACATATTTATATATAAAAACATGAAATTATATTTTATATTAAAATTATAATTAATATTTATTTTTATATATTATAATAATTATTAATTATAAATAGCTCTTACAATTGATTTGATTAATATAACTTACAATATAACATTCATTATGTAAAGTTTGTGTGTATTTCAAATGTATCGAAAATTATAAAATTGAAACATCTATTGCTATAATTATATAACTTATCGATTAATTTATTAATTTATCCGGACATTTAATTACACTTTATATAATGCTATAGTTATATATGATATTGACACATATTTTTTATATGTTTTATTTACTTTTTAATTTTACTCTTACATATTATAATATATTTTAAATATTCTTTTGTGTAATTAAATAATTAAAATTATCTTATAAAATAAAATAAAACATATATATTTCCTACGCGAAGCATAAGCATCATTCTAGTGTGTGTGTGTGTGTGTGTATATATATGTATCTTTTATTTGAGTTGGATATTTGCATGCTGAATTTGATTCTTCTGTAAACAGAAAGTTCTATTGGGAGACTGATTTTAGGTAGAATATATGAAAATTTTCTTATTGTAAATCTTATTAATATTTTAATATCACTGATATATAGATTAATTAGTAAAAAATTATTATAATTTAATTAGATGTCTCGAATTTAAATTATTATAATTTAATTAGAGGTCTCAAATTTAATTCATAATATGTAACTGTATTAAAATCTATTAAGAAAAATTTTATCACTCTTATAATTTTATTATATTTGAGTCCCAAAAAATAATTTATAAAAAAAATCCTTTAATATATTTTTAACTGTAAAAAATGAACGGTATAAATATCTGAGTCTTGATAATAAAAATAAGAAATTAATGTCTTACTTTTCAACCAATACTCAAAAAACACATTTACGACAGCATGATAAAAATAAGTACGTACTTTTATTTTTTATAAATTTAATAATGCTAATTTTGTATTAGTGGGAAAAATTGTAATTTGATCCGGTTCAAAAAAAAATTGTAATTTGATATGATATAAATATATATTTAAATTTATACGTAGTATTATTTAATAAATTGATTTACACGTATTAAATTTTCAAAATTCAAAAAAGTTTTAACCTTAGAATTTAGGTTTTTATAATTTCCAAGAAATATAAATTTATACATAATAATATTTTAAAAAAATTGAAAACCAAATTTCTTTTTAACATTCCTTAAATTAAATAAAATCTCAATATCTTTAAAATAAAAATTAAATCATTAAATGGCAGCAAATCAATAAGCAAAACTCTAAATGCTTTTTGGGGGCTCATAAATATTTTGCATTGTGCAGTTGTGTTTATTACCAAACTCAATCTCTCATTTGAAATTTAAAAGCTACAAGGCGGTTGTTAGCTGTTTGAGATTTGCAAGTCATAATTATTGCTTTTGTTTTATCTTTTAAGCTAATCAATCAGTATGGATTGCTCAAAAAATAATAACAATAATAATAATAATCAATATGGGTAAATATTTGGCCACTGGTGTTTAGCTAGGATTGTCATTAATTTAATTATATTATATTACATTTTAAACTAAATTATCTTATCTAATCTCAGTTAGGTTGCTAATCGATCCATCAATTTTTTTTATATTAATTATTTTTACAAAAACATTGAATTTTTAGTCCAAATAATAAAAATAATAAAATAATAGATATCTTTATTCTTTAGTCATTGTCTTGTATTACATGGAGATATAATAAGCAATAAAACTTTGGTTTACCCATAAAAATTGTATTGAGTTTGAATTTCTTTTTTATTATTTGATATGCTAATTTGTCACTTAAACTTCTTATGTTTAATAATTATTTTGAATATATAAATAAATAAATACATATCTTCATTAATTGGATGACATAGTGCATGACCTGAATTAGATTCTGCCTCCATCATAAGAAACGTAGGTCCATTTCATTCATTAATGCTCTTATTTTAGAGATTTATTATATATATAATATTAAAATAAATATATATATATATAAGTTCATTAATTTAGCACAATAATAAATTAATTACTAGCATATTACAAAATATAAGGGTCCACATACACAATAGCAATATTGTCTATTAGCTTATAATAGGGAATCATAGACCCTAATTACATATATAGTTAATGGGATTGGCAAGGACTATGCTCGTGTTGTGCCTTTTTTTTTTTCCGACTTTACATTATCAATGAGAAAATGACTTTAGGAAAAAATTTATAATATATATATTATATTAAAAATTAAAAACAAAATATTTAGAGAAAAAAAATTGGAACTTTTCTATGAAAGCCCAAACATTTGCACATTGTCTTTGCTGACAAGGTCATCATATGTGGTAGGCTTTCTTAAAAAGACAAGTAAAGACTATCCCTAGCTCACCATATGTTTTCAACTAATTTCGATTCTTCTTTAATTATTTTTTAGGATGTCTTTATAAAAATATTAATTATATCAAACTTACATCATATGTGTATATATATATATATCAAACTTACAATGACGAAGTGGACTCCAAGGACTCCTAGTTAATATTCGAGTTTTGCTTCAGTTGACTTTCGTACTTGTAAAATAAGATAAGAGACCGAATTCCAATAGAGAAACTCCAATGCTTAAGACAATAATCAATTTATTTATAAGTAGATAAGTTAAGAAATTGCGAAAAAGATACTTTATTTATGGTGATCCACCTCTATTTTTAGTTTATGAGTAGGAGATAAAGTTTGGATGTATCAGCAAATCTTCAGAAAGTATATGTGGATATTTAACAGACATTAGGGCCATACATCGATGGTGTTAGAGACAATCAACCAATCCTACATAGCTCGATCTATAAGTTATATTCTCAACAATGCAGGATCCCGATATTGATTGATAAAGGTAGCACCGGCCGAACTACATAATGTTTGGTCCAAGATCATAAACTATTCATGGGACTTCATACCAAACTAGGGGTATATATATATATATGATATATGATATATGTATCAATTGTTGGAATAAACTTTTGAATGCCACTTAAAAATATAATTCAAGTGACTTGAAAAAAAGAGAGAGGGAGTGAGAGATTTTGAGTAAATTTTATATTAAAAAAGAGGTTTTTTTTTTATCAGAAAGAATATTATAACATTGAATTAATACAAGAAATACAAGAGCAATATTACAAAAAAAAAAAAAACAGAAGACAAAAAAGAAAAACAAAGCATCATTAGAGAGGAGATACAAAATAAGAACAAATAAGAGCAACATTACAAACAAACCCCAAACGGCCAAACATAGAGAAACAAAGGGGATACAAACCCAAAATACAAGAAACAGATAAATTCTACCCATGCAACCAACAAAAAAAAAGCAAAAGAAATTCTTTAACAATCTCTTCAAACCAAATCGCAACAGAAGCACCATAAAGAGACCCTCCACGAATGGCCATAATAGATAAGAAGGTCGATGTCAGAGAACGATTGCAAAGCCCATAAAATAATTTGTCCTCTAATAGTAGTCGAACAAACAAAACGAACACCGTGAATGACTTTGCTACCCCGAGCATCCTCGAGTTAGAATCCATTGAGGGAAAAGAAGGACCAAGGGTCTAAAAAGGGGGTCAAAGAGGACGGCAATGACCATGTCACATCCGTAATTTTGGAGATATAAAATTGTATATACTCAATATATATATCTAGAGTATATATAACATGTACATATGGTATATTAATTGTATATATTTGATTAATATATTATATATTTAATATTTAATACACATATAAGGTACATTTGATGTATATATAAGATACACATTACTTGTGCAAATGTGTAATATCCCAAAATTTTGAAAGCTCTAGTTTTTGAAAATTTGATAAAATAAATTATAATTTAAATGGATAAATTAAATTAATGGTTTTAAATAAAAAATAAAGAAATTTTAAATAAAAAAGTGGAATATATATGTGATATATATGTAAAATATATACAACATAAAAAAGTCAACACTTTTTAAAAGAAAAGTCAAAGTAAAAGGATATTTTGGTAATTAAATCTTAGAAATTTAAAATTAATAAAATAATTCAAAAATAAATAATTTTAGATGAAAGATAATATTTTGAGATTTTAAATAAATAAATAAATAAATAACTAATTAAAAATATATTAAAATAATATATATATATATAAGGTTGAAAATGTGAGTGGGGGGAAAGAGAAAATCACTTTTTTTTTATCATCTTCTTCTTCTTTCCTTCAAGGCCGACTTTCATGGCTTCAAGAGAGGGATTTGCTTCTTCCAAACTCATTTAATTGAAATATTTACAAAGTTTCAAGTGGATTTTTAAGGTTTTCCTCTTTAATTAGTAAGTTTGCTCACTTTTTCTTTGGATTTTCATGAAATTTTAAATATGTGTATTTTGAATTTTTGAAGTTCTAAGATTTAATTATCTATTTGATATGGATAAAGTTATTTTAAGTGATTAACAATGATTTTAAGGTTAGATTTAAGAAATTGTTGAATTTAAGTTGAGTTTGGTGAAGAGGGAGAATTTAGGGTTATGGAACATTTGAGTTTTTGAAATCATGAGTTTTAATTGTTCCAATTGGTTCCAAATGTGTTGTTTTGATGCATAAACAAGGATTTTAAAATCAAATGATAGATTTAGTTAAGTTTGGATAGCGTTTGAAGATGATAGTATTGATTTAGGATTTTGAAAAAATGAATTTTCAAAGAATGATTAATTGTTTGATTTTAATGCTTAAATCATGTTATTTAATGATATAAGTGGTGAAAATAAGATTAAAATGATAATTGGATTGAGTTGGAATGGAGATCCTTCAATGGTGAAGGTTATGCCATTTTAGGGTTTTGAGTATAAGCATGTGGTTAATTAATGTAATTGGTTTAAACATGCTAAAACATGTTTCTAATTATATTAATAAACTTAAAACACTAATTTAAATGCCTTGATATGGTTTTTCAAAGTTAAAGTGAGGTGAAGCTTAATTTTGAGATTTGGTTTAGAGTGATGTTTAATTATGGTTTGATGTTGAGAATACCTTAGAATGTGATATTAAATGATTATGTATGATCACATTTGGTATAGGCATTGAGGGAGGTTGATTTGCTTCATCCAAGTGGTGAAGGGGAAGTTGGAAGGATATGATTGGAGGTTGTTTTAAGCTTGCTTTGGGTTGCTAGTGGATGTATGTACAAACTTTGAATATATTATTTATATTTGTATGACATTTGAGCTTAACACATTTTGGTTGAAAATTGTATTAAGTTACTTGGTTCATTGATTGAGTACGAATAATGTGTTTTGATATTTGTAATGTCATATATGTGTTAAATACATTGTGAAAAGCCATTGATAATGGCTAAATTGTGTAGAATGTGAAATAAGTATATTATGTGAAAATACCCAAAGTAATTGGGTAATGTGTTGTGAATGAAAAAATGAGATATGTGGAATAATGAAATGCATTGTGAAAAGCTATTAATAATGGCTAAATTGTGTAGAATGTGAAATAAGTATATTATGTGAAAATACCCAAAGTAATTGGATAATGTGTTGTGAATGAAAAAATGAGATATGTGGAATAATGAAATAAATTGATATTGATAAAAATGAGAAAAGTGAGAAAAATGATGTGAAAAATGAGAAAAAAATGTGAAAATAAGGCAATATGCCTAGATTGAATATGTGACAATGAGAAAGAGATTAATAATGAGAAAAATAAAAAAATAAAAAAATGAGAAAAAGATGATATAATAAGGCAGTGTGCCTAGTTTGATAATGAGAAAATGAGAAAAGTGTTGATAAAGGAATTATGAAAGAATTTGATAATGAGAAATATGAATAAATTGTGTGCCTAGTATGTTATTCAATTTTCAGAGTTCTGGGTTTGGCGGCATGTCTATGATTGCCTACGGGCTAAACGCTGAAATGGTGAAAAAACTGGGTCGTAAGCCTCAAAACCTGTAGCAGTCTAGCATGGTTGAGGACCAAGATACTGGGAACTAAGGGTCTAGTCGGGTTGAGGTCCAAGAGACTGGGGTTGTTACATTATCCATGAATATATTGCCTACAGGGCTAGACACATGGTATCATTATGGACTAAATAAGTAACTCTAAATTTTGAATAGCATATTAGATCCTCTTTGGGCCCATGCTTGTCTTTGCTTTAATGTGAATTATGAATTGTGATACAATTGAGCAATATAATGCTATGAGTTGTGATTATAAAATATTTGAAAAATATAAGAAAGTAGAATGATGTGACATCTATATGCATTGTGCATTGGCATTGCATTGAGTTTTATTGTTATTATCAAAGTTTGTACTACTAGGCTTCAGCTTAGAGCGATTATAATTCGTCGCGCAGGTGTCATAGATGATTTGATAGAGCCGGAGAGTTCTATCAGACCTGATCTGATCTAGGTTTGTATTTGTTGAGCTTGAAGAGTTATTTTTTGGTACATCAAGATCAGAGCCAATTGCCAGCATGTAGATATTTGATATTATAATGTATTTTTATATTATATATGTTATGATATGTTTTTTTTGAAAGTATATAATGTAAATTGTAAAGAATGTTTTGAATAATTTGTTCAGATGAAATTTTATATGTGTTGTTAATTTATATATCTATATATAAGTATATTGAGAAAATATGGAGAAATTGAGAAGTATTGGTGAAATGGTAAATTGATTTTTTATTGGGAGTGTTTGCTTTATGCAGATTGTGTTTTACTGAATTTTGGGAACGTTCAAATTACAAATAAAACTCTGGCGAATTTTTTCTAGAGATTTTCATATAAAATATTTATTTTGGATTCCTATAATAAGTAAAGAATATTTATATGCTATTTATTTTATATATTAGTATTTGAAATCTTAAAATAAAAATGTGAAAATTTTTATTAAATCGGTCTGTGACATTTTTATACCGTATATGCATATTTTATATATGTTGAAAATATGTATTGCACGTATATAGAGTATAAGGGTGTTACAGACTACCCCAATCAGGACTACATCAGAAACATGGGAAAACTATAAATCCAAAAGTATCAAATTCCTCAAACTTAAAAAAAGAGAAACTAGAGGGGAAATGAGCTTTAAACTCACATTCAAAGAGGTTAGGAAGAACAAAAAACACGAGAGAAGAGAGACTTAGGTCCAGGGAAAACCAGACCCTAGATCTACCCAATAAACACTAGATAAAAGCTTTAAGGAGCTAAAAACTGATAGATCAAGAGGTGATTCTATCTGGGTATGTAGATTCCGATAAACACCTAATAAAAAAAATCAAACTCGAAAAGGAAGATAAACAAACATAATATGGAAAGAGGTTTTTGTACCAAAAGAAATGGGATGGAATTAAATATTTAATTTAGTTAACATTAACATTTTTTATTTATGTAATATTGTTGTTACTATTACAAGCTTTTTCTAATAAAATATGTATATATATATATATACAATTATCAAAACATATTGATTAATTTAGTACTATTTTTAGTATAACCAGAACATTATAATACTATCCTACTAATTAATTTATATTTTTTTGGTATAAAAAATTAATTGAATGAGTGATTTTTAATAAATTATAAGAAAAATAATAATAAATATTAGAAGGTCGTGTGATTAGTTACATATTGAGCAAAAATACAGGCAGCATCATGCGGGATCTTTTTTTAATATTATACTAAAGTGGCTATTACTGGCACAATATCTTGTCATGTATCCTAATTTTTAAAATTTTTAAATTAAATTTTTTTATTAAAATAAATATTTATTTAATATTTATTTGAAGAATTTAAATAGAGTTAAAATATTCTATTTGATATTGATAATAATTATATTTATTTAAAAAGTTCAAGTATAAAAATACACTTGATATTGAAAATATATAAAAAAATTATTATGATATTGATATTGTGTTAGATGATCTGCATTTGACTAATATAAAAAATAACATTTAATATGATATGTAAAAATATTTAAAATTATTAATTTGAAGTGTTTAAATAGAATTATGATATCATATTTAATTATATAAAAAATATATATAAAAAATTATAATTATTACACTATTATACTCTTCTCACACAAGATTTTTTACTTTTAAAATCATAACACTATTATTCAACTGACTTGCAGATAATGAATCATATTTTTATTGTGAAATACAGCAAATATTTAGCTATAAAACTTGAAAAATATCCAATGAAAAAATTATTACATGGTTTGTTTATTTAAATAAATTATTCTTACATCTTTTGGAATATTTCTATTATTAAATTATATATTTTGCTATAAATTTTAATTTGATATGGGTATTAAAATTCCATTTGATGTACTGAATCGCTAAAATTTTATTTATTTATTTTTTCAAATAGAGTTCATTAGGAAATTGAGGCTAAAGATCCATCGGAGTAGCACATATCTTGATAAATTATATAATACAATTGTGATTTTCACTAGGTATTACAATTAGAATGACAAACTAATCAAATAATGATATGTATACATAATTTTTTAAAATTATACCCTAAAATTTCTTAAAGTGAATCCTATAACTTCTCAAGTGATAAAATATAAAAATATGGTAATATCTAATTGGATAATCATTCCAACTAAAATATTTAGTTGAAATCACAGTTGAATAATATAATTTTTTTTTACTCAATACACTGTCATGATGCTACATCGGATGGCATGGATGATGTGGATCCGACGTGTGGCATGCCGAGCTATAATACCAAGGATTTGTTAAAAAAATGCACTTAACAAGAAATATAATTCATACCACCTCTACATAGTAAGAAATATATTTCATTAAATAATAACTTAATTTTTCATTAGATTAATAAAATTTTAATTAAATCTTTGTAGGTTATTGAAAATGTGTTAATTGATTAAACTAGGTTGAAAAGATAATAGGAATGAAATCCATATTTGTTTGTAAAAATTAAAAACTTAATAGGCCCGAATAACATATTAATTCATTAATAATTTAAATCATTGTTAATATATATACACACATAAAATTTATTGTAAAATAAAAAAAATTGAGAAAGTAGGATAAAATAACATGGAAAGAAAAAAAAACTAATTAATAATTTTTAAGGTTATGTTTAGATGATTTTTATTTTTTGTTTTTTAAGGGAAAAACAAAATACATTTGGTAATGTCATTAAATTTTTAGATCATTCTTATTAATTAAAAATTATTTTCATACTATATACGAAAAATATAAAATAAGATTTTGATTTTGAAAATACATTTTATATCTATAAATTTTTTATATTAAAATATTTTATATCAATAAAACTTTTTTCTTTACTATCAAGTCAGTTTTTGACCTTTATCTTTTTTAAAATTTTTATTCTTTATTTTTAATAATTAAAGTTTTAATAATTATGATATAATTTTTAAAAAATATAAAACAAAAATAAAAATAGTTTTTTGGTTTAAAAAAATAAGAAAAAAACTAAAAAGCTACACCCTAAACTTGTTTATTAGAAAGTAAAATAATTTTCAACATATTTTTTGAATTAGTTTTTTATTTAGCCTTTTCTCAATTTTAAATTGAATTAAATTGAGTTAATATTTTCAAAGGTTATTTTGTAATTTGCAAAATATATTATTATTATCTTTAACTTGAATATTTTTATGTGGTATGACCTAATTGCATGAGGGAGTTTAGATAAAAAATTTCAATTTTTACATCATAAAAAAATGAGTATTCTAAAAATATATTAATTAATATATTAATTTTATTATCAAATGTATTGAGTAACTATTCTATATCTGCATATGTTTTTTGTGTTTTTTTTTTCAAAAGAAATACTTTCGATGTGGTTCTTTAAGTACAATTTTCTTAAATTAAATTACTCTATTTATATGATGAATTAAGAGAAATAGAAACATAATAAAAAAGTATTGAATATAATTAAATAAATGATAAAAATTAATGGTAATTAATCACAAATGATAATTAATAAAATAATTAATTGTTTAATAATGACATAAAAAATATTGTTTTATATTGTGATGTGAACTTTTATCATAATTAAAAATATATTTAGATAAATATTATTTCATTTATTTGACATAAAAATATTTATATTTGATAAGTAAAAGATAAAAAATAAATTTATTTAAGACCAAATTTAATTTGTATAGTTTATTGGAGATTTGTAACTGAATTTATTTAAAATTTGAAAAATAGGTTTAATTTGTATAGTTCAAAACACCCATAAGAAGAGAAAAAACTATTTGTTCGATGTTCTTTCCCCTCTCTTCTAGAGTTCTATTTTTTTCGTTCTTTTGATTTTAAATTTAGGACTATTGCTAGCCTTTTGGCCTACAATAGCCTTAGATATATAACTATCTGGTTAATTTTCCTTTTAGTTTTTATGGTTTTTGTTGCTTCTTTTACTAGATATGGCCTTCTTTGATCTTTTTTGTCCTTAATTCCTATGATAATTTGTGATTATTTTGTAGATCTAATAGATAAGAGAGGATTTCTTTACACAGCTTGAGACTTTATGTGTCAAGATTTGGCATTACATATCTTCTTAGCAATTTTTTGGAGTTTCAAGGTTTACCTATGCTCTTTATAAGTGAATATATCTTCTTCTATCACTCTATATGCGTTGCAACTCATCTTTTTTTCCCTTTGAATGTCTTCCTTGGTATGCTCATGAGGAAAGTTTTTTTTTAGAGTGTTTAATAGTCTCTTTTACCTAACTTATGTGCGATGACTTTTCAAAGTTATTTTTCAAGTCGTCCTAGAAGAGAGGGTCGAGAACTTTTATTCCCTCACTCATCTTTTTTTTAGTACCTGAGAATATTTGAGACTTAAGGGTTGATGAATTTTTTTTACCAATCATTTTTTTTATCATTCTGGCTGTAAACCTTTTGATTAGGGTTAACAATGGGGTGGAGAATCCCCGTTTCTCATTGGGATTTACCCCGAACAAAGCGGGGATTTCCCGTGAATTTATCCTGTAGGGATGGAGATGGAAAGTAAAGTCTTCTCATTGATTGGAGCGGGGCGGGGGCGAGGGCGGGGAGTACATAGGGATCCCCGTCCCCGTCCCTACAGAGACCCATTAAATTATGTAAATGTAAAATATATATTATAATATACATATTATATATTACAATATACATATTGTAACATATTATATATATTGTATTTTTATTATTTGTACATGTGAAATAAATTCAATTTAGTGTATTTTATTTTGTTGAATTTTTTAATTTTATTATATATAATTATTAGATTATTATCTAATTAAGTGTATAATAATTATAAATTCTTAATTTTTTATATTATTAAAATTTAATTTTATAAAATAAAAAAAATATAAAAATGCCCTGCGGGGATCCCTACGGGGGTGGGGGCACAATTGCCCCCGTTTGTGTGGCGGAAAATCCCTGCCCTATTCCCCACTAAGGTATTTACTAAATATATTTTTCATATATTTTTCACATATTTTTACTTAAGTTTATCAAATATATTTATGTTTGCTAAATACATATTTATAATATTTAAATTTAAATTTTTATTATTAAATGGGAGATTTTATAGTTGGCTACTGTAACACTCTTATACTATATATTTGTATTTTATGTATATAAAGTATAAATGTATTAAAAATAAATTCTATTTTTGAAGTATTTTATCGAATATGTGGTGATAAACAAAAAAAATCCTCAATTATCATATTTGAAACTAAAAAATAATCACAAATTAAAAAAAAGTTCCAATAACTTATCAAATGGCCAAAATAAAAAGAAAAATCACCTAAAATGACCCCTCTTAAAAAATATTAGTATATTTTGAATCACCTTAATTTTATATGACCATAAAATGATAAAAATACCCTTAGACATTAAAAAATAAAAACTCATAGCTTACAAAAAACCCTCAAATCGTGTTTTTCTCCTCCTTCAGCTTGTTCTTTCTTTTTTCTCATGCAGTCAGTGAAAGTTAGTGACGTCTTTGTGGCCTGTACACTAACTCATTAAAAAATATCTCAAAATTAAATTTTGATACATATACCATTTAACGAAGGATCATGGATTGTTTAAAAATAAAGTTCACCGAAGTTAGTATGGAGTTAGTCATAGTTAGTTTTAGTTAGTGACTGTTTACTTAGTGACTTTTTCACATGCATATAAACTAATACAAACACATATTAAAATTAACTCTTGGTACATATATCATCTAAGAAAAGATCATTAAGTGTTTAAAAATTAAGTTCATCAAAGTTGGTGAGCGGTTAGTCACAGTTAGTGAAAGTTAGTGATGTCTTTGTGGCTTGTACAATAACTCATTCAAAAACATCTCAAAATTAAATTTTGATACGTATACCATTTAACGAAGGATTATGGAGTGTTTAAAAATAAAGTTTATCGAAGTTAGTGCATAGTTAGTCACAGTTAGTTATAGTTAGTGACTATTTACTTAGTGACTTTCCACATGCATACAAACTAATTTAAACACATATTAAAATTAACTCCCGATATATATATCATCTAAAGGAGGATCATTAAATATTAAAAAATTAAGTTCGTCAAAGTTGGTGAGCAATTAGTGAAAGTTAATGACGTCTTTGTGGCCTGTACACTAACTCATTCAAAAATATCTCAAAATCAAATTCTGATACATATATCATTTAACGAAGGATCATGGATTGTTCAGAAATAAAGTTTGTCGAAGTTAGTACGAAGTTAGTCACAGTTAGTTATAGTTAGTGATAGTTAGTGACTGTTTACTTAGTGACTTTCTACATGCATACAAAATGATTCAAATACATATCAAAATTAACTCCTGATACATATATCATCTAAGGGAGGATCATTAAGTGTTTAAAAATTAAGTTCGTCAAAGTTGGTGAGCAGTTAGTCACAGTTAGTGAAAGTTAGTGACATCTTTGTCGCCTGTATATTGATTCATTCAAAAACATCTCAAAATCAAATTCTGATATATATATATCACATAAAGGAGGATCATGGAGTGTCAGTTAGTCATAGTTTGTTGAAGTTAGTGCATAGTTTGTCATAGTTAATGAGAGTTAGTGACTCTTTATAAATAAATTAAAACTACTTGCAAAATTTAGTTCATCGTGAATATTAGCATCAATCCAATATCTAAAAACTAGCAAAATACATAACTGTATATATAATTATTTTTTGGTCAAATAACTTCTCATTATCGAAATAATAATCACTCCTTTTCTTGTTTTCAGCATGAACCCATAAAGAACAAACTGTGGTATATTTTAGTTGATCCATGTGTCTTTTATTTTGTAATCCCACAAAGTGAAACATGGGGTCATATAGAATTCAACAAATTTGGCTGCAAACATCTCATAATCTTGACTATTTAAAAAGCAAATACAATAAATAATCTACAAATCAGTTAACTCAACATTTATTATCAAATTATAACAAAATCTAAAATTATATCGCAAATATTAAAAAATATATTAAATACTAATTATTGCTAACTATCACTAACTGTATCTAAATGCATTAAATAATCCATAAATCAGTCTTAACTCAATATTTATTATCAAATTATAATAAAATATAAAATTAAATATTAAATCTTGAAGAACACATTAAACGCTAACTATTGATAAAATTAAAGTTTGATGAAGAAACCAAATATTATTGAGTTTCAGATAGCAAAATCTTAGGAAAGAAAAGAGAACATGAGATGAAAAGAGAGAGCACGAGTTGAGGGAGAAGAAGAGCACGAGTTGAGGGTTTTTTGTAAGCTGTGAGTTTTTATTTTTTAATATCTAAGGTATTTTTATCATTTTAGGGTCATATAAGATTAAGGATATTCAAAATATACTAATGCTTTTTAGGGGGGGGGGGGGGGGTCATTATAGGTGATTTTCTAAATAAAAATAATGTCAAATTATACATTCATTTTAAAAAAATGTTATTACATTGTATATAAATCTTCCATTCAAAATGTGGAGATCACAATCAGCACGCCTACAGCAGTAGCAAAAATCAAATTTGCAAAATCTCATATACACTAACTGTGCACTCCTTGTAATGTGAAACCTCCTGGATGGGCATGTAAACATCAAAGCCCTGAAATAATGATTACTTTAGTTGGAAATTCATCTCTATGAGCTATGTCGATTTCAGGCAAACCTCTCTTACTAAATGAGATCACTATAAGTTTTTAATTTCAATAATTATAGCTCAATCAAAATGAAACCCAATGTGTCTCCATTAAAGCAAACATTGTCAAGACCATTAATTTTCTGCGTTTTCTAGCAAAACAAACAAAAGGCGAATGAAATATTTTTCTTTATTTTTTCAAATTATTATTATTACTTGCAAGACTTGAGTATGGAGTTTGTCAAGCGATGTGAAAATAAAGAGACAAAGCCATAAGTGTACTCCAAGTCTCTAAATTTACAAAAAAAAAAAACATGAAAAATGAGCTGGAGAGGAAGAGGAAGATGAACACAATATTTTTGAAGATGAAAAAAAATATACTATTGGTGTCTGAACTTTTCTATTTTTACTATTTTAGTGTTTGGACTTTTTTTTGGTCATTTTGGTGTCTGAACTTCAATTTTTAGAGTTATATTGGTTGCTCTGACAATTTTCGTCTTATGTAGCATTGCCTTATGGCATTCATAGGACCCATTATCAGTTTAAAAATTAACCACATTAGATTATGAATATTTATTTGACGAAACTATCTTGAGATCAATTTTTTTCTCAGATTTGTATAAACCCTAAATTTAAAATATTTTCACAGAAGAAGATAAGGAAGAAGAAATTGCCCTCTATTCAATATTTTTTAGATTGTATTAATTGCCTAACCTTAAATAAAAAATATTTTCGCAATAGCAAGAGGAGAAGAAGAAGAAGAAAAAGGTCAATGCAATAAACATATAAGAAAACCATTTATTGATTATTGAATAGAAAATAAAAAATGGCAATGAATTGAAAAGTAGTACTGTGAGAGATAGATGATTATGAGTTGATGTGATTTTGCAAGTTTTAGTAGTGATATTTAAGATTTTTGTTGTAATTTCTATGATTGTTGGTTTTTGGAGGTGAACAAGAAGAATAACGAGAAAAAGGTCGTTAATACAGCAAACAAATAAAAAAAAAATTTCTATGTTGTTAATTTTTAGGATTGAAGAAAAAACTATTTTTTTCTATGGATGTTGGTTTTTTGGGGGTGAAAAAGAAAATCTTTTCTCTTTGATTATTGGCTTTTGAGGGGGTGAAGAAGAAGAAGCTTCAAGATTTTGTTGGATTTTTTTTCTTGTGTTTTTGTTGATTTTTTATTTTTTTACTTACTAATTCTAAGATTATTTTTGTCAATTTCTCATTAAAATATGATGTGGCGTTTATGTTATAACAAAAGGAATAATTAAATTGATGTTAATAACTAGAGTTCAAATACTAAAATGACTAAAAAAATTCAAATACTAAAATAATAAAAATGAAAAAGTTCAGATACTAATGATATATTTTTTTTAAAAAATAAAAAATAAAATAAGATAAAAAGTAAAAAAGTAAAAGATTAAAAAGTTAAAAAAATAATATCAATAAAAATAAAAATAAAGATAAAACTTTAAATATAGCATATAATGTAATTTTCTAAAATAAACCCATAAAAAACACATATTTATTGTTATTATTTGTAATTATATAGCATTGTATAAGTCTAGAGAGAGGAAAAGTTATTCTCTTTATAAACCTAATAGAGAATCCAAAGGAAAAAAGGCGGACTAAAACACTATAATATTTTTGAATTTTGTTTTATCATAAGAAATAATTTTTATTATTTTAAAATTAATTTCTTCTTAATATTTAAATATTTATTAGAAATATTTACATCTTCATATTTAAAATATTTTATTCTTGAGATTACATTTTTATCTTAAAATTTTTAAAGTATAATATATTCTAAATTTAAAATCATTATATTATAAAATTTTTTAATTTTTTATAACTATTTCTTAAAATTAATTCAGGAATAAATTGAAACAGTAGAAAATTTTAATCGTAACAAACTTAAAAATATTAGAAATTTTTTAATTATTGATCAAGTTATAATTTTTAATCTATCAAATCAAATTTTAAATATTTATTACAAATAAGATTATTATTTAACCAATAGAAAAATAATAAATAGTCTCTTTATTTTCACTTATAAATATAATTTTTAATTTATGTATTAAAATTATTTTATATTGACATCCCTGCGAGGGTGTGTATGTAAATCAAAATAAAAAAATCATAATATGATAGAAAATATTATCATACATTAAGTGTATATATATACATGCAGTAAAAATTAAATAAAATTAATTTATTATATATATACACTCAGCAAAAATAAAATAAAATAAATTAATTTTTTTATAATAATTTAATTAATAAATTTTTAATTATTGAGTGGGTGTATATGTGTTGGGTTCGTGTTAGAATTTATCAATATGAGAAGGGCGGGGAGAGAAATAGAAAAACAACGAAATAGAGACCCCACAAGCAATAACATAAACATTAGTTAGAAGAAAAGGACAAATATATAGGGCACCTAATGGTAATGGTGCTCCTCTTATATTTATTCCCTTTCAAAATCTAATACAAAACAAATAAATAAAATAATATAAATAAATACTGTATATTTTATGTATTTAATAAAATTTTATTTTGGACATTAAATAAAAAGAAAAAAGAAAAAGAATAGAATATGCTTGCTTATATGGTGGTGGATATTGCGGCAAAGCCAGACCTTCCATCGTCCAAGCTCAAGAGAAGGATGAGAGAGACAGCCTGAGAGAGACAAAGACAGAGACAGAGGAAGAGAGATGAAGATGGTATTTGGAATTGGGGTTTAAGGGAGGGTTTTAGATTTTTAGGTCTACCAACTGGTAGTTAGAGATTGAACTCCTTAACCAAACAAAATCCTTCAACAGCCAAAAGAACCCACCCATTTCCCAAAGACCAAGAACTTGCAACAACGACGACAACAAACTTCAAGAAGCAATACCCACAACAAACTACAAAGAAGAAGCACTAGAACTCAACCAAGTCAATTAGCACCAACCTCTTTGCTCAAACTGGGGTTTCAATTTCAGGCAAAGACCCAAAAGCCCCTGACCTGCAAAAAAAAAAGTAGAAACTATTTCAAAAGATAGAGCTAGAAAGAGAAAGTTATCATTTTCTTTTTGTCTTTGAGAGAGAGAGAGAGAGAGAGAGATGCTCACGTGGGGGTTTTCATGGAATTATGGCTAGAGATATATGATGAGAGAAAAAGATCAAAAGTGAAGAGAAATTCATTGCTACTTCCAATTATCACTTTCTTTTCTTTTCTTTTTTCTTCTGTTTTAGAAAAAAAGGGAAATATTGTTATTATCATCATTTTTTTTTAAATTTTTTTTTGTTGTATATTCTTTGTATTTGTTTGCATAAGTCTAGTTGGTTTTTGTATTGTGTAATGAAAAGTGTAGCATTGGGTTGTTATTATTTTGTTATATTGGGATCAGATTTGTGTATCAGTGGATCGATTGGTGTCTTTGAGGTTTTCTGTTCCCTAAAACAGCCACAAGTGTTACTGATTTCCAGGTAGTTTTTTATTGTTCAATTTCTTGGACTTTTATCCCCTTTTTGCGCAGTTCTTATTTTATTATTCCTTCTTTCTTTTTCATTTTTCTCTCTCTGTCTGAAGGAAGAAGAGGTGAGGATGGTGATTATAAGATTGTTACTAGTACTTCATTTTTTAATTGAATATCTATTGGGATTCGCAGATAATGGTTTTGTCTTGCTTTCTGCTTTCGTTTTATGTTTTCTTTTGTTTGTTGGGCATATATATCTGATAGCTTTTGTTTTTAAATAGTTTTCTTGTATTTGCTTTGAAATTTCCTAATTTTCTGTTTCCCGTATTCTTAGGTCTTGTTTCACATGTGGTTAAAGGGGGATTCTTTTTTGGTCTCTTGAGCTAGGTCGGGATAAATATGCGCTTTTGATTGTATTGAAACTGGAAAGTTCTCTCTGATTATACTTGTAATTTACGTCAGTATTTTTTCTTTGAAATGCTTCAACCCAATGAAAATGATGCATGATAGTAAGATTATTGACTTTTAGTGTTTGATTCTTCTTTATTTATGATTTATTTATCATATAACTGCCTGTTGACCAATGTAAACAAGAACATTTAGCTACCCAATAATGGCTTCGACTCACATGGTAAATAAATATCGATTCTGGTAGTATTTGCTTATGATGTCTATTGTTTTTGGCTTTTGGTTATTTGCTTCTTTTCCATATTATTTTGGTGATTGCATGAGGGAGTAAAATTGCTAGTAAACACTAAACTATCAACTTCAACTTTTGTACCTTGATTGAAACATGCTCAGAGTTGTTGGTAATGGAAGCTGTTTCTAATGTTCTTTCTCAGTTTCTTGGATGATCATATGATCTGGCACAAGTAATCAGGAAGGAAAGTCTCAGGACTGAATAAATATGGCTACTTATTATGCTAGTTCAAATAACCAAAGAGATGCTGCGCCAATTATATATATGCCAGGTTCATATCCAGAGACACAGGTTCTTCCGGGCAATGTTATGATGTATATGAATGCTGGATCATATTCGGATACCTTGGCTGGGAATTCTCAGCAGCAAAACAACTGCATTGAAATTCAATCTGTGCAGACTCCAGATTCAACCCCACAGCAGCAAGAAATCTTGTCAAATCTTGGTGGATCACGAATTGGGGAGCATGATTTTAATGCATGGAGGGATGGTAGAAATGAGATGCTAGTTATGCATTCAGTAGGTGGACCTTCCAGCATTCTTCGTAGTGGACAGAACTTCCAAGGTCAGGGCTTGTCCCTCAGCCTTGGTACACAAATTCCATCTGGAATCCAGATGCCCTCCATTTTCTACAGGAACCCCAATCCTGGTCTGGCTTCTTTCTTAAGTCCCAATCCATCAATTATGGGTGAGGTTGGTGGCAGGAGTGGCTCTCCTAGAGATGAACAGTCAAAAAATGCAGAATATCTGCCACCTGGTTTCTCTGAAGGTAATCAAGATTCGAATAAGGGACATTTATCTCCATATGGAATGACAAGTATTGCAAGAACCATCCCGCATTCTAAGTACCACAAGGCAGCACAACAACTGCTTGATGAAGTTGTCAATGTCCGGAAAGCTCTAAAGTTGCCTGACAAAGAGAAAAATCAAAGCACAAATGAGCATGGAATGAATAGTTCAAAGGATGGTGACAGCAAACCAAAGAATGGGTCTACAAACCCTCAGGAATCCTCCAATGACTTGCCAAGTGAGCTTTCACATGCTGAAAGACAAGAATTGCAGAATAAGTTGACAAAGCTTTTGTCCATGTTGGATGAGGTAAGAGTATTAGATTATTGGTTCCCAAGCCTATTCCTGAGTTCATATTTCTGCTTCCTACTTTTCTGTTATCCTGACTATGGATGTGCTCATGTACCTTTCTCTGTATTGGTGTAGCTTATTATGCTTAAAATTATTACAGAATTATGGTGACTTAAATCTAAATTCTTATGTACAGTACCTTGATGAATGTTTAGCTTTCTCTGTCTCTCTGTCCATGCTTTTGTAAGCAGTCATCAACTGGAGAGAAAATATGAGGTGCATGATTGGCTTTATAATTTGTCATTTGCAATTATAAGGAAAGGGAAATTGCTAGCAATCAAAGCCTTCCTAGCTTGTTCACTTAGAAGTTGTCATGCTAGAAGAATCCTGCTTTAAAGTCCGCTTATTACAGCTGAAGGTGTAGATGTTGGTCATGGTTGAGCTACTACGTTCCTTAAGGGGTGGATTAGAAGTTCTTTGCTGTTCACGCTACAATGTTCTCATGGCTCATGCTCTGTATGTATTAAACGGGAAATTTTGCATTTTTTTCCTGTGGAGATATTCATTTAACTAGCATTAGGAAATAAAGTTCTCTTCTTAGAGATACTGAGCTCTGCATTAGGTGTTTCCAGATAGCTTTAGCAATAATCTTCTTTTGGGTACGAGGAGATCATTGTCACTTGACCAAACTTAGGATCTCTGCAAACACCGTCAACCCTCGTACCCTCTGGGCAAGTAGCAGATGGCACCTTGGCACTACTTTTCGTGTTCTGCATTCTCAAATATAGGTGATTATTTGTTCTAATTGTATAGAGTTATTACTCCTTAGCCAAGTCTAGATTCTAGAAGAGTAATGCCTCATGTACAACACATCCCTCAAGAAAGTTGTTGCATTTGATTAAACAATGACGGCTTTGCATCTCTGGGTCCTTATTTTATAGAATTCATCACTGTGCTTGTCCAGTTCTGTCCACTTTCAATTTTGCAACAGGCACACCTGACTAAAAATACTGTTTCATGTAATGTAATTGTTGTTAATTTGTGTTGTATAGCTTTTGGTATGACATTATATCTTTATGCAGAAGTTTTCAGTGTACCTGAATAATATATAATCAAGGCTCACTTTCACAGGTTGATAGAAGGTACAAACAGTATTATCATCAGATGCAGATTGTGGTGTCATCATTTGATGCGATAGCGGGATGTGGGGCGGCTAAACCATATACGGCGCTTGCCCTCCAGACCATATCCCGCCACTTTCGGTGCTTGCGTGATGCAATAAGTGGCCAAATTCATGCAACCCGTAAAAGCCTCGGGGAGCAAGAAACATCAGAAAATGGTAAAGGGATTGGAATAACTCGTCTCAGATATGTGGATCAGCATCTTAGGCAACAGAAGGCTCTTCAGCAGCTTGGCATGATGCAGCAGCATGCATGGAGACCACAAAGGGGTTTACCTGAAAGCTCTGTTTCAATTCTTCGTGCTTGGCTGTTTGAGCATTTCCTTCATCCGTAAATCCTTCAACAACAGCTTTTTTTAATTATTCTTTCGATAATTTTGTTTGCTGTTTCTTGTTAAGACATTAATTATAATAATTGCCCTTTTTGATGTTCACCAGTTACCCAAAGGATTCTGATAAGATCATGCTGGCAAGGCAGACAGGCTTGACTAGAAGTCAGGTAAAATGAAGTGAACATATTTAACAATCCACATGGCATTTTTATTTATCACGAGTCAATCAAAATACAAGTCCTCTTCCAGCAATTTGGTTTGTACATTTTGAAAATTAGTGAAATAACTGCATCCAAGAATGCAAAAGTGTGGGGTGGTGGGAAAGATCAGGCTGGACTTAGTTGAGATAGTACCAGGGGAGTTCAAGGGAACTCGATATGGCTAGTTACTGAAGAGTCTGTTCTAAAGAACAAGCTCAAGAACAGTGGCAACTTCATAGATATGATAAGTAGTGTATGAATTTTGTTGGATTGAACAGTTGTTCCTGTCTTTTAGGAAAGATGCAAGTCAATTTCTGAATGAATGTGTGTCTCATGCAACTAAGTGGGGTACATTCAGTGTCACTTCCTGAAAGATTTGGGAAAGTGGATCCTGCCTATCAACTTTAATTGTTCAGATATATTTGGGGATTCTGCTAATGTTTGCTATATCTGCAGATGCTCATTAATTGTTGATGAATTATCCAATGGCACTAACAATTTGCTTGGATCCAGAAACTTTTTTCTTGTGGCTCAGGTCTTAAAAATTTGGCCATAACTATCCAGATAATATCACTCATGATGTTGCTCTGTCTGCAGTATTATGTGTTTCATTCATTAAATTTCAAGCAGTTTTATGTGTTTCATTCATTAAATTTCAAGACATATCTGTTGCCTTGCTCAGGTCTCCAATTGGTTTATCAATGCACGGGTGCGTCTTTGGAAGCCCATGGTTGAAGAGATGTACAAAGAAGAGAATGGTGATCCTGAGATGGATTCTAATTCTTCTTCTGAAAATGCAGTCAAAGCAACAAAAAGTGATATGAGAACCTATGAAGAAGCAGCGGACGATATGCAACAAAGTGCAAGTTCAACGGCAGCTGAAAGATTCAGTGCTGGACAATTGATGGATTCGAAATCTGACCATGTTCCTGATGTAGAAATGGCAGGATCAAATAAACAAAGCAATTTCCAAAATGTGACACGTGGAGAGACTATTACTGAATATGGGTTACTAAAGCTAAGGGAGGAGCAAAGGCAGAGTTTTGATGACTCTGGCCTCTTTTCTGATGCCATTGTTCACTCTGATGGGGGTAGTGATAGGTTTATGGCAGCAGCAGCAGCAACAGCTTATCAAATGTCAGAGGTGGGAAGGTTTGGGAGTGGAAGTGGAGTGTCCCTTACACTCGGATTGCAGCACTGTGAGGGTGGTAGCCTACCAATGTCTGCAACAACCCATCGCAGTTTTGTTTCCATGAGAGGGGATGATATCTACAGTGCAGCAGCATCTTCTGTTGGGGGTGAGACTACAGATTTTGAATGCCTTAATCCAGGAAACAGGCAACACAGGTTCAACTCCTCTAATTTGTTTCACGATTTTGTTGCTTGATATACTTGCACCCGTTGCATTTGAATTAACTGGGGACAGTGGCAGCGGACTTTTGCTGTTCCTTTCAGGAAGATCCATCTCACTTTCAAATGGTTGGAAGGGTTGTGCATAGAACACGATTGTAGTATATGAAAAGAATTGGTTGGTAGGTTAGCATATTTGTAAAGATACATATTTTTGTCTAATACTTGGAAGGAAAGTGTACAATTGATTACAACTTTGGTATTGAAAAAAAAAAAAAGGAAATTCCTGGTTTGAAATAAAGATGGTACCAAGAATTGGCTGATTTGTGATATTGACAATGACATACTTCTGATACTGTGACAAGTTTGTTAATGGTTGCTAATTTTTTTGTTTCAGAGAAAAGTACACTTTGTAGAGATGCTTCATGTTCATGAGATCCTCAGAACTTCCATTTCAGGAACGTTGAGTATTATTTTGACCATCTCAAAGGTTTTTTTCTCTAGTGCCGCATGCTAATTTGATTAGTTGATGCTTATGATCACATTGATAAATACTTGAATTATTGGCCAACCAATTTCGGAATATTAAGTTTAAGCGTAAACATTAGACAATGTTGAAAGGCGAATCAAATAAAAATAACAATATAAAACAAAACATTAGGTAGAATTTATATTTCCTCTGTTTACAAAATAAACCTCTTCAACATTTCATTCTTTCAGGGGCTAACAACGTCACCAGAAAACCTACCATGCTCACAATATAAGAGCGATACCATAAAATCGCAAGACCTAAACTGGAAAATTTAAGCGTTTTCATCCATTCAAGTCTATGTTCCCTGTACAGTCATTAATCAGAACAAAGGCAATTCAAATATATTATATTTAGGAAAACTCTCCCTCCTAACATGGTATTTTGATAAGAAAATCAACAGAAATCTAAAGCATTCAAATAACTCCTGCCTATTCATGTTCTTCCTCCTCCCAAGTCAGGAACTACCTGAAAAATGTTAGAAAAATAAATGTTTTAAGGCCAGAGCAAATCCCGAGATGTGTAAATAGGATTATCAAAGAAAAAGGGCAGGGTGTGCTAACCTTTTGTACAGTACCTTTACATCTTCAGCTATCGGGGGACTTTCCAAAAAAAGATCATCACTATCTTTCAAATTAATTGTCTCCACTTCAAAATTCTGATATCCACAATACTCGTTCCATTCAAACCACATTTTTGCAATTGCTTCCTTCCTGAAACAAGTGCTGTGCTGTTCCTCTTCTGGTGAATCTGCAGCAACCAACCGGTATGCATACACTTTCTTCTTTTGGCCTGGACGGAATGCACGTCCTATTGCTTGACGTGTAACTGATGGATTTGGATGAACATCTAAGATTATGACGCGCGATGCCCCAACCAAAGAAATTCCCTCTCCACAAGCCTTAATTGATCCAAATAGAACTTTGGCATCAGTGGAATTGTTGAAACGATCCATGGACCACTCCCGCTGTTCAGAACTTGATTCACCTGAGATCACAAAGATTTCTTTTCCTAGAACCCAACCCTTCACTTTTGCAGCTAGTCTTTCTAAATATTTCAATGGTGTGAGGTACTGACCAAAAACCAGTAACTTCTCTCCGGCCGACTCGCACAAACTTAACATATTCAGGAAGAATTTGCTTTTCACCCCGTCTCTCACATCCAACTCCTCCAAAAATTCATCCATCTTACTGTCAGTGATGGTGGAATTTTCAGAGAAAGCATTCAGCCTAGGATGCAAACAAATAGCACTTAAAACGGCATTTATCTTGAATTTCCTAACAAACTTTGTCAACTTCCCAACTTCATGCTTTTGTCTTGAACTAAGGTTGAGCACTACAGTGAAATCAGCAAGTCCAGGAAGCTCATCCAAGAAATCTCCTTTATAATAGTGAAGGACCTTACTGGTCATCTGCCGAAGATCTTGAATGATGCTCACTTTCCTTCTGAAATCTTGATCTTTCTGTATGGTGTTCTCCACCAGCTCAAAAAAAGCTGCCTTCCCATTGATATGCTTCCTCACACCTTGAATTTGAACTCTGCTCATGATGCGTTTAACAATAGGTCGGGAAGAATCCAACATTAGAAACTTGGGGCGAACAAGATTCAATATATTGAACACCTCCTGGACATGATTCTGGTAAAGAGTTCCAGACAGAACAACTTTTCGAGGTGTCTGTACTTTAGCTAGGGACTGTAGAACATCAGTGTTCTCATTCCTTGGAGTGTGCCCTTCATCCAAAATTAGAATTGTTGGTTTCTTAAGCAAGATCTCTTGACAATTAGCTGAAACCATGTTGTTTGTATTGTCACAAACAATAGATGAGAACTGCTTGTACCCCAAAAAAAGGATACTCTTCTGCTCAACCCACTGTTTCAAGACCTCAAGTTGTTGCAACCGACTATCCGCTTTCACTGTGTAAAAATCATACAGCGGAATATCCTCAACTTGCCATATGTGGAACTCCTTTTTCCACGTAGCCAAAATTCCCTTGGGAAGCACCACTAGAGGTCTAGCCTGTGGATATTTGGCTAGGAAACTCTGCATGAAACTGATAATCATGAATGTTTTTCCAGATCCAGGAGCATGAGCCATGATGCAACCCCCAGGATTATCTACTACCAGGTTACTTCGAAGAAAGTTGAACCCTTCCTCTTGGTGAGGTTTCATTTGCTTCATGTGCCTTGGATGAGCAGAGATGTTGGTTACCGGCAAATTATCTTCAGATAAATCTACCCCAAGAACATTAGAATCTCTGTCCTTGGTACTCCGAGAATCAGGCGCATATGTGCGCGTACTCTTTTTCTGAATCAGGAAAAACAGATCAAAGTCAGAAAAATTTAAAACAAGCAGCAATTAGATAACTGATATGTGCAAATATTGTGACACTTCGAAGAGAATACAGGAATTCAATGAGGTTCCACTTAAGGCTTACATTTACTAGATCACATTGCATCAAGTAATATTTGCATAAGAGAAACATGACTAAAAGAAAGATGTGCCAACCTTACAATTAAAATACAGAGTAATTGTACATCAGAACGTAACAAATTTTCACAAATGGAGGACAAGATGATGAAAAGCACCCTCAGATTTAACTTGTAAAAAAATTCGCAAGAAACCCATTTTTCTGCCATTTTGGAAGGCATTCTCTACCATAACAAAAATTGGGAAGTTATAATTATAAAAACAGAAACAAAGCATGTTTATAAATATGCCCGGTTGACAAACCATACTTCCTATGCAGGAGGACCTTTGCCTGTAAAAGTGCCTCATGGTATCATGAAGGTAGGTCTAATGCTTAAAAGTAAGACGCTAGGTTCAATTCATATTCATAAGCTAAATATTTGACCATGCGCACAAAGAAAGGATAATTTGTTAAAAGAGCACGAGAAGATAACCCAGAGGCATTGATGGGGCTGGTACAACATCCTGGATTCTTGGCATTATGAAGCCTCAAGCAAAATTTGAATTCCTACAACAACCACATGGTAGCCATCCCAAGAAATTAACCAGTTTATTGCCTTCTCTGTGCATGAACAGGAGACGGGTCTCAAATCGTCTAGGATGACTTATACCAGGAAAAAAAAGCATCAACACAAACAATATTACTTGATAACATTAACCAACTTAGCATATATGCACAACTTGGCACTTCAAGTCAATATATATGAATAAAACTCATGAAGATTTGAAATTAATAAGTACCAGTTTATTACCTGTCTGTGCATGAACAGGAGACTGCATGCACTTGAGTAACAGTTAGGACTAAAATAGCCTAGGATTACCCATTAACCAGGAAAAAAAATGCATTAACACAAATTGAAAAAAAAAATATTACTGGATAATACCAACTTAGTGTACATGCCCTACTTGGTACTTCAAATAAGTATGTGTGATGTCAAAATTAGAAACTAAGAAGTGCATCATGAAATTAACAAGAACACTGATGTGAGAACCTTACTTTGCTAAACTGAATGTCAATTATGGTTTCAATTCCTCTGTGAATGACCCCACATATGCGACATACATAGCCCAGATCATCCTTCAAAACAAAAGAGTGCTCACAATATTCTTCATCTTCTTGCATGTGCTGATCAGATGAAGGATATTCAGCAACATCCTACCACAAACAACAGAATCTTATATGAATGTAAAAAAGAACATAGAAAGGAATATTCTTCAAATCAGAATTTGAAATTATTAATTCCAATAAGAAATATAGGGAGATGAAAATTTATAATATATGAAACAAGTAAGATCTGTGAATTCTCTCTCTCTTTAAGCTAGGTCATGCTGGCAAATAATACAAATGATACAAAGCCTGAGGAACATGAATGATTCAAAGAATAAAACCTATGAAACTTATTCAAAGAATAAAACCTATGAAACTTAATAATGTATGTGGAAGATTGAACAACTAGCAGCCTATGTTATTTTAGCTCATGTTACTATAGTCACTTCCGTTGTGATCATTACCATAATATTAGTTTATTTTCATTATTAAATATTTTGATGACAGTTTGTTGCTAAACTTTCAGTACTCTTTTCCACAAGAAAAACCAAGTATAAGTAAGCATTCCAAAATAATGTATCTTCTCAATCCAGAGAAAGAGTTAGGAGACCAAAGCCTGAGATCTAATATGATGATACACTTTATAATGAAACCAAAATCTCCTGTGAGTGTAGAACACCATGGATCTAAGCATTCAATTAATAAAATCAAATTAGAAAACATGCATTTGTTGTATTCATAGTAGCCTAAGCTTGATCAAAAGTCTGATGGTCAAGAAGGCAGTTTTAGTTCAACCCTATATAAATGTTTCAAAAAAATTAGTACCTTAGAACATTCCAATGCCACTGACATCTCATTCCAAATATCTCCAAGACCATAATCTTCAGGCTCAGATTGATTATCATCATACTTTTCAGCACCAACATAAATGCCTTTACCTCTCTCTTTATCAGAAGCAACAGCAGTAACACCTTTATTGCTCTTGATATTAGCTTCGCGAGCGTAAATATCTTTCTCTCTTCTGATATTGGATTCAGCAGCTGAAATTACTAACTTTCCAAGATATATTTTCTCAGCAGGGTTCCCAACCTGAATAAAGTAACCATTCCAAAAGGAATAAAAGGTATCAGTATTTATTCATTGATCATTTGATGTCATGCTCTATGCCCCCATCCTTACCTAACCCAACTACCCCCTCAAGATACTTCTTCGGTTAGATTGTCTCTCCCCTTTACAGGGAAGAGAATTCTAGCCCTTTTTCCCAATTGCATAAAGGACAAAAACATACCTCTGTACCCATGAGATATTGCCCGGTAGGCTTTGGCAAGACCACCACTTCGAAGGGATATGTAGGTCTATGCTCTCCACTGTCTTCTTCGTCAGAATCAAGAATCACAACAGGCCTTGCTGCTGCTACTCCTGGTGCTGGTGCTTTTGCTGGTGCTGGTGCTTTTGCTGGTGCTTCATTCACAACATCATCCTCCACGTCAATGACTTGTGCTGTTGAAGCATCTTTGCTAGGACTCCTTTTCCCATCTAGAAAGATGTTCGAAAGCATAGGATGCTTCTTGAGTAAAGGGCTGAGCACTTGAAGCTTTCGAGAAATGAGAGCTTCAATGTCTTTAGTGACACTTCCATATCTACCAGAATCCAACTTGTCAATCAAGCTGGATGTAGAAAATGGATCGGAGTAATCCACCACTTTAGGAGAGGGTTCAACTTTCTTTTCTTTAGTTCCGCTGCACTCAGTCGGAGAGGACATGCTACTGTTTTCATCATCATCAGTAGACAGTTTTATCCTTTTCCGTCCTCTCGAATATGATTCTATTAACAAAAAAGAGAGACAATAAATCAAAACAGAAATCAAACAATTATGAGTAGATATCTTGTGCTAAGCTGCAACATTTTTGGAAATCAAATCACAAAAGAACATACAGGTAACAATTAGACCAAAAATTGGGGAAAAATGGAAAATACAGTAATATGAACAAAATGTGAGTAAAAAAAAAACAAAAACAAAATGCTTCATCATTATGAAATCCACAGGCGCATACATTACAAATACGAGCATGCAAAGATAAATTTAGCTACAAAGAACAGCGTTCTCATACACACACACAGAGACAGAGTTACCGCTAGAGGACGTGTGATTTATAGGCAAAACCATCAAAGGAGACTCCATTTCTGCTAAATTGAAGATTAGCACCTGAAATCAACAAAACAAAGATCATAATTAGCTGTAAAATCACAACATAAAACCAAAAACAATCAAATTTCTTAAAGCAGAAAAATGATATTGATACAATGAAATTCACAATTACTTACCACCACACAAAGCCCGTAATCACAATCAATAATCTAAAACCCTATATTCAATTCAATGATTCTGAAATTAGCTTTTCTCTTTTCAGAATAAAGACTGAGACTCTCTGTTGCTTCAAAGGGAGCGTAAAACTGATCGTATAAGAGGAAATTTTTGTGTGTAACCATTCCTACTTTAAAATTGCATTCTTTCAATAAATGGAAGAATCTGATTGGTTGAAGAAGTAATGTGATGCGTGGACTAATAAAAAGGGTTCAGCATTGGCGTTGGCGATACGAAATTGTGAGGAGTTTTCCTCGTGCAGTTTGAGCAGAGACGAGTCGCATCGGAATATGAATAGACACACGAGGAAACAAGGTAGCGGAATTGGGTCCCACTTATTCTTCACTAATTTGAATTACTCTACCCTTATTCAAGGATCGAGTAGCTGTGCAAAATACCCGATCCAGATCATAACCGACCGACCTGTAAAAAATACCCCACCCAGATCAAAACCGACCGACCCATATAATATATTGCAGGTTCAGTCAGTTGGGCAAAAAAATGTCGGGTTTGGGTCATCAATTGATTAGGAGTTTAATATAACGCCTAGACTCGAATCCGACCCAACTTAATATACTTATATAATATAATTTATATATATGTAGAATGATGTCATTTTATGATGATTACTTAAGCATCTCAATCGCAAAACCCCTAACCTTAGCTGCTCATTTCATAAATTTCTCTAGATTCTTTTATTTTCATTTTTCAGAAAAAGCTCTCGCCTCTCTGCCCCCTCTTGACCTCTCTCGAAATCTCATATTGATCTCTCTCTTTCTGTGTCGATTTATGTCTGCGTCGATCTCTCCTCTCTCTGTTTGTCTCTTCTCAATTCATTGAGAGAAGAAACTCTGTTTGTCTCTTCTCGGTTCATTAAGAGAAGAAATTGTCTGTCTCTTCTCAGTTCACTGAGAGAAGAAACAATGTTTTTCACTTCTCGGTTCACTCAAAGAAGAAACAAAGCTCAATCTCGATTCATCTAAAGTGCTATGAGTATTTCTTTTTCTATTTGCGCGAGAGATTAGAATAAAAGTCAATGATGATTTGCGTTTGTTATTTGATATAGTTTATAGGTTTTTACTTAAAATCATTTTTTTACTGATTTAAATTTCAAGTTTTGTGTTTTTTTTTTTGTTTTCGACTTTTCATTTATGTTTTTAGCTAATATTGATATATTTAGATATTTACGTGTTTGGGTTATAAAGAATATGCAAGATGTTTGATTAAGTTTGTATTTAGGGTTCTTGTGTTCAAAGATTTTGAAATTTTTTAAATGGTAGATGTTTAACGATTAAGTTTTTCAATGGACAGGCCCAATCCAAACCCACTCATTTGGACCCAATTGAAATGAAATAGTGCAAGTCAATCGAAATTTCTCACCATTTGATCAACGTTGGGTGCAACTTTTAAGTCCCTTGTCGGGTTCAGTAGGTTTGATTTTTTATCAAACCCAACCGAACCCTATCCACATATACCCTATATTAGATGTCTTAAATTTATTTATAAATTATTTTAGAAATATAATTTTAGTTGCCAATAATACCCATATTCTATTGTTGTTATAACATATATTAAAGTGAAGTCAATTTATGGATAGTGAATTTCTAATTAAAATATGCTTATTTTTATAATTTTTCCATTTTACCCCTATTTATTTTATCTTCTTTAAAGCAAAGCATTTTTGGGGTTAAAGAGTTGTTTATCTCTGTCTTGATCTTATTACATCTAATTTGCACTCTGCAACTGCTTTCAACTCACTTTTCTGGGCTTTTATTATGACCCAACCTCAACATTCATTTAAGGGATATGTATAAAACTATTTTAAAAAATAATTTTATTTCAAAAATACTACATAAAATAAAAATATTTATATTTTAAAAAAAAATTAAATAAAATTTTAAAAATATTATTTTTTTTCAAAAAAATCTCTTTCATCGGTGTAATTAATATTTTATTTTTAATTTTTTTAAACTTTATTATTAAATAAAAATAATCTAATAAAATAATAAAAATTAATATTTTAAATTATTTTTCAGCATATAAAAATTATAATTTTTATAAAAAAATTAATTTTAATTATAAAAAATAAATAATACTCAAAAAATATAAAATATATAAAAATATATTAATAAAAATTATTAAATTTATTTTAAAATAAATTTTACTTAATATACACATAAAAAATAAAAAAATACATATAGTTTTATTATGTAATATTTGGTAGATATTTTATATATATTTTTGTAGTATGATAGAAATTTTGTAAATATTGTGTGTATGTTACGTATTTGTTATTTAAATTAAATATATTTTATATAAAAATTGTTGAACATTGTGGATGTGAGAATAAAATATTAAATAAATAAAATTAAATAAATATTAAAAAAATTATGTAAATATATAATAACTGTATTGTAGATTTGTATTGTTAAGTATATAATTTATATATATTATCTATATATTGTATATATATATATTTATATGTTTATATATTGAAAATATGATGTTAAAAAATTTAAATAAAAAAAAGAAAAAAAATTAAAAAGTAGCATTGAAAATCTAAAAAAAAAAATCGTATTCTGTAACATTGAAATCTGCAATTTTTGCTTTGTATATAGTGTAAATATCTCTTCATTTAAATGAACAAAACAAAATGTTGAGCATCGACCTTTGTATAAAGCTTAAAATGTATAATTTGTTTAATTGTTTCATTTTCTCTTGATATTAAATTTGTAAAGTTAAAAAATTAACTAAAATTATATTAATATCTATATCTATATATAATACTAAAATAAATAATATTAATATAGTATTATATCATGTATTCCAATTAATTTTTTAAAAATTAATTTATTATTTATTTTAAAAATTACTTTATTATTTATTATAATAAATATTTATTTAAAAAGTTCAAATAAAATAAAATTTTTTAATAATTAAGATATCCAATAGGATATTCTATTTGATATAAATAATAATTAATTTAATTAAAATTTTTAATGTATTAAATTTATTATTTATTAAAATAAATAAATAATTAATTATTATAAATATTTATTTAAAGATTTCAAATAACATCAAGATATTCTATTTGATATTTACAATAAGTAATTATTATTTAATTATATAAATTAAACTTTTTTAGATATTAAAATAAAATATTTATCAGACGACTATAATATATATAATTAATGAATCCATGCAGTTGGTAATTTAAATAAACCGAAGAATTAATAAGATAAAATCAAACATGCTAGGATATGAATTATATAATTTAGTAGTCCATATTAATTATAAATATATCATAATTTAAAAACTTAAATTGTTTAAAATTTTTGCTATGTATATAATTAATGGGTTCAAATATGTCATTTATGTATTGCAATATAAAATTTTCTAATAATGAATATAAAACTTTAAAATTAAACAAAAAAACTTAAAAAATATATAATATTTTAAAAAACTTAAATTATCATAAATTATTTGCTTTATTTTCTTTATTTATTTATTAATTTGTTCATCAATACATATATTAATTTATTTTCTTTATTTATAATTGTACATAAATAATTATTTATTTATAATGATTATAAAATTTTAAAAAAATAAAAACACCTACAACATTGTGCGAAAATACTTTCCTAATTTACATTAAAAAGATAATATAAAAAAATAATTTTATTTTCTTCGAAACTATAATTAAATAATTTTATTCTTTTATCTTTACTTACATTTATGATGATAATGAATATAATTTGAGATTAATTTTAAAATTTTAAATTCGGTCAATCTAAAAAGAAATAAAATACTTGTCTTGCTTAAATGAAGTCGGATATATATTAATTTCTTATTTAATATGAAAATTCAATGGAAAAATAAATCTAGTAAATGAAAAATAGTACAATATTCTTAATATAATGCATGCATACTTTTTTTCCTCTCGTATCAATGAATATCTATAATCATAATGAGCTTTTAAAAGAATAATTAATTTTTGATGATCAATATTTTTTTTTAAATTTTGTCACAATTCAAAAGAATCATTCATTATTAAATATTCAACTTTAATCTTTTGTAGAGATAATGGCAAATAAAAATCATTGCATGATCTTGAATACATCATTTCGTTCTTAAATTTTATTTGCAATATGTATAGTATTAAGATGAATCTCAATATTAAATGTCTATAATAGATTTTATTTCTTAATATATCAAGTACAATAAACTTAAATTTTTTGGAATTTGACATTATATAGATCACTAAATAATAATGTAATAATTTACCAACACGTTTCTTTTAATATATTAATTAGAAGTGATTACAAATTGCATTAGATTAAGTAAGAGATGTGAATTATATAATAATTTTTCATATTAATGCAGTATGACTCTTAAATGCCCAAACAATAGTAACATGGAATTAAATAAAAACAAATATACATAATTAATAATTATAATTCCAAATATATTAAGAAAAGTAAAGAAAAAAAAAATGAAAAAATAAAATATAAATAAGCATATAAACTACATTTGGATATGAAAAAAAATTATATGCATTTAAAGTGAGTACAAGATGATAAAAAACATATATTTATTATATTTAACTTTCCACAATTTTGAAAAAAAAAACGAAATATATAACTTGCTTAAAACAAAAACAATATTACAAGATAAAATTACAAAATAAAGAAAATTATTTTAACACGTGTTGTGAAATTCTATGTTAATGGGAAAACATCTGTTATATTATGTTATTCTATATGAAATTGTAAAGTAAAATTTTTTGTTCATAGCACAGCATGTATAATATTATGTAATACAGTATAATAGTTAACTTTTAACCTTCTAATATTACAACAATTCAGCCAAATTAAATAAAGGAAATTCATCCCTTTATATATATAAAATGATACAAAATCATAATCATAGAATTTACGATTTCTATATATCCAACTGCAAAAATATCAATATTTCATTAGCTTAATATTTCTTTTATGTGCACTTATGTTATAACAATACCACATACTAGCATTTGAATTTTAGTCTAATACTAATTTGAATGTGACAAGTGAGTAAATGCATTTAAAAAAATATATGCATAATTAATAACTATTATCTTTGATAAAATAGGAATAAAGCTAGTTTGAGAGAGTTCACACCTAAGCATGGGCTAAGGCAAGGAGACTCCTTATCTCCATATTTATTTATGTTATGTATGGAACGATTGTCCAAGCTCATTGAGCATGCATGAAGTAATGCTAGGTCATTGGAAACCTATTAAATTGGGAAAAGAGGACCTCCTTTATCTCACCTTTTCTTTGCTGATGACCTCATCATCATGGCTGAAGCTAGTCTGGAGCAAGCAAAGGTGGTGAAGGCAGTGTTGCATAATTTCTGCTCTTGCTCTGGTCAAAAAGTTAGAATGGACAAGGCTCATTTGTTTTTCTAAGAATGTCAGAAGAGAGATCATTGGGGACATCAAGAGGGAGTTGGAATTTTCAGTGTCTACTGATTTGGGAAAATATTTAGAATTGCCTTTGCTCCATAATAGAGTTACCATTCAAACCTACTAGGAAATTCTTAATAAGGCCTTTTGTCATCTAAATAGTTGGTCGGCTAACTCTCTTTCTTTGGTTGGGAGGGCAACTCTTATTCAATCATTAGTTTTGTCCATGCCTATTTTTGCCATGCAAACATCCCTTCTTCCTAAGGCTATATGTACTAATCTTGAAAAAGGATGTAGGAGATTCTTGTGGGGTCAAGATCATGAAGGGGGAAGAGGAGTGCCGCTTGTTAAATGGAATGAAGTTTGTCTTCCTAAAGCTAATGGGAGTCTTGGGTTAAAGAATTTACATGCCATGAATTTAGCGCTTATTACTAAGCATGCTTAGGAGGTGTTGTTGGAGAAGGATAAATTATGGATAAAAGTGTTGTGTGCTAAGTGCAAGACCAATACAAGTGTGGACCTTAGGTCTAATTGGGTCAGAGGTAGCTCTCATTTTTGGAGGGCTTTAAATTTAGTATGGTCGGAAGCTCTCAAATGCAATAGATGGGTGGTGGGGAATGGGCTTCGTGCTAAGTTTTGGACCGACATTTGGCTTCATGAGGACCATCCATCGGCAGCCCTTGCTACTAATCCTATTCCTGATGAGATCTTATCCTAGCTAGTGGCAAGTTTTATATCCGAGGATGGTGGTTGGAAGTGGAATCTGTTGGAAAAGTTCTTATCAAATTCCACTTTGTTAATGCTGGCATCCTACCTGTGTCCTAATCCTGCTATAGATGAGGATAAGAGGTTTTGGGCATATACGCCCAGTGGAAAGTTTAGTACTAAGTTTGCTTATGATCTTATAGTGAGGTGGCGCAGCGAGATGGATAATGATAAGTGGAAGAAAGTGTGGAAATGGATTGGCCCTCAGAGAATTCGGTCTTTCCTCTACCTGGTTCTTAAAGAATGCTTGTTAACTAATGAAGAACGTGTGAGAAGGCATATTACTAGCAATCCTATATGTTGTCGATGTGGGGGACATAAAGAATCAATTCTTCATGTGCTTAAAGACTGCCCAAAAGCATTGATTATTTGGAATACTTTGATTCCAAATTCTATTAGAGCTAAGTCTTTCTCAATGGAGTTACACTCATGGATCATTGCTAACTTAGAGAACTCTTTTCATTTGCAGGGGGATCCTAACTGGAGCATTACGTTCGGTGTTACCACTTGGTCGCTCTAGTGATGGAGGAATGACGATATCTTCAGGCCAGAGGTAGATAGACGTGGCAGAAGATCAGTCGAGCTTTTAAGAAAGGCAAGGGAGATTAGCGTGGTATGGGATTCAACTATGAGTGTCCAAGATAGGCATTATGAAGATATTAAAGTGGGCTGGAACTTGCTAGACCACAATACCTTCAAGATTAATACGGATGGATCCTGGTCGAAGAATAGTGGCCATGCTACTACTGGAGGGGTATTACATGATTCAATGGGAAAGTGGCAGGGTGGATTCGTGATGAACATTGGTACTTGTTCGATCACAAGAGCTGAGCTGTGGGGATTTCTTCAAGGGCTTAAGCTAGCTTCCCAAGCTTATCATTGAAACGGATAGTACTTGCGCCCACGAATTGGTGATGGATGGGTCTAGACAATCCCATGCCTATATGGATCTTGTAGAGGAAATACATGATCTTCTGGCCCGTGATTGGCATGTTGAGATTAAACACATTTTTAGAGAAGCTAACTTCGTGGCAGATACTCTTGCCAAAGAAGCTTTCAGCTTTCCGATCGAGGTTCACAAGCTGACTTTTTCGTCAATTGAGGTCCAGTGATGGTTGATGTATGATATGTGTGCTGGAGTTCATGATCATGTTGCCTTAGTGCAAAGAGTCTAAGTAGTTTCTTTTCTCCCTTTGTATAAAAAAAAGAATAAAGCTAGTTTGAAATAAGGGTCCCGTTAACAAGTGCACTTAAGGCACTTGTTAAGTAACATTTAATACACCAGTTGTTATTTAATAGCATTAATTATATTAATATTTTACTTTCTCATATCATTAATTATTGAAATTATAATGCTAAATTTTCCATGCCATTATGAATTAGTCTTAATTATGTTAATTTTTTGGGATTTAACCTATAAAATACTCCCTTATATTATGTTAATATATTCTAAACTCTCCTAATCATAGATAGATTATGATTTACCATAATACCCTTAAGTCTAAGTAAAAAAGCTTTACTTTTTTCTTCCTCTCTCTCTCTCTCTCTTTGTCTCTCTCTCCCTTCCTTTTCTCTTTCTTCTTCTTTCTCTAATCACAGATCTCCTCCCTTCTTTTTTCCTCTGATCATAAAATCTAAAACTCCACTCATCTGTAACTTTAACTCTATTGTTATCTCGTTCACTATATTTTTTCTTCGATTGTAACATCCAAAACACCATATTTGAAGCTTCTCCAATATCAACGGGAATTAATATTGCAGTAAGTTAATTTTGTTTTTCTATTAAACTCAAGTTTTATAAGAAAATGAAAGATTTTAAAATTGAATATATGTATGTTTTGAATATTTTCTATAGTTGATTTTATTTTATTTCTCCATGGGTTTGAATCTACTCCTTTGTTTAGTCTTTTATTTTAATTTATGGATTCATGAAAAGTTAAATAAAGTGTTATGAATTATATGTGAAGCAATAATATGTATTATTGGAAGCTAGTATGAGCTCTTAGTAGACTGTTAGGGGTTGATATGGTCTGACAGAGGGCTGTAATATGTTGCTAGGGGCTATAATGCAGTGTTATGGACTTTATGTGTAGCAATACTGTATAATGGTTCAGTTTGGTATGGGGTGTTAAGGGCCTTTTGGTGTGTTAGGAGCTGATATGAGCTACTAGATGCTGGTAGGGGCTGATAGAGGCTATTAAACGTTGGTAGGGGCTATCAGGGGCTATTAGACGTTGGTAGGGACTGTTAGGGACTATTAGAGACTGTTAGGGGATGATAGGGGCTGTTAGAGGCTGTTGGAGGTTGTCAGTCTCTAACAGCCCTTAATAGCCCCTAACATCCCATAATGATCCCCTATAATCCTCCTATTAGTCTCTAAAAGTCCCTACCAGTGTCTACCAATGTCTAATAGCCCCTATCAGATCCTAAAAGCCCATACTAGTATCTAGTAGCCTATATCAGCTCCTAACACACCTAAAGACCCTTAAAATCTCATACCAGACTAAAACACTATACAGTATTACTGCACATAAAGTCTATAACACTGCATTATAGCCTTCTAACAACCTATTATAGCCACTTTCAGACCATATCAGCCTCTATCAATCAACTAACTGCCCATAATAGCCTACATCATATGAAATTCATAACAAAATAGTAGATTCAAAATCATGTAGAAATAAAAAAAATAATCAACCATATGCATCATTGAAAAACAGTTAAGGCGTATGTAATTATAGTTTGTTATGGTTTATATGGATTATGATGCGAGCATTTTTTATTATTATACTTGTAGGGTATTGATGGGTGAATTTAAACTGATCGGTGGACAAATTTATTTAACAGAAGAAATTATAATTCTCATCCAATATGGGAAAAAATTTTATGGGAACATTGACAAGTATGTTGGTGGAGGTGTTGAATATGTTTTCTTGAATAGAATGGCTGGTATTAATGAACTTAAGAAATCAGTATCTGAAACACTTTATATAAATAGCACATCAAAAGTTGAATTTAAATTTGTTACTAGTCATGATGAACATCCCCTTATGATGTCGTAGATGATAGGTCACTTAGAATATTCATGGCCATTGCTATGGAAGATAGACTTAAACATCCATTGATTGTTAGTATTAAAGAAGGTGCATATAAATCTGGACATGATAGTAATAATCCTCAGAGTGTGAAAAATATTATCCAAGTAGAAGTATCAGGTCTTAATTTAATACCAGAAGATGCAGATGTAATATTTTCACCAGTGACTGAATCTATTCATGTAGACACAGAATATAATAAAAATAAGCATTTTGTGCCTAATTCATATGCAAAGGAATGGGCAAAACATAATAATGACATTCCAGAAGATAGTAATGTCGGGGAAGAACCTATTAATGACGATGATACAGAATTTCAACATACTACAAACAATGATCATAGTAATACTATTATTTTTTATTGTAGCAATGTGGCAGAATATATTACAGACAATGAAGAAAATGTAACAGACTTATTTGCATCCAGGAGCAATCCAGAATTGTTAGGGGAAAGTTATATATTTGAAACAATTGAGGAGAAAAAATATTTAAATCAAGGAATAATATTAAGACAACCGTGTCGTTCATTGCAATAAGGGAGAAGTTTCAGTTTAAGGTCTTTAAGTCCAATATCTCTTTATTTGTCGTGTGCTGTATTAATAAAACTTGTACATAGAGATTGAGAGCAAAAAGTCTTGGATACCCAAAGGGTTGTTGGATGGTGATAAAATATGTGACACAACATACATGTACAACTGATCTTGAATAGACTAGACATAGACAATCAACTAGTTGGATTATCACTGCATGTGTTAAGAAGCGATTCATAAATCCCGGAAGGGCTTTAAAACTAAAAGATGTGATTGATGACATCTGTAATAAATTTGGTATTGAGATTAATTATTCTATCGCATGGAGAGGATAAGAGTATGCATATGAGAATATCATATTCGGTACTCCATAATTTTTCTCAATTTTGCCTGCATATTTGCATATGCTAGGCGAAACAAATTCCGATACAATTATACGTCTACAATATGGTGATGATAATATATTTTTGTATTTTTTCTTCGCTTTTAATGCTTCAATAAAAGGATTCAAACATTGTAGACCTATAGTTATTATTGATGACACTCATTTAAAAGGAAAGTATCGAGGTGTGTTTTTTACTGCTATTTTTCATGATACAAACTAACAGATATTCCTTTTGGCATTCGGGATTAGTGATTCAGAAAATTACACATCATGGATATGGTTTCTTATGAGGTTGAAGAGAGCTTTCAGTGGAAGACCGGATCATGTCATTATTTCTGATAGACACCAAAGCACTCAGAAGGTTGTAGCAGATATTTTCTCAAATGTATTCCATGAGATTTGCATGTATCACTTGCTAAATAACGTGAAGTACAAATTTAAATATATTACCAAGGACTTTGAGAAGCACTATTACAAAATAGCAAAAGCCTACAAAATAAGTGATTTCACCACATATTTTAATGGTTTTTGCATTTCTGTCTAGGGTTGTTTAATGAATCTGCAAACTCAGAAAGACACGACTAGGATGGGTTGGGCAAGATGAAAATAAAAAATAATGGACCTCAGGTTGAAAATATTTAACCTGGTTTTTATCAGGTCGAATTCGGGCCCATGAATAATTTTTTGGGTTTAACCCGGCCCAACCTGACAAGTAATTTTTTTAATCTTTAACTAAAATGGTTCCATTTTGGTTAAGGATAAAACATAAAAAATCCCTCACCTTCATGCCCTCACTCATACCTGATTCACTATCTCTGTCTTTGTCTCTGTCTTTGTCCATTGTCAATTGCATTTGAGCCAGCCAAGAGCGTAGTGACCACTGGCCATCAGGCAATAGCCTTCCTTGCTCGACCAACTCAAACACGGCGACGCCGATGACTTCACAGTTGGCAGGTAAGTGAAATTACTTTTTTAAACTTTTTTCATTAATACTGATTCAATTTTTTTTCATGATTTTTTTATAGGCTTTTAATCTGTTATTAAGGAGTAATTTATCAGTGTTGAAGACTTAAAATGATAGTGACCTAATTCAGATTAGGGTTTTCACATTTTAATTTAGGGTTTTTTTAATTTAGAATTTCATGACATTTATTTATTTTTATTTATTTAGTATTTATTATTTATTTATTATTGAATTTTATGAATTTTAATTTTTAAGCATATTAATATGTTGTTGAGTATTTGTTATTTAATTTTGATTGAATTGTACAAATTTTAATTTTTAAGCATTTGAATATATAATTGTAAAATAGCAAGAATTTGAGATGTGTATTTTTCTTGATTTTTTTATTTTTTTTAAATAGCAAGAATTTTATGAGTTTTAAGCACCAATTCACTGTAATTTATTATATAATGGGTTTACAAAAGAAGTAAAATAAGAATACATCAACAATTGGCTCATTGGTTAATTTGTTTTTGGCTTTTTATTATATTAATTTTGTTTTTAAGTAATGCGGGGCAAGGAAAAATATTTATATTTTGCAAGTATATTTTATCTAATTATTTTTTTTTCTTTTGTGTTGTGAATAATTGTAAATGGATACTCATAAAACTCCTATTGATAGTGTTGCCTCCCAATATCCTATAGATAATGTTGACTGTCAAATTCCTACAGATGATAGTATTGCCTCTTAAAATACTAATGTTAGTATTCCCTCATAAACAGAGTGTTTTAAGAGAAAAGCTCCCCCTAAGAACAAGTCAGATGTATGTGAACACTTCACTAGACTTCCCTTGGATAAAATAAAGGGAGAACATAAAGCTGCATGTAATTATTGTGGAGTAACTTATGTCATTGATCCAGTAAAATATGGCACCAATACTTTAAAAAAATATTTACTGAGATGCTCCAAGTATCCATACAATAAAAAAAAATAGTCTATTTTATCTTTTACACTGAAAGTCAATGGGGTGGAGGGTAGTGTCACAAGTGTAAAAATATTATTTACATATAAATATAGATTGGAGGATTGTAGATGTGCCTTGGCTGAATTTATCGTATGTGATGAGATGCCATTTAGAGTTGTAGATGGATTTGGCTTCCGCAAGTTAATGAACCAATTAGAGCCCAAATTTTCTATCACATCAATGATAACAGTTGCTAGGGATTGTTACAAATTGTATCTTTCTGAGTGTATGCAGTTGAAAAATGTCATTAAGAACTCAAAATCCTGTATGTGCCTCACTACTGATACATGAACTCTAGTTCAAAATCTAGATTATATGTGTTTGGTTGTTCATTTTATTGATGAAAATTAGATGTTACAAAAAAGAATTTTGAATTTTTGTCCAATTGAAAATCACAAAGGTGACACCATAGGAAAAATAATTGAAAAGTGTTTGTCTGCTTGGAATATTGATAAGGTGTTTACCTTAACTGTGGATAATGCTAGTTCAAATGATACTGCCATTTCATATATGAAAGGAGACTGATTAGTTGGAATAAGGTTGTATGTAATGGAGAATATATGCATATGAGGTGTTGTGCACATATTTTAAACTAGGTTGTAACTGATGCATTAAAAGAACTGCATAACTCTATCATTTCAATTCGTGCTGACACTAGATATGTTAGATTATCTCCTAAACGTTTGAAGAAATTTAAGGAATGTGTTGAGATGGAAAAAGTTTAAAGTAAGAGCCTTTTGTGTTTGGACATTGCTACTAGGTGGAATTTCACTTATAAAATATTAGATCATGCTTTGAAATTTGAGAAAGTGTTTGATAGGATGTTGGAGGAAGATGGGGGCTATCAATCTTATTTCAGCAAAGATATTAAAAAGTCTCCTTCAGATTTTATGGATTAAGAAAATGCTAGAGCATTTGTTCATTTTTTGAAAGTGTTTTATGATGCTACTTTGAAATTTTCTGGTAGTTTGTATGTGACATCCAATGCTTGCTTTGTAACACCCTTATATCTCATTTACGTATAATACACATATCTAGTATATGTAAAATATACATAAAGAATACAAGAACATCGCAGTACAGTCTTTTCAAAAGTTTCTATAATTCTAAAATAATTATTTTAAACACTTAAAATGTATTTTAATAAATAAATAAAAGTATTCATCAGTGATTTAAATATTAAAAAGATACAGTTTAAAAGAAAATCTCTGAAAAAAATTCACCAGAATTTTATCTATATTTTGGATATTTTCAAACTTTAAATTTCACAACCTGCATTTAAAATACACTCCCAATTATTTATTCAGTACATATATTTCTCCAAAATAGCCCAACAACTCAAACCACTAATATATCACCAAAACACATCTATCAATATATTTATAAATATAAGTCCCCATTTATTTTAAAAGAACTTTCAACACTTAATACCAAAGGAAATCTTTATAATTTACACCATATATATGGTTATATATATAATGTACATACTTAAACAAATTTCAAAAGTTTAAAATTTATACATGAAATGCAGATGACACTGGTCCATGTAGCTCAACCTTCACAACGACCAACTATAGCCTAGAGCTGTGGTGGTCTAGCAGTACTCTTCAGATCCTCCGGATCTGCTATATTACCTGCGCAATGAAATCCATTCGCGTTAAACATTTCACCTAGTAGTACATACTTCGGTATAAAGAAAATGATATTTCACATATAATATCAATAATCCACTATAATTCAAATGACACCCAACACATATTAAAATTTAGTTAACATAGTAATCATCCACATACATTGGGCCCTAAAATCTTTATATATTGGTATAGTTTTAGAAATATTATCTTGGGCTATCTCAATCATCTGTAACACCAGTGTGCCTCACCTGAAGGGGTAATGAGTATATGACACCAGTGTGTCTCACCCAAAGACGTAAAAAAAATTCAACAATAATAATTCAGAACTAAACTTTATATAAGGTAACATGCAGATACATTTTTCTCAAAATTCACATTTCTCTTATTTTTTTCATATTTCCCATTCTCTTTCATATTTTTTACTCATAAACCACATCATCATCACATTTTAAGCCAATGTAGCTCACTTTCATGTTTTCATATACATTTTGCATTTTTAACACTTTACACAAACACTATATTTAGTCATTTTTCAATGGTTTATCATGCCATAATAAATACAAACTAAGCATTGTTACTTCAAAAAATGTCACACACACACATTCATATTAGTAAAGTAATATATCACACTAAAATAATGAAATACACTATACTTAAAATCAATGTAGCCAACCACATTCAATGTCAAAGTATGTATTAACCTCTTTCAAGAGCACTCCAAGTTAAAAACGCCACTTGTTCAAATTACACTCTTCACTACTACATTGAAGAAACAACTTTCTACTCAACACCTATTTAAAATGTGAATATATACCACACATTAGAACCATATTTTAAGGTGTTTAAATCTTAAACCATAAATTAAAACACATTCCTTTAATTTTTCTTTTCTCAGCCTTAAGATTCTCCAATCTTAGAAATCCAATTCAATCAATTCAAAATTGAGTTTTAAGCTTAAATATATCTAAACATCACATTTTAACACATTTCAAGCAATAAAACTCAATTTAGAATCATTCCCTTTAAAACCCTAAAATATGCCCTAACTCACTTAAATTTTGGTTCTTCATTCCAACCAATTCTAAATGGTAATTTAAACTCATTTCCATCATTAAAATCATTAAACAACACAATTTAAACCATGAAACCAATTGCATAATCATTCTTTAACCCTTTCCAAAATCCTAAATCACTTACTACCTCTTCCAAACTCTAACCAAACCTAATATTTTCTTCAATTCAACCTTAAAATCATTGATAACTCATCAATATAACATTATTCATACCCATTTAAACAATTATAAAATTCTGTAAAAAAAAACCCATATCTTACATAATAAAAAATTCAAAAAAACTTCATAATTTTAAAAGAATACTTATTAGTTTGTTAAAAAATCACCAAAATTCTTTTTAATTATTGAAAATACTTCTTAAAATTAGTGCTTGGATGAAGAAATTTCTCCTTTGGCTATGGTAAAATTTCATGCAAAGTAAGAAGAGGAAGAAGAAGAAGAAGAAAGAAAGAAAGAGATAAAGATAAAATTTAGACTTTTTTTCTTCTTCCATCCAATTATATATATTATTTTAATATTTTAATTAATTAATTAATTATTTAATTTTTAATTCCAAAATTCTATCTTTCATCCATATTTATTTTCTTTTTAAATTATTTAATTAATTTTAATTTTCATTACTATTTATCTTTTATTTTTTCCTCTAAGTTATGTTTGACTTTATATGTAATGCATATTTTTATTATATTTCACATATATACATATTATTCTCTCACTTCTAACACTTCATTTATCCCTCCAACTAATTAGTCTAATTTAATTTAATTTAATTTTAGAAAATTAACGGATGTTACATGCTTTAGGGAGATTCTTTCCATACAAAGTATGTTAAATGATTGTTCCAAATTTGAAGATATTTGTGTAGTATATATGGCAAAAAAAATGCAAGAAAAGTATGATAAATATTGGGGAAATGTTCAAAAATCGTATCCTTTAATAGGAGTGGTTGTGGTGTTGGATCCTCGATACAAACTTGATTATTTCGAATTTAATTATGAGCTGGCTTATGAGAAAGTAATGAGTAATACTATGGTGCAGAAGGTTAGAATTGATTTGGATCAATTATATCATTTTTATTCCGTTGATGTCACCAAGATTGGGAAAAATTCTGAGCATAATTCAAAGAATGTTGGAGATGATGAAGAAGATAAATCTTCAGGGATGGGTAATTACCATCTTTTATGGCGGCAAAATAAAAAGGCCAAGATTACTTCAGAAACTAAAATTGAAATTGATAAATATTTGGCTAAAAATTTAGAAGATGATACGACTTCTTTTGATATATTGCATTGGTGGAAGATGAATGCACACAGATACAAAGTTCTTTCCCTCATAGCATGTGATGTTTTAGTTATCTTGCATCCACAATGGCATCTGAGTCTGCATTTAGCACAGTTGGATGTGTAGTTGATGAATTTAGGAGTTGTTTGTCTCCTAAAATGACAAAAGCACTAATTTATACTCATAATTGGTTACGACCTAGACAGTTCAATTTTGTTCTAATTGATCAAGATTTCATTCAATTTGAAGAATCAGATGTGGTAATTAGCAGTATGTTCTTTCTTTTATTTATTTTTGTAATTTATTTCTAATTACATACTTGATACTATTATTTAATTTGCTGTATTTATTTTCTGTTTTAAGATACTGTAAGTTGTATAACTGAAGAGGTAGCAAGCACAAGAAAAGGCACAAGCAAGGTAGTGGCAAATTGATTAACAAATGATTTTATTTGATGTATTGCAAATTTTTATTTAGCCTATATATAATATGTTTGTAAAACTGGACAATGTTAGTGTTCCCATTGTCATTGTGTGTGTGTGTGTATTTTGTTATAGAACTGTTATTGCTTGGACTTAAAAACTTTTTACAATTTCTGTTGAAGATTAATTAGTATTAGAGATGTGATGTTTGATGCGGACTATAATGATGGTTTGATAGTTATTAGCAATTATTATACATAGTTTGAGACTTTGAGTGGTGGTGTAAAATTGAACAAGTTATCTTCCTTATGGTTATTCTTATTTGTAATACTATTACTGGATATGTGATTACATATGTTAATAGTTTGATAGTTATTAGTTATTTAGTTACTATTGGATATGTGATTATGTAAATAAAACTTATAGCCTTATTCCTATCCCCAGTGATAAAGATTATTTAGAAGGTGTTGGTATTGATAGGTGGACACGGTCTCATATGCCTAGAAGGAGGTATAACATCATGACGACTAATATTTCCGAATCAATTAATATTGCTCTTGTAAAGGCTCGAGACCTTCCAATTACTGTATTTATCGACGAGGTCAGAAAGATGTGCCAGAGATGATTTTATGAAAGTTGAAGTAAAGTAGAAGAGTCCACGGATAAAATAGCAACAGATGTTGAAAAAAAAATTGAGAAAGAGAATAATGATAGCACAAAAATGAATGTAAGTTATTTATTTATTCTTCCTCATTTATCATTAATTATGATTTTGTTAGCTAAGCTTGTTAATGATAATTTGCATATGGAGCCTTCTAGCAACAACAAATACGATGTTAAGGACGCAGAAAAAAATTATCTTGTTGATATTAATATGAGGAGTTATTATTGCAGGAAGTTCCAATTCGATCAACTCCTGTGTGAGCATGCTCTTGTGGTTGTTAGAAATAGGACCCATGATGCTTATGAGTTGTGTTCTTCATATTACTCTCGTGAGTCTTGGTATGAAACATACAAAAAAGTCATAAATCTAATTTCATATATTACTGATTAGTTTATCCTGGAGCACATTTACAATGTCACCTTGCATCCACCAGATGTGCGTACATCAACTAGAGGGCAAAAAATGCCGAATTTCTTCTTTAGGTGAGGAAAAATCTTAACCTAAGTACAGTCGTTGCCATGAGTGTGACCACAATAGGTCTACTTGTCAGAATCTCATCTCTTTGCACACCTTGTCAGGATCAAATAGTATTAAAAAAATAAACCAATGTGTTTATCATTTGTTGTATTCATAAAATATTTAATAACTAATTATTAAATGTTATTGACATAAATGGCAGGTTGTTGAACTGTTATGTAACAATTGGATATTCTTGAATTACCATGGCAGGTTGTTAAACTATTGATAGGATTGATATCGATTGATAAATTTATGTTGTGTTATATTTTTTATTGTTCTTGTGCAATAGAATTTTATAAGCTTTCATTATTTACTGCAACTGAATGTTAAATCCTATTGGGGCTAGGATTGATATCAATTTTTTTAGGCTGATAGGGGATGATAGGGATTGTTAGGGGATGTTATTGGTGCAGACCCAACATACCCTGACAGCCCCTAACAGTTCATAACATTTTCTAACCATCAACACTTGACTTGATTAGGCAATAAATAGGGAATATAAAAAATGTTAAGGGTTGTTATGGGCTGATAGGGTATGATAGGGACTGTTAGGGGTTGTTATTGATGCAGACCCTAACATACTATGACAACCCATATCAGCCCATAGCATATCATAACATGTATCATCCATCAACACCAGACCTAAAGAGGCAATAAAAATGAATATAAAAGAGACTGTCTATTCCAGAAATATTTAATGTTATTCATCAACATCACATGTTTCAAAAATCAATATCAGACTTGTATATCATTAACATAATTATAAAAGAAACTATTTGACTGCCCAACTATCTTTGAATAATTTATCAACAAAATGTATATACAGAAACATGAAATTACAGCGTTAAGATCAAAGTATGAATCACTTGTCATCACTACACCAAGAGCCCATGTTCTTATTGGCAGTATGAAACCATAAACTAACTATTGTGTAGTATCTTATATCAACCATGCGATCTTATGTGCAGTTTCAGAAATCAAGTCCATTAGTCATAAGAAACTGTATAAATTTGGCAACAAAATAACCACAATCCATTCTGTAAATAAAAAAAATAAGTCATTAAAATGCCTTCATGGAGACCATAACATTTATATATAATATGAATTTAATACCATATAAAAAAATTACTTATCCTGTTGTGGACATCTATGATGATCGAAGACGATTTTAAATTTTTTATCATTTTTCTTCTCTAGTTCTTGCTTATGATTGAAGAAGCCAACATAGTCAAGCACTGTGGGAAGCATTTCTAAAATTGGGACCACACATTATTGTCATGCAACTTTTTGGTTCGGAGAATAATGTGAGTCAATCACATTAATGTTTCACTTTGTGAGCTGAATCTCAATAAGAAACAAATGCCCATTATGTTGATTTACGAGTAACTCACAGTGTCTACATCTTGCACAAGCTTCCCATATCATAGATCACCTCTCAAAAATTTCAACATGTTTTTCGGAGGTTTCCAATATTTTTTTCCTCCGTCTTCTCCTTAAATGTAGCATATTCAGATGTAAAATAATAATTACATAGATAGTCACCGTATGTCTTACATTGGTTAAAGGCATCTGGACAATAACGTTGCTTTTGCCTAATTTAATATACTAGAATATCGATGTCCTGAAATAAATTTTCATTAAACATTGTAGATATGTACAAATATTATGAATTCAAACAGTATTGCAAATAATTTATATATTGAATCTTATTTCGTTTGTTAGCCAAACGCCATTGGTCCGCATACGATACCAGAAATTTTTTGTTGTGACTTTATGTACTATAAAGTCATATGTCTCCCCTCCAAGTAGCGGTTGATTGATATCTTTATCTCTGTAATTTATGTAATAACATAACATTAACACAAAAATATTAAGTAAATGGGAATATGGAAGAAAGAATTATAAACATTGTCCTAATATGATTCACTATTTATAATCTTGGAAGTTATTTGTCCACCATTCTTCAAAACAAGCAATTTTTGTGACAGACAAAGATTGAAATGGGTTCAATCGAAGCACAGGAGTATACAACCTGCCATTTTTCATATTCCTCACAACTATCTGGGATATTGCACATCTCTCCCGTTTTCTGTCATCGGGCGTCCAAGGACCTACAATGTATTTAGGATTAGGAAGCTTCTTCTTTTTCTATTCAACATCTATTTTAAAGGCGATTTTACTTATAGTCATAAGTGAATAGTCAGACACGTCACCTTCGTCGCCATAATCTTTGTTCTCCTGGTTGAAATAGGCAGAATATTTATAATATCAGTATTGAGAAAATAAACATATAAAAAAATTATACTTTGAAAAAAAAGAGGTCATGTACTAATATGTATGGAGGTTGGGAGTCTCATGAGGTATTTTCTGGTGAGAAATATCATGGGTAAAAATTATATTATCATTCTCTTTAATTTGTCCCTCGACATCGGCAATTCACACCATTAAAAACTGTATTTCTACAAGGATTTCTTGATTTTGAGCATACAAGCGACTCTGGAGTTCATCAATTTTCTGTCTCAGTACTTTATTTTTTTTCAAAAGTACTTTATTTTCATCTTCCATTACTTTGCATCGTGCCTCAATAATAGAAATTCGGTAAAAAATTTTACTCACATCCGATGCAGGAATGCTAGAATCTCTAACAGTATGAACATTAGTTGTCTGCTTTTGGGTTCCCTCCACCTTTTCATCAGGTAATGTAATGTCCACATTCAAAGGTAATCCAACAAAGCCTGGATTACAGTCTTCATTGGCAGACATATGCATTGGAGTTGTCATTAAATTCTATTCATACCAAAATTTATTAAGTTTAATAATATAATATAGAAGGTATACAATACATATTTATATAAATAATTCTTAACATACCTGATCTAGAAGCTTAGCTTCAATATTTTGATACGGTGTCTTTTTAGTTAAGTCTGTTCTCCAATTCAGCATCCTGGGGGACCCATTGAACATTCTTTTTGCACCAACTTTTTCAATTGCTGGAAGAACCTCCGTTGCAAAAATTGATATTGCATCGAAGAACCCACTCAATGAGAATCCAGGGGCGATTTTCATCTTCAACTTTAATATAACATTTTTCCAATTAGAGTACAAGAACTTTCAACTAAGTTTCTTCCAGGCAACATTGTTGAATGCTTCCACATCGACAACAAGTGATAGAATGTTTGCATCAACCTTTGAATCCCTAGATTTTTTAATTATCAGGTGCTCCACTAGGCATGCAATGCCTAGTTTGACTTGAAGATCTTTATCTCGTACCTCATGGAATGCATCCAATAATATGCTCCTTGTAAATATCCCATATTGTTGTACTAAGGGTGTGTTACCCATTAACATCTCCTCCATCTCATCTATCCCAATGTAGGATAAGCCAGTTATTAAGCAGTACTCGCCAACTCCTATTCGCAGCACATCATTACCTATTTTAAACCATAACTCGTCAGTCACTAGATGGTGTACTTGACATAACAACATATATGTGATTAAGCCAGACCAATGAACAAATCTATGTTTATATATGTCAAGAAAGTCTCCAACTTTATATTTACGAAATGCTACCAACTGCAGAAAATTAAAACAAAACAAATGAATAATCAGATTTTTAAAGACAACACGCATATGCGATTATTATTTCAAACCAATATAGTCCAATATAGCTTCTGCTCATCCTTACCTATAATATTATGTATATCACAAATAATATTTAGACCCATCAATACAGAATTAACTGGGTGATGCTTCCAATCAGATTGAGGGATGACATAAGCTAAAGCTTGAGAAATATAAGATATTTGTAAATTACATATTCAATCAAAATGATTCATTTCAGTCATTAACTAAATTTTAACTTACATCCTTCACACTCATCTTATTAGCATTTTCTTCATCAAAGACAAGTTTGTCATCATCATCACTGTCATTACTATCTTTATCACGTAATTCTAATCTTGCAAACTTCTTTTTCTTAGTATCCTCTTCTTCTTTTGGCTCTTCAATATTTCTCCGCTTAAGCATTATATGAATTTGCGGTAGTGGATAAAGTACATGGACTTATAATTTTAATATCTACTTTTTCTTTTACAGCAGGAAGAGATTCCTCACTCTGCTCATTATTAAAAGGGGAATTTGAAGCCATGTGACCTGGAAAAAAAAATTGAAATATTATATCAACTTATAACAAGTAAACTAATAATGATAGAGGTTGATAGGGTTTAAGAGGGGTTGATAGGGGCTATTAAGGTTTGTTACCCAAAACTGCCTCTAAAAACTCCTAACAACCTATAACAACTTATGCTAATATCTACTAACATTATATGAAGGATTGTTGGTTATTGTTAAGGGCTGTTAGGAGATGATATGGTATGTTAGGGGCTGTTACCCTATAACTCCATAACAACCCCTATCATCCCGTAATAGCCACTAATATACTATACAAATTCTTCAAATTATGCTTACAAATGTAAGTATATGTTGTTATATACTGCTAGGGAGTTGTTAGGGGATGACAGGGACGGTTGAGGATAATAGTCCATAATAGCCCTTATCATCCCCTAACAATAACCAACAATCCTTCAAATGATGCTTGCATATGTTAATATAAATTGTTATATGATGTTGAGTTGTGGACCGTAAGGGTAACAGACCCTAATAACTTCTAATACTTTATAACATCTTCTAATAGCCTCAAACATCCTATAACAAGTCATAATATCATCTCTTAGCACCCAATCGAAATGAATGCTATCAATGCTTCTATTAGAAAATTAAATTCAAATCATTGAAAATAATTAAAAACAAGAATAAGAAAAACTCTCCTAAATCTTAACATGTTGTTTTCTCTTTATATTAAGCAAAAATGAAACTAGTATGCCCAGATGATTGTTTACAAATATTGAAAATAGTTACCTCCTTCCTTTAAGAGAAGACGACTCTATATTGAACTTAAAACATACATGAATTGCAACCGACCTTATCCATTTAATTTAACCCAGTTTTCCATAGACAAATTTCACATTGTTGGTGGAAATGTTCGTGATACCAACTCATCATTAATAGAACTCAATCCCTTCATTGTAACTTAAATTTTTTCACCAACATTTTTTACATTACTATTGAAACTCATCATTAAACCACTAATTACTCAAAATCACAACTAATCAGCTAAAAAAAATAACAATAATAAATACTGATACAAAATGCATTCACAAACTAAAATAAAATTACCATAAGTTTATTCTTCAATCAATAAACTTTATAAACCAAAGCTTGCTTTTACAACTCCAAATTCTCTGTGGGAAAAGACAAAGACGTAGTGCAGATCGAATATCTCCTTACAAGCGAAGTAGCTACTCCGGCTCGCTCCGGCTCGAACGACGATGATAAGTTTAGCTCTCTTTGTTTAAATCGATTAACCCAAATAGTTCTCTTTCAAATCAATGAGCTTTGTTTTCAAATCAATATTTTTTTTTTATTTCAGATAGTTAGGGTTTTAGGAAGAAGCAATCGAAAAAGAAAGAAGAAACTCTCAATTTGAAATGTTCGATATTTTTTAGCAAGACAATATGAGCGGGTATTCAATTTTAGAGGGTATTTTTGTAAAAAAGAGTTTAGTTAAGATTAAATGGGTCTAAAATTTCTTAATGATTTATTTAGGTGTATTTTCTAGAATAAGTTCCTAATTTTTTTCAGAGTTATATAAGATTGTAAATTTAATTTCTTATGAAAATTAAATAAAAATAAAAATATTATGTAGAAAAATAATAATATAAATATTTTTATTAAATAAAATAAATGTAAAAATTTAATAAGTATTTTAATGATATTTTCATGTTAATTGGATACATAAAACTATGTATGCACCAAACGATAATTTTTTATTTTTATTTATTTTTAAATTATCATTAATAATTAAATATAATTTATTTAATCTTAAAAAAAAGATATACAGTGTAATCATACATCAACGCGTATAGTTCATATTTACCATGTTAGCATTCATTATAATCCACGTACATAAGAAACAACCAGTAATATGATTGAAAGTGTTTTCTAAAAGTTAATATTGGAAATTATCTTCCTTTATAAATTAAATTATAATTTAATTTTCATATAAGTCTTTATTTATTCTAAAATTTTAAGCTGCAGTCTTCATATATTTTTATAGTATATTATTTTATATAAACATGAATGCTGATCAAATATAAAATTTAAGAAATTAATTAGTATAAAAAATTAATTCATAAAATAGATGAGATCTTGTCTAATAAAAGTTAATGCTTTAAATTCATATAAAGAAATTAACTTCATTGAGTTTATGAGTATTAATGGTTTACCATTTTAAAGATAAAAGAAGTTAATAAAATAAATCAAATTTCCTTATTTAATCATCTTTAACAAGTTAGGGTACTTGTTAAGATTATCATTAAAATAAGGCTTAATATATTAATTATCCCTGAACTTAATAGCTTTGATCATTTTGTCTTTTGTATTTATATATTTGCTAGATTGCTCTATATAGTTGTCTATTTTATTTCAATAAACACTTATACGATCATATATTGCTCACTTTACTCATAATATTTGTATATTTTATATCAAATATATACTCACATGTAATTGTAATACTATTTTTATCTAAATGTCGGTTGAGTATGAAATAGACAAATACAAGAGTTAAAGTGACAAATATGTGATTATATAAATATCTATTAGAATAAAATATATATGTATAAAAGGCAATCAGGTAAATGTATACGTACATAGAGTAGAATGATTAAAGCTACCAAGTCTAGAGGATCATTAATATGTTTAGCCTTAAAATAAATAATGTAGAGTAATGGCGTGATAACATGTTATAAAATTAAGAACAAATAACTAAATAATTTGATGAGCAATTAAAAGAAGAAGTACTTGTGTATTTCTTCACCTTTTTTTTTTTTTATAATTATACTAATAAGCTTACAATCTTTTTCTATTTACAGATGTGGAGTTTAGTCTTGAAATTAAAGAGATGAAGACTAAAGGTGATGAGTTTTAATATTAATTACAATCTTAAGTGTTATGTTAGAATTTTACAAATTTCATCATAGTTGTGGGGCAAAACCAATATATTTTATTATCCTACAAAAAGAAGGCAGTAGAATACTATAGTTCCTTAACCAGCATTCTAACCAGCGACTAAAGTTGTATAATTTAAGCCAATCAAAGTCAAGAATATCACAAAACCAAAATTCGAAAAAAAGAAAAGAAAAAGAAAAGAAACTAAAGCCCCAAATCACAACTATCTTTACCAACTATAAAAGGCACATAAATAATTTCAAAAAAATAAAAATAAAAATAAAAGGCACATAAATAAAGAAAAATTAAAAAGCATACATGTCTTTGCAAGCCTCTTCACCAATCGAATGAGGCGAAAATGCACAATATTGATATTATTGATAGTCTCAATAGATTTTAAATACATTAAATTTAGTGAATGTAATCTTAAAATGTAATAAAAAAAATTATTTTACTGAAAAATTAAGAGTCAGGAAATTTTATAATTTTTTGGAATTTATTTTCTATTCATATTTTATACTTAGTATAAAAACTTGTATAGATTTTATACTTCTATATCTTCAATTAATTTTGCATAATTAAATCAATTCCATAAGTTATAAACAAAATTTAAATTTAAATTTAATATGGCGATGATGATATTAAAAATTAAATACTGATTAAAATAAGTGATATAATTTCACTTATTGTATTTAACACACTATTTTTCTATTTGAAGTGATTTTTAATTTAATTGAGATTCTTAAAATAAATGTTATTAAATACCTTAAAATGATGAGTGCTAAATTTTTTAATGCTAAATAGTGTTATCAAATACCACATAAAAGATAAACTTTAATTACATATAGTTACCCTTTCTTCTATACCTACGCCGCTCCTCCTCCTCCTCTTGTTCTTTTCCAGCCTTTTTGTTTTTTTTAATTTTCCTATAGTATATGGTTTGTTTTTTTACCATTGTTTTGACCATTAGATGACCCATTTTGTTAACTTTTTCCTCATTTTTAATGGAGTTTTTTTTTTTGTTAAGAAAAAGACCTTTTTTATTATTAATATTATTGGTTAAATCTCAACTGTCTTTTTTCTTATGCCGCAAAAGCTGACTATATGGTTACTTGTTGTGGAATTATTTTTGTTAGAAGTATCAATCTCCACTAGAATTTTAAAGTGGTGAACCTCTATGCACCACAGCTATATGTTTTTTTAAAAAGAAGATTTGAGGAGGGAGGTGTCTTTCAAATCCTCTTTAAGACTAAAAATGAAAATAAGAGGAATAGTGGCAACTTTTTTTTTTTTGTCAAATGTATTATGCTCGATATATGATTTATTATATATATATATATATCTTTTGCTGATTATTTGGCCAATTTATTTTTTTATATAATCTTATATTATATAGCGAGAAATTTATCTAAATTATATGAGCTGTCTTTAAATGTAATTTACTTTTATTTTTATCTTTTTTTTTATTTTGTGCTTTAGTAGCACGAGCTATTTTAAATATAGTTGGTATTATCTTTTATGCTTTATAGTGGCCTTAGTCTCCATGTATATTTCTTGGTTTATTTGAATGAAATTTTTTTACTAACAAAAAAAAGAAAGTACATATAATTGAGCTAACCATTTAAAATGAATATTACAGATGATGCCAACATAAAAATTAATTTATAAATAAAATTTTTAATAAAAATATTTATTTATAAATAAATTCAATTCTATGTAAATTTAACTACAATTATTTAAATATTAATTTGAAATATGAATAATAAAAATGTGTATTCAGAAGATATCATAAAATCCATAAGCAGCATACCCATATTTAAATCTTGTTTTGCAACTACATATATATATATATATATGTATCAGTAAAGTAATATTGAAATATTGGTTGAATAAATATTTATATTTATAATTTAATTTTTGTTTTTAGATTAACGAGGCACAATAATTGTGTGAATAGTGGCTGCTACCAGGCAATTACCTCATGTAAGACCGTACAACTACCACTACAGTAACGCCCCCTCTCTCGCGGATTCTCTCTAACTTCTTTCACGTCGCGTGTTCGATTCTCTGCTTCCCTTTATTATTATTATTATTATTATTATTATATAACTAACCTATTTTAATAACAGACTTCAACTTCTCTTTCACTCCTCTTCTCTCTCTCTCTCTCTCTCTCTCTCTCTCTCTCTCGTTTGAACCGTTAAAAATGGCTTCCCTCCTGCATTCTTTTGCCGTAAAGGTACTGAAAAACAACTTTAACATGCTTCTATTTAATTTTCTATTTCATGTTTTGTTCGTTTGTTACTGAATTGAATGGAATTTTAAGGGTTTTGTTTGTCTATTTTGGGTTTTTCCTTTTTTAGGGCGCGAAAGTCCTTATGGTTGGAGCTGGTGGGATTGGCTGTGAGTTACTTAAGACACTCGCTCTCTCTGGCTTTCAAGATATTCATATTGTCAGTATTCAATTTCCTCCATTTCTTCTGAACTTTCTTTTTAAAGGGTTTTCGTTGTTTGTTAGGTTTTGGGTTTTATGGGTTTTTGCTTATATTAGTGTTTTTAGGGTTTCTGCGGAATTATTATTATTTTATTTTGTTATTAAGTTGGTGTTTCCTTGCGCCTGTTTGTTGTTCCTGTTCCTATGAAGAGTATCGTAGACGCTAAGGGTTTCGATTGGAAGTAGGTTGTGGGAAGGCTTTTGAAAATTTCGTTAGTTTCTCTCTTTGGCAATTTCAGTTCTTATGGGAGTTATTTTGTAAAATTTCTTTAATTGATGTCATCGTTTTTTTTTATATATATTATTATTATTCGCATAAACATAATTTATGAACTTCTTAAAAATAGAAAACATCAATGTTCATGAATGATTTCCCATTAATGTTATTCACGTAAAATTTTGAATTTTTAAGTGCAAAGCTAGTATAAATAGATTAGATATAAGTTTCAGATGGTGGTGCAATTATCTGGTAGCTGAAAGTGTTGTTGGTGGGCACGATAAATGGTGGTAGTGAAAATGGTGTCAAAAGTTTGAGATGAAGGTGGTTTTTGGTGGTAATATAGTGGTTTATCAATGAGGTGTTGATGGTAGTGGTTTGCTTAAGTAATGTGGCATTGCTTGGACGTCAGATGTGGAGGTGGCAGGGTTTGCAGTGCATCTGTGGCAATGAGTTGTCAGGACTTTTCCTATCTTCTGTGAGGGGCATGTTGAATGTGGTATCCATTGAATGCTAGATTGATCTGATCAATTGGTGTCGTATGAGAACTAAAGGTGAACCCGGACAATTGCAAGGCTGGCTGGTGTGATTTAATGTTATTAATGCTGATTGTGATTTTCTAGGTACATATATAGCTTCAGATTATGACGACTATGATTTAGTGTTGATGTTTGTTCTTTTTTATGTGCTGATAATAGGCTGGGTCATGGATTGCCAGGTGAGGTTTCTTGAGGAAGTTATCGCAATGGTGGCACCGACAATGACACATGGCAGCTAGATTTGAGGCCTTTATAAGCGAGAACACTAGACTTTGATGTGTTATTAGTGTAAAAAATAGTGGTGGAGGTAGTTATAGTGATATGTGTGTTAATTGGTAGTAATGGGTGTAGGAAGGAGTAGCTTGGGTTGTGGTTGGTTAGATAACTCTTTTCCACTCCGTGGAAAGAAAAAAGAGGAAGGCTTATAAGTTGGTTTTATCACAATTTAGCAAATGGCTCTTTTTTTTTCTTGTTTGTTTGATAATTATTGTAGTTCTTTTGTTGCTAGTTGAACTTAAATCTTAAATTTGAAAGGAGTTTCTACTTCCACAGCGGCTGTTCAATGAAAAATTTGGAAATAGTGGCTCAATTCAAAATTGAACTGCAAATCCTATTTTTCCTTGGTCTGAATGTGCATTAACATAGATGAGAAGTATCAATGTCACTTATTTTCTTTGTTATATTATGATTTATATCATCAGCAAACCAAACCAATCTTTCTGATGGAGAAATCAATGAGAGTAGGAGGAAGGAGGACCAAATGATTGCTCTCTCAGGAAGCTGTTATGTATCTTTAATCTACTTATCAGCTGTTTTGTGGGAAGATATCCATGTTGTATATACAAGTTAAAATTTTATTGGTACTTATCATGAATTCTTTACAAGTCAAATTAAGTTATTTTTCAGGTAATGACCAATGTTTGCACAAGAATTTCAATTGCATTGGGCATTTGCCTTTAAGATTTCTTTTCAAGGTCCTTGATCTCTTAAACACTAATTAGTATTTTTCATATCTATCTGCAGATTGATATGGACACTATAGAAGTTAGTAACCTTAATAGACAATTTTTGTTTCGGCAATCACATGTTGGGCAGTCAAAGGCCAAGGCAAGTCATGATCATTTTTAATTGTCTGCTTACATCGAGAGTTTCAAATTGCACATTTTACTTTGTTTCTAACAATGACAGGTTGCTCGGGATGCTGTGTTAAGATTTAGGCCTCACATCAGCATTACACCATACCATGCAAATGTGAAGGATCCTGACTTCAATGTGGACTTCTTCAAGCAATTTAGTGTTGTTCTGAATGGTCTTGACAACTTAGAAGCAAGGCGGCATGTGAACCGTCTTTGCTTGGCAGCTGAAGTTCCATTGGTTGAAAGTGGGACTATGGGATTTCTAGGACAGGTGATCCTTTGTGTCTGTAGTCTTATATCAAGAATTCACTAAAGACTGGGTCTTCTATCAATTATCTGATGTTGGAGAAGAGGTTTATGTCTGAATTTGATCTATTCTCATATTTTGATGCAAAAGAATTTAGTTTTCAGCTTTTCTTTTACTACAAAACATTTCATTAATACAGAAAGAACTAGCTACATTATGAACATGTGAATTCTATATATGACAAGTGGATCTGGGTTTCAGCAACTGAAAGAAGGGTTCTACTTGTTTCAATATTTATTCAGTATAATTCATTTACTTCTTTTCTATTCACTCTACCTCTAGCATACTCACACTTGCCATAAAATGTGCATCTGTGCATAGATTGATCAAATGTTATTTATTTGTATGTTTATAATAGTGATGATTTTTTTCTTTGCCAATTTATGGAATCAGGTCACAGTTCATGTGAAGGGAAAAACAGAGTGCTATGAGTGTCAGCCTAAACCTGCCCCAAAGACATATCCTGTCTGCACAATTACTAGTACTCCATCCAAGGTACATGTTTTTTGTGTTATGTTTCTTGTGGCTGTAATTGTTAGCCATGTTACTTTTTTTCTATTCCCATTTTTGAGAGGGCAGCAAATTGTCTTACTCTTTTTGGTCTGCTTGGGCCTGCTGTTGCCGAAAACAATGACCTATGACCTACAGCAGTTTCTTTTTGTGAAGAGAAAATTCAAAACATGAAACGAAAATGGAATTATGAATTTCTAAGGTGCATTTGTTTATTGTTTGCTAGAATTTCTTGGGACTCCCTTTATATAGAAAATGATATGTAGCTACTTGTTAAATGATGCTTACTTGGATTGTTCTCTTCTACAATTTAGGAACTACCTAAATTGTATGATATCTACTCTCATTTTAATGTGCAAATCAAATCATTGACTTGTAAATAAGTGTATGCTTTGAGAATTATGGTCGATTGCTCATGTAATCATCAAGATGACAAGCCTATGTATTTGATTTTTGCTGTCATTGTTTAAAATTGCAGTTTGTTCACTGTATTGTATGGGCAAAGGACCTGCTTTTTGCTAAGTGTTTTGGAGACAAGAATCAGGAAAATGATTTAAATGTACGGTCTAGTGATGCTTCTAACTCATCAGAACATGCCGAAGATGTATTTGAACGAAGGAACAATGATGACATTGAGCAATATGGAAGGAGGATATATGATCATGTGTTCGGTTATAACATTGAGGTTGCTTTGTCTAATGAAGAGACATGGAAAAATCGGAATAAGCCTCGGCCGATATATAGCAAGGATGTTCTGCCTGATAAACCAAGTCAGCAAAATGGCAATGTTGACAAAAGCGGGGCAACTGATGATCATTCAGGATCTGCCATGACGTCCATGGGCTTGAAAAATCCACAGGATGTATGGAGCCTTGCAGAAAATTCAAGAGTTTTCCTGGAGGCTTTGAAACTAATTTTCGCAAGCAGAGAAAAGGTTTGCTGATTTTGTGCTTCTAAAGAAGTAATCGATAAAATGGAACTGAACCAAACTGGAATTAGAGAATATCTGAACTGAACTGAGTTGAGCAAAGTTGATTTTTAGAAAACTATCTTTCAAATGCATTTTTCAATTAAAAATGAACAAAAAAAAAATTGACATGGTCAATGACGCCAAACAGTAACATGCGGTGAAGACAGATTCAAAAATTAAGATTGCCATTGATTGAAAGACATGAATCCATCAAAAGTTCATATGAGGGCTTATTTGTGCTTGATACTGTCCTTTGTGCTTTTGTCACAAGCCCAAGATAAATTGTGGCCTTCTAACTAATTATTGTGTTTCTCATCTCTTTTTTTTTGTTGCTTCACCACATGCAGTTTTATGTTCTTCAGTAAAAATGGAAAAGTAAAAGAGGTTACATACAAATATGGATTTTAAGGTTTTGGGTACATTTGGAGTGTTTTATAGAGAAACGTGATTCTCCACAATTTCTAGGAGAACAAAGGATATTATATTAAATTGGTTATTTTTGGTCTATTAAAAAAACTGAATCAAATTGAAACAAACTGAAATTCTTGTAACTGAACCAAAATTTGAAAACATCGGTTTGGTTTAAACCTAATAATGATTGCCCCTAAAAGTCATTGAACTTCTTGATGGTATTTTTGATCTTGCCAATGAACACAGATATTTTTGTTGTCATTTCCTTTTACTGGCAGGAGATTGGTAACCTGAGTTTTGACAAAGATGATCAGTTAGCTGTGGAATTTGTTACTGCAGCTGCAAATATTCGAGCTGCTTCATTTGGGATTCCTTTGCACAGTCTTTTTGAAGCTAAAGGTATTGCCGGGAATATTGTGCATGCTGTTGCAACGACTAATGCTGTTGTAGCTGGTTTAATTGTCATTGAAACTATCAAAGTACTGAAAAAGGATACTGACAATTACAGGTAGCTGGATCAATTCTTTTTTTCTCTGAGTGAACATTGTTTCCTATTTTTCTGTCATGTCTGATTAATTGTCTTACACGATAGTTAGGGTTATATCTTGAGGGACTGATGAAGGTTTTCTGAATTATTCAACTAGTAAACTTAATGCAGCTAAGCCTCAGTGTCAAACTTGTTGGCTATTTCCCATGAAAACAGGTTTAGGACTAGATACGACTGTGTTTTTTTCTCTTCTGGATGGATTGCCTGCCTATGTTTTACTTCTCTCCTTTTGTAGAAATGAGGCTGTATGCTTATCAGGTTGATGGAAATGATGAACATGCAACTGAATCAAAGTTACTATTAAAGCGGGTTGATTGCAGTTTGCAAGAATTAAAAACAATTTTCTTTTTTGTTTTGATTTAGTTTCATTTAAAATATTAGTAATCCCATAGCCCAGACTAATTTAATCATGTTGTCCAGTTAGTATGGTAAAATATCAGCATGTTTCCTTGATATAAAAGGAATATGGCTAAGGTAGAATCCTAATTCCTGTTCCATTTTCTCGCTGTTTCTTTTGCAATCATTCCTTATTATCTCTCTTTAAGTCTTAGCATTATTGGACTTTGTCAAATTTCACAATCTCATCCTTGGGTATGTATGCTTTTCTCTTTCTCTTCCTTGTCTCTCCGACACAAAATCTCATTTTTTTTTCATGAAAGTTCTCATTTTGTATCTTTTGCTGAACCTATAACAATGAACCACAGTTCTAGCTACAAAATTCTTGTAGAATTTATTCTTGCTAATCATTTTGGTATATTTTATAAATTGCAACACTTTGATTCTCATTATAACAATATGTTCCTTTTAATTAGAATGCAAAGTATGACTCAACCTGAAAATGAAGGTTTTTGTTTGTCTGGTCTACAAACTGTTTAGATCAGTTTTGTTTAGATATCTTGCCCAATCCACCCTACCTGGCCCGAAGCTGTGATTATTTTGCTTCTTGTTTGTTGTAATATTATCTAATGTCCGTGCAGGATGACATATTGCTTAGAACATCCATCAAAAAAGATGCTTCTCATGCCAGTGGAACCGTTCGAACCCAACAAGTCATGTTGTGTTTGTTCTGAGGTAGATATAAGGATATAACTTTTTTTTTAATATAAGTTTTGTATCAGGAATTGCCTTTGTATGCGTTTCAGTTTCATTGGTTGCCTGGTCTTATGTTCAAATCAATGTTAATAACAGTCGCCACTATCACTGGAGATCAATATTCATCGTTCAAAGTTACGGGATTTTGTTGAAAAGATAGTTGAAGCCAAGCTTGGCATGAACTCCCCATTAATTATGCATGGCTCAGCCCTTCTTTATGAAGTTGGTGATGATCTTGACAAAGACATGATAGCAAATTACACTGCTAACCTTGAAAAGGTATTTTAAAACCTTAGTGCAACTAAATTAGATTGACAAGAGTGCAATTGATCAAATTTCTTAACTTTTTGCTTTAATATTTTCTCCCCTATTCTTTAATTGCCAATCAGGTGCTATCTGAGCTACCTTCTTCAATTACTAGTGGGACAATGCTCACAGTGGAAGATCTTCAACAGGAGTTCACTTGCAGTATCTATATCAAGCATAGGTCTGTTATTATCTTAGTGATGTGATGCCTTTTTTTTTCAGTTCATACTTTACGTGCCATTATTGAGAAAGATTGTCATAGCTGTTTATTGGTCAAAGATGTCTGATACTCTGAATTGAATGATCTCAAAAGAAAGCTTCACATTCTGCTGTTGTTTCTTATTTTTCATCCTTTTCTTACAACAAATATGATTGGCTTGGTTAGTCTTTGGGGATCCTTCATAAACTTTCCCTGGAAGTTTTAGAAGTGGAATTTACAATCTGGAAGTTCACGACTGAACTTTTCAAGCTACTAATGATCATATTCCTTTGTTCTCATTTAATTTGTTGCTCCTACACTTACCCTCTTATATCTCATTGATGATTTTTTATGATCAGATCACGTGGTTTGGTGTTTGTTTAGTTGTCTAGAATATCCACACAATTGTTTTTTCCATCATTAATGCAAATTAAGAACACGGCTGTGCTGTAACTTGTACACTATCCAGGTTGTTTTTTCCAGTGGTTCTCGAATTTTCCATTTATAATCTCAACAAGAACTTATTATCTGGAGTCTGTCTTTGAAATTGAATTGATTTCCTTTGTCATTTATGTTGCCTGAATGGAATTTGTGTTGATCTCAAATTAATATGAACCTATATTGGTTTGTTATGGTCGTCAACATCGCTGTTAATCCCATTGTTATTGTGATGATAGTAGCAGTAAAGTGTTTTTTGATCTTGCCTTTAAAGTTGAACTATGCATGTGGTTGTATTTAATGTTGAGGCAGATGTCTTCCTGGAATTTAGCTTCTAGGACCTAATTTTCTTTGGATGTGAGATATAGTGGTTTCTGACCATTTTAGTTGAGTTTATTTTCTTGTGATATTCTGAGCTCAAATTTATGCCAATAAATGTAATATTTATGTTCTCACAGGGAAGAATTTGATGAGGAGAAAGAACCTGATGGGATGGTTCTATATGGATGGACACAAGCACCTCTTGAGAAGAAAGATGATAAAAAGACGGATGATAACAGGCCCATTGAAAATGAGGTTGAAATTTCAGAAGGGACAGAGATTTCTGGGAAGAAGAGAAAACAACCAGATAAGGATTTGTCAACTATTACTGAAGAAGCTAATAATTACAAGAAAATTCAAACGCTCGATGTTGTTGATGACGAAGATGAGGACCTTGTCGTGTTAGATCATTGGGGTACAGAGAGCAGCAAGAACATATTGCAATAGTTGTATGCTTCAACTTTTTGGTTAGGGCTTCTTAGATCCTAATTTTGTACTATCAGGGAGAAATGGTGATTCTTTGGTGCTTATAATCACTGCTAGGTTGCAGATTGTTAGTGTTTTTGTTATAGGTGATACCATTAATTGTATTTCCATTTCCCATCTGTGGCTTACTGGTGTTAGCTAGCACCAATCTGAACTCTTCCTAGCGAGCTATAAAGATTAACGAAGTGGAATTTTGTAACAACGCATGTATTATTAAAATATGTTGGAAATGTCAAATTGGGTGTTCATAATAAATTTTTCCAATTACTATATTGTTATATGACTCGGTTTGAATCTTTTGGCTCCTTGAAACATTGATACAGCCTCTGAAAAATAAAATCATTTTAGCAGTTATTTGATGGACTCTATCTGGGGTTAATTATTTGCATATATTTTTTCACATAATTTCAGTAGAGAGAATATATAAAAAAGCTAGGCATCAACATAATTAGGAGTAGTACATTTGGTAGTAGAAGAGAGGCTTCGACATGGAAAAGGAGGAACATTGACGTTCAAATGTTTTCTCCTTTTCTTGGAATCGGAATGTTCTTTTCTTTAGATCTTCAACACATTTAACATCTGCTATGCATGTAAATGATCTTGATTTCCCTGTATAGTATCTTGAGAACCCTGATCTCCAGCTCCACATGTTACATTTTTCAATTCAATATTTGTTACAGTAAACTACAATGTAATGAAACCTTCAATAAAAAACATGAATTAAGTTCTTACTTCTTTGGAAGATTGTTTCGCAGATCATCGGTGGCGTCAAAGCTCATTGTTTCGGTTGAATTCTCCATTTTGAGAGAAGTAAATATTTAACAAAAGAGATTATACAAATAAACCAATTAATTAAGATACTTTTGTTTTGTTTTTACAGGTTCATTTGCAAATAAGACATATATATATATATATATATAAAGAAAATAATGTGTAACGGTCATTTGAATAAGAATCGGATTTAATAAAAGAAAGAAAAGAAAAGAATTTTCTATAAAAGTGGATTGAATATTAGCCTCTAAAACAAATGGTTATATTAATTAAAAAATAATTAATTATTGATGTTATTATTTCCACAACATCATATACTTTTTCCTGTCCATTCATGACCTACTAAATGCTCTTTTTTTTCAGGCTTATATTAATTAATGTCAACTTATTTCACGGCTCATTGTAATTAGCCAACTTTAATTGATTGATTGCTGATTTTTTTTAGGAATTCATTTAAAATATATATATTTTTAAAAGGTTAATATTTTTTAGATTTTTTTTAAAATAGATTTAAAAAGATTAAAATATTCTTATATTTAATAAAGTAAAAATAAATTTAAAGTTCTGCTTCTTTTATGTTCGAACTGTAGCCTCTTTCAATTTGCTGCCTCTTCCTTTGCAAAATTATCGCCCATCATCTCTCCGTATCTTTCAGTTTGTTGCCTCTTTCTCTACAAAACATGAATATACTATCTCTAGATCAACAAAAGAAAGCTTCGTCATAATTTCTCATTGTACCCGATAGATTTTTATTTATTTTATCTATTTGGTTCTTTTTAATAAATGTCCGGTCTTAGATTATTGTAACTGTGAAATTATAAATTTTTTAGGTGAGAATATAGTTCATGTTGCTGCGTTTATCTAATATTTTCATATCTGATCAGCTCACATTTATTTTTTCTTCGAGTTGACTTTAGGTTTCATAACTAGCAGCTGTAAAAGTTCAGTGAAATGTTATATAGTTGATGAGTTTTTATGGAAAACAATGTTGTATAATAATGAACTATGTTACTATATTTTAGTGGGCGGTTATGGGTAGTTAGGGATAGTTATGTATATCGATTTTTAATTTAAATCTACATGTCACATATTATACCCTAACTACCCCTAACTTGCTCTAACCATAATCAATTTGCTTTTATCTGCCTTCAAATATTATCCATTACACTTTCTCTGACATTATGCACACTTTGGTTTGCAATTGAAAGTCGTCTCATTTATTTTAATTTTTTAGAAAAAAAATGTATAGATTATACCCTAACTTGCCCTAACCATCATTAGTTTGCTCCCAGCTGCCTTCAAAAATTATCCATGATACTTTCATTGACAACTTGCACACTTAGGTTGGCAATTGAAAGACGTCTCATTCATTTTGATTTTTTAGGAAAAAAAAATGCACAAAGTCTGCCATAACTTGCCCTAACTATCATCAGTTTGCTCCCAGCCGCCTTAAAAAATTATCCATGATACTTTTCCTAATAACCTGCATACTTAGGTCTGTATTTGAAAGACGTCTTGTTCATTTTGCTTTTTTAGAAAAAAAAAATACACAGATTCTGTCCTAATTATCCCTAACTTGCAATACCATCATCAGTTTGCTTCTAGTTGCCTTAAAAAATTATCCATGGTACTTTTTCTGATAACCTGCACACTTAGGTTTGCATTTGAAAGGCATCTCGTTTATTTTTTATTTTTTAGAGAAAAAAGTGCATAAATTATGCCCTAACTACCCTAACTTTTCCTAACCATCATCAGTTTGCTCCCAACTACCTTAAAAAATTATCCATGATACTTCCCCTGATAACTTGCACACTTAGGTGGGCAATTGAAAGTCGCATCATTCATTTTAATTTTTCAGAAAAAAAGTGTACAGATTCTGCCATAACTACCCCTAACTTGCCCTAACCATCATCAGTTTGCTCCCAGCTGCCTTTAAAAATTATCCATGATACTTCTCCTGACTACCTACACACTTTGGTCGGCAATTAAAAGTCGTCTCGTTTATTTTAATTTTTTAGAAAAAAAAAGTGCACAGATTCTGCCCCTAATTACCCTTAACTTGCCCTAACCATCATCAGCTTGCTGTCACTGCCTAAAAAAAAATTATCCTTACACTTAAATTGCCATAACTATCCACCAATAACATTTTCTCGAATGCTATGATGAATGGGAAAGTTTCTAATTTGATTTGTTTTTGTTCCTATTTGCAGGGTTTTGAATGATTTAAGTTCAGTTATGTCTAGGAATAATGTAGTTATCCTAATCTGCTACGGCGGAACATTCGATGTTAATAACTCAAAATATGTTGGGGGGTTTATTAAATTTTTTGTATAGACGAAAGAACCTAATTTCAATGAACTGAAAAAAGCTGTAACATATATGATTAATATAGATAGTACTTTAAAGATTGGGTTCAACTTTGTTTTCAGATATGATGAAGCACCACTTTATAATATTGTAGATGATAGGACATTTAGTGTGTTCCTTGTATTTGTCACCAAAAATAGATTGAAGCATCCACTGTTTGTTAATATTGAAGAAGGCGCCTTTAAATCAGGACATGGCAGTAATGACCCATCCGATTTGAAAAAAATTATGGAAAGAGAGGTGTGTTGTCTTGATTCAATTTCTAAAGATCAATATCATAATGAATGCATAAATGAAGATTCAATATTGTCTCCGATGGTAGAAGGCATTCATGAAGGCCCTGAAAATGTTGGCCATGAGGATGGTTTCCGTTTGAATAATGTGTCTGCTGATGCTCATGACATACTGCATTCACATACAATCGAGAATGTCAATATGGTTGTTGTAGAATGTAGGACTGAAATTCTTGCAACTTGTAATACCAATGACAAACCTTCCACTGAGGTGTATGTACATTATAATGATGTCACATACCAAAGTAATGACACTGTCGATACAGATTCAAGCCCCGATTTTGATTTAAATTTGTTGGGTGAAAGTTTAATTACAAATACTATTGTCTAAGGTAAAATATTTAGAACAATGAGAGATTTGACTATGACGTTGTCGATTGTAGCAATGAGGTAGCATTTTCAAAACAAAGTTTTCAAGTCTAATCCATCTTTCACAGTTGTCCGTTGTATTGATATATCATTTAAATGGAGATTAAGAGCAAAAAGTTTAGCTAAAGAGGATAAGACATGTTGGATGGTAACAAAATATGAGGCAGATTAGTCATGCCCGACTGATTTTGTTCAGATTAGACATTGACAAGCGACTAGTTGGCTTGTTGCCAAGTGTGTTAAAAAAAGATTGATAAATCCTGGCAAGGTCTTCAAACCTAGAGATGTGATCGATGATATGCGTAAAAAATTTAGAGTGGAGGTCAGTTATTCTATTGCATGGAGGGGTCAAGAGCATGCTTACGAGAATGTCAGGTTGGGTAGTCCTGAACAATCTTTCTCTATTTTTCCTGGATACTTACACATGATTACTAAAACAAATCCAGGTTCGGTTGTCCATATTAACTGTGGTAATGATTTTTGATTTTTCTCTTTTTTGCATTTAATGCTTCACTTCAGGGTTTCAAGTATTGTAGACCTATAATATCCATTGACAGAATGCATCTAAAAGGAAAATATCAAGGAGTGCTTCTTACCGTAGTCAGTCATGATGCCAACCAATAAATTTTCCCGTTAGCCTTTGATATTGTAGACTCTGAAAATGATGCATCATGGAGATGGTTTCTTGAAAGGTTTAAGGCGACCTTTGGTGAAAGAGAGGGTCATGTCATTATTTTTGACAGACATTGCAGTATCCAGAAGACAGTATCGAATGTCTTTCCAAATGAATTTCATGGGATCTGCATGTATTACCTTCTTAATAATCTCAAATGTAAGTTCTGACATATAACAAAGAATCTCGAAAAACATTATTATAAAATGGTAAAAGCATATAAAATTCATGATTTCACTATACTCTTTTGCTCATTCGGTATTACCGTAGCTAGTGCAAATGATTATCTTGAAGGGTTTGGTCTTGATAGATGGACACGGTGTCATATAAATGAAAGGAGATATAATATTATGACCACTAACATATCAGAATCTATAAATACTGCACTTGTCCATGCACGAGAGCTTCCTATAGCTACATTTGTTAGCGATGTTTGAAAGATGTTACAAAGATAGTTTTTTGAATGACAAAGCAAGGCAAAAGCATATACTACAATGATGGCAACTAATGTGGAGAAAAATCTCAGGAAGAGAATGATGCATGCATCAAAATTGAGTGAAAGTGTTTTGTTAAAACTTATTTATTAGTGTTATATTGTGATTCCATTAATAATATCCTTACTTTTACCTTGTATGCCAGGTGTAACCTGCTAGTAATATGATATATGACATGTTCGATATTGATAAGAACTTTGTTGTGGACATGTCATGCAGAACTTGTTATTGTAGAAAGTTTCAATTAGACCAGATTCCATGCATCCATGCTCTTGCGATTGTGAAAAATGGTGAATTCAATGCATACGACTTGTGTTCCCCTTACTACTCGCGAGTTCCTGGTACGAGACATATAAAGGAGTAATAAATCCAGTACCCCACATAACATATTGAAATTTACCGGACGATGTCATGAAGATGACTCTTCTACCTTCGAATATTCGCACCTCAACTGATAGACATAAAAATGCAGAATTCCTTCTTCAAGTGAGGATAAAACACATCCTAAGTATAGTCATTGCTGCGAGCGAGGTCATAACAGACTCGCATATCAAAATCCAATACTACTTCATTCTGCTTCTCAGCCAGTAAGTACTCAAACTACTTAGACATAAAATATTCTTTATTATGTATCTTTATTAATAATTATCAATTACAATAGTCTTGGTTTAAAATTTGAAAACTCCATCATTTGTTATGTAATATTGGTTCATACAAACTATATAATGATAATTGTTGGCTAATGCTTTGCCATGTAAAACCTCATTACTCCATTAAGAATGTATGTAATGTAAGATTGCGTTACATAGGATTTTAGGTGCAAAAACTTGTTGTTAGGGCAAGTTAGGGGAGTTAGGGCATTTTAGATTTACACATACATGCATACTGTCAATTTACTAAAGTCATCAAAATTTTTTTAGTAAGTGTCCATTAAGCATAATACGTACTGTTGGATAAGCGAATACATGTTTTCAAAATGCAGAAACCAGAAATTTGAGTGGAGTTAGGGCAAGTTAGGGGGAGTTAGGGCATATCAGTTCACCTTTTTAAATACCAAAAATCATAAAAAATTAAAACACATTAGATAGTCAGACTTAAGTGTGCAGATGCAAATTAGGAAGTGTATGAGATTATTTCAGATTACAGAAATAAAAAATTTGAGTGGAGCTAGGACAAGATAGGAGGATTTAGGGCATATCAGTTCACCTTTTTAAATACAAAAAATCATAAAAAATTAAAACACATTGCATAGTCAGACTTAGATGAAAATTTTCCTATGCATGAGATTATTTTAGAATAAAGAAACAAGAAACTTGAGTGGAGTTAAGGCAAGTTAGTGAGAGTTAGGACATATCAGTTCACCTTTTTAAATACCAAAAATCATGAAAAATTAAAATACATTGCATAGTCAGACTCAAGTGTATAGATACAAATTAGAAAGTGCATGAGATTATTTCAGAATGCAAAAACAAAAAACTTGAGTGGAGTTTGGGCAAGTTAGGAAGAATTAGAGCATAACAGTTCACCTTTTTAAATATAAAAAATCATGAAAAATTAAAACACATTGCATAGTCAGACTCAAGTGTGTAGATACAAATTAGAAAGTGCATGAGTTTATTTTAGATTGCAGAAACAAAAAAATTTGAATGAAGTTAGGGCAAGTTAGGGTATATCAAAACACCTTTTTAAATACAAAAAATCATGAAAAATTAAAACACATTACATAGTCAGACTCAGGTGTGCAGATGCAAATTTTCCTATGCATGAGATTATTTCAGAATGTAAAAATAAGAAACTTGAGTGGAGTTAGGGCAAGTTAGGTGGAATTAGAGCATATCAGCTCACCTTTTTAAAAACTAAAAATCATGAAAAATTAAAACACATTAGATAGCTAGACTCAGGTGTATAAATGTATACAAAAACAAGAAACTTGAGTGGAGTTAGGGCAAGTTAGGGGGAGTTAGGGCATATCGGTTCTCCTTTTTAGATACAAAAAATTATGAAAAATTAAAACACATTGCATAGTCAGACTAAGGTGTACAGATGTAAATTTTTCTGTACATGAGATTATTTCATAATATAGAAACAAAAAAGTTGAGTGGAATTAAGGCAAATTAAGGGGAGTTAGGGCATATCAGTTCACCTTTTTAAATACAAAAAATTATAAAAAAAATTAAAACACATTGCATAGTCAGACTTAGATATATAGATGCAAATTTTCCTATGCATGAGATTATTTCAGAATGCAGAAATAAAAAACTTGGAGTTAGGGTAAGTTAGGGGGAGTTAATGCATATCGGTTCACCTTTTTAAATACCAAAAATCATGAAAAATTAAAACACATTGTATAGTCAAACTCAGGTGTGCAGATGCAAATTAGGAAGTTAATGAGATTATTTCAGAATGTAGAAACAATAAACTTGAGTGGAGTTAGGGTAAGTTAGGGCATATCAGTTCATCCATTTCAATATAAAAATTTAAGAGAGTTAGGACAATATGCTTACCGGTGGTCATGGTAAAAATCATTTACATTTAAATCTAATAGCTTCAAAAACTATTCTTTTTACACATGAAAAGCCACTGAAAATTTTTACCAAATTGTTTAAAACATACATAATAACAACATATTATATACATCAAACCATTAAAATGTTCAATTCTTGTCATCTTTGTGATATAACCCAACATATTTTTGTGTTTCATGGTACCATAAACACCATGTGGTGTTGTATTTAATTTGCTTCAATTTTTTTTTGATTGCATAACCATACGCCACAGTCAGGGGACATCATGAATTCTATGAACTTTGCAACAAACATCACACAATCTAACATGTTAATAAAATAGAAGTTTCTTGTTCATGTCAAAATAAATAATGGGGTAAGTGTCTTACTCGCCCTACTAATGACATTTGGACTTTTCATATTTGACATCAAGCTTGCAGCATTGATAAATCTTAAGTTCAGGACGAAAATTGAAGAAACCAACATGTTTGAGTGCATCGGAAAGCATTTCTGCAATTGGAGTAACACAATTCATTCTTTCCTTCACATACCTTGTCTTGAACATTGAATCATATACAATAATTGTCCAATTAATCAAAGAGATCTCCAGCATCAACCAATGGAGGTTTTTGCGATTAGTTGGCAAAAAAATATTGTCAACCTCCAGGAGAGTTTTCTATAACGAAGATCACCTCTTAAAAATCTTTTGATAAACAACTGTGGCATCCAAATTGATGCATCTTCCTTTAACCTTGTGTACTTTGAATATTCCCAAATGAAAGTTTAGTTAATCATACAACCCCCATAAGTTAATCTCTGATCAAACCTACTTGAAAGGAAATGTTGCTTTTACCTCACATAATATAGGAATATATCAATATCCTGCAACACAGTTGTTGTAAAAATGTCAATAACAGAGTTTAGTGTTGTATACATTGATGAATTAAACCAAATAATGATATTTATATTTATGATTTATACAACATTATGTTGATCGTATAAACTTACGTCATTGGTCAACTATGAATTAGAGCTCCTCATGCGCCAAAAAAAATCTAAATACTTCACCTTATGTACTGTAAAGTCATACACAATTGCATCCGGTAGTAATTGTTCTTAGATTTTACCACTATGAACGCACAATATGGCCAATTAATTACAATCAGAAGAAATCCAAAACAACCTTATGCATAACTCACTCTTCTATAATGAAAAAGTGTATTAAATCATCATTCAATACTTACTATTTAAATTTATTGAAATTCAGGTTCCACCACTCATTGAATGTAGATTCTTCTTCAAAAGTTGGTCTCTGAAGTGGATTATTAGGAAGAACAAGTGAATACTCATCTTCAGGGCCCACTTTTTTTTTCATAGAATTGTGATTTATTATTCTTATGTCTCTGCATCTCATTCCTTCCATCTGGCGTCTAATCCCCACCAATGTATCTAGGATTTGAAATTATCTTTTCTTTTATCTGCTACAGCATCATACGCATGTTGCGACATAGTCATGAGAGATGGACTTCCTCCATGTGGTTCGTTGATATTTGTTTCAAAGTCAAATACATTCCTATTATAATAATGTCAAAACGAATTGGACATCTATTACAATAAGATAAAAATAACATTAATTACTAAATAAAAAAAATGGGTTAGAATACATACCTTTGCAGTGGAGTCTGAAATATAAATTTTTCTTTTTCTTCCAAGCTCCGTTCAAGTAATGAGATTTTACTATTTATTTACATAATCAATTCATGAAGTTCCCGATTTTGTGAACCTACCAAGGTGTGAAGCTCTTTATTTTTTTTCCATCAAGTTCTAAATTTGAGTTTCTTTGTCCACTAATGATCTAAGAAGTTCTTTATTTTGAACTTCCAAATTAGACAAACATCTCCCAAAATCTACAACAAGCGTTATCTTCTCTATCTCAAGCTTAGAAATCTGTTTCATAATTTTTTTAACATCCGAATAATTAAATTCATATTCAAAACATTTATCTTCTTTTTCCGTGCCTTGGTTCAGGGGGGGAGGGCAGTGTAAGATGTCCCATGACCACCCTTTCTCTGCTAAGAGATAAAGCAGAGAAAGCAAGATATAGCTCTTCTTCTCTAGATATTTGCTGAAATGGAACAACTTGCATCTCCTGCATATAAAGCCTTTGAATGAGAATGACATCCTAAAATTGAACAACAATAATCAGTAATAAAATATCATATAGATGAGATCATTAGGTTTACCGCTTCTGGTATTTTTGCATTGATTTTTTTATACGAGTATTTTGACTCAATACTCCAATTTAGTATCTTAGGAATCTGATTACCATTTATTTTATCCCCAACGTTGTCTAAAGATGGCAATATCTCCATTGCAAAAATATTAATGCAATAAAAAAAACCCACTTAAAGAGATTCCACCATCTTTTTTCAGATTCTTCATGCTCCAAATGGCATCCTTCACGTTAGAGCATATAAAATTTCAACTCAATTTATCCTAGGCAATGTTGTTAAATACATCAACATCATCAACAAGTGATAGAATCTGAAAATTAACTTTTGATTTGCCAGCCTTGCCCAAAACCATTAGGTCAATAAGGCATGCGACCCCTAACTTAACTTGAAGGTTCATATCGTTACAGCTTTCAAATGCCTTTTGCATCTCCTTGCGGGTCATATTTCCATATTCATTCATAAGAGGACTAAAGGTCGCATCCATATTCTCATTGCCATTGCACTGCAATCTAGAAATTAGACAAAATTCACCCGCTCTCATGGTCAAAACTTCATTGCTAATCTTAAACGAAAGCTCATCACCCTTTGAATTGTGCACATGGTGATGAAACATGTAGTTAATCAAACTAGGCTAATGAAAATATTTTTCTCACCCAATTCAGCAAGTGGCCAACATTATATTTCGAAAAAGTATCAAGCTAGAGAAATTTAATAAAAAAACAAGATATTAAACAACTAATTCATAATAGAAACATTGTTAACATGTATGTTAAATATATTACAATTACCTTCTCCTTGTTATGGGCAAACGTGTTTTTGATGACAAGTATAATTTTCAATCCAGACCTAACTGTGTTAACTTGGTGGCACCTCTATTCTGATAGATCAATTACATAGCCTGCACCAGGTTTGTCAACATTTTTTCCTTATTTTATATTTCCTTCATTACTAGAAAACTCAAATGCTATCTTCTTTTTCTTTGACTCATTGGGCTTAGACACTTTCCTCTGTTTGAACACATAACTATGGCCTGATGAGGATATTTGGCCAGGACTGAGCATTTTCATCTTTGGCACTATAGGGTTCCCTCACCAGTAGAAGATGGTGTGGAACCTGATGTTATTTCACAATTTTGTCCAACAAAATGTGTATGGATAATTAGGCAGGGTTAGTAAAAAACCCTATATGTATTCTTTGTATCTTGAAACATGCAACATGATGGGATTTAGGGAAAGTTAAGGGAAATTAGGGCATATCAGTCTCTCTTTTCAATTTCAAAAATCATGAAAAATTAAAACACATTGCATATTCAGACTCAGGTGTGCAGATGCGACTTAAGAAGTGCGAAAGAGTATTTCAAATGGCAGAAACATGCAAATCGATGAGTTAGGATAGATTAGTTCACCCTTTTCGATACAAAAGACTTGAAAAAAATAAAAAAACATTGTATATTCAGACTCAGGTATGGAGATACCAATTAGAAAGTGCATGAGAGTATTTTAGATTGCATAAACAAGAAACTTGAGTGGATTTAGGGCAAGTTAGGGGGAGTTATAGAATATCAGTTTCCTTCTTTTAAATATAAAAAAAATCATGAAAAATTAAATCACATTGCATAATAAGACTCATATGTGCATATTGAATTAGAAAGTGCTTGAGATTATTTCAGATTTCATAAACAAGAAATTCGAGTGGAGTTAGGGCAAATTAGGGGAAGTTATGGTATATCAGTTCACTTTTTTCAATATTAAAAAAATCATGAAAAATTAGAACACATTGCATATTAAGACTCAGGTATGCAAATTAAGTTAGGAAGTGTATGAGATTATTTCAGAATGCAGAAACAATAAACTTAAGTGGAGTTAGGGCAAGTTAGAGAGAGTTAGGGCATATCAAGTTCACCCTTTTAAATACACAAAAATCATGAAAAATTAAAACACATTACATATTTTAACTCAGATGTGTAAAGTGAGTTAGGAAGTGTATAAGAAAATTTAAGATTGCAGAAACAAAAAGCTTAAAAGGAGTTAGGGCAATTAATTCACCCTTTTAAATACAAAAAAATATAAAAAAATTAAAAAACATTACATATTAAGAATCAGGTGTGTAGAGTGAGTTAGAAAGTGCATTTGAGTATTTTTAAAATACAAAAACATGAAACTTGATTGGAGTTAGGGCAAGTTAGGGGAATTATAGCATATCAGTTCACCTTTTTCAGTACAATAAATTAGAAAAAAAAAATAAAACACATTGCCTATTCAGACTCAGGTATGCAGATGCTAATTAGGCATTGTATGAGAGTATTTCAGATTGCAGAAACATGCAACTTAATTAGAATTAGGGAAAGTTAGGGGGAGTTAGGGCATATTAGTTTACCCTTTTTACTACACAAATTGGAAAAAAAATAAAACATTGTATATTCTCAATAAGGTGTGCAAAGCGACTAAGAAACTCGAATTTATTAATTAAATTAGCAGAAATATGCAATTTAATGTGAGTTAAGATAAGTTAGGGAGAGTTATACTAGTTAACAGTAAAACTATAACTACCCCTAACTCCTCCTAACTCAATATAACGTAACTTAGATAAATGATACACCCTGAGAAGAACCAACAAACATAAAGATGTGCTTTAAAAAGTCAAGACACCGAACTACAAAAACACATTTCAAAACAACAGCTTATGCATTTCATAAAAACATCAACTTTGAAATATTCATCTACTCTAATAGATAATATAAGACTTCGCATCCAACATTTTTTTATTTTCAAATTTAAAAAATCTTAGAATACATACCTATCATGAGTACTTTAAAAATTGCGAAATAACAGTGATTGAATAAAGTTCAGACAGCGATGATGAGAGAGCGACCATGAGAACGACGGTAAGACAATTAGAGAACGCCGGTGTGAGAGAGAGAGAGAGAGAGAGAGAGAGAGAGAGAGAGAGAGAGAGAGAGAGATTGATGCTGACAAACCGAGATGTGGAACGATGGATTTGGTTTCGCAATCGGTTTCGCAATTTTGAAATGCAAGATGATGATTCAGTTGAGGCACAATTTGTTTGCAAGGGTATTTTAGTCTTTTTAAGTCCATTTAAGGAGAAAGGGGTCTAAAAAATATTAACTTTTTACGTATTTTAGGTGAATTCCCTATTTTTTTCCTTTTCTTTTTTTTTTCTTTTTTTTCTTTCTAGATATTAGAAATAAAAAATTTAATATCAACTATAATTAAATCCTGAAATTTATTTTTAAAATAGTTTCATCTTATTATTAGCTTACAATATCTAACCTACATACATTACAAAGGAAAAAACAAAGACTTTTAAAATTGGCTTTATATTTCTTGCTAGGACACTTGAGGTTGATTAAAGTCTGAATCTAGTTAAATAGAGTGAATTAATTGAGTAAAAAAAATTTATACAAAAAATTATTAATTTAAAATTGTTCTATTAGTTTTTCATAAAAAAAAACACTTAATTAAAAAAATTATTATTCATACGTTTAATTATATATAAAAAAGAATTCAAACACTGAAATAATAAGTAATAATGTAATTGTTTCTTATAGATTGGATTTTTATTGACATTAGAATTATTTTCTAAATTGTGAAATTGTGAGTTAATAATTAAAGAGTTGGAACTTGCTCATGTTATTTTCATACATACATAATTTTTTATTCCATTTTTCTTACTGGCAACTAAAGATCAATTTCTTTCCTAGAATTCTGCTTCTAAGCAAGTGTATAAATATTAATTTTCTTTTGATGCAATATTAATTTTTGAAGAGGAAAAATGTCAGAACTCAAACTCTTTTACCTAATTTTTAAGATAAACACTTGATAATTTTTTGCCTAATGAATGCAAGCCTATTCAATTGTCTATAAAAATTTCTTTCTAATGCAATAGAAATCTTTGAAGAGAAGAGAACTACTCATTTAATAAAAGTGACAATAAAATTTTTTGCAATAATTATCATTGTGTGGCTAAAAAGCTAATAAACAATAACTCTTTTAAATCACAATACATATACAGTAGTAGTATGAAAAAATTATTATCAAACTGCTAAAATATATAAAAAATTATATGTATTTTTTTTAGCCTTAGAGGCCGGGGAAAGATTATTTATTAGTGAATCATAACAATAATATTTTAGCAATAAATTAAATTTTTTATAAAAAAAATTAAAATTTCAATCTTAACAATTTTTATTTTTTGAAATCAACGAAGTAAAAAATTAAATTAAATGAAATTATAAGGTTATAAATTTAAATTCCAATCAAATAATATAAACTTTTAACACCTAATAATAATCTAACCAATGTTTAACTTTTGATAAAGTTTTTGACAATGGTAATGTAAAAACTAAAAAAATAATGTTCAAACATAGCCAATCTTTTCAAATAAACAATTCGATTGACAATTTTTTTTATAGAAATTTTTGTAAAATATGGACAGTAATTATAACACCCTCATAACCTACCCACACATAATATATATACCTTTAGATATGCAGTATGTATAGATAGGGTATAAAAGCATTATCAAAATATTATTATTATACCTTATCACTCATCGCCGTTTAGTTGCTAGTTTATAGTATTATATAGATAAATAAATAGGTATAAGAAAAACAAATAAATCTATAGAAATTTTGCCAGAGTTTCATTTAAAATATGAGTATTACTAAATTCAATCAGCTCAACCTGTGAATATCCAATAGTTCTTAAATGTTTCCATACAATCACGTCATAAAATTCCATATTTTCATACATACATTTATAAATATGAAAATATGATATTACTTATTTACAACTTATCTTTAAATCATGTTTCAATTCATTATATTTTACAAAATAGATATTACATCTGCATCAAATAAAAAATATATTTACATGCTATGCTTAGGCTTGATCTGTGGCAACCAGAGGCTTCTAGTATTCAATCTCTAACTAGACATGTCCTGGTCTTGAAGGACTTCTAGCTTCTATCATGTCACCTGCGCGATGAATAAATCGCGCTAAGTCTAAAGCTCAGCGGTATATACTTGATAATACAACATTTTTATGATAAATGTATATGAACATGCATAAGGTTTTAATGTTACATATATTTTCATCTATATTTTATAAATAAACATAAAAAACTATCATGCATTGGGTCCAACAATCTTATATAATAACCTAATTCCATAACCATTGCTTTACCTATCTCACTAACAATGACACCTTTGTATCCCGCTAGTGGACGTAAGTAAATTTGTGACACTCAGTGTCTCATCCATAGCATAATCATCAATATGACACCTCATGTGTCTCACTCAGAGCCGTGGCAACATCTCTGTAACACTCAGTGTCTTACCCCATCGCGTATAGTATGCCAATCAGCAAACACAATCTTCTAGCAATTAGGTAAAGTATAAGACAACAAACAACATTTCACATTATGCGTGTATGAGCCATTCACCATGTGACTCATCAGGACACTAACAATTAACATAATCAACATATTTTATCTTAATTCTTCACTTTATAATCACATATACATTTTTAATACAATATATATTCAAACATAGCTATGCAAGCCATTTACTACATTCATATAGTGCGAAATATGATAATAAAAGTCAACAAACCAACCCCACGGCCATAGCATTCAATAGCCATGCTCGTGGGATGTGTGAAACGAAACTGTAAAATACCTTTGAACACCCCCACGATTGTGGCACTCATAGGCTATGCCCGTGGCATACATTTTACTTCTGGCTCTTCACCATTTTAACACGAAATAGCTCCACTTCAAAGCCCACGGCCGCGGCCCTTCATGATCGCTCCCATGGCATCCTAAAATCACTCTTTCACACCATTTTCATCAACATGACACACACATATCAACTTAGTATGATGCAAACCAAAGACAAGAGTATTATCTAAGTATATACTTGCCTTTTTGAAGCTTAAATTGAAAAATAACTCCTTTGCACAATAATTTCTTCCAATCTTTCACTTCCCTCTATTAGTTTTTTCACTTAATTCAATTAACCCTAATCAATTTATAAATTCAAAGATGATATTAGCAGCCCATACATGTACTTTTAAGCCATTTAAACTTTCTCTAACTCAAGATTAGCCAAATCCCTTATAAACGATAATACTTAATTACTAGCCCTAACTATAGCCAATCTCATTCTAAATCATTATCAAGTCTAGAATCACCATTACTGCATATATTATAACTTTCTATATGTTTCATTAAATCTCAATTCTCATATCAATCCTACTAAAAAAATTAGCAAAAGTTAAGAAATTTACTTGTTACTTGAATTAAAACTCAAGCTTCTTTCATCTCTTGTGAAAAACTAACTAAACTCTTGATGAATTGGAGAATTGAAATCACCTCTTTGCTGACCATGGAGGTTGGCCACAAGAAAGCAAAAGGAAAAAGAAATAAAAATTGTGGAAAAAATTTTTTTTGGCTTTATCATACTTTTCCACTAACTACATATATATTATTTAATTAAGATTTTATTTAAAATAATATTATTTTATATTTTAACTTTTTTTTACTTTTTATTCTTTTACCACTTTACTCTCATCCCGCTTTATATGTTATTTATATCCACTTTACTCTTATCCCGCTTTATATATTATTTATATGTTGCTTATATATCTCTATTCTTACTAATTAATGTATAAATAGATTCAATAAAAATTAGAGCATTATGATAATTTTATTATGTAATATATAAATAATGATATATATATTTTTATATATTTACGGGATCTTTTACACTCTTAAAAAAATAATTATGATAATTATATGGATTAGACATCTCCTAAAAAAATATATTAATGGAACAATATGTGTAACTATCAATTTTTCATATTTTCTTTGATTAATGAAATTCAAATATTTATTTGTAGATTTTTTTATCTCATCACAATTAATCTTTAATAACAATAATAATTAATCATAATCATAATCAATAATAATAAAAGTCTAACTTAGAAAAATAGAAAAATTAATAAAAGCATATGTGTCTATCGATATGTAACAACTCCCTTCTTCACACATTTATATATATATATATTATAGCGTATAATGCAACAATTTTATTTTTGCTTCTGTATATTTATAACAGCACTATTTTTTTTTTTTTTATACAGAGCTAGCATTCTATATTTTTTGCATTACAAGCTTGCCTAGTGCTTACAAGCCTTATGAAAATGAACTTGAAAAGGATAGTTTTTTGGGTGGTGAAGTGTTGGTGAAAAAAGAAGGCAAGTGATGAGTAATGAAGGTGAAGGATATAATTGCAGTTACAGACTTACAGGCTAATTCTTTTCTGATTGAAAATTCACTTTCTGCTTGCTATGTATATAATTACAAAAATTTTTGGTCATGACATATGATAAAAATAAACGATGTATGCTTCTGTAACTATGCACGTCTATCCATCCCAATTAATTATAATGTTAGCATATAATAGATACAGTTCTCTATAACCATGAAATCAAATACTAAAAACAAGACAAAAAAAATAATAAACAGAAGAGCATGGATAATACACTTGCTAAATACACCATCATCATCATCATATATAAGAAATGTATAAGTCCTACTCCTTAAAAAGACCTCTGCAATTGCTGAGTATATCCCCCAATTCATGAAGCAATAACAAATACTACAGCGAAATTCTTGAACTGTGCTGATTTTAAACAGCTTTCTTGAATTTGTAAAAATCCCATTTACAGTTTTTTTTATCTTCCATTAAGTCCTGAAAATTGAGCAAACATTGCAGTTCCTGAATGTTCGTCAATGGCCTGAACTTGAGCTGGACTTGTATTCTCTTCAGGAATTGAACCAAGGCGATTGTCAGATATAGGAGTAGGAGGAAAAGGAGAAGCTGCAACAGCAGCAGGCGAGGTGGCTGCAGATGATGATTTCAGTTCTTCCTCAGCTTTCCCTTGTGAGAAGGCTTCTTGAAGTTGCAATGCATACTCCAAGTTCCACAGAACATCTCCCATAGAAGGTCTATCAACCCCATGATCTGCTAAGCATTTCTCTGCAGCCTCAGCAAATTTCTTCATTGATTCAGGATTGATCGTGCCTGCAAGAAAAGGATCGATGATTTTTTCGAGCAACCCTTTTCTTTTCCATTGCATAGCCCATTCAGCTAAGTTAACTTGCTCTCTTGGTAGCTGTGGATTAATTGCAGGCCTTGCACACAACACCTCAAGTAGTACAACCCCAAATGAATATACATCTGATTTATCTGTTAGTTGCTGTCTTCTAAAGTACTCAGGATCTAAATACCCGAAACTTCCCTTAACTGCAGTGCTTACATGACCCTGACCCATAGGTGCATCTTTTGACAGACCAAAATCAGCAACTTTGGCAACAAAGGCATCATCAAGCAGAATGTTTGTGGTTTTGACGTCACGGTGAATTATACCTTGTGCAGTACCAGTATGCAGGTAGTGAAGTCCACGAGCAGCTCCAATAGAGATCTCTAGCCTTTGTTTCCATGACAATGAAGGTAAATTCTTGCCATATAAATGGTCTCTGAAGGGACCATTTGACATATACTCATAAACTAGTATCATTTCATCATTTTCGTCACAATAGCCAATCAATGACACCAAATGCCTATGCCTGAGCTTAGATAGCATCTGAATTTCTGTCTGAAATTCTGTAATTCCTTGTTCAGATTGTGGGTTTCCTCTTTTGACAGCAACTTTTGTATTTTCATCAATGACACCAAGATAGACATTACCAAAACCACCAACACCAATAATTGCACTCTGATCAAAATTCTTGGTAGCTTCTTGCAATTCTGAGAAAGAGAAATACCTTCCTAGGCCAAGAGTTGATGAATAAAAGTTAGTTTTATGAGATCCCAATGAGGTCTTGCTTGCCATAAAACTATTATCACCAGCATGAATAGGAAGCAGCCAAGAAGAAAAGCTATTCCTCTTTTGCCAATCTTGAGGCCTCTTATGCCATTTAATCACCATAGCACCAAGACCAACAAATGCACCAAACATCATAGCAAAACCTACAGCTGCAACTGTGTTGCGAGTAGAAGTAGCCATTCTACCATCAACACCAAACTCTCCATCCAAACTCTCAACAGAATTACTCATTTTCAGTACTTCTAAACCATTTAGTATAGCATTTGTTGAACCAGTATCCTGACCCATCGGACCAATCTGAACACTCAGTCCACCGGACATCAAGGTAGAATTCACCACAATGTCTTTATAATATGGGGAAGCTAATTGGTTTGTGAGTGATGATAAATCCAACCCAGAAATTGCCATTTTCCCATTTACAAACACATTAAAGTAAAGGTCATTAAGTGATTTACTCACAATATCACAAAAATGCAGCCTAATCAAGTAACTAAAAGCTATATCAACATCAAATTTCCATGTAATATTGAAATTTGCTAACGAAGTTCGCGAATCAGCCATTTCTTGAGCAGAGGAATAAACAGTTGGAGGAGCTATTAAAGGAGAGATTCCAGTACCATATTTAATGGAGCTAGTTGGTATACTTACACTTTTAGCCAAGGCTTCATCTTTAAGATATTTCTTATCATTTTCCCATGTTCTCGAAAGGGTATCATTTACAGAGGTAATCAAAGGGCCTCCTACATTAAGCCTGTAAACAAATTGGTAACCATAACTGGTCAAGCCAGGATAGTTTCCAACTGGGAAAAGAGCATACCCTTCGTCGGAGACCACAGCATCAGGAGCAGAAACAACCTCAATAGCATTGATAAAAGCTGCAGAATCCTTCATAGGTTCAAAGTGGAGAGAAAACTTAGGGTCTGTGACATTTATAAGATACTCTTTAAGGAAAGGTTTAGTTTGATTATTAACATTGAAGTTATGAAGAAGAACATACTTATCAGTAGAAACAGAAAAAGTAGCAGTTTGAAGGTCAAACTTGGTGTTAGGAAAAGGGAAAAAATGGAGACGAACCCAATGCCATCCAGGACTTTTCATAGTAAAAGCATAAGTAGCTTGCTTTAAAAAAATTCTAGCATTTAGATAAATAGGTGAAGGAACATTTGCAGAAGCAACAGAAACTAAAGTATTTTCTTCTGTTTGCAAGAAACTTTGAGCTTCATGGTCAGTCTTGAAAACTCTTCCATCGGGAATTGCAGATAAACTTTTAGACCCGCAACTGATGAGAATTTGATCAGCAGGATCAAATTTACTGACTTCTGCAATGGCAATAAGAGGGATTGATAACAAGGTGAAGAAGAAGAGAAGAATAGCCATCAAAGAGGAGGAAGATAGAAAAAGATTAATGGGTTTTATCAGTTTCTTTTCTATCTCCATCCCTCCTGGGCGAGGGTGGATGGTAATTAAGAATTAAAGATAGCAAAACAAAAACAAATTAATAAAAATAAAAATAAATATAGAAAATCAATGTAGTGAATTGATTGATTAATTTTCTTGAGAAAGTAAAATAATGGGAAATGGGAAATTGGTTATTTTTTGTTTTTGTTGATTATTAAGTGGAGGAAAGGAATTGACAGCTGAGATTACTTTGTTTTTCCTGATAACAGGGCAATGTTCAAGGACTCAAAACAAATTTTTGTCAATCAAAAATTAGTTATTATTGGCGCCTTTTTTTAGTTTCTAATAACAGAAATTGTGGTCTTAAATTCTCAATGCATATTAGAAATGGTCAAATACCATTTTCTACCTCTCCCTCTCTCTCTATCAATATATCTATTAATAAGTGAGAGTTTCATGCTTAGCCTAATCTCCAAAGCAGCATTATTAATCATCATATACCTTAAATTATTTAGCTTATTTTTTACACGAATTATTTGCCTAAATTATGAAACGATAAGAATATTGTAATTTATGAGAATTATGCTAACAATAAACTGTTATTTACTAACTGGAAAAAAAAGGTATGTATTTAATAATAATTTTGAGTATCATATTTAACCACTCCCAATAAAAACTTTGGGATTTTAGATTTACATCAGTTTATTGATGCTTCAACCTTTAAGAAAAAAAAATCATTTTCCCAAATGAAATGAAACAAAAATATTGAGAAAGAAAAAACGAAAATGGGAAGCTCCATAGCCTACACTCTCTGCCTCTAACATGTTCAAATGAACACTAAAAAATCCAGTTTACTTCAATTTCAAAAACTGTAGACCTCAGAAATTAATAGCATATTCTTGTATTATATTAAGCTCAAGTTCCCACTGTAAATACATTCACAGCATTAGAAAAACCATTCCACATGCAGTCAAAATTTGATTACAACAGCTTCTAAAAAATTAAAACTAAAAATAATTGACTACAGTGCCCCATCAAACGCAACCTGACTTTTATGAATGTAAAACATCTAAAAAAATAATCACTTGCTGAAAGCAAAGGAAAGGGATCATAACGACTCTGGACTTGTTGAGGGTCTCATTCTTGAGGGCATTTGCATTCCTTTGCCGCCAAATCTGTAATTTAAGCCATTCTTAGGCGTGATGGACATTTTCTTCATGGCATAGTTAAATTCATCATGATCAAGATGCTGTTCATCAAGACTCTCCCAGCTCATGGGGGCAAAATCATCGGCGGTTTCTTCATCACTGCTATCTTCCTCATCACTACCATAAGTAGTTCTAACATGCTTCCAGTACACGAAGTTTGGTCGGATGAAATTCCTAACAGTAGTTATCAAGCAAGAGGAAAAAGATATCATCAGAAAAATCAAACACAAAGAAAAGGGTATAATTTTCCCAAAGGGACTATTTAGAAAACTACAATACCCAAACAAACAAAGTAACTAGTCCCATTCTCTTGAGTAACTATGAAAGGAACTAGTTTTCATTGGCAAGCATAGACATGCGGGAATTCACTAATGCATGTGCATACACATGTAGATATAAAGTTGATGACAAAGCTAAGAATACATACTTGTCACAATTTTTCAATAAACAGGGATCAAATGGGAAGAACATGTCTAGTCTCTCAATCCCACCAAAATCCCTGGAAAATTCTGATTCCAGAATATCTTCAGAAATGAATGTTTCAGGTGTGGTGAACAGATGAGCAGCTTTTGCCTGTTTAAGAAACTCTTCTACAATAGATGGCAGGCACACCTGTCCATAAAAGAAAATCAAAGGAAAACGAGTACTAAAATTCATGAGATATATAATATAATATATAAAAGATTGAACAAGCAAAACAACAATCACAGGCAAAAGCAATAAGAGTTGCTGGGAAAGCCTCTTCCCACTTTCGAATTTCTTTTCCCTCTTTTTTTCTATTTCTGAATTAAGATCAGAAACCAAAAAAATTGCCCACCTTCAAAGGGTCTAATTTATGTTTCAAGATAAGCTCCATAGGTTCGAGGAGAAGCTGTGAGTTGAGCCTAGGAACCTCCATTATTGACCTCATACGGAAGCAAAGCACATACATGATGGCCTGTGGAAGAAAATTAACCATCAAGGAACCAATATAGCAACAAAGCAAGAATTTTAAAGAGCACAATCATATGATGGAAGTAAGAACCTTCAACTAGTGTGAAAATTCCATTTATATAATACCAGGTAACGGCATTAATATGGCATTAGTCATTTACAGAGGGCATAATAAGAGAAGCAAATATGAATTCTTCCACAGGCATGAGTTACCAGTTCTTAACAGTAAAAAACATGACAGACTATGTAATGCAAGATCGCTATAATTACCATGTAAAAATCAAACACTATAACCTTGAAAAATTAACCAATTCAGATTATTCTGTAGCCAAGGTCCTGAAAAAAAATAGAACTAGATTTCCTATGTAAACCAAACTGAGTGAGTGGAACTGGGGTTCCAATTGCAATGAAGGTGAAGGTAGCATCATGGCACAATTAATGCCAATGTAAAAGATGATGGAAATGAAGTTGCTGAAGTGCTGATGGTATGAGCAATGAATAATGCCAGGATCGGCCATGCAAGTTTAAGTGATGACAGTTTATAAGTGTAGAAGTACTGAGAAACACAAAGTACCAGCCCTCACAGTACAAGCCACAAAAATGTGATCACAGAGGGATGCTACACTTCAGCAGATCATGGCCATCGTAACAGCATCATTGCAAAGCAATGGAAGCAATACAAGTGAAGATGTGAAAGCAAAAATTGTGATAGCAGTATCAATTATAATATTCTTTGCTTTATCTTCACTGTTGGAGATTTTAAAAATCCAACAGTATGGAAAAATGTATCAAGCTCTCTATATGCAAATGCATTTTCAAAACAAATATGCTTTGCACAATCATAACCAAAGAACAATCCTATCCACTCAGACTAGCAAAAGTTCATTGTCAAAGACTTGGGTACCTGACATCCAGAATAGAATACTCGATGTGCTTTTGGGTTCACGTCACCATTTTGGGTTTTACAATATGCCAAACACCAGTCCACCAGCCTGAAACACAACAAAATCCTTCATATTAACTACAATTCTCACCAACCTTCCTTTCCCCACATCAAGTTATTGCAATGGCACTTGGGCCAATACGTAATATGATTTCATTGATAAAATCACAATATAAATAGGCTTCAGAACCTTTTCAGCACGCTTGCAACAAAAGCAGCAGACAGGAACTTCGCACGAGCCAAATAACTAGCAAGATAAGCCACAGAACTCATCCTACAAACAATAGACACAAGTTCATTTCAATTAAAAGATATCCCTTTCAAAACATAATATCTTAATTAAAAAGCTTTGAAACTTCAAAGACCTGAAAAAGATATCAAGAACACAGAAACTTAACACATAAAAAATGTAACATAGGAAATTGAAAAGCCTAGTCTATCATGAAGGAGACTGACTCTAGCTGCCATGTCATCAGCAGAAGTACATTGATGAGCCAAGTGGAAGAGAATAAAATATTACATGGCGTAAAGAAAAAAATAGCAATTTAAAATCACAGTTTTGGAAAAAAAAAAAAAAAGAACTTTAGACCATTAAGAGTTTAATGTCTCTTGGACATGTCGGCACAGAAGGAAAGTTCCACATACACCAGCTTAGGAATGGAGGAAACACAGAGGTCAAATATTATTTAATATTTAAAACTATCTTACCTGGTAAGTGGGTTATCACCATAAACAAATCTATCAGTGAGTGCTTTGGCAAATTTCACACCACAGTTCTCAGGATCTAGCGAGCAGGCATAGAACATGACAAACTGCACGCAAAAGGGAGTAAAGCCTTACAAAAAAGAAAAAGAAAAAGACAAAAAAAAAAGGGATATGGAAATGTCATGCTAGCAAAGCTAATTTCCAGTTCAAATCAAACCCCTCAACTAATACTAGAAACTACAAGGATTCATCTGAATTTTATAGCGTCATATGGAAATGATCATTAGATCCATCTGCCATTCTTGTTCACCAATACCAATTTCTAATTCTGAATGAACTCCCTTGACTTGTTTATTTACATAAAAACAGAAGTTGGATACAAAGCAAATAAAGGACTGTCAGATCTCCAAACTTCAATTGTCTGAAATTTGTACAGTTCATAAGGCATGCACAACCATTTTTTTTTCTTATTTTCATCCCTGATTCAGAATTCTACTGAGAGTGCTTGAAAAGATGCACTAATTAGGCAAAAAAGTCTTCTTAGCTAGTGCATATAAAAATCATTTATAACAGATCCTTCCTAATTCGTTATACAAGAGGAAGGAAATACTACCTGAGTAAATTTGGACTTGTAAGTGTTCAAGACAGTCAGCATGAAAGAATCCAGAAGAGTTTCAAATACCTACAACATCAAATAGGAAAAAATAAAAATGAAGCAAGCCTTGACCTAAAGACAGGAACAATTTGAACAAATATGGCGACAGAAAGTACCTCACTTAAACGCTTATTGCATGCACATGATTCAAGATGCTCAAATGTTTGCACCATCAAGCCATCCAATAAATCAGCAACAACATTTTTACCCAAGCATTTATGATTCAAAGTTCTTGGAAACTGTAAATGAATTCTGCATTAGTTTTTATCATAAAATTCATGGTGCAATAGTAAACATGATAGAAATTAATTTTGGAAAAATCATTATTCACTGCCTCATGAGCATATTTTTTTATCACATATAACAATCCGTGTTCTTGAATGAGAACTGAATATAGCCTGACACATGTTCAGTAGTACAATTGATGCAATAGTTAAGTTACTGATGACATTGTGGCTATAAAAGGTCTTTAGATTGCATAATCAGGGATTAAGGCCAACAATGGGGATGAAGGTAGAGATGTAACAATGAAGGGAAAAAAAAGTAAAAACATACACTGATGAAAGTCGTCCCCAATTTGGGAAATAAATATAAGATCTATATATGAAATACAGACAAACTCTTAAAGACAAATATTGAAATAAATGAATAAAAAATTTGGGAATAGCATATAATACATGAAAAATACGATGCGCTGGCAAACAAGTAACCTAATCATGGCCTCATTCATTAAATATTGTCAAGAACTCCTAAAAGTATTGAAGGTCAAAATATCTTCTATATATTCAATTTTTTGGTGCTTTCAATATTAGCATCTAAATCCAATGTTGAGAGGATCATACCTCGCCATTATCAAGCTCTTCGTCATCAGAACCAATATCATCCTTGTCTTCTAGCTCAATAGCAAAGATGCCTTTACAAGAGTCATCTCGTAAAATGTCATCCCAACCAATAGCCACCTATATGGAAAGCTTCATATATTTTTCAACCACATAAAACAGAAGGCATTTGTTAAATAATAGTTAATAGATCCACTTACATCCAACTCTATCAGCATATCAACCACTGCCATCAGCATTCTGCTCCCAACAAATTCCCTTATTGCACCACTCTCCAATCTTAACATGTTCTCCACATAGATCTCGGTCTATAAGTCAGAGATAAGAGATCAAATTGACAAACATCATCATAAAATCATTTATAGCTTAGATAACATTCAAAATTGCACCAGCATCAGCACCAGCACCCTGGGCTAAAATGCAAAAGGAGAAAAATTAACTATAATTTCTATTTCCAGAGTTATTCACAAGGATTGCACCCACTACTGCATTTTAACAAAAGGATAACCAAGGAAGATCAAACGGTATTTCACAAAAGCAGAAAACAGGGAAAAACCATGTGGCACCTCCAAGTCATCAACTCTGATGGTCAACAATTAAAGGCTGTCAAGTTTCAATTTAAAATTGCACATGTAAGTTGAGCACACATCAATTGCATTCATCATGAGATTAAATACAACATGATTTGAGTCACTTGACATTGCAAAAGATGAGTCCAAATGATATAAAAAATCCAGTTGAATACACAGACATTGAATATAGGCATACGTGTAAATGCTCAAAAAGAATTGCTAGATGACTTAAAGAAGGAAATGAACTTTGGAGTGCAAACTCTGATGCATAATTCTCTAACCAGTAATTTCCAAAATCACTATTTGCAACTTAGTTATAGATCTGTACCATAGATAACTCTAGATGCCTCATTTAAAAGTGCAAATGGAACTCACTCGATATTTCAATCGGTCCTTCTCAACATCCTTCCTAAAGGTTGTTGGCATCCTATGGACAACTATTGACGACAATCTCAACGCTGCCATAGGTACCAAAGAAGAGATATCTGTGAAAGCTGCATGCACACGAGAAAGAACTTGTTCCTTTCTTCCCTGACCATGTGGTTGCTTCAAGAAATCTACCATATATATTGGTGGCATGAAATTGTTTACAAGCATATCCAAGCACGAATCAAGATATTTTCCATTTGAAGCAGCCTGAAGAAAAGCATATACAAAGTGTAAACAACAATAATTTCACTCTAGAAAATACAGTTGCAAGCAGCCATAAACTACATACCAAGTAAGTAATCAATTCAAGCAATGCATCCATCACATCTTGTCCATAATTCCACATGTTCATGCTAAAAATCTGATAGATGTTTCATTATGCAAAGGTAAGCTCCCATGACAAGTAACTTGAGCAAATAATGAGTCAAATACAAATGACACCAACTTACAGAATTAAGAAGAGATTCATGATAAACATTATCTAGGTAAGAAACAGCCCCAGAAAGTGCCTTTAGACTTGTCTGCCAAGAAAGAACAAAGTTTCAAGATAAGCCAAAAAACAGATATTAATTGAACAATAGAGCTTCAAAGTAAAAAAACATACCACAAGAAGGGCCACCTCATCAGGGGCAAGACGTTGGGAATGGTGCATTACACCAACAAGTTGGTGGTAACTGTCGCTGTCTCCCTAATCCAGAAGAATCAGCTTTGTTAAAACTAAAGAGAAAGAAGAATACTTATAATTCAACATACGAATTGAATAAGAAACCCAGTAAGTCTCAGCAAAGAATTTTCTCAAGATCACTAGTCAGAAAAACTACCTTCTGACTCTTTAAGTAGGTTGGTTTCAGTTAAGATCAATATGAATCCAAAACTAAGCCAACCTTCATTGGTTCTCAATATGTCAGAAATGGAACCGAACTGTTCTCCAAGAAAGACCAAAACCAAACCAAATAAATACCAATTTACTTTGGTTTGGTTTAAGGGTTGAGAAGTCCTGTTCAAAGAGTGAACAAATGGATTGGTCAACCCAAAACTTGTCTCTGCTCAATTATCTTAGCAGCTAAAAAAAAAGAGTGTTGAGGAAATAAAGCATCAAACATTCAACAGAAGGCAACAGCAAACTAAAATGATCCACCCCAGAAACCAGGTGTACATTTGCAGTTAGATACTAAATGAAGGAAACAGAAGCCATATATGCAGACAAGCCTTAAAATATGGGGAGAATTTGAGTACCAATTAAAAATATTGGTCCTCATTCTATTTGAAAAAGAGTCCCAAAAGATCCTAGATATTGCTTGGATGATAAAGATGGACTGGTCCGTGAGATTCTTACAAAAACCATGCGTTAATCTAGTTAAAGTGCTGAAAACATCAGAAGAACATTTTTTGATTGATAAATCAAGAACAAAAGCCAAAAGCAAAAAATTTTCCGGGGTCGCATATTTCATATACTACTCTATTTTGGTGAATTTTCTTGTGTAGTAAGCTCAAACAAAATTCAGACTTAAAAAAGATGGGAAAAAAGCCAAGAGTTGAAACTGATCATTCAAAAAAATTAACTACACATTTAAAAAAAAAGCGTGAACTCGACATATGAAAAGGAATATTACTAAACTAAAGAGAATAACCTTGCAGGCAGCCCCAAGAGAAATTCTCCATACCGTAACCAAGTATGTACTAATATAACAAACATCCACAGGACAATGATTATGTGCCCTTGTGGCTGAGTCGTATATGTACACACCTCATCGCATTGACAGGGTGATGATGCTAACAAACATACTCCAATGTTAAAAATAATAATAATATAACAATCATCGTGAATTCAATAGTTATAAACAAAGAGAAGTTCTAGGATCATCAAAGCAATGATTTAATTGCATAGAAAACTTCCCTATCCAACTCAAAAATTAGTTAATCCAGTATTCCAATACGACTCATTAAAAGAACAAGATCTTAAACCCACCAAAAAAGAATCAATGGAGAACTCAGAATTTTTAAGTTTTGGTTTCGATATGAAACCATTAAAAGAATATGAAAATGGCTGGAGAGTAAGTAGATGCCCTAAACAATCAGGGCAACTAGCTACGAAAAGCAGGTAAAAACTGTAAAGAAATAACCTTTTCTTAATATCTAAAGAAAAAAAAAACAAGGAATACATAAACTTACCGATTGTACAGAAATCAGGGCATCCCTGACATGAGAAACTAACTCAGAATCACTGAAATTAATATCCTCCATATTGTTGAATTGATGGGTTAATTCCACACCCATGACGGCTAAATATTGATTTAATCTGAGTACCAAGTTTTAGCTGTTGCCGGTCGGCTCTTCTTCTTCTTCTTCTTTCTGCTCCTCCTTGTGGCTGCGAAGAAGAGTAGCAAACAAGCGATACTATTATTGTTATATAATTATTTCTTACAACCTAATATTTTTATTTTTACGTCGCCTTCTATTATCATGCTTTTAAAATTTTTGGATTTTTTTTATAGGATTTGTAAGATATTGGGACCAGGCCTACAAAATAAAATAATATTTATTATTTCTCTGATTTATAGTATTTTATAAATTAAAAAATACTTTAAATATATAATTAAACATGGTAAATATAATATGAACATAAAATAAACTGGTTGTAACATAAATTTATGATACTTTTCATCTTATTTGACTATATATTTAAAATATTTTATTAGTTTATAACATATTTTAAAGATTTATTATATTATTAAGTTTAAAAAATACATCTATTTTATTATTTATAATATAATTTAAAATTTTGAGGTGTTATGAGTAAATAAATTAAAATAATATATTATTCTTTATTAAGATAAAAATAAATAATAAATAATATGTTGTTTTGTGGGTGTAGTCAATCCATGTAGAGTGAAAAATCCAACCCACCACTGTCAATTTTGATTACTACTTTAAAAAATGTGGTCTTGGATGCTATTTAAATTATCTATTTTATTTATAAAAAAATTGCAATTTTTTTATAAATAAAATATTTAATATGTTTTAGAATATTATATTTTTTAATATTTTACATAAAATATATAGAAGATTTAATATTCTATATGTACACCTTTATTATATATATACTAAACGTACACATATAAAAATAGGTATTTTTAATATTGAAAAATGAAAAAAGTATTTCAAAAAAAGTGAATTTTTTTCAAAATATTTTTATTTGTACAAAACCTTTCTATGAGATTTTGAGTTTTATTTGACATTGCAATATTAAAAAATATTATATTAAATAAATATCTATAAGATATTGAATTAATTTTTAAATGAATTATGTATATTAATTTTAAATTTTTTCATACCAATTTATTATTAATTAATAAAAAATATTAAAATGAATAAAAATAAATTTGTAACTTTTTTTTTCTTTCTACTACAGTTCTAAAAGCGTAAACTCCTCTTCTTCTTCTTTTCTTTTTTTGATAAGAATATAAAGCATTTCATTGAAATAAACAACTGAAAAATAATACAAGAATAAGAAGAGAACGATTATGAACACAAACATCAAATACAACAATACTATTATAAACATAGAAAGATCTAAAATCTATCACAGATAAAACAAGACAGGAACTAGATCAAAGACTATAATAATCTAAATTTTAAATTATTTTAAAATTAAAAAATATAAAAAAATAAAAATAAAAATAAATATATATATATATGTATTTATTAGAGAAAGAGAAAAAAAGAAGAAAATAGAAAAAGAAAAAAAAAGAGGAAGAGGGAGAAAAAGCAGAAATGACGAGATAGAAAGTGAGAGGGAGAGAGGAGCAGATCAATTTTTCTCTGATCTATCGTCGTCCGACCATCATTTATCGATACATCTCATACTATTGAAAAGTTCATTGCCCAACAAGTCCAACACCATCAAAATTACCACCATTCGATGTCGGATTATTGTTCACGCATCATTCGAAATTCTTTGTGTAGTCCTGCCGCCGACCACTTTGACAGGAGTTTTTGCCTATTTTTCGACATTTTTTCACGATGATTTAGGTATCATTCGATTCCTCTCCTTATGAGCTTTATTTTGATATATTATTTATAAATTTTATACTATATTTAGATTGACCGAAATTCGATCATCATTCCGTGACAGTGATAATATTTTGGTGAGAGAAATACTATTTCGGCAGAAAAAATAATATAAAATAATAAAAAAATAAGAATAATAAATAATTAATGTAGAAGAATTAGTTAGTAATTTTAAATTAAAATACATTTAGAAAATATAATTTTAATTAGATAATTAATTAAATTTATTTAAAAGAAAGTATGAGTAAAATAAAATAAAATGTATAATTAAATAATTGAATAAAGTTAATTATTATAATTTTTTTTAGTATTTAATTGTTAAAAATTTATAATTAGATAATAAAATGAATTATGAGTTATGATAGTAATTTTATATATAATTAAAAGAATAAATAATAATAATAATAATAAATATATATAATTAATTATTGATAGTAAATAGATTAAATTTTGAATATTTTAAAAGTGTTAATCTAAAACTAATTAAATGTAAAGATTTATAATTTAAGGATTATAATTTTAGTTGATTATGTAAAATAACAATTATTTACTTTGTTAATTATTTTAGATTAATTTAATCATTAAATAATATTATTATCAATATGAATATTATTATTATTATTATTATTATAGAACTAAAAATATTTGAGTAATTACTTTATAATAATTGTCACACATCATTCTCTTAATTCTGATGATGGGCTTAACTCATAATTTACTCTAAAATTATTTTATTATAAAAATATCACTCACAATTTATTCCTTAATATTATTCAAATACGCACATTAATATCATCCAGTAGATACTAATTTTTTTTAAATATAATTTATTTATTGTTCAACACTAAAATATAAATAATTTATAAATAACTTTAAACAATAATTATGTAGGTCCGACGTTATTTATGCGCTGAACGACGAGAAAGAATGGATATTATACTAGTTTATTCTCCAATAATATCTAAAATATTTATATAAATAAGGGATGCGTCCAATTATTCAGTGAGAAGATAATTATATAACAAATGAGGAACAAATAATATTTTTCTCATATAATTACTGGTATAAAATTTCATAATTACTGCATAATAAATTCTTCTTTAAAAGAATATAAAATTCACAATATCATGGTATAAAATTTAATTATATAATTTTATACACTCAATATATATAGTCCATAGATATTATAATACATTAGGCGCAAGTAAACATATATTTACTAACAGCATTAGGGTAAAACATGACATCTTGAACGCAGTAATGACGCATGACAGCACCAAGAGCAAATATTCAATATCATACACACATGCAGAGCTGCCCCTGAAGGGCGACCGCCTGATGTCCGCTCCAAAGATTATATGTATACCAAGCACAATCCCAAAAACAGTATCATAATCATAATTCGTCAATTTCTTTAGCAACACATCATCACAAGTATCTCTATTAAAAAACATATAATAAGTGTATTTAAAACTTTTATTTAACTGTATCAACAAATAATTATCATACCATTATTCAAATATTAATATACCATTATTTGTTCCCATTTTAAATTTATTCACAATTAATATTATATCTTTCAAAATTCTTTTATAAAAATTATTTCATCATAAAATAATTTTAACAAATCACACACACATATATATATAATTTAATAAAATACTAATATTATATAATTATCCACTCACCTTGATCAACAGCTCAATTTATTTAATTGACCGGATCATCTCTATGTTCTACAATTATTGTTAAATCCTCACCTAAAGTAATATAAAATAATAATTTACTAAAGTATTATATAGATTTATTAACTACTATGAGGTGAATTATATAAAAAGAAAATGTGAGAATGATTTCTAAAATTTTAGCAAATTTTTGGCATAATTTGATCGTTTCCAAAATCCTATAATAATATTTCAATGAGTATTCTTTCAATTTATTAAGCCAATTACTTTTTAAATATTCTAATAAAAATTTTAACAACTTAATATAATTTTAGTGTATAAATTCAATATAAAATTTTAATTCATTTATTTTAATACTTTAATAATTATAATAATGATAATATTTATATTATTAGTTAATTAATTCAATTGCGTTTAAATAATATTTATTTTTTTTAACATTTTAAGAAAAATACAAATTTATATTTACTTTCAATGAAATTAAATTAATTCATATTTTTAAAATTTATTTAACTTAGTTTTTTAAAATAGATTTGTATCTATAATAATAATTATAATAATATATTATAATGAAAAATTTTATTAAAATAACAATAATATCATTTATTTAAGTTGTGTTATACTTATAAAATATTATTAATAATGACACTTTTAATAACATTAGTAATAATAATAGTTACTTAGATATTAACCTTATATAATAAATTTTTATTATTTAAAAATAATCATTTAACTATTTTTAATTAAACTATAATAATTTATATTAAATTTAATAGTAATAATATTAATAATTCTAGCTATTGAAATAAACTTATAATAAACTTAAAAATAATAAATATAGCATTATAGTAATAGTAGTAGTAGTAAAAATTAATACTAATAATAATTATAAAATTGAGAATTACTTCGAATAATAATTATAATGAATTTATGATTAATCTAATAATAATACTTTATTTCTATAACAATAGTAATATTAATTAACTACTACTTTGTCATTGATTTAAATTTTAAAAATAAATAATAATTGAATTATTATAGTTATAGCAATAAAAATTTTAATTAAATAATTAAGATTATAAATTACTATAAATTTTAATCCTATTATAGTTAACACTTATTTTGATCATTTAATAATTAACTAACTTAAATTAATTCATAATTAATTTAATTAACTTAGTTCAATTTGTAGGTAAAAACTCTTATATAAATAATAATTTAATAGTAGTCTTTAATATAACTTAATTAATAAATTATTGATTTATTAGCTTATAATTAATTTTATAAATTTTATACATACATTTATTCATATTCTTCTATTTAAAATATCATTTATTTATTCTATAATTTACTAATAAAATTTCATAATTCAAGAATTTAATTTATTTTAACCCTAGATATTTTTATTCTAAATTATATATATATATTTATCCTCATTCTAATTTTAAATAATTACTCAATTAATGTTTAACTATATATATGTATATATATATTAACAAAATTCATTAAATCTTATTAAATGATAATTTTAAATTTATTAGCAACTAACTATCAATTTATTGATTTCTAGATATATATGTGTGTGTGTATAATTTAAGTAATTTATTCTACAATTTATTGATAAACATTCTAAACTTAAATATTTACCTAGTTTAATCATATTTAATAAATAACTAATAAATTTTAAGTTAGTATTTAAAATGTATAATATGTAATTTAATTTTAATTATTTTTATTATTAATTATCTATTTATTTATTTTTATTAATTTTCTCTTAATATAATCAAATTAAAACTTTATTTCTTCAACTTAACCTCATAATATTAACTAACTATGTATATACTTAATTAATTTATAATACTAACATATATATATTAAACACTAATTAACAACCTAATTATATATATTTATATTATTTTTAATTTTAAATTATAATAAATGTGTTTTCTAAATATTTATCCATAATCAGCAAATAAGATATCAAATTGAAGCTTCTGAAGAGAGGATTCCAAAAATACTCAAGTCACTAAAAAAAAGTCAAAAATCAGTCAGAATAGTCATCGAAAAGTTGCGCCGGCGAGAGCTCAAACCAGCATTTTGGACGACGTGTGCAGCATGCTCCGGCGGCCATTCACTGTGGTTTTGATGCCAGTGGAAAGCCCGACAAGTCTACTTTTTCGGTGGCCAGCGCGTGTCATCCTTCGATGACAAAAAAGATGACAAACAAAAGGAAAACACGAAAGGTGCTCACTAAATTCTCTCCCTCTCTTTAACTGTTCTCTGTCTCAGACCTCTCTGTCTCAATCTGTTTCTTTCTTTTCTTTCTTTATTTATTGAAAATACCTCCTACTTATAAAATTTAATACTAATTCTATCTTATTATCAAATTTAAAAAAAATTCTACTAACAATTCTCATCAATAATTTAAATTAATATTTTATTTATTCATCCACATATTTAATTTCAACATTATTAGTGGATAAAGTTGTATTTGTCCACTAATAATTTTACTATTCAAGTTTGTCCCCCATTAAAAATTTTCTTATTATGGTTAGTGGATCATAAGAGTTTATTCCCCACTAACTCTAATGATCTTGAATTTAATTATATATGTATATATTATTTTTTTTCTATGTATTATTTTTATCATTTTAATTATTTTAATTATTACTATTATATTTATTGTCATCCAACCACCTTAATTATTAAATTATTTATCTTAAGTTATTGTTTGTTATAATGTATTTAATTTACCAACTATTATTATTATTTTTCAAGGTATTACATTATTCTCCCCTTGAAGAAAATTCGTACTCGAATTTTCACTCATTTATGGATGAAAACAAATGAGGATATTGAGTAACCATATCTTATTCTGTTTCTCAAGTTGCTTCTTTATTCAAATGATTACTCCATATGACCTTCACCAAAGGAATAACCTTATTCCTTAAAACTTTTTCTTCCCTTGCTAAAATTGTCACTTGTTCTTCCTCATAGGTCAGATCTTCTCATAATTCTACTGGCTGTCTCTGGAGAATATGTGAAGGATCACTTATGTATTTTCTTAACATGAATACATGTATTTGAGATAATTTCGGTGGTAGTGCAAGTCGATAAGCAACAGGACTGATCTTCTCCATAATCTCATAAGGCCCTAAAAACCATGGACTCAACTTTTCACATTTACTAAATCGCACAACACCCTTCCATGGAGAGATTTTTAAGAACACTTTATCTCATATATCATACTCAATGTCCTTCCTCTTCAAATCTGCATAACTCTTTTGCATGTCTTGTGCCACTTTTAATATGTCTCTAATCAATTGGATTTTATTATTAGTAATTTGAACCAATTTTGGACCCATCAATTTTCTTTCCCCAACTTCATTCCAACATACTGGAGTTCTGCATTTTCTTCCATATAGTGGTTCATAAGGTGTCATGCCAATACTTGAATGAAAACTATTATTTTATGCAAACTCCATCAATGGCAAATGTTTATCCCAACTTTTTTTTAATTTCATGACACATGCTCTAAGCATATCTTTTAAGGTCTGGATAGTGCGCTCCGACTGACAATGTAACACCCCTATACCCCGTATACGTACACAGCATGCTAATACAATCGTAATATACGTATACTGAATATAGAAATGTCACGGTTACAAAACACACATGACATGACTCTTATATACTATGAACAAATTCAAAACCTTTAAATGAGTTTATAAAACGAAATAGATAGAAAGTTTATTTAAAACGCAGCGGAAAATATAACAAATGTTTCCCAATACATTTGCATCAAAATCAAAAGTTACAAATATAAAATATATACATGAGTGGCAGCTCTTCTCTGATCTTTAAGTCCAAAAATCAACTCTTCAACGCCTAGACTCACTAGGTCTAGAGAAACTCTCGGGTTCAATCCTGTCACCTGCGCGATGAACCACAATCGCGCTGAGCCAACAGCTCAGTAGAACAAATTATAATGATATTATGCTATGTCATACATTCAAACAATATAGATCATACTCAATACACTTTATTTTATGGATGTTACATTTCATTATTTCAATAATTGTATCATCATCCATTACTCACACATTTAACATAGACACACATGGGCCCAACAAGCATTTAATATGATATTCAAAGTTCAGAGTTACTGCTTTGGTTTATAATCACAATGATCAAGCCCGTAGGCAATATATATCATATCTCTATCCATGGATAGTGTAACAGACCCAGTCTCTTGGACCATCAACCCATTAACATGAGGAGATCCTCAACCCGGCTAGACTGTTACTAGTAACAGACCCAGTCTCTTGGACCATCAACCCGACTAATCGAGGAGATCCTCAACCCGGCTAGACTGTTACTTTTCATAAATTTCATTTTCACATTTCATTTAGTGTAACAGACCCAGTCTCTTGGATCATCAATTCAATTCAATTGAAGAGATCCTCAACCCGGCTAGACTGTTACCTTTATATAGGCATGCCACCAAAACCAGTACTCTGAAATTTGAATAAACATATTAGGCACACAACCATTTCATATATCTCTTTATAAATCTTTTTCTCAATTCATTTCTCATTCCACAATCAACTAGGCAAACATGCCTCATTTGAATCAATATAGCCAATCACAATGGCTTTACACATCATCTTATCATCACATCTTTCATTTTCATAACACATACATATACCATATTACATTTCATGAGGTTCATATTGTATAAAACATAACATTATTCAAACATATCAACAATACAATGAAATTACTTAGTACATTCACACTCAAATGTATAAGTTCCAAAATCACATGAATGTATGTTATAATGCAAGGTTTGTACTTACCTCAAAAGAAATCCACACAATTCTAAACACTTCCTCTTAACAAGTCCTTCACCAAATAATTAAGGCAATTCACCTTCTTCACAACCTAATTCAAAACAATGAGGAAACTCACATAAGATCATAAGGCTAAGAATCAATTAGGGCAAACTCTAAACTGGACACGCTCACCCACACGGGCGTGTCCCTGACCGTGCCGTAACTCCACAACACAGAAGCATTTACACGTTCAGGACCACGGGCGTGTCACTGGGCGTGTAATACATACTGTCTCTCAGAAGTATCGACACGTCCAACATCATGAACGTGTTCCTGGCCGTGTCAATTCCCCAAAGTCACAGTAGCTATGACACGCTCACTAACACGGGCGTGTTAATGGCCGTGTCACACCTACTGCCATCCAACACAATTGACACGCCTAAAGACCTGGACGTGCTCCTGGGCGTGTCAGGCCAAAAACCCAGATTTCGGCCAAAACAACAATCCAACCAACAAACAACAATCTTCCACCATCTTCCACTTCAACAAAACTCAACTAGACACACCCAAAACCATAACAACCTTGCAAAAACACCAACACAACTCAAAATACACATCCAACACCAAATCACAACATCATCAAAAACTCTAAACACAACCACAACTCAATCTTAACCAACAAACTTATTCTTCCTTTCAATCTTACTCTTTTCTTCAATCCAACCCAAGAATCAAAGATCAAGTAAACCCAACACTCTTAAACACAACACACTCAAACATATCCATATCAACAACCATAAATCACCAAACCCACAACACAAACTCAAAGAAAACAAGGGAATCAAGAGGAAACTTACCAAGAATGAAGAAAACTCTTAAATTCCTCCTTGATCTCTTGAAAACTTCTTCAATCTTGAGGTTGGAAGGTCAAATCTCTCCCTCTCTCTTGTTCTCTTGCTGCTGCCGTCCAAAGCAAAGAAAGGAGAAGAAAAGGAAAATGAGAGACACGAGAAGAGAGGAAGAAGGAAGAAAAGGAAAAGAAAGGAAAGTCAAACATTAACCCTCTCTCTCCTCAAAACATTCTCCTCCACACAAATAAAAATAAAATAATCTCAAACATCACCATCCACCCATCTTAATCCACTAACTCAATTTTAAAATAATTACCTTTATACCCTTCAAACAAATATTTGTATATGTTAAGTATATCACAATATATACAACATATACACATTACTCTAACCTCAACTCTCTTTCCAATAAAATAAATACACTTAATCCAATAATAACAATAATTACTCCAATACTTCTAGGGTACATTTTGGGATATTACAGACCATCAGTTTGAGGGTGAAAAGAAGTGTTGAATTTCACCTTTGTACCCAAAGCATTTTGCAAACTAGGCCAAAATCCGAAAGTAAATTATGGATCCCTATCTGATACGATAGAAATTGGAGCAACATGCAATCTCACAATTTTCTTCACATAAAGCTCTGTAAGTTTATCTAGAGAGAAATATATTCTGATAGGTAGAAAGTGAGATGACTTTGTCAACCTGTCTACAATCACCCAAACAGCATCATGACCATATTGAGTACGAGGCAAACTAGAAACAAAGTCCACAGTAATGTGCTCCTACTTTTCATTCATAAATCGGGAGAGGCTGCAGAAGACCTAAAGGATGTTGATGTTCTGTCTTAACTTGTTGACATACCAAACATTTTGCTATATAGTCTACTACGTCCTTCTTCATAGTCTTCCACTAATAGTTTTCTTTAAGTGTTCTATACATCTTGGTACTACATGGATGCATAGAATATATAGAGCAATGAGCTTTTTCCATTATTTCTCTTTTTAAAGTATCATTATTTGGTACGCATAACCTGTTACCAAGTACTAAGGTCGTCTTCTTTGATAGAATAATCTGTATGAGTACCTGCCTTTACACCATCAAAGATCTTCATTTTCTTATCTAGAACTTGGGCTTCTCTAACTCTTTCTATCAAAATTGGTCTAACCTTAAAAGTAACCAACAATGCTCCAGATTTATACATCATCAAATCCACTCCCAATGATTGAAGATCCAATAATAATGAAAGTCGTACTGTCTTGATATGGAAAAGACTACCATAAGATTTTCGACTTAAAGCATCAGCTACTACATTAGCCTTCCCTGAGTGATACTCAATAGTATAATCATAATCCTTCAGCAGCTCAATCCAATGCCTCTACCTTAAGTTCAACTCCCTTTGGGAAAGAAGATACTTCAAACTTTTATGATCAGTAAATATCTGGCACTTTTCTCCATAAAGATAATGCCTCTAAATTTTTAGAGCAAAAACAACTGCAGCAAGCTCCAGATTATGAGTAGAATAATTTAATTCATGAGGTCGATGCTGTCTAGATGCATAAGATATCACTTTCCCATATTGCATCAAAACATAGCCCAAACCTTTTCGTGAAGCATCACTATACACCATATAACCACCATCGCCTGAAAAAAGAGTAAGAATAGGAGCAGAAGTCAAACAAACCTTCAGTTTTTCAAAGCTTTGCTGATATTCCTCAGTCCAATTAAACTTCACATTCTTCCTTAACAGTTTTGTCATTGGTGAAGCAATAATGGAAAAGTCTTGAACAAAGCGTTGATAATACCCAGCCATTACTGCCTCAATCTTCTTAGGATCCACATAAACTCCCTTTATTGATATAACATGCCCCAAAAATACCACTCTATTCAACCAGAATTCACATTTACTAAGATTGACATATAACTGTTTGCTCTTCAAGGTTTGTAATACAATTCTTAAGTGTTCTTCATGTTTCTCTTTACTTCGAGAATACACTAGAATATCATCAATAAATACAATTACAAACCTATCCAGATAAGGATGAAATACCTTGTACATAAGATCCATAAAAGCAGATGGGGTATTAGTTAACCTGAATGACATTACTAAGAATTCGTAATGTCCATAGTGAGTTCTAAAGGTTGTCTTAGGTACATCCGACTCTTTTATTTTTAACCGATGATACCCCGATTGCAAGTCTATCTTGAAAAAGACTTTAGCATCTTGAAGCTGATCAAAGAGATCATTGATGCGGGGCAAAGGATATTTATTCTGAATAGTGATCTGGTTTAGCTGCCTATAATCAATGCATAACCGCATAGAGCCATCTTTTTTTTCACAAATAGTATAGAAGCTCTCCAAGATGAAATACTGGGTCTAATAAATCCCTTATCTAATAATTTCTGCAATTGCACATTCAATTCCTTCAACTCTGCAGGAGCCATTCTGTAAGAAGTTAGAAAAATAGGAGTTGTGTCAGGCTGAACATCAATAGATAACTCAACTTCTTTATCAGGAGGTAAACCTGAAAGTTCTTCTGAAAACACTTTCGAAAATTCACATACTATCAGAATATTCCCCAATTTAGGTCCTTTTAACTGCGTGTCAATTACATGTGCTAAATATGCCTGATAACATTTTTTAAGTAATTTTTTAGTTGTCATAGCAGAAATAACACACGATGAAAGAAACTTTTGCTCACCACAAAATGTAAGATTAGAATTTTCATTCAGAGTGAAAGTCACCTTTTTCTCATAACAATCAATAGTGGCATGATGGAGAAATAACTAGTGCATCCCTAAAATAACATCAAACTCCCATATAGGCAAGGGAATAAGATCTGCTATTAATTCAAAGTCACCTAACTTGACTATTGAACCCCTATACACAAGCCTACATTTCATAAAAGTCCCCACTGAAAAACTCACTGCTAACCCATTGTCTAAGGAACTCAATTATCTATCCAAATATGTGGTAAACGAATAAGATATGAATGAATGTGTGAAACCAAGATCAATAAGAATATGTGCATCATGACCAAAAATAAATAACATACCAGTCACAACTTCCGGTGATGCTATGGCCTCTTGTTGAGTAATAGCAAAAACTCGAGCCTAGTTAAGTGGTCTACTGGATGATGCACCATATTTTGATGGTGTGGCTCCACCCTGTCTATTCATGTCAATATTAACCCCTCTGCCAAATGATCTCTCAAATAATTGTGTCCTACCCTTCTCTGATTAATAGGTGTAGAAGATCCTTGTACTAAAGTGCTAGTATAAACAAGCAAATGACAATCTCTCATAAAATGACCCGCATTTCCACAGTAAAAATAAACTAAAGATTTTTTTCTACATTCTTTCAAATGATACTTGCCACAGGTGGCACATTGAGAAAAAGATCATCTGCTCTGTACAGCTCCCATACTATTACCCTGTCTAAAATTTTGAGTACCACCAGAATTACTAATAGACTGTCCCACCAAACTACGACTGACATGTGATTTGTTACTCTGCTGATCTGATCTTACTTGAACATTCTTACTTATACCTCCATAATTAGGGTTAGACTGTGAACTATTTTCTCTCTTGAATTGTCTCTCAGAACTCCTATAAAAAGGACCTTGAGTCTGCTTTTTTTTTCTTTATGCAAAGTCAACTGCTTCTTTTACCAGTTTTTCTACTGCTAGTATTCTGTCCATCAAAGCACAAAAATTCAAAATCTGCCAATTGGGTATACTTTTGAGGATTGTAAAGTGTAACCCATTATAAAATCAATTGCACCTGTCTTTATTCTCCATAATTAAATGAGATACATATCGGTACAACTCCTCAAATATGTCAACATACTGTATTATAGTCATACCGCCTTGATTGAGATTGAAGAACATATTTTCTTTCTCTCTCTTGTAATTGTCTGTTATATATTTCTCCTAAAATTTAATCACAAAAATTTACCAAGTCAAACGAGCAATAAAATCACGGGTTAATCTATTATACCAACCCTCAGCTACTCCTTCAAGGAAAGCATGAACATATCCTAATTTATCTTCATATGATAAACGGGATAGTGAATATGTTTTCTCCAATTTCTTTAACCATCTATCAGCCTTCTCAGAATCTAAAGATCCAACAAATATCCCAGCTCTTATTTTTTGACAATAAGAAATAACATTCTAAGAATTTCTGTATTGACCACCCGCTGTTACAGTTGTATTTAGTAATTGGGTCAAAACAATACCAATACCAGGATCTATAGCTGCAGGCATTACTGGAGCATCTACTGGTAGAACAGGAGGAGGAGAAGATAGATTTACTCCAGATGATTCTTCTTGTAGAGTAGTATCATTATTTTTTCTGCTCCTATCAGTCATTAGCATCAATAGACTCCTCAGAAAAAAGAGGTGGAGTAAGATCCCTATGAGGTCGGCCAACTTCTTCTAATCTAACTATTCAATTTCTCTGGCCAGTATTTCTACTACGGCCTCTACCATCTCACATTAGTGGCGCTATTATCCTACAAAATAATTATACATATAACATAAGTCAACTACATGTAAATTTTTTTTTATAGTATATATATTAGTGCATCTTGGAAATTATCTCTTATTCTTGGGTAATTATTTATGAAAATATATATGTATATTTTTTATTTTTATTTATTATTATTATTATATATAAATATTTTTCACTTAAATTTAAAAAATTATTGGGTATACTATTTATTTAAAATAAGTCTTTTATCCTTACTTACCAAAATTACTATAGGTCTTTTCATAAAAATCTATAGAATCTTAAACCCATCTCTGATACCATAAACATTCATAACTTAAATATTTACTTAATTTAATCATACTCAGTAAATAACTAATAAATTTATTTTAACCCTAGATATTTTTATTCTAAATTATATATATATATACTTATCCTCATTCTAATTTTAAATAATTACTCAATTAATGTTTAACTATATATATGTGTGTGTGTGTATATATATATTAACAAAATTCATTAAAAATTATTAAATGATAATTTTAAATTTACTAGGAACTAACTATCAATTTATTGATTCCTAGATATATATATATATATGTGTGTGTATATAATTTAAGTAATTTATTCTACAATTTATTAGTAAATATTCATAACTAAAATATTTACTTAATTTAATCATACTCAGTAAATAACTAATAAATTTTAAGTTAATATTTAAAATATATAATATGTAATTTAATTTTAATTATTTTTATCATTAATTATCTATTTATTTATTTTTATTAATTTCCTCTTAATATAATCAAATTAAAACTTTATTTCTTCAACTTAACCTCATAATATTAACTGACTATGTATATACTTAATTAATTTATAATACTAACATATATATATTAATCACTAATTAAAAATATAATTATATATATATTTATATTATTTTAAATTTTAATTTTAAATTATAGTATATGTGTTTTCTAAATATTTATCCATAATTAGCAAATAAGATATCAAATCGAAGCTCCTGAAGAGAAGATTTCAAAAATACCTGAGTCGCTGAAAAAAGAGATCAAAAAATAGTCAAAATAGTCGTCTAAAAGTTACGCCGGCAAGAGCGTGACCGGCGGCTCCAGCGGCTGTTCACGTTGGTTTTGATGCCGTTAGAAAGCCCGACGAGTCATCACTCGGTGACCGGAAAGCGACGAATGAAAGGGAAACACGAAAGGTACTCACTAAATTCTCTCTCTCTCTTTAACTGTTCTCTGTCTCAGACCTCTCTGTCTCAGTCTGTTTCTTTCTTTCTTTTCTTTATCTCTCTCTCATTTTCTTTTTTCTTTGTTTATTGAAAAAATCTCCTACTTGTAAAATTTAATACTAATTCCATACCATTATCAAATTAAAAAAAAAATATATACTAACAATTCTCATTAATAATTTAAATTAATATTTTATTTATTCATCCACACATTTAGTTCCAACATTATTAGTAGATAAGTTGTATTTGTCCACTAATAATTTCACTATTAAAATTTGTCCCCCGTTAAAAATTTTATTATTATGGTTAGTGGATTATAAGAATTTGTTCCCCACTAACTATAATGATCTTGAATTTAATTATATATGTATATATATTATTTTTTTTGTCTATATATTATTTTTATCATTTTAATTATTATTATTATTACTACTATTATATTTATTGTTATCCAACCACCTTAATTATTAAATCACTTATCTTAAATTATTGTTTGTTATAATATGTTTAATTTACCAACTATTATTATTATTTTTCAAGGTATTATAATATTTATTTATTTATTTTATAATAAAAACCTATTAAATAATATCAATAATTTGTTAAATAATATTCTTATTCTTAATTTTATTAAAATACAAATATTAATTAGATTTAGTTAAAGGTCAATTATGAAATTATTTTCTTGAAGCTATTTGAAATTATTTTGAAGTTTATTTTAAAATTTTAAATAATTATGTTGAAAATTTAATAAATAAATAAATAAATAAATAAATTAACGCTGATTTAATAAATTACTATTATTATATTATATTTATAAGATGCGTGTTGAGGTATATTGAGTCATATTAAAAGCCGAGATGGGGCAATTGATTAGATGGTTGTTGTGATCTATTTTGGAGTATTATTCAATAAAAGTCCTCTCGCTGTCACTCTGCTAATTTCTACTTAGACCCCAAGTTTAAGTTTTCTTAAAAATAAATACTTGACTGTTACATCTTCACTCGTCTAAAATTCAATGCACTTGCCCCACTAACAATCCCAAAGAAAAGAGGGGGGAGAGGGGTGGTGCCAATTTTGTGAAAATCTTTAATGCCATTGTAATGAATCCAGTGCTTGTTGGTGAATATGTTTGTCTCCGGCCGCCACGACATTGAAACCTGAAAACAAAACAAGAGTTAAGGATCATAATATGCAAATTCTTGAGGTCTCATTTGATTGGCATAATGAAATAACTATCTAATGGAATGGAACAAGCATTATTCACTTTTATAAAATTTGCATTTCATTAGTTTGGAAAATATTTGTCACATGCAATAAATTAATATATATTAAAAATTTTAAGGTTACAAATTTGCTAATATGAAATAAACATTTTGCATTTAAATTTGAACCAAAGTTAATAATAGTTTTTCGAGGTCATCCTATCCCATTAACCAAACAAGGCCAACTTTTAGGTTGAATCATGAGAAGGCAAACCATAATATGTGACAGTGAAAGAATGTAGACCTACCTGTTGCATGAGAATCTGGCGAAGCATCCCAGTGAAGATGATCGCCTTTCCAATCCGTTATAATACCTCCAGCACCCTCTATCACAGGTATAAGGGAAAGGAAATCGTATGGCTGGTAAAAAGAAAATATAATTTCATCATATTTGTATACGTACAGATGAAGTTTATTCAAAATACATGCTTTGCAGAGCTTATGATAACCAAGCAACAACATCATCCTGCTGTTGTATCAAATTACACTTCAAATTGGTATTATTAAGATGCAAATGCCAATCCCAGTCTAAAATTTAGCATATAGAGACATGAGGAGTTTCCCAATATTAATCACAAAATACTTTACGAAAAGAATAATTTTAATCATGATAAAACAAAGCTCTCCAGGTTATTTAAATGGTTCATTTCTCAAAATTCTGCCACCTACTCCACAGTCCATACTGAAAAGCTCACGAAAGGTTTCCTCAGTTTGAGTACTTAGGAACAGTCTTTTACCCTCCCTTGTCAAGTATACATCAGTTTAGCCAATCATACCTTGAGACCAGACTCGATCACAAGATCCACATATCCAGAAGCCAAAAGAGCATAAGCATAGCAATCACAGCCATATAATGGAACTTTGACCTATAAAAGATAAACACAGAGAAAAGGAGGCTTCAAATTGGGAAAACTAAGTAATGATAGACTGTAGAGGTGGGATTATTACAGATCCTAAATCTTATCAAGTCAAAAGGAGTTGCAACAATCCCATTGTTTGATTATTTTGTTGTGTTCTCTTTGTATTTTGGTTACATCATCTATCAACACATTCCACTGGCAGAAACTCATAAAACACCTCAGTCAAAACCCATTTTGAACATATTATACAAACCTTACTTCTAACACGAGCAAATGCCTGTTCAGCATCCCCACTAAATAGATGTGGGCTAGTGGTGTACCTAACCAAGGGGAAGAGAAAATAAAGGAGTTATAGATATATACCACTTCTGTAACCCAGATGATTAAAGTTAGCTATATCATCAAAGGGTGCAGATGCTTTGATTAGATCACATGTTTTTGTTTCTAAAATCATAATCTTTTTGTTCAAATAGTAAGGCAAACAAAAGATGCCAGGAACATACAGATATGCCTGTGATAATTTTGCACAAGCATGTGTAGATAGTTTCTCCCCATTCAATGTTGTTGGCCTTCCAGTTATCCCAATCTATCTTTCTCTAAGTACAGGTTGATCAATTATGCCAAGGATCTGAAAAGACATTTCTGCACTTTAGGAAAAATAGAACTCCCATAAAAGTTATCAATGCAATTCAACTCACCAACCACTTCTCTAGAATCAATATATTAGACCATCTCATTGCCTAGTTATTTTTCCACCTAAGAGAAGTTAAGGTGGGGAGAAATCTGGATATAAAAACAAACGAACATCCATAGAAAGTTAAGAAAACTATTTAAGCCATACAGTTAGCTGTTGTCAGGCCCAAGGCTTTTGCAAACATGCTCTTCTTAATGATTATACCAGAACGGAGACATTCTAGTTTCTTGATTACAGGAAAATCTATAGTTCACACAGCTTTAACAAAGACTAATCTTCTTTAGAAAAAAAGCTAAAAAAAAATGCACCAATTTAACCATTCAGAAAGGAAAAGCTGAATTGCATTGCCTTGTGTCCTATAACACAATTCCTTATAATTTGAGATGTTCAGAAAATATCATGTTAATATAATTTAGGCAAGCCTTTTTCACATTTGAGACAGGAAAAAAAGGCATTTTTCATTTCAAAAGCCATACATACATTAATCTTCTACTTAAACTCTTATCTATCTGCGTTAAAAAGAAACTATTCCTCCCTTTCTTTATTTGCTAGCAAAAGACATGTTATTCTTACCGGTTTACCCCTGTGCAGTAGAGCAATGAGTGTACCGAACAAAGGTTTACCTGAAACAATTGAAAGCATTGAATTACTTGAAAATCTTGAAAGATCAAACCTCGATGATATATACACACACACACACACACAAAAGCATGCCATACCAGTGATAAAGCTCTTTGTCCCATCAATTGGATCTAAAACCCAAACATAGTCAGAGAATCTCTCTTTACACCTCCACCCATTCTCCTCACCATAACTACAATAATCACAATTCTTCCACACTTACAGTAATAGTTGAAAGGTTCATCAGTAAAAGAGATCAATAAGAAATGCAAACTCACACAGCATGAGAAGGAAAATTCTCCAATATAATTGAAACCATAGATTCTTCAGCTGCTTTTTCCGCAATTGTTACAGGACCTGTAGAGAATCGAAGTAATTCATGAATTTAATGTGCTTATATGTATGTGTGCGAGAAAGAGAGTGTGTAAAAACATAATGCACATACTCAAATCATCCTTATCAAGAATTTCGAATATCTTTCGGAAGTAGTTGCGAATGACTTCACCGGAGGCATCAGCGAGCTTGTTAGCGACATCGGCGAACCGATCGAGGTCAGCATCAGTGAGTAGCGATTGGAGAGTGTCTGAGTGATCAGAATGTGTTGAATTTGAGGACATTAAGGAAGTAAACTTTGGTTTAAGTTGGAGCCAGACAGGGGGCTGTATCTTTAAAGCTTGAAATGAGAAGGCGGCGGAAGAAGAGGTGGTTTGAGAGAAAGGAAAGAATTTGGGGGAGGTTTGAGAGAGGAAGTAGGATTGTGATTGAGAAAGCATTTGTGGGGGGTAAAAGAAAACGTTAAATAGGCAGGAAATCGAAATACACACAGGGATGAAGGCTGAGGTGGTCAGAGACAGAGAGCAAAGAGAGAAATGTCGAAGACGATGACAGATTACACTTGTTCATCCTTTGGGCTGTGTTTGTTCCATGTTCGAACCACATGGATAATTGAGGAGCCTGCAGGTGATGCCAAATCTTAAGCCCAAAAAAACATTTATAAAAAAAATTCATCATATATTATTTTTATTTTTTTTTCAAAAATATCATACAGTTTTTATCTATTTTAATATACAAAATATATATCTCTAACAGTATGATATATATTTAATATACTAGATTTAAATGAGTATTTCTTAGAAGAAAAAAATGTGTATTTTTTAAAATATTTTTATTTTTAAGTATTTTGAAGAAATCCCAAAACTTTATATTTCTTGAATGGTTCTAACCCATTTTGATTTTGATTAAAAATACAAAAATACAAAAATTTTTGGAAATTAAAAAAATTTTAATATGATATATGTTGAATATATATTATGTGTAAAAATAAAAATAATAATGTAAAACTAAAATTGTAAAATTTTTAAAAAAATTATAAATCATAATTTGAAAAAATCTATTTTACGTATTTTTTTCTTTTTATTTTCAGGTTATTTATCTTATAGTTTATATATTTTCAATTAATTATATATATATATATATATTTTATCAATTATAACATGAATTAGTTACAAGAGTTCAAAAAAAAACATAAATTAGTTAGAATTGTGTTGATTTTATTGATTTCTCTTAAATAAAAAATTACCAACTAAAAAAATTATAAGTTAAATTGATCTTTTAGATTTATTAATTGCATCAGTTTACCAGTTTAACTTCAATTGGAAAAAAAAAAAGTAAAAAAGGAGCATAAGTAATGAGAATCATTCTTCAGATATAACGAAATTGGATTTACATGTTAAATATTGTCTCTTAACATTATGTTATAAAAAAAATTTCCCTTTTAATTTGAAAGCAATTATTTGCTCAGTAGTGTATATAATGTTTTCTTTTTTTATTTTTCCCCTTACAATATCCTGTTGGATCGCAGAGATTGCAGAATGTACCTCCTGGTCTGTATGACTGGCTTACTCATATTATAGAATTGGTGTTTCTTATACTAGAAGAGTTGTTGTTTAAGAAGAAAAAAAACATAAATAAAAAAAGTGGGGTTCTTAAAAAATAAAAATAAAGCCACCAAACTCCAACTATTAGATTGAAATTGAACATCTATAAGAAAATTATGTACACATGAAAATTATTGCGTTTGTTGCCAAACATACATTATTAATTTCACACCTCATTACACCTAACCAAAAATAAAATAAAATAAAATAAAAATATAAACTGCCTGCTACAACATCCAGTTCATCCCAACATCAGCTAATACAAAAACATGCAAATTCCGCAGTTTCATATATATATATATATATATATATAAATACAATATGGTTAATTGGCATGGTGGTCAGGCAACTTCTCTTTTATCTTCTCCATCACACTCTTCTTCTCATTTTCATGGTGTTCGCCACCACCAGCACCACCTGCTGTGGTGGTGGTGGTGGTGGATGATACTGTCTGTCCATGCCCTTCCTTGTGCTTTCCACCAGTTAATTTGTCCTTTATTTTTTGCCTCAGTCCCTTCTTCTTCCTCCTCCCTCCTTGTTCATCCTCCTCCGACTACAACGTACCACCAACAATTATTCAATAAAATGGTTCTAACATATATTTATATATGTGTGTGTGCGTGTGTGTCGATAACGATAACTATCAATGAATGTAATTAACCACTTAATTACTTTTTAAAAATTTTTCAAAATTAAATTATATATTGGCTTGCATTCAAAGAGCTCTCTTTTCTTGTGAAGAGAAAATAAGCTCTATAAAGATTTAGTGTTAATTAACAATTTAACTAATTATTATTTATACATATACATATATATATATATATATTATATGATAACTACAATAAAAAAATATGTACCTTCTTAATTAGAAATCCCCTTTCTATATTAATTCATTTAAATATAAATATAAATATAAATAAAATTGAAAGTGAATATATGAAGTTATATATTAATTAAATTGACACAATTAATGATAAGCAATTATGGGAGTTACAGATACGCGCTTGAATATAAACTTAATTCAAGTGAGTTTTTTCTTACCGAGCCAGAACTTGAACAGGAAGATCTGTCAACTTCTTTAGAACTCTCATCCTTCTGCTGCTGTTGTAGTTGCTCCTCCTCTTTGATATGCTGTTTCTCACCATCACCACCAACAACATGCTCACTCTTGGGTGCATCCTCCATACCAGAACTAGCCAAAAGGCCAGTATCTGATACATCTTTTTGAACAGTAACAGTTTCAGTGGATAAAGGTTTAGAGGAAGCTATGCCAGTAATATGAACTGGATTACCATGTTCATCAGTTAATTGAACTGGGTTACCATGTTCATCTGTAAGTTGAATAGGATTACCATGTTCATCTCTTAAATCAGCCATAATTTCGTAATAATAATTAATATATTAAATCTATGGTACGGTGTTTTCCTTTAGAGGTGGAAAGAGAGAGAGAGAGAGAAGAACAGGTTGTTATGAAGAATATGGATAGATAGAATAGCGCTGGAACTTGGAAGAGCAAAGAATTAAATTAATGTCTCCATGCATGCAGTGCAAAGTAGCATTTCTACACGTAGTGTTATGATTTTTTGAGTTCTTGACACGTTATGAGGGGCACGTGTCTGAGGTGTATTATTAGGGTTTTGAGATAATGATGATCTGGCATCGTCCATGCAACAAAGTTTATCTGTCAATTGTGGAACAATTCAATTCACTATATATATATATATCAATACAGTATATATAAATATATCATTCTGATCCAAAAACAAAAGCCTGTAAAGAAATTAATAATAAACCTATTCCGATATATTTAATTAGCATCTGGTAAAAAGATAAAGGACTCTCTTGAAACTATTATTTAACTTCTACATTTTACTTTTTTAGAATTTTTTATATGAAATTTCATATTATTCAATACAATGTAATTAGATAACCTAACATCAGATTTACTAAATAAAATAAATATTTAATTTAATTAATATAAAAGTTAAATCTTCAATTAATTTTTAAAATTAATAATCTTAAATTTATATTTATATTAAAATTTTAATATGATATAAAAATCGGGACTCATATAGTCAAATGTATAACTGTTTCTAAATAAGAAAGAGAGATTCTTACTCAGATAGAGTGCATGTATATTTATCCAATAAAATTATTTATTTTTTATATTATCATTTTGACCAATTATAAAGTTTAATTTAAATTATAATATTAAAAAATAAATTTTATTAATTTTTATTTTTAAATAAAATTATATAATTAGATGGGTCCATGAGAGTGTACCATGTGGATGTATTATGGTGTTGGTTATTTCCTTTTAAATACGTACCTATGAACCAAACTTCATCAAATGACGTCATCTCTGTAAGACATTGGCATAAAGAAACCGTTATCTCTTGTCATTAATTTATGTGGGAGATTCACTACAGATTTAACTCGATTGGATTTGGAATGGAGCCGGATCTGATTGAATAACTTCATCTTTCCTCTACCCAGTGGGAAAAACATGGTAAAATCTGATGTACTTTTGGCAGACCTTTACTCAACATAAGATCATGATGACCCTTGAAAAGACAAGTGTGTGTTCTTGCCATTTAATTTCTTTTAAGGATACGTTCAGTTTTGTGAATTCAAGTTTCAATTATGGCATCTTAATGAGTGTTTAATTAGTTCAACTGAGTTTATGAGCATACTTGTTTAGTTTGTGGTGTTATTATATATGATACGTGAAAAAAGGGATCTTAACCTCCACATTAAAATTAGGAATTCATATGTTTACTCACACCAACTTAACAAGTGAATTGTTAAATGTCTTACTTAAAACGCCCCTTATGAATATCTGCAAGTTAAGTCTTCAAACTTGACAAAGGTGAATTATACTATAGTTTGGCTTTAAGATTATGCTTTATGAAATGTGTCTATGTATCTCAATATATATATATATATATGGTAGTTGATACGCATCATCATGTTGAACAGAATAATAAGAAAAAAATCAATAGCTGGCCTTGTTATCACAAAACAATAGTTCGTCTCAAAACTACAGGGAAAACCAATCTCAGTAATGTTCTAAGCGAGGCTAGCTAGTTCCTAAAAATTCAGCTTTAACACTAAGTCCTCACTTTTTGCATTTTGCTTCTCCATATAACCAAGTTACATCTTACAAAAATAAAATAGCTTGATGTAGACTCCCTCATCGATTTTTAGATGATTATTCTTGGAGATCGTAGGTCCGTTTTCAAGTCAGAACTTCAAGTAATGAAGAATGCATTTATGAGTTTCACTATATATATAATAGTGCATTAATAAGCAATATCTGGTGGACTGAGATAAATAAACAAATTCACCAACTAATTAAACTTTGATCTCTCTCTTTATCAGTTAGCACCTAATTTGTGAGTTCACTAATAACTTTGTGATTCTAAATTAACAATAGGAGTTTAACTGATTTACAATACATATAGTATCCCACTTCGGATTGCAAATCCTACACATGTTTTCTCCAAGAAAAAAATATCCCTCGTCTTGATCTAGCTACTTTAATTTCCAAAAAACATTTGTGACTAAGATTCTTCATTTGGAACTTGTTAAAACTGTCCTATACTAAAAACAAATTTAGAAAATCCCACAACTAAAAATATAAAATAAATTATAAAAATAATATAGAAATAGATTTTTCAACTTTAAATTTTAGTTTTTAGAGTTAGTAGTCTCAAATCTATACTAAAAATTTAATCCAAATCCATATTAAAAAGAAAATTTAAAATGTATTAGAGCAAATGATCAATAAATGTAGGATCCATATTCCTAAAAATACAGGATACAACGTCTAGGTAATTCGGACAGTATCACTGAAAACTTATTAAGTGTCAACTAAAATAGTTAACATAAAGAGTAATATATAAATAGACTCTTCGGCTTTAAAAGCTAACTTTTAATATTGATACTCTCCAATATAACTTTTAATACCTTGGAGTCTTCCCATTTCAATATTTCAAGAGCAATCTATGATCTGAGTTGCTTTATTGAAAACCATATTTTCTTATCACAAAGTTAAGAAACAATCATGCACGGGGTGATTGTTTTAACTTATACAATTAATGTTGCAACTTACATACAATCTCAGTTTTTGAAGATGTAGTATACCTAGGTGGGATATCCATATGAACTTCCTCTTCAATGTCACCATGAAGAAAAAGTTTTCTTGACATCAAAATGATACAAAAATCAATCTTTATTTGGTGCAAGAGACTATAAAATCCTAACGATTCTCCCGATAATCTATGGCAAAAAGTCTCCTGATAATCTATGACATATGTATGTGCAAATCCCTTTACCATAAGCCTATGTTTATGTTTAATAGTGTAAATCCACTTGCATCCTGTATCTTTTTCTTGTCACTTTAAACTTCAGCTTCTTGCTCAATAAGCTCAACTGCAATTCCATCTCCTTTCACAATATCAACCACTCTTCACTTAATTGTTCTAGACAATTATTAAATTATTGCAAATCCCAATGTAGCCAAATTTGCTCTTCATCTTCCATCTCCTCCTAAAGAGTAGAATTAGATAGTGGAAATAAAACAATGGTCCATTTAGCGACGGCTAAAAATCCATTGCTATATAGCTATGGATTTGCGGTGGACAACAATTTTCGGAGGAATTGCTTTAAATTAGTAATGGATTTAGAAAAAAAAAAAGGCGCTAAATTTGGCACCATGCATTTGAATAATTATACAATAAAACCGTTGTATTACAACAAGCCAATCGAATATCAACATGTGGCAATGTTGTAATACAACAAGCCAATCGAATGTAAAACATTGCCACATGTTGATATTCGATTGGCTTGTTGTAATACAACGGTTTCATTGTATAATTATTCCATGCATTGGCATTGAAATTTGAAAAAATGACAACGTATTTTTTATAATTTTTAATTTTTTATTATAAATATTTTAGTTACTTTATTATAAACTCATAATATACTCATTATATACTATGTAAAATTTATAAACTTATTATAAACTCATGATAAATTCATTATAAGCTCATTATGAACTAATAAAAATTTAGTATTTTAGTAAATATTTTATAAATTCTAGTATTTTGATAAAAGAATTCTACTATAAAAGATTTTTTTATGCATTTTAATCTTAAGTTTCGAAACCAAAAATAATCAAAACAAAATTTGATTTAGAGTAGATTTAGTTTCAGTTTTGAATTAAAATTTCATATATGGGTCGTGTATTTTGATTATTTAGACCCAAGTAGATGAGCCTTAGTCAAAAAAATTTGAGATTTTAAAATTTAAAGACCAATACGGGGAGTAAAAATCGAATATTTTGTTGACTTAAAATTTAGTATGCAATTTATATGGATTTGGATTATTTTATGCTTATATTAGTATTTGATTTATTGTATTTCTATTTTTTTATAGAACGAAGAATAATGATATATTATTTAAATTTATTCATCTTTTCAGAAAATTTTCATAATTTGAGAGTTTAAAAGTGATATCTATAAAAATAAAGGAAAGTTTAAATGAAATGTAATAATTTAACCATAGATGGTCCAAATAAAATATGCAACTAAGCCGGTAAAATAAATATATTCAATATATGAAAAAAAATTATACTTAAAATATACCAAAAATATATTCTATTTTTTAAAATTTTGGTAAGCAAATTTTTTGGTTGTACATTATTTTTATATTTTCTTTGATTTTTAAATTATTTTTATAAATTTCCCTTTTCTCAGTCTTAGATTATATGAAGTTGAAGTCCACAACTCAACAGCCGTTCAACAGATTTTTTAAAATTTTTACATATTTTATCAATATTTTTAGTCATTTTATAAAAATATATAATAAACTCATAATAAATTTATAAACACTATTATGTATGTAATAAACTCATAATAAATATATAATAAATTATATGAATATGGTAAATTTATAAATTAATCATAAATTTTAATAAATTTAAAAATGTTTTGAAAATTTAGTAAGTATTGTAATTTTGTTATTTTCGTGACAACTTTATAAGAAAAAACCAATTTTTTTCAGAAAATTATATTGTATAATATTTTTTTTAGAAATATCTTATAAGTTCTAAGAAGTTTAAAAAAAATTCTTTTTAAATTTAATATATATATATAATTTCTTTTAAAAATTATATATATATTATTCCCGTACAACAATCTTTTAGTTAATGAAGAGATGATGGTGAATATTCTGATGAGCTAATCCATCATTTTTTAAGCTTTCTACATAAATTTTATTCTAAAAATATTATTCAAATAATTACAAACCCCATGTGAATCCTGCATTCTAACAAATTATTTATTGTAATCTACTCTAACAAAATTATTCAAATAGTTTATTCAAGTAGTTTATAAAATAATATTCTATTTTATTCTAACAAAGTTATGCAAATAAATTACAAACTATATGTGAATAATTTATTTTAACAAAATTATTTATTTTAATTTATCCTAACAAAACTATTCAAATAATTTATTCACATAATTATTTAGTCTAATTTATTCTAATTAAATTATTCAAATAGTTAAAAGCTACATGTGAATAATTAATTCTAACAAAATTATTTATTCTGAGTTAATTTTAAAAAAATAAATAATTTCAAAATTTTCCAATAAATAAATAAATTAATTAATCAAAAGAAAAAAATAGAATCAATTTACCTTGATGACTTCATGAATGACCAAGGACAACAAAAAAGAAGATCAACCAAAGTAGATGAGTGAGAAAGAAAGGAGAAGAGAAAATAGAAAGATGAAGGAGGAGAAAGGGGAAAAAGAGAAAGGAGAATGAAAGAAGAAAAAAAAAAGAAGAAAAAAAGAAGAAGAAGTGAAGATAGAGAAGAGAAAAGAGAGGAGGAAAAAAAAAAAAAGAGAATGAAGAAAGGAAGAAAGAAATGAGAAAAGGAAGAAGCGCTGGCGCATGAGGGAGTATTTAGGGTTAATTAGCAACGGATCTTACTAGGTTTCTAATTTGAAGCTGTATTTATTATTTTTAATAACTAATAAATATTTTGTTAAAAATACTATTTTAATAATAATTTAAATTTTGTTTTAGATAATAAGTAAATTTCATTTGTCGTTCCTCAAAATTTAGGTGTTGTTTCAACATCATTATAACACCCTTATACCATATATATATATAATACACATATTTAGTATATGTAAAATACGAGTATACGGCATAGGAATGTCACAATCTGATTTAATAAAAAAAATTTATTCTCTATTTCTCAATATATATATATATCAAAATATATAAAACTTCACATTACTCAATTATATAAAGCATTATTTATAAGTTACAATATATACTTATATTCCAAAAACATAATATCAAAAAGTACTATAATATAAAATATATACATGCTGGCAAAATAGCTTTGATCTTGATGTAGCAAAAATACTGCAAGCTCAACCAACACAAGCTTGACCTGACCTGGTCTAGTAGAACTCTCTGGCTCTACCAGATCACCCATGCCACCTACGCGATGAGTTATAATCGCGCTAAGCCAAAAACCTAGTGATACAAACTTTGATAATAATAAAACTTAAAAACAATATCAATACAAAATGTTTATATGCTATGTCACAATGTGACATTCAAGCTCACTATTAAATATATTCTTTCGTCACTTAATCATTCACACAAACACGTACACAAGCATGGGTCCAAACAAACTAATACATTATTCAAATTTCAGAATTACTATTTTGGTCCATAATAATACCAAATATCTAGCCCCGAACTCAAATCAAGTAATGTTCAAAAGCTAGCCCCCGAAGGTAATTCATATCACAGTGACGCCAAGCGTCTAGCCCCGAAGGCAAATCATATCACAGTGACACCAAGGATCTAGCCCCGAAGGTAAATAGTGAAGATAACCTCATAGGCATGCCGCCAAACACAGAACTCTGAAAATTGAATAACATACTAAGCACACAATTATTTCATATTTTTCATCCTCAATTCCTTTCTCAATTTCCCATTTATCTCATTCATATCAATGTCATTTCATTTCAATATTTCATAACAAAACTACATTACCCAAACTCTTTAGGTCATTTTCACATTTTGCATATAATTCACATTTTATTCAATCTAGCCATTAACAATGGCTTTTCAAAATGTATACATAACAATTTACATGTCATGGCACAATGTTCATGTATTAAGTAGCTTCACATTTTTCATCTAAAATATGTTAAGCCCAATTTAATGCCAACATATCTAATTCACTAAAAGTTTATACTTACCTTAGAAAACACTCTAAAACAATCTTCAAAACTTCCTCCAACCTTCTCTTCCAAGTTGCCCTTCAACACTCGGACAAACTACTATCTCTCAACGCCTAAGCCAAATGTGATCATAAACAACCATTTAATATCACATTCTAAGGCATTCTCAATATCAAATCATTTAAATTAGAAATTACAAATGAAAGGTAAAGAAAATAGTTATTTTGGACAATTTTCTCAAGTAACACGCCCAACAACACGGGCGTATTAATGACCGTATCATTAACCCACTCTTATAAAAGCCTTGACACGTCCAACGACATGGGCGTGTCACTATCCGTATCATTAATTCTGCATTATAGAAATTTTGACACACCCAACAACACAGACGTGTTGCTGACCGTGTCAATTATTTTGCCTTACAGTAGCTCGCTCAGAGACATGGTCGTGTTACTGATCGTGTCATCAACGTTAAAGCTCAGCACCATTAACATGTCCAACGATATAACCGTGTCAATGGCTGTGTTAGGCAAAATTCATGCATTTCGTATACTCTACAATTTCAACACAATTTTTCCCAAACTCAACTTACATTCAATCACTTCTTCAATCCAACCTTAAAATCATTATTAATTACTCAAAACCAACTTCATACATACCCAAATAAGCTATTAAAATATGCTAATTTACAATTTCAAAATTCACATATCATGTTCTTCCATAGAATTCCAAAGAACTTACAAAATTGATAAAGTAACTTAACAATTGATAGAGAATCCTCAAAAACTCCACTTGAATCCTTGAATTTTCTTATAAAATTGGTATATGATAGAAGAAGAAACTCTCCCTTACTCTCTCTCAATTCATGACAAAGAAGAAAGGAAAAGAAAATATCTCACGTCTTCCTTTAATCCCATCCTTATATATATACACATATATATTGTAATATCCTCATGTATGCCTTAGAGGTTTTGATTATGTTATTGTTGTAAGTTGGATTGAATGTATATGTTATGTGAAGAGAAAAGAAATGGGAAGAGAAGGTTTATGTATTTGTGTTTTGGGAAAGAAAAGAGGGTTTAGAGAGAAATGTATATGTTGATTATATGGTAATATATATAACATATAAGTTGGTCAAAAAGGGAGAGTCAATGCAAGAAGATATTTTCATTTATGATATGTGAAATTACTATAAAGGACATGTGAGTTAAAAGAGAGCTAAAGTAAATGGTTAAGGGCATTGAGGTAATTCTCTTTTGGAAATCTCTTGGTGGAGATTAAAAGAAGGAAAGAAAGGTTGACTTGTTAATTTCTTTTCTTTGTTTGAAGTGGTGGCCGGCTATCCAAAGAGAAGAGAGAGCAATTGAAGTGTTTTGGTTTCTAACATCAAGATTGAAGGGAGAATCAAGGAATTTAGTTGAAGATTTGTGGAATTCAACAACTTTGGTAAGTTCTTTTCCTTGATTTCTTCTATTCTTGTGAAGGGGTGTTTTAAGTGAATTAGGGTTTGTTGATTTGATGATTAAATGTGTTTGTGATGTGTTATAAGTTTTAAAATGGATTGTAAGTTATAAGATTGAATTGGTATTGGTTTGGTTTTGAATATGGTAAGATAAGTGGAAGATCAAGAGTGGAATTTGGTTTTAGGGTTTTGACATGGTTTGTGTTTAAAATGTAATATTAATGTGTTGTTTAAGTGATTAATGTAATGAATATATAAGATATGTGTTAACAACATTGATTAGAACCAATTGAATGAGATTATTGTTGTGCAAAAAGTGTGAAAATGCAAGTGAAAGAGCTTTGGCCAAATTAGGGTTTGTGTTCTTGAGTGTCACGGCCATAAGCAAGATGAGACACGGCCAAGACTTATTATTTTTGAGAAACACGGCCAAGTCTAGAAAATTTTGGCCGTGTTGGATAGGTTTTGGGGTGACACGGCCACTGGCTTGGCCGTGTCCCTTGAATGTGTTTGCTACTGCCTGAGTTGTGTTGAGAGACACGGCCGTGTCCTTGCCCGTGTCTGCCTCGGGAAGTTTTGGTCTTGAGAGACACGGCCACAAGCTTGGCCGTGTCCCTTGGGTGTGTTTGCTACTGTGATGGTTTTTGGTTCTTCATGCATTGTTTGATTCTTTAAAAGTCTTTTGTTCCTAAACATTTTATATACACTCTAAATACTTTGTAATCAAAGAATGACCTAAACAAATGTATGTGGATGATTCTAAACCTATGAATAATGATCTTTGAATTAGGTTTTGAAGAAATTATGTTGCATTAATCTAAATGTTGAGAATTCTTGGAAGAGGAAATGTATGGATGGATGAGAATAGTTCTTGAGGTAAGTACCAATACATACAAGTGTATTTATTTATATGATTTGAGGCTTAACACATTTGGTCGCAAATGTGTTAAGTGGTTTACTATATTGTTAATATAATTGGATCAAGGTGATGATTGAATGATGTGAAGGATGTGAAGATCATCAAAAAGGTAAGCATGAACCCTATTTGATTGTATATCCTTATATGTCTTTGAACCTTAACACATTTGGATGAATGTGTTAAATACTCTATTATATTGTGGATGTAAATGAATAATGTAAATTGCTATATATATATATATATAAAGGATGAAATATGAAATGGGAAAGGTAGGAAGAAATGAGGATCATTCTTAAGGTATGTGCAAATTTGTTATGATAAATGCTCTAATAATGAATGGTGTTAATGTGTTTTGAGAAATGATGAAAGGTTATGTTATATGCATTGTGAATGGCAATGTATTATATGAATAATATATTTTGAAATGTTATATCAATGATGTTATATGTATCATATGAATTGAGATATGATATGTTGTGAAGCCATTGTAATTGGCCATGATGATTCAAATGTGATATGAAGCCATTGTGATTAGCTATGACAATTCAATTGAGATATGTGAGGCATGTTTGCCTAAATGATGATGAGAATTGTGAATGATATTGATGATAGAATGATCAATAAATTTTGTGTCTAATATGGTATTCATTTTCAGAGTTTTGTTGTTGGTGGCATGCCTAATAGTAACAATCTCTTGAAGTTAGGTTGGACTTGATCCTTGAAGCCAAGTTGGGTTGAAGTTTAACATGTTTTACTCCCCTTGAAGCTTGGTTGGGTCTAGCCCTTGAAGCCTAATTGAGATGTTACAACCCTTGAAACTAGGTTGGATTGGTTCTTGAAGCCAAGTTGGGTTGATACTTAGCATGCTTTGTTCCCCTTGAAGCTTGGTCGAACCTAATCCTTGAAGCCTAGTTGGGATAATGAAAAATGTGATAATTAAACCAAAGCATTAACTCTGAAAGTAGAATGGCATATTAGTGTTTTGGGCCCGAGTCTGTCTTTGTTGTCAATGTGAAATACAAGTGTTGAAATAAATGAGATCTATGGTGGATTCCATTGGGAATGTGATTCATAATTGGTATGATATGTAATGTGTGTATTGAAATATTGATTGTGAGTATTAATAATGAATCATGATTGGTGAATTGTGAATAAAATAATGTTATGAAGTGTGGTATGTAAATGAATTGTGGTTGATGATAAGGATTGTCTTCATTTGAAATGTGATTCATGGTTGGTATGGTATATATAATGTGGATGTATTAATATATTGATTTTGAGTATTGGTGATGGATTAGGGTTGGTGATATTATTATGTATATATGTACATCATATATGAAATTAGCTAGGATATATGAAAGATGCAATTAAAAAGAAAAGAAAATATGATAAGAACTAATTATACCTTGAATTGACATATCATTATATGTTAATACTTCTATACTATATGTTTATATTTTATATTTGGACTACTAAGCTCTCGGGCTTAGCGAGGGTGTTTATTCGCGTAGGTATATAGATGGAAGATATGAAGTCTTTTGTTATGCCACGAGAAGAGTAAAAGTTTGTCGAGACCAACTAGAGGGAAATGCATACATGTATAACTTTTATATTGATGTATTTATGACGAGAAAGTAATTATATGTATAAATGAAGTTTTTGATAAAGATAATGATTTGGTAAATGTTACTTAAATTAATGTATTATGGTTTGGAATTCTTTTACAGGTTTTAAAAAGGTAACGAAAAGTGACATCCTTATACTTTATATACTTACCGTATGTATACCAGGTATATGTATAGTACTTATATAAGGTATCGGGGTGTTACATATATATTATAATCACTATACAATTAATTATACAATATATATATATATATGTGATGTATATCTTGGATATATGTATATGTCTAATATATGTCAAGTTTACTTCAAATATATATATCAAATATACTTTCTACTTTATCACTTAAAATCCTTTCATTTTCTAATTAAATTATTTATTTAATTTATCCAATTTAACTTTAATCTATTTTATTGAATTTATAAAAATTAGGGATATTACAATCATTCTTTTAATATAATTTACATTAATAATATCATTCAACTTTCTAAATTTGTTTTAGTAAAATCTTTAGAGCTAATTTTCGTTAATGCCATCAAAAGAAGTTGTCATGGTGCATGATGCGATGCCACGTCAATCCTAAAATTATGTGGCAAATCACGTGAAGTTGCCAAGTTATTTTAGTGCTAACATGGTACCACTTCATCAACCCCTTAATTTCAGCAAAATAAATAATAATAATTTTCATCTATCGTCACTCAAGTCTAAAAGATATTAAAATCATCCCATTAGTATTATTCATAACAGAAAAATTAACGAAAAAGCAATTAAGGTGATAAATTCAAACCTTCCACCTCTTGAATAAAAGTCCAGCACTTAAACCAATTAAGCTACATTAAAATAATATTTACAAGGTTATTCTATTTATATTTTAATTACATTATGAAATATTATAAAATACAAAATAATTTTACTTAATAATTAAATAAAATTTATTAATTAAATTGATAAATATATGGATAAATTACTAAAAAGATTCAATTTTTCAAAATTACTTAATTTTAAAATTATTTTTATAATTTTTTATCTACAAATAATCTATTTTTTTCATTTTTCACATTTTCATAATCTAAGTTCTTCTCAAATAATCTAAAATTTTTATTTTTATTGATATAATTATTAATTATTATAATCTAAAATCTAATTTTTAATTATTTAAGTAAATTATTTAATTAAGTTTAAAAATTAATGATTACTTATTTAATTATTATTTTCATTTACACTAGAATTATTCAAATATAAATAATTTAAAATTAGATAATTTTGAAAATTTGAACTCTTTTAATAATTATACATAGGTTTGTTGATTTAATTAATAAATTTTATTTAATTATTAAATAAAATTACTTTGTATTTTATAATTTTTCAGAATATTATAGTTAAAATATTAATAAAATAACCTTGTAAATAATATGTTAATATAGCTTAATTGGTTTAGATATTGAATTTTATTCAAAAGGTGCAGATTTTAAATCTTCTGCACCTTAATTGCTTTTTGGTTAATTTTTCTGTTATAAATAATACTAAGATAATCTTAATTACTTTTTGGTTGATTTTTTTTATTATAAATAATACTAAAGGGACGATGTTGTAATATCCTTAAAATTTAAGGGATAATGAATAAAAATTATTCTTATTTGTTTAGTAAAATTAAGAGGTTGGTGACGTGGCATATAATATATTGCCACGTTAACACTAAGGTGACTTGGCAATCTTATATGGTTTGTTATGTCATTTGTCACATCTCTTTAGGATTAATATAGCACTACATCATGCACTACGTTAGCTACCACGTTAATTTATGTTAATGATGTTGGAGGTAATTAGCTCTAAGAATTTTATTAAAATAAAGTTAGAAAGTTAGATGCTGTTATTAATATAAATTATATTAAAAGGGCGACATTAAAGCAACACCTAAATTTGAGGGACGATAGATAAAAAAATGTTATATGTTGATATATGTTGATATATCATTTGATATTTAAAGAAAGAAATATTAAGTATAAATATTATATTGAATTTTTTTAGATAATGACTGTCACCTTTATCCATCCTAGTATTATTTTTCAAAAAAGATTAAAAAATTAAAAAGAAAAGAAATTTAATTTTCAAGATATCAAATTATACTGGATAGAGTATTGTTATATTTGAAGGCTATACGTGTTATTTTTTTGAGGAATTTACATCATATATGGATTTTCAAGTTTGGTTTTTCACTTTCACGGTACTAACTTTCATTTTACATTTTTATATTTTGTATTTTTTTTTATTTTTATGGAATATTATAACTTTTTTACAAATATATAGTGGGCGCTTTTTAATTTGTTACATTATATATATATATATATATATATCTGGATACCAATAATACTAACTTCATTAACATGTTCAAAATTGGGTATAATATCATTCTTCACATCTATTAATTATGACGTAACATTAAATTCTAAGAAATTTAGGTTGTTGCAAATGAAGTAATTATAATAATTTAATAAATTTTAATATAATATAATAAATTTTAATAACTAAAAAATAAATAAAATAAGATATTAAAATTTAATATAAAAAGATTATTATAATAATTAAAAGATAATAAAATAAATATCAATCTAAATAAAAGAATATAAAAAATATTATGTAACAACATAAAATATTTATATTTGATATTTCTTTCTTTAAATATCAAATGATATATCAACGTATATCAACATATAACACTTTTTATAATTTTATATTTTTTTCTAAATCATTTGATATATATTTATATATGTTACATATATCAATATATAATATTTTTTATATTTTTTTTATAAATCTTGTAATATATATTGATATATGTAACATATATCAACATATAACACTTTGCAGTCTATTGTTTATTCTCTAAATCATATAATAACATATAACAATAGAATGATAGAATACAAAAAGTAACATATAACAATAGAATGATTTAGAGAATAAACAATATAATACAAAATATTATATATTGATATATATTATATATATCAACATATATTAGTTTGTATTTTTATTTTGTATTGTAAGTCATCTGATATATATTACATATTTTAACATATATCATCATATAACACTTTATATTTTATTATTTTTTCTCTAAATTATCTAATATATGTTGATATATATTACATATATCAACGCATATCAATATATTAGTTTGTATATTGATTTTACTAATCAACTGATAAATGTTGATATATGTTATATATAAATTATATATATATCAATTGTATATTGATATTTCTTTTACAAATTAACTAATATATATTATTATATGTAACATATATTGATAGTGAGCAGAATTTGCTAACATTTGCATGAATAATTCAGTCTGATATCATGTAGTTTTACTGAATTTGAGACATTTTTGCATATATTATAGCTTCAGGAGGAAATAAAGCTAAATGGAGAAAAGATGTTGAAAGTAGCTGAAAAAAGCTTTGGGTGTAACCCTCGGGCAAGGCTTGTAACCGAGGAGGTCTTGTACCCGAGAGAATCTGATACTTGAATATTACATGGACCAGCTGAAAATCCTAATTTGTTTGGAACACTTGATATATAATTTTTGAGTATATTTTCAGAGATATTAGAACTTAATTATTTATTTATTCAGTAGACATTAATTAGAAATTTTAATAGCTAATTAATATTATTTATTTAGTTGTATTTTTATTTTTATTTTCCACATTTGAGTAGGAAATTAGGACGGGTATAAAAAGCCAAACTTTTGGCCTCCCTAGGCTCTCTCTCTTCTTCTCTTTATTCTAGTTCACGTTGACAGCAACCAAGGAAATATTCTTAAGTTTTCTTTTTCTAAAGAACATGTGTAACTAAGCTCTATTCAGTTGAAGGGGTAATCAAGATTTTCAATTCGCCAAGATTTGTAAGATTTAATCAATTCTTTACTTATTTTCTTTAATTTTAGTATTTGTGTATGTTCTGTAGCATAATCTTATTATTATTTTACTAATTAAATAATAGAACCTATTGCTTGATTATTTAAATAATATACCACCATTCAAAACCTAGAATCTGTAATTATTCTTAAGCTTTTGATACTTGTGAAAATTAGGCATAGCACTAAAAAAATTGATAATCTAATTTAAATAAATTTTGTGGTGGAATTTTTTAATTAGAATTAGATTCTTCTAAATCTTAAAATTGTTAGTGGGTTAAATCCTAAAGGGTGTCTCTATATGATTATTTAATAATAAGGGATAGTTGTAGAGTATTTCTTAACTAATTTATCATCTAAGGAATGATTAACTAATATGAGTGTCTCGGTTAGCTAGAAATAATTTACTGAAAAATTAAAAAAAATTATTTTTGTATCAATAATCAAATCTAAGAGTTGAAACAAAGATTATTCCATTTGACTGAAATCTCTACTATTATTATTTTCTAATTTAATTTTGTTGTTATTTAGATAGTTAATTTAAAATTTCAGATTTAATTTAATTTTAACTTTTAATTAGAAACTCTCTTTTTTTAATTTTCTTTAGTTTTACTTTGAGTCTTCAAAAGAAATTAATTTAAGTAATCAATTTCTTGAGGATTCGACCGTATTCACTGCTTTTACAATTTTTATTTTGTCCAAGAATAGATTTTTATTTTTGGTAGATTCGATACCCATCAAAGTTTGTCGCTGTTGCAGGGGAAGAGATTTTAACTTATTTTCTTTCTTTTGATAACCAGGTCTGATCATGAAGAAGAACTCTTATACGACCCAGAGATTGAAAAAACTGTTAAAAGATTGAGGAAGAAGACAAAACAGCAAAAGCAAGCTACTGCAACTTCATCATCTGCGGCTGATCAAGCAATATCCAAAAATTTAGATTCAGATTCCCATCTTCTTCTAGCGAATCTAAAGAAGAAGAGTAGATGGCTGACAAACAATAGACTTTGAGGGAATTGGCAGCCCCTCTAGTCTACCAGCAGCCTCTTTGCATCACCTATCCAGCTCTGAATGCTTTTTTTGAGCTAAAGTCGGGTTTAATTTATTTATTACCTAAGTTTCATGGGCTAAAAAGTGAAGATCCCCACAAGCATTTAAAGGAGTTTCATATTGTTTGATTAAGAATGCGACCTCAAGGAGTATCTGAAGAACAAGTTAAATTGGAAGTCTTCCCTTTTTCCTTAGATAATGAAGCCAAGGATTGGCTTTTTGACTTACCATCCAGATCAATCATAACATGGATTGACACGGTGACAACCTTCTTGGATAATTTCTTTCCTACTTTAAGGGCTGCAAACATAAGGAGAGAAATATGTGGTGTTAAGCAAAATAATTCAGAAAACCTTCACGAATATTGGGAGAGATTTAAACGGTTGTGTGCAAGCTGCCCACAACATGAAATTTCTGAGCAAGCTCTCCTCCGATACTTCTATGAAGGATTGCTACCTATAGAAAGAAGCATGTTGGATGTCGTTAGTGAACAAAACTTCTCAAGCTGCTAGAGGCCTTATCACCATCATGGTAGCCACTTTCTAGTAGTTTGGGAGCAAGAAGAAAACCCCAAAAAGGGTTAACGAGGTAAGTATTTCTTCACTTGAGTCCAAAATAACTCAACTAACAAATTTAGTACAAAACACGGCTATAGGGAACATGCAGCTAGTAAAAATTTGTGAAATTTGACATATTCAGGTCATCTAACTGATATGTGCCCCGCACTCCAAGAAGATGAGAAATAATAAGTGAACACTGTAGGTGGATTTCTAAATCAACCCTAAAGGAGATATGACCCTTATGCAAATACTTACAATCCGGTGTAGAGAGACCATCCAAACTTTAGTTATGGAGCAAAAGCACCAAATCAATAATAATTTCAGCAAAGAGCACCTCCACCATAGCCTTTACAATCATTAAAATCAGGTATGTTTCTTGACGATATATTCAAAACTTTCATGACTAACACCCAACAATTTCAACAGGAAACCTGCTCAAGTATTTAGAATTTGGATAGTCAGATTAGTCGGTTAGCAAATTGGAGTTTCAAGGGAAATTTTCCTCTCAAACAATAGTCAATTCAAAGCAAAATGCAAGCACCATAACTCTAAAAAGCAGAAAGGAGTTGTTGAACAAAAACCACCAGAAACAGAACCATCTGCCGCACTCAACTATGATCAATTTGCACCCTTGACAATACCACCCCCCCTTTCCCACAAAGACTTGCTAAATCTAAGAAGTAAAAGGAGGAAAAAGAAATTTTGGAGACCTTTCACAAAGTTGAGGTCAATATATCTTTGTAGATGCCATCAAGCAAGTGCCTTAATATGCAAAGTTCCTAAAAGAGTTATGCACCAATAAAAAGAAACTCAGTTATAATGAAAAGATAAAGGTAGGAGAGAATATATCTACTGTGATAAAAAAAAAAAGTTACTTCCAAAATGCAAATATCAAGGTATGTTCACAATTTCTTGTAAAATATGTGATTTAGGCATAAAAATATTCATGTGTGATTTAAGAACTTTCATAAATGCCATGTCATTGTTTATTTACTCTTCTTTAAGGGCTGATCCTCTAAAAGAAACTGGTGTAATTATTTAACTAGCTGATAGGTCAGTGGTTTACCCCAAAGGAGTATTAGAAGATATTTTAGTTCAGATTAATGGGTTAATTTTTCCAATAAAATTTTATATACTTGACATGGAGGAGGATAAGTCTTCTAATTGCTCTGATATTTTATTAGGAAAACTTTTTCTTAGCACAACTAGAACAAAAATTGATGTCTATGATGATACATTAACTATGGAGTTCGACAGAAAAATTATAAAATTTAATATTTATGATGCTATGAAGTACCTGAGTGATGTATCATGTGTGTATGGTTTGGATATCATAGATTTTTTAAGTCGAGAATTTTTTTAGCTTAATGTCTCTGATGATTTAAATATTATTCTTTGCAAAAATCTTGATGCAGGTAGCCTAAAGAATCTAGATAACTAGTTTGTTGTAGGTGAAAATCTTTAATAGATGATGTGTGAAATGAGAGCCCTCAAAACTATGAAGGAAAATGCACCCCGATCTGAATTACCAACATCCCATACTAAAATTTTACCCCTCTATCGTGCAAGCACCAAGTCTGGAGTTGAAGACGCTGCCCGAACATTTGAAATATAAATTTTTAGGAGGAGAAAGCATACTAGTATAATCTCTAACAAACTCAGCAAGGAGGGGGAAGATCTAATTTGCGTGCTCAAGGAGTACAAAGAAGCCATTGGATGGAAAATCGTTGGAATTAAGGGGTATTTCGCCTTCAACTTACATGCATAAAATTCTTATAGAGGAGGATAGCAAGTTAAAAGGAGAAGACAAGGAAGGTTGAACCTACCAATGATGGAAGTAGTCAAGAAAGAAATTTTAAAGCTTCTTAATGCATGTGTGATTTACCCCATTTCAGATAGCAAGTGGGTGAGTCCAATTCAGGTAGTATCTAAGAAGACATGCTTGACAGTGGTGAAAAATGCATATGATGAGTTAGTCCCATCTCACGTTCAGAATGGGTGGAGAGTTTGCATTGACTACAAAAAGCTAAACACAGCCACAAGAAATGACAATTTCCCGCTTTCATTCATTGATCATATACTAGAGCATCTTGCAAGTAAGACTCATTATTGTTGTCTAGATGGATATTCGGGTTTTTATCATATTCCTGTGGCACTAGAGGATCAAGAGAAAACTACTTTTACTTGCCCATTTGAAACTTTTGCTTATTAGAGAATGACATTTGGCCTATGTAACACCCCAACCATATTTCAAAGGTGTATGGTAAGTATATTTCTAAATATGTTGAGAATATTATAGAGATTTTCATGGATAATTTCACCGTGTATGAAAATTTCTTGGGTGAGTGTTTGTCTAATCTGACTAAAATTCTTGAAAGATTCTTGGAGCCAAACCTTATATTAAATTATGAGAAGTGTCATTTTATGGTTGATCAAGTATTGATTTTAGGGTATATTGTGTCAGATAAAGGAATTGAAGTTGATAAGGTAAAGATTGATGTATTAAATCTTTATCTTACCCCATTAGTGTGCGAAAAGTTTGATCTTTCCTTGGACATGCAGGTTTCTATAGGCGGTTCATCAAAGACTTTTCAAAGATCGCTCATCCTTTGTGCCAGTTGCTGCAAAAAGAAGTGGAGTTTAATTTTGATGATTCTTGTAAGAAAGAGTTTGATATACTCAAATAAATGCTTATCTCTGCCCTAATTATACAACCACTAGATTGGAGTTTGCCATTTGAAATAATATGCGACACCAACAAATAAAAGCTCTTTTTCCATAGTGGGAGCAGTGCTCGAACAAAGAATTAGAAAGGAAATTTATATTATTTACTATACTTTAAGAACCCTTGATGTGGCCCAATCAAATTACTCCACTATGGAAAAAGAGCTTTTAGCTATAGTTTTTGCTTTAAAAAAATTTTATCCTTATCTTATTGGTACTAAAGTTATTGTTTATTCTGATCATAAAGCTTTGAAGTACTTGCTTAAGAAGAAAGACGACAAACCAAGGCTCATCCGGTGGATACTCTTGCTTCAGAGTTTGATTTGGAGATTAGAGACAAGAAGGGGTCAGAAAATTTAGTAGCTGATCACCTCAGTCAATTAATGGTAAATGAGGGACCACTTTAAAATTAAGGATGAATTTCCAAATGAACACCTCTTTTCTGTCCAGTAGTCGTTGTCCTGGTATGATGATATTGTAAATTTTTTCTCTTTTAATATTTTTTTTCAGATGATATGTCAAGAGTTGAGAGGGATAAAATCAAGAGGGAAGCTAGATACTATGTCTAGGGTGATATTTATCTGTGGAAGTACCGTTCTGATCAAATAATTAGGAGATGTGTCAATTAAAGTGAGATTCATTCTATTTAAAATTTTTCTCATTCATGTGCATATGAAGGACACTTTGGTTCTGAATGAATAGCCCGTAAAATATTAAAGCTTGGTTTGTTTTGGCCTTCTCTATTTCATGATTCTTATATGCATTGCAAGTCTTGTGAGAATTTTTAAAAGACTAGTACTTTAAGTCATAGGAATCAGATGCCTCTTACACTTATTTTAATTTGTGAAATTTTTTATGTATGAGGTATTAATTTTATGCGTCCATTTCCTTCTTCTTTTGGAAATTCTTATATCTTGCTTCCTGTTGATTATGTTTCAAAATAGGTATAAGCTAAGGCTATCCGAACTGGCAATGCTAAGGTTATTATAGATTTTGCCAGATCACATATTTTTGTCAGGTTTGGAATTTCAAGAATTCTTATAAGTGATAAGAGGGACACACTTCTGTACAAAGTGATGGAAGCTCTCCTTTGGAAATACAATGTTGTTCATCACGCTTCAACAGCTTACCATCTGCAGACCAATGGCCAGGCTAAAATATCTAATAGTGAGGTTAAATCTATCCTTGAAAAGATAGTAAATCCCAATAGGAAATATTGGAGCCTGCATTTGGGTTATGCATTATGGGCTTACAGGACTACTTATAAGACACCTATCGGTATGTCTCCATATCGGTCAGTGTTTGAAAAACCTTGTCATTTGCCTGTTGAGTTAGAACACAGAGCATGCTGGGCTATCAAACAATATAATAAGAAGTTGGAAGAAGTAGGTGAACAAAGGAAGTTGCAGGTCCAAGAGTTGGAAGAAATTAGAAATGAGACTTATGATAATTCCAAGATTTATAAGGGGAAGACAAAAGCTTTCCATGATCAAATAATTTCCAGAAAATAAATTATGATGGGACAAAAAAGTGTTACTCTATGATTCAAGGCTTAAATTATTTTCTGGAAAGTTGAGGACTATGTGGATGAGATCTTTTGTCATCACTAATTTATTTTCTCATGAAGCAGTAGAGATCAAAAGTTTAGACATTAGTAAAATATTCAAGTTAAAGGGCATCGTTAGAAACCATTCCATGAGAGAATTCATACATCTGATGTGGAAGCAATGCAGTTGTAATGCTCTTTGAAAAACACTTGAATGAAAATAATGTCTAGACAAAGAATTTAAATAAAGACGCTAATGGGAGGCAACCTATTTTCTTTTCTTTTCTTTTCTCTTTTTTATTTCTTTTCTCTTTTTTATTTCTTTTGTTTTATTTCTTTCTTTTTATTTCATTTCCCTTACTAATGCTTCTTCTTTAATCTTGGGTAACTTATAGTTTATTTGTTCTTTTTCAATTTTTAGTTTTTGGTTTATTCTGTCCAAAAAAAAATTTAATTCTATATGCTAATGTTCATCTTCTCCTTCCTTAGGCAATGTATAATATTTTGCTTTTCAGGTTTATAATGAAACTAAAGAGCAATGAGTTTAATTTTTTATTTTTAGGGATAATGGCCTTAGCAAGTATAGGAGAAAGAAGACATTTAAAGAAGAGGAAAAGTGAAATAGCTAAAGGGGCAAAATGGGTATTTTTGTAATACTACCACTTAAAACCTAAAACCACATTTTCCCTATCTCCCTCTCTTTTCTTTTCAGCCACCAGCCATCTCCCTCTTCCCTTGCATCGAGCCGCACCTAAATCTAACCACCACCAGCTCCTCTCCCTTCGTTCTCTTTCCCTCCACTGAGAGAGCCCCAATCGGGCAAAACCCAGTCATGAGATCCACTATCACCAAACCCCATCGACCTGTAGCCACTAGGTCGGTGTACTGCCCTGGCCACCATTGCGCTACGTGTGACTTGCCTCTCTACCACCTACCCAGCAGCCCGATCAAGCTACACCCAACATCCATCGGGCGAACCCATCTTCATTATGCCCCCCCCCCCCCCCCGAGCAAGAAGTAGCAGCGCCCACCATTCTAGCCACTGCTCAATGATTGAACGAGTCAACCTTTCTCTTCTCTGTTCAGAACCCATACGACCACTAAAAAAAAGAACAACACCTACAGACCCAACCACTATCTCACCGAGCAAGCTACTCTCCATCTCTTTTCCCTTTTAAAATAAGCAAGCATAGAACCCAGCCATCATCATTAGTCATGAGGACTAAGGCAAGTACGAGGTGTGGCGCACCATCTTAGAGTCATTTGGCCAAATGCCCTCGCCTGATAGACGAGTAATCAGATGACAACTTTGACCACCCACAACTAGTTAATCACACTCCACCTCCTCAGCCTTCTAACTCAGATGATCATATTCCTATCGCATAGAGAAAGAATCGCTCACATGTCAGGAAGGGGAGATTTAGGGGAGAGACTTTAGCAGTAGTTCATAATCAAAATTTAAAGTTTGAAAGTCCCAGTGAGCAGCAGAAGTATGCACAAATCAGTGAGTTTCCCATCCTTTCAGGTAAATGTGTTCATTTATTTACTTTAGGTTCCTTGCATATCATGTTTGCTTGCAGTGGCGGAACCAGAGACTTGTTGAAGGGGGGGGGGCAAAATCTCCGGTGGCCGGTGGCTCTGTGTTGCAGCGTCGCCCGTGGTAGGTGCTGCTGGTGGCTGTGTTTTGGGGAGGGAAGGGAACAAAGACACAGGGAGAGGGAAGGGAAGAAAGAAGAAGAAGGAAAGGTTTTAATTTTTTTGAACCGGCCCAAGCGAAACGGCGTCGTTTCGCTTGGGCCGGTTTATTTTTTTATAATTAAACCCCTGGCGAAACGGCGCCGTTTCGCCAGGGACTAATTTATAAAAAAAAATTGAAATTGCAGCGAGGGGTTCGTTTACCCCTCGCTGCAATTTTCTCTGAAACTCAGCCCCCCTTCACGGGGGCTGAGTTTCCACGTCCTGTCGTCCTCCACGTCTGGCTGCCGATGAGGGGGGGTCGTGTGACCCCACACAACCCCATGGTGGTTCCGCCGCTGTTTGCTTGTGTTGATTTACTTAAAGGTATTGGTTGGGAATTGTTTCTCTTGATGGATAATCTCATTTATGCAAAATTGTTCAAAGAATTTTATGCTACTTTCCATTTTGATAAAACTGACCAATTTGATTTAAGTACTCCTAATATGGTTAAATTTTGTTTAATGGGACAACGTTTTAGTTTATCTTTAGACGAATTCAATAGAACTTTGGGGTTTAATGTCAATGACACTGTTTGTGATTTTTCTAATGATTACTCCAATGCTGTTGTGTATTCTGATTTTTGTGAAAACCTTCCTACACCATATGATCCTAGTAAATCAAAGTATATATATTTTAAGGACCCTAGCTTAAAATATGTGTATCGACTTTTGGCATATATATTTTCAGGTAGAAAAGATGCCCATGGTCTAGTGTCTAAAACTGAATTATTTTTCTTATGGTGCATGGATAAGAAAATAAAAGTGAATTTGGATTTTTAGTTTGTGAGTCAATTTTCAAATGTTATTTCCTCCAAAAGACCATTGATTTTAGGCACTGTTATCACTCAACTATCTGTTAATGCACATTTAATTGATATTAAAAATACTGATTTGCACTTAACTTGCACGCCGGCCCGTTGACTCTTAATACTTTGGATGGCATGGGGCTGTTATGAAAAGAGAATGGTATTTTTTCTTTGATTCCTCCAGGTCCTATTATGCCATGAGATCAACAAATTTATTACAGAACTTCATGAGCTACAACCTCCACAACTGCAACTCCTCCTTCCTCATCGAATGAGGCGTTGCTGCAAACCATTTTGGATAAGTTTAATTGTATAGAAACACATCTAGACAACTTGGAGGATAGCTATCAATAGGTTACAAATTAAATTATGGAGGTTGACCAGAGCATCGTTCAGTTATCCATAGACTTAGACTTCCAATACCCTCGCCGTCACTAATTGATTCAGCAGCTTACCTTCCCCTGCGGATATCAAGGGAGTCCTCTATTTTTCATTTATTTTTATTCACTATTTTGCTACATTAAGGACACTATAGATCCTAAGTGTGGGGGATATTTGTTGTGTTTTGAATCTATTTCTAACTGAATTGTGATGAAATTTGCTGCTAGTTTGATTGATTTTTTCATTGGATTGGTTGCTTTTCGAGTTGCTATATCTTGTCTCCTATTTTTATTTGGAGCTAGCTAATGCCTTCTGTTTTAGAAAAAAAAAATTGCTTAATTTTGCTAATTCACTTATATTTTTCTTGAATTTTGTGATTGTTATCTTTTGTTTTATTATTTCTTAGCCAAAGCCACATTTTATCTTTTAATTGATTTGAGTGAGACTTTTTAAATCTCAAGCTGTTTTGGCAGTATTAAGATTGGTGGTTTTAGCTTGATTCTTATTAGTTTACCTATTATGAGCTATTTTAATTAATATCTGTTATTAGTATAAAATATTTTAAGGACTTTTACTTTGTGATATTCTTCTTTAATCAATTTAATTAGTTGAGAACATATAGTTAGGCTCATTTAATCTGTCCTGAGCTGTTCAGCTTGAAACGAGAAAGTATGTTGAGAATTAATTCAAAAAGTAAAAAGAGAGAGAGAGAGAGAGAGCACAAGAGTTCAAAAAATAAATAATTTACTCTGCTAATCAAAAGATTATGAGTAGAGCTAGTAGCCACTTGATTTCGTGACCAGTTGAGTAATTGGGTACCGGTATTATAAATATTTGTCATCGCATCAAAAGACTGGTGATATGTCAGGCAAGCATAAGTGTGTTCAAAAATAATAATAATAATGTTCTTGACACTAATTTTTATATATGACTCGATGAATTAAATGTTGTCTTATGTATGTAACTAGCTTTCCACTTAATAATTAATTATTATTAAAGTGAGGCAAAATTCTTGACATTTTATATTGATAATATTATTAATTTAGTTGCTCAGACTTGTGAATTAGCAAAAAGTTTATTCTATGAATTTTCAATATTTTGTTGCCACTCTGTTTGAGGTTATTTAAATGTTATAATATGAATTGAGAGTTGATGAATGTGGGGTAGTGCTTTTAAATTGTAAAGTGCTTGAAGGTAATCACAATTCAAATATGAAAAAATTTGATAGTGAGCAGAATTTATTAACATTTGCATAGATAATTCAATCTGATATCATGTAGTTTTACTGAATTTGAGGTATTTTTGCGTAAATTTAGCTTGAGGAGGAAATAAATCTAAATGGAGAAAAGATGTTGAAAGTAGCTGAAAAAAACCTTAGGTGTAACCCTTAGGCAAGCTTGTGCCCGAGGGAATCTGATACTTGAAGATTACATGGACCAGCTGGGAATCCTGATTTGTTTGGGACACTTGAGATATGATTTTTGAACAGATTTTCAGAAATATTAGGACTTAATTATTTCTTTATTCAGTGGATATTAATTAGAAATTTTAATAGCTAATTAATATTATTTATTTAGTTATATTTTTATTTTCCTAATTTGGATAGGAAATTAGGAATGATATAAAAAGCTAAACTTTTAACAGCCCTGGACTCTCTCTTTCCTTCTTTTTATTCTAGTTCACGTTGACAGCAGTCAAGGAAATATTTTTGAGTTTTCTTTTTCTAAAGAACATATGTAATTAAACTCTATTCAATTGAATGGGTAATTAAGGTTTTCAAATCACCAAGATTTATGAGATCTAATCAATTCTTTACTTTTTTTTTTAATTTCGGTATTTGTGTATGTTCTGTAGCTCAATTTTATTATTATTTTGTTAATTAAAAAAAAGACATATTTATTGATTAGTTAAATAATATATCACTATTCAAAACTTAAAATCCGTAATTGTTCTTAAACTTTTGTTACTTGTGGCAATTAGACATAGCACTAAGAAGATGCACAATCTAATTTAAATAAATTTCGAGGCAAAATTTATTAATTAGATTTAGGTCTTTCTAAATCTTAAAGATATTAATAGGTTAAATCTAAAAGGGCGTTCCTATAGGGTTATTCAATAATAAGGGTTAGTTATATAGCGTCTTTTAACTAATTTATCATCTAAGGAATGATTGGTTAACGCGAGCGTTTCGGTTAGCTGTAACTAATTTACTGAAAATTAAAAAAAATTATTTTTGTATCAATGATTAAATCTAAGAGTTGAAACCAAGATTGTTTCCTTTAACTAAAATCTCTATTATTTTTATTTTCTAATTTAATTTTGTTGTTATTTAGATAATTAATTTAAAATTTTAGATTTAATTTAATTTTAACTTTCAATTGCAAACCTCCTCTTTTGAATTTTCTTTAGTTTTACTTTGAGTCTTCAAAAGAAATTAATTTAAGTAATTAATTCATTGATGCTTTGACCCTATTCACCGCTTTTACAATTTTTATTTTGTCCAATAATAGATTTTTTTTTATTCAACACCCATCGTATATCAATATATATTAATTTTTATATTAATTTTTATTGTAAATCAATTGATATATGTTATTATATGTATCATATATCAACATATATCAGTTGTATATTGATATTTATTTTGCAAATCAACTAATATATATTGCTAGATATAATATATATCAATATATATTAGTTTATACATTAATTTTTTTATTGCAAATCAACTGATATATGTTACATATATCAATATATAACATTTTATATTATATTGTTTATTTTCTAAACTATTTACATACATCAACATATATTAGTTTGTATATTAATTTTTTATTTGCTAATTATCTGATATATGTTAATATATGTTACATGTATCAGTATATAACAACTTGTATTCTATTTTTTTTCTCTAAATTATCTGATATATATTACATATATCAACATATATTAATTTGTATATTGATTTTTTTTTACTGTAAATCAATCGATATATGTTCTTATATGTAACATATATGAATATATAATAATATATATCAGTTGCACATTGATATTTTTTTTACAAATCAACTAATATATATTATTATGTGTAATATATCAGTTTGTATATTTATTTTTATCATAAATCAATTGATATATACTTAATATATCAGTTGTATATTGATATTTTTTTATAAATTAACTAATATATATTGTTAGATGTAACATATGTCAACATATATTAATTCGTATATATTTAATTATATTTAGTCATATATTGCATATAAATATATTTAAATATGTTATATATATATATATGCATAAAAATATGAATTATGTTATATATTAATTTTTTAAATAATTTTTTATGGCATATATTAAAATTATTTTAAAGATATAAATTAAATAAAATATATAAAAGTATGTGTATAAAATGTAAACTAAAATTAATTAACATAAACCATAATTTAATTTAATTAATTAATTAAATTTTAATTATATAAAATTTTTAAAATATTAATAGAAAAACTGCATGGAGATCAACCAACAATTTTGTGTAAAGGCAATCATTTACTTATATTCAAGTAATTGTTGGAGGTTGAAGAAATAAGCTTATGTATAAGGTTAAATATGGCGAGCGTGCGCCAAAAACTTCTAACGGCCGCATCCTCTTAAACAAGCTTTGGGATTCATGCATTGAAGGAGTCGTTCTGTTTGCTACAATATGGATTGATGCTTTCACTATTTGATCAAAGGAGATGTGTTACGAATATCAACCCGGGCGCGAGCTATTGACCCAATATTGATCGATGGTCCTTTTGGGAGAGGCGGAGCCAGAGCTATTTCTCCGAGTTGAACTCTATACGGGTCTTGTGTTGGTTATAATTCAGGAAAATTTATAGCCACTGATTATAATATATAGCTTTAATTCTCTTTCATAGTTTTTAATGTAATTTTTCGCACAGCGTGGTCCACGGCTACTGTACTTTTGAAAAAAAAAATTCTGCAATGTAAAATTGAAAAATATTTTTTAAGAAACGTAAATTTGAAAAAACTTTCAAATTTTAAGTTATTTTTATAAAAGGCCCTCTTTTTTTTTGTGTACGCTTTATACCGACTGATAGACAACTTGAAATTGAAGCATATCAGAAATAATTACTTAAATTCTTGACCAATCGTTTAGCATATATTTACATGGACTTAAATAATTATAATTAATTTGTGATTATTAACTATAGTTTCTCAATCAACATATTGAATTCCAACTTCTTGCATGAATAATATTTGAGGTATACAAAGTATGTGCCTGCATAGTGCATGTTTTCACCTTTTGCCATATCTTTTGGATCATTTTTTATTTTTTTTAATATCTGTGACTTCTCTTCTTCTACTTAGATTTGGAGAAGTAATTGATAAAATTTTTCAAACTCTACATTATGTTATTTTATTTCACAAAAAAATAATACCTGCATTTTACTCTGAAGAGTTTTCTTTATGGCACCTCACATTAACTTAATTATCAAAATCATTTTTCTTCTTGTAAAAAACTCTTCAAATCCCTAATATCAAATACCTTACTCTCAAAATGAACTTGCCGGTACCCATTTTGATGGCCCTTCTCTTTTATCTGCAGTCACCGATGAAACTAACTTCGTCAATTGTGCATATGAGAAAGGGCCATTGTAAAAAGAAATCTCAAAGGCCTTCAAACATTCCTAAGAATGCTTTAGTTTTCCTTTTTATTTTTCCTTTTTTTCATTTAAACATTAAAGGTATTTTAAAATTAATTATAATTAAAAAATCTTCTCTCTCAAGAATATTCTAATATTTCCACACCATATAGCGTTATTATTATTATTATTATTATTATTATTATTATTATTAAATTAATGTCTCAATACTATATACAACTAAAATTAATGTCCGTCTCAACACTCCACTGTTTTCAGACATTTTTCTCTGTACTTTGTCTACATTGTGCACAGAGTCAAACATATTACTTGGACTTTGAGGCTAAATGTAAATAAAAATATCATTTTGAATGGGATCTATTGATTAATTAGTAAATGTAACTTTCTTAATCATAAAATTTCTAAATAAACAACCTTTCAATTTGCTTTTTTTTCACCATCTAAATGATTCTTCTTCAAAATAAAAAAATAAAAACAAATTTCAAGCCCAATACAAAACCAACTTTTGGTTATTACACGATAATTACTTTCATCTGTAACAACTAAACAGAACTGGCACGTATAGAGCTGCAAGTCACGAAACTAGATAATTGAAAAAAGTAAACACTTCTGCTGCAAATTAATGGAAAGAGCACAGCAATCAAGAACATCCCACAGGAAACGAGGCAAAGAAAATTTAATATTGCCTTATTAACGTAAAACATTCACTCGGGTGAACTCATGAATTGTCTAAACAAGAAACAAATTAATCTGTACAAAATAAGAATAGGATCACCGAGTCTCGTGATGCAATTTCAACTACTAAAATTTCCATGATCAATATAGGACTTGTTTTTCTATGAAATTTCTTTACTTTTCTTTACAAGTGTAACTTCACAAGCTAATCCTGTTGATATTTCAGAACGTGTATGCAAGCGCATTAAGGTTCTAAACGAAGCTTTGTAGGATGATGACCTGTGTATGTGATCTTCAGAGTCCCTCCATTATCCACTGCAGAGATCTAGATTGGAATCTGAATGCACCCAAGTCATGCAAGAATTGACAATTAATAGCTTAACTAGATCGCTTCAGAGTATCTTCCAATCAATATTTTCAATTGCAACGATAATATATATTGAACAAATAATGGGGAACACAAATTTCAGTGATTTGTACTGATAAAAGCAGTACAAGGTTGATATAGATGGTGCTCACCTCTTAATGGCAAATAAAAGACGTCATGCCTTCATGGATCTTGTCCAGAAGAATCCCTTCTTTTTGGCAGCGTGGTTCTCTGCCAAGGATTTACTACCCTTTGATGATACAAACGAAAAATGCCGCTTCAAGAAAGGCTTTGCCAAGGAGCTCTTCATGCTGGAACTAGAGGCCATCTTGGGACCTTTTCCTTCATGTCCACTACCTTTTAGGCGATCAAACATGACAGATTCACCATCAGGATCGCTATCGACAATACGGTTCCTTGATCTTTTGTTTTTTGCTTTCAAATCCATTTCTGCTTTAAAAGCTTTTTGAGATAACTTATGGGTCTGCTTCTCCCCCAAAGTACAAACAGGACACGAAGGATCATACTTGCTAATTTCAGGTGTCATTGTTTCCAAACACTCAGCATGATAAACATGCCCACATGTTAGAACAGAAACTACAGAGAGCTCACTACTCAAAACAAGTTTCTGGCTGCTCCACAAAGACTTCTCAGTCAATAGCTTTGAGCAAATCCCACATGTTTGGAAATCAACAGAGGGAGAAGCTGATGTTCGACCGCTGGATCTGGTTTTCTTGTTACTGAAGCCCCAAGAATCTTTGTCAAAAGACCACCTTTCTCTATGTGAAGTGGCCATGAGCTCAGAGAATGCATGCATAGACCAACCATCAGAAGATCCACCATGTGACCCCGGGGTTGATTCATTACTCCATGAAGGAACAGAGGATCTCTCTTCAGGAACTGAGAAGCTGTTTGATGACTTAAATTCTGGGATTCGGGTATCAGAAACTTGCCCCATTAACTGATGCCCATTAGAATGTGGGGACCAACTTGGCATAGTTGAGCTAGCAGGACGCAGATGACTTTGGGATGATACTGGAGGTGTTATGGATGACGTTGAGGGCAATGAAAGAGAGAATTTTGAAGGAGATAGATTTGAGACAGTTGGGGATTCTGTTGACTCCTTCACCTAGAATGAACAGATTTAAGGAAACATTTCATATAATCATATCAAGGGAAAAACAAGTGTGAAATCAAAGGATCAAAAAGCTAAGAGAAAGTCCCTTCCACAATGAAGAAACACCTGTTCCAAACTTGTGTCCATCGATACATTCCTCGAGACAGATTGATCTGCCATATATATAAAATAATATTAGATTGCTATGGGATCATTAATATAGGTTTGAAGACTAAGAAGCAGTAAAAATGCATTGCACTAAATACTAACTTTGATTCAACTATGAAATATATCTACTGACTAAAAGGAAATTACTACATTGAGAACAATAACTAGTTGGCCAGAAAGCCATGATGTAAGAGGACATAAAAAATCTAGTTGGAGAACTATTAGGTCAAAAAAAAGGGAAAAAAAGGATGCAGTTAGCTTGAATGTGGTCTATAAAACCAAAAATGATGCCCACAGTGTAGAATGCTAATAGTACATAAAACTGCCAACAGAACATTTAATGTCCTAAAGGAACACTGTAAATACTGACATCTGCAGGACGCAGAATGCTGTTAACTTGAATCTTGAACGTTTCCTGTTGTGTATCAAGAAGAACTCCTGCAGCAACTAGGGCTTCATCTAAGTTGAACCAAGATTTGACATTATCAGCCACTTAACATTTACGAAACAAAGTTTAAAATTTCGAAACAAGTTCAGGTAATTTATTGAACAAGTTGAACAAAGACAATTCAGTCATTTGCAAAATGAGCCAAATTTTGGGCTAAAATATCTCTCAATTTATTTAAATTACATACGAAAGTCTCACAAATTTATCATAAGATACAAAAATATATTAAAAAAAATCCAATGTTTTCGGCATTATAATTATGATAAAATGTTTAATTTTTAGACACCATTCTGGAATAATTTTAGCATCACTAATGCTCAAAGCTTCCCACTTTACAAGGGTCAAGAAAGGTCCATCTATTATATTTAGATTTGGAATTTAAAAGAATCATTAATGTTTTAAATAAGCACTTGAATATATATATAGCCAAATTGCTAAACGATTAGCATGATAGCTAATTAGTGAGTTCAAACAAACCAACTTCACAAGCTCAAACTTGGCTATTGACCTTTTGAACAAATTTCTTTAGCTTCCAGTGAGTCCAGTTTCAAGTAGCTAGATTCCCTTGCAATCCTCGCAGCACTTTAATAAAAAGAAATTTCTCCAGTCCATGCTCAAATAAATAAGCAAGACTAAGCCTTTCATGTTTGCAGCAACACTACTCAAAGAAATCATGTCCAGCATGAAAATGAATCAAGCCATCTTTTAATGCTTTATGCTGAATTTTGGACTAATATCATATGAATTGCTCAACTTTTTGAAAATTCCCAATGCTTCCTACATCTCGGCTTCATGCTTATACAGTTACAAACTTTGTACTTTTGTTCCAAGATAGCATTATTTTATCTTATCGTAGTCCAAAATGCCAAAACAAGGAAACATTTTGCCTTAATAGGATTCTCACCCTCACTAGCAAATGTAAGAACCAGCTTGACTCCAAACTCATTTTCTATTAACTAAGTTAAAATATGAATCCCTAAGACCAAAGGCTTTGCCAAAATAATTATAGGCCCATATCACACATTTGCAACCAAGTGCTAGAAAAGAATGTACTGTCAATTTCTCTCTCAGAAGGTGCTAAAAGAATGCAGTGTCAATTTACAGAGAATATTTGCAAAAAGTGCTAAAAACACACACTTCAATTTTTCTCTCGAGGCAAAATTATTTTAGACAGAATAATATCTTGGCTCTATTTTTCAAGAAGATGGGGGTTGTGAAAAAAATGTAAATCATAGGATTAAAACTGGTTGAATGAAGTGAAAGGGTGCTACAAGAGTTCTATGTGATCCAAAGATGCCAATTAAATAACAAGAAAATTTTATCGCACTGTAATACAGCCTGCGATGATGTATGGTAGTGAGTATTAGGCAATAAAATGACAACACATGAGTAAAATACATATTGCGAAAATGAGAATGATAAGATGAATGTGTGGTCATACTAGGATGGATAGAATCAGCAACAAGTGCATTAGAGAAAAAATGGGGGTAACACCTATTGAGGATAAGAGAGCATAGATTGAGATAGTTTGACCATGTGAAACGAAGACCTAGCAATGCGCCGGTTAAAAAAACGGAACAAGTTAGAGTAGATATAGCTAAGAGAACCAGAGGTAGGTCTAAACCGACTTGGTCAAAAGTGGTCCAAAATGATCTTATGATGTTACATCTATCAGAAAAGATAACTCTAAATCGTATTGAGTGAAAAAAAAGAATCCATATAGCCGACCCCAATTGACTTGGGATTAAAACTTTGTTGAGTTGAGTTGAGTATTGTGTTGCATGTAAGCACAGATTTAGGTGGTACAGATCTACATTCCAGTTGCCTCTCAACCTTTGAGCTTCGTTAACTTTGCTATGTTTGTCACAAGATAATAGAAGTATCAGAATTTTACTCATTCTCTCACTGTCTCTGAATAGAGCAACTTAAATCATGTCTCGTTAGCATGACCATAACAAGACTAGCATGACAATAACAAAACCAGATGGCCATAATGAGTCGAGGGAGTCCCATTTATAAGATATTATTCAACTTGAAGTATTTTTCCATTTTTTTGCTTATTAAGTTTCTGTTCCTCAATGATAATAAGTAATGTTGGTAAAGCAAAAGAAATTGGCTATGAAGCAACGGCACAAGATTTTGCACCAAAAACCAACTGCAATCAGGGCTCCTTTAAAATCAGATAATCTTAACATTTTGGTGTAGGGTGACCATATGAGCATATAATGCCAGCTCATATTCCCACAGCATTTAACATCTGGGTGAAGCACTCAGAGATTATTCAACTTGTTAAATCACAAATGGCAACCTTTCCTCATTCAACTTTGCATAAATTTCCAGAAAACACAGCTTAAATCTTTTTTTTCAAGCATTTATTGTTTCTTATCCCTGGTTTCATGTACATTGGAGGTGTCCCCCTCTAGATTTTAACTTCGCATTAACAATGATGATAAGGTATTACTTGTTGACCCACTGACGAAAGTTTCTGTAAAATAACCTCTCTCCCTTGTCTATTTGAAACAATAACAAACTACACTATTAGCATATAAAATTCCAATAAGGCCTCTACCTCTGTTATTTCAAAAATATATTCCATCTCTATCGTGCTTCATATACACAGACAATAATTATATAGCTAAGTGCATAAGTATTACATGTTTCCTTAAGAGTAATATATAGTAATCAATTTCCAGAAAATATTTCCATATCATGTGAAATATAGCAATTAAAATTAAAAATTCTATCTACCAGTAATTTACCTGAAGCAGGAGTCCTCACATGTGCATTAGCACCTTCAGATATTGGAGACTTCTGCCATGACCGCCCAAAACTATCCAATGGGCTCCCATCCTCTAATGCATAAGCAGATTCATTTTTAACCTCTCGCCCATTGTTTCTACTATTTGTATCCGAAAGCCAAGTTATGGAAGTCTCCTCACCGGCTACTCGCCCTCTTTTGTCCCACCGAAAACTCCATGTTGGTGAATACCGAATATTCCTATGTAAGATCTCAGTACTTGGTCCATTTACAATATTTTTATCTCTAGCAGCAACACAACAAGCCCCTCCCATGCTAAAACACCTTGCGTTGCAAAGTTCTGAAAGAAAACCTCAAAAATTTTCACTCACATGTCCTGGAGTTCAAACACAAACTTAAAACCTGACAGCATCGGTTACAGATACAATTGTCTCTGCATTAAAGAAGAGGGAAAACAGAAACCATCATTAAGATGTTGAATAATTTGATAACAAGACGCCTATATCAAATAAAATTCAACCATTTAATAGGAATACAGCTTCAGATTTTGAAGAGAACGCTTCAAAACCCTCAAAAAGAGTCAGTTTTGCTAATTTGGATGCTGAAAATAGAAAAGGAAAAAAAAGGAACTAATCCTCGTACCTCAAAACACTAGTGATAGAGCTTATGGTTTCAATATACCAGACCAAAAACACCAACCTCAACAGAAAATTCACTAGTGAACAAACCACCACCAAAACCGTATTTTTCAAAAACAAAGCATACCCAATTTCGAGAAGATCGTAAAGGTTTCATTTTTCAAGTTCAAACAAAATTAAAGGAAGAAAAAAAGAAGAGGGCAAGAAAAATCAAAGTCAAATTGCTTCATCTATAGTCAAGAATGAACAAAAAAAGCTGAGCTGAAAATTGAAAAACAAAAACAAATTAAAAAAAAAGAAATATTTCTCTGCTTGCAGCACTCACTGGTTCACACTTCACACCAACCCCGCCAACTCAAAACCACTGAAACAGCCAAAGATATAGATAAAACCCCGCAAAAAGAAAACCTGAAATAAATACTACACAATAAGAAAGGAAAAAAATCGAAGGTAGATTATTAACAGGACCAACAACGACTCAATCTGCAACTCTTTAGGAGAAGTGAAGAGTACTAAGTCCTAATCCAAAAACCCCTAAAAATAGTAAAATCAAAAAACAAAAACGGAAACATTACACATGTCAAAGCAGATCCGATTTCATCGCCAAAAAGCCTGTGCCTATATGCACAAAATAAGTTGAATTAAATTAACTCAAAAACAAACAAAAAGCCAATACCAAAAAATCTGAAACCTGACGTGATCGAGGACAAGCCGAGCCGTACTTCAATCGGAGCCAAAACGCCACCGTTTCGAAGGAAGATAATACTTTTCTAGAGAGAGAAAGTCCAGGGTTAAAGAGCGAGAAGGTAGATGCGAGACGGAGAGAGAAAAAGAGGCTGCTATTTCTTCGTTGCAGAAAAAGAGGGAGAGAAGAGGGAATGAGAAAGGTCGTTTTAGACGGCTTTGTCAACGCCGTTAGCATTGTTCAAGAAAATTTGACAATTTTACATTTTTGACGGAGTTAGATGACGTCTGTGCCTAAACTTTATTATAATTATTTTTTATATCTTTTTTGACATGAATTATTTTTTATATCTAATTCGCGGTAAAGTTTTAGTTTAACAAAGTAAATTAGAAAAAAAAAAAAAAAAGGAAAATATAATGCACCAGGAGTGGCGCCTTCTGCAGTACGCAGGGTGCGTAGTACGCATGGCATGCTTTTCAAGTTACCAGAAGAAAGTATCAAATTGAGGGCTTAATTGTCAAAAAAAAGAAAAAAAAAAGATTATGAAGAAGAGCTAAATGAAAAAGTCCAATATTCTTAATTATCCAAATTATTGTGATTATTATGTATAATTTAATTATAATTTTTTGGATTCCCTTCTTTCACTTGCAGAAATTGCATCATTCTTTCGTTCCTATTAGGAGTTAGTAATTGATTCTTTTAATACAGATTAGCCAAATAAGATTGAGTTTTATTATTATTTCATTTAACTTATAATGCTTTTGATTGCAACATAACTTTTAAAAAATTAATTATATAATATTTTTTAATCAATAATATTATTTTTATTTATATAAAATAAAAATAATAATTAATAAAATATTTTATATAGAAAAAGTTTAAAAAAATATTTCACCTAAAAAAATATTTGAGCAATCCATATAAAAAAACAATCATACTCATATTTTATTTACTTTTTTTAGAATAAATAAGATAATATTATTAGTTTAATAAAAATAATTTAGATATTATTTAAATTTTTTTAATAAAATTAGGTTATAATTAAATAAGTTAAAAAAATTAAATTCAAATTTTTAATATTTTATTTCTTTCCAAATATAATAATATTTTTCAGTAAAATATAATCAAAATAACATATTAATTTTTCTAGTAATATATCAAACTACTATACATATTTATGGTCTTCTTCATTTATTTGACCAAATATTTATCTCTTAAAACTTTTAGTATTTGAAATTATTTTAATGTTTTGAATTTAAATATTATTTAATTATTGTATTTTATATATTAAGGTCCTACTTTTTTTTAAATAGCTTTTAAAAAATATTTATCATTCATTTAGTTTACATTTTATTATAATTTTGAGGTGTATAAATTATTATTATTATATTTTTTTTATTTTAAATATTAATACAAAAGTATAAATAAATCATTTATCGTATATAGATTAATTAAAAAAAGTAATATACATTTTAATCTATATAAATTTTAATTGAATCTTATATAAATATAATATAATAAGAAGAAAAATATTAATAAAGTAATTCCTATAAACTTAAGTTTCAAGAAAATTATTTTATATATGGTAAAAAATTCCCAAAAAAATATTAAAGTCAATTATTTTTATTTTATTTATATAATTAAGTTTATAATTTATTTTTTGTTGGAACAGGGTTTTATGTTTTTATTCCCCTAAGAAAGATATATTTATATTATCTTTATTTTATTAGAAGTCCTATGGCATCTTCAATTTTTTTAATAAGAGAATGACTTATGGATGAAATTTTAATTTTTTTTTCCATAATAGAAATTGTATTAAAATACCACATAAATACAAATTAAAAGAAGATTTTTAACATATTAGATATAAAAAATCTCCATACTAGATCTAGAACATATGAAAAGAAAATCATAAAATATAAACAATAGACCATATGAAAATTTTTTTTGTCAAATATCTGTCAATCTGTGGCATAAATTGGATAACAAACTTAAATCTACAGCTTGATTGGCTACCGAAAAGCTGAAGGAGGTGATCTGAACACCAGAGTAACAGAGCCACCACTTCTTCAAGGTTTTTAAATCTGTTTGGAATAGCAGATACATTCTGGATAGAATTGAAAAACACCAACTGCCATGAAAGACTCGCCAAAGCTTTTAGATCCTTTGAAACTTCTCTTGGTTTCCCTTCCAAATATATAGATCTAAAAATAAAAACCACCCACCATGAAAATGGAGGACATGAGAAAGCCATCTAAGGTCAAATATAAGAAAAACACACAAAAAATCAAAACAAACTAAAGAAATAAATTAAAAAATAAAAAAAAAAGTGATAAAACTTGGGCTGCCATGGGCCCAAACCTATAACTAGGGCAGACGAAGAAAAACTCTTTTTTTGAGAGTAGAAGAGAGAAGTTACCGAAGACTCGCGATGAAATTTTAAATTTAATCCATATTTCTCAATATTTTTGTTCTGTTTAAGAATTAAGCATTATATTTACTATTAGATTATGTTAATTACCTGATTTCAAAAAAAAAACTATGCTAACTACCTAAATTTCTTCTAAATGTTAAAACAAAAATCTCAAGCATGTGTAATATATTATAAAATCAAGTTTTAAGCTTATTATATAACTAATCTTATCCTCACACAATGAGCGGGTATTATTTTTTATCATATTATAAAAATTTATATATATGAAATTTTATATTTATATATTAATAATTTATTAAATATATGATATTTTTATATTTATATGTTAATATTTTTAATAAATAAATTTTATATTTAATATAATTAGTAATCATTAGTATAGTTATAAAAAATAAAATTGAAATGTGATATAATATTTTATTTTTATATATTAATAGTTTCATATAATAAATAAATTAATATAACAAATTATTGTGATTTTAAAAAATAATTTTATATAATAAATTATGGGACATAAATAATATATAGTTTAAAACATTCTTTTTTTTTTTCAACTTTAGTTATTATTCTATTTATTTATGAATAATATGTAATGATTTAGAAAGGTTGATATTGAGTATATGAATTAGAGATAATCAAAGGAGCGAAATCATGTTTAAGTCTTGGGTATGACTATGTTTATAGATAATGCTTGAGATTATCTGGTGAAGCAATATTCTGTTAATCTCTCTGAGAATAAAGTATGTTTTATATGGAACTTGCAGCTCAAGCTGATCCTGTTCCGATATATCAGAAATATTTGTGATTTTTTGAGGTATATAAGCTGAAAACCAAATAATATATATTATTAGTGCTGAACAAACTAAAGAAAATTTGATCTTTTGTATTATATATATATATATATATATTACATGATAATCTACTTTTCATTTATTTTTCAGTTTTGATCAATAAATTTCTTATATATTTTTTATCTTTATTTATTAATAATTTTATCAAATATATAATATTTTAATTTTACATATATTAATAGTTTTAGTTAAAAAATTATTAATAATTAATTAAATATATAATCTTTTATCTTAATATATTAATAATATAAATTAAAATATTTATTATTAATTATATATTTTATTAAATATTTGACCTTTGATCTTTATATATTAATATTTTTAGTTATCAAACTTATATTAATAATTTATTAAAGAAATAAGCTTTATATTTTTATGTATTAATAATTTTATATATTAATAATTTATTAAATATATTACTTTCATCTTTATAAATAAAGAATTTAAGTTAAAAATATTATTATATTCATATATTAATAAAAAATTTTACTAAATGTAATAAATGCTATTTCTTTTTATATTATGCATATATGTATTTTGTGGCATCATATCATGGTTTATTTTTTTTTATTTTTATATAAATTGTGCTGAATTAATTTATTCCACTTATCTATGTATATATATATCATTGCCTAATATATGTATTACTTTATTAAAAATAAAATAAATTATTATTGCCACAAAAAAAACAAAGAAAAATTTAAACATTTTCATTTAATTCAAATAAACTATTGATGTACATGTAATTTTTTTTTAATATTTTATTTTATAATTATGTATTTATTTTTTAAAAACGACTTATCGTTATCTAGTGGAATAACTTTTTACTAAGAAGTAATATTTTTATAACCAGACCAATTGATCAATAATTTAACTATATTTATTCAGATTTAATAATATAATACTATTATGTAACTTTTTTAAATAATAATAGATAATATTTAATTATTTATTATCTTTTTAAATTAATAACTTTTTAAATTAATGACTTTTTAAATTTTAATATTGTCTTTTTAAATCATTAACTTTTTAAATTTTAATTTTTATAATAATAAATTATAAAATTTATAATTTATATTTTTTTATCCACTTATGCAGTAACTATACATCTTTTATTTTCTAATTCCTTACCTGACAATTACACTGTGACGAGAATGGAAATATAAATAAATAGTTTATATATAACTCAACAATAAATTATATTGTAAAAAATATAAAATAAAATTTTTATTTCAATTTTTATGATAATTTTATTAAAATAATATTAATGAACAAATATAATATTTTTATTTTATAAATTGATACACTTATTAATCAAGAACAAAATATATACATATTTTTGCTATAAAAAAATTATAAATTTTATAAAAATGAGAAAAAAACTACAAAAAAAAATTAAGCAAAAATTTTTAAATATGAAAAAAAATGTGAGTAAAAAAATTTACAATTATTAGATTTTTATTAAAAGTGTTATTAATATAAATATTATTATTATAGAAATTATCAATGTATGATTAATTTATTATGAATGTTAAAAGTTATATATTTTATTATTTAATTTTTTAAATTTCTAAAAATATATAAATTAATTATTATTATAAATAAATTATTTAATTTATAATTAATTTATTATGAAGATTAAGAGTCATGTACATTTTAAAATTTTTTAAAATTTTAAAAATATATATAAATCAATAAATACTATTTAATTACATTAATGTGTAATTAATTTATAAAAAATTAAAAGTCATAAATATAATTTATTTAATTAATATTATGAAATTATATTAATATATAATTATTTAATAGAAGATTAAAAGTTATAAATATAATTAATTTTTAAATTTTAAATTTTATATAAATTATTAAAATTAATTAAAACTTAATTAAAATAATAAAGTATTGAATATTGAATCAATATCAAATGAAATGGTTTAAGTTTTTTGTATCCATAAAAGAGAGCGTGAAATTGAAAAATTAATAAAAAAAATTGAGAAATTATAACATCATAGTATTTTTACAAATAGATAACATAATATTCTTAGAAAAATTCTCATTTTATTAGTTTTTATATATTTTTATAGATATAGATTTGTTTATATGTGTTTGTTTCTTAAATTTGTATTAATTATTTAATTAAAATTCTTTAATTCTTTTTTATTGTTTACTTTTTTTTAAAGAGAATGAGAAAAATATTCCTTGTTAAAAAAACATCCTTTCTCATTTTTTGTTCGATCAATTTACTTAATATATCTTCTCAGTATAATGCAATTCGGTAAATTTAAAATCATAAATTGCAAAACTCAACTGTATTGCGTGTAAATGAACATTACTAATCGCGTTTCATATAAAAAATCTTGAAAATTTCACCAATAAATTATTTTAAAAAATCATATCCAATTGGTTTTTACTTTTTTATTTTAATTTTTTAGAAAAAAGCAAAATTCACTAAGTTAATTTAGATTTATCTGATTAGATAAAAAAAATATTTTCACATTAAATATAAAATTTATAAAATATATTTTTGAGAATTTTATTTTAAGAAGACATTTTACGTCAATGAATTTTTTTTTATTTATAGCACAAATAATTTTTTTTCTCTTTTTATCATAGTTTTTTCTTTTTAATTATTATTTATATAATTTTTTTGTAATTTAAAATATAAAATAGGTTTTTTAAAAATATAAAATAAAAATTGATAATAATTTTTAGTTTAAAAAATATAAAAAAAACTAAGACTGTATTTGGAATGATTTTTATTTTTTTTTAGTTTTTTTATAAAAAATAAAAATACATTCAATAATATAATTAAATTAAAAATTTTTTTATTTAAATAAAATTTGTTTTCACATTAAATACAAAATTCATAAAATATGATTTAAGAGTTGTGATTTTGAAAATATATTTTATATTAATAAAATTCTTTTTTAATATAAAATATTTTTAATATAAAATAGTTTATATTAATAGAACTTTGTTTTTACTGCAAAAGGTAAAATTTTAATAATATAATATAATTTTTAAAAACATAACTAAGTTTTTAAAAAATATAAAATAAAAATTGAAATAATTTTTAATTTAAAAAAAAATAAAAAACAAAAAATTTACAATCTATACGAACACACATTAAAAATTTATAACCTAAAGGAACACAAACTAAATATTTAATTACATCATTAGGTGTCTGATAAAGATTTCCTGTGAAGCTTTTCAGCAGGATTATAAATGAATGGAACCAAGTGTTATGGATTATACTGATTGAGATTATAGTTTGTTTAAATGTACTTTAAAACCACATGATCTTTTTTATACTGATTTTAAAATAATATCAAAAATAAATTTGTTAACATTTTGAACAAGTTGGAGTTTTCTTATGAGTCTAGTTAACTAAATAAAATTATCAATTTTAACTTTTTATTTATATTTTTCTCTCACTAATGCATATTAATATATACTTTATATATTTAAATTTTATTTTATTTTTAATTAAGTTTTAATTCATAGTAAATTTTATGAAATGCTATGAAAAATAATAATTTTTAAAATATTATTATATTAACTACTTTTTATTAGTTGCTCACGAAATTTTTACTGGAGTCTAAAAATGGTGAGAATTTGTAAAAAGTAATTGAATTTCATATTGTCTTAGTTAATGAATGAGCCAGGTTTATGAAATTTTTCACAAATTAATGGTAATTTTACAGTTCTATTTTTAATGGTAATTTTTCATATTGCTTTTTTTTTTCTTCTAAATCTTAATTTCATTATGTCATTGGGGCATTCACTTATCAATTTTTTTTAATTGAGTATAAATTTAATTTCATTATCAATATTGTTATATATGCATTAATATTAGCGGAACAAATTTAACCAAAACATGAATATAAAATTCAATACACGTAATTTTGGTAATTTAAAAAACTTCATCTTAGAATAAAAAAAAATCTACAATTACTTGTCAGTGGTTATCCACGTGTACTACCCACTAAAATTAGTGGTACTGTTAAAAAATTAAATTTTATGAAATGATAAATTCATGCAAGAAGAATTTATCATTTCATAAAATTTAATGCATAAAACTTAAAAAAAAACTTCTATCATAGATAAAAAAAAATAGAAAAAATAATTTTTAAAAAAATAATTTTGTACTTTTCAATTTTTTTTAAAATTTAAAAAATTATCGCTGTCAAAACTAAAAGTTTATTAATCCCCTTGTGTCTCTCAACTCCCAAACTATATTTACGTTTCAACCTTTAGTTTCTTAATGCTGAATAATAATAATAATAAAACAAGAGGCTAAATTTAGTCAATGTCAAGTCAAAAATGGTTTACGTGTACAGTGAAATACGCGCGTGAATTAAAAAAATATGAGGCATTTGCAATTATTTGATAAGGTGGCAACAGTGTGAACCCAACAATTAATATAAAATATTTTAATGTAATTTTTTAAAGGATTTTATTTTCTATTTTAATATATATTTTTTTAAAATTTTAATATAATTTTTAGTCTACACGTAATTGGCAAATCTTGTATGGAGTCAAAAAAACTAATTGATTTCTATTATTAATATCTAAAATTATTATAAGTTAATATTTATATTTAATAAAAAAATAATATTAATAATTTCTGTATATTAAAATACTTTTAAGAAACATGAGTAAAATAAAAATATATATATAATCGCAAAATTTGCACAAAACGTGGACGCATTACTGGTTATTAATTAGAGTAATGCGGAAAATTAAATAAAACCAAAACTACTTAAGCCTTCAAATTATTCAAAAAATAAAGTTTAATTAAATTCTATAATAATTTAAGAAAAGAAAAAATATGAGCTTGGGTGCGGTCCCTGCCAAAACGGTGGCGTGTATAACTTGGCGACACCAAATCAATCAGATGGCCAACCATAAGTATCCAAATAAACGGAGGTTATTAGGTGACTCATCTCACCTGCATATATATTTATTTTATGTTTCTATTAAGCAAATTACTTATTTAATTTTTATTAAATAAATTAATTAAATTAAAAATTATAGAATAAGTTTGTAATTTTCAGCTACGCTAGTAGAATTTTAATTGGATAAATTACACTGCATAGTGCATGCGAAAAAGGAAGTTTCGTTTTCATAAATATCCTACGCGCACATTTATTGATATTTTCACATTTTCAACAGTATTTTTATTTTTTTTATTTTTTAATTTATTTAATTTATATTTATTTATTTTAAAAAATTAATATTATATTTTCAATATACACATAATATATATATATATAATACATACTCAATAATACAAACTACATCTACAACATCTACAATAAATCTATAACACATCTACAATAAATCAACAACACATTTATATAATATTTTTAATAATATTTTTAATTTTTTATTCTCACAATATCCACACAACGTTCACACAATATTCACATAACATTCAATAATTTTAATATAAAATACACTCAATTTAAATAATAAAAATATAACATACACACAATATCTATAACATTTTACAATATATATAACATATTTATAACACATCTGCTATACATCTACATAGAGAAATTATATGTATTTTTTTATTTTGTATATGTATAATATATAAATTTTGTTTAAAAATAAATTTAATAATTTTTATTAATATATTTTTGTAATTTAAAATATTAATTTTTATTATTTTATTAGAATATTTTTATTTAATAGTAGAATTTGAAAAAAAAATATAAAAATTGAAGTAAAATATTGATTGTAGTGAGAAAAGATGTATTTTTGAAAAAAAAAATTATTTTAATGAATAATGAGGTATTTTTAAAATTTTACTCTAACTTTTTATAAAAGTGTAAATATTTTTTACTTTTATAATATTTTAAAATAATATTATTTTTTTGATAGTTATATAAATGTCCCATTTTAATTTTCAAAAATTTTAAAACCTTTTTAAATTATTTACCATGTAATTAATGTATTAAAATGATAAATGGAGAACAAGTTGAGATAAGTTGCATCTATGCCTGATTTGTATTGGTTGTTCAAGATGGAAAACCAAAATAATAATAATAATAATAGTTCTAAAATTAATAGAAAATTTTGTATTGCAAGCTTTTATATTCAGAGTACAATTGAATTTAGCTAAATAATCTCAATTCCATAGTTTAATTAATACAAATTTAATCAATTATTTAACTTAAAACATTATTCTTAAACTCGCATGCAAATATAAATGCGTGAACTTTTTAATTCTTTTAGATATTTATATTTTAATAATTACACATAATATTTTTTGATGTATCAAACTATTTTATCGAATTATTCAATTGCACTGAAGTATATATTGTAGTATTATAGATAAATTCGAATTATATAGCCGAACAATGATAAAATACAATTTGATGTGACAATACTATACCGACATTCAGAAAATCTACTCACTATATCGACAGGTCCTAAAAATTTATTGACTTTTATAAAAGTTATCTTTACTTTTTAACTATAAATAATTATAGGCTTTTACAGATAAAATATTTAAAAATCACTATTTTTTAGTAATATATAATTCGGTTATTTTTTATTACTTACTTAAGCATCAAAGACTCTCCACTGAAATTCGATTGTTTTTCTTAATTTTGCAGGTCCAAATATTACGGCACATCAAATTTGAACTTAGATTAAAGTTGTTGAAATCCATCTCTTCGCCACTTTCTATTCTAAAAAGATAATAAAAAAAATTCAATAATTCATTTTTTTGACTATATATAGATGTACATATAAAGAAGAATAATAAATGTAATAAATTTGAATAATAATACTATACTAAATTTTTGTAGATCTTTTACAGTAATTTCAAGTTTTCTTTTTAAATAATATGCACCTATTTGATTTTTTTAGCTACATAATGCAACTTTGTTTTATAATATAAATTAAATATATTATATAATTTAATAATAATTGCATAAGCAATATGAAACATATATTAAATTATGAGGAAATTATGTTATATACGTAATTTCCTCAGTTACTTTATAAGTTTATGGGACCCGGAGAATTTTATTTCAATTTTATGACTTTTGCTTTTTTTAAAAAAATAACTTTTTAACTGTATTTTTTAAATTTTTTTTGTAATTTTTCATTTTCATTTTTTATATCTATTTTTTATTTAAAAATTTTATTTTTGATGTCATATTTTTAATATATTGGATAATTTAAATAAGAAATCACAAAGATTTTATGTATTTAATTTTCAAAATTATATATATATATATATGCATATTCAAATTTTAATTATATTACATAAACAATGAATCACAATTATTAAAAAGAATGTTTACATAACTACTCTAAAAAATAACTTTTATTATAAAAATACTATAAAAATTAAAAATATTTACACTTTTATAAAAAATTTATGCAAAATTTTAAAAATATTTCATCCTTCAATAGAATATTTTTTTTTATAAAAATAATTTTTTTCTCAATACAATTAATATTTTACATTAAATTTTTATTTTTTTATTTTTATCAAACTTCACTATTAAATAAAAATTAATATTTTAAATTATTTATCATCATATAAAAATTATATTTTTTTATAAAAAGAAAATTTTTATTTTTAATTATAAAAATAAATAACACTTAAAAATAAAAAATAAATTAAATATACAAAAATAAATTAAAAAAAATTATTAAATTTATTTTTAAATAAATTTTACATATTATATACATGAAAAAATAAAAAAATATATATACAATTTTATTATGTAGATGTTATATAGATGTTATATAGATTTGTTGTAGATGTTGTAGATATATTATAGATGTTGTGTGTATATTATATTTTTGTTACTAAAATTATGTATATTTTATATAAAAATTATTGAATATTATGTGAATATTGTATAAATATTGTGTGGATATTTTAAAAATAAAAAATTAAAACAAATAAAATTAAAAAAATGTTAAAAATATTATGTATATGTATTGTAGATTTATTGTAGATGTTGTAGACGTAGTTTATAGTATTGAGTGTGTATTTTATATATATTACGTATATATTTATTTTTTTATATGTATATTAAAAATATGATAATAAAAAAATTAAAATAAAAAATATAATTAAAATAAAATCGCAAAAAATACAAAAAAAAATACAAAAATTAAAAAAAGAAAAGAAAAATTACCATTTAAAAGTAATATTGAAAAAGATGCGTGAAATCCGTATGATTGAAAAAATTATTCATCGGGCCGTATATTTGAAAAAAGTAGCTTGAAAATCACATATACAATATAAATTTCTCTTATTAAAATTATAATATAAATACCTATTATAGATTTTTAAGTTTTCCTTCAAAACCATTAAGCATGAATAAAGAAATGTTCAATTTTTTGATAAAAAAAATATATCTCTTTTCTTACATTCATAAAAATAAAAATAAAAATTCATTCTCTATCTTTTTCTTTTATATAGACAGTTATCGCTTAGTGACTATCTATAGTTGGGTTGTGGTGATTGCTAAGGCAATTATCACTTTTTTTTAATTAATTTAAATTAATTGGATGGGCTTGGGTGCCCACCAATATGCATCTCTCATTCACACATTGATGACATCATCTCTTTTCAGTTTTTATAAAATTCATATTTTTGTAAATATACTATGTGACCATACATATTTCTAGAGCACTATAGTTATCTATTTGTTAGGAGTATTTAACATTTCAAAAATTAAAACTTAGGTCAAATATAGTATGCAATACCCTAGATCATTTACCACATTTTATATCTAATGATCTCATTTATATAAATAAATATTATTTTATTCATAATTATATTTTTCTTTACATAAAAGACAAATATAATTGGTAGACCAATAAATACAAAATAATAATATGATAACTCAAAAATAATATTCCTTTTTTGTCGATTATTGCAATTCTATTTAACTTACTTTTCTAGAAATATTCCATTGAATTGAATCATTTATAATCTTTTTATAACATACTAAGATAACAATCATTAGATAAAATTTTGAAAAACAGGTAAGAGTATTAAGGGTATTCTTTGAGATTTTACTTCATAAAATCTAGGGTCTCACATAATATTAAAGTTGAGATTATAACTTTTATTTACCCTTGTAGTCAATAAATTTTGCACTCGTAGTATGAATCATATATTTTGACATTATCCTCCTTTCATATAGAGAGCATGTCTTTCACTTCAAATAAATATTGTACAGATTTTAGTAGACATACATAATAACTGATATGAGTTCATTCATACTTTTCAATTCATAAGAACTCTAATATGGCAAAATAATAATAATAATAACTTTATGAAAGCAATTCATTATTTATGGTCATAAGTATATATCATATAGATTATGACTTTCCTTTTGTTACTTAAATGACGACATAAAGTATTTCAAGCTTGGCTCTCTATTATCACTTAGATAATAAGTTTAAAATCGTATCATCTCTATTTTTACAGGGTAATAGAGGCGATTGCCTGTGTGAGAAGGCCAATCTTATATATGTCCGACATGTACACTTATTTATGTATGTTTCATATTAAATGAAACTTGAGCATTAAAAGAAATATCATTAATTAATAATGATAAAGCATATGTGAACATTATTCATATAGCTCATTTACAAGTACAATCAAAATAAACGCAAGCTGTAATGTTTAAAATTTTAAACAATGAATTTTTTTAATTAATATTAATAATTGATAGTGTATAATAATAAAAGTGACTTGGATAAATAATATAAGTAAAAAAATAATAAATCTTAAAATTTACTAAAGAAATTATTTTTACAGTTTTACGAGACTAAAACTCGAATTAGAATCAAAGGTTAAGAGTGAGGGTGCACCATAGTTATTGTGAGCATGCCCTTACCTGATTAAACTATATATATACATGTGTGTGTAGAAATTTCTTTTTTTTTCTTTCATCTCTCATGCCTATCATCACCATCACCACCAAAATTTCTCCTTTCTTCTTATTTTGAAAAATTTAGCAAAACCTTAAAAGGAAATCACATCTAGCTATAGGTTTATAGAAGAATAAGCTAGAAAATGTGAGATTATCAACAAGTGATAAAAGAGAAAGAGGGAAAAGAGAAAAAAAGGGATTTTTTTTAAAGAGGTATGTGCTTATGTATTTTAATTTATAAATATTTAAATTTCTATAAGTTTTAATATTTAATTGGTTGATTGAGTCATTTATAATAAATTATTTATTGAAAGTATTGATTAAATGGATTAATGAGTGAGAAAAATGAATTAAAAGAACTAATATGTGATGAGTATGATTCTTAATTCAACATTTATAAGAATTTGGTGGTTTGATATTATTTTTAGCCATGAGTTATGGTTAAAGGTTTGATTAATTGAAGTTTGAGTAAAGTATTTGATATGAACTCTTTTTATGTCAAAAATTTAGTTTTGATATATTTTTAACTTAGATCTTCAATATGTTTGTGTTTAATGAAGTCAAAAGTGCAAACTACATAATTTTGGAATGCCACGGGCATGGCTTGGAGGTGCCATGGGCGTGGTATTGAAGTCAAAACTGCCAGAGGAAGAATTATTTCTAAGGCAGACCCAAAACTAATGTCACGGGTGTGGCAAAAAAGTGCTACTGTTGTGGAATTAAAAATGAGGTTGTTTGCTTCAAATTTTTTGATGAAACATTGTTCCACGGTCGTGGCACTATGGTGTGGCCCTTGAGTGCCACGACCGTGGGGTCTACAAAAGTATTTGGCAACCTCGTTTTGTATACCTGAGATTGAGATGCCACGATTGTGGGATACTTTGATGATGCTTTTGGCTTGTATTTTGTGATATACAGGCCTAATGCGAGGCTTGTATGTTTGTGTTTCTTATCATTGTGTTGAGAATTCATATTTATATGTTAAAAGTATGAAAAAAGAGATTTAAACTTTGGATATGTGATAATTATGTGAATACTAAGTGTTGAACAAAGTATTGTTTTATTGAAATGGTATACATAATTCAATATTAATTTAATGGTAACTAAAACTAATAAATTACCCAAACCATAATGATTTTAGATCTAGCTTGGGATTGAATGACTAGTCAGAGGATGAATATGCATAATGATAGTGGGCACATCATGCCATTAATGGACATTTTGTATCATCAGTGACAGTGGACATATTTGCCATTATAAATTTTAGAGATTGAGCATTAAATTGCCAACAGTTACTTGTTGTCCAAACCTATGATATGATGAGTTATATGGTTGTTGTTAAATTAATCAATTCTGGATGTAATCATGTTCAGTGTTTTAGGCTTCAATGAATTTATTAATTAATTTATTAATGTTTTAAATTGATAATTTCTATTATTTCTAAATTAGTTTATGCATAATTATCTTTTTTAAAATTTCTTGTATATTATAAATACATAAGTACCACTAAGTTTTGCTTAGCGTGTTAGAATTATTTTCTGACTCGCAGATCAAATTAGAATAATTGAGACTACAGAGTGAGAGATATACGTTTCGAATTAACTGCATCATAAATATTTAAAAAGTAATATTATAAATATTGTATTCTGTATGGTTCATTTAGTAATCCTTTATAATTTTGTATGACAATTGTATAAGTTTGAGAGTAGTAAGAGAATTATAATAATATTTACAATGCAATTTAATAATAGGAGTTCTTTATAAATTAAACAGATATATGTATGTAATACAAACATGATCACGGTATTTATTTTGAAAGTTTAATAATTGCATTAACATATTAAAGCATTTTAGTTTTATTTATATATTATTTATAGTCAAGTATGAGTATTTAAGTGACATCACCTATATAGTTAAGTGTATAGACTATGTATGAGGTGTTATACAAGCCCTATGCTTTAACATGCCTATAATATGTATCTCTTGGTATGGGTTTAAATTTTCCCATGCACACTATTGGATATAATGTGTTATATAGTTGTTAAATTAACCAATTCTGAATTTAATCATGTTAAGTGTTTTAAGCTTCAATGAATTTATTAATTTATTTATTAATGTTTTAAACTGATAATTTCTATTGTTTCTAAATTAGTTTATGCATAATTATCTTTTCTTTAAATTTCTTGCATATTATAAATACATAAGTACCACTAAGTTTTCCTTAACGTATTAGAATTATTTTTTGATCGTAGATCAATTCATAAAAATTAAAACTGCAGATTGAGAGATATATTTTTCGAATTAACTGCATCATAAATGTTCAAAGAGTAATATTATAAATATTGTATTCTGTATGGTTCACATAGCAATACTTTATAATTTTGTATGACAGTTATATAAGTTTGAGCATAGCAAGAGAATTATAATAATGTTTACAATATAAGTTAATAATAGGAGTTCTTTATAAATTAAATAGATATATGTATATAATACAAACATGATCACGGTATTTATTTTGAAAGTTTAATAATTGTATTAATGTATTAAAGTATTTTGGTTTTACTTATATATTATTTGTAGTCAAGTATGAATATTTAAGTGACATCACTTATATAATTAAGTATATGGACTATGCAGAAAGTGTTACACAAGCCCTATGCTTTAACATGCCTATAATATGTATCTCTTGGTATGAGTTTTGTAAATAGATCTGCAACCATATCATGCGTGAACAAATGTCCAATTTGGACTACGTACTATAGTGTGTGTATCAGATTAGCTCTTAAAATTTTTTTTGAACCAAAATGTAACTTTTTTTTTTCTAAATTCGGGTCAAATTAAAACTTTTTTAATGGAACAGTTAACTGACCTAACGGCAGGGTTCAATTTGGATCTTAGTTAAATATTAGGGTCCAAATTAAATTTTTATAATTTATTAATATTAATATAATATTTTTAAAAATTATTTATTAATAAATAAATTTTTAATATTAATAATTTATAATATTAAACAATTTATTTCTTCATTCATAATTTACAATAATTTTAACAAAAAATTAATAATTTATAATATTAAAAAATTATAATTTATTTTTTTAATTTACTTCAATTTTTATATTTTATATTTTAAAATTTTAAAAAATTATTTTCTTAAAAAAAATCATTGGATTAAAAATAAAAAAAATATTGGCTTAACAATTTATGATTTATCTACAGAAAAATAATCACTCTAATTAAAATTAATAAAATGAACAATAACCGTTAATTTTTTTACCTCCATTAATAATTTTCATGAGTTTGAAATCATAACTATCAATTCTATAATCTTAAAAAAAAAGCCAAAGCTATAAATATTAGAAGTAAAAAAAAATAGTAAAAATAGAGAAAAATAACTGGATAGTCTCCTCTGTAATTTGATTAAAAAAACTGTATATGTAATTTTTTAATATTATTTTTATCCAATTTAGTTAATGAAATAATTTTTCAGTTTTAAAAATTAATTAAAAATTTTAATTAATAAAATTTTTAGTTTTAAAAATTAATTAATAGTTTTAATTAATTTTATAATTAAAAAATTATTTTATTAATTAAATTAGGTAAAAAAATATTAAAAAAAATCCACATATATAGTTTTTTAAAATCAAATTGTGGAGGAGACTGCTAGTTATTTTTTATATTTTTATTTTTTTTTTACTTTTAGTATTTATAGTTTCAGCTTCTCTTCTAAAATTGTAGAATTGATAGTTATGATTTCAAGCTCATAAATATTATTAATAGAGGTGAACAAAATTAATGATTTTTTTATTTTGTTAATTTTATTTAGTGTGATTATTTTTGGGTAAATAAATTATAAATTGTTAAGCCAAGTTTTTTTTATTTTTAATCCAAGGGTTTTTTTTAAGAAAATAATTTTTAAAAATTTTAAAATATAAAAAATAAAGAAAAATTACAATTTTTTAATATTATAAATTATTAATTTTTGTTAAAATTACTATAAATTATGATATAATAAAAATTAATTATTTAATATTATGAATTATTAATATTAAAGATTTATTTATTAAAAATTATTTATTAATAAATAATTTTTATTAATATTATATTAATATTAATAAATTATAAAAAGTTTAATTTGGACCCTAGTATTTAACTAAGGTCTAAATTGGACACTGCCGTTAGGTCAATTAACTGTTCTATTAAAAAGTTCTAATTTGACCCAAATTGAGGTCCCACATTTTGATATATGAGTATCTATGGGCTTGCAATCCTACATATGAAATTGTTCAGGAATTTTCTTAATATATGGCTATTGTGAAAGAGATACTAATTTTCTTGAATAATGTCTTATTATCTTAACTCCAAGAATATATGCAACTTCACCAATATCTTTTATTTTAAAATGATACGATAACCAATCTTTGATCTCATTCACAAACCCCTTATCATTTACAGCTAAAAGCATATTATCTACATATAATGATAATATTGCAAATTTCTTATTAAACCTCTTCGTGTATACACAATGGTCTTCATCAATCATTTTAAATCATACGACACCATTGCATTATAAAATCGAATATACCATTGTTTAGAAGACTGCTTAAGGCCATATATTGACTTCAAAAGTCTATACACCTTATGCTCTTGGCCTTCTTTAATGAAACATATTGGTTGTTCTATATAGATTTCATCTTTTAACTCTACATTGAGAAAAATAGTCTTTTATATCCATTTGATGTAACTCAAGATCTGTGCTTGTAACTATACTAGAATTAGTCGAATTAAAGTAAATCTCACAACAGGTGAGAAGGTTTCTTCATAATCAATTCTTTATTATTGCGTGTACCTTTTTGCCACTAAACGAGTCTTATAGCGTTCAACACTACCATCAGCTGTACACTTGATTTTGAGAACCTATTTGTTCCCAATAACTTTACATCCTTTTGGAAAATCAACTAAATCCAAAATTGGTTTGACTTCATGGACTCCATCTCTTCTTCCATGGCTTTAATCCATTTTTCCTTTGTAGGGCATTTAAGAGCTTCATTCATATTTTTAGGCTCTTCTTCATCTTATGAAGTAACTAAGAAAATTCTCCCTTCATCTCAAAATGATGATGTAGGACACTTTTTCTATTTGTTCGGCGTATTTGAAATTGATCAAAGTTAGTCCCACTTAAAACCAACTTTCAAAATTAGATATGCTACAGGTAATATTTGAGTGTCTGAAATGGATTCATTTATTCTCGTATCATTCTCACTCGAATGTAGCATATCTAATTGATTTATATTAGCGGAAGTAATATGGTCCAGATTTTCATATAGAGATAATTTCTTACCTATCTCCCCTTCTTTGGAAGATTATTCTCTAAAAATGTGACATCTCATGATTCAAATTCATTTATGCTACTATTATTTTGTTCATCTATGAACACATATCCTTTTGATTTTTCAAAATATCTTATAAAGATATATTTCTTCACCCTTGGACCTAATTTTTCATATTTATAAGAAGGTTCGTATACATAGACTACGCAACCCCACGAGCTTATTATATTTAGGTTAGGTTTTTATTTTGTCCATAACTCATATGGCGTAGTGGTAACTGATTGGGAGGGTACTCAGTTGAGAATATATGTGGTTGTTAATAATACATAACCCCAAAAGGTAATGGGTAATTTTGCTTGTGCCATCATTGATCTCACCATTTCAAGTGGGGTCCTATTTTTTCTTTCGGCAACACCATTTTGTTATGGTGTTGCTGGAATAGTCAATTGTCATTCTATTCACATTTCATTCCAAAAACTTCTGAACTGATTAGATAAATATTCTCGACCCTTATCAGTTCTTAAAACATTTATTTTATTGTCTAATTAATTTTCAACAAGACTTTTGTACTTTTAAAAATAACTCAAAGCTTCAAATTTCTAAGAAATAAAAAAGATATAGCCAGATCATATGTCATCATTTGTAACACCCTTATACCTTATATACGTAAAATACATATTTTCAGCATATGTAAAATACGCATATACGGTACAAAAATGTCACAGACCGGTTTACTAATTTTTTTTTTACATTTTTAATTTAAAATTTCAAATTCTAAATATATAAAAATTAAATAGAATATAAATATTATTTACTTATTATAAGAACCCAAAATAAATAATATATATAAAAATCTCTGAAAAAAATTTGCCAGAGTTTTGTCCGTATTTTGGATATCCCAAAATTTAACAAAACACAACCTGCAAAAAGAAAACACTCCGAAATAATTTTCAATCACCATCTCAACCGTACTTCTCAATTTCACCAGGTTTCTCAAATATTTATATATATAGATATATATAATTTAAAACACACTTACTCTCCCATTTCAAATACATTGATCCAAATATTCTTTATAATATACAATACGTAAAATCCAAAACATAATATATTATATATAATACTCAAAATGTACAATAACATAAAAATATATATATGTTGCTGGTAGTGTTTCTAATCTTGATAGCAACTCAACAAGCTCAACTACAAGTCTAGACCCGACCTGGTCTAGAAGAACTCTCTGGCTCAGCTGGGTCTACCATGTCACCTGCGCGATGGAAATAATCGCGCTAAGCCGAAGCCTAGTGGTACAAACTTTGATAATAACAATATAACTTAATGCAATACCAAATGCACAATGCATATAGATGTCACATTAATCCACTTTCTTATATTTTTAAATATTTCATAATTCATTATTCACATTAAACACAAAGACAAGCATGGGCCCAAAAAGGATTTAATATATTATTCAAATTTCAGAGTTACTGCTTTGGTCCATAATGACACCATGTGTCTAGCCCCGTAGGCAATATATCCATGGATAATGTAACAGCCCTAGTCTCTTGGACCTCAACCCGGCTAGACCCTTAGGCCCCAGTATCTTGGTCCTCAACTCGGCTAGACTGCTATAGTTTTTGAGGCTTACGACCCAGTCTTTTCATCACAAAAACATCATATTTATCAGTTGGCTTGGCTTAGGACCCAGTTGTTTTACCATTCCAGCATATAGCCCGTAGGTAATCACGGGCATGCCGCCAAACCCAGAATTCTGAAAATTAAATAACATACTAGGCACATAATTTATTCATATTTCTCATTATTAATCTCTTTTTTATTTCACATATTCAATCTAGGCACATTGCCTTATTTTCACTTTTTTTTTCTCACTTTTCTCATTTTTTACATCTTTCTCATTTTTCTCTCTTTTCTCATTTTTATCAATATCAATTCATTTCATTATTACATATATCTCATTTTTGCATTCACAACACATTACCCAATTACTTTGGGTATTTTCACATAATATGCATATTTCACATGTTATACAAATTAGCCATTATCAATGGCTTTTCACAATGCATTTAACACATATATGACATTATAAATGTCATAGTATATTATTCATACACAATCAATGAACCAAGTAACTTAACACATTTTCCAACCAAAATGTGTTAAGCCCAAATGTCATGCAAATATAAACAATATATTCAAAGTTCGTACATACCTCCACTAGCAACCCAAAGCAAGCTAAAAACAACCTTCAATCCAATCTTTCCAACTTGCCCTTCACCATTTGGATGAAGCAAATCAACCTTCCACAATACCTAAACTAAATGTGATAGCAATTAATCATTTAGTGTCATATTTAATGACATTTCTAACATTAAACCATAATTACACACCACTCCTATAAATTTTTAAAAATTTAGCATTTCCTTACTTCAACATTAGAATTTCATTCTACTACAATTAAATTAGTGTTTTAAGTTTATTTATATTATTACAAACATATTTTAATACATTTAAATCATACACACCAATTCCAACAATTATAACATACTACATCAAAATCTCAAAACTCACATAATCTCACCTTCCATGGAATTCAAAGAAAAGAGATGGAAACTTACTAATTTTGGTGGAGATCACCAAAAATCCACTTGCAACTTGTTAATTTCTTCAATTTATGGAGTATGGAAGAATCAAATTCTTGGTCTAACTCCCATGGAAAATTCGGGCAAAGGAAAGAGAAGAAGAAGAAGAAGAAGAAGACTTTTAATATTTCTTTTCCTTTCATATTTTTTTTAAACCACATATATATATATATTAAAATAATTTAATATTTAATTATTTTTTAATAAATTAAAAGTCCTAATTTCCCTCTTCCATTCAAAAATAATTTATTTTTGAATTATTTTATTAATTTTGAAATTATAAGATTTAATTACCAAAATACCCTTTTCTTTTAAAAAGTGTTGACTTTTATATATGTTATGTATATTTTGCATATATATCACATATATATTCCACTTTTTCATTTAAAATCCCTTCATTTTTCATTTAAAACCATTAATTTACTTTATCCTTTTAAATTATAATTTATTTTATTGAATTTTTCAAAAATTAAAAATTTTTAAAAATTTTAGGATGTTACATCATCAATAAATGTGATGAAATAAACAACCCTATATCTAGCCCTCATATTTATTGGATCACAAATGTCAAAGTGGATTAACTACAATGGAACTTCAACTCTTAATTCTTTTCCAAACGGTTTTCGAGCTATTTTTCCAGCTAGGCAATACTCATAAATGGACAACACTACCTTTTCTAATCGTCTTAACAAGCCTTCTCTTACTAGTATGTTCATACGTCGTTGACCAATATGACCAAGTTTAGCATGCCATATATTCAAATCATTTTCATTAACATTAGAAGATGTAAACAAGGAAAAACATATTTAGTAGAACAATAATCCACATTAAGCATAATGAAACCATCAAGAAAATATCCATGTCCAAAGTAATTTGTTCCCAAAGACAAATCAACACCATTTTTAGTAAAATTCAAATTAAATCCTAACTTAAGTAATACCAACGCAAGAATTAAATTTCGACGAATATATGATTCGACCTCCACGCATGATTAACTTGCATATTCAAATTCCTTTGACTTCAACTCTTGAGTTATTTCCTATATATATCCATCTTGCTCCATATGAAATTCGTTGAAATTCCACGAAGGCACTCTTGTCATTCGTTATATGGTCTGTGGCTGCTGAGTCTATAATCTACAAAGGATGAGATTCAATTAGGAAAATAAAACTAGAAACATTAATTGCATACTCTTATGGAAAAAAGTGTGTTACCTTCTTTGGCTTGCTACAATAATAAGCAAAGTGTCCCTTTTTTCTACAGTTATAATATTTGACTTTTTTATATTCTTCTTTTTGATAGGACCTTTTTTCTTTCCATTTTGGTTGAACTTCCTTATTTTGTTAGCCTGAGCAATTTCTTTGTTCTCCCTTTATTGGTATTCACCTTAAAATTTATGTTTACGTCCTCTCCCACATTGTGAGCTAAAACCAGCCATATACACATCAGTATTAAGCTTATTCGCATTGAGGTGATCCTCTTCCAACTCCAAATATCTCATGGCATCTTTTAAAGTTTTGATGCCTTCATTGTGGGTTAGGTGAATCTTCATATGTTTCCAACTTTGGGAAAAAGAACGGATAACAGCTTGAACATGTTGTTCATCTATTAGGACATGGCTTGCATCTTTTAGCTCAATTATCATGTTTGATATGTGCCTTAAATGTTGTTTCATTGTATGGTCAGTCCTTTTCTTGTAAGTGTCAAGCTTAATAGTAAGAGATCGAAGTTTAGTTATGGATGTACCTCCAAACCTTTCTATAAGTACGGACCATATGCCCTTTGCTATCTCATATTTTTTGAACGATCTCATTAGATTATTATTCATACTGCTCAACAAAGTAATACAAGTAAGCAAATTCTTTTTCTTTTAAGCCTTAAAAGCTGTACAATCTCTCTTATGTTGAGTTGTGTTTCTATCCTCAGGCTCGATCATGGATTCATTAAGAGCTTTAAGAGCCTCTTGCTCCTCCAATACATTTTGTAATTTTATGCTCTAAATCTCATAATTATCGCCATTCAATTTCTCACCCTTATTAAGTTCAGCAACAAATTTTTAAAAGCAGATGCCATTTCTAAATACATTTACAAAGACATAGTGCAAAGTCATTTAATGCTCATAACATACATGTATTTTCTTAATTCTAATTAATCACATTAATAATAGTCTCAAATTAGGTTTATAGTCAAAAGTTCACTCATTGTTAACAATCATTATCTAAAAACACTAATGCTTAATTAATTATTAATATGGTTATTTAAATAAGAAAAAAATTAATTCGTACTTAACGAATATATTAATACATTCATATAGTAATCACAAATGCAATAAAGCATATATTTAAGAAACAAATAATATAAATTTTCATTGCATGAAATGAAATATATTTACAAGAAATCAACTAGTTCAAATATTCAACATGAAATTTAAAGAAAAGAACTAGTATCTAGTTATAGTCCTCAAAACAAGAAATAAGCAATATAGTTTATGTCAAAGTTCATCATTTAGTTCATAAGAAACTTTAAGTAAATGATTCCTTATTATCTTATGGTGTCCTTTACAAACAGAGACTTCAATCGAGGCTCAAGCCATTTTCTTAGCAACCCAACTTGCATATTCAGTTATGAAATTCTTTTGTAACATCCTATAGCCTTTGTTTCCTATTTTATTTCAAACTGAATCAATGAGACCTTCCAAATTCTGTTAAGAGTTGATCTCAAAGCCATGTATCTTTCAAATTCATACAATAAACCTCATTTTCAAATAATTTTTTGTATTTGTTTACTTATATTAATAAAATGTTCTATTAGAAGATCCAATTTCGTTCAATTTTCTACATGAGTTGAATTTGGTATCTTCTAGGGCTTTTTTCATCCATTAACTCTTTCCCATTCTGCTTGAGTTCTAATGAGTATTGAAGTTCTTATAATTGTAGGCATAATTTTCTATATCAAATATCGAAAAAAATGTTGTTATTAATTAATTTTTTTATTCACAAACAAATAAATAAATATAAATATATATGACAAACAAATATTAAATATATATATATGACAAACAAATATTTATTTAACAAATAAATAAACCTAATATTTATATATATATATATTCATATATTACGTGACATACACATAAAGAAAAAAATTATTTATTTGAATAATAAAAAAATATAGTTGATTAAATTATTTACTTTATGAATAATGATTTTGTTCTATGATATATTAAATATGGGTACTGAGTAGTATAAAATATGCTTCGGCTGGGTGAACAAAAGTTCTTTGGCATAGGCTACTGGGTCACAGGTTTGAACCTTAATAGCCACATACATACATTCTCCTTTTTTTAAATAAGTATGATTGAAAGTGAACGAACAAAAATAACTTGTAATTTAATAAAACTGCATGTCATTTACAAGAGGTCATTACCGCATTACTACATCAAAAACTACATGTAGTTTCATCATTCCTCAACCTCCAATTACAAAAATCACAAAAAAATTCAAAATTCTAAAAATTTTACCCCAATTTCAAATACTCATAACTTACTCATTTTAAATTCAAATTAAGCATATAATATATCTGATACCGAGGCTACCTCAGGGGAGTACTCCTAGCTTCCTGAGTTCGGGCTTCTACCTACAAGATAAGAGAGAGAGGCGAATTGGGCTTCGCGGGAGAGGCTCCGATGCCTAAGTCAGGCTCTATCTATCTGAGCATAAGAAGAGTAATTGTGTAGAAAAGAGTAGAGAAGATGTCATACCTTTGGGGATCTACCCCTATATATAGTGAAAACATAGGGGACAAAATTTGCATGTGTTAGATAATATTTAGAATGTCGGGATGGTACGCCTGCTACATCGGGGCTGTATGCCTGCTGTGTCAGAGGATGTCCAGGGAGTCTGATAGGACAGGGGTCTCCAGAGCTGAGGTTGAGTCTTCTTGAGACAGGGGTCTCCAGAGTTGAGGTTGAGTCTTCTTGAGAGCCCGGCCATGAGAATGACAGGATAAGGAGCTCGGGTGCAGAGCTCGGAAAAAAAGGGGCATCAATAGTCCCCCTCAAGTCATTTGATATTTATGTCAAAGTCATGCATAAGTGCTTGGACGAGCTTAGTAGAATATGCAACGCTCAAGTGTGGAGCTCAGAAAGAGAGATCCATAAGCGGGGGGTATTATCACTAGTCCTTCGTCGTCATTTCACATTCATGTCAAACTAGGACCTATAACAGAGAAGTCAAGCTCGACAAGAGCTACAGAACAGAGAAATTAAGAGATGCAAAGTAGAGCTCAAGGAGCTCGAAAGATGAGAATGTGAGACACTCTGGAAGTGAGAACTTAGAGAGCACAGGGATGAGTACGAGGAACCCGAGGATAAAGCTTGATTACCGAGGGCTAGTACTAGTAGTACAAAGAAATGAATAAGGGCTCTGATGTTTAGTCTTATGAGAAATCTTGGCATTTATGCCAAGGAGTCAGTAGAGAATCCAGAAAGACACACATCACGCAAAGGAGAAGTAATGCTTCAAAAACCGAGGTAACAGTTGGGCAAAAATTAAAAAGACGTAATGCCTATGGTATTAAAGAAAGACATCGATTCATATGGCCGAAGTAGCCTATTAATAGAGGGTAGTGTGATAGCACTCGATACACAATTGAAAAGAGAGAAGCTCGGTTTGTCTGACTTGTGCAACATTTCATAGCTCGATTTCAGAGGTTAGTATTTATTTTCTGTTGTTAAGTTTTTATTTAAGTTTTTGGTAGCAAATATGGTGCAAGCAATAGTCAGTTCAACTTTGCTTGAGGAGGCAGGAGAGATGGGCTTTCTGAGTAATGTTGGTGAGGGGACTCATCACGAGGAGGGGACTCAGGATGTAGCTGGGTTGGCCATGATCTAGCATATCAAGCAACATGCGAGGTCTCTTATACTAATTGATGAGGAGGAGGAAGAGGATGTAGTCAAAGTACCAGCAAATCTAAACTCGAAGAAAGCTCGAGTAAGGGACATCTAATCCTCAGTGACAAAGACAGACTTGGCAGGGATTTTAAAGAAATATCAAATACCAGAAAAAATAAAAGATGTTTGTTCTTGGGGAGGATGTCCAAGCCTACGATACACTGCCTGAAAATCAGCTGGCAATCTTCGAAGAGGATTTGAGGTCTGTGGTGTAGTTTCCTCTGTGCCCCTTCCCACTAGCCTTCTTGTGATACCACAGGATTGTGCCTGGTCAGCTCAGCTCCAACGCTTAGAAGACCATCACTGGGTTTGAGATTTTATACGGTTCTCTCAGGGTGGTACCTACTCCGCGCGTGCTGAGTGCCTTCAGCGTGCTCAGGATACACCCGGGAGCAAACGAAGACTTCCTGTACTTGCAGGGAAGGTCAAGGCTGAGTATTTTCTTGGGGAAACTAGACTAGATGAAAGCCTGGAAGGATCAGTTTTTCATCTTGGAAAAGCCTGATAGGTTCGGTTGCGGGAACATATGACGGGTCAATCTTAGTGGCGAGCAAGTGCCAAGGGAAAAACTTAGCGAGGAAGAGCTTGTAGTATTTGAAGCTATGGAAAAGGACATTTTAAGAAGGAAGAAGAATTTCCTAGTTCTGATAAAGGAGTATTTTTCGATTGGAAATGCTCTGAAGAAAATTCAAGCTGAAGACTAGGCGGGTAACTTAATTATCTTTCATTCTCTTTGTTTATAAATTGTTAATGTTTTGTGTGTTTAGCTAAATTATAGTTTGGTTGTACAGAGAGTGGCTCAGGATCGGCTAGTAGAGAATTGAAGAGGTTGGCTGAGAAGGAGGCAAGAAGGCCAGGATGGCTCTCGAGCACCTGAGTGAGCGAGCAGTCGGGAGCAATTTTGTTCCAGAGCAACTGAGAGAGCTGAATGTTAGGGCCAGACTGGTCTAGGAGCAAGAACCTATAATGGGCTTGGCACTCCCACCTAGATGGAGCCAAAGGTCAAGCTGCACAGGGAGGTAGAAGAACAGTTGCTCAACAGAGGAGTAGGTGAGGACCTGCCATGAGGAGAGGTGGAAGAACCATTAGCCCACCAATACAACATGTTTCGATTAGTGAAGGCAGTTAATGAGAAGTTGGCGGATCCACACAATAACCAGTACTCAGTATAGGATGCCGGCATTCACAAGGTGCTATGGTAAATATTTGAGCCATCCCAAATGAGAGGCATGAGAATGCGCTACAGAGAGCGAAAGACATAACAAAGGAGATGGTGACAATGTCTCATGCGGTAAGTATAAATCTGAATGCTGGATCTTGGGTTAAAATTTGGCATAGATGCTAACGGAAAGAAATATTGCATGTTACCTAGCTCGCCCATACCGTGGAGGATCAGGCAAAAGGCATGACGACCAACTTTGCCCAAGATGCCAAGGACGCTGATGAGGAACTAGAGGAAATTTTAAAGGCCAAAGATGAGGAATTGAAGGGTGCTTAAGAGGCTCTAAGAAGAAAAATGAAGCAGCGGAGCTCGGTCAGAGTGACTCTCGAAGCCAAAAATTAAGAGTTGCACTACGCAAAACAAGCTTTAAAATCCAAAGAGGAAGAACTACGCCTGACAGAGGAAACTCTAGAAGCCACTTATTAAGGATTAGTGGCCGAGTCCGCAAGGAGCAACATTGATATGAAACATAAAGCTTTGACTTTCATTGAGCAGCTTGACTAAAAACTGCCATAGCGGCAGTTTGGTAATTACTTCCAAAAGCTGATATTGCAAACTTGGCGTTCTAAGGACCTAGCCTAATGGGAAATGGGCCAGTGAGTCAAAGTCACTGCTTTGCAGTGAGGTCCGTCAATTTTTGGCCAAATTATATCATTTAGGCATCTGAAAATGCATTTTACTTTTATAGTAGCTTAAGGTATATTTTTATTTTCTTATTTAGAACCCTTGGATCAAGACGCCATTTGGACATTTTATCTGCCTCCTGAAATAATATCTTTCTATACTTGTAATTCTTTTATTTTGGCAATCTGTTACATTTTGAAAACTATTTGGAATTAGGATTTTCTATAACCCTAAAGCTTTATAATGTAATGTTTAAAGAAGTGGAGGACAGTTTTTCTGAGTTTAATAATAATTTAGTAAAGAAGTTTTTCTCTCATTTTGTCTTTATTACCTGGGCATTCTTAGAATAAGCATGAATAACACCTTTATTTATTACTTCTGCTACGTCAAACATGCATTATGCTCAGGGTGTTTATGCTTATTAAAAGGCTATGTCCAATTGGTTGAAGGAGGAGAACCTGGATATAGACTTGTCATGGATGATGGACATAGATATCGACCAGCTAGCTGCTGAGGCCGAGGCAGAAGAAGAGGAAGATGAAGGGGATAAAAAAGAAGATGAGAACTTGAATTAGGAGGACAAGGTCCAAGATGATGAGGTCCAAGATTGATAAATATTGTACTGTAGCTTAAACTTTAGGCTTGGTCTATGTAGGTGAAAAGACCGAGCATATTTTGTGTAATGCATTTCTCCTGATCAATAAAATATTTTCTTTGAAACTCAACACTTGTGTTCTTTATGTGATAGATTGTTTGTATGAATTTTGGGGTTTGGTAAAAAACTAAACTTTATATGATGGCATAAATGCTTTGTGTTGTGTTGTGTTGATTTATCTATGGACCTTATTCAATCTTACTCGATCACAGTGTGTAAATGAGCATGCAATTATCATAATATGGTTTAGCAACAATGTGCTGGAAACACAATGCATGCTTGGGAATTTGTGATTACAATGTGCCTTGGGAGCGACTAAATGCAATGAGCTCGGTCGGGCTTTTAGAAACCAAGCAATTGGTTAAGTAGCATAGGCGAGTTACCCGAACCTTATAACATGCTTTATTATAACATGAATCCATACATGGTCTTCGAGCGGTTTTAATAACTTAAGAAATAAAAATAACCTGCTGAAATTGCAAAGAGCTTACATGCTAGAAGTGATCTATTGTGGTCGGATGGGGCGACCAATTGTCTAAGCATAACTCAGTGCAGAATGGCTCAGGAAGAGCTGCTTAAGTTCATGTTCTTGATTTAGATGGCTTGCATGAGTTGGTTGGATGGGTTAACCAATTGCCTAAGCACGACTCAATATAGAGTTGCTCAAGCGTCTTTATGACTTGGGAAGAGCAACCGGGGGAGGAGGTGTTCTTGATTCAGATGGCTTTGCATGGCTTCTCTTTTCTTTGTAAATCCGTTGCCTAGGTTGTTTGCTTGACCATGGCTTGGTGTGCTTTTTATGAACTTGAAGCTTTGGTGAATGTTGCAATCAATGTTTGGCAATTAAAGGTAATGGTGACCCCCTTCATTAACATACACACCAAGCAGTTTTTTTTGTCACGCTGACATAGCTTCTTTGGATCATGCTTACATTTACAAGAGAATAGGGGCTCGAGAATGAACATAAAAAATTACCAGTACAGAAGGTGCCCCTGAATTTACAGACAGGAATAATAAATATAATTTTTTACAGTTAGAGCATTGATGTCCGGATAAAGCATCGAAGCATTACCCTCAATAAGAGGTTAAAAGAAACTGCACGTGTGAGTGCTATAAGGGGATCAATGAGCGAGTCAGCGCCATGATAGTTCAGTATTATAGACATGATCAAATAATAAACATACAATATGGTAATGAATCATAAAAAAATATAATATGCTCTAGGGCACTACCACATATGCATGAATAATATAAGTTAGGCGTGCGGAAGGGCACTGTCACATAAACATGAAGAATATGAATCCAAAGTGCCCAAGGACACTACATAATTCGGTATGATCAATAGATTTAATGTACAAACTTGAAATAAGTAATCTTCATGTTATGCTATGTTGATTTGTTTGTGAGGGGCATTCTATATGCTTGAGCACGAGGTGCATCAGAGCGTTCTAATGTTACAATGGGCCTTGGGAAAGGTTATAGAGCAAGCTCGGATTACACTGCACGCTCTGGCTGCCGTGTACCGAGCGGTCTACTAAGCGTGGTGGACTGATTAACCCGAACTATGTATACATGCACTTTAAGAACTTTGTAAAATAAAAAATTAAAAAAGTTGTAGAGTAAGTATGGGTGACCTGTTTCGAGGTACTATATGCGACAGTCGATTGGCTCGACTTGCTTTGTAATATGGCTCTTAGGAGGGCCTTCCGGAACTAAACGTATGGCTCGGGTGCTCGTTTGTCTATGCTACTTGCTTTGACCATGGCTCGGTTTGTAGGAGTGAGAAGTTTTTCTGTGATGAGCTTGGTTGCGCTCATGTCTTTGATGAGCTTGAGTGTATACGTAGCCCTTAGGGATATGATGTTCGAGATGCCGATGCTCAGTAATCAGGGATGTCAGTGCCTCCTCCATTACCTTGACATTCATGTCAAGCAGCCCCTTGGGCTTGGTATTGGATGTTGGATCGACTAATTGCTGCAGTAATAGATTAGGCTTGGGAATATCAAATATAGACATCATACCGAGTATCATGAGGTGCTTAGTTTGAAGACTAAGATATATAATTGTTGTTAGAGCTCGTTACATTGTAAAGGCATTATACACAGTAATAAGGAGCTAGCATCATATTAAAAACATGAACTTTCAGATACAGACAGAGTGTCAGCATAGCAAAAATTGATACACAACTATAGTGCTTAACTTAATGCTCAATCATGGTGATCAGACCTCGATGCACAATAGGAGTGCTATGATAGCTTAGGTCATGCATGGGCATTTTAGTATACACGATTAGGAGCTTTGAGCGCGGCTAGGGCACGTTGATAGGCATTGTAAGTGATTAAAGAGTTTGAGCGCGACGAGGGCGCATTGATATGCACTGTAAGTGCTTAAAGAGTTTGAGCACGACGATTGTGCTAATGAGCTCGGTGTCTGAGGCACGACGAGCTGTAATGTATGTTTAGTGTGTGCGAGGGCACTGTATTAGCTCTAGGCACCCGAGGGGGCCAAGATAGCATAGGGCGCGCAGGGGCGTCTCAAGAGCCAGGGGCACAAGACATTATAATATGAACTATTAAAGTATCATATAGTTAGAGTGTTTCCCCTATGAGAGCTATAGGAAGTACCTGAGGCTCTACCGCTTATATCGAGGAGTAGCTTGTCTATGCTCACTGCACCACTAATATTGAGGCTACCTCAGGGGAGTGCTCCTAGCTCACTGAGCTAGGGCTAGAGCGTGACCTATGCTCGGGCTCCTACCTGAAAGATAAGAGAGAGAGGGGATCAGGCTCCGCGGGGGAGGCTCTAATGCTTAAGTCAGGCTCGGTCTGTCTAAGCATAAGAAGAGTAATGGTGAAGAGAAGAGTGGAGAAGATGCCATACCTGTAGGGGGTCTACCCCTATATAGTTAGAACATAGGGGACAAATCTTGCATGTGTCAGATAATATTTGGAATGTCGAGATTGTGCACCTGCTACATCGGGACTGTGCGCCTACTATATCAAAGGATGTCCAAGGAGCTCGGTAGGATAAGGATACCCAGAGTCGAGATTGAGTCCTCTTGAGAGCCCGGCTATGAGGATAACTAGATAAGGAGATCAGGTGTCGAGCTTGAGAAAGGAGGGGTAGCATCAATATCGTTGGAAAACTTATAATATCTATCTTTCAATGCAATAAAAATTACTTAATTTTAACTTATACTCATTAGATTATTTATTCACAAATAAGCCATACGAATTAAGCAAAAAAATAGGTTAATTCTCATAAAACATGGAAAAATATAAAATTGAGCATGCATTACAAAATCAAATACTTTGATACCAATGTTAGATAATTTAAATAAGAATTTACAAGGGTTTTATGTATTTAATTCCCAAGATTATATATATGCATACTCAAATTATAATCACATTATATAAACAATGAATTACAATTATTAAAATTACAATATAAAATACTTCTCGTAGATTCTCAAATTTTCCTTCAAAACTACTTAAAATGAAAAAAGAGATATTGTTCAATTTTTTGAGAGAGGAGAATCTATTATCTTTTCTTATGTTTATAAAAATTAGAGAATTTTTATTCTCTGTATTTTTCTTTTATTCAGACAGTTACCAAGTATTCTATATGTTTTTCTTTTATTCAGACAGTTACTACTTGGTAACTATTTATAGTTGGGTTGGCATTTACCACTCCTCTTTTTTTATTTTAATTAATTTAAATTAATTGGATGGACCCATCATGGGTGTCCACCAATCTACACAATATACATAAAAAAGATAAATACACAAGATATATAAAATATATACTGAACAATACAAACTACATCTACAACATATCTATTACATATCTACTATACATTTACATAATGTTTTTAATATTTATTTAATTTTATACTTTTACAACGTCCACACAATATTCACACAACATTCAATATCTTTTATATAAAATACACACAACTTAAATAATAAATACATAATATACACACAACATTTACAAAATATTTACAGAACTTATAAAACATATACAAAACATCTACATAATAAAATTATGTGTATTTTTTTTTATTTTTTCATGTGTATAGTATGTAAAATTTATTTAAAAATAAATTTAATAATTTTTATTAATATATTTTTGTATATTTTACTTTTTTTTTATTTTTGAGTGTTATTTATTTTTTATAATTAAAATTAAAATTTTTCTCCTTTATAAAAAATTATAATTTTTATATGATAAAAAATATTTTAAAATATTAATTTTTATTATTTTATTAGAATATTTTTATTTTATAGTGCAGTTTGAAAAAAAAAGATAAAAATTGAAGTAAAATATTAATTGTAGTGAGGAAAAAGATATATTTAAAAAAAAAACTCATATTTTACACCTTAATTGAAATAAATAAATTTCACAAAATTTTATAAAATTTATTTAAATTCTAAGAATTGCTTATTTGGAATGAAATTTTTTATTAATTCAAATTTTATGAATTTAAATTTCTAGAATTCAACTAGTGTAAATTAAATTCTATCAAAATAGTTGAAATTACAAATAAATTTCATAAATTAATAAACTCATTTTTTTAATATAAAATTACTCTTGATAGGCTTGTACATTTTTTTTATCTAATCTTGTTACATATATGCTTTAAAATATTTATATTTATTATATTAAAAATGTTTTTCTTTCATAATTAAACTGTCTTCTCTCAATTTTTTGTTTTTATTTAATTTAAAACAATAATAATAATTTAAATTTTTATTTCTTATTATACATATCATAATTCTTCATTCTAAATAAATCAAAAAAATAATATTTTATATTAATAATTCACGTATTAATAAAAAAAGTAAAATAAGCTGTTAAAAAATTAATAATACTGTGACAACCTTATTACTATCAGTATTTTCTTCATTTGGTATATGGAAGAGATACGTGCTTTGCTTAACTTAAAAATCAATTACCGATTTTAGATATATAATAAGTGCAATCTCAACATTTAAATTGATACTGGAATATGAAACTTTTATTGGAAATTAAATCTTAATTTTTAAAAAATAATAAAATTATTTTTCAAATAATAAAATTTAAATCATTCATTTTCAATTGCAGAATTAATATTATATTATATAATAAGTCGAATTTTGATAAATATAAAAAGATTTTAATTGTATATGAAATGCCTAACATAATGCAGATTTAATTTCATCCATACTCCCTTAATTTATGCCATTGTAATATTATTATTTTTAAATTTTAATTTGTTACTCTAAAATATATGAACTTATACTATTATATTATAACATTATGTTCATTCTATTAATTTTTTATTCATTTTTCTTAACGGAAACACATCAACATCTTTTTCTTATGTTAACTATAATTATTAATATAATTTATAATTTATAATAGTTATTAACAAAATATATATTATAATTTGTAATATATATTATTAATATAATTTAATAATTTAATAATTATTTTATTAAATATATATTGTAAAATATATTATAAATTATTAATAAAATATGTTTTAATATAATACATGTTTATGTAAAAATTATTAATAAATATATAATAATTATTATTTTTAATATAATTTAATAATTTATATATTATTAATATAATGTTTATTATTGATAATATATTATTTATAATTATTAATATATTACTATAAATAATTATAACTATTAAATAAATATGTATATTATATTATTAATATGTATAAATTATTAAATTATATTAATGAAATATATTATAAATTATTTTATTAGTATTTTTATTAATAAAAAATCGAGCTCAAATAATAAATAGGATGAAATTTTTTTTTAAAGAAAATGAGAGGGATACTCCTACCATGCAATTTTTATTACTCTTTTATTAATAAAGATATTAATAATATAATTAATAATATAAATTATTAATATAATTTAATAAATTATAAATTATTTTTTAAATATATATTATAAAATATATTTAAATTATTAGTAAATATATATTATTAATATAATATATATATTTGTTTAATAATTATAATATATTATAATTATTTATAATAATATATTAATATTATAATATATTATTAATAATATATATCATATAAATAATCTATATTACAAATTTTGTTAATAAATATTATAAATTATAAATTATATTAATAATTATAGTTAACATAAAAAAAGTTTGATATGTCACACACGTTAAGTGCAACATCAGCATCCAATCAAATGATGAGGCTGATGTAGTGGTGTGCGGTGTCACGTTAACTTGATGCAGTGGTGTGATGTCACATTAACTTTTCATTAGGATAATTGAATAAAAAATTAACAGGAGGACTACAATATTATTATAATATAAAATTAAAAATTTTAAAGTGATAAATTAAAATTTAAAATAATAATATTATAATAATATAAATTCACGGACTCCGGATAAAATTAAGACATAATGCTAATACAACTAATTATTATTTTGTGAGAGACAAAGTAATAAAATTGGTATTTATTATTTTTTCTATAATATTATGATATTAAGAATATATTTAAAAGAAAAGATAAATAAATTCTTAATTCAGAATTTATTTTAAATAAAATTATATAAAATTCAATTAAATTAATCATTTTAAATTACATCATGTAAAATATGAGAATGAATACTATATAAATTCTATATGGAATTCATTTGAATTTCATAATTTAAATTTATTTATTTAAAATATAGTGAGAAATGAAGTATTTTTAAAATTTTACTCAATTTTTTTATAAAAATATAAATATTTTTTAATTTTTATAGTATTTTTAAAATAAAAATTATTTTTTAAATAGTTATATAAATGTCCTTTAAATTATTAATTGTCTGAATATGAATAAGAATTAGTTTCTTTTTTGGGCTTCATATGAAAATAATTGTTTGGGTTTTGGTTTCCCTTACAGTTTGGTTTTGTTGTTGTCCAATTGGGCCACAAAACAACTGGGAAAAAAGGATTAATATTTTAGGAAGTATAAATAAATTTAACTTAATGACATCATTACAAAAATTAACCAAAGCACGACATGAGTTATAAATAGTGTCATTGCATTTTCTTGTATCTCTATTTTAATTAATATAAAAAAGCTGATGCATTATTATTGAATATATCATATATTATGTCACTTTTTTATATCCCCTAAATAACTTAGAAAAATTACACCCCTTATCATTTTTTTTTAAATTTTACTTTTTTACAAAAAAAATTTTCAATATAAGATTTTTACAGTTTAAAAACAAAAATTTTGGTTTCTAAGCCTTAAAAATTCATTTCTAATTTCAGTTTGAAACAAAAGAATTTGGTTTCTAAAATGCTCGTTTCTAATCAAATTGAAATTAAAAAGAAATTTCGTTTCTAATCTGAAACCAATTTAAAACAGAATATCCGTTTGCAGCTGAAACAAAAATATGACTCCGTTTCTAATTGAGAACAATGTTAAGGACCAAAGTGAGAACAAATTTAACTCGGTTACATCCATTTCAATTAGAAATGGATTAAATTTTTGTTTTTAATAGAAATGAAAAATTCTATTTTTAATTTAAAAATAAAAAATAAAAACAAAATTAATTTAGTTTCATTTATTTTTATTTTTATTTTTATATTACTTTAATAAGATTTATATTTTTTATATAATTTGATTTTTATAATTTTTTTTATTACTACTACATACATTTTTTTAGTTTAAGAATTTATCTAGAAACTTAAAAAAAGCAGTGAAATTAGATTAAAAAATGTTGAAATAAAAAATATACATATAAGGTAATACAAATGTAATGTACATAATAAAAATGAAATATAAGTAAACATAAATGCTAAATATACATAGAAAATAATCAGTGCATTAAATTAAAAAAAAAAATGAAACAAACTACAAATCCATAGTATGATTACCGTTAATAGAGTACTAATCAGAAGCCGTATCATTTGCAAGAGTACGTTTGTCCGATGGATACTAGAACTGGAATAATTATACAATACAATCGTTATAATGCAACAAGCCAATGGAGAGCCAACATGTGGCAACGGTAAGCCAATGGGGAGCCAAAAGTGTAAAACCGTTGCCACACGTTGGCTCCCCATTGGCTTGTTGCATTGTAACGGTTGTATTGTATAATTATTCCTAGAACTGTCTCTTAGTTCTCGATTCTCGCGCTCGCGCTGTTGGTCCCGCTCCTACAAATTCAGTTCTGACATGCAAATCACAACACACACCATTACTCAAAGAAAATACAAAAATTTACCAACGCAGATGTTTAACACTTGTGAGAAGCAATGGAAAGTTCAAGAAAACTAGCTACCATTTTACAATACTAACAATAATGAGGTAGAGGAAGGAAAAAAAAAAAGAAAAAAAATTGTGCCCCATGATCTGTCCATACATGAAAAAAATCAAACTCCATACATGATATGCATAGCAATTAGACAATTCGAAAAACATAGCAAAACTTAAAAAAAAATGATCAATCGAACTTAGATTTGCATTTATGTAAAATCATAAAAATCAATGTGATCCCAAATCTACATAGTCGCATTTCAAATAACTATATATCCAAATAGACCCAAGAAGATTTCTCCTCTTTCCGCGCAAACTAAGCAAGAATAACAGTAAAACAAGCAAATATTATCTCATTTTGAGGTCATTCAAGTCTTACATCTAGTGGTCATAAAAAATTACAAAGAAAAATAATCATATGTATGATGAAGAGGAGAGATGAACAAATAATTATTTAATTTAATATGCAATAGAACTGCCAGCAACAGCAGACATATGATCAGTCATTTGCATATCTGAAAATACTAATCAAAATATGAATACAAAAATCTCTATGATGAGAACTAATATAGGAAGATTTGAGATAATATTTTTAGGAAAATTTGTACAAAAGTTAACCTTAGATGAAGTCAGAATTAAACTCCACATTGATTACAAATGAATTGAGATATCCAAAAAGTTTTAGACCATTGCTCTCCCTATGTATTCCAAGGCCGAATGTTATAATTTCAGAACAATGAAACAAATAGAACCATTCACCAAATTTCACATTCAAAATTGCACATATTTTATATAAATTGAAGCATTAAAAAAAAATTCAGATTCAACATATCACATCCATCGATCAAATTTCACATCAAAAAAGTTTAATAAAATTACATACCCCCTTGCTCCACAACATACAATAATGACAAATACAATATTGCAAGGACAGCATGAAGACTTCCTTGCATCCATCTGCCTTAACTTAAACTATGAGTCATAGAACACATATCAAGTTATATGTAATCTAATTCAGCGCAACAATTAAATATAATACACCTTTATCCAAGAATCCAAAATTCTGCATACCTGTGAAGATTGCCACAAATCAATATGCTCTTTAAGTGCAGTTGTTTCTAAGTTTCAATTAAGTTATCCTGTAACGAAAGGTCATGGAAGCGCAAAGATATTAGACGCAAAAGCAGTTTAGAATGAAACTTACGTGTGAAGCATTATTTTTCACATGAATAATATATATCATATTGGATTATGCATATCTAATTGTATCAATTATATTGGATACCTATACAAATAGAAAAGCCTACTTAAAAAAATTAGAGTTAAAAGAGTAAAAATTAAAAATAAAAATTGAGGTATATATTATTATTATTATTATAGGACTAAGGAAGCCACGTAAATCGGCCTTTTGACAAGATCAAAAAATGAATAATACCTGGCGAAGCAGATTATAAACCCAACGTCTAGTTTGTAGTATAAAGAGTTTAAGGTTTCAATTCAATAACCAATCAGTTTTTGGTTTAGTAATATTAGTATCATTTTCAGTATTGCGAAATCTCAAGTAATTTTATTAAATATATATATATATATATATATATATATTCACTGCTTCTCTTTCAAAAACTTTTAATATGTTTTATGAAAAAAAAAAGTTGGTTTTAATTTTGATCTAAGTATTGATATTGAATTTTCAGAACTTAGATATAATTATAAAAAAAATTGCAAATGAAAGAAAGGATGTGGAAATGTTAGGATAAGTTTTAACGTTATACCTTAAAATTTTGCATGCACAAAACCAGAAATGAAAACTTGATTTTCTATCACTCAAAAAAAAAAAAATTTCATATCATAACATATAGTTGAAAATTATAAAGAACATCATATAATTTTTTAGAAGTTTTATCTATTGGTGTTAACAAACCATAAATAATGTATTTATATAAAAACTGTAAAATGGTTAATTATATTAAATCTATCCCATCATTATCCATAATTAATTTTAAGTCATCAAATGCATATATATATCCCACAATGATCATTAAAACTCAAAAGAAATAACTATAATTATAACTTTGATGCATGGAATGGTTTAAAAAAACATTTATATATTCATCACTTTAAAAAGCCATTCCATGATGAATTGTTAATTATGCGCATGCTTATCATATAATAGAAGCTAACTTTTAACCTAATTAAATTACTCCATTTCTTCACCATCCATTCTCTTCTGATAATGCAAATATATGTCTACTAATCCCCAATCATTTTTGCTTCTGTATTTTTCTTTAATTATTATATATCCCTTTGAAAAATTCAGAAAAAAAATATTAAAAAAATTATTATTGATCAACTCCAAATCATATGCTTCTATAATTAAACAATCATAGTTCGTAATCCAATCCAAAATCTACTAATTTTAGATTAATTTTTGCTATATTAAGAATATATATACACTTCTCTTAATATAAGAATAATATGTTAAAAATTTTAAAGAAAAAAAAAATTATATTAACGACTAACTAGAAATCAATACATAAAGTAATACAATCCGACCCATATTGGAAAGCTATAGTATAAGAAAACAATACTCTAACAAGATGATAAGTAATTATATTTGCTTTAAAACAACTTTGCAAACATCATCAAATATTACCCAAAAATAAATCTATTATGGGAGATTGATAAAACGCCATAATAATTCTATCAACTTTTTTAAATATCAAATCTAAAATTAATTGGATGTAAGGAGATGGCCATCAAGACTTTCCCCAAAATTTTACGTCCAATTTATGTGGCTGAAGTCCCTCTAAATGTATATATAGGTGTGAATATGAAATTAAAGCAATGTAATTGCATATTTCTTATAAGATTTATCCCACTGATTAGCAAGGAAATGACAGAGATAATATAAATATTAGACGGATATTTATTATTATTCATATATTGTTAATTACATATGTACTCTGGATCATAGTCCATGGATCATCATCATCATGTGACACAGCTGATCATATATAATTATACAATACAAGCTACATAATTTCCTCTAGTTTTCAAGCTATATGAATATATATATAAAACTAACACATCTTTAATTAGCTAGGGTTCAAAACTTGGTATATATATAATATATACTAGATATAAAGCTTAATATATTTTCTTTTATTTAAAACCTTCATATATATATATATATATATATATATATGGATATGGGTGAAAGCTTCAATTTGGTATGAGCTTGAAAGGAGGCCTGACAAGAGCTGGTGCAGGATCATACTTTCCATAGTCTTTGGTGTTAGCCCTCAAAACCCTTTCTTGTATGATACTGGTTTCATCCTTGTGTGATAATTCCTACCATGTTTAATTAATTTATTATATATTTTTTTTATGAAAAAAGAGAAATATATTATAAATAAAAAAAGAGAACGAAAATTTATCAACCTTCTTATTCATTATTGTTCTTATTATTAAATTAGTCCATCAACCAATAACAAGGAAAAGAACTAAGAAAAAATAAAGTATCGAAATTATTTGTAAAAGATTTCTAATTAATTATGATTAGCTACGAATACAAACCTCATTAGTGGCATCCACTTGGTAGGAAAACTTGTCCACGAAATTGGATCTTCGACCTGCAATAATTTATAAATTAAAGCATATATGCGATATTAAACATCTTAATATATATTAATATTCTAAAACACTAAAAATGGAAGAGTAATTAAGTTATTCTATAAAGATCAAATGTGTCCATAACTACCAAAGAACCTTAAACAATATTGATGTTCTTTACTATATCATGTTAAACCCTATCTAACTAGCATGGGTACTTAACACTTTTTTACATCGAAATTTTTAAAGAAGCTAAGAGTTCTCAAAATTTAAATATCTAAAGTTATAAATGACTAATTAATATTTCAATATCAATGTACTAATCTAATCTTTGATGCTTATTGCAAGAAGATATATATAAATCATGTCCAATCTTGAAGAAACATAACTATATATATATATAAGTACAGTCTTCCCTTGTTAAAAAAGATGTGAAAAGAAATGAAGGGTGCACCTGCAAAAGAAGCTGATAGAAAGGTTGCAGAAAGGAGGAGGAGGAAGAGAAGAGTAAACTTGCTGAGAAGGAAGAGACCCATAATGTTAATAATTAAGCAAATCCTCTATGTTTTTGTTCTTTAATTTTCTGTTTCAAAAGAGTGTTAAAAGCTGCTTGAATGAAGCTTCCCGTATCTATAATGCTAAAGTGCACAATATAATTAATAAAGTGATCACCAATTAGCTAGAGTGGAAAGCCCTTGGCGATATAAACTTCAAAATAATAATTAGTTTATTTATATTTTAATTTATCTATTTGTAATATATAAATATAAAGAAAATGAAACTTTTGCTTTTAGTTTTATATAGATTTATAGTATTCAAATTAGGGAAAAAAGGTGAAGAAGGCCACTTTTCTTTTGTTGGTGCACTAATGAGTCTACAAAGTTAGTGGATTTTTATAGTAGTTAATCATAATATAACAGTATTGGTCTGACTTTCCTGCTTCAAATTACCAAAGTATCCTCCATTTTTTTTCAGATTCATTTTTTGTTAAATTTCCATATTGCCCACACCCTCACCCCTTACAATATTTAATTGATCATTATTGTCCTTAAAAAATTCTTTTTTTTTACAATAAATCAAATTGTGTTCCCAAAAAAATTATGGTTTTTTGAGAGGCTAATTATACAAAAAAAAAAAATAATAATAATAACTCTTTTGAAAAGGTATATATAGTTTTTATCCACAATTTTAAAAATTAACTACTCATCTAGTCAAAATGCACCTTCTCTATTTTTATAATTGAGAAGAGCTGATTGATAAAATGTTATAATAGAATTGAGGTCAAGAAAATAAAATATAGGTATAATAGATTATTTTTCATATTAGTTATGCAATACTCTGTAGTAATAATAGTAATAATAATAATAATAATAATAACAACAACAATAATAATAATTGATTTATATGATAATAATATAAAAAAAGAAAAAAACATAATAATTAAAGATGAAATCATAAATGTTAGTGGGAAATAAAAAAATAATTAATAATAATAAATAAAATAATAAAATAATAAAATTAATTTTAACAATAAATAGTAACAAAACAAATATGTATATAATTAAAGTTAAACTATTAATAGGTATAATTATTATTAGCAAACAAAAAATAAAATAAATTAAAGTTAGAATATCTTTTTATTAGTGGACTAATTATTTGAGTTAGTGAAAATATTAATTATTAAAAATATGAGACATTTCTAAAATATGTCTGAAATAAAAAAAAATAAAAAAAATGTGAGGTATATTAATTGAATGTGGTTAGTTTTTAAATAAGGAAGTAATAATTGGATACAGAGAAGAAAATTGGCAGAGAGTAGAGAGTGAAAGAGAAAGAGAGAGAGAGGAGAGAGGAAAATAAAAAAATAGAGAAAGAGAAAGGAAGATAGAAACCTTAAACCGTTTCATTTTTGAAGCTTCATTAGTTGCCTTTCGATCATCATTTTTTGACACACACCGGCAATTGAGAAAGGTAACTCGACGAACTTTTTAACGCCTTTCAAACCGCCATGAACGACCGTCGGATAGAGCCGCACGCGCCACCCGAACAGGTGATCGGAGCTCTGAAATCTTCTTTTCATAAATTTTGATTATTTTTTAAATTTTCTTTTCATAAGTTTCGATTTTATATCTCATTTTCTAATTATGGATAAGTTTTAAAATTTCATATATTTATATATATATATTAAAACTAAAAATTAAAAAATTAATAATTTTAATTAATTAATAATTTAAGATTTAAAATAAAATTTAGATGTAAAATATTATGATTTATGTGGAAGTAATTAAAAAGAAGTAATTCTAAATAAATATAAATATAAATAAAGAAAATAATAAATTATTAATTTAAAAAAATTAGTTTAAAATTTTATGAAATTAGTAAGTTAGAAGTTTTAATTTTAATTGATTGATTAATTGAGTATATTTAAAAGAAAATTTAGAATAATAAGATAACTAAATATTGAAAATAAATAGATAGTAAATGTATGAATAATTAAAAAAAGTGATATTAATATAAAGTATAATAAAATGAATTAAATATTTAAGTTATAAATATTTATTAGTAAATTGATTAACAAATTATTTATGAATCTATAATTTGATTATTAGATGATGGTTAGTAAATTTAAAATTATTATTAAAATTTTTGTTAATATATATATATAGTTATTAATTAATTAATTAAGCGTAATTAGAATAAAAATAAATATACATATGTATATTAACTTTAGAAATATGATTAAAAATAAATTAAGTTCTTGAATTATACATTTTTATCATTAAATTACATAATAAATAAATAGTATTTTAAACATAAGAATATGAATAAATATATGTATGAAATTTATAAATTAATTATAAGCTAATAAATAAATAGTTTGCTAATTAAATTATGTTAAAGACTACTATTAAATTATTAATTATATATGAATTATTAAATGATCAAAATAAATGTTAAATATAATAGACTTAAAATTTATAGAAATTTATAAAATTAATTATTTAAACAAAAAAATTTATTATTATAACTATAATAATTAAATTATTATTTATTTTAAGTCAAAATAGTGATTAACAAATAATATTACTATTGTTATAAATAAAGTATTATTATTAGATTAATCATAAATTCATTATAATAATTATAAGTAGTAATTATAAATTTTATAATGATTGTTAATATTAATTTCTACTACTACTACTACTACTACTATTATCAATATATTATATTTATTGATTTTAAATTTATTTCAATAGCTAGTATTATTACTATTAAAGTTAATATAAATTATTATAGTTCAATTAAAAGTAGTATATTATTAATAGTGTCATTATTAATAATATTTTTTTAAAAGAAAAGTATAACAAAATTAAAATAAATAATATTATTGTTATTTTAATAAATTTTTTATTATAATATATTATTATAATTATTATTATAAACACAAACTTATTTTAAAAAATAAGTTAAACAAATTTTAAATGTGTATATAAATTAATTCAATTTTATTGAAAATAAATATAAGATTATATTTTCTTAAAATAAAAAAATTAAGTAAATATTATTTAAATGCAATTGAATTAATTAATTAATAATATAAATATTATCATAATTATAATTATTAAACTATTAAAATAAATAAACTAAATTAATATAATTTAATTGTATATTGAAATATTATAAATACTTAATAAATTTAAACACTCAAATTATATTAAGTTATCAAAAATATTATTGAAAAATTTGATGAACATGATAATTGACAAATTAAAAGAATACTCATTGAAGTAATATTGTAGGATCATAGAAATAATTAAATTATGCCGAACTTCGTCGAAAATTCGCTAGAATTTTAGGAGTCATCCTCATATTTTTTTTTTCATGTCATTCACTTCATAGTAGTTAATAATCTTAAATAATACTTTAGTAAATTATTATTTTTATATCACTTTAGATGAGAATTCAACAATAATTGTAGAACATAGAAGTGATCCAGTCAATTAAATAAATTGAGTTGTTGATTAAGGTGAGTGGATAGTTATATAATATTAGTATTTATTAATATTTATATGATGATTTGTTAAAAGTGTTTTATGTTGAAAGCAAGAATTTTGAAATGATAAAATATTATTTATGAATATATTTAAAATGGGAATAAATAATGATATGTTTTTTGTTTGAATTATAGAGATGATGATTATCTATGGATACAGTTGAATAAATATTCTGAATACACTTAATTTATATTTTTTAATAGAGACACCTATGATGAAGGGATGTTAGATGAATTGACGGATTATTAATATGATACTATCTTTGGTATAACATATGGTATACATATAGCCTTTGTGGCATATATCAGGTGATCGCCTTTTGGGGGCAGCTCTGTACATATGTATCACCATGATTATTTACTTTTGGTGTTATCATGTGTCATCACTGCACCTAAAATGCAATGTTTTACCTTTAGACTGCCAGTAAATATAAGTTTATTTGTGCCTAAAGTATTATGCTATCTATGGACTATATATATTGAGTGTATGAAATTATATGATTATATTTTATGACATGATAATGTGAATTTATGTTTTATTAAGAAAGAAATTATTATGCAGTGGTATAAAATTTTATACTAATGAGTATATGAGAAAAATCTTATTTGTTTCCCTTTTGTTATATAATTATTTTCTCACTGAATAGCCCTTTTGTTATATAATTATTTTCTCAATGAATAGTTAGACTTGCTTCTTAAAATATTAATATTTTCAGATACTCATGGAGCATAAGTTTCCTCTTCTTTTCTTTTCATCCACGTATAGAAAAGGTTGGGCCAATATTTTAGTATTTGTCAATTGATTTTATTTAAGGAATATTATATTATTATATTGAATAATAATGTATTTAAAGATATCGGTAATTATTAGATGATGATATATATAATGTGTATTTAAAGAATATTGAGTATATGGATTTATGAAGCGGTATTATTAGTAGGTTTTATATTTTAATTTTTCTTAAATAATTAGAAAATACATTATCAGATTATAAGTTAATTCCACCCTTAAGATTAGGAGAATGAAGTGTAGCATTTTATGGTATAAGAGAATAGCTTATAGATTTTGTAGACTAACATTAAAATAATATTTAGAAATTTAAATTTAGGTAATTATGGATAAGAAACTTATTTTAGGTATTAGTGTATTAGTCAAATTTCTCAAATTCAAGGGCAATTTTTTTTAAATGTTGCATGTTGGGGGAATTATGCAGGAGTTAAATGAAACTTTAAATTTAAATTTGCATATACATATTATTTCATTCAAAATTGCATCATAGTTACTTTTAACTAACAGTATTTAAATTTTCATAAATACGTACCAAAAAAATTAGAGAGATTTGTCAGAATACACTAATATATAGATACATGTATATATTGTAATTTAAGAGAATATGTTATAAGAATATCAATTAGTGGACTTATATTATATATTTATTATGTAGGATAATGCAGCTAAAAATATGAGGTGGTAGAGGCCTTGGTAGAAACACCGGCCGAAGAAATCAAGTAGTTAGATTAGAAGATATTGACCAACCTCATAGGGATCCTATTTTATTTTTTTCTTTTGATGATTCTATTGATGTTGATGTGACAAAAAATAGAGGACAGAATAATGATACTATTCTAGAAGAGAAATCATCTGGAGTTAATCCAACTCCTCTACATCCAGTTTGACCAGCAGATGCTCCAGTTGCGCCTGCAGTTATGGATCCTGGTATTGGTGCTGCTTTGACCCAAGTACTAAATACAGCTATGACAGCAGGTGGTTAGCACCGAAATCCTTGGGACATGATTTCTCTTTGTCAGAAAATAGGAGCTGAGATATTTGATGGGTCTTTAGATTATGAGAAGAATGATAGATGGTTAAAGAAATTGGAGAAAAGCATATTCACTTGCTCGTTTATCAGATGAAGATAAATTAGGATATGTCCATGCTTTCCTTAAAGGAGAATTTGAGGGTTGGTATAATAGATTGACCAGTGATTTTGGTGCTCATTTGACTTGGCAGATTTTTGTGATTAAATTTCAGGAGTAACATATAACTGATAATTATTAAAGAGTGAAGGAAAATATGTTCTTTAATCTCTAGCAAGGCAGTATGACTATAATACAGTATTTTGACATATTTAAGGAGATGAATTGATATGTATCCCATTTAATTATAGAGGATAAAGACATGTGCAGTTGATTTTATAATAGATTACACTTTACAATCCGTAAAAGTGTACCTGATTGGCGAACTTTAAGTTTTCGTGCTTTGATGGATAGAACATTGGTAGTAGAAAAACCGATAAAAGAAGAAGTTAACTTTGTATAAAGAAAAAGGAAGCAGACTCAGTGCCCTTTTTATGGGGGTTCTGAAGGACAATACAAGAGAGGGAGCGGTTCACATTCTAACCCTATTTATGGAGGTACAAGTAAGAATATTCAAGTAAGATCAGATTAGTAAAGTAACAGATTACAAGCCAGTCATAATTTGGTAGGACAGTCTATTAATAATTCTGGTGGTACTCAAAATTTTAGACAAGGTAATAATATGGGTGCTGGACAAAGCAAACAATCTTTTCCTCAATGTGCCACCTGTGGCAAGTACCATATGGGAGAATATAGAAGAAAATCTTTAGTTTATTTTCATTATAGGGATGTAGGTCATTTTATGAGTGATTGTCCTTTACTTGTTCATACTAGCACTTCAATACAAATATCTTTTGCACCTACTAATCAGAGAGGGGGCAGGACACCATCATTTGGGAGATCATCTGGCAGAGGGGTTAATATTGGCATGAATAGACAAGGTGGAGCCATATTATAAAATCAGGGTACATCATTTAGTAGGCCACTTAACCAGGCTCGAGTTTTTGCTATTACTCAATAAGAGGTAGTAGCATCACCGGATATTGCAACTGGTATGTTATCTATTTTGGTCATGATGCACATATTCTTATTGATCCTAGTTCCACACATTCATGCATATCTCATACATTTTCCTTATATTCGAATAGAGAATTGAGTTCTTTAGACAATGGGTTATCGATGAGTTTTTCAGTTAGGACTTCTATGGAATGTGGGCATGTGTATAGAGATTCAATAGTTAAGTTAGGTGACTTTGAACTAATAGCAGATCTAATTCCCTTACCCATACGGGAGTTTGATGTTAATTTAGGAATGGACTAGTTATCTCGCTATCATGCCACTGTTGATTGTTATGAGAAAAAGATGACTTTCAGCCTATCTAGAAATTCTAATCTTATATTCTATGGTGAAAGAAAGTTTCTTTCATCGTATGTTATTTTTACTATGCCAGTTAGGAAATTACTTAAGAAAGCTTGTCAGACATATTTAGCTCATGTAATTGACATGTAGTTAGAAGGGCCTAAATTGGAGATATTCTGATAGTATGTGAATTTTCAGAAGTATTTTTAGAAGAACTTCCAAGTTTACCTCATGATAGAGAAGCTGAATTATCTATTAATGTTCAGTCTGGCACAACTCCTATTTTCCAAGCTTCTTATAGAATGATTGTGCAGAGTTGAAAGAATTGAAGGTACAGTTATAAAAATTATTGAATAAGAGATTTATTAGACCTAGTGTTTCACCATGGAGAGCTCCGGTATTATTTGTGAAGAAAAAAGATGGATCCATATTATACATTGATTATAGGTAGTTAAATAGGGTCACTATTTGAAATAAATATCATTTGCCCGTATTAATGATCTCTTTGACCAACTTCAAGGTACAAAAGTCCTTTCTAAAATAGATGTGCGAATGAGGTATCATCAATTGAAAATAAAAGAGTCAGATGTGCCTAAGATAGCTTTTAGGACTCGTTACGAGCATTATGAATTTTTAGTAATGCCATTCGGGTTAACTAATACCCCCAACTGCTTTTATAGATCTTATGAATAGGGTGCTTCATTGTTATCTAGATAGATTCATAATTGTATTTATTGATGATATTCTAGTGTATTCTTGAAGTCGAGAGGAGCATGAGAAACACTTGAGAATTGTATTACAAACCTTGAAGAGTAAATAATTTTATGCCAAGCTTAGTAAGTGTGAATTCTGGTTGGACAGAGTAGTATTTTTAGGTCAAGTTATATCAGTAGAAGTAGTTTATGTAGATCCTAAAAAGATAGAGGCAATGATGAACTGGGAGCCGCCCATTAATCCTAGAAAGTGAGAAGTTTCTTAGGTTTGGCAGGGTATTATCGTTATTTTGTTAAGGACTTCCCCATGATTGCATCGCCTTTAACAAAACTGCTCAGGAAGAATGTGAAGTTTAACTAGACTGAGGGATTTCAGGAAAGCTTTGAAAAATTAAAAAGTTTGTTTGACTTCTGCTCCTGTTCTTACTCTTCCTTCAGGCAATGGTGATTATATGATATATAGTGATGCTTCACGAAAGGGTTTAGGCTGTGTTTTGATGCAACATAGGAAAGTGATAGTTATGCATCTAGACAGCTTCAACCTTATGAATTAAATTATCCTATTCATGATCTGGAACTTGCTATGGTAGTTTTTGTCCAAAAAATTTAAAGACATTATCTTTATGATGAAAAGTGTCAGATATTCACAGACCACAAGAGTTTGAAGTATCTTCTTTCTCAAAAGGAGTTAAACTTGAGACAGAGGCAATGGATTGAGTTGCTTAAGAACTATGATTGCACTATTGAGTATCATCCTGGAAAGGCTAATGTAGTAGCTGATGCTCTAAGTTGAAAATCTCATAGTAGCATTTTTCATATCAAAACAGTAAGGCTTCCGTTGTTATTGGATCTATGATCTTTAAAAGGGGAATTGATGATGAATGATTCTGGAGCATTATTAGCAACTTTCAAGGTCAGACCAGTTTTGATAGAGAGATTTAGAGAAGCTCAATATCTAGATAAAGAAATGAAGAAGATCATTGATGGTGTGAAGGAAGGTACTCTTATAGACTTTTCTCTTAGAGAAGATGGTGCTTTAGTACTTGGTAGTAGATTATATGTACTTAATAATGATAATTTAAAAATAGAGATAATGGAAGAAGCTCACTGTTTTGCATATTCTATGCATCATGGTAGCACTAAAATGTATAGAACACTTAAAAAAAACTACTGGTGGAAGGGTATGAAGAAGGATGTAGCAAACTTTATAGCAAAATGATTGGCGTGCCAATAAGTTAAGATAGAACATCATCATCCTTCAGGTCTTCTGCAACCTCTTTCAATTCCTAAATTAGAAGTAGGAGCATATTACCATGGACTTTATCTCTGGTTTGCCTCGTACCAGCAGGGCCATGATGATGTTTGAGTAATTGTAGATAGGTTGACAAAGTCATCTCACTTCTTACCTATCAGAATAGATTTCTCTTTGGATAAACTTGTAGAGATTTATGTGAGGAAAATTGAGACTGTATGGTGCCTCAGTTTCTATTATATCAAACAGAGATCCACGATTTACTTTCAGGTTTTGGCCTAGTTTGCAAAATATACTGGGTACAAAGGTGAAGTTCAACACTTTTTTTCACCCTCAAATAGATGGTCAGTCGGAGTGCACTATCTAGACCTTAAAGGATATGCTTAGAGCCTGTGTCATGAAATTCAAAGGAAGTTGGGATAAATATTTACCGTTGATGAAGTTTGCTTATAATAACAGTTTTCATTTAAGTGTTGACATGGCACCTTATGAAGCACTATATGGAACAAAATGCAAAACTCCAGTATGTTGGAATGAAGTTAGAAAAAGAGAATTGATGGGTCCAGAATTAATTCAGATAGCTACTAATAAAATCCAACTGATTAGAGACAAATTAAAAGTGGCACAAGACAGATAAAAGAGTTATGCAGATTTAAAGAGGAAGGATATTGAGTATGATATGAGAGATAAAGTATTCTTAAAAATCTTTCCGTCGAAGGGTGTAGTGCGATTTGATAAACGTAAAAAATTAGGCCCTCGGTTATCGAGCCTTATGAGATTGTGGAAAAGATTCGTCATGTTGCTTATAGACTTGCACTACCACCCGAATTATCACAAATACATGATATCTTTCATGTATCCATGTTGAGGAAGTACATAAATGATCTTTCTCATATACTTCAGAGACAACCAGTAGAATTACGAAAAGATTTAACTTATAAGGAAGAACCAGTTGCGATTTAGCCCGAGAAGAAAAGGTCTTAAGAAATAAGGTTATTCTTTTGGTGAAAGTCTTATGGAATAATCATTCAATGAAAGAAACAAGTTGGGAGAGAGAACAAGTTATGCTTACTCAGTATCCTCATTTATTTTCGTCTAATAACCAGTGAAAATTTAGGGATAATTTTTTTTTAAAGAAGAAAGAATACAATATCCTGAAGTAATAATAATAATAGTAGTAATAATAATAATAAAATAATTGATTGATATGATAATAATATAAAAAAAGAGGAAAAATATAATAATTAAAGAAAAAATCATAAATGTTAGTGGGAAACAAAAAATAATTAATAATAAATAAATAAAATAATATTAAAATTAACAATAATTAGTAACAAAATAGATATGTATATAATTAAAGTTAAACTATTAATAGGTATAATTATTATTAACAAAAAAAAAATAAAGTTAGAATATCTTTTTATTAGTGAACTAATTATTTGAGTTAGTAGAACATTAATTATTAAAAATATGAGACATTGCTAAAAGATGTCTAAAATAAAAAATAATAAAAATTAAAATATGAGGTGTATTAATTGAATGTGGTTAGTTTTTGAATAAGGAAGAAATAATTGGATACAGAGAAGGAAACGAGCAGAGAGAGAGAGAGAGAGAGAGAGAGAGAGAGAGAGAGAGAGAGAGAGAGAGAGAGAGAGGAATAGTGAAAGAGAAGGGAAGATAGAAACCTTAGACCGTCCGATTTTTGAAGCTTCATTCGTTACTTTTCTGTCACCGTTTTTTGACACACACTGGCCACCGAGCAAGATAACTCGATGAGTTTTCCAACGCTATTTAAACCGTTGTGAACGGCAGCTAGACGGAGCTGCACGCACAGCCCGAACCGGTGATCAAAGCTCTCGCCAGTGTGACTTTTCGACCAACTTTTTGATCTCTTTTTTCAGCGACTCAGATATTTTTTAAACCATCTCTTCATAAGTTTTTGATTTGGTATCTCATTTGCTAATTATGGATGAGTTTTGAAAATTCATATATTTATATATATATTGAAATTGAAAATTTTAAAAAATAATTATAATTAAATAATTTTGATTAATTAATAATTTAAGATTTACAATAAAATTTAGATGTAAATATTATGATTTATTTGAAAGTAATTAAAAGGAAGTAATTATGAATAAATATAACTACAAATAATGAAAATAGTAAATTGTTAATTTAAAAGAAATTAGTTTAAAATTTTATGAAATTAGTAAGTTAGAAGTTTTAATTTTCATTGATTGATTAATTAAGGATATTTAAAAGAAAATTTAGAATAATAAGATAACTAAATATTAAAAATAAATAGATAGTAAATATATGAATAATTTAAAAAATGATATTAATATAAAGTATAATAAAATGAATTAAATATTTAAGTTATAAATATTTATTAGTAAATTGATTAACAAATTATTTATGAATCTATAATTTGATTATTAGTTGATGGTTAGTAAATTTAAAATTATCATTAAGAGTTTTTGTTAATAAATATATATAGCTATTTATTAATTGATTAGTTGAGTGTAATTGAAATAGAAATAAATATACATATGTATATTAACTTTAGAATAAAAATATTTATGGTTAAAAATATATTAAGTTCTTAAATTATAATTTTTTATTAGTAAATTACATAATAAATAAATAATATTTTAAATATAAGAATATGAATAAATATATGTATGAAATTTATAAATTAATTATAAGCTAATAAATTAATAGTTTGCTAATTAAGTTATATTAAAGACTACTATTAAATTATTATTTATATAAGAATTTTTACTTATAAATTTAATTAAGCTAATCATTTATGAATTTAATTAAGTTAGTTAATTATTAAATGATCAAAATAAGTGTTAAATATAATAGAATTAAAATTTATAGAAATTCATAAAATTAATTATTTAAATAAAATTTTTTATTACTATGACTATAATAATTAAATTATTATTTATTTTAAGTCTAAGTAGTAATTAACAAATAATATTAGTATTGTTATAAAAATAAAGTATTATTATTAGATTTATCATAAATTTATTATAATTATTAATAGTAGTAATTATCAATTTTATAATTATTATTAATATTAATTTTTATTACTACTACTATCAATATATTATATTTATTGTTTTTAAATTTATTATAGGTTTATTTCATTTGTATTATTAATATTATTACTACTCAATTTAATATAAATTATTATTATTCAATTAAAGATAATATGTTATTAACAATATCATTATTAATAATATTTATTTTAAAAAAAGGTATAAAATTTAAATAAATAATATTATTATTTTAATAAATTTTTTATTATAATATATTGTTATAATCACAAAATTATTTTGAAAACCAAGTTAAACAAATTTTAAATATGTATATGAATTAATTCAATTTTATTGAAAATAAATATAAGATTAATTTTTTAAAAAATGCAAAAAAATAAATAAATATTATTTAAACACAATTGAATTAATTAATTAATAATATAAATATTATCATAATTATAATTATTAAACTATAATTAAGATAATACCAAAGGCACTTGTGATGAAGGAGTGTTAGATGAATTAACGGATTATGAATATGATACTGTCTTTGGAATAACACTTGGTATATATATAGCTTTTGAGACATATATTAAGTGGTCGTCCTTTAGGGATAACTCTGTACATATGTATCACAATGATTATTTGCTCTTGGTGCTATCATGTGTAATCACTACGCCCAAGATGACATGTTTTACTCTTAGGCTACCAGTAAATATATGTTTATTTGTGCCTAAGGTATTATATTATCTATGGACTATATATATTAAGTGTATAAAATTATATGCTTATATTTTATGGCATTATATTGTGAATTTATGTTTCATTAAGAAGGAAATTATTATGCAGTGGTATAAAATTTTATACTAATGAGTATATGAGAAAAACCTTGTTTGTTTTCCTTTTATTATATAATTATTTTTTTATTGAGTAGTTGGACTCACCCCTTAAAATATTAATTTTTTTAGATACTCATGTAGCATAAATTTTTTTTTCTTTTCATCCGCGTGTAGAAGATGTTGGACCAATATTTTATTATTTGTCAATTGATTTTATTTAAGAAATATTATATTATTGTATTGAATAATAATATATTTAAAGATATCGGTAATTGTTAGATGATGATATAGATATGTGAATTTGAAGAATATTGAGTATATTGATTTTTGAAGCGGTATTATTAGTAAGATTTATATTTTAATTTTTCTTAAATAATTAGAAGAGGCTTGATAATATTATAAATTAATTCGACCCTTAAAATTAGGAAAATGGAGTGTGATAAGTTAGACCAAATGGATATAATTATAACTAATTTGTAAAATTAGGGTAAAATAATTTTTTTTAAAACATTTGAATATAATTATATTTTTTAAATAAATATAAATATTTAATCATTATCTACTTCAAAATATTTATTGACTGAATAATTAAATTAATAGTTTACTAATTATGTATTTGGATGCATATTTTATATTATAAAAAATCGCAAATTGAAATTATATATATATATATATATTACTCAATAATAAGAGTTTCAACAAAATTTAAAAATTGATATTAAAAGGGTAGGAGTGGAAAATTGAGATGGAATGGTTGGCGATTAGAGTATTATTTTGTCGTTTGTGGTTTCAAAAAGAAGAATTAGGTTGGCATATAAAATAGGCATTGTGGATGATTAGTGGTTCCTTAAAGACAAAGACAACCCACCAAATACAACTGAGAAGACACCGGTGGAGAATAAAGCTATATATTAGTATTACCCAATTGTATTATAAATTAAATTAAATTAAAATACCATTTTCTATTTCTCTCTTTTCCATTAATTAAAAGCTTTGTTAGGACACAACCCCCTCCCTAATTTGAGTGACTCATACTCCTTCCTTCCCAGTCTCTTCTTTATCTCCTTATTTTAAAACTAATTAAGCAAAATGTTTTCATACATTGGTCAAGTTGCCATTCGATTAGTAGTTTAATAACCCAATATCCATTCCATTTCGTAAAAATTCATCAAATACCCAAATCCTAAATGTCCATTTCTTTTACTCAAATCCTAAATGTCCATTTCTTTTTTTAATCTTTAAATATATATATATATATGTATTTTTAATTAAATTTTATTTAATATAGTTCGAATAGTATTTAAGAACTATAAAACTAAAGCTTGCATTAAAAAAAACTGTAAAACTAAAGCTTAATTATATATTTAATTTAAATTGAAAATTGTTATATTTGGATTACAAAATTTCAACGTCATCATTTCTTAGTTTAATGTTTGTATATATATATATATATGTGTGTGTGTGTGTGTGAGAGAGAGAGAGAGAGAGAGAGAGAGAGGGTAAATAAATAAAGTGTAATGCTTGGTATTGTGAGAGCTTCAATAAAATAATGGAGGAATGACACCAAGGGATCTAATATTATTGAACTGTGATTAAGGATAAGCATAAATTAATAAATCTGTGTATTATGGCATGCTTACTTTCATTTTTAGTGTCTGCCACTTGAGAAAGCAATAATACCCCATTATTTGCACTAACCCTTTAATAATTTCATTACCCTCACGAGAATAGTGTAATTCTGATCTTAGCACGGTGGCTTTGTTCACCATATATATATATATGTATATACACATATGTAAAGTCTCAATTTTAATTTATCTGCGATTGTTCAGCATATCACTTACCATACATATTATTCTTATACTATTTTAACTTTTATTAGAGTTCATATCCTTTTTTTTTTGGACAGTGAAAAATTAAATTTGAATATATCGAGAAAAGATATACTTAATATTAGATTATACCTCTACGTGTATGAAAGTTTATATCTTATAAGTTTTAGTTTTATTTTTTCTTGAGACAAACATAATTAAAATTATAAAAAATTACCTTGGCATAGAACAACATATCATATAACAATTCTAAAATAAAATCTAAAATTGTTATAATAATTTTTTTTTATTTTTTATCGACATATAACAACATATTATATAGTAATTCTAAAATAAAAACTAAATTTATTATAATAATTTTTCAAAAAAATAATTATAATAAGGATCAGAAATACCCTAAATGATCATAATAATGGTAAGTTTGTACATATTACTCCTCTATTACTCTTTTAGGTTTGTCAATTAATGATTGTGATTTCAACGCAAATAGTGATGTTATTGTCAACGCCAGTGCAAAATCATTTCACGTTCACAATCAAGACCTCTTTAAAACACGCATTTCAGTGTTAGTCTTTGTGTGTTGACAGATTTCAACCGCTAGACCAAGTCAACGATTTTGATTCTTTTTTTTAACGCACCAAAATCAGTGCACACCCAATTATTAGTTTTGGGAAAATTACAATAAGTACTAAGCTGTTGGGACTAATGAAACCTAATCAGAATTTGAGTCTAAATTTTAAAAAATATATATTTTAATTTTTTAAAAAATTCAATTCATTATCTCATAATTTTTTTTTACTAATTAAAATCCAAAAGTGGTAAGATCTAATCGAAACAGCTAGTATAAAACTATAAAATTATAAGGTTTTACTTTCTAACTCTAAAAACAACCAAAATTATTTATATTTAATTTTTTTATCTAATTATTTTTTAATTATTTCTTAAAAAATAAAAATATAATATAATCATTTCACAACTTTTATTTAAATTTAAATATAAAATATTTTATTAAATAATAAATTTATATTTACTCGTTTTGCTTGCAATTTGAAATAATATTATAAATATGTTTTAAAATTATACAGTACAAATTTTATAGGAGTAACAAATAGTTATTCTATTTCATCGAATAATTATCTCTCTATTTACTTTCATGAATTACACCAACTTAAGTGGTAAGAAGAAATGATAAATTCTCAATGTCGCACAGAGCTCAAATAATTGGAAGACATATAAGGACTAAATTGCAATCTAAAATCAAAATGTAATATTAAGACAAACCTCAAATATTATTTCAGCAAAATAAATACAATCTGTAATCACAGGCATCAAATTGTATCTATGTCCATGCTGTTTTATACATCAAAAGATTCATTTCTAAAATCTACACAGCCAGAATGGCAGAATGAATCAAGAAACCACTTTTAACATAGCAAAAATGGTAATCGCCTTAATGTTCACAAGTCAACAGAAGGGTATGAAGCTACAGATATAAAATCAAACGTCTGAAAGACTATGCATCTACAGACAAGATGAGAAATGGTATCCAGTAGAGATATAGATATGACTATGATGATGTACCAGCACCTATCGTGTTGGTTTCCAAGCGCAGACTGTTTTCCCTACTGTATGCTGTTTTAGCACCCTGAGAAGCAGTGAAAATTTGACTTGGTGACATAAATTCAACACATGATGATGAAAAAAATATCACCAGTATAGCCCATTAGACATCAGTGGAAGAAAGAACACCATACTCACTTGAAAGATAGTTCCAAGTTTTTTCAATCCCTTGGCCCGCGACCTCAGAACATCCTTGGATACACTAGGGTCCTTAAGTACCTGCAATAGCATATGCAGTTAACAAATACATTGTTGTTTTTCATAGTAACATGCAAGCATGCAATCAGGGACTATAAAATTTACTGACATTCGTCATACGCCACACCTGAGAAACACACAAATAAACTTTGGCAGGGAAAGACATACCATTCAGAGTCTCATTGGCATAAGAACAACCTCATTAGCTAAATTAAGTTGTGCATAGAACAACCATGATCAATGTTCATTGGAAAATTGGAGAATAAAATTCTCCTACCCCTGTTCAAGTCAGGGGCCAAACTTCTACTTAAAGCAAGTAAAGGGCATGTAACATGGTTGCCATATGTCAAGAGTGTGTGTGTGTGTGTCTGCACAACAAAAGAATATTACAGAACAAATCCCCATCTCCTCAATCACTTGACATAATCTCAGACCAGTTAAAATTGGAATTAGCCAATTATCAAATTCCTGCGCCATTGTCAAAGAATAAACACTAGGAAAAAAGAATGGTTGCCAAGAAGGCCAAGCGATGTGCACTACAACTCACCACATCCTAGGCACAGAAATTTGTGGCATTAAAGAGGCAACACCAGAAATTGCCAAGTAAAACCGAAACAAGTTCAATTACCAAAGTATGTCTGCACCATTGTGTTGGAAAATAAGGCTTCACTTAGTAAAAAATTCCTATCTCTTTGACCAATCAGTAAAGTAAATCATCTACTTGATTCTCTTTTTATTTTAAAGACCTCCAAAGAGAAAACACTCCAAAGACCGACACACCTGGCAACCGGACCTGACCAACACTTGGTAAACTAGAGAAAGGTAAAATAGTAACTTACTGCCAGGCAGACCCGTGATAAAGTCGATTCAATATCAACCACATTGATCTGCCAAAGGGATTGAAGCATAGCATCCTTCCTATCCTCAATGGCTTTTAGTAAATTCTCCTCTTTGTTTTCTGATTGGTTCAACTTCTTCAGGTCCTCCTGTATTTGTATTAAAGAAACAGCACCTGGAAAACATATATTAAAAAAGTTCACTTTGTTCCCAGGTTTATAGGGGAAAAAAAAGAGCTCAAAGACTGTTTCACCATACACTGCATTAATGGAAGAATACTGTACCTGAAGCAGCCATTACTTGTGATTTTATCTGGTGCCCTTTATCTCGGACCCATTCTGCTAAAAATGGTACTTTCATGTACCTTTTATCTTTTCCAAGCTCTCTAGCAGCTTTCCTTGTGTAAATATAGCCAATTGTATGCAGCATAGCCTCACCAAATGCTGAAAATTGCAACAGTTATGAGTTAAAAAAAAATAATTACAATTATTTTAAAAGGTTAGCCAGACAATGCCAAGAACAAAAAAATATATATAGCTTGCAACGTGCTTATGAAATAATACATGGCCTGTAATAAGCATATCCATAGCTTCCATCTCTCTGCAAATAGAGGTACAATATAAATGTTTGAAGAAGTCCTCTGATGAGAAATAGAGGTTCTATCATACAAAACAATTAAGCAGTCAAACAACCACCCTGTTGATGAGGATCAATAATAAACCACAAAGCATCTTTATCACTTTTATCATCAATACTTGAACATCCCAATTTGCCCAGGTCTCATCTGTTTTGCAGGAAGTGAACTCAAGAAGTCCAATTTCATCCGAACTGCATTTGGACCATCACGATTGGTTGCAAAGAGAATAAAATTAAAATAATGTGGAACTTCGCTTTGATCACTAGCTTAATTATTTGGAAATAATTCATTGGATGAAGAGGAGATATTAGCAAAGCCAAGGATTTTGTGAGTAGATCAAACAAAAAAATAATATACTACCAAAAGAAAACAAACAACTTAGGAAATATATACCCATCAATTCCCACCAAGTACTACTCAAGAAGTTAAATATTGCCAGCAAGTACGACTTCTCCAGAGGTTAAATATATCCCCAGCAAGTACTACTTCTCAAGCAGGTATGCCCTTGGAAATGAGCATGTCTGAACTCTGAATCAACAAGAAGCCAAATAAAAAGTTTCATGAAAGGTAATACTTCCAAGGCATTTTGCCATTCCTGAAAGAGAAAAGGCATGCATTCTATTTTCTTCTTTCCATTAACTTTATCATTTTTGTTTCTTTCATTGTTCTCAGGACCCTTTACCCCAAAAAAGAAAAGGAAGTTACTTGGCATATCCTTCTTGTTCTTATTTCTTCCAGTGCCCCTCCATTTGTTCTGATGTTTCAGTAAAAAGACAAACAATAAATTATCCAAAGAGTAGGAACACAAAATGATTTTACTGTTTCCCATTCCCATGGTAAAAACTGTAACTGCAAGCACCAATAAACCTTATCAACAAAGTTAATACAGTGATCTACAACAACCTAGTTACTTTGCCAGAATGATGATCAAACATCAATTACTTAAAGGGTTGAATAAATTTATCTTAATTCTTAAGATTCCTAAGAGTTTGGCATCATTCTTAATTCTTAGGACTCTTAAGAGATCAAAGTGAACTGAATAGGCAAGCTTCGAGCAATGTAAATGAAATGATGTAAAAGGTAGGACATAGTCAGGAAAAGTAGTAACACAGCAATACAAGAAAGTTGCTTTCAGAGTATTTTGTTATACCTTCATGGTCAATATGAAATCACCAGCCGGGTGATCCCTCAAAAAAAAAAATCTAATGAATGAGTGCAAAAATTTTACTGCACTTTTTTGTCATCCAAATAAAAAGCACGTATAAAGGGGCTTCACATTATGTGTATCCTCTGATCACTTCAAGTGATAAGATCTATGTAAAATCATTTTGGGCTTTCTGATTTGGGTACTCTAAGATTACAGTTGTAGAATCAAACCAAGTTGTGATGTTTTTTTTTTCTTTTGATTGGTAAGAGTCAACCAAACACCGACTCAAACCCAACCCCACCATTGAGCATTTGAATTCTAGTCCAAGTGCAAAATACAAGAGTGTTACTCATTAAAAAATGTAGGAAATCAAGCAATAAAGATGACATAGAAATATCACACTTAAAATACCTACATGACAAGGAAAAAAGTGTCTTTTGAAACTATAGTTCCTTGTTCATTCTTACTTGGATAACAATATTTGGCCTTAGCACGATGTAAAGCATCAAATTGTTCCAATGTTTTCTATTTCCTTGTTTGAGTAAGATACCAATAAAAAATGACTCTTTGTTTCAATAGGTTTTGAAAAAATGATTCTTTGTTTCAACAGGTTTTAGTCAAAAGTTCTCAGAATTGTAATTTTTAAAGCAAAGCAACGTGCTATTATAGGAAGAAATACCAGCTTTAGAAAGGCGCTGTGCTTCTGAATTTGCCCAATTTATGAACTCCTCCTCTTGACCTTCAACAAATGATTCAAGGCGGTTTTTCAGAGTTGTAATGAGCTTTGCTTCCCTCTCTTTTTGAATTTCCTGAAGATTAAAAAATAGCCATAGGCTTCAATCAAGTGAACAAAAAGCCAAAAAAGTACAAACACAGTAGTGAAAAAGTACTTTCAACTTCTCCTGAACTCTCTGTTTGTGAATTTCAGGATCTTGTGCGTCTTCCTCAATTTCAACAGATGATAATGTAGCCAGTGCAAGTTGACCAACATAATCTTCAAAAAACTCGCTCCCAAACAGCATACCAAAGACAGCTGCAGGGTCCACCATGGATTCCCTGGCAAACAGAAGGGATTCTAATGTTTTCTTCTAGAACAAATAAGATTTAGAAATGCAAACAAACAAAGATTAACAAAAACCTAGTGGAGTGAAGTGCGAATAATCTTATTACATCTTTTAGGAAACAATACTTTATAAATTATTCAATGGCTGTTTATATATTCCTTTTCTAATGTATATTATCTGACGACCGTTAAATATTTATACACAGTTTCTCATCACAAAAAAAGTTGTACTTGCTTTCTTGTTCAATCAATTCAAGGTATTGATTAACAAAAGGAAGTTACTACAATACATAATGCTAGATGGTTTCCATGAACTAGAAGTATTTATTTCTTGAAATTGTCTTCCAAAAACTCTCTAAAGGATTCTAAGCAACTGATTGATAGAAAGCAATTTTAGCAAGAACGAAAATTTTAATCATGTGCTATGATGCATAAACTTACTGTGGTATTCCTTCCTTTCCATGCTTGTCATATGCTTCCCTCTTCTCAGGATCACTTAAGATCTGGTATGCCTCCCCAAGTTTCTTCAAGAAAGTCACATAAGAAAAAAGTAAGCACAGGAAAGGGCAAAAAGATGAAAGCAATCAAATAAATAATCTTTTTGTTCAGCATATAGCTCTAGAACTATAATAAATCATTGATGAAATCAAGTAGAAAGCAAGCAAAGGATGAACATTTTAGAACTTGGGTTTTGCTCATTCTATAATGCAGTTTGAAAGGCAACATAGATATATCCATGTAAGAAGCAGAACCAACAAAGTAGCATCTAGCAGCTAATTTAGCCATTGTAACTTGACATAATAACAAATTCTAATAGCTAACCTGAAAATTTTCTGCAGCTTTTGGATCACCAGGATTTTTATCTGGATGAACACTCCTTGCCTGTAAAAAAGGGATAAAGCTATCTCATTATTAAAAAAAAAACTATAATGATCATCATCACAAATTTTCTGTCCCTTTATTATTCTGTTGAATATTAGTTCTACAAGCGACCAATTCCAAAACTAAGACTTAATGGCACGTGTACACCTAAATTATGAAATTAAGAGCTATGGTGCCAATAGCTCAATAGTCAAGTGCCGGCCTTGCAATGCAAGTGACAAGGAGTTCAGTTCTAAAAAATCATTCACTTTAAAAATATTTGATGTATAAAAAAATTCAATGAGAAAAAATACCAATTAGGATAGAAACATTGCAAATACAGAAGAAGCTTGTAGTTGACAATTTACATATACCCTGTTTGTTAAGAATGAATTCAAATGAACTTTTGCAGAATTTGAAATTTCATGTTCGGAAGTTATGAAATTTTGTGTAATCCAACTAAACAAAACAAAGTTTTAACATGTGTATGCGAATTGTATATTTCAAATTCATTTATACCGAATTGGAGTCAACAGTTTTTAAAAGGCAATGAAATTTCTTTTGCCTTTCTTCCTTAAGATGGCAGTGAACCTTTAAACTTTGTAATTAACACACAACATAGACAACAATTCTGAGGTTGAATTGAAAGCTAACCTTAAGGTAGTAAGCCTTCTTGATCTGTTCAGGAGTGGCATCCACATTGACGCCCAAAATTTCATAGTAGGTGGTATCTTTCACCATTGGTTTTGGTCTAAGATCGTTACTTTTAGGACTAGAAAAACCAAGACAATGAATTATTTTCATCGGGAAACCAAACACAAAACCCAAAGAAGCAAATAAATCCAACAAAGGAAATCAAGCACACAAAACCACAAGATAATATCAAAAGGTTAAAGACATGGTAAAGAAAACAGAACCCATCTACAAGCAACAAGAATTAAATAGAACAAAGCGAAATACATATAGCACTAGCTTCTAAATTATAGAATGGGCATCACAAGTGGAAAAGAAATAGTTCTCAGAAAAGAATGCTTTGATGGAAACAATGAAACTTATATGGGATGGCAAATCTAGATCTTGGAAAATTAGCCACCCAAAAAAAATAAATAAAGCATAAACGTGATTTTCAAATAGAAAAACCAAGACCAAATCCAAAAGAACAGCAAGCAAGAAACAAGATCAAGAATCAAGAACTTACAATTATGGTAGAATTTGAAAAAAATATATAATAAACTATTATAGAATTTGAGGACAAGAGAGACTTACTTAAATGACAAAGAAGAGAATAAGAAATTAAAAGATCTGAATCCCAAGTTTACGTTGATGGTTTGATTGAAGTTTGTTTGTTTATGCGATTGCCAAATGACTTTATAAAAGAAAATGACAGCCGTGTAAAGTGAGACAGAGTATACGGTGTCGTTTTCAGAGAGACGATACTTCGTGGCACACAGTAAGAACGTGTCGGTAATAAACTACAGAAAGGAATAAGAAACATAGCCATTGCCAAGGTACGCGGTCTGTGTGCAACTCTTTACTCTTGCCAGTTACAGTTACAGAACCTTTCTCCAAGTTGACACCAATACGTTACCCGTTAGTTCATTACATAATTATATTTTCTGCATATATATATAATCAACAATAATTTCTCTATCATATATTAGACAATCCAAATACAATATATGTATATATATAAAGTTTTATAAAGTTATTTAAAAATGAATTGGAAAAAGCTTATATTTAATATTAGTATATGCTTTAATGTGATTGAATTGAAAAAAGCATACATTTAATATTAGTATATGCTTTAATGTGATTGAATTTAAATAAATTTGATTGGATTAAAATATTAACTTTTTAAAAAATTTCCATCATCTTAGAAAACCAAAAAAAATTATTAATTTGCTTTTAATTAATAGATTCTCTTTTTAATATTTATACCTTATTATTACTATTAATGATATTAAATATTAAAATTAAATTAATAAATAATATTAAATTTTATTTTAATATTATTAAACATCAAATATTTAGAATCAAAATTAAAACTGTAAAGTGTGATTTAAAATAAAAAGGAGTCAGTATTGTTTATGCAATGGATTCTGTTTGATTGTCTCTCATACATTCCAATGCTGAAATTAATAACTCACTACTTTGCCCAAATTTAAGTGTTCAAAAGACAAGATGGACCAAATTTGTCTACAAACCCATCAACAAGTCTAGCTAGTATTAAACGAGTTGCTTGAGAGAGGTGTAAATGACAGCCAATTCCGAAGAGCTTCCCAATCGGAAAAAATTATATCAAGATATCAAGTGATTATTATTAAATATTAATTATAACTTATATATAGAATGAAATATGTGCTATATAATTAATGGTAAAATTATAGATAATTAAAAGAAAATAAAGAATTAAAAATTAATTATCTTATAAAATAATTTGGAGAGGAAGAACACTTATATTTCTCACTTATTATTAATTTATCAAAAGTCATACAACATCCTTTATTTATAGAGTTAAAAATTAAATATAATAATACATATTAATTATTAAAATAATAAAATAAATAAAGTGATAAAATAATTAAAAAGATAAGATAAGATAACTAGAAGACAAAATAATATGATTAAAGTAATAAGATGATAAAAAGAAATACACACTTATTAATGTCTTTAATTATTTATAATACTCTCTCTTGGATGTTTTTCTAGTAAAAATATGTCTCATTAAAATCTTATTAGAAAAAATCCTGTGAAAAAAACCCTAGTGAAAAAAAATAATACAATATTCTTAATATAATATATACATATTTTCTTTCTCCTCATTTTAATGAATATCTCTAAGTCAACGCATGTCAATCTTGTAAACTAATTTTTCAAATATTGTAATTGGTAAAGCTTTTATTAATAAATTTGTTAAATTCTCACTTGAGCGAATTTAATGAACATCTATTTCTCCTTTCTTTTGGAGTTCATGCGTGAAAAAGAATTTTGGTGAAATATACTTAGTTCTATCACCCTTGATATAGTTTTCTTTTAATTGAGCGATATACGTAACATTGTCTTTGTACATAATTGTTAGGCTCCTTTCAGTAGAAGAGAGATTACATATGTCATGAATATATTGAACTCGTGATCTTAACCACACACATCCATGGCTTATTTTATAAATTACAATAATTTCTGCATGATTTGAAGATGTGGCAATAATTGTTTATTTTGTTGAACGCTAAGATATTGCAATACCACCATATGAAAATATATATTATGTTTGTGATCGTCTTTTTATGTGGATCAGATAAATATCTAGTATCTGCAAATCTAATTAATTTGGGATTTAATTGCTTTCAATAAAATAATTCCAAATTAGCAGTTTCACGAATATAACGAAATATATGTTTAACACCATTTCAGTGTCTTTGTGTTGGCACAGAACTATATCTCGCTAATAAATTAATTGAGAATGTTATATCTAGTCTTATATAATTAGCTAGATATATTAATGTACCAATTGTACTAATATATGGTACTTCAAGACCAAGAATTTCTTCGTTATCTTCTTTAGGACGAAATGGATCCTTCTTTATATCAAGAGATCGAACAACCATTGAAAAACTCAATGGGTGAGCTTTATCTATATTAAATCGCTTTAATACTTTTGTTGTATAATTCGATTGGTATACAAAAATTTCATTTGATAAATATTCGACTGGTAGACTAAGATAAAATTTTATTCTTCTAAGATCTTTCATTTTAAATTCTTTCTTTAAAAGTGTTACAACTTCTTCAAGCTAATTAGGAGTCCCAATAACATTCAAATCATCGACATATACTGCAATAATGGCAAGTCCAAATTTTAATTTTTTTTAATAAAAGAACATGGGCTAATAGGATTATTCACATATCTTTACTTTAACAAATATTCACTGAGATGATTATACCACATTCTTCCAGATTATTTTAGCTCATATAAAGATCTCCGCAACTTGATTGAATATTTTTCTCTGGGTAATGAATTAAATTCTTTAGGCATTTTTAGTCCTTCAGCTACTCTCATGTAAGTATTATTATCAAGTGATCCATATAAATAGGTTATCACAACGTCCATAAGACGCATATGAAGTCCTCTAGAAATTGTCAAACTTATTAAAAATCTAAGAGTTATTGCATCCACCATAGGAGAATATGTTTCTTCATAATCAATTTCTGGTCTCTGCGAGAAATCTTGAGCTACAAGTCGGGCCTTATATCTTACAATTTTATTGTTTTCATTTTGCTTTCCCACAAACACCCACTTATAACCAACATGTTTTATATTTTCAGGTATTAGGACTACTGGTCTAAAGACTTCTCGCTTTGCAAGTGAATTTAATTCTGTCTGAATAACATCTTTTCATTTCAGCCAATTACTTCAATGTCAATATTCTTTAATACATTTTGGTTATAGATCATTGCTTCCATTTATTATATCAATAGCTACTGCATATGCAAATTTTTTATTAGTGATAACTTTATCTTAACTCCATCTTTCTCTCTTATAAACATAACATGTTAATATCTCTTTATTTTTAGAATTTTTCATAATTTCATTTTTTTAGGTAATTGTTCCTTTGCCGGAGGTATTTGATCAGTTATGTCTATTATTATTTCTATATCATTATATATTCTGGTATGTTAATTTCAAAAGCACTAACTTGTTATTCTATTCTCTTTTCTTTCTAGAATTTTTTTCTTTAGAACTGATCAATCAACCTCGCTTCTGGGGTATGCCAGACATATCCGCAGGGATAGTGGTAGATTTTTCATTCGTAACATTAATTCGAGCAGGAGCATTTAATGCTGGTACATGTAATTTAATTACCCTTTTTGCATCAGTGAATGCGTCTGACAACTGATTTACAATATTTTATAAATGAATAATTTTCTTAATTTCAAGTTCACTTCTATTTTTTCGAGGATCATAATGAGAGATTGATGATGCATTCCATGAAATATCTTATTTTTTTAACTTTTCTTTTTTCCCCTAATGTTGGGAATACAATCTCATCAAATTAACAATCAACAAAACGTGCTGTAAAAATATCACCCTTCATTGGTTCAAGATACCTTATAATTGACGGTGATTCAAAATCAAAATAAATTTCTAGTTGCCTTTGTGGGCCCATTTTTGTACATTGTGGTGGAGCAATCGAAACATATACTGCATAACTAAAAATTCTCAAATGAGAAATATTGGGCTCATGACTAGATACAAATTGTAATAGGGAGAATTCATGATAAGCAGTTGATTTAATTTTGATTAGCATTGTCGCATGTAATATAGCATATCCCCAAGCTGAACTTGATAGTTTTGTCCTCATAAGTAATGATTTAGCAATTAATTGAAGTCATTTTATAAAAAATTCTGCTAAATCATTTTGTGTATGAGTGTGAGTCACAGGGCACTCAACTGTAATCCCAACTGATACGCAATAATCATTAAATGCTTGGGATATAAATTCTTCTGCATTATTAAGATAAAATTTTTTTAATTATATAATCTAAAAATTGTGTTCTTAATTTGATGATTTGTGCTAATAGTCTCGCAATTGCAATATTGGGAGTAGACAATAAATAAATATGTGACCATCTTATAGAAGTATCTATTAAAATCATAAAATATCGAAAAGGACTATAAGATGGAATAATATGCTCACATATATCTCCATGAATTCATTCTAAAATCTGAGAAAATTCAAATTCAATTTTACTTTGAGTTGGTCTAGTAATCAAATTTTCTTGAGCACAAGCAATACATGAAAATTCAATTGATGAAAGAATTTTTCTGGTTCTTTAAAGGGTGTCCATACGGATATTTTATAATTCTTCTCACCATTATGGCTCCAAAACTCCTAGAGTCAATTAACTTCTGATTAATTGCAATATTATATTCTATTGGATGTATATATGTGTAATATAATTCAGAAGAAAATGCTGACAATATTTTCATTATATGCTTCTTTCTTGAGATTATAGATGTGATATAGATATATTCTTTATTATTTTTATCTTTAGTCTCAATACGATAACTATGAGATATATATCTCTAAAACTTAGAAGATTTCTTTTTGATTTTCTAGATAGCAATGTATTATTTATTATTAATTGTGTGCCTTTGGATAATATAATATGAGCTCATTCGGAACCTTCAATTAAATTTGTAGCGCTAGAAATTGTATTAATATTAGCCTTAGCTAATTAAATATGAGAAAAATATTTTATCTTTTAGAATAGTATGTGTTGTTGTACTTTCTGCTATATAAATCTCCACTAGCACTAACTAAGTGACTGGATAATTTTATTTTCTTCAAAATAAAAATATTATAAATGAGTCATAATATTTTTATTTAATATCTTTCTATAAAGTACACAGAGATAAAATTAAAAATAAAATATAATAATAAAAACACACTTAATATTAAACTTAATGCACTTAAAAATAAATAAATAAAAATATGTGATGTTGGAAAATAATTAATCAATATGGGCATCAAAATGAAAATTTTCATCAATTATTAAATTATTAATTTTTTCATCAGTATTTTCAAAGAAGTTTGAAACATCAAGATGTGTGAAATCAATTAGATTATTATGTTCAAGAAATTTGGTCTCCATATTTTTTCCTTTTCCTTTTACAGAAGCTTGGTAAAAATTCACAAGATGTTTGGATGTACGATAAGTACAAAATCAGTGTCCTTTCATGCCACATCTATAGCAGATATTTTCTTCATTTTTTATTTTTCAAATTTTTTATTTTCTCATTTTTCTCACTATGATCATTAGTCTTTCTAAAATTGATATTGTAATGACTATTATAACTTCGATAATTATTACGGTTGTCGCCTCTACCACGACCATCATCATGGCCACGACCACGATCATAATTTTGATTTTGTTTAGACTTATTTGATATTATAACATTCGCTTCAAGAAATAATTCAGACCCAATTGATCGTGATTGATGATTTTTCATCAAAAGTTTATTATTTTGTTCTGCAATAAGAAGGCATGATATCAATTCGGAATATTTCTTAAAATCTTGTTCTTAATATTGCTGCTGCAGGAGCATGTTCGAAGCATGAAAAATTAAAAAAGTTTTTTTCCAACATGTCTTGAGTAGTAATCTTCTCACAATATAATTTTAATTGAGAAGTAATCTTAAAGACAACATCGTTATATTCACTAATAGTTTTGAAATTTTGCAATCACAAGTGCATACAATCATACTAAGCTTTTGGAAGAATAACTATTTTTTGATGATCAAATCTTTCTTTTAAATTTTTTCAAATTTCAAATGGGTCATTTACTGTTAAATATTCAGCTTTTGATCCTTTAAGAAGATGATGACGAAGGAATATCATTGTTTTTGCGCGATCCCGTAGAGATGCATCATTTCCTTCTTGAATTGTATTTTTAAGATTTATAGCATCAAGATGAATCTTAGCATCAAGAGTTCAAGAAAAATAATTATTTTTCAATATTTCAAGTGCAACAAACTCAAATTTATAAAGTTTGACATCATGTAGATCACTTTAATGAAATAATATTGAAGATAGATTAATGATGTAGAGCAATCTTGCTGATAATGTGTTATTTAATTAATGATAAAATTATAGATAATTAAAAAAATGAAGAACTAAAAATTAATTATCTTAAGAAATAATTTAGAGAGAAAAAATACTTATATTTCTCACTTATTATTAATTCATCAAAAGCCTTACAACCCCTCTCTATTTATAAAATTAAAAATTAAATAAAATATTACATATTAATTATTAAGATAATAAAATAATTAAAGTGATAAAATAATTAAAGAGTCAAGATAAGATAATTAGAAAACAAGATAATATAATTAAAGTGATATAATGATAAAAAGAAACATCCAATTATTAATGTCTTCAATTATTCATAATAATATGTTGTATTACAAGTCGATATTTTTAAGGGTGAGATATTTATGCCCGACAAAAATTATTAATATAGTCGTAATAATTTAAATTATAATATTTATAATTTTACCATTTATATTTATACCTCTTCCACTCAAATTACTTTACATACCTCTGATCAATCTATTTGAAGTCAATCAATTTTCAATTTCCTCTAACTCTTAAAACAACTTTCACCTACCCATTTCAATTACTTCACTCAATCCAATTACTTTGTTATTATTTAAGGTTAAAAAAAAACATAGATAATGAGTTTATCAAAGTGTGTAAGCGTTTAAAATAATATTTAGTAGTTTAAGATAAATATTTAAAAGTTTAAAATAATGTAAATATAATTAATTGATTTTGTTATTGGTATAGTTCGACGAAGGTGGCTGGACAATTAGATTACTCTGCCGAATATTGTTAAATATCTTATATTGTTCAGCAAATTGTGGTTGAACATAATTAAATATTCAATTCTAATTTGATAAACTAAATTTAAATTTAGGCTATTATTCGTTAAATATATTTTATTGTTCAATTGATGAGCGATGAAATATTAGTCTTGTGCAGTTTTAGCTCACTAAACAACAACCATTTTATCACCCTAATATCAAATAAAATATTGTATTTATTGAATAATTATTTTAACATTAAGTTGTTGTTCAACCATTTATTTATTTATTGTGCCACAATTGCAAATAATATTTGGTAAATTGTATTATATAATATTAAATGAATCAAGATTTCAAGAAATTCTAATATTGTCGACATTGATGAGGAAGAGGCAGTAAGTATTACAGATTATATAAGAATTATAAATTATGAGCAAAAAGGTGCACTCAATTTGTCAAAGTGATGGACCTCACAAATATTTTTTTTTTCTGCCGTTGAATTGTCAAAAGAGACAAAAAAAATGATAGGCAAAAAAAAAAGGAATACATAAATCAAAAATTGGATATAATATTATAAAGAGTAATATAGTCTTACAATAAGTGTAATAATAGAAAATCAAATTCTAAAATTTATATTAAGAATGTGTTAATAATTTATGTGTTAATAGATTTTGTGGAATGTAAATATTCTTATCTTAAATTTAATTCTAATTACATCATTTTATTTTAAACAGAAGATTATAGATGTAATATTATTTTATTTATCACCATTTTCATTAGTACACATTAATTTCATATGTAGTAACATTTAGTGAGTGAACCTATTCAATAAAATTTTTATTTTTTATAATATTTTTATTATACATATATTATTTTATGAAAATAAATTTTAACCCCCTTAAGTTCTAAATATTATAAATTTAACTCAATAATTTTAAGTTTCTAGTTATATAATTGCAGTGGCAGAGTTAGAAACCGGACAATGAAAAGACAATTTTCTAAGCAAAAAAAAATATATATATATATATATAAATGAATTTAAAAATAAAATTAAATATTTAATATTATAGTAAAATTTAGATTTTTATAATAAATTTTTATTAAAAAAAATTTCTACCAAAAATTTCTATTATTTATCAAATTCTAAATTTTTTTAATATATAATTATATATATAATTGAAAAGGATACATTAAAAGTATATAATTTTATAAAAAAATGGTATAATTTTATAAATATATAATTTGAAGATATACATATAAAATTATATATATACATATATATATATATGTATTATAGGGGTGAGGGAAGGGTGGGGTCATGTGACCTCACATGACTCCACTTAGTTCCGCCGACATATAATTGTGATTATAGAAAGTCTAGATTATTAAATATTTAGTCATATGATTTTTAAAAAATCTCACGAAATAAAATTATTTTTAAAATAATTATTTTAAAAATTATTACTTTCGACTTTTAATTTCAAAAATATTTTCTTTTAAAAATATTTATCGAATATATTTTTAATATATTAAAAGTATACTTCGCTTTTAAAGCTATATATTTAGCATATGTTTGATATATTTTAGTATAAAAAAATTGAGTATTTTTAAAAAAATCAAAAAGTAACATATGTAGTGCAATTTTTTTTAATTACTCATGTAACTTTAAAATAATAATAAAAGATATTTTCTTCAATAAAAAAATTACTTTACTTTTTACAAGACATGTAACGTCCGAAAGTTTACTATATTAAAATTAAAATTAAATTAAATTAATAATTTAGAATATTAGTGAAGGTGTTGAAAGATGGAGAATATAAAATATATATGTAAGATATATGTTAAGTATACATAACATATAAAGGCAAGTAATAAAGTAAAAGTCAAAGATGAAATAGTAAAAAAATTAAATAAATAAATAAATAATAAGAGATAGTGGAAGATGATGAAAAAATTTAGATAATTATTAATAGTGAAAGATGATGGGAAAATTTAGATAATTATTAATTAATTAATTAAAAAATAAAATAATAGATTAATATATGGCTATAAATTAAAGAGAAATTAATTAAAAATTATTACTTTACTCTTTATCTTCTTCTTCTTCTTTATTTGCTGATTTTCCTCCACGGCTAAGCAATAATTTTTCTTCACCCAAATACTAATTTTTGATAAGATTTTCAAGAATTAAAAGAAATTTTGGTGAATTATCAACAAATTAGTAAGTCCTCTTGTGAATTTGTTAAGTTTCTTTGAAAATTTGAATTATGTGAGAAATTAATTTTTGAAGGAGAGTTTTATAATTGTTAGAATGAGTTTGAATGATGTTATTTTGATGAGGAAACTATGATTGTATAGTTAAATAGATGATTTGTTAAAGTTTTATTGACGTTTGGTTTGGTTAATATTGAATTTAGGATTTTGGAAAAGCATAATTAAAGGATGGGTGTATTATATGGTCTAAAATGTGTTAGAATATGACTTTAAAGATATAATTACACTTAAAACAACAATTGAAATGGATTGGAATGGATTTCTAGAATCAAAGAGGATTAGGGCAAACTTTTAGTAATTGAAGGAAATGAATGTTAAATTGAATTTTGGTTGTTTAGAATATATTAGAATGTGACTCTAAAAATATAATTGAGCTTAAAACTCAATTTGAAATTAGTTGAAGTGGTTTTTTTTTAAAATTCAAGTTCATTAAGGCAAGGAAATAGAAATTTGTAGGAATGTTGCTTAATTCATGTTTAATACCTAAAACACATAAAAATGTAACTATAATTAATTATGCTCAATCACATTTTAGTAAGGGAGTGAGTAAAGTTAAATTCTCTTAACCAAGGAAAGAAGGGAAATAAGAGAAGTTGGTGTGGAGTGGAGTTTTAGCTCACATTTTTGCTTTAAAAAGGTATGTGCATACTTTGGCATCTATTTAAATTGATTGCATTATTTTTAAGAGTAACACATTGCATATAGTGAATATGTTATGGTACTCAGTTGATAATATATATGTATGTATGGCATTTTTTGAAGTAACAATGTTTGGATTGAATTGAATGTTGTATGATAAAACCTTTAAAAATGGATAAAAGTAAAGTTATGTGAAAAATGTGAAGAGTGCAAATATTACACTAAAATGTAAAATGAGCCACATTTATGATGTATGAGAAAATAATGTTGATTATGTGTAGTAAATAAAGAAATGTAATTACATGTTACCTTATATAGAGTCTGGTTCCAGAATATTATTGTTGGATAGTATGATGCATTCGGGCGAGAAACACCTGTATCATTGATAACATGACGCCTTCGAACAAGGCATGCTAGTGTCACAAATGAGTAAGATAGTCTAAAATAATAGTTCTGGAACTAGGACAATATATAAGGATTTATGGGCCCATTGTGTGTGGATGATTAATATGTTAATAAAATTATGTATATGTTGCTTGATATTGAGGCATAATGCATGTTATGGCATTACATATATATAACATCATTTGTTTCTCTTTTATATCAAAGTATGTATTGTTAAGCTATTAGCTTAACGCGATTAAAATTCATCATGCAGGTGACATGATTGGTCTGGAGGTTTCAAAGAGTTCTACTAGACCTAGTCAGATTTAGATTGTGGTTGATTGCTTTTGGAGTTGGTTAGACTGCCACTGTAATAATCTAAATTTTAAATTTATTTTAAATTTAAAAAAAATGTAAAAAAAAAGAAAATAAAAATTAATATATATGTATTTATAAGAGAAAGAGAATAAAAAAAAAGAAAGAAAGAGAAAAAGAAGAAGAAGAAGAAGAAGAAGAGAGAGAGAGAGAGAGAAAGTGACAGAGAGAAAGAGAAATAGTGCACCGATTAGTTTTTCTCAGATTTATTGCTGTCTGGTAATCAACTATCAACACCTCTCGCATCATTGGAAAGCCTATCGTGCATGAGTCCAACGCCACCAAAATCATCGTCGTTCGACATCGAAATTTTTCTCACTCACCGGTCAAAGTCAATCGGAGGTGTACTGTTACAGTAACCTTTCGATCAATTTTTTGGCCACTTTTCGACCTCTTTTCCTCGCAAGGTATTTTCTATTTCCAATCAAATATTCCAAGAAGAATCGTTGAGTTTTTATAAATTTGTGGGTTATATAGAATAATATAATACTCTGCTCCCTTAAATATGTTTATAATTGTATTTGCATAATGCATCAACTGTTTGTACAATACATGTATAGTTGTTATTGTTATAAGCATAATGTGTGTTGCGTATGAGTTGGTTGTGCTTAATGCATAAAATATGTGATGCCGTATAGAGTTAGGATGATATGAGACCACACATGATCGGAGATATGAGTTATGATATGAGGATAATATATAATGAGATTAGGACTGGCGTGACGGCGAGAGCATTTTTATGCTCAATGCTGCTTGTCAGTTGGGTAGCGTTGTTTGGCTACGGCTGTGACGACAGACCCTATGTATTGGATTATAAGAGAAATGTATAGACTAAAAGAGCCAAATAGGGGGATAGGCTTCCCAGTTTGAGGTTTAGTATGGCCTCATTGATTTACTCTTATCCTTGTTTGCTTATGTAATTTGTTGGTTGATTGGCATTTGTATGCGCACGTTATGCATGGGATAGTTGTATTATATTAATTACTATAAAACTCATTGAGTCGAACGCTCATTCCTATTAACCATTTTTTCTAGGTTGCAAATTGAGAATATGAGTACTTCTTATTCAGGTCATCCTGCCTTTTTATTTAACGACATGAGTGTTAATTGTATATGTTTTATTGTATAATTATGTTGTAATTATTTTTTAGAACTTCACATAGTATTTCATTTCTTGTTTATCTTCTTATTCATTTAATTTCACAATTTAGTTAAATATATTTATTAATAAATGTCTGATGACGATGATGTGATATTATATTAAAGTATAATATTAGTATAATATATTCGAGATAGTGACTATTGTCACCATCTATATTTATCAAAAAATGAATTGTTAGACTTACTACGGATTCTCAAAGTCACGTACTTTTCTCATTCTTTAGTGCCAGTCACGTGTCCTCGAATTGAGTCATGACAGCCACAGACCAAAAGCCAGCTGCACACATGTAAATATTTTATTTTGTGAAACTTGTTATACCTACGCACATCATATATATATATATATTTGGAAAATATTGTAAACTTTAAAGGTTTTGGTCTAATGTTGTGAATTGAGAATGTTATATATATATATATATATATATATATGGTGATATATATTTAAATGTTTTGGAGAATAAGGAGAGTCAGTGGTATGTATGTATTTAGGAGTGTAAAATTTTTATTGCAGGTTGAATTGTATTTTTAAAAAAATCTAAAATACAGATAAAAATCTAGTGAATTTTTTCTAGAGATTTTCCTTTAAAATTTGCATTTTTGGTAACTATATAACTAAGGTATACTTTTATTTGTATATTAAAGTATATTTTAAGATTTATAATTATTTTTTTTTATATTTATGGAAAACTTTTCAAATGTTAAGGAGGGTGACATTCTCGTACTTTATATGTGTATTTTATATATACAGATTATATGTACGATACGTATATTGAATATAAGAGTGTTATAAGACATAAGAAGTAACTCTAGAAAAAATATTTTCTATTCAAATTTATTTTGTTAGTTAGGTGAATAGGTCAAAGTTATTTCCTATAAACTCATTGTAAACTAATAAAAATATGATATTTTGATAAATATTTTATAAATTCTAGTATTTTAGTAAATAATTTATAAATATAGTAAATTTAAAATTATTTTAAATTTTTCTTATATTTTTGTTGAAGCCCTATAAGTTTGCTATTAGTAGATTAATAACATATCTGCATATATAGCATATTTACTACATTTATTTTGGTCTGTATTTATTTATATAGCCTATGAAAGAGCTCTTTTACTTGTTAAGTGTGTGAATAAAATCAGACTCCTTTTCTAATTTAAATTTGCCCTCTTTATATTCTTTTGCTTTATTTCTAGCCAACATATTTTTAGTATAAAGTCATTACGTTGTGCTGTTGGAGAGTGAATTAGAAAAAAAAGAGATTAAGCAAAAGATGGCAAAAACAGAGAGAGTAGTTCAACACCAAATTGGTTCATGCAAACCTCAAAAATTGTAGCTAATGGTATAGCAATCTCATATCAGCCTTTGATTTCTCTATTCAAGGTGAGTGTTAAGAATTTTGAAGCATAAAAATGAAATTTTTGTTTATATCTCAAGAATTGTGGGAGCTGGTGGAAATAGGTGTTGGACGGTGCCAACATTTATACCAACCACACCAATTTTTTGACAATTTGATTAACAAGCCCATTTCTTTGAGTAATTAAAAAAAAGAAATCTAGTTGAAAATGTTGAATTGCCTAATTAGTTAGGCCAACAACCGCATTGGAAGACTTATATATATGACATTTTCTTCCTCTTCTAAAACATAAAATGAGAGAAAAAAAATATAAGATTTGTAATATTTAGAGAGAGAAAAAAATACTATTTCTGAAATAATATTTTGTGAGTGAGAAAATAGTGAAATTTTATTTTTGAGTGCCTAAAAAACACTAACTAATATTTTAAATTTATCTCAATTGTGAGTATTGTACTTCTAGAATATTTTTTAAAAAAGTCTCTCTCTTGTAATTCTACTATTTTCAATAGTAGAAGAATATTTTTTAGAGTTTGGCTCGTAGATGTAACTCAAATAAAAGGGTGAACCATGTTAAATTCAGTGTACAATTTTATCTCAATTTTATAGCTATTATCAAGAGTAGTTATTTAGTTATATTATGTTATTAATTATCCGAGTAAACTTCTATCTAAGGAGACTAGGTTTTAAGCAGGACCGTCTGTGATTCATCCAGTCTTTTCTAAAAATTTTCTTGGCATTTAGTTTTAGTACAATATTTTATACACTATTTAATTATATAATAGCAAGTAATTTATGAGTTATTGACACCCGCTGCTCAACAAGTGGTATCAGAGTCTGGTTCAGGCACGTGGTGTTGGAGTTAATCTTTTTGCATACAGATGGAGACAAAGATGAATAAGATGATCAGCTTAAATGACTTGAATTACCATATATGGAGAAACAAGATGAAAGATCTCCTATTTATGACGAAAATACATTTGCCTGTGTTCATCACATCAAAACCTAATGAGAAATCAGATGAAGACTGAGAGTTTGAGCATGAGCAAGTGTGTAGCTTCATCCGACAGTTTGTTGAAGACAATGTGTATAATCACATTTGTAAAGAGACTCATGTCAGATCCCTATGGGAGAAGCTTAAACAATTATATACTTCTAAAACAGGGAATAGCAAGTTGCTATATTTGACTAAACTGGTCAAAATTAGTTATTAGGAAGGTACATCTATGGCAAACAACTTGAATAAATTTCATGTTTTTATGGACCTGTTATCAGGAATGGGCGTAAAATTTGACAGAGTCCTAGGAGACTTTGAAGATTTTCATAACTAATTCAGTAGTTGATGGTGTTCTTAATTTGGAATCTATTAAGAGTTTGATTTTGAATGCAGAGATGAGAAGGAGATCTCAAAATTTAGTATCTACATCTCAGCTAAATGTTATAGTTACTAATTCTAGAGGGATGAGGAAGTCCACAGGAACACATTCAAGAGATAAGAGCCGAGAAAAGTCAAACAAATATGTAAATATTGAATGTCATCGCTATAGGAAGAAGGGGCATATTAAGAAATTCTGCCGGAAGTTCAAGAAATAATAGGAGAATAATAAAGGCAAAGAAATTAAGCGAGATAATTGCAATGATGATTAACGAGAAACCACGACTGTCTCCATTGAAGAATTTCATGTCATTTCTTATGCTAATGATGTGAATATTGCATCCAGTAAGTCGGACTGGGTAGGTGATAGTGACACCACCATTTATGCCACATCATATAAAGAACTCTTCTTAATATATAAATAAGGAGATTTTAGTGTTGTCAAAATGAGAGACAAGGGTATAGCCAAGATCATCAGCAAAGGTGATATTTATTTAGAAATAGAAAATGGGATAAGACTACTCTTGAAAGATGTTAGAGATGTTCCCAACCTTCTGCTAAATGCAATTTCCGTTGGCATACTTGATGATGAAGGTTTTAACGGTACTTTCAAGGATGGTTAATGGAAACTTACTAAAGGCTCTTTGGTATATGGAAAAGGTCAAAAGTGCTATAAACTATATGTGATGCAGGCGAAGCTCTTTAGTGATTTCATTAATACAGTGAAGAAAGAAAATATGATTCAGTTGTGGCAAAATAGACTCAGTCATATGGGTGAGAAAGGGATGGTACAATTGGTGAAGAAGAATGCAATATCTGGAGTTAATAAAGTGGTTTTGAGGAAATGTGTTGACTGTCTGGTTGAAAAATAAAATAGAGTTGCTTTCAAAGTTTCACTCCTTCCAAAATGAAGAATGTATTGGATCTAATTCATTCATATCTGTGTGGACCAATATCAAAGTCACTTGGTGGTGCTCATTACTTTGTGATTTTCATCGATAATCACTCAAGGATGATATGGGTATATACTTTAAAGTTGAAAGACCAAGTGCCAGACATGTTCAAGCAATTCCATGCCTTAGTTAAAAGGGAGACTAGAAAGAAGTTAAAATGCATTCAGATAGACAATGGTGGAGAATACATTGGATAATTTGATGCCTATTGCAAGGAGTATGGTATCATACATCAAACAACACCTCCAAAAATACTACAATTGAATAGCTTAGCAAAGAGGATGAATAGAACTTTGATGGAGAGAGTCAGAGAATGTGTGGTCAGGAAAGAATGTTGCCTAAGACCTTTTGGTATAAAGCTCTGTATGTTGTGGTACATGTACTCAACTTTTCACCATGTATTCCTCCAAAGGTAGTGCCAAGACAAGTTGGAGATGAAATTCAAAATCGCAAGCCAAAAAATGATGACATCGATGCTCCTATAAAGGTTAAACCACCACCACCAGTAGAAGTTTCTCAGGTTACATTAAAGAGATTTACTAGAACTCAATAACCTTCTACTAGATTCTCTAATGATCAGTACGTGTTACTCATTGATGGGGGAGAACCTGAGAATTACCAAGAAGCCATGATGTATAAGAATAGGGAGAAATGGATTGAAGTCATGCAAGATGAGTATAAATCTTTACATGAGGACAAAACTTTTGAGATAGTGAAGTTGCCAACCGGCAAGAGGGCTTTGAAGAATAAATGGGTATTTAGGATAAAGCCTGAAGAACACAATTTTTAGCCATGATTCAAAGCTAAATTAGTTGTTAAGGGATTTAACCAAAGGAAAGGGATTGACTTTGATGAGATTTTTTCACCAATGGTGAAAATGATATCTATCCGTATAGTGCTAAGATTAGTTGCAAGTCTTGACTTGAAAATCGAGTAGATGGATGTAAGGTTGCCTTCCTTCATGGTGACTTGGAGAAACAGATATACATGGAACAACCAGAGGGTTTCAAAGAAAAAAAAAGTGAATTATGTTTGCAAGTTAAAGAAAAGCCTATACGACTTGAAGTAGGCACCGAGACAGTGGCATAAGAAGTTCGAGTCAGTTATGAGAGAGGAAAGTTACAAAAAGACCACTTTAGATCACTGTGTGTTTGTAAATAAATGCTCTGATGATTTTATTATTCTATTATTCTATGTGGATGACATGTTCATCGTTGGCCAGAACATTTTCAGAATCAACAATATGAAGAAGTAGTTGAACAAGTCTTTTACCATGAAAAACTTAGGGCCAGTAGCACAAATTCTTGGCATGAAGATAATCAGAGACAGAGGCGCCAAGAAATTTTAGTTGTTACAAGAGAAATATATTAAGAAAGTACTTCAAAGGTTCAATATGGATGACGTTAAAGCAGTTAATTGTCATCTTACTAACCACTTTAAATTGACTTTGAAACAGTGTCCTTCCATAAAAAAAAAAAAGAAAGACGAAATGAACAGAGTTCTATATCCTTAGTAGTTGGAAGTTTGATGTATGCCATGGTATGTGGATGGCCAAATATTTCTCACTTAGTAGGAGTAGTAAGTCAATTCCTTTCAAATCTTGGTAAGGAACATTGGGCTGCAACGAAATGGATTCTGAGATATCTTTGTTGAACCTCCAAAATATGTTTATATTTTAGAGGTGGTAAACCTGTGTTATTTGGATACACAGATCCAAATATAGTAGGCGATGTTGACTCAAGAAAGTCTATATCATATTATTTGATTTCATTTGCAGGGGAAGTTATGTCATGGCAGTTAAGGCTACAAACATATATTGCTCTCTCAACAACTAAAGCAGAATTCATTGCGGCATATGAAACATACAAAGAGCTCTTGTGGATAAAAAAAATTTAAAAGAGCTTGGATTTCAACAAGATAGATATTTACTCTATTGTGATAGTCAGAGTGTTATTCATCTTAAAAAGAATTTCTCATTCCATTCTATATCAAAGCATATTGATGTGAGATACCAGTGGATCAGAAATATATTGAAGAATAAGCTTTTACAGCTTGAAAAGATTTATACTGAAAATAATAGTGCAGACATATTAATAAAAATTCTTACAAGAGAAAAGTTCGAGTTTGGTCGATCATCTGTAGGATTGACAAATAATTCATATAATTGGTATGAGGAGAATTGTTGGACGGTGCCAACATTTATACCAACCACACCAATTTTTTGAAAATTTGATTAACAAGCCCATTTTTTTTTACTAATTAAAAAAAAGAAAAAAGAAGGCTAGTTAAAAATATTGAATTGTTTAACTAGTTAGGCCAACAACTATATAGGAAGACCTATATATGACTTTTTTTTCCTCTTCTAAAACACAACATAAAAGAAAAAAATACAAGAGTTGTAATATTTAGAAAGAGGAAAAAATATTATTTGTGAAATAATATTTTATGAGTGACAAAATAGTAAAGTTTTATTTTTAGGTGTTTGAAAAATACTAACTACTATTTTGAGTTTATCTCAATTGTGAGTGGTTTACTTCTAAAATATTTTCTAAAAAAATCTCACTTTTGTAATACTACTATTTTCAATGATGAAAGAATATATTTTTTAGAGTTTGGCCCGTGGACGTAGCTTAAATAAAAGGTTAAGTCACGTTAAATATGATGTATTATTTTCTCTCAATTTTATAGCTATTATTAAAAGTAATTATTTAATTATATTATACTATTAATTATCTGAATAAAATTTTATCTAAAGAGATTGAATTTTAAATAAAATTATCTGTAATCTCTTCAGCATTTTTTAAAAATTTTTTGATATTCATTTTTAATATAATATTTTATATATTATTTATTTATATAATATTAAATAATTTATGTATTATTGACAACCACCTTCCAACAACAGGACCAAGACGATGAGCAACAGCTTCGTGAAAGAAGAAAAAAGGTTGCAAGGGCTTTGTTCTTTCTTCAACAAGCAGTCATAAAATCTGTTGGAAAAAGGATGGCATTTTCTCTCGAATTTCTGCAGCAACAACTTCTAAGGAAGCTTGACAAACTCTCAAAACAAAATTTCAAAGGTCATCGAAGGTAATTGCTGTCAAACTTCAATATCTTTGTAAGACCTTTGAAATGCTTCAAATTGGTACCTGTGAATCTATTCAAATGTTTTTGTCAAGGGCCTCTTCAATTGTCTCTTAAATGAGGGCATATGGTGAGAAAATTATTGATGAAACTGTGATTTTAAAATTATTGAGGAGTTTACTCCTAAATTTAATCATATGGTTGCTGCAATAGAGGAGTCCAAAGATTTATCTATTTATTCCTTTGATGATTTAATGAGTTCTTTGCAAGCTCATGAGCTCAAGTTTTACAAATCACACTTAAAAAATGATGAAAAGGGATTCCAAGTAAAAGGAAAGTCCTCACACCAAATCAAATGATAAACCTTCCACTAGAGGGAATTCTCGTGGTGGTTATCGCGATAGAGATCATGTTAGAATTCAAGAATAAGGAGGATTTGGAGAACAAAGGAAGTTCAAGAAGAATCAGAGTCAGATTAAATGTTATTTTTGTAGGAAACTGGGTCACAAAGAGGTTGACTGCTAGACCAAGCAAAGAAATGCACGGAAGCATGCCCATTTTGTAGAAGAAGAAGAGAGTATGTTGTTTATGTCTCACTTTTTTTTATGAAAATGTTGATGATGTTGTTTGGTTTTTAGATAGTGGGTGTTATAATCACATGTCAGGTTCAAAGTCATTATTCAGAGAACTTACTAAGGCAAAGAAATCAAATGTTCGGCTGGGTGATGATAAGGTGATTAAGGTTGAAGGTAAATGAATAATTGCCATCAAGACAAGCCATAGTAATACTAAACTTTTAACTGATATGCAATTTGTTCCTGGTTTGGCCTATAATTTTTTAAGTGTTGGGAAACTGATCAATAATGGGTATAAAATCTTATTTGATAATGACTCATGTAGTATTGAAGATTAGAATTCAGGTCATGTCATAGTTAATGTTCAATGGCATATAACAAAATGTTTCCACTTGAAGCTTTTCAAGTTAATGATACTTAGTTGTTAGTAAAAATGATGAGTCTAAATTATGGCATTTGTGTTATGGGCATCTTAATGAGAACGATTGAAGCTGTTGAGTAAAAAAAATATGGTTAATGGGTTACCTTAGGTTAAATCTTTTAAGTTTTGTGAAGCTTGTGTTTTGGGAAAACAAAGTAGGAAATCTTTTCTGGTAGGAAAATCATGGAGAGGTGGTAGTTGTCTTGAATTGGTGCATGCGGATTGTATGGACCCGTGAATACCAAATTGTTTGCTAGAAGTCGGTATTTTTTGTTGCTTATTGATGATTATAGCTGCATGAATTGGGTTTATTTCTTGAGGTCTAAATCAGATGCTTTTGTCATATTTATAAAATTTAAGGCCTTGGTAGAAAATCAAATTGGCAGTTGTATCAAGTGCCTTTGGACTGACAAGGGAGGTAAATTTATTTCCATTGAATTTAATATTTTTTTGTGAAGTTGTGGCATTCACAGGGAGTTTACTGCACCATATACACTGGAGCAAAATGGTGTAATTGAAGGAAGAACCGAACTATGGTGGAAATGGCTAAAAGCTTGTTAAAAGCCAAAGTTCTTTCAAATTCTTTTTGGGCTGAAGCAGTTGCAACAACAGTGTACCTCTTGAATCTTTCTCCAACAAGGGCTGTTATGAACAAAATGCCATATGAAGCATGGAACAAAAGGAAACCACATCGAAGTCAACGAAAGGAAACCACATCTAAGTCACTTAAAAGTTTTTGGTTGTATAGCCTATACTTTAAATAATTCTCAATGTCATAATAAACTTCATAAGAATACTTCAAAATGCATTTTTGTTGGCTATAGTCCTCAATAAAAAAACATATAGGCTATATAATCCATTAAGTGGCAAGATTGTTGTCACCAGAAATGTGGTTTTTCATGAGGATGCAAAATGGGACTGGAGAGGTGTTCAAAAACATGGTTAGGTTCTAGTTTTAAAAGGTACTGTTGCTAATTTTTCGCCTTCAAATTCAGCAAGCTCTTCTCCTGTAAGCAGCAACTCTTTAAATCCTATTAGCTCTAGTTCCTCTTCCTTTAGTGAAACTCCTACAAGAAAATTCAGGTCTGCGAGGGACATTTATGCATCTTGTTCTTTTGCATTGTGTGTTTCCAATCCAATTTTTTTATTAAGAAGCTACACAAATACAAGAATGGTACAATTCTATGGATGAAGAGATGACTGCAATTCAAAAAAATCAGACCTGGGAGTTGGTGGATTTGCCTAAAGGGAAGCATGCTATCAGGCTTAAATAGGTGTTCAGAACTAAGTACCAAGCTGATGGAAGCATACAAAGCATAAACTTGACTTGTAGCAAAGGGGTATGCTCAACAACAAGATATTGATTTTGAAGAAACATTCTCACAAGTTGCTCGCTTTGAAAAAGTAAGAGTATTGCTTGCTTTAGCTGCTCATTTATCTCTTCCTGTCTTTCAATTTGATATAAAATCTACTTTCTTTAATAGAGATTTAACATAGGAAGTTTATGTTTCTCAACCTAAAGGCTTTGTTGTTGTTGGCCATGAAAATAAAGTCTTTAAATTGAGCAAAGCATTGTATGAGCTTAAACAAGCTTCGCAAGAGAATGGATTTGAAAGAAGTGACAATGAGCCAACTTTATATCTAATGAAAGAAGGCAAAGCTGTCAACTTTATATTTTCTTGTTATTTGTCTCTATGTTGACGATATGATTTATTTTGGATCCAATGAATGTCTTGTTATTGAATTCAAGTCCTCCATAATGCAAAATTTTGAGATGACAGATTTGGGTTTGCTGCAATATTTTCCTGGGCTTAAGGTGAAACAAGGAGTAGATGGGATTTTCATTATGTAGCAACAATATGCAATTGATATGCTCAACAGGTTCAATATGTTGAATTGCAACAAGGCTTCTACTCCAATGAATTCTAGTGAAAAGTTGCAAGCCGATGGTGGAACAGAAAAGACTAATGCAACTTATTTTCAAAAGTTGATGGGAGGATTGAATTATTTGACACACACTTGACTCGATATTGCATTCTTTGTTAGTGTTTTGTCTAGGTTCATTCATAATCCAACAAAACATCACCTTGGAGCAGCTAAAAGGTCTTGCAATATGTTGCTGGGACATACTAACAATGATTGGGCAGGTTCCCGGGTTGATAGAAGAAGTACATCGTGCTATAGCGTTAGCCTAGGTTATGGTGCTGTTTCTTAGAGTTCAAAGAAGCAACTGTTGCATTATCATCTTCTGAGCAACATCATCAGCATGTCAAGCTATATGACTTGGAAGAATTCTTGTTTATTTGGGCCAAGAATAAGTAGCAGCAACTCCCATCTTCTATGACAACAAAGGTACAATTGCAATGACAAAATCCAGCTTTCCATGGCAGAACGAAGCATATTGAGACGCAACATCATTTCATTTGAAGATTGGCAGCAAATGGAGAAATAGTGCTAGAATTTTGTGGTACAAATGATCAAGTTGCTAACTTATTTACTAAGTTCTTGTCTCAACTCAAACATGATTATTTTCGACAGCAATTGGGTGTCTGTGATTTTGAATCAAGGAGTCGTGTTAAGAATGATTCAAATTTAGTTAGTTAGGTGAATGAGTCAAAGTTAGTTCCTAAATTTGCTATCAGAGGGTTAACAACATATCTGCATATGCAGCAGATTTTACTACATTTATTTTTGTCTTAGGCTATAAGTGCATGAATTTTCTTAAAATTCCAACTCTAAAAAGTAAAATTTAAACTTAACTGCAATGTTTTTTTTAAATATTTTTTTAGGGTGGTGAACGCAATTGCAATGTCTTTTTTTTTAACATTCGTAATAGTTTACAAATACTGAAATTAGTATAAAATTTTTGTAATTTAAAAGAATGATAATTTTTTTTTATGTATTAAAACTAGTTGTTTAAGTATATTTTTAGATTATTTTATAAAAATTTTTTGGCGTTCCTAATACTTAATTGTGTGTCCGTCCTGGTAATATTAATGCCTCACATCAATTGATAAAAAATCAGCAAAAATGTAACGGTATATAGCACCACTCATTTCATTAACTATAACCAATTATTATAGTTAATGCATAAATTAATTAAATTACAAATATAAATAACCATGTCCCTAAAACAAATTGTTAACATGACTCAAAAATTATTTGCACAAAAAAAACGTAACTCAAAAATTTAAATGTTTTGGCATCAATGGGTTTCCTAAGCCCATAGATTCATAAACAAAGTTAAAGCCTGGGTAGAATATAGGCCATATGGGCTCAGAATTATTTCCGCAGTTATCACTATCTAGTTTTGACGTTTTTGTTTTAACTTATATTTTTATAAAATATATTTTTTAATATTATATCGAGGATGGAGAATCCAACTTTGGTCTATTAACTTTAGGAGAGATACATTTCCTACTAGATTATGAGTTGAAATGCTTTTTAAAAATATTTTAATATATAAAATTTACTATATTATTATTATTTATTGTAATTTAAATATTAGTGTAAATAAAATATATGAATCAAGTTTATTATAAATGGCTAATTAAAAATAATGACAAGATATTAAATATATTTATCTATATAAACTTTAAAGAAAATATATATAAATATAAGAACATATAAAAAAATTTTAATGGGTGATTTCATACAAAAATAATTATATAATTTTTCTAAATTTGATTATAATTATTTTTGCACCACTTCAATTATTTCATAACATTTACACTGATATGATGTAGATTATTATTAGGGATGTTTACATAACCACTCTAAAAAATAACTTTTATTATAAAAATATTATAAAAATTAAAAATATTTATATTTTTATAAAAAATTAGTATAAAATTTTAAAAATACTTCATTTCTCAATAAAATAATTTTTTTTAAAATATCTCTTCCCTTACTAAAATCAATATTTTACTTCAAAATTTTTTTTCAAACTTCAATATTAAAATAAAATTATTCTAATAGAATAATAAATTTAATATTTTAAATTATTTTTCATTGTATAAAAATTATAATTTTTTATAAAAAGAAAAAAAATTAATTATAAAAAATAAGTAATACTAAAAAAATAAAAACAAAATAAGACATGCAAAAATATATTAATAAAAATTATTAAATTTATTTTTAAATAAATTTTACATATTATACACATAAAAAATATACATAATTTCATTATGTAGATGTATAGTAGATGTATTATAGATGTGTTGTGGATGTTATAAATATATTATAAATATTGTGTATATTTTATATAAAAATTATTGAATGTTGTGTGAATATTGTATGAAAATAAAAATATTAAAAAATAAAATTAAATAAATATTAAAAATATAATGTAGATGTGTTATAGATTTATTATAGATGTATTATTGACGTATTGTAAATATATTGTAGATGTGTAGATGTAGTTTGTATTGTTGAGTGTGTATTTTTATATATATTATGTATATGTTATTTATATATTTATTTTTTGTGTATATATTAAAAATATGATATTAAAATTTTTTTAAATACATAAATATAAATAAAATAAAATCGTAAAAAATAAAAATAAATTATAAAATAAAAATAATAATTAATGACTAACAATTATTTTGAAAAAAAAAGGAGCAAAAATTATAGTTTTGAAATAAAAATATGACGCCCGTAGTTTTGAAAAGTAAATACCAAAATATAGTATTGGGTGTAAATCTCTCTTATTATTATAGGAAACTAATAAAATTTCATTTTGAGATAATTAAAGTGGAATAAATTTAATTTGGTTAATCTCTTTAAACTTTACAAAATTGGTCAATTTGCTATTTAAATTTTTAATTTAATCATTGAACTCATAATTTTCCTAGTTCATGAACGCAATTTCATTTAGTCAGCAAGAAGCGTAAATTCATACATAATGAGACAGGTGTGGCTTTTGCATGTTAATAATACAGTATAAGAGGGTTAGATAATTAAATTAAAAGTTTAAGTGATAAACTGAATAATCAAATAAAGTTTAGAGGTTATATATATATATATATATTTGGTCTGTAATTTATTGTAGAATAAAAAGAATTTTACTATTTAAAATATGCAGAATTTTTTTTTTGTTTAAAATAAAGAAAAAAAATTATGTTCAATTCAGTTTTTATGCAAAAAATAAAATAATAAAAAGAGAAATTATATAATTTTAGGTCTTATAATATATACAAGAGTAATTTAATTTTTTTTATTCACTTGATGAAAAATGTTATCCTTTCCTTTCCTAAAATTGGCCTACTTTGATTTCAATAAGTACTAAAAAATATATGATTAATATAGTGAAATCAATAAATTTTAGTAAATATTTTTCTAATACCCGTTTAGTGATATTAAATAACTCATATTATTTATCAAACCTAAACGACTCATATTAGAGAATTAACAAATTTATTACTTTTTTTTGAAGGCAATAAATTAATTACTTTATTAAAAAGAAAAATAAACTATAATTTAAAATAATAAAAAAAGAATAATAATGGTGAGTACCCTGACCCTTCAATTTTAAACTATCAGTGTCCAACTCTAATATATGTTTGTAATTATTCTTCCATTATCTTTATTCATCCTAAATTCCTTTAACAATATTCGTATATATACTACCAAAACCCATTTAAATATTGGTTAAACATAATAAATTTAAAAATATAATAATTTAAATTATGCAATTATAATATTCTCAGCCAACTTAAATATAAATAAAAATTCAATACTAATATAATGCTATTAAAATAATTCAATAGCATAAAATTTCATAATTAAAATATAATATAATAAATATAATTAAAATTCAGTACAAAATAAATGTAAACATTATTATATAAATGAGCTCAGACAGTAGGTGTTCAAAGGTATAAATTTATATTCTATTTAAATTTATCACAGATAATAAATACTTAAACTCATTTATAAATTACTAATATTTTATATAAACGAATTAAAATAGATTCAATACTCGAAAATAACTATAATCTCTAAAAGGAAATCTATTATTTTGGGATAAAAAGAGTAGTTATTTGGAAGAAAATTCTAATTCGAGGTTTCCAATTAGGTCTAAAAAATAAGGTCAATAGGTCTTAAAAAAAAAAAAGAGATCTAATTGGCATGGACGGAGCCATGTATACGGTGGGTGAGGCCCTAGCCCTCCCATTTTTCTTTTTACTTTATATATACATATGTGTATATAAATATAATAAAATTTTAAAATGAGGTTCTCTTTTTTTTTTTTAACAAAATGAGGCTCTTCTATTGAATGAATTCTTTCTATATAAAGTTAGTTTAAGTTTAAAATTTTCATCAAAATATATTTATTTAGCCCAAAACTAAATATATATTAGTCCAAAAATTAAATTTTATTTTATAAAAAGAAAAAAAATAGGAGAAAGCTTGTAAGATATATTTATTATTTTTTCACTCTATTATTAACCCTAACAAATTAAAAAATGAGTAATTTTATTAACCATGGCTGAAATTTGAAATCACGATTCCACAACATAGATTTTTTATTTTTAAAATTTTTTTTATCAATTTGACTTTTCTTTACTTAAAGCTTGGTATTAATTTCAAAATAATTGTAATTATAATTTTTTTTATTTTTTCTATAATTATTTAAAATTAATCTCTTTAGTTCTCGACCACTTAAAGTGAAATACTATTATTTGTGATTTTCTTAAAATTAGAGTTTAGAATTAATTACATTTTAGTTTTATTTTTTTCAATTTAATTGTTGATAATAAATATTAAACTTTAATTTGTATTTACTTAAAGTTATTAAAATAAAAAGTTAAGTTTATTATTGTTTTATGAATTATTATCATTCATTGTTAATTATTTACTAATTATTAATAGAAATTTTTTTAAAAAAATTAAAAAATACTATAATTATTTATTTTAGTTGATTGGCCTCTCTTGATATCTTATTCTGTCTCTATCCGTACTAATTGGTGCTTTAACTTCATTTTCTTCGTTTATTATTAAAATCCCTAAATTTTTTTTTTAATCTATGGAGCTTTTAAAAAATTTATTTGGCGATATTGAGCCCTCCAATTTTACTTTACACGCAATAAAAAAAATTTGTTCGCGTGTGTTAAAGAGATTATAAAACATGCATGTTAAAAAATGAGGGTGAAGACTATTTCAAAGAGTGACTAGGCAACTTACAAGGAAAATGCAATAAAAATTAATTAAAACAACAGAGAAAAAAAAAGTCATTGTATTAACATGACAACTTTATCAAAAAAAAAATGACAACAAAAACATCTTTACTTGTTTTCCAAAATCAAAATCAAAACCAAATCATTCTTCTTCTTCTCAAAGAATCAAATGTCAAAAATCGTTTTAACATAATATTACAAAACAAGAAAAAAAAATCTCAAAACCCAAAATATTGCTTCATCAATTCTCTCTTTAAACTCCAAAAAATTCATAGACCATCAAAAATTCTTATTCTTCCCCAAAATAAAATCTATTTTGAAAAATTAAAAACCCAATATGCATAATATCTCACAAATCTTAAATGGAGCCAATAATGAAGTTAAAAAGGTTAATTGGATTTTTTTTTCAAAACTCGCATTCTCAAACTCTAAAATGGAATTTTTTTTATATTATTTTGAAGAAAATTTTAATTTATTAATGAAAATAAACATATCAAATTATTTAAATTTCTCGAAAAAAAAAAGAATGAAATTCTTAATTGGCTTAAATTTTTGAACCAAATGATAATTTGGCCTTTCTCATTCAAATTCAGTGAAAACACGTAAAAGTTAGATAGTTTATGATAAGATTGCATCTCAAAATCTTATTAGGATTTAAAATGAGAGCTTTTCTTATTTAGTATGTAAAAAATATTCCTAAATTGAGTAAATGATTATTTTCTATATAAATTAGAATTTCCATTTTAATGTTATTCATAGTTGAGTAAAGAGAATAAAATAGTTGAGTAAGGAGAATAAAGACTCTTATTGAATTAGGATTATAAATAAATGTATTATAGGATAGATTTTGAAAGGCATTTGTTTAATCATGTAATTAGTTTTTATCCAATATTTGAATAATATATTAGAGATAATTAGTTAAGAGTGACATAATTTCAATATTTGAGAGTGGTAAGTACATAAGATAAGTTTGAGGCAACACTTGTTGAATTTGGAGTAAAGATTTGAATGTTATTCATTAATTTTGTGTTTCTCTTTAATTTGATTAATAAATTTTGCTTCCCTTCACTCATGGATGTAGGTTTACACTGAACCATAAAAAACTTATTATCTTATTTATTTTATTATTATAGCTTTTATATAATTTCAAATTAAATTTTGAATAGGTCCTTAACAAATGATATCAGAGCACTTGATTTTGTTTAGGATTAGTTATAATTACGGTAAAATTTGACTTTGAGATGTATGATTGCAATTAATTTTGCTTTGTTAGCATATTTAAGTTTTGTTCGAATTTGTTTATTTATCATATTTGAGATAAGTCATTGAAAGCATCCTGAAGAAGGTGAAGAAAATTTTTGAAGACTTAAAAGCCTTAATAGAAAAGGTGGAGAAAAATTATACTATCTCCGTCCTACCTAAATTGTCACTTTTAGAAAAAAAAAAATTTTATCCCATCCAAATTATCACTGAAACAATTATTTTTTTTTCAACTTTACCTTTCATAAAAATATCTGAATTTTAATTTTTTTTTAAAGATTGTACATTATTATTAATGGGGTGAGATATTATCAATGGAAAAAGATTAAAATAAATAAAGAGTACCTTAGTCCATTAAGAGCTTTTTTTATAAGATTTAGGAGCCATTTTTTTATAAGATTTAGAGTTTTTAATGATTATTTTAATCTATGTAAAAATGGTAATAGCAACAGTTTGGGTGGGTTAAATGGAGTATTAATTCATTGAAGATTTGACAAGTTGAAAACTTTAAAGATTTGAAGATTGCATATTCATTTAATTTGAAGCAAGATAGAGATTGTTGTGATTATTGATAATTACATGATTGTGAAATTTTTAACCAAGATAAAAATTATTAGGATTGTGCCTCAAAATTTTAACGAGATTTAGAAGAGAAACTTTTTCCTATTTGGTACATGAGAACTATTTCTAAATTGAGTGAATGATTATTTTCTATATAAATTAGAATTTTTATTTTTAATGTTATTTCTAATTGAGTAAGGACCTTTCTTGAGTTAAGATTATTAATAAATAACACTATAAATATGTGTATTTTACAAGAGGTTTTGAAAGGCATTTGCTCCATCATGTAGTTAACTTCTATTCTATATTTGAATAAGCCTTCTGTAAGTTAGTTAAGAGTGCTCTAATTTTAAATTTTGAAAGTGGTATGCAGATCAGATAAATTTGGGCTACACTTATTAAATTTGAATAAAAATTTAAGTGTTATTTCTTTTTTAAAATTTGTATCTCTCTCTAATTATTTGATTATTAAATTTTATTTATCTTTGCTTACAGACCTAAACTTACAGTAAACTAGATAAAAACTTGTTACCTTCTCCGTTTTGTCATTATATAATTCTAAATTAAATTTTGAATCCTTTCTTAACAGTGTAGGAGAAGACAAAAATTTAGGGATAATGAGGCCTATTATTGGGACATTAAATCATGCATTCACATTTTTTAAATATGCTATAATGCCTAACTGAAATTGAAATAGGCCAAAGACCCTTGGGCTTCGAGGTTCATTTCATGGAGACATAACATGTTTAACAGAAGGAACATGAATCCTATAATTTAATGTATAATATTTTAAGTATTATAATAGGAATCTTATAGTTCTGAATAGTTAAGCAATAAGAACTTGAAATGAAATTGGCAATTTCAATAATAATGTTGCTTTGATTAGGTTGCTTTTAACTTTTAATATTAGCTGCTAAGTATGTCTTTATTTATTTATTTTTAATTTGAAATCATTAATTAGGTTGGGTTGCGACATTAACAACAAAGATGGTTCCAAACCAAAGCTTGTTTGTGTTTGTCAACAGAACTAAATAAATAAATATCTCATTATATACGCCACTTATTATTGCTAGTGCTTTTTTAATCACAGTATTCAATTAATAAGGCATCACATCATTCATTAAAGCGTTAACACTCAAAAGCCCAAACCTTTTACTTTTCATCAATTAATGCAACAATCTTATAGTATTTTTTTAAGGGGACTAATAATATATTACTTCCACTAACTTAGTAAATTCATCGCTTTTAACTTATATCACTTTTAACTTTTATATATCTATTAACAAAATTATTAAAATTATTAAATATTATATAAAATTATTTTAAATTAATTAAAATACTTCTTATTAATTTATTAATATTAAAATTACTATATTCTCATCCCATTAATTAACTCATTAATAATAAAAATATAATTAAAAAATTAATTAATTTTTATAATTATATAAAATAATAATTTTAGTGAAATAATTTTTTTTTATAAAATTATCAGTTTCACCTAGATATAGGGAGAGTACGTATGGAGCATTACTAGCCTAACTTTGTCACTATTTTTTTTTCTTTTTTAGTAATTCGTTAAAAAAATTACAAGTTTTCTATACTGTATTAATAATTTAATATTTCTATTATTTTAAATTAATAAATATATATATATATGTTATTTATTTTAAATTATAGCTCACCTATCATTGTTAATAAATACAATTTCTATTATACTCATATTTAATATTATTTATTAAAAATATTTAATAAATATATCTAAGACTTAATTTGAAAATATATTTAAATTTATAATTTTGATAAAAATAAATAATTTTTTAATACTTGTGAAATAGAAATTGTACCTGTTAATTTAGATCAGAAGATGTATTAAAATAAAATTCTGTCTTTTAATTATTTTAAAAAATTTATGATTAAAAAATAAATATTTCTTTAGTAATAGTATTTTAAATTTTTTATCTCCGATAATAATACAAATTAATAATACCATTAGGCTGATATTGACATTTTGTATGATTAAAAGAAACATTATTTATGCATTCAAAAAAAAGTAAATTATTTATAATTAAATTAAAAATATATATTTAAAAAAAAAAAGGAAAGACGCAATAAAATAAAATGTAGGAGTGGGACAACTTTTTATTGACTCATGTGAACCATAGAATAGCATGGCTGGCCACATGCTTTCCCTATTTCTTAACCATATGTTAATGTCTTGAAGGCTTCTTTTGGACACAATTTCTTTTTTGAAATTAAAAAAAAAAAAGAACTTATTCTTTTTTTTAATTAACATGCAAAAAATCCAAAAAAGAAGAAGGCAGGGTATGAGATTTCACCAACCTTGTTACCCCCTTTAGTACATTATGGGTCTATCAAAAATTAATAATTTTATAATTTTTCTTTTTGCTTTTGCACCTTAGAAATCAAAACCACCCATACCTAAATTTACCAACTTTTTCAATGTTTTTTTTTATTAAATACTATATGTAATAAATTTTTTATTTTTTTTTGCACTTTTCCTACTATATATATGTATGTATCTTTTGTGCATCCAACATTAGTGGCACAATGAGATTGCTTCATGGTGGTAAATGTTATTATCTACAATTATTTTTAAATGAATGAAATTACTTATTGGAAAAGTATCTTTTTCTTTTTTGGGTGGTGGAGAAATTTAAGAATATTATTTGCATTAAGTAAATATTTTTCATAAAAGTGTTATGCAATAAAACACATGATTTATTATTACAATCTATAATTTTTTTAAAAAAAATTAATTAATTTAATAATTACATCATTCTTAGTAATGGTTAAAAATCTTATTGTTTTATGCATGTATTTAAATTTATTATAATTTTCATATAATTTAGAGTAGCATTATTTATGTGTATAAACAACACTTTTATACCATATTTATATATATGTATATGCTTTGGTGTAACATTATAATAAGAAAGCAATACAATTAACTTTAGTTTTAATTTTAACACTGTTTAAATAAATAATTATACTACTTTATGTTAATAAATACTTTCCTCTTTTTATCGAATAAAAGATTAAATTCATAACCGTCATTATCTTTTTGCCCTTTAATTTGATGAATATATTCTCTCTTTCTTATAATAGATAAACATATAATATTTAAAATATGAAAAAAATCTCAAACATAAATTTTTCACTCATTATTCTGATCTCTCGCTATATATATATATATATATATATATAAAGAAGTCTAGTTTTTGTGCATCATGTGCTCAATAATTCTTAGTAAAGTCTATTTACATGTGCATTAAAAAAATTCATTGAAACATATAATAATATTCTCTCCGTCTAATTTCCTATATACTAATATTTTAATATGGTATATATATATTTAAATTTTAATATATAATAATATAAATATAATTGAGATTTAATATATTAATTAATTTATGAAAATATCTATGATTTAAAATAAATAACAAAATATACATATCAATAAAATAGAGAGAGGAATGCACAATGTAATAAATATAAAATATGTAATTAATTTTCAGTCTCAATTGCCCACTACCTATGGATATATAAAATGTCAATTACTTGTCAAGTTCTCTCTCTCTTAAAAAAACAAAATAAAGATGAATATAGTGTACTTGAATTGACTAAGCTATTATTCAGATGGGGATATCATATTCAGAGTTATTTAAACTAATTTAAAAAAAAACTACATAAATCTTAGTATTATTGTATTAATAGTATTATTAGTATTATCTCTATTTTCCCTTTATTATATATATATTTTCTTCAATATTGCAAATCAACCTACCAATCGCAATCATGGGTCCGTTGGGCTACATATTAATTATTCTTTAATATTGCTATCCCTTTTTCTTTCTTTTAGGTTTTCCAACTTAAAAAAAAAAAACGATCTTTTTCAATTGAAAAATCTCACCTACTAAAATCAACAAGAATTCATAAAAAAAATGACAACTCTTTAAAGGAACTAATCTTTTTTTACCCTCATTAATTTTAACCGATTTAAATTTGACTAACATACCTTTAAATCTAAAAAATAAAAACTATAAAATTTATTTTCTTCTCTCTCATCTAACATCACCATTAACTTTTATTTTCTTTTTATTTTCTCTCTCCTCTAATATTTTACAATCTAAAAACTAATAATATTTAATTTTTTCATCAAACGTTAATTTTATTCATCAGCTCATCCCTTGCAATGAATTAGTTTTTATTTTTTTTAATTTTTAAATATTCAATATTTAGTAAAAATGATTAATCTTAATATTGATCTTAATTTTATTGCACTTTAGGCCTTATATTGTTATTTTAACTGTGATACGCATCATATATGAAGAAAAAATTGCTCATTTTTCTTTCTAAGACTGATTTGTGGATTTTTTACTGCATTTAAATACAGTTAGCAATAGTTGGTGTTTAGCGTGCTCTTTAATTTTTGATATTTAATTTTAAACTTTATTATAATTTGATAATAATTGTTGAGTTAAGACTAATTTATATATTAGTTACTATTTTTTAATGTAGTTAGCGACAGTTATTGTTTAATATATTTTCAATATTTGAGATTTAATTTTAGAAATTATTACAATTTAATAGTAAATATTGAGTTAACTATTTATAAATTATTTGTTGCATTTTGGTGCAATTAATGACAGTTAGCGACAATTAGTATTTAATATATTCTTTAATATTTGTGATTTAATTTTAGATTTTGTTATAATTTGATAATTAATATTATGTTAACTAATTTATGAATTATTTGATGCATTTACATATAGGTAGTTATTGTTAGCGATAATTAGTATTTAACGTGTTCTTTAATATTTGAGAATTACTTTTATATTTTATTATAATTTAATAATAAATATTGAGTTAACACTGATCTATGAATTGTTTAATGTATTTGGACGCAGTTAGTTACAGTTAATGACATATAGTATTTAATGTGCTCTTTAATATTTGAAATTTAATTTTATAGTTTATTATAATTTTATAATAAATATTGAGTTAAGACTAATTTATAGATTGTTTGCTGCATTTTGGGCATAGTTAATGACAGTTAGCAACAATTAGTGGTTAATGTATTTTTAATATTTAATATTTAATTTTAGATTTTTTTTATAAGTTTATAATAAATGTTAAGTTGAGACAAATTTATGAATTATTTGTTACATTTTGATGCAGTTAGTAACAGTTAATGATAGTTAGTGTTTAATGTGCTCTTCAAAATTTAAAATTTAATTTTAGTGTTTATTATAATTTTTTAATAAATATTGAGTTAAGACTGATTTATGAATTATTTGCTGCATTTTAGGCATAGTTAATGACAGTTAACGACAGTTAGTGTTTAATGTGTTCTTCAATATTTGAGATTTAATTTTATATTTTTTATAATTTTATAATAAATGTTAAGTTGAGACTGATTTATGAATTATTTGTTATATTTTGATGCAGTTAGTGACAGTTGGCGACAGTTAGTAACAGTTAACGACAGTTAGTGTTTAATGTGCTCTTCAATATTTAAAATTTAATTTTAGAGTTTATTATAATTTTATAATAAATATTGATTTAAGACTGATTTATGGATTTGAAGTAAATTATCGCTAACTATTGCTAACTGTCACTAATTATATACTAACTGCCACAAATTGTATTTGTAAACACTCACTAATTTTCTCTTAGATAATATATATTGGAGGATTTTAAATTTGAGAAGTAATTTTATTGAGTTGCTATGCAAGTGGGAAATCCTTAAGTAAATAGTCCCTAACTGTAGTTAATTGTCACTAACTCAATCAGAACTGATACAAATTTTATTTCACATCTAACTAGTATTGAACTCTTACTTTTATGTAAAATTATATTTACAGTATGTATTTTCCTATAGTTTGATTGATGTTAGTTGTAAATTGTATTTAGATTAAATGGCATCACCGACTGCATCATCTTCTAGCTGTGAGAGAACACTAATTGATGTTGAGGCGACAGTAATTAGTCTGAGGAAATTGTCAATGACTGGCAATAGATTTATATTTAAAAGAAGACAAGGTAATAGGCCTTCTAAAGTTTCAAAAAAGAGAAAGAGGGAACTTACATTCAAGGAAGATGAAAAGCCCCAACAACAAAAGCAACAAGAAGAGCAAAAATAAAATATTGAGACAACCATTCATAAAGGTAGTCAACAATTCATATATCAATCTTAACTCAACATTTATTATCAAATTATAACAAAATATATAATTAAATCTCAAATAATGAATAGCACATTAAAATATAATATAATATTTCTTAGACTCATTAAACATTATCACTAACTTCTACCAACTATCGCTAACTGAATTTAAATGTAGTTAATAATCCATAAATCAATCTTAAATTAATATTTATTATCAAATTATAATAAAATCTAAAATTAAATTGCAAAATAGTTAAAAATATATTTGTTGCTAACTGTCGCTAACTACACCTAAAGTCAGTCAACAATTAATAAATCAGTCTTAACTCAACACTTATTATCAAATATAATCAAATTATAATAAAATATACAATTAAATCTCAAATATTAAAGAACACATTTAACACTAATAATTATATAATATAAATAATAGAATACAAATAAGAACATGTTCATTTACCAATACTTGCAGATTGTGATGTAGAGTTAATAAATATTGGATTCTAACATATCAATCTATTATAATCTCACTTACTACAATGACTGCACTTATGATATATTTTATCCTCCCCCAACGAAGAATTTTTTTGTTTTGTTCATTTGCCAATTGAAATTTAAACATTTGGAGGAAGAAGATTCATCTTACTCATATCCTCAGGTAATTTTTAGTCTACTATATGAGGTATCGGATTTATGACCCCTTTATAGGTTTCATACCAATAATCTTACGAATAATACTAATTGTCATTAACTTTTACTAACTGTATCCAAATACAAAAAATAGTCTAATCAATCCTAAATATTTATTATCAAATTATAACAAAATCTAAAATTAAATATTGAAAAACACATTAAATAATGATTGCTGCTAATAGTCACTAACTGCATTCAAATACAGTAAATAAACTATAAATCAGTTAACTCAATAATTATTATCAAATTATAAAAAAAATTTAAAATTAAATATTAAATATTGAAGAATACATTAAACACTAACCGTCACTAACAGTTATTAACTGCACCCAAATACCGCAAATAGTCTATAAATCAGTTAACTCAATATTTATTATCAAATTATAATAAAATCTAAAATTAAATTTTAAATATTGAAGAATACATTAAATATTAATTGTTGCTAAATGTCACTAACTGTATCCAAATATAATAAATAACTTATAAATCAGTTAATTAAACATCTATTATCAAATTATAATAAAATTTAAAATTAAATCTCAAATATTGAAGAACATATTAAACACTAACTGCCCCCAAATACAGCAAATAATCCATAAATCAGTCTTAAGTCAATACTTATTATCAAATTATAACAAAATCTAAAATTAAATCTCAAATATTGAAGAACATATTAAGCACTAACTGTCATTAACTATTACTAATTGCGTCCAAATGCAACAAAAAATTTATAAATTAATCTTAAATCAACATTTATTATCAAATTATAACAAAATCTAAAATTAAATCTCAAATATTAAAGAATATATTAAACACTAGTTGTCGCTAACTATCACTAATTGCACTAAAATGCAGCAAATAGACTATAAATCAGTTAACTCAATATTGATTATGAAATTATAATAAAATTTAAAATTAAATCTCAAATATTAAAGAAATTATTAAATACTAATTGTCACTAACTACACTAAAATACAGCAAATAATTCATAAAGCAGTCTTAAGTTAATATTTATTATCAAATTACAACAAAATCTAAAATTAAATTTCAAATATTGAATAATATATTAAATGCTAACTATGGCTAACTGCGCCCAAATGCATCACACAATCTATAAATCAGTCTTAACTCAATATTTATTATCAAATTATAATAAAATCTAAAATTAAATCTCAAATATTGAATAATATATTAAACACTAACTATGACTAACTGCGTCTAAACACTAACTGTGACTAACTGTGCACAAATGAATCACAAAATCTATAAATTAATCTTAACACAATATTTATTATCAAATTATAATAAAATTTAAAATTAAATCTTAAATATTAAAGAGCATATTAAACACTAACTATCGCTAATAGTTAATAAATGCACCCAAATATAACAAATAATCTATAAATCAGTTAACTTGATAATTAGATATCGAAGAATACATTAAACTCTAACTGTCGTTAACTATCATTAATTGTGTCACGACCCAACCAGAGGGCATGTGACCAGCACTAGAAAACGAAAAAAGTACGTGGGTTCCAGAACCCATAGTAAGTCTGACAACTCATTTTTCGATAAATATAGATGGTGACAACAATCAATATCTCGATTCGGGCTCACTGATCTACTAATATTATACTTTAATATAATATTACATCATCATCGGATATTTATTAACAAATATGTTTAACTAAACAGTGGAATTAAATTAATAAGAAGATAGACAAGAAAAAAATACCATGCGGAGTTCTAGAAAATAATTATAGTATAATTGTACAATAAAACATATACAATTAACACTCTTGTCAATAAATAAAAAGGCAGAATGACCTAAATAAGCAGTATTCTTATGCTCAACTTGCAACTTGAGAAAAATGGGGAACATGAATGAGCATTTGACTCAATGAGCTATATAGTAATTAATATAATACAATTATCTCATGCATAACGTGCGCATACAAATGCCAATTAACCAATAAATCACATAAGTAAACAAGGATAAGAGTAAGTCAATGAAACCACACTAAATCTTAAACTGGGGAGCCTATCCCCTATCTGGCTCTCTTAGTCCATATATATCTCTTAGAATCTAATACATGGGCTCCGCCGTCACAGCCATAGCCAAGCAGCGCTACCCGACTGACAAGCAGTATTGAGCATGAAAATGCTCCTGCCGTCACTTCAGTCCTAATCTCATTATATAATATCCTCATATCATAACTCGTATCTCAGATCATGTGTGGTCTCATATCATCCTAACTCTATCCGGCATCACATATTATATGCATTAAGCACAACCAACTCATACTCAATACACATTATGCTTATAATAATAATTGTACATATATTATACAAACAGTTGATGCAATATGCAAATATAATTAGAATCATATTTTAAGGGAGCAGAGTATTATATTATTCTATATAACTCAAAGATTTATGAAAATTTAACGATTCTCCTTGAAATATTTGATTGGAAATAGAAGACACCTGAAAATATTTTCAATCGATAATAAAAACTATTAAAATATACACGAATACGACTCTTGAGATTCTGTCAAAATTTCGGCAGTATCTCCTCTATAACTATGATATTTTTTCCTAAAACAAAACGAGAACACACTTTAAAAAAAATTATAACAGTCAATGTCAACTCAGTTACCCATGTGGGCCACCATTATAATTCTCAATAACTCAAATATAAGCTCAATGTACATCTCACAAATGCAATAGTTATAGTTTATCATATTAATATTAATCTTATTTATTTAATTTATTAACAAAATATTCACTTAAAATTTTAAGATATATGTTAATTCAATTTTAAATAATTCTTATAAAATTATTTTATAACCGTCTCTCAATTATAATCAATTACCATATAATTTATTTACCCCACTTTATAAAAATAATTTGGTTAATTTAATTATAAAAATACTAATTTTAATTAAGTAATTAGTCTTAAATTATTAATTTTAATTAAGTAATTAGTTTTAAATTAACACCTTCAAAATATCTAAATTTCAATCTACTTACTATCAATCATTAACTATATATTTATTATTATTATTTTATTTATTTCTTTAATTATATCTAAAATTACTATCATAACTCATAATTCATTTTATTATCTAATTATAAATTTTTTATCAATTAATACTAAAAATTTATAATAATTTACCTTCAATTATTTATTATATATTTTTAATATTTTTTATAATCGCCGAAACAGTAACTCCATCAACGGAATAGTATCACTGTTACGAAAAATAAATTATCGAAATAATATCACAGTTGCCGAAAAATTATTACAGAAATAGTGTCACCGTTATTAAAAAAATATTTCTAAAATAGTATCACTTTTTCTGAAAATAGTAATCAGAATAGTATCACCATTGCTGAAAATAATAATCAGAATAGTATTACCGTCATTAAAAAATGGTTGCCGAATTTCGGCTAAACTCAAAAGTTGTTTAAAATTTACAAATGATATATTAAAATGAAACTTATGAAGAGAGGGTTTTAAAAATACTAACCTTGTCTGGAAAGAAGGCCGAAAAGTGATTAAAAAATTAATCAAAAGATTACTATAGTGGTACATCTCTGATTAACTTTGACCGGCAAGTGAGAAAAATTCAGCATTGGACGGCGACAATATTAGTGGCGTTGGGCTCGTCGGACGATAGACTTTCCAATTGTGTGAGAGGTGTCAACAGTTGATCACCGGACGATGATAAATATAAAAAAATTGATTGGTGTACTATTGTTCTCTCTCTCTCTCTGTCACTTTCTCTCTCTTCTTTTCTTCTTCTTCTTCTTCTTTTTTTTTGTTTCTTTGTTTTTTTGTTCCCTTTCTCTTATAAATACATATATATTAATTTTTATTTTTTTACTTTTTTTTTAATTTAAAATAAATTTAAAATTTGGATTATTATAAATTGTATCCAAATTCATCAAACAATTTATAAATCAGTTAACTTAACATTTATTATTAAATTATAAAAAATCTAAATTAAATCTCAAATATTAAAAAATATGTTAAACATTATTCGTCACTAATTGTCACTAATTGTACTCAAATATAGGAAACAATTTATAAATTAGTCTTAACTCAATATTTAATATCAAAATATAATAATATTTAAAATTAAACCTCAAATATTAAAGAAAATATTAAAAACTGTCACTAGTTGCACTCAAATACAATAAATACTATAAGAATGTAGCGGATTACTGACAAAATTTTACCTATATAATTTTATTTGTTGATAATACCGAGAGAATATCGATAAAAAATATTAAAAAAATAAAATTAAAAAAATACCAATAAATTACCGACAGAATAACGACAGATCCATTTATCGACAAAAATTTTATTGATAAATATGGCAAGAGATTATGGCGGGTGAATTTACCGACAAAACTTACAGATGAAAAAAGTTTCTGTCAAAAAATGAATTCAATAAATATCACATAATTGAACTTTTACTAAGAGAATCATCTTTATGTTGGTAAATATCCAATATAATAATTATTAATTATATTTATTGCTAATTTTACCGAAAAAATTAGATTTCTGTCTGTAGTATCGACAAAGATATTTTTTATCAGTAAATGAATAACACAATAATTAATATTTATTTATTCAATATTATCAAGAGAAATATGATCTCTCGGTAACTTAAAGACATTTACCAAAAAAAAATTCATTTCTCTCGGCAAATTATTGACGAAAATATATACCTGTCGGTAAATGTATAATCTCATTTAATTGCGAAAGCTCATCGTTTGAGATAATTACAGACAGAATAAACGTTCTCTCGATAATATCTGTGAAAACTAATTTCTGTCTCTATATTTATACATATTTACAGATAAAATTATATATATGTCGGTAATTAAATAGTAGAGTGGCAGAATTTTTACCACCAATTGTCAGCCATTTACCAAAAAAAAATTAGTTCTCTCGGTAAATTCGACGAAAAGTCATTTCTATCTGTAATTTCATAGTATCAGACAATTAATAAAATTCTATTTTTGAGAAAACATACCGATAGATAATTATTTTTGTTAGTAACGAAAAGTAGAATGGCAGAATTTTACTGCCAGTTGATGTCATTTGCCGAGAGAAGATTTTTTTCTCGGTAATACCGACAAAAATTTATTTTTCTCGATAAATTATTAGTATCAGCCAGTCAATCAGTTAAGGTCCTTTATCGATAAATTTTTATTTCTCTTGATAAATTTACCGAGAGATTAAAGTTTCTCTCGGTAAATTTATCGAGAGACACTTTAAGCTCTCGGTAAATTTAACATATACCCTAACTTCTTTTTCTTTTTATTTATTTTTTTTATTTGCACCGCTACTCCTTCTGCTCCTTCTAGTGTCCACTGCTTGCCGTTGTATGAAGAAGAAGAAGAAGAAGAAGAAGAAGGAGAAGAAAGAGAAATATAGAGGTATTTATTTTATTTTTTAATTTTTGTTAAATATTGTTTATGATTTTTATTTTTGTTGAATGTTTTACTTTATAATAAATTTTGTATTGTGTGTTGGGATTGTTTATAGTTGCGTAGTTTAGGTTGATAATTGATATTTATTTGTTGGATGTTTAAATAATTAAGATAATTTTATATTTTTGCAAAAGTATATCCGAAAATTATTTTTATTTTACACTTTTATATTTACTCATAATATAAATTTAGGAAATCTAAAAATTTGTAGAAAAAATTTAAATTTTTTTTTGTCATATTTTAGGCAGTGTGGTGTTTATATAATTTTTAGTGTATTATTATTAATATTTTAAAAAAATTTAGTAAAATATTAATTTAATTTTTAAAATTAAACAAAAATAGATAAAATTAGGCAGTGTGGTGTATAGTATTATTTTAAAATTGAAAAGATATTTTTTAAATTTTTTTGGCATTTATAGGATTATTTTAGCGTTTAAGATATTTATATTTTTTTAAAAAAATTAAAAAGTATGGTGTATAATTATTGTAGATTTTTGTGTAATTATTTAAAAGGTAGAATGAATTAATTTTATAAATTTCAGTAAAAAAAATTAATTTTAAGGTTTTTTCAGTAAAAAATAAATTTTTAAACAAATTTAAAATATTTATATTTTTTGAAATTTTTTATAAATATAAATATTTTAGATTTTTTTATTATGGTTAGGATTTTTTTAAAATTTTATGTAATTAATTTAATTTAATAAATTACAGAATTAAAAAAATATAAAAATTTAAGTATTTTTAATGGTTATAATATATTTTTATTGTAATTTAAAATATTTTGTTATATTTTAAAAAAAATTTAGTGTTTATAGTATTATTTTAGAAATTTAGATTTTTGTATAATTTTTTTAAAAAAGTAGGTAGAATGAATAAATTTTTAGTGATTGTTTTACTTCACAAAATAATTTTTTAGACAAATTTAAAATATTTTATTTTTTTAATTTTTTGTAAATAAAAATATTTTAAGTTTATTTAATTGTTGTTAGGCTTTTATCAAAATTTTAGTAAATTATATTTAATTTAAGTCAATTAGATTTTTTTTAAAATTTTAGTAAATTAGATTTAATTTAATAAATTTCATAAAAATATATAAAATTTTGGAGGTATTTTAATAGTTATAAAATATATTTTAGAGAAATTTAAAAATTTTAGTATAATTAAAATTTTATTTTTAATTAGAAATATTTTAGAGTACTGAATTTTTATTAAGTTATTTTTTTTAAAATATTTGAGTTATTTTTAGTAATTATAAAATTTTATTGCATATAAAGAATTAATTTTGCATTTAAAATATAAAATATTTTAGAAAAATTTAATATTTTTGTTATAATTTTTAAACTTTTTTGGTAAATAAAATAATTAAGGGTTTAGATTTATTTTAGATAATTTTATGATTTTTTAGTAATTTTTATATTTTTTGTTAATAAATTATAATTAATGTATTTTTTTCGTATTTTATGTTTAGTTTAAAAGTGTACAATTTAGGATATATTTTGTGAATTTACTAATTTGTAGCTAATTAGTTGTATGAATTAAAATATTTAGTTATATTATTAATTAATAGTATTTTTTTATTTTAGTAATTATTAGGTTGTAGTTAAATGTTAAATATTGAATTTATATATGCTTAATAACAAAAAATTATGAATATTTTATGAATATTTTTTAATGTATTTGTACTTGAGTTTTTAAATATAAATCTGTATATATTTTTATTATATATGTATTTTTTTTATTTTTATAGATTTGAATAAGTATTGTTATTTTTATAATTTTAGTAAAAATAAGCACGACATTTAATAATAATTCGATAATTTAAACATTAATAATAAAACGCGATATAATGAAACCCATTTTATTTTATTTTGAATTAAAAAAAATCTCACATGTGCAAATCTATAAGAAAATGGTAAAGCCGAATTAAATTTATGATTTGCTGAAATTTAAAATATAATTAAAAAATAATTTGATTATAAATTTTTAATATAAATTGGATAACTTAAAAAAAATTAATAGTAAAAAATTAAGAGCAAATAATTACAGTAAGTGATAATTCTCCATTAAAATTTTGATAATTACTTTTAATTATAGTCTCAATTATATTTTATTTTTTTAATATGCATAACAATGATCCTTTCATTTCTTTACTTTTTTAACATTTACATAAACTTGATTATAAATTATGTAGAAAAAAAAGAATATTCTGCGATTACAATAACTATTACTTGGATAAAATAAATAAAGTGAAAATAAATTAGTATCCCGATTGTTATTGTTTAAATCTAATATATAATTAATAATAAATTCAATGAGCAAATATTTAGTTGAATGTAAATAATAAATAATATATAAATAATACATAAAATACATTCAAAGTATATATTATAGACAAATTGAATTTAATTAGATAGCAAAATAATAATTACAAATAGAAGAAAAAAAATGAAAAGAAACTCATGCAGTAAAAAAAGAAAAAACAGAAGGACAAAAATCACACAAATTAAATTTTAATGTTACAGAAACACCCAAAAAATAGTTTTGAAATTTTAAAAAAATGTACAGTTCAAAAAAAAGATTTATATATATATTTGAAAAAAAATATTGCATAGTATATGTGGAAACAAATTTTTAAAAAAATGATATTTCATTTTAATTTCTCAAAAAAAACTAGAGAACAAATAAAAGCCCAAATAAATGCAATAGATGATTAATATAATTTTTTTATATTTAATATAAAAAATTTTAATATTTGGAGGAATTAATTAAAATTTTAATATTTATAGAAATATATTTTAAAGAAATGTGACACATAATCAGATTAGAAAGTTAATTACAATAAAATTAGTATTAAACACACATATTATATGACAATAATTTAATAATTTTTTATCTATAATCAATTTTTTATTGAACTTTTTAATTGATATATAATTTATTAAGCATCATCTTAAAACATAGTTCAAAGCAATTGCAATGCAACCAACCAAAATTAAAAAATTTAAAAAAAAATATTTTAATTGGATAATAATAATAATAATAATAATAATAATAATAATAATAATAATAAGTGGATTACTAAAGTACCTAATAAATGCAACGCTTTTAATAATATACATGAGTAATAAACATCACAATCACAAAACTTAATCCAATAAAAAGAATTCATTTGATGTAAAAATGGGTCTCAACACTTTATAGACCTTATTTATGATTAGTTAAAGTGGATAAAGTGACATGAAAAAAGGTAATGTTAGAATATAAAAAGGGTGTGCTACCTAAATATTGATTGTTAATATCTTTTCTTTCAATAAAAATAATTTTATAATAAACCTTAGTACCCGTTTGATAAGTTACTCATTTGTTTCTAAAAAATTGAGAACTCACTAAATTGTCCCATTTGGACAGTTTAGAGACAACAATATATATTTATTGGTTCATTAACATTAATGTGAGACATAATAGTATGCAAATTATATAAAAAAATTTATAGTATTTCTCTTATTTTATTCTCTAAGTGCATACCAAATAATACAAATATTCATAAATTAAAAATTATGAATATTTATATTATTTGACGTAATGTACTTAGAGAACTTGGGAAAAATATTGTCAAATTTTCTTCATAATTTGTATAAAGTCTTGTATTATGTTAAATAAGATATATATTGTGTTTCTGAATGGGTTAGGGCCTTACCATTTTATGAAGGAGAAATAAGAAGATTTAATTCCTATGATATAATTCCATTGTCATGTTTGTATACATAGGCAAAATGAACACAATATGTGCTTGATGTATGAACAATTCAATACGGATCGCACTCTTTGTATGGCATTTGTTAATGGGTTAGAAGAGTTTGTTGGTTTTGCATCTAGTCAAAGGGATTATATGCAAGGTAATAAGATTAGTTGTTCTTGCATAAAATGTCAATATCGTATATTTCAAGAAGTAGATAAAGTGAAATATCACTTAGTGAAATAGGGTTTTGTTCCAAATTATTTCATTTCGAATATGCATGGTGAAGAGACTATACTCGACCAATCTATTCTGCATCAATATAGTATAGTTGAATCTGTCTTTGAAAATCCATATCCACAAATGGTATATGATGTAGTTGGGCCTAATATGTTTAATTGGGGAATGCCAAATATTGATGTACCTAGAACTAGTGAGGTTCATCAAGAATAACATGATGAGACTCCTAACATTAAGGCTCAACGGTTCTACAATTTGTTGAATTTACTAGATACAGAGATGTGGTCCGGGTGTCAAAAATATGTTAAGCTATATGTCATAGCTCATTGTTTGAATATGAAGTCTGAGCAGCATATGTCCGAAAAGTATTTCGATCAATGGATCCAATTTATTAAAGAGATAATACCCGAGGATAATAAAATAATTGATAGTTTCAACCAAACAAGAAAAATTATTCAGGAGCTTAGCTTGCTAGTAGAAACTATGTACTGCTGCAAAAATGGGTGTATGTTATATTGGGACGATTATGCAGAAGACAGAATATGTAGGTTTTGTGAACAACCGAGATTTAAACAGAGTCGGGTTACAGGCCGGCAAAAGTTTGTGCCTTTTAAAAGAATGTATTATTTTTCTCTCAAACCAAGACTTTAAAAATTATATGCTTTAAATGCTACAGCAGAACACATGAGATGGCATTATGAGCATGAGCAAGAAGATGGAGTCATATAATATCCCTCAGATTCTGAGAGATGGAACCATTTCAACCGATTACACCTGATTTTACAGCTAAATGTCGTAATGTTAGGTTGGGTCTGTGTACCAATGATTTTTAGCCTTTTGCGTCAGCAGGATAGCAGTACTCTTGCTGGTCAGCAATACTCACTCCTAATAATTTATCACCGTGAATGTGTATGAAAGAGCAATATTTATTTCTGTCTGTACTTATACCAAGTCCAAGTAATCCAAAACATCAAATTGATTTATTTCTACAACCATTGATAGTAGGTTGAAACAATTATAAAACGAGGGTGTCGCGGCTTATGATTGTTTTGAGAAACATAAATTTTGTTCGAGAACAGTACTTATGTGGACTATAAGTGATTTTGACGCATATGCGATGTTATCTGGATGGAGCACTACGGATAAATTAGTATGCCTTTACTGCATGACTGATTCTAAAGCATTTACTCTTCCGAATAGGTTAAAACAAGTTGGTTTGATAATCACAGGAAGTTTTTGAAGGCAGATCATCCAATCAAAAGGAATAAAAAATATTTAAGAAAGAATATTACAATAAGGAAAGAGGCTCCTCCTATATTGAATGGGGAAGACTTGTTATTTCAAATTGAGCAACTGAGGCTTCATAAGGTAACTGAATATAATAAAAATTTAAATAGCTATGTATGTCAGAATTGAGGATGGAAAAAAAAACATCTTTTGGGATATGCTTTATTGGAGTTCAAATCTTATAAGACATAACCTATATGTAATGCACATTGAAAAAAATATTTTTGAGAATGTGTTTAATACGATAATGAAAGTTTTGCATAAAATAAAAGACAATACCAAATCAAGAGAAGAGTTGAGGATATTTTGTATAAAGTCGGATTTAGAACAAGATAAAATATCTAGAAGTTATCGTAAAGCTAATTACATATTGGATCATAATCAAAAGCAATTAATATGCCACTGGGTAAAAAATTTGAAGTTTTCAGATGGATATATCTCAAATTTATCAAGGTATGTTAACATGAGAAACTATAAATTATTCGAGATGAAAAGTCATGATTGTCACATATTTATGCAATGATTAATACCCATTGCATTTAAGAAGTTATTGCCAAAAAAAGTTTGGAAAGCTCTGACGGAGTTAAGCTTATTTTTTAGAAAACTTACTGCAATATCTCTAAAAGTTTTCCAAATTGAGCGTTTATAAGAAGAAATTCCAATAATTCTTTGTAAACTGGAGCAAATATTTCTTTCAAGTTTTTTTAATTCAATGGAATATTTACCAGTTTATTTGCTATATGAATCTAAAATTGCAGGACCAGTACAATATTGTTGGATGTACCCTTTTGAAAGATACCTGCGACACCTGAAGAAAAATGTTAAAAATAAGGCAAAAGTTAAAGCATCAATTTGTAATGCCTTTATAGTGAAAGAGGTATTAAGTTTCTGTTCTTATTATTTCGAGCCTACGTAATAATAAAATTGAGTGAAGTCCCTCAGAATGATGATGGAGGTATACAAGACCAATTGAATCTCTTCTATCCATTTTCAAACATCCGGATCGACCATACGACAAATCAACTAACCGAAGATTAGAACAAAGAGAATATTGTGTAGCTCATACTTATATATTGTTGAATTGTGATGAAGTTACACCTTATATCAAGTAAGTTAGTAAGTTCATAGTAATCCGAAACAGAATATTTTACGTCTAAAATAAAATTAAAAAAATTTGAATGATAATGATATTTTTGGTAAACTATTTCAGCATATTCATTGAACACTTACGAGATTTGGATGAAAATATAGCGAATTCATAAGTTGATGCTTAGGTTGAGAGTACATTTTTCTTATGGTTTTAAAAATTTGTAAGTATAATTCGTTGCTATTAACATTTAAAAAAACTGTAATTTGTTCAATTTTTCATATTTTGAACTTATGTATATATATTTTTTATTGATTTAGACAAATGAAAATGGAAATATGATTTCTGACAAATGTTTGAAGGATTTAGCCCAGGGTCCATTACCAACTATTAAATGTTATAAGGTATATTTTGTTAACGGTTATAAATTTTATACTAAATCTCAGTGTACTTTGGTAAAGAGGTCAAACTATAGTAAAAACTCATTTGATTTTTACGGCCGATTAATAGATATTGTAGAGGTTGAATATCCAGCATTACCAATTAAAATAGTAGTATTATTTAAATATGACTGGTATGATCTCATATGTGGCACAAGAATTCATCCAGTACATAATTTAGTGAAAGTGAACAGAAGAAGGACATATGTTAAATATGAACCGTTCATACTCGCCAATCAAGCTGCCCAAGTGTATTATGTTCATTTTCCTAGCACAAAGCGAGACATATCTGATTGGTTGGCGATTTGCAAAATAAAAGCAAGATCACAGATTAATCTACCCGAATAATATGCCAATAAACAGGAGATTTATACTGCATTTCAAGAAAATAGTCCTAAAAGTATATAGTTGGTTGATATGACAAATGAGAGTGATCCAGGTCTTTTAAATGATCCAACTAGATAACTCATGGATATTGATGCTATAGATGTAGAATCTGAATCAGATCAATTATTACTAAACTCTGAATCTGAATCATCCAATCAGATGACAACGATGAATCCTAATAATAAGTAATAGTAATTAAGCTATAGGTCTTACTAAAAATTTATTTCTATGTTTATTGAACAATTCATATTAATTATACTAATGGTTTTTTTTAGCTTAGATATGTATCGCACACATGGAAGAGGATTGGATCGATCGGGGTCTAGCGATCGATCCAGTGGAGGTCGAGGTTCTAATAGTACAGGCTAGCCACGTATGCAGTTGTGTAATATCCCAGATGATACATTTATTGAGGATCCTTAGGTTGATGTGGCTACAAATAATATGCTTAGAGAGAATCATACTTTTACTTCTCACCGGACCCAGATAGAGAATCATACTGCTTCTTCTCTCCCGGCCACTATAAATGCCCCACTGGTGATGTCAGTACTGTAACATCAGCTGCAGGTTGTGATGGTAGGATACAACATCTGACTGTTCGAGAGTCATCTGACTGTTCGAGAGTTAGAGTAAGTATTTTTAATATTTTACATTACTTATATTAAATTATAAAGTATAATCGATTTATTTTAAATAAATGTGTACTATTTCTTTAATTTTGCACCTACATGTTGGATCTAGCAGGGGCTTCCACTAGACACATTCGGAAGGTCATGACATAGAAGATGGACCCCGCAGGAGTTTCTTGGAAGGCCGTCTCTCCGGAGATGAAGAACTTTTAGTTTGAAGAGTTTACGGTCAAAAAGCAAACTAAATTTTAATATTTAATATAAATATTCAAGTTAAAAATTTACATTTAGATGATACTAATTATCTTAATTTTTTTTTTGCAGAAATATTTTTACTGGGACTGGACTATTGATAGTCTTGTCCAGATTGCCTTCATGAAGAAGGCAGCTATTTGCTACAGCGATATGCTGAGTGAGGTGAAGTCTACGGAGAAGCAGCCTTCATTTATTGATGATAATTATGGGCAAACCTGCAGGCTCGATGGAGCTCTCCCAAGAGGCAGACACGTTCTGTCGCTGCCTCTCATAACAGGATGTCCAGTATTGGAGATGGTGCAGGTCCATCCACATATACGAAAGACAGCAGATCACATCATGATCATGCTCGCACACTCGTAAGTATATTCATATTTTTAAATATATTTTAATTTATATTTTTTTTGTTATTAAACTAATATTTTTTTTTCTTTAAATAGGAGTCTACCATGGGTCGACCTCCGAACAACTATGAGATATTTGTGCATACGCACACCTAGGATCACAACGGATGCTTATTTATGGATTGTCGATCACATGATAGAAATATAAGTAATTCTATAATTTTTTAAATATTACAAAATTTAAATTTAAAATATATAATTAATAATCTTTTTGATATTATATAGGATCGTTTCATTGCTTCTTGGGAGGAGGCCTCTCAGTCTGACATTCCTGTTGACGATGATAGCTTATTTAGATTTTCTGTGGACGGAAAGAAGAAGAAAAGGCTGTATGGACTTGGCTTACAATATGTCAGTATAGCTTTTTCTTCTTTTTCTAGTAGTTCATATGCCTTACAGGAGGAGATCGAGCATTTAAAAGAGCAGTTGGTGGAGCATAATTAGATTGTTCAGTAGCAAATTCAGGAGCAGGTATAGATAGAGGTGGAGGCGCAGGTTCAATCTTGGATTCAGGCACAGATGCAAACATAGGTGCAGAGATTGGTCCAGCAGCAGCTTAATGAGTTTATGTTCGACTTCATGCAAGAAACCTTCGATCCATCACAGGAGTTTTCGCCTGATGGTACTTCTCCACCTCCACCTCTACCTCCACAACCTCCTGCTACTAAATTTTATATTTTTTATATATATACAACGATATTTTAATTTCATGTGGTTATATATAATTTATTATTTTTATGTTAATCTTTTTTATATTTGAATATTTATTACATCTAATATTTATTTAAATATAAATTTTATTTTTATATTTTTACATTTTTATTCTTACTAATATAAATTTATACATACATTTATACATTATAAAATTTAAAAACATTTTTAAATTTTAAAAAATAATTTATTTCTTATCAACATATTTATTTTTTGTCGGCAATTTGCATTGATAATAACGATAAATTTTCAATTTACCTATAGAATAATTTTGTCGATAACTTCGCATTTACCGATGAAAAATTCTATCAGTATTACACACAGAATAAAATTTTATCGGCATTACCGATAAAAAAATTTTGTCGATAATACCGACATAAATAGTTTCTATCAGTATTACTGACAGAAATATAATGCCGACTACTTTTCTGTCGAAAAATTGCTGACAGATTTTCTCTGTAGATAATTTACCTACAGATTTCTATTTTTCTTTGCTTTTTAATTACCGGTGAAAGATTTGGCAACATATTTTTTTATAGGTAATCTGTCGATAATTACTATTACCGACGAAAAAATTCGTTGGTAATCTACTACATTCTTGTAGTGAATCAATTCATAAATCAACCTTAGAAAAGAAAGTGAAGAACTTTCTCTTTATATATGATGCATGCCATAATTAGAACAATATTATAAGGCCTAAAGTGGAATGAAATCAAGATCGATTATTTTTATTTCTAAATGTTGAATATTTAAAAAAAAATTAAAATTTAACTTGTTGCAATGAAGGAGCTAGTGAATAAAATTAAAATTTAATGAAGAAATTAAATATTATTGAGCTTAGAATTGCAAAATATTAGAGAATGTGAGAGAAAATGAAAAGAAAGTAAGAATTGATAGAGACGTAAGATGAGAGAAGGGAAAGGAGAGCTGACATTTTTATTTTTTCAGGTTTAAGGGTATTTTAGTTAATTTTGGGTCAATTAAAGTTAACGAGGATAAAAAATACTAATGTCTTTAAAGATATGTCATTTTTGGTGAATTTTCAAAAAAAAAAAATAACAGTAATAATATTAATACTAACACAAAGTCACTGTGAATTAGTCTACTACTAATTCCATCAAAGAATTATAATCAATGTGGGCTAAATTTTTTTTAAATAACAAATATTTTTTGACAGCCGCATATATAGAATAAAATTATAAATGTATGTAAAAGAATATTTGAACACAAAAGAAATGTGCATTATTTTTTTTACATAAAATTGCACTTAATTATATAAATTTAGGAAGACTCGTATTAAAGAATATTAAGCTTTTTTTTTTTTTTTTCATCAGACATATCCTCTAGAGTACCATGCAAATCATGAAACGTATATCAAAAGTTATTTAACTTTTAAAATTTTTTCACCATTAAACATCTAATAAAATCTAATATTCTATTAAATTAAGACTATAAATTATTTTGAAAAAATACTACTTAAAGAATTTATGATAATAAATTTTGTTGATTAAGTTTACTTATTACAACCAAACTATCACATAAACACACACGCTCTCTCTTAACAATCTTTTTTATTCATTTAACAAAATTTTCCTTAAAATTAACACTTTCTAATATGTTTGTTAATTAATAATTATATATTAAGTACATGAAGAATATTTTACTATGATATATATTATATTTAATTCAAGTATTACCTTCCTAGCCTATTACATAAAGTTTAAAATCAAATTCTATGATAAAGTTTTCACGCTCTCTCTTAACATTTTTTTATTCATTTAACAAAATTTTCCTTAAAATTAACACTTTCTAATATGTTTGTTAATTAATAATTATATATTAAGTACATGAAGAATATTTTACTATGATATATATTAAATTTAATTCAAGTATTACCTTCCTAGCCTATTACATAAAGTTTAAAATCAAATTCTATGATAAAGTTTTTTTTTTCATATATAAATATATAATCACTTTTATTGGTGAATAATTATTCTTTAACTGGAATTATAGAAAAAGTTTTATTTTATTTTACAAATAATTCTAGCAGTGACATTGTAGAGAACAATCCATATAAAATAAGGAAAACAAATGAGAAAAGAATGATAAAAAAATAAAAGAGAGAGAGAAAAGAATGATTAAAAAAAGTGAAAATTATATATATATATATATATATATATTGATGAACCCTAACGGCTGCGACTAATCCTCCATCACGGCTACGACTGATCCTCCATCGACGCCCGCCCCTGCGGGGGTGGCGTCTCGCTCTTTTGCTGCAGTGCTTTCTGGTGTACCTAAATCCCCTTCTGATTTAGAGGTGATTAGGTCCTTTTCCTCTGTTCTTTCCTCCTTACGGTTATCTTCGAAAATTCCAGCCAAATTTAAAGGGGTTCCGTCAATTAGTTTTTCAGATGAAGACATCTCTGTACTGTCCTTCCCTTTTCGTTTTGCTTTAATCGGTTTCTTCTCTTCGGGTAGGCCTTCAATGGTTGCTTTAAGGAAAGCAATGGATATGGTGGGTTTCAGGGGAGTTTTACTCTGGGGTTGTTCGATTCCAAACACGTTCTGATCAATTTTAATTTCGAAGAAGACTTTCTCAGATGTTGGTTGAGACAGGTGTGGTTCTTTAATGGTTTTTCAATGCGAGTCTCAAAATGGTCACCTTCCTTTCGTCCAAATGTTGATAATCCGGTTGTACCAAATTGGGTAACATTGGAGGGCTTGCCTATTCACTTCTTTGATAAAGAGTCTTTGTTCTCCATTGCTTCTCTTATTGGTGTTCCACTGAAAATGGATGCAGCTACAGCAATGCTTTCGAGGCCCTCGGCTGCTAGAGTATGTATTGAACTGGACTTAACTACTGAATTGCCTCAGAAATTGTGGATTGGACAAGGTAAGTCCGGTTTTTTTTCAAAAAGTAGTTTATGAAAACCTCTCTCATTTTCTGCACTAATTATGAACGGTTGGGTCATGATATTCATTCTTGTGGGATAGGAGCTAATAACAGCATGAAGGCTAGTGCAAATGATTCTAAAAATCAAGTTCCTATGCATACTTAACTCCCGATTCTGTGCCTGTTAATAATGGGGTTCAGTCCTCATTGGACAAAAACAATTTGAATAAGGATGATTTGTTGCAAACTGATTCTGTTATTCCTTTAGCTAATTCAGAACCTATCATGACTGAAAATATTGGTTTGCCTGATACTGAGACTGTGCCATTTAATGTGAATGTTGGTGAGTTATTGACTGAGAATGTAGAAGATAAATTTAATAGTAGTCCCGTTGTGCATGAAGACAGATTACACTACCCATCTGATGTTGAAAACCCGAACTCTCAATGTATGGATAATGCAGTTGGTACTCTTTGCAGATGGTGATGTTCATGAATCCAATGCCTTGTCAAACGTGGAAATGCATAAGAAGACTGGTGCAGCTATTGAAGTTAAATTAAAATTGCTTAATAAGCAGCCGGTACCTAATATTGATGTGGAGGATGGTTTTACCAAGGTGGTTAGGCGATGAGGGCGTCCAGCAAAACAGGTGTCTGCTAAATCTAGAGTTTTTAGCAATTATACAGACTCTTTAACTTTGTCAAATGATGCTCCTTCTAATGAATGTGCTAGGTTGGAATCTTAGAGGGCTTCCCTCCTCACTTGATCGTCTTCTTAATCTTTGTCACTTTCATAAAATTAGTTTGCTTTGTGTTCTTGAACCTATGATTGATGCTGCAAAATCTTTTATTTTTGCCTCCAAGTTGGGATTTAGTGATGTATTTTGTAATTCTAACAACAAAATATGGGTATTCTGGAAGGGTAGTCAGTTAGAGTTAGCTAACTTTCAAGATGATGTTCAAATTTTGTCTTGTTCGGTGAGGGTTTTTTCTTTGTCTAGCTAGTTTAAATTTTTGGCAGTTTATGGTTTTCATTCCAGGTCTCAGAGAAGTAATTTGTGGTCTGCTATTTCAAGTATTGCAGCTAATTATTTGGGGCCATGGATATTAGGGGGGGATTTTAATGCTATTACCTCTTTGAAAGATTATAAAGGTAGTTCTCTTCCTTGCTTATCTAGTATGCAGGATTTTTCAGAGACTATTGAGGAGTGTGGTTTTATTGATCTTCCTTTTCAAGGGTGTCAGTATACCTGGACAAGGGTTCGGAGTAATGGTCGTGTTTGGGAGAGACTTGACAGATTTTTGGTTAACAATAATTTTCTTGCTCTTTATGATGAAGTTTGTGTTCTTGAACCTATGATTGATGCTGCAAAATCTTTTATTTTTGCCTCCAAGTTGGGATTTAGTGATGTATTTTGTAATTCTAACAACAAAATATGGGTATTCTGGAAGGGTAGTCAGTTAGAGTTAGCTAACTTTCAAGATGATGTTCAAATTTTGTCTTGTTCGGTGAGGGTTTTTTCTTTGTCTAGCTAGTTTAAATTTTCGGCAGTTTATGGTTTTCATTCCAGGTCTCAGAGAAGTAATTTGTGGTCTGCTATTTCAAGTATTGCAGCTAATTATTTGGGGCCATGGATATTAGGGGGGGATTTTAATGCTATTACCTCTTTGAAAGATTATAAAGGTAGTTCTCTTCCTTGCTTATCTAGTATGCAGGATTTTTCAGAGACTATTGAGGAGTGTGGTTTTATTGATCTTCCTTTTCAAGGGTGTCAGTATACCTGGACAAGGGTTCGGAGTAATGGTCGTGTTTGGGAGAGACTTGACAGATTTTTGGTTAACAATAATTTTCTTGCTCTTTATGATGAAGTTAGTGTTCGGCACTTGGGCAGAGCTACTTCAAACCATGCTCCTCTTTTACTCAGCTGCAAGAATATTGAATTTTCATCTCCTAAACCATTTAAATTCCAAAGAATGTGGCTTGCTAACTCTTCTTTTCTCCCTATGGTTAAGGCCAACTGGGGTTCAAAATTCAATGGGGGAGGCATGAATGGTTTATATATTAAGCTGAGTAGATTGAAGGCAGCTATCAGGGATTGGAACAAACAGGTTTTTGGTAATATTTTTGATAAAACTATGGAGGCTGAGAAGGAAGCTGTAATTGCGGAAACATTATTTGATTCGGATCCTTCTCAGGCTAATCATAAGAACTTGCAGGAAAAAAATTGTAAGCTTATTAATCAATTAAAGATTGAAGAAATTTTCTGGCGTCAGAAAGCCCGCATTAAATGGATGCAAGAAGGGGAGGCCAATTCTAAGTTTTTTCATACCTATGTGAAAGTTTCTAGAAAGATTCAACGCATTTCTGCCATAAAGACACCTGATGACAAGTGGGTTTCCAACCAAGATGATATTGGTAAGGAAGCAGTGAGGTTCTTTTCCTCCTTATTCTCTGCTGATGCGGAAAAGCCTGATTTTGTTGCTATGTTGGAGTTTATACCCTCTATTGTAACGGTTGATGTCAATAATATGATTGAATGTGTTCCAGATGAGGAAGAAATTAAACATGCTGTGTGGCAACTGAACCCAGAGAGTGCCTCTGGACCGGATGGGTATGATGGCTTTTTCTACAGAGAATGTTGGGACATTATATCTTGGGATGTTTGTAGTGTCGTCAAAGAATTATTTCTGGGATTGCCTATTCCCACTGCTTTTGGTTCTGCTCAAATTATATTGATTCCTAAGGTGGATAATCCTTCATATTTTAGCCAGTTCAGACCCATCTGCCTCACAAATTTTATCGGCAAGGTATGTACCCGTATTTTGGCCAATAGAATATCTCCTACATTGGACTCTCTTATTTCTCAGGAACAAGCGGGATTTATGAAGGGCCGCTCTATTCATGAACATATTTTACTTGCAAATGAGGTGATCCATGATATTGATAAGAATTCCAAGGGATATAATTTAGCTGTGAAACTGGATATAGCCAAAGCTTTTGACAGAGTGACTTGAGATTTTTTGGAGGCGGTGCTCTTGAAATTTGGTTTTTCTAATCAAGTGGTGCGGCTTATTATGTAACCTAGTTGCTACTCTTATGTCTGTGGTTGTTAATGGGGTTGCTCATGGTTTCTTTCAGCCTACCAGAGGAGTAAAGCAGGGCGATCCTCTTTCGCCGTACCTCTTTATCCTGGCTTCTGAGTGTTTCTCTCGCGGTATCAACAACTTAATGAGAAATGGCAGAATCTCTCCTTATAAATTGGCTAGGCAATGCTCCATTGTATCTCATCTTGCTTTTGCTGACGATCTCCTTATTTTTTTAAAAGGGGATGCCCGGAGCATTATTAACCTTAAGAAGTTCTTGCAGAATTATCAAGAGGCGTCTGGTCAGTTGATTAACTTTGACAAGAGTTCCTTTTTTTGTTCTAAAAAAACTCCTGCAGGTACAATTACTAAAATTCAAGATGCTTTGGCTATCAAAAGGAAAAAGTTGCCTTTCAATTACTTGGGAGCTCCTATTTACCAGGGAATTAATCGTACTATGTACTGTGGTGATATTATTCACAAGATTGATACAAAACTCACAGGTTGGATGAAGAAAATCCTCTTGCAGGGTGGTAGATTGCTTTTGATTAAGCATGTGCTCAGTTCAATTTCGATACATATTATGGGCGCTATGGAGCTTCCTAAGACAGTTCTAAAACTTTTGGATAATAAGATGGCTCGCTTCTTCTGGAGTGGAGGCAAAATTCAGAGAAAGCACCATTGGGTTAAATTCAGCCGATTTTGTTTTCCAAATGCTGAGGGGGGTTTGGGTTGTCGTAGCCTCTTTACCCTCCAAGAGGCATACTCAATTAAACTCTGGTGGATGGTTAGAAATTCTAATTCCATGTGGGCAACATATATGAAACAAAGATATCATCGGAACGGCTTAATGAGCTTCCAAATCACTGATTCGTGTTCTTGGAAGCGAATTTGCAAAATTAATTTCTTAGCAGAATCTTTGATCAATCAGGGCAATGTTAGCATGAGATGGGTTAATGACAATGATGGCAAATTTCTTCTATCCTCTGCTTATAACAGTGTTAGGCATAAGCGTGCAATATCCTTAACGGATCGGGCAATCTGGGATGTCTCTATACCTCTAAAGTTTTCCATTTTCACTTGGAGGCTGCTTCGGGGTGCTGTTCCTATGCCACAATGTCTGGAATTATTGGGTATATATGGCCCTTCACGGTGTCCTTTTTGCAACAATGCTCTACCTACTATTGATCATGTGTTTTATAAATGTCCTCACATAGGTAAGATTTGGAACTACTTTGGATCCTTCTTTTTGGACAATATTTCATTCAAAGGTTCATTGAGATAAGAACTTGTGTATTGGTAGCTAATGAAGAAACCAAAATCGGCTTTCGGTAGGCTAAAATGTTTTATCCCTCAAGTTATTTTATGGGTCATATGGAGCATGTATGCTCGTGTTACATGGGGAAATGAGAGCTGCTATCCGATGGTTTTGTACAATGACATCCATAAAATAATTTTGTCTTGGAGTATTGCTAATTCTGGTAAGAAGTTTGCGGAATCTATTCCTTTTTTATCCTCAGCAGGTTTAATCACGGATAACTTTGGAAAACAGAAGCTAAAACCGATTCTTGTTTCATGGAAAAAGCCGCCGAGTGGTTGTTATAAATTGAATGTGGATGCCACTTTCACATCTCATACAGCGGCTAGGGGATGTATTCTTAGAGATGCACATGGAGGTTTTCTTCACGCCGCCGGCTTCAAATTGTCTACTTCATCCTCCTTCGATGCTGAGCTTTTAGCTGCTTTGGCAGGTTGCTCATGGTGTTTTGTTAATGGTTTCTTTCCTCTTCAATTGGAATCTGATTGTCTTGAGTTAGTGCAGCATATCCAGAAAGCTTTGTGGACGGATTTAGGTTCTCCTATTGTTAGGGATTTGGCTAAAAAGATGAAGCTCCATGAAACTACGGTTCATCATATTTACCGTGATTGTAACCGAGTTGCCCATTATTTGGCTTTATTTTCTAGAATTAATGATGTAACTGTCTCCTTTTCTTCTTTTAACTCTTTACCCTCGTTGATTAGGGGGCATATACTTTTGGAAGCTTCTTGTACTCCTTATTTGAGATATTAATATATATATATATTAATATATATATATATATATACAGCATAAAACATGAAACGGTGTTTTAGTAGGGATTCAATGTCATGATCCATTTAATCAGTGGCAATATTGACGAAGCGTGTTTCCTTTTGGAAAAATTGTGGCTTTAATTTAATGGAAAAAATAGAAAATATGTTAATATTCTTCCTAAAGTTAGTTTTAATGTGATTTTTTAAAAAAATTATTTTAATTTTTATTTGAAAAAATAATATTTGAATATGATTATTTTTTGTATTTTCAAAAAAAAAATGAGCACTCTTGTCAAGCTCCACACTGGAGTCCTGCATATTATTATACAGTATCCTAGCATTATGGGCTCATCCGAGCTCCTTTCCATAATATGATTGAGTCTTGACATAAATGTCAAATGACTTGAGGAAATTAGCGATACTACTCTATCTTTAATCGAGCTCTATAGCCAAGCTTCTTGTCCGGTTACTCTTCTAACCAAGCTCTCTGAAGAATGTTGAATCTCGATTTCAAACACTCTCAGTGACACCAACTCCTAATATCCGATAGACACTCTAATGACATAGCCATCGTACGGCTCTGAAATACCTGCAATCAGCTCTGACACAACATCATAGGTTGTCTCCCTATATCAACTATAAATTGGGTTCACCCCCCACAAGTGGGCTCTTTCTCTCTCCTCTCTTTACTCTCTCTTCTTCAGATCGACCGAGCTCTGACTTAGATATCAGAACCTCCCTCTGGGAAGTCCGAGCCCCTCCTTTCTTGTCTTGCAAGTGGAAAAGCCACAGCAGTAGTAGTACCCGTGCCCGAGCATGTAGAGTTAGGATCACCCCCCTGAGGATTAGCCTGTCATCAATGGTTTGGTGAGCGTCGACAGGCTATTTTCCAGTGTAGGCAATGAAGCCTCAGGTACTTCCTTCAGCTCTTGCAAGTTTTTGCAAGAAAAGCACTTTAACCAGCAATATTATTTCATCTGGAATATATATCATAGTGTATCCATGCACATCACTATTATCATGCCCCTGCTCTAAACTTCTATAGCGCTCTATGCACATAAAAAATTTACACATATCGTGCAGCTTAACATGCCTCGTACACCGAGCTTTATAGTGCCTTAGTCGCATAATGATCTTCAGCACATATCGTGCAACTCACCGTGCCTCGCACACCGAGCTTTCAGCTCTTTAATTATACCATTGCACATTGGTCAAAAAATCAATTACTATTTTTCATATTATAACAAAAAGTAATAATATGTACTTATAACACATCAAATTAAATAAGTTGACCGCTTTCCGAGCAAACGAGCTTATAAAGCCTTGACTTAAACTAAACCAACTAATAGAAGGAAAAATCTCATTTCATTTACAATACTAAACTGTTTAGCGCTCTCTCAAGCACCAATTTGCTTGTAGCGCCCTCATGCACACCTTATTGTAGCCTATTGTCGAGGGCTGAGCCTTTGCACTCTGATCGAGCTTCTGTGCTCTAATTGTACTTTATAATTTGTATTCATTTTCTAATCTTGTAAATTTAGGGCCTGTGTACTAGCACTCTTTGTTTGCATTTCTGAGCCCCCCAGATTTTTGTAAGAGTAATCCTCTGTTACTATAGAAGATACATATGTACGAATATACATAGTTAGGCGTTTTGGTAATCCTCCAAAAGAACTCCCAAGAAACTACTTGACATGAATGTCAAGGCAATGAAAGTAGGCATCCACACCCCTGATTGCCGAGCAATGGCATCCCCAACATTCAAGCACTTGCATCCCTAATTAGCGAATACTAGCACTCAAGCTCATCCCCAACAGCAAAGCACTGGCATCCCTAAGAGTTGAGCACTAGCATTCAAGCTCATCAAAGAGGAACTTTCCACTCCTATGCATTGGGCTACAGTCACATTAACAACATGGACAAATACGTTGCACTGAGAAGAAACTAAGAATCTGATAGAGTAAAGAGCCCGAGTAGATCGGTTGAACTATCAAGTTAATAGTTACGAGAACACTCTTTTCCGAATGGACATCATGTATAGCATGCCTTAAGCAGGTTTTTATTCTTTATCTTTATTCTTTTATTTTATTACCAAACTGCTCGACATACTAGTGCTCAAACAGGCTGAACAAATGCAATAAATGTCAACACATCACAAAAGTAACACTTATTTTTGCCTTGGATTAAGCTCGGTTATAGACCGAGCCATCAAATTAAAACAAATCACATACCACAAAAAATAAAACAAAATACAAGTATTGGACTACACTTAAAATGAACAGAAAGTTCATTACATGTGAAGCCATCCTTACAACTGTGTAGATCAAGCACAAACAAAAACTGCAACTAAAATTTTTACAAGTCCTAGGCCTCGTCCTTAAGGGCTTCATCCACTTAATCCTAGTCTTCTTCATCCCCATCGTCTTCATCTTCTTCTTCCTCTGCCTTAGTAGCCAGCTGGTCGATGTCGATGTCGATCATCCAAGACAAGTCCGTGTCCGAATTTTTTTCATTTAGCCACTTGGACATAGCTTGCTGGTAGGCATAGACACCCCGAGCATAGCGCTTATTGCTCCTTGCATACTCGATAGCTAGTCCTTGTCGACCTACTTCTAGAGCTTCTTCTGCTAAGCGTAGTTTCTCAGTTTTAATTTTTAGAGCCTCTTTGGCCAAGCTCAGCTCTTTGAATTTAGCTTTTAGATCTTCCTGAGCTTGCCTATCTCCTCATCCTTAACACTTAAGGCCTTCTCTGTTTCCAGCCTCTTGGCAATCTGTTCGTCTCAATTTTTTAAGGCATATACAAATTAGCTGTCAGGCCCACCACCCAGTCTTTCATGATATGAGAGATCTGGGCGAGCTATAAAATATCATACAGTTAGTTTTTATACAAAACTTTGAATCCAAGTATAAGTTCGGATTATTTCTTACCATATGAGACATCGTGACCATTTGTTTTGCCATATCCTCCGAGCTCATTCGCGTACTCATGCCTTTCTTGAGGGATAGCTCGATATATTTGTTTGAGCATCTTCTGAAGACTGACGTCCTGCACTGAGAATGTTGCACCGTGCGGACCTGCCAGTTTCTCATTCACAGCCTCCACCAGTCGAACCAAGCTGTAGTGGTGGGCTAATGATTTTTCAACTTCTCTAAAGGGCAGAGTCTCATGTCCCACCTCTCTGCTTGGCATAATTTCTTCTACCACCTCTAAAGGGAGAGTCAAGTCCTCTGTAACGGGCTCCTTCTCCTGAGCAATACTAGTCCCACTAGCTCGCCCACTAGACTGCTCGCAGGACATCTTGGCCTTCTTCCAAGCCTTCCTCCTAGCATCTTTCTCTGCAAGGTGTTTCAGCTCTTTGCTAGTTGACCACGAGCCTCTCTCTACACAATCAAGCTAAGAATTAAATATATAAACATTTAACAAATAAAAATAAAGTGTATAAGTTCAAAAACTTACATGTCTGGTCTTTAGGTTGGGTTTCCTTCCGAGCCTTCCCAAGGGGGAAGTACTCCCTTTTTAGTGCGAGGACATTCATCTTCTCCTTTAGAATGTCTCGCTCCATAGTCTTGAACACTGCAAGCTCACTTTCACTGAGCCTTCCTCTGGCCACTTGTTCACCATTAGGCTCAACCAACCAAGTATTTTGACAGCTGAATCCATTTCGATTTTTCAGAATGAAAAATCGATCTTTTAGGCCTTTATTGAGTCCGACTTTCCTACAAACATACCAAGCCCAGATCTTTCTTGCAGATATAAGAAATCTTCATCTGCTCTCGAGCGTATCCTAAGCACACTAAAGGTACTCATCACCTCTAGCAGCCCACATAGTATTTTAAACTTTGTGATAGTTTACCACGCATTAGGGCTAAGCTGACTGGGGGCAATCTTATGGTAGTGCAAGAATGCCAGTGTAAACAGGCATAGGGGAAACCTCACTCCCGACCTCAAAACTTCCTCATAAATCATAATTTGATTATCAGCTAGGTCATCGTAACTTCCTCTCTAGGGATGAGAATCCTGCATTCCTCCGGTATTCTGTATTTCTGTCGGATCCCCTCTAGGTCTATCTCTATCATGGTGGACCAGATATCCCTCACTCGAGCTTTCTCTAAGCTCACATGGACCTCACCCTCGACCATACCCTCTTCCTCCTCATCAACTAGGGCTAGACATCTCCTTGTACTTTACTCTGCCCGCTCAGTCATTGCCGACCCATCATTAACCTGAACTCCTTCTTCATAGTATGTAACCTCACCAAGAACGCTAGGAGAACTCGTCTCTCCTTACTCTTTTGGCAGAGTCGAACTGATAGTTGCTCATACCATTTTTTTTTCCACTAAACTTTGAATGCAAATCTTAAAAGCACAAATCTAAAAGAACTAACCTTTGTAGTTTATTGAGTCAAACTCTTAAGTCTACACACAGCAGGTCAGAGCAACTGAGCTATTCTCACTTAGTCGAGTGAAGAATACAGCTTGCCCCACTTTTTATTTATAGAGGACACTTTGGCCATTTGAACCGACATCATTAATGAATGACACGAAAGTTATGTCTTTTGAGTTCCCTCCAAAACTATTACCTCAGTTTCTGAAGTGTCGTCTCACCTTTGCATGACACATGTCCTTCTGAAAGCTTATCATGCTCTATTTGACATAAATACTAAGACTTCTTAGGAAAGACTAGTAGTACTACCCATACTGTCCTTGAAAAATTGGGCTTAAACCTCGAGATCTCTAAGCTCTCTCTTGAGCTCCTCGAGCTCATACTTCCCCGAGCTCTAGTTTATATGTCTTAGTTTTCCTATAGCTTTGCCCGAGCTTGACTTGACTTCTTTAGGTCATGGGTATTAGTTTGAGATAAATGTCAAATGACCACGAGGGGAGGGGGGCTAATGATAGTACACCCACTTCGAACTCCCTTGGCCAGCTCCACACTTGAGTCCTGCATGTTATCATATAACATCCTAGTATCATGGGCTCATCCTAGCTCATTTCCATAGCATGACTGAGTCTTGACATAAATGTCAAATGATTTGAAGGGGACTAGTAATACTGCCCCTCCTTTAACCGAGCTCCCTATCCAGTTACTCTTATAACCGAGATCTTTGATGAATGTTGAACCTTGGTTTCGAACACTCTCAGTGACACCAAGCTCCTAATGTCCGGTAGACACTCCACTGACACAGGCATAGTACGACTCTGGCACACCCGTAATCAACACTGACATAATATCATAAGTTATCTCCTTACACCAACTATAAATTGGAGTCAACCCCCCACAAGTGGGCTCTTTCTCTCCTCTCTTTACTCTCTCTTTATTTAGACTGACCGAGCTCTGACTTAGACATCGGAGCCTCCCCTAGAGAGCCTGAGCCCCTCCTTTCTTATCTTGCATGTGGGAGAGCCACAATAGCAGCAGTACCCGTGTCTGAGCATGCAAAGCTAGGATCATCTCTCTGAAGATCAGCTCGTCATCACGTATATTTTTAATAATTCATAAAATTTATGGGGTAAAATGACATTTGAAAATTTTGGGAGCTATGAAGTTTAATCCATGTGGTTGTAGGGCTTTAAGACCTTCTAGGTAAATGACAAAAACTCTCTTCATATAAGCAAACTTTATTCTTGCATCCTTATTTTCTAAAAATATAAATATTATATAGTTTTCGGCTTTTGAGAAAATACAATATAATTCTTTTATTACATTTTTGACCTTCTTCATTTAAATAAAAATAAGATGTTAACATTTTATTAATTTTTTTAGACAATAAGAATATTTTATTTTCTCGCGACATTTTAATATATGAGCAAAATATTTAATCAATAAACCAACAAATTATAATTTTTTATTTCTAAAGAGATCTCACTTAATAAATTGTAACTTTAAAAGTTTAAAAATTCAATTAATATTTTTTTTCTTATAAATCATCTTTTCAAAGTTGACCGGATACAATCACAAGAGCAGTAAAACTCTTCCTACCGAGTTTTAATACAATTGCATACTCTCGAATTCAAAACCTCTAATTAAACTATAATAGTTATTTACCAACTGATTTACACGCTTGATTGTAACATTTTTTTTTAAATTATACTGTTTACTCTATGATCATCACATTGTTCTCTTTATATTTCTTTAAAAGTTAAAAAATGATTCCAATGTTATAAAATTAATCATCGTACTCCTCTCTGTATGTATACCTTTTCTAAATTAATTACTGACTAATTAATTGTATTTTTTTACTCACATATCATTAATCTAATTATTTTTTAAAATTAATTGTTAGCTTTTTTATTAGATTTTAAAATTTTCATTGGCCATGTAATTTTAAAAAATAAATAGTTGATTAATTTAGGGTGTGTTTGTTTAGGTTGTAGATTTTTTATTTTTGTTTTTTTAAAAAACCAAAAATTATTTTTAGTTTTAGTTTTTTATTTTCATAAAAAAATTTATATTTTTAAAAACTATATATCATAATTATTAAAATTTTAATTATTAAAAAATAAAGAATTAAAAAATTAAAAAAAGATAATGTCAAAAACTAATATTTTATTAAAAAAAAAGAGTGTTATTTATATAAATGTCCTATATCAAGAAAAAGAGTTTTATTAATATACAATATCATCTAAAAACTAACATCATTAGAATGTGTGTTCGGGATGGTTTTTTTTTTTAGTTTTAGCTTTTTTTAGGAAAAAATCAAAACTTTTTCAGTGATATCATTAAGTTTTAGATTTTTTTTATCAAATAAAAATTCTTTAAAGCTAAATAAGTAATCCATAAAATATGGTTTTGAGAAGATATTATATGTAACATCCATAATTTTAAAAGACATAAGATTAATTTATATGAAATATTAATTAGTGTGTTGAAAAAGGAATATACACAATATATACCTAATATATATACAAGATATATATAAAATATATATTGAATACATTATATATAATGGTATATATCTAATATATATACATTCACTAAAATACAAAGTTAGGTTAAAAGTTAAAATATAAATAAATAAATAAATAAAAATTAAAAAGTAAGATAGATATTTATGGATGGTAATTTAAGAAAAATAAAATATATATAATATTTATATAATATCAATTAATATGTATATAGATGGAAAAGAAGATTGAAAATCAAAATTCTTCATCTTCTTCTTCTTTCCCTTTCATGGCCAAATTTCTTCATGTGAGTAATGCAAGGATATCTTTTTTAAAATACTAAAAACTACACCAAAAACCTTTGTAAGTCAAGTGGATTTTGAAGAAAAACCAAAGATTCAAGTAAGTTCTTTTCCTTTAAGCTAGATTTTCTTTAATTTTTAAATTATATGGTAATTTGTATGAGAGAGCGAGAGTTAATTTTAATTGTTAAAATAGATATTTATAAAGCTAATATGATAGATATATAATGATTTAGTGATTAATTGGTTAAAGTGAGCTTAATTAGTGAAACTAAGGTCCGTGGAGGTTTTAAAAATTTAAGGTTTTGGTGAGAAATAGGTAAGCTTAATATAATTAATGACTAATTTGAATAACTTGAGTATAGATATGATTTAATTGGAAAAAAAATTGAACTTGTTGTTGGTAAGGAGAGATTAGGCCAAATTGGCTCAAGAGATACAGTTAGAATTTTATTGGATATTGATTAAATTTATATTAATTAGTGGTTATTTTGTATAAATTGAGTAAAAGAATGAGTTTAATTGAAGAATTGGTCCTTTGTTTGATTTAGGAAATAAACATTTGAGAGAAAAAGGAAACTTTAGAACTTTTTAAAATTAAGGCTTGGAAGGTGCACTTGGGTGAAATTGAAAATAAATTAAGGTTTGTATATAATTTGATAGCATTTACTTAAAGTTTTCATGTTTGACATAATCTATGTTGTCACTTTTAAAGAATATTGCTTCGCTTTTGAATGAAATTATTTATTAATCCTATGTATTGTATCAAGGTGTGATTGAAATATTATTTTGAACTTTAAAATCAATATGTTAAGATAACTGAAATTATCTAAAAGAGGCATATTATTATTATTATTATTATTATTATTATTATTATTATTATTATTATTATTATGGGAATAATGTGAAATGTGAAAGTGATAAAGGAATGTGATGAAATATGGAAATGGCTATGGAATAATATGAAAATTGTGAAAAAAAACTGATAAATGAGATGAGAATGAGGAAAATGTGATTCATTGTGTGATTAGTTACCCTGTACAATTACTTGTTCTAGAATATTAACTTTAGTACTGTCGAGTTGGCATGCCAACGATATATCATAATATTATATTATGCCTTCGAGCAAAATACGCTGGTGTCGGATACTTCTGTGCTGAAGAGATGGCCTCTGGGTGATGTTTGATACTTTGTCTTTGGTGTCGAAAGAAGATGGTATCCGGGTGATGTTTGACACTTTATCTCCGATATCGGAAGAAGATGGTCTTCGAGTGATATTTGACACTTTGTTCTTAATGTCAAAAGAGGATGACCTTTGGGTGATATATATGACACTCATATACTCGGTGTCGGATCTTTAGGTCGCGATAAGCCAAATCAATCTTTCTAAAACATAAATATTGTATAGGAAATCATTAGGCCCAATATGTGTTGATGTGCTTTGTTTATATGATTTATGAGATTACAAAATGATAAATTATTTAATTTAGTGATACACTCTAAGATAAGGTAAATGGATTTTATATAATAAAGGTGGTATAATGTGTTAATGTGCATTGATGTGTAATGTTTATATAATTATATGAATTATGATATTATAAATTGATATCTGAGCATTGTACTTTTATTTAAATATGTAGGTATTTTATATAAATAAAGGAATATTTATGTTTAAATAATTGGCGCTATCAAAGTATGTATCACTAAATTTTTAGTTTGCGCATTTAAATTTAATCACACGGGTAATAAAGTAGAGAATGGAAAGCCCTGACAGTCCGAAGCAGGTAAATTAGAGTTAGTATTAAAGTTAAAGTCATTTGCCATGAAACTTGTTCAACTATCTTTTCACTGCATAATATGTAAATATATTCAGTTCTAATACATTATAGATATATTTATTATAACATTTTATAAACATATTTGATATCTAAAACTTTGTAAAGTTTTGTAAAAGTATGTACCTTACATAATATGTGTGTGTTAAATACTTAAATATGAAGTGACGAAATAATGGATTTTGAAGAGGTTTATTTTTTTTTTTATTATAGTTTGAATTTTTGTTGATTTGGGATTTCTTAAAATTATAGATAAAATTTGGCAAAAATTTTTTCAAGTGTTTATAAATTAATCAAACTATTGATTTGTTTAATTGTTACATAAACTGATATTTGTATGCTTGTAATATTTATAATTTTTAAAAAACTTTAATTTTTTTGTATTAAATAAGAACAGTTCTACTATGAACTACAATAGTATTTTTATATTATATATATATTTTTTACATGTACGGAATATATATATTATATATAGAGAGTATAAGAGTGTTATATTATATATCAATAAAATTTTTCTTTTTATATGACATTTTATATTAATAAAAAAATTATGACATTGTATATTTATAATTTTTTACTGTAAAAATTAATTTTTAATGTTATTTTTTTAGAATTATTTTTTATTTTTAATAATTAAAATTTTAATAATTATGATAAATTGTTTTTAAAAAGATAAACAAATTTTAAAAAAATACAGAACAAAAGTAAAAAATAGTTTTTGATTTAAAAAAATAAAAATAAAAAATCTACAATGAAAATAAATACACCCATTTTTTTGAATTATATATTTAGCCTAAAACAGTTTTTATTTAATAAAAACTTAAATATAATAATATTATCAAATATGTTTTTATTTTATTTTATTTTAAAAAAATTAAAATTAAAAAATAAAAACCATCCCGAGCATCATAGTTTATACTTCTGCTATCTAAAAGAAAATTTGTGATTTAAAACTAGTTAATCTAAATCTGAGCTATAAATCACTTTTTATATATTAAAAGAAAATTTATGATTTAAAACTAGTTAATGTAAATTTTATTACAGAGTATGCTTTAAATTAATTAATTGTTTAATTCTTTTAATTATTGACTTAATTAATGTTAAATATAACTTAATTATTGGTTGCCAAAATTAATAAAATCATTGACTATTTCAAAAGGTGGTCTAGAAGAGTATTATTGAGCTGTTAATTTATTGATTAATTTACGTGATGATTAATTAAAGTTAAGCTAAATGAATGATTACGGAACTGTGATTAAATTCATAGATTAGATTTGGATTGTGACTGAACAAGACTAATTTTTGTCTCTTGGCAATGTTTTGCGTTACTTGTTACATAATAATAATAATCTATTCAGAGAAGCCGTGACTATGAAATGCAACTCTCTATACCGTCCATTTATTACTTATGATATTTTTAAACATTTTCATTCAATAGCGAAAATCTATGCAGGAGAGGATGGGATGATAGAGATCTATTATCTCTTAAATAAATATCTCGAATTTAAGTTCTCTATATATATAGCAAATTTAAAATTTTAGAGAGAGATTTTATTGAGATATTTACATAATTATATTAAAAAATAATTTTTATTATAAAAATATTATAAAAATTTATATTTTAAAAAAATTAGTATAAAATTTTAAAAATATCACATTTTTTAATAAAATAAAATGTTTATTTTTAAAAATATCTATTCTATCAATACAATTAATATTTTACTTCAAATCTTTATTTTTTTTCAAACTTTACTATTAAATAAAAAATTATAATAAAATAACAAAAATTAATATTTTAAATTATTTTTTATCATATAAAAATCATAATTTTTTATAAAAAAAATAATTTTAATTTTAATTATAAAAAATAAATAACACTAAAAAATAAAAAATAAAATAAAATATATAAAAATACATTAATAAAAATTATTAAATTTATTTTTATACAAATTTTATATATTATACACATAAAAAAATTAAAAATATATATAATTTCTTTATATTGATGTTATGTAGATGTATTATATATATATTGTAGATGTGTTGTAGATTTTGTTATTAAAGTTATATATATTTTATGTAAAAAATATTGAATATTGTGTGAATATTTTAAGAATAAAAAATTAAATAAATATTAAAAATAATATATAGATGTGTTATAGATTTACTATAAATGTATTTTCTATTATTAAGTATGTATTTTATATATGTTGTGTATATTTTATATATATTATGTATATATTTATTTTTTATGTGTATATTAAAAATATAATATAAAAAAATTTAGATAAAAGATATAAATAAAATAAAATAATAAAAAATGAAAATAAAAAATTACAAAAAAAAAATATCTATCACAAAGGTGATTTTGCAAAAAAAAAAAACGTAATACGTATGTTTGTAAATAAAATCATCCGGACCCGTAAAAGTGCAAATGCAATGAGAAAATTATGTACATAGCGTAATTTCTTCTATTTTATTTCTCTCGATGGGCTTACTAGACACGAATCTATATTAGTCTACAATTTAAAAATTGTTGGATAGCGAATGTTTAGAACAAAAAATCCATCAAATAATTAGAGTCTTTTGTTTACATTATTGTTAAAAAAGTTTTGTATTGAAAATTAAAAATTATAATCTATTTTAAAATAAATTTCACAATTTTTTCATAAAAATTTTGAAATAGGTAAAAATAATTTTAAAATTGCATGTTATTTTTAGAGAAAATTAAATATTTATTAATTGATAAATTTTGAAATATATAAAATTATGAAATCTTGTTTATACTAAAGTAAATTAAAATATAAATAAAGACAGAAATACTTTTGATTTTAAAAATTAAACTGCAATGAATAGTAAATAAAAATTGCTTTAGACATTTTTATAATTTTTCTTTGAATTCTAATAAATATAAATTTAATGTCCACTTACATGTTTTCTTGGTAAAATTTAGAATGCAATAATAATAGTTTTTGCTCGTTAACAAGCTTTTATCGCTTATTGAGGTTATTTGTATAGAGTAATTGTATATTTTTATATATTTCAATAAGTGATTTACAACTCTACTTGTACAGAGATACTGTAACTAATTTACGTAAGATAAGGAAATACAAATATAAAACAGAAATACAAAATACAGAAGCTAAGCTTTATCCTTAATATGCCCCCGCAAGATGGAGGTTCCATTAGAAACTCCAATCTTGGATCGAAAGTATAGAAATTGTGGTCGGCCAAGGGGCTTTGTAAGCATATCAGCAGTTTGATCTTTGGTACTAATATGTTGTACCCGCAGCTGGTTTGCCAGTAAGCGTTCCCGTACAAAATGATAATCTAAGGCTAGATGCTTCATTTTGGTATGGTATATGGGATTAGCACAAAAATAAGTTGCTCCTATGTTATCACAATAAATAGTAGGAGACTCTAAAACCGGCAAGTGCAAATCCTGTAATAAACTTTGAACCCAAATTAACTCAGCTGCAGCATTAGCTAAGGCCTTGTATTCGGCCTCAGTTGAGGAACGCGAAACAGTCTTTTGCTTAGTTGATTTCCACGAAATGACAGTAGACCCAAGGTACAAAACATAAGCCGTAGTTGATCTTCCATGTTCAAGAGCACCACCCCAGTCAGAGTCCGAAAAGGCAGTCAACGAATGAGCTGAACGTCGACGAAGAAACAACCCATAATAGATAGTGCCTTTCAAGTATCGCAGTACTCTCTTTAAGGCCTGAAAATGCTTTTGAGTTGGAGCATGCATAAACTGAGATAGCCGGTTCACAGCAAAGGAAACATCAGGGCGTGTAATAGCCAAGTACTGTAAAGCACCGACAATTTGATGGTAAACCGTTGAATCAACTGAAGGTGAACCATCACACAACACAAGCTTGTCACTAGTAGATAAAGGCGTACTGACTTCCTTTGCCCCAGCCATATCAAACTTGACCAATAAATCATGAATATGCCGATGTTGAGAAAGAAATAATCCTGTAGAAGTTGAGACCACCTCAACACCCAGAAAATGATGTAATTGTCCCAAATCCTTAATGGAGAACCGTACGGCCAATTTCAAAACACAATCATCAAGAAACACTGTGTTATTGCCAGTAAGCACAATATCATCAACATATATAAGGAAATAAGCAAGAGTATCACTGGAACGGAAAATAAAGAGAGAGGCATCTGCATTTGATTTTCGAAATCCAAGTGAAATCAAGAATGTAGTCAATTCAAGATACCAGGCTCGGGGAGCCTGTTTTAAGCCATAAAGCGACTTGCGTAATCGACAAATATGATCTGGAAAATTAGAATTCACATAGCCAGGAGGCTGCTCCATATAGACATTTTCATGAAGAGTACCTTGCAAAAAAGCATTGTTAACATCAAGTTGTCTCAAAGGCCAACCTCTAGATACAGCAAGACTGAGCACCACACGAATTGTAACAGGTTTTGTTACCGGACTGAAAGTATCAAAGTAATCACGACCTGCCTCTTGAAGAAAACCTTTTGCAGCGAGTCTCGCTTTATACCGATCAATTGTACCATCCGGTTTTCGCTTGATGCGAAACACCCATTTACAGCCGATGGGCTTATGCTGAGCTTTTGGAATCAATTCCCAAGTTTTATTATGCAACAAAGCATTGAATTCAGAATCCATAGCTTGACGCCAGTGTTCTTCTTGCATGGCTTGCTTAACTGTTCTTGGTTCAATAGAGTCCTGTATAGGATATTTGGTGGTGACATTAACAAATGCATCATTAAAATACCTTGAATTAGGCTTCCGTTGTCGCTGAGATCGATGACCAGAGATTGCAGAAGTACCATCCGACACAGAAACAGGTACAATTGCTGTTTGTGTTGCCGAAGAAGTTTGCAGCAGACCATCAGGATCTGATAAAGGCGGCCGTGGACCAGTAGCTGCTATAGGAGCTGACAAAACAGAATTCGGCATATCAGAAGAAGAAGAATCAGCTTCTCGAGGAAGAGCAGAGTCATGCTGCTGCTCAATGTCAGAATTTAAAGGCACAGCCGGAGCTACTGTACTGGTGACGGGTTGCAGCTGTGCAGTCGGTTGAGGCAAAATAATAACTTCTTGGTGCTGTGTAGTACCTGCGCAGGGTGCATCAGAAAACAATGTTGAAAATTGATTGACATTAGTGCAAACTTGAGAGGGATATACAGTTTCAACAAATTTGACATGGCGAGAGAGATATAATCTTTTAGTGACTGGGTCATAACACTTGTAAGCGGACTGTGTGTTTGAATAGCCTAAAAAGAGACAGGGTTGAGAGCGTGACTGTAACTTAGAGGAAACATAAGGCCTTAACCAAGGAAAGCACAAACAGCCAAATGGTTTTAACCGAGCAGAATTATGAGATGAACCAAATAACTTAAAGAATAGCATTTGAAAAGATAGAGCAGATGACGGTAGCCGATTAATTAAGTACACAGCTGCAAGAAATGCATAAGACCAAAATTCAATTGGCAAAGAAGCAAAATGTAATAAAGCAAGCCCAGTTTCTACAATAAACCGATGTCTTCTTTCAGCAGTTCCATTGTGTTCAGGAGTGTGAGGTGGAGAGGTATAATGAGAAATACCACAGGATAAAAAATGAGATTTTAGTTTTTGATATTCACCCCCATTATCAGTAAAGACTGATACTATCTTTGTGTGAAAGTAATTCTCTACAAGTTTTTGAAAATGGATGAAGAGATCATATGTGTCAGATTTCTTTTTCATTGGGTATAGCCATGTATATTTAGTATAGTGATCAATGAATGTAATATAATAAACATAGCCATCAATGGACTGTTTTGTTGGTCCCCAAACATCTGAATACACAAGTTGTAAAGGCTGAGAACTTGTAAGAGAATTTACTGAAAATGGCAATTTATGACTTTTGCTCATTAAACAAGAAACACAATGGAATTTTGACACAGACTTAGACAACAATTCATGACCCATACTTTTGAGAGCTAAACTAAAAAATTTATTTGATGGATGGCCTAGCTTGTGATGCATAGCCGAGAGAGAAGACACACTAGCAGCAGTGTTCAATTGCGGTTTGGAACGACTCTGAGAAAAGTTTGCACAATAAATGTCGTCAATGCTCTCGCCCCGTAGAAGAGACGCCCCCGTGCGCAGATCCTTCACAACAAAATAAAGTGGAAAGAATTCCACAGAAACATGATTAGTCCGACATAACTTAGCAATAGAAATCAAATTCTTGCGCAAATTTGGCACACATAACACATTTGGAAGCGACAAATATTTAGATTGAGCTGATAAATATGTATATCCAGTATGAGTTACAGCTAAATTTGTACCATCACCAAGCTGGATTTCATCCGGTCCACCATAATCAGTATAGCCCTGCAAGGAAGATGGATTAGAAACCACATGGTGAGAAGCACCACTGTCAAACAGCCATTGCTGTGGTGATGCTGTGGATATAGCAGTAGTTGCATTCACCGAAGGAGCAGCAGTCGAAGTAGCAGCAGCAGAATCAGTTCGAACCACCATATTGTTGTTTCGTAGAAACCTCGCTAATTTGCGACATTCAGCAGCAACATGGCCAATAGTCTCACAGAATTGACAAACAACAGTAGAAGTACTGTGATTTCTGTTGGTTGGGGAAAACTGATTTTGGCCTCCACGATTCTTGCGAGAGTACTGATTGGAACGCACAAAGCCTCCAGTTTGGTGTGTTTGGCGATTTCCAGTCCTGTTGGTATAATTCACAGTAGCAATAGGAGGGGAAGAAACAGTCTGCTCTTTGTCTTTCAATGATCGTTCAAAATCAGTTAATTTTTCAAACAAATCAGAAAAGGTAATCGTAGATTCCCTAACCTTAATTGCTGCAACAATCGGACTATAATCATCACCAAGTTGAGTAATAATATGAACTATCAAGTCTTCATCACTTACAGGATTCTGTGTGAGTGCCAATTCATCAGCAATGGCACGCATCTCATTCAGAAAAACAGCAACAGATTTTGAGCCCTTCGGATTTTGAGCAAGCTTCGTTTTCAGAGAAAGAACATGTGATCGCGAGACATTAGCAAAGCTTTGATGAAGCCGATCCCAGGCTTCTTGTGCCGTATCTGCTGAGGAAATCAATGGCTGAATTACATCGGAACAGCTCCCAAGGAGTGCACTGAGAAGTGCATGATCTTGCCTAAACCAAAGAGAGTATTCCGGATTAATGGTTTTGTCAGTAAGAAATTGCGATGGAGATTTCTTGGATCCATCAATAAATCCGAGTAGATCCAATCCAATTAACGTTGATTGGATTTGCTTTCGCCAAACAGGAAAATTTTCTTGGGTAAGTTTGATTGGAAAGTGTGTAGGAGCATTTAATTGAATAACAGAAGAGATGGATGAAGAACCCATAATAAGAAATAGGGATTTGGATCGATAAACCTCGTTAGAGTATTATTATGGCTCTGATACCATATAGAGTAATTGTATATTTTTATATATTTCAATAAGTGATTTACAACTCTACTTATACAGAGATACTGTAAATAATTTACGTAAGATAAGGAAATACAAATATAAAACAGAAATACAAAATACAGAAGCTAAGCTTTATCCTTAATAATTTGAATGGCTACAAGATTACAAATTTAAATTATAATTAGAACACTTCGAGTTTTTTTTTTATTTAGAATGAAAGTTACTTTATAGAAAATCAAATGTCTTACAATTAAAAAATTTGAGCGTCAGATATAGAACACAATTAAAAATTTAAAAGATAATATTTTATTTTTTAATAGATTTATTCGATGCCAATTCAGATTAGTTTGTAATTTTTGGATTGTAGAAAACTAAGTGGTTAAAAAAAAAGCCTTAGAGTTATGGAGTTAAGATTTCAAAATTTGAAGGAAAATCTGAAAACCACTTACAAAAGGAATGTTGATTGATAAACTTAGCCCCATATATATATATATTGAGTAAAAATTTATTTAAAAAAAATTTATGTATATGATAAGAAATTGCCCTATCAATTTTTTTATACTATGATATTTTTTTTATACTATGATATTTCTGAAAATTATAATTAAGTATATACAAATCAATTCATTAATATATACGTACATTAATGCTTTTTTATTTTTATTTTTATAATTTGCTCATATATAACGAACATGATCAGTTTATAATTTTCAATTCATTTTCAAAATTATTGAAAGTAACATTCAATATACAACTATGTAATTAAATGCTATCTAGAACTAATTTTCTTTATCATTATTTCATTTAACATATTAAAAATTTAAAAGATAATAATTATCAAAATAAATTTTACTGTTTATGGTAGGAAAAAAGGAATAATAATCAAGATATATATTTGAATTCTTTTTAGTAAAAATTTAGCTCCCATCAATAAAATATGATTTTGATAATTAAGTTACTTAGTCTAACAACTTAATTTATTATTTATTATTAGAAAAATGTGACACTTTTATTACATAGAATATATATTTATTTATTTATATATTAAAGTGTGATATAATAAAAGGGTTTAAAATATAAAGGGTTTATATATATATATATATTATTGAAAAAGTATATGGCTTCCGCATTAACAAATTTTCTCTTTTAAATTAAAAAAAATTAATTTGTTGAATGTAGAAGTCAACATTCAATACAGTATAAAAGTAAACTGTAATAATTTTAACTCTCAATATATATAATAAATACTTAGTTCAAAATTTATTTTGGAATTTTTATCCTGTTTCAAATAATTCTTTTAATAAAAATTAATTATCTCATTAATTTATTTGCACATTAATATATTCTTTAGATCCAAATTAATACTTATTATTTGCACATTAATATGTTCTTTAGATCCAAATTAATACTTAAACAAATTAAGATACTAATATACTTTCACATAAAAATAAGATATTATTGAAAACAAAAGTTAAATTAAAATATAAAGAAACGCAAAAGTTATTATAAATCTTAATAATAAATTACTCATGGCCAGTACAATACACGGGTGTAATTAAATTATTTTAAAAATAAATATAAATTATTACAACTCACCATTTTCTAATTTCAAGTTTAATTTTAAATTTGGTAATATGTTATTCTAAATATGATTAATTCTTTCACACTAATAGTTTTTATTAATGATAAAATAGTCAATAAATTAAATTAATAAATGATATAATTCCTATTACAAAATTAATGATATTTATTTTGAAAATATTATAATTGATAGTAAGTATAATATATCGATCTTATCATGATTGCATCTTTTTGCATCTAACAAAACTTTTTATACAGTTTTATATAATACAAAATTTCATAAATAACAATTATACGTTAAATTACAAGAGTTTGAAGAGATATAATATTTAATTGATGAATTAAATAGAAATTAACAATAAATAGTTATTTTTTATCTTTTTTTTATCTTTCTACTTTTATAATATAAACTTTCATAAATATAATAATACATTAAAATATAAGAATTTAAAGAATGTAGCATTTATTTGATGAACTAAATAAAAATAAATAATAATTAGTCATTTATTGTCTTTCTAAATTTCATATATTTTACATATTTAATTTATATAAATCCACAAAAATATGTTGTATTTATTTTAATTTTTGTTTAATAAATATGAAATAGTACTTAATGTGGATGAGTAATAATTTCTTGTCTTTATAATTTTTTTAAATAGAAATAAATAATAATTAGTCATTTCTTATCTTTCTAAATATTTTATCTTTTAGTATATATAGAAGCTGAGTCGGGCATAGCGCGGGCTGCTCAGCTTAGTTTATTTTTGCAAGGTCTAAATGTTAAGTACGGCCAATCTTACTCAGCACACTTAGGTGTCCTAAGTTAAATTAAATTAAAGCATTTGGTCTATTAGACCGGTCCATTACGGCACGATAAGTAGTTAAACTCGACACAATTTGTCAGGTTAAATAAATATATTAAAAACTTATTTGAATGAAATTAAACATAATATTTTTATAATTAATAATAAATGGCTAATGAATTAATGATCAAGTAATATGTTCATTACTTATTATTTTTATATCAAATAAATAATATTTAATTTTTTTTAAATTAAAAAATTATTTAGAAAAAAACTATTATTAAAGTAATAATTTTTCACCACATTTTAGATTATAATATTCTAGATAAAATAACATTTTTAATTTTTAAAGTTAAGTTTATCTTAATATTTAAATATTAAAAATTTGTAAATAATTTAATGTCTTTTATATTTTTAATTGATATATGTAAATTAAAATTTTTATCTGGTGGATCAAACTTAAAATTAATAGTAAATTTTATTAAAAATAATTAACTTAATTTATATATTAGCACGATACGGCACGTTTTGATAAAATGTATTCTTGAATTTTAAAAATATGTATATATTTTTAATATCTTTAATTATTTAAAAATATTATTTTTAATATTTTAAAAATATAAACTTAATAAGTGGTTTTATAATGTCACCCAATATTTCTAATGGCAAGTTAATCGAATCCTAACAAGAGTCTAAATACCTTTTTTTTACAAAAGCATATATATATATATATATTATTAAAAAATGAGTCGAGATAATGATAATATTTTATAGGTTTATTTAAACATTTTTCATTACATGAATATACATCAATCACAAACATTGACATTGAGAATCAATCAAAACATAAGTGTTAAGTCTTTTTTGAAATTGATCCAAGAACAATTATGTTTCAATTTTATTTAACTAAATATTAGAAAATTTCAATATATCTATACTCCGGTTATTCTCCCAAATTTGACATTATTATTTTTTTAAAACTATTTGCCAACTGCAATCCATATTTCTTGAAATGTTTAATTTTTTTCAACATCTTGCAAAATAAAATAAAAGCATATCAAAATTGAAAATATTAATTTTTGGTAACCTACTTAAAAATTGAAAGTCAAGAGGTTATTTTACATGATTGTTGTTGTTAATTTACCCAAAAATGAAGAATATGATTTATTACTAAAATTTATTTATTTTTATTCTTTAGATACTTAAAACAAATAAAAAAATTCACAAAAGTGATATTTGTTTTTTAAAAATTAGAACCTTTAAAATATGGTAATAACAAAAATAATAAAAAAAATCAAAACGGATATGACATCAAACAAAATTTCACTAAAGTCATTTTAAAGTTTATTAAGGGAATTTATTATTTATATCTGAATTTAACTATTATTATTATTATTCAGAAAATAGCGCATGTGGATCAAGAAAAAAAGAAAAAATAATATCTATTAATTTATTTTAGAGGATCATGTGGGCAAGTACTTGTGCTGATAAAAAAATGTTGCCTGCACGTGCTATTTGTTCCACAACTATATAGACACTACCACTATAAAACCTTTAAAAAATCATTTCTTCTCTTCTTCTTTTTCTACTTTTATTTCATTGATACTCTTTCTTTGTTTAAAAATGTTATATATATATATATATATATATATATTTACTTTGCTTTTCCTCTTGATTTCCCAATTCCTTTGATTCTATCCATCAACAAGTACATTTGTTTCCTACTTTTGTTATAAAAAATATATATATTATTTTTTCCTTTTTAGGAATTTCTTAGCCCCATCCTAACAATATAAATAAATATATATTATTTTTGAATTATGATGTCTATTGATATTTTCAAATCATTTTTAGAATTTCACTTACAAATTGTATTGTTTTAAGTGGTAATTTTACTCTTTCTAATTTATTCTTATTTAGGAAAAAAATATTAGATTTTGAAAACCAATTTAATAAATTTCATATGTAAAAGTTACTTGTTCACCTTGATAAATCTTGTATTTAATATTGATCTTTATTTTTTATTTTTTATTTTAAGAAACAAAATTCAAAAATTTGTTTATTATTCGAATCATATATATGCGTGCAGTAATAAACATTAGATTATATTTAGAAATATATTTTTTTATTATTTATGTTTAACCTTAATTTAGGCAAGTCATCCCATAAAAGAAAAAGCAAAGTTAAATATATTGAAACTATATATATATATATATATATATATATATGTTCAAAGGAAATTATTGTTGGTTCACCATAATATATATGTACTCATGTTGCAATTAAAAAAGAAAAGAAAATATTTCTTATTTTATTTTCTTGTTAATTTTTTGAAAGGAATTTGAATGCTTTAATTGAGTGGTTTCTAATTGCCTCATCAATTCATCCAATAAAAACTAAGAGATTAAAATTAAAGCAAATAACAGCTATAATGTATTCCATTTTTTAATAATCCATAATACTATTCAATAATAATAAATGAATATTAATATTTTTACATTAGAGTAATTTTAATTATTTATATTTCTTTATAAAAATTGAAATTTCAATTTTGTTATTATAGTTCCATTTTGATTATATATTTTTGGCATATATAGTTAAATTTAGAAAAAGAAAAAAAAGGTTTTTCATTTTTCTTATATAGTATAAGTGTTTAGCTTTTGAAAGTAACATTATTAATTATTTTAAAAATAAATACATAACTTATGATAAATGGGTATTTTCAGGTATAGAAATATAATTAATTAATTAATTCCTTTTATATTTTTTATTTAAATTTCAATGATAGCCAATCGTGATAAATATAATATTTAAAAATTTTATAATAAAAAAAATGTTGAATTGTTAACTAATATGATGAAAATTCCTAAGTGAAATGTCAAAAATTTTTAATTTTTTTTATCTGAGTCAAAAATATTTAATTGCATGGTGAGTACCTAATTTTTTCTTAATTTAGGACTAATAAAGTATAGCTTTATATGAAAAGTATATGTGAACATAAACACATTAATTAAATAGTACAACAATACAATTCCTCAATAATTTTTTAATTGTATTGTCAGAATATTATAACACTAGTAATTTAATTGAAAGTGCATTCCAACGAATGTAAACCACAAATCAAATATAAAAAATAAAAATAAAAAATAAATTTAATAGTGTAATAAAAATCAATGCATAATTGATTTGTACATCAAAATCAAAGATCTCACATCTTAAAACAACACGAAGCATCTTGCAATAATCAAAACCTATATTTAAAAATTCAGCATTGAATAAAAGGCTTGCAAGTAGAATCAGTTTAAGAGTTTGTCGAGTAAATTATACTCTTTTCATGCTTTTTTATTTTATAAAAATTTTATAACTGAGGAAATATGTTATATAAAAATATACACAAAACAATAAGCAAGAAATGTGGGAATGGTACTTAGCATAGACAAGAATCAAGATGATGCACTTGGGGACCCCTTTGGAGGCTTTGTTTCTTGTCTTTCAATGGAAATTGCAAAATGAGTGGTGCCTTATGGCTCATAGACACAGTGATGATAGGATCAGATACCCTTATTTTTCTTATTTTATTTTTTATGTATTATTATTATCATTTTTTTTTGTTGAGACCATCATTCTAACTTTGACTATAACAACACACACAACACCATCCCCAGCCATAAAATCATGCAATTTCAAGAAAAAAAAATCAGTTTTTGCAAGATGATTTGAGACAATTATCATATCATATCCAATTTTGTCTAACTATTTTGGATTATGAAGATACCATAATAATAATAATTGATAATGCTTCTTTGAAATTATAGAGACATAATGATAATAATAATTCTAGCTTATCTTATAGTAATTAAGAATAATAACAATAATAATCAATCCTAACTTATCTTATTAGTTTATGAAATTTAATATATTACAGCTCAGAAATCCATAAACTAATAGCAAAGCAGCCAACAATACCTCAAAATTTCCTACCCAAATAGTCAAAAACATACAAATTAAAAAGAGCATAAACATACGAAGCATTCACTGGAAGACTGCTACATTTGTTTTTTTTTTATGCAACTTTGTGACAAATACATGGACAGCCCGTTAGTTGATTTTTTTTTTCTAAAAAATAAACTTTATAATCAACATTTCATTTAATTTACTTACAATGAGATTAGATACAAATTATTTGAGGTCATACAAACAATATCTAACATTATACTTACAAACAAATTCAAACCCAAATGCTAGTACACTCCATCAAATATTAAGGCAATAGTAAAATTGTTTTATTTATTTATTATGAAATTAATAATTCACTGATTATTGATTGGATATTGGATATTTACATCTAAGCTTATAACAAAATTCATGATGTAATTTTTTAGATAAAAAAATTCTAAAGATTTATTGGCGAAGGGGACGGCTGAATCTTGTTATTTTTTGGAAGGAAATACTGTAAAAAAGGAGATATAGTGCCATTAATGTATAGTAAAGAGCATTCACACTAGTTGAAACGCTAAAAGAAGAAAAAGCTAAAAGGAAAATAGCATTACATAATAATTAATAACAGTAGAAAATGACAGCATCAAATATTATAGCAGCAAAGCAAAGCAAGCCAACCCCATTTACAGACCAATAATCATAGACCTTACTATGTTTCTACTTCTACTAATCTCTTATTCTTTATTCTTCTTAATTAACCACACAGTACATCTCATTGATGTTTCTCAATATCTTTAATATTCAAAACTAAAATAAAACAAGAGCAGTTCTTCTCTACTTCTCTCTCTCTCTCTCTATTTTTTTCTCTATGGACAGAGGAAATTTGGGGTCTCTAATATTGAAAGATATCAGCTGCAGAAGCCATTATAGGCTGATTTAAATAAGACATATTCAATGGATTCAAGAAACTATCAGCTGCAGGCTCATCAAAATGATTGCTTGAATCTACTAGAAATCCACCATTATTTGCAGTCAAGAAACCAATTATCTCATTCAAAGATTGCAATCTGTGGCTAAGCTCACCAACCTGAGCTCTGAGTATAGAATTATCAGCCTCTACATTCAAGAAATGTTGAGTTGTTATAGTAATACTTGTTATAAGTTGCTGATTTTCCTTCCCTAGTTGAGCCACTTGAGCCATTAAATCATCTAAATGTTTCTGTTTTCTCATTCTTGATCTTCTTGCTGATTCTCTATTTGAAATCATTCTTTTCCTCTTCTTCTGATCCATTAGTGTCTGCAAATCTTCTTCAGACCCTGAGTTTTGCATCAAAGTTGACCCCGAAGATGTTGTTGTCGTTGTTGTTCCACTAGAGGAAGCCATGAGACCCCAAGAAATTGAATCAAGTGCACAATTTTTTTTATTTTTTATTCTTTTTCAGATTGATCAAAGAGAAGAGAGAGTTATATCAGCACAGGACCCAAAATAGAAATTAAAACTCAGAATAATTAATGCAAGATAATACTAGTTATAGTATAGTATTAGATAATATATAAGATTATAAGCTAAATGATCTGATTATTTTGAGCCAAAATCATGACACATAGTATAACCAATAGAGGAAAACAACTGAGAAGGATTGAACAAGATGGGTCCTGCGCCTGATAGTCGAATTGATCATACACCCAGAAAGGAGGATTTCACTGAGAATCGGAGACATGAAACTCAAACATCAAGAACAAAATATTTAGCATCAAGATTAATTTTAAAACCCCACAAAAAAAAATTGCAAAGTCTGTAGATTGATGCTTGAAAAAATCTCAAAAGCACCAACCAAACATAATAAAAAGCTGGTTAATTTTTGAGATTGCAAGTCAAGAAATCAAACGAGCAGAAAATAATCTAGACCAAGAAAGAAATGGGTTCTTGAATTTAGATTCAAGAAATTGAAATCCAAACTCAAGAATCAAGATTCAAAGAAAGAAAATGGAAGATGGGCTTGAGAAAATATCTGGTAGGAGAAAAGAAGCCAAAAATTTTACTTGAGGAGGCGAAAGGAAGAGAGAAGGGGAATTTGAGCTACGGAAAGAGTAGAATTTATAAGGGAAAAAAAAGCACAAGTTGATGGTAAAACTGTTTAAAAATATGCCAAGAAAATAAATAAAAATCTTAACACAGGAAATGAAAGAAAAAAAAAAGGTGAAAAAAAAAAGAATCTCCTCAGAGAAAAAGCTGAAAGGGACATGTGAGGTAAGGGGAAAAGAAGAGGACTCCACAACTGTCCGGATCCAGCTGGGAGCCAACAATTTCACGTTGCATCATAGTGGTGAAGGTGGTGTTGGCCGTCGCTACTCCCTATTATATTTTCATCTCAATATTAATAGAATACAATACATGGTTGCCTTGGTAATTTGCCAGAGTTCAATTTTTTTGTAAAAATATTTAAGCAATTAAAATTTTTAATTTAATTTTTTCATTTTGTTAAAATAAAAGATTATAAATTTTTTAATATTTTTTATTTTAATATTTTAATTTTTAATTAAAAATTTCAAATTTAATAAATATTTTTCGTATCCTAATAAATAATCTCTCAATTTCATTTTAAATGTCGTATAAAAATAATATATACAGATTAAAAAAATAATTAGTCATTATAAATTTTATTATAATTTATCTAAACATTTTTTTATTTTTTACAATATTTATTCTCTTTTATTAATTAATAAATAATAATATTAAAACTTTTTAATTAATATTTTTTAAAATTTTTAAAAATAATATTTAAAGTATAATAAAAAAATTATATGACATTTGAGATAAAATAAAAGAATTATTAATAAAAATAATTTATTTATAAAGATTCATTAAAATTAAGATATTAAATTAATAAAAAATTTAAATATTAAAAAATATTAAAAAATTAATTTTCTTAAAAAAATTAACGGGCATAGACATAAAAATGGTACAGTCGGTGTCCATAGCCAAAAGCCAAAAGGAAGACTTCTAAAAAAGAAGTTATAATTTTTTTTTTTAACAATGTTGGATTCCACAAACTTCCAACTTCCAAAATTGGCTCCACAGCATCTGCATGAGTGAAAAAAAAAAAGAGAAAAAGTGGGGAGGCGTACAAAAAATAAAAATAATGCTGGTTACAAAAAAATGTACAATAATTATTTTAATTATTTATTTTAAGATTAAATATTTATATTCTTATATTATAATAGTTGAAAATTTATAATTTTAAGACTTTTAAATAATTTAAAAATTAAAATGCAATTGATTTAAAAACTCAAATGGCAGTATGTCAAATATTAATAATCAAAGAAATTTACAATAATGCCACTTTTTAACCCCCTTTTTTTTAAAAAAATATTCTACAATTTTTATATACTAAATATATATTAAATGTATATATTTTATTATACTATATGTCAAATATTTTATTATACTTCTAAATATTTTTGAAAAATATTTTATTTTTTAATAATTTAAAGAAATTTCTAACAAAGATAAAAAATAAAATTAAAATATTAAAATATTAAATTATTAGCAAATCAAATTGAAAATTAAATAAATATCTGGATTTGAATATAGTAAATATCAAATTTCTCCAGTACTCGAAAAATATTAACATCTTAGAATTGCTTCCATTATTTTCATCTTAAAAATATTGCAACAATATTCTTTTGATATATATAATCTAAAAAATCAAATTTTAGTCAATAGCGTAAAAATAACACACATTACACATTACCAATTGAATTGACCCCTAAATTAGACATCGTAGTTAAATATTTGAATAAAGGTATAAAAAAGCCTTTAATATTTATACATGGATATAAATATAAATTTAATATTTATTGTGTGCCCAAAACGTTATAAAAACTAGTATTTGGTCCCTTTTATAACATTTAAACTTAATCTGCAACGTTACCCTAAACGTTAATAAACATTAAAATATTAGTTTTTTCATTCTTTTTGTTAATTTATTTTTTACCCTTGAAATTAACATATTATCACAAAATTTAATTTTTTTCTTCACTGTACAGTTTCTCCTTCATATACAATACCCTAAAAATTCCTTTCCCTTAATAGAACCATCTTCAATAGCCTTTACAAGCTACTATTTGTAATTAAATTCTCATTTTCTTTGTGGAGATAGAGATTAACAGAGAATGAACAAAGCACAACATATTTTTGCTTAGAAGTTTCAATTTATGTCAGTGGCGGAACCATGGTTGGAATGAGAAGGGGTAAAATTTTGTGGCCTGCGGCTGCCTCCTGCTGCTTGGTTGGGGGCTGAGGCATGGGGCGTGGGGTGTTGCCGGGCTGAGGTGGGGGCGTGAGGAGCTGCCAGCTGGTTGGGTAAATGCCTGGATCACATGCATGTATTTTATTTTTTTTGAAGTCAGCAAGACTGGCTTTTTTTTTTTAAATTAAGCTTCTAGCAAAATGATATCTTTTCGTCAAAGGCTTAATTAAAAAATAATAATTAATCTATGATGAAAACGATACCATTTCACTAAGGTTTAAATAAAATAAAATAAAATTTGATCTGCGAAACTCAATCCCCATAGATGTACCGCTCTTTAGGCTGCTGGTGAGGAGGATCGGGCGACCTCCTATGACCCTGCAGTTTCACCCCTGATTTATATTTGGAGTATATAAACCAAAGATTTAATAGCTATATCGTTTGTAACCAAACTCTTGTTTTCTTTGTGGTACTGCGTGTTCTTGGGTCCATGGACTGCTGCAGCGAAGAAGTGGAGTTAACGCCGAAATTAATATGATTCGCCAATTAATGCTTAGTTATCAGATCAATTCTTCGGCAGAAGTTGAAGTTTAGTTGCCACTGATCTTTTCTTGCAATTGATGACGATTGAAGGTCATCCACCAGATCTTGACTATCGATTGGAGATCTTTCGACGAAATGTTCTCAATTATTTCGTTGAAAACGTGTGTGAGAGAGAAAATTGACATAATTTGATTTTTTAATTATTTTTTCAACAGTCAAATTATGCAAATAAAAATGAAAAATTATTACCTCATGGATAAAATTGAGATGGGTATTTTTTACTTGAAATTGAATTGTGTTTTCTTTCTTTAAGCTTATTACCAGAAAATACACTGGCGACGAGCAAAAGTTAAATTGCAGTAGCAGCAAAGCATGTTGTGTTTTTTTATTGTGTTTGTTGAATTGAAGTTTTGTTAAATATGAGAATTGGAGTTTTGTTGAATTAGGGATTTTCTTAAAGATGAAAATATTGTGTTTATTGCCTAATAGAGTAGAAGTGAAATCATTTTGTTTATCAAAATTTTCTCTTATTTGGTTGGCTAGAAAATGCAGGAAAATTAAAAGAAAATTAATATGAGAATTGAGAAAAAAGAAAAAAAAAAGAATGGGTCCCGTTTATTTTAAAATATTTTTATTATTAAAAATTTCATATTAATTTTTTTGGATCCCACTAATTTGTTTTAATAATAAAATAAATAAATGGAGCTCAATTATTCATCTTATTTAATAGAGTTATATTTGGTGTTTAATGAAGAGTTTTAGTTGATAAATTTTCTAACATTTTGTGTATAAATATCAACTTTTTAATGTTTTGGATCTTATTGAATTAAAATGAATATTAAGCTTATATTTATATCTATACGAAAATATTAAAAGTTTTTTTATATTTTCTCTAAATATTTTATTTTTAAAAAAATTAATTTTAATCAGAGATTCAAACTTTTACTCCCAAATAAATATCATACCAACACATAATTTTATATATTTTATGTTTTATTATTATTACTCTTACTAGAATTTTAATTTTGATATTGATTTATCTTGTTTTCCTTAAAATATTTTAGTGAAATACTAATATTATTTTAAAATTTGACAATTGACATATTAATTTTGATAATTTGAAAATTTTATCATTTTTCTACTCTCATTTATAATAATTTGACTTATATAAATATTTATTTGATGCTTGTAAAATTATAATATTGTAAAAAATTAAAAATGTAATTTTTTTTTTTGAAGTTACCTAGCAGATATGAAAGTCGTATTAGGGGAGCAAAGAGCCAAAGAGCTTAATAATTTATTATGACTAGAAAAAAAAAACACTTAATTTAATATTTGAATGTTATCAAATTCGAATATTATTTCCTCTTTACAAGAATATAATTATTTTTAATTATATAATAATTTATTATTTAAATTATGTTCTAAAATTTAGACGTAAAGTGATATTTTAAGTTGATTTTCACACATATTATATTAATATTTTATTTTTATATGATGAAAAAATAAACTACATAGGAATTAATAGATTTCATTTATAATATAACATTGCCAAGAGAATCCAACTTTCATTAACAACTAGGATATTACCTTCGTGATGATATATATATTTTTAATTAATTAATACATATGAATATAATATTTTTAAAATTTTCTAATGATTTTAAGTAAAAAATATAAAAAATTGATAATAACAAATATTTTTTATTATTTAATAATTGATTTAAACTTATTAATAAGTTGGTACAAAATAAATATTATAATATTTTATAAGAAAACTAAAATAAACATAATTTATAAATGTATTTTTGTATAATAATAAGACTTTCTTATGTAGAATCACTATCTTAATACTATTTTTATAATTAGAATTATTGAAATTCAATACTATTTATAGAATTAGTATTACTGAAATTTAGTGTATTACATTTATGAATTATTAAAATTTTAACATTTTAAATTTTTTTAATAAAGCAAATCAATATGAAAATAAATTTGTATTACTAACCTTTATGAAAAAAAAAAGATGCATACATATTGGAGCATATAAAGAACAAGCTCATGCAAACATTATCTTGAAACAAAAATATAAATATAAATTATTTACCTTTTCAAACTATTTTTTTGAATATTTTATGAGCTATATTGAAAATTTATACCATAAGTTGGTTACATATAAAATATTTTTTATTATTTGTATGGTGATCTAAATATAAATGAAGAAAAATAAATTAATTTACAGTAATAGATAAACTAAATAATTGAAAAAGTGGAGAATGATAAGGACAAAAGGAAGGATTCGTAAAAAGTTTTGTTAAGCATAAGATCAAAACTAAGATATAAAAAATTCAACTAAAATATTACAAGTAACATTTAATTTTTTTAATTTTTTTTACAAATAAAAATATTAAGATATACATTATACCAATTTACTAAAAATAGTACTCCTTCAAATACAATTATTCTAAAAATTAAGTTACATTATTAACAATATTTAATTTATTTTTTATATAATGTACAATAACTAATTATTATCATTATGAATATTATAATTTTATTTCAAGTCTCAAAACAATAATAAATTTATTATTTTAAAAATTAATTTATATTACTAGATAAATAACTAATTATTAGATAAGAATTAGATAAATATTCTATTAATTATATGAAAATTTTAAATTAAATTATTAGATAATAATTAATTATTATAAATATTAAATAAGATCTTTTAATCTTATTTGAACTATTTAAATAAAAATTTATAATAATTATTCTAATAAATAATAATTTTATTTAATATTTTAAAAAATATTAATATTATGCAACATAACATAATATTATACTAATATTATCCATTTTAGTATTTTAATAATAAAGATAAGAAAGATAAAATTTATTATTAGCTTAACTAATTCTTAATTTAAAAAATGATTAATATTTTAAACATTAAATTTATATTTAATGTTTATATAAAATTATATTTATTCAGAACCATCCCTTAATTTTTTTTCTCGTCATTATATTTTTTATAAATTATAATGCAGATTTTGTCAATATACAATATATTTTTATTACTTTTCAATTATTTTATATAAACACTCATATTTTTTTTTATATTGACATTTGAAATTGTTAAAAGATAATATTTAAATTTAGGGTCAACCAGCTGATGCCCTGCCACACGTTTTTGTGAAAAGTAATATTATTATAAATATTGTTTATATGGATAATGAGAAAATTGAAAAATAAAATATATTAAGTATGAAAATAATTTATGCAAAATATATATATAATGTTTTCATATACAAAATATACAGCAAAATATAAAATGCTTATCTATATATAAAATATACAAAATATAATAACATATTTATATACAAAATTTCTATTTTGTTAAGATATAAATTTAATAGAAAGTAAACTATAACATTATTTATGTATAATTATTTATATTTACAATCAAAAAATTATAAATTTAACAAAAACACGAACTATAGTATCATTTATATATTAGGTGACGTTTCGTTCAAATTTTAGAATTAAAAATAGAATTAGAGTTGGAATAGGAATAATTATTTATTTATTTTGTTTGGTTTATTTTGAAATCAGAATAGGAATCAAAATGATTATTTATTTATTTATTTATTATTTAAAAATTTAGATATATTTTGATTAGAATAAATGAAAAAATATATTTATTATATTTTATTTTAAAATTTTTTAAAAAATTCTAATTTTATTTAGAAAAAATAAATTTATTTATTTAAAAATTTAGAGATACTATAATTAGAAAAAAATATTTTATTTTATTTAAAAATTTTTAAGATACTCATAATTGTAAAAAAATTAAATTAATTTTATTTAAACAAAATATTTTTTAATTTTTGATTTAATCATAAATCAAATCTGATCAACAGAAGAATAGTGAAGACCTATTTTATTTTATGGGGTAATCGAATTCTCATTTCTGCATATTTTTTTAAAATAAATAATATCAATGGGAATAATCCATTTCTATTGCCATTCCCACTCCAAGCTAAATGCCCGTAATGTTAGACAAAATATTTCTTCTTATGATCAATCAAAATGTTTATTCCCTCGTTACTTTAGTTGTTCTTTGCATGAAAACGTAAAAAAAAAATAATTAATGAATATTAATAAATTTATCCAGCAAGAAGATTGAAGGAGTAAAGAGTAAAAATATTATAATTAAATATTGAATAATTATTAAAAATTATCAAAATAAAAATATATTCAACATCTATAAAAAAAACATACCATATTTTATAAATTTTTGGTATATGTATAGTAATTTTATAATTTTTTGGTTGCATATTATTTTTATAATTTATTTATTTTTGTTGCATATGTATTATTAACATGAACTTTTATTAATTTTTAGAAATTTATAAAAATAAATTAAAAATAAAAATTACAAAAATATTTTGTATATATATATATATTGTATATGTTGAATGCACTCTTAATATGTCATAGAAATTTAAAAAAAATTAAAAATATATTTTTATAAATTGAAAAAAAAAACTCATAGAAAGAATGAAATTTAAAAACAAAGATAGTATTTTCTTTAATTTTCTCTTAATTATGTATATTTGTTTCATTTTACTTATAAGGCTAGTGGTTATATTAGTTGTGTGTATCCCTATTCTTTAGTATTTCAATTATATCTTGGAGATTCATTTCTGTGTATAAATACAGTGTTCTCTCATTAATAAAATAACTACTTATCCTCTACATTTTATACTTCTAGTATACTATTCTTTATGGTATCGGAGCATAAGACAAACGTCTGATCATCTTCCTCTCTTTCTTTCTTAAAAAAAAATGAGTGATAGCTCCATTATTCTTGCTTCTTCTTCAAAATAGTTGATTACTTTTAATGTTGCAGCACAAGCTCCTCTCAAGTTTACTGGTGCCAACTATCTGGCATGGAAGCTTCAATTTATAAGTCTTCTAATTGGCTATGATTTGCTTGGCCATATTGATGGTTCATCTCCATGTCCACCTGCACAAATTGCTACACAAATTGCTGGTTCAACTACACCAAATCCAGCGTATACTCACTGAGTTCGACAAGATCATCTGCTCATCAATGCTTTTATTGGTGCTCTATCACCATCTCTCATTTCGTTTATTGCACGCACTGAAACATCCAAAGAAGCTTGGGATATCCTTGCAACAACATATGCCAAGCCTTCCAGAGGAAGGATTAAACAAATTAAAGCACAACTTAAAAATATAAGCAAAGGAAATTCTACAATAACAGAGTATATGCAAGCTATCAAGATGAAAACTGATGAGTTAGCAATGCTGGACGCACCTATGTCTGAAGAAGACATAACTGATCGTATTTTAGAAGGTCTGGATGAAAGCTACAAGGAAACTGTGCAGGCAATCAACGCTCGTGACACCGCCATTTCTTTTGATGAACTTCATGAAAAACTGATCACTTTGGAGGCGAAAAACCTGTTACTGCTCCTCTTCCATTTCCTACAGTGGTGAATTATTCACATCAATCCCAAACAAAGAAGAAAAACAATAACTATCACAGCAACAATGCTGTCTCACATGGTTCTTCACACGGCAATCACAATGGTTACAATCAAGGTAGGACTTCTTCTCAAAATAATTGGTCTGGGCAGAATACTACTCCATATTCTGGTTTAAAACCTTACCTTGGTCGCTGCCAAATATGTGGGATTCAAGGACATTCAGCCAAGAAGTGTCCCTCTTTTCGAATTGTTCCAGCTGTTCGTAATTCTCAAGCTAATTTTTCTGCTGGGCAATCGTCTTCTTCATCTCCTTGGCTTCTTGATTCTGGTGCAAATCAACATGTTAATGCTGATCTTAATAATTTATCTATGCACAGTCCATACACAGGCACAGATGATGTTATGATTGGAGATGGTTCAGGTTTGGCAATTAGTCATACTGGTTGTGCTACTTTATCAACAGATACTAAAACCTTGTCTCTTGAAAATGTGCTTTGTGTGCCTACTATGACAAAGAACTTAATTTCAGTTTATCAGTTTCGTGTGTCTAATAATGTTTCAGTTGAGTTCTCACCTTACTCTTTTCTTGTGAAAGAACTATTGACGAGGAATCTGCTTCTTCAAGGTGTGCCTAGGAATGGTGTTTATGAGTGGCCCTCTTCTACTTCATTGTTAGCCTTTTCAACCATCACTGCTTCCGTCATTGATTGGCACTCTCGTCTAGGTCACCCTGCCACATTGCAATTTAAATATATTATTTCTAATAATTCTATTCCATTAAGTTCTACTTCTGTTCAATCTCTTGAAAAGTGTAATTCGTGTATAATCAATAAAAGTCATAAATTAGCTTTCTCAAGTTCTACACTGGAGTCTACTCAGCCTTTGGAATTTTTATTTTCTGATGTTTGGACTTCGCCTATTGTGTCTCATGATTCTTACAAGTATTATGTTATTTTTGTTGATCATTTCACACGTTATACATGGTTTTATCCTTTGAAACACAAATCTGATGTTCTATCTGTTTTTGTTCGTTTCAAATCGTTGGTTGAGAATTTCTTTGATAAGAAAATAAAAACTTTATATTCTGATAATGGTGGTGAATATATTGCATTGACTTCTTTTCTGTCAACCAATGGAATTTCTTTTCGAACAACTCCACCATATACACCAGAACATAATGGTATTTCCGAACGAAAACATCGTCACATAGTCGAAACCGGTCTCACTCTATTATCTCATGCTTCTCTTCCTCCTTCTTTTTAGTCTTTTGCTTTTTCTACCGCTGTTTATCTAATCAATAGAATGCCTACTAAAGTTTTAGGTATGAACAATCCATGTTCTTATCTTTTTGGCACAAATCCAAATTATCTAAAACTTCGGGTGTTTGGTTGTTTGTGCTACCCATGGCTTAAGCCCTATTCTCATCATAAATTAGATCCTAAGTCTAGACCATGTATTTTCTTAGGATATTCATCTTCACAAAGTGCATATCATTGTCTAGATTTCACAAATTCAAAAATATTTACCTCTAGACATGTCCAATTTGTTGAATCTGTTTTTCTATATGCTTCACGTTCCAATTTTAGTCCGTCTATTTCTGATTCTGCTTGGTTCAGCACCTCTAATGCTTCTTCCGATACAGTTTCTGTTCAACAAAATTCTGAGCCTCTCATAACATCATTTGTGGCCACACCACCATCTGTACAAACAGATTCAGATTTTGTTGTCAATAGGGAACTTACTAGAACTGACATATTATCAGATATACAACCTGTTCAAACTGTTGTTGCTGCAGATTTACCTGTTGTGCCTGTTGCTGCTGGTTCAGATGTTGAACAGCTCCAAATTTGTGGTTCTGCTGTTCCTGATCAACACTCCTTCTCCACAGTGACTAATCAGCATCCTATGGTCACACGTAGCAAAAACAATATTAAAAAGCCTGTTCAAAAACTTAGTCTTACTTGTGAATTGCAGGCTAGTGGAGATGTTGAGCCACGTACAGTAAATCAGGCTCTAAAGGATCCTAAATGGAGACAAGCTTGTTCAGAAGAGTTTAATGCTTTGGTTCGTAATGGCACTTGGGTCCTTGTTCCACCTAATTCTTCTCAAAATTTGGTTGGATGTAGGAGGGTATTTCGGATTAAATGAAATTCAGATGGTTCAGTTCATCGGTACAAAGCTCGTTTAGTGGCTAAGGGCTTTCATCAACGTCCGGGTGTAGATTTTCATGACACGTTCAGTCCTATTGTTAAGCCTACCACTATACGACTGATACTCACTTTGGCTGTTACTAAAGGCTGGGATTTGAGGTAATTGGATGTTAATAATGCTTTTCTGCAGGGACCCTTAACTGAAGATGTTTTCATGGCACAACCGCAAGGGTTTCGAGATGCAGACAAACCAGATTATGTTTATCATTTACAGAAAGCTATTTATGGGTTAAAACAGGCTCCCAGAGCGTGGTACCAGGCTTTACGGATTTTTCTTTTAAGTATTGGGTTTGTAAACTCTCTTTCAGATGCTTCACTGTTTGTTCAAACATCTACTAAGGGTACTCTTTTCTTAATTGTTTATGTTGACGATATAATTGTAACGGGCAGTAATTCACGCCTCATTACAGATTATATTGCAGTTCTGGCACAAAAATTTTCGCTCAAGGATTTGGGTTCGTTGCACTACTTTTTGGGTATTGAGGTTATAGCTAATCAGCAGGGGATTTTGTTGTCTCAACGCAAATACATACTAGACCTTCTACAACAGACAAACATGCTAGACGCAAAAGCTACAATGACTCCAATGGTTAGCCATACTCAATTAACACTTAACTCAGGCACTGTTCTTCCAGATCCAACTGAATACAGGAAAATAATGAGAAGTTTACATTATTTAACTCTTACCAGTCCAGATGTAGCCTTTTCTGTCAACAAATTGTCCCAGTTCAATCATCAACCAACCACAGATCATTGGGCTGCAGTCAAAAGATTACTGCGTTATTTGGTTGGTACAGTAAATGAAGAATTACAGATTTTCAGAAACTCACCTCCTGTTTTGCATGCCTTTTCTAACGCTGATTGGGGAGGTGATCGAGATGGTTATCAATCGACAGGAGCTTACCTTGTGTATCTCGGTCGGAATTTGGTCTCGTGGAGCTCTAAGAAACAAAAATCAGTAGCGCGATCTTTAACTGAAGCGGAATACAAGGTTGTTGCTAATACAGCAGCGGAGCTACAATGGGTAATGCATCTTCTTTCTGCATTGAATGAAAAAGTCTCAGCACCGCCGGTAATCTACTGTGATAACGTTGGCGCAACTCAATTGAGTTCCAATCCTGTTTTCCACTCCCGAATGAAACACGTCGCGATTGATTATCATTTTATTCGGGAACAGGTTCAATCTGGCAAGCTACGAGTTTCTCATGTAGCTGCTTTTGATCAGACAGCTGACATGCTTACAAAATCCTTGTCTCGATTGAGTTTTCAGAAAAATAAAGACAAGCTAGGGCTTCGCAGTCGCCCTTAAGCTTGAGGGAGGGTATAAGGCTAAACATAATATCAGTTAAGATATTTTGTGGTTATATTAGTTGTGTGTATCCCCATTCTTTAGTATTTCAATTATATCTTGGAGATTCATTTATGTATATAAATAAAGTGTTCTCTCATTAATAAAATAACTACTTCTCCTCTACATTTTATACTTATAGTATACTATTCTTTATTACTAACTTGTTATTTATTTTTGAGATAAAAAAAAAAGAAGAAATACACATGTGCTATTGAGACTAAATATCAAGATCATACTTGTACTTTTCTCATATGATAATTAAAATTTAATTTTTAAATAATTAAATTTAAATAATATTTAAAATTTAAATTTAAATTTTAAGTTGTTCATATCTTCTTATCCTAATTTATTGATTTGACAATTGTAATTAATCGGTGAGTGAGATTTTTGATATAAAAAAGTCATTTGTATAATCAATAGCCAATGTCATTTTTTTTATATGGCGGGGTAAAGTTAGAAAACCACTATTTATTTTGGTGGTTATTTTAATATAGTCATTTGTATTAATCGTGAATTTTTTAAAAATATAAAAAGAATGTATAAATTATGCATTTTATTTCAAAATTTTCATTTTCACTAAGATATATTATTTTATGTGGTAAAATATTAATATGTCAATTTTTATAAATTATCTAAATTTGATGATTTGTCGATTTTTATGATTTGAATAATCTAATTTATTATGTTTTATATCAAACTATTAATAATTATTAATATTTAATAAATTTTAATTATTAGTTATTAGAAATTGATTATTTATTATTATAAGTATTATTAATATTTAATAAATTTTAATTATTAATTATTAGCAATTTATTAATTATAAATAATTTATTAAAATATGCATTTAATTTTTATATATTAATATTTTTAGTTAACAAAATTTTTATTAATAATTGATTAAATATATAAATTTTTTATTTTTACATATTAATAGTTTTAATTAATAAATTTTAAGATAAATAATTACAATTTATCATATTTTAATATTTTATGTATAAATTATGTGGCAGTTTACTTTATATTTTTCCATTTTTTCTCATTATATATGTATATTTAATTAAAATTTGTAAAAATTACGAGCCCACACCAATTATTTATAAGCATGTGAAATCATAAACAATTTTAACCTTTTTTTTTTTTTGAAAAGTAACAATTTTAACCAATGAAAAGTTTAATTCTCAAATAATTTCAATGTGTATGATTGTTCGTCTAAGATCACTCCTTTATTCTCAAAATCTTTACCGATTTGGACAGAACTCTCTTCACAGATTACAGCTGTCATCTTCTGATTGGACGATGCAAAGTCCAATAGATATATACTTGTTATGTGCCTAGTGGATGAGTGGAAAATATTTTAATTATATTTTATAACCTTATCGCAATAATATTTATTATATTATATTTTCTTATCAATTTAGTTTTTAAATTTAATTAATTAATTAATAATTTTATTATTAGTTATATATTAGATTCACAAATTAAGTCCAAAAATCCAATTAACTTATATTAAATTTAAGTTAAAAATAATATATATAATTAATAAACATCAAAGTAATCTTTATTACTATTTATATGAAAATATTATTATTGTTATTTATTATTTAATTTTAAGAGAGGATTATAATAAAAATATAAAACATGAAAATGAATTTATTTATTATTTTTTAATTTGTTGGTTTAATATTGTATGGATGTAACTAGAAATGGACAAGCAAGAAAGGCCAAAATATGGATGAATACAAAATGTTCATCACATCAACCCAAGTCCATAGCCGACCAGAGAGTTCTATAAACTGTTGTTTATATTTATTTTATTAATCTCATAACTGGGCCAGTACGGTCCCAAGCGAAATGTGGGAAATCTCCAAAACCAACTCGAATATCGTGAATTTATCCAAAATGCCATTTTCAGAACCAAACTGAAATTAAAAAATTTTCATACTATATTGTTCCCATTTTTTAAAGTAATTCCCTTCAAAATTTCTTATATTTTAACTTTTAAATATATGAAAAAATAATAAATTATATTTTATTGTTATTCTTTATATTTAAATTAAATTATGAAATATTTTAACTAATAATAAATTAATATATATTCAATTATTTTAATTATATATAATTTAACTATTATTTTATATTTTTATTCATTTTATACTTTATTTTTTAATTAAATTAAAAAAATAATTATTTAATTATATTTTTTATTTACTTATTTTTAAATTAATATTTATGAATAAAAATATAATAGTTTTTATAGTTTAAAAATGAGTATTGTAAAAATATTTAAGTAAGGTTTATATATATATAATTAATAAAATATAAAATAAAGCAAAATAAAATGTATGTGTATATATATATAATAGAAATGAAAAAGTGAATATATTACATAACATAATATGAAAAATAATTTTAATATATTTATAAAATATTAATAATGCATTATATTTTTATTTAAATTAGTATTTATATTATTCATATTAATTATTTTTAAATTCATTCATAATTTATTTGTCTTTATATTCACTAGTACTGCTTATTATTGTTAATACTTATATTTATTATTTTTGTTGAAAATTACTAATATTATTATAAAAAATTATTTAGTAGCAATTATATATATATAGGTTGAATACAAATTTAATTTAAAATACTTAATTAATAACTTATTGACAACAAAAGTTTTTCAAATCTAATTTATATTTTATTAATTTAATATCTTAAAAATATGTAAATTAGTATTGATTAGATCATAAATTAAAAATAATATATAAGTATTAATTAGATTTTTATTTGTATTTATATTAATATTAAATAATAAATTAATATAATAAGATATAATTTCATATTATTTGTAGCAAATCAGTTATTATTTTAATTATTTAATTCGATAACGGTTCATTTAAATTTAATATAATTTTCTGTTCGGATGTATTATAAAAATTAGTGTAATATAGTTGAAAAAAAGTCAAATATTGATAATGTTTTTTATTTTAAATATTTTTTATTTGAATATTCGAATTAATTTGATAATCTTCAGATTTTATACTCAATCCTAGACATACACATATATATATATATATATATATATATATGTAAGGTGGATTTTTTTTTCTTTTTTTACTTTCCTTTCTACATTTTTTTGTCCACATGTAATATATTGTTTTAAATGGCTTCTCTCTTTGTATATAAATTACATTGAATAAAAAAATATCTATAATCTAAATAATTGAATTTCAAATCACAATTTTTTTACACGTTTTTATTAAAACTACTAATAAATATGAAAAAAATTAATTTATAAATTTATATTTTATTATTTATTTATATTTTAGTATTTTAATATAATATTAATTGTTTAATTTAAAAAGATGTAACTAACAAATAATTCACATTTTAATCACTTTATTATAAAATTTTTAATTTTTAGTTTTGAAATTTATATATAGTTTTGTTCTCAAATTTGTATATTATAAATAATTTATTAATTTTAGGTTAATATTTGTTATGATAAATTATATAAAAATTCTAACAATTTATTGTTTTTATAATAATAAATAACTTATTCTTAAAAAATATTATTCGTCATTTGTTATTTTATTAAATTAACAAAGTATTTTTTTAAAAAAAATAAATTATAGGATATTTCTCTTTTTTTTATTATTTCTCTACAATTTATTAATTAGCTAACTTATTTTACTTTTCTTTTTAACTCTCAGGCCATTATATTTTGGCTTTAACTATTTTTTTTATTTCCTTTTAATTCACAAACTATTATTATTATTGTTATTGTCGTTATTATTATTATTATTATTATTATTATTATTATTATTATTATTATTATTATTATTATTACTATTATGTACTAAAAAATGCTATATAAATCATTGTCAATAAGAGTGAGCTCTTAATTTTTTTTAATTTTAACTTTTAATGAATTTTGTGAATTATAACCTTTAGAATAGTTAATTTTGAGATTTTTTATTATTTCATTTTAAATTTATATTGACAATATAAATTTAATTATCATAAAAATAATTTAAAATAAATATGTTCTTAATCATATTTATGTTCAGAGTCTTATATTATTTACATTTATTTTTAATAATTTTTTCCCATTTTATAAGTAAGCATGAGCACTGTTCAGTCTAATTTGAGAATTTGCAAATTTTCAAAATCAAATTGAAAGTAGGAGATTTCAAAAATTCAATCTTTAGAACCATATTGAAAATAAAAATCTTCATCTTGTATTTTCTTTATTTTTTTTTGGGATAATACTAAAAGAAAATTTAGTTCTTTTTATATAATCTAGTTCAATTCATTTCAATAAGAATATTTGAAGCCTCTTTAAAGGCAAGAAAAATAAATATATTTAAGATTTTTTCAATCTAAATATTTATATCATAATTTAATTTTAAAGTTAAAGATAAAATATTTACAAAATTCAAAACTAAAATTTCTTAAAAACAAATAAAAAATACAAAAGTTTGATATAATAATGATTTAATTAAATATATTTAAGCATTTAATATGGTACTAAGTAATATTTATTTATGATATATTAGATTTTGTTAAAGGGTGTAGATAGATTTAATTTTTATTGTATAAAATATATAAGATAAATTATTAAAATATAATCGGTCCTTAAAATTCGATATGGTTCTTGATTCAAATATTATCTAATTTTTAGAATCATACTAATTAAGTTACGGTATAATTCGGTATAGTTCTAGTAAAAAAGTCAACCATATAGTTTAATTTTGAATATTTTTATTTTATATTTTGATTAAATTAAGAAATACTTAATATCCATGCACGGCCCGAGAGATTAAAAGTTAGAAAGTAAAAAATGTATCTAAATATCAATAAATAAATTTTTTCCCTTACTTAAAGGGTATTCTTATTGTTATAATTAAGTTTAAATTTTAATATATTTAATTATTTTTTACCATTTTTATATTTATCTTTACTCAAATCTTTTTAAGTAAATTTATAATTTTTCTTTCTATTCAAAAAAATTTAACTAGTATTAAATTTTCACTTATTTTTTATTCAAATTACTAATTATTTTTCAATTTTTTTAATTAAAACACTAGAATTAAAAATTAATATTTTTTACCAATAAATTCTCAAATCATTTTTAAAAAAAAATATCTTAATACATTATACACATCTTATTATAAATATTTTTATAATATGTGAATATGAAATTTATTAAAACTAGGTGCATTTATAAATAATACTTGAGGAACAAAAATTAACTATATATTTGATTGAATGATAATTTGAAAGTATATAACTAAAGCTTTTCTATATACAAATAGCTAATTTTAAATTTTTATCCTATCTTAATTAGATATTTCCTACATAAAAGAAAAGCTAACAAAAAGATAATTAATTATAGTCTCAAAAAAAAAGAGGATAATTAATTATAACAACAAGAAGACAATAAAATATATTAATTTTTACACTAATTGGGACTTTTTTTAGCCAGTGTCATAATGATATTTAATGTATTTAGACTTTTATTGATGCAAAAATAGAGATTTAAAACTCTGTAATGAGTTATGTGTTTGAAAATTGAGAAAATATATATGGTGATTAAATTTCATAAAAAAAAAAAAAAGAGAGAGGATAATATAAGATTGCAATCATAAGCCAATTGAAAAAGAAGCTGTACCATGAAAGAAATTGCTGATGGAATGTTAGTGGTAGAATATGTATATGATGATACATACTACTACGATCCATGTTGGGTCAGTCGTTGGCCTAATGATTTCAGATGTAACAACAGTATTCCCAATTTTAAGGAATTTTTTTGTCACTTGGTTTTGTTAGCTTTTTGTGTTTTGTCCATCGACATGAATATTGCTTTTTTGCATAACCTTAAAACAATCGAATCCAACCATACTCTTAGCAAACATTTGATTTTTCTAACACTATTTAGTAGTATAATTAAGTTATAATATACAACACTCGAATATAAATAAATAAATAACAATAGGACACTCAATCCCTTAACATGATAATTACATTGCCACTTCCTACTGGTGAATATGATGTTAACAATCGAAAAAGAATATAGGTTACCATTTTGACAAATATTTTCATATTTTAATTAAGAAATAGTCTTTACTCATCAAATTATAGTTTATTTAATATTTTAATAAATTAAGAAATTGCCATCGGTGTCCAGTCCGTGTATCTTAAGATTGGCTCGGCTGACACCCGAACTACAATCCAACTTTGTAGCCGTCGAGCTTCTACAGTCCATGCATCTTAAGAAATAGTCGTTGGTGTCCATCCAACCCCTTCACTGTCAGATGCGCCTATTTTTTTTTTTTTGATTTTCAATTTTGTTTAATTAAATATTAATGCATTTTTAATTTTTATTTAATATTTTTAATTTAAATTTCATTTTCTTAAAAAAGCACAAAAGTTTCTTAGCGAGTATTTTAAGGAGTATTTGGTTGAGGTTTAAATCGGAATGACAATGAATTATTTTTATTATTATTGTTTGATTGAATAAAATAGATGTGAAAATAAAAATTTCATTATCCCATAAAAGAAAATGAATTATTCCTTATCACTCCTTAATTATTCAATTTTGATTCTTAATTAAAATTAAAAATTGAAAAAAAATACTTTTTTAGAGTAGAATTGAATCAAAATTCATTTTTTTTATTTTTAAAGTAAATAAATACAATTAATTTGACTTTTCTAACTACAAATATTTTTGAATTTTTTAAATGAAATAAAATTAGTTTTCTATTTTTTTAATAAAATTATATTAGATTTTTAAAAATAGAATATAATCAATTTAATTTTTTTTTTCTAATTATAAATCTCTAAATTTTTTAAATAAAATATAATAAATTTAACGTTTTCATATCTTTTTTCAAATCATAACATCTTTGAATTTTTTTTTAAATAAAATAACTTAATCTTTTATATAGCTGAACCATTTTTTTAGGGCAATTTAAGTAAATTAAATATGATGTATTTTAATTATTTTTTATGACATTTTTCAATAATACTTGGTTTTCGATTCAGATTCCATTATAGTACAAATAGATTTAAAGGAAATATGATTCTAATTTTAGACTCAATTAAATAAAAAGAATAAATAGATATTTTGATGTTAATTTTAATTTTGAAATTTGAACCAAACACTTCCTTAGATGTGATTCATTTGGTGATATTTTTTAATTATTTTTTTAAATCAAAAATTATTTTTAATTTTTATTTTTAAAAATTATATCATGATTATTAAAATTTATAAAAAGACAAACGTAAAGAAAAAATATTTAAATCATATCCCCAATAAAATTGAAAGAACGGAAACTAGAAAGTCATGATTGGGCCCGGTGGTTGGAACTTGTAACTCTCAGAAAGGGAACTCAAAGCCATCACTCAAAAGGGCTTTTCTCCCTGTCAGCCTTGCACTACCGTATCTTTCATTAGCCTTCTCTTTTGTTTTTTTTTTTTCAGGAGAGGTAAATCAATAGATTAGTAGATAGCAGTCAGACGGCCAAGATACCGTAGTGCAAGGCTGAATGAAAGGGTAATCCATGTGGTTAGACACAACACGAGGGCTGAGTCCATGTTTTTTATTTTTCTAAATTTCCATTTATTAGGAGTGCAAAAAAAAAATTCCATTTATTACAACGAATTTAAAGATGACATTTTGGAAACTAACAATTTGTACCCTTAATAATAGTTGATATTTAAAATATTGTTGATATTATGTTTTCTTACATAAATTTTATATCTTTAGAATATCTCATACAATATATAAACCATTTTTTATATAACCAACCTAGTTTTAATAATTAGGAGTAGGCATATAATAGTTAACCAACCGATTTTTTAGTTAATCGATTAAAAATTTAATTTGATTAACCGACTATAAGATATAACTGGCCAGTTTGGTTGAGAAATATAATTATTTTTTATTTTCGGTCAACTTTGATTAGTTAATTAATAGTTAACCCATAAAAAAGAGCCTTTTACTTCCTGTTCAGGTTTTCACCGTAATTTTATCAGGTACCGTCCATCTTTATTCTGGCTGGTATATCAGCTGGGCTACTAATCAAGAATCTGATCAAAGATTAAATCCAAAATTTTATTTTCCAATTTCTCTACATCTCTCTGCCATTTCTCACTTTATTCAATCCAAAGATCACAATCCCAATTCAGTATTCGGTGTATCACATAAACTTGTTCCAAGAGGACTGAACCCACGTCACAATGTGGAAATTTCTACATATCCTGTTTTGTTTTGTAGCTAGGCAACAAAGAAAGAAAAAAAAATCTGTTTGGTTATTGAAAAGAATTAAAAGGAAAATCATCATAGAATCTAATGCACTCTCAGTTCTTTCCTTCATTCTTTTCAAGAACAAAAATTTTAGCTCCGAGTTGTAAAATCTGTTGGGAAAATCACTATTTTTCCGCCCCTCGGACTGTCTTTAAGTAAAAATAAATGAAAAAATAAAATAACAATTGAGAAATTAAAGAGAATAAAGACACAAAGATTTAATGTGAAAAACTTCCAAATGAAGAAAAACCACGGCCGTTGCCTAACGACAACCAAGAAAAATATTTACTATGTGAAAATTTGTTACAACCACAAATACAAAATATTTTTCTACCCGACACCCAAAACACTCATAATATTTATACTCCAAGAGACTCCAAGAGCTCAACTCTAATCTCTGATATAAAACACTTGTTGTGTTTTGGTGTATATAAAACCTTAAGTATTGGTTTCCTTTTATAGAAGAAATTCCTCCCTTATTCTTCTTACATTCCCGATGTGAGATTGTAATACATCCCATTACATTTTTTTTTAGTCAACTATCATGGCTAACAATCTCCACCTTGACAAAAAAAAATAATATTGCCTATTACCGACAATCATAATTCTAATAACAAGAATTTTCATACCCCACCATAAAAGAGTATCACCACTTGGAATTACTTCATCAACTCCAAGAATTTTTTCACCGGCCATGTCGGATCCTGCTAATAGTTTATAGTGCAATCCTCTTATTGACTTTACGGAGAGTTCATTAGCCATCGATATAATTTTTTCACCACGCACCTTGCATCAACTGTCAACCAATGCAGCGCACATTTCCGTGGACCAGCTACCAATAATCCGTCCTCTTCCATGGCATCGCAACGGGTAGCAATCATGCCATGAGGACACACATCTCTCAACTACAGAGAGAACGCATCATCTCCTTCGCCACAGGAGATCACATTGGTAGCAACAACGTTAGAGCTTCTAGCCGAATCAGCTCTACCGTTCTGGCAATCATTTCTCACATGTCCAGTTTGACCACAGCCCCAGCAGACAACCTTTCTCTTTCCGGAGCTTTTGTTCTTTTTCTTGCTACCGACAGACAAAGCTGAATCTTCATATTTTTTATTTTCCATTTCATTCAATCTTCTCTCCTTAGTAATTAACTTACTAACCACATCCGCATACACCACTTCCTTACTACTATATTTTAAAACAGGCTTCATATGCTCATATTTCGAAGGAAGTGACAGGATGAGTCGGAGAGCTTTATCTTCATCTTCGGTTCTCACTCCAAGAGTTTCCAACTCAGAAACGATGCCGTTAAGGACACTCAGGTGATCTGATAGCCTTGTACCTTCCTCCATTTTCAACGTGTGAAATTACTCTTTCAAATATAACCTATTGGATATATTTTTTCCTTGGTACAATTCTTTCAATTTCTCCCACAACTTTTTTGTCGTGGACAATCCAACCACATTAGCAAGAATATTTTTTGCTAGACACATGCGGATTTGACTTGCCGCCTTTAAATCTAGCTCACTCCATTCTTCGTAGCTAATTTTGAATTTTTCTGAGTCTCCACTTGTCGGTTTACCCTGCAAAACCTTATGCAGTCCAGACTGGATCAACAAATCTTTGACTTGCACTTGCCACAGTGCAAAATTCATTCTCCCGTCAAATTTCTCAATATCAAATCTCATTGTCGACATGCTTACTTTGTCCTAATAAAGGACTAGAAATAAATAATTACACCAGGTAAATTTCCAGGTAAGAGGATGAGTCACAATGGTCTCACTTAAAATCCACTTGTCTTAGACTAAATTCGTGTCGTTTGACAGAATTTACCTAGACATGTAATTATTTATCTCACCACCAATACTCAAGCACACCAAAGCAAAACGGCTCCACCTTTTCCAAAGCTCCACCAGCTTAAAAATAAAAATAATTTTTTAACAAAAATCTTTTCTGATGTGGAAGATCAGACCAAGCTGCAACCACAGAGCATACTAAGATTTTTGACAAAAAATTATAACACCTAAGCTCTGATACCACTTGTTGGGAAAATCGCTATTTTCCCGCCCCTCGGACTGTCTTTAAACAGGAATAAATGAGAAAATAAAATAACAATTGAGAAATTAAAGAGAATAAAGACACAAAGATTTGATGTGAAAAACTCTCAAATGGAGAAAAACCACAGCCGTTGCCTAACGACAATCAAGAAAAATATTTACTATGTGAAAATTTGTTATAACCACAAATACAAAATATTTTTCTACCCGACACCTAAAACACCCCGAATATTTATACTCTAAGAGACTCCAAGAGCTCAACTCTAATATCTAATATAAAACACTTATTGTGTTTTGGTGTATATAAAACCTTCAGTATTGGTTTCCTTTTATAGAAGAAATATCTTCCCTATTCTTCTTACATTCCCGATGTGAAATTGTAATACATCTCATTACATTTTTTTTTTAGTCAACTATCATGGCTAACAAAATCCGTAATGGTTTACTACTGTAAAGCACATTTTGAATTTACCATGTTAACATTTTAAAGTTCATTTTGCATTACTTCCCATAATTAGGTTGCTACTCTATACAATTCAGTAAAAAATGACCCAACTGTTCCACCAAGGTTAGAGCTCTCAGTAATTGCAGAGTATATTGAAACACTGTACACTTGGAAACCTTTTAACATTACACTTCGATGATATAGTAGGCTTCGACACTTCCATATTTTCTTTTCCTTTTTTTATCCGAGAAAATGAATCATGTTTTTACCCATGAATTTTGATTCAACAATACTAAAATTATTTTCAAAATTATAAAATCTTAAATTCAAATATCAGTCACATAATAATAAGTTTGTACCACCAATACCCAATATCGACTAAGCAGTGCATGACTTTAGCATAAATGGTCACTGCTGTGATAACTTCATTTAACAAAACTGTGATTTAACATGCAATAACAAAATTCGGTTAATTTGTGATTCAACCAACTCGACCATTTGGTAAATTAATCGAATTGACTGAAAATAAAATTTGATTAGTTCGGTCAAAAGAAATAATTTCGAAATTTTTGGTTAGAGATGAATTCGATTGTTTAATCAATCAACTGAATGTTTAACTGCTGTGATAATTGCATAAACCCACCTTTTTTTCTTTATTTTGATAAAAAAAAAAAAGTTAGACAAAAGTGCAAAGGCACATATAAGGACAAAGGGTTGTGCACGGAATTTCATTTTGCAACTTGATCTCTTTCATTGGGTCAAGGAGACTTTCATTTAATAGAATAATTTGGCTTATTTCCTATTTAAAAAAAAATATTAAAGTCATATTTTGATCTAATAGTCATAAGATATATTTTGATGAGGTTTCAATTATAATTTTCGATTCATAATTAGAAAATATTTTAAAATTTTAAGCCATTTTATTATTTTGGTATTTATTCTTATATATTTTTATATTTTTATTTTTGGGTCAAAAGGCATTATATTTAATTTAATATATAAATAAAATTTTATGATATTTGAAAAATAAGACGTTTAAATTTTAAATTCTTTATTTTTATTTTCTACTCATGATGATATTTTTCTTTAATATGATGTTTAAACAAAAATATATTAATAAGTGTTTAATTCAATAATATTATAATTATTTGAATTGAAAGATTTTAAGTTGGACATACAAAAATTCTGTCAAAATTAAAAAAAAAAAGAAGTAAAATTGTAAAACTAGCATTTTTCTTCTTAAATTTCTATGTGGTCAGGTACATTGTATTAATAAATTTTTTTTGAGGGATACATTGTATTAATAATAAAAAAAAAGTGATTTTAACTTGTGTGGAATTGGAATTTTGCTTCTGAGTAAAGTACATTAGCAGGGCAGATATTTGGAAAATGGAGGCAATAAATAGTAGGCCAAGCAGTCGATGAACAATTTTCTTGTCGTTCTCTGATGATACAAAAAAATATCCATTGAGTGGGGTAACCAAAGATTTGAATAAAAAATTTTCTGCTATTCACATAAATTCAATTTCATGAAAAAGAGACCTTTAACTTTCTGGGTAGGACCTTACCAGTCATTATCTTTGTCTGTGCCAGTCAAGCTCAAATCAAACACAAGTTACAAATGTTGGGAAGGAGATATATTTGTGCCTTAGAGAACATTTTCTTTTTTTATAAAGAGATTTGGAACATGTTCTGATATATTCAACTTTTTTTTTTAATTCTTTTTGTTTTATGGCATATCAAAGTGAATGGGCATTTTTTTTTTGTTTTATTAATTACATGTATAATATAACATCTAGAATTCACATCGATATCTATGAAAAACGCTCCTAACTACTAAACTACACCTTAATAATTAAATATAATCGATTTTATTAGTATAAAATCTGATCTAAAAATTTAAACAATCTAAATGGTTGGAGTTTACTCGAGATACTTGACCATGAACCGAGCTTTGATACTTGAACCATGAGCCGAGCTTTGCCTGAAATTTTGACAAAAGCTTTTCTCAAATTGGGCTACAAGCTTATATCAAAATTTAACTCATCTTAGTTCGAAAACATCCCTATAATATATAATCTATAGTGTTTTGAAGATTGACATATGACATACACTAAATGAACGAGTTACTATTATATGTATTATTTGTTATATTTCACATAATTGTTTCACATATCATATAGATAGTGTATGAATTAAATGTGAAATATAACTTTTAAAAGTTGAAATTTTATTTATGACATCAATTTCATATTCCTTCGACATTTATTATAGATATAAATATCGAAAATTATATTGTTAATCAATGAGTTTGTTAAAAAATTATATTTTTGCAAACTGGCCTTATTTTATTTTGTTCCTTTTTTACAATCAAGAATTTAAATGTATACATTTTTAATTAGTTAAACTTGATGGAGATTATTTTATCTAGATATGAAAATTTATCATTTTATCAAAATAAATATTATCGCTTAATTATATGTTTCTTTGCTACTTTTGAAAAATTCTTTTGCTTTCTAGAAAATTTTAATTAAAATAAAAGGGGAATGTAATAAAGAATAAATCGAAATTGAGATACACAAGGATAAATTATGATGTATAAATTTGTTTTATACGAATATATTTTTCCACTTCGATGTTTGTGTTTGTGTATATTATGTATGTATATAATTCAAATGAATAATTATAATATTGAAAATATATAAAAATATAATTTTACAGTATTACTTAAATAAATTTGTAACTGAAACTATAAAACCAAATTTTCATAATCATTATGAAAATTAAATAAAACATCAATATGAAATGTAGTCGAATAAAATTAAAATTTTTAATTTTTAATTTTAGAATAATTTTAAAAAATTATAACCTAATCACTGAGTTATACTATATATTTATGATTTTATGATATATATATATATATTTGTAATTATTTTGTTTTATTAATCAATTATGAGTAATTTCTTTATAATGATGATGATGATAATGTAATTATAATAATAATAATTGTAATACATTATGATTATTTGAGCAAATGATCGTGATATTTTACCAATATCTGAAGGATAATGTTATTTACAATTTTCATCTTATCTTCAATTATTAACATTTGAAAAAAATATACATTAATCATAAAATTATTTTTATAATCATTATGACAACTAATATATTATATTAGAAAGATATATAATAATTAGTCCTAGTCTAAAAAAATTCAAAATTAAAATTTCAATTATTATTAAGTAATAAGATTTGTAATCAAAATCATCTATTTATAATGTATATTTATGACCTTTTATTTCATATGTATGTGTGTGTAAAAGGAGGATTTAATTAAGTCATTTGCATATATATATATATATATATATATATCTATCTATCTATATTTTTCAAAAAAGATGTTCAATTGTATTACGAGATTGTTAGTTTTTCTCCAATTTTTATTTTTATCATATGGTCAATTGTATTACGAGATTGTTAGTTTTTCTCCAATTTTTATTTTTATCATAATATTTTTGCTTTAATATATATATATATCTATCTTTTATGATTTTATGCTTTTTAAAAGGGTTAAAATACAAATAGTGAAATGTAGATTTACATTAAATAATTAACTTTAATTAAGACTATTTCTTAAAAAAGAAAAAAGAAAAGCAATTGAGAGAAAATTAAATATAGTTCTTTCTTTTGTGTAATTGTTTTTGTGGGATTTCTTGATTAGGTGTTTCTTAATTGATTATCATACGGAAATATGTCTGTCAATTTATAGGATGCCAATTTCCCTTTATTTAAGGAATAAAACCTTTTCTTTTCTTTGTTTTAATTTGTTTATATATATATTATCTTTAAATTTCTGAAACTTTTTCTTGATCTGATGTTTTGTTTAATCTGCAGGTTTGGTGAATGTTGCTTGAACAAAACAAAGTCACTGTTTTTTGCGTTGTTTAATCTCCAAGTTTGTTCTATTTAAGTAATTTTGAGAAATGTTTTGAATAGTTAATTAAAGTAAGCGAGGGTGTGTATGGATAACAATTATTGGGCCGGGCTGAGCTGGGGTGTTGAAAATAGGAAAGATTACTCACCTTCATAATATTTTATACACTTTTTTCGTGTTTTAATAAAAATATTTTAGTCATTCCATTAAAATATATAATAAATTTAAAATAAATCTATTATAAACTTATAAAAATTATTACATATATAATAAACTTATGATAAATCTATAATAAACTCATAATAAATTATATAAGTATGATAAATTTATAAACTAATCATAATTTTTTGTAAATTTTAAATACATTTTGAAAATTTTGGTAAATTAATTTTTTTTTATTTTATGGCATTTTTATCAAAAACTCTTAAAAATAGAGAATTTTAAACTATTTATCCTACTTTATCATTTCATTTTTTAAGTCCATGGGCCAATCTTTTCCTTTTCATATGTAACTCTTTTTTTATTTTTAATTTTCTTATATTTTTAAAATTTTTACGCAACAACTAACAGATGTCTTATTCTTTTTTTACGTTATTTTTTTTTTATATTTTTTATATTTTTTTATATTTATTTTTTATTTAGAAATAATTTTTTATGTCATATTGTCATAAATATATAATATATATACAATAGCTACTAAATATCTACAAAATATTACAGAACATCTATAAAATTATTTAATATTTTTTAATTTTAATTTTTTAATTTTATATCCATACAATATACATGTAGCATCTATATAATATATACATAATATACATAATAAAAACTCAATATACACATAATATCTAGAACATCTAATATACATAATAAAAACTCAATATACACATAATATCTAGAACATCTATCAAATATCTACATGACAAAATTAATTTTTTTTTTAATTTTATTCTTTATTCTTTTAACATGCACAAAACATCCATAATATATCAACACTTTTTATTTTAAATTTTTCTAACATACACTGAGCATTTACTATACATCAAACACTTTTCATTTTGTATTTTTCTAATACACACAATATCTATAATACATCAAACAATTTTTATATCTCAAACAAATTTTCAATTTTGCTTATGATATGATTTTTTTTTTTCAAAGCAAAGTTTAGATTTGGTTCCATGCATAATTATTTTCAATTCGCTTCTAAAGATTTATGTGAAGAAGATAAAAAATTATTTTCTATTTTCATGCATAATTCTCTTCGATTTTTCCTGTTTTAATGTTTGAAGACTTGTGTGAATAATATGAAGATTTGTTGAATAAAAAGATGAAGATGAATATTTTTTTGAAGAAGAAAATAAAGATGAATATTTGTTGAGGAAGAAGATGAAATTTAAACAACTAAATATGAAAATGAAAATTTGTTGAAGAAGAAGATTAAGATGAAGATGAAGAAGATAAAGAAGAAGATGAAGATGGATATTTGTTGAAGAAGAAGAAGATAAAGAAGAAGATGAAGATGGATATTTGTTGAAGAAGAAGAAGACAAAGAAGAAGATGAAGATGGATGGATAGTTGTTAAAAGAGAAGACGAAGTTTAAACAACTAAATATGAAGATGAAAATTTATTGAAGAAGAAGATGAAGAAAAATATGAAGTTATATTAAACGTCCATTAAAGCTGCATATTTTTATTATTTTGGAAGGTTTTTTTTTTTCAAATCCATAAATATTTCTTAAAAGTTCCTTATTTGTGTAAAAAAAATTTCTTTTTTTGTTGTTAGATATGTAAAAAGCCCTTGAAAATAATTGGGATTTTATAAAATTATACTTGAAAATAATTTTTTTTAAAAAAATACAACAAAAAATGAAAATATGTATACTCTTAAAAAAATTGCATTAAATTTTCAAAAATATCTCTTTCTTCAATATTTTATATATATTGCGAAGATGTTAATTAAGAGAATTAATTTATATATATTCTGCGATCTAAATTATTTTTATAATTTAAATTTATAATTTTTTATTTTAAATTAAAAAATTATATGATTCAACTGTTAAAAATAAAAAATACATATAAAAAAGTAAAACTTCTTCATAACATCTAAACAATATTTATACGATATCTACAAAACTATAAAAGAGAATACACATTTTATATATCTATGTATATTGTGTAGATATTGTGTAGATATTATAAGAGTATTATATAGATGTTGTATATATCGTGTATATATTAAGTATATGTTGTGAATATACTAAAAAATTAAATAAACACATTGAAATACAAAATTAACTCAAACAATCATAAAATATAACAAATATAGATAAAAAATATATAACAATATTCAAACAATACATATTGAAAAGAAATAAATAAAAATTCACAAAACAAATAAGAATTCACCTTAAAGTATTTTATCAAATATATAAAGTGCATTACTATTAAAGAACATCAATACCCTCAATAAAATCATTTTACTGTCAAAATAACACACATATTACAACATTAAAAAAATTGAGGATAAGAAATTTCATACACCAACCAGCGGTAACAAACAACAATTATTAAAAAAAAAAGAAAGGAAGAAGCAAAAGAGTGAAGAAGCCAGTAGTGGTAAAAAATAATATGTAAATAAAAAAATGAATGAAAGAAGAAGATCAAAATAAATAGAGAAAAAAGAGATAAAAATGAGGATAAGCAATTTTATATACCAACCAACAGTTGCAAACAATAATCAGTAAATAAAAAAAGAAAGGAAGAAGCAGAAGAGCCAAGAAGCCATAAGTAGTAAAAAAAAAATTTGTAAATAAAAATAATAAAAGATAGAAGAAGATCGAAATGAGAAGAAAAGGAAAAGGAGATAAAAAGAGATAAAAATGAAAAAGAGAAAGCAAAAACATTGACAGAGAGATATATTTGAAAAAAATGTGAAAAACAAAAGTGAAAAAAAATAATGTACATTATATTTGAAAAGCAAACATCATTTTAAGGTGAATTGCGTAATTTCCTCAAGATAATTTGTGGACCTAGCAATTGGTCCTAAACAACATAAACGGAATTTAAAAAATAAATTTAGGATGCGTTTGAAATAGTTCTTATTTTTTTATTTTAGTTTTTAAAGGAAAAAATCAAAACGTATTCATTAATATCATTACAATTTTAAATTTTTTATTATATATGAAACAATTTTTTGCTAAATACGTAATACATACATAAAATATAATTTTGAGAGTTTTAGTTTTAAGAAGGCATTTATATCACTAAATGTAATACCCCAACTCGATGGGGCAAATTCTATATAGTAGCATTTAAAATTTGAATTTAAATAGGGAATTAGAAAATTGAGAACAAAATCCCAATTAAAGATTAAGAAATATATATGTAAAAAATATTCTAAACAAGACACATACATATTAATTAAATTAAATTACTACTTGATGACAAAGCTTACCTTAGGAGTAGTCCTAATTTCTGTAGCTCAGGTTCGGCATTATTGCTGATGTAGTTCTCCTACCTGCAAGACAAAAGAGGAAGATGACTGGGCTTCTTGAGAGGAGGCTCTGATGTCTAAGCCAGAGGTCGGTTACTCTGTATAAATAGAGAGAAAAGAGAAGAGAGAGAGAACCCTTTTACCTGTGGGAGTGATTTTTATTTATAGTTGATGTAGGAAGATAAAATCTGATATATGTATTTACGGGTGTGTCAATAGAGTGTCTGCTGGACATAAGAAGCTCGGTGGGACTGAGAGTGCCCGGAACCAAGGTCTACCATACTGCTAAGAGCCCGATCATGGAGCTCGATAAATTAAGAGGTAGCATCAGTAGTCCCATTCTAGTCTTTAGAAATTTATGTCAAAACTCAGTCATGTCATGCACAGGAGTTCTATTGAGCTCGAGTGAAAGTGTATGTGTTGAATCATGATACTAGAATATTGTATAACAATATACAGGGCTCAAGTGCGGAGCTTGGGAGGCAGGGTACTATCACTACTCCCCTATTGGTAATTTGACATTTATGTCAAACTAAAATCTGACTCTTAGAGAAGTCAAACCAAGCTCAGTCGAAGCTGCAAGAAAATTAAAAAATATAAGGCAGAACTCAAAGGAGGAGCTCAAAAAATGAGAGCTCGAGAAGCTCGAGAAATGAGAGCTCAAAGAGCTTAAGGAAGAGCTCGAGAAACTTGAGGGCAAAGCTCAACTATCCAGGGTTAGTACGGGTAGTACTACTACTTAAGATTTATTAGACTATAATTGTATAGAGAAGTTGACAAAATAAATTAGATACATGCACAAATCATGCAACTTACATGTGGAGAAAGAAGAAAATGTCAAGCTAAAATGATGTATTAAAATAAAACAAAAGAAGTTTGCCAAGCAAAGAGTAACTAAACATAATTTAGAATGAAAATTAAAGTTTAGAATCAATGGAGGGAAAATTAAATAGAAAATCAAATTTATTTTTCTAAAATAATAATAATAAATAAATAAAACAATATAGAATAAATTAAGTTAGTTAAACATGTGTTGGTTAGTGGCAATGTGAAGCCAAATAACCCATCAAATGCCTTATAACAATTATTTGAAGTATACAAGCAAGTGGAAGATTATTTGTTTTTTGCTTGACACCTAAAGTAGCTACATGTCAAATTGTATTTAAAAGACTCATCAGTTATAACAAGTTAGCATACTAATTTGTATTAGTCATCATCCCCTAAAATGCAATTTGCACAATGCTATGTGATTTAAAAATGGATAACCACTTGTCCAACTATCTACATTAACTATACACTTAAATAATTAACACTTCCATATTCTTTTCCATTCCCATCTGCCATTGAAAAGGGAAAACATAAAAAAAGAATCATGGAGGGGCCAAAAGAGAATGGAGAAATAGAGATTTAAGAGGGAGCTTAGCATGAGCTTGGGATTTCACTACGAGGGTTGCAATTTTGGTTGGAAAATATGCAAATCAAGTGAGTGTTCCGAATATCCTACTCTTAAAATCTTTAGAAATAAAATGTTAAATGGAAATTTAACTTGTTTGCTTGAAAATTATACTTGGATGATTATTATTTATAATTGATGATTAAAGATGATGAAATAAGGAATTAAAGTGGAAGAATTGAGTATAGGTATGAATTTAAATCATGAGATACATATGTGTTGATTGCTAGAATTCATTTCTTGATTCTATAATGCAAGTTGTTTTAAATTTTAGGCTAGTTTAGAAAAGTTCAATGAACACGAAACTTTAACTAAGAAGTTATCTATACGTTTATAGTTTATCTACTAAAGTTCATAATTTTTTAGTTTATTTTACTACTTAATAAAAATCGGGGAGATATGGAGAAGTGGAAAACATTTTCTAGACAGATTCTAAAGGGTTTGTAAAACCTAAATGCAAAATATAGTAAATGAGCCCAGATAAATGTAAAATTAAATTCAAACTTATATATATCTCTAGAACATATTATTAAAATTTTATAATTTTTTATTAAGTTTTAGTCATGAAAATAAAATTAAAAATAGATATTGCTACTAGTGATTAGATATGTAGAGTAATATCTTAAGATTCAAGTAAAGTACACTCTTGTGGAGATAGTTATAATTGCTAAGTAAGATAATAATAAAAACTATGTAATAATGAATTATAGTTAATTAATTAAGGTTAGTTAACTAATAAGATGAGAGTATTAAGATAGACCAATCAAAAAGTAAATAAATGACAGAGGGTAAATATAGAACCACACTAAAAATTTAGAGAAAATAATTCATAAAGAAAAATTTAAGGTATACATATAATATGTTAAGTAATGCTATAATAATAGTGATTATTAGTTAAACTAACAAACAAAATGAGAAAAGGAATTTAAATAAGCATATTATTACTATTTATGTTATTAGGATATGAAATCCTAAACATGGTAGAGTTTATTATAGACAGAATTATATATATTATGAAATAGAAATTTCTGAATGTTGGATCTAGTAAAATAAATGAGCATTATTCTCAGTAGAAATAAAATGAAAATGAATTGAAAATTAAGTAAAAAAAATATAAAAGAAGTAATATTTGAGTAAATAATGAATTTTATAATTATTATGAGGAATAAGAAAATGATCAAATAATTGCATTTATATATTTCTACTCTAGCTTGAAAATATCCTGACTTATTGCGATAAACCTTCCGAGTGAGCCTTCTGGGACCAACCTAATGACCTAGCTTGATTTTTCGATATTTATATTAGCAAAGCCTAACTCTAGTGAGGTTAAACCACTAAACAATATAAACTGGTGTTCTGATATGCACATAAGAGAAAAATTACCGTCCTAATTACTGTGGCCTCTCTTCTATCTGATGTGGTATTTGGCTTATGGTCTTTGACTTACCTGTTATGATGTATCATATGATCCTTTTTCCTGAAGTGATTTCTTTAATGTGCATAAATATAAGTAATATTAATTCTATTATGTTTTGATCTATATTGAGTATTTACCGAGGATTAATATATTATTATATGAATTTTCATTTCTAAATTACTTGTGATACTTTGAAATAATGCATCTACATTTTTTAATTAAAAGATTCCTAAGGGATGATAATTTATGAACTAAATTTTTATACTTTGTATTTACCTAAAGATAGGTAAATATGATCAAAATATTACGAGAAGAAGTAAGTTAAGAATAAGAATGAACAAATTGCATAATTTGTAAGGTATAGAAAGATACCCGAATAATATTATTTAAAAGAAATACAAGTTAACCCAGGGTAGGACGAAAGTAGTTTCAAATCCAAAAGAAGGGATACTACAAGTTTTGAAGTAATCAGAACAAAATGGCACCAAAAAAATAAAAATCCTAAAGTTGAGATGTAAAATTTAATTTAAAAATGAATATAAGGTTGGAATTATTTTAGTAGATCTGAATTGAATCTAAAAGTACAAAACGTTACTTAAACTTTAATAAACTATTAAAAATTAAAGTTTGAACACTATTAAAAGTGAAAACTAAAGCATACCTAAAAAATTTAAACACTCACTGAATTGTCGCTCACCCCTCGCTTTATTATTGTTTTTAGTACTGTTTTATAGATAATGCAACTCTGGCAATGGTGGTACTATGATATCTAAGAATGATAAGAAAGATAACTACAAAGATTCTAGTAATATGTAATATGAAGTAAAAAAAAATGTGGTAATAAGAAAAAAAGGTTTGTATAAATATATATAAAAAAATTAGTGAAATTTCATTTTATGTTCTATTTTGATCTAAATTCTACAAGGTTCTAGCATACTATATTGATCCGAATCCTAAGACCATCGCACTCTGAATTTGAGGTGTGACACTAAAACTCTTGTTTTTTTTATTTTTTTTTGCAAATCTAATCATAAAGTGAGATGTTTATTTTTTTATTTTAAATTTCTTTATTTTAATAATTTTATTTTATTTTAATTATTATCTATAATATCTAATGAATATTATGATGTATTATTAGAATAAACAATATAAATTTTCTAATAGGTAAATAAAATATCAAGAAAATTTTTTAAAAAAAGTTATAAGGAGTATAAAAAACTATATATCATATATAGTGATACCAACTACTACATGTGCTAATCTTCAACCTTCTATTAAAAGCACTTTCATTTAGTAAAAATGAAAAAAATAATAAAAAATTTATAGTTCCCGTAGAGGGTGTGAAGACACATATAAAAATAATAATAATAAAAAAAACTAGAAAAGTAAGTGATGCAGGTTGTAATAATAGAAAAATCAGATAAAATTTTAAAAAATAATGGCTAAAGCCTTAATTAGATAGGGAGAAAGTTCGAGGGAAAAAAAAATAGAATTTTCAATTGTGTGGCATCAATTTTTTAATTCATAATTGATGATTTTTAGGATTTAAGTATGACAATTATTAATTATTTTAAAAGTATTTAATGTTTAATACTGTAAACTGTGTTTGTACAAATAAAAAATATATGATATAATTTTTCAAAAAATATAATATAAAATAGATTTTTAAAAAAATATAAAATAAAAACTGAAAATAAATTTTTATTTTTAAAAATAAAAAACTAGAAACTTATGCCATAAACTAACAAGGCCCAAATTTAGATTTAAGTTTGATTTGAATTTTTAACATAACACACATTTGTTTATTTTATAAACATAATTGCAACTCATAAAATATACAGAATTTATAAAATTTTAAATTAATTAATGTAACTACATTTTTGAAATATTTAATATATATTATTGTGAGTAATTAATATAGAATATTAAATAAATAATAAGAAAATTAAAAATATTTTTATTTTTTAGGTAATTAACATCTATTCATTTTTTTTATTTTTTATGAAAGTAACTCTTTTTGTTTCTTTATTTTTTAAGGCCCCAATAAGTCTCACTCTCTCCTCATCAGATGCCTCCACATCCAAATGCAACAAGTAATGGTTCCTTCGGTGATAAACCACTAGTAGGAGCTGGAGGACCATCATCTCAGCCATCAGAGGTATAATATACAAAAGCAGGCAAATAATGGGTACTTGGTGTACTAAGAACATGGAGGGCTTTGGGGAGCTAAAAGTAGATATTGAGTAGAATAAGGGATATGGGAAGGATATGAATGCTATGAGAAGAGCGTAAGCAATTTCTATTTTTTTGCTCCCATCATACTAATATCGAATTAGCCTCTCATTCTTGCTGTTGGTGATGAACTTGATTATGGTGGGGCATATGTTGGTACAAAAATTAAATCAAGTTTTACTTTCTTTTTGTTAAATTTGAAGATCAAACAGGAAATGATATGGATAATGGATACCTATTCAAAGAAGAAATGATTTGGTTAACTGAGACCTAATCATAACTAATTATTTTCTGATGAAAAATAGAGAAAGCAAACATCATATAAAAACAATTGAAGCTCTTTTGTGGGATAAATTTTAGATTTTGAGAAAAAACAAAGAGCTGAGTATTCGTCAAATGAAGATTTTAGCGTTCAATTTGGAGTTTGAGAAGGAATAGAGAAACGGATGGGGATCTTGAAGTTTGCGGGTCTGGTATATAAATAGCTCAAGCTAGTAAGGTAACATTGGTTGCTAAATCTTGAAGAGAGAGAGAGAGAGAGAGAGAGAGAAGTTTACAGTATCAATTGGATAGAAACTATCGCAAAAACAAAATTTCTCTGTATTTTTGTCTCTCTTACTGTACCATCAATATGCATGTATAATAAAAAAGTTCCTCCTCTTTTATTGTTTTCTTGCTTAGGGTTAAGTAGGGCTGTAAATGAGCCAAGCTACTCGAGCTCGGCTTGGATCTTGGCTCGGTAAAAGCTCGTTCAGGCTCGAGCTCGAACTGCTCATTTGTTAAATGAGCCAAGCTCAAGCTATGAAATACTCGGCTCGTTAGCTTGCGAGCTAACTCATTTAAAAAGCTCGTGAGTTAAGCTCGTAAGCTAGCTCGTTTAGTGTATTGGATTAAAAATATATATAATTTAATTTATATATATTAAATTATATATGTGAATATATTAATTTTTGACTAACTTAATTTATATAATTTATTAATATATGGTATATGTAATAAATAAATTAAATAATATACAATATAAAATAGCTTAATAATTTATAATAAAATATAAAATTATAGTAATATAATATTTTATTTTTATTAATATACAATTATATTATTCATCTTTCATACAAGCATAAATTTTAGTATATTGAGTTCGTTAAACTTATTTAAATCAAGCTCGAGTTTAAGCTCGAGATACATGATATATGAGCTGGCTCGATATAAGTTCAGGCTCGGCTCGAGCTCGATTCGAGTTTGAGTTCGAACTCGACTATTTTATAATGAGCCGAGTTTGAGTTTTCCAAAGCTCGGCTCGGCTCGATTACAGCCCTAGGGTTAAGATTTTAACTTTTCTGGCAAAGGCAAAGGAAATGCAAAATGAAAATACTATGTAAAAAAAAATTATTAAGTGACTTTATTTTTCGGAGGCCTAGCAATAACATCCGTTAATGTCAGTATTTTATTAAAAAAACAAATGTTATTTTCATTTGTTATTTTTTTGAATAAAATAATAGAAATTATTGACATGTCAGCATTTTTTTAGTTTGCATAATTTCTAATAGGTAATACGATATGGTTAAAAAAATAAATTCCTTATTGAATTTGAGAAAATTAAAAGTTCACTATAGAATTAAATAAAGGATAAATTTATTTTTTTTGCAATTTTTTCTGAATAATAATAATAATTAGTATATTTTAAAAATTCATAGAATTTATAGATTACATAAGATATATAATAAAATTCTATACCGCGTCTCAAGATTAGCTTTAGAATATTAATGTAATAATTCAATTTTTTAATTATTTTAAAATGGTATTTAAATATTATAAATAGTTAAATTTAAATTATTTAATAATTTATTATTAAATTTTTGAAAAAAATAGTATTATCTAATATATATATATATGTATGTATATGCATTTGAAAAAAAAAGGAGAGAAAGTCAAAAGGATGAGAGAGGGAGAGAGAGCGGGTCCATTTTTTTTAATCTATCGTCGTCCAATGATCTTTTTTGACACCCCCAACACCATTAGAAAGTATATTGTCTGATGAGTCCAATGCCACTAAGATCATTGCCGTTTGACGTCGGAGCAGCCTGCACTCGCCTGATGAAGTTAGCACGTCCTGAGAGCTTCCGAAGAAAATTCTGATCGATTCCGATATCATTTCCCTGCAATATTAGTATTTTTGGAATTCTTTCTTCATAAACTTCATTTTGACATATCATTTATAAATTTTAGATCACTTTTGAGTTTGGCTGGAATCCGGCTATCGTTTTTTGGTGACGTAGATACTATTTCGACAAAAAATAAAATATATATAAAATAGAAAATAGAAAAAATAAATAATAATAATAATAATAAATGTGTATAATTAATAATGGATAGTTTAATATATTATGATTTATAAATTAAGGTAGTTAATAATTACTAAATGAGTAATTGATTAATTGACTTTTAATGAATTAAATTGATTGGTTAAAATATTATGTTTAAAATTTATAAAACTAACTACTTAATTTAAAATTATTATTTTTATAATTAAAAATAACCAAGTTTTTATTATTATAATTAATATTATCTAATGAATATATTATGGTAGTTCAATAAACTATTATATTGGATTGAGAATGTTGATGGAGGCCCAGATAGGACAGTTGGATTGATGTTGATGGTTTGAGATCTTTAGAAGTGTTATTCCTTATTTTGTTTTAGAGGGGATGTCCTAGTTATAGGAGAGACTCTGCCGAAATTTTATCAGAATTTTTAGAGTCGTTCATCCGTTCATATTCTAATAGTTTTTGTCATCGTTGGAAAAAAAATTTTCAGGTATTTTTTCATCATTAGTTGGATGCTTCAAGGAGAGTTATTGGATTTCGCTTACAGTGAGTTATATAGATTAATATAATATCTCACTTTTCTAATTTATGGTCATAGCTATATTTATATAAATGCATCGATTACTTGTGTAATATATGTACATTTATTATTATAAGTATAATGTGTGTTGAGTATGAGTTGATTGTACTTGGTGTATATTCTCCGTGTTTGCTAGATAGGGTTAGGATGATATGAGACTACACGTGATCTAAGATATGAGTTATAACTTGATGATATTATATAATGATAATGAGATTTGGACTGAAGTGACGGTTGGGGCATTCTCATGCTCAGCGCTGCTTGTCAGTTGGATAGCGCTGCTAGGCCATGATGGCAGACCCTGTGCATTAAAATTTAAGAGAGACGCATGGACCAAGAGGGCTAGATAGGGGTATCAACTCCTCAATTTGAGGTTTAGTGTGAGCCTATTGACTTACTTCTATCCTTGTATGATTATGTAATTTATTTTTTTGGTTGTTATTGCATGAGTATTATTGGTATGTGAATGATGTATTATATTAATTGATATATAGCTCATTGAGTTGAACGCTCATTTACGTTCACCATTTTTTTCAGGTTGTAAGTTGAGTATAAGAATACTGCTTATTCAAGTCATCCTGCCTTTTTAATCACTCGGCATGAATTATTCAATTATTTATTTTATTCTTTATCTATTTCACCTTGTTGTATTTTAGAACTCCGCATGATACTTCTTTCATTATCTATCTTTCTATTTAAGTTTGTCGTTTGGTCAAATGTATTTGTTAACCAATGATTGATGATGAGATATTATATTAATAGTATAATATTAGTAGACTTTTGGACCCAGTTTGAGATAGTTATTACTGTTACAATCTAAATTTCTCAAAAAATGAGCTATCAGGCTGGCTACGGGTTCCAGAAGCCATATGCTTTCCCATTCCCTAGTGCCATTCACGTGCCATTGAGTTTGGGTCGTGACAAAATTGGTATCAGAGCAAAGATCTTGTGGCATATAGTATGTCTATGATTAGAAAAGTTCTAGTTGCTCTAAGTTATTGTTTCATGCGGAGCATAGGTTTCCTTTTCTTTTTGATTGCCTTAAATTCAACATTCTAGTTAGAGATCGTGTATTCTAACATTGTGTGTTCCCTCCCTCGATATGCCTAAAGTAGAAAAGATTGAGTTGTTTCTTTGAGCGAGCCTAATAGCTCGAGAGATAAGATGTTTGACTCAAGATAGTTGTTAATTTTTGTTGAAGGATGTTTAGGTGAAAAAATAAAATAAAATAAAATAAAATAGAATTTAAGATTTGATGGAATCACATGTGAAGTATAACATATGAGATAATTGGATTATAAATGATAAATTCAATTGTAGCATATTTGAGCTTATTTGTGGAGACTAGATGGTTTAGGGTAATGAAAGATTTAAAATATTTAAGTTGAGCCAACAAAGTGAAATCAGTAATTAAAATCTTATGGGGAGCTTACCACACTTTTAGTGTTAGCTAATACCTAGGCATGTTTAGATTAACAAGAAACAATAATTGTGATATGCATGAATAGTAGTTGCATATATGTAAATTAAGGATAACATTAAGACTTAATATTGGATAAAATGATAGATAATAGTTTATGAATTATAAAAATAGAGCAAATTTAAATTTTGCTAATAAATAGTATATGATGAGTTGAATATGAAAATATTTGTGATATGGGAGTATAATTATATTAATTGATATAAAATATTCTAAATGTATTAATTTGCTAAGGTGGTGAGATAAAGAATGAAGGTTGTTCAGTGGAATTAAAATGAGATAAAATTATTGAGACTTCTAGAATAATTTAGGCATGTGAATTTAAAGTGATTAAATTAAGTGTAATTGAATTGGTATATTTAAAATGTGAAAAATTTAGAAATGGTAATATAAAGCATGATTTGAAATGAATTCATAAGTATAAATGAATAAGGTAAGTAGATGAAGATTTTGGATATGTGCAGAGGTAGACATCAAGATTTGGCGTTTGTTAAGATATAATATTAGAGTTTAGAAATTGTTATGGATAAAATGTGTTTGGAAGTGATTAAAAGTGTATGCATGATAGCGGATGATTTAGGAACAATTGTAATGATTAACCATTAAACTTGAGGGTTAGGTCTAAAATGACTATCTGAGCGTTTTGAGATCAATTGTGGTAATAGTTGAGTAAGATTTTGAGGTGATAAGACTAGTTGGCTTAAGAATTTTAAATGTAATTCTTAGAATAATAAATCAAAGTGTGCAAGGAAGCGTAAAGAGTCTTATTTTCTACTTGAGCGCCTACGTTAGTTTGAAAATTCAAGTACAAATTTTTATAAAGGGAAAAATATTGTAATAACTCGATTTTTAAATTATTTTAAAATGGCATTTAAATAATATAAATAGTTAAATTTATATTATTTAGTAATCTATTATTAAAATTTTGAAATAAATAAATAAATAAATAAAATAATAATATTATTTAATATATATATGTATATGTATTTGAAAAAAAGAAGAGAAAGTCAAAAGGAAAAGATAGAGAGAGAGAGCCGGTCGATTTTTCTTTGATTTACTACCGTTCGGTGATCATTTTTTGACACCTCCAGCACCATTAAAAAGCCCATCGTCCGATGAGTCCAACGCTAGCAAGATCACAGCAGTTTGACGACGGAGCAGCCCTCACTCGTCGGATAAAGTTAGCGCCTCCTAAGAGCTTCCGACAAAGATTTTAGCCGATTCTAACATCCTTTCCCAGCAAGATTGATATTTTTGGAACTCTCTTTTTATAAGTTTTATTTTGATATATTATTTATAAATTTTAGGCCACTTTTAAGTTTGGCCGAAATTCAACTATCGTTTTCCGACGATGATGATACTATTCCAGTGACGTAGATACTATTCCGATGAAAAAATAAAAAAAATAATAATAATAAATGTGTATGATTAATGATTGATAATTTAATAGATTATGATTTATAAATTAAGCTAATTAATAAATACTATATGAGTAATTGATTAATTGACTTTTAATGAATTAAATTAATTAGTTAAAGTATTATGTTTAAAATTTATAAAACTAATTACTTAATTTAAAATTAGCATTTTTATAATTAAAAATAATTAAGTTATTATTATTATAATTAATATTATCTAATGAAAATATTGTGATAGTTCAATAAACTATTGTGTTTGGTTAAGAATATTGATGGAGGCCCAAATAGGGCAGTTGGATTAATGTTGACGATTATGAAATATTTAGAAGTGTTATTCCTTGTTTTATTTCAAGGGGGATGTCCTAGTTATAGGAGAGATTCTGTCGAAATTTCAGCAGAATTTTTAGAGTTATCTATATTTCCATATTCTAATAGTTTTTGTCATCGTTTAAAAAAAAATTCAGGTATTTTTTCATCGTTAGTTGGATGCTTCGAGGAGGGTTATTGGATTCCGCTTACAGTGAGTTATATAGATTAATATAACACCGCACTTTTCTAATTTATGTTTATAGCTATATTTGCATAAATGCATCAATTACTTGTGCAATATATGCACATTTATTATGATAAGTATAATGTGTGTTGAGTATGAGTTGATTGTGCTTGATGTATATTCTTCGTGTTTACTCGATAGGGTTAGGATGATATGAGACCACACGTGATCTAGGATATGAGTTATAACTCGATGATATTATATGATGATGATGAGATTTGGACTGACATGGCTACAGGGACATTCTCATACTCAGTGCTGCTTGTGAGTCAGATAGCGCTGCTTGGCTAAGACCGTGACGGCGGTCCCTATTTATTAGAATTTAAAAGAAATGTGTGGACCAAGAGAGCTAGATAGGGGGATCAACTCCCCAATTTGAGGTTTAGTATTGACTTACTCCTATCCTTGTATAATTATATGATTTATTTTTCTGGTTGTCATTGCATAAGTATTATTGACTTGTGAATGATGTATTATATTAATTATTATATAGCTTATTGAATCAAATGCTCATTCTTGTTCATCATTTTTTTCAAGTTGCAGGTTAAGCCTAAGAGTAATACTTATTCAGGTCATCATGCCTTTTTAATCATTCGGCAGAAATTATTCAATTATTTATTTTATTATTTATCTATTTCACCTTGTTGTATTTTAGAACTCCGCATGGTACTTTTTTCATTATCCATCTTTCTATTTAAGTCTGTCATTTGGTCAAATATATTTATTAATCAATGTTTGATGATGTGATATTATATTAATAGTATAATATTAGTAGGCTTATGAGCCTGATTTGAGATAGTGATTGCTGTTATTATCAAGATTTCTCAGAAAATGAGTTGTTAGATTGACTTTGGGTTCCGAAAATCACATGCTTTTCCATTTTCTAGTGTCGGTCACGTGCCATTGAGTTTGAGTCGTGACAAATAATAATAGTTTAATATGTATATTTATTTCTTTTTATTTTAGTGAATTGAAAATAATATTTTTTTTTAATTAGTGATACTACATGAGCAACCGGATTCTTAGGCTAGATTTTGACCCCCTTTGAACGAACTAGTCACACTCGTGGACCTCGGCTCTGAAAGACTAAACTGTGTGCCAAACTTTTCCCTATCCAGTAGAGAGAGTTTTGATGTGATAAGGAGTACTGTACTGACATCCGAAAAATCTGTTGACCCTTGTAGGTGTTGTTTTCCCCTCTTCAATTATAAATAAGGGTAAGTCCCTACAAGTAAAAGGATCTTTGTCTTTCCTATTCCAAACTTGTCTATTCTATTGATTACTGACTTAGGCATCAGAATCTCTCTACTGAAGCTCTGTCCCTTCCTTTGTCTCGCAGGTAGATGAGCTGATAATCATAGAGCCCAAGTCCGAACAGGAGTACTGAGTATCCTCCTCATCATCATTAGTAATTTTTATGTGCATAAATTAGTAATTAATAAAAAATAATTTGTTAATATTATTACATTAAAAAAATTATCACCTCAAATAAAAAAGGCACGCATAAATAAAGAAATGAACCGAGTTCAAAATTATGCCGTATTTGCAAAATGCTACAGATTTTAACTCTAAAAACCTAAAACTGCTATTAATTTTTCCCCTCTCTCTCTTAAATGGGTGTCAATCACCTTCTCTCATTGCAGCAACTGTGGCTAGAGCTTTCACAAGAGCTCCTAAGTGAAATTTCCATGTACCCCTTTTACTTCATCTCTCTTAGTTTTATTTAAATTGTTCATTCATCCTGAATGCATAGAGCAATTTTAGGGTGCATGAGATTTATTACAAAAAATTTTATTTTAATTGACACATAAATTAATCCCAAAATACATTTTGATGTATTTAAAAATTTTTAATTCATTTCAATTGTTTATATAATCTGATTTGACCAAAAGTATTTAGATCGTGAGTAATTTTTAAAAATAAAAATTAGTGTTTAGGCGTTGGGCTTTTAGTTTCTAAACCATCACAGAGTTTGAAAAATTTAGTGAATATAATTTCTATTGTTATAAATTATTTATCTAAAATTTTTAATTGTTTTTCATTCTCTCATCCATAATTTTAAATTTTAATTAATAGCATTTTTTGTTTGCCTAAATATCCAAATATATGCAAGTGCCTTGCATTGCATATATACTAGTAGTTTTTTTTTTTTTCACTTTTTATGATATCGTTACTGTTGATCATATGATGAAAAGATGTAGGGTGGCAATGAATCTAGTAATTTCGGATACCTGATCCAATCTGATCTGATTATATAAGGTTCGAATAGTGTATAATAAGGTTTGAGATGGGTATAGCTATTAAAAATCATATCCGCATCGAATTTTGGTTGAGTTTTGATTCATAGGATAGGGTATCCGCTACCAGAATAAATGAGTTTGGGTAACGGGTATCGGCGAGCATCCTACCCGTTTATCCCATTTATAAATATTAGTATATATAAGTTGTTGTTGTGGTTTAAACTCTTGATCTTTTAAAAAAAATAATACACATTTTATAACTGTACTATCTCGATATTTTTGTTAATTATCTAAATTAAAAATAAATAAATAATATAATTAATCATATGTAGTTTATGTATGTAAATCAATATTATAAATAATAAATATTAACACATATAATTAATATAAAAAATTATATATATAACATAATTGATACATAAAAATATAATATATTATATAAAAAAAATTATATATATTATATATGATAAAAATAGCCAATGTTATAAACTTGATTATATTAACTATAAAGTTGATTATAGTTACTATAACATCATCAATATAATATATATACATATATATATGTAATACTATACTATATGTACTATATATATATATTACTTAACATATACTATATTATTTTTAATATAATATAATAATATATATGGTAAAAATAAATTATATCTATATAGTGAAAATAGTTGATATATATAATATATTTACATACTATATATTATATGCAATATATATATGCTATATTATACATATATATGCTTTACACTGTATAACATATATTATATGTAGTATATGTGTACCTTATATACTACACTATTACATATATATAATCGATTATTTTTATTATATACCATATACTATATACTATATATTATATGCAGTATATAATATATATATATATATATATAATAAACACTATAAACATTTGATTTTATTTTAGTCATTTTATACTATATTATTTTTATTACAATATATATGGTAAAAATAAAATATAATACATGTATTTTTATTAAAAAAGAAATAAAAAATGCTATTTGGGAAAAGAGAGTTCAAATTAATTAATTAACCAATAACAAATAATATAATTTTTTCTATATATTATTTATTATTTTTATTATATACTATAATATAACTTGTATTATATATGTGTGTATTATATAATACAAGTTATATATATGTGTGTATTATATAAATATTTTAATTTATTTTAATTTTTTTATATATTAAACACCATTTAAGATAAAACTACATAATTTTAAGATAAAATTATATAACTTTAGTTTATACAAGCTTGAAGCGAAACCGCAAGATATTGCGGGACTAAATTTTTTAATGATAATTTTTATTTTTATAATTTAAATTAAATATTTATCAACATATAATTTAAACAGAAAATATATATTTGATATACTAAACAAAGATAAAGAATAAATTTCACATATAATTATAAAAAATTAAATATAAAAAATAATTATTCTTAATAATTATAAATAATAAATATTTTAATAAAAAACTTTGATAAAATTTAAAAATAAATAAAAATAAATATTAAATATAACTATCAATACTATATAAAAATAGAAATATATTAATAATTTATTATTAATATTATCTAATAAAAATATTATAAATAAATAATAATTAAAAATTAATGCATCATTTAGTTATTTAATTAAACCTTTGATTATTAATTTAGGTGTTTATTTTTTCTGTTTTATTTATATTTCTATAAATTTATTATTTTTATTATTTTTATATTTCATTTATTATATATATTAAAAGTTGATGACAACATTAGCCCATTTAAAAATTAAAAAAATATATATTACGTAAATATATTAAATTTTCTATTACATGAATTTTATGCAAAATAACCTTAATATATAAAAAAAGGTAAAAATGAAAGTATACTTGCTGTCAAAAAAATATAAATATAGAAGCCAAAAAAATTATAAATATAAGTTTCTTTAAGTGGATAAAAAATCTATTAAAAATAAACTCAAATAATATAAAATTTTAAATTCAATTATAATTAATAGCATATTCATTTTAAATTATTTTAAGATAATTAAATTTATATTATCAATTTACAAATTAAATTAAAATAATAATATAAAATAAAAAAATTGAAATGTATTATTTTAAAAATTGTGACTCATACATTTACTAAGAATTAAAATAAAAATAAAAGAGATAAAAAAACTATATTTAAATTATTTTATTATCTTATTTCAATTAATAAAAATATAAATAAAAATAAAAATAAATAAAAGGGTATATATATATATATAAGAAACAAAAGAAAAAATAGGGTAAAATTGAAAATAAAATTTAAAAATAAAAGAAGAATAAAATAGAGATAAAATTGAAAATGCACTATTCATCCTTGGAGCAATTTTAGTATAAATATAATTATATAATATACCTAATATTTTAATTTTATATAAATTAAATATTATTTTAGTTAAAACTAACATAAAACTACATAGTTTTAACTTTATAATATTTTAATATTTTCTACATGTAATCCTAAAATCTAAACGCAATCTAATTTTTTTTTTCATTCTGCACTTCACTCACGCCGCACAAAGTCACAACAACAAAACCATATCTGCCTCTCACTCTCACCATCACCGCCTGCCGCCTCTCACCACCGTCCACCGCCTCTCACTGCCTTCATCATCTCTGATTTGGTATTTCTAGATTACCAGGTACATCAATTTTTTTAAAGTTTTGAGAACTCTTTATTTTTTCAATTTTCAGTTTAGATTTTCTTAGTTAGATTTATGATTTTTGAAAATGGTTAGAATTAGAGCAAATGATACTATTTTAGGTAAAAAAAAATAACATGAGATTGTGGCCGATGCTGATAGCAGCAACTTGAATGTGAAGAACAAATATATATATATATATATATTTCAATTGCCATAGACAATTTTGGTTTCAGGAAGATGTTTTGTTTTAATTGCTAAATCATTGATTTTTACTATTTTTGGAAGATATTTTGTGAGAATGGAATGATGATTCTCGTTTGTTTCGATAATAGAGAACTTGGGAAAGGGCCAAATTAGCAACTACATTGGATCACATAGGTAAATTAACTTTCCTGTGGTTCTTCTATTCGAGTTGGCAATGATGCTCTGTTTTTCTGCTTAATTTGAATAGTACATCTATAAATGTGATTTCTGAACTGCGTATCTTGATTTTAATCAAAATGCTACTTAGGTTCATTGTGTTAGTTTTAAATCACAATGCTTCTTGATAACAGAAAGTGAACTATCATTCATGGATTGGACTTGCTATTCATCTTGTTTAGCAGTAGAAGTTTTTCATTTCTTCATTCCATGGATGACAGAAAAGATAAATTAACATGGAAAAGGAAGCAGATAACCTTAAAACTTCTTGCCTCACTGGTTAAGTGAGCAATTTAAAGAAAATAAATGAGAGTCTATTAGCTGAACAGGTTCTCCCCTGTTTTTGATGCACAGCATGTGCTTATATTCAATATTGGAGTTTATTGAACCTGATGTAATAGATGGCATTGTTAAAGCACTGCAGGTGAGTTTATTTACCTTCCTCCACATATACCTTAATCCTTATGAAACATGAAGGATGTGAACAAAATCATACTGAATTTTTTTATTAATTCTAATATTTAAACATAAAGGCTTCTTTTCACATTATGAAATACCCTTGATAAATTCAATTGTAATCTTGAAGAAAAACCCAAGATGAAGAAGAAGATTTTATGCATACTTGGAAATTTAACGTTATGCTCATTGAATAATGATAATTTTAATTGTGTATTTTATTTTTATTTTTATAGTACTTTATTTATTGATTTTTTCATTATAATGTTGTTTTATTATTTTTAATTATAAAATCGTACGGCGTAAAATTTATTTAGTAAAATTGTGGTAGCATTAAATTTTAATTTATAATTATTTAAACAAAAATATAATAATTATATAATTTATAGTTTATTATATTTTAAATTTATTATTTTAAATGGGTATTTATACGGGTATCAGGTAGTAATGGGTAGTAATAAACGGGTTTGGAATGTGTTTGAATAATAAATATATATTTATAAATGGATTTAGGATGAGTGCATGTATTTTAGGAATAAACGGGTTTGGGAATAGGCAGATTATTTTTCGCAGGTACTCTATCCGTTGATATACTCTAAAAAGATGATATGTTATACCATGGGTAAATAAGCTGCTTTTTTTTTAATGGTATGATAGGATTGCAAAAATGATAAAATGATCAAAATATCCTCGAATATAAAGTGTAAAATCATAATTTAATTTTTTTAGATTCAAAAGTTAAATTCATTAAAGGCATAAAATAATTATTAAAAAAATCTTACAAAAAGAAGAGATCGGCTTTCATTTAAGAAGAAAAAAATAGAATATATTTGTTGAGGGTATTTTTAAAAGATAAAATTTTTAAACTGTAAAAATTAAAAAATTATCAAAATTCGTGGTTTTAAAATCATAAGATTACAAAAATTGTACCTTAGAGATGAAAAGTTAAAACAAGCAAAACCATCGCAAACCATAATACAAATAAGGCGTACAAAGCCCCAAACTTCAAGCACCATTACCAGTACCTGCAGATCGATTCACGCCTTTATTCTTGTTGTTTCTATATCTAAAAATTTATCTCCAAATTGCCAACTCAAAATCCTCAATTATTGTTCCATAACCTAACTGTGAGATAACTCAGGTGTCCATTGAAGTTTCTAAGTTTTAGTAAGAAAGAGCAAGAAAATTATGAAGATTCAAGGTGAAAAGACTTGAATTTTGAAGATTTAGATGGAGAAAGGAAAGTTTTAGAGGAAAGAAGGCGGCATATATTTTCAATTCTCAGAATACAGGCTTATATAATTTTTTTGTTTGTTTTTCTTTTCTCTAAAATTGCTCTCCATTTTTATACCTGATTTTGCAGAAACCATTTGTTGAAAGAATCTACCGGTACACCTTCCTTACTGCTGTTGGGCTTTTACAAATTGGCTTTACTGCTTGCAGAGGATATGAGCTCAGAGGTAGAATTATTATTATTATTATTTCCTTAATTCACTTTGCATATTGCATTTGGATGATTATTGGAGTTTATTTAATATGAACATTATGTTGGGTATAGGGAAACTCAACAGGGTTTGATTTGGACCCTTTTGTTGATATTGTTCCCCCACCTGCTACAAGCAATGGTAACTAACACTTTTAAAATACTATTTTGTTATATTAATAAATTTTCTGTTTCTAGTTGATATCAATTTTTATTGCAGTAAATGCTGGTGGTAAATTTCAACCAAGAGCAAAGCCCAGACCAAGGAAGGGGAAATCTGAGGCTATTGCTCTTTCTCTTTCTAATACTACAATGGATGACAATGCTAGTACAGCCTCCACTGTCACAGATAACCTGCAATCTGCTAAATTTATTGGTTTTGGAGATGCTAAAGTGGTAGATTCAGTTAGTTCATCTTTAACTAATTTGGACAACATGGTAAGAAAAGAGCCATTGAGAAATGATGACTATGGAAGTCCTGGAATTTTATTATCCAGTGATGACAGCAGTTCAGGATTGGCAAAATCAATGGGAGAGGTAAGACAACTGTCTCTTTGCTTCTTCGTATTCTATTATTGACTTTACCATAATTTCAAAAATCGTACCATGTTCAGAATGCAGACATATTTTCAGGATTGGAAAATATTCAAGATTTTGTTACCCAATCTCCAAGAAGCGCAGGTGAGTATGAGAAATTTCTTTATAACATTTTGAACTTTCTCATTTAAGTCTTTGCTTATTGTATCTTGTGAGTTGTAATAATGAAGGTTTTTATTCTCCAGAGATTCTTATTCCTCCTTCAAATGAGGAGACAGAAGGACAATCTAGATTTCCAGCTCATAATTCTGTTAATTCTTCACAGCCCAGGGCATGTAATGTGGCAAACTTAGATGCAGTAACTTCTAATGAGTTTGCTATTCAAACCAATAATAGAAGGCCAGAGCCGAGTATTCATGTACTTGGGGAATGCCAATTGAACCAATCTTACTTGCTGCCAGTTCCAGATGATGATTCTTTATGGAAGGCAAGGCAGGACCTGTACTTGTATTAATTCCAATTATTGTTTGAAGGCTCATAGCTTGATTTAGTTATCTTTTGGTTTGTTTCAGGATTCAGAGTCCCTAGCTAATTTGGAAAGTCCAGATACTCAATCTAAGTCTACCAATGCATCTCGTATGTTCAGAACTAGTTGTCTGCATTATATGGACATTCTTCTGTGTTTTGTTTTTGCTTTGGTTCTGAATCTTTGTTGCTTTCAGAGCGTTCTGCCAGAAAGTTACAGCCAAAACCCAAAGGACACGCTGCCCAAGAGAAACCTAATATTAGCATCCTTCCCTCAGATGCAGTTAAGTCTGTTGTGCCTCCTGCAAATGCTCAGTTTACTCCCTCTGAAACTGTGTGCATCAATGAGGGTTCCATTCCTACCTTCCCAGCAGATTATGTACTTGATTATTCCAAGAGATTTGGCAATTTGGTTATCCTAGATCCTACCATGTCCGAGTTTCCAGTGAATGAAGAACAGATAAACCTCACAGAAGCTTCTTACTCCTGCGACACAATTTTGCGCCAAGAAGATGTACCTGGAGAGCCTGAAAAGGAGGTATAACTTTGTTGAAAATAAATAAAATGCTTCACTGCTGTGTTGATATGGTCCTAACTTGTTTGTGGTTTCCTCTTAGAATTCTGAGAGTAGAAAGAGAAAATCTTCTCCTGTATCAAATTCTTCTGAGAAGTCCAAACAATCTTGTTTGGCTGGTGGGATGAATGAAAATGGAAAATCATCAAGGCAACTGAGGAAAATGACTGCTGCTATGCAACTTGTTGATGAGTCAGAAGATGACGAGCCCCATACTAGCAATGTTGTCCCTCCTAGTAATACAGTTGCTGATGAAGAAGATAATAGTTATGGTTATAGAGTGAGTGAAGAGAATGATAATATAGAAGAGAATGATAATGAAGATGGAGAGGAAAATGCATCTCACAATAAAAGAGCTTCAGAAAAGTCAAAGCAACCTGTCACTGAAAATTCAAAACCAGAAAAAAGAAGAGCAAAAATAACAAGAGGGAGACCAAAGAACAATAACGACACGGCAGAACAGTTAACTCAAGAACCACGCAAGAAGTTTTCTCATTCCACTCGTCGGAAAAGCAGATGTAGTTTCAATATTTATACGTCAGTTAATTTTAAAGGTTATGATTTCTTATATGTATGTTACTTAATTCATTCTTCTATGCAGTGAAACATTTGCTTAGTATACCGGAGGACGAAATTGATTTTCAGAAGATGCCTTTCAAAGATATTATTTTGCTTGCAGGGTATAAGGAGAGGTTAGCTGTATGTTCTATTTCCTAGCTTTTTTGATGATCTTTTTGTTGAAGTTACAATGGTTTGTTTATCAATAGCATTCAAGAGCCTAATTCATTTCATGTTTGCTTATTATAATATACTGTTTTTCTCTGCTCGACCTACTTTTTCTTTTGCAGATAAAAGAGGAAAAAGCATCAAAGGACACTGCGGCCAATCAAAGGTATTAAGTTAACAATGAGGCATAAATAGAAGATTTTTATGCTCCTGAGATACCTTGTTTGTCATATCATATGCGATTACTGCATGTGAATTAGTATAATAATCATCATTCGTGAATTAAAAGAAACTCATAGTTTATTGTCTTTATGCGCAGATAGAATGATTTGTTATATCTGGTTCATATTCTTTTATCTCTGCTTCTGGATTGATGCTGGGGAAAGAGGAAGGCTATTTAAAGTTTTTAGATCCTAACTCAGAGTCCTGTTTTACAAGTGACATATCTATCATATTATTAGCTATTGTGTTGGCCAAAGGTGTGAAATCTGATAAATTGAAAATTGCCTATGATATTGCAATATTTGAGTCACTGTGACTAATGCATTGTTTAGATATCACCTTCTGCATCACCTATCAAACGCCAAGCATGAGAATGCTACTAATATGTGATGAAAACTAAAATAAAAAGATGGTCCACCTAAATCAGCGTCGTTAAAGGCATGCCTTGCCTTAGGGCTCCACAAGGCAAAGATATGGCATCTGGACTATACCAGGTCAGGCGCCATCTTGGCAGGTGCACCTAGGCCCTCCATGCCCTCACGTGCGTCCTTGAGCTTCAGCCACCTGAATTTTTAATTGTTTTTACTGTTGTAAACAACTCACGGGTTCATATTTCGGAAGTGGGGGATTCCTTATTTAAACCTAATTCTTAAGAAAAATGACTTTCCTAATCCAACTATCTGTCTATTATTGTGAAAATCTCATGTAAAAACCATTCAAAAATTCTGATGTTCTTTCATTATATATATGTGTGTGTTAAAACTTTCTGTAGTGAATTTCTAACAAAGGTTTGACTGGTGATACTTAAATGGTGGTTACTGAAATGTAGTTGAATGTGCTTTATTGAAATTTGTAGGTATGTAGAGTTGATAAAATATTTGCTTATTATATGTTGAATTTTCACATTTTGTCGATAACATGGGTTACAGTCTATTTTATACTTATTGTTCTACCAGAAAATATTATATATTTCTTAAGGCAACATTTGCCTCGTGTCTGCGCTGGACATTGCACCTTTTGAGTATAATGCAGCAATGCTTTTCTCCATTTTGTGCTGTGAGATTTGTGAATTAGGTTAGATGGAAATATAGAAGGAAAGAAGAAAGAAGAAATGAATTGCATTTTTTTTTATAGATTTCCTTCTATTGATTGTTCATTTGAAATTATTGTGGATTGAGTCTTTAAGTGTCAAGTCTAAAAATATAAAAAATGTATGATGACAAATTCCGAATGCCAATCATTTAAATAATTATCCAAATAGACCATTGTGTAAATGGTAAGTGTTTCCATAAAGAATTTACCTGTCCCATTGTGTTTATGGACGGGAACTATACAGGTTAGTCTGGTTATTAAACATCTTTCATAGTACTAAAATCTGTTACTTTGAATTTTTTTGGAAGTTGATCTGTAGGATTTTAAGAATTCACATCAAGTCATACTGATTTACTGCAAAGTTGCCAATTGTTGCTGGTCATGTCTATATATTTTTTTCTATGGAGTTAGTGTAGAAAAGGTCGCACATGCTTGCTTATGAGTACTTTTTTTGTCGTCATTTCTGTGGCATCTGTCTCCATGAACTTATACTCTTGGTTGTGTGCAGCAACTCTAATTCTTTCCATGGGGAAAGTTCTAATAATGAAGAGGATGCTAATCCTTCAGAGCAGGATGGATGCTATGTTAATGATCAATCAAACTCATTGTTCAATTCCCATTCTTTTATGGACAAAACACCCACTGCAAGATGGTCAAAACAAGACACAGAATTGTTTTATGAGGTATATGTAAATCTATTTTTTGCATATATTAAGATATTTATTTCTGTCCCAGCTATGATACTGCAAAGATATTACTGAAAGAATAAAAAAATTGATATATTCATTTCAGATTCTGGTACTAATGAAATTTTAGTTGATCTGTCGCTAAAGTTTAGACTTTAGTTTATGTTGGTAGGGCAACATCTCTAGCATAAGTCTAAATATATTGGCAACTTGTGTTATGTGCTGTGATATTTTATCCATCTATCAAATGCATATATATTAGGCTAAGAGGTGCTTCATGTTAGATGTGGTGGATTGCTGTATTGGTCATGGGATTGGGACCATTGGGTTCATAGTATCCTTTGGCACTCCTACAATTGATGGAAAATCTAGACAGGCTGCCAAGTTGATGAATAAAGCATCGTATTTCTGTCAATGGAATTTTCACCTTGTTTGCAGCTCATTGTTATCGAGGGAGATTTTAGTTGTTTTCCATTTTAATTTTTTAGGGGGTTTTCTGTTAAGTATAGTAGGAAAAGAGGGAAGAAGAAGGTGGAGTCTGTTGAGGAAAATGACAAGGGAGCATGTAACTAACTTCTCTGAGCTGGCAGAGAGAGAGAGCTTAAATATTTACTGATACTAGTTAGATTTCTCTTTATATCAAATTTAGAATGAAGATCAGCTTATTATGAAATAATAATTTCCCTTCTGTTAATTCTTCTTCTCCATTTCTGCTCTTATCTTCTTCTTCTGTACTCCTATTTCTATTTATATTTCTGGACTTATCCCTCCTATTCTCTCGTTACCTAGCTTCTGTCATCTTTCACTCTTTAATTCTTCTCTATTTTCTCATCATTCTAGAGCTACTGATTCCAAACCTAGCATTTTCCCATCATTTTCTAATCCTCTGTGGATAATGCTCAGAGTTTAAAGTAAGATTCTTTACTGTAGGAAAAAAATTCTTTACTGTAGGGAAAAAAAATGATGGATAAGAGTTGTACATAGGATATTGATTGTTAATTATAGTCTTTCTAAAGGAATCCCTTTAATTTGTCATCTGATTCTTTCTCAGTGTTTCCTTTAGTAAATGCACACTTTTTGGAATCTTGCTAGTGGCTCAAGAATGAATCTACGACTTGTATAGCCAAAATGTAAGCACTGTCATATTTATACACAGTAGGAGAATATTTAGCTTATTAACAAATGGATAAGAGTCTAACATCATGTCTCTTTCCTCTATGCTTACTGTATTTCTAATTGATTTATTCTAAAAACATGTGTGGAGTTGAGATGGTGGAAAAGGCTGATAAAAAAAAATCTGCATTCTCCATCAACTCCCTTAAATTGATTTTCTGAAATGCTTTGTCCGCTTTATCTCTCAGAAGAATGAAGGAAACTGGTAGGTTTATGAAGGATTCTTGCTCGATATGCTGTATTTCTGTTTCTTATATAATCTGATACCTTGCTGCACTATTCTACTGCTCGTGTAAGATTTTAACCAATATATGCATGAATATGTGTTTCAGGGAATTCGACAATTTGGGACTGATCTATCAATGATACAACAACTTTTCCCTGGAAGAACACGTCATCAGATAAAGCTGAAATATAAGAAGGAAGAGCGTCAACATCCCTTGAGGCTCTCTGAAGCTCTAAACAGTCGAGCTAAAGGTTTTCCCATTGCTCACTGCGCCCTCCATATCTCTGTTTCCCTAATTTGTGTTCAGATACAAGTATATTTATAATTTGTCATTTACAGTCAATCCTTTAACTCATCCTGCCTCAGGTGGGGTGTTCTTTCATTTATAAGTTTTTATTATCTTCACACCAAAGGTGGTGGTTGACCAGCCATATGCCTGGTGCCATATTTTTCAAGTGCATCTCATACCTAATGCTCCTAGCTGCATTGCTATTGTTTGGTATTAGAATAAATTCCCCAAAAGTGTCATTTGTCCAGCTCTTTATGCAGTAATGTGTTTATCTCGCTAAAAGGGTATCTAATTTGTAAAGCTGCAATGTTACTAGCATGTCCACAGTAAAAAGGGGTTTTCCTAGACTTAGTCTGGAAGCAAATGTTGGAAAACAAAAAGTTACATTAAAATAAATTGTTGTGATATGTGGCATGCTGAAAGTTATGGAGTTTTGACATAATTTTCTCTTGCAGATAATTCTTATTTCGAGAAAGTGATTGAGCAACTACAAGTTGCTGCTCAGACAGAACAAGAGTCAAAAAAAGGTGATTCTGCTGGTCTAACAGACGAGGAAATAGAGTTGAATCCTGATACCAATGTAGGCTTTTTATTCTTTCCCTATGCTTTTGTTATACATATATATATATAATGTTTGAATAATCTGACTTGGACAAAGAATGCCTTCAGACAAAGCCCAAGAACCACTTATCATTATCATTATTATTATTATTATTATTATTATTATTGCTAGCCACGTGTATCGATGTTCTGTTTAGTAATCTGACTTGCACTTGGGAGAGTACCAAATGGGAGTGGAGAGAGCTTTTAAATGCTATAAAGAAATTCACATAATACCGATTCTTTCACTGATGTGTCTGCAGGAGGAAGTGGCAAAATCAGAGCGGGATGAAGATGCAACAGTTGACGAATATGAAGGAGATCCTTTGAAAAATGACAAAGATGATGACGACGACGACGAAATATGGTGTTCATATTAACATGAATTTTGATCATCAAATAGATAAGGGTATTTTTGTTAGTTGCTTTTTTGCATCAATGCAACATTCCATTTTTCTCACTGGTCGACTATTTTTGTATCTAATATAGAGTTGGTTGTCAAGAAAATTTTATTTGGGCATTGCCTTTACTGACCAACTTCATCATTTGCCATTTTCTCTTTGACGCTGGTTAGATGATACAGCAGCTCTTGAATTATGATAGAGCACCATAAAAGTAAATGTAATTTTGCTTTTTCTGAAATTACTTCTATAGAAAGTAAATTTAGTTATTGAACTTTTAGTACGCAAAATGAAACACGAAACAATAATCAAACTTTATTAGTCTTTTTACTTTATTGTAAAAATGAATAAAAAATATATTAAATGGAGGAAGGTAAACTGACCAGGTAGCTGGTGGTAGGTTGGTAGCTTTCGTATGCCTCTCTGTGTTGTAGTTGACCTATAAATTGGCAAGTGATAAATTAACTAAGCAAACCTACTCTTCCTATCAACATTGAACAGTTTAACATTATAATTGAGATTAGTTTCATAATTACTATAAGTTTATGTTTATAGGTGACTTAAAAAATTCTTAAATTCTCATTCAACCCATGTGCCCCAGTTGTTACCTTCATCTGGTTGCCATTTATTTGAGGAACTAGCATGGTTTTTGTCTTTTTATATGTTAAAGCTACAAATTACTTTATTGATTAGCTTGTTTGTTAAATTTCAACAATTATTTTAATGATTAACTTGTATTTTTATTTTTAGGAAATTACACTATTTATAGCATTGATTTTATCTTTTTAAATAATATTCTACTTTTTTAGTCTATTTTTAATATATTCAATATATATCTTTTAAACTGGAGTATGCTTTTTGTGTATTAAATATGTACTAAAAATATAGTTATATAAAAGAGTTTTTTGATATTAAAAGTTGAAAAACAGATGTTTTTATAATAGAAAAAGGGAAATGAATATTTTTTAATATATTTTTATTTTTTGGAGTTTTTGTTTTTTTGAAGAAATCCCTATTTTTTTAGCTAGAAAAAGGAATTAGGAATTGAAAATGAGTTTATTACCATGCCTCTTGTGCACTTATTGTAAGATAAACATTTAAAATTTGATAATACATATGTTTTGTTAGTCAAAATCTAACACAAAATTGATGTTTTAAAAATATTTTTGCGTCATTTTCAACCACTGAGAATTTAACTTAGGAGATCTTATCAATATAAAATTTGTCAAAACTAAAAATTCATATAAAAAAAAATATAAATTTCATAAAAATAAAATTTGTCAAAACTAAAAATTCATATAAAGAATATAAATTTCATAAAAATTCATGAATAGTCAACCCTCATCTAAATGAAATCAATATTTTTTTTGTTGGATATGAGTAAAATTAATTAATTTTTTAAATTTTGATGAGAAATTTGAACTCAATTATTTTATAAATATAAAAAATAATTTAATATCTCTTAATTAAAAATTGATTAAAATATTTTTTTTTGAGCAGGATTAAAATACTTTAGTTACAAGGTAGTTGAATTTCAAGGGAATTACCGAATTAGTATGATATTTTGTACTGAAAAAAGCAACAAAAGCAAAAATGTTAAAAACAATGATTGTTTTGAGTTCAAGTCTTAAAAACGCGTTTCCAACAAAGCTTCGTTGGCTGCGGCGATAATTTCATGCTGCTTCTGTCGTGCTTGGCAAAATTATACTCTTTTGTTCATTTTGTTTATGCTTCACTATATCCTCTTCCATTTTTTCACTTTTATTTTATTTATTATTCATAATAATTAGTAACAAAAAGAATAATGAGATGTAGTTATATTGTTCTCTATGTATATTTTTTAATTTTACTTTTATTATAAATGAGAATAAAAATAAAATATATGATTATTATTTTATGGAAATAAAAATATAAAAATCTCAATAAAATTAAAAAATTAAAGTAAAATAATATAAAAGAGAAAATTTTAACCTAATAAATTCACTTAATTTATTTTATAAGATAATTAAACTTGATTATAGCTGAGTTATAGATCTCAATTAATAAAAAAATTATAAAAAATGATGAATTTTTAAAAAATTTAGCATTTTCTCAGTTGTCTAATTATAATTTATGTTTATTAATATTAACTAAAATAAAAAGAAACACAATACATAATAAAAAAAAATTGAGTTAATGAGTCTGATAGTTTTTAATCTTTTATCATCATCCCATTAAAAATTCTAAACTTTATTTTATAAAAATAAAATATTTAAACTTTTAATTTTATCCCAATAAAATTTTTGAATACTATATTTTGATAATCAAAATATGAAATTGTGGCAAAATATCGCTATGTGGTAACAAATAAAAGAAATTTCAATTCTACCTTATTCCACATCCATGTATGAGAAATTAAAGGTAAAATAAATAATTTAAAGTCTACTGAAAATATGATTTTAAGTCTTTTAAAAAAATATAGGTGGGAATCAACATGAAATTAATTTTTTTTTGTTATATGGCAATATATGTAATTGTAATAATATATCTCATTTACCGAAAAATAGTTTTAAGAATTTTATTAAGACAAAATCAAAAGTACTATAATTTTATCTTTATAAAATTAAGTTTAAAGATTTTATTAGGATAAGATAAAATATCGAGGACCATCGATGTAATTACCTCTAAAAAATCCAAACAAAATAAGTTTTCCACGACTAATTCATTGGTAAATTTATATACTATGTTTTATAAAATTATTTTATTTTATTATATAATTATTATAATTGCATTTGCAAAACATATTACTTTTTCGAATTTTCTTTGATTATTAGAAATATAAAAAAATAGGTTAAGGTGTCTTGGTGAGGCTTGCAAAGTTATTCTAGGTGAGATTTTAACCACTCAATATAGATTAGTAATTTTGGATGTCAAGATTAAGAGGTTGACAAGTAGATTAAGGAGAAACAAAATTTTCAAGATTAGATGATGAACTTTAACAAACAATTGATTTTTAAGAATGAGTTGGTCAAAACCGAAGGTTGAGAGGTGGATATGAATTGGGAGGTGAATATAAATATGTTAGCAAATGATATCTAAGTGAAAATGTCTACAATAATTAAATAAGCAGTTAAAAAGGTACTTGGAAAATCTAAAGGGAGTAAACATCCCTTGAAGGAGTCTTGATGATAGAATAAAAAAGTACAAAAAATAATAAGAAGTAAAAGGAAATAATATAAGAGTTTGACAAAGTGTAGTGACAATAATGCTTTTGAGCATTATAAACAAGAGAAAAATGATGTTAAAAAGGCATTTAGTTAGGTAAGAGCATAATTTTTAAAGAGTTTGTATGAGAAATTTGGAATAAAGAAATGAGAAAAAACTATTTATAAATTGGCTAAAATAAGGAATATAAAATATCAAAATTTAAACTAAGTTAAGTGTATCAAAGAGGAAGAGAATAAAGTTTTGGTGAAAAAAGAGGATGCAAATAAAAGATGGATAAGTTATTTTGATGATCATTTTAATTGTAATCGTAGTAAAAATATTGATGGTTTGGACGACGTAGCTGAGAAAAATGTGAAGTAGATTAAACAGATTAGACTTTCTAAAATTAAGAAAGCTTTAAAGAGAATGAAACTTTATAAAACCTATAGATCAAATGAAATATCCATTGAGGTGTGAAAATGTTTGGGAGATATAGGAGTTGCGTGGTTGACGCCTTTGTTTAGTAAGATATTGAGTACAAAGAAAATGCCTAATGAATGGAAAGAAAACAATTTAAAACATATTTTTAAAAATAAAAGAGATATTTAATATTGCTCAAATTATAAATGCATAAAACTTATGAGCTACACCATAAAATTGTAGAAGAGAGTTGTGGAATACCATTTATTCTTGGACATTTGTATCTCCCAAACCAGTTTGGTTTTATGTATAGTCATTCAACTATAGAAGCTCTTTTTCTTATTAGAGATTTAATAGAAAAATACAAAATGACGAAGAGTTTACGTATGATTTTCATTTACTTGGAAAAATGCTTATGATAGAGTTCCTATAAAATTCGTATGGTGGGTTCTAGAACGTAGGAATATATCTATAAGATATATCAAAGTATTAAAGAATATGTATAATGAAGTCATCATTAGTGTTTGTATTGTTGGAGGGGATTTCAAGAATTTTTTTTTTGTTTCTATTGGGTTACACCAATGTTCAACTTTGAGTTTTTTTATCTCTTTATCTTGGTTATGGATGAGTTAATAAGGCATAAACAGAATGTCATCCCTTAGTGTATGATATTTACAGTTGATATTATGCTAATAGATGATACTCAAGCATGAGTAAATAAAAAATTGAAGTTATGAAGAAGTACTTTGGAATCTAAGGGTTTTAAGCTAAATAGAGCTGAAACTGAATATATGCATTGTAGATTTAATAATGCAAATGGAGAAGAAGACAAAATTATTTTAGACAGAGTGACAATATCTCATAGTACTCATTTTAAGTACTTGGATTCTATTATTCAAGAGAATAACAATTGTAAAGAAAATATAAGTTATAAGATTAAAGCTGGTTGAATAAAGTGAAATGTGCTATAAGAGTTTTATGTGATTGAAAAATGTCAGTTAAATTAAAAGAAAAATTTTACCGTATTGCTATAAAGCCTGTAATGATGTATGATAATAAGTGTTGGATAGTGAAAAGATAATATATGAGTAAGATGCATATTAAGAAAATGAGAATAATAAGATAGATATGTGGATGCATTGAGATTTATAAAATTCATAATAAGTACATTAGAGAAAAAATAAAAGTAACGCCTACGAAAATAAAACAAAATAATATAAATTGAGATAATTTAGTTATTTAAAATAAAGATAAAATATCGGTTTGAAAAATTGAATAAAATAAAGTAGATATAGCTACAAAAAGTATAAATAAATTTAAACTAATCTTATTATTTTATATTTATCGAATGATGTTGCACTAAAGCTATTCGAGTAAAAAAGTTATATATTCAATAACTTAGATTAAGATTTTATGGAATGGGTTGAGTATTAGAAATAAAATATAGATAACAAATGTAAAAATAAATAATTTAAAAAAAAAAAAAGAGATTTCTAGTAAAAAAAGGACCATGCCACCGTGTGTATAATTAATGGCGACTCTCATTATTACTCAATTACAAAACTCTAAAATCCAGTCAATACCGCTGGCAGATTCTTTATTCTGTTCTACCCACAGAAACCATCTCTCTCTATTTGCCACGTGGAATTCTTGACCCAAACCCGAAAAACGCTGGACCCCACTTCCTACCCAATTAGGTCTCCGACTAGAAACCCCGATTCTCGCTCTCTCTTTACCTCTCTCTTTCTTCACTCTCTTTGTCTCTCTCTAAAAAACGCTCCTATTTCGCCGTAGCTTAATCGGCGATTCTAATTTATTCTATTTATTTTTATTCAATTTTATTTTACTATTTTTCCCTTCACTATGATCATCGCTTAAAATTCCCCGATCAGATGCATTAATGACCTTCCGATCTTCCTCGTGATCTGCGGCAACATTAATTTCTCCGCAAGGTCCATACTTTTTCTTTTCTTTTTTTTTTTGCTTTCTCAAATTTTAGTTGAATTTTGGTGTTTGTTGTAGGGTTTTTGATGAGAATGTGGCGATTTTTATAGGTGCATTGTTATTGTTGTTAAGGCGCGATTCTATTGATCTTTTGATCGGGTGGAATTGAATTGAAGAATTTTATTGTTCTCGAATTGCGTGCAGAATCCGGGAAAATGTCTGGTCCACTGGATCGGTTTGCTAGACCTTGTGAGTGATTCCTACAATTTTTGATATCTTATTTGATGGATGTTACTGTTATGGTTTCTTGATATTAGGGTTTTACTGTTTGGTGGCATGAGAAAATTTGGGGAAAAGATGAGAAGTAATCCTAATATTTGTTTTTTCTTATTTTTTTCAGTTTATTATTATTATTTTTTAACAATTTTTGAAGTGTATTTTCTTAAAAAAAAATTTTTGTGACTGTAATTTGTATTTAGAAGGTTTGGCTTCTTCTCGGTTTTAGCTTAAATGGTTATGTTACAGTGGTAGTTCTGATGATAACGGTAACACTGTTACTTATTTAATTTTTATTTGGCAGGCTTTGAGGGGTTCTCTGGTAGTGATGAGAGAAGAGAGAGAAAATCTGATTTTGAAAACTCTGAGGATGAGAGGCGAACTAGAATTGGTTCACTGAAAAAGAAAGCAATTAATGCGTCCACTAAATTCAAGCATTCTCTGAAGAAAAAGAGCAGTAGAAGGAAAAGTGATGGTAGAGTCAGCTCTGTTTCAATAGAGGATGTTCGGGATGTTGAGGAACTGCAAGCTGTTGATGAATTTCGACAGGCATTAATAATGGATGAATTACTTCCACAAAGACACGACGATTATCATATGATGTTGAGGTGCTCAGACCCTTAAATTTATATACTTGTTTTTGTTCAAATTGCTGTTTGCTTTTACATTTATTCCCATAATTAGGTTGGCATAAGTGATGAGGAATATGTTACCTGTAGATGTACTAACGTGAAGATAATAATGCATTATCACAAAAGTTATTCAACTTAGGAGTTTGTTCTGGTTATAATTATTTACATGTTATGCCTGATCTAGTATATCTCAATCACCATTACTCTGAATTTTATTATTGATGCATGCTTTTCTAGTATGTTTTTCACCCTCATCTTGAGACGTTCCTTTCTGATATTGGTTGATTCCACCTCAGTCATTTTCACTGCTCTCCGTTTCTTTTTTCTTTTTTATTCTTGCTATACCTTGTTTATGCCCTGACATTGCCATGATTCACCTATATTTTCTCAATGTCAGTTTAGTAACAATTTCAAGTCTTTTTTACATCTTCCAGGTTTTTGAAAGCAAGGAAGTTTGACATCGAGAAAGCAAAACACATGTGGGCCGAAATGCTTCAGTGGAGGAAGGAATTTGCTGCTGATACTATTATGGAGGTATTACATTTTATAATTTCCTCGAAATTGCTCTGATCCAGTGAGCTTCTTGATTCTTTTCGTTTTTCATTTTTTTTGTTGTGGTGCTTGTGTTTTCAGGATTTTGAATTTAAAGAATTAAATGAAGTATTGAAGTATTATCCCCACGGTAATCATGGCGTGGATAAAGAAGGGAGACCTGTTTACATTGAAAGATTGGGAAAAGTTGATCCACAGAGACTTATGCATGTTACAACTATGGATCGGTATGTGAAATACCATGTGCGGGAATTCGAGAAAAGTTTTGCCATAAAGTTTCCAGCTTGTACCATTGCTGCAAAGAGGCATATAGATTCAAGCACAACCATTTTGGATGTTCAAGGCGTGGTATGCATGATGTAGCTTGTATACTGGAGAGTGCATATATGAGTTATCAAAATACATGATTACTCATTTCTTCTATTTCACTGTTAATCATTCAGGGTCTTAAGAACTTTACCAAGAATGCCAGGGATCTCATCATGCGGCTGCAGAAGATTGATGGTGATAATTATCCTGAGGTTTGATTAATTACTTAATTTGCACAGGAGTTTGGTATTGTTATTAGATGACTCAAATTATGTCATATTGTGACTGAACTTTTGTGCATCTCTAATCAATGCAGACACTCCACCAAATGTTCATCATTAATGCTGGTCCTGGATTTAGACTGTTGTGGAACACTGTGAAGACTTTTTTAGATCCCAAAACCACCTCCAAAATCCATGTGTGTAAAATTCTCTTCTATGCTTTGAAAGTGTCATTGATGTCTACTTGTTGATAACTTATTAAAATATTTTTTTTGGTCATTAGGTTCTTGGAAACAAGTACCAGAGCAAATTGCATGAGATAATAGATGCCAGGTAAAAGAGACTGGATTCTGCTCTAATAAATTTATTAGTATCTATATTCATCTTGCATCTTCATCAGCTCGTGTTTTTTTATCAGTACTCATTTTCTACTTATCCAAATTGGATAGTTTGTACCATAACTTAAAACACTTATTATGCAATAATTGCAATTCATGCAGTGAGTTGCCAGAATTTCTTGGTGGTACCTGCACTTGTGCAGAGCAGGGAGGTTGCCTTCGGTCAGATAAGGGACCATGGAAAAACCAAGAAATACTGAAGGTTATTAACTGGTCTTCTCTATATGTGATATAGAAGCTAAATGATCATAAAACAGTATACTCGTTTCTATTCAAGAAAAAATTAGTTGCTTACATTTATTTTGTTGCAGATGGTTCTTAATGGTGAAGCTCGCCGTGCTAGGCAGGTTGTAAAAGTTTTAAACAGTGAGGGGAAGGTTATTGCTTATGCTAAACCCCATTATCCAATGGTAAGACTATCAGTATTTATCAATTTCATATGGACATGGGGAAATTTTCTGTTTCCTTATGATTGGGTTGTTGCCTTGGATATTTTGTAGTTGATCAAAGGCAGTGATACATCCACTGCAGAGTCAGGATCTGAAGCTGAAGATATTGCTTCCCCTAAAGCACTGAAGAGCTATTCACATCTTCGACTGACTCCTGTCCGCGAAGAAGTATGTTTTTATGTTCTAGTATGCTCTTATGCTAAATATGTTGATCATTTAGTTAGCTACATTATGATTCAAAACTTATTTTACTTGAGCAATTTAATGGAACAAGATAATCCCAACAAAGTTATGTCTTCCCTCATTCTTCTTATCTACATTAGAGTGCTTTAACTAAACTAATGTGTTAAAATTTTTTATGCCTTATTTTTCCCTTGCAAATTGACAAACCATCTGTTGAAGTTGTATATAGATGACAATATTAAAAGAAAAAAGAAAATACATTTAATGCGCCTTATACTAAGATCAATGTGGTTGCCTATAAACTGAGAGCATGATGAACCTTTCCTCTAAAATAATAAAGTTCTAAAATGACGGTTTATTCTAACTAACCAATTCATGCTGTCTGGGTGTTGAAGCCCAATATTTGTTATAAGTTTTTCATTTTACTTTGTTTTTATGATTTTCCAGGCTAAGGCAGTTGGAAAGACAAGCTATGCTTGCAGCTTCTCAGGGTATGATGAATATGTTCCTATGGTTGATAAAGCTGTTGATGCTGGTTGGAAAAAGCAAGAATCAAATCAGCGGCATTCTGTTTCCAAAGGTTAGCGAGTGAAGTGGTTTTTAATGCTTATGTTCTTGTTAATTTATCTAGTCATCTATGCTTATACATTGTGCATGAAGAACACTGGGTTTCCTGCTTGAAAAGAGAGAATTCTTCGCTTTAAGTTTTAGAGTTTGACAGATATGTACAATTTGATGTGCTTGACTTAAAGTCAGTTACATATGTATAAGTGATATGAGATTGGGTTTCTTAAAATTGTACTATGCCCCCATAAAGTATTATGGGAGATCTACCCTGTAAGTTATACTGTTTTTATGCATATGGGCTACAGTTCATGGTTCTATATACTAAAAAGAAGAATAAAAGGAGAGAAGTTCTTCTTGGATTTGGCTGACTGCTTTTCATTACTGGAGCATTTAGCTTCACTAGTGGTGGTTTCTGGGCACCTTTCCAACATTCTTCATCACTGTTTTTTTCTCTTGCCAATTTTGGATTGATTTGTTCTTATTTTTGATTGGTTGCCAGCCTTTTTCCACTCAAAAACTTCCGAACAACTAATTAGTAAAATCTAGCTTAGCCATGAACCCAAATGTTGTAATATGTACAAATGCATAAAAATTCAGAAGTTCGATATATTTATTGATTTGTAGATTTTGTTCCTTTTACTTTTTCATCTGGTAAACAATGAAGGTGGAATTTTCATTGCAGCAACACTTACTCTACCCAACTCTCCAAAGACTCCAGAAGGAATTTGTGCTAGAATTTTGGTAGCAGTTATGGCTTTCTTCATGTACCTTTTCACTCTTTTCCGAACAACGGTGTTCCGACTAACTAAGAGGCTTCCTGTTCCATCTTCTAATCAACAAAGTTCACCTGAACTTTTCCTGGATGCAACGCAGGAAGAGTTTCGTCCCCCGTCACCAACTCCAGCTTTTACTGAGGCAGATCTCCTTTCCTCTGTACTGAAAAGGCTTGGTGAGCTTGAGGAGAAAGTTGATACACTTAAAGCAAAGCCATCAGAAATGCCTTATGAGAAAGAGGAGTTGCTGAATGCTGCTGTTTGTCGTGTGGATGCATTGGAAGCTGAACTCATTGCTACTAAAAAGGTATGCTTGCATTTTTAGAGCTTTTTACTGTCAAGTGGTTATCATGATGTGCAAGCCTATTATTTATCCACTGTCATTTAAGGTCTCATGTGAAGTATGGGATGGATTTTAAAAAAAAATGGTACTGATGCAATGTTGTTCCATCCTCACCATGAATTTGTAATGCCTTGTGACAAATACTGTCTCATTAAGTTAATCAGCACCTTGGTGTTGTTGGGTTCCAATTTTGCTTGAAAAGCAACATTGCTTGCATTTTCCATTGCTAGGATGCACATTACTATTAATTGTTTCATATATCTTTGCATTGGTAGTTACTGGCTTACTGCATCAAAAGTAGAATTAATTATTTTCTCCATTTTCTGAAAGAAGCATAATGTTCTTAATCACATGTGCTCCCAAACAGGCTCTGCATGAAGCTTTAATGAGGCAAGAAGAATTGCTCGCTTACATAGACAGTCAAGAAGAAGCCAAGTTCCGGGTAGGGTGATCAATCTCTCTTTTACTTGTATGTCATAGGAAGTACACGTTTATTTTAACTCATATAATATGTGGCTGACAATTCCCTTTTTTTTTCTCTTTGTACCAGAAAAAGAAGTTTTGCTGGTAAGATGTTATGCCAATTAAGAGACTTTGATTTCTTGGCTGGCACTAAAACATCGTATCTATACGAGTGTTTAACATGCGAGTACCCATGTTGATTGTGCTGAGGATGCACTTTCTAATTGATGTGATTGCAAATGATTGTGCTGAGGATGCACTTTCTAATTGATGTTATTGCCAATGAACCCAAACCTTGTGACGAAATTGTTCTACAACTACGATCTTTCTTAAATCATGTTTGTGCGGTTTGGTTTGCTCAATTCTATGCTTTTTTCCATGTATATTTTTTCTAATCCGAAATGAAATTGAGAATTGTCAAGGGCCTTCACACATTGATGTTTTTATCATATATCATGTATCATTTGAGTGTTTTTTGTCGAGCCATTTAATTTTTACCTTTTCTTTAAAATTGGGTCACATGAGCACTTAGGACTTTAATACAAATTCTTGATGTCTTAAAAAACTAAATGAAGTTATCTATAGTGAAAGCTGCTAGCATTAATAAGTCCCCATCTTGTTTACTTTTCGAAGTACTGAATAATTGCTAGACATAACTTTTCGAAGTACTGAATAATTGCTAGACAAAACTGAAGTAGGCGGTTGAATTTGAAATTTACGATAAAAAAGGCTGATTTTATTATATGTGAAATACTATTTCTATTTGCCATATTTTTTTATTTAATTATACTTCTTTTTTATCAGATTTTTTTTATACTTTGAGCAGCTAGATTATCAAAATTGTTTTAATAGTTATTTATGAATAAAAGATTCTTTTTTCGTAACACCAAATAATCTAAAGCCCATCGTTTGATGTTACTGTGATTTTAATCAAATTTCAAACACGTTCAAACAAGCAAGTTTCTTTGATTTCTAATACAGGTGAATATTATATATATTTTTTTCAACTTCTTTAGGAATTTCTAGGGTTAATTTCTTTCTCTTCATGTTAGTTCTGCATGTAAATGACATGAAGCCACGAAAAAAAAGTGGGAAAGAAATAGTAATATGAGAATGAGAACTAAGAAGAGAGTTCAATAGGAAAAATGTATTTTTTCACTCTTGAACTTTAGGTCATATGTAAATTAAATCCTTTAATTTTTATTTGGTAAAATTGAATTTCTCAACTATATGAGTTGGTGAGTTAATGACATTGAGCCTTTTTATAACGCCAGATAAACTAGTATTGGCGCACGCTATCAATTAAGAAGTTCAATATCATAAAATAAAAGTTCAGAGGCTTAATGTGCAAAACACATAAAATTCAGGGGCTAAAAAATTCGTTATTTCTTAAGTTTTTATCAAAACATACCGCTTTGCTCCATCAACTACTCGATTTTGACGACAATTGAAAATATACATTTAACGTTTATTAAAAAAAAATTAATTTCACTTAACTCGTATAGTTGAGGAGGGTCAATTTTATCAAATAAAAGTTGAGATACTTAATTTATATCTGATCTAAAGTTCAAAACTGAAAAAATATATTAATATCTCTAAATTTTAATTTATCTGGATAAAATTTCATAACTTCATTGAAATTCCTAACTGCGTTTTTCAATTAATATATCGCATATGAAACTTCATGTCTATCATATTACTTTTTCACTTTCACATAGAAAAATAGAGAAAATGATGTTAGATTCTCATTTCAGTGTATAGTTTTATGTGGTGTCATGAAAAGAAATTGGAAGAACAAATCGAAATTTAAAGATATCAATGACATAAATAGAAATATTTAAGATGGTTGGTGAAATTAACTGCAATTATATCCTATTTTGAATTATAATTTGATTAAATTTTAGTGATTTTCTTTAGTGACAAACAGGAAATTAGAGTCTAATTCAGTGAATGGAGATGAAATTAGCTAAAACTTCACCAACCCTTTTCTTTTAGTTTGATTAATTTGGTTCATATAAAACATCCCAGTTCGTGCACTAAAGGAGAACTGAAAAAGTATATTCCATCAGTTATGCGGAAGTTAATACTCAAACTTACACAAATATCAACACGAAAGCAAAAAACTGCAGTGTCATATACAAGGGTTTAGTTGTGTAGCATACAGAAACACTTGAAATCATAACAAATACAGGGGCAAAAAAAAATTCAAATAGCCTCCGGTATCAGTAAATTCTCAAGCTCGCGTGTGGGGTATTGCAGAGAAACCAGCACTTGTAAACCTCACTCGGTTTTATAGAGATTCTTCTCTCAGAATCCAAAAAACTGAAAATACGAAAAGCCCTTTATTAGAATTGTTATGTGCAATACTAAACAAGCAAAAAATTATTAAATATATGGCTTCATTTGCATACCCTTCTCTTCTTATTCTTCTTCTTTGCGATGTATTCCAGGAGTTCCTGCTGTTTAGCAATTGCATCCTCAAGTGCCTGCGCAAACAATCAACAATAAATGCAAAAGTTGCCTCAAACATTACTCTCACTAGCTCGTACAAGCCAGTTTACAGGAACACACACCCTTGTTCCTGTATGAGGAGAACAAAATAAATAGAAGAATATCATGAAGATACCTTCTTGGTCACAGCCAGCTGTTGCTCCAAGACATCAGTGCGTCTTAAAGCAGCATTCAACATTTTCTCTTTCTCAGGTGGCATGACTTCAGTTTTTGAGGCAAGAAAATTCATCTTCTCTTCCATTTCAGCCATGCGCATCATCAGGGTCTTGTATTCACCAGTGAAGATGGTTGGTGCTGGCAATGCATTATTTTTCATCATTGCATCATCGTAGTAAACCTGACTACCATAAATAGCAGCTTCAGTAATTTTTCTTGGAACATTGCGTGTCATGCCAACCATGGTGACAATTCCCATCACTAAGGCCATAACCCCACTAAGAATCGGATTGCGCACTCCATCAGCCTTGTAAGCCCCATCTGCAGGGAAATGGGCTGCTTTGAAAATGTGAAGAAATTAAGTAACTCGTAAGCATACATAAGTTAAAAATTTCATATTTTTGGGGATGTCTACATACATTTAGGGATGTCATATCTATCATTCTGCATTTTAGAAGGCCAAGCAGCATCTACAGACTTGTCAACCATCAGAATGAGGTCACCATAATTTTCTGTGTTGCTCCTTTTGCTAATGGAGAACTGAAAATATGTAAAGAGAGTTACAAGCAAAATCTAAACAACTTGAGAAATAAATTTACATACCAAAATATAATACTGTATTCCAAAAATTTTAATCTTAGACTATTTATATCAACTTATATTAAAATGCTGGTATCAGCTCGGAAAACCAGAAAACAAACTTCTTCTTCAGGAGCAGGACAGAATTTTGAATACTCAACATCCTTAGCTGCTTCTGCGCTGAAAGGATCTCCACTCTGTCAGGTTAAACAAGAAAAAGCGGGAAAGGAGAAAAATGAGAAAGTTAAGCAATCAATTAGTGGCATAAAAATTCGAGTAAGTTTAAAATATATATATATATATATATATGTTAGAATTAAGATATACTCTAAAGCTATATCTATAATGTAATTGTAAATTATATCCTTTAATGGCATAAAATTATATTCTTTTAATTAGATATTTATTTAATTATTAAATAAATATTTATTTATTTTATAGAATATAAGCTCATAAGTAATTTGTTAGAGAATTTATTTATAAGTGTTATAAATATGAGTGAAAAATTTTCTAGTACAAATACTTTAAATGTTCATGGTCGTAAGATATTTTATTTGAGCGTAATTTATCCAAAAGACCATCACCTCTGTTTATTTCTAAGATTAATATGAGATATTAATGATATGGAAGTAGTGAGTCATGTGCTACTTGAATAAAGATTCTAAATAAATATGTGAATACTCATAGTGATGAGTAGGTTGAACATGTGACGCAGGATAATAATAACATGAAGTTTTACTGCTTGTCAATTATTAATTATCCTGATCATAAATGAATTAATCCTTAGACCTAAGGGGATATTATATTTCACATATAGATAATTAAAATTTGTTACTGCTTCCATACATGTACAATGTATGTGTATATGGACATGTGGTGGTTTTAATTATTTATATGTAGGAAATAAATAATCTGCCAAAATGGAATTTATACCTTGAGTAAACAAGGATAAGATACTATACAATTTGGTTATTCTTAATAAAGAAGTCCTTGGCCAAGGCGGTGAGATATTTACTAAGAAAAGTGTTTTTAGTAAAAATCAATTTTATTAAGAATTAGAACCATGATAGAAGTATAGTATATATTCGGATTTGACAAAATCATGACCTTGAATTAGTTCGGGATCTTTATAAAGGGATTAATCATTAATATGATAATTTGGTTCGAATATCCCATTTAACTTGACAGGTTAAAGATATTCATTTTTAATTAGGTAATTATAGTGCATGTTATGCTAGACACTGACTATGATTTATGAGACCGAAAGATAATTGGGATAATCTTTTGGAGAGAAAATATTTTCTCGCAATTATCAAGAGTTGATATTGTATCTCATTGCTAATTAAACATGAACCTAGAGAGTCACACACAATACAACTCTAAATGATCTAGTAAATATTATTTTGATAATTAATTAAAATGTTTAATTAATTAATCAAAATTAATTGGATTAAATTTGTAATGAGATTACAAAGACCCTAGCATGTCTTAAATATTTAATCCATGTAGAGTACAAATTAATTACAATACTTGTATATGATACATGTTATGTAGATTAATTTTTGGACTTAAAATAATAAATTTAATTATTTAATTATTTAATTAAAAGTTAATTAATTATTTAATTTATTTATTTCTTTTTCTTTTTCTTTTATGAGTGGAAGACCATTTTAATGGGTGAAAGACTACTTTAATTAGTGGAGTATTATTTTGTTAAATTGGTGGATATGATTTGTTTTTCCTTTATTTAAAGAAAAATAATAAAACCACTTGTTAAATATAATTGAGATGTGATCTCATTTATGTTTTTTTGAAGAAGCATTCATTAAGTTTGGTTTTTCACAAGAGAGATTTTTTCCTCTCTTTCAATGTGAAGTGGAAAAGAAAAAAAATATTTTTATTTTATTTTTCTTTTAAATCCAATTTTTTAAAAAAAGAGTTCTTGAAATTAAATCTCTACATATCATTCATACTAGAGTTTTAATCTTGGTTTTGGGCAATAACAATAAATCAAGATTTAATCTTTGGAGCTTGGAGGATCTAGATCAAAAGAGTTGGTGTGAGATATCTAGAGGCCACACATTTAGGTGGTTTGGAGGAATTGTGGAAACACCTAGTCTTCAAGAGGTAATTTCTAATATCTCCTCCTATGTATATTTGGTATTTTGTAAATCAATTAGATTTTACTTATTTGGATGTTTTGTTAAATTCTAAAATTAGAATTTAGAATTAAAAAGTTCAATTCTAGTGTTAAAAGTTAACACATGATATTTAATTAATAAACTAATTGTGAAAATTTTTGAAATTTACCACAGTTAGCTATTAATTAAATTTCGCTTCCGTTGCTCTAATTCTAGTATTTATCGCATCTTAACAGTGGTATCAGAGCCGGCTAATTGATTTGCAAGATCTAATTTTATGGCCAAATTCTTAATTTTATGATATTTAATAATTTTATTTAGTGTATGTGATATGCTAAATTAATTTTTGAATATATATAAAATTTAAGAAGTGTAGTAATTCTTAAATATTTGATATTTGGGAAATTAAAATTAAATATGTGATATTCAATTTAAATAAAAATTGTATATAAGATATACAATTGGTTTATGGAAGTGTTCCATATGGTCCAAAAATAAAATAATAAACTTTTAGTTATTATTTATTTATTTATGGATGTGAAAGGCATAATGGATGATCATGGACTTAGGATCATTTTTATACATACATGTGATGAATGTATATATTTGATTTGATGATTTTGTAATAATTATTTTTTTGATGGATTGTAATTATTAATTAGAAAATAAGATTTATTTTATTCCCTTTATAGGCTTTTGTAAAATTAATTGTATGATTAAAATGTATTTATCTAAGATGGAGGGAGACCAAATTTCACAAATATGCCTAGTGGAAGCAAAGACTTCAAGTGTTGAAGACTTTGTAATTTATTTATTTATTTTAATTCTAATTTGTAATTTAATGCATTCATGTATAAATTCATTTATCACCATATTCTTTCCGGCTAAGAATATGGAAATCATAGTAGTCCATGGTCATATCTTTTATATTTTCCATTCTTCCATGTATATGATGCATGTAAAATGGTGAATGTGCAAAGTGAGACTAATAAGTATTAATTAAATAATTGATTAAAAGTTAATTAATCACTTAATTAAAAATATTGCCCAAAAATCTTCCAATTAAAAATTAAGTCTAGTAGCTCTCCACTAAAGCAATGAATTTAAAATTTTAATTAATTTTTCACTGGCTATGGACACATAGGAGTGATTTATTAATTAAGAGATTTTGAAATTAATTGTTAATCATGAGATGATGTGAATATATGGATACATTATTTTACAAGAACGGCAATGGGCACCTGAGTTTCTTAATGTTTAAATCCATATGTATGCTGATTTAGTGGTTATAGACTTAACTAATATAAAAGGCTAAGAATGGCACTAGGCACCTGAGGCCCATAATATTAGGAGCAGAAATGATTAAATTTCACATGAGATGTGATATTAGAGGAAGTTAATAATTAGTAAGAGTTACTAATTAATAAAACCGGCTAATAGGTAAAAGTTACTATTTTAATCACCCAATAGAAATCTATCCTTATAAAGATTTCCGTTTTTCACTTGGAAGTGTGAAATTTGAAATAAATAGTGGGAGGATCATAATTGATTAAAGACCAAATCATTATGATAGTTTTACATTACATGATTCTAATAATTTACTTTATTTTCTACAGTGTCTTAAATCTCTAATAAAATGAAAAACTCAAATCCACTCGCAAGCATTCTTGATAAAAACATGCTCACGGGGCCTAATTACACTGATTGGTTAAGAAACATTAAAATCATCTTGATTTCTGATCGCATAAAGTATGTGATTGATTCTCCTATTCCAAGTTTATCTGAAGGAGCTTCAGAAGAAGAAACTGAGACGTGGAGAAAGTGGAAATTGGATGATGAGCAAGCTAGAATGTATATGCTTGCTTCTATGAATAGAGATTTGCAGAAGCAACATGAAAATTATTCTACTGCTCAGGAAATTATTATGCACTTGGAAGAATTATATGGTGAGACAAGCAGGAATGTTAGATATGAGATATCTAAGGAATTATTCCGTTCTACCATGAAGGAAGGTATGGATATTGGAGAACATGTTCATAAAATGATTCGACTCATTGAGAGTCTAGAAAGTTTAGACTTTGGAATTGATCAACATCTCCAAATTGATTTGATCCTCTCATCCCTTCCTGATTCATATGGTAGGTTCATATCTAATTTTTATATGAACAAAATTGACTGCACATTAGCTAGTCTCCTTAATATGCTTGTCACCGAACAAAATACCTTAAAAAATAGTAAGGATAAAGAAGTTTTAGTTGTTGCTTCTACCACTTCTTCTAGTAAGACTAAGAAGAAAAAGGGAAAGAAGAAGAAAGCTTTCAAACTTAAACCAAGTGGCGGAGTTTCTAAACCAAAATCAAATAAGGCATCCAGTTCTAATGACAAAGGAAAATGTTTCCATTGTAAGGAAGAAGGCCATTGGAAGAGAAATTGCCCTAAGTACTTGGAGTCAATAAAGGGCAAGAACAAGCCTTCGGAAGGTATGTTCTATTATTCTAATCCTTCTAATAACTCATCTATTGCTTGGATTCTTGACTCAGGTGCAAGTAATCACATTTGTGCATCTTTGCAGGATCTAGTAAGCAGTGAGCATTTGGAACAGGATGAGGTAATTTTAAAGCTTGGTAATGGAGCAAGCGTTGCAGCCAAAGCTATTGGATCTACCTCAATTGACTTAAGAAGTCATATTTTATTATTACATGATGTTTTATATGTACCTAATGCTTATAAAAACATTATCTCTATTTCTAGTTTGACTAGTATGGGTTATGAACTCTATTTTAAAAGAGATTCTTGTTTAATATATTATTGTAATAATATAATAGGCACTGGTTATATTATAGATGGCCTTTATTATTTGGATAATAATGGTAGTTGTAATAATAAAATTGTTCCACACAATGCCACACATATAAATGTTATTCATAAAAATAAATCTAGTCTAAAACACTTATAGCATTTAAGACTAGGTCATATTGGAGAGGATAGAATCACTAAGTTGGAAAGGTTAGGAATTTTAGATCCTTTGGATCAAAATTCTATTCCGACTTGTGAATCATGTCTTCAAGGAAAAATGACTAGATCACCTTTTGTAGGACAAAAGGAAAGGGCCAAAGAAGTTTTAGAACTCATACATAGTGATGTATGTGGTCCATTAAGTATAATGGCTAGAGGAGGTTTTTCATACTTCATCACTTTTACAGATGATTTCTCTAGATTTGGCTATGTTTATCTTTTGAAGCATAAACATGAATCTTTTGAGAAATTTAAGGAGTTTAAAAATGAAGTAGAAAATCATTTGGGTAAAAGAATCAAAACTCTACGATCAGATCGTGGTGGAGAATATCTATCTAATGAGTTTAATCTTTTTCTCAAAGAAAATGGCATTGTATCACAATTAACACCTCCAGGGACACCTCAATTAAATGGAGTGTCTGAAAGGAGAAATCGAACTTTAATGGACATGGTTCGTTCTATGATGAGTTATACTGATTTGCCTAATTCTTTATGGGGATATGCACTCCAGACTGCATGTTATATCCTTAATAGAGTTCCATCTAAATTTGTTCCAACCACTCCCTATGAGATATGAAATGGTAAGACACCAAGTCTTAAGCACATTAAGATTTGGGGATCTCCATCTTATATTAAGAAGGTAAAATCCGATAAGTTGGAACCTAGATCTATTAAAGGAAGGTTTGTTGGATTTCCTAAAGGTAGTTTAGGATTTATTTTCTATCTTCCAGAAGATCAAAGTTTTGTAATTAGTAGAGATGTTATTTTTCTTGAGAAAGAGTTTCTTCAAGAAAGTGGCAAAGTAAGGAAGATAGAATTAAATGAGGTATCATCTAAAGATATCCAACAAAATGATCATATGCAAATTGATCAATCACAAGAAATATGTCAACCAATTAATGATGTATCTACATCAGTACCTCAAAAATCTAGCAGAATTTCTCATCCACCAGAGAGATTAGACTTGTTGCTTGATAAGAAAGAGTTATTTATTCATGCACAAGTTGATCATACAATTGATCCTGCTATATGAAGAAGCTATATTAGATATAGACTCTTTTAAATGGAAAGAGGCAATGAAAGTTGAAATGGATTCCATGTATGCAAACTAAGTCTGGGAACTTATGGATCCACCTGAAGGTATTGTACCTATAGGAAATAAATGGATCTTCAAGAGAAAGATTGGTGCAGATGGAAAGGTTGAAACCTTTAAAGCAAGGTTGGTGGCTAAAGGTTATAGTCAAAGAGAAGGAATTGACTATGAAGAGACTTTTTCACCTATTGCCATGCTTAAATCCATTAGAATTTTACTTGCCTTAGCCGCACACTATGATTATGAGGTTTGGCAAATGGATGTCAAAACTGCTTTTCTTAATGGATATATTGAAGAAAATATATTCATGGTACAACCAAAAGGTTTTGAATCTACGGATAGTACTAAAGTGTGTAAGCTTAAGAGGTCCATTTATGGTCTTAAGCAAGCTTCGAGGAGTTGGAATCATCGTTTTGATGAAGCTGTAAAGAGTTATAGTTTTATCAAAAATGAAGATGAACCATGTGTATACAAAAAGGTTAGTGGGAGTGCACTCACTTTCTTAGTTTTGTATGTGGGTGACATCCTTTTAATTGGAAATGATGTTGGTATGCTTACTGATGTAAAACTATGGTTATCAAATACATTCTCTATGAAAGACTTAGGAGAAGCAATCTATATTCTTGGTATTAGAATATATAGAAATAGATCTAAGAGATTAATAGGGCTCTCCCAAAATCAATATTTGGAAAGGGTGTTGAAGAGGTTCAACATGCAAGATTCCAAGAAAGGATTGTTGCCAGTTAGGCATGGTATCCATCTTTCAAAGGAAATGTCTCCCAAGACTCCAGAAGATAGAGAAAAAATGGCCAAAGTTCCTTATGCTTCGGCTATAGGAAGTCTAATGTATGCAATGTTGTGTACTAGGCCGGATATTGCTTATGCTGTTAGTATGACTAGCAGATTTCAATCCAATCCAGGTTTGGAACATTGGATGGCAGTTAAAGTAATCCTAAAGTACTTGAGAAGAACTAAGGATTTAGTTTTAACATATGGAGGATGTGATCTTAAACTTGATGGTTTTACTGATTCTGATTTTCAATCAGATGTGGATGATAGAAAGTCTATCTCAGGATTTGTTTTTATTTGTAATGGAGGAGCAGTAAGTTGGAAGAGTTCTAAACAAAGTACAACTGTGGACTCCACTACAGAAGCTGAATATGTTGCTGCATCAGATGCTGCAAAAGAAGCTGTTTGGATTAAAAAGTTCGTAACTGAACTTGGAGTGATTCCATCCATAGAATCACCTGTTACATTGTATTGTGACAATAATGGAGCTATTGCTCAGGCAAAAGAACCAAGGTATCATCAAAAATCCAAACACATTGAAAGACGGTACCATATTATTAGAGAAATAATTAGCAAAGGATATGTAGCAGTGCTGAAAGTATTGTCAGCAGAAAATGTGGTTGATCCCATGACTAAAGCTATGACACAACGTCAATTGGATTTACATCTTGAGAAGATGGGTCTAAGATATTATAAAGAATGGCTCTAGTGCAAGTGGAGATTGTTAGAATTAGGATATGCTCTAGAGCCATATCTATAATGTAATTGTAAATTATATCCCTTAATGGCATAAAATTATATTCTTTTAATTAGATATTTATTTAATTATTAAATAAATATTTATTTATTTTATAGAATATAAGCTCATAAGTAATTTGTTAGAGAATTTATTTATAAGTGTTATAAATATGAGTGACAACTTTTCTAGTACAAATACTTTAAATGTTCATGGTCGTAGGATATTTTATTTGAGCGTAATTTATCCAAAAGACCATCATCTCTGTTTATTTCCAAGATTAATATGAGATATTAATGATATGGAAGTAGTGAGTCATATGCTACTTGAATAAAGATTCTAAATAAATATGTGAACACTCATAGTGATGAGTAGGTTGAACATGATAATAATAACATGAAGTTTTACTACTTGTCAATTATTAATTATCCTGATCATAAATAAATTAATCATTAGACCTGAGGGGATATTATATTTCACATATAGATAATTAAAATTTGTTACTGCTTCCATACATGTACAATGTATGTGTATATGGGCATGTGGTGGTTTTAATTATTTATATGTAGGAAATAAATAATCCGCCAAAATGGAATTTATACCTTGAGTAAACAAGGATAAGATCCTATACAATTTGGTTATTCTTAATAAAGAAGTCCTTGGCCAAGGCGGTGAGATATTTACTAAGAAAAGTGTTTTTAGTAAAAATCAATTTTATTAATAATTAGAACCATGATAGAAGTATAGTATATATTCGGGTTTGACAAAATCATGACCTTGAATTAGTTCGGGATCTTTATAAAGGGATTAATCATTAATATGATAATTTGGTTCGAATATCCCATTTAACTTGACAGGTTAAAGATATTCATTTTTAATTAGGTAATTATAGTGCATGTTATGCTAGACACTGACTATGATTTATGAGACCGAAAGATAATTGGGATAATCTTTTGGAGAGAAAATATTTTCTCGCAATTATCAAGAGTTGATATTGTATCTCATTGCTAATTAAACATGAACCTAGAGAGTCACACACAATACAACACTAAATGATTTAGTAAATATTATTTTGATAATTAATTAAAATGTTTAATTAATTAATCAAAATTAATTGGATTAAATTTGTAATGAGATTACAAAGACCCTAGCATGTCTTAAATATTTAATCCATGTAGAGTACAAATTAATTACAATACTTGTATATGATACATGTTATGTAGATTAATTTTTGGACTTAAAATAATAAATTTAATTAATTATTTAATTAATTAAAAGTTAATTAATTAATTAATTTTTCTTTTTCTTTTATGAGTGGAAGACCATTTTAATGGGTGAAAGGCTACTTTAATTAATGGAGTATTATTTTGTTAAATTGGTGGATATAATTTGTTTTTCCTTTATGTAAAGAAAAATAATAAAACCACTTGTTAAATATAATTGAGATGTGATCTCATTTATATTTTTTTGAAGAAGCATTCATTAAGTTTGATTTTTTACAAGAGAGATTTTTTCCTCTCTTTCAACGTGAAGTGGAAAAGAAAAAAAAATATTATTTTTATTTTATTTTTTTTAAGTCCAATTTTTCAAGAAAGAGTTCTTGAAATTAAATCTCTACATATCATTCATACTAGAGTTTTAATCTTAGTTTTGGGTAATAACAATAAATCAAGATTTAATCTTTGGAGCTTGGAGTATCTAGATCAAAGGAGTTGGTGTGAGATATCTAGAGGCCACACATTTGGGTGGTTTGGAGGAATTGTGGAAACACCTAGTCTTCAAGAGATAATTTCTAATATCTCCTCCTATGTATATTTGTTATTTTGTAAATCAATTAGATTTTACTTATTTGGATGTTTTGTTAAATTCTAAAATTAGAACTTAGAATTGAAAAGTTCAATTCTAGTGTTAAAAGTTAACACATGATATTTAATTAATAAACTAATTGTGAAAATTTTTGAAATTTACCACAGTTAGCTATTAATTAAATTACGCTTCCGTTGCTCTAATTCTAGTATTTACCGCATCTTAACAATATATACTCATTTGTGTGTTTAAAATGTAATGAATGACAGGACTGAAAATTGAAGTAAAATACTTGGCAAGGACAAAGTACCTTTTTGCATGCCTTCTCATCTTCAGAAATTGCCGCCTTCTCAATTCCTGACAAAGTTCTCCTCTTGCATTTAGCTTCACCATTTTGAACCATCTGGATTATCAAAATCGAACAAAATTGTCATTTTTCTCATGTATCCTATACAATGCTGCATATCATCAAAATGAAAGGAAATACTACTAAGCAAATACAATCTCTATGTAGTAGCAGTTTTGTTACCTTCATAATGTCCAGATCATTCCATGGACCCTTATCGGAACGCATGCAACCACCCTTATCAGCACAAGTACAAGTACCACCCAAAAAGTCAGGCAGCTCACTGGTTGCAGTTCAGGAAAAAAGAAACGGTGCATGCATTTCAGCAGAGAAATTTAAAATATATACTCTTATATGCTTTTGTAACAAGTATGTCAGAACATTTGCTGGAAAAATACAAATTTCACATAGTCAGCCAAGAATTAACTTACCTGGCATCAATTACTTCAAGCAATTTGCTCTGATATTTGCTACCCAAGAACTGGCAAAAAACATCATTTAATAGTTTAGTGACATTAATAGAATGTATTGCCACACTACATGAGGACTAATACTTACATGGATCTTGGAAGCGGTCTTGGGGTCAATGAACTGCTTAACAGTGTTCCATAAAAGCCTGAATCCAGTACCTCCATTAATAATGAACATTCGGTTTAGGGTCTGCAAATAAAAAGAAAAAATCATTTAATGCCATATGAAGTGAAAACCTGTGATTCCTCCAATGGAAGAACAACAAATCTTATGAAGCTGAAAAAAATGACCTCAGGGTAATTATCACCATCAATCTTTTGAATGCGTGCAATAAGTTCCCTTGCAGTTTTTGTGAATTGCTTAAGACCCTAAATTATCATGGTCATTTTAGTTATTTCTTGACTTCTCCCAGAGTAAAACAAGAAATATAATGAATTCAACTTCACAAGTTATGAGACTGCTCACATACCACTCCTTGTACGTCCAAAATAGTGGTGCTCTGGTCAATATGCCTCTTTGCTTGAACTGAACAGGCTGGGAACTTGTAAGCAAAGGTTTTCTCAAACTCCCGTACGTGGTACTTAACATATCGATCCAATGTTGTGACTTGTAGCAGCTTGTTAGCATCAACTTCACCAAGTTTTTCAATATATACAGGTCGTCCTTCCTTATCAACCCCATGGTATCCTTGTGGATAGTATTTCAAGACTTCATCTAATTCTTGGAACTCAAAGTCCTAGAGAATCAAACCAAATGAAGCTCAGAGAAATTTGGTATGTGGATTCCATGAACAGTAGCATTGTAAAAATCTATCCTTTTCAACTTGTTTTTGTGATTACCTCAGTGATTGTGTCGGTACCAAATTCCTTCCGCCACTGGATCATATCATACCACATTTGCTTTGCTTTCTCAACATCAAATTTCCTGGCCCTCAAAAATCTGTATCATGATACATACTAACTTATCAGCCCAGTTCATTTTCTGTATCATCTAGACAAACTTGAAGAAAGAAATTTTGCGATAAGACCTCTAAAGAACTTCTTAATCTATTTCTTTCTTTAAAAATGTTTTTGATGAGAAAAGTGTTTGCAAAAGAAAATACCTCAATCATTAACATAAATAGAAGAATTTGAAATCTTTCTTTTTTGTTTTTTAGCAGATAGAAGCATAAATTGTATGAGATAGCGCATAACATGACCTTAATCATTAAAGACTCAAAAGGAGAAAGTAAACAACCTGAGCATCATATGGTGATCATCGTGCTTAGATGGCAGCAACTCCTCAAGGATAAGCAGTTGACGAAATGCATCAACTGCCAGTAATTCCTCTGCACCTATGTTATCCTCAATAGAAACAGACATCACACGGCTGTTTCTACGCCCCTTCTTTGTCAAAGAGTTTCTGAACTTGTTTGAGGCATTAATTGCTTTCTTCTTTAAAGAAGCAAGCCTAGTCTTCCTCTCATCCTCAGAGCTATCCATTTCTAAACCTGCTTAATCAATATTCAAAGACAACCCTTCAAAACATTTTGTAAAAGCATTTGAATGTAAAATGAAGCTACATCAGCAAACTAGGAAAATGAGAAAAAAACTTTTTAAAAAGTCTCATTGTCTACATAGATATGCTCAAATACTTACCTGATTTCGTGTCGGCCATGGCCGCGAATGATTAAATTGCTGGAAAGGCCTTTCAGTTTGAGATTGTAAAAATATCAGGAGGTTCAACCACACAAAAAAAATTGGCCCGCACGAAATATATATATGCCTAAAACCATATCAAAAGATCGGAAAACTTAAAAATCCAAAGTAAAACAAAACTTGTGCACATAAAAAAATGTTTAAACTCATGTAGAAACTGAATCTATGACAAAACTCATAAAGCACGCCAAGTATGCATATAAGAATTTAAGCATCGAATCCAATACAAAAATCAATAAAACAAAACTAAGTCCAAGAAAATAGAATGTAGAAGAAGGGCTATATATGTTCTAAACTGATTCTGAAAACAAGGATCTATTAATTATCGAAAAGGGTATATAAAAAAAGCAAGAAATGGAAATATAACTTATACACATTGTAAAAAAAAAGTGTGTACGTGTAAATTATCTAATGAGAAAACCCATAGAAACCCAAACACAAACAACATATATGCATGAACATTAAGCATCAAAATGAATGCGAAAACCAAAGAAGCCAGCCATAATCTCCAAGAAACCAGAATTTAGAAAAAAGGGTGTGTATGTTCTAAACTTATCCAAATGCAGAAGTCTAAAATGGAAACAAGGAGAAATCAATTAAAGAATTACCTTATGAAAGAATGCAGGTAGCTATAGGAAGAAAAGGAGACAAGTATTATATATGATTTAACAAAAAGAAATAAAGAGTTAAACCAGAGGCCCTTAGCCAAGAGGACAAATCTAAAAATGGAAGAGAAAGGTATATAATAATATGATTAGTTACAGAAATTGAGTTCAAAAATCAAAAACAAGAACTTTGATGTTGCTTTGTTGACCATTTGACGAGGTTATGTAAGATTTGCTAAATGCAAGCCACTCCTTTCAATTTCTTTCTTTCTTTCTAACAAAACGCGCATAATTCTTTAACTAACCAAACTAATCCTTTCTTTTTTAAACGTCTCTTATTTTTTTTCCCAGCAAAATTTACAGCTACCTCTCTAAAAGCAGTTCTAATTTTGTACTTATATTATACATACATACATATATATATATATATATATTAAAAAAAGCTCGACTCCCGAAATACGGTTTTTATAAAGATCGAACCCCTACCCTCTCAATTGAGAGTAACAACAGGTGGCTAGCTGAACTACCCAGCTGGTTATATATATATATATAACATTTCCAAATAAACACACTCTATCATTAGACTAAAGTTGTTTAAAACATATAAATAACATATACATCTCAATTAGTTGAAATAAATGAGTATAACTGATTTAAATATGGCATGGCTAATTTTTTTTTTCATTTCACATAAAAAATAAGTGATTTAACTCTTTCTATAATTATATTAAATAATATTTTAAGTTTGTAAAGGACAGCAAGAACCTTAATTTATATTCTTTTTGTTAATTTGTGTTTTTTAAAGTTGGTTAGATATATAATTAATTTTAGATTATTTTACGTGTCAAGTGATATTGCATACACATTTCATATTTTAATCTATACACATTTTAAATGCTTATTCTAAAAATCATATATCGTCTATTAAAAAAAAAACAATCAAACTCACTCGTTAATTAGATTATTCGTCAGGTTTCATTTTGTTAATTATAAATGAAACGAATGTAGTGAGTTTATTATTGCATTTATTTTTCAAAGGAAATTTGTGTAGTTTGATTTTTTTTTAAAATTAAGGTATAGTTTATTTCATATATTATAATTTATTCGGTGCTTTTTCTCTTCTAATTAAAAAAATTTTAAAAAAAAGGAAAATAGTTATTACATATACAATATAATACGAATTGATTTTTGTCCAACTTATATCATAAATAAAACAGTTGGCATATCATATACTAAGTGTTATTTTGGATATATATAAAAATTATAAAATATATTGATAAAAATTTTGAATTATATATATATATATATATAGTGTGTGTGTGTGTATATATATATAAATATTTTTTTTTTTGATGGCAAATTACATTTTGAATTAATGAATTGTTGTTGAAGCAGCCGAGATAAGCACAAAGTCAATTGGTTGTTTGTGGTCATCCACAAAGCTGTGTGGTCACGTATTTTAGTTGCCTTATTTATGTAAGCATAGCTATCAACTGCAACTTTAATTTATTATTATTTGTCCTCTACACTGCCGATGTAAAATTATGTAAATATGTAGTTCAGTTTGATTACTGTTTAACTTTGATTGGCAATTAGATTAGTAAATTCAGTTACCTTTCTTTTTTGGGTACACAAAAAAGCTCTAAAACAGAGCTTAAGCAACGGCTATCACATGATATTATTACGTAAAATTTTGGTTTTTCATTAGAAATTGATAGTTACTAAAGATATTGAATCGAAGTAATTAGTTAATTTGAACTAATGAATTTGACAAATAAAGAATAAAGTGGAAATCAGAAAACTCAGAGGAATCGCAACAGTGGAGAGTTGAACTAATGGATGGTCTTTGGCATTTTGCTCTTTTGCTTGATAATAATTTTTTTCACTTGGGGGTTGTTCTTCTTTGAAAATTTCATTAGGGGCAAAAGTTAAAATTAGGTTTATTTAATGGCAAATGTGAAATGGCTTATGAGAAGTATGAGGTTTTTGGATAATTGTAAAGATAGATCGTATGATAACTTCATTAATTGTGAATTCTATTTTCCTATATGTCCCAAGTAGGAACCATATTATATTAATGTTGGACAAAATTAACTGTATTACTCTTGGTTATGGGATGAACTCATGCGTTTGATGTCTATATCTATGTATGATTGTGGAGCTTTTAAATTTGTTGTAAAATTAGATTGCTTAAATAAGCTAATTTATTTTTAATATTATATGGTATTATTCATGTTATGATATTTTTCCTTATTTTTCTTTTTTATAAAAATAAATTAAAATTAAAATTGTATAGATAATACATATTGATAATACATTATTTTAAAATAAAAATATAATATAATTGATTTAATTAAAATATTTATTTTAATTTTGATTCGTTTATTTTTTGAATATTTTTATTTAATCAACTTATTTAATATTTGATTTTAATTATTCGAATCAAACAATTGCATGCCCTAAAAGGCCAACAAAAACAAACAAGGTCTAACTACAAGGTCACAAAATCCTAAAAGTCTTGAAGAACTGGCAAGTAGATTATGCAGCCAATCAGAGGGACAGACCCAAAATTACACATTAACAAAAGCTAAAACCATGGAGAAAATTAGGGCGACCCAAAACAAGTTCTAACTACGGAGTCATGAAGTCCTAAAAGTCTTGAAGACCAACATGCAGCTAATTAGCGTCGGACCCAAAATTACACATCGATGGAAGCTAAAAACCACGGAGAAAATTATACTACATATTACTTTTTTAACTTTCTTTTTAAAACCATCAAATGTATATTAAGTGTATACTTCTAAAAGTGAAGAGTATATATCTTTAGTATGCTATACATTTACTAGATGTACACCTCTAAAAAATGAGTATTTTTAAAATTGAAAGTTAAAAAGTGATATTTTTAAAAGGAAAAAAAAAGAAAAGAAAAGTGGATTTTTTTATTTAAATAATTTTGTTTTTAAGGATATTTTTGAAGAAATTCCAAACTCTTTTTAGAGCCTTTCATATTAGTTTTTTAAGTTTTATATTTCAAAAATATCCCTTTTGTTCTTCTTTTGTAGATATGGCCTTCATAGCCTTTTTGACAAAATTTCTGCTTTAATCTTTGCACTCAGTCTTAATTATTTTGTTAATTGGTTCTGATACCTTGTGAATATGCTTTTGTTCTGTTCATTTAGTTAGTCAACCTATAGTGAATATTCAATTGATCTAAAGAATTTTTCCATAGCCCTTCCACAATCCATTTTTATGAAGTATTTTATTGAATTGGAGTTTCAATTGTAGAATCTAGATAAATTTATAAAAAAGAGTTTTGGGACTTTGATTTTTGATTGGTCCTTTGAAAAAAGAAATTCACATAATTATTTTGATAGAAGTCAGATTTTGTGCATTTGGTTGAAAAACTTATATCCTTTGACATGTCCGCAACTTAATTCAATTAAATGCCACAATTTTGCACCCATTTTCCATGAAACACAATGATTTGTGATGGGAGTAAGAGTAGGGCTTCATTTCATTTAGTTGTCTACTGTAAAGAAAGCAAAAAGGAGTGTGAGAGGAGACTTTGAAAACAAATAATATTTAAAGGGGCATGTTTGAAATATTTTTTATTTTGAGTTAAAAATAGAGCATGTTTGAAGTACTAAAAATAAAATGAAATATTTTTGAAATGCTAAAATTTAAAATATATATATATATAGTTTTCATTGACCTAGAGAATGATTATGATAGTCTCTAAAAAAATTTTATAGCGGCAGGAGGATATCTATAAAATATATCTAAATCTTGAATGATATGTATAATGGAGTCATTACTAATATTCGTATCATTGGAGGGGATATTAAGAATTTTTATGTTTCTATTAGATAATACCAAGATTCAGTTTTGAGCCTTTACTTTTTTGTTTTGATCATGGATGAGCTTACAAGGTATATTTAGGATGATATCCCTTAGTGCATATGCATTGTAGATTTGATAACACGAATGAAGAAAGAGGTAAAATTGTTTTAGCCAAAGTGGCAGTACCTTATAGTACTCATTTTAAGTACTTTGGCTCTATTCTTTAAAAGGATGGAGGTTGTAAAGAATATGTAAGTTATAGGATTAAAGCTGATTGAATGAAGTAGAGAAGTGTTACAATAGTTTTAAGTGACCGAAAGATATCAGTTAAGGTGAAATAAAAATTATACCGCATTGCAATACGGTATGCGATGATATATAGTGGTGAGTGTTGGAGAGTAAAAGGACAACATATAAGTAAGATGCATATTACAAAAATGAGAATGATAAGATGGATATGTGGACACACTAGGATGGATAAAATTTCCAATGAATGTGTCAAAGAAAAAGTGAGAGTAACATATATTAAGGATAAGATACAAGAGTATAGATTGAGATAGTTTGGTTAAATAAAATGAAGACCTAGTGATGCAATGATTAGGAAAAATAAATAAGTTAAAAGTAGATATAACTATGAGGGACATAAGTAAACCTAAATTAACTTGGACCAAAATGGCCCAAAATGATCTTACTGCATTACTTGGAGAATATAGTCATAAATCGAACCGAGTGAAAAAAAAAAATTAAATAGTTGATCCCAATTAACTTATTATTATTTTTTATATTTAATTTTTTTAAATGGTAATATAATTTTAAAAGAAAAGTTAAAAATATGAGAATTTGTGTAATTTTCTTTATAAAATTCTAATAAATTTTCACATTTATTTTTTTTTTAATTTTATTAAGAATTTTGATCAACAAGATTCTATATAATATTTTTGGCAAAATAAGTTCTAAATTATTATTATTTTTATTATTCATTTATTTTCAAGAATAATATAAAAATTAAAATTTATATCAGAGTTACTCTTATCCAATTTCCATTCAAAATTTTCGAGTTGCCTTACAAAATCACCATAAATAATTAAAAGTTCATACTTAAATAATTAATTATCTAAATAGAAATTCAAGATTTTTAAAAGAGAAATGAAAATAAATTAAGACAAGTTGTTTATTAAAAACACCATAACCAACTCTATTAGATATCTAGGAATCCAAAGAATTTAAGGAAAAAGAAATAGAGCGAACGATGGAAGGAATGGGAGTAAAAAGTTGAAAAAATAAAATAAATGGAGAACCAAAAATCTATTTATCAAAAAAAAAAAGGAAAAATGACACCATTCACTATGTTTTTTAAAATTTTTACTTTTTTACTATGGGTATTTTAGTTGTTTTATTATAGACTCATAATAAACTCATTATAAAATATGTAAATTTTATAAAATCATAATAAATTCATTATAAACTCATTGTAAACTGATGAAAATCTAATATTTTGGTAAATATTTTATAAATTCTGGTATTTTGATAAATAATTCATAAATATGAAAATTTTTAAATTATTTTTAAAATTTTCTTGTATTTTTGTCAAAAGCCTAAAAAAATTGATACGGCATGTAATTTCGGCCCTATAGCCAATTCACATCCATGGGCGCTGTCACAAAGACCACACCACATTTCCTGAAGTGAACCCAGTCCTCACATTTTTTTTTTCATTTCACTTTAAGTGTCATATAAAAAAAATTATTCCACTTCAATCATTATTTTAATAAATATAAGTTAGTATTAATTATAAAGTTCTAAATTTACCTTTATATATATTAATAAATAAAAAACAGAGATAAAGTTAGTAATTAATAATGGGAGAATAATTAAAAAAGATAATTAAGTAGCATATTATTAATAATTATCTTGATATATGTAATTATTCCAAAAATGAAACTTGAAGTGTAACAAAAGGAATAATTTTTTTTTGTATTATAATATAAAAGGAAAAATCAAAAAAGAATTTATTCAAAGATGTACTTATTTAGAGATACACTTATTGTTGAGTTATGCCTTGGCATGCACAAATTATAATTATTTTAATTTTAACTTTAGTGTTTTACTTTTATTTTCATTAATATTGTGTTTGGATGAGAATAACTAAAGATAGAAAAAAGAGAAGATAAATAAATTTACTCTATTTTATCTCGTTTGGTGTAAAAAGTAAATAAAAGAAAAGAAATTTTATTTTTTCAATTTACTCCTCAAATTTTCAAATATTTCTCTTTAAAATAAAAAAATAAAAATAAATAATAACAAAAATAAAGGAAATTCACCTAAAATATATCTTTTCTAAAGAGTTAATATTTTTTAGACTCTCTTCTCCTTAAATGGACTTTAAAAGACTAAAATACCCTTGCAAAAAAAAATTGAGCCTTAATTGAATCATCATCTTGCATTTCAAAATTGTGAAACCGATTGCAAAACTAACTCCATCCTTCCATATCTCGTTCTGTCAACGTCAATCTCAATCTCTCTCTCTCTCTCTCTCACCGGCGTTCTCTCATTTTCTCACCGTCGTTCTCTTAGTCGCTCTCTCATTGTCGCTGCCCGGAGCCTTATTCAACCACCATTATTCCGCAAAGTTTCATCATTTTTTCAAATACTCACAATAGGTATGTATTCTAGGGTTTTTTAAATTTGAAAACGAAAAAATGTTGGATGCGAAGTCTTATATTGTCTATTAGAGTAGATGCGTATTTCAAAGTCGATGTTTTATGAAATATATAAGCTATTATTTTTGTAGTTTGGTGTCTTGGCTTTTGAAAGCATGTCTTTATGTTTGTTGGTTCTTCTCAGGATGTATCATTTATCTAAGTGACGTTATATTGAGTTAGGAAAAGTTAGGGATAGTTATGGTTTTACTGTTAACTGAACTCTCCTTAACTCACATTAAATTGAATGTTTCTACTAACTTAATTAATAAATTTGAGTTCCTTAGTCGCTCTACATACCTGATTGAGAATATGTAATGTGTTTAATTTTTTTTCAATTTTTGTAGTAAAAAGGGTAAACTGATTTTCCCTAACTCTCCCCTAACTGACCCTAATTCCAATAAAGTTTCATGTTTCTGCAATCTGAAATGCTCTCATAAAATGCCTAATTCGTATCTGCATACCTAAGTTTAAATAGGCAATATGTTTTATTTTTTTTTCTGATTTTTTCTATTGAAAATGGTGAACTGATATGTCATAACTTCTCCTAACTTGCCCTAACTCTAATCAAGTTTCATGTTTCTGTATTTTGAAATACTCTAATGCACTTCCTAACTCACTTTGCATACCTGAGATTTAATATCCAATGTATTTTAATTTTCATGATTTTTTTTGTATTTAAAAGGGTGAATTGAAATATCCTATCTCCCCTAGCTTATCCTAGCTCCAATCAAATTTTTTGTTTCTGTAATCTGAAATACTCACATGCACTTCATAACTCACCTTGTACACCTGAGTCAAAATATGCAATATTTTTTAATTTTTCATGATTTTTGATATTTAAAAAGGTGAACTGATATGTTCTAACTCCCCCTAACTTACAGTAACTTCACTCAAGTTTCAGTGCTTTTGCATTCTGAAATACTCTAATGCACTTTCTAACTCACTCTGCACACCTGAGTCTTAATATGCAATGTGTTTTAATTTTTTATGATTTTTTTATATTTAAAAGGGTAAACTGAAATGCTTTAACTCTTTCTAATTTACCCTAACTCCAATCTAAATTTTTTGTTTCTGCAATCTAAAATACTTACATGCACTTCCTAATTCACTATGCACACCTAAGTAGAAATATGCAATGTGTTTTAATTTTTTATGATTTTTAGTATTTAAAAAGGTAAACTGATATGTCTTAATTTTTTCTAACTTGCCCTAACTCCACTCAAGTTTCATGTTTCTGCATTCTAAAATACTCTAATACACTTTCTAACTCACTTTACATACCTGAGACTTAATATGCTATGCATTTTAATTTTTCATGATTTTTTTGTATTCAAAAGGTAAAATAAAATGTCTTAACTCCTCCTAACTTGCCCTAACTCCAATCAAGTTTTTTTTTCTGCAATATGAAATACTCACATGCACTTTCTAACTCACTCTGCATACCTGAGTCAAAATATGTAATTTTTTTTTAATTTTTCATAATTTTTGGTATTTAAAAATGTAAACTTATATGTCCTAACTCCCCCCTAACTTGCCCTAACTCCATTCAAGTTTCATGTTTCTGCATTCTGGAATACTCTAATACACTTCCTAACTCACACTGCACACCTAAGTCTTAATATGTAATGTGTTTTAATTTTCATAATTTTTTTGTATTTAAAAGGGTGAATTGAAATGCTCTAACTCCCATTAACTTTCCTTAACTCTAATCAAGTTTTTTGTTTCTACAATTTGAAATAATCTAAAGCACTTTCTAGCTCAATATGCACACCTGAGTCTTAATATGTAATATGTTTTATTTTTTCATGATTTTTTTGTATTTAAAAGGAGGAAACTGATATGTCATAATTCTCTCTAACTTACCCTAACTCTACTCAAGTTTCTTATTTATGCAATGTGAAATACTCTCATGCACTTCTTAATTGGCATCTCCACACCTGAGTCTGAATATGATAAATGTCTTTTATTTTTTCATGTCTTTTGTATCAAAAAGGGTGAACTGATCTGTCCTAACTCCCAATAACTTGCCCTAACTCCCATCGATTTGTACGTTTCTATCATCTAAAATACTCTTTTGTACTTCTTAAGATGCATCTGTACACCTGAGTTTGAATATACAAGGTGTTTTAATTTTTCATGATTTTTAAAATTGAAAAGAGGGACTGATATGCCCTAACTCCCCTAACTTTTCCTAACTCCCATCATGTTGCATGTTTCAAGATATGAAGTATATAGATAGGATTTTTTACTGACCCTACCTAATTATCCATACACATTTTATTGGACAGAACAATGAAATGACATCAGGTTCTATATCATCTTCTATTGGTGAGGGAACCCCATAGTGCCAGAGAAGAAACTGCTTAGTCCTGGCTAAATGCCCTCGTTAGGCTATCATTATGTGTTTAAACAGAGGAAAGTGCCTAAGTCCGATGAGTCAAAGAAAAGGAAGATAGCAGTTGAGTTTTCTAGTGATGAAAGAAATGTAAAAGAAGGAGAAAATGTTGACAAAGCTAGCACAAATTATATAATTGACCCATCAAAATGGAGGTATCACTAGGTTAACACAGTTGAGTCTGGATTGAAAATTATATGTGTCATCAAAAACACGTTTGGCCATAACAAGGAGAAGGTAATTGTAATATATTTAACATTCATGTTAACAATGTTTCTGTGGTGAATTAGTTGTTTAAAACCTTGTTTTTTTTTTTGCTATTAAATTTCTCCAGCTTGATATTTTTTTGAAATATAATGTTGGCCACTTGCTGAATGTGGATGAGCAAAATATTTTTCAATGACCTAGTTTGATTAACTACATGTTCCTTCACCAAGTGCACAATTCAAAGGGTGATGACCTTTCGTTTAAGATTGGCAATGAAGTTTTAACCATGGGAGCGGGTGAATTTTGTCTAATTTCTGAATTAAAGTGTAATGGCAATGAGAATATGGATGCGGCCTTCACTCCTCTTGTGAATGAAGATGGAAATATGACCTGCAAGAAGATGTAAAATGCATGTGAAAGCTGCAACGACATGAACCTTCAAGTTAAGTTAGAGGTCGCATGTCTAATTGACCTAATGGTTTTGGGCAAGGATAACAAATCAAAAGTTAATTCCCGGATTCTATCACTTGTTAATAATGTTGATGCATTTAACGACATTGTATGGGGTAAATTAAGTTGGAAATCTATATGCTCTAACGTGAAGGATGCCATTTGGAGCATGAAGAATCTGGAAAAAAATGGTGGAATCTTTTTAAGTGAGTTTTTTATTGCATTAATATTTTTGCAATGGAGATACTTTCATATTTAGACAAGGTTGGGTTTAAAAGAATTGATAATCAGATTCTTAGGATACTGAATTGGAGTATGGAGTCAAAATACTCATATAAAAAAAATCGATGCAAAAATACTAGAAGCGGTAAACCTAATAATCTCATCTTTATAATATTTTTATTACTGGTTATTGTTGTTCAATTTTAGGATGTCATTTTCATTCAAAGGTTTTGTATGCAGGAGATGCAAGTTATTCTGTTTCAGCAAATGTTCAAAGAAGAAGAGCTATATCATGCTTTCTCTGCTTTATCTCTCAGTAGAGAAAGGGTGGTCATGGAACATCTTACACTACCCTCCCCCTGAACTAAGGCACACAAAATCTGATAAATGTCCCGAATCTAAATTTAATTATTTGAATGTTGAAAAAATTATGAAACTGATTTGTAAGCTTGAGAGATAGAAGACAACACTTGCTGCAGATTTTGGGAGACGTTTGTATAATTTGAAAATTCAAAATAAAGAACTTCTTACATCGTTAGTGGACAAAGAAACTCAAATCCATAACTTGATGGAAAAAAAATAAAGAGTTACATACCTTGGTAGGTTCACAAAATGGGGAGCTTCATGAATTGATTATGCAATTCAATAGTAAAATCTAATTACTTGAATGGAGCTTGGAAGAAAAAGAAAAATTTATATTTCAGACTCCTATATTCTAACCCATTTTTGTATTTAGTAATTAATGTTATTTCTATCTTATTATAATGGATGTCTAATTCGTTTTGAATCTATTGTATTAGGAATGTGTCTGACTTTGAAATAAATATCAACGAACCACGTGGAGGGAGTCTTTCTCTCGTGACTATGTCGCAACATGCATATGATGTTGTAGCAGATAAAAAGAAAGATAATTTCAAATCCTAGATACATTGGTGGGGATTGGACTCCAGATGAAAAGAATGAGATGCGGAGACATAGGGATAATAAATCACAATTCTATGAAAGAAAAGTGGGTCCTGAATATGAGTATTCACCTATTCTTCCTCTAAATCCACTTCAGAGACCAACTTTTGAAGAAGAATTTGCATTCAATGAGTGGTGGAACCTGAATTTCAGTAAATTTAAATAGTAAGTATTGAATGATGATTTAATACACCTTTACATTATAGAAGAGTAAGTTACGCATACGGTTATTTTGGATTTGTTCTGATTGTAATTATTTGGCCATGTTGTGCATTCACAGTGATAAAATCCAGGAACAATTACTGCCGGATGAAATTGTGTATGAATTTTCAATACATAAGGTGAAGTATTTAGATTTTTTTTTGGTGCATGAGGAACTCTGATTCATGATTGACCAATGACGTAAGTTTATACGATAATTTTAATGTTGTATAAATCATCTATACCAATAGCATTATTTGGTTTAATTTATCAATATATATAGCAATACACTATGTTATTAACATTTTTAATTACAACAACTGTGTTGCAAGATATTGATATAATCCTATATTATGTGAGGCAAAAGTAACATTTTCTTTCAAGCAGGTTTGATCAGAGATTAACTTGTAGGGGTTGTATGATTAGCCAAATTTTCATTTGGGAATATTCAGAGTACACAAGGTTGAAGGAAGAAGCATCAATCTAGATTCCACAGTTGTGTATCAAAAGATTTTTTAAGAGGTGATCTTTGTTATGGAAAATCTTCCTGGGAGGTTGACAAGATTTTTTTGCCAACTAATCACAAAAATCTCCATTAGTTGATGTTGGAGATCTCCTTGATTAATTGAAAAATTACAGTGTATGATTCAATGTTCAGGATAAGGTATGTGAAAGAAAGAATGAATTGTGTTACTCCAATAACAGAAATGCTTTTCGATGCACTCGAACATGTTGGTTTCTTCAATTTCCATCTTGAACTTAAGATTTATCAACACTGCAAGCTCGTTGCAAAATATAAAAAGTCAATATGTCTTCAGTAGGGCGGGTAAGACACTTACCTCATTATTTATTTGACATAGTTGATGCATTTAATATGATATGAACACGAAAATTATATTTTATTAATAGGTCAGATTGTGGGATGTTTGTTGCAAAGTTCATAGAATTCTTGATGTTCCCTGAGTGTGACATATGGTCATGCAATCAGGAAAATTTGAAGCAGATTAAATACACCACCACATATTGTTGATGGTACCACACAGCGCAGAAACATGCTAGATTATATCACAATGATGACGAGAATTGAACATTTTAATGGTTTGATGTATATAATATGTTGTTATTATGTATGTTTTAAATAATTGGTTAAGAATTTCCAAGAGCTTTTCAGATGTAAAATGAATAGTTTTTAAAGCTATTATATTTAAATGTAAATGATTTTTACCATGACCACCGGCAAGCACATTGTCCTAACTCCCCCTAATTGAATATATTAAAAAGGGTGAACTGATATGCCCTAACACCCCCTAACTTGCCCTAACTCTACTAAAGTGTTTTGTTTCTGCAATATGAAATAATCTCATGCACTTCCTAACTCACTCTGCACACCTGAGTCAAAATATGCAATGTGTTTTAATTTTTCATGATTTTTGGTATTTAAAAAAGTGAACTGATATGCCCTAACTTCCCTAACTTGCCCTAACTCCACTTAAGTTTCGGTGCTTCTACATTCTGAAATTCTCTAATGCACTTTCTAACTCACTCTGCATACCTAAGTCTTAATATGTAATGCATTTTAATTTTTCATGATTTTTGTGTATTTAAAAGGGTGAATTGATATGATGCCTAACTCTCTCTAACTTGCTCTAACTCCGCTCAAGTTTATTATTTTTGCATTTTGAAATAATCTCATGCACTTCCTAACTCAATCTGCACACCTGAGTCTGAGTATGCAACGTGTTTTAATTTTTTTATGATTTTTTAGTATTGAAAAGGGTGAACTGATTTTTCATAACTCCCCTAACTTGCCCTAAATCCACTCAAGTTTATTGTTTCTGCATTCTGAAATAATCTCATGCACTTTTTAACTCAATCTGCACATCTGAGTCTTAATATGCAATGCGTTCTAATTTTTCATGATTTTTTAGTATTGGAAAGGGTGAACTGATATGTCATAACTCCCCTTAACTTGCCCTAACTCCACTCAAGTTTATTGTTTCTGCATCCTGAAATAATCTCATACACTTTCTAACTCAATTTGTACACCCGAGTCTTAATATGCAATGTGTTCTAATTTTTCATGATTTTTTAGTATTGAAAATGGTGAATTGATATGCCATAACTCCCCCTAATTTTCATTAACTCCACTCAAGTTTATTGTTTCTATATTTTGAAATAATCTCATGTACTTCCTAACTCAATCTGCACACCTAAGTCGTAATGTGCAATGCATTCTAATTTTTCATGATTTTTTAGTATTAAAAAGGGTGAACTGATATGTCATAACTCCCCCTAGCTTGCACTAACTCCACTCAAGTTTCTTGTTTCTGCAACCTAAAATAATCTCAAGCACTTTCTAACTGTATATGCACACCTGAGTCTTAATATGCAATGTGTTTTAATTTTTTATGACTTTTTGGTATTTAAAAAAGTAAACCGATATGCCCTAAATCCTCTCAAATTTCTTATTTCTATATAATAAAATAATCTCATGCACTTCCTAATTTGCATCTGCACACCTGAGTCTGATTATGCAATGTGTTTTAATTTCTCATGATTTTTTGTTTCTGCATTTTGAAAATATGTGTTCGCTTATCCAACAGTATATATCATGCTTAATGGACACCTAATAAAATTTTTTTGATGACTGCATTAAATTGATAGTACGCATGTATGTATAAATCAAAAATGCCCTAACAACATGTTTATGCACCTAAAATCATGCGTAATGTAATCTTACAATACATACATTCTTAATGGAATAATGAGTTTTTACATGGAAAAGCATTAGACAACAATCATCATTATATAGTTTGCATGAACCAATATTACACAACAAATGATGGAATTTTCAAATTTCAAACCAAGACTATTGTAATTGAAATTATTAATAAAGATACATAATAAAGAATGTTTTATGTTTGAGCAGTCTGAGTACTTGATGACTGAGATGCAGAATGAAGTGGTATTGGATTCTGATATGTGAGTCTATTATGAACTCGCTCGCGACAACAACTACACTTACGATGTGTTTTATCCTCACCTGAAGAAGGAATTCTGCATTTTTTTTACGTCTGCTAGTTGAGGTGCAAACCTCCGGAGGTAGAAGAATCATCTTATGACATCGTCCGATAAATTCTAATCTATTACGTGGGGTATTGGATTTATTACTCCTTTATATGCCTTGTACCAGGAAACTCGCGAGTAGTATGGGGAACACAAGTCGTATGCATTGAATTCACCATTTTTCACAATTGCAAGAGCATGGACGTATGAAATTTGGTCTAATTGAAACTTCCTACAATAAGTTCTGCGTGACATGTCCACAACATAGCTCTTATCAATGTCGAACACGTCATATCTCATGTTACTAGTAGGTTGCACCAGGCATGCAAGGTAAAAATAAAGATATTATTAATGGAATCACAATATAACACTAACATATAAGTTTTAACAAAACACTTACACTCAATTTCGAGGCATACATCATTCTCTTCCTGAGCTTTTTCTCTACAGCAGTTGCCATTATTGTAGTGCATGCTTCTGCCTTGCTTCATCATTTGAAAAACTATCTTTGTAACATCTTTCAAACATCATTAACAAATGCAGTTATGGCAAGCTCTTGTGCATGGACAAGTGCAGCATTTACAGATTCTGATATGTTAGTGGTCATAATATTGTATCTCCTTTCATTCATATGAGATTGTGTCCATCTATCAAGACCAACTCCTTCAAGATAATCTTTCGCACCAGGTACGACAATACCGAATGAGCCAAAAAGTATAGTGAAATCATGAATTTTATATCCTTTCGCCATTTTATTATAATGCTTTTCGAGATCCTTTGCTATATGTCGAAACTTACATTTGAGATTGTTAAAAAGGTGATACATGTAGATCCCATAAAATGCATTTAGAAAGACGTTCGATACTACCTTCTGAATGCTGCGATGTCTGTCTAAAATAATGACATAACCCTCTCTTTCACCAAAGGTCACCTTCAACCTTTCAAGGAACCATGTCCATGATGCATCATTTTCAGAGTCTACGATACCAAAGGCTAATAGGAAAATTTGTTGGTTGGCATCATGACTGATATCGGTAAGAAGCACTCCGAGATATTTCCTTTTCAAATGCATTCCGTCGATGGATATTACAGGTCTACAAAACTTGAAATCCTGAATTGAAGTATCGAATGCAAAAAAGAGATAAAGAAATCAAAAATCATCACCACAGTGAACATGGACAACCGAACCTGGATTTGTTTTAATAATCATATGTAAGTATCCAGAAAAAAATAGAGAAAGATTGTTTAGGACTACCCAACCTGACATTCTAGTAAGCATGCTCTCGACCCCTCCATGCAACAGAATAACTGACCTCTACTCTAAATCCCTTACGCATATCATTGATTACATCTCTAGGCTTAAAGACTCTGCTGGGATTTATCAATCTTTATTTAACACATTCGGTAACAATCCAACTAGTAGCTTGTCTATGTCTAACTGAACAAAATTAGTCATGCATTAGTGATCTTCCATATATTTCATTACCATCCAACATGCCTTATCCCCTTTAGCTAAACTTTTTGCCCTCAATCTCCATTTACATGATATATCAGTACAATGGACAACTATGAAAGATGGATTAGACTTGAAAGCTTTTATATTTGAAATGTTGCCTCATTGCTATAATTGACAACGTCGTAGTCAAATCTCTCTTTGTTCTAAATATTTTACCTTCAGCAATAGAATTTGTAATTAAACTTTCACCCAATAGATTTAAATCAAATTCAATGCTTAAATCTATATCGACAGTGTCATTACTTTGGGTTGTGCCATCATTATAATATACATGTACCTCAGTGGAAGGTTCCACATTGGTATTACAAGTTGCAAAAATTTAAGTCATATGTTCTACAATAACTATATTAACATTCTTGACTGTATGTGAATGCAGTATGTCAATGAGCATCAGCAGACACATTATTCAAACATAAATCATCCTCATGGCCAACATCTTCAGGGCCTTCATGAATGCCTTTTACCATCGAAGACAATATTGAATCTTCATTTATGCATTAATTATGACCTTGATCTTCAGAAATTGAATCAAGACAACGTACCTCTCTTTCCACATTTTTTTTCAAATCAGATGGGTCATTGTTGCCATATCTTGATTTAAAGGCGTCTTCTTCAATATTAACAAATAGTGGATGCTTCAATCTGTTTTCGGTGACAAATGCAAGGAACACACTAAATTTTATATCATCTACAACATCATAAAGTAGTGCTTTGTCATATTCGGTAAAAAAGTGAACCCAGTCTTCGAAGTACTGTCTATATTAATCACATTTGTTACAGCTTTCTTCAGTTCATTGAAATCTGGCTCTTTCATCCATACAACAAATTTTGTAGACCCCCCAACATATTTTGAGTTGTTAACATCGAATGTTCCACCGTAGCGGATGGGGATAACTATATTATTTCAAGATATAACTGAACTGTAAATTTCATTCAAAACTCTGCAAACATGAACAAAAACAAATCAAATTAGAAACTTTCACATTCATCATAACATTTGACAAAATGCAATTGGTGGACGGTTATGGCAAGTTAAGTGTAAGGATAATTTTTTTTAGGTAGCTGGCAGTAGGATGATGATGGTTAGGGCAAGTTAGGGGTAGTTAGGGCAGAATCTATATATTTTTTCTCAAAAAATTAAAATGAACGAGATGCCTTTCAATTGTAGACCTAAGTGTGCAGGTTGTTAGAAAAAATATAATGGATAATTTTTAAAGGCAGCTGGGAGCAAACTCATGATGGTTAGAGTAAATTAGGGGTAGTTAGGGCAGAATCTGTGTACTTTTTTTAAAAAAAAATCAAAATGAACGAGACGTCTTTCAATTATAGACCTAAGTGTGCAGGTTGTCAGGAAAAGTGTCATGGCTAATTTTTGAAGGCAGCTGAGAGCAAACTGATGATGGTTAGGGCAAGTTTTAAAAATTAGGGCAGAATATGTACACTTTTTTTTCTAAAAAATTAAAATGCATGAGATGCCTTTCAATTGCAGACCTAAGTTCACAGGTTGTCAGGAGAAGTATCATGGATAATTTTTTAAGGCAGTTGGGAGCAAATTGATGATGGTTAGGGCAAGTTAGGGATAGTTATGGTAGAATCTGTGTGCTTTTTTCACTAAAAACTCAAAATAAATGAGACGACTTTCAATTGCCAATCAAAGTATGCAGGTTATCAGGAAAAGTGTCATGAATAATTTTTGAAGGCAGCTGGGAGCAAATCGATGATGGTTAGGGCAAGTTAGGGGTAGTTAGAGCAAAATTTGTGTACTTTTTTTCTAAAAAATAAAAATGAAATAGATGTCTTTCAATTGCAGACCTAAGTATGCAGGTTGTCAGGGAAAGTGTCATGGATAATTTTTGAAGGCGACTAGGAGCAAACTGATGATGGTTAGGGCAAGTTAGGGGTAGTTAGAATAAAATCTGTGTACTTTTTTCACTAAAAACTTAAAATGAATAAGACGACTTTCAATTGCCGATCAAAGTATGCAAGTTGTCAGGGAAAGTGTCATGGATAATTTTTGAAGGCAGCTGGGAGCAAACTGATGATGGTTAAACAAAGTTAGGGGTAGTTAGAGCAGAATTTGTTCGCCTTTCAATTACAGACCTAAGTATGCAGGTTGTCAGTGGAAGTGCCATGGATAATTTTTGAAGGCAGCTGGGAGCAAACTGATGATGGTTAGGGCAAGTTAGGGGTAGTTAAGGCAGAATCTGAGTATTTTTTCCCCTAAAAAATCAAAATGAATAAGACGACTTTCAATTGCAAACCAAAGTGTGCAGGTTGTTAAGGAAAGTGTCATGGATAATTTTTTTTAGGCAGCTTGGAGTAACTTGATGATGGTTAGGGCAACTTAAGGGTAGTTAGGGCAGAATCTGTGCACTTTTTTTTCTAAAAAATTAAAATGAACGAGACGCCTTTTAATTCCAGACCTACGTGTGCATGATGTCAGAAGAATTGTAATGGATAATTTTTAAAGACAGATAAAAGCAAACTGATAATGGTTAGGGCAAGTTAGGGATAGTTAGAGCATAATATATAACCTGTAGATTTAGATTAAAAATTGATGTACATAACTATCCCTAACTACTCATAACTGCCCACTAATATGCCCTAACACAGTCCATTATTATACAACATTATTTCCCACAAAAACTCGTTAACTATATAAACTTTCACTGAACTTTTACAACTGTCAGTTATGAAAATTAAAGTCAACTCGAAGAAAAAATGGAGGTGATCTAGTCAAATATGAAAAAATTAAATAAACGCAGCAACATGATGTTAGTGTATATGCCCTAGGCCATTGATTTGGACCTTAATGTTATTCATTTTGTTATTAATAAAGAAGTTTTTATTATCATTGTTATGTTTGCATGTTATATATAATAATGATTATATCTCTGGTTTATTATTGTTATGGAGATAATAATAAATATAACTAGTGTAATATTGATTTGATAATCATAAGATGATTATAGGTATGAAGATACAAATCAATATTATGGATACATGTTAGAGAACAATGTATTGGATAGACCCACATAGATATCACTTCATGGTTTAATGTCATAAGTGTATCTCATAATAGTTTTCATTTAATCCTTTGACTTGAGATTGTCATAGTTTCCAACATAAGGAATATTATGTTTTGACATGATCAAACGTTATCTGTAACTAGATAATTATAAAGGTTATGCTTGAACATGGTATAAATTATGTAGAGGAAAATGAACAATCAAGATGGAATTTGTCCCTCTCTATGAGAGATATATCTTCTGGGCCCCTCGATAAGTGTAACTGAGAAATGCATGGCCGTGCTCAAATAAGTTGATATAAGATCAATCTTATTTGTTTATCAGTTAACTTGGAGATCGAGTAATCATAAGTTTGGACAATATAAATATGACATTTACTATGACTTATGTTCAAACTAGATATCGTGTGACAAAGGGATTAATGCATGTACTATTTCAGGTTTTCATTTATAAAGATTCTCATGATTAATTGGGTAGTCGTAATGTCTTGCTAGAGGCCAATTATGATTTGTGCATTTCAATAGAAATTGAAATACACTACCAGTTAATATGAGCCTATCGGGTCACACACATAGAACGTAGGCTGTACTTAAATAATAATAATTATATTTTTATTATTGTTGTTAGTATTATTATTATTATTAGATATTAATAATAATATTGTTATAATAATTATTATTAGATAATAATTATTAAAAACGTGGGTCCATATAGGATATGGACAATTAGGATTTTGACAAGAAAAGTCTTTTAAACGGTTTTAAAAGGGCTAGAGGGATGATGATCTGATCATTATTCGTTTTGAAAGAAAACGGAAGAAGAGAAAAACCTAAAAACCCTAGTTTCGTTTTTGAAAAGGTTCAGCCACTGCCGTTGGTGAGCTAGCACTCAGACCGGCGTACGTTCGTGTGGACTTCGCTAGAGGGTGTTCGTCTTCAGAAGGCAGCATCTGTTAATCGATTTGAAGCTATACAAAAGGTTAGTTTCGAATCTCTTTTATCGAACTGAATGGATCACATGGATCCTGGGAATAAATCGAAAGATAATTTTTGTTCTCCGCTGCGGCAAAAGGGTTGCAGATTCTTCTCGATTTACTAACACATGAACCATATGCTCACCTCAAAAATTTATAATTTTACAGTTACGACAATCTAAGATCGGATATTTATTTAAAAGATTCAAATAGATAAAATAAATAAAAATCTACCGGGTATAATGAGAGATATTATGACGAAGCTTTCTTTTGTCAATCTAGAGACAGCAGATTCATGTATTGCAGAGGAAGAGGCATTAAACTGAAAGAGACAGAGAGATGATGTGCATTGATTTTATAGAAAAAGAGAAAACTGAAAGAGACAGCAGTTCAAATATAAAGATAAAGCTTCAAACTTGCTTTTACTTTATTAGGTATAAGAATATTTTAGAATTTTTAAATCCATTCAAGGAGAAAAAGTCTAAAAAATATTAACTCTTTTAAGTAAGAATGTATTTTGGGTGAATACCAAAAAATAAATAACTATTCTAAACCTATCTTCTTCATTAAAAATAATAAAAAGCCTAACTTTCCTCCATTCCTTCGTTAAAGGAAATTCAATTTCACCGTACCTCCATACAAAAATAGGCTAAGCTTCTATCAAAATTGATTTTGGTTTTGATTTTACTTATTTTTTCTTACAATTATCATCGGTAATGTAAAAACATGTGACAGAATCAAACTCCAAATTAGACCTATTTCGTTAACTCTACAGGTCCTTAAACCTTCGTCACTCTCTGTGAGGCCCGGAGCATCTCTCTTTACACTCCTTGTACATCAATGACGGCGACCAGCGCCACCCACCTCTCTCATCCATCGTCTCTCTCCAAAACCCTAACTCATTCTCTGAACCAAACCTCATTTCTTAAAATTCCCATTTTACCGCTTAAATTCACCAAAACTTCCTTAAAGTCCCTTTCTTTAAAAGCAGTTTTATCTCAAAACCCTCCTAACACCTTAACCCAAGAAACTAAGCCCTTTAAGCATTGTTTTTCCAAATCCTCAGGTGGGTTCCTCCTTTGTGAGAACATCAAGGTCCAGGATGTTATGGAGAATGTCGAGAAAAGACCATTTTATTTGTACAGTAAGCCACAGATTACTCGGAATGTTGAGGCTTATAGGGATGCTTTAGAAGGATTGAGGTCGATTATTGGTTACGCTATTAAGGCTAATAATAATTTGAAGATTTTGGAGCACTTGAGGCACTTGGGTTGTGGGGCTGTGCTGGTTAGTGGGAATGAACTCAGATTGGCTCTTCGCGCTGGATTTGACCCCAAAAAGTAAATGCTCATATGGACCTTATGTTTCAATCATGTGCAGTTAATGACGGGCTTTGTATTTGAATATTATTAGTATATTATGCCTATTTTGACATGTATATGTATTTTGTTTCTCATTTAGGAGTTCTTGATATTGAAAGTGTAATGCTGTTTTGTAAATCTCATTGAGGTTTAATATATCAATGAGCAGGTGCATTTTTAATGGAAATGGGAAGCTTTTGGAGGATTTGGTTTTAGCTGCTCAAGAAGGTGTTTTTGTTAATGTGGATAGTGAATTTGATTTAGAGAATATTATAGCAGCTGCTAGAATTGCTGGCAAAAAGGTTAACGTTTTACTTCGAATCAATCCAGATGTAGACCCTCAGGTATGTAATAACCCCCTGTTAAACAACTAGATACTCGCATTTGTTATGTAAAACAAGTGATGTCCTAGTAAAGAGAACAATTATAAAATCCTGGGTTGTTCCAAATCAAGCAATATTTTTGCAATTTAGAATATAAAAATATTTACTTCTTGACTGAGTTAATTCATGGCCTAGGTTAGATATATAAGGTGCTTGATTTGCAAAAGAAATGGATTTTTTTATTAGATATTTGACTAGTAAAATGTGTCTTTCTCAAGCTAATAATATATTGTAAGAGAGTCATTGAGGCTTTTTTTATCAGAATCATTTGAGAATTCGACCATCAGGAACTAGATCCTGGCCATCAATATTTATGTTTGACATTATGGTAGTATTGATATGAAGCTATTGTCAATTTCCAGGATCCCCTTCTTTTTATGCATGCAATGAATGTCTTTCTAGGAACTGAGATTAATTAACGATGCTTCTGCCCTAGTAGAACAAGGTCTGTTTGATACTGATTTGTTTAGCTTTTCTACTTTTGATATACTTGAATGAAACTAAGCTAATACTGTTTTCCCTCTTATCTTTATTATCTTTCCACACCATTAATACAAGCAGTACCTCCTCATCACCTTACTCATTTCTCATGCAGCATTGTAGTGAAACTCAAATTAGCATCACACATATCACTGCCTCATTTTGCTAACTGCATGATTGGTGCCCCTTGTGATACTGATTGCCAGTTCTTTATACCTTAGTTAAGACCTTATTCCAGTGCCTTCTCATCTGTCTATATTTTCATATTCTGAATTCCTAGTCCGTGTAGGTGTAATACTGGTGCTCTATAATAAAAGACTATTCGTTTCTGGACAATAGATTTTAAGCTGATTATGTTTCTAAAATTGTATAATTAAGTGTCTTGTTGAAATTGCTGCATTTGAAGTAATTGTCTAGAATATTAAATATTTTCTGTTTGTCCTTTAGGTCCATCCTTATGTTGCCACTGGGAACAAGAACTCTAAATTTGGTATTCGAAATGAGAAGCTGCAATGGTTTCTGGATGCTGTTAAGGCACACCCTAATGAGCTGAAGCTTGTAGGGTCTCATTGCCATCTTGGCTCAACCATTACCAAGGTATCTTAACAGCACATATTATGTTTCATTTTTCCTGCTGTAATTTGCAAATCAGGTTTGTATGTTATATATTAGGAGTATGACCGTAATAAGTTGTAGATAATGTTAAAATTTCACTTTGTTTTCACTAGTACCTCATCAAGATTTGCACTATGGAAATTTATAGCTTTGAGAATTCTATCAGCTTGATAGCCTTTATTTTGTCAATTCCTGATGGTATACCAGCAACTTGAAATTTTCTTAAATTTCTTGAAGTAGGCCAGCAGACCTCACTTTTCAAGGACAATCATGTTTTTTCATTAAACCTTTGTTTTTAAGGTTCAGTTATTAGAATTGTCTTTAAAGTTCCTGTCCTTAGCTGGGGGACCTCATGTTAATTCATTATCCTTTAAACAGTTGCAATAGTAAGGTAAGTATTGTATATGAGCATTAGAAAGGGTATATTTCCCTGTTTTGTTTGGCAAAGCCCATGATAATGAGAACAATATTTTGTCTCTTTCTGCTATCCTTCACTGTGATTTGTCATTATATATTATCATTTATTATCTTTCCTCATTTCGTTTACAATTGTTAACTTTAAGTCTTGTGTATGTGTGTGTGTGCGCGTGCGCACGCGCATGCATCTGTTTTGACTTTATCTGAAAATGGCTTGCTGTTTCAGTATTTTGAACTTTTTTATTAAAATTAAACTCTCTTTGTGATGTGCTTTAGGTGGACATATTCAGGGATGCTGCAGTTCTCATGGTCAACTACATTGATGAAATTCGAGCTCAAGGCTTTGAAGTTAATTACCTAAATATTGGAGGTGGTTTGGGTATAGATTATTATCATGCTGGTGCTGTCCTTCCTACACCGAGAGATCTCATTGACACTGTGAGGATCCTTTTAATCTTGTCTCATGCCTCTTATTATGTGCATTGCTTCTGCATGCATGCATGTCTTGATTATTCATGTAGTCTTTTTTAGAATTGTTAATCATTGTTAAGCACGTTGAGTCGGTTCTCTAGTTCACTTGTGTTCGACTGTAAATCCTTTAGGGCCTTACTCATAGGGTTGTGTAGTTAAGTGCAAAGTTCATTTATTACCCATGTCTTCCTGATTTGTAGAATGTAGAAGACTGCCGGTGTTTGAAAGGACCAGGATTTTTTATTGTTTACCTTGATCAGCATCATCATCTGAGCGGTGCTGTACCTTTGTATTTAGAATTTACTTGACATTTAACATTTGTTGGTTTTCAATTTAGGTTCGAGAATTGGTACTCTCACGGGATTTAAATCTCATCATTGAACCAGGGAGATCACTGATTGCAAATACCTGCTGCCTGGTCAATAGGGTCACCGGTGTGAAAACTAATGGAACTAAAAATTTCATTGTGATTGATGGTAGCATGGCTGAGCTTATTCGTCCTAGTCTTTATGATGCATATCAAGTAAGTATCAGAGAATGGTGGAACTGCTTTTGATATTGATATTGTCATGTTTGACAGCATAATATATATATATATATATATTTTCTTGGGTATCTCAATTTCATTTTTTTGTTACTTTTTTTTATCTGCTTATGTATTTTACCTTATTCAAAGGCAAAAACTCATTTGTATTGCTTTAGGCTTCTTGTCAAGTACTTGAGATGCGCATAGCTCATTGGCTGAAAAACAGACTATGGCCTAAATTTATTTTGTTCAATTTTCATGGAGCAATGACTATGCCTCGAGAGTAATTTGGATGTCTGAACTATTTGGTTGCTATTGCAGCCTTAGCATGTTATAGTACTGTCTTTCCTATGTGCCTGACATCTGTGGAAATGAATCCATCCTATATTCAAATTTTAAAGGGAAGCAATCTGGGTGATTGGCATTCCTCTGAATTTTGTATTCATCTCTCTTCAATACTTCCAAATCCCCATACCCAACCCACCCCTCTCTCCTCTCTTCTTGCTCTTGAATAGTAATGCGTTCCTTCTTAGCTTGTTAATATTAACTTTTCAATGTTTCATTGCAGCACATAGAACTTGTTTCTCCTGCACTGCCAAATGCTGAAGTTTCAACTTTTGATGTGGTGGGTCCTGTATGTGAATCTGCTGATTTCTTAGGAAAGAACAGAGAACTTCCAACCCCTGCTAAGGTGCATTTTTTGCTTCTTTACAGTGCAGTTCCAGCAATTATCCCTTTTCCTTTTTCTTTTTTTTTTTCTGAACAACGGTTGTGCTTTGCAGGGAGCTGGTTTGGTTGTTCATGATGCTGGCGCTTATTGCATGAGTATGGCTTCAACGTACAATCTGAAGATGCGCCCTCCTGAATACTGGGTATAGATTTCTTAAAGTACATCTAGTCTGTACAGATCATATGGAACATTTTTTTTCCACTCTGACTCAGCCTGCAGCTTGACGATGTTAAAATGTCTCTCCTGTATATGAATTATCTCATGTTTCTAATACCTAATGAACTGGTTAAAAGTCATGGTGTTTCTTTTGGACTAGTTTTTGCCAAGGTAGCTGATGCTTGAAATCTGAATTTATTTGTTTTTTAGATTGAAGAAGATGGATCAGTGACCAAAATACGGCATGGGGAGACATTTGAAGACCATATGCGGTTCTTTGAGGGTCTTTGACTGCAGACTCTTAACCATTTCTGCCAGAGCGAACAGGCTTGAAATTTGTTCTTATTGTATTGTTTACATTTGCCACTATGTGTTCGGTTAGATACTCTTTTAGTAGTTGAACTTTATATTTTTTGCATCAGTTGCTACACACTTTGAAGACTTAAATAAGAGATGGTTCGCTGAAAGAAAAATGAGCATTGAAGAGTTGGAATTGCATGATTAGTTGTATTGTTAAGAATGTTGAAGTTGCCATGATAATTTATGTGCTTGACGATGTGTTTGGAATAAGGTTAATGGGCAATGGATTCTTCTGTAAATCCGAAAAATTGGCTGGCCAGAATTATTCTGAAATTCCTCCAAAAATTGCCTTTTGCATAGTTATAAATTTATGTAGAATTGTTTTGTTCTGCGTCTTTTGTCCCTGTCCTAATTAAAATTTACATGTCATGCGGCATATTGTTTTGGGGATCATTATATTTAGAGGAAATTACACTATATATTGTATTTTAATTTTTAATTTTAATTTTACTAATTTTTACTTTTTTCTTTTCAATTTTGACTTTTGAACTTTTTAATTTTATAGTTTTAAATCTTTTGATTTTGCAAAAATACGATATTTATATACACTGCTTTTTCTATCGCTACCGTGAACAATTGATGAAGTAATAAAAAAAATATAGAAAATTTACTGCAATTCTGAGATTGCCACAAAGGTTAGTTAAAAGTTTTTTTTTTAGTTAAGTTTTAAAATAAAAATTTTTGAGGAAATTTGATAACTCATAACATAAAATTATATTTTATTATATTAATTTAATATTTAATATTTAATATTATATATAACTAAATTATAGTAATTTTTAATTTAATAAAAAATATATAAATATAAGGATAATTAATAGTTATATGTATATTTTAATTTATTAGCTAATTGATATTGATTTATATATTTTACAATATTATTAAATTAATAACATATAAATTAAAATTAAAAATTTTAAGTATTAATAAATTATTAATTAAAAATTTTAAATTAAATTGATATTCAACATATTTATATAAATAATTGATATTAAATAATTCTTAATAATAATAATAATTGTCAATAAAAATAATATAAATAAGCATAAACAATAATTTATAATACTAGTAATTGTAAAAATAAATAAATTGTGAATTTATTGAAGATCATATAAATAATATAAATATTAATTTAGATATAAGTATATTAAATTGTTAAAATTTTATAAGATGTATTATAATTATTTTTTATATTATATTATGTAATATATTCACTTTGTTATTCTTATTATATTATATATTATGGATATTGAATATTGAATATTTGTAATGATTTTATTACGTTTGTGATGGACTATTTTATTATGTAATAATTTTAATTTATTATTAATTAAAAAGTTTAAAAATAGAGTTAAATCTTTAAATATCCAAAACTCCCAACCGAATTTCTCTAAAAAATTAGTACAAAATAATGTGGAGATTTTTTAGTTTTGGAGCAATTTCGGAGATAACATTTTGAGAATCTGTAATATTTGGCTTGATTTCGGAGATTTCCTAATTTTTGGATTATTCCGAATCATGCTTACTCTTTTAACTGAATAATGGTATTTGTATGTATATATAGGTATATATTACATATGTTTTAACTGAAAAATGATATATGTTGATATATGTAGGAATATGTTATATATATTTTAACTGAAAAATGATATGTGCAGGTATATGTTGATATATGTTACATATACTTTAATTAAATAATGATATATGTGGATATATATATAGGTATATGTTACATATATTTTACTTAAATAATGTTATTTGTAAATATATATGGGTATATGTTATATATACTTAATTGAATAATGATATTTATAAGTATGTGAGAGAATATATTACATATATTTTAACTGAATAATGATATTTATAGGTATATATGAGTATATGTTATATGTATTTTAACTAAAAAATGATATACATATATACATATATATATATATAAGCTACATATACTTTAACTGAATAATGATATTTATAGGTATATGTGGGTATATGTTACATAAACTTTAACTAAATAATGATATATATGGATATAAATATATATTACATATACTTTAACTAAAGAATGATATATGAGGATATATGTAGGTATATGTTATATATACTTTAATTAAATAATATTATTTTTAGGTATATGTGGATATATTTAGATATTTATTATATATACTTTAATTAAATAATATTATTTGTAGGTATATGTGGGTATATATTATATATATTTTAATTAAAGAATTATGTATGTGGATATATTTAGGTATATGTTACATATACTTTAATTGAATAATGGTATTTATAAGTATATGTGAGCATATATTATATATACTTTGACTAAAAAAATTATATGTGAATAAATATAGGTATATATTGCATATACTTTAAATGAATAATGATATATGTGGATGTACGTAGGTAGATATATATAGATTTATGTTACTAATAATTATTAATTAGCCCCTGATTTTTTCAATTGTTCATCTCGCAAAATGAAAAAAGAAAAAGTTAGATGCAAAATTTTAGTTGAATTATTAGAAAGCTAACTAGATAATGTTTAATAAGTGGAAATAAATAGTTAAAATTATTATTGGAATTCAAATGACATTTTTCTACCAATTAATTGGTATTTCATGCTAAAAATATTTAAAAATATATAGGTATAAAATATAAATGAATATTCTAGATAATTTAAAATTTAAGTTTAAACAAAATAAAATTATATATATTATATTATAAGGTGTCAAAATTTTCATAACATATTTATATTTTAATATCACTAGAGTCAAACAAAAATTATATAATAAAATAAAAAAAAATTATTTTTCAGTAAACTCATGAATCTATTATATATAACATGACACTATTAATAAAAATGTTATAAATTTAATGAAAAAAATTTGATGAAAAAATTACAATATTTAATTTTATTATTATATGTGTATGAATATAATTATAATTTTTAGTGTTATTATTCAAATTGAAAAATATAAAAATGCATATATATAAGTATCTATGAATAGATATTTTTCAACACACAAAAGTTGTTTTATTATTAATTTTAAATAAATAATAATTATATTTTTGCAAAAATTAATTAAAATAAAAGTATTTGATATGATAACAGGAAAAATTGAGATGCACAGAAAGTAGAGACTGTGGAGATAAAAAGTTCATTCCCTCATTTTAAAAATTAAGTGGTCCCTCACGTATTTTTATAAAATAAAAAATACTTTTACCGTATTTTTACAATTCTTTTTAAACCGCTATATTTTTAAAAATTAATTTTTTTTTAGTTATTTTTGTAATTGTCCCTTATATTTACTCATTAAAACAAATTCACATTACATGTTGATTACTCACGTCTTGCTATATATGTACTCAGCACCATGGCCACGGTTAACGATCGTGAACTGGTGATCTGGTTCATTAAACGAGATTGAAATGGAAAATTTTGATTCTTATTTAAAATCATGGTCAATTTAGAGATATTTACAAAATTAACCGAAAAACTAAAACACTTTTTAAATCTAAGTTGCATTAAAAAACTTTTCAATTTTACGTCAATGCAAGTTTTCATTTTGCAAAAATATGGCGTGCTGCTACTTGCTTTAATTACTGATTGTGTGGGTCATGATTGCTTTAGTTAGTGATTGTATGGCCCATTCTTCATTTTATGTTAACTTAAAATATAATTAATATATAATTATATAATTAAAAAATAAATAATTAAGTAACTTAAAATATAATTTATCTTAACTAATATTAAATTATATTTTATACAAATACTTTTATTTTTTTATTTAATTTGTATTTTTAAAACAATTTTAATATATATTATAAAAATTATGTTAAAAAATATTTTTTATCTATATATATTTAGTTATATGTAACATATATCCACATATAATTAAATATATTGACATATATCTAAATATATATCACTTTTATACTATTATTTTCTTTATTTTAATAAGCAAATATTATTATATAAAACATATACTGATATATAATTAAATACATAATAGTTTTATATTTTTATTCTTTTAAAATTTAATATGTATACGTTGGTAATGTTATTATATAAACCATATACCAACATATAACTAAATATACATCATTTAAAAAAAATTAACTGGTATATAACTTATATCATTCTTTAATTAAAATATATGTAACATATAGTTATAAATACCTACAAATAATATTTTTTAAGTAAAGTATATGTAATATATACCTACATATATCCACACATACTATTTTTTTAGTTAAATTATATGTACATATACACACATATATCTACAAATATCATTATTCAGTTAAAGTATATGTAACATATATGTACATGTATCATTCTTTAGTTAAAGCATATAATATATATTCATACATACCAACAAATACTATTATTCAGTTAAAGTATACATAATATATACCTATATATATCCATATATATCATTCTATAAAGTATATGTAACATATATCCATATATAACTATAAATATCATTATTCAATTAAAATATATCTAACATATACTTAAGTCTATCTACATATACTATTATTTAATTAAAATATATGTAATATATACTGATATATACCTACAAATAATATTATTTTGTTAAAATATATGTAACATATACCCACATATTCTTACAAATAACAATATTTAGTTAAAGTATATATAAGATATACCTACATTTATCTAAAAAATATCATTATTTAGTTAAAACATATGTAATATATACCTACATATATCCATATATACTATTTTTTAGTTGAAGTATATGTAATATATATCTACAAATAATATTTTTCAGTTAAAGTATATATAACATATACCTATATATATCTACATATATATTTCTTTAGCTAAAGTATATGTAACATATGCCCATATTACATACAAATATAATTCTTTAGTTAAAATATATGTAACATATACCTATATATATCCACATATACCGGTTTTTTAGTTAAAGTATATGTAATATAAACCCATATATACCTACAAATATTATTTTTCAATTAAAATATATGTAATATATACCTATATATATATCCACATACACTATTATTTAGTAAAAAAATATTTAAAAAATTAAAATAATATAAACTATTTTAATTAATATATTTTTTTAAAAAATATATATTATTTAAACTTTAATCAGCATAATTATTTAATTAGAAGCTAATTACGAAATTATAAAGGTCATTTCACTTTCATTCAAATTCAAATATGTTAATTTTAAAAATAACTTCAATATCAATAATTGCAAATAAATAAATAAATAAATATAAAATTTTTACTAAAATTATAATGAAATATTTTTTTTATTTTTATTATTGATTATTTTATTTTTTTTAATAAGTGATGCTACTCCTTCTTTTTCCGAGCTCGGCACCTGAGCTCCTTATCCAGTCATTCTTATGGTCATGCTCTCAATAGTATGAAGACCTCGATTTCGGGCACTACCGGTCCTATCGAGCTTCAGATGACTAACAAATAACACATCCATAAAATTGTGCTGATATAGGTCAAACTCTGTCCCCCCCTTCCCCTCCGCATCAACTATAAATAAGAGATTAACCCCCACAGATAAAGAGTTTTGCTCACTCTCTCTTTCTCTTCTCTCTTGATTCAGAGGGACCAAACTAGCTTAGGCATCAAAGCCACCCCCAGGGGAGCCTGATCCCCCCCCCCCCTCTCTCTCTTGTCTTGTAGGCTGTAACTCGAGCACAGACAATACCCAAGCCCGAGCTACAGGAGCTAAAACTATCCCTAAAGATCAGCTTGTCATCATTGGTGTGGTAAGCATGGAAAGGCTATTCTCTAACAGAAGTAATATGCCTCAGGTACGTCCCACAACTCTTGCAAGAAGCACTCTAACTGTGCTCTATTCTATCATTATGTACAATAAATATTTCATGTGCATATTTTCTATACATCGCTCTGAATATTTCATATGCATATTTTCTATACCTCGCTTTCACAATGAATGTATATAGCGATCATGAATAATAAATTCCATTCACAATATTCAATGCACCGAGCTTTAGAGCTCCAAGATCAAGCACTAAGCTCCTAATATTATCCGCCATTTTTTTCATGCATCAAATTCATTTTTATCGAGTTATTTGATGCTTGCACACATAATAAATTTCTTATCAATGATTTATATAATGTTCCACTTACACCGAACTATTATAATGAATATGCTTCAGTGCAATCATGCATCAAATGTTATAACACACTCTCATTCTGAGATTTCGAAATGCACTAACATGTATAAAAACTTAGCATAAATTATACAGCTCAACATACTTTATAATCCGACGTCATCGGTGTCCCAGTCATGCAATTATTACAGCTCATCGTATTATGCACACCGAGCTCATCAGTGTTTCAATCACAATAGTTTTTAATATAAATGGTTCACCGTGCCTCGTACACTGTGCCTTACAGTACCTTAGCCGTATAATAATTTTTAGCACTTGAATTGTACATCTTACAGTGCTCTGGTCTTGCATGGAACTTACAGTACTTCAATCGTGCATTTTATAGCGCCATGGTCGCGCACCGAGATCTTAGCTCCCATCGTGCAAACTATCGTGCCCTAGCCACGCATCGAGTTACAAGAACTAATCGTGTATATAATCATACCTTGGTCATGCACCAAGCCTTGCGCACACTAGCTATGCATAACAACGCCTTAGTCGCGCCCTAAATTCTCAATAAATATCACAAATATGTCTATTCTATTTTATTTATAATGTCGAACTGTTTAGTGCCCTTGAACACACCGAACATGTATCATTCATTTATATCTCATAGTGTCCGCGCACACATCGAACTTGCATTATTGATTTGAATATTGTAAGTGCCCCAGCGTATGCCGAACTCATCATGAGCAAACAAGTTAATCATAATTATGAATTAAACTTTAAATCGAGCAATCAAAGAAGACTCCTTCCATTTATAATGCCGGATTATTTAGCTCATTTTCTCATATTTGTCTTATTTTATTTATAATACCATACTGTTTAATATTTCATCATGCTTGCTTATAGCGCCTACTCGCGTGTTTTGTTATAACCTCTTGTAGAGGGTTGAGCTTCAATGCTCTAAACCGAGCATCAATGCTCTCATTATATGTTACAACTTGTATTCATCTTTCCAATTCTATAAGTTTAGGGACTTGTGTAACATCACTCTTTGTATATGTTCCCAAGCCCTACTTTTATGATTCTTATTGTATAAGAGACGTATATATCAATGTACATAGTTAAGCGCTTTGACATAAATGTCAAGACAATAAATGTATATAGTCAATCGCACGCCCAAGAGACTATTTAACATTAATGTCAAGACAATAAAGAGGGGCACAGACATCCCTAACCTCTGAGCACTGGCATCCCCAAAATCCGAGCATAGAGCCGAACTGGCATTTAAGTTCATCATAGAGGAACTTCCTACTCCCACGATTGTGATCACACTAATAGCATGGATAAATGTCTCGCACCGTTAAGAAACTAAGAATTTGGTTGAGTGCAGAGCCCGAGCATCTTAGCTGAGCTCTCAAGCTAATAGTTACCAGAGCACTCTTATTTGATTTGACATCGCACATAGCATGTCTTTAACAAGGTGCTCACTCTTTTTATTCTTTAACTTTATAATTTACTTGGTTAAGTAAAATTGTGACTAGAGCACATTGTTGTAGGATGCTCAGGTGCATCTTGTGCGTGATCAGATGGAACATATGTCATAAACATGTTAACATTAAACATCATATCACAAGCTCGGTTAATGACCGAGCCAAGTATGTAATTCACATAGCATATCACACAACAAGTCAATCAAACACAAGTATTAAATGCGAGCTCAAAAGAAAGTCTTTTCATTAATCAAAAAATAGTTCATTACATTTAGAGCTCAATCTTTATAATTTGCTAATAGATCGAGCATAGGCAAGCATCCTGTAGTTAAAAGAAATTTTCACAACTCTTAAACCCGTCATCCTGGACCTCGTCTTCTTGTTCCAAATCCTCCTCCTCCTCATCTTCATCTTCTACCTCTCGCTCGGTAGCTAGCTCATCGATATCTATCTCCATCATTCAGGATAAGTCCATCTCTAGGTTCTCTCTTTTCAACTGGTCGGACACAACTTCTGATAGGTATAGACACCCCGAGCGTAGCATTTGTAGCTCCTCGAGGACTCAGCCACCAATCCTTGATAAGTGCCTTCCAAAGTTTCCTCTGCCAGGCGTAGCTCATCATCTTTGAATTTTAGAGCTTCCTTTGCTGAGCGCAGCTCTTCGTTTTTGGCTCTTAGCGCTTCTTTGGCCAAGCTGAGCTTCTCATTATTCTTCCTCAGAGCTTCTTGCACTTATTTTAGCTCTTCATCCTTCACTTTTAAGGAGCTCTCCATTTCTTGTCTCTTGGTGATCTCTTTATCTTAATTCCTTGTTGCTTGAGCAAAATTGGTCGCCATCCCCGCTACCCAATCCTAGATGCTATACGTGAGCTGGGCGACCTGTAGATTTTCATTCAGTTGATTTCCATACTAAACTTTAATCCAGGTGCAAATGTTTCAGTTTTTCTTACCATGTGAGACATTATCACCATCTCCTTTGCCATATCGTCCAAGCTTGTTCGCATATTCTCGCGCCTCTCTTTTGAGATAGCTCGGTAAATTTATTTTAACACCTTTTGTGCCTCGGCATCCTGCACTGAGTATGTGGCACCGTGCGAGCTGACCAATTTTTTATTCACTACCTCCACAAGCCAAACCATGTTGTACCGGCGTGCCAGTGATTCTCCCATCTCTCTTCGAGGTAAGTCTTCCTCTACTTGGGTCTGAGGTAGGTTCTCATCTACCCTTGTGTGAAGCATGTGCTCTTCCACTTCCCTGTGTGGCTCGAAGAGCCAAGTCCACCATAGGTTCTTCCTCCCGAACTGAACTGGTCTTAGCAACTCGCTCACTTGGTTGCTTGCGAGCCATCCTGGCCTTCTTCCAAGCCTTTTTTGTTGCCTCCTTCTCGGCCAGGCGTTTGAGTTCTTTACTTGCTGACCCTGAGCTCCTCTCTATCCAACCGAGCCACATGTTAACCAAATACTTAAAACCAAACACTCAACATATTTATTATCTTAAGCAAAAACCAAGTGCTAAAGCATAGATCATACATGTTAGGTCTTCTGACCAAATTTTCTTCGGAGCCCTCCCAAGGGGGAAGTACTCTATTATCAGTGTTATGACATTCCTTTTCTCTCTCAGAATGTCTCTTTCCACTATCTCAAACACAATAAGCTCATTTTAATCTAGCCTCCCCCTATCTCAAACACAATAAGCTCATTTTAATCTAGCCTCCCCCTAGTCACCTGTTCGCCACTAGGATTGACCTACCAAATATTTTAGCAACCGAATCCTTGGCTGTTCTATAATATAAAAAAATTGATCTTTCCATGCCTTTATCGAGTCTGATTTTCCTACAAACATTCCAAGCCCAGGCCTTTCTTGTAAGTACAAAAAGTCTTTGTCTGCTCTTAGGTGTATCTTGAGCATGCTGAAGGCACTCAGCACCCGCGGAGTAGGCACAAACCTAGTAACTTGTACAGTATCTCAAACCCCTTGATAGTTTGCCATGTGTTAGGGCTGAGCTGACCGGGAGCAATTTTGTGGTAGCATAGGAAGGCCAGTGGGAAGGGGCATAGAGGGAATTTCGCCCTCGACCTCAAATCTTTTTCGTCGATCATCAATTGGTTGTCAGCCAAGTCATCATATGCCAAGACTTCTCCAGGAATGAGCATCTTACAGTCTTCTAGTATTCCGTATTTCTGTTGAATCCCCTCAAGGTCTATCTGTGTCAACATGGCCCGAATATCCCTCATCCGAGCTTTTTCCAAGCCCAGGTGGACTTCACCCTCGGCCACAGCCTCTCCCTCTTCATCAGCTAGGGCCAGACGTCTCTTTGAACTTTGCTCTGCCCGAGCTCCTTCTTCACAATAGGTAACTTAGCCAAGGACACTTGGAGAGCCTACCTCTCCTCCATCCTCTAACACAACCGAGCTTATGACTGCTCGTACCATTTTGCTACTAGAATTTTAAATACAAAACTTAAACCAGAAACTTAACATAATCTATAAAATCGAACTCTCTAGCTTTGAAACTTTGTGCTAGTCAAACAAACCGAGTTGCGCTCTTTTAAGTTGTATACCGAATGTTATCCCACTGTCCTCTATTTATAGAGTCCACTTTGACCATATGAACTGACATCCATCTTTAATGCCATAGACGTTACGTCTTTTCAGTTCTTGTCTAATCATTACCTCGATTTTTGAAGCGTCACTTCTCCTCTGCATGATACGTGTCCTTTTGAACTCTTCATCGACTCCTTGACATAAATGTTAGTACTATTCCGAAGAGCATACTACCGATCTCTTCTCAGTTTCTTTGTATTACCCGTGCTAACCCTTGATAATCAAGTTTTGTCCTTGAACTCCTCGAGCTCATCTTTACACTCTTTAAGCACTCATTTCCCGAGCTTCTCGAGCTCTCAATTTTTCTATAGCTCTTGTCGAGCTTAACTTATCTGTAACACCCCATCTTAGCCTACGTTTATAGACCAAGATGGATTGTTATCTCATGGTGGTTGTGTCTTAATATTTTACTTAGCCAATTTTAAGTACAGATTTTTAAAAAAAAATTTGCCATAACCTCCCCTAAAAATGGAGGTCCCAAGTGTCGACAAAACTGATTTTTCTTATTTTTGAAAAACATTTTATTTCACAATTCAATACAAGCACACTCCCAATAATCCACCCTTATAACCTCAACTACAAATCCTGCAAGAAGAATTCACACTTCTATATTCACAACCCAACTCAATTCAAAACCATACAGTTATTATATATTACTAGATTTACATGCTACATCAAGTTATCTCTTTGTATTGTTCAAATAAGTACATGCCAGTTTTTAATACCAAAATACAAAATAAAGAGCACCACCTAAGTTTGTTGATGACCGACAAATCGCAGGACTCCTCTGCTCGCTATTGGCTCCTTGCTAATAACCTACGAGTTTAGAAGAAACTAAACTCGCTAAGCATTGCTTAGTGGGTACTTTAACCATTGCCGAATATAAATAGTGCAAGGAAAGTTGAAACACATATAAAAGTAGAATACTGCATAATTAAACTATTTTCATACAATCATCATATTTATATTGTCTAATTAAGTTAAGATTCACATTCTGTATGTAAACAACATGTAATATAAATTTATTATAATTACGAGTTAATCTGCTCCACTAGGTAATTATGAATATACCGATCTCGGAATGAGGCCTCGTATAGAGTTACGCGTGGTCTTGACCTCACACGACTAATTGCCATGGTCTTGGTCTCACACAATATAAAACATAACTGCGTGATCTTGGTCTCACACGACTAGTTGCCATGATCTTGACCTCGCACGATATAACCCCCATTCCAGGCCGATTTTACCCTTTTACCGAGTAGAGCATATATAACATTTCATATATACCCATTCACTTCGTATATATATACCACATATTCTCCATGTATCTACAATATATATACTTACACAAATATCACATATACTCACATATATATCATATGTACTCACATATATACCATATACACGCATATATATACCATATGAACAAAAATTTGTAAGAAAATAAAATTTCTTTTATGTTAAAGTACCAAACCTTGCTTTTCCTTAGTCCTTATTCTATATCACTTCCTTTCCTTCCTTGTCTCCTTGATTTTCCTTATAATCTTGTTTGTCACCAAACTCTTTAAATCAAAAGCCTTAAACTTAGGAAAAATACCTCCTTCTTCCTTCTCTTATGGTTTGGACGAATTTACCATGCAAGAGGGGGCTTTTATACTTTCTTTCCTTAGCTTATTTTGATCCAAATGGAAGCCATAAGTGGTGAATAGATGTTGACTTCCAATTGGTACACCTTATAGCAAAAATGGCCACTTTTAATTGGTCCATTTGCCTTCTTCCAATTGGTACACCTTATAGCAGAAATGACTACTTTTAATTGGTCCATTTGCCTTCTTCTAATTGGTACACCTTATAACAAAAATGTCCACTTTTAATTGGTCCATTTGCCTTCTTCCAATTGGTACACCTTATAGCAAAAATGGCCACCTTTAATTGGTCCATTTGTCTTCTTCTAATTGGTACATCTTATAGCAAAAATGGCCACTTTTAATTGGTCCATTTGTCTTCTTCTAATTGGTACACCTTATAGCAAAAATGGCCAATTTTAATTGGTCCATTTGTCTTCTTCCAATTGGTACACCTTATAGCAAAAATGACCACTTTTAACTGGTCCACTTGCCTTCTTCTTTTATCTTATTTATTTGGCAAGCCCTTAGGCTTCCTTTTATTCATATTTTGACCCCCTCAACTTTCTTGTGTTGTAATTTTATAGTCTAGGGTGTGAAAATATCAAAATACCCTCTAACGATTAATCGATTGTAACTTTTAAACCGTGCGTTTTCGGAAAAAATTGAAACCCACGGTTATGACCCGATTAATCTCGAGAATATTCTTTCGGGGTCGGATATGGGCACTATTAAGAACTTCCGACACTTAATTTTTAAGTTTACATAGTTGCCCCTAACTTTTGAGAAATTTTCACTTAGGTCCTTTTGATATCCCTTCCTGACCTTGCTGTCTTTTTTTATTAATATCTTTTTACTCACAACTCCAAATTAAGTAATTCTTATTGCCACTGAAACTAGACATCCGGGGCTATATTGTGTCAAAAGTTCAGGTCGATCCGAGCTATATCTGATTTTTGACGGTCCTTTGAAGTCAAGCCTACTTTGCTGTCCTGAGGCAGCTTGCACATTGTCTACTAAATCCATCATATCTTATTTTGTACAACTCCAAATTGAGTAATTTCAAGTTATACGTCTAGATAAGACACAAATAAACAATTAAGTCTTCTTTGAGACTCTCTAATTCTGTCATTAACGTGGATGAAATTCGAGTTCAAGTTATAGGTCATGTTCTAAACTCCTTTGTTCTAAGCCTAAATCATATCCTCAATGTCTGTTTCTTACCAATATGAAATTCGGGATGTTACATTATCTATCACATGTCTTAGGTTAACATAAATATCAAATGACCAGTGGGGGACTAGTGATAGTACCCCCACTTATCGAGCTTTTTTTTCGAGCTCCTCACTAGATTACTGCATATTGTGATATAACATCTACCTTATGAGTCAACACATACACTTTCTACCGAGTTTTTTCGAGCTCCTATGCATGACTTTGACATAAATATCAATGACTTGAGGAACACTACTGATGCTACTCCTCCTTTTTCTAAGCTCTTTATCCGATCATCCTTATGGTCGGGCTTCCAACAGTATGAAGACTTCGGTTTTGGGAGCCACCAGTCCCATCGAGCTCCAAATATCCAGTAGATAACACATCTGCAAATTGTGCTAACATGCCCCCCTTCCGCATCAACTATAAATAGAGGATTAACCCCCACAGGTAACGGGTTTCGCTCACCCTCTCTTTCTCTTCTCTCTTGACTTAGGCATGAGAGACTCCTCCAGGAGAGCCTGGTCCCCCCTCTCTCTCTCTTATCTTGCATGCTGTAAGTCGATCACAAACAGCATCCGAGCCTAAGCTACAGAAACTAGGACTACCCCTGAGGATCAACTCGTCATCTATAAGATATCATCTAAAATAATTATATTTTTCTTGTGTAGCAAATTTGATCAAAATATAAAAATCAAATGTTGGAAAAATAATAATTTATTCTTTAATTGTTGTTTGATTTTGACTATCAATGGCTTTATTATGTATTTCATTTTAATTGATTAATTTTATTAAGTTGCTTGTGATTAATTAATTAAATGATAAATGTATTTGAAGTTGCTTTAGGCATTAGAATATCAATGATTCAATTGATACTGTCATTAGTTTGAAAATATCAAAGAAATTGAAATTCTATTTTATTTGATTTTCATATTATATAGAAATTATGTTCAAATTAAAATAAAATACACATAAAGCTATGCAACTGAGGATCCAGTTAGACAAAGATATTGTAACATATATTATATATATGAATACATAACAACAAATATTAGTTATATATTATTATTTTTGCAACATATACCTATATATCCTGACATATATTAATATATACTCACATATATATAATATATATATATTATATATATTTATATATATTATGTTTATGTTATGAATATAAAAATAATAAAATTATATTAAAAAAATTAATTAAATAAATAAAATTTTATTAAACTTTAAGACCACAAAAATAAAAATTAAAAAGAAAACTCTTAAATTTTTTGTACTTCAAAATTTTATATTTCAAATAAAAAATATATCAGTTTTAGATAAATAAAAAATTGATTAATTTATTTAATTTAATTATTTTACTTATATAAATTAATACTTATTCAGAATTATTAAATATATAACATATATTATTCTTAGAGTAGGCAACTTAATATTTAGGCTCAAGCTGTAGCTGTCCTTGTCATTTATTGTAAAATTAAAAAAAAAATTATTAACTTCCGTAAATGTATAAAGAAAAAAAGTATGAAAATGCAAAAAAAAAAAAAAAAATTGAAGACCGTAAAAATGAAAATGAAATACGAAATACGGTATCCAACGTAAATTTCTCATCAATTTATAAGTGTTTGGTTAGGTACATGATCTCTTGAACTATAACCGGAACCGGCTGTTAAAGAATTAAATAGTAAAAAATAATAAAAATATATATTTTTAATATATATATAATATTAATAAATATATATTAATTTTTAGTATATATAGATTAAAAAATATATGATTTTTAGTTTAAAATTAAAATTTTAGATTTTTATTTTTTATTTTTTTCTTACACTTCAATTGTTTTGAGTGAAAAAAAAAAGAATTCATGTAATCAACTTTAATTAATTAGAAATTAAAATTTTGTTGAGTTGAGTTAAATTACAATATTAAATATTTAAAATTATATAGTTAAAAATATATGTTTATAATGAAAATTTTATATTTACAAAAATTTGTTATTATTATTACTAAATTAATAATAATTATTGTTAATTTATTATTAATTTCTAACTATTAATATTATCTTACTTAATTTAATTAATATTATCAAATTTATAAATTAAGTGTTCAACATTATAAAAAATATTATTATTTTTATTAAAAAATATAAATTAAAAAAAGTAGTTTAAATTGATGGTTCAAATTAAAATAAAAATTAAAACTAGTCATTATTTAAAAATCTAAACTTTAATCAAATAGATTTTTATCGATTAAAATTAAAATTTTTAATTATTAGAAATTAAAATAGATAATTTTGTATTGGCTATTCTGATTAATTAGGTCATGTCCATAATTAGTTGACTTGCGGGTATATTATCTAAGTTTGGAAGGTTAATTGCAATTTATTAGTAAATTTAAGTGAAAATTGAAAAAAAAAATAGCATCATTTTATTATTAATTAGGTAAATATCATATCATTAGGTTTTAAAGTATCTTGTTTATAAGCGATTTGGTGGAATATTTTTATTTAAAGATGTGTAAAATTTTTCTTAGTAGGAAAAACTATTTTGCTGATATGATATGAATGTGACGTTACATAGAGGTAGTAATCTTTAATAAGAAATGACTGAACTTTTTCTGTATCTGAGCCCCTACTGATCTTTGATGGAAAATCCAATTAAATGCTGAAGATGGGAATAAAATAAAATTAAAAAAAAAAAAAGATAAAATTGGTTGGTGGAGTGCTAAGAAATATAAGCTAGTCAGATTGTGATTTGAATGATGAATGTGTCTATTGGAAAAATGAGTCTTCGGTGTGGGAATTTGCTTTACGAAGTTAAAAAATATTTGGAATTTTGTTAGTCTGTCTTTGCTTAGTCCACTTTAGGCATGGAGAGAGCATGGACTTAATAGCCATAAGAACAAAGACTAAACACGAGTTGCTTAAGAATCAGAGACTTCATAATTTGATTAAGTAATCTTTCTTGATTATTGGAATTGTAGTCTGAGCTTTTGAATTCAATTTTTCTATATATGTTTTGTAAAAATATCTTCAATGAGAGTTTTAATTAAATAAGTATATAGAATTAATAAATAGAATGTACAGAAAATTTTAACATTTAAACAAATCTTGATTCATAAAATGGGAAAAAAAACTTATTTCCGTGAATAAAATCTTAATTAATAGAATAAACCTATTTTATCAACTAATTTAAGTTTGGAAATTATATATTTTAAAAACTATAGATTAACTTTTTTATATATCATTATAAAAACTATAGATTAACTTTTTTATATATCATTATAAGTTGATCTTATCGTCATTGCCATAGTAATTAAATTATTTACATTAAAATAAAAAGAAAAAAATAAGTCTATTATTAAATTTTTTAGAATTTTTATTTTTTTATTAGAGATTTTTTCTTCTCTTATAAAAAATATATAATAAACTTATAATAATTTAATAATAAATTTATATAAATTATTATAGAGGTAATTACACTCTTCATCATATTTTATAATTTTTTTTTATTTTTACTGATGGCATTTTAGTAATTTTATAATAAACTAATAATTAACACAAAATAAACTCATAATAAACTATATAAATTTATAAACCCAAAATAAACTCATAATAAATTATTTAAATTTGATATTTTTGTAAAAAAAACATAAATTCTGATAAATATGCAAATATTTTTAAAAATACACTAAATTTAAATTTTTTTTATTTTTTTGGAATGTTTATAAAGACCCCATTATTATATTATAATAAGCTCATAATAAATCTTGTATATGCTATAATGAGTTTTTAAAAAATTATAAATTAGTAAAAAAATTCTGATAAATTTGATAATATTTTTTTAAATTAATAAATTTATAATATTATGATTTTTTTCTGATAGTTTTAGAAAAAAAAAATCCAAATAAGAATATCTAATACACTAAGATATTAGTGATTAAATTATGAAGTATGTTAATATTTATGATTTGAAGAAGCTTACCTTTCAGGACGAAATCGTAATGTTATTGGGATTATGGATACAATCATAGCTGCTAAAAGTGTATATAGAGCATGGCGCACAATGAGACTAAGCCTTCAACAGTTTCAATTTGCTCGTGTAGGTTAGAAGCATCAAAATCGATAATGGCAAAAACCTCAGTATGGGTTTTGAAAGTGTAATATTGATGCGTCATTCCCCCTACCTACCTCTCAGGCTTCATCTGGAGTCGGTCTTTGTGACAGTGATGGCAATTTCTTTTGTGCAATATCAGGGCCGTTGTTGGGGTGTTGCTCGGCTAAGATTGTTTAAGGGTGGTGTTGCAATGGATTATTAATGAGCAGGTATTGCAATGGATTATTTCAGGGTGGTATTGCTCAATATAAGTTATTTTCTACTTCCTAGAGAAGTTTTGTTCTCTCCGCCGTAGGGCTCGACCTTTTGATTTTTGTCCTAGTTTTAGGATTGCCGCCATGCCTGTAATAGCTCTAGATCTGTCTTTCTTTTATATCTTTTTCTCTAAAGCTACTTTTTCTCTTGTTTTTTTAACCCGTTCTTTGAAGGAATTTCATTTAGTTTATTTGGTCTTATTCTCCCTAGAGTCTTCAAAATTTGTAGATTTATGGCTTCCTTTCTCTTACTTTTTAGGCTTGAGATGTATAAGTATTATATGTTGTTTATTTATTTTGAGTTTTTTTGCATCAGTTGTTTACTACTCTGTATCTGTATGTGTGGATGTGTATAAGAGAGAGATAGAGATGGAAAAAAGAAAAAAAAAAAAAAAGAAAAGAGAGAGAGAGAGATTCACAAAATAATCTGAAAAATCATCGACTCTGGGAGAGCCTCATTCTTGTTCCAGCAAGTGTCTATAGATTTGCTTACTTAGTTTGAATGATTGTTTTGGTGAAAATTTGGCTGCTAATTAAGGCAGAAAGATAATATATTGAATTGTTCAATATGTTGTTTATGTAGTAGTAAGGATGGTAGGTTAAGATTGAGGTTCTACTTGTTTGATAGGTGTATTATTTGCTCATCTGCTGCTGTAAATGTTAAGAGATTAGAATCTTTTAAGAGATTAGAGAGAAAGTGAGTAAAGGGCTTAATTTTTTCAGATAAATTAATGAAAAATGAGGTGAGGCGAACTAAAGATTTATGTAGAAAAGTAGTTGCAGAGCGCGTTAATTCACGTTGAACGGTGAGCTGTCGATTTGCTGCTTCAGATGGTCAATGATATCACTTTTTAAGGTGATCAATAATATCACTTTTTAGGTGTATATGTATATGATAAGACATTAAAAAATACATAGTATTAATAGATTATTTTTTATAATATATGGGTGTAATTATGTATTAAACTTTTTTTTTACTCAAAGCATGTGATATTGGAACATCTTAATTTATCATGATATTTAACAATTGATAGTATATATATTAATTTTACTTAATATTTATATATTAATTTTAAATAAATAAATAATTATTAAATTAATATCAAATAAAAAAAACTTAAACTTTAATATATTATATATTATAATATTATAATACACGGTTTAATATATTATACTAATCCAAGCAAAAGATAATAACTAACTTTAAAATAAGATAATTTTATTGTGATTCTAATCCTATAATAAATTCATAATTTCATCCAAATACAATCCAAATATATTATTTTAAAATAAATAAAATTCAAGCAAAAGATTAATCATATAATAATTCTATAATTCCAATGAAATATAATAATTACTTTAAAATAATGATGATAAATCAAAATAAAAATGCATATATTGTAATATATTATATATTATAGTATTAAAATACACAGTTTAATATAATATACTAATCCAAGAAAAAGATCATAATTAACTTTAAAATAAGATAATGCCATTATAATTCTAATCCTATAAAAAGTAAAATAAGTAAAATTCAAATATGATCCAAAAATACTACCTTAAAATAAGTAAAATTCTAGCAAAATATAATTTTATTATAGTTCTAATTATATAATAATTCTATAATTAAAATATAATAATTACTTTAAAATACTAATGATAAAGCAAAATAAATATGTATTTAATAAATTAAAATATTAAAAAATAACGATACATAATATAATATTATATTAGAGATAGTGATTTAATTATAATATATAAATATAAATATATTATTTTTTATAATTGTAATTTAGAGAATAATTGCAAACTGAATTTTTAAATTGAACTAGAATTGTACCAATACGGGAAATGCGACCCGTAATTTTCCATTCTTATGATTGGAAGGTGGAGCCTCCTACATTTGCAGCGCAGATTCAAGGCAGGTTACAAAGCCATCATCACAATTTTGATTGACGATGTGTCTGGGGACGTGCCGGGCCTTGTTTGGCCCCAACAACATTTTGAAATAGGGTGTGCATTTTTCCATGTATATACGTATATATACGCATATATATAAGTCTAGTCCAATCTAATTATTTTAAATATAGAAATTATTGGTATCATAAAAATTAATGATATGAGCTCAATCATTTTAAACATAATTAGTGTTGTTCTAATTAATGAAAATTTATGCATTAATTATTTACCAAAAAAAAATGTAAACTTTTAATTTTTTTAATTTTATTACAATTTTTTTTAAATTATCAAAAGAGCGTATGACTTATGAATTTTATTTTAATTTTTTATTATATTTATTGAAAAAAAAACTGATTTGACTTGGAAAATTGTTGAGTGTTAATTCTTGTCAATTTATGATTATGAGGTGTTGAGGTAAATTTAAAAAACATATTAATATACAAAAGAAGCATGAACTTTAGCATATTTTCTTATTTTATAGTGAATTTTTTAAAATTCAAAAGAGTACATATCTATGTATTTTATTTCAAATGTTTCATATTTATTACGAGAGATTATTTTACCTTATAAAATATTGATGTGCCATTTTTTATAAATTGTATGAGTTATAAAATAAAAAATACATTAAAATTCATATATTTCAATTAAACTATATTTTATCAACCTCAGCAGTCTAAACTAACTATAAGAACTTATATGTCAATAACTTTAGAGGTCAAATTAACTTTTTTTCAATAAATATAATAAAATTGAAATTAAATATGTGGTTCATGCATTCTTTTGACACTTAGTAAAGCTTGTGATAAAATTAAAAAAAAAAAAACTATTAAGTTCATTTTTTTTAATTAGCCCTAATTATTTTTGTCAAATATACTCACACAATATAGATTTTTCTATATCCTTATTAAAATGATCAATATATTAATATATGCATGAGTTTCATAATTTTTTTATTCTTCTTTTAGATTATTTAATTTAAGATTGATATTATAATACTCTAGATAAAATAAAAATCTAGTAGTTTAAATGTTATACAAATTAATGAATAAAGTGAGAAAAAATTTTAATTGAAATAAAATTTTAATGTGCCAAAGTAATATAAACAAAATTTTAAAGTATTTGAATTGAAAATTCTACAACTTATAACAACTGTGAATCAAATCAATTAACTGTAAGTTATTAAATAACTAATTATATTTGTATATAAACTATTAGAGGAACAAAATGATCTATTAGAATGATAAATGAATTATTCAAATGCAAAAAAGTAAAATTTATATGTTACTTAAGTAATGAAAATAGAAATTTTAAAACCGTTTAGCTACGACATTAACTCGTATGTATAAAAACCTTAAAATATTATATTTGAAATATACCATAACTTAATTAATAATATTGTAGCATAATAATATACATAAAAACCATATAAGATAACTTAAAATTGAAATTAGAAGTGAAAATAACTTTAAAGAAAATTAATACAAGTGCAGGTAGTAAATTATAGTGTGGAATGACTAAAATGACATTCAAATTAACAAATGAGTATTTAAGACTTGAGGGGCAAAATGGATATTTCACCCACTTAATTCTCAGTCATTTTTCTGTCAAATTAAGTGGGTGACTCGTCTCTTTTGTATAGTAATGAGGCTGAAAAATATGATAAAAAAAATGATTAAAATTTTTGTTCTTATCTTTTTTTATTTCTTTTTTCTTATCTATCAAAGTACCTATATCTATCACGACCCTCTCTTTTTTCAGCAGCCAAAAACTATTTCTAGGCTAGTTTCTTATGTTTAGAAGTGATCCAAAGTGAAAAATTAAATCAACAAAGTAATATAAAGGCAAAGAAGGCAAAAGAACTCCTAAAGGTAAGAATATAAAAATTCTGAATCTTAATCTTTTATTTTATTTTCTAACTTTAAATCTATTATTTATTGAATTTGAGCCAAATATTATCATTTATACATATTAATTAAGTATTTAGGATGTTGGAAATTGATTTATATTGAAAGAAATTAAAAGAAATGAAGCTAGAAATCCTAACACTCAAATTTATCCAAATATTACAGCTTGAACTTTTAATAATTTAGTTACTATATTTTATTTATTTTAATATGCAAACAAGCTTTAAAATTCATAAAAAATTACAGAAAGTTGTATTTGGATGTTGAAAAGGCTGCGGTAAAAGGAAAAGTCAAAATGATGAGAAAAAATAAGTGATTAATTAAATAAACACAAGCTGCTCATTTTTTAATAGTCTGAATGAATACCACTGATATTTTGCTATTGTGTTTGAATTATTTACCTATATAAATGAACTCTATAAAAATATAAAAATTTACAGAGAGATCATATATGATATTAAAAACATGCTGAAAAAATTTCAGGACAAATAAATTTGAAGAAATTAATATACAATTAAAGAAATACAAACTACTCAAATGCTAGAATTTTGGTGCTTAGTTAACTTGGAACTGAATTGAGCATAACAAAATATATTTAATTTGGTTATAAATATAAGCATATAATAGATAAATATAAAGTTTAATATGTGTATTTAATATTTTCAAAACTATAAATACTAATTTAATAAATAAGTAAATCAAATAACTTGAAAAAGCCAATGTATTTTTATAGGCATATGGTACATATTTGAATTTACTATATTGTATAGCCCTATTATAATATAATTTTGTGATATTTGAATTTATAATTACAAAATAAATTTTAGAGCATATTAAGATGTTAAAACAGGAGATAGGTGCCTAATAAATAATTAAGACAAAATTGATAAATAAAAATTAAAAATAAATCTAAATATGAGATTTATATGTGGATGTGAATGTAGGTCGGGTATTGCCATTGAACCAACCAATAATTCTTAATAACTTAGAGGAATCAAATTTTTATATTCGATGTGAGTTATAGTATTCAACCCTTATTTTGTCATGTTTGAAATTTTTTGATAAAAATTTAACTATTGTTAACATTTGAGCCATTTGATATCATTTGTTATTTGTGATTCTGCATTTGTGAATTGTGAAAATCAATGTGGTCTCTTGGCCTATGTGATCATACCAAGCCATTTGATTAGCTAATATGACAGAATCACAACTTGATGGGGGTTATATCATCATGCTATGTGCATATAGAAGTTTCTGATTTGTAGGGTAGAAGCTAACCTTATGTGAATGTGATGTGTGATGGCACTGAAATAATAATACATTTTTTTTAGTGCTATTGCTATGTGTTATCTGTCATATTATGTGATTACTTTTGTGATATTGGTCCAATTATTGTGGGGCTTTCTTGTGCATTAAATTTTATTGTTATACCTTTATTGGACTGCTTTTTTATGTATTTATTATTCTTGAACTTTAAATTATTTTATTATACATCCTACCCTTGTGACACTATAATCTTACTGAGTTGATGACTCACCCCATCGTTTGTGGTTTTAGGTAGAGGTGACTCAGGACCATCAGCTTCTTCATTTCTTCTTCCAACAAGAAGCTTAAGAATAATGTAATTAGCAAATGTTATCATATATAATTAAATAATTATGTTTTTATTATAGTCTAGCAGCTCCGTAGTACGATTGTGAATAGTTTAGTAAATTGTGAAAGTAAACCATAATGTAATAAAAAAAATTTGTATATAATATATAATATGAAAATGAATGTGTAATAATATATCATAAAATTTTGAGTAAATAATAATAAAGTTTTAATTCATTAGTGCAATAATCAATTTGTATGAATTTATAAATTAGTTAGGTTCTACGTGGTGTCTGGTGGCCTTAAGCCTACCTGGACCCTAAGACCGTCACACTTTTAAAAATGGGTATGATAGATATCACCATAAAATTTATAATTTTATAAAAAAAATAAATTATTTATTTTTATTTCAAAATATTTTTTTTGAAATGATTGTTTCAAGTTGAATACTTGTTGTTGAAAAATTAATTAAAAAAAAGAAAACTAAATTTTTATTTGTTTTGATAGAAATTGATGAATATAAAGAAAATAGAAATTTTGCCTTGTTTAATTGTAGAAAATAGTTTATATTTTTTAGAAATTTAAAAAGAAATAAAAAGTAGAGTTATTATTTAGTTAGAAATATTTTTTATTTAAAAAATTAAAAATAATTTTCTATATTTATTAGCTAATAGTTAAGTTTTAGAAATTTACTTTTAATTATTTTCTAAATGAAAAATTTGGACCCGTGTAAATATTACAATTTGTTTTCCACTTTTATTCAATTTTTTTTAATTTTTATTTTGTTGTACTTTAATTACTTAAAAAAGAAAGTTATTTACATATTATATAAAAAATAGAAATTAGAAAACAACACTAAATAAGTAAGTTTTCTAATTTTTCAATTTTACATTTGAAAAATAGTTAACAAATAAAAATTTAGAAAATAAGGAATCATAAAAGAAATTATAAAATAAAAAGTTGAAAATATTTTTCATAACTAAATAGTCTCATTTTTCCCATTTTCTTTATTTGGACAATAATAATAAAAAAAAAGACAAAAGAGAATAAAAATAATAAAAATAACTTCTTCTAATTTCTCTTAAATTCTCAAAAACTTTTTCTCATCAATTTAAAAAGAAAATGTGGAAAATGAAAAAATAAAAAAATATAATCTAAGAAGGTACAATTTTATTATTCATCATAATTGGAGCTACATGCATATTAAGAGGGACCATTTTTTTATAAGTGAATAAATTTTTACAATAGGGCAAAAATAGATATTTATTAAAAATTTTAATATTTTTTAGACTCTCTTAATTTAGATGGTCTAAAAATGATAAAAATACCCCTAAACATAATAAATAACTATTTTTTTACTTTTTGAAACGCCGCCAAACACATTTCTTTCTATCTTCTCAATTTTTCTTTCTTTTTTACTAATATTCAACAATCTTCAACTCTATTTTTCTTCAAAATTTTGCGTTTATTCTTTATTATTTGCAATACGATATCTATCAATACATTAAATCTATAAGTTAGATTTTTTTTTTCAAATCAAGCTATAAAAAAAAATAAAGATTATATTTTTAACTATGCATGTATATTTGAATTGTTATAATTGTGATATTTTATAAGAAACTTGTTGATTTTATTGTATTTAACTATAATCTGTATCTCTTTTCTATTTTTCTTTCTTTTCTTCTTTTATTTTAATTTTTGGACTGTTAATAAATTAAATGAAGTGGTATGGAGATTATTAGATTATATTTAAAGTAATGTTGTATAATTTAGAGGATATTAGGGCTTGTTAGTAGATTCTAATATATAGTTAGAGATTATTAGAGATAGTTAGGGCGATTAATAGAAGTTAAAGAGTGTTAGCCCCTAACTCTCCGTAACTTATCCTAACTCATATCAAATTACTTCTAATTGATATTAAAAATTATCTATTATATAACTTAACATAATTTGTATGCTTTTATGTTTAAATAAAATTTGTACAATTTATTTTGATTTTTAAAGAAAAATGCTAAAAGAACTTCTTTAACTCGTCATAATTTGCCCTAATTCTCATCAATTTACTTCTAATTGGCATAAAAAATTCTCCATTATATCTGTAAGATAATCTATATATTTTTGTTTAAAAATGAGATATGTCTAATTTATTTTAATTTTTTAAAGAGAAAAAAAGCTTATAGACATACCCTAACTTTTCTTAACTTGCCCTAACTCATATCCAATTACTTTTAATTGATGTTGAAAATTATTCATTATACAACCTAATATAATCTGTATATTTTTATATTTAAACAAAATCTATATGAATTATTTTAATTTTTTAAAGAAAAAGAAGTCTAAAAGAATTGTCTTAACTTGTCATAACTTATCCTAACTCGCATCAAGTTGCTTCTAACTAGCATCAAAAATTTTTCATTATACCTCTAAGATAATCTATGTCATTTTATGTAAAAATAAAATATTTCTGATTTATTTTAATTTTTTTAAAAAAAAAGCTTATAGACATGCCCTAACTCTACATAACTTGCTCTAACTCCCCCTAACTTGCTTTAAATCACATCAAATTACTTCTAATTGGTATTAAAAATTATTCATTGAATAACCTAATACAATTTTTATACTTTATATTTAAATAGAATTTGTCTGATTTATTTTAATTTTTAAAAGAATAAAGCTCAAAAGAACTATCTTAACTCGTCATAACTTGCATTAAATTGCTTCTAACTGGCATCAAAAATTCTCCATTATACCTTTAAGATAATCTACATACTTTTATCTAAAAATAAAATATATTCAATTTATTTTAATTTTTAAAGAGAAAAAAACTTATAGACATGCCCTAATATCCCTAACTTGCCCTAACTCACATCAAATTACTTGTAATTAGTATTAAAAATTATTCATTATATAACCTAAGATAATCTACATACTTTTATATTTAAATAGAATCTGTTTGATTTTATTTTAATTTTTAAAGAAAAAAGATTAAAATAATTGTTCTAACTCGTCATAACTTGCCTTAACTCGTATCAAATTACTTCTAACTGGCATAGAAAATTCTTCATTAAATCTCTAAGATAATTTGTATACTTTTGTCCAAAAATATATCCAATTTATTTTTATTTTTTGAAAAAAAGCTTACAGACATGTCCTAATTCCCCTAACTTGCATGAAAATAAAATTTGTCTAATTTATTTTGATTTTAATAATGATTTTACTACTGCTTTTAATATTAGATGCAAACTGGTAGTAAAATGAGATATGACATGTAGCCATTGTTGGAAATGAGGCTATAATAGACTCACATGTCAGAATTCGACACCACTTCATTCTGCTTCATAAGCTGCAAGTACTTAGATTATTCAGAAATAAATAATATATTATTGTATTTCTTTATTTATGATAAATATTAGAAGGTGCTTGATATATAATTTATAAATTGTTATATTGTTGTATAATAGTGGTGAAGACATTTTATAGAATTTGTATTATTGGCTGCTGAATTTTTTGTTTAACTGATTTGTGACTTATTTCAGTTTTGCATATAAAGATGGAGTTAGGGCATTTCTGAATTTCAACTTATGGATATTATTCATTTACTGTCTTTACTAAAATTTGAAAGTGAAACAAAAATGAGGCTGGTGTGTTGATCAGATTAAGTTTCAGGCCTATCAGAGTACATACAGATAGAGTTAGAGCAGGCTAGAGAAGTTAAGACATTTTTGAATTACACCTAGGTAATATTAAATTAAACATATTGCCTATTACAAAAAGTTGAAATACTAAATCATTTATAATTGAAAAGACAATGTAAATTCAGTTCAAATATTTATAACATACATAATTACACCATATATATATATATATATATATCTACATCATATACTATTTATTTACACCATATAGTAAATTGTTCACATCTTATCATCATTGTAATATAAATCAGCATGTTTTTACATTGTATGATACCATAAATAACATAGAGTGATATATCTCATCTGCTTTATATTTTTTTGATTGCATTACCAGATATTATAATTTAGGAACATGAAGAATTTAATGAATTTAACATCTCACAATCTGACATGTTAATATAATAGAAATTCAATGTTCATATCATAACCAATACAATTTAAGAATGACGGATTATTATTAAAGCAAGTGTCTTACCCATTCTGTTGTGGATATCTCAACTTTTTAGTTAGAAGTAATATGATATTAGTTAGGGTAAGTTAGGTGGAATTAAAGCATTTCTATATGCATTTTTTTCCTAAAAATTAAAATAAATTAGACATTTTATTTTTTAGATAAAAGCATATAGATTTTCTTAGCATTGTAATGGATATTTTTTTTTACACCAATTAGAAGTAATTTGATATGAGTCAAGGCAAGGTAGGGGAATTAGGACATATCTACAAGCTTTTTTTCTTTAAAAATTAAAATAAATTAAACAAATTTTATTTTTTAGACAAAAGCATATAGATAATCTTAGGAATGATAATGGAGAATTTTTTTATACTAGTTGAAAGTAATTTTATGTGATTTATGACAAGTTATGGGAAGTTATAGCACTTTTGTTAACTTTTTTCTTTAAAAATTAAAATAAATTAGTCATATTCTATTTAAATAAAAATTATATAGATTATCTTAAAAAGTATAATAGATAATTCTTGATGTCAGTTAGAAGTAATTTGATGTAAGTTAGGTCAAGTTAGGAGGAGTTAGAGTATGTCTGTAAGCTTTTTTTTTCCTTTTTAAAAATTAAAATAAATCAGACATATTTTATTTTTAGATAAAAATATATAGATTATCTTAAAGGTGTAATAAAAAAATTTTGATGCCAGTTAGAAATAATTTGATGTGAATTATAATAAGTTATGACGAGTTATAGCGATTCTTTTAACATTTTTTTAAATTAAAATAAATTAAAAATATTCTATTTAAATATAAAATTATGAAAATTATCTTAAATTATATAATGAATAATTTTTATACCAATTAAAAATAATTCAATGTGAGTTAGAGTAAATTAGGGGGAGTTAAAGCATGTTTGTAAGCTTTTTTTAAAAAAATTTAAATAAATCAGATATATTTTTTTTAGATAAAAGTATACAAATTATCTTAGAAGTACAATGGAGAATTTTCGATGCTAGTTAGAAGCAATTTGATGTGAGTTAGTGTAAGTTATGGCGAGTTAGAGCAGTTCTTTTAGCTTTTTTCCTTTAAAAATTCAAATAAATCAGATAGATTTTATTTAACTTAAACATAAAAAGCATATAAATTATTTTAGATTATATAATGGATAATTTTCAATTTCAATTAAAAGTAATTTGATATAAGTTAGGGGAGTTAGGGTATGTCTGTAAGTTTTTTTCTCTTTAAAAATTAAAATAAATCGAATATATTTTATTTTTAAACAAAAGTATATAAATTATCTCAGAGGTATAATGAAAAATTTTTCATCTAAGTTATAAGTAATTTGATATAAGTTAGAGCAAGTTAGGACAATTATTTAATTTTTTTTTAAAAAAAATCAAAATAAATTTGACAGATTCTATTTAAACGTAAAAGCATACATATTGACTTAGGTTATATAATGAATAATTTTTAATACCAATTAAAATTAATTTGATGTGAGTTAGGATAAGTTAGAGACAGTTAGGGGCTAACACTCTTTAACTTTTATTAATTGTCCCAATCTATAATAATCCCTAACTATATATTATAATCTGCAAACAAATCTTAATAGTCTCCATAATTATATAATATTACTTTAAACACAATTCAGTAACCTCTATACTACTCTATTTAATTTTTTAACAGTCCAAAAATTAAAATAAAAAAAAGGAAGAAAAATATAAAAGAGATACAGATTATGGTTAAACACAATAAAATCAATAAGTTTCTTATAAAATATCACAATTATAATAACTCAAATATATATACATAGTTAAAAATACAATCTTTATTTTTTTTTATAGCTTGATTTGAAAAAAAATCACTAACTTACCGATTTAATATATCAATAGATATTGTATTGCAAATAATAAAGAAGATACGTAAAATTTTGATGAAAAACAGAGATAAAGATTATAGAATATTAGTAAAAGAGAAAGAAAAATTAAGAAGATGGAAAGAAATGTGGCTGGCGACATTTCAAAAAAGAAAAAAAAGTGTTATTTATTAGGTTTAATGGTATTTTTGTCATGTTTAAATCATTTAATATTGAGAGAGTCTAAAAAATATTAAAATTTTAATGAATGTCTATTTTTTATAAAATCTCATAAATTTTAGCCCCCGAATATTACAAATCTAACAAAGTGATAGACAAATTAGAATAAAAAAAAACAGAAATTATGTAATATATATTTTGTGGTAAATTGACCTATATTATCACCACAATCATATAGATTACACATTGTCGATTAAACAAAATGAAAATAATTTTTTCATTTTACACTTTTACTTTTCTTCCTATTTTTTATGTTGTAGGCACTAAGTAGGGTTGATAATAATTAAGATGTCTATAATTATTAGATAAATTATTTTCATTTATTTTCATTTTCCTTTAAAAATTTTAGTTTCTATTTGATTCAAATTTAAATTTTTCTTAGTTTTATTTTTAAGATAGAATTATGGTAAAGCTAAATCAATATCATAAATAAATTCACTAAAAACTTATTAGGTTATCAATATCCTCATTTAAAATCTTAAATTTTCAATGTTAAATTCTTAAATAATTTTTTTTCACTTTTATTGAATTTTTTAGATTACCTATTTAGATATTGTAATTAATTATTTAAGTAAGAGCTTTTAATTGATTATGATAATTTTATAAGGTTGACTGAATTTTTTTTTTTTTATAAATTACACATATAAAGAGGGTGTAATATCAGTATATCCTATATACATATAAAATATATATTTTGTATCTGTAAAATATATATTTAGAATACAATAATACTATAATAATTAACTGTAGAAATTCTCACATTTGCTATAAAAAATAATTATGACTTCAAAAAGATAAACTTAATAGATAAATACATATATTCACTTAACATTTAAATAAATGTATATTTATAAGAAAATATCTGGAAAAAAATTCGTCAGAGTATTTTATGTAATTTTCAGAAAATCCCAAAACAACAAAACTCAACACGTAAAAAAAGAACACTCCCAAAATATAATTTCTCCAAACTCCGTCACTTCTCCCAACTTTATCAAGTATTTCACACACATATATATATACAATGTACTTTGTTTATATTTACAAAACTTTACAATCCCATAATTATATAAACATGTTTACAAAATCTTACAATGTACAAAGGCAAAATGTAATTAAACAAAAATATATATTTACATGATATGAGGTCTAACACCAATTAAACTGGTCTTGTGGAAATTATCTTTAACTTCATAATCAAACCCATAATCTAGATATGCTCAGGTCTATCAGGGCTCCCTCTCTCAATAAACATGTTACTTCTGCGATAAAATCAAACTATGTTAAGCTAAGAACTTACTATTACATACTTTGATAATATAAATGTTAAGAGCCAATGTATAATTTTCATGGCATCGAATGCATGTAGCTACCAATGCAGTGCAATACTATTTAATATTCATTAACTCATAAAATTTTTCAACATATCACAATCACACACACATTGAGCTCAACAAGTCCCTGTACAATATTCATATTTCAAAAAAATTAATTTAGCATATTGTGGTCCGAAGGTCTAATATCGGAGATTTAAGTATCATGTGATACCAGTGAATCACTATCACCTGAAGGCCGTCTCCTCGACACAAAGTGTCCAACACCAGCGTGTCTCCCCCGAAGGTGTAATAATAAATGTGATATCGGTATATCTCACCTAGAGGCGTAATAAATGCTATGATGTATCATTGACATACTGATGCGTGCCGTATGCTATATGCAATTACCGCAAGTGCACGGGTCGCCCAAGTAATATAATAGTGAGTGAGTTATCGTTCCACTGAGGACAAGGCCAAGCACTAGTGCAAACCTCAACCGTTGTTTAGCAAATTAATATTTTTTTATGGTGTTTTGTAATTAAAGACAATTAACTTAAATGGATGCAAGTAATGAAATACAACAAACCTAATGAATGCAAGTAAAGATAAATTGAATGTTGTGTGTAAAAAGGATTGATATAAATGATACTATCCAGATATTGAATCCCCCCTAGCCACAATTACATCACACATGATGGAGTTGAATTGGCATTCCTCTAACTTAGACTAAAACCTCTCTCGAGTGAATTAATCCCTAATCGCTAAGTAGAGTGCCGGAATCTCTTCTCAAAACACAATTAAATAGGTCATGCATTAAGAACAAGGAACTATACACCAAAGGATCTTGTAGGTCTATCTCTAGCACCCCAATCAATCCTCAACCCTTATGAGTAATCAATTCATGCCAAGCTTTCTCAAGTCAATAACATGAAAATGGCAACCAATCAATAAGCATGCTATCATCAATTGGCAATAATCATTAAGCATCACAAGAATAAAACAACTCAATCAATTAAAAGTATCTAGTTATACAAATAGGCTAGGGTTCTTCAATATCTAGATAGATAATGAATTAGTTCATGTTCAATACAATTAATACAACAACAACAACAACAATAACAAAATACATAAAAGGAGAAAATAGAAAAACCCCTTTCAATGTGTGCTTCTTGAATTTGCAGGAGCTGTCAATGGAAGATGAAGATGATGGAGATGGAGGATGAAGATGAAGAGTCAAGGAAAGTGTCACTCCCTCCTTGCCCAAAACGTGTATGCCCAAGTCTCCTCCTCTCAAATCTTTCTTCTCTGTTTCTGTCTCTGTTTTCTGCAAAAACCTGCAACTCTCCCTCTCTGCAGAAGCTCTCTTTCTTCTTCCTTTTTTCTTCTTTTTATTTCCCTCCAAGCTCAAGTCCATGCTTTCCAACTCACACACCTCTCCATTGTCCCCCACATTCTCTTTGTTTAATATTTCTTTCCATCACTTAGGCAAGCTTTTCTCTTCTTTAATCTTTCTTTTGGCAAAAGCAAAGTCTTTTTCTCCCACTTTGTCCATAACTCGTGCAGAAAATTCAACTTTTCTATAGGTGACACGCCCAGTGACACGCCCATGTCACTGGGTGTGTCGCAGCTACTGTGATTTTGAATAAATGGCACGCCCAGTGACACGCCCATGTCACTGGGCGTGTCACAGCTACTGGAAACATTATAAAAGGCACGTTTGGTGACACGGGCGTGTCCATGAGCGTGTCCATTGATGAATTTTGCTCTTTCTTCATTGTTTTGACCATCCAAGGGAGTTTTTCCACTTTAACCTAAAACAAACACTTAAAACCAACTTTAAACAAAAATCAAATGAAACATTAACTAAAAACACATTAAAATCATACTAAAAACAAGTATAAAATCACTCTCATCAAATACCCCACACTTAAATCCTTGCTTGTCCCCAAGCAAGACTAAACTCAAAACAAATTAAACACATTAATTTTGTCAAGTTCAAGAGTTATAAAAATTGTATTAAGACTTCCTTATCCTTAAATCCGCAATCAATATCAAATAGAACAAAATCGATACCAAAGCAATTAAGTGGCTTTCCATGCACAACCTACATTGTCACTCTCTCACCAACTCTTAAAAAGTGTTTGATCAAGGTGGTATTTACACTCATAACAATCAATGAAAGATTATTGCCATAAGCTTGCTTATTTATCAAATCTCCACCACTTAATTACAATCAAGCATCAATCAAAAGGTCTTTTATTGGGTTGTAATGGGGTTAAGGTAGAGGCATGATATTTAGGAAATGTGAGCTTAATCATTAAGTTCAAGAGCACTTCAAGAATGAAGTAACCAATCATATGTATCACCTAACTATCTCAAAACACCTTGCTCTTATTTACCCCTTGACATTAAAGAACTTTTCAAGTGAACTCACTTATTACATCTTGCAAGGATTATTTCTAAAACATATCCAACCCTTTCGACAATAACAACAATTTTTCTTATTTTTCTTCTTTTTACTTGATTTTTATTTTTTTATTTTTTATTTGCAATTTTAAACCTACTAAATTTAACCCCACACTTAATTTAACACAACACTTGGTCATAAACGCTCTTAAAATGCTCTTGACCTAATGAAAGGGTAAGAGTTAAAAACAAGGTTCAAGCTAATGGTGTTGTGAAAAAGAAAGAAAAGGAGAAATGAAATAGGCTCAAAATTGGCTAACTAAGGTTAAAATTTGGGTAGGTCTTTTTAAGCCAAAGTGGGTTCACCTAATTGCCTTAATCATCTTGATACCAAATTGCAATTTTTATATAGTCTTAAAATGTATGTCAAAGCAAGTTCTAGCAAGTCATCAATCAAAGATGTCCACACACAACAAAAATAATCAGTTGATGGCTTAATTCCTCACTAGGTTGATGGTGATGCAAAGAAAAACCAACAAAATTGACAATAAGCACCAATTCTACTCAATTTTCAAATTCATGCTTCTAAAATTCAAAGGTCATCAATCAACAATGTTTATAACAATTGAACTTTCCAAAATTAATTTATTTAAAGAGAAACATTTAACTATACTAACACAAAATAAATTAAAATTAAAAACAACAAAACACAAAATTAAAAACACAAAACACAATATGCACCCCACACTTAAAATTTCACATTGTCCTCAATGTGAGCATGCATAAACTAAAAGAGAGTTTAGAAGAAACCTGATTTCCATCGCTCCCATATGCGATATGTAGGGCTCCTTCCACCCATAATGCAATTGGAGTTCATGATTGAGAGGATGGATAGCATGCAACTTCGAAATGTGCCCAATGTGTTGCAAAGCTTAGGTAGCATCCTTGGGTGAGCAATTGGCCAATGAGAATATATGAAAGCTGTCATGGGGTGATCCTCCAATACTATAGGGACTTGGTAAGAATGTTTTTCATTATGCAACATGGTTATATTCATTTTTTTCTCTTTCTCACTCCCGAAAGTGGGAGGGATGATCATTGGTTGCATATTGTTCTCCCCAACTAAAATAAATTCCAAAATTTTTGGGGTATTTTGAAGTTCAACCAAGTTTGGTTGAATCTCATTCTCATCCTCGTTAGCAATTTGAAGTTTCATCTCAACAACCTCATCGTTTAACAGTAATTTGCTCTCCTCAATTTTTAGATTGGAAATATTAGGCTCCACTTCTAAAGTCATGGCTACCTCAAGCTTATCTATATTATCTTGGCTATAAGACATGTCATAGAGTTCAGGAATATGCATACCTTGGTTTTCTTCCTCCAGCCTATATGGGGAATAAATTGGTGGCATAAAAGGATTTGGAGTCTCATGTAATTCTATCCAAGTTGATGCTTCCAGATTCTCCTCCTCCTTTGATTGACTCATCTCCTCCATGTTGGATTGGATCTCTTCGCCATTTTCTTCTTGATTGGTCCCTGCATCAAAGAAATCACAAAAATTGTTATAAATTACTTGTTCACTCCTTAAATTTGTGATTACCTGAGTTTGCTTCAATTGGCTAGGAGACTCCCCTTGTTGGTATGCTTGGGGTTGATGTGCCAGCTGCCCAACTAGAGCATTCAACCTCCTCTGTGTTTCTTGCAAAAATTCAGACCTTAACTCATCTTCCACTATGTATTGAGTTTGAAACTTCTCTGTGTCTTGAATGAAAGCATTCATTCTCTCCTCCAAAGTGGGTTTCTCAAGGTGGTCTTGGTGTGAAAATTCTTCTTGAAAGTAAGGACCTCCTTGGTAAGGCTGAAAACAATTTTGAGGTGGAGTGTACTGCTGATCTTCCCAATAAAAATTTTGGTGGCTTTCCCAACTAGGATTGTAAGAATTGAAATATGGGTCATTACCACCAATCTGCTCAAAATTTTGGTATTGCTGGAAATTTTGGTAGTCATATTCTTCTTCGTGCCATTCTTGGTATCGTTCGAAACCAAATGAACATGTATTGGCACTATGTCCTGCATTGCCACATGCTGCACAAATCGTGTTAGAATTATAGTCCCTATCATAAACTTCTCCGTGCCTTGAAAACTGCATCTTTACAAAAGGCACTCAGCAATTTAAAGAAAAACAAACGAACAAACAAACAAACAAACAAATTCAAACTCAATAAACAAACAAATTTACAGAACACAAACAAACAATTCAAAGAGAAACACACAAACAATTCAAAGAAAAACAAACAAACAAAGAAATAGAACTAAATCAACAGTCTTAATTATATTACTAGTATTGAAACCATTGTCCCCGGCAGCGGCGCCAAAAACTTGATGCGTGCCGTATGCTATATGCAATTACCGCAAGTGCACGGGTCGCCCAAGTAATATAATAGTGAGTGAGTTATCGTTCCACTGAGGACAAGGCCAAGCACTAGTGCGAACCTCAACCGTTGTTTAGCAAATTAATATTTTTTTATGGTGTTTTGTAATTAAAGACAATTAACTTAAATGGATGCAAGTAATGAAATACAACAAACTTAATGAATGCAAGTAAAGATAAATTGAATGTTGTGTGTAAAAAGGATTGATATAAATGATACTATCCAGATATTGAATCCCCCCTAGCCACAATTACATCACACATGATGGAGTTGAATTGGCATTCCTCTAACTTAGACTAAAACCTCTCTCGAGTGAATTAATCCCTAATCGCTAAGTAGAGTGCCGGAATCTCTTCTCAAAACACAATTAAATAGGTCATGCATTAAGAACAAGGAACTATACACCAAAGGATCTTGTAGGTCTATCTCTAGCATCCCAATCAATCCTCAACCCTTATGAGTAATCAATTCATGCCAAGCTTTCTCAAGTCAATAACATGAAAATGGCAACCAATCAATAAGCATGCTATCATCAATTGGCAATAATCATTAAGCATCACAAGAATAAAACAACTCAATCAATTAAAAGTATCTAGTTATACAAATAGGCTAGGGTTCTTCAATATCTAGATAGATAATGAATTAGTTCATGTTCAATACAATTAATACAACAACAACAACAACAATAACAAAATACATAAAAGGAGAAAATAGAAAAACCCCTTTCAATGTGTGCTTCTTGAATTTGCAGGAGCTGTCAATGGAAGATGAAGATGATGGAGATGGAGGATGAAGATGAAGAGTCAAGGAAAGTGTCACTCCCTCCTTGCCCAAAACGTGTATGCCCAAGTCTCCTCCTCTCAAATCTTTCTTCTCTGTTTCTGTCTCTGTTTTCTGCAAAAACCTGCAACTCTCCCTCTCTGCAGAAGCTCTCTTTCTTCTTCCTTTTTTCTTCTTTTTATTTCCCTCCAAGCTCAAGTCCATACTTTCCAACTTACACACCTCTCCATTGTCCCCCACATTCTCTTTGTTTAATATTTCTTTCCATCACTTAGGCAAGCTTTTCTCTTCTTTAATCTTTCTTTTGGCAAAAGCAAAGTCTTTTTCCCCCACTTTGTCCATAACTCGTGCAGAAAATTCAACTTTTCTATAGGTGACACGCCCAGTGACACGCCCATGTCACTGGGTGTGTCGCAGCTACTGTGATTTTGAATAAATGGCACGCCCAGTGACACGCCCATGTCACTGGGCGTGTCACAGCTACTGGAAACATTATAAAAGGCACGTTTGGTGACACGGGCGTGTCCATGAGCGTGTCCATTGATGAATTTTGCTCTTTCTTCATTGTTTTGACCATCCAAGGGAGTTTTTCCACTTTAACCTAAAACAAACACTTAAAACCAACTTTAAACAAAAATCAAATGAAACATTAACTAAAAACACATTAAAATCATACTAAAAACAAGTATAAAATCACTCTCATCACATACCAACTAGATAGCATCAAATTCAATTATCAGAACAAGTAATTATGCAGGCCCACAAACATAGCATCATTATTACACATTTTCACATTCTCATTTCTTTTGACAATTTTCCATATTTTATCAAATTTCATAGTCATTTCTACAATTTTCAATTACATTGAATATAATTCATTGATTATATTTGCAAAATGTCACACTTTTACAATACCAATGTATCGTATAAAATATTACCTTTTCACAAAATATATTAATCTTTAACTTCAAATCAATCTACAAATCACATTTTTGACAATAATACATAGGTTTTATATATAACCTCATTTCAAAGTAACATAACACATTTTGAAAATATCAATGTAGTTATGCCAAAACATGTATAATTAAAATATAAATTGTCAAAGTATGCACTAATCTTATTTAGCTCCAAAACTAACCGAAGCTCAATCTCTAAGCCTTACTTTCAACAAACCCTAAATTTATCAACTTGGGTAACTTTGGCCTATAGACTTATAATCCAAACAACAAGTGAAAATATTCAACTAAAATCACTCTAATACGTAATCTATTCAAAATAACCCCTAATTATATAATTTATAACCAAACTTCTAACAAAATCCTAATTTCCTTACTACCTTCCCAAACTTCACCAAACCAACTCATTTTCATCATCCAACCATAAAATTAACACATACACATTAAAATAACTTTAAAACATTCTATTACAATAATTATATTCACCTACAACACAAATCCAAATTTCACATAGTCTTGAATTTAAAAAAACGCTCACTTGAATGAAATAATACTCACTTAATTCTTGTTTAATCTTCAAAATCACATCGAAACCTTTGAAATTCTTATGAAATTTAGAATATTTGATGAAACAAAGCTTCCTATCTCTCTCTAATCGAATTCGGCCTAAGGTTGAAGGAGAAGAAAAAAAAGACTTTTAATTTTTAAGTTTTCTTTCCAACCGCATATAAAATTATTAAATAATTAAGTAATTAATTAATTTATTAAATATTAAGATATTTTTAGTCTTCTTCCTATTCAAAATTAATTTTAATCTTTATTATTATTATTATTATTATTATTATTATTATTATTATTATGTTAACTTTTACTTTTTACCTAGTTTTTTTAGTGAATATGTATATGTTAGGTATATACTATGTATATATTATATATCCAATGTATAATTTATATATATCTTGTTTATACATTAGGTATATATATAGTATATTCCTCTTATAATACACTAATTAATCCTTCATATTAATTATGTAATTATTTTTAATAAAAATGTGAGTGTTACAAAGAAAACATCTAGGAGACTCGAACTCAAGACCTATGTGAGAGTAACACACACTCATAACCACTAAGGGGGTGTTTGGTTTAGCTGTTTGATGCAGTTGATAGAGGTTTGAACCCCAAACAGCAGCTGTTTGGTAAAATTTGATGTTTGGTAAAATTTTAAAACAGCAGCTGATAGCTGTTAGGAACCCCAAACAGCTGCTGTTTCAATAAGCTCCTACTCGGAGTTTTTTCATATCAGCTGATAGCTGATTCATATTAAGACTATATTAACCCTATTAAAATAAAATAAAAATTAATATTTATTAGATAATGATATGCTTATTGGTAATTTTACATTCAAACTGCAACAACTATTGTATTTTTACCAAACACTAACCCGAATAGCTACCAGCTATCCGCCACCAGCTATCAGCTATCAGCAACCGCTATCAGCTACCAGCTGCTATGAACAGCTAAACCAAACAGGCCCTAAGTTACACCTTAGTTGTTGATTGAAAAAGTTTAAATGAGAATGAAGTATGATTAATTATAATACAAATTTGAATTTTATATTATTTTTGCAATTAAGTGAATAATAATAATAATAATAATAATAATAATAATAATAATAATAATAATAATAATAATAATAATAATAATGTAGAATTTACTTTGTCTACAATATAATATATTCCATCTTGTTAGTCAATTTTTTTAATGAAATTTGAAAGAATTTATTGTGAAAATCTATTTGAAATTTTGTATTTTCAGCATATGGTTTTGATCCCTTTAATGTGTAATCCTGAATCCATCCTTGTTATTTATAATTTAAAATAATGAAAAAATAATAGTAAAAATAAATTTTATAAATTTAATTTTCTTTTGTGTTTTAATTAAATGAACCAATAAAGGAAATAAAATATAAGTTGTCTTCCTTTCTTTTCTTTTCCCCTTTTTTTTTTTAATTTTATACTCTATTACTAAAAATCAAACAAAGGCTAAATAAGAAATGTAATGAGTAAATAGGTTAAATTTATCAATCATTTTGAAAAAAAAAAAAATAGCTAAATACGATTAATTGAAAAAAAAAATAGGCACTTGATTATCAAAGACAAAAAAAATCAAATTAATATAAAAGAATTCAAACGCTAACACTGTAATTAGAAAACTTTTTTACAAAATGTGATTTCTTAAAAAAAATCTAAAAATAAAAATATTTTTAAAAATACATATTTTTTTTAAATACTCATTTTTTTAACTTTAAATTTCAAAAACACCTAGTATTAAAGCTATATTTAATTTCTTTTTTTCTGAACAATAAGGTATATTTGATTTTTAGAGATATATATCTAGTATATATTTAATTTATTAAAAATATAATAAAATTTTATGATACTTTTGAAAAAAAAAATTAGAAAAATGATGTATAATGTATATTACTTTCAAGTTTGCCCTATTTTATGGTTGGGTTGCTTCCAGATTTAGGTTTTGACCTACTCCGCTTGAAATATTTTTAAAATTATTAATATTTTTTTTTCAAAATATTTAATTATAAATTTCAAAAATACTAATTTTTAAAATTATATATTCAATGTACATTTAGTACTCAATAAGTATATACAACATATTTTTAGTTAAATTTACCAAAATTTTTAATTTTTTAAACAATAAAACATATTTTTTAAACAATAAAAAATATTTTTTAAAAATTTTAAAAAATGACATATAATTTCTTCTAGAATTTAAGTCTTCCTTCTAGACGATTTACAAGCCTAATACATTGTAGCCTTTTATACTTGTTTATTTTGATTATTTTGCTCTCTACATTTATGTATTTGCCATATTACCCCTTATATTTGTCTATTTTATTTTAATAGATATTTATATAATTCTATATTAGTTACTTAGCCATTTATACTTGTCTATTTCATATTCAACAGATATCTAAATAAAGTTAGTATTACACGTGCATATAAATATCTATTTGATATAAAATATATAAATATAAGAGGCAAAGTGATTAATGTGTGATTATATAGATGTCTATTTGAACAAAATAAACAAGTGTAGAGGATAATCTTATACAAATATAGATGATAAAATGATCAAAATAGACAAATACAAGGGAGTACAGATATATTGTGCCCGATTTAAATCTATCATATTCTACTAATTTTCATTCAGTTGAATCAATTTTATATGAAATTAAATATATTAATATATTGAAATAGTAAAATTTATATAGTAAAATGAATATTTGTGTCATATATATATTAAAATTCAATAAACTTTTAATATATTCATTCATAATTTTGTTTAATTATATATCACACTAATAGAAGTTACAACTTTGATTATTATTATTATTTTAAATAAAAACTTTTAGAAATTGATAGTCGCTTATATATTATTATATTATTAAACAATTTAAAATTATCCAAGAACTACAATTATGATATTTAATTTTTATATTTCCATTATTATATATAAATTATAATATTAGTTTTAGAGTCTGTTTGGATTGAGGTACTCTAAGATTTAATAAAATATGGTAACATACCGTATAATAGAATATTAATTTTTATCATATTTGAAAAAAATGAGAAAAACCTCTAAAAACTTCTATTGTGAAGGTGCAATGTAAAGGAAGAACCTTCTTTATTTTTAACTCTTCAAAAATCTTCATTTATCTTTATATACTTTATGCAACCTTTAAGTATCTTATTCTAAGCACAATATTAATCTTCTCATACTTTATGAAACCTTACACTTTTTTTGTCATAACATAATAATATATTATATTAAACAAATCTAGATAACATGAAGAACTCTAGCAAGGTGGGGGAAAATATCTTGAGTGACAAACTCACTACAAAGGAAAGAAGTTAAGTAATAAAAAGTATAAAATTGACATAAACCAATGGGATCTCTGCAACCATAAATAAGAAACCATAAATGAGGATCTCGGGTCAGATAATAAAGTGACATACCCTATAAGGATCCAAGCAAACAATGTCCGTCAAAGAAACTTAAACACAAAATAGGGCATTCCCTAACAAACAACATCCAAGCCCAAATATTCAAGCCCACCTGTTTATCATATCTATATCAGTTTGTATATCTGTTACAATTCAAATATGTTTAGAAAATACGTACAGAGATATTTTAGTTAGCTAAATCTGGGATTTGATTCCCTTGTATTTGTATATAAATAGTATACATGAGAGGTCAATAATATCTCCCTTCTAATCATTCTATACTGTTCTATTATGGTATCAGAGCTCAAAGACTAAAGTCCTTTGATCCATATTGTTTTCTTTCTTTTCTTCTCTCTCTTTAATGGCTGACACTGGTGTTGTTCATGCTGTTTCTGCATCTCCTGCTCAACAGCTCATAACGTTCAATGTTGCTGCTCAAGCTCCTCTAAAATTAAATAGTAGTAATTATCTCTCATGGAAACTTCAATTCCAGAGTTTGTTCATTGGTTATGACCTTCTTGGTTATATTGATGGCACATACCCTTGTCCATCACCAATCCTTCAAGGTTCTGCTTCACCTAATCCTGCTCATCATCACTGGATAAGACAAGATCAATTAATTATAAATGTTTTTATTGGTGCTCTTTCACCACAGCTCATTCCATTCATTGCAAAGGCTAAAATCGCAAAACAGGCATGGGACATTCTTGCCACCACATATGCCAAACCATCTCGTGGTCGAATTAAGCAAATTAAGGAACAACTCAAGAACATTTCAAAGGGAGCTTCTACATTCACAGAGTATATGCAAGCTATCAAAATCAAAACAGATGAACTGACCATGCTTGACTCACCTATGTCGGATGAAGATATCACCGATAGAATTTTGGAAGGCTTAGATGATACTTACAAAGAGACAGTTCGTGCCATTAATGCCAGAGATTCTCCCATTTCATTTGATGAATTGCATGAGAAACTCATCACATTTGAAGCTGCACTACCACCTAGTGTTCCGACACATTTTTTTGCAACTGCTAATGTTTCTTAGAAGACACAAAATAAGAAAAATACTGCTGCCACAACACAATCAGCTTGGACTTCTCAGACTTCAAATGGCAATTATCAATCTTCTCGCAATGGAAATTATAACACTTGGAGTGGCAACAATCAACAACAGGGTTCAAGACCTTCCAGTGGTACTACTCAATAGCCAGGTTCTAGACCTTACCTTGGATGGTGTCAAATTTATGGAACTCAAGGGTATTATGCCAAGAAATGTCTTAAAATTGTACCTGTTCATACCAATCAAGGAGGGTTGTGGCAGCCTAGTGCTCATTTTGCAGCAGCCTCTTCGCAACGCTCATCTCCTTGGCTTATGGATACTGGTGCCTCTAATCATGTCACAACATATTTGAATAATCTTGCACTTCATAGTCCCTATAATGGCATGAAAGATGTTATGATTGGTGATGGAACAGGTTTATCTATAAGTCATATTGGTTGTACTACTCTTAATACAACTAATAGGCAGTTAAAATTAGACAATGTGTTGTGTGTCCCTGAAATGAGGAAAATTTTGATTTCTGTTTATCAGTTTTGTTTTGCTAATAAGGTTTCTGTTGAGTTCTCACCTTTCTTCTTTCTTGTGAAGGAGCTGTTGATGGGGAATACAATTCTCAAAGGCAAGCCTAAAGATGGAGTCTACGAGTGGCCGGTGTCTTCTCCTCTTTTAGCTTTTTCTTCCATTGTCACTTATGCAATTGATTGGCATTCCCGTTTGGGTCATCCTACACAAACAATAGTTCAAGCAATTTTATCTCAACATAAAACTTCATTAGTTTCCAAAAACTCTACCACTGATTTTCATTGTAATGCGTGTTTGGTTAATAAAAGTCATAAGTTGTCTTTTTCTACTTCTACTCTTCAATCAAGCAAGCCTTTAGAAGTTATTTTCTCAGATGTTTGGACGTCTCCTGAAATTTTTTATGATTCATTCAAATATTATGTTGTCTTTGTGGATCACTATACCCGTTATACTTGGTTTTATCCTCTTAAACTAAAATCTGAAGTTAAGGTAGTCTTTATTAGGTTCAAGGCACTTGTTGAGAAATTTTTTAACTTGCTTATTCAGACTCTATATTCAGACAATGGGGGAGAGTATATAGCCTTAGCTTCTTTTCTTTCTATGCATGGTATCTCTTTCAAAACTACTCCACCATATACACCTGAGCATAATGGTCTTTCTGAAAGAAAACACCTACACATTATTGAAATAGGTTTGACTTTACTTTCTCATGCTAACATACCTGTGTCATATTGGCCACATGCTTTTTCTACAGCCGTATATTTAATAAATCGAATGCCATCTAGAGCTTTGGGAATGACAAGTCCTTATTTTTGCTTATTTCAAAAATAACCTAATTATTTGAAATTACTAATTTTTGGGTGCTTGTGTTATCCATGGTTGAGGCCTTATGCCATAAACAAACTCAGTCCTAAATCCCAGCCATGTGTATTCATAGGGTATTCCTCTACTCAAAGTGCATATCATTGTCTAGAAGTTAATACGTCTAGAATTTTTACCTCCAGGCATGTCAAATTTGTTGAATCAGTCTTTCCATTCACTTATCATTCTACTTCTCCAAAGTCCAACACAAATAATTCCATTTCTGCCTGGGTACCTTCTCCTATTTTAGTGCCACTCACAGCTCTTTCTGAGGCTCCTGCACGATCCAATTCCTCTGTTAACAGTAACTTTTCAAGCACACAAGATACCAACCAGAGATCAGATTCCAGTACCTTACCTTTAGTTGACTGTACACAGCTGTCTCCAAGGCTGGATTCTGCTGCTGATTGTGTCCAGCAGTCATTTGAACCAACTGCTGCTAATTCTGTTGCTCTACAAACTGATTCTGCTACATTTACTACTGCTGGTTCTGGTTGTGCACAACAGTCTCTTGAATCTGCTACTAATTTTGATTCTGCAGGTTCTGTTTCAAGACTTCAAGATATATCTTCTAGTTTGTATTCTAGTACAACATCTCAACCTGCAAAAAACACACATCCCATGGTTACTAGAAGCAAGAATCATATTTTTAAGCCAATTTAAAAGTTGAGTCTCTCACTACAATTAAATGCAGGAACTGATGTTGAGCCAAGAACAATTTCTCAAGCACTAAAGGATTCAAAATGGAGAAAAGCATGTTCGGAGGAGTTTGATGCATTGGTGAGAAATGGTACCTGGACACTTGTTCCACCCCATGAGTCGTAGAATCATATTGGGTGTAAATGAATTTTCCGTATTAAGCGCAACTCTGATGGCTCCATTCATCGATACAAGGATCGCCTTGTTGCTAAAGGTTTCCACCAATGACTTGGAGTCGATTTTCATAAAACATTCAACCCCGTGGTTAAACCAATAACAATTCGCATTGTTCTAAGCATTGCTATAGCTAATGGGTGGAAATTAAAACAGTTAGATGTTAATAATGCTTTTTTGCAAGGACCTCTAACTGATGATGTGTTTATGGTGCAGCCACCAGGATTTCAAGATCCAGACAAACCCACTCATGCGTGTCATCTTAAAAAGGTTATTTACGGCTTGAAACAAGCACCGAGGGCATGGTATCAAGCTCTGCGGCAATTCTTATTATCAACAGGTTTTCGAAATTCCTATTCAGACACATCTTTGTTTATCAAGCATTCTGCTCAAGGAATAATTATTATGATTATTTATGTTGACGACATCATAGTTACTGGCAGTAACTCCAAGCTTATTTCAGATTATATTATTCTCTTGGCACAACAGTTTTCACTCAAGGATTTGGGAGACTTACATTATTTTCTTGGCATAGAAGTAGTACCTAACTCACAAGGTATACTGCTATCTCAACGGAAATATATTCAAGACATGCTTTATCAAACACAGATACAAGATGCAAAACCAGTTCTCACTCCTATGGCTAGTCACCAGACACTTACTCTTGATTATGGAACTTCTCTATCAGACTCGACTGAATACAGAAAGATCATAGGTGGTTTACAGTATTTGTTACTTACCCGGTCGGATATCGCTTTTGCAGTGAATAAATTGTCACAATTTAGTCATAAGCCCACGACTGAGCACTGGATTGCAGCTAAAAGACTTCTTCGTTACCTTGCCGGAACTGTCAACGAGGGTCTTCAACTTTTTGCAGCATCTTCATCGGAGTCCACTGCTTCTCTCTCGCTTCACGCCTTTTCTGATGATGACTGGGGAGGAGATAAAGATCAGTACCATTCCACAGGTGCCTATATTGTTTACTTGGGGCAAAATCCTATTTCTTGGTGTTCTAAGAAGCAACGGTCCATTGTGAGATCCTCCACTGAAGCCGAGTATAAATCTGTCGCCAACACTGCTGTAGAAGTTCAGTGGGTTTGTAATTTACTTAAGGAAATTCGTCTTCCTCTGTTGGCTACCCCAGTCATTTATTGTGATAATGTTGGTGCGACACAATTGAGTTCTAATGCAATCTTTCACTCCCGAATGAAACATGTAGCAATTGATTATCATTTCATTCGTGAGCAAGTTCAATCGGGTTCTTTGCGTGTTTCTCATGTGGTTGCGGCTGATCAGACGGCGGATACTCTAACTAAACTGCTGCCAAGAACACGGTTCAATGAGTTGAAGTTCAAGCTAGGGCTCCGTACCCTTTTACCCGCTTGAGGGGGTGTAACAACCAACATCCAAGCCCAAATATTCAAGCCCACCTGTTTATCATATCTATACCAGTTTGTATATATGTTACAATTCAAATATGTTTAGAAAATATGTACAGAGATATTTTAGTTAGCTAAATCTAGGATTTGATTCCCTTGTATTTGCATATAAATAGTATACATGAGAGGTCAATAATATCTCCCTTCTAATCATTCTATACTGTTATATTATTCTCAGATTAAGGGTTAGCCCTACATTGAGAGCAAGCCATTAATAAAAGTTAGTTAAAGACTATGAATATATAAAAGTGAAAGTCGATATCACCTTGAACAAATGGGGCATTGTTGACCCCTTAAGAAAGAAAATCTAGAAATTGATACTTTGATAAGGTGAACAATATGATCCAAAATTCTAAAATCCATCAAACAAGAGGCTAAAGATTGGATTACCTCTTTTCGGAGAGTGCGAGTCATAGAGGAGTAAAAGCAAGCCTTCTTGAAGATTCACGAGAGGGAAGATTAATATGTTTTTGGTCTCCTTGAGGCTTCAAAAATAAATCAAACCGACCAAAAACTTGGTAGTAAAATAGGAAGAGCTAACACATGGCTAAATCTGAAAACTATACAAACTAAACTATAAATTATTTCACTACAAATGCAATAGAAACAAAAAAAAAATCAATATATTATTAAAAGATTTAGAGCAATATATTATTAAAAGATTTAGAGCAATATATTATTGAAAGATTTAGAGCTATTGCCGATCTCTAAATCTAGAGTAAAACCACGCAATTTCACTTAAAAAAAGAAAGAAAGAGATAAAAATCGAGAAAAGTTTATCTTCTTTTTTTATTTATAGTTAATTATGAAACTTTATATTCATAATACCTCCATCCAAAAGTGATAATCAATTAAAAATATTTGATATTATTCATTTAATTTTACATTTATTCATCTATTTTGCTTTTTTTTAAAAAGGAATTTGTTCTCGTGGTAGGTGAATGAAAACTTGAAGAAAAAAAAAGAAAGAAAAGGATGTGGTTAGTAAATATAGAGAAAACCAGGGCATTTTGAGAAGCAAAATAATGAAAAATAAAAAACTGAAGATTACTGACTGTGACGGCTCTCCGCGTAAACCGTGCTTTTTGGATTTTGTCTTCTCTTCCTTTTTCTTTGAGCGTTGTTGTTTGCTCTATTTCAAAGAAAAAAGCAGTCTTTGATTTTTCGCATTTCTCTTTTACACTTGTACTCTACTCTACTCACTACACTCTCCCATCAACAATCTACTTTCCTTTTTATTACCAAAACCCTAATTTTCTTTTTAAACTTTGTTTTGATTTCCTTTTTTAATTGAAGTTCGAGGCTTTGTAATCACAAAATTCCTCGATTTAGTCTCAGATCGGTGAGTTTCTGTACTGCATTTTCTTAAAATTTTGTTTTTTTTAACTCACCTTTTTTTATTTTCATTTTGTCTGTAAAATGATAAAATCGCTTGAATTTTGTTTGACTCATAGGAATTCTTTGATTTAATCAAATGCCATAAAAGAAAATTTACTGTAATGGAAGGAAAGAGACAGTCTTTAAATTTGTCAAATTTGCTTGTTGGTTGCATGCGCTTTTTTCATCATAGGCTAGCATTTTCGTTTTTGCTTTAGTGGGTTCAGTTGATAAGATGGGTTTTGAACTTTGGCTGAAAATCAATGGGTTTAGCTATTTTGTTCATATAATTTAATATTAGGAATTATGGTGGTGTAGCTTATGAAGTTTATCAGTTCAGTGTTTCTCAATTATTCTTAATTTTACTTACAAGTGTGATTTCCCTAATTATTATTTATGTAGTTGGCTGTCTTTTGTGTGTTGTTATGTTCAGAAATTGTTCTTATTCTTGTACAATTTCAGGTTCTACTGCACTTCCACAAAAGTTGGGTGTGTGGGGTTAGTTCTGAGGCGCCATCATTTAATTTCTCTTTGGCTTTCTTTTCAATCATGGCTGGTGACTCCAAGTCAATTCTTCCAAATGGAACTGCAAATGTAAAACCAGATCCCCGCAGAACGTACCAAGTTGTTGTGGCTGCAACTAGGGATATGGGTATCGGAAAAGATGGGAAGCTACCATGGAGATTGCCTTCTGATCTCAAATTCTTCAAGGATGTTACTCTGACTACTTCTGATAATGGGAAAAAAAATGCAGTAATAATGGGTAGAAAGACATGGGAAAGTATTCCACTTGAGTATCGACCTCTTCCTGGTCGGTTTAATGTTGTTTTGACTCGTTCTGGGAGTTTCGACATTGCTACTGCTGAGAATGTGGTGATATGTGGTAGCTTTCCTTCTGCTTTGGAATTACTGGCTGCATCTCCTTATTGTCTGTCAATTGAGAAAGTCTTTGTTATTGGAGGTGGCCAAATATTGAGGTTTGCCCTACTTGTTCTACTATTTATGGGTTAATTTTCCTTGTGTCTATTTTTTTTATTTGATCATCTTGTAATACAGGGAATCTCTCAATGCACCTGAATGTGATGCTATTCACATTACAGAAATTGAGACAAGCGTTGATTGTGATACTTTTATCCCTAAAATTGATTCCTCTGTCTTTCAACCTTGGTACTCATCCTTTCCCATGGTAGAAAACAACATACGTTATTGCTTTGCAACTTATGTTCGAGTGAGCAGTTCTGCAGTTGAATCCAATGGTCTGACCACTGATGATACTTCAGAAAACAGTAAGTTTGAGGTAAAAAAGTTCTCGTTCCTTCCCAAGACAGTTTTTGAAAGACATGAGGAATTCTTGTACCTGAGGCTTGTTCAAGACATCATCTCAAGTGGCATTTTGAAGGATGATAGAACAGGAACTGGTACTTTATCAAAGTTTGGATGCCAGGTGATGTGAACCACTAATTTATGGTTCTATCTACCTTTGCTTCTAAATGATATTTCCATTCCATTAAAAAGATTATGCTTTTAATTATTGATGGATTTGATGGTAATCTACAGATGCGGTTCAATCTGCGCCGAACTTTTCCGCTTCTCACAACAAAGGCATGTGTGTAGAAGCATTTCTTTTTTCTTTTTTTGGTGCAGTTTTATTTAATAGTTGCTATTGTTGCTGCAACTAAAGTATGTCTTCTTTGTATGTGCCCTTTTCTCTCTTATAACTTAGATTGGCTCATGATTCAACATGAGTTGAATTTTCTAAGGCAACAAAATCCCATTCATTTGTCTCATGTTGTTATCATTGGCTTGTAGAAAGTATTCTGGCGAGGGGTTGTTGAAGAACTTCTATGGTTCATTAGTGGTTCCACCAATGCCAAGGTAATGATATTTAATTGACCATCTTGCATATAATTGTTTACTGTCTTATGCGTGTCTTATATGATGGTACTGTGTAGAAGGTATCGGTTTTGGTTGGTCCCATGTTCATTTAGAAAAAAAATTTTCACATTAAGCAGCTATGTATTATCTACCTTTTTTCCCTTCCCTCTCTTTCAAATTCACTTCAAACATTAAGCCTAATTTACTTGTTTCTTATTTATAAATGGCATAGTATTTCCCACGAATAGAGTTTAATTATCTGGTAATCTATATGACTATTTATTGTTCACTAATTTATTTTAATTTTTATTACAGGAGATGCGTAGTGCTACATAATTTCTAGGTTTTGTATGAGTTGCAATTAAGTTTTTCTATATAAATGACAATTCTTTCCATATTGCTCCAGAAAATCAGGTTTAGGTTAGTGCATGTAAATTGAAGAGTTGTGAGATTCTGATCTTTTTGATATTTGTTATGCTAGATTTTTTTTTCTTTTCTGTAAATTGTCCATTTGAACATTCGTGCCATCAAGTTCTTGGGTCTGCCAGATGAATTATAACTTTTGCATGTGGTGTCTTTGATGACCATAGAAATTTCTATTTGGTGTAGATACAAGAGCACAACAATATAACCTGCAATTTTAAATGTTGTATACACAGGTCCTTCAGGAAAAGGGCATTCATATATGGGATGGTAATGCATCCAGAGAGTACCTTGATAGGCAAGTATTCATTAATTGATACATAGGGTTAACTTCATATTCATCATGCACTTCTTCAATGATATTTGTATTTGAAATTTCAGTATTGGATTGAAAGGCAGAGAGGAGGGTGACTTGGGACCAGTTTATGGATTCCAGTGGAGACACTTTGGTGCTAGGTTCATGAGCCCTTCCTTTATCTAAGTTTAACTGTTGGATATAGCAATGGCTGAGTTTTAGAGTGATTTTTTTTCTTACTTGATATACTCTTTCTAGGTATACTGACATGCATGCTGACTACAGTGGCCAAGGCTTTGATCAGTTGTTAGATGTTATTGACAAGATTAAGAATAATCCAGATGATCGTCGAATTATACTTTCAGCTTGGAATCCTTCCGATCTCAAATTGATGGCACTTCCTCCTTGCCACATGTTTGCTCAAGTTAGTAGTTAGCCTATGTTCATATCATAATTTCCATGCAGTTGATTAATCTGAATATGTTCTTTTGCAGTTCTATGTAGCCAACGGGGAGTTGTCTTGTCAAATGTATCAGCGATCTGCTGACATGGGCTTGGGTGTCCCATTCAACATTGCATCTTATGCGCTCTTGACATGCATTATTGCTCATGTTTGTGGTATGGATTCTTTGAAAGCCTTTGATAATTAGTTGCTGAGTTTAATAGAGCTGTTACTGTTTAGATGGGAATATTTGACCTGATAGTCAATGTTTCGCAAGAATATTTTGGTCTTATGTGGTGGTGACTCACTAATTACAATAAGTCAGTCCAATCAAAGTACTGGTGCCTTGCAAATTTGTCAAAATTACTCTGTCCTGGTTTAGTTGTGGAAAACAAAGCCCGTTTTCCAGAAAATTATCCTAGAAAATAGAAAACTTTAATTTGGTGTTTATTTATCAAAATTTTCTTAATTGAAAATTTGAAACAAATTTCAACATTTCCAAAATTACACTATATTGTGAAAAGTTACTTCATGATGTTTTCCACTTTTCTTTAAAATAAATAGTTATGGAAAACAATAGTCGTATATTTAATAAATAGTTATGGAAAACAATAGTCGTATATTTAATACAAAAAGAAAACTTAGAAATAAAAATGGAAATGGAGAAAAAGAGAAACATTTTAATGGAAAGGAATCTTGAATCTATTATATTGTTTTACAATTTTTCAATTTGAAAATGAAGAAGAAAACTAGAAAAGGAAAATAAAAAATATTTTTTGTAGCTAAACGAGGGCTTAGACCTCATATATGATTTTTGTATTCTGTTTGCTAGGTTGATTAAAATTTGATAGCCAAGTCTTGTGAACTGACAAATTAGTGGGTGAAAAGAGTCCTGTGATGTTGAATCTGGTGGTAAATTATGTTTAACTGGTGGTGCACATGGCCACACCATTTTATGGACCAATAATGAAGTTTTCTAAATGAAGGGTCCTAATGTTTGTAGAACTTAGAACGGACATCAACAAAATAGTGGTGAGGAACTAGAGTTTTACAACAATGATGGCTTTATGGGAACTGATTGAAAGATGGTTACTGTAGTGGTCTGAAATGTCTGAAATCACTTTAATACTAATTATATGCTGAAAAAATCTGTATTCAATCATCTTTTTTTTTGGACAGATCTTGTTCCTGGTGATTTTGTTCATGTTTTTGGGGATGCTCATGTTTATCGCACTCATATCCGGCCACTCCAGGAGCAGCTTCAGAAACTTCCAAAACCTTTTCCAGTGAGTAAATTGGTAGCAGCTTAGGTTGATGTAAACATTGTTGCTATCATTTTGGAAGTAGTGTTGCATTGTTCTTCACCTTTCCTATATTTTTTGCATTGTTGTGTTGTGTTCTCTTACTAGTGTTTTCATACAGATTTTGAAAATTAATCCAGAGAAGAAGAATATAGATTCTTTTGTAGCAGCTGATTTTAAGCTCATAGGTTATGATCCTCATCAGAAAATTGAAATGAAAATGGCAGTGTAAGGCTCCTTTAGGTACAGGCTTCAGAGAACATGGACACTCTGGTCTGGCCTATGCAGTATTTGCTCGTTGTTTTGATGCAGGTATGTGTTTGTGCAGTGTGGTATTTTATGCAAATGATGATTTGTTTTATCTTTTTGATCCTTTATGTACCTCCATTAAGTTCAGCATGTTTGGAGATAAATACTGTATGCTATGGGCAAAATTTCAGTGCAAATTTCTCTTGCTGTTGCCTCTTACCATGACATTATGATGAAAGGTTGCTTAGACAACAAGGAGTTCAGAAAATCGAAAATTCAATAATTTAGAATATGGTTCTAGATCTAATCTAGTTTTTTTTTCCCTGGGATATTATAGAGTACTTTCTAATTTTTTTGGAATCTTATTTGTCTATTCAAATAAATTAGCTGCAAGTCTAGAATTTGTAACTTCAAAATTTAAGGGCATTTTTTTGATTTGCAGAATTGCCAGGTGTAGTTAGGTTTTATTTTTGAGCCTTTGATGTTATTTTTTAAGTCCTTGTTGGTTTAGTAAAACCTTAATCCTTCTAGTTTTCCATGGGAGTTGAAATTCTTAGCATTGGAGGATCAATACTGGTTCTAGAAATCCAATGTTTATGAGTTTTTTGAGCAGTTTACAATCAATAATGGTACTTGTAATGCTTTGTGATTGTTATGGTCCCGGCTAACGGATCTAGTTATGGGTCGATGGGTAGTAGGAGGGGTTGGTGTTTGGGTGTTTGGGTTAGGGTGTTTCCTTGAGCGACCTATGGTGGAAGACAAGAAAAGTCAGACTCGTTAAAGGGAGCTTGAAACCTCAGTCAAGAAGACTTAAATTGGGTTTTAATAGTCTCCCTTTATTCCATCAGATTTGCTGAATATATACAAGTGCAGAAATAACAACTCCCTACATACAAGGAGCACTACTTCTATATGGAGGAATAACCTCCAACTAACAACAAGAAAATAGGGAAATGGAGGAATACCTTCCTACAATGCAGGAATATTGAAACAGAATCAAAACAGAAAGAGAACAACTACTGCTGACTAATTCAGCAACTCAATTACTGGTGACTTGGACTTAGGACCATGGGTATAACGGAAATATACTTGCAGGGGTTTGGTAACATTACTTCCCGCCCCCAATGGAAGCTTGTCCGCAAGCTTGAAATCTGGAAATTTCTGGATCAGCTGTGAAATCCTCTACATCTTCCGTCTCTTCCAAATCAATCCAGAACAATTTCTTACATTGATGGCCTTGAACAAACTGCTCATCACAATTAAAACAGAGTCCTTTCTTCCGCCTCTCCATTTCATCAGGGGACAGCCTCCTCACTATCCGATTGGCGCGATTGTCAGGTGGAATTGCAGCGCAACGAGTATCTCTCGCAACTGAAGAACATGGAAACAGTTTGCGTTCATACAGCCGAGAAATGCTCATAGCATTAACCAAATAGGTGGGATGGTGAAGCTCCACTTCAACCGCAATGGAGTCTTGTAAACCACTGAGGTATAATTGGACCTTCTGGTGTTGAGTGAGAGTTCCAGCCCGAGACACAAGAGCCTCAAACTGATTCTGGTAGTCCGCGACAGACCCCGTTTGCTTCAGTTTAGCTAATTCACCAAGTTTGTTGCTGCGGATTGGAGGTTCAAAACGGAGGTTACATTGGTGAGAAAACTCGGCCCAAGAGGGATTCGGAATGTCATCCAGCAACTGCATGTACCAAAGTTGGGCAATTCCTTCGAGATGGTATGAAGCTAAACTGACCATCTCTTCTTCCGGAGTTTGTTGGTGCCGAAAGAAGTGTTTGCAACGGTTTAGCCATCCCAAAGGGTCATCTTTCCCATCATAGCGAGGAAAATCCAGTTTTGTGAATTTCGGTACAAACGAGCTTCCTCCAGATTTTTCAGAATTCGCAGTACCCGAAATTCCCTTATCTCTCCTTGAGCTTGCTGGACTTCCAACGCTGCTGGTTTGGAAATTTTTTTTAGTGGATTCCCATTCCTGAGTTAGAGCATCGAATTTGGGGTGCAGTTCCTTGTTGGATTGTTGCTCGGCTAATAACAAGTTAAAGAGCTTAGCCAGCTGGTCTTGAACAGAATCTCCCATAACTCCTGGCTCTGATACCAAACTGTTATGGTCCCGGCTAACGGATCTAGTTATGGGTAGATGGGTAGTAGGAGGGGTTGGTGTTTGGGTGTTTGGGTTAGGGTGTTTCCTAGAGCGACCTATGGTGGAAGACAAGAAAAGTCAGACTCGTTAAAGGGAGCCTGAAACCTCAGTCAAGAAGACTTAAATTGGGTTTTAACAGTCTCCCTTTATTCCATCAGATTTCCTGAATATATACAAGTGCAGAAATAACAACTCCCTACATACAAGGAGCACTACTTCTATATGAAGGAATAACCTCCCACTAACAACAAGAAAATAGGGAAATGGAGGAATACCCTCCTACAATGCAGGAATGTTGAAACAGAATCAAAACAGAAAGAGAACAACTACTGCTGACTAATTCAGCAACTCAATTACTGGTGACTTGGACTTAGGACCATGGGTATAACGGAAATATACTTACAGGGGTTTGGTAACAGTGATTCAATTTGTTGTTTGATAAGGTTCTAGCAATTATATGCTCCTTTGGATTGTGTAATGTAATCCAACCTCAGGTGTAATGCACATGGGAATGTGGGTTCTAATGCCCAAGGGTTTTAAGCTCCTGGTTGGCATAAATGAAAATGAAAAGTTTTACAGAATTGAAGTAGTAGTTTCTAGCATTGGTATCTTAAAAACATTCTTTTCTTTATACATGTAATTTTATAAACTGAATATGATTAAACCAATTTCCATCATAATTGGTGGAACTTGAAATGAATTCTGCAAAATTTATGCAACTAAGAAATTTTGGACAAAAATGCCTACTATCTATCTCTTTCCCTTTCTCTTCCTCTTTTTCTCCTCTTTTTTCTGTTTTCTCTCTCATTCGACTCTCTCTCGTCTTTCTGTCCTCCTCCCCTTTCCATTTTCTCTTAGGTCATCTCTCTTCCTCTTCCTCTCTCTATTGTTCTTTATGGTATCATAGCACCCCTCTCACAATCATCATAATTTGGTCTGTTTCATCTGGCCTTTTCTTGAGCAATGCAACTTTGTTTCTCCATCTCTTCACATAATCAACAAAGTTCTCATTTTGTGTTTTGCCTAATTGATTCAATTTCCATCAAAGTAACCTCTAACTCAGCATTATACCCATACTGTTGATGAAAGCTTTGTATAGTAAATCCCAACTCTTCTGCGTACCATCCTCTGAGGTGTTCAACCAATTATGCACAACAGGGTCAAACGAAAGCATGAAGTACCTTAGAGTTTGAGTCTTAGTAGATTGGGCTGACTGCATAGCACTGATGTATTGCTTAATATGTAAGTGATGATTTTTTGTACCATTTTACTTAGCAAAAGAAGACATCTTGAACTTGTAAGGAACTTCTTCATCTTGCTCAAATAGTTTGTCCACTTCTGACACCTCTTCAACCTTCAGCTTCTTTTCAAACTTCTTTTCTAAATCGGCAATCATCTTCTCTACGTTTGAAGTTTCGGTCTTTTTCACAACCTTCGGCTCTTTCTTCTTATCTTGAGGATCTTGGAAGTATTGAGCCTAGTCATTATCATCAACAATTACTTTGTCATCATCAAAGGCTACCTCTCCTACCTTAGCCTTTTTCATGTCCTTCTGCTTCTTAGGACTAGATATGCTTCAACAGTGTTTTCTTCCAACAGTGCAGCTAGTTGATTTCTCACGGTCTCAGCTATGACCCCTTTTAACTCTTCCATCTTGGAAGCAAAAACTTCATTTATCAGATTCTGAACTTGATTGGGATCCATGGTTCCGGGAGTGAAATTAACTATATATTCACTGAATTCTGAGTCACTGATGTAGGTAAGTTGTCGTATGTCCTTGAACTGTTGTACTCCAGGTTTGTGATCCAGAAAAAATTAATACGAATGTAATGCAAAGCATATATGCATGTATGCATGTATACACAAGTAATCAAACAATCAAAAGTAGTTAAAATGTTCCTTCCAACCTTATAACTTTCACACACGAATGTCGAGTTTCTTTTTCTAGGTATATGGTCAACAAAATATCAACATGGGATATTCTATTTTTGAAAAATTCCCTTGGACGATTTTAATCAATAGTTATATTTTCAAATATGAAAGTCTATGATAATTCCCATTAATTAGGCTTTAACCCATTGAATCTCAACTAAAATAGCTTTTATGCCATATCGGATTGAAACTAAATTAAGAAGTTTATCATAAATAGATTTTCCATTTGAAAAAGTAATTAATGATTCATGCCAAAAACAAGCTCATGATTAATGATTCTTGGTATAAATTAGGCCCATAATTGATTTTTGATTTTTCATAATTGACCTAAATATTTGTAATAATTTTGTTTCAAAACCCTTGGGCTTTTAAGTTCGGGCTATAAAGTGGAAGAAGATTTTTGACCTATCTTTAAATATTTTATGTCCAAGGACCATCTTGAAGATTTTGAAAATTATTTTGGTCTCTTGGTTTAAAGGAAAAAAATATTTTGAGCTTATAATATAAGTATGTCATATCACAAAAAGAACAAACCAAATAGGTCATGGTTCAAACCAAGATATATCAATCATAGTCAAACAATAAACATTTGGGTAAAAACCTAAGGAAAGTAGCTAGGCCAATTAAATAAGCTTTAGTCTTTGGGTTGAAGGGTTTTAGGCTTCCATAGCAAGTATATACAAAAAGGTACAAGGCTATGAGTGGTCATTCCATGCTCGATCTCCATACCTTGAGTAAAAGTATGATATTCATCACATAACACAACACGGGTTACATGGACGTTCTAACTCACACACACAATGCAATCTAAATGATGCAATTGATAATATCATAATAAGAAAAAATAAAATAATATACAGACTAACGGAATCAAATTCTCTTATCCCCAGTGAAGTCACCACTATGAGCGGATATTTTTGCCCACACTCCTATGTGAAATGGTTCTTGCGACTTCGGCACTGTTAGGCTAAACCTGGAGAAAATGGAGTCGCTACCTAGACAAGCTGTGAAAAAGAAAGGGGTGAATAATTCGATTCCTAAGGAATCCCCAACCGTGGTATTGAGTTCAGAAAGTTGGGTGCGCGTGGGGAATGTGAGAATGACCCAGCACCTCACAGCGCCCGGTTCATTGAAATTAGTCTCATTTTCAGGTCTATATATTATTAAAATTTTAAATATTATAAAATCATCCATACTACATTCGAACATTAAAATAAAGAATTATTTTATTAAAATTAAGACAGGTTCGAACAAAATAATAAATAGGCACTCATCAATGGATGGAAATATGTTTTTATAATCGTCTAATGTCCAAAAGAAAATAAATAAAACAGGACACTCACTAATTGGTGGAAACGTGTCCTTTGCATTTATCCAAAACTTAAAATAAATTAAATTACATAAATTTAATAAATGAGGTACCCACAATGTGGAAATATACCTCTTACAATTTTTGAAACTAAAATAAATCAATAAGCAAACATTCGACCATTCATTATGAAATCAAGTAAAAATAAATCATCCATCAAGACATATAATTAACATGCATCAATAATCAATTTTATATCATATTAATCAATAAATGTACAAACTAGAATTTTATTGATATGAATTAAGATTTAAGAAAATATGATTGATGTTTTTAGGGTTTTAGAAAAACTCGGTTAGGGTTAAAATTTTAGAAAAACAAGATTAGGGTTTAGGGTTTTAGAAAAATAGGATTGGGATTACAAAGTTTGAAAACTGGTTTTATTGGTTTATAAATGTAGATTAAGGTTTTGGGATTTGAATTAGAGTTTTAGTTATTAAAACAAGGCTACTGTGATATTAAAAACTTTTGATTTAACAAGCTACTGAGCGAAACAGAATTGATTAAGTAAACTGTTGCGAATTTTAAAGCCTATAATTACTGATCATGCTTTAATAAATGAATGTGAATTGAAATAAATGAATATCAAACTACTGGAACTTATTTAGATAATGAAGAAAAATAACCAACATTTAAAGTTATTAACACAACATCCTGAGTTGAATTTAAATGAGTTAAATGTAGTAAACGTACCTTCGTTTGTTGGTTCCACCACAATTAAATGTTGATCTTGCAACGATTTGAAACTCTGGTCGAACAAGACAAAGACAGTGTGATATTGCCTTTGTGATTTTATGGTTTCTTGATATGCTTGTCTTTGTTACTGACTGCTAACTTTTTATCAATATTGCTTAATGCTGCTAAGCTTTGGTTGTTTAATGTTTACTGCCTTATTGTTGGCTGCTAGTTGCTCAATCCAAATTGCCATCTGTGTTGCTAATCCCCTTGTGTTCATTCAGATATTTCCTCCTTAAACCTGTATTTATAGAATAATATATTAGGTTAAAACCTTTGTAACCGAGTCCTTAAATTTCTTGTTTAGAAAAGGTTTACTGAGGCATATCGAATTAGATTGTTTTTAATTCGAGACAACCTGTGAGTGTCGAATTAAAACCAATTTATTTCAAGGCAAACCAAGGCTATATCGAAGTAAAATAATTTTAATCCGATAAAATATGGGTCCATATCGAATTGGGGAGGCCCCGATTTGATATGGGCCTCCCCATGTCGAATTTGTGTCACAATTCGACATGCGGGATATCCCATATTGAAGAATTGGGGCATCCCAATTCGACATGGGTACTCCCATATCTAATTTAAAGTGCAAATAATGTCCTACATCGAATTAAACCCAACCGAACCTTCAAAACAAACATATTTAGGGTTTTAAAGGTTGAAGTAGCTTATTTTAGGCCTCATAGAAATATACCAATCTAATCAAAAGTTTTAAAATAGGTTTAAGCCATTAAGAATGGACCGAACTTGAGTAGGCCTTTTTTAATGAGAATTGGATTAACTAGGGCTAAAATCAAGGGTCTACACATATCATCTCATGTTTAATTGAATTATAAATGTATTCCAAATAGAAATTCTAAGTTACTATATCAAATATGAAAATCCATTTTTAAATGAATTCTATCCGTGTGGAGTATAAATGAATTCTACATTTTAGATTCACTTGCAAGGTTATACTGTACGGAGTGGAAGTGTGAAGCTTAGAATCTATTATTTATTTACTTGATTACTAGATCTGACATCCGGCATATTATTGCAAATTTTGATTACCCAAATTCAGTTTTCATCCCCAATATCCATAATCTTAGAATCTATTATTTATTTACTTGATTACTAGATCTGAAATCCGGCATATTATTGCAAATTTTGATTACCCAATTTCAGTTTTCATCCCCAATATTCATCATTAGCTCTTGGTGCTTTTCTTTTAAACCTCTTCTCCTCTACATATCTTCCAATGAATACCATTCTGCAAACTATTCTGTCATATTCGTCATGGGAGGTATGAAAAGCAAATGTGCCTGTAGGAGTTGTCTGTGCGATGTGTCTACCCAAGGATCTCTGGAGCTCATTGCAGTTAAAAGAAAAGGAAAACTGCTGTTTCTTTGTCTTCTCTCTCTCTGTCTCTCTCGGGCAAGAAATTAATTTGGGGAGGGAGTGGGGAAGTGAATAGTGGTCCTCTCTACAAGCAATTATGTTACTCGCTAGATTATTATTCAGCACTTGGTATATTTTTTAGAATTTTTTGTGATTTGAAAAAAATGATGCCCTGTTCTTTGGTGTTTTAGTTAGCGCTCAGGTAAAACAGTGATAAATATTTTGCTATGGAAATTTTCAAGCTGAAGATTTGGTTTTTTGTAATGTTTCAGGCACAGCTGTTGGAGGTTTACCTTTCTGGAGTTTTAACAAGTAAAATAAACATTTGGTAGTTGGAAATACATGAAGCTTTTCTTATTTAGTGAGAATCCTTTAGTTCCACGGACTTGGGGGGTCTAAGGCGATTTAGGATGTGTTTTTTCTTGCTCTACAAATTTAATTTTTGTTTATTACTTGGGAATATCACTTTATTACTGCCAATTCTACAATCATATGATGCATTTGGAATGGATTGGTATTTGGACCAGTGAGCGTTCATGTTAGTGTTCTTTGCTATTTTTTTTTTTCATTACGTGAACTATTATATATAGTTCTGTTGTGCCACTTGTGCAATTAATTAATGACTGTTACTTGAGATTTTAAACGAGCTTGGAGATCTGTTAATATTTTCTGCTTGCATTTTGCAGGACTATTCACAATGTGAATTTATTAGATGGTCACAAAGCATTTCAAAATGAAAATATTGTTATTTCTGTAACCTATCTGAGTTGAATGATGAGGAAGAGTCTTATTAATATGCTAATGAGCTTAACCAGTTTGATTTATGCAATTCAAGCTCCATTTATAAGGGAAAAAGTATTTAAGCTTGATGTCTGGCTTTCCCTTGTCTACTGATGAGAAGTTCTGTTCATGAAAAAGATAATGCTAAGTTAAAAGTATTTTTTGGGTCAAATCCAAGTTATATATATATAATAAAGCACATGCTGATTGCAAATAATCAAACTAAATAACGTTAAATGATATACTGAATGGATATGGTACCAATTAGATCCTAGTTGGCCAATGTACGAGACTTGGTGAATCTTATTGAAACAATGGGATTTCAATGTGATATTTACAAGGATTTCGAGTTTTTAATTTTTTGAGTAAGCTTTTGAGGCTTAATTCTCTCAGTTTATAACCTATTAGTGCCAATTTAATAGGAGAAATTGCATTTGTCATTAAATTTTGCAAAATTGTACATTTTTTTTGTCATGGATATTTTTGTTATTTTAAAAAATGTATAATAAATTTAGTTATCGTGTATGTATTAAACTCGTAATATTTTTTTTTTAAAAAAACCTCATAATAAATTATATAACTATAATAGATTTATAAACTAATCGCAAATTCTAAGAAATTTGAAAAATCTGGTAAGTTGTTTTTTCTCAATTTTAACATTGGTCGTCTCCAGCTTCTTTGAACCTTCGGATTCTTCATTTTGACCTTCCCTTGCTTTCTTCTTCTTCTCCTCTTCAATCCGCTTGTGCTCCAGGAACTCGATAAGGCCTCTTTGAGCAAACTCAGGTTCTTCATTTTTCATCAGCGGCTCACCTACGTCTTCAGAGTCAACTTTGTTATCTCTATCAAGTCTTCAACGTCAATGAGAAGTGGGTGCTCTGCAGCATTTTGAATCAAGTTTAAACAAAAGCCGAATCAAGTTTTTCTTTGTGATTGGTACTGAAAATTATTATCCTTTCATCCCCACAGCCTCGACCATACTCCATCTATCAAGTTTACTATTCCTGAAAACTATACATTAAAGTCCCAAAATATATTAGTCTGGCAATGCACTGGGGGCTTATCATATTAATACTAATAAAATCATCAATACAAATAAGACTAGTTGCAGTCTTTTTTGATTTTATTTTCCCTCAAACATCCAATAGTTTAAATAAAAATTTAATATTTTTAAAGTTCTAAATTTTAGATCAAATATGAAAATACAAATCAAGATTTCCTTGTCAAGGAAATAACTATTTTAATATACTGGCAATTGTTGATGGCCATGTGATGAAGCACATCCTGTTCAAACCTCTGAAATAAATCATCCATTATTGCACTTCCAAAATGACTAGACAAAATGGGTTCGCCAACAGCTCTAATGTCAGTGGCAATAATGGAAGCCCTTGCTTTCTAGTCGAGGCTTGGGTTAGCTTTCTTGATATAAGTAACCCAATCCATCTTGAAAGCTTCTAACTTCTGCAAGGTGAAAGATCCTTCTGCCTCTATCACTTCCTTTATTTCCTCTGCAGTTGCTGCTTAGCATGGCAGATTAAATGAGTCCAATTTCTCCTTATCAATTAGGCCCTGAAAAGCAAAAATAAAATAAAATTTAAGAAAATAAAAAAAAAAAGAAAGAAACGCTAAAAGCTCTTTTTTCTATTATTTATACATATTTCCATTTCATTATTTTCTTCATTTTCTTTTATTATTTGCTATGGTTTGAAAATTTTCATGCTTTACTTAGGATGGCTTTGACTGCAGTGGCATTGAAGGGTTTAGGTGAGAGGACCTTCGCTGCTAGAATAATCTTATTAAGTGCAGAATGTTAAGAATCAGGTTTAAGATGGAGTGTAACATCAGCACAGTTCAGATAATCGGTTTTATTGATCAGGTATTCAATAATGGGCTTCATGTGGGTAAGGGTAGTGTGAACACAACAATGAGAGTTTGGCGGGGAAGGTTGTTGAAAAGGAGTAATGATATATACAATAAATGGAGGACAAGGTAAGTGGAGAGATTACTAACGTGAGATATTAAGGATTCATACAAATGAGAGTTAAAGATAACGCTGAGGATTGAAACCCAGATGGGTGGAACAGCTCTGCCGCGGAGAGAAAACTAATATCCAAATTTATATTTTTGTATTTGCCAATTTCTAATTCTTTTGTCCTTAAATCGTTTATTATTTCATGTTTTTATTAATCTTTTTATTATTTTATATTTTTTTTATGTTTAAATTTATACTTATTTTAAAAAATATGGTTGATAATGAAATGAAAAATTATTATTCCTTGCAAGGATTTGCTCTAAATGGGACAAAAATTTTCAACAATCTTTCCTATGGGGGTGGGGAAGAGGAGAATTTTCTCTGTTAGCTAGAGCACCGATGAGAAGCATACTTCACGCCCATGAAGATTTCTGTTACCGCTCCCATGGAGACTCGGTATATATTTATATTATAATATAAATATTATATATAATATATATTATGTCTTGTATATTATATAAATACACTATATTATGCATTTTGTTTTTTAGTTATATGTATAGTCATAATAAATTTAATTTAATTTAATATAATTTATTATATTTTTTAAAATTTATTATATATAATTATTGAATTATTATGCTATTAAATATATAGTTATTATAGATTATTATTTTTTATATTATTGAATTTTAATTTTAAAAAAATAAAGAAACATAAGTTTTTTCGTGAGAATCTCTCTCTCTCGATAGGGGATGGAGATTGTCCCCCCCTCTGCCCCATGGCCATTCCTATTAAAAATTATTTAAACAAATAAAATCTTATTTATATAAGTTAATCTTATTGAAATACAACTCAAACTCAAATAAAAACTCAAAATATTATAAGAAAAAAATTTGCTGCAATTTCCCTATATATATATATATAAGTTATATAGGAGGCGACGTTATTTTAGATCGAGTAGCAATATCTCATAATACTCATTTTAAATACATTGATTTTATTATTCAAGCGGATAGTAGATATAAAAAAGATGTAAGTCACAAGATTAAAACTGGATGGATAAAATGAAGAAATTTCACATGAGTATTATGTGGTTGAAAGATACCGATCAAATTAAAAAAAATTCTACCGCACTGTCATACAGCCTGCGATGATATATGGTAGTGAGTGTTGGACTGTAAAAGGACAACATATGAGTAAGATGCATGTTATAGAAATGAGAATGATAAGATGAATGTGTGGAAACACTAGAATAGATAAAATCCAGCATGAGAGTATCAGAGAAAAAAATAAAGGTAACTCCTATCGAGAATAAGATAAGAGGGCATAGATTGAGATGGCTTGACCATGTAAAACGTGGACCTTGAGATACACTGATCAGAAAAACAGAACTAGTTAAAGTAGAAATACCTAAGAGAGACAGGAGTAGACCTAAATTAACTTGGACAAAAGTGATATAAAATAATTTTACTGTTTTAAATTTATTAGAAGAGGTGTGTCACTGGGCAAGACTCAACCACGCTTGTCCGTGCGGCACCTAGCAGACCGTTATTCCCAAAGTCTGGCTAAGTTCAGCCTTTCCACTCTAGCCAACGAAATAGCAACTCACACAAGAGAGTTTGAACGAATGAGGGTCTTTTATTACGCAAAGAATAGCTTTACAATGCTATTACAAAGGATTAAAAAGGAAACTCGAGCACTAGGTGACACCCTAACCTAGCTTTTGCCTTTCAAGCTCTCAAGCATTCAATGCCAATTGCCTTCTAACATTCAATGCATGTACAAATGACCCAACAAGCCTATTTATACATGCGTGCACCGACTTTGCCTTGCTCCACCGACCTACCATGTGATGGAGTTAGAATCTTCTAGTTTCTTACCTTGCTGGAAGGTTCTGCCGCGTTTCAGCACACTCTGAAACATTCAGGACCCGTGCGTCTGCTGGTTGGCCAGCCACTGCGTGCTGCTGCCTTCCAGATTGGCCTAGAGAGTTCCACTGACTCTCCCAATCGTCCACAATCTTCCACAGCATTTCAGCATGCTCCAGCACACTCTAGAGTCTTCTATAGCCAACTCTCACAGATCCACCCACAATGGGTGGGCTGGCTGCCACCCTTGGCATACCATTCGTCCTAGAATCCTCCGCAAGATTCTAGAGAGTTCCGTCAATCCGTTGCTCCACAATTGCCTAGAGACTTCCCCAAGTCTCTAGAGACTTCCACGAGGGACAAGCATACATTTGCCACCGAATTGGCCTATTAACCAGGGAATTTGCACACAAATAGGCTTACCAAGCCTGTAGGCTTCCACCGAACCGGCCTACCACCTAGGCCCTTGGAGCTTGGCAATTTCCTACCATCATGCTTAGCTTTCCCCAAGTCATTTGGCTTGCCAACGTGCCCCTTGCCACTGTTTTCCCAATCGGGCCAACATGCACTACCGTGGCCTCCCCTATATATGCTTCTAGAGTAAACTGGGCTGTCCGAGGAGGAGAGCACCCAGGGTGCGAGAAGGAGAGTACCCAAGTTTGGCCACCAATTGACTTGAACTTCACCAAGAGCTTCTTTCGCCTTCCTTTGCACCTCAATGCCAATGTATTTGGCCAGCAAATGGTAACTTTGCACGACCAATTCTCTTCGACTTGCTTACGGGCCAATTTCTGCACTAACGGGCCCGACACTACGCTGCGCTGTTGGGCACTATGGATTACTTCATTAATTATGATCCAAACTTGCTGCCTCCATCCTTGGCCTTCCATGGTCAATCACCCTTGCCAATTTGGCAGCCAATTGGAGGGTGGTGATAATTCTCCCCCACCTAAGCTCACGACTTCCTAGTCGCGTCTCTATCCTTATGCCTAAGAATTTTCTTAGAGAACTGTCATGAGTTAACCTCTCTAGCATTGCCACCATGCAAAATCAGAAAGGAACCTTCAAGCCTTCTAACCTCTCCACTAGGCAGAACTTGAAGTATCACCATATCCTTTCCTTTAAAGCTTTGGCTATTCTTCCTTCCGACCCGATGCTTCCCCAAGTGAGCTGCCTTACCATGGCCAGCCCTAGTAGCATCCGCATCCGCTTGCCTCCCCACTGATTGCCTTGGAGAGGGCTTGCCATCCCCTTGCTTGGCAGAAGGACTAGCACTCCCTTTTTGCTTCCTTTTCCTAGCCATGTGTTGCTTGGGCTTCCCTTGGTCCAATTTCTCCCCATATTGTCCAAGGCCTTCTTACACCACCCGAGTAGCTGTGACCATACTCTTGCCCACTGGCCTCCGATCCACAGCTACCTTGTATTCCTTTTTCTCACTTCGGAAGCTCACACATCCATCCTTGGTGAAGGATAAGGGCAAGATTTTCTCAATAAAGTCCAACCCAAGCAGTAACTTATAGTCTTGGAGGGGCACAACATTCGCATCAATTGTGCCAACCCATGCCCCAAGCTTGATTGGGACACCCCATGCTACGCCAAGCAACCCTTTGGCTGGCTAATCAAGTGCTTGCATCCAGCCTTTGCACTTGGCTATATTCAGCCCCAATCGAATTGCTTCGTTGCTCGATACTAGGCATTAGCTAGCCCCGCTGTCTAACAAAGCCTTGGTGAACTCCTCATTCACCACAGCATCAACAAACATAAGGGTCTTGCCTGGTCGAAGTCCCGTCTCAACCTTGGCTTTGGCACCAGCCCCCTTGGTCTCCTTTGATGCCAATGTTTTCACCTAATTTAGCACGTGGAGAGAACCCAGCTGTGCGCCACACCTCTCTCCTTGAGGTGTCTCTCCAACAGAAGACACAATAGCATTCAGCTTGTTCTTCTTTGGAAAATCCCGCACAAAATGAGGCCCTCCACAAAGGAAGCGGTCTCGTCGCCCCTTTGGAGTCTCCTTGCTGCCCTCACTTTGCTTCTTCTTACCCTTGGAGGTGCTGGCTGCCTTGGGAGATTTATCCGATTTATCTCCCCTACCATTCTCCAAGTTCCCATTTTTCCTCTTTTTCCCTTTAGAAGAGGACCCTTTGGAGAATTCCACCAGCGATTCTGCCACCGCAATGACACTTGCTAAGTCTTGGACGCCTCTTCGCTTGAATCTCAGCTCAGCCCACCTTTGCAAACCATCTATGAAGTAAAGTAGGTGACTTTTATTTGGCATATCAGGGATCTCCAACATCAACGATGAGTACTCCCTAATATACTCCTTGAGGGAACCCGTTTGCCTTAGGCCACGCAGCTTCTTCATGGCCACCTCTTCAGCATTTTTGATGTAAAATTACCTCTTCAATTCCCCCTTGAATGCCTCCCATGTGCTGATTTACATAAGGCCTCTCTCTATTTCAGCATGCCTACGACGCCACCACAGCGCTGCATCATGCTCCAAATAAAGAGTCGCTGTGTTGATCTTGGTAGCATCATCCACTACCTTGATAGCATCCAAGTGCCGTTCCATTAGCCAAAGAAAATTATCCAGCTCCTTGGCATCACGTTTGCCAGCAAATTTCGGCGGATCAGAGACTTTCACCCTTGGATCAGCAACCGGCAATGCTCCAGTGGTCATGGCAGCCTTGCATAGCGTAAGATCCCCCTTAATCTCACGCATTTCTTCCTTGGGAGACTGAATTTTGGCAGTCATAGTGGCACGAAATTCTTTCATAGACTTATGCACACCATCTATGAAAGCATTCAACACCTTGGAGCCGACACTCGAGCTCCTTCATTTCCTCCTCCCTGGATTCTTTCTCATCCCCTCTTGAGTCAAGATTATCCAGCACGTCCCTCATTGCCAACTCCAACTTGGCCAGCTTTGTATTGAAGGCATCCACCGTGTCCGAAGCGACTGCGACATCCGCTCGCATGTCCTTGGACTTTGCCTTCCTAGAAGGTTGCTCGCCTGTCTCCTTTCGACCACGCTCCTCTTGTGTAGTTGGGACAGCACCAACATCTACTTCACTAATAGACATTGTTACAAGCTCCCTTTGGCTTTGTAATCAGGCTCTAATACCACGTGTCACTGGGCAAGACTCAACCATGCTTGTCCGTACGGCACCTAGCAGACCGTTATCCCCAAAGTCTGGCTAAGTTCAGTCTTTTCACTCTAGCCAACGAAATAGCAACTCACATAAGAGAGTTTGAACGAATGAGGGTCTTTTATTACGCAAAGAATAGTTTTACAATGCTATTACAAAGGATTATAAAGGAAACTCGAGCACTAGGTGACACCCTAACCTAGCTTTTGCTTTTCAAGCTCTCAAGCATTCAATGCCACTTGCCTTCTAACATTCAATACATGTACAAATGACCCAACAAGCCTATTTATACATGCTTGCACCGACTTTGCCTTGCTCCACCGACCTACCATGTGATGGAGCTAGAATCTTCCAGCTTCTTACCTTGCTGGGAGGTTCTGCCATGTTTCAGCACACTCTGGATTATTTTGGACCCATGTGTCTGCTGGTTGGCCAGCCACTGTGTGCTGCTGCCTTCTAGATTGACCTAGAGAGTTCCACCGACTCTCTCAATCGTCCACAGTCTTCCACAGTGTTTTAGCAAGCTCTAGCACACTCTAGAGTCTTCCGTAGCCAACTCTCGCAGATCCACCCACAATGGGCGGGCTGGCTGCCACCCTTAGCATACCATTCGTCCTAGAATCCTCCGCAAGATTCTAGAGAGTTTCGCCAATCCGTTGCTCCACAATTGCCTAGAGACTTCCCCAAGTCTCTAGAGACTTCCACGAAGGACAAACATACATTTGCCACCGAATTGGCCTACTGGCCAGGGGATTTGCACACAAACAGGCCTACCACGCCTGCGGGCTTCCACCGAACCGGCCTACCACCAAGGCCCTTAGAGCTTGGCAATTTCCTACCATCATGCTTGGCTTCTCCCAAGTCATTTGACTTGCCAACGTGCCCCTTGTCACTGTTTTCTTTGACCGGACCAACATGCACTACCGTGGCCTCCCCTATATATGCTTTTGGAGCAAACTGGGCTGTCCGAGGAGGAGAGTACCTAGGGTGAGAGGAAGAGAGTACCCAAGTTCGGCCACCAATTGACTTGCTCTTCACCAAAAGCTCCTTTGACCTTCCTTTGCACCCCAATGCCAATTTATTTGGCCAGCAAATGCCAACTTTGCAAAACCAATTCTTGTCGACTTGCCTACAGGCCAATTTCTACACCAACGGGCCCGACGCTACGCTGCGCCGTTGGACACTCTGGATTACTTCACTAATTATGATCCAAACTTGCTGCCTCCATCCTTGGCCTTCCATGGCCAATCACCCTTGCCAATTTGGCAGACTATTGGAGGGTGGTGACAGGTGGCTCTAAATCGAATCGAGTGAAAAAGAAGAATCCATATAGCCGAATCCAATTAACTTGAGATTAAAACTTTGTTATTGTTCTTATTCCCCTCATATCTATCTATCTATCTATCTATATATATATATGTATGAAAATTTGGATATATACCTACCTCTAAGGCCATGTCATGGAGTCTGAGTCCAACAAATTCCCACGTACTGAGAGGATCTTCACTCTTGATGCTGCCCATAGTGGTCAGAACCATACCGCCACTGGGGATCAACTCTTCTGACCGAGCCTTCAGAAAATTTGTGAAGTCTCTTTGAAATTAATCAAAGAATGCTTTAACCACAGCACGAGTGCTTGTTTTTGCAATGCATATGTTGCCCTCATTCAACAATTTTGGTGCCTGAAATAATAATAATAATAATAATAAGAAGAAGAAGAAGAAGAAGAAGAAGAAGAAGAAGAAGAAGAGCAAAGATCCAAAGAATATTTAGTAATCTTGTAATCATCATCACATCAAATTATATAAAAATATTCCTTGTAATTTATTAAAAGTCTAGAAATGCTAATCCCATTAAAACATATATATCTTGTCTACAAATTATTATATACTGGGAATGAATATCTGGAACTGTGGAAATAATCCTTAATTATGGCTTAAAAGCAAAATTTACCTTGAATTTTTTTTAGCATTTTTGCAATTGTTTTACCATTTTTTTTTTGTCAATTCTACACCAATTTAAAATTTTAGTAGGAATTTTACTCCAAATCATAATTAAAGAATTTTTTTTTGAATATTACATTAGAGAGAGGAGAATCAATCTCGAGTCTATTAACTCTCCAAAAATATGCATTTACTGTTATACTATGTTTCGGTGCACATAATTAAATAATTGATAATAGGCCAAAAGGTATTTTTTAAATTTATTTTATCATATTATCAATTTAATTTTAAAATTTTGGTTGAAGTTAATTTAACTCTTTAACTTTGCAAATTTAATTACTTAAATTATGAATTTGATTATTAATAATTTATAAAATTTAAAAGTCAAAATACCTAATTAATTTCTATTAAAGATTAAAAATTAATTGAAGTATGATATAATAATTTCTATGGCACTTTCAATTTTGTCCTTCGAATTAATATGACAATGTCATTATTTTAATTTAATTTTTGGTTAAAATTGCAATAAAATTTAAAATTAGGGTAAATTGACAAAAAAAAAAGGGTGTAATTAAAAAATTCAGAATAAATTTATCTATTAAGCTATAAATTATTAATTAACAACAATAGAAAAAATATCATACATTAGTTAAATTCATTATTCATAATTAATATATCTTAAAACTAATTTACACCTCAATTGAGATCAAATTTTCTTTTTGGACAAATACATCTTAATTAGTAAAAATAAAACGAAACTCAATTATCAATCAGGTTAAATCTCCAAATTTGAAAACATATTTTATAACATAAAAAATAATTTTCCTTTGTAATTTTTGTTTGTTATTCATATAATATTAATAATTTTGTTATTAAAATGATTGTTAATATGGTGATAACTATAATTAATATAGTAATTAATATACTATATGTATATATATTTTTATTAATTATATAAGTATAAAGGAACTCTTGGAAGATTTAAATTTGAGACTCAAACTTGAAATTTAAATTGGAAACGGAAGCAATATAAGCTTTTGATCACTAAACTACTTTAATATATATTTTTAAATTAGTGTCACCGATATATGATAAGGTGTATGTCGGTTTAATTTTAGGATAATTTAATAAAATAAATAGAAATATTATAAACAAACGTCAGGAAATAAAGGAAAATAAGAAATGAGAGAGAATAAATTAATCATTTACCTGAGAAGTTCACATGATAGCATAAGAAGAGTGAAGAAAGTGCAAACAGTTATCAAGGAAAAGCCTGGAATAGAAAGAGCCTGGAGTTCCTCCCATATAACATTCTCCAATCTTGCTTCCCTTCTCATCTTTCAACTTTTCATAAAAACTTGGCCAATATTTAATCAAAGTGTTGAAGCCATTACCAGGTAAATCATTCAAGAAAGCTTGGAGAGAAGGCGGTCGTCGATCTAATTTCAGGGAAGCTGCTTCAATTATTTCGATAATTTCAGATAAAACTAGAAATGCATTTGGTCCAGTTGAGCAACCCAAATCTGCTATCACCAAACATGATGGATTTTTTCTGTTGTAAACTTTCAACAAGCTTTCTTCTAGTATGGGCCTCACCATTGGTATCACTGTCCTCTGATATATATATATATATAAATAATTATAACATTACTTCTTTATATATAGATCATGTCATGATATATTTACATATATATATATGTATATAAAAAAAACAGTAAATATAAATAAACAAGAAATTGGGGAGAAGCTATACTGACAGGATGGGTAGAGTTGGTGGCATAACTTATTTCTCCAACTCCTTCATTCATGTGAAGGACTTGTTGTAGCTCCTCCATTATTATTTATTTATGCTTTCAAATGCCTTATAAGCCCTTCCTTCCTCTGTGTATGTATGGCTTTGTTAATGTATTTATAGACACACATTAAGACCAATGCTACACATTAAAATATCTCCAAAAAACCAAGAGAAACAATTAGTCAATGTGAATTATATATATGGGGTGACGACACCGTATTGTCCCTATTCGAGTCCTTAATTTATATTATTTACCCATCCACCATCCTGTTGCCGATTTATATATGGTATTTTTCAATTGCATGTTGGTTTGTCAGCGAATATAAAAAAATGGATGCGTGAAAAGCATGGCAACTCCCAGTAGGTTCAAAGAATTTATTAAATATTTAAGTTGGATCTAATTATATATTAAATATTATATTTTTATTTTTTTATGAAGTTGTGAATTTATAATTTTTCTTTGAAATAATAATTTTAATATTTTATATCAAGGTAGAAGTCACAATAACATAGAAAGGGAATAATTGAATTTTTTAAATTAAAAGAAAGTGAAATTAAAAAAAATATTTTAAGATAATAAAATAATTTTTTTTTAAAAATGTGATACTATGGTTTAGAAAGAGAAAATAATCTTAACATAATTAATTTTTTTTATTTATATTATTCTAAATTCTAATTTTAACTCATTTTGATAAGCTTAGCTCGAAGCAAACATGTTATGCTATTTATTTTACCGTTATAAGCAACTGATGCTGGAAGCAAAGCTGTCAGACTTTGTTAGAATATTTAGATGAGCTGAACCAATCGGAGCACATTGAAATAGATGATTAATAGATGTAAATGATCACTTAACCATAATCAATTACTTTTTTTCTTCAATATCTTTCTTCATTCACTATAAAAAAAATTACAGAGCAGCCACGGAAATTTGCGACAGACAAGAATCAGAAGTAAAATAGCGTTGGATTGGCGACAATTGATGAAAGAAAAACTATTACAATGGGTTTATGATGGCAACAGACCGACACTAAATCTGTGGCTAATTTCTAGCGTCAACTTTCTGCATCAAAAAGGTATTGACATTTGCTATGGGTTTTGGCACAAACGTAAATTTGCGATGGAAGCACCCAGGGCCGTCTTAAATATTTAAGGGGCCCTGTTCTTAGAGAAAAACAGAATAAATTAGACCATATTCCTAAAAAAAAAATTATAAAACCTACTATTAAAACCTACTAATAGTAGGCATAAAACCTACTATTAAAAAAAAAGAAAAAAAATTGGGGCCTTGTGCAAGCTGGGGGCCCTGTGCAGTAGCCCACTTTGCATAGGGCCTTCACCGGCCCTGGAAGCACCATAGCAAGACAGCGTCAAGCTGCATCTAATGTTATTCATGTTATTTTAATTTTACCAAATTAAAATTTTGTGATGGGTTTTGCTGACCATCCCAATTTTACGGTGTTATGAATACACCGTCGCAAGATTAATGTGTTGCCCCGGCTTAACAACAAGAATCGTTTAATAATGAAAATCCTAACATTCTGCAACGGTTTTCACTTTTCATTGCGTCCCTAATAGGGATAGGCATTTAAAGTTTAACCCATTGGATATTCGTTTTGATTAACGTATTGTATTAAACTACAATTGGTATGGGTAAAAAATTGAACTCATTTGATTTTTTATTCAGTTAATGGTTAACCAATTTCGTTTAATCGGTTAACCGTTAACCAAAAATTTTAAAAAATATATTTTTTAATTAATTTTTAATTAATTTTTTATTGCAAATATAATTTCTTTATTTAAAATTAAGTTTTTTTAGTTATTTATTATTATTTATTATTTATTTAATTATATTATTTTTATTATAAATAGATTTTTTTATAAAATAAAAAAAAATTGGTTAAATAAAAAATTAATCAAACCAACCAAAACTGAAAATCATCGGTTCGGTCAGAAAAAATAATTTCAGGAAAATCGATTAGGGTTTGATTCAGTTAAAAAAATAATTTAGAAAAATTAGTTAAAGTTTGATACAATCGATTAATTAATTAACTAACAAATATTCTACCCATAATTGTTAACCTTTTAATAAAAAAAAAAAAAAGAAAAAACCAGACTTTGTTAATACTCTATCAGAATGTTAAAATATTTCATAGTATGACAGACCCTGAAACCTACCTAAATTAAGAGAAGAAAATAGAATTGTTGTTTGATTGCTAAGAAAATAAAATTGTTGTTTGATTGCTATGAATACACCGAGTTCAAGAAAGTCAAATTTATTATAGCCGCATAACTACATCTAACTATTCATTAAAATTGTATATATGTACTCACACGAAAAAAAAATTTAATAAAAAGTTATATGTAATTATATGTGATATATAATTATATATATAACTAAATATATAACTTCACTAATGATAACACAATTATCTCAAATAAAAAAATTGTGCATCTCTTTTTTTTTCAAACAATTATTTTTGAGAAATTTGTCACATGATATGAAGCAAGAAAAAAAAAAACCATCTGACAAATGCTATATCCGAAGCACTGAAGCGCCTCATGAATAAACAAATCGAAAGCCATAACAAGGTGAAATACAGAATAAAAAACATTTCCAATAAATGTAAGAAGAAATGTTTAATTGCTTAAACAGACCTGGTAGCAAGGAAATGTATTGATTCATGTGTTTGCTGGAATTAAAATTGGGTAATTAATGTATTGATTCTGAACTATTCACATTGATCTGCTCAGTCTCCTTCTCCCATCACGAAAGCATATATCATCAGAATGAATTAAGACCATGAAAGCCAGAGAACATAGGATCCCCAATCATTATCTGCAAAATTAAATGTAGAAGCCCACAGTCCCAAAATCAACTTTAAAATGGAAGCAACACACACCAAGGAAGAAGAAAGCCCTAAAAGTCTAAAAAGGGAAGAATACCATATTTTTGTAAAAACAAAATATAAAAAAAGATAAAAATTAAAAAAAGTTAAAAATGAAAAAAATTAACAATAGAAAAATTGAAAATAAAAGTTAAAATATATTATATAGTATATAATTTTGTCTAAATTAAATTAGATCACTTTTAATATTTAGGTCAAATCTTTTATTATAATACATAACACAATTATTATTATTATTAAAATTATTATTATTATTATCCATAAATCTAGCATGTACAAATTAAAATCCAATGCAAGTACCATCAAGTGTGTAGATCAATTGGTGCGGGATAATTCTAACTTGATTAGAGATTTCGAATTCGAGCCCCTAGATATATAGTTGAGTTAAAATTTGATAGGAAGAGTTTTACTATTCTTTTAGTGACCGTCAATTCTTTTATTTTTTGGTTAATTTAATTTTCAAACTGTCTAAAATTCATTTTTTTTCTATTTTAAAAAGGATAATTAAATCAAAAACTCTTTGCAATAGCGAATTCAAATTTTTGTAACAAGATAATTTGTAACTTGTTTTTAGAGATAGTTAGGAATCTTATCATTTCTTTTATAGCTCATGATGACAGCTTTTTCTTTGGATATTATCGTGTGCCTATTTAATTTAGGGTTTAGAAACCAACAATCAATGTTGAATACTTAACTATTAATAGCGGGCATTTGGTAAAATGAAATTAGAAACTGATGACGGGCTTCCTCCGGTGGGGGGGGGGGGGGGGGGGGGGGGGGTCCTAGCTCCTATTGCTTGAATTCACTGTCCGTAGCTAGTGTTCGGTGTTACTCCTATTGTAGCTCTCCTATATGACAAGAGAGAGAGAGAGAGAGAGAGAGAGATGGGGGGCCCTATACTTATAGAGAGAATTTCCTATTTATAGTTGGATGTGGAGAGACAGTCTGAACTGTATCAGCATAATTTGAGGATGTATCAGTGGAGTGTCTATTGGATATCATAAGCTCGGTGGGCATGGGGAGCCCAGTATCGAGGTCTGTCATGTTGACAAAAGCATGGCCACGACAGTGATTGGACAGAAAGCCCTGCCGAAGGGCTTGATATAGTGCGGGTAGCATCATAAGTCCCCTGCTAGTCCATTGATATTTATGTCAAGATGCAGTCAAGTCGTGTGTGGGAGCTTGGCAGAGCTCAGCAGAAGGTGATGAATTATAACACATGGAGACCATGCGGCATGCAGGACTCTTGTGCAGAGATCGGTAAGGAAGTTAGGGAAGTAAGGGTGCTATCATAGTCCCTCGCTGGTCATTTGATATTTTTTCATACTAAGACCTATCTTAGAGAAGCCAAACCAAGCTCGGTCAGAGCTGAAGGAAAATTGAGAAACACAAGGTGGAGCTCAAGGAAGGAGATCGAAAAATGAGGGCTCAAGACTCTCGGAAAAGGAGAGCTCTTAGAGCTCGATGAAGAGCTCGAGGAGCTCGATGGCAAAGCCCAACTATCTAGAGGTAGTACGGATAGTACCACTAGTCCCTCCTAAGAAGTCTTGGCATTTATACCAAGAGGAGTCGGTTGAGATCTAGAATAACACAAGTCAAGCGGAGGTGAGATGACCCTTCAAAAATCGAGGTAACGATTGGGTGGGTACCGAAAAAACATAAAGCCCACGTCATTAAAGACTAATGTCTGTTCATATGGTTGAAGTATTCTCTATAAATAGAGGGTTCGACAACAACGGTTGCCACACAATAAGAAGGAGAGGAGCTCATATTGTCTAATTTACCGAGTGAAACTCCAAGGCTTGAAAGCTCGACGAGAGAGGTTAGTTTTAAGTTTGTGCTTTTTAAGTTACTATATTTTAGATTAAGTGGTAAGAATGGTGCGAGCAATCCTTAGCTTGACTCATCCAGAGGAATTGGGAGAGGTGGGCTCTCTTAGCAGAGTGGGTGAGATGACTCACCACGAAGAGAAAAGGGCTCGCGTCGAGGCTAGGTCAAGAGCGACCAAGTTGACTGGGCCAAACACAAGGAGACAGATGCAACTGGTTGATAAGGAGGAGGAAGATACAACTGGAGTCCAACTGGTGCATCTGAGTTCAAAGAAAGGTCAGGTAAGAGACATTAAATCAACAATGACCGAGATAGACCTGGTTGAGATCCGAAAGAAGTACGGGATACCAGAGGAGTATAAGATGATTGTTCCTGAAGGGGATGCACGAGCCTACAACAACCTGCCTGATAACCAAATGATGATCTTTGAGGAGGATCTACAATTATGAGTGCAGTTTCCTCTACATACTTTTGCCCTGGCTGTCCTATGGTACCAAAATATTGTCCCTGATCAACTATCATGGGTTTGAGATTTTATGTCGGGTTCTCGGGGTTGTGCTTACCCCTTCAGCATGCTCAGAATATGCTCGGGAGCTGATGAGGACTTTCTATATTTGCAAGGAAGGTCTGGGCTCTGCAAGTTCACAGGAAAACCAGAATCTGTGAAGGCCTAAAAGGATTAATTTTTTTTATCTTGGAGAACCATGAGGGGTTCGGCTGCCAGAACATATGGTGGGTCAACCCCAGTGGTGAACATATGACCAGGGCAAAGCTCAGGGAGGACAAAGCTTGACACTTTTAAAAAGGTGGAGAAAGACATTCTGAGGAAAAAAAGGGATGTCATTGCACTAATAAGGGAGTACTTCCTCCTTGGGAGGGCTCTAAAGGAGATTCGGCCAGAAGACCGGATATGTATGTTCTATGCTCGGATACTTAGTTTTTATTTTTTGTACCAATAACATGTTTATGTGTTATGATGTGTTTGGTTAATTTTTGGCTCAGTTAAACAGAGAGGGGCTCGGGATCAGTAAGCAGAGAACTTAAATGCCTGGTAAAAAAAGAGGCTAGAAGGAAGGCCTGAAAAAGGGTCAGGATGGCTTGTGAGCAACCTAGCAATCTAACAGCTGGAAGCAGTTCTGCTTGCAAGCAATCGAGAGAACTGGATGATAGGACTAGCCCGGCTTGAGAGCAGGAGCCTACAACGGATTTGGCTCTTTCTAATGAAATAGTGCCAGATCCAGAGCCACACAGGGAGGTGGAAGAATAACTACCTCACAGTGGAGTGGGTGAGGACTTGCCTCAGAGAGAGGTGGAGGAACCACTAGCCCATTGGTACAGCATGGTTTGGCTAGTAGAGGCAGTGAATGAAAAGTTGGCAGGCCCCCACCATGCCACTTACTCGGTTTAGGATGTCGGGCCGCAGAAGGTGTTAAAATAGATATACTAAGCTATACCAAAAGAGAGGCGTGAGAATACGTGAAAGAGCTCGAAGGATGTGGCTAAAGAGATGGTGACGATGTCTCATATGGTAAGGAAAAAACTAAACATCCGTACTTGACTAAAGTTTAATATGGGAATTGACTAAATGAAACTCTACAGGTGGCTCAGCTCGCCCATACAATCGAGGACCTAGTGGCGGACATGGCAAGAAACTTCGTGCAAGCCACTAGGAACTGCGATGAAGAAGTTACCAAAAGGCTCGAAATGGAGAAGTCCTTAAAGGCAAAGGACGAAGAGCTGAAGCAAGCTCAAGAATCTCTGAGGAGAAAAACTGAGAAGCTAAGCTCTGGCAAAGGAATTCTGAGATCCAAAACTGAAGAGCTGCGTTGGACGAAGGAGGCTTTGAAGAGCAAAGATGCCAAGCTGTGTCTGGCTGAGGATGTCCTAAAAGCCACTATACAAGGGCTGGCTGCCGAGTCCTCGAGGAGTGATAAGCGCTAAGCTCATAGTGTCTATACTTATCAAAAGGCTATGTCCAACCGGTTGAAGGAGGAGAACTCGGACATGGACTTGTCTTGGATGATGGACATAGACATCAACTAGCTCAGTGCTGAGCATGAGTCTGAGGATGAGGAAAATGACTTGGATCAAGAGGACGAGGTTCAGGATGACGAAGTCCACAATTAGCATAGTTTTTTAGAAGTTATACGTTTTCTTAGGCTCGGCCTATGAACAGTGAAAAGAAATGACCATTTTGTAATAAAATTTTATGTTCTATGAATGAAATGTTTTTTTCTTTTTGAATCAAAGTCTGATACTTTATATTATTTTATCTTTTATGTGATATACTGTTGGTATATGTCTAAGGGTTTGGTCAAAACCAAACTTGAGATAAATAATCCTCTTGCTATATTATGTTGATTTGTTTGTGAGGGTTATTCAATTTGCTCAAGCTCAAGGTGCATCAGAGCGTTGTGTTATTATAATGTGCTTTGGGCACGGTTACAGAGCAAGCTTGGGTTACACTGTGCACTTTGGCGGCCGTGTACCGAGCGATCTATTAGGCATGGTAGATTGATTAACCCGAACTTTACTTCATGCTATGCTATGATGTGAATGTATACTTGCACTTTAAGGACTTTGTAAAATAAAAACGAACTGAATAGTGTAAAGTACTTACCTACCTGAGGTATTATCCACTGTGACCAGTTGGACAATCTACTTTGAGCAGTGCAAGTTCTTATGTTGTGAACAAGTTATTGGCTTCTTTTTCAGGTGTGGATCATTCATCCATGCTCGATTGGCTTGGCCATAGCTCCGTTGAACTTGAGTGCCTTTGGTAGTGCAAGAATTTATATGTTGGGGGTGTCATTACTCGCGATTCAGAGGTGTCACTTTTAAGGCTCAGTGTGCAAGGCACAGTGAGCTGTTTGAGATATTCGCGATTGGGCTCTGTAGAGCTCTATGTGTGATACACAGTGAGTTGAATGTAATTAAGTATTGTGTACTAAATTTATAGTGTTCCTGATAACACTATATATAACATCGGCATGAGAATGTTATATGCGAAAGTGCTATTGCATAGAATGGTAAAGTGAGGTACGATTAGTGCATTTCTGACAAGAGCTTGGGACATACTTAAGGTTTATTGCCTCTACTAGGGAATAATTTATCCATACTCACCACACCAATAATGATGGGGCTTCCTCAGAGGGGGGTCCTAGCTCTTATTGCTTGGATTTGCTGTCTGTTGTTAATTTTTGGTATTGCTGTTGCTGTAGCTCTCCTACCTGTAAGACAAGAGAGAGAGAGAGGACCAGCTCCCCTAGAGGAGACTCTAATACCTAAGTTTATTCGGTAGCTTTGAATTAAGAGAGAGAGAGAGAGGGGGGGGGGGCCTATAACTGTGGGGAGAATTCCTTATTTATGGTTGGATATGGGGAAACAGTCTGCACTGTGTCAGTAGAGTGTCTACTGGACCTCATGAGCTTAGTAGGCATGGGCAGCCCAGTACCAAGGTCTATCATGTTGACGAGAGCAAGGTCACGACAGTGACCAGACACAAAGTCCTAACGGAGGGCTCGATACATTGTAGGTAGCATCAGAAACAATTTTTTTTTATATATATTTTCAGCTGCAACTCCAGAGACTGTATTAGAGCAACTGCATTTAATTTTACTATTTGAGCTTCAATTTATATACATTTTAGGTCTGTATATGAAAATTGGATATTTTTTAATCGAATTGGAATACTAAAGAAAAAGATCTAAAATTGAACTGTGTCATTGACTTTTTAACAAGCATTGAACCAAATTATATTATTAACTTTAATTATTATAGTTTTAGAGATTAGATAATAGCTGAATTGATAATTGTGTGGAACTATATTAAACCATTTCAAATTATTATGAATTATAAGTATAGACCATATTTTAATAATTTATTTATGCTTGAATTTCTTAATATGTTAAGTCTGCAAGTCAACATTGAAATATGACTAACCCTGATGTAACAAAAGGGCCTATAAGCTGTTTCAAGAGTGAAAACTTATTTAAGCAACACCAAAAGCAGACTTTTAAAATTCAAATATTAAAAGTGTTAAATTTAGGCTATTTTAAAATTAAGATTTAATTTAGGAAAAATGTACAAAAATAATTCTAAATTATACAGGATATCTAATATTTTTTTTATTGATTCTGAGAACCAAAACTAAAGAGCTGCGCTCGGCGAAGGAGGTTTTGAAGAGCAAGAATGTCGAGCTGCATCTGCTGAGGATGCCCTGAAAGCCGCCATGCAAAGCCTGGCTACTGAATCCTTGCGAAGTGATAAGCGCTACGCTCAGGGTGTCTATGTTTATCAAAAAGCTATGCTCAACCGGTTGAAGGAGGAGAATTCAGATATGGACTTGTTCTGGATGATGGATATAGACCGATATCGACCAGCTCGATGCTGAGCATGAGTCCGAGGGTGAGGAAGAGGACTTGGATCAAGAGGGAGAGGTTCAGGATGACAAAATCCACGATTAACATAGTTTTTTAGAAGTTATAAGTTTTTTTAGGCTCGATCTATGAATAGTGTAAAGACAGAGCCATTTTGTAATAAAATTTTATGTTCTATGAATGAAGTGTTTTTTTCTTTTTGAACCAAAGTCTGATACTTTATTTTATTTTATCTATTATGTGATATACTGTTGGTATATGTTTAAGGGTTCGGTCAAAACCGATCTTGAAATAAATAACCCTCTTGCTATGTTATGTTGATTTGTTTGTGAGGGTTATTCAATCTGCTCGAGCGCAAGGTACATCAGAGCATTGTGTTATTACAATGTGCCTTGGGCACGGTTACAGAGCAAGCTCGGATTACACTGTGTCCTCTGGTGACCATATACCGAGCGATCTATTAGGCATGGTAGGTTGATTAACCCGAACTTCACTTCATACTATGCTATGATGTGAATGTATACTTGCACTTGAAGAACTTTGCAAAATAAAAATGAACTAAACAATGTAAAGTACTTACATGCCCGAGGTATTATCCACAGTGATCAATTGGACGATCTACTTTGAGATTTTAAAGATTTTAAATAAAAAAATTTTTATACGACAAACTATTTAAAGATTTTAAATAAAAAAATCAATTATAATCTTAAAATATTTTTAGATCTCGGCCTCAAAATTTTTTATAGCAAATTATTATAAAAATTTATATATGTAATATTATTATCAATAATTTTAAATTATTATAAATATTTAGACTACCAACTATAATATTTAATAATAAAAAATATAAGAAAATTTAAAAAAATAAAATAAATAAAATGTATCAAATTCTTTTATCTATTCATTTATTTATTTTATAATGTTATTTTTATATTTAATTTATTCACACAAAGTCTTTAATATTGACTACTGATGTATTTATAATTTTTATAAATTTTTGAAATTTTTATATATTAATGACTCTATGTGAATAAATAAATAATATTATAAAATAAATAAATAAATTATCAAATGAATAAATTTTGATATATTTTACTTATTTTTTTATATTTTTTATTATTAAATATTGTGGTTGGTGATTTAAATATTTATATTAATTTTAAAATATTGATAATTAATAATATTACACATATATATTTTTATAATAATTTACTATAAAAATTTTAGGATCCAATTTGAGATATGAAAATACTTTAAGATTATACTTGATCTTTTTATTTAAAATTTTTTAAATAGTAGATTCCACAAAATGTCACATCATAAAAAATTGATGGACATTTTAATTTTTATTAAGTCAAAATCTAATTTGTTTTATTTTTAAAAGTGTACGATGACAAATAGATAAAAAAAAAACCAAAATTTAATGTGAGATACTTTAAATAGTTCATGGTCATTTTTATATCCTTTTCCTTTAATTTATAAAATAATATTGAGAAGCCAATTAATTTCTTAGCAAATTTGTCTGTTAATCCTCCTTTTATTTTTGCTAATGAAACCAAGTGTTTTACATATATGAAAGAAAAAGCAATAATGTTAATCATACCAAAATGATCATCAATCATGTCTTCTTTATTTTTCTTCTTTTCATAAAAAATTTTCTTAGTATAACTTATTTTTATTATCTAAAAACTATTAATATGCGTGTCTATCAAAATAAGATTTATTTCTGAATAACTGAACCAACTTGCAATGCGCACAAGCAAAATAAAGAAGAGAATATGATATTATATATTTATAGTAATATGCAATGCGCACAAGCAAATTCTCCTGGTGAAGAAAAAGGTTCTGAATGGAGCGCACAACAATTCTGAACAGAATTTTTCACTTATATCACTTGGCTGGTATAAGGCCGGATTTTTTTAAAGAATATATATATATATATATTTAGACTAATACAATAAATAAGAAAATTAAAAATAAATAAAAGGTTAAATTTTTTAAAGTTTTTTTTTATAATTTTTGTTCCAGAAAATAATAATTAACTACAATTTCCTCCACTAAACATATAATTATGGCTAGTGGCGAAACTAGGATTTGGGGAGAGAAGAGGGGGGAATTTTTTCATATCAATTCATAATTAAATTCTTTGATAAAAAAAAAGGCATAATTAAATTTTAAAATAATTTTTCTAATAATTAAATTTTAAATTCAAATTCATTATCAAATTTCAAATACCAAAATAATTAACCTAATCATCAAAATTTCAAATACCAATTCATAATAAAATTCTAAAATAATTAACTCAATCATTAAAATAATAAATTAAAAACTATAAATTAGTATACTAAGTATTCAATTAATCATCAAATAATAAATGAAAAATAATAAATTAAACTTTAAATTTGTATACTGAATATTCAATTTAATAATCAAAATAATAAATTATCAAAACATTAGATAAAACAATAATTATAAATTAGTATACTACCCAATAACACTATAATTTATCAAAACAATAAACCCTAAACTAATCTTAAATTTCTAAGGAAATACCTAACCCTAAATAATCACTAAAATAACAAAACAAAACATAAAATTAAAAAAAAAAAAAAAGCTAAAGGGGGTGGCTCGGCACCTACCTGGGTCCTAGTGTGGCTCGGTAGAGGTGGTCGGTCGGTGGCCTACTCCACTCCGCTGCTTGCCCTAGCCAATCGCCTCTTCTTTCAGCTTGCCATCGCCTACTCTCTGCTGGTTTGAGTTTGTCTCGTGAAGATCTGTGCTTTGCAAGACATATTATCTTTTTTTTTAAATTAGTTCTTATTAAAATGACGTCATTTCAATAAGAGCTAATTAAAAAAAATAAAAAATAAATCAGCTCTTAATGAAACAACACCGCTTCATTAAGAGTTGATTTAAAACAAAAATAAAATGAGGAGGGGTTCCCTCCTCCTCTGCAAATGTTGAGGGGGGCAGAAGTCCAGGGGCTTCCTCCCCTGGACTTTGCCGACGACCAAAAGCCCCTATAAGAGTTTTTGGCCGTCGGTGAGGAGCTTCCATAGCACCCCTAGGACTCCCTAGTTCTGCCTCTGATTATGGTCATAAAAGGTACACATACAGCTCTAAGGAGTTATACTCACATCCTAACGACCATAGACATAAAAAATAATCAGGCCTGAAATACAAGCAGTATATACATCTGCAAGATAATTCGATTAAAACTAACTAAAAAATAGGGCTAAGCACAAGTTTAAAAATGATTGTATTGAACAGACCCAAGTGGTTTTTGTCCATTTCAGTCGGTTGGTTTACTTAGTTTCGGTTCAGTTCAAATTGAATTTTTTGTTTTTTGCATATTGGTTGGTAAGTTCAGTTTACTAATCTAATTACCATTTCAAACCGAACTCGATTAATTAACACCAATTGTTTGCTAATTCAATATCATTAATATCAACTGTTTGCTAATTTAATATAATATTGTTTGCTAAGTTAATCTCATTAATACTAACTATTTACTAATTTAATGTCATTAATACTGGCTATTTGCTAATTTAATATCATTAATGCTAACTAATTGTGAAATTTTGAAGTTTGAACTCGATTTTCTAATTAAAAAAAATGTAATTTGTGTAAAAAATTTATTTATGAATTCCAACAATTAGTTAATTAATTCAAAGTTTTCATTATTTAATTTTTTACCTTTAAATATCCTCAAAAATCTAATTTATTGCCCAAATTGTGAGTATAAAATGCACCACATAAGCTCAATTTATTGATCCAATCCGAATGAATCCGTCTGAATCTGACAGAATTCGGTCGAGATATTACTAATTATGGTTGAAATCGGTTCAAGACAATTATGTATTTCAAAGGTTCAGTCGAGTTGGAATTTCAACTCAATACGACTGAACCCGATCCATGCACCCTTACTAAAAAGATAGACTCAAACCGGAATGAATCTTGCAGTGCGGTCATACCATCACTCCCATATGTCCTCAAATGTGAAAAATCAATTCGAAAGAGCACCCGTACAAAAGGCCAATGATTAAGGAGCTTTAATAAACCATCCAAGGGATGCAACACCATCTCTGGAAATAAGCCAAAGAAGCTTCAAATGAGAATTTTTTTTACTCCATAGAAACTATAGAGAGCTAGGTGAAGATTGACTTTCTTTTGATTTTTCCTTTTGGTTTCCACTCCAAATGCCTAGATCTAAAAAATGGAAGCTTTTTTCCATGGAGAAGAAGAACAAGAGAGACCTTTAAAAGGCAAGATCTAGGAGAAAAAATATGCAAAAAAACATCAAAATACAAAAACTAAAAAGAAATAGAAAATAGAGTTGACAGCTCAAAACTTCGACAGTGAAAAGTGGATGAGAGATGAGGGAAACCTAGAGGAGCAGCGCTTGAGACAGAGAAAAGTTTTTTTTTTCTTTAAGTTAATTCTATCATTAAAATTTGTTTATTGTTTGTCCAATTTATTAGTTCAGATTGAAAATGAAAGAATCAAGTCCAAATCGAGATTAAGATTGGCTTATAAATATTCAATCTCAGTCCCTGATTTTTTAAATAGAAACCGGTTAGTGATTCTGGGTATAACCATAAATAATAAAAAAATTAATATATATATTTTAATATATGTATTAAAATTAATATATAATACTAATATATATATTAAAAATTATATGTATATGATTTTTAATTCAAAAATTAAAATCTTTGAATTATTTTTTTAATATTTTTCTTATACACTTCAATTGTAATAGTAAATATTTATAATTATGTAGTTAAATACAAATATGCATAACAAAAAAAAATTATTTTGTAAAAAATATGTTATTGTTATTTGTTATTACTATTATTAATTTATTTATTATTAATAGTATTAGTAATAATTGTTGTTAATTTGTTATTATTTTTTAATAATTAATAATTAATATTATTTGTTTTAACTTAGTTAATATTACATAAAATTTATGAGTCAAGTTTTTAATCTCATAAAAAATATTATTATGAATTTATTAAAAAATTCCAAATAAAAATTAATTTGAATGGTTAGTTCAAACCGAAATGAGATTGAGTTCACTAAATTTTTCAGTTCAAAAAAAAAAAGTTCACTAAATTTTAATTAAACCGCCTCTTAATAATTAAGACTAAAAATCAATTTAGACATGAATTGGAACTGGCGGCTCGAACTGATGGCTGGTTAACTGGCCTGTGACCATAATTAGCGAGAAGAAAAGGCTATGGCTTCTCCTTACCACCTTTAATGCCACTGGACGGTATAACCGTCAACTAAATTATTATAAAAAAAAAAAAATCTTATGGTGATAAGAGCTTCAAGCATGTTGTTAGTAAACCTGATCGTCGATAAAGTTCGAGTTGAGAAAAATGCTAAATGTTTCAAATATTTGATTAGTCGGACCATAATATTCTTCATTAATTGATACCTGTAATTGAGTCCATGGCTAAGTCAGCTTGTCAGACGGGCAGGATATAATTGTTGAGTGAATCACAGCTCATTGTGTAATCACAATGGAACCTATCCCACAGGCCATTACTAATTTCTATTTTTATTTACAAAACAATAATAAGCACATAAGTTATAAAAACGATAAATTTCTCTCTATTAAATTTTAATATTATTATATAATTAATATTCGAATTTAAGACTGTAAAATAATTTCTTAGCAACTATTCTACACGCCGGCAAAAAGATGATATTCTAAATTGGTCATTCGTGTGCATGAATGGAATGAAAGCCCTTACCACTCAAAATCCAACTGTTTATTTGCTTTTAGTCCTTTTTCTCTAGGTGTGTGGAATTCTAAACAAAACACGAACGCAGTTGGGAATTTTTCCCATCAACATGGGAGAACAATACATCAAGAGAAAGAATATATCTTTACAACCAAATTCAAAATCTAAAATGATTAGAAATTTAACAATACTATTTTTGGAAGAGATGCACATCAAATTTCCTCCACTAAACGTTAGACAGGCTTCTCTCTTCAAATTTGATATCTTTACTATAAGAAAAATGTGAAAGCGATCACCACTTTCAACTGTAACATCAAATCTAAATGCTGGATGCTGTAAAACCTCACCAATGGAGGCAATAAAAAAAATCAAGATCTGAAATATAATCTAACCACTTAAACTCTTATCACCAAAAGACATTGTTTTAAGGAATAAACTGTGATGTCCCATGCAACCACACACATGCATTCGAACATTCGACTATTAATCTAATTAATAACCCAGCAGAGAATTTTAGAATAAAAGCATATACAAATTTTCAACATAGAATTTAGAATACAATTCTGAGTTACTATCCCATATCTCCCAACCTCCTGTGATAGAGTATAAAAACCCATCTGGAAAATTTTCTCAAAATATTTGATGCCATCATTTGTCTTATCTTTACCTAGCTAAACATCATTCTTGATTTCTCGTTCTCTTCAAAAATAGGCCAAAAATAAAATTAAAGGAAAGCAAAATTTTTTTCATTAATATGGGTCCAAGAAGAAACAAAAATAAACTTATACAGGTAAAATCTACATTGCATATTATGATTTAGCTATGTGCAGACACCCCATATAACACAATCACTACAGAAGTGAAAAAAAAGAAAAAGAAAAAGAAAGAGACTTCAAAACAATAACTCTACAATTCAGAGTTCTCTTCATCCTTTCTAAACCTCTTTTGCCTAGCAATAAAAGCCTCTACTGTGCACTTAAACTCTTCATTGCTCATGCTATCTTCAGGATATGAAATTTTCAACCATCCTTCACTGGAATCAATACTTCCCCCGCTTTTTACGGTAGCTGATCGCCTCAGTTCTCTGCAAGATTTATTGCGATTAGCTCGTCCTAATTTCTCTGATTGACTTCTCTGATAATTCTTGCTCTCCAAAGCAACGCAAGTTTCATCAGTAACCATGTACTCCACACAAGCGATCTGTTTTTCTCTGTTTTCAGCACAAGTGCTCTGTTTTTCTCTGTTTCCAGCTTCATACCGTTGCATCCAATGACCTCTTTCACTCTTTTCAACAAACTCTTCATAAATATCAGTTCTTGAATTCTTTGCAGTAGGATCTTGACTTGAAAACTGACCAGATTTTGCAAAAAGTGTGATGATTATGGCGTTTCCAAGGATGAACACGAAGCGAGGGCTTACAAGAATGACTGTTAAGTCCTTGAAATATTCACTGGAGTTCTTGACAGCCACTGGGAGTTGAATCGAAAACCTTGAAACCAAGGCAAGAACAGCACATATTTCAATGAACCTAAACAAGTTTGCTATCTTCTGAAGCTGGCGATGCCTCTTCATTGCGTTTGCCTTCTCGAGTTTGATGTTGCTGGTATTGAATGAATCCATTTCCAAATGTGAAAGAAGAAGTAGGTAACACAGAGGTGGCAAACAAGATTTGAAGATTTGGGATCCTTACTCGAAAGAGGATTCGTAAACAAGAAAAGCCTTGGTAGCTGCCATTTCTCTGAATTGAGAGAAGTGAGAAACTACCATGATTGTAGAAGGTATTTTGCTACCTGTGAGCATATGGAAACAGAGAGAAAAGAAAACAAAGTGAAAAGTCTTTACAGAGCCAAACAGGGGAAACAGAGTGATCTCTGTTTTTCCTTGGCTTTATGAATTGGAAAACGCTCCTACTGTTTTTGAAACCTTTTAGCTGTACAAAGTAGCTATTTATAGAGAGTGGAATTATAATGTTAGGTATTTTTATTTTTTATTTTTTTTTATATTCCCATCTTTCTTTTATACAATTTTTTTTAAAAAAAATTTATTAAAAGAAAGATGTATTGTATTCCAATTCCATCCTTTTGCTTTATTGAAAATCTGCACAAGTTGTGAGATTTTTCAAAGCATTATTGCTACTCTTTTATCACGCCTTATTCCCATCACTTCTAAATCCTTTTAACCTAGCAATGGTTTTACATGAAATGGCAGACAATATGAGTAAACAATTAGCTTATTATATCTATTTTTTTTTTCCATTCAAGATTTTGCATCAAATATACCACTTTGTTTGAGAATATCCCTATCAAGGGCTTGAAGAGAAATTATCTTTTTTTTTTATAGCCATATCCATTATCAACTACTCAAGATGGTAACACGTAATCTTTGTTTAACAACAAAATCAACCTGAGTTGTTTTTATCACCTGAATTGCTCTTGTGATTGCACTTTAACCTCATTGCCAAATTGGTAGATAACCAATATATCGACAGTATTCTTAGATTTTTCTATACTATGGAGTCAAGCAAATTAAGTATTTGATCATAAGAATTATATCTAAGAAAATATGACAAATTTTACAATTTTCATTCACGTCCCATTAAAAATTAACGTAGGAACACAATGAATAAATTGAAATAAAATCAAAGTGGGAATGAGATCAAATGATGTATCTATTGCCTTTATTCATTAGTAGAATTCAGAAATTACATTTTATATATTTTATTAGATATACTTGGATAGATAAATTATTATGTAATGTTTTTTTTAGTATCCAAGAAACAAAAATTATTAATGGATAGTAAATAATACATCTTAAAAAATTAAAAAAATTTCATATTTATAAAAAATAAGATAAAAATATAATCACATTGTTCCAACTTGATAAGCGTATTTTTTTCTTTTATTCTAAATTATAACTTTTTTTTATCATTTTAAAAGTATTTAATAAATATATTTTATATTAAAATAAGAGTACGTGTAATAGAAAAAATACATATAAATTTATATTTCAAACAAAAATATATTTTTAAAAATTTTCATTAAATAAAAAGTGTATATTAATTTGGAACAAATAGTATTTAACAATGAGAAAATGATAAAATAAAATACAAATCTAAATTCATTCATAAAATTTAACCTTCTCATATGATTTCGGGCGAGATGAATTTTCCATTAGATAAAAATTTAATAAAACTATTAATGCAATGGCTATTTAAATTATGTTAGAATTAAGGCTAAACAATGAAATTTTCTATGAGATTTTAGTATATATATTTTTTATATTTATATATTTTTAAAAATTAAATTTTTTAATTCTTTTGTAGATATTTTCATCTCAAAACCCTTAATTAACAATTTTAATATTATAAAATAATTTTTTTATCATTCTTTTATATATATTTATTTTTGTTACTTGTTAAATAATATTTATTTTTAATTTTATTTATATTTTTATAAATTATTTTAATTTTATAAATATTATTAAAAAATAATTTTAATAATATAAATAATTAATACCTTTTATTATTTTTACAGATGATTCATATATATTATTTATTTTAATTTTATAAATATTAGTAAAAAATAATCTCTCTCCATATATATATTTTTTCTACATGATTAGGTAATTGTGATATTTAAGGGGCCAAAGACCTATTTCTTACTAGCTAAGAAATTGCCGCACAACCAACTAATTTTCTATGGTAGGCTCTAACCTTCTTTTCAAACTGGCAATTGGCAATTAGTTACTCTCTGATTTTTCTTTTTTTCAGGAGACACCAAAAATAAATAATAATATTAAATATAAATAATAAATGGATATTATAGAGAGTGACTTTTTCCTTTGTGGGCTTTTCTAGATTAATGATGCCGCGTGGCACTTTAGTGTTTAATATCTTAATTTGCTAGTAAATCACAGGAATTCAATGGAAAAGAGGTGAGTGATTGTTCACTCTGGCTCTTTGATATGAAACCATTTAAATTATTGTGACATTAAACAGGCACTTTTCTTTTCTTTCAGTATTTTTTTTTCTTTTGTGTTGTCTTAAAAGGAAGGCAAAGCAACTTTGCTTCCCTTTGAATCCAATGTGTAAGATATGCCCCCACTTAATCATCTATTTTTTAGGAACTTAATTACTTTATAAATCATCCCAACTACTAATTTTTTTTTATCAGAACCCACTACTTAAATTACTTGACCCAAACTTCTCTCACACCTTTATAAGAAATGTGGGAATGTGATTTTTGTGAGATTAAATATCAATCTAAACTATAAATAATTATACAAAATATATGAGTAAGAGTAAAAGTTTTATAAAGCTTGAGAGGCCAATGACCCTTTTGATTAGTTGATAATTTAATTTTGTTCTCATGAATACAGTGACGGAACTAGCGGTTCATCTAGATGGAAGCAAAGAATGAGTGGCCGATGGTTTGCCAGTGGTAGCTTAGTTGCTTCTGCCGGTCTGAGAGCTTGGCTGAGGCGTGCTAGCTTATCGGTAATCTCCTAATCAGCGTCGCTCCTCTCTCTCTCTCTCTCTCTCTCTCTCCTCTCTCTCTCTCTCTCTCTCTCTCTCTCTCTCTCTCTCTCTCTCTCTCTCTCTCTCTCTCTCTCTCTCTCTCTCTCTCTCTCGTGTCCATTCAAGATTTTATTTTATTTTTAATGAGTATTGGCTAAAATGGTGTTGTTTCAACATTTAACATTTTAAAAAAAATTAAAGTCCAGGGATAAAGTTATAAATTAACCGTGAAAGGTTGTCTTTTTCAATCCATCACAGTCGCCCAGTCTCTCTCTCAGCCCCCCTTTCCTGTAAAAAAAATCATCAGCCGATTAACCTCTCCTCCTATTTTAGTGTATATGGCCACCGACGAAGGAGGTCATCAGCTTCGCATGACCCTTCGTAGGTCCGCTACTACATGGATAGACTAAAAACAAATTAATTATTTATAAATTTATGTTAAGAGTAAGAAATTTATAAACCACAAAAATATTTTGCTTGTAATTTATATATGTATTGATTCAAATAATATTTGATAATTGAAAGAAACACTTATAAACCGACACCATTTGTATACCACTTAAATTGGTAAAACCATAATTTGTATTTTATATATAAATAATGAATAGAAATTGGTTAACCTTTAAAGAAAGAAATTTATACCAAATTTTGAGCAAAAACCCTCACTCAAAGGTCACTAGAAAAGAACAATCAAAACATATAGGATTAACCCTACACCGTTCAAGCCTTGAGCCAACCAATTATAGTTTGGCAAAATGTAACTAAATTAGGCTAATCAATGCAATGAAAATTAAGCCAAGACTATTTGTGAATAATTTGGTTTATTCTCACCCTTCTAACCTCTCCTATTCAATAATAATTGAAATTGCATATGATAAAAACCTAAATCTACCCAATTTCACCAAATCATGTGCTAATCCAAATTTTTGTTTCATTATTTTTTTATTCACGAGATATAAATGAATTTTTTTGTTAGTAAATGAAATCAAAATTTCATTCCATCATTTTTTTTTCAATTTCTAACTCTCTCTCATAATTTTAAGTAATCATACTTGGATATATGGTTATTTAAATAAATACACTCGTAAATCGAATTAGAAAAGGGGGAATCAAGTTGAATGTTATAACATTAATTATATTAATTTTCCAGAATTAATTATATATTTTTTTAATTCATTTTGAATCAAATAGGTCAAAATCCAAGTCTAAGAATTTGATTTTCTGACAAGCATAGAGAAGAGAAAATCGAATTTTAAGATATTGTATTTTTCTGTTGAAAATGAAAACCACTTTTTGGTGAAAATTTTTATCATTTTAGCAATTTATCAAAAGGAGTATATGTGTTCTAACCATTTCACTAGTAGAAGTAGCATTATTTATCTAATTTTTTTCAGAGATAAAATATATTATATGATATATATTTTTTATTTTCTAAAATATCTTATAATTTTTGTATGCTTTTAATATATTGATATATACCTCTAGAAGTGGTATATCTTTGTTATATTAAATTAAAAAGTGGACTTTTTTTTTAAAAAAAAAAGGAAAATAATATTTTTAGAAATATTTTTTATTTTTTGAGGTAATGAAAAAAAACTTAATTTTTTCTCAATTTATACATTAAAAAAAGAATATAATTTTATTGTTAGTTTTTTAAAACTCAGCTTCCGTATTATGTTTTTTAAATATAATATACGCATAGTGTGTGTGTGTGTGTGTGTATATATATAAAAGCAATTCATGACTTCCTATCAACTAAAACTCTCATATATATATAATGAAAATTTTAAGTGAAGGGCATAAGCATTTATGCATACGATTTTTGTCTCTTTAATTTTTATAGTTACCAAAATAAATGGGATTTTTTTTATAACTTTTTGTATTAGTGACTATTTACGTGTTCTTTCTTACATTATCTATTTGTGTTAGTTGATTCAATTAATCCTTAATTTAACTACTAACTGCCTTAGTGTCATGTCATGAAAAATGATATTTCTATGAAAAAATTGAAAATTTTGTACTTTATTATAATAATATAATATAATAAGAAAAGTAAAATAGGAAAAGCACCGTAGCTTTCTTAGGCTATTGGATTAAATTGAAATGAATGGATATAAATTAGTAAAATAAATAGTTAACAAATTAATTAGTTTCTGAATACATTTTTTGTAAAATTGCAAAAAACAAAAGCCAACACATAATCCATACAAACAGGTATTATGTCTGACCTTTGGGCAATTGAAACGACATTACAAAAAAAAAAAGAATAATAAAGAGAGGAGAATAATAACGAATAGAAGAAAAAATAATAAATTAGGCACTAATTAATGAAACTTAATCCACTTGACAGACGAAATTAAATAATTAGATTTGCGCTCACCAAAGGCGAAATCAGGACTCCAAAAGAAGGATATTTTTTTTAAATCCTTCGTTTCTAATTGTTCCTATTTATTTTTATTTCAGTGTTTGTTATATTTTTTATACGATTATCATTTTATAAATTTATTAATATACTAATAAACTTTTTTTATTGGTCAAAAGAATTAAATTAATTAAAAATTATTAATATATATATGTATAAATTTTAAAATTTATGTGATATTACATAAAAAATAAAATAAAAATAAAAATATTAAATCATGAATATACTTTTTTTTTAAAATAATTGGAGTAAAAACTATCATATAATATAAAAGGTAAAATTTATAAAATGAAAATTAAAAGCAAAGTGTCATGACCTGATTTTAGAGGACGTAACCGATATCAAAAGGCAAAAAATTTGAGACACCGAATCTCTCAATCAGCCTAATTTAAACATAATAATATAAATATTTAAACCATTATATCAATCTTTTAAATACAATATCATTTCATAATATCTCGACAATTTAAAAATTTTTTAAGTCTCTTAAATAAATTTACAGTTCAATACCTAACAATTAATATAATTTGTCCTTAAATTGGATCAATTTCAATTAATTAATGTAATTAGTGTAATTTAATTAATATAATAATTTAATTTTATCTTAAAATTTTCTATTTATAAATCTCGTCAATTTATAACTTCATGCTCGATAAAAATAATTATTTAACACAAAATAAATTTTGTTGGAAAATTCTCACCAGTCCATCGTTAACATTTTGCCAAAAGATTGTGGTAGCAAATTGGGTACCAACTTGATCATTTCGAAGAGTGAGTTCAAAAAACATACATTACTTTTACTTATTCGCTAGAATTTTATCGAAAAATTGATCAAAAAATTCGGCCATGATCGAATTTCGATTAAACTAAAATTTAGTTCAAAAATTATAAATAATATATCAAAATAAAGTTTAGGAGGAGAGGGTCTCAGTCTTAGCTGAATCGTCGTGAAAAAAGATTGAAAAATGGATAAAAAATCGGCCAGAAGCAATCCCTGGTGATACTCTCCAAAACACTTCGGACAGCGCGTGAGGCTTCCTTCGACATCGACTGGTGGCGAACTTTTCTTTTTGAACTCATCGGCACCTTAGCCAACGCGCACTGGTTGATGATGACAGAAAGGCGATATATCAGAGGCTTTTCTAATCTAACTTCTTTCCTCTCTCCCTTTGTCTTTCTCTCTCTCTCTTTTCTTTTATTTTCTTTCTTTCTTTCTCTTTCTTTCCTTCTCTCTCCCGATTCTTCTTCTTCCTTTATTATTATTATTATTATTATTATTTTATTTATTTATGTTTTATATATAAATATATATATATATATGTATATATAGGATATTACACAAAGTGAAAAAATTAAAAAATAAAAATTCTAATCTTTTAGTCTTTTTCATTTTTTATTTTTTATTATGTTTTCAATTTCTCTTTTAATTCATTAATTTACTTGATGAGTTTAAATTAATTTGGTTAAAAATTTTATCATTTTGTTGATTTTCTTTTTCTTTCATTTTTTACATTTAAAGAGTCAATTTTTAAAAAAATATATTTAATTGAGAAAAAAAATTATTGAAATTTATTTTCTTTGACTTTTTGCATAAGCTAAAATAGAGAATAATTTAAAATTTTGAAGAGAAATAAATAAAAAACTTTAAAAAATTTAATAAATATATATATAGTTCAAAAGAGGAGAGAGATAACTGCCACTTTGCCACTGGTTTACACGATGACTCTTATTCTTATTTAAATATTTTAAATATTTTACTGTTTTGATATATATTTTTAATATATTAAATATACATTAAATACACACATTTAAAAGTAAAATATATTTTAGTATATTAAATATATAGAAATAATATTTTAAAATTTAAAATTTAAAAAATAGTATTTAAAAAAAGAGAAATAAATATTTTTAAAAATAATTTTATTTTTAAGTATATTTTAAAGAAATGCGTAGTTACAATGGGCCTGCATCTGTCTTCCATTTGCTGCAGTCATCTGTATTATAATTATTTCCGGCGAAGAAAAACAGTGAAAGAGACAATGCGGGTTATATACAAGTGCCGTTTGGTTGTAACGACTCAAGTTAGGTGGGTCCTTCTCAATTAATTAGCTTTTAATTTGATAATATTAAAATCATCTTCCTAGCATATAAACTATAGTTTATCATGTTTGTTATTATTACATTCAAAATATTATTTTTTAAGTTATAAAAAAAATTATGGAACAAATTTATTAAATATGATTTTTTATAATTTTAAATATTATTACAAAGAAAACATATGCATTTAAATTTATTGAAAGTGAATAAATTGAAAAAAATAATAAATAAATATTATATGTATTAATCTGTATAAGACTTAATTATGACCTATAAAAATATAACAATGTGAAAAAAAATAAAATATATTATATATAAATTTAATCTTTAAAATAATTAATAGAAAAATTATCTAAAAAATAAATTATACTTAATTTTTTTTTGTGGAAAAACCTATAAGACATAAATATATTATTGTTATGCATATGTGATTACCTAAAGGTTTAATATATTCATCATCCTTTTATTTTATTTACTTTTTGAGTGATAAGATAACCTCTCATATTTGCTAATTTTATAAACATTTAATTCTTATATACTCACATAGCAAAATATGTGTAGTTTAGTTTTTTAAGGCTAGCGAATATAATTAAATATGCTTATATACATTGTGAAAATATTGAAAATGCTCTTCAATTAGTTAAATATATTAATTGTTTATTTATTATATTATTATCTTAAATTGTAAAATTATTTTTATATTATTTATTAAATTTTAATTATATTTAAATTTATTTATAATATTATATTAAATTATTTGTTAAATAAATTTAATTATTAAGAGTATAATTTTTGTCCAACATCATAATTTTTCATTTTCGGCCAAGAGAATGATTTTACGAACCAACACTCTCATTTTTAATTTTCCGGCCAAAGAAATGGATTTTATGAATCTGTTTGTTTCCCAAAAAAAAAAAAAACAATTTTACAAACCAACATTCTCACTGCTCATTTTCTAGCCATTATCAACTTAAAAAAAAAAAAGAAAAAGAAAAATCATCCACCGTTCTTGCTTTATTATCATCGTCGTGAATCAAATCCCAAACCACAAATCCAATATCATCGTCTCTAGTCAAACCCTAGAAATTCTCCCTAAACATCTTTACCCAAAGACAACTGAGACGAAGTAATGGAGAAAAATGCTCTCACAAGATATCAACGAGAAAAGCAACAAGAATCGCCTCATCAACCTTCGCAACAGCTTCGGCTAGTCACCTTAGGTTTCTTTAATTTCTTCTACTTAACCTTCTTCTTTTTCACCTTCTCATTTCCTTTGGAACCAGTACTATCGATGCTATCATCATTATTTTCGTCTTCATCATTAGATTGGTGCTTTAATCTAACTGAAGTTTATGGGATAAAATAATTAACGCTGCCAAATTCAAAGGATAATAAATGTATTAAACTATTATCTAAAATAAATATGTGCCACATAATTCTGAATAAATAAATAAATATGATATTTAATAATTAGTTGTCAAGTTCAGAAAATATATTATACATCCGAATCACTTACCACTAAATTTAATGCAGAAAAACAAATAAAAATAGAATCTTATGTTAAATCAAGGTACTCGTTAGAGGTTACTTTCATACATTGTTAATAATTGAAAAACTTTACTTGCTTGTAAAGGCGTTGGAGAATTAGATAAGGCATCAAAGGAACCAGGGGCGAAGCCAAACTTATTAATGAAGAGGGGCAAAATAAAAATATTATATATATATTTAAAATAATATAAATAATAATATTTTTATATATTCATAAACTAATGCATAAATATCTTTCATATATAAAAATAAAAAAAAATTATAATTTCATATATTCTAACCTTGTCTTTTTCTTTCTTCTTCTTCTTCTTTGTTTTTAGAGAATGCCAATTATTTTTTGATTAATTTTTTAAAAAATATATCTATTGATTTAAAAAAGAGTAATTTATATTGAGTTTGTTGTTTTAACTTCTTATAGAAGTTGAAGGATAGAGGGGTATTTTAAAAATTTGAAGGGGGCAATTAAGTATTTTAAAAATTTTAATAATATATATATATATATATATAAAATTCTAAAACAGCTGCCACCTTCTTATACAAATGACTTCGCCACTGAAAGGAACTAATTCATAATACTTACTATGATTAGATTATTAATTGATTGAAAATATTAATAATGTTCTCTTTTCAATTTAATTTAATTTAATTTTTTTTAAGTTAATGGAACCTCAAAATCAATTTATTTATAATTAAATTTCACTAATTTAATTATGTCTCCTCCCACATAGGAGTGGAAGCTGGTACGATGACACGAGGGCTAGAGATTCACTCTTATTTTCATTTATTTATTTATTTTAATTAATTGAGTTATGGCATAAGGAAAAATAAAAAAAAAATGAAAAGATTATAAATTCCTTGAAGCTTTGTGACATTAGTAAATATGCCTTTGGTTTTTTGCTTATATGCCCACACGTTGGATTCTAGGATTATTGAGTCGGATTCCACTAATTGTGTTTATTCCTTCTGTTTTTGTTTTTCTTCCTTTTATAGACACAAATATTTAAAACCAACTTCTTAAAAAAAGTTATTTATTTGTATATTTAAAAATAATTTTCTTTTTTATCCTCAGTTTTCTTATTTTATTTTTTTTAATTTCTTTGATTGCTTATAAAAAATAAAAGGAGAGTTAACTATTTATATTTACAAATATATATATACATATATACTTAAACAAGAGAAGCCAATAGTCTTACACAACAAAAGAGGAAATAGTTTTAAAATAAAGACACCAATTAGATCCTTATGTAGAATAGCATATAATTCATCTGAAATATAGTGAATAACATAAATACTCAAATTGAAGCGAAAAGCATATGTAGCTACTAGCTAGTCAATTAATAATTTGATTCACTATAGACATCACCGAGTAATTCTTACTTGTCAATTTAATTTTAACTATTCCTTGATATTTTCACAAATCCTTATTTTTTTTTTCTGAAAACAAACAACTAAAATTCGAGTCTTATTTTTTAATTATAAAATAATTATTAAACTTGAGTAATTGCCATTATCAGCTTAATTAAGAACTATAAATTTACTTGCTTTCGTCTAAGTCTTTGAAATTTGGGAAATGAAAAAATTGGATTGTCTCAAATTTGTATATATTCCCTACTTGTTTATATATAAATGTCTTATATACTTTATTAAAATAAATAAATAAAAAAGTATGCTAATCATACATGAAAATAAAATAAGAAAAAGCCATCACATATCAATCACAATGAACATATGTCAATTTTAACTCTGAATATAATCTTTTTTAAAATTCATTTTTCTACGAAAATCATTATTATCTTTTTTTCTAGATGAAAACAAAAATATCTTTAATAATTAGGAGAGGCCAAACATTTTATAATAAGGGAAAAAAAATCCGCCTTATTGAATTAGAACCAGCAACTTAAGGATCAACTGTTGTATTAACCCCACTACAGCCCTCCGCTCTACCAACTGAGCTAAGGTCGGTTTTTGTTGTGAGCTCGTCCTTTTATGTAATGAAAATAATGCATGTCATGCGCACCCAGCATCGACACAAGAGAAGAAAATGTCGAAAAATTGATGTGCTTTGTTGAAGAAGTCTGCTAGTTAATTAGCACAAGAAACTGGTTTCAAATGAAGCTTTCCAGCTTGAATATTTTCGCTCATAATATGTTGGGAAATAAAAATAAATAAATAAATCTCAAAATTTATAGCACAAAAGGATTAACGAGTTTGAAATGAGTTAAAAATAAATAAATAGTATATAAGTAAAAAATAAAAAAAAAATCAGCAGAAAAATAATAATATTTAACGTGGTTCACCTTTTTATTTAGACTATATTCACGGCTAAATTTTAAAATAATTTTTTCTATTAATAAATAATAGGTTTATAAAAAAGAAACTTTCCTATAAAATATTTTAGAAACATAACATTTACAATTGAAATAAACTAAAAATAATGATAAGTATTTTCTAAACACTCTAAAATAAAATTTTACTATTTTATCACTAAAAAAACTCACAAATAAATTCTCTCTCTCTCTCTCTATATTTTTTCTTCACTATTTAATCACTAAAAAAACTCAAGTAATTTTCCTCTCCCTCTCTGTATATATATTTTTTCTTCTTATTGTTACTATGTGTTTAGAGCTGAAGTGGGAAGGCCTATGTAAGCAAGATTTCCTCAATTTTTTCCGTGCGACAACTTGCAGTAAGCTGTCCTATTTAATATTTTTTCCAACTTCTACTGTTGTAGATCCCACTAATTGAGTGGGACACCAAACATAATATGATAGTCAGCCACAATATGCTTAGGTCTTTTGTTAAACACTAAGATTGTGAGCAATATATTGGCATTTAGAAAGCAGGGGATGATCAATATATGCAAGTCTTCAAGAAGATACAGAAACCATTGATGTTCACAAGTGGATTACGCCTGATCATAAGTGGATCTTGCAATTGTTTGTTGTTAATTTCTTAGATTTCCAAGAAATGAGAGACGAAACCCAAAATTATACAAAAGCCAATTACTGAATTTCTAGATATTACATATGAAAACAAGTATGTTTAAATTGAATAGATTAAAAGAAAATGACAGTTTTTAATGCCTGCCATAACATGTTCCAAATAAAGATCCATCTGGCACATCTTTCAGAATGGCTAGGAAATAAAAAATAAAGACGAATATTCAGTTTTAAACAAAAGCTCGTCAGAGTTCTATTTATTTATCAGATTCAATTTGACAATTTTAGTTGCGATCACTATTCTTCTTTGCTCATTTAAAAAAATAATGAAAGAGAGACATAAAAAGATAAAAGGGATTTCTTCTTCTTCTATATTTTCTTTCCCCCAAAAAAAACCATATTTCTTGTTTTATGGGATTTCTTTAAAAATACTAAAAAAAATTAAAATATTTTAAAAAATACTCAACGCATGCTTACTTATAGACAATAGTTTTCTAAAGAATTTGGAGTATTTATTTTCTATATATATAAAAAAGAGTAGTGATCCCATCAAAATTCTATTTATTTATTAGATTCAATTTGACCATTCATGTAAAAAAAAAATGAAAAAGAGACATAAAAAGAAAGGGATTTCTTCTTCTTCTTTTACATTTCTTTCCAAAAAAAAGCCCATATTTCTTGTTTTATGGGATTTTTTCAAAAATATTAAAAAAATTAAAATATTTTAAAAAAATACTCAGCTCATATTTACTTGTAGAAAATAGTTTTTAAAGAAATTTAGAGTATTTATTTTCTATAGAAAATTTAGAAAATACATTCATTTAGTAAAAATGAAAAACTATTTTTTATTTTAAAAAGTTAGAAAATATGTTTATTTGAAAAAAAAATATTTTTTTATTTTAAAAAATTAAAAAAATATTTATTTATATGAAATTGAAAATAATTTTTTATAGAAAAATTATAAAAATAAGAAATTATTTTTCAAACTTTTAAAATTATATATATATATATATATCTAGGTATAAATTAAAAGAGAATAAAATAAATCGATAATTAATAAAAAAAATACAGAATAAAAAAGGTAAAATTTAAAATAAATTGAAAATTAATAAAAGAAATAAAGAAATAAAAGAAACAAAATTAAAATAAATGGACAATTAAATAAAAAATAAAAAAAAATGAAAGGAGCAAAATTAAATACAAAAAGTTGATAAGACACGAGATAGTTGATGACAATAAAAAAAGGAAAAAAAATTTTATTAGAAGATAAACAAAAACAAAGTAACTGATGCTTATTACAAAAATTTATACTCGATTTGATCCCAGAGACCAGCGGCGGAGGGAAGGAGGGACGATAGGGCACGTGTCCTACCTGCGATCGGCGAATCCCTTAGTCGACGAGAGAGGGTGCTTTACCGGTGGCTGGGCACTCGAGAGAGAGGGTGCCCCACCGGGTGCCCCACCTTGATCGACGAGAGAAGGTGCCCCACCGACCGGCGAGTCTTTCCTCCGCCGCTGCCAGAGACCTCGACGGCATAATAAAAACATTGAAAAGCTTGATGCCAATTTTTAGAAAATTCTGAGTTTTCCTTACAAAACATGCAAAATATGTTTTTTATTTTCTTCTTTAATTTTACAAATTTGAAAACTTGTTTTCTAATTTTAATTCTAGAAAATAGATTATGTAAACATCATTTTTTATTTTCTATTTTTTATGGAAATTTTTTTTTAGTAAATAAGCTCAGTTTTCTATAAGTGAACGCATCATAGATTATTATGTAAGCATCATTTTCTGTTTTTTTTTTAATATTTTATTTTTAGATACATATATCTAATATATATTTATTATACTAAGAGATATATATCTAAGTATATTTTTTAAAATAAATTGAAATTTATTGTAAATCAAATACTTAAAGTGTTCACAATCAAAGAAGATAAAAAAAAATCATTCAAAATGCAGTTCTAACAAATAGATGAGTCACAACATTTATAGAAGGAAGAATAAAATTAAATTGAGTCACTCATTGGCATGACATACGAGTGACAATCATTAAGTCTAAAGAAGATGAGATGACAAGCTAACCTTATTAGTAATGTAACTAACTACTAACCGACAGCCTGATTTTATTATCAAGCAATACTTTTAATATATCAAAATATAAAATATTTTTTTAAAAAATATAAAATATTTTTTTAAAAAATATAATATATTTTTTAAAAATAAAAAAGTGACATAATATTTTTTATTTATTTTATTTTTCTTAATGTGGACAAGAATTTGAATTATAAGAATTAGTACAATCACTGCTGCATTATTACTCCTCCGCCAAAAATGTCCAAATGGTTAAACGGGCCCATATTAAGAAAAGGTGCTCAGGTAGATTAATAAATGGAAAAATTACATCGACTAAGCTAAGTAAAGGTTACTTTTTTTTTATTATACGGACAAATGGATTTTTTTTTTCAAAATTACGTAAAAATTATTTTTTTTCTTTTTTCTTTTTATAATTTTTGTAATTTCATTTTTTAAATATTTGATTTTATTTATATTTTTTTATTTAAAATTTTTTATTTCATTTTTTTAATATACACGTAAAAAAAATATATGGACAGCATATATAAAATTTTCACTCAATGATATAAACTATATGTACATATTGACAACATATCTATAATAAATCTATAACGTATCTATGTAATATTTTTAATATTTGTTTAATTTTTATATTTTTAAAATATCCACACAACATTAATACAATATTTACATAACATTTAATAATTTTTATATAAAAAACATACAACTTAAATAACAAAAACATAACATACATATAATATCTATAACACATCTACATTACATATACAATACATCTATTATAAATCTATATAATGAAATTATGTATTTTTTTTATGTGTATAATATGTAAAATTTATTTAAAAATAAATTTAATAATTTTTATTAATATATTTTTATATGTCTTATTTTATTTTTTTTCTAGTGTTATTATTTTTTATAATTAAAATTAAAATTTTCTCTTTTATAAAAAAATATGATTTTTATATAAAAAATGTGATTTTTATGTGATGAAAAATAATTTAAAATATTAATTATTATTATTTTTTTAGAATATTTTAATTTTAATATTGAAGTTTGAAAAAAAAAATAAAAATTAGAAGTAAAATATTGTTTGTAGTGAGAGAATATGTATTTTTGAAAAAAAAAAGTTATTTTATTGAGAAATGAGATATTTTTAAAATTTTACACCAATTTTTTTTATAAAAATAAAAATATTTTTAATTTTTGTAGTATTTTTATAATAAAAATTATTTTTTAGGATAGTTATGTAAATATTTCTAAATTAATTTATAACAGTGAACAAATTAAAATTTGGGCCAGACTTTACCATAGATATTTAGACTCAAGCCCGATTGATGGATACGATAATTTTATGAAATTATACCCAAAAAAAGTTTTTCAAAAATGTTGGAGTTAAAAAAATTTTCAAAATTATAGCAAAAGTTTTTGAAATTATAAAAATATAGTATTTTGTCCTTTCAATAAAATCTCCATAATTTTTTGGACTTTAAAAAAATTGCGTATGTGCATATGTATGTCTAGCACATTTGTTGAATTCTAGTTTAAAAAAATATATTACTTCACATATTCCTTAAATATTATGTATATATTATATAAATATAATCTATATATTTTTCAAGTAAGAATATGTGCACCACTATTAGTAATAGTATAAATATATTGCGTAACGTGAAAATATGTTCCACATATGCTACGCTCTAGCTAAAAATATATGTACTTATAACACCCCCAATCCTATATACATACTATACACATATCCCATATATGTACAATATGCATATAAGATATAAGAATGCTACGTTATAAATCATTTCAAACCTTTCATTATCGTATTTATATAAATAAATATATATATAAGAACATAAGAACATTTTTATTTAATTACATATATACATTTATACTTTTTTTTTCCAAAACTTTACTTATATTTATATACATATAGTCAAACTACAGAATAACAAAATGTACATGCATACACCACCTTCTAGTTGGTCTCTGGCATACTCTCAGTCTTCACGTAGCACAAATGCCTGGTTCTCATATCAGCAATCTACTTGCCTGCGTAATTCACATAACCGCGCTAAGCTTCAAAGCTTAGTGATACATATAAACAATATTTATATACAAATACACGAATATAATATTGGGATTCAATATACACAAATACAATATTGGGTTTCAATATATACAAATACAATATTGGGATTCACATCCCACTTACACATCATTACACTATTGAAAATCACATTCCATATTTGTACATGACTATTGGCTTCACATTCCACTCACACATCATTGCAATTACTAAGTTCAATTATCACACTATCAGTCTCTTGACCCAGCTCTGCTCAGGTCCAATTTCAATTTCAATCATATGACCTAGCTCTTCTCAAGTCAACTATCATCTCAAACACATGATCCAGCTCTGCTCGGGTCAAGACCTAGCTATGCTCAGGTCTATTAACATATGCATTTCTAGACCTAGCTCTGCTCAGGACCTCTCGTGCATATCCAATCAATCTCAACACAATTAGACAAGTAATGATATAGATTACATGTATATAACATCACTTTAGTTTATACTTTTCCAGCGATCATCACCATTCTTGATCACATCATATTACCAGTTCACATCATTCATGCATAGGTCACATGCATTACCAATACTCATCTTCCATTTCTTTCGCATTTTCTCACATTCAATTAGGCACATTGTTTCATTTCTCATTTTTCTCATTCATTTCAATATCATATCATATCATATCATTATTTTTTTTTTTATAATTCACACTTGACATCTAACCACATTTTTCCATTTTATACTTTTATAATGTAAGCATGAGCCACACATACCATATGACTCATCAACATACCAATATGTAGTATAATTAACATATTTTCTCATAATTCTTCAAGTGACACACTCAACTTTTATAACTTTGACATGCCCAGGGACATGGGCGTGTCACTACTCATGTCCTTAATACTGCCTTACAGTTGCTACGACATGCCAGAGATATGGGCGTGTCACTGTTCGTACTCTTAGTCCTGCATCACTGTAGCTATGACACGTCCAGAGACATGGGCGTATTACTGCACGTGTCTTTAATTTTGTATCATAGTGACTACGACACACCCAGGGACATGGGCATGTCATTGGGCATGTCAGGCTAGATATCTAGGTACACCCATGATATTGCAAAAACACTCTTTCACTCCATTTCATTAATACAAAACTCACATATCATATAGCAACTCCAACCCATGTTAAATAAAATATGCACAATTCAAAATCATATATATATAAACTTAAGATCATGTATACAAACCGAAGAAGTTATACATACAAATCTTTGGTTATTCCCAAGCTTACTCTTCTTTACTTATTTCTTGTTAATCTAAACACAAAATCATAATAATAATAATCATATATTTTATTCATACCATCATCCATATATCAATTCATTCAATCCCCAACTCAACTTTACCAAACTCTTACTCTTTCCTCAATTCAACTACTCATTATTATCCCCAACATCTAATCATATTTTCTTTATTTATGTATCAATTTAACATATATATATACATTAATATATTATTTTCATAATATTATTCAATTAATCATTACTTTCTCTCACTAACTATATCATACATATATACATAAAATCCATAAAATAAGTTCAAGAAGAAGATACTTGAATTACTTGTCAAATCTTGACTATTTTTTTTTAATATCTCTTGAATCTCATGTAGCATGAAAAGTTCACATTTCCCTACTCTCTCTCTATCTCACGTTGAAGAAGAAAAAGAAGAAGAAGAAGAAGAACATCTGTCTTCTCTTTACCCATCCTTATCCTTGTATAAATAAAATATTATATAAAATTTTCACTTAAATTCTACACCACTCATCTTCTTCCTTCCTTTGACTTTTTACTTTCCCTTTTATTATTATTATTATTATTATTATTATTATTATTATTATTATTATTATTATTATTATTATTAATGAATTAAATGATTAAAATCAACTTTTCCACTACCAATGTATCATTCATGCATATGTGTAGTATATGTTAGGTATATGTATATGTCTTATATATTTTATTTATCCTTCTCATGTATCTCAAATATATATAATACATATATAACATCCATCATAAACATCCATTTAATACTTTCTCTATCCATTACACACATATGATCTCTCGTATTTACTATTCTAAAGTACATAAAAAATTGAGATATTACAATTTTCTCCCCCTTAAATAACTTTGTCCTCGAAATTATCTATCTCAGTGAATAAATCCCATTAATACAATCACTAATCTCTACTCTCCCCCTTATGCACATCCTTAAACATTTATCCAATATCCCAAATAAATTTAAATAATTCTCAATTCTAACAATTTCATCTAAGAAATCACACATGCAATCATTACACATCTAATAATACTAGATAATTAAATTTTTACCTTCATCTAGAATATCCTGCCCTCCCTACATCGCATACATCCTTTACATTGTTCTATCTCTTTCTGATCTATCCACGGTCATAGACCTTTCTCTCTATCTAAATTCTACCCTGCCACCTCTGCCTCATCTAGAACCTGGTCTAAAATCAACAGTCTCCTCTTGACTGTTAGTTGGTGGCTCTGGATAATTTCTCACATAGTGCTCTTGTGATCCACATCTATAACATCCTTGAGAATTGACTCCCTAACAAACACCTCTTTGAACTCTACCACACTGACTGCATGTTGATGGAGCAGGTCTCGAAGAACTAAAAGTAAGGGTAGTAGCTTCTGATGATATGGGCCTCTGCCCTGACTGAATAGTCCTACTAGGCTGCCCTTGACCCTCATTATCACTCTCTTCACTGATGAAGAATCTGCCTCACTCTGGGTCTCCTACTTTTGCTCTCTTCATCTCTAGCAATTGCTGCAAGACCCTGTGCTCTCTCAACACTCCTGGCAGCTGCAACCAACTGAGAAAAATCCTGATATCGAGAGCCTGCTATAAGATACATGATAGAGAGTCTCAATCTCTCCTCAAACCTCCGGCATCTATCAATCTCATCAGATATAATTTCTCCAGCATGTTGACTCAGTCGAATGAATTCAATCTCATACTCCATCACTGTTCTGGTGTCCTATCTCAAACTCAAAAATTCCATCTTCTTCGTATATTTTTACTCTCTCGAAGTATACTTCTTCTCGAATTCTTACAGAAAATCATCATAGGTCAGAACTAGTGGATCAATTGTAGCATATGGAACCGTCTTTCACCACTCATATGCATCCCTCTGCAAAAGAGATTTAGCATAATCAAACTTCTCCTTTGGACTAGCCTGCAGCTGGATGAACACTCTCCGAATCATGTTCAGCCACTGCTCTGCTACAGCAGGGTCTGTAGTACCAACAAAATTCTCAGCTCCAAACTTCCTCAACTTGTCATATTTCCTTGTCAGCAATTGCTGTGGTGGCAGCGGCTGCTGAACTGGAGCCTACCTCAATAACTCCATCATATGTCGTATCCAGCCCGACAAAATCTCATTAAATGTTGGTCTCACTGGCAAGGAAGCAGATGCGTCACCAGCAATCTCAGCACTAGATCCATCTCTATCCTCACCAAGAGCTACACTCTCTACACTATTGTCATCTGGTATTCATCCTCTGGACGCCATTACAACCTATTTTTTCATAACAAATAAATACAAATAATACCACATTAGAGACCAACTCAGGTGCCAATGCAAATGCATGTACTACAACTCATTTCACATTTCAAAGCTTTAATTTCCTTTTTTTTTTTCAAAAACACACCTAGGCTGAGAATCTTCACCCTAAGCTCTGATACTAAAATAAATGTAACACCCCTAATCCTGTATACATACTATACACATACCCCATATATTTACAATATGCATATAAGACATAAGAATGTTGTGTTACAAATCCTTTCAAACTTTTCATTATCGTATTTATATAAATACATATATATAAGAACATAAAAACATTTTCATTTAATTACATATATATATATATATATACATTGTCTTTTCAAAAATTTACTTATATACATATACATATGGCCAAACTACAGAATAACAAAATGTACATTCATGCACCACCTTCTAGTTAGTCTCTGGCACACCCTCAGTCTTCATGTGGCACAAATATCCGACTCTCGGATCAGCAATCTACTTACCTGCATGATTCACACAACCGCGTTAAGCTTCACATCCCAAATACAATATTGAGTTTCAATATATACAAATACAATATTGAGTTTTAATATATACAAATACAATATTGGGATTCACATCCCACTTACACATCATTACACTATTAAAAATCACATTCCATATTCGTACATGACTATTGGCTTCACATCCCACTCACACATCATTGCAATTACTAAGTTTAGTTGTCACACTAGCAGTTTCTTGACCCAACTCTACTCGGGTCCAATTTCAATTTCAATCATAGGATCTAGCTCTGCTCAGGTCAACTATCATCTCAAACACATGATCCAGCTCTGCTTGGGTTAAGACCTAGCTCTGCTCAGGTCTATTAGCATATGCACCTCTAGGCCTAGCTCTGCTCAGGACCTCTCGTACATATCCAATCAATCTCAACACAATTAGACAAGTAATGATATAGGTTATATGTATATAACATCACTTTAGTTTATACTTTTCCAGCGATCATCACTATTCTTGATCATATCACATTTCCAGTTCACATCATTCATACATAGGTCACATGCATTAGAAATACTCATCTTCCATTTCTTTCACATTTTCTCACATTCAACTAGGCACATTTCTTCATTTCTCATTTTTCTCATTCATTTCAATATCATATCATATCATTATTCATTTATAATTCACACTTGACATCTAACCACATTTTTCCATTTTATACTTTCATAATGCAAGCATGAGCCACACTCACCATATGACTCATCAACATACCAATATGTAGCATAATTAACATATTTTCTCATAATTCTTCAAGTGACACACTCAACTTTTATAACTTTGACATGCCTAGGGATATGGGCGTGTCACTACCCATGTTCTTAATACTGTCTTACAGTTACTACGATATGCCCAGAGACATGGCCGTGTCACTGTCCGTACTCTTAATCTTGCATCACAGTAGCTACGACACGCCCAGAGACATGGGCGTATTACTATACGTGTCTTTAATTTTGTATCACCGTGACTACGACACGCCCATGGATATGGGCATGTCAGGCTAAATCTCTGGGTACGCCCATGACATCTCAAAAAAACTCTTTCACTCTATTTCATCAATATAATACTCACATATCACATAGTAACTCTATCTCATGTTAAATCAAATATGCACAATTTCAAAATCATATATATAAACTCAAGATCATATATACAAACCAAAAAAGTTATACATACAAATCTTTGGTTATTCCTAAGCTTACTCTTCTTTACTTATTTCTTGTTAATCTAAACACAAAATCATAGTAACAATAATCATATATTTTATTCATACCATCATCCATACATCAATTCATTCAATCCCCAACTCAACTTTACCAAACCTTTACTCTTTTTCTCAATTCCAACTACTCATTATTATCCCCAACATCTAATTATATTTTCTTTATCTATGTATCAATTCAACATATATATATATATATACATTAATATATCATTGTCATAATATTATTCAATAAATCATCACTTTCTCTCACTAACTATATCATACATATATACATAAAATACATAAAATAAGTTAAAAAAGAAGGTACTTACTTAAATTACTTGTCAAATCTTGATTATTTTCTTTAATCCCTCTTGAATCTCATGTAGCATGAAAAATTCACTCTTCTCCACACACACACACACACTCTCTATCTCACGTTGAAGAAGGAGGAGCAGGAGGAGAAGAAGAAGAAGAAGAAGAATATTTGTCTTCTCTTTACCCATCCTTATCCTTATATAAATAAAATATTATATAAAATTTTCACTTAAATTCTCCACCACTCATCTTCTTCCTTCCTTTGACTTTTTACTTTCCCTTATTATTATTATTATTATTATTATTATTATTATTATTATTATTATTATTATTAATGAATTAAATGATTAAAATCAACTTTTTCACCACCAATGTATCCCTCATGCATATGTATAGTATATGTTAGGTATATGTATATGTCTTATATATTCTATTTATTCTTCTCATGTATCTCAAATATATATAGTACATATATAACATTCATCTAATATTTTCTCTATCCATTACACCCATATGTTCTCCCGTATTTACTATTATAAAGTGCATCAAAAATCAGGATATTACAGTACTACTTTTTTTATCTTCCTTAAATATAATTCCAAGTTAATATATATACACTACTATTAATAATAAAATAAATATAACGTATGTATTGTGAATATATCTTGCATATATTATACATATGTTGAGTCTAAATAAAAATATATGTATTACTATTCTATTTTTCTTAAAATGATATATATGTAGTGTAAATATAGTTTATATGTTAAATTTCAAATGAAAAATGTATATTCTACTATTAACAGTAATATAAATATAATATATATATATATTATAAATATAATGTGTGCATATTGAGTTCTATCTGAAAATATATGTATTGCTTTTATATCATTTTTAATTATAATGTGCATATAATGTAAATATTTTTCATATGTTGAATTCTAAGTAAGAATATATGCATTACTATTAACAATAGCATAAATATATTGTATACGTTGTAAATATGTTATGCATATATTGTGAACATAGGAATTTAAGTAAATAATTTCAATACAACTCAAAATCAACCAAAGAAAGAATTAAAAATTACTAAATTACAAATGAATATCTAAAAATAAAAACCATGAACAGTAACAAAAATAGAAAAAAAAAAAGAGAATTTAATAACTAAGCAAAGAAAAGTAGTAGCAAATGAAAGAAAAAACAAAGGAAAATATAAAATAAATCAAAAACAAGAATCTTCAAAAGAAAAACAGAGAAGAAAAAGAACTTGAAAATTGTGAAAAGAAAACAGAAATATTCAACAAAGATATATTTGAAAGCCAAAAAAATGAAAAAAATAAAAGAAGATAAAAATGAAAAAAATAAAAGTGAAAAAAGTAGGTCTGTATAGTTGAAAAAAAATTTAAAAATCAATATTCTCTGTTATTTTCTCTAATTAGAAGTGTAATCTACAATTATAAAGAGATCACGAAATGATTTTTATATAATATGATACTATATATTCTCTTGTGATTTGCATTGAATTATTTTTTATTTAATTTTTTATATGTGAAATTATATTAAACGTTATTAAAATAATTATTTTTATTTTTATTAGTATGACAAGATAAGATAAATCCACAATTAACGCAAAACTACCCCAACAAGATCATGAGAGAACCACAGATGAATTCCTAGAGACGAAGATGGGAGAATATGAATGCCCAATTCAAATTGATATGCATAATGGAAGAGAAAATCTGTAGAAAAAATTTACTTCTTTAAACACATGAGAAAATTGTATTTGTATGAAGGAATCTCAAAGGATTCTTATCCTTCTAATTAGAGCCAAGGTAGTCAGGTTTAGTTTCATTCTCCATTAATCATCTCCACTACCACCTTGTTATCACTTTCTACAAATAGCTTGGTAATTCCCATTTCAAGAGCCATTTGCAAACCATTAAAGATAGCCCAAATCTCAGCCTAAGGAATTGCACACCTGCCAATATTGGCCATAAACCCTTTAACCCACCTTCCATACTCATCCTCAGTAGACCCCTAGTATAGGCACAATTCGATGCCTTCGTGAGAAATTCGGCAGGGCTTTCGAAAATTCTCGCTCAGATTATCTTTCAGCCAGGCATTGGCTGAAAGAACCCACTAGTCCAAATTGTGGACGATAGTGAGATGGTCCATAGTTTAAGAACCTCAAAATCATGGTGCAATAAGGTGGGTTTGTATCTTTCGAAATAGAACTAAACCCAGTCACTCACACGTTTAGATAAATTATCCTAAATTGTTCTAAACTCATTTAGGATTATTAAACAAAATAATCTTGTATTTGTATTTTCTATATGTCTCATATTTTGTTCAGCTCCCGGTATGAAAGTTTCAATACTAATCTCTATATGCATATACATAACATATCATTCTAAATTACACACTATGATATGAATGGTGCTGAGACATGGAACTTGGAAACCTTCCTTTAATCGAGCGGGTACTAAGATGATATGTAGGTTCCAAGCACTGTTATTAAGGAAATATGGGTTGCATGATACACCGATTAAGTCCTTTGACTAGCACCCGAAGTTTTCCTTTTTGAATTATTTTTATGTGACTGTAGAGGATGTGTGGACTTTCCCTGAAGAAGCGCTTTGTCTCTTATGGTACCTAGCAAAGATCTATGAGATTAAAATCATATTAGACAAAGCATGGTTGCTAGAATATTTTAAAAATTGGGAACTCAAATTTGAACAATGATCTTTCTTCTTTAGGTGGTTAACTATATTCATGGATCTCGACTAATGGCTCTTAACCCTACAACAACATAATATGAAAAATTACTGCTTAGTCATATTCCAAATTCAAGCGAGATACAATTGGAATAATCAAGTTGGGCTAATTAATAGATATATGTATATATATGTGAGATAGAGATAGTAAAGACTATAAAGAGAATCCTTTGATAGACCCATATAAGCATGGATTTGATTGAAGAAGGATTAAAGAGATTTTTTTGTCAAGCTAACAATGTAAACCGTTATTATGTGACTCTAGGCCTTTTGACTGTTGAGACCTACCATTTTGATGGGAGATTAAAGTAGACTTTGGATGGCTTGCCGCTCAGTGTCATCCTCTTTTACAAGACAGTCGCTACTAATTACCATAGCGCGCCAGTACAATTGATTATCTTAGATGATGAAGATGCAATGGAAGAAGTAAGTGATGTGTGTCGTTAGTGCTATATGCAATTACCGCAAGTGCACGGGTCGCTCAAGTAATATAGTAGTGAGTGAGTGTCATTCCTCTGGGGACAAGGCCAAGTACTAGTGCAAATCTTAATCGTTGTTTAGCGAATTAATAGTTGTGTGATGTGTTGTAACTAAAATCAACTAATTAATGAATGAAAGGAAATTAAATGCTGTGCACAAAAGATTTATAATGATATTAATAGAACTATCCAGATATTGAATCTCCCTAGCCTCAATAATATTTATAAACAATCCATTCAGCTAAATCGTTTAATCAAATTGAATTGGCATTTCTCTAACTTAGATTAAAGCCTCTCTCAAGTGGATTAATCCCTAATCACTAAGTAGGGTGCTGGAATCTCTTCTCAAAACACAATTAAATAGGTCATGCATTAAGGACAAGGAACTATAAACCAAAGGATCTTGTAGGTCTATCTCTAGTACCCCAATCAATCCTCAATCCTTATGAGTATTCAATTCACATCAAGCTTTCTCAAGTCAATAATATGAAAATAATAACCAATCAATAAGCATGCTATTATTAATTGGAAATAACAAGTATCATAAGAATAAAACAACTCAATTAATTGATTCAACTGAATACAATTGTTCAATTCATACAAATTGGCTAGGGTTCATCAACATCTAGATAGAGAAAGATTTAGTTCATATTCACAGCTAGAAAAACAGAGTAAGATAAATGAGTAAGAGAAACCAAACAATTCATGGCAGTGAATCTGTATTTCTTCACTTGAGCTCTTGATTCTTGGTTTAGGGCTTGTGTATGATGTGGATCTTTCTTCAAACTTAGCTCAAGACCCTTCTCCTTGCTCCAGCAGATGGCTCCTCCTCCTCTTCTTTCTTCTCTATTTCCAGAAATGCTCCAGCAAAAACTACTGTTCTTCTCCCCCTCTTCTCTTTTTATTTCTCTCCCAATCTCCAGCCCATACCTCCAGCTCACTAAACCCATCCATTGTCTACCACTTTCCCTTGGTTCATCACCCTTTTCCCTGATTTAGGCAAGCTCTTCTTTTCTTGTTCTTTCCTTTTGACAAAGGCCAGCTGTTGTGCCCCACTTATTCCCCAATCAGTGCAAAGAATCTCACTTTTCGACAGGTGACACGACCACTGACACGCCCATGTCACTGGGCGTGTCATAGGCACTGTGATTCTGAACAAAGGGCACGCCCATTGATACGCCCGTGTTACCGGGCGTGTCACAGCTACTGTAAGTCTGAATAAAAGGCACGTTCCTTGGCACGCCCGTGGTACCGGGCGTGTGACAGCTACTGTGAGTCTGGATGAAAGGCACGTCCACCGACACGCCCGTGGTCCTGGGCGTGTCACAGCTACTGTGACTTTGGATAAATGGCACGATCATTGGCACGCCCGTGGTCCTGGGCATGTCACAGCTACTATGACCCTGGACAAATGACACGTTTGGTGACACGCCTATGCAGCTGGACGTGTCATAGCCACTGAATGCAATAACAAGGGCACTCCTATTGACACGCCCATGTTCATGGGTGTGTCCATTGACAGATTTTTTTCTCTTTTCTTCTACTTTCGTCCGTAATTGCTCCAAAATGACCAAAAACCTCAAATTATCGAGAATTCCTGCAATTAACCTTAAAATGCACTTTGAACAAACAAATCAAACTCAATTGGATAATAATCATGTTAAGAAATGGGAGTAAAATATCATTAATTGTGTACTTATTAGTAAGACCACAGGAGGTTGAGTTGGATGGTGAGATGTTAGAAGAAGAGCCACAACAAATGGATGAGGAAATGAGGGACCTACCTTATCATGAAGATGAGATTAAGGGTGAAGGACAAGCCATAGAAGATGAAGAAGAAGTACCTCAAAATTATAAAGAAGCATAATAGAAGCCTATGAATTATCAGCCACTTATGAGCGATAAAGTGGCAAGAGAGGGAGAGTAAAAAGGATTCAAAGCAATAGTCAAGATAAGATTATCTTTGTAATTTTAAGGGGCCTGGGATAATATTCCTCTATTTTGGATTTGTGAGAAAAGGATATTTCTGAAGAATGTATATTTGTGTCTTATAAGATTTAGGCTATAAGACACGAAACTACATTTTCTTATGATGAAAATACTTTCATTAATCAATGACAAGGCTCCCTTCGAATAAATATTGTGTAATTTTATATGACATTATAACTTCGCATCATATAGTATTGTAATTTTGCATTGCATAACATTTTAGCATTTTTCTGAATATATTTATGCTAATTCATTGGGTGACTAATGAGTCTATTTTGTTATCTTTTTCACATTAGGAACCACATCACGCTCTTGTGACCATCCAAAATAAACCACTGAAATAAGATTGTTTTAGATATATCTAAAGCAGAGGTCATGAAAGAATTAGAGTTAGAGCAAAGAACAAAAGGGGATTATGTTTCTGCAGGAGTTATCATCCATCTTTCGGCATTAGAGAAAGTAAACTTCCAACAAAATGACTTGAAGGCTTTAAAGGAAATTTGGGACAGTATGAGACCCCAGCAAAAGATTCAATTTAATGAGCAATTTGGGTGGATTGCTTACCTAATGTAAATTCTAATATTCTTGCCCATGCTAAATGCCATGCTAAATTACTGAGACCCATGCTACTGTTGCTTCACATTTGGCCAATTGGATTTAATGCCTACAATAGAAGAATATCATATCATAACCAATATATTAGAAAAGAAGGATATTAAGCCATAGGAAAACGATAAGAGGGCATTAGGTAGAAGACAATTAGCCAAGATCATAATGTGCATACAAGTGTGATACAAGGATGGGATAATTCATAATCCAAGGCTATTTTGGTAGAAACCCTACTCAAATTTGTGATAAGTAATCTGGATCGAAAGGAAGGGTTTCAGATTTTGGCTCTGCTCATTTACGGAATGGTCATATTTCCAGGATAATTGAACTCTGTAGATCCCAAAGTGATCAACCTCTTTACCTGTATAATATGAGAAACAGACAATCATTGATATATTATTATGGCGACTTTCCATGGGTGCCTTTGATCGGAATGTGGTGATCACTACATATGCACCTGAAATGGTAAGAAGACAATTGAGATTTTTACGATTCATTTCTCAAACAATAGGGTTGGATCACGCAAACTTTGATTATGGGGATGAGAATGCATCTGGTAAACTTGGCAAAACCTTAAATGCATGGTAGATTGTGAAAAAGATAAGATCTGGGACTTATAGAGATTTAGTGACCGAGGGCTATAGTAAAGATATACAAAGGATCCTCAACATCAAGCAAATATGTTCCTACTACTGAATCTATCAATGAAAAAAGGTCTTCCACAGATAATAAAGATATAACCTATTGGATTCGAGAAACTACATAAGCTAAGAAAATAACTTTTAAGCTTCACAAAGAAAATGAAAAGCTTAAAGATGAAATAGCAAAAGTCCAAATATAGTTGAAAGAGTCTAACACAATAAAAAGGAAGACAATAATATTAGAAGTTAAAAAGAAAGCTTTTGGACTAGAACAACATAATAATAAATTAAAAGGAGAAATGTATGAACTTCAAGAGTTGTTGGAAGGCTATAAATAAAGAGAAGAAATCATGAAAGGTGAGATAGAAACTCTAGTCGAGCAATCATGCCAACAATAATCTAGTATCCAAGATTGGATATGGGAAATCCAAGCATATCAAGACAAGATAGATCAACCGATAGCTTCCATGTAGCAAATCTTGGCAGAAAAAAATGACTTGATAGCTCGCTTAAGAGCATACAAGGAAGATTGTATATTTTACCATAATAACTTTATAAGAATATATACACAGTTCGATCACCTTACCTAAAAGTTGAGGGCACTAGCTTAACAAGCAAACAACATGGCTCAAGAGGTGAACCGTATGAGAATGATCTATATGCCAGTGGGGGCACTTAGACAGGAGCTTTATAATCTGCTGGAAAAGATGTATCGAGAGCTTTCCTATTACGGACAATTCAAATGAGGCGAAAAAAAAGACTAATTATAATAGAAAAAAGGAATCTTTTTTTATTCTTTATTTCCTATACCGATATTCATAAAGATGGAATTCCTGCTCCCAGATCAGTGGCATGAATTACCGATTCTCGGGATTCAAATAAGGAAGGGAGGAAGATACGCCTTGAAGCATCTCTCCATGCTTTGGGAGGGAATCGATAACTGGAGGAATTTATCTCCTTTCGGAGAGTTAGCAAGATTTGATTCCTTTTGTAACTTAATAAGCAAAATATCTATTTTTTTTATTTGTCTTGAACGATAATTAATTATTCATGTTATTTATTTATCATTTTTTCCTTTCCCTCATTTTTAAGAAAAACATGAGTTTTTCTAATTGTTGCATCATGATTTCATACAAATGAAAAATGGTGAATGAAAATATTTTCTAATATAAAATAAATATACCATCAGAAACATTAATATAGCCCAAATTCTGAAAAACAGATCCAACTTAACTCACCATTACGGAACTTGGTTAAAGACTAGACTGATGGAGGACCAAGCCCAAGAAGAAATAAGGCGAGATAACGACCAAATAAAGGATAGGTTAGATGAAGTTTCAGAAATAAGAAATCAATTGGCACAACTCATGAAATTACTCAAAAGCAATAACATTGTAGAAACTATTCCCAATCCTTCAGGATTAGGAACTCCAATAACTCATCCCTTTATGGGTACCATAAGAGATCCTGTACATCCACCAGGTTTTATTCCACCATACATGCCAGAGGAAAGAGGGCCAAGTAATAATGTCCATCCAACTGAGAATATCTATGCTTCCTAACCTCATCAAGGAGCACAAGTAGGTAAAGCTTAAAACAACCGTAGACCTCCTACTATTCCTAAAGAACCCATATTAATACTAGATTTGGATGATCCAAAGGTGTAGAGTAGTTTCAAAAGGTCTAGTTTCGAACCTTTTTCAAAAAGATAGAATGGTTGGAAGAGCGCTTAAAGGCGATTGTAAGAGTTAATATATATGGAACCACTGATGCATCTCGATTATGCTTGGTACCTGACGTGACCATACTAGTAAAATTTAAGGTCCCAGACTTTGAAAAATATGATGGTCTATCTTGTCCTCAAAGTCATCTATTAATGTTCCATAGTAGAATGGCAGCATACATCGGGAATGAGAAATTATTGATTCATGTTTTTCAAGAAAGTCTTAAAGGACCAGCAATAAGATGGTACATGAATTTAGATTAAATAAATGTTCAAAGATGGAATAATCTGGCAGATGCTTTCATAAAGAAATATAAGCATAACATGGATATGACATCCAACAGGGATGATTTGAGAGCTATGAAAAAGAAAAAAGATGAAACTTTTAAGGAATATGCTCAAAGATGGAGAGACAAAGCAGCACAAGTCAATCCCCCTCTCATAGATAAGGAAATGATATCTAATTTTTTTGATACACTTGGACAGTCATTCTATAACATGTATCTAGCTAACACAACCATCAACTTTTCGAATTTGGTCCTAGCTGGGGAAAGGATTGAGCAAGGCATGAAAAATGAAAAAAATGAAGAGCGAGGTCTTGAAGAGAATAGCTCAAAAAGACAATATTCAGAAAAAAAAAATAAAGAGGGAGAAGCCCACATGGTAGGAGGACACCCACAGCCTAAAAAAGATTATTATCATAATCCCCCATCACATTATGTGGCAAATGTAGGGCCTATAATATATTAGTTCCCTTATAACGCACCCCAATTCATGAATTCTTAAAATGCTATTTAGACCACTTCACCAGGTGTTCCTACACTTACTCAAAGAGCAAACAATAGACCAAATAAATTTAATCAAGGAAGGCAATAAAATAATTGCCCTCAGGAAAGGAGGATAGAGATATTTGACCCTATTCTCATTACTTATATAGAACTCCTGTCTCAACTAATCCAAGGACAGCAAGTGTGCCTGACACCATTAAAACTGATGAAGCCACCATATTCTAAGTGGTATGATCCTAATGTAAAATGTAAATATCATGTGGGGGCACCCGAGCATTCTATTGAAAACTACACTGCATTTAAAAGAAATATTCAAAGTCTTTTGAATGCAGGATTATTGAAATTCAATCAAGAATCAAAAACTCCTAATGTAACTAATAATCCTCTAGCAAACCATGATAGGGAAAAAATCAACGTTGTAATTGAAGAAGAAATTCATCAGTGTAAGGAAAGGGTAGAGAAAGTTCAAATGCCTATGAAGCTGCTTTTTCAAATTTTAGTCAAGACTGAAATAATTCTTAAAAGCCAATCATGAGACAATTCTCCCCCTCAACTGGATTCTTTTTGCGACTACCATGGTAAGGCGTCAGATCATGCAATCAATGAATGCTTATAGTTCAGGATGAAAGTTCAAAAGTTGATGTATGCTAAAATTATGATCTTCGAAATAGAAAGAAAGAAAAAGGAAGACGTGAATATGGTGTCCATCCATCTTTCCATCCCAGCATCCATTATAATATCATGTTCATTAGAAGTAACTAAAAGGAAAAAGTCTGACAGATCTTCATAGGTCCCAAAGCTTGAAATCAAAACACCAGCTCCTTTCGAATATATGGATTCAAAAGCAGTACCTTAGAAGTATGGGTGCGAGATAACAAGTTAAAGTATATGCCAAGGAAGTAGTGAAATAAGATCGGTGGTCAATATTTCTAGAGTGGGTGGCATGACGAGAGGCGATTGTTTTTATACTCCAGAAGAAATAGAGAATAGAAGAAATGATGAACATGAAAGGAGTAGGAAAGGGAAAAATAAGAAAGAAGAATTGGTGGAAGAAAGTGAAGTCAAACAATTTCAAGATGCAGGCAAAAAAATGACTTGCAATTAGAAGTAAAGAAACCAGTGTCTAAGCATGAGGCATATGAATTCTTAAAGTTGGTTAAGTAAAGTGAGTACAAGGTGATCAAACAGTTGAATAGAACTCCAGCTAAGGTTTCACTGTTATCTTTGATCTTAAATTCAGAATCTCATCAAAATGCACACTACTTAGGGTTCTGAATCAGGCATATGTTTGCCACGATATATCTGTGGATAACTTGAATAATATAGTTAAGAGTGTAATGGCAGCTCAGTACATATCCTTTACTGATAATAAAATACTTAGATAAGGGACTAGGCATACAAAGACTTTATATATATCAACCAAATGTAAAGGATATTCTATTGCTAAAGTTTTTATGGATAATGGGTCATTCCTGAATATTCTACCTAAAACAACCCTCTCAAAGCTACCAATTAATGAGACATATGTGATAGTACAAACTTTTGATGGAACTAGAAGAGATGTCTTAGGAGATATTGAAATACCTATCTGTCACATTTACATCACATTTCAAGTGATGAAAATGGTACCAGTTTATAGCATGTTATTGGGTTGACCATGGATACATTCGGTAAGGGTAGTACCATCATCTCTACATCAGAAAGTCAAATTCAACACTGAAGAAAAAATGATTAAAATTTTAGGGGAGGAAGACCTTCTGATCACTAAGCCTGTCTCAACCCTATATATCAAAGTAGCGAAAGAAGCGTTTGAAAGTTCTTTCCAATCCTTCGAGATAGCAAATACATCATATGTTAAAGAAAGATTAGTCATCCCAACTTCTCGATTATCAACCACAACTATGATGGTAGCAAAAAAAATAATAAGGACAAGTTATTCCCCAGAGAAAGGTTTAGGAAAACATGAACATGGAATCAATGTCTTTCTGCTCCCTTCCAATAATGACAATAGAGCTAGATTATGATACAAGATCACTAGAGAACACATAAAGAGGATCTAGAAAGAGAAAAAGGAGCGTCGACTAGCAAGGTTGGCAAATCAGGAAGCTTCAATGGAGAAAATGATGTTCCCACCCCTAAAGCAAATATTCAGATGTGTTGGTTTTTTTCATAAGGAAATATAGATGATGGGAGATCCACAGGATGTGGAGATAATGTTAGAGAACTCATTAGTAACTATAGTGAGCAAGAATGTACCTCATGATAAAGCAGTTTTATGGGTCACACCTTTGCCACCAGGATAAAATCTGAATAATTGAAAAGCTTATGAATTATCATCTCATGAATTAAAGTAATCCAACTAATTAATTTCTTATGATTCTGCCCAATATTGTTAGAAGATATTAGCATGGGCTTCCTTTCGAATGTTTCAAAATAATTTTTAATAAAATAAAGTGCATGTTTCATTTCCATCCTTGAACTCCTTGCTACTTTCATTCCATTATTTTCTACTTATTTTCTATATCTTTGCAATATTTTTCTTTTAGACTCACTCGATCCAAGAATGCCAATGATGAATTAAATTTTGATGAAATTGAGTTTGGGTATGACTTCAATAACCCTATCTTTGAAATTACATCTGATGAAGAAGATTTTTCTCCTGAAATAACTAGGATGATAGAACAGGATAAAAAAAAATTAATGCAACATTCAGAAGAGACAGTGGAGATAATAAATTTAGGAACCAAAGAAAACAAGAAGGAAAAAAGGGTTAATGCATCCTTGCTCTCAGAACTCAAAGAGAGGCTAGTTAAACTACTCGAAGAATTAATATAAGTCTTTGCATTGTCATACCAGGATATGCCAGGGTTGAGTACGGACATAGTTATGCATTATTTACTATTAAAATTAGAATGTAGACCCGTAAAATAAAAGCTAAGAAAAATGAAGCCAGACATCTTGTTGAAAAAAAAAAGGAGGTAAAAAAGCAGTTTAAGGCAGGTTTTTTAGAGGTGGCTAAGTATCCAGAATGGGCAGTTAACATTATTTCTGTCCCTAATAAGGATGGAAAGGTAGGAATGTGTGTTGATTATCGGGACCTTAATCCTGCAAGTCCAAAGGATAATTTTTCTCTGTTACATATTGATGTGTTGGTTGATAATACAGCTCGATTCTATATGTTCTCATTAATGGATGGATTCTCAGGTATAACCAAATTAAAATGAATCCTGATGATAAAGAAAAAGTAACTTTTATCACTCTCTATAGAATATTTTTGTTATAAAGTGATGCTGTTTGGATTGAAGAATGCGGGGGCAACTTACCAAAGAGTAATGGTTACCTTGTTTCATGATATGATCCATAAAGAAATAGAGATATGTGTTGATGACATGATAGCAAAATCTCAATGTGGTGAAGACCATATTACAGTTTTGAGAAGATTGTTTGAGCGGCTAAGAAAATATCAGCTTCAATTAAATCATGCAAAATGCATATTTAGAGTTTCATCAAGGAAATTAATAGGGTTTATAGTTAGTAGGAGAGGAATTGAGATCAATCCTAATAAAATTAGGGCTATAGTTGAAATGTCAGCTCCTAAAATTGAAAAAGAGGTCTGAAGCTTTTTAGAAAAGATTAATTATATAACTCGAATTATATCACAATTGACAGCTACGTGTGACCCTATCTTTAGGCTTTTGAGGAAAAGTAACTCATGAAAATGGAATAAAGAATGTCAAATAGCCTTTGACAAGATCAAACTTTACTTGCAAACTCCTTCAATTCTACAATCGCCTATACCCGGTTGTCCTCTCCTCTTATACTTTGCAATTTTTGAGAGCTCAATGGCTGGTGTTCTTGGATAGCACGATGATTTAGGAAGGAATGAGCAAGTCAAATATTATATAAATAAAAATTTCACCAATTATAAAGCTAAGTATTCTCTACTAGAAACAACTTGTGCTGCATTAGCATGGGCTGCTCATCGACTAAGGTACTACATGCTATACTACACCACCTTTTTGATATCTCGAATGAATCCCATTAAATACATTTTTGAAAAGCCAGCTCTAACTGGGAGGATTGCTCGATGACAATTTTTATTGACTAAGTATGAGTTAATATATATCACCCAAAAGGCGATAAAAGAGAGTGTTATAGCTGATTATTTGGCAAATTGAGACATTGAAGACTATCAACCAATAAGTTATGAGTTTTTCGATGAAAGAATCATGTTGGTAGAAGAAAAGTAGGAATTAGAAAGAAATTGAATTATAAAAGGGAGTGATATAACTTACTATTTAGCTTCGAACGCCTTAGGAAGTGGGATATGAGTCATCCTACTCTCTCCAAAAGGAAAATATTTTTCAGTGACAGTCAAATTGTGTTTCGAATGCACCAATAATATGGTTGAATAAAGCTTGTGCTTTAGGAATACAAGCCGCCATTGATATGAAAATTAAAAGGCTGGAAATATATGGTGATTCAGCATTGATAATCAACTAGTTGAAAGGAGAATGGAAAATTAGAGATCCAAAATTTGTTCCTTACTAAGAATATATTCTTGATTCAACTCAAAGCTTTGAATACATAAGTTTCTATCATGTTTTTCGAATTGAGAACCAAATTATAGATACATTGGCTACATTAGCTATAATGTTCTGACTGAACACTTGTGGAAAGATGCCTCCCATCAAGATCGAAACTAGAGGGGTCAATGCTTACTGTACAAACCTTGAAGAGGAACGTGATGGTAAGCCATGGTTTCATGATATCAAACAATACCTCATAAATAGGACATACCCTTCAGAAACCTCAAATACTGACAAAAAAATAATTCGGCGGTTAGTAATTAATTTCTTTTTAAGTGGCAATGTTTTATACAAAAGAAACAATGATACGATGATGATTAGATGTGTGGTTGAAAAAGAAGCTCAAAGATTAATAGAAGAAGTACAAGAGGGGTTTTGCGGGACATATTCAAGTGGACATATGTTGGCCCAAAAAATTCTTAGAATGGGTTACTTCTAGTTGAAAATGGGATGAGATTGCATAAACGATGTCTAAAAATATTATAAGTGTCAAATATATGATGATGATATCAATACTCCTCCAACACCCTTACATGTGATGGTGTCCCCGTGGCCATTCTCAATATGGCGAATAGATATGGTTGGTCTAACTGAACCTAAAACTTCCAATGACCATTGATTCATTCTAGTAGCAATTGCTTATTTTACTAAATGGATAGAGGCAGCCTCTTATTCCAATGTAACAAAGAATGTAGTTTTAAAATTTATCAAATAAAATATCCTATGTCGGTATGGTCTTCCTGAAAACATCATCACTGATAATATAAAGAATTTCAGAAATAAGGATATGACAGAGATGTGTGCAAAATTTAAAATTAAACACCATAATTCTTCCCCGTACTGCCCAAAGATGAATGGTGCAGTTGAAGCAGCAAATAAGAATGTCAAGAATATAATTCAAAAAATGGCAATAACATATAAAGATTGGCATGAAATGCCTCCTTATGCTCTTCACTGGTATAGAACCATGATCAGAACATCTACTAGGGCAACACCATTTTCTTTAGTATATGGCATGGAGGCAATATTACCCATTGAGGTTGAGATTTCTTCTCTCAGGATTATTATGGAAGCTGAACTTTATGATGCTGAATGGGTGTAGAGTCATTATGATTAGTTAAACTTTATTGAATAAAAAAGATTGACAACTTTGTGTCACGGTCAATTATATCATAAACGATTTATCAATGCCCATGCAAAGAAGATGAAAGCAAGGGAATTTTAAGAAGGAGACTTGGTGCTCAAAAAGACTATTCTTAGGCATCAAGACCTTCAGAGAAAATGGATCCTAAATATGAAGGTCTATATATCGTAAAGAAAATATTATCTGGAGGGGCTCTCATTTTAACTAATATGAATGAAAAAGACTTGCCAAACCCGATGATTATAGATGTTGTAAAGATGTATGATGCCTAAAGTTGTAAGAATGAAAAAGAAAAGAAGGTGCAAGAAACATGGTTAGGGATTATTTAAAGTCAATTCAAGCTTATGATTATTAGATTTATATTATTCATTGGCTTTCCTTAGTAAAATTTTACTCTTTATTGCATAAATTTACACTATTTAAAAATAAGTAACTATGAAAAGCGTTCATAAAAGGATCATCGATAGACTTGATAAACTAACACTCCTGCCTAACTCGTACTTTAAGGCATATATTTTATTGAAAACTATTCTTGAAATATTTGAAAAAGGTATACAATGCTAAGAGATGGTTAAAATTCAGTTAATATATTTGATAAGCTCGAAAAATAAACTTGGAATGAAAAGAACACATGTTAATGGATGAAAGAATTGCTAACAGGATGCTTATAGGGGCATTAACGGATGAGGTTGTTCTAAGATCTAGGCTCTTGCTTGAACAGAACCCAAGAAGACATTTTGAAGATCTCATAACAATGTTAGTTGCTGGATTTGTTCCAGATTCAGGGATTGTTACAGTTTTGATATTATATTTTTCTTTCAAAAGAAAGATTCTTAATCACTAAAATGATAAATTTAAAAGAAAATTAACATGGCATTTAGGTACAAGCAAATAAACATGGCATACAAATTTTTAGCATTTTTTTCGAGGAAAAATAGATCCTTAAATTTCTAAATATAATTAAAAGAATCTGCATACAAAAATTATTTTTCAAAAAGTTTAAGGTATGAAGTATTAGAAACTCATGGGGTCAAACCTTAGGTTCCTCTTTTTATTTTTCTAAAAAAAGGGTTCACAGAGTCAAGCTTTAAGAACTCATAGGGTCGAGCCTTAGGTTTTTTTTTTTTTCTTTTTCAAAAGTTTCTAGTATCAAGTATTAGGTATTTTCAGGGTCAAGCCTTAAGTTCAATTTTCATTTTCTAAAATAATTTACTAATGTTGAGCATTAGGTATTCCCAAAGTTGAGCATTAGGTTCCCTTTTTCTTTTTCAAAAGTTTTTGGTATGAAGTATTAGGAACTCTTAAAGATCAAACCAGATATCATTTTTAGGACCGAGACTCAAGTTTTATCTTCTTTTTTTTTACAATTAATAATAGATCATGGATGAGGTCAAACCTTAAAAAAGAATCAATTACTAACTTTTTGCGTATCTTTAATTAATTAAAGTAATTAAAGTATTTTTTCAAAAAAAAATTAATTAAAGTATGCAAAGAGAGGGCAATTATAATAATTTATTTTTTATATATAATAAAAATAATTTAAAAATAAATAAAATTATTAATAAAATATTTTTTATGCTCTGTACATAAGCTCTAAATATATAAGACGAAATTCAATTAACAAGAAAATAGCATAAAAATATACAGTAGCCATAACCTGCAGAGTATGAGAATGAAAGGGTTAATTACTAAAAATTTATATATAAAAAAGAGAAAAAAAATAATAATAATAGAAAATAAGAATATTTTCACTATAAATAAGGGAAAACAAAAGAAAAATAGAGAAACACAGAATAAAAGCTAGCAGTGAGCAATTAAATTTTCTGGTAGAAGAAATTATAAAATTTTAAATTCTATTAAATACAAGAGGTGTGTTTAATAGAACCCAGAAATAAGAAAGAGAAACGACAGCAATATACTCAACTTTCAACAATTAAGGCAGCGTCATCAGGTAAATAATTTGACCACTTACTCATTTATTTATTTTACATATATTTCTTATTATGATTTCAAACAAATAAATATAGTCAGGTAGTGATTGCATCATTTATCTTGTTCATACATAATAATAATAATAATAATAATAATAATAATAATAATAATAATCAGGGCCGTCTAACACCATGTGCAACAAGTTCAATAGCACAGTGCCTCAAAAAATTATGGGGCCCAATAATATAAATCCAAACATGTGATTTTCATATTAGGGGCCTAAATTTCAATGTAAGAACAGGACCTCTTTTATTTTTGCAAATGTTTAAGACGGCCCTGATAATAATAATAATAATAATAATAATAATAATAATAATAATAATAATAAATGGAGAGTTATAGGAGATATACATATTATATACGAATGTAAACATACAGAACTCTTAAATTATTTACAATATGCATAAGGGCAGAAATTGATATCAACAAATATTATCATTCAAGAAAATAACGAGGAGCTTGAATACTCAGCTTCGTTTTAGGGCCTACTCTGTCTTATTTATACTATAGACTTAATATAAAAAATTAATAAAAACATAATAAAAGTAAATTAGAGATAAATTAAATCTTTGAATAAAAACTCAAATGAATGTATGGTCTTAAATAAAATAAAAAAACTACTTTAATAAAGCTAAAAAATAAAATCAAATATAGAAGATTGAATAACTATAGGAGACAAACAACATTTTAATAAAAAGACCTAAAATAAGAAGAACAAAAAATATTAAACTTAAAACATTATGACCAAAATGAGATTAGTAGTATAATAAAAAAAATGTTATTATGGGTATTTTGATTAAGAAAGAAAGAGATTTGAATCTAGAAAGCAAAGTACATATATTAAAAAATTAATAATAAAGGAAAATAAAAGATTTTTTTTTACCATAGCATTCATGAACAATAAGACTAAGATTTATATGGAAACACCAAAATATAGATCCGAATTCAAAAGATAATACAGTGAAGAAAATCTCTATTTTTTTAAGAAAAAGGAAAAAAAAAAAAAAAGAAAGATGAAGAACAATTAAGAAATGTTAAAGAAGAGAGTGGTGGACGGCTAAAATGTAAAAGCAGAAAACGTGGTATTTATAATGAGTGTTAGGTTTAAATTCAACCTCCAAAATGATGGAGTTTTGCTAATACATGCATTTCTTTTAATATAAAACATGTTTCTTTTATTGAGACTTGTGCCACATAAGTCTCAACCCACTTAATGTTAAAGTTTATATACTATAGCCTATTAATTTAGATATGTATTTGGCCATTCAAGTCTACATGCAGCTTTATGCACCTTTGTTTAGTTCACACTGACAGTGCAAAAGATATTACACTGTAAATCATCATTATTACTTTAGTTTTTTCTTTTCTTTTCTCTTAACTTATTTAAGAATTATAAAATGATTAATATAAATAAAGTAAATTAATAATATTCTATTTTAACAAATTTCTTCAAATTTATGCCTTTGTGATATTTTTTATGGGATATTATATTTTGTAAGACCATCTACTTCAACATCTTTAACTATGTTATTAACAGTACTCCTCCTATCTTAAAGGTGCAACATGTTAGTATTGGGAATGATAAGGTTGCCCTCAAAATATGGACTCTCAAAAATTTAAAGGAGATATGTGATAAAGATAAGGATAGTCATTGAGTAGCTAATTCCTATATAATCGGTAGTTATCTGTTTTTTATTATTTTTCCTCTATTTAAATCATTCTGCTCATTGTTTTTTTGTAATTGATTAGTAAGACTTATGACCTTCATCATATAATAAAATATAGTATTATTTTGTTTCTTTTTATTATTCTACTCTTTTCTTCTTGGTATCAGAGCTTGAAAGACCTAAGCATGTCCTTAAACTGCAACAATCCAAAACTTTGTCTTTATTAATCATTTCCTCTTTAGTTCATCAAGCCATTTAAGATATTCAATCGTTTCCGTTTCTCTTAATCGTTAGAAAAACCAAAGTCCCTAATCGACAGAGCTTCAAATCATCTATCCATATCCCAAATAGCAGAAACTCAACTCTCCAAACCGCAGATGATCAATTGTTGATAGTAATCTCAAATTTGGAAAGAAAAAAAACCTTGTGCAAATTGAATGTTTCTTCCAATACGTAAATCAGAAGGGTTTTCTTTCTAGACTTTCAAATGCCTTTTATCTCCTTCCAGACTTCTAAATCGCTGCAATTTTCTTTTTCTTTTGTGTTATATATATATTTGGTTCAGTTCTATTTGTTTCTATTGTTTCATAAATCCAAATGCTTCTTCATACTTCAATCGACAAAATTGCAAGTCATATTTCAGAAAAACAAAAAAGGTTCCATCTTTAATTTCACACAACACAGTTTCATTGTGTTGAGAACAAACAAAAACCCTAATCTCGCACAACACAGTTTCGTTGTGTAGAGAACAAACAAAAATTCCAATCTCACATAACACAATTCCGTTGTGTAGAGAACAATTAATTCAAAGAAAAACCACACAAATGACAAACGTCTTCATTTTCAAGAAAGTTACGGACTTGTCAGTGGGATTTAAAATTTCATTTTTTTTTCATTTTTTTCATTTTATTTTTCAAGTGGTTTGGAGGCATTAAGAATCAAAAGAAACTCTTGTCAATGGATTAAAAAAAAAAAAACTTCCCATGCAGTTTGAGAAGCATAGAGAATCACAAGAACACTAAACTGAGCCTTCAAACCTCGGCTCAGTTTTCGGGAGGATATTAACAGTACTCCTCCTATCTCAAAGGTGCAACACGTTAGTATTGGGAATGATAAGGTTGCCCTCAAAATATAGACTCTCAAAAATTTGAAGGATATATGTGATAAAAATAAGGATAGTCATTGAGTAGCTAATTCTTATATAATCAGTAGTTATTTGTTTATTATTTTTCCTCTATTTAAATCATTCTGCTCATTGTTTTTTTGTAATTGATTAGTAAGACTTATGACTTTCATCATATAATAAAAGATAGTATTATTTTGTTTCTTTTTATTATTCTACTCTTTTCTTCTTATGTTCTATCTACTATTTACAATAAAATAATCTCATCTACACGTTTATTTAATAAATTAAAAAAATTAATGCAGTAATAAAAAGTATTACATTCAAATAATAAATATAGTAATTAAAATATATTTAATCTATATTAAAAAATACATATGTGTACACGAGTAATATAAAAAATAATAAATAAATGAATTTAATAATTATATCCAAAAAGTGAGTGTAATTATAAAAAAATAATGTATCAAAAATAATTTTCGAACAAAGAAAAATAATAATAATAATAAATGATGAAAGAATTATGTCTAAAAAATGGATACAATAATAATAATAATAATAATAATGAACTATATGAGGACGATAATTAATCCACCAAAAAATAATCGAACTACGAGAACTTTGATTTTGTTAAACAGATATTTAGGCATTCGAAATCAAGTTTTAAATTAAAGTTCATCTTAATAAAAAAAAATAATTTCCTCTCCAAAAAAAATATATAACAATAAACATGTATTAATTAAAAAATAGCAAAATAAAAGACATAAATATTTAATAAAAATATGAAATTAAAATAATTATGTCAAGAGAGTGGATATAATTTTAAAAAAAATAATAATTATAAATTTAATAAATGTTAAGCTATAAAATCTTATGCATTTAGACAGTGAATATTTAGATTAAATCACAAATTAATAAATAATATCTGTACCCACGAGGATAATAAAATTATTAAAAATAATAAAAATAAAATAAAATTAATAATATATTGTGTCCAGATAGTTGATAAAAAAAATTAAGATATAAGAATAAAAAAACATAATTTAAATTTATATTCAGACAGTGAATATAATTTCTCCTAACAATAAAACATAATAAAATAATAAAATATCACAATAATTATAATATTAAGTTTGGACGTTATAAAGTTTTTTTTTCTATACATAACCTATACCCAAATATTATCTCTAAAAATATAAATTATTACTACATATTTAATTAAATTTTATATTTAATTGGTGGCTTTTTATAATACACATAAAAAATAATAAAACTCAACATAAGTCGATCAAAAATTAAACTAAATTTATAATGCGCTGACTACTCATCCTTCTATGTGCGGCAAAGTAAAAAGTTTAGCTATATATATATATATATACATATACATATATATACTTATTCAAGTCATCAATGAACATGTATGATGGAAATGGTTTTATTAATATTATTTTAAAACGTATTGTCACGATCACTAAATTATTGTATAAAAATACTGTCAAATTTTAATTGGAAATGTAACGTGCCAAGTCAAATTACAATATAGGTGATAAGAATATTACGTCTTAATATTGAAAAATGTTTTAGCCAAACCTGTCTTTAAGCATTTCAAATATAATGCATCAAGTTGGTCGACACGTAAACTACATGCATTATATTTGGTATTTTTCTACTGCAATATTTAAAAAAAAAAAAAGAAATTAGAAATTGACGAAGCATGACTTAGAATTCAATTCTGCAATGAATTACATAATCTGAGAAAACAAAACAAACAAAAGCAAAAGAAGGAAGGATTTCAGTTTTTGACTTACTTTACAAGATGGCTCAAATTGATTTATTTTAATCCATTATTCCATCTAGTTTTAAAATTCCTTGATTTATCAATGTGGTCAAGGTTCCCAAATATTATAATACACAGGATATAAATAAAAATAAATAAATAAATAAATAGATATGTAAACTAATCCTATTGTCTACTTCGAGAGTCAAAACCTGAAAATAAAATTATTTGGGCTGTCCTGCATCGACACTCAACACCTACAAATTTATTAATTATATTTTACTTTGAGGAAAATTAAAAAGAAGCCTTCAAAGAAAGTATACATATTTGTTAATTTTTTATTATTAAAATAAATTGAGAATATTGATAATTATATGAGAGTATTAAAATTACAGTTTGATAAAATATGATGATCAATAATAATTTTTTTTTATATAAATTATTTTTTTGAAATCAAGTCGGATAGTTTTTGTTATTGTATTTCCCATATGGATTCTATTTTTTTGGATACTTAAACAAATATATTAGTGATAAATTGATTCCTTTATTTGAGAAAAATGTCATTGTCTTATTTCTAACAATGGTTTCTATTTGAAAAATAAAATATGTCAAACTATCTTTCTATTTAAAGTTTATTTTTTGTGCAATATTTCAAGAATTGACACAAGTATTTGAAAGACCATTCAAGATATAAACCATTGATAATAGCAAGAAATTCTAAGCAAAATATTTAAAACCCTGAAATCCTTAATTTCCTCATAAGCTAATTTATGAAATCCTTAATATGCTCATAAGTTAATTTAACTTCTTCAAAGAAAATGGATTAATTGTTAACTGATGTTTATTCAAATAATTATCAGCTTCGATGGCAGTGAATGCTGTACCATCATCAACAAGAGTACAAAGAGGCACAAGCAACCCACTTGCTTATCAATTTTAATCTTCAATTTTGCAATTAATTTGGAACATTTCTTATCAACTTTTTTTTTAAAACTTTTTCTCTCTTTTCTTCAGCATACATTTTCCAATTATTATAAGTAGCATTAACCAGTAGTGTGTTTTCAAAATTAGTTCAAGCCAATCATAACATAACAATATAGAGTTTATATGTTAGGAACAGTAAATTTTTAATTGATTTTGACTTTGTAAAAGTTTCGTCTTACCCCTAAAAATATTTACTTTTTTACGAATAATTATATGCTACAACCGTTGTAGCAATAAATACCTACAACGAACCAATGGGATTCTTACACGTAAATTAAATAATTCATTTCATTGGTCCGTTGTAGGCATTTAATCTACGTGTAAGAATCCCATTGGTCCGTTGTAGACATTTATTGCTACAACGGTTGTAGCATATAATTATTCCTTTTTTATTGCAAAAAAAATGGCTATATATTAGAAGGGCTTTTTAGTGTTTGCAGAGATTAATGAAACTCACTGCATTGAATAGCATTAAAATTATTGATATGGGTGTTTCTATTTTCAGAGCCTATAGAAAAAATGATGTGGTTTAAAGTTATATTGAGTAATTTAATGTTTTCTAAAAATTAATATATTCTTTACATTTCTACAATGCTTTATATGAGGCTTTAGGCTTCGCCCATGCTGAAAAGAATATCTGAAAAAGAAAGATAGAGGGAGAGAATTAATTACATGGCCCCTCTCTCTTTTTTCTAAGTTTTATTATTGACTTGGATTAAATAAATAATATTTTTTAATTAAATGTTAAAGTATATATTTCAATGAAAAGAACATAAGTTGAATAGAATACATTTTAAATTTCCATTTTCCAATCACATTGATTCAAGCTTGAATTTTTTAATAAATTGATATGTTGAAATACATTTTAAGCCTAAAATAAAATTAAATAATTCATCATATTTTTTAATTTGAAAATATTTAAAAATTAATCTTTTTATAATTTGATCACAAAATGAATAAAATTAAATCGAGATTTTCAAACAAACTAATAAATTGACTATAATTAGACTTCTCAAATAAAATCATAATAAATTATATTAAAAATATATATAAATTTATATATATTTTTCTATCACTGTATGGCTTAAGCCTTACGTTAATATTTAACTCAATAAAGTGCATTAGTGTAATATAAGACACATGGTATATTATATGTCATGTAACATTTTTATCACTACATATTAAAATTTAAATTTATTTGTTAAATCTAAGGTTTTAACCCATTGTCTTATTTTTTTACTTACCCTATAACTAAATTTACTATATGCATATCTTACCAAAATAAAAAAAAATTATTATATATTTATAACCAATATCTTACATAAAAATATTATACTTTCTATATTTATTTTTAAACAAATTAATATAATTTAAATGATATATTTTGATTAGACTTTATTAAACTCTAATAATATATCTTAATTAAATGATATCTCATATTTAGATTAATGTTTATAATTTATTTAAATGTTTTAATTACTTAATCATTTCAAAAAATATTTGAATTCTTTTCAACTTAAGGACTCAATTAGGGTCTTCAAAATTTTAAGTTTTTATTAATTAGGTGATCTTATTGTAATCATGCAACTTCCATATTAAATACATACTAGATTTAAATATGAATTTGAGCTTTCACATGAGTTAAATTAAGCCATATCTACTAAAATCTAATTCAGTTACATCGGTATGCTCCATCTCCGTAGCTACAATCTCAAAACTTAGATATGCAATTATATGATATAAATATTTAATATATCAAACTTTGAACAAGATTGAAACAGACTAACAAAACAATGAATAAAAGAATGAAAGAATCAGTTATGAATATTTTCTCAGAGAGCTTCTTTGAGAAAGAATGTGTATCGTATATTGTGTTTCTTCCAACCTGTACAAAGAGTATATATACACTTGAATTTGCCAATCAAAACTCATTACACAGATTGATGAGTTGGACAGCTAAATAAATATTATGTACATGTATATATTCAATATCCCCCCCTCAAGCTGGAGTTGGGGAGAAGTCAACCAACCCAAGCTTGGAGATAAATGTCTGGAATTGCGTGGAAGGCAAGGGTTTGGTGAACAAATCAGCTACTTGCATAGATGATGGAAGGTAAGGTGTGCTGATGAAGCCTGATAGTAACTGATTTCTGACCACATGACAGTCAATGTCAATGTGTTTCGTTCGTTCATGGAATACAGGATTGGCAGCAATGTGAATAGATGCTTTGTTATCACAGTGAAGAGGAATTGGTGTACTCACAGAAATGTTGAAGTCTTTGAGTAGATAGGTGAGCCATTGAATTTCACAAACTGTTGCATCCATTGCTCTGTATTCAGATTCTGATGATGATCTGCTTATGGTGCTTTGCTTTTTAGATTTCCATGAAACCAGTGTTGTACCAAGAAAAATACAGTAGCCTGTTGTTGACTTTCTTGTATCAGCACAGGATGCCCAATCAGCATCAGAGAAAGCCCTCAACTTCATATCATTCTGAACAGGTAAAAATAATCCTCTGTGACTTGTACCTTTCAAATACTTGACTATTGTTAAGGCTGATTTAAGATGTTGCTGTGTAGGAACTTGCATAAACTGACTCAGTTGTTGGATAGCAAAACTGATGTCTGGCCTTGTTAAAGATAAGTATAGAAGTCTGCCAATAAGTCTTCTATATACATCTGGAGCAGTGAGTGGTGAATCCATGTTGGAAGTAAGTTTGATACCTTGAACATATGGACTCTTGGTAGGTTTGGTGTCCTGCATTCCAGTATCTTTCAGAATATCAGTAATAAACTTGTGTTGTGAGATGAATAGTCCATCAGTGGATCTTGCAATTTCCAGTCCCAAGAAAAATTTTGCATCGCCAAGATCTTTGATGGTAAACTGTTGATGAAGATAGTCTTTGAGTTGTTTGATCAGCTTGATTGAAGGACCTGTGATGAGGTAGTCATCTACATATATCAATATAGCAATAAAAGTATCATCATTTCCTTTAGTGAATAGACAATGATCACTATTTGATTGCTGAAATCCCTGAGATTTAAGGCTGTTAGAAATCTCCTTGTTCCATTGCCTGCCAGCCTGTTTCAATCCATACAAAGATCTCTGAAGTTTACAAACTTGTCCCTTTTGAGCTTTATTGTAACCAGGAGGCACCTCCATGTAAATGGTCTCATCAATTGTGCCATGCAAATAAGCATTATTGATGTCTAACTGCTGAATAGACCAGTTATATGCTGCTGCAATTGTGAGGAATACTCTTACAGTTACTAATTTAGCAACTGGAGAATATGTCTGGTTGTAATCCAATCCAAGCAACTGATTATACCCCTTTGCTACTAATCTAGCTTTGAACCTGTCAACACTACCATCTGCATTGTACTTTACCCTGTAAATCCACTTACATCCCACAGGTTTTACATTAGCAGGTAAATCAGTAATGATCCATGTATTATTATGTTCTAAAGCTGTCAATTCTTTTGTCATGGCATCTACCCAATTTTTGTCATTTTTAGCCTGATTATAATTACTAGGTTCTTGGATTTTAGATACTTGTGCAACAAAGTTTAGGTGTGAGGGGGTAAAATGTATTTTGTGTTTTGGTTGAGAAGTGTTTATGACAAAATCATTCATCCAAGGAGGAGCAGTTTTGGTTCTAGTACTTCTTCTTACAGGTGGAATTTCTACAACCTGATCTAATTCAGGTGTAGGTGGTGATATGAGTGATGGTAGAACAGAAGTAGTTGGTTGTACATCATTAGAGAATAGAGTATCATCATTTTGATCAGTGGTTACTAAAGTATCAGTAGGATTTTTCTCAGGAAAGGAAGATACAAAAGGAGTGGTTTCAGATATGCAATTTGGTAAAGTAAATGTGGTTACTGACTCTGGTGTGATGTACTGATAAGGAAAAACAGATTCAATAAAGACCACATCTCTAGAATGTATTAATGACTTTGTAGTCATGTCATACAACTTGTATCCTTTATGTTGTTGGGAATAACCTAGAAACACACAAGGATGAGCTCTTTGATCAAATTTTGATTTGTGAGGCAATGTGTTAGTGGAGTAGGATAAACAACCCACGGTTTTGAAATGATCATACTTTGGTAGCTGGTGATGAAGTCTTTCAAAAGGTGTCTGCCAATTAAGATTTTCAGAGGGCAGCCTATTTATGATGTGTGTAGCAGTTAACAAAATTTCTGACCAGAACTTAGTAGGTAATTTTGATTGATGTAGTAAGGCTCTAGCTGTATTGAGTAGAGTTCTATGTTTTCTTTCTACTACCCCATTCTGTTGTGGGGTATAGACACAGGTTTTCTGATGTAATATTCCCTGATTTTGAAAGAACATTTGGCATTCAGAATTGGTGAATTCTGATCCATTATCGGTTCTTATAATTTTGATGGTTTGGTTAAATTGTGTCTGGATGAATTTGAAGAAAGATTTCAAGGCAGATGGCACTTGAATCTTGGTGGTTAACATGTAAGTCCAACAGTATCTGCTATAATCATCAACTATTGTGAGCATATAGACAGCATTGGTTATGGATTTAACACTGTAAGGACCCCAAAGATCAACATGTATTATTTCAAAAGGTTTAGAGGTAGATATATGACTAGTTGGAAAAGGAATTCTTGATTGTTTAGCAATAGGGCATACAGGACATAACATATCAGCAAAATCACATTCTTGCATACCAGATACATGCTTTAATCTCTTATTTGATATATGTCCTAATCTAGCATGCCAAAGCATAGCTAGATGTTTATTATGACTAGAACACTTAACTACATTATTGCATTTCATAGGCTTCACAAAAGATTCTTTGGTCAAGTAGTAGAGATCTTCAAATACCTTTCCCACTGCTAACACATCTTCAGTCTGTAAATCCTGGAATAAACAGTATTCAGGAAATGAGTGAATTGATAATTGGCAGGATTTGGTGATAAGACTCACAGAGATTAGGTTACAGCTGAAAGATGGCACATATAGTACATTATACAATGTTATCCTGTCATTGAGTCTTATGTTTCCAATATGTGTAACAGTCTTGGTTGAATTATCTGGTAGCCTTATGGTTTTAGGTGGATTTAGTTTATGAACAAGGTTATAGAAAGAAAGTTTAGAGGTAATATGGTCTGTTGCACCAGAGTCTATTATCCAATTACTTTTGCAACTAAAATCAATACTAGTTATGACAGAATTAAGTAGTGTACCTGCAAAATTGACATTTTTAATGTCATTGTCCATTGGACTTTCAGCAACAGCTTTCCCCCTGATCAGCTTCTGTATCATTTCAGATAAGTCTTTGTCAACTGCTGCAGATTCTTTTAAGTTTGTATTGTATTGTTGTTGTGACATATCCTCTACTTGAGCATTATTTGCACTTGCAGTTCCGGCAATTTTGTTTCCCTTTCTCTTCTGCAACTCAAAGAACCAGTCAGGATATCCATGGATGGAGAAACAGGTATCAATGGTGTGGCCATTAGTCTTGCACTTTGTACAATATCTATCCCTTTTGTCTTCCCTTTTACTCCTGTATCTGTTTGAGCTAGAGTAATTATAACCTGATGAACTATAGTTGTTAGGATTGCTACTTCCATAGTTATTGTTCCTTCTTGCCAGCATTACATTAGAAGATTCACTAGATTCAAGTTTAGTAACCTGAACTTCTCTCTGTTTTTCAACACTCAAAACCATTGAGTATGCCTTGTTAATTGAAGGAAGAGGATCCATCAGCAACACTTGATTCTTCACATTATCGTACTCATCACCAAGGCCCATAAGAAATTGCATAAGTCTCCTATTATTATCATAATCAATCACAGCATTATGATTGTCACAACAAGCAGGTAAAGGAGCCAAACATAATAGTTCATCCCATCTTTTCTTAAGGTTGGTGTAGTAACTAGTCACTGATTCCCCTTCTTGTCTGTAACTAGCTATTTCCCTCTCTATTTTGTAAATCATAGGACCATTACTTTCCCCAAACCTCTGTTTCAAATCATCCCATAGTATTTTTGCACTCTTACAAAATACAAAGGCCTCAGAAATATCCTTGGATACTGCATTAATCAACCAGGAAGCTACCATACTATCAGCTTGTAGCCATTTCTCATAATTCTCCGAATCAGTTTCAGGAGAACCCTAATTTCTTCTTAGCTCTTAAAGCAATAGTTACAGACTTATTCCAAGACAAGTAATTATCAGGTCCAGTTAGCTTTGAACTTACCAGGCTAAAACCTGGAGACTCTGAGTTGTTGACATGATAGGGATCATCGTCGTGGTTCTTCGCTGTAATCGCAGCAAGGATCGTCGCGAGGTCTTCAGCAGATAACATCTTCACAAAGAAATTTGATTATCAACACCAATCAAACAATTATTTGGAGATCTAGAATCAATTTTAATCTTGCTCTGATACCATGAACAAGATTGAAACAGACTAACAAAACAATGAATAAAAGAATGAAAGAATCAGTTATGAATATTTTCTCAGAGAGCTTCTTTGAGAAAGAATGTGTATCGTATATTGTGTTTCTTCCAACCTGTACAAAGAGTATATATACACTTGAATTTGCCAATCAAAACTCATTACACAGATTGATGAGTTGGACAGCTAAATAAATATTATGTACATGTATATATTCAATAAACTTAAATTGAGTTTTCATTCTTCATTCATTTTTTGATTAGTTTGTAGGTTTCTTTTATTTTCTTTATTGAATTTCTTTCATTTTCTTCTCTAATTTTTCTTTTGATGTGATTCTTCCATTGTTCTTTATATTTCCTTTTATATATATATATATATATATATATATGTATTTTTTGCTTTTGCATGTTATATTTGAGAGTTTATTTGGTTTTCTTTTATTTTATTTGCAAAAATTATATATTTTCTATTACAAATGTTATTATTTTCATTTAGTGTGCAAAACATAATAATTTTTATTATTTTTCATAAGTCTTTTATTTTAGCAAAGAAATTTGTGCACTTTTTTTTATACTTTTTGGTAAATTGAGTCTCAATAATTTTAACAAAAAAATTAACTTTTTCTATGTTGAAGTTGGTGAGATAATTTGGGTGTCAGTTATTTTGGTTTGTAGCTTGTGTGAATTAAGATTTTTGAAATTTAGTTGGTGACTAATTTGTGGGATATTAGCAAAGAAACTCATTATAAAATGAAGCAGAAAAACATCTTCTATACTAAGGGGTTTTATGTATAAAAGATAAATTGAGAAACTTTCTAAATGAAGAAATAGTCTGCCATTTAGAGTTTTTTTTTAGTTTTGATAAAAAATTTAAAGCCATCAAAATTTTTTTATTATTTATGATAATATATTTAGATATTTGTATTTTAGAAGGAAATTGCCAATCGTATTTTCAAAATTTTATGCTTTCGTTGCAAATATTATTATTTCTAAATGAAGAAATGGTCTACCATTTAGTGATTTTTGTTTTTGAGTTTTGCTAAAAATTTAAGCCATCAAAAACATTTTATCTTCTAGATATTTGGATTTAGAAGAAATTTGCCAACAATATTTACAAATATTTGTATTTTTTTATTGTAGATATTTTTATTTTCTATGCATACCGCTATTAGCCAATCTCTTTGACACTATTATAATTTTAAAATGTGTTATGTGTTCATTTTCTAGCTCTATCTATACTATTAGTAAAAAAAATTAATCACAAATAATACTTTTAAAATAAAAATAAAAAAAACAATATAATACATTAAAATACAAATATTTAAAGAACGATTAAATTTCTGCTGCAATGCGCAGGTTGTAAACTAGTGTGTGTATATATATATATAGGTATGGACAATGACTAGTGATTTAAGAATTGAAGTTTGTTTTTTGAATTCTTCCAATTATGCAAAGTTAGTAGCAAATGTAGATGGATATCAGGAAGGCAATAATAGTCAATTCTTGCAAATGTTGTGATTATTCAGGTGCACAGGTAAAATGAAACAGCTGCAGCATATTTCACTGGAAAAGAACAAATCTTGACTACTAAAATGGGTGGTGATAATTTTACAAGTAGCTACTGATTGCCATATCCATTTTGGCATTTTGTTCTCATGTCAATAGTACATTATAATTTTCTTTTTTAAAAAAAAAAGAGAGAACAAAGTCCACTCAATATTTGCTTGCAAACTGCATGTCAAACAGTCTAATCTATACCTGCAAGGTTATTCTTTTTTTTTTTTTAATTATTCTAAACTGTAAGATAATACATTTTAATTATTTATTATAAAATTTTTCATTAATTTTTATTTAACAAAATAAAAACGCTATATATAGATATATGATTGCATGTGCATGTATATATATATATATATATATTATTGATTTTGATCCTGTCATTATTATAGACCCCAATCAGTTTCAAAGGAAATAGGATTCCTATTTCAAACTAAATCAAATAAAAAAATAAATATTCTTATTCAATTTCTTTTTTTATTTCAATTGCCAAGTTCGAACCAATTGCATCCTTAAATAATTAAATTATATATTTTTTTTAATATTGATACGGAGAAAGAGGAATCGATTCTGCATCTATTGCTCATAGGCATATATATTTATTGTTAAACTGTGTCAAAGTGTGCTTAAATAATTTAATTATTAGTGAAATTTAACAAAATTAATTTCAAATTTGAAGAACCAATTTTTTTTGAGAGGTAAAACTTATTCTCTATTCAAATCCAACATAAGAAATGGAGTAATAAAAGCAGGGGGAACATGTTCCCATTCCTGCATATCTAGCACAGAGCTTGCTGCCTTAGCAATGTGATAGGCAACAAGATTTGCAGACCTTTTAACAAAACTAATAGAGCATGAATTAAGCTCGTTACAATAATGGACACAATCTTTCAATACTGCTCCAAAATAGGAGTCAGCAGCTTCTGGATTTTGCAGCGCTTGAACCAACAATAAAGAGTCTGTCTCGAACCTTATTTTGTCAAGGCCCTTTCTCTTTACGCAGCTCAAGACCTCTCGATAGCACATAGCTTCTGCAATTTCAGGAGAGAAAATGCCATGTATTACCTTGGTACAGGCAGTAAGGAACAATCCTCTATGGTCTCTCAACACCCAACCAATACCTGTATTTTTGCCTTGATCACTGTGACCTGCATCCATATTACACTTTAACCAGCCTTCCTCTGGTCTATTCCACTTCATAACATCAGTCTTAATGCTAGCAGCAGATACCTGTGTTGCAGATTGTCTTTTTCCTTTTTGGACCTCCTTCCAACAAAACAAATAATTTCTGGCTTCATGAATCAACTGGTTAGCTGGCTTACCTCCACCACTCCACAAGTGATCATTTCTATTTTTCCATATAAACCACAAGAGCATGCAAGTTAAATCCACAACCTCCTGTTGACAATTGGAAAAGAGTAACGTTAACCAATCAACAAGTGTTGAAAGTGGATCAAACCGAAACATAAGGAGTGCTAATTGTAGGCAAATCTTAGCCACAGAGCAATGAAGGAACACATGATCCAGCTTTTCCTCCTCTTACTTGCATACAGGACACACATTATCTACTTTAACATGTCTTTTCCTCAGTTGCTCTCTAGTAGGCAGACATCCATTCCCCAATTTCCAAATCAAAATTTTCACAACTGGAGGTACTTCTACTTTCCACAACTTTGCCCAAAAAGAACTTCAGTTAATCTCCTCAGGTGCAGCCTGATAATTCAGTAACTTTCTGTAACCACTTTTTACTGAATACTTTCCTGTTCGCTCTCCCAACCAGTTCCAGCAATCTTCAATCCTCATCCTGCTTAATGGGATGCTAAGAATCAGGCTCCTATCTCTTTCATTGAAACACAAACCCACTAACTCATGATTCCAGGCTTTCGTATTGTCATCAATCAACTCATCCACATTCTGAATGTTCAGAGCCACTCCTTCTGGCCTCATGGTAACTCTAGGGTTATTATCATCTGGAAGCCACGGGGAACACCAGACTGATATTCTAAATCCATCACCCACTCGCCATCTACTACCTTCTTTTAGTAGTTGTTATGCAGATAATATGCTACGCCATATATAACTAGAATTATTTCCTAGTGAGGCTTCTAAGAAATCTGAGCTTCGGTAATACCGTGCTTTATAAAGGCGAGCAACAAGAGAACCTGGTATGGTCATTAGTCACCATCCCTGTTTTGCTAGCATAGCAATATTGTATTCGAGAATTTTTCGAAAATTCAGACCTCCGAACTTCTTTGGCTTGCACATCCTATCCCATCGTATCCATCTGATAGAGCCTGCATTATCTCCATTTTTCCCCACTAGAAACCATTCATAATCCTTTCAATTTCACCACACAACTCTTGTGGCAAGAGAAACACATTCATTGTAAACGCTGGTAGGGCCTGAACTACCGTTTTAAGAAGTATCTCTTTACCCGCTCTAGATAAAAGTTTCCTTTTCCAACTACTTAATCTACCCCAGACTTTATCTTTCACATAAGAAAAAATTTCCTTCTTATTCCGACCAATCAGGGCTGGAAGTCCTAAGTATTTACTTGGACTATCCCGCTTGAATCACCCCAAGCCCGGTTGTAATTAACTCCCTAAGGACTGGAGTTGTGTTTTTGCTGAAAATCAGTGAATATTTTTGCTTATTAATAAGCTATCCCGAGGTAAGCTCATATTCTTGTAAACAATCTCGAATCTGTCTCCAGTCAAAATCATCTGCCTTGAAGAACATGAAGCTATCATCTGCAAAGAAAAGATGTGTAATTATAGAAGCTTCTTTCTTATTAATAAGCAAAAATATTCACTGATAAGACCTCTTCTTATCCTCTAACATTACGTTATCAAGATATCCCCATTTGACCCTATCGTAAGCCTTGCTCATGTCAAGTTTGAGAGCTGCCACTCCATTTTTGCCTTGATTTTTCCCTTTTATATGATGCATTAACTCAAAAGCTACCATAACATTGTCCGTGATGAGCCTTTCTGGAACAAATGCACTCTGGACATTAGAGATAATGTTAGGCAAGATCCTCTTCAGATGGTTTGCAAGCATCATTGAAATTATCTTGTAAAGTACATTGCAAAGTGCAATTGGGCGTACCTCTGTCATCCATTCTGGATTACTTTTCTTTGGTATCAGTACGATAAAAGTCTTATTCAGATCTAAAGGAATTCTGGACTTCATTAAATACACAAGGCAAGCATCAGTGACATCCTTACCAACAATGTCCCAAAATCTCTGAATGAACGCTGGGTTCATCCCATTTGGGCCAGGAGATTTCTCTGGATGCATAGAGAAGATTGCCTCTTTTACTTCTTCCCTTGTAAATGGCGAGTCTAAATATGCATTATCTTCAGTCGTTACATAGTGTTTGACACAATCCAGAACACCATTCACATCTGAAACTTCTGACTTGAAAATCTGCTCGAAATACCTACTCATCACATCATATAGTCCATCATCCTTATCTCTCCACTGCCCTTTTTCATCACTTAGCTTTTCGATATTATTTTGCTTCTTCCTTGAAGATGTAAATGCATGGAAGTAGCGAGAATTTGAGTTCCCATCCTTTAACCAGAATTGTTTTGCCCGCTGGGACCAGTACACCTCCAATTCATGAAGCACCTGTTGATAATCATTGAGGGCCTCATTTAGACATGCAATTGATGCAGCATCGCGCTTCAACCTGAGATGGGCAATCTTCTTCTTCATCTCCTTTGCCTTCTTATTTGCTTTTTTAGTAAAGCCACCACCACATTCTTGTAAAGCCACTCCACACTGGTCAATGCGCTTTAGAATATCCCCTCTTCTACCAACCTCCCAACTCTCTTGCACAACCCTTTTACAGTCATCTTCATTTAGCCAAATGTTCTCAAAGAGAAAACGATTATTTCTTTTACCACATTCAGCTTTAGTCAAATTGAGAAAAATAACAGAGTGATCAGATGTTGTTACCTGAATTTTATCCACATAAGCATCCCAAAATCTTCCTCTCCATTCCCCTGACACCAGAACCCTATCATGTTCTCAAAGAGAAAACGATTATTTCTTTTACCACATTCAGCTTTAGTCAAATTGAGAAAAATAACAGAGTGATCAGATGTTGGTACCTGAATGTTATCCACATAAGCATCCCAAAATCTTCCTCTCCATTCCCCTGACGCCAGAACCCTATCAAGCCTTTCCTCTATCCATTCAAGAGTACCCCTACACCTCTCCCATGCAAATTGGTAGTCATTAATTCCCAAATCATGCAGCCCACATTCATCAACTGTACTTCTGAAGCCGTCTATGATTTAACTTGGTGTCTCAGCCCCTCCTCGCTTCTCTGAGCTCCTTAGGATATTACTGTAATCTCCCAAACAACACCAAGGTAGATGAGACTTCAATTTGAGACTTCATAAAAGCTCCCACATTTCCTTCTTCCTAGCCCTCTCTGGATGCCCACAAAAGCTTGTGAGTCTTCATGGCATCTCATTCTCTTACGTCGCTGCAACATCGATACGATGAGAGTGTAGGAATTATACAGGCTCTGCGACTGCTTCGCCAAATATACATTGATTATATAAATGTGTTTGTAATTTCATCTCACCACGAAAATTAATTAGCTAGTATAATTGTATTTTATTATACTTTTTAGATATGTGATTCATTTATATTCTCCCCTCAAATGTAACTGGACCTAGCTCAATTGTCATTTGTCAAATATGGATGGTAATTTACTATTTTTACTGAGGCCCTAGATTAACAACGGTGTCTAGGATCATCTGGCGGTTAGTCCATTACCTAGTTAGCTATGATATCATATAGAAATTACACAGACTCTGCGAGTGTTGGATTAAATATACAGTGACCATATAAATAGATTTAGAATTTCATCTCAATACAAAACTAATTGACTTGTATTAAAGTTTAATCTACACCATTTTATATGCCATTATATTTTATTATAATTTTTGAATTCATTTATATTCTCCAATATAATAGCTAATTAAATTTGCCATTCCTCTACTTTTTCAAAATAAGGCCAAACCACCCCCAAGGCCCACTCTATCAACTACGTAACTTCCCTCAAACCCAAGTTTTCATCTTACCACGTCCACCCTCTCTCTATTTGATTTAGTTTCCATTAAGAAAATAAAGTTGGGCTTTTTATCATTCACCACGTCCCTTAGCACATTAACTGTCCGTGCGTTACTCGATAGTTCCAGCTTAAGGTATGTCTGGTGAGCCATGACACCAGGACCCACCTATAACTCATTTTTTAGACCTTCAAGATCCATATCAGTTGGGCTGTTGTTTGATGACCCATTCTCTTCCACCACCCCATTATTATCATTGACTCTTGTATGCTTAATTTCCATAAGTACTACTCCTTCCAAAACTGGATCCTTAGCCAATGAGCCAGCTATTGGATCCTTAACATTGAAATTCTTCTCCGCTGATTTCGAGCCTTGACCCGGATCTTCAACTCGTCCCATATTCATAGCAGAAATCTCTCCTTGATGATTCACAAATCCCATTTTCTTTGCCACAATTCCTTCTCCTTCCTTAATTGAGCTTGTCTCCTTTGGGGCCTCCGCCGTCGCCTTCTCCATTCCCGGCCACCTTAACCATCGATCCCCTATCGAATTAACGTTCTTTTTCATTTGGGCTCTCAGCCAGCTGCCACACGCTCGCTCTTCATTCACTGCTCCACTATCAAAAAGTTTTTCATAAAACTTCTCTGCATGGCCTAAGATTCCACAAAAGAAGCAAAAAGATGGCAACCTCTCGTATTTGAAATGGACCCAAAACCATTCCTCTTCTTCTCGTTTCATCATCATTTTCCTCTTCAGAGCTTTCCTTATGTCAATGGCAACTCTAACTCTCATTAAACTTCTCCAAGGCCCTTCGAAGTTTCTTGGGTCACTGCAGATATATTTGCCAATGAAACTTCCCACAGTAATTCCCACTCTTTCAGAGATAAAACCAACTGGTAAATCATATATTTGAATCCAGAATTCCACATCATTTAACGGAACGGTTGGCATCATTCCTTCGTCAAGTTTTGTGAACACAAGAAGCTTTTGGTCAAAAGTCCAAGGTCCATCTTTAAGCACTCTCGTAAAATCCAATTCATGATAGGATTGGAAATTGAAAAGATTAGTGGCTATCTCCCTGATGGTGACTCCTTTTACAGGCCGAGATATGGAATCCAATGTAGTTTTCATTGCTGCAGTGTTTATTGATTTCTCATACAGGAATCTCCCAACAAAGCTCCATTTATAATCTTCTTGTATTGTTCTCTGGACTTCGTGTTTATCAAAAACCATTCCATGTGCTTTCTCATCATCTAAGGTTATTCGACCGTACAACTCTTCCAAAGAGTCATCCATTCCTTCCTGATTTGCCAAAACAGGGGACTATTATCAAAGATTGAAAAAAAGGTCGAAAACTTGCACTACACTTTGGGCAAGACGCAGAGAAACTTGCACCTGAGATAGGGCAAGACTTCACTTCTTTAGCATTTTCAATGACAGCACACTTGAACTCCAACAAATTAGCATTTTTTCGTTTGTGTTTGTCCTTTTGAAGAACCAATTAATTCCTATTAATTTAAAGAATAAATTGGTAATTTGGTATCATGAGTTTTTTAGTGAATTATACTCAAAACAAATAATCTCACTAAGTCATGTTAAATTTTATATAAATTGGTTAGATAAAATAAAAATAAAATTTAAGACAATTTTGGATCGAATGGGAATATGCCCTCCTTCCCTGTACTCAAATCAACCTCCATCATTCTGAAATCAAGTTCATTTGAACATTTTTCCCTTTAAAAAATGCTCTTTGAGCTTAATTCTATCTATTTATCAAATAAAAAAAATCATGGCTCCCATTATTGTTGACCAATGACCATGTGATAATGATGTATATTAATATATCTCTTATTATTAATTCAGTATAATTATCGGTCGATCTAATCTTTTTAGGGCAAGTCAACCAAAGTTTTGGACTATAAATATCCCTCAACTCATCTCTCTGCTATGCACAAGTGAGTTATCAGAAATCATGGCTAATAATAAGACACTTAAATCTGTTTACTTTCTTGCAATAATCTTTTTCATCCTCATCATCCTTGCAAATGCTGGTAATTTTAATAAGCTTAATTATTCAATATTGTTCTTTAATTTCAATAGTATTCTTTTCTTTAATTACCATTTTCAATATTATTCTTAGTTCTAATTAATTTGTCCTCCATAATCTATGAATAAATTTATATTTATTGAGCAGAAGAGACGAGTGCAGCAGTGAAGCTATGTGAGAGAAGGAGCAAAACATGGTCAGGAGTATGCACTTTGTCAACTCACTGTGATAGGCAATGCAGGAAATGGGAAAGAGCTGACCATGGAGCTTGTCACCAACGCTATTTTGTTACACGTGCTTGTTTCTGCTACTTCAAATGTTAATTATTGGCATGTTCCAATAATTAAGCTTAAGCTTCTTTATATATATGTTATTAATAATAAGCAAGGTATTTCCTACCACATACATATATATGGTAGTGAATATTTTAAAATTATTGCTGTATTGTTGCCAGAATAATAATAATAATTTGTAGCAAAACCTGGAATAATAATACCTTCACATATAGTTGCTATTATTATATGTGAACTGGGGACCTGGCTAGCTACTTTGTTTGTGTATTATTACATGTTTTATTTATTCAAGAAACTTGCATGTCTAATTCATTTGAAATGATAGAAATATTTCTGAATCAATTTGCATTGGCGGAGCCGCATGCAAAATGAATTTGGGCAATTTACCCTTTGTAAAAATAAAATAAACAATATTTGTAATTTATGATATTGTATTTATATTTATTAGGATTAATTTAAAATTAATTTAAGATAATAAAAAATATGTAATAAAAATAAATAAAATAAGAAAGACAATAAATTTATGTGATTGTTCATAATTGTATATTCACATGTGAATAAAAAGTAGTAAAATTACACTCTGAAACATAGTCTAGTTATAAGTATTTCTCTCTTAGACGATAGATCTATAATCAATTTTTCCTCCCCCAATATAATGTAATATTCAAAAATAAATAAATAAAATTCACTAATCAAATTATAAAAAAATACAAAATTTAAAAAAAGAGAATAATACTCAAATTCTTTAATCCAAAAATTCATTTAATATATACTCATAATTCTTAAAAATAAAATTGAAATTATAGCACTTTTAATTTGATAAATCGAATCACAAAACTCTTAGTTTATTACTTCACAAATTATGCATATATTTTTGTCCAACGAAATTTCAGCATTTAAAAAAAATGTGTTAAAAATAAAGTTTAGAACATCCATTTCGATAGTTATGCTCTTTAATGAAAGTGAATTTGAGTGCTTTTTAAGTGAAAAATTATTAACATGAAATCCTTATCATGCTAAATTCAATATTCATGCATTTCAAGTAACTTCCTACTCTACTCGTATGGAGTATGGACTCTCATAAAATTATATTATTTATTTACATACATTATTGTATATACAAAGAAAGAGTTATTATTATTATATAATTTTTTATCTTAAAAAAATCAATTTTGAACCACTGAATTGTTCAAATGTTGTATATTAAACATATAATTAGAAATGTATACTATTAAACCAATAATATTTTCGAGTCAAGAGTATTGAATATATTAATTTCAAAAATAAACAAATAAGAAATCGATTATTAATTAGAAATAATTATGTGGCTTTTCAAAAATTGTACACATTTATTAAACTTGTATTTTATTTTTCCTTGAAGCGTTTACTCAAAATCTTGGCTGCACTACCGTTGCGTTGGTTTGACAAATCCGGGGCCATTAATATTAATATAATAAATTAATATTGCTTAAATATGAACTTAAACATATTATTCAAAATATGCTGTTAATTGTAAAAATGTAATCGTCTTTTGAATTCCTAATATAAACATATCAACAATAATATAAACAACAATAATAGTTCTAATAATTATTATTTGTATCGACTGTTTTTTTTTTTTTAATTTTACCACATGTAAGTTATGCTATTTAAACAGTTATTTGTAATAGTGTATTGATAAAGATTAGAATTTATAATTAATCAAAATGTTCATTATTTGCTTGTTTTAAATTCCAGCAACTATCTAAAACCCGGAAATTATAAGAAAGTGTGTAAGAAAAAAATAATCAAAAGGCCAATATAACAAAATAAAACTATAAAAGCTAGATGGATAAAACAAATTACATATAGAAAAATTACATCGTATCATACTTCTTTAATTTTTTTCAAAAATAACCTACAACTTTTTATAAAAAATTGAAAAAAAAAAATCTCTTTTTAAACTTTACTATATATATATATATATATATATATACACACACACACTAGATCTATTTCTTTAAAAGTATTACTGAAATAAATATTTTTAAAAATATTTTCATTATTAGGATATTTTTAGAAACATTTACATAACTACATTAAAAAAAATTATTTCAAAAATACCGTAAAAACTAAAAATATTTACATTTAAAAAAAATAGAGCAAAATTTCAAAAATATTTCATTTCATACTAAAACAAAAATTTTTTTTAAAAAAATACCTCTTCTCTCACTATAATTAATATTTTACTTCAAATATTATTTTTTTCAAATATTAAATAAAAATATTCTAATAAAATAACAAAAAATCACATTTTAAATTATTATTCCACATATAAAATTTAATAATTTTTATAAAAAGATTAAATTTAATTATAAAAAATAAATAACACTCAAAAAATAAAATATATAAAAATATTTTAATGAAAATTATTAAATTTATTTTTAAACAAATTTTTTATATTATACATATAAATAAATAAATAAATATTAATTTCGTTATGTAGATATTCCATAGATATTCTATGTATATTTCATGGATATTATAGATGTTTCATAGATGTTGTGTATATATTATATATTTATTATGTATGTTGTGTATATTTCATATAGATATTATGTGAATATTATGTAAATATTGTGAGAATAAAAAGTTAAAATAAAATTAAAAAATATTAAAAATATTATATAGATATTTAGTAGATGTTTAGTAAATTTTTTATAGATGTGTAGATATTTAATGTATATTGTTTAGATGATATTGTTTTTGTTGAGTGTATTTTTATATGTGTTGTGTATATATTATGTATATATTTATTTTTTTATGTGTATATTAAAAATATGACATCAAAAAATATTTTTTAATAAAAAAATAAATATTAGTGAATAAAAAATTAAAAATAAAAAATAAAAACAGTAAAAAATAAAAAAAATGCTTTTCGTATAACTTGAAAAAACAAAAATTGTGATCCCTGTATTTAAAAAATAAAGTTAAAAATTCATTTATTGCATAATTTTATTATATTTTTATATAAATTCCTAAAATCTAAGCGTCTAAAAATGCATGTTGCTTATTATTTTTGCCGGCTTAATATATTAATTATCTCTTAAATTTATTAATTTTGACCATTTTATCTCATATATTTATCAAATTATTCCTTATACTTATCTATTTTATTTTAATAAATATCTATATAATTATATATTGGTCACTTTATCGTTATACTTGTATATTCCATATGAAATAGATATTTATATGTAATTATAGTATTTATTAGAATAAAATAAATAAATATGTTTGAATAATTTAATAAATATATAAAATAAAATAACAGAAGTGAAGTACATGAGCAATTGATGTATTCAGCCTTACTTTGCCTAATACATATGGTTGAGACATAACGTTTTGAGTTTGGGCTTGGCAAATGGGTTGGAGTCACATTTGGGAATCAGGACAATATTTTGTTGTTAGGGGAAATAAGCTGGAATATATATATATATATATATATATCTTCTTGCTTTTATTTATGGAATAATTATAAAACTAACTTTTAAAAAAAATATTTTTCAAAAATACTACTAAAATAATTTTTTTATAAAAATACTTTAAAATAGATTTTTTTTACAAAAATACAGAACAATATTGTTCCGCGTTTCTTTCATTCTTTAGCAACCTTCATTCTTACTCGTGGTCATTTTGAAAAACAAATATGGGAATTAATATTTTTAAAAATAAAATAAAATGAGTGCTTTTAACTTTTTCAACCTAACTTTATTGTCTTGTTTTTTTCCTAATAATTATTTATTTTCATAGCTATATTTAACTGTTGAGAACTTTATATTTTAACTAACATAAATAACTAACTGTTATTCTAAAATAAATTCAATTATTAATATTTTAAATTTTTATATAATTAAAAAATAATTAATTAATTAACTTAAAATATAATTTTATATTAATTAATTTTAAACTATATTTTTATATATTTTATTTTATTTATATTTTTTAAAAAAAAATAATTTTAACATATAATATAAAAGTTACTTAAAAATATTTTTTTAATAAAAAACATAATTCATACTTTTATATACATATATATAATTATATATATTATCAACACATAACTAAACAAATAATAAAATATATTAACTTTTATATATATATTATTATTCTATAACTAAAATATATCTAACTATATGTGTCATATATCACTTTTACACTGTTATTCTTTTAAATTTTAATAAGTATAGTTATTATATGTAACATATATCGACATATAACTAAATATATTTTATTTTTATATATTTTTTTAATTTTAGCAAGAATATATTGATATATGTAACATATACCGAGAACTAAATATATAATAATTTTATACTCCTATTATTTTTAATTTTAACAAGTATATATTGTTATATGTGATATAAACTAACCTATAACTAAACATATATTACTTTTATACTTTTATTTTTTAAAATTTTAACAAGTATATATTGTTATAAATAATATATACTACCATATAACTAAATATATAATAATTTTATACTTTTATTTTTTAAAATTTTAATATATATATATTATTATATATAATATATGCTAACATATAATTAAATATATAAATATTTTATACTCTTATTTTTTTTAAATTTAACATATATATATTATTATATATACCATATAATGACATATAACTAAACATATATTACTTTTATACTCTTATTTTTTTTTAGATTTAACATATATATATTATTATATATAACGTATACCGATATATATCCACATATATTAACATATACCAACATATATAATATAATATATATATATCTAGTTATATGTAACACGTACCAACATATACCGACATATACTAATATATATCAATATATACCTACATATAATATATATATATCTAGTTATATATAACATATACCATTATTCTTTAATTAAACTATATATAACATATACCAATATATACCGATATATACCAACATATACTCACATATATTTACGTATACCAACATATATCCACGTATATATAACATATATTATTATTCTTTTGTAATATATATCTACATATATCTAATTATATGTAATATATATCAATTTATATTGTTATTTTTTTAAAATATATACCAACATATATCTAGTTATATGTAACATATACCAACATATATTATTTTTTTTTGTTATATCTAGTTATATATAACATATATCTATATATAAATAAAAATATAAAATAGTTATATACCGATATATATCCATATGTACCCACAAATACCGATATATATTTATATATATTGTTATTTTTTAGTTAAAATATATATATTATATACCGACATATACCAACATATATCGACATATACGTAACATATTTTATTATTCTTTTGCAATATATACTCACATATATCTAGTTATACGTAATATATACTAATATATATTATTATTTGTTCGATATATCTAGTTACATATAACATATACCCACATATAAATAAATATATAAAATAATTATATAATTCATATATACCCACATATATTTTTATTTTTTCAAAAAATGTCAGTATGCAGCTGTAATATCTTAATACTTGAATTTATATGTAACATATATCTACATACACCTATTGTTTTGGAGAAAAAATATCAGTATACAGTTCTTATATTTTGGTATTTATAAATATATAATAACTATAACTACATATATCTATTATTTTAAAAAAAAATGTCAGTAAGCAGTTATAATATCTTAGTATATGTGTGTATATGCTAATTATAACTGCATATATTAATTTTCTTTCAAAAAATAATATTAGTATGTAACTATAATATCTTAGTATATGAAGATATATATAGCATATTCATATATAGCATATTCATATATATATATATATATATCTATTGTCTGAGAGAAAAAATATTAGTATACAACTGTTATATTTTAGTATATATATGTATACATTAACTATAACTATATATATTTATGTGGTGTGCATTTAGATTGAAGAATAAAATAAATAAATATTTGTCAACTACTATTATAACAAAAATAAAACTATTTGCTATTACATTTTAAAAAATAAAAAACATTTGAAATTTATAAAACAATGAAAAACTCTTAAATTTGATAGGAAGCTCAAAAATTGAAAAATCTTTCTTTAAAATATTTTATCAAATATGTGATGCGAGTTATTTTAGCATTTTATTAATAAAGATACCTAGTTAAGAATTTTCTCTTTATTAGTATTGTATCCATCCAGTGTAGTCTAGTGATCAAGCCTAAGGTTTAAAAGCATTGGTGTATAGCTTATACATATCATATAGTTAAAGATATTTAGCATACACACCATCTTATTCCTACATATGCATCCATTTATAAATATTTCTATGATTGTTGAAAATGCAAGTGTATCAACATTGTTCTAGGATTACTGAAAATGCAAGTGTGAAGTGCGGCAAAACCATGTCCGTCAAAACATTAACCAATGTATTTGTTCTTTTATTTTCAAAAAGAAACAATAGCACAATCAAAAATAGCATTATTAATATTCAATATATTTTATTTAATTATTTTGTTGCAATTCTATAAGTTAATATAATTTGTAAATTTTATAGAAAGTTAAAAAAAATCTTTGAAGTATTTCATCAAACATGTGATACGCATTACATTTAAAGAACAAAAAAAATCATCAAATATATTTGAAACAACATTAAAATTAAATTCATTCTTCACTTCTATGAAAAACAAAAATAACAAATAGAAAAATTACAGATCAAAACCATATATCCAACATATTTTTCCAAGTTGCAACAAAAAAAAATTTATTGTCTTTATATTCCAACACCGTGAAAAATGGGAGAGTATTATTTACAAGGTCTTTTCATAGATTTGTTGAATCATTATTCATAAATTATTAACAAAATTTATAAGTGATTGATGGCTTTAAATCTAATCGTTGCAATACAATTACACACTTATCGATTGTCACGAATTACCAAAATATGCATGAGTCAGCATAAGTATTTGATAGTTGATATTACGATGTTATTGAATTACCAGAACAAGTACCGTATTTTTGTAAAAGAAAAAAATATATAAAAATAGTTAAAATTGAAAAGTTAGAAAGTTATCAGTAAAAAGAAAAGTAATTACAATAAAAATAAAAATAAAATTTTAAAAATAGTATGTAGTAAAATTTTCTCTTTATTTATTTAAATTTTTGTCAATTGTATCATTAAAGCGCACACCTAAATGCAGTAGATATAATAATAATAATAATAACAATAATAAGTATATACATGAGATATTTATATAACCTCCTAAAAAATAATTTTTATTATAAAAATATTACGAAAGCTAAAATTATAAGTATATACATGAGATATTTATATAACCTCCTAAAAAATAATTTTTATTATAAAAATATTACAAAAACTAAAATTATCTACATTTTTATAAAAAGTTGATACAAAATTTTAAAAATACTTCATTACTCTCTAAAATAATTTTTTTTCAAAAATACTTATTCCATCACTTCATTCAATATTTTACTATAAATTTTTATTTATTTTTTTCAAATTTTACTATTAAATAAAAATATTCTAATAAAATAATAAAAATTAATATTTTAAATTATTTTTCATCTTATAAAAATCATAAATTTTTATAAGAAAAATTAATTTTAATTATAAAAAATAAATAACATCAAAAATATAATAAAAAAGTGAAATATAAAAAAATAAATTAATAAAAATTATTAAATTTATTTTAAACAAATTTTATATATTATACATATGAAAAAAATAAAAAAATAAACATAATTTTGTTATGTAGATGTGTTGTAGATATTGTGTGTATGTTATATTTTTATTATTGAGGTTATATGTATTTTATATAAAAATTATTGAATCTTGTGTGAATATTGTGTTGTGTGAATTGTGTAAATATTGTGTGGATAAAATTTAAAAATATTAAAATTAAAAAATATTAAAAATATTTTATAAATGTGTTATAGATATAGTTTATATTGTTGAATATGTATTTTATATATTTTATGTAAATATTATATATTATATATATATATATCTATTTTTTGTATATATTAAAAATATGGTATTAAAAATATAAATAAAATAAAATAATTAAAAGTGAAATTTAAAAAATTACAAAATTAAAAAAAAAAAAAGAAGGAAAAATCACCATAGAATAGGTAGATATGTAAATAAAAGTATAAAACACGCGGCCTGATATTATTGAAAAATGCACCTCTTTTTACCGTACATAGTGTAAATTTTCCTATGTATATATTAATAATAAGTATATATACTATCTGAATAATAGACCTAATTTTAATTATTCTTTTACAAAAATTTATTCAGGCAGTATGAGTCAGGTTTAGCATAAATGGCATATTTTAATTTGATGGGAGTAGTTTTTTACTTAATTATATGGTGAGATCACAATAGCCACTAAAATAAGAAAATTCACTGCACAGATTTTAGATTCAGTAATATAATTAATTTAAAATCATGTGATAGTTGATGTTAAGAGAAATAATTAACAAGAAGTGCCAATATGTTAGTAGTATTATTAAACATTAATCAAATATTAATAATGGGCTACAATATATTAAATTATATATATATGGTGATATGGTATGATGGCTAAATATTATTAATATCGATTTTTGTTTTTTGATAACATATAAATCCTACTAGGAAACAAGTTATATTTAATGTAATAATTTATTATATGCATGCTTATAATGTATGGTGATAATGCTACTAAATATTATTATGTAATGTAAATAGTACTATGAAATATTTTACTGTACAAAATGGTTATGTATTAAAGTGATTATCCTCATTTCTATCCAAGATAAAAGAAATTGTGATACACTCATAAAACTCAAAGTAAAATATTTAACCTATTTGATCAAGAAATGAAATTTATGAGTTAAATTTATTAAAAATCTTATTTTATATTTAATTGGACATAAATGTAAAATTTAGGGTGAATATTGAAAATTTATCTTGAAAAAACAATATAAACCCAATTCTTAAGAATATAATGAGAAAAAATATTTCACATCCAACTTTTAAAATTAAGACTTTTAAATTTATATAAAATTTAATACGGTATTAGAACATAATTAATTTTATAATTACGTTATTTCATAATAAATATAAATTTAAAATAATTAATGTCTGAAATTTTTGAATAAATTTATACACACTGGGGTAGATAAATAAGTAATTCTTGCACAAAACGTCAATATTATATTCAACTACTAATTAACATAACCATATAATTAATTGATTAATAAATTAAGATATCAAAAAATTTTAAGTGCAAACATGTGGAGCTGCATGCAATTGTTGAGGAACAAAAAAAAAAGAAAAAAAAGGCTTGCAAAAGTCATTGTCATACTACAAATCGGTACTTGTTTGTGCGGTTGAGGAGATTAGCAAGTGGACCGTTTTTGTTTTGCCTCTATTTTTTCAAATGATATGACTCAAATCAAACATCAAATATGCTCTTATTATATTAAATAGTCTTTATGAGTAAAGAATAATTACATTTTATATAGTATGATTTAAGAGTAATTTTGCAGCTGGTAGATATGCTTGAAAACGACAACCCAAAAAAATAATAAAAAATATAAATATTTGAAGTTGTGCTTGTTGGTACTTCGCAAAAAAAAAAATCTTTTACGCAATGAATTTGAAGAAATGAATGACAAATTCTGAAAATTCAGTAAACGATCCAACCGAATAAATTTCAAGGGCTCATAATGATTCACTAGCAAGCCATATGAAGTATTTGTCATTTTGCCCTTTCTTTCATTTTCCATCAGCTTCTTCTTCTTTGTTTATTTCATTTTGGTGTTCTCTTTTTTTTTTGAACCATATATTTCATTTTGGTGTTCATTCTTATCATAAATTAACATACATAACAAAATGTGCTTTTTTTTTCTTGATACTTTTGATTTTCTTCCTTCTTGCAAATGATAGTTTAGATGAATACATTATTATAATTATATATTGGGTACAAAGATGTTGTACTATTGAACATAGATTAATTATTTTCCTTTACAAATTCATCAAATTTTAGTATAAATATTAAATAATTTATTCTGATGGAAATTATTATGATATATATATATATATATATCTTAATTCATAAAATAAATTTACTCTGAAAAATTATACATTTTTCATATATCAAATTCTTGTAAAATATTAAATATGATACTAAAAAAAATAAAAGAATCATAAATCAATCTGACCTTATTCAATTAACATTCCATAATGATGAATTCAATACCTTTTGTAAATAATATATTATTGCAGTACTATAATATTGCTCAATGTGTATGTTAGTTCTCACCTTCGTTTTTTATTTTACTAAATTCATCCTTTATTTTTAGATATTTATAAATTTTACTTTTTCAAATAATATTAAATTTAACCTTCAAACTATCAATGAGAAAAAAATGTATAATTGCTGTATTTTGTTATAATTACTGATGTCTACTCTATTTTTTATACTGTATAAAAGACTAATACTCAATTGTATATTTGATCGTTGATTAATTAAATCTAACTGAAGCTATTATATTTACTAAAATTAAAATTTAAATGTTTTATATTTTCACTAAATATTATCTATTTTCAATTGAAAAAAATACTATTCATTAGGTTAAATCTATAAATTTAAATACCAAATAATTCATACATATAGTAATATTTTTTTTTATTTATAGCAAATTGTATGCATAAAAAAAAAGGGATATATGCACATGTTTAGACCAATTATTAAAAAAAAAAATTGGAGATATAATTTTATATATTCATATAAAAAAACAAATTCTATTAATTGAAATTTCTATCGGTGTACAGAGACACGTGTGCGGTCAAGAAATGTTCAAATTATTAAATAATAAAAAATTATATAATCTGTCTAGATTATTATGTTAAGCTAAAACCCATGATTTGATCAAATCACTTATAGTTTATTGCACATAATTTGGCTTATTATTCAACCCATCACTTGCATAGTCTTGCTCCATGCCAACTTTCAGTATGGGTCCCTTTCAAAACCTCTCATTTTCTATTGAGGTCTAAATTAACATCATATAAGCATCTTTATACTTTTCTCCTCTTTCTTATGAAAAAAAATATATTTTTTATATAATGAATAGAAGTTTTTTATTTTGAATTTTTATTCACCATTATAATTGAAATTTTTATTGATTCAATAAGAGTTATTAAACGATTTTTTTTACTAATAAAATATTTTTTCTGTCTCAAATTAATAAGAATTTTTTTTAATTGTATTAAATCATAATATACTTACTATTTTAATAAATTAGTTTAATGTGTTGAATTTTTACTAAATCCATGTTTATTTATTAGAAATATTTAATAAATATATCTCATGATAAAATAAAGATAATAAAAAAATATAAATTTATATTTTTAATAAAAATAACTATTTTCTAATTCTTGTGAAATAGGAAATTGTAATACAAAAATAATTAAATTGACAAGTAAATCTTTGATTAAAGCATCGAAATATTTTGTAACAAAAATAAAAAAAAAATGATAATTTTATTATTTGAAAATATAAGTGGAATGAACGAAAATATGGATATATAGGGGTTGTGATGTATCAAGTGGGCAAGTAAATGCACAAGTAGGGCTTATGCTAAATGTATGAGAACCGTCAATTACTTTGGAACAGAGCATGGTTTGGTAAGCATCTAAAGTATGGAGCTAAGTACTCCCAAAATGATTGAAAATGCACTTGTCGATAGGCCCTTTCTTTATTATTAAGATCCAGTATTTTATATTATACATTTAAAATTTAGCATATGATAACATAAAATAAAAAAAAAATGTCTCCCACAATAATGCATGTTATTATTGTATAACCTAAGATCACATATATATTTAAATCATGAAAACAATCTCTTATAACTATATAAAAAAAGTTATATATAATAAATTATATAAATTTGGTCATTCTTCAAATTTTACATATTGCAAAAACATTTATACATTGAAATATCTTTTTTATAGGATAACATCAAAAAGAAACAAAAATTAAAAAGATCTGAATTATATTATATACTAAAAAAATAATAAATAGGTTTGAATACTTCACATCATACACACACACACACGATAGCTTTCATTTAAAGTCTTTCACCATAATTATAAATAAAAAGTAATAATTTGAAACTCTTTATTTCTCATATCTTAAACGAATGAATTATTCTTAAATTATTATGCTAAACATGAAAAATAAAATTAGATTATGCACATAAATAAATTAATTTGATAATATTTCTAATCACCAAGATAAAAAAAATAGTAAAATGGGATCAAACATAGCATTATTATATAATTGGAAATGTAGAGATTTGATTTTTTTTTTTAATTTTTTGCATGACCCAATTTGATATTTCTAAATTCCTTTTATAGTATGTGGCCAAGGCTTTTCTAACTATAAAACATGGGACCTTCTTTTTCCTGTTTTAGGCTGGTATATAATATAATAAGCTCGTTACGCAAATTGAAATCATTCAAATTTCAGACCTCATTTTTAAAGTTTTTGTAGCACCTTCAGCTACTAACCATATGATAATTCATTATAAAAAAAAAATATTTACATTACAATGAAATGAGATCTTTTGTACTTACTCTTATTACATGAAAATATTATTTTATATTCTTAATAATAAAAATTATTTTATTTAATAATAAAGTGGTGCTAGCAATGTAGCACATCGTATTAAATTTAAAACTCCTTAATCTGCTAAAAAAAATATCACATTTATTTACATTCACATATATATAATTCAATTTCTATCATATTTATTCTAAAATTTTAAATTGTTTATACATAAATTTATAAAATAAATGTGTGTACATTGATTTCATATCACAGTAAATAACATAAGAGATAACAATGTTGAAAATTATTTTTAAAACGCTTATTGTAAATAATCCAATATGTTGTAAGTTTTTTTTTTTTGATAAAAAATGAAATTTTCATTACTATGAAATCCAATGTGTTATAAGTTAGTCGTGTTCTTTTTATGAAAAAAAAAATTGTTATCTTCAGATAAAAATAAATAATTTTATTGATTAAATTTCTTGTATATTGATGTAAATAAAAAAAAAACCATCAAATATTGATTTTAGTAAAATCCAGGGAAAAAATTAATGGAAAAAGGACTATAACTCTTTTTATTATGTGAATAAAAATGTGTAAAGTTCTGGTAAAAATTATTTTTTTAGCATTGAATAGGAGAAAAAATTTAAAAGCAATAATTTGGAACCACTGTATATTTCATTATTATGGAACCACGATATACTCTCATTCAATACCAAAAAAAGGTTACTAAAATTATTTGATGATTAATTAGTCCTATAAATTAAAATATAATTTCTTACCTTTTGTTATATGAGATCTAAACATTAAGCAGCATTCATTTTTAGATTTACGTTCCGCTTGAAATGAATCAATTCAATAAAATTTTATAGAATTCATTTTAATTTCAAAAATTATTTTTTTTGAAATGAAATATTTTATACATTCTAATTCTATGAAATTTAATTAGTATGAACTAAATTCTATTTAAGTGGATAAAATTTATAAATAAATTTCACAAATTAATGAACTTATTTTTTTTTTTTTTACAAAATTATCTTCAATAGATCTACACCTCTTTCTTCCACAATACTTTTTTAATTTTTCCTCTTTTCCACTATATCAATTTCATAAAATTTATTATTTTTTCTATTTTAAAATTAATATTTAACAAAAAAATGCATTGATTTTTAATTTTTTTAAAGCCATATATTTAGTTTGTATATTTATCATTTTAGCTTCATCAATAATTATATTTTTATCTTAATATTTTATTAGATTTTAATTTTTAATAATTATTTAATTAAATTTTAAAAATTGCTCATTACATATATAAATCCTTTTGTGAAATTGATTATCAAAATAAAAAATATTCTTATAAATATAAATAATGGTCTAATAAATGAAAGATTTTAAATCTAAATATTTTCATTTAAAATTATGTTAAAAAATTCATTGTTTTGAATAAAAATTATTAAAAATAAAATTATAATAGTTTTAATCAATTAAATTCATATAAACTAAAAAATATTTTTTAATATTAAAAATAAAACATTCATATGCAATAATTATCTAATCAAGAAATAATTTATTATTAATTTATAGTAATAAATTTTAAAAATAAATTTCTTTTGACATTATATGAGCATAAGCATTAAATGTAATATTATCATAATAAAGTTATATTTGAAAAAAAAAAAGTAAATGAATTTTCAATTCAGAATTTATTTCAAATAAAATTATATGAAATTTAATAGAATTATTTGTTTTAAGTTACACCATACTAAACATGAAAATCCATTTATAAATGAATTTTATAATTTAAATTCATTCATTTCAAATACAGAATTAGCGACTGGACTGCTTACAGTTGGATTAATGTGAAATTGGAGGAAAATTCTGAAATTAAATCATAGTTAAATGATTATCCATTAATTGTATAAAATAAACAGTTAATGGATGTCTTTTTATTTTAGCTGTTTTACTATATATATATATTTATATATTTTTTGAAATTTAACAAATTTTATATAAATTCTAAATATATCCTATTATAAAAGTAAATCATAATATAATCATACAATTAAAATTGGAAGGTATTAAAAATTGAAATCGAAAATTAATTATAATTATAATTGGAAGGTATTAATATAATTTATCAAATGACTTTATAAATTGAAATCGAAAATTGGAAGTTATTAAAAATTAAATTTTTTTGAAAAGCTTAAAAGTTAAAAATTAATTATAGTTTTGAAATTTTTTTTATCATTTTGACTAAGGCCTATTTGTTTGAAAGGAAGGAATATTAATTGAGTAAGAGAAGGAAAATTGAAGTAAAAGGAAATGTAACTTAAATTAAATAAATTTCCTCTGTCTAATGTATTGAACCTACATCTTTATCAACTTCATTTCTTTCCATCTTTCCACTTCTTACTAAACATAGCCTCAGAAACAGCTAAATATAAGTAATTATTAGAATTTATTCAAATTTGATATTATATAATAAATGCATTAATAATAATAATAATAATATCAATTAGGGTGTGGCCTGGTTAATCATCATATTTTTTAAAAAAGTTGGTAGGATATGGAGGTCTCGGGTTCAATTCCCACCGATCACACATTCAACACCATTATAATACATGCAAGTATTTTTATGGTAGGAGGGCTATTTCTACTGCGTAGCTCACAATATTATTTAGTCTGTTAGTGATCTCTTAATATTCAAAAAATAATAATAATAATAACAAGTAGTGAGGTCATTATCATGCCAAATTGGCGGGAATGATCTAATCCCAACTGTCAAATAAGAGATTATAGCCGACTTGAAATTTTACAACAAAAGAGCCAATGCAAAAATAAATAATGTGAAAAAAAATTTTCAAATATAAAATTGTACCGTTGCAAATATTTATACATATAATAATATTATTAATTATAATTATTAATTTTTTTAAAATATCATCTGAAAAGTGGAAGTTGGGGTTTGATGGGGACATGTGTTTGTTTAATAATGGGTTCTTTATAGGCGAGAGACGAGCCTAGAAATCTGGCAGTGGACTTCAAACACACACACACGCGACAGAGAGAGAGAGAGAATTACAGAAACAGAGCTTAAAGAAAGAGAGAGAGAGAATCGCATTCAATATTTTAAGGTATATTATATAAATAAACCTCCCAAAATGCAGGATTTCCCGTGAAGGTTCACAGGCCATAACCACCACCTTCCCCATCATTTCACGCATTTCACTCTCTTTTTTCCATTTCCATTTTCAACCATCTTAAATAAATGAAAAAAAATGTTTTCTTGATCATTTCCCTTAACACCCTTTTATGGATTTGTGATGAATTATATCATTAAATCTTCAAATCACCTTTTTGGTATGTGTTTTCTGCTATGATGTATGATCTCTGTTTTTCTTTTTATATATATGTATATATAAGTCAAAAGATTGGTTCTTGAGATTCTTTGATTCTTGATACTCTTCTTATCTGGGTACTTCACAGATTTTACTTTTTTAAATTTGAATCTTACTTCTTTTGGGGCTTGCTTAGATTTGGTATTTTCCATTATTCCTCGAAGGAGTTAAAGCATGGGACCCAACAGTCATTCATTTTTTTTCTATATATCATCATTTCGGTTTAAATTTGATGCATTTATCATTATGCGATCTGTACTTTACTTGATTGCTTATTTTAGGACTCTGCTTCGTTGGGATTTGTGCCTGGTGGTTTTGAGACAAACAATTTTGGAGGTGTGATCCGCCACCAACGCCACCGCCCCACTTCCACCATCACATCTCGAGGTTGGTTTCAGACTATTGCAATGGATTCTTGCTGTGTGGCATTGAAAGCCAATACCCATATGACAAAAGCCAGTGGAGGTGGTTTCAAGAATGGGGATAAAGAGTTTTGGGGTGAAAGATTGAAAGGAAGTCTGAATAACAATATTTTGTTCAATCAGTTGACAAGAAGCTTAAGAGCTGAAAGGAATGTCAATAAGGCCAAGCCTGGTGCTGCTTATGCTGTTTTGACATCAAATAATCCCAAGGGGGTTGTGGTAAGTTGATTTTACTTCTTAATTTTCTTTTCAGTCCTGAATTGGATCATTTTATGATTTTTTTAATTCGAAATTTTCTAATATTTTGAACATGATTTTTTTGGGATGTTAATGAATTGAAATTTGCATCTTTTTTTCTAATTCTATAGTTTGATGTGCAATCTCACTCTTAAATTTTGAAATTTTGATCATTAGACCTTACAACCACCACGTTTCGAGAGACGAAAAGTGGACCCAAAAAATATAGCATCGATCATATTGGGAGGAGGTGCAGGGACTCAGTTGTTTCCGCTTACCAGAAGAGCAGCAACACCAGCTGTAAGAAAATGTTTTCAACTTAACGGACTATTCAATCTTTTTTTTTTTGTCTCTAATTGAAGAAGATGAATGGTTTTTATGATGTTTGATGATTGATTATGTAATTCGTTTTTTACTACAGGTACCAGTGGGAGGATGCTACAAGCTTATAGACATCCCTATGAGCAACTGCATCAATAGTGGCATACACAAGATATTTGTACTGACCCAATTCAACTCTGCTTCCCTTAATCGACACCTTGCTCGCACATATTTTGGAAATGGTATTAGCTTTGGGGATGGATTTGTAGAGGTATGATTGCTTTCAAGATTTCCTATCCTCAGAATTTTTATTCTGGAGAAAGGAAAATGAGTTTTTATATTCTACACTATACAAACTTGTTATTACAAAAGAAGAAAGATTGGACTTTCCTGGAAAATAGTTATTTTTTCTTATGGTTTTCCTATATTAGCAAGCATATACACAGCCTTGAGGAATTTTAAATCAAAAGTCATTTTTTAAAGTTATTGAATTTGAAAGTAGAGTGATATCAAAGGGTGTGAACTTGTGATTGACACAACATAAGAACTTTTGGTGAAATTCATTGTCATGATCAGATCAGAAATTGAGAATCGTGTTTTTAAAGTGTTGCAAGATGTGCAGCAAAAGGCCTTCTGCGCCTTTTGAGATATAACAATATATTCCAAATTATTGTATGATGAACTTAATGAAAATCAAAAGAATGCTTGCAATTTTTTATATATTATTTTAAATACTTGATTCTGACAAACAGGTTCTAGCAGCAACTCAAACACCTGGTGAAGCAGGGATGAAATGGTTCCAAGGAACTGCAGATGCTGTGAGGCAATTCATATGGGTTTTTGAGGTGAATTTGAACATTTTGATTGCTATCCATGCGTAATCATGAAAATTTCATGGATACAACTTATTGTATTTCACATAGTTCTTTAGTTCCTTTAAGTACTTCAATTGGAATACCATAAAATATGCTGATTCTTGTAGGATGTGAAGAATAGGAATGTTGAGAATATAGTGATCTTGTCTGGAGATCATCTTTATCGAATGGATTATATGGACTTTGTGCAGGTGCGTTATTATTCTCCTCATAGAGTTGAATCATATCATATTTGAGATTTAAAATCTGTCTCACCTATTTGGTATGGATTAACAGCATCATGTTGACAGTAATGCTGATATCACAATTTCATGTGCAGCAGTCAATGGGAGGTTTGTTCTGTTTATTTCTTTTTTCAAGTCATGTTTTGCATAGTTTGGTTTATTTCACTGAAACTTGTTTTATGTATTCTTTTTATCTAAATTTGAGTGGGTAATTTGCAGCCGTGCGTCAGACTATGGTTTGGTGAAGCTAGATGGCAGAGGCAGAATTAGTCACTTTGCTGAAAAACCAAGAGGTGCTGAACTGAAATCAATGGTGAGGACTGCACAATTCTTATGCTTGGCTATGCTTTTTTCCATTTTGAACTTACCCCTGTGTGACTCACATTTTATCAAAACAAATGACTTCAGTCCCTAAAACACCTCTTAATGAAGTTTTTTTCTTTAACAAAGAAGATATCAAGATACTAGCTCCAAGTGTTGATTTTTATCTTTGCCTGGCCAATTAAGGCTACAAGTGATGATTTTTATCTTTGCCTGCCAATTATTTGCTCTAATTAAGCATTAACTCATGAAAATTGGCTTCATCTTAACAGTCTAATTCCCTAGTGTACCCTCATAGATTGTTAAACCACCTCATAATAAGACCTGACATTCTGATTATCCTGTTTCCTTGTGTGATTACTGCACTATAATGTATTAGACGCACTATGAAATCCGAATTATACTAAATGAGTTCAGTTTAATCATAATTTCATGTTTAATTGCATGCAGAAATCAGATACCACTCGTTTAGGCTTGTCTCTGCAAGATGCACTGGATTCCCCTTACATTGCATCAATGGGAGTATATGTGTTTAGGACTGAGATTTTGTTGAAGCTTCTAAGGTGGAGATACCCCACAGCAAATGACTTTGGATCTGAGATCATTCCTGCAGCTGTTACTGAGCACAATGTCCAAGTAAGAAGAGTCTAAAAATTTGAAAAGTCTTTATATGTTTCCTCATCATTTCTGTCAAGAGGATGGTTTTTCTGCCTAGATTTATGAAATTTCCTCATTAAGTTCTAATTAAACTTGGTATATGTGCATAATGCTAGAATTATCTTCTTGTCTTTTGATAGGGATATATGTTCAGAGACTACTGGGAAGACATAGGAACAATAAAGTCATTCTATGAAGCTAACTTGGCTCTAGCTGAAGAGGTATCCCTTTTATTATTGATGTGACTATTTCAACTGAAATTCAATGTCATGCCATAGGAGGGGGCATAGACATACAATGTATGAAGAAAATATATGGTTCTTTTGTATTGGTTTCATTTGCCATATAAAAATAAGCATTGTTATGTAAGTTCTGATGCATTAGCTTGTTTAATATGATGTATTTGCTAAGAACCACTAAGAAATCTGCATGATCGAGAACTTTCGTCTATTCATTGAAACAAAGAGTAACAACTTCATATTTACTACAACTCTTCTGCAGCCTCCAAAGTTTGAGTTTTATGACCCAAAGACACCCTTCTACACATCTCCTCGATTCCTTCCACCAACAAAAATTGATAAATGCCGGGTATGCTGCTATCTCTTGGTATAAAATTTGTAGCATTGAGCTTTCTTGCTTCTCATTCTTCAGTTGGATTTTGCAGATTGTAGATGCAATAATCTCTCATGGATGCTTCTTGCGAGAATGCAGTATCCAACACTCTGTGGTTGGTGAACGCTCACGGTTAGATTATGGTGTTGAGCTAAAGGTGATTATCATAGCTTCCCAACTCATTTAGATTTTTTTTCTCTGATGACGTAGATGAGTGACTGGCCACTTTTTTTATTCAAATTCAGGACACTGTGATGTTGGGAGCAGACTACTACCAAACTGAAGCTGAAATTGCATCTCTTCTGGCTGATGGGAAAGTCCCTATCGGTGTTGGAAAGAACACGAAAATCAAGTATTGTACTTTGTCTTAAAAAGCTACTTTAAATACAAATTAGATTGCAGTTTTTGTTTTTCATTTCGCTAGTTTTATTCAGTTGTGCAAACTCAAATAAGAAAAGTGATTATGGAAATTATTTCTAATATTTAGCTTACCATTTTTTGCTATATGAAGGAACTGCATAATTGACAAGAATGCAAAGATAGGAAAAGATGTGGTCATCATGAATAAAGATGTAAGTGGCATTTCTTAATTAATTTCTGTAGTTAACACAAGATCTTTGATCTAAACAGTGAGTTCAAAATGCTTCTGAACATTATGAATTTCCAGGGTGTGCAAGAAGCAGATAGGCCAGAAGAAGGATTTTATATTCGGTCTGGAATTACGATTATAGTGGAGAAGGCAACAATAGAAGATGGCACAGTAATATAAATGGATCTCAAGCATTTAATTTACAAGGACTGGCTCGAAAAGGGTATGAAGAGAGGTAAATTTTGAAGCAGTTGGTCAAGTGACTGGTGAAGAAGGCTGACAGGGATGACGTCAATTGCAGCGTTTTGGTCCCAGAGAAGCAAGCTGCGTCCTTTAGTCATATTATGTAAATTACAAGCTTCTAGTAAGCTGGTACTAGAGCTTACGATTGCAATGAGCCCCCAAATAAATCGAAAGCTTATCAGTTAGCTGTTTTGTTTCTCTTTAGAGTAGATTTCTTTAAAAAGATAAGATAAACTTTTGTACCAGTATGGATTTTAATAATGTGATGAAGCCTTTACTTGTGCTAAAACCTTCGAGTAAATATAATGAATGATAAGGCTTTACATTGATGTTTCCACTTTCCCTTTGCCAGTGGCTGGAGATACTTATGAAACATTAACATTTGAGCAAATTTTCATGTTTCTGCCTTCAGTTGAGCAAATTGGGATGGCAATTCATGTCATTTTTCCCCCTGAGAGTCATCATGTTTATTACGAAGAATACCACTGACAAATTCGATCAAACAAGTAAAGGCTTGTCATAATAAAACTGTAACAGTAATGAGCATTAATATTATGAAAATTCATCATTTAATAATTAAAATATTATAATTATTCAATAACACTAATCAATAAATGAGTTTGCTACGTTGATTAGGGTTTAGAGAACAAGAAATGAACTCTAAGGTCAGCAAGAGAACAGAGCAAATGCACATAAAGAGGATATACACACGTATTGCATGGCAAAAGGTCTAACTCATCAACGAACTGCCACTTGGAGCTTCCTTTCCATGACATAACAGAGAGAACCGCAAATCTTGAACAGAAGGAAGGCAAAGAGAGAAGAAAACAGAGAAAATCTACAACTATGAATGAATTAAAGAAGATGAATCTGATTCAAGTTGAAGATGGTAAAACGGCAGTGGAGAATATAGAGTGATCAGAGTTATAAACAAGAACAACTTGATCCTTGTATGGCTTTTCAAATATTTCTTGATCGCATCCCTACTAGTTCTATCCCTGGCATAAAAAATTCTCCCGGTACATTTTACAATCTCTCTCTGTTTTTCTTTTCCCTTTTTCTGGAATATCAGAATTTAAATGATTACTGCATAAAAGAAATAGCTATTTTTTTTATTATATTTGTTTTTTTTTGTTTTAGTTGTGGCATTGAAAATTGGAGATAGTGTAAAAGATTCTATCCAATTTTTGTATGAGAAGAATGCGTCTAGTGCTCCTATTGCTGATGTTACAGGGCACCCTGATAGTGACATAAGTATTGGAAGATTTTCCGATCAACATATGGGCTTCATCGATTTTGTTAGCTTAGTACTCCGGTCTTTTGAGGTAACTTTAGTTTTTGAACAAACCCATATTCAATTTGAAATCTTTCACCGAATGGGTACTGAGAATTGGGTTTTATTTTTCCAAGGAATTTGAGAAGTCTCATATCCATGACAAAAACAGAGGAACTGGCAACAGTAGCTTCTTTACTATGCTTGAACAGAGTCCTGGAATTGGACAAACAAAGGTAGATACCTCAATGGACACTACTCACAAGCCTTATGATTGCTTTTCAAATGTAGTTATGTGATTAAATGGTGAATTGACAGCTTGGGGAGTTAGCCAAGTCATTTCTTTGGGATCCATTTTTCCCTGTAAATTTGGAAGACACGTTGTTTCATGTCCTGATGCTTCTCTCCAAGCATCACAGGCTGCATGCTGTTCCTGTCATTGAGCAATCAGAATTTCAGGTCATCGGTTTTGTAACTCAGGTGATCACTTATCTGGTGGCTACTACATTATCTGACATTATTGTTACTGTTTGAGCTGTTGTTGAAAAAAGTATGAAGATTATGATAGATGACGTAAAGGTTATTAAGATTTGTTTAGAAGGACGATAAAAATTTCAGAAAAGTTAAACAACACTTCAAATTGATTTTTCAACTTTCTGAAGCTTTTATTTTTTTTAACACAAAAAAAACACTGTTTCAACCTAATATCAAAGACTTCGAATTGTACTAGCATCTTTAGAAATTAGTCACAGTATTGGAACAGATTTAGAAGTAGACGTTATGTATGAAGATTTTGAAGTTGTGTTATTATTTGAGAAGTAATTGCAATATCTTTTGGTAGAATGCAGTAATTCTGACATTGCTTCAATCAAGCGGACTAGAGTGTTTTGATAGTATTGCAGACAAGGCACTGTCTGAGTGTCGGTACACTCCAAACCAGAAACAAAAATTCACAATCAACATTTCAAGAACTTCTTGTTTACTCATTTTCATTTCCTGTGCAGCTTTGAAAGTGAAGAGCTAGCCATTCTTGTGTATGAAGAACAAAGCTTGGCAGAAGCTCTTCTCATTTTGTGGGAGAACCGAATAGCTGCAGTTGCAGTTGTGACTCGAGAAACTGAGAAGATCATTGACTACTTCAGCAACAGCAATGTTTATCTTCTTTTAGAGAATGATGAACTACTTAACAACAGAAAGTAAGTTTTTGTGAGGTTAGAGAATAGTTAATAATGTTTTTCAGGACGTCCTTACACCGTAGAGATTAAAATTTAAGATTTCCATTGGCGATTTCAAGCTCGAATTATAAGAGGATGACATGATTTACAGGAAAAAGCAGAGCTGCTCTTAAGTCATTTAAATTCTGACATTCCAAGAAAATAGTTTCTTAGAACATACAATTGAAATGGACCCTTAGACAACCTTACTTAGAACATACAATTGAAATGGACCCTTAGACAACCTTAAAACATTGAGAAAATAATGAAAGTGGTTGATGTGATTGCAGGAATGCAACCACGGGGGAACTCATTCACATAGAAACTGCAGAAGCTGACACAGACCCCACCATCGAGCGAGACCTGGGGGCGCTTTTAGCAGCCCGGGCTCTTTACCTGAGAAGCAGCTTCCAACCAAGGATGCAATCTCCAGTGACCGCCAAAAAAAGCAATACTCTCAAACAAGCAATGAAAAATTTAGACGAGACAAAAGGCAGTTTTTGCTTTATAGTTGATGATGCAGAGGCCAATAGCCATGCTTACATTAAGAGATATAATCATTCAGTTTGCTTCTCCTGGCACGGATTCCAGTATTTACGGAGGTGTTTTCTTTGAATCTGCTTTAGAACAGACAGGTTGCCATGTCAAAAATGGAACCATCATTTGTGATCATTAAGTTTGGTATATGTTTTGAAAATTATTGGCCAATGCCACAGGTAAGCTCAGTCAGGTTCATTTGAATATGCTATGCTAATTTAGAGAAACTTTTGTTGATCATTATGACAAAAGTTCGACTAATATTATACTGTAATAAATACTCCATTAACAGACAACAGCTTGCTATTTCCTTAAAATTCATTTGCCACATTTATCAATCATGTCCATTTTTTTTTTCATTTTTCACTTTTCTTGAGTAAAAAAAACATGGTATTTGTTGCTACCTATTCCTAAGATTAAACGTAGCATCATAAATAAATAAATTAGGTTATTGCAAAGGTAAGGCAAGGAAATCAAACGCTTTATTAATTCCTAAAAAAATACATGCTTTATTAATCTCAATTTAGTTCCCCATCAAGACAGAATTAAAAAAAAATTTGATTAAATGAACAAAGACACTTGATGCTGATACAGAAACTTAAGTTATAATGTTCAGTGGACTAGATTCAATCACTTACCTGTCCATCACTTGAACGAAAAGGAAAAAAGTATCAGTGAATCATAATTAAAAAAATGGTGGAAGCAGAAACTGCATCTTCTCTTTGAAGATACTCATTAGGCTAGACATTGTGTCGAAAAGGAAAAATATTTTTTTCTCCTTTAGTCAATATAGGACATCCATCCATTTACCCCTAATGAATAATGATCAAAAAAACTAGTCCAGACCATTCCCCTTTCCTGTGTCTTTCAAGTTTCAAAATAAACAGCATGAATTATCCGTCCACTTCAACCATATGCCTATTATACTTGGGCTGTTCTCTGATAGTTTTGAATACACGAGTGCCTCATCTACTAAGTCATACTAAAAATATCAAAGCAGACATCATTTCTTCAAAGCACAAGATGATTCTGAGTTGTGTTTCACTCCATCAATTCCTAGTAAAGTTACCTGCAATTAATGTCTAATGAGTTTTTTTTTGGTTTATATATATACTAGTGTACAGAATATGCAAAACTTGTATGAATCCATGTATAAAGAAGCACGAACCCTTACATTTCTTATTGCATATTTTTATGAATCCATGTATAAAGAAGCACTAACCCTTATATTTCTTCCCTATTATTTTTTCTTTGTTTTGATCCCATATATTACTCAAATTTCCTTGCAGTAAATATATGGAGGATCAAAGGGATATGCAACTAAGTACTATTAAGTTTACAATATCAAGCAACAGGCTGACACTGCCCCTTCAACCTCAATGAAATGAGGCGTCCACCAAATGACCCACTTAGAATACTAGCCTGTCTAGGAAGGGAAGCAGAAAGGAAAAGGGCAAAAGAAACGCGGAACAAATTCAGGCAGGGTGCATACCAGAGCAAGTGAGCAACATTCAGTCTATACATGCTTCCCATCCTCTCCACTGATAGGTAATTGGTGACCAGTGGTTTCTTCCTGTTTTAGAAAACAAATCAAGCACCAATATAACCAACACTGTCCCAGAGACTGCTTGGTTTTTTCTCTTTCATTTCCAGCATTAATTGCTCACAACAAGTCAACTAAATCCTTTAGTATTCCAAACTACAAATGACCCTCTTTTCCTGAATTCACATGGTCTAAAACCATTAATGGCCTTCCCCATTAAAGCCATAGCAGCAATGCTTGGAAGCTGCTTCTTCTGGAAGTCTTCCAGCTCTGACTTTGAACTCTCTGGTTCACAAACCGCGACAGCTTCCAGTTTCTTTTTAGAAGATACAGCTGGTTTATGACACCACCTACGGATCCAAGCAAGTGAAAGTGTTAGATCTTCACATTTCATCCCTGAATCAGCGGAAGAGGATTCAGCATTCCCCAGTAACTCTGCAGTCTGATCTATTAACACCTGTTCTTTACCATGAGACTTATTCATCTTTGGTCCTGAACTAGTTTTGCTACAATTGAGTATTTTGCTGAAGAACTTGTTAACTTTTTCATGGGAAGAGGGTTCCCCCATTTTGAAGCTCTTAGTACCATGACCAAAAGAATGTGAAGCACTTGGTTTGAGGCGTTTAACCCACCTACTGCATGGATCCAATCCCAACGGACCATCAGCACAGGTAATGGATTTTGAACTTGTAGGATGTTCAGCGTAGGAAAGGAAGTGTTCCACATCCAAACTCTGGGTTCTTGAGACGCTTGCTTCTCCGTCATCTGCTAAATTTGTCACACCAGGTATTACAGGATGTTCCTGGTTAATATCAGGTAATTCTATGTTTGGCAGTCTGTCTCTACTATCTTCTCTGGCTGAAGCTATTGCAGCTTGAGATGATGATGATTTTTGGGTCCCCTTGATGTCCTACAAAATCCACAACTGATAAATAGTAATGACCAAGAACAGTGGCACCCAATCATTTAATTCTGAATTTCTAATATGCCAGCAGATATAAACACTGCATGTGGCCAATAAAAAGCACGTCACAGGATAACCAAAAAGTAAATAGGTTAAGCCTTTGACCTAGAATTTAACCTTTTTTCCTTTCTATCAATGCAAGCTATTCTGAAGGGCCAATATGAGACATTTTGCTTTTCTTAATGTGAGAAACAAGTGTCAATGTCATGATATATGATAATAACCATTTGTACTTGATGAAGTATGAAGAAGAGAAAAAATAACGAGCTCAAAGGCCAAGTATTCTGATAAGAACCATTTGTACTTAATTAAGAACCATCGCTGAAGCAAGTGGACAAACATTTATACAAAAAGGTACACAAAAAAAAAACAAAAAAAGGGAAGCCCAGTACACAAAAAAAAAATAATAATAATAAAAAAGAACAGTTTGGCCTTAAAGCAAACTAAAAGCTAAAGCAAAAAAATGCTAAGATGGTTTTGTTTTTATGATGAATCCGATTATTTATTATTTTTTTTTGTTCAAAATGATCAATGCAGCAATCTGCGGACAGGATGAAAAATAACAAGAAATTCATGTGATGAACTATTAAAGCTTATTTCAGAGCCCCTGTGTGCACTTTTTGTTCACCTCACTTTCAGGCACACCTCCAGGCGCTAGAGCATTGCACACTTAAAATATATATTATGACATTCACAGGGGCGGAAACAAGGGGGTCCTGGGGCTTCGTTCATACATATATATACATATGAATATGTGTGTATATATAATAATGTATAATGTAATATATATTTATTTATATTATATTTGTAATATATATTGTATATATTAAAAATAAAAAATAATTATTTCTTATTTTATTTTTATATAGAAAGTTTTATGTCTAATTTAAATGTAGATAAAATTACTGGCAGTGGACCAAATTGAATAAATAAAATTCTCCAAAAATTCTTTTTATTTTGATATAATTTCATTACTTTTAAATTAACTCAAATTTTTGTATACAAAATATTAAATTTTACTAATTATATTTTTTCAAATATGAAAATTGATATAATAAAATTGAATCAAACTAAATTTTTCTAAAATTTAAATGTCTAAATAAAGATTATTTATGATTAAATATTAATTAATAAAGTTATATTTTGAACTAAATCTCAATATTTTATTTGTATATATTATATCACGTAAATTTATTCAAAATAATTAATTTAAACATTTTCTTTAAAATATCTCAAAAATATATAAAGATAATAACATATATAGTGTAATTTATTAAAGCAGCATTTCGTTATAATTTTTTTTTATTAAAAATTACCCCCCTCTCCCCCCTAACTAAATCTTGATTCGGACATTCAAATACTTAAATCATTTCAACATTGATTACTAAAATATGTCCACATGCATTTATATGCCAGCTATATGTTTGTATGTAATACTTTTCATAGTCAGGCAACTCTCCAGTCTAATAACTGGAGAGCATCATTATCAATGAACACAGAAACATACAAATTGCCATAAACCAAAGAGCAAAAGTAACAGAGGATTAAATAAATAAGATAGCTGCACCAATATGTCTTCTTGGACAAATTTGAAAGCCCAAACTAATGATTTACCATATTCCTTTGATTGCAACTACCAAGCTAAGTGAACTTTTCCGCTTGAACCAAAGAAAAATGAAACCAAATAGTCCGTGAAGAAACTTCCAGAAAAAATTATTTTTTATATTTTTTTTACACCACTATATTTTGAGAATTTAAGTGATATATGGGGAGCACTTGAGGGGACACAGTAGTAAAATGATTAAATCATAACCAAATGTTACCTTATTTGATAGGAATGAATCCACACCTGCAACAAAAAGCAAAAAGGGGACTTAAGACTTTGAAAAATTAAGCACCACGTTTAACAATAGTTCTAGATCAAAGTAGAACCATTCTTATTATTTATCATGAATTTCTATCTTGTGTTGCAAAACATAAAATCGTTTCTATGTCAACATTATAATGAAAAAAAAAAAAACCCTAGGCTATGTCGTGAATATATAAGATAAAACACGTAGTCTTGAACATGTGAGATAAAACACCTAGCTATTGCGACACATTAGATGCAATTATGCACATACCAGACAGATGGTTCTCCCGGAGTGTATCCATGTCCATGGTGTCAGTTTCCGCCGATGATTCATTCTTTAAATCAACTGCAGAATTGTGGACATTTTCAAGGTTTTCTTTTCCTTCACTCTCTGTGGAGCTGTTCAGAGGTTGCAGCTTCAATCCTTGCTTAACATTGAAACCAAAATCTGGAACTAAGCTCAGAAGAGGTTTGCCTTTAAACTTGGATATTGTAGAATCTGCGAACAATTGACCTCCATCAGAAAAGTTTACATCAGTCTTTTTTGTGATCAAGAAGTGATGAGCAGTTTGAGAAAACTTTGGAGGACCTCTGATGAACTCTTTTACAGAATCTATAGTCGTACATATTCTCATAGTCTCAACATCATGAAAAGAAGATGGAATTCCCGGTAATTCATAAGATCCATGATATAATCTTGCTTCGGGGGGCCTAGTCTGGTTACTGAACAATTTAACATGAGAATTATTTGGCATCATCTGAAGCTGTTCACCAATAAACTCTATCTGATTATCACGCGTTGAGAGATCATGTATTAGTAAAGCAGCATTGTTATTCATTTTCTTCTCATGAACCAAAAGGGAACTGCTTGGTCGAGTAGCATAGTCTTGCCAATGGATAAAGGACTCAGTTGGAGTGCTTCCGCCATTAAATTCAGATGGCACAGTTCTAGAAGTTGACCCCAAAAACTCATCCTTAATAGGTGCTGAAATTTCAAGCAATTTATTTGGCTTAGCCTGCTGCTCTGGATTTGATATGATGCCTTCATTCTCAAACTGAGATTCCATTGATTGAGTTTCTGTTTTGGAAGGTGTCCACTTAAGCATTAAGGGTAAGTGGTCGTCAGTTCTACCTAGAGAAACATCACATCCAGGAGTAGGGTCAACTCCATGATGGTTAGAGGATTCCCTTTCCCCATTCTTCAGAGGTAAAATACTTTCTTTTTTCTTAAAAGATTTGAACATTGGAAAATGTTGCCCGTCAAATGTTACTTGTCTCAATTTTTTTGAGCTTGTTGAATTCTCATTCCTAATGGCTTTATTCACTTCTCTAAATTCTTTCACAAATTTAGAGCTGCCTGATTCTACCTCTGACCCGCCAAGTAAAATGTGATGCTTAGTTCTGGGGCTGTCTTCCCCAGAATCATGATGATTGTAAGTTTCATTAACTGGCCTACAACTCGTCCAATGAGATAACCAAACAGATTGTTGAGGCTGAATGCACTTTTCAGGGATTTCATACTTACCATTGTCTGATTGCATGGCTTGATCCGGCATGATAAGGTAGAATTGCTGAATTATGCTTCAGACGTGTTACAATCCATCAAATATTGATCAAAAGTCACCTGAAGTTGCAGTCCAACAAACATGTTAAAGCCAAAATTTTGACAAGTTTATAGTTGCGCTACCAAGATAAAATAGGAGGGAAAAATGAGAGAAGGACGCCATTTAATTTTATTAGATGGATTATTATGATCCGAAGTTCAACATCAGCCTAGTTCAGAAATAGCAGGTGGCAAAGACCATAATCACACCCTTTTTTCCTTATAATTCACAAACATAATAATCACACACATCCTTTCTTTTTACCAAGTATATTGTTGCAATTATGGCAAACCAGCAACGGAAATTGGCACAGAAAGGATTGAGAAATGTACAAGAGAAATTAATAAATCATAGGACATTTGAAAAGCACCACAAGCTGAGCATACGATTTGTAAAACTCCCCTTGTCGTTTAGAACAATCTCCAATGCCATTCTCATATAAACTTTCAGACCTTGAAAACTCACCCTTTTTTTCAAATTTGGAAAAAAAAATTGATACTGAATTAAAGTGGGAAAATTGAAACTGAATTAAAGTGGAAAGGTGTACGCAGTTCCATCGGTAAGGTTGAATTGAAATTCTCCCAAACTGCCCTCTGTTAATTTTTAATGCAGAAACTTCCAGTATTAACTTGAAACAAACTACACAATATAAATATATTAAATCATGATCTATACTTCACCACAAAGAACTAATTCCCCATGTCATATTCGAAGAGACCAGATGTCAAATAACCAAAAAAAGGAAATGGGTTTTCTTTATTTGAAATTTAGGAAAAAAAAAACATATAAAGTTCAATTTTCAATAGATTAGTCGTTAACAAATTCTCTAGCTATTTACAGATACAAATTATTTGGGGTAAAAAAAATTCCAGGTCAAAGAAGCTAATCAGCTGAAAAATTTTAAAAAATAATAACAATAACGGCATCGTGAAGTAGCTTCATAGCAACAGAATCTTACAAAATGAAACTACAGAGAAAAAAAATGGTAAAAGCACTGAAGTATCAAATACCGCTCCCATGACCTAAACAACGGAGAAGAGACAAACTGAGAAAACGGTATTAAAATCGTAAAAATATATTTATGCTTTTCAACTCACTGACCAAATTCGCAGTGAAATCCAGAGAAGAGTAAAAGAACGACCGAAGCTGGCCCTGAATTGGATAGATCCAGAGATAGAGAAAAAGAAAATGAACTCGTTTTTTGCTTTTTGTTTGCTTTTTTGCTTTTCTGTAGAGAATAAAAACTTCAGAATCTGAATATTTGGGAAGTTAATGGATAGGGAAATAAGAAGTTATCTTTTGGAGACGAGGAAGAAGAAGAAGAAATAACAGAGAGCAGAGCCGAGCTTAGTTCTGTTTTTCTCTTTTGTCGATGGCCTTGGAACCCAGCATATTTCAATGGCCACAAACTCACAAGCCGACAATGTCCGATAGGACCCACACCCGCACTTTTCGCATTGGTGTTTTCTTTTCCTTTCTTTTTTCATGTTTTTATACTTCTAATCCTAATATTAATCACAACATTTTATAATTTTGAGGCCATCTTTTTTTTTTCTTTTCCATTTCTTTGCATGAAATCGTATTGATTAAATATTTTAAATTTTTATCGGATTTATTTTTTAGCTTCTCACAAAAATAATCTAAAAATTAAAAAAAATTAAATATATATTGCTCCAAAAAAAAAATTTTAATTTTTACAGTGTTAATAATTTTTTTTTTAAATACTAAATGAGAGTGTGGACCACAATACATAAATATGGATAAACATATAAATATACGGAATAGAAGTCCGAATCACAGCATATGGATGTACATAAATATATGGATGTGAACAAATATATGAATATTGATACTGTTTATTTTTTATTAATATTTTAAAATTTTTATATAATAAAAAAATAATTAATTAAAAAATAATTTATGTTAATTAATTTTAAATTATATTATATATATATTTATATATTTTATTTAATTTGTATCTTTAAAATAATTTTAACATGTACCATAAAAAATTATTAAAAAATTAATAAATAACATATTCATATTTTTATGCATATATATGTATATATATTTATATATAATATATAACTAAATATATATCAGCGTATATTAATTGATTTGTAATAAAAAAAATCAATATATAAATTAGTATATATTGATATGTATATATTATATATAACATATATTAATTAACTTGTAAAAAAAATATCAATATACAACTGGCATACGTTGTTATATATTTTTATATTATAAATAACAATATATATTAGTTGATATGTAAAAAAATTAACGTATAAACTAATATATGTTGATATATAATAAATATTAAATGATTTAGAGAATAAATAATAGAATACAAAGTTTTATACATTGATATATTTTGATATATGTAATATATATCAACATATATCAGATGATTTATAATAAAAAAAATTAATATACAATATAATATATATTGATATGTGTCAATATATGTCGATATATATTACATATAACAACATATATCAATTGATATGTATTAAAAAAAATTAATATACAAATTAATATATGTTGACCTATGTAACATATATCAGATAATTTAGAGAAAAAATAATATAACACAAAATTTTATATGTTGATATGTGTAGCATATATCAGCATATATCATATGATATAAATAAATTAATATACAAATTAATATATGTTGAGATATGTCCATATATGTTAATATATATTACATATAATAATATATATCAGTTAGTTTACAATAAAAAAATTAATATATAAAACTAATATATGTTGATATATGAGAATATATGTTGATATACGTAATATATATCAATATATATCAGATGATTTAAAGAAAGAAACACGAGAATACAAAAAGTGTTATTTAATGATATATACTGATATGTGTAACATATATCCGATACATTGCTGAAAAATTTAAAATATGAGGAAATGACAAAAAATGTAATTTTTATAGAATAATAATTACTATTTTTTTTTACATTAGTTAACAAAGAAATTAAAATAATCTTTTAACATATACTGTTTTAACATCTGTATACCCAAATATATGTAGTTATTGAATTAATAGTAACATAGGTGCAATTACATTTTTAAATTTGACGGTTGGTTATAACTTATCTACTATTATAAATTTAGTAAAGCTCTTTTTGACAATAACTCAACTAACACAAGGGATGGCTTATTCGACTTCAAATGAAATTATTATTGTCAAGATTATTATTGTAACACCTTCATAGTCTATATATATAGTGTATATATCTCGTATACATAAAATACATATATAGTATACAAAGGTGGTACAGTAATTCACTGTAAAATTATTTTTTTCAAACTATATTAAGTTAAATTATAATTAATAAAGTTATAAAGAAAAAGTCTCTAGGAAAGATTCGCCAGAATTTTGCCTATAATTTATACATTCCCAAAAATAATAAAAAAATGCAACCTTTACAAAAAATTTCATTTTCAAATACATGCGTTTCCAAAACTCCAAACATATTAAAAAAAATTTCAAATAGTACCAATGTACATTGTAAAATTGATATTTTAAGTAGCCATAACTATTAAAATATTCATATATACACAATAACCTTTTTCAAAATATATCTACTATACATATAGTATTTTTACTTTACAAAATTCACACTAGCTCATACATATACCATGCATGAATGCATCACTCTCCAAATTGGTCTTGTAGCACCCACATTTTTAAGTCATAATCACATAACAATTCACCTTGTATGCACTTTCAACATCTGCATGATACATATTACCGCGCTAAGCGCTAAGCTCGAAAGCTTAGTGGCACATATTATAACAATACAAATAACTTAAATAAAATCGCACATATTTTTTTGTCATATAACATCAAACGTTCAACAACACAATACCATACTATTTTATCATTCTTTTTTAATTAACTCTTTATAACTATACTACACATTGATCTTACCATTAGTTATACATTCATTCATGTCACAATCTCACACATACATTCCACGCATGCATCATTAGTTTCCACTTTCTTAATCAAATCATTTAGTTACAATCCGTCACTTATATACAATCACACATACTCATATACAATTACACATACATAAACATATTACCACCACATATATAAATCCAACACATATATCATTCAACTGTCACATATGATAATTCCACATAATATAACTCACCATCATCTTATCATACCATCACAACATTACTAATATTATACACGACACAACATCACATCACATGTTGGACCCAACTATTTTCTATATGATAATTAAGTTTCGGAATAATTAATTTGGTTCATTGTAACATCAATGTGTCTAGCCTTAAAGGTAAAATCATATCAATTTCATGACCCAGCTCTGCTCGAGTCCACAAACTCATGACTTAGCTCTGCTCTAGACAAAGCTTAGCTCTGCTCAGGCTCATTAACATATAATTCCCAACATTAATTTTTTAGAATATATTATTAGGCAGAGTAACACACAATACACATCACATTTTCCACATTTCTCATACTCAACATCAAGACTTAGCTATGCTCAAATCTTTCAACTCATTTTCATCATTTTATCACGTTTCTCATTTCACATTTTTTTATCAGTAATTTTTCATATATCTCGTGATCACATCTTTCTATGATCACCATCACATATTTCATATACATCATATATAACACAACATCACATTACATAGAACATGTAACTCACTGTCACATAATATTCAACACACACTCTTTATTTCATTAATTTATTCATCATTTATATGCATCACAATCTATTACATTAACATTATTTTCACATATTACAAAACATACACATATTCTTTGATAATCTCACACGTTATATTATGCCATTATACATTGACTTAGCATTACACATTTCATGCTTTTCACATACTTTTACTTAGATCCATGTTTTTAACATATAGAAATCAATACCAAAGTGACATAACACATTTGCAAAGACACAATATGTTATGTCAACTCATATGCAATTCAAACTATCATCCAGCTTATCCATTTCCAACCATCCAACCTATCCATTTCCAACCCTATGATGAATTGATGTGTCATTGTGATTTGAAGATGTGGGTGTCACGAGATCAACTTAGAGAGTGATGCATTTATGTATAGTATATGTACGGGGTAGTGTGAACTTTGTAAAGTAAAAATACTATATGTACAATAGATATGTTTTGAAAAGGTTATTGTTTATATATATATATATATATATATATATATTAATAGTTATGGCTACTTAAAATATGAATTTTACAATGTACATTAGTACCATTTGAGATTTTTTTTAATATGTTTGAAGTTCTGAAAATGCATGTATTTAAAAATGAAAATTTTTGTGCTTGTTGCATTTTTTATTATTTTTGGAAATGTTAAAACTACAAACAAAATGCTAGTGAATTTTTTCCAGAGATTATTCCTTTGTAAATTTATTTAATTATAATTTAACTTAATATAATTTGAAAAAATAATTTTACAGTGAATTATCGTACCATTCTTGTATATTATATATGTACTCTATGTATACAGAATATATATATTATAAGTATATAAGGTATAAATGTGTTACAACGGAAGTAGTATTGGTTGATTATATTTGGCTAATAAGTCCTTTTCCATGGTTATATATTGATTCTTCAAAGATTGGATTTCTCATTGTTTAAGAGAAAAACTGAGATAAAAAATCTGTCTATGAATTACAGTTCTCATTTATCTATCTAACTGATTAATCCTATTGACTAACAAATTAGGATGATGTTGAATTTCAGTGGTCATAGACTGTAAGACCATAGAGATCTTATTGGTCTAGATAGATATTTGATCAATTTTAGAATCAATTACATTAAGATAATTATTTTGTACTTGTGCATTTTAAGTCTTTCAATTAAGGACTTGTTTAAATTGGGCTGGTTCAGACAGTTCTCCAGTGGGAGAGACTATAGATGGTTGGATATAAGGTTGGGACTATTTTTTGTTTGTGGGTTTGTTTGTTCTGAGAGTGGAGGAAAGTCTTTTGGTGATAGTGGGGAAAACATCATACATGCTAAGGATGGTTGAAGAGTTGACTTATGCACCTGTAGGGCACATCTGGATGGCTTTTGTGGCTCTACTATTTGTGGTGGTGGTGGAACATCAAAAAGTCCTTTCTTAAGGATCTTCAATGCCTCATTGTATATAGCAAGGGGAAGTGGATATTCATTCTTCTAAATATTTGGATTAATGCCAATCCAGGGTTTGCTATCACCATCAAGTGGTGGTTTCTTGTCTAAAAAAGCTTGAGACTTACAAGAAGATAAAAATCTCTTTGGACCTATAATCCTAGAAGTCTGGATAGGAATATCATTTTCAATTTCTTCACGACATGTGCAATCAGGATCACACTATCATGATCCTAGAGTATCCCAAATAAAATGGCCTTTGATCTTTCCTGCATAGATCTTAGAACCATCAACAGAGAAACTGTGAATTAGGATTTTAACTTTCCTGATAGAAACAAAAAGTGCCATACAGTTATGGTATACTCCAGGGAGAGAGTTGGAACTAGAGCCCTCTGATGAAGCTATGTCTGAAGGAGCTGAAAAAAAAATGTCTTAACAGTATCAACCTTATTTCTGATGAACATAGGATTCATCGTTTGGACAAGCTTTAAGTTCTGCTTCAATTTATCATAATTGGTGACTCATTCCAAAGGAATAAGTTTAATGAGATTTTTTATGGGAAGTTGCCTAGGGGTTTGTACAATAGTGGAAGTTGTGTTTGTATATGTATATATAGAGAGAGCATCGAATAATACTCCCGGAGCAGACAAATTGATTGCATGATCTTACAGTCTGTACTATCTGATGATGAATTGTGGTAAATAAAGAACCTTCAACTTGTTCAACCCCTATTATTTGAATTTGAATTTTTAAAGTAGTAGACGAGTGTCTATCATCTAAAGATGGATTGTAATTGGAAAAGAAAGTCAAGACAACACTTGCAGTATTAAGTGCTATTGAAATAAGTCCAACTACTGCATCTTTAAAATGAATATATTTGATATCCAATAAAGATAATTAATCTTGCAATGACAGGCAGTGGCGAAGGGACGTTGAAGAGAAGGGGGGCAGTTGCCCCCCTTCTCTTTTTGAAAATTTTTATATACATGTAATATTTTAAAAAAAATTTAAATTATTTATTAATTTTTTAAAAAAATTTTAAATTGCCCCCTCTTTTTTTTTAATTTTTAAGAGAAATAAAAAATACAATAAATTATTTATTCTATATGCAATAGTTCTATTTTAAAATATTGATAAAATATTAATAATATATAAATGCAAAAAAAAATAAAGAAAGAGATAAATTTTTCAATTAAATTAATTTGAACACATTTAATGAATTAAATAACTCATTTATTTTAATTATTTTTTAAGAAATTATATTCATTATTTAATTTTTTTTCTCTTTATTTTACTTTTATTATGAAAAATCTTATAAATTTTAAATTTTGTACACATATATATTAATATTTTTTTATTAATTATTTTTTTAATAATAAAAATATATTATTAATAAATTAATAAATTTATAAAATACTATTAAAATAAAATGAGAAATAAATAATTAAGGAAAAGTTAAAATTTACAAAAAAAAAATTTACCCCTCTTTATTTCAAAGCTTGGCTTCGCCCCTGATGATAGGGAGTCATTTCTTTCTATAGTAAAAAAGAATAACTCTGGCACCTTCAAAATAGAGATGAGAGTATCATTAGCATTTCTATTAATAAATGAATTCCAGAGAAATCTCCAGAGTAACATATTGATCAGTAGATATAGAAGATAAAAAATATTTATTCAATTTAGTAGTATGAACGTATTCTTTAGTTAAATAAAAAAGGATATGAAATATTTTAAGTTTAACATTGTATTTTTTTTTATTTTATAGGAAAAAAGGTTAAAAATCTTTAGATCAAGACAAAAGTTAAAAAATATTAACAATGAATATATAATAAATATGACAGTGATATATTAATTTTAATGAAAACTATTAATATTACATAATAATTTATATATTCTTTATATAACTTAAATATATATTTTAATATTATATTAAATAAGAAAAACTAATTTTAGATTAATTATTCAAAAAAATATACTTTTATCCTTATGCTATATTTTAGTGTATATTTTAAAAATATATATAATTTAAAATAGTGATTTGAAATCATTAATTTGGATATCTCAAGTTCAAGTTTAATCAAAAATAAATTTACGGAAAAACTATTTTTTTCAAAGTAATAAAAAAGCTAGAGTCATGTGATCCATTCAAATTTTAAAAATCTTCTAAAATCTAAATGATTTTAATGCTCTCCACTCAAAATTTTAATGTGCCCTACTTTTTTTTTCGAAGTGCCCCCACTTTATCATTAATTTCTCATTTTCTTTATTTAATTTTAATATCAATGCATAAAAGCATGCTACCTTAAATTAATAGAAATTAAGTCTAACCAAAATATAATTTGATTGTTAAAAATATATATTATTTTTATTTAGATTTTAAATTTAAATTTAAATATTTTTTTCTTTATATATAATTAATAAAAAATAATTTTAATTTTATGTTGAGTTAGAAAATATTTAATAGATAAAAAATATAAATTAATTAATTAGTTAAAAATAGATTGGAAATTTCGAAAAAGGCTTGATCAAGTACTAGACATATCATGAGTGAATAAATAAATACAATAAATTTGAATTTACATTTTGCAGTGGAAGTCAAATGCAGTTTTAAAAATAATTTAAGAATAATAAGTAATTCGCAAAATTGTTCAAATAAAAAAATATATTTATTATATTTGAAAAAATATCTTCATTGTTCTGATGCTCTAACTTTCAATTAAAAAAATAAAAAAGAAATCAGTCAAAGGGAAAATATCTGACTTGCCTGCCCTTCCTCTGCAGGCCGTGCGACCACGTCCACGTGTATATATATATAGATATAATCAGTATTAATTTATATATATTAATTTTATCGTTTTAAAGTACATACATTAAAATATTATTTTAAATTGCATTCGCACAAACCAAATATATATATATATATATTAGAGTTTTTTTAAGGGTTATACTCCCTCCGTATTATTTATATAGGAAAAATTTTTTTTGTGTATCTTTTATATAAAAAATATGCCATTTTAGATAAATTTTGGGGAGTGAAATGAGACAAAATACTATTTATACTCTTGCCTTAAAAGTAGATTTTGAGAGATATTTTTTTAAAGGTATTTAAGTAAATAGAGATGGAAAAAGTGAAATTTTCTTAATTTAAATATTTGATAATTAAGAGGGTTGAAAAAGGGATTATTAAAAATTTTAAATTTGATTTGGAGTTAGAAGTAAATTTATTTAAAAATATATATATATTTTTTATTTTTAACATTTTAAAAGTATTTTTTTTAAAACATAAAATTAACTTCTACTTGCAAAACTAATCATTTGTGTTAAATAAAAATAAGTTTCGACACCTGGTAAAATATAATTTAAAAAAATAAAAAATTTGATTTTTCATCTTAAATTCAAAATATTTTTCCTTCTCTTTCTTTTCCTTCTTTTTTTTTAATCTAAAAGTGAGTTATAATTTATAAATCATTGAACGGTCAGCACATCCCCTCTAATTTCTCTTTTTTATTTTTATTATTTTGTGTAATTGGCAGTGGGGCCGCAGAAACGATGACAGTAACCAAGTGGGAAGAAAATTGTGTCCTATTTCAATTGAGTGTCGCACGTGCAGTTCCACACTTTCTTGATTTCTTTCTTATCCTTCCAATTTTTGTCAAGCCACAATCGAAAAGATATTTTTCTTTAATTTTTTTACTTTTTCTAATTTAATTAATTTCAATATGATAAATTTTTTTTAAATTAATTTCAACATAAATTGAATAAATTACCTTATTTTTATTCTATTGCAGAAACGAACTTCATTGCTATGTTTCATCATTGTTTCTGAATTTTAATTTCGTCTCTTTATTTTATATAAGTATAAATTAAACTTGATAATTAAGTGTTTCCCTAAAAACAAAAATAATGAGAATAACTCATTTTTCCTTTGATTTAGGCTGCAGGCCTGTCAGATGTGTTATAGCCTCAAATAAATGAAAATATCTTTACTTCTATCAAATAATTATGTAATTTTTTTTAAAAGACTATAAAAAAATAAAATTCTTAAACTTTTTATACATAAATTATTTGAATTTCACAATAATATAAATGAATTTTAATAAAAATAATTATAATCACAGGAATTTAGATACAATCTAAAGAGAAAAAGCTACAGGCTAAATGAAATTAGACTAAGAATAACTAGAAAATTTAAAATTAATCTAAGTTAAAAAAATTAAAGCTAATTTAAATGCTAAAAATCACTAGTTTTCACTACAATAAAAGATATATCTAGTCACGACAAAAATAATAGTTAAAACTATAAAATTATATGACTAAACAGTTAGCCACAATATAAATTTGTATTACTATAAATGGCATAATAAAAAGTTAACTACATAATTTTTATTTTTGTTGCTAAGAGCTTATTTATTTTGTCACAAAAATAATTTTATTATAACTAAAAAAATTAAATATTTTACCATAAAATAAAAAAACTTATAGCAAATAATTGATTGAATTAGACACTTTAAATTAATATTTGTAACTATATATATATTAATTATGATATTAATAAATTTATGACTAAGAAAATTAATAAGCTTACCATAGATGCAAGATCGCAGCACAATATTAATATTTATAGCCATATATACATTTTAATTATGTCTTACTAAAATTATAACTAAATAAATCCACGTGTTTATCGTGTATTAATGATAAATATTTTTACATTTTAACTACAAAATAATAAATCTATGGTTTAGCTATAAATATTATGAATGGTAACTAAATAGCATAATTAATTATTATAGAAAAAAATATGTAAAAATAAAAAAGCTAATATTAGCGTAAGTAAATATTTTATTTAAAAACTAATTTAGTGATAAAAAAGACGAGGGGGCGAAATAATAGTTGACAATATACTTATTGGATGGCTATTCGAAAATATCTTGAAGTTATTAATATATTAATTATTATATAGACAGTCTCATATGCAATATATTATTTCAGTCGATAGGGAAATCCTACCGTTATCATACCAATGAAAAGCTAATATGAAAAAATAGCTTTAGTTGTCTATGATATTGTTCATTTATCATATTAATTAGTGCATGCATGAAATTATCTTAATTAAAAAATTATATAAATTCAAATTACATTGTCACTCTCTTATCTCATTCTCTTGATTTCTCTAAATTTTAGCTTTATCACTCCTTTCAAAATTTCATATTGTTTAATTATTATTCTAATGGGAAAATTTTACCATAGATATCATACTAATTAACATGATAACAAGATCATAGAAAAAAGATTGCAATTGAAACACATAGATATTACTGTTATTTTAATGAAAATTTTTAAAATATTAAATTTCAAACTAGAATTATAAATTAATATCACTAATTTACTTGTATTCATACTTAATTCTTATAATTCATTTCATTAATTAAATATTAAAATTCAAAGCAAATAACCTTACAGTACGTCTAACTAAAAATTACTTATAATTAAAAAATTCAATAGATGGAAACAATTTTATTCAAAATTTCTCACCATGCTTTAATTTCCATGTAAAGCAAAAAAAAATTGCTTATCTTGCGAATTAGTTCACAAACTTCAAATATATATATTACAATAATTTAAAGTTTAATATATAGAAGTTCAATATATAGGTTTTCTTAATATCGTCTCCTAAATTATTTTTTTGTTTTTGTTTTTTAGATGTATATGACACTATAAAAGAATGTGATATAAAATTTAATCTTCACATATTACATCTTATAACTAATAGCCATTGACTATTTTAATTTGTCATACATTAATTATTTGTATAACAATAAATTATTACTAATCAATAATTCATTTATGTGGCTATAACTAAAATTTTATAATCATTCTTGTTATAAAATTTAAATATTTATGGCTAATTAGATTAAGTAGCTATATTAGTTAAATTATGTACTATAATCTAAATTATGTCACACTTATGTTATATTGTTTAACAAATCAATTATTAAAAATTTTAATTTGCCTCACATCAATTATTTGTATAAAAAAAATTATTATTAATTACTAATTCATGTATGTAGATAGAATTAAAATTTTATAACTATTTTTTTGCTATAAACTTTAAATTTATGTGATTAATTGGATTAAATAACTATAATATTTCAACGTAAATAAAATATTGTAGTTAAATTTACATTTATTATTATAATATTAAGATATCATAATAAAAATAATATATCTGATATGGATGATTAGTCTTTATAACTAACCAATTTAATTAAATTATATATAGTCATAAAAATTTAATTTTTGTAGCTAGTATAGATTTTTTATTACAATTTTATTTATTATAACTAAAAAACTATAACTGTATATGAAATTTGTTGTTGTCTTTGCTAATTTTGCTTGGTGAATTTTTGTAAAGAGTTATTTTGGCCTTTTTGTTCATTTTGCCTTGGAAATGGTTCTTAATTTTAGGCTCCATAAATCTATTTTCATTTTTGCAAAATTATGGAATTGTACTCCATGAAAAATAGAAAGAACTGCAGTGAAGTTGAAAGTTAAGAAAAATCAAATCTGTAAGTCACATCCCCATGTTCTTTTCTATTTTTTCACTATTTTACAACTTTGTTTAACCATCTTCCATTTTCTTTTAACAAACAAAAGTAGTTAATTTTAAATGCAAACATTAAGTATAATAAAAATAATTGAGAAAATTACATTATACAACATATTTTTTAATTTTTTTAAAAAATATCTTATATTTTTTATATACTAAAAGTATATCTAATATATATCTTTAAAAATTGAGTATATATTTAGTATATTAAATATATACTCAAAATATACCTCTAAAAGAGGTATTTTTAAAATAAAAAATTAAAAAAATATATTTTTAAAATTAAAAAAGAAAATATATATTTTTGAAAATATATTTATTTTTTAGAGTATTTTTGAAGAAACCCCAAAATAATTCTCTTTAAATAAAACCCAATAAAGTCATTGTCATAATATTGATTTAGGCTCTTTATAAATTAAATCAAGTTTCCCAGAAAAAAGAGTTCTATTTTTTATAATGAAAAATAAACATATAAAGACATATTTATTAATCAACTGATCATATGATCATCGCTGTCAACAATAGCGACAAATTATCACAATTTATTATATATATATATATTTTTTTTTTTTCAAATTCAATTGTAAATTTTAATCTATTAAGAAATATAATTTTAAGTGATAAAATTTTCATAGTTTATACATTAAATTTTTTAATTAACAATACAAGATTAATTTTTTTTTTAAAAAATTACAATTTTGAAAAAATATTTGTATAAATAAATTAAAATTAATTTCTGCAAAATTAACTGTGCAAAACAATTATTATTACTATTAGAGAGAGAGAGAGTCGGCTTGCCGGTTGCCGCTCGTGAGAGCGGGAGTGAGTAGAGCTTGAGCCAATTAGAAAAGAAAAAGAAAGAGAAAGGAAAAGTTGATTGGTGAACTGAAAAAGGACGGTGGCTTTGGTTCAGTGACCAAACGATTGCAGCAATGGCTAAGGGACATCCACGTATGTTACTATTATCTAATATAATTAATATTTAATAATTGTTGTTCCGACACTCTTTCATTTGATCTTCGTTATAGTACAAGGTTATCGGTTTTTGACTTTTCTAAGCTTTCATATATCTCTTGTGAATCACCAAAATCTTTTATCGTCTCCCCATGCTAAAAATTATTCATCACTTAAATCATTTTTTTAAAGATATTTTTTTCCTAAAAATTATTATTTTAAAATAGAACGAATGATAATACATGAAGATAAAATTTTATTTACTAAATTTTAACCTAACTGTATATTAATAATTCAATTTTTACATATTTTTTTATCTTTTATTATATTATTTTATTACTACAACGACTTTAAAAATTTTTTCTTTTGTCATTTACTATTATTATTTAAATAAAATACTTGATTGAATTAATAAATATCTTTTTTCTTGCAATGGTGAATCTAATAGTTATAGAACAAATGAGAGGAATTAGTTATTCAATTTATCATAGAAGTTTACCTATGTATTTATACAGCAGAAGCAATGTGTAAACCTAGCTAAGAGTAGCTAAGAGATATATGCAACAGCTATTAAGATAACAACAACTTAACAGAATAACAAACCGTGCTAAGATAAATTCTTATCTCCTAATACTCCCCCGCAAGATGGCATACCGTGAGGTGATGCCAATCTTGTTACACCATCTGCTAAAGTCTTGCGTTGAAAGAGCTTTAGTCAGCAAATCTGCAAGTTGTTCCTTTGAGGATACATGAGTCACTCGCAATGATCCGTCTTGGACTTGAGACCGGACAAAATGGTAGTCAACATCTATGTGCTTCATCCTAGAATGGAAGACAGGATTAGCAGCAATATATGTTGCACTCAGATTATCACAATAAATGACCGGTGTATAAGAACATGAAACTTTGATCTCGGCCAAAAGATAGCGAATCCAAGTTAGATCAGCGGAAGTTGTTGCCACTGATTTATACTCAGCTTCGGTAGATGAACGCGCAACTGATTTTTGCTTCTTCGATGACCAAGCGACAGGATTTCGACCCAAAAAAATGATATTGGCACTTGTAGATGTTCGATCATCAGGATTTCCAGCCCAGTCGGCATCGGAGAAGGCATAAAGATCACACTTGGAATCTCTTCGAAGGAACAATCCTTTATCAAAAGTACCACTCAAATATCTCAATAACCGCTTAGCAGCTGACCAATGATTAACGGTTGGGCGAGATGTAAACTGAGACAGCTTATTCACTGCAAAAGTAATGTCTGGCCGAGTGAGTAAGAGATACTGCAACTTACCTTTAATCGTTCGAAAACTTGTAACATCATTGAGATGTGCAGAATCATTAATCCGTAGAGCTGTTGACGTTGATAATGGAGTGTTGACAGCCTTGGCACCCTCCATTTTTGCAAATTCAAGTATCTCTCGGATGTAGTTCTGTTGTGACAAAAAAATCCCTGTCGATAGCCATTTCACCTCGACCCCTAAGAAGAAACTAAGATTACCCAAGTCTTTAATTGAAAAATTGGATTTGAGGTGCTGTATAAATTGTTCCACCACATCCAGCTTGTTTCCTGTGATGATTATATCATCATCATAGACTAAAACATAAACAATTAGTCCTTCATGATAATAAGTAAACAAGCAAGTATCAGAGTGAGACTGTACAAAACCATTTTTAGTTAAGTAATTCTTCAATTCAGAGTACCAGACCCTGGGTGCCTGTTTCAATCCATATAACGATTTATTTAGTCGACACACTGCAGTTGGATTCGCACTATCAACATAGCCAGCAGGTTGTTCCATAAACACAGTTTCTGTTAAATTTCCATGCAAGAATGCATTATTGATATCCACCTGTCTCAATGGCCAATCATTAGTTACAGCAATTGCTAACAAAATTCGAATGGTTGGATGTTTTGCTACCGGAGAAAATGTTTGGTCATAATCCAAACCAGGACGTTGAGTGAATCCTCTTGCAACAAGGCGTGCTTTGTTCCGAATTGGGTGACCATCAGAATCATATTTTATTCGGAAGATCCACTTGCAACTGACCACATTGGTGGCCATAGATCGTGGCACCAATGTCCATGTGTTCTGTCTTTTTAAAGCATCAAACTCTTCATCCATGGCAGCCCTCCATCTCGGAACCTTTAAAGCTTGACTGACTGTTTTAGGAACAACTAACAAGGAATCATCAATAGTCTTTGTATTTAAGCATAGCCGTTTCACAGGCTTGACAATATTGTTTTTGCCCCGAGTAGTCATGGGGTGAGCATTCTGAGTTCTCGGTGGCAGTGGTGGTAATTGTTGTTGTGGTTCGGTTACTGATTCACAAGATGGCAATACTACATAGATGGGATGAGTATCTGAAACAAGAGTAGATTCCGATATTGTACGTGAGGATGCACGTCCTGGATGCGCAGTATTCAGGTCGGGAGAACGATGCTCCAAGGTTGCTGCCGGCGAATGAAGAGCCATTTGTTGTACTAACCCCGTTCCTGAACCAGTATTAGTCATAGGTAGAACAAAATGAAGTGGAGTCCACGAATCGAGAGTGAACTCACTTGGACGAGCAGATTGGGTGTCTAAATTTTGAAACGGAAACACATCCTCAACAAATTGGACATGGCGTGAAACATAAATACGAGAGGTTTTAACATCCATACATTTATATGCACTTTGATTCAGTGAGTATCCAAGAAACACACATGGTGATGATTTTGGTTGAAGTTTGGTGGACTGATATGGACGGAGCCATGGATAGCATAAGCTTCCAAAAACACGCAACTTAAGATAATTTGGTTCTGTTCCATGTAACTTTTGGAATGGTGAGACATTATCGAGAACTCTTGTTGGCATTCGGTTAATTAAATAGACAGCAGTAAGAAACACATGAGACCAAAAATGTAAAGGAAGATTAGCAAGATGTAACATGGTCATACCAGTTTCAACTATATGTCTATGGCGTCTTTCTGCAGTGGCATTGTGCTCTGGGGTATACGAAGGTGTAAGAAAGTGAGTAATACTATTATCATGGAAGAAAGATTTTAAAGAGATGAACTCACCACCATTATCAGAATAAACAGAGACTATTTGCTTCTTAAAGTATGTTTCTACTGTTCTTTTAAACACAGGAAAGATTATAGGAACCTCAAATTTCTTTTTCAAAGGGAAAAGCCAGACATATTTTGTGAAATGATCAACAATGATCAAATAATACTTAAACCCTTCCATAGAACAGACCGGGGCAGGACCCCAAACATCATAGTAAAGCAATTCTAAAGGAGCAGAACTCTGAATAGAAGACTCAAACTTATATATATATATATATATAACAAGTTATAGTACAAACTTGTTTTATTAGCTTTGATGAATCATAAATAGGGTAATCGTATAAAACCTAATGAAAAATAGATAATTTCTTAATTATATTTTTCATAAGGGTAACCAATGTATTTTTAATCCAATGATTATATGATTATTTTCAAAATTCCAACTTGCCTTTTGGATTTTTTTTTCTTTTTGTTCCAGTAATGCTCGAAGAAAGGCACAAATCAAAAAGTGGACAAACTTTCTCACTTGTATAAACTATTTTGTATTACCTTTTGTATAAATTGCTTCAAGCTTTCAAGATTTAAAAATGATTTGGTTGGAGAATTTTCCAAGTCTTATAATGCTTAACAATTTATTGCTTGATGCAAGGTGGACTAAATCAAGAGAAGGCCAACTTAAATGTAATATTGATGCGGCTATTTTTCAAGGTAAAAAAAATTATACTAGGTTTGCCATCATTTAGTGTGACATCTAAAGTATATTTATGAGATACATGTCTCGATTCACTCATGGGGTGGTAACACCTACTTATAGGCTAAGACTTTAACAATTTGAAAAGTCATTTCTCGACTTCATAATTCTAGTCGTGATAATGTTGAGATTGAAATAAATTGTTTTAAGATTTGCTAGGTTTTATTGTCTAATTTTGCCTACGTCTCAAAAGCTTGGTGGAATTATACAGAATTACTTGAGATTAAAAAATTATTTTTCCAATTTATCTTTCAATTCAATTAATCATCTTAAGATTTTATATTTGGGTATGAGTATCCCAGAGTTTTATCACATGTTTTTTTCTTCAACATGAGATTCTTTTTCTTCTAATATTAGTTTTGGATCGTAAATTAGATATAAAGGGAGATCTAATGAGCCGAGCTTATAATTAATAAATTTCTCCTTTTTTTTTTTAGTTTATACTGTTTTCGAATAATAAATTTTCAGTTTAAAAAAATCAAAATTTAAATTTTAATAATAACTAAATATGATATAAAGTCGAGTTTATTAATTAGTGATTAAGACAGTTGTCTCTAGAAGTCTCTTTTAATTCGATTTCAAAAAAACCTTAATATTGATAGAAAAGATTTATCTAGACTCGATGTGCATACATCCGATTAATAAAAATATTTAATTTTTTTATAATTATTCTTTTAGTAATTTTTTATCAGTCGGGTGTACATATATTTGATCTAAATAAAATTTTTTTAATATTAATTAGTACGAAATATTTTAGAATCAACCTTGCCCCAATAGGCAATAAGAGTTAATTTTTAAATTTATTAAGTATTTTAAACTTAAGTCTTAATTAGTAGGAAATACTAAGAAATGATAGAGGATACGAAAGTAGAAAAATAAGTTGAAAGAATCATCAAATACATTAATGAATTATTCAGAAATACTGGTAAGTAGAAAAAATGAGTAGCAATATAGTCGCATACCTTAATTATGAATTGAATTGACATTTTAGGCTATAGAATGTTGATTTACTATGTATACGTTTAGGTACTAACTTGGGTGGGTTAGCATATTAGCAAGTCTTGTTGCAAGTTGTTTTGATTTAAGGCGAGGGAATATTATGAAGACAATCTCAATATTAAAATTTTGTCATGCGATAATAATTTAAAAATATTATAGTGCTTGCTAGGTTGGAGAAAGCAAGTTGTTTTACAATATACATGTGTAATGCTGGTTGTCATTAAAATTTTTGAATTGTTGTCATTATTATTATTATTAATTATTAGTTTGCATGATAATTTGATTTGAAGTAAGATAAAGACTTCAACTCACTATCATGCACTTGGTTGGACTTTTCTTAGACGGGGCATTGTATGAAATTTAGTTTGTCGGAGTGATCATTCTATACTCCACAGTGCTTATAATACATGTTTTTAAGGTCTTAGACCTTCTATGAAATTTTATTTCTCCCTCCATTTTATTTTAAAAATAATATACAAACTAAAAAAATAATTAATAATTATAAATTTTATAAAAAATTTATTATAATTTATTTAAATATTATTTTACATCTTTCTCATTATACTTATTTTTTTTTATTAATTAATTGGAACAATATTAAAATTTTTTAATTAATATTTTCTTAAATATTTAAATATGAGGCTCAAAATGAAACAAAGAGAGTATTTGATGAAAAATTTATATAAATTTATATAAAAAAAATAATATCATATGATATATATTTTTAAAATTTTTATTTTTTTATCAGATGTATTTTAATTATTTTATTATAAATTCACAATAAATTTATTATAAATTATGTAAAATTTTTTAATTTATTATAAATTAATAAAAATATCATATTTTAGTAAATATTTTATAAATTATAATATTTTGATTAATATTTTATAAATATGATAAATTTATAATTATTTTTAATTTTTCTTCTAGTTTTTGTCAAAAACCCATTCATATATGATATTGAAAAGTTCATTATTTTCCCAAAATGTAAACGGACCATTTTAAAATGTACCGTGCCCATGGTCCAATGGGCCGTAACCCAACAACAACTTATGAATTGATCCCCCACAATTGGAAATCCTATGCTAGTATGATATGGGCAACAAAGCCCAGTAAATTTACAACTAGTTACTTAAAGTTGTTTTAAGGATTTTGACAAAAATATAAAAAAAATTAAAAATAATTTTAAATATATTATATTTATAAAATATTTATTAAAATATTATAATTTATAAAATATTTATTAAAATATTATTTTTTTATTAATTTAGAGATAATTTATAATAAATTTATAAATTTTACATAATTTATAATGGCTTTATTATGAATTTATAATAAAATAATTAAAATAATTTTTGTGTATTTTTCCTTAATTTTATGGTTATCAAAATGTCTTCCTAAAAAAAATAAAACTCAAACGATTCTTTACAACTTCAAATTATCAACACTCTAAATAAAAAGTTTTCGTAATTTATGATTTTTTCAATTTTAATGTGACTAATTTATTTTGACTGCACTTTAAAAAAAAGTTAAATATAATATACGGAAATTGTAACATTTAATATATTGTCATTAAATTGTAACATTTAATATATTGTCATTTAAGATTTTTTTAAAAATTTTATTATGAATAATTTATTTTTCATGTCTTTTAAAAATAAATTTAATACAACATATGATAATTATAGCATGATATTACTTTATTATTAAAAAACGACTTTTTTTAAAGAAAATTTGTTGTTACTAAATTAATAAGTAATAAAATATTCAAATTATTTATTTAATTATATCATACTAAGTACGACGAACAAAGCATATACTCTTCTATAAATTCTGTCCGGAAAAAAAATAATAATAATGCTTGATCGAGCTGGTTTAACCTTAGCTATATCACACAAATTATGTTCTCACCTTCCTTTCAACCGCGTCACTGTTTGGTGACTTTCTAAAATCCCTCTCCTTGTCTCCTTCTAAACGGAAAAACAAAATATAAAATACCGAATCTATCCTCCAAAGCTCAAACGGGTACTTACAGATCTGCTTCAATTTCGCCACCAAAATTTGATCTCTTTCACCTTCTTTCTCTCTCTTCCTCTCACAGTCGGCAAGCTAATAAAGCTTCAAAATCCACCAAGTCCACTAACGGTCAGCGTCTCTTCTCTCTTCATTTCTCCTTCTTCTTCTTTTTTATTTTCCTATTTTTAATCTATTTTTCTTTATTACTAATTAGCAGTTTTATTAGCGTTGAACTTTTGGATGATATTTATTATGTGAATCTATTTACATGCATCTAGATGTGTTTTTGAAATTTAATTTGTGTTTCCAATCAGTTTTTAAGCATTGGGTTCTGTGGTCTTTTTATGGTTTGTTCTTTCCAGATCTATTGCTTATATCGTAACCCTATTTTTGTTATTTGATTGGATCTTCTTTTGTATTGATATAATATAGCTAATTACTTTGAAAGCTTATTTGTTGCATTTGTTGGGTGTTCTTATAAACTGGCTAAGTCAGGATTTTGGGTTTTGATTTGTAAATGTTGATATTCTTGACCTCATACTTCCTTAGATGTTAGTTTTTAATGTGATTGAAAAGTCAACATTTTATGTCAAGATTGTGAAGCTTCAATTGAATGAATACTTAAATGTGTGGTTAATAAATCATGTGAACACGTTTGGATTTTAGTCTGTTCTTGTTGCCAATCAGTTCTGTTTATGCTACAAATGATGAGTATTTGTTGTATGTTTTGATCTTCTTTGAGTTTTGCAGCTTTGTTTGATGTGTTTTATTTGCGAAATCTGCAGGATTGTGAAGGTTAAATTCCATGGAGGGACTCGGGGGTGAGGGTGCCTCAGGGGCATCTCCTGTAGCCCAATGGGGACATGATGCTTGGAGGATGTATCAGTATTATCTGGATAAGACTACACCTCATGCCGTCTATAGGTGGATTGGGACTCTTGTTGTGTTGGTTATTTACTGTTTGCGGGTTTACTATGTCCAGGGATTTTACATTGTTGCCTATGGGCTTGGAATATATCTACTGAATTTGCTTATTGGGTTTTTGTCACCTCTGGTTGATCCTGAGCTTGAGCCTTCTTCAGATGGGCCTTTGTTGCCAACTAAGGGTTCTGATGAATTCAAGCCATTCATTCGCCGACTTCCAGAGTTCAAATTCTGGTAATCAGGAGATTCTTTTTTAAATAATTTTATTTCCTTAGTTCCTACTAGTCAGCATTTTGTTCTAAGTTATCAAGTTTCTTTTTCTGGCGTGGAATCCTTTTTTTTGGATGTTCCCTTCATAAAATTAGAGTCCTGTAATTTCACTTTCATCTTGTTTTTCTATTTGTTTCTTTCTCATTGTTTAGTGAAAATAATTCATTCTTGCTGTGGACTTTAGTACAGGGAGAAATGGAAAAATCTAAAAACCATTTGCATTTGGAAATATGGAGTTTGAGATATGTGGAAGCAAACCCACTCTGCTATTTGTTATAAATTGCAGTGATTCTGTGATGAGTTCCTTTCTGCAGATGATTTTCTTTTGCAAACCTATTGTGCTATTTGATCTTTGTCATTGTGGTTTCTAGGGAACCAACAAGCTAGGTTTAAGATCGTGACTTTAAATAGCATATCTCACCGCATGCATAACTATTCCCTGTTAATGAAAACTTGTATATGTAGTTATTCAATTGGTTAAAACTGGTTAGTCATTCTTGCAAGCTGACATATGGAAAAGCCAGTTGGTCTAGAAGTTGGTTTGCAATTGTCTAAAACTTTCTTCATAAATGGCAGAAAAGCAAATTGTATCCTGGTTAGAACTTGTATCTTCAATTTAGGTTCATATGCTGAGTGAATAGATTACTGTTGTGTAAGAGGTTAGGCATTTTTTTGGCTTGGGATCTATCTTTAATTTAGATGTGAAGGATATTCTTTACCTTCTTTCTAATGGTGTTGTTTTGGGTCCTTAAAAGGAACTTAGAACCCAAGGTCAATTCATTTTGGTTCTTTTTATTAGGAAATTACCTGCATGAATGACTGGAAGTTATTGTCAACAGGTAAATATGGAAGCTTCTGCTTTCACATCCTTGTAGCCAAAGCTTTTATTGTAGAAATGCTGCATCTAAGCAGGATATATCATCATGCTTAGGTGTATTTGAAATATGCTCATATTGCATTTATGCATAATTGCAAGACTAGGTTTTGATGGTAGGAATGGGATGAGTTTGCTTCATTTTACTATATGCTTATCACAAAGAATTTCAGTGAATGAGAATAGGACAGTAGTGCAAATTGTTTGTGAGAAGTTTGTACCATAATATAGCATGTATTGGAACATTTGCAAGGTTCCTTATCTTGTTTCTAGTGTTGCTTGTCCTTTGGTAAGAATTCTCATCTCTTTCAATGAGCGCATGACTTGAAGCACGTGGTCTAACTGTTTCAATGACTTTTCATCTCATGACATAGTTTCTTAGTTGAATGAACTTGTGCAGGTGCCCAACTGATTACTGGCAAAAAATGTTTATTTGAATTTGGTTGTGCGATTCTGATCTTTGGGAGGAACTACCTTGATTGCCATAACTGTCATGGGTATTCTTAGCAAAAATATTACAAATTAAAGATGGGAAAAGGAAAACCATGTGCTTACATCTGTGTCAAGTTGATACATCAAAGTTTCACTAATATTACAGCTCTTTTCATTTAAGTCACAGCATATGTGTCTGGCATGGCAGTTTTGCCTGTTGGAGGACATTTCCCACCTTTTGATGGATTCTATTTTGATTCTTTATTTAGCCGTACAATTTGGTCCATTTAACTTTTGTTGACATTGCCAACTCACTCTTTCCCATGGCTTGTCAGATGCCCCTTTAAACCAAGGAAAATTTTCTTAAATTGCTCTTTTATTAGGAAAATTTTATAAATGCTTACCGTGCATGTTATCTAGTAGCTTATGTTTTGAAATCATCTGTATGATACATCTGCCCGTTGGAACTTGGAAGTTGAAAATATAGAACAAAACTGCACTTTCACTAATGTGGATTCAATTTTTAATTTCTTATGTTCTTTTGATGATCATGTTGATTTATTTGTTTGCTGCTCATTTTACCTTGATGAATGATCTCCAGTTGCTTTTTCAGAATTGAGGCACTAATGGTTCATCCAAATTATGTTCATTACTAGTAGCTAGTTTTATGGAATCTTTCATGTTCTGCTACGAACATGGTCTGTAGAGTTTAGTTAGCTTTCAAGTATTTGGAGGCAAGTCTCTTAGTGATATGGTCAATTAAGATACCTGTCTCCCTTTTCCCAACTAAATGGAGCTGCTTTTGCAAATCCTTCTTGGTATCTGTGCATGAACATAATCTTCTTGTTTCCATTGTTATGCTGCAGGTATTCCTTCACAAAGGCATTCTGCATAGCATTTTTCATGACTTTCTTTTCCATGTTTGATGTTCCTGTCTTCTGGCCTATACTTCTTTGTTACTGGATTGTTCTTTTTGTCCTCACAATGAGGCGCCAAATTGCACATATGATCAAATACAAGTATATTCCTTTTAGCATTGGGAAGCAGGTAAATCTCAAGCGCCTTTAGCAATTGTTGTCTCTTTTATGGATTGTATATGTGTGCACCTTTTAATTTACATCAATTACTGTGATAAGTGGAGGAGTTTTGCTACACAGCGAGCTATGATAAATAACTATTTTTTTCTTCTTCAACAGAAGTATGGTAAAAAACCAGCTGCAAGTAGCAGTGGCTCCCGTGGAGACTAAACCTTGACAGGTTCATAGTGCTTGTAGAAAAGGTCCAGATGGGAAAAAAATTGTAGATGTGAAGATACATGATAAATTGATTTTCTTTTCTTCTTTTTGACGGACATGCGATAATGTTATGATGAATTTTAATATGCACTTGCAATTATATGTAGGCATTTCATGATGGCGAAGTGCTGACGTTGCAGAAGCAAAAACTTTATTTTTTTTTATACGCATGCTAAGAAGATTCAGTTAAAGTTTCTGAAAAATTGCTTATGTAAGCTGCATGGTGCAGTATTATTAGTTAACTCTTCAGTTTTCGTCAATGTTAGACATGGAAATTGTCTGTAGCAGCAGTTAGTGAAAATTTCTTGCAAATCACAGCCACTGGAATATAGATTTTTCTGAAGTTTGTTATTGGAGTTTGGATGCCAAAGTTTTGATCTGTCTGACTTCAGTCTTGGTCAAGTGTGTTATGTACATGTATCTTATGTTTTCGAAATATTAAGCTTAATTTACTGGATGAAGTGCTTGATTCAGTGAGCATGACTGCCAAAAATTTTATAATACGGATTGGATAAAGAGAATTTTAAAGCTCGAGGGATATCCTATGCTTAGACTATAAAATAGGAGCTGGTTTCTATCATTTCTCGCCAAATACCTTGTTCAATTAGCCAAAAACAAACCTGTCACCCTCACATTTTTTGTACCACTGTTAAGTATTTCGTATTTATTTAATATTAGACTTTGTCCGTATATATATTCTTATTAGCCTCTTAAGTGGTAACTAGATTAAGATAATTTTTAATAGGTCTAGTTGATACTTATAATTTTATAATACAGATTAAATTAAGAGAATTTTAAAGCTTGAAAGATATCTTATACTAAGCAAAAGGATTGAAAGTCCGAGAGACAACCCATATCAAACGAAAAATAATTATTTAAAAGACTATCACCAAGCGAAAAAAACCCATCATGGGACAAGAATAAATTTTGAAAGCCTATCAATGAATAAATTGAAAATAATTGAAATTTCAATCCAAATTTATAAAAAATGAAGTTGTAAGAATCAATTTTCCTGATGTGATACTATGATGAATTTTTTAATATAAATTTGAAAGAGCTAATATTAAAAATTAACTATTAAGGTTAGAAAGCTTATCTCTATATTAATCACTCACATATTATTTATTTATTTAATGTCAGACTTTGTTCTCATATATATTTTTATTAACCATACCATCGTAAATTCATGAATAAAGCAGAGGGATGATGAAGCTTGGTTCTGCCATTGTATAAATATTTACATGGGCCAGTCTGAGCCTTAACTAGGGAAATGCCAAGGATTGAAAGGTGATCCTTCCCATAGTTGTTTGTTCTTGCCTTTCCATATGTGGTATAGTATTGAGAGCGCTTGCATCACATGATCTGAATTATCTTTTGTGCTAAGTTTATTGAACCAGGAAATAATATAAATATCATGATTGAGTTTATTACAATAATATTTTGACATAAATATTTAATCTTGTATTATTTTTGTAGGTTGATGATTAAACATTTTTTATGGGTGAAATTTTGAGAATTTGGTCTTTAAATTTATTGTTACCCAAAGCACATTATTTTTTTTTATTAAATTTAAGAGCATGAATTTAAAATTTATCTATTTAATTACTTAGATTTTAGATACTGTATTTTAGTACTACCACTAATGCAATTTTTTTTTTGCACATAAAAGGATTATAAGGAATTAAGCAACTATTATTCTATCATAACAAACTCCAATATGGTCATGTAGCAGCCAATGTTGAAGACCGGCAGGGATAGCATGCAGAATATGAAGACCAATTGGACACTGAAAGGCATATGAGGCCAACCAATTCGCCGCTTAATTAGCTCCCTTATGAGTATGCTTCAAGGATACTTGCCATTCTCTTTGGGGAGGAGGCTTCGAATAGAATGGACCAATCCAACACACACGGCCAAACTTTTATCCTTGCATTAAACAAGCTTAACTGTAGCAGCATTATCAACCTCCGTTTGCAAAAAAAAAAAAAGAATGACACCCTTCCAAGCTAGGAGAAGTCCTTGATAAAGGCCGTAAAGTTCAACCTTCATTATAAAACACTTGCCTGTAAGTATGGCAAAACCTTTCACCCATCTTCCATTATGATCTCTAATCAGACCCCTAGCAGTGGCTTTCTGTGAGCTTCTTCTCCAAGCACTATCAATATTTAACTTGTACCAACTTAGAGGAGGAGGGGGACTAGCCAATCAAAGCCATTCGTTGACCTGCCAAATGAATGTTCACATTTCCTTCCATCTTACGAGCTTGATTCACTTTATAAACTCTCGAATGAATATCAGACAAAATGATATTCAAAGACCTCACTTTGCCGAAAAAAATCCAATTGTTTCTAGATTGCCATAAACACCAACAAGTGATACAAAACAGCAGGGGCCAGAGATAATAACCTTCCCCTGTGCCGTACCTTCTAATATTCAAATTCCCAATGAACCATTCTTCATGTTCTTTGGAGAAAAAGTTTGGCATATTATTTTGGTGAATAATAATTAACCATTCTTGCTTGGCTACAATTTCTCAATATATGGAGGATACCCTCATAATCAGTACTGCATCTGGCACGCCCCTTAAGAGGGGGCTAAGTGTCTAAATGCATTAATAAGCAGATTATCTTGTAAAGCCAACCAGAGAAAAAATTGAAATACGATCCCATGACCGAACAAAATCCCATTTATTTTCCTGACTCTTTAAATAGCTGTCCAATAAATAGGTATAAGCTGACTTCACATAGAAGAGACCACTAGAAGAATTGGCCAACAATGTCCTTCTCGTAATTAAGAAAAGGGGCCAACACTGAAGCTATATTCAAAATGACTTCATTAGTTAATAAAAATGCAAATTTCGACCATCTCCACTGGCCATTATCATCCACATATTCACAAACACAACGGGACAACTGGTCTGCTGGAATTTCTCCAATGACTTACTTTTCCAAGCTATGTTTGTCATCGATCTACTTATCCTTCCAAAAAGAAACTGTCTTGCCATCATTCAACCCCCATTGAATCTTTAAAGAACACTTCCAAAGTTTGCCAAGAGCTCTCTAGAGATGAGATCCTTTCAAAGAAGGTAGTTCATTAGGAATATCATCACTTAAAATGCCATATTTACTTTGAGAACTTTGACCTAGAACTTATCTCGATCTATAATAATCTACCAATTAAGTTTCATAAAGAAGACCTTATTCATCATAGATGAATTCTTAAAACCCAATCCTCCTCTATCTTTTGGTTGACACATGTCTTGCCAACTAACCATATGGATTTTAGATTTGTCTTCAGAAGAACCCCAAACAAAAGTTTTGCACATCTGATCGATTTTATTGCAAATAGAAATAGGGAGAGCAGTAGATTGCATTGTATAGTATGGGACTGTGACTAAAAAGTGCATATAATAACACGCAGAGCCAAAGATAGGGATGAAGCATTCTGTGCAGAAAAGCTTTCGCGAAATCTTGTCTAATATATAGCTATAAGTTTAACCATTAAGCATGAACCCCAAACTTTAGCTAAGATCCCTGTCGCTGGCCCAAGGAACATTGTTAGAAAAAAAGACTTGTCTTAGAATTATTCATGTTTTGTCCCGATGATGTACAAAACTTATCTAACACTGCCTTAATGATGTTAACTTGTTCATGAGAAGCCTCTGCTACCAGCAGAATATCATCAACAAAAAATAAATGGAAAATATGAGCCTTTTTTTTTTAATCAAATTTCATTGGTTTCCACTCTCCATGGAATTCACTATACCATGAGCTAAATGCTCAATGCAAAAGTAAAAAATATACGAGAGCGGATCACCTTGTCAAATTTCTCTAATATATCTTAAAAAAGTAGACACCTCTCTATTCTGTAAAATTTTTATTGAAGCTGATTTAAAACTATCACAAAAAGAATAATTATATGCTACATTTGAGGTAGCCACTCAGCATGCTGACTGTTTACAACAAACTAATAGGATCCTCACACATTAAAAAGATGCCACATAGATTAAATGAAACAAATCAGTTTTAAACCTTAATTAAACCCTCTCTCACGTGATTCCCCTATTGAAAAGCTAAAAGAAGCGTGAACTACAAGGCAAAAATAAACGAAAAGTCGCTGCAAATTCAGAACTGGAATCGAAGGGAAAAAATGAATTAGCTTTAGGTTTCGGCCGAGTTGAAGGAATGAAATTGGGAGTAACAATTTACCGTCTGTGCACAGTTGAATATTCCAATAGTGTTATAGCAACCTTGTGAAATAGATCTCTTTTCAGTAAGCATGTTTATTTTTTTATTCCTTGTAAAAGTTTCGGTTGAATCTACCTGATGTCATGCCGAATTCGGCCGAAATAAATAATGTTGCAACAAACATGTGTTAACCTTTGAGCTTTATTTTATTTTCAGATTAAAGGCATTGTGTTATTAGAAAGACTATCAATGGCGGGTTCTAATCTTCATGAACAAGGCACCAAATTATCTCAACCATAGAATTTAGTTAATTTAATTTGAATAATATATATTAGTTCTGATGATTAGTAATATTTAAATTTTTTTTCTTAATTATAGCAATTCATTATGAAGTAATACTATGTAAATTTTGTATATGTTAGTCATAGAAGACGGTGGAAATTTATTTAATATTGACAATGAAGCTTCATATGTGAACCGAAATAAAAAGAATGTTAATGATTTGATGCATATGGTTGTGTCTAGTGAGGAAGAGGCTTACAAACTATATAATGAGTATGCTACACGAATTGGTTTCAGTATTAGAAGAGGGAATACAAGATATCATTCGGGAACAAAAGATATTTCTCAAAAGGAATATTATTGTTCATGTCAAGGTTTCAGTCAAGAACTTGATCCTTATACAACAAGATTTCGGAATCGATTTCAAACAAGATGTGGGTGTGAAGCTATGATTCGATTTTCTGTTAAAGATGGCGTCTGGAGAGTAATGAAATTTTCTGAAAGTCATAACCATGAACTTGCATCACCAAATGAAGTTCACTTATTAAGATCTAATAGGGCATTAAGCGTTCCCAAAGCTAATGTCATAGATACAATGGTCAATGCTGGTGTAAGTACAAAAAATGTTTTCTCTTACTTATCTAGAGAAGTTGGTGGAAGAGAACATATTGGTTTTACTGAAAGAGATTGTTACAATTATGTGAATAAAGAAAAAATGATTTTGATTGAAGCAGGTGATTCACAAAGTGTAATAAATCATTTTAAGCTTAGACAAAATGAGGATGCTATGTTTTTTTATACTGTTCAAGTTGAACAAGAGAACAGAATGACTAATTTTTTCTGGCGTGATGGAAGATCAAGAATTGATTATGATTTTTTGGGGATGTAGTAGTTTTTGATACCACTTTTCGCACAAACAAATATGATTTAATTTGTGCCCCATTTGTAGGAGTGAATCATCATTGGCAAAATATCATGTTTGGTTGTGCTTTCTTGCTAGATGAGACAACATCATCTTTTATGTGGTTATTTCAATCTTTTTTAGAATCAATGGGGGGAAAGGCACCTAAAACAATAATCACTGATCAAGATCAAGCAATGTCAAATGCTATCAGTCAAGTGTTTCCAACTTCTCGACATCGCTTATGTCAGTGGCACATTGCAAAAAATGCTCCATCACATTTAGGGAAGTTCAATTTAGATGCAAAGTTTCGTGGCCTATTTTATAAATGCTTACACGGGTGTGACAATGAGGAGGAATTTCAGCAGACATGGGATAAAATGATGAATGAGTTTAGCGACTTGAGGAATCATAAATGGTTGAACAATTTGTACAAAATTCGAAAAAAATGGTGTTCAGCTCTTAACAAAGATGTTTTCTCTGGTGATATTAGATCATCTCAGCGAAGTGAAAGTACAAACCATGTCTTAAATGGTATTGCAAGTAAAACAACCTCATTAACTAAGTTTGTGCTTTCTTTTGAAGACTTGGTTGCAGGATGGCGTTATGACGAAGGAGTTGAAGACTTTAATTGCAAAAAAGGGTTACCACCTCGTAGTATTCCAGGTAGTGGTATTTTAAATCATGCAGCTAAAGTCTATACAACTAAGTTATTTTTGTTATTTCAAAGGGAATTTCTTGATGGAATTGCAACCAATTGGTCAGAACTTAGTAGTCGCAGTGATATATGCTCATTTAAAATAACAAGAGAGGAGGACTCAAGAGTTAGAATTATCCATTTTGATGAGGGTAATATGGATATTAGTTGTACTTGCAAAAAATTTGAGTCTATGGGTTTGTTATGTTCACATACATTGAAAATTCTTGTTATAAAGAATGTGAATAGGATACCCAACAAATATATTTTGAGTAGATGGACCAAAAATGCAAAAAAGAGAATTCTTGAAAGTGAGAAAGAAGTGTTGCATGCTGATAATTGTGGTGAAACTGAAACCATATTTCGTAATAATGCAATGCGGTGTGCTTATGATCTTATAATGAGAAGTCAAAAAAATGAAAGTACACGAGAAATATGCAGAAATGCCTTGTGTAAGTTAGAAGGTGATTTAAGCAAAGAGTTGGCAAGATTGAATTCTGATCAAAATGATGGAATGGGAGAGAATGATGAGTTACAAGAAAAACAAGCAGATGCTGCCCCAATATTAAATCCTCCTAAAGTGAAGCCAAAAGGTGTTTCAAATGGCAGATTGAAAGGCCATTTTGAGAAGCGAGGGAAAAAAAAGCAAAAATATCTTCCGATTCTCGTACGTAAATCATTCTCATTTGAATATATTTAATATGTTTGAATGTATTTATTTATAATATAACACATGTTGTAGGAAAAAAAATGTGTACCAACATTGAAGAGACTCATCATATTGGAGAAAAGTCGCAACAATATTTTTCTTCAAATCAAGCAGTTGATCATCAATTGGTACCAAGTAATTCGATGTTAATGCCAAGTGTTATGAGTGGCTTTCCATCGGAGATTACAATGTCAACACCTTCTCAATTTGGAATGAATTCTCAAATGCATTCATATACACCATATCAGGTACATAAACTAAGAAACAAAAGTATATATTAAAATATAGAAGAATTTGAAGTTAACCTTTTCACTTATATTTTTTTAGGGCTATGGATACAACTTGGATGTAAATAATAATTTTTCATACTCATATTTGTTGCAAGCTGTTGAACCTGAGAACCATTTGAATCAAGTAAGTCTACTAGTTATTTTATTTTAAATTGTGCTAATGGTTTACAATTTTCAACTTAATTAAAAAAATTTATAATTTCAGGTGTCTACTTTTGATGTCAACAATACTGGAGAAAATAAGTAATGGTAGTATCAAGCAAGCATTAATGGACAAAGCAGTCCCTTTTGTTTGAAATTTACAATTGCAGCAGCACCTTCTACCAAACAATATCTTGGTTAGTATTTGACTTTTTGTAATTACCTTTTGATTGGCATAATTTGAAATGTCATGGTAAAAGGGTGATGAGTGTGACTGAATTGTTACAGAATCAAAAAAGAAAGCAGCTACATCAACAGCAGCAAGTTATGCATTATGATTAATACTCAATCCAGCAAGAGCAGCAAGACCAGCAGTAGCTAAGAAGAAATTGTCTAAACTCTACTCTTTATGAATTGTGGATGTTTGTGATGTATTTTTTGCCTAAAACAGTAGGCTTATTCCATTTTTTGGTCTACTAGTACATGTTTATAAATGTCTAAAACATTAGGCTTAGAACAGGTCTTTTAGTATGTTTTAGTTGGGGTTATGTCAATTTTTTTAAGCCGAATAGGCTTATTATAGGTCTTCTTTTAACAGGTACTATGTCCATTTTTGAGCCAGCAACAATAAGCTTAATTTACAAGATTTATAATAGTGCATTAATATTTATTTGTCAATTTATAGGAAAATTTGCATGTTGTAATTGTTTACAGGTTGAATAAGCATGGCATTTCATATGTTTTGGTCAATAATTATATAACCCATTTAGGATGAATAACCATTTGCAGATATTGTATTCATAAAATATACCAAACTTCAAGTTCAAGATAATGTTTGCAGCGGTCAATTACAAATTAAGCAAGGTGGTTATTCATATCCGTGTAAGTTTACAACATAGAAGGTTTGCTCATTCATGATTAAAACATGCATTTTGAAACAGAACAGGAGCATAAATTGCTGAAATACATGCATTAATAGGCCTATAATTAGTAGCAGTAAGCTAGACTTCGTCAACAGATTTCTGAGAGGATTCTTCACTTCGCTTGCTGGTTAACAAGTAGCCTCAATGTGCTTAAACTCAGCATCTACATTTTCGACTTAGCAAAGTTTTTTAAAGCTTTCAGGCCTCGGCTTTGCTTTCGATGGTTGGTCTCCAAACTTTAGTTCGCACCAACATTCAATCAATCTTTGAAAAAAAAATTACCTATTAAAATGAATTCCATTAGCAAAATGAATTCCAGTAACTGAGAATATAATCAAAACTTCATCACAATTAAACAACTCAATCCCCAAATAGAATCACAAAGCATAAATCAATTAGAATCAGGTGGGACCTGATGTCAATTTTGCATTGCTTGCAACAAACAAAATTAAAGACAAATCAGGGGGTATAAGGCTGACCAGGAGAGTTGAATAAGAAACAAAATCCATGAGGTGAGATGCAAACCTTAATGCTCTTAGACTAAGCTCAGAGGTGAGTCTGATTCAGCAGCGGCTATGGTGGCGTCGGCGATAGGAGCAGCAGCGTGGAAAGAGGCAGACAGCTGTGATTTCACGCAAAGTCAAAGAAAATAAAAACAAGGAGCAAGCTTCTTACAATGTCCACACCTATAACATCAAAAGAGCATAGATTGCACTCAATATTTATCAAGAACTTCGATGCATACTAAACCTCATTCTTGCAATAAGGATGTTCAGAAAATAAAGCAAGCAACCTCAGACGACATTGCAAAAATATATCACTAAAACATCTGTTTAGAACCTTGACGAAACTGCCTAAAGGTCGTTTTCTATATTGAAAAAATGGTTACTTCATAATTTCCAAGAATTACTTATCTCAAGGCTCCAATCAGCTCAAATAGGTCACGTAATGATCTCAATAATTACATTGCTATTACTATTCCTTCAAGAAATCATGATATCACAAGTCAAACCAAATACAAACTAGCTAAAAAACAGGTTCCATATTACAATTAGCAAGGTAAAATACATCTAAGGAAATTGAGTAAAATCGCTGATCAGCATCAAATTAATAAAAGCTCAATAACAGAAACAAAATCTGAATGATGATTCCTAAAATGGTTAACAAAATTTTACCGAGGAGCATAGAATTCGACAAGAGCGCCTTTATCTTGACCAACCTCCTTGTCGAAGCTGTCTTCGGTTAGCACGATGACATCTGCTAGAGCTGATACTGCAAATAGGACCAAGGTTTCTAAAGCTAACCAGATTTGATTGTACTTCTCCATCACTTTCAATTTGGTATAAAAACTTTCGATTGAAACAAAAATAATCAATCGATTGAAATAATTTTTGATTGAAAACGGTAAAGATAATCATTGATTGGGAAAAAAATCCGATTGAAAGGAGGAGGCGATATGCGATAGCAGAACGAAAAGAAGATTGGAAAAGCCAAAAACAAGAGAACGAAATGACGGAAAATAGGATATCATGTGAGGGAGAGTTTAAGAAGATACGTTGATTTCTTTCATTTAATCTACCTGCAAGATATTTTTAATATATAAAAATTTTATTAATTTACTATAAATAGTAAGTATGTTGACTACTTCGGGTATAATAATTCATCACAAAAAAGTTGAAAAACTAACTTCTTTAATAGTATGATTAATAAAGTCCCAATTAAGTTGCAAAATTGAATGACACATAACATTTATTTAATACATATATCAAATTAAAATTATTATTATATTATTAATATTCTTTCCATCTTAAATTAATAGTCTTATTTTTATTTTACATAATTAAAAAATTAATTAATTTTATTAAAACTATAAGTTTTATATAGTTTTTTTTATAAAATTTTTATTTTAATATGAGTTATATTAAATAAAAATATTATGGAGATATTTAACATGCTAATTAAAGAGAGCATACGGAGGGGAGTACATTTAAATTTGGATTTATAAATAAATACGTTTAAAAAACAAAAACCCTACTTGAAGGGCGCTGTGCAACTCGTCTTTTGCTTTTCTTCTCTGATCTCTCTCATCAGAGGCAAATCTCACTGAAAACCCTAATAAAGTTGAAATTGGATTCTCAGTTTCATATTCAAAATCCCTGAAATGGGTAAGGGCAAGGTAAAAGGAAAACATCGCTTAGATAAATTCTACCATCTCGCCAAAGAACATGGCTACCGTTCCCGTGCTTCGTGGAAACTCGTTCAACTTGATTCCAAATTCGAGTTTCTCCGCTCCTCACGCGCCGTTCTTGATCTCTGCGCCGCTCCCGGTGGCTGGATGCAGGTGGCCGTGCAGCGCGTGCCTGTGGGCAGCCTTGTCCTTGGCATTGACTTAGTAAAGATTGCCCCTCTTCGTGGGGCTATTTCGATTGAGCAGGACATCACGAAGCCTGAGTGTAAAGCTAAGATTAGGAAAATTATGGGAGAAAATGCAGTCAACGCTTTTGATTTAGTTTTGCACGATGGTTCACCTAATATTGGTGGTGCTTGGGCACAAGAAGCTATGGCTCAGAATGCTCTTGTAATTGATGCCGTGAAATTAGCTACACAATTCCTGGCACCTAAAGGCAATCTTGTTACTAAAGTAAGTTTTTTGTTCAGAATTTGTTTTAAGTTATGCTTGGTTGCCGAGAAACTTGGAAAAGAAACGGGGATAATCTTTTATGTTTTATGTTCTTGTTTTGTTAGAAATGAATGATGAAAGTTTAATTAGCTAGATAATTATGTCTCATGAGTAATGAGTTTATGCAGTTTTTGTTTGGAAGGGGATTTTTATCTGTAATTTATTTATTTAGTTTTATACATTTTACTTTTGCATTCCCATGTATCACGTGTTGATATGCATCTTTGATCTCCTTCTCAACTTGAACGTGGTATATCTGAATTTCTTGCTGGTTGAATCATAATACTTATCTGTTGCTTTATTTAGGTTTTCAGGTCTCAGGATTACAATTCAGTTTTGTACTGCCTCAATCAGGTTAATTTCTTCCCCTCTTCAAATCTTGTCGTATTTTTGTATCCAGCCGCTTTTGATGAACATTGTTTTTTTTGCAGTTGTTTGAAAAGGTTGAAGTGGATAAACCAGCGGCAAGTCGTTCAACATCTGCAGAAATATTTGTTGTGGGATTAAAGTATAAGGCCCCTGCAAAGATTGATCCGCGTCTTCTTGATGTGAAACATCTATTTCAGGGATCTATAGAACCCCAGCGAAAGGTTCTCTCTATTTACCTATCTGCCACTTTCATCCTTCCTTCTCCCTGGTTGTAGCATGATTGCTGTATTGTTTGTATTAATCATTCATGCAGGTGATAGATGTACTCCGAGGAACAAAGCAAAAGCGACATCGTGATGGGTAAGTCATCTCATTAAGTGTGTGTATTGTCTTGATATAGCTACTTAAATATTATTTCATTTTTCACAGTTTAATTCAATTGCATTGTATTTGATATATTTTGAATTGATTAAAAAAAATTAAAATTGTAGCATATCTCCTGCCTAAGATGAGGCATGTATTATGCATGGTTCATTTTGTTTAAGCATGTACGGATAAGAAGTTATGGAGTTGACGTATTGAATGAACCTAATCATACATGTGCACGGATGTTATGGTTGAAATCCAACTGCAGGTATGAAGATGGGGAAAGCATTGTGAGAAAAGTATCTTCAGCTGCTGATTTTGTTTTGTCTGACACACCTCTTGAGATCCTTGGATCAGTTACTTCTATTTCTTTTGAGGACCCAGTCTCTTTGCCAATAAGGGATCATGCTTTAACAACAGAAGAGGTAACCTTTTTTCCCCTTTCTTTATCACTATATATCCATTTTCTTCTATGTTTTAACTGCAAAATGAACTCTTATGTTTGGCCAGGTTAAAGTTCTTTGTGATGATCTTCATGTTTTGGGAAAGCAAGACTTCAAACATTTGTTGAAGTAAGATGCATGTTTTTATTTCCTTTTTCATCGAATTTTTAAAATACTATGCAATTTTGTTATGACTATAAAACTTAAACTACTGTTTTATGGCTCAAAACTTAAGCTACTGTTTTATGGCTCTGCCTATGGCTATTATTTAAGGGTACTACTACTAGTAATATTATTCATTTGGTGGCTGAAGCATAATTTTTTTTCTTGATTTGTATTTCTTTCATCATTCCTATTGGATATGGTGGTCTACGCGTTTCTTTTATGAACAAATGAAAATGTTGTACTTTTGAGAGCATATTTCTCCTTCATCTAGGCAACTTTCTCAACATTTTTGACTCCTTTCCTGATGAGATATCACAGTAGCTTATTTGATCTTGTAAATATAGTTTTTGGAGCTTTATCTTGCAATTCAGGGGAAACGGTAAAAAATAGCACCTTCACTAATCTTACTAATATAATTTATTTTCCTCTCTATTGGCGTAGCCCAAATCCGTAACTTGAACCAAGCCTGTTTTGGAGAGAAAGACCTCATTGCAACCATTATTCTTCTTTTAGTAGGAAACCTAACAAGTTACTTTTTTAAGGGCTGTCTAGTAATTTTATATTTTACTAGGGTTGTTTTGTAATTTTTTTTCTTCATCGTATTGTAGCTTCTACTGGTACCTTTATTTTTGGGTGTGATGTGAGAACATTGCTTTCTACTCTACTTCTACATCATTTACCTTATGTTTCTTAATTTTACTTCACAGCAGAAGGTAAAAAATATTAATAATTTCTTTTTTTATTTAAACCAAAATATTTGGAATTTCCTGTCCCTCTCAAGATAATATTGAATATATGGTAAGAGATGACTTTGGGTCTACAATTTTTTTCTCTTACAATTAGTTTTCATGTTAGTTTTTGGCTAATGTGAATCAACTAATCTTTGGATGGGTTATTCTTGTCAATAACTGTGTGATTGTGTTTTAGCCTTCCTCACGTACTCAACTATGAGAGCTCTCATTTGTGGGTGGATGAAATGTTTGTGGACTTAATTGGGTTTCAACTTAATCATCTTTTTTAGGTTTAAGTACACGAGTGATGTGCAACAATGAACATCCAGGATTTTCTGATTTTTTAATGTCTAGATTCAGCTGAATGTTGAGTTGTGACTGAGGATGGCTTTTAGTCTCACAAGCAGTGTGATTATGTATCGAGTAGGTTGGATCCTGTACTGCATATTGCAAACGGATAAACAGGGAGATATGCAGAGCTATTGCTTATTCATTCACACCACATGTGATAGTTTTGGTAATGGTTGTAATATCTATTTTGTCATGTAGGTGGCGGATGCAAATGAGAAAGGCACTATCCCCCTCTCAAAAGGGTACTGCTACTAGTTCCACTGATGCTGAAGAAAAGACCCAGGAGGATGAAGATGAAAAATTACTGAATGAAATGGAGGAGCTGAGTTATGCTATGGAACGAAAGAAGAAACAAGCAAAGAAACGTGATGCAAAAAGACAAGCTAAGGTTTGTATGATGTCTCCATTAAAAGCTCTCCTGTCAAGGGTTTATCTTTGAGGTTTCTGAATCACAGATATATTTAAATGTCTGATTTGTAATTGATGTTTCAGATTTGTTTAGCATTTTTAAGGCCTATTGTGGGGATAGAAATGATTGTGGCTTATTTTGATTTTTGAATTATGCATGCCAAGTTATGCTTATCCATTAATGTGTCATATGTGATGCTTCACTATGTTAAAATATTTCAGGATAAGGCACGGAAGGCGACAGGAATGCAAATAGATGCATTGGAAGATGGTTACACTGACATCGAATTGTTTTCTCTTTCTTCCATCAAGGTATGCCTTCACCTTTTCTTTTGTTCTTTTATTATCTGTGTTGTGCTGGTGCTTTTGGAATTGAAATTTCTCTTATTAAAATGATCTTTTGGAGAATAGTTTGGATTAAGAGCTTTTGTTTTCAGTTTATCATTTAGTATGCACTTTCAGGATGGATTGAAATGAGTTTAAGTAAAAAAGAGATCCTTGAAACTTATGATTTTACGAAAATAAAAAGAAAGTTTCCTAATATGCTGTCTCATGATATGGATTCAAATTAGTTTAATATACTTTTGCACTCTCTATTTGTTTGATACTATACAACAAGTTCGCAACAGTGTTACATCTAAAACTAGGGGTTGTTAACCCTTGAATTAACAATCTCTCTCTCTTGGAGTCTTGAATGTGATTATCAATTATGAGAAAAGAGAGATGTGACTGTGAGAACGTCCCCTGCTGTTGGGAAGAACTGTCTGAAATTTTACAAATGAATAAACTTGATAGATATTGTTATCACAATTTATTTTTCGATATTCCCTCAGGGAAAGAAAGATCTAGCAGCTGTTGATTCTGCTGAAAATGATGATGAAGGTGCGGACTTGGGAGAGAGTGAAAATGATGAAACCCACAGTGAAGCTGAGGAGCATTCATCCAGTGAGGTAGACTCTGATGAAGACCGGAGAAGGTTGTTCTTATTATCTCTTTATTACTTCTGATATTATTTGAGGAATGTAATCATTGTGTTTGTCTTTAATTTAATACTGTAATTTGATGTTAGATATGATAAACAAATGGAAGAGTTTTTAGATCAGGTATATGAACGGTTTGTAGCCAAAAAAGAAGGAAGTACAAGGCAGCGGAAACGTGCAAAGGAGGCCTATTCTGAACAACTTACAGAGGTAAGAAGCTCTTCCAGTGTGTTCAGTTCATGAATTGCAGACACATTACTTCTTTTGCATCTACCCTCTACCAGACCAAAGAAATTCTGTTTTTTAGTAAATTGTTAGTGTTTTTGTACAACTGGAAAAATGTGCAATTTAATTTATATTAGTGGGTCTTGATGGGGATGTGTGGTTTCTGCCTTATTTTTTGTTGTCCATGGTGTTTATGGGCATGTGCTTAAATATTCTTGCTTGGTGCAGGGGAATGACGACGGCAATGTTATTCATTCTGATTATGATTCAGATAAAGAACGAGGTGGTCAGGAAGCAAATCCTCTCATGGTGCCATTGAATGATGGGGAATTGCCGACCCAAGAAGAGATTACAAACAAATGGTTTAATCAGGATGTTTTTGTCAAAGCTGTAGAGGATGGAGACCTGGATATGTATGACGGTGAAGCTGAAATGCAGGTAGATAGGCAGGAAGAAAAACTTGTTCCAGAAAAGGCAAAAAATACTGCGGGTCTCAAACATACTCTACACCAAGATTCTAAGGCACAAGATGATTTTGAGATAGTTCCTGCCCCAGCTACAGATTCTAGTGATGATTCATCCTCAGATGATTCTGACGATGATGATGCAGAAACAAAGGCTGAGATATTGGCTTATGCCAAGAAGATGCTGAGGAAAAAACAAAGGGAACAAATGCTTGATGATGCATACAATAAATATATGTTTGATGATGAGGGTTTACCTGGCTGGTTTGTGGAAGAAGAGAGAAGGCACCGCCAATCAATGAAGCCTGTTACCAAAGAGGAGATTGCTGCAATGCGAGCACAATTCAAAGAAATAAATGCCCGACCCGCTAAGAAAGTGGCAGAGGCCAAGGCTAGAAAGAAGCGGGTGGCAATGAGGAAGCTCGAGAAGGTTCGCAAGAAGGCAAACACTATATCAGACCAGACAGACATCTCTGATCGTTCAAAGAGGAAGATGATTGAACAACTATACAAGAAAGCTGCACCTAAAAGGCCTAAGAAGGAATATGTTGTTGCAAAGAAAGGAGTTGCAGTGAAGGCTGGAAAGGGGAAGGTCCTGGTAGACAGACGCATGAAAAAGGACTCAAGGGTGCAAGGTATGAGTAAACGAGGAAAACGCTCTTCAAAAAAGGGTCAAAAAGGTAAGGTGTATGGAAAGGGTTCAGCTAAGAATGGAAAAAAGGGAAACAAAGGGAAGAAGATGGGAATGCATGAATAAGATTGCGAGCTTGCATTGAAACTTCTTGCGAAGCATAACTGTTATGGAAATTGACAAGTGGAATTAACAAGAATTAAAGTTTTGGCAGTAATGGTTGTAATGAGGTCTCATATTCTGCTTTGAAGTTGTATGCTTCAACAAATTATCAAAAGAATCTGTAATAGCAGTGAATATTTGGGAACTGTTACTATTTATGGAGGTAAAACACTATTCTCTTCGATCCTGACTTAGTTTCTTCATTTAAAGGTCTTTGAATTTTTGTTATATGTCATTCATTCCCCATTAGAATAGCAATTTTATTATTGTTTCATGGCAGTCATTTGTTTGAATTCCCAATCTTACATGTATGGGTCGTTAAATTGAGATTTGATTTTCTGGGTTAGGATCAAATTTGATGTACGGAATTTTGAAATTAATGATTTGGTTTTTATTTGGTCGTTACTGATGGGTTTTTTTCCCCTTTTTTTAAAATTTTAATTTCCTAAATATGTAAGAGCTTATGATATTTTCTAACCACATGGAATTTGGGAAATTTAAAGCCATAAATGAATCAAATTACTTTGAACTCAGTCTGAATTTTGGCTGGATAAAAATTTATTCTAAGCTCGAGTTAAATGAGTCAAGTTTTAAATGGGTCGTTAAATTGAGATTTGATTTTCTGGGTTAGGATCAAACTCGATGTACGGAATTTTGAAATTAATGATTTGGTCGTTACTGATGAGTTTTCTCTCTCTCTCTCTTTAAAAAAAATATTTAATTTCCTAAATATGCAAAGCTTATGATATTTTCTAACACATTGGAATATGAGAAATTTAGAGCCGTAAATAAGCTAAATTACTTTAGCTCAATTTTTTGGCTCAATGAAAATTTATTCAAGCTAGAGTTAAATGAAGTTTAAATAAAGTAATATTCCGCTTGTTAGGTTTGCAAATTAGATCATTGGCTTGTTAGGTTTGCAAATTAGATTATTTATTATGCTGTATTAGAAATTTATATAATTTAATTTATATATTAAATTATGTATTTGAATATATTAGTTCTTTGGCTAATTTATTATTATATGTTATATGTGATAAATAAGTTAATTAATATAAAATAAATAATTTTAATATCATATAATAATTTAATTTAATAAATTTAATTTGTAAATTTTTTTATATACTATATTTTTGAATATTGATAATAGAGAGTGAAATTTATATTGATACAATATTTATTAGTAAAAAAATTATTAAAATTTAATAATTTATAATGGAATATAAAATTATAGTTATATAATATTTTATTTTTATTAATATAAATATAATTATATTATTTATCTTTTATAAAAAATATTAATATTAGTATTTCTATTATGAAAAAAATAGAAAAACTAAATAAAAATTAAAATAAAATAAAATAATGAATAAAAATTGAAAAAAAATTATTGATCTCATTAAATTCGGTTAAATTGAGTTTAAGTTCAAATTCGGTTAAATTGAGTTTAAGTTCAAGTTTAAAATACATATAAGTTGAATTGATATAAATTTGGGTTCAACAAGAATTTAGTTTGAATTTGGTTATTTTATATCGGCTTAAATTTAAATTTTTTAAAACTCAATTCGGTTTAACTCTATTGCAGCTAAAGGAAGAATGTAATTTTCAAATCATTGGGAAATTGAGATAAATTTTTCATTACACAATTTTCATTTCCTAGTTTTCATATCGTAAATTCATAAAAACAGTTTTTTTTAGTACATAAATGGGTCAAATAAAAATAGGAAATGATTAAAAATGTGATTAATTATTGGCTTTTATAGATTAATTAAGGTATATTTAATGGAAATGAAATATAAAATTTTGGCAGCAGTGATCTTATTGTCATATTGACGAGGTCCACAAATTGCGACCTTGCAGTAGGGCATTAACTCAAAACAAGTGCAGTAAGTGCGCCAAAAGCAAGAGCTTAATCACCACCAAGAACTTTATTACTATAATATGAAGATCCACTAATGAAGTTAATTACAAAACTGGAGTTAGTATTCTTCAGAATTTGCTCCTCAGTCAGGAATGTAATTCCTTTCAAGGCAAGGCCACTAGTTTACATCCTTAAACGAGTATATTACAACCGATACTTTATGAACATACAAAATTTTCCAGAAAATCATTTCATTAGCTATACCAAAAACAAAATATGGTAAAAAAAAAAACAAAATATGGTGTTATGCATTGAGAACTCTGTTGTCTATTCAGACGACACAATTCTAAACCAATATAACAATTCTGTCTCTCTCTGTCTCTTGGCTGCAACTGCGAATTTGCCTCAGATGAACAAAACCTTGCTCTTCTCACACAACGGTCGCTTTCTTTTTCTTTATTTAAGCTTAATTCCTTCTTTCTTTAACTTGTTATTCCGTTTTTGTTTATTGGTTTTGTAATATTAGTTAATTATTACTAGTCATTTTTAAATACTGACGTCAAAAAAAAAACTATCATTAAATACTCTTTTATTTGGTCAAATTAAATATATATAAAAAAACTCTTGAGATAAAAACAAATATGATATTATTTACGTCTCTTTCTATTAATGTTAAATATTATTTTTCTCATTTAGATCTTTTACTATAAAAGTAAATATAAGAACTATTTTTCTGCAACACTAACTATTTCTTTTCATCTTTTATGAGAAATTTAACGTGATTTTATTTTATTGAATATTTTTTTATCGGAGGTGCGTGATCTGAATTATTTATATATATATAGAGTATTTTTTAAAAAATGGCATCATTATTAAAAAAATTTTTCTAAAGTATTGAAGTTCTTGAGTTACTTTAATTTGAAAAAAAAATTAAAAATGGCCATCACATACGTAAAAGAAAGGGTAAAAAAAATCATAAAATAAAATTATTTGAAAGCACTAATAGGAGAGGAAAAAAATTAATCAGAGCTAAAAAAATGCTATATTTATTTTTACTATAAAAAATAAATGAGAAAAATAATATTTAGTCATTAATAATACCACATTTCCTTTGTGTTTATAATATATTACTTGTAATTTTCTTTTAAAAATTAGATCAATAAAAAAGAAAACGTATTAGAGAAAATGTTTCAAAATAAAAGTTGTCAGCTTCCCTCTTTTTTGTAACAACCAAAAATATCTTTATCCAATTAATTAAGACTTGAGATACTAAGGGCAGAAAGACTTGGCCATTTTGAGCGCTACAATGCTATAGCATGAAATGATAAAGAAAGGAAATAGAAGTTGACGAGATAATAAATAACTTTCATGAAAAACATAGCAAGTACATATAATTTGCCAAATGCCAATACCATAATTGCATTATAGCATATATAACCCCAATGATAGCATCATAACAATAAAATATACTTCTCTGCAGTTTACAATAAAACCCAAAAGCTAACAACTCCCAATTTATTTATTTTGTTAAGAATATATATATATATATATATTTAACACAGAAGAATCACACAAACTGATTAAGGTACTCATCCACATTAGTATATTTCACATCAGGGTAAAGCTCAGAAGCCTCGACTCCGAATGATGGCTCTATCTCAAAATTGGTATGGTCTCCTTTCACGAACACAGAATGGCCAATTGCTAATATCACATTTAGTGGAGGTGCACTTTCTGCAACACGGATTAAATATAATGTCAATTTTGGCAAACTCTCTCAGATAAATACTCAAAAAAAATTATTCATAAAAGTAAGCAATAATAATTCATATGTAAATTACAATCACTACTATTTTTTTAAAATAAATATAGAAGAGTTGTTCCTCATCAAGTTGTGATCAGTTACAGTATTAAGTTAATGAAATAATAATATGCCAACAACAAACCTTGGATATTCTTCAGAAGTTGCTCCTCTGGAACGTAGACCTTTTCAAGGCTTTTGCCTATCTTCTTCTCCCACAACGCTACAAGATCATTGAAGGAGTAGATGTTGCCTGGGGGTCTAATGTAGAGGATTTTGTTCAAAGTCCTTGGATCATCTACAGCTTTGATTGTGTAAGTTCCAATATCATCTTCCTTGTTAAAAATTGCTGTTCACAAAGGATGAAGTAGTTAGTTTTATTTGATAGACATACCATAAGTCACTAGATTGGTTCAGGCACCAATTAGAGCCAAAATACTAATAGTTTGAAGAAACATTAACAATTAATACTACTTCACACAATAAAATTCACACAAACACAAAGCATTCTATAAGCAGCATAAAATGTTGCATCATTAGCAATCTCTAACCAACAGATTCACTAATGATCCATCTATCCTGTGGCTGTGCTTAGTTGGGAAATTACTTTTAAGCTCTGACATTAAATGCAATTGTAGACGAGTGAGATTTTTGAACCATTGCATGAAAATTCTAATTCAAATCTATTTTTACCTTTTGGATTTCCATCACCTAGTATGACAACTTTATCTCTTGGGGGAGCTGTAACTCCAGGCTGGTTTAGAGTAGGAAGAAAGTATCCTGCAAAGAAGTTGGATGCAACAAAGGTGTACGGAATTCCTGCAGCCTCTGTTGCTCGCCGTATATTAGCCTTAGTTACAAATGCTGATTTCGCTGGCTCAACAGCATGAACACGATCCACATCATTCCCAAACTCTGAAGGAAAAAACCTCTGCATGACACGGAAGGATTTTCAGTAAGTGAATTCATTAACAAGTTGCTTGACCATAAAAAGGAGGAAAACTCAATACAATTCAGTATAACTATAATACGGTTAACTCGTACAAGAATTGGCATTCAAATGATAGAAGTCAACGATAAAAAACATCATCATCAATGTACAAAATATGATATAAGGAATAATCATACAATAATGTGATGGATACGCCAATCCTCTTCCTTCTTCTCACCATTTAACAAGGAATTATAAACGTAAGATATAAGGAATAATTATAAAAAATTATGTGATGGATACGCCAGCCCTCTTCCTTCTTTCTCACTCTTTAATGAGGAGTTCCAGCTTGAAGATGCAGGTAAACCTCAGGGACGTGCCATCTCAAATGCAAGTATCAGGAACAAGCAGATTAAAAGATTGTAGATCAAATCAATGTTAATACATAGCCTCATTACAAACCAAATTAACTCTGTACTCACTTCGGTTGAAGTAAATAGTAAATGTTGATTCGAGGTCAGTACTTTAGTTAGCAGCCACTTAAAGCAAAAATCTCAAAGGCTGTAGTTATCTCCAAAATTCTTCTTTTGAAAATCTCACTTTTCATGACATTCCTAATTTTTCATGTCCTCCAAAAGTATGATCCATAATATATCAGTTTAAATATGCTCTATGATATATCACTTAAATATTAGTTAAATTTATCTTTTGACACCCTAGCCAACGGGAAAATTTCATTATTAGGTGATGTGCCAATAACGAAAGATCGATGAAGTGCATCGATCACTACATAAACATTGTACAAGCTACATAAAAAACGGAGCTCCCCGTATATTTTCAATTGTTCTTCCGCTTAACATAAAGGCCACACCCAAAAACATGAAAAATCGCAAAAATAGATCATTAACAGAATGATCAACATATGTGTTAGGAATTACGAAGAAAAATAAGCTAAACGTAATCAAAAAAGAAAAATCAAATAGGGGGTTACTTTAACATTGCCAGCTTCTTTAATGGCGGCGATTATCTTATCTTGATCAGCTAGCTGACCATGACCAACTGTAGAGATCACAACGTCCACTTGTTTTATCGCCTTCACCAAACTCTCGTGATTGTATAGATCTCCCTGCCCATGACAAAAGTATCAAATGTTGTTCCCAAAATTACAAAAGCACACACATACACCAAACACGCATATATAAATAGCTCCAGTTTGTTTGGACAGCTAACAGTAAAAGAATTAATCTGTTTGGTAGCTAAGAAAGAGAATGAAAACGAAAAGTGTAAATCAAAATTAATAATAATATTTAAGATCGCAATTAAAATATTAACGCAACCAATCTTGCAATTTTGGTCCTGTTCGAACTCATAATATCAACCAATTAGCTTAATTACATGTAATGTAACCGGCCACATAATAATAATAAGAATAATTAATGTAAAACGTTCACTTTTTAATTAAACAATTCATTAATTTATTTAATCTTATTTGAATGCCTAGTTATGAGTTTCTCCATTTTCATACAATAGCACATTAGATTTAATTATTCTCATTCAGGTCACCATTTTTTTCTTTTTTTTAAAAAAAAAGAAATTTTCCTAGCATCCAAACAGAGAGAGAAAATGCTAAGAAACTATAATTGATTGATACGTACAATGATGAAATTGACACCCAGGCTCTTAAAACTATCGATGATCTTCGATTTGGCATTGTCAGAGAGAGTCGACTCTCTCACGAGAGCGAAAGTAGGGTGACCAGCTTTGGCGCTCGCTTCTACAATGAACTTTCCGATGTATCCAGTACCTCCGATGAACAAAATCTTGCTTTTTTCGGCCATAGTTGAAACTTTCTGGTAAAAATTAAAAAATGGGCGAAAGTGAAGCGTAAGAGATGGCGTAATAAGGAAGCTGCTTAGCAATGCACAATGAAATGGACACAGGACAGCCGCTATATTTATAGTGGAAAGAAGACTCAATTTTGCGTCTTTAATGTGGATTTTTTTTTAAAGTTACAGACATCCTCTTTACTTTTATTCCTTTTCAATCTAGAAATTGCCCCTCAAATTTAATTCTGTTCAACACGGTTAAATCAATTTGGCAGAGTGAATTGTATGTCCCCACTTCATAATTCTAAATAATAAAAATATTAAAATTAAAATATATATATTTTTAAATAATAAAAATTAAGATGCCAAAATTTGAGGGAAAATTTTAAGATATGAGTTTCAGTGAATTTCGTCAAATCAAAAATTTTTTTAAAAAAAATTGTTGATTGATTATTCATTTACATTGTTGAATCTAAGCTAAACTAAAAACTTCCAAAAAAAAATTGAGAGACATTCATCGTATCTTGTTAAGTTTTGTTTAATATTTTCTTGATTATAATTTTTTTTCTTTTTATTATAAAGTTGAGACAGGCAAATTGGTTCACGGCTCCTGATGATGGCTAAAAATAAGATTGGATTGAAATGACAGTTATGCCCTTGTCGCTAATTAAGCGTTGAAATTATAGCAAGTTTTTTCGCGGAAGTTAGAATTTTTAGTAAAAAGAGATAAAATAAAAATATTATATATTTTTTAAAAAATTTTAAAAAATAATTAAAAATTTTAATAATAATATATATATAATTTTTAAAACAGATAGGAGAGCTGCCCCCTCTGTAATGTCTTCGCCATTGTTTGCCAAGGACTTGATTGATTGTTTAAAATATTACGAAAATATGACGTAGCTATGAAGTTGGCTTTGTTCTTGGCTCGAAAGCAGTCCACGTTCAAGTAGGTTGGTGAATTGGATTATAGATAAATAAATAAATAAAGTAAAGAAAATAATTTTTCTGGAGGACAAGAAGGGTTAAAGTCACTGAAAAAAATGATTAATTTGGAGATTCTGGATTTAGATTTGTGGCAGAGTCCGATGTACCAAAAGAAAATAATTAGGCCAGAACAACCCGTCCAGGTTCATTCTGTTGGTTTATGTATCTAACTCTTTATAAAGGCGAATTAATACTCTTTTCGTGTTATTTATATAGAAAATTTTTTTTATTGTGTATTTTTTATATATAAAATATATCATTTTAGATAAATTTTAAAAAGTAGAATGAGATAAAATATCATTTATATTCTTATCTTAAAAGTTTAATTTAAGAGATTTTTTTAGAGATATTTAAATAAATAGAGATGAAAAAAGTAAAATTTTCTTAATTTTTATATCAATTTTATTTTTTCTATATAAATGATACGGAGGGAGTATCTCTTTATATTATTAATATTATATACATGATAATATAATATATATATATATATATTTTCATTTAATAGCCATATTTTACCACATGTTTGAAATAAATTAATTATATACTTGTATGGGATTCATTTAAGGTTTTGTATTATTTTATGTTTTAAAAATTAATATTAAAAAATTATTTTAATTTGATGAATTTAATTTATAAAAATTTAAATTTAATAAACCAAATATTTTGAATAAAAATATTATTTTGTTTTATATTTTTTACTCGTACTTCTTTCGGCTCACTTTGATCTATTTTCTTACTTTTCTTTTGATAAAAAAATTGTATTTTTTCATCTTTTCTCTTTCAACTAATTTTTTACTATATTTTTTAAATTAATTATGAATAAGAGATATAATTATTTAATCTTGTTTTTTCTAATGACATTTAATACATTAGGAATATTTTAGGAAATTAAAGCCAAAACATGTCAATTATAATTTTATTCCTATTCTCAAAAAAATTATTCCTTAAACATGAAATTCATATTTTTTAATATAGATATTTATTTATAAATAAATTCTAATTAAAATTTATCTAAAACTAGTACCATCACGACCGTGCATGTTACAAATATTAATAATATAGTTATCCCTGGCCAATTGATATGTTAGAGAATAAATATATAGTACCCAATATTAGAATTTATTTATTTTTCATTTTTATTGTATTTTAAAAAAGACAAATATAAAAAGATTTTTGAAACTCAAATAAAAATTAATAATTAAGGTGCATTTGGTATTATTTTTATTTTTTAATGTTAGATTATTTTAAAGAAAAAAAATAAAAACAGGTTATGTAATATAATTGGGTTTTAAATTTTTTTTTTACTAGAAAATAAATAATTTTGGATAAATATGAAATCCATAAAAGATAGTTTTAAAGATTTTAATTTTGAGAAGAGATTTATATTAATAATTTTTTTTCTCTCTACTATTTTTTTTTCATATTACTATAAATATAAAAAATATAAATAGAGAAAGAGAAATATAGAAAATATTGTCATTATAAATTACATTTCATGCACCATCCGTGACTATATATAATAGTGTAAATACACTTTAGACAAAAATAAATATTTAAAAGATTACAATTATCACATAGGTAAGATGAAGTTAATCATAATCTGCAAAATAAAATTAATCTAATTAAATAGTTATCCACATATATATTTTCTAACATATATATTTTTTGCTTTTTTTTATTTTTTTTTGCAAATTCATTTATAAAATAAGAAATTTGTATTTTTTTTAATTATTAGAGAATATATAAATGACTACTTAATTGGATAAATTTTATTTTATCTAGATTATGATGAACTTTATCCAGTGGCAAAATCAAAAATTGAATCATGGGAGAAAATTTTCTTGCCTAAACAAATTACATGCGAATTTAAAAATAAAATTGAATATTTAATATTATAATAAAATTTAAATTTTTGTCATAATTTTTTATAAAAAAGTTTATGTATCAAAATTTTATATTATTTATTCAATTCTAAAAATTTATTAAATTTTTTATATGTCTCTTTATTTTAATTCTTGGATCTCTTAATTTATTTATAAAATTTTATTAAATTAAATTTTATAAAAAATATTATTTCAAATAAAAATATTAATTTTACCCAATTCATAATCAAATTGTAAAATTTTAACATTAACTTAAAAATCTAATAATAAAATCCTAAATACCCACTGATTAAAAACTAAAAAAAAGAAATATATATAATGTGAAAAAGCCAATAATTTATAAATTTTTAATAAAGAAATATATATATATATGTACATATATATTATAAATGGGTGGGAGGGGAGAGAGATCCATTGCCCTTGCAGGACTTCTCTCCCTCCCACCGCCCCGACTTTATCATATCCAATATAATTATAATCTTTTAATTATATATTTTTATTTTAAATTTACTTACCCCACTATATAAATTCATTATAGGTAGTGCATATAGTATAATTGATAAGAAATAAAAATTTTTATATTCTTTTATCTATTTTTTTCTCATATTTCGCTTTATCTTTCTTTATATTTATAATATATTATCAGCACGTACGATAATTTTTATAAATTATGGTAATGAAAGGAGAAAGTTTTATTTTTTTAATCTACAAGAGAATTTTTATTCTATCTTCCAAAAATTCATTATTAATTAAGGTACAATTTTTATTAATAATTATTTAATTATTTTTAATATAGTAACCATGAAATTTTTTTAAGTTTATATGAAGATACAAGTTTAAAAACTCATAATTTTAAGATATTTGCATACCGAGTGAAATTGATAAATAAATTGATATTTACTATTATTTGATATGATTATTTGTTGTTTTAGAGTTATAATATTTAAACTCTAATGTGCATAAAATGCTTTTTATTAAATTTCCCCACAATACCTACATTTATCCAATCACAACCCAGCTTGTAATATTTCAAAACTCAAATTGAAAAGAAACCAAAAGCTAATATTTCATATATTCAAATGTTCACTTTCAGAAACAACCTTCTCTTACATCTTCTAGTGATATATGTTAATATACTACAATTATATATATTAGAAGTGCAAACTTACACTTATTAAACCTATTTTTTTTATTAATTTTATCAATTTAGGCAAAAGAAGGTAAATTTTTAGAGCTAACTCTGACCATGCACCAAATATCATCATCGATGATTTGTCACTGTCTTCTCCTCATTTATCAATTTTTAGTATAATCCCCATGTTATAGTTAAATAAGTTTTAAACTTTTATTTTAGAAGTTTTAACTTATGGTATGTATATAACTAAATTCTTTTCTTAGTACAAAATATAGAGGAGAGTAGATAATCTTTAAGGATTGACATTGAAAATAATCTGGTTGATATTTCTAATGCCCCCTCATTACCTTCACTTTGTCTAGATGTTATTGATATGACTCTACATATATATACATTTAAGTAAATATCAATAAAAATTTATTTTATGATTTTCAAATTATAACAAGTATGCTACTAAATATTTTTGTAATCTTATAATTTTAGAGAAAAACATATGATTTTTTCGGGACCATAATGATGATGAGCTATCTGGTGCTATTAACGAGGGAAGCATGTATTTGGCTAGTGGTAGAGGATTGTACAAAGGTGTTGATCTTGACAAGTTGACAAATGGAAAGAAGAATAAGTTGATTGTCTCTATGCCCTTCAAAAATATTTTCAACCAGTTGGTGAATATGATAAACAACTGACATGATGGTTAGGATATTGTGCTAGATCTTTGAAAAGTTCAAGCTTGACTCGACATAAAATAGTTAAACTTGGGCATGAGACTTAATTTTGGTTTGAGCTAAACTCGAGCTCATATTGATTCAAACTCATATATCATGAATTTTGAGCTTTAACTCGAGTTTGATAACTAAGTTTAACGAGTTTATTTTAATTTTTTTTATTCAGGTTTTGATAATAGGTGGAAGCAAATCCCACATTGAAAAATTAAGAGAAGAAAAAATAAAACATAAGATTGAAACTCATCAAACTAAAATGGCTCACACCATTTTAGTGGAGATGAATTGAATTCAATGAAGCCCAAAGGAGCCCAAAAGGAGAAAGTCCACAAGCCAAATGATTAAAAAAATGTCCATTACTTTCCAACAGAATAAGACCAAGCCCAACTTTATAAAATTCAACATAGTATCAGAGCTTAATAGCCTCATGATCATGAAGATCCAGAAGTGAGAGGAACTTAGTCAGTTGAGTCTGGCATGATGAAAAAAGACTCGTGGCCTAAGACTTGAAGCCCAAAGAAAAACAAGACTCGATGAGGAAGACACATGGATAACCTATGGCTTCTAAGATTCGAGAGTATAAGCCTAGATAAAAATAGAGAAGAGAGGCATGAGGTCTCTCAGACTAAAAAAGAATACAAGTTTAGGCAAAAAAAAAGACCTAATGTAATATATCGATTTTAGAAATATTTTAAAATATAATAATAATAATAATAATAATAATAATAATTGAGTGAAAAGAAATTATGGATAGCTAAAAAAGATAAAAAAATGAGTATTTAAATATGTGGTGTAGAAAAAAGTTAGATTTTTTTAAAAAATAAAATAATAAAATAATATTAAAAAATAGTGGGTGTGTGTGCAACGAGAAAAGGAAAAAGAAAAAAAAGAAAGAAAGAGAAAGAGAGAGAAAGAGAGAGAGAGAGAGAAAGTGAGAGAACTTTGACCGGCCATATTTTCATCGTTCGACCTTCGATCACCGCCACTCGCCCACTGTTGAATTCTTCTCAAGACAATGGATCCATAGAGGAGTGACTTCCTGCCAACCGATGCGGGAGGAAACTACACCTCTTGTCCGAAAGTGACGCACTTCGCAGGCTTCCGAGTGATTTTTGGGCCAATTCCGATCTTCTTTCTCGGTGAGATAGGTACCATTGGACTCCTCTCTTTCTTAGCTTTTATTTGCTACCTCATTTATAATTTTTGGATTAATTTAAAATTTTGGCAGGAATACGATCAAGTCCAGCAGCTTCCGATGCCATTTTCGGCAAATTTTCGTTAAGTGAGGGAGAGTGACCTATATTTTTATACTCTTCTCTCCGAGATGAATGGTGTCTAATTTGTCATCAGATTCTTTTGATAAATTTTTTTCGGCGAAACTTCGATAAGAGTCCGATTGGTGCTTTCCACGGCACGCGTTATATGTTAAATATTTAATTTTATGCAGCATAAAAAATTATAGAATTTGTGACGATAATAATTAAATTTTCAAAGTCCAATACCAATTTAGTAAATTAATTGAGTGATATTAATTATGTCAGTTTTTTTATATTTTTTTAGACCAATTAAAAATAAATTATATTAAATTTTCTATTAGATTTTTGAGTAATAGAATTTCTAATTCTAGAATCTAAAATTATTATCGTATTTTGTTTCATAGATTATTTAGTATCAGACCCTATTATTCTCATATCGAGTCAAGTTTATCAGCTTAAACTATTAGTGATTCTAATATATTTTTTTGTATTTCATATATTCACAAATAATGTATGAATTTATTATTATTATTATTATTTAGAATTTTAAAATTTATCTGTAATTACTCATTTATATGATGAATATGATTTGTGATTATTAGATAGAATTGAGATGACATGAGATCATATAGGATATGATTTAGATTATGAATATAAAATGGTATGATATTATGATGATAAGTTTAAGATTGACATGACGACATGGGTTTTCTTGCTCAAAGCTGCTTGTTAGTTTAATATAGTTGCTTGACTAAGACTGTGAAGGCGGACCCTATGTGTATTGAATTCTAAGAGATCACGTTGGATAAAAAAATCCAGATAGAAGGAATTAACTCCCTTATTTGAGGTTTAGAGGGGTTTATGTGGATTAATTTCTATCCTTATATGATTATTTGCTTTGTTATGTAACTTGTATTAATTATGAGCAGTTATCGATAGAGTCAATATAAAATTAAAATAGAAGATTAGGTTTATATATTTGTCGATATCAATTGTTGAGCTAAGATGCTCACTCATATCTTACTATTTATTTTTCAGGTTTTCAGGGTGAGTTTTTAAGAGTAGTTTATTTCGTAATTCTGCCTCTCTTCCTCGACAGTGAAATTTGTTTATGAATTAACTGGATATGTTTATTATGTATTATACTATACTTCTGTCTTAGAAACTCGCAATTGTTTTTACTGTTGAAATTTTATGACTTGATATGATATTAAATGATTGATGCGATATTTTAGATAGTTATGATAATTTGTTAGGCTGACTACGAATTCTGGAAGATACATATTTTTTCCGTTTTCCAGTACCAATCACATGCCATATAGTCCGGGTCTTGACACCTGAGCCCTCTAAGGTTTAAGAAGGAACACAAACCCAGACAATGAAGGTAATTCACACATGCGCCAAACCAGTTGGACTTGAGATGAAGTATTAGAAATAAAAATAAAAAAAGAAAGAAAGAATGCTATGGGCATATGAAAAAAAAAGCCACGAGAAATGAAAGACTAAAAGAAGACACAACATCATATGGAAGGAAATTTGACATTGGGAAATTAAGGTAAGAAAAATCAAACTATAAGATTAAAGATCATCAAACTAACATAGCTTAGGCTATTTTAACGAAGGTGAGTTGAATTCAATGAAATCCAAAGGAGCCCAAAAGGAGAAAATTAATATGTCAATTTATAAAAAAAAAGGAATATTTACAAAAATATACTAAAAACTAAAACTGTTTTCAAATTTACGACGTCTAAAGAAAATTTTCAATTTTATGTTAAACAAAGATTTAATTATAAAAACAAAGAACAAAAAAAATAACTATTGCATTTAGTTTTTTTTTTTTAATGTATGATTGGTACAAATAATGAAGTAAGGCCCACACTGTAAGTCCTTTCAGTCAGCAAACATATTTTAGCCAAATTCTTTGCATGGAATTATACATTTTCAGATCCCAATCAATACCTAACACAACTTAAAAAAATTAATATAATAATATTATTAAAAAAATTATTATGAAATAAAATTACTTAGATATTAAATAACATTTAAAAATTTATAAGATAGTTATTATTAGATAAATATATATTAAAATTAATAAATTTTTTTAGTTTATCTTTTTAAAAGAGAATAAAATGATTTTGTGATTTTTATGATAAAATATATTTATATTTATTTTTTATAAAATAAAAATTTAATATAAACTTGATTATATATTATTATATGCTATATATATTAGTATATAATTAAATATATAATAGTTTTATTCTTATTTTTTTTAAAATTTAACACGTATATATTATTATATATAATATATACCAACATATATTAATATATGTCTATATATACTTATATAAAAAAATAATAATCATAATACAAATTAATAAACAAACAAATAAATAAAGTGTAGTGTATAAATTATCAGAGTAGCTATAAAAAATTAATTAATAATTATAATAGTAATAATAATAATACAAACAAATAATTTAAAGTTTGGTTTAATAATTAAAGTGATAATAATGGTGATAATAATTATTAACAAATAAAAATGATAATATAATAATTAAAGTTTAAATTATTAAAGTGTATTAATAATGTGAATAAACTTAACACCTAACCCAATAAATAATATCTGAATATTATTACAGTAATATATAAATTAATTATAGATTAGTTGTAGTTGATTATAATTAAATTAGGTGTAATTGAAATTGATTTATTAATTGAGTGGTTATATTAATTAGAGAGGAATAAGTAAGGTGAGATAAAGAGAGAGAGAGAGAGAGAGAGAGAGTAGGCAGTGTCGGTTTTACTTCTGATATATTATTGTTCGGTATTCAAAATATGACACACGCCAGTCACCATGAAAGTCCACTCGATAAATTTTTCAACGCCATCTAATTCACTGTGAAAAGTCACCGAAATTGATATCACATGCCGTACGAATTTAGTTTGAGAGGTACCGTCGACAATCATTTTTTGAGGAAGTTTTTTCGATGAGACTAGTATTTTTAGAATTTTTTTTTTCAATTTTGCATATTATTTAAAATTTTAGTAGCACAATTTAGTTTGATAGGAATCTAGCGATCGTCTGGTGATGATGAATTTTTTGGGGAACGGAGAAGAATATATATAAAGTAAAAAAAATTAAAATATATAATTAAATAAGATTAATTATTATTAATTTTAGTATTTAATTGATAGAAATTAGTAAGTAGTTAATAAATTGAAATATAATTTATAAAATTATAATTAAAGATTTATTTATTTAAGATTTAAGAATTTAAAATGAATTTAGAAATGATAATTACTTGATTAATTGGTTGTAATTAAAAGAAAAGAAATTTAGAATAAATAAAGGTAACTAAAAAAATAAAATGATAATCATAACAACTATATTAAACAATTAAATTTGGATAATCAATATAAATTTTTGAATATTAAACTAATATATAGTTGTTTAATGAATTGAGTTAAAATTTTTATATTATAATTTGTTATTTAATTAGAATGATTTATTTCACAAATTGATTTAGATTAATAATTTAAAATCTAATTATAGTTATTTATAGAATTAAATAGTTATATTTAAATATAAGTATAGATGTATGTCTGAAATTTGTTAATTAGAAGAAAGTAAGTAGTAGTTGTTAGTTAAATTATTGATATTAAATTATTACTTATTTAAAGATTATTAATTAATAATTAGATTGAATTAATTATTAAATTATTAAATTATGTGATAAATGAATTAAGCTTTCATAAAAACTAATAGTGTTATGATTATAAAAATCAAGTTATTATTATTATTATTACTATTTTTATCATTATGTACTATTATTAATACTACGATTATTATATTATAATTAATACTTTTAAGTTTACTTTTATATTATAATTACTATTATTAACATTTAATGTTAAACTTAAAATTACATATTATTATTACATTATGGAAATTAATCTAATACTGTTAAATTTTATATAAATAATAATAATATTATTATTATTATTTTCAATATTATTAATTTTATTATATATCATTATTGGGAAATTAAAATCTAGAATTGTAAAGTAAATAAATTGTATATTATTATTATTGTTATAGTTGTAAATTTATTTTTGGAAGCTAAGTTAAATAAATTTTAATAAATATATATTATCTAAATACAATCGAATATATTAATTAATAATATATTATTATTATTATTATTATTAAACTATTAAAATAAATAAACTAAATTAATGTAATTTAATTATATATCAAAATATTATAAATAATTAGAAAAATTAGACATCCAAATTATATTAAATAAATTACTATTAAAAGTCTAAGTGGGCTATTAGCTTGGTAATTGAGATGATACTCATTTAAGTATTATTTTTAAAATTTTAGAGAAAAACTAATTTACGCTGTAATTTTATTGAAAATTTGTTAGAATTTAAAAACCGTATCTATATATTATTTTCATAGCACACATCTATAATAACTGACAAAGTTAGATTATATCTTAAATTAAATATTACTTTTATATTATTTTAGGAATAAATCCTAAGAATTCTGTTGGCTAGCCAAGAATAGTTTTTGGTCTAGGTGAGTGCATAAATATATAACATTGTATTTAAAAAAATATTATATATATATATATATGATTTTAGGAGATAGAATTTATAAAATTCAAAATGATAATTTATTTTTGAATATTATTTATTTTTTTATAAATTAAGAATAAATAATGGTAATTAAATTTTTTATATATGTGACTAATTGATTATATTATAGCTGGATAAATAATTATATACACTCTTATTATAATATTGCATAATCATACTTTGATAATGAGTGTTTATAGAATTATAAATACTGTTTTTTGGGAACGCCGTTTGGTATATATATAACATTTGAGGTATATATTGAGTTGTTTGCACTTTGGGGGGGGGGGGGGGGGGGGGGGGGGGGGGGGGGTTTACTCTATATATGTATATTGACAATTATTGTTTATTAAACTGCAAGATAAGTCATCATGTGCCTTTAGATTATGAAAAATCTGTAAGAAATTATATTTGAGTATATATAAATAATGATTGAACTGAATTAATTATATTTTTCTGAGAACTAAGAAATGATAAGTTAAAGAAATATTTAAAAGTTATGTTTGAGATTTCAAGTATTATTTATCCAGCTAATTAATAATGATATATATGAATGCTTATATATATTATTTAAATTTTATTCGTTCCTCCTTGTTATGTATTTATCTATTCACTGAGTAGTTAGACTCATCCTTTAATATATTAATATTTTCAAATATTAGAGATTAATTTAGTAGAATATCCCTCCTATTAGTTCCTCCGGCGTATAAAAAAAATTGAGCCAACATATTAATATTTGTGGTTTGTTTTTCCTGAAAGATTATCTATGTTATTGTGATAAACAATAGTAAAGATACATCTAAAAATAATAGTATTTATCTTGAATGATAATATAACTGTCAAATGTCTATAATTGTGTATGTGAGGGATATTAAGTCTTTGATTATAATAATGAATATATAACATGTTATATATTATGACTTACTTAAGATATTAAGAAAGCTCTGTCATATTATAAATTTAGTCCATTCCCCTAATATTAGGAGAGTGGGGTTTGACATATACTCATATATATATATATAACATATATCATTATTCTTTTGTAATATATAATTTGTGGACACTTTAAAAAAAAGAAAAATAAATAAAAAGAGAAAAATAAAAAAATAAAAAAATATTATAAAAAGGAAAAATAAATAGATAAAATAAAAGAAAACAAATACAAAAAAAAAATAAACAGTTAAAAAAAGGAATGAAAAACTAAAAAGTAGAGAACTACATGTTCAAATTGTTAAAAAGCAGATAATTACATGCTCAAATCATTGTGGAGAGGAGAAGAGATGGGAGATCGCATTTGTAACTTAAAAAAAAAACTAAAATGAAAAATAAAAAAAAAACAGTAAAATTATAAATAAAACTTAAAAAAGTTAATAAATGATGTAATTTCCTATGCAAAAAAGTGTGGCACTTTCAAATAGAATAAGACGAGGCCCGACTCTACAAAATTCAACAGTTGTCTAACAAAAACAAGATTAATTTCGGATAACTTGCTAAGTAGAGAAGTACAGTTTTCCACAATTTGGCCGAAGTAGGATGGTCCTTCCTTTTGGTGTTTACTGCTTGCACCAGCCCAATATCATCAGATTCAATCAAAAGTTTGTTCAAGTTCTGGTCTTTAAACTCTTTAAAATAGATAATTATATTTTTAATGCATTACTTATTATTTGATTGTTTAGTTAATATATTCTCTTTTATCGTTTGTTTTCACTTTCTTGTTCAACAATTTCCTCTCTCTTATACAAATTCTATTATGATTTTTTTTAATTGTTTAGGAACTTAAGATACCATTGGCAATGATAGAGATACATACTTTTGATGTAATAATTTAAATTTCAATAATTTTTGGTAAATATGATTTGAATATCATTAAAAAAATCTATTAACTTCATAAATATAATTTTTAATTTAGAAATATCTATGATATGTTAATATATATTAACTCTAAATATCTAATATAGTGCTTAAAAAAGATTTTTAAAGTTTAAAATCTACTGAATATATTGAATGCTGTTATTGGGTGAACTACAAAGTAGTGTATTACAATACACAAGACATAAGATCCACCTAAACATACATTTAAAAAAAAATATTCACTCTTATTTATTTAAAATTTTAAACTTTCTATTTTTTTAAAAAAATACCCACTTCCAATTTGCAATACTTAATACATCAAATTAAGTATACATCTAATTATATACATATTTTTTATTGCATATATTGTCAATTAAATTTAAAAATGTAATTTTGAAATTTCTTTAAAATCAGAGGAAATTAAAAAAAAAATACAAAAAATTACATATTACGTAATTTACATTTAAAAATCCAAAAAATCATTATTTTTATATCCAATGTTAACCAATGATTTATTTTATTTGGGATCATCTTTCTGTTTTTTTTTGGCTGATGAAAACTATATCTATGTAAATTGTTGTTAAGTTTTACTAATAATTTTATAATTATTTAAAAATATGAAGTGAGTATAAGATTTCATTTTAAAAATATGGTTAGCGCTATTCAAGATTCCAGAACTCAGAACTGCACCAAATGCATCGTTTAATTATTAAAGATGGACTGGTTTGTTGATATCGAGAAGCAAAATCTACTGCAGACTGGTTTGCGTCCTACACTACATCCAGTTAGGGGTCCATGTGCCTGAGATTCTGCCCAGGAGTTTGAAATTGGATGAAGCTCCCTCCTGGTAAGTTGTAGTAGTAGTAATAATAATAATAATAATAATAATAATAATAATTGATGATTAAACATTGATGTATATTTGCCAGAAAAATAACAAGTAGATTAATGATCAGTAGCATAACAACAGTAACATTTTATTTTTAAAAAAAGACAAGTAGATTAATGATCAGTAGAATAACAACAGTAACATTTTATTCTTATAGAATCCAATGTCTTTTTACTTGTTATTTTACAGAAACAAGAAAAACAAACAAAGCATTCATTATAGGAAGACTCAAACGCACAAACTTAGATGGCTAGTGGTGATTATTAATTAAGAAGCTAAAATTTAGGAAGACTCAAACAAACAAATTGAGGTATTCATCCACCGTAGTGTACTTGACATCTGGGTAAAGCTGCGAGGCCTCTACTCCAAATGATGATTCAATCTCAAAGTAGGTTTGATCTCCCTTCACAAAAATAGAGTGGCCCAATGCATTCATTATATTCGCTGGAAACTCAGCTTCTGCAAGGACATCAAACAACCAAACAATCATTTCAAATTAACGTCTTACAAAAATCAATATGCAAATTATAATGTTAAAAAAAATAAATTAACGAAAAGAAAAATTCATGGATGAACCTTGAATATTCTTGAGAAGTTGGTCCTCATGAACATAGATCCTTTCAAGGGTTTTGCCAATTTTCTTCTCCCACAAGGATACAAGATCATTGAATGAATATATGTTGCTTGGAGGTCTGATATAGACGATCTTGTTCAATGTTCTTGGATCATCTACTACTTTAATGGTGTAGGTCCCAATATCACTTTCATTGTTGATAATTGTGCAGTAGATCAAATCAAAGTTATAGAAATTCACTACTTAGATTTTCTTAACAAATTAATATCATTAATGAAATTCAGTGATTATATATCTTATTTATTAATTAGTTTTACCTTTAACATTTCCATCACCCAAGATTACAACTTTATCTCTTGGAGGAGATGTGGCTCCCAACTGGTACAAATTGGGAAGCATATACCCAGCAAAAAGGTTGGATGACACATATGTGTAAGGAATTCCTGCAGCTTCAATAGCTCTTCGGACCTTAACTTTGCAATCCAATGCTGATTTTAATGGCTCAACAGGACGGGTGCGATCAACATCATTTCCAAACTCGGAGGGAAGGAATCTCTAGCAAAACAGAGAAATTCAAAATTAGAAGATATGATAACTGTCAATCAAATCCTAATACAAATATGGAATGAAGCAGAGAGTATATACCTTAATGTTGCCAGCTTCTTTAATGGCAGCGATGATCTTTACTTGATCTGGTATCTGACCTTGACCTACTGTAGATATCACTACATCTACTTGCTTTATTGCTTTCAACAAGCTCTCATGATCGTATAAATCTCCCTGCATAAATAAATAAACAAGAGTTGATAATCCGACAGAGATCAAAATGAATAAATAAATAAAATTAGCTAGTTGTCTAGTATTCAAATGTAAGGTGTTGCAGGAATTCATAACGGAAAAGGAAACAAAAAAGGTAAAATCGGGAAGAAGAAGAAGAAGAAGAGAAGGGTTATAGGAATTAACATACAATCAAGAAATTGACGCTAAGGCTCTTGAAATTTTGGACGATGGTGGCTTTGGCAGGATCAGAGAGAGTGGATTCTCTTACAAGAGCAAAAGTTGGATGACCGGACTTTGCACTTGCTTCCACTATATGTTTTCCGATGTACCCAGTTCCTCCGATTATCAGAATCTTGCAGTTAGGAGCCATTTTTCAAACTTTCCGGTGAGATTGTGTATAAACAGAGGAAGAAAACTGACAGATAAATTGATCGATGAGCGAGTCTAAAGGAAGCTCGAGACTATTATTTATATAGGAAAAGAAAGGTAGCATGACATTCCATCATAATTTCTTAAAATTTTTATTTTTTTGGGCAAAAATATTTTGTTTATTTTATTATAAATTTAATAAATCTATTATTAAATAACTAAATTTATAAATTCAAAATAAACTTAAAACAAACTCACTGTAAACTCGTTTTAAAATCTTTATAAACTAATAAAAATTTAATATTTTAATAAAAATTTTATAAATTTTAATATTTTAATAAATAATTTATAAATATAATAAATTTAAAATTATTTTTAATTTTTTTTATATTTTTATTAAAAGCTCAAAAAGAAAAGCAAAAAAAACTTATTTAGAAATATTAAAAATATATGTTTGATAATTAATGGAATATCTAATATGAAAAATTTATTGTATTATTAATATTAAATAGATGAGCAAGCTTTAATATTATTTTAATTGCTTCTAATTATAAAATATTAAAGTAATATTATTTTAAAAATAATGCTAAATGGATCCATTTAATTTTAATTAAAGCTATAATTATAATTTAAATTCTCTTTCTTACTTTTAGTTATATTTTATTTATCTTATTTTTTGTGCTTTTTATAATTTTAGTTTTCAAAAGTCAATGTGATTAATAACTATTCTTTCCTTTTTCTAATAAAAATAATTAATACTAATGTTATTAGAAAAATAAAGCAATAATAATTTATTTATATTTATTTTATATCCAATAATAATTATAATTTATTAATTTAATATTGAAATTAATATCTCATTTGTAAATTTACAAATATTTTTTTAAAAAAATTGATATATTGAAAATTATGATTTTTTTATTTATAATATTCATTATTTAACTTTTATATTTAATTTTAAACAAAATTCAACACTACTAATTAAATTATATGCTAAGAAGTTCACTGAAAATTTTTGGATTAATGAGAAATATGCTAAGAAGTGATAAACTGTAGAAAAAATTATTAGATTTGGCTGCATGAGGAATTAAATAAGCATAAAAATAAGAAGGAAAAAAAAAATCCTATGGAGGATTTATTTTCTCATTAGTTGCTACTAGTATTGATTCAATTCATTACATTTTCTTTTTTTTTTTTCAATTTTTTTTGAGAGATAAATGGTTTTTTTTAATGAAAGTCGTTTATATATTTTATTTTTATTTAAATTATATAATTATTTACTGTTAAACTTATAAGTATTAACATCCTATTGTAATCTATAGATACTATATAGTAATGTATTATGACATTAGTATAGTTATTTAAATATACTATAATAATTAATAAATAAATAAGATAATTTATGTAGTCCACATAATTAAAAGAGTGCAAAGTTATCTATATAAGTTTTTAATACAATTACCATTATTTACTTCTTTGAATTTTAAAATACCATTTTAAAAGTTGTATTTTCTAAATTTACCACAAGAATACTGAATAAGTGAATGAAACGGAAAAATATTACTTCTAGTAAAAGTTATCTGAGTTGAAAGGTAAAATGTGTTACGGACAAAATAATAGGATAAAAATTAAATCAAATCAAATTTAAAATTTTCACCAATTGAATTAATGATTATAAATAAGTCGAATAATATGTTTTAAATGTTTAATTAGTTGAAATGATTAATTTTAGGTCTAATAAAAAATTATTTAAATAAAAAATCAAAATCAGTAAATTCAATTGAAAATTATAATTAATCAAATTGATAGTTTAAATTTAAGTTTTTATATTTTATATTTTCAGCTTTTAGTTTTAATTTCAATTTTTATTTGATATATATTGTAAATTTATAAATTTTATAAATTACATATATAATTATATATAAAAATTATAAATTATGTATATTAAATTATTTTAACGGATTATATTTAGATTTGAAATATAAATTTTATATTTTAATTATTTGTTCAGATTTATCATCGTAATAATTTATAGTAAAATTCTTTTTATTATATACGCATAAAATTGTAAAATTTTAGATTTTTATAAAATATTTATCAAATTTATTAAACTTCATATCATCTTCTCATACTCATGAGAGAAAATTATTTGCACTTTTAATTTGGGCGTCGAAAAATTATATAATTGTATTAATATGTAATTTCACATAGTGTTATGTAAAAATCATATAACCATTTATGGCAGAAAAATGAAGTTTGTGATTTTGATAAAAGAAAATTAAAATTGAAAATTTTGTCGGGATAAAATAAATCTTGAAAATTTTAATGGTACAAATAGAAAAATTTAGGGACAATTGATAAAAATAAACCAATAATATTGTCCTTTTTTTAAAGATAATAATATCTTTTAAGTAGTAATTTTTTAAGCGCTTTCATTGTTTTTTTCTTTTTAATTCAATTAAAGGGAAAAAAAATCTAATAATTTAAACACAATAATAATTTTAATACGTTCACTATTTTGAATATCTTTTTAACTATCTCAATTAATTTGACTTGTTAGAATGGTGTTTATATTTCCAATTAATTGTTAAAGATTTTTAGAAATTAGTAAAAGCAATAGTTAATTTAATAAATTATTTTTAAATAAATAAGAGTTGATTAGTCATTAATATAATCTCTATTAATTGTTCCCTTTATATTATACAAGATTAAAATAATTAATGCATAAAATACTTTTAATCTGATAATTCGATCCATATAATATTTTTATTATTTTAATATTTGATAAAATGTCATTATTTTAATGTTTATCCAAAAATGATGCTTTTTTTATAAAAGAGGAATGTTAAATGGCCAGAATGTTTTGGCCAGAAATGGCCAGAAATGAGCAAAGGACTTATCCACCTTTGATGTTTGATTTAAGGATAATGTAAAATATCTAATATGTCCTTCACTCATCCTCTTCAATACAAACCAAACTGATGGGCCTTCACAATTTTCAACATCTTGAGAACCAAAACAATTAATAAAACTCATTTTTCTAAAGTCAAAGTTATTTATTACCTTTCTTCTTCCTTTCCTTTCCTTCTTCCAGTTTAATATCTCGAGGTCAAATTATTCAAGATATATTTTATCTCATCTATCTTTCCTCTTCCATATTCTCATTATCTGATTTTCCTTTCATATTTTTACGCTTTTTTTTTTATTTTTCTTCTAAAAGTTTATCTCAGTTTGATGATGCAAAACCAATAGAAATGTAAATTTGTAGTGAACAGAAAGAAAGGTAAGTTCTATGTTGTGTTTATAGGTCAAAAATGTGAAATTTATTCTTCATGGCATGACTTTGCTGCCCAAGTTATTAGATTTAGTAGGAGTGTCTATAAATCATACGTTTTGTTTGAGGATGTTGTAGATGCTTGGAATATGTTTAATAATGTTGGAAACAAAATAAGTCAACATCTACAATGGGTCTTTGAAGGGCAAAGCATCAATCAAGATAAAGACAATATTTCCAAATGTTCAGACTATGAAAATCAAGTTTATATAGAATCACATGCATTAACTTACATTTCCATTGCTGGAATCTTGCTTGGGTTACATATGTCAAGATAATGATCACCAAATTCAACACTTTTATTATGTAATGAATAGATATGGATTTTGTTTGTTTTGTTTTAGTAGTATGAAAATGGTAATATTTTTATGAATACTCAGATATTTTTATTATTTTGCTGCATCACATGAAAATTTTCAATTGAGCAGATACACTAAGAATGTTAGGCAAAAAAGAGTAAAATGTTCGGGTCACAAAACAGAGAATGGATGATCAGTGCAATGAACTAAATTAAATCGATATTTGTATTTGCCAAAATTTTTTATTATCCATAATCATATGATTAGAGGGAATTTAAATTTAATGTATATAATACTCAATTTTTTAGTTGTGTTTGACAATTTTAACACATTTAAACAAATGCCAAATTTAACTAACATGTAGTACAATTAGCAAATATTATGTATTATAGACTAAAGCAATTGCAAACATGTGAATAAACATTGTCTAATCGGTAACGTATAGAATCATCAATTAGATGTACTTGTGTATACAATTGCATGATCATTGTATATATGCACAAAACTAGCTCAAGCATATCCCTCTTTAAAAAATTATGAGCTTTATAGTATGACCTCCATCCACCCTCTATTCTTGCCTTGCACATCACACCTGAGTGGTTTTCCCTTGGTACATATTCTACTTTCCATAGCTTATGCATAACTGGATCATAGAAAAATATTCTCTTGCATAGATCTCCAAGATGTTCTCTGGCAAATTCAATTGGTAGATTCTAAAGAAAAAATAGGTGATTTTAAAGGAAATTATTAAAAATATATAATAAAAAATGTTGAACCTAGTTAATTATAATTTGCCAATTTTTTGTTGATTTCTTTTGTATTTAGAGAGCAATGTATCCATAGGTCATTTTGCTTTGGCTGCAAAGCATCTTCAATTTCTATCAAAATAATATTGTACTTAATTATAATAGACCAATGTGACGATTATATAGACAAAAACCCAAAAATCATTTAAGTTGTTAAAATTACTTTCCTTGTGTGATTAAATTTGAATCGAGACACAGTTCCTCTAGTACCCTTTTATTTGACAAATCAACTTATCCACCACATAATAATTCACAAGAAGAAGCCCCTTTTGTTTCTATTTCATTAAAATCAAATTCTTTGTAATCTATTTCATGTCCATTTCTCTTGTATATTCTGACATGGAATTCAAAATTTGGCAATACTAAGAAAACAAACTTCCACCCTATATGGACTGAATACTATTTTAGTATAAAATTGAAATCTTGTTTATTCAGAAAAAAATTCATCCTTTGTTTTAATGAAATATCAATCTTACATGCCATTCGGACTCAGACCTTCCTCCAAATCGAAGTTTGATAAATCTTGGATAACTCAATATTTCTTTAATCTCAAATATTCTCCCCGACACAGTCTAAATTTATTAATTTAATGAGTCAGACACTGATTTAATGACTTTTACAAATATATTGTAACCTAATATTACTTGTAACAATTAAGGAAAATATCGAGAAATGGATGAACATAGCTTACCAATATGTTATCATTTATGGTTCTATAACATTGCTAAAAAATGTCTATGTATGTGTCCGGATCCATAATCCTGATAAGAAATTCTATACAGAAGAGAAAAAAAAAGGTAAGGTCGAGAAATATTGAGTAGGGATAAATGATAATTGAAGAAATTATCAAAAAAAATCTCGAATATATAAGAACAAAATCTTTACTTAAACTTTGATTTGGAAAATGCCTTTATTGGGGGAGCCAGCAAATGGGATTGCTTCAGAAAGGACAATTGTATTTATTGAACTAAAATTTATTGACCTGAAACATCCTTATTATGATTTACTTTACCAAAATGATACTGTACCAGTCTTTGAAATTAATGGTTTTTTTTTACATTGTAATATTGTTAAATAACAATCAGGCTTAAAATACATATCGTAAAAAGCAGTAAGATGCAAATTAAATAAACTTAAACATAATTTCATTAATATTAAACTTAAAACATTAACATAACTATGTTTTTCCCCTTTCAACAAAATAAAAAAAACAATTAAAACATTAACATAACATGTTGATAACATTCAACATTTAGATTGGAATATTAGAACTCAACTGAATCATCATTAGCATCTAAATCATGGGCTGGGTTATAAGAGGAAGTATTGTTTGATTCATCTGATATCACTACAATAGAAGGGTTTCATTTGCATTTACAACAGATGGAAAGTCAATGAAAATGTCATAAATTTTCATTAGAGGTTGAGGAGCATCTTGTAGGACGGTACATCTAACATAATCCACACCATGTTGTTCAATAAAACGCTGAAGCAGTTTGCTGACTTCATTTTTTAGAGATATCATGTTATCTTTACTTGTAGTGTATAGTCTGTCAAGGGTGGCTAATGAAGCATTCAACATAGCGGCATTGTTTGACTTATCCCTATTTTGAGGTGGAGTTCTATCCATTTTTTTTTATTTTGATACGAAGTAGTCAAATAAAATTTTTTTTATCTGATTGAGATTGCCATTTTAGTGAAACAACTCCCTGTTATATAGATTTGCATATCACATCAATAATGTAAGCTGACGAGTTGCACATTAAATACAAATTAATTCATATCTCTTCGTACTTGAAAACAAATCAACCGTATTAATCATTACAATCCTTGTTGTTGATTTTCGAAGAGGTCTTCTTAATTCTTGTTCCAATGTTTAATGTCATATGCATTTTTTGATAAAAGGAATGGCTTTTTAGTTTTCAAAAACTCTATTCAATTCTGACGCTAATTGCATTTTCATTCACTGTAACTCATAACTACAATGGTTTTTTATAATCAAATAATTTCAGAAATAATTTTTACAAATATTATTAACAATTAAATCACATTGGTGTTTTCGTCCACCACAAATACTAATATAATTAGTGAGAGTGGTTATTTATTAGCAAATAAGTTCAGAAATATAATTAACAATAGCCGACAATGGTGTTCCCATTCATAAATACTTATTATTTCTTCATGATATGTGTGCTAAAATCAAATAACTTATTGTTGATCAAATATGTATTATACCAAATTGAATGATCACTGTGTTTCTTCATACTTATGCTATTTTATAGATGTGTGTTACATCAAATATAATGACCATTGTCTTATATTAATTTTTTAAATTAATATATTATAATTTTTAATTCCAATAACATGAAGAAAAAAAAGTCCATGGTTGATAATTGAAAATAATTATAATTAATTTGAAAAATATGATTGATTCCAAATTTTAAACATAAAACATGTGTTTCAATTAAATTGAAGGACCATAAACTGATTCTAAATTTTAAACATAAAATGATCTTTATGTTTGAAAATTATTTTAGTCTTGGAACAATTATGTTTCTTTCTTAATATTGATAAATAAAAATTTCTTTTAAAACATTTCGAAACAAATGTGTAAAATAAATATTTGTAACAATCACAATGTGTTAAAAAACAGAAATTAATATCTATTATACAATATCTAATACATATTTAAAAAAACAACATTAGCCTAGTGCTTCAATTCCAAGAAAATAAACATAAAAAAGTTGAATTACAAAAGAAAAATTTAAAACACCAACATAAAAAAAGGTTCATTTTCCTTCATAATCTTCAATGGTTTTTGTTTCTCTTCCTCTCAGTCATAATTTCTTTATTGATCCTCAGTTGTTCCTTGAGTACATCAATCCTATGCCTCAGAAGTTTGTTTTCAGTCATTAATATGTCATTAAGGGTGACATAGTCATCCAACATTTCACAGGCTTTTTAGAGGAGTTTGTTGTTGTCAGCCATGGACTTCAAAGCTTCACCGGTCAACTCTTTGTAGTCTTTGATAGCCTGATAAATAAAAATATGTATCATGTTAATAACAAATTCAATTTATATAAACGAATATTCTTACAGGTTATGATTATATGAAACAAACAAATAGTACACGATATAAATTAATAAGCCTCTCTCCATCATCATATGAAACACTTGAGTTTTCTTTATCCATCGAGATTGATTAGGAAAGTAATGAAAGAAATTAGGAAATCAAATGAAAGGATAATTGTGTTTAAATAATTATATTTTCAGTTTAAATAGAGCTCTAAAAGACACCTTTGGAGAAACCAAACAGTTGCAACCCAACTTAATCCCTCCGCTCACAATAAACAACATTTATTACTCTTTTATCAATTAATTTGATAGTTAATTTGAAAATTACTTTAGATAATCACACAACTTCAATGTATCAAACAATATGATCAAACATTTTGACACATACCAAATAAACAATATTATTTGATGAGGATTAATATCAATATGAACAAATTGATTTAAATAAAGTAACATAAATATCAATATATATTATTAATATAGATTGTAACATAAAGTAACAAAAATATCACTTATTTGAACTTAATTTTAAAAACAAATTCATGTGATATATGATTTAACTATGGTCCATTTATGTAATTTATGACTGATAAGGTATGAATCGATGAACATTATATGACCATCTACTATATGTGGCTAATTGGCTTATAATGTACATTATTAATCTTGATTGTAACACAAAGTAACCTAAGTATCTCCTATTTGAACTTAATTTTAAAAACAAATTCATGTGATATATGATTTAACCATGGTCCATTTATGTAATTAATGACTAATAAGGTATGAATCAGTGAACATTATTTGATCATGTGCTATAGATGGCTAATTGGCTTATAATGTATATTATTAATCTTGATGGTAATACAAAGTAACATAAATATCACCTATTTGAACTTAATTTTTTAAAAAAATTATTTGATATATGATTTGACCATGGTCTATTTATATAATTTATGGCTAATAAGGTATGAATCAGTGAACATTATTTTACCATGTGCTATATGTGGCTAATTGGCTTATAATGTACATTATTAATCTTGATTGGAATACAAAGTAACCTAAGTATCACCTATTTGAAATTAATTTTAAAAACAAATTCATGTGATATATAATTTGACCATGGTCCATTTAAGTAATTAATGACTAATAAGATATGAATCAGTGAACATTATTTGTCCATGTACTATATGTGGCTAATTGGCTTATAATGTACATTATTAATCTTGATTGTAACACAAAGTAACCTAAGTATCACCTATTTGAACTTAATTTTAAAAACAAATTCATTTGATATTGTTTCTATCATTTATATTTATATTTTTAAGGTAATTTTATTGGTTTTTAGTTAATTTTTTCTTTTAATTTGTGTTTAAAGATTGTTTGAAGTATTTGATTTAGGTTGAAGTGCAAAACAATGGAGTGATGGATCAAAGTTTATGAAAAGGCAAGAGACATGGCCAAGACACAACTTAGCTTGACCATGTCACTCATCAAAGGCAAGGAAGAAGCAGACACGGGATGAGGTAAATTGGCTTGGTCGTGTCCTTCAGAAAAATTGGGCAGAGGCAGACACTGGCAAGAGACACGGCCAAGCCATTGGCTGTGTCACATGACACGGCTAAGGTTTTAGCTATGTCCCACTTGATAAAACCAAAGAATAAGGAAGCAAAGCAAATGACAGAGGTGAACACAAGCAGAAGACACGGCCAAGTCACTGGCCGTATCACATGACACGGCGAGGGCCTTGGCCGTGTCACACTTGGAAAAGAAAGAAGGGAAATAATGCAGCCTTGGACACGGCCTAATCGCTTGGCCATGTCCAGTGAAAGTTTGAGTGACACGGCCAAGTCACTCATGACTTGGCCGTGACTTGGCCGTGTCCTGTTTGATCTCTTGAATTATTTTCATGATTGGTTGAGGGACAAGCGAGAGACAACATGCTATATCTTTTAAAAAAAATGATGAAGAGGAGTAAAAGAGGGATGGTTTTATGGGATGACATATTAAATAAGAAAAAAGAGGGAGACAAAGAGGGGTGTGTGAGTTGGCAAGACATGCTTGGTGTCTTAAAAAATTAAAAAGAATTGAAAGTGGAAATATACATACACGTTGGAGGCTCCATTGGGGGGGCTTAGTTCTTAGTTGTGGGTTCTTGTTTTTGGAGAGAAGACATCATTCTATTTTCATCTTCATTTCCATCCATCTTTCATTTCTTCCATAAATAAGACTTAATCAAGTTTGGGGATTAAATTGGGTGAATAAGCTCTTTAGAAGATTAGAGCTTGAAGAAAGCTTGATTGGAGTTGTAAGCTTGAGAGAGTTACTATTTCATCTTTCAAGAAGAGAGCCATTGATTGAAGAGGGCTTGGAACTTGTTCATCATACATCAAGATGGAAGCTAGGAGTAAGATAAGTAGTTCAACTCTTGACGTCTATAAGGGATTTTTCATATTCTATCTTTAAATTCATTTCTAGATTGTTGTTATTTTATTATAAACATTAATAATACAATGTATAATTTTGATTTAATTTATATTGAGATGAATATTTATTTTAAATTGATAATGAGCTAATTTACTCATGCCTTGGGTTGTAGTAGATTTGATTAAATGACTTGATTTGATAATTCTATTAGTATACCTTGTTATTGGTTGATTACATTGGACTTAAAGTTAGATTGATATATTGTCCACCTATTGATCACTTAATATTGAACGATGGACCAAGAGGTGAAATTTGATATCGAAACTATGTAATTAACCACCCTAAGAATGAATTAGAAATATAAGTTCTAGGGTTTTATTAATTTGCAATTTCAAAATAATTAGTTATTGAACATTCATGAATGTGAAAACTAATGAATTGGTAATTACTAATTAAATTCAAGGAACAAATTAAAATATAAGGTTATATTAATGGATAATTTGAGAATTAAGCTTTGATTAAATTGATCTACGACCTTAGGCACCATTCCTAGAATTGAATTACTCTTGCACAACATCACTCATTTAACTTTTCAATTTTAATTGCTTTTCACCACTATTTCAAACATCACACCCTTGTTTTTAAATTTACTTGTTAATCAAACTATTGCAAAATAATTTCTTCCTTGTGAGATGACCTTAGGACAATCATCATTGATATAACTATCTCGTATACTTGCGAGTGTCGCTTTGTAGTAGTGTTAATTAAAGCATAATAAGTTTTTAGCGTCGTTGCCGGGGAAGACAATTTTTATTAGTAGTTTGATTCTTTTACCTTAATCGTTTAATTGTTTAAAGTGTTCCTTTTTGAATTGTCTAGGTGATTTATGCAAGGACGAATGTCTTAAGAAAATGAACTTGTTCCATATATAGATAATATTCATAGACTTACAAGGACCGAAGGAGTATATCCTTTGGGACAAGAAGGAGAAGAAACCGACAAGCAATTTAAGAAGAACACGGAAGTAGAAATGGGTGACGTAGAGGAACCACCTATGAAGGAGTTTGCCCGACCGATCATTGGAGTAACCACATCATGTATTTGGTTAAGCAACGCAACAAGAAATTATGAACTCAAAAATACTCATTATAGTATGCTGCCATCCTTTCGTGGATTGCCGAATAAAAATCCTCTCAACTTCATTCGATATTTTTACATAACATTGCATACTTTCCCTTTGCAAGCATTAAAGAAGGATGAACTCAAAATGAGACGTTTCCCATATAGTTTGAAAGATAGGGCAAAAGCGTGGTTGATGACCTCACCGAAGAATTCCTTGACCACTTGGACTGAAGTGTATAACAAATTCATAAAAAAATTTTATTCACACCAAAAGATAAAGGAGCTTAAGGGGAGTATTGCAACTTTCACCCAATTTGATGAGGAACCATTTCATGATATGTGAGACCGCTTCAAATCTTTATTGTTTCAATGCCCTCATCACTATTATCCACAACAATTGCTCAATCAGTTTTTCTATGATGGGCTAACTCAATAATGTCAAAACATAGTGGATAATGCTGCAGGAGGGATAATGGGTGAGAAAACAGCTGCTGAAATGATTGCATTATTTAAAATATTGGGAGAAAATTCACAATAAAAGAGTAATGGAGAAAGGAGAAGAGGAGCATATGAGCTAAATGCAAACTCAGAAATTGTAAGGTAAATTGCCGAGTTGACAAGGAAAGTTAAATTGTTGAATGCTAGAGGAAAATTACAGGTGCCAAGCCAAGAATCATGTGCCTCATGTGGTGTGGTAGGCCACAATGCAAATGTATGTCCTTCAAACTTTGACCAATTCTAAGAAGGGCAAGAGCAAGCTTTTGCTTTTGAAGGGTTCCAACAAAGGGGAAGAAATGGCTAAGTGTACAATTGATTATTCTTTGAATGCAGGTACAATGCTAGAGAATGGTGAGAAAATACAAGAAGACAAAGCTCAACCAAGTGAGCCGAAAGAAAATAGTGAAGAGACATCAGTTGCACCAAAGCTGCATAAATCTCCAAATTCCTACAGACCACAAATCTCTTTTCCATGCAGGTTAAAAAATGAGAAGCATGATAAATAATTTTTTGAAATTTATAATATGCTCTCAAAGGTAAGTATTAACCTCCCCTTACTTAAGGTGATTAAAAATATGCAATCTTATACTAAATTCTTTAAGGAGCTTAATACAAAAAAGAAAAGGTATGAGTTGAATGAGAAGGTGATAGTCTCGAAAGTAACAAGAGTTGTTTTACAATGCAAGTTACCTCTAAAACTAAAGGGTCTTGGAAGCTTTATAGTTAGCATCTCTATGGGGAATGGGAAAGAAAATATTAGTATGTGTGATTTAGGAGAAAATGCTAATTTGATGCCATACTCTATTTACTTAAAATTAGAGTTAGGGGAACTCAAACTAACTAAAATAGTTTTTCAACTTGCGGATAGAACTCTTAGATACCCTAAGGGAATCGTAGAAGATGTTCTAGTTAAAGTAGGTGATTTGATTGTACCTATGGATTTCATTGTCTTAGATATGGGGGAGGAAATTTCTAGAGATTCTGAACATATAATTTTGTTAGGGAGACCTTTTATGGCCACAACTAACACATTAATTGGTGTTAAAAATGAGAAAGTGACCATGACAGTTTTAGGTCAAACTATAGGATTTTTAATTTTTAACACTTTCCCTATTCCCACTACTGCTTTAGTATGAGGACTGCTCTTTCATTGATTTTACTGATAATACTGTTGAAGAAGTTTTCTTGCAGGAGAGTGGTGAAGACAAGTTAGAAGGGCTTTAAATTTGGAGGAAGAAGTTCAGGGTTCAAATGAAGAGATTTAACTAAAGGGGGTTGAACTTAAAAAACTTCCAAAGCACTTAAAGCATGTTTTTCTTGGGAAGAACAACTCACAACCAGTGATAATTTCTTCTACTCTTAGTAGTGAGGTGGAAGATAAACTTGTGAGAATGTTAAAAAAATTCAAGAGAGCTATTGGTTGGGGGTTGAGTGACATCAAGGGTATTAGTCTCTCTATATGCATGCACAAGATAATTTTTGAAGAAGGGGATAAACCGATAAGAGAGGCTCAAAGAAGGCTTAACCTTAATATGAGTGAAGTAGTGAAAAATGAGGTTCTAAAATTGCTTAATGAAGGGGGGTAAAATTGCTGATAGTGAGTGGGTTAGTCTCATACATGTTGTGCCAAAGAAATCAGGTTTGGCTGTGGTATAGAATGAGAAAGGAGAGTTAGTACCGGGTGGCGAATATGCATAGATTATAGGAAATTAAATAATGTCACCAAGAAAGATCACTTTCCTTTTCCATTTATTGATCAAATGCTTGATAGGTTATTTGGACACGCTTTTTACTGTTTTCTTGATGGTCTTTCAGGTTACTACCAAGTACCGATAGCACCGGAAGATCAACCAAAGATAACTTTTACTTATCCCTTTAGGACATTTGCCTTTTGGAGAATGTCATTCGGACTTTGCAATGCACCGGGTACATTTCAAAGATGTATGCTTTCTATTTTTTTTTTATATATTGTACAAATGCATTGAGGCATTTATGGAAGTATTTATGGATGTCTTCTCTATTTTTGGTAATTCTTTTGATGATTGTTTGCAAAAGTTGACTCTCGTGCTTGAAAGATGTATTGAATGTAAGCTTACCTGAAGTTCAAAAAAGAGTCACTTTATGGTTGATCATGGAATTATTTTGGGTATATTATTTTCGACAAAGGGATTGAGGTAGACAAGACTAAGGTTGAATTAATTATGAATCTACCCACACCCACATCTGTTAAGGGCATTAGAAGTTTTTTGGGACATGCAAAATTTTATAGGAGGTTTATAAAAGATTTTTTAAAAATTTCCCATCTTTTATGTTATTTACTAGGAAAAGATGTCCCATTTATTTTTGATGAAAAATGTTTAGAAGCTTTTGAAATTTTAAAAGAAAAATTAACGCTGCCAATATAATTGTTGCCCCAAATTGGGATTTACCATTTGAAATCATGTGTGATGCATCGAATTATTTCCATTGGAGTTGTTTTAGGCCAAAGAGTGAACAAATTGATGTGTGTAATTTATTATACAAGTTTATCCTTAAATAATGCACAAGTAAATTACACAACCGCTGAAAGGGAAATGTTAGCAGTGGTATTTGCACTGGACAAAATTAGATCTTACTTGATAGGTTCTAAAGTCATAGTATTTCGGACCATACGGCCTTAAAATACCTATTGACCAAACCACAAGCTAAATCTAGGCTCATTAGGTGGGTATTGATGTTGTAAGAATTCGATGTTGAAATCAAAGATCGGAAGGGAAGTGAGAATGTAGTAGCCGACCATCTTTCTAGATTGAACTCTCATGATAATGATGCAGAAATTGCTTGTGAAAATAATTTTAAAAAATTTTTGGACGAACACTTGTTTGCTTTAACTCGAACACCTTGGTATGCAGATATTACTAACTATCTTTCTTGTGGTATTATGAGAAAGGATTTGAATTTTCAGGCAAAGAAGAGATTTCTGCATACATGTAAGTACTATTTTTCAGATGAGCCATATTTGTTTAGAATTTGCAAGGATGAAATCATAAGAAGATATGTGTCAGAGGAAGAACAAAAATAAGTGTTGTAATTTTGCCACAATATGTATTGTGGAGTGCATTTTGGAGGAAAGAAGATAGTCGAGAAAGTTTTTCAAAGCGATTTATATTGGTCTACTCTTTTTAAGGATACTTATAATTTCTGTACAAGATGTGATAAATGCCAAAGAGTAGAAAACATTAGCAAAAGAAATGAAATGCCTCTCAATATTTTTATTATGGATGAAATTTTTGATGTATGGAGAATAGACTTCATGGGGTCATTTTTCAAGTCTTTTAGTTTTGAATATATTCTTCTTGTAGTGGATTATGTGTCTAAGTGGATGGAGGCTATCCCATTAGGACTAATGATGCTAATGTTATTTGAAATTTTGAAGGAGAATATTTTGAGCAGGTTCGGAATCCAAAGACAATAGTGAGTGATGGAGGAAGCCATTTTTACAACAAATGGTTTGAAAAGTTGATGTCCAAGATGGGCATCCGATACAAAGTGGCAACTCCATATCACCCCTAAACATCTGGACAAGCCGAGATCTCCAACAAGCAAATTAAGGGGATCTTGGAAAAAATGATGAGCACAACGAGAAAGTATTAGTCAATCCGACTCCCAGAAGCATTATGGGCTTATAGGACTACTTTCAAAACACCATTGAAAATGAGTCTATATAAGTTGATCATTGGCAAGGCTTGCCACCTGCCGGTGAAATTGAAGCACAAGGCTTATTGGGCAATAAAGACCATAAATATAAACTTAGAAGGAGCAAGGGAGTAAAGAAAGTTACAAATTTCTGAGCTTAGAAATGAAGCCTATGAGAGTTCAAGGATCTATAAGGAAAAGACAAAAAACTATGTATGACAGGATGATCCTTCGAAGGACTTTCGAACCGGGAATAAAAGTCCTATTCAATTTCAGAATGCGATTGTTTATGGGGAAATTGAAGTTCCATTGGAGCAGACCATTTTAAGTAATTCAAATATTCCCATATGGGGTTGTTGAATTACTCAATTTGAAAATTAACGAGACATTTAAGGTAAATGGACAAAGGGTGAAGCCGTACTTTGAAGAAATCGATGTTGCAAAAACTGTTGAAAGTTTGGTGTTTATCGATAAATGATGCAACAATGTCTAGCTATACGATATTAAAAAAGCGCTCAATGGGAAGCAACCCATCGGTCTGTATTTCTTTTCATAGTTAAATTTTCATATTTTGTAATTTAAATTTCATTTTTGGTTTTAAGAGAATAGAATGGGTGCTTTGATCGATTTTTACTTTTGATAGAGTTTCAAGGTGAAGCCATGAAGAAAAATTAAATGTATTAGACTTGGGTGACACAAAAAAAAAATTAAAAGACTAAATGGAAGTAAAGGACACTGCCACTTGATACGACCAAGCCACTGGCAGTGTCAAGCGAGCCCAGAAAGTCCAGACGTGGACACGGCCAGAAGGCGTGGCTGTGTCACCCAGACACAACTAAGCCGCCCAGCCCGTGTCCCCATTTCTTCACCCAGACAAATCCCACAGTAGTGGACATGGCCAAGCCACTGGCCGTGTCCCTCCTAAAGAATCAAACACGGCCAAGCCATTCCCAGCTTGACCGTGTCACCCCTTTTTAAAACCCAATTTACCCGACCTGGTCTCATTTTCGAAACATAGCCTCCATTTTTCTTTCTTCTTTTTCTCGTCTCTCTCTCAAACCTCCATTCCCATTCCTAAAAACCTCAAAATTTCACCAAAATTTTCATTATTCTTAACCAAAAACTCAATTAAACTCATTAAATCTTCTAATTTTCTAATAAAAAATCAATAAAATCCATCAAAACTTCAATTTTCACTAAAGAATCAAGATGCCTAGAACAAAAATGGTGTCCTATCACAAGAGGAGGCAACCTTCATCATCCTCTTTATCATTTTCAAAGAGATTGGCTCTTCTAGCAAGGGGTTTCTTTTCAACAAGGTATTTAAGTAAAGAATCTCTTGATACTCTCCAAATTAGAGAAAATTTTACTAGATATGTTCAAAACCTTGGATAGGAGAAATTAGTTCCCCTTAAACCTTTGCAATTCCAAGAACTTACCATGAAATTTCTCACCTCTTTTAAGGTTGAAAGAGATGAAAAAAAGATTTGCACTAGGTTTAACTTTAAATTGCTTGAAAAACTATGTGTTCTTGATATTGAACAATTGAATGCTATTTTTAGTTTCCATCAAGAAGGAAAAAAATGTGTGCCTAAAGGTTTTAGACAACAATTTGTATGAGGAGTAATAGGCTTGGGTGGAATATATATGGCCAAATCGGCCAAAGCAATGAAATTGGTAAATCCCGCCTTGAGATATTTATATTTTTTTTATGTCTTATAGGTTCTTTGCACGGAAAGAAAGTACGGGTGTGGTGGAACTAAGTGAGCTATTTTTTTTAAATTGTGCTAGTAATGCTATACCCGTGAGTACCGGCTATTGGTTAGCCGATATTATTGATAATGTAGCAGATAGAAAAAGGCACAATTTGTATAGGTGGATTGGTGACTACCTTAGCTATGGCACTTGTCGATGGTTTTGACCCGAGAACTTACCATATAACTAGAATTTCTGAAAGTGATTAATTAGACCTTGCTACTCTTGAGAAGATGCATATGGTTACAAAAAAGGGAGGGGCTTACGTGATGACTTTAGATGAGCAAGTTGTACCAGGGGACTTGTAAAAGAGACCACGAGTTGATAGGGAGTCCGACTCAGATTCACTCAATTTGGATAAAGATGCTTCTATTCCAAAAAATCAGGAGATTATTAGTAGGATTGAAGCATTAAAAAGTAAGGTAGATCGTAACCATGCTGAAGTCCTTCACCATTTGGAACAAATCAATAGCAACCTTGCCAAGATTCTTAGCCTCCACCCTTCAGCAGCATCATCGTCACATCTTCCATCACTATAGATCATATCAGCTTCTGCCTTTTGAGATGACTTCTTATTTTCAGTTGTTGGATATTTTAGTTGCTATTTTTATTTATCACTTTTTATTATTAAAACTCTATGTTTTTTATTATTTTATATTTATTGCTTTTTCTTCTTCAACAATTAATGTTTTGTGGATGAAAAGGTAGCATTTACCTCACAAAGAAAATGATGAAAATTAGATTGTACCTTAACTCATACTCTTTTAAATTATCCTAGTTTTCATTGAGGACAACGTTAGTTTTAAAGTGTGGAGTGCTAAGTTTTTGTTCATAAATGCAAAGCTTTTGTTTTTCATAATTTAGTTGTTGTTTTTAAGTCTTTATTTTAGTTGTTGTTTTTAAGTCTTTATTTTAGTTGTTGTTTTAGTCATTTTGTTAAGTGTTTTGCCTTACTTTACTTATTGTTTTGAAGTATATTTTTAAGTTCAATTGTTATAAGTTCATTGGTAGATGATCTTTTAATTTTTAAAGCATGAATTAGAGAATTGGATAAAATTGGTGCTTATTGTTGATTTGGTAGATATTCCTTGCATTGTCTTTTAAACTTGTGAAAAATTGAGCCTATTAATTTCTTAGCCAACTTAATATTCTTTTTTTTTGTGTGCAAGCATCTTTGATTAAGTAATTGCTAGAACTTTCTTTGACATGCATTTTGAGACTACTTAAAAATTTTAATTAGGCATCAATATGATTAAGGTAATTAGGTGAACCCATTTTAGCTTAAAAAGACTAACCTTATATTCAACCTTAGTTGACAAATTTTAAGCCTATTTTATTTCTCCTTTTCTTTCTTTTTCACAACACTACTAGCCTTGAATCATGCTATTTTATTTCTTACCCTTTCATTAATTCAAGAGCATTTGAAGAGCGTTAATGATTGAGCATTGTATTAAATAAGTGTGGAGTTAAAGTTAGTGGGTTTACGATTGCAAACTATTGTGTTCTTTAGTTGCAAACCATAATTTACTGAATAATAATAATAATAATAATAATAATAATAATAAATAAATGGTAAAAAAACAAAAATTATTGTTCTTGTTGGAAGGGTTGAAATAAGTTTGGGAATGATCTTTGCAAATTTAATAAGTGGAGTTTCTAAAATGTTCTTTAATGTCTAGTGCTAAATGACTGTGAGGTACGTTGGGATTGTCGGTTATACTACATTGCTTACTTAATTCTTGAAGTGCTCTTGAACTTAGTGGATAAACTCACATTCCCAAATGTCATGCCCTTACCTTAGCCCCATTACAACAAAATGAAAAATCTTATGATTGATGATTGATTGGAATTTAATGGTAGAAGTTTGATTGATAAGCAAGCCTATGATGATAATATTTCATTGAATATTATGAGTGTAAACACTACCTTATTAAACAATTCAAAGAGTTGGTGAGAGAGTGATAACATTGGTTATGTATGGAGAACCACTAAATTACATGAGTATTAGTTTTGTTTGATTTGATATTGATTGTGGATTTAAGAAATTGGAAGTCTTAATGCATTCTTATAACTCTTGAACTTGACTAAATTTTCTTATTTAGTTTGTTTTAATTTTAACTTTGCTCACGGGTAAGCAAATAATTAAGTGTGAGGTATTTATTTCCATCATTTGTGTTTATATTTTTAAGGTAATTTTATTGGTTTTAGTTAATTTTTTTTTAAATTTGTGTTTAAAGATTGTTTGAAGTATTTGATTTAGGTTGAAGTGCAAAATAATGGAGTGATGGATCAAAGTTTGTAGAAAAGCAAGAGTCACGGCCAAGACACAACTTAGCTTGGCTGTGTCACTCATCAAAGGCAAGGAAGAAGCAGACACGGGCTGAGGCAACTTGGCTTGGCCATGTCCTTCAGAAAAATTGGGCAAAGACAAACATTGACAAGAGACACGGCCAAGCCATTGGCCGTGTCCCACTTGATAAAACTAAAGAATAAGATAGCAAAGCAAATAACAGAGGTGAACACAAGCAGAAGACAGGACCAAGCCACTGGCCGTGTCACATGACACAGCGAGGGTCTTGGCCGTGTCACACTTGAAAAAGAAAGAATGGAAAGAATGTAGCCATGGATATGGCCTAATGGCTTGGCCGTGTCTAGTGAAAGTTTGAGTGACGTGGCCAAGTCATGAGTGACTTGGTCGTGTCCTATTTGATCTCTTGAATTATTTTCACGATTGGATGAGGGACAAGTGGGAGACGACATGTAATATATTTTAAAAAGAAATGATAAAGAGGAGAAAAAGATGGATGATTTTATGGAATGAAATATTAAATAAGAAAAAAAGAGGGAGACAAAGAGGAGTATGTGAGTTGGTAAGACATGCTTGGTGTCTTAAAAAATTAAAAAGAATTGAAAGTGAAAATATACATACACGTTAGAGGCTGCATTGGGGGGCTTAGTTCTTAGTTTTGGGTTCATGTTTTTGGAGAGAAGACATCATTGTCTCTTCATCTTAATTTCCATTCATCTTTCATTTCTTCCATAGATAAAACTTAATTAAGTTTGGGGATTAAATTGGGTGAATAAGCTCTTTAGAAGATTAGGGCTTGAAGAAAGCTTGATTGGAGTTGTAAGCTTGAGAGAGTTACTATTTCATCTTTCAAGAAGAGAGCCATTCATTGAAGAGGGCTTGGAACTTATTCATCATACATCAAGGTGGAAGCTAGAAGGAAGACAAGTAGTTCAACTCTTGGCATCTAAAGGGGTTTTTCATATTCTTTTTTTAAATTCATTTCTAGATTGTTGTTGTTTTATTATGAACATTAATATTATAATGTACAATTTTGATTTGATTTATATTGAGATGAATCTTTCTTTTAAATTGATGATGAGTTAATTTACTCATGCCTTGGGTTGTAGTAGATTTGATTAAATGGCTTGATTTGATAATTCCATTAGTATACCTTGTTATTGGTTGATTGCATTGGGCTTAAAGTTAGATTGATAGATTAGCTACCTATTGATCACTTAATATTAAATGATAGACCGGGAGGTGAAATTTGATATCGGAACTATGTAATTAACCATCCTAAGAATGAATTAGAAATATAAGTTCTAGAATTTTATTAATTTATAATTTCAAAATAATTGGTTGTTATTAATTCATGAATGTAAAAACTAATGAATTAGTAATTACTAATTAAACTCAAGGAATAAATTAAAATACAAGGTTATATTAATGAATAATTTGAAAATTAATCTTTGATTAAATTGATCTATAACCCTAGGCACCATTCCTAGAATTGAATTACTCTTGCACAACATCACTCATTTAACTTTTCAATTTTAATTACTTTTCACCACTATTTCAAACATCACACCCTTGTTTTTAAATTTACTTGTTAATCAAATTATCATAAAATAATTCATTCCTTGTGAGATGACCTTGGGGCAATCACCATTGCTACACCTACCTCGTATACTTGCGAGTGACACTTTGTAGTAGTATCAATTAGAGCGTAACAAATATATGATTTGACCATGGTCCATTTATGTAATTTATGATTAATAAAGTATGAATCAGTGAACATTATTTGACAATATGCCATATGTGGCTAATTGACTTATAATGTATATTATTAAACTTGATTGTAACATAAAGTAACCTAAGTATCATTTATTTAAACTTAATTTTAAAAACAAATTCATTTGATATTTGATTTGACCATGGTCCATTTATGTAATTTATAATTAATAAAGTATGAATCAGTAAACATTATTTGACCATGTGTTATATGTGGCTTATTATAGTACAATCCATAAGCAAATATTAATGTTAACCCTTAACGAATTATAATGTGCAATGCATACGACGGTCCCATTTACCGGTTAGCAGGTAGGGGTCAAGGAGGCAGCGCCCTGAAAGGTAAATAGTTTATAAAATTAGTTTTGTTGTGAAATTAGGTTTTGGTTGTGGAAATTAGGATTTTTAGGGTTTTAAATATGTAATTGAGATTTTTGGATTTTAATCATACAAATTAGAATTTTGGTATAAAAACTAGCGTTTCTAGGATTTTAGGGTTTTGAATCAAAATAGATTAGATTAGATCATGTCATTAAGGTTTATACAAAATCATAACCAAAGTTAGGGTTTAATGTTTTAGTGTTTGGTTACCACAATTAAATTTATAATTTCATGGCTACTGGATATTGGTTTAAATGAGCTACTGAATGTGATAGTATAGTTTTAAGGAATTGTAATTGGTATTGTAAATTTAAACACGTTAAATAACAAAACCTTACCTTGCTAATCCAATTACAATTAGAATTACAAGTCAATTCAAACTGAATCCGGACACTATAAGCCTAAAACCACAATTAATGCCTAGCTTTAAGACCCATAGAGAATTAGGCTAACCAATTCACAGTGTGTCTTTCTCCATGGCGAATTGGCTTCATGATTTCATGCTTTAGTCTTGGACCGGCTTGGTTTGGGATTTTAAGATTACGTCGGATCGATTTTGGGCTTTCAAAATTTATCCAAACTTATTTTAAGCTTTTAAAACCAATCCAGACTAGGTTTAAATTTTTTAAATTCGACCTAGCCCTTTTAATTGGGATTAGACTAACTTAGGGTCAAAATTAACCTAGGTATCACGAACTTGATTTTAAAAACAAATTCATTTGATATATGATTTGACTATGGTCCATTTATGTAATTTATGATTAATAAGGTATGAATCAGTGAACATTATTTGACCATGTGCTATATGTGGCTAATTGGCTTATAATGTACATTATTAATCTTGATTATAACACAAAGTAACCTAAGTATCACTTATTTGAACTTAATTTTAAAAACAAATTCATTTGATATATGGTTTGACCATGGTCCATTTATGTAATTTATGATTAATAAAATATGAATTAGTGAACATTATTTGATCATGTGCTATATGTGGCTAATTGGCTTATAATATACATTATTAATCTTGATTGTAACTCAAAGTAACCAAAGTATCACCTATTTGAACTTATTAATCTTGATGACTTTGAAACTCTCTATAATTTCTTGGGCTATCAAATAATGAAATGCTTAATTAATGATTTTACCTTTTACTTAAAATATACCACTTGCCAATACACCATCATAAACTGTTATTTAAATTTGTTTGAGAAAAAATAGTATGAGCTCTTCAGATTCACAGTCGAACCAAATAGGTGAGTAGTGATTTTTTGCACACGCGCACACACACACACACACACACACACACATATATATATATATATATTCTTCTTTTGCAATTCTTGAATTATTTGTAATTTATATTTGTGAACGAATTTTCATTTATGCAGTAACAAAAATTAAAAAGGTATAAATAGTTATGTATATGGGTCGATGCTTTGGATTGGATCAAAATCATACATATGTTGGTGGTACTAGGTATACTTGCTCTCAAAATTTTGATGTGGATTTTCTATCTTATTACAAACTCCAGTAACACATCAGGACTAATGGATTTCATGAAGAAAACATTATATACTTCAAGGACAAATTTACAAATAATGCTAACATAAACTTCAGTGATGCCAATATTCTAAAGATAGTAAATTATGTTTTTGATGGAGATGAGTTGGGTTTCTATATTGTTAAGGCTAAGTCTTTTACTGCTTATACAAGCCAGGTATTAAAGTAGAATGTTCATACCTTATTATCATTTTGAATGTTTGATTTATATTCTATATATTGTTAAATTTATATATATGTTTTTTCTTTGCTGAGAAGAAGTGAATCACAAAAATAAAAACAAGAGATAAAAAAAGATTAATGTTTTAGACTTGATTATATTCCTATTTCTGTACTTTTTAAAAGTTGTAGATGATCTTTTTTATTCCAATGTTTATTGTTTAAAACATTACAACTGACTTGATAAAATTAGTTCTTCATTATTGTAATCTATATATTACTCTATCAAATTTTATCCTGCATAACTTATATGCAAATTTTATGATAAAATATAATCATTGACTGCTATTATGCATTCATTTAGCATACCAAATAGAATAACTATCATTTCTTCAATTAAAAATGAGCTCAAATGTTTTTCATTATGATAAATTACTAAATAATAATACAAAAAACTATTCCTCTGACTAGTGTTGGTTCTCAAATATTGCTAAACAATTGTCACCTTTGTCTCTGCCCCTACCACGTCCTCCTCCACCCTTACCACCTTTGCTTCCACCTCTCATGCTATTCCTTGGCCTTGGTTCACATCCTAACCTATGTCAAGTGGGTCATGGCCTTCCTCGAGAGCGAACCACTATAGGATCTAATATACGATTTCCATCTCCTACAACCACATTATTTTGCTCAGCTATACTATCATCCCAATTCTTCAGAACTTCTGGAATCTCAAATAATTTTGACTTGACATATTCCATTTTGATAACACTATCCATTCCAATATCCGTGACTTGCTCAAAACACCTCAATAACTCCATATATTTCTTATACTCATTTGTCATGCTAGGGTATCCTGCAAAAATGAATCATTTCAAATATGGTTGAAACACATCTCTTCTCCATCTTTTAAGTATGTATCTTTCATGAAAATAATCAATCCTTTTATATTCTATCACCTTAAGTATATGACAGTATATAATGTTTCTTGATTGAAATAATTTGCAATTGCACTCAAAGTATTAACCACTTGGCATATGTTCGACAGTGAAGACAATTTGGTTTCCAAAAAAATCATTTATAATTGATCCATTAGATATCATATATTTCTCTATTCCAACAACTATCTCATCATCCCTTTCATCATCACTTCCTGGGGTGTTTAGTTCATAATGATACAACATTCTTTATTCTTATTGAAACATTTCAAATATCATACGTGTATAAGCAATTTGCATTTGTTTTTTCCCACAAAAAAAAAACTCGAAAGACATTTTCTTTCATAATATTTGGACTTAAATTCAGGATGCTAATTCTTTCTCATACCGTGCTCTTATAGCTAACTCATATTGCTCAACAAATTGCTTTAATGTGCTTCTGCAGTTAACATATCCATCAAAAAATGCATGCATTCCCTCACTTCTTTGTGTAGATAACATTCCTGCCCAAAAGAAGTGATTGAGGAATATAGGAACTCAACTTTGCCTTTCATAAAATAGCTTATGGAACCATTCATTATTTTCCAAGATTCTCTAAAAAAGTTTCCCACATTCTCTCAAAATCTTCTACTGTTAAGCTATCAAGTACTACAGCTTTGAATTCATTTTTTGGCACTTGAATAATCCTCAACACCTTAGCTTAATAGGCTGTTTCATAAAGATGTGTCAAATGTAGAAACTGTGAATTGTTATTGGCATAACTTCACTTATAGCTGCCTAGATACTTTCACATTGATCGATAAGAATGACATTTGGATGAATATCCCCCATCGCTGAAATCCAAGTAGAGAAAAACCACTTAAAAGTATCTACATCTTCGTTAGAAATTAAAGCACATCCCAACAGTATAGATTGACAATGGTGATTCACACCCACAAATGATGCGAAAGGCATCTTATACCTGTTCATAAGGTATGTGGTATCAAAACATATAATGTCACTAAATTTCTCATATGCAACTTTGCCTTGTGGATGAATCCATACCACATTTTGCAGCTTACTAGCGTTGTCAACATCTATCAAATGGAAAAAGTCCCTATCCCTTTTCTGCATATCACAAAAAAAAAAATTGCATCACTTCTGCATCTCCATCCTCTAATGTAAGCCTTCTACGTTTATTGATGAAGCTTTTGCAGTCCTTTGGAGTACATACCATATGCTCAGGGCAACCATTTTGATCTTGCATTAGTCTAACATTCTTGCTTACTCTTAAACCTGCTCTATCATTAGCTTCCAAATTTATCTTTAGAGAATTGTCCATGACTCTATGGCTAGCCATAAGCCTGGACATTGTTGGGTCCAACTCATGAGAATGATTGTTAACAACCTTAGTAACATGCCAAAATTAATAATCATCAAATACAAGGTTCAACCTAGCTGGGCAATTAATTCTCTTGCTGAAGTTCTTACACATTGCTTTTCTAGACTTGTCACAAGTGAACATCAAATACATACGATTACCTACGTTTTTTATAGATCTTTTTCGCACAAAATCCTTTCCGTTTTGCATGTTCTTTGTAAAAATTAAGCATACATTTATGAGAAAAAAATACCATTCCAGAATGAGGTCCACCTTCGTTAAAATCATCTAAAATAAATTCATTTCCATAGCCGGACCCTCTACAACAAACCTGCTTCAGCCTCATTCTCCCTGTAATACAGATAAGCCAAATACCAATGCTTTTGGAGGGTTTGACAGAACGGATGGCTTAAGACCTAACCGCCTCCATCAGAGATCTAATCTCTATTATAAGACACTAGACCAAGCAGCCTCATCTTGACCATAAACATTTAACTACCAATCAAGCCCTGCCTCAACCAACTCATCCTCAAATACTATCCCCCACCTACTACCCCCAACCCTCTCTAATGAATTTGACCAGCACCCTATAAGAGATGACTCACCTGGACCACAAAACCAAGTTAGAAGGGGACTCTATTTCGGAAGACACTGATTCTGAGCCAGAGGTCAACCTTACCCAACACCAAACCGGGCAGAAGTGCAAGGAAGCAAAAGTATCCGAGGGTGATCTCAATGCCCTTGTTAATGAAAGAATCAAGAAGATGCACAAAAAAAACCATACTACAGTATGATACTACCTTTCGATCCCCATCATTCAAAGAGATCCTAACAGACATCTACCCAAGCTTCCACATACAAAAAATGAAGGAATATGATGGCTCGTCTTATCCTCGAATACATGTCTACAGTTTTTATAATACCGCATTGGTATATACCACCTCTGACTCAGCCTTGTGTAAACTCTTTCCTAAGACCCTGATCGGTAATGCAGAGATTTGCTATAAAAGTCTAGAACCAAATTCCATATTCAATTTTGGGCAGCTTACCGAGCTGTTCATTAATAAGTTTGTGGCATCCATCGACCCCAGGAAAACTTCGGAGGATCTGCTCAAAATAGTGCAAAATTCTAAGTATCAGAGGGTGATCTCAATGCCCTTGTTGATGAAAGAATCAAGAAGATGCACAAAAAAAAAATCATACTATAGAACGATACTATCTTTCGATCCCCATTGTCCAAAGAGATCCTAACAAACACCTATCCAAGCTTCTACATACCAAAAATGAAAGAATATGATGACTCGTCTGATTCCCGGACACATGTCTACAGCTTCTACAATACCGCATTGGTATATACCACGTCTGACTCAGCCTTGTGTAAACTCTTCCACAAGGCCCTGACCAGTAATGCACATATTTGTATAAAAGTCTAGAACCAAATTCCATATTCAATTTTGGGCAGCTTACCGAGCTGTTCATCAATAAGTTTATTGCATCCATCGACCCCAGGAGAACTTCGGCGGATATGCTCAAAATAGTGTAAAAGTCTAAGTATCCGAGGGTGATCTCAATGCCCTTGTTAATGAAAGAATTAAGAAGATGTGTAAAAAAAACCATACTATAGTATGATACTGCCTTTCAATCCCCATTGTCCAAAGAGATCCTAGCAGACACCTACCCAAGCTTTCACATACCAAAAATAAAAGAATATGACGGCTCATCTGATCCCCGGACACGTGTCTACAGCTTCTATAATACCGCATTGGTATATACCACCTCTAACTAAGCCTTGTGTAAACTCTTCCCCAAGACCCTGACCAGTAATGCACAAATTTGGTATAAAAGTCTAGAACCAAATTTCATATTCAATTTTGGGCAGCTTACCGAGCTGTTCATCAATAAGTTTATGGCATCCATCGACCCTAGACGAACTTTGACGGATCTGTTCAAAATAGTACAAAAGCCTAAAGAAACACTCCAACATTATGTTGAGAGGTTTAACCGAATTGTCAACAAGATTCCTAAGATGAACTTCGAGCTAGCCTTAGAGGCAATGATGCAGAATACTGAGTGTAAGCAGTTCTCCAACTCCTTAGGTAAGAACCCTCCAGAGAATTTCATTGACCTAATGGACTGAGCCTATAAGTATATCCGTATGGACGAAAATGATTGGATACAGGAAGAACTTCAAGTCTCCAAAAAGGACCAATCGTAAAAGACATTAGTTGAGCCATTGAAGTCAAACACTCACAGACTGGACTACTCTAAGACTTCAAAGCCAGGCAGCTTATGGAAAGGTCATAGCCGAAGCACTACCTCGACCATCCGGCTAGTAGCACTCCTAAAAAGCTTATCACATTGCAGAGGCCCGGGAGACGCTAACCCTGTTGAGAGCCTCACCTACCACTATTCTGCGTTGGCTGAACAACGCAGAGGTCAACTGGCCCAGGCCAATTAGAGAAGATCCTAACCGAGACTAGGGCCTATATTGTAGTTTCCACAGAGGCACCAATCATAAAACCAATGATTGCACCAAGCTGCAAAACGAGATAGAGAGACTGATACAAGCTAGGGAGTTACAATGGTTCATAGTAAGATCTGGCGGCCGCAACTATAGAGTCCTCATAAAGACCATTACAAAATCCAGCTGTAATGCAGTCTCTATCCTGGTCACCGAACCCCTGGAAGGATGGCGATTGGCGATCTACATTTTACTTGATTCTGGAGAGCTTTCAACATATCCAGTAGAAGCCAAGAAGATTATAAGAAAGTCCAACTTCTATTCAATCTATGATGGGGTCTTATACAAGAGGTCTTTTTCCCATCCTTGGAGCAGGTATGTATTTGAGAAGGAGGGAGATTACTTTCTCAGAGAAATACATGAAGGGATTTGTGGAGCATATGAAGGGGCATGAGCCTTGTCAAAGAAAGCACTGTTATAGGGGTACTTCTGGCCTTCCATGGACAATGACGCAAAAAACCTTATTCAAAAGTGCGAAAAATGCCAGAGACACGCCAATATACAGCACTGGCCCACCAATGAACAAATACCCATCCAAAGTCCATGGCCATTTGCTTAGTGGGGCATGGATATCTTGGAACCTTTTCCTCAGGCTATTGCACAGAGAAAATTTTTAATTATAGCAATCGATCATTTCACCAAATTGGTCGAAGCCTAGCCTGTGGCCTCTATCACTCCAACTTCCATAATCAATTTTTTTTTCAAAAATCAGTAATCACCAAGTTCGGCGTTTCCCATGTCCTGATAACTGACAATGGCAAACAATTTGATTGTAGGCCTTTCAGGGAGTACTGTGCCGAGCTGAAGATAGACCTTAGGTTCACCTCACTATATCATCCACAATCAAATGGACAAACAGAGGTGACAAACCACACTATCATAGTGGGATTAAAGATGAGGCTCGACAATGCCAAGGGGTTGTGGACAGAGGTGCTCTATAATATACTATGGGCTTACCGCACCTCTCCTAGGACGGTCACAGGAAAATCCCCCTTTGTATTGGCCTACGGCATGGAGGCCGTTATCCCCATCGAGATTAAAATTCTATCAGGGAGAACCCTCAGCTACTCAGAAAACCAAGACTCAGACATCAAATACAATTTGGACATCCTAGAGTTCAAAAGAGAGCAAGCAATTATTAAAGTCGGGCCCTATAAAGCTCGGATTGAAAGTTTTCACAATAAAAGAGTCCGGCATAAGCAATTCTACTAAGGCGATCTAGTGCTCAGAAGGGTTATTGCCTCACATGGAATAGCAAGACTGGGAAAACTAAGGGCAAATTGGGAAGGCCCGTACAAAATAGTTGAGATACCAAAGGGTGGAGCATGCAAGCTTTAGATTACAAATGGGAAAGAAGTGCCAAGAGCACGGAATGCCAATAACTTGAAGAAATATTTTCAATAACCATTACTTATATAAAAGACTGTGCACTTGAAAATATACTTAATAAAAAAAGTATTCAGGAGAAAATTAATTGGCCATCGAACTACATTACATCACAGACCGTCCAACTGCCCTCAGCTTTCAACCGTGTAACAAACTTCATGCTACAAATTCACCCTCGTAAAAATGCTCTGATTATACAAAAACATTCCTACCATGCGCCATCAATAATGTAATTGGAATATTCAAATGTTTGAAATTAAGCTCAATTTTATTTTTGTCAAAGAAGACATGTACAAACAGCCCAAAGGTTATATAAATACTTTACAACGAGAAAAAAAAACAACAAATAGATAAAGCTCTGTATCGAGCAAAGAAAAATGAGGCAGAGCAGAAGGGACAAAGGCTCAGCTAGTCGTCGTTGTTCCCAGCATTCTTAAGAACAGTGTCTCCCGCCGCCTCCTCATCATCCTCTTTAGGCTCTTCATCAGCCAGTCAGTCTATGTCAATATCGATCATCCAACACAAGTCCATGTCTAGATTCTCCTCCTTGAGTCGCTTTGACACGTCTTGGCTATAACGATACACACTCCGGCATACCACACATTGCTCATTTGCCTTTCTCGCTCTAGATCCTCTAGAGCGGTCTTGAGAGACTCTTGCGCTACTCGGTGAACCTCACACTCAGACTTTAATGCATCCTCAAGCTCGTCTGCTCTTTTGCATGCTCACTCAGATTCCTGACGAGCATGATGAAAGTTTGTCAACACAATCAGCAGGCGCTCAGAGGTATCATGGCAAAACTGAGTAAGCTACAAAAAGAAAAATGAAAATTTATTCTGGATCATTAAAAATCAACACAACTATGATCAGAAATTTATTTAGCATACTTATCTAAATAAATTGCCCAGAGAATGACCGATAGAACCCGTTGCATGGAAGGATCTCTCACAAAAAACTTAGACTTGTGAGGATGTAATATCCCAAAATATACCCTAAAAGTTTTGGAGTTATTGTTATATTTGGAGTTAATGTATATGTTTAATGGAAGTAAAAAGGGGAAATATTATAAGATGATATATATATAAGGAAATATGGGAATATAAATACCATATAAAAGATATATACATATACATCACATATACATGGGATATAAAGTGGTGTAGAGAAAGTGAGTTATGTATATATTTTTATAATTAATTAATTAATAATTATGGTGATAAGGAAAAAAAGAAAAAGAGAAAGAGAGAAGCTAGAGAGAGAAGGAGGTGATTTTGCTTTTATTTACACCAAATACTTAAGGATTTCAAGTGGATAGTGAAGATTTGGCTAAGAATCCAAGTAAGTTCTCTTTCTTGATTTCTTTGGTTTATTTGAAGTTGTATGAAGGTTTGATTGTTGATAATTGAAATTAGGGTTGTATTATTGTAGTATGTTGGAGTATGTTTGATTTAATTAGGTTGGTGTTGGTGATTGAAGAGCAAGAGTTGTGTTTAGTGGAATTTCTTTCTGTTTTACAACTAGTAAAGGCTGTGACTTGTATGATTTTTAATTAAATATAGAAAAATGTTCCTGAAGTGAATTTTTGATATGTTGTGCCTATATGAGTCTAGAATGACTGAAAAATATGTTGATTCGATTTTGGATTTTGGAAAGATTATTTTTATTAGACCTGTTCCAGCAGGTACCTTAACTGAGACAGCTATATTTCGGGATTTTTAATAAAATGTAGAAAAATTATATTCAATTGAATTTTGGATATGTTGTTGCTTAATGAGTCTAGTATTTGAGAAAAATAATTTGGAACCAAGTTGATTGAATTTAATTTATGGAATTCACAAAGTTTAGAACTGCTGCCAGGATGCAGGGCAATTGGGGCAGTCTGTTTGGGTGAACTATTTGACCAAGATTTTGTGTTCAGTTTGATCTAAAATTTTAAAGGAATGATTTTAAGATGTAAAATTAAGTTCTGTAAAAATTTTAGAGTTTTTAGTCAAGTATATTATTTTATACAAATTTTCAAAATAAGGATAAAATTTAGTCTAAAACCAGAATTTACTATTCATATGGTCATTTTGCTAATATTCCTTTTGGATTAGGTTGTGAAGAGGTTGAATTGCCCTAATCTAAGTGTTGAGGATTCTTGGAAGAGTAGGTGTATAGAGTGGTGTAAGTTGGTTTTAAGGTAAGTACAAAGTTTATATGATTGCACTTATTTACATGAATTAAGACTTAACACATTTGTTTGTAAATGTGTTAAGTGAATTACTATATTGTCAATATAATTTGATTAAGGTTATGATTGGATGATGTGAAAGATATGAAGATCATTCAAATAGGTATGTACAATGCAATTTGTTATGATAAATATGGTAATGATGAATTGTGCTAATGTGTTTTGAGAAATGATGAAATGTATTGTAATTGTGGTTGGTAATAATGATTGAAATGAAATAAATAGACATGTTGATTATATGATGATGAATTTAAGATATATGCTCAATATAATTGTTTATGTATACTTGAATGATGAAGTGCTATAATGTGAATTGAAATATGATAAGAGGTGAAGCCATTGTGATTGGCTATGATGAATCAAATGAGATGTGAAGCCATTGTGTTGGCTATGAGAATGTAAATGAATTATAATTGAGGCATGGTTGCCTGTTTTGAATATGAAATGAATTGAGAAAGAAATGTACAAAGATATAAATGAAAAGAGTTGTGTCTAATATGTTAATTCAACTTTCAGAGTTCTGGATTTGACGGCATGCCTATAACATATGAAATGTAACAGTCTAGCCGGGTTGAGGATCTCCTCAAGTTGTTGAGTTGATGGTCCAAGAGACTGGGTCTGTTACAAGTGTTAACAGTCTAGCCGGGTTGAGGATCTCCTCAAGTTGTTGAGTTGATGGTCCAAGAGACTGGGTCTGTTACACTATATGAATTATAAATGTGAAATATATGAAAAGTAACAGTCTTGCCGGGTTGAGGATCTTCTCGATTAGTCGGGTTGATGGTCCAAGAGACTGGGTCTGTTACACTATCCATGGATAGAGATATGATATATGTTGCCTACGGGCTTGATTATTGTGATTATGGATCAAAGCAGTAACTCTGAACTTTGAATAACATATTAGTGTGTTCTGGGCCCAGGTCTGTCTTGATTTTCGATGTAGTTTATGAAACGTGAAATGAATGAATAATGAAATCTATAGTTGCCTTAATTGGAAATGAAATGTTATGAAATATGTTATGTAATATGTATATTGATATGTTCCTTGTGAGTAGTAGTGATGGAATTGTGGTTGGTGTTATTGATATGTATGCATGTATGTAATATATGAGATTAGTTGAGATATGTGTAAAGTGTAATTGAAAAGGGAAACTACGATAAGAAACTAACAGTACTTAAAGTTAGTATATGGATATACGTTAGAATTTCTGTATTGTATGTTTATATTATTCATTTGTACTACTAAGCTCTCGGGCTTAGCGCGGATGTGTTAATCGCGCAGGTGAGTAGATGGTATATCTGAAGTCTTTCGTTTTACCACAAGAAGAGTAAGAGTTTGTCGAGACCAACTAGAAGGTGATGCATGCATGTAAAATTTTTTAATATTGTATATTGACTAAAATGTTTTGTTACTATATATTTGGATTGTTTTGAGAAGTAAGGATTTTTTTTTAATTATAATGAACAGTGACATTCTTATACTTTATATACTTACTGTATGTATACGAGGTATATGTATAGTACTTATATAGGGTATGAGGGTGTTACAATTATTTTGGTATCAGAGCTTAGGTTCGAGATTCTCGGCCTAAGTAAATTTAAAAAGAAATGTTTTAAAAAGAAAAATGATGATGAATGAAAATGAAAAGAATGAAATTTTTGATACATGCATATGCATTAACATCTAGGTTGGTCTCGAATGTGGTATTATATGAATTGAAATGTATTGAATTGTATGAAATGGATAATAATGTGTGGATGAAGTTCTATATGAATGGAAATTTAAAGAAAGCAATGAGATGGAAAAATTTATGTAAGTTTAAGTGATAAATTAAAGAATGGTAGTTTCCTTGAGGAAAGAAAATTTTGAAATATGATTATAATATAAAGAAATGATCAGGAAAATAAAGTTAAAAATGAATTAAAAACAAAAACAAAATCAAAGTATGTAATCTTTCCTCTACTATTTGAATCTCTTTCTAATAAAGCTTATGTTTGGATTGCAAGGGAGAGGAAATATTGTTGATGGATAATATGGATGGATATGTAATTATAATGAAGAGAGTATGGTGGAATATTGAATGAGTTGATTGATATAGACAAAGTGTGATAACTTAAGGTTTGAATATGTAAAGTTAAGATTTAAAAAAAAAAAAGATGATAGGGGTTAAGCAAGGAGATAAAATGGTGTTGTTAGTATTGTTAATTTAATGTAAACATTGTGGTTTGAATGGTAGGAATATAATATGCTTGAGTATTGTTAAAGCTCATGTTAATGGTGATAATGTGTAACATTTGGATTTTTGAAATGAGCTTTAATGATTGTAAAAAAAGGATGAAAATGGTGTTGTTCAATGAAAAGTAATAAATGTTAAATGTGTATTGATGGTATGAAAAAGAGGAATTAAATATAATTGCATGATTATATGTATACATGTATAGAAAGTGTGGAATGAGCTATTTGATATGAATATAATTGTAAAGTGTAAGAAATATGAAAGCAAGTCACATTGTGAACGTGACCTATGAATGTGAATGTGGTATAATTATTTGTATAGTGGTATGAAGAATGATATGGCATGTATTAGTGGATCTATGAGAAATTAAGTTTTGATTTGTGAAGAGTTAGACTATGGATTGAAATGGAAAGTGAAAAAGGACTCGAGTAACACTGGACGATGAAATTGTTATGATAATAACTGAGCTAGACTATCATATAATGCTTTCTGGTTGAAGGATTATGCTTGTGGAAATATATTATATGTATATGTGTTTAATAAAGATGGAAAGTATAATGTATGAAAAGTTTTATAAGAGATAGGTTAGAAATGGAAGTTGTATAAAGTTTGTATATGATTGAATGTTGTACACATAAGTGTTATAAGTAATATTGTTGATGTGAGTTAGGCTAATGATAATCATATGATCAAGAACAAATTGTTTTGGAGACAAAGTTGAATTATGTCAACTTTTGAGATAGTTGGAAATGTTTGAAGAAGAATAATAGAGGAACAATATTGATTTATAAACTACATATGTGACTATTAATATACTCTGGCTATATAATTTGTTTAGTGTAATTGGCTGGTTAATTTTGTTATCAGCAGATTTGGGCCTAAGGTGATATGATTGTAGTATTATGTGGGTGAGATTGATAATTTTGTTTCAAGAAATATGGTTAGGAGTTGTGATTGGTAAAGTGGTATCTTATCAATTCTATGTTAGAAATTTGTTTATAATTATGAAAAATATGGATAGAGAAGAGAACCGTGTAAATGTCTTGAATTGTGAAGAATGAATAAAAAGTGATTATGTAAACATAGTAATGGTATGATAATGTGAGAATATGATAAATGGGAGAAAGTTATGAAATGTGATTGAAAATGATACTGAATATATTTTTGTTATAAGATGAATTAATTGATGGAAACAATGTTAAGTGAATGAACTATGGGTAATAATTATAGTATGAGAGAATTATGAGAATTATGGGAGATTGCACTGCTATTATTGAAAGCAGAAGATATATATGAATATTGAAAGATAATTTGAAGTGATTTGTTAGTAAGGAGTCGAACAGATGGATCCTAAGGGATTAGAAGTTGAGAATGAGTTTGACCTAATAGAATTGTGTTATGTATATTGATATGTGATGATAAGCTTAAATAAGTTAATGGTTGGTTTGAATGGAATAAGATTGAAATGTTGTTATTTTATGACAGCTAGATCAATTGATCTAGAATTCATTAAGATTGTGAATTATTATCGAGATTTAATATGTATAGTTATGCTAAGAGTATAAGATATATATGATAATGTATATATGAAGTGATATGCTGATACATGAATGAATTATGATATATCAGTTATTAAAGATAATGAAAGGAAAAAGGTTGATTATCTGTAAAGTAAATTTATAAAGATTGTATCGATATTAATATTAAGTGAAAAACATGGTAAAGAGGGATTTAAGTATAAGAAATGAAAATATTGTTATCAATCAAGGTTTGATAAGTGGTTATTTTCAAAAGTGATTGTAATAACAGGATAATCTATAGTAAGATTTAATTCAATAATTTCCAAGATTAAAGTTAAGAGATTGCCTATAAAAAGATGAAGTGATAAATATCTTGAATGTAATAGATGAATGGTATATTTATAGATTATAAGATGATTTGATTATTGTATAAAAGAAAATTTCTTTGAAATGTAATGAGTTATTTTGGGTGTTTTGTTGAAAAAGTAATAAGATAAATATAGCTATATAATGATGAGTTGTGAATTGGGAAAAGATGATTGACTAAAAGTGGAAGAGTAAAAGTTATGTAATTTGATGAAATCATAATGTAAGAATACGATTATCTTCATATGAATTAAGATGGTGTTTTGTTATAAATGAATTGTTATTGTGCTGGATAATTTCGAGGACGAAATTATTTAAGGGGGAGAGAATTGTAATATCCCAAAATATACCCTAAAAGTTTTGGAGTTATTGTTATATTTGGAGTTAATGTATATGTTTAATGGAAGTAAAAAGGGGAAATATTATAAGATGATATATATATAAGGAAATATGGGAATATAAATACCATATAAAAGATATATACATATACATCACATATACATGGGATATAAAGTGGTGTAGGGAAAGTGAGTTATGTATATATTTTTATAATTAATTAATTAATAATTATGGTGATAAGGACAAAAAGAAAAAGAGAAAGAGAGAAGCTAGAGAGAGAAGGAGGTGATTTTGCTTTTATTTACACCAAATACTTAAGGATTTCAAGTGGATAGTGAAGATTTGGCTAAGAATCCAAGTAAGTTCTATTTCTTGATTTCTTTGGTTTATTTGAAGTTGTATGAAGGTTTGATTGTTGATAATTGAAATTAGGGTTGTATTATTGTAGTATGTTGGAGTATGTTTGATTTAATTAGGTTGGTGTTGGTGATTGAAGAGCAAGAGTTGTGTTTAGTGGAATTTCTTTCTGTTTTACAACTAGTAAAGGCTGTGACTTGTATAATTTTTAATTAAATATAGAAAAATGTTCCTGAAGTGAATTTTTGATATGTTGTGCCTATATGAGTCTAGAATGACTGAAAAATATGTTGATTCGATTTTGGATTTTGGAAAGATTATTTTTATTAGACCTGTTCCAGCAGGTACCTTAACTGAGACAGCTATATTTTGGGATTTTTAATAAAATGTAGAAAAATTATATTCAATTGAATTTTGGATATGTTGTTGCTTAATGAGTCTAGTATTTGAGAAAAATAATTTGGAACCAAGTTGATTGAATTTAATTTATGGAATTCACAAAGTTTAGAACTGCTGCCAGGATGCAGGGCAATTGGGGCAGTCTGTTTGGGTGAACTATTTGACCAAGATTTTGTGTTCAGTTTGATCTGAAATTTTAAAGGAATGATTTTAAGATGTAAAATTAAGTTCTGTAAAAATTTTAGAGTTTTTAGTCAAGTATATTATTTTATACAAATTTTCAAAATAAGGATAAAATTTAGTCTAAAACCAGAATTTACTATTCATATGGTCATTTTGCTAATATTCCTTTTGGATTAGGTTGTGAAGAGGTTGAATTGCCCTAATCTAAGTGTTGAGGATTCTTGGAAGAGTAGGTGTATAGAGTGGTGTAAGTTGGTTTTAAGGTAAGTACAAAGTTTATATGATTGCACTTATTTACATGAATTAAGACTTAACACATTTGTTTGTAAATGTGTTAAGTGAATTACTATATTGTCAATATAATTTGATTAAGGTTATGATTGGATGATGTGAAAGATATGAAGATCATTCAAATAGGTATGTACAATGCAATTTGTTATGATAAATATGGTAATGATGAATTGTGCTAATGTGTTTTGAGAAATGATGAAATGTATTGTAATTGTGGTTGGTAATAATGATTGAAATGAAATAAATAGACATGTTGATTATATGATGATGAATTTAAGATATATGCTCAATATAATTGTTTATGTATACTTGAATGATGAAGTGCTATAATGTGAATTGAAATATGATAAGAGGTGAAGCCATTGTGATTGGCTATGATGAATCAAATGAGATGTGAAGCCATTGTGTTGGCTATGAGAATGTAAATGAATTATAATTGAGGCATGGTTGCCTGTTTTGAATATGAAATGAATTGAGAAAGAAATGTACAAAGATATAAATGAAAAGAGTTGTGTCTAATATGTTAATTCAACTTTCAGAGTTCTGGATTTGACGGCATGCCTATAACATATGAAATGTAACAGTCTAGCCGGGTTGAGGATCTCCTCAAGTTGTTGAGTTGATGGTCCAAGAGACTGGGTCTGTTACAAGTGTTAACAGTCTAGCCGGGTTGAGGATCTCCTCAAGTTGTTGAGTTGATGGTCCAAGAGACTGGGTCTGTTACACTATATGAATTATAAATGTGAAATATATGAAAAGTAACAGTCTTGCCGGGTTGAGGATCTTCTCGATTAGTCGGGTTGATGGTCCAAGAGACTGGGTCTGTTACACTATCCATGGATAGAGATATGATATATGTTGCCTACGGGCTTGATTATTGTGATTATGGATCAAAGCAGTAACTCTGAACTTTGAATAACATATTAGTGTGTTCTGGGCCCAGGTCTGTCTTGATTTTCGATGTAGTTTATGAAACGTGAAATGAATGAATAATGAAATCTATAGTTGCCTTAATTGGAAATGAAATGTTATGAAATATGTTATGTAATATGTATATTGATATGTTCCTTGTGAGTAGTAGTGATGGAATTGTGGTTGGTGTTATTGATATGTATGCATGTATGTAATATATGAGATTAGTTGAGATATGTGTAAAGTGTAATTGAAAAGGGAAACTACGATAAGAAACTAACAGTACTTAAAGTTAGTATATGGATATACGTTAGAATTTCTGTATTGTATGTTTATATTATTCATTTGTACTACTAAGCTCTCGGGCTTAGCGCGGATGTGTTAATCGCGCAGGTGAGTAGATGGTATATCTGAAGTCTTTCGTTTTACCACAAGAAGAGTAAGAGTTTGTCGAGACCAACTAGAAGGTGATGCATGCATGTAAAATTTTTTAATATTGTATATTGACTAAAATGTTTTGTTACTATATATTTGGATTGTTTTGAGAAGTAAGGATTTTTTTTTAATTATAATGAACAGTGACATTCTTATACTTTATATACTTACTGTATGTATACGAGGTATATATATAGTACTTATATAGGGTATGAGGGTGTTACAGAGGACCTCTGAGCCTATCCACCAATGCAGCAGCCAACCTCATTGGACTGTATTGGCCAAGCACTATCCCGATCCCAGTTTCGGGCTTTTTTCCTCTCTGTTGTTCCTTACTGGGACCACCAGCCTCCTGAATCTTCCCTTTATCATGGCGAGTTTTCTTCCTTGCCTCGCGTTCAGCAGCTTGCTCCGCAATTCGCTTCAACTCTTTCGAGGAAGATCCTTTCGCCATTTCTGCACAAAAAAAAAAAAAATAAGTTGAGTAAATAAACCCGAATATTACAAACTTGAAATTCAAAGATAAAAGTATACTGACCTGGTCGGAGGGTTAAGCCTCCCTCACTGCCTCGAATAGGAGGAAATACTCTCTCACAAGGTGAAGGACGTTCCTCTTCTCTCTCAGAACGTCCTGCCTAATCTTCTCATAGTACCCCCACTCTTCAAGACCAAGGTTTTTCACGTTTATAACATGACTATTGCAGGAATACACCCAGTCAGTTCGGTACCCAAAGCCCCCCTCTTTTTCCATTACAAAAAATTGATCTTTTCAATTCTTCACAGAGTCTGATTTTTCAAAAAATAGTCCTCTTCCAGGCCTCTCTTGCAGATAGAAAAAATATTTGTCTGCTCAAGATCGTAACTTCAAAAATGAGAAGGCACTTAACACCCGGATAGAGGGCGAGATCCCCAATAACCCACACAAAATCTCAAATTCCACTACAGTTAGCTAGACATTTAGGCTTAGTTGCCCTGGAGCTAGATCGTGGAACTCCAATAACTCCAGAATTAATGGACGAAGTAGGAGCCTTACATCAAACCTTAGATCCTCTTCGTACAGTATTAAATGATCGGTTGGAGGGTCATCCATCGCGAGAGTGCGCTCGCCAGGAACATACATCTTATACTCGAGAGGTATTTGATAGTTGTCTTGGATGCTATCTAGGTCAGTGGTGCTGAGACAAGATCGGATATTCCTAACCCGAGCCTTTTCTACCACTGGCTGATCTTCCTCATCTTCACTTCTCTTAGCAGGACACAGTCGAGCTATAGTAACTCTTTCTGGTGAATCCACCAGCTTGGCCATAGGAATACTTCCACTAACACCTCCCTCAGTACTACAGTAAGCTTGCTCAATCGAGCTCACTCGCACAACTTTCAAGTGATTCAGCACTCTCCCCAGAGCTCGACTCTCTATAATCTAAGAAAATGACACTACTCGAACTCATAATGTAAAGGAACAAGGAGTACTCATCAATTTAGTTGAAGAAGCTTCGCTAACCGTTTCACACTATACACCTACTGAGAACTCATACAAATTATCAGAGCACCCGAGGTGTTACTTGAAAGGATTAGTAGTTGTCTTCACTCCTCTCTCCCATTTATATAGGAGGAGCATAAAAAATTGAACCGGTGCAATTAATGCCTTGAGCGGGAAACTAAAAAATTAAAACTTCCTGCTCTCGCCTTCCCTTTCGAGTTGCCACAACAATTCCCCTACGACCAGTGCACCTGCAATCTTTTCACCAAGTGGCTGGCATAAATGCCAGCACAGCAGAGAGGGACTAGTATTGCATACCTATAGATCGACAATAAGCAATCGAGCCAGATTATCTCATTGTACCGGGCTTGTCACACATAGCTCAAACAAGCCGTGCTTCTTGTAGCATGCTTGACACACGATCAATAGTCCTTGTCAACCGAGCTCGTCATCTAGGCTCGGTTTGTTAACCAATGCATCGTTTCTCACAATATTCCTTGACACTCTATTATCTGCAGAGTTTGTCTCCTACCACCTACTGTCTTCCACGTCCAACAGAGTCTGTCTCCCATGTTCGGCAGTGTCTGTCTCTCACCACTGGCAAAGTTTGTCCCCCACCATCTCTATTGTATAAACAGAGTTAAAATGTATATTTGAGGGATCCTCATTCTTTTAAAACTTATGATTACCCATATTCACCACAATGTCAAGCACTGACTTAAGTATCAGAGTCTCCCCACAGGAGCTTGAGCCTCCTTTTTATCTTCCAGGTTCTCTGACATGATCGTTGAGCCAAGGAGTCTCAGCCGAACCTTGAGTCTAAAAGTCCACCTCCACATCAAATATTATTGACGAACTGTAGAGTGGAGTGGTGAACCTAATGCCGCATATGAACAAATTTAAATCCAAGCAAATTTCTTTTACGGGTGAATTTAATTTTAATATAACAAAATTAAGATTAATTAAGGTGTTTGAACAAATGCTTGTTTAAATATTCAACTTATACATGAACAATACTGAATTTAATTTGAGATTCTAATTTAAAAATTCTTATTCATAAAATTGTAAAATCTTTGCTAGATTTAAACAGTGTTTGCACCACCCAATTAAGGCGCAGCCATCATTCTTGAACTTTTAATTATTGTAATCCAATTTTCAAATCGTTATGTAAATATAATACTTTCTGGAATTCAAACGTAAATGTCAACCAAGAGTAATTTTCTCTCAAATAAGCGGATAAATGTGAAATGAACAACAAAATATATTTTATTAAGACATATTTCCTCCATTCTACTTTTAGGTGTTGTATAATTTTTTATTTTAATAGTTATTTTTATAAATTTAAGATGATATTAATTATAAAATTTTAAAGTTATCCTTAAATATTACATATTTATAAGATTAATAAGAGAATAATTAAAAAGAATAATTAAGTAAAATATTATAAATTTTTTATAAAATTGATAACTTTAATAATTATCTTAATATAAATAATTATTTTAAAAATAACATTTAAAGTAAAACAGTGAGAATATATAACTATCTTGGCATTATCAATCGGTAATTAAAGGATATAATCTATCTTAATACGATCACTTCAAAGTCAATGTTTTATTTGAGATTTTGAGAACTTAAAAGTTTTCGTTGTAAATATAATATTGTATATTTATTGAAGCCTAATGTACCTATCAAGCATCCACATTGTTTGAATGAAAGATGATGTAAAAGCCATGACTTTCTGGTTTCTTCCAATATTATATCCAAAAGGCCTGACAAAAGTTTTTTTTTTTTTTATCTTTTTTTAATATTGGAATTATTCGACTTCTAGAATACATGTAATGGAAACTTAAATAGAAGCATCAATTTTAATTCTAAGCTAAGTTAAACATTATCATTACAGCTAAACATGTGAAATTTATTTGAAAATTTCCATAAAACTAATACAAATAAATTTTATGAACAAAAATATTATATTACCTCTTTCTCTCTCTTTCTTTCCATCTCTTTCCTTCTCATTTCTCTTCTCTTCTCCACCAATCCTATACTTGTTCAAATATAATATTCTATGTTGAATTTCATATTCTATGTTGTATGATTCTAAACTTGCAAATTCATTTCTAACTATGTACTAAGTAAATGAATCCTATAATCATTTACACCAAACAAGATACAAAGATCTGTCATCCATCGAGCTGCTTAGAAAATCCACCAGAATAAAAATAGGAATAAGCATAAAAACAAATTGAATGGTCTACAGAGTTCCAGCCATTTGCAGGAACCAATTACTATCGAATACAAACCCAGTACAACTCAGAACAGACAATTTATGCAATTACAACTAACAATACAACAAATCAGCTCTACCAACAGAAATGAGTAAACTCTTTGTGCACATGTTTCTTTTTACCTTTTTCATTAGACTGAGACCAAACATCTTCTGTTAGTCTCTAAAGAAGCTACAATTTAGGATCACTCACGTTCTTACAATAAGGTCTCAAGATACTCGCTGACCGTAGTATATTTTATATGTGGATAGAGTTGCACTCCATCTACCCCTTCAAAAGACTCGATATCAAAATATGTGTGATCTCCTTTCACAAAGATCGAGTATATAAAAATAAAAGGCATGCTGTGTGGATATGGAGTCTCTGCAATGCAATTAAAAAAAAAAAAGGTTATTAGTTGTCTGGGTATAACAAAGTCTCTGCAATGCAATAAGCTACATAATTTTGGTAACAAGATAAGGGTCAAAAATATAAAAAAGATGACAAGCACATTCTATAGGATCCACAGTAGGACAAAAATTTATTTCTCAGCAAAAACTGCAAGCAAGTCCCTGATCTCGTGCATCTAACAATACTAATGCAAAGATTTCAACTCAATTCCAACCAAACACAATTTAGGGAAGTGCGATAAAATAAATATTTTCAAATATAGCAAACATCATTCCATGGAGGAGCACTTGCTTCATTATGGAAAAACCCAAAAGCCTCAGATATTAATGCCTTTGGTTCAAGCAAAAGTAGTTATTGTCACATCTAGATTTCATGGTAAGTATATGCAATTTAGAAGTAGTTAATCTTGAAAGTTGTTCATGTTTTGACTGAATTCATTAGCATGACGACAAGAAGCTGCTTTAGCCTCTAGGTGATTATCATCAATACAACAATTTAAATACCTTTAATTATTTTAAGAAGTTTGTCTTCTGGTACAAAATTCTTTTCAAGCTTTTTCCCAATCTTACTCTCCCAAATCTCAACCAGCTCATTTATTGAGTAGACATTTCCTGGAGGCCTCAAGTACAGCACCTTGTTTAAGGTATGTGGATCATCAACTGCACAAATGGTGAAGGCAGCAACATCTTCCTGCTTCATAAAGACACCTGCAATGAAACAACATCTATTAGGATTTCTAGGCAAGAACTTCCTCGAAGGCCAAACCAATAAACGCTGATTAGTTAAATCTTGAACCACATACCTTTAACATTCCCATCTCCAAACACTGTAACATTATCCCTGGGTGGAGTCTTTAAATCAGGTTGAACTAGTGACGGAAGTAAATAGCTCATAAACAAGTTGCAGCAGATATAAGTATAGGGAATGCCTCCAGCTTCAATTAGACGCCGAATCTCAGATTTCCGCGAATAAAAGTTGTAGTCCATGTTCGAAATTTGAACTTTATCTGGATCTGCTCCAAATTCTGATGGAATGAACTTCTGTAACAATTCAAACATTCATCTTTGTTATTGAACAAGAGAAACTAGTCTTTTGTTAGGAAATCTGGCATTCCTCCATCTTTCCCTCCTAGCCTATGTGCACAAATACTTTTTAGCATACATAGCATTAGATGTACTACAGGGATGGTAAAGGGTAAAATTCTTATTTTATTTCTGCAAAGAAATTTCATTTAATCTGCTATAAGCGTATATATCTTCTTGGCCTTTTTTAACAAGAATGCAGCAACATGTTAAACACTTCCATTACCAAAATTGTGCCATGGTGAGTACTTGGTCTGTGACTTTCTATTTAGACTGAAAAAAGGTACATACATTAAATAAGAATCATGAAACACTGTACATTAAGATAATTACTAATCAATATAAGCATCTATGTTCAAACAAAAAGAGTGTAGAAAGATCTGTCATGCAAATAAACTGTCCGACACAGTTCTTATAAACCAATAATTAGTTAATTAGACCATATTCTACTACTGTGACCTATGCGTGCAACTGACTGGCTGCCAATATTGCTTGTCAATACTATACTGCTCAAAAAGTTGTATTAAAAAAATAAAAATATATGAAACAAATCCTACATTTATCAAATTTATAGAAAATGGTTGCTTCTCAATAGTGCTTGTTCATACTCCATTTCAGGATTTGGATCAAGACAAAGTTTCTTATATGCTGTCAGCAAATAGAGAACAAACTTTCTAAGCCTCATCATTTAAGTTTTTTCAATCTCAAATTTCTATTTTCCCCCCTTATGTATAGATATACCAGATCTCCATTTTTTTTTTCATTTTACAATGCCTGCTAGTACTAGCAAATCACAGTGAAAAAGGGTAATTAAAAAAATGGACAAATGAAAAATAAAACCCAGCTTCTTCAATAGCTCTGATAATGAAAATAAATAATGAAAACTCGACACTAAATTCACAGATCAGAGTAACATTAACAACCTTGATCGACCCAGCTTCTTTAATAGCTCTGATAAGAGGCTTCTGATCAAGAACCTGTTTAGATGGAATTGAACATATCACCACATCCACTTGCTTCAATGCCTCGACAAGACTCCTCTCATCCTCCAATGACCCCTAAAAATCACAACAAAATTAGGAAAAAAAATAAACTTTGTACATTAAAGATCACAATGAACATTAAAGAAGAAAAAACTCATTAAAAAAAATCGAGAGAGAGAGAGAGAGAGACCTTGAGTACTGTGGCACCAGCATCACAGAAAGCGTTTAGCTTTTGTACTTTGATAGGGTCAGTGAAAGCAGAGGGCCTAACAAGAACAAAAGTTGGGTGGGAAAATTTGAGGCTAAACTGCGCTAAATGGTACCCTAAATTTCCAGTTGCCCCAATTATCAGTATTTTGCTCTTCTTCTCCATTGTCTTCTCGGCTTCTTCTACAATTGGCAAAGGCGGCGCATGGTTCCAAAGTCTCATACTTTCAGTTTTGTTTCGCAGGTTCAGTACGTCGTCGTTTTATGTCAGTCCAAATTGGAATTCTCAAGAGCATAACTGGAACGGGGTTTTTTTTTTAAACCTGGTGGTGGCAACAGAAACATAATTTGAATTTTGAAAACCCAATGAAGTGTAACAGAAACCAGAACCGTTCATGGCCCTCTCTCTTATATGATTTTATCTTTATAAGTTGCAGAGAGTGTCTCTTTCTCTCAAATCAAAAGCCATTTTATTCTTTCACTACTTTCTCTTTGAATTTCATTCTCAAAGAGCCAGTTTCAGATTAAAGATTAAAACTTTTGACTTTTCTTTCTCTGAAAGATCATCAATTTCAAGGTCTCTTTTTATTCTTTTTCTAGTTAGAATTTGCGATTTCTAAATCTTGTTTTTTCATTGAAGAACTCTGCCTTGTTGGGCTGAATTTGAATTTAAAAAGAAAAGCAGAACTATGAAATTTTCAGACCCAAGTTTCATTTGGTTACTGAGAAAATCAATCGACAATCGGAAACAAAAAGAAAGTTTAACTATTCATTTCTTGTATGATACTTTATTGAAGTTTACGCGGTTCTGCATTATTATTCTATGAACGATTCTTTGCAAATTTTGGAATTTCAGGTTTCTGGTCGGAGGAATAGGAATCAACACCAGAAGCATCAACGACTACAATTCAACCGGTTGGAGGAATGGGAATAGGACGTTCCTATTTCTTTCTAATTTTGATGAGTATTATAAGAGATTATTACAATTTCTGACAAATTGACATCTTTTTTTTTCTTTGCAGTTGAGTATTTATAAATCGTATCAAAGATGAATGATTTAATGACTAAATCATTTCTCAATTACATAGAACTCAAAAAACATGCCATGAAGGACCTGGAATCTGAACCAGATCTTGAGATGGGACAATTAGACCCCGCTGATGAACAGAACCTCACAGAGTTCTTTGAAGAAGTAAAAGCAATCAAGATTGAAATGGAAGAGATCACGAATCTTCTTCTTGACCTTCAAGACTTAAATGAAGACTCAAAATCCACTCACAGTACCAAAGTACTTAAAGGAATTAGAGACAGAATTAACTCAGATATGGTTACCATACTTCGGAAAGCCAAGATGATCAAATCAAGATTGGAATCACTTGACAAGTCTAATAAGGAGAATCGTAGTTTGTCAATGGCTTATAAAGAAGGTAGCCCCATTGATCGAACTAGAGTTTCAGTAACTAATGGCTTGAGAATTAAATTAAGAGAAATGATGCATGATTTTCAAGAATTGAGAGCACAAATTTTGAAAGATCATAAAGAGGGGCTGAAAAGAAGGTACTATAATGTGACTGGTCAGCAACCCAGTGAAGAATTGTTAGAGAAAATGGTTTTGGGAGGAGGACAGGAGAAAGTTTTTGAAGGGAAAGTAGATTTGATAATGGAGAATCAAGAAAGGCATGAGGCATTGAAGGAGATACAAAAGAGCTTGAATGAATTGCATCAAGTGTTTCTTGATATGGCTGTTTTGGTAGAGACTCAAGGTGATGAGATTAACAATATTGAAGAGAATGTAGCTCGTGCTGGGACTTACATTAATGGTGGGACTAATGGGCTATACTACGCTAAACAAATGAAGCAGAAGAGCAGGAGTTGGGTTTGCTGGATTGGAGCCCTTTTGCTGGTTCTATTGGTAGTTCTACTTTCTATTCTAGCTTCTTGAAGACAATTTGGTGTTTATCTTGGAATCTTATACTGGTAAATATATTTCCGATGTTTTCTTTTCTTTTGTCATTTTAAGTTTTATTGTATTTGGTGGTGATCTCTTTTCATCTCCTACTGTTTTCTGTGTCTATGTAGTTGGAAATATGGACAATTGAGAGAATGAGAGAAGAATTTGGCTTGGAGCGAAGTACCTCAGTACCAGTGTTATTTTCACTTCTATTTTGAAACATTCTGAAACATCACTTTTTGATTCCCCAGTGGAAAATATAATATCCTAGATTGTTGATATGATGGTTGTATCATGATATTGCTCTGTTGTACTTGGAACATAAAGTCATTGCAAACCAAGAATTTTATTGAATTACATTTTCAATTTCAATTAGTTACAATTTGAAATGTTTAATTATGTTACTCCATTTGAGCACATAAGCCTTCAATCTAATTATTGCACCTCGCAAGCTTATAATGACTTGGAAATTTTCAGTTGGAAAGATAAATAACCGTCCTCATTAAATGCTGGAAACTGAGTTTTTCAAATTTTTGTAATGTTGATTAACAAGGAGGAAGATCCTGAGGTGGAGGTAAGATAGATTGATCTGGGCCACTTCCATTCTCAACAACAAATGCTGTTTTCAAACCCCAGCCTGTATGTATAAACCACACCCCTAAGAAACCAAACAAAAAGAAACAAGAAGAAAATCAAGACCATTATTTTTTTGCTGATTAGGGAAGTTATAGTACTTCTAAAGCAAATATATTTAGAATACCTGGATTATCTGCCCTGAACTTTATAGCAGTCCACCCACCGGTACTCCAACTGTGTTTCTTTCAGGAGGATCAACCAAATTAAATTTTGCTGGGTCCTTTTTGGGATCAAAATTTCCAATCCCAGTTCCAATAACAAAGAAATTATAGCCATGTAAATGGAATGGACGTGACTCAACAGTGAGAAGATTTGTGTCTTGTAGTAGTTAGAAATTAAGAGAGGATAGATGAAGAATCTGTATATATTTTTCATTAAAAAGAATAGTTTATATACAAGAAACTACAACCATAAAAGGAAAGTGTTTGAATGTAAACAATCCCTGGCATTATGGGATTATGATATGTATTTCCTATTTTATACATTTCCTATTCTAATACTCCCCCTCAAGTTAAATAGTAGGATCACCCACATTTAACTTGCTCATTACTTCTTTAAAGACTTTGCCAGTAACTGCCTTCGTAAGAACATCTGCTAACTGATCTTCGGACAGAACATATGGAAGAGCAATAACTCCACAATCTAACTTTTCCTTCATAAAATGTCGATCCACCTCAACATGTTTAGTACGATTATGCTGTACTGGATTTTCAAATATGCTGATTGCTGCTCGATTATCACACAACAAATTACAAGTTCTCTGAACTGGGAACCCAATTTCTGCTAGAAGCTTTCTCAACCACAAATTTCAGTAAGTCCCCGAGCTATTCCTCGAAATTCTGCCTCAGCACTAGAAAGAGCAACAACTTTTTGTTTCTTACTTTTCCAAGTGACAAGATTTCCTCCAACAAAAGCAAAGTACCCAGAGGTAGACTTCCTGTCAATCGGATTGCCTGCCCAGTCAGCATCTGTGTAAGCTTCAACATCCAAATGCCCACGATTCTGAAATAAAACCCCTCTTTCTGGAGATCCTTTCAAATATCGTACAACTCTCAAGGCAGCTTCCATGTGATTATTCTGAGGATGATGCATGAACTGACTTAGAACTCCTACTGCATACGCAATGTCAGGTCTCGTATGAGACAAATAAATGAGTTTTCCAACAAGATGTTGATATTGCCTTTGATCTGCCAACTCTGCTCCATCTATAATTCTTAGACCATGATTAACAACTATTGGTGTCTCTGCAGGCTTACAATCCATCAAGCCTGTTTCGGCTAACAGGTCAAGGATATATTTACACTGAGAAATAAAGATTCCCTTCTGTGACCTCAGAACTTCAATTCCAAGAAAATACTTGAGTCTTCCTAAATCTTTCATCTCAATTTCTTGAAACAAGTTCTTTCTAAGTTGCCTTATTTCCTCTGAATCATCTCCAGTGATAATCATGTCATCTACATAAATAATTAAGCAAGTCACTCGGCCTTCCTTCTGTTTAATGAACAACGTATGATCTGAATTACTCTGCTGATACCCATATTTCTTCATTGCTATTGTAAATCTACCAAACCAAGCTCTTGGTGACTGCTTCAGACCATACAATGTCTTTTTTAACTTACACACTTCTTTATAGCGGAAATCATCGGAAAAACCAGGAGGGGGTTCCATATACACTTCTTCCTGCAAATCTCCATGTAGAAAAGCATTCTTTACATCAAACTGATGAAGAGGCCATTCTCGATTAGCAGCAACTAAAAATAACACCCGAATAGTATCAATTTTGGCAACTGGGGAGAAAGTTTCTGAATAATCTATCCCATATGTCTGAGAGTAGCCTTTTGCAACCAACCTATCCTTATACCTCTCTATGGATCCATCTGCTCTATGCTTGATTGTAAATACCCAACGACATCCAACAATTTTCTTGCCAGGTGGTATAACACATTTTTCCCAAAGTTCTATTTTTCTGCAATGCTGCCATCTCAACAGCCATAGCCTCACGCCATTTTTCTTGTTCTAAAGCCTCTTGTATTGTCTTTGGAAGCACCTCAGCATATACAGTCGTGGAGAAAGCCTTGGCTTCTGAAGATAAACTCCCCCTGACTAGATTGCCCACCGGATATCTAGACTGCTTAGGTTCATATTCTGGTTCATATCTTTTTAGAGGAACTCCCCTTGTACTTCGAGGTGGCAATACATATCTTACTGGTTCCTCTGATTCTATCCTGGAGTCCATCTCTTCTTGTCTGGTACCCATTTCTGTTTCCACTTCATTCAAGAACACATCATTATTGTCAAAGATTATTATCAGTACTTACCTCAGCTAGATACAGTGGGGATGTAGGCTCTGGTGAAAAGTTCTGTCCCATGGAATGAGATGACTTGGTAGAACCACGTACTGGATCTTTTGGAACCATGTTAGACAAAATTGGACTGGAAATCCAACTCAGTGGGTCTGACTAACTCTCCCCCTGACCACTGGGTTGGGTAGTGTAGAAGTATTCTGTTTCTAAGAAGTCACAATCCATTGTTGTATAGATACGACGAGTGGAAGGATGATAACAGCGATAACCTTTCTGATGAATCCCATATCCAACAAAAACACACTTAAGAGAACAAGCATCAAATTTAGTTCGTTCTGTTTTGGGAATATGGACAAATACAGAACAGCCAAAGACACGAGGTTGTAAGGTCAAAACTGACGGGACACTAACATGGCAAGTGAGTTCCTTAAGAGGTGTTTGGAGATTCAAAATTTTAGTAGGTAGGCGGTTTAGAAGATAGACTGAGGTGGCAATAGCCTCTGGCAAAAAAAAATAGGGACACGCGACTCAAGCATAACAGCCCTAGTCATTTCAAGAATAAGACGATTTTTACGTTCTGCAACCCCGTTCTGTTGGGGTGTGTGCGGACAAGAAGTCTGATGAATAATACCATGATCTTGAAAAAACTGTTTTAGAGTAGAATTGACATATTCCCCCCCATTATCTGACCTAAGAATCTTAATTTTTGTTTGAAACTGAGTATGGACCATGTTATAAAATTCAACAAATTTAGAAGCAACTTCAGATTTATGTTTTAAGAAATAAACCCACGTCATTCTGGAACAATCATCAATAAATAACACAAAAAACTTAAATCCATTGTGTAACACATTAGATCCTAATTGTGGAACAGGTCCCCATACATCAGAGTGAACCAAGGAAAACACAGACTGGACATGAGTATTTGACAAACGATATGATTGTTTATGACTTTTAGACAAAAAACACGTCTCACAAGATAAAGACTGATTATAAGAAAATAACTTTGGAAATAAGACACGAAGATACCCTACTGATGGATGACCTAAACGTCGATGCCATAACCACTGTTGTCTTTCCACAGTTCCGTGAGCCAGCGCAGTAGTCCCGTGTTGAGCTACCTCATCCACATAGTATAACCCTCCACGTTCAGTGCCACGTCCAATCACTCTCCCCGACTGAATATCCTGTAAGAGGCAAAAATTGGAAAACATTAGCACCATGCAATTTAATTCTTTTGTTACATGACTAACAGATAACAGCTTGCACGACAGGCTAGGCACATATAGACAATTTTTTAATTTCAAATTTGGTGAGAGTTCAATAGCTCCTGCTCCTTGTACTGGTGATAATCCCCCATTGGCACTTATAATAGAGGTTTTCTTTGGTACTGATGATGTGACCAGATCTCGATGATCAAAAGTCATAGTGTCCATTGCTCCACAATCAATAAGCCATTATGTGTTCTTGTTGTTGTCTGAAACTTGAGCGGCAACCCCTTGAAATTTTTTTTGCTGAAATGAACAATCCTCAAAGTTACAGGGACCAATTCGATACTGTTTAAGAGTATTGGGTATTTCTGATAATTTTTCTGTACTGTTTGGGTTAAATTGAAAATCTCTGAAACTATTGGGCTCAGGACTAAAAGGGGGTAATTTGGAGGACCAACCAGTTAATTGCCGGTAGGGTTTACCTTTAAAACCACCATCTTCTTTCCTCCCAAACGATGCCGCCGCATACCCAACCTCCTTCTCCTCTGGTTCATCTTTTTCGTTGTTCTCTTGATTTCCAGCAGCTATGGAAGCACTACCTCGCTGACTCTCCTTCTGTCTTTGACTCTTCCATCCTTCTGGAAAACCCACGATCTCAAAGCATTCCTCTTTTGAGTGGCGCTTCTTCCCACAGTGGCTACACTTAAGCTTAGACCTATCCACCCCGCCGCAGCCTCGCTGTGATGGCCTGTGGCCCGATGCCACCATTTCTGAGCTTGGCTTGGCGGCGAAACCATGGCCGATGATGGGATCGTTTTCCTGCTGAGGCCTGAACACCAATCCAGAACCTAACCCTGGTATGATTTCTTTCTTCTCTGGTCCCATTATGCCTCTACGTGTTCCTTCTCGTCGGATAACGGCATAAGCTTTTTCTACCGACGGCAAAGGGACCTCTTTGAGAAGGTCACGTCTTTCCGCATCAAATCGATCATCAACACCACTCAAAAATTGGTATAATCTGGCTTCTGATCGGAGCCTATTAAACACGGTGATGTCTTCTTCATCTCTCATTGGATTTGGTTGTCTCATTTCAATTTCACGCCATATTCTCTGGCACTCACTATAAAATTGTTCAATTGAATTACTGCCCTGTTTTAGACTGTGTGCTCGAACTGTTAATTCATATAGTTGAATCCCATCATCTCGTTGACTGTATGTGGCTGCCAATCCTTCCCACAGAGCTTTAGCTGTGGGATACTCTGCATAATTTGGTACTAATTCTGGTTTCATATTGTCTAGGAGCCATGAGCATACTGTGAGATCTGTTTGTTCCCAAACGTAATATGCAGGGCTATCAACTGTTGGTGGTGCTGGAATACCAGTTAAATGTCTGAGTAGGCCCCTGCCTCCAATGGCGAGTTTGATCAATCTTGCCCACAGGGAGTAATTGTGTTGAGATAATTTTGTGCTAATGGTAACTGTTTGTGGAATTTGGTGTGAATGTTGATTTGGTTGCTTTTGCAGGAACTTGGCTAACTGTTCAATTAGAGAGTACTTTTCTGTTGACTCCTCTATTTGGACAGAGGTCGGACTGGTGCTGCTTTCAGTGGTCATGGCTGAGTTAGGTCGAGAAAGGTACTGGTAGATGATGATGGCTGTAGGATCCCGACTTAACTGATTGGGAACCACAGCTCTGATACCAAGTTAGAAATTAAGAGAGGATAGATGAAGAATCTGTATATATTTTTCATTAAAAAGAATAGTTTATATACAAGAAACTACAACCATAAAAGGAAAGTGTTTGAATGTAAACAATCCCTGGCATTATGGGATTATGATATGTATTTCCTATTTTATACATTTCCTATTCTAATAGTAGTACTAATTGCACAGTTGAGTTGTATGCAATTTTACTAAGCCTGGTACCTAATGTAGTGCCAAGATTTGCAGTAAGAGGTGCACCAGTATAATTGAATTGCTTTGGTGGGTTATCTGGAAAATCTGTTCTGAAAACTCCCTTTATGTTAAAGTAGTGTGCTTGAAGCAGACCAATTTGAGGCATTACAAAAGTTATGTTATTCAAAGAAGCAGTGAGCCGTGTTCCATTTATGCAAGAAGGACAAGGAATCATTCGTAAACCAACTGTGAAGAAGAGATTTCTGTCAACTTTAAGAGGCACATTTGCCGGGAATTTTGCAGAGTTTAGGCTTCTAAGCTTGGAATTATGGCTTAGTGCGAAATTTGTATCATTTGGTGCTGGAAGATGAGCCAGGAGAGGAAGTATCGTGTTTGAAATGCCTTTATATTGTAGTATAGCAGTAGCAGTTTTGTTGTCAATGGAAATTGGTGCATCCATAAAAGGCCTCGCAGCCATGAAATATCTGCCAGGCGATCGTGTTGCTTGAACAAGAACGTTTGTGGTCTGACCTGGAGCAATTAGTATTGCTTCAGTTGTAAAGGGCTTGGTATAAACTGCATCAATCTCTACTACTGTCAAGTTGTGACCAGCAATGGCAAATAGAAGGTGATCATTTAGTGCAGCATTGATGATCCTTAACAGGTACGACTTTCCTTGTTCTACTTCCATGGCAAATGTATCTGCAAGAAATATAATTTGTGCATTAGTAATTCCATTTTCCAAGGAAACATTTTCGATTTAGCTCTTCAGAGCCAATAGCTAACAGTTCCCTCTCATGAGCTGAACCAAAACAAAAATTTTTCTCTCACATTTCTCAGTTCATGGGAAGAGTGGTCCTAGTTTTCCATTAATAGCGTGAGCATCAGATGCATTTGGTGGCAATCCCAGCTTGTTCCCTTCATTAACTAGCTGTTCCACATCATTGTTCCACCACTCTCCTACACAATCAATTCTCAACAATTATATATAGCATAAGCCAAATACCTTAAAAATATAAGCTACTAACACAATTTTTTACAGGTTAATTAGGCTTTTAAAAAAGTTTCAAAGTCGTAAATTTATAATTTTGAAGACAACTTCAAAATTACTGAGTTAAAACTGGTTAAGAAATCCCACCTAAAAGGATGATTTCTTCCCTTTGAGGCTCAGGGAAAGGAAACGGAGTTCCAAGTTTAGGCATAATAACAATAGCACCATAAACAGTAGCCCTTAGCCATAAGATATGAGCGTGCCACCAAAGAGTTCCTCTTTGGCTTGTTACATTAAAATCATAGGTGTAACTATTGCCTGTTTTGATTGGACATTGTGTAATATAAGCAGGTCCATCTTCCCACCCATTACGAAACTGCTTTAATCCATGCCTGTAAACACCAAAAAATTCATTAGTTTCCATTCCATTATATTTTATTACAAAATCTCAATTGATATTTTTGCATAATTACGAATGAATAGACATGTTGTATTGTGCATAATTAGTCACATTGACAAGAACTCTATCTCCTCTGACATAAATTGTTGGCCCTGGATACCTCCCATTCACTGTCACAATAGGCTTGGCATGGCACAATCTACTAACATTTTTCACTTTAATCTGGGAAACAAAAAAAGCAAGACGAATACTTAATTAAACGCAATAAACAAAAAAGAAATTAAGTGAACTTAATAATGTCATTAATTTTAAGAACTCACATCAAATTGATATTTCTTAATGTCAGCTTGAACTGATGAAGAGATTATAATTCCAATTAAGCATAGAAAGAAAATATTATAAACTCTTTCAATTAGAGCCTTTTTTTTGTGGGTTCTAATTAAAAGGAAAATATGTTATTGGATGACAAAGGAAGTCAAAGTTACATTGGAATTTATAGTGGTTAACAGAAAGATAGAAGAACATGAGTTTGTTAGAAAAAGAAGGTGGTTGTCGAATTACAGGTGAAGGGTTTAAAACTAAAGCTTGTAAGCAAGAAATTGATAAGGACTTGAAGAGGGTATGAATTGAACTTGAAGAGGAGATAAAAAGAAGAGCTCGGAAACCTTGTATTGGTTTTGTTTAAAATGGTAAGCCATAGATCAGGAACAGAGCCAGTTTGAGCCCACCGTGACCACTTCTAGCTTTACCGTTAAGGAAAAGTGATAAATGTTTACATTAATTAGTGTTAAAATTTCACAATCTCTTTTCTTGTATAGAGTTAGTAGTAAGTTATTTTCTTTTTATAATATATATATATATATATATATAGTTGTTTCTCCTTGCTTAACAGTAACAGTTTGGTTATCAATCAAGAACCTTGCTTCTAAGATTCTGTGGTTTTCATTTTTTCATTTATTGGGATTATAGACATTTTAATTCTCAGAACAAGCAACTGCAACTCTATTGGTATAAATACTTAATTTCATGCATATACAGCCATTGTTGCATTGCCTTATGTACAGGGATGACAATGACTCTCTCTTTACTCTCTTCGCTTCCGCTTAAGCAATACATTTTTATAGCCACTTGTCTCAACTGTTTCGCTTTGAAGTACGGCGGAGTGGTGTTTGGAATAGTAAAAGAAAACCAAGCAAAAATGAAAAGATGAAAGTTGGACAACAATACGAGGTCAAAAATTGAAAGAAAAAATGAGGGCTATATAAATTAACGAGGAGCAAACAAAAAGGCTCAATCTCTTCGAAAAAGCCTATGACATTCACAGGCTCACTTCAAATGCAGCATTCCAAAATTCAATGAGAAATTTATGTCTCCTACAGTTACGAAAAAATGATACTCTCCCTGGTATTTTTTTTAATTTATATTTTTTATTAGAGATATTTTAATCATTTTATTATAAATTTATAATAAATTCATTTTAAACTGTGTAAAATTTATAAACTCATAATAAAATCAGTATAAACTCTTTATAAACTAATAAAAATCTAATATTTTAGTAAATATTTTATAAATTCTGATATTTTGATAAATATATTATAAATATATTAAATTTAAAATTATTTTTAATTTGTTTATATTTTTATCAAAAGTCCTATAATTTTTAGCGGCTCACTTTTCAAACATACATGCCACTTGTGTTTTTATTTTAATTATATGATTTTCGGGATTTTTTTTCAAATTTAATTTTTACATGTTAATTTTTCTTTTTTCTTTTTATTATTTTTTTGAGATTTTATTTTATTTATATTTATATTTTAAAAAAAATTTGTCATATTTTAATATACATATAAAAAAATATATACATAATATTACAAAATATATACTCAACAATGTGAACTAAATCAACAACACATCTATAATATATCAATAATACATCTACAATAAATCTATAATACATTTATATAATATTTTTAATATTTGTTTAATTTTATTTTTTAAGATGATTTGACCATGTGAAATATAGACCTAGAGGTATACCAATCAGAAAAACTAAACTAGTTAAAGTAGAAATACATAATAGAGGCATATGTAAACCTAAATTAACTTAGACAAAAGTGGTACAAAATGATTTTACTGTTTTAAATTTATCAGAAGAAATAACTCTAAATCGAATCGAGTGAAAAAGAAGAATCAATAGAACCGACCCCAATTAACTTGAGATTAAGATTTTTTTATTATTGTTGTTGTTTAATTTTTTATTTTTAAAATATCCACATAATATTTATACAATATTCACACAACATTCAATAATTTTTACAACATTCAATAATTTTTACATAAAATATACATAATTTTAATAACAAAAATATAACATACATACAACATCTACAATACATCTTCAATATCTACAATATATCTATAATACATCTACATAATGAAATTGTGTATATATTTTTTATTATATAATATGTAAATTTTATTTAAAAATAAATTTAATAATTTTTTATTAAAGTATTTTAGTATATTTTATTTTTATAATTAAAATTAAAATTTTTTTTATAAAAAATTATAATTTTTATATGATAAAAAATAATTTAAAATATTAATTTTTATTATAATTTTTTAATTTAATAGTGAAGTTTGATAAATAAAATTGAAGTAAAATATTGATTGTATTGAGAGAAGAGATATTTTTAAAAATTAAGGGTTTTTTGTATGCTCCTGTAGCATGAGTTTTTTGTAGCCTTTTGTTCTCGTTGTGTTTCTTTTCCATGGAGCCTGATCGCTCACTCGAAGATGACGAAGAGGAAGTATTGTCTTTTGCAACTATTCCGGTGGAACCATCTGAGACCTTCGAGTTCTGTTTGGTTGGTTTCTTTCTCACTTATAGCCCTATAAACTTCATGTCTATGAAATCTGTTCTTGCAGATTTATGGCATCCGATAGGTGGCATTACTATTACTGATATTGGGGAAAAAAGATTCCTGTTCAGATTATACAATCAGGTTGATCTGGATCGTGTTCTCGATGGCGCCCCATGGTTATTCAATAAACATCTTCTTGTTTGGCGTAAGATTAAAGAAGGGGAAGATCCGTTGCGTATATCGTTGTTAGCTTCTGATGTTTGGGTTATTGTGAAGGGCTTGAAACCTGGTTTTATGAGAGAGGAGGTGGCCAAGTCTTTAGGCAATTTCATTGGGAAGTTTATTACCAATGATACTAAATATCTCACTGAGTCTGCTGAATTGGGGGAGTTTTCTCTTCGGATTAGAGTCACCATTGATGTGAGATTTCCTCTTAAAAGAAAGAAAAAACTTATTGATGCTTCTGGTAATGCCTTTTATGCGTTGTTCTCTTATGAACGCCTGTTTGTCTTTTGTTTTCTATGTGGCGTGCTTGGGCATACCGACTCGTTTTGTGAGACTCGACTGAATAAGAAGCAGGAAGATCTGAAGTTTGAATGGGATGAGCGGCTCGGGGCGGTGCCTCGCCGGAATCAGAAAGTTCAGAGTCAGTGGTTGTGTGAATATGGGAAGCCAAAATCTTTGCCTAATGTCACGCATGAACCGACTAATGTGGGGGATTCAAAATTTGGATCAGGGCATTTAATGACTCATATTTTTCGAAATTCCCTTTTTAGATTTAATCCAAATGCAGTTGGGGAAGGTGCTAATGTGGGGCCCTTGGAATCTGACTCTGAATCTCTTAGCCGAATGAGTATTGGTGGTATGGAGGATGAAGATGGGCCTGGGATTGATGAAACTAAAAAAAGGCCCAGGAATGAAAATTCTAAAAAGTCACCTAACATTTCTTCTCATAAGGATTTGTCAGGTGGTTCCCAAGCTGGAGGTCACTCTTCAGGTTCAAAAAAACTGGCTGATCCCGGGATTCGGGATAGCCGGAAGCAATGAGGTTGCTTAGTTGGAACTGCCGAGGCATTGGCAATCCTCGGGCAGTAAGAGTGCTGAAGGAGATGGTTAATAATTATAGGCCGGATGTTATTTTTCTTTTGGAAACTCGTATGCATGGTAGTAGATTGGAGGAGGTTAAGAATGTTATTTCTTTTGCTAATTATTTTTGTGTCGACAGAGTTGGTATGGGTGGGGGACTTTGCTTGTATTGGAAGGCTCATATTAATTTGTCTTTGTTATCTTATGCAAACAATTTTATTGATTGCAAAATTATTAATAATAATTTTTGTTAGAGATATACTGGTTTTTATGGATTTCCTGAATCCAATAGGCGTAGAGCTTCATGGGATTTACTTCGCTCTTTATCTAATAGAAGTTCACTGCCCTGGCTTTGTATGGGGGACTTTAATGATATCACCTCTGATTTGGAAAAGTTGGGTGGTCCACCAAAGCCTCATTTTTTATTGAATGGTTTTAAGGAAGCTCTTTTTTATTCGGGCCTTTTTGATTTAGAGAATACTGGGCCTTTGTTCACTTGGGAGGGTACCAACCCAAATGGGGATAGGGTTCAACAAAAATTGGATCGGGCTACAGCTAATTCAGATTGGGCTAGTCTCTTCCCAAATGCTTCAGCTACTGTTCTGGTCACACCAGTTTCAGACCATTATGCGTTGCTTGTTGATGTTGACCCTTCTAACAAGTTGACACCGGCGAGTAGGCGGTTCAGATTTGATAATTCATGGTTGCTTGAAGAGGGTTTAGAGCTGGTTGTTCAGGAGTGCTGGCAGAGTGAGTCGAATTTCATGCTTAAAAGAGATGCTCTTATTTCGAGACTCAAGCGGTGGGGTGCTAATCGTAACAAACAATTCTGAGTTAGGAGGAAAATAATTGCTAGGCAGTTGGAGGTCGATCGGGGTGTTGCTGATGGAACAGAAATTTCGAGATTAAAGGAGGAATGGAATCAAATATTGCTTACCGAGGAGTTAAGGAGAAAACAACAAGCTAAGCTTTTTTGGTATACTCATGGGGATAAGAACTCTAAATTTTTTCATAGACATATCAAAGGGCGGAGAGTTCAGAATCATATTAGCTTGATCAAGTCTGAAGATGGGTCGGTTTTTTCTGATACGGTTGGGATGGCCTCTGTGATTAAGGGTTATTTTGGCAAGTTGTTTGAAGGTGATTCCTCAAGTGATTTTGATCGTGTAATTAGTTTGGTTGATAGGAGAGTGACCACTGATAATGCGAATTTTCTGACCAAGCCTTTTGTGAAAGAGGAATTCCGTGTTGCTCTCTTCAGTATGCACCCTGATAAAGCTCTGGGTCCTGATGGACTTAATCCTGCTTTCTTTCAAAAATATTGGCATATTGTGGGAGATGATATCTTTCAGGCTGGCTCTTTTTGGATTCAGCAAGGTACTTTTCCTCCTTCTCTCACAATGACTAATATTGTTCTTATTCCCAAGATTTCTGCTCCTGAGTATGTGAAGGACTTTAGACCCATAGCGTTGTGCAATGTTATTTATAAAATTGTGTCTAAAGTCTTGGCTAATAGGTTTAAGAAGGTGTTGCCTCATTTGATCTCCATGAACCAATCAGCTTTTGTTCCTGATAGGCTCCTAACGGATAATGTTTGTGTGGCCTTTGAAACGATACACAATTTGAAAAATCGAAGAGCTGGGGATTTAGGCTATTGTGCATTAAAGATTGATATTAATAAGGCCTATGATAGGGTTAATTGGAGATACTTAAATGCTATGTTGATTGCCTTGGGCTTTCCGGATCGGTGGGTTCGTTGGATGGCTATGTGTTATTCTGAGGTTAGTTATATGGTGCAGCTCAATGGTGATTTGATTGGTCCGGTGGTTCCGGAGCGAGGTCTCAGACAAGGAGATCCTATATCCCTGTACCTTTTTCTTATTTGTGCTGAGGGGCTTTCTACTCTTTTAAAAGAAGCAGAAAGTAAGAGTTTATTACACAGTTGCAGGGCAGGGAGAGGTTGTCCAAGGATTTCCCACTTATTATTTGCTGATGATTCTCTTTTCTTTTTTGAGGCTAAGGTTAGGGAGGCGATGGTGGTTAAACATATTTTACAAGAATATGAGCGGGCTTCTGGGCAATCTGAGAACTTTCAAAAGTCAGGTATTCTTTATAGCCCGTGTGTTGCAAATGATGTTAAGCACTCCATCTCTTCTGTGCTTGATGTTACTGCTTCTCTTTCTAATGGGAGGTATCTTGGTCTTCCGTCGCTTATTGGCTGCAAAAAGAGGCAGATTTTCAGCTTTATTAAAGATAAGCTTTGGAAACGTGTGAATAATTGGAATAACAGGTTCCTTTCGAGAGCTGGCCGCGAAGTCTTGATTAAATCGGTGGCGCAGGCTATTCCATCCTATTGTATGTCTGTGTTTTTGCTTCCCCGATCTCTCTGTGAGGAGTTACAAATTATTTTGAATAGATATTGGTGGAATGGCAAAAAGGAAGAGAGAAAAGGTATTAATTGGCTTACGTGGAGTAGGATGACTATGCCTAAGTCAGAAGGTGGGATGGGATTTAGAGACCTTTATCATTTTAATATTGCTATGTTGGGTAAGCAAGGGTGGAGATTATTGACACAAACGGATACTTTGTTCTATAGTGTTTTTAAAGCCAAATACTTCCCGTTGGGGGACTTCTTGAAAGCTTCGCGTGGTGCTAACCCAAGCTTTGTGTGGACAAGTATCTTTGCGTCTATAGAGTTGTTAAAAAAAGGTGTGAGATGGAGAGTAGGCAATGGTAATAGCATAGTGGCGGCTAGTGATCCTTGGGTTCCTAAACCCGATTCCTTTTTGGCGGAGGATGGTAATGTTTTTGTTGATCCTGACCTGCTTGTTTCTGATTTTATCCTGCACGATAATAGGCAATGGGATGTTGATAAGCTTATGGAATTTTTTGCTGCCAGGGATGTTAATGCTATTCTTACCATTCCGATTAGTTGGTTTAATGTTCAAGACTCTTTGATTTGGCACTATGAGAAGAGGGGCAATTATACTGTCAAATCTGGTCACCGGTTGAGTTGTCGCATGGATAGGGAGGGCGGGACTGCTGCTAACCGTGAGCTTTGGAGGAAGTTATGGAATTTAAAAATACCCCCTAAAATCTGTGATTTTATGTGGAGAGTGGCTAGGGGTGTTTTGCCTACTAAACAAAATTTACAATCTAGAGGTATTAATGTAGATTTATGTTGCCCTTTTTGTGACATGTTGGAGACTTCTGACCATGTTCTCCTCCATTGTTTTAAAGCTCAAGATTGCTGGAATTTGGTGCAAATTTTTACTCTTCTCCCCGAGGACTCATTTCTTGGTAAGTTTATTCATGTGTGGAATGAGCAGGGTTGTGATGTTGCGGGTCTTTATGCTTTTGTGGCTTGGTATATTTGGAAGAGCCGCAATGATTGGGTGTGGTCTTCAAAGTCTATTTCGCCCAACCAGCTGGTATATAATGCTGTCTCCCATATCTCTGAGTGGCGTAGCTTAACAGTGCAGCATCTATCTTCCAGTCCAGTTCATTTGCCGAGTAGAGGTAATGATATCTTGCCCTCTAGTGTTGATAATCGGAGCTGGAATTGCTTTGTGGATGCTTCAATTTTTCAGGTGGAGAGTGCTACGGGTTATGCTTTTGTTGTTGAAGACGTTGAAGGCAGGTTTAGGTATGCCGAGTCTGGTTATTGTGAAGGCATTTGTGAGCCTATTGCTGCTGAAGCTATGGCGTTAAGGGCTGCTATTCTCTTTGCTTCTCAGCGGTTAGAGGTGGGTAGTATTATTTTTTCGGATTGTCAAGCTCTTGTTACTGCTGTCAATACTGATGGGGTTGATAATTCTTCCTTGGGTGTGGTTATTAATGATTGTAAGCTGCTGCTCTCTTCTCATCCGAACACCAAAGTTTGTTGGGTGCGTAGACAAGCAAATGTGGTTGCCCATTGTTTAGCTAAGGCTTCTATTCGGTTCTCCCGGATTGTTTGTTGGGAGTCTATTCCGGATGTCCTTGTTCCCTATTTCAATTGATTAATGTTGAGGTCTTTCCTTTCAAAAAAAAAAGATATTTTTAAAAAAATTATTGATAAATAAGGTATTTTTAAAATTTTACATCAATTTTTTATAAAAATATAAATAATTTTAATTTTTTTAGTATTTTTATAATAAAAATTATTTTTTAGAATAATTACATAAACATTCCAAACTCATTTAACTTGGACCCAGCCCATCAAATTCCATACTCGAACAATTTTATTTTTAACTTTTTACAAAAAATATTTTTTAAAAAAAGAATACACAATAAGACACGTTTGTGATAACACTAACGGATCACATCACATAACAAAATTATATTAAAAATTATTATTTAATATTATTTTCATATATATTATATTTATATAATTTTTCATTTATATATAGATATGTTAATATATCATTTTTTAAATTTATAATTTTTAATAGAAAAAATAAATTATATTATATGAATATATAGAATATATATTTAAAAAGTTAATAAATATATATAATCATGTTAGATTATATTATTATTCGTCATAATTCAAATTTACTCGAATTTAAAAAATAAAAATTACCCAACAGTCAATCCTATTGAAAAAAATAATAATAATAACAGAGCAGATGGAATTGAATATCCGGTGAAATGAATTAAGTTGACATCCCTATATAGTGGTTGATATGGAATAGAATTTTCATAAAATTCCTCAATTTTCATACATAGAAGCGATTTTTTTTTTTAAATTATGGGATAGTTTCGTTTAATGATTTTGATTAAGCTGTCAAATGCTAATATTTAATATTGGATATTAAAAAGTTAAACATTAATAAATAGAAATCTAAATTTTAATATTTTAATTAATTATAATTTTGATTATTTGGGAAAGAGAGTAACAGAACCTAAATTTATTTAGAAGAGGTATAGCGTGTGTATATATATGTATACATACATATATATGTATACATACATATATATATATATATATATATATGTATGTTTCATATAAAATTGCAAGATAACCAATCTCTTTTCATGAAGAGGCTTATAGAACGAAAATAACATCTATAGTAATGAAATTCCGTAAAACAATGAAAAGAATTACAATTAAAGAATAAATACACATTATATAAAAAGTAATAATAAAAAAAGAATTATATATTGAATTACATTAATATTAATATTAATATTTTTGTTTTCTAGTTATGGCTGCTATTATGAGACTTGATAATAGTAGAGGCTGTCTTGAAGTAGGTTGGTGAAGGCCTAAGCCAACTTCGGCCACCGATCATGTCTTTACTTAAGAAAGTGGCAGCCTCCTCACTCGACAAGCTGTGTGACCATTCAACCCTCTTAGACATATCAGCTCCTGGTCCATAATTCTTGTACTCCCCATAGAATACCGTGCTGTGCACATCATTAAACATACCAATTGTCAACCCATGTTCTAAACAATTACTAGAAGCATAGTTTTCTACGAGTTTTAGTTCTTCATCCATTGTAACCAAAAAATAATGTTTTTATATGACATTTGGAAGTAGCTACTTCATCTTCAACTATTGAGGATTTTGACCTAAAATTTTGAAGTTTTTCAATGTAAAGATCAAATCTAAATATTTGCTTAACATTGCGAATATATATTTTATTTTCACTTTTTATTTTATCACGATTTATCGTATATATGTTTAATATTTAAAGAAAAAATATATACCTATAATTGAGTAGAATTATCTAATATGTGTATATATATATAGTGTAGATGAGTTGGTAAGAAACTGCTCTAACTTAAATAAAAATATTAAGTGCTAAAATTTGATAGAGAAAATTTTATTACTCTTGGAATTCTACTCTTTTTAACTCCGAATGGATAATTTATATATATATATATATATATAAACACATACCGGATTATCTAATATGTGTATATGTATATATTATAAATGAGTTGGTAAGAAATTATTTTAAATTAATTAAAAATATTGATTGTTAAAACTTGATAAAGCGAATTTTATCACTCCTGTAATCCTACTCTTTTTAACTCTGAAAGTATAAAATACACACACACATATATATATATAAACACATACCTTTGCTTAGTTAGGCCTGCCCAACTATCCCAACCAGTTGGGACAATGGCACCAGACATGTAAGTTAGGGCAAAGACCACTCTTGAATAATCACCCCATGGTCTTCCTAGATAGGCGCTTGCTGTTTTAATGCCTGTGATCTTGCAACCCAAGAAAGTATACCCACTATTCTCTGATGCTGCTTCCCTGTGTTGAGCAGTTATCGATCCGTTGTTTTTTGAAGTTGAATGCAAATGACACCTCTGCAATCAGAAATTTAATTTTAAGTTATTAAACGGGTAAATTTGGCTCTGGGACTCGAATTCCAGTAAATCATTGATGTTAAACAGACTCATGCTTGTATCTGATCTCTAATTAATACCTCAAAGAGGGAAGCAGCATTTCCACATATGAAATCGGTAGCTCCTTCAATGTAGCAATTGCTATAATAGTGTGATCCAGAGTCATCCAAAAGGGTGTCTTGATATGAAACAATTCTGCAACCATAGAATGCAGCTCTGTCTCCTGATACCCTCATTGCAACAGCTTTATCACCTTCTCCATATGTATTCTATATATGGATATATATATAATCAAATTAATATGCAAATTATTTAAATAATTAATTCATTAATAAACAAAACCAATCATACACACACCTGGATAGTAAAAAATCGTCCAACAAAATCTGAAGCAAGTACAGATAGTGTTGGAGAATAAAAAATGTCCCCTCCATCGCTCCATGTTATTATGGTATTGGAAGCTGTTGTGCCGCTCAATGTTATGAACGGCTTATCTGCCGGCACTGTAACCTTTTCTCTGCTTGCAAGCACATACAATAACTTAAATAAGAAACGAATTAAATTTTTAAAACTAAGTATATTACCCACCTAATAGTAGCTTAATGATCGGCTATAGCAGGTGTTAAAATTTCAATTTTTGGTACTTTCATTCACTTATGTTTCGATAATAATTTTATGGGCAACTCTATTACTACTGAATCTCACTTTGTTTTTTTTTTTTTTTTTTTTTGATGCAGAATCTAACTTTGTCGATACTTATTATTATATAAGAGAACAAATTAACAAGGGAAAAAAATGAAAATATGTAGCATATACAAACCTGTATATCCCTGGCTTAACCCAAATGAAAACTAATTCAGAATTATTAGGAGGAACAGAGTCAACGGCGTCTTGTATTTTTGTGAAATCTCCTTTACCAGACTGATCCACCCTTATGAGAATAGCAGTTGACAAGTCTATGGAAGCAGCTCCAGCCATTAAAGAACCTAAAGCTAAAAGCACAATAATATAATTATAAATCTTCATTGTAGCTGCTGCAGCCATGTGCAAAATATTGATTTTCTTTTCCCTGTATCGATACACGAGAGAACAGAAAGACAAGAATGAAATGTTGTTAATTAAACAAACAATGGTTTAGTGAAGGAATGAAGCAAAGGCAGTTAAATATATGTAGTGATTAGACTTTTATCAATATAGGACATTCCTCATGTCAGGTCAATGAAATTGGGTGGCCTATAGCCGATTTCTTACTATTGAAGTTCCAATTAAGATGGCTGTCTTAACGTAAACATCCATGACTTAGCTATGAGAATTCTCCCAAGAATTTTCCAACTTACCAAATGCAAATCATAGTGTTTTTTTTTTATAATTTAATTTAAGTTTCACAATATATCTTGATTTCGAAATTTGATAGTCTTGACTCTTGAGAATCATCCTAATTTTATTGATCAATTAAAAGTTTATTGAATGATAAATTATTTTTTAGAAATTAAGTGATATGATGTTGAAGTTTATGCATCGTGCTAAATACATTAATATGTTGTTAATTCATGCATGTAAAATCAATCAATCTATTTGTGCTAAATTAAGAAATTCATAAATAAAAAAAAATAATTATGATCTGATTATAAAAAAAATTAAATCCTAATAAATGAAATGGCTACTCGAAAGAATATAGTTGAAACATTTGCGAGTAAAATTAATTGAAAATGTACTCTACGCGTGTTACATATGCTGGCTTAATTAAGTTATTATCAAAATCATGCACCCTAATATTATCATATAAAATATTGATTATAATAAAGTGCATCAATTAATTCTAAATGAAGTAACATCGCCCTTTAGATAAAAAATAGATTAACAATTAAATTATTCCTTAAAAAATAGTTTAATTAGGATTTTTTATTAGCGGCTTTTATTAATCAGAAGAGCAAATGATCAATTGAATTGGTTGTTAAGGTTACTAAAAGACATATATCCTAATTAAGCATCACACACGTGCATGTCAAATAAATGAATAAGGAAGAGCATATTATTGTATATATCATACTACATAAAAGCTGTATTTTTCATTATTTGTGAATTTTCTAATACCAATATATAGTGAATAATCTACAGAAAATAATAGAATTAATTAATAAAACATGTGAAATATGATCCTAGTCCATTTTTTTATGAAAAAAAAAATTATGTAATGATTAATATATTTTTTAATATAAAATTTTTCACATTATAAAACTAAAAATTATAACATAAAAATATATAAGTTTAAAGCTAAGGTTAAATTAATCTCATTTTTATAATTCAATAAGAAATTGAATAGAAAAATTATCATAATTATATAACTATATATGCTATTTTGACCTTTTTAATTAATGAGAGGCAAATATATATATATATATATATATAAATTAACTATGAAGTAATTGGTCAAAGAGACCAATGTTTTCAGAACCGGACCGGAGATCGGACCAGCACCCCGACTGGGTCACTGATTTTATTGGTTGGACCGGTTCAACCGGGTTTTTAACTTTTTTAAAACCGGCACTATTACGCATAAAAATATTAAAAATTTTAAAAGGGAGACCAATTTGTATAATATAAAATTAAGGATGAACTAAATTATATTATAAAACTATGTCATGATAACATATAAATTATATAATTAAGTAAAGAAACTAAATACTTAACTTCTTAAACATTAATATTAAGATCAATATCATCTAAATTAACACCGAGATTTCCATCTTGCTCAATGTCATCATCTTCTTCTTCTCCAACTTGAATTGAATTCTCCTCTTGATCTAAAAATTAATTTGTGTAAAACATATATTAGTATGCATTATTTAATTAATTGCACTAATTTAAATATAATAAAAAAATCAACAATTACAAACCATGAGAGATTTCATTAAGAGGTTCATCACCATCCTTTGGATACTCTTCTTGAATTAAATTTTCCAATTCATTATAATCAAGTTCAGCTCTTCATTATCTTCCACCACCCAAAATTCGGTCTTGTCAATTGATTCATAATCAATTGGATCATATTCCCTCTTTGACTTGGAAAACCTTCAAATTTTGAGCAAATATAATATTAGAATGCAATCTATATTGAAATGAAAAGAGATATGAAATAAAATCTCACCGATTTTGTAATCGCAAGTTATAATGAACAAAAACTAGATCATTTAGTCTTTGATGCTCTAGTCTATTTCTTTTCTTAGTATGTATTCTTTCAAACATACTCCAATTACGCTCACATCCTGAAGCAGAAGCTGTCTGACTTAGAATCTTCACCGCCATAGTTTGCAAATTCGGAACATCATAACCAAATGTCTTCCACCAATCAGCTTTTACATATAAATCATACAAAACATGTAAAGGTTAATATAAATGCATAAATTAAAATTTGAAATAAATTGATTAAATATTACCAGGTGATGTGGTTTTGCTACAGGAAAGTGCAGTAACCCGGGAGAAACTCAACTCACGTCTCGAAAAATTCTAGTCTCATCCACCATTTTTCTTCTCAACAAATAATCATCTGTATACTTGATCATATTGAAAAGATGGATTCAAATAATAAGCAGCTACGTGAAGATCTTTCTTCAACATGGTGTCCCACCTGTTTTTGATAATAGTAGTGTAGGGCTTGTAATATTTTTTCTTATATTTGAACAACTTTTTGATCCCCAAACGAGCCCTATGCATGCCTTCATAAACATATCTCAAAGCTGGTTTCTCATCCGTATCACAAATACGTAATAACCGAATTAAAGGAGTCATAATTTTCACAATAATCAAGCAATTGTTCCAAAAAATCTCATCCAACACAATTTGTTTCACTTCTCTACCTTTTTGCAACTTCACAAATTTTTTAAATTCATCACTTACTACTAAAGCTTGCAAATGATCTTTATGAGCATATAAACTTTGTAGTGAAATAAATACAATTGCAAATCGAGTAGCTCCTGGACGAATAATTTCTTGCCATTTAGGTCTTTTTCTCAACCAATTCAAAGTAGCTTTATGGTTATAAACAAAAACAGTCACTTTAGATGCTAAAAGTGTGACATCATCTACTAACTTAATAGCTCCTATATCTTTCATTATTAAATTCACACAATGAGCAGCACATGGTGACCAACTTATATGAGAATATCTTGCAACAAGTCTAGCTCCTGCAGCTTTGTAATTGGCTGCATTATCTGTCACTAAATGAATGACATTTTTTGGCCCAACAAACTCAACTATTTCACTAGAAAGATTGCACAATGATTCCGCATTTGCCACATTATCAGAGGCATCTACTGATTTAACAAATGTGATTCCTTTTGGACAATAGACGAGAAAGTTTATCAATGATCTTTGTCTAGTGTCAGTCCAACCATCGCCCATTATAGTGCAGCCACAATCAATCCAAGTACTTCGAAATGAGTCAATGATAAGTTTAACATATAACTTAGCATCATTCAAATGATTAACCCTCAATGCATGATATGAAGGACCCTTGTACCCATGACCCATACTAACTACTTTACTAATAGCAACATCAAAATATGGCGAGTTCACATCATTAAATGGAATACAAGCATCATAAAACCATAGTGCAAGTGCCATGTCAGTATCATGCCATCTTTCTTTGCTTTGCATAGATGCTTTAATACTAGGTTGAGATAGATCACTTACACCTCTTTTGAAGAATGAATCGATCACACCACTAGCTTTTCTCTTTCCCTTTGCAAGCATTTGCACTTGAGGTAAAACTTCTTGAATTTCATCACCTTCTGACTCATCAATTAAAATTTTATTTTCTTTGCTTTTTCTAGCAATCTCATCCATAGATTCTTTCATTTGGCAACGGACATCGACAGGTACTTTTTTGCATGAATCAATATTGCCTTTAATCTCAGCTAAATGTTGTTTCATTCGGTTAATCCCTCCACCTTGTATTGTTTTTTTTTTTTTGTGGCAAAAACTGCATATCAATTTCCTTTTCCCTTCATCATTTCTTGCATCTATGATGTACTTCCATGATATGTCATTTTTTTGTCGAATCGAACGATCTTGCAAATACAATATAAAATATAAATATTAAAAAACATGCATGGCCATATGTAAACAATAGTGTACAGTATTATATATTAAATAGTACAACCTTAACATTCATGGCCATATATAAACAAATTTGGTAAAAAAAGTTTGGCAATCATAATGAACAAATAAAACAAGCAATATTTTCTCTTCAAAAAAAAAAACAAGCAATATTATTTTAAAAATTAAACATGCGTGGTTTCCTTAAAAAAAAGAAAAAAACAATTAAACATGCATGGCCTGTATACATTATATATTAATCAAAGGTATTATAAGAAATCAATAAAACAAATTTGTCATTTAACAAAAAAAAAACTTACATTTCTTAATCTGTGTAAACATTGAAAGAGGACAAAAATTTTGGGACAGAGGGAGTACATATTATTAAACCTAATAACCTTAGATCAACTGTCAAGTTTTGCTCTATTTATTCATACTTCAATTATACACACCATATCAAGAAATCCCAAGTTTTCAAATCTTAATCTCTACTAAATTTGCAAGCTTAAGCCTTGATTTCCCGATTTGTCTCCATCTTCTTTGATTTCATTCAACAATTCTATACTTAGAGCATACAAGACTTTAATCTTCTTTACACCATGGATGAACGACTTTAAAATGATAAGGAAAGAAAGGTGATTAGTTAAAAATGAACGACTTTAATCTTCTTTACACCATGGATGAACGACTTTAAGATGAACGACTTTAATTTTCACTATCTCTATATAGATGTAGTGTATTGGTTTCCTCATCAACTCTAAGGTTTGACTAACAAAGAAAAGGAAAGAAGAAAATTTCGGTATACAACTTGGGAAATGAATATCTTCAAAATTTCATATTGTAATATTAAGTAATTCTTACCCACATAATAGATTAGGTGTCTTGATTAAGAGCTTAATGAGGCCACATGCCTCTTGCTACAAATTAAAACTTAGATATTTTAATTTCCATAAAAATACAAAGGGATTTATAACAAAATTCAGAATTATTAGGAATATAAATGATCCTTTTACATCACAAACAGCTTGATTAGGGGCTCAGATTTTTTTACCTTTATATAACTTGTAAATTTTTTAATTGAGAATCTTTTATAATATTTCTGGAAAAAAAAATCCAAAATCCATAGATTATACAAGTTAGTAATATAGTAAGAAAAATAAAATGCACTTAACCACAAATTCCATTTAATATTACAAATTTCTATTTAATGAAACAGCCAATAAACAAACAAGAAACTCACAAATTCAACATAATAAACTCGTTAACAAACACAAATATTAAAAGAGAAACACAACGCCATTCAGAAATCACCTAAACTTTGCTGAATCATTCACAGATCCAACCAAAAATTGAATCATTCCGCTCCAGGACAAAATACACTAATATAGCAACATTTTTTTCATTAATCCCCAAATTCACAAAGTATTTGCTCTCTTTCAATTCTCTAATGGAAATTATTCTTTTCTTCTTGTAAAGCACAAAAGAAGCTTGAAGACCAAACAATAAACTAATTGGCCTTCTTTGTATTATCATATCCAAAAAACTAATAAACCCAGCAACAAGATCAATAATAATACTAATTTCTTCATCTTCTTCAAAATCAGCAAAAAGTTTTTACATATCTTGCTTTCTGTTTCTATCTTCAACCAACTAAAGAAGCTCTTTATATAGCTAAAAAGCTCTTTCAAAAGATTCGAAAGACAACACATAACATTTTTTAACAGAGTTGCATTTCTCACTAACCTTCCTTCAATTGAATTACAAGTTTTGCTCATCAAAATTCCAATTCTCTCCATCAGCTCATAAATTTTTTTCTTTGATGCAAGAATATTTTGACAAGAGTTGAAGAAGAAGCGTCTAGTCATATCAAATGCCTTATTAATCTTGGCAGAAAGATAATTCACTGAAGATGCAATCTTGGGCTTAAGAAATCCATATATCTGGCCAAGTGTTTCCAATGCTAATTATGTTTTCAACAGATGAATTTAATCCAAAATTTTTGTCTACTTTGATTTTTCTTTTGGCATAGATTGCAATATAGTCTGTATATATATAACCATTATTAATCATGATTCATGAATTTAAGACAAAATTTAGGATAATAAGTAATAACTTTAATGAATTATCATGGCAAATTTATGATTAAGAAGAGTAACAGAATACAAAATATAAACAAAAGGCTGAAAGCATTCAACTACCTGGAATCTCCATGAAGGTCGAAGGATTGCCGTCGGTATGAACACCAAATCGGCGAAGGTTAACGAAGAAGACTAGAAATTCAAAAGTTTCGCGATTGAGATTGACGGCAGTAGAAAAGAATTAGAAGACAAACTGTTTTGGGAAGCAGATGAGTCTTCTCTAGATATTAAAAATTTAAAACAAATCTAATTAATTTTAGAATAAAAATTCAAACCAGTCCGGTCCGGTTCACCGATTTTATCCGGTTTCATCGTCCAACCCGGTTTTCATTCTATATCCGGATTAATTTACAAATCGGACCGGACAAGCAGCCGGTTCCCGATTTTTCCGGTCCGACCGGCCGGTCCGATCCGATTTTAACAACACTGAAAGAGACTATATATATACTTATTAATGCAATGATCCTTTTTTTTATAACTTCATCCTCATAGGATATATAACGCTCAAGACTTAATATGCTACATTGAAATTCAGAAGATATTGATACAAATTTAATTTTTAATTAAAGTAGACACAAATTTAATTTTTAATTAAAGTAGAGGTGCAAGTGCAGCCATATATGTTTCAATAAGTAACTTGATTTGAAAGCTTTTTGTCCTGAAAACCGGGAGTATAAGGTCATAATGGCAGCTCATTAGTTGCACTGGTTGGTTCATAATTCCTTAATCTTTTGTTTACAGTAACAAGCAATACAAAAAGAATTAATTAGTTGATAGACCATAATTAGGTTAACTGATGAAACCTTTTTTTTTTAATCATTTTTTTCATAGTTGAATCGGATAGTAATATAAGGACAGAACTCCTCTCTCAACTTAGTTTTATCACTGCTGCATATTTAAAATTCCAACTTAAAACTTCTAATTAAACTAGAACTATCTTTCATCAATGCTTATTAGCGAAGCAATTTGTATTTATACTAATTTGTTTTGAGTTTTATTAATAAATCCCATGAATGGTGCCTCTTCCGGTACTGCTATGCTGTACTGGTCCAAAGTCAATAATTCCATTTCTTTATGTATATACACATATAAGATAATCTAATACAAATGAAAATAGCATTAGACTGTGTGCGTTTGCCCAATAAACTCCGCCTGATTTGATTCAATTGGAGCAAATAGAATCAGATTAAGTTGGATTTTAAAATCAGGTTTTTCATATTGATTTTTAAAATTCTAAAATATCATATCAAATAATAAGTCAATCTAAAAATGATCGAGTTAGTCCAATTCAACCTAAATTTATATACATATAATTACTTAACATTAAAATTAAATTATTTTTTACAAACATTAGAATTAGTTGGCCCAACAATCCAACAATGATCTCGGCGGGTTTAGTTATAAGCTCAGCCATAGTTAGGAGTGAATATTTGGTTAATTGATTAATTAATAATTAAATCGATCGGTTAATTAAACTGATTTAGTTAAAAAATTTTAACTAAATAGATTGATTTTCAATTTCAGTCGGTTCAATTAATTAGCAGAATCGGTCGATTAAGTTAATTAACTGACCAATTTTTTAACTTTATAATAAAAATTTTATTTATAACAAAAAATTAATATAATTAAATGACTAAACAGAACTTATAAAAAAACTAAAAAATAACGTTATTTTGCAATAAATTTTATATTTATAGTAAAAAAAATTAATATAATTAAGAAATTAAATAAAAAAATTAATAACTAAATAAATTTTTATTTTAAATTTTCGGTTAACGATTAACCAACCAAACTCGATTAACCTTTAACCGAATAAAAAATTAAAATAATCTAAAATTATTAACCGAACCAATCGATATATAATAATTTTAGTTAACCAAACTAAATATTTGATAGGTTAACCAAATATTCGGTCGGTTAACCAAAATTTATCCACTCATAGTTCATATGACTTTAGAAGTGGCAACGAATAGGATATTCGCGAAAATTGATTTTATTCAAACCTAAATTTATTTAAATTTAAATTATTTATATCTGTTCCAAATCCAATTATGATTTTTTTTACTATCTATACCGATCTCAAATCCGTTTAATACGATCTGTTTATTATTCGGACCCGTTTAATTATTCGTTTAAGTATAAAAATTTAAAAATATTATAAAACTTAAATTATAAAATTATAATTTTCTCAATTAAATAATTATAAATAAAAATTTAATGCTAAATTATATAATTAAAATTTAATAAAATATAACTAATATATATAACTGAGTTTGGGTAGCATATCCCAAGAATTGTAGATTCAAACCTGATCCAAATCCATCACATATAATAAAAGTATTATCCATAGTTATCCAAATCAATTTACAAACCATTCGTATCTTACATATAAATAAATCAGAATAGATTGGATATACAAAAATAACTGATTTGTTGCCATCTTTATATGACCCAACTCTTTTTCAAATTATGGAAATTATATTGTGTAGCACCGTTTTAAATTTTTTCTTTTAAAAATATCTTATCTTTTTAATATATTTAAATATTCAATGTATATTTTTAAAAATAAAGTATAATTTTAATATATTAAATATATACTAAAAATATTCTTCTAAAAAGGTTTTTTGGAATTGAAAATTGAAACTGGATATTTTTTGAAAGAGAATAAGAAAAATGGATTTTTTTTTTTAATTCCTTTAAAAGAAGGCTACAAATAAATCTAAAACCAAACCATTATGTTTAGATTATAGAGGAAATTAGTGGATTACAAATTTTTTACTTTCTTTTTCAAATTTCTGATGCTTACTTCTTTTTTTTTCTTTTTCAATTTTTTCGTTTTTTCATTTTTACTTTTTTTTTCATTTTTTTTCATATATATTTTTATTTGATGGATTCTGTTTTTTTAACGTATTCATGATTTTTTTTACTCTTTGTTTTTTTTTCTTTTCCTTCTATGTTTTTAATTTCAAAAATTTTTATTCTTGATTTGTTTTCTAGTTTGTTCTATTTTTTTTTTCATTTGTTATAGAATTTCTTTGCTTAGTTATTAAATTCTCTTTTTTTTTTTCATTGTTATTATGCTTTTTTATTGCTAGATAGTCATTTGTGATCTAGTAATATTTTGAACTGTGTTGAAATTAGTTGTAAAAATCTTTATATTTACAGCATATGCAAAACATATTTATAATATATGCAATATATTTATGCTATTATTAATATGTTACATATGTTCTCACTTAAAATTTAATATATGAATAATATTTACATGATATACATTTTATGGCCGCTTTAGTATCTCTTGCATTTAGTCTTGCAATTGTGGCCCGACAAGTGATGCCATGGACTGGTTTGCTCTTAATGTACGAGTGGACCTTCACCATATTCTTCCTTTTATTTGGAAGTTTTCTCCATTTGACCTATTTATGGGGAAAGATGACAGCAACTCTTTGGATTATGAAACTGGAAAAGGTTAGTAAAGTATGGTTACATATTCATAGCTAATATTTTCTTTTGAACTTTCAAAGTTTGTTAACATTCTCACAACGGTTACAGGTCATCAATATTATTTAGACAAACCTTCTGGATCATTGTTCTAATGACGAATTTGATTTTTTTTTTGACTTGCCATAAATGAAATTTTCAGAAGTGTGTATACTTGGAATTTCAGTTCACTGATCACCCATTTTCTTTTGGCATGATAATGCAGTCTGATCCAATCGAAGTGGCAATCAATGCAATGGTTTAATCAAACCTATATGCGGTGGCTTGGCCTTTTTTTTTTCTTTTTTTTTCTTCTGGATATATTAACCAGAATCTGATTGGCTTGAATTCTGATGCCATATCATATTATTAAGTAATTGAAGCTACTGTCAGTCAGACAGACCACCGTTTCTGGTTACAGCAGCAAGTCGACTTCCTTTTGAAGTTTCCATTGGCTGGCCATCCATTGTGTCAAGACTTGAGGTAGTATCAGGCAGGCAGGTATGTTTAGCTTTTTGAATAATGAATATTTATCCATTGTTTATAGGGGGTAAAAGAAGCCATGTACAAGCAGAATCTTGTGTAAAATATGAAAACTAAAAATCATATATGTTGTGTTCTTTCGAGTGTCCGAATTCGAAGGGAAAATTACGTTATCACCAGATTTTTAAAAAAAATTTACATTATTTTATCAGAAATTTTGTTATTATTTTATAAAAATATATAATAAATTTATAAAAATTATCATGGACGTAATAAATTTATAATAAATTTTATATATAGTATATGAGTATGGTAAATTTATAAATTAATTAAAAATTAATAAATTTGAAAATCTAATTAATTATAATTTATTTATTTTTTTTAATTTTATAAAAATCTCAAATCTGAATACGAGTCATTTCAGATTGTACTCAAACTTGGCCCCAGTCCCGGACCCGGTGACAGGCCCTGCTGACTGCTGTATGAATTTTATTGTCGACAAAGGGCAAAACCTTGATTTCTTATTTGGACTCTATTGTTTAAAATGCTAAATTTCACAAGTTCTACTTTTAATTTTTTAAACATGTAGGCTAGGGAGCTCGGAAGAGAGCCATATTCCCTTGGGATCTTTCAGAGGACGCACAAGAGGAAGGAGACTTCTGATTTTATAGATGAGAGAGCTAGGAGCATTCATGTAAATTAAAATACTTTTATTTTGTATTACTTAATCAAATATATTTTAGAATTAATATTATTATTTAATGATTTTATTGGATATATTTTTTAGGAGTGATACTTATATCTGAAGGAGTAGTGGTCCCAGTCGTAGGAGGGGAGCAGCGAGCCTATTGAGATTGACGAGGCTCAGATTTGGAGTGTCGGATTATTAAAGTTTGTGTTCTCTTTGTTTGTGTTTGGAGTGTCGGATTATTAAGACCTTTTGTGTTCAATATACTTTCTTAAGGGGTAAACTTTACATTCAAATTGTTTATGTATATCTATTGCCACTAATAACTTAATTATGAATGTTGTGTTATTTGATTATTATTGTAATGAATGACTATTTTATAAACATGTTTGGTTATTATATTTGAAATTCAACAGGTTCTTGAAAATGTGTAGACAAAAAAAAATGGAATACTGGAAAAATATAGCCCAACAATTACAAAATTGCGACAAAATTGCGACAAAATCGGCGACCAAATGTGACAAAAAAAATATTGAATTCTGCGACAAATCAACGACTGAAACAACGATAACAATATTGCGACATATTCTGCGACACATCAACGACAAAATTTAGCGAGCAAATTAAGCGACTAAATTAATGACCCAAGTAGCGATGAATTCAACGACCAAAGATAGATCAGCGACGACTTTCAGCGGGAATAAATAATTTCCGCCAAAAATAAAAATGTCGTTGAATTTGTCTCTGTTTTGTCGCTGATTTGTCACTAATCAACGACATGCACAATTAGTCGCTGATTTGTCGTTGATCTTTTAGCGACCAGGACATTACCGTCCGCTCGATTTTTCTCGCTGTTCGTCACTGATATTGTCGCTATCGTACTTTGGTCGTTGATTTCGTCGTTAATGGTGTCGCAGATTGCGTCGCAGATTACGTCGCAGATTGCTGTTTTTTTTGTAGTGTATATATATACTATAATTAAGGACAATAAAAAAGTAATTCATATATGCGCAATATATGCAAACAAATGATCACAACATATACAAATAATATTCACAACATATACATTATATTATGTTACTATTAATAGTACTATATATATTCTTACTTGGATTTGAACATATAAACTACATTTTGCACTACATATATATCATATTTAAGAAATATATAAAAATAGTTCTTATATTTTTAGCTAGAACACAATATATGCATAATATATTTACAATATATATAACAACATATTTATCCTATTGTTAATATTAGTACATATATTCTTATTTTAAATTAAAAATATCGACTACGTTTACACAACATATCTATAATATTTAAAAAATTTATAAAAATAATATATATATTTTTAGTTAGAACTTAATAAGTGCACAACATATATAACATATATATGATATATATATATTATTTATGAAAGTCCAAAATGATGAAGCTTTTAGTGGGACGATGGTGCATTGTATTTTTTGTAATTTTAAAATTTTTTCAGTATTTTTAAAATTTTTTTAATGTTTGTGTTTAAAAAAAATTCTTTTTTAGTGTAGTTTTATAAAATTCCTTAGATTAAATAATAATGTGGTAACTAAATACCTAATAAATAAAGCATAACTATTCATGAATATAAACTTTGTAACTAAAGGTGCACAGTATTTTGATCTAAACTAAAAAATTAAGTTGAACTAGTACTTTTCATTTTTTATTCGATTTACTTTAAATTTAAATTTCAACAGATTGTATCATCTTGTTCTTGGTAAGAAAAAACGTTATTGAAAATTATATTTGTTAAAACAATATATGATAATATAATATTAAAACATATATTTTAGTATTAATAGCCGTAATAGTAATAATAATAGAAGATATTTACAAAATTACCCTAAAAATAAAAATATTTTTTAAATATACAGTACCTAAAAATTATTTTTAATATTATGATAAAAAAGATATTTTTTTATAAACATATAAAATTAGCCTTTAATTGATTTTTTTTAGATAATTACACAACGCACGGCAAAATTTTGTTCATTTTCAAAAATACGGTACTACGTTTTTTTATTTTTACTATTTTTATTTTTTTTCAATTTTAACTTTTTACATTGATTTTTCTTTTTTTATTTTTGTAATTTTTTACTTTTTTTCTATTTTATTGTATTTATATTTTTTATTTAAAAAAAATTAATGTTATATTTTTAATACACACAAAAAAAATAAATATATACAAAATATATACACAACATATATATAACATGTACAAAATATACATATAACAATATAAACTATATTTATAATATCTACAATATATCAAAAATGCATTTACAATAAATCTACAATACATCTATATAATATTTTTAATATTTATTTTATTTTATTTTATTTTATTTTATTTTTTATTTTTAAAAAATACACACAATATCTATATAATATTCACACAATATTCAATAATTTTTATATAAAATATACACAATTTTAATAACAAAAATATAATATACATACAATATCTACAACACATCTACAATATCTACGATACATCTATAATACATCTACAACATATCTATAAAACATCTACATAATAAAATTTTCTGTATTTTTTTATTTTTTTCATGTGTGTAATATATAAAATTTGTTTAAAAATAAATTTAATATTTTTTATTAATGTATTTTTGTATATTTTATTTTATTTTATATTTTTTAGTGTTATTTATTTTTTATAATTAAAATTAAAATTTTTTATTTTAACAAAAAATTATGATTTTTATAAGATGAAAAATAATTAAAATATTAATTTTTATTATTTTATTATAATTTTTTATTTAATAGTGAAGTTTGATAATAAAAAAATTGAAGTAAAATATTAATTGTATTAAGGGAAAAGATATTTTTGAAAAAAAAATTATTTTATTAAGTAATGAGATATTTTTAAATTTTGGTACCAATATTTTATAAAAATATAAATATTTTTAGTTATTGTAATATTTTTATAATGAAAATTATTTTTTAGGGTGATTATGTAAACTCTCTTCTTCTTTTTTTTTGTTGTTGACTACTCCCCCAACTATTCCCTTAGCATATACAGATATTTACAAAATTAGTGGCATTTGTTGATTGTTTTTTTATTCCTCTTTTGTTAAAAAAAAATATTTAAATGATAAATTTTTTTTATAAAAGATGTTAAAATTCGTTGTTTTTATATAAAAGAGGAAGAATTAAACATAAATATTAAATAGCAACTAAAAAAAATTCATAACTATTTCAAATAAAAAGAAAATTTAAAGTATTTCAAACAAAAACAAGCTCAAATAAAAAAAAAAGATAAATATTACACTAGTGAAATGAAATCAATAAAAAAAAATCTAATTATTTATAAATTTATTAATTAAATTGATCTCACAATAAATATAATAAATTTAAATATTTAATTAAGGCTCTAAAACTTTTATAAATTTAAACATAATATTACTCTTATTTTTTAAAATTTTAATTAGTTATTTTATGTAACATATAATGATATATATCAGCATATACCAACAAATATAAATATATATTAGTTGATATATGCTTATATATATTATATATAATAATATTTATTAGTTTATTTATAAAAAAAATATCAATATACAATTAATATATATTGTTATATATTCAAATATTATATATAACAATATATAACAGTTGATTTACAATAAAATATCAATATACAAACTAATATATAGTATTATATATTTATATATGTTACATATCTAAATTTAAAAATATTTAAATATTTAGTTGAGTGTCAAAAATTTTTATAAATTTAGAGATAATATTACTCTTATTCATTTTAATTTTTATAAGCATATGTTATTATATGTAATATATATTGAAACATATCAATATATACTAATATATATCAATATATATTAGTTGATATATATTAATATATGTTCATATATGTTACATATAACAACATATATTAGTTAATTTATAAAAAAAATATCAATATATAATTGATATATATTCTTATATATTATATAACAATATATATACTGGGGAAGATGCAGAATTTATGGTTATAAAATATTTTCTAAATAATAAATTTAATACTTATAATATGTTTTAGTCTATTATTCAGTACAATAAATTGATTAAAAAAATTTTAAAAGAAAATAACAAGTTGAGATTTTGAAAATTTAAATCTAAAACATAATCAATGTAATTATAATTTTACATATGAATTATTGGGCATATTTATATATTTGCTATGCACATATATAGAGATATAAACATAACAAAAAATAATAAATTTAATGATATAAAAATTTATAAATTTTGAGATAAAACATAAAAAATGAAAAAAAAATTAAACTAAAATAGGAAATGAGAAAAAATCTTTTATTGAAAGTTGCAGGAAAAAAAAAAAGAGATGGAAAAGAAGAGTTAGAAAATGAGAAAATTGAACGAAGAAAATATTTTACAATTGTGATTTTTTTTAGGTAAAAAATATAACTGTGATTTATATATAAGAAAAAAATTGACTAAAAGAAAGAGAAAAAATCATATTAATTGAGTTTAAAAAAAATTATGTAACTTTTTATTTGTCCACAAATAATTTTTTTCAAATTAATGGTAGGAATATTTCGATGTATATACTCTTTTTATGTAAACAATTTTATTTTTATTTTCATACTATCATACATATAAATGAAACAAAAAAAAATCAACATTCTATACAAGCTAGGCCTATAATTTTTTTTTATCAATATGCTAGGCCTATCATTTTCATACATATGTATCAACAGTCTATATAGTCTATATAAACTAGATCTATATAAGCTAGGGGTATCCATACATATATGTATTGTAGTCTATATAATCATGCCTCCTATATATACATATAATGAGACGAAAGTCAGCGGGGGTCTTGAGCCCACACTGGCTCCTCTTTAGGACACCCCTATATATATATATATATTACCACAGGCAATTTTACTGGTATCAGAGTCATCTTCTTTTAGGGGTGATAGTAAATAAATATAAAAATATTTTCATAATTAAATTTTGACTTATAGATCTAGAAGTGGACTTAGTGTTGTCTAGGAATTGGATATGCAGTAAGACCCGTGTTAGCCAATGGATAAGCATTTAGGGTAGTAAGTCAGTGGTCGTTCCAAAACTAACATTAATAAACTTTAAAATTTATTTTTCAAATATTTAAAAATGGAGCTATTTCTATATAAATCTGCTAGTACAACTAAATCAGATAGTTCTGAGTAATCAGAAGTTAAAAGAATTGTAAACATAAATGAACTAATTTTAGAGGACTTTAATAGAGCAATTGATAACTGAGTAATACCTAACATAGATAAAGAACAAATTTATAAAATACCTAAATTAAATATATTTAAAAATGATTATATAATTAAAGCTGAAGAAAGAGATATACAATTAAGTAAACCCTTTGAAAAAATAACTTTTACTTTCTGCAAAATCAATAAAGCATCATAAAAATAAAAAATACAAATATATACATATAGGATTAGTACAAATTGGAATAAAACCTTTAACCAGGGAATGACTAAATACTAGTATTCTAGCAGTAGTCAGAGATGCTAGGTTTGTAAATTTTAATGACTCACTATTAGGAACTATAGAGATCAGTCTGAGTAATGGACTTATCTCATTTGACTCTTTCCCTAATATAACAATATCTTTAAATGATCCAAATATATTAAAAAGTGTAGTATTAGAAATTAAAATAAATAATTATAAAATGCTTGAAGGATCTATTCTTGTAGCATTAATGTATAAAATAAAGTATAAAACAATGGTATTTGCTTTCGCTACGAAATATATAATGCAACCTAAATTAGAAGAAACTAAATTTTTACAAACAGATTTAAGTAAAGCCAATACAGTAATCCCTAGGACTATTCAGTGGAAAAATATTAGTCTCCCTGATGAATGGGTTTTAGAGGACGTTGTTCCTCTTCCTGAACCAAAGAACATAGTAAAACCCAATATAGAACTCAGTAAAATAGAACAGTATAAAGATGGTAAAGTTAAATTAAAATTTAGTAGACATAGTATAAGCAGTAGGTATTCAGACACTTCCTCCTCTGTTTCAATAGTAGATATAGGTAGAGCCTCACAGTTACCCTCTGTTATATACGCTTCATATAGAGAAAATGAACCTAAACCTGTATTACAAATTATAGTAAAGCCTAGGTATTCTACATCGGATATACCTGAATCAAGTAATAAATTAAAAAGTGCAGACTATAGTACAACTGTACCACACCTGTATTATAATCCAATAGAAACCATGAATCCTTTAGAACCAAACCCTAATTATAATCAACCACAGAATATAGAACAGTCTCCTTCTCCACCTATGTCACCTACAGCTTCCTTTATGATAAAAAATATAGCAAACATAGATAGAGAATTAAATATAATTAATAAAAAAATTTATTTTTAATTATGATAAATTAAATAAAGAATTAACAGCAGTAAAAATAGAGATAAATTAAAAAATGTAATAAATAAAGTAAAAGATTTAGAATTAGTTAAAGAAGAATATATTAGTTTTATAAAACATTATGAAGTTAATATGAAATTCTTTGATTGATTTAAAAGAATTTATAGAGGAAAACTTAAAGTAGAAAAGTTAATAAATTCAGTAACTATTAGGAATAAAGATACAGAATGGAAGGTAAATGATAAAATTATATAGAGTGAACATCCACCTAAAGCGTCAAGTATATTCCTATATGGAGATAGAGAAATATAAATAGCACCATTTAAAACAGTATCAGAAAATTATCCGAATAAAAAAAATATTAGAACAAAATAATTTCAGTAATGCATATTTATTAAGTATAGGACAACAATTAAATAGAATAGAAGGTTCTATTAAAGAAAGTAAAATGGTAAAAGTTGAAAAAGATATTAAAGATAAAAAAAAAAACTTAAGTCCCATGTTTTTAATTTTAAACCTTTCGAAGTTTCTAAAACAGGTCAAAAAGAAGTCAAATCTAAAGACTCTGATTTTGTAAAAGTAATTAAAGAACAATTGAGTAAAATTGACTCTTCTTCTAGGTTAAAACAAGTAGTACAAGAAACACCTCAATCTAAAGTTTCTAAGACTATTAGTATAGTAACCCAAGAACAGGAATCAGAATCAGTTGAAGATTCTCAACCTGAGTCTGAAGATATTGAAACCTTTAGTAAAGCCTTAGAACCACAAATAAATTGTATAACATTTAATCAGTCTATAGTACTTAGGATGTCTGCCCCAGACTTAGGTATTACAGATAGACCTAATACCTTGACACAATATAAATATAATGCCTCTTCAGTTTATGAATGGAACATTGATAGCCTATCAGAATATAATATTCTGAGTCTTCTACAGCAGATGACAATGGTTGCCAATGCTTATAGAACCCAAACAGAAACCTCAGATAAAACTATAGCTGAACTCTTTATAGCTGGCTTTACAGGCCAACTAAAAGGTTGGTTTGATAACCATCTCACTGATGAACAACATTTAAAAATTTTAAATGTCATAAAAACTTATGAAGATGGTATACCTATATTAAATGAGTTTGGTGATACTATTCAGGATGTAGTGGCAACACTAATCCTGACTATATCACTTCACTTTATAGGTGACCCTACTCACTTAAAGGATAAAAATGTTGAATTACTAAGTAATCTTAGGTGTAAGAAACTTAGTGACTTTCAGTTTTATAAAATAATTTTTTTAACTAGGATAATGCTTAGAGAAGATTTCAACCAGGCCTTCTGAAAGGAAAAATTCTTAGCAAGATTGCCCTTTTTCTTAGGAGAGAAAGTTAGAAATCATATAAAACATGAGTATGGAAATCCTATTCCTTGTGACCTGTTAACTTATGGACAATTGTTTAGTATAGTTCAAAAAGAATGATTAAAACCTTGTCAAGACATAAAACTTCAAAAATTATTAAAATATGAAATGAGAAAAACTAAACAAGAACTAAGTTCTTTTTGTAAATAATTTGATTATAGCATAACACATAAACATAAAGACTGTGGTAGACAGTGTTCTACTACAAAATATAAAAAAATCTTATAAAAAATATCATAAAAAGAATTATAAGAAAAAAATTGATAAAGATGATTATTATAAGAAACAGAAGCCTTACAAACCCTATAAATATAGAAAACCTAATAAAAAGACATATAAACAGAAAGATAATAAGTTTACATCATATAAAGATTTAACATGTTATAAATGTGGAAGAAAATGTCACACATCAAGATTTTGTAAATTTGATAAAAAAATTACAAGAATTAGATTTAGAAGAATCTATATTAAATAAAATCCATGAATTATATTTAGACTATTCAGATTCTGAAGATCATTCATACTCTGAGGAAATAAATCAAATAGATAATATAGGAACAAAAACTAGTTCTGGATATAGTAGTAAGTCAATAAATGTGTTAACTAAAGAACAAGAATCTATATTAGAAGCAATAAAATATATAAGTGATCCTAAAATTCGAAAAAAATTCTTAAATAAAATATTAGGAGATATTAATGATAAACCTAAACATTCACTATTGCCTAGTACTAGTAAACAGACATATGATTTAACTGCAATATTAAATAAAAATAAAATAATAAAGAATAAACCTACTATAAATGATTTACAAAAGAAAATTAAAGAAATAAAATTAGAATTAAAAGAACTAAAAAATAAGCAAGAACATGATTCACAAATAATAAAGTCTTTATTAAATTCAACTTCTTCTTATGAAGAAGGAGAAGAAGATATTGAACAGATAATTAGTAAAGAAGAAACTAATAATAATAATAATGAGATTAGTTTAATAAGTAAAGAAAAAATTTCTAATAATTTAATTTTTATGTTACATGAAATAACATCAAGAAAATATTTAATAAAGATAAGACTAAAATTTTTAAATAATTATAATATAGAAACTATAGCCTTGTTTAACACAAGAGCTGACCTAAATTGCATTAAACCTAATTTAGTACCTAAAAGATTTTGACAAAAAACTAAAGAAAGTTTATCTGCTGCAAATAAATCTAAATTAAATATACTTGGTAAAGCAGAAGCATCAATAATAGATAAAAATTTAGAAATAAAAAATATATTTAGTTCGACCAATATTCATCATATGGTAATCTTAGGAACACCATTTATGAATTTAATTACACCTTATTCTGTAAATAATGATAGTGTAAGTTTTAAAGTTAAAAATCAAAAGATAATTTTTCTTTTTTTGGAAAAACCAAAAAAGAGAAATTTAAATCTTTTAAAGGCACATTCAATAAATGAATTACAAATAAATGCTCTTATAAAGGTAAAGTCTGAGCAACTTTGTAATTTAAAAAATAATTATCATCTACAAAAAATAAATAATTAATTAAATAATAGATTTATACAAGATAAAATTAATAAATTAAAATTACAGATAGAAAAGGACTTATGTGCTGATATCCCAAATATATTTTGGAATAGAAAGTAATATATGGTTGACTTACCATGTGTAATAGGCTTTGATAAAAAGTCTATTACAACTAAAGCTTGGCCCATTCAAATGGCGCCTAATATGATTGAATTTTGTAAAAAGGAAATAAATGATTTAGAAAATAAATGATTAATTACAAAATCTAGAAGCCCTTGGTCTTGTGCTGCATTTTATATGAACAAGGCCTCTGAAATAGAAAGATGAGCACCTAGATTAGTAATAAATTATAAACCCTTAAATAAAGCTTTAAAATGGATTAGGTATCCTATTCCAAATAAAAAAGATCTGTTAGGAATATTATATAAAGTTAATATTTTTAGTAAATTTGATATGAAATCTAGATTTTGGCAAATTCAGAATAACCCTAAAAATAGGTATAAGACTGCATTCACTGTTCCATTTAGACAGTATGAATGGAATGTTATGCCATTTGGTTTAAAGAATGCACTCTCTGAGTTTCAGAGAGTGATGAATGATATTTTTAATCCATATACTAAATTTTGTATTGTATATATTGATAATGTATTAATATATTCTACGACTATAGATGAACATTTTAAACATTTAAAGACATTTTTCATGGTAATCAAGCATAATGGGTTAGTATTAAGTAAAACTAAAATGTCTCTGTTTCAGACTAAGAATAGATTCTTAGGTCATTATATAGAATAGGGAATTATAAAACCCATAGAAAGAAACTTAGCTTTTGGAGATAAGTTTCCTTATCAGATTATTAATAAAGCTCAACTATAAAGATTTTTAGATTGTTTAAATTACGTTATAGAATTTTTTTTTCCCAACCTAAATAGGACTATAAAACCATTACATGATAGACTAAAGAAAAACCCAGGCCCATGGACTGAAGTCCATTCTGGTATAGTTAGACAGGTTAAAGCCCTAGTTAAAACTATTCCTTGCCTACATATAATTGATCCATTAGCTTCTAAGATAGTAGAAACTGATGCATCAGATATAGGCTTTGGTGGAATTTTAAAACAGGTTAAAGAGGATAAGGAAACCAAAGTCCAGTTCTATTAAGGACATTGGAGTCCCACCCAATTAAACTATTCTACCATAAAGAAAGAAATTTTGAGTATTATTTTATGCATTTTAAAATTTCAATCAGATTTATTAAAGCAAAAGTTTTTACTTAGAATTGATTGTAAAAGTGCTAAAGATGTTTTACAAAAAAGATGTTAAAAACCTTGCCTCAAAATAAATTTTTGCTAGGTGGCAAGCTATTTTAAGTATATTTGATTTTGATATTGAATTTATTAAAGGAGAGAATAATAGTTTACCTAACTTCCTTACTCGTGAATACCTTCTCAGGAATCATGGGGAAAACCAAAAAGAAGATGGCCAATAAGGCTAAAGAAACCCTAAAGGAAGGTTCTCCTAAAGCCCTATCTGATCATTCAGATAGTATAGCAAACCCTAAACTAATAAAGTCTTGGGCTGATGCGGTCCAAGAAGATAATAAAGTAAAGATGGATCTTTGAGTCTCTCAACTGGCCTAATCACCAGAAATCCTTAAAGCTTTATCAAAGATGGGCTTCCCTCCTCTTGAAGCCCCAGGAAATAATTCTATTATCCCTTTTAAACCAGAGTTAGGACAATCTTCTAAAACCCTAACTCAAAATATTTCTAAAGATGAGTTGGTTGTTTCAAACCCATCAACTCAAATTGTTTCTTCAAATTATTTGTCTTTTAAACAAAAGGCTTTATGGTTTAATAAAAATTTTTCATCTATAAAATTAATTATTGAAAATGGGCCCAAAAGTCAAGAAAGGGAACCAACAGGTAGCCCGGGATTCTTATACAGTTCTACACAAAGATGCAAACTTAGCACTTCCATTCAATTCTCTGAAGCTGCTTAACAACTCAAAGCCCGAGGCAAAGCCCGTTGATATTTTAAAAGAGATAAAAATAGAAGAAGATAGAACCTTCAAAATTGCGAGTAATGCCAGGCATGAGAAGGAAAGTGCCTTAACTTGGGTGTTGACTGAGCATCAAGATGTCTTTGCTTGGAACTCAATTGAAGTTGAGGGCATCTCACTCGAGCTCATGATCCATGAAGTCCATGTGAATCCTAAGGCTATTCTAGTAAAGCAAAAGAAAAGAAATTTAGGGCTGGAACAATAGTTGGCAGCGAAGCAAAAAGTCGAAAAGCTCCTACATGCGGGTTTCATCAAGTGTTGTTTCCAGATTGGCTGTCTAATGTAGTGTTGATAAAAAAGACCAATGGCAAATGGAGAATATCTGTGGATTTCACCGATTTGAGCAAGACATGCCCCAAAGACTCATACCCATAGCCCAACATAGATCGCCTGGTTGACTCCACGGCAGGTTATGTAGAGTATAATTTTATCGATGCTTCATCTAGATACCATCAGGTCCCCCTGAAGGTCGAAGATTAGAGTAAAACTTCATTCATCACTGCCTAAGGGACTTATTATTATATAGTCATGCCATTTGGCTTAAAGAACACTGGGGCCACATACCAGAGGCTTGTAATTAATCTCTTTCAAGATCAGATAGGTCGAAATGTTGAAGTTTATGTTGATGACACGATTGTAAAATCCCAAACTTCAGCAGAGCACCCAAAAAGATCTAGCAGATATTTTTGCTATACTCCGAAAAGCAAATATGAATCTCAACCTAGAGAAGTGTGCCTTGGAGTTCAGTCCAACAAATTCTTGGGATTCATCATATCACAGAGAGGTATCGAGGCTAACCCTAAGAAGATAAAAGCAGTAATAGACATGGAACCACCAAAGAGTGTTAAAGAAGTGTAAAAATTGAATGGCAGAATCACCACCCTAGAAAGAGTCATCTCATGTTCAACAAAGAGATGCTTGCCATTTTTTAAACTTTTAAAGAATCTAAAGAACTTCTAATGGACGGAGGAATGTCAACAGGCCTTTGATGACCTAAAATAATTCTTGAGCTTACTCAGTCGGCCCATTCAAGGTGAAATACTTTATCTTTATCTCTCGGCCTCACTTAGAGCTGTGGGTTTGGTTTTGGTTAGAAAAGACAATGGTCAGTAGTACCCAATCTATTATACCATCCACACCTTAAAAGGGTCAAAACTTCGGTACTCCCCGTCAGAAAAGTTAGCCCTGGAACTCCGATCTGCTTTACAAAGACTCATTTCGTACTTTAATGCACATACTATCACCATATGTACTAATTCCTACTTGAAGAAACTTCTTCAACATTCAGAAACTTCAGGCCATTTAACACAATGGGCAACACAATTGGGCAAATTTGATATAAGGTACGAACCTAGACGAGCCATGAAAGCACAAGTCTTAACAGACTTTGTCACCGAGTTATATGGATAGCCCCTTGATTCATCATCTATTGGAGTATGGACTCTTTATATATATGGAGCTTCTAGAGTAGAGGGGGCTAGTATTGGAGTAGTACTTATAAGCCCGGGCAAAATACAAGTCAAATACTCGGCGAAACTTAACTTCACAGCTTCCAACAATATGTCAGAGTATAAAGCCATCTGTTTGGGACTGAGACTTGCTTCAAAAGTTCTACTGGAGTCATTACAAATATTCTTAGATTCTTAGCTGGTAGTTAGCCAATTAACAGGGAAGTATGAAGCTCGAGAATTAACTATGATCCGATACAAGGAACACATAGCCGAACTCTTGACGGCTCTAGAAAAGAAAGATTGCTTTTGGCAGATACATCAGATAGTCTAAGCAGAGAATGAACAAGCTAATAAGCTGGCTAAAGCCGCCATGACTAGAGAGGGAGCCCACAAGCAAGGGGTGCTCTTTGAAATTATTAAGTGTCCAAGCTATGAAGCCTCGTCTGTTCTGAAAGTTGAATTGATAAATGGGTGGAGGCTTCCAATTTATAAGTTTTTGGATTTTGGAGAACTTCCAGAAGACCCAGTAGAAGCCAAGAAAATTGCCAGGAAGTCCAGCTTGTATGCCATCCATAATGGGCTCTTGTATCAAAGATCGTCCTCTAATCCATAGAGCAGGTGTGTATCTAAAGATGAGGGTAATTACCTGCTAAGAGAGATTCATGAAAGGATATATGGGGCACATGAAGGAGCCCAGACTATAGCTCAGAAGGCCATGCTCCAAGGTTACTTATGGCCTTCAATGGGTATCGATACAAAGAGCTTAGTAGAAAAGTGTCAGAAGTTTACTATCATACAACACCAGCAGTCTATTGAACAAAGACTGATCAGAAGCCCATGGCCTTTTGCCTAATGGGGGATGGACATCTTAGGTCCTTTCCTCCGAGCCACAGCCCAGAGAAAGTATGTGGTAATAGCAGTTGATCTTTTCACTAAGTGGGTAAAGGCTGAGTCCCTAGCATCCACAACTCCTGCTGTAGTTATAAAGTCCTTTAAGAAGTTTGTTATCATAAGGTTTGGCATTCCACACACCCTAATCACTGATAATGGTAAGCAATTTGATTATAGATAATTCTAGGAGTATTGCACCGAACTCAAGATCGACCTTCGGTCTACCACCCTCGAGCTAATGGTTAGGCTAAGGTCATAAATCGAACTATCCTAGTGGGACTGAAAAAGAGACTTGATGATGCTAAGGTCTATAGGTAGAAGAATTTTATAATGTCCTTTGGGCTTATCACACTTCCCCGTGGACTTCTACGGGGGAGACGCCCTTTGCATTAGCTTATGGTACTAAAGTTGTCATTCCCTTTGACATTGGACTTCCATAAGCCAGAACTCTCAATTTTTCAGAAGAGCAAGAATCAGACTCCAGATACAACCTGAACATGCTGAAATATAAGTTAGAGCAGGCTAGTATCAGAGCTAAAGCATATAAAGCTCGGATGGCTACTTTCCACAACATATGAGTTTGCCCTAAGCATCTAAGCAAGGGGGACCTGGTCTTGAGGAGAACTATCGCCACCCAGAGGTTGGCAAAAACTGGGAAACTTGGGGCAAACTGGGAAGGCCCATTTAAAGTCACCGAGGTGCTTAAAGGAGGAGCATATAAGCTACATACGACGACTGGAAAGGAGATTCCAAGGATCTGGAACACCAAAACTTAAAGAAATTCTTCTAATAAGTCCTTACAAGTGTTTCATCCGTAAATTTTTGAATTTTACTCTTTCTTGTACTTCTCATGATCACCTATGATAACTGTATTCTATACTCATGCAAAGCAAGAAAGTGATACTAGGCATAGTAAAAAGCTCACATACTACTATAATTTAGTATTTAAATGTGCACGACTCTAATAGGCGCAGATACACCAACACACAAAACACCAAGCTATTTATCTCAAAAAAAGAAGGCAGACAAAAGGGAAAATCAAAATCAAATCAGGGCACATTCAAACCCTTAAAATAATCACACATCTCAAACAGCTCACCGTGCCTTGCACACCGAGCTTTCCAGCACCCTGTTGGGCACATTTCGAATAGCTCATCGTGCCTCGCACACCTAGCTCTCTAGAGCCCAGTTATGCACATCTCAAATAGCTCACCGTGCCATGCACATCGAGCTCTCTAACGCCCACTTGTGCATATCTCAAATAGCTCACCGTGCCTCACACACAGGGCTCTTCATCACCCAGTTGTGCACATCTCAAATAGCTCGCCGTGCCTCGCACACTGGGCTTTCCATCACCCAGTTGTGCATATCTCAATTAGCTCACTATGCCTCGCACACTGAGCTCTCCAGAGCCCAGTTGCGCACATCTCAAATAACTCACCATACCTTGCACACCGAGCTCTAATATATGTTCGCCGATGCTTTGGAGAACTACACTTGAACTACACAGCATTTGTATTACTTTAATATATGTTCGCCACATTTTTAAGCTTCAAATTAAAGGAAATGACAAAACGACTATACATATACGATCTTATGCTTAAATTAAAAGAAATGAAATAACTACCGAACACATATTTTATACCAAAAAGAAAACAAAATTCAAGCATTTACAAGTTGGCCTTTACATTTAAATATAAGTCACCAATAGTAATTTAACTGCAAAACAGCAAAAACAAAATGTAAAGCTCCATACCAAGTTAATAAAGCTCTACATCAAACTTACTGAAGGTCTTTATTGAGCTAAAAAACTAAAAAACTAAAGTGCGAATTAAGCAGCTCCACCCCTTTTACCATTATTCTCCTCGCAAACCTTTGCTCCTTCCTCTTCCTCTAGATTAATTAAATGAGCATCTAGAGCCTGGTCGAGATCCACATCAAACACCCAGTCAAAATCTCCCTAAGGAGATCTTCTTTTTAGCTTGGCTACAACGAGCTCGTGGGACTTCACGATTGCAATAGCTATTTGATCATCCATATTGTCCTGAAGTGCGACCAAGGCTTCTTGCTCCTTCACGAGCGACCCCTAGGCTATGGAGAGATCCCCTTTGATTGGTCGAGATCTCCTTTCACTTAGTAGAGCTCTCCCTCTGCTTGGTCGACCTATTTCGTTACCACGTCGACTAGTCGATATGCTTTTATAGCTCTCTTCTCGACTTTGGCCAAGATATGCTCGGTTTTCATATGCTTTTCTTCAATGACTCAAGCTCAGTTCAGGTCTCTCTATAGGTTGCTACTACCCCATTATACTGATCTCCAATGCTCTGGCACATGAGATCAAACTAAAAAAAAAAGAGGGGAGAAAATTTTAATTATTAATATGTATCAAAACAAAATCACCCAATATAGCTAAAATATAAATGAGTGGTATACTGAGCTCCACTTAGCTCCATAGATATAGCTCAGAAGGACTCCAAAAATACTCTCAGAGGCATACTGTCAAAGTATTTGTTCTCCTATGGTATATTTCTTAAGTATTCCCGACTTAGGTAGCCGACCTGCAGGTCTTTGAGAGAGAAATCATTGCCATGTCAGGACATGAACGACCTCACCAGAGCTTGCACTAATTCTTTAGGCTCGAGCTCGTGCACGATCTCATAACTTTGACCTCTCTTTGCCGCACTTCTGAGGATCCTCCCCCTTCTCGTCCTGTGCGAACCAAGCTCCCCCCAATGTCAATCCCTTCAATACCCTGGTCCACTGTAATAGGTAGAGTACTATTGTCCACCCATGTTCTAATTTCCTTCCCCTTGTCCTTTTTCTTCCTTTTGGAGGGCTCTGCTGCCTTATCACTTAAATAGTTTTTCCCTTTTTTTCTTAGAGGTGTCCCAAGGGATCTTCTTGGCCTCGGCTTTTGCCTTATGAAATGCCTTCACCCATTCCTTCATCCCTCCTTTCTCCATTTCTACATACAAATAAAAAATCAGAATATTATTACTGAATAGACTTACCAAAATATCAAACAGAGGCTTTACCAGCTCGATCCTCAGGGTGTGGCTCAATTAGGTCTTTCCTCAAGGAAAAATATCTCGCAATCAAGTGTAAGACATTCAATTTACCTCTTTGAATGTCCCGAGCTATCATATTAAGATAGCTCGGTCATGAGAATTCAAGCTTTCCCTCTTTATATTTGGCCATGCCCCACCTCGCCTCCACTTAGCTAGGCAATCAAATCATCCAGGCCTCTCTAAAATGAAAAACCAATCTTTCTAACCTTTCATTGAATTTGGTTTTCCACTGAAGAGGGAGAGCTTTGGTCATGCTTGAAGGTGCAAAAAATCTCATCTAATTTTGGCCTAGCCTTGATGAAGCATAATGCAGCCAGAACCCTAAGTGAGGCTTCAAAACCTAGTAGCTTGAACCCCACGACATTTCTCTAAGCATTCAGACTGAATTGCCCTGGCGAGATGCCATTAATATTTAAAAATTATGTGATGAAAAGGCGCAGAGGGAATCAAACTCCTGCCCTCAGATCCTTCTGCTATATTTTTATCTGGTTTATTCCAGGTGTATTGTCACCTTGACCTATTCCCTCAGGCAATAATATCTTATTATCAGTGGATATCCTGTATTTTTCTCGGATTCCCTCCAGGTCTTCCTTCGTCAAGATACACGTGATATCCTTCACACGAACCCGGTCAGTAATAGCTCGAGAACTCATATCTTTTTCTCCTCCCACCTCTTCGTCTAGAAGGGTAGGACTACACCTCAATGTTTGTCACATTACCTCCATACAAAGAGCTACCTAACCCAAAACTGGAATCAGAAGGGTCACCATATTCTGCATACTCCTCACTCACTCTTTGTTCGTCTATGGACACATGATCACTCTCCGAACAAATTTTATACAAAATAAAATATTACAGAAATTAAATTATAAAAGCAAAACTCACCAATTGCTACCAGAAGCCTCGGTCAATTATTAGCTTTAGCTCACCTAACACCGAACCTCAGTACACCGCGCACAATTTTCCTAAAGCAACCTAACTCAAAAGGCCAAAAATAGTGGTTAATGATCGCCCTCTAAACCCATATTTATAGGCGCCCTCATTTATAAAGTAGGGCGGGAATCTCGATTTCTTTTTCCCGCCCTACCACTATTTAGTAGCTCGATCATCACATACATTGATTGACGACATGTGTTCTCTACAGAATCACTACTTTGCCACAATCACTGCTCCTGACATAAATGTTAGCTTAGTAGGAAGGGACCAGTGATACTACCCGAATTGTGAGGCCAGACTCCGAGCGGATGATAGTTGTTGTGACGTGACAAAAAGGAATGATGGTGACACTTCAAAAATCCGCTGACCCTAGCAGGTGTGATCCAATATCTGTCCATTATATATAGGGTTAAGCCCCTATAGATAAAGGATCTGAAAAACTTTTTCCTTCCCTTACATTAAGCTCGTCCACTCTGTAGATTTCTGACTTAGGCATCGGAGTCTCTCCGCTGGAGCCCGGTCCCCTCTTTTCTGACTTTGTAGGTGGTACGGTTGGCTAAAGCAGAATATGAACTTTTAAAACAGAGCCAGAGTCCTCGAAGTCTACTTTGTCATCACCAACCTCATTTGATTTTCTTTTAGCTTCTTCCCAAATTCAACCATCTTTAGTTAAGCCAATATATACACTACAAATAAATAGCCAAAATCTACAAATTTAGACTCACAAACCTGTAAAGACTGATAAAATTAGAGCTAATTGTATCATTAGCAATTCTGAAGAAGCCACTGCCAGTTGTTATATGGACCACAGAGGAATGAGCCTTGATAGAGAATAAAAAACAAGTGATTGTTGATATGCACGTTCCCTTTTGTTTCACTCCTGTAATAAATTATTTGATTGTATCTTCTTTTATTCTTATCACCCAAAATACATTTGTAAAACTCTGATTGGTTGTCCAAATATATAAATAAAAGGGTCCTCCTCTCAGCTGATATTTTTAGAGCTGAGAAATTATTCAACACTTCCTCATATTTTTCACTTGGTATCAGAGCATTTCATGGCTGGCAATGGTGAAAACTCTGCTGTCTCGAGCAGTAAGACCAACGAAAGCTCTACTGCTTTAATCAATAAGACAAGTGAAGGAAACACCAAGAATACAACAATGAAAGCCCTAAATATGTATGGAAGCTCAATAGGAACCTATAACATGGTTAAGTTGAACCATGAAAACTTTCTCCTGTGTAAAAATATGGTTCTACCAGTGATCATTGAACACAAACTCGAAGGCTACATCACAAGTGCAAAAGTCTGCCCTCCTAAGTACACACAAGAGACTGGAGAAGGAACTGAAGTTCAGGTCACTGTGAATCCAGATTTTGAAGAGTGGTTTGTACAAGATCAAATGTTGCTAGGTTGGATCTACAACACAATAGAGCCAACTATACCTGTGAAATGATGGGGGCATAAGACATCACAGATACTATGGAATGCAATAAATGAACTTTTTGGAGCAAAAACAAGATCAAATGTCATCTTCTACAAATGAGAGTTTGTAAAGCAATAGAAGGGCAACATGAAAATGGAAGAATATCTCAAAACAATGAAGAATCTTATAGATAACTTAGCACTGGCAGGACATCCAGTTTCTCTAGATGATTTGGTGACATAAGTGCTGGCAGGCCTTGACTCACAAGATTACAACCCTCTGGTATGTCAAATCACTGAAAATGCTAACATCAGTTGGATAGAATTTCAATCAAAGTTGCTAAGTTATGAGAGATGTTTGGAGCAATTGAATGCTAGTATATCAACTATTAATCTTGGTCAACCAATAGCCAAATATGCAAGGAGCTCAAACCTTCCTAAAAAAATTAGAACCAAGCTTATGGAGGAGGCAGATCTAGAAATTTTGGCAGAGGAGGAAGAACATTCAGAGGAAGAGGAAACAAATATGGGGGTAACAAACCTCAATGTTAGGTCTGTGGCAAGAACAATCATACTACTGCTATGTGTTTTTACAGATTTGATATGAACTATAAGGAAGTAATGCCTAATAACAAAACTTCACAGCAACAACCACTCTCAATCTACCTTGCATCAACAGATAGCATAGATGACTCAGCTTGGTATATGGACAATGGAGTAAGCAACCATATCACAAATGATGCTAGAAATCTCAAACAAAAATAAGAGTACAGTGATAAAGAGTCCTTGAAAGTTGGAAATGGTGAGAAACTAAACATTTATCATATTGGTATGGCAAAACTACCTCTCAAATCTGGAAATTATTTGCTACTAAATGACACATTGCATGTACCAAACATTGAGAAAATTTTGATTAGCATATTAAAACTCATAGCCATTAACAATGTTAATGTAATCATTGATTCTTTTGGTTGTGTTATTAAGGTCAAGGCAATGAGCAAGGCTCTATGTAAGGGAGACACAAAGAAGGGTTGTATTAGATTGAGGAAACACACCCTTCAAAAGCCAACCTCCATCAAAACCTCACTAAGCCTTTATATCTACATTACATGCCAAGTCTAGAAATGTTGAAGTCTTGGAATTGTGGCATAGAAGTTTAGGCCACCCTTCTCATAAAGTTTTAAATTCTTGCAATCAAATTTCTATAAGTAATGAAAATCTTCCTTTTTGTGATGCATGCCAACTTGGAAAATCTCATTTACTGCCTTTCCCTACATCATCTTCACATGCTTCGCAATCCCTTGGATTAATTCACACTGATATTTGGGGTCCAACACCAATTACCTCCCTATTAAACTTTAAATATTACATTCTTTTTTTTATGACTTTAGTCACTTTACCTGGTTGTATCCACTTAAACAAAATTATAATGTTGTGCAAACCTTTGCACATTTCAAAACCATGGTAGAAAATCAGCTAGAAAAGAAAGATTAAATGTATTCAATTTGACATGGGAGAAGAGTATTTGAGTCTCACTAACTACCTGCAACAACAAGGCATCAAAAATCAATACTCTTGTCCATATACTTCAGCTCAAAATGGAAGAGCTGAAAGAAAACATAGGTATGTGGTAGAAATAGGCTTAACTTTGTTAGCTCAGTCTAAAGTCCCATTAAAATTCTAGCCAGAGGCCTTCTAAACAACAACATTTCTTATAAATCATTTAACAACACATGTCATAGATTATCCAAGTCCTGTAGAAAAGCCCTATTCTAAGAAACCAAATTACAAGTCCTTAAAAACATTTGGTCGTGCTTGTTACCCTTGCCTAAGACCATACTAAGAATAAAAGTTCCAATTTCACTCAACAAAATGCATTTTTGTTGGTTATAGCAACTCCCACAAAGGTTTCAAATGTTTTAGTTCAACTAGAAAAATATTTATATCCAGTCATGTGATTTTCAATGAAAAAGAGTTTCCCTTCTATGGAAGTTTCCTAAATACCAAAGCATCTGAAAACCAAATCATTGTCATCACAAATTGGCATGCAACCTGACCACAAATTCTAAATAGGACCTCAACACAAAACATAGCCTCATCTGATACAAGTGTTGAACATGTCTAAATTGTAGTAGATCAGCCTAATTAGTCTCAAGTGTTGAGTCTAGAGCACCACACTAAGAAGAACATGCAAGAAGGTTGTCCATTGAAGAGGGTTCAACTCTCAAAGTTCTGATTTTGGTGAGAGTCCTGATTATAATAATTAGTTGCAGGAGCAACAAAAAGAAATATCCCCAGCTGACCTTGACAAGCATTCACTAACTTAAAATCAACAAGAAGAACCAGAAGAAGGGCACAAAATGATAACCAGGTCAAAGGCTGGTATATACAAGCCCAAGTAATATCCTCCATATTTTCAGTTGCTCACTGTTAAATGCTCTTTACTAGCTGAACCAATAATAATTGATGAAGCAATGAAATCCAAACATTGGACAACAGCCATGGAAGAAGAGATTGAGCCTTGAAAAGGAATAACACTTGGTCTCTAGTTCCCTATTTACCTATAATGAATATTGTAGGAAATAAGTGGGTGTTCAAAGTCAAGGAAAACATAGATGAGAGTTTTCAAAGGTGTAAAACAAGATTGGTAGCTAAGGGTTTTCATTAAAATGTAGGGATTGACTATGGAGAAAATTTTAGTCCAGTTGTTAAAGCTTCAACCATCAGAGTGATCCTTCGTATAGCTGTAATAGAAAATTGGAGGATAAGACAATTAGATATAAATAATGCATTCTTGAATGGAGACTTGCAAGAAGTAGTGTATCTGCAACAACCAACTGGTTTTGAAATAAAAGGAGGGAGCAATTATGTGTGTAAGTTAAACAAAGTTCTCTATAGCCTAAAATAAGCATCAAGAGCCTGGTTTGAGAAGCTGAGAAACACCTTACTAAGATGGGGTTTCAAAAATTCCAAGTGTGACACATCTCTATTTATTATGAGAAATAATAAAGAAATCATGTTTGTGTTAATATATGTGGATGACTTAATAGTCACAGGAAGCAATTCTCATTCTCTTAGTAAGTTTGTGTAGGAATTAGAAAAATTATTTGCATTAAAAGATATGGGAGCTCTACACCTTTTTCTTGGAATTGAAGTGATGAGAGATGAAACAGGAATTTATTTGACTCAAACCAAGTATATTGAGAAGATACTTAGAAAAACAAATATGGAAGGCTCAAAAACTTGCTCCACACCAGCTACTCTCAACAAAGATATCATAACCAATGAAGGAGAAATACTTAAAAATCCAACAGACTACAGGAGGATCATAGGTGCTCTGTAATACATAACATACACCGGGCCTGATATAGCATACATTATAAATAAACTGAGTCAATTTCTTCAACAACCTACTGTCAAGCATATGCAAGCTGTCAAGAGGGCTCTAAGATATCTCAAAAGGACTAGCAACTTTGGCCTTCACATTCAACCTTGCACCAATTATGCTTTAACAGGTTTTTCAGATGTAGACTGGGCATGTAATAGGGATGATCGAAGGTCAACAACTGGTTATTGTGTCTACTTTAGTTCAACTCTAGTCTCTTGGAGCTCGAAGAAGCAACATGTTGTTGTTAGGTCTAGTGCGAGTCAGAATATAGAGCTTTGGCTCGTGTCTCATGCGAAATCACTTGGCTAGAATCATTACTCAAAGAACTATTCTTCCCTGTTACAGAGGTGCCTATTACATGGTGTGACAACCTTAGTGCAAGTCAACTTGCAAGTAACCCTGTGTTTCATGCTAGAACAAAACACATAGAAGTATACATTCACTTTGTTTGAGACAAAGTTCTTGAAAGGAAGCTGGAAGTAAGATATGTGCCATCTCAAGATCAAATTGTTGACTGCCTCATAAAGGCATTAACAGGTTTCCAATTTCACAACTTAAGAACCAAACTTGGAGTGATCGAGAGACCTCTCAAACTGTCAAGATTGAGGGGGGATGTTAAGACTCATAAAATTAGAGCTAATTGCATCATTAGCAATTCTGAAGAAGCCACTACTAGCTGTTATATGGACCACAGAGGAATGAGCCTTGACAGAGAATAAAAAGTAAGTGATTGTTGATATGCACGTTCCCTTTTGTTTGGCTACTATAACAGATTATTTTATTTGTATATTCTTTTATTCTTATCACCCAAAATATATTTGTAAAACTCTAATTGATTGTTCAAATATATAAAAAAGGCACCTCCTTTCAGCTGATATTTTTAGAGCTGAGAAATTATTCAACACCTCCTCATATTTTTCACTAAACCTAGAAATTAAGTCATAAAAATATAAATTAAGAAATTCAAATTCCTGAAAAAAGACAATAGATTACATTATCATTACCAAAATTGGGATTGGAAAACATAAAGAGAACAACAAACAAAGAAAATCAAAATATAAGGAAGAATCAAAAGAAAATCGAAGAAGTGAATCTTGATAGAAAATGAATCTGTATAGAGCCAGTGGCAGAACTAGAAGATTACGGAGGGGGCAAAATTTAGAAGAAAAAAATTACAGACAAATTCAAAATACATTAAACATTTAATATTATAATAGTTCAACAATTAATTTATACTTTTAGATTGACTACGACTACGAGGTGGTAATTGCATTCTACGAGTTTGTATTTTTTGAAAATATTGAATGACAGCTTCATTTTCAAATTTTACAAAAATGTCTATCTCCACGTAGCACACCAAGCAATCTGTTAAAAAATAATCTCCCATCTTATTGCGCAAATCCGTTTTGATAACGTTCATTGCTGAAAAAGTTCTCTCAACAGTAGCAGTTGCAACAGGTAAGACTAAAGCTAACTTAATAAGCAAATATACCAAAGAAAACATATTGTCGTATCCTGTCTCAACCATTTTCTGAGCAAGAGCTTCAATATCATGCAAATTAAAAAAAAAACTTCATTCCATTTTATATCAGCAATGTAGGTCTTAAGTTAACCCCGAAGTATTATTCGATCAGTGTTGGAGAAATCATATGGATATAGTTTAGCAAGATGAAGTAATCTAGATAGATTGAAATTGGAGAAGGAGTCTATAAGAGAAAGAAAATCAATGCACAAAAGTAAATCTGTACTTGATTTACAAAAATGAATCTCTATTTCTTGTGCAATAAAATCAATAACCTGATATTTAATGAAAGAAAATAAGGTTGTAGTATAATAAATAGTTAAGTACTAGAAAAAGGATTCATGAAGGAAAAAGAGTACCTGAAAAAATATTTTAAACTCGAAAATGATGATAATAAGTAATAGGAAGATCAGCATGTTTAGAACGCAGACGACCTGAAATATTATTTTCCATATTAGGCATTATCACACCATGATCTATACAAAAGTCGTTAACAACTTCCAACAATTCATCCCAACCATTCTCCCTGAAGTTTTGCAATTATTGTTTAGCAGTTGCAATCAAATGTATAGCATTGCCAATGTTTTGATCATTTCTTTGTAAGACTTGAGATAGATCATTTGTCATTCCTAAAACTTCCTTCATTAAGAAAGTAATGAAAATAAACTCATAACTTTCTATTTTGTCAACCAAACTTACAACTGTCCCTCAATTTTTTCTTTCAGCACCATCATCTGCTATGTTTTCAAGAACCTCTTCCACTGCAGACCACATAGAGAAAAGACAAATAATTATTTTATAATGTGAACCCCAACATGTAGCACCAGGTCAAGCTAAAGTTGTTTCTTGATGTAAGCCTCTTTTAGTTTGAGTATCACCGCTTTTCAAATATTGAACTACTTCATCATGTTATTTTTGATGGAGAGCATCCCTTCTTTTACATGAAGCTCCAACCATATTCACAATTATTGAAGTATAATAAAAAAAATTACTTACATATCTATTATTCTCTGTTGCCATAACAAGCAACGATTGAAGTTGATTAGCAAAACAATGAATATACCTTGCTTGGGGGTTTTTATTTAAAATGAGGGTCTTTAACCCATTTAATTCACCCTGCATATTAGAAGCCACATCATATCCTTAACCTTTAACTCTACTAAGTGATAATCCATGTTTAGCAAAAAAAAATCATCAATTGCACTTTTCAAAGATAGAGTGGATGTGTCACTCACATGTGCTACTCCAATAAATCGTTCAACCACTTGTCTCAACTTATTAACATATCTCAATACCACAACCATTTGCTCTTTCACTGAATTATCTCGAGCTTCATCAATTAATAAAGAGTAGAAGTCATCTCAATATCCTCAATAATGGCTCGTGTCGTCTCTAAGGCACAAACACTCACTATTTGTTTTTGGATATATGAAGAAGTGAGTTGATTATTTTCAGGAGCATTTGAACAAGCTACTTTTCTCACATCAATATTGTGTTCAATGTACCAATCAAGAAGTCCAAGAAAATTATCCCTATTAAGTGAAGTTTTTGACTCGTCATGTCTTCAAAAAGCCAATATGTGTAATAGAAGAAAATAGATTATGTTAATAACAGTAGTCAAACGTATCTAATAAAAAGCCTCATATTCTTGGCTGAAATTAGTAAACACATGAGACACACTTTGTCTTTGATTTTTGAAGCTAAAATATTGCATTCTTGCATTATTGTGTGGATTAGTTGGACCGCCAATATGTTCATTAAATTTTTCTAATGTCTTTTTCCAATTATTGACACCAATGGATGTGAAGACATTATCCTCATGCTTAGCTCCTCTATTCGAGCTAAAAAGATAACACCAAAAATAAAAGGCTGCATTTTTGGACATGTTGTACTCTAGCCACTCGTATTTAGAGAACCAAACATCCCTAAAACTTCTTTTAATTTTTTTTCAAATTCTCTTTGTGGAAAATTGTGTCCATAAGGTTGACAAGGTCCTCTAGCTAAATATTGTCTCACAACATCATCCCTAATCCCAATATCATATTCATAAATAGGTTTACGTAATACTGGGTCACCAATAATATCATCAAAATTAAACTCTTGAACACCTTTTTTTACTGCTAGCTTCTCCATCACCACTTGCTTGACTACTTAATGTCTGGTTTTGGATCAAAATATTCGATGATTTACCTCGTACTCTCTTAGTCTTGATAAAAAATTTATCCATATCTATTTCAAGAATTTCAAAATTATTCACATAATTATGATACTCTAAATTCTCATTTTATATTAATATGCAACTTAATTGATATCATAAGTAAAATAATAAATTAAAAAATATAAATCATTCACCAAATAAATTAAAATAATAAATTAAAATCAACAAATTAAACTATACATCTTTAAAAAAATAAAATAAAAACTAATTTTAAAAATACAAATCAAAACCTTAAATCCTAATTTTCATCAATATTCAAATTCACTCACCTAATAAAATCAAATTAATAAACTAAAATCAACAAATTAAACAATACATCCTAAAAAAATTAAATAAAAACTAATTTTAAAAAATACTAATGAAATCCCTAAATCTCAATTTTTCATAAATATTCAAATACATTCCCTAATAATATCAAAATAATAAATTAAACTCAACAAATTATATAATATATCTTCAAAAAATAAATAAAAATTAATTTTAAAAAATACTAATCAAATTCCTAAATCTCAATTTTTCATACATATTCAAATACATTCCCTAATAATATCAAAATAATAAATTAAACTCAACAAATTATATAATATATCTTTAAAAATTAAATAAAAACTAATTTAAAAAAATACTAATCAAATTCTTAAATCTCAATTTTTTATAAATATTCAAATACATACCCTAATAATATCAAAATAATAAATTAAACTCGACAAATTAAATAATATATCTTCAAAAATTAAATAAAAACTAATTTTTGAAAAATACAAATCAAATCCCTAAATCTCAATTTTTCATTAAACTTAAACTTCATTAACCTAATAAAATTAAAATCAATACATTAAACAATCTAAATCAATACACCATTAAAACAACAAATCAAAGACTAATTTTAAGTTTTTTAAGAAAATCTAAACATAATTAACAAAAACACAAAAAAATTATTTAAATTTAAAAAAATTTCTGGCCTATCTCTTTCGTCGCTGCTGCCTGCTAATGGCCATTGATGGCATTCGGCGATTGTCGTCAGTGAAGTCTCCTCCCTTGCTCGATCGGCCGGCCTCTCCTCACTGCCCCTGCTCCTCAGCTTTCTTCTTCTTGCTTTCTGCCCGAGCCCACCCTTGCCTATTATAAGCTTATTTTTTTTTCATTTACGCCGTTTCAGTCAATGCAAAATATATATATATTTTTAAAATTCTGGCTGAAACGGTTAAAAAAATAATAATGTCTTCTTCCTCGTCGCCCACAGACGAGAGCAAACGCAGAGGAGGGGGGGGGGGGAGCCCTCACCTCTGCAATGTCGACGACCAAAAGCACCCCTTATAAGGGCTTCTGGTCACCGACAAAGAGGGATTCATTATCTCTCAAGATCCCCTGCCACCTCCCCTGTATAGAGCCATACATTTTGTCCAGTATTCACATGTTCTTTTAGCAATTTCTATCACTTTATTTTCTCAAACTTCCCACCATTGATCCACTTCAAAATTCGCAAAAAAAAAAAAACTTTGGATTTGATGTTCCAGCATAGCGAAAAATCTCTTCTATTAAATTCCTAAAATTCTTTGCCTCTTCTTCATTATTCAAGTTATCACCCAAGTATATCATTTCCCTATAACCATTCTCACAATTACATTGAAAGTTAAAGTTGATATTAATGATATTTGCAATCCGTCTGAATCTTTTCGAATACTGAAAATGAGAGTTTCAAAAAGTAGTTCATAGGAGTTTCAAATTATAGGCGACGGTAGAAAGATATAAAGAATAAATAATAGAAAGGAGAAACCATATTTTAGAAAACAAAAAAAAAATAAGTTGAAAATAAAAAAATAAAAAATAATTAATATCAGTAAAATTAAACGTGAAAGTTTAATGTAATTTTCTCTAATAATAATAATAATTTAGATTTTTTGACAAAAATATAAGAAAATTTTAAAATAATTTAAAATTTATTATTTACTAAGATACTAAAATTTATAAAATATTTATCAAAATACTAAATTTTTATTAATTTATAATGAGTTTATAATGAGTTTATAAATTTTACATAGTTTATAATGAGTTTATTATTAGTTTATAAATTATATATAGTTTATACATTATAAATTTATAATAAAATGACTAAAATACTAATATCAAAGTAAATAAATTTTAAAAATATGATGGAGAATGTTATTTTTTTAATAATTTTCTTTAAATATAATTAATCTCAGTAAAATTGAAAATGAAAGTATGATGTAATTTTCTCTAATAGTAGTAATAATTTTTTCTAAATTTTTTTTTTGTTTTATTTGGACTGTCAATATGATAAATGGGACATTTTCTATGGGCCTAAATAAGTCCATTGAGGAGATCCAAGTCCATGCAGTTTTGTGCCAATTTTCACTATAAAAATAGGTAGGGAAGCAAAACCCTAACAACTCTATTGGAGGCAACTGCGTGGCTTCGTTAAAAAACAAGATCTGCTGCTCTCTTTTTCTACAATCCTTGTTCTCTGATTTTATGCATTTTATGAAAGATTAAAGAGAAGAGAATGGTGCGATGATGATTAGATTATAATCTCGTTAATCTGATAATTAATATGAGGATAACTCCTCTATTCCATTCTTAAACCCCCTGAGCGCCTTTCTCTAATCTCTCTTCGTCTTGTCTTCTTATTCTTAATTATGATTTTATTTCTATTGCTAATGCTTTCTATAATGTTTTTCAAAATATAGGCTTGTTTGATGTTACTAGGAATTTCGATTCACATCTTTGGGTATTGGATTTTTTCCTTCTCAGATCTTCTGCGATTGGATGCTACTTGATTAATCTCGTATTCGAGAAATTCTTTTTTTTCATAATTCAAAATTATTATTTAAATTTGAAGTTTTTATTTAGAAAATATTACTTGATTATTTGATCCATTTATTCTTATAACAAATATAAATTAAAATTATACATGAGATTGTATATAAAATTTGAATCTTACTACTGTAAGATTGTTCTTCCACTCGTAACAATGGATCGCCCCACTCGGGCCAGAAAATACTTTTTTTTTTAATTTAAAAAGTTTTATTCATTTTTTTAACTGTAATTTTATTCATGGTTATAAATAATTAGGATAAAATTAAAGAAAATTAATGCATAATAAAATAAAATTATATTGATAATTTTTCTATAAAATTTTATTTAAATGATTTTGAGATTAATTAAAATATAATATGATTCAAAATTAATAATATATAATAATTTAATAGAAATACATCTAATAATATCTCAAATTAAATTACGAAATTTTTTTTATATATTATATTTGTATTTTTAATTTTTTTTTATTTTTTGGAATCTAACTTTTTTTTTAATTTATTGGTATTCCACATTTGAAGGAGACAGCCTCATTCATTCATCATATTGCATCAAATTTTTATAAATAATTATTCAACTCCTCTATTTCATTTAATCATAATTTACAAATTCTCCTCAATATTTACTTTGAATTCTTTAAATTTATATCATTCTTGCTATATGTATTACAACTTATACATTGAAAATTTTTTACTCCATGAAATATATGTTCTCCATTGATTTCTAATAGGTAACCTATTCCTTCTAACAATATGTTCATAATCTAAGAGCTTCCCAACATTTAAATTTATTGACAAAAAAGTGAAGAACTATTTTCTTGAACTATGTTGACCCCAAGTTGAGGACTATTCTCCTGCTAGATTATAGTAGTAGGCAATCATACTACAAGTGCCAAATTTTAAATCTATCAAATTCAACTGTCAAATTCTAAATCTATCAAATCCAACATATGTATGGCACTGTCAAAACATGACCAACTATTTCTTTTAAGTTGAGATTCATTAGTTATAAAATTTATTGATTAAGGCTTATGCACTAGTCATATACAACATAAAGTAATATAAATTCTTCTTATTCAATACTAAGGTGGTGTTTGATAATATAATTTTTAAATTATGTGATAATATTGTTATTCAGATAATCTAAAAGTTCCAATGAAGCAAAAAAATCTTTAAAAATTATATCAATAATTTTTAAAACTTGAAATTTATACTAAAATGCACCAAATTAATAGGTTTTTAAACAAATATGAATCATTATATTATATATTGATTTAACATCTTTGTATATAAATCCACAATATGATATGTAGTCATAGAATTTATATAAAAAATCTTATATTTATTTTAAAGAAGATATACAAATACTTTTTCTTCGAAAAAACTAAAAAAGGTCCACCCAAAATTTTAAGAAAAAAAATAAATATTTTTAGTAAATATAAAACTACCATCATCCACATTACAATTTAAAAAGTTTAATCTCATTTGGTATATTCTAGACAGTGACAGAAGTAGGGTTGGAATGAGGAGGGGCAAAATTTTATGGCCGACGGCTGCCTCTTGTTGATTGGTTGGGGTCTGGGGCGTAGGGGCCTGCTAGGCTGGTGTGGGGCATGAGGGGTTGTCCCTGCCCAACTGGTTGGGCGAACGCGTGCATCACATGTTAGTAGGTTGGCCAGCGATGTTTATTCTCCGGTGTCGTGCGTCGTTGGCGAGCCCAGTAGTCTCTACCAGCAGTTGCCGCCTCGCCTTCGTCCCTCCCTCTCTTCTCTCGTTCTCTTTAACCGCTAAACATAGCAACTCCTCTTTTTTTTAAATATATTATAAGTGAAACAACGCCGTTTCAATTTCACTCATAACGTATTAAATATATATAACCCCTGACTGAAACGATGAACATTTTTGTAAAAAAAAAAAGAAAAAGAAAAGCGTAATGGGTCTTCTTCAACTCCTCACGCATGCCAGTTTTGTAATGAGTCAAGGGGGCGCTCGTCCAGTTGTCCTTGCTGCCATTATCGGCGGCCAGAAGCACACCTGCCCTATATGTAATTCTGGTCGCCGATGAGGGGGGGTCATTTGCCACTCACGACCCCCTAAGTCTGTCCTTAGTTCTAGAAATAGTAAAAAAACTTAATTACATAAATGATTAGTCTCTAATTTCATCTACCAAATTTAAACCACTATGATTGATATAAATAAAATTACACCATAAAATTATATAGTTTAATTAAAAATAAAATTATGTTCAAGCAGCTCGACTATAAAATTAATAAAATATAATTTTAGATTCTAGCAATTTAATAAAATTGTAAGAACTTTTTAATAATTTTACTAAAAATGAAAAATCTATATGTATTAAATAAAAAAAAGAAATATGTTAATAACACAACTCAATAGTCAACATAGTGCTCTTTAGAAAGCCAACATAATTTGAAAGATATATTCATTATACCTTTAATTGTGAAGACTAAAATCTAGAGTAATTTTAAGAATAGAATCATATTAAAGCCTCTCTCTCTATTAAAGCCTCTCTCTCTATATATAATTCTATATGTATTGCAAAATATACTTATTTACAATTATTATTCAAAAATTATTCTTAAAAAATATTTTTTAATAATAAAAAATATAATTAATAATTTCAATTATATAATAATTAAAATTTATATATTTAATTATTGTAATATCTTTTTTAAAAAATAAATATTATTAGAAAAAATTATATATATTGTTCAATCTAAATTTGTTGCAAAGTATTATGATATAATGTTATATGTGTGTGTGTATCTCTCTCTCTCTCTCTCTCTCTCTCTCTCTCTCTCTCTCTCTCTCTCTCGTCTGTCTCCACAAATACAAAATCTAAGAGGAAAAATCTTTCGTTGAATTGATGTATTAAAAATAGGATATCCATTTATTTGTCTAATTTATTCTTCTAGATTCTTTTTGATGTGGTATTTATCTATGTATTTAATGAATTGTGTATGAACTGCTCAGAATTTATGTTGTACTATTCTACAAACTGTTTATTCTTAGTCTTAAGACTAATAATAAATTATGTAATCTTTATAAATTGCAATAGGCATGATTCACATTTTGTAAGTTAAAAAGATAAGAAAATTATTACTCTAAATTTATTAAAATCGCATAAAAATTTATTAAAAAATAAAAATAAAAAAATACCCTTTCATCTTGTTTGAATTATCACGTTCTTGAACTTACTATAATCACACCATGCATATTTTTAAATTCCATTGCTTCTTAATTTTCTTCACCACGTTGAAGAAATTAATTTGAGAAGCCATAGATATCTATGGTTGAATAATAATTTTTATAGTTGAATTTTTATGGTTGAGTAATAATTTTTTTTTTGGGCAATTTAAATTTAATTTAATTCTTTTATTATGATTACGCTTATTCTTTTATTCTAATGTTAATTCTTATTTAGAATCTTTTAAATTCCAATATTTTAATACTTTGTTTAATTATATGAACTACTCTTCTCCTTTACATATATATATGTGTGTGGATAGATAGATAGATAGATTACCTTGGAGTAAAAGCAATTAAACCGATCTTATCAGTAATTAATGACTAATTAAAAGAACATTTAAATAATACTACAACAGCAACTTACCATTCAAATGGAGACACAGCTGCAAAATTGACAAACATGTATTGTCCACTTTTATATCTAAGTCCTTGAGGCTTTGACACGTGAAGTGCCGGCACATTTCCAAGGTAAATTGCCACCTTCATTGTCAAATTCAAAACATTAATAATACCACTATTTTTCTTTGTTTTTCTGTTTTTCTTTAACACTAACGTGAAAGAATTTACCTTTTTAATAGTAACTGGCTTGATATTAGACATTAATATAATCTTTCACTTGTATAAAGAATTATAGGAATAGCCAAATACATCCGAGACTGCCAATAATGAATATGATAATATTGATTATCAAACAAATAATGTTAAAAAAGCCTTTTAAAAAATATACAAAATTATTAATTAGAAAAATGCCAATAGCTTGAAGGTTGGCCTTCAAAGTATGGCTGCATAAGCTTCCATTTCTCTTTACTTGCCTGGAGTAGGCGAGGGAAATCACAGGCTAAGTAAGAAATTGCATACAGACCAACTCCAATTGAAATTTCAATTGCTATCACCTGAAAACAAAAAATGAAAACAACCTATTTTTTTTGTATTCAAATTTTGATTTGCATAACCTTGTTTTTCCCCCAATAGAAAGGGCATTACCTTGTGGAAATTCAGGTTGTCATAAAAAGGAACCATGACACCTAACTTGGTCTCATTTCTAAGCCAAGTAAGTGGTTCTACAAACTGGTAATAAAATTAAAGCCATATTCAATTTCAATGTCTCAGCTCCTCCTTTGGCAATGCATACGCATTACTTCATAAACATCTCTTCTTCGCCTATACTGAACATACTTGTAGGCAAATTAGGCCAGCCAAAACCCCAATCCACAGAGCCATCACCTACACTTTTTGTCAATTGTCTAAAATGAAATACTTTGTGCTTCTACACCATCTTCTTAATGGGTTCACTGCACCAATTCAATCAAAAACATAAATTTGAATACAAACATTACATGCCAAAGAAAGTCTGAAGCCTTGAATCAAAGCTTTGATTGGAAATTTGTAAGCCTTGAATCAAAGCTTTGATTGGAAATTTGTTCTTAGAATTCCTTCAGCTCATCTTTACTTATCGAATCGCCTTGAATATTCCTCTTTCTAGCAAGTTCATTAAACAATTCCCCTGTAAATTCCTTAGATTCTTTCATTCCTGCCATGAAAAATTAAGCTAATAAATAGATTAGTATTCTAAACCTTTTTTTTCCAAACTTTTTTCTTCTTTGTACCTATACATTAAGAAAATCGTGAGCGAGGTACAAAGAAATGTATAATTATCAATATTTGATAATGTATATCAATATTATCAACAGAATTGAAATTTAAAATATGAAATTTAAATTTTTTATAAATTTAATCATGTTTATAAATTTTTGTTTCGACAAAATAAGATTCTTTTTTAAAATTTATTCAGACAAAATGAGTATTTTTTTTATAATATACCAAGTGGCAATTTAATATTCTTACACTGGACTTGATATTAAGAAAAACTACTCTCCTTTTTTATATATATATATATATATAAACTAATGTGTATAATACAGGAATAATTAAAAATAATAATTTTAACACATTAACTATGTTAATTTATTATATATATATATATATTTTATAAACTCTTATACATTTATATATATATATATTTCTATTTAATTATTAATTACAATTTTACCAAATAATAATAATATTCACATTATTCTTTCACTTAATTTTCCCTACTTTAGTACACTTAAATACAATTTCAGTTATTACAAATAGGATAATAAAAATTAAAAGTTGGAGCCATCTAGAGATTGTTAATAAATTTCAGATCTATATATCTTAGAGGTTGCTTTTAGAAGCGAAAAATATTTGTTTTGTTTGACTTTATTTATCATATATATATTTGAATTGCTATAAATATATGTCTTTAGAGGCGGGAAAATGTTTGATTTTTCGACTTCATTTTTATTTCAATTGAGCTATTGTAGGTGTTTATGGAAAATTTTATCATAAAACAGATTCATATTTCCACTAATATACCTTATCAATTATAATATATGATTTAACTTATAATATTAAAAAAATAATTTTTATTTTTAAATTACATATTATAATTGGTTAGATATGTGAATAAGACATGGGCCTGATTAATTTCATACTTTGTGTTTATATTTATATTTGTAATTGTGTATGAATATTTGTAGTATATAACAAGCAAATAAGCCCAATCGCGCTGCACTATTATAATTTATGATATTCTATATTATTTTAAATAAAAAAATAATTTATATAATAATATAATTAGTATATAAAAAATTATATGTATAAATGCATTTAATATTAAAAATTTTTATATTTATGTATAGTAAAATTATTTATAATAAGATATATTTAATATATTAAGACTTTTTTTAAAATTGATTCGAGAATTCGTTGATCAAACAAGTAATTAAAATATTAATTTTTAATTTTATTAATTTATTAAATTAGTAATTGAATATAAAAGAATAAATGAAAATTTATTTTTGTTAAATTTTTTTAGTTAAAACCTTAAAATGATATAAGTAAAGATAAATATGAAAGTAACAGTTGAAAAATAAATAAATAAATATAGGAAGATTTAAATTAAGTTTTCTATTTTTTTTTTTGCCAAAATTTAAACTAAATTGATATAGTAAGGATATTTTTCAGTAGAGTAAAAAAATTTATTTGCTAATCTTTGAAAGTACTGTCTACTTTATATTTTTTAATCCTTTACTTAAAAAGTAGGTAAAATTTTTATTAAAAACAAAATTAAATAATATAAAACTTTAAACTTAAATATAATTGATAATATATTCATTTTAAATTTTTTTAGAATAAATTTATATTGTTAATTTAAAAGTTAAAATAAAATAATAATTAAAATTTTGAAAATTTATCTTTCTAAAAGTGAAAATTCACTGATTTTATTGAAAATTAAAATAAGTATATAATATATATTATATATTATAGTAATAAGATCTATTCTAATTATTAAAATATTAATTATTTTTATTTAAAAGAAGTAATTATAGGTTTATAAATTTAAATTGTCTATGAACAAATTTCAACATTACCATATTGCTATTGCATGTTTAATGCTGATAAATTTACTATTTATTTGTGTGGCTATTTTAATATATAAAAATATTAATTATAATTATTTTATAGTGTGATTGTTCAATAATTTTTATTATATTAATTATAAAATATTTATTATAGATTCATTTATTACGAAAAATAATATAATAAATTTTTTTAATTCATAAAAAATAAATTATTAAATACTAACTCTCTAAAATAACTATAATTAATATTTCTCTTAATATATTATATAGTCGGACAAAAATCCAATTTAACATCTAAACTATAATCAAAAGTTCTGATGGGCTCTAAAAATTTTATTTAAATTAAATTAGTATTTTTTATTTTAAATTTAGTTCAAATTATCTATTTTTTAATAAAATTATTAAACAGTTAATAATATGGAGCTAATTTAAACTAAAATTAAATATCACGAGCCAAATTTAAAAAATTATTTATTAATTAATATTTTTAGTATCAATAATTTATAATATTAATAAATATTTTTTTATAATTTACAATAATTTAATAATTTTTAATTTAACAAATAATTAAAAATATTAAATAATATATAAACATTTATATTATATACGATTTTTATAATTTTTTAATATAATATTAATTATAATATTATGAAATTAATATTAAAAATATTAATAAACAATTTATGCTCAAATTGGTAGTAACCCTAGCTATTTTTGGAGTAGCATTTGGGAATGTAAGGATTTGATAGACAAAGGTGGCTGTTGGCGAGTGGGTTCTGGTTCTTCATTGTCAATTTGGGAACAGAAGTGGCTGCCTTCCACGGAAACTATGAAGATTGTTACTCCCCGACCTCCGTTGACTGATTTCTTTACGTTAGCTGATCTTATTGAGAATGATCATTGGAAGTTGGAGGTAATTTCAAATTTGTTTATAGAGGAAGATCGTGTGGCCATTACAAAGCTCCCTCTTAGTAGGCGTCGTCCGCGTGATGAACTTTTTTGGCGTTTTGATCCCAAAGGGGTGTATACTGTTAGAATTGCTTATAAGTTTCTGATGAATAAAGCGGGTGTTGTTGTTCCCATGGCAGTTTCTACCTCTTGGCAAAAGTTATGAAATTTGAGAGTTCCTCCAAAGTGTTTGAATTTTATTTGGAGGAGCTGTATAAATGTGTTGCCTACCATTGTTAATTTGCAGCAGCGTCATGTACCAGTGGTGGGTAGTTGTTATTTCTGCAATGTGGAAGAAGAAACAGTCCTACATGTTCTTGTCGAATGCAGTTTTGCTAGAGAAGTGTGGGCAAGTTTCCCCCTTGAGTTTCGTCCGGAGGCTGCAGTTTCTTTTCAAGACTGGTTCTTCAATTTATTTGAGTAGTGTGATGCTGGGAGGTTGAGATCCATAGTTTTAATTCTATGGGCTCTATGGGAAGCTAGGAATAGTTTGGCGTGGAAGAACAGAAGGTCCAATGCAAGACAAGTCCTTCGTCATGCTCATAAACTGCTGCTTGAATGGGATGCAGTCCAGGATTCATCTATCGTTCCTAATATTCCACCTTCGGTTTCTTCAACTATTTGGTGTAAACCTCCAAATAATTTTTTAAAAGTAAATGTTGATGGAGCTTACTTTCACGGTGTGTACGGAGGTATTGGCATGGTTGCAAGGAATGATAAAGGTGATTTTATAAGTGCTTTTCAAAGATCATTTTTTGGTAATTTGAAACCAAGGGTGATTGAGGCTTTGGCTATTCGTGAGGCTCTAAGCTGGCTTAAGGAAGAAGGATGGTCTTTCGTAATTATAGAGTCAGATGTTTAATCTTGTGTTCGGGCTATTACTGATCCTAATTACAAAGATCATTCGGCTTTTGGACTGTTGATTGATGATTGTAAATCCTTATTGAGTGATTTAAGGGATGTTCATCTTTTATTTGTGAGACGTTCTGCGAATAATGTTGCTCATAACCTAGCTAGAGCATGCATTTATTTCGACGGAATTGGTGGAATGACGTTCTGTTCCACCTATTTGTATTTTTTATTTGATTGCGAAAGAGAAATAAAATAGTCTCACATTTTTTTCTCAAAAAAAAATTTAATAATTTTAATTTTTAATATATTTCATATTTTAAATAATTAATTAATTTTAAATATTATAAATTATTTACTAATTAATATTTTTAATATAAATAATTTATAATATTAATAAATATTTTTTATAATTTTATAATTTATAATAGTTATTTATTTTAATTCTATGTCTTTAATTCTATTAGATAGACAGTATAAGCTAAAATTACTCTATTTTTTTTAATTTAAAACTATCTAATATACTATAGGAATAAATAATGCGCTATTTATTTTTTATCTTTTCATTAATGATTAATTTTTTTTAAAAAAAATACAATTTTTTATTCTTTTTATCTTTTTAAAAAATAAAATTAAAAAGTATGCCTTTTAAATTATATATATATAATTATTAATTTTTTAATTATAAATTATTTAAATATTATGAATTATAAAATTATAAAAAATACTTATTAATATTATAAATTATTGATATTAAAGATATTAATTAATAAAATTTTTAAAAAATATTATATTAATTTTTTTGAAAAATTTAATTCTGTCTTTAATATTTAATTTAAGTTTAAATTGACACTTATCACTAATTATTTAATAATTTCGTTAAAAAATAGATAATTTAGATTAAATTTAAAAAATATATTAATTTAATAAAAAAAATTTAAAATTAATTTAAATTTTTCGTTATAATTTAGTAGCTAAATTAAAACTTTGCCGTTATGTAATATGATATTTTTTTTTTTTAAAAAAAAAGGCATTACACAATTCTTCGATATTTTTAGTTCCATACATATTTTGAATTTTTTAAATCATTTTGTGGATAATGATGAGGTCAAGATTAATTATTAGTCATTGGTCGGTATTATGAAGAAAGCTTCACAGGTTTCAAAAAAATACAAAAAAGAAAACATCAATTTGGCCAAAGAAATGAAGCTTACTATTCATTCAATTCATATAAAAACGTGAAACTATTTCAAAAGCTCTGAAATTTCAACACGTCACTTTAATTTGGTGGCTGCCAGAAAAGTCCAATTCCTCATCCTATAAAACCACCAAATTTCTTTTTTTATTGTTGAAAACGAACAAAAGGGATCGAATTGAATCATTCGATTTTTTGGGTTTTGGAAATTCGACATCAAGAACCATAATTTGACGCAGGGGGAAAACAGAGAATTGAAGAAAAATGGAGGTTCTGAATGAGGAAGAAGAGTTCAATTGGAGAGAAGTAAAGCTACCATCGTTGATCCCAGTGGTTCCAGAACCAGAGCTAGAAAGAGAAAGTGGGGAGAGAAGAAGAGGCAGAGATATTGTTATTGCAATTGATCATGGACCCAATAGCAAACACGCCTTTGATTGGGCTTTGATCCATCTCTGCAGGCTTGCTGATACTATTCATCTTGTTCATGCAGTTTCCAGTATGTCTCTTTTTTAATTTCTCTTCTCCTTCTTCCCTTTTTTTTTTTTGTAAATCATTAATTGGGTTTTTCTTTATTTTCATGGGTTTCTTTTATATGTATATATATAGGTGTCAAGAATGATATTGTGTACGATATGGCTCAAGGGCTTATGGAGAAACTTGCTGTGGAGGCTTTTCAGGTTGTCATGGTGAGTAAACCTTCTTTAATTTATATACTATATAATTGTCTTTTTTTTTTTACCACCAGATTTTTATTCTTTATATTCATTAACTTGAAGTTTGTTGTTGATTTTTTATTCACTGCTATAAGTAATTATTTCCTATTTTAGAGTTTCATTAAGGCTTTGTTTTTGAGCATTTTCAATTTGGTTTTTCATAGGTTAGTATTGTTTGGTTTAAATTCAAACCATATTTGGAAAGAATTTCAATTTATTTTGGTAGTTTATGATGGTTTGATGGTGGTTTGTTAATGGCAACATTAAGTCATTTTTATAAACCGATTTGGTGTGTTGGTGTGGTTTTACTTTTACAATACCAAAATTGCCCCTAATCAAATTTTAAAAACTCAACACTTTCTAATAATCTTTCCTCCCAATCCCATTTTTCTTTCCCAGTCCGTAATAACTGACAGAAGCCATTCCATAAGCTTGATGTGTGTGTGTGTGTGTGTGTGTGTGTGTGTGTATATATATATATTGTGTTTTAGAGTAAATAAATACTCAGTTATTCATAAGAAACAGTATAATTATAAGAGAGAATATTTCTAAAATGCTAACATAAAATTAGTTATGTTCCCAGCCCGTAATTAAAATTAAAATTAGTTACCGTGCACTATATACATTATTAGTTTATTAAATAAAGTTAATTAGTTTAATTACAATTTAAATAAATTTATTTTAATAGTAATTATATAAAATATTATACTAGAGGGTATTCTAGTCATTTTATATGTTTAAACTAAATCAATCCATCAAATAATTTAACAATATTATATCATCTCTCTCCAAATACAGTATACTGCTAATATCATACCATATCATATTGGATTTATTATACCATACATTATTAAATCATACTAAAAATGCTCCCAAACAGAGCTTAAGCATCTTCTTTGATTATATTTTGGTTTGTTTAATGGATCCTGACCTTGAGTTTCATTTTAAACGAGGAATAATTATATTATTATGTATAATAGGTATTTTATTACTGAGGTTTGCTATACACTAAGAAAAGTGAGAATTTTGACTTATTAATTGGAAATTGGAAGATAATGATTTTTGTTATTAATTATATGTGAGGGAGGGGCAACACTTCAACTTGAATCCAAAACCTAATTGGAGCAACAAAAATTCCTAGCCATTAGGCCAATTTAATACTAATTGTGTTTTCTTATCCTACAATTCTTTAGCAAAATAAAGAATTTTCCTTTGTAATTTTGTGAGATATAAATTCCACATGTTAGTGAGAAATAGCTATTTCATGCCTTCAACCAAATGAAATTAAATTATTAATCAGTGAATGATTGAGAAAAGAGAGATTAGTCTAATGACAATATTGCAGTTTGCCTTGATAATCTTTATTTTGCATCTTTTGGTTATACATTAGCCTTTAAACTTGGCAACTACCTTTAAAACTTTAAGGGTCAAATAATCTCCAAGAATTGAAGTCCTCCCTCAAATTATATTGTCTGATTTGTATGGAATTAGGTGAAGAGTGTTGCTCGGATTGTAGAAGGAGATGCAGGTAAGGTTATTTGCAATGAAGCAGAAAGGATAAGGCCTGCAGCTGTGGTTATGGGTACCAGAGGCAGAAGCTTGGTTCAAAGGTACATATTTTCTCTGTCTCAGTCTCTCTCTCATTGATGGTTCTTTTATAAAACAGCTTATTGGAATAATAATGTCTTGCTATTGTTTTATTGCAGTGTGTTGCAGGGAAGTGTGAGTGAGTATTGTTTCCACCACTGTAAAGCAGCACCTGTTATAATTGTTCCTGGGAAAGGTATTACTTCTGGCATTAAATCACTTTACTAAAATTAAAAATATCAGGACCTATGTAAAATAATTAGTCTTTTTGAAAAAAATGGACATTGGAGGTTCAGCTAAGAGTCCAATGGCCAAATGCTTTAGAAGTTTTGTTGATTTTCTTCATGATTTTTCACTTAAAGTACAAATCTAAATTCATTTTTATTCAAGGAATTTGATGCTAAATTTATCATCTATTTCCATTTGCAGAAGCTGGAGATGAGTCATTGGTAGAATGGACGTGATAACATGGCTACAACTTTGGCATTTAACGATGTGGGATTTGTGTGATTTTAAATATATGGCTGTTTGATTGGTTGGATTAGATTGATAGGATTTATTGTACGATTGTTTGATATTTATTATAACAAAGTTTAGCTATATGTAAAAGCAGAATGTATATTATTTGTAGTATAATCACAAACTTGCAGTTTTGAGTGGTTGCTTTAAATTTTCCAATTTCTTCATTCTCTTGTTTTTAGGGTTTGGTAATCCCATGTTTGAAATGAGAACAATGTTTTCTGTCTCCATTAATGCAGGTAATTTTGGACTCGTTGCAATGTAAAAAGCTTATTTTGTTCAACACTTCATTTTTATTATTACCTGCACAAGATTACTATGATTAGGCTTCTGGATTCCTGTTTTATTTGTGATAATATCTGCTTTGTTTCTTCCAATATTAATCATATTTCTATTGTATCAAATATATATTGAAAAAAAATTTCATCAAATTCTTCATATCTTCGTTATCAAATGTCATCTAAATGAGAAATTTTTTGAATATTCTTGTTTAGTTAGTTTGATTTTTTAATCGGAATTTCAGTCGTAAAATGGAAGTTTACTTGTCCACTAAATTAGCTTTTAGTTTAACCGTCAAAGTATAGGCAGGAATACATGTTATTTCTGCTAGATTTTAGGTTCCGAATTTGAGTTTTAGGTGTTATTTTCTCCTATATAATTAATAAAAATAAATAAATTAACTCTTGGTTTTACTCAAAATATTTAATTTAAATTGATATTTCACAAATATAATGCTAATCAATTTATTAAAAATTAAAAAAAAAACTTTTAAATTGATTTAATAATCAATATGGAGACAATCTTTTGATAAAATAAGTAAAATTTGTGTTTCATTACGCAATGGTAAAAAGGATTTAATCAGAGAAGCCACGCCATACCATAAAAACCCTGTATCAGCTCTGAAAATAGCCGAAGCACCAGCCAAAGAATTCTAAGGACTAAAATTAGCATCAATATTAATTAATTTTGATCCAACCCCTAGGAGTTGGAGTCCCAGATGATGCTTGAGGATTGCTGGAAAGTAAAAGTAATACAGAAGAAGATTGTGTTGTAGCAGATTGTTGAGCTTCTCCCTCATATGCTTTAGGAGATTTTCTGAAACAGCCCATTTGACCTTCTAACAGTGAGGATTGCGTCAGGGGGAGTCCCCTTGATGCAATAGTTATTTCGAGATTTTCAAACATTCCAACAGAGGCAAATAATTCTGTCCAAACATGAATGATAGCTGGAGTGATGAAATAATTTAATAACATCATGCCACCAGTTAAGAAAAGAAGATGTATTTATCCATGTTCTTTTCTAATTCTTAATAATAATGCTTTTTCCTCTCAATATATATATATATATATATTTTTTTTTCATGTGTAATATTTTTTATATATTAAATAAATATAAAATTTTATTTTTTTTATATTTTTTAGATTTTTTACCAAACCCATTGCAACATGTATTTGAACTTTTGATAAAAATATAAAAAAATTAAAAATAATTTTAAATATATCATATTTATAAAATATTTATCAAAATATTATAATTTATAAAATATTTAGTAAAATATCAGATTTTATTAATTTGCAGAGAGTTTATTATAATTAGTTTATAATGAGTTTATAAAATATACACAGTTTATAATGAGTTTATAATAAAATAACTAAAATATCACTGGTAAAAAAATATTAAAGATAATATTTTTTTTCTGTGTTTTCATTCTTTTTCGGCCCGTTATTTACCTGGCCTGAAATGTGGCCCAGCGAACAAAAATAGAATTCGCCTGGTTTCCTTGTTTTTAGTTTTGTTTTTAAATTTATAATGGTAATTTTTATTGTACATTTTATTTAAATTTTTTATATTAAAAATACTGTAATTTTCCCCTTCTCTTATTTCTTTTTTGCATTTTTGTGTTTTTGTTTCTTTAATTTTTTTAAAATTTTAAAATCCTGTTTTTCACTTATTTATATCTGGTGTTGAACCCAAATGGAAAGATCCTGAATGTGCTAATGGAGGGGGAAATGGTTTGCTGCTTGTTGCATGAAGCCATTGCTTTGATACCATGTGGCCAAAGACTATAAATATTTGCATGTGTGTTGTATCCATTAAAGTTTTTTTTCTTTATTCTTGATTTTACTAGAGTATTTTCTTTGAGAAATTTATACTATTTACTCATCTTACAATTTTTTTAAATATACTATTCTATCTTTTTTATTTTCAAATGTAACTTTTTTTTCACTTTTATTTTTTTTGTCTTTTTCTTTTCATTTTTACACAATAGCTAATGGGAAAGTGAGGTACTTTTTACATTGATTTTTTTTATGTTTTATTTATTTATTTATTTATTTTTATATTATTTTATTCAAAAATAATTTTATTGATGTTATAGTCTCACAAATACAAAATATACATATAACATTTATCAAACATATACAACATTTATATATAACTTCTGTCAAACATCTATCAAATATACATAAAATATCTATTAAACATCTACAGAATTTATTTAATATTTTTTAACTTTATTTTTTTAGTTTTATATTAATAAAATATACACACAATAACTATATAATATACATACAATATACAAAATAAAAATTTAATATATACACAATATCTAACAAACACCTATAATAGTTATAAAATATAAATCAAACATGCAGTGAATATCCATCAAGTATTTACATAATTAATAAGATTAATGTTTTTTTTTTAACTTTTATTTTGTATTCTTTTAATATATACATAATATCTATACAATATCTATATAAAATACATATAACATACATAATAAAAACTTAATATACACACAACATTTGTCAAACATTAATAATATACACTAAATATCTATTAAATATACACAAAACTTGATCAAACATCTACATAATGAAATTAATATATTTTTTTAAACTTTTATTCTATATTCTTATAATATACTCAAAATATCTATAATATATCAATACTTTTATTCTGTATTTTTAAAATTTTTGTTTTTCACCTTTTTTCTATTTATGATTTGTTTTCAAAGAAAATTTTAGATTTAGTTGCATGTTGTATTTTTTCAATTTGCTTATGATGCGATTTTTTTATATTCAAAGCAAAGTTTTAGATATAGTTGCATGCAAAATTTTTGAGCCTCGATTGATGATTCATATATAATTTTTTATTGATGAATCCTTTATTTTTATATTGATGTTTTGATGAAGAAGTTGAAGATTCATTTAAGATAGTTTTTCTTGAGTTTTTGATATTGATTATTTTTTTTTTAATTTTTTTGAGTTTTTGATTGTTGATTGTTTATTGATGATTGATGAAGTAAGATGATGTGATATTTTAGCAGTATTTTTGTAATTTTAGGAGATATTTTTATAAATCTGTAATATTTTTTTCATATCTACTATATTTTTTTTAAATTAAAAATTTTTTTAGTTTATTTTGTGAAAAACCTATTTTTTTTTAAACTGATCATTTTTTTTTTATTGTCATGAGATGTATTTTACACATTTGATAAAATATTTCAAAGGAATTATTTTTCTTTTGTAAATTTTTTCTATTGTCCTTTTCAATTTATATTTCTTACACATCATCTTTCTTTTGAATTGCATTTATTTTATTTTGATTGATTTGTATTAGTATTATTTCTGAAAAGTGATTCCCTCAAGACATCCAAATTATTCCTCCATACATACACTCGGTCTCTCTTAAGACATCCAAGTGATTCCCTTAAGCCATTCTTTTTGCTTCCTCACAAAAAGGAGTTCATCATTTTTCCAACTCATTACAAGGAACAAGTAGAATTAGAAAGACACTCATCACAAAAGTTGGCAATGTTTAGGCTACTATTCTCAGCAGAACTTCCTCTCGACAAAAAGGTCTATTCTAGTTATTTAACCTTCTCCATACTTGTTCTTTGATGCAGGTTAAAACATACTTATTAGCATGCATGGAGAAAGAAGAAACTATCATAGGGTTAATTACATCAATAGCCTCCAAACATTTACCATTATTTTACTAAAATCCCTAAATTTTATTTTATAAAGATAAAGCCTTTAAACTTTTGATTTTGTCCTGATAAAATTCATGAGACAGTTTTTCTGGCTATTAGAAAATAATATAGCAGTCACATGTTTCCGCTTAGTAAAAAAATAAAAAAAAAATGATAAATTTAAGAATTTAATTTGCACTTACAATATGTTTTGCTCTAACTGAATTAAAATTGAAGGTTGATGAAATTATTTATAATTTAGAACGAGCTATAAAGGATTTAAAGAGTCTGAAAGATATAACATTTGTAGTGTTTTGATAAAGGGAATTACTCCAGTAAACTCTTGCTTGTGGATTGATTGTATAAATAGAAATTAATTTTTTTTTCAATTTCCTTTTTGCCACGTGAGAACATCTACACCCTCCTTCCCATGCCTCTTTCTCTTCAAGAAATGTTCCAATTAAAAAGCTAGTAAGATATTGTTTGCCATGAGCCAACCAGGGACAAATGCACTTTGCTTCTCAGATAATAATTTAGACAAAATGTTCTTCATTCTGTTTGATAAAGCTTTAGCTGCCACCTTATATAATACATTGCACAGGGATTAAGAGGAAGTTTAGCCATAGATATTGGATTATTCTTCTTTAGAATAAGCATTATATGTGTGTCATTTAAGCCCACTAGAAGACATCCGTTATCAAGATAATATTCAATGCAAGTTTTAGTTACTTCTCGTTCTGTAATATCACAGAACAGTTGATAAAATGCTTGATTCATTCCATCTAACCTAGGGGATTTATCTGGAGATATCCAGAAAAAAGTGAAAGGTTGGAGCAAAACCTCATTCTATACTAAGTCCAGTTTCATTGCCCTTTGATAGAAATAACTTCTCAAAATATGTCACAATCACTTCCATCAACCCGTCTCCCCAATTCTTAAACTCACCACTATCCAGTGGCGGACCCCACCTTAACCATGGTCCATATATATATATATATATATATATATATATATATATACATACACATATATATAAATATTCTATATTTATATTACCAATTAGCTTGCGATTAATATTTTTTTGTTGTTGTTATTGTTGTTGTATATTATATATATATATATATGAATTTATATATATTCATTCATATATTTAAATTTAAATGAATTATATATATAATTTATATATATATATATAAATTTTACTTTAATTTTTAAATTTTGTTTTAAAAATTTATATATACATAAATAATTGAATGTTTGATGTGTTATGTAGAGAAAGATATTTTTTAAAAAATTAAAAATGAGGTAAAGATATTTTTTAAAAAATTAAAAATGAGATTATTATAGAACGTTTTCAAAGTATGCTAAGTCATAAAATATAATTACTGAAGGTGTTTTAGAGCCGAGTTTCATCCCAACCTTCAGGTCAGCCCAAAAAATATTCTGATTGCAAAGTGTAGCCCGTGGCCTGATTCTAAATCCGATTGAATAGAGCCACTTCGAACCTGACTAGATTGAGCTTAGAGTTAGGCCGTCCCAACGGATTTTTTTTAAATGAAATTTTTTTAGGATAAATTTTAAAAATTTTAAAGTCTGGTAAAATTTACTTATAAATATTACTTTCAAATTTTATTATATCAAATTATATCTAATAATATATAAATTATTATATCAATATTTCTGATAAATAAATTATTTAATTATTTAGTTATTTCATTATTCAAGAAAAAAATACATAAAATACAAAATTTATTTCTCATCGATTAAATTTTTAGGCTTCCCAAATATTATAAAATACATACAATATTTTAAAATTTTAAAATCTTTTTATATAAAATTTAAATTATTAAAATATATATTTTCAACAATATATAAAAAAATATAAACCTTTCGGACTGAGCCGGGCGGGGCTAGGCCGAAAATTTTTAACCTCCATCCGAAGTCTGACCCAAACATAGCTCGGATCTAGCTTTGAAAGCCCACTATCCAATCCTATTATAAGTTCGGGCCGGGCCAAATTTTTTGGACTGCAAATTTTTTGAATATTCCTAATATTTATTATTTTTTAAATATAGTTAATCTAATAATATAAATTAATTATTGAACTACTATAATATTAAATGTTAAATTTTATAGTAAATTTAACTTTAATTTTTTCTATAAAAATTTAGCGTCCCTCGATAAATTTTTAATTTCACCACCGTAGCTATCATATTTTGATTGGGCAAAGGAGTTATATTTTCCTCTTATTTTTAAAACTGCATGAAAGAGCTTAGAATTGTGATTTTTGGATAAAACATGTTAGATTTTAAAATTTTAAAAATTAAAATATTATATAAATTAAAACATGGTAAAAAAATTATCGTTTTATAGATAAGAATTAAAGTATTGGCCGAAATAAATTTTAGAGGATAAAAATATTAAGTCTAAAATAATAAATAGCAAAGTGGGAATTATAACAAATTTTAGGGTGTGATAGTAAATTAAAAAAAATAAAAAATAGGGAGAAAGGTAAAATGGGGCCAAGAAAGAGAAAAGGCAATATCATGTATCACAATCCATGGAAAACAAAGAGAATCAAAGAGATCTTGGAATGGATGAGGGCAGCCCTACGACCTTTCACTATTTCTCTGTGGCTTGAAAATGAGGGCTGCTCTTTAGTTTTAAGAAACTCCACTCAACCTCCTCCATTTATTGGTCCCCTTTTCTTATGAATAAACCATACTAATTGGATCGAGACGGCTCTCCTAATAAGATTTTTTTGAATCATGGTGCTCGAATATGAGATCTTGCTTAAAAGATAACAAATTCCTTATAATTTATGCCAACCCATTTTAGTTATTTTGTTTATTTCTATGCATATTATAAGGTTTATTACATGTCAATGTCAATTGTACATTTAGGACAACTAATTTCCATAAAAATATGAAATATTTTAATTTATAAAAAAATTATAAATTAATGAATCAAATATTTAATTAATTAAATTTTTAAATTAAAATTCAAAAATTATGAAAATTTAAATAGCAACAAAATTTGTTTTGAAAATAAGCAAACAAAAGGACAAGTTGGGAAATATCCTCAAACTTTCTTTATAAAGGCATTCATTTTCATTTTCACTGACTTTCTTTCTTTCTTTTTTTTTTTCTTTAATATTCCAAAAAGTATATAACTACACTACTTAATAGGGCCTGTATTATTATTATTATTGTTGTTGTTGTTGTTGTTGTTGTTGTTGAATTTTTTGTGTTAATGGAGACTCTTTAAATTTAGTCCTAATGGTCATTAAATACTTTGTAAAACTACTGAGTGAAATGGATTGACAAAAAGAAATGTAATTCCCTATTATATATATAAAATTTCTAAGAGATTTCAATTTCATCCTATATATGTATAGATTGCAAGTTTAATTTTTCTGCCCACATTTTTAAGTGGGAAGATTAGAGACATTAATTTTCACAAACCTATTTTATTAATTTTTTAATGAAAAAAATGGGTTTAGGGAAGGCTGTATTTGCATAATCCACAATATCTTTTAAATAGCTGAGAAAAAAAATATTAAGCTTAAACTCCGCTTTATTTAATTTTTTGGGTATATATATCTATCTCTTTTCTTCCTTTCTGTATTTTAAAACTTTACTTGGAATTTCTATTGCAATATAAAATATAAATGAAATTAATGGTGAAACTATACTTGTGTCATTTTCATCCTAAATAAATGGCTCTCCCTTTTGCTTTCAAAGGAAGAAATATGTTAAATAGTATTAGTTAATTAAAGTCTAAAGAGAAATTGAGTGATATCCATTAACTACATGCATAGGAAAACATAGATATTATCTTATCTAATCATAAAAGTTAGAATATAAGTTTGAATTTCATTTATTGTAATAATGGTAGAACAAAAATAAATTTTTTTTATATTATAATATGGGGAAATTGAATATGAAACTATCTCGAAAAAAATGTATTTGTAGACTATGTCTAGACATATAGAAAGAAAAAGTAATATAAACTTACATGTTTTTGGTAACAAAATTAATGGCAAAAGTTTGTAATTAGAAGATTTTACTTTGAAAGATATACCTTTTCATTTAAAAGTTAATAGTATTCTTTTGAAGGAGATTATTAGATTTTAATATTTATTATAAATTTGAAAAATATAAAAAAAATTAAAAACTCACATGTTAATGAGATAAAAGCCTGCACGTCAATAATTTAAGAAAAATTCTCCATTTCTCAAATTCTATTTTCAACTTAATTTTATATTTATATAGAAATATACATTTGGGGATGGTATTATAGTACAGAGATATTATTAATTAACTAATTTGATATTTCAATTTAAAAAAAAAACATAGATATTTTACTGTGCAGTAATGAATTAAGGACACATTAATTAATATAATTTGGATGGTTGCTATAGGACATGAAAACCATTGTAACGAATTCATGCTCTTTATTCCTGCGAAAATTAATATTTTTCATTTATCACTTAATTATATACCAAAGTCCCAATCAATCTAAATAAATAAAAATATTCTGTCGTAAAGAAGGAGCTGAGACGGTCCACCATGTCTACTGGCCTTGATTGAACCTTGTGACTCATCCAACAGAGAGACAACTTGTACCATTCCCACTCATTTCCTTGTAATACTCAATTTTCACCAAATTCTGGCTTTCTTCTAATTACTTTTGCACTTTTTGTCTTTCAAGCAAATTGAATGGCTAATTTACTTCACATATATAGATATGTATATATTAGATTTTTTTTTGAATTATTTATATGTATATTTTTAATATTACAGCACGAAAAGAATAAATCAAATCTAGATCTACTTAATAAAATTGTATTTAACTGCTAGACTATATCTCAACGTATATATTTTTTTCTAATTTAAACTCATAATTTCATACTTTCGAAAATTATATCACAAATAGGATATCAACTTAACTTGATTGATATTGCCATCTTGTGCGCCCACCATGGATGCTTAAAACTTGCCTTCAAACCTAATTCTTCGGTCCCCTACCGTCGCCATCGGCCTTTTTGGTGTATCAAAAAAATCATTATAGGTATGTGATTGGTGTATATACATATTGAGAGAAAAAGGAAATAAAAAAGAAGGGGGGTTTTTTTTTTTTGACACTAAAAAAAAAGAAAAAAAAGAAGGGGTTTGATGTTAATAGATAGGTGATGATTTTATTTCATACTATATATCGTTACAAAGTATACATACAATATATATATATATACGGTATGTACTTATAAGGCAAGAAAAATAATCATTAGCATCAAACGCTTTTTGAGAATAATTTCTCTTCCAAGAATTGTATAAATCGATTTTTTGATTCACATCTCCATTTTCAGCCATAGCACCTGCAAAAGTTAGTATAACAAACATCATCTTTTCAGAATAAATCTCTTAATCTTAGTATAAAGTTTATATGTTTGTCTAAAGAAAATAGGAGACAAGAGAATATATATAGAGACAGAAAAGGTCATATTCAATATCTAATTAAGGGATGTTATTTCATTAAACGTCTTTTTTCTTATTGAAAGCTAATTATATGATTAACAATCATAATAATCAAAGATTATTTGATTGTTGAGAATCATATAATTATACACTTTGTCAAATCTTTTACATAAGGACCCCATTATTTATATGCCATCAGTTGGAAAAATATAGATGGCCATCATTATGTCTTTATACAGTCAAAATACTTTTTGCATATTTGATTGCTTCTTCTTTCTAAAGAAAAATAGTTTAATATCATTCAAAAAATCTGTGGTTTTGATTATGTGGAAGAAAAGAAAGAAAGATCCCTGTAACCAACTTTCTTCATTTCAATCACAATCACAAACACTATTTTTTTTTTTTTTTTCATCTTTATTCATAAGAAAGAAAATTATTTCCAAAGCAAAAATCATTAGCATTTGTGGGGTTATATAAGGTCTCAATCCATGGTAGTTAAAACCCACTTTGCTTTAGTTTTTAGCCTTATGAAAAATAAATAAAATTATCAAACAAATAATAAATTGAAGATTGAAAAGACTTGTTATTAGCTTTATCTTACCTGTAAATTGGCTGAGTTGGGAAGGATGTTGATCTTGCTTGATCAAATGCCACATTGTAAAGATTTTGTAGATCAGGATCCCAAGTTGATGAGGCCTGGATTTGCTACAAAATGATTAAACAACAATATAACTAATTTATATTTAAAAATTAGAGATAAATAATAACAGAATTAATTATAAAGGGTAGACATTTACAGTGAAGCAAGATGAATCCATAAACATTTCAGGAATCGAAGTTACAGGAGCGCTGATTGTTCGTCTGAGCCCCATATCAATTGCATTATTTATCCCAATATCCAAACCACAAGTAGTCACTAATTGTTGTTGCTGCTGCTGATGTTTCTGTTGCTGTACCGAACTAAACTGAAGATAGGCAGGATTAGTCATATCCGACGATATCCCAATTGTTGGGAAATTGGTTGTACAAGCAGGAAATGTCTGCTAGTTAAAACAAATTAATTAAAAACATTTAGCAAGATAATTTTATAGTCACAGAAACTTAAAATTATGAATGAAAAAAATAAATATATGATTCTTTGATTACCTCTTTCCCAAATAAGTTATCGATGTTAAAGTCAAGCCTTGGATTCACAGCAGCTAGTTTCATTGACAAGAACTGTTTGTAAAAGGCAACAAAGGTAACTAACCCAATTAAGAAGGATAATTATAACTAACCCAATTAAGAATTAATTAGTTTAATTACCTCTACTTGTCGTTGAAGAGATTGAACATAGTTAATAATTTCATCAAGCATCCCTGCTTTTCCTGTGATTTTGTTGCATCCAGGGACCAAGTCTTGTAAATACTTCATTCTTTCGCTAATTTTTTCCCTTCTCACCTGCGTAACACACAAAAACAAAGCTATAACTAAAGTTTATAATATGAAAGCAAAGTTGCTAAAGAAAATTAACATAGAAAAATAATGAAAAATCGTATCTATACTAACTCTTTCAGCTAAGCTATGGCTATCAGTGGCTTGGCCCCGGCGAGCACGAACATGAATGTAATCTGGCCTTTGAACCTCAGATAACTTAGAGTTATCTTTGGAAGTTTCAGCTGAATTTTCTTTGTGACTGTTTTTGCTGCTGCTGTTGTTATTGGTGGGGGTTTTGTTGTTAGTTTTGTCTATGATCTTCGACTCTGCTTCCACTGCAATGCTTGCTTTGATCCTCTTTTCTGCCTTCGTGTCATCTTCTGCAACAACCTATAACATATACACACAAAAGAATCTTTCATTAATAGCCATATGTTTATAGACAACAAATGAAACCAGGCAACAATGTGTACTTTTAAGATTTTGTGTTTCTTAATTTGACAATATTATACCATTAGTCTATTGCTGCATACTCTGTAAAAGATTGAAACAGAGCCGTGCATCAGTACACAGAGAAATCAAAAATTAAATTCTTTTCTTTTCTTTTCTTTTTAAAAGGTGAACAATTTTATGCGCAACACTCACGTTGGTGTTATTCTGAATTTTATCTACCTTTCTCTTCAAACTTTCTTTCGCAACTGCAGAACTCAATTTCTCCGACACAACCGAGTCTCTGCTCTTATCCAGAACAACTGCAGCGTCCACCGCGGCAGCCACCGCATGTGGACAACTAGAAGTCCTAGAAATAACATAATTAATATCAAAACCAGACCCATTATTCCCAAATCCACAATTTTGAGTAAAACCCACTAAATCAGGCCAGCCGTCATCCATTAAACCAGGGTCAGGCTTAACAGACCGAGTCACAACCTCACCAAGATCACCTTGAAAACCCTGTGGCTGCTGCTGTTGCAACTGAAACACTCCACTCAAATCCCCAAAATTATTATAACTTTCTTGCTGCTGCTGCTGCTGCCATTTAAATGGAGCCCTTTGTCTCTCAAGCACTGTCATGTCCGTACAATGCAACATCTCCGGCAATAATGCTCTATTCATCGCCAATCTTCAAGAAAATACAAAACCCAAAAAAGAAAAAAAAAACTAAAGTAAAAGATACCTCTAAGAAATAACAAAAAAAAAAAGGTGTGGTGGTAGCTGCTAAAGTACGCGGGAGGGGCTTCTGCTAAAGCTCACTTATAGTTTTTTTTTTCTTTTATTTTGATAAAACTCATAAACAAAGTAGTGATGTGTCTACGAATGTGAGAAATGAAATAGATATTGAATTGAGAAGCATAAAATTAAGAAGAAAAAAGGACTGTTTGAGAGTAAAGGAAAAGAGAAGGGGGGTGGAGTACACATATAATAAAAAAATGGAGGTAGAGAAGAGAAAGGTGGTGGCCGGAAATTGACAACAACTGCGGGCGGAGGAGGGATTATTATGAGAGAGGGACAGAAGCATTGGCGAAATCAGAAAATTATAAAGAGGGAGCAAAATTTAGAAGAAAAAAATACAGACAAATTCAAAAAATATTAAATTTTAATATTATAATAATTTAACAATTAATTTATATTTTTAAATTGACTATTATTACGAAGTAGTAATTATATTCTATGAGTTTATATTTTTTTAAAAATATTATATGATAGCTTCATTTTTAATTTTATAAAAAGTTTTTTTCCACGTAACACACCAAACAGTCGGTTAAAAACTTATCTCTCATCTTATTGCGCAAATCTATTTTGATAACATTCATTACTGAAAAAGTTCTCTCAACAGTAGCAGTTACAACAGGTAAGATTAAAACTAACTTAATAAGTAAATATATTAAAGAAAACATAGTGTCGTATCCTGTCTCAACTATTTTCTGAGTAAGAGCTTCAATATCAAACAAATTAGAGAAAGTTTCATTCCATTTTACATCAGTAATGTATGTCTTAAGTTGATCCCGAAGTATTATTCGCTCAGTGTTAGAGAAATCATATGGATATAGTTCAGCAAGATGAAGTAATATAGATGGATTGAAGTTGGAGAAGAAGTCTATTGGAGAAAAATAATCAATGCACAAAAGTAAATCCATACATGATTCACAAAAACGACTCTCCATTTCTTGCGCAATAAAATCAATAACCTGATATTTAATGAAAGAAAATAAGGTTGTAGTATAATAAATAGTTAAGTATTAGAAAAATGATTCACGAAGGAAAAAGAGTACCTGACAAAATATTTGAACTCGAAAGTGATGATAATAAGTAATAGGAAGATCAACATATTTAGAACGCAGATGACCTGAAATATTATCTTTCATATTAGGCATTGTCACACCATGATCTATACAAAAGTCGTTAAACAACTTCCAATAATTCATCCCAACCATTCTCCCTGAAGTTTTGCACTTATTGTTTAGCAGTTGCAATCAAATGTACAACATTGCCAATGTTTTGATCCTTTCTTTATAAGACTTGAGATAGATCATTTGTCATTTCTAAAACTTCATTCATTAAGAAAGTAATGAAAATAAACTCATAACTTTCCATTTTGTCAACCAAACTCATAACTGTCTCTCGATTTTTTCTTTCAACACCATCGTCTGCTATGTTCTCAAGAACCTCTTTTATCGCAGACCATATAGAGAGAAGACGGACAATTATTTTATAATGTGAACCCCAACGTGTGGCATCAGGTTTAGCTAAAGTTGTTTCTTAATACAAGCCTCTTCCAGTTTGAGTATCACTACTTTTCAAACGTTGAACTACTTTATTATATTATTTTTTACGAAGAGCATCATTCCTTTTACATGAAGCTTTAACCATATTCACAATCATTGAAGTATAATAAAAAAAATTACTCACATATCTATTGCTCTCTGCTGCTGCAATAAGCACCAATTAAAATTGATGAGCGAAATAATGAATATACATTGCTTGAGGGTTTTCATTTAAAATGAGGATTTTTAACCCATTTAATTCACCCCGTATATTAGAAGCCCCATCATATCTTTTACCTCTAACTCTACTAAGTGATAATTTATGTTTCGCAAAAAAAAAAAATCATCAATTGCACTTTTCAAAGATAGAGCAGATGTGTCACTCACTGTGCTACTCCAATAAATCGTTCAACCACTTATTCCAACTTATTAACATATCTCAATACCACAGTCATTTGCTCTTTCACTGAAATATCTCGAGCCTTATCAATTAATAAAGAGTAGAAGTCATCTCCAATATCCTCAATAATGGCTCGTGTCGTCTCCAAAGTACAAGCACTTACTATTTATTTTTGGATATATAGATAAGTGAGTTAATTATTTTCAAGAGCATTTGAACTAATTACTTTCCCCATATTAATATTGTATTCATTGTATCAATTAAGAAGTCCAAGAAAATTATCCCTGTTAAGTGACGTTTTTGACTCATCATGTCCTCGAAAAGCCAATTTGTGTAATAGAAGAAAACGGATAATGTCAACAACAACAGTCAAACATGTCTGATAAAAAGTCTCATATTCTTGGCTGAAATTAGATAACACATGAGACACACTTTATCTTTGATTTTTGGAGCTAAAATATTGCATTCTTCCATTATTGTATGGACTAGTTGGACCACTAACATATTTATTAAATTTTTCTGATGTCTTTTTCTAATTACTGACACCAATGGATGTGAAGACATTATTCTCATGCTTAGCTCCTCTATTCAAGCTAAAAATGATAACATCAGAAATAAAATACTGCATCTTTGGACATGTTATACTCTAGCCACTCGTATTTAGAGAATCAAATATCCCTAATTTTTTTTTAATTTTTTCAAATTCTCTTTATGAAAAATTGTGTCCATAAGATTGACAAAGTCCTTTAGCTAAATATTGTCTCCTAAGATCATCCCTAATCCCAACATCATATTCATAAATAGGTTTACGCAATGCTGGGTCATCAATAATATTATTAAAACTAAACTCTGAACACCTTTTTTTAATGCTAACTTTCCTACCGCTACTTGCTTGACTATTTAATGTCTGATTTTGCATAAGAATATTTGACGATTCACCCCATACTCTCTTAGTATTGATAAAAAATTTATCCATATTTATTTCAAAAATTTTAAAATTATTCAAATTATTACGATACTCTAAATTTTTAATGTATATTAATATGCAACATAAATGATATTAGAAGTAAAATAATAAATTAAAAAATATAAATCATTCACCAAATAAAATTAAAATAACAAATTAAAATCAACTAATTAAACAATACATCTTTAAAAAAATAAAATAAAAACTAATTTTAAAAATACAAATCAAAACCCTAAATCCTAATTTTCATCAATATTCAAATTCACTCAACTAATAAAATCAAATTAATAAACTAAAATCAAAAAATTAAACAATACATCCTAAAAAAAATTAAACAAAAACCAATTTTAAAAAATACTAATGGAATTCCTAAATCCCAATTTTTCATAAATATTCAAATACATTCCCTAATAATATCAAAATAATAAATTAAATTCAATAAATTATATAATATATCTTCAAAAATTAAATAGCAACTAATTTAAAAAAATACTAATCAAATCTCTAAATCCCAATTTTTCATAAATATTCAAATACAATCCCTAATAATATCAAAATAATAAATTAAACTCAACAAATTATATAATATATCTTCAAAAATTAAATAAAAACTAATTTAAAAAATACTAATCAAATCCCTAAATTTTAATTTTTCATAAATATTCAAATACATACCCTAATAATATCAAAATAATAAATTAAACTCAACAAATTAAATAATATATCTTCAAAAATTAAATAAAAACTAATTTTTAAAAAATACAAATCAAATCTCTAAATCTCAATTTTTTATTAAACTTAAACTTTATTAACCTAATAAAATTAAAATTAATACATTAAACAATCTGAATCAATACACCATCAAAACAACAAATAAAAGACTAATTTTAATTTTTTTTAAGAAAATCTAAACATAATTAACAAAAACACAAAAAAATTATTTAAATTAAAAAAAAAATTTAAAAAAAACATATGGCCTACCTCTTGCGTCGTTGCTACCTGTTGGTGGCTGTTAATGGCGTTCGGGGGTTGTCATCGGCAAAGTCTCCTCCCTGCTTGGTCGGCCGACCTCTCCTCACAGCCCCTGCTCTTCGGCTTTCTTCTTCTCCTTTCTTCTTGCTTTCTACCCGAGCATGCTCTTGCCTGTTATAAGCTTAATTTTTTTATATTTGCCTTGGCTGAAATAACGTTGTTTCAGCCAAGGCAAATTAAAAAAAAATTTAATATTTTCTTCTTCCTCGTTGCCCACAGACGAGAGCAAATGTAGAAGGTTGGGGGGGGGGGCCCACCCCACCTCTGTAACACCGACGACCAGAAGCCCTCCCTTATAAGGGCTTCTGGTCGCCTGCAAGGGGGGTCCATTGCTCTTCCATGACTCCTCTGCCTCCACTCTTGAACAAAAGCAAATGTGATAGAGAGCCATCGAATGTATCCATAACCAGAGGTTGTGGGTTGTGAGACCCTACTGACATAATCGCCATGTGGGCATGTCCGAAGCACTATAAAATAGTGTAGGATTAGATAGAAAGAAATGAGTGGGGGGCGAGGGTGGGGAGGGGGTGGAGGTTAGGTTTGGAGTTTGGAATTTGGATTTTAGTGGTAATATATATATATATATATATTGCAAAAGAAAACAGGGTTTAGGAAACACTGTACAAATTGTCGAAAATATACGTATGTGGCAGGTTAAGCCCTAATTTTATTTTATTTTTCATAAAATTATTATTTTTTAATATTAAAAAATTATAAATATTTATTATTATTATTTAACACATTTTTTTCAAGTATTAATATCTCAGTTTAAAATATTTTTTATTTACATTCAATTTATAACATACTATCCCTAAATTTATGAAATTTACCAAATTTCATAGCTTAATAAATTGAATTAATATTTTAATGGTTTTTAATTGATTTTGAAAATATAATAATTTAAAATTCTAATGGTATTCAATTTAAATTTATTTAAAATTTTATAAAATATGATGGTATTCAATAATAATCTTTTAAAAATATATTAAAATCTAATAATATTTAAAAAGTTATTAATTTTAATAGATTTTATATATTTTTTATTTTATAGGATTTTCGAATTCCAAATATAAATAAAAAATAGTTTCACAAATTCAATCTTCATCTAAAAATTTCATAAATTCACTCTCTATTTCAACTTTTTTATACTTATATATCTCTCACTAAATTTTTTTTCTTCTTAATATAAAATATCTCTCAATCATATTTCACGCAGCTCTTTACACTACCAATATATAAAATGACACTTTTGCGTATTAATAAATATTTATCACATTACATGAAATGCATATTTGAAGAAATTTTATGACTTTAATTATTAAAATATTTTTAAATAATCTTTTATAAATTAAAATTTTATTATCAAGTTTCAACATATTCAGATATAAAAACTAATATTATTTACAAGATTATAATATTATATAAAATTATTATTATATTTTTAAAAATTTTACTTATTTACTTTTTATTATGTATTAAAGATAAATGTAATAAGACTTTTTATTACGGTGAAAATTATATTTTTAATTAGTTTATATTTTATATGTATAGTTTGTTAAATTAATTAATACTTATTAGTTCATATTATTTATTATGTATAAAAATAATTATTAATTTATAAAATTAGTTTATATTTCTTTATTAGTTAACAAATGATTATGTTAGTATATTATATTTTTTTAGTGAATTACTTAATATATAGAATTAGTTAAATAATGGTTAAAAAAATTATTATTTAAAGTGCTTATAATTATGTGTGATATAGATATTTAGGTGATATAAGTTGAATATATTTAAAGTATTTTTTAATTATATAAATTTTTTTTGTCTTATTTTGAAGTGTATTATATTTTAATAGTGTCAAATGATATTGAATTTTTAAAATATGAATAAAAAATATTAATTTAAAAAAATGATTGTATATCTTTATGCATCTTTATATTTTTCATTTTATAATATTTTGATATAATAATAGAAGTGGACATCGGTCAGTTCGGTTAATTAACCGACCGAATTAACCGATTAACCGAATTAATTTTCTTAAAATTTTTAATCGAACCGATCAAATTTCTATTTTAATCGGTTCAATTAATTAACCGAACTAAATCTATCGGTTCTATTAATTAATCAAACCGACTAATTTTTTTTAAAAAATTATAATAAAAATTTTATTTAGAACAAAAAATTAATATAATTAAATAACTAAATAAAATATATTAAAAAATAACTTTATTTTGCAATAAAAATTTATATGTATAGTGAAAAAAATTAATGTAATTAAAGAATTAAACAAACAAATAATAACTAAATATTTTTTTTAAAATTTCAGTTAATGGTTGAATCGGTTAGCCGTTAACCGAATTGAAAATTAAATTTATATAAATTCATCTACCGAACCGATAAAATTATATTAAATTCGGTTAACCGAATTTAAATTTTAATCGGTTAACTAAAAATTTGGTCGGTTAATCGAATTTTGTCTACCTCTATATAATATTTTGATATATTTATTTAATGTTATTTTATATTTCAACTCATCTTTATATTTTTTATTTTTTAATCTTACAATGATAATATTGAAAAAACTTGATATTTATATATTTTATTTATTTACTGTAAAATTTTATAATATTTATTTATTTGTCCAACATCATAAAAGGTATATTTATAGTATAATATTTTTAATAAAATATATTATATTTTTATTAAAATATTAATCATATGAAAAAATAAAATTCCATTAAAATCTATCAAAATTTATAATAAAAATTTAACAAACTCCATTAAATTTCATATAAAATTCTAGAGAATCTATAGAATTCTATTAAAATCTTTGAATTCCACTAAAGATATTAATTTTTTTAAAATTCATTAAATTTATAATCCAATATATCTTCTTAACTAGAGGTCTCGGGTTCGAATTTTATATATGCAACTATGTTAAAATTCGATAATTTTTTTTTACTATTATTATAATTCTACCTGGCTCTACTTCAAAGGACGATTTATACAAAAAATATAAATTTTAATTTTTATAATGAAATTGATATTTAAACATGAGATTAGTCTGAATCAAGGAGGTAAGTGAATTGATCATGTATAAGAGATTGGCTTGCTTATCTTGTTGTCTTTATTTTGCGTGGCTAATGCAATGCAATTTCGTAAAGGCTCGACTAATGTTTTCTCATTATGGTACTACCGTCACAGGTCACTTCTTTAAATATATATATATATATATATATATATATTGTAAGTTTTGCATTATAAGAAAATATTTTTAATGCTTAACCACGACTGACGTTTTTCCCTCTTTCACAAAGAAAATATTTTTAATATTATATTACAATTAAATCTTAACCCAACCAAAATGAGCAAAAGAAATGTTTAAAATAATTATTTAATATTAAGTATAGCAATAAATCATAATAAATATATATATATATTATTTTTCGAAAATTGGAAACAATAAAAACCCAATATTTTTGTACATCCAACCTTTAATAAATCAAGGTGTGTTTTCTATATATATAGAGACTGGACTTGCTTTTGTCATATCTCTTTCAATGTTTATTGTTAACATCTCACATCTTATTCAATGGAATAGAGAACATATATACGATAACCAGATTTTATTAAATAATTACAAATTCAACCAAAAATTACATTGCAATTCATACATAATTTTGGTTATTATGGTCAAAATTTATATTTATGATCTAAATAAATATGAATAGGTTAACAAAAGCTTAATATATAAATTTGTTTAGCATATGATATATTTTAACTGTTATATTTGTTTTAAATTAATATAATTCAAAATATGAATTATATATATATAACTCATAAATTTTGATTCAGTTTAATTGAATTAATTCTTTGAAGTTGAATTTATGTAGGAGTGTAGTGCCAAATGAACTTTATAAAATACAGAAGATATCATTGAATACACAATATATTTTATAAATATATAAAATTCATATAAATAATTGCTGAATTTCATATATGTATGTATTAATATATTAGTGTGTATACTCTGTGCATTGAATAATTTAGGAATAAAAAAATTATTGTTTAGGTAATATTTTATTTGTTATTTTTTGGGTATTTGGGCCCGTGAAGGATGGCGGGAAACTCGGCTCTTTTTACGTAGTAACCCACATGCATGGCCACACGTGGCAGTTAGTGGCATATTTAGGACATGTCAGAATGCTGACGTGGGCAAACGGGGTTTTTCAGTTTCCTTTGATTAGTGGTTGGTGCCTGCAAGAGATTACACAGAGAGAGAGAGAGAGAGAGAGAGCATAAAATGCCCAGTGAAGGTTTCAACACTCACTCGCTATCTTAGCGCTTGAATTGCACTCTTATCTGTTATTGGTCAATCGTATGACTTTATTATATGATATATTTTGTTGCTGAAGATTCTCTTTAGGACCCATTTTTTCTGATTTCTCATGATTACCATTTATTATTCTTAAAAATAAATTATTTTTCCCATATTCTAATTTAAGTTAATTTTAAAATATTTTTTTTACCCTTATAGATAGAATGAAACCTAATAACATAATTTATATCTTTTTTTTATCTTTCAACGATTTTTTAAAATTATTTTTCTTCTTCTTTCTCCTCGCCATATTTTTTTTTAATTTATTCAAAAAAATTTTAGATTAGTGGTAAATTATTATTTTTTTAAATTTTTTTATTCTCATTATTATTCTTGTTAATACGTATAAGAAACTTTTGTTATTATTATTAATTGTTAAATTATGGTTAGCATTGAGTTTGCATTGATTTTTTTATATGGCTTTTAAAATTATTATGATTGTATTTTATATATTTGATAATTGTATCTGAAATTCTTTAATATTTTTAATATTATTGCCTTTAAAATAAAATTTAGCTTTTGATTTTTTCAAAAAAAAGATATACATTCTTTTAATAAAAAAATATAAATATTTTAATACTTTTTATATATAACATTATTTACCTTTCTCCTCTTTCCAATCAAAATTATTAAAATTAAATTACCTTCTCTTTCCTTCACTTTTTCTCAAATGAACTATATTGATTTTTTTCACTTCCCTTCCCTTCCCTTTCCCCTTGTTAAATGAATCTTTGCCTCATCCCATCAAAACATAGTGTAAATCATTACTTTAAAAAAATTATCTTACTAATATTATTACTTTATAAAGTTAATAAAAATTAATTATTTTTTTTAATTTTATCTTTTCTATTAATGAGTTAATTAATGAAATAAAAGTAGAGTATTTTTTAATATTAATAATTTAATGAAAGATATTTTAAAATATTAAAAAATTATAAAATATATTTAAAATAATTTTATATAATAATTTTTTTAATAGGTATAAATAAGCTGAAAATTAATTAATTAGTGCCCTAATATTTCTTTTAGCAACATTCCTTTGGTACTCTAGGTAAACTAAGGAGACTGAGTAGTGATTTATCTTTCATTCATTGTAATGTAATTTTGTGATAAATTGATATATTTAATTATTTTTATTGGTTGTATTAAATTTATTTTTTATTTTAATTACAAATAAATACTAATTTTGAATTTAAAAATTATAAGTAAAAAGTTTAAAAATAAATTTATTTTTTAAATAATAATTTACATAAACTTTAATTGAAACTTATACAAATTTAATAATGTTCTAAAATATTTAAGGAAGTTATTTAATTCGATTTTCTGATTCTTGAGAAATAATAAAGTAACAATAGATTTTCCTTTATTTTTATTGAACATCTAAAATCATGATATGACTGATTTAAAAAAGAAAGAATAAATTTAAAATAATAAAATATTTAAAGTGTATATATATATTTCCCCTTAATTGAGCATTTATTATTTTAGTAATTAATCCTAAGAATAAATAAATTCATTAATTAAGCAAATTGGAGTTAAATGCAAATTAAGATCATGATGAATTTTTTGACTAAGTCAACTATAAACTTTTTCAGCTGACTTGAGATTGGAGTAATTTTGGAGTACTAATTGAGAATTTAATTACGTAGAGTTAAATACTTAACAAGATATTTACAAAAACTTAGCAATCACAATAAATATACTTGTTTAATAAACAAGTAGGCGAGCATGGGTCAGCTTATCAAATCAACTATAATCAATTAATTAATTATGGGTGTCATTTTTAGGACTAAAGAATTAATTTTAAAACTGACAGAATAAAGGATGCAAATTGGCTATATGCACATAATAATTTTAAAATATTATTATACTAAATATTAGACGTTTTAATATTAGTACCTTAATTATTTGTATTTGAGTTGCTCACGTATTTTCATGACTAATTTAAATATTTTCAGCCTTAATTTTGAAATAATATATGATAAATATTTGTTTAGAAGTGTTTAGAAAGTAATATATATGTTCACTTACATTTATTATTTTTTTACTTTCATTATTTATTCTTAATTAAGGAGACGATATTAACAATTTTTTAATATAATTTATGGCACCCCTTTTTTTAAAATTTATTTTACAAGTAGACTACTCTTATCTTTTTTTTTTTTTTTAATTCCTGTTTTACATTGCAAGCTTTTCTCTTTCATTGATTCACTCACGCACAACACAGAAAGAGCATAGCAATCTTGTTGTACTCCATTATTAAATGAAAACAATCACATATTTATCCCCCAAAAACCGAAAACATTAAAGTGAAATATTAACTCTGATAAGAAGAAAATTATGAAACAAAGATAGAATAGGAGGAACAATGCAAAATTTTATTGAATAGCAGAATATGTTTTTGTTATTTCATATTTTACAAAATCTGTAAACTATTTAATTTATAGAATAATAAAACCTAATACTAAATACACATATCTTCTTGGATTTTATTTGTTGAATATTTGAAAAGTCATCCTTATCATTATGATTTGAGCCTCAATATCTTTATATGTTAATATGATAAGAATAAAGGAATTTCTTGGTCATTAAAGTGAAATATTTAAGTCCCTCACAATGATTAACAACAAATTAACATGATTGATTATAATTTAGGAGATAACAACAATACATGGTTTCAGACGATATACATAGTTGAACTGAGCGACAAACTTATTATTACAATGAAGAAGCTTTTGAACATGAGGAGAGAAAATTATGATAAATATTAAAATCTTATCTCTTATATTTTAACTTAAGTTTTCAATCCTTAAAAATTTTTATACTTTTATTTTTTAAAATTTTATTTTTCAAGTATACCGAGACATAATTTAACGGTAAAATGCACATTCTTCATTGAACAATTGACTATAATAGATTTTCTTTCCACTCATGTAATATTAAAAAAAAAGTAGATTTAATCATCCAAGTGTCATCAATCATGTCTCTTTTTCTATAAAACATTCTGAGTTAGATAATAGAAATAATTTTATTTTTTAATTAAGATTATTAACACTTAAAAAAATGACTGGGATATTCGATAAATTAGACAAATAGTCGGTATATAGTTAGTTAAAACAGCACCAAATCCTAATTAGAACATATTGTGATATGAAATTACGCATAATGGTTATGTTAAAGCTCCTTCTCTAAGGGACTGGATATTATAATAAGCAATCATTTTCAATGATTTTAAGTCATTGTAATGAAAGTAAACGAAAGGCAATGAAATGACATAATTCTGCATTAGGTCTACTCCCAATGTATTTTAAGTTTGAACTTATAATGATACGATGTCATGTATGTACATGGTCAAACCTTAACTAGCATTCTTTTCTAATTATTAAGTCTTCATCTTATAAAAAAGTTCATGATAAAAAGTTTTTAATTTTTGTTTTTACATTCTTAAATCGTTTATTTTTTTTAAAAAATAAGTTATCAACAAACTTTTGTGATTTGAAAGACTTGAGATTCTACACTTTTCATTGTAGAAATTACATGTGCCTTGAAAGTGTTGAAACAAATATACTTGGCCACTTATATGATAATAATTTTTTTAATATAATTTGTCAATATGTGATTTATTTATATTATTAATACTCTTTTTCAAGTGCAACTGAATCACATTCTACTTATTAAATATGAATGACAACCTATTTTTTAGATTCATTATAAATTACTTAAATCTATTTTCTTTGAGGCACTAAGTTAACTTAAGTCTGCTAGACTAAACTCTAGCACAAGATTATCTTGTAGTTCAGTGGTCCTATAAGTAAAGTTGAATTCACATTTTGCACAAAACCAATTAATTTGTGTTAAAACTCAATTTATATAATTTATATTTCACTATATATTTTTTTTATAAATTTTCCAATGTGTAATATGTTTATATTTTTCAAGACCCATATTTTTTAATATATATATATATATATCAGAACATATGTGATTTACTTTCATTATTATTTTTTAATTTTGATTGAAATTATTTTGGTTAAAAATTACCTTCTACAGTTATTTTTTTTTTAATTTTGTCAATACTTTTAATTATTTGATTCATTGTTAATTAATGATATATACTGTAATTTCTTTCTTAAAATAAATAAAAATAAATTCATAATTAAACCTTTAATCAATAAAGTGGTTAAGCAACCCTTGAACTTGTGAATTGAAGTCATTATTGAACTCATGATCATGTGGTATGCAAATTTATATAAGTAGAAATTGACTTGACTTTAGACTTTATTACTAATTATATATAGTGTAGATCAAGCTTTTTAACTGAATGTTTAAGTAGACATAATAATAATAATAAAAAAGAAGCTTGAAGCAATATGGAAGGTGGAGGGTTATTACAACTTAAAAAAAAAAAGAAAATGAAGATATAATAAAAGGTGGTAATGGTCATTGGTGGGAAGCTGGGAACAAGGCCAGAGAGGATGAAGGCAACTTTTCCATTATCAGCGTCCAAGATGGGGCCTATCACTGCTTGTATTTCATACAGGTACACTTACACCACGACTAAAGCCATATGGGACCTCTCTTTTCTTCTATCACTTTCTTTCTCGTCTTCATCAACAGAAAACTACCCGCAGCTTGTTGCCCATAATTTTTTTCTTTTGGTTTCTTTACTCTATTTTTATTAGACTTTTTGTAATTTATAATTAATTTCTTTTTTTTATTTTTATTTTTAAGGTTTGAATTGATTAAAGCCCCAAAGTACAGTATATTTATCACTAATGTTTTCTTTTAGGGGTGCACTCTTGCTAGCTATATTGCATAATAATCACATAATTCCTCCATAATTAATTAATATCATCTATCACTTTGAAATGACAAATTAAAGACTATATATAATTTGGGGTTTTGTTGTTTGATCTCTTGCATTTTATTTTTACAAAGTTAGTCCATTTAGAAAGTAATATATATATATATATATATATGTGTGTGTGTGTGTGTGTGTGTGTGTAAATATATCATAAAATCAATTCAATTATTGATTAGTGATTACTACTTATTCTTAATCGTCTCCAAAAGTTTTTAATTATTAATATCTTTATAAAATTAAGTGACTCGTTGGTATTTTTTTATTGATAAAAATCTCTTAATAATAATTAAAGAAATAAAATTATTCAACTTAATTAATTGGTAATTCTATCAAAATTGTGTGGTTCATTAAGTATAGTGTTCATGGGCTCTCATGTTTTGATAATTTATAACTCCACATTAATAGCGAGAATAGAGAAAGATGCAAAATTATTTTAGACGGAATAACGGTGCCTCATAGTACTTATTTTAAATACCTTGGCACAATTCTTCAAGAAGATGGGGGCTGTGAAGAAGATGTAAATCATAGGATTAAAGCTGGTTGGATGAAGTGGAGGGGTGCTGTAGAAATTCTATGTGACCGAAAGATGCCAATTAAATTAAAAGGAAAATTTTACCGCACTGTAATACGGTCTGCTATGATGTATGGTAGTGAGTGTTGGGCAGTAAAAGGACAACACATGAGTAAAATGCATGTTGCAGAAATGAGAATGATAAAATGGATGTGTGGTCATACTAGGATGGATAGAATCCGCAATGAGTGTATTAGAGAAAAAATGGGGTAACACCTATTGAGGATAAGATAAGAGAGCATAGATTGAGGTGGTTTGGTCATGTAAAACGAAGACCTAGCGATGCGTCAGTTAGAAAAACCGAACAAGTTAGAGTAGATATAACTAAGAGAGGCAGAGGTAGGCCTAAACTGACTTGGTCAAAGGTGATCCAAAATGATCTTATGATGTTACATCTATCAGAAGAGATAACCTTAAATCGTATTGAGTGTAAAAGAAGAATCTATATAGCCGACCCCAATTGATTTGGGATTAAGGCTTTGTTGTTGTTGTTGTTTCAACTCATAGATATACAAAATAATTTAGGTTTCATTTTAATTTATTTTCTCAGCCTTCTTTGGGTAAGGAAATCATAGACCATGAAAAATTACAAATTGAAAAAGATTCTTCTTTCACAATTAATATATATAGATGGGACCTTACAAAGAAACTTTTGCTTATATGCATTTTGCCTTTGTGGTCCAATAAAATTTCAATTTTCAACTTACTTGGCTGTGCACTTGTGGGCGATACATTTCTATCAATAAAAAAAAAATAATAGTATATAATCACTTGACTAACCAGTTAGGAACCAAAAGGAGCTAGTTGCCATTGTGTATATAGAAAATTATATAAACCTTGGAATTTTGATTTTTTTACTTTTAGAATTTGGGACATAAAACTTAAATTTGAGTCTATTATATTAAATTGAAAGATATACTAATTATTAGATATGTCATCCAGTAATTAACTATATATATATATATATATCTTATTTAGCTGAATACATCTTCCTTAAACGATTAAAGGGAAAATATAGTTTTATAAATTAATAAAAAATAAGTTACGTGACCCAACATTTTGCCTGAGATTATTTTGAAAACACACATTTTGGGATTTAGCACGAGGTTATACTTCATTGCCCTTTTAGAAAAAATATAAAAAAAACTCTAAATTCTGAAAGTATATTACTTCCTTGTATCCAACTTGACAATCATATAATCGACATACACCACAATTTTCTTATACATCATATCATGAAATAATATCACAACAATATTTTGATAAGTTGCTCAATCGTTCTTCAATCCGAAAAGCATAACTCCATAATAGAATATACCTCATACAATTATGAAGACCATTTTGGCTTTGTTCTCTTGAGTCATTAGTATCTGATTGTATTTGAAAAACTTATCTACAAATAAATGTAGTACAGTAGGAGTCGCACTGTCAATTGGTACATTTATATGGGGCAATGAGAAGTCATCCTAAGAAGAATCCTTATTTAAATCCATATAGTTCACATAAATCTTGATTCTACCATATTTTTTAAATACTAAGACAATATTAGCAAGCCATTGTGGATAGTCAATCACTCCCAAAAATTTCACCTGAATTTGTTTCTTAACCTCTTCCTTAATTAACTTGGCCTATTAGGTTTTTGGCATCTAAGTTTTTCCTTTACGAGTTTCATTTGTGTATATAAGAATTTCATGTTCTGCAATATCCCTATCAATACCAAGCATATTTTTATAAGACTAGGCAAAATTTTTTTCATATTTTCTAATATTAATTGAAATGTTGCATTTTGTACAAATCAAATGAAAATTTTCTCTTAAGAAAATGAACATTTTATTTTTTTTTCTTCCCTTCAATGCATTAGTTTTTTCTTTGTTATTTGTACTAACAATGATAAACATCTATTCTATGATTTAAAAAAGGATATGAAATCACCGTAGATGAATAATAGATTTAATATCTTTTTTTCCATTTTACCCCTAAATTATTATTATTATTTTAGTTTACCATTGACTTGATTTATTTTTTTTTAAGGAAAAAAAAAGCTATCTAAGATACATTCCTAGACCAATTTGCATGAATAATTTTTTCTTATTTTTTGTTTTATTGTTTGTGCATTTTAAATATTTATTTTAGAGAAATGACTTCCAAATTACAATTTCATTAACTGATTACTTATAAAATAAAAGTAATTAGTCAATGAAATTATTTAACTATTATTGAGACTTCGCCATATATAATGTCAATTATTTTTCAAAATAGAGATAACATATGATAAAATTTGAAAATTTGAATAAAATTGAAAAATAAGCAAAATTTTGATTCTTTTTTAAGTGTATTTTAGTTTATTGAAAATGATTTTTTATAATATTTAAAAAAATTAATAATTTCTTTAATACATGTACGCATGAGCTAAAGGTAAATATTGAAGTAGGACGAAAAAAATAAAATTTTAAGAATATCATATTTAGATCAAACAACGAAAAAAGTAAATTAACATGAATTCATTTTATTAATATGCTCATTCAAATATAATTATTCAAAAAAAATTAATTTATATTATTATCAATATTTAATTTATTTTTTTATAATATATATAATAACCAATTATTATCAATATAGATACTATAATCCTATTTGAACTATCTAAATAATAAATTTAATATTTTAAAAATTAATTTATATTATTAAGTAAATAATTAATTATTAGATAAAAATAGATAAATATCTTATTAATTATTTAAAAATATGAATTATATTATTAGATAATAATTAATTATTATCAATATTAAATAAAATATTCTAATATTATTTAAATTTTTAAATAAATATTTATAATAATTAATTAATTAATTATTATAATAAATAATAATTTAATTTAATATTTTAACAAAATATTAATATTATGTGATGTGACATAATATTATACTAATATTATCTATTTCAGTATTATATATATATATATATATATATTAATAATAATAATAATAAAACTTCTTAATAAACTATAATTACTTGAAAGTAAATATTTTAATAAAGAAAGACAAGTTAAAAATAAGGGTATAAAAAATAAGGATAAAATAGATATCTATTACTATATATATAATCTATCAATCAATCTATCAATTTATTTTATTATTAAATTATACTTTATATAATGCTATAATTATATATGATCTAGATACATATTTATTGTAACTAAATAAGTAAGATTAACTTATAAAAAATAAAATATGTATATTTTAAAAGTAAAGTGAGAGTATTATTTTAATATATAATAAAAAATAATTATTTGGTACACAGTATATAAACTAATTGATAATGAGGTGAGATAATTATTGAATTGAAGATGATGACCAAAGCTTATCTTACATATGGATAAACGCAAACAATAATTGAAGGGAGAGAGATTTAATTATTAATTATATACACAATGGAATGGGTAAGGATCGATGCCGGCATTGAGGCAATGAAAGATTGCTGCAGATCGGATGTGTATAGCGAATCCTAGTTCTTGGAGGCCCTCTCTTTATTATTTTTCTTAAGGGTTGTTATTTTTTAGTATTATATAATTAAGGGTTTATTATATAAAATAAAATAAAATAAAATAATTTTATTTGAATTGCATGCTCTCTCTTACTTTAGATATTGTTGTATTGTGCTGTGTCCTTTTAGCTATTTCACATGCAGCTATCATTTCTAATCATTTATACACACACCAATACTATGGGCTTCCTTAATTTCTCTCTTTTTTAATGCACCATTTCTTTCATTTCTGTTCTTTAAAAAATAATAATAATCTATTTTTGGGTTCTTGAGGCCGCAATATGAGAGTCTTATGCCAACCAATTACTCAAATGTATCTTCAAAATGGATGGCTTACACACATATCCATATGAGTGACTATAATATATATAAATATATCAAAAATTTTGAAAATATTTGTTATATTGGTATCAAGTACACAGTATATTTTAGCAATGAATGATATTTTTAAGAGAGTAACTTTTTGAATGCGATGGAGCTGACCCTTGGCACAACATTATTGAGATTTATATGCAAATAAATTGATCAATTTCTCTCAATATTAAACATGGGTTTTAGGATACAATTCATTTGTAAGTACATGAAGCTTTGATATTAAAATTAAACAAAAATGAACATTATATGCTTGATAAAGGAAAACAAAAATTATATATTAATTATATTTTTCAATTACTATCTTTTTCAATAATTCACAGTTAAAAATTAATAATTTCAGAGCTGCGGTGAAGTTACTCACTTAATATCATATCATATTAAGTTAATCCCTACGCACCTCTTATGTTGGGGACTTCAATACGCATCTTTTTTCCTATTATTGAAAGCCCTCTCAAAGAGTGGGGTTTTAATTCAAAGTCATGTCCATTTTAATTTAAAGAAAACTATTCCACTTAATATGATAATTAATCTCTAACCTGGAAATTTATTAATCAAAATTGATTAATAAAGGAAAACAGTTTATTAAGGAATACTTAATATAACAGAGGCAAAATTGATTGGGAGCAATATAAGTTTATCAAGGAAAACATGCTTAATTATAATAAGCATTTTTCTGGCGCTGTTGAATCAGAGATCGAGTAACATCCTCCCACAAGAGACAAGAAGTTTTATGAGATAGATCATCAATCATCAATGGCTGAGCTTCGTGGGTCCATACTAGGAAATAAATTCTATCTACCAAAATAACTCTTTACACAAGATGAAGAACATATAAAAGAAAGAAACTCAACACAAATAATAACAACAGCATCAAACAAAAACTACTCCACTAAGAGAATAAACATCCAAAATGAGAAGCAAACATCAGGTGCGAAAAACGCTAAAAAAAAGTCACTGAAAATTCTACCCATCAGCACCGATGAGATGAGAGATATAGGTAAATTAATTAATATATATATATATTCATTCTCCTCATTTTGTATATTATAATTATATCCTGCAAACAGTTTTTTGTACCTAATGCTTAATAAAACCAACCGCACCGTAATTAAATTATTCACTCTATTTAATACATGTGCGACCCCTTATCATTTAGCTCTCGTATTTAACTAATTATTTAGTCCTTTAAATTCATATTTTCATTAACAAATTAATTTTTACATATTGAGAGGGCAAAATATGTATAATACACTCTTTTTCCCATGTAAATGCGTAAATGCATTAAAATTTATTATATTAACCATGAAATTATGATAATACCCCTTCATTTATTAATTAAAACTTCATCCATTAATTAACCGTCAATAAACTAAAACATACAGAAAATCAAGAAGTAACGAAGAAAAAAATTCAAAATATAAATTTATTGTAACCAACCCACCCAATTGAAAATCTCAACCAATTTAAAAATCTCAACCAATTAAACTAAAGTTTTAACAAACCAACAAATTATAGTAGCCCATGGTTCTACAACAAGACAACAACAGTAATAGTAAAAAACCCACCAAGCAAACCATTACAAACATAGGTGTTATCTACGGCATATATCGTGGCAGTGAAGTTGTGTTCAGCGGCAGAGAAATTAGAACAAAAGAAACTAGCTGCTACGATGGCGCTGTTTATGCTGGGGCCTAGGAGTTGAGTCAACTCGTCGACAGAGCAAAACATTGAAGCCATGGGGTAGGCGGAATGACGTGAGAGAGAGAGAGAGAGATTTTGAAGAAGGAAGAATGATTTGGAGAAAATTGATTTTCAGATAATTTGGCTCTTGTTTTTGACATGTCATTGTTAGAAAGGAGGTGTCAAATTTTTATTTTTACAGAGTCCATATAGACTGATATTGGGACGATTGTGAATACTGCGCTTTTATTTTTGTGGTTTTGTTACCGCAATGGTTAATTTGTTAACGAAAATATAAGTTTAAAGGACTAAACGGTCAGTTAAAAATATAAGGAATTAAATGATAAATACAGTTAAGTTAAAGGGCCGCACATATATTAAACTTATTCAATTTCATATCTAATGTGAACTATATAATAAAAATGTTCTATCAATAATATTCTGGATTTAAAGTTCCAAAGTCTATAACTAACCTCTGTATATAACTCATAGTTTACATCATATTTTGTAGTTTTATATAGAAAAGAAAGCAACTCGGAACTCTAATCAAGTAACAATTAATATATTGACAAACAACTTAGTTATGTATGCGTGCAACACAAACCTTAATTTTAATGGTTTTTCCTTTGTCTTTTTTAATATTTTATTTCAATATTATTAAGATGCTAATCGAATGTATATATCTACTGTTAAAAAAAAATTACCGTAGCATATAAGACCGCGTGCTTTGCTTTGTTTATTACATATGTTTCTTTTAAAAAAAAAATTAATGAGCACTGATATTCTTATAAAAAAAATTAGAGCACCTAAAGGTGGAATATAATTATCGTCAATTTTTATTTATATATTAAAAATCATATATTTTAATTTAAATATTAAAAATATGAAAAATAAAATGTATCATTTGTTTCTATATATGAAATTATTATTCCACTCGGTTAGCCATATGATAATGATATGTAGCTAGAAGCATTTTTCACTGTATAATTACTAGCTAGCTAATACCATAATAATTTCCTTGAATATGTCCTGCCCAAATTAATTCCACCTCTTTATAAAAAGATAACGTACGTATATGAATGGATAATATTTTAAATAATTATGAATTTCTTGACTTTTAAATAAAAAATAATATAATATTATTAAAAAATTCAATTAATTAATCAATTAAATGAAAAAAAAAAAAAAAGGCCTCGTGTAGACTAGTTTGCAGGCATTTGGACCACTCTTGAAAAAAGCAGGTTTGGAGCAACATCTATCAATAGTATAAATTTTGACTTGTGGCATCTAATTTACTACAGTGGGTGCGCTGAGTTCAATATTGTATATAAAAGAGTCAAAAAGGCAATAAAAAATCACCAACCAAACAAGACCTAATTAATTAGAAAGCGTAAGATATGAGGAACACTATATATACATATATATATATATATATGTATATTATGTGACGTTAAAGTCTGAAGTCAATTAAAAGAAAAAAAACAATATATATAGTTTTGATTAAAGATAGGTAAATTTTAATTAACTCGCCGAATATTCAGTTCAGTTAACTGAAATTATTATATATTAATCGGTTCAGTTTATTATTTTAATTTTTAATTTAATTAATAATTAATTGGTTCAGTTCTATCAGTTAATTGTTAATATAATTTTTTTAAAAAAATTAATTATTATTTTTTATTTAATTCTTTAATTATATTAATTTTTTTACTATAAATAAAAATTTTTATTAAAAAATAAAGTTATTTTTTAGTTTTTTTAATAAATTTTATTTAGTCATTTAATTATCTTAGTTTTTTATTATAAATAAAAATTTTATTATAAAATTAAAAAAATTAACTGACTAAATAAAATAAAAATTAATTAATTAAATTGATCAAAATTAAAAATCTATCAGTTTAGTTAAAAAATTTTAAATCGATTTGATTATTGATTAATTAATTAATGGATCAACTGAACCTATGTGTAGTTTTGATGGAAATTTGGAAGCTGGCTTTTGCAGTTTTGCTGGCTAACACGTATATATATCGATGTACGTAGTCCATGTAGTGCGTACTTGAAAATTGAAATTGAGCTGGCAAGAGGAAAATATATATATCAAGCTTTTTATGAAGTCAATGATAAATTTTATGTAAATAGGAATGTTTTTTATTTAATTGTTATTTGGAAAGATAAGGCTCTGTCCTATTTCATATAGCAATCTATATTTGATAAATGATAATGAATCCAAATCAGTTTCGGGATTGCGAGACTTCTTGCAAGTAATGTTATTAGGTGTTCTGCTCTTCCAATGAAGTAGAATACCATTTGCTTAATTGCTACTGCTACGATTGAACTGATTTTGATTCACTTTTTTTTTCTTGTCAATACCTCATTTATAGCTAGATAATTTTAGTGCCACTTGTGCATCCCCACTAATATTGTTTCCATTTGTATACAAATTAATATGAAAATTGATTTTTTTTATATTTGTTTATGATCTAGATAGTTAAGAAAAAGCAGTTGGAGGTTTATTATATTCTTGTTCACGATTAGATAGCTAATGTTCTGACCAAGCCTCTTCTTAATAAGGATTGCTTTCATTCATTGCGAGACAAGTTTACCCTTTCTCTGGCTCAACTCAAAGGGAAGTGATACAAATATTTATTGGAAAAATTACACTATTTATCATATTTTATAAAAAAAAAATTTATTTTTATCGGAGTTATTTTAGTCATTTTATAATAAACTCATAATAAATTATTTAAATTCATAAACTCCTTATAAATATATAATAAACTCATAATAAATTTAAACTAAACTCATAATAAACTATCTAAATCTGATATTTTTATAAAAAAAATTATAAATTCTGATAAATCTGAAAATATTTTTAAAAATATGGTAAATTTAATTTTTTTTTATTTTTCTGATATTTTTTGTAAAAATCTCATATTTATATGTAGTCTTATATATAAATGAGAGTATTTTTTCTATAATTATTTAGGAAAATTATGGTGTATTATATTCCATATAGGATTCATCATTTTATAAATACCAATTGTCACTCTAATGAAATATAAGTCAGTTAATAAAAGGGAAAAATCAAATGTATATTATGATTTGTTTTCTTCTTATTATTATTTATAAAAAAATATTTGGTTTTAAAATAGTAATAACTATATATATTATTAATATATAATGAATTGAATTAGTAGGTGTTTCCTTAAAAAATAATAAGAAAAAAATTTAGCCTTTTGATTTGGGTATAAACATGCCATAGGATATAAAGTCCTCGACCAAAATACGCCTAATCTGACTTCTATTAAGTAATTATATGAATTTCTCCGAGTACCACAGAGAAATCAAAATTCTCAAACTTTCTTAAGTAAATTTGTTTGAATTCTAAAAAGAAAAATTAAACTAATGAAAGCTATTGAAAAATAGATTGTGGAATGACAGTTATGAAAAAATATTGTTGTTTAGCTAAAGAATAAGCCATAATTATAGTAAATTCACTATATTCAAAATATGAACAATGAGTTGAAATTTTAAACTTAGAATATATTGAATTAACAAACTAAAACTAAATAAAATGAAATTGAAGAATTAGACAAACTAAATTAACTAAAAATGCCTATTGTAGAATTGAAAAAAAAAACTACTATAAAAATCTAATTTCTACATATTTTTTTCTTTTGAATTTGGAAAGTTATCACTTCTATTTTTTTATTGATATTTGGTCATGATGGTTGAAGCTCCCTTCTCTTCTTTCCTTTTTTTTTTCCTTTTAAACATTTTTTTCTTAGAAGTGATTCCTTATTTTTAGGCCATTAAACCCCACATTCTTTTCTACTTCTTCTATTAACTTCCACCAACTTCCATTAATTTTCATATATTTAAATAACTACCACACTCCACATTTTAATGCACATGATTTAAATCTCATTTTTTTGTCTAACTTCTCATTTTCTTTTAACCATCAAAAGGTAGTTAATTTTAGGTTTAAATAAATGCCCCTAGTATACATTTGGCTTGTAAAGCCAAATTATATGGTGACAAATTTATTCTTTTTCTCAGCTTTTACATGTTCTATAGTTTTTTACAGACTACTTGTTTTCTTCAGATTCTACAGGAAAGAGCTTTTTACAGCTTCTGTAATTTTTCACAGAGTTTGTAATACACACTCTGCAGAAAAGAATTTTTTAAACTCTATAATTTTTCACAGACTCTATAAGATTTTTCATAGGCTATTTACAAATTCATTGTACTTTTTATTATTTTTTTAAGGATTGCAAGTGCTAGTAGACCTACTTGATTTTTTTTAATTATTAATACCTATGAAAGTTGCCCAAAAACCAACTTTCTATTAGAACATAAACAAACTAAATGTTATAAAAATAAATAAAATTTATAGATGCAAGTCATATAATTTTCTGAGAAAGTGCCCCCAAGTGTTATGAACTTTGTTCACACATTTTTCTCTCACCTTTTGGGTTTTTCACAAACTCAAGGTCTTCTTTATTCTCAATAATTTTTTTCAAATATTTTATTTTCTCCTTAAGCTGAACTTCACATTCTTTCTATATTCTTTCCACATCTTTTTACTTTAGAAGTCTTCTTTTTTGGGTTTTTGTTAAAGACTGTGAAAATTTCTTTTATTAAAGTTTATGACTTTGGTTGCTTGGAGAAATATGAGGAGGCACTACAAATTCAGCTCTTTGTTATAGTGAACATATTTTTTGATAGTTGGAATGAGATTTCTTCAGGGCATGTCCTTTCCTTAGCACACTTTCTTCTGACAAATATTCTTTTAGCACCCAGACTTGGTGAAGTACATTTTTGAGCTTCACCACTTTGTTCTCCAAATATTTCCTAGGCACCCAAATTTGATAACAAATTTTTATAGACTTTGCTTTTAAAGAATTTTGTCTTTCGTTCTTTTTTATCATGAATTTTAATGGGGATAATATGTGAATTTTAAGGTGGCCAATATACTTTAGGACTAATCCATATTTCACAACTTTTCTATTTCTAATATCAGCTTTTATAGGTATTAGAAAATTTTTCTTCAGCGGAAGGAGACTGTAAAATTTTGTTGCTTACTGATACAACACCACTTGAGATACTAACTTGCACAAAAACTTCACTATTATAACAATTAAATTAATTTTGAAGATTAGTTGAGCCAAAATCTTGGGAGGTAAAGTTGGCTCCCTATTTTGGTGGTCATTATATATATTCATATAGAGGTCAACAATTTCCTCTTTTTTATATGGAGAAATACCTTTTTTCTTCAGCTTGCACCTGTGAATAGTACATCTCATAGACTCTTGGGCTGTGGAATGCCTCCTAAGCTCATAAAATTTATGCTCGACAGGCCTGGTGCTAACATTCTGCACCAATGGGCTAGCTTCTAGAGAAAAATTCTATTTCTCTAGGGCTTGGCTAGATCTCTTAGAATTTCTTTTGAGTTTCTTAAATTTGTTTATGGGATAATTTTTGAGTCTCTTAGAATTACTTGTGAAATTTCACCATATTCCTCTACATTTTTGCAAAAGTTTTTCTAACATCATCAATAATAATGGTGTTATGAAAGTTTTCACATTTTGAAATTCATTGAATTTCCTGTAGAAATTGGTGTTGAACTTGTGGAAATATATCAATATTTCTCTTTTGTCTTATTATTGCAAAAGCAACCTTCGAATCTTGAAACCCATTTTTTTTTTAAATTTGTATTCTGGTACATATATGTAGAATGAGTATACAACATTACTGTAAAATGGATCCACAACATCATTGTAGAATGGGTACACAACATCACTGAAGAATGGGTCTCCTGTAGTATTGTAGATTGAATCCCATGACATCACTGCAGAACAAATTAACTGGGTGTGCCAAAATTATTTTTTCAAAAAATGATGAAAAAAACTCGTTTGACCTTTTAATTTAGGTGCAAGCGTGCCAGAAAATATAGAGTCATCGACTGAACTGCATCTAATCTAACTTCTTTCAAGTGATTGTGTGAATTTCTCTAAAGATTAAAAAGAAATTAAAGTCCTCAAACACCCTTAAATAAGTTTGTTTGATTCTACAGAGAAAAACTAAACTAATAAAAGCTATGAAAAAAAATAGATTGTGGAATAATAATTGTAGAAAAAATATTGTTTGGTTGAAAAATGAGTCATAATTGCAGTAAATTTACTAAATTCAAAATATTTGTGAACAATGAGTTAAAATTCTAAACTTAAAAAATATTGAATTAATAAACTAAAACTAAATTAAATTGAATTGAAGAATTGGACGAACTAAATTAACTAAAAAGGCCTACTATAAAATTGAAAATTGCTATTATAGAAATCTAATTTCTATATATTTTTATCTCTTGAATTTGGAAAGATATCACTTCTACTTTTTTTATTGATGTTTGGTCATGATGGTTGAAGCTTCCTTCTCTTCTTTCTTTTTTTTTTTTATTTTTAAACTTTTTTTTCTTGGAAGTGACTTCTTATTTTTAGACTATTAAATCCCATATTCCTCTAAACTTCTTCTATTAATTTCCATCAACTTTCATTAAGTTTCATATTTTCAAATCAGTATTCTACTTCATACTTTAATGCCTATGATCTAAACTCTATATTTTACCTAATTTTTTTATTTTCTTTTAAACACTAAAAGGTAGTTAATTTTGAGTGGAAATAATATGTAAGTAGTCTCTTTATACAAAAGTTCAAAATATTTTTTGATTCAATTTATGTCACATATAAATAAACAAACAATTAACTAAAAAGTCAACAAAATTAAAAGCAAATTAATACTGAAATTTGGAGACGTCGGTCAGAGTTGTGCATTTTAATTATACATGGATGCATGAGAGGATTCACTGAGTTTCAGGTTTCAACCAACCTGACGTTTGATCTCAACATACACAGAAATCTCCTCTTTTTATTTGAAATTAAAGTGTAGTTTCTTTCACAAATCACAACTGTATACTTTACTTTAATATATATATGTATATATATATATACCTAAATTTTGTAGATATTTATAGCGCCCATACAATATAGATATGCCTCAAGCTTCTTTTTTTCTCATAACCTTTAATCATTTGCGGATAATAATTTTTTTTCTTTTATGTATATTTGATTATTTTGTGGCATATCATATGTAAAAATAAAATTATAAATGTGATAGAAATATAAATAAATTAAAATTTATGAACAAATATATATAATTTTAACATTTAATAAATTATATTGATCCTTTTACCTTTTGGATACAACTTTGTAAAGAATAAATTAATAGATAGTATAAAAATTATTATCATATCAATTCTTTGTTTCATATATTTATTTACAACTTTTTTTCCCTCCAATCAAATTTTTTCCCACGTTTGTTTGGTTAACAAAATAATTACATTGAATAGAATTATTTCATAAAATAATACATTTATAATCACGAATTGTGATTGAAATTAAAAAAATAATTTATCATATGTAAAAAATAATATTTTATATTTAAGAAATATAATTTTTTTTTAAAAAAAGTCGTTATTTCATTTCATATAATTGGTGTTTTATTTTTTTTTCTTGTTTCATTGAATCAAACAAGGTCTAAGTAGATAGCTTTGCTCACATGTCTGCCACTTGGGTTCACCAAGAGTTTCAACAAATATTCTTATTTATTTATTTCTTCATTCTTCTATATAATGATCTTATTCTTATCCACTCCACCATTATTATTACTTATGGAGCGAAAATAAAATGCTTTTCTATGAATAAGAAAGCAACTCATTATTTTCATAAATGATTGAATGACTCATTTTTCCTTTCTCCTCAATTTTTAGAAACATCCAAAACAAAAACATGAAAAATATGAACCCTATAAGAAATGGGGCTTTCAAGAATATAGACTATAGTGGAAAGAAAAAGGGTCAAGTACTATATATGAAAAATCGATATTCTTAATTAATTCTAGTTATTTATATGTTTTAAACGTTTTTAATGCCAATGTAACATACATTTGTTTTTTTTATATAAATAATCCTATCATTATATATTTGTGATTATTAACAATGTATTTTGTGTTTGTGCTATTAAAAGTTACTTCTTGCTCACCATTCACATTATCCTTTCTTTTCATTAGGTGGAAATGGTATTTTCAAAATTAACTAATTTGAATGATTTGCGGTATAATTTAGTAATATATAATATTATTATCATACTTTGAAATACAGTATAATATAGTAGCAGCTTTTCTTTTCTTTTCTTTTTATTTTTTTTAACATATATATGCTTTATTTTTCTTTTATTTTTTAAAAAAATTAATTATTATTTAGACTTTAAAATGTTTATCTAATTTGCAGGCTAAACTAAAATTTTGATATTTGTTAAAATACAAATCTTATTAGTTAGTAGATTATATCTAATTTCAGTGACTAATTAATAATGTATATAAATCTCTGAAAATTTTTTTTATACCACTCGCATTGGAAATAGTTTTTAACTAGCCAAACAATTAATTAGAGCTTGAATAATGTTCACATGTGCTCTTGATTTTTCTCCATTTTTGCCTCCTGCTTTCAATTATTGAATCATCGTGTAAACGAGCAATTAGAATTTCATCCTGTAAATTTTGACATATTATTAATATATATATGTGAAAAATCTAATTCCAATAAAACACAAATTAATTAATTTACAAATAAAATTGAGGTTCATGAATATAACTCAAGTTAAGAACAACTAAACAAGCCATACTTTTCAATCAAAAAAAAAAAAAGAAAACAAGCCATACTTTTCTTAGTCATAAAGCTCAATAAAAATCCATAGCTTTTGCTTGAAGAGTTCCTTTCTCAAGTAAAAAAGCAATTCTATGGAGTAGGATACAGATATTACATCATTGAATTGGGCTATTGTTATTTTTTTAAGGGATATATTTATATGGAAGATGCATGCATGAAGCCTGGATTGGTCAAGGCTAAAAATTAAAAGGGGTGGTCAAAAACAGAACATGGCCAAGAGGCAGTTGTAGCAGGGGTCAAAGCCGGTGGCAAAGACAAGACTCATGTTCCAAATCTATACAAATTTGAGCACTACACTATCTTCGCCCCAAGGAACAATTATACATCCCACAATTATTATTCTCTATGCTTGTCGGTAAGGGCAGATGGTAGAGATCTTTCTCTTATGGAACACTTTTAAAATTTGAAAGAGAGTACTTTACTCCTTTAATAGGCCTATCCGACACAAATCCAAATTAATTTGCCATATCTGAATTATAAAATACTGAATAATTAAAATCAATAAGAAATAATTTCTAGGGGTTTTTTCAAAAATATCCTAAAAAATAAAAAATATTTTTAAAAATACTCCTTTTAATTTCAATTTTAAAAATACCTTTTTTCAACTTTTAATTTTAAAAATACTTTTTTAGAGGTATATTTTTAATATATATTTGATATATTAAAGGTATATTTTATTTTTAAAAATATACATTGAGTACACATTTAGTATATTAAAAATATACTAAAAATATATAATATATTTTTTAAAAAAAATAAAAAGTGTGCTATAAAATGTAATTTTTCCTAATTTCTATTCAATTTTGGGTCAAGATATGCCTGGCCCAATTAATAAGTTTCACAGTTTTCCATCGAGCCAATTTTGTTTAATTGTAGAAGAAAATAAAGAATTGCTGAAACTCGAATTTATTACTTTAACCTGAAATTTTGGATTGGTTTAGATTTGAGTTTTTACATGCTTAAATTCCATTCAAGTTAAAAGAAATTAAATTTAAATAATTCAGATTTATTGTAAGTTAATTTTAACCTTTCTTGTTAAACTCAAATAATACACACACTCTTATATAAACTATTTGAATATGTCAGAAATTTATATATGAAAAAAGGGATATATTCAAATTTAAACGGGTGACTTGTTGAAACTAGAGTCCTGTGAGGTCGAAATGATTGAAATCAAAAGTCTACCGAACAATAAAATATAAACTCCTCTATACAACAAAATCATTTCATAATGAGATCACAAAATAAATGCAAAAAAAAAAAAAAAAAACCCCATATTTTCTTTTTTTTGGATGAATGAAAAAAAAAGTGAGTCATGAATTTCATCATTAGTAACCAGTTTGCTAAGATTATCTAGTAAATTGGGGTTGAGAGCAGGGAAACAACCTTGAACTTGATAAGGAGGAATAGTATTGGTATCCTTCTCATAAAGCTTTCTGAAAAATTTGATCGCCATTACTTTGAGATGATTTTCATCTTGAATCTAACACCCATAATTGTCTCTAAGCTTCAAGATTTTGTTATAACTTCTTTTGATGAAGGTACGGGGTGGAAATATAACATCCATAAATTTGTTAAAGTATTAACATAAAAATTTAATAAAGAATTAAATAAATAATTTAAAAAGTTAAATAAAGTGTTGAAAGTATGAAAATATAAAATGGTATGTAAGATATAAAGAAAATATATTAGATACATAATGTACACATGATATCTACCTAACATATACATTGAATCTATAATATACATATGATATCTACCTAACATATATATTTGATATATAATGTACACATGATATCTACATAAAATATACACTTTTAGAAAAAGATAAAGTTAGTTTAAAGTTAAAAAAATAAATAAATTATAATAAATAAATTAAATATAATTAATTAAAATTAAAATTAAGATAATTATGGACAAAAAAATATCACATTATTTTAATATTTAATTATTTAGTAAATATGTATATAAGTGAGGGATATTTTAGGAAAGTGAAAAATATAAAAACATCATAATCTTCTTCCTCCTCTCTCATTTTGGATGAATTTCATGGTGGCTAGGGGATGATTTTCTTCTTCTAAATATTCAAAATTTTACTAAGTTCTTAAAGATTAAAGGTGATTTTGAAGGATTTTCAAGAAATAGGTAAAGATTTTTTGAATTTTATTAAGTTTTCTTTGAATATATGAATATGTAGAAATTGAACTTTTGATGGGGTGTGTTTTAATTTGTTATATAGATATGAAAAGTGTTCTTTTAATGTGAAAATTATGAATTTAAAGTTAGATTAAAGAAAGTGATGGATTTGGTTAGAGTTTGGAAGAAACAGTATTGAATTTAGGGTTTTGGAAGGGTTTTGTTAAAGTATGAATAACTATTTAATTCTATGATTTAAAATATATTATTAAATAATTTTAATGATAGAAATGAACTCAAATTGACAATTAGAATTAAGTAGAATGAAGAACCAAAATTAAAGAAGCTTAGGGCAATGTTTAGAAATTTGAAGAAAATATGGTACATTGAAATTTAATGCTAGAAAATGTTAAAATATGATTCTAGTAATATATATAAGCTTTAAATTCAATTTGGAAAAAAGTAGAATTAACTTTCAAGTTTAACTTCCATTAAAGCAGGAAAAGAAAAAAATTGAAGGATTGTGTTTTAATTAAAGTTTAGTAATTAAAATATTTAGAAATGTGATACTAATTAATTATACACATTCACATTTTGAATAGATATTGAGTAGATAGAAATTCTATTAACCTAATAGTATTGGGCTATAAGAAGTTTTGAAGTGGAGTGGAGCTTTGGCTCACATTTTTGGGTTAAAGAGGTTAATGCACACTTTGGTATTGAATTTAATTAATTCCATTGATTTTAAACATAACATATTACATATGTTGAATTTTAATGAATATGTGTGTGTGCGGCATTGTTTGAAGGAACAATGCTTAATATAAATTGATTATAGTATGAAAAGCCATTGGAAGATAGCTAAATGTGATATTTGTGCAAAATGTAAAAAATGCAAGTTGTGAACTAAAATGTGGAAGTGAGCCACATTTTTATTGTATGTGATATTGTTATTGGATATAAGTAGAAAATATGAAAAAGAATGAGAAATGTGGAAAAATAAGTGAAAAATGGAATTTGAGAAAATATGATTGCATGTTACGTTATATAGAGCCTAGTTCCAGAATATTATTGTTGAAATTTTATACACCTTCAGATGAGACATGTTGGTGTCACAGATTTATCACGTCTTCGGATGGGACACGCTGGTGTCATAAATTTATTATGCCTTCGGGTGAAATATGTTGGTGTCGCAGACGAGTGAGATAGCCTAAGATAATATTTCTAGAACTAGTCCATTTTATAGGGATTCTTGGGCCCAATGTATGTGGATGTTAGCTGTGTTAGTTAAAATGTGTAATCATTGTTTACCATTTGTAATTTTGTGCATTTAAGGCATTGTATATAAAATGTAATTTATTTTATATCAAAGTATGCACCATTAAGCAAAATATTTAGTGTGATTGAATTTTATCATGCAGATGATAGAGTTAATCCGGAGAATCCGAAAAGTGCTGCTAGACCACACTAGGTCTAGACTATAGTTAGTTGTTGTGAAGGTTTTAGAGCTGTCACGAACCAGTGACATCTACATTTCATGTATATACTTTAAACTTTTTAAAATTTACTTAAGTTGTATATTATATTTATAAATATGTATATAGTGTAAATTATAAATATCTTCCTTAGGTTACATGTTTGAAATTTGGAAAATGAGACATATGTATATATATATATATATATATAAATGGATGTATATTTTGTGAAATTTTGGTGAATTTGAGCTATTAGGCTATTTTGGAGAAAATGGTATGTTGAATGAATTTTTGGGAGTATATTTTAAATGCAAGTTATGAAATTTGAAATTTGAGAATATCTAAAATACAGATAAAACTCTGGCGAATTTTTTTCAGAGATTTCTTTTAAAATATATCTTTTTAATATTTAAATCACTGATGAATACTTTTATTTATTTAATAAAATGTATTTTAAGTGTTTAAAATAATTATCTTAAATTATATAAAATTTTGAAAAGACTATATTGTGACATTCTTGTATTATATATGCATATTTTATATATACTGGATATGTATATTATATATATGAGGTATAAGGGTGTTATATTTATTTTGGTATCAGAGCTTAGGTATGAGATTCTCGACTTAGGTGGATTTTTGAAAAGAGAAAATGTGATTTTAAATGTGATTTTAACATGTCATACATGTATTTGCACTGACATTTTAGTTGGTACCTGATGTGGTAATTTTTTCTGTATTTATAGACATTGATGGACATGACATCTCAAACGCATGAGTCTAGAGAGGGGAGTGCAGAGAGTGTTACCCCCGGAGAGAGTACTGTTGAAGCTAGTGTAGAGATTGCTGGGGAGGCATCAGTGCCGGCTAGACCAGCAGTTGATGAGGTTTCGCTAGTCTGGGTGTGACAGATGACGGAGCTATTACGACAGGTCCAGTACAACAGCCGCAGCCGCAGCAATTACCGATCAGAAAGTATGACAAGCTGAGAAAATTCGGAGCTACATATTCCTTCAGCACTATTGATCCAACTGTGGCAGAGCAGTGGTTGGATAGAGTACATAAGATTTTTATCCAGTTACAGGTTACTGCAAAAGAGAAGTTTAATTATGTCAAGTCTCTTCTGCAAGGGGACACCTATGATTGATGGAAGACAGTTCCTCATGGAACGGCTGACCCTCCAGTATTAACATATGATGATTTTCTGCGGGAATTTGAGAAGAAATACACCACTCGAGAGTATAAGGATGCTAAAAAGAAGGGGTTTCTAAGTGTTAAACATGATACAAAGATAGTAATGAAGTATGAAAAGGATTTCATCCGACTGAGAAAGTATGCAGGAGGGATTATGACATAGATATATGCCACAAGTTTTAGGAGGGGTTGAGGCCATTCATTATGTGTCAGATAGCAGCTGTGCAGTATGATGACTTTTTGCAATTGGTATCTGCTGCTAGAAATGTTGAGAAGGTCGAGGGGATTGCTACTGCAGCCAAAGCAGAGAGTAGAGATAGAAGACCATAGTCTGAAGCAGGGTCTTCATCATCGAAAGGGGATCGAGAAAATTTTCCCCAGAGATATGGTAGAGGCCAGGGTCAGCCTAGCAGGGGGTCTCAGCAGCAAAGGCAGAGACAGGGGCCTGCTGCTTCAGTGGCTAGTACTTTGCCCCAATTACACAGAGATCTTCTCCACCCACTTGTACTCAGTATGGTAGAAATCATAAGGGTATTTGTTAGGGTATCAGTCCATCATCAGCTAGCTATTTCAGATATGGGTCCCATGACCATTTTATCAGAGATTGTCTAAAGCCACTAGTGGATAGACGGACTGAGACATCAGTTTCTAGACCTAGTGACAGAGGGGATCGAGGAGGTAGAGGTGGTAGGGATGGCAAATTTGGATCTAGTCAGAGAGGGGGATCCACAGTAGGGACTTGTAGACTAGAGCAAGTAGGGTCATCACAGAGAATATATGTGATGCAGCGGCAGCCGAGTGCTTCTAATGTTGTAGCTAGTACTTTCTGTTTACTTGATATTTCTATACATGCATTGATTGATCCTGGATTGACTCATTCATACATCAGTGCATCCATTCTGCCTGTGAGTGATATGCATTCTGAGTCATTAGGGTTTGATGTGCTGGCGACCAACCCTTCAGGGCACAGTGTGATAGTTAGTAGGATACATCGAGATAGTATAGTTGTTGTGCATGATGAGGAGTTTCTCGGTGATCTGATTGAGATGCCTTTTAGGGAGTATGATGTGATTTTAGGTATGGAATGATTATCTAGACATGGGGCTGTGATAGACTATCAGTAAAAATGTGTTACTCTGAAAATACATGATGGAAAAGATGTAGTGGTATCTGGTGAGCAGAGACACCTCGCATCCATGATCATTTCAGCTATATTAGCTAGAAAGATGATTCGGAAGGGGTGTGAGGTATATTTAGCTCATGTTACAGATATTAGGATAGTGGAGTCTCAGTTGGATAGTATACCTACAGTGGCAGAGTTTTCAGATGTATTCCTTGATGATTTGCTAGGATTACCTCCAGAGAGAGAGGTGAAATTTGGTATCAATTTGATGCATGGTACAACTCCCATCTCTATTACTCCTTATCAAATGGCACGTGTTAAATTAAAGGAGTTGAAAGTACAGTTGCAAGAGCTGCTTAATAAAGTGTTCATCTGCCCTAGTGTATCACCGTGGAGAGCACTAATATTATTTGTAAAGAAGAAGGATGGCACTTTGAGGTTGTGCATTGATTATCGACAGTTGAATAAAGTGACCATAAAAAATAAATGCGCATTACCTCGCATTAATGATCTTTTTGATCAGTTGAAGAGGGTTGTAATATTTTCTAAGATTGATTTGAGATCGTGATATCATCAGTTGAGGGTTAGGGATGCAGATGTGCCTAAGACTGTATTTCGCATGAGATATGGCCATTATGAGTTCTTGGTGATGCCTTTTGGGCTGACAAATGCACTAGCTACATTCATAGATTTGATGAATCGGGTGTCATACTTGGATCAGTTTGTGATGGTATTTATTGATGATATCTTGGTATATTCTCATAGTAAAGAAGAGCATCACAGACATTTATGGATTGTGTTAAAGACCTTAAGGGAGAACTAGCTGTATGCTAAATTATCCAAGTATGAATTCTGGTTGGATTAAGTGATTTTTCTCAGGTATGTTGTTTTAGCAGAGGGTATAAAGGTTGATCCGAGTAAATTTGAGGCAATTTTGAATTGAAGTCCACTAAAGAATGTGACCGAGATTAGAAGTTTTCTAAGATTGGCTAGCTATTACCATCGGTTTATGAAGGGATTTTCCATGATAGATCCACTTACCAGATTACTTCGAAAGGATGTGAAGTTTTTATGGACGGACCAATGTCAGGCTAGCTTTGAGCAATTAAGAGATATGTTGACTCAAGCTCATGTTCTTACTCTACCGATAGAAGGTAAACCATATGTGATCTACAGTGACGCTTCACATAATGGTTTAGGTTGTGTTTTGATGCAGGAGAGTAGAGTTATTACTTATGCCTCCAGACAATTGAATCACAATGAGATAAATTATTCGAACCATGATTTGGAGTTGGCGGCATTGTATTTGCATTGAAGATTTGGAGACACCACTTGTATGGAGAGAAATATTTTATTTACACTGATCACAAGAGTTTAAAATATCGGGGTGTCTAGAAAGAGTTGAATCTTTGACAACAACGATGGTTAGAGTTGATAAAAGGATTATGACTGTAATCTCCCAAATTTTTAAAAAATTTTAATTATTACAATTAAAAATTTGGGATATTACAATGACTGTCTAATTTATTATCATCCTGGCAAAGCAAATGTAGTTGTAGATGCCTTGAGTTGAAAGTCTATAGCAGGGTTGACCGCCTATACTCTCGTGTTGCTTGTTAAGTTGAGAGCATTGCATGCCAGGTTTGAAGTTTGTGATGACGGTGCTCTTATGGCTTAGTTGCAGGTAAGGCCATTACTGCTTGATCATATTAAAGAAGTATAGAAGTTAGATGTGAAACTCCAGAGGATTATTGAGGATTGTAAAAAGGGAGAGAGTAAAGATTTTCATGTGAGAGATGATGACAGTTTATGGTACAGAGATAGATTATATGTTCATGAGGATTTGGACTTGAAAAAGAAGATTTTGGAGGAAGCATATCAGTCCACTTATACTATGCACCTTGAAAGTACCAAAATATATCAAGATGTAAAGCAGCATTATTGGTGGTCAGGTATGAAGAAGGATATAGTAGAATTTATGTCCAGATGTCTCACCTGTCCAAAGGTGAAGTCTGAGCACTAGGTTCCTTTAGGGTTGCTATAACCATTATCAGTTCTTAAGTGGAAGTAGGAGTGAGTGACCATGAATTTTATGGCTGGACTGCCTTTGAACCAGAGGAAATATGACGCAATATGTGTAATAGTGGATAGATTGATGAAGTCAACTCATTTTCTTCTAATTAAGATGGATTACTCACTTGCTAGGCTGGCTGAATTGTATACTAATGAAGTGGTAAGACTGCATGGAGTCCCAGTTTCTCTAGTATCAGGTCGAGATCCAAGATTCACATCCAGATTTTAAAAGAGTTTGCAGGATGCTTTGGGTTCTCGGTTAAACTTTAGTACTACTTTTCATCCTTATACAGATGGACAGTCAGAGAGAGTAATTCAGGTCCTAGAGGACATATTGAGAAGCTGTGTTATCTAGTTTACTGGGAGTTGGGATAAACATTTACCTCTGTTTGAGTTTGTATATAATAATAGCTTTCAATCCAGTATTGGGATGACTCTTTATAAGGCCTTATATGGTAGGAAGTCCAGGACACCATTGTGTTGGGATGAGGTAAGCTGGTTTATCCCGATTTCATTAAGGAAATAGAAGAAAAGGTTAAGGTAATTCGAGATAGATTGAAAGAAGCTTCAGACCGACAAAAATCTTACTCATGTTTGAAGAGAAAAGATATATAATTTAGTGTGGGAGATAATGTGTTCTTGAAGGTATCTACGTGGAAAAGGATTATGAGATTTGGTCGGAAAGAAAAGTTGAGTCCTCGATTTATTGGGTCGTATAAGATGCTTGATGGCGAGAACCTATGCTATTGCAATACCGCAAGTGCACGGGTCGCTCAAGTAATAAAGTAGTGAGTGAGTTATCGTTCCACTGAGGACAAGGCCAAGTACTAGTGCAAATTCTGACCGTTGTTTAGCAAATCAATAGTTTTGTAAGGTTTTGTAATTAAAGATAATTAACTTAATAAATGAAAATAGAAAGAGATTGAGTGTTGAATAAATTGATTGATGATGATGATACTATCCAGATATTGAATCCCCCTAGCCACAATTATATTTATGAAAATCAATTTAATTAAACCAAATAATAGAGTTGAATTGGTATTCCTCTAAATTAGATTAAAAACTTTCTAAAGCGAATTAATCCCTAATCACTAAGTATAATGCTGGAATCTCTTCTCAAACATAATTAAATAGATCTTGCATTAAGAATAAGGAATTATAAACCAAAGGGTCTTGTAAGTCTATCTCTAGCACCCCAATCAATCCTCAATCCTTATGAGTATTCAATTCATATCAAGCTTTCTCAAGTCAATAATATGAAAATTGCAATCAATCAATAAGCATGCTATTATTAATTGGAAATAAATCATTAAGCATCATAAGAATAAAACAACTCAATCAAATGATTTAATTAAATAAAACTATTCAATCCATACAATAAAGCTAAGGTTCATCAATATCTAGATAGAGAATAAATTAGTTCATGTTCAAAATCAGAAAATCAGAATAAGAGAAATAAGAAAAAGAATCTAAACAATCCATTGCGAATAATTCATATATCTTCCCTTGAATCCTTGAATCTTGGTTTAGATCTTGTTTAGAATATGTCTTCACCCTCAATCTCAGCTCCAAAACTTTCCTCTTTGCTTTAGAAGTCGGCTCTAGGTTATAAAATATGAAAATCGAATCCCTAATTCATGCTTTAGCTCAGCTTTTATAGTGCAGATAATTTCGCCTGACATGCCCATGTCACTGGGCGTGTCATTGCCACTGGGATTTTGAATATAAGGCACGTCCAGTGACACGCCCATATCACTGGGCGTGTCAATACTTCTGTATGCAGCATCAAGGGCACGTCCATTGACACGCCCATGTTCATGGGCGTGTCCGTTGATGAATTTTGCTCTTTTCTTCTACTTTCATCCGTAATTCCTCCGAAATGACCATAAGCCTCAAAATACAGAGAATTCCTGAAATTAACCCTAAAAAATACTTGAACAAATAAATTAAACTCAATTGGATAATAATCATATTAAGAAATAGGGGCAAAATATCATCAATTGTGCACTTATCAAATTCCTCCACACTTGAGTTTTTACTTGTCCTTAAGCAAACTAAATCACTATAATAAGTAGAAATGACGGACGCCCTCTATATTCAAAAAGAAAAGAAAAAATTTGACAATACTTGAATCAGAAAACCCCACGTTCTTAACCAAAAACTAATTCACAATCATAACAGCTGAATCAAGAAGTTTCAAAACAAAAATTTCACAGACCTAAAACCTAAAAATTCAGAGTTAAAAAATTGAGCATAAAATTCCAGAAAATCCAAAAGCCATGAACAAAGTACGAAAAATGTAAATTTTCTCTTAAGTTCTCTAACCCTTTGTTTTTTAAATATATATACACATATATATACATTTTAAGGAGCCCGACTTGTTTGAACTGATACTAACCTTTTGACGCGAAGGTAAACATTTGTGATGCCGACCCCCGGTTACTCAGCCAGAATCACTGTTCAAATGGCTACTAGCACTATTCATGATTTCAACTCATTTGTTTTAATTCAAGAGTAAAAATCAGCGGAACAGAGATAAATTTTTAAAGCTCCTTTAATTAGAATTATTTATTTATTTTTATTTTTATTTTTATTTATTTTTATTTATTTATTTTTTTTAACAACTTAAGGGTCAGAAACTTAAGGGTCATACTAAGTCTGACTCAAGAATCTAAGGAATTATAACATGCTAAAAAAATGTAACTAAGGTTTTAAACTTCAGATGTGTCCAATTTCTATCAATCTACAACCCAATTATAGCTATTACAATCGATCCTCAGTAATTGATCAAGATCACTAAGTTAACCTCAATAAGAAATTATCATTTAGGAAATCACAAATTAATTCAACATATAAAGGGAAACCATCTCAATTCACACTTATTACAACAATCTAGCTTACTTAAATCCAAAAATAATTTGCAGAAATTAATTGAGACAAATGAATCAAATAGAAAGAACGAAATAATAAAAACTCAATCAAGAAAGTATACCTCTCCCCCACACTTAAGGCGCACATTGTCCTCAATGTGTGTGCAAAATAAGAAATAATGAAGAGAGAGCAAAACTGCCCTTCCATGTCCATGAATGGATAAATATGAGTACGGTGCCAAGAGTGTGGTGAAGGCAAATTTGCTTCAAAACAAAAAATCTAAAATGCAAAAACAAGGTTAAGACATAAATAAATGAAATAAACAAACAAAAGAAATAGTTTGTAAAGAAAATAACAATTGTCCAAAAGGAATAAAAAATAAAGAAACATAAAAAGAATATTAAATAAGCAAAGAAATGAAAATAAAATAAAAAATGTGGGCTATTCAAAAATCGGCGCATCGCCGGAATCGTCATCGTTGGTCTCATCATTGGAGACATCAACTTGAGGTGCAGGAGCAGGGGCATGTATTGGTAATTTCTTCTTCTCCGCCAGAAATCCATACTCAAGGTGATCTGGAAGGGGTTTTAGTTCCAAGTTGGGTGGATCAATCACCAATGGTTTTGGCTTCTCTTCCTTTGGCATCTCAATAGTCTCATATGCCCTGCATTTGAACGATTTGCTTGCTTCAAGAAAAGCAAGCTGCTCCATTGCTTCTTGATATTCAACATTTTTCTGCAATAAACACAACTCAAGGGGATCCTTGAAAATAATGTTAGTAACATAATTTACGGTCTCAAGCTCAAAAACATCATTGCATGATTCCGCCTCATCAAGTGAAAGTGAATATTTCATAGAATCATATATCCTAAAAATAACCTTATCACCACCCACTCTCAAAGTTAGGGTCCCATCATGAACATCGATAAGGGCACTGGCTGTATTTAAAAATGGCCTACCAAGAATAAGTGAAATATCCGTATCCTCATCTTCTATAATGCCACAAGGGTGGACTACTGACTTATCAGCAAGTTGGATGGTCATTAGTGTTGGTTTAGGGTTACCAATGCCTAACTCTTTAAACATTTTATATGACATAACACTTATGCTAGCCCCCAAATCAGCTAATGCACTTTTAACCTCAAGGTTACCTATCAAACATGGAATGGTGAAACTACCTGGATCTTTTAACTTCTTAGGTAACCTCCTTTGCAAAATTGCCGAACTCTTTTCAGACAAATGCACTAAAGACACTTCCTCAAGTTTCCTTTTATTAGAAAGGATATCTTTAAAAAATTTAGCATATTTAGGCATCTATGACAAAGTCTCAGTAAATGGAATGTTAATGTGCAATTGTTTAAAAAGTTCAAGAAACTTACCGAACTGAGCATCAATCTTGTCCTTGTTCAACCTCGCCAGATATGGTACTCTAGGTCGGTATTCCTTCATTATGGAGCTGCTGTCTTGTGGCTGCTTCTCTTTCTCACTTTCTTGTGCAGCTTTCTTTCCCGAAGTGATAGGGAGATCGTCTTCTTTTTTATTTTCTTGTACTTCAGCCTTTTTCTCTGCCACTTCTCTGTTTTTCTCATCCACATTACCCTCGATCTCTTTTCCACTTCTTAGTGTAATTGTCTTAAGCTGCTCTTTAGGATTTGCCTTAGTGTTGCTAGGCAAACTTTCTTGTGGTCTCTCACTGAGCAACTTGGCAATTTGCCCCATCTAATTCTCCAAATTATGAATAGAGACTTGCTGATTTCTTAGGGAGGTTTCAGTTGATTGGAACCTGATTTCAGAAGTTGTTATAAATTTCTCCATCATGTCCTCCAAATTACTTTTTCTTGGAGGGGCAGCTTGTTGATGTTGGGGCTGCTGGAATCCAGGGGGAGGTCGTGGATTATTCTGATTATTTCATGAGAAATTAGGATGATTTCTCCACCCCAGATTGTACGTGTTGCTGTAGGGATTATTTTGTTGTTGCCTTGGCATGTTTCCAACATAATCTACTTGCTTTTTCTTAGCAAACATGTTGCCACTTGGCAATCTTGACTTTGATGTCCACCTCCACACCATTCAAAGGACATCACCTGCATCACTTTCCCTAAAGAAGAAGAAGAAGCTAAAGAATCAATCTTTTTGTTCATTGCTTTCAACTGTGCTGAAAGAGCAACTACGGGATCCAATTGATGTAAACCAGCAGCCCTTAATCTTACTTATTCCCTTGGGGTTTGCCACTGATAATTTGTAAGAGCCATGTCTTCAATCAAATCCCTTACTTCTTCAGGTGTTTTATTATTTATGGTATCTCCTCCAGCTGCATTGATGGACTGCTTACTTGAGTAACTCAATCCATTGTAGAAAGTTTGGATCTGAAGCCACAGAGGAAGCCCATGGTGAGGACATCTTCTCAATAAATCCTTAAATCTCTCCCAAGCATCATATAGGGTTTCACCATCTAGCTGGAGAAAAGAATAAATATCATTCCTCAACTTAGCAGTCTTGGACGGTGGAAAATACTTATCTAAAAATTTTTCTGCTAGTTGGTCCCATGTAGTGAAAGTGTTAGGAGGAAAAGACTTCAGCCACTTCTTTGGTTGGTCTCTGAGCGTGAATAGAAACAACCTCAGCCTGATTGCATCTTCAAAGACATTTTGTATCTTAAATGTGTCACATATTTCCAGAAAAGTTTCAATGTGTGCATTAGGATCTTAATCCGGAAATCCATCAAACTGACAAGTGTGCTGCACCATTTGAATGACATTTGTTTTTATCTCGAATTTATTAGCAGCAATCACTGATCTTTGTATACTTAATTCAGCCCCATTAAGAGTAGGCCTAGCAAACTCTTGCATTGTCCTTGGCTCATTTTCTACCATTTCTTCTTCTAGGATGAGATCTTCAAAGTTCAGTTCCGTCTCTGCCTAAACTATTTCCTCTTCTTCCTTTCGCCTTCTTCTCAATGTTCTCTCTAACTCTTGATCTAATTCAAAAGGTTGGGAAGAGCTAGCTCGGGTCATAAATAGGAAGAAGTATAGAATGACAATCAAAAAGCAAGAACTTATGTTAAAACAAAATAAAATAAAAACTAAATCAACAGTCTTAATTATATTACTAATACTGAAAACCGTTGTTCCCCGGCAGCGGCACCAAAAACTTGATGGTGAGAACCTATGCTATTGCAATACCGCAAGTGCACGGGTCGCTCAAGTAATAAAGTAGTGAGTAAGTTATTGTTCCACTGAGGACAAGGCCAAGTACTAGTGCAAATTCTGACCGTTGTTTAGCAAATCTATAGTTTTGTGAGGTTTTGTAATTAAAGATAATTAACTTAATAAATGAAAATAGAAAGAGATTGAGTGTTGAATAAATTGATTGATGATGATGATACTATCCAGATATTGAATCCCCCTAGCCACAATTATATTTATGATAATCAATTCAATTAAACTAAAAATAGAGTTGAATTGATATTCCTCTAAATTAGACTAAAACATTTCTCAAACGAATTAATCCCTAATCACTAAGTATAATGCTGGAATCTCTTCTCAAACATAATTAAATAGATCTTGCATTAAGAATAAGAAATTATAAACCAAAGGATCTTGTAAGTCTATCTCTAATACCTCAATCAATCCTCAATCCTTATGAGTATTCAATTCATATCAAGCTTTCTCAAGTCAATAATATGAAAATTGCAACCAATCAATAAGCATGCTATTATTAATTGGAAATAAATCATTAAGCATCATAAGAATAAAACAACTCAATCAAATGATTTAATTAAATAAAACTATTCAATCCATACAATAAAGCTAGGGTTCATCAATATCTAGATAGAGAATAAATTAGTTCATGTTCAAAATCAGAAAACCAGAACAAGAGAAATAAGAAAAAGAATCCAAACAATCCATTGCGAATAATTCGTATATCTTCCCTTGAATCCTTGAATCTTGGTTTAGATCTTGTTTAGAATATGTCTTCACCCTCAATCTCAGCTCCAAAACTCTCCTCTTTGCTTTAGAAGTCGACTCTAGGTTATAAAATATGAAAATTCGATCCCTAATTCGTGCTTCAGCTCAGCTTTTATAGTGCAGATAATTTCGCCTGACATGCCCATGTCACTGGGCGTGTCATTGCCACTGGGATTTTAAATATAAGGCACGTCCAGTGACACGTCCATGTCACTGAGCGTGTCACGGCTACTGTGAATCATTAAAAAAGGCACGCTCGGTTACACGCCCATGTCACTGGGCGTGTCAATGCTTCTATATGCAGCATCAAGGGCACGTCCATTGACACGCCCATGTCTATGGGCGTGTCCATTGATGAATTTTGCTCTTTTCTTCTACTTTCATCCATAATTCCTCCGAAATGACCATAAGCCTCAAAATACAGAGAATTTCTGAAATTAACCCTAAAAAACACTTGAACAAACAAATTAAACTCAATTGGATAATAATCATATTAAGAAATAGGGGAAAAATATCATCAAGTGTGCACTTATCAAATTCCCCCACACTTGAGTTTTTGCTTGTCCTCAAGCAAACTAAATCACTATAATAAGTTGAAATGACGGACCCCCTCTATATTCAAAAAGAAAAGAAAAAATTTGACAATACTTGAATCAGAAAACCCCACATTCTCAACCAAAAACTAATTCACAATCATAACAGTTGAATCAAGAAGTTTCAAAACAAAATTTTCACAGACCTAAAACCTAAAAATCCAGAGTTAAAAAATTGAGCATAAAATTTTAGAAAATCCAAAAGCCATGAACAAAGTACGAAAAATGTAAATTTTCTCTTAAGTTCTCTAACCCTTTTTTTTTTTAGTGTATATACACATATATATACATTTTAAGGAGCCCAACTTATTTGAACTGATACTAACCTTTTGACGCGAAGGTAAACATTTATGATGCCGACCCCCGGTTATTCAGCCAAAATCACAGTTCAAATGGCTACTAGCACTATTCTTGATTCCAACTCATTTGTTTTAATTCAAGAGTAAAAATCAGCGGAACAGGGATAAATTTTCAAAGCTCCTTTAATTTCATTGCGCAGGTGACAAAGTTAATCCGGAGGATCCAAAAAGTGCTGCTAGACTATACCAGGTCTAGACTATAGTTATTTGTTGTGAAGGTTTAGAGCTGCCACGAACCAGTGCCATATGTGTTTTGATCAAATATGTATACATGTTTAGGTTAATTTTATTGGGTTTTAGTTAATTTTTCTTTTAATTTATGTTTAAAGTTTGCTTGAAGTGTTTGATTTAGATGGAAGTGCAAAAGAATGGATTGATAGATCATAATGGTGAAAAAACATGAGACACGGCCAAGACACTTTATGGCTTGGCCGTGTCCCTCATCCAAGGCAACCACTCACATGACACAAGCTGAATCAATAATGTTTGGCCGTGTCCTTCAGAACAATTGGGCAAAGGCAGACACTGGCAGAAGACAGGGCCAAGGCCTTGGCCGTGTCCCACTTGATGAAACCAAAGAGCAAGAAAAAGGCAGTAAAGAATACAGTCAAGAGACACAGCCAAGCCACTGGTCATGTCATATGACACAGCCAGGGCCTTGGCCGTGTCTCACTTGGAAAAGGAAGGAGACATTGAGGTAGCCATGAACACGGCCACATGGCTTGGCCGTGTTCTAAGAAAAATGAGTGACAAGGCCAAGTCACTCAAGGCTTGACCGTGTCTCATATGGTCCCTTAAATTATTTTTGCACGAAGTGAGGAACAATTGGGAGACAAAATGCTCTTTCTTATTAAAAAAGAATTATTAAAAATGAGTGAAAGATGGATGAATTTATGGGAAGAAATATAAAACAAAGAAAAAGAGGGAGACAAGATGTGGTGTGTGAGTTAGCAAGAGATGGTTGGTGTCTTAAAAATGAAAAGAAATTGACAGTGGAGGGATGGAGGGACATACACGTTGGTTCTTATTTGAAGAGCTATCTATCTTGTTATTTTTTTGGGGGTTCTTGGTTTTCAAGAGGAGACACCATTCTCTCTTCATCTTCAATATTCATTCATCTTTCATTTCTTCCATAGACAAGATCTAATCAAGTTGGGAATCAAATTGATTGAGCAAACTCCTTAGAAGATTAGGGTTTGAGAAAGCTTGATTGGAGTTGAAAGCTTGAGAGAGTTACCATTCCATCTTTTAAGAGGAGTGCCATTGATTGAAGAGGGCTTGGAAGTTGTTCATCATACATCAAGGTAGAAGCTAGGAGGAAGACAAGTAGTTCAACTCTTGGAGTCTACAAAGGAGTTTTTCATATTCTCTCTTTTAATTCATTTCTAGATTGTTGTTGTTTTAGTATGAACATTAATATTACAATGTATAATTTTGATTTGATGAATATTGAGATGGATATTTGATTTAAATTGATGATGAGCTAATTTACTCATGCCTTGGGTTGTAGTAGATTTGATTAAATAATTTGATTTGATAATTCCATTAGTATACCTTGTTATTGGTTTATTGCATTGGACTTAAAGTTAGTTTGTTAGATTGGCTACCTATTAATCACTTAATATTAAATGATGGGCCGAGATGTAAAATTCGATATCAGAACCATATAGTCAACCACCCTAAGAATGAATTAGAAATATAAGTTCTAGAATTTATTTAATTTGCAATTTCAAAATAATTGGTTATTGTTAATTCATGAATGTAAAAACTAATGAATTAGTAATTACTAATTGAACTCAAGGGATAAATTAAAATACAAGGTTATATTAATGGATAATTTGAGAATCAAGACTTAATTAAATTGATCTACAACCCTAGGCACCATTCCTAGAATTGAATTGATCTTACACAACAACTACTTATTTTTACTTTCAAATTTTAATTACAACTCACCAATTCAACAACACAGACTCAAATTTAATTTATTTGTTAATCAAACTATTACAAAATAATTTCTTCATTGTGAGACGACCTTGGGGCGATCACCGTTGCTACAATTATCTCATATACTTACTAATATCGCTTTGTAGTAGTAATGAATTGAGCGCAATAAGTTTTTGGCGCCACTGCCGGGGAAGATAATTGTTATTTGTAGTTTGATTCTTTTATTTTAATTGTTTAATTATGTAAAGTGTTCTTTTTGAATTTCCTAGGTGATTTATGCAAGGACGAAGGTCTAAAGAAAATAAACTTATTTCATATATAGACGATATTCATAGACTCCCAAGAACCGAAGCAGTAGATCCCTTGGGACAAGAAGGAGAAGAACCACCTATGAATGAGTTTGTTTGACCGATCATTGGAGTAACCACATCATGTATCCGGTTGAGCAACACAGTAAAAAACTATAAACTAAAAAACAATCATTATAGTATACTGCGATCCTTCCATGGATTATCGAATGAAGATCCTCTCAACTTCATTCGAGATTTTTACACAACACTGCATACTTTCCCTTTGTAAGCATTAATAAAGGATGAACTCAAAATCAGATGTTTCCATATAGTTTGAAAGATAGGGCAAAAGCGTGGTTGATGACCTTACCAGAGAATTCCTTGACCACTTAGACCGAAGTGTATAACAAATTCATAAAAAAATTTTATTCACACCAAAAGACAAAGGAGGTTCGAGGAGTATTGCAACTTTCACCCAATTTGATGGGGAACCATTTCATGAGACGTGGGATCGCTTCAAATCTCTATTGTTTCAATGCCCTCATCATTATTATCCACAATAATTGCTCAATCAGTTCTTCAATGATGGGCTAACTCAACAATGTCAAAATACAGTGGATAATGCTGCATGAGGGGCAATGAGTGAGAGAATAGATACTGAAACGGTTGCATTATTTGAAATATTGGGAGCAAATTCTCAAAAATAGAGTTTTGGGAAAAGGAGAAGAGGAGCATATGAGTTGAATGCAAACTCGAAAATGGCAAGGCAAATTGTCGAGTTGACAAGGCAAGTTAAATTGTTGAATGCTAGAGGAAACTTACCGGTGTCAAGCTAAGAATCATGTGCTTCATGTGGTGTGGTAGGTCACAATACAAATGTATGTTCTTTAAATTTTGACCAAATCCAAGAAAGACAAGAACAAACTTTTGCTTTTGAAGGGTTCCAACAAAGGGGAAGGAATGACCCATACTGAAATTCTTACAATCTCGATTGGAGAAATTACCATTTTTTTTATGGAAGAACCAACAAAAAGTTTCACCTCAACATTCATTCCAACCTTATCAAAGGGAACACCAATTTCAAGGGCAAAGTTTAAATCATGAGTAAGTCAAGAAACATTCACTTGAAGATAATTTGAATGCTTTCATTCAAATAAGCACTCAAAATCAAGAGATGAACAACAAATGATTCGACTCTTTGGAAACCTCACTTAAGAAGGTAGAAACTTAAGTGAGTCAATTGGCTAATCAACAGCAAGCTAATCAAAAAGAAAAAATTTTAAGTCAGCCGGAGCAAGTCAAAGCAATCACAATCTTAAGAAGTGGTAAGGTACTTGATAATAAAATCGGCGATAATAACATTAATGATTCTTTGGATGTAGGAATATTTGAAGAGAATGGTGAGAAATATAAGAAGGCAAAACTCAACCAATTAAGCCAAAAGAAGATAGTGAGGAGTCATCGGTTGCACCAAAGCTACACAAATCTCCAAATTCATACAGACCGTCAATTTTTTTTCCAAGCAGGTTAAAAAATGAAAAGCATAATAAGCAATTTCTGAAATTTATAATATGCTCTCCAAGGTAAGTATTAACCCCCCTTACTTGAGGTGATTAAAAATATGCCATCATATGCCAAATTCTTTAAGGTGCTTAACACAAAAAAGAAAAAAGTATCAGTTGAATGAGAAGGTGATAGTCTCGGAAGTAACAAGTATTGTTTTACAATATAGATTACCTCCAAAACTAAAGGATCGTGGAAGCTTTATAGTTAGCATCATATTGGGAAATGGAAAAGAAACTATTGGTATGTGTGATTTAGGAGCAAGTATTAATTTGATGCTATACTCTGTTTATTTGAAATTAGAGCTAGGGGAACTCAAACCAACTAAAATGGTTTTGCAAGTTGCAGATAGAACTTTTAGATACCCTAAGAGAATCGTAGAAGATGTTCTAGTTAAGGTAGATGTTTTAATTGTACCCATTAATTTCATTATTTTAGATATGGGGGAAGAAATTTCTAAAGATTCTGAACATATAATTTTATTAGACACCTTTTATGGCCATAACTAACACATTAATTGATGTTAAAAATGGAAAATTGACCATGACTATTTTAGGTCAAACTGTAGAATTTTTAATTTTTTAATACTTTTCCTATTCCCACTACTGCTTTGTATGAGGACTGCTCTTTCATTGATTTTACTGATAATGTTATTGAATAAGTTTTCTTGCAAGAGAGTGGCGAAGAAAGGATAGAAAGAGCTCTAAATTTGGAGGAAGAAGTTGAGGGTTCAAATGAGGAGATTCAATCGAAAAGGGTTGAACTTAAAGAACTTCCAAAGCACTTAAAGTATATTTTTCTTAGGGAGAACAACTCACAGCCAGTGATAATTTCTGCTACTCTTAGTAGTGAGAAAGAAGATAAACTTGTGAGAATGTTAAAAAAATTCAAGAGAGCTATTGGTTGGGGGTTGAGTGATATCAAGGGTATTAGTCCCTCTATATGCATGCACAAAATAGTTTTAGAGGAAGAGGCTAGACCGGTTAGAGAGGCTTAAAGGAGGTTTAATTCTAATATGAGCGAAGTAGTGAAAAAAGAGGTTCTAAAATTGCTTGATGGAGAGGTAATCTACCTCATTGCTGATTGTGAATGAGTTAGTCCCGTACATGTTGTGCCAAAGAAAGTAGGTTTAACTGTAGTCCAGAATGAGAACTGGGTGGCGAATGTGCATAAATTATAGAAAATTAAATAATGTCACCAAGAAAGATCACTTTTCTTTACCATTTATTAGTCAAATACTTGATAGGTTATTTGGACATGCTTTTTAGTATTTTCTTGATGGTCTTTCAGGTTACTACCAAGTCCCAATAGCACCGGAAGATCAACCAAAGTTAACTTTTACTTGTCCCTTTAGGAATTTGCCTTTCGGAGAATGCCATTCGGACTTTGCAATGCACCGGGTACATTTCGAAGATGTATGCTTTCAATTTTTTCCGATATGTTGAACAAATGTATTGAGGTATTTATGGATGAATTATCTATTTTTGGTAATTTTTTTATGATTGTTTGCAAAAGTTGACTCTCGTACTTGAAAGATGTATTGAATGTAATCTTACCTTGAGTTGGAAAAAGAGTCATTTCATGGTTAATCATGAGATTGTTTTGGGTCATGTTGTTTTTCACAAAGAGATTGAGATAGACAAGGCTAAGATTAAATTAATTATGAATCTACATCCATCCACATTTGTTAAGGGAATTAGAAGTTTTTTGGGACATGCTGGATTTTATAGGAGGTTCATAAAAGATTTTTCAAAAATTTTACGTCCTTTATGTCATTTACTAGGAAAAGATGTCCCATTTATTTTTTATGACAAGTGCTTAGAAGCTTTTAAAATTTTGAAAGAAAAATTAACTTCCGCTCCTATAATTGTTGCCCTAAATTGGGATTTGCTATTTGAAATCATGTGTGATGCATCGAATTATGCCATTAGAGCTATTTTGGGCCAAAGAGTGAATAAATTAATGTGTGTAATTTATTATACAATTTTATCTTTAAATGATGCATAAGTGAATTACACAATCACTGAAAGGGAAATGTTAGTTGTGGTATTTGCACTGGACAAGTTTAGATCTTACTTGATAAATTCTAATGTCATAGTATTTTCGGACCATACAGCCTTAAAATACCTATTGACCAAACCACAAGCTAAACCTAGGCTCATTAGGTGGGTATTGATATTGCAAGAATTCGATGTTGAAATCAAGGATCGGAAGGGAAGTGAGAATATAGTACCGACCATCTTTCTAGATTGAACTCTTATGATAATGATGCAAAAATTGCTTGTAAAAATGTTTCTGAAAAATTTTTGGATGAATATTTATTTGCTTTAACTCAAGCACCTTGGTATGCAGATATTGCTAACTATCTTTCTTGTGGTGTTGTGAGAAAGGATTTGAATTTTTAGGCAAAGAAGAGGTTCTTTCATTCATGTAAGTACTATTTTTGAGATGAGCCATATTTGTGCAGAATTTGCAGGAATGAAATCATAAGAAGATGTGTACCGAAGGAAGAACAAAAATAAGTGCTATAATTTTTCCACAACATGTATTGTGGAGGGCATTTTGGAGGAAAGAAAGCCACCGAGAAAGTTTTTCAAAGCGGTTTGTATTGGCCTACCCTTTTTAAGGATGCTTTTAATTTCTGCACAAGATATGATAAATCCCAAGGAGTAGGAAATATTAGCAAAAAGAATGAAATGTCTCTCAATATTTTTATTGTGGTTGAAATTTTTGTTGTATGAGAAATAGAGTTCATGGGGCCATTTTTCAAGTTTTTTAGTTTTGAATATATTCTTCTTGTAGTGGATTATGTGTCTAAGTGGGTGGAGGCTATCCCCACTAGGACTAATGATGCTAATGTTGTTTTGAAATTTTTGAAGAAAAATATTTTGAGTAGATTCAGAACCCAAAGACAATAGTGAGTGATGGAGGAAGCCACTTTTGCAATAAATGATTCGAGAAGTTGATGTCCAAGATGGGCATCCGACACAAAGTGACATCTCCATACCACCTTCAAATATCCAAACAAGTCAAGATCTCCAACAAGCAAATTAAGGGGATCTTGGAAATGACAGTAAGCACAACGAGAAAGGATTGGTCAATCCGGCTCTCAGAAGCATTATGGGCTTATAGGACTGCTTTCAAAATACCATTGGAAATGAGTCCATATAGGTTGGTCTTTGGAAAGGCTTGCCACCTACCGGTGAATTTGGAGTATAAGGCTTATTAGGCAATAAAGACCACAAATATGGACTTAGAAGGAGCAAGGGACCAAAGAATATTACAAATTTCTGAGCTTGATGAGCTTTAGAATGAGGTCTATGAGAGTTTAAGAATCTATAAGGAAAAGACAAAGCTTATGCATGATAGGATGATCCTTCGAAGGACTTTTGAATCAGAAATGGAAGTCCTCCTATTCAATTCCAAAATGCGATTATTTTCAGAAAAATTGAAGTCTCGTTGGAGCGGACCATTTTGAGTAATTCAAACATTCCCCTATGAGGTTGTTGAGTTACTCAATTTGAAAATCAATGAGACATTTAAGGTAAATGGACAAAGAGTAAAGTCCTACTTTAAAGAAATCAATGTTGCAAAAATTGTTGAAAGTTTGGTTTATCGACAAATGATGTAACAATGTATAACTACATGACATTAAAGAAGCGCTCAATGGGAGACAACCCATTGGTTTATATTTTTCATAGTTAAATTTTCATGTTTTGCAATTTAAATTTCGCTTTAGTTTTAAGAGAATAGAATGGGTGAGTTGATCGATTTTTATTTTTTTTATGGAGTTTCAGGGTGAAGCCAAGAAGAAAAGTTTCATGTATTAGACTTGGGTGATACATTTATTAAAAAAAACTAAAAAAAAATGAAAAGGCAAAAGGTTGGCAGTGACGGACACAACCACTTGACACGGCCAAGCCACTGGCCGTGTCAAGCAAGCCCAAAAAACCCAGGCGTGGACATGGCCAGAAGGTTTGGCCGTGTCACCCAGGCATGACCAAGCACCCAGCCCGTGTCCCCATTTGTTTCCCCTGCCAACACCACACAGTAGTGGACACGCTCATAGGACACGGCCAAGCCACTGGTCGTGTCCCTCCTAAAAACTAAAACACAGCTAAGCCAATCCTAGCTTGGCTGTGTCACCCCTTTTAAAAACCTAAAATTTCACCCGATTTCATCACTTTCAAAACCCTAGCCTTCACCTTCCTCTCTTCTGTCTCTTGTCTCTCTCTTTAAAACCTCCATTCTCATCCCTAAAAATCTTAAACTTTCACCAAATCTTCCATTCTTCTTACCTAAAACTCAATTAAACCCACTCAATCTTTTAATTTTCTAATCATAGCTCCATAAAATTCATCAAAGCCTCACTTTTCACCAAAGAATCAAGATGCCTAGAACAAAAATGGTGTCCCACCATAAGAGGAGGCAACCTTCATCATCCTCTTCATCATCTTCAAAGAGATTGACTCTTCTAGCACAGAGTTTCTTTTCAACGAGGTATGTAAGCGAAGAATCCCTTGATACTCTCCAAATTAGAGAAAATTTTACTAGATATGTTCAAAACCTTGGATGGAAGAAATTTATTTTTCCTTAAACCTTTATAATTTCAAGAACTTACCATAGAATTTCTAGCCTCTCTTAAGATTGAAAGAAATGAAATGAAGATTTGCACTAGATTTAACTTTAAATTTCTTAAAAAATCATGTGTTCTTGATATTGAAAAATTAAATGCTATTTTTGATTTTCATCAACAAGGAGAAAAATGTGTACCTAAAGATTTTAGATAATAATTCGTATGGGGAGCAATAGGCTCGAGTGGAATGTATGTGGTCAGATCGGCCAAGGCAACAAAGTTGATCAATCCCTCCTTGAGGTATTTATATAGATTTATTTCATGTGGGTTCTTTACATGGAAAGAAAGCATGGGTGTGGTGGAACTAAGCGAGCTATTTTTCTTAGAATGTTCTAGCAATGCTATATCTGTGAGTACCGGCTATTGGTTAGCTAATATTTTTGATAGCGTAGCAAATCGAAAAAGCGACGCAATTTGTATAGATGGATTGGTGACCACCTTAGCTATGGCACTTATTGATGGTTTTGACTCGAGTGCTTATAGAATGACTAGAATTTTCGAAAGTGATTCATTAGACCTTACAACCCTTGAGAAGATGCATATGGTTACAAAAAGGGAAGGGGCTTATGTGATGAGTTCAGATGAGCAATTTGCACCAGAGGATCGGCAAAAGAGTCCACGAGTTGATGAGAAGTCCGACTCAGATTCACTAGGTTTGGATGAAAATGTTCCGACTCTGGACAATCAGGAGATTATTAGTAGGATTGAAGAATTAAAAAGCAAGTTAGATCATAATCATGCTGAAGTCCTTTTACAGTTGGAACAAATCAATAGCAACCTTGCTAGGATTCTTAGCCTCCACCCTTCAGCAGTATCATCGTCACACCCTCCATCACTATAGAGCATATCAGCTTCTGCCTTTTGAGAACACTTCTTCTTTTTCTTATTTTCACTTGTTGAATATTTTAGTTGCTATTTTTCGTTACTGCTGTTTGTTATTAAAACTTTATGTTTTTAGTTATTTTATATTTATTATTTTTTAATCTTGAACAATTAATATTTTGTGGATGAAAGGTAGCACTTGCCTTACAAAGAAAATGTTGGAAATCAGGTTGTACTTTAACTCTTACTTCTTTTAAATTATCCTAATTTCCATTGAGGACAATGTCAATCTTAAAGTGTGGGGTACTAAGTTTTTGTTCATAAATGCAAGCCTTTATTTTTCTTAATTTAGTTGTTGTTGTTTTTAAGTCTTTGCTTTAAGTCGTTATTTTAGTCATTTTTGTTAAGTGTTTTGCCTTACTTTACATATTGTTTTGAAGAATATTTTTTAAGTTCAATTGTTATAAGTTTCTTAATAGATGACCTTTTAATTTTTAAAGCATGAATTAGAGAATTGGATAAAATTGGTGCTTATTGTTGATTTGGTGGATATTCCTTGCATTGCTTTTTTAAAACTTGTGAGGAATTGAGCCTATTAAGTTGGATATCAACTTATTATTCTTTATTGTGTGTAAACATCTTTGATTGATGAATTGCTAGAACTTGCTTTGACATGCATTTTGAGACTACATAAAAATTTCAATTAGGCATCAATATGATTAAGGCAATTATGTGAACCCATTTTGGCTTAAAAAGACCAACCTTATGTTCAACCTTAGTTAGTCAATTTTGAGTCTATTTCATTTCTCTTTTTCTTACTTTTTTACAATACTACTAGCTTTGAACCATGCTATTTTATCTCTTACCTTTTCATTAGGTCAAGAGTATTTTAAAAGTATTTATGATTGAGTGTTGTATTGAATAAAGTGTGGAGTTAAATTTAGTGGGTTTAAGATTGCAAACTATTATATTCTTTAGTTGCAAATCATAATTTATAAAAAAAAAAGAGAAGAAAAAAATAAATAATAATAATAATAAATAAAAAAAATTGTTGTTCTTGTTGGAAGGTTTGAATTGAGTTTGGGAATGATCTTTGCAAATTTGATAAGTGGAGTTCCTAAAAAGTTCTTTAATGTCTAGTGCTAAGTAATTGGGAGGTGCGTTGGGATTGATCAGTTGTATCACATTATTTACTTCATTCTTGAAGTGCTCTTAAACTTAGTGAATAAACTCACATTTTCAAATGCCATACCTTTACCTTAGCCCCATTAAAACCAAATGAAAGACCTTATAATTGATGATTGATTGAAATTTAGTGGTGAAAGTTTGATTGATAAGCAAGCTTATGGTGATGATCTTTCATTGAATGTGATGAGTGCAAATACTGCCTATTTAAACACTTCAAAGAGTTGGTAAGTGAGTGTCAATATTGGTTATGCATGGAGAATCACTAAATTGCATGAGTATTGATTTTATTTGGTTTGATATTGATTGCAGATTTAAAAAATTGGAAGTCTTGATATATTCTTATAACTCTTGAACTTGGCTAAATTTTCTTATTTAGTTTATTTTAATTTTAACTTTGCTTGGGGACAAACAAAGGATTAAGTGTGTGATAGTTATTTTGATCAAACATGTATACATGTTTAGGTTAATTTTATTGGTTTTTAGTTAATTTTTCTTTTAATTTGTATTTAAAGTTTGCTTGAAGTTTTTAATTTAGATGAAAGTGCAAAAGAATGGATTGATGGATCAAAATGGTGAAAAAATATGAGACACGGCCAAGACACTTCATGCCTTAGTCGTCTCCCTCATCCAAGGCAACCACTCATATGACACGGGCTGAATCAAGTCAATCACCCTAAGAATGAATTGGAAATAAAAGTTTTAGGGTTTATTTAATTTGCAATTTTAAAATAATTGACTGTTATTAATTCATGAATATGAAAACTAATGAATTTACAATTACTAATTAAACTCGAGGGACAAATTAAAATACAAGATTATATTAATGGATAATTTGAGAATTAAGACTTAATTAAATTGAACAACAACATTAGGCACCATTCCTAGAATTGAATTGATCTTACACAACTATTACTCGTTTTTACTTTCAAATTTTAATTACAACTCACCAATTCAACAACACACACTCAAGTTTAATTTATTTGTTAATCAAACTATTACAAACTAATTTCTTCCTCGTGAGACGACTTTGGGGCGATCACCTTACCTCGTATACTTGCGAGGGTCGCTTTGTAGTAGTAATGAATCGAGATCAATAATTTGCATTTCATGTATATATTTTAAATTTTTTGAAATTTTGCTTAAGTATGTACATTATATTTATAAACATGTATATGATGTAAATTATAAAGATTTTCCTTGGGTTACATGTTCAAAATTTGAAAAATGAGACATATGTATATATATATATGGATATATATTTTGTGAAATTTTGGTGGATTTGAGATATTAGGCTATTTTAAAGAAATGAGTGTGTTGAATGAATTTTTGGGAGTGTATTTTAAATGCAGGTTGTGAAATTTAAAATTTGAAAATATCCAAAATACAAATAAAACTCTAGCAAATTTTTTTAGATATTTTCTTTTAAAATATATCTTTTTAATATTTAATTCACGGATGAATACTTTTATTTATTTAATAAAATGTATTTTAAATGTTTAAAATAATTATCTTAGAATTATAGAAATTTTTTAAAAACTGTATTGTGACATTTTTATATTCTATATGCGTATTTTATATATACTGAGTATGTATATTATATTATATGTATATAAGATATAAGAGTGTTGCAGGAAATAAGTTGCGTTTCTATCAACAAGAGAAATCTAGTCACATTTACTTTTCTGCATCCAATAATTCTCCTCTTGCAAATGAAATTCCTCTAATTCTTTTCGGAGGTCTTGTTCTAAGGTCATTAACCTTGCTTATGAGAGTGCTCTAAGACCCCTTAAATGCCATTAATTCTATTCATCAACTTCTTCTTCTTATAAAAAAATATGGCCAAAGACATTCTTATTCCAAGTTGTTGCTCGAGTATAATAACACAAATTTTAAATTATTTAAAAAATAAAAAATAAAAATTAATATATATATGCATTTATAAGAGAAAGAAAAAGAGAGAGAGAGAGAAATAAATAGAAAAAAAAACAGAAGAAAAGAAGAGAGAGAAAGTGACAGAGAGGGAGAGAAAAATAGTACACCGATCGATTTTTCTCAGATCTATCGTCGTCCGGTGATCAACTATTAACACCTTCTACTCCATTGGAAAGCCTATTGTTCGAAGAGTCCAATGTCACTAAAATCGTCGCCATCCGATGCCAAAATTTTCTTCACTCGCTGGTCGAAGTCAATCGGAGGTGTACCGCTATAATAATTTTTTGATCAATTTTTTAGCCACTTTTTGACCTCCTTTCCCGGTAAAGTTGATATTTTTGAAATTCTCTCTTCATAAGCTTCATTTTAGTATATCATTTGTAAATTTTAAACCACTTTTGAGTTTGGCCGGAATTCGATTACTGTTTTTTGGTAACAGTGACACTATTCTAGTTATCGTTTTCTAGCGACAGTGATACTATTCCATTAGCCATTTTCCTACTACTGTGACACTATTTATGTTATCATTTTTGACGACGGCGATACTATTCCGGTGATTGAGTTACTATTTCGGCAATGAAAAAAATAGTAAAAATCTATAATAAATAATTGAAGGTTAATTATTATAATTTTTTATATTTAATTGGTAGAAATTTATAATTAGATAATAAAATAAATTATGAGTTATGATAGTAATTTTAGATATAATTAAAGGAATAAATAAAATAATAATAATAAATATGTATAATTAATGATTGATAGTAAATAGTTTGAAATTTGGATATTTTGAAGGTGTTGATCTAAAACTAATTAAATGTAAAAATTTATAATTTAAGGATTATAATTTTAATTGATTATTTAAAATAACAATTATTTACTTTGTTAATTAATTTAGATTAATTTAACCATTAAATAATAATATTATCAATGTGAATAATATTTTTATTATTATGGAACTAAAGATATTTGAGTAATTATTTTATAATAAAAATTAATTAAATAATTATTTTATAATGAAAACCTATTAATAATTGTTAATAATTTGTTGAATAATATTCTTATTCTTAATTTTATTAAAATACAGATATTAATTAGATTTAGTTAAATGTCAATTATGAAATTATTTTCTTGAAGATATTTAAAATTATTTTGAAGTATATTTTAAAAAATTTATGTAATTGTGTTGAAAACCTAATAAATAAATAAATAAGAGAATTAAATTAATTAACGTTGATTTAATAAATTACTATCATTGTATTGTATTTGCAAGATGTGTGTTGATGTATGTTGAGTCAGATTGGGTCGTGACAAAGTTAGTATATGAGCAATGATTTTGCGGCCTCTACCATGTCTATGGTTGAAAGAGTTCTAGTTGGTCTAAGTTCTTATTTCATGTGGAGTATAGGTTTCCTTTTTATCATGATTGAGTTTCATTTGCCTCAAATTCAGCGTTATCTGTGGGTGGTAATTTAATTATTGTTATATATGTGTGTGAATGTTATATGTATTTATTAATACGAGATATGAGTTATGCTGCTTTTGTTGCTTGAAATTGTGGATTGTATTAAAGATTGTATATCATAACATTATATATTTTTTCTTGAATGCGTAAAACGCTAGACTCTGAGTAGTTCTTTAAGCAGACATAGTAAGTTAAGAAATAAGATAATTGATTTAGGATAAATTCAAAATTCTTACTTGAACGATGATTGGATGAGAAAATAGAATCAAAGTGAAGAAAAATCAAATATGAAGTATAACACATGAGATAATTAGAGTATAAAAGACGTGTGGAGCCTAAGGGGATGAGGATATGTATAGCTAATAATTTTGGATCTGTAAATCAATGATAGCATTTATACTTAACATTGAATAAAATGACATAAAATAATTATGAATTACAAAGACGGAATAAAGTTATATTTTGATAATGGATAGTGTATGATGAGTTTGGATGTGAATATATTTGTGATATAGGAATATAAACATATTAGAAAAATAAATATTTTGGATGGATAATAAAGGTAAGCTATAATATTATTAAAGTGATATTCATGAATTTGAAAATTACATATAGTATGCTAACGAGTTGAAGTGATAGAGAATGATTAAATATTATAGGCTTTTAGGTTGAGCTAGACGAATATATATATATATACATATATATATATATATATATAATAATGTTAACAATTCAATTGGGATCGATATAGTACATGAATATTGTTAGTAGGAATGAGTAACTTCTATTTTAAGATTTAATTGAATAAATTAATAACTTAAATTGAAGTTTTGACTTTGATGAGTTGATGATAATAACTTGGATTTGATATTTGAATTGATTGAAAAAAATATATATTTTGGATTTAATTGATTTGATTTTCTAAGTAAAAAAAGAAAAGAAGGCAAGATGTTCAGTCGAGATTAAAGCAAAATAAAATTTTAAAATTTATAAAATATAAACAGTTAAGATGACTATAGATTTTAGAAATTTGTTAAGTAAAAATGTGATTTAGATACTATATGAATTGTTTAAGTTTTTAGAATAATTCGAGTATGTGAATTTAAAATGATTAATTGAAGTGTAATGAAATTGATATGTTTTAAAATGTATAAATTTAAAGGTGATAGGCATAAAACATTATTCGAAAGAAATCTACTAAAAGAAGAATTTAGATTAAGTTACCATAATTGGAAGTATAGAGATAAATAATGACATTGATATATTTATGTTATCGTTAAATATAACATCATTTGGATTGTAAAATAGTGACATAATCAATTAGTAAATTGAGAGTTCGATTTAAAATGGCTAATTGAATGTTTTGAGGTCAATTGTAGATACACTTAGGTAAGATTTTTGAGGTGACAGATTAGTTGAATTAAGAATATTAAATATGATTCTTAAGGATAATATATCAAAGTGCGCAGGGAAGCGTGGATAGTTTAACTTTCCACTTGAGCATTTTTCTTAGCTTGAAAATTCGAGAATGAATTTTTAAAAGGAAGGAAGATTGTAATAACTCAAATTTTAAATTATTTTAAAAAAATAAAAAAAAGAAGAAAATAAAAAATAAAAATTAATATATATGTATTTATAAGAGAAAGAAACAGAAAAAAAAGCAGAAGAAAAGAAGAGAGAGAAAGTGACAGAGAGGGAGAGAAAATAGTGCATCGATAGGTTTTTCTTAAATCTATCATCATCCAGTAATCAACTATCGACACCTCCCACTCCATTAGAAAGACTATCATTCGACGAGTCCAACGCCACCAAAATCGTCGCCGTCCGATGCTAAAATTTTTCTCACTCGCCGATCGAAGTCAACTGGAAGTGTACTACTACAGTAACCTTTCGATCAATTTTTTAACCACTTTCCGACCTTATTTCCTAGTAAGGTTGGTCTTTTTAAGACTCTCTCTTCATAAGCTTCGTTTTGATATATTATTTATAAATTTTAGACCACTTTTAAATTTGGTCGGAATCCGATTACCGTTTTTTGGTAATGGTAACACTATTTCGATTACCATTTTCCGGCAATTGTGACACTATTCCGTTTACTGTTTTTTGGCTACTGTGATACTATTCAAGTTATTATTTTTTGCACGACGACAATACTATTCTGGTGACTGAGTTATTATTTCGACGATGAAAAAATTAGTAAAAATATATAATAAAATAATTGAAGGTTAATTATTATATTTTTTGTAATTAATTGATAGAAATTTATAATTAGATAATAAAATAAATTATGAGTTATGATAGTAATTTTAGATATAATTAATTAAATAAATAATAATAATAATAATAATAAATATGTATAATTAAATATTGATAGTAAATAGATTGAAATTTGAATATTTTGAAGGTGTTAATTTAAAACTAATTATATGTAAAAATTTATAATTTAAGGATTATAATTTTAATTGATTATTTAAAATAATAATTATTTACTTTATTAATTAATTTAGATAAATTTAACCATTAAATAATATTGTTATCAATGTGGATAATATTATTATTATTATGGAGCTAAAGATATGTGAGTAATTATTTTATAATAAAAATTAATTAAATAATTTTTTTATAATAAAAACCTATTAAGTAATACCAATAATTTGTTGAATAATATTCTTATTCTTAATTTTATTTAAATACAGATATTAATTAGATTTAGTTAAAGGTCAATTATAAAATTATTTTCTTGAAGCTATTTGAAATTATTTTGAACTATATTTTAAAAAAATTTAAGTAATTGTGTTGAAAACCTAATAAATAAATAAATAAGAAAATTAAATTAATTAACATTGATTTAATAAATTACTATCATTATATTGTATTTGTAAGATGTGTGTGGAGGTATATTGAGTCGGATTGGGTCATGACATTGAGCTACAAAAGAAACAATGTTAGTCTATAATGGAGTCAAAGGATTCCGATAATTTCTCACCAAATTGGGGAAACCATTATAAGATAGTCAGACTACTTGAAACTGAAAAGGTCTCTCTCTCATATCTATCTTTTGCCATTGAATACTCTTAATGAGAATGGGTATGTGATCTAATTAAATCTTAGGCAGATGCTGGACAATAGCATTAGGGAATTTAGCAATCCAAGAATTGTTACAAATTGCCCTGTCTAATCTTTGAAATAGCATACCTCGCCTCTAAGTGAACTGAGGGCCTATAAAGTCAACTTGCATTAAAGAATTATGAAACATAAAATTATTAAATAAAAGATATTTGTAGACTCTTGATTTTGGTTGTAGCTAGTTCGATACTAATTAAAGAAGGCCTAGTCAAGTTCGGTCCATTCTTAATGGCTTAAACTTATTTTAAAACTTTTTATTAGATTGGTATATTTTCATGAGGTCTAAAATAAGCTAGTTCAACCTTTAAAACCCTAAATAAGTTTATTTTAAAGGTTCGGTTGGGTATAATTCGATGTAGGACATTATTTTCACTTCAAATTAGATATGGGGTACCCATGTCAAATTGAGATGCCTGAATTCGACATGGGGTGTCCCCATGTTGAATTGGGACACTAATTCGACATGGGACAAGCCCCATGTGGAATTGGGGCTTCCCTAATTAGACATAAAGAGGCCCCACCTCGAATTGAGGCCTCTCCAATTTGATATGGACCTATGTTATATTAGATTAAAATTATTTTACTTTGGTATAGCCTCGGTTTGCCTCGAAATAAATTGGTTTTAATCCGACATGCTCACGGTTTGTCTCAAACTAAAAATAATCTAATTCGATATGCCTTAGAAAACCTTTTCTAAACAGGAAACTTAAGGACTCAATTACAAAGGTTTTAACCTAACATGTTATTCTATAAATACAAGTTTAAAAAGGGAACACAGGGGGCAGCAACATCTCAATTAACACAAAGGGAGCAATAAATCCTATTGGCAGGAATTAACACAGAAACAAAGCAACAATTAAAACATACACAGCAACCAAGAGGCAGAAAGAAGAACTATCCTCAATTGCACTTAACCTCCAGCCAAAAAGATTGACTCAGACAGTAAGCAAGACACAAGGTCTGATTCAAACACACGTAATTTGGTGGAGCCAACAAACGAATGTTCAATTTTGATTCAATAACTGCTTTCATTCTTTTAATAAAATTATTTCATCCAGTAGCTTGTTCAAACAATGCTAAGCAATTGTTCTTTATTTAATTTCCAGTAGCTTATTTTTAGAACCCTAATCTCAAATAATTAATATTAAACCCTAGCTTTGCATCTCTAATATAGGATTAAACTTTAACTTTTCATGTCTTTAATCTTAGTTTGCATATTTTGATCTAAAATCCTATAATTATACATTAACCTTAAATATGCATGTTTTAATCTTGATTTGTACATCCAAAACCCTAATTTAACTAGGTTAGTTTTAAAACCCTAATTCTAAACCCTAATTTATAAAACACTAAATTATAAAACTAAAACCCTAATTTCCAATCTAAATTACACTCTCCAAATCAAAACCCTAATGGTATCATAAAACCCTAGGTGGATCATTAAAACCCTAGTTTTAGGTTAAAAAATCTTAATTTTGCATTTATAAACCCTAATTTAAGATGTAAACCCTAAATTTGTATATTTGATTATTAATTTAAATATTAAAACCTAGATTCAATTATTTCATGTTTATTATGAATGATTTATTAATGTTTTATTTGTTATGGATGATTTATTATTTTTTCTTATGAAGAGTGTTTGAATGATTTAATTTCATTTAGTTAATCATTTAGTGCTTCAAAGATGTAAGAGGTATGTTTTCACTTTATGGGTACCTCATTAGTTAAGTTTAATGTAATTTAATTTATTTTGAGTTTTAGATTAATGTAAAGAGCATGCTTCTATAAAATAGTGGGTGTCATATTTTATTTAGTTTTAGACATTGGACATTGTAAAAGGCATATTTTCATCTATGGATGGGTGCCTATTTTGTTTGTTTCATTTTAATAAAGTGATGAATGTTTATTTTTTTTTTGATAATTGCATGTATTATGGATGATATTATAATATTTAAGGATTCAATAATATTTAGACCTGAAAAGAAGGCCGATTCCAATGAACCAGGCGTTTTGGGGGGTGTTGGGCCATTCTCACCTCCCCATACGTATTCAACTTTTTGAATCCATTAGGGGGTTGGAGATTCCTTAGGAATCGAGTCATCCATCTCTTTCTATTTTCCCGGCCCATCCGGTAGCGACTCCATTTTCTCTGGGTTTAGGCATGTGTTTTCTAAGGCAATGAGCCTAACAGTGTCGAAGTCACAAGAACCATTCCACATATGAGTAGAGGCAAAAATTTCCGCTCCCAACATCCCTTACAACAATTTCTAGCACCACCTTCTGATCATCTTCTCTAAAAATGGCATTGATGTTGCCTGCAAGGAGCCAGGGAACAATCGAATCGAGATTCAAATTAGAGAGATCATCCTGAAGCAATTTATGCTTCTAGGAATTGGGACTACCATAAACTTGTGTGAACAATATATTAGTATTGTCATCACTTCCCTTAATTCTCATGTGAATAAATTGCTGGTGGTTCTCAAGGATATCTACATTGATTTTGCCACGCTAGAGCACCCAAATACCCCTTGAATACCCTATGGCTTCAATTCTATGAGATGAGTCATACGTAATTTTACGAATAACCTTGTCTGCCTTAATCATTAGCGTAAGTATTGAGCACTCTACTGAATTTGGCATTTGCGGCCCTCTAGCAATTCCACACAAGAAAACAATATCCATAAGATAATAAAAAACTAGAAAATAAAACATCATAAAATAAAACAAAAAAAGAGCAAAGAGAATAGAGGATAAATCATTCATCCTTTATAGGGACATCTTCTAAGGATATGAAATCCTCGTCTTCATTCCCAAGTTGGTCTCCAATTTTGCTAAAATAGCTTTTTTTGCAGATGACGAAGAGGCATGGTTGTCCATGATTATCCTTCGCCCTTTTAATTTCTGTTTGGAATTCTTATTAATTTTAACGCCTAAGCATGTTTTATCAGGGCCTTTTGGAGTTTTGCTAAATTTTCCTTTTAAGGAAATATTTTCCCAGATAAGAGCCCGCCTATTCTTTAAGGTGGACCCATCCCTAACATCATCCCTTTCTTTAATAATCACAGTTGTATGTTTGTTTCCATTAAGGGTTACCGCGGAAGGTTGGTCAATATATCTAACTTACTAACTAAGACTGACTCCCTTATTTTCCTTAGTCTTTAACTAAGCTGAACCAAATAAGTTGTCTAGTTTTTGGGCTTCTTCATGGCCTTGCATGGTGTCCTTCACGTCAGCTTCTTCGGATAGTCTATTATTAATCATGCGCTTGAATTGTTGCCTATTTTGGAAAACCGATTTTTCTCCTAAATGTTCCGAAATCATATTTTCATTATTAGCATTGATGAGGCCATCAACCATATTTCCTTCCTCAAATTCAGCTATCAAATCAAATCTATATCATGTCGATGATTTTCCTATACTAGGAACAGTTTCCTTAGCTAATCCGCTATTTCCTTTTCTGTCTCCCCTTTTCCCCTTCCTAGTGACCTGCATCCATGGCCCAAACATGGCCTCTGGCTCCTCATTGGGCGACGGTGAGGCTTCATTATTTTTGTTCAATATCTCAGTCTGCAATGTTTCTTGACCAACGCTCTTGAGGCAATGCTCCTTAAGATGACCAAAGCATCCATACTCAAACACATAGTTGATAGCCCTTTGTATTCACCCATATCTAAAGAAATTCTTGAGATCAGAGGCTTGGTGAGGTCAATGGATATAGCAAAGAGAGCAAACTTCCCTCTCTCGATAACTTCAGTGTTGTAGTCTATCCTAATTACAGTTTATATAGCTTTAGTAATCGTACGAAGACCACTTTTATGGTAGTACTGAATTGGAAGGCCAGATAAACTAACCCAAGCAACCATAGAAGTCACATTCACGTTATCAGCAGAGAATGCCAATGTCCAAGGTTGAATCATCAAATAATGATCGAATAACATCCAAGGGCCCTTAGACAAAGCATGAGAGTAATCCTCTGGTGAAGTAAACTCCACCAGATAAAACTTATTGTTAAGATTAATCAATTGAAAAGTTCCTTATAGTTGCCAAATAAATTGAAGTTTGCTTAAAAGCATCCTATAGCCAATGGAATGCCCTAGAAGTTTAATCACAATAGAATTCCTCATACTTTGGGCTATAAAATTATGAACACAATCTAAAAAGGTCACTGTGGGAATTCTTTCATTGTTTTGGATCGTGACATCTTCCTCTCTAACCTCAAACTGCACTTCTTGATTATAACCAGGATTGGTATTAATTAGCTTATCGCGAAAAGAAACTCTTTTGGTCTCTTGAGGAGATGTGTCTTCATTATTAACTCTCTCTTAAAGGCCATTCCTTCATCTCTTATCCAGAGAAGCTTTTGAACATGAGGAGAGAAAATTCTGATTAAGAAAATATTTATATAGCTATATCACCTGATATTAAAATCTTATCTCTTATATTTTAAATTAAGTATTCAATTTTTAAAATTTTCTATATTTTATTTTTTAAAATTTGGTTTTTAAGTAGATTTAATATTCCAAGTGTCGACATTAATCATCTCGTTTTCTATATAACATTCTAAGTTATAATAATAGAAATAATTTTATTTTTTTAAAATTTGTCACCAGATTAATAAAATCTTTTATTATGATTATGAATGAGGAAAATAAAATTTTGAGATTTTTTTTATTAATATTATCTTTATATATTTTCAAAATATGAGAAAATATGGAGAATGAGGAGAGCAAAAATTAAAAGAGATATTAAAGTATATATATATATATATATATATATATTGTGCTAAATATTTTGGAAATTCTACTTTCACGCCATAGAAATTTTTCTATATATATACGAAATAACACGTAAAAATTGAGTTTGGACAAAAAAAAAAGTGTTGCTAATCTTATAATCTCAATATTTCACAAGTTACAATATAAAAAATTATTCTAATTTTTTTATTTTCATATAAATTCAGTAGAATTATTTTATCTGTTTTCATTCTTTTTTTTCCCAAACTAAAAAAATAAATGAGCAATGCAATAAATTTCTGCATCTATATATCATATGCATGCAAAATTAAAGTAAAAACAAAGTAAATTACTTATTTTTATAGAAAAAATAGAATTTTGTCCTTGTTAAATAAATATTAGTGAATTTAAATTTTTCTCATCAAAGTAATATAATATAAAATAAAATAGGAATACTTTTTGTATAAAAACATTGCTTTACGTAAAATGATAAAGAGATGATGTAGACAGTTGTAATATATATATTTAAAAAAATAAATATTTTATAAAAAAAATCAAAATGTTTAAAACTTAAGATTATTAACACTACTTATAAAATGATTGGGATATTCGGTAAATTAGAGTATTAGACAAATAATCAAGACATAATTAGAAGTTAATTGAAACAGTGCAAAATTGAAAATTGTATAGTTAAATGAAATTAGGCCTAATACATTGTAGCCTTCAGAATTTGGCAGCTTTGATTATTTTTTTTTTATATTTATATTTATCATATTATCTCATATACTTATCTATTTTATTTTAATAGACACTTATATAATTATATATTAGTCACTTTATCCTTTGTACTTGTCTATTTCATACTCAATAGATAATTAGATTAAAATAATACTACAAGTGTATATAAGTGTATATTTAATATAAAATATATGAGTGCAAAGAATAAAATGATCAATATATGATTATATAAGTATATATTAAAATAAAATATATAAGTGTAGGGAGATAATATAGCAAATACATAAATATAAAGAATAAAATAACTAAAATTATTAAGTTTAGATACCGCGAGTATATTAAGCAATGAAATTACTTTTAATGGTTGAGTTATTTTTCACAAAAGAAAAACAAAAATTAATCTGTAAAGCCCCTTCTCTAAGAGGCTGAATATTATAAGAAGCAATCATTTTCAAAGATTTTAAGTCATTGTAATGGTAAGTAAACGAAAATTTTGGCAATGAAATGACATTATTCTACTTATGAAGCATGAAGCAACATGGACGGCGGAGGGTTATTGCAACTTTAAAAAAATTAGGATTTAATTATGACTAAATTTATTTAGTAGTTTTATGTATTAAAATTTTTACCCTGCTAAAATTATTTTAAATTATAAGAAAAGACAACTCTATTAATAAAAATAAATATGATGGACTATTTAATTATTTTTCTAAAAAGAAAAAATGAACTTGGTAAATTAAACTAAATATGATGAACTATATAGTAATATGTGCTTTATATTATTAGATGCATATCTAGAAGAGAGAAAAAAGCTTAAAGTAACAATTTTAATTAATGATATAATTATGAATAATTTTAGAAGTTTAAAGTACAACTATGTATTTCTAAAGGATGTGGTAAAATTATAAAGAGTCGAAAACTTCATGATATTTTAAAATTTGAAATTCCTTTGCCTTCCATTTTATGCATAGGTGATAGACATGGCAGCTGATGCTCTATCATTGGAAGAATCAGAGAAAGCAAGTGGAATTACTAATCGGTTCATGCCAGTTTTGGATGAGGTATATACATATATATGTAGATAGCTGAATAATACGAAAAATTCATACAATAATCAAACAATACAAAATCAACCAAAAAATTTCATAACAAAAAAGAGGATTAAAAAAATAAAAAAAAATCAATAACAAAAAAAATTAAAATTAAATAATACAACAGATTATTCAAAAAATAATCACATACTAGAAAATATTAAAAATTATTATATTAAGTAGTAACTGATGGTGGAGAAAGGCAAAGAAAAAAAACAAGAATTGACAATGAGAGAATTATTAAAAAAAATTACATAACAAAAAATATTAAAAAAATATTATATTAAATTGCAACTGATGGTGAAGGAAATATAAAGAAGAGAGCAAAAAATGACTATAAGAGGAGTAACGGCAATTTTCTATATCATAATTATAAATATGATGATCAAATAAAAATAAATAAAAAATATAAAAATATACAAAATAAAATATAAAAAAATAGAAGTAAAAATATAAAAAAAATATGATATATTATGTATATGTATTATCAATTTGAAGCTGTATAATATTGTGAGAGAATAAAATAATAACGTAGTAATTTATAAATTTTTTTTTGCATTTTTATATATGATTATAGATAACTAATTATTATCAATAACAAATCGGCTATTATAATCATATTTAAACTCTTTAAATAAATATAATTATCATCAATATCAAATAGTATATAATAATCTTATTTGAACTCTTTAAATAAATATAAATCAATATCAAATATAATATTAATAAATATATATTATATAATAAATAATAACTTTAATTTTAAATATTAAGAAAAATTAAATGAATATAGGAAAAAATAAAAGTAAAAACATAAAAAATATGGTATATTACATACACATATTGTGATTTTAAAACTAAATAGTATTGCTAGAAAAAAATAATAACATAATTGTTTATGTTTTTTTTGTATATATATATAACTAATTATTATCAATACCAAATATAATATTATAATCATATTTGAACTCTTCAAATAAATATAATTATTATTAATATCAAATAGGATATAATAATTCTATTTAAATTCATTAAATAAATATAAATTAATTTCAACTATAATATTAATAAATATATATTATATAATTAATAATAAATTTAATATAAAATATTAAAAAAATGAATGAAATATAGGAAGAAAAATAAAATAAAATATAAAAATATAAAAAATATAATATATTATGTACACATTATGATTTTAAAGCTAAATATTATTATAGGAGAAAAATAATAACATAATAGTTTATGATTTTTTCATATTTTTTATATATTTATAGATAACTAATTATTAACAATATCAAATAGGATATTATAATCACATTTAAACTTTTTAAATAAATATAATTATTATTAATATCAAAGTGATATCATAATCCAATTTAATTTTTTTAAATAAATATAAATTAATATTAAATATAATATTAATAAATATATATTATATAATAATAAATAATAAATTTAATTAAAATATTAAAAAAATTTGAGATAATAACATATAATACAATATTATATCTATTTTAGTATGATAAATAATTATTAATCTTATATTTCAACTAATTGTTACTGATATTCAATAAATTTTTCATAAATAAATATAAAAAAATTCATTGATATTATCTTTTAAGTATTTGTTAAAATTTTATTAAATATTAATAGAATTCTAAAAAAAATATTTTTATTTTTTAAGAAAAATTAATATATGTGTGAAGTTAAATTTTGAGATTTTAAGAAAATGAGAATAAATCATTAGCTAGAAATATAAATTTAATTAAGAAAAAAATCTTCTTTTAATATAAATAAATTAATACAAAAAATTGACATTTTAATTTTTAGTAATTAATTGATAAATTATATATATCTATTTTAATTTTTATCAACAATATTTCAATTTTTATAAAGTATATTGAAAGTTAAATAGCTTAGTCGATTACTATTTTCATTAGGAATAGGCCTTTTAGAAAGAGTTTTGATAAAAATATAAAAATAATTATAAATAATTTTATATCTAATATAATTATAAATTATTTATTAAAATATTAGTATTTATAAAAATATTTATCAAAATATCATATTTTTATTAATTTATATTAAATTTTTTTATTTTTATATCAAAAATTTTAGTTATTTTATTATAAATTTATTATGAATTATATAAAATTTATAAATTCATAATAAATACAGATAAATTTATTATAGACTCAGTGTAAACTAATAAAAATTTAATATTTTGATAAATATTTTATAAATTTTGATATTTTAATAAATAATATATATACGATAAATTTAAAATTATTTTTAATTATTTTTAATTTTTGTTAAAAGTCTCTTTGGAAATTCTATATCACGAATCATAATATGCGACCCATCTTAAAATAGGTATCTAAAGCCTAACCAATCTCAAACGCTGATCCCTCCTCGCTTACCTCTCTTCTATCCTACGCCGCCCAATCTCATTTGCCACAGGACCCTCTCCTCTCTCTACCTTTGCGCTGTCATCGGTATTACCATCGCCATTCAAGGTCTCAGATCGCCCTCGACATTGCAAGGTTCCAGACCGCTTTGGCTGCCGCTCAGTACATTGATTACGTCGGCAAATTAGTATTATTATTATTATTATTTGTTTTTTTTTTGTTGCCTGAAAATAAATCGACTTATTGTGTTTACTTTGACTTATTGTGTTTGTGTAATCATCTCTAAAATAATAATGTACTACATTTTAGTTGGGCTTGTTCTTGGGCTTGAAATTTCAATCTGCTCTTAAATCCCAGATCGGGCTTGAGTTCTAAGCCCAAACCAATTATGTTTCGCATGGCTGGGTACGTATTTCCTGGCCATTCCCACTCCTGCTTTTAACAATTATTTTTTTCAATTTACTCCCCACTTCTTGGTGATTTGACAAAAAAAAGGTGTCTCTTTTTTAACTCTGGATATCGAAGGGTGTTTTTGAAAATAGGATATGAGAGTTTAAGAAAGTCTCATATTTAGTATGAGAGTTCTGGTATTTTTTTGAATTAAAAAATATACTCTCAAACCTAGTATGAGAGTACAAAGCATTAATAAGAATAATTACCCACTAACTAATAATTTAATGACAGATTAAATATACTCTCATATTCAATTTGAGAGTACAGAGAGAGAAATACAAAAGGTCCAATCATAAAGTGACACGTCACTAGCCATCAGAACTCTCATACTCAGTATGAGATTTAAGTACTCTCAAACCAAATTTGAGATTTTTGTGGGAAAAAAAGACAAAGTAGCCTGACAGAGACATTTTTGCATTTTCTCCATATAATATAATTATGACTTATAAAGTTTACTAAAAATTAAAATTTGAGAAGTCATTTCTGAAAATATTTTTATATGTATATAATAATAAGATATTTTATTTTAATTAACAAATAATATAAAAAAATAAAAATAAAAAAACAAAAAATGTTATAAAATATAAAGATAAAAAACGTAAATGATTTTTTTAATTGAAAAATATATAAATGATGGTTTTGATTAAAAAAAATACATAAACAGTGGGTGTAAAAAAAGAAGAAAAACAAAAAGAAAAAAAATAATGCTATCTAACACTAAAAGTTAAAAGGGGTAGGGGTAAAAATGGTAAATAAATAAAAATTTATGATCATTTCTTTTTTTAAAAATGCACTATTTATTTGGATAGCAATTTTAGTATATATGAATATGTAATTTTATTTTTACTATGCTGTGGTCTATGTATTTTGTATTATATTTAAATAAAGAAATAATTTATATATTAATATATAATTAAGCCATGAAAGATGATATTATATATAAATAAATATAATATTAAATATATATATATACATATTATAAAAATATTTATAATAAGACATGTCCGATATTTTTTTAATTGATTTGAAATTTGATAAAAAAAATAATTAAAATATAGATTTTTAATTTTATTGCTTTAGTTAAAAAATTAAAAAATAAAAATAATATTTTTAGAATAAAAAAATCAATAAAATTTTATTACTTATTAAATTTTTTTGACAAAAATAAAAAAAATTATAAAATTTAACTAAAAATCATATGATTAAAAAGAAAAATAAAAATAGTAGAAAAATAAAAAAAAATTATATTAAAATTTATATTCAGTTGGTATAATAAAAATATTTTTAAATGAATAAAAACTTATTCAAAGTAAAGTGAAACAACAAAAAAAAATATAAATCTAATTATAATAATAACATATTCATTTTGAATTATATCTTTAAAAATATTAAATTTATATTGCTAGTTAAAAAATAAAAAATATAATAATAAAGTTTAAAAATTCAAAACTCACTGTTTTAGGAATTAATTCATAAAATGAATTGAAAGTTAAAATAAAAATAAAAATTCGATAAGTCATTTTTATTGAAATAATAATTTTTAAAGTTGTAGTATTACTACTACTACTAATAATAATAATAATAAAGGCAAAATATAAAAATATAAAATAGTAGAAAGAGAGAAAAAAAAAGTAATAGAGGATAAAAATAAAATTTTACTATTTTTTGGATGTGTGTGTTTTGGTGTATATATATATATAATATAATTTTCTAATGTTATCAAAAAATTTAAGAAATGAAAAATAAAAAAAAGAAGGAAAATAAAAAAGTAAATAAAAGAAAAAGCAAATAAAAGAGAAGAAGTAAATAGAATGAACATGGATTTTTTAAAAAATTAATTAGGGATGTTTGCCTAACTATCCTAAAAAATAATTTTTATTATAAAAATATTTATATTTTTATAAAAAAAATTAGTGTAAAATTTTAAAAATACCTTATTTTTTAATAAAATAATTTATTTATTTAAAAAATACATCATCTTTCACTATAATTAATATTTTAATTCAAAATTTTATTTTTTTAAACTTCAATATTAAAATAAAATATTCTAATAAAATAATAAAAATTAATATTTTAAATTATTTTTCATCATATAAAAATTATAATTTTTTATAAAAAGAGAATTTTAATTTTAATTATAAAAAATAAGTAATACTAAAAAATAAAAATAAAATAAGACATATAAAAATATATTAATAAAAATTATTAAATTTATTTTAAAATAAAATTTATATGTTATACAGATGAAAAAGTAAAAAAATACATATAATTTTATTATGTAAATGTGTAGTAGATGTTGTAGATGTGTTATAGATGTTGTGTGTATGTTATATTTTTGTTATTTAAATTATGTGTATTTTATATAAAAAATATTGAATGCTATATGAATATTATATGAATGTTGTGTAAATATTTTGAAAATAAAAAATTAAATAAATATTAAAAATATTATATAGATGTGTTGTAGATTTATTATAGATATATTGTTGATGTGCTGTAGATATATTGTAGATGTGTAAATGCAATTTGTATTGTTGAGTGTATATTTTTATATATATTATATACATGTTATTCATATTTATTTTTTTATATATTAAAAATCTAACATTAAAAAATTTTTTAAAATAAAAAAATATAAACAAAATAAATTATAAAAAGAACAAAAAAATATAAATTAAAAAAAGTCAAAAAGTAAAAAATGTAAACAAATTTGTGTGGGCCATTTTTTTGAAAACCTAAAACGTTTTAACGTGAGTGGTGTAATTATCTCAATTAATTATTTATTAAGGGAAAAGTGACAATTTATGCTCCCTACTTTCAAACTTTGGAAGTCTCACAGGTTTAATAAATAATCCCTAATAAATTTCATTCTTATTTCATAAGTATTAAAAAATATTAATTATTTTTATTAAAAATATTAATTTATATATATATTTTTTGTTATATTTATATTTTAATATGTGATATATTTAATATGTAATATTAAATAGGAAAGCTGAAGCCTCTGTGTGGCCGGGTCCTACCATTTCTTTCCCTGAAGAGGTTAGTTGTAAATGAATTTTAACAAAAAAAAATATTTAATAACAAAAAACAATGTTTTCTTTATTTAAATTTCATTTTCACGTTAACTAAGACTAATGATGCTAGAACACTCTACTCTTAATTACTAAAAAAATTAACCATAAATCTAATTTTCCAAAATTAATAGTTGAAAGTATATGACTCAGGCCAGAAATAATAATAGTTATGATTTACAGTAAACTGTGAATTAATTTTATAATTTATAAATCAAACTAAAATTAAAAAAATTAATTTTTAACTAGAATCAAAATTAGATTATAAGAGTTTAGTTTCGATTTATGAACTGAAATCAGAACCGGCAATTCATAACCATAAAAAATAAAAAAATAAAAATTAATATATATATTAAAAAGTAATATATTTTATATATTATATATATAATATATTAAATTTTAATATATATATATAACATATAATTTTTAGTTCAAAATTAAAATTTAGAGTTAATTTTTTTAAATTTTTTTCTTACACCTCAATTATATTATTAAATATTTTAAAATTATATAGTTAAATATATATATATATATATTTATATTGAAAAATTGTATTTGCAAAAATTTATCTTTATTATTACAATTATTATTTATTATTAATATATTAATAATATTTATTATTAATTTATTATTTTTTAACAATTAATATTATTTAACTTAATTCATATTATTAAATTTATGAATTAAATATTTAGTCTCATAAAAAAATATTATTCTAATTTTCAGAGGAATTTCACTTTCATTGCTGCAAATTCATTTCTTTGCCATTTTTATACTTTGTTGCTCTATTTTATTTGGTTTTAGCTTCGTTTTTGTCTACTAACCTACCATCAAATCATTTAGAAGTCTTAGCTTTAATTTTGCAGTTCTTTGACTATTATTTATATCAATCCATGAAAAATTCAAGTAAATTGATAAGAGAAGTTTTAGTACTCTATTTCTATTCTATTTATAGCTCTTTCTAGAATTTTACACTTTCATTTTATTTAGAATTCAGTTTGCACAAGTTGACCGAGAAACCTATAATTTTCTACCACGCTTTGTTTTATAAATATATGTTTTATTTTTGATATATGTTTAGATATTAAATATACATAATTTAAATAATACATAATTAAATATACATTCGTAATTGAATATACGTAATTAAACTAAACAATACAAAATATTAAATAATAATAAATAAAAAATAATTGGTCCTCTTATGATTAAAAAAATATATAATTGGTCCTCTTATGATTAAAAAAATATATAAAAAATAATTGGTCCTCATTCTCTATAACTTTTTTTATTATATTATTATTTTTGTCAAATCCTATTACAATTATATGCCATTAATGTATTTATAAAATTAAGAATTTATAGTTTGGATCTCACAAAAGACATGTTTGTTTTTTTTTTATTTAGAGAGGTTAAATTTTAAAATCCCACTTGTTAATTAAATTATTTTTTAACTAAAAATGTTTACCGCACGGTGCTGCAGATATTTAAAAAATTATAAAAAATTTATACAAACAATACAAAATTAATCCAAAAAATCATATAACAAAAAAATATAAAAAATTAAAAATTCAATAAAAAATTAAAATCAAACAATACAAAAAATTATTCAAAAATAATCCATAACAGAAAAATACTTTAAAAAAAATTGTATTGAACAATCAATGATGAAGAAAAGGTAAGAAAAAGAGCAATGAATAATAATAAGAGGAAGAATAATAATTTTCTTCAAATTTAGCACAATTGCAAACATGATATTAAATAAAAAAATAAAAAATATATTAAATATATTAAAAATAAAAAATATAATATATTACTTACATGTCAGTTAAATAATAGTGTAGTAGTTGAACAATAATATTGTGATTTTGAAACTTAATAGTATTGTAAGATAAAAGAATAATAATATTGTTATTATGATTTTTTGTGTTTTATATTTATTTATAGATAACTAATTATTATTAATAGGAAACAAAAAAAAATGATATATTATTTACATATCAATTTGACAAATGATATAATAATTGAATAATAATATTATAATTTTAAAGTTAAATAGTGTTGTAAGACAAAAAAATAATAGCATTGTTATTATATTTTTTTATATTTTATATTTATATATAAATAACTATTATTATCAATATCAAATAGAATATTATAATTATATTTAAACTCTCTAAATAAATATAATTATTATTAATATTAAATAAAAATAGTTACCGTAATCCTATTACAACTCTTCAAATGTAATATAAATAAATAAATATTTATTATAATAAATAATAAATTAATTTAAAATCTTAAAAAATTAAAAAAAATATATGTAATATGCCACAAAAATGGAATATTATGTTTAATTTTAAATCAAATTTTAAAGATAAAATATTCTCTAAAAAAACCTAATAGTAAAAAACCTAATGTTGATAATGTTTTTAAAATCAATTATGTTGTGGTTTTTTAAAATTTTAAAAAAAGCAATAGTAAGAAATATTTCTAAATAATAAATTAATTTAAAATTTTAAAAAATTATATACGTGACACAATATTATACTATCGATGATCGTTTTAGTATTATATATAGATATAGATTGCAATAACAACAACATAAAAATAAAAATAACTAAAATGCTGAAAAAATAAAGAGAAAGAAAAAAATAAAGAGAAAATCACATAAAATATTATTTTCTTCTTCAAATTTTTATTTTTACCCGTCTTTTATTTTTTAAAATTTTAAACTTTTGAATTTTCAAAAATATTATTTTTAATAGTTTTACAACATATACCAAATATATTAAAAATATACTAAATATAGATTCAATATATTAAAAATATACTAAAAATTATAAATTGAATTTTTATAAAAAAAATTATTAGTAAATATAAATTTTTTGTGATAAAAAGACACCTAAACTCTCATACCCAGTTTGAGACTTTTGTGAGAAAAAAGACAAAGTAGCCTGACAATGTAGCATGTGAAAGATTGAACCCTAAACTCTCATATATAGTTTGAGAGTTTCTCGCGTGTACTCTCATAATAAATTTGAGAGTTCTTAATTAAAAAATTAAGAACTCTCGTACCTAATTTCCAAAAACACCCCGATCATCCACATTTTAAAAATTACTTTCCACAAATTAAAAATGGACACCCTTTTATCTAAAGCACCCCCACTTCTTCAAAGGACTCAAGCCAGGTTTTGGTAAGGATTTTTTGCGACTGAAGGCGACAATTCGACTTTCCAGTAACATTCCTACCATCGCCGGCGACAAGGTAGCTGCACAATCCCTCGTTTATTTCCTCGATTTCCCTACGACTTTGAAATTTTGAATCAAATCAGCTAATCGTCTTGATTTAGGTAAGATTTCTGAATCTGTACTCTCTCTATACATATCTACATATATGTGAATTCAAGAACTGCAAAAAGTTCTATATGCTGTTTGAAGTTCACTAAACTGAATATTGGTATCTTGGTTTTGGGATTGAATATGCTTGACCTGTTAAATTATATTGAGATATTCGGTTCACTCGCTCATGTGTAATTGAATTGTAATCAAAGTTTGGTAATAGATTTAGTTCACAGTTTTCACTTTCTTTTATTTTAATTTGTTAATTTGACAGTTTATCTTACTAATTCAATATGAAGTCGATAGGAATTATGTGGTGTGTTGATTGTGTTTATGATTAGTGTAGAATTTAGAATTCTACCTTATCTGTTTGCATGCAGAAATGTGACGGAAAATAAGGGAAAGTGTATAATAAGTGTAAAATTTTTAATTTTTAAATATTTGGCAAAGTGAAAACTAAAGGAAAATAAGGGAAAGAGTATAGAGAGATACAGAGATGAATGAATTAATCAGGTTATCATTTGTTAACTAAAGAGCGTAGAACAATTTAAAATGCTATTCTTTACATCATGAAATATAATAATTCTATCCTAATTGTTAGTTTTGACTTGATATTTTGAGGGTGAGGATGAGGATTTTAATATTTTAACTAGCGTGTTGACAGGGAATTGAAGATGTTTTGATAAAATGACTTCGATAGTAGCTTGGTATTTGCATTAATCTGATGCTATCTCTTTCTCTTTTCTTAATATATCAAAAATAGTAATTCATATGACAAAAATAGTCAAGAATTATTTACCTCCTCTTTGTCGTGTTCTGGGTAGGAAAAAAGAAAAAAAACAATGCCCAATCTGCTGTCTCTTATTATTTCTTTGTTGCCATCACCATCACTGACCTTAGCAAAGCTACTTGTTTCTATCTCAGGTCATATCTTTCTATTGAAGTTATAACTCTTGAAGGGGAAATAAGTAAACTTATCTTCTATATTGTCTACTGAGGCAAACACAAATCTATCAGGCTTTTGGTTTTTGGATTTGTAATATCTACTCTTGGCAATGGGGAAAGCGAAAAAGGGCCCTAAATTTGCAGCAATGAAAAAGATAGTCACCTCCAAAACAATTAAGAAGTGAGATCTTTTAATTTTTCTGTCCTTCTGTTCTGTGCACTCACCTATTTACTTGTAGCTTTATTTGATCGGGTTGTTTAATTGTGTATGTAGATACAAAGAAGAGGTTCTGAATCCTAAAAAGAAAGATCTCTCTAAGGACAAGCTCCCCCGTAACGTGTAAGGCATTTTATTTTGTGTCATTGTTGAGCTTATCTATCCTCTTTTAGAGTTTTTGAAGTTAAGTTTTTTAGTGCAATTTTTTTAAATTCTATTTTCTTTTACTGTGAATCAGGCCACAAGTTTCTTCTGCGCTTTACTTCAAATATAACACAGCACTGGGGCCACCATACAGGGTTTTGGTGGATACCAACTTTATCAATTTCTCCATCCAGAATAAAGTGAGTGTTATTTTTATTCTCATTTTGATTGATGGTTTGTAGTTTGAATTATTTATTATAATACCAGGGGAATTCAAAATGAAATTGAATATTCTGTGATATAGCGCTAATATGTGAAACTAAAGCAAAGAAATTCTGAATAGTTTGTTTGGATTCACTCGTTTATTTAGTCGTGCTCTGAATCATAAATCTCTTATTTTAGCTCTCACAACTTCTTGCCCTTTCCTTGCAGTTGGATTTGGGGAAGGCAATGATGGACTGTTTGTATGCAAAATGTGAGTTCTTGGTATATGGTTTCGTTATTTTTTACTTTGCCACTTGTTTTTCATTCTGTTGATTTCTTGGGTTGCTATAGGGGTTATTCTTCCATTATCTTTTGTAAAAATTTCAAGTGCACTTGTTGCATGCTTTTCAAAAGGACATATTGATTTCAAGTGCACATGAGTAATGAGACAAATTTGTTAGCTTTTTTTGTTCTAATTTGTTAATTTATTCTTCTTTTTTGGATGTAAAGGTACACCTTGTATCACTGATTGTGTGATGGCGGAGCTCGAAAAGTTAGGTCAGAAATACCGTGTAGCTTTGAGGTATTATTCTGTGGATTTAGTCACTCCTGCAAACTCAAATGCATGCTGGGGTGTTGGATGTATGCTCATTATTATGAGTCTATTATTAATTATAAAAATAAATTGCTGAATACTTTTTACTGTTTCTCAATTTTTAGATGTTATATATTGCCATTGCTTGTCCTATGTATTTCATTGAGCAACTGCTTCAAAGCAATCAGCGGCATTAATACTTTTGGTTATTAGAATTTTGATAACAAATTTTTTATGCCAATCCTAATGGAAATGTCTGCATCTACTGAGAGTTTTGATTTTATATTTTTCCTTGTAACAGGATTGCTAAGGATCCAGGTTTCGAGAGACTACCTTGTATTCACAAAGGGACTTATGCTGATGACTGTATCGTAGATAGGGTTACTCAAGTATGGTTCTATGCTAATACCCTGTGTATTTTTTTCTTTTTCAGTCATTAGCTCAAAAATTCCTCCAGCTAGGATCACATTTCTATTTTCCCAACAGTTAGAATTAGATGCCTGTCATTTTGAAGGTCCTGTTTCCTTCTTTTTTTCCGGCCAATTATTGCAGCAGGTATATTAAGTGCATTTAAAAAAAAGAAGGCTATTTTAGTCATATGCCTGTAATTATGATGAATGACTGTAATTAGGTTCAAAGAAGATGTGTTACTTCTCAAGAAAGGGGGGAAGAGGGTAGAACGTGTTATAATTACCTCCAATGTCCTTGGTAGTGACCTGATAATACCAAATGGTTTTGCAGTTATAATTTGTAGCTTTTTTTTTTGTTGGTATTGGCATTGATGAGATTTTCTCTTTGTTGGAATTTATTTGGTAAATTTGTACAATTTAACTGCAAATTTATTAATTCCATTATGTGGACATGCTTTTGTATTCTTGAGAGCCATTTACTTGTTTTTCTCTTTGCAATAATTAGCTGTCTTGTGGCCTTTCGTGAAAACATGTTTGTGACTGAATGGTTACCTATTTTTGTATTAACAGTTTAAATGTTACATTGTTGCTACATGCGATCGAGATTTAAAGCGAAGGATACGCAAGGTACCTTCAACAAATAAGATACTGTTTATTAAAAGGAATTGGGTTCTGATAGTTCCTTGTTTGCATGCAGATCCCTGGTGTGCCGATTATGTATATTACTCAACACAAATATTCAATTGAACGGCTGCCTGAAGCAACAATAGGTGGAGGTAAGTTTATGTTTTTCATGAAAATTAATATAAACTGGTCTGGTACATGGTTGAATATATGCAAGAAGCTAAAGCATTTACTGTCCTATTTGGAGCCATATATGTGTTCAGTGACTGGCAGTTGGTTCTAAAATGGGAATTTCCAAAATTTTTTTGACTTGCTTGTGTGCTTTTGCTGCAGCTCCAAGATTTTGAGGCACCTTTACAAGCGATGGAGGTTAGTTGAGTTTTTGGCCATCACCTCTGCTCTTTATAAGAGTGGTTTTTTTTTGCTAGTTGTCTTTTTAATTTTGATATTTCCACCGAGTGCTAGGCCATGTTTTGTTCATTGTTTCTTTCCATCAAGAGATGGCTTAAGAATTTTGGGCTCCTTGACTTTTTGCCCTGCTCTACATCATTATAATTTCCGTTTATCTTGAGGATCCGATTATAAAATTATATGTTATCAAATAAATGCATAAGTTGGTTCAATTTTTTCTGTACTGAAAAACGAGATCTAAGACCCTGAAAATCCTTTGTACATAAAATTTACGATGCCAGGGATCCACACGATGTACACTTGCAGTCTACAACAATTTTGCTTCTGTTCAAAGAGGGGCAATTAATACCATACTAAAAACATTATTTGGTTCAATCGATGAAGTAGCAAAGCACGAAATATAAAGGCTGATTTGTTGTACCCGTTAGAAGCTTGAGATGTCTTAAACACCCGCAATGACTCTTTTACCTGACTCTCTTCTAGAGAATTGTACTGAAAGTCACTGCTGCAGCCTGCAGGTGACAAGTTTCTGCTAAGTTCCAAGTGATACATTTTAGGACCGGCCTCTTAGTTTTACTGAACATTTTTAAATTAATCTGCCTGATTAAAGTCTGGGATTGATTTCTTAAATTAGCAACTCTATTATAGATACTAAGCCAAAAGATCTATTTATAGGGATGAGCTAGGTAGCGTAGGGTACCATTGGACTTAGTTGTTATTGTTTTATTTTTCAACTGATATAGATGTAGTTAAAATTAAATTTCATAAAATATAATAAAATTGAATTTATAGGAATAAAATAAAAATATAAAATACAAATTAATTCTGTATAATTTTAATAGAATTCATTTACTTCTGACCAGCCTAAAAGAATATAGATTTTGATTTTTAGTTTTATTTTATAGAATTTAATCTAGTTAACAGTAGATTTATAGGATTTATAAATTTTAATATTGCTAGAATTATATTTAATAAAATATAAAATTGAATTTATTAAAAATAAAATAAAATATAAAACTAAAAATTAATTTTATAAAATTCGTATATATCAGACAAGTCTAATATAAATATTGATTATGTAAATAAATTAACCGAGTAGATGATATCTATATTTCTATATAAAAGCCAAGAAAATAAAGATTCTTTAGAGATTATCACCTTATCAAATTTTTAAAATGGCTATTTCTCTTTTTTTTTTAATTAATTATAATAATTTATATAAAATTTAAGATTTAATAATTAATAAAATATATTTGTAACTTTTAATATTCTATAAATTAATTACACATTAATATAATTTAACAATATTAATTGATTTATATATATTTTTTAAAAATTTTAAAGGTTAAAAAATATATAACTCTTAACTTTCATAATAAATTAATTATAAATTAAATAATTTTTTTATAACAATAATTAATTTATATTTTAGAAATTTAAAAAATTAAATAATGAAATATATAATTCTTAACATTACACATCATCAATTTTTTTTAAAAAAAAGGTAACTCACATTTTTTAATTAATTTTTTAAAATTTAATAATTAATAAATTATATTTGTGATTTTTAATTTTTTATAAATTAAATATATATTAATATAATTTAATAATATATTTATATCTTTTTAAAAAATTTAAAAAATAAATGAAAGTATTATATGGTACCATAAAATACATATATGCATAATGTGAAAAAAATATTATTTATTGTATTTAGTAAAAAAAAACTTATCAATATATGAATATGAAAGGTAATATATTTAATAAATTATTAATAATATTTAGAACTTAAATTATTAATTTATAAAGATAAAATAATATATTTAATAAATTATTAATATAAATTTAATAATTAAAAATATTAATATATAAAGATCAAATGTCATATATTTAATAATTTAATAAATTATTAATGAATATTTTAATGAAACTATTTATATATATTAATGAAGATAGATTATATATATAATAAATTAATAATTAAGAAAATATACTAATTATTATAATATAAAAATATTATACATTATAGTTATTTACCTCTTTATGTATTATTTGTGTCTTATAATTCATTATATGAAAATATTAATACATAAAGATACAAAGTTTGATCACATTTTAATTTTATTTTCTATAACTATACTAATTATTATTAATTATATTAAATCTAAAATTTATTGATTAAAACTATTAATATATAAAAATAAAATATTATATATTTAATAAATTTTTAATATATAAAATATTATATATAATAAAATTTTTATATCACGATATAAAATTACACCAGTATATTGCATGGAAATACGACTAGTTTTATCATAAATTAAAACTATTGGAAATATGAGAGACAGTATCGTAAAAAAGATTATATAATGATTTCCCCCAACTTTCATTGGGAAAATGCCCACTTCCCATTTAAGTAGTTTTGTTAATGTAAACATCTTGTATATAAGTACTAAGCAGAACTGAACCTCCCTTGTCGAAACTTGTGAAGAGTTTGCTTGGCCAGGATCCTATTGGTTGGTCTATAAACTCTAGCCACCAGTTGCCCGTTACCATGTCATGAAAATGGATCACAAGGTAGTTGAACATGATCGTGAATCGAATTTAAATTTAATTATTATTTTCTTCACCGACTGAGACTCGAAAGCAAATTTACTTGGTAATTAGGATTGATATTTTACCTTAAGTTTGTTTGTTTTTATCTTTATCTGTCTTCCACCATATTGAGAAACTGGATGTACTATAAGTCCAAAAGGAAATTTATGGTTTGTTTGCACAAAACCAGGGCACTCAAGATTGTAGCAGCCTGTTTTCTGATAGCCATCTCTCTGAACCCTTACCACATGAAAAAATTTAAATTTTTTAAAACAGGAAAAAAAAAATCAAATCTAATGAAATATTAAAGAAAATAAAAAAAAAAATTTATAGCATGAACTATAAAGATTATCAAGAGTTCGAAATCCTGACAGGAATTTGACAAGATTATCGTCCATCCTGCCAAAAACCTTGGCTTCCCATCTGATCCAGCCTGAAACCATGAATGTAACCGTTAACTTATTGAAAGTATTATGATTTAATTTCTTGAAACATTAGAAACTTTTAAAGAAGGCAAAGCTTACAATCCAACCAGCTTTTATAACGTTTTTCTCAGGAAAATTATCTCCTGTTATAACTCATGTCTGAGCTAAATTATAGTCTCCTCTGGCTGTTCTAGGACTCAATACATTTATATATGCTTGAGCTCCCATGTATTTGCCATGAACTGAACGAAATATTAAATTTAAAAATAAAAATTTCTAGTAATTATACAATTAATTGGATGTGGAGATCAAACTAAAATATTATTGAAATTAAATAGTAGGGTACCTCAATTATTGATGCAGGGTTTTGTTTATTAATTTCAACACCTTTTTGTATTTTTAAAATGGGAATTGTTCCTTCAGGACAGTCACCATTTTGTAAACAATTCTTTAAAGGCTCAGCTTTTGAATATGAATTTTCTTCTTCATTTCTCTTTGGAATGAATTGGGTTTCATCTATTAATCAAGATGCAAATTTTTTTTTAACATATAGAATTTGCTTCAGTAATTCCACTGTCAATAACACATATAATATTATTATTTTTATCAATGAATCTGTCTAGTGATACTGGAATTATTTTCATGATTGTAAAATCTGTGAGATTAATTTAAAAAAATTATGAGATTAATTAAGAACCTGTATGGTGTGATTCTTAAGGAGAGAATGATCAAAAGCTGGTTGTTTGTAGATATCAACACAATCAATCACATCACCATATTCAGTCTGCAACAAATATTATGAACTTTATGAAAGTTAGATAAACTAAAATTTGTATTATTTATTTATTACATTACATTTAACAAGTTCAATACTTGAGTGCCTCGTGCTTACATGTAATGTAGAAGTGTAAAAATAGTTAAACTAGGTGCTGCTAGATATTATAGTGCAAAATTATATTTTTATTTTTTTAATACAATATGTAAACATTTATTTGTAAATACATTTAAGAAATAAATAATGTAGTCATTTGATAGTTTATTGGCACTGTGGTGAATATCCAGGACCTCCAAAATAAAAGTGAACTGCAAAACCATTAATTTCCCCTTTTGGTGCAATCTTCAAATCATAGCAGGATGGTTTTGTGACATAAGGTATTAGATTTTCGGGATCTTTAAGGTTACCAAAATAATCAATATAGTGAAGATTTGCAATCACACAAGCTCTATGGAAGCCTTCACCAGCAAAATGGCCACTTCCCATTTGAGTTGATGGATGGTGACCATCTGTTTGTAAATTGGTAATTTCTCCACCCCAATTTATGCTACTTGAACTTTCTGCTAATCTTGTGAATATTGAAGCTGGCCAATATCCTAATTCGTAACTGTCAAAGAAGTAGGCACCAACCATTTTTTAGTAAAAAATGGAGGTGCCTAATTTAGGACATTGTCAAAAGTGGAGGTGCCTAATTTTGGGAATTGTCAAAGTCAAAAATAGAGGTGCCTAATTTAGGTAATTGTCAAAATAGAAGTGCCTAATTTATTGACTAATTTCACCAACACATATTTTTTGAAGCCTATATAAACTCATCTCCCTCATTTGGAGAATACACCTTAAAATTGAAGAAGTAAAGAGAAGAGTGTCTTTGAGAGAATTTTGTGAGGAAAAATTCTTGTTCATAATTGAGTGAGGGTTGTGAGTGTTTGTAAACACATTGTATTTTTCTCCTTAATATAAGTCTGCAGCAGCTCTGGAGACGTAGGCATAATTGGCCGAACTCCGTTATCAAATTCTGTGTTAATATTCCGCATTTATTTTCGCTCTCCTACTAATCTGGTTTAAGGGAATAGAGTACTAATTACCATAATTTTCCAACAACTGGTATCAGAGCCAAGGTTCGGAATCCGGCAAAAGTACTATTCATCTGTACGGGGGTACTATTCACTGTTGGAATTTTTTTGGGAATCCAGATTCGAGTAGGAGCGATGGCCGCAGACGAAGGAAAAGTGAGAATTGAAAAGTTCGACGGTGCGGACTTTGGCTTCTGGAAGATGCAGATTGAAGATTATCTGTACCAGAAAAAGTTATATCAACCTCTCGCAGGAATAAATCCAGAAGGCATGAAAGATGAAGAATGAAATCTTCTCGACAGACAAGCCCTTGGAGTTATTCGATTGACATTATCATGAAATGTTGCTTTTAACATCGCCAAAGAAAATACCACAGCAAGTCTAATGGCAGCTCTCTCCAACATGTATGAAAAGCCATCAGCTTCAAACAAAGTTCATTTGATGAAGCGATTATTCAATTTGCAAATGGCAGAAGGGGCATCAGTGGCCCAACATCTGAATGAATTCAACACAATCACAACCCAGTTGAGTTCAGTAGAAATTGAATTTGATGTTGAAATTCGGGCTTTAATTCTCTTATCATCTCTACCAGATAGTTGGAATGCTACCATTACAGCGGTCAGCAGCTCATCGGGAAAAACCAAATTAAAATTCGATGATGTTAGGGATCTGGTGTTGAGTGAAGAAATTCGACGAAGAGAATTGGGTGAAGCATCTACCTCTTCAGCTTTACACACAGAATCTAGAGGGAGAACTTTAGAAAAAAGTTCAAATCGCGGCAGATCAAAATCTAGAAGAGACAAATCTAGATCGGGGAAGAAAGATTTCAAGTGTTATAACTGCGGCAAGAAGGGTCATTTTAAGAAAGATTGCCGAGCGCCAAAGAAAGATAGCGGTGCACAGGGATCTGCAAATGTGACCGAGGAAGCAGGTGATGCCATGATTCTAAGTGTCAACAGTCCAATTGAATCATGGATTTTAGATTCTGGGGCATCTTTTCACGCCACTCCATGCCAAGAAATCATGGACAACTATGTCAGTGGTGATTTCGGGAAGGTTCATCTAGCTGATGATGAAACCTTAAAGATCGTAGGAAAAGGGGATGTCCGATTAAAATTGTCAAACGGGAATACCTGGAAGCTGCAAGGAGTAAGACATATTCCTGGTCTTAAAAGGAATTTGCTCTCTGTAGGACAACTTGATGAAGATGGTTATGGTACAACCTTCAAAAGCGGTGAATGGAAGATTACCAAAGGAGCACTCGTCATTGCTCGTGGTAAGAAACCTGGCACTCTCTATGTAACCTCAAACTTAGAGAATGTTATTTCAGTAGCAGATGCAGATGAAAAATCAAACCTATGGCACCAAAGGCTTGGCCATATGAGCGAGAAAGGGATGAAGACGCTTTTGTCAAAAGGAAAGTTGCCGGAACTGAAAAGTATCAATGTCGGCCTATGTGAAGATTGTATCTTTGGAAAACAAAAGAAGGTCAGTTTTTCAAAGATTGGCAAGACACCCAAGGCAGAAAAATTAGAGTTGGTCCATACCGATGTATAGGGACCGTCTCCAATTCCATCTCTTGCAGGCTCATTGTATTACGTCACATTCATTGACGATTCAACAAGAAAGGTATGAGTGTATTTTCTGAAGAAGAAATCAGAATTCTTTGATACATTCAGAAAATGGAAGGCCATGGTAGAAAATGAAACTGGTTTGAAAGTCAAACGATTGAGGTCTGACAATGGAGGAGAGTACAGAGATAGAAGATTCAGAGAATTTTGCGCAAACAGCGGAATCAAGATGGAGAAAACAGTTCCCATGACACCGCAACAGAATGGCGTAGCTGAGCGCATGAACAGAACTCTGAATGAACGTGCCAGAAGCATGAGGATACATGCTGACTTGCCCAAGAATTTATGGGCTGAAGCTGTCAACACCGCTGCCTACCTAATCAACCGTGGGCCTTCAGTACCTCTGGATGGTGGAATACCAGAGGAAGCATGGAGCAAAAAAGAGGTAAACCTTTCACACTTAAGAGTGTTTGGTTGTATCTCTTACATACATATAGATTCTGCTGGAAGAATTAAATTAGATGCCAAGTCAAACAAATGTGTCTTTGTTGGATATGGTGGTGATGAGTTCGGTTATCGGTTTTGGAATTATGAAAATTAAAAGATCATCAGAAGCCGGGATGTCATATTTAATGAGAATGTGATGTACAAAGACAGATTAAATGCAGAATCAAACAGCTCCAAGATAGATGTTGAAAATAAAGAATTCGCTGAGTTCGAGGAAATTTCTGGAAATGATGTTCAGAATAGTCCTGAAGTAGAAGAGCCGAGCACGCCAGAATTGAGACACTCCTCAAGAATTACAAGACCAATCCAACGTTACTCGCCTTCTTTGCATTACTTGTTGCTGACAGACAATGCTGAACCAGAGTGCTATGATGAAGCAATGCAAGTGGAGGATTCAATCAAGTGGGAGTCTGCCATGAAAGATGAGATGGACTCACTCATGTCAAATCATACATGGGAATTAGCTGAACTACCACAAGGCAAGAAAGCACTCCACAACAAGTGAATTTACAGGATCAAAGAAGAGCATGATGGAAGTAAACGCTACAAAGCAAGATTGGTTGTAAAAGGTTTTCAACAAAAGGAAGGTGTTGACTATACTGAAATTTTCTCTCCAGTCGTGAAACTTACGACAATCAGACTGGTATTGAAAATCGTAGCAGCAGAAAATTTATTTCTTGAACAGTTAGATGTGAAGACAGCATTTCTTCATGGAGATTTGGAGGAAGAGATCTACATGAAGCAACCGGAAGGCTTTATTAAGGAAGACAACAAACACATGGTGTGCAGGTTGAAGAAGAGTTTGTATGATCTGAAACAAGCTCCTAGACAGTGGTACAGAAAGTTTGATAGTTTTATGGGTAGCAGCGGTTTCACAAGATGCCAAGCAGATCATTGTTGCTACATCAAGAAGTTTGACAATAGCTTTATTATTTTATTGTTATACGTCGATGATATGCTCGTTGCAGGTTCAGACATGCAAGAGATTAAAAATTTAAAGCAAGAATTGTCAAAACAGTTTGCAATGAAAGATCTGGGCACCGCAAAGCAGATTCTTGGAATGAGGATCAAGAGAGACATGAAGTCGGGGACGTTGATGTTATCACAGGCTGAGTACATAACCAAAGTACTAGCCAGATTCAACATGCAAGATGCTAAATCAGTGAGCACACCTTTAGGTGTTCATTTCAGACTCTCCAAAGAACAGTCACCGAAGACGGAAGAGGAACGTACACACATGGCGAAGGTGCCATATGCCTCAGCAATTGGGAGTTTGATGTATGCCATGGTTTGTACCAGACCAGATATTGCTCAAGCAGTGGGAGTTGTTAGCAGGTACATGAATAATCCAGGCAAGGCACACTGGGAAGCAGTCAAATGGATTCTCAGATATCTTCGAGGTACCACAAATAAGGCGCTTTGTTTTAAAAGTGGAGATACGACACTAGCAGGTTATGTGGATGCTGACTTAGCTGGAAATGTTGACGTTAGAAAGAGCACTACAGGGTATGTCTATACTCTAGGAGGTACCGCAGTGAGCTGGGTCTCTCAATTACAGAAGATATTTGCTCTCTCCACAACTGAAGCAGAATATGTCGCTGTCACGGAAGCCAGCAAAGAAATGGTTTGGCTCCAAGGTTTCTTAGAGGAGTTGGGCAAGAAGCAAGAAAATAATGTCTTGTATTGTGACAGTCAAAGTGACATACATCTAGCGAAGAATCCGTCTTTTCATGCCAGAACAAAGCACATACAGTTGCGGTATCACTTTATCAGGTCACTTCTGGAAGATGGGATTTTGAAACTTGAGAAGATTAGTGGAACTCAAAATTCGACAGACATGTTGACGAAGACGGTGACTATTGATAAACTGAAGCTGTGCTCAGCTTCAGTTAGCCTACACTAGTATCAAGGTCGTAGAAAGAGCTGTTGCATTGATCAAGATGTGAAGACAGATTGAAATCGGTCTTCAAGTGGGAGATTGTCAAAGAAGTAGGCACCGACTATTTTTTAGTCAAAAATGGAGGTGCCTAATTGTCAAAAATAGAGGTGCCTAATTTAGGACATTGTCAAAAGTGGAGGTACCTAATTTGGGGAATTGTCAAAGTAAAAAATGGAGGTGCCTAATTTAGGTAATTGTCAAAATGGAGGTGTCTAATTTATTGACTAATTTCACCAACCCATGTTTTTTGAAGCCTATATAAACCAATCTCCCTCATTTGGAGAATACACCTTAAAATTGAAGAAGTAAAGAGAAGATAGTGTCTTTGAGAGAATTTTGTGAGGAAAAATTCTTGTTCATAATTGAGTGAGGATTGTGAGTGTTTGTAAACACATTGTATTTTTCTCCTTAATATAAGTCTGCAGCAGCTCCGGAGACGTAGGCATAATTGGCCGAACTCCGTTATCAAATTCTGTATTAATATTCCGCATTTATTTTCGCTCTCCTACTAATCTGGTTTAAGGGAATACAGTGGTAATCGCCATAATTTTCCAACAGTAACCTTGCATTCTTAGCCACCAGTTTTCACTTTTCATATCCTGAAAATAAATAAAATACATATGAGAAATTTACATTACATGTTGCTTTTTTTATTTTTTTTTCTTAAATACTTCACTATTTTAGTATATTTTTAATATATTAAATATTTTATGATATATTTGGATGACTATTTAATTGGATTAATTTTATTCTATCAAGATTATGATTAATTTTATTCTATTTAAATTACGATTTAATTTAATGATAGTTGTAATCTTTTATTCTTATCTATACTCTACTTATACCACTATTTATACTCTCATTATAGGTGATGCAAAATAGAAAATTCATAATAAAGAGATTTCTCTGATTTCTCATTTTCTATCTATCTTCTCTCTTCTTTTATTTATAATACGTTATCAGCACGATAATCCCTACAAATTATAATAGTGAAGAGAGCAAGACCTAATTTTTTTAAGAGAATTTTTATATCTCTTAAATTAAGGTACGCTTTCAAATTTTATATTTTTTAATGATTTAATGATTGATCTTTAATTTGATTGATAATTAGAATTTTACTTATAAATAGTATCAGTGCCCTTTATATTGAATCATTAAGAAATATTTTAAGGTTACAATATATATAATATTTGTTCAGGGTTTTACTATATATAATTTTATTCATATTTGTGAGATTACAATTGTCCATAACTATAAAATTATTGGATTCATGAATTGGGTAACGTATACAACATTATATTCATGTTTGTATATGTGATGAATAACACATACATATAAAAAGAAAGTTGGGTAACCCTGATATTGTGTTTACCCATAAGGCTATTATTTGCATATATTTATATAAAAAAGAGTTGACATTTGTATTGGTTTTTTGACATGGATTCATAAACTTAAATAATAATATTGACAGCATATACAACATATAATGAGATTACAGTTTGTGAATATATATATATATATATATATATATATATATAACGTCTTGATTTGAGAAATTATTAACAGTATTTATATACTCTTAAAATAAGAAACAAATAAAATTTTAAAATTTTATTTGTAAAATTCAAATTTAATAATTATTTTTATTTATGGTTATATATTTAATAATATAATATAGTATATGAAAATAAAAGAGATATAAAATTATGAGTAAATATTTGTGTATTGAAGTAAAGTTTGTAAATAAATTAATATTTACTATGATTTGATATAATTTTAGAGTTATGGTATTTAAACTCTAATTATATTAGTTGGTCCTTATTTATTTGATGAGCTCTGTAATTTATCTAATTTATATTTTTTTTAATTTGGTATATTTATAATGTTAAATCTCATAAAATTTAATTTTATTACTCTTAATATTTTCTAAAAAAATTATCTGTTATAGGTACTTAATAATTAGATTCACCTTGATATTGTGAATTTTAGATATATTTATGAAGAAAATCAAGAATTCCTGCAGGATCGCTTAGAAGTGATTATATTTTTTTTATTATTCGGACAAGAAATTAAAAATTGATTATCTTATTATTAATAATTTATTACAGTATTTTTAGTAAATATTAAATTTTTCATGCCTCAAATATACTCATGCAGTAGCAATATTAAGAGTGTAGATTCACAAAATATTTTAAACTAATTTCTTATTTACCTGTAGTTAAACAAAATTATTAGTTTTTGATGAAAAATCATCAAACTCATCCAATTGACTTAATATCATTCTCTGAAGTGAATGCGTTATTTTTTCAAAACTATGGATGAGATCTTGATAAAAAAGGTTGTGGTAAATTTTTTTTCCTAGCAATTTGGAAATCAAAAAGTACTAACAACTCTCATAATTATTCATGATCAAAAAATATTTGTTATAGTTAACATTAGCAGAAATTAATATTAACATAATATCTGATTCTGTAAATATGGTTGAAGACTCAAAAAGAGTCCATCTTATATTCTGAATTTGAAAATTCTGAATTTGAGTAAAATAATATTTTGATGATACATTGTATTCAAGTAGATCCTAAAGAAATCTACTAAGTTTTAAAGGATACGTCGCAATGGATATTTTATTGAAACAAAGTAAAAGAGATATTGAATTTTTATACGCTAACTCTACGAATTTGAACCAGAAATTTATATTTAAAGAATTCTAAATTTCTTAATTGGATTGTACTTTATAAAAAAAATAGTTATGTTACACTATATGCACCAAAAGTGTATAGATCCTAAAATTTATATACTTTGACATGATCGTCTTGGTTATCTAGGTTCAAACATGATGCGATATATTATTAAGAATACAAATGGACATTCACTGAAAAATTAAAAAATTCTTTTGTCTGGTAACTACTTTTGTGCTTCTTGTGCTCAAGGTAAATTAATTATGAGACATTTACTATCTAAATTATATTTAGAGTTTCTTGAATTTCTACAAAGAACACAAGAATATTTATGGTCATATCCTTCAATCTTGTAGACCATTTAAATACTTTATGATTTTAATTGATTCTTCAACTCAATGGCCACATGTTTGTCTATTATTAACTCAGAATATTACTTTTAATAAATTCCTTGCTCAAATTATAAAAGTTAAGGTCAATATTTCTTGATTATCATATCAAGATAATTTATTTAGATAATGCATATGAGTTCACTTAAAAAGTATTTTATGATTATATTACCATTGAATATTTTATTGCATATGTTCATACTCAAAATTTTTTATATCTATTTAGATATATGTTTGGATACATATTATAGTTTAGATTACATCTTTAATTTGTATTTAACTGCCTGCACTTTAATTTGTATTTAACTGCCTGCACATTATAAGTTTTTCACTTTACAACTTGTACTTGTCTGAAATTAAAATTTGTGATATTAAAATTTTTTATTTGAAGTGTATCTGTTTTAATTGCATTACTTCAAAGAACTAAAATGAATTATCAATATTATCTTGATATCTATGTAGATTTTGATTGTTTATATTCAATATTATAGACCTTTAAGGATAAATTTTCTAAAGTAAGTTTTTAATGAGTTGGTTTTTACACCATTAGGGAAAAATAAAAGTAAAGGTCCAAAAGCATAAGAGATTAGTTGAAATATACCAACTTTATCCAATCTTAATAGACGCACAAATCAATATAAACTGAAAGTTCAAAAATTAAATCATTTGCAGAATGTTGCAAATCAGTTACCAGATATCTTTACAGATACCCAGAAGGTGTCTAAATCACATATTTCAGCTGCTAATAGTCATTCTAAATTGATTGTCCCTGCAGGACATCCTATTAATATGGCATCTAATGAATCTAATATATGCCTGAAGTGTGGTAGACCACTTGGTTTAAATTATTATTTTTTAAAAGAAAAAAAATTAATAATTTTAAAATAACACTCTTGAAAATGTCAAAAACAACGTAAATTAACAACTTATATTTCTAAAGAAGTAACCCCAGAAGTAATTTTAGTACCAAAGAATTATAAGATCTCATTAAAATTTAGAAATATGTGAGAAAGAAATAAAATTATTGTTAATAATATGTTTACATATGTCGCCGTTGAAATTATCAAAATATGCTTGAGTTTAAAAATATTTAAAATTATCGACGTCGAAGTGATTGGCCAAAATCGAAAGAAGTAATTCAGACTGAGCTATATTCATTTGCTAAACATATAATATTGGACCAGTAGTCCAGACACCAAAAAATGTCAGATCTATGGGATATTGTATGTAAAATAAATAAATAAATCAAATAAGATTATGAAAAGAGCACATTTTCTCTATTATGAATGCAATTACTTTTAAAATTACTTTGGCAGCCCCTGAATGGCTCAACATTATATTATGATAACTTATTCATATGGCTCGTAAGAGAAATAAGTTAAATAAAATTGTGAGATATAAAGCACGACTTATGATATAAGGATTCTCACAAAGATCTGGTAAAAATGATGATGAGACATATTCCTTTGTCATGGATACTATTACCTTTAGATTTTTGATATGTTTGACAGCCTCTGAAAGACTCGACATATACTTGATGGATATTATGACAATTTACTTATATGGTTTATTAGATAATAGTAAATATATGAAAATTCCTAAAAGATTTAAGATGCATGAAGCATCAAGATGCCTGAAGTATATAATACCTTGACAAATATACTATATTATGCTCCAAATATCCTGGTATGAGCTAAATCAATATAGGCGGATATGGTATAATCGCCTATTTAAACATTTAGAGAAAATGAATATGAAAATAATTTCATTTACCCATGTATTTTATCCAGAAGATAAATTCATAATTTACTATAGTTGCAGTTTATGTTAATATAGTGAAAACTCTGCAAACTATTTAAAGAAGAAATTTGAAATGAAGAATCTTGAAAAAATAAAATTTTATATTGATTTCAAGTTGAGTATTTGTCAAATAAAATTATTTTTTATCAAGAATAATATATCGAAACATCTTGAAATAATTCTGTATGGATAAATATTATCCATTAAGCACTCTAATGGTTCTCTTGATGTAAAAGGAGAATATTTTCACCCACAAAAATATAATAAAGAAATTTTTGGTTTTGAAGTACCACATCTCAGTATAATATTGACAATTTTATATATTGCTAATAAAACAATACTAGATATTATTTTTGATATTAACTTATTTTGCAATGTTTAGTTTTACACCAACTAAAAGGCATTGGAATGGAGTAAAACATGTTTCATACTATATACGTGGCACATCTGATATAGGTTCACATTTAATATATTAATATGTCATGGCGATATATGAAGCATACAATCACTGCTACTTCATCAAATCATTCAGAAATATTGGTCATTTATGAAGCTAGTCGTGAATATATATGGTTGAGAACCATAATTAAACATATTAGAGGAGCTTGTGGATCATCTATTAGAAATCAACAAACTAACAATATTGCAAAAAGATAATACAGCATGCATTGCGTATATCAAGGAAAGCTACATAAAAAGTGACAAGACTAAATATATATCACTAAATTTTTTTTACACTCATGAACTTATGAAGGAAGAAAAAGTCAATGTTTGCAAAGTTCGTTCAAGTGACAATCTAGTAGATTTATTCACAAAGACACTACTAACATCAGTCTTCAAAAGATATGTATATAATATTTGGATGTATTTACTTAAAATATCTTAGTTGGATGTATTTTTAAGGAAAAGTTACCTATGAATATTGTACTCTTTTTTTTTCGTTAAGTTTTTATCCCATTAAATTTTTCTTACAAGATTTTAACGAGGCATATTCGTAGAGGTAGTCATCCAAAAGGAAGTGTTATGAAATATGTGAATGATTATTTAATTAGATTAACTTTATTCTATCAAGATTATGATTAATTTTATCCTATTTAAATTAAGATTTAATTTGATTATAGCTGTAATCTTTTATTTCTATCTATACTCTACTTACACCACTATATATACCCCCATTATAGGTGATGCAAAATAAAAAATTCATAATAAAGAGATTCCTTTGATTACTCACTATCTATCTATTTTCTCTCTTCTTTTATTTACAACAAAAAATATATATTAAAATATATACTTCTAAAAATGGAGTCTATTTACTAGAAGTATATTTCTGAACAAAAAAAAATATTTTTTAAATTAAAAGCTGAAAAGTGATATTGGGTATTTTTTTTTAAATAAATTTATTTTTGAGAGTATTTTTTAAGAAATCGACCCCTTTATTTGTGATATCAAATATGTTACAAAAATTAAAATTAAAAAATATTTAAAATGTGTCATTTTTAGGAATTAGTAGATATTATTATATATTAGTGAAAGGTACTATTATGGATTATAAGATTGCAAGCTGAGATACTAGAGGAAACTTATTATTTTTTTTAAAAAAAATGATAGATATTAGATTTCTATAATTTATGCCTTGTGTATTAGCTATATCTAGAGACTTTTGCTTGCCATTGTAGGTAGAGAGTGGAGATATACCAGCTCCCAAGGCGATTGCACGGTTGGTTTACACAAAATCAGGGCAGTCAAGATTGTAGCAACATGTCTTTTGGTAATTATCTCTCCAATAAAAACAGGTAAATTTTATCAACTTCAATGAAATGCATAATAATAATATTGAGAAATTAGCAATTTAAGATCTAAGTTTGATTTTTTTTTTTCATTTTAAAAGGATGAAAATTGTTATGATTTAAATTCTTGACCCAGGTAGACACTTAAAATCCCTACTTTGCCTTAGTTGTAAAAATTATATAATGCAAGTTACAACCATGATTCCAACTAGATGGAATGATAAATTAATCGGATTGATATATCTTTTATATTTTATGATTGAAGAAATTAAATAGTTAACCTGGAATATATTTATATAAAAATATTTTACATGTCATTATTCAATTAATTTATTATTTTCATTATATTAGAATGTGTAATTGAAATCTCAGTAGTATTATGTTATTTGTCAATGAAAAGTCCTAATTAGAGGATTTCAAGTAGAAAATTGTCAATTACAGTCCAACAAATAAAGATCCTTGTTTTCCAATTTGTATAGAAAACCTGAAATCAATATTTAATTTTTTAATCTATCAATTCAAAGAATGTACTTATTTAATTAAAAATGCATTATGTATATAAATAAAAGAAAATTATGGTGTATGTAACTCACTCGCCAGCCAGCCTCAATGGTGTTAAGATCATGGTCAGAGCCTGGTAGAAGCCAAATTTGAGTTAAACTCATTTCACCTTCCATAGTTCTTGGGTGCCATACATTAAGTCTTGCATGTGCTCCACAGTAGTTTCCACCTTCTAAAGTAACTTGGGCATGCTAAGTTATTTATCATTTATATGAGAAACCAAAAATAAAAAATAAGACAAAAAAAATAAAAAATCAGAAATATAAAGTAAAAATTAAAGATTCATAATTAGAAATATTAGCAGTGAGATGGTACCTCATGGAAAAAGATTTGATCCAAGCTTGTATTAAGATTAGGGAGTGTCCAGTTTGGAATAATTGGATTGGATTTTTTATGGTTATATATATTGTGTGTTCTTGCAATTGGGATTGTTCATTTTGGACATTTTCCTTTTTCTATTTCAATCTTGAAACAGCTCTGTATCAGTATTGCTTCTTTTTAAAAGTCCATTAGGACTTGAACTAGATCTCATCTGTATAATCAAATAAAATTGTAATATACACTACAATAATAATTTATAAATCTTTTATAGTATATAATATTTTACTACTTACTTTTTCTAAATTAATTAATTTAATTAAAGTAATTAATTTTTTCATTTTATCAAATCTTGTACTTTTCACCAAAAAAATTGTGTAGAGGTTACAAACATTAATTTTGAACAGTAGAGTTAAAATGTTAATTATAACAATTATAAGAAGGTGTTATAATTTATGTTTAACCTTTTAATTGTGAAAACATATTAAAATATGATTAAACTAAAAACTTATCTATGAGATTTTTAATTATATTAAATCATTTTAGTAGAAATTTCATATTTTTATGGCTAATGAAAAGGGGTTAGATTTGACTACCGAACGTGTAGATCAATTGGTAAAGGACTGCTCTACTTTAACTGAAGGTTTCGAATTCGAGTCTTTAGGTATGCAGCTGCGTTAAAATTCGATGAAAAGAGCTTTACCGCTTCTATTCGATTCAACTATGAAATAATGATTTATATATATATATATAAGGGTTAAATTTTGAAATCAGCCATTCTCCAATTTTTTTATTGTAATAGTAATCAAGAAAAGGTTAACCGGTATAGTGTGATTCCTGAGAAGTGGATGACTAAAAGAGGTTAACCGGTATAGTGTGATTCCTGAGAAGTGGATGACTAAAAGCTGGCAGTTTATAGATGTCAATACAGTCAATTGTGTCACCATCTTCACCCTACAACAATTAAATTTAAAAAAAATGAATAATTGAACTTTCAAATTCAAGGCCAAAAAAAAATTCAATTCAGAAACCTCAATTGTGTATTCTATATCTGCATTTGTCAGTATTGAATTTGAAACTCTTCATCCATTGACAGATCCAACGCTCAAAATGTAGGAAAAAGCTATGAAGAAGAGCACCCAGTTAATTCTAACATTGCTTTGATAAATTTCACCAGCCATTGTTTTTAAATTTGTTGTAAAGTAGGTGTTAATAACAAACAAATTACTTGCTATTATACAAGTAAATAGTATATAAAATATTGTACTAAAAATAAATACCAAAAAAATTTTCAGGAAAAACTGGAGGGGTCACAGATGGTCCCGCTTAAAATCTAGTCTCCTTAGATAAAATTTTACTCGAATAATTAATAGTACAATATAACAAAATAACTACATTTGATAATAGCTTTAAAATTGAGACAAAAATAGCATACTATAAATAGTAGGATTATAAGAGAGACTTTTCTAAAAATATATTCTAGAATTACAACACTCACAAATGAGATAAAACTCAAAATAGTGACAAGTGTTTCCCAAACACCCAAAATAAAACCTCATTATTTTATCATAAAAATTATCTCACAAATAATTTTATCTCTCTCTCTCTTTCTCTCTCTATTTTTTTCTCTCAATTTATTATATAGGTCTTCCCGCATTACATTGCAAATTGCAATTGCAAATGCAATTTGCAATTCTGTTGAATTCGGTGCAAGCTGTCCAATTGGACAGTTTGCTCTCTCTTTTTTTATTAATTTACAATTGTGGGTCTCACATGAGTAGGATATCACCACAAATCTCCCCCTCACACTTAAGTGGGTGGGACTTCCATACCGACAATCTCTCTACAAGTAACTAGCTTCTCCGTGGATAAAGCTTTAGTCATCATATCAGAGCCATTATCATTTGTGTGAATCTTTTCTAGTTGAAACCGCTTCATCTTCAGTGCATCTCGAATCAGTGATATCTCACATCAATATGCTTTGATTGTGAGTAAAAGGTAGAATTCTTACTGAGATGAATGACGCTCTGACTGTCACAGTAAAATACATACTTCTCTTGTTCAAAACCCAATTCTTGCAAAAATTTCTTCATCCATAATAGCTCTTTGCTTGCTTCAGTAATTACAATATATTCAGCCTCAGTGATGGATAAAGCATTACATTTTTGTAACTTTGATTTCCAAGAAGCAGCTCCCCCTGCAAAAGTAATCAAGTATCCAGAAGTGAATTTTCTGGAGTCAATGTCACCAGCCATATATGCATTTGTGTGCCTATCCAACACAGGTTTCCCTTCACCAAAGCATAAATAAATTCTGGAGGTGCCTCTAAGATACCTAAGTATTCATTTTACAACTAACCAATGTTCCTTTCCAGGATTAAAAAGAAATCTGCTTATAACTCCAACAGCATGAGCAATATCTGGCCTTGTGCAAACCATAACATACATCAAGCTACCAACTGCAGAAGCATAAGGCACTTTCTTCATTTCTTCTTTGTCATTCTTACTTGAAGGACATTGATTGGAACTGAACTTGAAATGTCCTGCAAGTGAAGAGCAAACTGGTTTTGCCTTGCTCATGTTGAATCTGTCAAGAACTTTCTCAATGTATTTTTCTTAGGATAGTCACAGTTTTCTTCTCTTCCTATTTCGAGTAATCTTCATTCTAAGAATTTGCTTGGCAGATCCCAAATCCTTCATCGCAAAGGACTTGCTAAGCTATTTCTTTAAAGAACTTATCTTTTCAGTATCATGACCAACTATTAACATATCATCCATATAAAGCAATAGGATGATAAAGTCACCACCATAAAACTTCTTTACAAATACACAATAATCAGCGGTTGTCTTTCCATACCCATGATCTATCATGAATGACTCAAAATCCCTATACCATTGTCTTGTTGCTTACTTAAGTCCATATAAGCTTTTCTTCAATCTACAAACAAGATTCTCCTTGCCTTTAGCTTTAAATCCATATGGTTGCTCCATATAAATTTTCTTCTCTAAGTCACCATGGAGGAAAGTTGTCTTTACATCAAGTTGTTCTATCTCCAAATTCAAATTGGTAGCTAAACTAAGAATAAATCTGATGGAAGACATTTTAACTACTGGTGAGAAAATTTTTTCAAAGTCAATTTTCTTCTTCTACCTAATATCCTTCATAACCAACTTAGCCTTATACATTGGCTGTGAAGTGTTATTTTTAGTCTTCACTATGAAAATCCATTTATTCTTCAATGCTTTCTTTCCTTTGGGCAGATTCACCAACTCGTAAGTGTGGTTCTCATGCAAGGAATTCATCTCATCTTGCATAGCATTCAACCACTCATTTTTCTGATTGCATGCCCATCGCCTCTTCATAGCTTTTAGGTTCTCCCCCGTCAGTGAACATCACATACTCATGAGGAGAGTATTTCTAGGAGGTCAATCTATTTCTACTAGATCTTCTTAATTGGGCTTCAACTGGTGGTGCAGGAGGAGGCTGATCATCATGCTCATTAACAGTCTCATTAGTTTCATCAGCATCAGGAATAAGCTCACCGTCATTATTAACATCTTGTTCATTTGCATCATTCTTCTCAGAACTAGATGACTCTTTGTAAGATCTAGAACATTTTCTTTGACTGATTTAGGCTTCTCGAGATCTTCAATGGTTTCATCTTCAAAGAACACCACGTCCCTACTTCTGATGACTTTCTTTTTAATAGGATCCCAAAACTTATAGCCAAACTCTTCATGGGCATAACCCAAGAAGATACATTCTTTAGCCTTGAAGTCAAGCTTGGATCTCTCATCTTTTGGAATGTGAATAAATGCTCTGCATCCAAAAACTCGTAGATGATCATATGAAATATCTTTTCCCCTCTAGACTTTTTCTGGAATATCTTAATCAAGAGGAACTGAAGGAGAAAGGTTAATCAAATCGACTGCAGTTCTCATTGCTTCACCCCAAAAGAACTTAGGGAGTTTAGCATGAGAAAGCATGCACCAAATCCTTTCTACAATGGTTCTGTTCATTCTCTCAGCAACTCCATTTTTCGGAGGTGTTTTTAGAATTGTCTTCTTCAGGCGAATTTCATGATCCTTGCAATACATCTCAAATGGACCCTTGTATTCTCCACCATTATCTGCACTAATACATTTTAACTGTCTTCCTATTTCTTTTTCAACATTGGCATGAAAATATTTGAATACATTCAGCACTTGATCTTTAGATTTTAAAGCAAAAGCCCATACCTTTATTGAGTGATCATCAATAAAGGTCACAAAAATGACACACCATCAAGAGATTTATCGCTCATAAAATAAACATCATTGTGAACCAAATCCAAAATATTTGATCTTCTAGAAGAGTAAGATCTATAGAAAGCAACTTTATGTTGTTTTCCAACTAAACAATCAGTACAGGATTCTAAATGTATACATGTTAAGGGTAGAAATTTCTTTCTAGTGAAAATACCAATTCCTTTCTCGCTTAGGTGACCAAGTCTTTTATGCTATAAATCTGGTGAAGTATCTATTGCTGCATTCACATCTCCTTTGCATATTTTAGCTTGCACGAAGTATAAAATGTATTGTCTACTTCTTTCAGCCAACACAAGATTTTCTTTGGTAATTTTTCAATTCTTTGTACCAAATGAATTTATAGAACCCTCATCAGTAAGAGTGCCAGAGGAAATAAGATCGAGCCGCATCTCAGGAACATGTCTGATATTATTGAGCCACAACTTGCACTCAGTATTGGTATTTAAGCATATTTTACCCATGCCAATAACCTTGACTGAAGCTTCATTTCCCATTCTAACATAGCTAAAACCACTATTAGTATATGATGTAAAAAATTTGCATTTAGTAGATACGTGATATAAAGCTCCAGAATCAACAACCCAAGATATTTCATGGCCATCAAGATGTAAACAATCATCACTAGTAGAAATGAGAATGTCACCATCAAGTGCAATTAAAGTTTTATCTTCTTTTTCTTCATTTTTATCTCTTTCTTGCTCCTTTTTTAATTGTCTGTAAAATCTTTTCATATGTCCTGGCTTGCCACAGTGATAGCAAGTGATACTTTTCCTCGACTTGGATCTACCCCTTGAGTTGTCACGGTTATTAGATCGTTTGTCTGTATTTTGAGACTGTCTAAATCTACTTCTACCACACCTTTTAGTAACTAATGTTTCGGAGTGAGTAGAAGAGCCTTGATCTCTTCTCTTTGTTTCTTCATTTGATAAACTTTCACAAAATGCATCCATGGACAGTTTGCCTTTAGGAGCGGAATTACTTAAGGCAACTACCAAAGTTTTCCAACTATCGAGGAAAGTACGAAGAAGCAAACAAGCCTGCAGTTCATCAGATAACATAACTTCTAGATTGGTTAAGTGATTTATAATATCTTTAAAATCGCTCAAGTGCTTAGCTATATTGCTTCCATCTTTAAATCTCATATGAACAAGTTTTCCAACAAGAAAAATCTTATTTTGAGGAGATTTTTTTTCGTACAAGTTGGTAAGTTTATTTCATAAAGTCTCGATATTTTTCTCCCGAGCCACATTATAATAGACACTATTATCTATCCATTGCTTAATCGTACCCACAGTTTTTCTATTCATTTTCTCCCAATCCTAATCTGATTTATTTGTTGGTTTGTCCTCGTCACCTTCAATAGGATCATAAAGATCCTTGCAGATTAGTAGATCTTCCATTCTAGGCTTCTAAATAGAATAATTTAAAGAAGTTAATTTAAACATACTGCTAGACTCTTCCATTTTAGATTGCACAGACAATAATAAACATGGCTCTAATACCAGTTGTTATGCAGCGGGTGTTAATAACAAACAAATTACTTGCTATTATACAAGTAAATAATGTATGAAATATTATACTAAAAATAAATACCAAGAAAATTTTCAAAAAAGGCCGAAGAGGTCACAGACGGTCCCTTTTAAAACTTAGTCTCCTTAGATAGAATTTTACTCGAATAATTAATAACACAATATAACAAAATAACTACACTTCTAATAGCTCTAAAATTGAGATAAAAATAGTAAACTAGATTTAACGTGGTTCATCCTTTAATTTGGGTTACGTCCACTGGATAAATTTCAAATAATTTCTTTCACTAATAAATAGTAGGATTACAAGAGAGACTTTTCTAGAAATATATTCTAGAAGTACAACACCCACAAATGAGATAAACTCAAAATAATGATAAGTGTTTCCCGAATACCTAAAATAAAACCTCACTATTTTATCATAAAAATTATCTCACAAATAATTTTATCTTTCTCTCTTAAAATTTACTCTCTTTCTCTCTCTATTTTTTTCTCTCAATTTATTATTGTATTGTGAAGTGAAGGGAAAGGCCTATTTATATAGGCCTTCCCATGTTACATTGCAAATTGCAATTGCAATTGTAATTTGCAATTCGGTGCAAGCTGTCCAATTGGGCAGCTTACTCTCTCTTTTTTTTTTTTATTAATTTACAATTGTGGGTCCCACTTGAGTGGGACACCACCATAAATTTGCACTATTTTCAATAATATGTGAGAATTATATATATATTAATCTTTTTTTTTGAAAATAATAGTAAGAACTCCATAAAAACAAAAAAAAAACAAAGGATATAAGAAATACAGGAAGGGATTTAAAAGACTAACCCAAGGTCAGCAGGCCTACCCCATACACCCTTACCTAAGTGTCTCATTCCTTGCTTCATCAAAACATAAACCAATAATAAAATTGGGAGGCATGTCCCAAAAATGAGGACTAGCATAAGAAAGAGTTGCTCTAGCTATAGAATGAGCAGCTCTATTAGCTTGTCGTTTAACCCATGATAATTGAAGATCTCTTACCACTTTACAATACTTTAAACAATCCAAAATTAAGGAGCCAAAGTTTATAGTAGAAATCTGACCAAACTTAAGAGCTAAAAAGACTTCTTGACAATCAATTTCAACAGTGACATTAAAGATATTACTATCTTTGATCCAAGAGAGCACCTCTCTAACAACCATTGCTTCAGCTTCTCGCGGATATGGATTTCCAAATAAAGAATAAGAGAAATCTTTTAAAACTTGGCCTCCATCATTTCGCAGAATAACACCTACCCCTATTTTTTCCCCTGCCTAAAAATTGCAACATCCACATTTACTTTCAGACAACCTTATTGCGGAGCAAGCCAAGTATCAACATTTTGACGTGAGCTACCAATTGTTGCATGACTAGAAAGGCCATCATGCATTTTAGTCTTCTATCTTAAACAATCAAACTCCCACCAAGCTTTAATGGCCATAGAGACAATCAAAGTAGGGTCAACAAAAGAGTTACACCAAACCCATTTTTTCTATAGTGCCATATGCCCCATATCAAAAAGCAAGCCTTCTCCACCATAGAAGCAGAGGAAATATTCAAAATATATTCAAAGCATGCATGAACATCTCCCCTATTCACATGAATACCTGACTCATTCCAACAAGCCTGAGCCCTGCAATAGGAGAAAAATACATGATCAGTAGTCTCTTCTGAATCACAAAATGGGCATTGTAGTATTAACACCTCTAGTTGCTAAATTGACTCGAGTTGGAACAACATTTATAAGTATCCTTCGTAGCAGATTTTTAATCTTAGGCAAAACACCTAATCTCCAAATTTTATTCCATAATTCATCCAGGACATATTCAACAACACTTGAATTAATTGATAAAGCAATATGATATCCCTATTTAACTGAACACTTCCCATCCGTAGTGAAGCTCCACATGAAACAATTCTACGTCTAGAACTTACTTAATGGAATATAGGCCACAAACTCCATATCATCTCTAATAAACAGTCTCACCTTATTTAGATCCCATTCCCTAGTCTCATGATTTATTAACTCTTCCACTTTCATATCTTTCATGCCACTAATTAAATCAGAAGAAACAAGATAGTTATTTTCGTTTGGTAGCCAAGGATCTCTCTAGACTCTCATAGAAGTACCATCACCAACCTTCCACCGAACTCCTTTTTTAATGACTTCTAAGGCATACAATATAATCTTCTAAACAAAGCTAGGATTGTTGCCTTCTCTAGCTTCCAAAATACTATTCCTAGGAAAATATTTTGCTTTGAAAATCTTAGAGGTGAGAGTGTTTGGATTAGAGAGGAATCTCCAACCTGCTTGCCTAACATAGCCAAATTAAAGCAGTTCAAATTTCAGAAGCCAAGTCCACCTTCACTCTTCTTCATGCACATACAATCCCAAAAGAGCCAATTTAACCCTCTTCTACCCTCTCATTTATTACCCCGCCAAAAAGAATTCATCATTTTTTGAATTTCATCAGAAATGGTGATTAGGATATGGAAAATATGCATACAATATGTAGGGAGGGCTTGAGCCACACTCTTGATGAGAATTTCCTTCCCAACGCTTGAAAGAAACTTATTATTCCAATTCAATATACAACCCCTAATTCTTTCCTTCAAAAAAGCAAACATTTGCTTCTTGTTTCGTCCCACTATTAAAGGAAGCCTTAAATACTTCCCTTGATTAAAATGAGTTGGTACTCCAACAATCCCTTCCACCAATGCTCTCCTCTGATCATCCACATTAGGACTAAACCCAATTCCTGACTTTTAAAAATTAATTACCTGACCAGATACCTTCTCATAATAGAGTAAAGTCTCCTTAACAACTTTACATTATGAAAAGTGCATAATGAATATACATTTTTCTATCAATTTTTATATGAAATTAAGTTGAATTTACTTATTCTAAGCTTAATTATGTTTTTTAGTTGCATTATTTTTTAGTTAAGCTTAATTTTAATTAATTTGTTGTAGGACTCCTATAAGTAGAAATTTTTAGTGGATTGGACCTTCAGGGCTTCAATGAAGATTTTGATGATGATAGAGTGCAAGATTGGAAGAGTTGTCTTCATGAAGTTGATAGAGGACATCTCAAGATTCTCAGAGAGGTTTGATTTGTCAAAATAAGAGTTCGTCCGAAGTCCAAATGAGGTGATTAAAAAGCCTAAATTTATCTAATTTTCAAGAGCTATAACTTTGCTGAAGGAGTCAATTCGAGATAAAGCTTATATATAATAAAAAAATTGGTTGGCAAGTTTAAATTCAAATTTTTTGCAGAAGTTAAGAAGTAGTAGAAGTTTTGTTTTAAGGATGTGAATAGTAACATAAACAGGAACTAGAGGAGGAATTGACAACAGCTAGGGAAAAAAATCTCTTCTACACTTTTCATTTTTCTTGAGTTGATTAGTTTAATCCACCATTGAAGATCAAAGAAAGAAGAAGTTAGTGCTAGAGGAGGACTCCATCATCTTTACAAGATTCTTCATTCTAGTTTGAACTTTTAATACGGTTTAAATTTTCAATTTTTAACTTTGTGATTTCTTTGTTAATTCATTAGTTCTGTTTTAGTGTTATGGATGCTTTGAGATATTTTTTTATTTTTAATGTTTTTATCTTCAAATTAGTTATGAATAACTAATCTCCTTAGTAGGATTAGGTGGATTTAGGATGATGGATGATGGATATTGATTAATTTAATTACTTATTTATTTCTTGAATTGAAGTTTTGTTGATTTGAACTTAATGCTTGTAATTGACTGGCCACCAATTGCTTGTTATATTAAAATCGTATGTTGAGTGAAAGCTATGTATGATTTTAGATTATGAAAATCAACAACTTTAGAAAATTTTATTTAAAGATAAAAGAATAATTTAAAGATCAACTTAATTTCTTTGAGCTAGATAGATTGTTGTAGTTTATTATTCATGAAAATATAATTTATAAATTTCATCAATAATTAATTTTCTTACTTGAGAAAGAGGAAGATTAAAATTTAAGAAATTGGTAACTTTGATTCAAGAAAGATTTGAATTAGTTTAAAAAGTTATTTTTGCCCATTTAAAATAGTTCTAATGAAACCTAATCCTACTGTCTATCTCAATCATTTAAATTTAGAAATTTGAATTTTTATTTAAAGTTTGAATTAATAAATAATTATCTTAGTTTAATTTTATTTTGAATTTAAATTTAATTTTGAATTTTGAATTTTAAATTAAGAATTAAGTATTTAATTTTTAAAACATCAAATTAATTATTTAATTTTCAGATAATAGTCAATTTGAATTTCTGTTAGTGAAATTACTCCTTCTCTGAGGGAATAATATTTACTTTTCACTTTATTACTTGATCGCGACCTGTGCACTTGCAGTTAACTAAGCTAGACCCCAATAAATTTTTGACGCCGTTGTCAGGAGAAGAAGAAATTAATTTGATAACAATAAGTTCAAAGAGATTATTAATTTAAAATTTATTTTAATTATTTTCTTTTATTTTTTACAGGAATTATATGCATAGTAATAGACAATCTGTATTAAAAAATTTTAATTCTGAAATTAAAAAACAGTGCAGAGAGAATAATAGTGCAAGAAATAGGAGACTTTGCTTAGAAAGAGAAAAAAGGGAACAAATTTGGGCACAAGAGTCTCTAAAAGAAAGTGACGAAGAAGTTAGTATGGATGACTCATAAAATCAAATTCAACCAAAAAATCTCACTCTGAGAGAACATCTTATGCCTAATACTCAGATTGGATCAAGCATTACTCACTCTGCAGTAAATGCTAACAATTTTGAGCTTAAATCAGCTCTTATCAACATGGCTCAACAAAAGCTTTTATATGGAGTTATACTAGGAAGATGTTATTGCTTATTTGATAAATTTTCTAGAAATTTGTGACACAATCAAGATGAATGGAGTCAGTGATGATGCAATTAGGCTACATCTTTTTTTTTCTCATTGAAGGACAAGGCAAAAGTTTGGTTGTAAGGACAAGCTGCTGGAACTTTCACCACTTGAGATGATCTGTCTAAAAAATTTTTGGTAAAATATTTTTCTCCTGAGAAAACTGCAAAATTCAAAAATAATATAACAAGTTTTATGCAGTTTGATTGTGAATCGCTTTATGAAGTATGGAAAAGATTTAAAGACCTTCAAAGGAAGTACCCTCACCATGGGATTTCAGAATGACTTATTGTTCAAATATTTTATAATGGGATAACATGGCCATTGAGGAGTACAATAGATGCAGCTTTAGGAGGGGCTCTTATGAACAAAAATACAGTTGAAGCATTATAATTGCTTGAATTTGTGGCAACAAATAATTACTATTAGTCTAGTGAGAGGTCTTTACCTAAGAAAGTCGCTGATATACATGAAGTAGATGAAATTTCACTACTTTCAGCTAAGTTTGATGCCTTAGCTAGGAAGTTAGATCATGTTAATCTTACCACTGCATATTATGAAGGGTGAGGTGAACACTACCAATCTTTTGAATGTCCAACTCAAGAACAAGTGTATTTTGTGGAGAATCAAAATAGAGCTCAACAATTGCCTTATGGAAACACATACAATCCTAGTTAGAGAAATCATCCAAACCTGTCTTGGGGTGGTAATCAAGGTAACTAAAGAGCATTTTATCAACCTCCATTCTTAAGAAATCAAATTCAAAGCTAACTACAACCACAAGAAAGTAAACCATCTTATGAATTGGCTTTGGAGAAATTAATTGGAGTTCCTTTTGAAAGGTTTCATAAATTGGAATCAAGAATAGAACATATTACAATCTGAAGTAAGAATCTAGAAATTCAAGTTGGTCAAATAGCATCTCTCTTAACAATCGTCCACAAGGAGCGCTTCCAAGTCAAATTGAAATTAATCCGAGAGAACATTGCAACGCTATTTTCCTAAATAGCATGCAGCTTAAAGACTTAACACAGAATACCCCAGCTCTACAGATTTCTTCTTCTAAATTGACAACTTTAGAAAGTGAAGCTGAAAAAGAGGAGGCACCTATTAAACAAGAGATAAAATCTTACATGCCACTCATTCTCTTTCCACAATGGCTGATACAACATAAGTGGAATAAACAATACAACAAGCTCCTTAAAATTTTTAAGCAATTTCGTATTAATTTATCTTTCATAAAAACTCTTTTTCAGATGTCAACATATGTGAAGTTCTTAAAGGAACTTTTGTCTAAGAAGGAAAAGATAGAAGAAATAGCCTCAGTTGCACTTACTAAAGAGTGCAACACATTCTTACAAAATAAACTTTCCTCTAAGTTTAAGGATCCAAGAAGTTTTTCTATTCATTATCAAATTAGTATATTTAATTTTCAAAATTTATTATGTGATTCAGGTGCTAGTATTAATCTAATGCCTTTATTTATTTTTAGGAAATGAAAACTCTCAGAGATGGCACCTACCGATATAATCTTATAACTTGCAGATGGATCAGTCAAGTACCATGAACGCCTAGTAGAAAACATACTTATAAAAGTGGAATAATTCTATAACCCTGTCGATTTTTTAGTTGTGAATTTGAATGAAGATGTAGATATTACACTCTTAGAAGGCCCTTCCTAGCCAATGTTGGAGCAGTAAGCGATGTGAAAAATGGCAAGATCACTTTAAAATTGGAGATGATCAGGTGGAGTTTAACATGATTGAATCTCAGAAGGATTCTACTTCTAAAAGTTTTCAAGTGGAGGCAAGCGATAAATCTCTTCAAAAAGACCTCATTAAAAAGGATTCACTCAAAGTTTGCCCAGTACCAAACTCCAAACTAAAGGAATGAAACTGTAAAATAATCCATTTCACTTCACCCATGAATACAAGTTCGCAAATAAAAATTGAAGGGTATAAAGAGCTTGGGAAGCATAATTTCAAGTTAACAATAGCAAGCGATATGGTGAAAAAGGAAGTACAATATGATCTTTTACCTTGAGCTTCAAAGGGAAGTCGAGCTATAAATTTTAAACAAGCATTTTTGGGAGGCAACTCAATTTTTTATTTCTTTATTACCATTTAATCTTTGTGATTTTAATAGTTTTAATTCATTTGATTCAGTTAATTTGAAGTTTTGATAGTTGTTTTACATAATATTAGAGTTATTAATCGAGTTTATTGGTGTTTTACAGGTTGGAATAAATAAATTTTTTTAAGTGGTAGTGAAAATATTTAATTTTGCATAATTTTTAGTGTTTTAAGATTGTAACTCTATGTTCTTTAATGTTTTAATTTTATTGTTAAATAAATAGCAAAGGTGGAAGAAGAAAGGACAAGAAAAGATAATTTTGAATTGTGTTTATTCTAAAAAAAATTTGAACACAGCAAGCTTCTGTTGCGATTGCGTTGATCAGCACGATTGCGACGAGCCCAGTTCAAAAGAAAAAAAAATTGAAACATAAAACCCAATCAACCCTCTCTTCCTCACTTATTTCTTTTTCTTCTTTTGCTTTCTCTTTCACACTCTTAACTTCTTTTTCAAAATTCCTAACCATAAACCTCCAAAATTTTCTCAATTTCATCCACAATCACACTAATACTTACCAAATACACTATACTCATTACTCAAATCATTAAACCATGACATCAAGATTAAAAAAGCATTACAAGCAAATCATCAACAATGAAAGGTAAGGAAAAGATCTCAAGCTCTTCAAGAGATGAAATAGATTTATCTTCACAATTTAATGCTCATTTTCCAATTTATAATGAAGAAAAAGGTAAGAGATTTCTATTTCTATATTCAAAAACTATTTTGCCATAAAAGAGGAAAATTTCATCCCTTATTTCTTTTTCTTATCATATTTTTTTTCTTATTATTTGTGTGTGATCTTGTTTATGGTAGATTATTTTTTATTGAAGACAATAAAAAAATTAAGTGTGGAAGGAGAGTATTTAGCTTAATTTGCTTTTTTAATATATTTGATTATTTTGTTTGATTTTTTTTAATTTAGTTATATGAAAAAAATTCAATTTTTTTTTTCAATTTTCAGCTTGCTTGTTTTACATTAGATTTGGTTAGGTTGTTTTTAGTTTTAATTTTTATTTAATTTCATTTTTTTTATTTTGTACTAGATTTAATTTTCAGTTTTTAATAAATACTAGAATTTATTCTACTCCTATTTTGTAATCTATTAGGTTATTTTTTATCCCTACTTGTTCTTTACTTATTATTGAGTGTGTTAATTATTGTTAATTTAGATTTCAACATGATATTTAAACTCTTTAGCTAAATTAAAATACTTTTTGCTTATTTTTAATTTAATGCATAGAGTAGATGGGGTTATGGCCTTGAAAAATTTTACAAATGAAGATCATTTATTTTTAAAAATAAAATAGTTAAAAATATTTTTATTATAGTCTTTTGAATTCATTGTGATGTAATAAGTTTTTGAGTTAGTATATATCACTAAAGTAGTAAATTGTTTAATTATATAGGGATATAATATGAGGATTATGCATAATATATATAATTAACATATTAAAAATTCTTATGAGATGGAACGTAAAATGTACTCATTTTACATAATTAAGATGGAATAGAGTATAAAATGCATCCACTATATATACATATAAGAGAAAAAAATAACAATAATAACGGGATAGAGCATAAAATGCACCCATTGAATATATATATATATTTATAATAATAATAATGACAAATTCATAGTTCTTATTGATCCTCAATTGTTGTGTAGAGTTGGTCACTTGGTGATGCTTGCTAGATTCTTGGATTAATGAAGTTGTGATGAATTTCTTATGACTATAGTTTGATGTAAAAGTTTTTGTTAATCACCCTAATATAGAAGTGTGCTTAGTTTGTGAAGTTGTTTAAGGTTATGATTCTTTGAAGTTTAGTAATTTAAGTTGAGGATAAGTGATTGTTATTTTTTTTTAGTTAATTATGTTTGATTGATTGTTGGAATTTGGTTTAATGATGTTAATTTGCTTGAGGATGAGCAAAAGTTTAAGTATGAGAGAATTTGATAAGTGCATAATGAATATACATTTTTCTATCAGTTTTTATATGAAATTAAGTTGAATTTATTTATTTTAAGTTTAATTATGTGTTCTAGTTGCATTATTTTTTAGTTAAGCTTAGTTTTAATTAATTTATTGTATGACTCCTATAAGCAGAAATTTTAGGCAGATTGGACCTTCAGAGCTTCAATGAAGATTTTGATGATAATAAAGTGCAAGATTGGAATAATTATCTTCATAAAGTTGATAGAAGACATCTCAAATTTTTCAGAAAGGTCTGGTTCGTCAAAATTAGAGTTTTTTTGGACCTCTAACTATAAAGTAGAAATTGGGCTTAAAATACAAAAGCAGAATTTTAGTCTGAACCACAGAGAGTAATTGGGTCATAACTTAGGTGTCTAAAGTCTAAATAAGGTGATTCAAAAGCCTAAATTTATCTAATTTTTAAGAGCTACAACTTTACCGAAGGAGTCAATTCGAGATAAGACTTATATCTAATAGAAAATTGGCTGAAAATTTTAAATTTGAATTTTCTACAGAAGTTAAGGAGCAGGAGGAGTTTTGTTTTAGGGAGGTGAATAGTAACATAAACAGGAACTAGAGGAGGAACTGACAGTAGCTAGGGAAAAAATCTCTTCTACACTTTTCATTTTTCTTTAGTTGATTAGTTTAGTCCACCATTGAAGATCAAAGGAAGAAGAAGTTAGTGCTAGAGGAGGACTTCATCATCTCTACAAGATTCTTCATTCTAGTTTGAACATTCAATATGGTTTCAATTTTTAATTTTTAACTTTGTGATTTCTTTGTTAATTTATTAGTTCAGTTTTAGTGCTATGGATGTTTTGAGATATTTCTTTATTTCTAATATTTTTATCTTCAGATTAGTTATGAACAACTAATCTTTTTAGTGGAATTAGGTAGATTTAGGATTATGGATGATGAGCATTGATTAATTTAATTACTTATTTATTTTTTGAATTGAAGTTTTATTGATTTGATCTTAATACTTATGATTGACTGGCCACCAATTACTTGTTATATTGAAATCGTATGTTGAGTGAAAGCTAGGTATGATTTTAGATTATGAAAATCAACAACTTTAGAAAATTATATTTAGAGATAAAAAGAATAATTTAAAGACTAACTTAATTCTTTTGAGTTAGATAGATTGTTGTGATTTATTGTTCATGAAAATAGAATTTATAAATTTCATCAATTATTAATTTTCTTACTTGAGAAAGAAGAAGATTAAAATTTAAAAAATTTATAACTTTAATTCAAGAAAGATTTGAATTAGTTTAAAAAGTTATTTTTGTCCATTTGGAATAGTTCTAATGAAACATAACTCTTTTGTTTATCTCAATCATTTGAATTTAAAAATTTAAACTTTTATTTGAAGTTTGAATTAATAGATAATTATTTGAGTTTAGTTTTATTTTGAATTTTAAATTAAGGATTGAGTATTTAATTTTTAAAACATCAAATTAATTATTTAGTTTTCAGATAATAATCAACTTGAATTTTGGTTAGTCAAATTACTCTTTTTCTGTGAGAACGATATTTACTCACTTTATTATTTAATGTACACTTATAATTAGCTAGGGTAGGCCTCAACACAACCAACCTCCTTAGCTTTCAAGAAAATAAAACTATCGTCAGCAAAAAAAATAAATAAAAAATACTAACGCTTCTTTTACTTATTTTATACTAATGTATTTTACCAAATATTTATGTCTAGACAAACAGTGCTAACAAAACTTTCCGCACAAAGTATACACGAATAAGGCGACAATGAATAATTGAATATCCCGGTCGAAGACTTCTTTTTGGAATAATAAGCTAAATACCAGACCCATTAAAAGCCACAGAAAAGGATACAGTTGTCACACATAGCATAATTAATTTCACCCATTCTTGTGTGAAGCCCAATTTAAGCATAAGAAGACGTAAAAAATTCCAGTCCATATGTTAATATTTACTAATTAAGGAATTTAATGAAATATTGAACAATTTCTCCTTAACTATTAGTTGGATATGGGGATAATGATCAGATCAAATATGGTTATATAGCTCAAAACAATTAATTTTTTAATTTATTTGTTTACAAATAAAATCATGGAGTATTATTTCTTTTTCTTTTCAAACAAAATTTCATATAAAAAAATATACACGACTATTTTAAGTATATAATTCTTCACTTAAAGTAGAATCAAATTTTATTTATATTATTTTTATCTTGATTCTGATTTTATAAAACTATGTACAATTAGAACCTATTAAAGTAAAAAATTGTATTGATTGAACAATTTTTTATTTTGTATTATCGCTCTATAAATTTAATAATAATGACATTTGATAATCTTATTCAAATCACTAAAAAAAGTGTTTCGTGTTTTTTAAAAAATATGAATAATTCACTTTACATGAATATAAATTTTTAATTTTTTTGTTTACAAATAAAATCATGGAGTATTATTTCTTTTTCTTTTCAAACAAAATTCCATATAAAAAAATATACACGACTATTTTAAGTATATAATTCTTCACTTAAAGTAGAATCAAATTTTATTTATATTATTTTTATCTTGATTCTGATTTTATAAAACTATGTATAATTAGAACCTATTAAAGTAAAAAATTGTATTGATTGAACAATTTTTTATTTTGTATTATCGCTCTATAAATTTAATAACAATGACATTTGATAATCTTATTCAAATCACTAAAAAAAGTGTTTCATGTTTTTTAAAAATATGAATAATTCACTTTACATGAATATAAATTATTAATTTTTCATAATACTACAAAAATAGATTTTAAGTTACAAAATTTTAAAGAAAAGAAAATAATGGGTAAGAAGAAAACAAACTAAAACGGAATTTTCATTAATATTTGCATGCAAAGTGAATTCTTTTGTTAGTTTTATAATTTATATTATTTTTATCTTGATACTGATTTTATAAAACTATGTACAATTAGAACCTATTTAAGTAAAAAATTATATTGATTGAACAATTTTTATTTTGTATTATCGCTCTATAAATTTAATAATAATGACATTTGATAATCTTATTCAAATCACTAAAAAAAAAGTGTTTCGTGTTTTTTAAAAATACGAATAATTCACTTTACATGAATATAAATTATTAATTTTTCATAATACTACAAAAATAGATTTTAAGTTACAAAATTTTAAAGAAAAGAAAATAATGGGTGAGAAGAAAACAAACTAAAACGAAATTTTCATTAATATTTGCATGCAAAGTGATAATTCTTTTGTTAGTTTTTAATAAAAAGTATAACGAGTCATGCTTATCTTAATTTTTAGAAAATTTCTTTAAAAATATCTAAAAATATCTTGAAAAATAAAAATATTTTTAAAAATATTTTTTTTATATTTTAAAAATACTATTTTTTTCAATTGTTAATTTTAAGAATATTTTTTTTCAGAGATATATTTTTAGTATACATTTAATATATTAAAAGAATATTTTATTTTTAAATATATATTGAGATATTAAAAATATTTAAAAAAATAAAATTTATAAAAAAATAAAAAGTGTACTGTAAAATTTTTAAGGATAATAGAATTTATTTTTCTTTAAAGATAAAAATATTTTGAAATATGAAAATAAAATGTAATAATATTATAATATAATTCATGACAATATCTTAATAAAATATCCAGAGCATCCCGCGAATAGACCCTGCGTGACGCTGGAAATATTATATATATATGTAAAGGCCAAAGGGTCGGTCACACCCCTATACTATAATAAAAGAATCATTTTTAAGTTTTTTTTTGAATCATTAAGGCCCTCATTTTATTAAAAGCCAGCCCATTAAACACTCACCGTCACAAATCCGTTAACTCTCCCATACATGGCATGGCATGGCATATGTGTATTTTTGAAATATGTCCCAATATCATTGGTTTTGTAAATAAAATAAAATAAAAAATATTAAAATAAAAATAAAAAATTATTGTCGTCTTCTTCTTCGTTCCCATTGCCATCACTCAAAATCTAAAATCTAAGAATCCAAATCAACCAGTAAAGTGAATGATTATATCTGCATATAAATCTAAAAATCTAAAATCTAAAATCTAAAAACTCAAATTACCTATGGATGGTATGTGAGGGTATAAAGTTTGAAATGTCTCAAAATCTAAAATCTAAAAACCCAAATCACCCACTGAGTGATTATGCTTCAACCTGCATACAAATCCAAAAATGCCTTTTAGAAATCCATACCCAGTGAATGTCTATACTAATTTCTTTTTTAACTGAAATGATTATGCTAAATTCTTGAACTTCGACTTTGGCACATAGTTACAAACACAGTGAATCAAAACAAAACCGAAAATTTTTTTCAAACTTTCTGAAAAAAAAGCCAACACTAATAAATCAAATCTAATCAACCATTTTCTTCATATATTACAACCATATAGACATATGTTCTACAAAAATATCAAAAACCCACATGCTTGCAGCTGCTAACAATTATAGAAATTCCAGATGAAGAGTTCAGATAAAGTGGGTTGTTCGCAGATGGCGATGGCGTTCTTGGACTGCTGGTGAGCTGGACGGCAGTTGCTGCTGGCTGCGATGATGGTGAAGCTTGGGCAGTGGCGGAACCAGAATTTTATTGAGAGGGTCGGCGGCGTGCACTGACGATGGACTGATGTTGCCGGCGGTGGAGGCTGATAATGGCTGACTGGGTTTGAAAGAAGGAATGTCTGATTTTTGGGCTTTGTTAGAGAGAGGGAAGAGGGACTGCAAGAACGCAGCTCCTTTTTTTTTTAATCTTTATTCGGCGATCAATTTTTATGGGAGCTAGGTTTTTAAAATTATGCGACCAGCAGCCAGAGAGAAATATCTTCTCCCTTTTGACCGCCGGTGAAGGAGGTCGTGTAACACTATCCCATAATAAATCTGCCACTGAGCTTAGATGACAAGCGCCGCTTGAGTTCGTCTATTCATTCATTTATGGCTTCGCTCATGGTGATGGTCTGTTTCTGTTGGGGTGCTGAATGATGGTAAAAAGAAAAAAATTATTTTTATTTTGTTATTATTTTATTATTTAAAATTTTTAATATTGTTTAATTTTGTATATTATTTTAAAACCAATTTTAAAATTAGTTCCAAATTTTTTTAATTTTTAAATTTTATTTCCACCCAATAATACCGTGACAAGTATTAAAAGAAAAAGTCTACAGAGCCATGTAAACGGCTGTTAACGGATTTGTGGCAGTGAGTGGTTAATTGGCTGGCTTTTAACAAAATACGGGCCTTAATGATTCGAAAAAAAACTTAAAAGTGTCCAAGTGATGCTTTCATTATAGTATAGGGGTGTGATTGACCCTTTGGCCTCTATAGATATATAGAGAGAGAGAGACTAATTTTAAAATTTATAATACTTTTAAGCAAATAAAACAAAAATTATAAAATTAAATATAAATAAAATTTAAAAAATAGTAATTACAAAATAAATGTAACAAAAACAATTAAATAATCCTAACATAAAAAAATAAATTTTAATTAAACTAATAAATCTAAATAGAAATTAAAATAAAAAACTAACGTAAAGTGAAATTAAAACAAAATCCTACAAAATTAAATTACAGAAATTAAAAAATCTAACATAAATTAAAATAAAATTACAGTGTATCCAAAATAAAATAAAAATAATTAATTCAAACAAAGCTCAAAAAGAAGCTAAAGTACCAAAAAAACAAATAACATAAAAAATTAAACAAAAATATTATAGAGAACATGTAAAAAAAAATCATCCAACAACTAAACAATACAAAATCAACTCGAAACATTACATAACAAATAAATAACAAAAAAAGTAAGAAGAAAACAAAAAAAATCAATAATAAAAAATTAAAATAAAACAACATAATAAATTACTTAAAAAATAATCATATAACAGAAATACTAAAAAAATTGCATTAAACAATGACCAATGATTGAGGGAAAGCAAAAAAGAGAGTGAAAAATGATAATGAGAGAAGAAGATAATTTTTTCAACCATAATTGATTTTGAAGTTGAATAGTATTGTGTGAGAAGAGAATAATAATGCAGTAATTTTTATTTTTGTGTTTTATACATATATACAGAGAGAAGCTCAAGTACCAAAAAAAAAATAACATAAAAAAATTAACCCAAAATATTATAAATAGCACAAAAAAATCATACAATAATTAAACAAAACACAATCAACTCAAAGCATTACATAACGAATAAATAAGAAAAAAAGATAAGAAAAAAATCAATAATAAAAAAATTTAAGTTCAAACAGTACAATTAATTATTTAAAAATAATAAAATAATAAAAAATACTAAAAAAATTGTATTAAACAATAGCCAATGATAAAAAAAGGTAAAAAAAAAAAGCTAGAAACGATAATGAAAAAAAGAACGTTAATTTTTTTTATCATAATTGATTTTGAAGCTAAATAGTATTTTTTGTAAGAAAATAATAACAGTATAGTAGTTATCATTTTTTTATATAATATATATATAAATAATTATTCTTGATATCAGATATGATATTACAATCTTATTTAAAATTTTTATAATAGCAAGAGATTTGCTCGATTGGTAATAATTGTATGTATACTATAATATGTACTATAATAATTATACAAAGTAAAACTCTTAACGTAAAATATTGTTATTCATTTTATATTCTAAATATTTCATTCATAATTATTTGTTAGTTATTGATACAAAAATAAAATTTAAAATTCAAGCAAAAGATAATTTGTTTGGAATTCTAATCTTATAATAATTTCATAATTCTATCCAAATATATTATTTTAAAATAAGTAAAATTCAAGCAAAAATATTTTAAATGGTCCTAATCCTATAATAAGTCTTAATCCTATAATAATTATGTAATTCCATCGACTAATTCAGCCAAATAATTCATTGTAAAATAATTTAGCAAAATAATTCTATAATTCTATAAAATAATTTTATAATTTATTTCATTGTAAAATAAAATAAAATATTAAAAAATAATGACATCTTGTTCCAGCGGCAGTCGGTTTAATATTATATATAGATAGTTGTTGTTTTCACTAATTTATTTCATAAAAAATCATAAATAAGAAAAAAATAAAAATTAAATAAAAATCAAAAATAGGAAAGAACGATAAAAAAAAAAGGATTCATAATTAATTAGAACTAGTGTTGGACCGGTACCTCATGAAAAAGTGACCTGTTTGGAAAAATTGGATTAGATTTTTTATGGTAAAATATATTTTGTGTTCTTGCAATTAGGATTGTTCCTTTTGGACATTTTCCTTTTTCTATTTCAATCTTGAAACAGCTCTGTATCTGTGTTGCTTCTTTCTAAAAGTCCATTAGAACTTGAACTGAATCTCATCTGTATAATCAAACAAAATTATAAGATACATTAAAATTTAGGATCTGATAATATATTTGAACTTTATATATAATTAATATTTTAGATCTTCCTGTGTTAAAATTTATTATTTATAAATTTCTGAACATTTCACTTTTAATTCTTATCCCTTTTAAATTATAAAACACTTTAATTTCAAAAAATATATATATATATTATATTTTAGTCTAAAATTATTAGATATTAAAAAATATTTCAATCTATCAAATTTTTATATTTTTTATTATCAGGTTAATGTAGATATTAATATAGATGTTAGAATATGTGTGAGTCTTAAGTGACTCAAAGTCACCTGTGATGATTAAAACCTTTCGTATTCTATACGGTGCGTTTTGTGTTTGTGCAGTATTGAAGAGCTGCCTCGTGTGGTTCTCCTGTGCACGGGTTTAGGGTTGATATAAATACTCTTGTTAGCTGTGTGCTGTGTAATTTTTCTCTCTCGGCCGTCAGTGCGTTCTAGAGTATTCTTTTGTTTTTCCTTCTCTGGTTTCTCTGTACTGAGTTTTTTCCCTTAATCTGTTTTGCAAAGTCTGTTTCTCTGTGATTTCATTAGAGATGTGAGCTTAACAGTTTGTAAATCGAGAGAGAGAGCGAGGGATGATCTGAGACTTTGGCTTGTAACAGTTTCTGCCGATTCTAAGTTTCTAAGGGATTGACTGAGGGGTTTTGTCTCCTCGCCTTGGATGTAGCCTTTACTGTGTGTAAAGGTGAACCAAGTAAAACGACTCTGTTTGTTTGTTTGGTTTGATGCTTGTTTGTGTTCTGGAGTGTGGCGATTTCTGTTAGGATTTTGATTTTGACTCTTATTTCGTCACAAGTGGTATCAGAGCCTTCATCAGAAGAAGATCGAACAGGTGGTCTCTTTTCTTTCTGTTAAATTTTCTCTTTGATTTCTTGTTTATCTGTTTTAGGGTTACTGTTTGGTTAAGAGTGCCTGTTTCTTAAAAGATTGAGTTTCTTTCTTTGTTTTCTGTTTAGATCTGGTACTGTTGTTGTTTGTTTTTGTGACAGGAAAGATCGATAAAAAAGGAAGTGAACTGAGGCTCTCTTGGAAAAACCCTAAGTTTGTGAAGCATGTCTTTTGCCAAGATAAACGTAGAAAAATTCGATGGTAAAGCCGATTTTACCATCTGGAAAGAAAAAATGACTGCGATCCTGGTACAACAGAAGTGCAAAAGAGCACTTAATGGCATCGAAACATTACCTGAGACTCTCAGTGCGGATGATAAGCAAGACATGATGGATCTTGCATACAGTACAATAGTACTTAACCTTTCTGATGCAGTGCTCAGAAAGGTTAGAGGTATAAATACTGCTCCTGAACTCTGGAATAAATTGAACTCTTTATATTTGGTTAAGTCTGTGTCTAAAACTGCCTATTTGAAAGAACAGTTGTTTAGCTTCAAAATGGACCCTTTAAAATCTGTTGATGATAACTGTGACAATTTTCAAAAACTTGTGTTAGAGCTAGCTGATAATGGTGAAGAGTTAAGTAATGAAAACCAGTCTATAATATTACTTAACTCTATACCAGAAAACTTTCAGAATGTAAAAGATGCTTTAAAGTATGGTAGAACTACTATAGAAGTTGAAGATATTACGAATGCTTTGAAGCTTAGGGAATTGGAGATGAAAAACAGTGAAAAGAATAGTAAGTCAGAGAGTCTAGTAATTAAGGAGAAATCTAAAATCAAAAAGAAAAAGGATAAGTTTAAAACTGGAAATGGTAAGCCTAGTCAATCTAATAACAGTGCTCAATCTAGTAATGTAACTAGTCAAAATAATAACAATAGTTCTAAGTTTGAGAGAACTTGTTATTATTGTAAAAAGAAGGGTCACATTAGAAGATTTTGCAGGAAAAGATTAGAAAAGTTAGGGCAGAGCAGTGGTGAGGTTGGAGCAGTCAATACATCATCTCAAGATGATGATATTGAAGCTCTAACTATAACTAGTACTAGAAATACTGAAGTCTGGATCTTAGATTCAGCTTGTTCATATCATATGACCCCTAACAGGAATTGGTTCTTTAGTTATAATAGTTTAACTGGTTCCAATGTTTTAATGGGTAATAATTCTTCCTGTAATGTCATTGGTATAGGCACTGTGAGGTTACTGTTAGATGATGGGAGGCAAATAGAACTAGGGCAGGTTAGGCACATTCCTGACCTTAGGAGAAATCTCATTTCCTTAGGGTTCCTAGAAGAAAAAGGTCTATACCATACTGCAAGAGATGGGATTCTGAGAGTATTTAAAGGGGACAAATGTATGTTAACTGGTCATAGAGTAAATAGATTATATCACTTAGATGGCAGAGTTGCTACTGGCACTGTTAATGCTACTGTGTCAACAGCAAATGACACAGTTCTTTGGCATAAAAGGTTAGGTCATATAGGGTTTAAAGCCTTAGAACACCTAAGTAGGAAGGGAAATCTGGAAATCTCACAGTTTGTGAAACCAGATTCCTGTGAAGGTTGTATTTTAGGTAAATCACACAAACATAACTTCACATCATCAAGCTATAGAGCTAAAGAGTGTTTAGAATATGTACACAGTGATTTGTGGGGCTCTACTTATGTTCCAAAGTCTCTGTCAGGTTCACAGTACTTTGTAACCTTCATAGATGACTTTTCTAGGAAAGTATGGATCTATTTCCTAAAGAATAAGTATGATGTGTTTAAAACTTTCTGTGAGTGGAAGTTATTAGTTGAAAACCTGAAAGATAAGAAGATTAAAGTACTCAGGACTGACAATGGGCTTGAATTTGTTAATCAACAGTTCAATGACTTCTGTAAATCAAATGGGATCCTTAGACATAGGACATGTACCTATACTCCACAGCAAAATGGAGTAGCTGAGAGGTACAATAGGACTATTTTAAACAAGGTCAGATGCATGCTTGTGGAATCAAGCCTAAGTACCAAATTCTGGGCTGAAGCAGCACATACTGCTTGTTACTTAATTAATAGATCTCCAACATATGTTCTGAGTTTGAAATGTCCAAATGAGGCTTGGAGTAATAAACCTATAACCTACACATACTTGAGGGTATTTGGATGTATAGCTTATATTCATGATACACAAAGCAAACTTGATCCTAGAGCTAAGAAATGTATATTTTTAGGTTATCCTAGTGGGATCAAGGGATATAAAGTGTGGTTACCAAAAGAAAATAAGGTTGCTGTTAGTAGAAATGTTACATTCAATGAATTATTGTTTCCTAGTACTAACATGCAGGAGTTCAAATCTGAGGTACAATTAGAGAAGTCTCAAATTGAGGTGGAGCTAGACAGGTTTGTACAAACTGATCAAAATCCACCTCAAGTAATTAATGCAGGTGCAGAGATAGATATACAGCCACAGGACAGATCAGATGAATCTGATCATGAAGAGGAACAACCTGAACAGGTTCCTGAGCCTGAACTGGATAACTACCAGTTAGCAAGGGATAGACAGAGGAGACAGACCAGAAGACCAGTCAGGTTTGAGGATTACTCCTACAATGTTGTTAATTCTGAACTGACCTCCTTTGCTCTAGTTACTGCAGCTGCTGTTGAAGAGGATGAACCTCTTGATTACAAAGGTACAAAGCAGAGTATATACTGGGATAAGTGGAAAAGGGCAATGGAAGAAGAAATGTCTTCCCTAAGGAAAAATCAAACCTGGAAATTAGTACCTAAACCATTTGACAGAAAGATCATTAAATGTAAGTGGATCTTTAAGAGAAAACCACCTATTCCTGGTCTTGAGAAGGAAAGATTCAAGGCCAGGTTAGTTGCTAAGGGTTTCTCTCAAAGAGAAGGTATTGATTACAATGAAGTATTTAGTCCTGTTGTGAAACATGTTTCTATTAGACTGCTATTAACAATTACTGCTTTGTTTGACCTTGAGCTTGAACAGTTGGATGTTAAAACTGCATTTCTCCATGGTAATCTGGAGGAAGAGCTGTATATGTCACAGTCTGAGGGTTTTGTTGAAAAAGGTAAGGAAAGTCATGTGTGTTTGCTATTAAAATCCTTGTATGGTCTTAAACAGTCCCCTAGGCAGTGGTATAGAAGATTTGATGATTTTATGCTTAGTCATAATTTTAAAAGAAGTAGTTTTGACCCTTGTGTGTACTATTCTGTTGTGTCTGAAAATGTATATGTATACTTGCTTCTCTATGTTGATGACATGTTAATTGCATGCAAGAATATGAATGAGATTGTTAAGTTGAAAGGTATGCTTAATACTGAATTTGACATGAAGGATCTTGGTCCTGCTAAAAAGATATTAGGCATGAACATAGAGAGAAATAGAAATAAAGGCACACTGTTTTTAAATCAAAAGGACTATATATTGAAATTCCTAGAAACTTTTGATTTAAATAAGGGAAAAATTGTTTCTACTCCTATTGGTGCTCATTTTAAGTTGTGCTCAACCATTAAACCTTTGAACTTGACTGAATCAAGCTACATGTCAGGTGTTCCATATCAGAATGTGGTAGGAAGTCTTATGTATGCTATGGTCTGCACACGACCTGATTTAGCCTATGGGGTGAGTCTGGTTAGCAGATTCATGTCTAACCCTTGTAAAGAACACTGGTCAGCTGTTAAATGGTTGTCTAGGTACCTTAAAGGGTCAAGTAATGTTGGTTTGCTGTTTAAAAAGACTGACTGTAATGTGTATGATATTGCTGGATTCTGTGATTCTGATTTTGCAGCAGATCTTGATAAAAGAAGATCTTTGTCTGGCTACTGTTTTACCTTTGCTAATAATGTTGTAAGTTGGAAAAGCAACTTGCAGCATATTGTAGCTTTATCTACAACTGAAGCTGAGTACATTGCCTTGACTGAAGCAATTAAAGAAGCCATTTGGCTGAAAGGTATAGTTACAGAGTTGGGTCTTCTGAATGGTAAGGTTTATGTGTTTTGTGATTCTCAAAGTGCCATACATTTGAGCAGAAATAATATGTTTCATGAAAGAACAAAGCATATAGATGTCAGGTTGCATTTTATAAGAAATGTAATTGCAAAAGGTGAGGTAAGTGTTGAAAAAATTCATACTGATATTAATCCAGCTGACGTTATGACTAAACCTGTTTCTGTTTCAAAATTTCAGGATGCCTTGCGCATGCTTGGGGTTTTGAAAGCTTAAAAAAAAGTATGTTTCTGATGGTGATTACCCGTGAAGAGGCAAATTTCCTGATGGCATTCCCTTTTGGAGACTTGGAGTCAAGGTGGAGATTGTGTGAGTCTTAAGTGACTCAAAGTCACCTGTGATGATTAAAACCTTTCGTATTCTATACTGTGCGTTTTGTGTTTGTGCAGTATTGAAGAGCTGCCTCGTGTGGTTCTCCTGTGCATGGGTTTAGGGTTGATATAAATACTCTTGTTAGCTGTGTGCTGTGTAATTTTTCTCTCTCTCGGCCGTCAGTGCGTTCTAGAGTATTCTTTTGTTTTTCCTTCTCTGGTTTCTCTGTACTGAGTTTTTTCCCTTAATCTGTTTTGCAAAGTCTGTTTCTCTGTGATTTCATTAGAGAGGTGAGCTTAACAGTTTGTAAACCGAGAGAGAGAGCGAGGGACGATCTGAGACTTTGGCTTGTAACAGTTTCTGCCGATTCTAAGTTTCTAAGGGATTGACTGAGGGGTTTTGTCTCCTCGCCTTGGATGTAGCCTTTACTGTGTGTAAAGATGAACCAAGTAAAACGACTCTGTTTGTTTGTTTGGTTTGATGCTTGTTTGTGTTCTGGAGTGTGGCGATTTCTGTTAGGATTTTGATTTTGACTCTTATTTTGTCACAGAATATTTTTTACAAGTCAATTTTGAAAGATATAAAGTGTTAATTATGACATCTTGAGTACAATATTATGATAATTTTGTTTCACATTTTTCCATTTTTTTTTTATAAAAATCTTCTTTCTTGTACATGTATATATCCTGACTCGGTTTTTACAATTTTAATTGGAATTTTAACTTTTATGGCTAATTAAAAGAGGATTAAAATTTAGAACTTAAAAATTAGAACTTAAAAATCACTCATTCTCCGAATATTTTTTTTATTCTAATAATAATGGATAGAAGACTAACCTGTATATATAGTGTGATTCTTGGGAAGCGGATGACTAAAAGCTGGCTGTTTATAAATATCAACACAGTCAAGTTTACCACCATCCTCACTCTGCAACAATTGATCGATTTTACCAAAAGAAAGTTAAATTAAGTAAATAAAAAAAATCAAATTCAAGGCAGAAATAACTGATAAGAGTATCCAATTTAGTATACAAACCTCTATTATGCATTGCTTCATATTCTTGTCTAAATCCACATTTCTCACTATATATTGAATTTGACATTCTTCTTCCATTCACAAATCCTATGATCAAAATGTAAGAAAAATGATATGATGTGGTTTCGAATTCTCCCAAATGAAAAATGATATTAGTATTAATTTGTTTTTTTCTAAACAGATTTGGTTTCGAATTCTCCCAAATGATTTCTATTATGATTTCTTTCATTGTGAACTAAGGCATTGGATAGTTGCGAATATGAGATCAAAGCAGTTGGGAATGAATGATATGATGTGGAGCTCTTTCTTTGCAGTCACCTGCTGGTACATTTGGCAGGCTAGAAACTCGTATGTCTTCACTGGGGAGCAGCTTAAAGTTGCAAGATTATGTTTGAATATTAAGGCGTATGAGACATATTTAATTTCTTCAGCGCAACACCATATGCCCTTCTAATGTCAAGATCCTTAAAACATATTAGCTAGTCCCTCCTTCCAGAACAGCGACGGAACCAGAAATTTACCGAGAGGGGGTCGTGGTGGGTGGCGGTGGTCGACGGTGTGGTGGCTGCTGCCTGGCTGGCCTGCTGCTGCTGCGGCTGCTGGGTTATTTTGGGGAGGGAATGGGGAGAGGGAAGAAGGAGAAGAGAATAGCAGGGCTGCATTTTAACGCAGCCCTTTTTATTTTTGAACCGGCCCAAGCGACGTTTCGCTTGGGCCGGTTTATTTTCTTTTTAAATTAACCCCTGGCGTTTATTTATAAAAATAAACCCCGGCGAAATGACGCCAGGGACTAATTTATATAAAAAAAATTATATTTGCAGCGAGGGGTTCGTCTACCCTCGCTGCAAAGCTTCAGCAACTCAGCCCCCTTCAACGGGGGCTGAGTTTTCCACGCCTCCACGCCGGTGAGGGGGGGTCGTGTAGTCGTTCCGCCACTGCTCCAGAAGGATGGTTTAAGCTCAACACGAATGGAGCATGTGAAGGCCATGATGGTAGATCCTCAGCCGGAGGATTCATCAGGAATTCGAATGGAAATTGGATTAATGGGCTAATGACGAATCTGGACAAATGTACAATCACGAAGGCAGAGTTATGAGGGCTCTTTGAAGGGTTAGTGTTGTCTTGGAGTCTCTCGGCATAAAGCAGCTTCAAGTGATTCAATTACTGAAGGATGGAAAGGGAAGCAACAACATGCATTCACCTCTAATCAAGAATATCCAGCAGATGCTCTCTCTAGATTAGCAAGTGCAACTTTCTTATACTTACAGGGAAGCCAATTATGTAGCAGATAGGTTAGCAGAGCCAGAGCATGGGCAGAATTCTCCTTTTGGACTCCATATTTTGGATGAAATGCCTTCTGGCATGGAAATGTGGATACAAAATGATGTAGTTGGGGTTTCCTATCCAAGACTGGTTCAGATGAATAATTAAGCCTCTTGGTCTCTTTGTATTAAAAATAATAATAATAAAATTAAGCTGCACGTTGTGCTGTTAAAATAGATTTTAGCAGCAAGTGTAATTCTTGGTATTTTCTTCAAGTTTGTGAACATTATTATTGTCAAATGTCATTGAGTAATTAAGATTAAATAAAAGGAAAATTTAGAAATAACTTGAAAAGTGAAAATATTGCTATGCAAATGAAAATTTTACAGAAGTATCAAGTATCATGCAAACAAAAAATTTATAAAAATATATATTTATATGCTGGATATATGTTAAGCATATATTAAATATATATTAAGTGTATGTCATAAAAAAATTAAAAAATTAATATTTTTATAAATTTATAACTATAAAATTTAAAAAATAATGTAATATTTTAAAAAACAATATTTCACATACTTTTCTCTTAATAAAACAGAAGATTATTATTGTACAATATAAGCTCGTGTTGTTTTCTCTTAATTAGATATTAAGATTGTAGATTTATAAGGAGTAACTACAGCCACATATTCTTATTCATCAAAATTATAGACTTTAATCTTAATCGATAATAGTCGATTCGGTTGAAATTTAGATACTTAGAAGATAAGCCGATTATGATTTAAACAGCCAACTCAAATTAATTCTAATAATTTATTTTTTTTATTAAAAGTAACCATAATTAATAATATTTTTTTTGAGATTAAATATTTAACTCATAAATTTAATAATATAAGTTAAATTAAATAATATTAATTGTTAAAAAAATAACAGATTAACAATAATTATTAATAATAATAGTAATAATAATAACAAATTTTTGCAAATATATATTTTCATTATAAATGTATGTATTTAACTATATAATTTCATATATTTAATATTGAAATCGAAGTGTATGAAAAAAATTAAAAATTAATTATAAGATTTTAATTTTTAATTAAAAATTATATATTTTTTAATATATATATATTAAAAATTAATATATATATATATTAATATTATATATTATATATATAATATTAATGCATATATATATGCATTAATATAATGCATAATATATATTGGGAGTACAATTTTTGCATGTTGTGTATTTTATAGATTTTTAAAAATATTCTATTTACAGATAAAATTCTAACGAATTTTTCTTAAAAATTTTCTTTAAAATTTTTTTTAAATTTTTTTTTAAATTTACTTTTAAATTTTCTTTAAAATTTACTTTTAAAATTTAATTTCTAGTATATATATATTTATATACCTAATAAATTTGTCTTATAAAGGATAATCTATGTTGTTAAAATTATAGTAAATTTTTTATTGATAAATATGGTGACACTTTTATATTTTGTATATATATTTTATGTATATTGATGTATGCATTATATGTATATATTCATTATATTATATATAATATTAATATATATATATATATTAATTTTTAATATATATATTAAAAAATATATTTTTAAAATATAAATTAATTTTTAATTTTCATGATTTATAACCTGAATCACGATTTATAACCTGAATCGTCAGTTTCAATTCAAAAAAATCATAAATCTTAATCAAACTCTTATAATTGATTTTAATTTTAATTAAAAATTAATTTTCTTAATTTTAATTTGATTTATAAATTGGGTCATTAATTTACTGTCCGATTTATGGTTGACGGTGAGCTATGGCCATGGTTGATTATGACTCAAATGTCCATTGAAATTTTAAATTGGGCTCAAACAAACGGTCCATAGTTAAAAGAGTGTTATGTCCTCTTCATCCCCAGCGTAATCCTCGTTCGTTACCGTAGCTGAAACTCCGGCTAATTTCGATCAATTTCGCTAATTTGAATTCACAGGAAATTGAGTTTCAACAAGCTTCATCAATCTCCTACAATCTCCTGTGATTACTCTTGCTTCGAAGTCAGTACAATATGCTCGTTGATTTTATTACGAGTATAATTAGGTTAATGTAAAGCTTATTAACCTTTACTATTTGTTAATTTAAGGTCAGGAATGTTAGCTATAAGCCTCCTGGAACCCAGCTCAACGTTTTACACGGTGTTAATTTTTCTCTTCCAGAGAAGAGGTACTTCTTGCGTTTTCTAATAGACTTGATGATTATAAATTGAATGAATACGTTTAACGGTTTAAGTTTGTTTTATTCCTTTGTATTTCAGTTTTGGCTTGATTTTTGGACAGAGTGGGAGTGGAAAAACTACTATTTTGCAGGTTATTGTGAATTCGTTTCTTGTTCTTTACGTTACCTTTTTCAGATTTTTTTCTTTAAAAACTGGGTTTGTTCTCGCTGCTAGCTTCTTGCAGGGCTAAGTGAACCAACATCAGGTTCCATTTGCATTCAAAGATATGGGGTTGATGGTAATCCATATCAATCTTCTGATCCACTCCCTCCTGAAAGAGTTGGGATTGTTTTTCAGTTTCCTGAGAGGTATTATATAATAATTTGACACTTGCAGTCATAATTCATTATTTATTAATGTACCATATCACCGTTCCTGTATTTGTAAACTGCCTTGGACTTTGTGCTGTTATTACTAAGTTAAAATGTTTGAATTCTTACACTTATCTGTCAAGGCATCAATTATTACTTTTACTATCATCATCATCAAGTGTATGTATTTTTTGTGCAATATTTCATTTCATTGGAGATTGAAAGAGATTTCTGCTCTTGCTTTAGTCTTATTGTTTCAGTGCTCATTTTTTTTTCAGTGTACCTCTTAGTTCTTGTCACTTAGTTATAATTGATGTATGCTAACATTTTGGATTCATATTTCATAGTCTTGCTCACAAATCCTGGTCTGGGAAAAGAATTTTCCTTTTAGAAGAGAGTTTAAATATAAAATGTGCTTTGGTGAGTGTATAATTAAACTTATAAGAATAATTCTTGCTGGCTAGGTATTTTGTGGCAGATACCATACTTGATGAAGTTATATTTGGGTGGCCAAGGAAAAAGGGCAGCCTTCAATTGAAGGAGCATCTTGCTTTGAATCTTCAGAAAGCTATTACTTGGGTACAAACACTGTTTCTCGTTAGAGCAATTTTTTTTCACCTTTCACCCTGTTATCCTCCTCCTCTTCTTAATTTATGTTGGTGTCTGAATGGATATTCTTGAGGTTTTGCTTCTTGTATTATTTGCTATTTCCAATTCTGTGGTAAATTCTCCGTCTTACTCTAATTGACAATGTCAGGTTGGATTAAATGGGATTTCCTTGGAAACAGATCCTCACTCCCTCAGTGGTGGCTTCAAACGCAGGCTTGCCGTGGCAATCCAATTAGTAAGGACTTACATGTTATTCCATGCTTAACTTCATTTCATCACAGGCTTCATGCTAAAGTCATAATATCTGATGTTTTTATGACAGTTATTATTTATGGCATGATATGGTTGATTAATGTTATTTAATTTTGATGTTCAGGTACAAGTACCCTATCTTTTGATACTGGATGAACCTCTTGCTGGTCTTGGTACGAGTCTCATCTAGTTTTTTTGGTTCCTAAATCACTTTTTGTCTTCCTTTTTTAGCGGATGGTTTCTGAAATTTTGGAGTAATATATGTTAATCAATCAACAAGCATTGAGCCTGCTGTTTTCTGCTGCTTTTTACAATTAAAACGCTAAAATAAATTTGTCTTTGGGCTTTTGTGACCACACCCAAAAGACCAGCTGGAGTTTCATAACATTGCTTACCACTTTGATAACCCTTTACACCAAGGTCGGGACCTTGATCATCATCCCTTGTGAGAGGGGAGAGTAGCACAATCGGTGCAACTAGACCTATAAATTTTGAGGGGGCAAAGTTAAAATTAATAGTGAAAATAATTTGAAATTATTGGGTTTACTTAAAAATTTCAAAATCTTGGAGGGACTATATTGATATTTTTCAAACAAAATCATGTAAAATACATGGACGAAAATGCAATTTCTGCGAGCTCAGTTATGTCCGCAATTGTTACTTATCAACTAAACTCCAGATTTTTTGTTCAAACTTGTTTATTCAACTTGACAAACAAGCTCAAAGAAGCTTCTACTTAGCTCATTTGCGGGCCATCTGTCGAATACACTTGTTCACTTGCATCACTATGTATATTAGACTATTAGTTCTAGTGAGTTCTTTACACTTCATTACATACCTTAGCTTTTTTGTTTGGTCTTTTCCAAAATGTTGTAGTAGTTGTGTTTGAGATATTGTTGATGTTGTTTTCATGACCAGATTGGAAGGCATGGACTGATATCACAAAGCTTCTACAGCAGCTGAAGAAAGAATTAACCATACTTGTTGTAAGTCATGACCTCAAGTAAGTGCTAAAAAACTCATGTTTTTTCCATTTTAAATTCTCTCTCTCTCTCTCTCTCTCTATATATATATATATATTAGAATGTTGTTTTGCCTTTTGGTATATTGTTGTTATTGAAATTTATCATCTGTATATTTAATTCCTATTGTTCACTAAAAAAGACATTGATTCATTAAGTGTATGAATGTCCAAAAGAAACTGAATTGTAATCCTGTGTCTCCTAATAAATCTAAAAAGCAACTCTAAATTATATATTTAGGAACAAATTTTTATACATTTTTTTTATCTTCTCTATGTAGAAATGCACTTACTTTTGTTAGCTTTTTATGTGTTGAGAAAAATAATATATCATGTGATAATGGAGAAAGTAATAGTTCTAGAGGGTCTGGATTTTCCCAAAGCATGTTCTAATGCTCAATTTTTAAGCAAAATGAAGTGTATCCTCTGTTAAATGGCATACATTGTCCATGATGTAAGATTTGGGGTTAACAATTTGATAGGGAGAAATGTCTCCTTTAAAATAGTGTCAAGAGATATCACCTTTGCAAATCAGCGGATATCCTTTAATGTCTTATTGCATACAAGTTTTAGTAGTTTGTAAAGCCATTTGGGTATATTTAAACATCATCAGGAGCAGATTATCTTTTTAAAAAAGAAATTAAAAAAAAGAGAGAGAGAGAGAAAGGGACTAGATAGAACTTCCATGGAATTATTATAGTTGTATATGATATCTTTATGGCATTGTCTAACATGATGGTTTGGGTTCAACTTAGCCAGTCTGCATTTTATTTTTCTGTGGCTAAATATTTCATTTATGAATTCTGTAAACTAATATACTGAACCTTAAACTATGATAAAGCTCTGCAACGTCCAACATGTATTTGCTCATCTTATTTCTCTTTGATGATATGGATATTATACTTCTTTTCCTTATGGTCCATCTGGTGTCTCTTCCAGGGAGTTAGCAGATCTAGTTGATCATTCTTGGCGGATGGAAATGGGTGGATTTCTCAAGGAAGAGCTGCTTCCAGTAGTATAACAGGGGAGTGTTCCTACTTTATCAACATTTGATATGAGGTTTGACTCTGATGAATCTAGTTCTTAGGTTTATTTACTCACCAAATACTGCAATTAGTTGGAATAAAAGGTCCATGGAAGAGAATTAGAACAGATAGATGCCTCTAGATGCATCACAATGCTTAGTGATTGGCATGATGCCGGTCTACCAGGTGTAGAGTAAGTTTTCATGCGATAAATCCATTTCCATCTGTTCAGTTTTGCATTTTGATTCTAAAATTAGATTTAGAAGAATTGTTTTATTGAATTAAGCATGCTGAGTTTCTTGCCTGAATTTGAGGTGCCTGACAGCATAAAAAATAAAAGGTGGTGATATGAGGGACCTTTTGATATAAAGGGGTGCATCAGGGATTGTGGCCTTGGCTTCACAATGCTTTAAAAGCTTACATAACTTCTAATGGCATATAGTGTACGATATAGAAAGAACTGTTAAAGCTCTAGTTGCAAGCATTAGTAATAATCTTCATCATCTAATCAAAATTCTTGGTGCAAGAAGAGTAGCTAGTAAGCTTAGATCTACTTTATAGTATGTGGAAAGTGGTATTGGTAGGGGAATGACAAAAAAACATCTACAAGAAGAGTCTGTAGTTTTAATCCTGGACTCCCCTTCCTTTTCTTGTCCCCGTTCTTTAGGATCTTCTATGATCATGGTTTCACTGTCAACAGCCTGAGTTTTCAATTGTTGGTTAACACCAACCTTTGGCCAAATCAATAGTTTTTACCATTTTGCTAGATCCTCCAAAAATAATCCTGGTTCTTGCTATACTTGCATATAATCCTGTCTCTGCCTCATTCACAATTTAATCTTCTTAATTAATTAATTAATTGTTCATGGAGACAGAATAATCTTTAAGATTCAAATGGCACTTGCAAATAATCCAAATCATTTTTACTGATTAGGAATGTTACATGACGTTTAGTGCCCACACATTTATTATTACACAAGAAAATAACATGGATACATCAAACTCTTCCATTTTCTGGAGTTCGTCATACTAAATCACTCACAAATTCATAAGAACATGGATGATTTCATCAAACACCACATGTGTTTTAACTCCCCTACAGCTCCAGCACCAAGTCTGCAGTCCAGTATTAGAAAGGAGTTAGATACATCCATCCATAAATTTAATCATCTCGACAATATAGTTGGAATTACTGCAGAGCTTGGTTCTGTTCGGTTTGGATATTTGAAAAGAACAAAACAAATTTAAAATTTTGGTTCTAAAAAAATTTGAGAATCAAAACTAAACCAAAAATTTTGAAGAACTGTTCCGAATTGAATAGAAAATTTGGTTCTTAAAAAATTTGAGAGCCAATGACAAACCAAAAGAAATAACTAACTCATATTGAACCGACCAAAAAAATTTATTGTTATTATTATTGTATAGTTAATTGATTTTTCATATTTATCAATTAATTGATATATATTTAATTCATATTATTATTATATATATATTGATAGCCAGTTGATGTTTTTTATATATTCAATTTGAGAGCCGATGACAAACCAAAATAAATAACTAACTCATATTGAACCGAACAAAAAATTTTATTGTTATTATTATTATTGTATAGTTAATTGATTTTTCATATTTATCAATTAATTGATATATATTTAATTCATATTATTATTATTATTATTATATAGATAGATAGCTAGTTGATGTTTTTTATATATTCAATTAATTGATATTATGTTAATATTTAGTGTGATTTTGATATTTTTTAGTTTGGTATAGTTCTTGGTTCAAAGGTAGGCTAAGAACTAATGCCTTACCAAACTAAAATTTTTGGAGCAATTCAGTACGATTCTTGCTTTGAGTCCCAAAAAATTTACAGTACAGGACTAATTGGTTAGATATTTCAGTTCAGTCCAGTATTGCCAAGTACTATACTCAGGCCTAGTTGGAACGGTGATGTGGTTGACTGTGTTGTTTCTTCTGAAAGAAAATTTCACTTCAGAAGTAGTCAACAATCCAAATGAATACTTGGAATATACTATGAAATAATTATGAATTTCTCTGATATTTGGCCTAAATGCGCCATTCAATTGGCCTGGAACTTAAAAGCCCTGCGCTGATACTGATGACACGCATGTGCAATGGGTCTCAACCCTTCTTTCTTTTTTTTTTCCTAATGCATCATTGCTACAGAGTATGTCAATTTTTGTTTATACATTCATGATGCCAAATTATATTTTTTGAGAGAGATTATGTGGAATGAAATAATTACAGATGTTACCATATGACAAAATGGAACATCAAAAAGTGGTTTAGTATGAGTATGGGCTATTACATTAACAGTTTGATGAAAAAATATACTGGAAATATATTGAAATACACTATGAGAATATTGTATCTGTTTTTTTTTTCTTTTTCAATCTAGCAAATGTATTATCAATATAAATTTACATTCCTACTTATTTTTTGGTGGATGCCTAGCCAACCCCAACTAGGTTATGCTAAAGCTTAGTCAAGTTAACATTAGGTGTTACATTTATGGTAGTGGCAACTCTGTTTGGTATTCGCTATTTGACACTTTACAGTGGCTTTCTATTTGTAAAAATTAGATAAAAAAAATGGATGTTAACTTTTGGATGGATATTTTCTATAAGCTCAATTGTGCAGTTTTGTATTTGTAATATCAGATGCCATATTAGATTTCTTTGTATAATAACTAACTAGGCCTGTCATTTACATCTGCCACAACATTATTTCTGACTCTTGTGATTCACTAATTTTCATGTTTATTGTAAGTTCCTTCTTACATTACCTTAACATTAACCTACCGCTAATATAATTGTGTTTCTGAATCTTATGTATGGACATTAGATATTGTGCGTTTTATGTATCTTTCCATATGATGGAAAAACCATTATTAACATTAACTAAATGTTATTTGAAAGGTCAAGATGTGTTAGTACTTACAGTCTGCATCTGTTTTGATCCAGTGTTCCTTAGTTCCACTTGAGATACTTCCACCCAGGCCATATTGGGAAAGTTTCCTGTTGTCCTTATAGAATTGTATCCCTCCCATTGACTCGGGCCCTGGAAGAATTTTTCTGTGGCCTTCATCCTGGTGCACGGGGGCTGCATTATGATGCAGATTCATCTTAATCTTCTCGTCATGAGATGTATTGAACTCCTTTTCAGATGTAGGGTTTTCAGGATGGACTTTTCTATGTAACATTCTCAGTACCTGCACATCAAAATTGAAGAAAATCAGTGCTGTGGTGGAAAGTGTGGTTTAATTTATTTTGGGCAATATTGGTTCCCACTACTTTAAAGTTCGACATTATGAATCTTGGACAACATTAGCTTATAGCGATGGTGGATCATTGTCAACTAGAGACATTTATATTTAGAAGTACTCTGCTTGGTCATGAATACAGATGGTCTGAACTGGTGATTCAAAAAATACTAGAGAAATGAGAAAGTTTGCTGTTGAAGATCTAGACAAGATATGATAGATAATATTTCCCTGCAGCCTGTTGTGTAACTATTGATGGCTTTCTCTAGTAAAGATCCCTTTGGTTAATGGGCAAATGAATTAAAAATCTGCACTATCCCATTCTTGTACTTGACAATTCAATTGTCCAGATATCTTGGTGGCATGCTTCAAGAAACAAATTAGGATTGACCAAACTACCATAGATCATCAGATTGTTGCAATTGTATCAAAGGTTTATGGGTAGAATCACTGGATTCCTCCTCCCTTGTAATGTTTCTTAGGAAATCTAGAGCTGGAACACAAACCTTATTAAGCTTTTTCTTGGTTGAAGCAGAACTGGCAGAATCATCACTGGGAGGGACTGGATTTCTGGTAGCGTGAAACTTTCTTAGTAACTTTTTGATGAGGTGTTTGGCAGATTTATGTGCTTTCCTGGTGTGCATATTTCCCTTTCCTTCAGTTTCTGCAGAAATTTCATCTGTAATTTTTGTACTATGAAACATCTCTCCAAGAGATACTTTTTCCTTCTTTAAGTCCACTCTTGTTTCTGGTAGTCCTATTGATGACCCAAATAGATATCCTTGGAGTGGACAGAATGCAGTGTTTCTACTATCATCAGCAGTGGCTCCTTCCATTTGCATGCCACTTAGTGTGATAGTGCTGACATAACTGCTCCGTGCCAGTGATTCATTGCAACCTTCTTCTTCAGTTTCTGCATCAAGAAACTTTTCTAGTTCATTGTTGATGAGCTTCAAGTCCTTATCTGTCACCTCTGTTTTTTCATCTGCAATGTTCCCCAAAGACATGGGAAATGTTGGCGTCGCCGGCTCACTGTTGACTGGTTCTGACCCAAGAGTTCCAATTGTGAGAAAACCATGAAAAAGCTCAGACATGATTATAGATGTTTTATCTTCATAATTTTCATCTGCTTTCTTGGCTTCAACTTCAGATAAAGTATTTTCACATTCATCATATCTGAAGTCAAACCTGGGCAGCGTATGGAAGACTTTGTCATCAAGGGGCGACTTTGCGGAAAGGCATGAACAGCAGTTTCCTGAAGACGAATATTGAGAAGAATTAAGACAACATGGGAAGAAACACTTGATTAGAGTGTTACCAGGGAACAATAATTTTTATCATTGCTTTGATTTGTAAACTAAAAATTGAAATGCATACCATTCTAGCAGCTAAGCAACCCTCCGATAAGCAACATGGTAGATTAGAGGATCATTGATTTGTTCAACCATGTTGTAGTACTGCACAACTCATTATTTGAATTACATAGTTGGATGGTATTTATGTTCTGATCTATCTATTTCTAACAATCTCAATGGGGAGAGAGGTCAAATTGCAGTATAGCAACAAGAGATATGTGGTCAGATTCAACTAATGTTGGAAATTCTGAAACAGGTCAGAGGGCACGCATGCGCTAAGCTACTCTCTCTCATTCATTATTTTATTTTAGTTCTATTTTTATCTTATCTCTGTTGCACCTAGCTAATCTTTTTGAAAACTAGCTTATTATGGACAGAGATCAGCTGGTCTGTGGCCACAGAAGGTCAGTGGTTTCAGCCAGTTTTGGTACATCTTTGAAGTTGAGATGTCCTACAAACAACAATCTATCTGAGATGCAAGTATTTGTTGGTAAGACCTCTTTTTACTGTTGTCTGGTTGTCCTATTTATGTGATCATATCCATGTAACTGATTCATTTCTGGGGAACTGTGTATGTGTGCATATCTTATATTTATATATAAAATAAAATAAATAAATAAGGAATGAAGAAAGTTGGAATACCTATTGTAAAATCTTTGAATGGCTCAATGCTACTATGCCGAAATTTATTGTGCATCCAACCTAGTAACTGCAAAAATGAAATGCACGCATGAAATTGAATGATATCAATATCTGTGCTATTCTAAATTTGTTAGAATAGGAACTCACCCTCATTTTGGGCTTTCTTTGAAGTGCTTGGTTTTAGATTGCTTTTATTGTCATTAGGGCTGTATAGAGATAGATTTAGATATCCAAGGGAAATGGTACTTAAAAAGAAGAGATCAGGATCACCAGAAGGCAAAAGAGTCAGGATCTTTTCATTATGAACAATGAGTTGGAAGTCAGTGGGTGCTAGAAGGGTCTGATTTGGATGCAGGCAGAGAGAAACATTTAGATAGAAACAAACTTTTGGTTAGCTGTTCTTTGTCAATATCAAATCAAGTAGAACTGGGAAGGAAGTAGTTAGGAGACCCTCAAGTTGGGGGCGCAAAATTTGCAATGCATGCTTGAGCTGGTTGTACGGCTACATGTGTGCGTGCACATTACCCATGGATCAAACTAGATGCAATTTGTTGTCATGCATCTATTATGTTGGCCATGCATTTTATAATATGTGCATCAAGATGCACATGAACAGATATTTCCTAATGGACTCATAAGTAAATGAGGATGGACGTGAACAGTCACATCTCCATAAAGATTACTTTCGGTACAGCTGTTTATTTTACTAGGTAATTCGTGACATGGAGAAGGGCACCATTGTTAGTAGGACCAAAAGAAAAGTGCTCTGGGTCAAAAGTGATTAAATTATAATGTTGTGGGTCAAAAGTGATTACATTATGTTATTGTGGGTCAAAAGTGATTGCATTATAAGTTTATACTGGTCCTTGACCCCGAGTTGAAGGATGAGTTCCATTAGCTCTTTTAGCAAATGCTTTTGGTGAGATGTCTCTAACTGAGTGATCCTCATCTAGTGCACCAGTACCACTGCTTGCCACATGAGATTTCTTTTTTCTATTAATGTGAATAGACTGGGTCATCATGTGTGTTAATCTCCAGAACTGGCTTGTTTTGCTGTGATCAACTCTCATTGTTATTATTATCATCAATCACCACTTTTCCCAACCCAAGTACCACCTTTTACTGTGAAGTTCAGGCTGTTCTTTGTGTTTGTTTATATGACCATCATCTAAGAATTACATATCACAAGCTGTGTTAATTTTTTTTACTAATCAGTAAAGATTGTTGTCATATGGAACAGTTGCATGATTTATATGACTACTGCTCTCCCTTAGGGGTTAGGGCAATATTCATAGCTGCCCACTTTCTGCAAGGACTCTAGACAGAAGCAGCTCTTTTTTTTTTTCTTTTTTGCCTTTAAATCTCCTTTTCCTCCCTTTCTATTTGAAGAATGCTTGCAGTTTCTAAAAAAGTTCACTTTGTGTACTTGTCATGAAACGGCAAACTAGATGCAGGTATGATTCTGACATCATTATATACTCAAGTCGAATTTCTCCAATTGCTTTGATAGCCTTTTGTCTTTTCAAATATTATTGAAGAGCCCACCTAGAGAGAGTTGCTGGCTCTGAGATAGTAGCATACCCCACAAACATCAAATTTTACAATAAGTTGAGGAGGCAGAAGATGCTGAAAATCTCTTGACAAAAGCCACGAGGCAGTCTTCAATTATGTATGGTCTTAGTCCATGTGGATTCGACAACGACAAAGGTGAGTTTCAATGGAAGATTGAAAAGTGCTGATAGAAATGCAATGTGAAATTGTGAATTACGTAAACAGAAATTTGTTAATGTTGTTATTGTTACAGGACCATATTAACATGTTTTAATGCTATAGTGAGGAGAGTAACACGTGATAATGTCATATGCTGTTCTTATGCTGAAAAGTATTTTGTATGCTCTTTATTTTTTAGTTCGAACGCCCTTCTTGAGTTACTACTCGACTTATTGGTGAACTGAACAATTTGATTTCTGTTCTTTTCTTTTTAAAAGGTGCATTAGGTCAAGTTGTTGAGGAATTATTGAAATAATAATCAGCATTATTTACAGTGGATATCGATTGTTTCCTATTTTAATTATTTGACCATCATGTTACTCTCAAAATATTAATATTATGGGTCATTGTGGTTATAGGTTTAGTTTTAAATAAGTTGAGGTGTTGAGGTTATAGGTTTGATTCTGAAATTTTATTTTTTGTTTATATTGAATTGTAATTTTCAAAAAAGTTAACAACAAAAGATTTGCGATGTAATATTAATCTAGGAAAAGAAGTTCCATAATATCTCCAACTAAAACAAAATTCAAATTATGAGGGATAGTGGTATACTAGTGAAAAAAAAAAGAAAAAAAATTAAAAGCCAATCAGCAAAGAAAAGAAAGAACAGCTGAATTGATCTCACGATAAACATAGAAAACTTGAGCGTTTTAATTATGGCTCAGAAAATAGCAAATTTGAACATTCTCGTTGTGGTTTAGAAAATGACCAACTTAAACATTTCAATTGTAACTCAGAAAATCTCTTATGCGAAGGACCAAAGTATTATAGACTAACTAGAAAGAGATATCACCTACTACTATTACTTTGTACACCAAATTCCTTTGAAATTCAAAAGACAGTCCATAATTCTATGTGAGAATAGTTGATAAGCTGAAAAATTGCCGAAAAAAATTCTCATTTGCATCTCTAAAAATACAGCCATAGCAGCTTCTTAGGAACTTTTCCAAAAGGTTCCATAAGAATTGACAATTACCATATTCGGAAAATTGGAAAGCAAAAGCGCCCCCACCTAACATTAGCAATATCAACTAACGATTGATTACAAACTTGGATTGCCACTTTAATAATTTTAATCTTAATCTCTAAAAAATGACTCTTGAAGCAATTAAAAACTGACCATAAGTACCAACAAACAAGCTCAAAAATCAAGAGCTAAGGTTTCTCCAGATTATTGACAAATTTATCCACTAAATTTTCTTTAATCCATTTATCAAATGGAAGCAAGAAAATTTGAGAAATATTAGTTGGGTTGAAAAGAAAGTACCAAATCAGTTGAGACTTAACACATTTACGAACAACATGTCAAGAGTTTTCAACTCCAACAAAACAAACCTTACATTAAATCATTCGCAACAATATGACTATGTAATCTTTCAGAATTGATCAATAAATGTTGGTGAGTTCTTTATCAGTTGAGACTCCTCTCCAAGACGAACAAACGTTGTAATAAAACGTTATATTACTGCGAGTTAAAGTTTTTTGGTTTAAATAAAAATTTGGTTATGTACCAATCTCAACACATATATAAAATTATATAATATATATCGAAATATATATATATATATATTAAAATATTTTTATTATTTGAGCATGACAATTTAGAAAGATAATTAAACAGTAGTTAGTGTTTCGACTCAATCAACTATATGCTTGCAATATATTAATAAAAAAAAACTTTTTTTTCAAAAAAAAAAAAAAAGCAACAGCAATTTAGCTTGTCCCATGCTCTTACAAACTTAAAAAAAAAAAAAAAAAAAACAAACTGTAGTTGAAGACAAGCTTACCCAAATCTGTCAAAACCCCAACAGTAAAGGGTTAGGTGGATGTTTGAGGATCCTCGTTTTTAGCTATCTAATAAGAAACTACAGAACAAAACCAATTCTTACCAGTTTTGGACTGGTCTTTAAGCACTGCATGCCCTAAATCAAACCAAAACAAACACTAATTAGCCACTTTTGTGGGGTAGATGGTGACTCAGTAGAATTTTATCCAGCCACCATGTGAATTCCACGTGCAATTTTGTGATATCAGTATGGCTTTTTCTCATTTCTTATTGGCACACAACACTTCATAATCCCTAATTAATACTTTCATTAACACTTTAATTAAGTAATTTACCAATCCCATCATTATTGCACCTAATAAAGGATATGGTGCGGTGGCTCCATTTTCAATCACTCCCACATTGCTTTGTTAAATAAAATCCCTTACAAACACATCTGTCCATTTTTATTCAATAGTATATGTTGATTCGAGAGTTTGATTAATATTTGTTTACTATCCATATATATATACATATATTCTTCCGAATCTTCTTGATTTTCTTTTTTCTTTTAAACTTTTCTATTATTTCACGAGTGAGAAAATTTTATTTGACAATCATCAATTTCTTGTTTTTTTTTATATTGTGCAAATATATATTGCTTATAAATAGTACTTCATCTATTTTAAATTAATAAATACATTTTTATTCATTTTAAATTATAGGTCATTTATTATTTAATTAGTTATTGATATATTAAATCATTATTATATTCTTATTTAATATTATTTATTAAAAATACTTAAAAATTATATCTCACACTAAAATAAAAATATAATAAAAAAACTATATGTAAACTTGTATTTTTTATAAAGATAATTAATTTTTATCAATTCTTCTGAAATTAGAAAATGTATTTATCAATTAATATGAAAAGAGTATTTTTAAATCTATACTCTCAAAAAATTCTAAAACTAACAATTGGATATTTGAATATGAAAGATATTTATCCTTTGTCGATATTTAATAAAGTTGAAAATTTAAAAATTAAATATTCTTAAATAACAAATTAAAAATTTTAACTGTTTTATGTATTCATTAAAATGGTTAAATTAAAATTTTTTAACTTTTTAAATATTAAATAATATTATTAAATGTCACGTTAATCAATATTTTATTAATTTGACTTTCGTTAAATCCTCAAAATAGAACTGTTTCGAATATACATGAAAATTGGGTTGACTAGCACGTGTACTGCCCAATCCAACTTATTTTTAGCCGTGTTAAGTATCAGATATTATTCGATTTATTGGACATGCTTAAGTATCTTGGGCCGAACTGAGTTAATTTGGCCCAATAAATTCGCTCAGGATGATACGATCAAAGGCTCACCCGGACATGATGTGTCAGACTAAATAAATATATTACACATTTATATTTATTTGAATGAAATTACATATATAATTTTTTATAATTGACAATAAATGGAAGATAAAATAATAAATTCAAACGTTATTATTTTTTTATTAAATAAATAATATTATATTAATTTTATATTAAAAATTATTTAAGAATAATCATTATTAAACTTATAACTTTTCACCACATTTTAGATTATAATATTCTAAATAAAATTATACTTTTAATTTTAAAAATAAAATTTATGTTTAAGAAATGAAAATTTTAAAATAATTTAATCTCTTAAAATTCTTCTAAATTTTTATATTTTTAATTGAGGCTATATATATAAGTTAAGTTATAATTTAAAAATTAAAATTTTTATATGACTTTAGGCAAGTTAGACTTAAAATTAATAATAAAATTAATTAAAAAATAATTGAGCTAATCTATATATTAGTATGATATGATATAATTCAGTATAACTTAATACAATATGATTAATTTTTTAGACCATTATGATATAGTATGAAAAAATTATAAACACAAAGAATTTAGAATGGTAAAAGGCTTCACTCAAAATAAACAAGTAAAAATTATACTATATATCATACTCTTTAACTTTTTTAATAGTACTAAATAATTATTGTATATTTTTATTATATATATATATTCTAGATGTATATCTCTAATAATAAGATATATCTTTAATATATTAAATCTATATTAGATATATATCTCTCAAAGCAGAGCATTTCTAAAATTAAAAAATAAAAGTAATTACTTTAAAAAAAAAGGTAAATGAATACTTTTTAGAGTATTTTTAAAAAAATCCCAAGAAGTAATGGTGAATTGGAATGAAAGGAAATTATTGACATTGAAATCTCTTAGATAAGATTCATAAATTCTCACATTTGGTATTGGGCTTTTGACAAAAATAAAAGAAAAATTAAAAATAATTTTAAATTTATTCTATTTTATAAAATATATATTAAAATATCATAATTTATAAAATATTTATTTTTATTAGTATACAAAAAGTTTATAATAAGTTTATTATGAGTTTATAAATTTTATATAATTTATAATAAATTTATTATAAATTTATAATAAAATAATTAAAATACTTCAAAAAAAATAAGAATTTTTTAAAATATGGTGAAAGTTGTGGTTTTCTTTTTGTGATTGTGCTTTTCTTTGACATTTTGGGCCGTCCAAACCCCAAACTCAAAAGCCGGCGTCTTCTCAACTTAAATGAGAGTATCGAATCCTAAATGAATAATAATTTAATTTTATAAGTGACGAGCTAATCCTTGTGACCAAACAGCCGAGTTTATTCTCGGGCAGCTGAGCTCGATAAGTAAAACAAGGACACAATACAAGAAGCAGAGTGAAAGAGAGAGAGAGAGAGGGAAATAAAATCAAAATCGAAAATGGGAGGAGGAATGGAAGCAAACAAGAATAAGTTCATTGAAGATTGGGGTTCTGCTCGAGAGAATCTTGAACACAACTTCCGGTGGACTCGCCGGAACTTTGCCCTAGTTGGTTTATTCGGCATCGCGATTCCCATCTTCATTTATAAGGGCATCGTCAAAGAATTTGTAAATCCCTTTTCTCTTTTTCTACAACACTTACACACATGTCAATTCAATTTTTTCAGATTTTTGTTTATTTTTTATTATTTCGATCTAATTTTGAATTTATACATACTACTGTTATGATTACTAGGGATTTGGATCCCGTTTTCATTGCATTTTTTTCTAAATTATTTTGTGAAACTGTGACTTATCATATGGGCGTCGGTGTGCTTGTGGTGCTTATCTGTTAGCGTTCGAGTGTCATTATGTTAACATGAAATATGAATCTATTTGATGTTTGTTTTCCCTGATTCTACTGATTCTGCTAGCTGGTTCCTTGTTCCGTTGTTTTTTTCTTTTATTCTTTTCTTTTCATTTCTTATCTAAAGTGATGAGTTGCGAATGAGAGCATGATTTTCTGCTGTTGTATGCATATAATATGTTACGGAAATTTGAACCTACCAAAAATGAGAAATTTGTATGGCTATTGTCTTAGTATTTTGACAATATGACTCTGTTTAGTGGTTACTGATAACTTTGATCGGTGGTTTGCTTGGATTGTAAATTTTGTTTTTTGTTTGAAATACTAGACTAAAAGGTATCGGTAACTTTTAGATTACTCATTTTTATTTTATTTTATTATTTTTCTAGGAAAGGGTGGGATGAGTTACGAGTAGATTAACTAGCTCTTGACATCTATGATCTTAAGCTCTAATTTTCTATTTGAGTTTCTGTAAGAATGATGGGAGAAGTATACATTATGTGTGTGCCGCACATGACACTGTCACAGATAGTCTTGGATTCAAATCCCACCAATGATATATTACCCTATAGAACGGGGAAAATTAGTTCATGTGTGGAATATAAATGGTGGGGTTGGAGAGGAATAGGGGTGAAAATTGGTTGAAGTAGCGAAATGACATTAATGTTTTAGAAGACAAAACCGAATCAAAATTGTAAAACATATATATATATATCAGCTTTATTCAATTGCTTTGGGCTTTTTTGCCTTAAAAATAAAAACCAAAATGCATTGGTTTGGTTGTTTTTTTTTAAATCAAAAAATGCTCACCTAGAGAGGAACAGGGGGTTAGGGATTATCTTTTCCAGTGTATAGTTGAGATTTGGAGATAATATGGTGATCAAAGGGATAGAAGCACTTTTTCTGTGAACTGCATATTGGAGGATTAATTTAGAATTTGAGAACTTTGCTTTTTTAAGGACTCATGACTACAAAAACTTGACATGACACAAGACATTTTGTATTAGTGTGCACTTCGTCCTTGTGCTTTCTTGTGTTATAGTTGATGTAGGATAGCTAGCTTGATATTAAGGGTTCCCAAGTCTAATCTGAAAATTTTATTGAAGTACTTTGCGAAATTGAAGTGACACTAGACATTACAATTGCTTGCTATTTCTTCTAAGTTATTGTTGCTCTTACTCCTCCTAAAGAGGCCAGAAGGCTGGGGTAGAATTAACATTCATTCTTCTAGAGAAAAATACAACATTGCATATATTTATGGACTCAGAGTAATCTTAAATGAAAAAATGTAATTCTTTCTTTCTTTCTTTCTTTTTATTTTGAATATGAAAATTAAAAAAAAGAAAAAAGAAAAAAAGAATGCATGTTGGTGGCCAATTTGACTCCTAAACTTAAATGAGAAACGTTACTCAACCTTTTACTTATTTTCAACAAATAAAAAATTGCATATATGTGCTTGACTTGTGGAGTTAAATAAAAACATAAGAATGCTTTCTTTGTTGGCTTTATCAAATTCAAATTTTATTGCTGTTCAGGAAAATCTATCAAAGTAGAAGTGTAATGCAAAAATAAGGTATAGTATCTAGTTTTTGTAGAAGATATCAGGATTGAATATGTATTAATAAATTATAATTAATAACTCAAAAATTAAATTGTTGAAGTCCTTTATTGCATAATTTTGTGTCAAATTGTAGTGGACTTCAATCTAGTTGGATGTCAACTAACATCCAGCACTTATCATTGAAACTAATTTTGGGGTAAAGATCAGATCACTTCAGGCCAAAATTGAAGAGAGAGAGAGAGAGAGAGTTTCAAAGAGCTTGATTTGCATTTTGCTCAGGATGGATGGTTAATAAAGTAAGTTTTTAAGAGGTTTTGTAAAACCCTCAAAAACTTTTTTCAATCAACCAAATTGGTGGGTTGCGAAGGTTAAGTTACGTGCTCTTATTATTTTTAACTTTTATTCTCCATTTTACTCCATTTTTTTTTATAATTCCTGAAATACCTATATTAACTGCACACTATTTAACACTTCATGTTACTTTTATATTTACAATTATATATTAATATTTTTGAATTTTTATTTATTCAAATAATAATTAACTTTGATTGTTTATTTCTTTTTATTTTGTGTATCAGTTGGATATATATAATCTGTGAGCGTGAACTTTCATTTTTTTATTTTTTATTCTTGTATTATTTTTTTATATTTTGTTTTATTTTCTTTATTTTGCGGAGCAGTTGATTAGTTTAAGATAATTAATTGACTAAATATGAATTTCAAGCTACCATTTCAAGAGAATCAATTGATGTAAAGATGAACTTTGAGCTAAAACTTATTTGTTTTATGTTACTTTTATTTTGATTTTTTGATGATTTTCAAAATTTTGCTTTGAAAAAAATAAATAACTTATAGATTTGTATATTTGTCAAATTTTGGTCATTTATTCAGGAGGTTATTTGAAGGGGAGCCTTGGCGCAGCGGTAAGTGTTGTCGCCGTGTGACTTGAGGTCACGGGTTCGAGTCGTGGAAACGGCCTCTTGCAATTAATTGCAAGGGAAGACCGCGTACAAAGACCCAATGGGTCCGACCCTTCCCCGAACCCCGCTCATTGCGGGAGCATTCGTGCACCGGGCTGCCCTTTTTTTTTTTTTTTTTTATTCAGGAGGTTATTTATGTAAATGTAATATAAAACCTTACTTCATAAACCTCCTCCCAAAAATATGATGTTACCTAACCTTACTTTTACCATAAATTCCTTCCAACAACATAAAGTTGTGAAGTTTTCAGAACCATCTAAAGCCTTACCTTACTTTCCAAAGCCATATCTAATAAGACCTTACTTTACCTTACCTCCTCCCAGACACAGTGTTAGTAGTTTCATGCAGGGAAGATATAGTAGGCTGAAAGTCAATCATACAGTTTTTATAGACATATTTCAGGTGAAATTTCTTCTCTGGAGACAGTGATAAGATTCAAAAATTTGTGCTCTTTTTTCATTTCCTTGAAAATTGACTATCTGACAAATCACTGTTTTCTCATTCCTTTGTGGCATGGTCAGGAGATTGTCTCATCTGGCATTGTCATAGTGTTGTATTCACCGAAAAAATTGTACATGAATTTTTTATCAAAATGTTCTTGAAGGATGGTGATTGCATATTGAATGTGAAATGGTGTAATTGAAGTTTTATACAATTATTCAGATATTCTCTGTTGTTGCTTATCATAAAATCGTGTAGTTTTTTGCTGGAAATAATAGGACAACGCTAATGGATGTGAAATGCACAGTCCATTTGAAAGCAAAATGGGGCAACTAGGCTTATTCTTTCATATCAACGATGAAACTAAAAGCACTTTTGTTTCTTTTAGCAGCCAAACCTTTCGGTTTCCATATTTCCTTAACTGGGGCAATAATGCATAAGTTGCATCATCAGATGCTTGAAATGTAAAAAAAAATTCTGAGCAGAATTGCATGTTTATGAGAGGAACTTTTGGTTGTAATAGCTGACCTGGTTAAATACTGTATCTGCTAATTTGCTGTTGATTCTTTTATTTTATTAGATGTTTAATCTATTTTTTGGGAAAGATTTTTACATTAAACTAATTTTTTTGAGATTGCATAAATAGTACGAGCTGTTGAAATGTGGGCATCAGCGTGGCATCTGACATGTTTAGCTGCATTAATCTCCTTTGTTCAAAGAGCATATAAACCTGAAATTTTATGGCAATATGCTTATGACATATTTTTTGATACCTTTATCAGAAAAAAAAAATAGAATTTTCTTTTTGTTGATATCTTACGACTTGGCAATTGTGTCCTAATCCTAGAATGAGGATTATTTGATCTTGGTTTTGTATTACAATTCAGAATGTGGATCCTAACATTATTAAGAGGGGATCCTCATTTTTATTGATTTTGTTTGTGTTTAACTTATTAATTATGTTAACATTTTTTGTTATATGCACTGACAGAATATGCAAGATGAAGATGCAGGCAGGCCATACAGGAAGTTCCTTTGACTTTTTTCCTTTTTTTATCGCTTGATAATCAATAATAATTGCACTTTAAAGTAAAACTGGTTTTTGCATTCGGACATATTTTCCCATTATCCGGGGAATTGCTTTATTTTCGTTGTTGATCTCTAGTATTGTGCTTGAGCATTTTAAAATTTGCCAAATTTGCTGAGAATGCTGAATTTTTTTTTAGGGTTTATAATTTATTAGTAGTTTGCATGTCTTTTTATGAAGTAAAATTTAATTTCTCGAAATCTAAATGAATAGTTTTTCATATTAGAAAATTATAGGTGTAGTGTTTTAATACTTTTATTCTAACAAAAAAAAAAGAGGTTATCTGAACTGGGCTGGAAACAATATGATAGGAGCAATTTCCGGAAGAACTAAATTTAGGTTTGGGTCCAAAAATTTTTATATGGAGTTTGGCATTGGGATTTATTTGGATTTATTTATTTCATATTAAGCTTAGTAAATCATGATTTTAAAAAAATTATTTTGATTCTTTTTTCAAATCATAGTTTCAGGAAAAATCATAGTTTGTGAAAAGTAATAACAAAAATTCGAGAAAGGTAAAAAACAAAATTTAAAACGCAACTTCAACAGTACGTTCGAACTAGATATGATTGCATCATATACCGCAAGTAACAGTTCAACGTTGCAAGAATTTGTCCTTGGGTTATACATAAATAGAAAAAAAAAAGTATTATTTATCAAATTATTCCAATAAAATATGCATAATAATAATAAAAAAAGGTAAAAAAATTAGAAAGAACCCAGAAGTGTATTAAAAGAGAACAAAAGAATCTAGAAGCATGATAAGATACTGCAAAAGGAATATGAATACTAAAGATGTGACGTTAATGTCAATTGTCAAATGCTCAAAAGAAAATTGAAATACGTACGATAATAATTCTACCTAAATTTTTCAAATTCTGGACAAACTCGTTAGCATGAATTAATTAATTGTTAAATTTGGATATATCGTAGTTAATCCTGTTGATATTTGTCATTTTCACTAATCGTTTATTGAAAATTACTACCTAGTTTTTTTTTTCAAATGTTTGTACGTTACTAAATAATCATAAAAATATTATTTTTTTTTGAAAAATAGTGATGATATCATTAAGAATCATGAATCAAAGCATCCCTAATGAGAAAGGTATTCACATATTCTTTACGTACTAACCTGAAATATTTATAGCTTTAGCTAACAAGTGAGCCATAAATCGGCTAAAAAATTAACTAAAACATTTTTTTTATTTTAAAACAAATAAAACATCATTTAAATTAAAAAAAAAAAAAAAGAGTGGTTACAACGGTCATCTACACTACGACGAATCCTAGAGACAAAGGGAAATGAGTTATAAAATTAATGTGGTTAAAATTAATCTGACTCAACCGCAACATTTGTCCACGCTTTTATCCTTTATCTAGCTTAGGGCCTATCTCATGTCCATTACCTCAAATACAAATTCAACATATAATGGTTCCTGCAGGTATAAGAACTGGTTAAAATTATTATAACTGAATTTCAACTCGTTCCAAATTCCATTGTTATTATCCTTTCTATATTTATTCTAAATTTATTTAATGCCTATTCATATTTATTTAATAAAATATAATTAATATATGATGACGAGGCAGACTTTCAAGATTCAGTCTTGGGTTGAAGTTCGGATTCTTCACTGGTTGACCTATCACTTGTAAAATAAGAGACTAGTAGCTCTAGTGGAGAGACTCTAATATCTAAGTCAGTAATTACTCTGTCTTAGTAAAAAATGAGCTTTCTTAATTGTGAAAAAGATAAATTTACTTGAGGTGATCTACCTTTATTTATAGTTGGGAAGTAGGGGACAACAACTATATACATCAACGAAGTTTTCCTGATATATCATAATCTTATTGGCTGAGTCTAAAACTCGATTGTGTTGAGAAAAGAAAATACCGAACTGACACTCAAATGTTGATGAATGACTATAACTCTTCTCTTAAGGAGCTCGGTTCTATATTCAGGAATCTCTTTTTAAAGAGCTAGATTCCTTCTTTGGAAATCGACAGTTCGGTAATTTTTGGCTCGGTAATTTCTGAGTAATATCATTAGTCTCCCACGAGATATCTGACATTAATGTCAAAAAAGACAGATGTCGCAATGAGAAGTCGGCTGAAATGAGCGAGAAAAGCCAAAAAAAATTTCGCCCAAGCCACTGAAGGTGATCCTCTATAAATAGGTGACATAGTCGGCTCATTTCTCAACTGTTGTTAAGTGTTAAAGCTTGGTTTGTTAAAGTTGTTGATAAATATTTAGGTGTTATAGCTCACAATCAAGTGGATTGATATTCAAAGAGTAGTTGAATGCGAAGATTATTGTTGTACGCTATAGGTGAGCATTTACTGTTATTTGTTATTATTGTTTGTTATATTTAGGAAGAAAATGAGTTCGGAGAGTGGCAATATGTCGACAAACGAAGAGAAAGGAAAAGAACCATATATACAATATAGTGATCCTTCGCAATCAGATACTGATAGTATGAGCTCATCTAAAAATCAGGACTCTAAAGAGAGAGAGTCGATCAAAGGGCAGCTAGGGGTATTGGGAGGGAAACCATGGCCAATCTGGATCTTAAAATGAAGATGAAGAAGGAGTTTTGGTTGGGACAGACTGAGCTCGAGTGAAAGATATACGATGCTAGTTAAAAGAAGAAGATTTTAAAGGAGATCAGAGAAAAATATCAGATACCAGATGAATATCAAATAAAATTGTCGGGGGAGGATATACAGAGGGATGATAATCCAGGACCCGATCAAATGATAGTGTATAAAGAATACCTGATTACAGGAGTTCGGTTCCCTTTACGCTCGTTCATTAAGCTATTTTTTTCCATGACAAGAATTTTCCTTTGGCAATTAAGTTTGAACTCATGGAGGACTGTCGTAGGACTCTAGATTCTAAGCAAGTTATTGTCCGTGGTGCCCTCACAAAGAATTCAGACCACTCTGTGTAATGTGAAATCGCGGCCTAATGCAGATAAAGATTTTCTATTTTTCCAGGCTAGGCTAGGACTTAGACTATTCTCTGGGAAGCCCGATTCAATGAAGGGTTGGAAAGATCACTTTTTTATTTTAGAAAAAAGAGGGCGGCCTCGGGTGCCAAGTAAGGTGGAACCGGGCACCACACTGGCCTAAAATAAAGAGGGAGAACCATGAGCCTGGGAGAAAGAATTTTTTGATATAATAAAGCAGGACATTCAGAAAGAGAAGTTAAATGTCCTGCGGCTGATAAAGAGATACTCTCTGATTGGAAAGGACCTTATCGAACCACTCCTTAAGGTTCGGGCTGGTAATACTTGCTTGTATTTCATTTTGTTACCCCGATAATAATGTTTCTGATTTGTTGTTTTGATGCAGATATGGAGAAAGGGAAGCAGCTGGATCGAAAAGAGAATCTAAAGAAAATACAAGCAGACCGAGCTGCTAAAGTTATCAAATCAAAGCAGAGCAGAGTTGTAGGAGAAATAAGCTCTAAAAGGAAGCGAATAGAGGAAGAGATAATCGAGGTCAATGATAGAGAGGTGACAATCGCTGCTCATGCTTCCTCTTTACCTGAAACCGAGGTGATCCCCGAGCAGGGACTTAAGCTTGGGTGAACCGCAGGGGATCCCAAGGCAGAAAAACAGCAGGGAGCGTCAAACGCGGGAGCACAAGCAGTTTACTTTGAGGGGAGGAAGCATTTGTTGAGCCCTTCGCAAGTGCAGCATGCTCTGTTTGAAGAGTTTAGGGTTTGGTATAGACTAGAGTATTCTTTAACAGACACACAAGTTGGAAATTTTTGCCTGAATTTTCTTAGGAAGATTCCCAAAGAAAACAACTTTCTAGGCGGGATGGAAATCAATGAACTACTGGAGCAGTTTACTAACTCGATTGCCGATGTAAGGGCAGTTCAGCTTTGATTTCAATTTGAATTGATTGTCTTCTTGGGACACTAAGTGTGGTTTCTATTTTGATAGCACGGTCTTCTGGCCCTTCATGTGGGAGATCGGTTCAACGGGGCTCTGCATGGATATAAAAAGGCTAAAAGTGATGCCAAGAAAGCTGCAAAAGCTGAAAAACAAGCAAAGAACCAGTTAAAGGAAGTCAAAGTTCGATTAGCCAGAGCTAAGAAGCGAGCGAAGGAGTTTGAGCTCCAGGTATTAGCTGCGATTGAAGCTGAGCAAAAAAGCCTTGGCAAAAACTGCTAAGGTTCGTAAGTAATGCTGAGAAAGCTTGGTTTGAACTATAAGTCATGAGGAAGGATATGTATGTAACTCGTGAATTGCTAGCCAAAGAGCAAGAATAGTTGAAAAAATTGAATGAAATAAATGAAGATCGGATCTTGGAAGGCATTAATTTCAAGAGGTCGTGAAAGGAGATCTCGAAAAAAAAATATCCGACAGAGGACTTTGGTTAGGTAATAGACGTCCTGACCGAGCTCCAGAATATGCTGACAGGAAACCTGTTGATGCTAGTAGAGAAATAGGCCCGAAAAATGTAGAGCAATAAAAATGTTGTTCTTTCACCTTCTATTGTATTTACTTTTTTCATTGTATCACTATCAGCTGGATTTTAGAGCTAAGACTTATCTTTGTTCAATTATTATGAATGAAACTTTATTTTATAAGTCGGTTTACATCAATTTATTTGTGTTTGTTGATAAATTTTATATTGCATATAACTCGGTGCAACTAGGGCGTTTATGTAGTATTTTTAGTTTGGCGGGACTATGGCGTTCATGCACGATTAGAGCTATTTGCTTGGTGCGACTAAGCTACTTATGCACGATCAGAGTGCTCATAGCTCCGCGCGACTAAGGCACTTATACACGATTAGAGTGCTCATAGCGTGACTAAGGCACTTATGCACAATCAGAGTGCTCATAGCTCGGTGGGACTAAGGCGCTTATGTACGATCAGAGTGCTCATATCTTGGTGCGACTAAGGCACTTATGCACAATCAAAGTGCTCATAGCTCTGCGAGACTAAGGCGCTTATACGCGATCAGATTGCTCATAGCTTGGCTTTTATATACCGGTACAGGTGTGCCACTTTTGTTTAGAATGAAAAGACAATTACACAAGAGCATTTTAAGAGTGTCAGCTTTTCTTTATTTACTCGATGTGCATTAGGCATAAATACAGAAATAATATCATCATATGAGAAATAGGGGTAGGCATCGGTCATTTCGATTAATTAATCGACTGATTAACCAAACAGATTTTCTTAAAATTTTTTAATTGAACGGATCAAATTTTTATTTTGGTTGGTTAGGTTAATCAACCAAACATACCAATTTTTTTAAAAAAATTTATAATAAAAATTTTATTTAGAATAAAAAATTAATATAAATTAAATAACTAAATAAAACTTATTTAAAAACTAAAAAAATAATTTTATTTTGTAATAAAAGTTTATATTTATAGTAAAAAAATAATATAATTAAAGAATTAAATACTAAATAATAACTAAATAATTTTTTTTAAAAAAAAAAGAATTTGGTTAACTGTTAACCCATCAAACCAAACCAGTTAACCATTAACCAAATTAAAAATCAAATTTATATAAATTCTTTATTCGAATTGACTGAATTATTCTAAATTTGGTTAACTGAACTGAACTTTAAGTCATTTAACCAAAATTTACCCACTCCTAATGAGAAAATGCAAGAAAGAGAGTGTATATAAACATATTACAACCTGTAGAAACTATTAAAAGTATTTTTTAAATTGTCCGCGTTCCATGATCTGGCGACCTCTTTCTCCTATGTTGTGCAGAGCTTGTAGGAACTTTTCTTAGAAATTTTAGCTATTCAGTAGGGTCCTTCCTAGTTGGCTCCGAGTTTCCCTAGTCCAATCGATTCATGAGTAGATACAACCCTTCAAAGGACCAAATCCCCTTCAGAGAATTGCCTTAAGCGGACTCTTTTATTATAGAAGTTAGTCATGTTGGCTTTGAAGGCTTCTGCATTGGTGCTTGTTTGATCTCTTTTAAATTCTAACATGTCCAAATTGTACTTGCAGTCTGACTCTTGATCTTCAGAGATGTTAAGAGTTCTGGTTGATGGAAATCTAATTTCAATAGGGATAACTACTTCAGTTTCGTATGCCAATGCAAATGTGTTTCTCCAATAGCAGCTCTTGGTGAAGTTCGATAAGCTCATAATACATTATACAACTTGTATGCCCACCAACCTTTAGCTTCATCAAGTCTTCACTTTAGTCCCTTCAAAATGGTTCAGTTTGTCACCTCGGTTTGACCATTGGCTTGTGGGTGACAGACCAAAGTAAACTGAAGTTCAATGTTAAGCTCAACACAGTATTTCTTGAATTGTTTGCAATTAAAATTTTTTCCATTATCTGTGATAACTGTATGAGGAATACCGAATCTTGTAATAATTGCTTTGTTAAAAAACTTGATGATCATAGCCAGGGTGATAGTCGCAAGAGGCTCGGCTTCCACCCATTTTGTAAAATGATCTACTGTAATCACTAGGAATTTCCTTTAGGCCGTGGCTGGAGGAAAAGGGCCTAGGATATCCATTCCTCATTGTGTAAAAATCCATGGATTATTGATCTAATTCATGTTTGTAGTAGGCTGATGTTACAAATTGGCGTATTTCTGATATTTGTCGCATTTTTTTACTAGCTCCTTCGTATCATCATCCATAGATGGCCAAAAATATCTTTGTAAGAGTGTCTTTCAAGCAATAGTTTGGGCTCCTTTATGTGCTCCATATATCCCTTCGTGAATTTCTCTCAACAAATAGTTTCCTTCCTCTTTCGATACATATCTACTCCAAAGGTGTGAGAATGACCTCCTAAACAAAATCTCATCATGAATTGCATATAGCCTTAATTTTATGACAACTTTTTTGGCTTCCACTGAATCTTTTGGCAACTCACCTGAATCTAAGAATTTATAGATAGGAAGCCTCCATCTTTCCAAAGAATATGTTATCATTACAACTGGGGTTTCATAGCTCAAGCATCATTTTAACTTTGCAAGCACTCCGTTCTTAAGAATCCCCTCTTTGAAAGCAACGAAGTTAGCCAAATGATTAACTTGTTCGTTCTCTGCCCGCATGACCTGATGGATTTCCCACAATCCAATATTTTTCTCCAAATTAGAAAGGAGTTCAGTCACATGCTCCTTGTAGCAAGTCATGTTCCGGTGTCAGTCACTACTAACTGAGAATCTGAAAAAATTTGCAAGAATTTGGGCCGGACCTCTAAGGCAAGTCTTAATCCTAAACTGACACCTTCATATTCGGTGACATTACTAGAAGCAAGAAAATCCAACCTTGCAGAATATCGAACAGATATCTTTCCTGGACTCCGAAGAATTATCCCGATTTCAGCTCCTTCATTACAAGATGCTCCATCTATGTAGAGGAACCAAGTCTCCATGAGGATGGCTTTAAGAGGTTGCTCATATAATTCAGTAATGAAGTCTGCCAAAATCTTGGCTTTCATAGCCTGCCGGTGCTCATACTAAACATCAAATCTTTCCAGCCAAGCTGCCCATTATGCCAACTGCCCTGAAGTTTTCGGCCTCTGAAAGATCTTTTTCAAGCATGAGTTGGTGCGTACAATGATGGTATGTGCATCAAAATATGGTCGAAGTCTTTTTTGAGGTAATGTGGAGGGCCATAGCCAATTTTTCTGAAGGAGGGTACCTAAGCTCGGGAACCTTTAAGACATGACTAGTGTAATAAATTGGAAACTACTGATTGTCCTGTTCTCTGATCAAGATTGAGCCAATAGCCGCTAGTATAGCTGAAAGGTACAAATAAAGTGTCTTGTCTGGCACTGGCCGGCTAAGTAAAGCTATAAAGGAGGTGAGTTAAGGAACTGTTTAAGCTTGAGAAACACCTGCTGGCACTAATCTGTCCATTGAAATTGCTCGACACTCTTCAAGAGCTTATAAAAGGGCAAACACCTTTTGACCGAGCATGAGATGAATCTTCCAAGTGTTGTAATTCTCCCATTCAATTTCTACACCTATTTAATATTCTTGGGCGGTTCCATTTCTATCACAGCCTATATCTTCTCAGGATTAGCTTCAATATACCTCTTTGATATCATAAACCCCAGAAATTTTCCATATTGAACCCCAAATGCACACTTCTCTAGATTAAGCTTCATATTCACCTGTTTGAGAATTTTTGAAGACCTCCATAAGGTCAGCAGGTTGTTCAGTCGAAGTTTTAGATTTAATAATCATATCATCAACATACACGTCAACAGTTCAGCCAATTTGATGTTCGAAAAGTTTGTTAACGATCCATTGATAAGTAGCACCTGCATTCTTCAAATCGAATGGTATAACCTTGTAGCAGTACGTACCTCTTCCTATAATAAAAGAAGTTTTTCTCTGATCTTTGACCTTCAAGGTGATCTGATGGTAACCAGAAGAAGCATCAATAAAGATGTATTCTTCATAACCCGTTGTTGAATCTAGAAGGTGATCAATGTTCAGAAGTGGATATGAGTCTTTAGGGCATGGCCGGTTAAGAGTGGTAAAATCCACGCATATTCTTCACTTACCATTCGGTTTCTTTACTAATACCATATTGGCTAACCAGTCTGGGAATAAAATCTCTTTAATGAAGCTCGCCTTTAATATTTTTTTTACCTCTTCTTCTTCAGCCAACTGTTTTTTCAGACCCAAATTTCTTTTCTTTTGTCTAATGGGAACAGCTATAGGATGTACATGGAGTTCTTGAATCATAAGTTTGGAAGAGATCCCAGTAACATCAATGGTGTCCCAAGCGAAGACATCTTGATACTGCTTTAAAGTTTGAGTCAGGGCGAGCTCTTTGTTCAGGCTATAGGAGCTTGCTATCTTCAATATCTTATTTATTCCCACTGTTATGTCTTTCAGTATATCCGCGGCCTCAGCTCTGGATTTAGGTTTACCAGGCACATCGAAGGAGTCTATTGGGAGAACTATGTTTGCATTTTTAAGAAGAACAACATAGGAATTATGAGCCATCTGTTGATTGTCTCTAAGGATTGCCAATCCATGATATGCTGGGATCTTCATTACTAAGCTTTTCATGGAAATGCAAACATTCACCCCTATGAGCAACATGTGTCCAAAAAATGAGTTGTATACAAATTTCATATCAACCACCATAAAATAAGTGCCACAGTTTCTGACAACTGACTCATCTCCCAACTGGACATTGAGCATAATCGAGCCAAGAACTGGGACGCTATATCCAGAAAGACCAATTAAAGGAGCAGAAACGAGCTTCATGATAGCTACAGATGAACTGAGCTTCTTATATGCCTCTAATATTAAAAGATTAATGGTCAACATACCACAATCATCAGTTTTGTGGCCATGCGCTCAATGAAAGCTGCAATATAAACCTCGATCTCTATTTGGATCCTCGCTCATTGGCCTGGGCCAGTTTACTTCAACATTCTCTTTTAACCATCGAAATATACTGACGACTAGCATGAAGCTCTTTCCAAATCCGAGAACTTTCATCCACCCTGATGTATTTATGAGATCCGGCCATTAGCTTGGTAAAATCTTGAGGTGGATTCTTGCTTAAGGAATTTAAAAATTGGGGACACTCTGTGTTTCTGATTAGTGTCTCCAAAGCTGTGTCAAAGTTTACTTTGGGGATTTTACCACTATGTTATTGAATCTTTCCACATATTCTCTCAATGTTTCTTTGGGTTTTTGAACAACTTTGAACAAATCTGCGGATGTTCTGCCAGGATCTATAGAAGCCACAAATTTGTTTACAAAGAGCTCGGTGAGTTGGCTGAAGTTATGTATGGAGTGTGGTTCCAAGTTTTTATACCACAACTGGCCATTACCAATCAAGGTTTTTGGAAAAAGCTTGCACAAGGCAGGATTTGAGGTGGTATAAATGAGTGTTGTGTTAAAAAAGTAGTCAACATGATGACAGAGACCCGTTGTTCCATCATACTCTTTGAACTTCGGTATGTGAAAGTTTGGATATACAACATTAGGGATTTTCTTGGACAGGGGGAAGCGAAAGGCAATATCATATTGCAGTTCTATTACCTTGCACATTCACTTTATTCTTTCATCAACTAGAGCCTTGATGTCTTTCTCTGTAAATGGCACATCATTTTGTTTAAGTTTTTGAGAAGTTTGCTTTGAATAAGTAGATGCCTGAGATATAAAATGCTTGGGGGAACAAAAGCTCCTCCTTGTCCTGTTCTCCGGGTCTAAGGCTTCATTTTTCATTTGGGATTGATGATTAAACTCAGGCTAAAATTAGAGAGGACAATGTCTAGGTGGGCAGAGAGGCGTGTTACAAGTTGGTGGTGGTGTATGTGTTAGTTTGAATGGGTTGAATCTGATGGTAGCTGATGGCCTAGAAGAAAAGTTCGGGTTTCAGCAGCCAGGGGTTTGGGTTGTGTTTGAGGGAGGCTTCCACCAACTTGCTGTCCAAAAACTTTGATGAAGTTATTGAAAGTGTCTGTGAGCTCTTTAGCTATTTGGTTTACTGGGCTCGAGGATTGTACTATTATTGAAACCAGTTGTACCAATGGGGTAAGTAAAGTGGAGAGAGCTGCAGGGGTCGATTCGACTTTGGATGTAGCTGTTGAGGGTCCTGGTATTATATAGATTACTTGTGATGGTCCGACTTGAGAATGGTTGTTAAAGTTAATATTATTGTTCGGGGCGGTGTGATTTTCTAGTGTATAGGGCGGTAGAGGAAGTCTCTCATTTGTGATTTGAACATGGCTCGATGGCTCATGGGTGTAATCTTGAGTCCTGCTATCCATTACTTGGGGATCAGCTAGTCCATGCTCACCGCACCATTGATGACGAGGTGGACTTTCAGGACTTCTTCTTGGGTTGAAGTTCGGGTTCTTCACTGATTGACCTGTAAACTGTAAAATAAGAGACTAGTGGATTGAGCTTCAGTGGGGAGACTCCGATGCCTAAGTCAGTAATTACTCTATCTTAGTAAAAAATAAGTTTTCTTAATTGTGAAAAAGATAGAATTACTTGTGGTGATCTACCTTTAATTATAGTTGGAAAGTAGGGGACATCAACTGTATACATCAACGGGTTTTCTAGATGTGTCGAAATCTTGTCGGCTGAGTCTAAAGCTCAATTGTGTTGAGGAAGAAAATACCGAACTAATACTCAAAAATTACCGAATTGACACTCAAAGGTTGATGAATGAGTATAGCTCTTCTCTTGAGAAGCTCGGTTCTGTATTCAGAAACCTCTTCTTAAAGAGCTCGATATTTTTTTTTGAAAATCGACAGTTCGGTAATTCCTGGCTTGGTAATTTCTAGGTAGCATCAATATACATATTATTATATAATCAAATTCAAATAATAAATATTTGAGGTATATATCTATCTGAATCTAATTCGAATTTATCATGCATAGCAAAAATACTATATATCTACTTAAACTTATTTGTAAATTATACATATCTTACATAAACAGATCAAATTTTTAAAAATATTAAATCAGTTGTCATTCTTAGGATCTTGTTTCTACCCCAAAACATGTATTGTTTGATGAAGAGTACAATATTTATAATGAAAAGAAATTAATATTTTTTAATATACTTTTAAAATTAAAGGTGTATTTAGGATGATTTTTATTTTTTGATTTTAGTTTTTTTAAAAAAATTAAAATTTATTCGATAATATTATTAAATTTTATATTTTTCTGATTAAATAAAATATGTTTCAGGCTAAATATGTAATCTATAAAAGATGATTTTGAGTACTTTAAATTTAAGAAAATATTGTATATCAATTAAACTTTTTATTTCTATATATATATATATATTTTATATTAATAATTTTTTTATTGTAAAAATTAGTTTTTATGTTATTTTTAATTTTTTTTTATTTTTAACCACTAAAATATGTATATTTTTTTAAAATATAAAAAAATTCTTAAAAATATAAAATAAAAATTAAAAATATTTTTTTTATTTTTAAAAAATAAAAATAAAAAATCTGCAATAAAAACGAATATACTGTAAAAAAATTCATTTTTTAATTATGTTTTTGATATGACAATCGGACAACAAAATAAACAAGTTATTTTTCTAAAAAAATGTGCTTCTTAAACAATAATAGTTCTAAAATTATTATCATTTGTTTTAAAGAGGGTGTATCTGAGATTTTACGAGTAAGCTAATCTAAATACTATTAATTATTTAAAAAAATTATTTTAAAAAAATAATTATTAGTAGTTAATTTAATTAGATTCAATTAATTTTTATCGAATTTAATAAATTTTATTAATAAATATATATACTTCAACACATCATATATTAACTCAATCGATTCAAATTAACATAATCAATAGATTTAGTTAAATTAAAATTGAGCTATTTTGTATATTTTTAATTTATTTAAATTATATTTAATTAATAAGTAATAATAATATTTTAATTTAAAAATTTAAGTTAAAATTAATTGTTATATGTTTTTATTTTATTTTAAGTATTCGTGATTTTTTTATTTTAATTATTATTTTTATAAATTTAAAATAATATTAATTATAAAATTTTAAATTTATTTTTATTAGGTAAAATTAATAATTATTAAAAAAATAATTATTAAAAAAATAATTAAATAAAATATTATAAATTTTTTATAAAATTTATAATATCTCTGAGGAGCAGTTTGTATCAATTTCGAAAGAACAAGTAGTGTCGTCGTCATCATGAAATTCAATCTCTCGAGGCATCATTAATGGCCACCCATCACAAGTAAGCAACAAAACCCTTCATTCATGTTTAAAAATTGTACACTCCTAAAACCGAACAACACGTGGCATATAGTTATTGGACGAAGACATCAACAAACTTTCGTTCTTTCTTTCTTTACAACAAACACAAAGCTTCAACCTCAATTTCTTTTATCTTCCCTTCCGTGTCTCTTCAACCTCATTTATCAGACTCTGAATCACATATACTCTGAGATTCACATTTATCCGATCTTTGACTTTTTCAAACAAACACAGACCTAAAAAGTATTGTTGTTTCATGAGGGGAACCGAGACATCGGAGCCTTTGCTGCTCCCCGATTCTAACCAAATCGAAGCCATTGAATCGGAGCATGTCCCTCAATGGAAGGATCAGATCACTATCAGAGGACTGTTAGTGAGTGCTTTGTTGGGTACGCTTTTCTGTATAATTACTGACAAGCTCAATCTCACCGTCGGTATTATCCCCTCGTTGAATGTCGCCGCTGGTTTGCTTGGCTTCTTCTTTATCAAGTCATGGGTTGGATTCTTATCCAGGCTGGGACTTTCCGTTGTTCCTTTCACCAAACAGGAGAACACTGTTATTCAGACCTGCGTTGTTGCTTGCTATGGCCTTGCCTTTAGTGGTAAATTATGTTCTTAGGTTTGCTAATTCTGAGTAGTTTTTTTTGAATGTTCAATTCAATTGACTTCAATTTTTTACAGGAGGATTTGGATCGTATTTGCTTGCTATGGATGAGAAAACTTATAAATTAATTGGCCCTGATTATCCTGGTAACAGGGCACTGGATGTTAAGAACCCTGGATTGGGCTGGATGATTGGGTTCTTGTTCGTTGTCAGTTTCTTTGGACTTTTTAGTCTTGTTCCCCTTCGCAAGGTAATTCCCTTTTTATTATTATTGTTATTAATAAATTTTTGGTTTATGATTAGAGTTTTGAAGTATTGTTCATATGCTACTATTCTTTATCAGCTTTATTAGCAAGTTGTTAATGTTATAAACGTCAAAAAATAGGTTATGGTCATGGATTATAAGCTTACATATCCCAGTGGGACAGCCACAGCAATGTTGATTAACAGCTTTCACACAAACACTGGAGCTGAACTTGCAGGGTAACAGCTGTATTAATTAAGTTTTTCATTCTTTTTGGCTGCTATTATTGTTGAGTATTTTGAAAGCAAGAATAGTTTGAGCATCTTCAAATTGACATGAACAACCAAAAAAATTAATATCGTTTCTAATTATCATCTGTATGTCAACTCTTTACAGGAAACAAGTCACGTGTCTTGGAAAATACTTGACCATTAGTTTAGCTTGGAGCTGCTTTAAGTGGTTCTTCAGTGGTGTTGGGGATTCCTGTGGATTTGATAACTTTCCCAGTTTTGGTTTGACATTGTTCAAAAACACGTAAGCTTCTAATTCTTAGTTACTAAATCTGGAAATCAGAGAACTGGAAACTTTGTCTCTAAGCTGCTGTTTGATCCATGCCTTTCATTTTGATACATGGACAACATAAATTCATAATGACAAGTCTATGTTATATTTGACACTTAAGTTTGTTTTGCCCAGGTTGTTTCATTGATGAGCTTTGTAAGAAGGCGTGCCGATACTGTTTTAATGTTTAGCAGCATGTAGTGTAGCTTTTTTTTTTTTATTGCTAATATAAATGCTTGATATTCTTCATAATGTTTTTAGTTGCTCACATATGTCCCACTCTTCTTGCAGGTTTTATTTCGACTTCAGTCCAACATATGTTGGATGTGGTCTTATTTGCCCTCATATAGTTAACACCTCAGTTCTTCTTGGGGCTATCATCTCTTGGGGTTTTCTCTGGCCCTTCATCTCTCAACGTGCTGGTGACTGGTATCCAGTTGACCTTGGTAGTAATGATTTTAAGGGTCTTTATGGATACAAGGTATGGTGCAATATCAGCATCTTATGGCAATACTGACTGGAATTTCATTGTTTTATTTGTGCGACTTAGGACAAATGCGTACAGTTTCATTTATAGGCCTGCACTTCTGAATGGATGTAAGCTAGATAGATAATTCATGACCTCTGTGCAGGGACAGAACCAAGGGGGGTCCTGGGGGGACAGTTGACCCCCTTTGGTTCCTACATATGTATATATATATGTGTGTGTATATATATATATACATGTGTGTATATAGATATATATATATAATATTAAAAATAAAAAAATAATTATTTCTCATTTTATTTTTGTATAGAAAATTTAATGTCTAATTTAAATGTGGATAGAATTATTAGTAATGGACCTAACTAAATAAATAAAATTCTTAAAAAATTATTTTTATTTTGATATAATTTTATTACTTTCAAATCAACTCATATTTTTTGTATAAAAAGTATTAAATTTTGCTAATTAAATTTTTTTAAATATGAAAATTGGTATAATAAAATTGAATTGAACTTAATTTTTTAAAATTTAAATGTCTAAATAAATATTTATTTTTAATTAAATATTGATTAATGAAATTATATTTTGATATAAGTCTCAATGTTTTTATTTATATATTATATCAATATTTTATTTATATATATTATATTATGTAAATTTATTCAAAATAATTAATTTAAACACTTTCTTTAAAATATCTCCAAAATATATTAAATAATTAAAATATCTTAAAAATATGTAAAAATTATTTTAAAAATAACATATAGCAGTGGCAGAACCAAAATTCAATTGAGAACGTCAAAATTTTGAAAGAAAAAAAATTATATTTAGCATATAAATTCATTGCGAATAAATTCAAGGTAAAATTGAATAAAAATAATTTTTTTAACATTACAGTAGTGCAACTAATTTTTATTCTTAGTTTAACGATGATTGAAATGTGGTTGTTGTATTTTGTGAGTCTGCATCTAATTTTTAATATTTTTATATTTTGATTAGTAATTATATGTTAATGGTTTAAAATGATATTATTTAGATTTAATACTAGTAAATTTATCCCTAAAAAATTAATATCATATATTTTTTTACAATTGGCAAAAAAAGTTTTACAATATAAATAATATTTTTATTTAAATATAAATTCATATTCATCAAATTTATGAATTTAGATAAAATTCATATGTAGTATTATAAAAATTTAATAATTTAGTTATAAAATTTTAAATATAAATATTTTTATTGTTAAATTGAGACAAATTATAAATAAATTTATGACTGATAATCCCTAATGAATAAAAATTTTATAGCAAAATAAATAATGTAATATAATTAATTATGAATATTTGCCAAATAAAAAAATATTTATCTTTATTTAATTAAGTATATTATTTAGTGGTGAGTAATAGCATCATTAGTATAAAATTAAAATAATAGAATTACTTATTATACTTATATTTTAAATGTTTATCAAGTGAAAAAAATATTTTAGATATCTTATTAATAAGAAGTTATGAGTACACACACACACACACACACACACATATATATATATATATATATATATATGAGAGGGGAGGGAGGGTCCATGGACTACCCAGGACCCCCTTACATCCGCCCCAGTATGTTGGAGCTTCATACAAGTCCCCAAAGTGTATGAAATTTTACTGCCAACCTTTGAAATTGGAATGTTGCTTGAAAGTATTATAGAATTCCCAGCCTCAAGTGCAATATTGGATTTCTCCAATTTTAATTTGTACCTGAGTTATCCGTTTCTCCCTGTTCTTGGAAACCCTGGAGAACCATTGGCATCATAGAGATATATTCTACTACATTTTATTTAAATGTTGCAATACATGCTTGCTCCTTTGTGAAATTCTCTTGGAAGGTCTTTGCTCTGAAATCTTTTTCACCTAGCTGTCACATTGTGTGCAGGTCTTTATAGCCATTTCCATTATACTTGGTGATGGCCTTTATAATTTGATCAAGATAATTGCCATAACTGTCAGGGAAATGTGCAATAGAAGCACCAAAGAGAATCATCTTTGGTGCTTCTAGTGATATAGTTTATTCTACTACATTCTATTTAAATGTTGCAATACATGCTTGCTCCTTTGTGAAATTCTCTTGGAAGGTCTTTGCTCTGAAATCTTTTTCACCTAGCTGTCACATTGTGTGCAGGTCTTTATAGCCATTTCCATTATACTTGGTGACGGCCTTTATAATTTGATTAAGATAATTGCCATAACTGTCAGGGAAATGTGTAGTAGAAGCACCAAAGAGAATCATCTTCCTATTGTCAGAGAGGTTCAAGGTGAGATGACTTCTATCTATGTAACTTGGCCAGATGATCTTCTTTTCTATGCTTGTTTCAAATGCTGTAGGCAGTTATATATCTTATGCATAATTTTGCACTGTTAATTTAATGTCAGCCATCATTTAGACTGTTGTTCTATGTTAATCAAGGTACTTGAAATTGCTGGAAAAATTCTGCGCCTTTGTTAACATTCTTCAAGTATTGTGTTTAACTGGAAATGTCAAGTTTGTTTTATAACTCAGGGATTGAGAGGTTGCAATTTGAACTTTGAAGAGGTGAATTATAATCTTCAAATAACTTAAAGTAACTACAATTACAGTTCATCTCTTCAAATTAGGATGTTGTTAATTTAAGAGATGCACTTTCAGTTATTGTCAGGTGTTTGTTAATTTGAACATATTCATATCACAGAGATATCCTTAACATGATTGCGAAGTTCCTTTTGAATGTTTAGTTCAATGAGAATGGCTGGATGCATATGCAATTTATACCAGTTTCTTACTTCAAAGAAGCACTGCTTTTTCTTTAGATGAATTGTTCTAACAATGCCTCAGCAGATGGTGAGACTTCCAAATTACAACTGGAACAGAAAAGGCGAGATGAGGTGTTTCTGATAGATAGTATACCATCCTGGTTTGCAGCCTCTGGGTATGTGGGACTGGCTGCAATATCAACAGCAACAATTCCAATCATTTTTCCTCCGCTTAAATGGTATTTGGTTCTTAGTTCTTACATAATTGCTCCTGCCCTTGCCTTCTGCAACTCCTATGGCACTGGGCTAACAGACTGGAGCTTGTCATCAACCTATGGAAAGATTGGTCTTTTCATCATTGCTTCAATGGTTGGAACTAATGGAGGGGTTGTAGCTGGATTAGCAGCTTGTGGGTTAATGATGTCAATTGTCTCAACTGCAGCTGATCTCATGCAGGATTTTAAGACAGGTTACCTCACTCTGTCATCAGCCAAGTCGATGTTTGTGAGCCAGTTGATAGGCACAGCCATGGGTTGTGTTATAGCCCCATTGACATTTTGGTTGTTTTGGACTGCTTTTGATATCGGAGCACCTGATGGTCCATACAAAGCTCCATATGCTGTAATATTCAGGGAGATGGCCATATTAGGTGTTGAGGGCTTCTCTGAACTGCCCAAATATTGCCTGGCCATGTGTTGTGGGTTTTTTATAGCTGCATTGATTATAAATCTTCTGAGGGATGTGACTCCTAAGAAGATCTCACAATTTATTCCTATTCCAATGGCGGTGGCAATCCCGTTTTATATTGGAGCTTATTTTGCAGTTGATATGTTTATAGGGACAGTGATATTGTACATTTGGGAGAGAGTAAATCGGAAGGATGCAGAAGATTATGCTGGAGCAGTTGCATCAGGTTTAATATGCGGTGATGGGATATGGACAATACCATCAGCAATCCTCTCTATTTTCAGGATCAATCCTCCCATTTGCATGTACTTTGGACCTTCTTCGAGTACGTGAGCAGCAGCAGTACAAGTACTGCTTGTGCTGTAATTGTAAATATACGTTTATTTAAACTGTGTATTATTCTTTGGATTCTGTAAAAATGTGTTTGGGTTGATTGATTATTTAAAGTGTACTAACCAATGAAAATAACTTATGAATACATTTTTATGTGTTAGTATTTTTTTTTCAAATATTGGACTGAAAAAAAAAAAAGAGAAAAGAAAAGATGCATAGGTAATCTTTGTAGTAATAGGACTTGTAGTTGGATAGTTATCAATTAGAGTAACCTGACTCAAATTTGGACAGGTTCAAGTTTAAATTTGATTCTCATCCATCTTAATTTTCGAAAACTGTGCGAAATCTGACAATTGAGCTAATTTAATTATTAGTCTTTTCTAACATTCTAAAACATAAAAAATTGTAAAAAAAATCTTTATATCTCTAAAATAAATAAATATAAAGCTTATGAAAATAAGGCGTCTTGATTTTTTTTTTTTAATTTCAGTAATGTAGGTATATTTTCAGATGCGTTTACACATCAACTGCGTTTAAATCTCCATACTCGATTGATGTGGATCAACATCAATCTAATGGGTTTTGACCATTTTACAGGAGAAGTTGATGCAGGTTCTGTATGGCTAATTGGCTATGAGCAATTCTAGAGTTTTTTTTTGGTAGTAGCTTTAATAGATCAAAGATCTAAAACTACAAAAGAAAAAGGGGAAATTATTTTGCTCTCACCCCACGCTTAATAACCATTTTCTGAAAGTGATTTAACCACTTGATTGAAACAACTTCTATGAATACAACTATAAATAAACAAAAGCACTAGAATTTTTGCTTTTGTAAAACTCTTTTGTAGATTTTTATGTATGGCTTTCCTTCAATATGCTTCATCATCAAACATTATTATGATGAATTCTACCTTTTAAAAGTTTGAATGTCTAATCATCTAACATTATACCATAATATTTCATCATTCAATACAACATTATCATATTAAATGTATGAAAAGAATTAACAAATTACATATACATGCCTATCTAAGTCTATTAATCAAGAAATTTAAATATCAATACTTTTTTTCTTACCCTTTTGTAGCCTGTCTATACTTTGATATTAATAGAAAAGGAGTTTAGGGTGGTTTTGGAAAGATGGTAAAATCCATTATTATTGCCTGACAGAAAATAAATCTTTTTCCATCTTCATAAAATTTCAATAAATGCATATTTTCTTTATCCTCTTCTAATAATAGAAGTAAATGGGAAATTTAAAGAAATAAAGTAGATTAGGGCTTCCCAATTTCGAAATGAAATAGTTAATTAAATTTGGCAAAATGTCAAAAAGACAGAGGAGAAGTACAACATATTTGTGTCTCTAAGTAATTGAAATTTTCAAAAATTTTCAAGCTTACCAATTTTTTTTTTTAGATTCTGGGTTAAAAAAAAAGGAAATCTAATTCCCTAATAAAGCACCAAAGATACAATTCTTAGATTTTTCTTTTGCACATGGCAGAGATTGTGACTTGTAATGGGGCCAATTTCGAATCTATCAATCCAAAACTTCCTCCATTAAAATTTTTTGCAACAATTCCTCTCCTTTTCCTATTGTTGTTGTTATTATTATTATTATTATTATTATTATTATTATTATTATTATTATTTGCATTTGACAATTGATATTACCCTCAAATGTCATTTCATAAAAACTTAATGAATTATTAGCAATTAACTATTATTAACCACAGTCACATGCATTATCTTCCAAAACCCCATTAATTAATTATTGGCTTTTGTTTGTTGGTTTCTGATAAAATCAAATTGCTAGTGAAAGATGGGCAAATCATATTAGAAGACAAGAAGAAGGGAAGTGAAAAATGTCCGTTTTAGCATGATTAGTCTCATCCTTTATAAATAGGCGGAGACTAAAAGTCTTAAAATCGAATATTTTTATTCGCAACTATGATTGAAAATTAATTATCAAATTTTTTATGGAAAAATTAAGTTAATTTTATTGAAAATATAAATTTATATGATTTTTTTATTATATTATTATTTTAATATTAAATATATTTATTAAAAAAATTTAATATTTTTAACAATATTACATGGAGAGAGATTCTTTCCCTTTATGCGTTGGTATTATCATTAATGATTGTATTAATTTTATATTTATTAATTGGTGGTTTGTTAGATTGAGTTTGAAATTTATTTTAATTCAATTAAATTTGATTAAATATAAAAAATTAAAATTGAATTAGATCAAAAGTATATATTTTTTATTAATTTATATATTTTTAATTTCGATTAGGTTGAATCGAATATATATAATATATTACAAATAAATTTAATATATATATATATATAATATTATGTATATATAAATTTATGGTTGGATTCGGATCAGATTATATAATATATGTTTATCGGTTGAGTTCGAATTCAAATGAAAAAATAAATCTCAATCCAACTATCATATTAAATCTAATTTTTTTTAAAAATATAAATCTAATTTCACCCAAATACATATTATAAATTAGCCGAATTCTATCAAAATCTATTCGATTCGGTCAGATTTAATCGGTTCCAAAAAATTTGCATACTCTTATTGGTATTTCTAATTTGTAAGTTTCTTTTGTTTGTTGGTCTACAAATTATCTTATTTGTTTGAGAGTTCGGGAGCTTGTTACTCTCCTCTTTTTTTTTTTTTTAATATTAAGTATTTGAGACATTGCTCGGCTAATTCAGATTCAAATAATGTTGGATTTCAAAGGAGGCGACTCTCCAAGTGAAAATTTTCCTATTTACAAAGTTCAAACTCTAGATCTTACTTAAGAGACAATAAATCTCTTACCACAAGTTTATTATTCTCCTTTCATTGTTAATGTTTTAATTACTGATATATAATTATTTATCTTTATTTTTTTAAAAAAAAATTATTAATAGATCTTTACTCATTCAACTGAAAGTATTGATTCAATTAAAAAAAGTTATGTTTAGTAATTTTATAATCTAATTTTTTAAAAAAAATTATAAAAATTATAAAAATTTGACATATTAATTAACTTATTAAAATGATGAATGAAAATAAATAAAATATGAAATATATCCTTCAATTTGAGATAAAGACAGTATTAAAAAAAAAAAGAAAAATTACTCTTATTTTCCGATAGAATATAAAGTGAAAAAATATGGACAGAGAAGTTACATATATAATATTTAAAATATTTTATTTATAAAAGGAAATAAAAGAAAATTGAGATAAAAAAATAAAAAACAAAAATAGGAAAAATGAAAAGAAAGAGGTAGGGATAGATGATAGAAGTAGAAAATGACACAAGGATAATAAAGGGTGAGGTCCATATGATCTTATCAAAAAGAGGCATTCAGTTATAGAGATTCTTGCTTTTAATGTAATAATAGAGCTCACCAATCGACGGGTGTGGCTGAGCCTGATATTATTAATTAATAAATAAATAATTAAGGCTTCTTCTTCTTCGTCATCATCATCATTTTCTCATTCTTTCTAATCCTTTACAGTAACTCCCATCAATATTCATAACAAGCAATATGACACCTAAACAACGACACCGCCACCTACATCTTTATATTCTTTCGCTTTCAGTATGTCAAGAAAGCTTTTTCTGAATTTTAACTTTTTACAGAGATTTCACTCCCTAAACCTTATTTCTACATGCTAAGGATTATGTACTTGTGATCCAAATTGCAGTGAAAAAAAGACAAATTTATTTAACATCATGTCTTTTTCATGAAAAAGGGTTCTAAAGCTAGAAAATATATTAATCTTGCTTGCTTCATTCTTTTAATTTTTTTCCATATATATATAATTAAATTTATTTATGTGAGGAGTTTCAAATTGTTATATAATTTAATGATAAAATTATAGATGAATAAAAAAAAATAAAGAATAAAAACTAATTATCTTAAGAATCAATTTTGGAGAGAAAAAATTTATATATTTTTTACTTTGTTATATCTTAAAAAACTTTACAATACTCCCAATGTATAAGATTATAATTTAAATAAAATATTACAGATTAATTATTAAGACAACAAAAAAAATAAAAAGATAAGATAATTTAAGAGATAAGATAGTTAAAAAGATAAATAATTAAAGAGAAATATCCACTTTTATTTATTTATTTTTTTTGAATTCATAAAATTTTCACTTGGGATGCTTTTCTATTGAGAATTTACTTTATTAAAATTTTATTAGGTAAAAACTTTGCTAGAAAAAAAATAATAAAGGAAAAATAATACAATATTCTTAATGTATATATATACTACCTCATTAAAGATCTTGTCAGAAAAAATTCAATGAAAAAAAATTTTGACTAAAAAAAAAATATAATGTATATTTTACTTTCCCTCATGAAGACATCACTTCACATCTTGTAGTCTATGCATTCTAATTATATGTCTTAACTTATCAAATATTACAGTGAGTAATGTTTTTGTGAATAAATATGTTAGATTATCACTTGAACGAATTTGCTGAACATCTATTTCACTTTTCTTTTGAAGATCATGAATGAAAAAAAATTTTGATAAAATATATTTCATTTGATTACCTTTGATATACCCTTCCTTTAATTTAATTATACATGTTGCATTATTTTTATATAGTATTATTGAAATATTTTCTTGAAATGGGAAACTACACATCTTTTGAATATGATAGCTCAATGATCTTAGACAAACATATTCTTGACTTGCATTGCTATTATTTCTACGTGGTTTGAAAAAGTAGCTAGTAAGGTCTGCTTTATAGATTGTCATGATATAATTGTACCTCCATATATGAATAAATATCATGTTTGAGATTGAGCTTTATGTGAATCAGATAAATATCTTACATTTGCATAACCAACTAATTGTGATTTAAATTTATTAAAATAAAATAAATCCATATCAATTGTTCTTTAGAGAAATCTAAAAATATATTTAATTCCATTAAAATATCATCTTGCTAATAGACTTACAACAAATACTATGTCTAATATTATATTATTAGCAAGATATATTAGTATACCTATAGCACTTAAATATGGTATTTAAGGACCAAAAAATTCTTCATCATTCTCTCAAAGACGAAAAGGATTTTTATGCATTTTTAGTAATCTAACAATAATTGAGGTATTCAATGGATGTGCTTTAGCTATATAAAATTATTCTAAGATCTTTCTTGTATAAGTTGACTAATGAACAAAATTTTTATCTTTTAGATACTCGATCTGCAAGCCGAGGTAAAATTCTATTTTTTTCAATATCCTTCATTTCAAATTCTTTCTTTAAACAATCAACTGTCTTTTGAAGCTCTTCAGGAGTTCCAATAATATTTATATACAATAATTATGACAAATTTTTTTTTCTAGAAAAGTACATAGACAAATTAAATCATTTTTATATCCTTCTTTCAATTAATATTTACTTAGACGATTATGCCACATTTGCCCTGATTACTTTAATCCATATAATGATTTCTATAATTTTATTAAACACACTTTCCAGGAATATTTACATACTTCATGCATTTTCATATAAATTTCTTATCAAGTGAGCCATATAAATAGACAGTAACAATATCCATGAGACGTATGTCAAACTTTTCACATATTGTCATATTAATTAAATATTTAAAAATGATTGCATCAACCACAGTAGAATATGTCTCTTTATAGTTAATGTCAGGCCTTTGTGAAAATTATTGTATAATTAATCTTGTTTTATATCTCACAATTTTATTTTTGTCATTGCATTTTTGCACCAATACTCATTTGTACCACACTGACATTACACCTTTAGATGTTTGGACTACATGTCTAAAAATTTTGCGCTTTGAAATTGAATTCAGTTCTATTTAAATTACATATTTTCATTTTGGTTAATCATTTTTATGCCTACATTCTTCAACAGATATAGGTTTAAGATCCTCATTTTGTTTTAAAATATTAACAACAATATTATAAGTAAAAATGTTGTCAACAACTATATCTTTTCGGCGTCATATTTTTTTCGTAGTGACATAACTTATTGATATCTCATTATTTTCACAATTTTCAGGTAGCTGAATCTTTTCTAGAATTATATGATTAGTTATGTCTTAAGTTTCTTCAGGAGCACCCACCTCCAAAACATAACCATCTTGGTTATTTATTACTTTCCTTTTTTGATGATTTTTATCTTTAGATCCGACTGGTCTACCACGTTTCAAGTGTATATTACTAGTATTTACATTATCAGATTGTCTTATAAGAATAATAATTTAACATGAGCATTTAAAGTTGGTATATGAGATTTAGTAATTCTCAGTAAATGTATATGACAGTTGATTTGCGATATTTTTCAAATGTGTTATTTTTTGAGCTTCTAGTTCACATTGCTTTATTCAAGGGTTCTAAATGAGATAATGATAATGCATTTCATGTAATTCTTTTTTCAGTTATTTATTATCTTCCCCTAATGTTAGAAAAATGATTTCATTAAAATGATAATCAACAAATCTTATAGTAAATAAATTTTCAGTTAATAGTTCAAGATATTTAATTATACAAGAAAATTCATATTCAACATATATTTTCAACCTCCTTTGAGGACACTTTTTGTGTATTGTGGTGGAGTAATTAGAACATATACTGCATAACCAAAAATTCTAATAAAGAAAATTTATGATAACTTGTTAGCCTAATGTATATAGGTGTTGCTACATGTAAAATAACATGTCCTCATACAGAAATAGGGAGTTTTATTCTCATAAAAAATGGTCTAGCTTTTAATTTGAGGCGTTTAATAAATAATTCTACTAAACCATTTTGTGTATGTACATGTGCAATAAGCCTTTCAACTATTATTCCAATTGGTATATAATAATTATTAAAAACTTGAGATATAAACTCACCAAAAATATCAAGTTGGATTGATTTGATTGTATAATCAAGAAACTATACTCTTAATCTAATCATATAAGCAAGTAATATCGTAAATGTCATGTTGTAAGATGATAATAAAAATAAATGTGATCATCTTATTAATGAATTAATTAAAATTATAAAATATTTGAATAGTTCACATGACGGATGAATAGGTCCATAAATATTACTCTGAATATGTTTTAAAAATGTATGAGACTCAATTCCAATTTTAACTAGTGATTCAATTTTCCTTGAAAACAAGCAACACATGAGAATTCTTTAAACTGAAAAATCTTCTGGTTCTTTAATGGATGGCCATACAAATTTTTAATAATTTTTCTCATCATTATTGAACCAGGATGACCTAACCAATATGTCAAATTGTAAAAATATTTTTATTTGTAAACTTTTGATTTACTATAAATTTTGCTTCAATTGTATGAATTCTTGTGTAGTATAAGCCAGAGGAAAGAATAAAGAAATTTCCTAACATATATTTTTCTCCTAAAATAATATTTATAATATGAAGATATTCTTTATTTTTCTTATTTATAGTCTCAACATTATATCCATTACTGTGTATATCTTTAAAATTTAAACTGAAAAATCTTTTGATTCTTTAATGGATGTCCATGTAAATTTTTAATAATTTTTTTCATTATTATTGAACCAGGATGGCCTAACCAATATGTCTAATTGTAAAAATATTTTTATTTGTAAACTTCTGATTTACTATAAAATTTGCTTCAATTTTATGAATTTCTGTGTAGTATAAGCCAGAGGAAAGAATAGAGAAATTTCCTAATATATATTTTTTTCCTAAAATAATAGTTGTAATATGGAAATATTTTTGATTTTTTTTATTTATAGTTTTAACATTATATCCATTGCTGCGAATATCTTTAAAATTTAATAAATTTGTATGAGACTTCGGAGAAAATAATATATTATTTATGATAGTTTTTGTTCTTTCTGATAATAATATATTCGTTCTTTCGGAGTCTTCAATTATTTTTGTATTACTAGATATTATAGAAACAATTATTTCATCTATTTTTTTTAAAAAAATATTTTGTATTTTTAAATAGTATACGTGTGATTTCACTATCCACAATATATATGTATAATAAAAATTATTATAAATAATATAGTAACGTTTATGAAGTCTCATAGTAAATCAATAAATTGTAGTTTTATAAAAATTTTAATTACTTTAATAAAATTCTCAAATATACTTCCGTAATAACAAATCAATACTTTGATTTATTTTAATTATGAATCTTGATTAAAGATTCATCAAAACTTCGGATTTATTCTAAACTTATTTATATATTCACATATGACCTTTTATAATTTCTTCCATATATTTACTAATTAAATCTTAATTTATTCATAAACTTTTAAATATGTCATATTCTAATTTTTATCTAGCAGTTTTTCTTTTCTACTTTTCTTACATTGTTAAATTTTTACCAAAATTTGTGAGATTTAAACCATAAAAATTAGAGATATATATATATATATATATATAGACTTATATATATTATTTCATATTTTTTCTAAATTTCGTTATCATATTTAAAAGTTAAAATTTGTAAGCCTACATATTCTATTTTTTAATACTTTTTTCTGGCAGTACCTATTTAGCCATTTTGTTCATGTATCAAACATTTATAATAATTTGTGAAATTTTAACCATATATCATACACATACATGTTATCTTGCATGTAAAATTTTCGATATTTTTGGGTTCATTTATTATAACTTTTAAATAGGTTTCTCAATCTTTATAGATTCTAAATTACTAGAACAATTCTAATAGTCTATCTTCTTTTATTTTTAAATAGTAAATTACCCTAATAAATTATAAAATTTTATACATCAACTACTAACATATAGATAAACTCTTAACTAAAATTTCATGTTCATTAAACTTCTCTAGATCAATCTAAAATTAAAAAAAATCACTTTATAGAATATAAACAGAAATTTCAGCAACCATCGTGCTCACATTTTATGTTTTTATTTCCATATTTCAAATTAATTCTTTAATTTATCTTATTTATCAATTAAATCAAATATCAATCTTAATTCACAAGTGAATTTCAATTTATATTATCTTTCTAAAGTTTTTATGTATTATAATATATAAAGATCAAGACATGATGATAATTATCTTAATATTCTTGGCAAACGAGATGAAAATAGTAAATTTACCTTAGAATTCTCGGCAAAAGCATATCACAAATTATGCTTAAATTTGAATAATTAGAATGAATAAATTAGTATAGTCTAGTGTTGATAAGTATAATATAATTAATGATAAAATTGTAGATAAATAGAAAGAAACGAATAACAAAAACTAATTATTTTAAGAAGCAATTTAGAGGAGAAAAATTTATATATTTTTCACTTCTTTGTTATATCTCAAAAAACCTTATAACCTCCCCTTTTTATAGGATTAAAATTTAAATAAAATATTATATTTTAATTATTAAAATAATAAAAAAATAAAGAGCTAAGATGATTGAAGAGACAAGATGATTAAAAAGATAAATGATTAAAGAGGAATATCCACTTTTATTATTTTTAATTCATAACAAAAATCTTAATTTAATGAACGGAACTACAAGTAAAATGAATCAAATTTTAATAAGTTCTAATATTTTTCTTAAATTAATGGACATTTTTCACATGACATGTTCGTATAAATTTCGTTCATCTATCTTATGTCATTGCTTATGGTAAAATTTGTTTTTTGAATATATATATATATATTATTTTTTTTAAACAGAAGGAGGGTAATAAACCCATTAAACATTAACAACTCTTTACCACTGTACACCCATAATATCTGCTAACAAGAATTCACGAGCAAACATTGGTGGTGAAAATAACATCTGAAGCCCTCTTAGACCACCCACTGCAAATCTGGCCAGGCAATCCGCAACCATGTTAGCTTCCCTGTAGATTTTAACTACTTGAACTTCCCATTGCCTTTGTAATAACAAGATACAAGCTTCAACAATATTTCTGTGTCTAGAAACATTAGTACCTTGAGATAACATGTTCACCACCACTTGTGAATCACACTGAACCTGCACCTTCCTCCACCCTTGACCTATACACACCCCAAAGCTCAGCTTGGACAGCAGTACCATTTCCCAAAGATAAAGAAAACCATTTTAGCCATTTACCATTTCCATCTCTTGCACACGCCCCACAACCAACTGGCCCATTTTGAGAAACAGCACTACCATCCGTATTAATGGTTACCCAATCAGGTGGAGCTGGTAACCATGACACGTAAGTAAGTTGTGGATGACGGCTCCCACCCAAAACTAACCTTGAATTTGCCCAAGCTTTAGAAACATCAAGAACCTGTTTTTGCATAAACATAAACGGAAAATTCACAATATTGAGGCCCTCAAACACCCTCTGATTTCTATATTTCCAGATCCACCAAAGGCACATGGCAAAAGTCACATTCCAAGGCACACCCCATCTTGAAATAGTCTTGATCTGCAAATTCACATTAACCCACTCTACCACATCAAGTAACAAAAAATTATGACAAATAGCAGGTGCATCAAGAAAAATTCATAAATTATGTACTATAGAACAATCCCGAAAAAGATGAAGAATGGATTCCAGATAGCACCGACATCTGCTGCAAAGAACTTTAGTTGTGAAACCTCGCTTGGCTCTTTCAACATTGCACATGATTTTTTGATGAGCCACCTGCCAAATAAACACCCTAACCCGTTGAGGTACTGCTAGTCTCCATATTAATTTCCAATCCATGGAAATATCTGAAACCACATTGGATAGCAAGGAAAAATAAGCTGATTTAACCGTGTTGTTACCAGACACTGAATGTGACCAAACCAACTCATTATGAGCCAAACCATCATTCACCAGAACCATAACATTCAAAGAATTGAGAATATTATCTGGTAGCATAGGAGACAACAATTCATTATTCCAGCCTAAATTCTCATCCCAAAAAGCTCGGACAGGCAACCTTTTAAGCTCCTCAGAAACATCAACAAAAGCTTGAGCAAGCAAAGAATTATCCATAATCCAATGATCATTCCAAAAATTTGTAGCCCGCCCATTCCTGACATCGTGCACTAATCCTCCTTTGACAACATTCAACCCTTTATGGATTTCCCTCCAGATATGTGACCTCACGGTCGATAACCGGCGATTCCAAGAGAAGTGACCATAAAAGTATTTACACACAATAGCCCGCGCCCATAAAGAATTCTGGTTCTTCCATACCCTCCAACACAACTTACCAAGGAGAGCAAGATTCATCAACCTCAAGTTCCGGATCCCCAAGCCCCCCGACTCCTTTGGCAACTGCAAAGTGCTCCAATTGATCAGGTGAATCCTTCCGACTCCCAAAATTCCTTTCCAAATAAAATCCCCACACACCCGCTCCATAGCATCACACAACGAAGCAGGCAGCATACAGGTTTGCATGGTATATACCGGGATAGTAGAAAGAATCGACTGAACCATAGTAATCCTACCAGCCAAGGATAGCGAACTCACTTTTCATCCCACCAGTTTACCCCTCAAATGATCAAGGAGATATACAAAAGAATTTCCATCAACTCTACAATGGAGTGCAGGAATGCCCAAATACTTTCCTAAGTCCCTAGTAAGCGGAATGCCAGATAAAGAAGAGAGCTGATTCACAAGCGAAGGATCAACAGAAGAAGAAACAAACAGCCCACTCTTGTTGAGATTAATCTTCTGACCAGAAAAAGCAGAAAATCTATTTAAAATATTCATAATAGATTGCATCTGCCCAACAGAAGGCTCAGCAAAAAGGATCATATTGTTGGGAAATTGAGGTGATTACCACTCTATTCCCTTAAACCAGATTAGTAGGAGAGCAAAAAATAAATGCGGAATATTAACACAGAATTTGATAACGGAGTTCGGCCAATTATGCCTACGTCTCCGGAGCTGCTGCAGACTTATATTAAGGAGAAAAATACAATGTGTTTACAAACACTCACAACCCTCACTCAATTATGAACAAGAATTTTTCCTCACAAAATTCTCTCAAAGACACTCTCTTCTCTTTACTTCTTCAATTTTTGAGGTGTATCTTCCAAATGAAGTGGATGGGTTTATATAGGCTTCAAAAACATGGGTTGGTGAAATTAGTCAATAAATTAGGCACCTCCATTTTTGACTTTAACAATTCCCCAAATTTAGGCACCTCCATTTTTGACTTTGACAATTTCCTAATTTAGGCACCTCCATTTTTGACTTTAAATGGTTGGTGCCTACTTCTTTGACAATCTCCCACTTGAAGACTGATTTCAATCTGTCTTCACACCTTGATCAATGCAACAGCTCTTCTACGACCTTGATACTAGTGTAGGCCAACTGAAGCTGAGCACAACTTCAGTTTATCAATAGTCACCGTCTTCGTCAACATGTCTGCCGGATTTTGAGTTCCACTAATCTTCTCAAGTTTCAAAATCCCATCTTCCAGAAGTGACCTGATAAAGTGATACCGCAACTGTATGTGCTTCGTTCTGGCATGAAAAGACGGATTCTTCGCTAGATGTATGGCACTCTGACTGTCACAATGCAAGATATTGTTTTCTTGCTTCTTGCCCAACTCCTCCAAGAAACCTTGGAGCCAAACCATTTCTTTGCTGGCTTCCGTGACAGCGACATATTCTGCTTCAGTTGTGGAGAGAGCAACTATCTTCTGTAATTGAGAGACCCAGCTCACTGCGGTACCTCCTAGAGTATAGACATACCCTGTAGTGCTCTTTCTAACGTCAACATTTCCAGCTAAGTCAGCATCCACATAACCTGCTAGTGTCGTATCTCCACTTTTAAAACAAAGCGCCTTATCTGTGGTACCTCGAAGATATCTGAGAATCCATTTGACTGCTTCCCAGTGTGCCTTGCCTGGATTATTCATGTACCTGCTAACAGCTCCCACTGCTTGAGCAATATCTGGTCTGGTACAAACCATGGCATACATCAAACTCCCAATTGCTGAGGCATATGGCACCTTCGTCATGTGTGCACGTTCCTCCTCAGTCTTCGGTGACTGTTCTTTGGAGAGTCTGAAATGAACACCTAAAGGTGTGCTCACTGATTTAGCATCTTGCATGTTGAATCTGGCTAGTACTTTGGTTATGTACTCAGCCTGTGATAACATCAAAGTCCCCGACTTCATGTCTCTCTTGATCCTCATTCCAAGAATCTGCTTTGCAGCACCCAAATCTTTCATTGCAAACTGTTTTGACAATTTCTGCTTTAAATTTTTAATCTCTTGCATGTCTGAACCTGCAACGAGCATATCATCGACGTATAACAATAAAATAATAAAGCTATTGTCAAACTTCTTGATGTAGCAACAATGATTTGCTTGGCATCTTGTGAAACCGCTGCTGCTCATAAAACTATCAAACTTTCTGTACCACTGTCTAGGAGCTTGTTTTAGACCATACAAACTCTTCTTCAACCTGCACACTAGATTTTTCTTGTCTGCCTTAATGAAGCCTTCTGGTTGCTTCATATAGATCTCTTCCTCCAAATCTCCATGAAGGAATGCTGTCTTTACATCTAATTGTTCAAGATGTAAATTTTCTGTGGCTACAATTTTCAATACCAGTCTGATTGTCGTAAGCTTCACGACTGGAGAGAAAATTTCAGTATAGTCAATACCTTCCTTTTGTTGAAAACCTTTTACAACCAATCTTGCTTTGTAGCGTTTACTTCCATCATGCTCTTCTTTGATCCTATAAATCCACTTGTTGTGGAGTGCTTTCTTGCCTTGTGGTAGTTCAACTAATTCCCATGTATGATTTGACATGAGTGAGTCCATCTCATCTTTCATGGCAGACTCCCACTTGATTGAATCCTCCACTTGTATTGCTTCATTGTAGCACTCTGGTTCACCATTGTCTGTCAGCAACAAGTAATGCAAAGAAGGCGAGTAACGTTGGATTGGTCTTGTAATTCTGGAGGAGCGCCTCAATTCCGGCATGCTTGGCTCCTCTACTTCAGGACTATTCTGAACATCATTTCCAGAAATATCCTCGAACTCAACAAATTCCTTATTTTCAACATCTATCTTGGAGCTATTTGATTCTGCATTTAATCTGTCTTTGTACATTACATTCTCATTGAATATGACATCCCGGCTTCTAATGATCTTGTGATTTTCATAATCCCAAAATCGGTAACCGAACTCATCACCACCATATCCAACAAAGACACATTTGTTTGACTTGGCATCCAATTTACTTCTTCCAGCAGAATCTATATGTATGTAAGAGATACAACCAAACACTCTTAAGTGTGAAAGGTTTACCTCTTTTTTGCTCCATGCTTCCTCTGGTATTTCACCATCTAAAGGTACTGAAGGCCCACGGTTGATTAGGTAGGCAGCGGTGTTGACAGCTTCAGCCCATAAATTCTTGGGCAAGTCAGCATGTATCCTCATGCTTCTGGCACGTTCATTCAGAGTTCTGTTCATGCGCTCAGCTACACCATTCTGCTGCGGTGTCATGGGAACTGTTTTCTCCATCTTGATTCCGCTGTTTGCGCAAAATTCTCTGAATCTTCTATCTCTGTACTCTCCTCCATTGTCAGACCTCAATCGCTTGACTTTCAAACCAGTTTCATTTTCTACCATGGCCTTCCATTTTCTGAATGTATTAAAGACTTCTGATTTCTTCTTCAGAAAATACATCCATACCTTTCTTGTTGAATCGTCAATGAATGTGACGTAATACAATGAGCCTGCAAGAGATGGAATTGGAGACGGTCCCCATACATCGGTATGGACCAACTCTAATTTTTCTGCCTTGGGTGTCTTGCCAATCTTTGAAAAACTGACCTTCTTTTGTTTTCCAAAGATACAATCTTCACATAGGCCGACATCGATACTTTTCAGTTCCGGCAATTTTCCTTTTGACAAAAGCGTCTTCATCCCTTTCTCGCTCATATGGCCAAGCCTTTGGTGCCATAGGTTTGATTTTTCATCTGCATCTGCTACTGAAATAACATTCTCTAAGTTTGAGGTTACATAGAGAGTGCCAGTCTTCTTACCACGGGCAATGACGAGTGCTCCTTTGGTAATCTTCCATTCACCGCTTTTGAAGGTTGTACCATAACCATCTTCATCAAGTTGTCCTACAGAGAGCAAATTCCTTTTAAGACCAGGAATGTCTTACTCCTTGCAGCTTCCAGGTATTCCCGTTTGACAACTTTAATCGGACATCCCCTTTTCCTACGATCTTTAAGGTTTCATCATCAGCTAGATGAACCTTCCCGAAATCACCACTGACATAGTTGTCCATGATTTCTTGGCATGGAGTGGCGTGAAAAGATGCCCCAGAATCTAAAATCCATGATTCAATTAGACTGTTGACACTTAGAATCATGGCATCACCTGCTTCATCGGTCACATTTGCAGATCCCTGTGAACCGCTATCTTTCTTTGGCGCTCGGCAATCTTTCTTAAAATGACCCTTCTTGCCGCAGTTATAACACTTGAAATCTTTTTTCCCCAATCTAGATTTGTCTCTTCTAGATTTTGATCTGCCACGATTTGAACTTTTTTCTAAAGTTCTCCCTCTAGATTCTGTGTGTAAAGCTGAAGAGGTAGATGCTTCACCCAATTCTCTTCGTCGAATTTCTTCACTCAACACCAGATCCCGAACATCATCGAATTTTAATTTGGTTTTTCCCGATGAGCTGCTGACCGCTGTAACGGTAGCATTCCAACTATTTGGTAGAGATGATAAGAGAATTAAAGCCCGAATTTCAGCATCAAATTCAATTTCTACTGAACTCAACTGGGTTGTGATTGTGTTGAATTCATTCAGATGTTGGGCTACTGATGCCCCTTCTGCCATTTGCAAATTGAATAACCGCTTCATCAAATGAACTTTATTTGAAGCTGATGGCTTTTCATACATGTTGGAGAGAGCCGCCATTAGACCTGCTGTGGTCTTTTCTTTGGCGATGTTGAAAGCAACATTTCGTGATAATGTCAATCGAATAACTCCAAGGGCTTGTCTATCGAGAAGATTCCATTCTTCATCTTTCATGCCTTCTGGCTTTATTCCTGAGAGAGGTTGATATAACTTTTTCTGGTACAGATAATCTTCAATCTGCATCTTCCAGAAGCCAAAGTCCGTACCGTCGAACTTTTAAATTCTCACTTTTCCTTCATCTGCAGCCATCGCTCCTACTCGAATCTGGACTCCTTTGGATCGTTTCTGACTATTTCTGCGAACCACCGTGTACTAGGACACCTTTTTCGACAAATCAAAACTGCCGATAAAATTTTACTATTCACGAAATTTACTATTCACGTGAATAGTAACTTTGCAAAGAAATTGACAGAATTTATCACCCAAAGCTCTGATACCAGTTGTTGGGAAATTAAGGTGATTACCACTCTATTCCCTTAAACCAGATTAGTAGGAGAGCAAAAAATAAATGCGGAATATTAACACAGAATTTGATAACGGAGTTCGGCCAATTATGCCTACGTCTCCGGAGCTGCTGCAGACTTATATTAAGGAGAAAAATACAATGTGTTTACAAACACTCACAACCCTCACTCAATTATGAACAAGAATTTTTCCTCACAAAATTCTCTCAAAGACACTCTCTTCTCTTTACTTCTTCAATTTTTGAGGTGTATCTTCCAAATGAAGTGGATGGGTTTATATAGGCTTCAAAAATATGGGTTGGTGAAATTAGTCAATAAATTAGGCACCTCCATTTTTTACTTTAACAATTCCCCAAATTTAGGCACCTCCATTTTTTACTTTGACAATTTCCTAATTTAGGCACCTCCATTTTTTACTTTAAATGGTTGGTGCCTACTTCTTTGACACATATCATCTGCAAAAAAAGATGTGAAACTTTAGGACCGGGCCGTGACAGCTTAACTGGCTTCCAAAATCCTTCTTGCACCGCTTGTCTTATTTCCAAAGCCAGAACCTCAACACATAACACAAAAATATAGGGAGAAACAGAGTAGCCTTTCTGCATTCCCTTCAATGGCTTAAAAATAGGCAGCCGAGTACCATTCCAAACAACCGACATAGAGGCAGAATCCAAACAATTCATAATAACCGAAACCCATACCTCAGACAAACCAATATCCTTTCAAACCCATCGAATGAACTCCCAATTTAACCTGTCATATGCTTTCTCTAGGTCAATCTTTAAGGCCATGTACCCAACACCATTCTTCACAGTATTTATTGAGTGAAGAGTTTCCTGAAAAAGCACAATATTATCAGTTATCTGTCTTCCCGACATAAAACTACATTGCTCAGGTCCCACAAGCAGAGGAAGGACAATTTTTAAATGATTGACCAAAGTCTTGGTAACCAGCTTATAAATAACGTTACATAAGCTAATTGGTCTAAACTGACTAATCTTCTCCGGATTGTCCACTTTCGGAATAAGAACCAACAATGTTTCATTAATACCCGAAGGGATTGTATCACCCTTAAGAATCTTAATCACAAACTCTGCTACCTCATTCCCCACAATCCACTTTCTTTGAAAAAAAGCTGTCGGAAAGTCGTCAATACCAGGTGCCTTATACGGTGTCATCGCAAACAGTGCCTGCTTGACCTCCTCATGAGAAAAAGGTTGATTCAGATGTAATAAAGAGTCACTAGGAATCTCTGGAAACATACCATGCTGCAACAAGGACAAGCGGATTCGAGATAGTTCTGATAATTGGGTTGAGGGAGAGCAGGTTTTAAAAGACCTAATAGCTGAAGAGTGATAAATTCTTGTGTTTCTCTCACCAGAAACAATCCAAACCTCCCGAGATTTCTGATACCAGAACAGCTCCTCTTGTGTTAGCACTCGATCATACTCAGTTATCAACTTCCTCTCTAGTTTAAGTAAATTAGGAGTCACTTGTCTTGAAAGGCATCTCTGCACCCCCCGCAAGCCGATTCCAAAGAGACCTTTTCCTAACAAAAATATGACCAAAAGTAGACCGGTTCCAAGCAGACAACGAATCAGCAAGTGAATATAAAGCATTCTATATAGGCCCCCCAGAACACCAATTCCGCCTAACAACATTGTCAAAATCAGAATGCGTTAGCCAAGCTGCTTGATAACGAAAGTGACCAATACTAGACCTCCCCTTCCCTAAAGTGTCAACAACCAAAGGCAAATGATCCGATTTAATCTTCGTAGCATGAGTAATCGAGGCATTAGCAAAATACAAACGCCAATCTGAAGAACACAAAGGTATGTCAAGTCTAGCACTCTTGGAGGTGGCAGGAGATCTTCCACAGGACCAGGTGAAAGAAGGGCTAGAAAATCCTAAATCGATTAAGGCATTTGTAAAAACCCAGTCACAGAAATCACCAGTGCCTGCATGAACTGTTGAAGCATAACCCACCCGCTCTGAAGAAGATAACACAGTATTAAAATCTCCAACAATCAGCCAACTCGTATCCGAGGGAAAAGAGCTAATCATAAGATCCTGCCACAGATTACGACGAAGCTGCAAATGAGGACTACCATACACAGCGGCAAGCATCCAAGTAGCACCTGATCTCTCATGTATTCTACAAACAATAAACTGAGCATGTGTTGAAACAACCTCCACCCTACCCAAACTATCCTTCCAGAGAATCCAAACCCCACCACTAAAACCAACTGCCTCCACACGAACCCAAGAATCAAAACCAAGAGAGGCAGTGACTTGATTAGCCTGAGTTCCACTAATTCGCGGTTTCATCAAACAAAAAATGTCAGGCTTAAAACTTCTTCAATACTCATTCACGGAACGTTTGAAATTAGGGGAAGATGCCCCTTGACAATTCCATGAGATAATAATCATTAAAAATAATAAAATGGGAACAAAAACCATATCTCCCCCATAAATCACAAAGCAGATTAAAAATATGTCTCCATCTCCGTCCCCACCTTAGAAGCAGAGGCCAAGGAATCTAGATCCACACTCTGAGGAACAAATTCTACATCATCTAACCAAATTTGAGGTACTACTTCAGGGATCAAGCTAATATTCAGGGCAGAAGCATGTGGAACCTCTGGATTTTTATAATGCCCAAAAGAATGTGAAGCTTCCAAAACACCCATCTCCAAAACATTCACACCACCGTTAGATACCACAAAAGTCGTGCCGTCCTGATTAGTTTTGCTTCCCATAAAAACAGTATGTTCGGTCTCTTCTGCAGCTCGTCTAGAAGAACTGATCGAATGAGAAAATTTGGTGGAGGAAGAGTTAGGCTGCACAGGGTTCGAAGAGGAAGCAAGAATATTTACTCCTTTACCAGCTGGGACACGAGGCAAAATAGAGACAGGAGGAATACTTGTCTATTTTGCTTTCCCTTTTAGACCCTTACCTTTGCCACCATTTCTTTCTTTAACCATATTAGGCCCCACACCCATAGATGGATCACCCATATGAATTTGCTCTCTAATGGGCCCATCAGTTGCTGGCCCAGGCACATTAAAAACCTTAAATCTTGACCCAGAGCTATTATTATCAATTACACGTCTCTTTTCCCCTTTAGTTTTCATACCTGCACTTTTCAATTGTCCCCGAGAATCAAGCCTACTCCCACGCCTCCTATCCTTTTTAAAGAGCATCCATTCTCCAAAATCTTCGGTAACTGTCGGATTTACAATCCTACATTCAGGGATAGAATTCCTTAAATCTTGGTGAGTTTCCTTATCCCCCATCTGTCCAGCTTGTAGGTCAACTTCATAGTTCCCTTGCACCCCACGTTCCTCCATCGGCGCCCCCACTTCCTTGCCGGAGTTACAACCATCCATAACATGCCCAAATTTACCACATTTGAAACACACCATATGTAACTCTTCATATTCGACCCTTCGAATTCGTCATCGCAATTGGAATTTTGAAACCAAAGGTTTTGTTAAATCAAGCTCCACACAAATCCGTGCAAAACGCCCCCTACTCACCAAACTAGTATTGGTATCAACCCGCATTGGCTTTCCAATCTTCTCACCAATACGCATCAGTAGGTCCATATCATAATATTCCAAAGGCAAGCAATGAAACCTTACCCAAGCAGTAAGAGTCTCCAACATATCCGAAAACGGATCAAACTTAGGTCTCCATCGACGAACCGAAAGATAATGATCTGTTATCATCCATGGACCCTCAAACAAAACATGTTTATAATCCTCCGGATCTTGGAATTTAACAATGAAATAATTATTCTCTAAGGCAATAACCTCAATCTGATTTCTTGGCCTCCACAACTCTTTTACCCTGCGAACAAAATATGGGAAGCCAATAACACGACCCACCAGTTAACAATGAGGGTTAGCCTCCATTTCTTCCTCATTCTATTAATATCCTCCACCATTAATTGAATAGTTAGGCACAAATCATCATGCTCATCATCCTCTTCCGGTTCATAAACATCTGCTGAAGTCAAGAACTCAGAGAGGCCATCAATGTCATCGGCCACATTCGAGCAAAAGCCTTGCTTGTCAATCAAGGTATCCCTAAAAGATCGTTGCTTAACGCCATTCCCCACAATAGACGAGTCACCATCAATCAATACATCATCGCCGTCTTCCGTACGAGTTTTCTTAGTACTACGTTGTAGCAAATCAATTTCTTGGGTAGAATGGCCTGGTTCCAAAGGAGCATTGCCTGAGGGAACGAGAGCCATTTACAATATCGTTTTTCTTAGTACTACGTTGTAGCAAATCAATATATATTATTATTATTATTTATGAAAAGTGAAAATTATAAATAAAACTTATAAATCTAAGACTTAAATAATATATTGTCCTTTAATTAAAAATTCTTGAATTCGAATTCTGAAAATCAAATATCTTTACAATTTAAAAGGAAGTATTTTATTCTCTTAATAGGCTCACTCAGTATGAATTTAGATTAATCTATACTCTCTCTAAATTATAAAATATTGAATGGCTAAAAACAAAAACTAATGCGTTGTCCATGTTTTACTAATAAAAGTTCAACAATCATTTTCTTAACTCTATAAAAACGTAAATAATTATAATTCCAGCTAATTATCATTAGGGCCCTATATATATATATCACTGATTAAGATGTGTACTATATTATTTAGGGTTTTGATTTCCCAGCTTCTCTAATGCAATATTTTTTTTATCAGAATAAAATAGATAATAATATTAAAGTAACCCATATTACAATAGAACTCAACCATGGGGAGGGATAAACAGTAGACAAAAAAAGAAAAGCTTTACAATCAACAACATACAGCTATCTCTAATGCAAATATTTGGCTTCTAATTGTACAACGAAAGATATTAAATTAACTGAGAGCGGCAGTATGGAAATTTTCTGTCATACATTTATTTGATGGTTGATTGTGATATTTCACTGGAAATTTCAAATTTTGAAGACTTATTTAGTAAGCATTCATCACTTTTTTTAGACTAATTTATTATATTTATTGTTTATATAATTTTTTTAAAAAAAGCCAAAAAAAAAACAAATATAAAAAAGAATAAAGCAATACTCCGTATGCAAATGCATTGGTATCAATATTGAGTGACATATCAACTAAAATTAATCTTGGTTTCTAAAACTTTAGTCTAGTGATAAAAATTAAACTTATAATATATAAAATATTTTTTATTTTTATTTTAGACATACTTATAATATAATATATGAAAAATAAAAAAATAATTATATTTCATCCCGAAAATTGTATATATAGAAGAAGGGCAAATGAATAATGAGTGGGTGAGACTTTTGTGCCCAATTAAAAGTATTTTTTAATTGAATTGAATGGGTACTGGCTTCTTTGTCTCTTCTTCTCTCTGTTGATGTCAGCTCTTATCCATTCTTAATCTAATCAAACTATCTCAAATCAAAATGAGTCACCCAAACACTCCACAGAATCAATAATTCAACTTTTTCTTTTTTCTTTTTTTATATATATTTTTTGAGCAATACAAATGAATGCATCAATTAGGATATGTTTTGTTAGAATGATCAATTGAGATTTTTTTGGTGTCTAAATTTTAGTTTTTTAGTATTATTTTAATTGCTCTGGTAATTTTCTTATTCATTGGAATGTTACATCATTTATTGTTAATAAAATGATAAAAATACCTCAAAAATAACTAGTAAAAAAAATTAAAATATCCCAAACTAAATTTCTAATTATGTTATTTTTCTTCTATTTTTTCTTCTTTTGCGTTCTTCTTCTTCACCCTAAAAATCAATAAAATCACAGAAATTACAACAAAATTTAAAAGATTATAACAAAATCTTCTTCTTCTTCTTCACTCTCAAAAACCAACAAAATCACAATAAAATTATAAATATTACAACTAAAACCAATAAAATCACAGCAACTCAAATCCTAAATAATCTCCAAAATAAGCCATCTCTAAGTTTGAGTTAGGAATTTGAATCAATTTCTGTCTCTCAAATCATGTTTAAATCTCCCAATCTGTTTCAATTAAGCATCTCATTTATAGTTAAGATTGAAGGATTTTTCAAAGGTAAGAAATTCAATATTCACAAGCAATATTGATTTTTATTTTTCATTTTCAAACGGAAGAAATTTAATATTCAGAAGGATTTTTGAGTTGCTATGATATTGCTGTTGATTTTTTATTTTTAGTTGCCATAAAAAATGGAAATTTTGAATTTTGTTTGGAAAGAATTCAATCTACTAATTAATGTTGTCAAGTGTGATTGATATTTGTGATTCAATAACTGATTTTGGTAATATTAAGTGTGATTGGTGATCTAGCAATTGATAGTTATGAATTTTCATATTTAGATTGGCATTTTCAATCAAATATCAAGGTTTAACAAATCAATTGCATTTCATTTTGTTTTTCCTCTTGGAATTTCTTTTCAAATTTAGAATATGAAATCCTAATCCAGAAAGGGCAATTCAGTCACCTAATTATTTATAATATGAATGGTAATTTTTTAGCTGAAATCGAGCTCTACAGATACTAGTCAGTATGCCACTTGGAATAAAATTAGTTAAAATAATCAAATTGATACGGATGACTAAAGTTCAAACACCAAAGTGATAAAAAAAAATTTAGAAAGCAAAATAGAAAAAAATAAAAAAGGTCAAAAATCAATTATATACTTTTTCATTAGAAATATCGATCACATAAAATGATGTTAATGAACTCCGTCCGCATATATTTATGTTCACTAGGAGAGAAATTTTGAACCATAATACTTTTAATTTTTAGTTTTGAAAAAATTTGCTCTTTGATTAAGATTTGATTATTAATAAAGTATTGACTGATACATGATAAAGTAAATATTTATTTTTTATTTAAAAATATCATATTAAGATATTATTTTAGAGATTTGTCTAGCTATGTAATTATTTTATTTTTATATTGCATTTCGTTCTATTTTTGGCAGTCTGTTATCAATTTATTAAGTTTTCTTATTTGTAATAAAGATTTATACAACCCTAACTCTATATAATGTAATCTTTTAGTATGTGATAATGAGCTAGTTTTCATATTTTAATAAAATTTCAGAAGAGAAATTTTTTCTCATTTTATGTTTATTTTCTAAGCATTTATAGACTAAACAGGAATAACTCTTTTTTACCCTTGCTTATTTTAGTTCTGCTACGTCAATATGTAAGATTTGAGAATATTTTTACCCATCCATATTTAAAAAAAAATAACATATTAAATAGAATATTATTATTATTATTGTGATATTATTGAAAAATTATTATTATCTTAAAATTAAAATAAATAAATAGATCAAATACATTTGAAATATTTTCTCAAACTTCCAAGAAATAGTATATTTTCAACAAAACAAAGCCTTAAACTTATTATAATTAATAACTTCATTGTCAAATTAGATAAGTTCAAATAATTATTTTTGAAATTTTATTATATTGTCCATCAAATTTTTCACATATAATTATTTAAATTAATTAGAAAAGAAGGATAAAAAAAATATCCAAGACACTTTCCTTTCATTTTAATAATTTTTTTTTGAAAAAATTACGCAGATGTTTCTATAAGTAAGATCAGTGAGAATGAGAAAGAACAGCAAAAAAAAATACACACACAAATTTGATAACGGAGTTAGGCTAATTGTGCCTACATCTTCGAACCCTCTAGAGATTATTTTATTAAAGAGAGAAGGTATACAAAACGTTTATAACACTCACAACTCGCAACTTAATTATACCAAAATTAAATTTATAGTGGTTCAGATTCAATAATCTTATATTCACTCCCAAACCTTAATTGGGTATTCCAGTATACTTAGAGTTTTGCAAGTTCACTCCCAACTTGGTGTTTTCACAAGCTCGCATCAAACTTTACAATTGTTTTCCTAAAGCTAATACTCAAACCCCTTACAATAGTTTTTCTAGGCTAACTCTCAAACCCAACAAGTGTTTATAACTCACACTAAACCTTTCAATAATATTTTAATGGCTAACACTCAATCTTAAACTTTTCTCTCAAATTCTTTTTAATTCTCTAATTTTGGGATGATTTTCAAATGAGATATTAAAGGTTTATATAGGCTTCAAAAATTAGGTTGGTAAAATTTTGTCAAAGGTTAGACACCTTTTTTACTTAAATTAGGCATATCTATTTTTTGACTACTATTACTTAAGTTAGACACCTCTATTTTGGACTAAGAATTACCTAAGTTAGGCACCTCCATTTTGGACAAAAAATTACCTTCATTTTTTACTCTTCAAATGGTGTAATTTTCTTAACAATATCCCACTTGAAGATTGATTTCAATCTGTCTTCACACTTCAATGTGTGCGGCATGTCTTTTCAGTTTTGTTACTCTTGCAAGTCAACTGAAGTTAAACACAACTTTAGTTTCTCAATAGCCATCATCTTTGTCAACATATCTGCTGGATTCTTGCTTTCTTGGATCTTCTTCAATATTAACACATCATCCTCCAACGGAGTTCTGATAAAGTGATAACGAAGTCTAATATGCTTAGTTCAAGAATGAAATACTAAATTCTTTGCCAAGTGTATCATACTCTGACTATCACTGTATAAGACATTCTTCTTCTGTTTGAATTTCAGCTCATTTAACAAACATTAAAGCCATATTATCTTTTATTGGCTTCAATCACTACTACATATTCGACTTCTGTAGTGGATAGAGTAAAAATCTTTTGTAATTTTGACATTCAACTAATAACTGTATTTTCAACAGTGAATATATAATCGGTGGTACTTTTTCGGTGATCGAATTCACCTTCAAAGTCTGCATCTACATAGCCTTATACTTTTAATTCTCCTTTACCAAAGTACAAACAATTTTCTGTGGTGCCTCGTAGATATTTCAAAATCCATTTTATAGCTTCCCAATGAGCTTTTCTTGAATTTGACATAAACTTGCTCACAACTCCCACTGTATAGCCAATGTGTGATCTTGTACAAACCATTGCGTACATCAAGCTTCTAATGGCTGAGGCGTAAGAAATCTTAGCCAAGAGTTCTCTCTCTTAAGAAATCTTAGCCATGAGTTCTCTCTCTTAAGAAATCTTAGCCATGAGTTCTCTCTCTTCCTCCATCTGAAGGGATTAATCCTTAGATAGACGAAAATGACTAGCCAAAAGTGTGCTGACTGGCTCGGCGTCACCCATGTTGAATCTTTGCAAAACACGGTTGATATATTTTGTCTGAGATAACTGCAAAAGTCCTTTCTGCTTATCTCTTGTGATTTGCATTTCAAGAATCTTCATTGCTAGACCTAAGTCTTTCATATCGAATTCTTTTGACAATTGCTGCTTCAACTTTCTGATATCCTCCATTTTTGAATCTGTTACTAATATGTCATTGCGTCCTTTGAAATCTTTCAATCATCACCATGGAAGATTGTAGTGTAGTCTTCACTAGCCAACTGCCCTATTGAGATTAACTTTTTTTTCTCAGGTTGAAAATATGTCTGATATTCTTTAACTCTCAAATAGACTCATTCAACTTAATATTCACTACACTTTTATCAATAATATCATAAGGTTGATCATTACCAAGATATACCTTTTCAAGATTTTCAGGGACATACCTCTCGAAGAATTCTTTTTGCGAAGTAGCATAGAACGATGCTCCAGAGTCTAACACCCAAGACTCCTCTTTGGTGTCTAAAGAGTATATCAACACATCATCTTTTTTCGATGTAGAAATAATATTTGTCTCTGCCTTCGCCTATAGTTATCACTCCCACTCGAATATAACTTTCTCTGGATCTTTTCTGGCAATTAAAAAATTGACAGAATTCTCAACCAGCATTTCTGATACCAATTGTTGAAAAAATTACGCAGATTTTTTTATAAGTCATATTAGTAAGAATGAAAAATGACAGCAAAAAAAAATACACACAAATTTGATAATGGAGTTTGACCAATTGTGCTTACGTCTCCGGACCCCCTAGAGATTATTTTATTAAAGAGAGAAGGAATGCAAAGTGTTTACAACACTCACAACTCACAATCCAATTATACCAAAAATAAATTTATAGTGGTTCAGATTCAATAATCCTACATTCACTCCCAAATCTTAATTGGATATTCTACTATACTTAGAGTTTTATAAATTCACTCCCAACTTGTTGTTTTCACAGGCTCGCACCAAATTTTACAAGTGTTTTCTTAAGGCTAACACTCAAATCCCTTACAAGAGTTTTTTTATGTTAACTCTCAAACTCAACTAGTACTTATGGCTCACACTAAATCTTATAATAATATTTTAATAGCTAACACTCAATTTTAAGCTATTCTCTCAAACTCTCTTTAATTTTTTAATTTTGGGATGATTTCTAAATAAGATTTTAAGAGTTTATATAAGTTTTAAAAATTGGGTTGGTGAAATTTTGTTAAAGATTATGCACATCTTTTACTTAAGTTAGATACCTCCATTTTTTTACTATCATCACTTAAGTTAGACACTTTTATTTTGAACTAAGAATTATTTAAATTAAACATCTTTATTTTAAACTAAAAAATATCCAAATTAAGCATCTTTATTTTAGACCAAAAATTACCTTTATTTTTTACTCAATAAATTATGTAAGTTTCTTAACAATTTTGCTTTTAACAAACAAGGAAATGTAATACTCCTTTCTTTTCACTTCTAACTATGGCTAAGGGTCGAACAGATTCAATCCATACACATGTTAAGTCTTAGTGGCAGACGACTGTAGACGTGACGAGATACAACAAAATAAAAAAAAAATTAATATGTAAAGCTAATTTTAATACTGTGTGAGAAGTCTCAAATTCAACCCAAATTTATTTGTTATATTGAATTAATTGTAAAGAAAACTAAGATAATACGGATGGTAATAATCGTTTGTGCAGTGTAGGGATGTAGAAAACCAACTTTTCTGCGTAGAGGGATACGGGTAATCACAATTGAATCATGGGCTTTAATATTACGTGTTTATAATATTAGAAAATCTAATTATTTGAAATAAATTTTAGTGAGAGAATATAATTATGAATTTAATATTATATTTTAATTTAAAATTTTAAGACATTAAATTTATTAATTTTTTTTAATGTATTTATTAATTTTTTTTTAATGTAATTCAGCTTTCTTCAATGTAAAATTCATATTTCAAAAGATAATAAAATCAAGAATAATAGTAGTAATATATTTTTTCAAGCGCGAGTGTGCGACTTATTTCTAGTGTTGGTTATTTTTGAAATTCATTTTAGCTCACCGTAAGTTACGCATTTGGAATTTTTTTTTAAATAGTAAATAATTATTTAAGTGTTATTTTCATATAGAATTAAAAAACTAATTAAAATTTTCTTTGAGTTAGGATTTTTTTTATTTTCTTTATAATATATTACTAAAAAAAGTACTCAATCTTGTTTGTATTTTTTGGTCTGCTTCTTTTTCGCCCTTTTTTAAAAGGAAAAGGAAAAGGAAAAGTAATGTTTCATTATATAACAAAAGACTGTTAAAAAAAGAAAAAAAGATATATTTTATAAATAATAATATTACTTTTCTAGTTACATATAATATTCTTTTTCTCCTTTTTTTTTTCTTTTATAATGAAACTTCACATAATAATTGTTGAAGATATGTTCTTATTGAATTTGTTCTTTAGAAAAGCTAAATTTTATAAAATATAGTTAAGTAACTAAAACCAAAAGGAAAATCATGTAAATCTAAAAGAAAATTAATTCTTACAAAAGAAAATTATGGAACATAATAAAATAATGTTATTTTCTTTTTCCATAAATGAACGCCAAGAGATATTTAACTTTTTTTTCCCTGAAGGAAAGAAGATATTTAACTTGTAACAATGATGTGTGAAAAAAATTATGAAAAAAGGCTATAAAATTTGTCATAAACAAGGTCATATCTTGTACTAATGGATTTTCTATATAATTTATTTGAAATTTTATATTTTATAATTAATATAAATAAAAATATTCATTTCACTCATATGATCTCAACTTTAAAACTTATATGATCTCAAATTTAACATAATTAAATATTTTATCACTTATAAATAACATTTATATTACTTTAAATTCACCTTTATAAATAAAAAAATTCAAAAATTAACTTATATAAATGAGAATTTTGAGCTCAAATCACAAATCTCATATTTTCATTTATTATAAATTAATCTCTTATTTTTATAATTAATAAACTTATTCCAAAGAGAAAACAACTTAATAGTAATTGCAAAATATTCTAAAAAAATGAGTTTTAAGATTTAAACTATACCCGTATAAAAATTTCTTTCCCAAATTATTGTTTTTTTTATGAAAAAAGATTGATTCATTCTTATCTCTAATGGGAAATAAATCTTCAAGGAAAGAGTATTTGGCATTCAATGTTTGAATTCATGGGATTTTGGGAATGAAATTTCAACACCTAGCTTTGAAAGAGGGACCTCCCTTGTCTCCATGATGGGAAGCACAAATGACTCCTAAAACAATCATCAACACACACATACCCACACCTATCATAATTATCATCATATTTGTCTTCTCCACAATATGAAAGCAAAAGTCATTGCAAACTTAAGGAAAGAAAAAGGAAATTAAAAAAAAAACAATAAAAAGTCATTCTTCCATTTTTTGTGATTATGCCAAAATCCTAAAGTTAACTTGGTACTCAAGTTGGAGACAATCATAAAAAAAAAAATTAAAAATAAATAAAATATAAGTGCAAAATTAAAATGTTTAAGGATAACCCACTATGGTGACCAACAACTTCATAGAATTTCCATGCAATAAATGAAAATGAAAGTGAAAGGTGTAGAGTGTTGACATTTGGAGTCTAATTTGATCTTGATTGTGTGAAAATTGTGTCTTTATCATATGGATGGAAAGTTATTTCATTGAGATCGAATATGACTTCACCACTTTCTCATACCCTCCCATCTAAGATTTAATTGTGACTCTTCAATAGTAAAAGGTTAAAAAAGATAATAACAATCATACCCATTCCTACAACTTTTGAATTTTGAAAGCAAAAGCCATCATCACCTCCCAACTAATTCTTTTGTCACCTAATTAAATTAAGACTATATAATGTCACAATATTAATGGAAGTAAATCAGTGTATGACATAGAAATTTAATAATTATTAATTAGTTGAGAGAGAGAGAGAGAGGATACTTAAATAATTTAGTATGAACTAATTAAAAATATGTATAAAAAAAATTTCACATCAACATATAAATGCATAAAATGATTAACACAAAAATACATTATTCATCTCTAATAATTAATTTTAAAATTGACACCTTTAAATTTATATTAAAAAAAATAATATGAAAGCTTGATTTTGAGATAGAAAATTAGCACAAAAAAGCAAATAGTGGAGCGTGATACCAAATATATGATTAACCTCATTAGCAAAATAGATTCAAAATTGTGCAAATGTATTCTTAGCGAACAATATTCGTAGGGTAATGTGTTCAAGATGCTCAGTAGAAATACGACATGCTTATCATGAAGTTAATTTTATTGCAGACTGATAGGCATCATTTATTATTTGGTTTCAAATGGGTTACTATAAATTAGAAGCAATGTCGATGAATCTAAAAAATTAGATAGATCTGGATATGATCGGTGTACAGCACAATATCGTTATATGATGACTGATAGATCTTAAAACAACTGTTTCCCTCATTATAACAAAAAAAAAAAAACATGATATCAACCTTAAAATCTTTATATCTCATGAATTTGGATAGAAAATTCAAATTTTCTATCATTGAATTTCCTTCATCTGTTAATATAACAATTAACAATGTACTCTCTAATTTTCACAGTTAAAATTCTAAATTTATGTTAAAAAATTTCAATAAAATTACATTGTAATTTGTCATAATTGTTCATAGTTATAAAAGTAAGAATTACTATATCTTTTCTAAAATTATATTATCACACACTATGAGTTTATGAAAATTTCAACCATAATTTACAAAATAAAAGTATTTTCTTGAGCTTTAATCATCTATATCTTTATTATTGTTGTTTCTTTATTGTTTATTTGTTTATTTATGCTAAATTGTGAATAAAATGAATTCATAGTCACTCAACTTAATGGCAATTAAATTTTAGCAAGCTAATTAGTTTTTTGAAGAAAAACACCAAAATTTACTTTCATGTTATAATAAAAGCATTTATATATATTGAATTTATTTTTAAATTATATTCGCTGAATTTCAAGGCTCAAACAACGTGGTATTTATTTGGGAAAAGTACTAAAAAACTCTTCTAGATTTTTTATTTTGTAAAAGGGTGTCTGATTTTTTTACACTAAGGCTATTTTATAATTTGTGCTATTAGATTTTTTAAAAAATAATTTTATTAAATATTTAAATGTCTTTAATAATATTATTTTTTTGGTAATTTAACAAATAATATAAATTAAAAAAAATATTTTTTTTGATATGAAATTTCATGAGGTATTACAGAAATCTCTTTTAAGTTTAATTCATTATAAAATTTTTAAAAAAAATTTCTAGCTAACTCTTAATTTTCACGTATGCTCATCTCATGTAGAATTGGTAATGAAGAAGACCATAAGAGATTTACTTCAAAAAAGATAAAAATTTTCCATAAAGTTTTTATTTGAGGTGAATATGGAGGAAAATTTCTTCTAATTAACCGGGATGGAGATACAGAATATACTTTTTATATCATAGGGATTCCCATCTCTCTCATGTGGGACTCCATATATATATATATATATATATATATATTATCTATTATATTTATATATATATTATTATTTATATCATATTTTAATTATTTATATATGTGGATAAATTTAACTTGATATATTTTATCTTATTATATTTTTAATTTTATTATATATAATTATTATATTATTATAGTGTATAATTATTATGGATTATTAACTTTTTTATATTAATAAGTTTTAATTTTTTAAAAAATAAAGGAGTATAAAATTTCTGCGGGATTGAATCAAATAAATACTACTACACTAATCTTTAATACATTTTAAATCTTATTAATCCTATTTAAATCTTTTTAGACAATATTACCTTTTGCTCTAAAAGAAATTTCTTTTTTTTTTTCTATTATCTCTCTCTCTCTCTCTCTCTCTCTCTCTCTCTCTCTTTGTTTTTATCCTCTCTTCCTCCTCTTCTCTCATATCTTAAACTCACTAATAATAATTTTTTCTAATTTTTCCTCATTCTCTCTTATTCTATTTTCTTTTCTTCCTCCTAGAAACCTTAACTTCTCTCAAATATTCTTAAAAATATCTACTCTCTCTTTCTCTCTAGCTAAAAGAGCTCTATAACGAAGCAAAACAATCTCTCTCTCTGTTGAAGTCGTTGAAAAAGTGTAAGCATCTCTTTCTCTCCCTCAACTATATTGAAAAAAATCCATTTCAACATTCTATGATTTTCAAACAGTTACGTTAATGAATTTTTTGCATGTTAGTTTTTTAAGAGAATGATGAAAAGAATGATGTTTATTCACTGTAAAAGATTGATTATTGAAGCTTTAAAATCTTATTTTAATATACTGTCAGTTTTTTATAATATGGTTGGATTTTTATTGACTATGTTTATTTATTGTAAAAGATTAATTATAAGAGTTATGAAGTCCTACTTTAATATACTGTAAATTTTATAATATGTTGCTAAATTTTTATTAACTGTCATTATTGAAGTTTTAAACTCCTATTTTAATATCGTTTATTAACTATCAATTTTTTATGACATTGTTAGATTTTTATTGACTGTTATTATTGAATTTTGTGTTAGAGTTTTTATTGACTATCATTGTTGGATTTCTTGTTAAATTTTTTATTGGCTGTCATTGTTGGATTTTTTGTTGGATTTTTATTGACTGTCATTGTTAGATTTTTTGTTAGGTTTTTATTAACTGTCATTATTTTGATATTAGTTTGTATTGATGATTAGGTTATGAAATGTTAGGTTTTGGATTGTTATTGGCTTTTAGGTTATGAAATATTGATTTTGAGTTAATATATTTTAGTAAATGGTACAAACTATTACAATAGTTATGGTTTTGTTTGTTTCTAGGTTGTGCTCAAGTGTACTATTTTTTGCTTGATGTGTTAATTAAGTATTTTAAATAGTTAAGAAATGAGTATTTATATGTTGATATGGATTGGTATAGATTGATATGAAATGATATGAGTTGATATAAGTGATATGCGTGTTAAGAGATTATTTTGGATTGAATCATTTTATGTTCTAAACGGTATTTGTGTGTGTTAAACAGTCTGTAATAGAGTATTTGTATATTGATATGGATTGATATACATTGATATGGGTGATACACGTGTTAACGAATTATATTGGAGTAAATTATTTTTTTTATTCTAAATGGTATTTAAGTGTGCTAAACAGTGTAGAATTATGTATTTGTATGTTGATATAGGTTGATATGGATTGATATGGGTTGATATGTATATTAAGAGATTATATTGGAGTAAATTATTTTTTTATAAATGGTGTTTAAGTGTGCTAAACAATATAGAATTATATATTTTTCTGTTAATATGGGTTGGCATGGTTTACTATGGGTGATATGTGTATTAAGATATTATATTAAATTGAATAATTTTTTACTATAAATTGTGTTTAGGTATTCTGAATGGTGTTTAATTGTGTTAAACAGTCTATAATTGTATATTTATATATTGATATGGATCGGTATAGATTGATATGAGTTGATATAGGTTAGAATGGGCGATATGTATGTTAAGAGATTATATTATATTGAATCATTTTTCGCTTTAAGTAATGTTTAGATGTGTTAACCAATCTAAAATTGCATATTTATATATTGATATGGGTTGATATAGATTGATATGGGTTGATATGTGTGTTAATTGATTATATTATATTGAATTATTTTATATTATAAATAGTATTTAAGTGTGCTAAACAACCTAGAATTATGCATTTGTATATTGATATGGATTGATATAAGTTGATATGGATTGATATGAGATGATATAGGTTGATATAGATTGATATGAGTTGATATGTGTGTTAAGGGATTATATTGGATTAAATTATTTTTTTATAAATGGTATTTAAGTATGCTAAACAGTCTAGAATTATGTATTTATCTATTGATATGGGTTGATATAATTTGCTATGGGTGATATGTGTATTAAGAAATTATATTAAATTGAATCATTTTCTACTATAAATCGTGTTTAGGTGTTCTAAATAGTGTTTAACTGTGTTAAACAGTACAGTTTATAATTATGTATATAAATATTAATATGGGTTGATATGAATTGATATAAGTTGGAATGAGTGATATGTATGTTAAAGAATTATACTGGACTGAATCATTTTATGTTTTAAGTAATGGTTAGATGTGTTAACCAATCTAAAATTGCATATTTGTATATTGATATAGGTTGATATAGATTGATATTGGTTGATATGTGTGTTAATTGATTATATTGGATTGAATCATTTTATATTATAAATATTATTTAAATGTACTAAATAGCCTAGAATTGTACATTTGTATGTTGATGTGGATTGATATGGGTTGATATAGATTGATATGAGTTGATATGAGGTTGATATGTGTGTTAAAGGATTATATTTGATTAAATTATTTTTTATAAATGGTGTTAAGTATGCTAAATAGTCTAGAATTATGTATTTGTCTGTTGATATGGGTTGACATGATTTGTTATGGGTGATATGTGTATTAAGGGATTATATTGAATTAGATTATTTTCTACTATAAATCATATTTAAGTGTTCTAAATGGTATTTAGCTATGTTAAATAGTCTATAATTATGTATTTATATGTTGATATGAGTCGGTATAGATTGATATGGGTTGATATAGATTGATATAGGTTGATATGGGTTAGAATGGGCGATATGTATGTTAAGAAATTATATTGGATTGAATTATTTTCTGTTTTAAGTAATGAATAGATGTGTTAACCAATCTAAAATTGCATTGTCGTATATTGATATGGGTTGATATATATTAATATGGGTTGATGTGTGTGTTAATTGATTGTACTGAATTTAATCATTTTATATTATAAATGATATTTAAGTGTGCTAAACAGTCTAGAATTGTGCATTTGTATGTTAATATGAACTGATATGAGTTGATATGGGTTGGTATAGATCGATATGAGTTGATATAAGTTGATATGGATTAATATGAGTTGTTAATGGATTATATTGAATTAAATCATTTTCTATTCTAAATGGTATTTAAGTATGCTAAACAAATTAGAATTGTGTATTTATATGTTGATATGGGTTGATATGAATAATATATGTGTTAATAAATTATATTAGATTGAATCATTTTCTATTTTAAATGGTGTTTAGGTGTGCTAAATAGTCTAAAATTGTGTATTTGTATATTGATATGGATGATATGTGTGTCAAGGAATTATATTGGATTAAATAATTTTTTTGTTCTAAATGGTATTTTAAACGGTGTTGAATAGTCTAGAATTGTGTATTTGTATATTGATGTAGGTTAATATGAATTATTTTATTTTTTACATGTTATATAACTGTTTGAGATAATTAAGAATTGTTTAATTGTATATTGTTATGGGTTGTTATTTGTATTTATGATTCCACACTTTTTTCTGGTATATATGGCTACAGATTCTAGTTCCATATCATCAAATTCTCAATGTAAACAATCTCATGTATGTCAAGAGAAAGAAACAATAATGTCTACTAGTCCTGGTGCAATTTCGATAATAAGTGTGAAGGGTTATAGGATTAAAAGAAGGTTGCCCAATTAAACAGAAGATGACAAAGAAAAGGTACCAAGATTTGTGGTCTTTTCCCATATAGAAAAGATTAGTAAAGAGAAAGTAAATCACTCAGATAACGTGGCAAAGATTGTATGATAAATATTTTGATATTTATATTAATATTGTGATTATGTATATTGTGAATAGTAACATGTGTGAATATTGATGCCGATTTTATTTAAATCTTAATTCTCATTTATTATTCATTTATATATAAATATAAAATTGCATTGTTGATCTTGATGTTTGATGGATTTTTAATGTTGATGTTGGATTGATATTGGTGTGTAACAAATCATGGATTAGTTGTTATTACTTATAGGTTGTGAAAAGTTATTAATGTTAGATGTGTTGTTGCTATTTTAATAGGATTTGAATTAGTTGTGGTGTTAAATTTAAACTCATATTAACCCATATCGACTTATAACAACCAATAAAGATAGCAAAATTAATCATATCAACTCATATCAATGGCATTTCAAATCATATCAACACATATCAATAGTATTTAAACTCATAAAAATCCAATAACAAAGAAAAAAAATATACTATTATTACTGTTTCTTCATGGTTATACAAGATGAGAAGATAGGTATCTCCATAGTAGTTGTTACTACACCCAATTTCTTCTCTAACTCTCTTCTCCTTCTCCAATCTGTTCACCTTTCTTAATAGAGCATTGATAATGTTTGTAGCTCATTTATGGTTCTTTGGATCAACCTAAATAAAAAATTTACATTTCTCTCGGAGGGTCTGTTTGCCCAAATGATAAAACTCATTATTTAAACAATAATTATGTAAATACATATTAATCAAACTCAAATAATCTAAAACAAAATAAAATTTCAACATACCCTATAGTTGCCACAGTCATAAATAATTTAGTACACTTAAACACTATTTAGAACATAAAATTATTCAATCCAATATAATACCTTAACACACAAATCACTCATATTAGCGCATATCAACTCATATTAATCCATATTAATTCATATCAATATACAAATACATAATTTTAGGCCGTTTAACACACCTAAATACTATTTAGAACAGAAAATTATTCAATCCAATATAATCTCTTAACATATGTATCACCCATATCAACTTATATCAACTCATATCAATCTATATCAACCCATATCAATATACAAATACACAATTTTAGACTATTTAGTACACTTAAACACCATTTAAAATAGAAAATTATTCAATCTAATATAATATCTGAATACACAAATCACACATATAAACCCATATAAAGCTGCCATATCAATTCATATCTACCCATTTCAATATACAAATATACAATTCTAAGCTGTTTAACATACCTAAATACTATTTAGAACAGAAAATGATTCAATCCAATATAATCTATGAATACACATATCACTTATATCAATTTATATGAATCCATATCAACACATATCAACATATAAATATATAATTCTAGACTATTTAACACACTCAAACACCATTTAGAACACCTAAATACTATTTATAGTAAAAAATGATTTAATTCAATATAATCTCTTAATATACATATCAACTATATAAATTCATATCAACCCATAATAATGTATACCAACCCATATCAACATATAAATACACATTTTTAACTATTAAAACACTTAATTAACACATCCGGCAAAAAATGGTATACTTGAGCACACTATAACCAAGTAAAACCATAACTATTGTAATACTTCATACCATTTACTAAAATATATTAACTTAAAATCAACATTTCATACCTAAAAGCTAATGACAATCCAAAACCCAACATTTTATAATCTAACCATCAATACAAACTAATATCACAATAATGACAGTTAAAAAAAATTCAACAATGACAGTAAATAAAAATTCAACAAAAAGTCCAACAGTGATAATTAATAAAAATCCAACAAGAAACCTAACAATGACAGTCAATAAAAATTTAATAAAAAATTCAATAATGACAATAAATAAAAATCCAACAACATCATATAAAATTGACAGTTAATAAATGATATTAAAATAAGACTTCAAAACTTTAATAATGACAATCAGTGAAAACCCAACAACATCATACAAAATTTATAATATATTAAAATAGGACTTCAAGACTCCAATAATTAATTTTTTATAATGAATAAACACAATCAATAAAAACCCACTAAAATAATAAAAAAACTGACAATATATTAAAATAAGACTTTAAAGCTTCAATAATCAATCTTTTACAATGAATAAACACAATCAATAAAAATCCAATAATATCATAAAAAAAACTAACAGTATATTAAAATAGGACTTTAAAGCTTCAATAATCATTCTTTTACAATGAATAAACATCATTTTTTCATCATTCTCTTAAAAAAACTAACATGCAAAAAACTCATTAATGTAACTATTTGAAAATCGTAGAATGTCAAAATGGATTTTTTCAATAGAGTTGAGCGAAAGAAAGAGATGCTTACATTTTTTCAACAACTTCAACGGAGAAAGAGGTTGTTTCGCTTCATTATAGAACTCATTTCGCTAAAGAGAAAGAGAGAATAGATATTTTTATGAAGATTTGAGAGAAGTTAGAGTTTTTAGGAGTAAGAAAAGAAAATGGAATAAGAGAGAAGGAGAAAAAATAAGAAAAAATTATTGTTTATGAGTTTAAGACATGAAAGAGGAGGAGAAAAAGAGGATGAGAGAGAGAGAGAGAGAGAGAGAGAGAGAAAGAGAGGATATAAAAAAAGAACTTATTTGAGGGTAAAGAGTAATATTGTTCGGAATGGTCTAAATAGAATTAATGATGTTTAAAATATATAAAGGTTAGTGTAGGGATATTTATTTGGCTAAATTTCAATTTCTGTAAGGTGAGGCAAATTTGCCATATTTATGAAGCGAGAATAGTAATGAAGATTCCTCGTTAAGGCGGGAATGGAGATGGGGAGTTTCTATCTCCTCCTTGTCTCATTATCATCCCTGATCTAATGAATATAATAATGACATGTAATCAATAAATTAAAAAATTTGTAAAATTTAAGAATTTATTTAGTTTTTTAAGACAATAACAAATATGAGTAAGAAATTTGATGTTTACAAATTTTAATTGAAATTTGATTTTTATAAATTCTTTTGTTTTTCTAATTTTATTTTCTTTTTTGTCTTAATAATATCTTTAATTTTTTATAACTAATAAAAATTAAATTTCAATTTAGAAATAAATCCGATAAGGCTTAGTGAAACAATATTTCCCTATTTTATATCATATATGAAATTATCAAATACTAATAGTATTAATAAATTTAATATTTAAGTGTTGCCTGCTTTAAAAAAAAGTGAAACCATGTGTTTTTTTTTTTCATAAAAAAATCCCAGTTTGTAGATTGTAGGTGTGTGTGTGTTTAATTATTTAATAATTTTGAAATTGAGCTTAGAGTTTTCACTTGAATTATAAAAATAAAATAAGAAAGCAATAATACCCTATAGTTTCCTTAATTTTTAATGTGGAAGAAAATTAAACAAATGAAAAGATAAAAACATATAGAGCTTAAGTGAACAAAGACTAGTATATGGCTATATATTCTTAAGATAAGTAGCTTTAAATGTGAAAATTAGGAAAAATATAATTTGAAAAAATTATTCTATATTATTGATAAAATTAAAAAAAAAAACTTCAAAACAATTATATTTATAGGTAACATTCATGAACCTAAAGAACAAAGCATTCATGAACCTAATTAGAACAGGGGAAAAAAAAGAAAATAAAGTCAAAACGAATTAAAAAATAACATATATGAAATAAGAAAAAAATTTTAAGCAACTTAAAATTAGACTTCCAGATAAAAAAATTATCATTATATAATAATAATTGATTAGAAATAAAAACATAATGAGAATCATAATAGGAAAAGAAAAATACACCAAATTTCTTGGCAGAAATTGACTAACATATCAGTTGGTAAAGTACTAATTAATAAAGAATTTGTTTATACGTATAGACAGGGAAATCACAGAATGTTCGTTTTTTTTCACCAAATTAATGGGTTACTTGGGGGATAATTTTAAAATCTTTTAATCAATTTATTTAGTGTTAATATAGTTTAAATTTCCTGTGTTAGATAGCTTTTCAGTTTTCCCCTTTCTTCTGCAAAGGGGCAAAAGAAATTAAAAATAATGGTACAAATCAAAGGTACACATGTGGATACCTAAGTGTTCATATATATATAATTATACATTATCATATAAAATAGAGTAATAATTATTAAGACAAAATTAATAATAATAGATCACTATCAAGGCAGAATTGAAAATTGGGCATCTTAATCAGAGGAGAAATTCAAGGTACTTCGTGTCGTTTCTTGAGATGTTAATAGGCATCCACTCAAACTAAGTTGCGATAAATTGCTTGCCCAAGTGTACATTTCTCATTAATTTCCTTTCCTTTGTTTTTTTCCACTTAAATTATTAAATAGACTACCTAATATAATAATGTTTAACTGATTCAAGTGTATTAGAATTATATATATATATATATATTATTTTTAAGGAGAAAGAAGTTGAATTGGTAATTGTCTTAAAAAATCTTAAAAAATCTTAAAAAATATAAAAAATAATCCTAAAATATATGATGGAAAATATTAATTATCCCAATTTTTTTTATTCATTTTATCTCCAAATCTTATTTTATAATGTACGATAAATTGTAATATTATCTAACTATAGTCACGGTCTAACTAATTAAATATGTTGATTTAATATAGTCAATTTTAATATGTGGTAATTATAAATTTTGATTTTAACTGATAAGAGCCGGTTCGTTAAATATTCATACTCTTATATAATGGGTCGATTTTAGTTTTATTTCCAATTTCAGCTTAAACTAAACAAATTGGTTTTTTTAATTCATATTTTTTAAAAATTTTAATCATAATTAATAATTTCATAAGATTAAACACTTGGTTTATAAATTTAATAATATTAATTAAGTTAAATAAGATAATACTAATTATTAAAAAATAAAAACAAATTATTTATTATTAATATATTAATAACAAATAATTAATATTTTTTAATGCAAAATACAAATAATATTATTAATAACAATAATAATGACTAATTTTTTCATTATAAATATATATATAATTACATAATTGTAAATATTTAATATTGTAATTAACGTGTAAGAAAAAAAATAAAAAAAGTTAAATCTAATATTTTAATTTATGAACTAAAAATTATATATAACTTTAATATATATATTAAAAATTAATATGTGTATTAAAAATATACATATTTTTATAATATATATTTTTTTATTTTTCGCGATCCAGACCTTGAAACTCTAGTTCTAATTCCGATTCAAGAAATTAGAAATTTGAATCGGATTCAAAAAAAATCGACCTTGATTTCGATTAGGGCTCTAATTCTTTCAATTTTGATCCGAACCGATAATTTATAATCCCGATCACGGTTTATAGAAAACTATAGCCATGGTTAATATCATCTCTAATGTAAAGAATAATAATTATCTCTAAAATGGACAAGATCAAATAGTGATAGTCGTTGCTAAATTAAGAATGATTATTATTTTTAAAACTAGAGACAAATATCATTCGTATACAATGAGATAACCATTTCAACTCAAGAGAAATATATATATACATATATTTTCAAATAATGATTGGAGAACTAAATTTAAAAAAAAAAAAGATAATTTTTAGTATTTTAATTATAATATTAATCACTAAATATTTAATTTTAAAATGTTATTTCAAACATATTAAACTATGAGTTCAACGTAATACTAGGTTACACTTCACAACAAATTCACTCTAAAGCACTTGACATCACAAAATTGGCCTATTACATCAACATTTTATTACTTCAACTACTAAAGTTAATATTTGATTGATTTGAAAATTTATTTAAATAAAAATTATCAAATTATTGGATGGTAGGGCAATAGATTATAGATAGATTTCCCTAAATTATTTTTAAATTTATGTATATATATATATGTATAACATCTTTTTGAAATTTAATATAATTTAAAAAAGAGAAATTTATTTTAAATTTATTATTCAAAAAATATACACTTACCCTAAAACTAAGCCTTGATGTACAAATAATATGATTATATTATAAAGGTAGAAAAATGAAAGGTATATCTAAAAGAATGTGAATGCAATGTAATTTTACTTAAAAACAAAATCTAATAGTGGACACCTGACATTGGTATATTTCAAATAGTGGACACCTGACATTGCCATATTGGTATATTTTCTAAGATTACATAAAATACTGTCGGAACCCTTTTGGAATTGCATTATTGGCCCCACCCAGATACTCTCTTCACCAAATTATGAATAAAAACATCAAATTCGATATTAATATTAATTTTTTTTAAGTTTAGCCCCTTCTATAGGGCACCGAATTTATTCATAAATCCACCCTTTTCACTATTAATTTATTAATTTTAAATTTTAATTATTAAAATAAATTTAATGACAACATATTCTGCAGACTTGTCACATATTTTTTTATTACATATATTATGATATTTATTAGCAAATATATTTCATTAATAGAAATTAAATATTAATTTTACATATTTAAGTATCATGTTAAAACATGAGCTGCTTTCTAGCTTATCAGACATAAATAAGTCCCATATTTATAAAATCTATTATTTTAAAATTGATTGTTATAATTACATTGAATTAAAAATATGTTAATCGCGTTATTGTTGTATGGACAATATAATTATTTTATTAATCTATTTTCTGAAATGAAACATAAAATTTTGAGTAAAAGATTAAAGTATATTTTTTATTTACATGTAACTTAAATATTTATCTTTAATTTGTATCCAATATTGCCAAATTGGTAATAGTTTATAAATAATGATGTCTGTAAATGTAATAAAATTTCAAGCAATAAATAGTAATGAAATTAAATTGCACTAAAACAAAAATTTCACACCAAAAATTTTAAGTACTCATACAAACACACAATATAATAATAATAGCAGTAGTCGTAGTAATAATAATAGTAGTAATTGATGCTACCCCTTTTTTTTTTAGCTCAACATCCGAGCTCTTTATTTGATCATATAAATGGTCGGACTCTCAATAGATTTCGGTTTCGGGTACTACCAGTCCCATCAAACTCCAGATGTCCAGCAGACAATACACCCATAAATTACGCTGATATAAATCCGACTTTGTCTCTCTACGTCAACTATAAATAGAGATCACTCCTATAGGTAAAAAGATCCATTCTATTATCTCTGACTCTCTACATATATATATATATATATATATCTCTCTCTCTCTCTCTCTCTCTCTTTCTCTCTCTTATTCAAAGCGACGACCTCTGACTTAGACATCGAAACCTCTCCCCAGAAAGCCCGGTCCCCTATCTCTTTTGTCTTGCATGTAAGAGAATAGTAGTAACAGTTGCATCCGAGTTCGAGCTACAGGGGGCTAGGACTACCCCTGAGGATCAGCCCGTCATCGTTAGTGCGGTAAGTGTGGACAGACTATTTTTTAGCAAAGATAATGAAACCTTAGGTACATCTTATAGTTTTTGCAAGAATAGCACTCTAACCGTGACTTGATTTAATATTTCATATTATAACACTCGCGTACATTATAAAATTTTACACATGCAGCTCACCATGCCTCGCACACAGAGCCTTACAATGCCTTAGTCGTACAACAATTTTTAGCACTTTAATCGTGAATATTTCAGTACCCTGGTCGCGCACTGAGCTTACAGTACTTCTATCATGCATTTTATAGCACTCTGGTTACGCACTGAGCTCTCAACTCCTTACATCGCTCTGGTCGCGCACTGAGCTTACAGTACTTCTATCATGCATTTTATAGCACTCTGGTTACGCACTGAGCTCTCAACTCCTTACATCGCTCTGGTCGCACACAGAGCTAAAAGCACTAATTGTGCATACTAACGCGCCCTAGCTGCGCATCGAGTTAAAAGCACTAATTGTGCATACAATCGGGCCTTGGTCACGCACCGAGCCTTGAGCACACTAGCTATGCATAACAACGCCTTAGTCACACCCTAAATTCTCAACAAATATTGCAAATATGTCTATTCTATTTTATTTATAATACCGCACTGTATATTGCCCTTGAATACACCGAACATGTATTATTCATTTTTTATATCTCATAGTGCATGCGCGCGCACCGAACTTGCATTATTGATTTGAATATTGGAGTGCCCAAGTGCACCCCGAACTGCTTTAGTGCTTTCTCATGCATTGATCCACTTAGAATACCTTCATGTACATCACTATTGTAATCCCTTATAGAGGGCCAAGCTTCTATGTGTTGACCAAGTGTCAATACTCTTATTGTAATGTTTTATATTTATCTTCTGCACTTTTAAATTCGGGGACATATATAGCGCCACTGTTTATAGTTGTTTCCAAGCCCCCATTCATTTGTAAAAGCAAGCCACTACCTTTGTACAAAAGAAGCATGAATATATATAGCTAGGCGCTTTGCCGACCCTCTAAAAGGCAGCCTATTTTATTAGTTTTTGTTATAGATTTGTGTCCTGTTTATTATGATAATTATTGTTTTATTTAGGTATTTTGTTAGTTTAAATCGGTTTATTTAGTGTTTTTGTTAATTTTGGTAGTTTTAGTTTATTTCAGTGTTTATGTCATTTTTGATCTAGTTTTTAGTATGGTGTTTATGTTTTGTTGGTTATTGTTTATTTACTTTTTGTTTAAAGTTTGTTTGAAGTTTTGTTTTAGGTTAAAAAGCCAAGGAACCAAGACTGAAGGAAAAATGGACAGTAGCTGACACATGCAGAGGACACGTGTCCCATACCAAGTTAAAGAAGAAGAGCAAGTCACAGAGAAGGACACAAGCAAGGGACACGGCCAAGTCAGTGGCCGTGTCCCTCCAAAGATGCTCCAACACGGCCAAGTCACACCAACTTGGCCGTGTCTCACTTGGTTCCAAAGGAAAAGAAGACTAAAATTTCACAGAAGCAAACACAGGCAAGGGACACGGCCAAGTCAACTTCCAACTAGCCGTGTCACTCAACCAAAGAAGAAAAGAAGAAGAAATTCTCACCAGTAGAGGACACATGCAAGGGACACGGCCAAGTCACTGGCCGTGTCCCTCCCAAGAGCACCCACACGGCCAAGTCACATCCAACTTGGCCGTGTCTCTCATGAACCAAAGCCGTAGCGGATTTTAAAGCGGACGTTTCATATAAAAGGAAAAGGAAGCTAGGGTTTTGGGAGAGTTGACGATTTTGAGAGCAGACTGAGCCGTCAAAGAGATTAGGGTTTTGATAACTTAGTTTTTCTTTGATTTTTGATTACACTTTGTTTTATCTAGCTTAGATTAGATTGTTCTAGCTATTGATACATCCTTCTTGCAAGATTTGAACAAGAGATTCTTCAGAAGCTTCAAGGAGTTTGTAACTTGGTTTTGTTCTCGAACTTATTCTCTTTATTTTCATTGAAATTGTATTAATGGATATTATCATGTCTAATTTGATTTCTTTGAACATTAATGAGATGAGTATGTTTGATAGCAGGATGAACTAATTTGATCTAGTCTAGGGTTTGTATGGATCTGCTATGAATGTATGAATTGGTTATTCTCTTAGCTAATAATTTCTTTAGCCTTGATTGAATGGAATATTGTTAATATATAATTGATTGGCCACCAATTATGTGTTTTAGGTATTAGATGATGGATTGAGAGATGAAGTCTAATGCTGGAACAATTCAATTAAGGACTTAGGTGAATTAGAGATATAACCTATTAAAAAGATTATTTCAATTATAACAAGATTAGTTGAAAGAGATTTGAATGCGAGAGCTTATTTCCTTGACTTGATTAATTGAGTTGTTTGAGATTTTATCTTTGAAATTAAATTAGTTAAGAGGAATAACCGTTCATACATATAAGTAGTAGAGAAGTGCAAACCCTAGACCCTTCTTATCAAGTGAATCAAAACATCAGCTTAATTTACTTTTATTCGTTTTTAAACTTCAATCAATCTTTTTCATTAGTTAACAATTTAAATTTTCTTCATTACTTGTTATTTAAAATCTGATAATCAATTAGCCACTTTAGCTTCCTTGTGAGACGACCTTGGGGCGATCACCTTTGCTACAGCTACCTCGTATACTTGCGAGTGACGCTTTGTGGTAGAGTTAATTCGAGCGCAACACAGCCTAAGAGACTTCTTGACATAAATGTCAAGATAATAAAGAGGGGCACTGACATCCCTAATCACCGAGCAATGGCATCCCTAAGAGCTGAGCATAGAGTTGAACTAGCATTCAAGTTCATTAAAGAAGAACTGCATACTCCCCCGCATCGAACTATGATCACACTAACAACATGGACCAATGTTGTGCACCGTGAAGAAACCGAGAATCTGGTTAAGTACAGAGCTCGAGCAACTTGGCTGAACTCTCAAGCTAATAGTCACCAGAACACTTGTTCGGTCGGACATCGCACATGGCATGCATTTAATCAGTTGTGCACCCTTTTTATTCTTTAATTTCATAGTTTGCTTGGCTACTTGACAAGCGAGTGCTCATTCACCCATGCCTCGAGCAGGTTTAGTAAAATTATGCCTAAGGTGCACTGATATAGGATGCTCAGGTGCATCTCGTGCTTGAGCATATTGGATAGATGTCATGAATATGTTAACATCACATAGCATATCACAAGCTCAGTTGTATGTAATTCACATAGCATATCACATAACGAATCAATCAAACACAAGTACTGAATGTGAGTTCAGAAGAAAGTCTTTTCATTAATTAGAAAATAGTTCATCACATTTAGAGCTCGGTCTTTACAATTTACTAATAGACTCAGCATAGACAAGCATCCTATAGTTAAAAGAAATTTTCACAACTCTTAAACCTCATCATCCCAGACCTCGTCTTCTTGTTCCAAATCCTCCTCCTCCTCATCTTCATCTTCTGCCTATTGCTCAGCAGCTAGCTCATCGATGTCTATCTCTATCATTCAGGACAAGTCCATGTTTGGGTTCTCTTTCTTCAACCGGTCAGACAGCCTTCTGATAGGCATAGACACTCCGAATGTAGCACCCGTTTCTCCTTGCGGACTCAGCTACCAATCCTTGATGAGTGGCTTTCAAAGTTTTCTCTGACAGATGTAGCTCATCATCTTTGGATTTTAGAGCTTCCTTTGCCTAACGCAACTCTATGTTTTTAGCTCTTAGAGCTTCTTTGGTTGAGCTGAGCTTCTCATTGTTCTTCCTCAAAGCTTCTTGCACTTGTGTTAGCTCCCCTTTCTTCTCTTTCAAAGAGCTCTCCATTTCTTGTCTCTTCGCGATCTATTCATCATAATTCCTTGTCGCCTGAGCAAAATTAGCCGCCATCCCCGCTACCTAATCCTCGACGGTATGCGGGAGCTAGGAGACCTGTAGAATTTCATTCAGTTGGTCTCCATACTAAATGTTATTCCAAGTATAAATGTTTGGATTTTTCCTTACCATGTGAGATATTGTCACCATATCCTTTGCCACAACGTTCGATCTTTTTTACGCATTCTTACGCCTCTCTTTTGGGATAACTCAATAAATTTGTTTCAGCACCTTCTGTGGCCTGACGTCATACACTGAGTACTAAACAACTTCTCATTCACTGCCTCCACCAGCTGGACCATGTTGTACCGGTGTGCTAGTGATTCTCCTACCTCTCTTTGAGGCAAGTCTTCCTCTACTTGGGTCTAAGGTAGGTTCTTATCTACCTTTGTGTGAGGCATGTGTTCTTCCAATTCTCTGTGTGGCTCGATTTCTGGCATTAACTCTGAGAGAGCCAAGTCCACCACAGGTTCTTCCTCCCGAGCCAAATTGGCCTCAGTAGCTCGCTCACTCGGTTGCTCGTGAGCCATCCTGGCCTTCTTTCAAGCCTCTATTTTTGCCTCCTTCTCGGTCAGGTGTTTGAGTTATTTACTCGCTGACCCTGAGCCACTCTCTGTCCAACCGAGCCACAAATTAACCAAACATTTAACACATTAATCTTAAGTAAAAAAATCAAGTGCTAAAGCATAGAGCATACATGTCCGGTCTTCTGGCCGAATTTTCTTCGGAGCCCTCCCAAGGTGGAACTACTGTTGTGCTCTACTTAATACTATTACAAAGCGACTCTCATAAGTACACGAGGTTATTGTAGTAACTGTAATTGCTCCAAAGTCATCTTATAAGAAAGGTGTTTGTTCGTAATAATTTGATTAAAACAATATATTAAAGTTTGAGTGTATGCTGTTGAAATATAAAAGAAACCTAAGATTACAAGTAAAATAAATAACGGTTATACAAAATTGATTGAAACTTTCAAAAGGATACCTAGGATTTACAATTCAATTTAATTAAATGTTTAATTTTTAAATTATCATTAACATAATCTTATAACTAAATTTGTTTCTTATGATTAATTAGCTATTTTCAATTCATTAGTTCTCACATTCATGAATTAATAATAACTAATTATTTTAAATTTGCAAATTAAGAGAATCCTAGAACTTATATTTCTAATTCATTCTTCGAGTAGTTGAATATATATTTCTAATATCAAATTTTACCTCTCGATTCTTAATTCAATATCTAGAGATTAATAGGTGGCAAATCTATCAACCTAACAATTCAATCCAATGTAATCAACTTACATAACAAGGTATATTAATAGAAATACTTGAATTAAATTATTTAATCAAATCTATTGCAAACCCTAGGTATAGATAATTTAACTCATCAGCATCAAATCAAAGCACATACTCATCTCATTTGAAATCAAATCACAAATATCCATTGAAATATTAATGTTCATAACAATTCAACAAAAATCTGAAAATGAATTAATTGAACTAATTCAATAAGTAACAAAACCCGGTTTGAAGAAGACTAGAGTTGATCTTCTCTTGTTCTTCCTCCAACCTTGCTTGAGTTTGATGAAGAATCCCTAAACCTCCTCCTAAAACTTTGCAAAATAATCTTGTGTAGAGAATGGCTATTGTTGATGATAATTCATTGTGAATGATGATAGGTGAATGAATTTGTAACAAGAACAATAATAGAATGGAGAGGAAATGGTCCTCCTTCCCCATGTGTAGCCCAAAAAGAAGATGATCCCTCCTTTTTATTCAAAAGCTTGTCTCCTTTTTAATTAAAAATCAATTATTTTTATGTGCCATTATCAATTGTCCCCCACTCTTTTAAAAAGAAATATTTAAAAATGATCGTTCCTCTTATTCTGCTACTCCATGATTATTTATCTCATTTTACAGCTTACTTAGTTGGTTTCATTAATTGAGTGACATGACCAAGATATGAATGACTTGGCCGTGTCTATCAATTTTATCTTGGACACGGCCAAGTCACTTGCTTGTGTCCTTCACTGCCTTTCAATGTATGTTTCTTGTGGGGAGTGACACGATCGTGTTTTCTTCTGCTTCTCTTTGTTATTTTGCTTTTCAGGAGAGACAAGGTCAAATCAGTGGGTGTGTCATGTGACACGGCCAATGACTTAGCCGTGTCATATGCATATGTCTTCTTCTTCCATTTTTTTTATTTCTTTGGATTGGTGACACGGTCAAGTCATATCTGTCATGGCCATGTCATGTAACACGACCAGTGACACAGCCAAGTCACCTAGGTGTGTCACATTCTGCCAGAATTTCCTTCTTTTCTCATGAAGGACATGGTCAGGTTGCTTAGTGTGTCCATTTTTTTTTAACTTTTTGATGAGGAACACGGCCAAGTCAGTGGGTGTGTCATGTGACATGGCTAAGTCAGTGGGTGTTTCATGTGACATGGCCAAGTCAGTGAGTCTGTCGTATGAAATGGCCAAGTCAGTGGGTGTATCATGTGGCATGGCCAAGTTAGTGGGTATGTTGTGTGACATGGCTAAATAAGTGTGTGTGTCGTATGAAATGGCCAAGTCAGTGGGTGTATCATGTGGCATGGCCAAGTTAGTGGGTATGTTGTGTGACATAGCCAAGTCAATGAAGACAACTTGACTGTATTCAATGCTTTTTCCTCCAAATTGACTTCAACAAGTGAGTTAAAGTTTCATTTTGCACAAGCTCATACTTCATCCTAAATCATACACTTCAAGCAAATTTTAAATGCACATTTAAGAAAAAATTAACTTAAATCCAATAAAATTACTCTAAAAATATACACATAAATTACCATGACAATTACTCCACACTTAATCTTTTGTTTGTCCCCATACAAAGTTAAAAATAAAACAGAACGAGAAAATTTTAATTAAGTTCAAGAGTTATAAGAATATACTAAGACTCCCTTCTCATTTATCTACAATCTTTATCTAACCAAATAAACTTAATACTTATGTAATTCAATGGTCTTTCATTGCATCCAAAATATCACTCCCTCACAAAATCTCTCAAGTATTTGATCAGGGCAATGTTTGCACTCTCAACATTCGATGAAATAATATCACCATAAGCTTACTTATCAATCAAATCTCTACATCTAATTACAATCAAACATCAATCATGAGGTCTTTCATTTGGTTGTAATGGGGCTAAGGTAAAGCATACTATTTTAAATGCACTTCAAGCAAATTTTAAATGCACATTTAAGAAAAAATTAACTTAAATCCAATAAAATTACTCTAAAAATATACACATAAATTACCATGACAATTACTCCACACTTAATCTTTTGTTTGTCCCCATACAAAGTTAAAAATAAAACAGAACGAGAAAATTTTAATTAAGTTCAAGAGTTATAAGAATATACTAAGACTCCCTTCTCATTTATCTACAATCTTTATCTAACCAAATAAACTTAATACTTATGTAATTCAATGGTCTTTCATTGCATCCAAAATATCACTCCCTCACAAAATCTCTCAAGTATTTGATCAGGGCAATGTTTGCACTCTCAACATTCGATGAAATAATATCACCATAAGCTTACTTATCAATCAAATCTCTACATCTAATTACAATCAAACATCAATCATGAGGTCTTTCATTTGGTTGTAATGGGGCTAAGATAAAGCATACTATTTAGGAATGTGAGCGTATTCATTAAGTTCAAGAGCACTTTACGAATGAAGTAACCGATCATACCGATAACCCAATAATATCAAAATAACCTCTATTCACTTAGCACTCGACTATAAAATACTCTTTCTTGGAATCCTCTTATTTTATTACAAAGATCATACCCAAGCTTATTCCAACCTTAGCCATAAGAACAATAATTTTTAATTTTTACTTCTTTTTTCCTTCTTTTTCTTTTTTTCTTTTATTCTTTTTTATTAAAATAGAATTTTGAATTGAATATAACAATAATATAAGAAAGGAGAAGAACTAGGCTAAATGGGCTAATTAAAGAAAGATATGAAAAAATAAACTAGGCTCAAAATTGGCTTACTAAAGACATATTAAAGGTTGGCCTTTTAAACTAAATGAGTATTCATAAATATCTTAATCATATTTTTGTCTAATTGAAATTTTCATGTGGTCTTAAAATGCATATCTAAGTAAGTTCTAGCAATATATCAATCAAGAATGTTCACATACAAAAATAATAAGTTGACATTCAACGTAAATGACTCAAATTCTCACAATTTAAAGGTAATGCCAAGAATGACCATCAAAGTTGACAATAAATATCAATTCTATTCAATTCTCAAATTCATGCTTCAAAAATTTTAAAGGTTACCTATCAAAAATCTTATAACTATTGAGCTTTTAAAAAATTATTTATTCAAAGAAAAATATTACATTACTAAAACTTAAACCAATAATAAATTAAAAGTAAAAACTTTGCACCCCCATACTTAAATATTCACATTATCCCCAATGTGAGCATGCATAAATTTAAAGAGAAGGAATTCAGATGAAACCCAATTTCCATCGTTCCCATATGTGATATAAGGTGCTACTTCCATCCTTAATGAATTTGTGACCCATGTCTAAAAAGATGGATAGCATACAACTCCGAAAGCTACTTCCATCCTTTGAAAAGCAAATGTCCCAAAGGGACATGTGAAGGTCATCTTGGGATGATCTTCTGGTGCTATGGAACTTGGTAATAACCTTTTTCATTCTGCAAAATAGTTATATTCTTTTTCTGCTCTTCCTCACAACTGAGAGTAGAAGAGATGATCATTAGTTGTGTACTGTTCTCCCCATGAAAAATATATTTCAAATGCATTTAGGATCTCTTTAAGTTCAACCAAGTTTGGTTGAATCTTTTCTTCATCTACTTTAACAATCTCAAGTCCCCTTTCATCAACTTCACTATCTAAATCAACTTGTACTCCTCAATTTCTAAATTGGACATTTCTTCCAAGGTCAAGACCATCTCGAGCTTATCTTCACTACTTTCTTTGGAGAACATGTCATATATTTTAAAAAGTTGCTTATCTTGTTTCTCATCTTTCAATCTACTTAGGAACAAAATTTGTGGCCTATAAGGATTGGGAGGCTTATGCAATTTTGGTGAGGTTGATGCCTCCAAATTCTCCTCCTTCTTTGTTTGACTTGATTTTTCTATGTTGGGTTATATCTCCTTGTCATTTCCTTCTTAATTAGTTCCTGCATCAAAGAAATCACCAACTTTGTTATCTATTACCTTTACATTCCTCAAAATTGTGATCATATTGGCTTGCTCGAGTTGGCTAGGAAATTTAACTTTTTGATGTGCTTAGAGTTGATTTTTCAATTGCTCAACTTGAGTTTCTACCTTCATTAATGATGCCTCCAAAGAATCAAATCTCTTATTTTTCACCTCCTGATTTTGAGTGCTAATTTAAATAAAATATTCAAATTATCTTTCGGTATGGTTATTTTCAGTTGGTCTTGATTTAAAGATTGTTGTTGAAATTGAGAGCATCTTTGATAAGGTTGAAAGGATTGGAGAGGTTGAATTTGATGTTGAATTTTTCAAGAAAATTTTAAATACCTTCTCCAACCTAGATCAAAAGAGTTAGAAAATGGATCATCTCTTCCCCTTTGTTGAAAACCCTATAAGGCATTCACTTGGAAAATGGATCATCTCTTCCCCTTTGTTGGAACCCTATAAGGCATTCACTTACTCTTGCCCCTCTTGATATTGCTCAAAGTTTATAGAACACATATTTGCACCATGTCCTATAATGTCACATTCTCCACATATCTCTTGGCTTGGCATTGGTAGGCTTCCCCTTAAATTTAACATCTTAACCTGCCTTGTTAATTCTGCTATTTGTCTTGCTTTTTTAGAATTTGAGTTCACCTTATAAACTCCCTCGCGCCTTTTTTCTATACTTTTCTATTGTGAATTTTCTCCCAACATCATAAACAACTGTATAGTTTTAGTAGCTATTTTTTCACCAATTGCACCTCCAGCTGAATTGTCCACTAAATTCTGACTTTATTGTGTGAGCCCATCATAGAAGAATTGATTAAGCAACAGCTGTGGATAATAATGATAAGGGCATTAGAACAATAAGAATTTGAAGCGATCTCATGCCTCATGAAATAACTCACTATCCAGTTGAGTAAACGTTGCAATTTTTCTCCGAAGCTTCTTTGTCTTCTGATGTGAATAGAACTTGGTCATGAACTTATTATAAACTTTAGTCCATATAGTCAATGAATTCTCTGCTAGGGTAATCAACCATGTCTTTTCCTTATCCTTCAAAGTGTAAGAAAAACACTGCATCTTAAGCTCATCATTCGTCAATGCTTGCAATGAAAATGTGTGCAAGGTTGAATAAAAATTATGAATGAAATTGAGAGGTTCTTCATTCTGCATTCCATGAAAAGAGGAAAGTATACTATAATGAGTATTTTTTAATTCATAGTTCCTTGTTGCATTGCTTAACTGTATGCAAGAAGTGGTTACCCCAATAATTGGTCGGGCAAATTCCTTCATGGGCAGTTCTTCTACGTCACCCATCTTTATTTCTATTTCTTCTTCGAATTGCTCTTCTACTTCTTCCTCTTCTTGTCCGAAGGGATCTAATCTTCCCATTCTAGGAAATCTATAAATGTTGTCTACAAATGGAATAAGTTTGCTACCTTGAGACCTGCATTCTCATATAAAACACTTAGCAATTCAAAGAGAATAATCAAACAATTAAATTAAAAGAATCAAACTATTACTACTTAAATAGTCTTCCTCGGCAACGACGCCAAAAATCTATTGCCCTCTACTTAATACTACTACAAAATGACTTTCGCAAGTATACGGGATTATTGTAGTAACGGTGATCGCTCCAAGGTCGTCTCACAAAGAAGATGTTTGTTCGTAATAATTTGACAAAAATAATATATTAAAGTTTAAGTGTATGTTGTTGAAATATAAAAGAAATCTAAGATTACAAGTAAAATTAAAAACGGTTGCACAAAATTGATACCTAGAATTTAAAATTCAATTTAATCAAATGTTTAATTTTTGAATTACCATTAACATAACTTGTAACTTGATTTGTTTCTTGTAATTAATTAGCTATTTTCAATTCATTAGTTCTCACATTCATGAATTAACAGCAACTAATTATTTTAAATTTACAAATTAAGAGAACCCTAGAACTTATATTTCTAATTCATTCTTCGGATAGTTGAATACATATTTCTAATATCAAATTTTACCTCTCGGTTCTTGATTCAATATCTAGAGATTAATAGGTGATCAATCTATCAACCTAACAATTCAATCTAATGTAATCAACTCACATAACAAGGTATATTACTGAAAATACTTGAATTAAATCATTTAATCAAATCTATTACAAACCCTAAGCATAGATAATTTAGTTCATCATCATCAAATCAAAGCACATACTCATCTCATTTAAAATCAAATCACAAACATCTATTGAAATATTAATGTTCATAATAATTCAACAAAAATCTAAAAATGAATTAATTGAACCAATTCAAGAAATAACAAAAATCCAGTTTAAAGAAGACTAAAGTTGATCTTCTCTTGTTCTTCCTCCAACCTTGCTTGAGTTTGATGAAGAATCTCTAAACCTCATCCCAAAGCTTTGTAAAATAATCTTATGTAGAGAATGGTTATTGTTGATGATAATTCATTGTGAATGATGATAGGTGAATGGATTTGTAACAAGAACAAGAATAGAATGAAGAGGAAATGGTCCTTCTTCCCCACGTGTAGCCCAAAAAGAAAATGATCCCTCATTTTTATTCAAAAGCTTGTCTTCTTTTTAATTAAAAATCAATTATTTTTCATGTACCATTATCAATTGTCCCCCACTCTTTTAAAAAGAAACATTTGAAAATCACCATTCCTCTTATTCTGCTGTTTCACGATTATTTGTCTCACTTTAAAGCTCACTTAGTTGGCTTCATTAATTGAGTGACACGGCCAAGACATGAATGACTTGGCCGTGTCTATCAATTTTATCTTGGGCACGGCTAAGTCACTTGTCTGTGTCTTTCACTACCTTTCAATGTATGTTTCTTGTGGGGAGTGACACGACCGTATTTTCTTCTACTTCTCTTTGTTATTTTGCTCTTTAGGTGAGACATGGCCAATTTAGTAGGTGTGTCATGTGACACGGCCAGTGACTTGGCAGTGTCATATGCATGTATCTTCTTCTACCATTTTTTTTTATTTCTTTGAATTGGTGACACGACCAAGTCATGTCTGTCCTAGCCCTGTCATGTGGCACTGCCAGTGACACAGCTAAGTCACTTGGATGTGTCACATTCTACCAAAATTTTCTTCTTTTCTTATAAGGTACACGGCCAGGTTGCTGAGTAAGTCCATTTTTCTAACTTTTTAATGAGGAATACAACCAAGTAAGTGGGTGTGTCATGCGACATGGCTAAGTCAGTGAGTGTGTCATGTGACATGGCCAAGTCAGTGAGTGTGTCATGTGACATGGCCAAGTCAGTAGGTGTGTCGTGTGACATGGCCAAGTTAGTGGGTGTGTCGTGTGACATGGCTAAGTCGGTGGGTGTGTCGTGTGATATGGCCAAGTCAGTGAAGACAACTTGGCCGTATCAAATGCTCTTTCCTCCAAATTGACTTCAACAAGTGAGTTAAAGTTCTATTTTGCACAAGTTCATACTTCAACCTAAATCATACACTTCAAGCAAACTTTAAACACACATTTAAAGAAAAATTAACTTAAAGCCAATAAAATTACCCTAAAAATATACACATAAATTATCATAACAAGTACTCCCTTATCAGTGTTATGATATTCCTTTTCTCTCTTAGAATGTCTCGCTCCATTATCTCAAACACAACAAGCTTGTTCTCATCCAGCCTCCCCCTAGTCACTTGTTCGCCACCGGGATTGACCCACTAAATATTTTGGCAACCAAACTCCTGGTTGTTCTCCAATATGAAAAATTGATCTTTCCAGGCCTTTATTGAGTCTAGTTTTTCTGCAAACATTTTGAGCCTAGACCTTCCCTGCAAGTACAAAAAGTATTCGTCTGCTCCTGAGCGTATCTTGAGCATGCTGAAGGCACTTAGTAAGCGCAGAGTAGGCACAACCCCAAGTAATCCATACAGTATCTGGAATCCCGTGATAGTTTACCATGCATTAGGGTTGAGCTGACCGAGGGCAATTTTATGGTAGTGCAGGAAGGCTAGTGGGAAGAAGCACAAAGAAAATCTCACCCCGACCTCAGATCTTCTTTGTAAATCATCAATTGGTTGTCAGCCAATTCATCATATGCCCAAACTTCTTCAGAAACTAGCATTTTGCAGTCTTTCGGTATTCTGTATTTCTGTCGGATCCTCTTAAGATCTATCTGTGTCAAGGTGGATCGAATGTCCCTCATCTGCCCTTTTTTTCGAGCTTGAACATCAACCTCAGCCACACCCTCTCCCTCTTCATCAGCTAGGGCCAGACGTCTCCTTAAACTTTGTTCTGCCCGAGCTCCTTCTTTATAGTAGGTAGCCTCGCCAAGGACACTCGAAGAGCCCACCTCTCCTCCCTCCTCTAACACAGTCGAGCAGATAACTGCTCACACCATTTTGCTACTAGAATTTTAAATGCAAAACTTAAAACAGAAAATTAATACTAACCTCTGAAGCCAAACTCTCTAGCTTTAAAACTTCTCACTAGTCAGATAAACCGAGCTGCTCTCTTTTAAGTCGTGTACCAAATATTATCCCACTACCCTCTATTTATAGAGTCCACATTGACCATGTGAACTGACGTCCCTCTTTAATGTCGCAGACATTACATCTTCTCCTCGGTTTTTGAAGCGTCACTTCTCCTTTGCATGACATGTGTCCTTCTGTACTTTTCATCGACTCCTTGGCATAAATGTCAGGACTTCTCCAGAGAGTATACTTTCGAGCTCTTCTCAGTTTCTTTATACTACCCGTGCTAGCCCTCGGTAACCGAGTTTTTTCCTTGATGAACTCCTCGAGCTCATCTTTGAGCTTTTTAAGCGCTCATTTTCTGAGCTCTCATTTTTTGAGCTCCTTGAGCTCTTACCTTGTGTCTTTCAGTTTCTCAGTAGCTCTTGTCGAGCTTGACTTATTTGTCACAAGTTTTAATTTGACATAAATATCAAATGACCAGCGGGAGACTAGTGATAGTATCCCCACTTACCGAGCTCTGTTTTCGAGCTTTACACTTGAACACTACATATTGTGATACAACATCTACTTTATGAGTCAGCACATACACTTTTTATCGAGCTCTTCCGAGCTCCTATGCATGACTTTGACATAAATGTCAATAACTTGATGAGAACTACTGATGTTATCCCTCCTTTTTTCGGGCTCTTAGCAGTATGTAGACCTTAGTTCCGGGTACTACTAGCTCTACCGAGCTTCAAATGTCTAACACACAATATATTCGCAAATTACGCTGACACAGATCACTCTGTCTCCCCACGTTGATATAAATAGAGGTCACCCCCACAAGTAAAAGAATCAATTTCATTCTCTCTGACTCTCTCTTTATATATATTTTTCTCTCTCTTATTTAGAGCGACTGATTTTTAATTTAGGTATCAAAATCTTGAGCTCAGTCTTTTTTTTTTTATCTTATGAATAAGAGAGCAATAATAATAGCTACATTTGATATTAAGCTATAGAATATAGGACTATTTTTAAAAATTAATTCATCATTATTAATAACAATATTTATCGTAGTAGTAATAGTAACCGTAATAGTATAAAAAATATCTAATGATTTTATAAAAATGTCAATTTTCTGATTTAACAGTAATGTAATTTCCATAGTCTGACTTTTTCTCTTTATTTTTTTTCTTACTAGAATTATATTCGTTTTTTAATAGTAATAATAATAAGCACGGATCAAGACATTGTTTAATGGGTGTATTATTTTTTTTTTCGCAATTAAGTCAGTGATCGGTTCTCCTTTATGATATAGTATTAAAAAATAATAAGAAAAAGAAATAAGAGTGAAAAAGTGGGCTAGAAGCAAAACCCCATTATTATCTAATAAACAAAGGAAGATCCAGGTGTCAAGACCTCAATAATCCACATATGCATTTGAGTTCCCTACAAGAGATGGCATCAATGGATTGTTGTCGTTGTTGCAATAATGGCATGCAGTAGAAATGATGAACGAACATAATGTAAGGGAAAGAGCCCAAGCCATGGCCATCCCATGGATACTATGTATGCATGTCTTGTAAAGAAAGATTTAAATTCGCTTTCATATGATTATTTAAAATGGTGGAATTGGTTAACATCGGAAAATAATACTGGTCAAAACAACCTCACTACAGTGAAAAAATGGTAATGGAAGTACAAAGACAGATGCATATACACTACGTTATTTAATATCTTTGATTCTTGAAAGTAAATAGAAAATGAAGGAGCGAAGGTGAAAAATAGGTGAACCTCCTTTTATAGGGCAAAGGGAAAAGATTAAATTTTTGGATTTTTTTTTCTTTTATTTTTAAATTTTTGACAATTGTGATTTGTGTGTGCATTGGGGTTTTAATATTATAATTGGTTTTGTTTGTCTTCAGAGTCTTTTTCTTGCTAAAAACTGTGAAAACTGATGAAAGTGCAGGACTTTTCAGGTCACCTTCTTCAATCAGAGAGGACCCTCGTTTTCTTTTGTTTTGTTTTTCTGATTTTTTTTTTGTTTTTTGGGTAGCAGCTTATCAGTTTGTTTTGCCTCATCTTCCTGTTCATGGATCCCAAGGGCTCAAACTCAAAGAATTCACATGAATCGCCTAACTTCTTGACCCATCCTCATCCTCATCCTCCTCATCAAACCCTACAAAACCAAAACCAAAACCAGCAGCAGCAGCAGCAGGCAAACATGGGAGAGAACAAACCAGCTGAAATTAAAGATTTTCAGATTGTAATTGCAGACAAAGAAGAGCAAAAGAAGCAGTTAGCACCAAAAAGAAGCTCAAACAAAGATAGACACACCAAGGTTGAAGGTAGAGGAAGGAGGATAAGGATGCCAGCTCTTTGTGCAGCAAGAATCTTCCAATTAACTAGAGAATTGGGTCATAAATCTGATGGGGAAACAATACAGTGGCTGTTACAACAAGCAGAACCATGTATAATTGCTGCAACTGGGACAGGAACAATACCAGCATCAGCCTTGGCAGCTGCTGGTGGATCAGTTTCGCTGCAAGGGGCTTCTCTGTCAGCTGGATTGCACCAAAAGATTGATGAATTTGGTGGGTCCAGTAGTAGTAGGACCAGTTGGTCTATGGTAGGTGGCAATATAGGGAGACCCCATCATGTGGCAACAACAGGATTATGGCCCCCAGTGGGTGGTTTTGGGTTCCAGTCATCATCTACCACTGGTCCAGCAACAACAAATTTAGGGAGTGAAAGTTCTAGTTATTTGCAAAAAATTGGGTTTCCCGGGTTTGACTTGCCGGGAAATAATATGGGTCCTATGAGTTTTACTTCAATTTTGGCTGGAAGCAACCAGCAGATTCCTGGGTTGGAGCTTGGTTTGTCACAGGATGGCCATATTGGGGTTCTGAATCCACAGGCTTTGAGTCAGATTTATCAGCAGATGGGACAAGCTAGAGTTCACCAGCAACAGCATCAACAGCAAAATCCTGCTGATGATGATTCTCAAGGATCAGGACAGTAATACTAGTTTAGAGTAGGCATTCTTGATGTTGAGAGAAACTGAGTGATTTTTGTAATGGTTTTTGTGTCCTATATTTGGTAAAAAAAAAAAAAGAATTTGAGAGAGAAAAAAAACAACAAAAAAAAAAGAGATGCATGAGAGAATTCAATGGGGACTCGATTTGGTTTTGCCTCTTACTCTGCCCTCCATCACCCATATCTCCATATACAGGTGCTTTTGGCTCTTTATACTTCTTGATTTTTATGTATTGGTATTGAATTATTGGGTTGTAAAGATTGTAATGACTCTTTTTGGTGTGGAATGTGCAGGTGGAATTATATGCACGGCCAAATAATTTGGTTTTGGGCTTATCTTCTTATCTAATTCAGAGAGGTGTGTTGATTATGGTGTAAGGCATCTTTAATCATTTTGTTCTTACTTTGATCTGGATGAAGTGGTGATCAGTTTGCTTGTGAGATTAAAATGGTCATATGGTTATCCGATTACCTTTTTAGATCTTAAATGTTTCTTAATTATCTGCTTGATTAATATGTTTTGCAAAGGAAGCTATCCTGTTCCTGGAAAGTATTCTCCTTAGTCATGACCTCATATTCCTCCAAAATTTCTTTGCTGTACTTTTTTCCTCTGCAGTTCTGTTCTGAAGGCCCATTTGTGTCTTAATTTCTGTCTCCATCAAACATTTTGTTGTTAGGTTGTTTGTTATTTTCACTTCTTCTGGTCATTTTATGTATTTTTATTCCCTTTTGTATCCACTACTGCTCAAAATTATGGTTCTTCCTGTAATGTTTGAAATGGGTATAAGCTATTGCTATTACCTGAGGTAAATTGTAAATATGAGCAGTCACTTCAGGAGGATTGCCAATTTCATTTATCTTACAGTTCTGCCACAACTCAATCTCACAGTATGTAATTTTGAAATTGATGACATTAACAGAGTTCAATTTTAGTTAAATACTCATCCTTCAATAGGATAGCAATTTCTTTTCTTGCCAGATTACAATTGGGACAGTCTTAATAATTCAAACAGTTATAATTGGTCTTTCCTTCCCTCCCCATTCTTTACTAATCTCGAACGGTTGATGAATGGTCTTTGTATTGATAATGTAAAATTGTCGGTCGTAAGCAATTTGTTGTATCATCATGTTTCCAAGCTTCCAATATCTAGTTATCCATAAGACTAGAACCTCTCGGACAAGCACCTGCAACACCGCTGGCCTATATAATCCAAGTTTCTCCACATCGAAGCACATCTTAGTAAATTTGAAGAAAACTCTTTTGTGGAGATGCTTAATGTAGACCGAGTAAATTATATTACTCAAAGAAACTGAGTATTTCATTCTGCTAAAGCTGTCTGCCAAACATCTTTGCAATAAAGCTCTGGTTTTGCAAAATCACTTTATTATAAATTGTAAATTTGTGTGATTTCAATGTTTGCCTTGGTACATGATCAGGAGCTTGTGGCGAAGTGCATATAGGCATAGAGTTTACCTGAATTATGGAAGTCAAGATCTATATGTGCAGTGTTAGTACTTGTTGATTGTATCCTATATTTGAAGTATGACATCTTGACATGGAGTCTCAAGTGGAAGCAACATTCTCCATAGCCATTTGGACTATGGACTGTTTTCAGCAAATTACAAAGACTGATTGTGTGTTTTGATTGTCAGCATTTGAGAATGGAACAATAAAAAAATATTAGAACTTTGCTTTTGAATATGCTTGATTTTAAGTATTCATTTCTTTATGACTGAGTGTTCTGATGGCAGTTTCATGACTCCATCGTACTTTTTCTCCATTTCCTTGAGGCACCAGAGTATTTTCTGCCCATAATAAACTGGTTTACATGTGTGCTTCTCTTGAATGCAGTACATTTGGAATTATATTGATTTTTAATAATATCCTCGTGTAGGGATAGATGATCTAGAGTCCCTTCATATTCATGCTAGATTTTAAACTCGTTTTTGGACCTAATTTTTAGTAGATCTCTATTTGCTTTTTGGTTTTCTTGTGTGGAGGCGTTTAGGAACATAGAAAGGTGAAGTATCAACTCAGTGATTTGTCTATTTGTGAAAAATTTTCACTTTCCTGTGTCTTGAGTTACAAATCCAACAATATTTTATCTGACAGGGACTAAACAAGATTTTTGTTGAGTAAAACATTGAGAACCGGAATAGAACAAATAGGGAAGATGTGTCATAGCTATGAACGAATAAAATATGTCCCAAAGGTTAGATCTTTAGTACAATCATGAAACTTAAAACATTTTGTTGGTTAGAGGGATGAAGTCTTCTACCTGCCCTTAAATTTGAAATGTTAAAATGATGTTCTAAGCATGAGATACTGTTCATTGTTGATTTCATCCTCTCAAATTTTCTGTGCTGGCCATGAAATACGTGTCCTTATCCATTCTTCTTAACGGAGACTCCTTCTGCTCCTGCTTTTGATCTCTACAGCACTCTTTCAGCTATTTGTTTAGTAGATTCTCTACTGCAAGGGCGTCAGCTTTGATGATACAGGTTTTCATGTCTGGAAGAAAAAATTGCTGGACTACCAATATATTTTTAGTCTCTTAACAAAAACAAAACTGTATTTTGTTGCTACTTGCTTTGTTTTCAATGTAGATTCAAGAAATCTATGTGCATGGAAGGAGCGATTATTCGTCCGTAATCAGAATTGAGTGAAAAGGGGGAAAAAACAGAAAAGAGCTCTAAAAATTGTTGTCATTGGATGTTTTATCTTGACCAACTCGTTTGAAGCTTCTGCATATTCTTTTCTTGTATCATGTATTGCTTGTCAGTGCTATAGCATTAAAGACAATTAGATGTGAAGAGTGTTTACATCTTGCTACAAGTGAAGTTGATATTTTATTAATCAAGTTCTAAGAGTTGATTTGTGCTCCCTGTAAACGAGAGTTTATGATAATAGAGACCACGTGTGGGCTATCAAGTTCAAATTTAACACTTCTGTCCTGTTGCAGAGAGAGGGTTTTTTCTTGTATTTTGCATAATTATCGCTTTTCCATTATTTTTGTTTTTAGCAAATAGACTTGCTTTTTATATTCCCATCGTCTTGGCCTTTTATCGGTGCTCACTTCGCTTTCAATTAATCTTTGATGATTCCTTAAATAGTTTAATTCTATTCAATAACCGTGTCTAGATTGTTGCTTAATGATATTTGCTTTCACGGACTGTTTGATTTAGCCATTGATAAAAGCTGATAAGCTGATAGTAGTTTTTTCTCATTGCCACAAACTAATTCTCAGATTCCATAATCAAGAATTATGAGTTGTTGGGAGCTGTTTTACCTTTGTAATGGCAACAAGGACAATGAAGAAGATGGTGGTGCCATAAGTCTATGTAGTTCCAAGAAATTGGGTATTTCAGGGAAATTTCAGAGTTGGTCTTGTCTATCCTAAATAAAACTAATAATTTCTAGGAAAATGGCTAATTGGCTTACTTGCCCTTTTTCTTCTTCCTAGAATTCTTACAAAATAGTAAAAATTGAGAAGACGATTAATAAGCAGACATATGACATTGTGTCTGTAGCCACTTTTAGGACATGGCATGAAGTTTAATGTGGACACAATGCCAAAACTTCAATAAATGCAAACACACTGCAATGTGTGAGGGTGACAACCAGCTGCAGTAAACAGTTATGGTAACTAAGGATAGGTTTGCTTCTGGAGATTTTTATGAGAGATTCAGATTTGTATAGATTGTAAATATCTAATACTTAACTCTTTTTCTCTCAAGCACACTTTCTTTTTATAAAAATAAACAAAATACTTTCTATTGTATTTTTATTTTTTTTAAAATTATTAATTGGTCATAATAACATCTTTTACACAGTAATGAATATTTTAATTTTTATGAAGTGTACAGGCAATAAATTTTGTAATAAAAACACTAGAAAATAAAATTCACGTAGTCAATTTTAATTAATTTGTAACTAAGATTTTGTTGAGTAGTAGAATAGTAGTTTTGTAATGTATTAATCACTCAAAATTCCAATAAAAATAAAATGTATTTCTCTAAAAATTAAGAGTGTTTATTACTGCTTAGAAAGTGTCAATATGACATCCATTAAAAGAAAGCAAAAGGTGCAAAAATACTTTTAAAGTTTGCACTGAAGTATAAATTAGCCATTAAAGTTTATTTGGATTTATTTTTACATTTAAAGTTTGAAAAATTAATAAATTAATTTATTTTTTAATATAAAGTTAATTGTAGTTAACTCTATGTGTAGTTTTTTATTAGAATATATAAATATGTCCACTTAAATTTATACAAAAGTACGCATTGATATTTTTTTTACTTAATTATGCACTAAAATAATACTTTTTACTTATTTATATATAAATTAAATATATTTAAGAGTATTTTATATTTAATGATATTTTGATTAAATTTATTATTTAATATTTCTCCCAATGAACTTTTAAAATTATTAATTCACATTATATATATATATATATATATATGCATATTTCATCAAATGTGTTACATCATTAAGAAGATATATTTAAAACATTTTCTTAAAAAATATAAAAGTATTTTGGAAATATCCAATTTTTTTAAAAAAATTGCTCTTAATTTTCAATTGAAATTACTTTTTATTATTAGCTTTTAAAATATATCCTATAATTAATAAATTGAAATTATTTTTGATTTTAAAAATATCAATTTTAAATTTTAAAATTAAAAATCAAAAGCAATTTTTTTAAAAAGCTGCATATTTTTAAATATTTTTATTTTTTTGATATTTTAAAAAAATATTAAATATATCTTTTTAACGATATAATACATCTGGTAAAGTATGTTTATATAATATGAATTAATAATTTTAAAATTCATTAGAAAAAATATTAAATAATATTTTTAATCAAAATATTATTCAGTATAAAATGCTTTTAAATATATTTGAGCAAAAAAAATATTTAATGTCAATATTTACTTTTATGCAAATTTAAGGGGTATAATCATTTGTAACTAGCCATAATAAATAACAAACCTTATTATAAGAAATAGAAGAAAATTAACTATATGAGAAAGTTAATGTATATTGTGTCTAACATGATTTTATACAATAATAATAACAACAATAATAACATCAAATGTACTAAAAATTCAAACTCATATTGTAATCATTAAATATATCATATTTCAATATTAATAAATGAAAAGTGAACAAAGTTTTGGAAAAATAAAATATGAACATGTACACAATCCTAAAGCACTTATATTTTTAATGAATATATCTTTAAGAATAAGTTTTGTAAAAGGATTTGCAACCATGTCATGCATAAAAGTGTATTTCATATTTACTTTTTTTCGTATAACCATGTTACTCACAAAATTATATTTTGTATCTATATGTTTGGTCTTATAGTAGAACTTTAGGTCGTTGGTATAAGCAATGGCCGCTTGACTATTACTATGTATCATGGCTGACTTGTCTACAATAAATTTACCACATGATCCAGGAATTTGTTGAACCAGACCCCTTCTTGCACTATAACTGAAAATGGTGCAAATTCAAATTTTATTGTAGATAGTACTATACAAGATTGTTTCTTGTTCTTCCATGAGATAATGCCATTATTGAGTAAGAAAATAAATTCATAAGTGGATTTTCTTTTGTCTATATCTCTTGCCCAATAAGCGTTTGTAAAGCCTTTTAATTTTAGATCTTCCTCTTGGTAACACAATAAATAATCAGCTATACCCTTTAGATATCTTAATATTCTTTTAATTGCTTAGTAATGTGCTAGGGTTAAATTAGAACCTACTTACCATTCCAACAACATAACAAATATCTAGTCTTTTACATATCAACAACATTTGTATAAAGGACATTCTTCATATGTTCTGTTTCCTTCGAAGTTTGGGACATAGCCTTTGGCTCAAGCTCTCGCCTTTAGCAAGAGGGGTATCCATAGGTTTACAATCACGTATATCAAATTGTTTAAGTATTTTCTTTATATATAACTATTGAGAAAGGGACTACAATTTCCTCGAACAATCTCTTAAAATCTTTACTCCAAGAATGTATGTGGCTTCATCCATGTCTTTCATTTCAAAATTGGTTCATAACCATTCTTTATCGTAGTTTAGAAGCTCCTTGTCGTTTATGCAATTAAAATGTTATCAACATATAATGTTATTATGATAAACTTTGCTTTTAAGTGCTTAATGTAGACACGATGGTCCTCAGGAATCATGATAAACGACATGATACGGTTGTATTATGAAAATAAATATACTACTATCTTGAAAATTGCTTAAGGCTGTAGATTGACTTTTTCAACCTATAAGCTTTATTTTTTTGGTCTTATTTAATGAAGTCTACCAGTTGTTCTATATAAATTTCTTTATCTAATTCTTCATTGAGAAAGGTAGTTTTTACATCTATTTTATGTAATTCAATATCAAGGTTTGTCGTAATTGTTAAAATCAACCTTATAGATGTAAATCTAACAATTGGAGAAAATGTTAATTTGTAGTATATTCTTTTCTATTATTCATAACCTTTCGCAACGGGATCATGCTTTTCGCCTCTCGATGTTGTCATCAATTTTTCGCTTGATTTTGAGAATCTATTTGTTTCCAATAGCTTTATGTCCTTTTGAAAGATCTACCAATTGCTAGACTTGGCTTAATCTCATGAAATCTAATTCCTATTATATTGCTTTCGTCCGTTAATCCTTAACAGAGTTACACAAATCTTCAAATCTTAAAGATATTGTAAAGCATTTTTTCATCAATATATTGGGAATCTTATTCGCATTAGTATAACAACTCAATTCTTGACTTATTATTATTGCATTGTAATATCTAAATTTTCTAATATCATGAGAATAAAATTAAATTCATTAATATGATATTTTAAAGATGTACCTTTTGTCATATTAAATATGTGCATACGATATTTCATAAGTAATTAGCTAGTGAATTTTTCTTCACATATAGAGATTCCAACTCCACCGGTCTTTGATAGTTTTTTTCATTAGTTTCTTCATACAAAATTTCATTAGACAAATATAATTAAATAGCATACGCGAATTTTTCCTCTAAATCTTTCTAACACTCCTTAATCAATTTTCAAATAATTTATCTTTACCCAATAATACTTTAGGCAACCTATTTTGTATCAAAATCGCATTTATCTTAACTTGCCAAAAGGCAAAATTAATACTGTGATCATACTTCTCAATTTTAAATTTTATTATCACCATTAATTAATTCAAAAATAAATATAAAATTAATAAACTGGATTCTAATACTACTTATTAGGAATAAGAGTGCAAAATATTTATATAGATTAGCTTGATGTGAACAATAAAATAAATAATAAAATATTAATTAAGAAAAATAAAAGAACATATAAAAATTTAACGTGATTCAGTATAAACTTCTATTCATAGGCAAATAAAAGTAAAATTCACTAATAAACTAAAAGATACAAAAATAAAAGGGAACACATAAAACACTTAACACAATTACACCCAAAAATTCCATACAATCTCACATAATTATAAGTGATAACGCAAAGTAAAATCATAAAATGGTCACACCCTCATAAATAACTATATCTTAATATAAGTGTGTTTTACTTGAATAGAAAGAATATAAATTTTATTTAAGAATAATTTTTAATTATTAAAGAATTTAAAATCTTATCCAACAATTTTTATATTTTTTTATAATATCATTTTTTTTAAAAAAATTATGAGAGGGTATTCTTTAAAAATATTTTTTATTATAAGAGAATAAATATAAGAAATCTGTATATGTTTATGTCTTGTATGTAGTTATGGCAATTTATCAATATTTGTGAAATTTTATATTTAAAAGAGAAAGTTGCATTATTTAAAAAATTGATATTCATCTACTATATATTATATAATAAATTAAGGCAATATATTCACGTCTAAGGGTAGAAATTTAATTTTTCTTCGTGTTAGGTTTTTTCTTTTCACGATTTGAAGAAAAATATATGATTAAGTGGCTATGAAGAATTAATACATAATTTCAATTTGAATATAAAAAATTTTAGTATTATATATGAAAAGAAAAGGCTTTGGTTCATTGTTTAATTTGAAGGAAGCTATGCCAATGAAAATGGATCCTTATGTCTCCAACTATCAAAGGTTGACTGCAACCTCAACTCCCACTAAATTAAATTAGTCTTCCTTCCATCAAATTATAATGGAAGACTCGTTTTATACATAATTCACTAATTAAATTTCTTTTTAGTGTGAGTGAAATTTCACATTGAAAAAAATATTTATTTAAAGAAAAATATATAAATAAAAATATTTATTTATTAATTTTTTAAAAAAATAAGATATGATTTAAAGATCTCACTAATATGAAATAAATGTAAAATTTAGTAAGATGATCTCCAAACACAATCAATTTTATGTATATTTTTTATTTTCATTAAATTATTAAAAATTTACACAAATATTTTTTTGTCAACTTTTTTTTTAAATCGGAAAAAATAATAAAAGTTAATAATTTTTTTGGTGCTAGACTTTCATGGGTTGAGCTTATCATGGTGGCTTATGCATGTATGACACATGATGATATCATTATATTATAAACGTATATAATAATTGAATACAATTTTAAGATGTTATTATAAAATGTTTCTCTTCTCTTTATATTATTTTTCTATAGTTGAAAACCTTCACATTTTTTATTTTGATTCAATTATTAAAACATATTATAAGTGAAAAAAGAATCTTTTGGTCGTAGTGCGAGTGATCTGCTTTTTAACTGAAAAAAAAAATAATACTTTAATATAATATACGAAAATTTATTTATAATACCATCTTATTAAAAAAACAAATAAATAAAACCTTATAAACTATATATAATTGAATTCATCTCACACATGTAAAATTATAAAATTAACAAATTGAGGACTGTTGTTAAGAATTGCAATTTTAATAAGATTATTGATAGAATTACAATTTTAATTTTAATAAGATTATATTATTTTCATACTAAAGAGTGTTATTTTTTTACAAAGTTAATGATATAATAAATAAAATAATATTTGTGCTATATTTTTAATAATATAATGAAAATATTTAAATTTATTTTTGAGATATTAAATATATTTTAAAAATAAAAAATAATGGTACAGAAAGCACGCCTGTCCAACACTCATATTTCTTCACTTAATTATTTCCATAACAATGACTATACAGTGGTCCACATTTTGAAGAGGAATCTTAATTTTACTATTTATTTAATTTATATTTTATTGAACATTTTAAATCTTTTAAATATTTAAATTACTGCTATTTTATTTTATTAAATTTATAGTTTACCTTGCAACAACTTTAATATCAATATAGATAAGGTATATAAATCAATTAAAAATATAATATACTAAGTATAAAAAAAATTCTCATTTATGATTTTATCCAAAAAAAAAAAAAAAAACAATTTTTGATACATGAGAAGTTGTTTACTGATTAAAACTTTTTTAGATTAACTTTTAATTAATTAATGTTGTATTGGCTTGTCTAATTTAATTTATTAAATTTAAACTTATGTTTATCAACTTTATATATAGTGCCTCAATTAAATTAAATTTTAAATTTTAATTTATTTTCACCTTTAATGTACCGCAATTAATTAAACTGAGAAATTTAATTTGATTTTATTTGCATGTTTGCAATTCAACAACCACAGCAAAAAGAAGAGGAAGTATTTTTGTAGGGAAGAATAAGATGACTTAATAATAATTAATTATAAAAAAGCGATATTGCTCTTCTTTTGGATTTAGTTGAAAATCATCACAGTGATAGCATCTAAATTTTTAGATGTTAACTCAAAAATAATAATATCTTATTTTTGTGCAACTTGCAATTCAATATTAATTAAAAAAAATTAATAATGGAGTATTTTATATTTCCATAATTTCCTTTATTCTCTCCGAATTTGTATATTTCTACTTGTGCAAATTGATCGCTAATGGATTGCATAATCACTTGCGCCGCCCAAATCTGCCATTTAAAGTGGTTCATAATCATAATAGATGCCAATATTCAACAAGTGACAATTTAATACATCAAAGTATAACTAATTAAAATTTATTATTATTATTATTATTATTAAATTTACTTATAATTTATGTTCCATACATTAATATTATATTATATTACATAATCAAAATATATTTTTTATAATTTTATTTATTTATTTATAATATTGAGAAGTTTTTATTAATTATATAAATTATTTATTATGTACACCGATAAATAATACTGCATAGATTTAAGATTGATTATATATATATATATATAAATTTTAAAAGAATTTATTTATTAAATAAATAAAATTTTAATTTAAAATTTTATTTCCTAATGAATAATCAGGGAGAAGCTCATTCGCATTACAATTCAATTTATAAAAATTGTGGATGTAAAAAATTAAAAAAAAAAAACTCTGCATAAAAATAAAATATCTGGAAAAAGAGCAAAATATAGTTATTTGATTGCTTCTTTAACAGCAACCTTGTCAAGTAGGACCCATTGTAGATTATTCTAAAGGACCCCACACATTCTGGTTCCCGCTTTTGTTAGGCCAATACCAACTTTGCATCTAATCTTATTATTTGAAGTATCTAACCCATACCTATCAATTTTTTGGGGCCCTCTTGGGCGGTTCTTCTATTTTTTTTTTTTATTATTATAAATTATTTATACATAAAATTTTGTTAATTAATATTATTGGACAAATTTTTGAGAAAAACTAATATACTAAAATTATATAAATATTATTAAAAATAATTTTAACATTTTAAATGATAGTAATTATAATTAGATATCAATTTTTATTTTAAAATTTCTATTTTTTTTTTCAATCATATAACTCATTTTTATGAAAACTTTTTAAAGAGTTTATATTTGTATTGTAGGAATGTAAAGAACTCCACGTTTATAGCCTCTGCGCCACTCTTGTGATTATCTATGGATACTAAGTTCCATGATAATGATGTCTTTGCGCATCTTACATGATCTATTCAATGTTGACATTTTTCACTCAACAATTGATTAAATTTTATCGTCTATTTTACATTCATGTGTCTAATTCAGTGATCAAGTGTATATATATAATTAGATGTAAATTAAATTCAATTTATAATTTATAATATAAATATGTAAAATAAGTAAAAAAAATCATGAGAGTTTATTAAAAAAAATTGATGAGAGTTTATTACAAAGAAATTTATTTATTGAGTTTTTTTTTTTAATTTCAATGAATTATAACTACAAGTTCATGAATTTGGTCACATAATATAGGAACTTCTATTAAGATATGCCTTATTAAATAGGTAAGATCTCCACACGTCATTATGACTAGTTTTAATTTTTTTAAAAAATTATGTAGTATTATGAAAACATATTTTTTACTTTAATAAATTAATGTGAGTAAAAATGATGAAAATGAGATTCAATTTAATATAAAATGAAATCAATGATAAAGTTGGTAAAAATAAATATATATTTAAAAAAAAATCTCATGAAGTATTGAAATGACATTTTTTTTTCAAGTTTGACTATAGTTAACTTGCAATTAAGTATTAAATAATAAAAATGGCTACGTGGCGGGTATGGAATGATTTTCTCATTGTTGCCGCCACAAAATATTTTTTGTATATCCATTTTTATTTATTTTTCTGCTTTCTTTAAAATTAATGGATTTAATATTAATTTCACACTCACATACGCACTTTAAAAAATATTATGAACACTCATTTATATTTTAAAAATAGTATATTTTATTCTGAAAAATAAAAATATTAAAATAATATTGAATGTAACTTAATTTGAGAAAAATCTATTTGTCAAATTTATAAAAAAAATTAAAGAAATTGACCAAAGTTAAGTATTCACACCATGTAGAAGAACTCTTGAGAAAAAAAAAACTAATGCAAGATTGTTTAAAAAATTCCTAGTTTATCTAAAGTTGTAAAAAACATTATAAAACATCATTGCTTTAAGTTAGAATAGTGCCAATAAAAAAAGATCTCTCGCTTAGCCGAGCTTTATCCCATTGCTTAGTCGAGCTCTGTATCTTTAGGGTTTTGTCGTCGACTCTAGTGACTTTTCCTGTTTCTCCCCACCGATCCCTTTTTCAACCACAATATTGGTGTTTCCTTCTACTCCTTCTAACCTAATCGTCCAACCCCTTCTATAACCTCAATCCAGCTCTTGTCATGATGGGTATGCCTCACGTTCTTAGGGATGACAAGAAGCTCTGGCTAGGTATAACACCCCCTACGTAGCTTATACACTTAACTATATATGAAATGTCAACTAACATTCACACTTGTTCTACATATGTGTCTATGTATGTATAAAAAAATAAAGATAAAATACTTCTAATTATTAATGCATTTGTTAAGCTTTTAAAATAACTACTACAACCAATCTCATATTACAAACATATATCTATTAAATTATAAAGAACTCATGTTGATAACTTACATTAATAAAATTTTTAAACTACTTTCAAACTTGTACAACTGTTATACAAAAATATAAGGTATTGCCATGTGAACTATACAAAATACAATATTTACAATATTGTTATTGAATCTTTATGGTGTAGCTGTAAATCTCTCACACTGCAATCTCAACTCTTCTTGTTTGATCTGTGCGTTTTCTTGTTTGATTTGCGAGTCAGAAAACAGTTCTAACATGCTAATTAAAGCTTAGTGGTGCTTATGTATTCACAATATGCAAGAAAAATTAAAAGAAAGAGATCTAAACATTAAATAGTTTAGAAATAATGAAAAGTATTATTTTCAGAACATTAAATAAAGAAATTAATAAATTCATTGAACCTTGAAATACTAAACACGATTAAATGCAAAATCGATTAATTTAACAATAACCATATAACTCATTATTTTTAAAGTAGATAACTTCTTTAATTATGCCCATATACACTGAACTCAGATTCTAGATTTGGATAACGGATCACTATTGGCAATTTAATGCCTACTGTATAAAATTTTAGCCAATGGCCCACTATGGCATGAATGCCCACTGAGTATGGTGACACAGAGTGTCTATTGATGGCACAGAATGCCCACTATTACTTTGGATATTCTCTCTTTGGCTAGCCATTCAATCTCAAGCTAGATCTAAAATAAGTATGATTTGGCCAATTCAATAGTTATTAATTAAAATTAAATTATGCACAACACTTCAATGAAACATTTCTTTGACCAACACTTAGTATCACACATATTTTATCATATATTCAAATAAATCTATTACACTACTTGTTAGGGTTAACTTTAAAAAGAAATCCTTTACACTTTGAGAACTTATAATCGTTACAACTAGAATTACAAATGAAAAACAAAGCAAAAAGTTATTTTGAGCAATTTCTTCAAGTGGCACGCCCAGTGACATGGGCGTGTCATTGACCGTGTTATAAGCTCATTCTCACAAAAGTTTTAACACGTCCAATGACACAGGCTTGTCTCTAATCGTGTCATTTAAATTGCATTATAGTAGCTACGACACGCCCATTGACACAGGTGTATCACTGGTCGTGTCATTTATCTTTTATCACAGTAGCTATGACAAGCTCAATGATACGGACGTATTACTAGTCGTGTCTTCACTGTTAAAACACAGCATCGTTGACACGTCCAGTGACATGGCAGTGTCACTGGTGGTGTCAAGCAAAACTCTGTATTTCAAACACTTATCAACTTAAATTTCATATATCCAAATATATGATATCAATGGATCAAAACTAGTTTCTTTAACATAGAAAGAGCATATATCAAATATTTTTCAGTAAAAACTCATAAAGACAACTAAATCAATTATTTTAATTAATAAATTCATAGAAATTCAGATAGTTGCAAATCAAAAATACATAAGCACATACCTCTTCAAACTCTTTTTTTTTCTCTAATCACTTATTGATAATCTTAACTTTTTTAGATTAATCTTCTAAAAATTTATAACTAGATATTATTTTCTCTTAGGTTTTGATCAAAGTCTTGGAAGGAAGGAAGAAAGAAGGAGTTTTGATGGTGAAGATGGTAATGAATGTGGAAAGAAGAAAGAAGAAGAAAGAAAGAGAAGTTTCTACATAAACATACCTGTCCATACACCTATATATATACAACTTAATCTAGTGTGGTCAATCTCATCTTAGCTATAGTGCACCCTCTTTCTTATCCTTTAATTCTAATTCAATTTTTAATCTCGTAAAACCATAAAAAATACATAATTTCTTCAGTAAATTTTTAAGATCCACTATTTAAATCACTTATCCATACCACTTATGTCACAATTTATTATCAATTATCAATATTAAATCAAAGTTTAGTATTTAAAATTTTTAACATTACAATTCTCCTCCACTAAAGAAATTTCATCCTCGAAATTTACCTGTTATAGACGCTTAAAATAATTAAGGGTATTGTTATCTCATTGTCTCTTCACTTTTCCAAGTGGCTTCTTCTATCGAATAATTTCTCTACAACACTTTTACTAAAGGAATGCGCTTATTGTGCAACTCATTTACTGGTTCTTCTTCATAATTTAAATCTGGCTGAATTTCAATGGACTCTGCTTGAATCACATGTGTAGGATATGATCTATATCATCTAAACATCGACACATCGAATACATTATGAATCTTAGCCATTTCTGGAGGCAAAGCTAGCCGATAAGCTACTAGACCTACACGTTCAAGTATTTCATATGACCCAATAAATATAGTACTTAGTTTACCTTTCTTTCCAAAGCGAAGAACCTTTTTCCACGGTGATACTTTCAAAAATACCTTATCCCCTACACTATATTCAATATCACACCGTTTCAAATCTGCATAAGATTTTTGTCTATCAATTGCAATTTGTAATCGATCCTTTATAAGCTTTACTTTGTCTTCATTTTGTCTTATGAGATCAAGTCCTACAAGTTTACTCTCATTCAATTCCACCCATAACAATGGAGTTCTATACTTTCTTCCATAGAGTGCCTCATATTGAGTCATTCCAATACTCGTTTGATAACTGTTGTTATAGGCAAATTCTACTAAAGGCAGATATTTATCCCAGCTACCTTCAAAATTGATTACACAACTTATAACCATATCCTTAAGTACTTGTATCACCCTTTCCGATTGACCATCCGTCTGTGGATGAAATATAGTACTAAAATGAAGTTGAGTACCCAACACTTTCTGAAAATTTTTCCAAAATCTTAAAGTAGAGCGAGGATCTCGAATTGAAATAATAGACATTGGTACTCCATGAAGCCTAAATATCTCATTAACATACAACTCAGCAAGTCTATCCATTGAATAGTCAACTCGAATGGGAAGGAAATGAGTTAATTTGGTTAATCGATCAACAATTACCCAAATTGTATCATGCTTCTTTTGGGTGTTCGGAAGACCAGTCACAAAATTCATGGTGATTCTATCCAACTTCCATTATGGTATTGATATAAGTTTCAAAAAACCCGATGGAACTTGATGTTCTGCTTTGACTTGTTAACACACTAAATATTGAGTCACATATTCAATAATATCTCTTTTCATACCAAACCACCAATAATGAGACTTCAAATTCTGGTACATCTTATTACTTCCAGGATGTACAATATACATAGTATTGTGAGCTTCACTAAGAATATACTCTTTTAGTTTCTTCGCATTAGGTACACATAATCGATCTCTATAATACACTCCACCATCTTTTGACACAACATAATCTGGCTTTTCCCCTTCATACACTTGTTTCAAAAAGTTCTAACAATTTTTTATTTTATTTATGAGCTTCTATCACTTTTTGCTTAATGATTGGTTCAACCCTCAATTCTGCTAACATAACACATGATATCATTTATTTTATTTAATTTATATATATAATAATAATATAATATTCTATATACAACATACCTGCTAAAGTCTTTCGACTTAAAGCATAGGCTACCACATTAGCTTTCCCAGATGATAGTCGATGATATAATCATAATTCTTGATCAATTCCATCCATCTTCTCTGCCTTAAGTTTAGTTCTTTTTGTATTGGCAAGTATTTCAAACTTTTATGATCAGTGAAAACATAACACCTCTCACCATACAAGTAATGTCGCCAAATTTTTAGAGCAAATACAATAGCAGCTAACTCCAAATCATGTGTAGAGTAATTCAATTCATGAGATTTTAATTGCCTAAAGGCATAAGCAATTACCTTACCCTCTTGCATCAATACACAACTAAGTCCCTGATGAGAAACATTACTATAAATAGCATAGTCTTTACCTGGAGTCGGTTGTGTTAAAACAGGCACTTCAGTCAACATAGCCTTCAATTGTTCAAAACTAACTTGACACTGAGCATTCCACTCAAATTTAGTTTCTTTTCTAAGGAGCTTAGTTAAAGAAAGTGCTATATTCAAAAACCCTTGCACAAATCTTCTATAGTATCCACAGTCAGCCTAAGGAAACTCCAGACTTCTGTCATATTCTTTGTTGGCTTCCAATTCAAGATAGTCTCAATCTTACTTAGATCTATACAAATACTATTAGTTGGCACTACATGACCTAGAAACACCACTTCCGTTAACCAAAAATCACACTTTGATAATTTAGCATACAATCGCTTCTCTTTTAGTGTATGTAGTACAATTCTCAAATACTTATTATGCTCCTCTCTATTTCTAAAATAAACCAGTAAATCATCAATGAAAACAACTACAAACTGATCTAAATAGGGTTTAAAGACTCAATTCATCAAGTCCATAAAAACTGTTGGAGAATTAGTTAAACCAAAGGGCATAGCCAAAAATTCATAATGTCCATATCGAGTTATAAAAGTTGTCTTCGGAATATCTACTTCTTTAATTTTCATCTGATAATAACCCGATTTAAGATAAATCTTAGAGAAAACACCCACTCCTCTCAACTTATCAAACAAGTCATCAATCCTAGGCAACCATCGATAATCTATACAAAATCTTAAGGTACCATCATTCTTCTTCACAAATAAAACTAGTGCGCCCCAATATGATACACTAGGTCTTATGAATTTTTTATCAAGCAATTCTTAGAGTTGCACCTCTAATTTTTTTAATTCCGGAGGTGCCATTCTATAAGGTGGAATAGAAATTGGTATGGTATCTGGAACTACATCAATAATAAATTCTACCTTCCTCTCTGGTGGTATTCCAGGTAATTCTTCCAGAAAAATATCTGAAAACTCACTCACTGTAGATATGTCTCCCAAAACCTTGCTTGAATGTCGTGTATCATTAACATAAGCAAGATAAGCTTCACATCTCTTCCTAATCAATCTTTTAGCTTTAGCTGCAGAAATTAAATTAGAAGGATAAAATTATTTTTCTCCTCGAACTTCAATTTCACCATAACCCGAAATCTTAAAAGATACAACTTTACCACAGTAGTCCATAACTGCTTGATGTCAGGACAACCAATTCATTCCCAATATTATATCAAAGTCATGGAATGGAAGTTCAATCAAATCAGCAGAAAGTTCTACATCATGAACTCTTAGTGGACAATTTAGATATATTTTATTTACCTTCACACTATAGACAATTTCGATATATTTTATTTACCTTCACACTATGGCCTAAAGGATTTATAACTTCTATCTCATAATCAAGTTTATCAACACATATTTTCTTCCCTGAAACTATAGTTGTACAAATATAAGAATGTGTAGAACCAGGATCTAATAATGCATACACATCAAGACCAAGTAAAGAAAATTTACTAACTACAACATCGAGAGCATCTTGGTCCTCCACAGCTTTCATGGCATAAGCTCTAGCTAGAGCACTGCCTTGAGTTTGAGGTCTATCCACTATTTCAGATCCTCTCTACTGACTAATACTGGGTCGACCACCTATGATACGGCTTGACTGAGACCTCTGTACATAACTATATCCTTCAACAACTTCTAATTCTTTTATTGTTGGACAATCTCTAATTCTATGTTCCAAAGAATCACATTTCAAATAAGCCCCTTTCTGATACCAGCAATCTTCACTTGCATGACCCTTATCACAATTTTGACAAGGTATAGTAACAACCCTTGAAGATGAGCCTATAGCCACTCCAAACCTATCACATCTAGATTTCTAAAAATTAGCTCCACTTCCTCTACCAAACCCTTGAGTTTGGCTTGAATATTTCTCTGTCTTTTTTGGCCACCTTATTGTTGATCACTAAAAAATCTCTTCTTTGATTGTTGTTTTCTTCCCTGCTCTTGTTTAATCTCATTTTCTATAGCAGCTGCCGCATTAACAAGAGTGAAAAACTCTTTAATCCTCATCGCTACTAAATACACCTGAATCTGACTATTCAAACCGCTTACACTTCTCTTCCTCAGATGCAACTAACTTTGAAAAATATTTGTTGAGGCGAACAAACTGCCTCTCATATTCAGACACAGTTGATCGCCTTTTCTTAAGATACAAAAACTCCCGGCGCTTCTCCTTTAAATAAATCTCACTAATATATATTTTTTAAAATTCTTCTTAAAAAAATGTCCAAGTAAGTCTACCTGCGGGTACACATTTCTGCTTTGTATCCCACCAGGCATAAGCTTATTCCTACAACAAGGAAATTGTACACTCTAATCTTTCCTCATCAGTATAATACAGAATATCAAAAACTCTCACAATCCTTTCCATCCAATACTCCGCTACTGAAGACTCATCAGTATCACGAGCTTTAAAATCTTCTGCTCTCAATTTTCTAATTCTTCCAATAGAGATCTTTGGGACACTGGAGGTGGAGGTTGTGCAGGAGGAGCAACTCTTACAATTTTTCTGAGAACTTCCCACATATTTCTCACAAATTGGGGATATATTTCTGATGGCTGCTGATTTTCTACACTGGCTTGACTATATGAGGACACAGCTTGTTCCTCTACACCTTGATGGGATTCAGAGGTCATCTTATACCTTTAAACATTAAAAATTAAATGCATCAAATATTTATTCAATTATATAGTTCACATAGCAATGACAGTTGTACTTTTCTTTTCTTTTAATCCATAATTTAGGACCGTCTAAACCTGCTCTGATACCACTAAATATAACACTCCCTACATAGCCTATACACTTAACTACATAGGAGATGTCATCTAACATTCACACTTGTTCTACATACGTGTCTATATATGTATTAAAGAAATAAAGATAAAATACTTCTAATTATTAATACAGTTGTTAAGCTTTCAAAATAACTACTACAACCAATCTCATATTACAAACAAATATCTATTAAATTATAAAGAACTCCTATTGATAATTTACATTAATAAAATTCTTAAACTACTCTCAAACGTGTACAACTGTTATACAAAAGTATAAGGTATTGCCATGTGAACTATACAAAACACAATATTTACAATATTGTTATTGAACCTTTATGATGCAGTTGACCAGGAACGTAAATTTCTCACTCCGTAGTCTCAACTCTTTTTGTTTGATCTGTGCGTTAGAAAACGGTTCTAACACGCAAAACAAAGCTTACTGGTGCTTATGTATTCACAATATGCAAGAAAAAATAAAAGAAAAATATCTAAATATTAAATAGTTTAGAAATAATGAAAAGTATTACTTTCAGAATATTAAATAAAGAAATTAATAAATCCATTGAACCTTGAAATATTAAATATGATTAAATGAAAAATAGATTAATTTAACAATAACCATATAACTCATTATTTTTAAAGTAGATAACTTCTTTAATTATGCTCATACACGCTGAACTTAGATTCTAGGTTTGAATAACTGCTCACTGTTGGCAATTTAATACCCATGGTATAAAATTTTGGCTAATGACCCACTATGGCATGAATGCCCACTGAGTATGGTGACATAGAGTGTCTATTGATGGCACAGAGTGCCCACTATCACTTTGAATATCCTCCCTTTGGCTAGTCATTCAATCCCAAGCTAGTTCTAAAATCAATATGATTTGGACAATTCAATAGTTATTAATTAAAATTAAATTATGCACAACACTTCAATGAAACAGTTCTTTAACCAATACTTGGTATCACACATATTTTATCATATATTCAAATAAATCTATTACACTACTTATTAGGATTAACTTCAAAAAGAAATCCTTTACACTTTGAGAACTTATAATCGTTACAACTAGAATTACAAATGCAAAATAAAGCAAAAAGTTATTTTGAGTAATTTCTTCAAGTGACACGCCCAGTGACATGGGCGTGTCATTGACTGTGGCTCATTCTCACAGAAGTTTTGACACATCCAACGATACCAGCGTGTCTCTGGTCGTGTAATTTAAGTTGTATTACAGTAGCTACAACACGCCCAATGATACGGACGTGTCACTGGCCGTGTCATTTATCTTTTATCACAGTAGTTATGACACACCCAATGACACAGGCGTGTTACTGGTCGTGTCTTCAATGTTGAAACACAACATCGTTGACATGCCTAGTGACATGGCCGTGTCATTGGCGGTGCCAAGAAAAATTCTGTATTTCGAGCACTTATCAACTTAAATTCCATATATCCAAATATATGATCAATGGATCAAAACTAGTTTCTTTAACATTGAAAAAGCATATATCAAATATTTTTCAGTAAAAACTCATCAAGACAACTCAATCAATCATTTTAAATAATAAATTCATAGAAATTCAGATAGTTGCAAATAAAAAATACATAAGCACATACCTCTTCAAACTCTTTTTTTTTCTCTAATCACTTGTTAATAATCTCAACTTTTTCAGCTTAATATTCTAAAACCTTATAACTAGATATTATTTTGTCTTAGATTTTGATCAAAATCTTAGAAGGAAGGAAGGAAGAAATAAGGAGTTTTGGTGGTGAAGATGGTGATGAACGTGGAAAGAAGAAAGAAGAAGAAAGAAAGAGAAGTTTCTATATAAATACACCTGTCCATACACCTATATATATACAGCTTAATCTAGTATGGCCAATCTCATCTTAGCTATGGTGCACCCTCTTTCTTATCCTTTGATTCTAATTCAATTTTTAATCTCGTAAAACAGTAAAAATACATAATTTTTTCAATAAATTTTTAAAATCCACTACTTAAATCACTTATCTATACCGCTTATGTCACAATTCATTATCAATTATCAATATTAAATCAAAGTTTAGTATTTAAAATTTTTAACATTACATGCCTCACCAAAATAGCCCTTAGCTAGGACAATCTTAGATCTATGGATTGTTTGGCTATTCGATTTTAGCCCAGTGTCTCTTCTTTGATATTCTAATGGATTGATCTTATATCCAAGTCTTAGATTTTGTTCACCTTATCTCTACTCTTTTATTTGGCTTCTTAAGTTTGATTTTCCTCTTCTAAAAGAGAGAAATGCTCCCCATGATTTGGTTCGACCTCTCTATTACCCTCTTGGCTTTATCTATTCCTTTGGTTTGTCTTAATTAGTGGCTGACAAAATTTTTCTTGGTTATTTTGGACTGCCTATCGCTTTTAGCTTAATCTCAAGATCACATTTGAACTTATCTTATTTTCCCATTTAAGGATGATATATCTTTTTTTCCCTTAATTTCTTTTCTATCTGAGGACGTATGGGGTGTGTATTTTAGGAAGAATATTTAATTCAATCTTTCATTTGTGCTTTAGTTTAGCATTTGCTCCAAGGTTGTGAACCTTGAGCTTGTGTTTGGTCTACCCATGTCTTATCTTAGGTCGATCTGCTTAGGTTCAACGAATGCTCCAGCCAAGATCTTCTAGTACCAGGGGAAGAACTACTTCTTTGGATTCTACATGTTGTACTTCCTTATTTTTATTTTTCATTTTGTTGAAGCCTTGTTTGAAGAAGGGAGAGTTATCCTTGTTTGTGTTTGGTTTCTTGATTCTGTGTTTTCTCTTTGTGCAACCCTTCTGCAGATTGGGTTTATTTTCTTAGCATTCAGTTGGGCTCGTTTCTGGACATGTTTCTTTAGTTGGATTGTAATCCTCACTATTTAGAATTATGTAATGTTCTTAGTTTAATGCCAATCCTTTTTTACTGATAAAAAAATCATTACTTTTATTTTAATTTAATAATATTAAAAATATTTTTTGAGTTAAAGTAAATTTTAATTAAAAAGTTTAAAAATTTAGAGTAATCTTTATATTTAAAAATAATCATTTTTAAAATTTTATTTTAATTGGAATTTACAATAAAATGGTTAAAACATATTTTATTTATATATTTAATAAGTGAATTACATACTTATCATTTCTCAGAAAGTTATCAATGTTATTGTTACTCTCTATTGTTAATTTGTCATGTTATAGTCCTGAAATCTCCGCATCATTCATGTTGTTCTTTCGTCCATTTGCCATCCACTCTACTAATGGAAAGCTGATATGACCCTATGTAAACTATTATGTAAGCTTTCTACTATGCCTTAGATTCCAATGAATGTGGTCCTACTTTATTTCACATGCCACTTTTTCTCTCTTCTTCAATTACTTTACCCTTTTAGATTTTTTTCTCTCTCCATTTTGATTTATCTCTGTCGGTTTCTCTCTTTATTTTTCTTCCAGACAAAGGAAAACTCACAAAAAATTTTCCTTTTCTCCAAACCTCGGTGTCTTTATACTTACTAAGCTTTGTAAAGGAAAAAGTGAAGGTTCATCTACATTCTTTTGGCCATTAGCTAATTAAAAAAGGGGTAAAAGATACATTGATTGTGGTGGAGTTGAAGGCAAAAAAAATGGTAGTGGTGGACTAACATTTTGAGATGGCAATAGGAGATGCAAGTAATTTGAAATGAAAAAAAAATGATACTTCTTTGCATCTTTGTCGGGTTGACTTGCAATACAAAATGACTAGGGTTTTTTCAAGATTTAAGAAAATTGCATAAGAGGTTTATTGAAAATGGGTTTTGAGGTTTGTTATTGCATGTGAGGTTTCTGGATTTTAAGACATTTTCATGAAATTGTAAACAAAATTCCCATTTTTTAAATTATTACAATATGTGATTAGTCAAACACATTTTGTTCCGTCAAGTATAAAGAAATGCACATTGTTATCCCTAACGTAACCCTAAATCCGCATTTTTATCCCTAAAGTATACAAAAACCAAATAAACGGTAAAATATATTATTCCAAAAGTATACTTAAATTCACATTCTAGACTCACATCTGCCTCACTATGGATATAAAATAAAATTGTTTTATTTATTTTTTGTAAATGGAAGTGAGTATTTCATAATAAATCTATTTTACAATAGTGATAAAGGAGAATGAGGTTATTTCAATGGAGAGATGTATTGCTTATGGGATTATTATACTGCTATAATTGCATTGGTTTACATAGATGATGTGTTAAATTGGTGTAGAGGGATTTATGAGATATTGTTTGAGGCATCTAGGTAAGGATTACAATGAAAGGTTGAGGTCACTTGAAAATGATTCTCATGTTATGGAAATGACTTCACATAATGTTGTTGCTAGGGAGGTGGATGCATATATTGAGCACCTAAATAAGGAGAAGATTCCTAAGCAATGCACTTGCACCAAGACACCTCTAAGAGTATCCAAAGTTGTAATAAAAGAGATTAAGAAGAACATCAATAAATAGTACTTGCACCAGGTAAAAAGAGCAAGAGCATGCATGCACCACCCATTCAACTTACTGGTAAGACAGACAGGTCATATGCTGACTAAAATCATATATTTTCTCGAAGGAGTAAAGGTATCAGATATCCATAATGATGAGATAGCAGATGTTCAAAATGAAGGAATGTAAAACCATGAAGTGAAGCAGATGTCTAAAATGAAAGTGTCCAAAATGAAGAAGTTTTAAATGATGTGACTCAAGGGCATCCTAAGGAAGCTTTTGACAAAGCATTTGAAGTAAAAACTGGTGTGAACTTTGGGTTGAACTTTAATAATACTGACCTTGGTGATATAAATATTATTATCAACTTTGAAGTTATTGAATTTGGTGAAACTAACTTTGAAAATGAACTTGTAGCTTTCAATGGTAGACCTTAAGCAGAAGAAACTAATTTCAACATTCGTGTAGAACTTGTAACTTCTAATAGAACAACACATGAAGTTGTTTACACATAGGCAAAAGAAACTAATATGAATTTTGATCCTAATTTGAATTTTAAATATGAAGATTACAATTTGGCTAACATGGATGATAATCTTGTACAGATGCTAAGTGAGAATGTGATAATGAAACAAGTAACATATCTTTTATAGGTATAAGATCCAGAATACAACCTGAAGAACACATTCCTTTATATGAAGAGCAAAAACAAGAAGTAGTGTTTGACTATGCACCCAATGAAGAGTTGCATACTAAACCATAGTCAGGAAAAGAAGAAAAAGAATCATTTCTTGAATTTTATTTTGCGAGAGACATGAATGATCTAGTTTTTGCTAAGAGAATGATACTTAGAGATAGGAAGGAGTTTATAAGAAGGTAGTAAGAAGCTGGAGCATAAAACATAAATTTCAAATATGGTTTGAAAAAAAATGATAAATTACTAGTTGTGGTAGCTTGTAAGATCAAAACCTACAAATTTAAACTCTATGCAACCCAGCTAGATAGGAAGGAGGGAAATTATCAAACCTTCCAATTAAAGTCAACCAATTTGACACATACATATATTAGAGTTCATTCTAATTTCTATATGTCTTCATCATGGCTTGCTAGTTAGTATATTAATGGTGTGAGGGAGAATCCTAATTGGATAATACCTTCATAGCTAGAGTGCAAAAGGATCATAAAGTAATCATCGGGAGAGTAGAGGCATGGAGTGCAGTTGAATATTTGTTTGGTTTAGAATAATACAATAAAATATTTTGTTTAGACAGATATCGTGCACATGTTCAAGCCATATGAGTTGTTGTTTTTGGGACAAAACTGTATTACAATGTTATTTTGTTTTGTATTTAGACAACAATAGCTGAATTTTGCACATATATGCTTTGTAGGGCATATGTTTCATTCAATGAAGTTGAAATTATTTTTCTTTATGCTTTGATACAATTTATATTGACTATGCAAAAGCAATTGCTATTTATATATAAATGGAAAAATTTTACTAAATTGATAGTTAACAATTTATTTAAGTAAAATAAATATTACAAATATCTCTTACAATAGCCATGCCTTACAAGGAAACAAAAATTACCCATAAACAACATATTAAAAAACACATGTCAATCCTCCCAATCCCATCACTATCCTTATTCTTTCTTTATGGTCATATAAGAAGATAACAAACCTACAGTATAAATTATCCCATAAACAAAAACTCTACTTAATCATATCACTATATTTCTCTTTAATAGCTCTTTCTTCTTCTTCTCCAATCTGTCAATCTTCCTTAATGGGGCATCAATGATATTTTTAGCGCATTTAGAGTATTCTTCTTTATTAACCCACATAAAAAAGCTTGCAATTCTCCCAAGGAGTTTGCATTCATATCCAAATAAAAAAAAACTTAAAATCATCGATATAAACCATATACATGTAAATATCAATCGATTAACACAGTAAAAAACAAATTTTAACCCGTAAAAAATATTTATATATACCTTACAGAATTTGCAGCAATAAAATGCCTCCCTAGATTCTCTTTTGTTTAGGAAGTTCGGAGGAGAGTTACTTTACCATTTTCACAAATAAGGCAATCTGAAATTATGAAGAAAATGAGAAATATGTGGCCTTTTTCAAGTTTAAGAAAGAATCAAGCTTCACACTCCCTAGACTTTCAAAGCAACTAATACGAAAAAAAGATAAGAAAAAATGGAAGAAGATAAGAGAGAAATGAGGGAGAAATGAGGGAGAAAAGAGAGAAATAAATAATTGACGAAGCTTATTATATTGAAAAACTGACATAGAAAGTTGAAAGGGACAACTTACATGGCGCTATATCAGCTAGGGTTGTTTAAAAGCCTGATGACCCGGTTAACTAGGCATAACCCTGGTAAATTGGGCCAAGTTAGGCTAGGTTTTTCCAAATTGGGGTTGGGCTTCGGGTTATACATTTCAAATTTCTTAAATATCGGATCAAGTTTTGGGTTGGCTAAAAAAATTGGGCCAACCCGACTCGACCCGACTATATATATATGCATGTATTTAGAATACACAACCCTAGTTCCCTCATTTCATTTTTGTGCAAGCACCGCCCACTCTCCCTTCCTTTTCATATCTTCCATTTTACTTCTTCCTCTCTATCTCCAAATCCCAAAACCTCACTTCTATTTCTTTCTTGCTATGCTCTCCAAGCCTTACTCCTCTCTCTGAATAACTCCACATCTCTATATCGATCCTCCTCTCTCGTGTCTCCATCTCTCTTTGCCTCTGTGACCTCTCAATCTCTCAATTTCATGGCGATGGTTGGCAAGCATCAATGATGAAGATAACTATTTTTTTACTTCATTTTGATTGTAGTTTTTGATTTATTTTGATTTGAAGAGGGTCATTTGTGATATTTGATGGTTTTTTGTTGTAGTTTTTCCCAAATCTCATATTAATTTTTGAATTCTTTTAATTTTAATTTTTTGGTATTTTTTATTGTAGTTTTTTGTTTTAGTTTAATTTTTTGGTATTTTTTATTGTAGTTTTTGGTATTAGTTTAAAATTTGGGTATTTTTTGTTATAGTTTTTGGTTTTAGTTTTTTTGGGATCATAAATCTGTGATTCAATTGTTTAGGATCTCATCTATGCTTCAATTTTAGTGTATTATATTCTATATTCTTCAAGATTCATTTGATTCAATTGTTTGGTGGAAGAATAAAAATAAAAATAATAATAATAATAATAATAATAATTGAAAAGCAAACAACTGGTTTGTGCAATAATGAAATGAAAAGCAATATTCTTTGATTCGAGGATAGTTAAAAATCTTTAAAAAAGATTCCAAAAATCAATCAAATATGTGTTTGGCCTGATAGCCTGGCCTAACCCAATCAAGTTACTTGAAACTCGAATTTACCTCAGGCCATGAGTTTAGGGTCGGGCTATGAGCTAGAAATTGAAGCCCGAATTAAACTCAGGCTGAGCTTCGGACAAGGATAAAAACTCTGCCCAATCCGGCCAGAATACACCCCTAATATCGGCTTTCTATTAAAGGAGTGGATATCAAATGGATAGAAGGCGACAACATATGCGATGTGGAGACTTCAAGAATTATGGTGTGACAAATTAATAATGCAAGATGATAACAAATGCTTGTAGCTTTTTAAAAGACAACAAATGCAATTGACCCTATATTTAATATAACTAAGATGGTCCGTCAAAAATGCAAATAGTGAAGCTCATATGCTTGCTAAATCATCAGTTTTTTTTATGCTAGTTGTGTTTAATGGTCTGTATTTCCAAACTACATTAGGGTTTTGTGATTTTTTCCCTACTTCTAATAATATTGATCCGATTTTGTCTAAAAAAAAGAGTGTGTTTAGCTTAGCTTATAAGTTAGTCAAACTAGCTTATAAATTATAAATTTAAATCAATACATTTGTTTAGATAATTTTATGAGTTTAGATGTCCAACTTATAATCTAAAAAAAAATTGGAGGAGACCATCTTATTATTTTATATTAGTTTAATAAAATAATTTATTATATTATTTGTATTTATTTTAATAAATATTTTTGATAACATAATTTTATATTATTTTTAGTCATTTTAATAAAAAATTATATAATAAAATAATAATTCTAACTAAGCGTTCTAATTATAATGATAAATCAATTAGATAATAATAAATTTTTTATATTTTATCACTAAAAAATTAAAAAAATTATATAAATAAATTTTAAATTATATTTTTTGAAAAAACAATGTCAAGTATTATAATGTAATTAATTTATCATTCTAAATAAAATATTTAATTAAAATCATTATTATATTATATAATTTCTTCATTTTAATAATATATATTTTTATAAATTATTTTTAATAAATATATTATATTTTTATTAACTACTTATAAATATTAAAAATAAATATATAACTATTTAAAATTTTAAATATTTATAAATATTTATAAATTAATTTTTATATGTTGGCCAAGAATACTTTTAAATCAAGATAACAAGTGGTAACTGTCAAGTCATTTCGATATTGTGGAAAGCCAAAAAAAACTAGTGCGTCACGCGCCGAAAATAAGGGCATAATAGAAGCAGCCACCCGCCCGCCCGCCAACATTTACTTAACACGTGTTGAATCGCCACATAACTTGCTCATTGCTGTAGTAAAGTACTTTTTTTTTTTTAATTTCGTAAATTACGAATGTAGTACCTTGACAAATATACGCACATGGAATTGGATGCAATCATCACCTCCTCAGGTCAGTCACTCGTCATCATGTTTAAAACGAGTTTGATTTCCAATCTACTAAAAAATTATTTTGAAAATTTCTTTTATTATTTTTTAAATAATAATTTTCTAAAAATTAAAGTTATATATGATTATTATTCTTTTCACATCGTTATATTTTTTTTATAAATTACAAATATTGAGTAGGAATTTATGAGAAAGAGAACATATAAGAAATATATGTATAAGTCTTGAATATTTTTTTTATGTATGATTTCGTTAAAAATAATTTCATACTAAGATCAGCAGTGTCTTTTAAATTATAAAATTTTTTCATCATATTCTAATAATAGCGTTTAATATCTTTCATTTAAGAGCGTAATATTTTATCTGAAGAAAAAAAAATAATATATTAAATTTTTTTAATATTTTAAATAAAAATCATTGATTCTCATTAAAATAATTATGGATATGTTCAAGAATAATATATTTTATTATTTTTTAAGTTAACTCATACAGTTAATAATTAATTTGACATTTTTTTTATGTCCATATTTAAAATTATTAAAATAAAATATCTATATTTAACAAAGAGATAATACTAATAATAATTTTTATATATTAAATTATTTAAGAAGATATAAAAGTTAAAATTTATGAAAATAATTCACATAAAATGAGGACTTGCATTTAATTGTAAAATAATGATAATTATTTTTTAATAGAAAAATTAAATTTTCATTTAATTTTTTTATATATTTTCGGTAGTTCTCTAAATTAAATTGATTGATTAATATTACAATATATATATATATATATAGATAATAAATTTAAAAGTTATTTAGAAAATACTTTGTTATATGCGAGCTAATTCTTTTAAAAACTCATTTTTATATGAAATCACCATTTCTTTTAAAAATTAAATTATACGAACTAATTTCTACATATTAATATATCTAATGCCTTTTTATTATTTTTTATCTGACAAATAAATAATAAAATTTTGCTCATTTTTTATTCATATTAAAATTTAAAAGTATTAAAAAAATAATCTTTAAAATTTAATAAAATAATTGATCATATATTTATTAAAATATTTTTAAAAAGCTACATAAAAAATCAAAATTTGTAGAAAATTGCAAGTTTGCTGATAATTACATTGAATACATTTATATAAAAATTTATATATTTAATTTAAATCCATGAATGACACAAATAAAAATCATTATAATATTCAAATTTAGTCATAACAAAAATTCGAAGCTATTTGAATTTTCAAATTCTCACTATGGCTATTTGAATCTGAATTTGATGAAGTAAAATGCAATCAAATTTAAATATTTTACATTTTTATTTTTTTGGGCAATAATTTTACATTTTTATTTGAAATAATATTTTTTTACAAGTTGAAATCGCGTAACTTTTGACTCATTTTAAAATCTTTTTCGATTGCCATTCATGGCTCTTCATCAGCAGAGAAGATATTAACTTCGATTTAAACCAATAAGATACTGACACGTTGCATTAACGGCCTGGTTAAAAGGGAGAGTTGTTACCATTTTTTTGAACGATGAGTTGTTACTTAATTATGTGTTGTCTAAACGGCTAGGGTCCCTACTTTACTTTTTACAGTACCTTTGCGCGCTCTCTCTCTCTCTTCCTTAGATGTTGGAGTTGGCATAATTGTATAGATTTTGGAGTTTTGGTTAGTGGGTTTTTTAGAATTATTTCCTTTTTGGAGCCTGTTGTGTTGGTTTCTGAATTTTGAGGGATTTCAAATTCTAGTCATGGATGATGAGTATGCTAAGCTTATAAGGAGGATGAACCCACCAAGGTACTTTTTTTTTACAAAAAAATTTGGTAATTTTGTGGTTCTGTTCTTTAAATTGTGTTTGGATTTCTGGGTTTTGATGCTGGGATTTATAATCGTGGAGTGTCTGTGAAATATGAATTTTATCTTTTGCTTGATGATGAATTTAGAGAAAAGTTGCAGTCTTTGCAAGTTATTCTTGTTAGATTTATGTATTTTACTTTGCTTTGATTAGATTTTTGGTTCTTCCTTTTTTTGAGTTATTTTATTGCATGAGAAAATCATGAGGAAGAGAGAAGAAAAGATATCAGAAGGAAGACCTAAAATAAAACGAATTTTAATCAAGTTTTAAATTAACTTTTGAAAATAGTACCGTAAAAGTAAAGCAAGTTTTTTCAATTTCTTAAATCATCAACCAGCAGAAAAATATGCTACTTCAAAATAGTTCAACTTTTTCTTTTATAGGTTTACCTTTCATCTTTCTCACTTTTCTTGATAACCTTCATCAAATTATTGTCAATTTCAGCTACTTAAGTTTGTAATGAATTAACAGTTATAGACTTATAGGTTGACCTGCTTAATTTTTTCCTTTCTTCTGTATTCTATTTATGCCATAGAAACTTTAATTTAGTTGCTTTACTGTTGTAGAGTTGTAATTGATAACGACGCTTGTGAGGATGTCACTGTTATCCAGGTATATATCTCATGTCCTTGACGCAGTCATAGCTATGATATTGGTTTACCATAATTAGGGTGTACTAGCATTTAGCATCTATGCATGTTGTGATTAGTAAGTTCCTCTAATTTAGGCAAGTTAATTACCAAATTAAGCTTATATGGGCTTGGGTTATTGTGCTATTGGTTTTTCTTTTTCTAGGTTGACAGTGTCAACAAGCATGGAATACTTCTGGAAGTTGTACAAGTGCTTACTGACATGAACCTTGTAATAACAAAAGCATATATATCGTCTGATGGGGGATGGTTTATGGATGGTGAGATATCTTCTTTAATCATTCAGATTATAGCATGAATTTGAAGAGTCCTTTCTTATTTCTCATGTTTTTCCTCTCAATGTCTCTCAGTATTTAATGTGGTTGATCAAGGTGGTAACAAAATCAAAGACAAGGAAGTTATCAGTTATATTCAAAGAGTAAGAACTTGTATACTGCTGTTGATTTTTTTTCCAATGATCATTTGATTCCTGAGATATGAGAGTAAAGTAGCAGAAAACAGATTATATGAGAGTGACGCAACAGAAAACAGGTTTAAGCTTCCTTTTATCAGTTTCTATTTTGTAAAACTGAAAACTGCTGCCAAGTGAGCCATGTAATTATATCAAGCCATGAAGATTGGATTTTTGCATTATGTGTCTCAAATAATTAAAATTTTGAGATATATAGTTTTGACTCTTCTCTTTTATCATCCTTTCTCGCTGCAAGTGATGCTAATCAACTTTCTTGCACCAAAAATAATACTAAGGAATAGCCATTAGCCATTTATCAAAATACAATGTTCATACTGTTGAGTATGAGTTATCAAGTTATATTTCTTTGTTCTCCCCTTCTTTTCCATTTTTTTTTCCAAAGAATGCCATTTAACAATGTGAATAGAAGTATAGTCCAAGGAATAATATCCTTGGATGTTTTAAACTTTATGTTAAATGGCTATATGTAGACAAAAACCAGTAATGATTATTAATTTCCTCTTTTCCTTTACATTTTTGAATTGAGGAAAGTCTAAAATGTCATTTTTTATGCAGTTTTTATGAAGTAGTTCCTTTGCTTTTCAAGTAATGATCATCCTAATAAGTGCAACTTTCAGTACAAATGTATCATCCTTTTTCAGCCTTCTATTACTAGGGTCTACTTCTTCATGGACAATGTAAAAAAAGTTCATCCTTTGATTCATTTTTAATGTTGGATCCTGCAGAGACTTGAAAATAATGCAAGCTTTGTTCCCTCATTGAGAGGTTCTGTGGGAGTGATGCCTTCTGAAGAGCATACTTCAATTGAACTCACTGGTACCGACAGGCCTGGTTTGTTGTCTGAAGTATGTGCAGTGCTGACAGACCTTCATTGCAATGTGGTAACTGCTGAGATATGGACCCACAATGCTAGGGCTGCAGCTGTAGTTAATGTTACAGATGATTCCACAGGGTGTGCAATCAAAGATCCCAAGCGGCTCACAACAATAAAGAAATTGCTTTGCAATGTTCTTAGAGGAATTAATGATTTGAAGGCTGCAAAAATGACTCTTTCTCCTCCTGGGATAACAAGCAGGGAGAGAAGATTGCATCAGATCATGTTTGCTGATAGGGACTATGAAAGGGTTGAAAGGGCTGGTGGACTAGGGAGGCATGAGGATAAGAGCTCAAGACCTCAAGTTACTGTATTGAATATTGAGAAAGATTACTCTGTGATTACAATGAGATCGAAGGATCGCCCTAAACTGTTGTTTGACATTGTGTGCACTTTAACAGACATGGAATATGTGGTCTTTCATGGAATGGTCAACACAGGAAGGATGGAAGCTTATCAGGTAAGATAATTTCAGTTAAAAAGAAGCACTTGTTGATAGTCAAATTGGGAAAAATCTTTTGGAAAGTTGTTGAACCAGCTTAAATACTTGAGATGTTTTTTAATCAATGGGCATGTACAATTAAAGAAAAAAAATTGTTTATTAACTTCTTGTGGAGGTATAACCATTTGTTTTACCATAGACCAACACTGTGCTCCATCTTGGGATGCAATTTTCCTGACTTAAATTGATCACTACTTAATAATGCTAAAATTTCTCAATTTGGATCAATATTATGTGTTTTAACTGTTCTTTTTCTTTCATTAAACAGAAATAATCCATTTGGTTGTAGGAATTCTATATTCGACACGTTGATGGACTCCCTATAAGTTCTGATGCTGAGCGAGAACGGGTTATACAGTGTCTTGAGGCTGCCATTGAAAGGCGAGCATCTGAGGTATGCACTACGCATTGATCTTCGATCTAATTTTTCAGATTCATTCGTATTTTGCACTTTGCATTGACATATGATACTTGGTTGTTCAGGGAATTGAGCTAGAATTGTGCACAGACGACCGCATCGGACTCCTCTCAGATATTACCAGGATTTTTCGAGAGAATAGTTTATGCATCAAGAGAGCTGAAATCTCAACAAAAGGTGGTAAAGCCAAAGACACATTCTATGTCACAGACGTGACCGGCAGCCCAGTTGATCCCAAGATTATTGATTCAATTTGCCAACAGATTGGACAAACCAAACTTCAGGTGAAACACAACTCAACTCTATCAAGAAATCCTCCTCAACCACAAGAAACAACAATGGGATATCTACTTGGGAACCTCTTCAAAGCTCGAACGTTCCAGAATTTGAAGTTGATCAGATCCTACTCATAATTTCTTTGTAAATTGTTATCAGTATATTTGTAGAGAAAGAGAAATAATAGGTTTTTAAAGTCCAGAAGGAAACATAGGCCTGAAACGCGGAAATGTGAGCTACACCCTGAACCAGAGGGGTTTAGTGATATAATATAATGATACATGTACAGATTTAGTCCTATATCTACTGGAGAATGGAGATTTGTAAATACTACAGTATGCTTGTACAAAAGCTATTAGTTTGTACAGATAATTGAACTTAATGGGAGTTAAAAAGTAGTGTGAATATTAATATTAACTGTACAAATTTGTATATTCAGTTCAATATTTGATTTTTGCGGCTCTCAACACTTGGTTTTCTCAATTGATTCATTTTACTAACTTAACATATTAGCATGAATTAATTAATTTATTTTTAACTTATAAAAATATCACTCTTTTTATTTCATCATGATTAAGGAATGTTAATTATTTTTATTGAAAATATAAATTTATATATATTTTTTCTATAATATCTTTATTTTATTATGAGATATATTTAATAAGTAATACTAAATAAGAATATTACATGATAACTAATTTATTAAAATAATTAGTGGCCTATAATTTGGTAAAACTAAAAAAAAAGTGAACATATCAAGAATAAATTATTTTATTAATATAAATTGGTTAAAGTTTTGATAAAAAAAATTATAATAAATATCCTCTTTTTCACAAATTTGCAATAAAAACTTCAATTTGATCAATTTTAGTATAATTATAATTTTTATTATTAATTAAAATATCAAAAGGTTGATTTACTTCTATCTATCACTGTAAGTATTTTAACTTGAATTAAATTTGTTAGACTGCAGTAAATTTTTGTAAAATTTATTTAATTAGCAAACGACTTTAAATAATAAAATGTTTATAAATAATTTTTATTTTAAATTCATTACTAAATTTTTAAATGGATAATTTTGCTAATTTATGTTCAATTTTTTTTATTAATAATTTGTATCTTTTTAAAATTTGTCATTAATAAATTTTTTCAATTTCGGATAAAAAATAATTTAAATTATATAATTAATTTTCAATAGTTACTAAAAATATAAATTTTTAAATAAATCTTTATTTACATGAAAAACAAGAATTTATAAATAAATCATTTAAATCTCGTTAAATTTTTAACGGCGCATTTGGCTGACGGTCTGCCCTCTGTTCATTCATGAGACCTGCAACCGAGTTAGCGACTCGGATAAGCCAAGCTCTGATCTCTGCGTCAAACAACGCAATCCCAACTCGGTCATGGACACCATCGCTCGAGCCAATTCTACACAGACTCGGTTGCCGGAGTTCACTGAGTCCGTCATTGGTGGCTCAAGTCATTGACCCCTGCCTCTTGTCTCACCACTCACTCGCTCTGGGTTTCTTCAATTGGACTTCGCAGCAGTCAGGGTTCACTCATACCTCTCTCACGTACCAATCAATTGTCAAATCTCTCTGCCTTTCTCGTCAGTTCAATTCCGTTGAGTCCATCTTAAAACAAGTTAAATTCCACAGATTAACTCTCGATTCTTCAATTCATCACTGTGTTGTTAGTTCTTTAATCAAAGCGAAGAAGACCCAGAATGCGTATTTGGTTTTTAGCGACGTAAAATCACAACTTTTGGATGTTGGGCCAGAGACGTGTAACTCGCTTTTAGCCGCTTTGGGTTCTAATGGATGTTTTGACAATGCACTAAAGGTATTTGATGACTACGCATGGTGTTGCTTTTAGCACCATTGGGTTTGGCGTGTTTATATGGAGATTTTGTCGAGTTGCTGATTTGGGTAAAGTTTTGAATATGTTAGATCAAGTTAAAGAGCGAAATGTACCCATTAATGGATCTGTTATTGCAGTTTTGATTGTTCATGGACTTTGTCAGGCTTCCAGGGTAAATGAAGCTTTTTGGGTATTGAATGAACTGAGGATTAGGGACTGCAAACCTGACTTTTTGGTATACAGAATCGTGGCTGAAGCTTTTAGGTTAGTGGGGAGTATGGCTAATGTGAATAAGGTTTTGAAGATGAAGAGAAAACTAGGGGTGGCACCAAGGAGTAATGATTATAGGGAGTTAATCTTGAGTTTGATTAATGAGAGATTGATATTTGAAGCGAAAGATTTAGGCGAAGTCGTTGTACATGGTGATTTCCCTATTGAAATTGATGTGTTGAATGCATTGATAGGATAAGTTTCAAGTATTGATCCTGATTCTGCAATGTTGTTTTTTTCATTTTATTGTTGGAAAGGGGAGTTTACCAACTCTTTTAACTGTGGTCAACTTGTCTAGAAATTTATGTAGGCATGGAAAGGTTGATGAAATGCTGGAGGTGTATCGTATCTTGTCTTCAAACGATTATTTCTCTGATAGGGACAGTTTCAATGTGATATTCTCAATCTTTTGCAAGGCTGGGCGAGTAAGAGAGGCTTATGGGGTTCTTCAAGAGATGAAGAAGAAAGGGATTGGCCCAGATATCTCTGTGTATAATTCTTTAATTGAAGCGTGTTGTAAAGAAGATCTACTGCGACCTGCTAAGAAGCTTTGGGATGAGGTGTTTGTAACTGGATGTGGAGTGAATTTAAAAACTTATAATATTCTTATTGGAAAATTCACAGAAATAGCTGAAGTTGATGAGGCTTTGAGGCTCTTTAATCACATGTTGGAGAAAGGGATAGCACCTGATGTGACAACTTACACATCCCTCCTCAAAGGGCTTTGTCAAGAAACAATGTTTGATGCTGCAATAGAAATCTTCAACAAATCAATTAATCAAGATTTAATGGTGGCACAGAGTGTATTGAGCACATTCATTTTAAATCTCTGCAAAAAAGGTCTGCTTATTATTTATACTACTGTCTATGTATAAGCATTTCTTTCAATTGATTTGGCCTACTTCTTGGACATTAATTTTCTCATTGCTTTACAACTACTCTTCTTAGCATTTTACTGTAAATGTTTTTTGTTCATTCATGTAAACTTGGCTGTGTAGGTCAATTTCTTGTGGCTTCTCAGTTGCTCTGCAGCCTTGCTGATGACATAGGACATCCAGACTCCCATGTTGTTTTACTGAAATGTTTAGCCGATGCTGAAGAGGTTCCCATTGCTGTTGAACATGTGATTTGGATTCAAGTTACTTCACCTTTGAAGTTGCAAGCCATATTTACTAAGCTTTTGGCCTTGCTTTCTTCTTCTTCCAAACCAGAATCTATCTTATGCTTGCTTCAATCTTTGCGTAACAAGGTATAGATCCCAGTGGTGATTTTTGGAAGCATGTTTGCAGCAAATCATAAAATTGATGGTATCTAAGCTCGAGGTGCAAAATTTAGCTCCTGAGAATGGACAATGGTAACTATATTTGGGAATTTTACTGTTCACTTGCTTCTTTCCCACTTGTTCTCAGTATAGCTAAGATGAAAGTTCTCAAAATCAGTCGTCTGCAGATCAGAAGCCAGAAGATAACAACCATCAGAATAATTTGAAATTTAACCTTATTTTTTTTAAGTGTACAATTAATATGTATAACATGCAGATCACAAGTCATCTGGCTTGGAGCATTACCATGTCCTATACATTGGCATAAGTTCTGCCTCATCATCTTCAACCCTCTTGTCACTGAAGTTTCTTCTACCATTCTCATTATTTGCAATATTGGTGTGTTGTTGCACGACCAAGATATTAGTCTTGCCCATGGACTTTGCGGAAGCAAACACATCACCTACTGTTCCCAAATCTCTGTTACAATCCCAATCTTTAAGCCCTGATAAAAGTGCTGATTGGTTATTATGATTCCTTCCCACTATGACAAGATCATAGTGGTCTTCCATTGATCTAATCACTGAAAGAGTCCCTGTTCCATCCATCACCACCTCCTCTACATACATTGCTCTATAATTTCCTGCCATAGCAGTTCTAAACTCACTCACCACTTCATTATCAAGCCTCCTTTCACTTGCATTACCACTGGAAATAGTTCCATTCTCAAGAAGCCGAATCATTGTCAGTTTAATGCTGTGATGTCCAGCCATCCGTGCCCCTATGGCCAGTGCCTCCCTGTCATCTGGTCCACCCAAGAATAGAGTAGCAACACGATAAGAAGAGTCCCCATTCAAGGTCAGTCTTCGGGCATTCAGAGGCCCACGGTCAACAAGGATTGCAGTGGAGCAAGGTGCTTTGCCAAGGATGTTTATGTTAGTGATCTTAATGGCCTTCTTGTAGGAATTCACTGACGCACCTAAATCGAATCTCTTGTGGAAAGGAACTATAATAAGGGTTGTCCTTTTGTCTAGTGCAATTGTGCACACATCATGGTGCATTGTTGTAGATGGACAAATTGCAGTAAAGGGGCAAATTGTAACGAGTCCCTGGTTGTTATGCTCAAAGTATCTGAAGGCATTCGTCACTGGCTCTGAGATCTTGACCTTCTTAGAGGGCCTTTTGCTGAACTTATGGGGGATGAGGAGGGGATTTGCACGGCCAAGAAGTTCAATGAGGTGGACTATATAAACACATAAAGGGCTTCTCTTTGTAGGATTTAAGGCCTCAAGGAGGTTGATGGCAGCAGGAACATTTTCGTGTTCATGAATGCAAACTAGCACTCGGAACTCGATATTGGGTTTTATGTTCATCACACTTCTTCTCTTGTAAACAGCGTATCTCTTTGAAGGATCATACAGGTGTTTAATAATGGGTGTGATAGCTCCCGTAACAAGCATCATAGAAATGGACATTATCACAAAAGCCTCTTTGTCTATTGCCTGCACATCATAAGAAACTCAGTTCATCACATTGGTCAAGGTAACAGTCATTTATAATTATTGATGGCAGATACTGTTATATCACCATTGCTTGTTTATGCAAATTCATTAATTGCTTGATGCTGTGGTCAGTATCCTGAAAGACCAGTGAGAATTATGAAATTTAAACTTACATGGTCTCGCTTCAACAGTCTAAACAAGCCAAGCTCAAGCACACCCTGGGCGTTCATGACAAGGCCTAATGATGCAGCATCCTTCATTGGTATATTGCTGCAGCTGGCAACTAAAAATGTTCCCAAAAACTTGCCGATTGAACTGACGAGGGCAACAGATTGCACTATCAGATAATTCTTCAATTTAATGCTGAAGACGTCAATTACCAAACAATTTTTGACAAGGTAGAGTGGCATAAATATCCAATTGGTGAGGAGTTCAAGTTTGTCAACTAGAGCTGAACCTATTGGCGGCCCTGCCGGTATGATTAACCCCAATATAAGAGGACCAAAGTAAATGTTCAAATTGAGTGCACTGCTGATAAAGGAACTGATAAAGACTGCCAAAAGCAGCCAGATCATATGGCCCTCTTTCAGGGGCTCTCCCTCTGGATTATTCTTTATCATCCACATAATTATCGGGCGGACAACGAGAACAATGACAATCAGAAGGACAGCAGCGTTGGACAGGGTCTGAAATAATCTGTAATTGTCGCCTGGTGACTGTTGCATCAGAATAGTAGTTGTGACCACGGTGAAACTGCACAACCCAGCTACAAAGGAAGAAGATAAAGCAACTCGGCTGAATTCAGAGTTTATAATCTTGAGCTCTGCCAATAATTGTGCAATAACTGGAAAGGCAAGTACAGACTCTGCTTGTGCAACTGCAGGAAGTGATCCAGCAATGTTTTGATCTACATTGAAATGATTCAGTATTAAAAAACTTGAGGCAGGGCTTAGAACCATAGGCACTGCCACACTGAAAAATCCAAGGCCAATAGACCTTCTGTTAAGATGTTTGAATATCCATGTATCCATTTGTACTCCAGTTAGGAAGAAATATAGGATGAACCCAAAGGAAGACACTGTATCTATCATTATCAACCCTCTGAAAGGAAAAAACAAATTCCTAAAACTTTTACTCCTGCATAGCACTGTTGGGCCTAGAATTATGCCACCCTGTGGAAAATTGTAAATAATTATTTGTAGTTAGCACCCAAAAATGAAAATTTCAAGTAACATATTAGTAAGCAAACTTGTTAAATTCAGACATTTTAATTTTTGGATAAAAAATAACAATTATCTGTTAGGGTTTTTCTTTTATCAGCACGAAAAAGAAGAAAGTTTTGACATTAAATCTAAATTAAAAATATTGTTTTTATTTTCTGGAAAAATAATAAGTAGATTGAAGAATTGGGTAAAAAAATGGGAGAGAAACTTACTAAGAGTTGCCTGGCGAAAATGGGAAGGCCAAGAGGCTTGAGAATAAAAGAAAGAAGAAGAAAGGTTCCACAAACTAAAGACAGTTGTAAAAGAAGAAGAGGAACAGAGAAAGAAGTTGGATCCGATTGGTGAAAAACACCCTTTGAATAAACCCTCCCTATTGTCACACAGATTGTTGTTATATTATCAATTTTCTTATTAAATTGCCTTGCAAATGTCACAATGTCTTCTGGATCCATAAAAATTGAACCCATCACTTTGCCTTCTTAATTAATTGATGATTATGCTCCTTAATTAATCCAAGAAAAACAATAAAAATGGTGAAAACTTGAGAAAAATGAAAGAGGAGAAATTAGGTTAAACAATGAGAATAGTTTGCCAATGCAGTTTTTGGGTTTGATAACAATAATCTCAAAATAGTAGACTTTACTTCATAACTAGTTGCCAATAGCCTTTATTAACAGTCTGTGTACAGTAATTATACTGTCATGTCATTTCATGAAATGGGTATTTGTTTTTTTTTTTTTTGTTATTGAATTTTTAATATCATAATTAGAAAATTTTGCTGCTTCCAAATTTCAATTCCATGGTTAAAATAGTTGTATTTGCTATTTTTAATTTTGGCGGAATGACAGTTTTTGGTTATTTGTTGTATTGCCATCAGGTACTATTACAGTCTTTTAACTTGTGTGAGTATATAATATTAGAGTCTTTAATTTAGTAACAAACAAATCATATATAAACAAATAAATATATATATGTATCTATATAATTTAGGAATTTGTTGCTATTTATGTTGAATTTTTTAAGATATAATTAAGAGAGGTAGATGTAGGCTTAAAATGACTTAGTCAAAGATGGTCTAAAATAATCTTATGATGTTACATTTATCAGAAAAGATGACCTTAAATCGTGTTGAGTGGAAAAAAAGAACTCATATAGCCGACCCTAATTGACTTAGAATTAAGGCTTTGTTGTTGTTGTATTATTTGATTTCAAGACATTACTTGAATACGTTTTAAAACAAAATATAATATGTTTTTTTTTAGAGGGTTACAAATCTAACATGATATCTTAAATTTTTTAAAAAATAAAAAATTTTAGACCCTGCATTTTCAATATTTACTATGAGTTTGATTTTTTCCGTTTTAAATAAATAATAGATGTTGTGGATAATAAATAAAAATATCATATTTATGTGGAATATATTTTTGTTTCACTCCAATTTACAAATTAAATTTAATGTTATAAATTAAATTTTAAATATAGTAAATATGTATTTTACGTTGATTAATTTTTTTAAAAATAATAATTTTATGCCATGTTATGAACAATTTTCATGTTCTTTTTTTCACACCTTTATCTTAATTATTTTTTACAATATCAACCAAACATAAATTTAATGGATTTGATTTTAGTGTGTGTATATATATATATATATTATAGTACCATGTCGTATTATTTGTTAATAGTTAATTTATATTTGTATTTGAATTTTTAATACAATTAAGGAAGAATATTGTATTTTTATTTATCTTAGATGAAATTATATGATTATGGTATATTATTTTTTAAATTTTTTAGTATGTATAAATGTGTTATATCAAATATATAATTCTGTAAGTAAATATTTTTTAAATAAAAAAATATTTTAAAATAAAAAAAATTAAGATAGGCCCTTAAGCCTTATTAACAGATTATATACCAATAATCTAATAGTAACCAACACAACCGACCAATTGACAGACTTGTGAATCTCTACAATGCACGACACGAACACAGGCCTTTCAATACGACATCGTGTTTCTCATACATGCCAAACACACATTAAGCAGGTTATTATCAGGCTTTTGGCAAAAAAAAAAAAATTGCAATAAAAATTAAAAGTAATTTTAAATTTATTATATTTATAAAATATTTATTAAAATATTATATTTTTATTAATTTATAAAAAAATTATAATATATTTATTATGAGTTTATAAATTTTTCATAAATTATAATAAATTTCTTGTGAATTTATAATAAAATGATTAAAATATTTATGGTAAAAATATAATAATTTAAAAAATATAATAGGGAATATAATTTTTTCTTTTATAATTCTTTCTTGTAAAAGAAATATTTTTTAATTCACATAAACATAAAAAATTATCTAATTTAATAACAGAATTATTTTTTGTTTATTATATTTTTTCATCTTTAAAGAATTAAAATGGAACTATTTTATTGTAGAAAACTAATCTTACTTTTCAGAAAATTTCTAAACAAAACGAAAAAATAGAACTTAGTTAAAAAATATTTTTATTTTAAAAAATAAAAAATAATTTTTTATATTTCTTAATTAATAATTAAATTTTAAAATTATTTTTCAGATGAAAAACACGTTTTCATATTTTCAATTTTCATTACAAATAATTAAAAATAAAAATGAAAAATATTTTCGAATGCAAAACTTTTGTAAAACTTCGAAAAAAAAAAGAATTAATTTGATCAAATCAAAATGCAATATTCAGAACTTTACATTTAACAATACGATACCCTAGCAGAAGAATTTAGAGTACGTGTCTCCAGCAGAAGATACAAAAACAGATCCATAAAGAATAATTTTGCCTTGAGAAAAATCAAAGCAGATGCAGCCATTGTGAAATAACATCAAACAAAATCAATTATGATTATTATTAATATTTTCATATTATTGTGCTTCGTTTCTTCCAAAACTTTGTAGTCGATGAATATACTTCTCTGCAGTACAACATAGTATGAAGGGCAGGAATCAAAATCAGGCAATTTTGCTCCGCCTTGTAGACACAAAGAATCAAAGAATTTCAAAATTGTTATACCTCCCCCAGTGATCTGTACAAGACCTATTTTCATCTATTAAAGAAATGCAGAAACATTTACAAGCTATCTACAACATGTACCCGTTAATCTTCAAGGCGTTGAATCTCACCCATCATGATTCGATTGCTGGAAACCTTGAAGCCAAGGAGAGCAGGATCTCTCTGCCTTCCTTCCTTCCCTTTCTTTTTCCCACTTCGTGCTGCTTGTGAACTATCAGATGATTCTAAAGTAGTTACATTAGCTGCATCAGCCTCAGAAAGAAGTGGTTTTTTTAGCACATCTATAAATGATGTCTCTGATACAGTAGCAGCATCACTGTAAGATGAGGTCCTCCTAAAACGCATTTCTTTCTTCCATGATGCCTGAGTTTCACCAGTTGAGGTTACTGCTAAATTTCCCCCCGACTCGTGCCTTCTCTCTGAATGTTACATGGTTCCCCATCGTTATAAATCATCACAATTATCTAAAACCAGCATACACTATAACTACCACATTAAAAGAGTAATACATATACCATTAGAAGCTGCAAGGCTCATCAAACCATCCCGGGGGGATAAAGCCCGTGATACTGGTGGGCGTTCATGTTGAGTGTTATCAAGTCGTCTGGTTAGTAAAGAAGGTACACTGTTGACAAGGAAAGAGGATCTTGTTAATATTAATACAAGAGAATTACTCTTTGAATTACATCAGAAGCAATATTTCTCCAACATAATTTGCTTTCAACAGTTCAGCGTCAAGGCACATTGGGATTTAATAGAGATAATCCACAAAATCAAAACTAAAAGTGTGCACAGATCCAGTTTGGTCGGATTTATAATATTTTTCAATCCAACAGACCCCGACCTCTTAATTAAAATGCTCCCCCGAGCTCAACCGAACTAGCAAAAATTCCCAACCGACCTATGTATATTTGGGTTCAGTCGTTTAAAATCAGATATATTCAGATTAGTAAAATAATAATAATAATATTCATAATCCTTATTTTAATGGAAAAATCAAAACATGAACACAAAAAATTAATACAATACACTAATAGAAACAGACACACAAGTAATAAAAACCCTAAGAGAAACAAAAACCAAACAAAAACACAAAATATAGAAAACCCAAATGGCAAACACAAACAAAAAAAATTAAAACTTTAACAGAAAAAAGAGAATTAAAAACCCTAACACTAACAGAGATGAGAAAACTAAGAACAGGAAAAAAAATAGAAAACTAACACAGAAATAGTTAGGTGGAAATTGAAGAATATCAGATGAATTAGAAGAAGATTTATTAGAAGTGAAACTAAAAACCCCTAACATTAACGGAACTAAAAATACAAAAAAAAACAAAAACAAATTAGAAAACTCACATAAAAATGGTTAGGATCTGTGGAAATTGAAGAAGATTAGATGAACTAGAAAAAGATTGTTATATTTATGTATTAGAAGAATTGAATCGATGGGGAAAAGATGAAATCGGTGGCGAGAAACTGAGTTAACTAAAGAGAGAAGAAAGAAAATTTTAAAGAGAGAAAAATCCAAAAAGTATGCTGCTACTAGGATTAACAGTTACGGTTATGATATATAGTTATATCATAAACGACGACGTATCCTATTATATGTAAGAATGTAATATTCGGTCGGATTCAGGTTTGTGCGCAAAATTAAACTTCAACCCGACTATCTAGCCGAAACCAAGATTTTTTTACAAGTTCCACGCAAAATTGCCAGCTTTTCTCTTTAAAACCGACCACACCTGCATACAGCTCCTTGGTACGGTCAGTTATGGTTGGTTTACAATTTTATGCACAGCCCTAATCAAAACTGCACTGATTATATCACTGCAGATAATCAAATCATACATATAATCAGATACAGATAATCGTACACAAAACATTATTCGCCTTGTGACTGCAGCCCATCAGGTTGTACAAAAGATTTTTGTTTTCACAATAAAGAGGAAGATATCAAACATATCATTTGCTGTCCAAAATCCGTATTTGTACTGACCAAGGTTTCATATTAAGACTAATGATTGATACAGAATATATCTCTGAGAACATATGCAAATTTTCCAGCGTATCGGGCTCCTAGAAAATTGGCCAACAGAAATTTTTCTGATCAGAAATAAAATTGAATTACCTCTTTCTTATTCTGAAAAAGAAGTCATTTCTAAGCTTTCAAAAGAAGAAACCTACATGGAAATTGCATAGTCATATATCTATTAATTTACTGATTATTGCCAATAATGTCTGGCCACAATAGCCTTGGTCAGCTATAACTGACCACCCTCATGCAATTTGCTCTCATCAATCTACAGCAAGGAATATAACTTGTCTCTGAAAAATATAACTAGCGGTGATTGCCAACAGCCAGGGGTGACTATCGAAGGAACTAATAAGTGTCCTTCCACTATGATACAAAGCCTACGAAGTAACAAAATATAATTTCAACCCAAGTTTCAGTATTGCATCATGCTCTTAGAAAATGTTGTCCTTCAAAAATATTTTTCAAAAACAAATTATTATCCACAAAATAAATAAAGCCTAAATAAAAGGCACCTAGATATAACAAGGTAACAAACACTAGCAGTTTCGAGTTCCAATTCAGCCCACATACATAATAACCACATAATTAAACCCACATGATAACCACAAATAATGTCATACATAGTGACCAACAAAATCCTCTACTGCAATTTGCATTATTCATGAAAAAATAATGTGAAAACAAATCCAGTCGATTAGGCTTAGAAGTTGGCAGCCAAAGCAGAAGTGTTGGATCCAAACACTTCCAGCTGCCAACGAGATGCTTATATATAATAAATATATACAAGGAATCAAATTCAAAAGACAAATGTTAAAAACTATGACTTAACCCCTCCAAGAATAAGAGAGAATTCAACTCAAACCTCAACCAGAAACAATTCTGAAGAGCAAAACAGCAGGAAAACTTTACCTATTATTAGAAACCTCCCCTTCTGATGACATACTGTGTCCCATCTCATGGCTGCATAAACCTCGATTTTCACCTGTAAAATGCTCCAAGTGCCTTAGCATCCATCAAAGCAACATGTAAATCCACCAAGATAGAGGTCTGAAATATTACCAGCACTGCTTAGCAGACCAGGCCTGCTATTGGCATTAGTTGGTGTTCTTCCTAAATCTATTGCAGCTTCTGATTGCTCAACCAGGTTATCCTCAACTCGTGTAACTGACCTGCTGCCCATTGAAACAATGGCTTTGGACCCATACACATTTCCCTTTCTTTCCAGTTCTGGTAAATCTTTGTCCATAGTTGATTTATCAATAAATTTGGCATCCACATAACTCGAATGAGAAGGATCTCTTGTACTTGCCAAGAATGTCTGTTCTTCAATTAGTGCTCCAGATTTAGACCTAGGAAGCAATCTTTCGCTATTTTGACCATTCATAGCCAAACTAACCAAATCATCTGGCAATAGAGAAGTCAAATTCAAATTTTGTGGCCCTTTCATGGAGGGGTGGTTTGTAGCAACTTCGTGATCTGGGATATTGAAAGGAATATTTGAAGAGTGCGACTCCTTGAGTGGCCTAAAGATATCCTTAGGTTCAGAAGATGATATAAAATGTTGATAATCACTTTGAGGACTAAGCAGATTGAAGACCCAGTTTTTGATGAAGATCCATCAAAAGTCTCTTTGAGTTCTCATCATCGTCACCAGTTGGTAGCCAAATGCTAGAGTTTGTAGCAACTTCTGCAACCTTACCCTGCTGCTGAGTTCCAAGATGCAGTTTCTGCATCCCTCCTATCCAACTCTTTTCCAGCTGCCCATTATTTCCATGTAGGTATTCTTTTGCTTCTGGCTCAGCACCATAAAAATCATTTGAAATTTGTTGACACATGGAAGGAATATCAGGAGAGAAAGAACCTAGTTGGTCATCAGGCTGTATATACATATGTTGTACTGTTGAACCTAGACCATGACTATGATCATTCGCATTTTCCAACTCCACCCCAGGAGAGGCAATAGGAAGCGCCATTGACCTCTCAATTTCCATAGGGCTAGGTTCATAAAATCCATGCTGGCATTGCTCCTGTAAAGCGTGTTTCAGTTTAAGTTGGCTCAAATGCTCCTCCTGTGAGAAAAGCCTCTACTGCTGCTGGTAAAAATCTGAACTATTAAATCCTAAAGACTGAGACTGGTGAAGAAAATCAGAATCCCGAGGAAGCTGACCAGCTTCATTAACAGGCCATGGCCTGCTGAAGTGTCTTTCCCCGTCCATTCCTAACCGCTGCTTTAGTGCCAAAGATAATTGGGGTGCCTGCAACGGTTCCTGCTGGAAATGGAACTGGTCAGGAGGAAGTAAATTTCCATGTTTTTCTTGTAATAATTCTAAGAAACCAGTCTCCGGTTCTCGAAGAGCATTCAATCCAACCTTAGCTCGAATTATTTGCTCAAGTGATGGGTCAAGGTGCCTTGAAGGATAAGAACTCTGTTGCATTTCTGGCACCTGCATCCTCAACTGAACTGGATCAAGTAAGTTGCCCAACAGCGGATCTACCTTTGATTGTCTATAACCAATATCAGACTTCTGATGCTGCAGCAACTGTTCAAGAACCAGCTGCTGCTGCTGTTGCTGTTGCTGCAGCTGCTTCATTTGATGGTGACGAAGTTGCTGCTGCAGTAACTGATGCTGCTTTTGATGTTCCAACTGCCGCTGCTGCTGTTGAAGCTCCAACAGCCGCCGCTGCTGCTGAAGCTCCAACTGTCGTTGCTGCTGCTGAACCTCCAAGTGCCACTGCTGTTGTTGAAGCTCCAATCTTCTTTGCTGTTGTTGAAGCTCTAATTCTCGCTGCTGTTGAAGCTCTAATTCTCGCTGCTGTTGAAGCTGCAGTTTCAGAAGATGAGAAGGAATTTCCTCAATTCCTGGTCTAGTAGTTCGTGAGAGGAGATGAGGAGATAAACTATTTTGTTTCTGAAGTTCTTCTTCTTGAAATTTCTGTAAAATTAGATGCTGTAAATCAAAACCACTGAGCTCTTGCTCCCTGTGAGAAAAGTGATGAACATCTGGTGATCCAATACAAATGTTGGGGTCAATGAGTCTATTTTTGCTATAATCATCAGTCCATGTCTCCATATAAGGAGGTTGATCAAACGCTTCAGCAAAAGAGCTCTGATTGCGGAAAGCAACATTCCTTTCTGATAAAGGATCCATGGTTTGACCCTGATTACTTATGCTTGACGACATATTGGATGATTGAGCATGCCTCAGCTGAGAATTGCCTCTGAGCTCAGACATCAATAGGCCAAATGGATGCACATTCTCATCCTGATGAGTATGGATGCTTGTTTCCGAGAATCCATTTGCAAGGGAAGGGTCACTAGAAGTATTGGAAACCAAATTCTGGATGCCTGCAACATGCCACATCAAAGGGTCACCACTGTTACTTCCTGGCCTTTCAGCAAGAAGAATTTCTGTATCAAAATAAAAACCAAAACAATTAAACAATTAAACTAGAACCATAAGCTGACACAGTAAATTTAGGAGTAGAAGCAATCACAGTAACTTGCCTTCGTCCTGAGCAACAAAATTTTGGAATCTTTGATCATCAGAGAACTGCAACCCAGACTGAAAACTGTTATTGTATACTTTTGACTGACCATTAACACCTGAGATAGCATTAAACCCATGTAAAGCCCATTGCTGGTCTGCCCTAACAGCAGAATTACCCTCAATAGCAGCAGAAGGCATACTCTCTTCCAAGCTGCCTCCAGTGGCATCAGATAACTTAGAAGCATCAGAAACAGAACCCTGTTTCACTTTTAGATGTGGCATGACTTCACCAAGTTCACGAAAAGGTGATCCATAAGGAGCATCTGACAAGCGAACTGGTAGATCAGTTCCAAAATATCCTTGCTCAAACCATGTGATAATATCAATCCCCAGATATGGCCCCTGAATTGCCCCTTGAGGATCGAGATAGCACAAAGATAACTCCTCAGGTGAGGTAAAACTTCCCAACAGATGGACATCATCATTACTCTTCAGAGCAAAGTGATCATTGCTTTGACTCTGCTGACCAGATGGAAAATTAAATAGAGAATATGCATCATCAGGAAGATAGCTACCAATTTCATAAGTAGCTGATTCAATATCTTCCAACTTTAGGTGCTTCATAAGAGCCAAATCCGGCACTTGCTGCTTCTCACAAGCTTTCAACTCCACAATATTGTTACTGGGGTCAATCTCCTGGGACCCGCAGAATTCCTCTTTCTTTGAAACTGCAGGCATCAAGCCATCACTCATAGCTCCATCAAATGATGATCTAAGCTTCTGTTTATCTTCTGTGGAAGCATCTATTTCTGAAATACATAAGAAATGGCATTGATGTTACAATTTTCAACTCTGTCAATCTGTATTCTGCAGTGGTAAAAATCTCAAAAAGGTAATTCCTCACCCTCAGCCACAGATGCATCTAGCAGCTCAACCCCAATACCATGACAAGAATCAGTTAAAGAAACCTTTCCAAAAGATTCAACAATGGCATCAGTCTTAACCGAGGAACTCTGACTCTGCTCATTAATCACTTGACCAAAGCCTGAATAAACAACCAACCTCTTGACTTAGAAAGAATTTTAACATATATAATGCAAAACTCAATGAAGGTACAACTGCACATACGTCGAATATCATCATCAAATTCTCCACTCCTGCCACCAAGTGAGTTCTGTGATCCTCCACTGCTTTCGATTTTTCCTAGCCACATATCTCCAAGAACAGCCTGCAAATATCATATAAGTTAACTCCAAAAAAAATCATATAAATTAGAAAACAAGTGACAATAACAAGTTGAAAATATATCCCCTAGCAACGAGTTTGATACCTCTTCCTCTGCATCAGGTGCAACAAAAGACAATGGTTTAATAGCAACTTCTTGTGTTATCAGAGTTGCATTTTCCATCTCGGCAAGCATGCCATCAAAACTTGGAAGAGTATTTTGCCTTCGGTAAATATCAAGAAGTTTTCCCCTCGGATAGCAGTATGATTGATTCTTATCTAAGAGAACAGAAACAATAGCAGAAGTAGAAGAAAAGTGCCTGCCAATTTGTATGCTTCCATCATTATTGGACCTTCCTCGTCCTGCAGAAAATCGAACGTTTGATCCCTCCATGCGTCCTCTTTCTGACCCAAATCCCGGTGCACTTCGATATGCAGCTGTTCCATCAGCATGCACTTCCATGCGATGGCGAGGTCTCCACTTGTCCCGAGAATCATTCTCACGCTCAGAAGCTGTACGGCTGCCCCTAACTAAAGATTGCTTGTCTACATAAGTATCTTCATTCTCAACATCTGTCTTCTTCTCAGCCCGAGAATCCCTCTCTTTATCATCAGGACCCCACCTTGATGACCACTTGCTGTCTCTCCGAGATTCATGCCCAGAATTACAGCTATTACTGTCATGCCAACGATCTGAAGAAGACAATACTCTATTCTCAGATATGTCCCTTGTCAGTATGGCATCAGCACGACGATTATCTTTCCTGCGATCTCTTCTACCAAGTAGACTTGTATCTCTCTCCTCTTCACGCCAACGACAGCTGCTTTCTAGATCAGGTGAAATTTTCCTCCAGTCTTTTTTATCTTGGGATCCATCTAACCGCCAACTATCTTTCAAATTGTTGTCAGCGGTGTTCCCATGAAGCAAAGGATTTGGCACACACATTTCCTGTCATTTTTTCAATATCAAGGAATCATAAAGGTGAAAAAAAATACATCTACAACTAAATCTTCTCAGCAATCTTGAATATTTGTAATGAAACCTTGGGCTGGGTACGAGTTATTCTGTCAAGAACTGAACGAAAATCAAGTAAATCATCAAAAAAATAAATTCCCATCACTCAACTATGTGAATAAGAAATAATTTAAAGCAAACAGACTTAATTTACATACAAATGAGGCCATGGTCCTTTAAAAAGAACAAACTGCTAGAGCTTCTTCCTATTATCAATAATTTCTCAATATTGAAAAAAATTAAAAAACCTTAGGATTACTCAAAACTAAATTTCATTTTAACAGTCTCCTTCGCCAGAATTTATTGTAATAAAACCATTTAACTTCAACCACATTACATATCCGGCATAATACAGAAAGCCAGTGGTTCTGAACAAGATAATGGTTCTTAATAACAACAACAGAAGTCTCTTTTTTATCTTTCATTTCCTCTTTGTGTAGGGAAGTTGGGGTATGGAGAAGGGGCGTACAAATGAAAATGCTGCGAGAATAGACAAACAGTAGAGTGATTTCTACATCCTGAGTAAAGGGTTTTATATCACCTATTCAATATAGCCACGAACATTTGAGTCTAGTAGAAAAATCATTGTTTATAAGTAACAAGTTCTCCACCAAAGAAATTAGGACTTTACAAAATAGTAGGAAAGGTCGGTCCATGCTCCTCCAAAGTCCCAAGTACTTCTAAATAATCAATCCAATTAAAGACAAAGATATAAGAATGATAAATCTATATTCTATAATTTAAAAGCGAAACTGAAATCACCGTGGATGAACAGTAATTTTAGCATCTTTTACCGATTCTGCTCATCGTTTTTATTATTATTCTTCTTTTTTAACCCTTACTCTTTTCATTAATTACTATTTTGTTTTAATTAGTATTATTTCTTTTTAGCTCTTGCTCTTAACATTAATTACTATTTTGTTTTAATTTACTATTTTATTTTATATATAAATATTTATACTTTATTGCTATATATTTTTTTAGAATTTATGACCAAATTGCCCTTCATATAATACTAAAATTATATATATGACTTTAACACTCGCTTCCAGTATATTTTATTTACTTCCTGATTTTATTCTTAATTATTTAATATATTTTCCTATGTGTAACTAAAAAACTAAAATTATTTTATAAAAAAAATAAAATATATATATCTCCAAAAGCAACAAAGGCATCAGTCTAGTTATATATTAAATTTGAAAACTACAATAAAGATGAACCCTACACAACCAAAATTAAGATGACCATCAAGCCAGTCAGTAAAATGAGGACCATCACATGATATAATCCTCAAAAACCAAAAAAAAAAAAAGGATTGACCATAATCACAACACTAACATATAAGTAAAATTACATGCACCACAAACCAGTTAAAAAACATAAAGAACATCCCCCCAAAAAAAAGATTTAAGTAGCCCCCACAAACAAGTAAAAAGGGACTACACAAAACGCCTGACTAACCATAGAGAGTTCAAATTTATACCCCAGATGCTCCAGCAGTTGGTATCTTAGCATCAACTGGTTTAGCATAAAGCCATTGTGGAGAAAGAGGTATGCTTCTATCTGAAGATACTTGATCTGTAAACACAAAAAAGAACAAATTATACTATAAATAAAAAAGCCATCACAATAGCAAGGGAATGGCTCCCATAATACGACAAAAAAGGCGATACTGATTGAACATTCAACATTGTTGAAAGAGCCGACTGAGCCCTCCACTAAATTGAATTCTGTAAATCATACTTTTAAAAAATAATGACTACCTTTTGACTCATCAAGCAAACTCATCAGTGCCTTATCCTCACCAGTTCCTCCACCCCAGGCTTCATCTAGCATTTCCAAAATAATAAAGAAAAATTGAGAATTCATATAATAACTAGTTATATTGTTTCGATAAAAAAATTTTGATTAAAAAATTTTACAAAAAGCGAACTTTCACTGCCAAAAAAAATTACAAATCTTATACATGATATTTGAAAGCAGAAATTGAGTGCAAATTAACAATCAAAACTCATAGAAAAGGAAAAAAAATACCAAAGAGAAGAAAAGTTGAGATGCATACAGATATTATAAACACGAAGTGAGATAAAACAGATCGATAAGATCTTAAGTATAAATTTGAGAAAAGAAATGCAAAAAATAGAATCAAAAGTAACGAATTGATTTATATTCATTACCTTTGACGTTGGATGTCGGTTCGTCGGGAAACTTGGAAGAGAGGAGATTGTCAGGCAGGGTAAGCTTCAGGTCAGCCATTAGAGCCACGGGTCAATAGCAGAAATAAAGCAGATGAGAGAAAGAAAGATAAAAAGAGCGACAGAAAGGATATATTGCAGAGAGAGAATGGTGAAGAGGTTACTGCTAGGGTTTGGGAATCGCAGAGAGCGAGAGAGAGAGAGAGAGGACGCCAATAAATTAGGATTTGGGAATCGCAGAAAGGCTCAGACAGGACTAATTATATGCTACAACTGTTGTAGCAATAAATGCCTACAACACACCAATAGAATTCTTACACGCAGGTATTTATTGCTACAACAGAATTAAATAAATGTCAATAAATACCTACGTGTAAAAATTCGATTGGTGTGTTGTAGGCATTTATTGCTACAACAGTTGTAGCAATAAATGCCTACAACACACCAATCGAATTTTTACACGTAGGCATTTATTGACATTTATTTAATTCTGTTGTAGCAATAAATGCCTGCATGTAAAAATTCTATTGGTGTGTTATAGGCATTTATTGCTGCAACAGTTGTAGCATATAATTATTCGACAGAGAGAGGCAAGAGCTTTGGTGTATGTGATCAGAACAACCAAACAGGGTGACTTTTTGCCATTTTGTTTTTTTTATAACAATTTTTTCAAATTAGTTTTAGCACGTGCAAAGCACGTATTTTTAAATACTTTATAATTAATTAGGAAAAAAATCTGAATTGAAATGAAATTAGAATTAGAATAATTATTTATTTTTTTTATTGAGCTCAGTTTAAAATTAAAATTTTAGTTTTTTTAAAATTATTTTTGTTGTAAAAGAATTGAAATCAAAATCAATATTAAATTTTAATATATATGTGTGTGAAGTTGTTTTATTTTAATAAATTAAAGATTATTAAAAAATATTATAATAAATTAGTAATTGATATTTTATATATTTATTTGTGAAAATAATATGTATTAATTTAATTGATATGAATATATATATATAATAAAAAATATAAATAAATGAAAAATAAATGTATATTTTGAAAGGCGTAAAGAAAATTAATGAAAATATTTAATTTGATTTTATGCGTTTTATTTTCTTTAGAGAAAAAATTTATTTTTCAATTTTGATTCCCATCAAGAAATGAAAATTAACTACTGAGAAAGTGAAGGAGAAATAATATTGATTAATGTAATTGATGAGAAAAAATATATATAATAAAAAATATAAATAATCAAGAAATAAATACTTATTTTTTAAAGATAAATGCATAAAACTAACGAAAAAAATTGATTTATTTTTTGTATTTTATTTTCTTTACAGAGAAAACTTAATTTTTAATTATGATTTTAGTTAATAATGAAAATTGATTAAACAGAGAATTGTATGGAAATGACTTATTATTGAAATCTAGATACGGATTTCGTAAGAGATACATAAGTAGAAAGAATCCATAAATTTATTATTTTAAGGCTTTAGATTGAAGTGTGATGTTAGACCTATTAAGTGTGCTCCTTCACTAGATTTATGAATAATTAATATTAAAGTCGATGATTTGGCAAGAAAAAATATATTATAGTTAATATCGTTATGTGGAAGAGTAAGATTAACCCCTAAATCAAATGCCTTATGAGTATTTTGACAGCAAATGGAAAAGATAATATAAATAGCATAACCTTTTATTCATTTTATTTGTTTTTTTATTTTATAATATATGGTATGATTTAATTTTTTATTTATTTTAATTTATCATTTTGATAGTTTGACTTTGAGATTGCCTAATGCGCACCCATTCACCAACTTCATTTCCCATTATTACAGTTTAAAGGTGAGATAAAAAGGAGGATAAAATGATATCATACAAAGCTAATTACTTGAGACACGAAGCAATATTGAATAAATTCAAATCAATAAATAAATAAATGGCACAAATTTATCTAAATATTGATTTGAAAGTAAATTGCACACGTGTCAAACAATTGCTATTGTTATTTAATTTGTATAATTTCTTTAGTTTGTCAATAAATTTATTTCATTTCACTAGACTTTTAGGTATACACATTGTCCAAGAATAAACTAATAAACCTTGATGCATGCACTATCTAACACAATAAAACCAAAACTATTAACAATCAACTCTTGAAGTAACCCTAGCGCCACTTCTTTGAAAAGTTCTCTCACTTATATTTTCTTTAGTTCTTCCGGCTATAGTTTTAAGACTGGGCGACGGCAACTCATTTTTTTTTTATCATTTTAGCTCTTATTTATCATATTTGTTTATTTTTTTCTTATTGTCACGACTCAATCTGAGGGTACGTGATAGGTACTAGGAAATGAAAAAAATACGTGTCTTTCAGAATTCGTAGTAAGTTTGACAACTCTTTTTTAATGGTGATAACAGTCGCTATCTTGAACCGGGTCCACTAGCTTACTAATATTATACTTTAATATAATATCACATCATCATCATTAGATATTTATTAATAAAAATATTTAACTAAACTGTAGAACTAAATGAATGCGAAGATAGACAAGAAAAGAAATACTATACGGAGTTCTAAAAAATAATTATAACATAATTATACAATAAAACATATACAATTAACACTCCTACAGAGAAATAAAACGGCAGGATGACATGAATAAGCAGTACTCTTATACTCAACTTGCAACTTGGGAAAAATAGTAAATAGGAATGAGCGTTCGACTCAATAAGCTATATAGTAATTAATATAATACAACTATCTCATGCATAACGTGCTTACACAAATGCCACTCAACTAAAAAATCACATAAGGAGTAAGTCGATGGGTCACACTAAACCTCAAACTGGAAAGTCTATCCCCTTATTAGTCTCTCTTAGTCCATATATTTCTCTTAGAATCCAATACATAAGATCTACCGTCACAGCCGTAGCCAAGTATTGCTACCGAACTAACAAGCAGTGCTAAGCATAAAATGCCTCTGCCGTCATGTCAGTCTTAATCTCATCATATAATATCTTCATATCATAACTCGTATCTCCGATCATATGTGGTCCAGCATCACATGTTATATGCATTAAGCACAACTAACTCATACTCAACACACATTATGTTTATAACAATAATAACTGTACATATATTGCATAAACAATTGATGCATTATGCAAATGTAATTATAAATACAAATTAAAGGAGCGAGGATATATTATTTTATATAACTCACGGATTTATAAAAACTTAATGATTCTCCTTGGAACATTTGATTAAAAATAGAAGATACTTGAAAGTATTTTCAATCGACAATAAAAACTATTAAAAATATAGACAAATATAATTCTAGAGATTCTGTCTAAATTTCAACAGAATCTCCTCTATAACTATGGAATTTTTTTCTAAAATAAAATAAGAACACACTTCAAAAAAAATTCACAACAGTCAATGTCAACTCAATTACCCCATCTTGACTATCATTACAATTATCAATAACTCAAATATAAGCTCAACGTACATCTCACAAATACAATAGTAATATTTTATTATATCAACTTTAATCTTATTTATTTAATTTACTAATAAAATATTCACTTAAAATTTTAAGACATATGCTAATTCAATTTTAAATAATTTTTAAAAAAATTATTTTATAATCGTCCCTCAATTATAAGTAATTACCATATAATTTATTTACCTCACTTTATAAAAATAACTTTTTATAAAAATAACTTGGTTAATTTATTTATAAAAATACTAATTTTAATCAAGTAATTAGTTTTTAAAAAAAATTTAAACATAATATGTTAACTATTTAATTTAATTATATAGTACTCTATTTACTTATTTAATAATTAACTCAATTAAAATTATCATATTTAAATTATAAATCTTTACATTTAATTAGTTTTAAATTAACACCTTCAATTTCAATCTATTTACAATCAATCATTAATTATACATATTTATTATTATTATTTTATTTATTTCTTTAATTATATCTAAAATTACTATCATAACTCATAATTCTTTTTATTATATAACAATAAATTTCTATCAATTAAATACTAAAAATTTATAATAATTAACCTTCAATTATTTATTATTTATTATATATTTTTACCATATTTTTATAATCGTCAGAATAGTAATTCCGTCAACAGAATTATGTCGTTGTCGCCTAAAAGCGGTTGCCGAAATAGTATCACAGTTTCTGAAAAATGGTAATCGAAATAGTATCACTGTTGTTGAAAAATGATAACCGAAATAGTATCACCGTTGTCGAAAAATGGTTAGAGAAATAGTGTCACCGTCGCTGAAAAACAGTAATAAAAATAGTGTCATCGTCGCTTGAAAACGGTTGCCGAATTTCGGCCAAACTCAAGTGTACTTTAAAATTTATAAATGATATACTAAAATGAAGCTTATGAAGAGAATGTTTCAAAAATACCAACCTTGCAAGGAAATGATGTCGAAATCGGCCAAAATTTTCGTCGAAAGCTCTTGGAAGGAGCCAACTTCATTTGAAAAAGTGCGGGCTACTCCGGCGTCTGACGGTGATAGATATGAGAAAAACAGATTCATCCCTCTCTCTCTCTCTCCTCATTTCTGCTCTTTCTCTCCTTCCTTTTTTATTCTTTTTTTTCTCTTATAAATACATATATATATATACATATTTTTATTTTTATTTTAGTTTTCTTTTTTTTTTACATTTTTTTATTTTAAAATAATTTAAAATTTGAATTATTACACTTATAGTTTTTTTTGTTTTTTATGGTTTGGTGTGATTTTCTTCTAGATCTTGTCTTTATAAAAGTTTTTTTTGTAATTCTCTATGTAGAAGACTTTTGTTCTTTAGATCTGGTTATTTGAAGTGGAAACTAAAAGAAAGTTTCAGAGTTTTTCCTTTGTATTGGCCTTGGCCTGCCTTTCATGTTAGACGGTGATTTCCAATCATACATAGAAATTTGTTACAACTTTTGACGCTAAAAAACTTACTTACAGTACTTAGAAATAAGTTAATCTCTTACTAGCAATTTATGCATACTATGGAGCAAAAAATTCTCTCACTTTCTTTGGTTTGTATCCAAAGAAAGCGTTTTGTTGGTATCTTTCATCTTTGATGGATTATTAAAGCTCCTTGATCATTAGCCCCTAGAACAAGTACTTGCATTCTTCTTCTATCAACTCGCCTTGTTCACACATCTGAGGACGTTTGGAAGTAAAGGTTTAATCATGCTACATGGTTTAATATTTTTTTCTATGGTCGTTGGTTTGTCAGTATGGTTCCTTAGGGCAGTTTGTGTGCCTCTCATGACCAAAATTGTACTTCTTTTGTACTCTTATGTGTATTTTTTGTGCCTTAAAGGCTCTAAAGGATGCCTGCATTTCCCCCACCTTTTAATAAAAAAATTTTGTTGACAAAAAGAAAAACGCAATAAAATCCAAAGTTCTATTTTTTATTAAAAAAAAAAGAAAATAAATGCAAGAAGATTGCTAAGAAAGTTAAAGAAAGCATCTAGTATTTACAATCTTTTCTAAAGAAAATGGGAAAAATAAATCACTTACATTAATCAATATCAAATCTCAGATAATTGCATGATGGCTTGCTTAATACCTCCGTGATATAAAAGAATGTTATATGAATAATGATAAGTAGAACCCAGATTTTGCATGATTAGAGTCTATCAAGGGAAAAAATAAAAATATAAAATAAAATTGAGAAATTCAAAAGAATAAATGATAAATATCTAGAAATTGACAAAAAAAAAAGAAAAAATATAATCAGATGACCAAATATTTCTCTGTAGGGGACAAATATAAGATTTGAAGTCAGTGAGAGTTAATTTTAAACTTATGTTTCTAAAATTTTTATTAGTCATAACTATTGCAAAATATTTTTACATTATTAAATAATAAATTTAGCACTGATGATTATGTTTTAGTTTTGCTTAATAGTATAATAAATTAATAAGAAAAAGTATAAAAAAAGAATAAATTGATATACTGAAAATTTTCATAACTAACGCAATCAATTTTCAAAAAAAAAAAAAAAAAAAAAAAACTAACGCAATCAGTAGCGAGCCAATTGAGATGGATATTTTATGGATAATGCAATTATAATTTTATAAATGAATTCTTGAATATAATTGCATATTTGCTATACACACACACGTAAAGAAGAAAATAATAAATCTAATAGTATAGAAATTTAAAAATATTGAAATAAAAAATAAAAATCAAAATAAAATTAAAAACTAGAGAGCTCTTATATCATTGATAACCATGCAGAAAAAAAAAGAAATATGAAGAATTAGTTGAAAAAAAATTTGAAACAATATATTGTAAAAAAATTGACAAAAAAAATAAATAGAAAAATAGAAATTTTTTAAATATAACAATTTGAAACGATATAATTTTTATATAATCATATTAATTGAGTCAAATAAGCTTTAAAAAGAAAGTTAAATATATACAATTGGTTAGAAAAATTTGAGTCCTCATTAGACCCTTTAAAAGTCTGCAACTGTTTTTGAATGACTAGTTCATATCAAAACAGGAAAAAAAAGAGAGCAAAATAGTGGAACAATTGCACCTTTTCTCTAATAAAAGATGTTAAAATTGAGATTATATTTAGTATAATTTTTATTTTAGTTTTTTTAAGAAAAAAATTAAAATAGGTTGTTTTAAAAAAAGAAAAATATAACTTTTATTAATTCAAATATGCTAACAATTGTGAAACAATAAAACTTGGACAAACATCCTAGACGAAAGAATTAGGATAAGTAATATAAGCTCTTGCTAGAGCATATGTAATAAAATTTAACTGTCTCTTGACTCATTGTACCCTTATTTGTGGGTTAACCACTAAAACGGATCTGCGATATCTAATAATCAACCCAAAATAGGACAAGTCTTCCTTGGTTGAATTGATGCCCTCCAACACTTATAATGAGTCCACCTCAACATCACTCCTTCCAATCCAAGTTGAAGAAGCCTACAACACGGCCTCTCGACAAGCCATCACCTTAGCAACTTCACTATCCAACACCCCCACCACAACGTCTATTTTGGCTGCTACAAAATTATCACCATCGTTCCTGCAAGCCAACCCGTAGTGAATAGCTCCTAGGTGAAAATCGCAGCATCACAGTTACACTTTTACTCACCTTTTGCCATATTAACGACTATGCTTGAGGTTGCTGATTAATAGACACCTCCCGCCCACTTGATGCGTCCCTCCACTCACGCAACATCTGAGCACAGCCATTCCTAATAGAAACAAATGACACCTATCCAGTAGAACATTCTTCCTATACCACAATCTCCAACACGGTTTTTTTTTACTTAAATATCATAATTTCTCCCATATTTACTCAAATATGAAAGTCAAATTACAAATTGAAGCTTTAAATTTCAGTTTGTGATTTTTTTTTATAATTTTTGCCAAATCGAAACTTTGAGTTTCGGTTTGGCAAAAATAAATTTTTTTTTTATGTCCCATGCACCGGACACAATTCAATGTCTAGTTTTGGCCATTTTATTATTATTATTATTAAAATAATAATATTAATAATAATATTAATAATAATAATAATAATTAAAATATATTTATATAATTATTAATAATTAATAATAACAATAATAATAATTAATAATTATATTAAAATCAATTAATTAATAATTTTATTTAGGCCTAAAGATAATTAATAATAATATAATTATATTAATTTTAATAATATATATGACATAATTAAAATTAACAATTAAAATTATTAATTATATTTATTATTAGTTATATAATTGTTAATTATAATTATATTACTATTAACTATCTTTGGCCCAAATAAAACTATGAATTACTTTAGTCAATGTAATTATTACTTATTGATCTCATTATTATTAATTATTAGTATTATATAATTATTAATTATAATTATTATTAGTTATATAATTATTAATTATAATTATATTATTATTAATTATCTTTGGGTCTAAATAAAATAATTAATTATTTGAATCCAATATAATTGTTAATTATTGTTATTGTTGTTATTAATTATTATTATTGTTATTATTAATTATTAATAATTATAAAATTATATTTTAATTTTTATTATTACTATTATTATTTTTATTATTAATTATAATTATAATTATATTTTAATTATAATTATTATTTTTATTTTTATTATTAATATTAATAAAATATAAATATAATTATATTTTAATTATAATTATTATTTTTATTATTAATATTAATAAAATTATAATTAATAATATTAATAATATTAATAATAAAAAAATAATAATAATAATAATTAAAATATAATTTTATAATTATAAATAATTGATAATAACAATAATAATAATTAATAACAATCAGCAACAATACTTAACAATTATATTGAATTCAAGTAATTAATAATTTTATTTAAATCCAAAGATAATTAATAACAATATAACTATATTAATTTTAATAATATATATATGACATAATTAAAATTAACAATTAAAATTATTAATTATATTTATTATTAATTATATAATTATTAATTATAATTATATTACTATTAACTATCTTTGGGCTCAAATAAAACTATTAATTACTTTAGTCAATATAATTATTAATTATTATTATTGTTATTATTAATTATTAGTATTATATAATTATTAATTATCTTTGGGTCTAAATAAAATTATTAATTATTTGAGTTCAATATAATTATTAATTATTGTTATTGTTATTATTAATTATTATTATTGTTATTATTAATTATTAATAATTATATAATTATATTTTAATTATTAATCATATTTTAATTTTAATTAATAATAATAATAATAATAATAATAATAATAATAATAATAAAGTGGCCAAACCGAAACTAGAAGTTTTGGTTTCGGTTTGGCCATAGACACAATTCATTTTTGAATTATGTCCAGTGTATAGGACATGCATGTCCCATGCACGTAAAAAAAAATTTGTTTTTGCTAAATCGAAACTCAAAGTTTCTGTTTGGCAAAAATTATAAAAAAAAATCACAAATCAAATTTCAGTTTGTGGTTTGACTTCCGTATTTGAGTAAATATGGGAGAAACTCCCATATTTTGGTAAAATACGAAAGTTTTTCTCATATTTAAGTAAAAAGCCCCTCCAACACATAGTTATAAACTCCTCAAGCTTCTCTCCCTGCAAAAACTGAAAAGCATTAAACAACCATTCATCTTCATTCTGTGCACTCGGCCGACTCTCTAAACCCCAGCCCTGCCAAGGCTCATGAGCTAAATAGCATCCGTGCAAAACATGCATGATAGTCTATTCCTCACCACAAGAATCACAACATTCATTTAGAAAAATCTCTCTACTATTTAAATCCACTTTTATTGGCAGTATCCCACGCAACACTCTCCATACGAAATTTTTAATCTTTGCCGGAATATCTAACCTCCATAACTATTTCCAAATACTTGTAACTAGATAATTATGGACTCCCATCATCTTTCTATGGACATAAAAAGAAGTTTTAACTGAATATTGCCCCTTCTTATCAAAGTGCCAACATATCTTATCTTCTTCATCTTTAATACTCAAAGGGATACCGTTTATATGCTCCACATCCCTTTCACCAAAGAGGTCCCTCAATAATTGTTCATCCCAAACCACTATCTCTCACCAACAAATCACAACCCACAACTTCTCAAACCCATCAACTCTTTGACTTAATAAAAAAAATTACTAGATTGTGGCACCCGAGAATCCGTCCTTGGATTTTCAACCCATTATCAACCCTCCATTCAAGCCTTGTTTGATCAACATTTTTGCAGGAACAATACTTTTTCATATATAGCTGGGGTTTTGAGTCTCCAAAACTATAGAAAAGTCACCATTTGAAAAATATTTAGCAACAAGCATCCAACTAATAAGAGTATGTATATTTGTGACCAAACGCCAAGCTTGCTTCCCTAGTATAGCCATATTAAAACTATGCAAATTTCTAAATCCCATATCTCCTAAATAGGTTTGTTAATATCACTAAATTTTAAATTTTTTATGATTAAATAAAAATTATGTTCAAACTAAATACAAAATCTATCAAATATAGTTTTAAAGATTTTGATTTTAAGCAAATATTTTATATCAATAAATATTTTTTTATTATTTTAAAAGTTAATTTTTCTTTTTTATCATAATTTATATATATATATTTAATTTTCTACATATATTTTTAATTTTTTAAAAATGTAAAGTATAAATTAAAAATAATTTTTTTATTTAAAAAGCATTAAAAGTCTACAACTTAAACCAAGCAATTATTTTACTATGCGTATGCATCAAGTCAAAATTGCACGTTCGCCCTTTATGTAATCTATATTAACAGAGAAAGAAAAAGAGCTTGGCGAATAACAGGAACGACGTCGTGGCAGTCTTTTTTCTTTTTTCCATTTAAAGCAAATCGCTAAAGTGACCGGTCACCGGACAGCACTGAAACAAAAGCTAAGCTAACCCGGGGAACCACCAAAGCGGCCTCCATCTCCGAAGTTGAAGACACGAATAGAGTTAAACGATCAATCAATAACCAACACTCACTACATCTCTACATAGTAGCAGCTGCGTGCCTATGGATAACAGAAACGTCGTCGTTTGCGACAATGGCACCGGGGTAACCTCCCTCCCTTTTTCTTTATCTACTCCATTTCTTTCGAAATTGATCCATTTGTAGCTGAAGAATGGCTCTCGAAACGGTATAAATTTTTGTAGATCCCTTGTGTTGGATCTGATTAGACATTAGAAAATTCTTTATTCATGAAAATTAGTTTGTTAAACCAATCAGTCTTGCGATTTTATCGAATAGTTGCTCAGCTGTGTCTTTTAGTTTTTATATTGAACGGAATGCAATATAATTAAAAATTTTAGTGCTTGCAAATGCTTATGGATTGGAAAATCTTGCTTATTGGAATTGTAATTGGTTGTTTTGACGGTGTGCCTGAAGTGACTTTGTGTTCAATTTTGGATTTGGACAAAAGGGTTGGTGTAGAACAGATGGGAATATTGTTTTAACACTGATGCAGGGGAAAATGCATTGTCATCAATTACTTCTTATAACTTGATTTACTCAATGCAGTATGTCAAATGTGGATTCGCTGGAGAGAATTTTCCCACATCTGTGTTCCCTTGTGTGGTGGGGAGGCCAATGCTCCGATATGAAGAATCTCTTATGGAAGAACAGTTGAAGGTGAAAACATCTCAGTCGATTTTCATCATGTTGTTTATTAGCCTTTTTTTTTTTAATGTGTTTCCACATTCAAATTAACTTTTTATGCTTTGACATGCTTTTCTTTTGACTTATTCAATCAGGATATCGTTGTTGGAGAAGCTTGTGCTGACTTGAGGCATCAACTGGATATATCTTATCCTGTTAATAATGGAATAATTCAGAACTGGGATGATATGGGTCATGTTTGGGACCATGCATTTTTCAATGAACTTAAAGTAAATTTCTGGTGCTTTTATTTTCCCTAGAAACCTATATTTGAGGATTTTTTTTTGTTTCTCCCTAGTAATGTAATGTCGAAAGATGATAACATAACTCTGTCCCTTGTTTTCCTTAAACAGATAAACCCAAAGGAATGCAAGATTTTACTCACAGACCCTCCTCTTAATCCCTCAAAAAATCGTGAAAAAATGGTACTATGTTATCCAATTTTGTTACTGTTAGGCTATGCTTTCTGTAACATTAGTGTTCTTCTCAGTTATTTCATAATCTCACTACTTGTGTTTGAATTTCACTTGACAGGTTGAGACCATGTTCGAGAAATACAACTTTGCTGGTGTCTTTATTCAAATCCAGGCTGTTTTAACATTATATGCACAAGGTGCTTGTGGAGATGATTGAAGGTTTAAATTTTATTGATTAGATATTAAATAATATGATCAAGACTTGGAGAACTGCCTTTTGAATAACGGAAATTACTGATTCTAACATTTTTTTTATGTTGAAGAAGATTCAATTGTTTTGATTTTGCAATGATACTCCTCAATCTGCTACCCTTTTTTATTGGTCATTATCTTTGTAGTTTGTACACGAACTTCATTGTTACCTTGAATTCTTGCAGGTCTATTAACAGGTTTAGTTATTGACTCTGGTGATGGTGTTACTCATGTGGTAAACTACCCAAGAACTATTGTTACTTTATGTTTCTGGAGTATTGCTATCCATTTCAATCATTCCTGACTCACCCGCATATTTCCATTTTGTTTCTTTTGCTAATTTAACTCCTTTGATGATGCATGCAAATTCAAAAATTTCACTCATTTATATAGTATCTGAAGCAAGGATTTTCTTTCCAAAATGGTTTGAAATTTATATTGATGTGTAATACTGGTGTCTTTACTGTTTGTGTCGTTTCCACTATAAATGATGATGCCTTCCACCTCATAAAAGGCAGTGCAATTATTTCATTATTTTTAGGATGCTTGATTACACTTTGGTGTTCTATTGTTGTTTGTACAATGAATGTAGATATAAAACTTGTCGCATAGCTGCTTCTAAAATTTTGGCCTGGCACATCATTTACGATAATCCTACAGAATAACTGCTTAGCTGTTTTCTCCCTAGGTTCCTGTTGTTGATGGCTACTCATTTCCTCATCTGACTAAGCGAATGAATGTCGCTGGTCGGCACATTACCTCCTATCTTGTTGATTTACTTTCACGGAGGGGGTGAGGCTCAGTTTTTGGTATGATTAATATGTTAACACTGTTCGTTAGATGAATACCTCTTTTAACTGGAGCAAATGCTGGTTATGTAGGTATGCAATGAATAGGACCGCTGATTTTGAGACTGTTAGGGAAATCAAAGAGAAGCTCTGCTATATAAGGTTAACCACTATTCTATGATGGATTTACATTTTGAAATTTGTTTATCTGTGATTGGATCACTAAATCCATTTTCATCCAGTTATGATTACAAAAGGGAGTATCAACTGGGGCTTGAGACCACAATCCTTGTTAAGAATTACACTGTAAGTTGATTCATTTAATATTTTGCAACTTTCCTTTTATATCTGTTTAAGTGTAGGATTTGATATGTTTAAAGTTTTCTGCTTCCTTTTTTTTATTTATTAAATATATTTTACATCTTGTACATCTATCGCTTGGGTAGTTGAAACTGGGTTCTGGATATAACCCTGTAGCCCCAACCAACTACTCTTCCAAGTTCTGGCTCAAGTTAATTTATTGTGTTGAATGTGATACAAGCTTGTAGTTTTATGATTCGTAATATTACCCAGCTCTTCGTTTTCGAGAAAACATAATTAAATTGTAATGTACTAATAAATGTTATATTTATCAGCTTCCAGATGGAAGGGTAATAAAAGTAGGCACAGAGCGGTTCCAGGCACCAGAGGCTCTTTTTACACCAGTAAGCCAAAAGCTCTGATTTGTTGTGGTTTCTAATCTTTATGTAATGCAAATGGTATGATGAGGATGTCTATAATATTTGTTCTCTAGTTGTTTCCTTCTGTATATCACTTGGCTGTTTTTGTTCTTGTTACTCAGCATGCTCATGATAAGCCCTCTAATTAGTGTAAAATATTGATTGTTGGATCTATTTATTTTGTTAAAGAGACAACCGTTTTTGGGTTTGGATTGAGAATTTGATTTTCCACTCCAGTAGTTCAAGTTTTCATCCAGTCATGTCTGTTTTAATATATTTGCCTGTTGATATGTCTTAAAAACTGCAGCTACTAAGCTTTCCATAATAAAATAGCACCTTCTTTTTTTTTTTTTTTTTTTAAACAGTGATGCAGGAGAAGTCCAGAATTTTTCCTTTAATTTTATATGCTTTTACAAAGTCCCTAAACAACAATTTCATGCAATTAGATACTCCAAGAATTTCATTGTTGCTGCTACTTTCAAGGTTGACATGGAACTGTTTTGTCCAAATATGCTTTTTGTTAAAATGAAAAAATGCTAATATTGGCAATGGGCCCACCTGCTGAGTAACTCGTTAAAATAAAGAACCTAATAAGGGTCCACTAAAATTATGTACTAATTAGCAGGAACCACATGTGGCAACTAAACATAGCATAACAATTAATACAGTAAGTCAATTAGCTAGCAAGTGGTTTTAAGGAAAAATCGAATGTAAAGCTCATCAGTAGGACCTCACTCTCTCCAACCTAAAAGAAGCCAGTTTTAATGATATCAATGGCTTAGTACTAGAGGTTAAACTTAAATGACTCAAAGGTCTAAGTTGTGATATTTTTATTCTTCAAGTGCTAGATGTCACAATTATTATCTAATAATATTTATATAAAATTTCAAGGCAACAACTTGGACTTATGCCTGCTCAAATTATGAGACCATGCAATTAGAACAATGTATTGGTAGGTTAGAGAACAGGAAATTATGAAGTGTTTCGTTTTTGCAGGACCTTATAGATGTAGAAGGGGATGGAATGGCTGATATGGTTTTTCGATGCATCCAAGAAATGGATATTGACAATCGGATGATGGTACTAGAATTGATTGTTAATACTTTACATCAAATATGCATATACAAGCATTTAAATTTTTGCACACTTTTTTTATGAGGATTTTGAAACTCTTTTCTGTTGTTGAAATTGTTAATCGATTAGTTTGGTTTTTGGTGAATTCAGTAGTCTATCGCTGTTCACTTTAGAACATTGTCCTCCCTCTTTTTTTTTCAATTTCTTCTAAACATTCGTTCATCTTTTCTTATATGGTGTCAACTTGTGAATGGTGCAACCAAAAATTGATTTGTACTTTTCCTTAAATATTTGGGCTGTTGGATGGGTCAGGTCTTATTATACTTGTTCACAATACCTCTTCACTTGTTTTGTTTTCGATTTTCCCTGAACACACACTTCATGGTAACCATGTTTTAGATGCTCTTTGGTTTAATTTATTAATCTACGAGTGAAGTGGCTATGACTTGATATGAGCCCATTCTTTGGGGCTATATTGGAGACATGAATTAGTGTTGGAATTCAGGTTGACATATGAACTGTAGCCATGAAGGAGTCCATGATAACTTTCGGGCCATACTCTTGTCATCTTGTGTATTTATGCCATCCTGCATACTCTATGCTTTGCAATTCTTAATGCCAATATAATTTATATTTTGCAGCTGTACCAGCATATAGTTTTAAGTGGTGGGAGCACAATGTATCCTGGATTACCTAGTCGGTAATGGTCCTATCTTTTTTGTCTTATAAGTTTGCTTTCTCCTTAAATTATTTACTTTGTTATAGTCTCTATGTTTACATGGACTACTTGGATTTACATGGAATTTGATGAGTTAGAATTCATTTAGTTCAGTTTGCACATTGAAATCATATTTTGATGCACTTGTGGCTGGAGATTTATGGGATCATTTGCTTCATATCTCCATTGAACATTCCTAGCAAAGTGACCAATGACCACATGGCAAGATAATGCAGAACAATAGTTGATAAATTATTTGTTGTTTGGTCACTCCACCTGTGCACAATTGGCACTCTTCTGGTTTCCGTGTTACATGTGAAACACAATGCTCAAGGATTCCTGAAACTTGGTTGTGAAGAACTCCATAACCTTTTTGAAATGTAAACAAAGTGGCTTCTGCCATTTCTTTGGGTGCATTTTCTGTGCACTCATGCAACATTGGCTGCTAGATGTTACTGAACAATTTCTGTATTGGTTCAGCCTGGAGAAAGAAATACTGGATCGCTACCTTGATGTTGTTCTAAAGGGAAATAAAGATGGGTTAAAGGTAATATTCCAATCCCACATGCGTCAGCTTAGAAAGAGAAATAATTATTACATGCCCATGTTCTATTTATTTTTTAAGTTCTATTTTCTGTATTCTGTTTGATGTTGGAGACCTGTTAGCTTAGCTTACGTTTTGTAGAAAAAATTATGCTGCATGTCTGGTTGGAAACTGCAACTACAGCTTTCAAAGTATACAAAAGCTAAGTAACTGCAGTCCAAATCAACTGTAGTGAATTAGATTTGTGCTCGATGTGGGCAGATTATAATTTTCTAACCAAAGGCGATTTAAAAATTTCATGGGCTAGCGAAAGAAAAAGGTCCAAAACTTTGGTCCAGTTATAGCCAATCCTTTTAATTGTCATTTATATACACGACTTTTCACCCTGGGTTAATTTGTAGTCAAACCGACATATGTTAAATCTGCGTATAGTTTATTAAAAAAAATCAATTTAAAAAAATGTATTTCTAGGAAATATAACTATAGCCATGCAGCTATGAATTTGGCCATTATTAGTATTGTTTCTGAGGATCTATTTGCTGTTGGACAGAAGCTGCGATTGCGGATTGAGGATCCACCACGAAGAAAGCATATGGTCTACCTTGGAGGCGCAGTTCTTGCTGGAATTATGAAGGTAAATTGTGTGCTCTTCCCTTTTATTTTAATATTACAGTTTGTGAAAATGGTTCAAAGTTCTTCCAACTCATTTACTGAAACCATCAACTCATGGAGTAACAACTGCTTACAATGGAAAACTATGCAGGATGCACCAGAGTTCTGGATTAGCAGAGAAGATTATCTAGAAGAAGGAATTTCGTGTCTTAATAAGTGTGGTTAGGCATTTAATTTGAAGGGTTTTTGCGACCTCTTAACGTATTTGTACTTGTATGATGTTCTTTGAAAAGGCATGCATATATATTCCAAAATGAGTCAAAGCCAGTTATAATTAAAGGTCATCACTCTTTTTTGTGAGGAAAAATTTCATTTATTTTTCAGTTTTCTCCTCATTAAGCTAAATTTCTGGTTTTTCTTGTCTTAAAATTTTTATTGGATAATCGCTTAATTTTCTTCTGAATTTAATCTCTGCATCCGCTGAAACTATCAAAATTGGCGTTTTAGTCTTTTAGACGATTGTTCTAAGACGTATTGTATGATACAAGCTTTAAATTTTCTTGGACATTTGGACTCGGATGAATAAGGAGGAAATTACGTGACTTTTCTATTTTTCAAAAAAAAATGTTTTACAGTTTTTTTTTCTTTTTAATATATTACATCTGAAATTACAAGACAAGAATTTTTAAAGGAAAAAAATGAACGTTTTGAAAATATTTATATTTTTTTAGAATATTTTGTAAAAATTCCTTGAATAAATAAAAAAATTATTAAACTGAATTAGGACTTAATACTCTCCATATTATAGACATTTTAAAATGAGAAAAGTACACAATCTATCCATCTTCTACATTTTTTTTTTCAATTTTGTTTGTGACCGCTTATCATTTTCTGTTCTTCCATTAACAGTTTCATTCTTTCCATTTGCTTATCAATTTTTTCATATTTCTTTCCTTCCCTTTTCTCTATCTTTTTTTTTAAAAGATTTTGGCTTATGATATATTCTTATTCCTTTTTCTCTCTATTAGTGTTCTGTTTTGCTGGTTTCTCCATTGTTTTTCCTTTCCAAACTTTTATTTTAAGTCATTGAATATGCCGTTACTTTGTGTGAGAGTTCCACAAAAATTGGTGAACTTCTTGAGTAGAATGTAGCAAAAGAGATATTTCTGGTGTAATGGATTAAAACTTTTTTACAGGATATTTTTATGTTTGATTTTGTTATTTTCAATTGTGTTATTTGAGTTTTTTTTTTCCGACTATAATGCATTTTACACGTTCAATAAAATAATTTAAAAAATACTTTTCTTTTTATGTGTATTTTTTTTTTATTTTTTCTTTCTCAATTTATGCTTCTTGAATCAGTATATCATCTTTCTTTTGAATTTTATTTATTTTTATAATTTTTATTTATATTTTTTTTGTGATTTGTGAAGGTTGTATATGCTAAACAATATATATATATATATATAGTATTTATGCAATATCTACATAATATTTATATGTTAATTAAAAACACATAATGGTTAGAATATAATATATACACAGTATACATAGAATATTTATACTATATTTAAGAATATATAAAGGATATAATTCAACATATATATAATATTTATACTGCATCTATGCGATATTTATATTATACTTAATAATATTTTAAGGCTACAATACAATATGTACGCAATATTTATACAACATCTATATTATAATTGAGAATATAAAAAAGATGCGATATCTATATAATATTTATACTATACTTAAAAACATATAAAGGTTGGAATACAATTTATACGCAATATCTATATATTAATTAAGAACATATAAAGATTATAACTCAACATATACGCGACGTTTATATTGTAACTCAATATCTATATAATATTTATGTAACATCTACATAATATATATACTATTTATATTATATAATTTTACATCTTATTCAGTTTATTACTGGTCTTATCTTTTTTATTTAAACACATATTCAACATTAAAACTACTATTAAACTTTATATTTATTAAGTTTTTTTTTTCTTTTTATTTAATATATACACAATATTTATATTTTTTTCTGATGATTTATTTAAGATACACACAATATCTACATATTTTTATACAGATTTATTTTGAAGAAAAGTACATATTTATTTTTTTAATCTGATATATTTTTTTAATCTCAGACATTGATTTTTTTAATCTATATTGATATTCAATTTTGTATCTGAAATTATTTTTGTTGATGATTTATATTTTCTTGTTGCTAATATATTTTAAAGAAAATTATAAATCTATGGTTTTTTTTTTTTTACTTTCTATTGTTGATTTCTTCGTGTTTAAAGTTTTCTAAGCATCAATTGATGAATACGAAGTTAGTTTTTTAAACAATCAGATTAAGATAAATATGATGATAAAGATTTGTTGAACAATAAGAAAAAGTTGTTAACAACAATGTTACTTTTGCAGTATTTTTATTATTTTGAAAGCTTATTTTACAAATTTGTAGATATTTTGTAAAGTAGAAGTATTTGTGAAAAGAGTTCTGCTCTTTTTGTTTTTTGTTAAAAGAGTTCTCTTTTTGTTTTTTTTTTTTTGTTTTTGCTAGTTTTGTAACTTTCCCTTTTAAAATAATTCTCCAACTTTAAGAATAATATATAGTATTGCTTGTCGAAGAGGACTCAATTCTCACTTTCCACCTTTTTACTCAAATGAAAGACTTCTAGTTTCAGGCAAATCTGGTTTAAAAGTGAGAAAATGTACCCTAAATGCATCCATTAATACAAAATTTCAGTATTATTTTCATTTTATTTACATTGGTAATTTTGAAGGGATCCAATAGGAATATTCATATGGCTCGTGAACCTAAGAAATCTGGCCTAACTTAATTGGTTTGAGCCGGATGAGGCTAGCCCAAACTAATAAAAGATAGGGTCTAAGATATAACTGCTAGACTTGAATACAATTCGAGTTGGGCTTAAAAAACCCTCCGGCCGACCATACCTCACCTGAGGTTTTATTATTATTTTTAAATACTAGGATTCTAGACTCTACAATCTCCTCCAGCCACAACTCCACAGCCTCCTCCTCACCTCCACAACCCACAACTCATTGCCCTCCCTTTCAATAAAACTGTAATCCCTCTCTTTATCTTTCTCACTTGGTAGATCTCTCACCTAGTATCCCCACCGTTATTCCTACCATCTCTATCATTTTCTACCATATTAGAGAACAACAATCGAAGATGGGTTTGTGTGGTTTTGTTCTTGTTATTCCTACCTCTCTTCCTCTCGCCACTATCTCTGTCATCTTCGACCGGCATTGCTATGTTCTCTACCATCTTTGGTTGCTGGAGTTTGTTCTTTGTTCTTTGGCTATTCTCTTTCCTCAATCTCGATCTTTGTCTCTGTCTTCATGCAACTATTTATATGCTGGGATTTTGCGTTATTTTTTATCTAGTTTTTTTTCTTTTCAGTTCTGATTTTGTATCGTTATTCTTTTAATTTTTTGGTGTTTCAACTGAGAATCTGTTGTCAATATGAGATGTGCTTCTGATTTTGTGTCTATTTGATTATGTTGTGTGTGATTTGGTTTTGATTTATGGCTTTTGATGCTATTGAATCTATGAGTAATTTTTTAAATATTTCGTTCTTTATTTTTATGCTGTGTGACTTCAATGGATATTGAATTAGAATGCAACTAGTGGCATAACTGCGTAACGTGAGAGTGTGATTTTTTTATCCTGTTATAAAAATTTTATTAAATAATTTATTAAATATATAATATTTTATTTTCATACGCCAATAATTTTAGAAAATGAATTTTAAATTTAATATATTTGCAAAAAATAAAATTAAAATGTATTCTAATTTTTTATTTTTATATATTAATAATTTTATTTAATAAATTATGGGATACAAATAATATATAAAGAGGTAAATAATTATAACATATAATATTACGTGATAATTTAATTTTTATTCATTTTTAAATTTTGTTCAACAAATTTTTTATATATAAGATATTTTATTTTTATATATTAATAATTAATCAAATATATAATTTTTTATTTTTATATATATTAATAGTTTTAGTTTAAAATTTATTAATAATTTATTAAATATATAATCTTTTATCATCATATATTAAAAATTTCAGTTTAAATTTTATATTAATAATATATTAAATTTATGAGTTTCTTATTTTCATGTATTAATAATTCTAAATATTAATAATTTATCATATGCATTACTTTTATTTTATAAATTAATAATTAATTTAAAAATATTATTACTAATTTATTAAATATATAATTTTTTATATTTGTATATTGATAAATTTTTTTACTACATGCAATAAATACTATTTTTTTATATTATATATATATATTTTTTGTGGCACCATATAATACTTTTATTTTTTCTTAACTTTTATATATATATTATTGTTTAATTTTTTGAATTGCTAAAACACATAAATTAATTATTATTGTAAATAAATTATTTAATTTTATAATTAATTTATTATAAATGTTAATAGCCATTTATTTTTTAATTTTTTAAATTTCTGAAAAAATATAAATATATTATTAAATTATATTAATGTGTTATTAATTTATAAAAATTTAAAAGACACAAGTATAATTTATTAATTATTAAATTTTAAATTTTTTAAAAATTATTAAAATTAATTAAAAAAATGAGTTAGCATTTTTTAAAATTTGATTATGTCTATATATATATTTAGGAATATCAAAAATTATATATTTTATTACTTAATTTTATTATATATTTAATAAAAATATATATTTTTTTATTTTATAACTTGATATTTTTACTAATCAAGAAAAAAATATATAAATTTTTTTTCTGTAAAAAATCACGAGTTCTATAAAAATAAGAAAAAATATATTAAAAAAATGCAAGCAAACTTTTTTAAATAGGAAAAAAATATAAGTAGAAAAATTTATAATTATTAAATTTTTATTGAAAGAGTTATTAATATAAATATTATTATTACATAAATTATTAATATATGATTAATTTATGTTAAAAGTTATATGTTTTATTATTTTATTTTTAAAATTTTTAAAAGTATATAAATTAATCATTATCATAATATTATGAAAGTCAAGAGTCATATATTTTTTAAAACTTTTTAAATTTTTAAAAAAAATATATAAATCAATTAATATTATTTGGTTATATTAATATGCAATTAATTTATAGAAAACTAAAAGTTATAAAAATAATTTATTTAATTAATATTATGAAATTATATTAATACATAATTATTTAATAAAAAATTAAAAGTTATAAATATAATTAATTATTAAATTTTAAATTTTATATAAATTATTAAAATTAATTAAAAGAATAAAATATTAAATAGTGAATTAATGTCATATTAAATGGTTTAAATTTTTTTATAAAGAAGTGAGAAAGTGAAAAAAAATTTTATGAGAGAGAGAAAATGAAATTGAGAAATTAATAAGAAATTAAAAATTAATGAAAAATTGAGAAATTATAATATTATAGTATTTTTAAAAATAGATGGTGTAATAATCTTAAAAAATTCTTAATTTTTTAGCTTTTATATACTTATATAGGTATAAGTTAGATTAGATTTGTTGGGGATATTATTATTATTATTATTATTATGATTATTATTATTATTATTATTATCCTAAAAAATATTATTCATATTATTTAAATTTATTTTTAAATAATATTTATAAAATTAAAATAAATTATGTGTAAAAAATATAAATAAAATTAAAAATAAATATGACTTAATAAATAATAAAGAAAGAAATATATAAAGGAAGGTAAAATAAATTATTTTATAATATTAAAATAGTTAACTATTATTTTTAGGATAAAAATATTAATAGAATAATTAAATAATTAAATATTTAAAAATTAAAAAAAATATAAAAATTAAATATTTAAAATACAAAAAATAACTAATATAATATATAAAATTTTAAAAGTTTTATAGTTATTTAGTCTTATTATTATTATTAAAATAAATAAAATATAAAATAAATGAATCATAATTAATAATGTCGATCTATCAACGAGCTTAATTAAAAAAAAAAAGGGATAAAGATTGTAATTAATAAAGTGGGGTTCAGTTGTTGTTGGGCAGTAGCGTGCTCTCTGTGCTGCTGCCGTGAAGAAATTGCAAACCATTTAAGTTTTTGTCAAACTTTTCTGTTCGTTAAGATTGCATGCTCCTTTTTTCTTTTATTATTTTAGATAACAACTAGGATGAGATTCCGTACGATGCAGCAGTATTTTTATTCAATATATAAATTAATTTTAAAATTTAAATAAATATAATGAAAATTAAATTATAAAATTAAATCTAAATAAAATTTAAATAATTACAATATAAAAAAATCAAACCAAAAACTAACATAAATTAAAAAATAAAATCTAGTCAAATAATAAGCCTAAATAAAAATTAAAATAAAATAATTAATATAATTAAAATAAAAACAAAACCTAAAAAAATTTAAATTATAGAAATTAAAAAATTCTAATATAAATTAAAATAAAATTACAGTTCACTCAAAATTAAATAAAAATTATTAATTAAAAAATAACTCTAAAAAAGCTAAAAAATTTTGTAAAAAATAAGCTAAAAATATCATAAAAAACAAATAATAAGAAAAAAATCAACCCAAAATATTACAAAGAACATAAAAAAAATTCATATAACAATCAAATAATACAGTTCAACCCAAAAAAATTGCCTAATAAATAAATAATAAATAATAAAAAAATCTAATAGTAAAAAATTAAAATCTAATAGCAAATAAATTATTTAATAAATAATCACATAAATAAAAAATACTAGAACAAACTACATTGAATAATAACCAAAGATGGAGAAACGACGAGAAAGAGTAATGAACAACTATAAGAGAACGAATGGAAATATTCTTTATCACAATTGCATATATAATAATCAAATAAAAATAAATAAATAAATAAAATATTAAATAAAATATAAAAAAAATAAAAATAAAAATAAAAACATAAAAAATATGATATATATTACATGTACATCAATTGAACAATAGTATAATAGTTGGATAATATTATTATGATTTTAAAATTAAATAGTGTGACAGGAAATTAAGATAATAGCTTTTTCGTGTTTATATAAAAAGATAACTAATTATTATCGATATCAAATAGAATACCATACTACTATATAAACTCTCTAAATAAATATAATTATTATCAATATGAAATAGAATATTATAATTTTATTTGAATTTTTTAAATATAAATTATTATCAAATATAATATTTTATTTTTATTTAAATTCTTTAAATAAATATTAATTAAATAAATAAAATATTAAGAAGTTAGAGCAGTAATAAGATTGAGATAGCCGCATATAATAGCTATTTTAACATAGATATATATAGATTAGAAAAGATTTTGCATGATGCGGGAGGTATTTTACTCAACATACATATATTAATTTCAAGTCATATAATAATATTAAGAATATTTCAAAACTTGCCAACTCCTTTTTAAATTTTTGATAATAAATATATTATAAAAATTAATTTAAATATTTAAATAATAATTTTAATTATCATAATATTGTGACATAATTAAAAAAATTAATTGAAACAAATCTTGTTAGATTCGACTTATCATAAATCAAAATTCTTAATTTTGAGGTCAAATTGAAATTGAATTTATTTAAAAAACTTATTGTTATAAACTAATTTAATAATTACATATTAATAAATATCTATTATAAAGAATTAATTATATTTAAACTTTTTAAATAAATATAATTATAATTAATATTAAATAGTATACTTTAATTGTTAATACTTAATTAATAATAAATATCTATGGAAAAAATATGATCCTATTTTAACTCTTTAAATAAATATATTATAATCAATATTAAATAGTATATCAATATGATAATATATGAAGATAAGAGGCAAAAGAGATACAAAAATATGAATAGAATCAAGCAAGCAAATTTGGGATGCCAACCCCACCAAACAGAACCTACAAATCGGTCCCATGATCAGTGGTCTACCCTCACCCACATCCCAAATTAATTTATTAAGACAGAAAAAAAATAATTTTAAACACAAAAAATTCTTAAAATTTCTGAACTAATAATAGATTGTCTAATGCATATTAAAACATTAATAAAGTTATACCAATGCATATCAAATCAAAAATATGGTTTAATTCGAAGATCAAGCCGATCATATACTAGGTTCAAAATAGATTAAGTATACTAAAATCATAACATTTCAGAATATTAAAATTAATTTATTTAATTCATACTTTACGTATTTTCATGCTGAACCTCTCTCGAATTCCAAAAATCACGTTATTTACTAAACTAATAAATTTTCATTAAAATGGGAGTTATTTTCAAAAATTTCTAGAAAATAATTTTGACTATAAAAAAGAACTCTGGAAAAATTCTAGAAGGTCCTCCAGTATCTAAATGCATGCCGTGCAAAATTTTATAGCAATCGTAATTGGTTTAGTCTCTCAAAATCACTTTGCGATACACTGATTCCAGTTTGGAACCCAAACTGGCAGTGTTACAAAAACACACCAATTTCATCATCTTATAGTTGTAGTAAAATTCTCCAAATATTTTTCCCATATAATTAACTTCATATTGAACAACAAATAAAATTTTCAGAATTTTTAGAAACCTCTAAGTCTCTCAATTTAAATTTTTAAATCGGATTCATACAGTAAATTACTAAACTGGCAGTAGTCAAAGAATTAATTAATTTTCAAACATTGACATTATAAACAGACGTCCAAACATTTTTCTCAACCACTTAACATCTTGATCTTAATCATATAAAAAATTTAGACTTAGACCATTGACCAATAGTTTTTAAAAATTCAACAAAGTTGCTGAAATTTCAACAATTACAAGCAATGTTTATTTTTCACATTAATAATGAATTAAAAATATAAATTCAGCATGAAAATTCAAGAAAAATTTTCTAGATCTAACCTACCATCCCTAGAATAGATCCAAATCGAATCTTGATCAAGAAGCATAAACCATATCTCAAAAATCTCATATCAAACCCAAGAACACCATTTACACCTCAAAACAATTTAATCTATTTTAATTAATTAAAAATCAAAATAATGATAGAAATTATATTTTTAAACACCCTAAATATTTTACTAACACCCAATAATAGAAAACATGCCATATATTTCGAAGAAATTGAAGAAAAATCTCAAGAACTCAAAACTGGCTAGAAATGGGAAATCCATACGACAGGCCTAGCACGCCGAACGACATCGGCCCAGCACGCGGACGACATGCCTCTGCTGGCAGCTGGAAAAAGTTTCAATCTAGTCCCTCTTTTCTCTCTCTGACGGCACAAAAATCCTAAACACTGAATTCACTGTCATAATACCCCTATTTATACTAATTTGGGTTGGCAAATTACCAATAAATCTCTAATTTAATTTATTCTATTACAATGTGCCCTAAAACTTTTTAAAACTCAGAAAAAACCCAACTAACTTAGTAAGGTTAACAACTAGCCCCAAATTTAATTATTTTTCAGAATTATTATAATTAATTTATTAATAAATTAATTTATTTAATTTAAGATATTTATTAATTATTAATTTCTTAAAAAATACCCGAAACGAAACTCGAGTAACATTATACTTAAAATAACCGTAACGACATCGCGGTCGCTAAAATGATGTATAAAACACCAAAACGAATTCCAAAAATTTTTCGAACGCCAAAAAAATCAAAATACCCTTAGAGCTAAAAACACAAAGTTATACTTAAAACAATCGTCTCGCCATCGCCAATATAACAATAAATACCAAATGACTTTAAATACGCCTGAATATGGAAAGGGTGTAAAATTACCATTTTACCCCTATCCTCCAATTTATTTTAAAAAAACTAAAAGTTTCACAATCTAACCCCCTTAAACAAATTTCGCCCTCGAAATTTACCCAATTACCGATTTATTATCAAAACACTCTTATTATCTTGGTTACACACAAATTCAGAAAAGCATAGCTCACTTAATACGTGTTGTTATGGTTGATCATACCATAACTGCACGATACTAAGCATTGATGACTATTCCAATTTTGATCCTGCTAATATTCATTATGAGACAATTTAAAATATTTCAAATTCTAACATATATCAACAATCATAACAAAATTTTAATACTTAAGTAACTTACCCAAAAATCAATCTAACCAATACCAATATCATAAAACGTTCACCAATCTATCCAATGTCATTCTATCCATAATTTGAAACTATTTAAGAGCATCTATTAATTAATCCAATGCCATCCCCTCAATCAGCAAAACTATCACAATTTCAATCAAACAAAATCAGCAAAACTATCGCAATTTCAATCAAACAAAACACATATTATTCATTCACAATGCATAAAAGATGCAATGTTATGCATGAATATGATGTTATGCCAAAATGTATGTATTCCACCATTCTAAATCTAACCCCCTTAAAGTGATTTCGCCCACGAAATCTATAACGTACCTGAAGGCTCAAACAAATGGGGATATTTTGCTTTCATGAGTTCCTCTGCTTCCCAGGTGCATTCCTCCATAAAGTGATTACGCCAAAGAACTTTCACTGAAGCGACATCCTTTGTACGTAATCTCTTTACCTGAGGATCCAAAATGGCAATTGGTTGTTCCTCATACGAACAATCATCACTGATTTCCACAGTTTCTGGTGCTAACACATGTTCTGGATTCGCAACATACCGCCGAAGCATAGATACATGAAATGTTGGATGAACAGCTGCCAATTCAGGTGGTAGATTTAACTTATAAGCCACATCACCAATCCTTTCAATCATCTCATACGGACCAATGTACCTCGGAGCTAGTTTACCCTTCTTGCCAAACCTCATAATTCCTTTAAAAGGTGACACTTTCAAGAATACTTTATCACCAACAGCAAACTCTAAATGCCTCCTTTTAAGATCAGCATAACTCTTTTGTCTACTAAAAGCAGTCCGAATCTGATCCTGGATGACTGGCACAACCTGAGCATTATACTGTAAAAGTTCAGGACCCTCAATTCGGCGCTCACCGACCTCCTCCCAGTACAATGGAGTTCTGCACCTTCTACCATACAATGCTTCAAAAGGAGCCATGCCAAGGCTAGCTTGATAACTGTTATTGTAGGCGAACTCTACCAATGGAAGATGATCTGCCCAACTCTTTGAAATCCAAAACACACAACCGCAACATGTCTTCTAAAGTCTGAATGGTTCTTTCTGACTGACCATCTGCTTGTGGATGAAAACCTGTGCTGTAATTGAGATTAGTGCCTAATCCTTTCTGAAGCTTCTGCCAAAATATAGAAGTGAACTGGGCACCCCTGTCAGACACAATAGAGACTGATACTCCATGTACGCTCACAATCCGACCACAATTCAGGTGGTAGATTTAACTTATAAGCCACATCACCAATCCTTTCAATCATCTCATACGGACCAATGTACCTCGGAGCTAGTTTACCCTTCTTGCCAAACCTCATAATTCCTTTAAAAGGTGACACTTTCAAGAATACTTTATCACCAATAGCAAACTCTAAATGCCTCCTTTTAAGATCAGCATAACTCTTTTGTCTACTAAAAGCAGTCCGAATCCGATCCTGGATGACTGGCACAACCTGAGCATTATACTGTAAAAGTTCAGGACCCTCAATTCGGCGCTCACCGACCTCCTCCCAGTACAATGGAGTTCTGCACCTTCTACCATACAATGCTTCAAAAGGAGCCATGCCAAGGCTAGCTTGATAACTGTTATTGTAGGCGAACTCTACCAATGGAAGATGATCTGCCCAACTCTTTGAAATCCAAAACACACAACCGCAACATGTCTTCTAAAGTCTGAATGGTTCTTTCTGACTGACCATCTGCTTGTGGATGAAAACCTGTGCTGTAATTGAGATTAGTGCCTAATCCTTTCTGAAGCTTCTGCCAAAATATAGAAGTGAACTGGGCACCCCTGTCAGACACAATAGAGACTGATACTCCATGTACGCTCACAATCCGATTAATATACAACTTCGCATACTGAGACACTGTATACTTAGTATTAACAGGAAGAAAGTGTGCTGACTTAGTCAATCTATCAACTATCACCCAAATTGAATCATAGCCACTAGGAGTTTTAGGCAACCCAACAACAAAATCCATGGTGAGTCTTTCCCATTTCCATTCAGGTAGTGGCAATTCTCTGAGCAAACCTGCTGGTTTGTGATGTTCATATTTAACCTGTTGACAAGGTAAGCATTGAGACACAAACTCTGCAACATCATTCTTCATTCCTTTCCACCAGTACATCTGCTTTAAATCTCGATACATCTTAGTAGAACCAGGATGTATGGTGTATTTGAAAGAGTGAGCTTCTTTCAAAATTTGAGTCTTCAAATTATCTATTGTAGGAACACACATTCGCGAACCAAACTGTAAAACTCCCTTTTCATCTATCAAGAAACCCTTGGATTCGCCTGTTAAGACTTTTTGATGGATCGCTTCCAATTCCTCATCTTTACTCTGGGCTGAGACAATCTCATCTAAAAAGTCAGGTTTGACTGTTAAATTAGCTAGAATTACTCCTCTATTTCTGACAATCTCCTTTTCAGACATGTGAAGAGTCAACCCATCACCAAGCAATTGATGTACCTCCCAAATCAAGGGTCTTCTAGCTACCAATATGTGCGATAGACTTCCTACAGACTTACTACTTAAAGCATCTGCCACAACATTTGCCTTACCAGGATAATATTGAATGCTGTAATCATAGCCTTCAAGAAACTCTACTCATCTCCTCTGTCTCAAGTTTAGATCCTTCTGAGCATACACATACTTGAGATTTTTATGGTCGGTAAAAATCTCGCAAGTGACACCATAAAGATAGTGTCTCCAAATCTTGAGTGTAAACACAACCACAGCCATCTCTAAATCATGTGTAGGGTAGTTAACCTCATGCTTTTTCAGTTGTCTAGAGGCATAGGCAACCACCTTACCATGTTGCATTAGAACACAACCCAAACCAACACCGGATGCATCACAATAAACAGAATACCCTTCAGTGCCCTCTAGCAAAATAAGTACTGGTGCAGTGGTCAATCTCTCTTTAAGAGTAGTAAAACTCTCCTCACAAGCATCATCTCAAACAAACTTAACACCCTTACGAGTAAGCTTTGTCAATGGAGCAGCCAATCTGGAAAAATCTTTGACAAATCTTCTATAATAACCTGCTAATCCCAGAAAACTTCGTATTTCAGTGACAGTTTTCGGTCTTGGCCAATCCATGACTGCTTCAATCTTCTTTGGATCAACCTGAACACCTTGTGTGGATATAACATGACCCAGAAATACCACTCGATCCAGCCAAAATTCACATTTGGAGAACTTAGCATACAACTGATTTTCTCTTAAGGTCTGCAAAACCATCTTCAAATGTTGATCATGCTCATCTTTAGATTTTGAATAGACTAGAATATCATCGATAAACACGACGACAAACCGGTCAAGATAAGGACTAAACACCCTGTTCATCATATCCATAAAAGCATCAGGAGCATTAGTAAGTCCAAAGGATATTACAAGAAATTCATAATGACCATACCTCATGCGGAAAGCAGTCTTAGGTATGTCACTCTTTTTCACCCTCAATTGATGATAACCCGACCGTAGATCAATTTTAGAGAAGTACTTTTCCCCCTGCAATTAATCGAACAAATCATCAATCCTGGGCAGCGGATATCTATTCTTCACTGTCACCTTGTTCAGCTATCGATAGTCAATACACAGTCTCATTGATCCATCCTTCTTCTTCACAAAGAGAACTGGAGCACCCCAGGGTGAACTATACCCCTTCTGTAACAGATTATTCAGCCGCTCTCTTAATTCCTTAAGCTCTGCTGGCACCATTTTGTATGGTGGTATAGAAATAGGATTGGTCTCAGGTATAAGATCAATGGAAAATTCAATCTCTCTTTCAGGAGGTAATCCCGGCAGATCATCTGGAAACACATCTACATAATCTCGCACCACAGGAACATCTTCAAGTTTTGCTTCTTCCTTGGTCACATCTTGTATGGAAATAAGGTAAGCATTATAGCCCTTTCTTAGCAACCTTCTAGCTCCCAAGGCAGAGATTAAATGACTAGTGCCATTGATTTTGGAACCATAAAATGTCACTGTCTTGCCACTCTCATATGCGAACACAACTGTCTTATTTTTACAGTCCACATTAGCTCCATGACGAGCTAACCAATCCATACCCAAAATGACATCAAACTCTATCACATCTAACACAACTAAATTTACAGGCAATTCAACATTTTTGAGTTTGACTATACATTCTGTATACACATTTACAGACTCTACCATTTCTCCTAAAGGCGTATGAACAATTAATGGCATACCCATAATTTCAAGTGTTTCACCCAATCTAGATGCAAAACTAGGTGATATGAATGAATGAGTGGCTCCAGGATCCATTAAAATATGTGCATCTAGTGAACAAACAAAAAGAGTACATTGCACCACATTGTTGTCAGCCTGTGCCTGCTGGTTATTCAGGTTAAACACTCGGGCATAATTCTGATTCTGGCCTTGATTATGATTATGATTTTGATTTTGACCATTTCATTGTCCAATTGGTTGAGCAGCTCTACCATTCTGCCCTTGATTACCATGCTGGTTTGCCTCACGACCATGTTGATATTGCTGGCCCTGATAACCTTGGTACTTCTTCCTCCATTGTAACCCCGTCCACCCTGGTAGCCTCTACCTCCTTGGTATCCTTGACCGCCATTCTGACCACGGCCTCCATTACCTCTGCCATAACCATTACCATTTTGATAGTTATCATGATGCCTTTGGTTACCGGTTCTGTCCGAGTTTGATTGCGCCTTGGAACCTGACAATCTTTAACTTGGTGACCCATTTGGCCACAATTATAACAAGCACCTGTCATTTTTCGGCAATCTCCTGCATGGCGATTACCATAAAAATCACAAATAGGGTTTGTGGGACCCTTTTGTTGTTGATGACGTCCACTGCCATTGTTATTTCTCTGTCCACCATACTGTCCCTGGTAATTTTGTTGATTTTCTTGCCTATTCCTTTTTCTGCTTGACTCCCCAGTGTCTTCTTTCCTTTTTCTATTCTCAATACCCATAGCAGCATTAACCGCCAAGTGAATCTCTTTATAATTATGACTGGATATCAACTCAAAATATCTATCATTCAGGCCATCCACAAACCTATCTGTCATAGATTCTTCATCTTGGGATACTCGTGTAGCAAATTTCCTCAACTCTTGAAATTTCTCTCAATACTCGGTTACAGTCTTGTTGCCCTGTGTCAACGTTTCAAACTCCCCTGCCTTAGCCTTCATCAAATTCTGAGGCATGAAGTTTTACATGAACATTCTGCTGAAATCCTCCCAAATTTCAACTTTTCCCTGAATAGAGACTTTGTACCATTCTTCAGCCGACTTCTGGAGTTGATGCCCAGCCAGCTCTATGGCTCTCTTCTCAGTACACTTTAAAGCATCACAGATCTTCTTAATCCTGTTAAGAAAAGCTAGCGGGTCCTCGGTAGCATAGTTAGAGAATGTAGGTGGATCAACTCTAATAAATTTATGCAAATCAACCTCATCAATTGACCCTTCACCTCTAACTGGAAGTTGAACAGTTGTATTGGCATTATTTCCCATACCTTGAACCACCCGAACAACACCATTCGCAAGGGCTTCCATAGATCTTTGTAGTGTTAGAAGCGTATTTAGATATGCATCTTGATCCCTTTGAGATGGTGCCTCACCTGGCACATGCACATTATCAGGAGCTGGAGGTGGTGGCTCCTGATCTTCACTAAGTGGTACTTCAAATAGCCCCTCATTCTTCGGTAGAAGGTTTTGATTTTCCATCCCTTGCACATTTTCATTCACCACTCTTCGAGGTCTTCCTCGTCTATGTGGTAGGGTAGGCTCCTCAATATAAATCGCTGGCTGATGCTCAGCTTCGAATGATACCCTAGCGTTGCTGGTCCCACCAATTAAAGGGAAATGAGTGTTTTGTTGAGACATTGCACCTGCTAGCAGAGAAACAGGTTGGTTAACGCAGAAATGAAGTAAAGGATTTGAAATGAAGTATCCTAATGATTTCTGGATAATGTTTAAACAAAATCGAAACATAGTCTCTGATACCACTTTTGTCACAACCCAACTGGGAAGCCGTGACCGGCGTATAGCTGTACCTAAGCACAACAATACAAGCTTGGATACTCAATAATTAAAACAATACATAACTCTTCTAAATTCAATACACTCAATTTCATGTTCCAAATGTTCTAGTTATAATGCAAGATATCTAAATGTTCCACTCTTAAATACAATCACAAACGAGAGAAAATATTTCACTCTTATTACAAGCAAAGGGTTCGAACTCGGTCCGCCATATTTTATCTAGAAATCTTTATTTAGAAACGGAATAATGTCTAACCAAGATGGATGACAAGGAATTCAAATGAACAACTGTGAAGAAATAACGACGAATGCTAACAAACGATCTGAACCTGCAAAATCAGTCTATAGGGGTGTGAGCGTTATATAGACGTCCAGTAAGCTCATGAGAGGCAGAGAAACATTTCTATAACAATAAGCAATATAGATCATAAGAATTTCAATCACAATCAATTCATACAAGATGGTGTATCGGGGTCTACCAATATCATAATACCTCCTCCTTCAATCAATATCAATATACAATCGGGCTTATAGCCCCAATGAGCAATCAGGCTTATAGTCTCAATAATCAATCAATAAAAAAAATTTATTAATAAATATTTTATGGATAAATTTATTATATAAATATTATTTTATTGTTTATATATATAATTGTTATTTATATATTTAAATAATAATAATAAGATTGACCATGGATTATTTATATATATATAATTGTTATTTATATATTTAAAAAATATGACAAGGGTTCATCAATCCTTGGTCACGTGGCCAAGGATTGATGATGGCTGGTGTAACATTAAAGACAAGTGTTTTTACAAGAGTTGTAAAACGTTACAACTCTTGCCACTTGTCAACTTTCCTACACCAAACATGATTCATATTTTACGTTCAATGCGTGGCCTTCATTTAATATATATTAACTTCAATGCATTTTGACAAGTATTACTATTACATGGCCAGGGCACACACATACATATATATATACATGTACATAATAACGAAAAAAGTTGAAGTGCATGTTTTTTCTTTGGCTATCTGATAGTCATATATACATTGAAAAAAACTCGAATTTTGCCTTAATCATATAAAGATACAATGTTAAGAAAATCTTAATCTCACAGAGATTTATTTACTTTTAAGCTACAATTTTTTAACAAAATTATAACTTAAGATTTTATTTAATTTTTTCGCCTGTCTATTTATTAAAGAGTTGATAACAAAGTATCTCCACATGGATACGCATAAAAATTTTGTATTATCAGAGTTTAATATTAAAATCTCATTTTTAGGTATATTTTAAATATATTTTTTAACACATATATATAAATTTTAAACGTAAAATAGATTAATTTTGAATTGTTTTAAACTTTTGTTGTGCATTATAAATACCGAATAATCTATCAATATATTTAGCATGAAAATAATTTTTTTTAATCAGAAAAATCTAAAATTAAGTTAGTGTTTGGAATTATTTTTAAGTATAAACTAAAACTTAAAAATAAAAATCATCCCGAAAAATATTTAATTTTTAAAATATAAAATTATTTAAAAATGTTATAATCTATATTTATAATAAATTTTAAATAAAAATTTGAATTTGGTATTTTAAGATTTTTAAGGGATATGTTATAAAATATCATCTTATAAAAATCTAAAAAAGGAAAAGGCATAAAAAAAAACTCTAAATTAATTGAAGAAAAGCAATTTGGATCTTAACTTTTTTTTTTTCAGTCTAATTATGCCCTTTTTCTATAAAATAAGGTCTATTAGACATCCACCGTGACAAAAAATTATTTCCCCATTAATTTTTGCTTAAATGGCATCGTTGGTCTTTTTTTTTTTTAACACGGGTCAAGAACACAAATTAACAGAGAAATAAATATTGATCATGGTGAGGGTCTTTTGACCTTATTTTGATAAAAAAAAAGGATTTAATTGGAAAAAAAAAGTAAAGTCCAAATTACTTTCCTTCAATTAATTTAGGGTTTTTTTTTGTACCTTTCCCATCTAAATATTTAGAAAATATAATATTTATTAAAATCGAGAAGAAAATTAAAAAAAATAAAATTAATTTAGAGGATTTTAAATATGAAATTTATCTAAACTTTATATTCTCAATGATAGCAATAAATATAAAATATTGATCATATAATACTACATATATAAATAGAAAAAAAATTTCAAGTTACAATTTCATATTTTTAATTTCTAATAAATTTTTTTTAAAACTATTGAAAATTCTGAACAACTAAAGAATAATCTCTCTTAACAATTTTTTAAAACTCTTATTAAATAGTATAGACTGTTGAAAAAATACTAAAAAATTTACATTCTAGAAAAATTCCATACACTTAAAGAGCAAATTTTGGTTGATATGTATTAGGCAGCATTTAGTTTAAAGTTTAGAATCAGAATCAGAATTGAAATTATTATTATTATTATTATTTTGTTTGGATTACTTTAAAATTAAAATCGAAATTAAAATTATTATTTTTAATTTTTTATTATTTAAAAATATAGAAATATTATAATTAGAGAAAATAAAAAATAAATTCATTATATTTTATATTAAAAATTAAAAAATAGAATTTTAATTTTATTTAAAAATAAATATATTTATTTAAAAATTCAAAGATATTGTAATTAGAAAAAATAATAAGAAATATTAAATTAATTATATATTATTTTAAAATTTTACTTTAATTTTATTAAGAAAAAAAGAAAAAAAATTAGATTTATTTTATTAATTTTATTCCAAAAATAAAAATATGTATTTTTTAATTTTTAATTTCAATGAGGAATAAAATATGATTAATAAGAGAGTAGTAGATAATCACTTCACTTTTTTAAGATAATGTGTGTCACCACCCAAACATAAGAGTACGTAACCATTATTAGAAAACGAGAAAATACGTGACTTTTAAAATTTGTAGTAAGCCTGATAATTCATTTTTCAAGAAAAATAGATTGTGATGTTAATCACTGTTTTTAACTGGACCCACGAGCATACTAATTATACGCGATTAATATATCTCATCATCATCAAATATCAATCAACAATTACTTCTAACCAAATAACAAAATTAAAAAAAATACGGAAAGAAATATCATGCAGAGTTCTAAGATACAATCAGTATAATAAAATAAAGTAACATTCATGCTGAAAAAAGAAAGGCAGGTTAACCCGATGAACTATTCCTTCCACGCTCAACCTACAAGCTGGAGGAAATATGATGAATATGAATGAGCGTTTAACTCAATGCGCTATATAATACAACAATCCAATATAATAAAAATGTCTATGTAAATGTCAATTAATCACACAAATCACCCAAACAATGCAAGGATAGTAGTTAGTCAATGAAGCACACTAAACTCAAACTAGGGAGTCGATCTCCTTATCTGGCTCTCTTAGTCCGTACATTTCTTTTATAATTCAATACATATGATCCGTCATTACGGCCATAGCCAAGCAGCTACTCGACTGAACAAGCAGCGCTGTGCATGAGAATATTTCCGCTGTCACACTAGTCCTAATATTATCATCATATAGTATTGTCATATCATAATTTCATATCCTCGATTAGATGTGGTCTCACATTATCCTAACTATATCCGACAAGCACATGCCATATACACTAAGCACCATTAACTCATATCAAACACGCGTTATAATAATAAATGTATATGCAGTTGATGCATTTATATAAATGTAGCTTTTAACATATATTAGGGGAGAGAGTATTATATTAATTTATATAACTCATAGTAGACGAAACTTGATAACTCTCTTGAAAGTATGGACTGATGTTTAAAAAACACCTTGCCCGGAAAGGATATCGAAAATGGCCGAAATTTTCTTCGAAAGCTCTCGAGAGGCGTCAACTTTGTCCGGCGAGTGTATACTGCTCTGGCATAGGAAGGCGGCAATATTAGTGGCGTTGGACTCTTCAGATAATGAGCTTTATAAATGTGTCGAAAAATGATGGTCAGACGACTATAGATCTAAGAAAAATATCGAATGTTCTTTCTCTTTTCCTCACTTTCTCTCTCCTCTGTCTCTCCCTCTTTATTTTTTTTTCTTTTTCAACTCTTCCTCTACTTTTCTTATTATTATTATTATTATTATTTATTATTTATCTATTATATATATACAGGATATTACAATGTGATTCTCATTATTTTTATTATTTTATTCAATTAAACAACATCAATAAAAATAATTAATTCTTATTCTCATTCTCACTCTCAGTCAAACGCGCCCCTTAAAGTTTTATTTTTTTTGAAAAAAGAAAATTATTAATTAGGTTTCAATGGGAATTACCATTTTATAGAGAGAGAGAGAGAGAGAAAACGACGTTAAAATCCAATACTACGTTCCTTTTCTTTTCCAGTTGCCACTCCAAGTCAAACTGGAGAGGGAGAGAGCTAAAGCAGAGGCAATGGAAAATAAGGATCCAATCCAATCCGTGTTCTGCTCAGGTCAATTTTTGTATATTCGATTCCATCAACTAACTTTTACGTTTTGCATATTTCTCTGTTTGGCGAATTGGGTCTTTCTTTTTTAATTGAAATGCATTGCTTATTAGGTTTTTCGGTTTTAGCTACAATGATATAGATCTGCTGCTCATTGCTACATTCTTGAAAATTTCCTGTAATTTGAAATCCAAAATTTTGATTTTTTTTCAATTGTATTTGCTTCAATTTTATGTTGAACTTAGGAGTTAGAGCAGTTTTGCACCTATTTGGAGGGATCGATTTGGCTTTGTCTGCATTTTTAATCTTGCCATGACCTATTTGGAGGGATCGATAGAATATGGTTTTGTTTGTCATGGTAATTGGATTGGTGAGAAAAGTAGTATCTCAAACTCCAAAACTTCATTTTTTGCTATATTATTTAGGCTTTGTTTGAAAGGCAGGAGATTGAAAGGGAAGTTGTATTTTGAATATTATTAGGTCAATGTACATTCCTTTGATAGATGATATACTTAAAATATATGTCCTTACTCCTATTTCCCTTCCTCCCAAACAAAGTCTTATAGGGGAGTTTGGTAATGTGGATGGCTTACTCCCATTTTCCTTGCACAAGGTACCAGTTAATAAAATGACAACTTCTCTTATAAGCTCTAGAAACCAGCTTATTAAATTATAAATAAGCTGCATTTCGAGGTTTGCTAGATTGTGCTTCCAAGGCCGCACAACCAAATCGGTTATATGAAAGTAGTTTTATATGCTTTTGTTCATAGAAACATGAGATAATGTAGCTTCAGATGCATTAAGCTATCACATAAACAAAAACGACTACCTGTTATTTTAGAGAAAATACTGAGCTGCATACGATATTTGAGTACACATAATTATGTGCATATTAGTATGACTTTTCTATTTACCAGTGTATCTTTACTTAGTGTGTTGATCCATGTGATATGCTGCCATATTAGATGTAGGGAGATGAGATTGTGCCACTTATTGATTGATTAGGTAGTATGTATAATTCTTCTTTTGTTGTGATAATTTGGCTTTTTTTTTGCACTGCTGCAATTTTACGAGAGGAGTATGACTAACCCTAAATTGATGGTGAAATCAAACTTTATGATTTCTTGGGTTATTTTGTTACGCGCTTGCTCAACTAGCATGCATTGGACCTTTTTTCAAATTCAAAATTTCCCTTGTGGGAATATTTTCTTATGGCTACATGTATATTTTCAACATAAGAACTATCACACATACCACTCTGACAATGTGAGCCACAAATGCATGACTACTTTGTGTAGGTGATAAGGAAGAAGTGTTGGTAGGATACTAATGAGTCATGATTGTTGAAAAGATATAAGTTTGATTTAGCTTCATTTAACTATATATATATTCTTTTAATATTGATTATACGTGGATAGAAATTAATTTGACATGAAACGGAGTATTACAGGAGAACAAATGAATATCTTCTTTTTTCCTTTTCTGCAGCCATTGCAAAAGTTATGTTGCATTTTGATGATTTACCTTGTAAATTCTAGATTCCATTTGTGAGTGCCAAGCTGTTGTGATTTTTGGAAGTAATAGCAAATATAGTCATCTTCCTTCTCCAACATGAAAACTACTAATTGTTGGCTATTGTAGGAAAAGTCACATGACTTGCATATGACCATCTATTTTAGATGGTCACATGCATACTCATTTGACTTATTCTGCTGTCGCAGAGAACTAGTGAGTAATGTGGCACTAAGGCATGATGACTTCATTTTTATTATGAAATGTGTATTAAGAAAAGGTTTTGCTTAGATATGTGTGCACTTATACTTAACAATGCCTATATATATATATTAGATGTCCTTATACTTGAATACTTGAAATGTAATGGAAAAGTATATCCAGGAAAAATTGGAAACTGGATAGAAGCTTGTGTACAAATTATGGCTGGGAAGTTGGTGACTTATTTTAGTTATATTTGACAATTGAGAAACTGAGGAACAATAAATGGTGACATCTTCACATTGATTCTGGCGTGTCCAGAATATCTACAGCTGAAATGCCTTCAGTTGGAACCAGACTGTTTCTCAATATGTTTCCATTTATTCTAGTATTCTCGTCTGATTGACATTTATTGGGCTTGATATATAAGTATCCATTCTGTGATTAAAGATGCCTGCAGTCTTGGCTATTTAAAGTCCAACATATGATACAAATTATATCATATAATTTCTTTTAATCGATTCCTTCTGTAGATGGGACTAGACTACTTCTTTAATTGACCTGAAAACATGTGAGAAGATTTATTGACCACTTCTATGTCTTTTTCATAGGATCAATAGTGTTTAGAGATGTAAATATTAGGGAAATTACTAGAGTGAAGTGTCCATTGAAAAAAAAATTAATGTAATTAACACTTGCATCCTAATTTAAATAATATTTATTTTAGTTTCAGTCAGAATATTTAGTCCTTGACGTAAGATAATATAAAATTTATATTACACTTCAGTCTTTGAATATTAATTTGTTATTTTATAATTTAATCCTAGTTTCAATTCGGTTAAATACTTAAAGTATCTCAAAATTCTCTAATTCTATGGCAAATTCAATATCCTAAATGCAAATATATATGTATATATATATATATATGTATTTAACAACATTAGTTCGTGTATTTATAAATCTCAGGAGGTTCTAGTAATTTAGATCTTTTTAATTCTCAAAATGATTAAGAAATGATTCTTGGTGGTGCACCTGTAAGTGCTAGCAAAAGTTCTAAACTTAAAGTGAGAGAGTTGAAGGGGAAGCGAAGTTTATCCACACACGTGAACTTTAGACGGGACAAAATATTCAGACATATGAGCTACAGCAAACCAACAAAATTAAAAATTATAATATATATATATATATATATAAAGCAATAATTAGCTCCCAGTGAACTGCATTTGTTGACTAATGGACAGGCTAGGAAAGGCCGGGTTCTGTGAGGACCTTGGTAGAATCTAGTAATGGAAATCATGCTTATTTTGAAGGATGGCATCAAAGAAATAGCATCTAAAGAGAAACGGTGCGCATTAAAAGCCATATATAGAGGTGAAAGAACTGTAGAAATCTTCTTTTTTAACTTCCACATAAGGTGAGATCAACCTTTGATGGTCTGAAATTCAATGCATTAAGGCTGTAGACACAGAGATTGGCTTGCTTGGCTTTGATCGTTATTTGATCTGACGTAGATTTGTATCCAGGAATGTTGCATGATTTGGAAGAGCTCCACATTAAGCTGGTTTCACAGGCAGATTCAATGGCTGCTTCAGCACATGACATTCCATCTACAGCTGGTATTTCCAACTTGTAGATTCCATGCCTGTTTGTGGTTCTGTTTGCTGAGAATGTGACTTGTTCTCTGATTTTTGGTGAACTTGCTTTGAACTTGCAGTCTATTTTAACTCCTGCACCTTGTTAAATATTTACACATGATATTAGCTCAGTCTATATTTAAAGCTTCCTGTAGATATCTAATAAAACTTGAAACTAATTATGGCCTACTGGATATCAGTCACCTGGCAAGAAGTAGCTGTTTCTGGAGAAACTGTTGTTGGAGCAGATGTCACAATAAACAAAACCGATTACAGTGATATGGGCATCAATTTTTGCTGGCATAACCTTTGAAGACAGTGACTTGATAAACAAAGATGAGAGAAAGAAGAAAATTACCGGATTCATGGAAGCAAAATCTTGGAGAAAAAAAAATTAGATTGGTGACTCTATGAACTGTTGGATTTTATTGAATGTCAATCTAAGTATTATGATATAGTAGAAGATGAGTTCTTCTATTTTGTGGATAAGCAACAGGGGAGTTGGTGGGGATCCAACTGTAAACAAAAGTTGAGGAGATTTATCTTTTTCACTAGAAACAAAGACATGTGAATGCCATTTGGCATATATATAGAGTTAGATGTGTAGGAGAGAGAGAGAGAGAGAGAGAGAGAGAGAGAGAGAGAGTAGCTCTCTGTGGGAAGAGTATTGTCTCTTTTTTATAAGAGTTTCTGATGTGGGGCTTGATCTGAAGGTCCCCTTTTCCTGGATAGTTCAAAAAAGAAGCCAAAGGTATTTATTAGACTAACTGAATTGGAAGTTTCATATTCAATCAATGAGATTAGACCAATGCTTCTTGTGACAGCTACTGGCCTCAAAACTCGTTTTAGCTCCAAAGATTGCAAATTGAAGATGTAATCTTTAATGGGTGTGTTCAATGATTTCTGAAATGAAGTGATATATTGATTTTAAACAAAGAAATTCACTCTTCGAATTTATTGCACAAGGACACAAAATTATGTTGGCTTGGAGTAAATAGCTTAAGGGAATTGAAGAAGATAAGCCCTATGTACTTGCTGGATAATGAGAGGTCATATTGTTCGTGTGAGCCTTATAACTGGCAGGCACTTAAGGCATCACAAGAATGGCCCATGAAAGAAGAAACATTTTCATTTCAAATTTGAAGAGCAGTAGATTATGTGTGGTTTATGTATAATTTAAAAAAAAAAAACCGTCAATACATAAAAGAGAGGTTGATAAGAGTTCTATCATACATACCTTGGTGTGCTTCTTCTAGGAGAATTGGAAGCATTATGTTTGGGATCATAGCTGAGTCAGTGAGTTGGTAAAAAGCTTGTGATTATATTGATAGCTAAGCCATAATGAAGTGAAATGGAATCCCGTGGCTTATTTATTGGCTTTATGTAGTGGTTGAAAGGCACCCATTTGTCCATTTCAATCATCGATAGAATTATTATTATTATTATTTCATTTTTCAGGGGGAGATAGAAGGCACTTAGACTACAGAATAAGGGCAGTTTTCCATTTTAACCTGCATTTGATTCTTTTAAATTTATTATAAAAAAAAGAAAAGAAAAAGAAAGCTCATTTGATTCTTTTAAAATTGTACACATCGATTTGATAAATGGGATTCTAGAATCTGTACTCTCCTCTTGAAAATTCAATGACATTTGAAACTAATCCACGCAAAATCTGTCTTAAAAAAATGGTACTCAAAATTATTGGAATGTAAAATGATGTGATTTAAATTTGGGCAGTGCTAACCAATTCAATTGCCGCTTCTATTGAAATTATATGGTTAGATCAGGGATAACTTACAAACATAACAAAAACTTAAATGTGTTTTACTCTCTCATTCTGTATTTGAATAAATTGTAATATTATTAAAATTTAATATGATTATAAATTTATTTTGAGCAAAAAGGGAACATCTAAATTATGTCTATTTTTACAGAAAATTTAAGTTAATAGTAAGGTTGAACACTTGTTTTTTATACTATATGAGAAAGCTTAGTGATCATTAACTAATTAACCCTATTTTTCATAACTTTTTGATAAATTTATATTGAAAAAGTACATTAGACTGCGAATTAAACAGAATTGAATTTGCTAATGAAAAAGGCTAATTGAAATACTACTTTTTTTTTTGGATATTTACATAGTTGTCTAAAAAAAAAATTTTATTATAAAAATATTAAAAAAACTAAAAATATTTATACTTTTATAAAAAAATTAATAAAAAAATTTTAAAAATATTTAATTTCTCAATAAAATATTCTTTTTTTCAAAAATACTTCTTTCCTCAATATAATCAATATTTTATTTTAAATTTACTTTTTTTAAACTTTACTATTAAATAAAAAATTATAATAAAATAATAAAAAAATATTTTAAATTATTTTTCATCATATAAAAATTATAATTTTTTATAAAAAAAATTAATTTTAATTATAAAAATAAATTACGTTTAAAAAATTTAAAAATATATTATTAAAAATTATTAAATTTATTTTTAAATAAATTTTATATATTATACATATAAAAAAATAAAAAAATATATACAATTTTATTATATGGGTGTGTTGTAAATATTGTGTATGTTATATTTTTATTATTTAAGTTGTGTGTATTTTATATAAAAATTGTTAAATGTTATGTGGATATTGTATGAATATTGTGTGGATATTTTGAGAATAAAAATTTAAAAAATAAAATTAAATAAATATTAAAAATATGATGTAGATGTGTTGTAGATTTATTGTAGATATATTGTTGATGTGTTGTAGATATTATAGATATAGTTTGTATTATGGAGTGTGTATTTTGTATATATTGTGTATATATTTATTTATTTATTTATTTATTGTATATATATTAAAAATATGATATTAAAAAAATTTTAAATAAAAAAATAGAAATAAAATTTAATTAAAAAAATTAAAATTAAAAAAAATCAAAAAAAGAAGAAAAAAAAATAAACCTTTTAGTGATAAAGGAAACGTGCGGCACCGTATTTTCGAAAGTTGAAAACGTAAAAAAGATATACAGTGTAATATTCTCTCTTTTTTTCCCCCAAAAATATATTTATATTGTATTTTTTTACAATTTTAGATTTATATTAATACTATTTTTAAAAAAAATTTACAGCATGTATTCAATACACGCTCAACATATATTAATTATTTTATTCGCCCAATATTTTTTAATTTTTTAAAATCATTTATGCAAGTTCTCCTTGACTAATTTTTTCATTTATAATTTTTATTTTTACTTTTCTTTATTTTAAAAAAAAATTGGAAACTTTCTTTTGCTTTCACCATTACCTTTGTCTACACCAAAAAAAATTGCAGTTTGTCCTTCTAATATTGTAACTTCAATCAATATTCCTCAAAATCCCTAAAATAGTTGCATTATCTTGATTAACAACATTAGTTCCAGCCAATACAAACTAAGGCAAATCAATTTAAAGAAATATTTTAAAGAAATATTAACAACATGATTGATAAAATATTTTAAAGAAATAATTTTTATAATTTTTTAGTTTTTGCATTATATATGCTGTTATTTAGCTATAGAGGAAACTATAAGTAAACAAAACCTTTTTTAAGAAACAAAATGTTGTTGCTCCTCGCAAAAATTCTGTTGCAAAGCAAACAAAACCTTTAACACAAAAAAAAAAATGGTTTAATAAGCCAACAAAACTCAATTTAGTTACAGTGATTAATGCCCACAATTCCAGCTAACTTGCTTAGTTATGCCAAAAAAAACTAACTTGTTTTTGAATTTTTATTTTTTGGGTTTGAATTGGGATGTTTGGGAATTTATTTTTCTTCGCATAAATATACGAAGACAATACTGAAATATAATAGTTACGTAGTAATATTTTTATCTCAAGACAATATATATATATATATATATATATCTTCGTATGCTAAGATTTTACAGTTGTGTTGATATTTTTTTGAAAGTACAATAAATATACGTAGTTATAGTTAATATATACCTAAATATGATAATAACACTTACATATTTATATTCTTTCTCCAAGATAATAGGTATATGCTCTATATATTTCATATACTAAATATTACAACTGCATATTTGACATTCTTTTTTTAAAAGAAAATAGATATATATAATTACAGTTAATATATATCTAAATATAATAAGATATAACAGCTGTATATTAATATTTTTTCTTCAATATAATAAATATATATATATATAGATATATGTTATATATGCATTCATAAACTAAAATAAATTATTTAAAAAATATATAATTAAAATAAAATAAAATTTATAAAAGTACATGTATGAAATATAATTTAAAATTAATTAACACAATACTACAAAAAAAAAAGTTAACATAAATTATATTTTAAATTATTTATTTATTTAATTATAATTTTAGAAATTAAATTTTTGTTAAAATTAATTAATTAATTTATAATATTTATAATTGAATACTGAAAAATAATTTTAAAAAATATTATAATATTATGTGTGTATATGTAGATATATATTTTATATACTTTAATTAAAAAATAAACTTTTTATAAATATAACTCCTCATTTTTTACGATATGTGAGTATATGTTATAGATATTTTTATTAAAAAATGACATTTCTGTAAATACTTTCTTTATATTTTTAAAGTTCAAACTGTCACCTTGTTGCCGTGCTATATTTTTGCAATTTTGGAAATTTGTTTCTATAAAATTGAAAAAAGATAGACGGCCCTGTATTTTTTATAACAGAAGTTTGTTTACAGTTAGTTTGTAATTAACCCATTTTTTTTATATTATATCCTCAAAAATATATAATTTACACATAATATTTATTAAATATTTTCAAAATTTATATAACATCTAATAAAAAAATATAAAATATCTATCAAACATACACTGAATATTACTAAACATCAATAAAATTTATTTAATATTTTATAATTTAATATTTTAAATTTTATATTCACATAGTATACATATAATATTCACACTATATCTACATAATATATACGTAACATCTACGCAATATTTACATAACAAAATTAATATTTATTTAACTTTAGTTTTTATATATGTAATATGTAAAATTTATTTAAAATTAAAATTAATAACTTTTATATATTTTATCATTTTATATTATTTTTGTGAGTGTTTATTTATTATCTGTAATTAAAATTAATTTTTTTTATAAATATTAATATATTTAATATGCTGAAAATATAATTTAAAATATAATTTTTTATTATTTTATTGAAATATAATTAGTTAATTGTAAAGTCTGAAAAAAATATAAAAATTGAAGTAAAATATTATTTGTAGTGAGAGAAGAGTTATTTAAAAAAATTATTTTAATTATGAGTGAAATATTTTTAAAAATTTATTTCAATTTTTTTAAAAGTAAATTTTTTTCTTTAGCATTTTTAAAATAAAATTTATTTTTTTAGATAATTTTGTAAATGCCCTCTAATTTTTATGAGTCTCGGGCTTATGCGCCCTTTTTCAAATCTACAGCCATCAGCTTTTTTTTCTCATTCGTTTTGACTTTTCTCGTTATTTTTTTTTGTGTTTTTTCGTTTTTTACATTTTATTTCTTTTTATGTTTTTTTATTCATAATTATTTTTTATTTTTATATTATACATATAAAAAATATAATATATAGATAATATATATACATATACACACAATAAATAATAAAATATACATAGCATATATTTATACAATTTAATTAATATTTTTTTAATTTTATATATACAACATCTACATAATATATACATAACATACACAATAAAAACATAACATAAATATAACATCTATATAATATACACACAATATATATATAATATCTATACAATAAAATTAAAATTTTTTAAAATTTTTTTTATGTTTATAATATGTAAAATTTATTTAAAAATAAATTAAATAATTTTATTAATATATTCTTTAGGGTATTCATAAAACTCGTCAATTTGAACAATCCAGTCTGATCCAATCGGGTTGAGTCGGGTTTAAATAACTTCAGGCCTAGACTCGGGCTTCTCATATAAAGCCCGGTATCTCGGGTTGGGTCTCAGGCCCGAGGTACCCAACCCATCCCTATATATATAATATTTTTATAATATATAATATAATTAATATATAAAAATTATTATTATTATTATTATTATTATTATTATTTATTTGTCAATATTAATATAGTCATTTTTAATTATTATTTAAAACATATTTTTTAATTTAATGTACCAACTTTAATTATTTATATATATATTTGTTATTGATTATTGATAGTATATATTTTTTATAATTTATATTATTATTATTATTATTTTAAAAAAAATACCGGGTATTGCATGTTGTGAATATAGAGATTTTTATAACTAATTTTAACACAATTCAAAATCAACTAAAGAAAAAAAAACTAAAAAAAATATTAATATTATGTTGCAATAAAAACCACAATAATAACAAAAAAGAGAAATATATATCCAAACGAAGAGAAACCGTAGTAAATAAAAGAAAAAAAATAGAAGAAAATAGAAAACACATTGAAAGCAAAAATCTTGGAAAAGAAAAACAAAGAAAGAAAAGAAAAAAAAAACAGAGCAAAAGAAAAAGTGCAATAAAAATATAAAAAACATAAAAATATTATAGTTTTTGCTAAAGATAGTAACTTTGAAAATAAAAGAAAAAAGTAAAAATATAAAAAATAAAGTATATTTGAAAATAAAACTTAAAAATTATGGATGAGTAAATGTCAACCAAAATTATGGATGAGTAAATGCCAACCAATCCGATAAATTTAACTAGATCGATCATATTTATTTAAACTTATTGGATTGATCGATATTGAATTATATAATTATTAGTTAAAATTGACTGAATTTAACTAATAATAATTTATTTTAAAAAATAAAAATTTTAATTTAATTAATAATGATCGGCTAATTTCTAAAACCTAATTAGCTGACCGATATTCATCTCTGCTAAAAATGCGTGTACTATGCAACTCCCTCTTTTCTATTTACCTCAATTCTCCCGTCAATCATCTAAACTTTTATCAGTTTTAAGTAGTTCATAGAATGACAGACAACTCATAAGCCAATTCCTCTCACTCACTCACTCACTCTCTTTTTCATTTTAAATACTTCGAACTTTGAAGCCCAAAAATATTGGAGATTGAAGCTTACACTTTACATTCCACGAATTCAATAATTTTTTTTTCTGTTTTTTACTCGTTACTATTTACATTATGAGATAGACATTCGACTTATTCAATAATTTTTTTTTTATTTTTCTTTATTCATTGTTGTTTAATATTCTTTTGGCACAAGAATCCTTACATATTTTTTACTTTGAATTCATCATTTTTCAATGGAAGTGATTAATTTTGAAACTTCTTGTGAATTTAAAACATTTGCTGAGGTTTAATAGGTTATTATAAAATATATTATAACTTTAAGTATTTTTGTTATAAATATTATATATACATTAATATTCCATTAATTTAATTGCATATACTTGAGTTGTGATGAATTACAATTTATTGGCTCCACATAGCCCACTTAGCGTGGGAAATGTATTTAAGGGACATTTACATAATTACTCAAAAAAAAATCTTTATTTCAAAAATATTATAAAAGTTAAAAATATTTATATTTTTATAAAAAGTTAGAGCAAAACTTCAAAAATACATCATTCTTTACTAAAATATTTTTTTTAAAAAATATCTTTTCCCCATTACAATCAATATTTTACTTTAATTTTATTTAATTTTATTTTTTTAAATTTTACTGTTAAATAAAATTATTCTAATAAAATAATAAAAATTAATATTTTAAATTATTTTTCATTATATAAAAACTAAAATTTTTATAAAAAATAAAATTTTAATTTTAATTACAAAAAATGACTAACACTCTAAAAAATAAAAAAGTAAAATATACAAAAATATATTAATAAAAATAGTTCAATTTATTTTTAAATAAATTTTACATATCATACAAATAAAAAATTAAAAAAAATACACATAATTTTGTTATATAGCTGTGTAGTAGATGTGTTGTAAATGTTATATGTATATTATATTTTTGTTATTTAAGTTGTTTGTATTTTGTATAAAAATTATTGGATGTTGTGTGAATATCGTGTGAATGTTATGAAAATTAAAAATAAAAAAATTAAATAAATATTTAAAATATTATTTAGATGTGTTATATATTGTAGATGTATTTTATATTGTTAAGTGTGTATTTTATATATGTTGTGTATATGTTGTATTTATATATATATTTTATATGTATATTAAAAATATGATATTAAAAAAATTTAAATAAAAAAATATAAATAAAATAAAATCTTAAAAAAAATAAAAATTTAAAAAAATCAGGAAAAAAGAATGTCATAAACTTAATTTTTTTTAAAAAAAAAAGTGATTTCCATATAAGTGAGAAAAAAAACAACTTTAGGCACTGTATTCTTAAAATTTATAAACCTGCGTGGGATATGCAGTGTAATATTCCCTAAATTTAATGGTGTTAGTGAGCAAATATATTTGTACACTTAACATCATATTTTAATTTAAAATTTTAAGAAATTGGGTTTGCAAGTCTTATTTTAATTCTGAGGCTTAATTTTGTGGGTAATAGTTTGTTTCTTTTATTATTAATAATGATTTAATTACTCAGTCAGACTATGAATGAGATTTTTATTTTTTTTAAATTATAATTTGGTTTTTTGTGAATTAAAAGGGAAATTTAATACGATATGCACAAAATAGGCATTTAGTTTTTAAAGATGATACTAGTTAAAGGAGGGAAATCTCATTTCTATGATATAATTAAAAAATAAAACATCAAAACTGAGCTAAAGATTGGTAAATCCAGCCATGAATAATAAAGTTGATCTATTGATGACATCAAATCAATATAATATTTCTGAGTAGAGGAGACGACCTGGCCAAGAGACTTAGTCCAAGAATATTGTACAATTCGGACAGAAGCTTTTTACTGGGCCATGGCTAGCTGTAGTATTTGTTATATCCCATGCATGCAAATCAGAAGACAATTTTATTATCCTGGTTTTGAACTTACCATAAAGAAAGTTTATTGCATTTCTTTATGAAATCTTTGCTTCATATAATAACATTTACTTTTTCTTTTTTAAGTGTTAAAAGGAAATAATCAATTTGTTTCTATTGTAAAAAAAAACACTTATCAATAAGCTATTTGTCCCTATTTATTTTCTAAAAAATTGCATTTTGCCTAGTAATTATAATCTTGAGCAAAAAAAAAAAAGAATTCAGAATTAAAAGATTAATTAAGCATTAGTTAGCTGGTAGTCAGCGGTGACAAATAAAAGAAGAGGATTTAGATTATAGTGTATGGACAAACATGATGATTGTTGTTTAAATGAAGATGGGAGATTGTTTCCATGGCAAGAGAAGAGGCAAAATTAAGATTATATATGTGTATATACATATACTTATATGTGTATATATATAATATATGCTCTTATTATATCATATGAAAGTGCATTAATTAATTGTAATTTATAATAATAATAATAATAGATGCCGCCTAGGTATAGATAGTGACAAGCACTTCATTCCTTTGGCAAATACAAGGCGTAGGCGGCGCCATCGACGCCATATCCGACGACCTTCCTTATGTTATGCCTCCATTTTTGTCTTCTTTAATTTAATTTCTCTTTTTAATTACTATTCTCTCTGTTATCTATGCATATTTAATTTGCAACAATTACCCAGCTTAATTTCATTAATCACTTTCTTAAACTTATTTTTAATTACTATGATTTTACTCTTTTACATTATTACCATTTTTGTAGGAGCAAAGTCAACTCTTCTTCTTCCAAATGATAAACTTTAAAATTCATTATATTTTCTATCATGATGAAAGTGATTTAGAACCATTATTATTAACATGGACTACAAAAACTATACTAGATATTTATATATTTTTGCCCTTTATTTAGTATTAATTATATTTATACTAATATTGACTTAAAGTGGATACCATTTTATCCGAATAAAAAAAATTAACTGAATTGATATATTTTGATTTTGATTTAATTTTAATTTAATTTTGTCTTATGATCTCTATCTATATATATACCAATAATAATATTGCAGCAAAAGCTAAATTTGCTGCCATTATTTATATCTTCCCACATGGCATTATGCATTTATACATAAATATTCTTATTTTATTTTATATTACTTTATTGTTTTCATTTGGACAAAAATATAAATTCAATGTTATTTATTTAATTTCAATGATAAATTCAATGAGAACCAATTATATATTTTTTCATATTTTGCATTAAAAACATTGTATTTTTTTCATATTATGCATACAGTACTATCATTTATATCTCTATCAGGATAAAATTAATTTTAAATGAAATTGTAATATGTAAATATGTAAATATCATGAGGTAACATTTTAACCTTTGAAATTATTGCAGTCGCTTGCCCTATTGAATGGGATCTTAACTGAAACTTGAATCATAAAAACAGAGGGCCTCCTTTCCTTGTTAATGCAAACTCATAACTATATATATTAAATAATCCAGTTTTGTTTTTTCCTTATGATTTGCACATTCTTCTAATCAAGTCCTTTTCACAATATCATGCTTTAATCTTTTCCTTTTCTTGTCATATTAATATGTATATATATATATATAGCATTCCTTCCCATTTTCAATTAAAATTATATAAATCTCAAAAAAAAAATTATTATTTTTGAAAAAATACTCACTTTTCTTTTTTTTTTTTTCCAAAAGATTCATTTTTCAACTTTTAATTTCAAAAATACCTCTTTTTTACATATATACATTTAGTATATATTTAGTATATTAAAAACATATCCACGTTTTAGAAGAATATATATTTGATATATTAAAAATATATCAAGATATTTTTGAAAAAATTAAAAGTTGGGTGTAATTTTTGTTTTTTTTTAAAAAAATAAACATTTGCCTGAACAAAACAAGCAGCATTAATTTCCAAGTTCTTCGTTCTCAGTTGGGCCGGCCCTTGGAAAGTGGGGCCATATAAAGGACTTGTCATTTAAGTAGAAAGCTTTCCCAAAGTACAGAGAATCGAACAGATAACCCAAAATGACAAAGTTAAGTCTCTGGGAAACAGCTAAACTTAACTTACCAAAACTTTGTGGAGGTGATAAATTTCACAAAACTCCATTCAAATCAAACCAAAATCTACATTTTGTCTTCTTTCTCTTTCCTTGCTTTTCAAAGACAAACTGTACAAAGAGACAAGGACCCCACCTTTAAAATTGAAATAAAAACACAAATAACTCTCTCTACTTAGCTTCTTAATTCTCTCTAAATACTATACTTAATCACCATCCATTAATGTCTAGACAGCAATAATACTCAAGAACCACCACGTAATTTGACATTTTTATTTCACTTCTGTTTGATCAAAATTTATTTGATCTTATTGCGAGTGAGTGAGAGAATTAATTAATTAGAGAAAAGGAATGATAAATTCTCTTTGTGGAAGCATGGGGCCAATCAAAAGTGAAAGCTCAATTTCATGCAGCAAAATGATGCAGCCAACTTCTCCTAATAATAATAGCTCATCAAATATTTCTGAATCCAAGAAAATTACACCATTATCTTCTTCTTCTGATTTCGAACATACTAACCTCATCCCACCAAGCCTTAGCTTCCCATCTGTGAAATTCGAGTTAGATGGAGATGTTGAAGTCCAGTCGCCGGATAGATCTTTATGGGAGACATTTTTCCCCGATCATTTGGATTCAGATTTCATGGTGTTATCTCCAGCAAGGAACTTGCCTTCACCGCAGACGTCGACTTGCAATTACAACTATGTTCAAACAATGCAAGGCCAAAGCCTTTCAGGTTGTTCTCCTCCTCGCTATGTATCTCACCAACTTGGCTCTCTTAGCAGTAGTAGCAGTCATAAAGGGAAAGGACAAAGCCCTCTCCATAGAGTTTTTAACTCTCCAAATAATCAATATATGCAAATTGAAACTCTTTCTTCTTTGCCTGCTATTGAGGATTTCTTATATGATGATGATGATGATGATGATGATGATAATAATAATAATAATAATAATAATAATAATAATAATAATAATAGTAATAGTAATAGTAATAATGGTCAGAGAGATGGACTTGGAGTCGGGTATCAACCAACTAGATTTTCATCTTGTACGATTACTGGAAATTCTACTCAATTGTTTCATATGCAAACTGCAAGTCCTGCTGTTTTGGATTGTTTGCCCATTCCAAATTCTTCTTCTTCGAGGTTTGATGGATCGGTGAGTGAAACATCTTCAGCTGGCTCTCAACTGACTCAAGATAGAGATATTTATCATATGGGTTCTTTGAGAAATGCACCACCATTGTCTCAACAATTACAACAAGAACAACAGGAGAAACAAACACCAACACCACCACCCGGAACAACACCGCTACTTCCAGAGCAGCAGCAGCACACCTTGATGGTGTCTCTTTCTATTGGTTCTGAGCAGGTAAATACCTCTTCCTCACAACAATAAAATTAAGAATAATTTAGGTACTGTGACTAACTATTTAAATAGTGCAATAATGATATATAAGTGAATACCACTTTTGCTAATACTGTCATATGCATCACTATTACACTATTTGGTAAAGATATAGTTAAGTTACTTACCCTGGCAATTATATATTTTTGTAACATTTAAACAAATAATAGCTAAAACATAAAAACTTAATAATATGTTGATAATAATAATAACGTTATTGCAAACATTTTATAACAAGATTAACATGTTATCATAAAGATATATTTACTCTTAATTATTATTTTTAATAAGAAATACGAAAAGTTGTTAAACAAAATATATGTATACATTTTTACAGGAACAAGACAGCGGACTGCAACTAGTGCACCTTCTTCTTGCTTGTGCAGAAGCAGTAGCCAAAGAAGACTACATATTAGCAAGAAAATATCTGCACCACCTTAACCGAGTGGTCTCACCACTGGGAGACTCCATGCAAAGAGTAGCATCTTGCTTCGCTGAAGCCTTAACTGCTAGGGTGGCTGCAACTCTTACAACCAAACCTAGTACAAGCTCCAAATCCTTTTCTCCTCACCCTCCAAACTCTATGGAAGTTCTCAAAATTTACCAAATCCTTTACCAAGCTTGCCCGTACATAAAATTCGCTCATTTCACTGCTAACCAAGCCATTTTTGAAGCATTTGAAGCAGAAGAACGAGTTCATGTTATTGATCTAGACATTCTTCAAGGCTATCAGTGGCCAGCTTTTATGCAAGCATTAGCTGCTAGACCAGTAGGAGCTCCATTTCTACGAATAACAGGAGTCGGATCAAGCATAGATAGTGTTAAAGAAACTGGCCGTTGTTTAACAGAACTAGCTCATTCTCTTCATGTTCCATTTGAATTTCATCCAGTTGCTGAAGAATTACAAGACCTCAAACCCCATATGTTTAACAGAAGAGTTGGTGAAGCTCTAGCTATTAACTCAGTTAACCGACTCCACTATGTTCCGGGAAATTGTTTGGGTAACTTGTTATCCATGATTCGTGATCAAGCACCAAATATTGTAACCTTAGTTGAACAAGAAGCAAGTCATAATGGACCTTACTTTTTAGGTAGATTTCTTGAAGCATTGCATTATTATTCAGCAATATTCGACTCATTAGATGCTACATTTCCACCAGATTCTGCGCAGAGGGCGAAGGTTGAACAATATATATTTGCTCCAGAAATAAGAAACATTGTAGCATGTGAAGGAGCAGAGAGAATAGAAAGACATGAAAGATTGGAGAAATGGAGGAAAATAATGGAAGGGAAAGGGTTTAAAGGAGTAGCTTTAAGTGCAAATGCTGTTACTCAATCAAAAATATTATTAGGCTTGTATTCTTGTGATGGGTATAGATTGACTGAAGATAAAGGTTGCTTGCTTTTAGGGTGGCAAGATAGAGCCATACTTGCTGCTTCTGCATGGAGATGCTAAGAGCTTTTCTTTTCTTTTCTTTTTTTGGAGGGGAATTTTTAATTATGTTGTCTTTGGGGCTTCTCTTGTTTGTTATTAAGGTTTTTAAATTAATTAATTTGTTCTTCGTAAAAATCTTCACGTCCGAGAAAAACAATATAAGTGCCAAGAAAGGGGAAAAGGATAATGAAAATGATGGGTCTGTTTGTTCGTTTGATTTTATAGAAAGAAAGAAAGTCTTAAGAAGATTAATTATATATATATGGATATTATTATGACTTATTTTATTTATTTAATAATATATTTTTGTTTTGAATTAATAATTGGAGAAAAAGCAATTGATTTGGTTGCATACAGGATCTGGCTTATAAATTGTAAAAATATCTCTACCCCCTTCATATCGTAACCATTGGAGTGTTGGATTCTCAAAGATTGGTGCCGGTAGCCGGTAAGATAAGGGAGAGCCACTCCTTAATTCATTTAACAAAAAAAAAAAAGGCTTAGTATAGCTATTGATCATGATTAAATATTTCTATGATGTACTATGTAATAATAGTACACTTGCCAGTTAAAAACAAGAAAATAAAAAAGGAAGAAAGATTTATGCGACCAATTTGGTGATGCTCCCATACTCTCTGAACAATGCTATTAATTATATTTGATTAGTAGAATTACCATAGCAAGATCAAAGAAAGATAATTTTGGTACATTTAACGTTGGCATGAAATTTGGTATCTCCCATTTCCAAATGTCAAGCTTATAAATCATTATTAACCTAGACAAACGCGCGCGCGCACACAAATTAAATTGAACGCCTGCACGATGACCAAATGCCAATCTCCTAATACAAAGAAAAGGATCGAGTTTAATTTCTCTGATAATTCTCTTCATTGCGAAAAAAAATTCCCAAAAAAAATATCGAAAAGGTCAATAAGAACATTAAACTTTAGGATGAAATATTACAGCTCAGGGAACTGAGAAAATAGGTTCAAAGATAAATATTTTTTATGCAAGCAATCAAGAAGTGGCAGTCAAACCCAAAGTTCTGTATAAAAATAAATCATAAGAACAAGGCTGCAGCTATAAAAATACATAAACACACATTTTATATAGAAAGCAAATACATCATCACCAGCATATTGTTACACGGGAGAATGCCCTCAAAACCAAGATGAGGCACTGAGGGATGGCACCATTTTACAAATTATTATCTTTCCAGCAACCAGTTTCCATGGCCATGACATCCTACCAACTTCAAGGACACCTCACAAGCTTAAACCCCCAGTGAATGCCCTCTTCTATTACAATATAGAACATGAACAGAAATTTTTCCTTGGGGCCTCGTCTACTTTTTTCTCTGTTCAAAAGAAAGCAAATCTCAAGAATTATTTTTCTCAGTTCAAAAGAACGTAAATCTATCTCATCATATATCAGATATTTGGAGGTTTTCATCTGATCATGTTAAAATTACCTGTCTTTGCTTTTGCTAAAGATGGCTGCACAACAACATGCATGGTGATAATCCCTTTGGGAAGCTCCCCAAAAGGATCCCGACATTGGCCAACTGTCTTGTTGTTTTCCAAAATTTTTCCAGCATTTATCAGTTTGATATCATTTGCCGCCTTGGGTGCAATTTTCTTATCTATAGCAAATCAGAAAGCTCAGTGTTTTTTCTCCCCAAAACTAAGAATTAAAAGCAACTATAAGTGTCATCATCATGAAGCACAAGTATCTAAAAGCCAATAAAAGAAATTCAAAAAATGAGCATGTCCAATGAAACCAAACAATGTCCTGAAAACGTAAACAAAAAAAATAATTCCCCTTCCCTCGTTCTTTTTATTTTGTTTTTGTGTGTGCATGTATGTTATTGATGTATATCATATCATGCAATGGAAAGAAAAAGCAGCAGTATTATAACTTAGATGGATGTCTAGTTCCAGAGCAGCCCAGCCCCAAAACAAAAATAAACAAAGAGAAAAACAAGCATTACAATTACCAGTTTAATCTTTAATTATGCTTATTAACAACTACTAGCAAAATCAAAAGTCTACATCAACTTGCATCAGTAACAATCAGGTACAGAATTCCAGTTTCCTGAGCCCATTGGCATTCAACCAAAGCACACTTACTGCATTTCAAAATCTGGAGGGGAGGATAGTGAGAGTTTCAAAGGAAAGGAACAGAGGAGTCTTTAAATATGCTTATTCACATGGCAGGCTAGGCCTGGTTGAGGTTCAAATATTCTGTCCTGACTTGGGCCTGGCTGAATCAAGCCTAGCCTGTGTCATGAACAAGAATATTTAACAACTCCTGTTCCTTCTATTAATAAGGTGGCTAGGCGCTGAACAAATATAAATCACAAGCCTTCCCATTCTGGGGACAGGCTCAATCTAGCCAGGTCATGTCAAGCCCAGGATACAATGGCCTACCAAGTCATGTCGAGCCATGCAGGTGCAGCCGACCACAAAGAGGATGTTAAAATTAAAAATAAGAAGACAATTACAAAATTACTGGGTAAGCATTTTTAAGGGATTGACGGGGTTACAAAAACATTACCCTCCTAAAGAAGAAAATTGCCCAAACAAAGTTATCAATTTGCCCCTCAATCTTCCCTTTCCTCCAATCCCTTTGACACATGCATACCATTAGCACAACGCTAAAAGACAAACTGAGTTGTCAAAAGAGTAGAAATGTTAACAACACAAAAATAGGTCCTCTGGCATGCAATTTGAATTTGTTTTCCCCAAAAAACAGAATGAAGATTGAGGCATGGAAATAAATTTAACAAAAAAAAAAAAAGTGCAGTTGGTGCTTGTAGTCATGTAGACCAACATTCAATCTGATCACTTCAAAAAACTCAAACATGATCAAACAAAGGGAACACATACTAAGAACAAGAAAATGCATCTTGTGCAGTTAATTGGATCTATAGACATTTGGCTATGGCCAAAAGTAAAACTCTATGCAACCAGGACATGTAACATGATTATGGCCAAAACCATTATTGTTAGAGGAAAGTCCTTTTGCAAACAAAATTATCTGCAAAATCTTTTCATATACAAAAGCACAGAAATGAATCATAGTTTGAATAGTTTATAACGATTAACTGAAACAAAGCTTGTTTATGCCAGAACTGATTAGACAAACACAAGACTGGAGGATCAGGCTAATTGGACATTTATTTAAATTCAAATGGGAAGACATAACCAGGAAAAAAAAGTACATTCAAAACAAAGGTATGGAGGATCAGGAAGTTAATATCAGATGAATGAGCTTCAGAATCAAGCTTTGGCTTTGAAAATTTATTTAAATTCAAGTGGGAAGCCATAACCAGGAAAAAAAAAAGGTACATTCAAAATGAGGATATGGAAAAATTCTTGCACATTCTCATATATTTCGAAGATGATCCAGACTAGCACATTTCAAATAATGAGAACACTCTATCTTTAAAAGAAAAGAGTTTGCTAAACAAAATTATTACGGAAGGAATCCAAAGATGGTACAATTAATAATTGTCTTGTTTTTATTCCACATGCATTAACTAAATATCTTTATGTGGCAAACTAAGGCAACAATCTCTATCTGGAAATTGTCCTTTAGCTATGAGATCGAGAATAAGAAAAGAAAATATTGAGAACGCATGAAACTCCTAACAATGACATGAAGCGGTAAAATAGAAAGAGAAAATATGTCCAAACGGAAATAAAATATGTCCAAACGTTAACACAGTTTTTATCTTGATCTAATGAGCGAAGAAAACATTATTACTTAATATTTTATTTTTCTAACAAAATTTTAGGATTTTAGGAAAAATGAAACTTTTAATAAAAAAAGAACGATCAATAAATTTTTATCCCTGCACACGAATTCTTTGGGCCTCTAAAACTAAAATCAAAGTAAATAACAAACTAATCTTCTCCAAAAAGAAGCGAAATAAACCTACGGTCTATAGAATTAATTAAATGAAGAGACAAAGGGGATGAGGAAATCATAAAGGAGAATGCATGGGCCATCATCACTGCTAACTTTGAGAGAAAGGTGAAGAGTCCTAACAGCTTGATTTGTTAAACAGTTTCAAGACAAAGACGATGCATGAAATTGTTATACTAGATGTTGACAATGGCATTCAAAAGCTGAAAGCATGTTATTAAACAAGATGAATAGTTAAGCTGGTCTTAAAATATCAGCTGCAGAAAAGAAAATTTCCGTCCATGCATGTCTGAATTATCATCATTCAAACTGTTGATGCAAGCATATCTAGGATAGACACCATATCTATAACAATTTCGCTGAGGCCTGACAAAGGTGTACCCACGTAAGAACTTAACTGGCACATCCAACCACAAGGTATATGACTATTTCAAATTCTAGTATACATGCCAAGGTGGAACTAGTCTAGCACCTCCACCGGATAAATCATTCAACTCAAACAGCTAAGGGATAAATGATTCAATTCAAACAGCCAAGGGGCAGTAATGCACAGAGCACTAGAAAATCTTGAATAGCCATAATGATCAAACCTTCATCAATCATTGTTTATGCACTTGACCACTATCATCCATGTCCGGAATATAATTAAAAAAGGAGATAGAAAAACAACTAACAGACAACTATCAGAGAGCCCAATTCGAAATCATCTCAATTACCTATGTCTGCTTTATGTAACCAAATAGTAACTCATAAAAAAGCGTCTCTCAAATCAATTCAAATGCAAAACATATGAATAAATACTCTTGGACAAAATGCGCGCAGAATCGAAAGCAGAATAAGGAAGTAAAAAAAAATGTATAAAAAGAAATTGTTACAGTTCCTGGGAAGTAATTTAAACAAAGGGTAAAAAGTCCTAACCTTTAGGCCACTCAATGACGATTCTTTCCTTGAGCATAGCAACAGTGGAGGCTGGCGAATACTTAAACGGACCAATATCTGATCCATCATATAATCTGAACTTAAGCTCTACCAGGTCCTCGTCAGGCATTTCAGCTTTACAATCTTCACCACTTCCAAAACTAAATCCTCAACCAACCTCTTCAGAATCTAACCGGTAAACAGCCACAACAAAAATAATAATAACAATTTCTTTATAATCTCTACACTCTCTACACAGAAGAACAATTCACTGTTCAATTTTCATTTCCTTTTTAAAAACGAAAACAAACAGAATAAAATCAGCAATATAATTGAAGTTGGACAAAAACAACAATTACCTTATTCTCTAGGGTTTATGAGAGCCACAAACAGAGCGAGAATAATAAGATAAAAATCAGAGAGAAACAAACCCTAAGACTAGACCCGATCTCGATTGGCCCATTTCCCTTTGCTTTTTTCAATTATATTGCAACTCTTTTCTTTTGAGAGAGAGAGTTCTTTTCTTTTTAATTTTTCTTTTTTTTTCTTTCTTTTTTTTTTTTTGTGAAAGGGTAATTTACTGCTCCATCGTTCCACAAAAATTATCCATTCTTTTATTTTTAATATTTTAAAATAATTATTTATTTTTATTTATATGATATATTTGATATTTTTTATTTTATTTTCTAATAAACTTATAATATAAATAAAAAATTAATAATAATTTAAATTATTTTTATTATAAAATAAATATATAAATAAAAAATATATAAATTATTAACTTGTTAATTATATATTTTTTAAATTTATAAACAAATTTTTTTTTTAACAACAGGATGGAAGGAGTATAATAACATAGTTACATTGAGTTAAGAGTTCTGTTCTTCTGGTACAGTTTACATTTTTTCTGCTGTAAAATTGACCAATCAGATTCCAATTACTAATCTAAGGTATACGTGGCTACGTTTTATTTGTTGATTGTCGGTGAGTGCTTTAGGTTTGTTACTTGTGCGCGTCTGTTTATTCAGTCTTTCACACTGACCAAAGAGATTTAAAAATAAATAAAAGAAATGAAAATTGAAAGGAAAGTGTTTGAGAAATTGAATTTTGAGGAAACGCGATTCGGTGATGACACGGCGAGCGTCACATAAAATCATAACGCTATTATTATTATTATTATCTTTATTTGGTATTTGCGTGAGGGCTTTAGTAATTCTCACGCGCATTGCACTGTGCGTGGCAGTGTTTTCTTTGGAAAAATGAATGGGATTTCTTTAAAAATAATCTAAAAAATAAAAATATTTTTTAAAATATCCTTTTTTTCAATTACAAAAATACTTTTTTTTTATTTTTAATTTCAAAAATACTAAATATATTTTGAATATGCATTTAATATATTTTTAATATATCAAAAGTATATAAAAAATATAAGATATTTAAAAAAAAGTTAAAAAATGTATTATACAGTATAATTTTTTTAAAATGATTTTGTATTTGTTGGGTTGGGCCAGTGATTTTGTTAATGGATTGTAATAATAACATAATGGGCTTATAGTTTTGGGCTTTAGCCAATATAGCTTTATGAAAGTAGAAATTTGCGTCAAATAAGGTATTTACTTTTCGGTTTTACAAATCTTATCTTAAGAGCATTTATAAAGTAGCTTATATGCTTAACAAAAATTTATTAACAAATTTATTAATTATTAAAAAATAACTAAAAAGTTTGCATAGTGAAGCAAATTTTGCTGTTGACTTCTTGTCGCATCTAGCTGCTAAATTTGAGTTTGGTATCCATGTGGTTGCAGATCCCCCTAGGGGAATTCATTCTTAGCTTTCTCACGATATTGTTGATACTACTTATCTAAGGTAGTTCGTGGGATCCCGCCATTACGTACTACTACTACTACTACTACTACTTTCTCTCTCAAAAACAGAGAGCTCGAAAAAAAAAATTAAAAGAATATAAAGCTATTAAATGATTAAAAATAAATAAGCATAATTTAGTAAATTTTTTTATTTGATTAATTTATAAATAAAGTGTTTATAAATATTAAAATAACAAGTTGATATTTTGCAAATTGTTTTTTTAATCTCATAAGTCAACATATAAATTTATAAAATTTACTAAATAAATATATTAGTTTAAATTTATAACTTTTAAGCTAACATGATAAATTTATAAGTTAGACTAAATATTTTCTACCGTATTCATTTTCTAAGTAATTTTAGTTTATCATTACATTAAAAACGGAAGGCAAGGAATACTTATCACAAAATTAAATAAAAAACGTTTTAGTAGTAATTTCACCTTTTTTTGGGTTAAATTTAAGGAATTTAGTAAATTCACTTTTAATACTAAAAAAAAGGTTGACATTATAATAGATAAAATAGCACTTTTCTACTAAGAGAATGGCTTCGGATCCCCTTGTGAACAGGGAGGCTCTGGCGGCCGTCTATAGGGTACCCCCACCCTCGCCACCTGATGACAGAGCACATAAAAAATCTCGCGATAATGAATTCGTTGCTGATCCAAGTCGATTCGATGAGGATGTGGATATGGTAGCAGATACGCACATCCCTATCTCTTTTAAAAATGCTCTACTACGCAAGGCTAGAAGGAAAATTGGAACTTGACTTCCATTTGCAATCCCAGAATCGAATTCGAAATCCTTTAGTGTAAGTGATTATGTTTTTTAGGATAATGAAGCCGATTCCGACAAAGAGGAAGAGATAGGTGAAGATGAAGATGTTAAGGTTTCGATTGAGGATGGATTTCTTAGGCTGGACGTCTCTGACCGTCTTGAGCAGAGCCTAGCAAAGCCTTGGAAGAAATCAATCGTAGCGTGGTTGTTGGGATGCAATATCAACTACAAAGTGTTGTGTGCGCGCCTCGGTAATCTCTGAAACCCCTCTAGAGGATACATGGTTATGGATTTGGATAATAACTATTTCCTCATTCATTTTGACTCTACAGAAGATTATGTTAATGTGCTGGTTGGTGGTCCTTAGACAATCTTTGGGCATTACCTCATTGTACAGCCCTAGCATCCTGAATTTTCCACAGTCAATAAAGACCTCACAACTGTGGTTGCTTGGGTAAGAATTCCTAGGTTCCCTCTTCATTTTTATCACAAGAGAGTCCTTAGGCAAATTGGTGCTTACTTAGGACGTCTTGTTAAAGTAGACTATAATACATCCTTAACAGCTAGAGCTAAGTTTGTCTGACTTGCTATTGAACTTGACTTGAATAAGCCACTGATTTCGAAGATTTAGATCAAGGAAAGAATGCTAAAAATTGAGTATGAGAGGTTGCACAAGATTTGCTTCGCTTGTGGCCGTTATGGTCATTCTAATAATTTATGTCTCAATGGTTTTGCAGCAGAAACTAATAAGCATAGGCAACCACAGTCCAATGAAGACTCAGTGAATAATACTTCACCTCAGGAGGTAAATGAGGGTTCAAACCTTCAAGAGGAAAAATACGGGCCTTGGATGATTGTTCAAAGAAAGATTAAGGGACCATTTTAATAATTTATGTTCCAATGAAATGCCTAAGGAGACCATTTTACTAGCAAATGCAATGATGCTTCAGCCAGAGAACTTAGTATCTGATTTGCTTAATAGTAGGTGACATACTACAGTGTCTCTCTCTCATCCTGGCCCTAACAAGAAAAGGACTGCAATTGGTTCATCCAAGGACCGATCTATTAACAAAGAGAAGAGGTCAGTTTTGATGCAAATCAATGGAACCAGATTATTAGAGAAGGGCAGTATTGGTCCTCAATGAGATCCCACAGTCTTTAAAAAAAAAAGAAAAAGGTGAATAGGGACAGAAATGGAGTGCTGATAGATGAGGACAAACAACTCCTAGCCTCTACAAAAATTCACGTTGAAGCAGCGGCTGCTGATGGGTTGATTACTATTGATGACACCATGCATTTGTAACTCCTCTATGAGTGTTTCTCTCTCTTTTATCCTTTACTTATGAATTTCTCTATTTTATCATGGAATTATCAGGGTGCCAATCACAAAGACTTTGTGAGTTTTGCCAAAAATTTTGTTAATGTGTATAAGGCTAAAATTTTGTTTATTTTGGAACCGAGGATCAGTGTTTTGCAAGCTGATAGAGTTGTTAATTCTTTGGGGTTTGCTAATTCATTTCGAGTGGAAGCCTGTGGTTTTTCTAGAGGAATTTGGGTTCTTTAGAATTATTTTACCTCTATTTCTATTATTGACTACTCTTACCAAATGATCCATATGAAGGTGGTCTTAGCCTCTGGTTCAGAGTTTCTCCTTACGACAGTCTATGCTGACCCCAATCCTCTTTATAGACCGTCTTTGTGGGATGATTTGTGTAGAATTGCTAGCACTGTTAATATGTCATAGGATGTTTTGGGGGATTTCAATTGCTTCCTCTTTTCTCATAAGAAGGTAGGAGGCTCAATCCATGGTAGTAAGCCTTCTGAAAGATTTTGTCAATGCCTAGTCAACAACGATCTTTTTGACATGAACTTCACTGGCCCGAAATTCACTTGGAGACGTGGAACTCTCATGGAATGGTTAGACAGAATTCTTTGAAATCTTGATTGGAGTAATATGTTCAGTGATTCCTTTGCTCATAATCTTCCTAGACTGAAATCTGATCATCATCCTATTTCTTTATCCTTCAAGAAGAATCCAACTGTGAGTATAGGTAACAACTTTCAGTTCCAAGTTGCTTGGATACTCTATAGGGACTTCTTGCCATTTGTCACTGAGAATTGGAACAGGGCAGGAAATATTGTTACTACCATTTAGTCCTTTGCAACCAAATTCAAGGGTGGAATAGAAAACACATTTGGGAATATTTTCTATAAGAAGAAAAAATTGCTAGCCCGTTTAAAAGGCATAGAGACAATTCTTGAGAGGAAAGATTATCCATATCTGAGGGACCTGGCAATTAAACAAAGATTATCCATATTCTTGAGGAAATTATGCTTCAGGAAGAGGTATATTGAAAACAACAATCGAATGCCGAGTGGCTTCTGGCTGGGGATAAAAACATTGTCTTCTTTCATTCTCGTACTAAAATTAGACGCCAGAAAAATAATATCAATGCTCTTTTAATGGATGACGGAACATGGTGCTATGACCAGGAACTTCTTAAAAATCATGCCCTTAATTTCTTCAAGAATCTTTATGAGGAGACGGGTGCTAGTGTCCTAAATTACCTTATTCATGTTAAATTTTCAGCCTTACATAATTGCAATATTGATTTAATTGGTGAACCAGTTTCTGAAAAAGAGGTTTATGAGGCAGTTTTTAGCATGAAGCCCCTTAAAGCTCTTGGGATCGGACAGATGGGTTTAATTCTTTATTCTTTCAAAGATGTTGGAGTACGATTAGGGATTCTCTTAGCTCTTTTGTGAAGAATACGTTCCATGGATCTCCAATGGATCAATTTCTATGCCAGGCTGCTATAGCCCTTATTTCCAAAAAAGGATAGGCCGGCTATCATATGAAATTTTAGACCCATTAGTCTACTATATGTGATCTATAAGGTTGTTATGAAAGTCCTCACCAATAGGCTAAAACCTTGCTTTTCTCAGCTGGTTGACGCGGAGCAAGTTAGTTTCATCCTTGGTCAGCATATTACAAACAATATTGTACTAATCCAGGAAGTGGCTCACTCCATGAGAATTAAAAAAGGAAAGATAGGTTGGCTCATGGTGAAAATTGACCTTGAGAAAGCTTATGACCGTTTAAGGTGGGATTTCATTATTGATTCCCTTTTAGATGTTGGCTTCTCTGAACAGATGTGTAGAATGTTGTCATTGGCTTGGGAGAATAACAGCTCTTATTTGATCTAGAATGGGGCGACTACAGATTCTTTTCACCCTTATAGGGTGGTCCATCAAGAAGACCCCATCTCTCCTTATTTATTTGTGTTGTGTATGGAGAGACTCGCGTATGGAATCCAACAAGCCGTGATAATGGTTATGTAAGCCGATTAGGCTTGCAAAAAATGGGCCTAAACTTTCTCACTTATTTTTTGCGGACGACCTCGTTTTATTTGCTGAGGCTTCCTTAGAGCAAGTGGAGATTATGAAAGGTGTGCTTAAGGTTTTTTGCCAATGCTTAGGTCAACTTGTAAACTTCGCAAAAACCTCCTTTTTTTTCCTCTAGCAACGTGGATAGATAGACAACTTTAGACAATCAAAGTATCTCGGGTTTTCATCTCACCCACAACATGGGATCTTACTTAGGAGTTCCTGTTATTAATGAAAGATCTGGGCCTCAGTACTTTAGCTACCTTGTAGATAAAGTTAAAGCTAGACTTTTAGCTTGGAAGCTTCAACTATTTCATTGGTTGGTCACAATACATTGATAAAATCTGTTTTGCTTACTATTCCATGTTATGCCATGCAATCTGCTATTATTCCTGCTAGTGTTTGTGCTAATATTGAACAAGCTTGTTGCAATTTTCTTTAGGGAAGCACTGCGAAAGAGAAAAAGTTCACCTTTTGAGTTGGGACAAAATCTGTACTCCAAAAGAAATGGGAGGCTTAGGTATCCGTAGATTAAAGATATGGAATGATGCTTTTGTATTGAAAATTATTTGGCGAATATTGACTGATGGGGATGCTCTATGGGTAAGAGTTTTGTGCAGCAAATACAAGCTTGGTTCTACAACATTACCCGCTGCACTACAGAGAACAAATTGCTCTATTTTATGGAGCAATATTGCTAAATTATGGGACACATTTCGAAAAAATTGTCGCCAGTCTTTAGGCAATGGTAAACTAATTGCATTTTGGCATGACAATTGGACAGGTGTAGGTCCTCTTATTAACAAAGTGGCTAACCTTTCTTTGCAACAAGTGGAGGCCCATACTCACTCTTAGGATAGGTCAGTGGATAAAATGTATGACACCATTATGGGTTGGAAGACACAATTCTTTAAGGAAATCCTCCAGGAGATTGTTGAGATTGTTAAATTTCAAATTAACACTTCTGAGGAAGTTGATTAAGACATGCCTATCTGGTTAGCTTCTAACTCAGGGATGCTTTACTGTAAATGCCGCGTGTAATAAATTGATAGGTTGTGAAGGTGATGGCAATAATGACTAGGAAGTTTGTTGGTCCTGACAAGGACCCCCGAGAGTCAAAGTTTTCCTTTGGCTTGCTTTGCATAACAAACTCCTAACAAACATGGAGAGAAACAAACGTCATATATGGATTGATACTTGTTGCTTTGTTTATAAATGGGAAGATGAATAAGAGTTGCATGTTTTTCATGATTGCCTATATGATAGCAAAGTCTGGAGATGCTTTCTCCCTCCTACTAGTCATTCGACCTTTTTTGGGGCTTCATTGAGAAATTAGCTTCTTTGTAACCTAAAGATTAATGTTTAGATTACACCCGACCTCAATTGGAATTTACTTTTTGGGTTGACATGCTGGTATAATTGGAAATGGCGCAATGAGAATGTTTTCAATGGTACTTGCCTGCCTATTCGAGCTAGAGTGGACTCATTTTGTTCTATTGTGACTTCTTATCAATCAGTTGCTACTGCTACAAATGTTTTGAATGGTCAAACAGGTAACCCAACTTGCACTTTTGTTAAATGGAAGCCTGGTTGTGAGGAATGGGTGGTGCTTAACTCGAATGGTGCTTTCAGATGTAGCATTACTCAAGCAACTGCTGGCAGGGTCTTTCGTAACTTCCTTGGTCACTGGATTGGTGGCTTCTCAGCTAAATTAAATGTGTATAATGTTTTTCATGCAGAGTTATGAGCTATATTTTTGGGGCTAACAGAAGCTTGGAATAGACAATGGCTTCTGGTTGAACTACAAGTGGACAAGCAGAGTGTAGTAAAAACTATTGCAAGTTCGTCTGCTCCTCAACTTGCTTACCAAAATTTGGTCATTCGGATTCGCGAACTGCTTAGCCGTTGTTGGAAGGTTTGTATCAAGCATATTTTTCGTAAAGCTAATTTTGCAGCAGATTTCATAGTCAACTTTAGATTCAGTCAGACAAAGATTTCATTGGCATTCGTCACCTCCACAAGACCTTTTCCAAATTCTATTCAGTGATTTTACATGAATTGCTGTTTCAAAGATCTTAACTATTTAATGGCCCCTTATTATCTAATCTTCTTCTTATATAAAAAATAGCGCTTTTCTTTGGAAAAATAATGACAAAGATGCAAATATCTTTTTAACTATCATATCTTTACAGAATCTAATGACTTTTAATTGTATTTTCATCCTCTACTGCACCTTTAACTTACACATTCAACGCTCATGTTGTTGTTGTTGTTTTTTTTAAGATTACATTCAACGCTCATGTTTAATGTGAAAAAAAAAAAATTGTAAAGACATACCTTCATTCTTATCTTATTTCTCGAATTAGGATTTAGTAACTGTTTTGTTTATTTTTAATAGTAATGGAACCACAACTTATTCCTATTCGGTGGGATTATCGTTTTACCAAAAAAAAAATTTAATATGAATAAAATTTAAAATTTAGGTTAAAAATTATAAAATAATAAATTAAAATAAACTTTCAATTTTTATTTATCAAATTATAAATGAAAATTGAAATTAATATTTTTTTTATAATAATTGAAAATTATGTATTAACTAATTGTGGGAAAATAAAATAAATATGTAATTTGTTTTAAGCATATAACTATAATAAACACTGAAAAACTATTGAAAATTTACTCTTACAACTTATTTTTATTTTTTGAATTTTAATAATTTATTCTTAAAAAATTATAATTTTCTTATATTTTATTTTAATATTGATTTTTTTGCACTCTAATTTTTCTGATGAAGTAATTTATTGAAAAGGAAATAATATCCAATTATAAAATATTAATAACATTTTAAAAATATATAAGTTAATTTTTGTATGTTAAATGGCAAATACAAAATAATTTTATTAATTAAAAAAATTATTATTACAGCTTACTCACTCTGATTTTAATAATTTAATGTTATGATAATAAGGTGAACATGTATGTTTATTATTATTGATGGTAATATAAAAAGTTCTGAGTGTATGTTACCGTAAATATGAACAAGGAGGTTTCTTTATGCTGTGGGCCTATTCCTGTCACTTGAGCCAAATTTTTGTTTTTTGTTTTTAATTTTTATCTTTTTATTAATAAAATTTTAATTATTTTATTATAAAGTGATAATAAATTTATTATAATTAATTAAAATTTATAAATTTATAATAAATTATAAAAATATGGTATTTTAGTAAATATTTTATAAATTTTAGTATTTTAATAAATAATTTATATATAATAATAAATTTAAAATTATTTACAATTATTTTTGTATCTTTATCAAAAGTCCAGAATCAAAATGGCATCAAAGTTGACTCAATGGCTCAGTAATCCAGTGATGCCGTCTGAATTTTAGCTCAATGTATTGTTTTTTTTTTGGGCATTACAATACGATGGAAGAGGAATCAAATTTTGATCAATTAAGAGGAAATGCATTTATTACTATACTATAGACCAACTCAATGTTTAAAGTAGGAATTTCTTTAAAAAAAATCTAGAACATAAAATTATTTTTTAAAAAATATTCGTTTTTTTATTTTTTTTAATAATTATTTTCAACACACTCAAATATAATATAACAATAAATATATATTTTTCTATAATATATCTAAAATCAATTCCTTTCTCTTCCATATTTGTATTCAAAAATTTTTTTAAAAAAATGATAATGTAATTTCATCTTTCGTATATGATATGAATTAAATTTTAGTAAATTTAACTTTTTAACTAGTTGAGATAGCTCAACTGGCCATATGATATTACTCTCAACAGAAAAAATAAAAAGTGCAAACCTTAAAAATAATTTTCAAGATTGAAACTTAAAAAAAAAAATTTAACTTTTTAATTTGAATTAATTTAAAAGGTCGCATCAACACTATAAAATTGTGAAACTCACTTAAAAGAGTTTTAATATTTTAAAAAATAATATTTTTTTCTTTAAAAAAATACTCACTTTTTAATTGTTAATTTTAAAAATATCAAATTTTATGTATAAATTATTTTTAAAAAATAATATTTGAAAATTTTAATTATAAAATAATTTTTTTTTTAAAAAAAATTGTATATTGTATAATTTTCTCTATTTTTAAAATGAGAGTTTATCCATGCAAGGGGCTCGAGAGTCGAGAGGACGTGGTGAAGATGTACGGAATTTCTCTCTTTTTTTTGGGTCCGAATCAAAGTTACGTGGCAAGAACGCATTTGGACCCAATGAAAATCTACCATATATGTCATGCATATATGCTTCAAGGCAAATTATTCAAATGGTAGTTTAAAGAAATCAATTGTGGAATCGCACTCTGTTTTGAGTTTACTAATAGAAAATTAATTTTATTATACACAATTTAAATTTTAAATTATAATTTTTTTCTCAAAAAAAAATTATCTTCAAAATTTAACTTTCATTATAACTAAAATTCCATTTGTTTGCTGTGATTATCGTTTACCAATCCCTTTGCATCAATACTAATTAATCAAGTATTAAAAATACTACTATTCTATAATAATAGTATTTCTTTCATTTAGTTCAGATAGATATATTTTTTTTGTCCATAAAATTTTAAAAAATAATTTTTTTTATTTTAAAAAATAAAAATTTAAATATATGAAGTCATATATACGTAATCAGAAAGAAATAAAAAAATTACAAAAATATAAGATAAATATAAAAGAAAAGATATATACAAAAATCCATCACTAAATTTCTAATCGAGTAATAATAATAATAATAATAGAAATAGAAATGCAAAGTGAGCAGGAAGAGGCAAAAAGTGAAGGTGGACCAATGACCAGAGCCATGGATTATGGTAATGTTGTACGGAGGAAACATGAGTTAGTGAAAATCTTTAAATTTAGCTAAAAAGGCTTCATTTTTTCACACTTTTTGGCTTCTAATACCCCCCACAGGCTCTAGAAAAGGTTCTTTCAGGTCAGGTCAGGTTAAATCATGAACCCGGTCCCTGCTATCTGATACCTATTATCTGGAACCCTACCTAGTACCTGTCTTCCTATTCTACGAACCAACTGTAGCAGGTACGGCCCGGTTCAAACTTGAGAGAAAGAGATCAGAGAAGCATTCGTTGCATTACTACAGAAGAGGCGAAAATCCGGAATTTATTTTTCCTTTATTTATTTGTTTAATTTTTAACCCTTTTTATAAAGCCATCATAAGTTTTTTTTTTTTTTTGAAGGGATAAAGCCATAAGTTAATACCTGTTTTTTCAGTTAAAACTTCAGCACTCAACTGAAGTCAAAGGTAGTGTCTGCCAATTGCTATCTGAATCATGAAACGATGTCGTTTGCACAAAAAGCATTAAACGGAAAATTAAGAGGAACATGCCATGATTTAACGTCTTCCTTTTTTTTTTTTATAATTATAACTGTCATAATAAAAAGAGAATAAAAAAAATAGAGGTTTTGTTTACAAGAATACTTATTTTAAGGTAAAAATGTCTCAACTTCATCTCTCGTCCGAGTCAAATAATAATCATAAAGCATAAATAATGAAAAATGTAGCCATTATATATATATTTTTTGTTTTTCTTTCTATACAGAGAAGGAAGCAATTACATTCCTCTCCGAAAACTCATATTAGTAGCAACAAAAGCAAACCCAAATGACCCATATAGAAAAGCAGGTCAATAAAATAGGAAACAAGAAAAAAAAAAAAACTAACACACAAGTCAATATATAGAGTAATCCAAAATAATATATAGAGGAGACTGATCATAAACACAACTCCTCCTCTTTCTCTGCTTTCTTTTCTACTATATAAAATTAAGTCGTTAGTTTCTTTTTGCTGTTTTTCTTTTAAATAACAATAGCCAATATTAGTAAAAGTGGGCATTTATTAGAGCCATAGAGCACCAGCTTGTTTAAGAAGAGGAACAAGAGTACCGTTAATATGAGAAGCCATAACTCTATCCATAGCACCAACAAGTTTACCACCAATGAAAACAACTGGAACAGCAGACGAACTTCCAACAAGTCTCATTAGAGCTCTCTCCATCTCCTTTCCTATGGGGTCTTCATCCAGCTCGTGCACTGTTGGGTTCACTCCCATCCCACAGAACAACCTCTTGATAGCATGGCACATGCAGCATGTGCTTATGCTAAATATCACCACCGCATTCTCTGAAGCCAACCTCTCTATTCGTTGTAATGGATCACCGCCAATGTTTCTTGGTGGCATATAATTAGATCCCCAGCACGATGACTCTGTTTGATACATTATTGTGATTCTCTCTAATATCGAACAAGAATATCAAAGTTAACTTTGTTTTGAGTAAGTGAAAGCTATGGTGTGAATGGATATGGAAGAATTGTTTGCTATTTATAGAGGAGATGGGGGGGGGGGGGGGGAATTATATTGAGGTGGAATGGAATCGTTTTTTTTTTTTTTAATATATTTATTTATTTATGTTACATAGTATATAAAAAATATCAAAGGGTAGTTTGGTAAAACAAAATTTGGTCTGTCATGTAGTCGTCAGCGACTCAACGCATGCGATAATGAAACTAATAAAGAGATTTCATGGAGTGGTCAGCGACTCAAAGCCTTTTTTAAGCTTTATGATATATGTCATCTTGCACTTCCTGATTCAAGTTCCACCAAAAAATACAGGCAAAATAAATTATATATATATATATATGGGCATCATACTTAATTAAAAAAAAAAACTAATTTTAACGTTTAAGTTTGGTTATTTTCATATACAATTTTTTAATCTAATAATACTTAGCTTTTCATTTAATTATATTTTGAGAATAAAATTATATCATTTGTCAATTTTTATGTATAGTATTAAACTTATTTTTTAGTTTAATCAATAGTAAATTATTAATACCAAAAAAATTGTAAATGAAAAAATTTTATTTAATGTTTATTTTGAAATTTTTGTATTCATTTTTATTCTCATTTTGATTATAAGTGAACTAAAAAAGAGCAAATTTTATTACCAACTAAATTAATCATTGTTTAAAGTAAAAAAATTCTTTACTTATTATTATAGTAAATTTTTTTATTAATTTAATGAAAACTTAGTATTATATAGTCTTAAATATATTTGACATAAATATTTAAAAGAAAAAAAAATAAAGACCAAGGAAAAGAAGGGGGAGACAAAAAATGCAGGCTTTATCAGAAGGGAGTTGTTGGTTAATAGACGGCTGTCCCAGTCCTTGTTGTCGGTTCTACTTCATTTTTTATTTATTTTTATTTTTATTTTTATTTGGTTTAATTAAGAAAAGAAATAGAAAATAGTAAATGAAAAAAAGAGCCAATGAAGGTACCATCACAGGCCTTTTGACGTGACGTTAATCCGCACTTTAGTTACTTTCTCTCTAAATTGCTTAATAATTTTTATTGATTAAATATATTTATACAATTAAAATATATATAAACTTAAATAGTTAAATTAATAAAGATCTAAATCTATATTTTCATTGAAGCAATTACATTATTTTAATTAAAAATCTAATATTAACCAATTACGTACATTGTTATAGTTAAAATGTAAATTTAATTTGACTGAATGAAAAAAAATACAAATATATAACTCATTGACGCATTTGAGTTTTTATTTATTTATTTACTTATACCAATTTTTTAATTAAATCAAACTATTTATTTTTTTAACTAAACCAGTTTTAAATTATTTTTTATCAATTATTAATCACCCCCATTGTCCTTTGACCTCTAGTTTTATTATATAATTTGTGGGTTATATTATTTTAATTTGATGAGTAATTAATTTTCTTATATATATATATATATATTCTATGATAATGAGGAGGAGGAGATGAGGTCGAATAATTTTTGGATTGGGGAGATAACATATTCTGGATGAATATTGCCTTGGCCTTTGATTCCACTTAATAACAATTAATAGCTTACATATGTTTTTATTGGATTTGGACGGTCTCTTTTTGCTTTGATGTGAAATAAATCTCTATTGAAAGGCTGTAAAAAAAAAAAGAATATTTCCTTTTTTATTTTGTTTTCTTGGAATAACTGTAGATAAATATTAGTAATATATATATATATATATACTAAATTCTAATAAATTCTTCAGCTGGCATATTAGCTACTTCTCTAGAACTAAAATCTTGAAATAGTAATTAGGTCTTTTTTTTTTTAAAAAACTTTCCACTTGGAACAAAATCTCTAGAAAAAGATCCCTTGGTGTATGAGTTTGCACCTAGTTGGTTGAGATATACGTCCATTAACTAAAAAATTATCTATTATTTTTAGTTATTTTTTATTATTATTTCTATTTCTTTTATTATTCTTCTCTATTTTTTTATAAATTATATTCTAAATTCTCAAATTAGAAAAGGTTATTTCATATAAAGGATAAAATATTAGATTTTTAAATCATACAAATATTTTATTTTTAATGTTTGATTTAGAAAATAATTTTTAAAAATTATAAAGGAATAAATTTAAATTAATAATTAAAAATAATTTTATCATTAAATTAATAAAATGATTAATAAGAATAATTATGAGTGTCAACAAAAAATGAAATTAACGAGTTTCGTTGGTGGGGGTGGGGATGATATACAGCAAATTTTTTTTGGCATAAAGTTGATAGGTAATTAGGTACGTAGCACTCAATGTTTTATTTTAAAAAATTATACTATAATTTACCTATAATTTGATTTCAATGAAATTTAAAATTTATTTATAAACAGTAAAATTTAATTTAACTATGTTAATATTTTTATAAAATTAAATTCAAAAATTGAATTAATATATATATGCATTAATATCAATCACATATTTCACTATTTTAGCTGTCGAGAACAACACTGTACTCAATATCTTAATAATTAAAACCCGTTTTAAGGTAAAATTTAACCTACATATTAATTATAAAAAAAATTAAAATAGCTAAATGACAAATTCTCAAATTGTTATTGCCAAGAACTTGCAATTAAAAGCTATGCATGTCTAGTTATGCTTGGAGAATCAGAGTCACGCCCAAGCTTTTAAGTTATATATATATCAGAAAAGAAGATAATATCATTAACTCAAATTTGATACAAAATAAATCATTCAGTTAAGAAGAATGGATCGCTGCCTAATTTAGGTTTAAGTGTTTAACAGAGATTTATAGATTGTTAAAGCAGTCCAATCAGGAGCCTTTTAACTTTTGTATAGTTTATTATATATTGTATATTTTGTATTTTCATGTCATATATATATATATAATTATAATATTAATTGTTCTTAATGGATAGTTAATGGAGGAAGACTAGAAGGAGCAAGTGACAGGCACATGGTTGGCTGCCATGCTAACAACATGCATATGCATTGCCTCTTATATGCTTAGACATGAATGCAGCATGTCCACTGTGCAGCAGTTACTTTTTAATCACTATTTATTTAAATACTTTTTATTGTTAAATTAATTTTCTTAAAAAAAGGGAAATTAATTAATTAATAATTAAGTACCCATACAATGCAATTAATTAAACAAGTAAAAAAGAAAGTGTAAAAAATAGAACGTAAAATTTGAGCAACTTACTGAGCGTATCTCTTATTAGTTGGCATATTTTTGACAACCTTAAAAGATCAAAATTTATTCATTTGAAGTTACCGATGACTATATAATATGTCGGTAACTTTAATAGTATTTTAATTATGAGACATTTTTACCAAGAGAAAGGACATGCAACCCACAAATCTATTCATTTGGGCAAGATTTTTAGGCGCAACAAAAACCGAAATATAATCAGATGACGCATTTGCTAAGAGAATTTCTATTTAGCCAATAAACTTATTACATCTACTAACAAATGTAGATGTGATAAATGTTTTCATTTAGACGGGAATTTTAGGTACTATAAATTACCGAGAGAATGGTATTTCACCCAGTATATATATATTACAAGATGCTTTTTATGAGAAAATATCTATTCGGTTGATAAATTTACTGCTTTTATCGACAACTACAAGCATCATTCGAAAATATTTTCATTCGAGCATGATTTTTAGATGCGGCAATTACTTTTGGGGGGGGGGGGGGGGGGGGGGGGGGGGGGGGGGGGGGGGGGTGGTCCTTGGGGGCAATGGACCCCCTCCCTTCCTTCCTCTTGTTTTATATACATATTTATATATTTAAATAATATACATATATATAAATTATTATATAATTATATATAAATGTATGTAATTTTAAATATATATAATTATAATTATGTAAATTATATATATTATTAAATAATTATATATAAATGTATATAATTATAAATATATATAATTACAATTATATAAATTATTAGAATTTTTATATATAAATATATATAATATATATATTATTGGTTTTTTTGTATTATGTATATTTTTTTATTAATTAGTGGATATTTAGAATTTTGTGATTAGGTATTTAGATTAATACTAAATTTTACAATTTGATTATGAATTGAACAAAACTAATATTCTCATTTAAAATAGTAATTTAAAATTTTAATTTAACAAAATTATTTAAATAAATTAATAGATTTAAAAATTAAAATAAAAAGCCATAAAAAATTTAATAAAAACATAAATTTAACTATAATATTAAATATTAAATTTTTATCTTTTCATTTACCTGTATTTTTTTTAAAAAAAAATTATTTCCTTCATTCAAGTTCTGATTTCGTCACTGACAATTATTAAGAGATTATTGTTGTTTTGGCACGCATTACTATTTTAGAAGATATCATTATTGAAAAAATATCTATTCAGCCAACAAATTTTATTGCGTTTATCAACAACTTTTAACCATCCATCTGTAAACTTTTGTCCAGAAGCCTGAGCTTTCTTTTCTTCTCCTTTCCTCTTTCTATTTCTCAAACATCCATCTCTTTCTCTATGCTCGATTTTTCCTTCTCTCCCTCTCCCTCTCTCCATCTCCATTTTCCTCCTCTATTATTCTTCCATTTCTCTCCTCCATCTCCATTCCACATTGATAATACTCTCACTTACCGAGCTCTCTTTTCGAGCTCCATACTTGAGCACTATATATTGTGATACATCATCTACTTCATGATTCAATACATACATTTTTTACAGAGCTTTTTCGAGCTTCTATGCATAATTTTGACATATGTGTCAATGACTTGAGGGGGACTACTGATGCTATCCCTCATTTTTTCGAGCTCGAGCATCCGAGCTTTTTATTTGGTCATCCTTATGACAGGATTTTCAACAGTATTTAGACCTCAGTTTCGAGCACTACTAGTCTCACCGAGCTTCAGATGTCCAGCAGACAACACATCCGCAAATTATACTAACACATATCAGACTCATTCTCCCAATGTCAATTCTAAATAGAGGTCACCTCCACAGATAAAAGGATTTCAACTCATTCTCTCTGACTCTCTCTCTTTATATATCTCTTTCTCTCTTTTATTCATAGCGACTGACCTCTGACTTAGAAATCACAGTCTTCTCCAGGTATCTCGGTCCCCATTCTCTTTTGTCTTATAGGTAGGAGAGCAACAGCAGCAACTGTACCATAGCTCGAGCTACAAGAGTTAGGACTACCTCTAAAGATCAAACCATCATCAAATATTATATGTTTTTACTTTGTTATTAACTAAAAATCATTGAATATTTTATATTTTTAATTTTTATGGGTTAAAAAATTATAGATTAACATTGAATATTTTGCTGTGTATTTATTTTTTGGGCTAAAAAACAAATAGGTGATATTATGAATAAAGACTTCGACGTTCGCAATGCTTATGGAGTCTTTAAGGGTAAAGATTACTCTCAAAGTACTAATAATGAGAAACAATTTACTTATATCCTCAAAACCATGATATGTTATTAGCATATTGCTTGGGTGTTGAAGATATTGAGGTGGATAGTTTATATATATTTGATGCAATTCATTCACGGTTAAGTTTCCATTTTGTAACTCCAATACTCTTTTTATTCATCTTATCCAAGAATTTTGAAGCGAATGTGAAATATGAAACTTTATCATGCCATGCTTATAGGGAGACTATGAATAATGCAGCTGATTGTCTGGCCTCCTGCACTGTGTAATTTCCTTCAGATTAATTATTTATTATATGCTAGACAATCTCTCTCAGTCTGTGATATGTTGGTTAAGGTATGATAAAACAAGTGTTGCCTACAGTCACATAATTTCTAGTTAATTTAATAATAAAAAAATTACGTGAAAACCTTTTAGTCTTGAAATTAATTTCAATGACGCTAAAGAAAAGATAAAATTAAACAATTTTGTTGATACAAATTGAAATAATTATATTTAGATTTTATTTATTTTACATTTGCGTAAATCGTTTTTAATATTTAAAGCACTGGAGGAAATTTAATAATTAATTTTTTAAAAAAAATATAACTAAATTAATCTTTCTAAGGAAAATTATTATTATTTTAAATTTTTTATACACTTATTCTAATAAAGTTGGCAAACAAATGAAGAAAAAAAATGTAGAGACAATGACATTTGCGTTATGATGAGAAGAAGGGTAATTTAGGAGTATCGGAAGACTACGGTGGAGATGTTTGGGGAAGAAAGTACCTGGACTGTCACACACTGGATAATAAATATCACCAGTACGTACTACATACATGGTAGCAGGTCCAGAGCTCCTTTCGCTTAAAAAGGACAATGCTACGCTACTATCTAGGTCTGTCTAAGCCCTTTCTAGTTAAAACTCATCATCATTTATCAACATCCGTCCGTTTTATGATTAAATTTTTATAACACCCTCCCTGCTTAATGAGTTTATATACATGTAATTTAAATTTCGATGAGGAGTGAAATCCAAAACCTTTTAAGTCCCATACTAAGCTCTTACCAGTGGAGACTAACACTTACGCATATAAATATTAAGATTTGTTTTATAATTTTATTAAATGTTAAGGGATATGCAGTGGCGGAACCAGAGACTTATTGAGGGCGGGGCAAAATCTCCGGTGGCCGGTGGGCAGTGGCTCGGTGTTGCAGTGTCGTCCGTGGATCGTGCTGCTGGTGGCTGTGTTTTGGGGAGGGAAGGGAACAGGGAGAGGGAAGGGAAGAAAGAAGGAGAAGGAAAGGGCTGCGTTTTAACGCAGCCCTTTTTATTTTTTGAACCGGCCCAAGCGAAACGGCGTCGTTTCGCTTGAGCCGGTTTATTATTTTTTTTAAGTAAACCCCTGGCGAAAACGTTTCGCCAGGGGTCGTTTCGCCAGGGACTAATTTATAAAAAAAAAATTAAAATTGCAGCGAGGGGTTCGTCTTCCCTCGGTGTAATTTTCTCTGAAACTCAGCCCCCTTCACGGGGCTGAGTTTCTACGCACCGTGACTCACGGCTGAGTCCTCTGCGTCTGGCTGCCGGTGAGGGGGGTCGTGTGACCCCACATGACCCATGGTAATTCCGGGAATATGTGATTTTTGTAATATAATTATTACACGAGGAAAAAAAAAAAACAGCTCAACCATGCAAATAAAAAATTTATATTTTTTCCTTTTTTTTTTCATGTTAAATGTTTGAATCTCTGCCCTTTTCCTTTTTATGGTGAAACAAAACCCACATCAAAATTATACCTATTTCTGACTCCACTTCCCTTGTCTGGCTAACTACATCATACGTCCACATTATTATATTATATTATACATATACATATTTGGATATGGAACTGATTTGACACGTGGCAGTTTCGTGGGTCCTCTCCATCATATTCATGGCTATGATTAGCCCTTCAAATTAATTTGCCTTTCATTTTTTCAAAAATAATAAAAAAAATTATTACTTGTTATATGAATGATTTTTTTTTTACATTTTCTGACATAATAATTACCCTTCAAGGTTACGATTTCATTCCTTAAGTAAGGACTAATAATATCAATAATCGGGTCGATTTAATAAGTTATAACAAATTTAATTCATCTTTTTTTTCATAATTTAATTTAATTAGTTTCCATTTGATTTAATAAATTTTTTTTTATCATTTTTATACTTTTTTCATAAATTTTTAACAGTGTCTTTTGCTTTATTTTTTTTTAAATTTATAGTGATATTTACACGGTGTAAAATATTTTTAACACTTTCTTTACTATTTTTTATTCACAATGTGTAAAAATTTCTTTTGACACTTTCTAAAATTAAATTATGACATCATCGTGTTTCATCACAATTAAATTAAAAAATAATAATAAAAAAAGAGAATTAAAAAAGTTAGTAGCTAAGATTACGAAATATATACTATGAAAATGTAAAAGATTGCACATGTTAATGCAAAAAAAAAAGGACAAAATTAGAAGTTAGAAATGAGAGAAGGTGTGATTATAGTGTTGGGAAAGTGAAAGGCAAAATAGGAACATGTCGCAGCGGACAAACTGTCGGTTTTGGGTGTGCTCACGGTAACCGTTAAAAAATGATAGGCTAATGCATTTCTTGTCGCCCAATTTTAATTAATTAATTAATTTTTTATTCAGTTGTAATTATTAATTAATGCGATGGATTAAACAATTACATTTTGAGATTAAAATGCATGATGACATGAGCTATATGGACTGACTCATTTTTTACTTTGGTTATGGCAAACCAAGTGCTCCTATTGGTACACATAATCACGCTTATATATATATATATATATATTATTTGTATGTCTACGGTCGGCCAGAAGATCTTTAGATGAATGATAGTGTTAAATCAATGTTCTCTTTCTGAATTAATGGATATATTTTTTATTTCATAAAAATTAAAAAATTAATTATTTTTATTAAATTTATAAATTTATATTTTTTTATATTTTTATTTTAATATGAAATATATTTATTAAATAGTTTTAATAAATAACATTAAATATGAATATATTAAATATTTAATATATTAATTAATTTTAAAATAATAGGTTTTTTATAATTTAAAATAAATAAATAAATTAATATGAGAGAAAGAAAGTATTAATTTAATTTAATTTACCTAATTAAGTATGGTGATTGGTGAGTCTTGTATTTTAAAATTGTATGCTGCACTGCCACGTGTTGATTTATAAATAAGAGCTTATAAATTATAATATAATTTATTATTTATTATACCCTCTCATCATTTTTACTATTTTATTTTAGTATTATTTTTTATTAAAATACTATTTCACAAACAATGAAGAAGCATTTAATAAGCAAATATTTAAAACTTAACAAGTAAAGATAATATTAAAATGAAATGAATAATTATATTTTATTTTTTAAAATAAATATTTATTTAAAAATTAAAAAAAATTTTAAGTGGTTATTAAAAGGGAACGAATGGAGTAATTATAAATATGTGTTTTTTTTTTACAAAAATTTATAATTTTTTTCCGAATAGCCCTTGAAAAAAAAAAAAAAAGGTTGGCCGAGTCAATTGGGCGTGGAACAAATATGAAAGTGTCGTATCAAAGGGCACAATGACAATGGCAATTTTTGTAAAAATTTCGACAAAAATTCTGAGCTCAACAACACGCCTCGCCAGGAGATGGACGGCGTGTACGGAGACGGCGGAAACCAATGGTGGCGACTGCCAAGTCTCGCCTGAAGTGGATCCTGCCTTGACAACACATATCAAGGCTATTAAAAAAAATTATGCTTTATTCAATTAGATAAAGCTTTTTTTTTTAAAAAAAAAATCTAAATTAGAAGAGTTTGTTAATTAAATTACAGTTAATTTTAATTATCATAAAAATTAGATGCAAATCACTAAGTAGACATGTAATCAAATTAAACTACACAAAAATTATTTTAAGTATAAAATGTGAATAAAAAAATTGACTCTTTTTGACCAAATTGATCTAAGGCATGACAAAGTCCAACTAAGAAATTGAAATTTTAAAGAAAAAAATATTAAATTTGAAGGGCAGAAGTCTGACGTAAACACAACTTAAAAAGCTGAGACCAATGCTTCTTTTTTTAAAATTAATAATAATAAATAGGAAGCTCTTTTAAAGCCGTTAAAGCAAAAACGACACGACGTCTTTTCCCAGTCTTTTGTCTTTCACATTTGCTCATTAAACGCAGCTTACGCTAGCCCAACGTTGACCATTTTTTTTATTTTTAATTTTTTTCCACTTTTTCACTCCAAATAATTCATTTTATCTTTTTACTTTTTTAATAAAATTTTTTTTGGCCTTTCCCATTGGAATTTCGTTTTCCACCATGCTATCCGTTATATAAAAAGATAATTAATAATTTCCCTTGTATAAGGTTTGAATTTCAATTTAAATTCTCTTTCATTCTGATATAAATGTCATAATTTAATGGTAATTAATTAATATAAAGATGATAGATAATATTAGCTCCATTTTCACTATCAAATGTAAATGATTTAGCAAAATTTCTATTGTCAAATGCAAAAATAAACGTTTGATATTTTAAATTTTAACGACTCCTAGATATTAACCTTAATTTATTGATTTCAAAAAAAAAGCTTTATTTATTAGATAACAGAATTTCAATCGTTAATTATTTCATAAGATCTCAAATTTTCAAATTGATTGTTTATGTCATATTTTACACAGATTAATTTTAATCCACCCTCTACTTAATGATTATTCAAATCAGTTAAAAAAAATATATTTACATTAAAATCTAAAAATTTTAATAAAAACTTCAAATCTTGATCACATGTGCAATAAATTTTTTTTACATAAATTTGACATGTTCTGAAAGAAATTTGGAAATAAATTTAAGCTATATTTGACATTATTTTTTAGAAAAATTTGATTTTGAACTTAAAAATAATAAATAAAAAAAATTAATCTTATGAATTAATTGATAATAACCATTTGTCATTTAATTTTAATTCATAGTAAGATAATAAAGTTTCATATATATATTTGTTCTCTTTGAAAAATCTTAAGTATGACTTGATTTTATCGATGTCATGTTGCTGTTATTTTTAGGAATTTGAACTTAATAAATATTTGAAAAAAATAAAAAGAAGAAAAAACAGGAAAATTAATAAAATTGAAAGTGTATCGGTATTGGGATCTGACGGTGGTTTTGTCTGAGGTTGTGTTTCGACACTGTCACGAGTAGAATGTCTGTCTGTTGTTTAGTAATTAATTTGTTTAATCTAATAATGTTTGGATTTTGGAAGAATAATATAATTATATATTTATTTTTCATATCATACAAATTCTTTCGTTAGTGTTGTTATTTGCTAATAATTAATTAATCTAAGATTTATAAATGTGATTTACAATTTTATTCTCACTTAACTAGATCTTTTTGTTAGGCAGAAAACCATCCAAAATACTAAACAAAATAAAATATATATTGAATAAAAAAATAAAAGTTATTAGAAAAAAATGCTATATTTGTTGTATTTGTTTTCCCTCGCTAAAATAAAATGTTTTCAGTTCAATGTTATAAAAATTATTTCTATAATTACAATATTATAATTTTTTTGAACCATAATATTATAATTTCAAATCTTAGTCAGAATTAAAATTAACTAAAAGAATTCTCAATAATTTTTTTGCGCGTTAGATGTAATTATTAATGTAATTAAGTTGGTTTTTTTTTTCTCTATAGAAAAAATATTTTTAATTTATTGATAACTATTTGTTCTTCTTTTTTTTTTAGTGAAGAGGGGGGATTTTTATTCTTTTTATTCATTAATATAATAAGTTTACAATTGATAAATAGATCAAAAGAAGTACAAATAAATATATTCTTGCGACAAAAATATTTATTTGAAAATAATGAAAAAATATATTTTACTAAATCTCATTTTATTACAATTGAACAAATGTAATGTGAGAATTTTTATTTTTTGAATAAAAGTTAGGTATCTTGCTGCTGAATTATCCACAAATACTTACAGCTCATTCACTAAATCAAGCATAAAAAAAATTAAAAAATAAATTTCTGTATTAAATAAAGATATCCCTAACAAAGATTTGGGTTGCTTAAACAAAGTAAATTGTTCTCTAAATCGGATAAATTGGACTCCATATTCTTAAATTTCACACTGATATTTCTCATTCTTCAATTTATAGCAACATCTAATTTTTTTATTTATTATTGTGTTAGTATAAATTGAAATTTAACGACAACGATAATCATTAGTAGTAGTAAATTCAAGAACAGTGAATGTAGTTGATCCCTCTTAACTCCGAAAGACTTGTAATTTGTTTCAAGACTTAGTTGTTTGAAAGACTAACAATATGATTTAATAATATATAATATTATATGGTATTATATTGAAAATAATATTTTTATATTTAAAAAATAATATGATATAATTAATTAGATAAAAATATTTTTGTTTAATTTAATAATATTTTTAAAATTTTAATATATTATAAAAATGAAAAATTATTTATTAACACATTTAATATCTAAAAATTTATTTTGAATAGTTTAGAAAAATAAAATTATAAAAAAACCACCAAATTAATAATTTGAAAATTTATGGTTTTCAAACTATGAGGTTAATACATAAGGACCATAACTTAAAAAACAAAAATCAAAACAAACAAAAATTAAACCATACATCAAGAAACAAACATTGCCTTTAAATATAGTATTTGAACAATATATATATATATATATATATATATATATATTACCAAAAGTGTTGCTAGAAATGTCCGGTCAGAAGTTAGAAAGTAGACACTGCCACCGACAAATTGCTCTTTCTCTCCATCCCAAATTATTTCTACTATAGTTCTTTATTTGAAAAAAAAAAATGTCCAGCATGCTCACAGTCATATATACTTGCTTAAAAGCATTCTGATGAGGTATATTAAAACTGAAAATCCCATAAATAATAACTCTGCAACGCCAATAAAAATCTCACAATAACTTTTGACAAAGTAGTAGTGTCACAATCAGCAAGAAACTAAAAAGCTACAGATCTTCAACCATCAAGAAAATAATAATGAGCCTAAGTAAATCAATTCAAATCTATTTCTCAATGAAACAATACAAAGACATTTCGATGCCAGCGCTAAAAACACTTGAGTTACAAACATTTACTATGTGCAACTCTAATTTAGGAGTGTAATCAAAGGTACAAGGGTAACTAAATGCTACATTAGATTTTGACACATCTTATGTTACATCAGTAAAACTTTCTCCAAGTGCAACCAGCCTTTAAAAATTAATTCTATTGCCGGGAAATTGGTGCCATTGGCATGGATGATGGTTGGCTATACAAACTACGATCTGAACCCTGATAACTTCGATATGAACTTGCTGGGGGCATTGTAAAAGGTGCAATACCTGTCATTTGAGTCCCAACTCCTGGATAGCCAGGCAAGGAAGGTGGTGGTTGTTGGGACATGCTGTAGTTGTATGGCACAGCGTTTATTGATCCAGCAGTCTGCATGTACTGGGGAATCGAATATGGTGCCATAGGTGGTAGTGGTGGTGGTGGTGGAGGTGATGACGGTGGAGGTGGTGGGTCATTCGAAGTTATTTGCTGGCCAGAGACAGCCACTTGGAAAGACTCGGAATGCTGAACAGGAGGAAGTGGTTGCTGCAGGGGATTCTGGGTTGGTATGTAAAGCTGATCGTTCTCAAGCTTAGCCCTTTTTTCAGAGGGATATTCTCCAGAAGATTCTTTCATTGGATTACTACCAATGATACCTTCAGATGCAAGAGAAGAGAGGACATAAGAAAGCATCTGGGCTGAGGATGTTGATGCAGTTAATTTTGCTGCCACAGCAGCAGCTGCAGATTTCCTAGGATCTTCCTCAATGTGGCTAGTTTTGTCAGGGAAAGATGCCTGCAGCGTGTACATTGCAGGAGCTGATTGTTCCCTGTCTCCAGGAATAAAGCTTTGAGGTGCAACAGAAGTATTAGCTTCCTTTGAACTTTGGTCTGCTACTAATTGGACATTGTTGGAATGCAGTAACTGTTGGCAGACATTACTAGCATGTTCTGACTGGGATTGTGCAGCCTGAACAAAGATATATAAACATGATTGAGGTCAATCTGAAAAAACAATGCCCTACTCGCTGAAGTCATCAGGACATGTTACAAGTACAAATTTGTAAACAAATTTGCATATTTTTAAACAGGTTTGAAAGCTGAATTTCAAAACTTATCAATTATAAATTCATAATATGAAGGGGAACCTTGACGCCATAATAAACGTTGTTACCATGTGACCTAAGATCTCAGATAAGAGTCATGAAAACTGCCTCTTGCAACTGAAAGGAAGGCTACGTATAATAGACCCTATAGGTTCTGACCCTTTTCCAAATTCCGTACATTGTAGGAGTGTTGTACTGGGCTGCCCCCATTTTTTTTTAAATTCATAATGTACTATCATTTATTCAAGAGAAGACAAGCACAGAAGTTAACTCAAAGCCCAAGTCAAAAGGGAAAAAGTTAAAAAGAAGAATGATTTCATCACAGATGAAGAACGAGAAACCGCTCAGTTTTATTGTACAAAGTGCTGTCTATGATAATTTTTCAACTGATGACAAAGCAGAATATCTTGTCAGTTGCTAATTTGACATAATATTAGATTGGATGAAACTGATGAAGCATTAATTATCAATACTTCGGGCCAGGTGTCTCAACACACTTAAGTTAAAGACTTGGAAGCTTAAACCAAGTAATGTGGAGTTGTTAGACCAGCATTAATTCATACACACCACAGCAACACATAAATATCCTCTCATTTTACAAGCACAGGGGGACAGATACTGGGACCTTGTAATTCAAAGGCATTTTTCAGGCTATTTTCTGGGAAATTCCAAGCATGTAGGATTCCCATTCAAACATATTCATGAGTTATAATTTATAATGTCATAACAATAAGAGATATTAATATCCAGCAGAAGAAACACATATACAAGTAGCCAAACCTGAAGTTGACTGCGAACTTGCTCCAGCTTTAATTCCTGTTACAAATTATTTCCACTTCAATATCCTATCACATTAAGTTCTTTGAATCATAATTAGAAACAACTTTTTTTTTTCTCTCCAATAGAATAGTTTGCCTAAAAAACCTGCTCCTGGAGAGCCTCTCTCAGATGAGACACAAGAGTAGCCCTTGATGATTCAATGGTCGTCAGTTGTTCAATGCTGTCCCTCAAAATAGAATGCTGCCCTTGCAGCTCCTCCACAAATGCAGCTCCGTGGAATTGTCCTGTTCAACAGAAAGGCTAGTTTAGTTGAACACTATTGTGGCCTCAATACATCGATCATTGGGAAACTAGATATGACAGACTTCCTAAGAATGTCAGTAAACAATGATATCCACCAAATGAGAATTGAATGAAACCCCAAAATTTCTCTTGTGAGAAGTATATTATCAGGTTCTGACCAACCAATTTATGACAAGTAAAATCATCCAGTGACATATGACTACCAAAATGACATTTTACATTCCCAGTACCCATATCCAGTCCTGACTGACTGGACAAGTATATTTGCTATACTGTGCTTCATATTGACAACATTTTTTACTTTCACAAGCATAGCCAATGGAGTTTAACAGAGGTGCAAAAATCTCTAAGCTAAAAAGTCAAATTCTCCTCAGTTCATTCAATTGAATGAACTTATACTGAACATCAAAGTCAATAATTGTACAACTGAAAAAAATCTCTAATTAACCTAACAATAAAAATGGAACTTTACAACATTAAAATGGAAATAGAATTTAGAAAATAGAGATAAAGGGCATTACACAAATAGATTATGAAGAACAACAAAAGGAAAGTATGGGCAAAAAGTACATTAGATTTTGCACTAGGATATGTGTCAGCACCCCCACCAACCCTCTTTTGCTTCTAGTTACTTATAACCAATACACAGGGCCCATATTGATGTATGAGTCAAATATCACACGCTCTGTTTATTTGCATGAAGAGAGAGGGGGAGAAAGAGGGAGCATGCCAACTGCAGACCTGTTAGTACTTGTCATGTCTTTTGCAAGTTTAGCAGAAAGAATCAAAATTACACTTTAGATAATCAAATAAATGATATTAAGTAGCACAATAAAGTAGTTTAACCATGAACAATTTAAATAGAAAATGTAAAATTCTAAAGAAGTGCAGCATAATAATATATCAGTTACAATAATTCGTTTATACTTACTTTTAACTTCAAAGTTGTTTGTATGTGGAAATTATCCAATGTTCTATTGCAACGATATACTTTTTTTTATTGTACTTGTCATTTTTCATCTTTTTCAGTTAATTTTTTTTTCTTTAGGTTTATGATATGATATAAATATGACAAATAATTTCAATCATCAAATTTTATTTCATATATAAGATATTTTGAAATAAGTAATACAAATTACAAAAATAAGGAATGAAATTTATAAAATAAAAACCAAATAACTAGAGACTAACAAAATAAGTTTTCTACTTTTCTTCACATTATTAATTAAAGAAAAAATCTCTCTTCAAATCAGAATATCCAAAAACCATCAACCATAAATTCCAGTAAAGAAAGAAAAAAACTTGAAAAGTCAATAAAAGGAAAATAATAAAGCAGTAAAATTACTGATTTCTCGTGTTCCATTTTTGAAGAAGTGCAATAGTTAGGAAAAAAATCCAAATTGTTAGTATGATACAAATGTCTTCCCATCCTCAAAATTATTTTAACAAAGATGCAAAATTCATTAATATTATCAAATTTCTTAAAAATTAGTACATTAATTCAAGTAAAAAACCTATGGAACACAAAAATGCCACACTAGTGACTATAAAGGCCAACAATGCTCCTTTCCATTTTTGTCAGATTATAAATTTGTAAAAGTTGAATGTATCCAACAGACTATGGAAACTACAATAGACAACATTTATTCCTCAATTGGCATGTATTGCATTTAAAAGAAAATATACACTTAATTTGTCAAAGCTTGTTTGATAACATTTGTTGGTATGGTAACATTTTATTTTCAACGATTAAATTAAAAAAAATTAATAAATTAAGTTAATGAAAAGAATTAACCACTATAATTTGTTCACTATCATTGCCACCGCAACGAACCTCTCTCACCATGGTTGTCACTATTGTCATTGCTAACACCATCATTTATCCACCACCATGACTTACGTAAACTAATAAGACCATGAATATCATTCCAACCATTCAACAAGAAGAAATTATTATCATCCAACAAATGCTCCCTCACCAACAAACATACACACAAATAAAACTTAAACAGTTTCAGTAACCTGACACTTTCAACAAGGTAAAAAAAAATGTTATAATTACCTGAATTAAAATTGCCACCAATTTCCTTCTCAGCTTTCTCAAGATAGATGATAGCACTCTGACATTTGTTTATTATAACATCTTCATCCAAGTGGCCACCATGTACAACTTGATAACCAGAAATTATCTTGTCCAATTGACTTCCAGCAGGCTGCTTCTGTTAGAGCAAATAAAAATGGGAGGTAAATATAGTCCTTGAAGCATACTGCTAATGGAAATTTCAATCATCAGAATTCAATTTACCAGTTTGAGGACAAAATGCTTCCCATTTCTATTATTATCTGAGTGCTTTCCCACAAGCTCTTCTTTCAGAATTTGCCCACGAGAACCAAAAACTTTTCTGTCTTCCCATATACCAATCTATAAGTGCACAAATAGACCAAAAAGAAAACATAAGATAAAGTGAAGGTAATCTTAACACAATTGATTCAAGAAGTTGATACTCATAATCAAGCATATAACAAAATATTGCTCATGAGTTAATGTGTCTTGCAAAAAGAAAAATATTGTTCTCCCGGCAATTCCTGACACAAATTGAATAATTCCAAAGCCTAAAACTTAAAAAAAAAAAAAAAGAAAATTAACAAAAAAAGTACCAAGCAGTATGAGCAAAAGAACATGCTGTTTAAAAACATTATATTAGCAATGAAATGTTTAATTATCTCTACTTTCTCTCTCTCCCAACTGTTTAACAATAACTCCACATTTGTTGCTATGTGTGGTACTGTATTGGAGAATTTATGGCCAGTCATTTTTGGCATTGGAAGAAAAAAATGGAGGAAAGGATGTATGTGTTTAGCCCCAAAAACCAACTAGTTTTGTCAAAAATTCTTCACGATTTCAAAATAATATAGCTTCATTTACATAAAGATAGTTATGTAAAACATGAAACTGTTTCATATGGAAAAGAGGTTATGAGGTCAGTAACCTTTGAAATATGGAAATTGACCAGCCAATTGTGAATCATGTATGATTGGAAAATCAAAACACGTCAATAAGTTTGATCTCTAGATACAGAAACCATTTTAGTTTAACTAAAACCCAGCCAGAATCAACAATAATACATCTAGGCATCTTCATTACTGCAATGATTCCATGACACTCATAATTTGGTCCTCACAATATTAAGATGATGATACAATAACAACAACTTGGACTATCAAGTACTGGACCATTGAAGGGGCATGGAAATATCCATTTGCAGAACATTCCACAGGTTATGAAAAATAGAAGTGAGAGTGGATAATGCCATGCACCGGAGGAGTGGTTCTTTATGATAGAGAAGCATTAACACCCATCCATTCACTAGATTGAAACTGTCGTGAATGACAGTTAGAATCATCCTTTATCATTCACAAGGTAAAATTATCATATGTTTCTTCACCTCATTGCAGTTATATTCCAACAAATTTATATTGATTTCATCCTTTATCTGAATATTGTATCACATTGCTCTTGCTATATGATACCCCTATATCACATGCAATGATGAACACTCAAAATGATGGATAGAGCTGTTTTACTCTCCTAACATTAGTTTCATGTACGAATTGAAATAGAATGCATGAGATAGCAATCATATAAAAGCAGACCCAAAAGTGGTGACTCAAATGAGCTCAGTATAAGATTGGTTTGTTCTTTCTTTTATGCCTCATATCCCATTCATTCTTGGTCTTATTTACAAAGATAGCACACACTCTAAACCCTCAAAATTGAACGTTCCTTAAGGACATCTATATACATGAGAAAAGTGGCATCAAAAAGTAGTTAAAATAACCATGTTCATTGAAAGCAAATACAGTAAAAGTAAGCATTAAGTACCAGCCTTAGGGCAGCATTTCGTCCAATCTCATCACCATTATTAATTGCGTCACAAAGAGCATCTGGAAGAACCTTCCAAAACTCACCAACAAACTCCAAACCTTTTCGACGACTGTTCTGCAAAATGTCATTTGCGAGATATAGAAAAGCCAATCTCTGCTCACGTGGGGAGCAATGAAATTGTCTGTCCCAGGTTTCAACAACTTGCTTTGCTTTATTCATATGGAAAATACACCAATGTGATAAAGCTTAGCGCATTAAGGATAGCAAAATTGCGAAAAAAAAGCATCAAAATACAATGAAGGCAGATGGTTATAGATAACAAAAATCCAAAAGACTAATACATATCTATATTACCAAATGCATTGCTATCGCATGTTAATGGGAAAAAATGAGCAGGAAATGCGATGTAGTAACCACAAAGCAAATTCCCAAACAGAACAGTCTGACTTCATTCTCACCGAAGAGGGAAACTATTATGACCAGCGGAATGATTCAAGGTATAAAGTTAGGGAGGATTCTGAAAGCTATCATAAAGCTTTAACTTTACAAGGAGAATTTCATAGTAATGTTGCTTGCTAAATCTACTAACGATCAGGGTTTAAATAATAGAATCAGAAAATGTTTAAGAATTGGAGATCATATAACAGACCCAGGCCAAATCAGATAGAATTTGCTGTCTTACCATGAATTTTTTTACAAAATAAGCAAGATGACTTGGATCGACATTAATAAATAATATAACCAAATATTAAATTTTTTTTGTTGTGTAGTAATTTATGGAAAAGAGGTAGCCCTAAATCGAATTGAGTAGAAAAGAATAATTCATATAACTGACCCTAATTAGCTTGGGATTAAAGCTTTGCTGTTGTTGTTGTTGTTGTAATTTATGGAGAAGAAGCGTAGTCAAAAATTTAAATTCTTACGGAACGAAAATCTTTGAAAAAAAATTAATGTTTATACGGTTGTGCTTTAATATGTTAACTCATTGCAAAATTTAATATATAATTAATAAATACGGGCTGATGGTCTAACTATTTACGGAAATAAACTTTAATAATATTCTTTATTTATATATAGGACTAAAACTTTAATAACATTCTTTATTTATATATAGGACTAAAACTTTAATAACATTCTTTATTTATATATAGGACTAAAACCCTTAACTTTTCAAGAACTTGTTTTCTAATTAGCTCTTAAAGGTAATTAAATTTAGCTTTCAAAGGGGCAAAAACAGTTTCAATTCTTGTCATCTAGTGCCACCTCTCCCCCTGAAGTCCTCTTCTCAAGATTTAAAATGATAAGAGAAGAAAAACACAGAGAAGCAAAAATCTGTCTAATTCTAGGTAAGCCCCTCGCACCTCTTTCTCTCCTTTCCCTTCTTCTCTCCTTTCTGGGCCGTTTCTGTAACAGTTTTCATGAGACCACGTGTAACAGCTGTTTCGTCCATTAGCATTGTTTCACTGACGTTTCAAAATGATTCTTCAATCAACCATAGAGCAAATTCCATATCAAGTTGCCCTCCTAAAATTTCACACTGCCAATAGTCAAAACCCTAATACAATTCCTCATTTTTTCTTTTTTGTGAATCAATATATCCTACTTGAAAAAAAAAGTTTTAAAAAAAGCAAGTTTTCGTAGGTTGTAATCAATCAGACGTTGAGAGAGACAGCTGGCAATCTATAGAAGTGAAAAGCGCCTACAAAATTTCTTTATCACAAATTAGCAATGTAAATAGAAAAAGAAACATTAATAAATATCGCAATCAAAAGGATACTCTCTATGCTTGCCTGTGAATGGTTGAGCTTGGCAAGCTTCTCCACTAAAATTTGAGGATTGAATGAAGTTGCCATTGATTCTCCCAATAAACGATGCACAAAGATCTTTAAAGCCAAATAAAACTTAATTGAAAAAAGGAACACGAATTAATCACAATTCAACAGTCAATAGGATAACTCAAAATGTAATTGATGAAGGTAGCCATGCACTAAAATAGACCATCACCTTATGCAAAAACAAATAAATTATATTCCCAGCAGAATTTGCCATGCCAATGTTCAAAATGCTCCTATTTAGCACACTTGATCATTTAACACAAGCCAAAGTGAGGAAAGTCTTAAGAATTTTAACAATAGCAAATACATCTATGAATGTTCTTCTGGATTTAGAATTCAGTTAAAGAGGAAAATTCACAGAATTATCATGTTCATGTACTAAGTAGAGTATCGATATCTTAGTTGGAAAGATATGCATTTAAATATCAAATTTCTGCATTTAGTATATCAATAAAGAAAAAGCCTCAAGCTTTCAAATTTCAAAATTAAGTTTAAAATTTACAGATAAATAAAAAGGTTAAAGCTTTTGCCATTGCAACACAATTGTTTGACATTTAGGGAGCGCGCTGCACATACATTCAATTTCGGTTTAGAAAGCTGACTATTTGAGAATAGGGTTGGAAGAATCTTGTAAACAATCTTCAGAATTTAAATTACTTCAAATGATTAACAAATAACACCTGCGACTCTTTCTGGTATCTATTTATTTCTCCTAAAAAAACACCATTTTTGAGTATTGAAGCAGCAAATGCTTCTACTAACAACAAAAAAAAAACTAAAAAAAATTAAACAAACTAACAAACCAAGTTAACAGGTTCCTCAAGATAATAAAACAAACAAATAAATAAAACCCTAAAAAACGAAAATTCAAGCGAAACAAACAATCTCTTATTAATTTTTTTTTAAAGAAGACGAAGAAGAAAAAGAGCAGCAACCAACATAGCCAAGAAGAGCAGAAAAATACAAAGATAGAAAAAGAAAGAAACCAGATAAGAAAAATGCGGGTGAGACTTGTCGGAGAATCAACGGCGGGTAAAGATAGGTCTGCTCCTCCGGCTCCGGCTCCGGCTTGAATATTTCATCGATTGAGGAGTTGGAAAAATAGAATTAGGGGCCGGAGTTTCATTAACACTAGAAAAAAAAAATTGATATAATCAACCCTACAAACTGTACTAGATGGAATCGGACGGCTAAACTCTCAAAGCCAAAACACTGGCTTTTTTTTTTCTCCTCCTGTAGTTCTGTTTTGCGCCTCTGAAGTTTTTGCTTTTTGGAGTTTTAGGTAAGTGGTGGTGTTTTTGTAACCGATTGTGTCAACTTTGAAATTCCAAAACTATCCTTTTGTGTTTATTCATTTCGCAATTTTTTTTACATCAAACGACTTTTTTTTTACTATCAAGAAAATTATTTTAGTTTTAAATAAAATAATAATTTAGTATTAATAATTAAAAACAGAAAAATCAATATTTAATATTTGAATTCTCAACTATTGTTATAAAATTAGCCTCATGCTCGTGTGATATATGAATGTAATTTTTTATCTCATATATAATATTTTATATATAGAACTAGATTTAAGCCAATTTTAATTTTGATCTTATCAAACAAATTGAAGTATTTTAATAGTTTTTATTGAGTATCTGTAAGGCAAACAAATAATTTAGAATGAACTAAAATGCAAAAAATTTAAAGTTTAAATTTGTGCTGAAAAATTTATCGGTAATAGTCTCTAAATTGGGTATAACAGTCTCTAAGGAGGCTCTAATGACCGCACCCAAAGTCATCGTGACCACGAACAGGAGATAGCGACAACACTCAAGGTTGTCGCGACCTCTATGTTGAAAATATGTGTTGTTCACGTTACTGTTTACAACGCCCTTCGCGACTGCACTTAAGGCCTCAGTAACCGTGACTATGCGGAGACCAGAATTCAAAATACATAATAGAGACGTAGTGGATATAGCGGTGACTTTCTTAAAGTGAAATGTCCCATCCGACCACAAGCTTAAGGAGGCACGATCGCGACATCCATAAGGCCCAACTTCAGAAGTCATTACGGTGAAGAATTTGACCGCAACATGAAGATCGCGACTGCTACTGAGATAAGCACGATTGTGAGATTTATATAGCCGTTGGCGGGCTTCAATGGATAGTTGAAGAACCAACCCGAAGATATCACGTGTCAAGTAACCGTTAGAAATATGAAGTTTGCGACCGCAACAACTGTTTGACATAGAAATTCAATGAGATTTTGTGGCTATTGGAGTTAGACTTTTCTACTTACTTCACCAACGGAAAGAAATTATTTTGAGGGCTATAAATACAACATCAAACAAGACCCTAGATGATGAAGAATGTGCTTATAATGTCTAAACTCTTGTAATTTTAATTCTTGATCCTTATCCCCTTTTATTCTTCATATAAAGTTGACTGTTAGCCTTAAACACTATTATAAAGTTTAGTGTAAATCTTAAACACTTGGGTTGAGAGTTAATCTAGGACAAAGCTCTTATAAAAAGTTTGAGTTAGAAAAAATACTTATTAAGAGTTTGAGAGTTAGCCATAAAAGAATTCTTGTTTAGGTTTTGTGTTAGTACGTAAAACACTGAGTTCAATATTAGCTTTAAACACCAAGTTGAGAGTAAGCTCGTAAAATTTTAATATTAGTGAAATACTCAATTGAGATTGTGGAGTGGATGTAGAGTTGGTTAATACCCGAATCATTATAAATTTTGTTGTTTATTCTTCTTTCCTCAAACTCATTTTATTTCTTAGCAAAATTTTTAATTTCACATTGCATATTCAATAGTACTAATTCAATTTTCTTTCTTGGTGTCATCCGTAGGGCCAATATTATATTTATATATTAATAATTTATTAAATATATAATATTTTATATTCATATATTAATAATTTTAGTCACTGAATTTTAGATTTAATATTATTAATATAGTTATGAAAAATAAAAATAAAATATGATCTAGCTTTTTTATTTTCATATATTAATAATTTTATATAATAAAATATAAGACACAAATAATATACAAAGAGATAAATAACTATAATACATGATATTTTTGTAGTGTATATATATATTATGTGATAATCTACTTTCCATTCATTTTTTTAATTTATTATCTCTATATATTAATAATTTATCAAATATATGATCTTTATTACACATATATTAATAGTTTCAATTAAAATTTAAATAATTATTAAATTATTAAATTTATATTATTTTATCTTCATGTATTAATAGTTTCAATTAAAATATTTATTAAATTTATTAAAAATGTGACATTTGAATTTTATATATTAATATTTTTAATTATTAAATTTATATTAATAATTTATTAAATATATGAACTTTTTATTTTCATATATTAATAATTCTATATATTAATAATTCATTAAATAATAATTTATTAAATTCATTACTATTATCTTTATAAACTAATAATTTAAGTTAAAAATATTATTAACAATTTCTTAAATACATGATCTTTTATATTCATATATTAATAAGGTTTTTTACTAAATACAATAAATACTATTTTTTTCATATTATGCATATATATATATATATATATTTCGTGGAACTATATAATGCTTCCATTTTTCTTGACTTATATATATATATATATATTAAACATAGATTATGAATATCAAAAATTATATATTTTATTATTTAACTTTTTAAATTTCTAAAATATATAAATTAATTATTATTATAAATAAATATTTAATTTATAATTAATTTATTATGAATATTAAGTGTTATATATATTTATTATGAATGTTAAATATTATATATTTATTAACCTCTCAAATTTCTAAAAATATATATATTATTAAATTATATTAACTCTTAATTAATTTATTAAAGATTAAAAGTCACAAATATAATTTATTAATTATTAATTTTAAATTTAAAAATTATTAAAATTAAATAAAAAAATATGAGTTAGCCGTTTTTAAAATTTGATGATGAGGCAACCTTATTGTAACTTTTTCTTTCCTTAGATTTTATTATATATATATATATATATTAGTAATATTAAAAATTATATATTTTATTAATTAATTTTTAAAATATATAAATTAATTATTATTATAAATAAATTATTTAATTTATAATTAATTTATTATGAATGTTAAGTGTTATATATTTTTTAACCTTTCAAATTTATAAAAAAAATAAATATATTATTAAATTATATCAATATGTAATTAATTTATAAAAAATTAAAATCAAGAATATAATTTATTAATTATTAAATTTTATATAAATTATTGAAATTAAATAAAAAATTAATTAAAAAATGTAGATTAAACCTTTTAAAAATTACTATGTGGCTAGCACAAGGTAATTCTTTTTTCTTTAGTTTTTATATGTTAATATAGATGGCTTAATACATAAAAAAAAATTGTACTTGTCAAAAAGGAAAATATAGGGTTCTTCATCTATTTGCTCTCTCTCTTCTTCCATGGATCTTTCTTTTTCATGTAATCTCTCACTTTTAGCAGTTAACCCCATTATTATTCCTCCATATAGAATATTTGTCTCTTTCATGAAGTCCTCCCTTTTTAAATGTACCATTATATATAATCTTATTATTATTTTTTTGATGCTAGCGAAAACGAAGATAATGACAGTGGATTTAAGTTATATTTCAACGAAGGAAGTGGGTATGGGTTAAATATTTTCTCCATTTTCCTTTCAAAATCATCATTGATCATCATCGATTTTATTTTTCAAGAATAATTCATCAATCTCAATCTCTTGCCAATTGCCATTTGTTTTTCTTCAATTATAATCTTTTTCTCCAATTTCATCCTTGCAGTCTTTGTCTAGAGGTTGATTTGACTCACCTCTTACTTAGTTTTATCTTCAACTTATTTCTTTCTATTAATTTTGATTTATCTTTTTTTAACTACTCTTTGCTGCCAAATTCTGAATCTTCTCAATTTTCATTATTTCTATTTTGGTATTAAGTGAACAATTTAGGATGTGTTCATTCATGAAAAATTAGAGCAATTGATGTGAACCTCCACAAAAGAATACAAATTAAAGAATACAATAGTCGAATTGAATATTTGCTTAAGAATTAATTAATCAAGTTTATATCGATAGAAGAACATAGACTACAAATCTATATAGAAGATTGAAAGTATCTTTTAAAATACTTAAATCTTTTTTAAACTTTACAATATTATTAGTCTTTAAAAAAATGTTAATGAAAATTTTAGGATTTTTATTTAATAAAAAAATAAATAAATCATATTTATTATATATTAAAAAATTAAAACTAAATAATTAAAGCACATAAATAATCTGTAATATTTTTATTTTCACTTTCTTTTTTAATCAATTAACTAAAACTCCTATAATATATTACTTTTATTTTATTTTAATTTAATCGAAAGTAATTGTTATAATTTTTTTATATATAAAAACTGAATGTTTTAATATCTGGTAGTTTTTTAGGTTGAATTTCATCTGTGAAATTTAATGGATTATATTTTATATTTCTCAAGATAATTATTAATTTAGTAAACTTGACTTAATTCATGTTTTTTAAAAAGCTATTTAAATAGTTTTTCAATTTTCACTTTATTAATTATGATTCGAATTCGAGACTTAAGCGGCAGCATCTCATGCTCCTTAACCACCTCAAAAATCAATCTTTTAATATATGGTGAGTGAGGTCTCATTCTCTAAATATTGAAAAAGAAAGTCGTCTTTAATAAGTAATCATGTTGATGGAAGAATTGAATTCTGCGATGAGAAGATGGTGAATGAAACTAAGTATGCGTGCAAAGTTTTAATGAGATGGTAAAGAGCTGACCAAGATATTGAAAAGTTTACAATTAGCAACACAAAATACAAAAGAACAAAGCAATTGCGTACATTACATGAACATATTATTAGGGGTTAATCCCCTTTGAAAAAAAGAGTCAAAAATCACTTTAAATTTTAATGCTTTAGCCACTTTGAATAGGATCAAAAAAAAAAATCATTTAATTGAATTACTTGTTTTTTTTATGTTCTCCTCCTTGCCATAGCACCAGCATTACTTCCATCAAAGAGGTCATCAAGACAAGTCTCTATATCTTCAGGCTGGTACTTAATGTACTTATCTGTTTGCCTTCCGGAGTCTAAGTAATGTGAAAATCTCCCCAAAAATGATCGGTACGCCGGAATAACCACCGCAGTTATAGACAACCTTAATTCAGACTGAAGTTGCTCATCACTCACTACCCATGTGCTCTGAGTCCTATGAATTTCGTCAAACATCAAATTAAAATTTCTGAACTTCTCTTTCAGCACTGGCTTCACTACTTTCCCATTCACTTGCAGCCCTTCATAGCCTAAACAACGTAACAGGTTTGTCCATGTATCTCTCTGATAACTCTTATGGTAATTCCTAATATCTGATGACTTCTTTCTGCACCAATTATCTCCTACAACTTGATGGATCTCTGCAGACCCTTTGATCTTCTGCAATATATAGCGACCATTGTTCATCATAAATATGCTACCCAATCCAACTTCTCTATATACTTTTGATTTTGCCTCCAAATTTGAGTTTAACAAATCCATAACACACTTCAATTGAACTGAAAATGGTGATTGGGACTCTGTTTCATCATAATGACCCTGGTTTTCACCTTCAAAATGAGGCCTACTTGTTGAATCAACCCTTTCAATCTTTGAATGTAACTTAAACACTTCCTCAAGTGTTGCCATATACTCGCAAGCATATTTCAAATAATTCATTGTGTAACGAGTTGAAGGATGAACTGCCCCACCTCGAACCGGAGTTTTTCCAGTGTCTGACTTAATAGAGTTCTCCAAATCACAAAAAATACTAATTGTAGCCTCCCCAATTCTACCTTTAGCTATTTTCAACTCTGTTCTAAGCTTATTTTCACCTTCTTCAGGAAGTAAACTTTCCATAGCATCAATGCCATCTCGCACGGTCTCGTACAAATCTAGAAATTTAAACAGCTTCTCTGAGGAGTATTTAGTCAATGCCACACCTTCAGTGAAGGTGAGAAATTGAAAAATAACACTCTGAAGAAGATTAACGAAAATATAAGAAGAAATTGATGAAGGACAACTGGAGAAAACAGCTTTAACAAGGTCATGTTCTTTGGTGAAGTAAATAGTTGCACAATCTTTGAAAGCTTTATTCCAGATAGGAATTTCCCTCTCCAGTAATTCCCATTCCATCTTTTGAACTTCGTCGATGCTCATTTTCTGAAATCCCATCTTTTCCAAGCACTCATCAAATGCACGCTTCCTTGTAACTGCATAAACTTGACAACACTCTGGTTCATACCCTTGTATGATCATCTCGTTAGCAATCCTGTTCAAATTTGCAATAACATCATTAGAATATCCTAAAAAATTATCATCTTGCTGTTGTTGTTCATTGTTTTCATCAGTGGTTTCAGCTTTAGGCAATACGCAGCAATCGCCTTCAGGCTCCTGCTCCTGCTCACGCTGCAGCTGTTGCTGATCCTGCTGTTCATGTTGATTGTGATCCGTCATTTCCTTCAAAGTTTTATAACCTTCAAGAAGAACTCTAAATTCATTCTCCAAAAAAGACATTGCACGTTGGTGAATTATTCCAATATGATTAACCAATGTGCAATTATTTGGATCAGATATGAACTCAGCAAGCGAAGTTTTAAGCTTCCAAACTCGATTTACATCTTCAAGAAATGACAGATCTTCATCTTCTAGCACTTGATTCCATCTCCATTTCTCTTTTCGCTTTTCATATTCTACAATAGTTTCTCCGACAACATCCAAGAACTTCTCAACACATAAGGGAAGATCTATAGATTTTACCACCTTCTCGTCATCGTTACCCTCACCGTCTGCTTTTGCTTCTTCTGTTTTTGATTCCTCTGCTTCTGCATCCTCTGTTTTTGCCCCTTGGGCTACCACTGTTTCCTTGTTGTCTTTCTGAGAAGATGACAAATAAGATAGATACTCGTCGATTTCTTGAGAAAGAGACTTGAGAATAGAAATGGGTTCTTGAGGAGACACTTCTTTTTCCATCTTTTCAATGTTGACAATATCTTGATCATTGTCAGTTGTTTTTTCTGGTTCTTGATCTTGATCAGGATTCACCTCCAACTTCGAAGAATTAGATTCCAGATTGGAAGTTTTGGTTGTAGCCGGGTCAGGATCAGAACTAGAATTAGAATCAGGACCAGAGTTTGTTTCTTTAGAATTAGGATCGAAATTTGTTTCTTGTTTGTGAGGGGAATGTTGTTCCTCAAGAGGCTTATTTTCAGAGACGTAATTAGTTTCCATATTGTTTGCTGTTGTGTTTGTATGATTCTGAAAAATGAAAAATAAGATTCTGTGTTTTTCTTTTTTTTTTTGGTTTAAGGAAAAAATTGTAGAGCTTGAGATTGAAAAAGAGAGATGGTGCTGAGAGAAATGTGAAGGTGAGAGAGAAATTATGTGTTTTTTTTTTTCTTGCTTTTTCTTGTTTTATTTTTTATTCCAAATGTTCATTTTTTTCTTTGTTATTTTTTTAGGGGTTTGAAATGGTCATTGTGCAAAGTGGTAAGAAAGAGAGATCGAAGGCAATGAACGGGGTGGTTTTTTTTTTTCTTGGTTGCCATTTAATTCTTAGTTTTTCCTTCCCCTGATTTGTCGCCCAATAATATCTAATTAATCACAATGTCCTTTTATTTCATCACAACTAAAGTCTTTTTTTTTTTTATATATCAAATCAAGATATTGAATGCAATGATCAAGTAAAATAAATATATTTCATTTCATATAAAATAAAATTTAAATATGAATTAATTTTTTTATTAGTAAATTATTTCTATTAACTGAAAAATATACATGAAAAGATATGAAATTAAAAGCAACTAGAATGGTTAGTTGCTCATTTATTGTTGTATATTGTTTTCTTAAATTCCCCTTTTTTTCATATAAGAAAAAGGAATCAAATATAGATTTATTGTGGAAACAACATATATATTTATCATTAGGCTATATTTTGATTTCTTAAATTTGGTTGTTCATTTTGCTAACATTTTTTTTATAAAAGAAGAAACAAACATACTAAATAGTGACTAATCTAAAAAAAAAACATTCCAAAACTATCTCCAAGTAAAATCAAACTCAAATCACAAAGAATAATAGCATACCATTAAAAGAAAGAAGATTAAAAGTTTAAATAAGCTTCTAAACTATGGCGTATATCACAACTTAGACCTTAATATGAACAAAACTTTTTTGAAACCAAAAAGGCACCCCATAACAATATTTTCACGTGATATTGTGAACTTTTAAATTTTTGAATAAAGTACTTTCAAATGTTTTTTTTATAGAAATTATGCAATTAAATATTTTAGTTATAGATTTAAAATTTTTATAGAAGGTATTAAACTAATTAATTTAAATACGAAAAATTGTTTATAATTGAATTGATTTAGCTTTAGATAAATTTAATATTGATAATTTTGTTATAGTTTTATTTTAACTTTCAATCTTTTTTATTATTTAAATTTAATTTAGTCTAATTTATTTTTAATATAAAAATGAATTAAATGAGAAACTTTAATTGGATATTTTAGAAAATATTTATTTAAATTAACAATTAAAAAAATAAAGAAACTTTGTTTTTCTTTAAGAAAAGAAAAAAAAAGTCTTTCTCAAAAAATCACACTTTCCACCAGTTAGCAAACAACATTGCCAGTATCATGGGCAGGGACGAAGCCAAGCTTTAAAAATAAAAGGGAGTAAAATTTTTTTTGCAAATTTTGGCTTCCCCCTTAATTATTTATCTCTCCTTTTGTTTTAATAGTAATTTATAAATTTATTAATTTATTAATAATATATTTTCATTATTGAAAAATTAATTAATAAAAAATATTAATATATATGTGTACAAAATTTTAAATTTACAAGATTGTTCATAACAAAATAAAATAAAGAGAAAAAAATTAAATAAGGAATATAATTTCTTAAGAAATAATTAAAATAAATGAGTTTTTTAATTCATTAAATGAGTTCAAATTAATTTAGTTGAAAAATTTATCTCTTTCTTTATTTTTTTTTTTCATTTGTATATTATCAATATTTTGTCAATTTTTTAAAAGAGAATTATTGCTTATAGAATAAATAATTTATTGTACTTTTTTTTGCTTCTTGTAAAAATAAAAAAAAGAGGGGGCAAATTAAAATTTTAAAAAAATTAATAAGTAATTTAAAAATTCTTAAAAAATATCATATATATACATATTTTCAAAAAGAGTTGCCCCCTTTTCATTAACGTATCTTCGCCCCTGACCATGGGCAAACAGAGGGCTAATTTTTTTTATTTAATCAATAACCTTTTTTTAAATATTATATTTGTCAATCATTTTTTTAATTAGCTCCACTTTGTTATGGATAATAAAAAATATTAATAAGTGGATGTTTCTCCTAATCTCTTTATTTCTCTATTTTTTTATTTTTTATTTTATTTTTTATCTCTTTAATTATCTTGGCTCTTTATTTCTTTAATCATCTTATCTCAATTATTATCTTATTAATGAATTACTAATGAACATATAACACTTCATTTAAATTTCAACTCTACAAATAGAAAAAGATTGTAAAATTATATATATATATATATATTAAAAGAGAGAAAAATATAAGCGTTCTTCCTTTCTAAATTACTTTTTAGATAAATAATTTTTAATTTTTAATTTTTATTTCCTTTTATTTATTAACAATTTTATCATTAATTTTATAACACGTTATCAATTCGGAACTCTATCAAATTGTTCATTCTAGGCATTTAAATTTAAGTCCAAGTTTGATAGTCTCTTGAATAAAATGTGAGCAACTAATGTGATGAATATTTAGTTTTACTTTTACTTTTATAATTATTAGTTTGATTAATATTCACCATATATACATATTCAATAATGAATAGATACATGTTTTAATTTGATTATATTTTTGCAAATATTTATAATTATTCTTTGTCATTATTAACATGGATTAAATTGACCTTCTATCTAATTATTATTTTTTATGGTAGTATTTACATTGACAAATCTTACAAAACTTGCTCATAGCACTTGGCATTACTGAAAAAAATTATTCACCATGGATATTAGATGCTAAAATTCATTTAGATACTTTGAGTCTTAACGATACTATCAAAGAAGACAATGATGCTTCAATGTAAAAATCATGCGAACGAGATGATTTTCTTTCTCCATCATCTTGATGAAGGGTTAAAAGCTAAATATCTTACCGTAAAAGATCTACTTGTTCCATGAAAAAAATTAAAAGAAAGATATGACCACTAAAATACAATAATTCCACCAAAAGCTCATTATAATTGAATGCATTTAAGATAATAAGATTTTAAAACTGTAAATAAATATAATTTAGCATAATTTAGAATTAGCTCTCAGTTAAAACTATATGGAGAAAAAGTAACTGATAATGATATATTAGAAAAAACTTTATCTACTTTTCATACCTCAAATACACTCTTGTCGCAACAATATCGAGAAAAAGACTTTTAAAAAATATTCTGAATTAATTTCATGTCTTCTTATAGCTAACCAAAATAATAAATTATTGATAAAAAAATCATGAGGCATGCCCTACTGGCTCTATCCCACTTTCTAAAGTGAATGTGGTAAAATATGATAATAGTAAAAATATAAGAGGACATGGTTGTGATCGTAGTTATGATCATGGTCTAAATAATTATCATGGTGATTCTAATTCTAAAAATATAAATTACCACAAAAAATGAAATAATAATAATGTAAAACAAGATAAAAGTAAAAGTAGACAAAATAAATATGAAAAAAATATTGAAAGTAAATATTATTAATGTGGTATAATTGAATATTGGTTTTCATTTGGTTTGTCCTCATACACTGAGTTTTAAATCTTAGGTTCGGATAATAGATTCAATAATAATAATTAATTACCCAGTAATATATCAGGCAGTATGGCCAGTGACCTAGTAGTGACAAAATGTCCAATAATAGTAATGATATAAAGTGTCCAGTACAGTATAGACATCCACCCTCTAACTAGCCATTTAATCCAAAAACTAGGTTTAACATTAGTATAATTTGGGCAATTATATTACTTTTTCATTTCTAGTTAATCTTACAATCATAATGTCAATTTGTTAAAAATATTTCTTTAAAAAGAAAACACTTTCCTTTTTTTACCATTCAATTGTTTTCACTTTAGCCATACATATAGGTTAATTCCTCTTTAATTAAAACTAAACACATTTCATTTAAAACATATTTATCAAACATACTATAAATAACCACTTTTCTTCCAAACCTTAAACTTTCATGAAACCCTAATTTCCATAACCCTAAAATCAACACTTGATTAATTCAAAAGTTTCTTTACGCATTATGTTAAAAACTACACAAATATACTTAATTCCACTCAATATTAAATCCATAATACATTTCTTCATCAATTAGTTTCATGTTCAATTCTAAACCCTAAATTTACCAAAACCTTAAACTAATTCTTTAATGGATCAAAAGTTATTTTAAGCATAATCTTAAGTTAAAAATTATAAAAACACACTTGGTATCTCTCATTAATAAGTCAATAATCAATTTCTTCATACAAAAAGTTCCATATTCAATTCTTTACAAAAAAAATTCAATTCGTCAATTCTTTCACAATTAATTCAATTGATATGGTTCAACTAACTTTTATAAGCATTAAAAATCAAAAGAAAAATAAATATTAGCAAATTATCAAATATACAACACACAAACTTTTTTCTTCAAAGTAGCTCTTCCTTTCTCTTTTCTCAATTTCCTTTGGTTTTATGATATAATCTTAGAAAATCTCTCATAAACTAGTGAATTCCCATAAAAATTTTGAACAATAAGTAAAGATCATTTGGTTTTTAAGTATGATAATGAAAGAAGAATGAAGAAAGAAATTATGGTGGTGGAGATGAAGGTGAATTCAGTTTGAAGAAGGAAGAAGAAGTTAACTCATTTATATATTAGGCCGAATATATCAATTGCCTTCTGAATTTGGTAGCTTTAGTCATTTTATCTCGTGTACTTATGTATTTACCAGATTGTCCTCTGTACATATCTATTTTATTTCAATAAACACTTATATAATCATATATTGGTCGCTTTACCCATTGTACTTGTCTATTTCATAATCAATAGACACCTAGATAAAAATAGTTCTACAGTTGCATGTAAGTATCTATTTGAAATAAAATATACAAGTACAAAGGGTAAAATGATCAATATGTGATCATATAAGTATTTATTAAAATAAAATAGACAAGTACATAAGGCAATCTATTAAATTTATAAATACAGGGGGGAGGGAGGGGGAGGGGCCAAAATAACTAAAGCTACTAAGTTTAGGGGGCAATTGATGTATTAAGTCATATATATATCTATGATTTTAATCTTATGTGATGCTCATATCAAAATTTCGGTACATCTATTTTCTTTAATTATTTCTTAATCTGACTTTTAATTCTGTAAAATTATAAAAATAATTATTTTAATTATTTTATAGCCATATTACTCATATTTCTTGTCACAATTACAACAGAATCTAATTCTAAGGTCATAAGTGTATTTCTGTAAAGTTTTACCGCTAAATTTTTTTTTTCAAAAATACCAATTAAATTTATACTCGGATGTAATTTTTAATTTTGTATGGCTTAATCAATCCTATTTTTTCATTAATTTCAAATATACAGGCCACACTTAGTATTATATACAGTCTAATATTTATATAATTTAGATAATACTGTTTAAAAATTTCAAACATTACAATTAATTCTAGTAGACATTAATTTTACTTCAAATGCGTTTTTTGGTACGCAAATAGAACTTAAATTAGATAAAATCGAACGTGAAATATGACTTATGTTGTAATGAAATTATAAATGATGCGCTCAATGGTTCTATTTGCTTGTGGGATATAGGATGTAGAGGATGATAAATGTTTTTGAATAATTAAGTGGAATTACGAGTTTGGATTTGATATAATTAAAAACTTGTGAAGAGTTAATTGATTGAGAATGGTAATTTGATGCAAAATTTTGAGGGGTTAGTACTAAGCGAGATATTTGGAGTGATAGCTATAACTATTAAGAAATGTGGATTTATAACATACGTTCTTTGGGATTGGACAGGGAGTGCTCTTGGACCTATACCGTGAGTTTCTATCAGATATATTTTTTTATTTAATTTATATTTTCTTAAAATATGTCAAGATAAATAAATAATTTTTATTTTTTTTTATAAAATTTAAATATTATCATTTGATAATTTTAAATATTAATATAAATAAAATGTATAGAAAAAATTATTATATCTGAATCATTTGTAAATAATATAAAGACATTATTGATATTTGTCTCTATAAATTTTTAACTAAAATTCATCGAAATACAATATTAAAAGAAATTTGATGAGAAAACTTCATTCATATAAACTTATTAGCTCGTTATGAGCTAAGTCTTTTTAATTAACTCTGGAACTTACCTTTTATGCATTTATTATTAGAAAATAAATAAATCGTATAATTGAATGGAATATTATTATATAATCAAAAACTAACATTCCTGAAATTTTCTCATTATATGCATTTATCCCTTAATTTTATCATCTTCTCATAAAATTCTTAAATTAATTTTTATAGTTATACCTAATCTTAATCTATATACCTCTTCCTAATGGATTTGGCTATGATAGTTATCGACTGTGAAACCAAATAAATGTGCTGTTCAATATTAATTTGTTATAAATATATATTAAACATTTCCCAATTTTCATATTCACTATT